>OX421231.1:0-5000000 GCA_949125135.1 Alcis repandata
GTACATTTGGATTTTAGAGTTTCTTAAATATTGACCAATTGTTGAGTGTGACACGTCGCTGTAACCGGCTCGACGTCTCCTCGACGATCCTGCAACAGAAAAGCACACGTTTAGTACAAATTTTTGGAAATAACTTCAATTTTCATCGAAATTTTTGAAAACTTTGAAAAATCCTAGCGTCTTCAAAATTTAGTTTGGAATTTTTCTTTTATTTTATTCGTGCTCAGCAGGCTTGCGCGCGTCGCGCTGCATACTTAGATTTAGTTTTTTGTTAATTTTGTTAAATTCTTTGACTTAGAAAATTTCAACCGAGGTGATGTAAGGAACGTCGTTTCCCAGTACATTTGGATTTTAGAGTTTCTTAAATATTGACCAATTGTTGAGTGTGACACGTCGCTGTAACCGGCTCGACGTCTCCTCGACGATCCTGCAACAGAAAAGCACACGTTTAGTACAAATTTTTGGAAATAACTTCAATTTTCATCGAAATTTTTGAAAACTTTGAAAAATCCTAGCGTCTTCAAAATTTAGTTTGGAATTTTTCTTTTATTTTATTCGTGCTCAGCAGGCTTGCGCGCGTCGCGCTGCATACTTAGATTTAGTTTTTTGTTAATTTTGTTAAATTCTTTGACTTAGAAAATTTCAACCGAGGTGATGTAAGGAACGTCGTTTCCCAGTACATTTGGATTTTAGAGTTTCTTAAATATTGACCAATTGTTGAGTGTGACACGTCGCTGTAACCGGCTCGACGTCTCCTCGACGATCCTGCAACAGAAAAGCACACGTTTAGTACAAATTTTTGGAAATAACTTCAATTTTCATCGAAATTTTTGAAAACTTTGAAAAATCCTAGCGTCTTCAAAATTTAGTTTGGAATTTTTCTTTTATTTTATTCGTGCTCAGCAGGCTTGCGCGCGTCGCGCTGCATACTTAGATTTAGTTTTTTGTTAATTTTGTTAAATTCTTTGACTTAGAAAATTTCAACCGAGGTGATGTAAGGAACGTCGTTTCCCAGTACATTTGGATTTTAGAGTTTCTTAAATATTGACCAATTGTTGAGTGTGACACGTCGCTGTAACCGGCTCGACGTCTCCTCGACGATCCTGCAACAGAAAAGCACACGTTTAGTACAAATTTTTGGAAATAACTTCAATTTTCATCGAAATTTTTGAAAACTTTGAAAAATCCTAGCGTCTTCAAAATTTAGTTTGGAATTTTTCTTTTATTTTATTCGTGCTCAGCAGGCTTGCGCGCGTCGCGCTGCATACTTAGATTTAGTTTTTTGTTAATTTTGTTAAATTCTTTGACTTAGAAAATTTCAACCGAGGTGATGTAAGGAACGTCGTTTCCCAGTACATTTGGATTTTAGAGTTTCTTAAATATTGACCAATTGTTGAGTGTGACACGTCGCTGTAACCGGCTCGACGTCTCCTCGACGATCCTGCAACAGAAAAGCACACGTTTAGTACAAATTTTTGGAAATAACTTCAATTTTCATCGAAATTTTTGAAAACTTTGAAAAATCCTAGCGTCTTCAAAATTTAGTTTGGAATTTTTCTTTTATTTTATTCGTGCTCAGCAGGCTTGCGCGCGTCGCGCTGCATACTTAGATTTAGTTTTTTGTTAATTTTGTTAAATTCTTTGACTTAGAAAATTTCAACCGAGGTGATGTAAGGAACGTCGTTTCCCAGTACATTTGGATTTTAGAGTTTCTTAAATATTGACCAATTGTTGAGTGTGACACGTCGCTGTAACCGGCTCGACGTCTCCTCGACGATCCTGCAACAGAAAAGCACACGTTTAGTACAAATTTTTGGAAATAACTTCAATTTTCATCGAAATTTTTGAAAACTTTGAAAAATCCTAGCGTCTTCAAAATTTAGTTTGGAATTTTTCTTTTATTTTATTCGTGCTCAGCAGGCTTGCGCGCGTCGCGCTGCATACTTAGATTTAGTTTTTTGTTAATTTTGTTAAATTCTTTGACTTAGAAAATTTCAACCGAGGTGATGTAAGGAACGTCGTTTCCCAGTACATTTGGATTTTAGAGTTTCTTAAATATTGACCAATTGTTGAGTGTGACACGTCGCTGTAACCGGCTCGACGTCTCCTCGACGATCCTGCAACAGAAAAGCACACGTTTAGTACAAATTTTTGGAAATAACTTCAATTTTCATCGAAATTTTGAAAACTTTGAAAAATCCTAGCGTCTTCAAAATTTAGTTTGGAATTTTTCTTTTATTTTATTCGTGCTCAGCAGGCTTGCGCGCGTCGCGCTGCATACTTAGATTTAGTTTTTTGTTAATTTTGTTAAATTCTTTGACTTAGAAAATTTCAACCGAGGTGATGTAAGGAACGTCGTTTCCCAGTACATTTGGATTTTAGAGTTTCTTAAATATTGACCAATTGTTGAGTGTGACACGTCGCTGTAACCGGCTCGACGTCTCCTCGACGATCCTGCAACAGAAAAGCACACGTTTAGTACAAATTTTTGGAAATAACTTCAATTTTCATCGAAATTTTGAAAACTTTGAAAAATCCTAGCGTCTTCAAAATTTAGTTTGGAATTTTTCTTTTATTTTATTCGTGCTCAGCAGGCTTGCGCGCGTCGCGCTGCATACTTAGATTTAGTTTTTTGTTAATTTTGTTAAATTCTTTGACTTAGAAAATTTCAACCGAGGTGATGTAAGGAACGTCGTTTCCCAGTACATTTGGATTTTAGAGTTTCTTAAATATTGACCAATTGTTGAGTGTGACACGTCGCTGTAACCGGCTCGACGTCTCCTCGACGATCCTGCAACAGAAAAGCACACGTTTAGTACAAATTTTTGGAAATAACTTCAATTTTCATCGAAATTTTTGAAAACTTTGAAAAATCCTAGCGTCTTCAAAATTTAGTTTGGAATTTTTCTTTTATTTTATTCGTGCTCAGCAGGCTTGCGCGCGTCGCGCTGCATACTTAGATTTAGTTTTTTGTTAATTTTGTTAAATTCTTTGACTTAGAAAATAACCGAGGTGATGTAAGGAACGTCGTTTCCCAGTACATTTGGATTTTAGAGTTTCTTAAATATTGACCAATTGTTGAGTGTGACACGTCGCTGTAACCGGCTCGACGTCTCCTCGACGATCCTGCAACAGAAAAGCACACGTTTAGTACAAATTTTTGGAAATAACTTCAATTTTCATCGAAATTTTTGAAAACTTTGAAAAATCCTAGCGTCTTCAAAATTTAGTTTGGAATTTTTCTTTTATTTTATTCGTGCTCAGCAGGCTTGCGCGCGTCGCGCTGCATACTTAGATTTAGTTTTTTGTTAATTTTGTTAAATTCTTTGACTTAGAAAATTTCAACCGAGGTGATGTAAGGAACGTCGTTTCCCAGTACATTTGGATTTTAGAGTTTCTTAAATATTGACCAATTGTTGAGTGTGACACGTCGCTGTAACCGGCTCGACGTCTCCTCGACGATCCTGCAACAGAAAAGCACACGTTTAGTACAAATTTTTGGAAATAACTTCAATTTTCATCGAAATTTTTGAAAACTTTGAAAAATCCTAGCGTCTTCAAAATTTAGTTTGGAATTTTTCTTTTATTTTATTCGTGCTCAGCAGGCTTGCGCGCGTCGCGCTGCATACTTAGATTTAGTTTTTTGTTAATTTTGTTAAATTCTTTGACTTAGAAAATTTCAACCGAGGTGATGTAAGGAACGTCGTTTCCCAGTACATTTGGATTTTAGAGTTTCTTAAATATTGACCAATTGTTGAGTGTGACACGTCGCTGTAACCGGCTCGACGTCTCCTCGACGATCCTGCAACAGAAAAGCACACGTTTAGTACAAATTTTTGGAAATAACTTCAATTTTCATCGAAATTTTTGAAAACTTTGAAAAATCCTAGCGTCTTCAAAATTTAGTTTGGAATTTTTCTTTTATTTTATTCGTGCTCAGCAGGCTTGCGCGCGTCGCGCTGCATACTTAGATTTAGTTTTTTGTTAATTTTGTTAAATTCTTTGACTTAGAAAATTTCAACCGAGGTGATGTAAGGAACGTCGTTTCCCAGTACATTTGGATTTTAGAGTTTCTTAAATATTGACCAATTGTTGAGTGTGACACGTCGCTGTAACCGGCTCGACGTCTCCTCGACGATCCTGCAACAGAAAAGCACACGTTTAGTACAAATTTTTGGAAATAACTTCAATTTTCATCGAAATTTTTGAAAACTTTGAAAAATCCTAGCGTCTTCAAAATTTAGTTTGGAATTTTTCTTTTATTTTATTCGTGCTCAGCAGGCTTGCGCGCGTCGCGCTGCATACTTAGATTTAGTTTTTTGTTAATTTTGTTAAATTCTTTGACTTAGAAAATTTCAACCGAGGTGATGTAAGGAACGTCGTTTCCCAGTACATTTGGATTTTAGAGTTTCTTAAATATTGACCAATTGTTGAGTGTGACACGTCGCTGTAACCGGCTCGACGTCTCCTCGACGATCCTGCAACAGAAAAGCACACGTTTAGTACAAATTTTTGGAAATAACTTCAATTTTCATCGAAATTTTTGAAAACTTTGAAAAATCCTAGCGTCTTCAAAATTTAGTTTGGAATTTTTCTTTTATTTTATTCGTGCTCAGCAGGCTTGCGCGCGTCGCGCTGCATACTTAGATTTAGTTTTTTGTTAATTTTGTTAAATTCTTTGACTTAGAAAATTTCAACCGAGGTGATGTAAGGAACGTCGTTTCCCAGTACATTTGGATTTTAGAGTTTCTTAAATATTGACCAATTGTTGAGTGTGACACGTCGCTGTAACCGGCTCGACGTCTCCTCGACGATCCTGCAACAGAAAAGCACACGTTTAGTACAAATTTTTGGAAATAACTTCAATTTTCATCGAAATTTTTGAAAACTTTGAAAAATCCTAGCGTCTTCAAAATTTAGTTTGGAATTTTTCTTTTATTTTATTCGTGCTCAGCAGGCTTGCGCGCGTCGCGCTGCATACTTAGATTTAGTTTTTTGTTAATTTTGTTAAATTCTTTGACTTAGAAAATTTTTCAACCGAGGTGATGTAAGGAACGTCGTTTCCCAGTACATTTGGATTTTAGAGTTTCTTAAATATTGACCAATTGTTGAGTGTGACACGTCGCTGTACCGGCTCGACGTCTCCTCGACGATCCTGCAACAGAAAAGCACACGTTTAGTACAAATTTTTGGAAATAACTTCAATTTTCATCGAAATTTTTGAAAACTTTGAAAAATCCTAGCGTCTTCAAAATTTAGTTTGGAATTTTTCTTTTATTTTATTCGTGCTCAGCAGGCTTGCGCGCGTCGCGCTGCATACTTAGATTTAGTTTTTTGTTAATTTTGTTAATTCTTTGACTTAGAAAATTTCAACCGAGGTGATGTAAGGAACGTCGTTTCCCAGTACATTTGGATTTTAGAGTTTCTTAAATATTGACCAATTGTTGAGTGTGACACGTCGCTGTAACCGGCTCGACGTCTCCTCGACGATCCTGCAACAGAAAAGCACACGTTTAGTACAAATTTTTGGAAATAACTTCAATTTTCATCGAAATTTTTGAAAACTTTGAAAAATCCTAGCGTCTTCAAAATTTAGTTTGGAATTTTTCTTTTATTTTATTCGTGCTCAGCAGGCTTGCGCGCGTCGCGCTGCATACTTAGATTTAGTTTTTTGTTAATTTTGTTAAATTCTTTGACTTAGAAAATTTCAACCGAGGTGATGTAAGGAACGTCGTTTCCCAGTACATTTGGATTTTAGAGTTTCTTAAATATTGACCAATTGTTGAGTGTGACACGTCGCTGTAACCGGCTCGACGTCTCCTCGACGATCCTGCAACAGAAAAGCACACGTTTAGTACAAATTTTTGGAAATAACTTCAATTTTCATCGAAATTTTTGAAAACTTTGAAAAATCCTAGCGTCTTCAAAATTTAGTTTGGAATTTTTCTTTTATTTTATTCGTGCTCAGCAGGCTTGCGCGCGTCGCGCTGCATACTTAGATTTAGTTTTTTGTTAATTTTGTTAAATTCTTTGACTTAGAAAATTTCAACCGAGGTGATGTAAGGAACGTCGTTTCCCAGTACATTTGGATTTTAGAGTTTCTTAAATATTGACCAATTGTTGAGTGTGACACGTCGCTGTAACCGGCTCGACGTCTCCTCGACGATCCTGCAACAGAAAAGCACACGTTTAGTACAAATTTTTGGAAATAACTTCAATTTTCATCGAAATTTTTGAAAACTTTGAAAAATCCTAGCGTCTTCAAAATTTAGTTTGGAATTTTTCTTTTATTTTATTCGTGCTCAGCAGGCTTGCGCGCGTCGCGCTGCATACTTAGATTTAGTTTTTTGTTAATTTTGTTAAATTCTTTGACTTAGAAAATTTCAACCGAGGTGATGTAAGGAACGTCGTTTCCCAGTACATTTGGATTTTAGAGTTTCTTAAATATTGACCAATTGTTGAGTGTGACACGTCGCTGTAACCGGCTCGACGTCTCCTCGACGATCCTGCAACAGAAAAGCACACGTTTAGTACAAATTTTTGGAAATAACTTCAATTTTCATCGAAATTTTTGAAAACTTTGAAAAATCCTAGCGTCTTCAAAATTTAGTTTGGAATTTTTCTTTTATTTTATTCGTGCTCAGCAGGCTTGCGCGCGTCGCGCTGCATACTTAGATTTAGTTTTTTGTTAATTTTGTTAAATTCTTTGACTTAGAAAATTTCAACCGAGGTGATGTAAGGAACGTCGTTTCCCAGTACATTTGGATTTTAGAGTTTCTTAAATATTGACCAATTGTTGAGTGTGACACGTCGCTGTAACCGGCTCGACGTCTCCTCGACGATCCTGCAACAGAAAAGCACACGTTTAGTACAAATTTTTGGAAATAACTTCAATTTTCATCGAAATTTTTGAAAACTTTGAAAAATCCTAGCGTCTTCAAAATTTAGTTTGGAATTTTTCTTTTATTTTATTCGTGCTCAGCAGGCTTGCGCGCGTCGCGCTGCATACTTAGATTTAGTTTTTTGTTAATTTTGTTAAATTCTTTGACTTAGAAAATTTCAACCGAGGTGATGTAAGGAACGTCGTTTCCCAGTACATTTGGATTTTAGAGTTTCTTAAATATTGACCAATTGTTGAGTGTGACACGTCGCTGTAACCGGCTCGACGTCTCCTCGACGATCCTGCAACAGAAAAGCACACGTTTAGTACAAATTTTTGGAAATAACTTCAATTTTCATCGAAATTTTTGAAAACTTTGAAAAATCCTAGCGTCTTCAAAATTTAGTTTGGAATTTTTCTTTTATTTTATTCGTGCTCAGCAGGCTTGCGCGCGTCGCGCTGCATACTTAGATTTAGTTTTTTGTTAATTTTGTTAAATTCTTTGACTTAGAAAATTTCAACCGAGGTGATGTAAGGAACGTCGTTTCCCAGTACATTTGGATTTTAGAGTTTCTTAAATATTGACCAATTGTTGAGTGTGACACGTCGCTGTAACCGGCTCGACGTCTCCTCGACGATCCTGCAACAGAAAAGCACACGTTTAGTACAAATTTTTGGAAATAACTTCAATTTTCATCGAAATTTTTGAAAACTTTGAAAAATCCTAGCGTCTTCAAAATTTAGTTTGGAATTTTTCTTTTATTTTATTCGTGCTCAGCAGGCTTGCGCGCGTCGCGCTGCATACTTAGATTTAGTTTTTTGTTAATTTTGTTAAATTCTTTGACTTAGAAAATTTCAACCGAGGTGATGTAAGGAACGTCGTTTCCCAGTACATTTGGATTTTAGAGTTTCTTAAATATTGACCAATTGTTGAGTGTGACACGTCGCTGTAACCGGCTCGACGTCTCCTCGACGATCCTGCAACAGAAAAGCACACGTTTAGTACAAATTTTTGGAAATAACTTCAATTTTCATCGAAATTTTTGAAAACTTTGAAAAATCCTAGCGTCTTCAAAATTTAGTTTGGAATTTTTCTTTTATTTTATTCGTGCTCAGCAGGCTTGCGCGCGTCGCGCTGCATACTTAGATTTAGTTTTTTGTTAATTTTGTTAAATTCTTTGACTTAGAAAATTTCAACCGAGGTGATGTAAGGAACGTCGTTTCCCAGTACATTTGGATTTTAGAGTTTCTTAAATATTGACCAATTGTTGAGTGTGACACGTCGCTGTAACCGGCTCGACGTCTCCTCGACGATCCTGCAACAGAAAAGCACACGTTTAGTACAAATTTTTGGAAATAACTTCAATTTTCATCGAAATTTTTGAAAACTTTGAAAAATCCTAGCGTCTTCAAAATTTAGTTTGGAATTTTTCTTTTATTTTATTCGTGCTCAGCAGGCTTGCGCGCGTCGCGCTGCATACTTAGATTTAGTTTTTTGTTAATTTTGTTAAATTCTTTGACTTAGAAAATTTCAACCGAGGTGATGTAAGGAACGTCGTTTCCCAGTACATTTGGATTTTAGAGTTTCTTAAATATTGACCAATTGTTGAGTGTGACACGTCGCTGTAACCGGCTCGACGTCTCCTCGACGATCCTGCAACAGAAAAGCACACGTTTAGTACAAATTTTTGGAAATAACTTCAATTTTCATCGAAATTTTTGAAAACTTTGAAAAATCCTAGCGTCTTCAAAATTTAGTTTGGAATTTTTCTTTTATTTTATTCGTGCTCAGCAGGCTTGCGCGCGTCGCGCTGCATACTTAGATTTAGTTTTTTGTTAATTTTGTTAAATTCTTTGACTTAGAAAATTTCAACCGAGGTGATGTAAGGAACGTCGTTTCCCAGTACATTTGGATTTTAGAGTTTCTTAAATATTGACCAATTGTTGAGTGTGACACGTCGCTGTAACCGGCTCGACGTCTCCTCGACGATCCTGCAACAGAAAAGCACACGTTTAGTACAAATTTTTGGAAATAACTTCAATTTTCATCGAAATTTTTGAAAACTTTGAAAAATCCTAGCGTCTTCAAAATTTAGTTTGGAATTTTTCTTTTATTTTATTCGTGCTCAGCAGGCTTGCGCGCGTCGCGCTGCATACTTAGATTTAGTTTTTTGTTAATTTTGTTAAATTCTTTGACTTAGAAAATTTCAACCGAGGTGATGTAAGGAACGTCGTTTCCCAGTACATTTGGATTTTAGAGTTTCTTAAATATTGACCAATTGTTGAGTGTGACACGTCGCTGTAACCGGCTCGACGTCTCCTCGACGATCCTGCAACAGAAAAGCACACGTTTAGTACAAATTTTTGGAAATAACTTCAATTTTCATCGAAATTTTTGAAAACTTTGAAAAATCCTAGCGTCTTCAAAATTTAGTTTGGAATTTTTCTTTTATTTTATTCGTGCTCAGCAGGCTTGCGCGCGTCGCGCTGCATACTTAGATTTAGTTTTTTGTTAATTTTGTTAAATTCTTTGACTTAGAAAATTTCAACCGAGGTGATGTAAGGAACGTCGTTTCCCAGTACATTTGGATTTTAGAGTTTCTTAAATATTGACCAATTGTTGAGTGTGACACGTCGCTGTAACCGGCTCGACGTCTCCTCGACGATCCTGCAACAGAAAAGCACACGTTTAGTACAAATTTTTGGAAATAACTTCAATTTTCATCGAAATTTTTGAAAACTTTGAAAAATCCTAGCGTCTTCAAAATTTAGTTTGGAATTTTTCTTTTATTTTATTCGTGCTCAGCAGGCTTGCGCGCGTCGCGCTGCATACTTAGATTTAGTTTTTTGTTAATTTTGTTAAATTCTTTGACTTAGAAAATTTCAACCGAGGTGATGTAAGGAACGTCGTTTCCCAGTACATTTGGATTTTAGAGTTTCTTAAATATTGACCAATTGTTGAGTGTGACACGTCGCTGTAACCGGCTCGACGTCTCCTCGACGATCCTGCAACAGAAAAGCACACGTTTAGTACAAATTTTTGGAAATAACTTCAATTTTCATCGAAATTTTTGAAAACTTTGAAAAATCCTAGCGTCTTCAAAATTTAGTTTGGAATTTTTCTTTTATTTTATTCGTGCTCAGCAGGCTTGCGCGCGTCGCGCTGCATACTTAGATTTAGTTTTTTGTTAATTTTGTTAAATTCTTTGACTTAGAAAATTTCAACCGAGGTGATGTAAGGAACGTCGTTTCCCAGTACATTTGGATTTTAGAGTTTCTTAAATATTGACCAATTGTTGAGTGTGACACGTCGCTGTAACCGGCTCGACGTCTCCTCGACGATCCTGCAACAGAAAAGCACACGTTTAGTACAAATTTTTGGAAATAACTTCAATTTTCATCGAAATTTTTGAAAACTTTGAAAAATCCTAGCGTCTTCAAAATTTAGTTTGGAATTTTTCTTTTATTTTATTCGTGCTCAGCAGGCTTGCGCGCGTCGCGCTGCATACTTAGATTTAGTTTTTTGTTAATTTTGTTAAATTCTTTGACTTAGAAAATTTCAACCGAGGTGATGTAAGGAACGTCGTTTCCCAGTACATTTGGATTTTAGAGTTTCTTAAATATTGACCAATTGTTGAGTGTGACACGTCGCTGTAACCGGCTCGACGTCTCCTCGACGATCCTGCAACAGAAAAGCACACGTTTAGTACAAATTTTTGGAAATAACTTCAATTTTCATCGAAATTTTTGAAAACTTTGAAAAATCCTAGCGTCTTCAAAATTTAGTTTGGAATTTTTCTTTTATTTTATTCGTGCTCAGCAGGCTTGCGCGCGTCGCGCTGCATACTTAGATTTAGTTTTTTGTTAATTTTGTTAAATTCTTTGACTTAGAAAATTTCAACCGAGGTGATGTAAGGAACGTCGTTTCCCAGTACATTTGGATTTTAGAGTTTCTTAAATATTGACCAATTGTTGAGTGTGACACGTCGCTGTAACCGGCTCGACGTCTCCTCGACGATCCTGCAACAGAAAAGCACACGTTTAGTACAAATTTTTGGAAATAACTTCAATTTTCATCGAAATTTTTGAAAACTTTGAAAAATCCTAGCGTCTTCAAAATTTAGTTTGGAATTTTTCTTTTATTTTATTCGTGCTCAGCAGGCTTGCGCGCGTCGCGCTGCATACTTAGATTTAGTTTTTTGTTAATTTTGTTAAATTCTTTGACTTAGAAAATTTCAACCGAGGTGATGTAAGGAACGTCGTTTCCCAGTACATTTGGATTTTAGAGTTTCTTAAATATTGACCAATTGTTGAGTGTGACACGTCGCTGTAACCGGCTCGACGTCTCCTCGACGATCCTGCAACAGAAAAGCACACGTTTAGTACAAATTTTTGGAAATAACTTCAATTTTCATCGAAATTTTTGAAAACTTTGAAAAATCCTAGCGTCTTCAAAATTTAGTTTGGAATTTTTCTTTTATTTTATTCGTGCTCAGCAGGCTTGCGCGCGTCGCGCTGCATACTTAGATTTAGTTTTTTGTTAATTTTGTTAAATTCTTTGACTTAGAAAATTTCAACCGAGGTGATGTAAGGAACGTCGTTTCCCAGTACATTTGGATTTTAGAGTTTCTTAAATATTGACCAATTGTTGAGTGTGACACGTCGCTGTAACCGGCTCGACGTCTCCTCGACGATCCTGCAACAGAAAAGCACACGTTTAGTACAAATTTTTGGAAATAACTTCAATTTTCATCGAAATTTTTGAAAACTTTGAAAAATCCTAGCGTCTTCAAAATTTAGTTTGGAATTTTTCTTTTATTTTATTCGTGCTCAGCAGGCTTGCGCGCGTCGCGCTGCATACTTAGATTTAGTTTTTTGTTAATTTTGTTAAATTCTTTGACTTAGAAAATTTCAACCGAGGTGATGTAAGGAACGTCGTTTCCCAGTACATTTGGATTTTAGAGTTTCTTAAATATTGACCAATTGTTGAGTGTGACACGTCGCTGTAACCGGCTCGACGTCTCCTCGACGATCCTGCAACAGAAAAGCACACGTTTAGTACAAATTTTTGGAAATAACTTCAATTTTCATCGAAATTTTTGAAAACTTTGAAAAATCCTAGCGTCTTCAAAATTTAGTTTGGAATTTTTCTTTTATTTTATTCGTGCTCAGCAGGCTTGCGCGCGTCGCGCTGCATACTTAGATTTAGTTTTTTGTTAATTTTGTTAAATTCTTTGACTTAGAAAATTTCAACCGAGGTGATGTAAGGAACGTCGTTTCCCAGTACATTTGGATTTTAGAGTTTCTTAAATATTGACCAATTGTTGAGTGTGACACGTCGCTGTAACCGGCTCGACGTCTCCTCGACGATCCTGCAACAGAAAAGCACACGTTTAGTACAAATTTTTGGAAATAACTTCAATTTTCATCGAAATTTTTGAAAACTTTGAAAAATCCTAGCGTCTTCAAAATTTAGTTTGGAATTTTTCTTTTATTTTATTCGTGCTCAGCAGGCTTGCGCGCGTCGCGCTGCATACTTAGATTTAGTTTTTTGTTAATTTTGTTAAATTCTTTGACTTAGAAAATTTCAACCGAGGTGATGTAAGGAACGTCGTTTCCCAGTAGATACATTTGGATTTTAGAGTTTCTTAAATATTGACCAATTGTTGAGTGTGACACGTCGCTGTAACCGGCTCGACGTCTCCTCGACGATCCTGCAACAGAAAAGCACACGTTTAGTACAAATTTTTGGAAATAACTTCAATTTTCATCGAAATTTTTGAAAACTTTGAAAAATCCTAGCGTCTTCAAAATTTAGTTTGGAATTTTTCTTTTATTTTATTCGTGCTCAGCAGGCTTGCGCGCGTCGCGCTGCATACTTAGATTTAGTTTTTTGTTAATTTTGTTAAATTCTTTGACTTAGAAAATTTCAACCGAGGTGATGTAAGGAACGTCGTTTCCCAGTACATTTGGATTTTAGAGTTTCTTAAATATTGACCAATTGTTGAGTGTGACACGTCGCTGTAACCGGCTCGACGTCTCCTCGACGATCCTGCAACAGAAAAGCACACGTTTAGTACAAATTTTTGGAAATAACTTCAATTTTCATCGAAATTTTTGAAAACTTTGAAAAATCCTAGCGTCTTCAAAATTTAGTTTGGAATTTTTCTTTTATTTTATTCGTGCTCAGCAGGCTTGCGCGCGTCGCGCTGCATACTTAGATTTAGTTTTTTGTTAATTTTGTTAAATTCTTTGACTTAGAAAATTTCAACCGAGGTGATGTAAGGAACGTCGTTTCCCAGTACATTTGGATTTTAGAGTTTCTTAAATATTGACCAATTGTTGAGTGTGACACGTCGCTGTAACCGGCTCGACGTCTCCTCGACGATCCTGCAACAGAAAAGCACACGTTTAGTACAAATTTTTGGAAATAACTTCAATTTTCATCGAAATTTTTGAAAACTTTGAAAAATCCTAGCGTCTTCAAAATTTAGTTTGGAATTTTTCTTTTATTTTATTCGTGCTCAGCAGGCTTGCGCGCGTCGCGCTGCATACTTAGATTTAGTTTTTTGTTAATTTTGTTAAATTCTTTGACTTAGAAAATTTCAACCGAGGTGATGTAAGGAACGTCGTTTCCCAGTACATTTGGATTTTAGAGTTTCTTAAATATTGACCAATTGTTGAGTGTGACACGTCGCTGTAACCGGCTCGACGTCTCCTCGACGATCCTGCAACAGAAAAGCACACGTTTAGTACAAATTTTTGGAAATAACTTCAATTTTCATCGAAATTTTTGAAAACTTTGAAAAATCCTAGCGTCTTCAAAATTTAGTTTGGAATTTTTCTTTTATTTTATTCGTGCTCAGCAGGCTTGCGCGCGTCGCGCTGCATACTTAGATTTAGTTTTTTGTTAATTTTGTTAAATTCTTTGACTTAGAAAATTTCAACCGAGGTGATGTAAGGAACGTCGTTTCCCAGTACATTTGGATTTTAGAGTTTCTTAAATATTGACCAATTGTTGAGTGTGACACGTCGCTGTAACCGGCTCGACGTCTCCTCGACGATCCTGCAACAGAAAAGCACACGTTTAGTACAAATTTTTGGAAATAACTTCAATTTTCATCGAAATTTTTGAAAACTTTGAAAAATCCTAGCGTCTTCAAAATTTAGTTTGGAATTTTTCTTTTATTTTATTCGTGCTCAGCAGGCTTGCGCGCGTCGCGCTGCATACTTAGATTTAGTTTTTTGTTAATTTTGTTAAATTCTTTGACTTAGAAAATTTCAACCGAGGTGATGTAAGGAACGTCGTTTCCCAGTACATTTGGATTTTAGAGTTTCTTAAATATTGACCAATTGTTGAGTGTGACACGTCGCTGTAACCGGCTCGACGTCTCCTCGACGATCCTGCAACAGAAAAGCACACGTTTAGTACAAATTTTTGGAAATAACTTCAATTTTCATCGAAATTTTTGAAAACTTTGAAAAATCCTAGCGTCTTCAAAATTTAGTTTGGAATTTTTCTTTTATTTTATTCGTGCTCAGCAGGCTTGCGCGCGTCGCGCTGCATACTTAGATTTAGTTTTTTGTTAATTTTGTTAAATTCTTTGACTTAGAAAATTTCAACCGAGGTGATGTAAGGAACGTCGTTTCCCAGTACATTTGGATTTTAGAGTTTCTTAAATATTGACCAATTGTTGAGTGTGACACGTCGCTGTAACCGGCTCGACGTCTCCTCGACGATCCTGCAACAGAAAAGCACACGTTTAGTACAAATTTTTGGAAATAACTTCAATTTTCATCGAAATTTTTGAAAACTTTGAAAAATCCTAGCGTCTTCAAAATTTAGTTTGGAATTTTTCTTTTATTTTATTCGTGCTCAGCAGGCTTGCGCGCGTCGCGCTGCATACTTAGATTTAGTTTTTTGTTAATTTTGTTAAATTCTTTGACTTAGAAAATTTCAACCGAGGTGATGTAAGGAACGTCGTTTCCCAGTACATTTGGATTTTAGAGTTTCTTAAATATTGACCAATTGTTGAGTGTGACACGTCGCTGTAACCGGCTCGACGTCTCCTCGACGATCCTGCAACAGAAAAGCACACGTTTAGTACAAATTTTTGGAAATAACTTCAATTTTCATCGAAATTTTTGAAAACTTTGAAAAATCCTAGCGTCTTCAAAATTTAGTTTGGAATTTTTCTTTTATTTTATTCGTGCTCAGCAGGCTTGCGCGCGTCGCGCTGCATACTTAGATTTAGTTTTTTGTTAATTTTGTTAAATTCTTTGACTTAGAAAATTTCAACCGAGGTGATGTAAGGAACGTCGTTTCCCAGTACATTTGGATTTTAGAGTTTCTTAAATATTGACCAATTGTTGAGTGTGACACGTCGCTGTAACCGGCTCGACGTCTCCTCGACGATCCTGCAACAGAAAAGCACACGTTTAGTACAAATTTTTGGAAATAACTTCAATTTTCATCGAAATTTTTGAAAACTTTGAAAAATCCTAGCGTCTTCAAAATTTAGTTTGGAATTTTTCTTTTATTTTATTCGTGCTCAGCAGGCTTGCGCGCGTCGCGCTGCATACTTAGATTTAGTTTTTTGTTAATTTTGTTAAATTCTTTGACTTAGAAAATTTCAACCGAGGTGATGTAAGGAACGTCGTTTCCCAGTACATTTGGATTTTAGAGTTTCTTAAATATTGACCAATTGTTGAGTGTGACACGTCGCTGTAACCGGCTCGACGTCTCCTCGACGATCCTGCAACAGAAAAGCACACGTTTAGTACAAATTTTTGGAAATAACTTCAATTTTCATCGAAATTTTTGAAAACTTTGAAAAATCCTAGCGTCTTCAAAATTTAGTTTGGAATTTTTCTTTTATTTTATTCGTGCTCAGCAGGCTTGCGCGCGTCGCGCTGCATACTTAGATTTAGTTTTTTGTTAATTTTGTTAAATTCTTTGACTTAGAAAATTTCAACCGAGGTGATGTAAGGAACGTCGTTTCCCAGTACATTTGGATTTTAGAGTTTCTTAAATATTGACCAATTGTTGAGTGTGACACGTCGCTGTAACCGGCTCGACGTCTCCTCGACGATCCTGCAACAGAAAAGCACACGTTTAGTACAAATTTTTGGAAATAACTTCAATTTTCATCGAAATTTTTGAAAACTTTGAAAAATCCTAGCGTCTTCAAAATTTAGTTTGGAATTTTTCTTTTATTTTATTCGTGCTCAGCAGGCTTGCGCGCGTCGCGCTGCATACTTAGATTTAGTTTTTTGTTAATTTTGTTAAATTCTTTGACTTAGAAAATTTCAACCGAGGTGATGTAAGGAACGTCGTTTCCCAGTACATTTGGATTTTAGAGTTTCTTAAATATTGACCAATTGTTGAGTGTGACACGTCGCTGTAACCGGCTCGACGTCTCCTCGACGATCCTGCAACAGAAAAGCACACGTTTAGTACAAATTTTTGGAAATAACTTCAATTTTCATCGAAATTTTTGAAAACTTTGAAAAATCCTAGCGTCTTCAAAATTTAGTTTGGAATTTTTCTTTTATTTTATTCGTGCTCAGCAGGCTTGCGCGCGTCGCGCTGCATACTTAGATTTAGTTTTTTGTTAATTTTGTTAAATTCTTTGACTTAGAAAATTTCAACCGAGGTGATGTAAGGAACGTCGTTTCCCAGTACATTTGGATTTTAGAGTTTCTTAAATATTGACCAATTGTTGAGTGTGACACGTCGCTGTAACCGGCTCGACGTCTCCTCGACGATCCTGCAACAGAAAAGCACACGTTTAGTACAAATTTTTGGAAATAACTTCAATTTTCATCGAAATTTTTGAAAACTTTGAAAAATCCTAGCGTCTTCAAAATTTAGTTTGGAATTTTTCTTTTATTTTATTCGTGCTCAGCAGGCTTGCGCGCGTCGCGCTGCATACTTAGATTTAGTTTTTTGTTAATTTTGTTAAATTCTTTGACTTAGAAAATTTCAACCGAGGTGATGTAAGGAACGTCGTTTCCCAGTACATTTGGATTTTAGAGTTTCTTAAATATTGACCAATTGTTGAGTGTGACACGTCGCTGTAACCGGCTCGACGTCTCCTCGACGATCCTGCAACAGAAAAGCACACGTTTAGTACAAATTTTTGGAAATAACTTCAATTTTCATCGAAATTTTTGAAAACTTTGAAAAATCCTAGCGTCTTCAAAATTTAGTTTGGAATTTTTCTTTTATTTTATTCGTGCTCAGCAGGCTTGCGCGCGTCGCGCTGCATACTTAGATTTAGTTTTTTGTTAATTTTGTTAAATTCTTTGACTTAGAAAATTTCAACCGAGGTGATGTAAGGAACGTCGTTTCCCAGTACATTTGGATTTTAGAGTTTCTTAAATATTGACCAATTGTTGAGTGTGACACGTCGCTGTAACCGGCTCGACGTCTCCTCGACGATCCTGCAACAGAAAAGCACACGTTTAGTACAAATTTTTGGAAATAACTTCAATTTTCATCGAAATTTTTGAAAACTTTGAAAAATCCTAGCGTCTTCAAAATTTAGTTTGGAATTTTTCTTTTATTTTATTCGTGCTCAGCAGGCTTGCGCGCGTCGCGCTGCATACTTAGATTTAGTTTTTTGTTAATTTTGTTAAATTCTTTGACTTAGAAAATTTCAACCGAGGTGATGTAAGGAACGTCGTTTCCCAGTACATTTGGATTTTAGAGTTTCTTAAATATTGACCAATTGTTGAGTGTGACACGTCGCTGTAACCGGCTCGACGTCTCCTCGACGATCCTGCAACAGAAAAGCACACGTTTAGTACAAATTTTTGGAAATAACTTCAATTTTCATCGAAATTTTTGAAAACTTTGAAAAATCCTAGCGTCTTCAAAATTTAGTTTGGAATTTTTCTTTTATTTTATTCGTGCTCAGCAGGCTTGCGCGCGTCGCGCTGCATACTTAGATTTAGTTTTTTGTTAATTTTGTTAAATTCTTTGACTTAGAAAATTTCAACCGAGGTGATGTAAGGAACGTCGTTTCCCAGTACATTTGGATTTTAGAGTTTCTTAAATATTGACCAATTGTTGAGTGTGACACGTCGCTGTAACCGGCTCGACGTCTCCTCGACGATCCTGCAACAGAAAAGCACACGTTTAGTACAAATTTTTGGAAATAACTTCAATTTTCATCGAAATTTTTGAAAACTTTGAAAAATCCTAGCGTCTTCAAAATTTAGTTTGGAATTTTTCTTTTATTTTATTCGTGCTCAGCAGGCTTGCGCGCGTCGCGCTGCATACTTAGATTTAGTTTTTTGTTAATTTTGTTAAATTCTTTGACTTAGAAAATTTCAACCGAGGTGATGTAAGGAACGTCGTTTCCCAGTACATTTGGATTTTAGAGTTTCTTAAATATTGACCAATTGTTGAGTGTGACACGTCGCTGTAACCGGCTCGACGTCTCCTCGACGATCCTGCAACAGAAAAGCACACGTTTAGTACAAATTTTTGGAAATAACTTCAATTTTCATCGAAATTTTTGAAAACTTTGAAAAATCCTAGCGTCTTCAAAATTTAGTTTGGAATTTTTCTTTTATTTTATTCGTGCTCAGCAGGCTTGCGCGCGTCGCGCTGCATACTTAGATTTAGTTTTTTGTTAATTTTGTTAAATTCTTTGACTTAGAAAATTTCAACCGAGGTGATGTAAGGAACGTCGTTTCCCAGTACATTTGGATTTTAGAGTTTCTTAAATATTGACCAATTGTTGAGTGTGACACGTCGCTGTAACCGGCTCGACGTCTCCTCGACGATCCTGCAACAGAAAAGCACACGTTTAGTACAAATTTTTGGAAATAACTTCAATTTTCATCGAAATTTTTGAAAACTTTGAAAAATCCTAGCGTCTTCAAAATTTAGTTTGGAATTTTTCTTTTATTTTATTCGTGCTCAGCAGGCTTGCGCGCGTCGCGCTGCATACTTAGATTTAGTTTTTTGTTAATTTTGTTAAATTCTTTGACTTAGAAAATTTCAACCGAGGTGATGTAAGGAACGTCGTTTCCCAGTACATTTGGATTTTAGAGTTTCTTAAATATTGACCAATTGTTGAGTGTGACACGTCGCTGTAACCGGCTCGACGTCTCCTCGACGATCCTGCAACAGAAAAGCACACGTTTAGTACAAATTTTTGGAAATAACTTCAATTTTCATCGAAATTTTTGAAAACTTTGAAAAATCCTAGCGTCTTCAAAATTTAGTTTGGAATTTTTCTTTTATTTTATTCGTGCTCAGCAGGCTTGCGCGCGTCGCGCTGCATACTTAGATTTAGTTTTTTGTTAATTTTGTTAAATTCTTTGACTTAGAAAATTTCAACCGAGGTGATGTAAGGAACGTCGTTTCCCAGTACATTTGGATTTTAGAGTTTCTTAAATATTGACCAATTGTTGAGTGTGACACGTCGCTGTAACCGGCTCGACGTCTCCTCGACGATCCTGCAACAGAAAAGCACACGTTTAGTACAAATTTTTGGAAATAACTTCAATTTTCATCGAAATTTTTGAAAACTTTGAAAAATCCTAGCGTCTTCAAAATTTAGTTTGGAATTTTTCTTTTATTTTATTCGTGCTCAGCAGGCTTGCGCGCGTCGCGCTGCATACTTAGATTTAGTTTTTTGTTAATTTTGTTAAATTCTTTGACTTAGAAAATTTCAACCGAGGTGATGTAAGGAACGTCGTTTCCCAGTACATTTGGATTTTAGAGTTTCTTAAATATTGACCAATTGTTGAGTGTGACACGTCGCTGTAACCGGCTCGACGTCTCCTCGACGATCCTGCAACAGAAAAGCACACGTTTAGTACAAATTTTTGGAAATAACTTCAATTTTCATCGAAATTTTTGAAAACTTTGAAAAATCCTAGCGTCTTCAAAATTTAGTTTGGAATTTTTCTTTTATTTTATTCGTGCTCAGCAGGCTTGCGCGCGTCGCGCTGCATACTTAGATTTAGTTTTTTGTTAATTTTGTTAAATTCTTTGACTTAGAAAATTTCAACCGAGGTGATGTAAGGAACGTCGTTTCCCAGTACATTTGGATTTTAGAGTTTCTTAAATATTGACCAATTGTTGAGTGTGACACGTCGCTGTAACCGGCTCGACGTCTCCTCGACGATCCTGCAACAGAAAAGCACACGTTTAGTACAAATTTTTGGAAATAACTTCAATTTTCATCGAAATTTTTGAAAACTTTGAAAAATCCTAGCGTCTTCAAAATTTAGTTTGGAATTTTTCTTTTATTTTATTCGTGCTCAGCAGGCTTGCGCGCGTCGCGCTGCATACTTAGATTTAGTTTTTTGTTAATTTTGTTAAATTCTTTGACTTAGAAAATTTCAACCGAGGTGATGTAAGGAACGTCGTTTCCCAGTACATTTGGATTTTAGAGTTTCTTAAATATTGACCAATTGTTGAGTGTGACACGTCGCTGTAACCGGCTCGACGTCTCCTCGACGATCCTGCAACAGAAAAGCACACGTTTAGTACAAATTTTTGGAAATAACTTCAATTTTCATCGAAATTTTTGAAAACTTTGAAAAATCCTAGCGTCTTCAAAATTTAGTTTGGAATTTTTCTTTTATTTTATTCGTGCTCAGCAGGCTTGCGCGCGTCGCGCTGCATACTTAGATTTAGTTTTTTGTTAATTTTGTTAAATTCTTTGACTTAGAAAATTTCAACCGAGGTGATGTAAGGAACGTCGTTTCCCAGTACATTTGGATTTTAGAGTTTCTTAAATATTGACCAATTGTTGAGTGTGACACGTCGCTGTAACCGGCTCGACGTCTCCTCGACGATCCTGCAACAGAAAAGCACACGTTTAGTACAAATTTTTGGAAATAACTTCAATTTTCATCGAAATTTTTGAAAACTTTGAAAAATCCTAGCGTCTTCAAAATTTAGTTTGGAATTTTTCTTTTATTTTATTCGTGCTCAGCAGGCTTGCGCGCGTCGCGCTGCATACTTAGATTTAGTTTTTTGTTAATTTTGTTAAATTCTTTGACTTAGAAAATTTCAACCGAGGTGATGTAAGGAACGTCGTTTCCCAGTACATTTGGATTTTAGAGTTTCTTAAATATTGACCAATTGTTGAGTGTGACACGTCGCTGTAACCGGCTCGACGTCTCCTCGACGATCCTGCAACAGAAAAGCACACGTTTAGTACAAATTTTTGGAAATAACTTCAATTTTCATCGAAATTTTTGAAAACTTTGAAAAATCCTAGCGTCTTCAAAATTTAGTTTGGAATTTTTCTTTTATTTTATTCGTGCTCAGCAGGCTTGCGCGCGTCGCGCTGCATACTTAGATTTAGTTTTTTGTTAATTTTGTTAAATTCTTTGACTTAGAAAATTTCAACCGAGGTGATGTAAGGAACGTCGTTTCCCAGTACATTTGGATTTTAGAGTTTCTTAAATATTGACCAATTGTTGAGTGTGACACGTCGCTGTAACCGGCTCGACGTCTCCTCGACGATCCTGCAACAGAAAAGCACACGTTTAGTACAAATTTTTGGAAATAACTTCAATTTTCATCGAAATTTTTGAAAACTTTGAAAAATCCTAGCGTCTTCAAAATTTAGTTTGGAATTTTTCTTTTATTTTATTCGTGCTCAGCAGGCTTGCGCGCGTCGCGCTGCATACTTAGATTTAGTTTTTTGTTAATTTTGTTAAATTCTTTGACTTAGAAAATTTCAACCGAGGTGATGTAAGGAACGTCGTTTCCCAGTACATTTGGATTTTAGAGTTTCTTAAATATTGACCAATTGTTGAGTGTGACACGTCGCTGTAACCGGCTCGACGTCTCCTCGACGATCCTGCAACAGAAAAGCACACGTTTAGTACAAATTTTTGGAAATAACTTCAATTTTCATCGAAATTTTTGAAAACTTTGAAAAATCCTAGCGTCTTCAAAATTTAGTTTGGAATTTTTCTTTTATTTTATTCGTGCTCAGCAGGCTTGCGCGCGTCGCGCTGCATACTTAGATTTAGTTTTTTGTTAATTTTGTTAAATTCTTTGACTTAGAAAATTTCAACCGAGGTGATGTAAGGAACGTCGTTTCCCAGTACATTTGGATTTTAGAGTTTCTTAAATATTGACCAATTGTTGAGTGTGACACGTCGCTGTAACCGGCTCGACGTCTCCTCGACGATCCTGCAACAGAAAAGCACACGTTTAGTACAAATTTTTGGAAATAACTTCAATTTTCATCGAAATTTTTGAAAACTTTGAAAAATCCTAGCGTCTTCAAAATTTAGTTTGGAATTTTTCTTTTATTTTATTCGTGCTCAGCAGGCTTGCGCGCGTCGCGCTGCATACTTAGATTTAGTTTTTTGTTAATTTTGTTAAATTCTTTGACTTAGAAAATTTCAACCGAGGTGATGTAAGGAACGTCGTTTCCCAGTACATTTGGATTTTAGAGTTTCTTAAATATTGACCAATTGTTGAGTGTGACACGTCGCTGTAACCGGCTCGACGTCTCCTCGACGATCCTGCAACAGAAAAGCACACGTTTAGTACAAATTTTTGGAAATAACTTCAATTTTCATCGAAATTTTTGAAAACTTTGAAAAATCCTAGCGTCTTCAAAATTTAGTTTGGAATTTTTCTTTTATTTTATTCGTGCTCAGCAGGCTTGCGCGCGTCGCGCTGCATACTTAGATTTAGTTTTTTGTTAATTTTGTTAAATTCTTTGACTTAGAAAATTTCAACCGAGGTGATGTAAGGAACGTCGTTTCCCAGTACATTTGGATTTTAGAGTTTCTTAAATATTGACCAATTGTTGAGTGTGACACGTCGCTGTAACCGGCTCGACGTCTCCTCGACGATCCTGCAACAGAAAAGCACACGTTTAGTACAAATTTTTGGAAATAACTTCAATTTTCATCGAAATTTTTGAAAACTTTGAAAAATCCTAGCGTCTTCAAAATTTAGTTTGGAATTTTTCTTTTATTTTATTCGTGCTCAGCAGGCTTGCGCGCGTCGCGCTGCATACTTAGATTTAGTTTTTTGTTAATTTTGTTAAATTCTTTGACTTAGAAAATTTCAACCGAGGTGATGTAAGGAACGTCGTTTCCCAGTACATTTGGATTTTAGAGTTTCTTAAATATTGACCAATTGTTGAGTGTGACACGTCGCTGTAACCGGCTCGACGTCTCCTCGACGATCCTGCAACAGAAAAGCACACGTTTAGTACAAATTTTTGGAAATAACTTCAATTTTCATCGAAATTTTTGAAAACTTTGAAAAATCCTAGCGTCTTCAAAATTTAGTTTGGAATTTTTCTTTTATTTTATTCGTGCTCAGCAGGCTTGCGCGCGTCGCGCTGCATACTTAGATTTAGTTTTTTGTTAATTTTGTTAAATTCTTTGACTTAGAAAATTTCAACCGAGGTGATGTAAGGAACGTCGTTTCCCAGTACATTTGGATTTTAGAGTTTCTTAAATATTGACCAATTGTTGAGTGTGACACGTCGCTGTAACCGGCTCGACGTCTCCTCGACGATCCTGCAACAGAAAAGCACACGTTTAGTACAAATTTTTGGAAATAACTTCAATTTTCATCGAAATTTTTGAAAACTTTGAAAAATCCTAGCGTCTTCAAAATTTAGTTTGGAATTTTTCTTTTATTTTATTCGTGCTCAGCAGGCTTGCGCGCGTCGCGCTGCATACTTAGATTTAGTTTTTTGTTAATTTTGTTAAATTCTTTGACTTAGAAAATTTCAACCGAGGTGATGTAAGGAACGTCGTTTCCCAGTACATTTGGATTTTAGAGTTTCTTAAATATTGACCAATTGTTGAGTGTGACACGTCGCTGTAACCGGCTCGACGTCTCCTCGACGATCCTGCAACAGAAAAGCACACGTTTAGTACAAATTTTTGGAAATAACTTCAATTTTCATCGAAATTTTTGAAAACTTTGAAAAATCCTAGCGTCTTCAAAATTTAGTTTGGAATTTTTCTTTTATTTTATTCGTGCTCAGCAGGCTTGCGCGCGTCGCGCTGCATACTTAGATTTAGTTTTTTGTTAATTTTGTTAAATTCTTTGACTTAGAAAATTTCAACCGAGGTGATGTAAGGAACGTCGTTTCCCAGTACATTTGGATTTTAGAGTTTCTTAAATATTGACCAATTGTTGAGTGTGACACGTCGCTGTAACCGGCTCGACGTCTCCTCGACGATCCTGCAACAGAAAAGCACACGTTTAGTACAAATTTTTGGAAATAACTTCAATTTTCATCGAAATTTTTGAAAACTTTGAAAAATCCTAGCGTCTTCAAAATTTAGTTTGGAATTTTTCTTTTATTTTATTCGTGCTCAGCAGGCTTGCGCGCGTCGCGCTGCATACTTAGATTTAGTTTTTTGTTAATTTTGTTAAATTCTTTGACTTAGAAAATTTCAACCGAGGTGATGTAAGGAACGTCGTTTCCCAGTACATTTGGATTTTAGAGTTTCTTAAATATTGACCAATTGTTGAGTGTGACACGTCGCTGTAACCGGCTCGACGTCTCCTCGACGATCCTGCAACAGAAAAGCACACGTTTAGTACAAATTTTTGGAAATAACTTCAATTTTCATCGAAATTTTTGAAAACTTTGAAAAATCCTAGCGTCTTCAAAATTTAGTTTGGAATTTTTCTTTTATTTTATTCGTGCTCAGCAGGCTTGCGCGCGTCGCGCTGCATACTTAGATTTAGTTTTTTGTTAATTTTGTTAAATTCTTTGACTTAGAAAATTTCAACCGAGGTGATGTAAGGAACGTCGTTTCCCAGTACATTTGGATTTTAGAGTTTCTTAAATATTGACCAATTGTTGAGTGTGACACGTCGCTGTAACCGGCTCGACGTCTCCTCGACGATCCTGCAACAGAAAAGCACACGTTTAGTACAAATTTTTGGAAATAACTTCAATTTTCATCGAAATTTTTGAAAACTTTGAAAAATCCTAGCGTCTTCAAAATTTAGTTTGGAATTTTTCTTTTATTTTATTCGTGCTCAGCAGGCTTGCGCGCGTCGCGCTGCATACTTAGATTTAGTTTTTTGTTAATTTTGTTAAATTCTTTGACTTAGAAAATTTCAACCGAGGTGATGTAAGGAACGTCGTTTCCCAGTACATTTGGATTTTAGAGTTTCTTAAATATTGACCAATTGTTGAGTGTGACACGTCGCTGTAACCGGCTCGACGTCTCCTCGACGATCCTGCAACAGAAAAGCACACGTTTAGTACAAATTTTTGGAAATAACTTCAATTTTCATCGAAATTTTTGAAAACTTTGAAAAATCCTAGCGTCTTCAAAATTTAGTTTGGAATTTTTCTTTTATTTTATTCGTGCTCAGCAGGCTTGCGCGCGTCGCGCTGCATACTTAGATTTAGTTTTTTGTTAATTTTGTTAAATTCTTTGACTTAGAAAATTTCAACCGAGGTGATGTAAGGAACGTCGTTTCCCAGTACATTTGGATTTTAGAGTTTCTTAAATATTGACCAATTGTTGAGTGTGACACGTCGCTGTAACCGGCTCGACGTCTCCTCGACGATCCTGCAACAGAAAAGCACACGTTTAGTACAAATTTTTGGAAATAACTTCAATTTTCATCGAAATTTTTGAAAACTTTGAAAAATCCTAGCGTCTTCAAAATTTAGTTTGGAATTTTTCTTTTATTTTATTCGTGCTCAGCAGGCTTGCGCGCGTCGCGCTGCATACTTAGATTTAGTTTTTTTCCACCGCCATCCCCCGCCCACCCACCCTGGGTCCCGTTAACTTAGGGAGGTGAGGTTTTTTGGGGGAAATATTTTTTATTGTTTTTAAATTTTGTGTCTTTTCGTGTTTGTGTTTGCTTGGAGGATCCGTCGGTTACATTTATATAACTTATACAAATTTTGACACATTTTATTTTGACAACCGACGCCCTCCAAGTAAAAATATGTTTAGGACTCCGGCCAAACGAGGGTCTCTGGATGGAGAACTCCGTGCTGTCGCGGCAGGGACCGCCACAGTCACGAAGACCGCCGGGCCTCCGCACCAAAGCGTCCGAAGGAGCATCGGGGAGTGGGAGTCCGGTTTACCGGACCCCCGCAACAGCCTCACTCCCCCGAAATCGAGCCCGACGGTGGGGCGCCCGAAGCCGAAACCGTCAGCCGTGCGTAGGCTTTCGGTGGAGGCCGAGGGAGCCCCACCTAAGACCAAGGGCTCGAAAGACAAATCTTCGGACCGGGTGAAGGAGGCCAGGGCTTGTGTTTGCACGGCCAAGCAGCATCTGACCCACTCTCGGAACCTAAAGACAGATATAAAGGTCGCCGTCAACGCGGCGATCGATCGTCTGTTCCAGTTGGTGAAGGATGCAGATGCTGAATTGGCCAAGTGTGCAAACACACAGCCTGGCCCGGCGGTCTTCGAAGCGGCTGCCTGCGCTTCGCCAAGGTCCCCTCCAGCTTTTATGGAGGGAGCCTTGTCGGAGCACATGCAGCTGCTCAGAGACAGCACGGAGCAGATGCGAAGGCTCCAAGAGACCCTCGAGAGCACCACCTCCCTGGGAAGCCAGAAAGAGGCACACGCCGAGTGCATTGACCAGCTTTTGGGTGAAGTGCGGGAGCTGCGCCAGACCTCCGAAGAGACGGGGCGGAAGGTTTCCTGCTTGCAGGAGACCGTCCCCTCGTACGCGGAGGTTCTGGCCAGACCAACTGCAGCGGTACCGCGAGAGCTTCACCCAAAGCACTCGGTAATTGTGTCCTCGGGCGACGACCGACTCACCGGTGACCACATACTCGGCAAGGTCCGAGAAGCTTTAGAAGCGAGGACCACCGGGCTTCAGGTCACCAGAGTGCAGAAGGTCCGAAACCAGAAGGTGGTGCTGAGTTGCGCCAACAAGGAGGAGCTGTTGAAGGTGAGCGAGAGGATCACGACCAAGGACAAGGGTCTCATCGTGGAGGAGGCCAAGAACAAAGACCCCTTGGTCGTGATCCGTAATCTCCTCACCTTCAACAAGGACTCTGATATCGTCTCGTCTCTCAGGTCCCAGAACAAGAGCCTCCTCCGGGACCTGACAGACGACGATTTCAGGGCGACGGTCAAGTACCGTCGCCGGGCGCGGAACCCCCACGAAAACCACGTCGTGCTGCAGGTGTCCCCTAAGTTGTGGATGAAGCTGGTTGAGGCCAAGCGGGTGCACATCGACCTGCAGTATGCGGTCGTACAGGATCAGTCTCCGCTCGTGCAGTGTACACGATGCCTGGGGTATGGGCATGGGCGCAGGCAATGCACAGAGTCAGCCGACCTGTGCAGCTTCTGCGCCGGCCCACACCTCCGGGCGGACTGTCCAGCACACACGGCGGGCGAGACTGCTGTATGCCGCAACTGCAGGTCGGCGAAGTATCCCGACTTTGGCCACAATGCCTTCGACGGAGAGTGCCCAGTGCGTAAGCGATGGGACGCCATAGCTAGGTCTAGCGTGGCGTACTGCTAACGTACCGGGCACTCTAGTCACCACAGCTGAAGGGACGAAGCCTGCGCACACTGGTGGTTACGTGTGGGGTTCGAGGACGCGGGTGAAGACTGTGCGTGTGGGGCTGTCCCTGCACTCGATTGGTTTCGGTTGCGAGGATAGCCCGACACGTTACAGAGGCAAGTGTGCTGCAGTAACTCGGTTGCTGCCGAAGTGTTCTACACATGACGCGCACAGGTACGACCTGGAATCATGCTTAAGCATTACGCTGACCGAACCCCCATTTTGTATAATGAAGGACGGGAATAAATCCAGGTCGTACCTGGACGCAGCCAGCACTGAGGCAGCAGAAGTCAAAGCTGGAAAAATAAGACGTGGTGACACTAGGCGTCACCTCGTTTATTTTAGGTTGTTGACAGACGTGGAAGGTGCGTGCAACACTTACTTCTTTCGAAGTAGGAGTATGCACACACGTGGAATAGCTGATGTAAGGGTAGAAAGTAACTGTACCACGCTAATGCCAAAAATTCGCCAAAGATTTTATATTTATTGACAATTTAATTCTACCACTTTTTATTTTGACAATTTGTACGCAATTTATTGTACTGTATTTTTATTTTAGTTTTTATGACATGTCTTATTTTATTGAATACAATTTCGCTTTTATTTTATTTTAAAAGTTTATACAATTTATTGCAATTTTTATAGTTTTACATTTTTATTGTTTTATTCATGTTGTTCGGTTTTGTTGTTTGGTTATTTTAATGACGATATTTACATGAATTTTAAATTTTTCTTGTAAATTATATTTTAACTCAATATCTTAAATCTTTATTTTTAATCCTAACACAAACTTCTTTTGACACTTTACACGTTATATTTCTTTGTTGTTTTTTATAAGCTGCTAATTTAAGTTACGACGAAAAGCTACTTTTGTGGCAACTATTTTAATAAACGTTGATATAGGATTAACAACCCAAACAAGGGCCTCGCATATAGAGTGAGGGTACATAGGTGGAGGAGGACGGCTTAAAAAAAAAAAAAAAAAAAAAAAAAAAAACCAGTCTCACTTCAACCGGAGCCGTGATCGGTCGTCTCCACGTCTCTCCATCGCCCAAGTAACCTTCCTCACCCGCTCACCCACTCCACTCACTTCTGTGAGCCGGGCAGGTTAGCCCGGTGCATAAGGTGTAGTGTGTTAGTAACCCTGCTCACCAAGGGTTACTCTGGTGAGTCAAGTGAGTCTAGTGAATTTAGGCATATTTCACCTTACTCACTCAGTTGCTCACCCACTTCACTCACTTTTGCGAGCCGGGCAAGTTAGCCCGGTGCATAAAGTGTAGTGTGTTAGTAACCCTGCTCACCAAGGGTTACTCTGGTGAGTCAAGTGAGTCTAGTGAATTTAGGCATATTTCACCTTACTCACTCAGTTGCTCACCCACTTCTCACTTTTGTGAGCCGGGCAGGTTGGCTCGGTGCATAAGGTGTAGTGGGGTAGTAACCCTGCTCACCAAGGGTTACTTTAGTGAGTCACGGCATCCTTCGTCTCCCGCGTCGCGTCACTTCACTCACTCTCGGGTTATCTGGGTGACCTGGGAGGTTGCTGAGTTACCTGAACCTGCATCGTGTGCTACGTGTGACGTGCGCTAAGTGCTGCGAGTGCTGCCTGTGACGCGCGCTACGTGCTGCGAGTGATACCTGTGCTATCTGTGACATCCCCCGCGTCACTTTACTCACCTCTCGGACTAACTGGATGACCTGAGAGGTTGCTGAGTTACCCGAACCTGCTTCGTGTGCTAACGAGTGACGTGCGCCACGTGCTGCGAGTGCTGCCTGTGACGAGCGCTACGTGCTGCAAGTGATACCTGTGCTATCTGTGACATCTCCCGCGTCACTTTACTCACCACTCGGATTTACTGGGTGACCTGAGAGGTTGCCGAGTTACCTGAACAACCGAGTATCAAGCTCTTTGTTGCGTGCTTCATGTGCGACTTGTGACGTGCGCTACGTGCTACGAGTGCTACATGTGACTCACACTGCGTGTTGCGAGTGATACCTGTGCTACCTGTGCCACCTGTGACGTGTGCTAAGTGTTCTAGTACTAACTGTTTTGTTAATTAGCCTTACCTTTTGTCCTCTGTTTTTTAGCTATTTTATTTCATTTTTTCACATCACATTTTTTTTTTTTACGAGTGCTACCTGTGACGTGCGCTACGTGGCACACCAACCAGGTAAGAAACATTATTGTGCCTTTATCAAAATGGTTCTCGCGCGCTCTCCGGCTAAACCCACACAGAAACAACAAGATATTAATCAACAGAATTCACAAGTGGCATCCAGCGGTGGACCATACCCTATTCAAACCAGATCCACATCTAGCTCCAGCACTTCTTCGTCTTTACTAGAACTTAGACCACCAGAATCCCTCGGAACACCTGCGGAACCTATTTCCATGGAGCTAAACAACACACTCGTAGTCACCCAATTCAGACTACCTGAGAGCCAAGCCATTGAAACTCCCACTCCAGAAGATGGAGACCGTCGTCCTCCTCCCGGTTCAGACCGCTCAGAACCTGAACCCTCCGATATACGGACTGGGGACAACCGCACACCTATCAGCGGTGACTATTCCCCCATCCCCTTCACTCAATTGGTACGAGAAAGCGTGACCTTCATCAAGAACTTGATTGAGGAAAAAAGAAAGGGTCTCACAAAAGCAGAGAGGATAATCGTACTCGAAAAACTTGTAACGCTGGAGAAGGCCTCCTTGAACCACGAACAGAAAGCGACAGCTACCATTCCTTGCACTGCCTCCCCCAGTGCTAGGTCCTCTCAGATCAACCCTCACACCTTAAACCAGATCGACCAACTCGCCAATATTATACCAAAGCTCATAAACTCCATTAATGACATGAAGAGCCAAACCCCCACACATTCATCGGGAAACATCATTAAAGATGGCGCAGCAAGCAAACTACCACCTCCTAAACCGTCAATTATCATTGCACCTAAGGAAACAGTTAGCACCCACGAAGAGACCATTCAAGCCTGGCACAAAAGTACGAACTTCCGAGATACTGATTACGCACCCTCCAAAATTGCATACACATCTAATCACAGATTACTAGTCGAATTTGATAAAGAAGAACAAAAAACACACGCTCTGGAAAAAATTAATCAACCAAACTCGAGGGTAGTAGCAGAGACAACAAAGAAACTCAAACCAATGTTCATCCTAAAAGGAGTATCAAGCAAAACACCACCAAACCAGCTGAAAGATATTATCATTTGTCAGAACAATAACATCAAAATCAATACAACCAATAGTGAAGATATTGAACTAAAAACCACCAGAAACAACAAGAACCCCAAACTCTATAACGCAATATTCATTACTACACCAAAAATATGGAAGGCAGTCCTCCAAAACAATCACCTAAACGTAGACTTCCAACAGGTCCACGTTGAAGAACACGTCCCAGTTCAACAATGCTTCAGATGCATGAAATACGGTCACATCCGTCGTTGGTGCAAGGCTCCGGAGCCAGTATGCTCCCACTGCTCCGAGACACACGAGTTCAAAGACTGCCCAAACAGACACGACTACAACAAGCTAAAATGTACACACTGCTCTGCTAAAAACGCAAAGCAATCACACCGCCCTGACTCTTCCCCGGTCAACTACGCACATAGCGCTACCTCTAATCTATGCCCGCTTGGGTTGAAAAAACTAATTGAAGTCCGTGCCAGAACGGACCATGAGCTGTAGTCCACTCCCTGCACCCCCCGTTTGGGGCCCCTCTGATGTCAATTCTTGCAATTCACAACCGAGGGGCTCATTTCTCGGATGCGTCCAGATCAATGTCGGACGTAGTCGAAACGCTACCCACGAACTAGCACAATGGGCTCATACGCACCAACCGGACTTAATTTTTATTAACGAACCTTACACCAGCAATACGGGACTACCCGTTAAAATTCCAGGTTACGATCTCCATCAATTCCCCGATAAGAATCCGAAGAATGAACCGACCAAAGCTGCCATACTAACAAAAAAAAACGGACTCAGTGTAATCGGAAATAGCGAATACTCCAACTCTTGCCTCTCAATCATAAAAATTAACAACTCACGAGGAAAAAACATATATCTAACATCCGTCTACATTGAACCACGAACCGACAAACTGCAACTTCTAAACCGCTTGGAAATATTCCTCGCAGAAACAACTGGCTCCACGCACTTGATTTGCGGAGACCTAAACGGCTGGCACACGTCATGGGGCTCCAAGACTGACAACAAAAGAGGCAATACAATTTACGACATAATCACCCTACATAATTTACACATTTGCAACACTGGAAGTAACCCTACCTTTGAAACAATCACACATGGAACCTACAGAGAATCCATCATTGATGTAACACTGATTAGCAATACCAATATAGCTAATGTTGAAAACTGGCAAGTTAACACAGAAATCTGCCCCTCATCGGATCACAACTCAATATTGTTCAAACTAAACATTGAAAACACACGTACGACAAAAAATAAAAAAACGTCAACATTTAGATACAATACAAACACTGTCAAATGGGAAAACATCAACGAATCCTTCACAAACGAAATCAAATCACACCTACCTAACAACATTAATATACCTACGTCACATCAAGAAATAGACAACAACATTAGAGTCATCACCTCAGCTTTACAAACCACGTGTGATAAACTACTACCCAAACCAACACCATTTAAGGAAAGAATCCCTTGGTGGAGCGATGACCTGCAGAAAATAAAAATGAAAGTTATCAAAAACCATCACTTGCTTAGCCGCCTAGTAAGACAAAAACAACCTATAGATGAATCCTTGTTAGAAAGAGACAAACTTAAAAAAGAATACTCTGACGCAATATGCAAGGCCTCTTCTGATCACTTCAGAGAGTTCTGTAATAAACAAAACAAAGAGGACGTCTGGTCTATCACCAATAGAATTATACAATCCAAACCAATATCGCAACCGCCAACAACTTTAAAAAAAGATGATGGCACATATACATCTGACCCCCTTGAAACTGCTAACACATTACTGAATAAATTTTTCCCAGACGACACTATAGACAATAATCAATATCAACAGACACTTAGACAAGACATGCATACGCCTTCCAACGGACCGAATGAGCCAGAGTTTACTACCACCGAAATCATTAACTGCTTAAAAACAATGAGCCATAAAAAGGCACCCGGACCCGATCATCTAACATCAGACATTTGCCTCCAATTTATAAAAAACTTCCCTAACACTATCACCGATCTACTAAATAAATGCGTTGAACTAAAATATTTTCCTAAAGCATGGAAAGTAGCATGCGCAAGAATTATTCCGAAACCAAACAAAACGGACTACTCTGACACCTCAGCGTATAGACCAATTGGTCTTATAAATGTATTTGGCAAACTCTTCGAGAAGCTCATTATTAACAGACTGACACACTACCTCAACACCACAAACAACCAATGCAAGGAACAATACGGTTTTAAACAGCAAACTTCCACAAATAACGCAATACACAGCGCTATCGACATAATCACCAAAGCCAAGAACAGTAAAGAACATGCAATTGCAGTCTCATTGGACATCCAAGGGGCTTTCGATCACGCCTGGTGGCCGATAATTTTCAAAAGGCTAAAAAAGGTTAACTGCCCCAGCAATATTTATGAAACATTAATCAGCTACATCACAGACAGAGAGGTCTCTATCAACTTTCTGAATTGCTCCGTGGGAAAACAAACGTCAAGAGGATGCGTACAGGGCTCAGTCTGTGGCCCCACCCTCTGGAACCTCATTCTCGATGACCTACTCCTCACTGAACTGGCTGATCTCCCTGAGGGGGCCCACGTGCAGGCTTACGCTGATGATATTCTGCTCATCACGCACTCAAAAAATACCTCACACCTCGAAAATATCACCAATAGTATTCTGGACAAGATCATAAAATGGGGGCAAAATATAAAACTAACTTTCGGACCCGCAAAAACTCAAGCTATATCATTCACTAAAAAACCTAAAAACAAATGTAAAATCACTATAAATAACCACAATATAACTTTTATGAATCAAATTAAATATCTTGGAATCATAATCGACGAAAAACTAAACTTTATCAAACACACTGAATACATCATCAATAAAAGCAAAAAACTATTCAACAAACTCTCGCTATTCATTCGACCCACCTGGGGCGTCTCACCGGAAAATATCAAAATCATTTACCACCAAGTCATCCAACCAATAATCTGTTACGCGTCCGGTATCTGGGCATCAGCTTTAAAATATAAACAAGTAAATAAGAAACTACTTTCACTTCAAAGACTTTTTGCCATTAAAATGGTACAGGGCTTCAAAACACTAAGAACAGCGACTGCCATTTCACTAGCACAATTAGACCCTCTACCATATAAAATAAAGGAAATAGCCGACATAGAACAAACCAAAATTAAACACACTACCAAATTCCTCCCCAAAGATATACCCGTAGACTCGCCTACTCCCCCGTCACTCCTTTTACACCCCTCTCTTCGAGTGGGCATCGAATTTACTGAAATCAATAATGTTCAAGAATATAACGAATTCTGCATAGCCAAACACGAAACTTGGCAAATATTTACAGACGGAAGCAAACTCGACGACAAAGTTGGGGCCGCGTTTGTGGCTCTTAACTCACTCGGCAACACTGTGCATACCAAAAAACTAAAACTACACAATTGCTGCTCCGTCTTTCAGGCTGAACTACTAGCCATTGAACAGGCCACATCATGGATTTCAAACAAAAAACCGCATAACGAGTTCCACATCTTATCCGACAGCAAATCTGGACTGACCGAACTTGCCAACCCCAACACCACAAATACTCTCGCTGTCCAAATACACAAAAACATTATTAATTTACAAAACTCCGGAATGAATTTAAACTTTGCATGGGTTCGGGCTCATGTAGACATCGAAGGCAACGAACTGGCTGATATAACAGCAAAAAACGCCACTAAATCACATAAAAGACCCGACTACACACATATACCGATCTCCTTCGTAAAACATCAAAATAAACTCGAAACCAGAAGCAAAACCAAATCATTTTACCTCGAAGCCAGTCCTCATACACTTAGTCTTCTTCCTACCTATGAAGATTTCAACAAATATTTCACTGCCATAAATATGTCACCTAACTTTGCCATTACCCAAATTCTGTCAGGACACGGATTCCACAAAGAATACCTACACCGCTTTAAAATTACCGATGATCCCATGTGCCCATGCGATAATCTCACCACCCAAAGCTTAAAGCACCTCATTGAAGATTGCCCAAGATTTTCTGCCACCAGACAAGACCACATCACCGTTTCATCAAAACTTAATAATCCATACAACCTCATAGAAATTATCAGCACAGCATCTACCATTAACACCTTTCATAATCACATTACATATATAATCAAAAACTTGAAGAAATTTAATAACACATAGCGCTTTGGTGAGTCGGGACATCTTCACCTCACCGCTCACTCACTTCACCCACCTTGTGAGCCTGACAAGTTAGCCCGGAGCATAGAGTGAAGTGGGGTAGTAACCTTGCTCGCCAAGGGTTGCTTTGGTGAGTCGGGCATCTTCATCTTCATAAGAATTTGAGAAGTTAATTTATAGATTTCAGTATAAACTTAAGTAATAAGGCAATATAGAAAAACAGTAAGTAGTTAAGTACATGCTAAGATAATATTTTGTAATATAATTAGTTTAAGTCTAGAATAAGTAAAATTGTATAGTTTTAAGTAGTTCTAGTTTAAGTTTAAGTTTAAGTAGATAAGCAAATGCATGCAAGGTAACGCAAACAACCCAACACATCCACCCAACCCCACACAACTAGTGAGCTATATGACCTAACCTCACTAACTAAACTTAATTACTTCTCCACTAGAATCCTAGAACTATCCACTTTTAGGCACCCGAGCACTTGAAGTGACCTGGGACACACAAGTAACACAGGCGACTTAATCCCACTTACTTACTTCACCCTCAGCAATCGAGGTAAACTTAGAAAAAGCGATTCAAACTGCCAATATTTACTTGGCTCCCTTATCTCACTCCACATACTTCACCTCACTACCCAAAATAACTATTTCAAAATCATCCATCCATCCAACACAACTCACTCACCTAACTTCACAAATTATCCACATAACTCACGCAGCTCACCTAACCCAGCTCACCTTCTCACCTTATCATTAATATCCCCCCCTCAAGCACACAAGAACCTACACTACAACAACGAAACACACAGTTCACCTCAAACCCCACAGCTAAACCTCGCTTCTTCTAAACCCAACTCACTTAACTCACTTACTTCACTAACTTACCTAACTAATCTAACTTCAACCAATAAGTCCAACTCACTCGATTCACTTTCCTAACTCACTTACTTCACCAACCCACCTAACTAATCTAACTTCAAGCAATAAGCCCAACTCACTCGATTCACTTTCCTAACTCACTTACTTCACCAACCCACCTAACTAATCTAACTTCAACCAATAAGCCCAACTCACTTGACACACTTCACTTCAATTTATTAAATTGCGTATTGAGTCATTAAATCAGTGCCTATATCAGACAAGATAGATAATGTCGTCGTCATCGTCTTCCAACTCACCTGTGAAGCCCGGGCCCACTTACCAAAGAAGGGCAATCAAATCATCCGACAACGACGAAGACAACAACCACCCTACCCAGGGGGAGGGATGGCCACACCAGCGGGACGCCCACACCCAGAACCCCATTGTTTCGTCGACATCTGTATCCTCATCTTCACCATCTTCACCAGCCTCGTCTTGCTCGGACTCCGACTCTTCTCCAGGCCCCGCAAGTCCTTCGGGTCGCAACGGAAGCGAGATAGTCTGTGATCCGGCCCTGCCCTCACCCAAGTCAGACCACCTGTCGCCCTCACGGGGGGGCAGCCCCGGGACACTGGCCGAATCCGAGACTGAAGGAGGAGCAAACAGTTCGCCAACAAAGACAGCACACAGCGGACCCATACAGGCGGCGATGTCGGCTTCGGGTGTGATCGAGGCCCCTGAAAATGTAGCGGGATACACCACTCCACTTTCGTACAACCCTCATACGACTGAACCAGCGCAAGAAAAGCAGCCACAAAGCCAACTTCAAAATTCGCACTTCGAGCCCATCAGGCCAACGCCACAATACTTACCGCCGCAACACCAATACCTATGCTACAGATGCGACTGGCTACAGTTCGCACTTGATGGAGTGCAGAGGGAAAACTACCAAAAAGACATTGTAATAAATAACCTGCAACACCATCTCCAGGACGCGCTCGACATCATCAAGCAACAAAATAACAACAATAGCAACAACAACAAGAATAGCAGCAACAGCAATCCCACGCACACCGAAGGCGAGGCCGCACACGCCTACCAACTACCAATTGCCCCCGTTCCCGCACCACCACCCGAGAGCCCTATGGATAGCCCTGTGGACGGAAACCAGACCATGCCCCCGCCTTTACCCTCCTCCAGCAAGACCACGCAACTGAGGTACCAGTGTGTCTTGTGTGGGAAGACCATGAAAGCCAACATCTGCCGTCACTTCAAACGGGTTCATCCCAGTTATGCTAACGCCGACGGAGACATCAAGACGCACCCGTACTTCCCCCGATATTTTTATTTCTTCACGAAAGAGGCCAGAGATGTCTGTCCCCCTGGCAACAGACCGCCCCGCCGGATGGTGGAGGGTGTGGAGGGAGTGTCTAACGCCTTCATGAATGGAGAATATTTCCCGTAGTCGGGGCCAGAATACTACGGACGGATAATAAATAACAACGAACATAATTTGTAAATAAATTGTTAAAATTGTGAGAAAAAAAAAAAAAAAATAATAATAATAATAATAATAATAAAAAGGATATAATAGGATACGTGGTATATAGGGTATATAGGTACAGATATAGGGTATATAGGGTATATAGGTACTATACGTGTTGTATATAATAATAATGTTAAAGTGTAAAAGTTTTTTCATGTTTTGTATATAATAATAGTGTTAAAGCGTGATTGTAAAAATATAATAATAATGTTAAAGTGTAAAAGCGTGTGTAAAAGTGTTAAAAAGTCAATTCAACATTATATAAACCTGTACATAAACACTTACTTCACTCACCTGTGTGAGCCGGGCGGATTGGTCGGTGCATAAGGTGGGGTGGGGTGGCTCGCCAAGGCAAACCTTGCTCACCAAGATTTGCTTTGGTCCAATAATCCCAACTCACTTGACTCACTTTATTAAATCGTGTATTAAGTTATTAAATCAGTACCTGTATCAGACCAGATAGATATGTCGTCGTCATCGTCTTCAAATTCACCTATGAAGCCCGGGCCCACTTGCCGAGGAGGGACAGTCGGGTCTTCTGACGGCGATGAGGACGGCAACCGCCCCGCATTGGTGGGGAGTATTTCCCGCAGTTTTAAGTTAATTTGTACAAATGTAAATAGGTATAAAAAAAAAAATAAAAAAAAAAAAATAAAATAAAATAAAAAAAAAAATAAAAATAAAAAAAAAAAAAAAAAAAATAAATAAATAAAAAAATAATAACAAAAATAATAATAATAATAATAATAAAAAAAAAAAAAAAAACAAAAAGGAATCCTTCACAAACGAAATCAAATCACACCTACCCAACAACATTAATATACCTACGTCACATCAAGAAATAGACAACAACATTAGAGTCATCACCTCAGCTTTACAAACCACGTGTGATAAACTACTACCCAAACCAACACCATTTAAGGAAAGAATCCCTTGGTGGAGCGATGACCTGCAGAAAATAAAAATGAAAGTTATCAAAAACCATCACTTGCTTAGCCGCCTAGTAAGACAAAAACAACCTATAGATGAATCCTTGTTAGAAAGAGACAAACTTAAAAAAGAATACTCTGACGCAATATGCAAGGCCTCTTCTGATCACTTCAGAGAGTTCTGTAATAAACAAAACAAAGAGGACGTCTGGTCTATCACCAATAGAATTATACAATCCAAACCAATATCGCAACCGCCAACAACTTTAAAAAAAGATGATGGCACATATACATCTGACCCCCTTGAAACTGCTAACACATTACTGAATAAATTTTTCCCAGACGACACCATAGACAATAATCAATATCAACAGACACTTAGACAAGACATGCATACGCCTTCCAACGGACCGAATGAGCCAGAGTTTACTACCACCGAAATCATTAACTGCTTAAAAACAATGAGCCATAAAAAGGCACCCGGACCCGATCATCTAACATCAGACATTTGCCTCCAATTTATAAAAAACTTCCCTAACACTATCACCGATCTACTAAATAAATGCGTTGAACTAAAATATTTTCCTAAAGCATGGAAAGTAGCATGCGCAAGAATTATTCCGAAACCAAACAAAACGGACTACTCTGACACCTCAGCGTATAGACCAATTGGTCTTATAAATGTATTTGGCAAACTCTTCGAGAAGCTCATTATTAACAGACTGACACACTACCTCAACACCACAAACAACCAATGCAAGGAACAATACGGTTTTAAACAGCAAACTTCCACAAATAACGCAATACACAGCGCTATCGACATAATCACCAAAGCCAAGAACAGTAAAGAACATGCAATTGCAGTCTCATTGGACATCCAAGGGGCTTTCGATCACGCCTGGTGGCCGATAATTTTCAAAAGGCTAAAAAAGGTTAACTGCCCCAGCAATATTTATGAAACATTAATCAGCTACATCACAGACAGAGAGGTCTCTATCAACTTTCTGAATTGCTCCGTGGGAAAACAAACGTCAAGAGGATGCGTACAGGGCTCAGTCTGTGGCCCCACCCTCTGGAACCTCATTCTCGATGACCTACTCCTCACTGAACTGGCTGATCTCCCTGAGGGGGCCCACGTGCAGGCTTACGCTGATGATATTCTGCTCATCACGCACTCAAAAAATACCTCACACCTCGAAAATATCACCAATAGTATTCTGGACAAGATCATAAAATGGGGGCAAAATATAAAACTAACTTTCGGACCCGCAAAAACTCAAGCTATATCATTCACTAAAAAACCTAAAAACAAATGTAAAATCACTATAAATAACCACAATATAACTTTTATGAATCAAATTAAATATCTTGGAATCATAATCGACGAAAAACTAAACTTCATCAAACACACTGAATACATCATCAATAAAAGCAAAAAACTATTCAACAAACTCTCGCTATTCATTCGACCCACCTGGGGCGTCTCACCGGAAAATATCAAAATCATTTACCACCAAGTCATCCAACCAATAATCTGTTACGCGTCCGGTATCTGGGCATCAGCTTTAAAATATAAACAAGTAAATAAGAAACTACTTTCACTTCAAAGACTTTTTGCCATTAAAATGGTACAGGGCTTCAAAACACTAAGAACAGCGACTGCCATTTCACTAGCACAATTAGACCCTCTACCATATAAAATAAAGGAAATAGCCGACATAGAACAAACCAAAATTAAACACACTACCAAATTCCTCCCCAAAGATATACCCGTAGACTCGCCTACTCCCCCGTCACTCCTTTTACACCCCTCTCTTCGAGTGGGCATCGAATTTACTGAAATCAATAATGTTCAAGAATATAACGAATTCTGCATAGCCAAACACGAAACTTGGCAAATATTTACAGACGGAAGCAAACTCGACGACAAAGTTGGGGCCGCGTTTGTGGCTCTTAACTCACTCGGCAACACTGTGCATACCAAAAAACTAAAACTACACAATTGCTGCTCCGTCTTTCAGGCTGAACTACTAGCCATTGAACAGGCCACATCATGGATTTCAAACAAAAAACCGCATAACGAGTTCCACATCTTATCCGACAGCAAATCTGGACTGACCGAACTTGCCAACCCCAACACCATAAATACTCTCGCTGTCCAAATACACAAAAACATTATTAATTTACAAAACTCCGGAATGAATTTAAACTTTGCATGGGTTCGGGCTCATGTAGACATCGAAGGCAACGAACTGGCTGATATAACAGCAAAAAACGCCACTAAATCACATAAAAGACCCGACTACACACATATACCGATCTCCTTCGTAAAACATCAAAATAAACTCGAAACCAGAAGCAAAACCAAATCATTTTACCTCGAAGCCAGTCCTCATACACTTAGTCTTCTTCCTACCTATGAAGATTTCAACAAATATTTCACTGCCATAAATATGTCACCTAACTTTGCCATTACCCAAATTCTGTCAGGACACGGATTCCACAAAGAATACCTACACCGCTTTAAAATTACCGATGATCCCATGTGCCCATGCGATAATCTCACCACTCAAAGCTTAAAGCACCTCATTGAAGATTGCCCAAGATTTTCTGCCACCAGACAAGACCACATCACCGTTTCATCAAAACTTAATAATCCATACAACCTCATAGAAATTATCAGCACAGCATCTACCATTAACACCTTTCATAATCACATTACATATATAATCAAAAACTTGAAGAAATTTAATAACACATAGCGCTTTGGTGAGTCGGGACATCTTCACCTGACCGCTCACTCACTTCACCCACCTTGTGAGCCTGACAAGTTAGCCCGGAGCATAGAGTGAAGTGGGGTAGTAACCTTGCTCGCCAAGGGTTGCTTTGGTGAGTCGGGCATCTTCATCTTCATAAGAATTTGAGAAGTTAATTTATAGATTTCAGTATAAAATTATCCACATAACTCACGCAGCTCACCTAACCCAGCTCACCTTCTCACCTTATCATTAATATCCCCCCCTCAAGCACACAAGAACCTACACTACAACAACGAAACACACAGTTCACCTCAAACCCCACAGCTAAACCTCGCTTCTTCTAAACCCAACTCACTTAACTCACTTACTTCACTAACTTACCTAACTAATCTAACTTCAACCAATAAGTCCAACTCACTCGATTCACTTTCCTAACTCACTTACTTCACCAACCCACCTAAGTAATCTAACTTCAAGCAATAAGCCCAACTCACTCGATTCACTTTCCTAACTCACTTAGTTCACCAACCCACCTGACTAATCGAACTTCAACCAATAAGCCCAACTCACTTGACACACTTCACTTCAATTTATTAAATTGTGTATTGAGTCATTAAATCAGTGCCTATATCAGACAAGATAGATAATGTCGTCGTCATCGTCTTCCAACTCACCTGTGAAGCCCGGGCCCACTTACTAAAGAAGGGCAATCAAATCATCCGACAACGACGAAGACAACAACCACCCTACCCAGGGGGAGGGATGGCCACACCAGCGGGACGCCCACACCCAGAACCCCATTGTTTCGTCGACATCTGTATCCTCATCTTCACCATCTTCACCAGCCTCGTCTTGCTCGGACTCCGACTCTTCTCCAGGCCCCGCAAGTCCTTCGGGTCGCAACGGAAGCGAGATAGTCTGTGATCCGGCCCTGCCCTCACCCAAGTCAGACCACCTGTCGCCCTCACGGGGGGGCAGCCCCGGGACACTGGCCGAATCCGAGACTGAAGGAGGAGCAAACAGTTCGCCAACAAAGACAGCACACAGCGGACCCATACAGGCGGCGATGTCGGCTTCGGGTGTGATCGAGGCCCCTGAAAATGTAGCGGGATACACCACTCCACTTTCGTACAACCCTCATACGACTGAACCAGCGCAAGAAAAGCAGCCACAAAGCCAACTTCAAAATTCGCACTTCGAGCCCATCAGGCCAACGCCACAATACTTACCGCCGCAACACCAATACCAATGCTACAGATGCGACTGGCTACAGTTCGCACTTGATGGAGTGCAGAGGGAAAACTACCAAAAAGACATTGTAATAAATAACCTGCAACACCATCTCCAGGACGCGCTCGACATCATCAAGCAACAAAATAACAACAATAGCAACAACAACAAGAATAGCAGCAACAGCAATCCCACGCACACCGAAGGCGAGGCCGCACACGCCTACCAACTACCAATTGCCCCCGTTCCCGCACCACCACCCGAGAGCCCTATGGATAGCCCTGTGGACGGAAACCAGACCATGCCCCCGCCTTTACCCTCCTCCAGCAAGACCACGCAACTGAGGTACCAGTGTGTCTTGTGTGGGAAGACCATGAAAGCCAACATCTGCCGTCACTTCAAACGGGTTCATCCCAGTTATGCTAACGCCGACGGAGACATCAAGACGCACCCGTACTTCCCCCGATATTTTTATTTCTTCACGAAAGAGGCCAGAGATGTCTGTCCCCCTGGCAACAGACCGCCCCGCCGGATGGTGGAGGGTGTGGAGGGAGTGTCTAACGCCTTCATGAATGGAGAATATTTCCCGTAGTCGGGGCCAGAATACTACGGACGGATAATAAATAACAACGAACATAATTTGTAAATAAATTGTTAAAATTGTGAGAAAAAAAAAAAAAAAAATAATAATAATAAAAAGGATATATATAATATATATATATCCTATACGTGTTGTATATAATAATAATGTTAAAGTGTAAAAGTTTTTTCATGTTTTGTATATAATAATAGTGTTAAAGCGTGATTGTAAAAATATAATAATAATGTTAAAGTGTAAAAGCGTGTGTAAAAGTGTTAAAAAGTCAATTCAACATTATATAAACCTGTACATAAACACTTACTTCACTCACCTGTGTGAGCCGGGCGGATTGGTCGGTGCATAAGGTGGGGTGGGGTGGCTCGCCAAGGCAAACCTTGCTCACCAAGATTTGCTTTGGTCCAATAATCCCAACTCACTTGTCTCACTTTATTAAATCGTGTATTAAGTTATTAAATCAGTACCTGTATCAGACCAGATAGATATGTCGTCGTCATCGTCTTCAAATTCACCTATGAAGCCCGGGCCCACTTGCCGAGGAGGGACAGTCGGGTCTTCTGACGGCGATGAGGACGGCAACCGCCCCGCATTGGTGGGGAGTATTTCCCGCAGTTTTAAGTTAATTTGTACAAATGTAAATAGGTATTAAAAAAAAAAAAAAAAAAAAAAAAAAAAAAATAATAATAATAATAACAAAAATAATAATAATAATAATAAAAAAAAAAAAAAAAAAAAAAAAAATAAGAATAATAATTAAAAAAAAAAAAAGGAATACATATTTTAAAATTAAGTATAATTTAACAACGTAATGTTGCCATACCATATTTGTATAAAGGTTAGCTCTTGCACATAATAGGGCATTTCAAGTCCATTTGTAAACTTGTACTTATAAAAATGTAAAAACTTGTATAAATGAGAATGTGTCTATGTGTAGTGGTATATATGTGATGTAAACAGTATGATGTATAATTATATAAAAAAGTAAAACAAAAAGGATTTAATAATGTATTGCATATAATAATAATAAGAGTCATTCATTTGTATTGTATTATTTGTAAAAGTGTTTTCACAATAAGTAAATAGGTATCAATTTAGAAAGTCAACTCAACACTAATTATGTACCACTACCGCTAACTCACCCAAGTCACTAACATCACATAACCTGCACCATACTTCACCCAAACCAGAAGAACTCACATCGTACCTCGCCCAGCCAAACTCATCTGTGAGTTGGGTGTGGGAGGTTAGTCGCAATCTGACTTCTTGCACCTAACTCACAGGGGTCACAACGCTAACAACCCACTACTCACTCAAGTCACCCAGGTCATTAACATTACATGGCTTACACCTTTCATTCAATTAAAAAAAAAAAAAAAAATAATAATAATAATAATAATAATAACAATAATAATCATAAATAAAATACAAATAATAATAAACTCGCATCATACCTCCCCCAACCAAACTCATCTGTGAGTTTCTCCCATAAAAAAAAAAAAATAAATAAATAATAATAATATAATAAAAATAATTAATTAAAATAAAATACATAAATAAATAAATAAATCAACCTCCATCAAAACAATCTAAGCCTCAACTATCTTCGCGCGTGGAGGAAAGAAGTAAACCAGTAGCATCGACCCCTCCACTAAGCGCTTCCACAAACAACTAAAAAAAAAAAAAAAAAAAAAAAAAAAAAAAAACCTAACCTAACCTAACCTAACCTAACCATCCATCCATCCATCCATCCATCCATCCATCCATCCATCCATCCATCCATCCATCCATCCATCCATCCATCCATCCATCCATCCATCCATCCATCCATCCATCCATCCATCCATCCATCCATCCATCCATCCATCCATCCATCCATCCATCCATCCATCCATCCATCCATCCATCCATCCATCCATCCATCCATCCATCCATCCATCCATCCATCCATCCATCCATCCATCCATCCATCCATCCATCCATCCATCCATCCATCCATCCATCCATCCATCCATCCATCCATCCATCCATCCATCCATCCATCCATCCATCCATCCATCCATCCATCCATCCATCCATCCATCCATCCATCCATCCATCCATCCATCCATCCATCCATCCATCCATCCATCCATCCATCCATCCATCCATCCATCCATCCATCCATCCATCCATCCATCCATCCATCCATCCATCCATCCATCCATCCATCCATCCATCCATCCATCCATCCATCCATCCATCCATCCATCCATCCATCCATCCATCCATCCATCCATCCATCCATCCATCCATCCATCCATCCATCCATCCATCCATCCATCCATCCATCCATCCATCCATCCATCCATCCATCCATCCATCCATCCATCCATCCATCCATCCATCCATCCATCCATCCATCCATCCATCCATCCATCCATCCATCCATCCATCCATCCATCCATCCATCCATCCATCCATCCATCCATCCATCCATCCATCCATCCATCCATCCATCCATCCATCCATCCATCCATCCATCCATCCATCCATCCATCCATCCATCCATCCATCCATCCATCCATCCATCCATCCATCCATCCATCCATCCATCCATCCATCCATCCATCCATCCATCCATCCATCCATCCATCCATCCATCCATCCATCCATCCATCCATCCATCCATCCATCCATCCATCCATCCATCCATCCATCCATCCATCCATCCATCCATCCATCCATCCATCCATCCATCCATCCATCCATCCATCCATCCATCCATCCATCCATCCATCCATCCATCCATCCATCCATCCATCCATCCATCCATCCATCCATCCATCCATCCATCCATCCATCCATCCATCCATCCATCCATCCATCCATCCATCCATCCATCCATCCATCCATCCATCCATCCATCCATCCATCCATCCATCCATCCATCCATCCATCCATCCATCCATCCATCCATCCATCCATCCATCCATCCATCCATCCATCCATCCATCCATCCATCCATCCATCCATCCATCCATCCATCCATCCATCCATCCATCCATCCATCCATCCATCCATCCATCCATCCATCCATCCATCCATCCATCCATCCATCCATCCATCCATCCATCCATCCATCCATCCATCCATCCATCCATCCATCCATCCATCCATCCATCCATCCATCCATCCATCCATCCATCCATCCATCCATCCATCCATCCATCCATCCATCCATCCATCCATCCATCCATCCATCCATCCATCCATCCATCCATCCATCCATCCATCCATAGGGCATGCAAACCGGTTACTCGAGTTACCAAAAAAAAAAAAAAAACGAGTAACCGGCTGTTTTAAAACCCGGTTTTTAAAGATTAAAAAACCATATTTTTTTTCGGGTTTTTTGAGTTTTTCCATTCATAATTTAAAACTTCCACCAGGACATTAATAAAGGATCAAGTTACTGTTTCCCTACTCTATTGATCAAATAAATTGATTAGCTGACAACAATACTTACTTATTAGGTATTAGAGAGCAATATATGTATTAGTAGGCTTTGGTTTGACGTTGTTGTAATATGAGTTATTGAGTGCCGATGAGTAAAGCGCTGCTAAGCTAATGCGGCGATGTTTACGGGGAATGCCCGCGCGCCGCTCGCGCAAGTCGCGTCACCCGCACCTTCCGCGCCGCGCGCGCCAGCCGCGGCCATTTTATTTGTCAAGCAGTCTCACTCAGTCAAGTGAAGGAAATAGGTGCGCTTATCAATTAATTTTCAAAAATAAATAAAATTGGCGAAAAGTCAACGAAACCTTACACTCGACACCTAGAGGCGAGTGGCTGAACTAAAGAGACAAGCGTGATATTTCAAAAACTCATTAAAAGTTCTGCTAAATTGTAATCTAAGTAAATCACAAATCAATGCCATCTCTCATTTAAATCCTTCTCCTTCTTTCACGTTTTGCCGACGAATGTTGAGAAAAATAAGAGAGAATCCGAATTTATTTGACCAAATACTGTGGAGCGACGAGTCGACTTGTAAAAAAGACGGTTATTTTAACATGCACAACTTGCATAGCTGGCAGCGCACAAATCCCCATTTGGTGAGAGAAGATAAATCTCAATACCAATTTAAAATTAATTTATGGACGGGAATATGGAACGGCCAAGTTATTGGCCCGTTTGAGCTACCGGAGACATTAAATGCCGAGAGATATCTGCAGTTTCTGAGGAGTGATCTCCCTACATTATGAGAACACATAACACTTGAAGAGAGAAGAAGGATGTGGCTGCAGCACGACGGTTGTCCCGCACATTACGCCCGAAGTGTGCGAGATTATCTCGACGAAGTTTTCCCTCTGTTTAAACTGTTTTACCTTCGACTAAGAAGTCAGAAGTCCAAATAGGTCAAGCTATAGTTTGTACAAATGTCATTAGTTTAGTATTAGTTCTATTAGTTTTCGCTAGATGGCGTACGCGTCGACACAATGATTTTCCTAGATCGCGATGACGAGATTAGCACCGGAATCTACCTATGTTTTTGACTTTGGTAAATAAATTGTCTTTCGTGGCACCACCTTAACGGAGTTGTTATTATTATTTCCTTCCTCAATACTGGTATTGAACCAAAGTCCTTCGAGCCGGATACGTTTTTGGAAGAACTAATTCTTCAGAACCACGGAGGTTCTTACCGGAGGTCGCTGCAGTGAAGCGGAATAGCTGAGGAAGTAAGGTGACGGCGCGCACGGATGACCAGGAAACTAGATTTGGACCCAGATAAGTGCAAGGAAAACCGTGAGTACAAGCTCATGCATTAACTTGTAAAAATTTCGAGTAGAATCGAGACTTAGAATAATTTCGCTAAAAACGACAAGACGGGGAATCCATGCCCGAAGTCTTAGCGAAATAGTACGATTCTAAAACACTTAGAAAAATTACGACAACTTTGGACTTAGAAAAATTACGACGAGTTTGGACTTAGGAAGACTACGAAGAGTTTGGACTTAAAAAAAATTTGAAAAAAAAGTCAATATCGAAAATTCATGTCAAAGAGTATTTAGCACTTCAAAAAACTATAATGGAACAGGAAACACGAGTCATCGAGAATTTAAAGGCTCAAGTGGAAAAGAGCCGATCGAACTTTTAAAAATCGCCGAAGGAGCGGGTAACCGAAGGTTACATTACGGCGAGATTAGAAGCGCTAGAAGAGCTGATGACTAAGTGTTCGGCAAAACATGAAGCTGTTGTATCGTCGTATAGCAGAGAAGATTTAGATGCCAGTTCCTACATGGAGAGCGAGGTCTACGACATCGCGTATGAAACATATTTGGTGTACAAGGGGGAGCTGAAGACTGCGTTTCAACAACTTAAACCGTCTAGAAGCAATAATTCTGATTCGCCTATTTCGAAGTCAGAGTCTGTAGTTCGGTTGCCAAAAATTTCGATACCTGTTTTTAATGGCTTATATTCTGAATGGCCGTCATTCAAGGATCTCTTTGTTTCGTTAGTTCATAACAACGCGGCACTTGATGACGTTCAACGTCTACATTATCTGAAGACTCAAGTAAAGGGCGAAGCAGAACAATTGCTAAAGCATATTCCGATTACTCAAAGTAATTATAAAAAATGTTGGGATTTGTTACAAAATCGATATGATAATAAGAGGTTTATGTCAAATTGCATACTGAAACGTTTATTTGGTCAACGCACAATGAACAGTGAGTCATCTCAAGCATTAAAGGATCTGCTATATACTACTTCCGATTGTATTCACGAATTAGGAAATCTAGGGATAGGTGTAGAATCATGGGATGTGATTATTGTTTACATTGTGAGCTCGAAATTGGACGTAGAGACACGAAAGCAATGGGAACTTTACGTAAACCAAACTTGTGAAGATTTGCCTTCGTTTACTCAATTTAAAGAGTTTTTAGAGTACCGATTTCGCGCTTTGGAATTAATCGAGCCAAACAAACATACCGCTAAGTCAAACCCCAATAAATCGACCACAAAGGTCATGCACGTCACTTCAGACACCAACGTCACGTCCTGTCCTCTTTGCAAGGAACCTCATAGGTTGTACTCATGTGGCCAGTTCGCCAATAAAGACATTGCTAAGCGACAAGAGATTACAAAGTCACTTGGACTTTGTTTCAATTGCCTGGGCAATGGCCACACCGGACGGTTTTGTCGTGTAGCAACGAAATGCCGTCTATGCAAAAGAAGACACCACACCCTGCTTCATGGAAACGCCAATGCACTCACCGTTGCGGTAGCAACTGAAGCAGCAGACGTAGAGAGTCTCCCAGAACCATTGTCCGAGACAAACGGAACTAGTGCGATTACTAGTCATTTCGTGAAAGAAATCTCCACAGTCTTAGCTCAAGTTGAGGCGTGTTTGAATTCGCGACCGCTGTCGGTTCTAAGTGGCGATGCGGACGACGCCATGCCCTTGACCCCGGGTCATTTTTTGGTAGGAGAACCCCTGGTCCTTGCCCCTGACCATGATTACGAGCAGTTGCCAATTAATCCCTTACGTCGGTGGCAACTTACACAGCGAATGCTGCAACACTTCTGGAGGCGCTGGTCTCGAGAGTACTTAACTCACTTCTTCCAACATTATAAATGGAAGACCAGGACTCCTGAATTAAAGATAGACGACGTGGTGTTGGTGCGAGAGGACAACTTGCCCCCTGCAAAGTGGCTATATGGACGAGTAACATGCGTCCATCCGGGAAAAGATAATATCACGCGAGTTGTTACTTTGCGCTACAAAAATTCTTTGATCACGCGTCCAATTTCGAAGTTGTGTCTTTTGCCCGCTAACTTATCTTAACTTAGATAGGTACTATTACTTAACTAAACTATAATTTAATTGTTTTTTTTTCGTATCATATCTTTGATGTATATTTTGTCTTCAATTGCATCAATAAGGACTACTCGTCCTTGGTGGGCGACATGTTTAAACTGTTTTACCTTCGACTAAGAAGTCAGAAGTCCAAATAGGTCAAGCTATAGTTTGTACAAATGTCATTAGTTTAGTATTAGTTCTATTAGTTTTCGCTAGATGGCGTACGCGTCGACACAATGATTTTCCTAGATCGCGATGACGAGATTAGCACCGGAATCTACCTATGTTTCTGACTTTGGTAAATAAATTGTCTTTCGTGGCACCACCTTAACGGAGTTGTTATTATTATTTCCTTCCTCAATACTGGTATTGAACACCCTCGAAGATGGATTGGACGCCTGGGGACAATTCTCTGGCCTGCACGGTCTCCTGACCTCAACCCTTTAGACTTTTTTAACACGCTTTTATTAGCTTCACCTGTATGTTTGTATGTTTGTATGTTTGTATGTAACCGACTCCTTTGAGCGCGTTTTTGACCCACTTTAAACGGTCAGATTTCTTTCAAACTTTGTAGATATATCGAGGACCGATGACAATACACTAAACAAATCGTGTTTTTTAGTTTTTTTAACTATTAATTTTTTTAACACGCTTTTTCTATAAAGTTTCTTTAACTTTTAATACCGTTTAACTTACAAATGGTAATTTCGTCATTCGTGTTAGAGAACAGAGTGGCGCAGTGGAAGCGTGCTGGGCTCATAACCCAGAGGTCCCTGGATCGAAACCACGCGCTAGAAATCTTTTTGCTCAATATTTTTTGTTACGCATCAATTTTATTTTATGAGGTCTGAGGATCGAAACCACGCGGCTACAAATCTTTTTGCTCAATATTTTTTGTTAGGCATCAATTTTATTTTTAATTTGCTTGAGCAGACGGCCAAAATCGGATAACACCAACACATTTGTACATATTAATAATGGTTAATAGTTAGCAAATCGAACTAAAAAGCGAAAAATAAATAATAGTTAAAAAAAACTAAAAAAACACGCTTTTTATAAAAAACCGAACTAAAAAAATAGAAAATAAAATTTTATAAATTTAAATTAAGAATAGGGTTGAAAATTTCAATAAATATAAATTAATAATAGTGTAAATAAATAAATATATGTATTTTATTTTTAAAAAAGCGTGGGGTGCTTTCTAAGATATTATCAAAATGCTAATCACTCTACTCATGTCTGTCAATACAAAATGTATCTACAAAATATATAATATCTATTGACCCATGCACCCCACGCTTTTTAAAAATAAAATACATATATTTATTTATTTACACTATTATTAATTTATATTTATTGAAATTTTCAACCCTATTCTTAATTTAAATTTATAAAATTTTATTTTCTATTTTTTTAGTTCGGTTTTTTATAAAAAGCGTGTTTTTTTAGTTTTTTTTAACTATTATTTATTTATTGGGGGTGTCTCAAGGAGAAAGTGTACAAGGAGCCTATTGCCAATGTGGAACAATTAAAGGAGCGCATTGTAACTGCAGCGAGACAAATAAATGAGGAAGGATACCTACGTGCGTAGAGTAAAGCGCTCGTTCATAAGGCGGTGCAGAGCCTGCATACGAGCGCGAGGTGGGCATTTTGAACAATATTTGTAGTTTTTAAATAAAATTTATTTGTCTAATGACCGTTGTTTCAGTTTTGTTTAATAATAACACTAACTTGTATTGTCAATCCCAAATATCACGTTAGGCATTAGGGCTGCAATTGTCACACTATTACAAGTAAGGTAGTAACTAGTTATCTCTTTCACTAGATCCATAAAAGATAAGGACAGTACCTCTGGCGCATGGGCCGCTATCAGTTTCCAAGAATCATTATTAGATATAACAGTAAAACGCAGTGACGCAAGCAAAGTTAAACAATTGTATGAATTTATTAGAACTTGAAATTTTCGACTTTGGTGCACTTTATGAGCTAATATCTTTTACTGGATGATTAAAATGTTATTGTGTTATGCCATTTTAGGACCGTAGTGAACTAAGCTAGTTTTTAAAATGATGGGCACTTGGGTGTTCATACATTTTTTTTTCACCACAGGAGCTCTAAACTTAGACACTAGTTTTGTCCTTGAAAATTTTGATTCTTTTTTATTACAAAACAAAAAACTGATGATTCGACACCAAAATGGCTCTTTGAATTTGATAGCGAACGTATCCGAGATTACTTTGCAAAAAGCAGACTCTGAAAATTTCTAGAATTCAGGTCACAGGATTGAAAACAGTAACCAAGGGTGTGACTTTTCTTAAAATTTAGAAAATGTCAAATATCTCGAGAACCGTGACCCTTTTACTGAACACATTTTTTTGGTTAGTCGTGACCCCCCCCCGCCCGCATGTAAAGTATTATCTACTCATTACTGAACGCCCTGTATAGGTAGTTTCTCAAAGAGGAAGTGCCCTAAAATATCGATAAAATCTATCCATCCCATCACAAATCATTAACCACCTTTCATCATTTACTTATAAAGTGACGCTTTAAATTTTGTTGAGAATTATAGTTTCAATTTTAAAGTCCAAATAATTAGAATATCTTCAATTCTTGATCATCTTCATCGACCGACCTCATTTAATCTCGATGGATGGGATTTTATTAAAACAACACAAAAAGATTTCAATGTTTTTTTATTTAGTTACGAGCCAAGACAATGATGGCACGACTCGCTTAATAATAAATTACAAATTATTCCGTAAAAACTCAGGAATCATAGTCGAGCGGCGTGCCCCCCGCCGCCGCCCAGCGCTGTACCGAGCGTGCAGCGAGCGTGGCGCCGGCGGGGCGGGTGCCACTGCTTTATTTAATTACAAAAATATATTCCTAATTTGATTCGCTTATCTAGTCTAGAGGAGGACTTACACGCTACGTAAATGCACAGTTCGAAAGTTATGATATGAAACTATAATCGGAGCACCATTTCGATAAGAGCGACGCGCTCGCGCCGACCCCGAGGAGCGGAGCGGGGGGGGGGGGGCTTAGCGGAGAGTGTGGCGGGAGGGGTAGGGAGCGGAGTGCGGGTCGGCCGGCGTCGGAGCCGCATTTATATCTGAATCATTCAATACGTATTTTACATTTATTTAAACCATCTAAATGCGGCTACCCATTTCCAATCATCATTTTGAGTTAAATTTCGAATGACTATACTTGAAGAAGAAGAACTGCAGTAAAATAATGAAATATTAATGAAATATTATCCCGTTTGGTACTTCGGTACCTACCCTTCATCAATAGCGAGCATTTACTCAGCGGTTATGGGTTGATTACACGTAACGAGTACAAGCGACGAGAAAGACGACGGTTGACGGTAACGAGTACCTACGAGTTTCGAGACAGTAGGTAAATATCAAGCAAATAAATCATATTTCTAGTGACTGTCTGGCCTCGTCAAAATGTTTATACAAACTGAGTACTCGGCCGAGGGTACTGTTTCGCCACTGTACTCTTTAAATCAACCCATTAAGCGAAGTTTTGTATTAATTGTTTTTTTAAGTTTATCGAAGCGAAGTGACTCGTGTGAGTGTGCGTGACCACGTGACGTGTACCAGGATCGGTAGAGAAAAGAGAAAAAATGGCGAACAGTGAGACAACGCTTTGACCAACAACCAGTGAGTAGCTTTTATTTACTTATTTTGCAGTTTAAGGTTACAGAACGGGATTGAACTTGAACTTTTTGATAAAATATGTTATGGCGATTGTAGAAGAACCTATCATAGCGACAAAAATCTCTTTCTCCTTCTTTTAAAAATGTATCGCTGTTCGGTAGTTGCTAAAACTTGAGAACGGTTGAACCGATTTAAATATTTTTTTGTTTTGTTCGCTATATAGGAGTGGTTTAAAAAAAAGTGGGAAAAACCGCGGGGTGCAGCTAGTTTAGAATAAAGACGCGCATCACATTTCGTTAGAGCTTGTTTACATTTTTTTAAGCACAGTTCTTCAACTTTGCAATGTCACATGCCGTACAACACAAGTACGTAGTACTCGTAGAATTAATTATTGAAGATAGGTAATAATTACAACCTAACCTACCTGTTTGTTCATCTGTACATTAGCTTATACTAATATAAATAGGTCAGTATTTGCACGAGTGATTATCTCAAAATATTCTATTACTGAAATAGGTATATACGTACCTCAGTAGTAGGTACGTACCGCGGTAGATCGACAGTGACATTTGTAAATCGGTCAGTATCTTACACAAGTGGCAATGGAAACAGATTGTTTCTTAACTAATTTAGAAGCGGCCAGTGGCAAGGGTCGCGCTGTGGGGCGGCGCGGGGGGCACGGGGGTGGTTGGGGACAGCCGAGTCATCGTGCCGCCGTTTCTATCCTTACAGCGGAAGTATTTAGTCGGGAAAAGGCAAGAAAAAAAATGAGATATCTTTTTTTGTTATTTTCTTCCGGAGGACAAATACGAGTCGGTGGATTAATTTAATAGTTACTGTAATTTAAACTGCGAAGAATAAACGCACATTACAGATGTTTCATAAGTGGGTGCACGCATACGAAGGTTTCCCTCAGAACGAATATGACTTCGTCGCCGACCCACCGCTCGACTCTCGACACGGGCGACCGCTATAATCCATGTTTAATAATCCTATAGTATTTTATTTACAATATAAATACATCATTATTTACATACAATATTTATAGGTACTTTAATTTAAGGTAAAAAATCGTGTATCCTAAGGATGCGTCCCTCGGGTCCGGGTGGGGTCGCGCCGGGCGCGGAGTCTCTACACACTAGTCAGTCAGGCGGCGCTAGAGGCCGCGCGGGCGCGTGCGGGGCGGCGCGGGGGGCGCGGGGCGCGCGGGGGGCGGCTCGCGGGCCGCGCGCCGCCGTCACACGTCGGTGCATCGCGGCGCGCCCTCCTCCGCGTCCGAGTCCTCGATCTCGCAGAGCCGCGCCGACAGCGAGCTCACCGAGCGGCCCTCCTCCGAGCCGCCCAGCAGCGACGTGCGCTCCTCTGTAACAACACGGCGAGCGTCAGCGGGGGCCGGCGCGGGGCGCGAGGCGGGGGGCGGGGGGGGGGACCTACCGAGCATGGTGATGAGGCTGGCGGCGTCGGTCTCGCGCAGGCGCGCCGTGCGCCGCGCGCCGCACCCGTCCGCGCGCGGCAGGTACTCGTCCGGGTGCAGCAGGTACGACGACGCTGGAAACGGAAACGAAACCGTCAGCCGGGGAGCGGCACGGGCCGGGGGAGGGGAAACGGAGGATGTCTCACCGTCTCGACGCAACGTATCCCCCCCGTCGAGGTCGTCGGGCGCGCTGTCCGTGTCGAGCGGCAACGCGCGGCGCGCGGGCGGCGCGGGCGGGGAGGCGCGGGACGCGGGGGAGGCCGGCGGGGACAGCCCCGACGAGGAGTCGGGCCGCTCCGAGCCGGCCACCTCGCTGATGCCGGGCAGCGCGCCGCCGCCGCCGCACCAGTCGGAGCAGTCCCAGTGGTAGCCGCCCACGAGGTGCGGCTCGGGGGGCGGCCGGCGCGCGCCGCCCGTGCCCTTCAGGTCTGCGGCGAGAGAACGAGACAGTCGTGAGATCACTCGATAGGAGCGCCCGGAGGAGGGGGGGAGGGGGCGTCGAGGGGTCGTACCGTTGTAGATCTTGTTATCGACGAAGGTGTGCAGGTGCATCTGCTCGGACCAGGGCTTGCGGTCGGCGACGTCGATGTTGAGGTTGCGGCGGTAGTCGGGCGGGATGCCCTCGAGCTCGTCGCCGGCCGAACCGTAGCTGCGCAGCGTGTCGACGTTGTTGAGCGGCGGCGGGTCGGCGCAGGAGGCGGGCCGCTCGCGCCGCACCGCCTCCAGGTTGGAGAGCTTGCTGCGCGGGGGCAGCTTCTCCGGCGCGCAGTTGAGGGTGTGCGGCGGCGGCGCGGGGCGCGCGCGGCGCCGCAGCCACAGGGGCAGGGCCAGCAGCAGTGCGAGCGCGAGCAGCGCCGCCGCGGCCGCCGCCAGCGGCCAGCGCTCCGCCACGGCCCAGCGCCAGGCGCGGCCCACGTCGCGCGCGCCCGCCGCCGCGCCGCCCGCCACCACCGCGTCCGAGTACAGCGGGTTGCCGCAGTTCATGCCGGTCTTGTCGGGCGGGCACAGGCAGCGGAAGGAGCCCGGCTCGTTGAGGCAGGTGGCCCCGTTGAGGCAGGGCTCGCCGGCGCACTCGTCCACGTCGTACTGGCACGTGGCCCCGTAGTACCCGCGGCAGCGGCACGAGGGCCCGCCCTCGCCCTCCTCGCAGGCGCCCCCGTGCGCGCACACGCCGGCGGCGCACCAGCGGCCGCGCTCGCAGCGCTCGCCCGCGAGCCCGGCGGCGCACGCGCACCGGTAGCCGCCGGCGCCGTCGCGCGCGCACGAGCCGCCGTGCAGGCAGGGCTGCGAGGCGCAGGGCTCGGAGTCGAGCTCGCAGCGCGCGCCCCCGAAGCGCTCGTGGCACGCGCACGCGAACCCCTCCGAGCTGCCGTCCGCCTCCAGCAGGTCGGCCAGGTCGCGGCACGAGCCCCCGTTGAGGCAGGGGTAGGAGGCGCACGGCGTGGGCGGCGGCAGCGCGGGGCAGGCGGGGCCCACGCGCACGCGCACGCGCCGCGCCAGCTGCGCGCGCCCGTCGCTCGACGTACCGCCCGCCTCCAGCGGCAGCGGCACGCCGCCCATCTTCAGATCCGCGATGCATCCTTCGAATCCGTAAGTGATCTGAAATCACGGAACCATGTAGCCGGTTTAAAACACCATTCCGATATTTTGCAGACTTTACCTACCAAAAAAAAAAAAAAAATTTAGACGAAACTTTTGAGAGCCTTCACTGTTTTATTTTTAAAATTATAGGTTCCATTTTTTTGGTGGAAAAAACATTTTTTTGCAAATATTATTGGCTAACATTTAGACTGGTGCTAAATTCTGGGTGGTGCAGACCTGTAATGGGCAAACGTAACGTTTAACATCAGGCCAGCGATCTGAGCGTCTCGTGAGTTGTAAAAACAAACTCAAACTCAATAACATAAAAAATAATCAGGTCGCTTGCTTTTATACTTCCTAAGCCTTTGACATACCTACAAACAGATGTTAGATTCTGAACAAAAGTATTATTTTTAAATGTGGTACTGAACTGTAGGTAACAGATTTAGAATTTCCATATTAAAAAAAATAATCTCTCAGTTGGAAAAATACAATAATAATAAAACCAACAATAAAAACAGTCATGAAATAAAGCAGCAAAATACCTCTATTAATCAAATATTAATGAATTAAAAATAGAAACAACAACATAAAATAAAACAAAGAGTATGCATGGACTCGCCTGCTCGGCCGCAAAGGCGTGCGCGTGTCGCTGCAGCTCGGCGCCGACGAGCAGGCGCCGCGCCGCGCGCACGTCCAGCACGGCGCTGGGCGGCGGCGACGCGGCGTGCGCGCTGCGGCGGTCCACCGTCAGCCGCATGCTGGCGCCGCGCCGCTCCAGCCGCGCCTCGTGCCAGCGCCCGTCCGCCACCGGCACGGCGGCGCGCACGGCGGCCGGGCCCGAGCCCAGCTCCATGCGGAACTGCAGGTAGCCCTCCGCCAGCTCCAGCGCCGCGTAGTCCACGCGCCCGCCGCACCACACCAGCGTGCCGCGCTCGCGCCGCGTGCGGAACCGCAGCGACAGGGCCAGCTCGTCCTCCAGCGCGCGCGCGCCCGCCACCGCGCCGCGCTCCACGCGGTACTCCAGGTAGCCGTCGCCGGCCAGCGCCGCCACGCGCGCCTCGCACTCGGCGCACGCGGCCGGCGCGGGCGCGGGCGCGTCGCAGCGCTCGCCCGCCCAGCCCGGCTCGCAGGCGCACGCGGCGCGCAGCGCGTGCCCCGGCGCCACCAGCGACACCAGCTCGGTGGCCACGGCGCGCGGCGGCGGCACGGGCACCACGCGCTCGGCGCAGGCGCCGCGCACGCAGCCGCCGCACGCGCCGCGCACCAGCTCCTCCACCACGAGCTGCGCGCGCTCCTCCAGCCGCTCGAGGTGCGCGTGCAGGCGCCGCCGCAGCGCGTCCGCCGGCAGGAAGCCGCCGCCGGCCGCGCGCACCGCGAACGCCACGTCGAGGTCCTGCGCCACCTGGCGGCGCGCGCGCCGGCCCGCCCCCGCGCCACTCGGCTGCACGCTCACCAGGACCACGTCGGCGGGCTCGCGGTCGCACGCCTCGGCGACGGCGCGCAGGAAGCCCTTGCGGTGGCGCAGCACGAAGTCCTCGGCCGTGACCTCGCGGAAGCGCACCACGACCGCCTGCGCGAGCATCTCGTCCGAGATGAGCACGACGGAGACGCGCACGGGCGCCGAGCCGACGAACTTGCCGTCGTCGACGGTCACGTTGAGCCGGTAGTCGCCGACGTCGAGCGCGGGCGCGGCGCGCAGCGTGCCGTCGCCGGCGTCGATCTCGAACAGCCCCGCGGCGGAGGCGAGAGCGCCCTCCACCGGCGCGAGCGCGTACGACAGCGTGTCGTACGCGTCGCGGTCCGAGGCGCGCACGCGGCCCACCACGCCGCCCGGGAACTCGTCCAGGTACGAGTTGACGAGCACCTCGAGTGCGGTCACGGCGGGCGGGTAGTGCGACTCCTCGATGACGCGCACGTGCACCCACGTGTCCGAGAACAGCGGCGGCGTGCCGTTGTCGAAGACGCGCACCTGCAGCGCGTACCGCTCCTTGATGCGGTGGTTGAAGCGCGTCGCCGAGCGCAGGTAGCCGTCCTGCTCGAGCCGGAACGCGCCCATCTCGTTGCCCGACTGGAAGTCGAACGTGAACGGCGCCGCGTTCGGCGCCGCGTCCGCGTCCTCGACCTCGAACCGCAGCACGGTGTGCCCGAGCGGCCGATCCTCCTGCACCACCGCCGAGTAGTTGGCGCGGGCGAACCGCGGCGGGTTGTCGTTCGCGTCGAGCACCTCGACGTCGACGCGCGCGTGCGTCTCGAGCGCGGGCAGGCCGCGGTCGCGCGCGCGCACCTCTAGCGCGTACGCGGCCACCGCCTCGCGGTCGAGCGGCGCCGCCACGGACAGGTAGCCGGTGTCGGCGTCGATCGCGAACCGGCCGTCGGGGTCGCCGCGCGCGATCGAGTAGGTCACGCGGCCGTTGGCGCCGGAGTCGGCGTCGTCCGCGATCAGCTGCAGCACGCGGTCGCCGACGGTCGCGTCCTCGCGCACGCGCGCCGCGTACGCCGGCTGCGAGAAGGCGGGCGCGTTGTCGTTGCCGTCGACGATGGTGACGTTGATCGAGGCGAGGTCGGAGAGCGGAGGCGCGCCCCCGTCCACCGCCTGCACGGCGAGCAGGTACTCGCGGCGGCGCTCGTAGTCGAGCGGACGCGCGACGCGCAGCGCGCCCGACGCGGCGTCGATCTCGAAGTCGTCGCGGTCGTCGCCTCCGACGAGCGCGTAGCGCACCTCCGCGTTGACGCCGACGTCGCGCGAGGCGGCGCGCACGCGCAGCACGGCGGCGCCGGGCGCGGCCAGCTCGGAGGCGGAGGCGCGGTAGGCGCGGAACTCGAACTCGGGCGGGTTGTCGTTGACGTCGGCGACGGTGAGCCGCAGCGTGGCGGTGGCGGAGCGCGGCGGCCGGCCCGCGTCCCGCGCGCGCACCACGAGGCGGTGCTCGGCCGCCGTCTCGCGGTCCAGCGCGCGCCGCAGCGTCACGATGCCGCTGTCGGCCGCGAGCGCGAACACGCCGCTCTCGTTCTCCTCACTCTCGACCACCGAGTACGTCACGGAGCGGTTGGCGCCCAAGTCCGCGTCGGTAGCGTGCACCTGCAACGTAATACACTAGTTATAAAACTTCGTCATTTTGTTATTTTATATTGACGTGACAACGTCTAATAAATTGATGAACGCCGGGTGCACGCAAGAAAAGTGTCCCGTTACGCTCATTGTGACGTCACGATGGGAGCGAGAAAAGTAGGTATAAAATCATTTCATCAATGTTTTGTTGTGACGTTGTCACGTTAACTATCGTCCGTAAACCGACTTTACAGACAACCAATTTAATTTTATTTTATTTTATATTAATTTATTTTATTTGGATAACAAACAGCCTTCGTACACTATAATTCATTATGTTTCTAAATTTAACTATTAAATATGAGATAATAATTAAATATTAAATATTACATAATTATCATTAATGATAATTATGTGCAACTAAAAATTATTTTATTTCATTTTATACAAGTAATACAAATATCTCCAGAAACTTTAACATAAATATAAAGAATTATAAAATGACATTAAAAAATAACCTACCTTGTTATTCATTAAGAGCCACTTGAGTATTTATATTATATTTATATTGCATTTAATTTCACATTTTATTGTAGTCATAGGACTATAGGAGTGATAACTTTTGCTCGCCTGAGTGTACTTATCATATTGAATTTGCTTTATGCCGATGATATGAAAATATATAAGAACATCAGAAATACGCAAGACTCAGAGCTACTCCAAAGTGTTCTTGATAACCTGCATAAATATTGTTTGTTAAACAAACTCGATCTTAACATTCTTAAATGCTGTTGCATCACCTTTAGCAGATCTACTACGTCCTTTAGTGATGACTATAAAATTAATGGGCAGGCTCTTACGCGGACAGACTCTGTAACCGACCTTGGTGTAACTCTCGACTCTAAGCTTCTCTTTGACAAGCATATTGAGAACATCACAGTAAAGGCTATGAAAACCTTGGGATTCATCCTTCGCGTTACCAAAGATTTTAAGCTCATTAATTTGTGTGTATATGTATATTTTTGTTTTAAATAAACTATTGTCTATACATTTAAAAACCTAATTAATAATACTTTTTTGGCAACAGTAATTATAAAGGCAATAATTAAATGCATTATAAAAATTAACATAAATATGTAAGTGGCTCATAATTAATTAATTAAATTTTAAGGTAGGTTATATCTAAATTTTATTTCTATTTTTTTTATTCTGTTTAAATTTTCGTTGACACTATGTTTGTATTTTCTTTCTTTTTAACCGACTTCCAAAAAGGAGGAGGTTCTCAATTCGAATGTTTGTATTTTTTTTTTTAATGTATGTTCGGGCATAACTCCGTCAAATATGGACGGTTTTGCAAATTTTTTTTTCATTCAAAAGGGGTTTATTCCGAAATGGTCCCATTTAAATTTCATATAGATCTGATAATGGGTTTCGGAGACAGACAACGAAACTCTCCAAAAAATGACAGCAAATCAAACGCAATCGCTGCTTTCGCATAAATATGCATTGTTTACGCAATCACACATAATAACATCACGTCTGTACACTCGAAAGGGTTACGCAAAATGTTTCAGTAAGTATATCAGGGTACCACATTTCCTATCAAAGTTAGTAGTAGTTACATATTTTTCCGCGACTAGAAGCTAGTTGTAGCACATAGTACTCGTATTAGTCTTCTTGACTTTCGTTAGCCAAACGAGTGCGCATTAAACTAAGACGAGCAGCGTCTTTAGTAGGTCTACCCATATTTTATAATACCTATTACCTACGTATAAAATTGTATCACTAAAAATACTAAAATAAAAAACTTTTTAACAAAAAAGAAACCAACTTCCAAAAACTCCCTATTAGCCCTAAAAAGTATAAAATAATACTAAATCAAATCTACTTAATCTTGAAAATCTAACCTATACTTATAACCTAACCTTCCTAACCTATAACAAAATTTAACAATTTTTGGAGTCGGTGCCAAGCCCAACACGATAGATGACAACAATATTAATACTTACGAACTACTAAATACAAATAAAATATCAATCGAAACGCTTAAGAAAGAAAAATCTTACTAGATATAATAATGAAAAAGAGATGCTTAATAATACTGAACATCAAATGACTTCCAAACCTTTTTAAACAAACTACAATTTCAAGACTTCTAGTAAAATACTGTAGTTAGGTATCAATTGTAAAAAATAATTGTTTCAATGCCCTAATGTCGGGAACAACTAGGTAGTCTTCTTTTTGTGTATGATACCCAGTTTAGTTAGGAAATGTATCGTTACCTACAATATTTAACTTTGCGCTTTGACCTTTATTCACCTTGCTCTAAAAAATAGAAAGAAGCTAAGCAACAACGAACACCGCGGGTTATAGCTGGTAACTGGTTATTTACTAAATAAGTTAAAAGATAGTTATATGTTTTTAATTATGTATTTAATTACCTACGTAAACTGTGTAACAAAGTTAGCAGAATGATTTTATGCTGAGATTGGAGATACTTGGCTTGGCACCAACTCCAAAAATTGTTAAATTTTGTCATAGGTTAGGAAGGTTAGGTTATATAGGTTAGATTTTCAAGATTAAGTAGATTTGATTTAGTATTATTTTATACTTTTTAGGGCTAATAGGGAGTTTTTGAAAGTTGGTTTCTTTTTTGTTAAAAAGTTTTTTCTTATTTTTACTTGCGCATTTTCATTCCTATGCTACGAGTGATAACTATTGAAGGCCTAGGTGTGCCTATCAAACTTTATTGTTTAACTAAAGACGGCTGTTTGTTATCCAAATAAAAAAAATATATATATTTTATGTTATTTAATTATACTGTAAGAAGGCTGTTTCTTATTCAAATAAAATAAAAATAATAATACTTTTTTTGATAATCAAAGTAACAGGTGTAAATGAAAATAAATAAGCTCGACAAGTTTGTTACCTTAGCTACGAGCGTGCCCAGGTCGGCGTCCTCGGGCAGCGTGACACTGTAGGTGTCCGCGGAGAACCGCGGCGGGTTGTCGTTGACGTCGTCCAGGTCCAGCAGCAGCTCGGAGCTGCACTCCCAGTCTGCGCGCGCGCGGTCCTGCGCGTGCGCGCGCAGCGAGTACCGCGCGCGCGCCTCGCGGTCCAGCGCGCCCGCCACGCTCACCGCGCCCGTCTCCTGCGGACACAACGACCGTCAGTCGCCCGTCGCCGTCGCCGAGCTCGCGGCCCGCCCCGCCCGGCGCGCCTCGCTCACCTTGTCCACGGCGAAGTGGTGCGCGTGGTCGCCGGTGAGGTAGTATCGCAAGCGCGCGTTCTCCGGCTCGTCGGCGTCGCGCGTCTCGAGCGTCACGACGCGCGCGCCCACCGCCGCATCCTCCGGGAGCCGCACGCGGTACCGGTGTCGTACGCAGTACGGTGGGTTGTCTGAAACCAGATCGAGCGTTAGATCTTGCCGGCGACCGTTTTCCCCCTAGACCTCGGTCTCGGATCCCACGCTCACCGTTCACGTCGAGGACGGTGACGCGCACTCGCGTGTAGGCGGTGAATTTGCCGTCGGTGGCGGCGACCGTCAGTTCGTAGGAGGCTTCGGTCTCGCGGTCCAGTGCCCGCGCCACGTACAGCTCGCCGGAGGCGCGCAGCTGGAAGCGCGCGCGCTCGTCGCCCGCCGCCACGAAGAAGGCGAGCGGCGCGCCGGCCGCGTCGGCGTCGGTGACGGCGAGCCGCGCCGCCACCGTGCCGGGCGCCGCGTCCTCGCGCACCTCGGCGGCGTACTCGGCCCGCTCGAAGGCCGGCGGGCAGTCGTTGTAGTCGACGAGGCGCACGACGAGCGTGCCTCGCGCCACGCGCCGCGGCGAGCCGCCGTCCGCCGCCAGCAGCGCCAGCCGGTGCTCGGGCCGCGCCTCGCGGTCCAGCGGCCCGAGGGTCGTCACCCAGCCCGTGTGGGGGTCCACGGCGAAGAGCCCCTCGGCGTCGACGACGCCGCTCTCGTCCGGCGCCAGCGAGTACCGCACCTCGCCGTTCGAGCCGGCGTCGGGGTCGTCCGCCATGACTGTGGAACGCGATAGGCGGTGAGCGCAGCGCGGGAGATATCGTCTCGGGAGCTCCCGCTTCCGGAACTTCGACAAGATCGAATGCGAGGGCGAGACTCACGCTGCACGATGCTAGTGTGGGGCGGCGCGTTCTCGGCGACGTGCACGACGTAGGGCTGCGAGTGGAAGGAGGGCGCGTGCTCGTTGACGTCGAGCACGTGCAGGCGCGTGATGAGCATGGAGGCGGGCGCGGGGCTGCCGGGGCCCTCGGCGATCACTCCGATCACGTGGTCGGCGGCCGCCTCGCGGTCCAGCGCGCCCGCCAGCACCAGGCGCCCGGCCGCGTCCACGGCGAACAGGTCCCGCGAGCCGCGCGTCGCCGCCAGCCGCAGCCGCGGCCGCTCGCCCTCCTCTGCGAGAAGGCGGTCAATGAATGCACGACGAGGCCGAGCACGGAGGGGGGGGGGGGGGGACGGGTCGGGGCGGGATACGCACGGGGCTCGTCGAGGCGCAGGTCGGCGAGCAGCGCGCCGGGCGGCGCGTCCTCGCGCAGGAACAGGTCGGGCGGCAGGGGCCGCAGGCGCGGCGCGGGCTCGCCGGCGCGCAGCACGAACACCGACACGGGCGCCTCGCCCGCGCGCCCGCCGCCGTCGCGCGCGCGCACCCACACCTGCACCACGCGTGACGCTGCCGAACACACACGTACTCGTTTACTTATTTCTTCTGCCGACTGAATATTTAAATAAGAAATTAATCGTTCTCTCGCAACGGAAAAATATATTTTTTTTTGCTCCGACGCGATGATTATGATAAAAAATGGTTAGGGCCATATCGGGCAAAAAAACAAATAATAAAAGTACCCGGCTTCGTATCTATCGGTAGGGCAAATAATATAGGGAATCGGTTATGTAATAATTATATTTATCGGTTTCAGTAATATCAGTACAACGAAAATATAGGTATAGTGTACGAGGGACTCACCGAAGGGAGTGGCGTCGCGCGCGAAGGAGAGAGCACCGGTGGTGTTGTCGATGTGGAAGAGGCCGGCGGCGTCGGAGCGCGCGTCGCCCTCGCCTTCGTACACGGAGTAGGAGAGGCGAGCGTTGTCGCCGGCGTCGCGGTCGCGCGCCTGCAGCGAGAGGAAGGGCGCGAGCGGCGCGCGGTCGCCGCGCACGGCGCAGCGGTACTCGCGCAGCGGGAACTCGGGCGCGTTGTCGTTGGCGTCAGCCACGCGCACGCGCACCGACGTGTAGCGCAGCAGGCCGCCGCCGTCGTGCGCCGCCACCGGCACCTCCCACTCGGCGCGCGCCTCGCGGTCCAGCGGCACGCGCGCCGTCAGCGCGCCCGAGCGCGCGTCCACGGCGAACGTGTCGCGCAGCCGCGCCGACGGGATCGAGTAGGAGACCTGGCCGTACTCGCCGGCGTCCTCGTCGTACGCCTTCACGGTGGTGAGCAGCAGCGGCGGCGGCTGGTTCTCGAGCGCGCGCGCCTCGTGCACGAGGTGCGGGAAGCGCGGCGGCGCCGTGTTGGCGGGCGCCAGCGACAGCTTGATGCGCGCGAAGGCGGCGTGCGCGCCGTCCGACACGGACACGTTGAGCGAGCGCGGCGGCGCGGCGGGCGGCGCGCCCGCCAGCGACAGCACGCCGGTGCGCGGGTGCAGGCGGAAGGCGCGCGCGGCGCCCTCGAGGCGGTAGCGCAGGCGCGGCGCGTCGCTCGCGTCCGGGTCCCAGGCGGCGGCGCGCGCCAGCGCCACGCCGCGCGCCGCCTCCGCCGACACGGGCGCCGGCACCACGCCGCGCTCCATGCGCGGCGCGCAGTCGTTCACGTCCTCCACTACAACACGGAACAAACTGTACTACTCGCTGCTCGCTGCGCACACGACGCCGACGCCGGGAACTATTCATTGCACCGCCCTACTTATTACCTACTTAAGATCGATTCACACATACGAGTACTTATCAGTGAAGCCACAGTCAAAAAGTATTTCTTTCGTAATATTCATTTACAAATGTAGGTTTACAAAAATATAACAGAGAATATTGAATAATATTGATTCATGACAAATAATGTACCTACAGATATAAGAAAATTAAAAAAAATTAAAACAAATTATTTCATTTCAGTTAACTACCAGATTTGACCCGAACAAAAAAAAAACTAAAACAACAAACAGGTTAAGCTAAATAAACCAGTTTAAAGGTGGCTCTTAATTAATTAAAATTAAGGTAGGTTATTACTAAATTTCATTTTATTTCTTTTTCTGTGTTAAAGTTTCCGTAAACTAAAAAATATTAGTCAAAGTTCAGGGAAGTTTAAAAAAAAATTTAAAAAAAACAGCCTTTGAAACCGCCGGGTGGCAGCTGGTAAAATAAATTAATGGATAGATTTTCGGGCGGAACTAGCCTGGAGCGATGAGTCAGGTAGCAAGAAGCGCGAGAGAGAGTCGCCGTCGCGTCGCTCACCAGTGATGAAGAGATGCGCCGTGGTGGCGAGCGGCGGGCGGCCCGCGTCGGCGGCCGTGAGCAGCAGGTGGTAGGCGGCGCGCGTCTCGGCGTCGAGCGGCGCCGACACGCGCACGGCGCCCGTGGCCGCGTCCACCGCGAACGGCAGCTCGGCGCCCGCGCCGTCCGCCGCCGCCAGCGAGTAGCTCACGTTCCCGCCGGGCCCGGAGTCGCGGTCGGCGGCGCGCGCGCTCAGCACGCGGGCGCCCGGCGCCGCCGCCTCGGACACGGCGGCGCGGTACTCGTCGCGCTCGAACTCGGGCGCGCAGTCGTTGACGTCGAGCACGCGCACGGTGAGCGCGGCGTCCGCGTGCGCGCCCGTCACGCCGTCCGTGGCGCGCACCACGGCGCGGTGCGAGCGCGCCGTCTCGTAGTCCAGCGCCGCGCGCGGCCCCACCGCGCCTGCACACAACCACATCAGCCGCCTCGCTCCGGCACGCGAGCCTGAGGCCCGCGACCCCGGCCACTCGGAAATCTTTCATCTACTAGAGTGAACATCGGAGCGCCAAAATCGGCTTCGTAGGACGATTTGGAACAAAACGTCGCCGTAACGTTTTAGCAATCGAAACTTTGCGAATTAATTACCTCTATATTTAAAAAGTTGGGTAATCCACTAATATTTAAAGTATTATGAAAGTTAGAGACTTCATTTAACTCGAATATTGTGATGTTCCATCTAATAAATTAATGATAAAATGATCGTTACGACTCACGAAAAAGCGCCATAGGTGCAGAACCAAAATGCTAAAGCAAAAGCTTTCTTCAAAGATGTACACGGAAAATATGATTCATAATATTTGTTTAGTACGTCGACTTCGTTTATTCTAAACTAGTATCTGCTCGCAGTTTCACCCGCAAAGTCTATAGACTCTATAGTAAACATAAATTTGTAATTACCCACAGTATTCTTTTTCATACGAACATTAAGGTAAGGTATTTACAAAAAAACCCTTCATAGAGGTAAATAATTTCATCAAAAACTGGTGAAGCAGATCGGACATAGTTCGAAAGACCACGAGCGAGTAGGCTCGTTTCAGAAAGGAAACAATAATCAGGCAGGTATCGAGCGCAATGATGACGTGAACGAAACACACTGATGAGGCGATCATGACGGCGACGAGGAACAAGCGAGCGATCCGCGAGATACTACAGCGGTGCGGTGCGAGACTTGCACTAGCGAGTACTTACATGGATTATTGCCTCTGTCGGGGGCTGCGGGACAAAACCGAACGGTTAGTCGAAGGAAACCGAACTACCCGAGCGGCCGACTCGAGCCCGACGCCCGGTTCGACCGTCCGGGGAGTCCCCCGCGGGGAGCGATAGGCGTCGGGTTACGAAACCGATAAATATATCGGCGAGATTCGGTCGAAAGACCCGGCCGGAGCCGAAGTCTATCGTCCGGCGACGGCGGGCCGCGAGCACTCACCCGTGTCGAAGTGTATCTCGAGCATGTCGTCGGCGTCCTCGAGCAGCGTGTAGATGAGCTGCCGGTTGAGCGGCGAGCGCGCGCGCAGCGGCGGCGCCAGCGGGGCGCCCGGCGCCGCGTCCTCGCGCGCCTCCAGCACGTAGTGCGCGCGCTCCCACGCGGGCGCGGCGCCGCCGCCCCACACGCGCACCGCCACGGCCGCCTCGGCGCCGCACGCCGGCACGCCGCCGTCGAACGCCGCGATCACCAGCGCGTACAGCTGGTTGTGCGCGTCCACGGTCTGCTTCAGTGAGATCTGCCCCGAGCGCCGGTCCACGCGGAACAGCTCGCCATGCCCGCGCTTCATCTCGTACCGGACCTGCGGGGGGGGGGGGGGGGGGGGTCGGTGAGTGGGGGGCCGCGACCTCGGGCCTCCCGGCGTCCGGGCCGCGACGTCCGCTAGTTACCTCGCCGTTGTCGTTTGCGTCGGCGTCGACGGCGCGCACGCGCAGCACGGGCGTACCGGGCTCGGCGCCCGCCATCACGGCGGCGAAGTAGGGCCGCTCCACGAACACGGGACAGTTGTCGTTGACGTCGGTGACGGCGACGTGCAGGCGCGCGCGCGCCACGCGGCCCTCGCCCCCCTCCGCGCCCTCCGAGCGCGCCTCCACCAGCAGCGAGTACGCGTCGAGCTGCTCGCGGTCCAGCGCCAGCCCCGTGCTGCGCACCGCGCCCGACGTGCGCCCCACCTGCGGACCGACAGGGAGTGTCAGCGACCAGCCGGCTAAGCATCCGCCGGTTTTTTTATTGTTTATTCTGTTAACAGACTTAAGACAAATCAGAATCATGTATTAATACGTGTATCATGTATAATCGTCGACCTGTTTGGCTCAGCGGTAGTGTAGCCGCCTTATAAGCCAGAGGTCCCGGGTTCGATTCCCGGCCGGGCAGATGTTCGAATGATGAATTTAAATATCTGTTCTGGGTCTGGGTGTTAGTTGTCCTTGTCTTTGTGTGTGTTCCATGGCATCCCCGACACAGGATTTATTCCTAGTGGGGAGCTATGAGTGTGAAACGTTTATTTATAAAAAAAAAAAAAAAAAAAATACACTTCGTTGGACTTTTTTGTCCACGTACTTCTTTTACATTTTGTTCAAATTTTATAACGACTCTCGCCGTCCACGCTCACCTCGAATCCTTCCACCGGGTTCAGAATTCGGAACTCGACGTGCTCGTTGAGCGCCGCCCCGAGCACGTTCAGGACGGCGATCGTCGCCGGCTTCGTGGTGTTCTCGACGACGGAGCCGTAATACTCGGCTTTCTGGAAGGCGAGGCCCGAGTTGTCGGGCTCGCGTACGCGCACGTCGACGCGAGCCGTGGTCGAGTAGCGGCCGTCGGACACGCGCACGCGCAGGCGGTGTGAGTCGGCGAGCGCGTCCGGCCGCGCCACCGACAGCACGGCGCGCGCGGACAGGGAGAACGCGCCCGCCGGGTCGCCCTCGATCACGTCGTACTTGAGGCCCTCGGCCGGCGGGTCGGGGTCCGTGGCCAGGAGCGTCGCGACCACGACGCCGGCCGCCGTGGGGGCGACCACGGTCGCCTCGTACTCGGCGCGCTCGAACGTAGGCGGGCAGTCGTTGACGTCGAGCACGGTGACGGCGACGGCGGCGACGCTGTCGGAGGGCAGGCGCGGCGAGCCCGCGTCCGACACGCGCACCGTGAACCGGTGCAGGGGAGCGAGCTCGTAGTCGAGCGGCGCCGCCGTGCGCAGCGCGCCCGTCGTCGGGTCGATGCGGAACAGCGCGGCGGCGGCCGGCTCGAGGATTTCGAAAGCGCGCTGCCGGTTGGCGGGCCCGTCGCCGTCGTCGGTGAGCAGCACGAGCGGCGCGCCGCGCTCGTCCACCACGGCTGCGCCCGCGCCCGCCGCCTCCGACACGCGCCCGGCGAAGCTGCGCGCGCGCAGGACGGGCGGGAATTCGTTTCGGTCCAGGACGTGAACGGACACGTGAGCGTGCGCTACACCGCCCCCCTGCCGTAAAACAGAAATTAATAATGTCACCGATCAGGATGGCGCGGCGACGAGAAGGACGACGACAACGATACTCACCATGTTGACGGCGGTGACGGTGAGGTTGTAGAAGTTCTGCGTTTCGTAGTCGAGCGGCGCGGCGGTGGCGAGCAGGCCGGCGGCGGGGTTGACCCGAAACGAGCCGTCCCCGCCCTCGAGCGAGTAGCGGAGCGCGCTGCCGCCGCGCGCCTCCACCGTCGCCAGCGCGGCGCCCGCCGGCTCGTTCTCCCAAACTTCGCACACGATCTCCGTCGTTAGAAACCTGCAACGAGGGACGCTACAGCCATCGTCCATCCGAGCGGGGCGCGGCGCGGGGCGGGGGACCGCGGGCGAGACTCACCGCGGCGGCGCGTCCTCCGGCTCGACGACGGTGACGTGCAGCGGCAGCGTGGAGGCGCGCTCGCCGGGCGGCGGGTTGGCGGCGCGCACGTGCAGCGTGTAGTCGCGCGGGCCGGCGCCGGCGGGCGGCAGCGTGCGCGTGAGGCGCACGTCGCCGAGCACCGGGTCCACGGAGAACAGGCCGCCCGCGTCGCCGCCAGACAGCGAGTACACGACGCGCGCCGCGTCGCCCGCGTCGCGGTCGGCGGCGCGCAGCGCGGCCACGGTGGCGCCGGCGGGGGCCGTGCGCGCGAGCCGCGCCTCGGCCAGCCGCCGGCCCCAGGCGGGCGCGTGCTCGTCCGCGTCGTGCACGTGCACGGTGACGCGCGCGAAGGCTCGCGACGCGCGCGGCGCTTGGTCGCGCGCCCACACCGTGAGCTCGTGCACGGCGGCGCTCTCCCTGCGGACAGAAGGGCCGGTCAACTTTTAATCGTTTCTAGACGGTCACTTTACAATTTTAGCGAATCCAATTAGGTACAAGGAATTAAGTTTAATTAAAAAGGGCGCGGTAGTTGCCGGCGCGCGGCGGCGCTCACCGGTCGAGCGGCTGCGCGAGCTCCAGCACGCCGCTGAGTTCGTGCAGGCGGAACAGCGGCGCGGAGGCCGGCGCGCGCGCGCCGTGCAGCCCGTACAGCAGCCGCGCGCCGCCCGCCGCGCGCGCCGCCAGCGCCGCCAGCGCCTCGCCGGCGCGCGCGCTCTCCGCCGCCTGCACCGAGTACAGCTCGCGGGAGAACGACACGCCGCCCTCGTCCGCGTCGTTTATTACCGTCACGTTCACCTGCCGGAGCACCGTTACAGTTATTGTTGGTCGGAAGGTGAGTTTTTTTTTTTATATACACGAGTTTCTTCCAAGTAGCCAGTACATTTGCTTATACCTAAGGTCCAACTCATCTCTTTTCTTCTTGACGTGGGCTTTCCAGCGAACTTTGGCGTCAAGAGTCATGCCTAGATATTTCGCTGTATTCTCGTAAGGTATTACTTGATTATTGATAAAAATCTGAGAATACCTGTGCTGCTTATTACTAAAGTCTATGTGGATGGATTTTGTTTCATTTAACTTAATCTTCCATTTTTTTGTCCATTCATAGACTTGGTTCACAGCCATTTGAACCTTTTCAACTGCTTCTTCGTGGCTATTTCCTATGGCCATTATGGCAGTGTCGTCAGCAAAGGTAGCAATAGTGTTGTTTTCTAGCTCTGGAATGTCGCAGGTGTATAATAGGTACAGGACCGGCCCTAAAACACTTCCTTGTGGTACTCCAGCTTTTATTTCTTTCAATTCTGAGTAGGAATCTTCTTGTCTAACTCTGAATAGTCTGTTGGTAAATGGTAATACATATAAGACTCTAGTATATCCACATAATGTATGGGGAGCATATTTCTTAGTTTAATTATCAAGCCTTTATGCCATACCTTATCAAAAGCTTGTGCTACGTCTAGAAAAACAGTAGAGCACACTTTTTTATCTTCGAGACTTTTTTCTATCATATTTGTGATTCTATGCACTTGATCGATAGTCGAATGCTTTTCTCGGAAACCGAACTGGTGTTCTGGTATAAGATTTAGTCTCTCTATAACTTCACCACCATGTGAATGTCGAGGCCATCCAGCTCCTCGATCACACAGATATACTCGTAGCAAAACCGTTCGAGCTAGTGTAGTGTAGTGTTAGTCATAAGTAGTGATTATAGTGAAAGTGTAAAGTGTAGAGAACACGTGAACATTGTGTCTTCGCCTTAATAGAAACAATAAAAAAAGTGTTATTGGACACATTCTTAGTAATTAGTTACCTAGAAATTTAAGTTAGATTTAAATTACTTATTAGCCTGAGGCTAGATTGTAATTTTATTAAGAAATGTTCTTTTGACACTTCTTAAATAATAGAAAAAAAAAAACACAAGTTTGCTAAATTCGAGAAAGAAAATATCGTTTCTCCATATAAAATTAAAAACGTGAGCACGTGACTAAATATTTTTTATGGAGACTCGATATTTCTTTTTCGAATTTAGCAAACTCGTGTTCTAGAACTTGTTTACTGTGACGTGTAAAAGAGCAATCTTAAGTACTCCTACATCTTTCTGTTACACTTTGTATATCTATTATCGCGAACACCTTGTACACTCGATACGAATATTTCCATAGCGAATAATAAATCATAAGACATATTATTGAAAAGGTATACCGACCGGCGCGTAAACCGTATGAAATCCATCGGTGACGGAGATGTTGAGCGTGTAGCGCGGGGTGCGCTCCCAGAGCAGACGCTTAGCGAGCAACAGGCTGCCGTCCTCGCGGCCCACGTGGAACTCCTGTCGCGGGTCGCCGTCTGCGGAGGAGGAGGAGGGTCAGTCGCGGGCGGAGGTGGCGGGGGAGCGGGGTCGGGCGGCGGAGGGCGGGGGGCGCTCACCCGCGACGTCGTAGTAGAGCGGGTCGCCGTCGGGGTCGGAGGCCTGCAGCACGGCGAGCAGGAAGCCGGGCGGGTCGAGCTCGGCCACCGTGAGCGGCGGCGGCGGCTGCAGCGCGGGCGGCGCGCCCCCGCCGGGCGGCACGGCGCGCACGGCGGCGCGCGCGGTGCCGCAGCGCGGCCGCGGGCCGGCGTCGCAGGCGCGCAGGGCCAGCTCCAGGCGGCGCGCGCCCAGCGCCCCGTACAGGCGCCCCGTGGCCGCGTGCACGCGCACGCCGCGCGCGCCGCCGCGCCCGCGCACCGAGTACCGCACCGTGCCGTTGGCGCCCTCGTCCGCGTCCAGGGCCAGCACCTGCGAGTAGACTCACGGTGTCACGGTGTACAGCCTCTCACGAGCGATTCGCTTTTCTCAGGCAAATTACGAGGTTTACGATTTAGCAATTAATAAATGAATTAATGTTTTAAATATCAAAAAAAAGCAGTGCTCGCGTGCAATCAGCGATTAGTTTAGTTAAAGCGAGGGACTCACGGTGGCGAGGTAGAGGTGGTGCGGCGGCGCGTCCTCGAGCGCGTCCCAGGCGGCGGCGCGGCCCGAGCCCTCGTCCTCCTCCTCGGCGTCCCACTCGGCGCTGGCCTCCTCGCCGCCCTCCGAGCCCTACACACACGACACACACACACTCCACCGCTGCTCACGCACACGCCCCCGCGGAGTACCACGAGAACGCAAACGAGCGAACCGGTTCTTAGCAGACACGTTGCAGACTTCCCCAGCCGATATCGCCGTCACCGAGAGTGATAACTCTAAAATCGGGCTCACTCGGCGTGGTCGCGGTCATGGGGTTACACACAACATGCTGCAGAAAAACGGTTTGCATTCACGCAATTATTTACTAGATTTTACAAATTAAAGTATCAGTAGATTGTTACACAAAGAATGTATGTCTGTAGTAGATGTTTTTCACACACACACACACACACACACATCACTCTTTATTTATCACACAGTAAAAACATCTTAGGTTGCACACGAGATATTTTGGGGCTAATATAATAGTTTAAGAGTCTAATGTAAAAGGTCACCTACTCACGTGTGTATCAAAATAATCTACTTTTCATCAGTAATATAAGGTAAGACAATATCTTGATAAAAATTGTTGATTCCAGGTTTATTCAGTAAAAATCAATTTATTTTTGAACAGTTTGAACATTGATTGTTCGCACCTCTGGAACTAGAGTTCACAGAGTAACAAGTTTCCGATTCGGTACGAACCTACATCGTCGAAGAAAAGAAAAAATATAACAAAAGTGTGTTATAATTATTGTACCATGGCAAAAGTAAGCTCAACCTCAATAGTATGTTTTGTTACGAGAGTAGTTCGTTTTTTAATTTTAGTTCCATAGAAAGTAAATAAATTAGGCACGGATGAGACCGCAGACTCAGATTAAGAAAAAAGGCAGATAGAGTCCTGCCTTGGATACAAGTGAAGCCAAAAAAACTACCCTACTTCCCGTGTGCGTATACTTCAAGCACGTATTGACGCATAAGCACATAACGCGTATAGCCTGTATCCTGTGCCTGTATGGCGGGACTCTATCTGCGTTCTACTTGACCTGAGACCGCAGACGGCGCCGGTGTCTCGACGGTAGGTACCTGCGGCTGCGCGGCGGCGGCGGCGGCGGCGGCGGGCGCGGGCACGCGGATGTCGTAGAAGCGCTGCGAGAAGGCGGGCGCGTGGTCGTTGAGGTCGAGCACGCGCACGTGCACGCGCGCCGAGCCCGCCAGCGCGCCGTCCGAGCACGCCACCTCCAGCGCGTGCGCCGCCGCCGCCTCGCGGTCCAGCGCGCGCCCCGTGGTCTCCAGCGCGCCTGCAACACGAACACGACGCGCGCTCTCTCACCATCACTCGCTCGAACCCTCATATAAACCACCGGCACCGGCACGGGACTACGTACGCGGTGATGTTTTTTCGATTTAATTTAAATTGAAAAACAAAAATTTACATTGATTTTTTAAATCGGACCAGGAGTCTCGGATATCACTCCCTAACAGGCATCCATACAAACTTGCATTTTTTAAATCTTATTTGTCTTATATTATGGAGGAAATCGTTTTGTATGGGACTTTGAAGTTCTACCGTCCGATAACAATGCGCGAAGAGCGTCAGCGCTCACCGGTCGACTCGTCGATGGAGAACAGGCCGTCGGGGTTGCCCGCGACGATGGAGTAGGTAATGTTGGCGGGGACGGGCGCGGCGTCCGCGTCCTCGCAGATGACGCGTGTCACGCGCGTGCCGGCCGGCGCGTGCTCCGGCACCGAGGTCGCGTACGAGGCGCGCTGCGGCCACGGAACCATGTCGTTCACGTCTTCCACCTCGATGTACACCTGCCGACACGAGCGAAGGTCAGCAAATAGATTTCGTCGATGATCAACCTCGCGGGCGTACTCCGTCGTACCTGGACGCAAGTATGCCTCGGAATCAGGCCGTGGTCCTGCGCGCACAACGTCAGCCAGTAGTGCGGCACGCTCTCCCGGTCCAACGGAGTCAACGTGCGGATGATGCCTGCAACGGATTCGTATTAAAATCGGAACGACGAGCGACCACACGTAAAAGACGGCGACCGGGTCGGGGGAAGGGACCTGCGTCGTCGACGCTGAAGTGCGCCATCCCGGAGCCGGCCACGATGTAGTAGGCGAGGCGCGAGTCGCGGCCGGGCGGGTCGGGGTCGCGCGCCGCCGCGTCCAGCACGGCGGTGAGGCGCGGCGCCGCCTCGCTGGCGGCGGCGGCCAGCACGCCGTGCTCGCGGAAGGCGGGCGCGTGCATGTTCTCGTCCACGTCCTCCACCTCCACGATGAGGGTCGCCTCCGCCCACAGCGCCGGCTGCCCGCCGTCCGTCGCGCGCACTGTCACTCCGTACACCTGCGCATACGCAAATAATATAGTAACGATCGCGAGGGACCGATCTTATAGTCTTTACCGATGTTAGTGTGTTTTCTTTTACTCATCTACCTATACTAATATTATAAAGAGGAAAGATTTGTATTTTTGGATGTTTGTGTGGAATAATAGTAGATACAGTGAAACCTTGTTAAGTGAGACTTCAAGGGACCTGCAAATTTGTCTCACTTATAGAGGTATTCCACTTACCCAGTGTCTCAGATATCCAGGTATAAATAAATATCTGTCTCATTTACAGAGGGTTCCATTAATAGAGGTCAGAATACAGGTTATTTCAGTTATAGAGGTGCGATTATTAAGGTGCAACGTTTCACTTACGGCGCGAAATTTAAATTTCAAACGGTTTTTTCGTTTTTAGAGTTAGACCGGGTAACTAAATTAAGTAATGATGAAATTTGCGACAATCGCTGAGCCTTTTTTACGATATTTTGTAAAGGTAATAAACAGGAAAGGATCTTTCAAATATGTCAATATCATCTCCGATCGCCAGTTTAACGCTTAATTAATTGTTTTTTTTTTGAGTAATCTTGTGCATTACTGTTTATTAGCTCTACAAAATACCGTAAGGAATGCTTCACAATTGGCGCAAACTTTATGATTACTTAATTTAGTTACCCGACCTGGCTCTAAAAACGAAAAAACAGTTTGTAATTCAAATTTCGCGCCATGAGCCAAACGTTTTACCTTAAATAAAATAACTTTGGCATTTTTCAAATAAACATCCGTATGATATAGTAAAGCAAAACTAAAACTGAAGGTCATTGAGGCTCAAAATTAGTTAAGTGCGGAGTTTGTGGGTAGAATAAGAAGGAGTATGTAAACAAACAAAACGATGTTATCTCAGTTACAGAGGTTAATGCATATAAAATTCACTCGCTGTCTCAGTTATAGAGGTAACTATGACGATAAAATCGAAAGAACGAATCCCAGATATAGAGGTTTGCTTCATCCCACTAACAGAGGTAATTCAGTGCCAAGGTGTAGGGACCTCAACATGAGTTCCAGTTATGGAGGTTTCTCACTTATCCAGGTCCCACTTAACCAAGTTTCACTGTATAATACAATTGGTCAGAGTTTTATTAAAAGTAAGGTTCACACAGACCGCTAAATAAATAAATAAATAAATTTGAAAAAACGGGTTTTACCTGTCTCTCTTCGAAGTCGAGTAGCGTGTCGGTACGTAGCGCTCCGGAGACGGGGTCGACTCGGAACGCGGGCGCGGCCTCGCCCGCCGGCTGGTCGGGCAGCGAGTACAGCAGGCGGCCGCCGGCGCCCAGGTCCGGGTCGAACGCCTCGAGCACGGCGACCAGCGTGCCGCGCGGGACGTCCTCGCGGACGCGCGCCGCGTACGAGCCGAGCGGGAAGCGAGGCGCGTTGTCGTTTACGTCGTCGACGGCGACGCGCACGAGCGCCTCGGCGTGCAGCCCGCCGCCGTCGGTGGCGCGCAGGGTGAGCTCGTAGAGCGCGCGTCGCTCGCGGTCCAGCGCGGCGCACACCGCCACCAGCCCCGAGTCGCGCTCCACGCAGAACTCGCCCTCGTCCGCGCCGCTCAGGCTGTAAGTGATGCGCGCGAAATCTCCAGCATCGCGATCGGTAGCGTTCGCGCGGAATATCGCAGTGCCGTTAAGTGCGTTTTCTGTGACTCGAAAGCTGGCGAGCGTCTTTTCGAAGCGTGGCGGGTTGTCGTTGACGTCGAGCACGGTGACGGGCAGCAAGCGGCTGGCGGAGCGCCGCGGCGCGCCCTGGTCGTACACGGTCACGTTCAAGTAGTACTCGGTCTCCCGCTCGCGGTCCAGGTACCCGATCACCTGCAGCTCGCCACTATCGGGGTCGATCCGGAAGGCTGAGTCTGCGTCCCCGCCGGAGATGCCGTACGTCAGAAGTCCGTTGTAGCCGAGGTCGCGGTCTCTCGCCCGCACTCGCACCAGCGACGTGCCCAGAGCGACCGACTCGTTCACTTTCACCTCCACCGGGAAGTCGATGAATTCAGGCGAGTGAAGGTTCTCACCGTAACGCGAGGGTGTCGTGAGAAACTCGTCGGCGAGGTCGAGCGGCGCGTTGCTGCGGTCGGCAGCCGCCAGCAGCTCGGTGAGGCGGCGCGCGACGCCCGTGTCGCGGCACTCCAGCGTGGCCGCCTCGCCGCCGCCCGCCACTAGATGCAGCGTGAGCGTGGTCGCATCCGCAAAGTGCGTACCGTCGGTTGCTGTGACATTGAGCCCACGCGAGTCGGCGCGTACGTCTCCGAGGTCACACGAGAGGCTCACTACGCCAGTACCAGAGTCGAGCGTGAAGCAGTTATCTTCGTTACCGCCGGTGATGCGGTACGAAACCACGTCACCGGCGTCAAAGTCGATAGCGGACAGGGTCGTGATCTCGGAGCCGATCGGCAGCCGGCGCGATAAGTACCCGACGCAGTCGACGCGTTCAAACTGCGGCCGATTGTCGTTAACGTCTTCGAGGCGCACCACGAGCCGCATCTCGGCCTGGCGGCGGTACGGTGCGCCCCAGTCGCTGGCGCGCAAACGAAGCGTCCACTCGCGCCGCATACTCTCGTAGTCAAGCAGGCGCGTAGTGCGTACGGCACCAGAAAAGTGGTCTACGTCGAAGGGCACCGGCTGGAGGTTGGCGATGCTGTAGGACACGTACGCGTTGTCCCCGGAGTCCGCGTCGCGCGCCGCGACCCGCGCCACCACCGCGCCCGCCGGCCCGTTCTCCGGCACTCTGACCTCGAGCCGCTCGTGCTCGAACACCGGCGCGTTGTCGTTCGCGTCGAGCACGGTCACTTTCACCTTGGCAGAGGACTGATGTCGTGTGCCTGCATTCCCCTGATCGATAGCAGATACTGTAAGCGTATAGAGCGCTTTGCGCTCCGCGTCCAGTTCGACGGCGGTGTAGAGCACGCCAGTGTCCGCGTTCACTCGAAACTCGCCGCCCTCGTTGCCGCCGACGACCTCGATGTAGACGCGCGCGTTGCGTCCTTCGTCGCGGTCGCTCACCTTCAGCCGGATGACGGGCGTGTCCGGCGGCGCCGTCTCCGGCACGGTCGCTTCGTATACCTCGCGGCTGAACACGGGCGCGTTGTCGTTCGCATCTATGAGCGTCACTGGGAGCGTCAGGTAGGAAGCACGCGGAGGAACACCCGCGTCGGCCGCACGCAGCGTCAGGTTGTAGCCGCGCGGCGCGGTCTCGCGGTCCAGCAGCGCGTGCACCAGCACGTCGTACTCGCCGGCCTGCGCCGAGGGCCGCACGCGGAAGTGCCCGTCCGGGTCGCCGTCCACTATCTCGAGCGTGGCGATGCGCCCGTGCTCGCCGGCATCTCGGTCACTCACTTCCACGATCGCGTAGATCTCCGCCGTCGAGTTTTCGACGAGCTCGGGCAGGCGACGTACGCGTATTTCGGGCGCGTGCAGGTTGACACGCTCGACGCGCACCAGAACGGAGGCGCGCGCGGCGGGAGCGTCCTCGCGCCGCGCCAGCAGCGAGGCGCGGTCGCGCGCGAGCACCGTGAGCTCGTGGCGCGCGCTCTCCGCGGCGGACAGCGCGCGCGTCAGCGTCACCACTCCGGTGGTCGGGTGCACGGCGAACCGGTCCGAAGCCTCCGCGAGGCTGTAGTAGATCTCGCCGTTGAGGCCGAGGTCCGCGTCCTCGGCCAGCACGCGCAGCACGCTCGAGTGGAGCGGCGCATCCTCCGGCACGCGCGCCTCGTACTCGGTCGGGTAGAACAGCGGGCTGAGATCGTTCTCGTCGGTAACCTCGACGGCGACCACCGTGTCGGCGTCTTGCGAGCTGCCGTCCGGCAGCTGCGCGGAGGCGCGCACCTCGAGCCGGTAGGAATCGCGGCGCTCGCGGTTGAGAACGTCCGCGTGGCCGGCGCGCGTGCGGATCGACAGAAAGCAGAAGTCGCCGACGGTGCGCTCCTCGGCCTTGAAGAACTTGTCCTTGTCCCCGTGGCGGATGCGGAAGCGCACGCGCGCGCCGGGCGCGGGCAGGCGCACGCCGAGCGGCGCGGCGGCGGGTGGCTGCTCGGCGTAGGTGCGCGGCGCGCTGTTCTCGGGGACGCTCACGTTGTAGAGCGCGCGCTCGAAGCGCAGCGCCGGCGGCCCGGGCCCCGCGCCCGCGCACCACGCCGCCAGCACCGGCACCAACCACGCGAGTGCCCCGCGCATGCTTCTCCTCTCACTCTGGAAACCAGAAAAATTGCCAGAAACTATCAAGTGAGTACACGTCCACTCTACTCGTACCGTGTGAGAGTTCAATATGTGGGGTAGAATGCTAGTTATGGTGTAGGTGTGATGAGGGTAGTACTGTTTCCTGTGCCCTTGTACTCGTAGCACTCGTACTCACATCATGTAGTACGGTGTGGGCTCGGCCGCGGGTCAGTCGCTCGCTGGAAGCGCGCGGCGGCGGCGGCGGCGGGCTCGATCGTGTTGTTATCGAACTATCGCCGATATCCTCTCCATCTGCCGAAAAATCAAAACAAAATTCCGTTAATTTTAAGCGCCTACAGAAGTATTACTGCAATAATAATTATTTTGTTTGAAATCGCCAAAAATTAAAAAAAAAAGAACCCATGGCAAAAAGGAGCTACGTAACTAAAGATAATCCGTTGGAGGCAGACGTTCTCGGCACTGTAACGAACTAAAATATTGCAATTTTAAAGTAGTAACTGACTAAAATTACATTGGGTCCGAAAATAAATAATTGTATAAGTAGTCTTAAAATTGATGCCCTGAGTGAAGAATACTTCATTGAGACACAAAACAGATATCTGTTTTGTGTCTCAGGGCAACGAAATTCTCGACAGGAAAGACACCAAATCGGAGCTCTCCCGTCAGGTAAAAATATGTAGAGCAGGTAGAGATATAAGAGTTAATTAGAGTAACACAAATCGTAACTTTGTCTAAGGTTCCAAAGTTGATAACTATGTATAGTAGTAATAAGTAGTACGAGAGTTTAAGTTTAAGTATAGATTGTAAATAAATATACCTGTCTACCATAATTTATGTTTTAAATAATTTTTCAGTACCTAATTTTAACGACTACAGTCAAGTGGCGAGACAGTAAATTGACACAATCGACCGCGCAAACAAATCATGGTTCTAGTGACTGTCCCGCCTCGTCAAACTGTTTATACAAACCAAGTACTTGGCCAAGAGCACTGTCTCGTCACTGTACTCGTTACGTGCATAATCAGCGTTGAGAGCAAACGTAAATTGAGTTAGAGAATAGGCAATAACTGAGTACTAGATGGCAAAATATAATAATTAATTTATGTAAGAGAGTAACGTTACTCGGTTAACACAAAAATGATACTTATAAGCAACTATGTATGTTCAGTGAGTTTGTCTGTTATGATGTCTTGTGACCCCTTGCCGCCTAAAAAAAATTATCGACTTGGAAATGTTACATTTGTGTCAAATGTCAATGTATAGATTGTGCGGAGTGTCATAGTTCATAAGCTATTGTAATTGTACAAATTTAATTCAAACATTAGGGGGTTTTTACTCTATGTTACAAAGAACTACAACAAGTCGTACTCATAAACTCATAGAAGTATTTTTTTCTTGGACGTGGTTAATTACCGTCGAATGACCCAGTAACAAGAAATTGCATTACTCGTAATAATAAATCTGCCAAAGCGAAAACTCGCATGTCGAGGGTTCTGAGTGCCTAGTGCGAGTTATTTTCACCAATAGATCGCGTTAACGTAAACTACAATTTGTATGGAATGAAAACCACACCACATAGTGTTCATAATAATACAACAGTAACTAGTTCCATACAAATTGTAGTTTACGTTAGCGCGAACGAATAGTGTAACAAACTCACACTAGTCACTAGGCACTCTGAACTATCTTATTTTAAACGAGCACGGTACCCTAAAATCTCATAATTATAACAACACAAATCGCAAATCAACACGATAAGATACAAATTACGGAACTGAGATGATATGACCAAAACCATGAAGAAAGTTTATTTTTAATATTTTTGTGATTTTAAGAAAAACTATTATAAAGGTACGAGGGCGGGTCAATAAGTCCGTGACTTTTTGAATGAAACAGGTTTTTATATGAAAAGTTATTTTATTTTTCAACATAGTTTCCTTTGAGTTTTATACACTTAGTTCAACGTTTCTCCAATTTTTTTATCCCTTCCGAAAAATATGATTTGTCGAGGTCAGCAAAATATGCATTTTTTTTTTGTGAGATGACTTCGTCGTTAGAGTCAAATCTCTTTCCATGGTCTCCGGTGTGTTGTGGTGGATCCTCGTTTCGCCCACTGTTACCAAACGGCGCAAAAACTCGTCCATATTGAAGTTGTATTGTCGTTGTATTGACGTCCATATTGTAGTGGTAGGGCTCTTTTGCAGAGCCCGCCTGGGGAAGTACCACACCTTTGCCAGTTATTCCACCGCCAAGCAGTAATGTGCAAACATTACTGTGTTCCGGTTGGAAGGGCATTGTTTCCAGTGAAATTACAGGGCAAATGGGAGATTAAACAATTTATATCTCAGGGTGACGAGCGCAGTGCTGTGCCACGCAGGGTCTTGATTTATGCAAGTTCAAAATTCTGGGTGGTGCAGACCTGTTATGGGCAAACGTGACGTTTAACATCAGGCGAGCGATTTGCTCGTCTCGTCACTCAATTACATAAAAAAAAAAAAAAAAAAAAAAAAAAAAAAAAAAAAAAAAAAAAAAGTTGAACAAGGCCAAACATTCCTGCGAAATTGTCACACGGTTGCGTTTGTGGTCAATTATTGTGAGCAAACGCGGGACCCATCTTGCGGAAAGCTTTTTCATATCCAAGTGATCATTCAAAATTGAAACCACTGAGCCATGTGAGATGCCTATGGCTTCCACAATTTCTGTCACTCTCAATCTCCGATCGGCTAAAACCAAATCGTGAATTTTTACAATCGTTTCGGGTGTAGAGACCTCAACTGGGCGTCCAGAACGTTTGGCATCTTCCGTGTTTGTATTCCACATCGGAATTCAGTAAACCACTTCTTTACCATGGAAATGGATGGTGCAGAGTCCCCATAATATTTATAGCCTTGGTTTGAGTGGTGTTTTTTTTCCAAAAAAATGATGTTTAATGAGCACACGAAATTCACTTTTTCCATTTTCTTCTCACATCGCGCGGAGTCTGCTATCAACGGCTGCCAATCACAAACTAAATGACGTAGCTTGTTCAAATTCAGACAGGAGTCAACAGTCAACTGACAGTTGCCTGTTGACAGGAGCAGTGTTCAATTAAGAGGCGGGAAATTCAAAAATTCACGGACTTATTGACCCGCCTTCGCATATTAGGTTGGGCAACTTTGCTGTATTATTTTTCCGGTCTAATTCACAAAATTACCTATCTACTGGAATTATTTCAGATTTTTTCGTCGGTAAGCTTCGGAGGCGTGAACTGTGAAGGTGTGCGATCATTTTTTTCACAGACTTTAAAATAAAAAAAAAACTATATCGTAAACATTAAAAAAAATATATTTTGTAATGTATATATAAATACCTTTCATCTAAAACCCCACATGACGACATTGCTTGACTTTAAAATTTTAGGTCTTCATTTCAGGACTCAATTTCCAGATAAAGACTCATTTCTCAGTTTTTTTTCAACAAATTGTAGCGGTTATAGTTCCTGAGATAATTGACTCTGATATACAGACACCAAAGTCCCAAAGTACCCAAAGTCACGTGGACCAGTTAAGGAGCTCTAGTATTCATGCTAGTACTCGTATCAACTTAACTTGTATTGTTCGCAGTACATTTATCCGCTCGCATTACATAATTCAATTGTTAATCACTAACGCAAACGCAAAAAGGTCATTATCTGCCTACCCTTATCCCACCTACGTGGGGTCGGTAGGTAGAGTATGTACACTACTTCCATTAAAAAAAAAAAGGTAAAAACTACTACTACGAAAAACAAGGAAAAGGTATCATAAGTTTACCGTGTGTAAAGTGTGTATGCGTCTGTTTGTGAAGGTTTTTATTTTAAATTCAATTGGACTTGTGAATTGTAAACGTGTTACATAAAAATTAAATAAAAGCCGTGCATTTCTATGTTAAGGTTTCTGACTTTACTTTGGGGGCTTGGGCACAGGTTTGGGGCTCAGGTATGCGCTGTGAATGCACTGCCGCCGCGCCGGTCGGTGGAAGCAACTGCACCATCAGCAGGCACGGCGGCGGTTGCAAATACACACATACGAGTACATAAATATGTACAATACAGGCTGCGCTAGCGGAGTATAGCGAAGGGACGGGTTTCGTGTGGTACAGCGCGCAGCGGTAGAGCGGAGAGAAAAGGGTGCGGCGCGGGGTGAGGCGGGAGCGGGGGGGGGGGGGGCGACAGCTGCGCGCACGCACACACACGCGCTCTGTTTACAAACACAAGCACGCTGCGAACGACGCGGCGCGGACGGCGCGCGGCGAAAGCTGCCGTATTTGTGTATTAGGCTTTTTTGCTCCGTAGTCTATCATTATTTCGGTGCCATAAAATATAACTATACTCGTTATTATGGAGCCATACTATCAAAGGTTTTTTTTTGAGTATTATTTCCTGAACTCCGAATCCATAGACTCATATTTTATTCATGTATGTAAATTTTAATAAAACAAATAGGTAATTAATTTGTTTCTACATAAATATCGTAGTAGTAGTTTAAAATGAATGAATATGTCGGTATCACAGAGGCATACTAAAGCAATTTCATGAAACTTCATTTTACATTCCAAAAAATGTAAGTTACAAAAAAAAAAAGGTTTACACTCATAGCTCCCCACTACAAAGAAACTTACTTTGCTACATTTTGATGGAGTTGTCATAATATAAATCAGGGTTTCCTAGTCGCATATTCTACAGGGAGGCTTAGCAGGGAGGTACGAGTAGGTACCTATAATTAATTAACCGAGCAAACGAAGCGTCTCTGCAACAACTGGCATTTGCTATCATCCTGTCCGGATGTTGGTACTCGCGTATGGGTCGTTTTTTTTCAATTTATGTATTTATTTATTTTATTCAATTATAGGCTTGCGTTTGTCCACAATCTTGCCTGATGGTGATGGTAAGCAATGATGCGGTCTACGATGGAGCACGCTTGCCTAGAAAGAACCGATTCACTCGCGACTTGAAGACACTTTTTTTTCACACCAAAACTTTTTTTGTTTCGACGAAACTTTATCATTCTACGATTTTATAGATTTTGGTTGTCGTTGGCGGTTTTCGATCGGATATGTATTATTAGGGGCTGAATTTCTTACAATACTTTTTACACTTGAACGAAACATCATCGAGAAAAGATTGTCTGTTTTTACAGATCGATTTTGATAATATATTTGGCAATTACATTTGAAACTCAGATCGGTCAAGAATTTGTCGAGACAAAGGCAAAGGTTGTAATAATTGTTGCAGTTAAGTTTGTACTCGCGTCATCTACTGTTCGTGAAACCACTACCTATGTAGTTTATCTATATTACAAGTTCAACAAATTAATAAGTCATTGTTTTTATCAAAACTGGAAACCCTAATAAGAAGATTCATTCGTCAAGATGCTAGATATTGACCTCTTGAATGTTAAGCTTTAGAAGTATAAGAAAAATGTGAGCGAGTACTCGTATAAATAGTGGTGAGGAGGAGGCTGTATGCAGCCGGTGGCGGGTCCTGCGGCGGCGGCGGCGGCGGCGGCGGCTCGCGGGGGGCGATGAACTCACTGTCGGCTATCTATCACATTCCAACCTGTGCTCCGTCTCCATTCACTGCTTACTTATTATATTCATTGTTATCAGTACGTAAACAACAACCTATTCTTATAACTTGGTGAACACTAAACACCATTGTTGTTATCATTTTGTTCTATTTTGGCTAGTTAGGAATGAGAATTTTTAAGCATATATTTTTCCTTTAATTTATTAAAAGGCATTTCCTGTATAGAAAATAGTTCAGAGTTTTTCACTTTGAGCAATCACACGTTTTTTTTATGTCATTTGACGTGGTAAAAGTTTCGTGGAATGTCATCCAAACAATTATATTTCTGTTCTGAGAGAAAGTCTGGACTGAATGTGAGAAGATATTCCATAAAGGCGGTCATTAAAAATATCTATACTACCATAAGAAGGAACAAAGCCCTTTTCGCCAACTACAGAAGCTTAACTATTCTTTCTGCTGCCTACAATGTATTTTAGAAGTACATAATAATTATATAATACGACAACAGCATTACCCAGTCGTACGTCAATTGTAACCATTTTTGAACGAGAACAGGAAGATTATTTGAACTAATATTATTAAAGAAAAATGTAAAGACAGTTTAACAAAAACTATTGACAAAAAGTTGATTTAAAAAACCACCTGTAAGACCTGTAAGGGGGTCGCTCGAACAGCTGTTATTTTTACATCTACCCAACATGAACTCTTCTTTGTTGATTTGGTTTGGTTGTATCTACTATTTTCCAAACTAATTTGATTTGACTGGACACTAATATATTCTGCATTTTTTTACAATATTATTCTATGGTTCACTTTGTAATAGTAAAATAAAAACGTATTAATTTTTGAAATTCTAGTAGTGTTTGTATTGATAGTAAAATTCACGAACGTTAAATTTAAAATGAAGTGTGATATAAATGTATTCAGATTCTGACTAAATATAGGTAGGTATAGAGGTATTTATATTCTTCGTAATAAATCTAGCCAAAGCCACATAAATACGCATAATCAGTTAATTACAATTTGTGAGTATTGAGCTAGTTATAGCTCTTCTCCGTCTCGGGTGGTCGGGTGTCGTCCATCGTAAGATCGTGTTCGGGAGCGCATGTTCCTGTTGCACCCTCGTATATAATATGACACAAAATGAAACTAGGAATAATTTCGAATTGTTGCTAAGAATAATTAAGGCCATCACTAAACTTCCTTATGATGGAAATATTAAATGTAGTTAGACAGTAGTATCACAGTATGAATTTTGATTATGAGGTGAAACATATCGTTGGTTTAATTTGAATGAATACCAAACGTATCCAATAAAATTTTCGACCTTAATTTTCAATAAGTAACATCTGAATAAATATACATATATTATTTAGAAAAAATATTATCGACAGCCCATCGGGGTAAATAAGCGCAGGTCATGAAAAAGCAAACGTAATAATATATTATAGAAAGATAATGAGGCTTTGAAGCACAATATACTTATATGTACCTATGTATATTTTCTACCCACGAGTATACGCAATCATTGCCAGGGACTGGAAATGAAAACCTAAAGGCCGATCTCAGTAGCGTGCTTTTATGACAATCAGTAGAATGTAAAAGTTAATGATAATGATAAAAATGCGCCCTAGATTAATTGATGCTTAGGTACATCCATAAGAGTTTAATGATTGGTTATTGCTATTTGTATCGATTGATCGTCGATTCGTCGTTCAACATCAAAGGTGTAAAGTAAACACAATTTCGTAGTTCAATAAACTATATTAGTATCAGAACTTTCGCTTGGGGTTCAAACGTTTGTAAAAAATGATTGTCTGTAATGGAAGTATGGAAGTGAGTATGGTTGTGTGTTCTAGGTCATATTCATAATATTGTAGTATAGTATACGAGTATATCATTATAGTTTAAGCGGTTTATCAGATTTTAGAGTGTGAGGAGTCGTTAATCGTTATACTTGTCTTCCATCCATAGTGTTTTTTGAATGAAACTGGAGTGATTTATTTTAAGTTGCGTAAAATTTCATTTCCGTTTATATACAGTAATGTAATAGGGCAAATTATGTAATAACTTTATTATTTTTACTCATAAGACAGTTCCTAAAATATATTATCTGATTGAGGTTTTTGTTGATTTGTGTTTTGTGTTTCTGGTGGCATTTGCATTGAGAACGTGATGGTTAATATACCTACCTGCATGATTCATACATGCTACTGTGTGCGTTACAAATTCTCAAAGTAATAATTAGTATGTATGTTGTGGTTAGATAAAAATTAGACAAGTGAATTCATTTTAAATCACTCCCAAGCTATGCTTTACGGTTATACCCACTATCCTACAGGAAGTGTTATCTTATCCAAAGTATTTGTACCAAAGGTATTCATTCATATTTTTCATCTAAATCGGTTGATTCGTTTCAGTGCAACGAAGAATATAACAAATAGCACGCATAACTTAAAATATTCGAATCTATAACTATTATTAATGAATAATATGATAACGTAAAAATGAGTTAACAACACAGAATACATATAAATAATATTGAATGACTCCATGTGTGCACTCAATAGTGTCGAGTTAGAAGAATAAGGTTTATGAGTAAGTAATGCCGTGTTATCTATCACGCGATAGCCTACATCCATTCTTGTAACTGCGATGCGAACTGATAATATATACGTTTATTTCTTCTGAGAACTAGTAGTTCACATCAAATTGAGATCTCGCAACCCTATAATTTCACGACCCCTTCACCTATTTGGCTTACATTCGTACTTATATTGGGATAAATTGTTTGCTTACAATCTACAACACTTTTCGATGATCGGATCAACGGTTCGCAAATCGCAAGATATCGTAAAACAAATACAGTCGTAGGTATAAACATAAATAGCTACTAGCGCCAATTAGTTTCCCTAAATTCAGAGATTTTTTGTCAATAAAACATACATGAAACATGTATATTTTACGTTTAATTATATGTTATTTTTTATTTTAAACTTTTATTACACTCGAAAGTAGCTCAACCTATTGGAATATTATGTTTATCATTTTGTTCAGTCTGGTCGAAAAAATTAAATCTGTATGAACTTGGGTGTCGCGTAGTTCACTGGGTCATCTAGCTCATTTATATAACTTAATTCTATTAATATTTTAAAATGTATTTTAAGCAGCAGATGATTCTCATCATCAGTCAGTGTTTTTTTGTCTTTTCTGTTTGTTGTTTCAGATTGTTTTGTTATAACGATGGGATACCATTTGAAAAATTAAGATTACTCTTGGGCATTCTATGATTATTGCCATCAATATCTGCCGACTCGTATTGCGTGTTCTGATTCTGTTACGGTGTTTGTGTTGGCGTAAATGAGAAAGGTTGTTGTACATGAATAACTTTATATGGAATAACTTTTACTTGTGTATCCATCATGAGTGTTTAGGTCATGTTGTATTTTACTCTTATATTCCTATAAGTTAGACGGTTTGCTACCCTATAGCCCCAAGTTTTTTGTAGATCTTTCAAGTTTAAATAATTAATAATTTATTTGTACTATTACAGTATTTTCGTTATATCATTCAAGCTCCAGTGTTAAACTGTTTCAAAGGAGAAGTTCTAGAGGATAGTGTATAATGAGTCCACAGTTAGGCGAGCGGAGTGGCTGCGCCTGTATCGATTGACCGCGGACTCGTGTTCACAGTCGAAAGCTGGTGATTCAGCGATAAACCAGCTGACACTGATTCTGATCATCACTTCACTCCACCTAACCTACTTCCAATTTCTGGAGTAGTTCGCGTGTTCAACATTGCAAGCCACACACAGCACACACTACACACAGTCTCGGATCGCTTTACTTAATTATTTAGCTTCACGAATCCAGAGCCTTCTATAAATTTACAATGCCCTTTGGGCCTACGCTTTGCAGTCGCCGTGTGTAGGAGAATGTAGAGCGAGACTTATGGATAGAGGCACATGTATATGACTTTGGTTTAGTACCTTTTTTTTGTTTACGAGGGATGAATTTGATTTAGGACATACTGCAGAGTCTGCAGAATAAGGATGAGCGCTGTTGGCCATATGGGTCGATTAAGTCGATTTTCGAAAATTTGTAGAAAAGGTCCAACTCTTCCAAAACATGTGTTAAATATTTTTAATGATAGTTTGTTCCTGTGTTATTAAACGTGAGAACATTGTAAAGTACGTAATATTTAGTTATACATAACGTGTAGCTTTAGATTTTGATTGTGCTTGTCGAGACATGCTCGTCAGTCGAAAAACCGGAGCGGCATCGGCATGGAGCAACGCGACCTTCGGACTGAAGGTCACTCTATTCATTGAACGAGTGCAAGGAAGTGGAGAATTGTACTTCGTTTCGGCTTATGTTGTATGACTCTTCATTATTCTTTTGACGCGCTTCCATGCCGATTATTGTTATTTCCTCTACTGGCTTTTTTATATTTTTTAAGTTTTCATCTGTTTGTTTTTGTCATGATATTACACTTTTAGTGTCACTTCTTAACTTGGGATAGAATGTTTAGTGTTGTGTTATGTTATCAAAGCCGATAAACAGATCCTCACCTGTCTTTAAAATTTGCTCCTGCCAAAATAATAACTTTGTCCCCGCTGCTACAATGATTCACGGCGTGCCAAGAGCACGGCTCGGGCTTTCCGGCGCTTGGCTACGAGTATCTCTCGTCCGAGACCCGTTTAGAAAACACTAAGTCGAAGGCAGACGCGGCTCCTTCGCACCACTCGAGCCGGTGGCCTCTCTCGAGGTAAACCGGCTTCACACACTATTCACTGAATATCTCCAAGCACTGCACTGCACCGTGCACGAAGTGAGATTCACGTCACGACACTTTATCGAAGTTTGAGCAGAGAACCGTCGAGGTTGAGTCGCGCGAGTTTGGATCGAGACGCGCGGGGAGGGGGGAGGTTTGTGCACGACGCTGGCGGAGCGGGGCGCTGCCGGCGGCTGACTGGCGCGCGGGTCGCTGGAGTCGGCGGCGAGGCCCGCAGGCGGCCCGCGGGCCGCGGGGCGGGCGGTGCCGGCCCGCGCCGCGCAACTTGCCCTATAAACTTGCTTTCTGCCGCTCTCCGCGAGTAGGCCGCGCCGACCGGCTCCTCCGCTCGTGCACTTTGTGAAAGGCGAGATTATTTGCATCGCCGAGGTTGCATTTTGATATTTTTGATTTCAATTTATGTCAAGAATTTGCCTGTACACGCTTTATGTTATTTATATATACTAAGTATATATAAATGTATATACATATATATTATACGTACTTACCATTGTTTTTTCTCAGTATATCAATAAGAATGAAGGAAACTGCTAAGCTAGTCCTAATGTTACTTTACATCGAAGTCATCTGCCTTAAAATATTATATCATTCTAGTATTAAATGAGTAAGAGCATAAAATTGCATTTTTGCAAATACACCTTTTTTCACTAAACCCGCGATATTAAAGCACCACTATTTTACTAAAGTGAGTTCGTATTGGCTACCTTAAAACCCTTATCAGAGTATTTAGGCTGCCGGGAGGCTACCTTTACTTCCCAATTCCCATGCTACAAAAATTATTTGTCACTGAAATGTAAAAATTCCTTGTTTTCGAGGCAGACGTCGTCATGTCGCGTACTAAGTTAAACCCGCTAGCAGAAGACCAAACCTAGAAATTACCGAGAACAGTACTGATGATGATGACAAGTAGGTAGGATAGCTATCTATTCAGGTTCATTTGTAAATTGTCTTTTTTTCCGCGGACACTTTCAGGGTAGCAACTAGCAAGGTGGAGTCGCTCTTGTTTAGAGTACCTACATCATTAATAGTACAATCAATGCATTCGCGCCACCGCCGCGCCGCCGCCGGCTGAAGAGTAATTTTATTGGATAAGTGATCATCACAGTAACGAGGCTGATCTTTGTATTGTCGGACGAGTATCGCACTAATTAATACTAAAATCGATCCTACTCAGTCAGCAATGACTTCCAGCAATCGCAAATCAGGAAATGTATGTCCTCGGTGTACTCCAGCCGAAACGAGCTCGTCCCCGCATCGAGTGGCGCATCCCTCGCGCGCGGCTCGCGGCGGAGACGACCGGCGGCCGGCGCGGCTCGACTCGCGACAACAGCCGGTAATTAAGCCCCTCGCTAGCGTCCTTAATTAAGATTACCGCTCCGGAAAAAACAAAAAAATAATTGAGGACGACACAGTTTTAATATTATAATTCAGAGTGAGGGACGTTTCTCGTCGCAGTCGGCCGCTGCGCTGTAGGGCCGGTAGAGCGGTCCTCGGTCCTCGGTGTAACGCTGTTATTCGCCGAGCACCGCTGATTAGAGACTGACACTGCTGGCCACTATAAGCTTGTTCTGGGACAAAGTCATATTGTCTTCCATTTCCGTAAATGATGAATACAAACATACATAATATTTGTATTTATTGGAAAATTTCCTAGATGCGCATTTTGTTTAGTACCTACAAGTGATAACTTTTGTTGGTTTAAGTGTACTTTTATCATAATATATCGCAAATTCAAATTCAAAAAACTTATATTCAAAATAATTTATTCAATTATGGGTAAGTACATCAATGTACACTTATGAATGTCAAATACTATTTTTATGAATAAACTAGCTGACCCGGCAGACTACGTACTGCCATACAGTACTTCTCTATGGTACTGCCTAATTAAATATAAACACTGCACAAAACACTATTTACAATTTTATACATTCTATTATATTACAATTATAGGTAGGTACGAATTTGTTTCGTGTATCAGTTGACAAAAGCAAACTCATCCATAAAAAAAAAAACACTGACATTGACAGTTTGTTGTTGTTTCAACTTTTTTTTAATTTGATATGACTTGGAGTCAAATCCTTCGAAATTTTAAAACAAATGAATGAACTATTCGATTTCGTTTTCTTTTTTTTGTTTTATCTGTGCTCCAACGCACACTGTTTTGATAGATATGATTGAATTTGAACTTTGTACAGAGGTAATAAAGTGCAAATTGACTCTTGGACGTTAGGAACATACCTACATTGCTTAAACAACAGTGAGTGCTTGCAATTCAATATGAACTTTATACAATAGCAATAAAGCTCGTTTTAGTTAGAAAACGTTTGTATGGAAAAAAGAAAAGGGCTGTTTTTAGAGTTTTTCAATATTTCTGAGAGATTTTCTTAAATTTTTTTTCCGTAAGAACCTTCTCCTAATAATAACAAATACAACAAAAAAAGAATTAGTGAAATCGGTCCAGCCATTCACGCGTGATGCCGTGACCAAGGAAAACGGGTTTCATTTTTATATATATATACAGTCTAAATACAATTTTCGTAAAGAGACTTTATCACAGATGAAATCGTCAATTTTGTAGTAAGCCTTTTCAATTAAAAAGTCTTTTAAAATTCTTTCAAAATCTGTATCTTTATTATTTACTAGAGTAGCATAGTCTTTGCTAGAAGGCTGAAAACCAAAAGAACCAAAAACAAAAAGAAGAAGAAGAGGCCAAAAACTCGCGATTGAGTCGCTGGCCGCTGGTCACTGTACGGCGGCGCGGCGTGCTATATGCTATGCCAGTAACGCCAGTAGTAGGCACTACGTGTACGACTAGGTGAGTAGGTAGTTGTAGGTGCTTAGATGGAGTAGATCTAATAACATTCCTTGTAAGCATATTAAATAACACAGACGCTGCACATCGTGACTCCACGACAGCTCTCGAATGGCGACGGCGACTACCTATTTCTATATACGGAGAGTCACTGAGTATTTGGTCACGTATCAACAAACTCTTAATTTGTGACCTACGCTTTTGTATTACGGATATCATTGAAATAGAGCTAGATTAGAGCAATACCACAGAACAGAATACATAATACTGTTGTTCTTTGAAGTAAGGTAGTAAAAAGCCTAAGAAGGCGCGGTTACGCAAATCGACTCTACAGACTCTACACTGGCGTAAGCACTCTCACACGCGAGGAGCCGGTTGATAACGGACAGAATTCAATGAACTATAACGAGTAGAAAGATATGTTGTGATACCGAAAATATGAGCTCTGATAAATGGATCGAGCAAATAAGTAGCGATCGTTCGCCGCTACCTAATCATGGACAAACATTCAATTAGAGGCGCACCGGCGCGGGCGCGGCGGCGCCGGCGGTTGCAGCGGCGCGGCGCGGCGCGGCGTCAAGTGGCGAGTCAACATCGTAAGGTTGGAGTTTAGTGCGGAGGGTACGATAGTCGTCGCCGGTAGATAAGGTATCGGACTCATTATCGGCTGATCGCGGCGAGGCGTCGCCCCGCGCAATGATAGCGCCGCGCTTCCTGAGACTTCAACGTAGAGTCGGATTCGAAGAAGTCTATTCCGCGGAATTAGTATTTACTACTCGTATATCTTGTTTATCTATATCAGCCTTTCCTGCTCGTGCACTCGCTGCTGAGACTCGAATCTTTTAAGTTCACACACACACCTGTGTACACGTCGCATAACTATTATTACCACTGAGACCTTTGTAATATTATGTAGCTACTTTAGAACTGATTCCGTGCGCGTGCGGTCGGCCTGGTTCCAGTAATCCTGCGATACCGCTATAATTTTGTTCAAGAATGCGATGTGTAGCGAGAGCATTGCTATACTCACTAATACACCAAGCGGTGGCTGCAGTTGCATTGGGCGCAGAGCTGTGGAGAAGCAGCAATGGATGTGAATCGCGCGGGGCCGTTGTTTTTTTGAAGCCATTGCAGCCGCTAGTAGTGGTCGAATGAAAGCATAGTGCGAAAGCTTACAAGCGCCGCCCGCGCCGAGTCGAGTCGAGTCGAGGCATCGATCACCGCTCGGCGCTCGCATTACACGCGCTGTGACATGGTTTTTAGGTTTTTACTCACCTCGCGTAACTATTACATGCACTTATTCAACAGACACTGCCGTTCAATGCTTTCGCTTATTATTATAATAAGATCAAAGTAAACAGACTATTGCACTGTTTTTTTCACTACGCTCAATAACACTGACTAGGTAGTAGAGTTCCGAGGATGGATTCTAGGAAATAATTTAATGTATTATGAGAAATAATGGAAAATTTGGACAATAGCGAAAGACAGTAACTATGAGGCACAGACTACGAGTGTTGTAGTATATACATAAATAACAAAGACATGGGACATGGAGTTTGTACGACACTTACAAAACTAAACTATCACATTACAGTTATAAGATTCTTTTTTTGCATCGATCTAGTATAATCCGACTTCGGTGTTTTTTTGTAATTCATATGTCATTTTGAGAATTGGTCATTTTACACCTAAACCGTCTTTCCGTTTTGTGAAAAATTTCGTCTTTGTAATGAGATCTTCAATCTCTTTTTAATGAGCTAAGCTGATTTGGGCGGTGTACTATGCACTATGCAGTATGCACTAAGCAGAACAGTGTGGGTCTCATCATCACACAGGGATAGAAGTGACCTGCTTGTGTGCTGTCACGGCGAGTTTAATTAGCCAGATGTCAAATGTCAGAGAGCGCGGCGGCGCGGCGGCGGCGGCGGCGCCGGTGTGCGACGCTTCACAGAAACACACTCGTACAATCATTACGCATGATTAATTCTGATCACAGAAAATGACATCATTTCGTTGCGATAGTTTTGGTAAAAGGAGTGTCTTTTGTTAAATATGTGCCACGATGGCAGAAGCCCACGCACTAATGTTATCGCTTTTGGTTGAAACGATGCGGGTACTGTAAAGTTTCCGATAAACGCACCTTTGCACGACTTATTGTCACGAGTAGTAACGTCTGTAGGTAGAATAATAAGGGTTATTTTATAGGTTGGGGAAAAAGTCTTTTCGCATTATAGTATGTATGAACTTGTAATAAAAGTTGATGCTAATACAAGATGATGCTGTGTGTGTGGTGGGATTGGAAGAGCATTATTCATTATGAGCTGTTACCACCAGGCAGGACCATCGATTCCGAACTCTACTGCGAACACGAACAACTGATGAGATTAAAGCAAGAAGTTGAGAGAAAGCGGCTGGAATTAATCAACAGAAGGGGTGTGGTTTTTCATCATGATAACGCTAGACCTCACACATCTTTAGCCACAAAAAAATCAATCACTCAGCAAAAATTAGGATATAGTCCTGACCTTGCACCTTCAGATTTCCACCTGTTTCGGTCTCTTCCGAATTCTTTAGGCAGTGTCAGGTTAACATCACGAGAGGACTGCCAAAACCACTTGTCGCGGTATTTTGATCAGAAGTCCCAAAATTTCTATAGCAATGGGATCATGTCCCTACCTACAAGATGGCAAAAAGTTATCGAACAAAATGGTACCTACATACTTTAGTTAAATGTAAATAAACTATTTTAAAAATTGTCTTGAATTTTCTTAAAAAATGCGAAGTAACTTTTTCCCCAACCTATTATTTATTTGTTAATATAAATATGTACAATAATAGGGAGAATTCAGTTTTTTACAATAGATTTAACTATCTCTTCTCTTATATATAAAAATGAATCGCTGTTCGTTAGTCTCGCTAAAACTCGAGAACGGCTGGACCGATTTCGCTAATTTTGGTCTTGAAATATTTGTAAAAGTTCAGGGAAGGTTTAAACGGTGAGAAACCAGAGAAACATTAATAATAAGTAAAGAAAAATATGAAAATCAACAATTTAATTTTCCAATACAACCGGGATGTCCGAACTCTTTTGTCTTTTTAGAAATAAATTAAGATAAATGTACTAAAAATCAATTTATTCTTCTTCTTCATTTATCTTAAAAACCGTTTAACTTAAAATTTTTTTTTACCTATTTTTATTTTCTAGTTTTTAGTTTTTATTTTATATAGTACATTGTATTATACTGGTTGAGCACTTTCATTTGATACCCATATTGATGGGATCGATAAAAACCTATGTTATCCGCCATTTTGTAGCGGCCGCCATCTTGTATTTCAATTTTTTATAGTATATTGTATTCTGCTTGTTGAGCCCTTTCATTTGATACCCATATTGCTGGGATTTAAAACATAAATTATGCGCCATTTTGTAGCGGCGGCCATCTTGGATTTCAATTTTTTATAGTATATTGTATTCTGCTTGTTGAGCCTTTTGATTTGATACCCATATTGATGGGATTAATAAAACATAAATTATCCGCCATTTTGTAGCGGCGGCCATCTTGAATTTATAATGATAATGAATAAACATAATTGTATTGTCACCAAAATCCAAAGTGTATACAAAATTTCAAATTAATCGGTTGACAGGAAGAGGGTGAAATTTGAATTACTAAATTTGACCCAAGAAAAAAGAAAACGTGAGCTAAATAAAACCGTTTAAAAATAGTGTCACTTGGTTGTCAAATATTTATAGGTGTGTTCAGAAATTGGTCCGATCTTTTTGGTCTGTTTTGTTGTTTTTTTTTTTTTGTTTTGTTTGTCTAATACAAGGAAGGTTTAAAAGTAAAAAAAAAACAGCGGGTGAAACCGCCGGCTGCAGCTAGTACCTAATAAAAATTATCTTCTGCGTAATTTTTATCGATAGAGTAGGTACCTGCTTCATGGAAATTAGGCATTTTTTTAAATAGACACATTCTCAAGGAAGGATTCTCATCGAAAAAATGTAAGTAATCCGATTTTGGCGGCGATTAAAAAGTGTGTAAAGCCCGCTCCACATCAGCCCGATGCCTGCCTGCCTGGCCGCGACACCTACAGGCGGCACCAGATGTTGTGCAACGCGCCCACGGCGCGGTCCCTGCCCACTCGAATTCACTCGATCCATTGACAACACTTACTCAATAAGTACTTAAAACGTGTTTGCCAAACTCAACTGAAATGGAAGTACAGGCTTTGCGGCTAGTCCGCATGTGTAAGAAATGTTGAGCCGTGAAGGTCTACCGAGAGGTTAGTTCCCACGGGTTTAGGTATACTCCTACCATTCAGTACGTATTCGGTGTTAGAATTACGAAGTGTCGACGAAACTGCGGTATTCCTATTAGCATTAGCAAGAAAACTCGGAGAGTGGGTTGCGGGCCGCGCGGGGTAAGGTGGAGGACGGGAGGGGGGAAACTCGTGCTCCGACAAAAAGCTGTGTAATTAAAGAGCCTACTGAAATAACTGCGGGAACAGATGACTTACGGCCCTCGCCGGGATCAAGTTTATGAACTTTTGTTTTTAGTCCGCGGCGGTGTCCTGCGGGCCGGCGCCGCGCCGCCTGCTGCCCTCATTTAGCGCTCCGCCGCAGCTCTCACTAGTACGTATATTAAACGCAGTCGACGTAACATTCACTTTTATTGCAGTTTATTGTCGGAGAGGTGAGAGAGGCTGACATTTGCGAATTGGGTGAAGTTTCGCGCGACCGGCGACACGCGGCAATTACCCCACATCGCAACTCTGCACACCGCACCTCTCTCCCACTTCTACTACTTTATGAGATTTACTGAAAATTACAAAACCTTTGAACCAATAAAAATATTATGCTCGTTGCTTAGAGCTGGGTCATCATCATCATCCACAGCCCTCTCTATCCCACTGCTGGGTATAGGACTCTCTCCCGTTAAGCCATCTGCCTCGGTCAACTGCTAATCGGGTCCAGGTTCGACCCGCGACTCTGACTATGTCGTCGACACATCTCGTCGCCGGACGACCAACGCTCCGCTTGCCTTGCCTCGGCCACCGTTCCGTCACTGCCTTACTCCAGCTAGCGTCTCCCCGCCTACCAACGTGTCCCGCCCAACTCCACTTTAACTTCATTATAACGGTTCCGACGTCCCGAACTTTAGTTCTTCGTCGGATTTCCGTATTCCGGACTCGATCTTGGAGCTTGATGCCGAGCATGGACCTCTCCATGACTCTCTGTGCAACTCTGATTTGGTGCACAGCCTCATGTGTGAGCGTCCATGTCTCGGCACCGTAAGTCATAGTGGGCAGGACACACTGATTGAAGAGGCGAGTCTTCAGACACTGTGGATTATGACGTGCCTTGAGGATGTCATCCAACTTTGCGAATGCTGCCCATCCAAGTTTTATGCGCCTGGCGATCTCTGGCGATCTCTGGCGAGCTGAGTATCTGACCAAAATGAACATTCCCTCACTCTCTCTGTGTAGTTAAAGCAATAAAAATCCAAGTTAGATAAAAAATGACGATACTTATTTAAATATTATGGTTATTCTCAAATTCTATATAATTCTATACCTCGCTAAGTTGCCGCCGCTGGTGATAAGAGGGCTGGCTCATTCCTCGCGCAAAGAATTTCACTGGCAATTCAGCGCGGGAATGCAGCCAGCGTTTTTGGTACTATCAACTATGCCACACGGGCAAAAACTACTTTTTGATTTTTAGTTTTGTAAATTTCTTAGTTCTATTTAGTTTAGTTTGTTATTTTAACTTATTTTAATATTTAATTCTAAATAATATAATATATGTATACCTCGACCTCGCCGTAAGATCTGACATGATGAAATAGATAAAAATTAGACCAAATTTTAAAATCTAACTTTATATTTTGTTCCGACCCACTCCTTACATAGTAAAACTAAAAGTTGTACCGTTTTACATTAGTAGCGCAGATAACGTGTTTTAATCATCAGCTACATCCGTCCATTGAATTTTTAAAGGGAATCGAGGGCGGTGAGATCAAAAGGCTCGCTAACACACGCGCCGCCGCCGCGCGCCGCGCCGCGGGCCGCTGCCGAGCTGGACCTTGCTTTGGAAGAGTCCGGAAACAACGGTGTCACTCTCTCAACACGTTCAATGATGTATTTTTATGATACCACCGCGAGATTGTTTCTGCTGATAGATACACTTTGAGCATAATTTATAAGTATGTGTTTCATTGCAGGCTAGATACATGAGGTAGAGTCAATCACAAGCAAGAAATTATGGGTAATGTTCTGATTTATTGTTGAAGCAACTATTCCCTAAGTCAAAGTCAAGGTACAAGTGAATGAGTTTGGTCTGAAACAGTTCTCTGGCTATAATGTCTCACCCGGGCTATTCCCCGGAATGCGTCCGCACCGCGCCGCTCCTTACCTAGTATATGTATAATTATGTATTGTGTCATCAGGCGCTAGCGGAGCCTCGCTCGTACCAAATTAAAATCACATCGTATTCGAAGTGATCTCGGCGGCCACATGTCTTGTTCGAAATTAACTTGAAATCGGCTTATAGAAACAGTTGTTCCTACACTTGATTACTGATCATGTCGATGTCACGTGTCACGTGTCGTATCGAGTAGTTTCGCCACGTGGTGTCACGCAACGCCACACCACGCCACGCTACGCCATTCTATCAGTGTAAGCGTTCAAAGCTTCAGTTGGTAATCCTTCAGAGATAGAGTCGAAACGAAGCGCAGGATTACGAACTAATTTAAAGTTTAGGTCTCGAACCGACGCGTTTGAAGTCTAATAAATATTAAGTAAATAACCTCGGTCTAGACCCTTCAAAATTTCGGTGTACAAGAAAGTATGTTTTACCTGAAATTCTTGCTTTATGAAAGTAAGAGAAATGATGTTTCAAGTTTTGTAGGTTTTATGTACTACTCTGTCAAGAGAGTACCGGGAAAATATCAATAATACACAAAATGTTAGTAATTCATCCAAATTTATTTTATCACCTTCAAAGTATGCTCCTTCAGAAACGATACACTTACGCCAACGAATAATCCAATCATCAAAACATTTTTTAAACGCTGTTTCCGGAATTGAGTTGAGTTCTCGCCTCGAATTCTCCTTTATGTCTCCTACCGATTGAAAACGGGTGCCACGAAGTGGTAATTTGAGTTTAGGAAAAAGAAGGAAGTCGGCTGGAGCCATATCTGGTGAATATAGTGGTTGCTCGATGGTATTTGTTGAGTGTTTGGTCAAAAATTCGTTCACAATGATGGCCGTGTGCGAAGGCGCATTATCGTGGTGCAAAATCCAAGAATTTTCTTTCCACAAATCTGGCCTTTTTTGTCGAATTTGCTCTCTTAAATGCCGCATAACACTCAAATAATATTCTTTATTTACCGTTTGACCTTCCGGCAAGAATTCCGAGTGCACAACACCGCGATAGTCAAAGAAAACAGTCAACATGACTTTGACTTTTGATCGACTTTGGCGTGGTTTTTTCGGTTTCGGTTCAGTTGGAAGGCGCCACTCCGAAGCTTGTTGACTAGTTTGCATGTCAAACTCGTAAACCCACGTCTCGTCACCAGTAACAATGCGTTTCATAAATGTTGGGTCGGAATTGACTCGTTCTAGCATGTCCTCAGCGACTCTCATGCGATTGAGTTTTTGGAGAAAATTCAGGTCTTTTGGGACTAGCCGAGCGGTAACATGTTTCATACCCAAATGATTACTTAAAATGGTACGGATCGACTCGTGAGATACAGAAAGTTCGGCGGCTATCTCTCTCAAAGTTGAGTGAGGATTTTCAGTCACTATTTCCTTCACTTTTGCGATGTTAACTTCAGTTGCAGACGTTGATGGCCTACCAGAGCGAGGCAAATCTTCCATCACATCTCGACCGCTTTTGAACGTTTTGTACCACTCATAAGCACGTGTTTTTGATAAAGTCGATTCGCCGTAAGCCTTCTGTAACATTTTTAGTGACTCCGAACACGAAATTCCATTGGCGATGCAAAATTTAAGACAAACTCTTTGTTCGATGTTTTTGTCCATGATGAAATTCGTAATACACACTAGATATGACCTAACTAAAAACAGCACCATATTTAATCTAAATAACAGACGCAACTCAAACTCCACGCCAAAATGGAAAACAGTTGTGCCAATCTAACAACAACAATAAAAACAAAAATTTGAATTTGGAACCCAAAACAAATCATCCATTCCCGATACTTTTTTGACTGAATGATGTTACTCAATACTCATGAGGTAAGTCAGAACTCAGAACGCACCACAGACCACACCCACGCAGCGGGCGCAGGGGAGATGTGTAAAGTAGAAAGAGTATGAACTAAGTTATAATTAGAAAATGCAATCTCTTCGTCTGAGAATAGCCTGCGAGTGCCACAACACGACGCTCGAGACGAGTGCGATCAGCGTCTGGACAACTCGTGGCTACCTCGATATATACATACTCGTATGCACGTGCTGTCTAAGGACAAGCTCGGAAAGTCTATTTGTAAAGTGATTTCTTGGGGCAAGATATTTAGTGCTTGGATTTGATTAGAGGTTTTTCCGGTTGATTCGGACTTTAGGCCTCACATCTAATACACTAAAACAATAATTGAGACAGTTAGCTACTCGTAAGATATTAAGCCAAATTGGATGGAATATAAGGATCCCACGGCGACTCGTGCTTATTGTAACGGAGCTATCCCGGGCACGTGCTCCGCGGCGGCGGGGGGTGCTTCTCACACGCGCACCACTCGATACACTCGATATCTATTCATGTTTATTCTAATCGCGAGTCCTTCCTTACGAGCGTATTCTTCGGAAACGTTCCTTGTTCCATGAATGTCTACGATTATCATAACATTTACACAACGTGTCGTACAATTTTATTATTAAGGTTTGGAATAGATTACTTATCTCATTTCTGCTGAAAAGATTCGACAATATGTTAAAATTGACAGAAGAGACGCTCGCGACCGCGGTTTCATGACTTTCAATGAACGTTGTGAGCAACTTTAATAATGGTCGAGTTTATAAGGCAATAACTCCTACGCGGAGCGTATTTCAGAGTAAAATGTTTCCTGCAATCAAAAAGCTATATCGTTGAGCGGGACATTAAGAAGAAATGTGGCTAGATGAGTGTTCTCCGACGGGGCTATAAAGTATGCGCCATTCATTTCTGTGTGGGATTTGGTGTATATGTAGTATAATATGTTGTGAACGCATGTGCAATGGCCCAACTACACCGAGAGACGTCTCCGCGGTATAAAAATACCGTCGTGTTTCGGAAGGGACGCGCGTCGCGTCGTGTCGCCGCGTGGAGCGTGCGACCGCATAACTTCACTCTCACTTGATTTACTTTATTCGGTATCGGCCAAATTATTTAACGACAACAATAAAAAGCTTTAAGCGGAATTCTCCCAGCCACATTTAACATTTTTGGTCGAGTGAGCGTAGTGAGAGAAGCGTCTCGGCACCAACTGGCAAAATCTGCTTTCATCTGTCCGCGTGTTTGTTTGTTTGCTTGGATGTTAATTGGTATTCGTGAGCAGGTTTTATCTTTCAGCGAATCTCGACGATACTTGGTACACAAGTTCTACAATTTCATAGTATTTTTTTCCGTTGGTGACTTTTTACTGGTAAGATATTTCCTTCAAATAGGAGGGATATTGCTGTTGCGCCATTTACCACCCGATTTTGATAAATATCATTAGCCAGAGGCTGTGTAGGAGACAAATGATTTGAAAGGTTAAGTATTCTCGCAAAAACAAATACACTCGCGAGGTCCTCTGTTTCCAGACCCAGACTACCTAATAGTAATTAAGTAGTCTTAAACGTTACAAAACTGTTTTGGTTTTACCATATATGAATAACATAAAAGTACCAAAGTATATATATATATATGTACATATATACTTTGGTATTGTATATATATACAATTATATATTCAGAAGTCAGTCAAAAATAATTTCTGTGTTAAAAGCTCTACATGTTAGCGTTAAAGCTCTGTTGACTAAACGAGAAGCTTTAAAAAAATGTTTGTAGAGTCAATGAGTCAACACGAGGTTACGACTCGCAGGCCGCTATGTTCAGTGCTCGGTGGAATCGTTTGAGTTTGGCAGGAGCAGGCCCACGCGGCTCGCACGCAGCTCGTCCCGTCCGTTGACTTCTTGTACGAGCTGACGCTGACGCAATGCCAGGGAAACGCACCGCAAGTAGCTCATTTAGTAGAAAGAAGTTCGCTGATCTGGTTTACTAAACAATATGTGTGGATTTTATGGATAAGCACACGCTGGTTATTAACGAGCCGTTAAAGACTCGAATTATTGGCCGTTCTCAAATAGTTATATTATCTTAATAACAAATTAATTTTATAGTAGAGCATAACGGTTGATCCATAAGGAATATCGGCATTACGTGTGATATGCAATTGTGCATGTTTGTTTATTATCAAAAAGTGAACTAACCGATCAGGTAACTTTTGTCAGACGCGTGCCTCATTGTGTGGCTCTGTCCTAAGATGCACCTCCGTGCAGCGACAGTGAGGCTGCCCACTGAGCTACACCTCTCCATGAATCACCGGCGCTCACACGTCACATCACAGCCGCTGCTAATGTCGATCTCGTAAAGCACTCACCAAAGGGTAACGAGAGTAACATTAACATTCTCCACTTAATCGCGCACGCCTTTAACGGAGGGGCTTTGATTAAGAGTTTGATTGGCGCCACGGGCCGCGAGCTGTGACCGTTGGGAGCTGTATCGGAATTTCCAGTGGACCCAAAGTGGTCGTTGTCCATTCAAAACGACGCAAATAGCCGTCGCTCTGCAGTCACCGGCCGCCACTCAACGTTCGATCGACGGTAACTGTCCACGATATACAAACCAGGCGACACGGTACCATCGTGCGCTTTACATCTCCCAAGCGATACTGAAATAAAACGAATTTGTTTCATAAATTATTCTGTCTTTGTCGTCTTTGTAAACCATTAGAGTAAACCAAGAGTTTTCTATTGCCATAAGATTTTATCAGAATATTATTTTTTGGTGCAAATACTCAAAGCACATTTAAGTTTTTAAATTCTAGCACATCATTGCGTGTGTGTCAAAATGAATGAACTACGAACTGCATCGCAATAATCTCTCGATCTCCGGTCAAGTATAGTAATCGTGCTGCATAAGCTCTCTGAATCATCGAACTGTGAGTCAGGATGTTATTCACGTTTTATTTCATTGTTTTGATTTGTGCTCGCTCGGCGGCTTCAGATTTCTACTTGAATAGGCTGGCGCATGGCGTGGCGCAACTGGTCTGCGTTACTCACTGCGCTCACACGTACACATGTCACGCTAGAGCGAGACGGCATGGCAGGTGTCGCATGAGTGATCGTGAGAAGGTGTTTGCACATTTCATTAAAATAACGTGAAACTAAAGCTAAACCGAACCCCACAGACAGCTGGCTGCAACAGGTCGCTTACGTGACTTCTTTGCGACTGATATCATATTTAGGAGCATTTAATGAACTGATTCGTATCAGAAAGCTACATAGCATAGCACACACGCGGTTGACACGTTCTATTTTTTTAAGTTTGTGTTGCAACAATGAACTAGTCGAAACACGTTTAAGCTGAATATCAATGCCGATGACTAAGAAAAGAAGCAGCTGTTGTCAGGTAGGTAAGCAAAATAAGGTAAAGATCTGCAGGTAAAAGAATAAAACCACCGCAAGTGCTCAGGTAGAGCCAGCGATAGCGGATGTGTAGCGGGATCTTTTGTTAAAATGGATTAGCTTCTATATACTACATGATATTTTTGCAGAAAATAATGTAAGACATGATTGACACATTGATTTAACAAACATTAACGTAACTGAAACAAAACTTAATGTATTGATGAAAAAGAATAACGTGTCGAGTTTATCTTGTATGTATTTGTATGGTTTAGCACGAATTTCTTTTGGATCTAAATCATGAACGACGTGATATTTACTTAGCTAACAAACTGGCGAGCTGGCTCACGCGTGAGAATGTCAAAGGTGAGCGGGTGTGCCGCCCGCGCCGCGCCGTCTGCGGCCCCGCTGCCGCGCTGCAAATAATTTAGTGCGTTTCAAGGACTCGCGCACATCACTAGGAAATCAATGCACTAGTAAAAATAGCAAACGAGCTCGCCGGCTCGGGTCACGGTCTCCACTTTACGTTTGCATACGTCAGCGGGTCGATGCGTCCATCATGACTCTATCAGGGCGGCGGCGGCGGCTCTACCGCGGAGTAGAACATCTACAGAGATACCATTTCTGTACTATGAAGAAACTATAAAATAGTAAAAGATACTATACGACCCTACAGTACTTGTTACCATATCAAATAAATATCTATATTTCTTTCTGGATACTACATTGCAAACAATACATTTTGTACATTATGCCCTAATTTGAGAGTAGACATCATTCAAATAAAACAGTGTCAAACGATGGAATAATAGTCTTGTAGATCTACAAATACTTGAAGAGACGCAATTTCAGCTCATGAAGGCGTAGGTGTGAAATTTCTGACTCGATTATTATCTATGTATTAGGTCGTCGCTGACTCGTGCCGGCTGCAGTCGGCAGCGAGCGTGCGTGATCACTTTGTTGTGTTCGCGAAGCTCGTGCCGATTCCTCGGAAGCGTTGTGTCAGCGCGGCTTGTTTGGTCTTTCTGTCACGTTCGGTTTGTATTCGAGTCTGTCTTTCAAAGTAATGACTATAGATGTAGTCTAGTTACCGGAACAGCTGCGGCCGCACATCTGTTGTTGAGGCCAATTGGAGCAATTACGCCGGATTCCATTAGTGGTCGGCTCCGGGCCCGGACTGGCGGCGGCGACCCGGAGCCGTGTCTCCGATAACCGCTTCGATGATAAAATTACCAAATATTAAAATATTTGGGTTCTTGATAACCAATCTATAATCTAGAAATACTTCGTAGTACCGTTTAGTAGTTACCACGGTAGGATAATTTCATTTGCAGTCTATGGAGTATTCACCGGCCTCAACAATCGCTACCCAGCTGCATCGCATGTCAAAGGAGAGAGCTTAGGTTCAGGCTAGAAGCTAGGATTTAATAACTGCATGCAGCTACTTCGAGTCTTGCGACGCAGACCAGTTCGCGTCGCGACACATCATCGGTTCCCGAACAACCTAGAGCGTATTGGTTCAACCTATCTCTAGCTATCTGAGCCACTTGACGGGTTTCTAGCCGCATTACCCGTTCGACACACCGCCGGCGCCGCGCTGGTCATGCACTGGGAATCTGGGATTTAAGGACATCGCTTTGGGGATTTACGAAGCTCGTTAGGACGAATTTATCTAATACCTAGAAACTGTGATCCTAGGAAATTCGCTGTAGTTACAGATGGCTACAGTTAATGCAATCTTGCGCAAAATGGTCTCACTCATGTTTTACGAGTTTGCCACCTACCGCTCGTCGTGTTAAGGACCTCGTTTGATGTTCAAGGTCTAAGTAAAACTGAGTCAACAATGTACATGTGGTCGTAAAACATAGATTAACTGTGGAGTCGTGCTCGAGGGTGCCGTGCGGGGGGACGAGACGCAGGGCGAGAGGGGGGGGGGGCGTGTTGCCACGTCATAACCGGCACTTTACTAACCACGGGAGATGCTCGGAGATTCTGTTTATCCGCAGTATGTAGTAGGTATAAGGGCCATTTCACTTTCATAGCTTGGACCGCTACAATACGGTATGATAACTGGGAAGCTGGTTTTGGTAGAGCTTACCATTCCGCGATGGTCAATACACTGTAAGTAAATCTAGAAGTTGACACATAAAAAAATGTTCGTCGATTTTATTCAATCAAACTCATTGGGAGACTATAGCCCCAGGCGCAAATTCTCGCAAGTCATGATGATGATGATGATGATGATGCATTCCATGCCGATTTCGGCAACGGCGACCACATTTTCTGTTGGTGGTAGATTACTGATGCGTCCTCACATGGCTGATATACCCAATTTTAGCTGTAAATGTCCTAGAACAGTTGCTACATGTGAGGACTCCATTTACATAATTATAAGGGATGTTGGAAGGCGGTTTGTTTTTAAGGTGTTCCCATGATGAGGGCTCAATCCCACACCCCTTCATATGCCTCTTCAGCACATCTTTATATCTCAGAAACTGGCCTCCGCTTTTACGCTTACCTTTCTCGAGTTCTGAGTAAAAGATGCGCTTGGCCAACCTTTCTTCGGGCATTCGGGATATGTGCCCACACCAACGAAGCTGTCTTCGCATCAGGTAGGCTTCAAGTCCACACACTTTCGCACGCCTGAGAACATCTGTGTTTCTGACACGATCAGTCCATTTAATATTCAGAATGTCACGAAGACATTTCAGGTGGAATCGATCAAGCGTGCGAATGTGACGGCGATACACGCACCAAGTTTCTGCCGCATAGAGGATGTTGGGCAGAACAATAGCCATGTACACCTTAATTTTTGTTTCTAGTTTTATGTCGTGTGAACGGAACACCTTGACGCGCAGTTTACCAAATGCTGCTGAAGCAGCACCAACTCTGCTATTGATCTCAGAGTCAAGATCACCTTTGGATGTTACGGTGCTTCCCAGATATTTGAATTTGTTCACAAGTCATGATAGCATCATCAGAGCAGTCCCAACATCCGTGCCTAGAGATCCCACTAATGTTTGTAATTACATCGAAAACGAACGCGGAAGTCGTTCCGCCGCCGACACGGACTAAATATAAATGATGCGGTGCATCGCCACCGGGAACCGACGGACAAATCTCGTAAACTCATCATGGGATTTCGTAACGGACAAATTAAAATTGATTTATGGATTCCGTCTACGTTTAGGAATTCACTAGGAATTAGGCGAAGAGCGGAGCGGTTGCATAATCTAGTCCTCACAGTTTAGTGTCTGTATAGGTACATATAATTAGCACATATTAATTGGGCTTTAAGGTGCTCCAGGAGTTAGATATAGATAATTACCAATTCATTATAAGTAAATTATTGGAAAAGTGGCGAGTGAAGTGGCCAGTATGCTCGGAGCCGTCACTCGGGTTGGAGGAGCTCCGGTAGATAGATGACCGTAAATGGCTTTTTGATCCCTAACAGCATCGCATGCGGTCGCTAAACTGGCATTTCCGAGATTCTCACGAGGATTTAGAAACTAAATGTTCGTTAGAGTTAAGACACTAAATCAGCTAATGTCCTGTTCAAGAACCTTACCTACTGAAGTATTTAATGTTTGTATTTACATTAGGTACAGGAAACTTCGGTACATTCGACCTGCATAACCTGCATTTAAAGAGAAAACTATAATTATGTGTAGGCTGCAACTGTTTGTAGTTTTACTGCTGCGTTTAATGTGATCGTTTTATAGCGTCAGTAAGCTTTCCCTGTAATGACGTACCTACGTACGAGTAAGCAAATAGGTATTGCGTAATGACAGACTCGTAGCGTCTTGCGTTTTATGTGCGATTTTTCACTTTTCACGCAGGAAAAATCCATTTTTTTTTTATAAAATAACTAGCGGTCCGTCCCGGCTTCGCACGGGTAGACACTATAAATTGAGATGTGAGCTATCCTATCTCCTAAGTTAGATCGAACTGCACACGGTGTGCAAATTTGATTGAAATCGGTTAAGTAGTTTAGGAGTATATAGCGGACAAACAACGTGACACGTCTATCTATATATATATAAAAATGAAACCCGTTTTCCTTGGTCACGGCCTCACGCGTGTATGGCTGGACCGATTTCACTAATTCTTTTTTTGTTGTATTTGTTATTATTAGGAGAAGGTTCTTACGGAAAAAAATATTAAGAAAATCTCTCAGAAATATTGAAAAACCCTAAAAACAGCCCTTTTATTTTTCCCATACAAACGTTTTCTAATTAAAACGAGCTTTATTGCTATTGTATAAAGTTCATATTGAATTGCAAGCACTCACTGTTGTTTAAGCAATGTAGGTATGTTCCTAACGTCCAAGAGTCAATTTGCACTTTATTACCTCTGTACAAAGTTCAAATTCAATCATATCTATCAAAACAGTGTGCGTTTTATACTGATAATTTTTACTATAAATTGACAAGTTAGCATCAACAGACTACGGTTGCTATAGTTACGCAATAGCATGAGAATAGAGGTTATAACAAAGAGTTCCTATAATTATTCTCAACACCTTTGGTCACGCCATCACGCGTGAACGACTGGACCGATTTCAATTTACTCTACGTTTATCCCAAAGTCTACCCGTGCGATCACCTAAAACGGAGAGTTGAAAACGCCAACAATAAAATTAAATGTGCGTGGCAAATTATTAAAGAAGAGACAGGAAAAAGTGGTAACTGTGATATTGACTGTGATAAAATCCTAAATGATGATGGTAATTTAATGTATGATAGAAATGAAATTTGTAATACATATATTTAATAATTATTTTATAAACGTAGCAAATAATCTGACTAAGAATCTGAATAGCTCCACCGAATATTCTTTGAAATACTTGGACGACTTCGCACCTTGTCATCAGTCCAATTTTATATTAAGGCCTATCACTGTAAATCGTGTAATAAAAATAATCAGACAAATGAAACCTAAAAAATCAAACGATTTTTGGCATATCTCACCATATCTGATAAAAAAACTGGAGAATGTCATTGTGGACCCTATTACTTCAATCATAAACGATTGTATTAGCAGAAGATATTTCCCTGATGAGATGAAGGTAGCTAAGGTTGTCCCTGTATTCAAAAAAGGAGAAGCCACTAACTGCAATAACTATCGCCCGGTATCGATCCTTCCCAGTGTAAGTAAGATATGTATTTGAGAAATATATCACTGAAGAATTAATGACATTTATGGTAGATGAAAATCTCTTAAATACCCGGCAATTTGGGTTCCAAAAATCTAAATCATGTAAGCATGCCATAACACGGCTTATTGTGGATATTCTTACTGGCCTTGAGAGAGGGCAGAAGACATTCGGCGTCTTTTGTGATCTCTCAAAGGCGTTTGACTGTGTATCTCATGAAATATTGATTGCAAAATTGTACCATTACGGTGTTCGATTCAATGAATCAGATCTGTTAAAATCGTACCTAAGTAATAGACAGCAAGTGACTGAAGTGAATGGATGTAGATCGAATAAAAGCATTCTTAACTTAGGTGTTCCTCAAGGTTCGATTTTAGGACCACTGCTTTTTATTATATATATTAACGATCTGTCAGCAGTAACAAAGGATGTAGATGTGATTTTGTTCGCAGATGACACTAGCTTAATAGTTAAAGACAAATCTGATATTGTTGTTAGCAGGAATATAAAAAGATCTCTTGAAAATATCAAAAACTGGTTCTCAGCCAACAATATGCTGTTAAATGTTGCCAAAACGCATATAGTTAACTTTAACCTAACCACAAATATTATAAAGTCACATTCAAATTCTAGAGTCCTAGAAACTCTGGATGATCTCAATTTGTCACTTTCAAATGAAGTGAAATTTTTAGGCGTGTGGCTGGATAACAAACTTAAGTGGACTTCACATATTGCCAATTTAACTAAAAAGCTCAGCTCAGCAACCTATGCCATAAAAAAGATCAAAGAACTAGCAGGGTCGGTAGCGGCAAGAGATGTATACTTCGCCTACTTCCACTCACTTCTCACATATGGAATACTTTTTTGGGGATCTGCTGCTGAATGTCACACCAACAGAGTATTCATTTTACAAAAACGGGCTGTGCGCTATATACTAGGACTTAAGAAATTGGACTCATGCAGAAATGTATTTGATGAATTAGGAATTATGACGATGACTGGAGAATTTTTATATCAAATTATATTATATGTTTGTAATTGAAAATTTAGAGAGTATGGACAAAGTTGGTGAATATTATGGTCGTAATAGTAGGCATAAAAATCACATTGTGCGACCTCCAAGACGGCTAGCTAAAACTGCAAATAGTTTTTATTGTTTAGGGATTGAGTTCTATAATAAAATTCCGGAACCCATGAAGGCTAGTCCCAAAAATTACATTTTAAACTTTGTCAAAAGTCGTCTCCAATAGAAAAGTTATTATAAATTAGCAGATGCTATTACAGACAAAAATATTTTTTCTGTGTGTGGTTAAGACTAGGTATATCTTATTTAATGTTTTATGTTTTATTCTTGTTTGACAATGCTATTGCAGATATTTTTTATTACTTTTGTTAATGTGTGTTTATTTTATTTTTTATTTAATTTTATATAATTTTCAATTAATATGATTGTAAAATGACAATTTCTAAGTGCTTGTAACATGCCTATGGAAAATAAAAATTGATTGATTGATTGATTGATTGATTGCGAAGCCGGGACGGGTCGCTAGTATTTTATATATGTACACTAGCTGACTCGACAGACGTTGTCCTGTCAAAAGCCATTGCGTCAATTCTATGTCAAATATTGCGTAACTATAGCAACCGTAGTATGTTGATGCTAACTTGTCAATTTATAGTAAAAATTATCAGTATATATATAATTTGCAATAAATTAAAATTGCGACTATAATTTGAGATTTAAACTATCCTATCTCTCAAGTTGGATCGAACTGCACATGGTGTGCGAATTTTATTATAATCGGTTAAGTGGTTTAGGAGTCCATTGAGGACAAACATTGTGACACGAGATTTATATATATTAAGATATTAAGAATAAGATAAGTGGCAAACAAGCGACAGACCACCTGATGGTAAGTGGTCACCGCCGCGCGCTGCTTATGGACACTCCCAATACCCGAGGCATCTTCAGTGCGTTGCCTACCTCTGAAGACTAACTAACCCCTTCTTCACCTCTCTTTGTGATGTAGACTGTCGCTCTCCTCCCTTCCTTCTTTGCTCGTGAAAATGTACGAGACATACAGACAAACGCACATTCTCATTTATGATTAGCATGAAGTGGCTGTGATAAGATCATGCCTATAATGACGTCATGTCACCCTCCGTTGTCTTCGCAATGCCCTCGAGAGCAGTTTACATTGTTTGTTCCGTAACAGGGCGCTTCGTCTGACTACGAGTATGTCTTTCTTCCCTCCCGGGCGCTGGCTAGAATTGAACCGTCGACATCTATCAACACAATAATGTTGAGTTCAAATGAAATTAAATCAGTCTCTTTTGTCGGAACACAAAATATCATTTTCATTCGACGACAGTAACAGTCCCGAGAGTCAATTTAATTTCTGGAAAATTGATTATCTGTAACTTGAGTTTCCTGGTTATTTCTTCTTTTACCGATTCTGCTCCGGGGAAACTCGTCCGAGGTAAAACAATTCAACGACTAGAAATTACTCTTTATCTCGGTCCTTGAATTTCAAAAACCTTGCTTCCAATTCCAACGGATCGGATGGATTTTTGTTATGTGCGACCTCTTATTTGAAAAGTTGCCTATTTAATTAATATTATCTGTAGATTGTAGGTATTCGATAACAGTCATGAGATATATTTTATTCCTTCTTTGTGTAGTTAAATTTTGATTCAGTTTTTACAAATGTCGCACAGCCGACGCGACGTCGAGTCAACTTGCGTCGGCTCGGAAGTAGGAAGAGCCTCGCATACCTGGCTGCTGCGTCTCCGGGGACACGGAGCAGGGACAGGGACGGACTCAGCCCGCGTCCGAGTTCACCGGACCGCGACCGGCTCGGAGACGTAGACATGGTAACTACTGGAGCTGTGGCGCGCTCCGGACGCGGAATGCTTGCGATTTCCTCGCCCGCTCTAATTGAATAATGAAGTGATGTCAGACTACATAACTCGCAGTTGTTGTTGTTACCTTCGCATACTAGTTTTAAGTCAACAAGGTAATTTATAGTTTTAAATTTATTACCGATTTAATTTTACAACAGCACTAACTGCGCTTTGCGGTTTTACCCGTGCAGTGATGAAAAATGGTGTTGAAGATGATAATGGTCAAAAGTAGTCATGTTTTTTCTGAACGTGCGTGCAGATTTTATGATGATCGGTTGAGTAGTTAAGGCTTGCATGAGCGCAATAAACAAACTCACTTTCATTCACATTTATAATATTATATTAGTAAGGATAATTATTTATATCATAAAATATCTAGTTTGCATCAAGTCAATTTATCGTTCTTTGACCTCCCGAGTCACGCGTTAAAATATCTAAAGTAATAAATTGTTGATATCTATACTAATATTATAAAGAGGAAAGATTTGTATTTTTGTATGTTTGTGTTGAATAAACTCAAAAACTACTAGACCGATTTCAAAAATTCTTTCACCATTAGATTACTACATTATCCCTGAGTAACATAGGCTATATTTTATACCCGTGCAAAGCCGGGGCAGGTCGCTAGTCTGCGATAAAAAGAGAATGATTGATCTGTTAGTTACGTAACTTTACAGGTGTATTTTGAGTAACAGACAGCAATAATGTAAACAGGAAATAAAAAGGTACTACCAAGTACAGATAGGTTATTGCTTGTAATACTTTGAGAAAGTAAATATAGTACATGTCTACCTAGTACCTACCTACTTATTTAATTTTAAGTATCTGAAACGAAGAAAACGGACCGCAAAAAATGGCACTCAAAAATGTATTCGGAAGTCTAAATTCGATAAGTGTCGTAATGTGGTGTCGGGGTCCCAGGCCAAGCGAGATAGGAAGCGCGAGATTGGTCGGCGGCAGCGCGGTGGCGTCGCGTGGTGATTTCCTCCGGGGCCGGCCGCCGCCGCCGCCGCCGCTGCAGTGACACACCTGCAGCACACCGGCCCTGCCCGCGGCAGACTAACGACAGCTTGATTAGCTAGCTCTACTAGCTCTCGGTTAGAGTACTTAGTACCTAAGTAGAGACCTTTTGTCAATGCAATGTTCAAAATGCAAAGTTCTGGCTAGACCTGAAGGTTCATTTCGCCTGAATAGAAGTGATGCCATAGATGTAAAGTGTAAGCACCAATTAAAGTTAATTTTATTGTATGATAGGCACTGATCCAACTTTATTGTAGAAAAAAATGTCCACTGAAAGAAACTCATTTACAACGTAACGACAGTTTCTTAAAAGCTAGATAATTTTGTCGAAGGTATAACTGTTGACAAACATAATGATTAAAATGAATGAAAGACCTGTTCACATTCCTGAAAAATAATAACAGTTTTAATAGAGAACTACTCGCGTTTGCATTTGCCCAGATTTCAGCCACGAGTGGTAGCTATTTATCTAAAGCACTTCATTTACTCCTCACTCCCATCTGGAGCTAGTTAGCCCAGATATTTGCTGCGTGTGATTCGATTGGTCGCTGCGAGCTCATTCGCTGTACAAATATTTACGAAGCCGGCCGTTCACACCGCTCGCTCCCCGTCTAATCAGTCCACGTGTAACTGCACGTACTTCACATCCAGCATACGCGGCCACACGTGGTCATACACTCGCGGTTACGAGTTTCGAGGCTCGAAAACGTACAACCAAAATAAAATTTCCACTAAATGTTACGTTTGTTTTAATTTTGGGTTTGAATTCTTCGATTAATTAAAACGTCTCAAAAGAGACATCTCGTCTAAAATGAAAACAATTCCGAAGCCCGTCACAGTTACCGCGCGAGGTAATTATATGAAAACAAAAGTGGAAAGAGCATCGCTACGTGCGGGGACAATAACAGCGCAGTTCTATCCGCGAGCTCGTAGGAAATTACCGCTGTATGTGCGTTAAGCCTATTATCGGGTTAATCTCCGGCGCGAGTTCGCAATGAGGCCACATACGGCTGCAGGAACCCTGGCGCGCGCCATCTCACGGGTCTGTTTTGTGGTATCTTTTCGTAGTACTTAGGAAGACATTTTGTAATGCTTCTCTGGCTAGCTGCCGCATCTAGAACAAACATTTGTCATTACCCAAATCTATCGGTGCACCCCGGAAGCGGAATTCGCAGAAAGCTTCCAATCAATTAACAAAACATGAAAATATTTCTGCCGCTGAAATCATGACAGTCAAATTATTACAAATAGTTATTCCATTAGTGCAATTAGTTACACTTACTAATTCGTGGTCAGATCACTAGGAAAGACATTCGATACGGATGGCCTACTTCTATTCATCTAGTTACTATTGTTTCACGTTTAAGCACGGCATGGTAGATAATAACTACCTACTGCTTTATATGGGTCTTGCTTTGCATCGCATGGTTTTATCAGTATCGGTATCCACTAGGACACGAAAGCATGAGTGGGAGCAGACACGCGAGAGGAGTCTCGCCTGCGACCGCACCGCGCCGCGCCTCGACGGCGTAACTCAACTATCAGGAGCTACAGCAATAAAACCAATGGAAGCAATTAGGGCACGCGGCGGCCGGCCCCGCGCTGCAGCCCGTGTCGCGACACAACACGGCTCTAAATCGCGTGTCACGCGCTAACCCCGAGCACAGCACGCCGCGTCGATCACATGCCACTCTAGTTCTCGGAAACAAATTACGATTCAATTTTGCAATTAAAACTTAAACTCGTCCCGAACGAGATATTGCGTGACTCGTATTTGCTTGTACTTAGAGGTTTTAGTTTAGTGAGGCCGCCTAGGCAGCACCGAGGAGGGTCCAGTCCGGTCGCCGGGTGCCGGACTGCCGGTACCGAGGACCGCCGCGTCGCGGCCGCGCCGGGCAGGCTCCCAAGTTGGCATGAGATGCACTTTAAATTTCCTTGTTTTCAAACGACCGTAAACTACATTCATTTTTAGATCGTTTCAAAGCTAAAGTTTTTTAGATCTTCATTTAATCTTAGACTTACGCCAACTATGAGAAATGTATTTTACATTAATTGACTTTATTTAGCACATTTTCGAAACTTCGTGGGTAAAAAAAAAACTAACTCCGAACATATTCACTATATTTCCTAGTACCTAACACTTGTCATTTCCTGGATCGGACTTATGTGTATATTAGAGTGAACTTAACATTTACACGACACCAGCTTCGTTTGTTGGTTGAAATAAGTTTTTAGAATCGGTGGATTATTCTGATTCTTCCGAACTCTTCAGCAACTGTGGTGATTAAGACAATAATGTCAGTTTGGGCACTTCTTAAAGGCCGAGTTAGCGTGGCGACGACGAATGAGACAACGTAAAACGAGGCCGAGGAAATTAAGGGCCAGTTAGGCCGCTTGGTTCACTTAATCTCGCTAAAAGTTGGAGCGTGGTGTGCCAAAGTCCCGCTGATGAGATGGAGATACGCTAATCGTCTAATACTTACACTCTGGGTGTTGTTCTGGCGCGGACTCGGGCGCGGGCGCGGAGCCTCCGACTATTGAAGTTAATGTCGGTTCATTTGGCAAGCGCGCCGGCCTGCGGTGCGGCCCGTACACCCGGCGGCGCGGCAGGGGGCTCGCTCTAGGCCCCTGTGTCGAGGCAGGAAAGGCGGGAGTCGCTCGGCAGCGGGAGGCTCGAAGAAGCTGTTTTCGTGGGTGTAGCGCTCGCCTGCCAAACGGCACGGTTCTTAGCGAAACATTTTGATAATGTTATACGCGTTATGGATCGCTCTCTCGCCCTCGCCGCCGGTCATTGTAATCGATGCTACCATTGAAGATCCTAACTCGAGAAATTTACACTTCTTTGCGGCGATTCACACGACTATTATATTTCTATGTCGTATCTCTTATGTCGAAGTGGGTACTATACATAACTAAAAACATTATGAAAAGCGGTTTGAATAACAGTTGCTAGGTACCGTTTTCTACGTGCTTTTTGCGCATTAGGAATGCATGAATATGAAATTGTATTGCAAATACAAAATGATTTGATTTGATTTGATTCAATGTACTATTCCATTTACACTTTGACTGCTGAAAACACATAAGTACCTTGTGTTTTCATTTGTGCAACGCAAATGCGGCTACACACGCCAGGCGCGTCAAACACAACGCATTTAATTATTAGCCGCAGTTAAAGCAAACGCATGTGATTATTAGCTGCAGTTAAAGCGATAATATTATCTAATGTTACTAGAATTTAAGCAATAATCTAAAAGTACGGATATTGTATCTGTAAATCAAGTTTCAGGTGTGAGCTGTCCTAGCGGCCGGCCCCGTACGTGCCGACATGCCTTATGTGACACACGGCGCGGCGCTCGTACTGATCATCGCGCGAGCTAATGACTGACGAATGTTCCAACACCGGCGACATGAGTAACTGTAGCCCATTGATTCTCAATCAATTACTTTTCTTTCTATATACAATATCGATAGAAATAACGCTTACTTTTTATCTTTATCTTTAATTATTTAATGAAATTGGTAATATTGCTGTGTTTTATTTGTTTTCTCCAATGATGAGTGAGTGTGCAGGGTGCACTCGCGCGAGTCTCGCTTGTTGAAGTCTCGCGGATCTGGAGCCAGTGCCGTATGATAATGAGTTATTTGTGTAAGGACAACGCTCGACGGTTATCGTTGTTATTTCAGTTATTTGTCCCAATTCCTGTTTTAATACGTTTCTCGTATTTACTCCACGGATTACTCTGGATACACTTAAATTGCTTTTGTAAGGTTATTCGCGTCGTTTCGCAAACACTCCAAATATTTGATTTCGCAGACTCCAAAATCTTTCTTACAAAAGATAGTCGCGACAAATACATTATTTCAGACACTGGGGCGAAATGTGTTGTGTATTATTCCGAAATAAACTAGAGTTTCGGGTAAATGTGTCGGAATAAACGCTTGTAAGTTGAGATATTTCGTGTAAATCTAATACGTGGTGGGATAAGGTCGCAACAATTCCGTATCAGGCGCACGGTGGATCAAACAACAGTTCTGTGCGTAATGAAACCGCACGCGGCGCCCGGAGCCACCGCCGCCGCCGCGCGCCGCCTCGCTCCACCACTCGCAGCCGACATCAGCCTCAAGCCCGGGATATAGCGAGGTTAACTTTTTAAGCTGAATATGTTTTGCAAACTTGTACTATTACGCCTAAAAACAAGACTAGTTTAGCAAGTCAAGCAAAATTTTTTAGACAAAGTAAATACTGCAAAAAGCGTCATAATATTTTTTTAAACGTGTACGGTTATTACTCGTAAAGCTACTCGTAGTTAAAACTGTGAATCAATTACAAAAACTCTCTTAGCTCTTAGCCTTGTACGTCGGAGCTGGAATAGGGTTTTTTTTAACGCCTAGGCCCAGAGCAGACAATTCATCATTCAAGCACCTGCCCAGCCGGGAATCGAACCCGAACCTCTTGCTTAATAGGGCAGACATGCCACCACTGAGTTAAACCGGTCGTCGAAGTGCTACACAGCTACACACAGATCCTGCCCCTGTAGTATGTAATTCGCTAGAACTAGCGCAGGGTTCAACGACTGATAACTCATTCTAGCCGAATTGGATCAACCACCGTGTACAGGAGACATGCGGACAATGCAAACAGATGCGTCAGCTGTCTCGTGTGACGCCACAACAGGACGCGTGGCTTCGCGTCGGGCACAAATTTTTCTACAAACCGCTTTTCCAGATTAATAAGAAGGGTCGCGTGTTATCCAGTAAATTCCTGGACCAAAGTCTATCGCTAACGATCGTGGCATGGCTCGACTTTTAGCTGGTTAGGACAAATCATCAAAGTAGCACAAACTTCGTCTCGATCTGTTTGTACAGATGTATGGCATGAGTCAATTTCAACATTCTGTCAAACCTTCAAGATTTGTCACGCAATCAGTGAGTCGTTAGTACAGAACCAAAAGTAAAAAATTAACACCACAAATAACTTATATCTTACTTCATCATCATCATCATTAGCCTATCTTATGTTTGTCCACTGCTGGACATAAGCCTCTCCTAGAGAACGCCACACACGATCTTTTGCCTAACGCGTTCACTTCCTACCCGCCGCCTTACGCAAGTCGCAGATATCTTACTTATATTAGCACAAATAGTTTCCTACATAACGTAAGATATATTATTTTCAAAGTACACGTTCTTAAGAAAATTACATTAAAAGAGTAGTACCTGAAGACATGAGTAAAGTGGGCCAGGTGGTGTTGAAACTGCAGCTTCATAGAGTATGCGGGCTGCAGCCTGCAGCCGGGGCCGAGCTCGCGACCGCGGGACAGATCGAGATAAGATAGAGCACGTCTCGTTAAAGAGGCCAGCTTGTTGACGTCAGGGGTTACACAAATACAGCTCTGTTGGCTTGAGGCTGCCATAATCTGTTGGAGCATGCATTTAGGACTTCTATTCACTACTTCGACCGGCATGTAACTTATTTGGGACTTTACTTAGAGATGATGAAAGATGTCCTTATTCTCGTGAATAAACCAGTTGGTAACATTACCTTTTATTTTGCCAACGTGATTTAAAAACGTTAAGCTACAACACTCCATTTATTTTTACGACAAATAGTTTTAATTTCAAACACTTGTAGAATTTTACACCTGAGCCAATTCACCATGATTGCTAAATGCTTGTGCTCTACGCGGCCCTACAAACTGTTGTGTATTCTGCGGCTCCGGGCCGGCTGGATTCCAGGCACGATTTTTGCAATACCGTCCCTGCAATTACACAGGTACAGTACTGTCGTCTACTCTAATAGAGCTCAGCTCTACAACGACCACTTAGCTTTGAATGGCTTATTACGAGTAGGTACTTCTATTATCTATTTCAGTAAGCTGCAACTAATGATATATTTTTATAAAACCAGAGAGCAGTTTCAGAAATCGTTTTCTTTAGAAAAACCTTTGGTTTTGTAATTTTTTTCCGAATGAGTTAGTTTGAAAACCGGAGATAATATAAGTTTTAAGTTAAAATACATGTCTAGTTTTCTCGTAACCGAATTTAGCCAATATCTAGATAAGGCTCGCTGTCTGTTCCGGGAATGAGGTTCGACTTCCCTCGCTGATAACGCGCGGTTCTTTGAAACAAAGAAGCGCCGTTTCCGGACCGGTGCTTCGATGCTGGCGTTATTTGAGCTCATTTAAACATTACTCTCTTTTAATAGAGCGCATTCAAGTTACTTCTGCAGCGAGTGTTTCAGTGGCCGGCGCAGGGCGAGAGCGGGGGCGGCGCGGGCCGGGGGCGGGGGCGGCGCGGAGCGGGGGCGGCCGGAAACAGACTAATTTCCGAACAATCCAACTCACATTTGTCATTGTTCCGCATTGTTTGAGGGCGCCCGTCGCGGGCCATCCGATACGCTCCGGTTCAAACGTTTTATCGAACAAATCTAAAAATCTCTTGTTGAATATCGTAAGCTGCGGAATTTATGATAACGTCATTTTTGGATAACATAATTCAACAATAAAATAAGAATAAATTGATGAGAGCTCCTCAAAGTCGTTTGCCGCGACGACGACGTAGACACCACGTTTGCATCGTTTATTCAAAGAAGGCGCCGAAGAAGGATCACCGGAGTTCTCTTTAGAACAATCACAATATTTCAGGTGTGGAGACGGCACAGTGTATTATGCAAAGTAACCTGCATTCATCGGCGGCAGCCACATAAGGTAATAGCTACCGACACGACTACCGACGACGACACGGTGGCAGCGGCGGCGGCGGCGGATTTACATCGAGAGTGTGCGCCGAGCATCCGCTGCGATGTGCGGCGGCGCTGCGTTATGCTGCCTCCGATAAACACCGCCCTGTCTCAGGAAATAGTGGACGTGGAGAAGCTTGCGATGGATCAAACTTCAAAGGCATTTTCATCTAAACTTCTCTGAAAAAAATGTTCATACTAAGTAAATAATCTTAATGTTAAACTAACTTTAGTTTTCAGAGTGTTTCTCCCGTGTCCCGGTAGTGCGTGGTAGGGCGGCGCGCGGCTGAGCCGTGAAACATCTCCGCAGTACCGAGGCTTGTGGCGGCGTTCACTCAAACTGTCATTTAATATTCATGAGCTCGCAGACGAGGGGAACCTTAATTTTTTCGAAGTTATCGAATTTTACCGAATTAATATTAATTTTATTGATTCGACGTTGTTTTCTTACGCTGACAAGGTGAATAATTGCCAAAATATTCTTTCTCCGGCCTGATTCATAATTTGAAGAACTCAGTCCGCCCCGAGGCCGGCGGCCGGCCGAGATATCCGGTGACTTGTTGGTCGATTTATACTCTTTTATTCAGAATTAATGTGATCAGTGCTACGAGGACGGAGCAGATGGAATACAGCGCACTTGGCGATAATTGCCGCCGGATTCACGGAGGATAATCGATGTAAATGACGCGCGCCGGGAACTGCGAAATGTTCGCGCAATGCAAAGAATTTACTATTGATCAGGAGCGCGGAAAATTGCCAAAAGAGATTCTGCGAACCGGACGTAAATAAAACAATGTTTACCTTGAAGCGGCGACATGATTGTACTGAAGATACTGGAAGGTCATACAGGCCGTGTCATCTAAACTGTACCTACTGACTATTTTAAGTGGATGAAGACCGATTTTATTTTTATTAGCTGCGACTCGTGGTCTTGCCACGAGTCGAGAATCGTGATTTTTCTAATTTTCACACATTTTTAGACAAAGTTATCCCGTGTGAAGTGATTTAATAGGGAGTACTTCAATTCTTTGTAGAAGTTCGTCTTCAAATCTTCGCCCTTTACTGGATGATATATGCAACGGACTTACACTTAGAATTACAAAGCGATTATTATTATTATTATTATATTTAATTAATTCGATTCGATTATATTGAATTCGTCCGTAAAGATGCGCGTGCAGTGGCAGCTCGGTGCGTGTCGCTGCGTAGAGCTAATTGCTTAATTAACATCTTCATGAATGTAAATGAATTTCCGAACGAGTTAGCACGGCGTCCGCCGCCACATACATATTTGATGGCAGATGTTTGTGCAAGCAGGCGCGGTGGCGGCGGCGGCGGCGGCGGCGACGGCGGCGGCGGCACTCAGACGACGACGCTCATGAATAACTTCCGCCAAGGTTCGCTACATCGCATCGCACTTAACATCCAGTTAGAATAAAGTTTAAATATTCAATCCTGTAAGCGACGCGCTCCTATGCCGTTATCATTGGCTCCTATTACAACGGAAGATAGAGCATAATCATAAATATAGTCACTTTTATTTTGCAGACTGGTATCGAATGGGATCAAACAAAATAAAGGCGCTCCGGCACCTGCAGTCGCCAAGGCCCTAAAGTAATAAAACGTTAGCATTATTACTGAAACCTTTTAAAAAGTGCGCTCGCCTTCACAACTGGATGAATGTTACTTCTATCGCCGTTTCATAACTCCGTTTTACTCTGTACTATTATGACCGTGTCTATAGTGCTAAAAGTTTTCACGAGCTCCTGCTCTACAGTTGCAGCACCCCATACGGTCACAGCTTTCATTTGCCTGCCTCTTTGCACCTCGTTTGGTTGTCCTCATTTTCAAAATTGAATACACATTGACACTGTTAAGAATAACGTTAGATTTTCTCACTTTACGCGTGCATATACATTGTATTATTTCAATTGAGCGTAGAATTTTCTCTTACACTTTGAACACGTCAAAGTAAACGTAAGTAGCTGAGTAAGTGTCTTTGTATCGCGATGTAAGAATATTTAAAATTTTAATTCACTCTCAGAGTTTGAAAATCATATTTAAATCTCGTGAGATGACATGAGAAACTATAATATACTACATCTGATTATATTATTTATGTATCAGGAAAACATGTCTCTATTATATATTATCATTACAAACGTATGTACAAATTTTACCTTTTTATGATAACCATTGCCCAGCAGTGGGACATCAATGTCAGGTAGTATTCTGTGGTCAGGTTAACAGGTTAACTAAAAAAACAGTGCACCTAGACAATATTAGACATCCTCACCCTCTAGACTAGATCTAGAATAAAACAAGAGTAGCGTAACTTTCCCTTCACTGCGCTCTCGTTCGCGCCTCACTTTTTTTTTTTTTTTTTATAAAGTTTATTGAACACCACAGACTCCACGGTCCGTGAGTTTTACTAGTACAATTTAATTTATTAACATTTACAAATTTTAACAACTTAATTTAATTTAGGCAGTGCGACAAGAAGAGTTATTTATATAATTAAATATTTACAACTACAAAAGAATTGTGTGTTTGCCTCGAGCAGACCAGCGACCCGCAAGCAGCACCCGGTCACGAGTGTGACGCATGTGCCAGCCATCGCCCTCCTCAACCATATTTGAGGGAAGAGAACGACCCGGCACATGACGCCGCCGCAAGAAGGAGCCTTCGATGGTGAGCATGAATGCTCGGGGCATACACACAATCCTCACATTTTAACGCTATGATTACAATTTTTTATTTTTACACATTTACTAAGTCCTATTAATCAGTTATCGCCTCCTCTCGGCCCAAGGCCTCCACCACCGCCGCGTTCCGATCTTTGATGGCCATCTGCAGATTGTAGTCTTTGATGGTCTTCGGAGACGCAGCCGATGCACGCCGGACAAATCGACTGATGGCGTCGTTCTCTGTGTCGTCAGCGTAGTAGATGAAGGTCCTGGTGTGCCGTGATACCGCTACGACCGCGTGTGGAACGCTTTCATGGAGCTTCATATTGGCTTTGGTCTTAATGGCGATTACCGACTCGTATGTTAGTCCCTGAGCTTCATGGATGGTAAGGGTGCGTGACCCCGTGCCTTTCCCATAGCCCTGGATAATGAGGGCCTCCTTTTCCTCTTGCGTGTGAACTAAGAAAAGGGTGTCGGGAAGGGCGCTGGGTATTTGCGCTCCCTTGTACCGTCTTTGCTCAAGAGACTTAATACGGGGAGCTGAGGAATAAATACCAGAGTATATTTCCCTCAGCGCATACGCGACGTCCATTGGGTTCCTATGTGTGCAAAGCAACTCCTGGCTGATGTTCGTAACCAGGTTTGGGCGACCTCACTTTATTGTAATAACTTTGTAACATTTCACAAAAACTGCTCCATAAAGTGTAGCTCTATAAATGTAACTGAAACTTATCCAACATATCCTTGTAATGCCCTTCAAACGATAAAATTACTCAAGTTATATTTTGTTCTATTTTAAATTTACGAGCCCACTGGTATAGTAAGTATCCATTAAAATTACTTTTTTAACATTAAACTAAAAAGCTTTCAAGCTTAATAGAAGCTTTAACGATGAGTGAACACGAAGCTTGAAGGCTTAGGTATAATATTGCCGTGATTGGATTTGGATTAAGATGTGCTCGTGATATTATCCAGCCGCGTACACTCGCGCACCCGCCGCGCCGCGGGAGTACGACCAAACGCAAGCTTGTCAGTTTCTGCAGACTTTGTGACGTACTCAATAGTGATGGCTTTTTTTTCTTTAAATAATTGGTAAACAAGCGTTAGGCCACCTTGACGGTAAGTGGTCACCACCGCATATATATTAGATACGTCCGATACCCTAAGCATGTTCAGCGCGTTGCCTACCTTTGAGGACTCTACTCACCCTTGATTTGAAGCCGCCATGATTTGATTAACTGGTCATCGTATATTTCCAGCTAATGAAATGCATCGAACAATCTTAAATAACTTCCTTGACTTATTAACCTGGATCTCCGGGGCGGGGCAGAGAGATTTTGCAGCTATTTTTCATTTCGCCCTGACTTACGCTTCATCATTCACTTCGGACCAAGTTTAGCAATGGATTTCAGAGAGTCACATTTTGAAAACGCGTAGCTAAAAATAATTGGCAATATTTCTTTTTGCGTTACATACAAAATAAAAAAGCTCTAATCTTATTTCTGCATCATAGCCTACCTATTATATTTGTACGAGTAGAACCTAAGTTTTAATAAACGTTTAAAATACTCACAAAGTGACGATGTGTAATTCTTCAAGTACGAGTAGATACTCATTACATGTACGTGATCGTATAGCTATTGAAATCGGTCTGACAGCATAAACAGCGAAACTACTGACTAATCAGGCAACTGTTCGTTCTCAAATAACAGCGGCTGTGCGAGCGCTCCCGGCGCGCGGCGCGGCGCGGCGCAGGGAGGTCGCTCGGGGCCCATTGTATTGAAAATGGAATTTTTGTGCTTGAAATGTTTTCCCTTTATTGCTCAAATAGATGAATGGCTCCCCTCAGCTCTTGATTATGTGTTTCGGCGTCAACCCTCCGTCGCGACTCGATTACCGCCCTTCAAATATTAAAGCAAACGACTTAATACACGCTCCGAAGAGATTCCCTAATATTTTATGGGTGAAATTGGAACGGAATATCTAATGCAATTATAAGAGCGGACGCTCGCTCGCAATCCGAATAAATTGCAGTGTTGCAAAGAAGGACCTTTGGAAGTAGAGCATTATCCTAAAGAACCGCTAGTGTTCTATTGTGTGGTAGTTTGTTGGTCTAGTCATACCTACTTACGAGTACCTACTGAAGCTTAAGACGGCTTTGTAACTAGCACAATTCACGGATTTATGTCGGTTCAACGAACATTGTAACGATATTTTACAGCAAACATCAACCGCACTACATATTGCCGGCATCATCATAACCAGGCCGGGCTCGTTACTCGCGCCTTAACTATTTACAATAATCGTAAAGTAGGCGGTTACAGTGTAGCTGTACTCAGGAGCACTGTAGGCACGTCGCCGCCGCCGCCGCCGCCGCCGCCGCGGTGCGAGCTCGGGCCGCGGGTTAATCCGGTTATAGTTCCGTAGATAATATGCGAAACTTCATAAACACGCGGCCGACGGAAGGCGCGGCCAGTAGATAAACCTACAGAGAAATAGCTCTTATAATCGCCTCCGCCACGCGACACACCGCGTCTTTCTAGTCGGTAGGCGTAGTTGCGCCGAGGTTACAACAGACCTAACGAACAGGCGCATGACCTCTACATATACTATTTATTAAGATAGCATGTATTTTGTGACAACCATGTGATCATAATATTTATTAGCTAAAAATAATATTATGAACCCGTTCTAAAGTTGCTAAAATTTTGCACTCGTAGAAGTTATTTCTCTGCAAGTATTTCCTAATCAAAGTTGTAGACGCGGGGGCGTGTGAAGCGCCCTCTTAAATGGATAACACAATAGCCATACAATTAGATTTCAATTACGCTTTAATTACAGTTCTGAGTCGATTGTGAACTAAACCGCTCATTATATCAGTAGGTGTAATGTGACACCGGAACATTTTCCGTTGGGTTCGGCTTATTTCTAAATTAAACGGTATTACTACAATAACTCGAATTAATTTCGAAAGAAAAGGGTGGTATTTTTTGGGTTTTCATACTCGTATTATACATACATGTATCATCATTTTGATTGTGACTTAAACGGTTTGACCAATATTTGAATGAGAGGTTTCGTAGATTCGACTTAGTATTGAAGAAATAGTATAATAATTATAGTAAATAGCTTATGTATTTTTTTTAACGGTTTTATTTAGCTCACCCCGTTTGTTTTATTATTTATTATTCTTGGGTCAAATTTAGTAATTCAAATTTCACCCTCTTCCTGTCAACCGATTAATCTGAAATTTTGTATACACTTTGGATTTTGGTGACAATACAATTATGTTTATTCATTATCATTATAAATTCAAGATGGCCGCCGCTACAAAATGGCGGATAATTTATGTTTTATTAATCCCATCAATATGGGTATCAAATGAAAGGGCTCAACAAGCAGAATACAATATACTATAAAAAATTGAAATCCAAGATGGCAGCCGCTACAAAATGGCGGATAACGTAGGTTTTATCAATCCCATCAATATGGGTATCAAATGAAAGGGCTCAACAAGCAGAATACAATATACTATAAAAAATTGAAATACAAGATGGCGGCCGCTACAAAATGGCGGATAACGTAGGTTTTATCGATCCCATCAATATGGGTATCAAATGAAAGTGCTCAACCAGTATAATACAATGTACTATATAAAATAAAAACTAAAAACTAGAAAATAAAAATAGGTAAAAAAAATTTTTAAGTTAAACGGTTTTATGTTAAAAAAAAAACATACATTGCAATGTTTAAGATAAATGTACTAAAAACCAAAAAATAATAAAATAGATACAGTCGTGGGAATTATAAACATATGCATAGACTAGACTAAAATAAAACCGTGGGGCACGTCCCATTTCTTGCCCCACGGTTTTACACCATTACACCCCGCCGGTGTAATGGTGCTATACGGCATGTGCCGGCGGCTTGCATATGCCGGCGGCATGGCCGCTCGGCAAAAACCCGGCGGCACTGTGTGTAGTAGCCTTAACCGAACGAAGTTTCCGCAGTGTTTGCATTATTTGTTGATTTACCGAAGATTTGGCCTGATAATATTCCTCTCTGACGACTCTGCTTTTCACGAGACACACGGCATTCCCTCTGGACAGATTTGCAAGTGATTTGATCTTTGTTGAAAATGGCTCTGCGGTGTATAAATTGCCGGTTACGCATAACTCGTATTCAAAAACATTAATCATGTAAATAAAGCTATTAGTGAAACGCATTTTTTAGACTTATACTCGTATTTATACCTGACGCAATCACAATACAGCTGGGTTTACAGTAGGTATGTAGTTATTTAGGTAATAATCATAATAACATTATAGGTTAAGTACCTACCTACACAATTTAACCTTTGTCAATTATTTTCTCCCAACTTCTGTACATTAAATACTATTTGTATACGTATTCTTGTAGCATAAGTTATCATTGCTAAAAGTATCTCTAATGAACGTAGCTTGCAAATGTTAAAAAGGCTGGGTAAATCAATGTATGGGACGTCGCCATTGTTCTTTTAGCATGATACATAATACGCATATAAGCAGATAAGTACACTCAAGAAAAAACTATCAGACTATGAATCATTTAAAAATGACCAACTATCCGACGTTCATTCATTAGAAGACAAAATCCAAGAATTAGTTGGTATCAACAATGAATACGAATCCGAATTAATGAAAAGTATGAACCCATTGAAAAAAGAACTTGCTGATATGAAAGACCAATACAACACACTACAAAATAGATATAGTACCCTATTAGTACAATCTGCTGAAAACCTTATGAAATCGAGTAAAGTAAAAAATAAACACTGCAAAATTAAATTCCGTACACATGGTAAAAATAAGTCAATAAACAGACTAATGAAAGTAATATCAAAGCTTAATAAGAAAATAAAGTATTTAAAAGAAGAACTGTGCAAACTAGAACAAACGAAATTTTCTAACGAAGATTGTACTACTCTTGCCGAAAACCAAAATCTTATAACTAAACTAAATAGCGAACTACTGACTCAAGAAAACACGCTACTTATATACGAATTACAAAAAAGAAACGCGACAATTGAGTCCCAACAACAGTTAAATGAAAAATTATTAGAGACTCTAGAACTTTTCAGGACTGACTTACACAAAAAGGATAATTCTTTAAACACACTAAATTTTATTGAAGGGAAATTACATACCATTGGGAAAATTATTGACAACAGAATAGAAGAAGAAAATGACATGGTAGCAGTTACTGAAAATAACGTGGAAAAGGGGAAGAATATTTCCGGAAATTTGGATGCAGATACAAAATCAATGCAAACATTGAGGGAAGTAGCCAAGCTGGAAGGGAAATATATCCACATTTTTTCCGACAATTGTGGAGTCGGACTAGGCGCACGTCTTCAAAATGGCACATCGAAGAAAATTTACAATCATTGCACACCTGGTTATCATTTGACACATATTGTGAAATCATTATGTATGGTAGCTCAGTCGGCACCAGAAAATACCTATGTTTTAATAGTCGGTGAAAAAACCATTGTTAAGCGCAAGGATTTTTTGCAATGTCTAAGCTCATTAGATGCCTTAAGCAAGACATCGAGACTAATTATTTGCTCTTTGCCATACCACCGGAAATATTCTGATAACTACAATCAATTCCTATACAAATTGAATTGTGATCTGTATAATTTTGCTTCGCTCCGGGAAAATATACATTTAATTGACATAAATAATAATCTTGACATGAATGTTTACAAAAATCAAAGTTTGACAAATTCACTTTCTCGAAGATTGTGTAATTTATTGTTATGGAATATTGACTCGCCCAATAATGGGAATAGGACTAAGACTATTACAGAAATAGTATGTAGCCCAAATATGGATTATGATGTCAACAAAGGTCCACCTGCGCAAAGCGAAATGATGGAACAATGCATACCGTTACGTCCAACCAATTTTTTAGACCACAATCAAGTGATCATACTATCTCCATAGCTCACCAAAACATTCAAGGAGGCATGAAGGACAAGGAACTGGAAATTGGCCTATTTCTGGAAAAGTACGATATTGATGTATTGTGTATTACCGAGACATTTCTAAAAGAACATCAGGTGTTAATGAACTTCGAGAATTTCCAGATAGTTAGTAGTTTCTGCAGAAAGCTTGCAACTCATGGCGGCTCTTTGATAGTAGTAAAAAAATCTCTAAAAGTCAAACAAAGAAAGGACATTGAACGTCTGTCGTCCGAACGTCATGCTGAAATATCCTGCGTAGAATTAGATAAATACATAATAGTAAGCTTATATAGACCACCTTCTAGTAATTATAATATTTTTGAGTCTGTAACCGATGAAGTATTAAGTAAAGTTTGCAACAAAACAAAACAAGTTATAGTACTTGGTGACTTTAACATAAATCTGCTGAAGGATTCAAATAGTAGAGATAATTTACTTGCCCTGTTTCAAAGTTACAATTTATTTCCTCAATTTAACGAGCCCACGCGTATTACTAATACAACTGCCACTTGTATTGACAATGTTTTCTGTGAACACAAGGTATTATACAAATCTATCTTTAAATGCCTCACTTCGGATCATACTGGTCAATTTATTACTGTCCCGCTAAATAGACGTAACCCTAAAATACAAATTCGTAAAAGGCATATTACCACAGAAAAAATTAATCAGTTTCAAAATAATATAGAACATGACTTTTTATCTGAATTACAAATTAGCAATAATCCAAATGAATCTTACAATAATTTATTCCAAATTCTAATACGAAACTTTAATTCCACATTCCCCATTATTTGCAAAAAACTTGACGTAAAATTAGTCTTCAATCAATGGGCAACTCCAGGTATAAGAATTAGTCGAGATAAAATGTATGAACTTTACAATCAAAAGTCAGGGAGTAATGATAACCGTTTGATAAATTATGTTCGCAAATACAGTAAAACTTTTAAAAAGATATGCAAATATGCAAAAACCTTGTATATACTTAACAAAATAAAGCAGTCAAAAAATACCTCAAAAACTGTTTGGTCTATCATAAAAACGGAAACTGCTAAAACCAAATGTCGAGAATCGGAATTCAAGCTTAAGAAAAATAATGAAATAATTAGTGATAAAAAAGATATTGCAAATCAATTTTTAGGCTTTTTTGGGGATATACCTTATAAAACCACTGAATCACTGGCAACCAATTGTACGGAAGCTGCTCATTTATTAGTTGAAAATGTTGCTGCCAGCCCAAACCAATTTAAATTCCACGAAGTCTCAAGTGACACTATTATCAAAACATTTAAATCGATCAAAGCAAAAAAATCGGAAGATCTCTGGGGATTGTCAGTCTGTTTCGTTGCTGAAATAATATATAACTTAGCTCCTTATTTAGCCCATATATTTAACTGCAGTGTCGACAGTAATAAGTTCCCCGATCTTATGAAGTGTAGCAAGATTATACCTTTGTTCAAAAGTGGTAGTAAGAAAGACCCTAGTAATTTCAGACCAATATCTATCTTACCATGTCTTAGCAAAATATTTGAAAAAATAATGTTAAATCAGTTAGCTTCATTCTTCTGTATTAATAATTTATTATTTAATAAGCAATTTGGTTTTTCTAAGGGCTGTTCAACTGTGGACGCAGCCTCGAATCTCGTAGAGAGCATCTACGAGGCTTGGGAGTCTCAGCATGATTCTTTAGGTATCTTTTGCGATTTGTCGAAAGCGTTTGATTGTGTGAACCATGAAATTCTATTATGTAAACTTTCACACTATGGTGTGACAGGTGATGCGTTAATGTTGATGAAATCATATCTGTGTAGTAGAACCCAAAATGTTGACATAAATGGGGTTCGATCGGAGTCGGCTAACGTTTCAATCGGGGTCCCTCAGGGTTCAATTCTTGGCCCATTCCTCTTTCTAGTCTATATCAATGACCTGCCTTTCTTAGCGCGTAAGCATTGTGAAATTATTTTGTTTGCCGACGATACATCTCTGTTATTTCGAATCAATAGGAAAAACTACGATATATCCAAAATCAATTTGTCGCTTAGTTTAATTAATAGGTGGTTTAGCGTCAATAACTTAATGCTAAATGCCAAGAAAACGAAAGCTATTAAATTCACATTGACTAATAATCCTTCCTTGCCTAGTATAGTTATTGACGGCGATCAACTTACTTTGTCGAAGGATGCTAAGTTTCTTGGCCTTATCGTTGACAGCAAACTTCAATGGGGAGCACATATCAAGGAACTGTCTAACAAATTGAGTTCCGCAGCATTTGCAGTACGGAAAATAAGAGAACTATCAGACATTAAAACTGCAAGAATTGTTTATTTCAGTTACTTCCACTCTGTTATGTCGTATGGATTATTGCTTTGGGGTAATGCAGCAGACGTAAATAGCATCTTTATTTTACAAAAACGCGCTGTTAGGGCTATTTATAGGCTAGGTTATAGAGAATCTCTTAGACAAGTTTTTGCGCAGGTGAAAATTTTAACGTTACCATGTTTGTATATTTTCTTGAACATTATGTATGTGCGTAAAAATATTCATAAATATCACAAACGAAGTCAATATACTAGCATAACAAGGAACAAGTTTAAACTTGTTCTACCTAAAATTAGATTAGCCAAAACTGGCAACTCTTTTGTAATGAACGGCGTACTATTTTATAACTTGTTGCCTGTTACTCTAGTAAATAAGAAAGACACAGATTTTCAAAGAATTTTAAAAGACTTTTTAATTGAAAAGGCTTACTACAAAATTGAAGACTTCATCTGTGATAGAGTCTCTTTACGTAAATTGTATTTAGACTGTAATAATAATACTTGACTGATTATACCTACTATTGTAGTTATTTTATACATTGATATTTTGACATTGCAATTATTTTATATAATTTTTGACATTCTAATAATATTATTTTCTTTGACATTTAATTTATTGTGTATTAATTTATTCTTAAAAATTGTATTTGACATTCATAAGTGTACATTGATGTACCCATATTTGAATAAATTATTTTGAATTTGAATTTGAATTTGCATCAAGGATTGTTTTTATCTATTTTTTTTTTACCTACAGCGAAGCATGGCAGGGAACAGCTAGTATTACATATAGGTATAGTTCTATTACCTACGTACTCGTTAAAATATAAGTCACAATAATATATGTAGCTATATAATAGGTCCTATTTATCCCGATATTAAAAACTGTGAACCGTATAATGTGCTCGTAATAAAGCTGGTCCGAAACACATCAGTGAACAATTATGTCACCGTTGTACAGGATGCAGATCCCGATACCTGGCCTCGCCGCCGCTGCCGCCGACCGGCTGCCGCGTGCTGTATACACGCAGCAAGTGCTGTATACACTGACGTATGTTTTATACACTGACGTGAGCTGTATACACGCAGCGAGTCACAGGTTCAAAGGCGCCGGTCGCAGGCTGCCACTAATAATGTTACAAGCACCGCCTCCCGAGACTAGCATCCGATAAACGTAGAGAATAGGTACATACTCGTACATATTACTCGAGCAAACGGAGCAACGGAGCGCAAATTAGCTGCTACAGCGGGTAGTACACGCTCGCATTGTAGGCGCTTCTCAGAAAATTACTTCATTATTCATTCATAGCCAATATTGTTCTCTGCTTTACACATTTTTTATTAGGCTCATCTGAATATGTTTAGGTTAGGAAAATCTAGAGCTGGGACAAAGAGTCATCGTCATTATTAGCTTCTGAGTTACTTGTACATACTAGGTATACGTCACCGACATCAGATGCCAGTCTCCTAAAAAGCAGATTTTCCAACGTAACTTTTGATATATTTTAACACAGGACTTTATGTTGAATCATCAACTCCGACGTCTCCGACTACAGTTTCTATCGCAAAGTACTCTTTAGCAAAGATTAAAGAACAAAATCAGACTTATAACTAACATAAGGGCTCAATCGAAAGCTTCCAAAGTCAAGTAGGAGCTAACAAGGCCTCTGATTCCGTGTCTAAACCTAATCAAAGTAAAAAGGGCTTCAAGTATGTTTGCTCTCCGCTCTCCGCTCTCCGCTCTCCGCTCTCCGCTCTCCGCTCTCCGCTCTCCGCTCTCCGCTCTCCGCTCTCCGCTCTCCGCTCTCCGCTCTCCGCTCTCCGCTCTCCGCTCTCCGCTCTCCGCTCTCCGCTCTCCGCTCTCCGCTCTCCGCTCTCCGCTCTCCGCTCTCCGCTCTCCGCTCTCCGCTCTCCGCCGCGCGCCGCTCGAGTGCGAGAGGATTAATTACAACCCTGTACAAACTGCGGCCACTCACTCGATAATCCTGAACCCTAAAGAAAAATGAACATAAAGCTATTCTAAAAGGAAATCATTCACCAAATAACCCTTACTCTACAATACTTACAAGTAATTTTTATTCGTGGTTAAAAAATAAAAGTAACGTACTACGTTATTTATAGGTATAAAATAAAATCAAAAGGCAGTTTTGTCATTGAAAACAAACTCTTACAAAAAACTTTCGATTAAAAAGGTTTGGCAACAATAGACTGACAACCAATAATAAATTATACCTACTTTTCAAAATAAAATTTAAGTGAGTAGAAAAAGTATAATACAATTCCCAAGAAAAACCGCTAAGTGGCTTCCTCCGTGATCTATGGAAATATTTGTTACATGTTAAGGAAATGTGCGAAATAATTCACCCTCCTTCGAAAGGCGAGTGACTTCACCTTGTTATTAGAGTTGATCGGGTGACAAGCGCACGAATCAGCCGCGCGGCGCAACAGGTGGCGGCGGCGCGGCGCGGCTGACGAGCGACGCCGCGAGACAACAGTCTGCGCGGCTGCGGGTCTACCACGCTGCGAGAAACTAGAAAAATAAGAAGGCAAGAAGACTACTAGATCTATGCATAACTCGTAAAATTCCAAAAAATCCTTTTTTTATTGTATCTATAAAATTTGGAACATTCTTCTTTGAACACGCAAGCATCTACAATTTCCGTGAGCAACCGAGATAGGCGTTAATATATGTACTTACTTACTTAATAATAAATGAACAGGGAAATCAATTTCATTCAAGACGTTCTATATTTGTAATAGTGGATTAATGTTATATTTATAAAAGTCGAGTTTGATAAGGAAAACAATGAAAGTGAGGCCGTAATTGAACAAATATAAGACTAGAGCGCGGAAGCTCCTTGCGAGGACAATATCGCAAGCGTGACAGGTTTATGAGTCAGTATTCTATCTAGTAGATGCTGGTCGCATGAACCGCGCTACCTACCTCCCTGCCGCAACACTCACAAAGGTAAACTTTCTGAAAAGCGGTTTATTTCGATCCGCCAAGTTTTTTGACCAAGTTGTAGTTGAAGAAAAACTGATTTGTAGGAGTTCCTGTGCCACAGCGAGCCTGCATTATAATGGCAGACGGCGCTCGAGGAGTTTGCCTGAGCTCCGCCGCGTCGGGCCGCTCCGCCTGCATCTGTCGCGACGACATCCGATTTGCGAGCCATTCGAGCGAGAATTTCCAGCTTCACGCTCGATTGTAGGCAAACTGAACGCCTTTGCGATTCCACGTCGAGATAAACGATGGCTACGTGCGCCGGAGAGCGGAGCTACTTGGAATAATGCATCGCCTGCTGGAGTCGGAACGGGCGCGGAAATACTGCGAGGTCTCAGAGCTCGGGCTTCCCGCGGTCATTACATGAAATATACACACAAGTGCAAAAAGCGAAGACAAACGAAGGTAAGGGAGCTACGTGATCAATCTTTGAACCAAGGACGACCCATGGCCGCGGGCTCGTGAATTATTCAGCTTCTATGTAATCCCACCATTAAATATAGAACTGAGAAAATCATTACATCAAACGCAGAAATGTTTATTATTTTATATACCAGAACGTACTCGTAGAACGTAGTATAGTGTGAAGATTTTTTCCCATATTTGTTTTGTGTGCCAAATGAGTCAATAATTCAGGAATTCAGGACATACACGTAATATTATAGCGACGTGTGTCCGTGTGCGGTGGGATAGGTATAGACATGAACTTTTATAGCTGCTCGTTAATGTTTAGTAAGGTTCGAGAGGAATCTCCAGGAGGCCGCGGGCGGGTCTCGGCGCCGCTGGGCCTGCGGCCTGCGTCCTGCGTCCTACGGCCTTGCCGCCCTGCCGTCCTGGTAATGTGCCCTCAATGGGGCTCCTAATTGCCACCGCTCGAGGGCAGAGCGCCCTAATGAGGAACTAGCGCGCATAACTGACGATTACAACATTCTCAATGTAATGCCGCCGTGCCGAGTCCCAAGGTAATGGTTGACACATATTATTTTCGTTTTAAATGCGCTTATCTTATCTGACATCGAAATAAACAAAGATAATACGAGTAAGTACCTAGATAGGTATCTGGTGTCGTTACGAGCGAGTGCCGGTTTGCTAATAATTATCTATCATGTAGTATAATTTCTGTTTCAGCAATAGCAATTGCAAGGCTCAACTCTCTTCTCACAAAATAAGACGTGAGAAGTCAGAAAATATTCAAATCTGGTCAAGTCCCAGATATCTTAGCTTGAAGCTTTATATTGTATCACTTAACTACCCCAGCTCCTCTGTCCCGCTGTCGTGAACTCCCGAATGATCTGTAAATCTTCACTAAAAACTTCCTCAACTGCGGTAGTTAGTGTGAAATTGAATTTAAAAGCGAGTTTCCGTAAAAACTCGGGAGACGTCTCTGGGGTCTGGATTAATAACTGGTCGGCGCTTCACCGCTAATTTGCCGAAGAGACTGAAGGGGTGCGTGTCGGCTGATTGGAGTTCACAGCTAGGGTCGTCGCCGGCGGATGCCGTCACCACAGACACACGGTCACGCGGTCGCACATCGCGGTATACTAGCTAGTTGAGCATCATACTCGTATATAGCGCTAAACGTAGATGAGATCAGCGCGGGACTGGGCCGGAGAATATTGGTGTAATGTGAAGAAGCTGACGTCCAGTAGAAGATAAATTGGGTTTAGAATAATAATGTTGATGCTAGTTTTATTATTACTACGCCATGTTTGTAAAAATTCAGTTCCGATAATAATGCGGACTATATCTAAATATCATAGAATAACATGGCTTTTTACTATGGAAACTAACGTGGTTTCCACACATTTTTGTTATAATTAAACACGGGAATACTCACGTAAAAATTAAGTCGTCTACTACGACTAGTTTCGGTCACATTCGGTGACCTTCATCAGGCGAGTTTACAAACGTGACGCGCTCGCGGTTGCGTCTCGTTTGGCACTGAGTGTTCGAGTGCCAAACGAGTGAGTATTCCCGTGTTTAATTATAACAAGAATAACAGAGCCTATGTATAATCATATAGTCTACGTACATTGGTGACCGCATTACGAGTTAAAAAAAATAATTAATATACTCATCAGGAGTAAATAAAACAAAACGGAAAGCAAAGATCATCGAAACATAGAAGGAGAAATAGCTCAGTTAGTTACTAATGAAATCCCACACGCTTTCAGTGATTCGAGGTAACTCAGCAGAGTAGCTTAACTACCAAGTAAATTAGAAGAACGAGTTCACCGCTGAACTAAGTATATACAAGAACTAGAGTTTGAATCAACTTAGTTATGTTGGTGTTTCAACGTTGGAATACGACGTAGCAGTTCTTGCCTAAAGGCCTCTCTTGACGTTTCCAATATTTTTTGAAGGAAGATTGAAGTGGTCGCCACATCACGCATAAGTAATTTGTAGCGGAGTGTTTGTCAACGTTTGGTAAGAAGGTACTACAGGGCAAGTATAATTTTGACAAATCTCAGTGTGTTGAAAATCTTAGGCTTTATCAAGCGAGCTCCATCGTAGACCGCATCGTTGCTTGCCATCAGGCGAGATGGCGGTCAAACGCAAGCCTATTTATGAATAAAAAAATATATAAATAAGAATTAAATTAATTCATTTATTCACACAAATAGCATACGTCAAAATGTCAAGGTAAAAATAATAAGTACAGAACAACAAAAAATTGTATAAAATTAAAAGTTTCTATTACAATCCATCACATTCCATCGTTAGGCTACTCATAGCTAATGTCTGGGTGTGTACCTTCTTTTCTGAAATCGGTAATAAAACATGAGTGTGCCCTATCAAACGTAGATATGATTAGGTGTGCGTGCCTGTGCTTGTTATAATTTGTTAACTTTGAGAACAGAAATCCATATTCTGATTGGTAATGAAGGTGGTTGTGATTTAGGTAGTAACTTGACTTTTTACAGGAATTAACAATATATTTTTTTTATTGGCCCGATCAGACAACCGGTGCAGACTCATTACCATAGTCAAGTATTTGAAAAGTCCAGGAAATAACGAACTGTAAGCTATTGCTAGTTGAAAGAGGCTGTAACTTTTTCTACAGCATATGTAACTTGATATACCTCTGTATATCTGCATATATTAGTCGTGGGCATGTAGTTATATCAAAGTCGGTGAAGTATCTCCGAAATAGCAGCCCGGAAGGTCATGGCTCAGCTAATGGTGTTTGCCCTTGTCGTGTCCCTCTCGAGCGCTTCCCAGCGTCTGAGGAAGTGAGGAGGCTCGGAATACGTAACACCCTACAGAGGCGGCGCGGCTTTTTGGACACTTTCTTTCAAATCCAGTACTATTTTTATCATTTGGAATACCAACGAAAAAAATATGGAAAGAAAACGGGGTAATGAGTTCTTACAGCTTCTCAACTGTAAGAACTCAAGTAATTGCGCCTGCTTGAACAAATCACAATATCGACAATACTGTTGAAGGTTGATGTAAAACTAAGGGCACAAATAACGTAAGTACATCACTGGTAACACCTAACTACGGCCAAGGTTTTGTTACTTTCTCGAAAATAGTGAGAAGTTTCTCGGAACTTCCACCACATTACAGTAATGAAGAACGTATATACGAGCGTGCCTGAGAGAAATAAACGAAATGAACAGCGGGTTCTCTTTGAAAGGACACTCGAGTTGCAGTCACTCATATCAGTGTGCCATGTTGGTTTAGTAGGTGCTAGGTAGGTAGGTATATCCACTTATCCGACCAGTATCCCACAACGAGGGCCGCGGCCATCAATTAAAGTAATTGTCGAAGTTTGTGGCGACACGCCGCTGCCCGACGCCACGCCACGACACCCGACGCTAAAGCGGGATTACGCAATAAACGGCCTTCAAATCGCTTTAACCCTCTGTTCACTCGATTTTCATAACTTATTTTAATTATTCGGCAAGACTATTGGGAGCGGCTTTCTGATTTGTGAGTTCTTTAACTTTTCATTTGAAATCGATTGAAGACAATAGGCGTGACGAAAGATTTTAAAATCCTCTTCCATAATGTGAGTACACATTTACTATTTACAAAAAAGCCTTTATTTCGGTAATAAACTTAAGTTTAACGAAGTTTGAAGCCATTTTTCACATGTTTTTTCAACAGTGCCCGAAAACAGCTTGCTTGTGTCATGGCGTCGATTTGACGTCACGGCATTGTGTCATGTCATTGTGTAATGCGTGATGAGCGGCGGATGACCTGAGTTCACTTAGGCGTGACGTCATACGCTGTGATTGTTGTTTCTGACAAGATGGTCGATTGCTGTATTTTAATGTTTTAATTTATTGAAAATCTTAATATTCTGTTTTTTAAAAATAAAACTAAACATGTGTTTTAAATTTTTTTAATCTGGCTAGTCCCCTGAAAGCATTGAATCGGCGATTTTTTGATACTGTCGTCATGCCTATTCTAGCGGACGTCAATTACAATAAGAGTAATTTATGCTTGTTCTCTGTTACAATCATTTTATTGGCCATGGAATGCAGCGTCTTCATTACTTCGTTTTTTGCTATAATAGATTGAACGAAGAGACCTACTTAAGAATGTTATCGTGAATAGCAGAAAAATTGGTGATCGGCGTACGAGTACATCTCACTTGCAACGATTAGGTAAACACTCGTTTCTCACGATTTTCTTAATAAAAATGCACTTGAGTATAAGAAGACAATTTAGTGAATTTTTCGTGTAAACAATTTGATTCGAATTCCTTGTGTATCGATTGAATAAGTATACCTACAGGATCAACTCTAACACACTAAAGACCCTCCACAGGCAGCCTGATATACTTGAACGAAACAACTCCTGTTTTAGGAATTTCGAAAACCAAAATGATTGATGATAATATTTGACTGTTTTTTGTTTTGTGAATTTTCGAAAGTCCTGCAATGAAAGTTGTTTGGATCAAAGCATAGAAGCCGCTTGCAGAAGCCTTCATTGATTTTGTGAGTTTTTAGAGTTGTTCTCGTATATTCGTCGTATTCTCAGAACTATCCAGCCCCAGTCTGCAGCGCAGGTGAGTAGTTAGCAATGTAAATCCGGCTGCGAGTCGCGGCAACAGTTTATGAGCACAATTAGGCGCTCGGAGCGAGCCGTCATGTAGTTCATGTAATTAGGTCAGAATTAGCCGCCTCGCTGCCGGCGCGCGGCGGGACCGGCTGGGACCCGCGGGGACCGCCGTGCGGGAGCATGTGCAGAGGTACTGCTCTACACTGAACTCTTATATGTTGTAAAACGTGTAACTTTGGCTCATGTAGTAAATTAGCTACGTCCCGCGGTTTCACCTGCTATCCCAAAGGAATCGCAATTTTTTCCTGAATAAAAATAACCACATTAGTTTTCATAGTTGGTATAAAAGTAATCTTTGTGCTAATTCAGGATATGGGCTACCTCTACGTATTATCAAAGTTCATCCAAATCCGTTAAGCCACTTTTTCGTGATATACCTACTTTGATTTTTGCGTCATAGAGTAGCAAACATCCGAGCACAAAAAACGAAACAAAATTACAAACATAAAAATTCCATAGTTTCACGTTCAACAGCTATATCTCTGTGATGGTGTATACTCCCTGGTAGCGGGAAGCAAGTCCCTGCTCGCAGACTGATTTGCATCCGGCACCGCGCGAGCCCCCTCACTACAGGACCCAGAACATTCCTCGGCTCCCGCACTAACTTTATCCAAACTTCTAGCGAAGATTCGGTTAGCTTTCAACTAGTTCTCGGTGAAAATAGAAAATAACAGTAGAGCATATCAACTTGTCAGTTTCAGAACTTTACTGGGACCTATTTTGTTTTTACGAGTATGTTATGTCAGTTTTTGTGAGTTTGTGAATACTATGGTATTTTTATGAATTTGGGTCGACTAGCATTTTTTTTTTTTTTTTTTTTTTTTTATGTGATTAAGTGACGAAACGAGCAAATCGCTCGCCTGATGTTAAACGTCACGTTTGCCCATAACAGGTCTGCGCCACCCAGAATTTAGAACTCGCAGAATTCAAAACCCTGCGCGGCACAGCACTGCGCTCGTCACCCTGAGATATAAGTTGATATATTATATATATATATATATATTGATATTTATATTCTAGAAGCATATTATGAGAGTCGGTAATCACATTAATCTAAATGCGTTATCTTTTGGTCACATCGTCAATTTGTCACATTACTAACACAACAGTAGGTACAATTTTCCTTGTTTGTAACTTTCCTGACATTGTTGGTGGTCCATTAAATGGTTATTCTGTTAATATTTCTCCATAACTATTCGCTCAGCAATAAACATTCCAACTAGCAGACTGGACGGACGTCATGCGTTCAATTGAGCGGATATTTTTATATGTCGATCGATCAATTGATGGTGTTTGAGCCCGAGACCGCCGCCGCACACTCGGGCACAAATCACGCGTGTTTTAAAGTTGAGTTGTGTTTTAGGATGCTATGAAAGCTCTGATCATTAGAGCTACCGAGCATGTCAGGTTTTTTTTCTATGCTATTGTGTGACGAGGCTTGCAAATCGCTCGCCTGATGTAAATCGTCACGTTCGCCCATAACAGGTCTGCGCCATCCAAAATTCCAGGTGACTACAATTTCAAATTTCAGATGCTAGGATGAACAAGAACAACGAGAGCGGGTTTGCCACAACTTACTCGTAGACTGGTCTTAAAGTTTAGCTCCACATCAACATCTTTATATGGAGTGCCGGAGATTTGGAGGTACTCGTATGAGTGTGACTAATATACGCAACTCGAACTGGTGACGTCACAATTTTTGGCTGCACGTAAGCCGTTACTTAATGATTGTAATAGTTATAACTTGCTATTATTGACTGGGCTAGTAGAATTACTCAAGCGATATACATAGTTAAGTGTTGTTGTACTTATAATTGATTTTATTTCATGGCAGAGAGAGTGTCGGACCACACACTTGGGCAACATGCGGCTGATATATAACTGAGATATTAACGACACAAGCGATGCGTCGATGCGGAGTGATTGATGGAGCTACTGTTCATAAATATTTATTAATATCCAACTCATTCCAATGCAGCCATAAAAAGATACACCGTGAGAAAACACGCGGAAAAACGTGAATTGAAAACGTACGCTGATTGAAGAATCGTACTCAATACGACACAAAACAACTTTATTTATAGCCAGAATAACGTGACAAACACAACTCAATATTAGGCAGGACTGTAGGAGTAAAAAGAGATTACGAGAAAAGATAATCTAGCGGAATAGAGTTGAAAAATAATGATGTCTATATCAAGGTAAAAAAGTAATTACCTACTACAAGAAGTATTTCGCCGTGGGAGTAAAAAAATGTACTCGTATGAACGCTGAATAAAATAAGGCAAGTCTGTACTAATAACTATTTTACTAAGAGAAAGTTTGGAATGATAACTAAGTAGCTATCTAGAATAACATCGTGGGCTGATAAGTCTACTGATAATAAAAAGTTTGCGTAACGTAAATGTTAGCCGTGAGGGGGCGCGGTCGGCGTTGCCTTTCATCATTAATCAACCTATTTTTAAACATTGTTGAAACTTTCGGCAGGATCAATCAGCAGCGGTTACTTATAAATCATTTTCACGAGCAACCTTGTTTGACAAAATTAATACTTAATGTTATTGCAATAAAACTTAGGTACACTGCTGTGATTCATCGGCTACTGCAGTATCGGTTCTTTTCCTGGTAGAGTATTAAAAGTTAGTAAAATATGTTTAATGTAATACATATTATAGCTTATGATTTTGTTAGGTGCTTGCTGGAAGAAGTCGTAAAATTTTACTACAAGATAAGAAAAGCGTTATCCGCGGCGGGATGACCCATAAAGGTTGGTGTTCTTTTTAAAGTAAAAATTAAGATGCTTCTTAAAGTAGGTCGATACCACTTAGGCACATTTGCAGTAATCCCACGCAATGGGCTTATGAAATTATCCTATTTGCTTCGGATTTGGGTTCTAAAAACGGATAAACTCGGCCGGATTAAGGCTTTTACTTATCTATTAAGTTGTATTACCTCCCAACCCTCTTTATTATTTAAGAAGAGGTTTTTGGAAAAACCAACATTTCCCAGAACGTCGATCGGTTATGAATTTACAGCGCAGCGGCGCGGCGCGGCACGGCGCGGCACGGAGCGGCGCGCGACAGAGGGACAAACGAGCCACCGAAACAGGACAAAGACGCATCGACGAATCAATTGGAAATATCGGAAATTTTGTCGCGGAAATATATTTTCTGTCGACTTCGTACAATTGCTCCGTTCAAATTCTGTTCGAGTACTCGTATCGTTTGGAACTCTGCGGCTAACGAGGAAACGAAATTAAGCAACGCGGTGCGAAGGAGGTAACTTTGCGTTATTTCTTGGGCTATTAGCGAGTTACGAAACGAGATTAAATTTTGATTGTGTTTTCTGAAACATGGTATAGTTTGATATGGCGGCGTGAGGCAAACTCGTTAGCAAAGTTTTGGCTAAGTTGAGATTCGATTAGAGTGTAGGTGCGGCAAGCAGAGCCAGAGGAGCCGCGCCGCCGCCGCCGCCGCCGCCGCCGCGCCGGTCGGCTGACCTCACGTCTCCCTATACTCGTATGCGTCGGCGGTTGACAGCTACATCCGAAGCCTTACATCCTATGTCACTTTTATATCCCTAACTATAAATATAATACTAAGCTAACCATAATCGATGACGCAACCTCAACTAAATACCTTCAAACGATCACTTTCTCCATAGCAGTAATAAAGTGGACCAGATAATAACTTTCCAGGACGTAGATAGAGTAAAGAATTGGCCCAGCACGAATGTGCAAGAACGGCGTTTTTCTAGTCGACGGGAAGAAATCTCTGTTATTGTAAGAGCACGGAGCGAGGTTCAATTGATATTCCCGGAAGAGGAGGTGCGATCACCGGCATTTATGATTACTCCCCGCAGCGGATTCCATAATCGAATTGGTTTAAAATCGGCGAAGCGTACTCGCCGCACCGCGCGCCGCCGCCAGCGCCGCCGACTCAGCGCTCGCCCGCGGCGGCGGAGGTGCAGCGCAGCACGCAACCTGCTTGAAAAATGTGTTGCAAACATATGCTTAAATACAATAAAACTTGGCACTGCATTTTATTCAATACTAAACCCAATCTTTCATTTTGACAAGTAATAGTACCTACCTATAGTTATTACCTATTCTGTGGTTGCAGTACCTACCTACCTGAAGAAATGGCATTATGTTTTCTGAATGTGTTGTATATAAACGAAAATAATATGGATAAGGCACTGTTTTGATATTGTTTTTGGTCTATATTTATTTTGATGTTGTGTCAGCTTATTAATCATTCATCAGAACCGACGGCGACGTTACGTGAAATATTCGTGAAATGTTTGCGTATGCAAATTATTATGATTTAAATAAATATGGTTCACCATGCTCACGAATGTTCCCGACTATTTGACCAGTTTGCATTTTTATCTAACCAATCGAATAATATCTGCAATCTGCATGACCGACGGAACGAGGCCTACCTTCATGAAGAGTGTCAGTAGGAACATATTCATAAAGATTCTTGCGCATGAACAAGTACTTCAGAACGTTGCAAAGACTTTTTCGTAGCAGCCTGGTAAATGAAGTCAAAACATGAGGTCATTACCGAGTGCTCGATGACTCAAGTGGCGCGAGTTGTCGAGGAGTCTCTCAGACGCGGCGCGTCGAGGCGTGCCCGCGGGCCACTCGAAGGGACTCCTGGACCCACTCGCGCCGTCTGTCAGACCCGCACCCACTCAACCCTGCACAGAATATTACAATATTTTATTTTTCCCCCGTGTGGGCAAGTCTGGCGCCGCGTCCTCTGCGTACAATATTGTACAGAGCGCGAAACGAATATCGAGATTTCCCTTGGGTTAGGAATTTTAGACCTCTTTGGATACGAACAGAGCAGACACGAGCATTGTATTAATTAAGTACCTATTGATGAAGCTAAAACGCTCTTTTAAATTTAAATATATATTTTTACAGTTTACAAAAGCAATGGACCTACCTACAAATGCAAGCTATTATTACTTACGATTTACGAGTAGCTCTACAAAGTGACATTTTCACGTTATGCAGTCTGCAATAATATCACTCGTGATTAGGGCCAAAAAAAAAAAAAGGTACGAATAGAAAAATACCGACGTCCACCAAAACTGAGCTGAACGAAGCGGCGCGGCGCCGACCTGCTAGAGTTGTAGGAGCCCGTGCTGTCGTTGCACTTATTATCTAGAGATCACAGCTTTAGTGGACATCGTGTCTGTTGACGCGGCTTCAGAGCATGATGGCTCGTCGCAGTTGATCGCCGTGTCGAACACGTCTCGACCAGTCTTGCGGCTGGTACAGGAGGCTGGAACCGCTAATTAACAGCGCACTACGAGTAGCTGCTGCCAAGGACGTGAGGCGGTTACAGCAGCTCTAATCGCATTAGAATTGAGTAGGTATCTTATGTTACGTGTTAAGCATTAATTTGTGATGAAACAAATTAAACCAGCGTTGCTTTACTATACGATAAACTAGTCTTTGCTCTATAAAGCACTGGGACGACATTCCGTTTGTACGAACTTGAATATTTATTTAAATAGTACTTAATTTACGCCTGTAATGTAATTATATCCGCAAGCCCATGATGATGATGATCAGGTAAATAGCTATTACTATGCTAAATATAAACTGGTTATTGCACAGAGCAGCTGCTCTAGACAAGTTCAAACGCATAAAACACTGTCATTAGTCATGCGTGGCGAGCGGAACCAGGTGCCTACACTTAACTCGTTTACTTGTAATAGCTTCTCTCCACGGGAGAAGTGGCTGCCGCGGTAATAGTGAGGAATTACCTGCCTTTGTACTAAGACACAAACTCGCCCGCGCGCTGGCGCCAGTAACTAACCAGCTCGGCAAGGCGGCGAAAGCTTCTGCGAAGATGGGAAATTAACTACTTCAAAGAGCTTTATGAAATTTTAGTGTCAGCTAGGAATAGGCAGTTAGTGTACACGAGCATAGCTGATGGAGTACTCTTAAGTGGAGAGGCGCGCCGTCACTGCCTCAAGACAGGCTCTTGTATGAGATTATCTTAGAATACTTATCTACGGGAAATATTATTATTAATGTAATAACGACAAGGAAGCGTATGAGACAAGCTGCTAATCCATATAAGGGCCTAATATAATTAAGTTGCTGTATCCCGTCACACTATAACACTCGCATTATGAATATTAAAATTTGTGTTATGTTTGTTCGTGTGTTGAATTCGGATGGGATTTGATGCAGAGGCAGATTAGGCTCGGTATTAGCACACAATTACAGAAACATTTTACGGTTTTAGTACGTCATCGAAATAAACTGCGAGTCCAGCACGTTGTTTATGATATAAAGGGTGTTTCAGAATGTTTTTCGTTTTTGAATTGACGTTACGGGCCAACCACAGGTAGCAGGAGTGGTCTCAAACGCTTGGCGGATTTGTTTAGTTTAGTAGCGATGAATCGCTTCACGGAATTGGAGCACGCATTCTGCGTGCGAGCGTTTTATAAAAACAACGATTCTTACACTATTGTTCGACGTCTCTACAGGACACATTTCAAATTAACGACTTTAAAAACGTGCCAAGTGAGAATTTAATCAAGCATTGGGTGCACAAGTTTGAAGAGACTGGGAACACAATGCCGGATAAATCAACTGGGCGCAAAAGGACATCGAGAACGAACATAAACGTCGACCGCGTTTACCAGTCTGTTATGATCACCGAAGTCGGATGTTATGACCGACCCAAGACAGTCACTGCGATTGCGCGCAACCTCTCTAAATTTGAACAAATTCACCACGGTTCATTGCATTATTTCGAAAGATTTACATTTTCACCATTATAAAATTGTTATTGCACAAGAAATGAAGCCCGATGATCCTGCAAAACGAGTCAAATTCTGCAGAACAATGGAAAGTCGTTTCAAGAACATCTGGTTCTCCGATAAATCGATTTTTCACATCAACGGCCACGTGAATAAACAAAATTGCAGAAACTGGGCTTCTGAGAATCCGCTAGAACTGCATCAGAAACCATTACACTAATTAAAAGTGGTTGTTTGGGCTGCCATATCAAGTCAAGGAATCCAAGAGCGATGCTCCAGCGAGTAATTGAAAATTTCAGCTCCTGGACAAATGAGTGTGAACAACTGAATAGTGCGCATTTGCAAACGGTTGTTATTCATAAATAAAGTACAAGAACTGTTCTTTAATTTGACATCAAATAAGACGAATTTAAACTAATGCTTTTGTTTTTTTTTCATATATCAAAAACAAAAACATTCTGAAACACCCTTTACCTTAATTTTATAGATCATCGAAATAAAGGTCTTGTATCGTCCATGGCCGGCTGCACGCTTCTCTACCGGTTTCCTTTGAGCCATGGTTTCATTTCTCAGTATCCGCCAATTTCCTAATTGGCAAAGGACAAGGAAAACATTTGCAGTAAGATTTGAGCAATTTGCAGAATTGCCGGATTTTTGTCAAAAGACGGGGAAGTCCCCTGATTTGCTTGGCAATAAATTAGGCTGGATTTGAGGGTGACGTCACTCATTTTCGCGCCGAGTTATGAACGGGAAAATCTTTCAAATTATGTTGTTGCATTAGCGGGATATATTACGTGTCGTGACTGTGCGGGAATTAGCTTATTCAGTACTTGTGGGAACGTTTATGTTTGTTATATTATGTTTGTTGATGTTAGCCACATAGTGTCTCGTAGAATTCTAGTTCTAATTAACACGTTCCTACGCATACAGTTGATAGAACATTAGGTCTAGTTTCAGAGACCAATTCAGTCGGTACATAATAGATCAGGCACCGGCTGGAAGCTTTGACATGCAAATGTAGCTCGATCCTACAGAGTGCGGCGGAGTGCGGCGCGCGGCTCCGGACCACTCGGACCAGTCACGTCGCACGCCGCGCGCCGGCCGCTGCCTTAGTCTGCAGCTTGAATAATGTCATCTAACTTGTCTGTAAAAGAAAATAAATGCTAAAAAAAGCAGGTTTCTGTTTTTGAACTTCTCACTATATCTCTACCATGGCATGGTCACTTATTTCGCTTTTTGTTGCAGGGGTCGTCGTAAGAAAACTTTTAGTTCCGGTTAAAGCTTACCATATTATCTTCTTAGAGACTACTTTCAGCTTTGTACATCCGTAATCCGCTGTGAATAATTCACGGAGCATCTCTTAAATATGTGCCGTTATGGTAATAATGCTGAGATGTGAGCGGGCGCTGCTCAACCATGCATCGAGATGATTCTCCGAGGGCACATTAGTCCGTCCGTTTGAATCAGTCGGACGGGACCCGCGGGACGCCGGCTAAGTGGTTCCAAAACCAACATCGCGTGCCGCGCCGCCGTATCACGTCACGGCACGACATACGAAAATCAAAACGACGTTATCGCACCGACTCAAATAAAGAGGAAATGAAATATAATGTTCCATCGTTCCTGCAATAAGGCAGCGGCGGCGACACGACACATTCGTTCGAGGGACGCGCTTTAATGAATTCTGGCTTGTTGCGATACTGACGGGGCATGTTAGGAGAGGCCTGATCCGCTAGATTCAATTGGCAGAGAGCAAATAGCTCAAATTAGAGAAGGCTCGTAGCGAGCCGAAGTTGAGCAGTTAGAGAGAGCCGCTCGTACAGACTGCTGCGTAACCTGTGGCCGGAGCCGTGACCCCCGCCACGGCCCGGTAATGGACGGAAGGGGATAAATAACTTTTTTACCTTGTTTTGATGGTAGCTCAGAAAAGATTACAGGGTGGTTACCTACTTATAAAATGTTTTACTTTCGCTTCGGTGAGTAGAGAATAAGTAGCTATTAGGCATTCAGTTTTATGGAATTATAGTATCGCCAACTAGTATTATGTAAGTAATCTTTTAGATAATATTGTAGTTAATCCAAACCACTCCCATTTTATTTTCTGATAGCTACTTGATTTTCGTCTGGTTCCACTCCATTACAGGAGGTTGGCCATGAGCTTAGCAAACCCTTCCTTATCTTGAGCTAAACGCAAAAGCTGTTCGACGCAGCGTTTCGACTTTGACTCTGGCTTTTCCACTCTCGGATGTTTCACAACCATGGCTTCTTGCTTCTTGCAGCGCATCGTTTACTCTCGATCTTGCCCATCATTATTAGTTGGAAAGCTACTTAGGTACCAACAGCTGCAATTTTATTAAGGAAGAATCATGCAATCATGCACATGCCCGTTACTTGCAGTGCTATAGTACATGGGTACCTATTGGAAAGCTACTCTAAAATTTAGTGAAGCGTAGTTAGAGTGAATCCAGCCGAGGTCGGAATAATAATTGAGTATTGAACTGTGCACCAAATAGAAGAGTACGACTTCATCAAATATTTAATTGAATGTTGTTTGTTTTGAACTGCATCCGTTGGACTCGTCAGAAACACGAGCTCTGTGTGCCGGTAGAGTTATTCAGGCGGAGTTGATGGTAGGAACTATAGTTGAGTCGACAATGGATACCTGCGAAATATTGTAAAATTTTATTTTATTTGATGAAAGGCTTGTGTTCTACCGTCGTCTCGCCTACTGGTGAACAATGATGCGGTCTACGACGGAGCACGCTAGTCTAGAAGAAACTGATCTACTTTCGACCTGAAGACACCTTTATTATATCTATCGAAAAACATTAAACCAGGCAAAACATCTCATATCCTGGAATTACTCACACAGTGAAATTAATTAATCAACTAAATATTTAAAATATTTTTGGTATGTTACTGTTACGCTGTATTATTGCTAATTGAACCTAATAGTAATTATATTATTATAAGCTTTTAGCACACAATTTCCAAGTTTAGTCATAAAATACAAGAAGCCAAACCAATTCAGATAGTTTTGGTATTCCGCCTCTTAGCAGTTATAGTTGAACTGAACACGAGCCGAAGTTGAGCTCATTTAGCAGCTACGTGAGTTAACTGTGTCTCGCTCAAACCAACTCGTGACGACTCCACTTCGAGTAGACACGTATCTACTAACACGCTAAGACTAAGTTTGTAGTCGTGAAAATTTAAAGCATTTAAATTTGAAAAGCAGAAGTTGAAAGTTTTATCTTTTGTGAAAGTCACTACGGCTAGTCGGCTACGTAAGAAAGCAGAAGCTAAATACCGAATATTCAAATGTAAGCACAAACGTTTACGCTGAGTATGCAATTGTGAGAGCGCAAATATGCCGGTTCCTCTACTCGTATCGACATCCGACATGTTTGCCGCGCGGCGGCGCTCGCGTGCGCTTCACTCGGCCATCGATTCAACACGCGACGTGAGCACTTACGTAACGTAACTAGAACAACGCCGGCGACTGCACACGCGGTCGCGGTCGCAGTCCCAGTCGCTAACATTGGTATACGCTGCGATGATTAATGATAAAGTGCTGCACTGCGTCGCGTCGCGGTTCTCGTCGTTTGTTTCCTTACTCCATAATTCCTTCCTCATGTCAGAGGATTCGTGACACCCACCTCCTACAAGTGTCGCTCTTAATATGATGACTCGCCGTCGCTCTCTATCCTCAGCGACATGAATCGCGTCGTGGACTGGGCTGTTAAGACTGATACGACTAGATTAAATTACAATTTGTACCTACTGTAAAATATTATATTGTCTAACACAAAGTATAGGTAGTTATTTGAAAAAGCTTTTCTATGGGTAAGTATGAGGAAAGAGCGAGTTTGCCGCGATGCCGGGCTGGCTGCGTGCGGCGCGGCACCGCACCGCAAGGCACGCAGGCGGCCGCTCGCGTGTGAATCAATCAGCCGTCGATGGAGCGCGTGCGGGCAAATCGCCGCCCTACAGCGGGCGGAAATTAACCAGCGGTTACCGCCGAGTGCAGGTATCCACCGCCCGCCCACGCCGCGGAGTGCTGAATCACGGCGGGAGTGCCGGCTGAGGGTTGTTTTGTGTCCGGGTGATCGCGTTCGTGTTTTTGTATCTATACTGTTAATGTGCTAAAGCGCGAACTTCCTTTGATAAATGTTTTCTTTTCAGTAGAGTACTTTTGTAAGAGTGGTCCTACTTGATAAGACGGTGCTGTGGTATACGCACTATCCTCAGGGTTAATTTAAGATACGACTTCAAGTAGGTCAAATAAATGCATGCTCCATCGTAGGCCGTATCGATGCTTAAGTACCATCAGACAAGATGGCGGTCAAATGCAAGCCTATTACTGAATAAAAAAAACCTACATAAATAAATGCTTTAGGATTGTATTTTTTATAGATTTGATGTTCAACGCTACAATAAAAAAAATTAGGACTGAAGAAACTAAAGAACTCAATTATCATTAAGTTAATAACCTTATTGAAACGGCCGACCTATTTCTCTATGTCACCATCTAATCGAACCTCACCTACTTTCTACTAGAACCTCGTTAAGGTGATCTCGCCGCAATATGTATCGAGTATGTCTCGCTACATTACAAAGCTCCTATTCACGATTTCTCGCTGGTCGGGTCTTGTCAGCTGTATTTGCGATGGAATATTCAACAAGTTTAGTGCTCGCGACTCGTTCTACTAGACAACTATTTGCTCTACACTCGGATATAAAATAAGTGCTAATAGGACAGGCGACGAGGAAATATAAGGCCAGACCTACAAGAAATAAACATGAACGCTATCAATTAAAAATGCAGCGCTAAGAGTTAACACTTGGACAACTTTAGTGATCGTTAGTACCTAGTACCTACATCCACAATTCAGGATCTTTGTTTAACTTTTGTTGTTGAGGTTATTTTAAAGTAAGCTTTGAATTAGAAATTCTAAACTATTTTGTGAGATAACCACAATCAATTGTCAATAAAATATATCTAATGACAAACATTTTATGTTGACACCATTTGTAAAGAATATGTACCGTGTGTTAACAACTTTATCTAGTAGACTAGTAGTTAATGGCGCATGAAAGTTTGTTCCCGAAGATATCGAAGATGTTAACTTCTTCCTCCCTCCTTCCTCCTCTCGCTTCCCCCCGTTGCCTCTCGATAATGCGATAATTGCACTCTCTAGAGTCTCGCCGATACATTATATCGAGCTCGCAACTTGTACTAACTTACGATATTGCCCGCCGCCGACTCGTTTACGCGAATTGAGTCGTTTGTCTTGATTACTTCGACGTAAGTTTCTTTGGCCAACTTTCAGTGATTGCCTTATCCACATCATTATTAACTAGACGTATATTTTACCGGATTTATTGAAGGTGACATGGTTAAATCTGTGTACACGTACAGTTCTATGAAAGTTCCTGAGTCACATCGCGGCGCGTTTCAAAAATAGTGATTCAAATTAAAATGTGTATTTAGTCGTGTCCCGTCATCGCCGGCTGCATTCATCAGACTTCGCGTCGAAATTGTAAACTCATTCCCGTGTTGGGCGCGAGTCGTCGACCCTTGTACTACTATTTCCGTCCGCCCGACGCAAGCCACGCCACGCCACGCCACACCACGACGCTCGGAACTTATGAATGACACGCACTCGTAAACAACGCGTTTTATATCGTTTTTGTAATCCTTTCATGTTGGATTGCCGTCCGTCAGCCTCAGCGGCGCGCGGCGGCGCGCCCCGGCTCACCTGCGTTAGGGCCAGGCCACACGGTGCGGCACCGCACCGCACCGCATCACTCCGCACCCCTCCCCGCTTCGTCTGCCTCGCGCCGTTGTCCGGTGCGCCTGCGTGCGCCGGAGCGGTGCCGGACGTACCGTGTGGCATACCATACATTTTTATATGTAGGAAAACGTTGCGGCACCGCTCAGGCGCCGCGCCGGAGCCGCACCGCACCGTGTGGCCCGGCACTTACGAAACTACTGTCAAAAATGTATAAACAAATGTCTTCACATACGTCACTCTACTGCCTCGAGCTGCACTCTTCATGTCTCAAGACCGTAATTTACTAAATCTTTCACTTTTTCGTGGTGGTTGCATCAATCATCTTTTCTAATGTATCACACGTCTTTCGAGCGGAAGGAAGCTTTTGAAATGACATTGACTGTGAAAACTATACGCCGATAACTAAACACGAGAAGAACGTTAAACGGCTGCAAACTTACAGCTGTAGTAAAACTGATAATATTTTACAGGTGCAGTATTGTTCGGGCGAGAGAACGCTGAAACTTGAGACACATTAAAAGAATATTACCTCGGCGGTAAAACACGGGGCGTTGCGCAAACTTTATTAATATTACCTAAATACCACGACCTGGTGTTTCGCCCAAGCATGCGCGACTGCGCACCAGATCAGCTGAACGACAGCGAATAGATACCTATTTCAAACATGAACACGATCATTTACCTTTTGAGGAAGGAAAATGTCAATGACACTCAACAAAATGTATGGAACTGTTTTTTTTTGTCGCGAATTTCGGGTTGGTCCCATTGTAAAAGTGGTTCATAATAGTGAACCCTGTGGTGGCATCGCTTACTAGGAATTATTTTTTCTACGTCTGGCCGCGATGTAACAAAAAGCTGTCGCCAAACCCCATTGAGTGAAGTGCAGAGTTCACACGAAATTTAAGAAACAAGTGAAAGCCATAAAACGTTTTATATATTGTTTTAGGCAAACTTACAAGAAATCCTTTTTTGTTTTGCTCGAATGGACCATTTAGATAAATTCTAAAAGTGCAATACTTGTATGAGTAAAGTTTCATTGTAAAAAACTAAATCTTTCAAAAGGACTCAAAAAGCAATAAAATAGGAGATTTATGACTACGGACGACCGTGGGACAGTTTTGGTGAAGCCAAACTGAACGATAGGTTAGGAACATTCTGGATTAGACCGCGAAAGAGTGCAGACGTAATTGTCCTAAATTAAACTTTGAAAGAGTGCAGTCATGATTTCTGAAGCACCTTAACTTTAGTTAAATTGTGGTTTGTCTTTGAAATCTTGAATATGAAGTTGTAAATGTTAAGGCGTGCTTTTCCTTTGTTTGAACCTTTAAATAGTGTCAAGTGTTAACGTACAAAATTCAGTGGTGAGCTGTTAACAGCGGTTTGGTAACGTACATGCACTGTATCAATAAACTTGTAAATATTATGCCAGTTTAAAGTAACGATTCACACTTATTAAATTAGTCTTACTAAATTGTTCATTTACTTTTATATGGAGCAACAAGATAATCTAAATTATATTGAACGTATGTACCTACAGCGTATGAACGCGTACCTCATGAGTTAATTGTTTAAGCCTATTTAGTTATGGCCGAGACTAGTAAAGCACTCACGTGTGTTGATCGAAGGAAAGAATCCGAATTAACACGTTCTAATACGTTCCTCTAAATACTGTGTCACTTATAGAGTTATATAAGTATGACTTAATGTTGCTCTATGTAAAGTATTATAATGTGTTGCTAATACCTTCTTTCTATGATTCGATAATAAATGTTTAACTAATTGTATGTGTAATTAAGGTATCGTATAAGATAGTAAAGTTAAAACTACTATACCCTGAACTTGATTAATAATTGAATTTCAAATACAGTAAACTAAAATGGAAGTCCTAGAACAAACACATAATTGAAAGAAAGAAATATAATAATAAATATAAAACATAAAATGTAACCAATAATTACTACTTGGTCTAATAATAACTAATAAAGACTATTCGGGGTATAGTGACAAATATAATTTGAATAGTTTCGGAATAAATAATAATAATGCAAAGGGCGATCGCGATCTTGGTTTTCTATTCATTCAGCTAGATATTCCGGCCCGCACAGTTTTCGCTTGGACTATCGCTTTCTGTGTGGATATGCCTAGTAGTCGAATGTCCTACAGACCATGAATCATACCCGATTTATGGGATGTATAAAAATGAGTTTAGCTTAGGGCTAACAACTGATTTACCGTAAATAAACCTTCATATCGCCCAAATGACTTGTTTGATTTATTAAATTAAGCTACAATTCCCGATACCTCACTAGGTAGATACAAGTATTTACTAAAGTCTAACCCCAGACCATGATACTCTCATTAAAGTAAATCTCATTGCTCAATATAAATATTCATTTATCACTAAAGTAACGAGAGTTGAGTCTAGAAACGAATCCTAGGTAGTTGTAAGATTTACAGCTCTAGCAACGTGCGTACTTCGGGATTTCAACCAACGCGTTCTTCACTACCGACGAGTTCAACAGCAGAGAACGTAGGTATAGGAAGTATCGATTACCAATTATAATTTATTATAATATATGTGGAGTCACCGTATCCACCGTAATCTTGGTCTTGGTCGAGGAAAGTAGCAGTTTGCAGGATGTCGAGATAAAGTCGTGGTTCAATGCTTACTGATTTATTTTATGCCAGTTCGACCTTATATACTATCCTAAGCTTACAGTAATAATAATAATGATAATTTACTAACCTAGGTCTAATCCTTACCTACCCGAGAGCCCTTAACAGTATTTAATCACAAACGTCTCAAATTACATATTTATAATAACTCTAAACCTCCAGGAATAAAACTACAACGCTAACCAATCTTTATTAAATACTAATTAACCAACTTAATCAAAATCTAACACAATACTCTAAATATTCATCTCGGCACCATCCGAGCGCGTTTGTATAAATAAACCCCCTGCACCCGCGCGGCCCTCAGTGGCCCAGCGCCATTTGCGCTCGCCAAACACCCGGTACGCTGTAGAGGCCTCAGTGGCCAACAGCATTTAGTCATTCCTAAAAAAAAAAAAAAAAAAAAAAAAAAAAAAAAAAAAAAAAAAAAAAAAAAAAAGCGCGGCCCTCAGTCCGCGGCGCGCTGCCAGTCGGTGCGCACGTCGAATGCTCATGCGCCGCCACATAGGCCCCCTTCAAGCGAAGCGTACTCTTGTTTTGACGACTCGTCCTGATCTCGTGACGTAGGGCTTCGCTGACTCGGGCAAACATGCTGGCGGCGCATGTACTATGCTTGATGCTGGTTGATGCGGAGGTGGTGCCGAAGATGTAGGTACTGCTGCTGTGCGTTCGGACTCGTCTCGCTCGGTGTCTTCATTTAGTATGTATGCAGGTTTCAGCCGGTCGATCGATACGTTCGACGTACGCAGTGGTAATTGCAGTTTGAAGTACTTGTCATGACGTTCGAGTATCTTGAACGGTCCGTCGTAAGGCGGTTTCAGCGCGCCTCTCACTGTATCGTTACGGACGAACACGTGATTACACGTCGCTAGGTCCTCGTAAACAAATGTTTGTTTACACGTAGTTCTTCTGTGTTTCGGTACCAGTGATGCCATCGTTTCTGTTAGGCGGCGCACGAACGCAGCGTCTTCTATGTTCGCCTTTGCCGGAACGAAAATATCAGACGGTACTCGAAGTGTCGAACCGTAGGTCATCAGGGCCGGACTGTAGCTTGTGTCTGCGCAGAGGGCGGTGCGTAAGCCAAGAAGCACGGTGGGCAGTTCGTCGCTCCATTGTGTGCACGCGCCTCTAGCCATGAGTGCGGCCTTTAGCGTGCGATGCCATCTTTCTATCTTTCCGTTTGATGAAGGATGATAGGCCGTCGTCTTGATGTGCATGACGCCGAATTTCGTCATCAGTGCGCTGAAAATGGCTGATTGGAACTGGAGTCCTCGATCCGTCGTCGCGCGAAGTGGGCACCCGAATCTTGTTATCCAACCCTCGTAGACAGCCTTGGCCACTGTCTCTGCTGTTATGTCTCGCACTGGGATTGCCTCGGGCCATCTTGTGCAGCGGTCGATAATGGTAACCAGGTACCGGAATTCGTTAGATAGCGGCAGAGGCCCCACTATGTCGAGATGGATTTGTTCAAATCTTGCTGATTCTGGAAACTCGCCGATAGGACTGTTTACGTGTCGCTGGATTTTCGCGCGTTGACATCCGATGCATGCTCTCGTCCAGTTTCCGACTTCCTTGTTCATTGCCGGCCAGAAGTATTTTGACGTCATCATCTTGCGTGTCGTTCGAACGCCAGGATGACTAATATCGTGTTGCGCCTTGAATGCTGCGTAACGATAAGCCGTAGGTAGGTAGGGTCGTAGCTTGCCGGTCGATGATTCGCATACTATTGCTTTTGAAACGCCTGGGAAAAACACGTTATCAAATCGCAGGTTGCATTTTTCTCTCATTATTTTCAAGTCTTCGTCTGTGTCTTGATCTTGAGCTAATTTTTCGAAATCGATGCTAGATGATAACTGGATTTCTTCGATCTTGTCTAAACGGCTCATTGCGTCTGCGGCTTTATTCTTTGCTCCGTCGATGTACTTGATGTTTGAGCAAAACTGGCTAATGTAGTGTAGTTGGCGTTCCCGCCGCGGAGTGTCACCACTAGTCGGTAGTTTCGTGAGTGCGTAGGACAACGGCTTGTGATCTGTATAAATAGTTACGTCATTGCCTTCTATAAGCCGTCGCATATGTCTTACAGCTGTGTACATTGCTAATAGTTCGCGATCGTACACGCTGTATCTTCGCTGTGTTTCGCTCATTGACTTCGAGAAAAATGCGAGCGGCTTCCAGGTGTTGTTTATTTTCTGTTGTAAAACGCCACCAAGACTCTTATCAGAGGCATCTGTCAGGAGGCACAGTAGAGCGTTAGGTACTGGATGCGTTAATGTAGTGGCGTCGATAATGCTTTGGCGGCACTTATCGAATGCTTTTTCTGCTTCTGGCGTCCACTGTATCGGTGTCTTGTCGTTTTTCTTACAATTGTGCAGGTACTTGTTGAGCTCGTGTTGATGTTCAGCTTGACGTGGTAGGCAATCGCGGTAGAAGTTTACCATGCCCAAAAATCTTCTCAATTCTTGAACTGTCTCTGGTTTCGGGTACTTCTTGATGGCTTCAATGTGATCATCAGTAGGCTTAATTCCTTCGGTTGTTACTTCGTAGCCGAGAAACTGGATCTTCTTTTTGCCAAATTCGCATTTGTCGATGTTGAGTGAAATGCCGAATTTGTTCAACCGCTCGAGTACTTCTTCTACGTGTCTTCTGTGAATCTCTGGATTTTTTGAGTGGACCAGGATGTCATCCACGAAACAGAAAGCGTGATCGTCGAGTCCTCTCAGAACTTCGTGCATAAAACGTTGAAAGGTTTGCCCCGAGTTGCGCAAACCAAAAGTCATACAGGTAAACTCGAATAGGCCGAATGGAGTGATAATAGCTGTCTTCTCTATATCTTCTTTTCTGTTTGGAATCCAGAAGTACGCAGTTTTGATGTCAAGTTTCGAAAATATAGTTTTTCCGTGCAGCCGGTAGGTGAAATCTTGAATGCGTGGAATCGGGTAGCGGTCTGGAATAGTCACGGCGTTCAGTCTACGGTAGTCCCCGCACACACGTAGCGAGCCGTCTTTCTTGTTTACTACGTGTAGCGGGCTAGCCCAGGAGCTCTTCGATGGCTTGCATATTCCCATGTCGATCATCTTTTCAAACTCCAGTTTCGCAGCTTTATGCTTATCCGGCGGTAGTGGGCGTGGTCTAGCGAATAGTGGCGGTCCAGTCGTCTCAATATGATGCGTCACGCTGTGTTTCGGAGGAGTCTTCATTGACATGGGTCGGAGTACATCTGGATACTTCATCAGGATGTCATGGTAGGTATGATCACGATTGACCATGTAAACGGCTGGATCGTGATTATTGATCTCGATTGCGTCGATATCGATATCCGTTATTTTGTCGAGCAGCTTGCGACGGTGTAAGTCGACTACCAGCTTGTGACTTCTCAAGAAATCAGCCCCGAGGATTGAAGTCTTTACGTCTGCAACTACGAACGTCCATCGAAAATTACGCCGCAGCCCTAGGTTGAGCTCTAATGTGCGCTCTCCGTAGGTACGTATTGGCGTGTTATTCGCTGCGTAAAGTTGATACTTCGCTGCAGTTGAATGCCCTTGTGTTTTGTCTCGTGCTGCTAATACTGAGATATCGGCGCCGGTGTCGACCAGGAAACGTTCCCGCGTGTTCATGTCGATGACGCATAGGCGGTGGCTTGCAGAGGGAACATCGACGCCCGCCACGGTCGATGTTGACATTAGTTTCCCGTCTTCTTTGTCCTTGCGCAAGGTGACTCACAGCGTCGGGCGTTATTACCGAAGCGGAAATGGTACCGGCATAGCCAATCCGGATCCCCTGGTTTTCGTCTGTTGTCAGCTGGGGTACGGGAGCGCGATCGATAACGCGAGCGGGCACTGTTTCTTTGACCTGAACGTAGCTCTGCTATCTCTAGTGAAAGTTTTTCCATCTGCTTGGAGAGAAACTCGAACTGTGAGGCTTCTAAGCTGGATGCAGTAGTGCTCACGGCGGCAATAGAAGTACTCCCCGTGTGCTCAATCATCTTGTCCGCCATGTTAGCTAAACCGTCCAGTGATGATTCTTGATTGACTGATAACACGGCGCGAATCTGAGTGGGCATTTGAGTCATCCACATAACCTTTAATGCGTCGTCCGGAAATTTGTGGCTGCCCAGATCTCGCATCCGCCGAAGCAGGTGAGTCGGCTTCTGGTCTCCAAGTTCTAAACCACTGAGAAGTTTCTGAAGTTGTTGATGCTCCGACTCTTGATATACGGTTATTAACCGATCCTTCAGCGCCTCGTACCGTCCCGTCGCAGGTGGTTTCAATATAATGTCGCTCACTTGTTCTATGTCCGACCGCTGCAGCACGGGAATCACGAGGTTATATTTCTGATCTTCGCCGATCTTCTGCACAGCAACGACTGCCTCGAATTGTGCAAACCACAATCGTGGATTTTCTCGCCAAAAAGGCGGAATTCGTGCTTGAAGCGAAACGGATGACAGTTCGCTTTTCACCTCTGCTAATTTGTCCTCCATTTTGTTGAGTAAACGTCGGGGTCACCAATTGTGGAGTCACCGTATCCACCGTAATCTTGGTCTTGGTCGAGGAAAGTAGCAGTTTGCAGGATGTCGAGATAAAGTCGTGGTTCAATGCTTACTGATTTATTTTATGCCAGTTCGACCTTATATACTATCCTAAGCTTACAGTAATAATAATAATGATAATTTACTAACCTAGGTCTAATCCTTACCTACCCGAGAGCCCTTAACAGTATTTAATCACAAACGTCTCAAATTACATATTTATAATAACTCTAAACCTCCAGGAATAAAACTACAACGCTAACCAATCTTTATTAAATACTAATTAACCAACTTAATCAAAATCTAACACAATACTCTAAATATTCATCTCGGCACCATCCGAGCGCGTTTGTATAAATAAACCCCCTGCACCCGCGCGGCCCTCAGTCCGCGGCGCGCTGCCAGTCGGTGCGCACGTCGAATGCTCATGCGCCGCCACATATATAACATCAATTATACAAAGGAGTTGATTCTGGAGAGACTACCGTTTCGCCTGATGAACGGTAATCAACTTATATGATCTAACTGTGAATAATCTAAAATACTCACTCTGAGTCACTATAGAAGAGGAACTATAATTATATACATAATTAAGTGTTAGGTATATAGCTACCTAACCTGATATAGAAGTTAGTTTCGATACTAACGAAAGGCCACCGGCCGTTATAGTGTTTGTGATGTAGAAAGTATGTATGTGCGTTTGTACATAATAAACCTTTGGTGTATACGTACACACATAGGGACGTAGCTTCGATGCATACGTCGGCCTCTTGGCCATGTTATTTATATGGTGTATATGGCAAATATACAACTCATTTTCCCATTCACTCTTGATACTAGACTCTGTGAGGACCTGTCGTATTCTATTAGTACATAATCTAATCATTTATATTATCGCAAGTCATAAGAGAATAGTGTGTTGTACTGACAGGGAACATATTAATGTGACTATGACAATAGAGTGCGCTGAATTCCAATTGGACTCTCTGGTACTGCACTTAGCATACCTAGGTCGAGAGTGTACGACCCAAACAGCTTAACCTCCGTGCCTGACGACAATAGTGGTCCTGGCTTGCCCCTTACACGTCCTCCCCCGAGAGTATGATGCTTAGCTCCTCTCGCAACCACTTAGCCACTGTCAGCGGCCGTTGACTTAGCAAACATAAAACCATGGTATATAAAGAGCTGTATAGCCACACTAAGCGTGTCGATACGCAAGGCGAGTGAGTTGCAAAAAGACATACACGGTATGCGCCTGTACGCAGGAATTAGGCCTTGCGAGCAGAGTGGGCCAGTTGTACGATCAGTTGTTATTGCATAATTACCACAGACCAGTCACTTGGATAATATTCATTAGAATACCGTTTTATTTCCAACTGGACATATTTCAGTTCCAGTTAGAATTCTAATACTCGCGCTACAATACCTAGACTGCCAAGCCTGGAGGTATAGTTATGCGATGGCATGAGCCGTGAGGGCTGTTAATAAGCTATATGCATTAACTCGCACACATATAAAACATGAGATATAAATATATTTAGCCACTTAATATTTTCCTAGCTAGTAAAACACTAAACTCGTAACTAATCTTCATAACTAGACGATCACATATCACAAGACTTCGGCAAATATACGTCGGTATTCCACCACCAGGTAGAACCGACCTTTAAACTGAAGCTTTGGCACCGGGTACCACTACAACCCTTTTCAGCTTAGTCGAATCGTTCCTTTTAACCCTGTATTACGCCTAGACCTTCTCAGGCTTCTTGCCTGACAGGAACTTTTGCCTATACATATATTAAGGAGATAAAGTTTTACCGACAAAATTCAAGCTGCGCAAGGTGACACGCGAACGATCTACCAGATCATCATCATCAGATCAATGAAAGCGTGCAACACAATCATTCTCAGTATATGTCTACAAGAGTAAGCAGCAGGCGAGGGAAACCAAGCCCGGGCAGCGTCTACCGCGCGGCGCGTCTGACTCGCTTTGCGGACGCTTTGCTCGCTTATGTTTGACCGAGAGGTTATTTATGTCGCCAGAAACAGAAGAGCCGTAGTTTGCAGACTCTTTATGAGTAAAGAAAAATGTTAAGTTTCGCGCAACAATAACGCAGACTTATAAACGAGAACAACTGGCGGACAACCGAAACTTCGCACTTACGAGTAGTATAGTTTGTTGAGTGCGCATTATTTGTTTCTTTCTTGAGTTGAATCCGAGAAGTTTAATTATGACGGCTGTTTAGTGTTGGGAGTTTACAGGCATAAAATGGAAAACTTTTATTTGCTTCCTTTAGTGTTTTGAGAGTTTTCAATTTCATAGGTCATTTGTTGAGGTACAGTACAAGCTGTACAAGGTACAGCCGCATGGATTCTCTACTATCCAAGCCTATAATGTGGTACGTAGGTATCTCAAAATAAGACCAAACCTGCATGAAACCGTACAATTTAGGTATAGCTGAGAGCTACCGTGTTTCGAAAAGGTATCTATGAATGCATACTTTACTAATCTATTGAGAGCGACTGGTTAAGTCGCGCCTCGAGCGGTCTAAGCCCGCGCGGGTCACGTAGCGGCGCGTCGCGTGGCGTGGTGACCGGCGTGACGTCACGTACCTAGCATTAACTCTGATATTATAGGATCGGGCCAAAGCCCACGAATCTGTTTTAAACACAGCTCACTATTAGCACAGATTTAACTGTTTTGCTGTAAATTGAAAAAGCAAAACAAGTTTTCATCACGATCTCGTAAAAAATTCGTAGTAAAGGTGGTAAAGAAAACCAGATCGGTGGGTGCGGTGCGTACCTGCGGGTGCGTGCCATTGAGATACATTTCATTCTTTGATCTAAGACGCGTACACACGTTTTACATAAATATACGTAAAAAGTAGTTTAGTCTGAAAATAGAACTAGCAAAATTTCTTTCGCAAGTCGCGTAAACAACCGTAGTGAGTTACTTCTGTAAACAATATGCGGCTAAAGATTTACTAAACTTTTGAGAGAACGTGCAAATCATTGCTTCAATTTCTACTTAATCGCTAGTCTGAACTCCACTTTAAAATCGCGCGGGAAACAGGCCGACATCGACAATTGATTGATACCGTAGGCCCGGCTATTATAACAACGGACGAATTTAGCCGACGCTGAATAAATAGCAGTTGGGCTTACATTCCAAGTTTACGAGAGCTCGACTGCACTCTACCGCGTTTTTTATCGTCGCATTCTTATGTTTTAGTAACGCAATCTGACCAAGATTCAGTGTATTATCCTCAATTTAAAAAGCTCTTATTTAAGTTGCAAGTTGCAATATATGTAACTATGTTTGTTCGGATGGAATCAATTTTGAACCACTTCCCGATGTCTGATTGAGCTGAAATTTTATGTGAGTACGTATGTAACTCTGATGACAATGCAAATGAAGCTTGTTTAAAAAAATATATTATATTTAGAATTATTGTATACCTAGGTATTAGAGAACTCCAACCAACTATGTAGGTACTTGAATTAAAATATACTTTGTATTTAGATATATATTTCAACTGCTTTTACCCGACTGCAAACTGAAAATTGGAGTTTATAAAATGGGTTTGTAAGTAGGGCAGTCTGTAAGTTATTATACCTTTATTTGTATGTGACCACAAGGTCAAGACGTTAAAGCGGCACAAATCGCTAATTTTGAATTGCCTTTATTTCTGAAATGTCAAAGGCTAAATTTTGTAGTCAGTTTTTCCTTTAATAATAATTCAATTATTATGAGGCATTATTAGCTCATATTTGTAGATTAATAGACTGTTTGTTTTATTTACTACACGTCTGAATATTTTCCCAAGCGCAACAAGCTCCAAATAATGTCTGGTTACGATCAACTTCATCGTGAACTAATTACGCTGAGTAGTGAGGCCGCGTTTAGTCTGCTACGAGTACTGCGCTACTCTCGTGTTTATATTACGTTAATATTGAATAAGCTCAGACACAACAATGGAGTTCTCATGAGCCGACCCAGATGCTCCTCCGGAGCGGGCGCGCCCGCAACACGCTAACAATGCAGCGATCTTGACCGATATTCACATGAACATTATTCAATACCGGTAATTTTTTATCCTTACAATAATTTATGAAAGCGAAATGAGTGCATGTATACAGTCTGTACGTAATAATGTGAATCTGTTTATTGAGTCTGACCTTCTCTATAACGGTTGAATAATTTACCTACAACATTGATTGATTGATTGTACTTGAGAATGGAAATGATAGTAATTACTCTTGTTTATCCAGGCAAAATGCAGTAAAACAGGAAACTTGCATGTAACGCCATATATAGAGCACAATATTTGTCATATCTGTTTCTGGGTTTCTATAAAACTCGCTTCAAAGCTGCAGAATCACTAATGAAGTCGCTGGACGCAGCTTATGCCTACTTATAAAGAGGGAGAGCAAAGTCCGATATGAGCTCGATATGTGTCAATGTCGAGGGAAGTATGATAATATTGGGCGGAAAGTTTGCCAATAACGCAGCGTTGCGGGGGCGGGCGGGCGACAGCCAGCAACCACGCTGAAAAAGTTTAACCGTATTTCCATAGGCCAATCCCGAAAACTTACGAATGACTTCGGAAACTGGAGTATTTAAAAGGCGCAGTAGAAATAAAACATTTCTGGGAACTCCTCGCTTGTAATTTCGCGAGTTGTGAAATTTATTATGCAGAATGTTTTAGTGTATTACCTCTCCCGTCCCGCTCGCACCCGCCGCCCGCCGCCCCGCGGGCCCGCGGTTCTGCTTTATTATTGAACGTTTCAATAACCCGCGTTAACATTCATTCTTTTTTCGAAAAATTACTGCGAAAATACTTTTGTAAAATAGTTTCTATAGTGATTTCAAAGGCTTTGTACTTTAATACAATTAAAAAGTAATTGTCTTAGCTAACAATAACTTACACTACATTAAGACGACAGGTGCGGCGCGGCTTCCTGGGGTGGACTCTACTCTCTATGCCAGTCAAATGTTAGTAGAAACATAGACTCATAATTGACTTAAATAATATACTTTTAGCTTTTAAAGTTAACCAGACCTAAGTAGGTCTGGTTAACTTTGTTTGAGACAGACTTGGCAATAGCTTCGTTACTTATGCTAATACTTGGAGAGCAAGGCAATTAAATAAGCAAAGTTATGAGCCACAAAAGTAGTTTTCATTTTAATGTATTTTATAATATAATTGTTAATTTTTTTTATAAAAAAAAATGAGTGGTACCTTTATATTTAAAAATAAATTTTAAACTGCTAAGTTTTTGATTTGGTTCTGTTTAAAGTTTTTAGTTAGAAGGACATTTCGATTACGTGATATTATTCTCACCGTTCATCCGACTTTGTTTATGTATTTAATTATTGTTACAAGAGTGTATTTAATATGTTCAAAGAAAGTTCAGGCAGGGCATAATAACCCTTGCTAATTACCCAACAAACTATTAAGCTCATAGTAAAATGGTTCGCTGCGAGCCCGAAGTTGCGGCAACTCGGACTTTATTAAAACGCTGTTTACTAACCTTCGTGGTGACGCCTTTATTCTTGTGTCCTCGCCACGTATTAAATAGTAGTAGCTAGATACCGCATCACGGCATCATACAAGTACTTTTGTTCCTCTTAATTTTGTGTTTTACATGCTTACTGTTATAGGTTACTATTTAGAGGTAGAATGAGGTAAACTTTGTGTGTTATTGTACGCACTTTCTTAAATTCACATTGTTTTTCCTATATTTTGTAAGATTTCTAACGAAATTGAGCGGAGATAATCTGACAGCATGGTTCTTTGATCAACCTCATTTATAATTCCGTCTAGTCGTGAACTGGGAAAGGGATTTCCGATATTCTTTGTTTATTCAAAGCTAAGAAGGGAAATGATTCGCTAATTATTTAAACGGAAAGCGGACGAGGGCTGTCGGGTGGCGTCTGGTGACGTGGCGTGGGAACGACACTTGGGTAAATAGACCTCGGGACAACGTCACTCATTCTCTCTCGCCTCACGCCTTATTCAGGTAACTGTAGGCTCAATAAACGACTGTGTCTAATTGTAATAAAACAGATTTCGCTCGCTGTGGCTTTTTAAATTTTAAAACGAGAAAAATTCACTTTGCTTGATGTTCAATGTCTAGTGAGTTAATAGGCAGGTACACACTCTACTCTACTATGACTCTACTCTACATACATACTTATATATACCCACTTAATAATATTTTGAATGACTGATATATATAGGACTATCACGTAACACTATCACTTTATCTGTGTTTAAGGGAACTTGTAAAGTGGGTCACCACACACTTTACGTCACTAGCAGCTAGCAGCACACTCGGAGCAGCCCCCAGGCTGGTGCTCACCTCTTACACTTGCCGATGTATTTCCTGGGCTCTTCTCCGCAGCCCGAGGTGACGAGGCGAGATAACGCTCGTGTTCGCTTCGACAAACATAAATTGTAATTTGATTAAAACTCCCCGCGCCACGTTCACAACAACTCAAATTAGCAAAACGTTCGTCACATTAAAAATACATTGTCAATTTTCTTTGGCCTTTCCCGAACAAAGTAGGTACGTAACTACGTACGTGTCAGGGTGACATTAAAATTAGAGTTCCCTTTGACATGCGGGGAAGCTGAGCCTAGAAAATTGAAGGTCAGAGGTACGCCACTCGTGTTAAACAGCTTTGTGAAGAAATATTCTGAAATATTAAAAGCAATCCGCAGAAAAACAAATAAATCAAATTTCCCACCTCCGCGCCGCGCGCCGCCGCCGAGAGCGCCCGCCGCCGCGCTGGCCGCAGGAGAGCGGCACATAATTAAACCAAAATATCTATCATCATTAAAGAGGGCTTCGGTGAAACATCATTTAATTTAAGGCTGCATTATATTAATGAACGCAGTAAGTCCGGCGTTATGACGGCATTATACCGCTGTTTAGAATAGAATAGCGCGTTGTTTTGAAAGGTGGGCGAAATATCGCGGCGTTTGTGAAAGGTCTGCAGAGTTACACAATACTTGCGTACTTACGGCGGGCGGCGGCAATTAGGGCGCTTCACGCTGACTGGGCGGGATTACCCGGCGGGTATTTTTAGACTTAGCCGTGGCACAACTTTACCGACAGGTGCTTTATGTGATTAGATTATTCAGAAAAGTAGGTTTAGTGTTAGCTGTATGTTGTACTTGTCAGTTTTGTTTTGTGGCAGCACACAAAACTACTCCGATGAAGTATTTCGTATTGAAAGTAGAAGAACTAGGACAAGAATATGATGAAGACGAAACTGACTTTTGAAATTAATCGAAATAGCTACAAGAGAACAACTACGAGTAACTAATGAAACTGTTTATACTATCTCCTTCACCTTCACCGCCTACATTACCGCCTTTCACTACTATTTAATGTGAGAGTGGGTTCAGTGCACTTAAGTAGATTCCAAGTTAGTTCGCAGTTAAGTCGAGTCTGATTTCACTGCAGCCACGGTTTACTCGGCGAAGTTCCAGTGAAGTGGTCTCAACTTCCCACGAGAGTCTCTCGGTAAACACGAAGTGTGGCAAATGAGCAACGATGGCGTATTTATAAGGCTTTGATAGCAATCTAGCGGGTCCACGTTATAGATGGTATTTAGCTAAGAAGTTAACAGGGGTCGCGCGACTTGACGAGTGGGCGGTGGAGCGGCTGCTGCGCCCACGAGCCGCGCCGAGCAGCTGTGACTTCGCAAATTAATTACGAAAATTGTAATGTTACTTGTGGAAGTTGTTATTATTTTAGACCACTGTATTTAGTAACAGAAACGGAAAGACGGCTGAATTTAGATGGTTTTGTTTTAAAAGTACCTGTGGAATAGAAGTTGCTATCTTATGATTTTCATTCGAGTCTATAGCGCCTGATAAAATTGTTTCAGCAATGTTTGGTAGCTGTTGCCTGTCAAAGAACTGAATGGTAATCAGCTGACCCACGTAATACATTTCAAAGAGAAAACAATAACAGTTCACAACACATCGAGGCAGAAAATTATGAAACATCGCTGCCCCGGGCAAGGGCCGATTCCTGCGGGGGCCACAAATCGTTGATAGATGCGTTTCCGCTCCTTGTACCTGCTGATTTACTCATAGTACAAAACCATCACGTATTTGTTACAATATAACTCAATTGCAACATATTTTTTATGAAAACTGTCATAGAAGGAAAGTTGAAAGAAGGAAAGGACCAGGATGACCATCCTTAGATCAGAAGAGATGTCATGTTGTACAACGAGGTAAAAGCACTAGCAGAAGACCATCAATCCAGGGAAATTACTCCACCGACATAAGGAACGCTCTTAAATTTGGAATGAATAAATGCAACATATTTTTTCCTCTCAAGACACCTCACAATATTTCTGTGTGCCATAAACAGGCTCGGAATTCATGCAATTGACGGTTCCGTCCATTACGCCCCGATGGTATTTGCACCCGAGCTTTTTGCCCACAAATTTGAGTACGGACGATAAATTTAATTCAAAGCTATTTTTAATGAAAATGTGCTGGCAAGAAGAAAAGTTTTTTAGGCTCCAGACATAAACAAACTAGTAGGTCATTCGTGATTGATACTTAGTGACAATCAGAAATAACTACGAAAGCAGATGAATTATTATGAATCTGATAGTAAGCGCCAATAAATAGTAACGTCTGCAGGTCGGCCCACCTGGCAGTAAGCGCCCAATAGTTAAGTAAACAGTAAGGGCGTTCAATATTTAACTTAATACTTTATTAACCATAATTGATATTCGAGAATATTCCTAACCCCAGAACCGTAACTCTTGAATTTTCTTAAGGCATTTAGTACGTTTCCAAGCTACTCGTACCGCTGTGTAATCTCCTCGGTGCCCGAGGGCATTGAATGCGCTGCGTCGCGTCGCGTCGCGTCGGCTTCTCATTACCAATGTTTCGCAGTTCCGTGCCTATTTGTCATCGTCACCCCCTCACCCCCTTCCACCCCCGCTCCGGGGTACTCCCCGTAGACAAATGGGCCAAATTAGCTCTAAATACAATATCTGACTGAAGCGAATCGCTCTTCCGGGGACTTAGTACATCGCTGACATTCAAAGCGGTTGTTACGCTGACAAAACAAGTCTTTTTTCATGAAAGCCTAATTCGCTTTTTGCGACCTTTGAATCAACACCGCCGATGAAATTAAATTCGGTTACCATCTTCAGAAAGTTTAGAAAGCGGCGTCTAGTTGTGATAGGCAGCGCTCATGAATAATGAAAGTTCGTTTGAATGGCGGGACTTCCAGATTTCAATGATCCGTTTTGTCTGTCCGCCGCAGAGAGCACTCCGTTAAATAAGTTAGTTTATTTAGGAAACATTTCCAACTTCAAATGAATCCCTGGAAGCGTGTAGCTTTCAGCAGAGCTGTTTTGATAAGTTTAAACGAATGTTAAATTATTACTCGCGCTAGTTCAGTGGATGTGATCGCTGACTCTTAGTTTGTGTGCTTGCGGGATTTAGACAGAATAGTTTTAACAAACTAGCTGACCCGGCAGACATTGTCCTGTTGTAACTATGAATATTGAATTCGAATTGTCTTAAATTTTCTAATGTTTTGCTCAACTTCCTTATTTTTTTTCTTTCATGAACATTGTCCTGACAACAATTAACATAATAAAAAAAAGCGAAATTGTTCCATTCGTTCACGCGTGATGCGATGACCAAGGAAAATAGAGATTCATTTTTTTAAATGCAGATTATCGAAATATTAAATTTGTTGCTACACAAAGTCATAATATTGCGCATTTCAAATCACGTAAAGTTAGGAAATTCCGAGTGCAGCGGAGAGCAGTATTGTGTCGCTCGAAGTGTGTAACTCGCTTACCGCCGTGATACTAACTCCGCGCCCGCTCGCTGCCGGCCCGTTATTATATTGTGGGAACTCCGCCTGAATAATACTGGCTACAACACAGAATATTGTGCTCGGCTTTGAGGAGTGCTGTGCCTGAGTCGGGACTGAGTACGAAGCTCGTGTTTAAAGGAAAGTCATAGGGTGACGAATCAACATCGAGCTGTGCTGCGCTGTGCTGAGCTGTGCTGTGCTGTGTTTCTTAAGCTACGTTTTTTTAAGAATCAACATCAAGCTGTGCTGCGCTTTGCTTAGCTCAGTATAAAGCCGAACGTCCAGCGCCGGCTAAACTAAATGAAAACTAAACTCACTGAACTAAGCTAAGCTAAACTAGAACTACGTTGTCCGTCCACCAAAAAAGTAATCAGCACATAAAAAACATAGCACAGTTCGGCACAGCGCGGCTCAGCACGGCGGGTAGCGCGCCTCGCTCGAGACTGCTGCGTTTTTAAACAGAGCGTAGCCTCACACAGCGCAGCACAGCATGGTTTGTTTCTATCCTCATTGAAATATTAGACGAGCGAGTTGACCAAACATAGCACAGCGCAGTACAGCGCAGCACAGCTCGATGTTGATTCGTCACCCATAAGGTCGGGTTGTGTATTGCACAGCTACAAGAAACGGTACCACAAAAATACATAAATGAATCTTTGACAAGCGCGGAATATTGTAATATTTTAATGATGCTCCAAAATGGATCATCCTCAATCCGACGTCGGGAAGGGGTTCGAAATTCAGTCGCAAGATTTGACCCACACATACTACTACTGCCACTTAAATAAAAGCTTGGGAATGCTATGGTATAGATATAGATATCAAGTCAGCACTCAAAACTATCCGAACAAAATTTGGTGCATGTTATTTCACCACGACATATTGTGTTATCCGACCGCTGGGTCCCTATTCTTGGGCGCTCGAGATTATCTCGGTCACTCTCACTGTCATGATATTTCCGATGACAAATAAGATCTCACTCACCAGAATAGGGGCCGTCCAGTAAAGTACCTAATGCATGAATTAGTGAGAGTTTTGCGACCCTCATCCGTGTACACTCAACTAAACTAATATCAATTCAGCTAATTAGCGAATCAATAAATGATTTGGTTTGCGGTGAAGCGTCGTTGTTTGTTGGTTTTTGATCCCTAACAAATAAACAATGAAACAGATTTACAATAAAGTGAGATGAAAACTAAAGTGAATAGAATATCAATCAAGTGAGTTTCATTTACTTATAGTTTTTGTAAGGTACCGTATAGCCACGTCAAAATTTGTAAACTAGAAAAGCGCGCGGCTCCACGGGGCACAATAATTAGTAATGAGTATTTACGAGCCGCCGAATCACACTTGTTTATTATGTAAATGAAATTTAATGTGTAATAATTACGCCCTAGTTGGTCCGCTGCCAAACTGTTATTGCACTGATATGATTTTGGATTGTCTGCAGAAAATTATGCGCTTGCAGGAGTCCAACGAAACTGCCAACGTATAATATTCACTAACTAACTATTGATTAATAAAAGTAATCGTAGCGTGCTGTTTCAATACTCTAGGTACTCTTAGTACGTAATAATAACCAGGGGAAATCGCCGACCAGAGCTTGTTTTAGTTCGAAACAAACTTTCCGTTAGAATTCTAGTTAACTAAAACTAGTTGCAACCCACCGTTTCATCCGCTATACACAAGAACTGTTACCTCTTACGGGATAAAAAAAGCCTTTGTGTAAATCCAGGGTCATAAGCTGCCTCCAAACCCCATTCAATTACATTCAGTTGTTTGTACGTAATTGAATAACAAATTGCTAACCAAACTTTCTAAATGTTTATATTATGATTTTGATATTAGTGGGATTCCACCATATTAGATAAGTAAATATACAATTCATAATATTTACCGGGCTTTATTCGTGTCGAATGTAAAATAGATGTTTTCACATTACTGCGAGGTGGGACTTGTGGTAAATATTATAAGTCTCGCTAATGAATGTCGAGCCTTGGCCTCATTTCACGTTTAAAGAAAGCGCAAAATTATGATCTTGCTGCTCGCACTCCGCTAACACCAACAAACGCAATATCAGTTGTTTGTATCGTTAGCACAAGGCGAGATATTCTCCCACAAGGGAAATAATAATGTATCTAGGAATCGTTCGCGATCCATTAGCGATAATCCAGGACCGGCCGCGCGCCGAATATCCGGTAATCTGGCGAATATTCGGCGAATAATTGGCGAATCACTCCGAACATGATTAGTTTTCCGTTTTATTAAACCAACCGGCTGACGTACCCGGCCGGAAACGAATTATAATAGCCATTATGTAACGAAACATTGTTACAGCCGTGCCCTGCGGACTCGTCTTACCAGCTATTATAAATAGAACCTACGAGTATACTACTTCCTTGTCTAATCTCGCCAGGATTAGTGCAGTTTTTTGGTGAAAAAATAACCAAAAAGACAAAAAATATGTTAAGAGAAAACAGAAATTGTGCGATACACATACGAGCAGTACCTACTGGAAATAATAATTTGGAAAGGTGGACTATAATTATGAGGTGCGTCCAGAACAGTAAGTGAGAAACAGAAACTATCTCTGCAAGATGGAGAAGGTAAATAAATTAGAAAAACTTCACCAACCTTTAATCCACGCCACCATCACCTTCCGCCGCAATATGGTGGAACAGCTCAACAGGGCTGAACAGTTCTCCAAATCTTCGTCACTTCACAACAGTGCGCAGTGTCACAGACAAGAAGGTTTCAAGGAAATTTTAGACTGAAATCGACTACTGCGCCCGCACCGCGAGCAGTACGAACGCAAGCCGCGTACAATGTGAACCGCTCTGACAGTGGCTTCCATCGCTTGACGTTAGTGAGTAGATAAATTAATATAGCTATTATTTCAATAGACAATAGTATATTTAAAACAAAAATATACATATACACACAAACATACTAAATATATAAAAAAAAGAACACTATTTTTGTCTTAACCCAGTCTCAACTCAGCATAATGCCGGTCGTAAACAACCGGCGCTGGTCTTCCGTTGAGACTGGCGGGTGACGTGATGGACATTTATATAAAACACGATACAAAATAAAAAATAACAAAGAAAATGCAACAAACAAACAAAGAAGTGAATTAAAATTAAAAAGTTAGTACATATTGATTTATAAAACAAATAAAAACAAAACACAATACAAAAGTGAAACAAAAAAACAAAAAACAAAAAATTTGGCCTGCTACATGAAAATAAAAATAAAATAAATTGAGGTAAGTAATATAAAATATTAAATCCATCTCCTATTATTTCCATCTCCTCTTTTCCTTGTCAAGATCTAACAAATCTAGAACAAAAAATGGAGGTTGTAAATGAACAAGAAAAATTGCAAATAAACCGCGTGTCACATTTAATTCGTTGATTGAACGAAGAAAAGAAAATAAACAATAAAAAAATCGAATTTCGAAATACCCGCATAAAACTGTTATCATTATCATTATCACCAAGACTCGGTATATCATCATCGACAAAAGCGCTGCGTAGACGGCCGACGCCGACGGCGTCACTCAGCGGTCGGAAGTGCGTTGTTTCAAGCCGCAGCGCTTCCGCTGCGCGAGCATTGTGCTCGCCGTCTGCACTCGCATTTATCTGAAACAATTTCTGATACCTCGGAACACGCTCAAGATTGTAATGAAATATCTACTTAGGTACTTGTATACTTACCCCCCATCTACAATACCTGAATATTAAATTTAGCTTAGGTTATAAATGCGAATGTTTGTGTGTGCAAGTACCTACAATCTACATAAAATACGATATTATAATGTAAGTAAGTTCCTTCATACTGATCTCCAAACGTCTATACACCTACTCGTAGATTGTGTATACTAAATATGTTCTGCGAAAAGCTACTACATCATCAGTGAGTTCTGAGTACTTATTATTGGAGAATCTATTATTTATGTCATCGATCAAGATCCGATTTTGGTGATTTATGTAGAAAAATCTTCCTATATCGTTCGTGTGAGATACAGCGGCGCGGCGGGGCAACACGTGGGATGTAGTCTGTACTTACTGAGTTGAGAAATACTGAAGTGAAACGAAAATGATTCTAAGAACAAGAGAAACACAAGTTTTTGTATATTTAATTTGGGAGCTATTTTTGGGTGATGTAATAACCCAATTGGATATATTTTCCTTGTTCCAAGCCCCGCGAGTGAAGATTAAACAGCCCTGGAGCCACGAGCGGCGTCGAATCGCGCTGAGATAAGTTAACTAACAGCAGAAGAACTTTAGTGACAGCGTAAGTAATTAGCTTGAATGATATTCTGCTAATTGCACGCTGCGGTATCACCGCCATTTTCTGGAATAAAAAGCCTATTATTTGAATTTAGGATATTGAGCTACCTACATATAATTTTCATCCAAATCCATCTTGTTGTTTCTGCATGATTTAGCATAAAACATAATATATTTATAATAATAAGTAGGATGTCTGAGAGCTCCGAGAGCTTTAAACTTATCAATTTACTTAGTTTGATGTATTTATGGTGATGCAGCAATTGTTATCAGGACTGTTTCATTGAATAAATTCACAAGTAATTCTGGATTAAGAAATGTAACGAGCCCATCCGATGACGTGGACATAACATCCCGCGACAAGAATTAGTAAGTAATCGTATTGGCATTGGCCAAGCGTAGTGCGATGTCACTTTCCACAGACATGGGTCCCGTACAGGGTGTTTACGAGTATCAACCTATTTATAATATATTTACTGTCACGTTTTATACGAAATCGTTTATTGCGATTTGGTTCTGATTTGTTACAGCGTTCAAATATATACAATATGTCCGGTTTCCGATGTCCGATACTTTAAGGGGTTAAAATGCAATTAATTTTATCGACAAATCACGGATTTTTTTTTATTTTTCTCCATCAATAAAAAAATGGCAGCACTTTAAAAAAAATTGTTAGCGAAGCATAGGTGCTTGTATTAATTTAACAATATCTACCCAAGTAGAAAACTTACAAACACAAAAGTGGACTCAAATGTTAGTTAATAGTGTAGACAATAAATCTAGATTCAAATTTTAATTTTTTAATGTTTCAGTATTATTAAAAATAATTTTTGAAAAAAATAAATTGGACAACAAATTGATGTTTTTTTCAGATTATTCGTTTTAAAAAAAAAACCAATGTGTTAACCAATTTTATTTATTTATTTTTTTTAATAATACAGGATATTCGCTATAAATGTACATTTAAATCTTAACTGTGAGTTAGATAGTTTAGGAGCTATGACAGTGTAAACATACGTACTTGAAAAGCGCGCATACCCCAGCAAATGAAATAAAACAAAAAAAATAAAATAAGAGATAATGAGAAAAATAAAAAAAATCCGTGATTTGTCGATAAAATTAATTGCATTTTAACCCCTTAAAGTATCGGACATCGGAAACCGGACATATTGTATATAATATACCTAATATATACCTCCAGCACTGAGTTCTCAGAGCACGTTATATGAGTAACCTGAGAACGGAAGCAGAGCTGGCTACAGCCATAATTAACTGGAGTGGAATAATATCAGAGGAAGTAAAGCCAATGCTCTCATTGATTATCTTCTTCGTAGTAAAAATATTTCTATTGTTAAAATACATTTAGATAATACTTCCCATTCGGCTTCCAGTTTTTAAAATATTCATGCGTAATTTTATCTTCAGATAACTTCGCACCTAAATTAATAGATTGAAAAAATATTATGGATGGAGGTAGTTAATTATTATGATGCTCTATTCCAGGTACACTGGTTACATTTTAGTTTCTCGTAGAAAACCCAGTTTTATTATTGATATTGTTTTAATTGATATTTGGATGTTTGGAATATTAAAATTTCATTTTGTACGTATACTACACGGGTGTCGCCAGCCCGTCGACTCGCGGTCACTCGGCCTAACATTGTCATGTCTCGAGATCTGTTTCAGGAAGTACCTGTCAATCTAATACGAGATTAATCAGAAGCCCCATAACGCATGTATTATACCTAAATAATGGATCATGAAACTCGAGCTATGAGTGAATCCCTCTAATTCATCACTCGGCCTAATATCACAAAGCTTTATAAACTGGAAACGAGTCTGGAACTCGCATGAAAATATCGGAACATATCGCGAGCCCGATAGCGATTCATGACGAATGTCGGTAACTAATGTCCGCCGCGTGTCGTCGGTGCCCGCAACGTGGCACAGTATCCTCAGCTACTCGCCGGGACCGGGGAGGAGGTGAGGATACTAGTCGTGGACAGCAGTTATCATCAGTTTTACTGGAAACTAACGTGGTTTTGACACATTTTGATACACTCGGGAATATTCAAGTAAAAATGAAGTCGTTTACTATCACTAGTTTCGATCATAATTTTAACAAAAAGTTATCATCAGTAGGTCAATTTATCAATTTTTATACCTACTTGGACTCGTTTTAAATGTTTAAAATGTATTTTGTTTGTATTAGATCAATATTAGCGTTTCCGTAACAACATTTTCCGAAGGCTCCCGCTTGTACATACTCGTACCTGTCGTGAGACCTCAGTGAGCCATCTAAAAGTTTAATTATTAAGAGATTAATTTGCGTAATTAGTTGCTATATTATTTGGCTTTATCAGAATTAAACTCAGAAACTTTTCTAGAAATATACGCTTCGTATACGCAAGGTAGATCCATTAGATCGCGAGCGACGTGGATGAATACACGCTGGAGGCAGGTGCGTCTAGTGATCGATGCCGCCATATTTCACCGCTCGTCAAATAAAACGTGCCAATGATGTGTAGGTATGTGTGGGGAGGCCTTTTAGAATACGCGTTTCCGGTGGGTTCTTATTACATATTTTTATATCTACAACATAGATCGTAAATAGATAGACTCTTGTCACACCAGAAATTTAGAGTACAAACAAAATTAAAATAGTGCAAAAATGAGTGCAATAACTGGCGGTATTATTGTTAAAAGTGATCTCTTCCAGGCTTATTATCTTTTATTTTCAATACTATTGTTAATTTTATACAAGTAATTGTAGTAATTTCGTGGTGCCGATTGGCAATCTGTTCATTTTGCTTCTTGGGACGCTGCTTATTAGAATAGCATATTTGTTTTAATTTACTAAGCCAGCAGTTAGTATTTAGTAGTAAACTTCTACTTCTACTTTTCATAAAAGCAAGTTAAAAATAGTTCCGTAAAACGTAACGCACATGTTTCGAGACAGGTAAAAATAAATGCTTACTTCCGAACACTAAGTTACTAAGTTAAACAATACTTTTATTATTAGAACCCAACACTTTAAGAACTTTCCAACTAAAGACATTTGCAATCCGAAAAGAGCATTACAGGTACATTATTATATAGGAATTTGAGACAGTCAGTACAGATAGTGGCAATGTATCGGCGATTGCTCCAGTCGGGGTACTCGTAGTACAGTGTCGTCGCAACAGCTGCCAAGACCCCGTTAGTGTTGCTCTATTGCACATAGTTGGGTGCTCACTTGCTTAGACGGACATCTTGTTAAACGCAGTTAGAATGCTCGTTGAGAAATTCCTCTGTCCGGACCATTATTACTATTGTATTGGGAAATGGCTTGCGTTTGGTGAATGGACACCGTTCGGAAGACAATCGGGCGGAATCTAGAACGGGTCCAATGACGAGCGATATAGCACAATAGCAATAGGGGTGCACAAAATGAGGTTTTGACAACCTCACTGCTGGAGTAATGCCATTTCATGTGATAGGATAGGGATGCGTTAAATGAAGCTTTGAGACTACGAGAACCTTACTTCTGAAAGTGCCATTTCATGTCATTGTTGTTGAAAATATCACAATGACATCTTGTCATACATTTATACAGACAAAGTAAATTCAAATTTCGAATTCAAAATAATTTATCCAAATATGATAATCTATATATCTATATCTATATATATATATATATATAAAAAAATGAAACATGATTTGACTCCAAGTCATATCAAATTAAAAAAAAGTTGAAACAACAACAAACTGTCAATGTCAGTGTTTTTTTTTCATGGATGAGTTTGCTTTTGTCAACTGATACACGAAACAAATTCGTACTTATAATTGTAATATATTATAAGTATAAAATTGTAAATAGTGTTTTGTGCAGTGTTTATATTTAATTAGGCAGTACCATAGAGAAGTACTGTATGGCAGTACGAAGTCTGCCGGGTCAGCTAGTTATACAATATATTAATTTTATTATTTTATTTTATTATTATATTATATAATAATTATCAATAATTCATTAATTTATAGTGTTACATTTCTTAGATTAGTTTATTTAAGTTTTAGTTTGTCAATTACTTTTGTACCTATGTATTATGTGTCATTACTTAAATAAAATAAAATAAAATAAAGTTTTAGAGCTACACGTGTCCTACTTGTAGCGAGAAGCCTGCAGCCAGCCTTTTTTTGTGTAATAGGTATACTCGTATATTATTATGCTTGTTTGACGATTACTTTACTTGCGTCTTGTTGATACTATAACGGCGCTCTCTTATTAGTTAGTACTACAATAAGGTTACATTATGGCTGTTACATTTGGTACATTTGTTTTCACATGTCGCCCAGACAGATTACATACAAGCGAATATGTACGTAAGTTAGTATGATACGCTTGTATATATATATATATAATTAATAAACGTTCAGTGATTTTTATCGATATATTTCATTCAACACTAGGCTGTTAAGTGGTAGGTGCTCTTCGTGTACACAAATGTAAAAATAAATTTGAATCCACGAAGAGCACCTGCCAAAAATATGGATAGGTGCTCTTCCTGGACTAGGCTGGGTGCTCTTCGCGCAGGTGCTCTTCGGACGGGTGCTCTAGGTGGACTACCTCCATTTTATAAACTAGAAAGTAGTTATTTCAATTATTTTCATGTTCAAAAATAAGAAAAACGATAAAGCGTTTGTTGAGATAAGGGTAAAGAGATCGCAGTTCAGCGCGAGCAAAATAGTAAATTCGCAACTAGAAAATATAACATGATAGCGAAGCTGAAACATTTCTGAATGTTTCGAGCGCTAACGCTTGCTTGCTAACAGCAAATAGGTAATGTTATGCTTTCCGCTGCAACACAGTAATTACGTCGGAAAAAGCCGAGAATTCTGCGGCGCTGACTGTTGTAGTGTTGGCAACTCGCGGCGTGTAATGGGGAACTATCAACATTTATAGTGCACTGACTCGCCTATAGAGAGACTATTGGTAGGCGGTGGTCATGACTCTCAGAATGGAGGGACACGATTTGAGGAGGGAAGGATGGAACAGCCAGCATTAAATTGTAGATAAATTGTACAGTATCTCTAGATCATTTTAGTTTACTGATTTAGCTATTAAAGTTTAGGTTGACAGTTTAAATAAAAAAGGGGACGTAAAGAAGAGCTTAAACAGTGGCGCTAACGGTGGCAGTGGTGGTGGTGGCAGTGGCTAGATGCATCTCAAGCTTTATGCATAATAGATGCATAATTATGCAATGCTACGATTGGTTACTCAGTGGACTTATAAATACAGCCAACGCTGCTGCAGCACTCGACATGTTCACGCTACACTTCACAATCCTATGCAAATGGCAGCGACACCAAGTTGTCATTGTAAAAAAAAAAATAGAAAGGAGAACTGCTAGTCTTCTCGTTTAGTCTTCTTGCTTTTAAACATTCAATTCGATTATATAGTCTTTTAAGTCGCAGCAGGTTAAGTATTTTTAAAGCTGCAGAAAATCTCATTTGCTTAAAGATTCAGCTTTCAGAAAACTAATGGCAGTTTCTGCAATTTTTAAGCATTCGAAGTAAGCGTTTCGCTTAAAAAGACAGTCGCTGCATGCGCTCGTGCACGGCTGCATGCACTAAATCAGTTATTTCAATTTCACATCGCATAGATATGCAAATGAGAAGTAAAAGTCCCGGAGACGTTCCGGGCCGGGCCGGTCGCCGGCCGTGTCCGGGCCGCGAGCCGGCTAAACACGCCGTGATTAATGGAGGATTCGGATCGAGCTTACACGACCGGAGCAAACCTGCAGTAACGTAACTTCGTGAATAAAGTTTATTATATACTAGCTGTGGTAAGCGGTTTCTCCTGCGCGACGATGCAAAACAGGGATGATGAAAATAGCCGTTGTGCTAAGGCATACGCTGTCTATATTTCGAATTTTGTTACAATCGGTTTAGTAGTCACGGAAATAGGTGGTAAAAAACGTACACACACATATTTTTGAATTTACGAGTACAATAAAAGTAGAAGTCAGTCAATTTACCTTCTGTTCACCCTAAACTAATTGGAAAGGCACTCAAAAAAAGAAATTTCTATTATCATCAAGACGAGGTCGTTTCTTTGATCTCGTTTTGCTAAATCTTCAACTAAAAATATAAAGGAAAATAATAAAAAAGGATTTTTTTTCATAATTTGAAGTTGTTTCTATGGATAATTGGTATAATGATAAATGTATGAGGCTAATAATTTAGTAAAAAAATATGTATACAAGCAAATCACATCATCATCATCATTTGTCTCGTCACTCAATTATATATGTATTTAAAAAAAAACATATTTTTGACTAAGCCTGCTGAACCTAAGTTGAATAAAGTGGTGAAATAATAAGCCATTAACAGTGAAAAAAGTACACTGCGAGTGTTAAGCCATTTCAATTTAGTACTATTATAATAACTGTAAGTGTTTGAGAGAATGATATATAATAAATTGCTTAAAAATGAGGATTAACTCAATTTTGGTGGACACCGGGCCTAAATTCAAGGTAAAGTGATCCGACTGGTCATTCTCAGCTACGCCATATCTCCGTCCCATAAATAACGTTCGACCGGAACGGACGTCGGACGGGGTCAAACGGACGCGCTTCGCTACGAACGGGTTCCGAGTTCGCTACGAAAGGGTTTCGTAGCATGTTACCGTAGCTCATAGCTACGAATGGAACGGGTTACACGTGGGTCAGTGTAGCACTTTGCTACGGTAATTTCGATGCGTCGGTGTAGCAGGGTGCTACGAATGAGTTTCTAAATGTGAAGCGTAGAGCTGCGTAGCGCTTTTGATTTTAAAACTCTCCAAAATAGATTCGTCTTAAGGTCTGTTTTTGCGTTTGTTTTACAACTATTTTTATCCAAAAAACTCTTCTGATAGCTCTTTGCTATTTTTACAAATATTTGCAGTTTTTAGGACTGTAGAGGTATTTATAATAAGAAATCTAATTATAAGGTACAAACAAGTGTTTGATGCGGTTGAATGGAACTCTTAAATAGATGATGGCGAAAGTTATCAAGTTTAGATTCATTAGATTGGTTTTCACCCATCATCTAATTCTAATACTTTCTTTCTTCTAATTCTAATTCTAATATCTAATTTCAAAGCGTAACATATTTGGCAGGTGAAGTCGGTTTTCAAATAAATTTGCTAACCATGTTTCTTATATTAAACCACCTTAATAAAACCACTTTGTCATGTTAGTAAATCTACTTTATTTTTTAAAAATCCTTCAAAAATGCTAGTGGGGTCCCTAGCTTAATTCCTAGGTTTCCCATTATGCTCTGCAATGTAACCCTGAATCGAATCAGTCACCTCGTTGTATTCGGTGCAAGTTAGCTCGCAGGTAGCTCGGTCCGTGACAGATGGCCAATCGCTCGCGCCGCGGGGCCGCAACCACGCTGCTATGAAATTTAATTATGGTCCTTTTTACAAAACGAAAAACAAGTAAATTCGTTCGGACTAAGTGGCTTGCATTGGTGTGCCCGAGTGAGCACTGGGACGTACAATTTAACGTGTCATCCGGCCCACGGTAGCGCTCAGTTGTAAATGCCACCTCCGGTAACACACGAGAACACTGACCGGGGCGTACGCTATGGTGCTATTAGGGATATGACTCAATTTAATCTAAACATAATCGAGAACGTTTACAGGAGTGATCCAAAGATTTGTTTAGTTGTTTTTTTAAAGCTTCAATTGAATTATTACTGGTTTTATCTGGATATCACTGCCCACACTCTTAAGTGCATCACTGCTTAAGTGTGGGCATTGTTATGGATGACAATGCCCACACTTAAGTACTTCAGTACACTTTAATAGTTGTAGATTCACGTATGTATCCATTCGTACACGTTCCGAACGACTCGTGATCCTGCCACGACTAGCTCTCGGCAAGCAAGTCTCTGATCGGGCCGCTGGCACACCTCCGTGTACGAACAGCGCACTACTTCTACGCGACCCGCGACCCGCGACTAGTTGAGTATTCCCGACACGCGAGGCGCGACTACAATCGAGTCCGTTTCCGGTTCCTCGATGGCACTCCGATCTCTTGTTCCGTATTCTGCGATCGAATCTCTTGATAAATGAAATGTACGGAATACTCGTACACAAATCATGGCGTGTTTTTGTCGACTATGCATAGCAGGTACAGTCGGAGACAGCGGTTTGTAGCGTTATTAGATAACGAGATAAACTCTTTATTGTTCATACTATAAATTACAAACAGAAGGAAATTATTAGTAAATTTAGGTTATTAGTAAATTATTAGTAACTCAACTTAGTTTGAATAATATAATAGTTGATTGCTTTTATGACAATCATTGCTGAATAGTAAGAATAATTATGTTTGCACTAAAAATTAAACTTAAATTGATATTAAGGAACGTTCGTAATGAAACAACTTATTTATGTCATCGTAAGAGTATATTATGTGTATCTATCATGTCAGTTTAATGTTAATTAAGAAGCGTTGAAATAATATTTTAACATAACTAATTGGTTTATTATTATTTTTTTACTAAAGTTCCTTAAAACTGTTGTGCAGTGTACAGACCTTTGTTAACCTTTAACAACAAAATAAATAATTGATTTGGAATAAACTATTCCAATAGTTTTAAACATGTGGTAGTGTGTATCGTTTCCCACCTGTTTGTGCGTGAGGGCGGGCGGCGGCGCAGGGCGGCGGCGGCGGCTCGTTGAGTATTCATAGAGCACGCGACCGGGTTCGAACCGTTCGCTGCTCTGCTTCCTGTATGGCGAGTTGGAACGCGAGGATCATGTAACTTACATACAATCACGGTTGACTTGTTGTTGCTTAGTTTGGGGATACTCGACGCGACGGTTAGAATACATTTCAGGATCGGCGCAGACGAAAGGCGCTTGACATTGTTTTGTAGTTTAAGGTTTGATCAACATTTCTCAAGAGTAATGTGTTGTTGTTGTTTCAAGAGTTATAGTGACGTGCGATTTTTGAACTAAATGTTTAGTTTCAATTATAATAATTCGTGGTGGTGTGGTCATCATCATCGACTGCTGACAGTCTCCTTTTCAGCTATCACTTAAAAGAAATAAGTTATTACAACATTTTGGCAGATAATATTTTTTTAATAATGTTTTTTTTAAACTGAAATTGTGATAGGTAGTATTTTGTAAACATGTTTAATAAGTACAAAAATTTAAGTTCAGAGTTCTTAAGAAACATCTCATTTTAGTAGAAATTTAGCATCGTAAGCATCTTTTCCTAGACATTTTTGGTAATGTTCGTCCTCACCTTATTACGGCTCTCGAGTTGAACGCACCATCCAGATAATAATAGAAGTAATACCTACACTACATAGGAAATTATTTAATTGCTCACCAAAAAACGCCTAATATTTACAATAGAGATCTTATATCAACTCGATACGAAAACAATGTACACATAGTAATCAAAAAAATTCCGACGCCTGCGCCGTTAACTTGCCGAAATTTAAATAAATAAATACGTTTATTGCGTTACCAAAGCTAAGCTATAAAACCTATTACTGAATCGGTTTTGGGTTGTTAAACAGTTTATTTTCTGAACACATTCTGATGCGCGTTATTTATTTCCAATGTGCAATAAATTATTTTCGCAATATTAGCTCCAGGCGACGCGACGGAGAGCTCAGCCACTCTTAATTGCCTCAAACAAAATGTCTCATTTGCGCGACATCTCATTTTCTTACGTGTTTATTCACATGGTAAGTAAACGAGTACTTACATAACGGTTATGTACTTGTTTGTGAGAGACGAACTAACTATCAGAGTCAAGTTATGAGACGCTTGGAGTCACCTGCACAATACAGCTCTGTGCAATTTTAAATATGAGAATATTTTGAAATGTGGCAGTTCTGAACAATGTTTGAATTAGCAAAATTATAATGACTCTGTTTGTAGAACTAATTTATTGGTTTATTAATTAGTTTTGCATTAAACTTGAATAAATTAAACATTGAAAGGAAAATAAACCATACTTGATTGTGGATGTTAGAACCATTTTAAAATCAGTATCAGGAGTTCCGGGAATTAATAACAAGCTGGAGAGTAATTATTGTAAAGTATTATGTCTAAAGTGTTAGTTTAAAAGAAAGTACTCAAAGTTTGCTATGAGGTTTTGATTCATTTTGATAATGAACTTCAAAGCAACGGTTTTATATGCCCTTAACTTTAACCTTTAACTTATTTTATCTTATTTTTTCTGAGTTAAAAGGTAAAGGAAACCAGTGCGTAAGATTGGCACAGGACCGGAAAAGATAGCGAGCTGTAGAAGAGACCTATACGTAGCAGTAGATAAGAAGGAAAGTACCTTTTCCGTTCCGTCGTGGGCAAAAATGTATCCGATATTAGTCTATGAATGCTAAACCGATTTACCCAGTTAATCGTAAGAACTTTCTTTTCCCAAAACAGACATACTTCAGAAATAAAGAATTTAGGTGAACCGTCAGGAATAGACAGTTTCATCTATTCGTACTATTCATAAGCTTGATAACATGAGTGTGATACTCAATAATAATGATGCCATGTTTACGCAACTCGGATCCGATGATGCGGAGGCATTATTAGTGAAACGAACCGAAAATGTTATTGTGAATTTCCGCCGCGGTATTATTGCGAACCCCAATGTTTATAATTAATTGTGATTTACTCGTAAACCTGTTTATGCTGCTTTGAAGGATTCATTTGATTACCTACTTATTATGAGAAATGTGAAGTATAAAAATACTCTGCAATAAAAAAATGGGTTATAAATGATGTGTAAACACCGAAGTCAGATTATACCTATATTTGATCGATGTGTGTAAAGTATTTATTTTTTATGATAGACTTTCGTTTGACCGCCATCTTACCTGGTGGTAGGCAATACGATGGAGCACGTTTGTCTAGAAGAAACCGATGCACTCTCGACTTGAAGGCACTCAGATTATATCTATCGGGATTACTCAGGCAAAGCGTTGCACACTCGGGCGGTTCCTAGTATTTTTGTAACAAATGGTACATAGTTTTTTTTTTTTTTTTTTTTTTTATTCAATTATAGGCTTGCGTTTGACCACCATCTCGCCTGATGTTAAGCAACGATGTGGTCTACGATGGAGCACGCTTGCCTAGAAGGAACCGATTCACTCGCGACTTGAAGACACCCAGATTATATCTATCGGGAAACACCCACTCGGGCAAAGTATTCCACACTCTGGCAGTGCGCACAATAAAAGTGTAGTTGTTATCAAATAAGTCTATGTTACAACTACTCTTACATTTGACATACAGTATCTATCACAGTTCTAAAGTTAATAGAGTTATTTGGAACATTTTAATAAAATGTCGTTATGCTCCAGATTTCGTTACACCCTGCCTATTTAACAAAATACATAACCGAGCAGCTGTAGAGCACGTCGCGGAGGGAGTGGAAAGCTTACGTGGTCGCGTGACGCCGCTGATTGTATATAGTTCTAGCTTATAGTTCACTAAAGTAGGGATTATACCACTCCATCCTCAATGAACTCGCCTGCCGATCAATTATGCACCTTACCACCCAGCAATAAAGGCACCTTTATTAATTATGCAGGGGACCGATCCAGAGCATTAAACAGTCAAGTCACGAACGTAATACATTGAATATTGAAGTTTGAGGCTGGTTCGCCATTGTTCTAGTTCATGCGAATTATGTGCCTTCATACAACTCTCTGTCATTTTTGTAATAATATTATCTAACTGCGAAACTTGCTCAAGTCCTTCAATTGACTACACGTATAGCTTTCAATTTGTACTCGAATAGAGCTGTCCTAGATATCGACACTCATGGGCATCTAACTCGGCTTATAGTTTGACATATTATTATTTTGTTGTATTATCGTCAAGCAGCATGTCAATTATGACTCGCCCTGTTGACTAACTTTTCCAAAGTTTAATTCAGGCTTCATGAAATCGACCTATCTTTGTTTTGTTTTGCTTTGCCCGAGGTGACGTCACATGGGTCTTCAATTTTCAGATTATTTTTTTGGAGTCGGATGTGTGAACTAAATTAAATGTTTTGACACAAAGCTTGGGCTAACTTTAAAAACAATGTGAAGTTCGTTCCTCGAACTTTGAAAAATAGCCGATTACTTTTTCGCGTTTTCCGGATTGGTCCCGTAGTAAAAGTTGTTCATAATGATGAGTACTAAGAACCCGTTTCGGCTTAGCATACCCTTTCCTTATAGCCCTGTATAAACTTATAGCAGTATAGGCCCACCACATGTATATCGGTAGCTGTAAGTTCTAGTTATAACCGTTATAATCATTGTAAGTAAGTGTGTGCCGTCCATTCGGCATAATAGAGCAGTGCGCGGCGAGATAGCGGCACACAAAGGAATTGATGAGACAGCGCTCGCGTGATTATTTAGGCCATTTTAAGCCGCTTTAGCCCGTTTAGGCCGTTTCGGGCGCAGACTGCGAACGCGTTACAATTATACGAATAGAAACGTTTAAGACTGAATATTTAGTGATAAATGGGACGTTTCGGGACGAAATTAAATGGAACAATGATTTTTTGGTATGCTATAGTTGGGACAAACAATATCTGTGTATTAAACTTACTTTTGTTGAAGGTAAAAGTATTTTTCATATTTCAGACATAATTGGTGAAAAAACTTGCGAGTGAGTGAGTGTGTGTGTTTAACGCATATGTCTGAAATTTGGAATGAACTCAGATCTAGGAAAACACTCTTTATGAATCCTTTTATTTTTTTTACTTCGATCAAATTTACTTTTCGAATGGTGTTTAAAATTAGTCCTTTTCTGTATCCCTGTAGCCTTAGTATGAATTTTGATAGTTTTCGAATCGATCAAACGTTTTGTGAAGCTTCATTCATCACAATACATCGCGCCCGATGGAAACATGTAGAAACTATGATAATGAATGGCGCTTTACGAAACGTTTGATTATTGTCTAAAACTATTAAAAATCACACCAAGGGCACTGACAACGTGTATGCAAAATTTCATGAACATCGGATGAGGCGTTGAGGCGTAGTTAAGGCGTGAAAGCGTATAATATGTATAACAAACAAGCTCATTGTCGCATTAATAATATTAGTTTAGGATGTTAACTAATTAATCGCCTATTGGTTATTCATTACATAAATTTACTTATCCTGATGGGCAATAACTATCAACTAGGAGCATTCGAACTCGTCGTCAGATCGTCGATAGCATTAGTTCAGCCGATAATTATATCGAATTAAGACGCCCCTCATGATTGATGACCGACCAAGTGGTTCCGTAGCGAGCTAGCGAGTGACAAACTACATATACGAGTACATTGAACCGAAAGATGGATTAGCGGCAGTTGGGTGAGAAACCAATACCTACCGGTTTAATTACTTATGTTACAACCTACGTTTCACGAGGAAAATTGACTTTAAAAAATGTTATTAAAGCACCACAAAATTAATAGAATAGCCGATAAACACCATATGTAAAGTTCGTTTAAAAATTGTAGTGACTCCTGGAAAACGATTAAAACTAGCAGTTTCATTAATCAAACAGTAAAATTACGGGTTGACAGTTTCAGTATGTTTCTTCGTTTAGAGCCTACGAATGAAAACCTGCTAGAATTAATTAAAAAGCAATAGGAATCAGAAGAGTTTAGCTAGTATCATGCGTGCCTCTACCTAAACCTAAACTACATAAGGATACAAAAAATCTTTTTTATTTCAGATTTCCGGTTACGGTAACAGCGGGCGACGCGACGCCTGTTACTGAGTTACAGACGAGAACAAAGCTGAGTTGTGGGATGTCGGAGCGGGGGCCTTATTCTGACAAGTGTGATATTATCTCGGTCTTGGTCTGTCTCTCATTCAAAATTGTATGACAGTGAGAGTGACCGAAGTAATCTCGAGTAGCCCAGAATACCCTTCAGTAGATGATCGGGTCGCCGCGGATCGGACGCGCGGCGGGGACTCCTCCGTGTCAGCGGCAGGACAAACAACATGAAAGTAGGCTTCAGTCGAGTGAGTTGAGACGTTTTCATGACGTGCATGTTATGGCTCACATATTTACGACTAACTATAGACTACTAGATATATATTATCGGTATATCTGCCATTCGAAAACACTTTATTGCAGAGAATTGTGAGCCTCGAGATATTTTTCGTCCAAGCTTTAAGGTCATCCCAAAAAAAACTTCTTTAGAAAATTATGTTTCTGGATGAAAACGTAATAAATACTTATTCAAACGTGTCCTGCATCTTTAGATTTCATTCCGCGTCGCTTGTATTGGACACCATATTCTATGCAGTCTTCCAGGCAATATTTGGATGGACGAGACTGTACTTTAGTAGTTGTAATGTACTCGCAGGTGAAGCAGCCGGCAGCGGTAGGGGCAAGTTTGATAATCCGGCGCGAGCGTCGAGACCTCATTATCGATATTCCATTAGCGGGTGTTGATGGAAAGCCCGATAAGATTGATTAAATACCGCCTTTCGCTCCTACAAGGCATTAACGGCATGTTGTTTACGTGTTTCGAGAACAACAGCTTTTTGTTTACCTTTAGTTCCTGCAACGATGATATACTCGTACGCAGCGGCCGACTGGAAGTGAGAAGCAGAGGACGTTGGACGAGCGTTTGGTGCGTCGGAAGATTGGCCTGAGTCCAGTAGTTGACTGATGTGGGCTGATGATGCTAATTTAGTGGTGGTGTGATGGTATACTTACAAAAAAATTACTTTTTCCAATAAAATGGAATAACGGGATAAGTAATTCGCTCGCTTGGTGATCATTACAAAAAGGTATCTTAAAATATTTCTGGGATGTTTTTTCTTTTTGCTAAAAATAAAAAGCGCCGGCCATCTTTTTACGAAATCGGTATAAATAATGTGAATCGGAAACGAATACATTACAAAAAGTCTGATTAAATCTAGTATACTATTTCAGCACTATCATATTGCTCGAGTGTTACGTTTCGCCACGCGACGCCACGCGTGGCGAAACGTAACACGTTGTGTCAGCAGTTGGCATACATCGCCGGGACTTGTCTATTTAAACAGAGATGTGGAAACAAGCACGAGACCAGACGGCGGCGTGTTGATTCAAGCAACTATACTATACAGGGTTATAAAAAAGTGTATGCTAAGCCGAAAAGGGCTTATAGTACTCAAAATTGCGAACAACTTTTAGTATTGGACCAAACTAGACATCGCGAAAAAAATATCAGCTGTTCCATACATTTTGTTGAGTGTCATTGACATTTTTGTATGGCACATGATAATTTTTTAAATTCAGTATTGGCCCAGTAGTAAAAGTAGTTCATAATGATGAGTACTATAAGCCCTTTTCGGCTTAGCATACTCTTTCCTTATAACCCTGTAGAATGCTCGACCAGTTGGGTTACACTATTGATGTTAGGAAGTCTTCATGCTGCTTCGTTTTAGGTATTTTATTTTGAAGGTTGATATTATTTATTCACATAGACTTAAATTATGAAATTACAAATGAATATTACAATATAATTAAATTAAAAAACTAAATCAATAAAACTAAACTAAACTAATCTAAAAGGCCGCTGCCTGCGGAAATTGTTCCCAAAATGTTGGCCCTATTGTCACGTTGTATGGCGATGCTCACCCTTTGGGCGAGATAGAGGCCAGCATTTTGGTCACGTGATTTTATTTTTAGTTTTAGCAGCAAAGCTGTTTCTGACAAAAAGATGTTGACGTTAGCTTCTCGTGTAGACGTCGACTCTGGTTAGGGTTATCAGCGTGCACGGTCCTGAACGCTGCAGGCGAGGTGGCTTTTGTGCAAAGATTTTCTTTGTTTCTGTTAAAATTTATATTTTCGAATACTGCATTTGCTTCCTGGTCTTAACTGCGATATTTCTATAAAGTTTTTTTCACTGGGATGGGTATATTTTTTTATTCAACTATAGACTTGCGTTTGACCGCCGTCTTGCCTGATGGTAAGCAATTATGCGGTCTACGATATATTTATTGATGTATAATAATATATATTATATTTACAGATATTTCCCATATTTCCGAGACAGGATAGTCTCGCCGCCTCCGGCTACGTTATTCCAACTTCCCTACACGAGACGCGGAATCGTTTCACTTTTCTACTCCTAGTTTCAACTGAAATATGAATCCTAACTCGACAGCCAAACTTGGCGAAGTATGATATTCGGGCAGGTTTTGGTTCCATTCGTATTTTATGAATCGATGTATGTTTAGGTATGGCTTACTATTATTCTGGTGCAATATCACGAATATTCTGTGAGCGACAGATCATAAATGTATTTTCTCACTTAGCTATAAAAAACAGCATTGCTTAAAAACATTTTTACGGTTTTCTAAAATTTGATTAAGTCTTAGTGTATTAATTAATGTTAACAGCCAAACAACTTCTAAGATAATAAAACGACGACTACTATACGAGTATAAAGGCATTCTTGCTTCACATCAGAAGTCAAGGTTAACTTGTTAGCATTAATTGATACTAATTTCTCCTTCCGCCAGCTTCCAGCCGATTACGAAAACTTCACCCAATAGATTCAGTGCAATTGTTTGCCGATACTCGTTATTGTGAGGGCCAATTATCGCTATTACCACTCCTTAGTAACATTCAAAGCTTCTACACCATCGCCTCTTAGCCAACTCCGTTTAAACTCTATTATTACGCTTGTAAAGTTTATAATTGTTTGATAATACATTGGGATTTCCACATCGTTATCGCATCTTACTCCGAACTTTATTGTGAGGGTGGTAGAGTCTATAATTGTTGGGAGAGAGTATTTGTTTCCGTGGGCCGGTGGAACAAAGGTCCCGCTAATGAACAGGCCGCTCAATGGCGCGGGATTCACTCGCCTGAACCTCCGGTCGAGTTGAGAACGAACTCGTACAACGAAACCTCCTGGTCCTCTTACTCTCGAAGACTGGTCGACATGATCGTCTGCTTTAAGCCTAATTGTAGCTTGGACGAGTCAAGACACAAAACTCACGGAGGACTCGGTAACGGACTCACGGATTCTTACGAATGTCCCAAAATAGTTGACTTGATTTCCGAGAAACGGTTTTCCTGATTTCCGGGTAATACCTAAAGGGTAACCCTTGAATTTCCAGTTGACAAAGTTGAGAAGATAAAAAAGTCGACTCTGAAGGCTTTCATTGATAGATCTAAATATACCAAGAGTAAAGCTGTCTTTATCATTACGGTCACTTGACGCTTGACGAGGATTTCAACTCTTAGTCAATTAAGTTCTTGCAACTAAACCCTTTAAAATGTACTCCAAATTTAATTTGTATAACTTACTTAATAGATATCACAAGACTAACAACAGTACAAATATTAGCTAGATTATTTATAGGCAGCTGTTATTCTCTTCCTGGAAAACTTTACCCAAGCGCCTGATTCTGTGAAGAGACTCAAATGATCTCTGTAAATTTGTCTTCCACATAATATATTATATTGCGTAGGCAGGATGCCTGTAAGTTTTAGCTCTGAAAGAGATGAGTTAAACACAAAGCGGTAGGTAACATGTTAAAACTCATTTCATAATAAGTCGTGCTTTCGAGCGTGTAATTTATTTTCCCAAATTGTAAACACGAGTCACTAAAACACGCTTATTTATAAATAAAGTCTAGACGATAACTAAAAAACCTAAAGCACTTCTAGTACAAAGGAGGTCTTGTTCTTTGTTTTCTAAATTATTCGCGTTAAGTGACTATTCTGGTAAAAATAAAAATTGAATTTTTCGAGAATTTTATACAAAGAACGTCTAACACTAGTGACACGCTTTTGCTATAATGTTATCGGTCGTCGTATAAAAAAAAACATTAATGTAACGGCTGAGTTTAGAAAAAGAAATACAAACAAAAGGGAAAGTACCTACTGCAAAATAAGCTTAGTTAAGGTCCTTTAAGAACTTTCGTAATTCAGCTGATAGTAGTCAATACTCTGTCATATCGCCACTAAGTACTGTTTAGCACATAATACTATGTAAAATAGTGTTTCCAGTACATATTTTATTTAGGTAACTTCTATAACCATCAGATCGCGACGATCAGACGCGGTGATCGCTTACCACCAAACAACCCGTTTGCTTCTTTGCCACCTATGGCATAAAACAATAAAATAAAAAATAAAGATAAAATTTGGTCTGACATTATTATTATATTATTATATATTATATTTTGACTTTTATCCTTAAGAAAAGCTGAAATCTTAAAAAATACAGTTTAGAATTTGTAATAAAACGTTCTTTTAATAATCACGTTTCGTAGAAAATTCAAAAGAAAAATACATCGCTCTCTTAGCAAGCCGCCCACCCACTGCAAGCGGCCAGCGAGGCTACGTGAAGCGATTTAATTGCCGATACAAAGAGCATCGCGCTTTGAATAATTCAGCGGCTTCTGGCCCGGGCCCTCATTCTCGCAGTCTTGAGATTATCTCGAGCACTCTTAAACATATGAAATTTGTAATGAGAGACCACGTGACCGAGATAAGCCCGGCCGTACCAGAATAGGGCCTCTGGATGCTTGCCAGCTACCTGCAGGAAGCTGGATGACATATTTTATGTATTTTGGTACCTTGTACCTTACCGACATGTCATTGGAAGCTAAGAGGTATTGATTTCACCTATATCTCTACTTATAATATAAAAGATGTAAAGTATACATGTAATTGTATTTAGTTATAGAGAATAAACTCCGAGATCCGGACAACTGGTCCGATTTTAAAAAGTATTTCACCAACGGAAACTAAAATTCACCAAGCTACACTATCGCTGACTGTTAAAGGCTAGGTCTCATATAGAGTCCGATAGCCAAGCAGCACCGGACACACATTTTGGAGCATCAGCTAGTTTCTAATAAATTTCATAAGCGTATATAGGGTTATAAGGAAAGGGCTTAGAGAAAAAATCTGCTGTTTCATACATTTTTTCGAGTGTCGTTGACGTTTTCCTATGGAACAGCTGATTTTTTTTTTAATTACGATTTGTCCCATATTAATAGTTGTTCCTAATGATGAGTACTATGAGCCCTTTTCGGCTTCGCATTCTCTTTCCTTACAATCCTTGAGATAAATTCTACTTACATGACATAATAATATTACGAGTACCATTGTCTTGATCACTAGGATACTTGGCTACGTATAAATTGTGTGCTGCCTACAGCTGACACGTCATCAGCCGGTTGTGGCGACACGACGACCGAACCTACGTTAGAGCTAGTACCTAGTATTAAGCCAACATGACGAGCACGTTATTAATGTAGGTCCGAGAAGATATTCTGTTCTAGGGCTTGTCAATTAATTTTGTATTGTTTATTGTATGTTTTGCTGATAGGTTGTGCTCGTGGTTAAACGTAGAGCATCAAATTCTGGGTTAATTTAATTATAACACTTATACGGAAACTACGCGTAAAGGCTATTTCAATAATTTTTAAATATACTTTTTTAAAGATGGGAGTGGATTATAACTGCTTTGATGCTTAAATCATATTATGTAATTACGAAATTATTTCAAGATTCTCACAATATGAAAAAATAATAGTTAAATCTCAACAACAATTCCATAAGCACAGAATAACTGCTTCTAACAGAAAACGTTGACCTTATTATACTTCAACATTAAGTATATCTATAAATCATCTCCGAGAACATTCTGGTTCAGGATCCAGTGATTTCTGAGAATCAGACATAATAGAGGTACGAGTATTTCTGCAAATACACATTTTAGAAAATCCTAAGCTAGGGTTTACTGCGGAATGTAGTTGGGAGCGACGTCTTTGTCATAAAATAGAATCTCTTATTTGGCCTTCATCGTGTCCTATCACAAACATTCTGAGTTAGAAATCCGCAAATAATACAATCTTCAGAATTTTGAATTCATCAAATTCTTGACTCGTTAGTGGCTACGAGTATTTACCTACCTACAATTTCATTTGACACTAGCTGACCCCACAGCTATTCCCGCAATTTGTGGAATAAAAATGAGCATATAATTTAATCCCGGATATACGCGTCCATCATACCACATTTAAATCCGTGCAGCGGTTTTTGTGTGATTAAGCAACAGACACCCAAACATACCAACTTTGACATCTAGAATATTATAAATTTATGTCAAACGAATGAGCCAGGATTATTATTGTGGAAAATAAGTCATTATTTTATCATATTGTCTTTGGTAAAAGACCCCTGATTATTATACTTGCTTTAGTAACTACATAACCTGTAGTATAACATGTACAGCAGAGATTATGCTTCAAAATTACCTGAAAGGTAGAGCTCTTAGCGATACAACCACTGGATGTCGCACCAGTTTTCATTATTAACCCTTCGTTCATAACTTAGAGTGAACAATAAAGATCTATCTATGTATCAAGTTGACCGCCGACTGACTGCACATATCAACTATAACTAAACGTCGTTAGACAAACGATCCCGCCGCCAAGACGCAGGTGAGGGCCTCACTCCAGCAATTATCCCCGAGTGAGGGTATCAATCAAACTGGCTCGTTAAACCACAGTTTCCACAGCAGTCACTATGGCTGGCTGGAGGGAGCACATTAACTGCTGAGTGCTGCCATTAGAAGCGACTAACGTGTACGAGTAGGCAGCTACCCTGCGGAGTCGAGTCTACGGTCGCCGGTCGCTGAGACGCACGACTTGAATCGAGTCGTTTGTATGGTTTTGTGGTAGTTGATATACGAGTATGCTGGTTGGATTTGTATACAACGTGAGTTGTAGAGTAAAAGGTTAAGACCGAAATAAATGCAAAATACATTATTTTATGAATGATATAACTTAAATTATTAAATAGGATTGAATGAGGAATGAATGATTTGTTGTCTCAGGAAGTTTGATGTTGACAGGCAATGCCTTACAGTTTTCTTAGACCGTGAAGATTGTTTACAATCTGAATAGAATAGCTTTCGGTGTTCTGCCTTTAAAAGAAAGAAAAAAGAAAAGAACTATCGCGATAAATATCAGGTCTACCTTTCTCAAAAGTGGCTCAATTTTCTTAGCCGTTACAGCAAATACGAGGAAAATCTCGAGACCTGTACTTTTTTCATCAAACGCAGCGACAAAGTCGACGTTTCCTTTGATATAAAAAGGCCAGGAAGGTGCTGTAATAAAATTGTACTTGGAATAATTTGTCATTCAGTTGGATCTCTGAGGACGTACTAGTTCTATTATCTCTTGTGTCGGGTCGCCTCGCCTCGGTCCAAGTGTTATTGTTTAATTGTATCGGACAACTTCTGGATAACGAGCCAAGTTTGTCGAGCCGTCGCAAGATGCTTTCTGCGATTGGGAGATCGATACTTTTCACTTGTCTTGTAGTTTATAGTAACGCGAAAATACCAAAAAACTTGTGATCTAGCAAAAGAAGTTAAAAATTCTGCTATAGGTTAACTTGGGCAAACGTGACGTGTAACATCGGGCGAGCGATTTGATCGTCTCGTCACCTAATAGCATAAAAAAATATTAAAATACCTAGCTGTATCATACCTCTATACGTATTCTACTCTACAGTATACATATATTATGCATTAAGCCACTCGTATGTGTGATCGACATACGACATCTCTTTTTTGATAGTGTTGGTTATCAACATTTCAGTGAAATGACCGTTTAAAATTCAAGTATTTTAAAATCCAGACGTTTTCACGCATAGGTACATAAATTTTCTAATGTCAAGTTTTGCACCAAAGACATTCTGCCGTTTGCAATAATCCACCACATTTAGAAGTTCGATATTAACACGGATATTTCCAAGTAGCTGTTGCAGATTTGTCATCGTTTCAGAATGCAGGACAGCTTGGCTCTGAACTATCCATCAATTAGATCTATAGTTCCTGTTATTTGCAGCTCTGCGCTCGCCCGGCCCGGCGACTCGAATAATTTGGATTTGGGTCAAGCATAATAACTTGGAATTAGAAGTTTTAGAAGGATGAAAGAGAATTCATTCTGCAACGCAGGTAATTGGGTAAAAATAGCATTTTTAAAGTGTCTAATTTTTTTTATGAATTATAATGTGTTTATTGAAATTGTTTAGTGATTTAAACAAACATTTTAGTAGTTGTCTCACAAGCTTGCAAAGTAACCTCTATTCGTTTGCTTTTAAATGTAAAGTTTTCAGGTAAGTGGCCAAACGTGTGGAGACAAAATGGAGCGTTTTCCCATTTGCTTCTGTTTTTGGAGACAGGAACGAGTAGCTGTAAACAGAGTCGTAAAGTTGATCTTGTCACGGCTACTTACTGCGGCCAGAGTACAGAACAGACCGTTGTTTGACAAACATTAATATTAATCACACCTTCAAACATACCTCCAGAACTTCCAGTGTTTGCCAGCACGCGGGCCACCGAGGGGGTGAGGTAGCGGTGGCACGCGGGGAGGGAAGTATCCGATTACACAGCCTACGCAATGGAAAACGCTTTATGCAGAATAATTTTTTATTCCTTTGAGTCTTTTTTCGGTGCGACGTAGCTTAGCAAAGCGATGTGGTAAATTTGTTTCCAAGGACGCGGAACAAAAGAGGGATTTTAGAATGATTACAAAATTGTAAATTATGCGTGAGAATTCTGTACGGTTCAGTTCAAGACTGCGTCGTTTAAAAATGTGTGTCATTGCGGGGTAACTGCGCTGTTTGTTATCTATCAAACGAACGACATGCATTTTTTTTTGGTAAATCAAGCAAACAACCAGATGAAACTGCGCTGTCGGGTCACATGATTTACTGAGAGCTTAAAGCTTGACAAGTTTTATTGGTTATTAGATTATAAAGAATCTAGTCTAGTATGTCTACAAAAAGTAACTCGTAAGATTTATTACAAAAACGTTCATCGAGGTAAGTATACACATGTAGAAGTGCTTTCGATTACGAGTAGAATTATTGGCATCCAACGCTTTCTAGAACTTCACGATGCGGTTTAAATGGAGAACCAATCTCTTCATTCAAGCCAGTGGAGTACTGCATCAGATAGCAATTATCAATATTGAATCCACATCGGAGAGAAGCAAACTGTGGACCAGAGGCGGGCCGAGCTGACTGCGTCCGAAGTTTGATTAAATAACTTGGGGGCAAACACATTGATACACAAACAGTCGCTGGCGATACCGGCCCGGTGCTGTCCGAGCCGCTTACATCCGGACTAACTACGGATGTGAACTAGAACTGAGATAGGGAATAACTGCATCGGCGATGCGTAGATGGGTTGACTGTTGGTGTATTCATTTTGAGCTATTCCAGGGCGGAGTGTAAACTACCTTTGAGGATAACGTTGCTTTCTATTCAGCTTTGTGTTCTAATGCATAACCTGACAAAAGTTAAAATTGAAAATCATAGTTGCAACGAGTCAGCTATTTCAAAGAAAGAGGAACGCATTGAAATCTACAAAGAAATGAAACATTTCAAGATTCGCGTCACAAATGTAGAATAAGCTTGAGCATTTTTCTTTCCACTGTGAATTTTCTGTTTAGTTTTCGATTCGAACTAGTTGATAGATTACTTCGGTCAGAGTTGTGGCTTTGCAACGTTGACCGAAACAAATTGACAGGGTAGTTATTTAGGTCATTCAAATACGCGGAATATTGATAAAGTTGGCGATTTAGTGGCTACGAAGGTTTTCAGAATGCCGTTCTGCTAAAAACTACAATGGAAAAACGGTGCTATATTTTAAAGTGTGGATATTTTCCTAAATTCATTTAACTGAAACGATATTTTAAGCGTCAGGAATTAAAAACAAAAGTTCAGTAAAGTGGACACGGGAGTGAGCAATATTGGGAAATGGTCGGCCGTCAGTCCGACTTGTTGAGTGGAGCTCTCGATGGCGGAGGCGGCTTCAGTTGACGGCTTACAAATGGCGATACTAAACTGGCCAGCTGGTTCAAACTAACGAAATTGTAACGGTTATTATGAGCACTCGTTTAGACATTTTTTTGTTTACTATATAATTACAGGTAACTTTTCACAGTCGGATCATTCGCATTCTAGTTTCAGTTGCCTTCAGGGGCTTTTTGTAACGAGAATATAGAACTCTTCTGTCTAAGTGTAAAACGGTCGCACACGCGTCTCGTTCTGTGAAATAGACATGTCAGTAAGATGAACCTTTGAACTAATCTTACAATAACTGTGTGAAATTTTTGTTTACATTTTTTCATAATAATTATTATGTTATAATAAAAGAGAGCAGAAGTTTTTCCCAACCATCTTACTTGACTAATAACGAGTATTTCATTAAATTTGATCAAGTTTATTGTGATTTGTTCCGTAACTTGGAACAAATCACAATAAACTTGATCAAATGTAAAATAGAGAATGCTTCCAATTAAAGATTCATTCTTCCACTCCATTCGAGTAAACAAATAACATTTGGTACGCCTGTTTCCCGCGCCGCAGCCGCGCCGTGCCTCGCGGCTCGTTATACAGTTAACAATGCGCGCTAACAACGCGGCGAGGCCTGCATTTGTTTCCTTCCAACTACAAATAAATCTGCGCCGATACCCAGCTCTATTGTGGTTCGATAGGACGTGTCCGCTCGGGACTCACTCGAATGAGGTATCTACAACTTCCTGGTATTCCTGGTGGTTTTTGAGGAAAACGTTTATATGAAACTTGATATCAAATCAGTTTCGCAAAAGCGATGTGTGATGTGATGTTGTTTTAGTAATGTGAAAATGATGATGACTGTTTTAGGACCTCTTTTTCACATGAATCTGTTTTTGATTTTGTTGTTGGTAAAACTGAGTTTGTTAGTTTATTTACGGTTTATGTTTAGGTTAAATCAATTAAATACTTTAGTCTTTGTCTTGGAAAATGTACGTATTTACGATTCTGTAAGATTGTATGAGCCAGTGAAATGTCAGTGTGTACCTAAAAATAATAATTATAATAAAAACACGAAACTTGCATTATAAATATTCGTGATACACCTTGAGTGTGTTCCCCATGTAGGTACTCGTAGGTAACTCTCGGCACGCTTCCAATAACTCTCGCCAGCTCCGCCAACAATGCAGTAATTGCTGCGTTTAATTTGCGACGACAATCAGAAACTCCTTTATATGAGGCAAATGTGCAAATCCGACCCATCAAATTTAAACCTTACACCGCAGACACAAGACACTTTTTAGATTAGTCAAGCTCAAACAAACTGTATCTTATTTCAAACACTGATGAGACCAAACACGACAAGTAGATAACAAACGAGACACAGAAAATATTAAGATGACTCGTGACAACATAAATCTCACATAATGTGGCACAAAAGGGTTAATACTACTGTTGGGACGTGACGTACGAGTATATATCTCTTGTACAAAGCTTAGCATTCTGCCTTATCTTGGAGCCTAAGCCTTATGTAGCCTGTACTCGTATCAAAGGAAATACTTAGGTATAGGTACTCTAGAAGTCGAGATGTTCTAGAGATTGTTCTTACAGATTTATTTATTTAAATGTAATGTATTGAAATGGGTTCGAGGTGACCTTCAAAGAACAAAGTATAAACTCATCTCAGATTTTCTTTATTGCGTAAAAATCTTGTAGAAATGAATTATTGCATGTTTATATTTTTGTGGGAGAATTATTGGCCATCAAAAACTATAATTTAAGGGGTTGGCCACGTAACCTATACGAATTTACCGACCTATTATTTTAATTCACGCTCGGTTGCTTGCATAGGAATATTTTTGTATTTGTAATAAAAGTACCGTAAAATAAAAGGAAAATTACAGCAATGTTAAATTAAAGAGGCACTCGGCCGTGACCCGGAAGCGCGGCCGAAACTCGTTAAACTGATGTCCCGCTCGGAGCCAAATTTGCACCCCTTTTATTTAATCGGCTCGAAAAGAATTCCAAAAGTTGGAAAGTCTTTTTTATTGCAAAGGATATGACAGGATTTTTGGAGGAAAACATAATAATTAAATTACGCGAAACAGTAAAATTGTTGCATAAAAGAAATAATATTATTCCGTCATTTGGCAAAAGCCTTGTAAACAATTTGTTTTTCTTTATCCCTTACCTTTGTGTAATAAATTTACATTTTGCCGTACTTTTTTACTTAGCTGTTGTTGCAAGTCAATTACAGACTCATGTTTCAAAATGAAAATTTATCAACATTATAAAATTTTGTAATCGTGATTAACTCTCAAATTATATCATAAGTCATAGTTAAATTCGGATATTTATAGCATAATTAGCAACAATTATCTAGGAAAGCAATATTATCCATCTTAATAACCCTTTTACTTAGCTAAAAACTGTAATGAAAATGAAGTAGAATGGCGTCGCCGCGGACCATAATAATACATCATGAGAAGGGTTGAGCTCCGCGCCTAATGTACCGGGAACACTTCATTCTGGCCACACTCAAAAATGACGTTAATGAGTTTTTAATATTTATCGCCATTGAAACTTTTTATTTCATTTTCAAATTATACCCTCCTATTAGAAAAGAACGCGGCTAAACGATATCAGTCTGATATAGAAATGCGTAGTAACCTTTAAAACAAAAAAACTGTAATAAACTTTAAAATAAGTTCAATACGGTGCTAATTTGCGTACTATAACAGTAACGCAACGTTTGTTTTGGATCGTGATCTAAGTTGTTCGAAAACTGACTCGTGTGAAAAGTTAATTATCCGCCTGCAAGTGTAGGAGCAGCTGGAAGTTGGTCTCACTCCTGCAGCTGGGTTGGCTAACAAACATCTTGTGAGGAAGTGTGGGACGACGCGTTTTACCGCAAGTTTCGTTCCGCGGAACTCTACCTGAGATTCCTTGTTGTGAACTTGTGAGTTACTTTCCGCTTGTAGATAATTACAATAAATGCTTTTATATAACATGCCATGTCAATTTGTGCGGGTTAAATCTAGCAATTTGAACTACTAATAATGAAATTGTAGTCCGATAGAGTTTAAATTAGGTATTAGGTGGCTATAAAAATCAAATATAATTATATTTTAATTTTTGGCAAACATTGTCATATTTTTTTTTTTGTAATAAAAAAATAAACTTTTTGCTTGGTATTCATCGTCGAGAAATTTGGGTTTGTAATTCCTTCAATATTAAATTAGACCTATAAATCCAACAAAACCCACTAATGTACTGAGCGCTTACTTCGCATTATAAGGTCTCATTAGAAAATTCCTCCATCCAATGACTGGCGTCGTTGAACCCTTATTGACATTCTTGCTTTATTGCCTTCAATACTTCAGTGTAATTGGTTTCATAAAATGTGTTTTTTTCGTATTATTTGGGTCAATTTTTAGATAAATCCTTTGAAAACTCCAAATTGATTCAATCGTTTATTAAGTAGAACACATTTTATTTATTAGTGAAGCAAATAGGTATAAAAGTCCTGCAAAAAATAGCTTAAAAATCACGCGAGTTTTCGGAGTTCAGAAATAATTTCCATTTTGCGTAGGTTTTGATTGCTGTTCGTGTTTCAGATGCGCTGATTACAATTATTGGGTTTTGAACCCGCACTCTGTGGAGTGACATCCGGCCGCGGCCACCAACCAACCTTCCCCGAACCAAAACAAAGTGCATTTAGCTAGAAACACCAACAAAAAGCCTAGCCGGGAAAAGTTTACCGAACGAGTTGCCATTTCCACGAGTTAGTTAGCTCACCACTTCAAGCTTACCGACAAGTGGTAATATTCACGGAAACACTAACGAATAGTACTCGAGAGAAGCTCAAACTGAATTTAATACATTTGTATGCCAAACCTTGCAATATCATGTCCGACTAATTTATCTGTCCAATTGAAAGCGATAACTTTGTTTTCATGAACAACATTGCTTAGAAAATGTTTACTTATGATTATTGACATAATCGTGGTAGATCATTATTATGTACCTAAAGAGTAAATGAATCCGAAAAGTAGAACCTCATCTCTTGTACATAAAATTCTCATAATCCTTTCATCATAAAATAATCCTTGAAAAATAAAATTTCTGCTCTCCAAGCTTATTTCAAACTCTTTTAAAAATGCAATCCAGAAAACTTTACTAACGCTATTGTACCCATTCAGCCACCTGAATAACGGTGCCATTACAAAAAGTTTAAACAACAGAATATCCGGTTGAACCGCAGAACAAGTAACAGTATCCCCTGATCCCTGACTCAGCTCCATAAACCGCTACTAGTAAACATGCATACCAATGACATGACCCGCATTTTTGAGAACCCCTAGTTATGGCAATCGATAGCACACTTAAGGCTTCCCGGGACGAGAGCCCGAGAGGCTTATACGGGGCCATTCCCGTTCAGCGACCACTCAATATTATCTTACGGGCGTGAAATCAGAGCCGACAGACGATACGGGTGAGGAAATGGAGCTGAAGCCGGGCGCGGGCGCTAGTGTGCTCACCGGGCCGTCACTTTATGTTAATTTCGGTAAGTTGCTCGATAGTTGGCCGGAACTCGTGGGTTGAGTTGACTCGAGTCAGTTTTCTGTGTAGTTTATACCAGTCAAACATACGACATTATTCGTATAAGTAACGGGAAATACAAGTATAAGAGCAACTCAGATATAATAATTATTTAAAAAAACTCGTTTAAATTGTAATGGTTATTTGTTGGCTGTAACTGTTTGCTTCGTTAATTGTTCCATAGTTTTATTAGATTGGACTTGAAGGAAGAAACTGCCGATATTTCTATTTTTGTGTAGGTACTTAAATAAATTATGGTACTTACCCGACCTTTGGCGTAGTTTTATCCAAGTTCCCTAACAAATAGTGCTAATAAAATGAAGCTAATTAGATGGAAAACATCTTATCACAAGTTTTTCCGAAGAGTTTCGTAGATCTTCGACAGGCTAATACGTGCCCAGCCTAGAACCATGTCGCAGTAGATTTATTAGCTCACTAATCAAGGGGCTCGCCGCAAAGTAGACTGGTTTACTGTGACAGGGTTCTAAGTTTCGGCTTAGTTGAGCTAACGAAATCTCGTAACCTTTCCGCAGTAGGATTGGTTAATCCTTTTAGCTCTCTCGGTGATACTCTTCGACTACCGACTTGTAACTTAAATCTGGCTTTATACGACTCTTTTGTTAGGTTCCGGATTCTAAGAACTTGAAAATGTAAAAAAGTCGGAGCATCTCGGCAAAATTAATTGTAATCTAAGTAAATTTAGCAACGACCACTTTTAGCAATAAGACCGCCAGCTGTTACACTAGTTTTTAAGAGTAAATTTAATTTTGTTGGTTATTTTTGGTTTGAAAATTAAAGAGTATACTTAACTATCTATCTGTTGGCGACTGGCCGAATATAAGCCGTTTAAATTTTCAATTTGTTTTGGAATGCTTTTTAGGTTCTATTTGTTTAGCGTGTGTTTTGTTTTGTTCCGTATTTTTGATTGTGTTGTTTGGTTGTAAATATTGGTTTATTTTCCACCATTGTGCTCCTTGTTTCCTCATCATCGGATTTTGAATCGCTCGCCTACATTATCTAAAAAAATAGTTTGGATTCTACAAAATAAACAACACAATGAACAGCTAACGAATCTTATGAAACTCCAGTTCAGCCCGATTCTGCAGTCGACTAATTGTAAATCAAATTGTCAATCCACGTGTTCCTGTGCGGTGTTGGAGTGAAGTAGCTATACTCGTATCTATACAAACTCGTCGGTTTGACGGAGTTACTGAAGTTGCTGTAGAGCGTTCCTAATCAAAGGAATGCCAAATGTGTTGTTATAGCGCGTAATTGACAAGACTATGTATAATTCATACAGTTTTGAACACGATTTGAATGTAGATTGTGGATACAGCTCGCTGGTAGAGTTAAGGAATAGATGGGATTAAAATAACGTTAAATACGAAAATAAACTATAATATTAACTTGTTAGACTGAATAGGCATTTATTAGTGTTAGAGTTGACATTAGAGGTCGATAAATTTTGACTAATATCGTAAAAACGAAAGTGAGTTTTTTTTTGTTTGTTTTTGTTTGTTTGTAACGCTCTCACGTTTAAACTACTCTAATCTAATCTAATCTACCGATCATCACGAAATTTTGCATACATTTTATCAGTAAAGCAGACAACATCACCGCGGGGCGCAGCTATATACCTGGTTGAGAATTTTCCACTCAACAAATACTAAGTTACTGTGAATAATGTTTAACTGAATTACTTTGAACCCCAAAGATTACTCATAATATTATGTATATTTTGATTTCCATGCGTTCCGTATTACGAATGAAAGATTATAAATAACATACAAAAGAGGCGAAACATTAATTTCGGAAGGGTTTCTTTTTCATTTGTAGCAATGTTAACTCATTTTGTTCATTGTAACACATTTTTCATCAGCGTCGGGAGCTGCTTTACGTTCTCGATTCTATTCGGGTCAATGACTTTTGGATACCGAAGAATTTGGGCCGTTTCAATTTTATACTTCCGCGTGTAAAGTTCTGAAGGAAACAACTAATTTGATTCTAAATATAGCATTGATTAAGGAACGCGGAACGCTGTATTCTTTACAGAATTTACGGTTGGTTTTACAAGTCAAATTAGCAGCCGCTAATGGTTGTTGAAATGTTAATAGTGTTGGAGTCGAATAATTGAATTTATTTAAGGGGGTCCTGCTCGTTGGCTCTCGACGCTTGGTTGGTTGATCATAGAGAGTTCAAAATATTTGAAGTGTGATAAGTTTGACTGTCGCTTTCCTGGCAAAGCAAATGAGATGGTAGTACATGCAGGCATGAAGGTTGTATGCAGGTTCAAGTCTTGTCAGATCAGTCGCTGCCTGTCACAAAAACAAACATCATCACAAACAGTTCGAGTCAACATCGTATGCAGATATCATCGGATATCGGATGCTCAGAAATCATTATCCTTCCTGAATTGATTCACGCGATAGCTTTAGCTAATATTGTCTTAGTTGTCAAGCAAGCAAGCTAGAGATGGTTGCAGCTAGACTAATAAAATATAGGTAATACGATCACGCTACCGTTGTTTCAATAAAAGCAGAATGAGACATCTCTTCCAGTCGAGAACAAGCCGCGATCCTGTCTTCATTCGCATACCGCGCATTCAGTCGAGGCGGGTATTGTGCTCACATCTGCAATTCAGATCCGGCGGCGTGGCGTGGCGTGCGTGAATTTAGGTACTTACCATCTCTAGTTTGTGCGTGAATGAGACATTCCCATACATTCTTCCGCGTATTCGTCCGTACCGCGCCCGTCCTCGACCGCTCTTTATTTCGAGGTCTTTGTTAGACATTGAACTGAGATTTCTTTATAAAAGCCGTCACAACTACGTAACTAATACAATTCTAAGGACTGACTGACCTACAACGCGTGGCTTTTACCGTTGGGTCCTTTATAACGTAGGTGAGCACTAAGGAAGGATTTTTTAATCATCATCATCATCCACAGCCCTCTCTATCCCACTGCTGGGTATAGGCCTCTCTCCCGTTATGCCATCTGCCTCGGTCAACTGCTAACTGATTTTTGAAAATTCAATCCCAAAAAGGGTTAAATATAGGGCTAAAAGTCAAGTAGCACCGCGCATGAAGTCACAGGCATCAGCTAGTTCCTAATCGATTCTAATCTTTACTGTAATCGTTAGAATGTTGACTTTAGTCCCACATAGACAAACATTGTTTAGTAACTACTAAAGCGTCAAAGTTTGTAGACCACCCGATGGCTGATGATTGATTGGCGGGTGTTTTATTGAGAAGCTTGTGTTTGCCACCAACATGCCTTATTGGCAAGTGATGATGTGGTTGCAGATTGTATTTCGCATCAGAACATAATTTACAGACAAATTCATAATATTTGCATTTCGAGTTGTGTTTAATCTACACTATGGTGTAACCACTTCCTAGTTCGACGTTGAACCCGCCCGTACGTATCAATACGTAACATAACGACGTATTCAAACTACGTTACTGTAACATGAGTTTCTGACCACATGTAAATTGAATCAAGCTAAACAAACGTTCTCGATCAGGAGCAAACAAACGTATCCGATGAATCAATGAACCCGTACGGAGCGGTAACTTAGTTCCGGTGTTGGTAGTACAGTCTATTAATATCGGGGGGACACGTATCTTCGATATTTGCTAATGGGCTTCCGGAAACAGTGTCATTGAGACCTTCGCCTTGGGTTAGATTATTTGAATCAATAGTTTGCTCTCTAAAGTTTGCATACTTATTCAAAATAGGATGATGTTCTTCTGTTAAAAAATATAAAGAGGTGTGAGACTGTTCTGCTGACCACGTAAATATGCTTCGGAGAAGGTAATGAAGAAAAATGCAGGGTTATGAGGTGCTAAGCCGAAAAGGGTTCATAGTACTCAATTGAACGATTTTTACGTTTGGGACCAATCCTGAAACCTAAAAAAAACAGCTGTTCTCAAGAATAAAATATTCCTTATTATAAACACTATGGAGCCTCTTTCGGCTTAGCCTCTCCTTGAAACCCTGTAAATAAAATTAAACTTTGTTTTTTATGTCTTTTGAAAAGATCGATTGCATTCGTAATAAAATTAAGAGAGGCATTCTTTTATCGAAAAAAAAAATCTTACTAACGATTATCATTCTTAAAAAAAGCATGCTATGCTATGGCTAGTATGTATGATGTGAAAGTCCCTGGATCCACACTATGCCATGAAAGTCCCTTTATGATCCACAACCCAGCCTACGACCGGCGATGCGCCGAGTCCGCCCACTCACGCCGATATTGGATCGATACATCCGTCAACTTGCGGCTGAGTGTTGGGGCTCTGTCGCCTCACGTACCCTTATTGAACACAAATTACCCATTGTACCTTTTTGTATGCGCAATTTTTCGGTTGGAGTATGAAAAATTCTCGATTTTTGTCAAGAGCGGATTTTGATAAAAACCATTTATTTATTCCGTCTTTCTCTTCTTGCTTCCATTGTGTACTAAATTTAGATATTATTTTAACAGGAAGTAAATACTTTATCGAATTACGGTAAATGCGCCGTTTAGTACGTACTAATTTAAAAAAAACCTTAATTTTTTTCTTTTAAACTTTTTGTTGGAGCCCTTTTTTATTGGCCTATCTTTTTAATGATGTGATAATAGTTTCTGGCTTATGGGAAAAGTTGATCCATAAAAGCAGTTAACACAACCTTATACCTATTGCTCTTTGTGAGTATTAAAAAGCGAAAATAAACTCTTGTAAGCTCTCTCATTTCGTAATTAACAAAAAGTTTTGAATATTTTAGCTTGCACTCGTTATTTCTATTAACGAAATGAAAATGAGCTTTGGATACTCATTCTGAGAATAACAAGAAATATATTTTTGTTTTCATGAAATTTTTGCTCAGCGAACGTTAAAATTCAAGCACGTATCATTTTAATTCTTTACGAATAGGTATTCTGCGTTTTTATAAAAATAAAATGTTACAAAGACGGAAAATGTATTAAATTTTATTACTTGACTTTTATTTTATCGCCTACATATATTATGTAGGTACATTGTATGTACAATTAACGTAACAAAACTTAATATTACTTGTCGTTGAATGCAGTAGTTTGTGAATGACGTGAAAACAGACAAAGAGATTATTATTATTAGGATTTGACTTAGTTCAATCCAATTAACTAAAGTTAAAATATTTATTACTAAAGTTCAAACTGAGACGACTAAAATAAACTAATTTAACAATCCAAATCTGTAAAGCCGAAGCTATTTCCAGTTATTTACAATATTATGGCAGTTAAAATGAATTTGACACGTAACAGGCGTTACAGCCGCCAACAAGTTATTTTGCGAAACCAACCTTGTCAGTGCTGTCACAGAATATTCGAGCTGATTCCCTCTTTTTGAAAATATCCTAAACATGACAGCGTAAGGTTGAAATTGGTTTAAATGTTTCGGTATTAATAGGTACAAGGCTAAGTGAATTTACACTAAAAGAGCCGCGAATAACCTGATCGTCAATTTGACGACACGGATTGGTCCCGTCAAGGGGCGTTTCACGCTTATTAACTTCCCGCTATTCTACAGAAGCCGTTAAATTATTTGGGATAAAAAGGTAGCTTTTCTTTTAATTTTAATACTAAGCTACATCCATATCAAATGTCATTCAAACTCATGCCACGGATAAAAAAGGTGGATGGAAATAAACACGCACGTCGCACATCCTACTACTCGGGGTTCTACACTGACTTTCGCATCTAAAATAATAATATTAGTATGAAGCTTTAGGAAAATGTGAAAGACATTTTTCTGATACTATTATAAACGCTTGTTCCCTCAATTTCACTCAGAAACAGTTATGTGCTTTTTATAATTAACAAAGACTCGGTCTGTCGTAATTGCTTACAGTACATACAAGCAATATTAATAAGATAAACGTTGTCAAACGCCTTCCATTTCATATTATACTGTACGCGCTCCGTAATACAGTTTAGTATGGTTTATATTTCAACGATTAACTTTACTGTTACAGTTTTGGACGGATGTTACACGAGTAAACCAGAAATAGATGTTTCATCAAAGAGTTAGAAACATGATAGCTGGTGGTCAAGCGTGAAAAAATAATGAATTGAAATGTTCAAACGCGTCTTTTACAGGGATCATCGATGTAGAATCAGAAATGAAAATTAAATCAACCTTTAGCTGTTTCTCTGATGGTTCTCTTTCATGTTAAACTATTTTCCATTACGTTAATTAGTTTAGAGTTTATCTATCAATCTATGAATTCTATATTTATTTAGGTCTTTAGTAATCATTTGAGTGATGTGGGCAAATACGATCAAAGTGATCTACGAGTAAGTAATCTAAGTATAGTGTGCTTATAAAAGCAGGTGGTAGGTACACTTAAAGCGACTCAAAATGAGTAACGTAATAATTAAAAAAAAACATATAACATTATAGAATTACTTCACTTTCACTTCACGTTACTTTTTAAGACAGCTAAAATTATTTGCAGCACAAAGAAGTTATCAAAACAACAATCTCCAATATAACGTGTTAATATTCTAGCTCGAGCTAAACCTATATTGTAGACTAATTTGCCAGCACTCGGCTATTATCGAACAGCACTAGCTTTACCAACGTTGTTTTAACAAATGGCTGTAGTATATAATGGTTCTCGCACACAATGGCTCGAGTTAATAATGGCTGTAGTCTTAAATGGCTCTGGCTCAAAATACGAGGGTTATCTCTATACGTGCATCATACTGATTTACGCACACATACACGTTCATGCATAAAGCCTATGTTTGTAAGAATGTTTGTAGCTTTAGAGCTCGGAACAGCTGAATAGATTTGAATGAGTTTGTGTAGAGGAAGTTAGTATTTTAGACTAACGTCTTAGATTTTATTTGTTGAAAAATAGCAGAATATTAAAGAATTCCAAGGTAAACCCGCGGAGCCCAGCTAGTGTCTGAACACTTCGCTCGGGCGGTCGCTACCGATAGCCGAAGTATCGAGTGTCCCATTTCCCATAGCCCCTGGGACTCTACTTCATTGTACACCGAGATATTGACTTCATACACCTTATCTTCACCTTACGCAACCTAATTTTGTACCTTAGCGCAGCCCGATAGAGTTGAAAATGATACGGAGACGGCGCGTAGTCCATTCACGACCACCATCGACACCCAATAAATTGATATAGAAATTGAATTTAAAACACAGCTCTTGTGGAGTATTATTGAAGACTTTATTGAGCTATTTTATCGCGAGATTCATGCCAACAAAGAGATTTCGTTATTTTATGTTTTTTGCACGAAATTGTTTCGATATTTTTCGTGAAAGCAGAATGAACGAGGGAATCAATTGAATTGTTTGTGAGTTTGTTAAAAATACAGACTTAAAATACAGAGTAATTAAAATACAATAGAAAATTAATTGACTAAGTAAAAAACCAAGAATAAACAAAAAATGCTCTTGAATAGCTTCGTAAATATTAAACAGATTCCAAGAATACCCAAATTAATTAATGTAGTTTTAAGAACACAATCTAAAAGTGGAGATCTAAAAGCTAATAAAAAGAATAAGAAACAAATTAAATACATCCGTTGCTGAAAATTATTAAGGCTTTTCAATTATTTACTGTTAATTTAATTTTCGGCTCTTAATTTTATTAATTAGTGAAGCGATGGAGTGACGATGGAAAACATACGAATTGATTGAGTGCTTGGTTAAAGAGGTACCGGCCTGGTTTTGGCTGGTGATGATTTTTTTCTTTTTATCGTATCGTAATTATCGCCAAATCACCTGCATTTTGTATTCTCATAATATTATACCAAAACTAGATGACCCCGTGAACTTTGTACCAATTAATATTGCTATTTTGATTTTCTTTTTCCTTAACCAATATCGTATCGAGGCGAACCAAACAAAGAAAATCTAATCATCGTCACGTTTTCGGGTTTTCACACGAATAAAACACAGTAATTGAGTTTTGTACACGTAGATAGATAAACAAATTAATAGAAAATAATTATATAATAATTATTTTTCTTGCTCGTTTTAGTTGAATTATCCCCTGACTTGTTCGGACTAAGCTCTAGAGTCTCGAGTATCGCCGCAAGGTTGGTAGTCTGTCGGTATTCTATCGGATACATTTCGGGGAGTGCGCATCTGACCTGCATGCCCTTATTCCCTCTAGCCCATTCTATTATCGGACCACAAAGGGCACAAAAAAGCGACATCGTTTTATGGTAGATATACCAAAAACTCGTACGAAACGCTTTGATTCCACCTTTATTGTACGCACTGCCAGAGTGTGGAATACTCTGCCCGGGTGGGTGTTTCCCGATAGATATAATTTGGGTGTCTTCAAGTCGCGAGTGAAACGGTTCCTTCTAGGCAAGCGTGCTCCATCGTAGACCGCATCGTTGCTTACCATCAGGCGAGATGGCGGTCAAGCGCAAGCCTATAATTGAATAAAAAAAAAAATCTTTTGACTATGTCCTACGTCTACAGATCACGAGTCATCCGGAAAGCGTCCTCTAATTTACCAAGTCCATTATCGCGGGGTGATGGCCGAAATGAGTTCTTCCACCTGTAACTTACACGAACTTGCAACTAACAATGTTTGTCTCTATTAAGAGGACACACGCTTCTTACTCTCACGTCAATACATAAAGGACAACGTAGTTACTTAATTAGTTTTGTTTGCGAAACTTTTTCTTTATGATCTGGAAGGAGACAAAGAGTGACGACTCGAGTTTCTGGGAAGGTGAATCGGAAATAACCGTATTTTTTTGCTTTATTAACCGACTTCAAAAAAGGAGGAGGTTATCAATTCGTCTGTATGGTATTTTTTTTTTTTATGTTTGTTGCCTCATAACTTTTGACTGGGTAAATCGATTTTGATGATTCTTTTTTTATTAGAAAGCCGACGCTTCCCATTTGGTCCCATTTCAATTTAGTCCAGTTCTGATAATGGTATCCATGAGAAAAGAAAAGAAAAAAAAAAGAATCATCAAAATCGATTCACCCAGTCAAAAGTTATGAGGTAACAAACATAAAAAAAATGAAATAAAAAAAAAACATACAGACGAATTGATAACCTCCTCCTTTTTTGAAGTCGGTTAAAAATTTAAAATTTGCTTATAGCTTGAAACATATGAGACATAAAAATTCAAGATTTTTAAACCACCAAAGTCAAGGAAGATGTTTATAGACAAACCGTTTACAAAGAACCGAATTCAAATCGGCCCAAGCCCCGCCCAACTGTTTTCAAGATACATGGTAACATTCGAAAGCACACAAAAACAAACACATAAAATGAACAATATCTCTACCTTAACGCATAGATAATACTTTTTCCGTTCCGTCGTGGATAAAAATATAACTTGAAGCTTAATAGACAATTCTGCAGACACCAGAACTTACTTATAAAGTTTTCGTAAAGTTTGCGCCATTGCGTAGGTACTGCTTTTTTGTATTTCACACAAGTTAAATGACATTTGTCAATTTTAACAGCTGTTAAGCGTCTTTTATAAGTAAGGCCCACCGTGTTTTGATCGCTGAGGTACCTTTGCACTTAGGCATGAGTATCACGCGACAAAGTTAGCAAATTCCCACCTGATCAAAGTTTTGGAAAGGGTCCAAAGATCACGCGTGAGATTTTCCTCGACAGTTATTTTACCACGACGTAACAATATTGAAGTAGGAAATGAGTAAGTTTTCGATTCTCACCCTTGTTATATGGTCATTAGATTTAACTTTATTTGATTTAGCGGATCTAGAAGTATTCTGATACTTAATAAGTCTGTTTGCGAATTTAAACCTTAACCAGTTAATGTTTCTGGATTGTGTTGATAATAGAATACGACAACAATACAAACTTTGACATCTCGTAATATTATAAATGTGAAAGTTTGGATGTGTGTGAGTCTGGATGTACGGATGTTTTATGTTCAATCACGCAAAAGCAGTTAAACGAAATCCGTTTGATGTTGTTGGATGAAATTTGGTACGAAGCTACTCGTAGCTTACACACTGTATTAACATGAAGGCTTCATTACGGAAAACGCGCGTGAAGCTGCGGAGCGCAACTAGCTCAAAACATCAGTAGGATGTGATTCGCCGAGAATGTTTAAAGCAAAGTTGACTAGTTAAAGGGGCCCTATCATTCTGTATCACTTTCCTCAGTACTAAATGACATTTCCTCGTGTCCTGAGATTTATTAATGCGAGTCGTTAGTACATCCCACGTGTTGTGGAACCTGCGCTGGCTGGATTAACAACGCGACGTTAGAGGGACATAATGCGACATCCGTCAGGACAGACGAGGACAGGGCAAATTGACAACTTTATAAACACTCTAATTAGCCAAGGAATGGAACAAACTTTCGGCTTCATTACTTCCCGAGAGATACAATCTTGGACTTTTCAAGGTCAAAGTATTCAAAGTCAAGAAGGTATCTTTTAAGTCTATGTTCTTCATCTTCAACCACATCGTCGCTTATCAACAAGCGAGGTCAAACACGTGAAAAGGTTGATAATGATTCCACCCACCTGGTACGCTGTAGAGGTCACAGTCAAGTTGCCATCAGCATTTAGTCAGTCATAAAAAAAAGGTTGAAAAAGATGAAACTGAATAAGTGTGATTTGTATAGCTTAGCCTTAGCTTGTATCAAATCTTGTAATAATAACAAAAGATTCCAACTTGGCATGTCAAACCAGTCATCAATGTACATTTTCTTACTCAGCGATAAAAAAAATGTCCAGCAAAGATATTTCGAATTTCCGCAACGCAGTAAACCTCGCCAGGTAATGTAGCAGCTCATAAAGCAATCTGTCCGCTGCTTACTCTGTCGTATATTCGGTCCGATGTTACGGGTAGCTTTGATGACGTCACACTCGTAAAGCAAACAGACATAACTCACGTACATCACATCCTCTGCGGCTGTCGTCTAGGGGACGCACACATGCACACGGACAATAGTGTTTTATTATAATACAAGCTGTTGATAATATAAGCAACCGTGAAGGTTAAAGAGGATGTCGTTGATACTAACTTAAATTTTATCTACTAATATTTTAAAGGCGAAAGTATGTATTGTCATATGTGAATACGAGTATGTTTGTGACTAATGAACGCTGAAACGGCTGAATGGATTTAAATGAAATTTGGAATGAAGGCAGTTCATGGTCTGGATTACCACATAGGTTATACTTTACTTTTATATCCCGGAAAACGCAGGTGAAACAGTGGGGTACAGCTAGTATTACATAAAATCGAAACAAAATTACTCATAGAAGTCACTGAGCTGTGTTGGGGCCGGCGCGGCGGCTCGGATGTAACGCCTTTGGACAAAAAATAGCGAGCATATTGCTATCGTCCGCGGCCGTGCTCACCACCGCGCCCGACCCGCCGCGCGCCGTGGCAGTGTGGCGTAACACCTGATAATTTGCCGACCTATTCTGTTATAGTCTCAAACTTTCATTACGGAAAAAAAAGATCCATATTTTTTTACTTTTTTTTATTTAGTTTCTTAATAGCTCCCCACTAGTATACCCTGTTTTCCGTTTCCGTTCTTCGAAGTGTAAACATCAACGTCCGAATAGTCTCGCTAAATAATAGTTTTTAAACATCATACACTCAAGAATACTTCCGCAAAACAACAAAGAAGAGGCCATAAAGTGTTGGAGATACAATTTAAGGTGAAACTTGCACATTTCATCACGTTTTACAAAAGAAAGAAGAAGTGTATCGGCAACATTTTGAGGTTAGTTGGCTGTATCAATTCACAAGTCAGTGATCTGACGTTGGCAGACATTGTGCACAGCAGTCACTGCGACTGACATATACGCCAGTGTTGCAAGTGTGAAAAAATAAACCTACCATTACGTTTCGTTTCAAGCAGACTTAATTAATTAATTAAAAATGGAGGGACAGTTTCAACTATTGTTCGAAAAAATGAAACTAGAAATGCAACATCAATCTGCGGAACTTACCGAATCTATTACAAATAACATAATGGGTAGAATGGATGAAAAATTAATCCCGATCATAGAGGAAAACAAAAGTTTAAAATTAAAAGTAGAAACCCAGGAAAAAGAGATAGAATATCTGAAAAGAGAAAAAAGAAATAATAATATAATTATATTTGGCTTGGAAGAAATAGAAAAATCAACATTGGAATTAATAAATAATATAAAGAAAACCTTCAAAAGAGACATAAACATTGACATCGAAGAAAATGGAATAAACAATATATACCGAATAGGGAATACAAATGGAGAAAGTAATAAACCGAGGCCGGTTCTCTGTTCTTTCGTAAACGGGTGGAAAAAAGCAGAGATAATGAGAAAAAAGAAATACCTCGAGAAGATATATGTCACCGAAGACTACCCAAAGGAAGTTCTGGCAAAAAGGAAAGCATTACAGGCGGAGCTGCTAGAAGAAAGGAAGAAGGGGAATATAGCGTTTTTGAAATATGATAAACTTGTAGTAAAAGGAAACGAAAAAATTAACGACAAAAGAAAACGGGAAAATTCTTCTTCACCGCATGCTTCGGATATCCAACCTAAAAAACAGCAAGCCTCCACATCCTTTAAGACCAATAGAACCAACGCATTTGATATGATGAGGAACAGATCCAACTCTCTTACAATCGTCCCAACAAACAAGAAACAATAGCAACTAATTCTCGGCAAACGGAAAATAAAACAATATAAAGAAACAAGAACAAATACAACAAAAAAACAACACCCTCCCCCAAGCCGACTGGTCATCGTGGGGGATAATGACCAGCACCCTCTAAGGATAGTTAATCAAAAAAGTCAAAAAACACAGAAAAGTTGTGACATACACATAGCGTCGCTTAACACACGATCATTGAGAACACCAGAGAAACTCATCGAACTAGAAACAGCAATAAATGAAATTAAATGGGATATTATAGGAATAAGCGAAATGAGAAGATTGGGGGAAGGAATAGAAGACCACGGAAAGTATATATTACATTACAAAGGAGAAACACAGGGGCAATATGGTGTGGGATTTCTGATAAAACGGGAATATACTGACCGAATAGTGGAACTAAAAGGAGTATCAGAAAGAATATCAATTCTTAACATTAAAATTCCAATACAGAATAGCAAAGATGAACATTGGTCAATTATTCAGGCATACTCGCCGACTGAAGCAGATAAAAAAGAAGATATAGACAAAATAGAAGACTTCTATAAAAAATTACAAGAAACGGTGGATTATGCTTACAAGAATATGATAATAATGGGGGATTTTAACGGACAAATTGGGGAATGCCACGAAGGTGAAGAGTATACTGTAGGAAAACACGGTTATGGCAAGAGAAGTAAAAACGGAGAAAGATTGGTAAACTTTGGATTAGAAAACAAACTAAGTATCATGAATAGCTTTTACAAAAAGAAAAAGAGTAAGAAATGGACGTGGACTTCTCCAAATGGGCTGCATCGAAATGAAATCGATTATATTATGACCAATAAACCAAGAGTTTTCAAAGATCTGTCAATTATACATAATTTAAATTTTAACTCTGACCATAAGATGATTCGTGCGACATTACGAGGAACACATATAAAGAAAAGTAGAAGACTGCAAACTAAATCAGTACCGTACGTGAGCATTAATAATGAGGCGGAAATAAAAAACAACCTAAAAGAAATTCTGGATAGAAGTGAGGGAAAAGATTACAATAAATCAACTCAATCGAAATACTGCGATTTTGTAAATATCCTAAAAACTGAAGCCAGAAAAGCATATACAAATAATAAAGGAATACTATCTACAGAAACAACTCAACTACTCCGAGAAAGAAAATTGCTTATACAAAGCACGAAAAGTAAAGAGAAACGTAAAGAGATTGCAGAAATAAGTAAAAAAATTAACGAACAAATAAGGAAAGACAGAAAGCAGAAAAGAACAAATACTTTTCAATATCATATTAAAAAAACAGGCGGAGTAAAGAAAGCGTATAAAGAGTTAGAAACAAAGAAAAATTGGATGCCAAATATGAAAGATAAACGGGGAAAATGCACTAGCAAAAGATTGGAAATATTAAATATTGCTACGGAATATTATAAGGATCTATATAAAAGCAAAAATGATAATCTCAATAATATAGTGATTGACGACAAAGAGGAATCTGACCATATTCCACCTGTTCTAGAAGAAGAAACAGAAAAAGCTATCAGAACACAGAAGTTAAGAAAGGCGCCCGGTCCCGACCAAATCACCAATGAACTTCTTAGGATATCAATGCCAGTAATTGTACCAAAATTAACCAATTTATTTAACGAAATTATAAAGACAGAATATATTCCAGAAGATTGGGCGAAATCTATTATAGTTTTGTTACACAAAAAAGGGGACAAAGGAGACATTGGCAATTACAGGCCGATAAGCTTAATGTCGAATATATATAAGATCTTCTCAAAAATATTATTATTTAGACTTACTAACATTCTCGATGAAAATCAGCCTAAGGAGCAAGCCGGATTTAGGAGTAACTTCTCGACTACAGATCATATCCACGTCCTACGACAGATACTTCAGAAATATAAAGAATACAATAAAGTATACTATCTGGGTTTCGTAGACTTCAACAAAGCCTTCGACTCGTTGGAACATCAATATATATGGGAATCATTAGAGCGACAAGGGATCCATAAAAAGTACATACGTATACTAAAAAACATTTACCAGAAAAGCACAGCACAAATAAAACTGGAAACAACAGGCGACGAGTTTCCAATTGAAAGAGGCGTCCGTCAAGGTGACCCTATATCGCCGAAATTATTCTCAGCGGTGTTGGAGACGATCTTTAGGAGACTAGACTGGGATAATTTCGGGATTAACGTGAACGGAGAGAAATTAAGTCATTTGAGATTCGCGGACGATTTAATACTGTTCTCCGAATGTCCAAATACCCTGGAAAGAATGTTGCAACAATTATCGGATGAAAGTGCCAAGGCGGGTCTCTCTATGAATGTAGCGAAAACAAAAATAATGAGCAATTCTTCAGCAAAAGAGGCTATAACAATAAATAACCAGCAATTAGAATATGTGAACGAATATATTTATTTAGGGCAATTAGTATCACCAATAGAGAACATGCAGAAAGAAATCGAAAAAAGAATAGCTAACACATGGAAGAGATTTTGGTCGTTAAGTGAAATAATGAAAAACAAAGAGATGCCAATGTCAGAGAAACGCAAAGTTTTTAATGCTTGCATCCTGCCATGTCTGACATACGCATGCCAAACTTGGGCCTTAACCCTTAATAGAACCCGAGCCTGTTAGTGCTTTTTTTTCAAACAAAAACTGATTCCTGGGTAAAAATAGGTCACAGATTTCATAAATCTAAATATAATTTTAGGGGGGTGAATTTTAGGGGTAGTTTTCCCGGTGGTAAATAATTTACCATTGCCCGTTGACAACTTCAAAATTTTGCGGAGTGGTGGTAAAATTGTTACCATTGCCCCTTCTGATGCATTTTTATTTTAAGACTAGTGGTTTCATCTGTATTTGTCAGACATTTTTTTGTTAATTAAATCTTTGTACCCATCTTCCTATTTCATTGTTATTTTTTATTATTATCTATAGTACAATTGAAAACAAGCAAAATTTCTATTTTTGAATGTAGGTACCTATGTTGTGATAAACTAAAAAACCACTGGACAGGTTTTAATAATTATGTCTTCATTAGCCAGGGTGGGCAGCTAGTAATCAATAAAAGAAAATATAATTGTTCAATCATTTATTAATAGCCTAATGCAAGCTTAAAGACTTAAAACACTAATAAAAAAATGTTTCGTGTTTTGATTTATTATTATACACTGTCTGATTCAGCTGTATGAAATGAAAAGAAATACTTTCTCAAAGAAATACGCCTTCCGTGTTTCTTCGACATAATTATTGTACCGAATTTCTGTAATAGATACAGAGAAAAGTGAAAAAAATAATTCAAACAAACAGATTTTTATATAGTGATAGTTACGATTTTTAGTAAGTTTAATCGGGCAATGGTAAATATTTTACCACTTGAATACGATACCAAAAATAATACTACAAATCGTTTCTGAAAGCTGCTAATACGTAAAACGAAAGAAAACATACCCTATTTTATAAATTTGAATCGCAAAATCACTTCCCAGAATTATTGTAGAACAAATTTGCACAAAATCCACACTGAACCACTAAAACGTTGAATTTTTGGCGCTAAAATTCGTTGGGTCAACTTTGACAGTACCGTAGGTTGCCAAATGACTTTGACAAATTATGAAATGTCAAAATTATGATAGTAAATATATTTAAAAAGTATAATGTGAACATAGTATAACATTGAATGTTGCCATTTTTGAAATATCTACAATTTAGTAGAAAACCAGAAGGTGGTAATATATATACCCTTGCCTTATTAAGGGTTAACAGAACAGCAACAAAATAAAATCAATATATGTCAGAATGGGATAGAGAGAAGCGTATTGGGAGTAAGGAGAAGAGATAGAGTACAGATAAAAAAACGAAAAAAAAAAACGGCTTTACGAGGATGGCACAGCAGCAGTACGAGTAGATGATGTTCTCTCAGGCACATTCAAGTCACAGTCTGGTGTTCGACAGGGATGTATAGCATCTCCGCAGCTCTTCAACGCTTACACTGAGTATATAATGCGATTTGTCTTGGACAATTGGAATAAAGGTGTTTCGGTGGGTGGACAAGTGATAAGTAACTTACGTCGCTGATGATACCACTCTTTTCGCTCAAACAAAAAAAGATTTGGAAGAGCTACTGACTCGTCTGGAAACTACTAGTCTCCAATTCGGCCTTGCCATTAATAGAGACAAGACGAAAGTAATGGTAGTCGATCGAGCAGGACAGAATTCAGCAGGAATAACGAATATAGCAAATTGTGAAGTAGTACAAAGCTATATCTACCTCGGTTCTACTATCTCTAACTCTGGAGGATGCGAAGACGAGATCAGACGACGATGTGCTATCACGAGGTCGGCAGTTGAACGACTGGGGAAGATTTGGAAGGACAGGCGAATAACCAAAAAAACAAAGGTTCGTCTCATGAAATGCCTTGTCTTTCCAATCTTTTTGTATGGGGCTGAAACTTGGTCTCTGCGGCTGCAGGATCGCCGAAAAATCGATGCACTGGAGATGTGGTGTTGGCGGCGGATGTTGAGGATTCCGTGGACGGCTTTCCGCACCAACGTCTCTATTCTCAGGGAACTTCACGTACAGGATAGACTTTCGTCGATTATGCAGGTGCGAATACTGAAGTTCTTTGGGCATATCTCTAGAAATGAGAACTCGATGGAGAGGCTCGTAGTGCAAGGCCGAGTTAAAGGCAAGCGCAGTCCCGGTCGATCACCAACTCGATGGACCGACTTCATAAAAAAGGCCACGCAGTCCACTGTGGTTCAGTGTGCTCGCGATGCAACAAACCGCCAGAAATGGAGAAGCATTGCGAGACGTGCAGCAGCAATGGAAGGGGGCGTCGACGACGGCGAAGAGCCTCCGTGTAGCATTGCAACCACGACCACTCTGCCGAGAGTGAACGACTAAGAAGAAGAAGACAGATAAAAAAGATAAAAGGGTTAACTAAGTTCAAAAAAGTTCAAACAATATACAGAAAATTGAAATGGCGCTGGACAGGACATATGTTGAGAGAAAAGAAAGAGAAATGGACCAAAATTATAACCGAATGGTACCCTAGAGAAAGCAGGCGAAGCAGAGGAAGACAGACAAAGAGATGGGAAGATGATTTTAAGAAAGCAGCGGGCCCAGAATGGCTACGTATAGCAAAGGATAGAGACAAGTGGAAAGCCTTAGAGGAGGCCTTTGTCGAAAGACAAGCTGTTGTGAGAGGAGAACAATCCAATGCCGACGATAGCACCTAGTTAGTTTTGTTATTTTGTTACCTCCATTAAACTTTTAGAATGTTTGTTAATTATGTTAAAAGTAACAGCAATAAAGGCTTATTATTATTATTATTATTAGTATACCCTGTGTCGGGGGTGCCAAGGAACACACACAAAGACAAAGTCAAGGTCAATTGTATTCTCTGTAAACACTAAGACAGTATTTAGGCCACCTTACCTTTTATTAGATTCTCTAAACATATACGAGTATTATGGAGACGTTACACATCCATAATTCCACATTGTTTGTAAAGTTGTGCGTGTGTGTGTGCGGCGCGTGTATTTCACGCGAGCAGACTGCGGACAGCCGGACAAACCCACGATTTATCATCCATCTACCAACATACCCCGGTGCGTTGATGATGCTATAAGCACTATACTATATGTTACTAGGCAGTCGAGGATTCTCGTGTAGAAAAACAAACGCTAGCCGCTGAGAGAATTATCGTGTAGTCTTTCAGCCCTATTCAGTATGAATGCCGTGTTATTACAAGAATTACTCTTGTTTCGTAGAATGATGAATCTTACGTTTCTAAGGAATAAGAACATTAATTAAGCGTTTTCTTAAGCCGAGTTTGCACTTGAAAAGTTTGACCTCGACTTTGCAAAGTGTTAACAAAGTTACGTAAAATTGCCGGAGAGTTGGAAACAACATAAAATTAATTTGGTATTTTGTTTTGAAAATGTATGCATCGAACCGGAATATAATATTTCTTCTACAAGTTCGGTTCGTGACAGAAGATTACCTAATTATGAATTGTGTATAATTGTATATGTCATAACTTGGAGACTAGACGATAGAGTCAAAATAAACAAATAAGCTTACCTTTAATACCAATAATGTGTTGAAATGAAATGAAATGTGTTGTGTTTAATTCATGGACTTGGTCTGAAATAAAATGATATTAGATAGATAGATATGGTAAACTCTTTATTGTTCACACCATGAATTACAAACAAAAGGCCTTATCACTAAGAGCAATATTTTTCAGGCGACCTTAAAACCTTAAGACTTAGACCGAAACGTTAGCAAAATAGAACAAATATTCAATACTAAACTTGAAAAGTATGCCTTAAAAGCATATTTTCCAAGTTTCGCTAAAACAAAGTTCCACCAAAATTCTCCGAGTTACCGTCTTACATTTCCCGAAGTACTTTATACCGCAATACATTATGCTTTAGATAGAATCGTGTAAATGTAAATGAACACATTCTGGAATAATTCCCATCGTGTATGAATACAGGATGAGGCGCCGTATAATGCGCTAATCGAATCCGCCTCTAGTTGGGCGGCTGAGAGATATTGGAGAGAGGGACTTTGAATATGTATTTGAAAATAACAAGCGATATTAGCGGCATAAGTGAAAATGTTCAACGTTGAAAGGGCTGAACCGATTTTGACTAAACATGTTTAAGAATAACTTAAAAAAAAACACCGCATCCAAATAAGTTTATCTGTTTGAGATATGGTGCCACTAACAGATACAATAATTATAATAGTCTTTAAGAGTCCGGGGTTAACAAACATTAATGTCCTAGCGTAGCTTTCAAAGCGCTCGGGGTGTGTTTGAACTAACCGGTTTCAATAGATCAGAAAAGTTAACTTCACAAAGACCACTTTAATCAGATTGCTTATTTACAACTGTTTTGTTTGATAGTACACAAGAAACAGCTTCGTACTCGTATAATCAAATATTTCGTAGCAGCCTTGTAGCGTTTCGTAACTCCGTAGCGCCACGTAGCACTAATGTGGTTTTGTATATTACTTGAATCTACCAAATCTGCATTTATACAACGGCGCTAGCTTCCGCCGCTATATCTAAATGAATGCAAAGTATAAACCTTACAGCTGGAAAAGTCTAGGTCTTTATTTTAGTCTTAATATAAATTCTGCTCAAAAAAGAAAAAGAGCTCGTAAATTGGATGTTACGTTTTATCTTAAACGTAATTTTGTAAATTACAATTTATTGCGAACACGTGTAAATATAAGTAGTTTACTTATTTTCTGCGGTACTAATTCCGAGATAACGTGCAGATAATATTTTCCAAGTAAGTTTTTATGAACATTTTTATAGAGCTCACGTGACCGATCTGTGAGCGTTAAAAGTGAATGAGTTTCGCGATAAGTAAAGGAATACTGTAATATTTACCGAAGGCTGTAAATGGATTCTCTTGCGAGGCTGTTAAATACTTTTTATGGTCGATCGTAAATGTATTGGGAAGGAGTCAGCTCGGGAGATCGCTCTCTTTCTGTGTCGTAAGTATTACTGTTGGATGATTTAATCGTCTTTGTTTATGTGTTAGAAAGAATTTAATATAACTATTTTGAGCACAACTAGCTGTACTCGATGGCTTCCCTGGTATCTTACAAAAAAACGTAATTTTTGGAGATTAAATGCAATCCATGTGCTAGTTATGTTAATGCTAAGAATAACCTACGAGTAACTCCATAAATTCACAAACACTCAGTCACTCATAAGTGTGATTCGATTTTTGTTATAATTAAACACGGGACTACTCACGTAAAAATTAAATCGACTACTACGACTAGTTTCGGTCACATTCGGTGACCTTCATCAGGTGAGTTTACAAACGTGACGCGCTCGCGGTTGCGTCTCGTTTGGCACAACAAAAACAACAAACAATGGTTTAATTATAACAAAAATGTGTGAAAACCGCGTTAGTTTCCATAGTAAACATGTGATTAAATGTAATTGATAATTTAATGAGACACGACTTTGTGAAACATTACAGTAAAATAACTTGTACCAATGAAACTATAAGTCCATGTGTTTAGTAGTAACGCAGCACGCACCTCTCCCCACACCCTGCCGCCGCCGCCGCGCCGCGAGCGAGCCCGCACCTGCGTGTAAGATACAAACGTCCAAAAGTTAAATAAACCCCTCACGGGGAGGCTGCGAGTGACGTCGCCTTACTTCCAAATTGCTAATTACCGTGTTTTCAGTTTGGGCAGACGTTACGCGTCTCATTGCACTTCAAAGGGTTGGCTCCAGAAAGTTGGTTTAAGATCTTTTTGAGGACGCGAGCTCGTGCCGAGGCGGTTATTATCGCGGGATAACTTTTAATTTGAGCCTTAATTGACGTCCTACTAAAAAATAAGATGCCTGGTAATTATTATTACGGACGAAATTGAGGAACCGATTTCAATCGCGTAATGTTCGTGACAACATCGTAGTTTGTCGGCGGATTTTGATAGGTATTTTAAATGTGAAACTACCTTGAACTATTATTGAAAGAGGAACCTAGAATCGGAGATATCGCGGAATGCCTATACGAGTACATAAATACTTAAACAGTACAAGCAAGTTGTAAACCGAAAACGCCAGTCAAATTTCGTCTCGCTTAGAATATAAAACAGCGTCGTGAAAAAAAATGTAAAACTAATAAAAAAACAATTGTTCTTTCTTACGGATATTGACCGATTTTAAAAACCGACTGACCATAAAAACAGATGTAATCAAAAATGAAAAATTATGTTTTTACTTTGCTAAGTTTTAGCGACATAGGAGTTATTGTCTGGGTCCTATCCTACTCCAAACAATTATTATAAATGTGAAAGCTTGTTTCTAAACCAATTTGATAAAAGTTGTAGTGGAGATGGCTACAAGCTGTCTCCACTGGATTTACACGTAGGTTTCTTTCAATCATCAACGTTTTTCATTACCACGCGGGTGACAGCAAGGTGCAGACCTGTTATGAGCAAACTTAACGTATAACATAACATATCATCATCACAACAGCTTGACTGTAGCTCATCACCAATCATACAATCGTTGCCATTGAAGCAGTTGTGCCAGCGGCTCAGAGCCTCGCTCTGTTATTTTAAGGAGTTGGGTTGGGTAATCTCTGGCAAGGGCGAAACGCACAATGCACCTTCTGCGGGACGCCATTACGGGACCTATCGCCCCCATTTCTAATAAGAATAAGGCGAGCGCGTCTTGCTCGTCTTGCCACTCAATTTTATAAAAAAGGCAGTACAAAGTAATTAATCATACGTGTAATATAAACAAGTTACAGGCCCGTGTCTGCACAGTGCAGTGGTGAAGCGAATTAATCAGCTCGGGACAGTCAATACGCGCGTGTTTGCAGCCCGTATTGACGCGTCTGCACTGTTGACGCACGGAGCCGCCGCCGCCGCTCTGTATTCCTGCCTACTGCGGCTCTGTTTCAAATTGTCGTACATTATTGAAATATTGTTTATGCTGTTTTAAACTTCTGCATTTGGGCAGTTACGAGTAGCAATGCAACGTAATAACTCTTTACTGATACAAAAAAGGAAACTATGAAATGCATAAGAGAAAGACACAAAAGGTGGGTAAAGTTAACGTGGGTTGAAAAACCAACGTTGGTCACGTTGGTTGGTTGGTTGTTGGATAACGTTGGTTGGTCGTTGGTTTGTTGGTTGTAGTTTTAAGCGCACAATTGTCATTTATCCAATTTAACATTTTTGAATGTGTCAATAGTATTTTCTAAAGTCTTCATTATCAAAATCGCTTAATTTACATTATAGCCTCAAAACCTAGATCCGAAATAGATAGAGAGTATCTACTTACTGAATTGTGTAATTTCGTGAATATAAATTTAAAAAAGTACATTACGTCCTGGCTCCATTCCCATAAGTATAGAACAAATGGGGTCGCGTCACACTCATGAGCTAGCTAAATTTATTGAGTAAATACTCGAGTGAGATCCCGGAACGGCATTTTTGTTCGACTCTCATTACGCTCGTAACTCGTAACAGTACGTATTCCGAAGCGGCTCACAAAAGGAACACGACTTTCTCATCGGGGCATCGATGTCACGAGCTTGTCGCGGAACAACGACACATCGACTGCTGATTCGAACACTATCGAAACTGCGAAATCACGATTTTTAGGGTTCCGTACTTAAAGGGTAAAACGGGACCCTATTACTAAGGCTCCGCTGTCCATCCGTCCGTCTGTTACCAGGTTGTATCTCATGAACCGTGATAGTTAGACAGTTGAAATTTTTACAGATGATGTATTTCTGTTGCCGCTATACTAAAAAACAGAATAAAATTAATAATTTAGGGGGCTCCTATACAACAATCGCGTTTTGTTTGCCGTTAGTGATAATGGTACGGAACTCTTCGTGTGCAAGTCCGACACGCACTTGGCCGGGTTTTATTTTCATTGTACCAGTTATACGAATATTTAATACTTTTAGGGAAACAAATAATTTTAAGAAAAAAATATGTTTTTGACATTTTTCGAATAAAATTGATAGTCCTCCTTTTAACTTCTTAATTTAGGTTACTTCTTATTTTATTCTTAATTCTTTACATTCTGTCTTGTAAAAAATGTCATTTGCAATTTCGATACTGTTTGTAGAAGCTGTCGACATCTCGCAATATTATTCCCATTCTCTCCCTCTATTGGAGCTTTGAGGAGTGACATGGCTCTCCCCGGGGAATGGCACATTCAAAAAGGGAATTAAAATTCGTACTGTCCGAACTGTGTTGGATGTTATAAGATAGATAGAGTTATACACAGAGTGGCAGTGGGATTAATTTTTTTGTGAAAATAATTTCAGTTTTGAATTTGAAATACGTAAATGTAAAATGAATAAGAGCCGTAATAAAACGCAATTCTCATTTCAAAATGGAAACTAATTTGCAAGTTTTGAGTAAATAATTTTACATTTAAATAAATATTCTTGTTGCTAAAATTACAAAATGTACCTTCAAATAGTGATGTTACAGTCATTCTAGACTTTCTCCTTTACATAATAACCGTTTGTATAAGTAAGTATCCGGCAGCATTACTGCGTACCCGGCGCGCGTCGCTGCTCCTCCGGGAGCTCAGGCAGCTTGTTTGCCGACAAACAAACGACCTAATACTCCACTAATTTCGTTTTCGTGTATTTACCCGTTTACTTACGTGGAATAAACAACGTTACAGATTTAAAGCCAATTTACTAGGGCAAAAAGCTAAATGTACCAAACGATTCTTCGGGCCGTTAGATATGCGAAAATGGGCACTTACCGAGTGTCGCCTTAAAATATATTCAGAGCTTTCTCGGGATATTGTTGCTTACGAAATGAATCGGGTAATAAAATACAAACCGAATCGTACGTAGCTCGATCCTGGATAGATCGCGAGTGGGACGAACTTACGATCAATCCGGGAGTCGGGAGTTGCTTCGATTGTAGTTCGGAATTATCCCCGGAGACAAGTAGGTCAAAGCACGGTAATGCACATGCCGAGCAAATTAATGAACTGTACCTATCTAATTAGAAGTCCCCCTCTCCCCGGAGTGGCCGCGCTGTGAGGCAGGCGGCGGCAGGCGGCCGGCCGAGGCAGGCAGAACGAGCGCCATTCAATTTGCGGTCACGGTCAACGAGGAGACCGGTACACCGCCTGTTATTGAAGCGTTTTCACGTTATTATTACTCTAAGGGGCCGAGAGTTTTGGTAAAGAGAATTTTGTTGCCGTGTTATTCTTAAATTGGGGGACGCAAGGGTCGCTTGTTCTCGGTAACCTAATACTTAAGCGATGTTCGAGCGATTGTCGCCGTGTTCTTTTTACAAGTTACTTGATGTATAGTATTCGGATTTGGCTATTTTAATAAAGTTAACAATTAAAAAAAACCAAATATTTTTATTAAATATTATTATTTCATATAAAAAAACAAATACTGATTAAAAAAACACACCACAAACAGGCTTACACTTACTGAGCCTATTTTTGTAAGGTTTACTGAATCCCTCAGAAAGTAAGAAGAAAGAAGCAACGTTTTGGATATAATGAAGAAATTAACTAATGTGCGGAAAGCTAACAATGAAAATAAATAAATTTTACCACAACCAATTCCGTAAGTATATATTACTATATTTATTTATATATAAACTATATTTATTTCACTTCTCTCAATACACCAGCTTCGATCTCCCAAATAGTTCCAGTGTCCGCTATTTCGAAGACCTCCACTGCTTTCTCCCCGACTACCTCAGCGGACTGCCATTCGTATGTATTTCTGACCTCGAGATAAAACTCAGTATTGCTTGTTAGCACGTCCTTCATGAGACTAGTTCTAGTGTGTCCGGGACATATCGCGATAGTCCGCACTTTCTTTTTATTATAGCGTCTCATGTGTCCCACAGCTTTTGTAAAACCGACGATACCAAATTCAGCGGCACTGAGAATGGGAGCATAATGTTCGACGCGATATCCGTAAATAGATCCAATATTTATGATTGTTCCACCATTTCCGGCGGCGTCTTTTCTCATGAGCTCCATAAACTTCAAAGACCAACTCATTTTAGCCGTCAAATTTACATTAACGCAATTCTCCGCATTTACTTCGTCTACCAATCCTGCATTGTTGATAAGTACGTCAATTATACCGAATTCTTCAAAGATTTTATCATAAGTCTCTTCTAAGTCTTTGACAACATCACATTTGATGTACACCACTTTATTTGAGCCGAATTCTGTAGTAAGTTCTTCGACGGCTTTGTTTCCCATTTCTTCGTTGATATCTACTAGAATAACTAATCTTGCTTCAGATTTGAAAAAGTTTCTAGCGATTTGAAAACCAATACCTTGAGCTCCGCCAGTAATAACGATGATTTTATTTCTAATATCCCTTTCCATTTTAAACACACTACTTTTTTGCGTAAGGTCTGATATAGAATTAAATATGTTTAGTAAGTTGATCACGTATTTATCGCGTTAAGCTGAGGTTCCAAGGCAATCAGCTTACGCCAACATGTCGTGAGAAGGCTTTCCGAGTCGGTGCGGCTCGTGCAATGGACGACACGCGTTAGCAACTTGCAAGCACAATGCAAGACTCATTCCCATCCTTACGTCTTTGATAGACAATTTGATGAAAATGGTATGGTGTCCGGCATAAATGGAAACTGAATTTTTCATATATTTTTCTATCAAATTAGTGTTACGTATTTTCGACGGATGTTCCACACACTGGCCTGTCGCACCTACACGCGTAATGACGTGCCGTGAAAAGCCACCTTTATCATGCATATTCATATATTTTAATTTTAATTACCTAAAAAGTATGCATTTAAAAATATGGATTTATAAAATGTATATTTGGATGTGTTTTTACACCAGAATATACCTAATTCAGTAAATGGAATAATATTATGAATGCCAAAGTTTGTGTGTGTGTGTGTGTGTGTGAATATTCATAACAACGTATCACAGTTAAGTAGCTACTAAACCGATGATAAAATTCTATTACTAGAGATAGGATAGGATCATCACATAAGCTGCATTTCATCACCACCGTTTCTTGTTGCCGCGTGAACAAAACGGCGGAGCACAGCTAGTTTTTAGAATAACAAATCTGCTAGCAAAATTGTGGAGCCAAGTAATTATTAGAACGCCGAAGCAAAATTCATGGTATAAAGATAATATAAGATAGGTACTTGTTTTGAAAACCATTCCAAGCATTGATTTATATATTCATTGTCTTTGGAAGTTAAATGCGATTCCATGTTAATTAATTCCCAAGTTGAAATAATAATAACATTTACCTTCTTACACTCAAAACTGGTTTATTTATCTGAGACTCAAATGAACTTGTATAACGTTACTTAGATTGGCAGAATAGGTACCTACGTAATTTTACTTTTGCGAAATAAATGAACAGCGCAGAATAGAAGACGAGTTAATGTATTTCGTATTACATAAAACGTACGTACAATAACCGGGGCAATTTAGACATCTGAGCTTACATTAATTCCCACCCAGCTGAAAATTGGTAGGATTGTTCAGAACACCATCATAAATGAAACCTAAAAAGTCCTCATCGATCCGATACGTGCAAAAATTTTTACTCCGGGTAGAAGGTCACAAAAACGGGTATTTCGTGATTTCCTCAAAAACGGTACAAGCTACGAGGATACTGTTCAAGACAAGTATGTTCACTATAACATTTTCTACAGTATTGCTCTTAAACGCATGTTGATAGAACTTATGGTTTTCGAGATATGTCGATATTCATTTCAGACCAGACCAAAAAATTGACAATTTCTCTTAAGATGCCTCAGTCAGCAGTAGATCATAAAACAAGTTTGTAAATGAGTTTTCCCGAAGTTTTAAACATTGTTGAATCCGACAATCTCAAGAAACACTTTAAAAAATGACTCCTTGTATCTCAAATCGGATAAATGATGATGATGGTTGACGGAAAATTGAACCCCTCGTATCTCGGAAACGGAAAGAGATAGAGGGGTACACCTGACTTTTAAAATTTAGATCAAGTATGGACCTTTCTAGGGAAATGATAAAAAGAGATAGCCGCCATACAAAAAAGTTTGACAGTCATACAAATAAACAAAAAAAAAAGGAAATGCTCATAGCTGTGGAACCGCTGTAGATGGATGGAGTGTGCTCGAAGAAATATTATGGAGATTCATAACGACAATCGAGATTCAGCAACAAAAATCCAAGATGTCGGATTTCATATTTCCGTCAAATTTCAATGGATCTTCTAAATTTTAAAGTGATCCTAGGCAGGTGTTATTTTGGATCTGGAGGCTCTTAAGGTCCTTAAATCCATTCCTGAAATGATTTTTTAGGTTCGGCCATTTTTCAAAATGGCTGCCATACAAAAGAAAAGGAGTGAAGTTACAATACTTCGCACCCAGCTGAATATAAGTAGGATTGTTCAAAATATCATCACCTACCTCAAAGGTGACGTGGAAACGTGTGCATATTATGACGATTACAACTCTTTCAACTTTTTGAATCGTTATATTTCAAAAACGGTGGCTCTTAGGAAAAAAAATTGACATTCTTTGTAGATAATTATCTGATCTAAAATTTGGTATGGCTAATTGTATGATAAAATTTACTGTTTTTCTGAAAATTGTGAAAAACCAGTTTTTGTGACCTTTTACCCAGAGTGATTTTTTTTGCACGTATCGGATCAATGAGGACTTTTTAGATTTCATTTGTGATGATGTTTTGAACAATCCTACCAATTTTCAGCTGGGTGGGAATTAATGTAAGCTTACTCCTATTTTTTGGTCTAATTTGCCCCGATTACAATGGCGAGAATAAGGCTGTTAAAATTTATATTACGTGGTAAAATGATAAAGAAAAACGTTTGGCTAAATTTTAATAATGCCTAATTCCATAGAAGTAACATAATATCTATTTTATTAACCACAAATAAATTATGAAAATAAAATAGGAAAATGAACTGTTAAATGTAAATGATACTCGATAAATTCAATTAATTATACACAAGCCTTGCAAATAGGGTCTCAAAAATCTGTATTTTGTATTGCTTCAAAACCATTTCAAAATTCGATTCATTTGGATTTATTTTTAGCAATTGTATAATAGGTACGACCGGGTACGTCTTATTCGGTTCTTGTTTTAAATACAATGCAGAACATCCTCAAATTAAATTATTGATTTACAAATTCCGGTAACGATATTTTTAAAAGTACGACATATTAATGAGGGGAGAAATGAAATGTTATTCTGCAACCTTACGTAAGCTAAAGTAACCACAACGGAGAACAAAATTGCAAACCGAACCATGATGTTGTAGAGGACTTATATGAGTGATAAAATATAAAATAACAAAGGCTAAGGATGGCACAGGAGTAATAAAAACATAAATAAGGTACCTTACCTACTCAATTAATACAGACACACTTTGAAAACTAACGGCTACGTTTCTAAATCACTGGGGTCCACGTAGTCAATGCTAAAGTTGACGTATGTCACGCGGAGGTCGTACCTGTTAAATTTTATTGTACTTTTTATGGGTCGGTAGTGAGTGTTTGCTTCTAGGTTAACAGCTAATCTCGGTATTGGCGGTAGGCGGCGCGGCTCGCAGGTCGCAGCTCGCGGTTCGCTGCAATTTATAGTTCGCTCAATGCGGGACCCATCTCAAACGGTCTGTTTTCGATGCCCACTGAGCATGAAAATAATAAAAAGTCAGCCGAGCGTAAAACGGGCCACGTGACGAGGGTTCCATAGGTGCCGCTTAGACGCCGGAGGTGAAACAAAAGCCTGTCTGTCTAAATTTGCTTCTCGGTTTACATCCATCAAGCATGAGGCGATAGCTTCGCTACATTTTTCGGAAAAGGCATTATTTATTCAGCGAAGTCAGACGGAGGTTGATGTTTCTATTTGTTTAAGTGTCTTCCACGAATATCACGTATTTTTTTAATGGCGAGGTCTCGGTGGTTAGTTTTAAGCGGGGTACGCTTTTCGGCTACAGATATGATAATTCTGTTGGCTGGCAAAGTTGCTGTCACTCGCAGTGTGATCTGATTTGAAGCAGACAGTCGTGAGCGAGCCGAGCTCGGAACAAAGCAGAAACAATGTTGACATCGGATGTGCACAAAAAAAGAACATAACTCGCGGGAGGCGATTTTGAGAGAGAAGCATGTTTTTTGACATGAAAATAATAGTCGGGGGATTTATCCGTTCTAGTCTTTTATTGTAAGCTTAATTCAGCTGTATTTGTCTCATCCTTTACTAATATTTTGTCGTACTTGATTTATTTTTCAATAGAAAAATATTTTTTGTGAGCTTACAATACTTTCGATTGCTCAACAAAAATTGGAAAAAATAAACAAAAAATACAAACTTATTCAGCAAATAGCTCATATAAAGAATACTCCAGATTTCTGTTTCGTAGAAAGATAAAATTGAGTCTTCTGACGACGCAATAATACGCACAAGCAAACCTTTTCAGATTCTAAGCAATTTACGTGACATACCTATTATATATCATTATTTGCTTCAACGAATTTTGGTTCATTTCTATAACTGTGTAGGTATTTATAGGGCATCGTCTGAGCAAGTTCGCTGGAACTTAGTTTCACGACCTTCTGACTCCATAAACAAACTAAAATACATCAATTCTAGAATAGAAACCGAAGTAATCAAAAACATTGTTAAGTATTTATTGTCTACCTATTAAATATATTACGTTAATGTATTATTTATTAAATATTTATGTAACAAATTTTTCGTCAACTTTCATGTTTTAACTGCTCAAAGAACTACTTTTAGTACTAAGAACTTTTTGGACCACTTGGTTCGATCAATCAGACTATGTGAACTTTTTGGTCTATTTAACATTTTAAGCAGTGGTTAAATAAAAGCAGTCTTTACAAGTAAGACCCTGTATAATGTAGCAGAGGTTTATTTTACACACTAAAATGCTCTTTATTTTATTTTTTTCTCGACGTAGTGCCTGTTTACACGTCTTATTGTAAGATATATTGGCAGTACAGGCTTATAAGTAAATGGTACGATTAATGGTAGTAACGAGACAAAGTCGCGGAATGCCGAGAATTCAGCTCGAGTTTCAGGTGAAAATGTGTTAGAATTTCAACAAAGCGATATAGGAGCTAGACGTTACTTGATACTAGCGTTCTGCGGTTTCACTCGCTTTTCAGCAAACGTAATTTTTCTGGGATTAGAAGTAGTCTGTATGAAAATCAAAGGTAATAACTCTGTTACACCTTAGTTGAAAATAAAAAGAGGTAAAAACAATTTTTAAGTTAAACGGTTTTATGTTAAAAAAAAACATACATTGCAATGTTTAAGATAAATGTACTAAAAACCAAAAAATAATAAAATAGATACAGTCGTGGGAATTATAAACATATGCATAGACTAGACTAAAATAAAACCGTGGGGCACGTCACAACGTCTCTAACTTAACTAACTTAACTCTCCCCACGGCTAACTTAACTCTATTTTATTATTTTTTGGTTTTTAGTACATTTATCTTAAACATTGCAATGTATGTTTTTTTTAACATAAAACCGTTTAACTTAAAAAATTTTTTACCTCTTTTTATTTTCTAGTTTTTAGTTTTTATTTTATATAGTACATTGTATTATACTGGTTGAGCACTTTCATTTGATACCCATATTGATGGGATTAATAAAACATAAATTATCCGCCATTTTGTAGCGGCGGCCATCTTGAATTTATAATGATAATGAATAAACATAATTGTATTGTCACCAAAATCCAAAGTGTATACAAAATTTCAGATTAATCGGTTGACAGGAAGAGGGTGAAATTTGAATTACTAAATTTGACCCAAGAAAGAATAATAAATAATAAAACAAACGGGGTGAGCTAAATAAAACCGTTTAAAAAATAGCTTATGCCCTGGATAAATATATGGGCTACTTTTTATTATCACCGATTTTCATCACACCGCAAAACCGCGAGACGTAGCTAGTATTTAATAAACTAAACATTAACTTTTTGAATATAATACTATATTTGAATGCTTTGTGAAGTTAGCCTAAAGTTCAGAATTACGACACAAATATCCGTAATATTCGAGCTTGCGGCTTAAAACTCTATCTATTAAATTAAAACTTGGCGAGTTTCCTCGGAGCCGGCCCTCGCCCCGTTTTCCTCAATTCGTCCTCCACTTTATCTAATTTTCCTCCACTAAGGAACATCACGCCCGATTTCCTAAATAAGATTTGATGCAATCTTTTTAAAAGAATGAGTATCATGATGCTGAGTAGCGAGATTGGCGAATTACTAGCCGTCAACTTTAGTTTCACGGTATTCGGGTGAAATTATGTGTTTTATTTGGAACATGGAATATTATATTACGGAACGCAGGAAAATCCCAATAGTTAAGGAAGATGTTTAATTTTTTAACCAAACTAATTAAAGTAGAATATTATATAATTAATACATTACATGGGTAACTTATTGTGGACGAAGATGGTTCCCGAAACTAAAAAGCAAATTTTAAAACAAAACATAAGTCCACAGTCTTGGATCAACTGCTTTTTAATTCGTTTTTAAAACCTTTTGCCGAAATTTTATTAATTTTAATTAAAGCCTTTCGCAAACCAATAAGTAAGTATAAAATTATCAATGTTTATTCCAAAGGCTTCCTTCGATACCAAATATTTGCGCATTTACGTGGGCTTAACAATGTATTACATAACACTCCGTTTATACAAACACCACGTACACGAATTGGAATTTTTACTTATTGAAAAAAATATACCTACTCGGGTTCACAATCTGCGAGCGATAATCCTCCAAAGCTGTGTGAAGTTATAAATATTTTTTCTCGAAATTACCAACTTTATTTTTTTATTGTAATTAGGTGTAACGTTTCAGACTTTCTCTCATGGCTTTCCACTAAGTTTCCCTGTGTCGGGTATGCCATGGAACACACTCAAATACAAGGACCACCAACACCCTGACTCAGAGCAGATACCTAAATTCATCATTCAACCATCTGCCCGGCCGGGAATCGAACCGCACTTCTTGCTTAAGGGTATCACTGAGCAAAACTGGTCGTATGTGATATAGCTTAGATATATTGTAGCTTAGGTCTAGAATTTCTAGAGTAGTTAGAAAGTTTTGTCTCTGTTAATTTCCGCGCCAGCGCCTCCGCGCAACCTCCTCGTGTGATTTGAATCCACCGCACATCTCGTTACAAAGACTAGAGCTACGAGCTAAGGCTCGAGTCACATCGCAAGATAAACTATAATGGAGCTCATTTAGCTGCGGTGTATTAAGTATTAGTTTAAAAAAGTTCGAAACTAAAAATATTTCAAAGAAATGAACTTCATAATTTTATTAACTAAAATTTTTCTATTACAAGACAAATAGAAAAAAACCTCTCGTATTTTCATTCTTAAAAATGAGGTACGTAAAGGACTAAAATAATATCATATTCAGAGAAAATGGCTACTTCAGTTGGCAAAATTTACTGAGAGTTTGTAAGATAAATCATATTTTATTACAGTAATTACTGCATAGTTCACACTGCCAATTATTACTATGGAATAAAAAACTGCAGTAGAGAGACCAAGCTAGCTCTGCTCGCAGTGTGAATCGTCCTTATCTGTGTGTGTGCACGTTACGGGATAACAATGAAGGAACACCTCGTAACATCCAACCGACCGTATCGGAGTTACAGCTCTGCAAACTGACGTACGGTCGCCTAAGTGGTATAACAGTTTAGGTTCAGTTCACCGCGCCTCAAATGCACAACCGGGGTGAAATTTGTTTGACTAAACCCTTTTTGATGCAAAGGAAATTAAGCTTTAAGTACACCACATCCTGTAGTTGGTAAGTCCTTGTTTCTATGGAAGGTTGTTAAATTAATTCCCGTATAGGCAGGATTTCTAATTGGTTGTTCGTGTTGAAATGACAGCTGTGCCGAAATCAAAGGGATGTAGTTAGCGGGAATACAATCAATATGCCCGATATAACATCAAGAGAAATGTTTTGCTTGTTAATTGTTGTTATTTTGTAGACGAATAATCGCTGCGATGATTTTGTCTTAATATGAAAACTAACGTGGTTTTGAAATTCATTTACGTGATAATCTTCGTGTTCTTTAAACCAAAATATTTTGTCTTAGTTTAGTAGGACGGGTATGTAATACGTATGTACAGTATGTAGCGTAGTTGTGCGCTATGTAGTAAAGTGTTAGTTGTAATCTGTTTAGTGCGGTTGACCTTTCGTAAAAAAAGTTTACTGGGACCATTGCATCTCTGTAGGGTCATTCATATTCGTTGCTCGTCCATTTTTCACAATTTAATTGATAATCGGCCCCTAAGCGCTGAACAGTACATTTTTTGTCTCATGGCAAAAACAGCTGAAACTCTGGTGGTTTTACTCGTATTGTAACAGAATCAGTTTCCGTTCCAGGTAACGCGTGTTGCTAGTTTCACCACACTGTTCCATTTGAAAGTTTTCATTACTACTCGTACGTGGTCAACAGCTTGTCTAACTAGTCTGTCAGCTAAACAAATGTTCTTAGAACTGAATATAGAAGAATAAAGGTCTCCTCCTGCAGGTAGGTTTTATTTTCGTAAGATAAAAGGCTGGGAAGTAAGGGCGACTCATCGAGGTCGTCTCAACAATGCCAGGGAAAATGTCAGTATTGAATGCTCTGAGAATATCACAGACAGAAGACTTCCCCCCCGCCCCTTACCAAATGGTGGGGGGAACAATTCATTAGCAGAAAATTTATCGGTAGCCGTAATGAAAGCGGCTGCGAAGTATTTCTTTATTTAGGCATCGTTTATCAACGTCCGATAAATGCGATCCGGAGTGGAATTAGGAGTAGGAGGGAGGTGGGTAGTTCACATTTTTTACCTTTCTTTGCCTCTGCGTTACCTGCGTCCGGACGTGGGGCAGGGAAGCTGTCGGACGAGCGAGTAACATGCTGACGGAGTTTCTGGAATCGGGTTTCTTGCATCCATTCCTGCAGAACCTGTAGATGCGCGCATAGAATATTGTTTGAGATCCAATTTATAATTCAATTCAATTTTTTTATTTCAAAAAGTTTAGGTACATTAGTTTAAAACTAATGACTTCCAATCTAGGTCTGGAAAACGTGTGTTTTGGGAGTTAGTTCCCACTTCGTGAGATTCTTAGATTGCGTCAATTTTCCAATCTCGTCAATTCTTTTCAAAACTAATTTTGGTATTAGTAAAACTTTTAAAGAAAACTATATTTCAAAATTTTTAGATCTCAGTGACATCATATTATATAATAAGCTATACTAGATACAGCAAATGATTAAGTGGAAGATCCTAACGTAGGTATTTAGAAGAAGGATCTCGGATAGTGGTTTCATTTATAGCGGCAGGTGGCCGACCCATTATTTTTAAGTTTCACTAAACTTTATCTATAAAGCCATTGCTGATAGCGATGCATCTTTTTTGTACATCCCTCACTAAAGTAGGCTCCAAACTTTATGGCCGGTCAGAACTGTTGTGTTGTGACTAAAACTTTGTAAAACAAATACTAGCTGTTCCCTGCCACGCTTCGCTGTGGATAAAAAAAAAATAGATAAAAACAATCTTTGTTGCGGATTATATATCATGCTAAAATTTCAGCTCGATCGGTGCAGAACTTTTTGAGTTTTTTTACGTAGTCTTGTAAAAAACCATGGAGATTATTTTTTTCACTTTTATTCTATATCTTTATTGTCTTAACTCGCGCTGATTTTCACATCTCTCTGATTTCAACTCACGCAAATTTTTAGCCTGAAGTTTTAGAACTCAATTGTATCTGCTTGTTTTCTGCCTCATTTAGGAGTACCTACCTGTCATCTCTCAAATCACGAGAATCCGGAGAGTTTTGATCCTACGAGACTCAATGCGTCCATAACGCTTAGCACAGACTACACCCACGAGTGTAAGCCCGCTCCCGCTAGTGATGTATCGAGAGCGTGCGACAGTTATTGCACCACAGATTATATTTCAAGATGGCGGCGATAGTTCGGAACACGCCGCGATAATGTCGAATAACACAACATGGGCGGAACATAAAAATAAATCTCGGAGATAGCATCGCGCGTGCAGCTATTTGTGGGGGTCATTTACAACAGTGGAGTTATGCTTTATTAAAATATTAGTTAAATTATTTTTACATGAAAAATGAAAATTAATCAAAATGCGTAAGTTAATGTTGATCCATAAAATAAGTACCTAATTGAAGAATGAAAATAGGTCGATTTTTGAATGTTTTCTTGATAAAATATTTTTATAACAGTACCTATATCAGTACGCAATAGAAAAACAACCTAAATCCAGTAAATTATTAACAAGTTAGTTTTTTAAAATTTGCATCCGTTTTCATACTTGTGGCCTATAGGCAGACCCAAGCGACAATTCCAACTCGCAACAATGTGACAAGATCAATAGTCAAAGCAAAATATTAATTAAATCAACAACGTGTCGTGTACCTATTCCTACAGGTAGGTAGGTAGACTTACTTAACAAACTAGCTATTAAGACACAGGCTTAGACATGACTTGAGAATTCAATTTTATTGCAAGCGACTCAAAACCCCGCTTTGAATTATTCAAAAGCACCGTTTTAATGTTTACCCCTCTTAACCTGAATAAGTGTTGGTATAATAGACTATAAAAACATTATTCTGTTTCGGTAAAGTGTAAACGCAAACATTCATCAGGAGTAGTGACGTTCCCTAATGTCGCCATTATCTGGTATCCCGCCGGTATTTATTCCGTCACCACAACTATTTATTGAAACTTGCAGTATCAAAGCTTTTTACAAAAACATGCCTATTTTGATATTATTATCGTAGAGTTAAAAAAACATAGCTATACATTACTAAGATGCATTATTGGATTAAATTTTTTGAAAGTTATGTACCTAATTGTATGGTGGGTGGTGTGGAAGTGTGTGGTTGAATATATGTATACATAAACGCTTAGCCTGTTCATAGACGGATTCTCGAAGGATGTTGTCGGAAAAACCGATTGGTTCTTGGCGCTAGATTTTAAACTTGATGGTAGAATTTAGTATTTGACCAGTACTCCTTTGTGGCGCCCGGCCATTATAAAGTTTCTCACAACAGTGAGACTCAACATGATTTAGCTCAATCTTATAGTCAGGATATATGACTAAACTTCTCTGACGTGGCAACCGAACGTGCCGATCACAGCATTAGATCAAATGAGTACCTATAGTATAACGTTAAATTGATAGTTTTAACAGCACTGCAATTTATAAAGTACAAACAATTTTATCGTCATGGTTACTATAGTAGGAACATAAGCAATAACTCGAATGAGAAGTTAAACCAATTTTGTTAGTAGGTCAGGTACTGCCGCACACCTCTTGTTTACAGTTCCAGTGGAGCTCATCGGCATCTATTACTCAAAGACCGCGCCCGTTAAATTTTACAGAGCGTAATGACGCGTAATTGTACGAAACGACTCTGACGTAGCTCCAGCCCTCATTCTGGCGAGAGAGATATTATCTCGGTCACTGTCGCTCTCATTAGTAATGTCTTGACAGTGAGAGTGACGGAGAAAATCTCGAGCGGTCCAGAGTATTACAAGTTGTATTCAATCTCTAGCTTTGTTGACGAGTTTATAGACAATCTAGACAATGGATCTTTGTTTTATTGAAATTGAGAGAGTTTGATGTTGACGTTGAGAATTTTATTTTATGTAGGAATACGTTTTCTTTTACTTTATGAGAATCCTTCTCTCTGTAATGCTTTGGTGCGTGTATACTAAAGTATTGCAATAAATAATAATGATCTGGTCAAATTCTAGAGCTGTATTCGGATAACTAAAATTCGAACTTTTAATTTTCGAAACATCGACTACTTTTTAGCTTACTTGCACAGCAACTAGAGCTTACTGTGATTTACTGGAAGCTTTTGAGTATTCCAAAAACTCAATGTAGGCTGATCTCTCAACTAAATATAATCTTTTAAAATCTCGTTCCGTAACATATAAAAATCTCTGTTCTCCAAGAATTCCTAAGTTATATTCAAAGTGCATCATTTTTGATTTTTTGAATCGATTTTTTATACGAATAACTTCGACTGTTGGTAAGCGACAATGTGGTCAAAGATGAACCAAACATACCTAAAAGATTCACTCTGACATTGAAAAGCCCAAGATAGTTTTTCTCAGGAAACAAGCAAGCTGGCAGTCTGTTCCATTCCCTGACTGTACGGATCGAATACATAGATTCCAAAAAATAATACATCAGCAAAAATAAAACCTAGCTTATCCTGTCTTTTCAATCTCTATTTTGTTACGATTCGGTCCTACAAACAAACCTGCTCTAAAACTTTGTATGCGATCCAGTTGTATGATGTAGCACAAAACTCGTGAGCTTTACATCAGTTGGCTGTAGATAGCCGTGTGTGCGCGACCTGGCCTGGACTAGGCTAATATTTGCCGGACTGAGCCTTCCTGACTGAGGCTTGAGGTAAGAGATTAAGCGGGCTGAGATAATTGGCGTGTGAAATTGTATCTAGGGATGTTTCTGCAATGTGGTCTTAGTTTACTTGGCATTTAACAGCGTTACTCATGTCAGAGGGGCAATGATCTCCAGACTTAGATTTCTTTGGTTAGTGCTACTTTTTTTAAGGACATAACATGACCAGACACTGAAATTAGATAATCACAAATATGATCATATGGGCGTGAAGAGACTGACAGTCAATGAAATGATGATGATGATATCTGATCACTGTCATTACTTGTCACTATCTTATGTGTCTTTTGCAAATTTTCCATGAAGTTCCATTTCAGACTTAAACTGTTAAAATATCATCACTTGTATGAAAAGTGCCCTAGTATTTATAAATTTCGAGAGAGAAAAAGTAAAGACAAAATCTTCATGAATTCGCTATTTTCTTCTCCATAGACCAGAGAAGTGGTAGTAAAGGATCGCGTAGGTAGCGTGTCGGAGGAGCCCGACGTGTACACACTTCACTCCGCCGCGTCAGGCCGAGCCTCCGGACTGCGGGGGTTATATGGTGTAGACGCGGCTAGTTTCTTGTGGAACATTTCGAGTTAATTTTGATGCGTGCGCAAAACAACTTTGGAAGTTTGTTTTGTTAATCCTTTAGATGATAATAGTATGTAGATATGTAGTATGTAAATCCATCGATCCGGTTTCGGCTAGCGTGGCAAAATTACATCCTAATCACCCTTCGAGGTTAGGGTTTCCCAGCAAAAGGATGATTAAAGTTGAGAGAAGGATGAAAACGTGCTGCTTACTATCAGGCAAACAACTGGCTTGTTTCGTCTTTGAGATTAAAAAATGTTTAAGAATTATACTTGGTTTAAAAGATATGTTGAGTGGTATAAAATATCATGTTGAATGTAGGAGAACAACAAAACAAGCGAATCCTAAATCAAATAAGTAGGTAGCGTTTTCAAATTATTGCAGCCATAATATTTTACTGAGTTCTTTTATAAATCAAAATGATCAAGTACATAACATTCCTTACAGTAAAATAAGCGTAGTAAAATCAAGACAACATTTAATAGAATGTCCTAGAAAGGAAAGTTATTTTAGCGGTGGATAGAATACTAATCTAACCGCTGTTAGGCTCCACTTTAGTCTTTAAGTACCACTAGAACTTCACTTGAGTGTTTATTATTATTTTAATTTATTACAAGCAACACCGTAAAAATCCTTTATGATTACGTCGAAAAAATCTCTTAACCGTAAAGTAATTAAGGTTTGGATATAGTTTTCATTTACAAAATAAACAGAGCACCAGACACATAAATTAAAATTTCACACGCGACCGAGTCAAAAAAATAGTGTCCCGAAAGGTATTGTAACGAGCACGTGCTAATGTGAAGTAAACCTTATCATGTTGGTGTTAAGTTTCGTTTTAATTGCGCTTATTAGGTTCGTAGTCACCACAAACAACGCCAAGTTGAGAGTGTTTTTGTTTACGCTGATGTTTTGTTCTAAAGATTTACGTTGCAAGTTACGTGGTTACGCGGACAGAGACACGGAATATGTACTACTTAGTATTATGAGTTATAGCCATTAAGGCACTTGAAATTAAATGCATAAAATTAGCAACAGAATGTTTCTCTGATTCAGTCATAAGGTATTGACTTAATTTAGACTTTGGACACTTTTACTGGTTTACTTAGGAAGTAGGTAGTTATGCATCCCCCTGCCCCTACTTGTTTAGACTAAGAGTACAGGAATGCATTACTCAGCGTCTGACCGGACGCGGTCGCGCCATCGGAGCCCGCAACGCAGGGCTGAGTTAGCATTCCCGTAGCTGGACCACCGGCCTAGCATTAAGTTTGCCTGTGGGCTTTAGAATTAGTTTGATCCATTATATTGTCAGCCTCCAAATCGGCAACACATATTTTCATTAGTTTTATTTTAGTTTTTAAAAACATATTTAAGTGCTCCCTAAATTTAACTGGCGCAGCCGGTAGGATAACTGGCTGTCCTAGCGTGAAGTGTATATGCTTGTATAACCGAGCTACCGCGTTAGAACGGCAAAGTGCGGTTTGCCTATAATAAGGTGAAGTGCCGAACAGTTATCCGACGAACCAAACAAATAAGTTAAAAGGAACGGGACACCCAGTATGGAAGCGGTCGGCTGGTGAGTACAACTTTTCGCCATCCTTGCCAATTCCCTACCATCCAAGATTTTTGTTATTATCAAAATAAGACTTCTTTTGATGTAACGTGACCTAGGTGACTAGATATAAAATTCTATTTAGTGTGCCTCTTACTTTAAGCCTTAACTTTAATATTCAAAATCTCAAAATTGATTTTTAAGTAAATTAGTGTAATTAAAAACAAGAAATATAAAACTCTATTTCATGTACCTTAGTTAAAACATTTTTAATTTCAAAATTAATTAAATATTGTAATAGTGTGTTAATTTAGATTAGCGAATAAGTGTTAGTTTAGTTAGTGAATAGTGTGTTTCAATTTTCAAAAAGTTTTCTAAACTCAATTTGTGTTTTTCGTATCTGTGTAAAATGGAACAAATTACTCCGATTCCCCGGGAAATTTTAAATCTCATTCCTATTTATGGCGGAGATAAGTCTCAACTAAACTTATATCTACGTAAAAGTGAATATGTAATAAACAGATACAGGGGAGACGCTGCCCAAAACCTTTACGTATTCCAATCAGTAACAAGTCGACTAAATGATAAAGCAGCAGCTCTGATCTCGGAAAGAGAGGACATCGAGTCGTGGAGTCAGCTAAAAGAACTATTAAAGCAACATTTCGGAGATCCGCGTAGTGAACAATGCATTGCAATAGATTTAGAATCACTAAAAATCAAAACAGGCGAAAACTATTTAGAATTCTGCAACAGAATTCAAAGTGTCCGCTCGCTACTCATATCAAAAGTAAATATGTTAACAGACGTAGAGATGAAACGGGCCAAAGCAATCATATATAACAGCACAGCTCTAAATGTATTCCTCTACAACCTACCAGAGGACATGGTCAGAATAGTTAGATTAAAATCACCCGCAACCCTAGAAGACGCCCTTAGCGTAGTTCTAGAGGAAGTAAACTTTCAAGATCAATATAACATGCGTAGACGCATCTATGACACTCGTAATAGTAGCCATAACCATAGCCATAATACTTTACATAAACCTGTATTGCAACAAAACTCGAACCCTCCTCAAGGATTCAAGTTTGGGATTAACCCTCAACCCCCATTTAAACCATTTACGACAAACACCACACCGAAATTTTTCGGTAACCAACCGACGTTAACAAGGCCGCAGGCCCCAACGCAACCCTTTGGGTACCGCCCTCAGCTAGGTTATCGCCCACCGACTTATCTACCACAACTTGGCTACCGCCCACAATTTGGTACTGGCCAACAACCAACAGGTTACAGACCAAACCTACCACAAAGACCCTTTCAAGGGATGACGCCACAACAGTATGGCTACAAGCCACCACAAGTCTACCCACCACAGTTACAAACCTCTGACATAACTATGAGAACCGCCTTGAAACCGCGCGAAGGATTCAAACTAAACGAACTTTACGACACAACGGGTTACGAAGAGCAAGACCTCTACAGTTACGACCCCTACGAGTACGACGTAGCTTACGACGCGTACCAGCAAGACTACGAAGCTGAAGCTGAAGCGTACACCGACATGTCACAACAGGTGGAAACCCTTCAGGACCAACCCCTAGAAAATTTTCCTATACAGGCCTCTACAGACCAGAAACCATAGAACTTAATTGCGACCCCACGTTGAAACTACCACATATTTATTTACCTGAAATAGATGCTAAAATGATGATCGACACCGGAAGTACTCGATCATTCATAAGTCCCCGAAAAGCATATGAATTTTTCTATTACCACATCAGACCCGAACCCTTTCAAGTAGTAAGCACGCACGCATCTAGCAACCACAGTGAGGTCATAGAAATCCCGCTTTTACCAACTTTCCAAAGTGACGAGTACCACAAATTTTACATCTATGACGTCGACCAACGTTATGACGGACTAATAGGGAACGACTTATTAGAACAATTACATGCAGTTATAGATTTAAAAAACTCAATTCTGAAAACTAATACTACCCTTATTCCAATCATAAACAAAAACTTAAACTACGAAGTAGAAATTCAAGCCCGAACAGAAAAACGCGTCAAACTGCCAATAGACCAATTTTCAGGAGACGCTATACTTGATTACAGAAAATTTGGCCCTGGCGTACGTATGCCTAGCGCCTTAGTAAACTGTGTAAACGGATACGCCACCACCGTTATCCAAAACACCTCAAATGAACCGGTGATAATAACAGTAAAACAACCCTTAAAAGTGATTAAATACCACCCGGAAGAAAAATGTAACCTACATCTCACTACAAACAATCGTGAAATGGAAATAGAGAAAATACTGGAAGAAAATCTGAATAAAATTAGACTTGACCACATGAATAAAGAAGAAAAAGAAAAAATATTTAAACTCTGCAAAGAATACAAGAACATCTTCCATTGCGAGCAACTACCACTGACCTTTACCAACCAAGTTAAACACAAGATACGCACTAAAAATGAAGACCCAATCTACGTGAGACCTTACAGACTAGCCCCAGCACAAGCCGAAGAAATAAACCGTCAAGTACAAAAAATGCTACAAGACAATGTAATTCAGGAATCTCATTCCCCTTGGAATGCCCCAGTACATCTAGTACCGAAGAAATTAGATGCTTCGGGAGAGCAAAAATATAGAATGGTCATTGATTACAGACGCCTAAACGAGATAACAATAGACGACAAATACCCTCTACCAAATATAAGTGATTTGTTTGACAAACTAGGCAAAAGTGTTTACTTCACAACAATAGACCTAGCAAGCGGCTATCACCAAATAGAAGTAGAAGAAAAGGACAGACAAAAGACCGCCTTCAGCACTCAAAATGGACATTTTGAGTTTTTAAGAATGCCATTTGGCCTGAAAACAGCCCCCGCTACTTTTCAGCGAACCATGGACCATGTTCTTCGAGGACTTCAAGGACTACATTGCATGGTATACTTAGATGACGTCATTATCTTCTCATCTAGCCTAGAAGAACATATCCAGAAACTACGTCTAGTTTTTGACCGACTCAGACAGACCAACCTTAAAATACAATTAGATAAATCAGAGTTTTTACGAAAAGAAGTGCTTTATCTCGGACACACAATCACAAGAGACGGACTTAAACCTAATAACGATAAAATTGAAGCAGTGCTGAATTTTCCGATTCCGAAAACTACCACGGAAATTAAAAGCTTTCTGGGATTAGTTGGTTATTACCGACGTTTCATTCCAAATTTTGCAAAAATAACCCAGCCATTAACAGCATGCCTAAAGAAAAGAAACAAAATTATAATTGACCAAAATTACATCGATGCTTTTAATAAATGTAAAGAACTACTCACTCACGCACCGCTCTTACAATACCCCGATTATAGCAAGCCGTTCATTCTAACCACGGACGCTTCCAACGTAGCCCTAGGAGCTGTACTCTCCCAAGGACAAGTTGGCAGCGATAAACCAATAGCATACGCAAGCAGAACACTGAGTGATACTGAGTCTAGATACAGCACCATAGAAAAGGAACTATTGGCCATTATCTGGGCAACAAAACACTTTCGACCATATCTCTATGGAAAAAAATTCTATATTTATACCGATCACCGACCTCTAGCATGGTTGAACTCCCTTAAGGACCCAAATAGTAAGCTCACACGCTGGAGACTACGCCTTCAAGACTTTGACTTTGAAATTATCTACAAAAACGGCAAACAAAATACAAACGCAGACGCTTTAAGCAGAATTAGGATCAACGCCCTGGAAGAGGAAGAAGAAGGAAATTCAATGGCAGTAAACGTAGACCGTGAAGAAAAGAAAAAGAAGAAGAAAGTTAAAAAACGTCAACGAAACGCCTCTTCCACAACGTCCGCTAGTCCAATCACAATTTCGGACTCAGACACAGACACAGCAGAATTCCCTGAACTCTCTATTGAAAGACCAGTCATTCCTTCTGCATCTGGAAGCAGCAGAACGCAGACCATTCACTCAGCAGACGATCTAGAGTCAACTGGAATACCCATATTACATGAAGCTATCGACACTAAGCCGAACCAAATTCTCGTATTTTCTTGGTTTAAAAACGAAACTCAGGTTAAAGATATTTCCCACAACAAATATAAAATTTTAGAAGTTTTTCTTCCCACAAACAACCCAGAATTAATCAAAGACTTTCTCAAAGAATATATAAGACCCAAAATAAAGTACTTTATTTATTTCGAAGAAAATGAACACCGCCGACAGTTTAGCAATATTGTTATTTCCTTATTCAAGAAAGACATGATTAAACTCTTCGAGTGTACAGAACGAGTTGTATACGTGGATGAAGAGAGTGAGCAGAAAGCAATAGTTTTAAAGTATCATCAAGGAAAAACGTGCCACAGAGGAATCAAAGAAACACTAGTAAGACTAAAAAGAAACTACTTTTGGAACAAAATGGAAGAAACTACCTCAGCCATCATTAACTCTTGTGAAGCATGCAGAAAAATGAAATATGACAGAAAACCACTTAAACCCTTCCTGCAGCTCACCCAAACACAGGATGCCCCTTTTCAGGAGCTTTTCATGGACCTATTCACCATAGAAGGCAAATATTACCTTACCCTCATAGATGCTTTCAGCAAACTAGGACAAGCTATCGAAATTCCAAACAAATCTACCCCTGAAGTTGTAAGAGCCCTCATGAAATACTTTTCTTTTTACGGAATCCCCAAGAAAATTAGTTCTGATCCTGGAATGGAGTTTAACAACGAACTAATGAAAGACTTCCTCATCTTACATAAAATAGAACGTCACATAGGTACAGTTAACAACCCCAACTCAATGGGACTCATTGAACGATTCCATTCGACCCTTATCGAAATTTATAGATTGGCTAAGTACGAACAGAAATGCACAGACGCCGCATCAATTATGACATACTCTATTATGGCATATAACCACACCATACATACAGCCACAGGACTAACACCATTTGAAGTAGTCTTTGGACACACAGACTCCGACAACCCCTTCAACGTGGAATTTCAAAAAATATATACACAACAATTAGTTAAGGATCATGAAAAGCGTACAAAATTTTTATACAAATATTTGGCGAACAATATGATGACAAAAAAGAAGAAAATTAGGGAAAAACGAGAAGGAGAGACAAACACGGAACTTCCTCAAGGAGAAACTGTTTACGTAAAAGATATAAACAAGAGAAAGAGCAAAGACAAAGCTAGATACAAAAAGGCAAAAGTAATAGGAGAAATAGAAAAGAACATTGTTCCCATTAAAGTAGAGAATGAGAAAAAGAAAACCAGCGCACCAATAAAAAACATAAAACGTCCTCCACAGGTGGTGGTTCCTGATGATAGCGACACCAGTGACAGTTGCACTTCATCTGCAATGTCTTAAAGAGAATCCGGGAATCTTACCAGTGGAAGAAGGACAAGCATACATTCAGACAGATAATTGGACCATTTTAAAAACCATCAGATTAGATAATGTTTATGTTGATTTAAAAATAGTTACAACCAAATTTTCAGAATTTCAAAATTTAATTTCCTATAACAAAATTTTTCCCCATGAATTCGTCAGCGTACTTATGCACGCAGAACACCTGCGAGACATAACACTAGACAAATTTCGTCAATTAGTTCCCCAACGCTCGAAGCGAGGGATAGTTAACCCTCTAGGTTCTATAATAAAAATTATAACAGGAAACTTAGACCACGACGACGCCATTAAGTATGATAAAATAATCTCGGAAACAACTAAAGACCAAATAATTAACTCAAAGAAAATCGTTGTCATTTCTAAAATGATGGACAGTCTTATAAACGTAACTGAACTAATCCGCCAAGACACCGTAACTCTTGACACTCGTGTGAGAAGAGTAGAAACTGCTCTTAAAGATACCGTTGCTAAGGGTAATAATTTGATTATATCCTCATATATATTAGGTATGTATAATTTATTTATGAACAACTTCCGCACTATATTTATAAAACTAAGTGAAATTGAGACCGCTATATCGTTAAGTAAGAGCTCGATATTACATCCGTCAATTGTAAACTCTACTGAATTATTGTATCACTTACAATTAATATCTAAAATAGGAAACCTAGTGTACACGCCTAACGAGTTTAATTTAGTTAAAATAGAAGAAACTATTTCAGTAAAATCATTTATAAAGAAAAACCAGGTCACATTTATAATGGAAATACCGATAACTGATAATTTTACATATAACTATTATAAAATGTACACCATTCCCATTTCCAAAGAAAACCAAACCCTAGCTATAGTCCCAACCTACCCGTACCTATTGGCGAAAGGGTTGAAATATCAGCCGATCTCAACACCGTGTCGACCACTCGCCGCCGGAGACGAGTTCTTATGCAATAACGACAACAGAGCCTTGAACAACGGGCCCACCTGCGAGGAACAACTCCTCCGATACGACGGAGACCTCAGTTGCTGTAAGCAGCACCCTGTCTACGTGGAAGATGTAAAACTCCAGAAGATCAGCCATGACAGTTGGATACTCTTTACCAGAAAGGAGACAATACTCACCAAAATATGCACCGAAGACACCTACAAATATCCGGTGCGCGGAACATACGTCATTACCCTCGACGAGCCATGTGACGTCGAGATCAACGGCATGAAGCTGCATCACCACCAGATATACACAGAAACAGATGCGGTGACTCCGTTACCCGTCATCAGCCTTCCAGCATTCCGGACGAATACAAATTTAACAAGTGCACCTGTACTCAACATACAAAACACGAACCTCGACGACCTTAAATACTTGTCAGTTATGTTAAAAAACAGTGAAGTGTTTGAACCCAAAAGGGAAATGGACTCTAATAGTGCCTTAGTTTACGTCATTTCCGGTTTTATAGTATTAAGCATATGTGTAAGCCTTTTATATGTTTTTCGCAAAAACATAATACATGTTTTACGAAATTATCAGAAAAGTTCTCCAATCGAACATTCCGATAATTTCTCTCTTAGGGATGGAGGAGTTATGCATCCCCCTGCCCCTACTTGTTTAGACTAAGAGTACAGGAATGCATTACTCAGCGTCTGACCGGACGCGGTCGCGCCATCGGAGCCCGCAACGCAGGGCTGAGTTAGCATTCCCGTAGCTGGACCACCGGCCTAGCATTAAGTTTGCCTGTGGGCTTTAGAATTAGTTTGATCCATTATATTGTCAGCCTCCAAATCGGCAACACATATTTTCATTAGTTTTATTTTAGTTTTTAAAAACATATTTAAGTGCTCCCTAAATTTAACTAGGTAGCACGCGAGAGCTTTGTTGCTTTTAACATCTAAGCAACAATATAAACCATTACTGCTCTGTTATTTTAAGATAATGAAAACTGATAGGATATACTTACTTAGTAAGTATTTATATAATCTCAGGGTTAATAAGAAAAAAAATATAAAATGTAATAAAAAAAATTGTAGGGTGAGCGAGTAATTAGAACAGCTTATCTTACAACCAAACTGTAAATATCTTAATAGGAAACTTTTATCATTTTTATTCCGTACCTCCAGACCTCCAGGGCTGCGTTCAATCCGGAAAATTGTCCATTGTGTACTAAAACCTCGTAAAAAAACCCGTGTGACGGAAAACTCGCAAGCTTTATACTCGACGGTGGAAAATAGCTCGGAAAATGCATTTTCCTTTCGCAGCGACAAAACCCTTGAAAAGAAGTTTAAATTACGTAAAGTACGCAACTTAACAACAAAATATTATGCTTAAAGTGAAATAACTTAACTCTACTTAAAGTTTTGAAAAGCTAGTTTATTTTCGAGAAAAATAATTCAAGTCCTGAAATCGGAATAAAGCCTACATTAATCACGTTCACTTGACTTACTGTGAAGTTATTTGAAAACACGTCACTTGAGAAAAAATACAAATTACAGTGTGTCGTACATACAATTACTTGGCTTTTCAGAGTTTTTCATACGAACTTGATGGATTATAACTACAATTTATTTCTTTACTAACAAAATTATGGCTACATTTTTTGACATATTTTATCACAAATAAAAAATATTTCACAATTAAAACTTCAAATATTTTTGTTTTCAATGTACTGATGGCTGACAAAACCAAACATCTTTGAATTTGTTGATTGATTTTAAATCTTATATTTAAGATACAACGCCAGAGTTACCAACTATAAGCGAACTGACACTAAACTATAGAGCTTAAGTTACTTTAGCGCTTCGGTTCCATAAATAACAAGAGGGAAATCCCCCAAATCCCGTGAAACATATTGAATAATCTGGATGAACTATTTCATCCCGAGGGCTCCCTCCGGCTGGGTAATACACTGAGGGGGAGATTATTATAAAGAAACAACTTGCAGCATTTGACAGAAATAAATTGTACTTTTCATTACGAACAATTTGTCTAATTTTTATACACATTCTCCGACTGGGGTTTCATTCAAGATGTATCAAACAAAACTTCTAACGATATTTTCAAGTTTTATTTTTAGTCTAAAATCCCGAGAAAAAAAAAGAAGAAACGTTATTAAAACATGATTGTTATGTTAATTTACAAAATGTTCATGACTCTAAGACACATGGTAGCTCTAGGATAGATAATAGAAAACAATTACAAACACTCAGCGAAATTTTCGACTCAGAGTAAACTTAACTTAGAACAGCACCTAGTTCAACTACAGAAAAATTATGCAAAACTGGTTTTCTGTGAAGATTTCCTACTCGATATTTAAGCAGAATAAGGGCGCACTTCATAAATCAACGTCACGTAATAAACGTCGCGATAAATGTGTATTTGTCGCGTCAAACGCCGGCTTCGGGAGCTGCCTCAAAAATACATACGGACCACGAAAAATTACACACCTTCCAACCAAAAATGACCTCTATTCTACTATACGCATAGAGGTGATTTCACTCTGCAGGCCGGAAAAGTAAGGATAGTTAGTGGGTGACGAAATAAGGCTGAATAGGTGATTGATATACCTTTCCTGGGAATGTGGGCCTAATGTTAGGCAATAATAAGGGCGAGAATGATAGCTATCATTTAGAGCCACTTCGGACAGTAATGGACTAGAACTTAATGAGAAATAGCTCTGCATGTGGAATATTTATAATTTGTGAGTTATTAGAATCGGGGGAAAAAATGAGCGTAATATTTCTTAGGGACTGTTTGATGTGAGGCGATAAGTCAGAACGTCGAGCTTTTATTAAAAACAAAAACTTAATCTTTGACAAAAACTACAATATTTAGAGATTTTATTTTAAGAATCTGAAGATGAAGGACGTTACGCTGCTAGATTAATGGTATTGTGTGTTTATTTACTTAATATATTATTATTAACACAGAGAGCCTTATTTATGAAAGTCTGCTTAAAGCTAACTTTCGGTTAACTTTTTGCTGACGTGAAAAGTCACGTGCGACGTTATGATTAAAACAATTTCACTTTCCACGATTTAATCGGATCACACAAATAATAAATAAATACAATGAAATGGTTTCACAAACGTTAACCCAATATTTATTAACCAGTTTCCAGCCCTGGACAAGCGCCGCTCTCGTCCGAGTAAAGCGTAAAAACTCCGCAGTCCACAGCCGCTATTGGATTTTATTTCAATCAAGAAATAGCAAACACTGCTCAGATAGGACACCACTTCCAACAAAACCTATTCTATTCTTACAAAGACAAGCCGAGCATTGCCTTTGAAACTGTAGCTTCGAAACCTTTTCGAAACTAATAAAGCGTCCGAGTCGCGCCACAGACTACACAATAGTTACCCCCACACTTCAGTTTAAAAGGAGCCAGCCGCACTATCACGCTGCGACAAACATCGCTGCCTCGCACCAATTCACTCCCACCAAGTACCATGACAATTTCAACCGTACTACATAGGAAATAAAGCCAATTGAAACCGCACGTAAAGTTGGTGGGAAAGTAATGCGACCGTAATTGTGTGTCAACCGCACAGATCCGCAGTGATCGGAGTTAAACGGACAGATTAGTTCGTAGACTGGTCTAGGAACTAGGAACGAGACTAGATTGAGATTGATGAGATACCGTTCTTAGATATGTCTGGTTTATGATGACTTAGTCGCTGGATCCAGTAGTTAATCCTGAGATGTTAGTTACTAAAAGATTTTTGGGAACTGTGTTAAAAAAAACTTCTTCGATTTTTTTTTTTAGTACGGTTACAGGTTGCTTAAAAAGAAAAATAATTGACCGTGATAATGATACAGACAGACGGACGGCCGGAAAGACAAACACGGAACTCTCACCATAAGGGTTTTTTTTTACCATTTTGGTACGGGACCCAAAAAAAGACTCTGGTGAGTGATTGTGACCTACATTGAATAAAGTGTCTTGTCTGACCACCGCTTCTGATTCACACAAAAACTTTTGTTGGAATGGATTCAGTGCATTAGTAAACTAAAAGTCGAGTACTCTACTGGATCAATGTGAACGAGGCATACCATCCCTTTCTGTAAAAACCTAGGATATTTGAGCGATCGATCATCGCAAGATTCTGAGTGGTTGATATCTAGGCTATATTGGAATCTTTTAAGCCAGGCCCACACCGCAACAGGCTTGTTTATATAAACAAGCTTAATTATTGAAAGTTATTATTGACTAACTGACCTGACAGACGTTGTCCTGTCTAACAATATGCCTTAATTTTGTAAAGTTCCGCTCAAATTCCTTAACATTTTCTTTCATAAGACCCTTCTCCTGACCATTTTTAACACAACAAATAAAGAATTGGCGAAAATGTTCCATCAGTTCACGCGTCAGGCGAAGACCGAGGGAAATAGAGTTACATACAATCAAAACTGTCGCTAAGTTTCCTTTTAACAGTGTGGCTCTGGCTTTACATATCTGAAGGAAATTGATGACGCGATGACATTTCAGTCAGTTTATTGGTAATGGAATATTCCAGAAATAGATTAATTTCTTTGTTGTTTGTTGGAAAATTGTATGGAGAAAAACTTTATTTAATATTTAAGGTAAACCTTTTTTTTGTATTTTGCTGTTTTTTAATTAGTTATGTATTTTTCATGGCTTGGAGTGAAATACGAGCAAGATACGCGTTTGATGGTGAGCGTTAATCTGTTCGTTCATTTCTTCAGTTTAAAATAACGCGATGTCGAAGGTCGAACGAAGTCTGACGTGATGTAATGTTATAGAGCAAGAGCCCACGACGGCCAGACCTTCCTTATTTCACAAAAGCTGAAAGTTTCTCTGTACATGTCTCCTATACAGGTGAGGACGACCAGCGACTATAGAGTTTGGGTTGTGGTTCCCTGGGCAGGTAACAGGTAGTAAAGGTGTATAAAATAGTACTTAAATTTTGTTAGAGTATAAAGCTCAATTTTTTTATATTTTCTTCGGGATAACTTTAGAAATCTCGTCATCCATTGCCGGACACTTATGACAGTTGCTTGGGCTCTTGGGCTATTATGTACTTCCACTGCTACTACGTACAGTATCGAAACTGTAAAATCAGTATTCACTATTTCATTGTATCAATTATACGAATATTTAGTATACTTTCAGAAAAAAAAAATACAAATTTTAAATCGAATGTAAATTACTACACATTTTAACTTGTATGTTTAGGTCAAATGACTTCAAAGTGCTCTTCTGAAGAACTGCTATTTGTAGTTTCGATATAGTACGAGTACGTAGTGGTAGTCGACTTGTCTCGACAACAATAACATTACGTTTTTTTCTAATAAATAAAACTTTCGATAAAGAATTAGGAACCCTCGAAAAAGTATTTCTCAATAAAACGCTAGTAACATTCTCTAACTCACAATCAAAAACTTATTTCAATATTCTCGATATATGTACTCCAACAAAAAGTGCTGCAAAAGTCGAGTTCTTCGCAAAGTGCTCTCGATTCTACTAACTTTTATTATTGTCTAAGTTTTGCGAAACGTCACGATTATTTGACCGAAAGACTCTTATCTTTACGGGGAATCCATACTTTATCGAAATTTGATTTCTTATTAGCTACGTCCTGCGGTTTTATTTACATTTTTTCCGAATTACTCTAGTAGGTAATATTTTAATAACTTTTCTCTAGTTATTTTTGTTTTTTAATATTTAGGTATATGTAATTAGTCCTTTTAAGATAGACTTTAATAAATAAAAATGTTTGAACGTGAACCTTTGTTTCTTGTCGAACCTACCATTGTTGAAGATTTCTTTATCCTATCTCTCGTTAATTATATATTGAAAATTATTTATTTTCCTGAAATAAATCGAAAAATTGAGGAAACTAAATACCCATTACATCAAAATCTAAATCCGATCAACTATTATAGATCTTAAACATGCAAACGAACTTAATCCCAAAATCATTATGACTAAAACTATTTATATCAAGTTCAGATAAAACATTTATAAAATGTTAGAGAGGAAAAACGTGCGAGTTTAAGGATCGGTGCGTATGTTTGTATGAATTTTAAACTGAATATAAATTGAAATTTAATTAATATTGAAACTAAAAATTAATCTGAAACTTAAACTATAATTATGAGTTTTATGTAGTTGTTAGTTCAAAAGTTTCGAAAAGAATCGCAAGTTTCACAAATTAAATTTTCAGAAATACAAACAGACTAATTAAAACTTTCAGCTATAATTACGAAACCTAAAAGCTTGCTAAACTTGTCAGTCAAATGTAAATATTATTGCTATGATTAGTCTTTAGCTTGTGTATTTTTAGCGGCTGCCCGAAAGCCTTGATTCAAAATATCTTTTTTGTGTAGTTTGAGAACCAATACGTTTGCAGGTCGAAAACTTTTACTAAGAAGAGATCAGCAGGTCTCTTAGAAAGCGCTTCGATTGACACCTCTTGTTATTTACATGTAGGAACTTTATTCATAAGTATTTTTGTACTCAGGTATACCAATGACGTCATCCTCCGCCCACGGGCTGTTCTAGATGAGTAGTTTTTTTTACCCATGGTTACAAGGCTCTTTATCCTCGCGTCCTGTATAACATCAGCGGGCGTCTTCCACATGAGTGGTTATCGACGAGAGAGGTTTTATATCGACAGCCGCAAATAGCTGTACTGTTACATTGAGTCACAAATATTGCTCGTTTGAGCGTTTAAAACTGTCCGTACCACAGGTAGTGAAAATCGGTTGTAACTATTGAGTAACCTATGTGGAAATGCTTAGGGCTTTTTCTTGTTTTTGGACGTAATATTTCTGTCAGTAAGAAGTTTTTATAAGTAAGTCTTCTAGAGTAGGTAATTATTGTTATACGAGGTAACTTAGTCGTAAACGTTATTATACTCAATCAACTAATCTAATCTGACAATACCAAAATATAACCGTCTCTTTTCATTTCAGTTGTATGCTATTGTGTGAGAAAAAGATGACAACAACTTTAAAGCTGTCAATAGAGAGTCGATAGTAAAACCGTAAAAATCAGTATCGTAGCAAACGGCGTAGCAAAAGGCAGCGCGTAGCAAGCTCCGTAGCAAAATAAGTTACAGAGTTTATAACTTCGTAGCGCACTACTACAAAACTGTAGCAACCACATGTTTTTACTCCGTAACATTATTTTCAGGCTTTTCTACACTTTTTTAAAGTAACATAAATTGATGTAAAATTGGCATTACTAAAAAAAACTATTACACTACCATCGCCAACAAATCCCAAAAAAGGCAATACAGTTTCCTAAAATTATACTTCTACGAGCTTGGTAACCAAAATAACGTGAATGAGAACATGCCTTTAGTTAGTGACTCCGACGTAGCATGAAACATAATAGCTTCCTCACTGACTTCCCTGTGAAATTCGCCGTAAAACGTCGACACAGTACTGTTGTGGTCCGTGTACTGGACTATTTTATTTAATCAAATACCCCTCGTAGGCAGCTTTCCCACATCACGCTTGGAAAGTTTCGTTTTATGACATTTAACAAATCTTAGTTAATTTCTCTAAACTAAGTTTATTAGAATCTTTTTTTTATGTTCTCTATTTAAGTGTCAGCCTAAAGCACAAAAAATCTAAAATTATTGTGTAAGAGGTAGTTTCAAAAATTTTATAATAGATTAATTTAATTGAAATATAACCCTGTATATAGTACATAACATATTATTATCATAGTCGAGAGCAGCTCCGTCGTTATTTACCCCGAGCTCGGCGAGTCCGCGCCACCTCCTTATTCATAACAATGCATATCACCGACGCGACGCTCTAACTTCGCCGCGCCCGAGGCACACTTCACAAAGGTGCAATACCTTGCCATTTTGTATCGTACTACCTTACACATAACTACTAAAATACCACACACAAAACTGAACTCAAACTATAGTGTAATAGAGTTTTGTTTTGTAAGTATGTGAGCATGAAATGAGACTTTTTGTGCATCGCGTAAACTTTATACAACTGCTTAAGAAATTTCACGCTAGTTTTAACCTTTCGTATATCCATATAAGGCTAATAATAGTTTGTGAGTTAATAGAGTTTAGGTCTTTTTTTGCAAAATGTGTGGTGGTTTTCAAAGCTCGCTTCTTGCCGGCAATGTTTACACGTTTGGTTCAAGAATGACCTCAATAACTACCGGATTTGTGTCTCGCGTGTGGTCATATAAGATTTACTAGCGGAGTAGAGAACTTCGCTTAGAAGATACTGGCTTTAGTCGAGCGTCGCAAGTTCTGCGATCATATAAACTGAACTAAACTTGTTTAAGTTTATGACGAAGTACGTTTTTGTCGTAGATTTAAGTTTTTTTTAAGTTAAGGAAAAGTTGAGTTGATTTCTGCAAAAAAACTGGTTCGGTGTAGTGATAGTGCAATGGAAAAAAGTGTAGAACAATTGGTATTAAAATAATTGTGACGTTATGTATAAAATCTTCAGATGTTTTTGATTTAACTTTGATTCATTATCATAAGTATCTTGAAAACATTACGAATTATGGACTAGAAGTCAACCTAAGACGCTAAATCAATCAATCTGGCATATTGAGCCACTTCTGAGCTACACGCTCAGAAACTAACTGCAATTCAATTCAATTAATTTATTGCAGAACAATGTCCATATGCAATTACAATGCAATGAACTTTATCTTGTTTCTCTATCCCGTAAATAAAAATAAAAATATATTGTCAATTGAGTAGCAAAGGAAAATAAGCAAAATAAGCTTTGTTTTTATTGTATTACTCGTATTGTAACTCGTAGAAGCTACTCACGTTCAATTAAGGACTCAAAGCCAGGGTAATTAAATTAATAGTACTCTTTCGTGTCGTGTGAGTGAGAGAAGAGTATAAAAATAGAATAGTAGGTACGCTCAGTAAAGAGAATAACACCAATCTCCTCTCTCATTCACTGCTGTAGGAAAATCTTATAATTCAAAGAAAAAATATGAAACTTGAAATGAAAACCGAATTCCGAATACATTTTTCCGAAGTCACCTTTTGTGAGCATCAATTTGCGTCCATTGAGTGCATTTGAATATGGAACGGTTTTATCCCAGTCATTGTTCGGCTTCCATCAGTCAAGTATCGGTTGTACCTAACTTGCCGATAGCTTGTGAGTGCTGGCTGCTGGAAGACACGGAACATTAGGAACAAGTGGAAAGGCTAAGACGACATATGAAAAAAAATACTACTTATGCTTTATATCATATTGTACCCTATGCACGTGAGGACAGTCAGTACAAGTTTTTTGCCTGGACGGACGGACCTATTGTAGGAGCAGGTCAAAGGAGTAGTAAATAATAACTTTAAAAAAAAGTTTGTTGTTACTCTAATTTGTACAATTTGCCCGTTTTATTTTGCGAGTGTTGTCATTGTTTGAATGTAGGTATATGCGCATGCTGCATCGTGGCACTAATCTGTGCAAAAGTAGATATAAATGGAGATTTTTCAAAACAGTGACTCTAAAAACAACTATTATAGACCAGCTTGTGATACTGTTGAAGTCGTTTTGTCACTCAAGTAAATAAAAGTTAGACTGCTGTCTTTAACCGACTTCCAAAAAGGAGACTTTTCGTTTTATCGTTCGACTGTGTTTTGTTTTTGTTTGTATGTTTGTTTAAGAAATATTAAGCATGCTATTCAAGAAGTCATCTGCTGCGAATCGCTCATACTTTACTAGACAGTGGACCTTCACACGACCATTCCAGCAATTTGTTTTATTCCACACCAGCGAGTACAACTATTCTTTTCATAGGCGACGTTTCAGTGTAAATCCACTTCAGCTCGGCAATTTTCTATTCAAGCGACTCTAAAGAATCTGCCTTTTATGAAGTACAAGGCTTGGCTCAGTACGGCTTTGTTGAGAGAAATATTTTCTTAGGCTTTGGCTCCAGTTTTACGATATCTCTCGATATCGACTATCTGGCGGCTCCACCAGAGAATTGATAAAGGGTTCTACTTTGTTCAGTTGTGTGTAAAAGTTCTGGTTATATTAGCTGGGTTGTGTTTATTGTTTATTTATTTATTTTTATTTATTTATTTACAATAATAAGAACGGCAGCGCCAATAACACTTATTATTAAAAAAAAAATCAAAATACAATAGTACTAAAAATAACAATATGTCAATAAAAATAATAATAGTAATAAATAATAATCATAGTAATCATATAATCTATATATATATATATATATTGTTAGGAGACATACAAGGACCCCATTGTTCCTACACCGGCTTGGCAGCAGGAGAGCGACCGTGTGGCACTGCGATTTAGGACTCGGTGATAGGCAGACATATTATTTGAATTACTTAATTGTTATTATTTGTGTTAAAATCATTTTCAAACTTAAAGCGTCTTTCTCTTACTTTTAATTTAAGGTCTTTCCTTAAATCAGAAGTGGGATTGAAAATAAAAAAAAATAAAAATAAAAAAAAATCTCACGGCCATAGTACGCTCAGACCTTACTGACCACAAAAGAAAAATATTTTTTTTTCTCTCTTTGCTTTGAAATTCTTTAGTGTTCATTTATTTTCGTTAAATAGTGATAAAGTGAAGCGAATAGTGCGTTTTTGTTGTGTGCTCACTGTGAAATCAATTTGGTTACATCGCAGTTAGGAAATTCTTCGAAGTTCACCACAGTCACAGTGTTCATTGTTCATCGTTTGTCCATTGTGTTCGACGCGATTACGTTCGGATGCCGGGTAATCCGAGATCTAGGCGTCGGCGGCGGTCGCTTACGCGGGGAAGAACCCGTAGTGGCACTAACACGTGTAACTCCGGCCCCCAAGGTCGAGATGGTCATAGGCTACGTTCACCGTCTACGCCACGTAGCACTCGTAGCGTTGGTAGATCTCGTAGCACTGATTCGGTACGTGAATTACTAGGCACTATTGTATCCCGACTAAATGCGCTTGAAACCGTTGGTCAAAATAAAGTGCCTTCTTTAAACGATCCGGGTACGAAAAGTGTTACGAAAATTTGTATGGAGAAAGACAGTGAAACACCTCCGGGCACGCCACCTTCTGGTTTTACAATTATGCGTAATCAAAATAGTCAATCAAGTGGTCGCGAATCAATAGATAGGCCCGTAGACGAGATAGCGCAAGCGCAGCTCACTTCTGGTACATCTTCAGAGCACATATTTTCAAATGCGTTCGGTAATGCATTACGTTCACTCAATACCGCTGTGCGTGCAAACCAGCCGTATTATATTTCAAACTTTGACCCAAGCTTGCATGACATAGAAGTTTGGTGTAAAGAAGTAGATCGCGCTAAAACTATAAATAACTGGAACGATAATGAATGCCTTTCTCGAATTGGTAATTGTTTAAAAGGCGACGCTCGAATTTGGCTCAACGAGTGGGTAACGAATGACCGCAGTTGGACAAATTTTAAAAAAGAATTCAAACCCTTGTGTCCAAGAAAAGTAGATGTTGCCAATATACTATTCGAAGTGATGAAAACTAATTCTGACCATTACTTAACCTATGCTGATTATGCACGTCGGTCGTTGCTCCGTTTACGAATTGTTGCTGGGTTGACTGAAGAGTTAATTTCTGCAATAGTTATTCGTGGAATTACTGATCCACAGATTAGAGCAACCGCAACTAATGCTAAGCCGATGCCTAAAGACTTAGTTCAATTCTTTTCGACTTTCACAAAACCTACCCTCAGCACTTCCAAATTTGATTCGACTCAGTTAAAATATAACCGTCAAGATAATTTGAAATCAAAGCGTAATGATATTATTAGGAAACGGCGATTTGAAGACGCAAAATGCTTTTCTTGTGGCCAACCAGGCCATATTCTTGCCAACTGTTATAAGAGATCGAAGCCCAACTTTAATACTAATAGTATTCCTACTGCTTCAAAAACATCTCACTCTCAGGGTACGTCATCCCAGATTAAAACAGAATCGTGCTCTTTTTGTAAAAAGCCTGGCCATAAAGTGGAAACGTGTTTTGCTAAAATGAAGTCTGAATCGCGGAACAGAAACAACGTAAATTTCTGTAAAGAAATAAAGAATGTTCATAATAGTGACATTGTAGTGGCAGTCATACAAGGCGTGCCAGTAGATGTTTTGATAGACAGTGGGTCAACCATTTCTCTTGTTTCATCTAAATTGGCAAAGCATTTCGACAGTCCTAGAAAACCATCATTTCGTATCTTGAAAGGATTAGGAGGTCAAGAGATAGAGTCTACTTGCTATGTAACGGTACCAATAGAATTTGACGATACCACGTTAGAAGTTGATTTATACCTTGTTGGAAATGAGTGCATGAACACCCCTATCATAATAGGAACAGACGTATTAAATCGTGATGACATCGTTTATGTTCGAACACGGGAACGACAACGCATTACTCGTAACATCAAAAAACCTGTAAATGCCGTAACGGTTGAGCTTGATGAACAAACACCAATAAACACAAGTCTTTTAGGTAAAGATTTGGATAATCTGACGGCTATTATTAAAGAATTCTCTGACCACTTTATAACAGGAACAGCTAGTTCAACTGTTAATACTGGAAGTATGTCGATCAAGCTCACTAGTGACGCACCCGTAAAGTACAGACCGTATCGACTCTCGCAAGACGAAGCATTACGCGTTCGTGAGATCGTAAAAGATTTATTAGACAAAGGCATTGTGCAGGAGTCTGAATCAGAATATTCTAGTCCTGTTTTACTTGTTAAGAAAAAGAACGGCAAAGATCGTATGTGCGTAGACTATCGGAAACTAAACGAAATCACAATAAAAGATCGTTTTCCTTTGCCATTGATAGATGATTGCATAGATCGCCTGGGAACTCATAAATTTTTCACAAGCCTCGATATGGCAACTGGGTTTCACCAAATTCCAGTGGAAAAAGAATCAATTCCGCGAACAGCTTTTGTCACACCAGAAGGCCATTACGAGTATTTGAAAATGCCTTATGGTCTGGCAAATGCCCCAATTGTGTATCAGCGTATAATTTCAAATACTCTTCGTGACCTAATAAATTCTGGCAAAGTTCTTGTTTATGTTGACGATGTGCTTATAATGAGTAACTCACTAGATGAAGGGCTTGAAATTTTACGAAAAGTTCTTAAAGCTTTGACTGACGCTGGTTTTTCAATAAATTCCTCCAAATGCTCGTTCCTAGCCACTAAAATTGAATATTTAGGCCGATTAATTAGTCAGGGTCAGGTACAGCCGAGCCCTCTAAAAGTAAAAGCCCTTGTTGAAGCCCCTGTACCAAAAAATGTAAAGCAGGTACGACAGTTCCTGGGTTTGGCTACCTATTTCAGAAAATACATTGCTGCTTTTGCATCTAAAGTAGCATGCATCGCACGCCTCACAAAGAAAGACGTAGCATTTAATTGGGGCGCTGAACAGGAAGCTGCTAGGAAAATAATAATAGAGCACCTAACTAGTGAGCCGGTTCTTGCTATCTATGACCCAGCGCTTCCCATTGAAGTTCATACCGACGCCAGTGCGATCGGCTATGGAGCAGTTTTACTTCAAATTCACAATTCAGGTCACAAACGAGTAGTAGCGTATTTCAGTAAACTGACCCAAGGTTCAGAACCAAAATACCACTCATATGAACTGGAAACATTAGCAGTCGTAAAAGCTTTGCAAAATTTTAGACACTATCTAGTCGGAACGGCTTTTACTGTTGTAACCGACTGCAATGCTCTTAAACTAACACAAACAAAGAAAGACCTTCTGCCTAGAGTAGCTAGGTGGTGGATGTACTTACAAGATTTTAACTTTTCTCTTGAATACCGTAAGGGTACTTCCATGTCACATGTCGATTATCTGAGCCGAAATCCTGTAAACATAGTTGAGGTTAAGAAACCTCGAAATTGGGCTCAAATAGCACAAGCTGCTGACGAAGAAACACAAAAACTCATTGAGCAACTCAACGATGGCAAGTTGGACCCTAAACAATATGAAAAAAATAACGACCTTCTGTATTACAAATACACACCAGTTGGCGAAGAATCACGTCGCCTATGTTTCATCCCTAAAGGCCATCGACTTAGTTTGCTTCGTGTGTTTCACGATGAGCATTGTCACCAAGGTGTCGACAAAACCGTCGACCTCATATTAAGGCATTTTTGGTTCCCTGGCCTAAGGCCGTTTGTTGAAAAGTATATTGCTCATTGCATTGTATGCATGTCCCAAAAGAAGTTGGCTCGTGCTCCTCATCAGCCCATCCATTCATGGGATAAACCAGATCGACCCTTTGAGACTATACATGCGGACGCTTTAGGTCCTCTCCCTGAGTCTAACGGACACAGATTCGTTCTTATCATCATTGACGCATTTTCAAAGTTCTGTCTTCTATACCCCATGATGAGACAAGATGCAAACGAGTTAAAGCGTCACTTTCTTCACGCTATATCTTTATTTGGTTCACCAAAGTTGATCGTTGCCGATCGAGGTCGGATGTTTCAAAGCACCGAGTTCCTAACTGGAATGAACGAGCTTGGTAGTGATGTTCACCTAATCACGCCTGAGATGCATCAGTCAAATGGACAAGTTGAACGATATTGTCGCACTCTGTTGAACATGATACGCATCCATTCCAATTACCGCCAAGAAGAATGGTCCAGTGTCATCTGGAGGTTGCAACTAGTTTTGAACATGACCAAACAAAAGACAACTAAGCATTCACCTCTCAGTCTCCTCATCGGGGCTGATACTGCAACACCATTGATTCGTAACCTTGTACGTGATGTAGCCATAGAGAGTTCAAAACCAAATCGGGAAGCACTGCGCGAAATGACAAGGCAGAGAGTTTCAGAGCGGTTGAAGCAAAACCAACAGAGACAAGATAATTCGGTTAACAAGAAAAGAGGATCACCACAAGCCTTCGAATTGAATTCGCTGGTTTTTGTTATCAAAAATGCACAATCTGCAGGAAAGCTTGATTCTGGCATGCGAGGTCCATACCGTGTGGTGAAAGTTTTGTCTCAAGGGAGGTACGAATTACAGCTGGTGGCTGGGTCATATGGAAAGACCACCCAGGCCGCAGCGGAGTTCATGGTGTTGTGGAAAGGGGAGTGGACCCCTGAGACATGTACTGCTTTCTTCGAACGTGAGTTTAATTTCATATCTTTGTGTTTAGCCTGTTTTGTTGAAGGCTATTTATATCGTGTGAGCAGACCTCACAATCATTCTTATCTTTGTGTATAGCCTGTTTTGTCTAAGACTACAGATGTTGCGTGAGCAGACCTCACGAATATTTATATCTTTGTGTTTAACTCGGTTTATTACAGGCTACAGATATGGCGTGAGCAGACCTCACGGACATTTTGGTTCACTGAGCAGACCTCAGATTTGAACAATCACTGAGCAGACCTCGGATTTGAACATTCACTGAGCAGACCTCAGATTTGAACAATCACTGAGCAGACCTCGGATTTGAACATTCACTGAGCAGACCTCAGATTTGAACAATCACTGAGCAGACCTCGGATTTGAACATTCACTGAGCAGACCTCAGATTTGAACAATCACTGAGCAGACCTCGGATTTGAACATTCACTGAGCAGACCTCAGATTTGAACAATCACTGAGCAGACCTCGGATTTAAACATTTACTGAGCAGACCTCGGATTTAAACATTTACTGAGCAGACCTCAGACTTGAACAAACAGAGCAGACTTCAGATTTCAAATTTTACGAGCAGACCTCGTTACTCAGCACACCTGAACATACACGAGCAGACCTCGTTACTGAGCAGACCTCAGATTTCAACATTCACGAGCAAACTTAGTCAATAAGTAATCTGTGTGACTCTCGGGCAGACCCCGTCTTTGAGAGCAGACCTCTCACCATCATATTTGAATCGACAAATAAGTAAAGTTGTTTACTCTACCACATGGATGCAGACCGAGAAGACAAATCCACTGAGACTGATGAGGTGCTCGCTGCTGCAGTCCCATAGGAGAACGAGACGTTCTCCCGTCAGGAGAGGCCGTGTTAGGAGACATACAAGGACCCCATTGTTCCTACACCGGCTTGGCAGCAGGAGAGCGACCGTGTGGCACTGCGATTTAGGACTCGGTGATAGGCAGACATATTATTTGAATTACTTAATTGTTATTATTTGTGTTAAAATCATTTTCAAACTTAAAGCGTCTTTCTCTTACTTTTAATTTAAGGTCTTTCCTTAAAATATATAAAAGAAAGTCGTGTTAGTTACACTACTTATAACTCAAGAACGGCTTTACCGATATGGCTGAAAATTGGTGAGGAGGTAGCTCAGAGCCAGGAGACGGACATAGGATACTATTTATTCCTATTATACTATTTATTTCTATTAAATAAATTCGATAGCATTCAAGTGTGAATTGACATAAAACATCAGTCACTATCAAACGAGGTATAACAAAAAAGAATCAGACTTGGAATAACAAAACGACTTATTATACTCTTTGCGCAAATGACAGCTATGTAATGGACGTATGGATGACAATTTGATTTAACAATTTAACAGCTAAACAGATTTTGACGAAATTTGGTATGAAGGTAGCTTAAGCCCTAGGTAATATGTAGATTACTTTTTACCCCAGAAAATTGAACGGCTTTCCGCTATTCTTGCAGGACAGCGGGTGAAACCGCGGGGCGCAGCTAGTTACTAATAAAACTAATACTTAGATGTCATGTTCAAAATCAAAGTCAGATAAGGGCTTGCTGTCCCTGTCAAATTGATCATTCAAATTTTCACAATATGTCAATAATATCTTAGTTACAGTATTCCATTTGTCACAAAAAATATCAATACTAATACAATTGTTACTTTTACTTTAGCAAAGCAATAATTTACCAATATGACTATCTGGTCAGCCACTCGTCTATAACTAAATTAGAAAGATTCTAGGCGTTACATTTTTATTTACGTATTTTTAATCAGATTTTTTTTTTTATATTCGTTCAGATTTTAGTTTTTTTTTATAAAGTAAAATTCTTTTTGACTCGAATTACTATTTGGCCAGTCCACATAGTCCGCACATTTGAATTTGTTTAATATTAACTGACCATGGTATAATATTATAATATAAGACTAACAAAGTCCTTAGAACAAGGCTCGGCTCGGCTGTCAGTATAAAGTGGAAGCCATTGCGCGCGGTTTACCTGCGCCTTGTGAGCTCATTAAATTACGGCCGAGTCCGTCGGCTCAACTACCAGAGCTAGTTTGCAGTTCAGAGCCAGCGCAGTTCTTGCACTCAAAATTACGAATGCTGAAAACTTTAATTAAGAAAGACGAGAACTGATGGTACCAACTTTTTCAAGCGAGGCACTAGTTTTATTCTGTGATAGGCGTGCGTCTGACCGCTTGGATAGGTTTATCGTGTCTCATTTTTGGTCATCCGCTGCCGTAAAATATAGGCATTTTTTGTGAACGTCACTCGTTCTGGTTTTGACCTAAGTAGTTTCATCCAAGTTCGACCCTCGGCCTTTATCAGTTTTCATCATTAATATGGTGAAAATTGAAACTGTTTACGATAAGATGTGCTTGCGTGTTGTTGCAAGCAGCACGTAAGTGCAGTGTGTTGTTATTATTTAAATTGTTAAGTTCACCCTTTTTATATCTAAACAGTAAACATAAGATGTAACAATTAAGTAAATGTCAAAGAATAAACGTCAGTTTTTACCACCTGCCTAAATAAAACAGATGAAAAACCTAGGAAAACGGGAATCTTGGAACAACTTTCCTGGCTCTCAGCCTTGTGTAGCATCAGAACTTCTCCTCTCATCACTAAGACTGGCTTATTTTGCATTAAGGATACTTCAGCAGAACGCACCGCCTATGCGTAGCTATACCGTACTGTGGTCTAGCCGCCACACCTCACCGCACCGTACTACCTCGTTTATAAACTGCAAAGCTTTTATGTATTACCACCATCACACGGCGCACTGTAGAAGTATATAAATGTCATATCACGCTACTTTTACCACGCTTGATAATTTTTATGACATCACGCAACATGCTGAATGTAATTAACATACTTCTAGTCGATTTTTATACAGTGCGCAGTGGGCCTAGACAAAGTATTTTAAGAAACAGTGATGTTAATTAGAAAAATCTAAAAATGTATTATAAAACGACAAAACACGAAACAATTTTAAGTATTTATTAATCTGTTACATGATCTTCAGCTTCGACACAACATCTACTGAAAAACGAAGAGTCAGAACTCTAAACTAGTCTGTGTGAGGCAGGTGTCATTTACTTACCACTTTATCGCATAGGTCGTGAGCCAATGGACTGAGACACAACGTATTTCATCACTAGCGAAAGCTCTCTGTAATCTTGAGAGACTACTTTACGGTACTCACTGAGTTACATAATACTTGTATATAAATTCTGTACCCTAATGACAGTTTATGTAGACCCTAGCAATATTATTCTGTGATGCTAAAAATACAGAGATTTAATTTTTATTAAATTCGAAATAAATTATTTTCAATTTTTTGGCAAATAGTACCATTGTCGTGGTCATTAAAAAAAAAAGATTCCCAACGAGTCACAGTGTTACTGGTTGGGAAAAAAAATCCCAACGAGTCACACTGTGACTCGTTTTGGTGTGACTCGTTGGGAACCCCTCATTAGTTTGAGCGTTCGCTCGCTTCACAATTTGTTGCTATTTATAGTTTCATGACGTGTGATCATCCTATCCTCACATCGTCAAAGTGTAAAGTCACTCGTACAAATTCAAAACAACAAGCAATTCAAAAAGTACCATAAACTAGAATTAAGGAAGTTTCAAAAGGAAAAAATTATAAGATTCATTTGGCTTACAAATTGGCCAAACAAACTTCAAAGAAAACAAAAATAGTTAAAAATTGGTGTCAGAAAACTTTGGTGACAGCAAAGTTTGATAATTTCAAAAAAATATCTAACAAACTGAAAAGTATAACAATTATTTTCTTATCAAGTTATATTTTCTTCTAACTATCGTTAACAAGTACGAAGCAAGTTCTTTATTAAGTTACAAGTTTTCAGAGTATAGACTGGCTGTAAGTCTGAGCAAAATGTTGTTGTATCGAAGAGAAGTTTCACTATCAAGCTTCAAGAACTAACTGGCAGCATTCATCAGAGTAATACTCGTAATATCTGTATTACGAGACAGAAAATGGTTAAAGATCTTGGTAAAATTTGAGAACCATTTTAGGAATCACCGGAAGGAGTTCAAAAACACCGGAAGGCAGTTCTTCCGGCAAGGCTCGAATATCGACTGTACAATTATTTCTTATCTTAAAATGCTTCTGCGTATTTATGAATACAATTCTGTCCATCGAGAAATTTTGTAACTTTTATTTAAAGGTATAAATTTATAGGTATTTTGAGTAAACATATGTAATATGTATTTGGGTTGCAAATCTACACGTATGTGTTTTGAAAGTGCCACGCGTGTTCATAAAGTATATTATAGGGTTTGGTCATACAAGTACGATGCCTCGGCAACGTCACTGCGGCGTCGCACAAATTCAAAAGTTATTATCACACACTACTGAAATTCCTGATAATGGTGGGGTGCACGGTCCAGTTTGGCGCTGCCTACCACACAACGGTCAAGCCAACATAAAGACAAGGCGATGGCTGGCTGGTTACGGTTATGTTGCTGGTCGTATGTTGATAATTATCAGAGTAAAAAGTTGTTCTCATCGGAACAAACTCGCTGCTTCAAAACTGTCAAATTACTGTTACGCCCGTATAGCCGCCAGCGCATTTAAAACCTGCCGCGCCGCGCCGCAGCGCATCGTGTATCCGATCCTGTATTCGCATATAATTTACAACTTTAAACGTAGCTTCTGATTACCCAAGTAGATGTGTATCTGCACCGTCGGCGCTGGCGAGTGGCTGGCGCTAGCAGCTGGCGCGAGGCCAAAGCGCGATATTTAGTGCCGCGCGAGCTATCTCAGACGTTACTTGCACATAATGTGACGCGGCTTATTTACTGCGAGCTTGACGAGTCTACTGCCAGCCGAGCCCGAGCCAACCACTTGAATACGGTAATGCTAGTTAAGTCAAATTCACGCTCATCTTGGAAATTTAATGGCAAGCGTCTAATATTGGCATATTGTAATCTAGGGAGGTATTCTGAGCCGTTCGAGATTATCTCGGTCACTCTCACTGCCGCGAAATTTCTAATGAGAGCGATAGTGACCGAGATAACATCTCACTCGCCAGAATAGGGCCCTGGCATTCTTGCTGAGTCGAATATCTTTCATATGATCAAAACAGAGAAAATTGAAAGACAAGTAACTAACAGCAGCTATTTATAACAACAATAACCGTTGGACTTGCTTAGTGCTATGATCTTGTAATACAATTATTAGCGGTTTTAAACTACATTGATAGAAAACATCTTCAAAAACTCCATCGCACTTGATAACCAGTTCCTTAGTCGAGCAGGATCGACGTCTACAAACGGCATGCATGTGAACTTCCTCTACCACATCACCATTAATTTGGTCAAATTGTACCGCAAATACAAGACACGGTATTCCCTTCTACAATTTCGAACTTTAATGAACTTACTGGAAGTTTGCGCTTAGATCTTGTTAATAAACTAATTGCCACAGGAACTGAAGAAAAGTTCGCACTTCAAACTTTCTTTTTATTTACTTTTGATGTTACAGAAGAGTTTCTCTCACCGTCGAGGAACTGAAACTTGATTTTGCTGGTAACTAATGAAACTTTAATAGAAGTCACGAGTATTTCACTGAGATTTTGACGACTGAAAGCTTGCGGAAGATGAATGGAAGTTTGTGTCATAGTTTAGTAATAGATAAAAGATAGTGCTGTAATCAACTGCAAAATTATTGCAATTCGATATTTTCTCAATAGTAAAATATTACTCTAAAGCTCCACAATTTAAAATTGGTTTTCGGGTTTGGTGTATCTCATTACTTTCACTTATGACTAAAAAGTAATGCTTTTCATTTAATTTGTAAAAATCTTTTTATTAAGTACTAGCTGACTCGACAGACGTTGTCCTGTCAAAAGCCATTGCGTAACTATAGCAACCGTAGTATGTTGATGCTAACTTGTCAATTTATAGTAAAAATTATCAGTATATATATAATTTGCAATAATTAAAATTGCGACTATAATTTGAGATTTAAACTATCCTATCTCTCAAGTTGGATCGAACTGCACATGGTGTGCGAATTTTATTATAATCGGTTAAGTGGTTTAGGAGTCCATTGAGGACAAACATTGTGACACGAGATTTATATATATTAAGAAGAATATAAAAATGAATCCCTATTTCCCTTGGTCAAGCCATCACGCGTGAACGGCTGGACCGATTTCACTTTTTATTTTTTTGTTGTGTTTGTTATTGTCAGGAGAAATTTCTTATGAAAGAAAAAAAAAATTCAACAACAGGACCTCAAATTTATTTGTAAGATTCAGATTTTTATTGACCTTATAACAAAGTTCAGTTATGTATTAAGTAAGTCCAATACATCAAGCGCTAAGCGATTCTTTAAAAAACTAAGATGAAGGAAAGACAATTTCAACCAACCAAGAAAATGTCTTGCTTTTAATCTGCTTTCCCTCGAAACAACGCAGAATGCTGGTAATTAAACCGACAACTGTTCATCATCAGCGCACAAAGCCCCGTAAAGTCCGGATTCCGTCTCACAAAGCCGCCGCCAGCGGTACTAAAATACGATAACGTCACTTTGCATAATAACATATTTCACATAGTTAATACCTACTGAATAACTTCCGTGCCGCGACGGAAGATTGAAAAATACGACGCGAGAAATCCATTTTCACCAGCATATTATTAAGAAAGTATTTGTTTGTGGTTTTGGTTGTTTCTTTGTTTCGAGTCGAGCCAACAGTGAATTGATTTTTTTTTGCTAAATATTTTTTTTCTTTTATAGTTCTGCGTTTGACCGCAATTTTGATGGTAAGCAATGATGCGGTATATTATATGATGGCGCATTTTTGCATAGAAGACTCCGATTCAACAGGAATATTAGTACCTGTCTGTACCAGTGGTTCGAGATCACATTTCGGTGTTGCAAGGAGCATAGTCCATTTGAGTAACAAACGCTTGTATTAATGACTCGGGTAGACGCTTAGGATTAATGGATAATAACACTCCGGGTGGGGAGTTAGTACTTAGTACATGGCTTATCGCTTACATTAAAAAAAATTGTGATACAAAAAGAAGAGTCTATTTCAAGTAGTCCTGTTTGTACCCTCAAGTTCTACCCTAGACATACAACAATAAAATAGGGGACAGTACTGTAATAAAATTCCTGTCTGTCCTCGAATAAAATAAAAGACCAAATTATCCAAATGGATCACAGGCCGTTGTTCTTCCACAAGATTTTTTTAGTTGTAAAAACTTGTCATAAAAGTTTTGGAATTTGACTAACTAATTGTATAAAGTAGTTGTCCAGTGACGTAAATTAAGTTGTTTTGTGGACGGAAGTTGTGAGCTTTTAAGGAGCTTTGTCGCTTCTGAGAAATTAAATATTGTTGTTGTAGTCTTATTTACTTCTTAGTAGTTCAACAACAAAGCTTTTACAAGTTTTATTGAAGAAAAATCGTGAGAATATCCCTGATATTTCTTTAAGGACTTTTTAGTACTTACCTTATTAGTTCGTTGTTACCAAGTTTCAATGAATTTTTGGTGGAATATTTTCTTATTACAGCCAGTAGCCCGATAGTTTTATAAACGAGAAAATTCTTTGTATCTTGACAATAATGTATACAGGGTTATAAAGAAATGGTATTCTAAGCCGAAAAAGGCTCATACTGCTCATCATTATGAACAACTTTTACTACGGGACCAACCCTGAATTCGCAAAAAAATCACCTGTTCCATAGCAAAATACTACTAACGCTCCACAAAATGTATGGAACAATTGTTCATAATGAAAAGTGCTATAAGCCCTTGTCAGCTTAGCATACCCTTTCCTGACAACCCTGTATTTAAAAAAAATGGTTTTTTGACCGCCATTTCGCCTGATGGTAAGCAATGATGCGGTCTAAGATGGAGCACGCTCAACCTAACCTAATCTTGATTGAACCCACGATTAATAATAATTATCCTTTGATTAGTTACAAATGTTACAATGCACTCGAATTATTCTTACTTTCACCATCTATGTATCTATATCCATATCTATGTTAACGGAAATGTATGAAATCTAGGAATTGTATACAAATCCTAGGAAATGTGTAAAATTCCTAGGAATTGTATATAATTCCAATATCGGATTAGGAAATGTATAAAAATAATGCTTTCTGTAATAAAACACGTTGTTAAAATGAGAATAATCATTTTACTAAAGCACTCGTTGAGACAACAACATTCAGGTAACAATCATATCATAAAATATAATAATCTTCATATTATTATCTTACTAATGAAAGCTTCGAAAGTCAACTATCTAGTAACTTTTAAAATGTATTTATCACAAAATCGACTTATATTATTCTTATAAAGTGAAAACTTTCGTTTGGTAAGTCATCAGTCTGTTATTTAAGTAATTATAAATGTCACAATATTAAAGTAAGTCTTTATATTAATATACTGTGTTAAATGTAAACTAGTCAGTCCATAATTATGACAGTTTACGCGGCGCTAGCGCGATCGCCTGATCAGACGAAGCAATACCCTCCCCTCGCCTCGCTATCCCCGCGTACCCATTGATATCTCAAATATTTTACATTTCTGATTGCTATTTAGGAAATGTATAAACCTAGGAAACGTGTCTAATATAATTTGTTTTACACATTTCCGTGCGATATTAGGAATTACATACATTTCCTAGGAATTGTATACAATGACGGATTACATACATTACCGGTAACATCTACATATTTTAGAGTATATGATCTAACGTAATCAGGCAGTAGGAGTACAACGCGTAGTGTCACATCTTGATTGTTGCGATCTGTGGGCAACCCTTTAGCGAACCAGTAAAAAAATACTCCGTCTTGTGACCTTTTTTAGTGTAAATAGGTTGAGAGTAACATCGCAAACAAAGGTCAAAGTCACATATACGGGCTGTATACTGCGTGAAATATTAGCTCGGAAGTCAGGTTAGGGAATGTATTCTTGTGCCATAAGACACGTTTTAAGAATGATACGATATTCGCTCGTTCTGTCTGTGGAGAAATGTCGACTACTGCGGGCTACTCTTAGCAAAAAGAAATACATAGTTAACTATCAGTATTTTCTTAATATATTATTTACGATCGAGTTCAAAGAGGAAAAGGTTTTCAATTTAACTGTGTGTTCTCTTTGTATTTTATTTTTTCCTTTTTAGTTTGAGTTTGTCATTTAGATATAGTCTTGAAGTAGGTTTTTTTTATTATATTAGAGTTTAGAGAATAAAACTTAGAATCTGTAATATAATTTAATAAACGGATACTTTCGCTTGTTTTATTGTAGGCTGAGACCCCATTAATTTTGTTTAATATTTATCGAGTGCGATAAATTAATTATCGTGAATCGTAGAAATAAGGTTCGACTACTCGAGCGCGGGTTTCAACAAATCTAGTGTTAAGTGTTGCGGAACAAACGTAGAGGCGGTCTCCGGCCTTGCTACCTGATTTGTGGAACTCGGCCTTTGTGTTTCTTTTCATGGCAAGAAAAAGCACTTTAGGTTTTTATTATTTTGAATGTTTAATGGAGAGTAAAGCGTTATTGTAAATAGTTGTTCCAAATGATAAGCAATATTTTGGATTGATTGATTCGAGCTTGTGTGCTGATCAAATAGATAAAGAAAAAATGCCTAGAAAGAGGGTAATGTTTTTCAGGTGTAAGTATGTACAATGTACATGTATGTTGTCCAAAACGGTTGTTTAAATTAATCGTCCGGTTTAATTTTACTCATTGTAGATCTTACTTATAAACACTGCTTAAAGTTAGTCAATGCTTAAAATGCATTGACAACTTTTTGCTGACGTGAAATTCCACGCGCGGAAACAAGCAGATAATAAAGATCGAAATAATAATAAGATGATAGATAGAAAATTTGAAGCAGTGATTAAGTTTAAACGGGCTTTATAAGCAAGACCCTGTGTCTTGTGTCTGAGCAGAGACTTCGTATACAAAGAGAAATGCTCATCCGGCTGTTCCATGACAAACCAACTGTCGCTCGCCTGTGAACATTTCCTGAATCTAGTCGAGGAGCACACGGCTAGTTTAATTACGAATCATGTTAAATGATGAGCTAACTGAATAACAACACTAATTGAGGTTTGAGAAAATAAGAAAATATTGTATGTTTAATATTTATGATTGAAAAAAATATAAAAACTTAAGGTAACCTGAATGCTACTGATTCCTTATTATACGCAGCTACGAGTAAGTCGTTTAAAAATAAGCAGCCATCATAAGTTTGCTGGTTCGACTCGTAATAATATTATCCACTGTCTCCTATTCTATCCAAAGCCCGAGGCTTGTCTCTGCTCTGCGCGCGCCATCAAAGGTGCAACTTGGAACTATTAGATACAATGTTTGTAAGTGTCGGCTGTGTTTGCAGCCCGACGCTGACTAGAGCTGGTTCAGTTGTTTATACTATTAATACAGAGTTATAAGGAAAGGGTACCTATGCTAAGCCGAAAAGTATTCATAGTAGGAATTTATCGTCATAAACAACTTTTACTATGGGGCCAACCCTGAAAACGTGAAAAAAATAGCTTCCTTAGAAAAATGTCAATGACTCTAGACATAATGTTTGGAACAGCTGACTTTTTTGTTTGTGTTGACTACTAAACATGTCAAGAATGGAATACGAAACAAAAATTGACAGGAGTAATAATTTTATAAGCCGATTTAATAGCCTACAAAACATTTTACCCAACTTTCCCCAACTATGCTTTACGGCTTTCACTATTATCCCGGTTGCAGGAATGCGATTAAAAAACCTATTTACCAGCTTATTGCGCGCTCGTTCGCTGCCTCATGAAACGAGTCATATTGGACGCGCGATGAACATCGTTTTAATTTCCTTATTATTGTGGATAAAATTGCAGCGTCTGCAAACTATTTTACTGCGCTATTTTGAACTTTGAGTTTACAAGAATAGGTTGCAAATTCCGTCGGTGAATTTTTCGTTAAGGCAGTTACAATTATTAAGTAAACAACGTGCTTCAGCCAGCTTTGCGCGAGGACTCGAAAGTGTTCTCGTTAGTGACGACATTTTTAAAAAATATAATAAAGAGTAAACAGGTTTAGTTGCTAATTCTGTTTACTCAATTTCGACTTTAAAAAGGGATTAAAAGCTGCTAAAGTAGTTAAGTATTTCATTTTCATATTTATGCCTTATTGTTTTTAAAAGTCAACAAATAAAACATAAAACTTGGTAAACATTTTAAATATAACAAAATAACCGTTTTGAGAGCCGCAAAGTATTGTGGTTACAAAGTTCGGGTATTTTTACGTCTGTAGTAATTGTTATTTCTAGGAATGGGATGAATACAGTACGGCTAACCGTTTTTTTATATGTTCAATGTCTATTTTTTATAACAAGCAGATAATGGGACGAGGAAGCAGCGGGCTGTGCCGTGAGCTCCACTGAGCTGTGACCGTGGCCCGCATACTTCAGTTGTGCAGAGACAGCTGTGCCGAGGATACCCCACTCTACCCTATTTTATTCACACTCATATCTTTTTCATATTTTCAGTCCATAGTGGCGTATTGATGGACCTTTTCGCAGGTATTTTTGTTTAGAGTTTGAAAAACAAGTCCAGCATTTTTAAAAATCCTTTATTAAAAATGTTTTGTAAAGACTGGACAGTTTTGAAACTACACAGTACTAAAACAAAACATAACGTGAAAACATGAAAACAATCATATTCTGATATTAACAAACATCATAACCTTCACTTTATCGGCGACACGACGCAAAACTTTGTTAACTCGAAAAAGGCCAGATTTTTGCTCCTAATGCTGCTATTATCACGTACAAAGTCATAACTTAGGCAAACGTTTCATATGACACACAAACACGAGGCATAATCAACTTTGTATTTGAAACATCAAGGTTTAGTTTCGTGTGCTTTTTTTCTTTAGTTTTTGCAGCGTTGTTAGTGTTGTATTCCGAGCACACAGTTTAGTTTGTGTCGGTACATGTGAACAGAGATGTAATTAATGTGACGATTAGACGGGAGCAGATTGGTCGGCTTTGGCTTGATGTATGGCTCGCTTTTAATGTGGAATCATTACTGGGCTTTTTGTTTCTGACGATCGATCGTTGCTGAAAAAAGTCTAGAAGAGACATTACTTCGATATATTCCCAACGTCCCCATTAACCTCTCTTATAATGGGACGTTCATTAATGTTTTGAATTATGATACGAGTCATATCAACTATTGTAATGTATGTTTGTGCAAATCGAATATAACTGATTTGGTTGGCGGAGTTGTAGCTTTTTTTTTTTTTTTTTTTTTTTTTTATGTAATTGAGTGACGAGGCGAGCAAATCGCTCGCCTGATGTTAAACGTCACGTTTGCCCATAACAGGTCTGCGTCACCCAGAATTTTGAACTCGCAGAATTCAAAATCCTGCGCGGCACAGCACTGCGCTCGTCACCCTGAGATATAAGTTGTTTCATCTCGAAATTGCCCTGTAATTTCACTGGAAACAATGCCCTTCCAACCGGAACACAGTAATGTTTGCACATTACTTCTTGGCGGTGGAATAACTGGCAAAGGTGTGGTACTTCCCCAGGCGGGCTCTGCAAAAGAGCCCTACCACTACTAATCTAATCTTAATCGAAAGTTTTAGCTTCTAATCTAAATCGATAGTTAAAAAAAATAGTTTTAATGAAATGAGGGCTTTACTCAAATTGATTTAAAATGGCCCAATGGTTTCATTCTCTTTGTTAGATGTTTATTTCCACTAAAATTACCATAATTATTACCACTAGACAACAAATAGGTAGTTTTGCAGTTGAGCAGTTTTGTATTTCATTTTCTTTGAAATCATATTCAAAGTTCTTTATGTACTCGTAGCTACGTCAAAAGAATTATTGAAGCCACTGAAGTGAACATGAAACAGTTTGACACGGCCAGCGCAGTGTAATCACCACGCCACACGACAATCAGCCGGGCGGCTATCGGGACTGCTTGGAATTAAACATGGGACAGTTTCGTTTGATGCTATTTTGGTTTGTGTTATTTTGAAATGACATTTTTCGGACTTGTTTTTGCTGTTTATTGAAGGCAAAAAAGGTGATGGAAAGAGCAGTGACCTTTAGATACTTTTTTTTTTATTCTGTTATAGGCTTGCGTTTGACCGCCATTAGACTTTAGACCTTTAGCGACTTTAAATTAGTGACCGTGACTGGTATTTAGATCTAGCTCTATGGCTTTTGAATGAACTTTTGAGCTTTTTTCTAAATTGTTTGCGGAATCACAATACTTGTAACTGTAACACCAAGGCTAGTTATTTACGAGTACTATTCAGCTTCATGGCAATTATCACAAGAATTTTTTTTTTTTAAATTGATTACTTATTTTTTAGTTGTGGTTTCTGTTATTTGTACTAAACTACCAATAAACCGATCTGATTAAAAATATTTAAAAAAATACATTGCAAAGAAAGACATTTTTCTTCTTCCTGTAAAGAAAACTAATAAAACCACGAGGCAACCACAGAAGGCAATCAAGTTTAAAAAAAGCCAAGTTTAAAAATAAGGCTTTCCCAAATAGAAAGATTGCAAACAAAACTGGGTCGGAAAGCTCTTAATCTAATACGAATAAAATTGCATCCTTTCACAATCTTCGCAAAAATTGGATTATTTATTCAACAAAAGCCCGTTTCAGGGAGAGGCGTCCATCGGCGGTTCTAAAGAATTTTCCATTCAATTTGAACGGGGATTTAAAAATTAGCCGAATTGGAATTGAATTTGTTTGGTCGCGAGATTTGCAAGTTTTAGTACATTCTAGCAACTTATTCAACAGTTTAAGTTTTGACCCTAAAATGTTTATAGACGTTCTAAGAATTAGACATGAATTCAAAGCATTGAATATTCAGAAAAATAGACGTAAAGGACTTTTTTTATCAAGTAATTTATGTAGTAATTGATGTGACTAAAGCTTTTAGTTTTATTTATTTTCGAATTGGAAATATTGGAATACATTAAAATCCTTTCAAGAGATATTTGTACAGGGTTCAATAATGCTTTTAAAAATCAGTTTATTTACTATTCAGACTCACAGAAGACCAGTTGAGCTCTTTATTTAATAAAAAAAATGTTTTACTGCTTGTAGTCAAGATTTTAGATTATCTGAAGTAAAGGGTATTTCAATGACTGACCATACAATAAAATGTCGTGACTTTATTTTTCCCACAGTTACCGGCTGCATTGATTGCGAGAAAGCTGGATACAGAAGTAGATGTATGTAGGTCTGCAGGATTTCACAGAAAGCCTACTGAACAGAAAACGGCAATGCACACATTGTTAAACGATTAGATTGTTTTGTATCTTAAAAACTTTCTATAAGGAAACGGGAATAGGTAATGGTAATTTTCAAAATCAATAAAACTCTCAGTGCTTATTAATGCGTGAACAAAAAGAGCAAAACAGCAAAATACAGAAAGCGTCGCGTTAAAACAACAATTCGCACTAATTGCATTATGGGCGGCCTGAACGCGTCTCATGAATTTTTGCTCACTTTTTACACAGTTTCATTTATTTTTCGCGTTGTTCTTGTTTGTCGAATTTACATTTTAATTTAAAAATTTCGCTGCGAAGACATTTTTGTGCTGCAAAAACTGTGCTGGATTTCTGTTTGTACTAAATAGTAATAAACATGATTGTAGAGAGTAAGTTGGTGATGCGGATCTATCCGGGTTATAATAAGGGTAGAAGTATTTCAAAAAATGCACTTTTCACTCGAAACCTGCGCCTGCGTTTGCACACCATGTAGTAGGTAGGTATACAAAAACTTTAACTATTTGTAAATATCAAAATAAAAAGAAGCCTATCTAATGTAGGGTCCAAAATATATGTTACCTTCATACCAAATTTAATCTAAAATCGTTGAGCCTTTTCAGCGTAAAGAGTGAACAGATACGAAAAAAAATCAGCTGTTCCATACATTTTGTCGAGTGTCACTGAGCTTTTTTTGTGATTTCCCGGTTGGTCAATAGTAAAAGCTGTTCATACTCGTAATGATGATTACTATGAGCCCTTTTCGGCTTGGCATACTCATTCCTTATAACTCTGTATATACTCGTAATTGTATTTAACGTTAATTATTCTCTTTCGTCCGGAAAAATGCATTCTAAATAACTGTACTTCGTGTACAGTCGATACAATCAAAGGGCCAAATAAACGGCGGTCCGTCCGGACTGTGATTAAACCGCGAGTCGGTAACGAATGTAACGGGGGATCCGCCCGCGGGCGGCAGCGTGCGCCCTCGCGGCTCTGCGGCCCGTGCCGCCTTTTGAATCAAGCTCAATGTGATGACTTTCGAGATTTTTTTAAACTAAGAATTCAATTTTAAGCTGCGAAGTAGATCGATGTGCGAAGTACAAAAATTGTGTTGATGCGATAGCTGTTTGAGGCACCTAATAGTTGTTGATTCATTGAGAAGAACTATAAGGTTGTGTAGTAAACGGTTTTTTTAAACTTCGTCTCAATTTATTTTTAAACAGGCATTTTATGACTTACTAGCTGACCCCCGGCGGTTCCACCCGCTGTGTTTTTTTTTACTTTTAAATCTTCCCTGTATTAGAGCAAACAAAAAAAAAAGAAACCAACAAAACAGACCAAAAAGATCCGAGCAATTTCTGAACACACCTACAAATATTTGACAACCAAGTGACACTATTTTTTATTTCTAAAAAGACAAAAGAGATCGGACATCCCGAGTTAACCGTACCAAACATAAAGGTAGGAACAGTTTGTATTGGAAAATTAAATTGTCGATTTTAGTATTTTTCTTTACTTATTATTCATGTTTCTCACCGTTTAAACCTTCCCTGAACTTTTACAAATATTTCAAGATCAAAATTAGCGAAATCGGTCCAGCCGTTCACGAGTTTTAGCGAGACTAACGAACAGCGATTCATTTTATATATAAGAAAGAAAGAAGATTATAAGATAAATATCACTCATCACTGAGCTTTTGACTGCGTTATTGTTTGCATTTACGTATAATACATAATTGTTATTATGTATTATTATGTTGGCGGAATAATAAACAATAGGTATGCCATGTTTGTTACATATTTTATTCAGCTCGTTATTCTAGCCGCCGAATCCAGTATTTTACTCTGACCCGTTTTTTGTAACATACCTAGTGGATATACAATTTTACAAAAACGGTTTTCCCTTAAACGGATATTATGCAGTAATTTTGCAAAAGTAACAAGCACCTTTGAAAAAATATCCAAATAAACGAAAATGGTTGGTTTGTGTGCAAAAATAAACCTTATTTAAAAAGTAATAACATACACATAATACAATAATACGAGGCATATTATCATCCATTCTATTCTCTCTTACTTTATCACGGCACGAATCATGAACATAACTACTGATTTGTGTACTAGAAACAATACCTTCGCCATTTCGGGCACAAAACGGCTTTTACCACTATAACATTAGACGTGAAGCGTAGAAGACTAAACTTTACGTCTTCGTAAATAGAGTAGTTCGTAAGTGATTGTAAAAGTTTGTACGACATTAGTTGTCGGCTACTGATATTGGCTGGGCCATGCATCATGCTGATATATGACATAATGAGGATAAGAATTTAGTGACACGAAAAGACCCGAGACAGTGTAGGGGCGGGACTCAATTTCGCAAGAGGGTTATGAGATCGAATGCTTCCCGTATTCTATTTTTAGCGGACCTTTGGCGTAGCCATGTTATTGTAACGTGAGGTAGTTAGATGACGCGATCCCTGAATCAATGAATAAGTACCTACCTATTATTACGGAATGAAAATTGGTAGTATTGGCACTTGCCATCAGACATGCGAACCGTTCAACAAATTTCAAGCAAACTGAAAAATCACGAGTGAATCCACGAGAAGCAGTTATAGTTTAAACAGAAACGGTCCTTTCCAATATGTTATCAAAAATAAATATGCAAAAGCGAGGTAAATGCGTTTGATAAAAAATATACACACAGAACTCGTATTTTTTTCACTGTAAACCTCACTCCGCAGTTTTTATTAGAGTGGGATGGCCACGCAGCAACCAATTTTAGTGTTTGGAAGTACATCGCTGTAGTGTAGAGCCGCGGGCCGGCCATCAAGAATTCATCGCGGCCGGGTGACCTACATCCTAGCTATGTACGTCAAGCGCCGGTTTTGAGCCCCTGTTCAAAGTTTTTCACAACTTAAGCTTTGGGGACGTGTAAAGTTTTTATTTTAACAGTTCCAATTCCAGTTTCGAAATATAAAAGTGGCAGTTTCAATGGCCGTGGACATTCTGCTAATATAATAAATGTTGAAGTTTGGATGTTTTTTGCTCAACCGTGCAACAACTTTGGTGTAAAGGAAGCTTATGCGGAAGAAATCGCAAGGCGCAGCTATTTGTTTATTTGTAGACCAAGTTTTAAGGGAACACAATGCGGAGAAGAGCAAGAGCAGTGAATGCTATAAGCAGATAATCTTAATGCAAAACCACTAACCATTGAAACTTTTAGTGGATATTTTTACGCATTGGGAGTTGCGTACAAAGTTAGCGTTTTAGTATTCATTATAGAAATTGTTTGTGTATGAATGAAAAAAAATATTATCATAACACTACTTTATTTGACGTCAAAAGTCTAAAAATGTTATAGTGAATTACGAGCTCGAAATAAATTTATCATACTTATTTTGACCGAATCTTTAAATGCAACGGTTAACGATAGCCTAACAAATTTTCAAGAGGCAGTTTTAATTCCATGTAAGGAGTATTCGCACAAATGCATCTATTCTCTCCCAACTCGACATTAAGACCCGACTGTCCAGCACATGTCTTCAACGCATTCTTGTATATTTCGGCCATATAATGCGAAGAGGAGATGGCAACCTTGAAAAGCTGGTCATTGTTGGCAATACCGAAGGCAAGAGAGCACGAGGCCGGTCGCCAACTCGATGGTCTGACCAAGTGAAAGAAGCCACCTCCTCTTCTAAATTCTACCAGGCGGTGAGGGCAACATCGGACCGGAATAGATGGAGACAGATTACCCGGCTAAGGGGTTCCGGTGACCACGATCCTCAGAAATGAGGGAACGACAGAAGAAGAGAAGAAGGAGTATTCTGTTTACCATTTTTAGTCACACATCTAGTTATCAAGTGAGATTTAGTAACTTTTTAACAACACACAGCATATCATATACTGAAATGGTTAATTTAACAATTATGCTTAATACTACGAATCATTATTAACTTTTCTCGTTTAACGATACCAATGTACTTAGAATGAATCCCTACAAAAGAATCCCAGCGAAATACTCCGGCACCCCTCTCCTTAGCAACATCTACCAATTTGAGATATAGGTCCGATTTGAGATGTTGGTCGTATTTGATTTGCGAATGAGCCGAGTCGGCAGCAATCGGAAATTATTAATTTGGAGCTCGTTACAGCACATCCGGATCAAAGCGGCTTTCCGCATGAGGTTGAACGACTCATTCTGAGAATTGACGAAACGCAATTGTGTATCTACGTATCCGAACACGTACCTACACTTAAATGATACTAGCTGCGCCTCGCGATTTCACCCGCGGTTTCCGGTATAAAAACTAGCCTATGTGTTAATCCAGACTATGAACAACCTTCATTCCAAATTTCATGTAAATCCGTTGGGCCGTTTCTGCGTAAAAGAGTTACAAACACACATTCTTAAGTTAGTAGGAAGTAGCAATCAATACTAAAGTACTTATTACTCGTATCATGTGCCACTTTGTCTTGCCTTATTTGCGTTCTGGCTTCAATCGGGGTATGGTTTCCTGCTTTGTTATCTCTTCATCTTAGACCATCGTAAATATCGTGCTTGGTAAATTGGTTCTTTATCATCGACGTCAAACAATCGTAATAAATATACAAATTGACGAAATGTTGACGCTTTGGCTCAAAGACAAAAGGAAATTTTTCTTCTAAGTAATCTGAAACATAGAAGTGGAATCTTGGTTTTATGAGGGGGGTATGCTTCCCTTGTCACAATAGTGGAAAATTATGCGAAGTTTTGTGAACTTTTCATCGAGAACCCTTTTAAAAGTGTGTTTGTTGTCCATCGTCCCGAAATTATCGATAAACAAAAGAAAATTGTGTGTGAAGCATCCCGTGGGCTACCTGACTTTTTATAAGCGAAAGTGTGCCTCCTCTGAAAAAGATGAAAGAATAATGTTTTCTCCCGGGATCGAGTAAATATTTGAGGACATTTATGTGGGGCGATCCACTCCAGTGGGCGCAGATAGCGAGTGGATAGAAGGCGGTGATAACGGCCGCCGCCCAGGCCGAGCCCTGATCTACTGATCTACTACCTACTGGTATGAATGTTACTGAGCCAACAAGGAAATTACTGTTAGAGAATGAGTTACACGAATCCCACTAGAAAGATGTAAATAAATGTAGAATTTTTGATGCTGTGATTAAAAGCCGTTACATCTATTTTAGGCTTGATGATCTCTGTATAATTTGTAACAAAACAGGATAGACGATGGGCTTATAAATGAAAAAATGGAGATGGTCAATAAGTATATTTGTTTTGATCTAATATTTAACTTTGACGTAAAAGGGATTATTAGCGATGGTAATATTTCTTCCCAATAAAAACACATGTATGCAATTACACGCGGAGAAAATAAAAGATTAAAGGTAGATAACACATTCTAATATTTATATTCAAAACAATACGTATTTATCTTTGTCAGAAATTGCAGTTATTTTGAGCTATACAAAAAACTCACAAATTTATTTGATTTATATATTCCCCACTGAAATCCGGCATATGTAGGCCGGAAGCGTATGCCGCTGGTTGGCCCCATGCGGCACACGCTTCCAGCGTCCACCCTCCTCCTTTCCTTGCACTCCCGACCGCAACCCATATGCGGCGAGGAGCACAAGGAAAACCCCCCTGGTGGCAGCAATGCCACCGTCCAAGCCACGCTGTGCCCTCTGCTAGTCAGAAGGACACGCGGACGGGCCCACCGTGTCGGGTTATTTGCCAGCGTGCGGTAATACTGCATAAAAGCTGCAGTATTACCGCACGCTGTTGCCCAGGGTGCACCACGAGGAGGTTACCCGACCTAGCACCCCACTCATCCCGGTCCTGTGCCAATCTTGTCCAAGTTCGACCCGCGATTTTCGTAATGTCGTCGACCCAACGAGCTGGAGGTCGTCCGACACTTCGTTTACCAGTACGCGGCCACCAATCCGTCAACGCTTTAGTCCACCTGCCATCACTCTGCCTAGCAACATGTCCTGCCCAACTCCATTTGAGTTTCGTAATAGTCGTCCCAACGTCGCGAACCTTAGTGCGACGTCGGATCTCGACATTTCTCACGCGGTCTTGTAATTTGATGCCGAGCATGGCGCGCTCCATGGCTCTCTGTGCTACTTGTACTTTCTGTACAACCTCGTCTGTGAGCGCCCATGTCTCGGCACCATATGTCATGGTGGGCAGGACACACTGGTTGTAAAGGCGGGTCTTCAGGCATTGTGGAACGTCGACGGACTTGAGGATGTCATCCAGCCTGCTAAACGCCGCCCATCCTAGCTGAATTCTCCTTGAGATCTCCATCTTCCGTGCCTCTTTGTCAAAAGATAGAATATGTCCAAGGTATAAATATTGGTTGACCGTCTCTAGTCTCTCAGTTCCAATCATTATGATTGAATTCGAGCTACCCGAGACGTTCTCCATAATTTTAGTCTTAGACATATTCATCTTTAGACCTATTTGAAGCGAAGCATGGTATAGATCTTGGATCATGCTTTGGAGATCATCCAGCGTCTCGGCAAACAGAACAAGATCATCGGCAAATCGTAAGTGCGACAGGAAGACACCATTTATGTTGATTCCGGTTTCATCCCATGCAAGCGTTTTTACGACGTCTTCTAAGACCGCCGTAAAAAGCTTGGGTGATATGGTATCTCCCTGTCGCACTCCCCTCTTGATGGGTATGGGGTCACTTAGTCTGTGTAGCCGGACTTGCATAGTTGCCGAGCTGTACAGCTCTCGGAGCAAATCCACGTAGCGAGCGTCGATAGAGCAGCGATGGAGAGAGTTAAACACAGCCCAATGTTCGACACTGTCGAAGGCCTTCTCGTAATCGACGAAGGCCATGTACAGAGGTCGGTTATACTCCACACTCTTCTCCATCAGCTGCTTTACTGCATGGATGTGGTCGATGGTCGAGAAACCGCTCCGAAAGCCGGCTTGTGCGGATGGTTGGCATTCGTCAAGGGTTCGGGTAAGGCGGTTACATAATACTTTTGCAAACAGTTTATAAGTATGCGAAAGGAGGCTGATAGGACGGTAATTCGAAAGCTTGGAAATATCTCCTTTCTTATGGAGGATGGTGACGATAGCTGTTTTCCATGAATCTGGAGTGCGTGTACCTTGCAAGACCTGATTAAAAAGTCTTACAAGGATTTTTAAGGCAGGGTCACCACCGGCGCGTAGTAAGTCGGCTGTGATACCATCTTCGCCAGGCGATTTTTCGGCTTTCATGTGGTACAGGGCTTTTTTAATTTCTACTGATATGATAGGCGGTATGTTATCTTTATCTACATATTCAATAGGGGGTGCTCTTTTATCTTGTGTAGTTGTTGTTTCTGGTTCTGCGGATTGGGATGCATATAGTCTGGCGTAGAAATCCTCAACAGTATTTATAATTTTGTCCCTGTCTGTGACTAATGTGCCGTCGTCGTTTTTGAGTTTTAGTATTTCTTTAGTTCCTGATTTTAGTTTTCTTCTAAACACTTTTGGGCCTCTGTATTCTTTTATTGTATTAACTATTATATCTGTGTTGTGTTTCCTTAGGTCTTTTCTTATTGATTTACTAATTCGTTTATTTATATTTTCTAATTCTCTCTGGTCTGATAGTGTATGGTGTCTCATTTGCCTTCTTTCTTCAACCATAGCTAGAGTTTCGGGTGATAGTTTTTCTTTCTTCTGTGGTTTTCCGAGATGTTTCTTTGCAGTGTCTGATATAGTCTTAGCTAATAGGCTGTTGATCTGGTCAACATCAAGGTTCTGTTCTTCCAGCCCTTCAAATTGATTTTGAAGGTCTACCTGGAATGCATCTTGAAGTAGAGCAGTAGTTTTTTGTCATACTTGATGAGGGTGGTAACCATCTTGGCACGCTCTTTCTTAAGATTTAACCTTAGTGTCGCCCTAACTAGCCTGTGATCACTTCCGGCTTTGAAGCTTGTAAGAACATTTACATCCATTACTATATCTTTACATGGACTTAGAATATAGTCGATTTGGTTCTTTGTCTTGCCGTCAAAGCCTGCCCAAGTCCATTTCCTTGACGTACGCTTTTGGTAAAAGGTATTCATAGCATATAGGTGTTTTTTCTCAAGGAAGTTCACTAGGGTTTGACCACGTTTGTTACGAAGACCCAAACCAAACTTACCAACAGATTTTTCGTTCGATAGTTGCGGGCCAATCTTAGCGTTGAAATCGCCAATTATAGTGTAGTAATGGCATGGACATTCATCAAGGGCTTTCTCTACATCTTCATAGAAAGCTTCCACTTCCTCATCCGGGTGGTCTTTGGTGGGGGCGTATACTTGGATTATTTTGATGGAGTAACGTTTGTTGAGCTTTAATACTACATAACAAACACGAGTTGAGATGCTTTTTACGTTTTTTACTGCTGAAGTGATATTTTTGTGCAGAAGAAATCCAACGCCTCCGTAGGAAGAGTCTTCGTGTCCTCTATAGAATAGCAGGTCGCCTGACGAAAGTCTGATGAGGTCTTCACCCTTTCGTCTCACTTCCGACAGACCTACTACGTCCCACTTGATTTTGTCCAATGCCATTTGAACTTGAAGCAATCGATCGTCCGTTCGCATCGTCTTGGCGTTGTAACACGCCAAGGTCAGGGTCGTGGTGTTATTGTGGCAGCCGGATCTCTTCCAGGGATTCTTAGCACCCTCTGCCCCGCCGTTACCGGAACCGCTGCCGGAGTCCGGGATAGCGGAGCCGCTGGGGACTGAGGGCCGAGGTATTTGCGTACTTGTCATTTTACGAAGGGGGTAATAGCCGTAAAACGCCACGCTGGCCAGTGCGTCTTGGCGAGTTTTTCTTCCTGCCACGTTGGCCTGAAGTGAGTAGTACAACAATAAAAGCTTGTTGTACTACTCACTCCAGTTACCGGAGGGGACCGCGGGGAGGTGTGGACTCGGAATTGGTGTGTTAATCCCATACGGCGTTCAGCACACATGCGTATACTATCCGCCGTATGCGACCAAAACACCCTTTCATTGTTTTGTGCTTAAAATACAAGTATACCTACTTAAAAACAATGAAATAAAAACAATGAACAAAACAAAAAAACAATGAATTATTTAAAAAACAAAACAATGAAAAACAATGAATTATTTATCAAATATTCATAAAATAAATAAACACTGAGAAGGAAACGCGTCTGTTTTCGCAACGTCTTCAGGAATCATCATAAACAATTTATAAAGTTAATCTCGCGAGCAAACTGGGAGCATTCCTTCTCTTATATTCATATTTTTGAATGGGCTTACGTCCGCGGCCGCACTTTCCCCAAAGGGCTATCAAAATGGTAACACATAATCTTTACGAACAATGTTATTTTAGGATGAATACAGCAGAGTGAATGCTCGTGTCTTGAAAGTGAAAGCTTGCTACGTATTTGTAACGCTTGTCGTGGTTAGACTTTTCTCAATTTTGATATAGACTGCTTTATATTACTCCAGTAGCTCTGACTGTGAATATTTTAGCAAAAGTAAACCAAAACCGCATTAATAATATATTTAACAAGTTTTCGTTGAAACTATTCTGCACGCGCCTTGCTTCACGAGGTCTCAGCCGTGTACACACGGTGCTTGAATGAGTGATTTTCATTGATGTGCAAATCACTGATCGAAGCACCGAAATCAAAAAGACTCGTTGGCTCTCGCAGGGTGTACTCGTACCTACTCGTACGAGAGGTTAATAAAGATAAAGATGATTTCAACTGGTTCGCCGAGATTGTAACTACAACCGAAGTCAAATATACAACAAGCCCAAACTATAATCTACATAGTACATAGTAATCTCTATGACTCACTTCAATTATTCCATTGCAGTTGAGTACCTACGGAGCCTCATCTCAAACTAGCCGGCTAACTAGCATCCAGCCGAAGTTCCACAAACGAGAGCCACAGGCTTCATCCCCGCTCGACGGACTCAATGTTTCATACCCACAGATAATTTAATTCCACTGGATGAATAATAAACACTAATTCCAGAGGTTGTCTCTGTGTAAATGTGTGCGAAAGCTACGCGTGTGTGAGTATTCTGCATTGAATTACTGAGTAGCTTAGCAAACTACATGCACTTGACACTGGACTGCAAAAAGAAAAAAGCGTTGAAGTAAAAACAAACCCTATGTTCTTCTTTATACAACAGACAGTGAGAGGTAACATTTTGGGAATTTCAAGATCAATGGGAATAGATCTAAGTTAGCGTGCTTCATCTTTGACCACCGACAGGCGAGTTGTATTTAATGCGAATTTAGGCACTTTCAACAACTACAAAACTACAAACGCAAGGTGCTTTAAAATATTAATCATCAAAATTTTAGTCATAGTTATAGTTAATAGTTAGCGTTTTCTCACATTTCAATTCTATAGTATATTTTAGACCCAACCCATAGATGCAAATCGACCAGTGTCAAGTGTCAAGTTGTCAATGACCTTAGTTTGTGCAGTATTAGGTACATGTTGGTGTTTTACAACTTTACTATATTCTGAAATTAAACTAGTTTATCAAAACCATAACGATTACGACCAAATATCCATCAAGTTATATTTATATTTTAATTTAGGGTTACATTTAAAATAAAAGGTAATAGAGTATCAGAATCAATCCGAATTTTATTCAAATTTTTATGTCAAAGCAGACGCGACCCGCGCGCTCTTGCACTTTGTCATTAGTGCCATAATAATTAACATTTATTAACAAAAAATCACACAAAAGCTTTGCTCATTTTTCAGTCTGCAGCAGTTCCGAAGCTAAGAAAGGTTAAATCGTTTGATTGCTCTGCATCGGTCATTTTTTATCTACCCGTTTCTCAAGTTCCAGTTCAATTTCCTCCACAGTCTTGCCTTTCGTTTCTGGTAGTAGTGTGAGGATGATCAGGGCCCCGGTGAGATTGATCACGGCGAAGCAGAAGAAGGACATATGCGCCCCGTAGGCGCTGGCGATGGGGTTGTAAGAGAGGAGCTGTACGAAGGTGGACAACCATCCTGTGGTTACGAGTACTCCCATAACTTTAGCACGGATCTGTAATAGAGAGTGGTCAATAAAATTCATTTGTTACAGGAAGTAAGGCTTCTCAAAGGTAGTAAGCTAGCTTCGCTCACACAAGTTTCTTAATCTGCCAAGAATTTACTAATATTTCATTGATGAAAATATTTTATCGAACTAAAACTGAAGTCGTTGATAATTACTTTATGTATAATTTTTTTTATTTTGTTTTGCATAACTAACACAATTTTATTAAACAACAATAAGCGAAAGATGAGAAAAATGTACTTTATGAAAGTTCCAAAAGCTTATTGTTCGCAAAACATTTTAGGTTCTTAGACTATCTACGAATTCTATGATCTATGATCTACGTTGAATAGGTGTTAAAAAAATACGTAGGTACTCGTAGTAGGTAAAACAACCCTCACCTGAAAGTTGAACATCTCAGACATAATAACGAACGGTATAGGTGAGACTCCTACAGCGTACGCGCAGACGGCCAGAACTATGATGATGGTGGGCAGCCAGCCCGGCACCCAGCCGCCCAGCCGCTGCGTGAGGAGGATGGCGGACAGGGACGCAAACATCACGCCCGCCACCAGGAATGAGAGACAGATGATTATCTGGAAGATGCAAGTTTGAATATCAGGGTGAAGGGTAATTGAAGGGCGTACGTAGTCCAATTTGATCAACTATTAGTTCAATCAGTTGAACATTTTGGAGCATGTGTTAGAAAAGTGAAGCAAAATTATGTTGGTCTTTTATAGCATGTATACCTTTTACTTTCTTTTTAACAGCACTGCAGTAGGTATACAAAATGAAGACTAATGATCAAGTCAAGAAAAGCTAAAAATACGGCTTTGTATCTACTAACGTTTCTAAAGCAACTCGCAAAATCTTTTCTTGTAACAGTTCTCTCAATGTAGCTTAACATTTATAGTTTGAAAATTAAGAACTCGATCGTTGCCATTTTAGGCGTTGAGCGTGATGTTGTAACTATTATTTAACCTGTGGCGTGATACCGTTTTCGATCATACTAACTAAAGTTAACATACCTTTCTGCCCAGTCGTTCAATGCAGACCATAGAAAGAAGAGAGCCAAAGATCATAAATGCTGGTATAGCCAAGCTCTGTAGTTCAGGGCTGATGGTCACTCCAGCTTGGGCGAGGATGATGGAAGCGTAGCTTATAATAGTAAAGCCGCCGTTCAGCCCGTGGCACACCATTATCATAATCATGACGATGAATCCTCTGCCCCATGCTTTGTGTTTCACTAAAAAACCAAATTCCAGCAACTTAAAAACATGCCTGATAAATTGCATCATTAACAGGTAGCGGACATTTTAGATTATTGTGAATTGTAGTTTGATACTCTGACTATGTCAAATATATTGTTGATTCAGCGATCATCAGAAGGTTATGAAATATGAACTAAATACTCACAGATTTGTAAATAAGAAATATTAGGTAGTGACTTGAATCTTTCAGCTTCAGATGTAATGGCATTTATCTCATTTTGAACCACTTTGTCATCGGTACAGCGCCCTCTCAAGAACGCTATGGCGGCAGCTGCTTCCTAAAAAGACAATAACTCTAAGTAATATCTTTGCCTAGCTACTGCAATCTTTAGTTGCTGATAGGAACATACATCACAGTGAAAATACGGTAACTAAAAATCTTGCCGCTTAGCTCGCAAAAAAATGATTATAAGCAAAGAAAAAAACAATAATGTGCTACATTTAGGAACTTACATCATTTTTTCCAATCTTCACTAAGAAAGACGGTGACTCGGGTGCTTTGATCATGCCTATCATGGTCAAAAATGGGAGCCCGATCACCATCCATAGCACCATGTCATACGCCAAGTAGCCTCCCATGGCAAATATGATTAAGATCCCGGTATTTTGGGCAATAACTAGGATCATTCCTAGCGTACCCCTCAAGTTGTCTTGGCTGATCTCTTTAACATACATAGGAACCACATTGAAGCAGCCTCCTCCGGATATACCGTAGCTGATTCTAGCTATTATAAGACTGGTTGTAGTGGCGGGACAGAGCTTGATTATCCAAGTAATCTGGAAAATGAAATTGACAAATAAAACTTTGAATATGGTTGTGAAGGTTAAATACAAAATTAATTACAAAAAATATTTTGTGGTTTACAGAGAAAGTTTGAGGGGTGAAACGATACAATTTAAAAATGCTGCAAAATAGCCTGAGAGTGCAAGCAAAATGTACGCTTTTAAGAAAACAATAATTATAGGTATATATTATGTTAATAGTAATCGAGGTTTTTTATAAAATACTAGCGCCCCGTCCCGGCTTCGCACGGGTAGACTTTGGGATAAACGTAGAGTAAATTGAAATCGGTCCATGCAGTCGTTCACGCGTGATGGCGTGACCAAAGGTGTTGAGAATAATTATAGGAACTCTTTGTTATAACCTCTATTCTCATGCTATTGCGTAACTATAGCAACCGTAGTTTGTTGATGCTAACTTGTCAATTTATAGTAAAAATTATCAGTATAAAACGCACACTGTTTCGATAGATATGATTGAATTTGAACTTGGTACAGAGGTAATAAAGTGCAAATTGACTCTTGGACGTTAGGAACATACCTACATTGCTTAAACAACAGTGAGTGCTTGCAATTCAATATGAACTTTATACAATAGCAATAAAGCTCGTTTTAGTTAGAAAACGTTTGTATGGGAAAAAGAAAAGGGCTGTTTTTAGGGTTTTTCAATATTTCTGAGAGATTTTCTTAATATTTTTTTCCGTAAGAACCTTCTCATAATAATAACAAATACAACAAAAAAAGAATTAGTGAAATCGGTCCAGCCATTCACGCGTGAGGCCGTGACCAAGGAAAACGGGTTTCATTTTTATATATATAGATGTATAACTAGTTTTTATAAGTCATTTTAAAGATATCGTTACTTACCGCTTGAAACACAGCTATCAATAATATACATTTTTTCCTTCCAAACTGGTCCACCAATGATGCAAATATACCCACAGCCACAGTAGCAGCGAGGCTGGGAGCGCTGGCCAGCCAGGATATCTCATTGTCAGAGAGAGCAGTTCCGGTGGGAGACAGTTCTGATTGCAGATGATTGGTAGAGACGGCCACCCATCCGCATTGCAGGCCATAGCTGATCAAGGCCGTGTTTGCTGAAACCACGGAATATATATATTTTTTTTTTTATGTAATTGAGTGACGAGACGAGCAAATCGCTCGCCTGATGTTAAACGTCACGTTTGCCCATAACAGGTCTGCGCCACCCAGAATTTTGAACTCGCAGAATTCAAGACCCTGCGCGGCACAGCACTGCGCTCGTCACCCTGAGATTTAAGTTGTTTAATCTCCCATTTGCCCTGTAATTACACTGGAAACAATGCCCTTCCAACCGGAACACAGTAATGTTTGCACATTACTGCTTGGCGGTGGAATAACTGGCAAAGGTGTGGTACTTCCCCAGGCGGGCTCTGCAAAAGAGCCCTACCACTACAATATGCACTACAATATGCACTGTTATTATTAATAAAAATAAACGTTTCACACTCATAGCTCCCAACTAGGATACCTTTGTCAGGGATGCCATGGAACACACAACTATGGGTCAACTAACACCCGAACCCAGAACAGACATTTAAATTCATCATTCAAACATCTGTCCGGCCGGGAATCGAACCCGGGACCTCTGTCTTATAAGGCGGATGTATCGCTGAGCCAAACAGGCCGTTACTTACTTATTAGTTCACTTGTTACTGAATCTGTTATTATAGAAGAAACTACACATTTTATAGCTACCTAAAATTGCAACAAGCCATTGTCTGTACGTGCTTCCTTGATCACTACTTTCGATTTTCCTAGTCATTTTTGCTTATTAATAAAAATAAATTAAAATTAAAAATGTATGCCTGCGTTCTGGGGATTTTTCTATAAAACTGTTCTATTGAAATCGGCAAATGCGACTTTTATATAATTACGTATAGTATAGGGCTGCTCAATAGTTTATGTAATAAATACTAGATTGAAAATGGAATAACACGCACACTGGTGCATTTCATGTTGACTTACCTATTTTCATATTATTGGTCCTTGTGAAAAGGGATACTCTTTTTTTCTGAAAAATCTTATTCATCATTATCATTTGTAATTCTTCCTTCATTATTTTTGTTTATAATAGTTTCGGGTAATTTTAGTGGCGGTTAATTCTGCCATGATTAGTGGGGTGCATTTTAAAAGATTTAGCCATAAACTACTTTTCACCCACCTGTCTTGCGTATTTGTCACGGTTTTTTCATAAGACTACAACATTGATTATGAAGACTGTTTGTTAAAATCACGTCCCATTTTTCGAGTCCAAAGTTGATATTTTCGATTTTCGTACGTCTCCTACAAAGATAAGTACGTGATGGCATTTTCTGGGAATTTTGAAAGACCCGAGTGTTACCTCGCAGACTGCTTATTTTCTTCAAATCATCCACGTATGAGGATTCAAGCAATATGTTCCCGAAAATCTGCCCAAACAATTTTGCACTCTAAGAACTCCACTTATAATTATGATAACTACTACTTATTTCTAACCTTAATTTAAACGTGTCATTGACATTTAATTATATCTAACAGCAGTCAGAATGCCTACTGTGTTTTCATTATTTACTTTAAGAACGATTTCCTTATCAAGGCAATAAAAACATTTATTGTATTGACACATCGCTTTGTATTAAGTCTACGCACACATGTTTTGCTTCTTTATTGCGTTTTTTATCTTAACTACCTTCATTTTGTTTTTATTTTACTCTAAATCATTGATGTTATAATTGACTTTGTAATAGGAATTCTTTGCCAGCCCTAAGATTGCAATCATTTCCATCATAAGCTCGGCAGCATGGTAGAAACAAATATTTGATTTTCAATCATAAGATTTCTAAACTGAAGACGTACATTTTGCTCTAATTATAGAATTCAAATAGATAATTTATTCGGTATACAAATGAGACGCATTATCTAGGTATTTATTGTTTGTTCCCATTATCGTTTTAGAACTAAATGTAGCGTGTTTTTATATTCTGACAGCACCACACCACAACATGTTTGCAGAAGGAAGTGGCGGCAAAGATTTTGGTTCAAATCCTCTGTGACATGTTTGGTGATTTAATGTCGTCACGAACCTCGTGTTGAATTTTTTAAACATTAAGTCTTTGTTTGCTATTTAAGCGTGCAAATAATTATATTTGACAGTCGTGTGGTATCTCTGCATTAAAAAGTAGACTTTGTTATGTATACGAAACGAGAGCAGAAAATTTTCATGGACTTTTTCTTTTGGATTTTTTGATATTCCCCGGTCACAGAATAAGTATTTGTATACAATGGTTATAGGATTTAAACGTGTTTTATCAATACCGTGTGTTAATTGCTTCGTTTATTATGTAATACAGATATGTTAAGTTTCTTTCATCTGAACTAGATGGCATGGCAGATCTATAAGCCATATCTGACAAAGTTGGCAGATATTTCTTAAAAACTGTCCATTTTAACACAATTAATGTTTCCCATATCCTAATCCTTCTTGTAGACAGATTACAACACCGTCTAGAACTGAGATCTAGAATCTTAAAATAAAAGTAACAGAACCTACTAACATAAACTGTCAAAAAGAAAACAACTCATAGTCCTGTTGACGATGATAATGTGCAATGGTTTCAGGGAGGTCAATGCTCGAACCAAAATAAAACAATTTGTCCTACAGAGTGTACCTACTTAGATAAGATTTATCTTATCAGTGCTTCAGTTACGAATAATTACTCATCTGTTCTAAATTATACTAGATACTATACATGTTTGTTAGGAAAGGCTATACTAAGCCGAAAAGGGCATAGTGCTTATAATTACGAACTGCTTTTAATATGGAGTCCACCCTTAAACCAATAGAAAATATCAGCAGTTCCATAGATTTTGTCGAGTGTCTTTGGCATTTTTGTATGGAACAGCGGATTTTTTTCGCAATTTTAGGATTGGGCCTATAGTGGAAGTGGTTCATAATGGTGAATACCTACTATGAACCCTTTCCAGCTTACCATACCCTTTCCTTATAGTCCTGTAGAATTTGTGGTCCTTTCGGACTTTTGGCTTTCCTGTGAGGCTTGTACATTTTCCTTTAGTCGTAGCTAGTTATGTAGATTTGAAACATGCTCACAAGATCTTCCTAACTAAAGATAAGAGGAGGGGAGAAGAAAAGGGGTAGATAGAGTATTATATTCTCTCACAACACGTCTATTCATCATTCCTAATTTATTCCATCAGGTTAGTTTTGAGTTCACTCCAGCGATTGCAATCTGAAGTCTGAAGTAATTATTCAAGCTAAATTGTTCTCTGCTCCGTAATACTTTATTCAGCCGCTGCAGCGCTGTGAAGCGCATTACAAAGTACTCGTATTTATGCAAATAAGTACGGAATATCTGATTGGGCGCTTCATTCTAGTTGACCTGCGTTCATCCCTGGTAAGGAGGGGTAATTAAATTAAAATGTTTTAGTGTCGAAATATATCTGGTTATCTTTATTTTTTCGCATATACAGGGTTATATGGAAAATGTAGTACTCATCATTATGAACAACTTTGACTTTGCGACCAACCCGAAATTCGCCAAATAAATTCAGTTGTTCCATACATTTTGTCGAGTGCCTTTGACATTTATTTGTAAAACAGCAAATTACTTTTTCGCGAATTTCGGGTTGGTCCCATAGTCAAAGTTGTTCACATGTACTGTGAGCTTTTTTCGGCTTAGCATAATCCTGTAGTAGTCTTTTTAAGGACGGAAACTTTGATAATAAAGCTCAATTTCTACGACAAAAGTTTGAATGAAGTCACAGAACCTAAAATGTTTATACCTGCGCACTGCACAGAACTGAGGACGTAAAACAAGAACATTATTTTTACAAAACAAAAAACAAAAACCGACTTCAAAAGACCGATGAGTTATTCATCTACATATTTGTCGCGCACGTACTTACTCGTAATGCAAATTTAAGACTTATATGGTTTTCTCATGGATACCATTATCAGAACTGGACTAAATTGAAATAAGACCAAATGGGAAGCGTCAGCTTTCTAATAAAAAAAGAATCATCAAAATCGATTCACCCAGTCAAAAGTTATGAGGTAACAAACATTAAAAAATAAAAAAAAACATACAGACGAATTGATAACCTCCTCCTTTTTTGAAGTCGGTTAATAACTCGACGAATGTGGCTCTCAAGATAAATGTATCTCGCATCCCTTTCGGGGAGAATGTGAATATTTATGCAGATTGGCTGTTAACCAGCCGCCAGCTGCCAGCCGCAGCCGGCTGCACGCGCCTCCAAGAAACAAACTTAATTTCTTCCTGGGAACGCCTCTAAAGAAACCTTTCCACTGAAGGTGACTGTATGTGTTGTTGTCAATTTATTCAGTTCGTATAAACCAATTGACTAGCTATGGTGTCAGAATGTTTCAAGTCTCTGGGATGGCCTGTGTAAAAATACTAAAGTGTCGGTATACATAAGTTTGTAAATCAGCCTAGTTGAATACCCTGAGGTTTTCCTTGAGCTCTTTCTTATCGAAATATAACACATTAATTTATTAATTGTATAGTAAATGTATACTTTTATTATTCATGATTATCATCAGCCTATCTAAATTAATGTCCATCCACTGCTGGACATAGGCGTCTCTTGAAGAACGTAGCATGACGCGATCTTCTGACTTACGCATCTTTTCTATTATTAGAAAGCATTAAAGAGGTATTTATAGGTAAATGTGTGTATGTTTGTATATGGCGATATCCGAAACTACTAGTTCGATTTTAAACATGCTTTCAGAGCTATACCTATATGTATAAGCACAATAATATTACAGCCTTAAGACTGAAAGTCTAAAGGCCGAGCCGCGCCGGGCACGAAGTTCTTAGCATTAGCTAGTTTATTATGAAATAACCATGTAAACTAGATAATATTATTATCCTGTACATGAGCGCTAAATTTTGGAACAAATTTATAGCTGCTATAGAATGAACCGCATTAGATTTACGATGTAACTGAAAATAAGCTCCGTTATTTTGCTGCTGTAATTAGTCAAACTATTATGTTTGGACACTTATTTAGTTTTTAAAAAAATACTAAAATAACTAAATTACGATAGTTGTGATACAAACTAATTAGTTGTACGTTTAGAACTATAGTTTCGTTACTTGAAGATTGAAATTATTGTTATACTAGTTGTAAAAATGCTATTATGAGAAACAATAAAGTAGCTCAATATTTAACATAATCAAATCAGCTGTATAAAATAGCCATAATGTTGTGCTACTAATAAATAATAACAAATAATATGGTACCAATATTTTTTATTTTACAAAATTAAAACCTAAAATCACTGAAAAAATCATCTACTGAGTATATTTTATGTCACCTCACAAGTGTATGCTACCGTTCCAGTTTTCTTTCCAATTCCAGTTCAATTTCTCCGACGGATTTTCCTTTGGTTTCCGGTAAAAGTACTAGGACTACAAAAGTTCCAAAGAGGTTGATGATACTGAAGAAGATGAAGGTCACATGAGGCCCGAAAGCGGTGGACATGGGCCCGAATATGAGGATCTGTATGAAGGCACCTCCCCAGCCCAGCATTACGAGGCAGCCCATCACTTTGGCACGAATCTACAAAAAAAAACAAATAATTTGAGTTCAACACATTTCTACACAAAGTTTATTAAAATATCATCTGCATAGGTACCTTTAAAATCTAATTATAACATCAGTGAAAAGAAAAAAAAACTCGACTACAAACAAAAACCTACATAACAAAGATCCCAAAAATTTTAATATACCTAGTAAAAACCAATTTAACGATATATCATTCATCAAGATTGGCTCAGCCGTTTAGTAAGTAGTGCCCCACGGAGGGGGGGTTCCCAACGAGTCACACCAAAACGAGTCACAGTGTGACTCGTTGGGAATTTTTTTCCCAACCAGTAACACTGTGACTCGTTGGGAATCTTTTTTTTTGGGGGAGATACATCCATACTCAAATATGCACAAATTAAAGATTTTTATAACTTTTCTATTTTGGTTTTGCCGCAATCGAAAAATTTAAACAAAACAGCACAAATGAAGGCAAAGTAAAATTTACCAAGAAACTTACCTGAAAATTGAACATTTCAGACATAAGAACAGACGGCAAAGGCGAGACCGCAGCCGCGTAACTAAACACCGGCACAGCTATGACGAGCACCGACGCCCACTCCGGGACCTCGGCTCCACCTTGCTGGATGATGATGATGGCCGCTAGCGCAGCAAACGACACGAGTGCTAGCAGGAATGATAATACCAGTATTGGCTGAAAGCAAAAGAAATAACTTACAGCCGGTAGCTTAGTGGGAGAACAGCCGCTTCGCATTCGTGAGGTGGTGGGTTCAAGCCCCGACTCGTACTAATGGGATCTTTGAAATTTATGTACAAATTTTAATACCACTGGTTTTTGGTGAAGCTAATCGTCCTTCAAAGATACACCTATTAAGTATTATTATTAAGTATGATTAAAAGTCGAGTTGAAGTTGGAAAGTAAATAAAACTTCATAGCATTTTATCCATTTATATTTTCGTAACTTTGGCTTAGCAATTCATGTTAAAAGTATTGGTACTTACAGCACGAATATTAAAAACCGTTATGACAAAATGTTAATGAGAGCTAATTATTCATCTGTTTCCAAATCGGAAACACGTGCGTGAATGTATGAATGAATGAAAAACAAAAGCTTCATTTACATCAAAATATCCGTTTGCTCGCTGCCAACTTTTTGTTTTAAATTTTCAATCTATTGTCATTTGTTAAAGCTTTGATTTTTAGTTACGTTATGTGCATTTTAACTGATTTTTTTATTACTAATTTTATTTTATGTTTTAATTAGGAGACAGCAAATTGATTCACGCAAAGAAGAACAAAAAAAAAATGCGGCTGGTATAAAATGAAGCCATCAATAGATATGGACGAATTCACATGAATTTAAAAATAATTTTATGTAATATTAATACTGATATTATAAATGTCTAAGTTTGGGTGTTTGTTACTCAATCACGCAACACCATTTTTGGATAAGGACCAGCAGGGAAACCAGCAATTTAGATGAAATTTTGCATTAAGCGAGCTTATACTCTGAATTAACATAAAAGATACTTTTTATCCCGGAAAAAGAAAACTCTTCTTAAGATTACCTTTCTACCAAGACTTTCAATGAAGACCATAGACACAAGAGAGCCAACAATCATGACAATAGGAACGCTCAGGCTCATCAGCTCCGGGTTGACAGTCACTCGCAACATGTCCAGGATGGTGGGCGCGTAGTTCACGATGGCGAACCCGCCGTTCAGGCCGTGGCAGAGCATCAGCAGGATCATGAAGATGAAACCCTTGCACCAAGCCTTCTCTTTGACTGGAAATTACAAAAACTCATTGTATCATTAATTATAATTATGACTAAACGTGACGAAAATGATGTAGAAAAAACTCTAAGTGAGTGTTTGAAAAAAGTGTTTCAAATTATGACGAATAAAATCAAATAGATATAAAAATGAAAAAATATGATTGGTCAAAGATTTTTTTACTACAACTATGATTTGCAAACACTATTAGTTGGTGATAGTATTTTTGTTTTTGAAAGACTAAATGCAGAAAAATACTCACAAATCCCAATAAAAGTTACGTTCGGAATAGATTTGAATTTTTCGTCTTCTGCTTTGATAGCGTCGATTGCATTCTGTACAACCTTTTCATTGACTTTTACTTTTCTTAAGTAAGCTATTGTCTTAGCTGCCGTCTGGAAATGAAATAAACCCAAAAATTTACCTCAAATATCCCAAAAAAATATGGAATCTCAGATATACCTAGAAAAAGGGATAGAGTACTGCGTTACATTTAATTTTTTTAACGCAGTAAATTTCGCGTTTGTCCACCAACTGTGAAGGTGAAGGTGAAGCCAAGAACTCCATACGTACACAAGCTCTACAGTGCCGCGAGTCGAGGAGTATTGATATGTCAATGTAGGCGTCTTGTGTACGTTACGTACGCACAAAAGTAGAGGAGTTGTTGGTAAATTAATTAACTAAATTCAATCTTTCTCTCTACGTTTATCTGAGTCGGCAAGTAATAATAAATATAGTATCATATAATATTTAAACGTATAAATTTACCTCGACTTGTCCGATTTTGACGTAGTACGTCGGAGATTCAGGGGCTTTCAACACCGTCAATACGCCAACGACAGCCACAGTAAAAACTATATACAGGATGGTATAATATTCTAAATAGCCTCCCAGTAGGTAAATGAACAACACGCCAAAGTTTCTGAAAGTGTTCATGACTAAGCCCAAAGTGCCTCTTAAGTCGTCTTGGCTGATTTCTTTGATATACATGGGCATGCTGTAGACGCAGCCGCCACCAGCGACGCCGCCGACAACTCTGGCTATCATGAGTGTTGTCATGTTGGCAGCAAAGTAAATTATTAGCCAGCTTACCTGAAAAAAAATCAAGTTTCATTGTAATGCAGTAATATGAAATCTCATACGACAACTGTCTGAGCTTTTACATAATAGCTTTGTTTCTAATAGTTTACTTATGATCTATTTAAATTTATTTTTTGTAGCTGTAACACAAAACCTAGAAAATGAATTATTATTGACAACATAATCTTGCTATTAATTAAACTAGCAATACCTATTTGTATTTTAGGATCTCGGAGGATCCGGCTGTAACGTTTACGATGACATTTTCTTTACAGAGATTTTCGGGGAAAAAAAGCCTCAACTCTAAGAAAAACACAATTTTACGAGTTATGAGGAAAGCTGGGCTGCCCAGGCTGCCCTTTTGTTTAAACAAGCAAGAGATTAATCAAGAAAAAAAAACTAATTAAAAAAGACTAAGAGTTACTTACAACTTGTAAAACAGCACAAATGATCATACAAGGCTTCCTTCCCAGCTTATCCACCAGCAGCGTCCACACCGGAATGCTGAGCAGCGCCGCCAGACTGGGCGAGCTGGCCAGCCACGAGATGTCGATGACAGTCAGCGCCGAGCCCGTGGGAGACGCGTCAGATTGCAGCACTTTAGCCACGCAGGCGGGCCAGGTGATTTGCAGTCCATAGCTCAGTATGGTTATGTTCACTGAAAGGTTTTTGTTGAATATTATAATGCAGGAAGACAGTGGATGAGACCGGCATAGGACCGCAAAAGATGGCGTGCTAAAGAGTGAAAACTCTCAGCAGTGGGTGAAAACTCACTGCTTGCAGTGTGTGGTTTTTCACTAAAATATCTACAATAATCTATAACACTCCAATATCTAGACAAAATTGAGTACGGTGTTTCTTTCTATGTGACTGATCTCTTGACGACTAAACCGTTTGACCAATTTTGGATTGCTAATTGGAGTATCATGGGCTATAGCGACTTTTCATCAGCGATCAGTTCACTTGTTTATCAACAAAAATAATGTAAAAAACTTTCTACACGTGCTCCGTGAAGTTTAGTGTGTACGAGCACGCGGTGACCTTGAAACGTACCGAATTTTAACAACCTTAATAATTACACACTCATTTATCTACATAAATAATAATTATATACACAACGGGAAGCTATTATTGCAAAAAATAGAGGTCATAAAGCTAAAGTTCCAACGTGTGCCATCACAAACTAATTTATTTTTAAACCACATAACAACATACCGTATTACAAAACACCACATTTTAAGCTGCGAAAATTCCATGAAGATGTTTTGATTGGTATGTTGAAGAATGTAAGACAAAGAAACATGCAGGCCTTACGAATACAGTGAGTGAATTCTGAAACCGACTACTAGCAGACAGCTAGGCACAAGACATGAAACAACGCTGTCTGATAAGTAAAATTATTATCGTAAAAATTAACACTGCACATCGATCTAGTATGTACTTCGGTGACACTGCATCACACTGCACATCGATCTAGTATGTACTTCGGTGACACTGCATCACACTTTTACTCCGAAACTTTCTAAGTATTACTCGTTTTTCATCACCAAAAAATAATAAAATAAATTTACCTAAAATTGTTATAATCCATTGTATGTGAGTTTTCCCTTTTTGTGGAATTGTTGAATGATTTTGAATCGCTGTTGTTACTACGTGTTTCATTGTTTTTAATTTCAAAATCAATTTGACTGACACAGCACTTTGCCGTATGATTATTTGTCTGAAATAACGACTCGGTGCCAATGAGAGAGCTGTATATAAATTGAGCTATTCTTAGAATACAAACTAGGGTTGACACGCACTGCAAGATTTGGAAAAAATCGTGTAAAATTTTCCATATCGTCAAGAATTTTTTGGCTGATTATAATAATCATTATATTTGTAGCTCAATCTTATTTATAACCTCTATATTTTCACGGTCTTAAAATCAATTTTGTCACTCATTATTATTAAGGATTTTTTGTTATAATTAAAATGGGAATATTCATGTAAATATTAAGTTGTTTACTAGGACTAGTGCTACTGTGTGCCAGGCGAGACGCGATCGCGAGCGCGTCACGCATATTACCTCCTGATAAAGATCACCGAATGTGATCGAAACTAGTCGTAGTAAACGACTTATTCCCGCGTTAATTATAACAAAATGTTTAAAATCCGTCAGTTTCCAGAGTTAATTTGAAGAATTGTATTTGCATAAAAAACTTGCCACAAATAAATCACTGAAAAATCCACTCAATTTTACTAAAAAAAAGAAGACGGCAAAATAAAAAAGAATATTCATAGAAACAGTACATAGATGTGTTATCGATAAAAAACACGAGTTAACTAAACGTGAGTGATACCTACTGACAAAATTTGCAAAAAAGTCAACGATCAAACCAATTCATTCCATATTTTGTTTCACACTTCACCAATTATACACCTACATTACGCCTGAACTAAGAACTGTATATTATTATAACAAAATTGGTAATTAGACAATTTTCTATGTCTAATTGTTTTTCGCAACTTCACCCAAAAAACATTAAACAATGAACTATTCATTATTCACGTGCTTAATATTTTGTCTCTTGTGTTACGAGTACGACTACAATATAATAGTCCCCTCTTTTCTTGTGAAGAGAGCACGTGGAGGTTTTTTTCGTGACTATAAGAAGCAAGCCAAAAATTTTGACAAAAATCGTTTGATTTAAAAATTTTCAACTGAAAAAAAAAAATCTTGTTTCAATGGTGATCAAAAATGCAAGCTATACCAATGAATATAAATAAAAAAAAAGCTTAAATCATCTACTAATGTTCGAAAATCACGTGTTTTTGATCTGTCATGTGTAGTGCGTAAGCTGGAGATAGATTCTTTTTTTTCTATTATTACACCACATAATCTTAAAAATTATAGAATCTTTACATGATTATAATACTATTAAGGAACTTTTTTGTTAGCTTGATCGGTCAAATTTCTCAATTCAAAACTTATGCAACTGATTAAAACCAATTTTTTTTTATCGATGATTATAATTATCAAGATTTGATAAAATCAAAGACAAAAACAATTCCACTGACAACCCTGATCATGATGAAAATATTTCATCATGCTAATATTGTTGTCTTAATTTAGACATGTTTATGTTGTATCGAAAATTCAAACTTAACCCAGAATTAAACATTGTTTGCAAAAGTAGTAAATTTGAAATACCTACCTTATTTTTATTTTTTTATATAGGGTTATTCATAAAGGGTATGCTAAGCCGAAAAGGGCTTAGAAGAAAAATGTCAATGACACTCGACAAAATGTATGAAACAGCTGATTTATTTTCGCGAATTTCGAGTTGGTCCCATAGTAAAAGTTGTTCATAATGATGAGTACTATAAGCCCTTTTCGGCTTAGCATACCCTATATGAATAACCCTGTATAAAAGAGCGGCACAGGCCGACGGCCAGCCTGATGTTAAGCAGAACCGCCGCGCCGCCTGAACACCTGCAACACTAGCGGCGTTGATGATGAGAAGTGCTTGTAGACTCCCAATTTGCCAATTTGTACATTAGTTTTTTTTTATACTTCCTACGTTTTTCTTTTGTAAAACTTTTACTGATTTTGTTTTGCAGTAAAAGTTTTACAAATCTTTATCATAAATTTACACATTTTTTTCCTGAAGTAAACTTATGCAGGTTTCCTCACGATGTTTACAAGAAGAATTTTTTTTTTCAATTCAATGGCGTTAGTCCACCAACCCGCACTTGGCCAGCGTGGTGGAATACGGCCTAATCACCATTCGAGGGTAGACCTGTATCCCAGTAGTGGGAGGATAAAAGGTTGCATAATGCAAACTTATGCATTTGTACCTACTATCATATTCTGTGCTTTACTATAGTCAAAGGATGGTTATTAGGTTAGTACCTACACTATGTCTAGAAGTCACCTCTGCCCTCTCGTCAATTGGAGAGAACAAATAGAGATTATTTTGACGTCGAAGACCAAACAAAGTTCCAGTTTCAGACTTAACAGTCACTGCTCCAGCATAATTGAAAAATCAAAGCTATACTCATAAGTTCGTTCCGTCTCTACATCTTATTTTCACGATCTACGTAAGGCCACGCACACGTCAGGGCAGGCGGGATAACACTTCTGCTGACTATCATAGAGCAGCCATCACAATCCCTCTATCGTTGCATTAGAGCCATACTTCGTCCATAGCAACTCTAATTTGATACATCATCAACTAGAATACATCCATCTACACACACGGCAAATCTCACACTGAAAGCCGCAACGGAAAAAGAGCTACAAACCAATTTGTTCAGAGATAAAGTGCAAATATAGCGGCTTATTTACTTGTAAGAGTCTGCGTATGTTAATTTTATTCAATATTTGAGTTGAGGTGATGTAACATAAGTTTCATAATTTTCCATCCATTCCATTCGAGTGTTAAGACGCCTGATTATAAACTTGATTTTGTGACGTTCAATTGTAATAGAATACAAATACTTGAAATACCTAAGTATACAATAGGTAATTTGTAGCCCATCAAATCAGAATCTATAGTCTAGCTAGATAGATATCCTATCATTTTAATTTTTATTAAACAGTCAGATGACCGGTACCCGTTGAAGGTTTAACAGTAATCGTCACTCTCCCCAAATATACCTACGATGGTAGCCATCAGAATCTATTAACCATATTTTATTGAAGAGGGAAATAAAGTTTAGCTTCAGCTCAGGTGCGTCTTTGTCCGTATTTTGTCACTTCAAAAGGACTGATTGAATGAAATTGGATTTGTATAAATTCTTACAAAGGAAATGTTTGGAATTCAGATGAAGTCGAGTTTTTATCCTGTTTCTGTAATCAATACGAGCATCTTCTATTATTTTTTTTCTTTAAGATAAATGATTTTTGTTAAAACAAATAGACATTTTAGTTTAAAGACCCAAGAACGAACTTATTGATCGATGCGTTTCACGTGCCTGGGTTTACAAAATTTACTTTTTCGTCTAAACCACAACACCAACTCGTTCAAAAGTTTCAAAGTTAGTCTTTTACAAAGCTTCAAAATCTCCAATATCTACACGGGAAACTTTCTAAAAATATGCCCAAAATATAATTCGACCTCAAAGATAAAGTTGTTTACAAGTTAAGACAGTTTAACGAGTGCCGAGATGCTGTAAAGGCTTTATTACAGCCGTAAGTAACAACTTACTGGAAGTTCGCTGAGCGCTGGCCGTGTTTAGGTATTTGTGGTATTGTTGTTCTTGTTTCGGGGACATTTGTCTTGGAGCGAGTTTTAACGAAGGTGTGCACGTGCCCATATTTTGCTCTCATTGAGTTGTATTTCATTTGGATAGTGGCATTTGTCTTGTTTACGACAGCATCGATGGCCGTAGTGGCTGTAAAACAACACTCCATACTGTAAAAGTCGCTATTATACGCAAGTTATGACTTTCGCAGGTTCACAATAGTTATTTAATGTAATCTGGATGATATTTTGGTTAAAGGTGATCAATGATATTATAGTAGTTAGTAGTAGTCGTTGGAACTATCTTTGAACCCGTCAGAACCATTTTTAAGCTATATCTGATTTAATTTCTAGCCCATAGTCTCTTTCATTTACTTTACGATTAGAAAATATGTAACATTATTTATCAAAGTTTTATTTAACCAACTATATTATTATTATATACAACACTTACAATAAAAACACCACTCCTGATTATAATTTAGATGCTACATACTTCGTCCAAACCATCATAATTGAATCGTAGTTTAACGGTCATTAGTCATTATCACCTTACTAGCTGCGTCTCGACCCGCAATCGACCCGCAAATTTCGGATTTTTTCAGGATAAAAAGTAGTTTAAAATGTTAATCCAGGGTATGAGCTACCTTCATACTCAAACAGATTCGTTCATCCGTTTTTGCGTGATTCAACAAAAGATCAAAAGTAATATCTACAATATTATAAACCCAACCTATCTCAAATAACAAATGCAGTTTCACTAACTTCGCTTGCGAAGAAACCAAATCCATTAAAGTTTTCCACAAAGAATTGATCATTTATTTAAAAGACGGCAACGACTGTCTGCCATCGTCATGGAAACGTCCGACCAATTCAAGCGATTCATTAAACCCTATTAATATTTTACAAGCTTAATTTCAGTCAATAATTTAGAATGCGGAACATGACCGTAAATAGATATATCTCTTCGTCTCTCTTCAGTATTAAATAGTGGTTCTTTATCAAAACGGTGACAATGAATTGCTTTTAATTATTGAACTAATTAATCACTTAACGCAGTCCTATCTTTATCTATCTTTGTTACTACTTTCAAGCAGAACTAATTAGACAACAAATAACGAATTGGATGTTCCATTTTCAATATTGACAGTAGTTCTATTGGAAAAACTTTTTGTTAGGTGACTAGCACGATGGTATTAAACCGTCAACATAAAAGGAAAAAAAGGGTTAGTCAAAGGGAAATCCTTTTTAGAAAACCGAAGTTAATCACAGGTCACACACACACACACGGGAGTCGGGAGTAACACGAGTCTTTTGTGAGCGAAATGAAGCAAATGAAGAACATATTTATTAAAATGAGTGCACTGTACACAAATATAAAAATAGGAAAATTCAATTCATTATCACTACAATAAAAATAAAAAGTTAGTAAAGTAAAAGTTTTTCGTTTAATAAAAAGGTTAAAAAGTATTCACATGTGTTTACAGGTTAATCACTCTTAACACTGTTTTTTTCAATTTCATTGTTTTATGCCACGAAAATATTTAATTCATTTTCACCATTGGCAATACCAGTTTCTTGGCCTTTCAGTTTTACAAACAAAAAAAAGCTTTAACTACCGCAAAAAACTAATTAAAAAAGTACTTGAAGTTTGAATTAAGAACACGTAAAAGCAAAAGAAAAAGTTACATCCTTTTTCGACAATCACTTCATGTTTTCTTCCACGTAACGCTTTACGTGTCTCTGTCAGTATCCTTTTTCCCTACGAGTGCGTTTTCAATCTGTTCGATATTCTTGCCTTTAGTTTCAGGCAACAAGAGCGTTACAACAATACCGAAGATGTTAACAGCCGCAAAGCAGAAGAACGAGACGTGAGCCCCGTACGTGTTGGTGACGGGCCCGAAGGCGAGGCACTGCACGAAGGTCATGAACCACGCCACGCCGGCCAGGATTCCCATCATCTTTGCACGGATCTGTTAAAAAAGCTTGCATCATGATAATATAAAAGATAAACATTTGAAACAGCATCAAAATGTATACTTAAATTATATGAAATATTTTTTATTTACTAGCTTTGCACTCATTATTCACTCAGTATTCACTAGTTATCGTACAAAATTATGAATAAATATATTAAAAAGAAAAAGTAAAAACAAGTTAAAATAGCAATGAAGCAGTCAAACGGAGCAGTTAAAAAAACAAACCTGAAAGTTAAACATCTCCGATAAGATAATGAAAGGCAGAGGGGAGACTCCAGCCGCGAAGGCGAATTCTCCGATAACGAGAAGCACAACGGGCACCGAGCTCGGGACCGCGTAACCACTGTCCTGGATCATGATCACGACGGCCAGCCCCGCAAATGATAGGACGGAAATCAGTGATGTTGCTGCTAAAATTGGCTGTAGAAGAAGCACAAATTATTTATTGATGTCAGTATGAAATTTTTTATTTGTGTCCTATTTCAAATTGAAAAAGCCTAATGCAAACGATTGGTTCATATAATAATCAACTGTTAGTTGGTTAAACGCTTTTTTAAAATAAATAAAATTGATAAACCTTGAAACATCCATCTAAAGAAACTTTATGTGACTACAGCATACATTTTTATGACAGAACTTAATATATTAAAACTACTTGGTCAGGGTAAAAATAGGTACGACAAGTTACCTTTCTTCCCAGCCTCTCCACGCAAGTCATAGCAGCAAAGCTACCAATAATCATAAAGGTCGGGAAGCTCATGGACTGCAGTTCAGGGTTGAGAGTGACGCCTGACTTCCGTAGGATGGTGGCGGCGAAAACAATGATGGCCGCGCCTCCGTTGGCGCCGCGCGCTGACATCAGCAGGAACATAAGGATGAAGCCGTTGCGCCATGCCGGGTTCTTCACTGAAAATTACATGATATTAGAAGAAGAAATAAGCTTTTTTTGGTAAGGAAAATGTAGTTTACGGTGTTTGTTAATTTGAAACCGTTGCATTTATTAGAACATCCATGAATTATTCTACAAATGCGGTTACGTGATACAATGTGACGTGACCCGATGCAGATCAAAAAAGAGCACCTGCAAATAATCGATTTCCGCCAACCACATGGAATCGCGTCGTGCCTTTTGGCTTTCTTTTACTCATCTTTAACAATGTGAAATACTCACAGATCCCTAAGAAGTTGACGTTTGGTATCGATTTAAAAGTCTCGTCTTCTTGTTTGATGTTGTCCATTTCATTTTGTACAACTTTATCATTCACATCTAGTCCTCTAAGTAAAGCTATAGTTTTTGCTGCTTCCTGAAATATAAAATTACATACGAACTCTCTACTAAGTGACTTTAGACCATAAATAAAATTTATGTGTAAAAGAAAATGATTTGATTTTATTCATATTTATTTATGCCTTTATGTGTTTCTGAATTTGAATCAAAAAGCAATAATCTTTTGAGAAATAAATAGTATGTGTGACAAAGATAGGCTTTTTATAGTCTAACAACTTCACTAAATCATCTCAGTCAATGCAGAATCATATAAGGGTGAGGGAATTTTATCCTGCAATTAAAATTACCTTTAAATTGATTATGACCACTTACATCACTTTTCCCAACTTTGGCCAAGTAGACGGGTGACTCGGGAGACCAGAGCATCACGACGGCGTTGAGTAAAGGAATAACAGCTGTGATCCACAGCACTATGTAGTAGTCTACGTACGCGGCTAGGCCGTAGATTATGAGCACTCCGAAATTCTGACCCAGCATCACGGTAAACCCAAGAATACCTCTCATGTCATCCTGAAAATTTGAAGTCAGTATCATGTGCTTAATGGATGGATAGCTCACTAAATAGTTATTTAATAGGTAATGTCTAAAATTGGTTGTCTTTGAATTATAACTTATCTCATACCTGGCTGATTTCTTTGACAAACATGGGGACTATGTTGTAGCAGCCGCCAGCTCCAATACCACAAAATATCCTCGATACGATGATGCATGTCGGGTTGGCAGGAAAGCAGAGAATCCAGCAAATCTGAAAGAAACAACTTCATTACCATTTTTTTTAATGTAATTGAGTGACGAGACGAGCAAATCGCTCGCCCGATGTTAAACGTCACGTTTGCCCATAACAGGACTGCGCCACCCAGAATTTTGAACTCGCAGAATTGAAGACTCTGCGCGGCACAGTACTGCGCTCGTCACCCTGAGATATAAGTGGTTTAATCTCCCATTTGCCCTGTAATTTTACTGGAAACAATGCCCTTTCAACCGGAACACGTTACTTCATATGTAGGTATATTTTGTGTTTTCTAGAAGCCAGGTTTAATATTGTAAAAGACTGGGACGAACAATCCAAATGATCGGATGAACACGAAATTTGTTGAAAAAATTGAATGTTTTGGATTTACCTACTACTGACCATCAATAGTCGAAAACGACACACACCAGACTAAGAAAATGTAAACTAGTTTATCTATTTTGCTATTCAGTTCTAAAATAATATATTATACCTCAGATTGCCAAGACGACACTACTCAAAGGGTTCGACGTACCGCTGAGCTATAAAATGAGCACTCCTACTTACAGCCTGCGCCAGTCCAATGGTGACAATCCCAAACTTCCTGCCATACCGGTCCACAAACCAGGAGTAAGGCGAGGTGCTGAATGCAGACACTAGAGGAGGGAGACTGGCGATCCAGGAGATCTCAGTGTCGGTCATCGGACGACCGGCGGGCGAGTGGTCGGACTGGAGGAGCGCTGTCACCGAGGACAGCCAACCGATCTGCATCCCGTACGTGATTGTGAACACGTTTGCTGGAAAGATTTTGAAGTTTGAGGGTAGTTAGAGAAAATGTTAAAGATAGTTGTTTTTAAAAGAGTAAAAAGCTAGATACAAATGATAATATAAACTCTGAAGCCTATGTATCAGTATATAATATATATCAGTTGTTGCGACCTTTTTCATTCAAGAAATCTTATATGCCAAGGAAAGTAAGTAAGTAGTGCCAACTCAAATGGGACCTGTTTCAGCAAACATTAATACTGTTAAAATAGGTTAGGCGCCTAAGTGCTTCAAAATAATCTCATTAATTATTTAGAATTAGGTCGGAACACAGATGGTTGTTTGTTTCGAAACAGATAAAGACGACGTTCGCAATGAATTTTAACGAGTATATGTAACAAGGAAGGGATTATACTATATCGTTTACTCATGCAATGTTATAAGGAAAGGGTTTGCTAAGTCGAAAAGGGTTCATATGATGGTAGGTACTCACCACTATGAACAACTTTTACTATGGGACAAATTCTGAGATATCACGAAAAAAAAAACAGTTTGTCCATAGAATACTGTCAATGACTCTCGACAAACTGTATGAAACAGCTGATATTTTTTTTCTCAATTTCTGAGTTGATCCCATAGTGAAAGTTCTTCATAATGATAAGTACCTTAACCTTTTTTCGGCTTTACATTATTTTTCCTTATGGCCTTGTATAATTTATAACATGATTATTACATTAATTATACTCGTAAATATGAAATCTTGTATGGTTCGATGTCTGAATGTTTTTGTTGCTAAATCGCATAAATATAGCTGAACGAAGTATGAGTGAGTGTTATTTGAGACGGGACTAGCTTACACCTACCCTAGGCCCTAGATTGACATAGAAATAGGCTACTTTCATCCTGGAGACATTAACGGTTCCTATAGGATACGAAACTGGGAACGGGTGAAACTGGGGAGGATAACTAGTCAAGTATAATTTAATTTCTATCATTTCAAGAATATGCGAATTAAACCACTACAATAATAAGTGTTTATTTGTACTTACATAATATAGCGACAGCCCATTGTAAATACACGTGTCCTTTTTTAGATTCCCCCCAATTATCACTGGTAATGTTTTTTGTGCCTAGCGTCATTTTATATTGTCACTACAGTCAGTTTTTTTTGGAACTTATTATAATAAAAAAAAATTATGTAAATATTTACAATTAATATTTACTATAAATATTTACTAATTTTTCAGTTTTTCACACAAACTTTTAATATCCAAAAATGTTTAAATCACATTATGAAATGATCACAATTCGAAGTATATTTTAATCTGCACTTTGGAAATAAAAAAAATAATAGAACGAAAAAAAAAAATTTACGAGTTTTTTAATTTTTACTTTCTAAAAATAGACTACATATTGCGTCTACGACTTGCTGACAGTAAAAATAAATGTAGATTATGTGCTTATATACAGATTTCCTCGTTTACACTGAACACATGTCTGTGCATGCGAGATAAAATCGTAGCACACGAATAAAATAACTACTATAGATGCGAAATTGACTGTCTGTTTGTTCGTGAACTTGGAGATTCAAAATGTGAGCACTGTAAGCAGAAAAAAAATATTGCGAATGCTATTGCGTGCTAGGACAGGAACACGCAATTTTATCTTGGAGCTTTTTTTGTGGTAAAAAAACTGAATGATGAGACGAGTCAGGAATCTACTTCTTAAAATGCTGGACTGCTTTTGATCTAGCGTAGCTACCACAATCTAAGTACCTATTTTGATAATCGAGCAAATTAAGTTTAGTCTTTGTCGGTTTGAGCACGTGTCAACAACCAGCCGCATGGACGAATTGATCGAAACTTATGGTAGCGTAAAGCTTGACGTAAAGGGAAAACCTATGGAAAACCGTATAGCGTAGCCACGTGGGAAAGAAAATCATAATCTACATTATATTTGCACCAATTAAAGTCCTGATAGACTGACTGACAGACAACGTAAAACCTATAACGCTGGTCAGCTGCGAGTTTTGTGAAATTACGAACCGAATTTTCAGATAAATAAAAAAAAGTATACGAGCACTAAAATAAGTTTTTTGAAGTATTAATAATTCCCCAATGGATTAAATTGAGCTTACATAACGTATTAAAGTCGTAGGCATCATCTAGTTGTTTGTATATTTATAGTTAGAGAAGCAAAAAAGATAGAATCGCCAAAATCTATCGAAATCAAAACCACACTTCAAGCCTAAAGCAGTTCAGTAAACAGTTTTGTTTTCCGTGCAACGTGGAGGCGATCTGCAAAGTAATGCTCGTCACCATCTCGTCACTAATACTTTTAGTATATAGATGAGGATTGTTATGATGAGCTCCGACATCGTAATTCTACGCCACACAAACAACTGCTCTAATAATGATCATCATTATCATCAACTTCTAGCACCCACTATGTAATTATTTATACTCGTAGGTCTCCTTTTCAGCGAATCATCCTTTTTTGTTCCTGCGCCAGTCTCATCCTCCGCCTTACAAGGTATACCTATAGGTATAGGAGTGGAATTTACAACTAAGTGGTAGTGCTGCGTTTGAATTCGAGTGTTTGTAATTTCTAGGTCTACGTGCTTCATCTTCGACCACATCGTCGCTTACCAACAGCCGAGTTGGTGGTCAAATGGGGACTTAAAAGAAAGGTACCCAATAGGTAATAACAAAACAAAGCGAGGCTATTTTAGAGTCGTCAAAAAGTGCAAGGTGGTACGAGTAGATCGTTACATAATTATTATATGTCTGAAATGATTTTCAATTTGACTACATTTGGCAGTTTGTTGGTCTGTGAGTTTAGATACTCCTCAAAATATATATAAATATGGTATAATAGACTTTAGAGCGAAAAAAAATGGTGTTACAAAAAAGAACTCCGGATGTTTTTTTATTTGCATCCTATTACTTCAGATCAAGTAGAAAGGCAAATAGAGGCCCGCCTTAGATCCAAGTAAAGTCAAAAACTACCCTACTGCCCGTGTACTTATAATTCAAGCACATTATTAACCCATAAAATATCTGTTTATATAAACGATTGAAATTTTGTTGAAGTTTTGTTGAGATTTATTGGATAATTCAATTATTTATATACCAAATGTATTTAAGGTAGCTACTATTTCAAATGAATACTTACCTGTATGACAATTGTATACATTTGATTTACTTAGTAAGATTATTATTTAAAGAAAGCTGAAAGAAGAGTAATAGTAGAGATGTGTGCATAAACAAAACAAAAATAACATGACAAAACTCGTGTTAATATTACACAATAATTAGTCAATATCCATCAACACAAACAACGAATAAACGTAAAGAGTGAATTGCCAAAACCTAAAATCAGCAGTAATGTAATCAGCCTAAAATGGCATACATAAACCTAAAGTTTGCAACAGATTACTGTAAATCTTGAGCAAACTGCTTTGTTTTCCTAAAAATAGGGTAAGTGGATGTGCAGAGTAATGACTATTGTTTATAAAAAGGTAACTAATTATAAGTAGATTCGTAAGTGCAGATTGTAAGGAACATCGATAATCTCTAAATAAATGCTTAAACTGGACTCGTTCGTGGTTACAGATTGCTTGCAGGTTCATTGATTGCTACTTAGCAAGCTACGTTTCAAACTAGCACACATTGTGCCGCGTGTATTCAGTAATTACAGGATATAGCAGAGTTACTACCACGGTTATTCTGTGTGATTTGTGCGAATTCCTCGCTCATGGCGACATGTTTTCTCCATCAAATGTCCACTATTTAAACTGTTTATTTCGATTAAGTCACGATTAACCTGACAACACCTGACACCTTGTAGTATTGGGGAAACCGATAAATCAAACAGCCTCGTTTACGTCGTTTTGTCGTTCCTGGTTTGAGGACATTATTATGTTATGTATTATAGAGTTGGACTTTACGGGGATAGCGGCCACTGTCTGGTTTGTGAGAACGTCGAGGGCTAAAGTTTCAAATTTACTTTTACTTTGCTTTGTAAATTGTAAAAATATACACCAGCACGAAACGCTTTGACTCCACACTTGTTATGCAAACCGTTAGAGTATGGAATGCTTTGCCTGAGTGGATGTTCCCCGATAATGATAATGTACTGTCTTCAAGTCACGACTGAATCAGTTTCTTCTAGGCAAGTGTGCTTTATCGTAGACCATATCCTTGCTTACCCCTAGGCAAGATGGCGGTCAAATGCAAGCAAAGCAAAGCAAATGCATTTCATATCGAGTGTCTTATATTGCATATTTTATTTCTCATGTACAAAGATTATTAATTAATGTTAGTTTGTATAATCGATTTAATACTTCATTATCGCTTCAGATTGATCAACGATTTTGATGCTTTCAAGTGCAGTGTTACCAATTAGTGTGTGTGTATTTTACGTAAACGTATTGGGAGTGAAATAAAAGGAATCTTTCAGCGCAACATCATTTAATATTTAATTTTGATTTAAAATTCATACATGCCAATCATAAAAATACCTTACCAGTCCATAAGCAATTTTATTATGGTCACTTATTATGTATTGTAACGTTTCTATAAAAATATAAAAAGGTAACAACTGAATAACCCTACAATTACTAACTGTTTAATGGAAATAAAAAAAAACTAATACAGATATTATAAGGAAGATTCAGTCTTCAAACTTCATCGAACGTCGCTATTATCTTCTAACTATTGCGTCAAATTTCTGTGTCCTTTTTACCTACAAGAGCATTTTCGATCTGCTCTATATTCTTCCCCTTGGTCTCAGGAAGTAGCAGCGTCATAATTATACCAATTATGTTAATGAAAGCGAAGCAGAAGAATGAGACGTGAGCCCCGTATATGTTGGTGATGGGCCCGAAGGCGAGGCACTGCACGAAGGTCGTGAACCACGCCACGCTGGCTAGGATTCCCATCATTTTGGCACGAATCTGTCAATTAATAAGTTCAAAAATATTTTTAAAACTAAACTTTTTTTACATTGTCATCAAAGTTATAGACGTATACTAAATTGCAGCTCAATCGGACACTTGGAAGTGGTTCCAAATTGAGTTCCAAGATTTCACCCGAACGAACATAGTTACATACGAGTACCTATTATACAAGCTTAAAATTACCTGAAAGTTGAACATCTCCGACATAATGATGAAAGGCAGAGGGGAGACTCCAGCTGCGAAGGCAAATTCCCCAACAACGAGTAGGAACACGGGCACCCAGGCCGGGACTGCGTGCCCGCTGTCCTGGACCATGATCACGATGGCCAGCCCCGCAAACGATAGCACGGAGATGAATGACGTCGTTGCTAAAATTACCTGAAGAAAACACAAAAATGCATGGTAAGCGAGGCTTATAATAAAGTTCCGTAACTTTATTAGAATTTTAAGCCATCGCGATTCTTAGTTTTCAAACTTATTTGCCAACCATCATGGGTCATTAGTTTGCAAACTATTTTACGAAGTTTTAATAAATAAAGAGGAAAAGTAAATTAAAAACCTCCCAAGTATACTCGTAATATGAGCACAAACTTACTCTCCTCCCGAGCCTCTCCACGCAAGTCATAGCCGCAAAGCTACCAACCATCATAAAGGTCGGGAAGCTCATGGACTGCAGTTCAGGGTTGAGAGTGACGCCGGACTTGCGGAGGATGGTGGACGCGTACATGATGATGGCCATGCCTCCGTTAGCGCCACGCGCAGACATCAGCAGGAACATGAGGAAGAAACCTTTGCGCCATGCTGGCTGCTTGACTGCAATAGTCCAACATATTATTACAAGAAAGCACAAAGAAGTCACTAATAAATACCGGTCTCTGACATAATCGAAGTACAATTAGGAACTGGCAGAAACGTTTTGTGTTAAAAAATAATAGTGACTGCCGCAAGATTTAAAATCGAGACATTATTAAATCCAGGCATTTCTATAATGCACTCGTTTGTTACAGTAGTTTTATCCAAACCAATAGTATGTATCTCTATACTGTTACCAAATAATATTACTTACAGATTCCAAAGAAATTAACATTTGGTATGGATTTGAATGTCTCGTCCTCTCGCTTGATGTTCTCCATTTCATTTTGTACAACTTTGCCGTCCACGTCAAGACCTCGAAGCAATGCTATAGTTTTTGCAGCATCCTATAGTAAATAAAATAAAATTGGTTAAGCATTTGTCGTGCTTCTTCTTTCTCTTTTTCTTTTTACCTTTGAAATGCTTCTGAATATTTACGAGCATATTAAAACTCAAAATAAATAGCATAGAAAATATTTGTTCTGGACTGAATTGCACTACTTTGTATATTCAAGCAAAATTATGATACAAAATTTAACAGATTACGTAATAAGTGTCATCTTACATCACTTTTCCCAATTTTGACCAAGTAAACAGGTGATTCTGGAGCCTTCAGCATCACGACGGCGTTAATCAGAGGTATAACCGCACCAACCCACAGCACCACGTAGTAGTCCACGTACGCGGCCAGCCCGTAGATCACCAACACTCCGATATTCTGACCCAGCATTGCAGTGAAGCCAAGAATGCCTCTCATGTTATCCTGTAAAAATAGTTTGGATTGTTTTTTTCATAAAATATATAATATAGGTACAGGGTTAGAAAAGGACTATGTCGAAAAGAACTCATAGTACATAATTCAACTTTTAGGAGCGGACCATTCGCGATAAAAATCAGCTGTTCCATACATTTTGTCTGGTCATTGACATTTTTCTATGAAACAGCTGACTTTTTTTTCACATATTCTGGGTTGATCTCGTATTAAAAGTTGTTCATAACGCTGAGTACGAATGAACCTTTTTTGGTTTAGCATACCCTTTCCTTATAACCGTGTATAAGATAAAAATATATCCATGGTATGGTTATTCCATGATCTAGGACCTTCTAGGTGAGTAAATACACTGTTAAGAATGAAACAATTTTTTTTTTAATTGATGCGACAATCAAGTTGCAACTGGCTGTAAGCGTCGTAACACTTCCCATGATAGTTTAGAACATACCTGACTGATTTCTTTGATAAACATGGGGATTATATTGAAGCAGCCGCCGGCTGCAATACCGCAGAATATCCGGGATGCGATGATACAAGTCGGGGTGGCGGGAATGCAAAGTACCCAGCAAAGCTGGAACAAACAACATTGTTTAACTGGGCTGGTATTTTTGAATTGCGTACTTCATGTGCTGGAGTATTTTTCGAGTTTTGAACGAAATCAATTTAGTACCTACTTTGTTAAAATTCGGTAATTTCGCTTAAAAATACTCAGGCAAGCGATAAAAACATCGAGGACTTCGGTTGTGAATTCGCATTTATCAATTTGTTTTGTATTGGCTGATGTTTTGGTCGGTTTTTCAGTAGTCATAGTTGCAATGAGCCAACATTCAGGTGGCGTCTGTTCAATAAAAGAACGATGCAAGCGTTCTATTAGTTTCAATAAATTTACTGAGCGAGTAATAATGGTCTCATGAAAAACGATTCGTAATAAATTGCTGAGCAAAAAATAGGTAGCTTTGTTTAGTGGAACAATTTGAATTGGACGTGTAGACTTGATGGAAATGTTTGGGGACTTTGACCGATATTAAAATGCCTGATAGATTTTTAGTATTCGTACATTTTTTATGTCACATTTTATTCCTTTAGCCTCAGATCAAATAGAATGCCTTTAGTAAGAAAAATGTTGTGCTGTTGGATTAAAAATGTGTCGATTTCAAATTAAAATCACAATATTAATTGCTGCCTCTGACCATTCCACAATATATTTTGGCCCACTCACATCGCTCTAACCACTGCGGTGCGAAAAAATAGTACTTGAAGAAACAGTACTTGGGCGATTCACACCGCGGTCCGTACCGGTCGCGGTGTGAAACGCCCAAAGACCCGACTTGATGAAGCAGCGGGAGGCATAAAATTTATGCGAAACCACAAAAACATCTAGCAGGTATGGCCATAAAACTTTATGACTGATTTTGTTGTTCTAAACATCAAAAATTTAATGTTAAGAAAATATGCAACAAACCCAAAAATTATAGTCATGACTATCGCGATACTTGCCCACTTGCTCATGATAATAATGTGTGTAAAGAATCACTACACTATAATAGTGTCGTTGCTTTTTTTTTGGATTTATTATCACAAATAAATGTCACTGTCAGATTGATGTAATTTTTAGGTAATAGTTTCCTGTATAAATAAAAGGAAGAACATAAACTAAACAAGAAGTGAAGGCTTTAAATGCTCAGATCAAAAAGAATAATTGATCTGAGTTTAAATGTTGCTTTTTGCTATTTCGGTTTCAGGTAAGTTACTCTGTTTCGAATGTGTATATTGTTAAAACTTTGTATTTAATTGTGTTGTGACCAAAAGTTTTTGTTATATCAGAAAACGCATTACGCCTTTATTTCACGAAAGCATATTACTATTATGTACTTACAGCCTGCGCTAGTCCAATGGTCATGATCCCGAATCTTCTCCCATAGTTGTCCGCAACCCAGGAGTAAGGCGAGGCGCTGAACACGGACACCAGCGGAGGGAGGCTGGCGATCCAGGCGATCTCGGAGTCGGTGAGGGGACGGCCGGTGGGAGAGTGGTCGGACTGGAGGAGCGCGGTCACCGAGGACAGCCAGCCAATCTGCAGCCCGTATGATATGACGAACATGTTTGCTAACAACAAAAAATAAAAAAACAAAAAAAATTAGTTCCGTCCAGCCGTTTCAGCGTGAAGGAGTAACAAACGCACTCACAAACTTTCACTTTTCTAATATTAGTGAGATGAGATAAATCCGTGTTCAACTCACCTGTTAGTAAGCGACGATGAGGTCGAAGATGAAGAAGACGCAAATTTAGAAGATACCTATTTCAGACTAACCTTTAAAAGCTCTATGGTTGCTATGCGAATATGCCACCCCGTAAACAAACTTAATTATTCAATGTAAACATCAACGACCCTTAACACAAAACTGGTTCTTATTTATAAGCACTGCAAAAAGTTAATCGCTGCTAAATGCTTCACAATTTTTTGCTGACGTAAAATTTAACACGTGAAAATAAGACAGGAAGGTGTAATGTATGAAGAAATTTTAGCCAGGTTTTTAAGTAAGATTCAAACATTCAGTAGGATTAAATTCATATGATGTAAATTAGTGGTCTGCTTCATTACAAAAGTATGCAGAGAATTGTGAAGTAGCCCAGCTCTAGTGCAAATAATGCCGATAAATATCACTTTAGAACCTTCGACTAAATTAAATAATAAAATAAAATAAAATTTTAGTCTAAGTTTAGAACTATTAATGCATAACACTCAAAATTTTCAGTTTCATTTTATAATTTATTTTTACTTTTTTGATAATTTTTAATATAATACACAATAAAATGATGTGATCACAATTAAATATTCAAGACTACTTACATACAATAGCAGTGGCCCACTGCAAATACACGTGTCCTTTTTTAGATTCGCCTCCATAGTCAGGGGCAGTGGTTTTGGTCATTTGAGTCATTTTAATAGATACTATTTACTTTTTTAGTCCTAAAATTTTCGCTGACTTTCCTTTTCTAAAGTAAAGTTCAAACACTAATCATGTTTGGTGTATCGTGCTATTTTTTTTACATATTAATTAATAAAAGACGATTTTAGGTCACTTTCTCTCATTAACAATTATAATAAATTAAAAAATAAATATTTAAATCCGAGTGATTTTATTATTTTAGAAGAATTTAAATGTATTTTGTGTAAAAATGGACAACACATCACGGCCTTTATTTAGTTACAGTTAATTAACAGACGTAGGAATGCTTTTATAGACTACTCCGTTTGCGCTGAACACATCGACTACACAAATAATCACAGCACTCTAATATTAATATACAGAACATGTAAATTAGTCATGTTGTCTGTTTGTTGCCGTACTAAACAGCTGGACTAGTCTTGAAAAAAAATACCAATTTCACGATTTAGATACACAATAATGTTTGATCACGCGGCACGAGTTTCGAAACAATAATTTAGTCACGTCAAAAAGTTGAACAAATGCTTGTCTCGAGGAGTCGACCAAGTTTCTACGTCTGTGGTGACGATTTGAATGGAAATAGTAGTGGCTTCTTATAGGGCTACTTACAACTTGATAAAATTTGCACAAAATTCAAATTCAAGATTATTTATTTTGGATAATACCACTAAACAATATTAATAGAAACAAATTTAAAAAATCAAACTTAAAACCATAATAACTAAAAATTCGAATAAAAAATAAATTCAGAAAATATTGAAATAAAAAACAATAAAATTATCGTGTAGCCCAACTATGTGAAAATCACAGCCAAATCCTTGGCTCGGCTCAGTGTAGTTCATGAAAATTGGTTGGAACTGTTTCAATTAGACATCATTCACGTCGCTATGAATGAGTTCAAAGAGTCAAATTAGTGACGTAGCTATTAATGTAAGAAAATACGAGTTAGAAGTTTAATAAGTATCCTTAAAGTTCTAATAGTAGGGTAATCGTTGTCTTCCAAGGAAAAAATACCAGAGCTGATAGCTAGTCTTTAGTAGGTAGAAAGGCTTACTAAGAAGAAAGAAAGGCCCTCTAAGAAAAAAAGATGAATAAATAATTTCAAACGTTGATGTTTTTTCACTGCCAATATCTTAGCAGCCATCGAATTTAGCCTTTCGCGTGTTGATGAAAAAAAAATTGTTGGAGTTGGCGGTTAGATCCTTATGCGCTTATATTTGGATTACCCCTTTTATGGGATGCAACCTCCCTTGATGCATTGGCATCGCCACATCTTAGTAAGATATAGAATAAGGCTGCTGGTTTCTTCGGCGGAGCAGCATGAACAGCGAACATAATCATACGAGCTGTCTCAGCAGTGGTTAAACGTTTGAACCATTTGCAGATGAGACTTTGGTTCGGCTGAGGCGCTGTATAAATCACTAATAAATAACAAGAAAGTGTAATACGAAAAAAATAATTAAAAAAGACAGCAAACATTTCGTTAGTATTTTTCAATTTTACGTAATTCGTGTTACTATTACACAATATTAAATATCACAAAGAGTTATTTGCCAAAGCTACACATTAACCCTAAAGTAAACTAGGTATCTCAAGTCTTGTGCAAACTCCGCTGTTTCGTGCGAGGACTGCGCGGAAGTGTCTTTCGTCACTAATGCTCAGTACATTGTTGCAGATTGTGAAGATATGTGCTCGAAGTTCGAATGATGCGTGGGCACAGTTGCGTGATCGGTTAAAAAAAAATTTAGGCAACATTGGCCCATATCAACAAAAAAAATTGTAATAGAATTCAGTGAGGGTTTTCGATTAACGTTAATTCAGTGTAATCGGATTAATACTTAATTTTCGTTTCAGATTGACCAACGATATTGATGCCTTTAAGTGTAGTTCTACCAAATATGTGAGTATTCTATATTGTATTGTACAAACGTATTGGGAATAAAATAAAAGGAACTCTTCAGCGCATTACATTACATTTTTATTTTGGTTTAAAAACATAAGTATACCTATGTATTTTTTACCAATAAATCATAATAATACCTTAACATAAGCATTTTTACATATAACTTATTACGAAAAATATTGTTTCTATAAAATTATAAAAAGATAACATTCAACATCCTTACAATTATAATATTAACTATTATTGGAAAAAAAACTATTGGTGTACAACTTTGCTTCCGCCGTTTTGCAATAGATGGCTGTAGCGGTAAGTGGTAGTCGAAATAAATAGATCGTAGATGTCGTGAAATAGGCTTCGGTATTTGAAAACATAACGACATTGAAATATTAGTCGATTTGTGTCTGCATCATAAAGTTATTCTCGATTAAACATGTCAGCTTACGAGCTAAATTCTCGTCATTTGCGGGAGGTTTTAGTTTATGTAGAAATCTGCGGCTGAGGCTCATCAAATGCTCTAAAATACCTGTGGTGAGGCGGCTATTAGTGAAAGAACGTGCCGAGAGTGGTTTCAACGCTTCAAGAACGGTGATTTTGACGTCGCAGGCCAGCATGGCGGTGGAAGAGAGAAGGTTTTTGAAGATGCAGAATTGGAAGCATTAAAGTAGTGGCCAGCAATGGACAATACTTTGAATCATAAATGTATAACCAGTTTTTTTCCATAAAAACCTCGAATTTCGGAAAAAAAAATGGCGGAAGCAAAGTTGTAGACCTATCATATATGTACTAAGAAAGATTCAGTCTTCAAACTTCATCAAACGTCGTTATATCTTTTAACTATTACGTCACATTTGTGTCCTTTTTACCTACAAGAGCATTTTCAATCTGCTCGATATTCTTCCCTTTGGTTTCCGGAAGCAGCAACGTCATAATTATACCAATTATGTTAATGAAAGCAAAGCAGAAGAACGAAACGTGAGCCCCGTACGTGTAGGTGACGGGCCCGAAGGCGAGGCACTGCAGGAAGGCCGTGAACCACGCCACGCTGGCTAGGATCCCCATCATTTTGGCACGAATCTGTCAATTTAAGAGAAGTCTTGGTGAAATTTCCAAATGCCAGTAGCAAAATAACTTTAATGTATTACTTATATTTATTTTCATAAAAAATTAAATAAGGTTTTTTAGCTGATAGAAAAATATGTACCTGGAAATTGAACATCTCCGACATAATGATGAAAGGCAGAGGGGAGACTCCAGCTGCGAAGGCAAATTCCCCAACGACGAGTAGGAACACGGGCACCCAGGCCGGAACTACGTGCCCGCTGTCCTGGACCATGATCACGATGGCCAGCCCCGCAAACGATAGCACGGAGATCAATGATGTCGTTGCTAAAATTACCTGAAGAAAACACAAAAATGCATGGTAAGCGAGGCTTATAGTAAAGTTCCCTAACTTTATTAGAATTAGCCATCACGATTCTTAGTTTGCTAACTGGTTTATAAAGTTTTAATAAATAAAGAGGAAAAGTTAATTAAGTAAGTAAAGTAAACCTCCCAAACATAATACGAGCACAAACTTACTTTCCTCCCGAGCCTCTCCACGCAAGTCATGGCCACAAAGGTACCAACCATCATAAAGATTGGGAAGCTCATGGACTGCAGTTCAGGGTTGAGAGTGACGCCGGACTTGCGGAGGATGGTGGCGGCGTACATGATGATGGCCATGCCGCCGTTGGCGCCGCGCGCAGACATCAGCAGGAACATGAGGATGAAACCTTTGCGCCATGCTGGCTGCTTGACTGCAATAGTCCAACATATTTTTAAAGAAATAACAAAGAAATCACTAATAAATACCGGACTCTAACATAGTTGAAGTACAATTAGAAACTGGCAGAAACTTGCTTTGAAGTTTTGTGTTAAAAAATAACCTAGTGACTGCCCCAAGATTTGGAATCGAGACATTATTAAATCCAGGCATTTCTATAATGCACTCGTTTGTTACAGTAGTATTATAAGCTACTAACTAAACCAAAAGTATGTATAGTATACTGTTACCAAATAATTTTACTTACAGATTCCAATGAAATTAACATTTGGTATGGATTTGAATGTCTCGTCCTCCCGCTTGATGTTCTCCATTTCATTTTGTACAACTCTGTCGTCCACGTCAAGACCTCGAAGCAATGCTATAGTTTTTGCAGCTTCCTAAAGTAAATTAAATAAAAGTAGTCAATCATATGTCGTGTCTCTTCTTACTCTATCTTCATCAAAGATGCTTTTGAAATGCTTCTAAATATTTACGAGTATATTTTAACATGTATATATTGGCATGAAAAATGTTTGTTCTAGACTGAACTGCACTACCTACTGCAAACTCTGTTGAGATTTGAATATTCCAGCAAGTCTATTGTAAGTGTATTCAAATCGTACGAGAAACTAAACAGATTACAAAATAAGTGTCATCTTACATCACTTTTCCCAATTTTGACCAAGTAAACAGGTGATTCTGGAGCCTTCAGCATCACGACGGCGTTAATCAGAGGTATAACCGCACCAACCCACAGCACCACGTAGTAGTCCACGTACGCGGCCAGCCCGTAGATCACCAACACTCCGATATTCTGACCCAGCATTGAAGTGAAGCCAAGAATGCCTCTCATGTTATTCTGTAAAAATTGTGTTGATTGATTTCTTCATTTACATACAGGGTTGGGAAATTTTCGGTTGATCCCATAGTAAAGTTGTTCAAAATGATGAGTACTATGAACCTCTTTGGGCTTAGCATCTATGGTCGATTAAATTGCACCTAGCAGTAAGCGTCAGGCTTACCCATGACAGTTTAGAACATACCTGGCTGATTTCCTTGGTAAACATGGGGATAGTATTAAAGCAGCCGCCGGCTGCAATACCGCACAATATTCGGGATGCGATGATACAAGTCGGGGTGGCGGGAATGCAAAGTATCCAACAAAGCTGGAAAAAGTAATATTAAATAAGCTGGAGCTCGATTATTGAATCGTGAGCGTCATGTGCTTGAGTATTTTTCGTCTTTTGTACGAAATCATTTTAGTATTTAGTTTTGAAATTTGGTTCGCTTAAAAATACTTAGGCCCGCGATCAAAACATCAAAAACCTGGCTTGTTTCGGTTGTGAATTTGCGTTTGTCACTTCGTTTCGTATTGGCGGAAATTTTGGTCGATTTTTCAGTAGCCGTAGTTGCAATGAGCAAACGTTCAGGTGGCGTCTGTTCAATAAAAGAACGATGCAAGCGTTCTATTAATTTCAAAAAATTTACTGAGCGAGTAATAATAGTCTCATGAAAAAAGATTCGGAATAAATTGCTCTGCTAAAAATAGGTAGGTAGTTTATTTATTTAATGGCAAAATTTCCATTGGACGTGTAGACTAGATAGAAATGCTTGGAGACTTTGAACGATATTAAAATGTCTAGTGGATTTTAAATCTAAAATTTTGTTATGTCTTTGCTACCTACTCGTACTTTGGCTGAGAAAAATGTTGTACCTACTGTTAAATTACAAATGTATCGATTTCAAATTAAAATCACAATATTAATTTCTGCCCCTAATTAAAAGTAGCGGCGGAAAACATAAGATTTATGAGAAACCACAAGGAACATCTATTAGGTAAGTATGGCCATAAAACTTTTTGACTGAATTTTGCAGTGCTAAATAAACATCAGAAATTAATATTAAAAAAATAATAAGGCACAAAACCAAAAACTATAGCCATTACTATCGAGACACTTGCCTACTTGCTCATGATAATTATTATATATGTACTTACAGCCTGCACCAATCCAATAGTTATGATCCCGAACTTCCTCCCATACTTGTCCGCAACCCAGGAGTAAGGAGAAGCGCTGAACACGGACACCAGGGGAGGGAGGCTGGCGATCCAAGAGATCTCGGAGTCGGTGAGGGGACGGCCGGTGGGAGAGTGGTCGGACTGGAGGAGCGCCGTCACCGAGGACAGCCAGCCGATCTGCAGCCCGTATGATATCACGAACATGTTTGCTACAAACAAAAAAAAAACTAAGCTAGAAAAATAATGAGAGAACAAAACAAGAAAGAAAAGCGAGTGTGTTAAAAAAAAAACTAGTCTTAATATATATAAATCTCGTGTCACAATGTTTGTCCTCAATGGACTCCTAAACCACTTAACCGATTATAATAAAATTCGCACACCATGTGCAGTTCGATCCAACTTGAGAGATAGGATAGTTTAAATCTCAAATTATGGTCGCAATTTTAATTTATTTCAAATTATATATATACTGATAATTTTTACTAAGCATCAACATACTACGGTTGCTATAGTTACGCAATGGCTTTTGACAGGACAACGTCTGTCGAGTCAGCTAGTCTTAATATATATAAATCTCGTGTCACAATGTTTGTCCTCAATGGACTCCTAAACCACTTAACCGATTATAATAAAATTCGCACACCATGTGCAGTTCGATCCAACTTGAGAGATAGGATAGTTTAAATCTCAAATTATAGTCGCAATTTTAATTTATTGCAAATTATATATATACTGATAATTTTTACTAAGCATCAACATACTACGGTTGCTATAGTTACGCAATGGCTTTTGACAGGACAACGTCAGTCGAGTCAGCTAGTTTATTATAAGAATCGCGATGCAAGTAAGTACACTTAACATCTTATTTTGGATCAGGTGTATGCTAATTGTTGAAATTAATATTATTTAGTGTTTTATTAATAGTAATACGTTCCTTTTATATTATAACTGAAAATGTCATTGGCATTCTAACCCTAAAATTAATGGTGTCCATAACTGGATATTATTCAAGCACGTGGACCCAATCATGGACAGTGTGTTCATAAAGTGAACTTTCTTATTTCTATTTTTTTTTCATGTATCATACGTCTGGTCTAGTATATGCTCATGTTTCTCTAGAAATCTGCTATAAATTATTAGTCTATCCAATAGTGGACATTCTGTCCATGACTGGGTGTCCATAGTAGGTTCAGCGTATTTCTAATACAAACAAATTTATTTTTATCCTAGAAATGGCACCAAGAAAAGAGTATACCAAGGAACAAATGGCCAAGGCTATTGAAGATGTAAGAAAAGGAGAAAAGATATCTGTTGCCGCTACAAGATACGGAGTACCGAGAATAACATTGCATATTAAAGTCACCGGGAAAAGTCCTGTCGATTGCAATCTGGGTCCAGCTACTGTGCTTACATATGAGGAAGAAAGGATCCTTGTGAGGTGGATAACATTTATGGCTGAAAAGCACTTCCCTGTGACCAAAGAGCAATTGCTTGACAGTGTCCAGAAAATAATAACTGAGATACAGATTCCTGCCCGTTCAAGAATAATAGACCGGGAAAAAAATGAGAACCATTTTTTTCCCGGTCTATTATTTTTAAAAATACATTTTTAAAAAGACATAAGGGTACACTATCATTGGTGGAGCAAAAATTCCAGCAGCATTACCAGTAATCAACACAGTTAAATTTTCTTTCTCATCTCCCGATGCTGTATACACATTTTTTTCACCTTTACGCACTATGACTCGTCCAGCTTTCGGTTGTAAGTAGAATGCACTTTCATCAGCATTAAAAATTCTTTGACGGTCATTTATTACCTCAAGCAATCCATTATTTGCAAGGTAACCTTTAATTACTTGAAACCAACCGAGTATGTCATCTTCTGAGACTTCTTCTCTCGCTTTACTTAAATTTTGTGCTGTACGTTCAGAGATATTGATTGTTTAAATGAGGTTTTTTTTATAACGAATAGCTGAGGCCTGTGGTTTCACCCGCATAGTGATGAAAAGCGGTGATGATGATGACAAGTAGCCTATGTCCATGGTATACCTAAGTTATCTCTATTTCAAATTTAATTTAGTTCCGTCCAGCCGTTTTAGCGTGAAGGAGTAACAAATTTACTCGCAAATTTTTACTCTCATAATATAATATTAGTAAGATGAGATAAATCCGCGTTTGACTACTAACTCGCGAGTCAGTAAGCGATAATGAGGTCGAAGTTGAAGCACGCAAATTTAAAAGATATTTCAGACTAACCTTGAAAACCATTATGGTTGCTATTCGAATATGCTACACCGTAAACAAAGTTAAATGATAAATGAAAACATCAATGACCCTAAACACAATAATGGTTCTTATTTATTATATAAGCACTGCAAAACAAATATTACAGCCTAAAAGGCTTCACTACGTTTTGCTGACGTTAAAATTTTGCACGTGAAAATAAGACAAGAAGGTGTAAAGTAAGATGAAATTTTAGCAAGGTTTTTAAGTAAGACTCAAAGTTTATATGTAAGATCATTCAGTATGATGAAATTCATCTGATGTAAATGATGATAGTGATCTGCTTCATTACCAAAGTATGCTGAGAACAATGTAATAACTGTGAATAGTGAAATAGCCCCGCGATTGTAGGTACAAAGTAATGCTAAAAATTCAAAATTAATTGATATTTTTTATTAATTATTATTATTTTTTGATTACATTTTTGAGTGTCATAACATTCAAAAATTTAAGTCGAAAAAGGAGTCAGCATGGTTTATAAAAACGAAGTATATTAGAGGCTAATTTTAAAAGGATTTTTTTTTATCGACACGTTATAATTCTTAATTTCCTAGTTTAACTTCTTAAAATTAACTTATTATTATTTTATTTGCATAAAATCACAATAAATACTCACAAAATAATAAATGATCACAATATTCAAGACTACTTACACACAATAGCAGTGGCCCACTGCAAATACACGTGTCCTTTTTTAGATTCGCCTCCATAGTCAGGGGCAGTGGTTTTGGTCATTTGGGTCATTTTGATACCATTCACTTTTATTTCCTAAAATTTTCACTGACTTTCCTTTCTAAAGTAAAGTTTTAACACTTATTATGTTTGGTGTCTCGCATTATTTTTATTAAATATTAATTAATACATTGTAGCATTTTATTTTAAAATTACGATTTAGGGTCAGTTTCACTCATTGATAATTTATAATAAATTAAAAATATTTTTTTTAATCCGAGTGATTTTATTATTTTGGCAGTATTTAATTGTATTTTGTATAAAATGGAGAACACATCACGGCCTTAATTTAGTTACAGTTAAATAACAGACGTTGGAATGCTTTTGTAGACTACTCCGTTTGCGCTGAACACATCGACTACACAAATAACCGCAACACTCGAATTTTAAACTACAGTAAATATAAAAATAAGCCGAATCATCTGTTTGTTGCCGTACTAAACAGCTGGGCTAGTCTTGAAAAATGCTGACATTGGCATTTTTCAAGACTATTCGATTTAAATAATCAATATTGTTTCGTCACTTATCTCGAGGAGTCGACCACGTTTCTACGTCTGTGGTGACGATTTGAATGGAAATAGTCGCTTCTTAGGGCTACTTGCAATCTTGATAAGATTTAGACAAAATTCAAATTCAAATTTATTTATTTCGGATGATAGAAAATCCATGGTACTACTTAACAATATTATAAGCAACAACATCCAAATACATATTAAGAAATCTAAATTAAAATCATAATAATATAAAATTCAAATTATCCAAAAAAGATATCACTAAAAAAATTGCATGTGTAAATCAGACACAAAAAAAGTATACAATACATATTACTATCGTGTACACCGACTACGAAATAATCACAGCCATATCCACGAGACTCAGTAGGTATATAGTTCATGAAATTGTTTGAATCTGCTTCAATCAGACATCATTCACGTCGCCATGAATGAGTTCAAAGAGTTAAATAGTGACGTACTCTTAGGTATTAATGTAAGAAAATACGAGTTAGTTGCATAATAAGTATCATTAAATTTACTATAGTATGTGCGGTTAGTAATCGTTACCTTCCAAGGACAACTCACCAGAGCTGATTGCTAGCCCTTATTAGGCCCACTAAGAAGAAATAAAGGCCCACTTAGATCAATAAGTAATTTCATATGCTAAGCTTTATCCACCAATTTGGATTAGCCTTTTTGTGGATGTACTCGTAACTTCTGTTGAAATTAATATTTTTGAGTGACAAGACGAGCAAATCGCTCGTCTGATGTCAAACGTCACGTTTGCCCATAACAGGTATGCGCCACCCAGTTTTTGAATTTTTAGAATGTAAATTTTGCGCAGCGTACCACTGCGCTCGTTCCTGAGATAGAAGATGTTTAATCTCGTATTTGTCTTAAAATTTCACTGATAGTTTGGCATCGCCACATTTTTACACATCGAGTAGAGTACACATAGAGTAAAGCTGCTGGTTTCTTTTCTAGAGCAACATGATCAGCGAACATAATCATTCAAGCTGTCTCAACAGTGGTTACACATTTGAACCATTTGCAGATGAGGCTTTTGGTCGTTAGAGGCGCTGTATAAATCTCAACAAAAAAATAAAAAACGAAATAAGACAGAAAACATTTCACAGATATTTTAAAATTTTACGTGATTTGTATTACTATCACATAATAATTAAAATCACGAAGAGTTATTCGTCTAAGCTTATACCCAATCAAAACCCCAGCCTAAAAAAGAGACACACATTAACCCTAAAGTAAACGATCCCAAGCCATGAGCAAACTCCGCTGTTTCGTGCAAGGACTGCGTGGAAAGTGTCGCTCGTCACTATTGCTCAGCACTTTGTTGCAGATTGCGGAGATTAGTGCTCGAGGTTCGAATGATGGGTATCTTTGACTAGGCGCAGTTGCGTGATCTAGTTGAATGGTTAAAAAAAATATTCAGGCAACATTGGCCCATATTTATACAAAAAAAATCGTTCATTTTTACCATTTTGGAATGGAACCCTGAAAAAATTGAAATACTGAAAAAAACAAACAGTCGAATTGAGAACCGTTTCCTTTTTGGAAGTCGGTTAAAATCAATTCATGAGATACAGACAGACACACAGTCATACAGACATACAGACATACAGTTATACAGTCATACAGACACACAGTCATACAGACACACAGTCATACAGACACACAGTCATACAGACATACAGTCATACAGACGGACGGACGAACTGACAGCGGAGGTTTAGGAGCGGAGGAGTAATAGGATTCCGTTGGCACTCTTTGGGTACGGAACCCTGACAATAGTATGGATATAACTGTTTGTACTATCATGCAAAGAACAATATTGAATTTACACCGATTTTTGTTTACCGTACAAATTAACTATGTGTGAATGGAATAAAAGAGTAAAATTGGGATTAAATTTGATAAATAAAAACTATAAATGAACTAGTTCCGTCTTAGTAAACCTGCCTCATGTGGGTTGATGGCACGTAACGAATACAGAGACGAGACAGTAAATAGGCACACTCAGCCGAGCGAGCCAATCATGGTTGTAGTGGCTATCTCGCTTTATCAAACCGTTTATACAAACCGAGTACTCGGCCAAGGACACTCTCGTTACTGTACTCATTACGTGTCATCAACCCAATATGGGTGTCTTCAAGTCGAGAGTGAATCGGTTTCTTCTAGGCAAGCGTGCTCCATCGTAGGCCGCATCATTGCTTCCCATCAGGCAAGATGGCGGTCAAACGCAAGCCTATTCATGAATACAAAAAAAAAGAAATAAGATAACAAACTTCTAACGATTCACCAAAAGCGTTCAATTACATCAATAGGTTTTTTCATTCAACGATACATTTGGCAAATGAAGCATAAAACCGTTTATAGGCGCTCAGATACGATGAAAAGAGCGAAATTTTTATAGATATTAAATTCATGTTTTACGGCGAAGTACGGGAGAGTAATCCCGCGCCAGTTTTCAGGATTCTCTCAGCTTTCCTTTATTTGTAACTTTATCTTATTTCAATTGGTTTGATTTGAAGACTTTCCTGCTTGGGCGAGGTTTTCCGATCAAAACAGGTAAATAGGTAATTTTAATGAAATACTGAATGGGCAGATAAAAATATGCCTTCTTACTTACGTACCTTTTTTTTGTTTACTTACCTACCTAGTGCTAAAGTGAAATTAGCTTGAAAAAACTCAAATTTCAAAAATCAAACTTTGTTTTGATTGATTTATCAATTGTGTTGTATTACAACTGAAATACCACGAAGTTATGATTATAAGCACTGACAGAAATCCACTGTATAGGTAGGTACCTGTAAATTACCTACAAGAGCCATGCTCTAAAATATCGATTGAATTAATATTATAAAAGAATTCACCTGCTAAATGTAGACTATAACATTTCTGACATGAAGACAAATGACGTAAGTAGATTAATAAATTAATACATAATGTGAAGGTTTATTTTTACACGATATTTTTATCTTCGAAGCAAACCACGTTTTATTCTACACACAAGCATCAATAACAAATTAATTTGACTAATCCAGCCAACTTATTTTCCAAACTGGCAAAATGGGGAACTAATTTTTTTTAAACAAATAACTAGCTGTTCTGATAAAACTACGATAGTGGCTCCTCCCACACTCAACTCTAAAGAAAAGGTGGTCAAATTCTGGTTTGACACCTAACAATAGACAGTAATTTGCGCGAGTGAAACATTACACGCCCACACATCTATTAGCGGCAATAATCATTTATTTTGTCAAAATAACTTCTTTCACGTAAAAACCATGCATATATTTTTAGACATCAAAGAAACGAAATTGTGTTTATGTTATGTCCACAATTAGATAAGAATTTATTCAAATTAATATCTATCTACGATTTTGTCGTTTCAATTCAAAATAGCTTAGGTATTTATTTGTTATTAATAGGTAGGTATATTATCAAATCAAATAGGAAAACTAAGGAAAAAAACCTTTGTAATATATATTCTTGTAGCTTATAAATAGGGTCCTAAGTAATAATGCGCCATTATTTTAATACGTTATGACGTCACAAGGTTAATAAATTAATGAAGACAACGGCACAATTCCAATATTTTCTTTCAGAGTAAAAATAACATGGATCAAATTTTAGAGCTCATACAAAAACGGTACTACAAAATATATTACTAGTAAAATAAAGAAAGTACAAAGCCTGTAGCTGTATTACATACATGAATAAACAAATTACCGCACACGAAATAACAAAAGTTTCAAAAGTAACTTATTTAGATAAGTTAAACATGAACATTTGCAGAATATAAAATATTTATTAGAGAGCAATAAAATTACTCGTATGCGCATTCTCATCAGCAGTTGCTAAGATCAAAGCGAAATATTAAGCTAAGTACTCATTAAGAAGTGATATTTTTTTTAGACACCACAGACTCCACGGTCCGGGAGTTTTTACAATTACACGATTTTTTAACTACTAAGTGGTTCTGTTTCTTTGTCGTAAGTTGTATTAAGTGTTGAATAGCGCTATGTTCAGTATTGTTTAGCTTATGTCTGACAGATATTCAGAACTAAAATATTCACCAAAGAGCTACCGAAATCCAACGCATTAGCAAGCGGAAGCAGTGAATACGTCAATGAAAGTTTGCAAGTAGCTATCTTATTTTCAGACTCCCTGGTAGCCCGTTTTTTGGGGTTCTAAGTGATGATAGACTACATGGATTTATTCAGTGTGCCCGTACCTCAAATGTGAGGGGTCGTGAACAAACTTTTGACCGTCGCGTCGGTTTAGCTCAATGGTAGCAAGTGTGCCTTAAGAGCAAGAGATTCCGAGGCAGATGTTTCAATAATGAAATTGAAATATCTGCTCTGAACCTGGTTGTTGTTGTTTGATCTGATATTTTGTTACCACGGTATCCTCAACACAAAAAACCTAGTAGGGAGCTGTAAATGTGAAACTTTATTTATTTATTTTCTATGGAATATTTCGTTTTCTGTTTATATGCCAGAGGCGGCAAACGTTTCTTTCCAAAATTTTACGCTATTCTCAATGACGTGCGGTAATACCCTAAGGTATCCAATTTACTGTCAACTAATACAAATGATAGAGTACCAACCAGATACATTACGTGCTCGTCACTGTGAGCACCAAGCTTTACGACCCCTGTAATCGGATCTGGGCGACGTTTCTTGCATGTTAAGGGGCCGATGATCGGCGCGTGACTGGCTTCGTTACGAGGCTCCAGACGGTAAACAAGGACTAGTCTTTATGAGACAGAGTTCACGCAATAAATGTCAATGGGCTGTCAATTACCAGTGACTTGTTGACACGGGGCTATTTTTCTTAGGAATATTTTTTTACCTATGGCTGGCAGGGCAAGCGAGACGGGTTTCTTTGTTTCAGCCCCTGAAAGATGAGGCCTTTACTCAGTAATAAGTAAAATTCCTCCATCAGGAGCTAAGCATAATCTAAAGTTTCACAACTTTAAAACTATTATTGTTATTATTTTTAATGGCCCGACATGCGTTTGTGTACAATTTTCAGCGTACAGATTCTGCAAGGTGGACACCGGGCGCCCATAAAACAGGCTCTGCCTAGCTGGAGCCCTACGGGAAACAGCTTAATCTACTGGTGAGGTGCTAAAATGTTAATAGCAAAGTTATTTTCTTCTTCACAGCTGAGAACGTTCTTTGTTAAATTGTTGATGCACTTTAAAGACACACATCTGTGTGTTTTTAAGAAATGTTAAAGTGTAGGTATCTAATCTTCTAGTCTTTAATTATAATAAACGGCAACCGTAGCTTTCTAAGCACTAGTTAACTAAATGCCTAACTTCTTACTGTTCAGTCTTACAGTTCGAAGAGATGTATGTAGATTGGTAGTAGATAGCCTGTCTTATTCGTAAAAATGTATAAATATTCATACGTAGTAAAACAAAGACTAACACATGCTCTTTTTAAAAATAGACAAGTGTTATTCACCTAGTATCTATAAATACATTACAACTAAACACAAAAAAGAGCTGTAAAATAATTACAGAGCATTACAGAATATCGTTTTGTAAACAACGACGACACTCGTCAGGTTTGTTTTTACTTTGCAATAGAATTATTTACAATATTTTATCACTTTATTGTTCAGTCTTTGGAATTTTTTGGTTCATTGATGAAAATAATATTTCTAATGATTGGGCAATGTTTTAAAAGTAGCATTTGTGTATTATTTTATAGATAGATGCAAACCATAAAAACCTGCAGGATAAGAATTCCGTTTCCATTTTAATTTGAGCCTTTATGATTAAACCTATATATTTGACTTCTTACTTCATTCTTGCTTTAAATTTTTTTTGGACTCTATAATTGCAGTATCCAACTCAGTAAAACGTAAGCAAAAGCAATCTCGTGTAATAAAACAAAATGATTCAAAACTCTTTATCGAGCATCACCTATTGTCCTTCGCCGACAACTATCCCAATATCCGACCCGATAACGCAACCAAAACTAATAATATCGCCTGTTTATTATACGCCTTTCGTAAAGTAGGATATAAAATACATATTTCCGTGATGGATAGGGCCTATAGAAACCTTTTTAATGCAATATCGATGTAGAAACATACGCAGCGCGGCGATTTGTATGTGATTGATTATAATATAATATTTTGAGACTTAGAAGTATAGTCAAGATAAATAAAAAATTACATAAATTAGGCCTTACTGACATACCTACTTAAGTAAGGAACGTGAGCTAGCTTTGTATTTGTAACTTGAGTGACAAAGTTTAAATTAATATAATGTCTCCAAAGATTCACCTGAACATAAGAAAATAGATGCCGCCGACTCTTTCGCCTTTCCAAGGATCAAATATGCAGAGCTGACTGCCGACTTTCACTAAAGTAAGTATTAGGTCTATGGAAGTAGGTCGTGTTTGTGTGTGTGAAAATATAATTAAGAAAGTATATTACGATTCTGAAAAGTCTCTTAAAATAAAGTTCTTTTCAACGTACGAAAATATATTTGAGGATTAGGTAGGGTCTGTCGCGAAATATTAATAGACCCCTTGATCGATAAAAGTAGATCAAAGTACAGCATACTTTGATCTACTTTTATACTAAATTTATACTACAACCTACATAAATGAAGACACGCAAAACCGTCAAAAGCAATCAATCGAGATCAAGGTTACGAGTACTGTTTGTAGGTAAGTAATTTTTCGGTCGTTTAAAAGAACTTAGTAAATATTTTTTTTAACTTTTTTACTTAAGCTACTACTTTTAAACTGCCGCATTTATAATATTCTAGTGTTATTCTATTTTCAAAATAGAAGTGTGAGGTAAGTGGTCCTCGTTTGAAAAAGCACGCTAAATCCGTAGTTTTCGTTTTCCTAACACCCAAACTAGGCCCGCGTTCCGGAACTCATCCAACTTCCGACGAGCCAACTGCAGCTCGTCGTGTGCTCGCTTCCTGTTCCGGCAAACTCCACGTGTTACAAACATTTTGACTATTTGCGCTGCTCCCGCCCGCCTAGCGATATCGGTGTTGCACTGTTGAGGTAATTATACAATTTGGTTGATATTTAGACCTTACTTATAAACACTGGTTAAAATGCTCTGACAAATTTTTGCTGACGTTAAATGTTACGTAAAAAAAACATGACGGAGCATTTTGCAGGGTTTATGATAAGACTAAGACCTTAAATATTTGGTATTTGCCTTAATAACTATATTTATTATCAAAGATAAACAACAAACAGTCACTTTTGTCATAAATCTGCTAATTCTGTTTACACTGATTGTCAAAAAATGAAAAATAAGACGAGGAAAAATATGTTAAATTGAAATTATAACAAGTTTTAGTATGAAAACCAAACAAAAAAACACTTTTGCAAAAAGTAATCTAAGACTTGCAAAATCAAATCTAACGACACTTTGCAGTCCAAAATCATCAAACGTAGACAATAGGAAGTCATTTAAGAACAGACACTACATAGGTATTAGGTACACACTGACATTCTTACATTACGAAAAATATTACCATCATTTTGGGCAGTTGAGCTAAATAGTCGAACTAAATAGTACAACTTTTATATTCAACACAAATATCTTGCTAAAAATAAACTGACTGTAACCTATTAATCATCGAGACACTCAATTTCAAGCAAATTGCCTGAGTAATAGACCTCATATTAAAGTTCCGCGCTTTACATCCGAATGCCTGTACAGAAAGTTTCAAGGCGCTTGGTGTAAAAGTTTTTTTATGATAAATAATGAGGCCGAAGGCTCTTAGGGATGGGACGAGTGGCTGTCTAGACACAGGGGAGGCTGGAAAGGCAGAGGATGCGACAGATCGACAATACATTGTATTTTGTAGTAAGAGAAGTGCATATAACCCTGTATGCACTTCTCTTACTACTGATCATTATGAACAACTTTTATTAGGTCTCAAATTAAAAGTTATCCATGTTCACACTGAAATTGCCAAAAAATGTCTGTTTCATAGAAATTATTTCCATTTCAAGGTTGGTCGCATGGAACAGTTGTTCGAAATGATAGATACTAATAAAACTATTACAGCTAAGCAAACCCTTTCCATAAAACCCTGTATACCTGTACAAAACTGAAAGTGCACAAAAAAGAGAAATCAAAAGTGGCTAAAAATAATAAAACCAATTTTGCCATAATATGAAAAAGAAATACGGGATTGTGAGAATATTATAATATATTATATGTCATTCATTCGAAAGTCAGCACTTTTTACCAACTTTCCAGTTCCCTCACAAGACCAGTTCTTCAATGCCAATTGAGTCTTGTAAAAATTACTTCGACGTCATCGATCAAGTAAAATCCGACTTTGGTGTTCCACGTATTTTTAATTTAAATGATCATACTGTCACTACGTCACCATAAATCTAGCCAGGGACGAAGGAAGGGGAATGAGTAGCAAATAGGGGAGCCTGAGTGCGCTCGCAGGTTATTTATCTGAAAAGGTTTAGCGCGGAAAAGTCTCGTTTTTCATCCGTTTGTCAAAACAGAAGGGTTGGGCCGTTTTGTTCGCTTTAAGTTCATTGTTGAGGGTGCTCCTGATTTCTGTGGCTTTAATTGTGATTTGTTATTAGGGTTTGAATCGCGAGTATGCTAGAAGATACTAGAGGTAGAAGTTTTTGTAGGAGATTAAGAGACATTCCAATTTTTATTTGAGAAAAGATTTGTTTTGTAATACGTTTGCTTGAGATCTCAGATCAAATAGCTTGAAATGAAAATGTAAAAGTCGTGGCTAAAATCTTCTAAAACCTAAATCTAAATCTTTCCTATCAATAAATAAAAACAATTACAATGTCTTCCTACCCGATTTAATCACAGCGACATTCGCTTCTATAAGCTGAAAACTAACTATCTAGTTACAATACCCACGGAACAGAAAACAATCCCAGGGTGGACCATTTTCTGGTTGCTGGTCGGGTGACATTGTAAAGACGACAGGAAAGCCTGAGAAAGATGGCATGCTGAAGCATAGACTTGAACTCAGCAAACGAAGAAACGAAAACGGTAGATTATGATGATAGTGTGCTCTTATAAAATATGGCTTATGTATTTTCTAGCTAATGCCACAAACATACCTACCCATCATTAAACAGTCACGTCCGCATAAAAATGTACTTCACAAAAAATGTTATTCGGTTCCGAAATCATTCCACAAATAAGTATCGCGGAATGTATCATATCTTTTACGGCTCTTGTCTTTATGTCACCGAATCTGCGGCGCTTTGATCCCTCGTTCATATTTCGCATGGTTTCACATAAAAATAAATATTTCCTTCCCGTCTCCAAAAACGTTATCTGACAGTCATTTTACTGAACCGATTTTGTTATGAAATTATTTTTGTGATTCAATTTTCTGTTGTTGAAGACGTTTGGGGCGATTTTGATGGAGTCGAAGTTATCATTTATTTGGAGGTTTTTTGGAGATTTGCAACTGCTGTACGGATTTGGATGAAATGTCGTAAATATGCTGAGATTTACCTACTTAAGCTTTGCTCACACAAATTTTTGTAGCTTTTAGCAAATCATTGTTTTCGTTTGACTCGACAATGAAACCAGAGTTGGCTTACCTTTACTCAAGTAAATTTTTTTCAAATTACTTTTTTTATAAAATGTGCAGTTTTTGCTTGAGAACATCTACAAGACAGAATATTTTTTATTCTGAGAAAATGTGGCAAAAACTAGAAATAAATCAATCCGTAAGCGCAGCAAATACCTACGAGTACGTACCAATACAACGCCCATTTTATTCATTTGAGCGGATAATAAACCGATCTAGTTCCGATATCCGGCGCTAACCTCCAAGAATCTCCTATCGCAGCTATAATTACTGCTTCACCTATTTGTGTCCGGATCCGGAAGGTCCGGCAGACGGAGCGTCCCATTTCACCTGCAATATCATTTCCTCGACTCGAACCCTTCCCATTAGCCTCGTTTCCTCGTAATAGGGCGGTCGACACCGACCTTTATTTGGGGAAAATAAATAAAGTGTTATTGTAGGGTCCGATAGTGCCGAAGGTAGCGTCCCGGTGGGAAAAGATTGACAAATTCAATAAGGGAGGCGTCGATTCACAATTATGATCTGGTAACGGGATCATGTTGTTTCCTATTTTGAAGAATTGTTTTACGTTATGCTGGTAAAATGTTTGAAAATAAGACAGGTTTTGGGTTATTCAATTTAGGTTTTAATTTTAAACGCTATTTAAATTCAATCGCTGCTTAAAATGCATCTGATTGTCGCAAAATATCACGGGCAAAACAGGGTGAAGAAATATCACGGGCAAAACAAGATGAAGAAATATCACGGGCAAAACAAGATGAAGAAATATCACGGGCAAAACAAGATGAAGAAATATCACGGGCAAAACAAGATGAAGAAATTTACACACTGATTAAGTTTAATCAGCGGTTTATATGTAAGATTCTTCACGTTTATTTACCTACCAAATAAAATAAAGCCGTGTCTTCCTCACGAGTTAATACAATTCGTGTGCATAACCTTAGACATAAGTACGAGTATAATTTTGTGATAATTTGATAACGTCGCTTATTATATGTGACGTAAGATTAGTACCTATTTTCGTATTGATTTTGACCGAGCGAGCGAAGCGTATATGCAACGACTGGCCAAATTTGCTTTTATCTGTCCGGATGTTTGTTTGTTTGTGTGTTAGTATTCGAATACAGATCGCATTTCTCAATCAATCTCGACGAAACCTATTTCTACAAAAAATCGAATATGAATAAAATCAGTCAAGAGATTGTCGAGATAAAACATTGTGATTGCCGCAAAAAAGTTCTCGCGGGGTCTACCATTCGCAGAACTACTAGTTTCTTCATTGTAGTTTTTTTCTGGCATTTAATCTCTATTGCTGGTATTGCTGAATATCAGTTTGCTATAACACACGTACTTAGTAAGTACATTCCGTACCGTCTTTTGTATCAAACAAACTTCAGCTAAATGTTAAGCAATAAATGTGACGCGAACAGCTACAAATTACCACTATTCACCGTAAAGCACCGACTTTAACTAAAACTGCTCTCAAATGGCGAGAGAACAGAACAAACTGAAATAAATAAAAACAATCCTCGATTCCAATGGGCCAGAACATTAAGTGTAAGTGAGCGCAAAAAGCAAAAGGTGACAGAGGTTGTGTTACCCTTCTGACCGCAGCGAGGCGAAGTAAAACAACTACAGCGCCGCCTCGGGTCGTTTCGCTTAAATATTCAGATTAACAAACGTTTTTTACTCGAGCGTAAATTTTATTTCAACTGCAAATGGGCCCGGTTTATAGGAGTTGAGCATAAAGTCTGGTCTGAACGAAGTTGATAGAAATGTTTATAGAAACCCTGATGGCCAATGAATATTCAAAGGCAGTGTCAGTTTCAGGCGAGCAAATTCAAAGAAAACAATTGGAAACAGCTTTATAAATTCGAAATAGAAAGTTTCCAATAATGTATTTGCCAAACAAATTTTGGTTAAACAATATCACATAATATACCTATAGCTAGACAGCATTTTCGTAAACCCTAATATCATCTGTGTTTGACGTATTTACACTAAAATGTTATACCTAACCGAAAATTCACATTATTTTCTCTACAAAACTAAATCATCAAAACAGGTCGAGATCACCGTCATGCATGACCTTGGCGAGCATGATAGCCCGTTACCATTAAATAGTCAGCTGAACCAACCTCGCTGCAAGATCACGTTGGATAAGGTAACATAAAAGACTGACTTTGCTGAGAAAACTTCTAAACATGTCATCAGCGTGGAAAAACATAGCGGAGAAAATAGCCTTTCCCCTTTTTTATCCGTCGAGAAAGATATTCTAGCATCATTCAGCATTCAGCTACATATTCATATTCTATGTCTAATGTCTATCTTTGTCACAGCTACGTTTGGATATAAAACGAAGGAAAGACAATTTGCCCAGGCCCGTGCTAGACGGGCTGGAGATGTATTTTCTAAGTTAAATTCTAAAACAACTAGGTCGCTCAATAGAGATTTAGACAATTTTGCGGTCCAGTCCAAAATGAGGCGAGCTCCTTATCAGCTTGTCAGCACTCTTTAAACACAATAGTGTTTTGTTTGGCCGACATCCCGCAACCTAATCAGCTGTTACAATCGCGTCTCCTCTCTTTGTAGCTTCGGACCTTTTGTATGTATTATTTGGACCCCTTTCGGGCTTTGTGAGGTATCTCTCTAAATAATTCAATGTCAGAGCGTCTCGCAGCTTTTGTTGGAGCTTCAGGGCTCGATTGGCTGTGCCAATGAACTTTGTGGGGCTTTTTGCTGAATCGGAAGGGTAGAATCGATCAGATAAGTTTTGTTTGGAGTGCTATTCGGATGGTTTTGACATGAGTCTGTATTTTCGTAAAATATTTCCGCAATAAATAAGATTTGTGTACTTGTGACTCAATTTGTTTACCTATTTTTATATATATTTGAACTAGCTGCTATCTGCTTTTTCCTGGAATAAAAGTAAACGTAAATTAATCTAGGAATCATACAAAGCTGCTAGTCTATTTATTGTCAACATACTTTTTAACTTTATAGTCAACGAAGTTTGCAACGCCTCAAATTCTTCAATAAACATCCAATTCGGAACAAATAGCATTTCCCCACAAAATCAAAAAGTACCAAACAAAAGCCGCAATCATAGCGAATAGTTATTTGATCACGTGTTCTGTGTTCACTGAACATTGTTCACCTCGCAAGTTCATTTTCCGAACAATGAATCATCAATCACTGGGTTCCAAACGGAAGGAAACAGACCTCGATTATCCGAAGCAAACGAGAGGTGTGCGTTAGAGACCGTGCCAAAATTTGTGGCCGGTCTGACTCTGGAAATAAGGGTTGTCTGGTAGGAATCGGTTTAGGCGATAAAGCCGCCATGTACTACAGAATGTAGTTCTAGTTAGTCTTAGTTTATTCTTCTTGTAATTTGTTTGCTGTGAAAAAAAGATATATTTAAAATAGACAGGTGTATCGATTTGTTAATTGTACAAGTGTATAATACTATATCTAGCCGAATAACTCCAAGACAACTTCTCGCCAAACTCATAAAAGTCGACGATTGAGTCGGGGCAATGTTCCAACATTGTTTACATTGTTGTAATTAAATCAAAGTGCCAGCGAGACTACGTGAAACATCTACTTTTATTCTCAGGCTGTCTTGGCGGGGTGTAAAGGCACCGCCTAGATGTTTAGATGGTAAAATAGAAAATAAAAGACAGATAAGCACCCTTAGCCAAACTATAGTGCCATTGTGATCTATAAAAATGTATGTCGATTTTATTGTTGTTTTTTCAATAAAGTCCAATGTTGATTATTGCAATCGAAATCCTAATCGACACTACGACGATATTTGAGTGTCTCTAAGACCAGTACATTAGTACATATGACAAGGTATTGAAAATCTGTTGAAAAGAGTGAGAAACATTCGAGCGGACCAAAGCTTATGTAATAGTCAAAGAGACCACAGATTAAAACAACAGTTACAGGTTAAATACTCAGTTACTCACAGTGTAACCTAACACAGATTAGATAATAGTCCACATTGTGAGCGTCCAATCCATTCCGTGTAATGGCGATCCTACTTTTATTCTCGGACATGAAACAGTTATGGCGGTTATGGGAAATAAACACGGGGTTAGCAGTGACTAAACTTTGTCAGTTTGTTGAGAAATCTAAGCAGTCTGTTTTACTTCAGCAACTGACGTGTTTTTGACATATCTTGTTATAATTAAAACGGAAATACCCTCGTAAAAATTAAGACGACTTGATTTGACTTTTGACGTTGATTTAATTTTTCCGTGATTAATTCAGGTTTTGTTTTTTTGAGTATTAAAATGACATGTGTCATTTTGTGACAAGTGACAGCAGGTGTCAAAGTGACGCAAAACTTGCCCCGCAAACTGGGAGTAAATGGTTTGCCACGCGTATCTCGCGTCAAGTTTTGTGGAGTGTTTAACTGTTTAATGCTCCAAGCAGCCTGTGTCATGCTTCGCTTCCTGCTTGCCGCGCATGCTTCAGGATGTCTGTCTCCGTCTTTATTTACCGCCAAATTCTCAAGGTTTGATAGTTTATTCTACGTGGCATTGGGGAAGTATTGAAGTCTCTTAACAGGTGCTATTAACTAATAATATAAATGATAGTGACGATAATGACAATTATAAATGAAATACGACCAAATAGTTGAAATTTAAACTCAATATACGTTATTTTTTCGACATTTATTAAAATAATTTCAGGAAATTGAACCTTAAATACTGCGTACTAAAGTCCGTGATAATAACTATAGGTATCCGGTACAAAAGGCTGCCACAAATTTTTACGAGCCCCCGACGCCGGCGCTTCACAAAAGATGCAATTAACGCTTTATTGCCACCTCAGGGTATTCTCGTAAACCCTACCGTTTTTATACTTTACCTACCATTTTGGTCTAACGAAAATATTAAAGAATTTTTGGATTTCTTTTTGAAAATTGATAGATATCGGCTTTTTAGTCAGATAATAGAGGTATAGTTATGGGTCTATTTTTGCGTTTTATGACAAAATAAAATGTAATGTTAATAAAATATTTACAGATAAAAACAAAGCTCAAGTCATTATCCGTGGGTAAAGTACCCAAAAGGATGGCGAAGTAACCTCGTTTACAATTTGCAAATAATATGCTAATTTACTTTTGATTACACTGCTGGATGGGAAACATCGATATTTAAATTATTAATTGTGTAACTAGGAACTTCCTGGAACGCTAAAGTTATTTATAAAATAAGGATTTTAAATACACGTTTAACAGAAAGAAGACCAGGTAACTATAAAACTACATTTTTATTTTTGAATTTTCCTTTCTTCGATTTATCAGATATTAAAAAAACACAAACTACCAATACCTGCTAATACTATAAAGAAAGAGTATGGTAGGTAAGTCAAAAAGCTAAGCATGTCCTTTCCTTGTATAACACCCTTGTATAAACCCTGTATAACACCATAAGAACAAAATATATTTCTTATACACATTACAAGCCGTCATTAAAAACCCATCGCTCACAAGTTTGGAGATTCACACTCGGCTTCAGTGTTTCTCAAACTTTAGAGTTTCAACTTTGGTGTTACATTTAAAACCGAGGCATGATAACCTCAACTTTGGAGTTTTACTTTTAAGTTTGGAGTTTTACTTTCAACTTTCAAGTTCACTTCTAAGTTTCAAGTTTTACTTTCAACTTTGGAGCCACTCACGACTTTATAACACAACTCATTAGTTAAGTTTCAGTACAGCCTAATATTTCCAACTATCTTTTCAACCAGTTGAACGCAACTTACAACAATATTGGTTGACTATCTTTTAACTTTTCAACTTTAAAAGTAGTTGAACTACTCACTGATCTCTTTTGTTTTTTTTTTTAAATAGTTGAACAAGTCTAATGTTATTTGAGTTTTTTTAGAATTTTCGTGGTTTGTTCTCAACATAGTTTTCCTCAGGGCAATTGAATTATTTTGAACAAATTTCTTCCAATTTGTTCAACTTTAAAAGTAGTTGAAGTAAACACTGATGTTTTCTGTTAAAAAAATATTTTTGAACAAGTCTACCTCGTATATTCACAAGTTTTGAGACAAACTTTGTACTTAAAAAATTACCTGTAGGTAATGTTTTTTTTAGTTTTTTTTTTTATATTTTCGTGGTTTGTTCCCAGCATCGTAGTTTACTCAGGGCTAATGAGCTTCGCGCCCGACTCGGGACACATATACAGAAAGGAACGAGCCCAGACGCCGTCTGATTTAAAGCCGGTGATGCAAGAAATGTGATTGCGCTGAATTCCTCCTATTTTCGAACAAAACAGTAAGGGAAATAGGTTTTTTTAATCCTTAAATTTTATACAAGTAATAGTACTTTTTAAACGATAGTAGGTTTTGGTAGGTATTTGTTATGCTATTTAGTGACGAGACGAGCAATCAGATATGGTTTTTGTATGTTTTTTAGTAGAATAAATTAAGAGCTTATCAAATCCTACTAACAACAAAATTCTATAAATATTATAATTGCGTAGAAATGTGTGTGTGTGTGTGTGTGTGTGTGTGTGTGTGTGTGGGTGGGTGTATGTGTGTGTGTTACCACGTATCTCCGTAACCGCTAAACCAATTTTGATAAAATTTGTAGACCAGTTTTACGCCTTAAATTAACATAAAGGCTACTTTCATCATCACTTTTTTCCAATTTGCAGGTGAAACCGCGGGGTGCAACTAGTATTATATAAGTGGCAAATAAGCGACGATCCACTTGAGGTTGAAACGTGGCAGTTTTTCTCAATATTTCCGATTTGCTATGAGTATCAGCGCGATACCTCGCTGGCAGGTCCTTAACGAGTCGTCTAAGTGGTCGACCTTGGAGAAAATGTTGTGAAAGTGTTCGCAGTAGAGAGATTCTGATCGTGTGGCCTAGTTTGAATGGTTTGGAACATTTGTGAGTGTTCAGATGATTGTTTAAGAGTAAGGCAGTAGAGATTTGGTCTTTGTAAAAACCATTAACCCAAAAAGACTATTGATATCATTAAACTTAAACTCAAAAAAGGATACTTAAAGGATTTAATAATAATAGATGAAGCGAGCTGTTATTAATCACCAAAATATAATGGGTTGATAATTATTTTATGGACTTTATTTTTAAAGTCACCAGTAAGTTCTTAATAATTATGACAAACGTCAAAGTCGTGTGCGCTGTTAAGTATATTGAATGTTGTGTGTGACGTTTGTAGTAATTTAGTTTAATTTTTCGAAAGTATTAGTGTGGTCTGAAACGCAACTACTCACAGTTCATAAAGTGAAAATAGCACATTTTAAACCCAATGTTACGTCATTCATTAGGTCCTGGTATGTTGTACGCTAACATTTTCCTACTGGCCATCTCCCGCGCTGCGCCACTCTCGTCCGTACTCGCTGCGAGACGTCTTTGTGCAGCGAACAATGCAGCTCCGTAATCCGCGAAAGTCCTTCTGTAATGAGAACCTTGGGTTTTGTTTGCACACGTCTCCTTCGTGATATTTAGTCCTGGTACTTGTAATGGTAACGGAGGTCTTAACAGATCAGCTAAGTTATAATAATTTGAAGATGTGTGATAGAATTTGGTTTGAGTTATTTTTTAATTGTTTCGTTTGCTTTTTTTGTCATTATAAGCCTCAAAGTAGTCCGTACTTTTAATTTTGATCAACTACAAAGTTGATCAAAATCTACAGAAGTTGCTTAACAAATAATACCTAGGTACATGCGAAAAAATTAACCTTATTTTGGACAGTCGGGTAAATACACATGCAACAGGAGAACACTGTCATTTATTCATCAAAACACGTTCATTTTGTGGTCCAAATTTTAAAATTATTCTTGTAGTTTCTTGTCAGATTGATAAGAATATTTTAAAATTATCTATCTTGTAAAATAATTATTGAAAACCTGGTGTTGCGTTACAAAATAAGTCTTAAGTTTTCAATTTAATTTAAAGCAAAGCTTTCGTAAATTAAAAGCAATGATAGCTATAGCTCAAGCTACTACAGTTGTGAGTTATTTTATGTTTTCTATTAATCTCAATGTTTGAAGTTCAGATAGTCGAGGTGCCTGACCTCAGAATTATACTAGATTAAAGTAACTTTATCTGCGTAAATTAATTAAATACTTTAATTCAATTTCAAAGCACAATAATATCAGGTTTTGTAAACAAGTTATTCATCGGACTAAACCTAATTAGTTTTATTAATTTAAATATCGAAACGCGCTAAGTTTAAATTAATATTATGAATACTGCTAGCTAAGCCGAACAGTTTCGTCCAGATTTATATTTCTACGAACAAAAACACGATACAATTAACAAGCGCCTTAGTAAAATTAATGAAATGAAAACAAAAATTCGTCTACCAAATATTCCTATAGTTATATTATATATAGCACTCCGGATATTGAGATTAATTCAACAACCTCATATTCAAGATCAGTGAAGCCGTCAACAATTACAATACGAGATTACATAAATAGGACACTCATAAAGAGAGACGAAGGTGGAGTAGGATAAATGAGTTATTAAATACTGTAAACTTGGTAATATTATATTTACCAAAAAAATACGTATACTACAACGGGTTCAAAACGGCCTCGTAGGTTCCACCAATGAAAATCCTAAAAAACCACAAAACCACGTAGGTAAATGTGTAAAACTAAGTTAACTAAGTAAAATCGTAATAAAGATAAATTGATCATGTAATAAAGACTTATTTCCTAAACTGTGAAATGAACACAAATACATCATATGAATCCGGTACGCAGATTCACATGATGTACGCATTGTTTCCAGCAATTCATCCGTTTAACAGTTTCTATGAATTTCCAGTGAATGAATTGAATCAAATATGATTCACCGAATTTATTGACCGTTTAACGAAATTTAGCGGAATTGCCAATGATCTGCCATGAATTAATTTTATGAATCGCTTTCGAAAGCATTGCTAGCGGCAATTTTAGACCCCAGTAGTTTATAATTATAAACTAACTATACTAACTTTTTGTTTGACATACGTAACGCTAACGCCTAAAACATAAAACTCTTTTTTGGATTGTCGATTAATATAAATGGTTTAGTTAAGTTATATTACCAAACAAAACTCTAAACAGACGAACAAGCTACGTTTTAATTTAGTATTTTCTCTAAATATTCTGGAATCGAAATGTTTGCTTGATATAAATGTTTTCATTGAATGAGCGAGTGCTTGTATCTGGAGAATACTAAGTAAAAACGTAGTATATTTATGCTAAATTTTCTTGATTTTTGACCCAAACAATTGAAAAAATGGTAAAACACTGTTTGGATAATTCTTTTTTTTATAACCCTCTTTCTCTGAATGTCTACTATCTAAATTCGGTAACAACAAAGCAGTGGTTCTGATTTAATAGGTCAGCTGTAAATGTAGGTTTGAATCGGCTGAATCAATAAAAGTTTGCTGACAAAAGTGTTGTGGATACCACAAGAACGCAGTTCCAATACTGTACGAGTATAATTATTCTTCGCGGTTAAACCGTAATTGTTTTCCAGCAGTAGCGGGTTCCCGCGGTTGCCGACATACAGAAATACTCCGATTTCCATTCCAATTAACACTGACGTATTCATTTTACTACATCCAATCCCGCTGTACTAATGAAAACCCAGCGGAATCACGTTAATGGAAAAAGGAACAAATAATTGAAAAGAACGTAAAATACGACGTGTACGAGTAAATTCAAAATATACTTTGAGAGTATGAGCTTGATATTGTTCAATTGTACACCTTAGCGAAAGGTGATAAAGTCGTATTATGTTTACAGCTATCGAAAGAAATCCAATAATATTACGAGTATGTCTCTAGAATAAGACGGTCTTAAACTTCTTTAGGGAGTATAAAGAGATCTGTTTTGATTGAATTTATGAAACAAAGTTTCGCTTATTGTAAACCTTACGAGTACGAATCCGAAATAATAGCTTCAAATAAAGTATTCAATTATTTTTATGTACTCGTAGCGTTTTAACATTCAATTTGCTTTTTTATTTTGCACGACACATTTCGAAGTATTACTTTTTTGCTTTCGTTTATATTTGTATACCTAGTAATCTATATTTATAAAAATGAAACCCGTTTTCCTTGGTCACGGCATCGCGCGTGAATGGCTGGACCGATTTCACTAATTCTTTTTTTGTTGTATTTGTTATTATTAGGAGAAGGTTCTTACGGAAAAAAAATATTAAGAAAATCTCTCAGAAATATTGAAAAACCCTAAAAACAGCCCTTTTCTTTTTCCCATAAAAACTTATGGCAGTACGAAGTCTGCCGGGTCAGCTAGTTTAGATTAAAAATTCAATGAGTGTGTTTTATTGTTTGTCTATAATTTTTGGTTATTAACAAAGAGTTATCTATTTAGGTATCTTCTATATAATGGATGAGGGTAGATTTTAGTGAGCCAGTTAATACAAAAAAAAAAACAATCTGAAAACTATTATAGTAAGTTAATTTGAAACCTTATTTTGTCTATTTAGTTTAGGTTATACGGGTTATACCGCAGTGACTGTGGCCAAGGCCATATTATTTGGCGAGATATGATCTAATTAATCGTAATGCCCCCGACGGTGTCCGCAGCTATATCCACCTTTAATCTGATCCGATGTAAGCTCTCCTCCAATTAAAGTATTTACCGTAACTAACACCTGGGGGTAACCACTAGGTCTTGGATAAATAAAGCATTGGGACACGGCATTACGATAATTATGACCCTCTGTCAGCTCTGCTCTTACTTTATATGATGAAGTGCAAGAAATGTGATGGATTTATTACGTTGCTTTTCGAGACTACTAACATAGTTTTAGTTCAGTTCTGTGTTAGTCATAAGACCTTTGACTTTGATTGAAGTAGAGATAAATGTTATGGTTTTTCATGTTTAATTTACTAACTGGTATGATATTTGATCATAGTTTATTACGATGTTGAGTGTTAGTGAATTTAAAGGTACTTGCGTCTTACACTACTTGTACTATAGTTTTTTAAAGCGAATAAGTCAGTGTTTGACCACGAACTCGCCTGTTGGTAAGCGATGATGTTGTTTCTAATAAGTGTGGAAGATACGACCTGCACCAATATCCCGCTATTTTATGAATGGCATGTCCTATAGTTTGTTGTCCAAGCACATACGACCTCGATTTCGTTAATAGGCCTGACCACGAAGTTATACTTAATCCCGAGATCCCGCGAGCTGAGCCTCGACTGAGAGCCGTAATGATACTTATCAATACAGGTGCGTTTAACTACTCTATTAGAACTCTTTTTATACACGGGGTTTGGTCGTACAAGTGGTTTGGTGGTTTTTATAGTCAAAATATTAAAAAGAAAAGGAAATTTTTGAGGTCATTAAAAATGTAGACTGCCTTTATCCATAACGAAGTTGCAGGGGGTTGACAATGACCTGAATTGGCTTCGAAAAAACATTGTGCGTCTGTGATTTTGCTCGACTTGGCGGGGCATTACTGTGCTTCCAGAATCCCGGATTTACTTCGAGACTATTATATGTTGAATTGTTGACAGATGCCTAACAAATTACTATTAACTTACACCAGACTTATTTTTAAATAATTGAAATAGAATCAAATTAACTTCTCATAGTATTCACGGCAATTTGACTTGAATAATAAACGTTTCACAAAATTGATTGCTTCACCGTTCATTAAAATATAACAAAAAAGGCCTATTTCTTTTATGTAAATACTAGCATTTATGTAGCTACGACTCGCGATTTTCGGGATAAAAGTGTTTCGAAATGTGTTAATTCTGGACTACGTTCTTATTAAAATTCGTTTACATACACATAAATGCTTAAGTATTATGACGAAGTAAAAAACACAATTACACACACTCTTTTACTTTGAAAACTAAATGATTTTTAAATAATTTTTGATCGAATGTGATGTCGATATGAGTCCCATATATTTCATCATCATCAACCTTTTTCTACCTGCTGCTAAGTATAGGTCTCGTCTTCAGCGCGCCATCCTTTCAGGTCCTGTACCAGTTCCATGTACATATTTATATCTATAACAAAATACACACACTTACAAACTTTCGAACATATCCCTAATATCAGTTTAACTCGAAAACTAAACACAACAAAATCCCAGAATCAAAATCGAGTGAATATTCGTGTAACTATAATAACGAAGTTGTTTGGAACAATTACGTTACCATCGGCGGTTCGTGTAAATTGACATTTCAATTACGTCGACAAAACAGTAAAGTGTTTCAATAAAATAATTGAACAGCCATTCACGAATTCATTATTTCAGTTTTGTTACGGTTGGTATTATTTTTTATAGGAAATAATGTAGGGAAATAAGGAAAGTATGTTCGTCTTTTTTTATTTAGTTTTGTAAAAAAAATATGGCACCTTGTTTAGGGTTCTCAACTTTTTTTGGGGAAGAACCCTTAAGGCGAGACTTCGGCGTCTGTCTGTATGTATGTCACAGCTGACAGTAAGTAGTAAATATACAAAAAGAACCTACAGTAGAAACGACATAAAATATTGTATTTAGTAAATGTTACTGTGCCAAATCATTTAGAAAAAAATGTATTTTAGCAGATCTAGTTAGATCAGCTTTTTATTTTTAACTTTTTTTATTATGTAATTGAGTGACGAGACGAGCAAATTGCTCGCCTGATGTTAAACGTCACGTTTGCCCATAACAGGTCTGCGCCACCCAGAATTTCGAAATCGCTGAATTCAAGACCCTGCGCGGCACAGCACGCACCTTATAACGCAGAAACGCATTATAATACAAATCTAACAGAAAACACAAATTTCCCTTCTACTCGTATAAGAGTTGAAGGAGTAAACAAACCTCAATATTTCACCATCATGTGTTAGATAATATTTCCACTTATGTTTTTGAAATGCGTTAACGTCTCTCCCGGGTTTTATGAATCACCCGCGCGAATGAGTATTCGGGTATAGTTTAATTATTACAGTAAGGATAAAAAAAGGTAATTAACTAAAAAGCTAACTATCTGACATGGCTTTAAAATATTGGTTTACACTTAATTCCGGAGTTTTACTAAGCTTTTATCTAAAACTTCACCATATCTGTTTTTTTAATATTGCAATAATTATTATGAAGTATCTATTATTAACTTGATCGAATGTTTCGCAGGTCCATGCAATTTTTTTATTAAAATGAAAAATATACTTAAAATATACTAGCTGACTCGACAGACGTTGTCCTGTCTTAACGATGACTATTTAAAAAGTCAATTCTATGTCAAATGTCAAATGTCAAAAGTTACATTAAAAAAGTTTACATTGTCCAAAGCGCTAAAGTTAAATTATGGTTTAAGTATTTTTAAATTTTCTAATTTTTCATGTTTTTTTACTATAAATTGAGATGTGAGCTATCCTATCTCCTAAGTTAGATCGAACTGCACACGGTGTGCAAATTTGATTAAAATCGGTTAAGTAGTTTAGGAGTCTATAGCGGACAAACAACGTGACACGTAGGTAATTTATATATATTAAGATAATAAAAAAAGTACCGTCAAAAATATATATTCACAAATAGCAGATCTCTGACGCTACGGAACTTTATCTTCCATTTGTCTTGATACGCAACTGTAGGTACTTCTGTTTTTCTAACAGCAAAATGAGAAAAGTAAAAGTGTTTGTGCGTGTTTGTGAATTTTGTCCTGTCTTCTTATTTACCACCTATGGCAGACAATGTAAGTCTAGCTTATTCAATAGTGCAATTTTCACAAACATTCCCAACTGGTCAGGTTATTCTGTGACATCCAGATGAGAGCTGTTTAATTAAGCAAACACAGCGGTAGTGTCGTTCTGCTAGATTTACTCCCTACGTTACGATATGACGCCGCATTGTTAGGTTACTGTAAAACAACCGCCATATACGTGCGCGCTATTAAAATATTATATCTACGCGTTGTCTTTAGAAATTACAGTCAACTGAATTCAAAATTTAATTGGTGATAAAAAATTTAATTTATAATATAAACAAACATAATATTATTATTTTATCTTCTTAGAAAGATTTTTTGTAAATAGAATGCAATGAGTATAAAAAATAATACAATTTATCACATTTCTGTGAAAGTGTTTGCTACGAGCTTTGCTACGAGCCGCTACGCCACTTTTGTTACGTAGCAGGCGTAGTAGCTACGAAAACCGTAGAGCCTTGAACTTTCGTAGAATATAACGTCTTTGTTTCATGGAGACGTAAACATGCTTTTATTTCTGTTTTACAAATCGTTATGATGAGTTATAAAAAATTACATAATACAATTGTCTTACTGATATTTTCTTTGAATGTTTCTTCACTTTGGACTTACGACTTACTGTTTGTTTGACAATTCAGAAACTATGTTAAGATTTGAATTATTTAGGGTTCAAGGTTCGAGTCACCGATAAACTGTTAAATTATCTATTAAATTAAGTACAATTTCATAGTATATTCTAACACACGACAAACACATTACACATAACTAGCATTAAGAAATAAATATATATATTTATAGTACATCCTAAGCAATCCACGAAAATAAAATAAATTAATTATAATTCTGTATGAAAACCGTAATTTAAGCCCATCTCTAAAATCACAATCATACTTTAACCATCATTTCACAATCTACAAACTAAATCGAGTCCGATCCCGCGATTACTCCCACGTGCAATCAATAACAATACACAATCGTTTCAAACTCAATATCATGTTCCGAATCATCCATTAAGCACGTCTAACGTAACGACGTTGTAACGCTAACGGCCGACTGACAACGGCTAACGATTCGCCTTTCATCTCGCGCTCATAAAACGAAGCAACAGCCGCGCCGAACGTTCAAAATACGTTTTATGGGCGAACCTTTGTTTACGACGGCGCGTAAATTCGCGTAATTTAAATTAATTATGTGCAATGGGAAGCTTCTATTGCGCCCGAGCCGGCCCTTTGCGAACGTGTAAATTTTAATAAACGACGAATTGTTTGCGCGGTGCGGTGTGCCTCTGTAGTGCTGTGTCGGGGTGGTTCGAGTAGGAGAATAGAAATTAAGAACGGGCTTGTAGAACTGTATGGGCCTTACCGAGGTCAAGTGGTGTTTCGATAAAAAAAATAAAGGAAGGAAGGACGTGACTTGTTCTTTCTGTGTCTAGTATGGAAAGTCTTGTTACTACTTCTTCAATTATTGAAGGTTGGCAGCGTAAACATAGCATGACATGTGTTAAAGAGATGTCAATGAGGTTGGTGACTCGTAATTATTCTAATTTTTAAGCTATTGCATAGCTTCTATCAAAGGGCCTTGAGAGTGGAGATCAAATCCAAAAATTCCGTAACGAAAATAACCTAAGCCTAAGACCACTCACTCCGACCGGCACAGCGGTGATACTTTTTAATTTTGCTATCTATCGATGAATAGCAGAACTTTTAATGACTTTTTGAAATATGACGCTTGTCTCTCTAGTTCAGCAACTCGCCTCTAGGTGACATTGGTTAATGAAATAATTATAATTAGATATAATTGCATAAGTTGATAAAAAATGCTATGCAATAGCTTTACCGCGGCAGTCCCCAAGTGCCACACGTCTTTTTTTAAGTCAGGATTTTTGTCTCTACAATTTTTTCCATCACTTTTCAATGACTGAGTTGTGTCGTGTGTGAATGAAAAAACACTGTTTTTTTTTTAAATAAAAATGAGAAGCAAACAAGGGATGGACCATCTAAACTAAAGGTAAGTAGTAACCACCGCGGATGTACACCCCAGACATTTTCGTCGCGTTGCCTACCTTTGAGAATTCTATTCACCCGCAATAATTCACTTTTCGATTGTTTGAAAATGCATGATTCTAGCTTTTCGGTTATTATCATATATTATATTATTGAACTTTCTAATTTAATTATCAAAATTATCATTAGGTATGATTAAGCAAAATGACATTATCGTACGAATATGTTCCAAAAAAAATGGCTTCAAAAAGGTCTCCATAGCTTTTCACACAGATTTGAATCCAAATGATAGTCTGTAGGAAAGCGGCGAGTTTATTAGCTAACTCGGCGATTAGTGGTCATTGTTCCGCGCGGCGGCGTCTCGTTACGAAAATAATCACGGAAGGGTTCCGTCAATGGTTTGCATTGAGCGCGTAATCGGCGCGGTCTATCGCTCCACTCGGGGCCCGACCAGGCAGGCCTAGATGAACAACTCTGAAGATTTTACGAAAACACAGTAAAAAATTTAAAGCTAAGCTTACAGTTCAACAAATCGAAATCGCAGAACTCAACTACTACAACAACATTTTGTCATTATTAACACGGGAGTACTCGCGTAAAATTAAGTCATCTATCACGACTTGTTTCGATCACATTCAATAGCAAACGCGTCACGCTTAGAACTAACCTGATGAAGGTAACCGAAAGTGATCGAATCTAGTGGTACGACTGGTAGGAAACGATTTAATATTGAGAGAGTATTCCCGTAATAGTTATAACAAAATGTGTCAAAGCCACGTTAGCTTCTATAGTGAAAACACAGTATTTCATAGCAATCAAGAAATAGTTATGTTATGAAAAAAAGTTGTTCTAGAATTCTTAAAAGGTATCGACGAAGCGTCTGGTGCTACCAGCTCATTAAACCACATACGACAGTGACGTAGAAGTTAATTTATTTGTTGTGGCGTAGAAATAGGTTTAAATCGACGCCTCAAAATTGTGGTTGCTTTAGTTATGTAAAACCAAGACACTTGTAAAGGGAAAATACATAATACACTTCATGCTATAGTCAGTGCAGGATTATATTATTGCCGTATGCAATGTCAAGTACTTTTTCTGATGTGTTCGTTCATTTTATTGAAGAAGCTTCCTATTATAGTTCTGCGGCAGATACGTAATTTCTGCGTTTATATCTTTTCTTTTCTATTCCGTATCTTGTTCAGCTCTTATCTCGGCGGGAGGTAAACAAAATGGAAGCTATTTGGACGGTTGAATGGATGATAGGTTTATTAGGGAGGTATTAATTGAGTGGACGGACGGAGATTTTGGCGGGATTTGAATTGAGATAGATTAGTATTTATGATTGTTTAATATTTGGGTTGGGAACACAATTTGGATTACGTGTACATTTACAGTTTCAAACGGAAGTTATTTAAATTTTGTGTTTAAACTTAGTTTAAAATAGATAGTTCGTTTTAAAGAGAGGCTGAGCGCCTAATTTAGTGTCCATCAACATGGAAATAAAGTTATTGGGTTCATAAAATACATACATACTTAAATCGATGTTAGTGTCAGAGGTTTTCCTTTTGGTTGGCCACATGATATATGAAGCCTTAAAACTTGTAAACATTAGGTATAACATATTATAGGTTGTAGGTTCCGATCAAACAGAATGGTTGTATTATATTTGATCGGAGCCTACAACAAGAGTTACTTGACTTTTACTGATATTTAGAAACCAGTCATGTATAAATTTATCTAAGGAGGTTAGTTTGTTTTTACAAGTAGGTCAATTTATGTAATTAGTTGTCGTCTTATTCAAATAAAACGTACAAAATGAAAGGACAAAAATGTTCTAAAAGTCATCCATTTCTATTCCTTTTAGTTCCACAAATACCTAGTTCGCAAAATTGGATCCAAGATTAATGGCATGTACGGAACCGCGCTTTACCGGTAGCATTCCGCGCAGGATATGCAAGCATGCATTTATCCCGCATATAGCAGACAAATGCGTCTTAGAGCTCGCCTCGAGAATTAATGAGAATGCAAGTAACAGGGCGCATTTCGAGTCATCTATTGCAGTGAGTTAGTAAGAAAGCTTTTGCTTGAGAAAATTTTCGGAGAATGGTAGAGAACATTGGCGAAATGTTGGATAAACTTAATGCTTCCAATGTTTGTACGTACGTGTTTGTTTTTGCTTTTGTTGAGTTGCGTAAAAAGTCAGCTGTTTTGCACATTGTGTTGAGAGTGAAAGTGTTATAATAAATATGGAACAGTGTATTATTTTAGGCGATTTTAGACTGGTTGGTTGGACCCGTAGTAAAAGTTGTTAAAAAGGAAGGAAGTAAGGAACTAATGTTTTCGAGTAAGTGTAATCTTTTTATACAACTTTATATTTATCAATTTAATGTTGCAGTAAGCGTTGTGGTAAAAACTCCAATAACGTTTTCTTTTTTTTTATAAGTGTCAAACTAGCGACAGGCCACTTAAGGTGAGTGGTCACTGCCGCGTAAATCTAACTATATTTAATCAAATGAACATTCTGAATACAAAACAATTATTCAGAATTTACGACTGTTCTCACTATACAGGGAAGATGAATTCTGCACAACTAGGCTCGAAGCTAGCAGTCCCGCCATAATGGGAATTAATCATCGTTTAACATTTATACCTCGAAGACTTACTACGAGTTATCGAAGTGGTTCTAAGAACACTGACTGGTGAAGCAAGATACTGGCAAATTTACCGGTTGGCACAGTTCTAGAAGAAGAAGCCTGGAAGAGATCGCTCTGAGCGATAAGGCCATCAGTTGTTGCACTAGTTTTAAGTTGTATAGTCCTTTTGTTTGTAATTTCTGGTGTGAACAATAAAGAGTTTATCTATCTATACCTGTCTACTGAGGCAAATGGCACAGTAAGATAGAAGCCTATACCCAGCAGTTGGATAAACATAAATAAGGCTATAGAAGATAATGAAGGTCAAAAATATGATGAAAAAATTGAATCGACTTACAACGTACTTCTTTAATTTCACTTATCTATATTAAGGGTCACCACTCTAATTCTGCAGGCATTTTTTCTTGCGAGAATGGCACATCCACACATCCTATTCGCGAGTTTTCTCACGTTGCTATCCACTATATATATTAAACGAGTGGACAAAATTTTATCGTATTCCTTAAACTAGGTCTGATAGAGATCGATGGTTCTCAGGAGATTTTGATACAACTGCTCGACACTAGTAATGCTCATCCACTTGTGCCATCAATAGTTAATTTATTTTATCGTGACGTTTACAATCTTGCACATAATCATAACTTCGTATAGACTTGCAAGAAAAGAATGGCCACGTACTCGTATCCTTGCTTTGATCTGAACAGTAAAAAAATATTTCCTATGCTGGGTAAAGAGTAAATTTTATGCTTGTCTGGATTTCGAAAAATGCCATTTTAAATTTAATTTCTTTGCTAGTAGTTATTTGCGTTCGAGTTTGATAAGACAATAGAGTTAGTAGGGGGCCACAGGGCGAGTCTGCAGCGAGACAATTTATATCAATTTATTACGAGTCCACGACTCTCCATTAATTAAATTTCCCGACACTCTATTATAAATTTATTAAATACGCAATAATTATTGTATTTTCGCACATTATTCGAAAGCGAACGGTCCGCCGGGACGGATGTTCAGGGATAAACACGTTAATTAGTTAATTTCATTATTCAAAGCTTAAAGGCTTCGAAATAAGCGAGTACTAACTGATGCGTGTAATTGTTACGTGTGAAAGGTAAATAGATGAGTAAATTCATTTAATTTCCGGTGATTTATTGAATAGTTGATGGTTACTTACTGGGGATTATGAAATGTTATATTTTGGCAAAAGTAGTCGAAAGTCGGACTTTATTTGGTTGTGATTGTGAAGTAAAAGTTCAAATAAATTCAAATACAAACTATTTTGCTATCAACTGAAATACGGTTTTAACAAGTTCGGGATTCTTCGAGTTTCATTTTATACCAAAAATAAACTTTTCATTTAGTACTCATAAGAGGTTAAAACATTTCCGAGAGAAGCGAAACACAAACGAGCACAACTGCCACCTAAATCTAAAACTAATGTATATTTTGAGAGTGCATACAAATGCAGTTTTGTACGAGCTTGTTTTAAACTCCCAGAGCCATATTTGCTCTCTGTCGACTGTGTGTTGACCGCAGCAGATATCACTGTTTCCAACTCGCCAGGTCTGCATATTGCCTCGCTAGGTTTGCATATTGCTTCGCCAGGTTTCCCTGCTGCCTCGTAAGTTAACCCATTTTCTCACCAAATTTGCAGCAACTTAGGTTTTTGTAGTTTTGCGAATTTACCTGAAAACCCGAGGGGCGCTGGACGATAGAAACCGCTAAAATTTATCCGTGTATGTGAATGGCTGTATGAAACGGAGTTTTTATACCGTACGATTTGCAATAAATTCGAAGTAAAGTTTGATATTAATTTTTGTAAGGTCATGCGATAAGAGTATTCGAAAATATATTATTGTTAAAAAATACAAATAATCTTGCTCTAATTTCTGACTATTCACTGTACAATAAAGATTTTCAAAATATTTCGGGCTTAAGAGTTGGAATTCACCAAAAATGCTGAGTTTCAAGGCACAAGTCTGTTTTTCTTTGTATTTGGTTTCGTCTTCAAAATTTTATAATTCGACCAATTTCGTCAATCCAGCTTTGACACTGTATCGTGTCGTGAGCTCTAAGTCTCTCGTCCACACCCGCTCGTCCGTGTTTGGTCGACAAACATTTGTGTTGCGCAAACGACGCGGAACGACGCAGCTCGATGCACTGCAGATTTCCTTTCGCGGGATCTCTACTCAAATATTAGTCCAACAGACTGTTCAACAGTTTATATGGAAACGTAGATTATCTACTAGTTATTACACCGGTGCAGAATATGTAGTAGTTGGTACCTTGAGCACGGTGTCCTAGAAAGTGTGATAGACAAATAGTGTGAGAGTTTCCCGAAAAGAGTTTGCTTTGCTTTTGCTGACCTTATTAGTTTGAGAAATGATTTAGTATGTTGTTTGAGAAAGTCTCTTTATCTATGTCTTTCTAGCACAAACTGGGTGTCTATCTCAAGTCTCAGGCTACGCCAAGGGCAAAAAATATCGCAATAATGACACTTTTATCGTGTCAGCGTAGCAGAATTTAACTCGTACTTCAATACGAAATACTTATTTTATTAAACGGTTTTATTTAGCTCACGTTTTCTTTTTTCTTGGGTCAAATTTAGTAATTCAAATTTCACCCTCTTCCTGTCAACCGATTAATCTGAAATTTTGTATACACTTTGGATTTTGATGACAATACAATTATGTTTATTCATTATCATTATAAATTCAAGATGGCCGCCGCTACAAAATGGCGGATAACGTAGGTTTTATCGATCCCATCAATATGGGTATCAAATGAAAGGGCTCAACAAGCAGAATACAATATACTATAAAAAATTGAAATTCAAGATGGCGGCCGCTACAAAATGGCGGATAACGTAGGTTTTATCGATCCCATCAATATGGGTATCAAATGAAAGTGCTCAACCAGTATAATACAATGTACTATATAAAATAAAAACTAAAAACTAGAAAATAAAAATAGGTAAAATAGGTTTTTTTTACCTATTTTTATTCTTAGGATATGTGGCTTCTGTAGTTTAGTTTGGCTTGATAGAAAAAGCTAGGTACATCAATACAAGTTGTAATATGAACCCAAATTTTTTTCGAGTCTTACTCGTTGTAGCTTTCATCTGTGTTACTGTTTATTCTACTAACAGAATCAGTAAACATATTTGTTGTATTGGCACTTTAAATTTTCTATACCAGCCAACAGTCATGGGTTACATAACTTCTGTAGTAAAGTATGATGCATCAAGTCACCTGTACAGTGTACAGTCAAATATTTTAATACATTACTTGAAACAAAGGCCATTAAAATATTACACAAGATTTCTCTTATACAAAATTTCTTATCACGGCACGTGTTTAAACATTATTTGATTTTTGTTTTAATAACTACTATGTAGTTTGATATACTTTATTCGATTAAAAGTAATTTGAATAAATAATCTTTTATGACATTATTTTTAAAAGCTTTTATTTAATTTGCAATGTAGATAACTATGTAACTTTGAATGTTCGGGTGGAATCTTGCAACTCAATTTGAACCACTTCCCGATGTCCAATTCAGCTGTGATTTGGTATACGTGCGTACGTATACCAAATTTCAGCTCAATTGGACTGAAAATCCGATTACAATGCAACAAAAGCTTGTTTTTCAACATACATATTTTTAAAATTTACTTTTTTTCCTTTTTCAGTCAATTTAGTATTCAGCATTTATAGGCTAAGTAAATGTCAGCGTTAAATGTTGTGACATCAGCCAGATTCTGATTCCAATCCTCTCAGTCCTGGCCAAACAAAAGTTGGAAGAAATCGCTTTACGCGATAAGACCGCACTTGTACCACTGATTATTATTTCACTTAGTCTAAGATTTTCCCTGTAATTTGTTTGGTATGCAATAAAGCCTTATTCTGTTCTATTCTGCAAAACTCATCTGTCATATCTCATAACATCTCTCCAGCACAACCTCCTTTACTGTAATTCCTTGCACATGAAATTGCACAATACAGAAATGCTTCCCAACCTGTAATATTGGAGCTATGCATGCTTCAGAGGAAATTTATGAGCCTTTCGGCTTACGGCTAACAGAACAAAAGGTGGTCTGAACCACAGAAAATAAATTAGAAATAACTATTGCAACTAACCACAGTTAAACACAACCGCTAAAAGTATTCCTAACGAGTTACGATGTAACTTAATGGGAAAAATAATTTCCAGCGAGTTAAGTATGACTTGTCTAGTGTTACTGACCCAGTTAACTATTAACGTCAACTCCATATTCTGTCTATGAAGGTGACAGTTTAGTTGTATTCTTGTTCTATATTGAAAGAATTGTTTGCCAAAAAAGATTTCAAGAATTCTTTTCAAGGTCTCCAAATGCCATTCAGCCTTGCAAAAGTTCAAGATTCGACCGTATTTCAACAAGGGTTTGCCTAGATTTAACATATTGGCACTTGAAAACTCAGACTTAGTTGAAATTTCTGTTGAAAGTTCTGAATTCTGAAATCATCGGCGTGAAAAATAAATTTGCCGATGGTTGAAATCTAAATTCAGCAAAACATATTCACATTTTCAACGGCTTAAAGGTAAAAATTCACAAGTCGCCTCGTTTATTTCATTTACTCTGCATAGTTCACGATACATTACCCGCGTAATGGGCACGGAATGCGTCTAATATCGCACTGCAGCGGCAGCCGCATGCATCAAGGATAAATTCTCGCACGTCCTCGCCTCATAATACAATTTGGTACGGTATCCGAGGAACTTTTTCATAAAGTCGGATTAGTTACGGTTAGAGGGTATAGTGGGGAAAGTGCGGCAGGTGAATAAGGATTAAAGATTTGATAAAATATTATACTGATTTTGCCTAGAATGTAAAGTATATTTAAAAGTTAACTGAAAGAATGATGAAATAGTTAAAATTTTATCTGACTAAACAAAGGCATTTTCTAGGTCAGATATAATTTTTATCAATGTCATCAACAGAAAGTCGGAAGTCTGCAGCTTTTTTCACTGTCTCCGTTTTTTTTTTATTTGATTATTTTTTTATTTTTTTTTCATTTGGTAAAATATAACTGCTAGTTCCCTACTAAACCATTTATAATAATATGTTTCATTATAACAAAATAAAATGAAAACTTATTCTTTTTTATTAGATCTTTGACATTGAAATTAATTTTGACGTTTTGTATCCTCTACTTCATTTAGATTTCAATACACTAAACAATAGCTAAGTCCTTATTGAAGTTCAATCCACTCGAGTAAGTTACGATCACGACCGAGAACAATACAAGCTCAGGGCGCAACTTACCCCACTGTGCCCTAACAATAGTGACCTAATGCTCCGTGCTCCGGCAAATGAAACTTTACGAGCCCGTTCATGCAAGAACAAGAATTCATATGACGCATACGTATGCCAAGGCATGCCTGCTCACGCTGGCCAAGGAATTACATACCCTGGGGCTTAGGAATTGTACGAAACTGACGAAATTTTCGTGCACTTACTTACATAGTAGTTTTGAACTTTAGAAGCTTACTTAGTTTAATTAAAAGTTTTTTGGGCTGTTGTTTTCAGATTTAAATCTTAGCGAAATAGATAACTCAGTAGTCATTGAGTTTTTTGTTACTAACTGTCAACTCTAGTATGAAGAACATTATGAAAAGCGTCTTTTAGATTCATTCGCTTCGAACGAAAATGACTAGGCAGTAATAATTTCTCACAAACCAGTTATACATAGAGTGTATTTGAAGATTATATTCAGGCAATACTGAATATTCGAACAATACTTGATATACTGAACGTACAATACAACACAAACAGTCTATTGTTTATTAAGTAAACACCTACAGTAAACTCGTATATGTATACTATACACCACATAAACCACAGATTGAATTTAGACTAATATATCCCAGTTTGTCTACATCGGTTGCACCAATAATGCATATAATAATTAGTATAACAGCTGTGCCTTGCGGCTGTTACTGCTACATTGAAAAACCCTAAAGGTTGGCCTTTTAGGGGTATTACCTAGCATCTACGATATATTTAAGTTGCTTCAACTTTTTTTTTAATACTATAGGCTTGTGTGTGACCGCCATCTCGCCTGATGGTAAGCAATGATGCGGTCTACGATGGAGCACGCTTGCCTAGAAAGAACCTATTACTCGCGACTTGAAGACACCCAGATTATATCTAGTTATTACTTATTTTTGTTGAATCAAACTTCACGTTATAGTCATCATGACATATACTTTATGGTTTTAGTAAGGGTACATCTACGCTATGTCTAACGGAGGTATTACTTTCTTCTCGGTTGTGTATCCCACACTGTGGTGGGATCAACCTTCTTCGCTTTTCTTCTTCACTTCGCTCTATGCGCAAAATCTAATGCGACGACTAGCAAAAGATAGATTAAGATCAATAGTGCTTCCTGATGTTGAGGCTAAGACCCACTTTGGGTCGCTGCGGCAGAGGAGTAACTATTAAGCTATGATTATTCGAGACTACCCAAATACTATTAAGCCGGATACTCCAACGAGACTTTTGATCAGGTCAGGCTATTTTAGTTTCGTTTTGTATTTACAAATCTAGTAATGCCTACTACACACTATCTCTGCACTATCATAAGCTATTATAACGGAGCTGCGACCACGTTACATGCACACTAACAAACTTAGCAGTATATTGCTATAACCGCCGGCAAGCATAACCGCAAATAACCAATATTGATTCGAGTCGACGCAACAAGTTACCGCATCAATTAGACGGATCAAATGCAGGCTGGTTGGTTCAGTTTGTTGAACTACTCATAGTAGCTTGTAAAGAGAATTTGTGGATATTTTAATAGCTAGCTTCGCTTCGCGGTTTCACCCGTGCGACGATGAAAAACGGTGATGAAAAGCCGAGTTTGTCCTTTTCTGTACTCCTGACAACGTGTATGCAAAATTTCGTGATGATCGGTTGAGTAGTTAGAGCATTTTTACTCCTCTGGCGCAGGGACCCAAATAGGGTCTTGGTCTTTTTACTGTTAAATAATTATAATGTTTTATCATATATCCAAACAGCATTTTTTTTTTCAAAAAGTTCAAAAAATTCGGCAATTCAAAACACGTGTCCACAGACACGTGTCCAAGTTTCGGAGTGACCTTCCTCGTGCCCCAGACACCGAGTGACCCGATCATCTCGTCACTTCCGTCGCGTCGGCACAAATCATAAAAGACAAACAGCCACAAAGCCGCCGCCCGGGGCGCGAGTCACGATTCTGATTGCTCTAACTTGCTGTAGGTATTTCGGTAGGCACTAAATTATAAACTTTACAGTTTCAGTATTGGGCTATTTATGTAGAGGTATCTACTAGAGATGATTTGAAATCCTATTAATATTATAATTGAAATCCTACTAATATTATAAACGAGAAACTATGTGAGCATGTTTGTTGCTCTTTCACGCGAAAACGGCTGAACCGATTTACATGAAATTTGGAATGAAGGTTGTTCATAGTCAAGATTAACACATAGGCTACTTTTTATCCTGGAAAACGCAGATGAAACTGCGGGGCGCAGCTAGTATTAAATAATAAGAACCTTACTAGAAAGCTAAGATTTTTTTGTATTATTAGCTTTTTGAGTTTTAGCAATAAGCTCCTTTTTTGAAGTGGGTAAAAATATGAGCGGGGATCTTGTACTATATTTATCACACCCAAATTTATGTATGCGGATAAAACAATGACACAAATGACCTACATTAACTGAAATGGAACATTGTTGCGAAGTGTGGGGCCATATCTTTTACCTATTATCTTTTGTAACTAAACATTTCATGAATGAACAATGAGTTCTGTATTTACCCTGCACTCTAAATTCGTAAAGCCAACTGACAAATAAATAAAAATATTTGAGTCAATCAAGTGACAAAAGCATTTCTGCTTGAATCCAACACACAATAATAATATCCGAGGTCCCATAACTCGTCACGTTGAACCGTATAGAGGCGCCATAAGGAGCTAAGGGGAGCCATAAGGAGTTAAGAGGGACGCCATAAGGACCGCAGATTCTGCAATCGTTTTATGGAGATGTCTCTCGATTGCCAATATTGGAGGAATGCGATAGGAAAAACTTTCTCGATGCTGATAAATGGTTTTGTTCCTATACCAGTGTGGGAAAGGGGGGACTTTTTGTTTGTATACTATGTGGCAAATTTATGTACTAGGCTCGTGACTTTCGAAAGTTTTTGTGCTATTTTCGGAGAGTTATGGTTTTACAAGTCCTCATACTAAATTTAGCATCTTAAAGAAGAATATAGGCTAGAAAGTAATGTTGCTATTTGTCGGAAAAGATCTTTTACTAAAAGATATATTTTGAAACACCGTAACTAGTTTTTATGATTAACTATACAATGTTTTAAAACTGCGTTACCTGTTTTTTTAAGATCACAACAGTATCAATTTCCTTGACTTCTCAAACTGTAACCTAAACTCAAATTTAGCGAAACAGGAAACTTCATTTCTTATTTATTTCAATACTGCTGCATATGCATGCTAAAATCCACTATCACGTCTTTTGTGAAAGATTGTTTATGCTACGTTTTCAACAGCACAACAAATAACAATCCCGGGTTTCTGCACCAATTACCGCACCCAATGAGGATCCTCACCGATGCCGACTACAAAACACTCCGTCCCCCACAATAGGTCCTCGATCCATCCCCGCTGTATTGAAAAAGGCCCCAAAATGATCCTGTTATTACGAACATCTTCAAAAAGGTTCAGTTTTATTCCGACGGCCTTGATGTGGTGACCGCACACCGTATTGTTCTACAGAATGCTGACTTGACTCAAATTAACATAATTATGGACTCAAATCAACGTATCAACTCAAATTAAACTACTTGAATGTAATTTTGACGACGAATAGACTCCACCACTTTTATCCACTACTATCGTTCACCATTTCCTGTTTATGTGAGAAATAGCCAACTCGTATAATAAAGAAATAACGGCAAAAAACCTATTTATATAACGCGTTCCTATCATGAAATACCTATAGTAACTAAAACTATCTAAACATTTTGCTGATTCTGGTTATAAGTTTTACTGCACGTGATACAGCTTAAAACTAAATTGAAATGCTTTAAGAACACTTTCATTGTAGTCTAACTAGCTGGATCATCGAACCATCTTTCAGGATTTAATTGCGATTACAGCAGCACTTACTTGTCACCTACATGACTGTAATTAAATGATTGTAGGTTCTGATTGTTTGTCCCACGATATAATCGTTACGTAGAATCTTAACCTTCAAGCGGCCTAAAACTTCAACATAGAGCTAACCACACATTCTAAGCAACAAGCGACACCTTATTTTAAGTCGAGTCAGCATTGAGTCGATATGCTGTGCGACCGCCTTTATTCTGAAAAGCCTGTTAAGCCTCTACACGTGTACTAGCCCTTACCGAGTGCCATTTCGTCCCTCGTATGCAATGATGGTTTAATATTTCAATAGATAGAAAATTGGATGGTCAGGCCTGGTTTTTTGCTGGACTAGGTTCGGAGGTGGGTACGACCTTGTTATATTCATAGTCCATTTGGCTATTCATTTTGATATTCTATTTTGTTGTTGACTCGGCTTCTTATACCTTCGTATAATTTTAGGGTAAGGTTTTTATATTATACAATTGAATTACAAGATCGCAAATTGCTTGTCTATGGTGTTCAACGTCACGTTTGCCCATAACATAAATTACAAGTAGGTTATGGTACTTAATTGTATTATTTTTATAGACTCAGAGATCTATAAATCAAATGTTGAAAGTAAAATAGGTACGTGTGTATTCTGTACCCCCGTTTTAATTATAAGGAATAAGGGGTCAAAACCACGTTAATTTTTATTGTCAAATCCAAATTAAAACTTTAACATTTATACACACTTACACTTTAGCATTTACTTAAATTACTCGTTTTGCCATTTTATCACAATTAACAACAATCATAACAATAGTTCTTGTGCTGAAAGTGTAATTGACCTTTAACTTTTTAGGAAGGTAAAGTATACCTGCGTGAGTCGTTTATTGGAAAAAGAAAAAAAAACACTCCTGGAAACATTATGAAGTAGAGAAATTGCCATTTTCAAACAGCCTTATCACTTTAACAATGCAGTATATTTCTTTTGCGTACGATAAAAACTTTTGCTTTCAACTTTGAAACTCTCGCTACCATTTTTCTTTTCCCTTCGGCTCTTTCATTAGATTGTTTAAAAAGCTTCAAATATTTTGGAATGTTTTAAAAGTACAATGCGTAAATGTGATTTTGAAGTTATCCTCATAGAACAAAAAATACTAATAGGATAAAAAACAAACCAAACACTTGAGAACTAAAGGAAAACAACTTTGATTTGCTTTTGTTGATTCATTTTAGTAAATTGATTTATTTGGCAAACATTATTGTTAAGTTCAAGATTTTCCAAAGCATAAAGGCTGGTTTACATGATGCAAGTTTCTTGCCTGTTGCATACAATAAAATTGAAGCAATAAATTACCTGCATGGTCTAAACAGTACGTAACATTTTGATCTTTTGCGCAAGTTTTGCTTGCCAAAATTTTCTTGGTGTTCGTCTTCAATTTTTTTACTTGTATCCACGTGTAAACAGTTGCGTACAATTCTTGAAGGGCAATTAACGCACTTGATTTATTGCATTCAATAATTGCACTTGAATGTACAAGAAACTTGCATCATGTAAACCAGCCTTTAAACAGTCGAGATGGCCAATTTTTAATTAAAAATATTTTTGAAACCCGAATTGATCACTCAAAGGTGTTAAACACCATTTACCTAATCACCTGCATCTGGGTCTTCATTTCCCGCATTCTACGTTGTTTCCGATCCGAATTGTTCCAAACAAAGGAGGTTTCGTAATTCGCTCCATGAAACATAAAGAGCTGAAATTCCAAAAGCATTTTCGCCCAGATGGATTGGATTCCGAATTGGACGACCGTTCGACGGATTTATGTGATGCTCGACGCTCATGACATATTCGGTTCTGAATACGATGTGTAGAGATCGGTCTTGATTAACATTTTAAAATAAAATACATAGCTGCAACTGAAATTCACGGTCGGATAAACGTTTTCATCTTTTTGTCAAACTTAGTGCAATGCAGAGTTGTCCGTTACATTTGGTGCAATGCTCACGTTAAAAGCTTTGAGTGGCAATGTACGTAGATGTAACAAGTTCATTTGTGAGAAGAACGTCGCGGTGTGAATTAATGGATTTAAAGCGCTTGGATTAACTAGACTCGGTCTGAATAGACCAGCTATGTAGAGCTTGCTCTTTTTATTGGATAAGAACAAGACTGGAAGTGGAATAGAAACTTTTACTGTAAAATGGATACATCTTTTTTTAGCTGTGACGGTTGTGGTCTGAGTGTTAGTGGTTTGAGACGATATTTAATTTATATTTTCGAGTAACCAACCGTCACGTTATGCCCATGTTTCAGGCCTTTAGGCAGCTTTTGAACTTGGACCGTAGGTCTGACCAATAAGCTACAAATTTATTAACATCAACCAACCTCTACGAACTTATTGTAAACTTTTAGAGCATATTATTTTACTATGAAAAGTAATGTGGTTTTGATACAGAAATAAGTAAAAAATTGAATGTGATTGAAACGATAGTCGCCGTATTCGACTCAATATTTTAACCAATTTCAGAAAAGGTGGAGGTTCTCAATTCGACTGTATGTTTTTTTTTTGTATGATAAGTTGTTCAGTGTAATGCTTATTATTTTTGTCAGACTTCATAATAAGAAGAACGCTCTTAATTCGGTGTTTTTTGTGGAATGTTTGTAATCTTAGAACTTCGTCAGTTACTAACCGATTTTAAACAAACTTTTTTCTTTGGAAGAATAATTATACTTTCAGTTTGGTTTCATAGAAATTTTTTTGAAGCCGAATATATGTTATCCATAGTACGAGTAAGTAATTTACAAGTTTTTTTTTTTAATTTTTTTATAATATTTTTTAGAGTTTTTGATTTAAGACGCATCCTTCATAAGATACAAAGTCGCCGTCTCTCGCGGCGTCACGTCCGCGGCAGCTGCGGCGCACGTTTAACGAGCGCCTTCGTGGATCTGGTCTCATAATCTCGGTTACTACAAATTTTATTGCAGTTAGTGAAACTGGCTTCGCGGTTTGGAGAATTCCGTGTACAGTTTGAGACCAAAAATGTTTTTGTGACCGAGTATGCGTGTATGGGGCTAGAACGAGCACATCTCGGAATGCGCCCCGGACCAATATGAGCACTTTCCCAAAACTTTCCCAGAATTAACACTTCTTAGTAAAGGTACTTCCCAGAACGAACATGTTGCCAAAAGTTGTTGTTGTTTTTAGTTCGTTATGATTTTATGATTTTTTACTCTCTTACAAAGTCAGATAAATAAGAACGATTCAAAAGTGTTTTGCAGACAATAGATAGGATGGTAATTATCTATACTAATATTATAAAGATGAAAGATTTGTATTTTTGTATGTTTGTGTTGAATAAACTCAAAAACTACTGGACCGATTTCAAAAATTCTTTCACCATTGGAATGCTACATTATCCCTGAGTAACATAAGCTATATTTTATACCCGTGCAAAGCCGGGGCAGGTCGCTAGTTTATTATAAAAGTATCCATATAATATAAATTATTTATAAATCTGGAGCTGGAAAATAAATGGTTCCATTGGGATCATCGATGCGGCTGGAACCGGGGAACGCAGCCAGTTATCAATAACAGTTCAACACCTTGCTTGATGGATTTACACCATTCATTAATTTATAGTATTTAAAATATACCGAAGGCATCATGCCAAAGAGACGTAAATATTTTTTCTACTTTTTAGGAGAAACAAAACCTCCCTAATTACGAGTATATACGTAAATGTTGACTGGCGAATATTTATATTAATAAATTAATAATAATAATTACGAGCAGTATAACTCTCTATAATTTAATTAAAACATTCTAGGTATATGTTATGACATATAAATATTATTTCATATATTTTCTAAAAAGCGCAAATTTTTATACATCTCTGGCATGACGATGGCATGATTGCCATTAATATTTAAAACGTAAAAAATATTTTTTTACCGACATTAACAAAATTTATTTATAGTCAATCTTTTCAATAAATTGAGAGAGTAAATATACCCTGTGCGTATAATTTAGTAAAATAAGAACCAGCAAGCGGTGTGTTCATTACTGAGATGAGAAAACTTCGAGCTCGCATGAGACGGGGCGGCTTTCGTTGGTTAGGCAATAAGTTGGAACTTTCGTGATGCCGTACCGGTAAGTGCTAATATTTACCGAGAACCTGCACAAGTGTCTGTTATATTAATTTAATGAGCAGACGAAAGTATGATCAAAATTTACTTTTAAATCGATTTATTATGATTATACTTTGAAATTACAGAGAGTATGAAATCACAAACCCACAGATTTTTTTTTAGTCTCATCGTAGACCGCATTATTATATTACTTACCATCAAGCAAGAAGGCGGAAAGTGGAAATTGAAGAAAACGTACTCAAACGTATTACAAATCTTCCTATACTTATTTAATTTGTTCTCTCAAAACAATTCAGATGTAATTTCATACGGAAGCCTTACAAGCAACATTAAATACGCAATCTCTGGGCAGATATACGAGCATCTCAGAAACTTTCTTCATCTGGGACCCTGTTCTGGCGAGTGAGGTAAGTACCATTCTTGTCATTGTCACTCTTATCAGAAATGTCATGGTAGTGAGCGTGACCGAGATATTCTCGAACGGTTCAGAATGAGCTCTCTGTTGTATTCGTATTTAAAGTACGCGATCGGGACGCGCTTTCGATCCATAAAACATTCTTTGGAAACTTCGCGAATGGGATCGCGGCTCACTTTCTATGTGTAGGGAGGGGATGTTGGTTGGAGTATCGGTATCGATAACATAGGTTTCATGTTATTTTATTGACTAATTGTTAAAAAAATACCTGTCATATAAGAAGATGATGAGAAAATAATTTTGGTGTAAGAGTGATTACGTTTACAGACTGTCTAAAATACTGACTATGCGTTGACTTTGTGGACAGTTATATTTAGAACTAGCAGCTAATTCATAAATAAGACTATGATCATCTACAACCTACTATTATAGAGGTACCTCTGTCAAGAGAGTACCGGGAAAATATCAATAATACACAAAATGTTTGTTATTCATCCAAATTTATTTTATCACCTTCAAAGTATGCTCCTTCAGAAACGATACACTTACGCCAACGAATAATCCAATCATCAAAACATTTTTTAAACGCTGTTTCCGGAATTGAGTTGAGTTCTCGCCTCGAATTCTACTTTATGTCTCCTACCGATTGAAAACGGGTGCCACGAAGTGGTAATTTGAGTTTAGGAAAAAGAAAGAAGTCGGCTGGAGCCATATCTGGTGAATATGGTGGTTGCTCGATGGTATTTGTTGAGTGTTTGGTCAAAAATTCGTTCACAATGATGGCCGTGTGCGAAGGCGCATTATCGTGGTGCAAAATCCAAGAATTTGCTCTCTTAAATGCCGCATAACACTCAAATAATATTCTTTATTTACCGTTTGACCTTTCGGCAAGAATTCCGAGTGCACAACACCGCGATAGTCAAAGAAAACAGTCATTAGACTTTGACTTTTGATCGACTTTGGCGTGGTTTTTTCGGTTTCGGTTCAGTTGGAAGGCGCCACTCCGAAGCTTGTTGACTAGTTTGCATGTCAAACTCGTAAATCCACGTCTCGTCACCAGTAAAAATGCGTTTCATAAATGTTGGGTCGGAATTGACTCGTTCTAGCATGTCCTCAGCGACTCTCATGCGATTGAGTTTTTGGAGAAAATTCAGGTCTTTTGGGACTAGCCGAGCGGTAACATGTTTCATACCCAAATGATTACTTAAAATGGTACGGATCGACTCGTGAGATACAGAAAGTTCAGCGGCTATCTCTCTCAAAGTTGAGTGAGGATTTTCAGTCACTATTTCCTTCACTTTTGCGATGTTAACTTCAGTTGCAGACGTTGATGGCCTACCAGAGCGAGGCAAATCTTCCATCACATCTCGACCGCTTTTGAACGCTTTGTACCACTCATAAGCACGTGTTTTTGATAAAGTCGATTCGCCGTAAGCCTTCTGTAACATTTTTAGTGACTCCGAACACGAAATTCTATTGGCGATGCAAAATTTAAGACAAACTCTTTGTTCGATGTTTTTGTCCATGATGAAATTCGTAATACACACTAGATATGACCTAACTAAAAACAGCACCATATTTAATCTAAATAACAGACGCAACTCAAACTCCGCGCCAAAATGGAAAACAGTTGTGCCAATCTAACAACAACAATAAAAACAAAAATTTGAATTTGGAACCCAAAACAAATCATCCATTCCCGATACTTTTTTGACTGAATACAAATTTTCACAAGTACTTACATCGTACAAACCTCTAAATCACAGTAAACAATTTAAGCGACTCAAGCACTGAAAACTTTAACATCACAAACGCCAAATTCTTCATTTTGCTTTATGCCCTTTCCAATGCAATTTAAATAAATTACGGGCCCTAAATAGCTCATAAATTATTCAAATTAGAAAATTGAAAAAAATTGGAATAAATCGCATCGATATTTCCCCTCCCTACGCGCGTCTCTAGCATTTGCGCCGGTATTCACCCGCGACGGCGTTATGAATAAATTATTATGAACATTCTTCATCTCGCGCTTATTGTTAGACTTTTCAATATCTAACTTATTGCATGGCGCTTTTATTTTGCTTTGGATTGTGACTTTTTATTTTGAGCTTTTGTTTTCTTGTACAAGTGTGTGCTTACGTTTACAAGTTTATCAATAAATGAGTTTATCAATAACTTGATCATAATATGATCAAGTTTATCAATACAACGTAAGCACACACTTGTACAAGAAAACAAAAGGTCAAAATAAAAAGTCACAATCCAAAGCAAAATAAAAGCGCCATGCAATAAGTTAGATATTGAAAAGTCTAACAATAAGCGCGAGATGAAGAATGTTCACAGAGAAACCAGAATCTTACCTTAATGGTTCCTTTTTACCATTTTGGTACGGATCCCTAAAAAACCCGGAAGAATTATTTCACACGGCTAATATTATAAGAAGGAACATAACAAAATATCCTAATTTCCGTTATAATTAGTCCCATTTCAAGCCAACTTTGTCGCAAGATCTCATTCCGTCCCCCGAGGCGTGCGGAACAAATACAGGAATAACGTTGCTCGATCACCTCGCAATGACAATGTCACTTCGGGGGCCCGGGGACAGCACATTTAAATTGAAGCTGTTGTTATGTGCACTCGCGGGGCTTCGAAGATAAGTGGAGGGGAGATGAACATCGAAAAACATACGACAGTGGAACAACTGTTAATATGACAGAACATCAACAAAAAAATAATTTTGAATCAAACAAATTTCAATGCTAAACACGGAACCTTATGTTTTGACCATTTTATGTATGAAAACTTGTTTGGACAAAATGATTATTTTGTTGCAGTTTTGTGATATCATTCCGAGCAACTTGACCGAATGCGAGTTTTCATAACTTTATTCAATGATTTAAAACTTCAAAAAATGTTGAAATGAGTGAGCGAGAAAGCGGCGTGTCATATTCTGGTACTTAACAACTCGCTGTGCAATGAGGTTTCATTTACATGGTGATTGATTATGATGAAAAGTAGACTGTGTTAATTCAGAATAAAAGCTATCTGTATCGTCTAGCCGTTTCAGCGTGAAATAGTAGCAAATATAGCTACAGTCAAACTATATCGTATTTATAATATAAGTTTGATCACAAAGTCCTAAAAGGTAGTCAAGCCATTGAAAATGCCTTGGGTATATTGGAGTTGCCCATAGGTGGTCACTTGGTCAGTGATCACTTGGCATAAAGAAGCCTGTCGTTTCATTGGTACTTCTTCTTCTTCTTCTTCTCCTTATTTATAAAAATTGATCGCTGTTCGCGTTTGTCTCGCTCAAACTCGAGAACAACTGGACTGATTTGAATATTTATTTTTTTTGTTTAGTTCGCTCTTATACTGCGATAGTTTAAAATAAAGAAAAACCACGGGTGAATCCGCGGGGTGCAGCTAGTATTTTATAAAAAAAGGGAAGATCATGTATATTTTTAACCGACTTCCAAAAACAAGAAGGTTCTCATTTTATTTTATTTTTTTTATTTCTGAGTATCTTTTATTCCAAAGTGCTAGACGTTGGCATTCACGTACTCGTATTTAGAAGACAAATAATTGTTGTGTTTAACTTCACGATAGACAAACATACACAATGTATTACTAAGTTTCGCATAGCTATTTCAAACTAAATAGTTGTCCAGAACTCATAATTATAGACGACGAAAAGCTCCATAACTTTTTTTTTTTCGATTTTCGCCTGAAATTAAATTGTAAAACTTTGGATACAAAAATGTCAGTATGAACTACATTTAAAAAGCAAACAATTTTATTGTATGCGATTTTTTGTTTAAAACAGGTATTCAGACAAACGAAAAGTAAAATACTTGAATCATTTTGAACAAGTTTTATTGTTACGAAATAAACGTACTCGTTTTTTGTGGAAGTGCACTTATTTATTTAACGAAATTTCATTTGATAAAATGAATTCACGGTTTGGTATTTCTCGACGTTATCTGTATTTTGTATTTATCAGAAATTATTTGCTGGTATAAACTTTAGCAATTTATAGGATCACTAGTTTTTAATTACAAAATTTATACGATTTTGAATATTTTTAATTGATCAACAAGAGTAAGAAGTTCAATAGAAACCTCCTAGAATAAAATGCTTATAAAAAACCGTACCATTTCCATAAGAATAAATAAGAATTTGTAACGCCAAACGCATAAAAAATAATATCTATGAAGACATTATAAAACGCTGTGAGGTTAGGGGTGTAATGTTTTGATTTGGACTGTTTCGAAGTTGTCGGTTTATATTATAAACCCGGGGCCGGAGTTATTACTTTATTAGCAATCAATCTTACTTAGAAAGCCGACATTGAGTTATGTATATTAAAAAGTTATTACACTTTCCGAGTAAATACATCGGCGTATTCGGCGTGTCTAAAGGCCGATAAATATTCAACGCGGAACAGAGCCAAAGTTACAGTCCCTAAACTCGAAGCAATATCAATACATTTACGTTTCGGATAAATCAAAGGGCGAAGAAAACTTTTACATTTATTCGAAGTCAGCCCTCTGTAGGATTGATCTGTAAATATCTTTTAAAATTCATCTTATTGTCCCTTGAACGGATAGCATATCTGAAGTCATGAGGGGCTAAAAAGTAATTTATATCGGATCTTTTGAACGTCTAGACTTGGATCGGGTTTCAGATCAGATTGTGAGAAGAATTTGATAGGTACTGCTTACTATGTAATGGATGGAACGGCTTAGAAAAACATTATCTTTGTAGCTTGTCATTTAGTTTGTTGAATTATTCATCGGGATCTGAGGAGCAGAAATTTCAATGACAAAGTGAAAAAAGTCATTGTTATAGCAAAATGTTTGATACAAGGCTCTTATCCACAAACGGTATCACTGTTGTTGATAGCTTTCCCCTATAAAATTGTTAAAATTCATTGTTGAATCGATGTCAAGTAAAATAGGAAAAAGAATATACCTAGCGATATGCGCGCTTTGTTGTTTTACGAGATGATTATACCAAGGACGCGTGTCATCTAACGCAGTCTGTCATTGAATGACTATCAAAATTGCGTATAATTTATACAGGGTTACTAGTTATTAAACCTTTTCTAGTAGCTTATAATGGGGGAGTTAACAAATTTGACTATAAACCCCTATGCAAAAGTTAACCATTTCTGAGAAAAATTGAATTATTGACATAATTTTTTAGTTTCTATTTTGAATAACTCTCCCTAGAACCTACTAGAAGGAACAGGTTCAATTACCGGTATCCCTGTATATAATAAAAACGTAAACGACCGCTGTCTATACATGGAAGATATGTGAGTAAAAATTATTTTTGGAAGTCTTTATAAACGCAATAGATTAAGTACGCAGAGCTCATAATTTTATAAGCTCATTTTAATTATGTTCTACGAATCAATTAAGATCCATCTATCCAATATTTTTTGTAAGAATTTTCATTAAAATTCTCCCTTACAAGGTTCTCGAAAGCAGACTGATTGTGGCAGGTTTTCATCAGTTTTTTGGTCGTGAACAAAAAGGTCCGGATTTTAATTCAATCTAGCCTGGGGCTAAAATAAAACGAAGCCTCGTACTCAATCATGATTAGCGGTAGAAAGTAAGTTACTTTTTATTTTGTTTTCAAGGGATCAATTTGTTTGAGTAGTTTGACCTAAATCGAGGCTTTTGATTGTCTACATGTGTGTAAAAATAATGTTGGTTTACGTTTGTTTCGCAAATTGATTAGGGAATTGTTTGCTTGACTGAAAGTGACTCAGTTATACAGACCAACTGAATGTAATTGTATTGTTTTACATTTTAAAACTTAGGCCCGGTGTAGACTAAAGTAAGTTGATGACACCAGACTTTCTTACTCTATACTAAATGGTTTAAATGTTCAGACAATTGAAGTGCTCAATATATTAATTATTATTATCAAAACATATTATGGTAACGCTATGTTGCCTAGATAGATATAGCAAAAAACGCTCTCCAGAAACGTTATATTACCCTAAATTAGTGCGAAGTTTATATTTACCCTAAAACTTAAGAACACAAAACACAGCTTAAGTTTTGAAATGTTTAACATAAAATAAAAGTACGTTTCATTAACACATCACAGTTCACTAATTCTATTTTATTTTATAAAGTTAGAGACGGCACAAAGCTGGTTGCTCTACGAGTAAAACCGAGAAACGGATAACATAATTCTCCACTAAGCTTAGCACAGCCCTATTCTTGGCCGCTCGAGATTATCTCGATAACTCTCACTCTCATGACTCTCTCTCTCACTCTCATACATTTTGTCGAGTGTCATTGACATTTTTCTATGGAACAGCTGTTTTTTTTTGTGAATTCCAGGTTGGTCGCATGGTAAAAGTTATTCTAATTATGAGCCCTTTTCGGCTTAGCATACCCTTTCTGTATAACCTTGTATACTAATATTTGATAAAAGTGAAAATTTGTATGATTGTTACCACTAAACGCTGACACCACTTAACGGATTTACATGAAAGGAATGAACGTCGTTCATGGTCATAGGCTACTTTTTATACCGAAAAACTCATGTTAACTTTTTGACCGCGAGTGAAACCGCAGAACGCAGCAGTTTCTAAAAAGACGGCAGTGACCATCGATCTAGTATGTAAGGACTTCGGTGGCAGTGACCGAGATAATACCTCACTTGCCAGAATAAGGCACCTCTCGTACGTTTTGTTAGAGTTTACAGTCACGGGTTTTTTATTTGTTATTTCTGTAGTGCCGGGACCAGGACGGGACAGAATAGATAAAAATACTCCGCTGGTGAAAGGAGTAGGGCTGGCTCTCTCAAGTTGTGAGTTCGCAGTACAATGCAATTACAAATACACTTTATTGACAACACAAAAGGGAAGTACAAATACGGTATAACATTAAAGATAAGCACAAGAAGACAATCTTATTGATAAAAAAGCCATAGCTTCCAGAAAGAGAGTTTTGTTGAATACGTTTAATGGTATCTCGTGTGTTTATCAGCAATAAAAATGTTGACCTACGTGTGGTCCTTAGTAGCATGAGTATTGAGTATGCCTGTATGTTGAGAAATTCCTTGGTCTAAATAAATCACCACAGTGCTGGGTAGGAATCTTGTATATTAAACAAACCTTATTTACCTATATGATTTTACAAAACGAAACGCTTGCGCGTGCTAACTCTGTACAAGTGGCGTCATCTAGCGAATTTGTTAGGAACTACGTTAACATATCGCCCACCAAGGACATCAGTTTATGTCCTTCATAAAAGTAAGGCGTTGAATACATTTACACAATACTAAACTCTTACTATTGTTTACTTAACTGCTTACTGGTAAAATACATAGTTTAGATAGCGGACGCTTGATTTTTGAACCATTGCACTGGACAGTCACGACTCGAGTGGTATTATCACTTCCCGGATGCTTTAAAACTACTCTGCCTAAGAGCCATCGTGCGGGAGGCAATCCATCCTCCTTTACTAAAACGACATCTCCTATATTTGGCTCTGGCAGTCGCTGAGTCCATTTGTGTCGTTGCAGAAGATGCGTCAAATACTCGTCTGACCATCTCCGCCAAAACTCCTGTACCATTCGTTGCGTTAGCTGCCATCGTTTAAGGCAACTTATATGACTGACGTCTTCGTAATTTCGATCAGGCACCGTTATTAGAGGTTCCCCAATCAAAAAATGACCTGGGGTTAATGGAGTGGGTTCATCTGGACTTCCAGGCATCACTGATAACGGCCTCGAATTAAGGCATGCTTCGATTTGTGTCAAGACAGTAGATATTTCTTCATAGGTGAGAGTCGAGTCACCTATTACACGTCGCAAATGGAACTTAGTGGACTTTACTCCAGCCTCCCAAAGTCCTCCAAAATTAGGGCTATGAGGAGGAATCGGATGCCAGGAGGTGCCCTTGTTACCTAGCCATTCGCGGATTTCAACTGCGACAGAAGACTGCTCTACCGCCACCAAGTGTCGAAGCTCTTTTAGTGCACCAACAAAATTAGTTCCGTTGTCGCTCCACAGATCACTAATATAACCCCGACGAGACACAAACCTCTTAAACCCCGCGATAAAGCCAGTAGCTGTTAAATCGCTGATTGCCTCCAAGTGGACACATTTTGACACCATACACACAAAAATGCAAATGTATCCCTTGTAAGACTGATGTCCGCGACCCTTGGAGGCTCTAATGTTAATAGGGCCGGCAAAATCTACGCCACTATGGAGGAACGGTCTGGCTGGTTTCACCCTGCAAGCCGGTAATTGACCCATCAGCTGCGTTTGAGCAGTCGTAGAATAGCGCTTGCATGTGATGCATTTGCGTACATGATCCCTAACTAATGTTTTAGCTGATATGATCCAGTAATTTGTACGCAAATGACTCAGCATCAACGATGGTCCTCCATGCATGGTATTCTTGTGGGCTTCATCAATCACTAATTTGGTGAAGTGATTGTTATGTGGCAGAATGATGGGATGTTTTGTGTTCTCCTCCAAATTGGCTCTTTCTAAGCGACCACTTACGCGTAGAATCCCATCACTATCTACCATAGGACAAAGTGATTTTAACTTGCTCGACCTCGATTTTACTTGTCCAGTTTTCTTTATCGCCTCAATGTCTTCACCAAATTCTTGTCTTTGTGCATGTTTTATACATATTTTCGTAGCTTCTTGTATCTCGTCTTTTTCCAAATATGCTTGATATCTTCTTTCTTTACTCTCTTGTTTCTTCCATTTCAAAACTCTACGACAGTAAGCTATCACTCTCACTAACTTCTGCAATGTTGAAAACTTGGTCCAGATAGGATGATCTTGTGTGGTTTCAGTGACAACATGGGATTTAATCGATCTCTGTTCCATGCTTGTGGCTATTGATTTGGGTCTGGAATAAACAATTATGTCATCTTTAAGCCACGATGGTCCCTGAGTCCACAACACACTGACGGTTAGTTCTTGAGGTTTTAACCCTCTTGATGCTATGTCTCCAGGATTGTCAGCGGACTGGACATGAGCCCAGTGAGTATTCTCAAAGTTTGAAAGTATAGTAGATACTCTGTTCCCGACGAAGGTAGACCAGCGGCTTGGATGGCTGCTAAGCCACGCCAGAACCACTGTGGAATCTGTCCACAGATGAATACTACTCTTCGGGATCTTCATGACTTCAGCTACTTCTGCTGTCAACTCAGCCAACAACACTGCTCCCATCAACTCTAGCCGAGGTACGGATTGCTGCTTAACAGGTGCGACTCTAGTCCGAGATGTGATCAAACTTATTTTAATTTCTCCGTTCTTCATTTTTGTTCGCAGATACACCACCGCCGCATATGCTGCTACTGATGCGTCGGAGAAGCCGTGCAGTTCTACAGAATCGTCCTTATCGTAAGTATTGATCCATCTAGGAATGCTGAAACTACATGTCTCTGTTAAGTTGCTGCGGTAAGTCTGCCATTCAGTCATCAATTCCGCCGTAAGCTCTTCGTCCCATTCCAGACCTGCAAGCCACAGCTTCTGGATGAATATTTTTGATGTGACAACACATGGTGCTGCCCATCCCAGTGGGTCGAAAAACCGCGAAATATCTGAAATGACCTTTCTCTTAGTAATAGGAGTTTGTTGTTGTGGAAGATTGACTGAATATTGGAACTCGTCATTTTCACGATTCCAAGATATTCCTAGAATTTTCATTACTCCATCTTCTTTTATATCCTTACTTCCTTCGTCCTGATTCTTTTCAACCTTTTTAGTATTTCCTTCCTCTGTTTCCTTATTTAATTCTTTACAGCTACTCACCCATTTCTGCAGATGGAATCCACCCTTGGTAAGTAACTCTGACATTTCTTTATATATATTTTTTCCCTCTTCAACTGTCTGACACCCTGTCATTAAATCGTCTACGAAAAAATCATTCTTTACCTTTTCAGCTACTTCGGGACAACGTGCACCTTCGTCGATTGCAAGCTGCTGCAACGTCTTCACTGCCAGGTAAGGTGCCGATGCAGTACCAAAGGTAACTCGTACTAATTTGTATTCTTCTATTTCAGATCCGGGATCGTCGCGCCACACTACTCTCTGAAAATCAGCGTCATCTGGAGCCACCTTCACCTGCCTATACATCTTAACGATGTCAGCACAGATGCTTATGGGGTACATTCTCCATCTCATAATGATATGACGTAGTGGCTGCTGCAACATGGGACCTACCATTAGATCGTCATTGAGTGACGGTGAATTCGAGCTCTTCATTGAGGCGTCGAACACAATTCTAACCTTGCTTGTCGTCTTATCGTCGCGTACCACAGCGTGGTGAGGTAAATAAACCGCTGTAGATAATTTAGAGTCATCTTCTGGTACGCGTTCAACATGACCAAGGTCGATGTATTCATGAAATACCTCAGAATAACGCTTCGCTAATTCTCTGTTCTTCTTGAATTTATTTTCAAGAAGCAGGAATCTCTTGATTGCAAGCTCTCTGCTGTTCCCATATTGACATTTCGGATCTTCGTCGCGGAATGGAAGTTTGACTACATAGCGTCCTTCATCATCACGGTAAGTACTTTGCGCATAAATTTCTTCGCACCGTTGTTCATTTTCAGTAAATGTCTTCTTCTGAACTCCAGGAATGACAGTCTCTATTTCCCAAAACTTCTTTAGAAGTTCATTGTCATCTGTTTGGTTTTGTGAGCTGATGGAAACATGATGACAATTGATGGTGTCACTAGTTGAGGAAACCTTTCCTGATAAAATCCAGCCAAAGGCTGTGTTCTGAGCTACTGGGAGCCCTGGCGGACCTTGAATTAAACCCTCCTTCAATACGTGCCCGTATGCTTCAGCACCAAGCAAAATGTTGATCTTGTTTGGTGTGTGATAGTCTGGGTCTGCTAGGTGGACTACTTTCAGCTCAGGCCAGTCACACGGAACAACCTTAGCTGATGGTAAAAGTGACGTAATATTCTTCAATACATACGCATGCACTCTTACGCTAAATTTCGGATCTAGACGTGAATGTATTGTTACTGTCACTGTGTGGTCTGAAGCTAAAGTGCTCTTCTCCCCACCTATTCCAGATATCACTGACTTGATTGGCTTCTTCTCAAGCCCAAGGAGTTGGACTGCTGATTCTGTTATGAATGATGCCTGGGATCCTTGATCCAATAACACTCTCAGCAGTTGTGTTGAGCCATGCTTTGTCTGTGCTTCGACAAGTGCTGTGGCTAACAAAACTTGTGTACCCAATGACGACTCCTTTGAAAAATGTGACGTTACGTTTAACGTTGATTGTGGACCCTCTGATAACGTTGCCTGAATATTAGACACTGCTGACTTTACGTTCGCAGATTCATTGACAGTGTCTACTGCTGTTGAGACATATCTTGGATGCAGCAACGAATGATGACGTCTCTTGCAGACGTGACATGATGTACTCTGGCGACAATATTTGACGGAATGATTCGTTCCTAAACAATTAAAACATAGCCTATTTTTCTGAACGAAATTCTGACGCGAATCGTGACTCTCCTTTGCAAACAGCTTACAATATGCTATCTTATGATTCTCATTACAAAATTGACAATTAGTTGGGAAATTAACTATCTTATCATTATTAACAACATGATGCACATGGTGCCGAGAGGTCGATGGTTTGCTAATAAAACTCTTAGGTTTAGTGGATTTGGTCTCATTCAAAAACTCGAGTGCTCGAAACCGGGCTTCTAAAAATTCTTCGAATTGCGTGAGTGTGGGTATTTCATCCGTAGTACTTATTTGCATTTCCCATAGTTTGCGTGACTCTGCCTCTAATTTTGAGCTCACTATGTAAATGATGATGACATCCCAAGAAGTCACGTCAATTCCTAGATTTTTGAGGCCGTTGAGACACTCCATAGTTGTATCCAGTAAACTCTTAATACCATTCGAACTCTCCGCTACATTTGACTGATTTAGGAACCGTTTCAAAAGTGAATTAGATAAGAATCTTTTGTTGTTGTACCTGCTAACCATCAATGTCCAACACTCAGCATAATTGGATGATGTAACAGGGATGTGCCGAACTAGTTGCTCGGCTTCACCGGTTAATAAACCCTTTAAATAATGCATTCGCTGTACATCATCCAAAGTCCCGTTGTTGTGGATTAATGAGGTGAACAAATCCTTGAACGTTGGCCACTCTGAGTACAAGCCGGAAAATTTGGGGATCTCAATTCTCGGTAATTTAACACAACTATCCCGCTTATGTTCAATTAATGGCACGGCTTGCATCACGGGAACAACTTTTAACTTATCCAAAACCTCGAGCAATTCACTTTTGTGGTTGAAGTACATTTCTTCGGTCACTTCATATACATCTTCACTAAAATAGAAGTGCCTTTCATCGACATCAGTACATTCAATTATTGAGTTGTGCGTGGACATAAACTCATTCCAAACAGTTTCCAATTGATCTAATCTAGTTTGGACATAAAACTGGGTAATTCTATCTTTGGGTGACTTTCTATAATTTTTAACAGCCTTTTCTATAATACTTTTCTTATTTAATTGTAATTTAAATGAGGCTTCCATTTTAACAATAAACTTTACAAACAAATTTTCGATAAAAGTTAAGTTTCAAATTGATGCTAAATTTTTACAAGTCCGTGGAACCTTGTCGCAATGAAAAAACGTACAAATAATTTTTAATGAAATTTTCTAAGTCCAAAATTGCAACAGAAATTTTAACAAGTGTGTAGAACCTTATCGCAATGAAAAATTTTAAAATTGGCCGTAGGTTCCCCGTTTATACCACTTATTTCTAACTATTCTAAGTCCAACTAACTAACATGCAAATTTTACAAGTCCCAAATGTCAAACTAATCACTGAACTTCTTCACTCACTAGTCACTTGAACAAATAAATTGTTACTCACGATTGCTTCTCTTCATTACCGGTAGACTCCACTTCTCTTCACTTGCATCTGCGCCACCTTGGTTACTTCGCATGCGCCTGCGTCAACTTTACTCCATTCGCTAGCGCCTGCGCCACCTTGCTCCGCCGTTGAGAGTGTTCCGAACCACTGGCGCCCTCCAGTGGCGAGTAGCGGAACCACTCTTTCTCTCTGGATTTCCAAAATGCCTCCGGTGTAAGAGGCTAGAAACTCCACCGGCGTGCGATAAAAGCGCCTGCCACAAATGCCGGTAAATTTCCGCAAAAAATTATCGCCCTCCAAAACCGTCGCTGTATCCGGCTCGAAGTATGTATGTTGAGAAATTCCTTGGTCTAAATAAATCACCACAGTGCTGGGTAGGAATCTTGTATATTAAACAAACCTTATTTACCTATATGATTTTACAAAACGAAACGCTTGCGCGTGCTAACTCTGTACAAGTGGCGTCATCTAGCGAATTTGTTAGGAACTACGTTAACAATGCCACTCTTGAATAATTGCTACCTATTTAGCAGCATGGAAGCTTTTCTGTAGTAGTAGTTAGTTGTTCTATAATTGTTTTGTTCTGCAGTATGCTACCTTTAGCGCAGATAGAAAACAGTGTGTTTTGGACGCGTCTGAACATATCTCTTTATCATCTTTTGGTAGAAATGGTTTTATTTAAGAATTTAAAGTTAGCCTAAAAAGCAATTTAGGTTGTATTACGAGTGTAAAAACCAATTGTAAAGGCTCGCTAATTATTCCGCACAATAGTCGGTAGGTAACCCTGGCGTCTCATTACTCGGCATTAAGGCGATGACTCGACTTGATGAGCTTCTTTGTACGCCTTGCTGTGCCACAGTGTAGCATGTGGCGATACAGTAACACGTAGCTACACACGCAGTTATAGAATTTAAGAATATTGTATCGAAATAAAGTGTGTGGATTTTTGGACGAATAAGTAGTTTTTTTTATGGTGGTTCTCGGTTGGTCTTTATCTATTAAAGCTAACTAAAAAACCATTTATTTTTTCACGGCTACTTTAAAATGAAAATTGAAATAATATAAAAAATGCTTTAAACCAATCATCCTGGATTTTTTTTTATCAAATCACTGAAATTTTAATGTTAAACGTTGTCAGTGATTTGTGGTACTTAACTCCATAAGAAATCTGTAGTATAATTTTATTGAAAAATTCTTAAAAAACAACCGGGCCAAACATAATAATCTATTTTTAAAAGCTTTTAAAGAAGAAGAAATAATCTTGCAACTCGATTTTAAACCACTTCGCGATGTCCAATGGAGCAGACATTTGAGATACTCGTACGTGTGCAACTCCAATGACAATACAATACAAAGTTTAGTTAAAAAAATATGTTTTATATTAATTTATTTACACAATGCATTTCTTACTTACTTTTCTCTTACTGTGGCCGCTCTTCTTTGTAGGTACATGCAACACCGCAAACCTATAAAAATATTGCCAGACACTGAGATGCTCAGACAATATCTTGGCGACCTCATTATAATCCTTGCTTATGGCTAATTAAGCCATGTTGTATTACATTCATATTTTTTTAATCTGAATTTTAAAGATTCCAATTTTAAAAGTGTTTTTTAAAGCTGTAGTAATTACTGTATAGAAAGCTAAATACGCATTCTAGGTTATATTGTTGTTGGAAACGAGGCAGATTATAAGAAATATTGTTAGTTAGAATTTGGCTTAAAAGATGTAAGAGCCTTATTTACATTTTTCGTTACGACGTTTCAACACCAAATTTAAAAAGTTTTAGTTTAGGAGAAAACTGATAATTCTGTCAAATTTTAGAAATATGAGTACTGTAACTAAACAACTGTTCATTGCTATTGCAAAGAAAGAACATCTAAACCTAAACACTTTGCAATGTGTCCTGTTGTATTTTCGGTATATAAAATATCTTTTTTACTTCAACTAGATTTACAAAACTCCGAAAGAAAAAGCCGAGTTACATCGCCGATAAAGGCCTTTATTTGCTTCGAGCCCTCACCGAGCAGCGTCGTGAAAACCTCAGCATTATTAAGATTATTTACAAATTCAGGCATTTACAGAATACGGAGTCGCAATGCAGTGGTAAGTGACAGCATTAGTTAGTTAGACGCAATGTGCGCAATACAAGCAACAAGCAGTATCACAGGCGCTTACCAAGTTGCGAAGATTTTAATATCTACCAAAATACTTGTACTATATTATTTTATGAAAAAAATTACCCCAACACACACACACACACACTAAACTTGTACTACCATCTTAAATTACTCCTTTGGTGAAGAGCTGTGGTTAAACTTTTGGCCTGTCACCAGATTGTAAATATATCCTGGAAGTCTTCAAGTCGCGAGTGAATTGGTTTCTTCTGGCGAGCGTGCTTCATCGTAGACCGCATCGTTGCTTACCATCAGCCGAGATGGCGGTCAAACGCAAGCCTATTACTGAATAAAAAAATCTACTTTGGAATAAATTAAATAGATATATTCTATAGTAAACTCACAATTGATTATTTCATTGTCAGAAAATATAAACTGTAAAAATAAGTTAGTATTGGATTTTCCAGGTCATTTTTGATGTAATATAAACGCACTGACAGGCATTTAGTCACACAATTGATGCTATTAAAATTGCTATCATGCTCTTACTGGGGTAACATTTAATACAGTTGAAGTTCAGTCGCGTGTTGACACAAATACAAACAGTTTATTATGTTAATGGGTCTTTTTCAATTTGAATGCAAATCCACGATAATGGCGCTTGATGGTGATATTAATGGACGCGGCCACACGACGACGAAAATTATATGAGGGATTAGAATATAATGGGGTTGTTTGCTTTTATATTTCGAAGATTTGGATTCACAAATTGAATGTGTCAACAATAAAGGGCGGTGCAATATTTTGGATGATAAATGTCGGTGAAGTTAATTGGATGATCCCTTATTAAAGCAGCTCAGGATGATATTTTTTTAAATTGAATTATGGTTATAATATGGGTGTTTTCAAGTCGAGAGTGAATCTTCTAGGCAAGCGTGCTCCATCGAAGGCCGCATCGTTGCTTCCCATCAGGCAGGATGGCGGTCAAACGCAAGCCTATTTTTGAATAAAAAAAAGAATAATTAGTAAAAGCAGAATAGAATAATGATATACAATAATTATATACTCGTACTAAACAAATCACAAGAAAAAACTAAGACCAAGTAGAATTTTATTTGGTAGTACAAGGGCGGCCTTATCGCCTTAAGCGACCTTTTAGGAAGGAGATCATTCCACTCTAATTATGATATGCATTAAAATATGGTGTTTCAATTTCAAGCTCCTAGTTGTACCTAAATGTCATTTGCGGTCACCTATCCGAACACTAGTCGTCTTTTTCGTAGCATTGGTGATCGAAAATTAGTGTAAGAAAAGCTACAAAATGCTACGACGAAGCCAAGAGCGCTAGCTACAAGTTGCTACGACCTCTACAGGCTCTACGGAATTTATCAGATTTCTCGCCTGAAATTTTCACTTGAAGTTTCACTTGAACTATAAGCTATTTTGATATCAAATACCGATGTTTCCCAGGAAATAGGCTATTTCTACCTGCTTAGAAATAGAGCTCAGTTTAGATCTCTTGATTCATAGAAGACGTCTGACTTTCGAGGTCGGCCCATTATGTATAGAAATAGTAATGTAACCTAAATATGCCATATATTATTTATTATTAAAATAAGTCAAGTTCTACGGTAGTTACTAAGACAGGACTAGTTTATATCCAGAAAAGTTCTAGTTTATAACAGAATTAATAACACATTCTATTTCAAGAATGCAATGCAATTTCTATTTTCAAAATTCATCTCGAGTTTTTGATTTTCAAATTCCTGTGTCTATTATCGTATTATTTATAAGAACTAGGTATTTCAGAATACTTACCAGCTGGAGGAAAATATTTTGTTTCTTTTAGTATAGTATCTACTGTTGACAATATCGTCGTAGATGGTAAATGCATTGGTAAGCAACAGCACCACACCTATATTTATCATCATCGTTCATTAATACGCAGAATTTATCAAACAAACACGCTCAACAAAAGACTTAATATCCTTCCCATCACAATAACCATACACCATCATAAAACAATTCAACAACGACGGCCTCGTGACCTCGTGACCCGGGGGCAGGAAAATAATGCCGGAGGTGAAAAATGCGGATATTTCTCTCCACGGACGCAATTACGTGCTTACATCCAACGCTGGTCACGGAATGGACGGTAGACAACGACCAACGTATCTGCGCTGCTAAACGAGAGAGCCACCACCGCTTTTTTGAAGCACAATCGGAAATCACCAATGAAAAGTTTTAGTTCCGTATTTGACCAGTTGCGCTTATAAGTTGGTGGGTCTTTAAATCACTTAATTTTCACTTTCGTCTCTATTTTGAAGAGCTTTTGCTTTAATGAAGATGAAACGAGTTTTGACTTGATTTTTCTTAAAAGTGAGACTTTACTTCTGGAAATTTCAGTCGGGACGTTTTATTTTAAAACATTTATTATAAAGACATTTACTGTCAGTTTAAGTTATCATTCAATCTGTGTGAATGTTCCTTATCTATGCTTTGATTCATTTATAACAAAGTCGACGAAGTCATCATCGTCATCTAACCAGCTTTTAGTGAAAATTCCTTAATTTTTAGTTAAGTTTCAAGTCTTCATATTACGTAGCCCACTATTTACGAGTACATTTAGCCCAAATAACACGTTTGTATTTTCAACAAAATGATCTCCAAGATTCGTTAACTACACTTTACACTTAAATCAAAAATCAGTCCAACATTAAAAAAATATGTTCAAGTTTTAAAATCCTTTGAAAACTTTTTAATTTTTATTTTAAAACATAATACTTTCAATGCTAAACAAAGTTCGAAACTCGAAGTTTTACCGCAACGGCTGCAGTTGGTAATATAATGTTCATAACCCATTAAGGCTTTTTAATCCTTATAATAACCGACTCATCAGTTTCAAAGTTTCACGAAGCAAAGTTTCAAAGATTCTCATACTACTCGTAATCAAACTGACCTCAAAATTAATAATTTAAGATACCTAAAATTGAATAATATTAATTCAACTTATACATCAAACATACTCAAACACCCTCTTGGACATTATAATATGAGTACACTTTCTTTAGCATTTACTTAGTATATTACTTACGTGAGAAAGGTAAAAAATAAATTATTTATAAAAATTAAATCTTCTTACACATAAAAATTAATCGCTGTTCGTTTGTCTGGCCATAACTCGAGAAGGGTTGGACCGATTTCGTTAATTTTGATCTTGAAATATTTGTGGAAGTTCAGGAAAGGTATATAAGTATAAAAAAAATAGTTAACACGTACACAAGTTACATAGTTACGACGTATACAAAGTTACACAAGTACGAGTACATAACTCAGTCGGACATCGAGAAGTGGTTTAAAAATTCAGTTGCAAGGTTTGACCCCCCCCCCACATACAATACATACTAACTACTACAACTACTACTATTTCTCCCACTGCTGGGATACAGGTCTACCCACAAAGGGTGATTATGATTAGGCCATATTCCACCACGCTGGCCAAGTGCGGATTGGTTGATTCACCATACACCATTGAATTTCTAATTACGTACTAACACGACAAGTTAATTAAGCTTGTAAAAATAGGCATGTTTGTCCTAAATATCACTCAGAGTTTTAAACAGCAGTTAAGCTTTACGAGGCACGGTACGGTAATTGTTATTATGAGCCGCCCTGTGGGTAATTTTACTGGGATAGCTATTAAACCTGAAACGCAGTAAGAAATGTTTTCACATAGCTATTTGTTTGGGTTAGTGAAGCGGTTAAATAGTAAAGATATAGGTACTGGGTCATAAGTGAAAGGGTATGATGAGCCGAAAACGGCTCTTAGCAGGTACTCATCTTTATAACAAAGTTTTACTATGGGACGAACCCGGAATTTGCGAAAAAGAAATCAGCTGTTCCATACATTTTACCAAGTGTCAGTGACATTTTTCTATGTGTGACATACTCTTTCCTCATAACCATGTCAGATACAGTCATAGCTATGACTCCTTAAAACGTTTTTTCAATGATAGTCTTGCCTTTGATTGCTTTCTTGCCGGGTGGTAAGCAATGATGCGGTCTACAAAAACTCTACCAGTTACAGAAATCTGAAAAATCGCGAGTGATGCCGCGGCGCGGGTGTGGCTAGTTATAAATATATTTAGTAGCCTCGTTCTGCCACAGTAGGTCCGCTCACTATTTCACGCATGACTTGCTTCAGACAAAGGTTTATTATTCAAGCTCCTGTGAAATATTGCCGCCGTTTAGAATTCATTCAATTTTGCGTTTTGTGTGTGCTACAACTTTTAAAAATATTTTGTTTCATACACATATTTTACAATTCAATATTGAATGTTAAAAATTTAACTTTTTTGTTGTCTTATTTATACCTATAGATACATTATAATGAAAGCAGATTTATTTTGGATTGTAAAATAAACTATTTACTAAACCTGCAACCTTGCTTTCTGTTCAAGATTATCTTATAACCTAAATAAAGACCCGATCTCCACGCCCGTTGGAGCATCACCCCAGCACACAAATAACAATAAACCTCTTACCATCCCCTTACCTATTCCTCATAAAAAATTGCAAATCAAAAGAGGACTTAATCCGATAGGGGCGATACGTAAACACTACAACAAATAAAAACAAAAAACAAAACAAGCGAACGCCGATAAAAAGTGGCCTACAGTCGCAAAGGTTGGTCCTAAAAGGGATTTATGCGAACATCCGAACGGCCATGTATTTCTGAATAGTTGTTTACCCAGAAAGGGTCCATAAGGTAGATTGAATATATTTTATGAGCCGCGAGTCCTGGCAGAAAATTTTAGATTAGTTTTGTAAAGTAATCTCGGATTTATGAATTGATGTTTATAAATTGAATAACTAATTTACCGTGGTCGATAGATATTGATAGAAAAATCTGCTAGTTTCGTTTTTTGCCGCTTTATTAATGAAGTATTTTATTATTCATTCAGTAGTTTTACTTTAGAGCCCGTTACTATTTTAAAACTGGCATATTCACTATTTTTGGTCTCTTTATCATTTGACAGCAGGTAAGTAGGTGTTAAATTATATCTATATAGTTTATAAGTTTATAGTACAATGGGGCGTTTTAAAAAGGGAGTCTACAAGCACCTCTCCGGGCTAGCAAAGCATCATCGACGCCGCTTGTGTGCAGGTGTTCGTAGACGTCGGTTTTTCTTACCATCAGGCGAATCGTCTGCCTGTTTGCCGTTCTTTAAAAAAGAAACAATGAAAATTTACAAATATTAATAACTTTAAAAAACAAATAAATTAGTATCTACTATAACTTGAATTTTCAAGTAAAGCTTATATGCACCGAAGTCGGATTATATCGAACCGCCCTAACATCACATTTGTATCGAAACCGCGGAAGCCGAAATCCGGGGGGGTGCGGGCCGTATTCGGGGAGGTAAGGTATGGGATCTGAATATCTTAAGAGATAAATCGATCGATTTTGTGGATGGCGTCATCATATCATGACGATTTTTATAAATAGAGAAATTACTAAGTAACCTAAGTACTTACTTTAATTTTAATGAAATGTTTCAATTTTACCGTTGAGACTTAATTGTTATTATTAATTGTTAATGTTACCAAAATGCTTCAATTAGACTTGCTGGACTAATCTTTTCATAGGTGTGTTTTCACAACATACAGTCCATCAGATGAAATAAGTGAATTTTGACCGATTGAAACAAAGGAAGGGCCAATAAAATCGGTTACTAGATTGTGCGGTTCTTATACGATTTCGATTTCTTATTTTTGGTAATCGATTTCAGTTTCACCAATAAACATAGTAAATAATTTTATTATTTTTCAATTATCGATTTTCTCTTCACTAGCCTGGTTACAGAATAGGGAACATAGGCCTTATACCGGACTGTTCTTCAACTTGTGACGAAAATGTCAATAATTTTTATAAAAACTAAAGAGTGGTATAATAGAGTGTATACTTTAAAGCCACTATCGTAATAAAGTCAATGGAAGATTCAAATTGTAATAATAATTTTAAGACGCGAACAAAAAAGCGTGTATCCTACAGTTAAAAAATACGTTCTACTATGTCACCCAGTTTCATCCACTATCCTACAGGAATCTTTTTTTGGGTTAAATATCTGCCTATGATGTGTTAATCCAGGGTATAAACTTAATCCATAGCTACTCAATTTCGTTTGAATCTGTTCAACCGTTTCTGTATGATTGATTTATCACAACCATATAAACATTAGTTTTGTATGGTTGTGATTTTGTAACATTTTGTAGTGGTAGTTTTGCAGAGCCCACCTGGGGAAGTACCACACCTTTGTCTGTTATTCCACCGCCAAGCAGAAATGTGTAAACATTACTGTGATCCGGTTGGAAGGGCATTGTTTCCAGTGAAATTACAGGGCAAATGGGAGATTAAACAACTTATATCTCAGGGTGACGAGCGCAGTGCTGTGCCACGCAGGGTCTTGAATTCTGCGAGTTCAAAATTCTGGGTGGCGCAGACCTGTTATGGGCAAACGTGACGTTTAACATCAGGCGAGCGATTTGCTCGTCTCGTCACTCAATTACATTACAAAAAAAAAAAAAAACATTTACATCTATAATTTTTTTTAATTCAATTTATTGTGCTTGTGGGCCTAGGTTACAAAGGTGTTTGAATGATAAAAGATATCCAGACCCCGCCTGTCAGCGTACAAGCGGGTACTTAAATGACTAATTACAGATTTAAATAAAAAAACGAACATAACAGAATTAAAAATATCTGTCAAACTTTTAATAAAATTACTAATTATACCTACTGTGTAGTAGGATAGTGTGATAGAAACCTGAAATTTAAAAACCTATTTTATCACCTTGCTATTCAGTATTTTACAAAGAATGGTTTCAACACTTTCAACTATATTTAATTTATTATTACATGTTAATTTACCCTTTGCATTTTACGTTGTATATGCATGCCATTTTACCCTATGTTACCCTTGACTTCTTTTTGACAGTTTTGATACCGAGACTGAAATGAGTTAAAACTAGCCTAAAACGACCAAAAATCATCCTCGACTCGTGATTATTGTCTCATTTTTAATTTTTTCGTTTGACATATATCGTAAACCGCACATCTCAGTAAAAAGCAAAGTAAGTCAATACTTCCCTTTTTTAGGAGAGCCCAAGTATTGCTTTTTTGTAATTTATTTTGGATTTGTGACTAGGAGATGAAAATTGGGCCACACCCAAAATTAAAAGACCATTTGGAACATCATTAAAATTATTGAATCGGTATTTATTAACAACAAATAAGTTTATGTTTAGATGCTTCTTACTCAATAACGTTACAACGACTCAACGAAAAAGTGACTAAAGTGTGGTAGACAGACAAAATATTCTAAAAGACATTTTTTACATTTATAACATTCAAACGCTTAAAAAAGTGCTCCGTTTAAAAAATAATAAGTATTGTGTCTTATGTATAGTCTAACTAGTTGCCTGGCTTTTCATTTCATTTTTGTTTGTAAATAAATTAAATTGAGTTGAATCGGAATCTTTTTTTATTGAAATCACTTACTCGGTTTTTGTATCAGATATGAGATAATTTACAAAAATATTAAATTACTAGAATATTAAGCACTAGCACGGGAAGCTACATATTTTATCTGGATTGGTTTGTGGTTTCATTTCTATTTTTCAATATTTTACAGCATATAATGCCTTGTTTTCCATGAAAATTGTGATTTTGTTCACAAACTTTGACAGTTCGGCGACATCACTTATCAATGGCTGCCAAAACACAACTGATTGACAGTTGTGACGTCACGGCATCATACTAGCATTTTTGCTAGTATAGACGGTTGCCCTGCGAAGCTCCGAAAGGCCGATCTACTTACATACTAGATCGATGCTTATATGTAATTTTCAGCTAACCTATCGACGTCAAGCAAAACTCTTTGAAGGCTCCAAATAACGTTTTCAAGACCTAAACTTAATCAAAAGTAGCCCCACTTACTCAGTTTTAGTCCTTTGAATTAATTGAAATCAGCGAGACGTAATGCTTTACCGATTCCCTTTTCAGACGAAGTCATGCATATCAACTACCTTTTCTGCTACTGAGCAAAGCAGAAAAGGTAGAACCTTAGGTAACCCTTTCACGTCTAGATATTTCAATAAGAAATGCTAATTCAGGCTTCAGCCAGTCTAATCTGAGAGCAACACCTCTATTATAGCCACCCTTACCCGGACCTACCCTCACTACCCTTGCTACCCTTTCTGATCCCGAGTTAGGACAGGATTTTCGAAAACATTGGTAAATTAATGTTGTTTTGAGAGCTTATACGACAAATTATGAGCTATAGGTATTTGGCGTAGGTACTTCTTCCGTCAAGTTTGAGCGAGTTTTCTAAAAAAAACTGAGGGAGTCGATTTTCTGCCATTTTAACCAATATAATTTGCCCAAACTTTTTCAAAATTAGTAATTTTTAATTTTATTTAAAAGAGTCGAAAACACCACTTAGGTACACCTTAAGTAATAAATTGAACCAGATGAATCTTATTGTGTAATCCGAAAGACACTATAGAAAGTAAATACTTATTTAAGTTTTTCATAGTATTACAAGTTCTATATCAGACACAACAAAAAAGACGATGAACTTGAGTGTGAATGGGTATAGCTGTAGAGGACGACCAAAGAAAGTATGGATGAACTGTGTGAAAGATGATATAAAAAGGAAGGGAGTGTATTCAGATATGACGAATGATAGAGATGAATGGAAGAAGTGTACATATTGTACCGACCCCACGTAAGTGGGATAAGGGTAGGCAGATGATGATGATGACAAGTTCTATATCCGTGTAACTGTTTCAGAGGTAACTAGTAGAGATCTAGACAGAACTAAGAACGTAACCACAAGAAGTTAGGTAAAGTACAGTTCGAGTAAGTATATTAATAATGCCTAGGCTTTAAACACATACGAGTAACTCCTAGGCCGCACCCGCGGTGGTTTAGAAGTTTGACGCTTAGGAAAATACCTTTGAACCATTTTATGCAAAGGTTAATGCTCACCGTGCTCTGTAAATATTCGTGCGGGGTGGAGAGGCATTTCAATTTTTTTTTTGAAATGCGACCCGCTGTGTGCTATGGTTCATGCTATTTTTAGTTTTATTTTTATTCGACCATAAGCTTGCATTTGAACGCCATCTCGCCTGATGGTAAGCAGTAATGCGGTCTACGATGGAGCACATTTGCCTAGAAGGAACCGATTCACTCGCGACTTCAAGACACCCAGATTATATCTATCGGGAAACACTTGCTCGGGCAAAGCATTACACACTCTAGCAATGCGCAAAATAAAAGTGGAATCGAATCGTTTCGTACGAGTTTTTGGTATGTCAAGAATAAACGATGTCGCTTTTTTGTGCCTTTCGTAGAGCTATAAATAGAATAACCTAGAGGGAATATGAGCATGCAGATCAGATGCACAGATGCACACTACCCGAAATGTATTAGATAGAAAACCGACAGACTACCAACTTTGCGGAGATGTTCGAGACTTAAAATAAAAAGAAAAAAATTAAAGTGTCCTCAACTCCTCAATGATTGTGCAAATTTTAAAAGTCCATGACTAGAGAATGTTGAACACATTTCTCAAACAATTTGATTATGGATAGTACAATCGGATATTGTGGAATTATACCAGCCAACAGCATCATAAATTAATGACCTGTCTTGACGCTTGTCGGAACCTGAAACTCAGGGAAACGTGTCTGGCTCTGCGTAGCTTCTTTTGGGACAGATTCTGTCCTGAAACGCTTCGGCTTACGACGACGTGTATTAGACCAGTGTTGTCGTCTTCGCAGGACTTGTTTGATTAATGATCAGTTGTCCTCTAGCCACTCCCAAGTCTGAATAGGTCTCCTTTGAACCACCTCTAACTATAACTATAAAATAAGATAAACCTTACAAACCCTAACTTAATCTAATACAAACTTACTTGGTTAATATCTTGAGGTTTTACTAGTACCAAATTTTGATTATGCAGAGCGTAATTGAGAATAACGTTTAGAATATTCCGATTTACTCCTGTTTATTGCTTGAATGCTGTTGTATTTAGACCACGAATTGCGGTACAATTACATAACTCTCAGCTTTGCTCATACTCACGTTATTAAATCGCCTGCTTACCCTTGTTCTAATGAAAATTACGTTAAGTCTAATTAAATTCTGAACAATGATCCGTGTCAAATGTTTTATGTCAAAGTCGTGGAGTTTCTGTAGGTACTCGTACCGTTTGTGTTTTTGACGTGAAGATCCAAAACAAAACTAGCTAATTAATAGTATGGAGATACCGAATAGGTGAGGGTGAGGAGTGGTTGAGGGTGAGGGGAACTCACGCTTACGCCCCGTGGGGACCTGATTGAGGTGTGCTTACAGTCTGTGAGGAACCGAATAGTGTAAACGAAACAACTCACCGTGGGCTGTACTTTGCAACCCTCATGTTTTACGCACGCTCGTCTCTTATACGAGTATGCCCGTACCACACAGTTTCGTTTCGCCACGGAGTCCCGAAAACAAATTCAGAGTTCCAAAAAACGGGAAATCTTTTAAATATTAATTTTGACGGTATCAGAACGTTGACAAATGGCACAAACTCCTTTCTTTTCTCATTCGATCAATTTGCCAACAATCGGCGAGCCGCAGCACTTTCCATTATAATTCGGCGACCGGGAAAGGTCGCGCCCACCATCATTTCACACCCGGATAACCGTGTTTGGCGTTATTTTTCAAGAGACGACGCACCCCGGACTTTTCGGGGACTAATTTCGGCGGTAAATTGTCCCCACTCGCCTTTGTTGTATTGTTATATGAAATTATCTATACAATGATATCCGGGTGAATTATTTAATTTAGCCGCACAATGTGGCCCGCCGGGCATTTCTCGGCTGAATTTCAGTGGATTTTTTTTAAGGATCGCTAGACAATGGTGCCTATTTGTGTAATGTTTTGTTTGTGAATAGAATTTGTGTGCTTAAGGCCGGCTTATCTACTACAATGCTCGTGTTCGTACTTTGACATACATAGCGTTATTGTTCGCTGGCTTGCTGTCACCATTAAATGCGTAATATTTAATTTACTCATGACAATAAACATATTATTTTAGTAATAAAATCTGAAAATTATCGAAACTGATTTTTAGCAAGAACAAAAATCGTCATCGCTATGTAATTAATTCAATTGAATAATGTTGTCGCAAAAAAACTTGAACTTGAAACCGAAATAAGTATTTATAAATGCTGTAAATTGAACAAAACTCTGAAGCGTTAATAAATTGCTACGTTTACAAAGATATAGGCAATTTTGGCCAATTAAATTATCAGGTTACACCCGGTGGACCGGGGGATCGGAGAGCCAGTGGGTCTGTGGGCCGTTGGTGGGCCGTCAGTGGGCCGCTGGTCCACTGAGGACATTTACGGCTCAGATATAAAAGGTTTATGAGATCAAATCGAATTATTAAAAATTTTAGGCTCTAAATATTATAACGTAAAGTTTACTGGATTTCCATTTTGTACAGATCACGTTAGCGAGGAATTTAAATGATTTTTCAAAGCTTGTTTAAAATTCAATTTCAACAAACAAAAAACAAGCAAACTCACTTTAGTACTTTAGTTCTAGAGAACTAAAGTGTTTATTAGTTACTTATACTCACCGAAGTCGGATTATACTAAGGGCGTTTGTCCACCGCCGCCGTCACCGTCACGTCACCGAGAACAAGATTATTTCGGGCCGAGTTTAATATGACGTGACGGCGATCGTTTGTCCACCGCGACCGATTTCGCTGGTTTAGTTTGTTCCAGCTGGCATACGTGGTAGTCGCGTTTTCGAAGAAATAAAGTGATGGCTAGGTTAAACCGGCGACAACTTCTTCTACTGCTTTTGTACCTTCGAAGGCGCAGGCGATGCAAAGAATTTTGGGTTCATCCGCTAATACGTGAACGATACATCACAGGGGCGTTTTATGTACACCACGCCAAGTTGCGGCAGCATGACAAGAAGTTTTTTAAGCACTATAGGATGTCCACGACTATTTGTATTGCCGGCATATCGGCCCGTCAAAATCTCGGGCCACGTTCTAGCGGTCACGCCGATCTACTCGTAATTTCGGCGGCCGGGATGACGGCGCTCGGGTGACGGATGTGCGGTGGACACTCGGCTAAAGTAAATGTATGTACCGCTACTTCGGCGCCGTCATCTCGTTCTCGGTGACGTGACGGTGACGGCGGCGGTGGACAAACGCCCTAAGGCATAGAATACTAAAAAAAAAGACTTCATTGAGTTATTTCTTCCTAATATAACTTTCAGCTGTCATAAATAAATCAACACAATTTCATAACATCGCCGCAAACTTACGCCGGCGCCGTTTGTAAAAAGTAGAGCACGTCCCCACTTTATAGTCGATACGTATAAAACCCGATGTTTGTTTTATTCGAATCCAACGTATGTGGAACATGCGATGCTGAAATACAGATATTGAGATTATAGACCGCGGGCTTAATGGAATCATATTTTATTTAAAGCTACGAAATAGTTCGGAATTCCAGTTTTATTTTGTTGGTTTTGCAACAACTGTACGTTGCTAATTTGAATATTTATTTATTTTTAGTTTTTTGGAAGCAATATTAGTTATTGGCGCTGGTTAGATATAACATTGCTAAGGCGGCAGGAAGGCAGTGGATGAGACTTGCTCATAACAGGTAAAGACGATGCACAAATGAGCAGACCTCTACTCAGCAGTGGATGGAAAACGGTGGAGCATGATGCTGATGATTTTATTTCAGATCAGATTTAATCATGTACTATTCGTTCTATAGTTTCGTATGAATGTTTTACTGTAGATTTTGTTTTTATCTATTAGATAATTATGTAGTATATACTCGTAATTGGTTTGTATATGTGTTATTGGCCTGAAATAAAAACATTTTTATTTTATTTAGAAAGGTATAAAACAATCTTGGGCTTTTCAAGGTAGGTATTTACGTAGGTGAAGTAACTTCTAAGTCTTCAACTTCTACTTCTTCAACTTCAGGTTTTAAAGTGTTAAAGTTTCCTTGTCATCAGGTAGGTTGGTTTGTTTCTCTTTTAGCTATAAAAACGTAGTTCAAATATTGACTCGTGCTATTTCGCGGCGCCCCAAGCGGAATGCGCGACAAATAGGCAGATAGAGCTGGATAGATCCGGATATATCCGGATCTAACCAGATAAGCCGGTAAATAGAGATATGTGGTTTTTGGCTCACTGATGGGGTTAGATAGTTTACTTGGTTGATGTTAAATATCTTAGAGGTTAAAAAAACAACTGGAATAGGTATGTATATAAAAAGTTCATAGCTCACAAATAGGTAGGTAGATACGTATTTTTTAATTCCTTTATTATGGGGCTAGCATTTTGGGAACAATTCCCACAGGCAGCGGCCTTTTAGATTAGTTGAGTTTAGTTTTATTGGTTTAGTTTTTAATTTAATTATGTTTTAATATTCATTAAATATGTATTTGCGTAATATAATATAAATACCTAGAAATATATTCCGATAGTAAGTAATTTTTAGTCAAAATGTTTTTGTAATCGAAATAAAATAATATAAGACAGTAAGTTATACTGTAGTAGAATCACCTAATTATACATGATTTTGCACGACGAAAACCGGCAAATAGTTTTACTTTACCTTGAACCTTAGAATATTTTTAGTTGAGAACTTTAAGGAAGGTCTATCGCTAAAGAAATAAACTTTTTATAAACCTATGATTGCTACTTATAAACGCTACCTAAAGTTATGTGACATCAGTTAGTACTCTAATATATATGGATCTGGGTGTTAGTTGTGCTTGTCTTTGTGTGTGTGCCATGGCATCCCCGACACTATCTTAGTGGGGAGCAAAGAGTATGAAACGTAATCGACGTGAAAAAAAAAGTTTTTCTCATATCGATGCATAAAACATACATACAGAGAAGCGACTATAGATTTTAAATCTAATATGGAGCAGTGAAATAAGAGTACTTATTAGATTAATTTGTTTGACTTATAACAGACTGCTTCGCTGGACAAGTCACTTCACGTTGTATAAATCATAAAACAAATGAAAACTACAAGAAGAAAAAATAATAATAATAGTTACAGCTCGAAAGGTATTTAAAATAGTGAAAAAAAATTGAAAATTCCAAAACTTTTCAGTACCTGTCTTAAATTTAAAAGCACCCGTTATTGCCGTTCCGATTCCAGAGCCGACCTTCGATACCTGTTCAGCATTTATTAAAAGATAAAATGGTAATTCTGTAAGTTACCTATAAAATTCCTAATAATATAGGCTGGAGTCTAATAAATCTTTGACTTTAAGTCTAATATGCAGCCGACGTTAATGCTAAGTAAATTACAGACCAAAATCGTGGCCCTTTAATTAAGCCTCATTTCAATAATAATTATGCTGATGTATTGCGCAAAAGTCAATGTAGATAATGTATGTATAAAGGGAAATATTACAGGAAAACTTTTTTTAATCGCGAATAAGTCCGCGTTTGACTACTAACTGTTGGTAAGCGACGATGTGGTCGAAGATGAAGCACGCAGACTTAGAAGATTTATTCACTTTTTGTATTACTTAATTTATGTGGCTTTCTAAAGCGAATGAAAATAAAAATTAACACCTCGCTCGCTTAAATCAGTTAAAAACCTACTTATATTTTATGCTACATACATAATGGTCTAACAGCAATACGGAATGTTCCTAAAACAAAACACAGATTCTAGGATATACTTAATTGCCATTTTGTTTTTGTGGATCGGTTTTCTTCGTGATTTCAAAGTTGGTCCCACATTAAATGACAAGTAAAACTATATCTTAGAATATGTCCATCGTTAAAAGACACGCTGTATATTTATACAGTGTCCGAAAAAACGTTCATCTGAGGCAATCGGGATGAAAAAACAACTACCTGTAATTACAGCAGGTAGATACGAGTATAAAAGTGAAAAATTAAAATAAGCGAATTAAAAATAAAAGCAGTATTTCAGTAATGGAACCAATAATTCAGATACTTCATGTGATTCCGGAAACCGCCGCTATCGCTATCTGAGTTTTTCCGACTGCCGATATGTGCCGAGCGCCGCGCCGCCGAAATTTTCCGAACATCCCCTTTGTTTCGACGTTTATTACCACTGTATTGCTAGCTATAAAAATTTATTCGCAGTAAAATATGGAAACCGGGCCAGGTTCGGATTTAGAGGAGCTCGACGCGAGGACAGCGGAATAAAAGGAAAAAACTTGGGGAAATATTGTGGAGCGGTGTCGGGCGCAGGTTCGATTTTTATCTTCTAGTAGAATGAAAATGTATTTCTATTTGCGAAGATGAGATTTATGGAATTTGTATGCTTAAATTAATTTAGGGTAATTTAGGGTGAATTAGGGTAAATTAGGGTTTGAATTATTTAAACGGGAAATAGGTGGAAAGTTACCATTTTTTTTTGTTTTAAACTGATTTTCGTTTTATTTATTACACTAAATATAAAACACTTATAATAAATATGTATAAATGCGTGTGCTATTTTATTACTTTAAATGAAAAAGTACCTAATCATGATTTTATAAACTTGCTTGAAAAGAAGGATGCTGTAAAAAGGCGTCTCCTAACATCGGATTCAAAGACACAATATGGGTCACTTCGCCAACAAAAGAAAAAAGAAAATGTACTAGCGTAATAATAATAGCGTAATAATAAAACATCAGGTGCACACATAGTGTTGCAATTCCGCGTTTGACAGCCATAAATTAAACGGAAGCACAGTTAAGTCCGTCCCTGGCTACCATAGAGTTATAAATCCGGAGGCGGCCGAGTTACAACCTGCGAATCGTTTTGGGCGCCGCCGCCGTAAAGTGAGACGTCGCACGTTACTGTGGCATTCGGGATTGAGACACTTATCAAACCTTACATACTGTACTGCCACAGTTCGTTTGAAGAATGTTTTGTAAAGGGGTGGCAGTCACGGAGTGACAAAACTCCTTTAAATTAAATGAAGGTTTTTTTGTAAAGAACACCTTACATACTCTAATGCTACTAAACTAAACGACTAAACCAATTTTGATAAAATTTGGAATGAAGATCAGAGTTCTGGTTCTGGGATAACCAAAACTACTTTTAATTTTCACCATTCACCATTCATCATTACAGCACGGATAAAATCACGAGGCGCTGGTTTTAGTAATCATACATATCGGCTAGAGTTTTTTTGAGTAGCCAAAGCGACGAGGCAACGGCTCGATATTGATCTTTGACAGAGATGATGAAAAAAAATGGCTGAGGATCCAACGCTAACGAACAGAGAGGCGGCAGGCTAGAGTGAAGAAAAAAGCATTTTCAGACTTTTGCCTTTTGCTTGTTTTATGAAACGGAGTTACGAGGTCATCTGATTACGTCACTGCTGTATAACGCTGATGACGTTGAGTTGAGGCTCGAGATTTTTGTAGCCTCTTACAACTGTAGGTAACTGTTACGAACATTTTTCACCTTCTACACTTACTATCAACGCTTTGTTTCAATAGACAATTCCAAAAAGTTGAAACTTTTAAAAAGGCATTTCTTTAAAGAAGACTGATACAAGCACATCCACTTTTATTTGATGCAAAAAAAAATTGTCACAGATTTATAAGCTCATATAACAGTCTTGTTACTGCTTACGTATGGTTACTAACTACTAATTAAAACAAACCACATCTTCATTCCAAACGCTCAAAGATCAGTCGCAGCTAAAACACTAATCTCTTTCTCTCTAGTTCATCTATCTATATGTCTATCCCTCTCTTTCCCGACCCTTGTTAATGAACGAGCCTCGATTTATATTGTAAGGGACAGTTTATGGGACTTCCGACACGTCTGAATGTTTTTAGGTGTCTGGTCAGACCTATAAAAGTCGACTGGGAAGTTGAAAGCAGTTTGGTTTTTATTGCTGCTAATGGTGTAGTTAAATGCCGTCTTTTAATTAGAAGTTTAAGTTACTGGTTGATTTCTGCATATTTGCATTTTGAATTTATTTTTAGAAGGTTTTTGAGAGGTCTAAAACTTCTGGTACTGTGCTTAATTTTTGGCCTATACTTACAAACTGTACGGCTTACGCTTCATTTTTTATGAAATAAAGCTTTTGTTTTACTTGTGTTACTTACTCTTCTGGCGCAGCGACCCAAAGTGGGTCTTGGCTTCCGACACCAGAGAACGCCATTGATCTCGATCTATCGTAAAGCTTTTATATTAGTTCAGGTAAAACTAATAACCATTTCTTTAATCCATACTTGTAAAATAATTCGAGAGTTCAGTTGAAACACTTACTAACACTTCTTGCGCAGCGACCCAAAGTGGGTCTAGACCATCGATCTAGTATGTAAGGTCTAGACCTACGACACTAGAGGAGACCGTGGATCTCGCTTGCCGCTGTCTCTTCCATGTCAGCTTGAAGTTCACATAATTACTCCAAGCATAGCAGCACTAGTCTGATCGCAGGGCTCAATCCAGTGGTAATTTAGTAAATACGAGTACATACCCACTTTCAAACAAACTTCCACATCATTAAAGTGATAGATATTGTATACTTTGACAAGCTTTTGAAAACAATGAACCATCTTTTCATCAACATTATTTCTTCTACTACGAAAAGTTTCCCCATTTAATTAATCTACCTCCTCATTTTCATTGCCAAACATTGTACCCGCAAAAACTTAATTTTCAGGACTCAAGTTTCTTTATTCGTTAGGAAAAATAAAGAGCTCTTATAAGATACTAACTGAAATTATGTCGGCGGCTAAGTGGGCCATTTGGCTACGTCTTGTGGTTGTATCAACGTCCGGAGAAAAACCGTGCATTTACGAAATAATTAGTCTTTATCCAGCGAATAGAGTGCGTGAAATAAAATATTATCATCTTTTTGGGTAGTGAGGTAAAAATCTAGTGTTCCTGATGTCCGTGAGTGATGGTAGAGTACCGTTGATCCTATTCTATGAAATAGTGTAGGCAAGTCTGATTTATTTTTATTTCTATTTTTTTACTTTAACTAATGTTTAATTCAAATTTTTAATTTTGATTCTAGTTTTAATTCGTAAGTTATGTCAAGTTCATATTTTTAAATTGTTTCAAACGTGTACGCAATTGTAAGTGTTTGAAAAGTTGATAAATAAATAAATAAAGTCGTTTACTTTATTCAAATACATTGTTTAAGTTGAAATATGAGCAAAATCAATCGAAGGATTGCTGTGAGATCTCAATTCGATGTAAACAACTAGTATAAAACACTTAGAAATCTAAATCCGTCCAACCCTTGTATATAAAGTTACAGACTATCTTTCAGACTAACATTTTCAATATAAATGTGATTAAAGCCAATAATCAATTGGTTTTGAAAACTACTTCAGCCTCAAGAGAAATCCTATCCAAAGCTGAAATTAAAACTAGGGACTTAATTAAGAAAATTGGTAGAAAACAGTCGCGAGTAGAAAAGTTTTTCTTAGAGACGGCTTTATAGCGGAGTTTGTTCGCACTTCGCTGCTCTCAAGATGTCGAGCGTTTATTCAAAAGTTGCATTCAAGATCTTGCACTGAATACTAATTAAGGCAAGTACTAAGTTAAACTGTAATATCTTTAAAATCAATTTGCTTAATTATTTCATTCATTGATTCCAATTAAAAAATACACAAAGAAAATTCAAAATTTATTTATCAAGTTTTTCAGAGACAATTACGTAAAAGCAAGATGAAGTTAAAAACTAAGTGAAGAACTTAATACAATTTAACTTTATCTGTTCGGGATTTTAAACACAATGTTCACATAAATGACATACGTGTCGTGTTGACATGCATTTGATTGTCTATTCGTAGCATGGATTTGCGTGGAGCCAAAATAATGTAGTGGCATAAAACTTTAAACATCAATGGGCCTGACATGAAGATGGCAATTGTTTGTAAGGAAATTGTGACTGTTTCTGTCTCTCTCACTCGCATAACATCTCAAGATGAGTGACACGTGACAGATATAATCCGCTGAGGATAAGTTAATCAGAAGTATCAGCTCGTATAGTGCTCCATAGACTGTATCTGAAACTTTCTCAATAGACCAGTTGCCCCTATAGAAGAGGTAAGCTTACAAAAATATAAAAATACTTTCCCGCATCAAAACATTTATCACGTTAAAGAATTGTTACTCTTTGAAAACTAGCTGAGTTAAATAAAAATAACTGTATAATAAAAATCAGCATAAAGCGGAAAACACTTTTATGAAAAGGAAGTAAGAACGGAAAGTGGCGACAGGTATAAACGAGAATGCACCTCCAGAGTGCTTCGCAGTATCTCTCAGAAGTAAAACAGTATAATATAAAAGTCTGGATTCGTGTTGAATTGTAAGAAACCCGCGGTACAATAGTTTTGTGTAATTTATTTAGCTTCTAGCGTAGACTCTGACAGATCGCGCGTCGGCAAGTATTCTTTAGTGCTCATTTTATATCCATAATTCATGTTCTAACCACAATGATGTTTTTATTAGCTGTGTTTCGCGGTTTCATTCGTGCGGTGATGTACAGTGATAATGATGATGAAAAGTAGACTATGTGTTAATCCAAGATACAGGGTTGTAAGGAAAGGGTATACTTAGCCGAAAAATACTCATGGTTATGAACAACTTTTACTACGGGACCAACCTGGAATTCACGAAAAAAAACAGCTGTTCCATTAAAAAATGTCAATCACACTCTACAAAATGTATGGCATAGCTGATTTTTATTTCGCGAATTCCGGGTTAGTCACACAGTAAAAGTTGTTTATAATGATGAGTACTAGGAACCCTTTTCAGCTTAGCATACTCTTTCCTGATAACCCTGTATAGCCTCCACATCAAATTTCTCCAAACCGTAGATTAACGGTTAAAAGCTAGTTTTTATTTTAGAAGACAAAACCGAAGGGTGCTTAAGGCTTGTAATTATTATAACGTTTACCTACATTGTATATGCATGTATAAAACCGCGTATTTTATCGCGATATCGTCGTGACGTCATCAATCATACTACAGTTGATCGAAGCATGTTATAATATAAATGTAGTTCCAATATAAAACGCAGCAACATTGCATTCACCACTTTATAGTGACAACACTCTGTATCTCTCTTAATAAACCTGCGATTAAACTCACATCTTAACACGCAAAACTTTTAAATTGCTATTAATTTATTCTTGCGGTAGTCAGCGAAATTGCTGGTATTCATTCATCAGTTTTCGTACTGGACTAAAATAAACCTTATTTTAAAGAGGAAAAGATTTACTTTCATCCATCCATTCGTGGTTAGTGAGGTTTCCTAGGAACCAGTGTCCTCCTAATGAGGTGCTTACGTGAAGCCTACGAGAGCACTTCGCCTTATTCTGTATAATTCGCTTTTTGTTGGAAACCTAGCTGAATGGCACGAGAAGTTTAATTTTACTTAAAGGTTTTGTGATAAAGCTGTTTTTACAGTTTCTGGTTTCCTGATTGCTAGTTCAAGTTTTTATGGTTGACAATTATTTTTAAACGTGAAATCAACTGTCGGCCTGTTTGGCTCAGCGGTAGTGTATCCGCCTTATAAGCCAGACGTCCCGGGTTCGATTCCCCTGGGCAGATGTTTGAATTATGAATTTAAATATCTGTTCTAGGCCTGGGTGTTAGTTGTCCTTGTCTTTGTGTGAGTTCCATGGCATCCGCGACACAGGATTTATTCCTAGTGGGGAGCTATGAGTGTGAAACGTTTATTTATTTTATTATAACTTTTTGATTCACTTTTCGAATATCTTTTACCTTTTACTAAATTATAATTTTAACCTAAAAACTTTTTTAAAATTTGATATTTTTGGCAAGGAAGTAGCATCATTAATAAAATAAACAATTTTAAATGTCCTCGTAACACAAATACGAGTATAATAGTAGCGGTAACATTCTGGGAGCTTATTTGTGATCTAATAGGAAAATGTCGTTTTATTTTATCCAGAGACAATTAAGTTTTTGTATGAAACACCAAAATACATAATAATACAATATAATAATAAACTTACCCACATACCCTTAGGGACTACTTACTACACGTCTAGTCATGCCGCGACACGCACTTATCAATTTTCCCCTACCAGACGTTCCCTCGCCAAAAAAAGTTCACACCAACTCTCCCCACTTTTCCCGTAACTTTATTGTTTTAAAAAAGCCTAATCCGTATTTTATAAGGAAAACAGTAAAAAAGCAGAAAAATCACAAAGTATAATATAGGCTCCGTGAAAAAGAGAACCCGATCGCATAACTTTAACATTTTACGGGATGACAATTTAACAAGACCGTGTTTGAGAAATCTCGTATAAAACTTGATACTTTTGCGCAATCTTCTTTGTGGTACATTTCATAAGATTTTGAACCAGAGTTTTGGCTCCACTAGGTAGAACTTCGTGCCCGGTGCTTACCAGATTTACTCGGACACTGCGAACATTTTCTAAATTAATTAAACAATAGGCTATTTGACACTATTAAAAATATGCTACGAAATGTGGTCATTCTATTAGGTAATAACATAAAAAAACATACCTATTTATCTCTGTTTTATCCAAAAATATTTATAGATTTTTCAAAATAAACAAAATAAATTCAAATTATTTTATAAAATTCTTCAGCCACAAGAACGCTCTGTGATTGGCTACGCCTCGCGTGACGTCACACGCAGGTAAACATTGTTTAATGCTAAGACACTTTGTGTGATTTTATAATGTACACTTTGGTACAAGTTTGACGTTTGTCAAAGAATAAAGTTTGCTTACCTGCCTGTGACGTCACGCAAATCACATGTCGTCCCCATTACCGAAACAGCGTTTTTAGCGCGAATATTGTAATTTAAATTTTAACACAGTATTTTACGAAAAATACTGCAAATTTCGCAGAAATATACATGTGGTGTATTAATCATATGCCAACGAATAATTTAAAACAGTTTTTCAAAATCAGTCAAATAGCCTATTCAGCCAAGGCCTATCATCAAACAGAAAGTTAAACCAAAAGAAAGAGAATATTAATGATTGAATAGATTTTAAGATAGGCACAGAGGACATGTCGCTCAGAGCGATCTCTTGCAGACAACTTTCAAATCATACGTAAGAAAAATATATACGAGTACAAATGGTGGTGGTAGTCAGTAAGTACCACTAATTTATTATTCAAACCATCAATCTTGAAAAAAAACAGCAGAGTTTTAAATGTAAGAATTCTTCCTTTTACCTTTCACCTCTTACCCCTTATCCCACGCGACGCGAGTCCATTTGCATAAGATGACTCCTCGGCGCGAGAAGCTTTTAGCCGGCAGCGTGGCGTGGCGTGGCGTGTTTGTGCACACATCTGAAACGGCTTAATGACATTAAAATATACAGAGCGCGGCGGAAACCCAGGGATTTGTCGTCTCTTGCAAATGACGGCTGCACGTCTGCTTGCTGGGACTTGCATTGTTTTGTTTACTAATAGAATAGAGTTGCAGCTATGGGGATGCATTCCTTGCATACCACTATACAGGATTATAAGCAAAGGGTAAGCTCATTTTGAACAACTTTTACTAAGGGCCATGAAATTGCAAAAAATAATCTGCTGTTTCATTCATTTTGTCAGAAGTGTTTGAATTTTTTGTAAAGAACAGCTGATTTATTTTTCGCGATTGCAGAGCTAGCGTTATCGTAAAAGTTGATCATAATGATGAGTAAATTACCCCTTTTTGGCTTACCATACCCTTTCTTTATAATTATTTTTCTTTCTTTATAATTATTTATAATTAGATACTACTAGGTGATGCCTGGAGCTTCGTCACTGGTGCTAGTACACGTTAGTGGCTGTAAATATAGCCTATAGCACTCAGGAATATTGTATAAAAAAAAGAATTAAAAAAAAAACAGACCTGTAGTTTCGGAGATTACCGCTACAAACATACATACAAAGGTACAAACTTTACGACTTTATAATATTAGATTAGATTATATTTGTTATTCTTTAGCATAAATATTTACGTGGTAGCTAATACAAAGGGAATTTGCTATTTACATTGTTCATATACGAGTACGTTAGCATATAAAACAGCAGGTGGCTACTAAACAGAGCTTGCAGACAAATAATTATAAGAAAACTCGCTGCGACCCGCGGTTTCATGCTTGCGATGGTGGGAAATGATAATGATAATAAGTAACTTGTATTTTCTGTATCTCTGACGACGTGTATGAAGTATTTCTAAAAGCGTAGCAAACAAACTAATGCATTTATAATAATACTTAGTATTGTAGACAAAACTGTTTCATTTATAATGGAAACTAACGCACGTGTGTTTCAAACATTTTGTTATACCACACACACACACACACACACTAACACACCCACACACACCCACACACACACCCACACCCACACATAGCTTGTTGTTATTTTTTTGTTTTGAAGATCACCGAATGTGATCGAAACTAGTCGTAGTAACCGACTTAATGTTTGCGTGAGTATTCCCGTGTCAATTATAGCAAATTGTTTCATTTATTTTTAAACTGCCATTTCCCAGTTTTATAACTGAATTCTATCAAAACGTAATTGTCTAGCCCGTGACTGATATTGTGTATAACGTTGGCAATATTAGGCAACAAACGTCTTGATTGCCTTCAAATTGGCTTCATTTGCGGCACGTCACAGCTCAAACGGCGCTGGATTGTCTTGACGCGGGGTTTTAAACTGCCATTGTGGTTCCGAGCTTATTAATCGAATGTTTCATTATGTTTCACCTGCCGCGTGGTTTTATAATACTGGTAAATAAATTGGGAACGTTTAAATGTTGAATCGAGATTGGGTGTTGCTGTACTGAAGAATATACTATAGTGTTGCAGCTACTCGTAGTTATGGCTCAAATTATGTTAAGTACACGATTGCTGATTTTCAGAGGCACCGTAACTGTACGTCCAATTTTCATACAAAGGATACTAAAGTATCCATGAAAATAAAAATATTGTTTTTGGATATTTTTGTGTCTACTCGTATATAAGCTCAAGTAGCTAGATACAATGTTTAATAGTACATTTCACACTCGGTAAGGTAGCGAAGCTATCTAAAGAAGCCCAAATGTGTGAACATAAATATTCTTTGCTAAATTATTATTACCTTTTTAGGGATGATAATTATATGATATATGTATTGAGTTTTAAATTAGCAAAGGGTTCTTGTTATCCCCCTCTTCTTCTTTAAGTGCCTCTCCAAGAATGAAGGTCGGCAGTAAGCTTCTTGAATTTATCTTTGTCCAGCGCGTCGCCGTGTCTGAACAGTATCCACCAGGTCTGTACCAGTTTCAGTACCAGTTCTGGTATTTTCCACCTATACAGGGTTATTCATATAGGGTATGCTAAGCCGAAAAGGGCTTATAGTGCTCATCATTATGAACAACTTTTACTATGGGACCAACCCGAAATTCCCGAAAAAAAAATAGAAAAATGTTAATGACACTTGACATAATGTAATGATGAGTACAGTACTATGAGCCCTTTTTGGCTTAGCATACCCTTTATGAATAACCCTATATATACATTGAAATCATATATACAACTATCGTATATTTAATTTTACATGCGTAGTGGCGTCATTGATACTAATAAGGTCCATTCTATAAGACGAGCATCCGATCGCGTGGCGTCCGACGACGTGGGGTAGCGTGGCGTCTGATGGCATCGGATAGCGTGTCGTAGGTGCGGGTGTAGCCACTGGACGCCATTAGACCGTCGTTTTTGTTCCCGGGTTAATAAATCATGTTCGGTGTCAGTTTAAGCCGCGTCATCTCTTCGACCCGCGTTAATGCAAATCGTGTCTTAAGAGCTGGACAGCAATTTTCAATCTCTTTCGCTCGTATATTACTTTATTCATGATATTAAAATAAAAAAAACAATTACTGACAATATCAAAAACTTTTCAATATCACCCATATTGAAAAGTTTTTGATACGGGTTTGATATATTTTTTTTTTATGTAATTGAGTGACGAGACGAGCAAATCGCTCGCCTGATGTTAAACGTCACGTTTGCCCATAACAGGTCTGCACCACCCAGAATTTTGAACTCGCAGAATTCAAGACCCTGCGTGGCACAGCACTGCGCGCGTGGCCCCCGAGATGTTAGTTGTTTAATCTCCCATTTGCCCTGTAATTTCACTGGAAACAATGCCCTTCCAACCGGAACACAGTAATGTTTGCACATTACTGCTTGGCGGTGGAATAACTGGCAAAGGTGTGGTACTTCCCCAGGCGGGTTCTGCAAAAGAGAATAAATGTAATATAAGTTTATTGCATGTTGATAATATATTTTGTCAATTAATATTGAATAGAATTACTATTGCTATTCAACGAGGTAACGTCGCCAGCTTTTTGGGTACTCTACCCGCAGATAGTGACCTAAGCTCTGTTTTTCATTTGTGATTTTAAATTCTGTTTATGTCTTTTTATGTTATAATTCACTTTTTTTGTAAATATATTAAACAACTTGTGAGATTAGTAATAAAATTCAGCAAACAAGTTTATTCACCTCGTAATCTCGGTAGATCAAATAAATATTTGTGAATTTGGCTCCGTAAAATGTTTCTTAATCACTTTGCAATAATCCAAATTTTATACGTAATTGTTCTAAAAATACGAGTAAAAGCTAAAAACAAGAGATTGTCATATTTACAAGTACTAAAATTTCATGAACACTTATTTGAAGGCAAAAGTTAGTCTATTTCGGGATTCCAATCTTGGCGGCAGATGTTTGCGTTCTCACGTACTTGAGTAGGCTTCCATTTCACGTTACTTTTAGTATTTGACAATCCTTGAAAGGGGATTCTAGACATCTGAGACAAGTGTCATTTTGTAGGAGAAAGAGTTCCTAAAATTTTTAGGATTCGATTTCTTAGTATTATGTTTAATGCTTAAAATAGTACAATAATGTCTGTGGGGCTGGGAAAATGATGTGAGACTTAAAAATAATAAAGTAAAAAAACAAGTTCATTCATTATACCTCTACAGGGTTATACGGAAAGAGTATGCTAAGCCGAAAAGGGCTTATAGTACCTACTCATCATTATAAACAAACTTTTACTAAAAGCCCACCCGTTATTCGCAAAAAAAAACAGCTGTTCCACACATTTTGCCGAATTTAATTGACATTTTTCTATGAATCAGCTGTTTTTTTGTCACAAATTTGGTTTGGCACATATTAAAAGTGGTTCATAATAATGAGTACTATAAGCCCTTTTCGGCTTAGCTTACCCTTTCCGTAAAACCCTGTTGCGTCTGATCCATCTTATTATTTTGAAAAAAATCTAAGTTATATTTCAAATACTTTTCATGTAAGTATTCTATTAAGTTACTGATCACAACTTCACGACTCTCTCGAGAGAACCCAACTTATCTCTTATATTCGCTAATGCTCATAATAGATAAGCTCTACAATTTACAATAATCCGCTTCTATTTAATCAAGTAGTTATGAAGTGATAAGCACACAGGCCTAGGTTGGATTAACCCGCGTCGTTCAGGTATCACACAATAATCTTAGCAGCCCTAAATACTGGCAACCTTCGTACCTTGACCTTGGAATACTAAGTGATCTATAAAGAGCTGCGAGATGAAAACACTGTTGCTATGCTGTGAATCTTTATGTTGTTGGAAATATTCAAATGTATTTAACATTTGAATATGTTTTTGAATACTATCCTTTAATATTATAAATGCGAAAATGTATGTGAGGGGTTTGTGTGTGAATGTCTGATACCACGTATCTCCGTAACCCCAAAACAGATTTCGATGAATATTGAAATGAGGATAATGTTCTAGAATAGTCTACTTTTGATAACACCGTGCGAGCGAAACCGTGAGGCGCAGCTAGGTCATAATATTAGTAGGATTTACAAAATTAAACTTTTTGCCAAGTGTTTTTCTACTATGCCAACACACAGCACATTCCCATATCAGAAAAAGGCATTTTAAAGGTTGGATGGTGATGATGATGATAATGGATGACTCGTAATTTCGTCGTGTTTAGCGTATTGAAGCTAAAAAAAAAACTAAAAAAACACGCTTTTTATAAAAAACCGAACTAAAAAAATAGAAAATAAAATTTTATAAATTTAAATTAAGAATAGGATTGAACAATAAATATAAATTAATAATATAGTGTAAATAAATAAATATATGTATTTTATTTTTAAAAAGCGTGGGGTGAATAGATATATTTTGTAGATACATTTTGTATTGACAGACATGAGTAGAGTGATTAGCATTTTGATAATATCTTAGAAAGCACCCCACGCTTTTTTAAAAATAAAATACATATATTTATTTATTTACACTATTATTAATTTATATTTTCAACCCTATTCTTAATTTAAATTTATAAAATTTTATTTTCTATTTTTTTAGTTCGGTTTTTTATAAAAAGCGTGTTTTTTTAGTTTTTTTTTAACTATTATTTATTTTTCGCTTTTTAGTTCGATTTGCTAACTATTAACCATCCTTAATATGTACAAATGTGTTGGTGTTATCCGATTTTGGCCGTCTGCTCAAGCAAATTAAAAATAAAATTGATGCGTAACAAAAAATATTGAGCAAAAAGATTTGTAGCCGCGTGGTTTCGATCCTCAGACCTCTGGGTTATGGGCCCAGCACGCATCCACAAAAAAATTGAGCAAAAAGATTTCTAGCGCGTGGTTTCGATCCAAGGACCTCAGGGTTATGAGCCTAGCACGCTTCCACTGCGCCACTCTGCTCTCTGACACGAGTGACGAAATTACAATTTGTAAATTAAACGGTCTTAAAAGTTAAAGAAACTTTATAGAAAAAGCGTGTTAAAAAAATTAATAGTTAAAAAAACTAAAAAACACGATTTGTTTAGTGTATTGTCATCGGTCCTCGATATATCTACAAAGTTTGAAAGAAATCTGACCCGTTTAAAGTGGGTCAAAATCGAGCTCAAAGGAGTCGGTTACAAACATACATACAAACATACATACAAACATACATACAAACATACATACAAACATACATACAAACATACATACAAACATACATACAAACATACATACAGGTGAAGCTAATAAAAGCGTGTTAAAAAATATAATATTTCAGCACTTTTCCATCAGTGCTCAGTGAGAAAACTACCTTCCGAGTAAGTGTAGCTTCACACTTGACTGGCGCCAGCTGCTTAAATTAAATTTACCTAAATATTTGCTATATTTTCAATTTATATTGCTTGTGTGTTGTATGTATACTACGTTTCAAAGAACATAAATTTTCAATTTAGAAATTCGAAAACTAAAATAAATAACGTTGACGATTTAAATAAGTAGATACAATATTCAATATCAAAGTGTTCGACGTAATTTAAAAAATATAAGTACATTTTACTAACTTCAAAGTTAAATAAAATACCTATAAACAAAATTTTCTTTCAAATCGTATTTAGATTGAAATTATAATTCAACGCTAATAAAACACCACAAAAATTATTGTACCAAAGTTGCACGAATCGTGTAATCACGCTGTACTGTAACACATCATTTTGAAACCGGTTTATGAAAATGCGAACGCGGCCAAATACCAGCAAATGAAATTAAATCAAGCCGAACAAAATCAAGACTCAGTTATGGCGCAGATTTATTACCAAAATGACTTTGTGAGTTCTCCTTAAAATATCTTTCATCAATTGCCTTTTAAAAGTCCATTAAGTAAACCCCTGTCTTCTTTATTAGCTTTTCATAACGATTCTCATGTCTCAATATAAAATTATTTTCTTTGAACGCAAAGTTAGGAAAAACTATGTATTTGACCGTATTACAAAGACTGAAGACTGTTATTTGCTTACCAAGTTGCAAAGAAGGATTGCCGAAATTTTATGAGACAGTAAGCTTGTATGTTTCGTGTGAATTTTGCATCGTAAAAAGTGTGTGGCGTTTGTAGTCTTAATGAGTCTCTTGATTTTGTGAAAGTCCCTCAATTGCTCTCTGTTTTAGGTCTATTAAAATATGGAGTATAAGTGTGGAATATCTTTATTAGGGCTCAAAATACACTGTTTCAGAAACTTCAGGAGTTTAAATGGATATTTCAATATCTTGGATATATTTTTGTTATAATTAAGCACTCAATACTCACGTAAAAATTAAGTCGTCTACTACGACTAGTTTCGGTTTCGGTGTTTAATTCTAACAAAAATGTGTGAAAACCACGTTACATAGTTTTTATAGTATCTTGGATGTACCTTGAGGTTTAAGGTTTATCTGAGGTTATAGGACAAACGACCGCAATTACGGTTATAAAATATGTAGGTTTGATAAGCAGGGTTGGATGAGTAGGGATGCACTAAATATAGTTAAAGTTAAAGTCATAGAGTTATAGTTACTTTGGTCGAACAAAATAAAATAATGTTAGTAGGACAATGTTTTTTTGTGTTTGTAGAAACTGTTTCTTTTATGTAAAGTGTTATTATAATTGTGAAACCTGGCACAAAGTGGAATAAATAACTCGAAGACGCAGATAGCAGGTTTCTTTTATTCTCTCGTAGGTGTGGCGTTGTAGGTTTCAGCCATCGTAAAGAAAGCTTAGACATTTTAGTGCTTTTTCTGGAATAAAATGGATGGCTCAGATTTAATGCGTGGCGTAAAAGCCTACATTTACTCCAGTCCTCTGAAATATCTCGGTGCTTTGCATTAAGCTTGACTTAGTAACAAAAATCTAGGTATTATGATACCCGAGCTGTTTGCTAACTTAGCGCTTAGCAATTTAAAACTGAATTAAATAACTTCGTCTTGGCTTGTTTTTGTTAAGTTAAAGATGTTTTAAGACTACAGAGTAAGTGTACTGCCAAAATTTGAGCGATGTCGATATTAAATTTTACCCTTGAAATATAGTTTTCGGAGAAGTTTTGTTACGAAATCTAGTGGAGGATTTTCATTGGTTATTTTATTAAAAATAGTTAAGTTCAGTTTGCGATTGATTTTGAGTAAAGCTGAGGTATCTAATAAAATTAATTGAAAAATATTTGTTGATCTAGTCGCAATTATTTACAACATTGTAAAGTGTTATGTTCTAAACGTACGCGCACGTACATACATACAGTGTTTTTTTTAAGTCGAGCAAGAATTTACTAACTTGTTTTAGTCCATTTCGTGGATTTTAGGCAGCCAATCAGGGGCCCTACTCGGAGACATGCGATATTATCACGGTCACTATCTCTCTCAATAGTGACCAAGCGATAATATTAGACGTGAAAGAACAGGGGCTAAGATCACTAATACTTACATATCATTACTTATAAAGTCAACATATAAGTTTAGTATCTGATAGTTGAAAAATATTTCAATGTAAAAACATTTCACGTAAACCTTTTCCTTTACAAAACAACCAAATTATTAAAATAAAAACCTTTTCACGTCAAAACTGATACTAATCACGTAATTAGTCACATAAAACAAAACAAGCAACAATAATGGACGTCTAAGCAAATATAATTTCGTGTTGTTGTGTTGTGAATCACATTATTCGGCCATCATGGAACAATCATGGCCACAATCGCGCCGGACTAATATTAAAATCATAAATTCCCTTTATGTCCCCAAAAAAGGTTAACGAGCCTTCATAATAGAGGCTTTAGGGCCGACGCCCACTTCAGCGATATGGAATTTTTGTGATTACATTTTTTTGATGTTACAATTAGGTTTTTTGTGAAAAATTTAAGCATAATGGACAAGAAAATGATTTTTTCTAACGACTTTGAAAGGAAGAAGTTCCTGTGTTTTGTATAATTTTATACAACATTTTTATCAACCGATTTAAATGTTTTTGGAGTTCCGTGATAAATTAGTCAAAAGGAACCTCTAAGGTGTGAGTTTTCAGTGTTACTTTGTGTGTGTTTGTTACATTATTTACGCATCTTAATTTTTTTATATTTTTCTAATATTGAAAAATTAAAAAATCTATAAACCTAGCGTAGCGTAAAGTTTACTTGGTTTTCCCTTAGCAATAAGTGTTAAACCACCCTAACCACTTCAAGCACTTACTTAGGTATAGCGCAGAATATTCCATTTCCACGTTTTTGTTCTGGTTTTGTTTTCAGTTAGGTACAATAACGATGATATTTTTAGAGATTTCGGCTGTCAGTTTGTTTATTGTACAATTATACTAGAATGCCTGAATGGACTCGGTCGCAGAGGTGAATTGGTGTAAAAAATAGGTTGTGCCAATTCTGGATAAAGTGTCTTCTGTAAAAATGAGAAAACTGTTGAAAATTGGTCGAAATTGAGCATACACAATAAGGAAAAAGACAAAACATAAGGAAAGAGTATGCTGTGCCAAAATATACTTATACTAGCGGCCCGTCCCGGCTTCGCACGGGTAGACACTATAAATACATATATAAAGATAAGGATTTCTTCAATTGGTACTTTAACAACTACTTTATTTATCTGACAAAAAATATCTGATAATTTTTTTTATGTAACAATAAAGTAACTGTCAAAAATTGACAAAATATGGCAGTTTTTATTATTTATACGTCAAATGCGGCTGACATACCGTAAGCTGTTGATATTCAATAATTTTTAAACTCAATTAATTAATAAACCATGTTCAAAAACTATAAATTGAGATGTGAGTTAAGTTAGATCGAACTGCACACGGTGTGCAAATTTGATTGAAATCGGTTAAGTAGTTTAGGAGTCTATAGCGGAGAAACAACGTGAAACGTAATTTATCTATATATATAAAAATGAAACCCGTTTTCCTTGGTCACGGCATCACGCGTGAATGGCTGGACCGATTTCACTAATTCTTTTTTTGTTGTATTTGTTATTATTAGGAGAAGGTTCTTACGGAAAAAAATATTAAGAAAATCTCTCAGAAATATTGAAAAACCCTAAAAACAGCCCTTTTCTTTTTCCCATACAAACGTATGGCAGTACGAAGTCTGCCGGGTCAGCTAGTATATTATATATATTAAAATTATCGTCATTCTGAAAAACTTTTACGTTGGTCTCACCAACCCTGATATCGTGAAAAAATAATCAGGTGTTCCATAGAAAAATGTCAATGATAATTATTATGACCGCAATTTTATTTTCGCTATTTCAAAATTGGCTGCATAGTAAAAGTTATACGGAATGAACTACGCTATGCACTATGCTTCGCTATGTACTGTGAGTTCTTTTCAGCTTTACTCAACAACTACAACAACATTTTGTTATAATTAACACGGGAGTACTCGCGTAAAATTAAGTCGTCTATCACGGCTAGTTTCGATCACATTCGACGATCTTCTTCAGGAGATTACAAGCGTGAAGCGCTCGCAGTCGCGTCTGGCACAAAATGTTTCAAAACCAGGTTAGTTTTTCTTTTTATGCTATTGAATAACGAGACAAGTAAATCGCTCGCCTGATGTTAAACGTCACGTTTGCCTGTAACAGGTCTGCGCCACCCAGAATTTTCAATTATGATTTTAGTTTCGATAGTACAACAACCACAGACACCACAGTTTAAATTCTAGTTGTGTAATACTGCAGAAGTTATATTTTAATAACTTTCCTGCACCAAATAGAATAGTTTTCGTGCAAAGCATTATTATCACAAGGGCTATTTGTCAAGCCGGAGGCGGATGGACCGCCCACTGGCTCTCTGGGATTTCCGCCTTTATTGTGTTTTTATTAATATACACTGTTTTTGTTTGTTTTTCGTGTTTAGTAATCGGCGTGTAGCTTAACAATTATAATATAACTAGCTGCGCCCCGCGGATTCTCCCGCTATGTATTTCTTATTTTGCGCACGCACTGTGCTTATTGCCATTTTATTGTAGGTTACTGTGTTTACAAAATATGCTGTCTCTATCTCATTCCTGGGCAAATATGTACACTGTACGGGGTTTTAAGGAAAGGGTATGCTTAGGTAAAAGGGGCTCATAGTACTTATCACAACTTTTACTATAGGGCCAAACTAGAATTCGCGAAAATAAAAACAGCTGTTCAATAGAAAAATGTCAATGACACTCGACAAAATGTATGGAACAGCTGAATATTTTTTGCGAATTCCAGGCTTGTCCCATAGTAAAAGATGTTCATAATGATAAGTACTATGAGCCCTGGTCGACTTACCTACCTCTTTCGAGACTATGCCCGCCAGAGTCAACCAGTTTAGCGCCGAGGAGGTTGAGGAGGAGGTTTTTTTAGACCTGACTCCTTTATCCGTTTTCGGGCATCCACTCCTCCTAAAATTGATTTCACTGTGAACCACTAAAGAACATTTTACGGTTTCTCAACACATATATATATGAATTATCATGTGCTAGAATTTTCATTGGAAACAAAATTGTGATAAGTGAAATGGGCCAAACCTGAACCTGATTGGCATGTGACCGAGGTAGATAACAGAAGAGAAGCCTATACCTACCTAGTCCCAGCAGTGGTACAGAGAACGCTGAGAATAATGATGATGAAGTGAAATTTCAGAAATAAAATTAGTAAAAGCACAAAAGCAAAAAGTACTATTTTAATAATAAATCTACATATTATTGGAAATCTAAAACTAGAAACAATTCCGTTATTATAACAGACACACAATATAATTATATCCCAGCGAACAATGTAACAAATCCCCGCATCTGGTGACCGACATCCCAATAAGGTATTCGGTACATTTCCTCGAATGGAGATCTAATACCGATCTAATGCCCGAGATCCCTGTAATCGCGCAATTCCGCGGAAACTTACTATACTTTCCTGGCGGTCCCTGGTGCAGGACTGGGGCGAGGATTAAGTAGAGACAGATGATGTACTCACTGTATAGACATCTCACTCGATTTTTTTTCACTCAAATTGACTATATTTTACAGTTTTTTTTTATTTAAATTATAATGTCAAAAAAATTAAAACATCTGATTATATTTATCCTTTTTTGTGTACTTTTTATATATTTCATAGTATATTCATTGAATTTTATTACAAGCAACGTTTCATAGAACATTTTACAATAATTTGATTAAATAACATAAATATATTCACGTGCAGCGGTTCCACTCTAGTTTTCGAGTTATACATCTGAATATCATGATCCGTGTCACGTTTTATGCGATCAGCTAATGCCCCACTTGGCTTTATGCATCGGCGGTATTGCCTGGTTGCAGTTTTATTGCACGAGTGCCTGACGGTTATTGAGAGATTTGTTTTATCTTATTTGGCAATTTTGGTTCGTGTTGTTTCTAAATATTGGGTAAAAGTCGATAGACCCAAGACATAAATGTGGTTGTAGGTACTAATTTTCATGAAAAGCAGCCTAGAAATATTTCAGCTTTTATACAGAAAAAGAATATGAAACTGTAATTGTTGGTGCTTTCACAAATACATAGTTAAATATTTATTTAGTCTTATTTTCGTTTTTTTTTTTTTCCACAAAATAATTAGTATAATGCTACTCAGAATACTAACAGTAACTTAAAGCATCCACCTTCTTTTTAATGAATATATTATCGTCACAAAAAAGATAATATTAAAATTACAAATTTACGATCTACTTATAATCCAATTATTCGGAACGGCCTACTCCCGCGCACTCATAAACCTAATCATCAAGTAAACAAATAACATTACAAAAACGTTTACAAAACGTTACGATCGCTTTTAATATCCGCCACGAAACGCTAATATAACTCCTGAGGGAAATATAAAGTATTCTACAAGCAGGGGAGGAAAGCGCAGTTTCCGTCCTGTGGTTTTACTTACAATTTTATAGATTCAATTGTTTATTTTACTTACACGGTTCAATATAATATATTTATATATTTTTTCTAACCTTTACTGATAAAAATTAATGACATTGTTCGTATGTTCGTAACTGTTTCGTTCATTCTTCAGAATATTGGTTTTGTTGTATCTATCTTTCTCAAGGTCAATCAAAATATAGACCAGATAACAATAATTATAAATTAATCGCGATAAGTGCTTTTAAACATAACTTTCCTCTCTCCCAAGTATGACTGATCGTTTCACCCAATCCAAATATATTTGCTATTTCGACGTGCGAGTGACAAACAAATAAACATTTGACCAGCCATTTATTAATAGGGATTCTCCGGTCGTACTCGACATCCTCAAACAAAACTCATAACTCAGCGGCAACTGCGGCTGTTTACAGACTGTTCTGAAGACAATTACAAGTTCGTCGCTCATTTGGGCGCACTTACCCGCGCCTCCCCGCCGCGCCGCGCCGCCGACCGCAGACGTTTACAAAACGAAGATAAGTTTAATTAACTCCTTAATAATATTATCGTTCCCTTTTCTCTACGTTTGTTTTGATTAAATCTGCGGGTCAACAATCGAAATTAAAAATAGATTGTCGTTAGTTTAGCGTTATAATGGCGAATAAACGTGAGGAAGGTTAATTTCACCACCATGTGGGCAACGTACTCTGTGAAGTGAGAGGGACATAGAGTGTAAGAGGGAAGTTCTTATCATAACAATGCCAGAAAGACCAACAGGTGAGCGAACAATCATAAAATGTATTTTTATATCGATATAACAGCCTATTCTAGTCAACTTGTAGCTGCCATGCATGTGTACTGACTGAGCCATCTATGCCACACTATGTGTTTTATTTTGACACACAAGGATTCTTATATGTTTTAGGTTCAAGCACATAAAAATACCTTGAACATCAATCTAATATAAATAAATAAACGTTTTACACTCATGGCTCTCTACTATTATCCTGTGCCAGGGATGCCATGGACATGGAACACACAGAAAGACAAAGACTTAAACTCAGACCCAGAACAGATATTTAAATTCATATTCATTCAATTATTAATTCATTCATTTCATATTAGGGACCTCTGGCTTATAAGGCGAATATATTACCGCTGAGCGAAACAGGTCGTCGTATGTAAAAATAAACCAATTCTAAACAAATCTAATTACCTACTCTTTGTTGCGTCTTTCAAAATATTTATTCATTGTCGCCAGGGAGTATTAAACCTTTTGTGGCTTCGCGGTAAGACTGGCAGAGCTGCGGCAAATTAATATTAGTAAGTCTACTCATTATTTACTTTCTCTTAGATGTTAACAATATTCACTAAATCACTTTCAAAGTATCGCAAGATAAACACAGATACTACTTTAGCTGCTCAAACTTCAAAGTTTTTAAAGTTTCAGAAACAAATAGCTTTGAGCTGAACCGTAAAACTAAAGCGCTGCCAAAGACCAGTATCCCGAGGCAAATTATTATGAAGGTAGGATATTTTTAAAGCAGCTATAAGAGGAGTAATTTGTGAAACAAAAGCAATATTCCCACGGACGGTGACCACCTGCCGGCGACACACCTGGCGAGTTTCATTCGGTACGGGTCGGTGCGGTGCGGTGTACGGAGCAGGTACTGTGTTGTATAGGAGTAATAAGAGGAGGCTAAGGCTCTGTCAGACATCGTGCGGGTCAGGAGCTGAGGGAAGTATAATTTACTAATTACAGGAAACCATTTAAAAAAATATCTGGCCTGTCACTTTCACTTAAATTGAGATAAACTTTGTAGTGACCGGGAAATAAATATTTTTGACTAATCCATTTTATTTTCTTTACACATAGACTTACATTATTATTATTATTATTAAATCCTGTGTCGGGGATGCCATGGAACACACACAAAGACAAGGACAACTAACACCCAGACCCAGAACAGATATTTAAATTCATCATTCAAACATCTGCCCGGCCGGAAATCGAACCCGGGACCTCTCGCTTGTAAGGCGGTTACACTACCGCTGAACCAAACAGGCCGTAAATTTGCGGCGAGATAGGCTAAGATTCATAGGGTATGTTTATAGACGTTTTATTGTTGTTGATATTCATCGCGTGTTCGTATTTTAGGTCAAAAAACTCATCTAATTTCACGAAGAGTACCCACAAAAACCCACAAAAAGGTTCGGTTTACGGGATGTTTTAGCGAGGGAGTACCCGGCTTATCATGCTTCGTATTATAATTTTTTGATACCTCGCAGAGATTTAGAAAAACATTTTTTTTACTCTTTCAGTGTGACGAGAGCTTTAGTTCGCTTGGTTTTACACCGCTTTGTGTTGTTTCTTTCGTACAAAAGTGTCGTTAGAAAATATTACAAAATTTGACAAACTACGTTGTGGTTTCACCTACAAATTTTAAAGTTTTTCTGGTTTATTTGATGTACCATTTCAGTAGTTATAATGTTCAAAGTTAAGTAGCAATAAACACGAGTAATACAGAATTTGAAACATTTGAGGTTCCGTGGTAGTGTGGCTCAGCTCCATCGGTCCATTAATGGAGCTTATTAAATCTATTCAGCCAACCAGGCCTAAGGACTATAATGTAGTCGAAAATCATACCATTCGCCACGAGTAGAAGATTTTACAACAAGACAATATAATTTTTTGTTATTTTACTCTTATTAGTTTGATAGAGTTGACTGTAGACGATGACAATGTTGTATACCTAAATGGTTTATTGAAGTTGGTAGCTTATTTTGTTAAAGTTGAAATAGTACTTGGACTCCAACTAGCGTTCAAAACAAAAAAAGTGCACTAAAGTACTCTTTTAAAACAAAGTCATTCAAAAGCGTCAAGTTTGTTTAGAAGGTGCTCCCAACTAAATTAAAAGAACTTTCATCAAGAAGCGTCGGACACGACGAAGTTTTGCAAAAAGTTATCTCAGATGCTTTTAGCGACGATAAAAACTACATTGTCTGCAGACCACTTACAAGTATCCAGTGGAGATAACTGGCATTGTGCCCGTTTGTAGGGCTTTAAATTATGTAGTCTTAGGGTCTTAGGTGACTGCACTGCGTACTGCTAGGCTTTCACAGGTATACTAACTCCTTACTAGGTCTATATCAGGTCCATACTAGCTCAGTGTCCGCCAGACGACGGGCGTAGGTAAAACGATGTTCTAAACGCCGCAGGTCTATCTCTGCTCCGAAGCCCAAGCGGACGGTTCGCAGTTAATTCCGTATAGCTGTGAAATTACTTTTAATATAGTAGCTTATTTGTACCTCGTAGTAAGAAAGCATCTAAATTAACCATCGTTTGCACGAATCAGCAATATTGCATCGTAATTATTATTGTTCGTACAACTTGAACGTTTTTATGGAGCGTGTCGATTAAATAAAGATCGTGCAGCCAGTTCGTAAAATATAATCGGAAATGCTATCGTTTGTTTTTACAAGCAATACAGTGCTATAAACAATTGGAATGCCAAATTCTGCTCACAATTACTTAGATAAGTACTCCGCTGTTTTAATGATGATTGGGGTAATATTCTTCAATTCTTCGTAAACTTTGTAGAAAATGGTTTCCAAACAATCGATGAAGTGGCACAACTCCAGCCTTGCAAGAACCGCTGAGTTTTCAGTTTTCTTCAAGTAGAGTTTTCTTCAACGTAGCTTTTCAAACTAAGATAAAAGAAAAAGTTTATTTTTTCAAGGAGTGCAATTCAACGTTCCAGCTACTAGCCCCAGCGGCTGGCCTCTAACCGAGACTTCTAGAAACAAGTCGCATGAGAGCTCTAGCTTTGTAAGGAGTTTTTAGAGTAACCTTTTTGTTTCAAAGTTAATTTTGGTTATTTACTTTGTTGTGGTTATGGTTTTGTTGTGCTCTGCAATTATGTACCTAAAAGACAAGATTAAATGCTACCAAATTATATTCATTTCAGGTTCGTTCAGTTTACAGTATTTTAATGAAAAAAACATTTTGAATATTCACCTCATTTCATCAAGAACCACTCACTCATGAAGAGGTACCTACCCAAAATATACAGAACAGATATGAAAGCTTTTACAATCCATTGCTTATTAAAGTAATTACAATTTCAGGTGAATAAAGACGAGTGGTCACACTGTCTGGAAAAAGATGAGAAAACCAATTGCCCAGGAGTAGGTTAACAACATTAACAAAAAAAAAATAGATACCTTTCAACCAGCTTTTAAAATCCTGGACCGATACTGCCAGAGTATGAAATATTATTCATCCACTTTTAAAATCAAAACAGTACATTAATTTCAATTATAGAACGATCCCGATCGGAATATAAATCATATCAAAATATTAGAGAGCCTAACCCGATTAGCACAAGCCAAATCCCCAACGAATAATTCAATGGATGATATTTAATCACCCATCAAAAAAGACAATTTTAACACATTAATATTCCGTACTTACAACATTTTTGGTCCTTCGAACCATTTAGAAGCATTGTAGCTTCCAACAACAGTCTCACAGATAAACATGCTTAATGATAATACCCCTGTTTGCGTGTCCGGGGGTTAAAAACATTTACTGCACAGCAAAATATGTGCTGAAACTAGATTTTATTTGTGACAGAAGTAAACAGGCTTCAGACGAGAAGGTTGAATTAAGAAAACGCATTTTCTTACTTTCTGTATGTTCTATTTGACCAACAATTGAATTTTCAAATTGATGAAAATATTTTGATGTGCGTTAAGTAATTCTGATGAGCTATTAAATATTCCCTAATTCAACTAACAAGCGAAAACATTGAATACAAGAACTCACAGAATGGATATAAAGGCAACGAAATTGGACATAATTTCATAACTTTAGGTTGTCGAGCCGAGCAAGTTTTAAAATTAAATCATTCTATATTAGCAATGGAAATGGTAATTGTTTTAATTGCCGACTTTAAAGATGTCTTTTGTTAGTAATTAATGTGACACTGGGTGTAAAATGCGTACTTTGTTATTTAGAAATCAGATCAGAAATTACATTGAATGTGTGACAAGTAAGACTTACCTACCTATTATAGTCTTATATACTTACAAAGAAAGAACAATGGCGACGTCCCATACATTGATTTACCCAGCCTTTTTAACATTTGCAAGCTACGTTCATTAGAGATACTTTTAGCAATGATAAATTATGCTACAAGAATACGTATACAAATAGTATTTAATGTACAGCAGTTGGGAGAAAATAATTGACAAAGGTTAAATTGTGTAGGTACTTAACCTATAATGTTATTATGATTATTACCTAAATAACTACATACCTACTTAACTGTAAACGCAGCTGTATTGTGATTGCGTTTCACTAATACTCGTAGCTTCATTTACATGATTAATGTTTTTGAATACGAGTTATGCGTAACCGGCAATTTATACACCGCAAAGCCATTTTCAACAAAGATCAAATCACTTGCAAATCTTTAGTCCAGAGGGAATGCCGTGTGTCTCGTGAAAAGCAGAGTCGTCAGAGAGGAATATTATCAGGCCAAATCTTCGGTAAATCAACAAATAATGCAAACACTGCGGAAACTTCGTTCGGTTAAGGCTACTACACACAGTGCCGCCGGGTTTTTGCCGAGCGGCCATGCCGCCGGCATATGCAAGCCGCCGGTATAATGTGCCGGTATAATGGTGTAATGGTGCTGGATGAAATTCCATAAAAACTATTAAATTTTGGTTTGATTCGTTTATTCGTTGCTTATTCTTAGACAGCAAATTGTGAAGAGGAAGTGTCAAAATTAATGTTGCCGTGCCTTGGATTCTAAAAGGCCCAGCAAATTAGAATGTTGCCATTATATAATTTTATGTTTCTAACAGGTGCTATACGGCACATTACACCATTACACCCCGGCGGCCATGCCGGCGCCGGGTCGTGTGTGCAGCAAGCCCGGCGGCTTGAATACCCGCCGGCCTGCCGGCGGCAGTGCCGGTGTGTAGTAGCCTTTAGAATAACACGATTGTCGGGATGACGGTTGACTACTGAAAATGACGTGACATTAGTTGACATTACTGATAGATGACTGACGACAGAATGAAATAAAACGCAATACGCTGGTATTGCGTTTTATTTCACGAACCTGCAATAATTTGTTAAAAAATTGAACTTTTGAGTCCCTACTTCTAAAAATATACGAGACCTATAAAATAATTAGAGAAATACTACTCAACCTTTAATCCTCCCACTGCTGGGATACAGGTCTACCCTCGAAGGGTGATGATTAGAGAAATATTATCATTTAAAACAATCATAATAACATTAATGAACGGGGCCTGGTTTTTTTTTATTCAACTGGGTCACGCGTCGCCATCCTTCTTTTAGAATATAATTATTAAATTAAATTGAGTAAAGCTTAAAACGAAACTCGACTTACAAAATAATTAAGCAATTGAACATTATTATTACGACCGCAATGCTTAATTATGCTTGTTCCGTTTCTTCTTTTCACAAAAATCATCAATTCTCAATTTTTAAATCCTGTTTTATAGCTATCAGATAAAATAGAGCACGAACGATTGTAAATAAAGATCTAGTTCAAATAGATATATATGTATATCTACAAGGAAAAACCTAAATTCTACTTTAACGCATTGTATTAAATAACTTTTTCAAGTTATTCTTCCTTTTCCGGAAAGGTAGAAAAAAACTTGAATATTCTTTGAAAATTGAAAAGTTTCTTGAGTTGAGCGTGTCTTTATTGTTTGGAGTGTGGCCAGTAAATCGGCGAACTACAGTTTGTTTTGTTATTTGTTTTAATTAAATAAAAGGTCTCTTATCTATGATGCCTTTGATGCCAATAGAAAGGATTTGCAACGATCTCAAACTAGTTCTAATTCCACAGTTAGGTATTAAGTATAGCTTACAGTTTTTGTGGTTTTTAGTTTAAGGAAAAATTGTCTAGGGATCTCTTCTAATTATGCTTTCTAATATCTTCAGCTGCAATTCCTTATTTGAAGCAATCTGCGACCACTTTGTTGCTACAAAATTCAAGATTTATGAACATGATTCAATCTTGTTATTAGTGTTATCAACGTAGTTAATAAACGAGCAGTAAGTTTAAGTGCAAAACTTTAATAGCCCCAATCAAAACTTAGATCCGGATGAAGTAATTCATAAAATTGTTACAAGAACTTGCAAGAAACTTGTCCTTCTACATAATTGCGCACTATTTATATTCAAGAGGTTCCTACCGAGGTTTCTACACTAAACTACTCAAAGATAATGTAATACTATAATACAACCTTGTCGTAATAAAAACTTTAACAAAAAATAAATCTATTAAAGAATTCTAGAAACATTGATACTTTTGTGGTTTTTTTTTTGACACAAAGTAATTCAAAGTAAGTACTAACTGAAAGTACCTACCTAAGTATTTGGAATTGAAGCTCAAGACGGGCGATTATGATCGCGCTCATACATAGCTATATTACTATGAAATATTGCGCCAAAATCTTCGCGACGTAGGAACGTATTTACTCCACAAATTTACTCGCACTTTCAAAATGAATCCACGACGATAAATTGAGTTCAATAACTCAAATTATTACGTGGAAAAAGTATTATAAAAGAACAGTAATAAACAAAATATTCCAGGAATCGTGTTTCCCAACATTAGGAAAATGTAACAACTGTCGTTTGTGTTTAAACAAAAGCAAATGTAACGAGCAAGTGAATTTCAGTAAAAGTTTGAAAGTTGAATGATGATAAATGTCAGGAGTTTTAAAGTAGACAGAGCTTTAGAATTTAAAGTAGAAACGTTGGGAATTCACGTTTCGCTGAAACTGTCTTTTTGATGTTCGCTATTAGTTTTTTGATCACAATTTGCGGACACTGTTATTTTTTTTAAACTTGTATCAGAACAATGTTTCGTGAACCTAGATAATTTTGTGAAGTATATAAATTAGACCAGGACACGCGCAAGATAATTTATGTACGAGTATGTTAGTTTGTGTAAGTAAGTATTAAAGTTACGCCTTACGCCTAGTACAATCGTGCAATGCGTGTATCTGTACTACGAAAGCGAGCTATATCTTGACTATAAGTACAAGAGGAACTCTTAAAGTAGTAACGGCTAAATAAATAATAATACAACAAGGAAAGAGCGTCTGGTTTGTCCTCACATCTCTTATACCGCCCTCGTATTCTTTATAGGCGTGAAATGGACAATTGGAACGAGAGGGCACAGCCCTGTACCTGCACTCCACTGTGCAATGGGGTTGCGTTATGCGTACATTGCGACCAACTTACCTCTGGAGCTGGACGAGGGAGCCACTGTCGTGTTTCAGAACAAAACTAACACACATGTTTTAGTTCCATCATTTTCCCAGCTGTACGGAGAACTTGTGAGCCGATAAAGACTTGCACCGAGGGGAAATAGAAATGGCTCGAGGAAACGAGATTTAAAATAGAAAATGCGGCTTTGAGAAAATAAAAGGAGTTTGAAATAAAATCCGGACTTTAAGATTTTGTCGTTTATTTGCTCTGGATTATTGTTGTTCATTTGCACAAATGACAAGCATTAAAATAAACAGTGTTTCAATGAAATTAACGAATAACTACAATTTCGCATAAATTCTGCAACACGCTGTTTGTTTGAACAAAGCAAAGGCATTTTAATCAGAAATATGTATTGACCTTAAATAACATTGAATGTTACAGGTAAGTTATTACGTTTACAAAGAATTTGATTATTTTAGAATTATATTAAGCGAAAATAGGTAAACTTGCTTAGGCGTACATAAAATATTCTTAAGTAGGTATGAGTTTTACTCGTAACTTGTCCAGCATAAAAACTATTTTGTTCAATTTCGGATACACGAAAATCGGTTTCCCCAATTTACTAGCATGTAACATAAATAGCATAATACCTGAGTTCTATACTTTAATGATGAAATGCACAATACATCGTAAACCCAACTAAACGATGCGCCAACTTCAATAGCGAAAACGCGGTATTATCCCACAGAATTGAGTTTGCGTCCACACCGTCACAAAGCAACAAGTCCGGACAAAGAGCGAGGCTGAAAGGCGAGTATTGAATAACCGTCGAGTTTGCGTGTTTGTCTGTAACTGTGACGGAAGCGCGCCGAGGTTTCGTTCTTACATGGCAACAAAATGCAAGTGGTCTAAGTTAGAAGTTACGGGTAGATTACACGTAACGAGTACAGTGGCGAGACAGTGTCCTTGGCCGAGTACTCGGTTTGAATATTACTTGTTTGCTCGGCCGAGTGTGCCCATTTACTGTCTCGCCACTGCATCACAGCATTACATTACTGTCTGCATTAAAGACAGTGGACAGCAGGGGTATTAATATACTCGTAAGTCCTGCGACGATTAAGTAGGTAATCACTTAAATCTTTACGGGATCGAATTGTCTGTCAACAAATTTTTGATTTGTTTTGCACAAAATTTTATGTCTGCAAGAAATATTCTGCCGATCAAAAGTTTGTTATCAGTTGTAGTTCTAAGAATACCTACCTACTTATAAAGTTTTTGAAACAGATGGAATCCATTTTTTTGAGACACTATTTATTTTTGTAATTACACAGGACTACACACGTATTACTTTTTGTCGTACAAAATCTGTCAAAACCACATAAATTTTCATAGTAAGACCTTTTCCCAATCCGTTTGTGCTTGGCGCCGCGTCTGAAGGACTAGTTGGCGCGACATCCTGCAGCGGTTTCACGTCCGCCGCTTTGTTCTGGAACTTGCTTGGTCGCAGCTTCCTAACAATACTATTTGTTTTCACATAACAGATAGCTTGGCTTTTATTTAAAGGAAGCCACGTTGGATTTTACGCTAGTGTGTTATTATGCGAAGCGGGAAGATTTAGACGTATAATATTTTGGGACCGTCGTTTTACGATTCGTATAATTTTATTGCACTGTTGAATTCTGCGGATTTACTCGATGATATCATTGAATGTTATTTTATTAGAAGAAGGTTGGAGTATATTGTTATTTGATTTTATTTAGAAAAATCATATCTTAATTTACACTTCATACTTTTCATGATAAAAACTTTTCCTCAGAAATATTTCATCAAAACAGAAACTATCAGAAAAATTGTGTTAAAAAAAATATTCTTCCATAATTTAATATATTTTCAACTTTTTAAATTGAAATTCACAAGGAACTAGCGCTGCATTCCTTGGGGGGCACGCCGCGGCTCGGGGCTCGCATAATGAATACAGCCACACTGACAGCTTTCATGAATAATAAACAAAGATAAATAATAGATAGATTATAATAGATTTGCTGTGAAATAACATGATATTGCATTAATAGGGTCAGTTTTACAGTAGGCCCTGTAAAATTTCTGTCGACAAAAATGTAGGTAATTTATATTTCCATTTTTATGCCCGATAGCGCCTTGTCTCATTTTTCATACCTTAGTTTTTATTTTGTCTACAGAAATGATCAAATCAAATTTGCATCACATTTGCAGTACAAAATTAAAAGTCTAAAAAAGTATATTTACCTACATGTTATAGTTAAGTGAAATATTCATCTTTAGTGACTATCACCAAAAAAAAAATATTGATATGAATGTTATCTATTGAACAAATTGCCATAAGACTTGGTATTTCATTAAATCTCATGACGAATTTGTCTGATTACATCCCTGCCGCTGTTGACAAATCCGCTTATGCACCGCGGTTGAACCCTTTTTACCCAACTACCTCGAGTTGGGAACATTTTTGACAAGTTTCTATTCTGCTAGATTCACTTTTATTGTGGTAGTAATAGACGTTAATAAACGATTCATTATATTTTATTTAAAGGTTTTTCAGTCCACGTTTGGCCAATAACTCACCTGTTGGCAAGCTACAATGTGGTCTAAGATGAAGCACACAAACTAAGACGAGATAGTCACTCTGATTTTGAAAAGCTCAAGATTTTGACTCTGAAGAAACAATGAAACTGTCAGTCTGGTCCATTCCTTGGCTATATCGATTAAAAACGTAGATTCAAAAAGTTCTGTACGTATCCAAGAGAAATCAACAGAGTTCGATGGTTGTGGGGAGTCATTCCCAGTTGTCACCCTACACTGAAAACAAAACCCCCTAAAGTACGGAGCATAGTGATAATCACCAAAAAGTACGATGATAAGCACCAATTTTTACGGTGACAACTATCATAATAAATAATTCTCACCCTAAAAACTGGTGAATTAGGTGAATTCATCGGAATTTTGATGGCCATTTTTCTCAGTGTATCTTTGTCCCCAAGGTTGACAACTTTCTACTTGTCCTGTAGTGCGTCATATTGAATATCGAGTCGTACATGAGAATTTCATATTATCGCGACACAAACGAAAGTCCGATATTAATTCCAATGCATAGCAAAAGTTCTCATTTAATGTGGTTTTGTCGTCGGTATATCGGTGTAATTATTGTCTCTTCGTACTAATATTAAAAATGGCTACATCTGTTTGTTTGTATTTTTGTTATCTGTTTGTTTGTTGAATCCTTTGCGGTGTTTTGAGTGTAAGTGTTTTTGCGGCGATATTATTATGTATTCAACAGTTTAACGTCAAAATGTTTATTCGCTTGTGGCTGTAAGACTCTCACGGGAGTGGCTGTAAGTCACCACCAGGTGTCTGATAACAAAATAGGGTTCTAAAATAACTGATCAATTAAATAACGTACTTCGATATTTGAACTGGTCACGAACTTTATATTCTTTTTATTTTGTGAAATGATCAATAGTACTGGGATTGTTGACGATTGTCCAGGTGAAACCGTAAGGCGCAGCTAGTCTTGTAATATATCAGACGCAGGGAACGTTCATTTCGCATTTCCTTTATGATAGCCTGTAAATAATCATTTCCCTTCTATTTACAGTTTAAGAGCTACTGGTTGAATTGTGTCACTTTAAATATTTAATGTTGTTTTACAAGTATTATAAGATTATCAAAATTATGCGATTTTAGCTGGGTGTTTTTTGATCATATGCTTACTTAATTTGAAGCAAATAATCGATTTTGTTTATTTATTTTGTTTTTAGTCCAATGAAACAATATGAAGGATATAATTTTAGAAACTGACCTATGTGTCTTCACAGAAAGCCTTCTGTCTTCTAGCCAAGAAAGTCTTCTAGTCTTCTGAAAATCCTCAAGTCTATCAAGCACCATAACAGGCCACTGGGACATTATTACCTTACGAGATTTCAAATAAAAAAAACCATCAGTAAGTAGCCCTGTCACCGTTTCCTCGTCTATGTTCTGTAAATAAAATGGCTCGATTAATTCCACTGCGGGTACGGTTTCAATTCCTGAGGGCGGATTCATTTTCCGCTCCAATACAGTTTTAATATTTCGATGATTGTCGACCCGAGTCGCCGTTTGACTTTTGGGTAAAAACATGGGTTTAAAATGTTTTTTTGGAAAATGCGTAATTTTTGGAGCTTATTAATATTAAACGAGCAATATTTGTGTATATATTTTTTTGAAATATAATAATGGTTTCGATAAAATTGGCTATGCGAGTTTATGGTACCGAAAAATATAGATAGCTAAGGTCACATTTCAGAGAAAACGTGTTTTTTTCGATTTGTCCCAGCGAAGTTCGATCGCTCAGATATGATTATATTATAAATTGCTAAAAGAATATTAATCACTATAAAACGGTTTCTTTCTCTATAACAACGCTGTTTTTTTACATCAATTAAAACCGACTAGGAAATACGAGTGGATACCGGAAAGTCTAAGACTTTCTTGTAAAGGATAGCAAAGAAGTGGACCGGGCTGAAATGTTCATTGGAAAAAACCAACTCACGACATATCCAAATAACCATTTAAATGTCTTTCTTTTCAGTTTTGTTTTGTTTGACCACTGGTGGGACTCCAGTCTTGGTCTGAATATTAGTTGGAATCAAAGTCCCAAGCCATGTTCTATTTCCTTCGTCAATCCTCAGCCCCGATAGAGCCTCCTAGTGCTCTACTTCGAGGATCCAATATCCGGCAGCTCTACATATGCGACTCATTTCCGATTCCAGCGCCTACTCTGCCGCTCTCCGCTCTACTTTGCGGTGACGGGATCGCCGATTAGTACTTATACGAGTACGTGGGTAAAACGAGTGGTAGAGTGAAGGTTTTGGTTGTCTTTGGTAGGGCGTGATAAATGATGAAAATGTGATAAAATATTTTTAATTTAAGTATTTAGTATTTTTTTTTCTTACTCGAATTGGTCTACGTTTAACCACCAACTCACCTGTTGGTAAGCAAAGATGTGGCCGAAGATGAAGCACGCAGACTTGGAAGATATTTAATTTGTTTAGATTTTTTTTTGTTTATGAAGAAAGGTCCATATTCAGGTTTTAATTTACTTTTCCAATTGAGACAAACTACACGCCAACAGCAATCTAAACGTATCAAAATGTATAATAAATAATTTGTACTCATACATGTTTCAAACCAAAACCACTAGATCTCATTTAGATTCAATTACCTATTCACATTACCGTAGGGCATACAACAAGAATAACATTTTTCTTGCTAAAGTAACATTTAAATTCCCTTTGGTAACATATAAAATGACTTACATTTAAAGTTAGTTATAAAAAGAGAAGTTGGAACCGCGCACTTTTCATATTGTGCTTACAAAAATGTGATATTAATTTAGTTGATGAAATAAACATGGACATCAAATAAAAAGCTTTCTAACAATTTGCAAATTGTTTCCGCTAAAGCAATGTTTCCGTTTGACCGAGAAAGCTCCGGACTTTCAATGATGTTATTTCCTTTAACAACTTTCAAACTTTGAGTAGCGTTTCATGAGGTGTTTGGAAGCTTAATGCTTTTTTATTTATTTGCTTATTTATTGGTCTTGAGGAATGTTGGAAAAAACATAAATTGATTATTTGGATTTTAAAGTTTTTAAAATTATATTTATAATATCTAGAAAATAGGTTCGGGTTGGTAAAATAAATGTCAATGTCAAAATTAGTTTTCATGAGGCGTACTCGTAAAATATTACCTATAATTATAATTTAATATAGGAACTATTTCATATTTATAAAAAATAAAAGAGCCAATTTTTTTCAACATCCCTAATTAAAGTAAATAAAGATAAGCATGTTAATAAAGTGAAATTAAAAAGAACATTCAGTAAAAAGTATTTCGTCGAAAAATTCAGGGAAAAGAAAAATCAGGACAAAGGAACACATGGGAGGAATAAAACCAACAACGTTATGGGAAAACTGAAGGGAAATGATAACATTGGAGAGAGCAGAGGATTTTTTAAAAATCGTGACGAAAAGAAAGGAAAATGCTGTGATTTTTAGGGTGGTATCGCACTGGGCTACGTTATGTTTAGATGTAAAAAGTGTAGTTTCATGTTCAAATTATAAGCTTTGCAATCTTTGGCTGGATATTTACGTTTTTGACCTTAAACTAACCAATTGGATTAAGTAGCAATCATGTTTATTATATGGTTTTTATTACCTTCTTCATTATAATTTTTATAAAATATAATTTTTTTTATGTCACATATTTTCTCATGCTGCGGATGGTTGATAAATTTTTGGCCCGGTTGTTTGTCTTATAACTACATCGCCAAGCCTTATTAGAGGCCTTTAAGAGGCCAAAAAACTAAAACACCAGGGCTAACCACAACCTTTACGAACTTAATATTTTTACTGTCCTAAAAAAAATGAGTTTGTATGTAGCTCTGGCTTCAGAGTTTTTGTAGACCGTTGACAAACCCACTGTCCTAGTGAGTTGCTACCCCCTCGGAAACTGGTAACGAAGAGAACGACCGAGAAATCACGAGCACAAGGGAAAAACTGAAGAACTCTCGAAAAATAAAGAAAGAAACGACGCTACAGACACTCGATTATAACTACAGATATTATTTTTGCAAACAGATTGGTAAGATAGATTTATCTGGAAATGTTGAGAACATATTTTACGACTTTTTTTCCAGATTCAGATAATATTCATTGAACAACTGATAGGATTGTAATTTATGTAATTTATAAGCTAGATGTAAGTACATTCATTAAAATTATCAGTTTATCTTCATCAGGCATTCAACATTGAAATTTTCACAGTTTTGTCTCGGATTGTTATTTCTATTAAAATTTATTGGATACATTCTATTATTATTTTTTGAAGTTTTTATATATTTATTGACTATTAGAATACATAAAATATATTTACATCTTAAATTTAAAATAACAAACTAAACTAAATAGAACTAAGAAATTTAAAATTTATTAACTATTTCATTTTTCCGACATCAATTGTTATTATTTGTGCTATGGAAACTGACGTAATTGTTATCTAAAATAAAATAAAATTACAAACCGGGTAAGTATGAAAACGTAATCTGTATAGTATTTAACTATCTTTTTTTGATTTACTTTGTAATGTCAATTTGAGGAAAAAAATGGTAATATGTAAATTAATATTAGGTTTATCAAGGTACTATTTAATTTTTTACAAAAAAAAGGTGTAACAGAGTATATATTTATCTAAATAAAGACTACTCAACGACCTTTACTCATCCCCTTTACTCGTACCTCTCCACACGAAGCATCAATACGTGTCGCGACACTCGACACTCGACACTCGACAGGTTGTCACGGAAGCTTATCGTGACGTCGAGGCTCCATACTCGTATAATACATTGAGACATATTTATATTTATCAGCTTGTGCTTGCGGCTTCACTCGCGTAACCTACATTATACAATATTATAATAAAATAACTGTTTCCAATATATTTCTAGTGAAAACACTAGAAACAGCTATTTGAAGATGAACTTCCGCAAAGTAACGCCAGATGCAATAAATATTCTATTGTATTCCACGGCTGTTTCTTTTTTCACAAACAATGTCAGCCTATTTCACTTTAAGGGTTGAAAATCGCAAATTTTCTTCTTAGGACACCCAGAAGAATGTATTCTACGTCATAAAATGTATTCTCCATAATTCATGATTCTAGGAAGAGCTACATAAGCTGAAGATGGCTTAAATAGACGACAAGTTCATAGAGTTACACTCATTGCATTCTGTATAAGGTTGCCTGGAAGAGATCGCTCTTAGCGATAAGACCGCCAGTTTTCGCACTAGTTTTAAGTGCTATAATCCTTTTTTTTGTAATTTATGGTGTGAACAATAAAGAGTTTATCTATCTATCTATCTATAACGTATTACTATTTATTATACATGGCAACAATAGCTTTACCATTAGGGTTCCCTACCATAACATCACACAAAAACCCTATTTTATTCCTACGACTACATTGTATCTTTTAATATTTCAATATGTACTCAAGAAGCGTTGAGCTTCAAAACCGGACAACAAAAACAAAACTTTCTCTTCGGTAAGTATAAAACCCTTACTTTGTCACCGGTATAAAACAAAACGCTAGTTGCTTTGTAAGGGAGCTTCGAACGCAGAGTTTGCATTCAATGTTGATAGAAAAGTTTGGAATTTGCGGTTGAAGCTGAAAGGCTTACGTTGTAAAAAGCATTGCTTAAAGACAACCCCTACAGTACAGTTTGGAAAATATTTATAAAAACGCAATTTTTATTTCATTTTGTTTACGTCTGGGGGTAGAAGGGCATTCTAAGTAAATTTTATTAAAAAGTATCTATAGTTTTTTAAATATATTTATAGATCTCCTTACTTATAATACACTGTGTCACATGCCTTGGAACACAGACAAAGTCAACTAACACCCAGACCCAGACCAGATATTTAAATTCATCATTAATATGTCTGCCAGGCTGGGAATCGAACCCGGGACCCCTGGCTCACAAGGCGGATGCCGCTATACTACCGCTGAGCTAAATAGGTCGTCGAAATTAGATATGGTGTGTTTGATTTGAAAAATTAAAAAGGATTATGCTAGCGCCATCTACCTCTATAATAGTTCTACTCGTTTCAAACCAAAACATACATTTGTTTACTTATTCCTCTGGCACAGCGACCCAAAGTGGGTCTTGACCTTCGACACCAGAGGACGCATTGTTCTATCTTGCGTTTAATTTTTAGTTGAATAGATAGATAAACTCTTAATTGTGCACATCAAAAATTACAGACAAAAAAGGTCATAATACTTCAAATTAGTGCAACAACTGGCTTAACTGGCTTGGGTAAGAGCGATCTCTTCCAGGCAACCGTAGGAAGAATACTTACCTTACTTACTTAGGAACAGTAAATGTAGAAATAGAAAATAGAAATAGTTTTATTTTCCTTTAACCTTAAGAACTAACTAAAACTAGCCTTATCTAAAAAGAACAAGTAAAATAATACACATTAAAACAAAAACAAAAAGTAAAAGTGCTGTGCTGGTGAGTGGCACTAGGTTGCACTAGGCGAACCTGTATCGCAAGACCCACGACGGTATATAATACATCAGGTGAGGTTGACTTTCGATAACAAATATTTTATACATTAATTTATATTTCTGTTTATGGTTTTTATTTATTACTTTTATTCATAATTCTGGGTTTTATTTTATTTATTTTCGTAGGCTTGCCAAGTTAAATTTTTAATGTGACAAAAGCACAAACGGAAAAAAGCAACAACAGTAATGATCGAACATCTGTTGTTTGAGTAAATCGTATTTGTGTAATCAAAATGGATGTCACATATAAACCGTTGACTTTCCTCCAGACGCTTGACTCGTCGTTTATATTTCACGATAAATGGCTTACTCCTCCTAATAACGAGGAAAATTCGCGTCAGATCCGAGTATATCTCAATTCCCTATGAAAAGCTGGCATATTTCCGCCAAAACAAATTGTTTGCGTGATAGTGACACTGCTACTTAGTATACTTATGTTTGTACAATATATATACAGGGTTATAAAGAAAGGGTATGCTTAGCCGAAAAGGGCTCATATCTTGAGCAACTTTTACTATGGGACCAACCTGGAATTCTTGAAAAAATAAACAGGTGTTCCATACATTTTATCGACAGTCATTGACATTTTTCTATGGAACTGCTGATTTTTTTATCGCGATTTCCGGACGGATCAGACAGAAGTCCAAACAGAAGAAGCAGTAAGAGCGTCAGGCAGACTGACAAGCAAGTTGTCATGTTTTGTTTAGTTTTGTGTAGCAATAATCTCGTAGCTATAACTTCGTAGGCGTTGCTATGTAGCCGTAGCTGTCAGCGATCATTAGCCGGTATTATGTATTGCAAACTAAGTGCCTACAGAACTAAAGTGAGACGCTTAGTGAAGTTAATCCTATAAATAAGCGTCTTTGTACCAAATTATTAAATTGATCATGGCCAAAATCTGGCAGAACACACAGACAACATTAAACACATGTATGGAGAAATCGTGATCGCGTTTAACTTCACCACTCAAGGTTATAATATTTCCCACTAGTTATCAAGATAAATTCAAGTTCAAATAGTATCTCATTTCACGTACAGGGTCACTTAGCAAGCAGAAAGCATATCCTGGAAGGGACCAACTGTAATACTTGTGATTTCGTAGCAGTGCCATTGTAGCATTCGTAGCGGTTGAACTCGTAGCCACGTAGGCGCGTAGCCATGAAATATTATAACACTAAGGAATGTATTTTTTCCGCAACACGAAATTCTAAATAAGTCACGTTAGAGGCTGCGTGACACAGCTGAATAAGTGAACAGTTACGTCAGTTCGTACATTACTGAGAATGAGATTTCTTCCTACAATGATTTCGAGAATATTCTGCCTAGTGAAATATGAGTGATGTTATTTGTCTTAAGATAAGAGCGATCTTTTCCAGACATTGAATTCTGACTACTGATTTTGTAAATGTGAAATCTTGTGTGTAGAAGTCGTGGCAGCTCAGTGGGGGAACAGCCACTTCGCATTCTTGAGGTGGCGGGTTCAAACTCCGTCTCGTACCAATGAGTTTTTTGAAACTTATGTACTAATTCACATACCACAGGCTTTTGGTGAAGGAAAATATCGTGAGGAAACCTGCATTTGTCCGAAGAAGAAATTCAATGGCGTATGTGAATCTACCAATCCGCACTTGGCCAGCGTGGTGGAAAACGGCCTAATAACCCTTCGAGGGTAGACCTGTATCCCGGCAGTGGGAGGATTAAAGGTTGCTGATGATGATAATGATGATGATGAAAAGCTTGAGTGTTAGTGTAAGTGTATGTTTTAATGATTAAAGCATATCATCCAATTTGACCCAAATGTGAAAGTCGGTTAACGAAAAATTAAACAGTATTATGTTAGAGCTTGTTCTTTTTAACATTTCTTAATATGACACCGGAGCTGTAAAACTATTGTCCTTCGTTTTACTTGACGAGAAGATATCTTAACCTACAGTTAAATACCTACATATAACTTTGCACAAGTCTGTTTTTATCCCAATTAACGGAGCCCCAAGGATATAGGAGGAAACCGCGGGACGCAGCTAATATAAAAATATTATATTATATTCTTCAAGTCTTATATTGTAGTCTGAACGCGCGTTTCATCTCCCGCCCGCCAGCCTACGTAAGTGCATTTACATAATAACTGCAATTTGGGCGGCCGCCGCCCTTCTATTATTTATCGTGAAACAGCAATTTTTTCCCCAGTCACCATACAAGCTACTTTATCGATCACAGCTAGCAATAACTTATGGAATGTAGTTGCACGTGAAACTTCCAGCAAGTTTTGAATGTCTGCTAAAGTAATTTAAAATTTACTTACTTTGTCTCAATTTTGAAACACTTCCCGATGTCTAATTGAGCTGAAATGGTATAAAAGTACGTGTGTAACTCCGATGACAATGCAATAAAGGCTAGTCTTTTAAAATATTTTTAAAATTAACTTATTTTACAGGTTAGTTTTCAAACGAATGTGATATTGCTCTAATTCTCGTCAAACGTCAGTGAACCCAGCAGGCTTCAGTTATAGAGAGGTCGCAAATTCCAGTTTGGGGTCAAAAGTCTATTGTAAAACACGACGCAATGGAGCGTCGTGATATTTAGTTAGGTATTCTATGTTAGGTAGGTATGAATTTTCAGTTTTACTAATAATTCATATAAGTTTAAAATGTTCTAAGTGTATTGTGATATCTACAAATTATGTAACTTTAATATTACGATGAAACGGCACAACGGTTTTATATTAAATTCGCTACGAAGTTAGTTTCCACCCTAGATTACCACATCTGCTAATTACTTTTTAATTACAAATGAAACATTTAACAAACTTTCTAGTCGTCATTCAACAACAAATTAAAAAAAATCTCGAAATAAACGCTAACCAGCTACAAATGTATAAACCCTTTGAGACTTTAATTAAAATCAAAAAGATCGCGTTAGGGACCGCAAGACGTCGTGTTACCAAACACAAAGAGATTAAATACGTTTAAAGGCTCGAAACAAAGAATCAAAAGGCATTAATCCTCATGATTGCATCCATCGGATCCGACAGAAAGGACAGTCGGGAATTCAAATCCTTATTAATTAAACGCTGCGGTCGGATACAAATGAGTGCCTTTATTATTTCTGGTTTTATTTCGACTTCTTTTTGGGGTATGGCTTTGATTTGCATATTACCAGAACTCGTTTTGTCGAAATAATATCTAAAATTATAGAAATAATGGACAGTTTGTTGAAGCGATTAGTGAAAATAATATGGTATTTTTGGATTTTCGATACTAAGTTTTCTTTACAGGCACTTCTAGGTATAGAGATTTTACTATGGAAACTAACGTGATTTAACACATTTTGTTTTAATTAACACGTGAAACGAATGTGAAACTAATTGTAGTAAGTGACTTAATTTTTACGCGAGTATTCTCGTGTTAATTATCACAAAAATACAAGTTTTATTTACCTACTGCCTGTAATTTTTGAGCCCCGTATTAGTCCTGGGAAGCTCGCTTACTATTATTACATCTGCAGTCTATATTCTTTATTTTAACTTTCTAGCGAGTGTCAGTGTGCAAAATTGAATGTACCACAAAAATTATGTCATTACTAGGTACTGCAATGTCATATCTAGTAATAAGTACATCATAGCTCAACGTATCTGACAGTCTGCTTAAACCATAAGCTACCGTAAAGTGATAAGTGTCGCGATACGATCAGGAAGGAGCCTTATTCTGGCGAGTGAGATAACATCTCGGTCACTGTCACTCTCATTAGAAATGTCGTAAGAGTAAGAGTGACGGAGATAATCTCGAGCGCCCAAGAATGGGGTTCCAAAGTCTATAGTTTGAACTTGAACACTCCATTATAATAAGACCGCAGCCCGGAGATCACGCTCTGTTGGTACAGGCGCGGGAAACACAAATAGCTCGGGTCGTAACGTCTATACTCGGACTACTCGTTCCACTTTGTTGTAATACTTGTTTGTTTGTTCTCAATGATCCGTTTTGCAACTGTTGTTTTTATCTTTTGTTTAGTGATAGGCTTGCGTTTGACCGCCTCTCGCCTCATGTTTGGCAATAATGCGGTCTACGATGGAGCACGCTTGTTTAGAAGAAACCGATTCAGCCACGGGATCCTTCTAGAATGTTCCAATATTTGATCAATATCAGATTCTGATCAGCTGAGTAACTAAATTAGGTAATCATTCGTTCTAGAGAGTTTTTACAAGGGCTTTGAAAAATAATTGATTAATATTGCAAATCTCTGATCGACTCCCAATTTTTCTAATATCAGAAATCAGCTAAATTCATATCCCATTTTAATAAAAAGCGTAGATCCAATAACGTTTTCAGCAAATATTTAGCGTATATTTTGGATCCTAGTGCGAGTTTTTTCCTCACCCTCGGGAAGATTGCTTCCCTAGGGTCGTTATTTATACGCAACTGTTGGAAGGTTATAAATTATGCGGTTTTGCTGATAATTCATTTCTCTTAGCCACTGGCTGGACAGCGCGGAGACCGGTTAACTAGTGTATTCTCGTGTTTGGGTTTAACCGACTACAAAATGAGGAGGAGGTTCCCAGTTTTTTCTGAATTTGAGTACGTAATCTATGCCGATTACAACAGTAACTCAACCTTTGATGATCCTGGCCAAGTGAGGGTAGTTGTATTAATTCACATACACTAAAATACATTACCTTATTCACCTTATTATCTCTCAAATTAAACGGAAAAAATTAAAATTTGGATCAAAGCGCCATTTATTTAAAATTTAAGCGGCATATTTTCATAAATATCCTTTGGTTCGGTAAATGTCCATTAAGTAGTGAACAAAAGCCCGTTAACTCTGCACGTTAATGCGTGACGGATGGCCACGTTAACACGTCACGTAATTCACGTGTGCACGTTAGCGTTAATTACGTTATATGACGTTGGAGTGTGATAGGGAATTATGTACTTCCCTAAAATAGATCGATAGATAAACTATTTATTGATTACACTAGAAATTACAAACAGAAGGTTACTAGCGTTTAAAACTAGTGAAACAAGAGGCAACCTTTTTGCTAAGAGCGATCTCTTACGCAACCTTAGGTTGGAGATCATATGGACACTTTCAATACCCGAAACCTCTTCAGTGCGTTGCCTAGCGTGGGTTGGCACTCAGGACAGTATTCTAAGTTGCTATTTATTCATTGACAATACTAGTTGATAATTTAATATTTGCGGAACAAGCAGATACTTCTTTTGGAGGATTCTCTGCCAGTGTGACTGAGTTGGCATTGTCACTTTTTGGTGCTTAGCACCCCGAGCGGACCGCCCCAGCCACCCTCCTTTACACCGGCACTGCCCAAGCTGGAATCGCAAAACATCCGAGTCAACTATTTCCCCCTCTCATACGTTTCAGTGACAAGCTATTTGCAAACGAAACAAAAATGCATAAAAACAAACGCTGGCGTCGGGAGCACTTCCGCTGATAAAGGAGGCAGTTTCCGGTCGGGGCGGTCATTAGCGGCCGATATTGCAGCTTCCTGTGTAAAGCCTTCGGTAAAGGCTTAACTATGATAGGTCGGGTGACCTACTTCTCTAGGTTTTTATCGGAACTCGATATTTTTGATGTTGCCCTCAAAATGAGGGTAGACATGAAACAGCGTGTTTTTTAGAAAATGTAACATTCTAAAAGCTATTTTGAGTATCTTTAATTATCACAATAACTATACTATATCACAATGTCTAATAGATCAAAAGTAACGGACAACTTTTTTGATTGGCCTTTGTTTACATTTATAAAACGATTACAGTAATTAAAAGATTATTCTGCGAAACAAAGTCAGTTTTGTAAATGAAATTTATTTATTACAAAGACAGCTTTGTTTTGGGTAAGTTCAGATCTATAGGCCGACCCTATCTTGCTTGATAAGCAAGAATGGGTTGTTAACAAATTGACCTGTCAAAACTGACAAAAAAATTATCCATTTTTAAACTTTATTTTTTTTTCTGTTTAAAATGAGATGTAAATTCAACGAAATACCGCAGTCTATTCAATCATGATAACTTTTTATAGGGAATCGAAGTGGCTCTCTTGATATCTACAAGCAAAAACATTTCCCGCGTACTCCGAGACTTGATAAATTCCCTTCTAACACAGGGAGAGGTTTTTTACGAGCTAAAAACATCAATCCCACGTTTTAAGTGTAAAAACGGAGTTACGAGATCCGACGCGATATCGTGGACCTACTGAATACCTTAGATCTGGTACTTATCGGCGGAGTCGGTTGGTTTGGTCTTCATTTGAAAACTAGGTGAGATTCGCGATTACACAAGCGCCATAATTATATAAATAAATAATAATAAATACTGCAGGAACCGTTCCTTGAACGAATTAAAGACTTGTTTGATATTTATCAAAAGAGACGGGTAAAGATAAAGCTCTTTTTAGTACAATCAGAGAGAACAAAGGTTTTGTATTACCTCTGTTGTCTCTGGGTCTAATATATTTCCTCAAGCATACAATATTCAGTTAAATTTGACCGTGATCCATTTTCTAGTTTGATACTAATTTTTCTTGGTTTTTGGTAGGTAAAAAAGCTTTCTAGTTTCTCTATAATTTACGATTTTGCTTAAGTGCTTCAATCACGAAGCTACGTCATCTTACGTCTATTTTTCCCGGAAGTGGCGACCACATGAATTATTCCAAAAATTATCCAAGTTCCCAGTCCCGCGCCGTCGCATCTTGTTAACGCCAAACACTACCGTCTTTACTTTATTTATTAACAAAATATTTCCTCGAGCTCAGCACGATAATTAAGTAGACCTGCGGCTTTCCCATTACGCTTATTTTTGCTCGAGAAATTCACTCCATTTTCCTTACAATGTTCTTGGCACGAAAACAAGTGATAAATGTAACGGAGAAGGCCTGAAAAATTAATGTAGGTTGAGTTCGAACCTTGAACTAGGCTGATCCTAGGCCATTTGATAAAATATGGCCGGATTATCCGGCGATTTGTTGTTGTTTGGATAAGTCGTAAGGAGACGTTTCCACGAGACTTTTAGCCAGTCATGGATTTATTAGAGAATACACCTTTTTGTTTTTGTGGTTGTATTTAGGATTATATAAGAAAACGCGTGAATTTGAACTTTGAATTTTGATAATTACTAGACATGGTTTGCGTATTTGATCGTGGTTTATTGTTGAGTTTGAATGCCAGTGATACCGGTAACATAAGCTAGTCAGCTCCATATTTGGCAATAGAACTTTCGTGATAATATTTATTAAGCTGTGAAAAACTCTTTTATGCGAAATAGACCAAGATGAACCAATATTCTCGTCTCTATCGTTTAAAATCTGTTTTTAATAAATACCTTATACCTACCATAGGTACACACTTGTGTTAAAACGTTTGACTTGGTTTTCGAATCAGTTATAGCGTGTTTTTTTCGGTTGGAGTAAATACGTACGAAATTCGTTTGAAAAACAGGTTTTATTATGCATTTCCGCGAAGTAACGCCTTACTCAATCAGCTAAGTTCTACAATATAATTAAACCTCTGAAACTTTACTCATTTAAAAATCCATTAAGGACATCGACGCATATTACTTTTAACAATATTCTCCTGAAACGTCATTATCCTTTCCAAATTTAAACAAGCTTCCATCGAGATTCTTATCAGAAGCTAAGTAGGCAAATACTCTGGATTACAAGAAGCCGGTTCATTAATGTAATACCTTTTCCAATATCAGAGGTCGAGGGGGAAGGGGCAATTTTCTCGGTTGAAGAGCTACATTGTTCTGAAGCAAGTACTGAGGAAGTAGGAAGTATCCTTTGTTGGTTTAAATTAACCGATAGTAGGCCACTTGCGCTAAGATCTTCAAGGTATTCTGGGACGTTCGAGATTGTCTCCGTCTCTCTCACTGTCATGGTGTTTTTAATGAGAGCGACAGTGATCGAAATGATATCTCGCTTACAAGAATAGCCCAGTGATCTGGTGAACTTTCTTCATTTATCCCCGTCTTCAAATGACAGTATCTTTTTGTATATCTGTTATGGGTATGAATTGGAACTGTTATTGGAAATGAATTGTTAGTTGTGTCTTTGTGTGTGTTCTGTGGTATATCCGACACAAGACAACCCAGTGGAGAGGTTTCTGTATGGATTTTTTTTTGATGATCTATGATTTAAGTTGTGAGATTCGATTTCGCCTTCCCTTTCCTACTATAGATGTTTTAAACCATATTATTATGTAAAAGTTTGTAAGCGAGTGTGTGCGTATTTTCGTTAAAAAGACCGACGGATTTGGATTTAATTTGGTATTGAGTAGTAGTGTACATATTAAACTAACACAAAAGCTACAATTTGTTCCGATAAAAATAATAACTCCGGTAGAATAGCGTGTGTAACCACGTAAACACTTAGTTTTTAATAAAATGAGCAAATTTGAAAAGAGCTCTCATAAGAATCAAACATGTGTATGGATCATGTGTGTGTGTGTGTATGCTTATACTTAATTATAATGTACGAGTACGTCTCATTATTTCTTAGGAACTTTGTTTTGTAAAGTAATTATAAACTCAAGACAAAATTAATTAAACTTTAATCTTTGACACAAAGAAAAGTTTTTAATCATATCCAGCCAAGTAATTCTCCGAAATTCGTCAAAAAGAATTAAAGATAGCTCTGCGCAGTATTTCTGTTAATTAGTTTACTAAATAATTTGGTCAGTAATCTCATTTTAGGGTTCCATATCTAAACGGAATAATCAAACGTAATTTTGGCTTCTTCGCCTGACCGTTTGTTTCTGTGTTACCAATTCATACTACGCTTTTTAGGAACAAAATGTATTATGTCAAAATGGGTAAAAAAGGATCTAGATAGGTCATTATTTTGTACTATTAAGTGACTCGTTCTCAAATAGCTCACCTGATGTTAAACGCTACGTCTGCCCATAACAGGTCTGCTCCACCCAGAATTTTGAACTCAAACAATTCGAGACCCTGTGCGGCACAGCACTGCGCTCGTCACCCTGAGATGTAAGATGTTTAATCTCCTATTTTCCCTGAAATTTCACTGGATACAATGCCCTTCATGTACATGCATATGCATGCATTTGTACATTGTAAACAAATATTATTTATTAAGCAAGTAACAGGTAACTTATATTTTGAATTTTAATTTCAACACGTTTCATCGCTTGTTTTCATTATCGAGAATTCCTCTCACAAGCCCAATTTTGTGAATAATAATATTATTTCGCGAAAGGTCCAATATTGGTGACCAGAAGCGCAATTTGAGCGCCGTTAGAAATAACAACCGCCGGCAGAAATATCAATTCGCATTCATAGGGCCGGAGTCACACGCGAGCTTTGAGGCGCGGGATCGGGGGCTTATTGATATTGCCGTTTGTATGGTGTTGGCATTATTCATACAGTGTACATATTTATTATGTCACAATTTGCAAAACTAAATCATTTTTTTTAAACATGTAACACTTACAAATTGGCTAGTCACTATCAGAATATAGAAAAGGAATAGTTGGATTACTCAGTAATCAACGTGTCAAATATGCGAAAACGGTGTGGTTTTTCCTTTTCTTTTTATCATTTATCTACTTAAATGTATTTTTATTAGTATAATGTAGGTATGTCTGTTTTTTTTTTGAGATGAATAAATATTTATTTATTTTAATTCAATTAATCTGCTGTTATTAATTATAAGAAAAAGTAAAGTACTTCATTGATATTTGAACTATCAAAAGTCCTGTTTGAAGAGTCAAGGCCATAATCTCTAAATCTCTAAGCTTGTCACCTGCGGTGTGGCTCTGGCTTCACACCGGCATGCGGCGGGCGGTCAAATTCAATTCCGGTTTTCATAAGTGATTTCCTAATCCCGTGGGCCTTGATTCGGACGGACGCCAATTTGAATAATCAATGTATTGAATTCGAACCTAGTTGTGTGGTTGGATAATATTTCTTAAATAAGAATAACACTGAAGAAGATACCCATAGTCAGCAGTTATAGATGGAAAATACTTGATTGTGACGCTGATAATAATTTAGAATAGCTAAATAAATAATCTATATATTTAAAAGAAAGTCGTGTTATGTTACACTACTTATAACTCAAGAACGGCTTTACCGATATGGCTGAAAATTGGTGAGGAGGTAGCTTAGAGCCAGGAAACGCACATAGGATACTATTTATTCCTATTATACTATTTATTTCTGTTAAATAAATTCGATAGCATTCAAGTGTGAATTGACATAAAACATCAGTCACTATAAAACGAGGTATAACAAAAAAGAATCAGACTTGGAATAACAAAACGACTTATTATACTCTTTGCGCAAATGGCAGCTATGTAATGGACGTATGGATGACAATTTAACAGCTAAACAGATTTTGACGAAATTTGGTATGAAGGTAGCTTAAGCCCTAGGTAATATGTAGATTACTTTTTACCCCAGAAAATTGAACGGCTTTCCGCTATTCTTGCAGGACAGCGGGTGAAACCGCGGGGCGCAGCTAGTATATTATAAAATGTAAAAATCCCCCATCATTACAGGGCAAATGGGAGATTAAACAACTTATATCTCAGGGTGACGAGCGCAGTGCTGTGCCACGCAGGGTCTTGAATTCTGCGAGTTCAAAATTCTGGGTGGCGCAGACCTGTTATGGGCAAACGTGACGTTTAATATCAGGCGAGCGAATTGCTCGTCTCGTCACTCAATTACATAAAAAAAAAAAAAAAAAAAAAAAAAAAAATCCTGATTTATTTGTAACAAAATGTGTCAAAACGTCAAAAGTAAAATATAAAATGAGCACATTATTTACCACTAGCTTTTACTAGTTTTACTCGCATTTCCGAGATAAAGTAGGCTTAAGGTTTTAAAATATTTGGTTTTGTTTTGTTTTGTTTGTCGTAATAGACGAGCTAATTTTACTTGAGAATTCCTGTGTTAATCATAACAAAACAAGTATATCTATCTCTTACGTAAACATCTAAATAATGACAAACATAACAATACATAGAGACAAAACAAAATGCTACCAAATTAAAGCGACAAATGGCTGATAAATATAATAACTCTTATCATTTAATTGAAGTGTTGACAGATTCAATAGGGTTTTATCAACACAATAACTCGTGTACATACACAATGAGCATTATGCGAAGTTCCCTTTTCAATCTTCCATGTTAATGATAACAAAATAATAAAGTAGGTGATATAAGTTCGCAATTCGTATAGGCAGTGCACTGTCTTCGTGAAGAGAAACCATCGACGTTGAAACAAGTGCGTTTATAAGGGAAACATAGAATAGATAGAGATTTATGAAGTCTTTAAAAAGATTGAGGGACAAGCGGTTCAAGGCTGGGCGGCACCTTCAAAAACGGTTCATTCAAGCTTAAATGTATTGTAAAAGCTTGTGGTCACCCGTCTGAAAATCGGCGGAACTCTTTATTTCTTTATCTTGTTAAAAGAAGAGAATAATTTAACATTTTCTAAATACTCGTAGCAATACCTAAAATATTCGTACTTTTTATCACAATGTAACAACAAGTTTAAAATATTCATGAAGCCTGTTCTTGCTTTCGGTATTGCCGTATTGAGGCTATTATTACGGTACGTAATAAATATTCAGGTATTGCTCTCCTTGCAGTCGGCGGCGGGCTTGGGAACGAATAGTGGAGAAGCACGCGAGCTCGAGCCACGCGTGCTGCCCGAATTGGGTAACGTAATTATATGGGGTACTGGGTATTTTCCTAGTAAATTAGGAAAGGGTATGCTGAAAAGTATGCCGAAAACGGTTTGTGGTACTCACGAACTAGGAATTGCGAAAAAATTATCAGATGTTCCATAGAAAAATGTCAATGACACGCGACAAAGTTTGCAGAACAGGTTTTGATATTTTTATTCAAGTTATTTTTTTCGAAATTTTAGGGTTAATCGCAGTGACAAACTGAGCAAGAGGCCAACTGAATGATAAGTGCATATAGTCCTATAGCATCAGCAGATATGTACAATTTTTTTTAGTTTTTTGCAAAAATTAAAGCCCTGTAATCTGCATGGCATTGCATTGATTTATAATTTGAGATATTAGCTATTAAATGGTTTATGTATTAGGTTATGTTACTAAAAACATTGCTTTTTGCACTGTGATGCTTGGCCATACCTGTTTGAATGTTAAATAGCTGGAAAAAGTATGAGGTAACGTGGTTTTCTCAAAAAAAACTATCCAGAATATCCTACCACTAGATACTGTTTAATCTTTTACAAACTAAACTGAAAACGGCAAAACGATCACTACTCTATAGGTATAGTGCTCTTTGAGCAGGTTTTTTCCTTAACTACCCGCTTTTCCTCTATAAATTTTAGCTGGAACTTGATCAACGAATCAAATATTAACTCCGCCATTCACTATTCCGTACCATTTCGTCAGCATCACGACTGCAGCGTGTACAAATTTACGGTCAATTTCTGACACAAATTCGCCAAAAGCTCCAGTTTTTCTTTTTACCTGACAACTTTAACATTGCACTCGCTTGGACTGTTTTCGACCTTGAGCGATTGAAAATAAGGAGGCAATATAGTGTGCCAGTATTGTGGTAGGTAGTGACCCGTCATAAATTGAGTGAGAATCCCCATATGTTCAGTGATAACCCACGTAACTCTTCCCGGACGAATGGGCGGCGGCGACGTTCCAAAAATACGGCAAATTCTGGGAGTATGGCAAAAAGGTCACACTACGTCAACTCGATATCAGCGACCACAACGGAATCATTGAAATGTGAGTCTTATATCTTGTGCAAATGAATGTTATTTCAAATGACTTGTCGGCGACATGATGCGACTTGAGTATTAAAATGAAATTGCACAGTAAATTGATCTACAGTTAGTTCAGATTAACTTGTCTTGTGGATTACAATGTCACTTAATGCGGACCACTAGTCTCATTCGTGACACGATATAGAGCTCTAATTTCTATGCTCTACTTTTAGTCCGAATATCGAGTTTATGTAGTGTACTCTGACCAAAATGAATGCCGTACTCGCCGTATCGATATCTGGTTTATTGAGCGGATTGAGCGAGTGCTTGTACCGTAAGAGTACTTTTGAGGGAACGTGAAGGTTTTGTAAACTTTTCCTGAGGAACTTTCGAGAACTTACGCGTTTTGTGGGATTTGTTGGAATTGGGTAGGCAATGTATGTTTATGTTTTGGCTGGGAAGAAATAAAGATACGTTTCATGTTTCAGTATCTAAATAAGTTTAGAGAATTATATCGTTTATTTAACTGAAATAACATATTATTATGTACTCGTAGGTATGTACGTCGTTTATGTAGGTATTTACAGAAAATTTGCATTTGACTCTGATTGAACACAAATCTTGTTAAATAGTCTGAATCTTAAGTAATACACCCAAGATAAATAATATAACGCTTTGATTTGGCGAGCGTGAAAACCAGTTTAATTTTATTTGAAGATACATTTTCAAACATCCATGACATCTTCAAAATTTCTTTTCTCAATGTAGAATAAAGTCCCTCTTTTGTGAATAAATGCTTCAATCCTGTGCCAATTGACTGCTGAAACCACCTCTTTGTCTCCATTTTTCCGATTTCAACCAAATGTATTCAAATGATTTGTCTGAACAAAGACAATAGCAGTAGGGTTACGGTCCAATCGCAGTGCAACAGGTGGCCGCAGACCTTGGAGTATTCTGGAACATTCGAGACTATCTCTCTCACTCTCGCTGTCATGAGATTTCTAATGAGAGCGACAGTAACCGAGATAATATCCTACTTGCCAGAAAAGCCCTTGGCGGATTAATATTCATTCACGTCCCTTACTCCGCGAACCGCGGAGTTGTATGAATAAAATTAATGTACCCACTGGAATTCTGGTCATGGTAATTTCATTGGTTATGAAATTCCGAAGGAAAATTTGCATTCATAATGAAGGTTGAATTAATTTTGTAAGTTTTAAAAAAGTAGCTAGTCCTCTACGGAAGTTGGTAGCCAGATGGAAATCTAAATAGTTAATAGTGCTGCTTCGTTTTCCTCACATTGATTTTGCTTAAAACATAATTAAACAACATAAACAAATCTTTGTTTTGACTTCTCCGCGACTGTTTTTAAATGTAATCTCTAACTATGCCTGGCTATTTCTCTAAATCAAGTTCAATGTTTAAACATCGCATACCTAATAAAAGGTAAAATGAAGTCCGTCTTCCACTAAAAGTAAAGCATACAAACAGTTCTATGAACCAGGTGTAAAATAAAAGGTTAAAACACTGTTAAAGCCACGCGTTGTTCCTGCTAAACTTGAGCCGAGAGATTCTACCGTCGTTTAGTGCAAGGTTACACAGATTAGATAGAGAAGTGAACCAAAATAAATCTTTTTACTTTTATAAAATAGCCTTTTAACTATTTCGTTAAATCAATAGTAAAAATAAAAAAAAGGTTAATATAGATTGTTACAATGTAAAAAAACTTAGAAGTTAAGAAAGAAAATAAATACCTGAATAATGATAATTATTGACTTTGGAACCCATTTTCGAGCGAGAAAAATATATTATCTATATATATAAAAATGAAACCCGTTTTCCTTGGTCACGGCCTCACGCGTGAATGGCTGGACCGATTTCACTAATTCTTTTTTTGTTGTATTTGTTATTATTAGGAGAAGGTTCTTACGGAAAAAAATATTAAGAAAATCTCTCAGAAATATTGAAAAACCCTAAAAACAGCCCTTTTATTTTTCCCATACAAACGTTTTCTAACTAAAACGAGCTTTATTGCTATTGTATAAAGTTCATATTGAATTGCAAGCACTCACTGTTGTTTAAGCAATGTAGGTATGTTCCTAACGTCCATGAGTCAATTTGCACTTTATTACCTCTGTACAAAGTTCAAATTCAATCATATCTATAAAAACAGTGCGTTTTATACTGATAATTTTTACTATAAATTGACAAGTTAGCATCAACAAACTACGGTTGCTATAGTTACGCAATAGCATGAGAATAGAGGTTATAACAAAGAGTTCCTATAATTATTCTCAACACCTTTGGTCACGCCATCACGCGTGAACGACTGGACAGATTTCAATTTACTCTACGTTTATCCCAAAGTCTACCCGTGCGAAGCCGGGACGGGCCGCTAGTAATATTATAAATAAGAAAATTTGAGTAAAAACTACTCGTAACTCTACACAGAAACTAAGCTCTACCGATAAATCTGATTAATAACAGACCGCGATTAAGCTCGCCTGCCCTAACCTTCGAACTTTTAATGACAAATGTCCCAAAACTATTAGTTACTGTTTAACCCAGCCCTACGAGTATGACCAGCCGTCTAATGCCGTGAAAGCGGTCGCTTTTCCCAGACCAAAACGCAGTAAGTCACATTGGTATGATAAAAAGAAATAGTTGAAGTTTTTCTATTAAGAATAAGAGTTTGTAAAGCAAAGTCAAAAATAATAATTGAATGATGAAAGTTATCTATGTATACTAGTAAAAGTATACTTTTTTGTACTTTACCAGTTTTTTACGCTTACATTATGATGATGAACTCGTCAAATATTGGAGAAACGCGCTCGATTGATTACCCCGTAACGGCTGACCTACAGGTTTTACATTATTACGTTCTATTACATAAAAATAAATAATATGTAGTTATTTTAAGATAGTGCCTAAAACCGTACAGCACATTTTTTTTCTCTAACTTTTCATAGCTTTTAGATAATTTTTTTTCAAAATATGTCTTGCTCTGTTTTGTATTAGAACAGCCGTGAGTATGGGTAATCTCATCCCGCCACCTGCTCCGGAATTTATCGTTTACTTTACAACGGGCTGGCGTGTTGCCACCGTGCTTTAAGGGACTATTTACCCTCGTCACGGGCTGGGCCTGGTTGACCGGTGGCGTGAATATAGAGCGGGAGATATGAGGGTTAGAGTATGCCGCTTTTTATTTTCGGTTATGAAGATTTCGGTATTTATGGAAGGTCGTTGAGTTTTAAGACGTTTTTATTGCAACAACAAACCTCCTTTTCAGCCGACGTTAAAATAGAGGTTATCAATTTGATTGTATGTTTTTCAATCAACTGCTAGCCTATATAAACGAAACGAGTTACGGTGATATACCTATAATAAAAATGTTAGTGATCGCGTCTGTACATGGGCAAGAGGTAAGTTAGTATAATATACTTAATATTTATGAATAAGACTATTCTTGAGGGTCTTTATTAACGCAATAAAACCCAAAATTTCAAAACCTACCTAACAGTCAATACTACAATTTCTTAAAATTAAATTTAAATAGATAATATTAGTAGGGCGTAAAATTAGACTAAGTCACTTATTTCCAAGAACTTGTTTAGTCCAGACTGTCAAACATAAGTGTCACTCAGGCATCCACGTGTTATTCTATCGATAAATGGATCTTATCCAAAGCTAATTAAACTACTATAAATTCCAATGTATCAAAAGAAAATCATGAACACAATTTAAGTGGCTCCTATTTTATCCCACACAGATTTCTCGATTCATTTCTCATAAAAGCGATAGAACGATCGTAGATAGCAACTTATAGAGATCTATGAATTATTATAATTCGGCCCGGGTTGAATATAGACCAACCTGTTGCAGCCTCGGGTTAGACGTCAATGCGGCTGTTAACCTTTCAACTGCTGGTGAAATGTTGAATGGTCTTCTGCAGGGTTGTGAGGAAAGGGTATGGTAATCTGAAAAGGGTTTATAGTGCTTATCATTGTGAGTGGTTTTAACCATGGGATCATCCATGACATTGCAAAAAAAAACGACGGTTTTATACTCTTGTTGAGTTTCACTCATATTTTATTAAGGAAATAGCTGATTATTTATTGATTTTACTAAAACTTAATAGCATTCCTATTTATTAAAGTCGAGAATAAAATTACAAGTGGTTTAGGTTTTCGAACCGGTCCGAGTTCTTACTCAGAAATGAAATTTAGGTAAATAAAAACGTAACTTTACGATACGATTTTGTGAAAAAATGAAAATGCGCAATACATTCTAGAGAATGATCGGTACAATCAAAATCAAATTGATATTGTCAAAACTACTACTATAACGACATAAAACCTATCATCAAATACAATAAAACTAAAACGTGATTTTCGTTGAAACGAGCGCTTTTCATTTAATATTCTTTGTTGGACATCCATTTGAATTGAATTCAGTTATCCGCTCGGATGGCCTGAATTGTGCTAAATCACACGACTATTGAATCACGATATCACGAGTATGATGTATGAATGCTCTACGTCCATTTAAATGATAGGGCTGTGAGTCGCACCCTGTAATTTATGTGCCTGCAATTATTGTAATTGCGCGATATCTATCCGTAATAGTTTGAATACACGTAACGAGTACAGTGGCGAGATAGTAAATGGGCACACTTGGCCGAGCAAACAAATCAAGGTTCTAGAGACTTTTTCGCCTCGTCACCCTGTTTAAACAAACCGAGTACTCGGCCGAGTTCACTGTCTCGCCACTGGTCTCGTTACGTGTAATAAACCCATAACATGGCATATTGTGGGCTGGAAAATTTATAGAGAGAGAAATAAATAAACTTTTTACTGATCACTTTTATAGACTATGAGCAAAATAATAACACTGCTTAAAACCACTATAAATAAGTAACTATAATACTAATATAATTATAAACATTTATCAATAATGTTAATTTAGATAAGTACAAGTTTCTGCCATGCTGCAGCAAAGACAACGCAATACAAGGTTATAAAACAGGGTATTAAAAGCTTATGCACTCATCATTATGAAAAATTTTAATTTCGTACATTACTTTGAAATCGTGAAAAAATTAGTTGTTCCACAGAAAAAAATTGTCATTTGACCAAATGTCGCAGATGTTTTTATTTATAAAAATGTTCTTGTTTATGAGTACTATATACTTTTTTGGCTTAGAATACCCTTTCTTAAATAGTCCTGTACATTTTTGAATACATATAAATACCTATTCATCGTCATCATTATCATCAGCCAGTTATCGCCGAGCCGGGCCTCAGAAATCCTTTTATTGACCGGTAAGTCACATTTACAAAGAATACCACATTCACTCCGGTCCTGTGCCAATCTTGTCCATGTTCGACCCACGTACCGGTAAATACCTATAGCTTAATATCAATTATCACTAAGTCTTAGGTATAATAGTAAATTCACGTTACGCCAGTCATCAGTTCCAGCAAATTAATTCCAGCGCTGGACCGGACTGGACGACATTGTTTGCGATATTCTAAACACATTGCTTCGATCTATCCACTGGAGTGGAACGCTGGACTAACATGCTACGGGAACAATATAAGGTTATAAGGAAAGGGTATGCTAAGCCAAAAAGGGCAAAAAAATCAGCTGTGTCATAGAAAAAAAATGTCAATGACACTCGACAAAATCTATATAACAGCATTTTTTTTACAATTCAGGGTTTGGTCACATAGCAAAAATTGTTCATAATGATGACCCCTTTTCGGCTTAGCATACCCTGCCCTCCAACCCTGCATAAACAGGTTGCTCCGTATTCCGCATGTCCATTTGTCCCACATTGAGGCATGCAGCACACTGCACGTTAAATCTATTACCAGCACCATGGGGATATTGTGATTAGATAGCGCGTGAGCGGTGCGAGCAAACACAGACGCTGTGATTGGTTCAGTGGTGTCTTGGGAACTAGATGTGGGCATGTGGAGTCGGTAGTACGAGTATGTGGTGGAAACTTCAGTGTTGAACAGCCACATTTATTTATATGTCATTTGATTAACGTAAAAAAATAAGCTGATAAAACCACGACGTAACAAACATCATTTCCTTAAGTTTATTTTTAGATATCACAATAGGCTATTTGACAAGGTTTTGTAATCCATCTCAGATTATTTAGTGGTGTCTAAGGAACCCACAAAAAATAGTTATTTTTAATTCTGTAATGTTTTCCGATTAAAAATTCAAACTTAAAAATGAATGGTTTAATTATCCCGCTAAAACGTTAATTCGAGCAATATGGCGGCCCGTGACGTCACAACACAGTAATCAAAACACACTACAATAGTTCAAGTCTTTCCCAAGTGCTTTGGTACAGCTTTCGTTCTACTGTTTAACAAGAAAATGAGTTATAAATGGTGTGCAGTGCCAAACTGCACCAATACGTCAATAAAAACTCCAGAAAAATTGTTTATTTATGTGCCGAAGAATGCCAAAATGCGTAAAAAGTGGTTACAACTTGCTCGCAGGAGCCCTGATGATATAGTGGTTAATTCAAATGTTTTCTTCTGTGAGGACCACTTTGATGTAAGTACTTACCTCTAATGTAATTAAGAAACATAATTTATGGGTACAAACTGTTTGAGGTTAGAATACAATTTTATGATGGTCAGTTAGATCAATATTTTGTGTATATAAATTGATTAATTAATTAATAGTGTACATAAGTTGTAACAAAGAAATTAAAATGTAACGTCAATAGCATCGTCACCATAAGATTCTCGTGTAGCCCTGAAAATGCAAAAAATTACTTACTGTAAACAAAATTTATTCTTTTTAACCTAAAAAAACTACTACTGAAAGAAAGACTATTATTTCGCCTTCGCAGGATTAAGGTTACTTACGTAGTGTTATATTTATGATACTTACATTGCTGTTTTTACATTTCTTAGCTCTGCAGAATAAAAATCGGAGTTATTTTTGAAGAACATTCCAATCATGATTGCGTCCACTTTGGGCAAGTTTCTGCTATCAGCTTTCATAAAATTGACATCCATGACGGAGTGGAATACCAAAATATACAATGAAGATTGTAAAATACCACAAATTTTCACGATAATATTTTAAAATCTTTTTTAAAAACAGATCAAAAATCGTAAGACTGCAACAATGACAGATCTCATTACTGTGTTGTGACGTCATCTTAGATTCAGCCAATCCTGACCGTTTTGTATCACGTGACATAATTGAGAAATTAATAACTTTTTAACAAGGGTTTTAAAATAAAATAGCCATTATATTTAAGTCGGATAATTGCAAATCCCTTTAAAAATTTATAATAAATGTGGATAACAGCATTTAGCACTTTATTGTTCATACTGTCAAATAGCCTATTCTTAGAAGTGAAGCATTTTTTAACTGGTCGTTACATCATTTCAGTGTATTAGATGCTACTGGGTTTTAGGTTTATTAACAATAGATTGAACTGCACTGAACAGCTGCTCGTATTCAAATATTTTATAGTTTCACAAACAAAGACCTTCTATAACAAGGAATCAAAAGTTATTCAACAAAATTATTCAACACAATTTGTATAAACTCTGTAACTACTTATAATCCTAGACCTTACACCCTACTAAGAATGTATCTGGACCGTCGCGTCGTAATGTATACGGGAGTGTTGACTGTTTACTTAGCGACACAAAACAAGTTTGCACAGTGTTATCCGAACTAAGTTAAAAAGCTCTTCGAGTTGAGATCTTACTCAGTATCGCGGGATGAATTAAGTGCGGGACAAGTTATTCAGCCCTGTTTCCCTTTGTCAACGTGGAAACAGTTTTACTCTATTTGGTTAGCCTACTTGCAAAGAGATGTTACTTTTGTCTATTTTTGGCAAATAATACATTTTATCAGCCTTTCTTTTGTGTAAAATACATTTATATCAAGTAGAAAGAGTTTACTTTTTTTACTTTTCTACTTGATGTGAGTTTATAAATATGAGAGTGAGAACTCTAGCACATGATGTCTGAAATAGATAGATAGAAAAACAAAAAATAGATAGATAGAAATACTGCTTCGAAGAAATTACTTTTAGCTATAAGGCCACCAGTGGTCGCACAAGTGTTTAATTCAGCGATATTTTTGGCTTGTAATTTATGATGTGAACAATATAGAGCATCTATCTATCATTACCTATACGATATGTAGCTAGTTTTGTTTTACAGTCAATCATGAAGTTATATCAAACGGTGTCTCTCTTGTAGGCGTATTGTTCCAAGAAGTCCTGCGTTGTTAAGTCTCGGATTTGTCGCCAGTTATCCAGCTCACGTAATTCCGTTATACAATAGCACTGACTTCCAGAACTTTCCTTCTTGATGTTCCGAGTTATAATGAAGGTTAAATGCAAAATCGTGACGAAACTTCACCCATTTCGTTTGACCATAACTTTGCGAAGTTTGGAGACTGATTCAGTCGCTAACTGCACCGTGAATAGCCCTAAATGTCAGTTGCCACAAGTTTTGGGACATCTTTTAAAATTACATTCGGAAGTTTTGATGGCGTTTTGACCGAGGCGATGATTAATGGGTCGTAATTTTTAGCTAAGTGTTTTAGTTATATAAGTGTTAATTGTTATTTAAGTACAATTTTATACTACTTTCTATGCAACAGATGGTTTTCTTTTCGCAATTTAAGGGGTTCCCATGGTAAAACTGGGTTTTCAGTGATGAGTTGACTCTTTTTTTTTCCTTTTCGGTTTAGCATATCCTTTCTTTACAACCCTGTATAGAATTGTTTACAACTATATAATAATCATACTTAATACGGTAGGTATCGTTCAAACCTGCTCGTCTCTACAAGTTAGTCAAATAGTTTCTCCTTAAACCGGTACACAGGTGTATTGTTTTACAAAATTGCTTATCTTCCATAACATTTCAGTAGTTCCAGCGGTTCTCATTCGAGGAACGTCCGCTCATGCAATGTCCGGATATCCTACGTGTCCTCATGCTATCTGTAATACCTTCCTACATTGTACTCAACTACCCATTTTGGATTTTTCCGACACACAAAATGTCCCGATGTGTTCCGATTTTCAAACAGTTTTGTTTCAAATTGGATTTTGCCTGTGAGTGTACAATTGTACATTTATGGACATTGTGTGAGAAACCTTTGTGAACGACATGTACGGGTGGAGTCAGTTTTGATTGGGAAGCCGGTAGCCAGTTTCAATGGTTTTACGAAGATTGAAAATTTACGTTTAATATTAATTATGCGCATGTTAAAGTTTCATCATCAGAGGCTAAAAATGGCTAAACGTTTGGTCCATATCCTAATCAATATTTAATATGCGAAAGTGTGTTTGTTTGTTACGCTTTCACGCTAATTCAATTATCATGAATTTTATATACAAAGATACAAAAGAGAACATTAGCTTACTTACATACATTACTTTTATTTATCGGGTGAAACCGCGAGACATAGCTAGTTTTCAAATAATCGAATTAAAATTGGACAAAGTCACAACCAAGTCAACATTCATTTTAATGCCAGAGCAAATCCATTACAGCTCCGAAAGCGCAGAATTTATTTAGCAACGCATTACCAGAGGCAGTTCGCTAAAACGCTTAGTATTTCATAATATTGACACAGTGTTCACTTGTCGGATACGTTTCCACTGCTTTTAAGTCTCTCCCTCCAAAATCTCATTGTAATTACTCTCAGCGAAGCACTTTAAGCCACTCTCGACTCTAGTGTCTCTAAAGCATCTCCGAAGCGAATGTCTCTCCTCCGGAACTATTTACAGTTGAAACACAGCGTCTTGTCGTTTTTAATTTATTCCTCAGCTATTTACATCAGCCGCTGCAGCGCTTTCTTATTAACTAGCAAAAAGTTGGAAGGCTTCGCTTTCCTTATCTGAGAGTCTCTTTTAATTCACAGAGTACTCGGGCCGGTTGGATAAAATGCGAGTTTACAAGTCGGTGCGTTGGGTTTTAAAGTTTTGTAAAATTTCCGGCTGAAACTAATTTTTGGTGATTTTTAGGGTTTCGTATCCAAAGGGTAAAACGGGACCCTATTTCAAAGACAACTACAAACTAAAATGTTTCAAATAAAACAAACTTCTAATAAAACTAACTAATTTTAGAACAAAGGTCCGAAATTACACCCTTGGACCTACCTACAATTGTAGATTGTTACTAAAACCTGTAGACTTGTAAAGTTGTGGAGCTTTTCAAATTTAATTTGTACAAATTGCGAGCAGATAGCGGCTACAACAGTTACTTTAAAACTATTTCCATTTTCATTCCTTTAGTCTGTAATGTCATTACGTCGTCAACTTGAACTTTTGCAGAAAAAGTTTTTTTTTGGATTTGATTAAATTATTTTAAACACTACCTGTGCTCTGAGATTTTACCTGCTATGCTATTTACCTGCTGCAGAAACCGTTAGTCTTTTTATCCTCCAACGCGAAAATGACGTGGTGTTATAAGTTTGACGTATCTGTGACGTAGGTAGATAATAAGTGTCTGTCTGTAGCATCCACCGAAGTCGGATCGTAACTACCGAACGGATGAACCGATTTTTTTTTTGTTTGAAACGTGAATTATTCGGGAGTGTTCTTATTGGAGTAAATGAAGCTTTTGGACTTATTGGTGCTACCTTAAGATACAAGCTTATGATTTTTGGTTTTGTCAGAATGTAAGTTTGCTTATTCTACACGTTGAAAAGGCTCCAAGAATTTGGATAAAAACTGTAATGGGTGATTGGGAGTACCTATTATAATATTTTTTTATCCCCATAGCCGTTGATATAACCGATAGCTAGAAAATAATAATTTGAAATTAGTTTGATAGACTAAATAAAAATCGAAACTATTTTGAATGCATATATGGTAAAAAGTTAACAAAGGCTTATTTTTAGATTAAATTAACGTAACAGAATTTCTCTCGACAACATTTTCCACGAATATTTTAGTAGAAAATTGGCTTTTGACACGCGTTCAAAAGTTGAATTTACTGATCCAATCAAACTCGAATAAATGAGTTAACTGGCGCACGGGTATTTCCACGTGAAACCTTATTTCAATGGGAAATTCAGGGCTCGAGAGAGAAATTAATTTCTTTAATGAAATCAAGTTTCTACTTGATTTAATTGAATAGAAAAAAGTGCACTGATTAGAAAACGTGGATGTTTTATGAATTTTATGAATTTTATGAAATTGTGTACTGAAAGAATTTTGAATCGTTATTAATCAGCAGAGAGGCTGTTTTCTTGCTCTGACTAGCGCAAAATTATTATTTTGAGGGTTTTTTTTGGGTCAGTTGATTAAAAGTCTAAGCGAAGCCTTAAATAAATCTTAACTGCATTGTAACATACCCTTAACTTAAGTAATCAGGTACTCGTACTATGAAGACATGCAATTGGTACCACATTCAATCAAGCTCGTTTGCAAGCTAGCTTGCAGAAGTAAGCTTGCCGCAAGTACTAACACGTCAAAAATTAGTTTGCGAAAGTTTAATTTTGTGCAAGGTGTTTGGATTAACGATGATCATTATGATCACACTCGAGTATGATGATAATTTATTTAGTTTTAATTAAACGTAATTTCTTATACTTTTTTATTTAAAATGAATTAAATATTTTCCGATAGTAAGACTGATGTTTTACCAAACACCCTGTAAAATTTACTTTGCAAGTCTTCAGGATGTTTCAAAGCAAATCGGATTACGTATACACCGAGAGCTGTTAACACCCCCGTATTTCATGTTTTATTCAGTCTCTTTCGTTTCTACAATTAATTGATTGGTAGTTTCTGTCCGGACGAAGTGTCGACTTAATTTATTTGTCACTTGCCTTTGTGCAAGAAACAGTCGATAAATTGTACCGGGTCAAGTGGATTAAAGGTTTATGGGAATGTTGGTTGAGAATGTAACTGTATATACATCGTTAAAGAGAACCTATTGCCTAGACAAACCCGATATACGATTAAGGCAATTATTGTTGAAAAAAATATTGTAATAAATAAATGCTACTGACGGTACACCTATTTTGACAGTTTTATTTCAGACATTAAAAAAATAGAAAAAAAAATCAAACCATCACCATCATCATTTCTTTTCCGAAAATCAGTAATTTTCGGAAAAGGTCATTTTGAGATCTGTTCAATATGGAATCGGTACGATGTAAAAAATGGCCCGAACCTATATATTCTCGACTGCGTTGTTTAAAGCAACCCGTTAAAATAGAAAGTGGCATTAATATTGGGTGTAAAAATTAAGATACTATTATTAAAAAAGTCGATAGAGACGCGTGGACTTCACAGGTACAATATTAAAAAAATTGTTTTGTTAAACTATTGAAATAAATACAGTAGAGAAGCCTGATGTTTTTTAATAAGTCTTTTCCTTCTATCAAATCTTAATCTTAAATTTTCTAACACCTTAAACTTGAGGAATGTCAAGAGATCAGGCAATAATGTTGACAAATGACTCTTTAAAACCTCTAGACGTATACTGATAGTTTTCTTTTCAGTTCCGCTCAGCATTTTTACACTATTTGCGTCACTATTTGCTGCCTCGCTCCTAGCCCCTGCCCTTAAGCAAGAACCTTAACTTGTTATTCAGCGTACGCTCGCGCGTATCAGAGGCGCAAATCTCATTGCTCCACACGCCACCGTGGTACGTGCTTTATGGTCGGTACTCACTACAGCCGGCCTGGAAGGTGGAAGGACGAGCTTGACGCTTTTGAGGTATTGGCTCGCTTTAGCGAGAAATAGAGATGATTGAAGAGAAGCTTTTTGCTTTTGTCCAACAGTGTAGCAGGCGAGGGTGTAGCATAAAGTGATACAAGGCAGATGGAATAACATGACTTGCTTGGTACGTAGAGCCTTGCCAGTTATTTGGCAGTCCAGAGGCTCAGCCACAAGCCTGGGCTCCGCTGGTACTGCTCTAGTTATGGCGCTGGTGATAAGACACAAAACACGCTGCAGCTGATGATTGTCAAAAAAGCCTTCAAATGATGTTAACAAGAAGCAAAAATAGCACAAAACAGTGCTAAATAGAGATTGCCATAAAAAACCAGTCGTGAGTAAATGGGACAAGGTTTAGTACGAAAAAGAAGACTGCTAGTTTTAGGGATACTGTAGAATCCTCGCTTCAAGTTATTTTTACTAGCTCCATCGTCGTTCGAAGTTTGGCGCTCCCGATAGCAAAAAGACAAAGCGTATCCATGAATCAGATGAGTAGATACAGATACAGCATCAGATACATAACAAGCTTCTCAGTGAGTACCGAGCTTTACACGCCCGGGGAATAATATATCCTGATATTTTTTATGACGTACAGCCTGGTAGAGGCCGGATGTTTTATGTTTTGTACTTACTTGAAATATTGAAGAAATTTTTGAAGTGCTGATAGCTCTGGCGCGGTTAGATGCTGTACCGAGCTAAAACTTTCACAATGAACTTCAGCTTTATCCGTACTAAATAAACAAGGAAAATTTGGAAATGTTATTGAAAACGAGCTTTTATTGAAATGCTCTGAAAAAAAAAAAAAAATAGTCGTCATGACAACTTTAACGAGCTCAAACGCGACGGGACTACCTTGTTATGCTGAAGAGATTCTATCTTTCGGCTCCGTTATCAAAACAGCTCAGCAATAGAAACTGCATAAATGTTCTAAATGTCAGCATCAAGAGTTGGTTCAAAATTTGACCTAGATATACATTACAAGTTATCTAAGTAATAGCTTGTGAAAGCACTGAGAAAAATGGTTAACTAAATTCCGCTAAAAGTATGATGAATTCATCTTTTTAATTTAGTTTTTTTGAACTATTAATGTGTGATATCAGTATGCTCCGTACTTTGTGAATTCATCATTCTTTTAGCATAATTTAGATGGGCATTTTTCTCAGTGAGGTTTCCTAAACTTTGCTAGCCCTATCTATGCTATACCTATCGCTGACTTGATGAAGTAAACAAATTACGTGCCTCCATCAACCAGAGCTGCGAAGCCGGCACCACATTTCTGGTACTCCATTAGGCCTGACGTGTCTACCCTACTGCTTTTCCGGACTGACATATCGCAGCACATACCTCTGAGGTCACAGCGCACTGGGCAACACACAAGAAGCTGTTTCTCTGCTTAAAAAAAGTCAGTTACTGTTATTTGCACGAGTAAAATGTCTGCCATATACTGTAATTTTTCAGCCTTTTTTTGTATATCGTACCTACATATATAAATAATTTTGAGCATTTCGATCTTATGAAAGACAGATAAATAGTAAACGTAGCACAGCTACATTTATTGTCAATCAATTTCATGTCAAAGGGTATCGGGCGGCCCAAAAACCAACACTGAGTTTTTATCCAAAGTTGCTGATGCCGGCCACAAACGGTACACAGCAGTTTGTATGTACTTTCAACAAATTGAAATTACAAACTTTTATTTCTAAACTATTTTTTTGTTGTTTTTAGCTCTAGCTCTATAGTGCACGAGCACCTTAAAGGCGATGCTAAGTAGCCGATGTGGTTGCGGCGGAGGGCGGAGGGTCGGCGTTTCCTCAATTAAGTTTATGGGCGGCGATCAAGAAAGTGACGCGAGGAATCGGACTTCTTGGCGGAGGTAACTAATGACCACCTATGAATGGTAGAATATGTTTAAGCGGACACTAAATTGTGCCTATTCTGGCTAATTATCTTCGGCTCGACAGTTATTTTTGCTTTTAAGGGCAATATAAATTTCATCTCCTATTTTTTTTGTCGATCTTCCTATGTTATCTCACCTCCTGGGCAAAGGTCTCCCCCGTCTCCTTCCAGACAGTGCAATCACCCGGCAGATTCCTATACCAATTTTAAATTTACATGAGCCTTAACGTTTGTCAAAGTGGTTTTTAATAACTACCGAAATTTCAACACTAATCACGTTAATGAATTACTTGACTAAAGTTTTGACTGAGTCTGTGTATGTTTGATATTTTTTTAAGCTCGAAACGTCTTAACAGATTAGGTATATTTATATGTGGAATGGATATAAATATGTAGCTTATATCTTGGATTAACATAAACATTTGGATAGTAGGTGCAATCGCGTGGCACTTCTAGTGCATAATATTTTGATTTTTGTTCAACCGCTCCAATGTTTCCCATTATCTCTGTTGGCAAGTAAAATAATTTGCAAGATAAACACCCAAACCCTCTTTTTACCTCAAACAAAATCAACCTAATTTAAAGGATTTTTCCCGAAATGGCATCTGCAAACAAGGGCCGACTCGCTCATTAAGGCTTGGTCACATTGATAGCGGTTCGAGACGAGAGCAACACGGCAGAGAGATAAACGATCTAGAGAGTTTGTGTACGTAGCGAACGCCTCGGCCTCACCGGAGGCGGAGCCGTCTAAAAAGGACTTGATACGTTTTCAGTGTGACCGGGCCCTTAGCAACAACTCCTCAAGTTTGTTCGTAACTTGTTGCGGTTAAGTTACTTTGAAATTTATTCTAATATTTAAAAAGTTTTGCGAAGTTTAACTTTAGGTCGCTTATAAGTCAATGAACGTTGATTAGTATTGACTTGTTTTCTTGTTGCCCTGCTTTCTAAAACACAGGTAGGTAAATGAAGCAAAAATACGTAAATAAAATTATCAGAGGCTTTCGCGCGGCATTAAATTTCTGACACCCGGGCATGCAACTCGTTTTTTTGGAACTTACTTTTAAATAACAAATATCCAACATTTTGCAATCCTACTAATATATTATAACAAGTGTCAAAGCTTGTGTGTTTAGATTATTGTTACTCAATCACGCAAAAACGGCTCTACGGATTTGGATGATGTTTGGTATAAAGGTAGTTTATACCCTAGGCCCTAGATTAACATATAGGTAAGCCGGAGCTCGACCGCGAAATGTGCGAAGCCATTAATGAGCCCGCTTAACTAGCAACGATAATTTTCATAGTTGAGGCTCGACCGCGAAAGAGGCTAGCGGAGCGGGCTGGCTTTAAAAAATATTATATCTAATTAATCTCGCTCATTAATGACCTCGCTTATTTTGCGGTCGAGCTCCGGCTTTAGGCTATTTTTATTTCAAAAAAATACGAGTGAAATTGCGAGTCCCAGCTAGTTTTTAAAAATTATAACTGAGAACAAACTCGTATAATAAAAAGTAATTGAGTATGTACGTCCGGCTCGCTGGGCGGCTGGTCGGTGGGCGGCGATCTCGCTAACGCCGCGCGTCATCGATTCATCACGGCGCGGCGCCGCGGTACGCTACATCACAACATGATTTACACCGCCGGCGCCGCTACTTGCTGTATTTATCACTGGACGATGATATTGTAGGCAAAGATTTGGTACGTAGTAGGGTCAAGATTGACCCATTTGATCTTCATTTAATCATTCATTTGAATTCGTTCATTTTTTCGTTATCTGAGTGAGACCAATAGTACCTAATATCCACTGGTGCAAGCAATTGAAAAGTCCAATTAGAAGCAGTAGTAACCATTTTTTTTTATATTTTAGAATGTGAGTGAAATTGTGGCTTTTTGAATTACAAAAGATATTCTATTCTATTATTTTTCTTAGGGTCACTCCAACTAGTGAAGGTTGGCAGCTCTGCATATTTGGTCTTGTCTTTGGCAAGGTGAAGGGTCCAATTGACGGTCTTCTTTAAAAAGGACTTTGATTCTTTCTAACCTGTTAAACACATGCTTTGACAGTCAGATGGCCTAAAAGTTGAGTTTGTTTCAATATTATTAAAGTGTTACACTGGTTTGTTAGAAAGTTTCAAAAAATATATCAAAACTTAAAACAAAATATTGATTGTGTGTCGGACCGTTCTCACCGATTTAACATTGCTTTTTATCCAGGAAATAATATGATTTATTGTGTTTTTTACAAAAGTCTAAAAGAAACAATATTAAAATAGTATTCACTTATTGTACTTTAGTGAAACAGCTACTGATTATGATTTAATATCCTTACGGCATCATAAAAATTACACAAATGATTTTTCAAAAAACGTGACGCATTGCAACGTCATACCGTGAACATGGCGTGTCTTCAGCAAAATATCACTGGTTGAGTTATTTTTATAGTGACACGTGTAACGTGGACGTATGACGATTAATCAGTGGATATCACGGACACGAGAGGATTCCGGCGGAACGTGGATGGCGTGGGGAAGAGCTAGTGGCGCGTGTGGGTTGATTACACGTTACGAGTACAGTGGCGAGACAGTAAATGGACACTCGGCCGAGCAAAAAAATGAAGGTTAGTGACTTTCTGGCCTCGTCAAACTGTTTATGAGTCATTCACATGTAACGAGAACAGTGGCGAGACAGTAAATGGCATACACTGAGAAAAATGGCCATCAAAATTCTGATGGATTCATCTAAAGTACGGAGCAGACTGATAATCACCAAAAAGTACGGTGATTTAAGTGAATCCATTGGAATTTTATGGCTATTTTTCTCAGCGTACTCGGCCGAGCAAACAAATGAATTTTCTTATGACTGTCTCGCCTCGTCAAACTGCTTATATTGTCGAGGGCACTGTCTCGCCACTGTACTCGTTACGTGTAATCAACCCATTACTTGTGATGCCCATAATACTAAGGGTTTATTTGATATATTTTTGGGGGTTTATGAGTGATGTTTACGTATTATTTTTCGGAACTAGGCGCGATTGCGGTGGCGATTCGCAACACCCAATGACAGTTAAATAGGATAATGGCGTCGCCAACCATGATTGGACGTTTTTGATTACCACGTGCTTACGTCTGGACTCTAAGACTCAGTTCAAATGATGTGGGAGGTTGAATTAACTTAAATATCGTATGGAGGGGAAAACTTAAAAGCTTCCTAAAGTTCAGAAAAAATAATTTGCTTTAATATATAAATACTTACCTACCCATTTTACTTATTTTACATTATGTCTGTCTAAAATTCGCAGCTCTGTGTAAATCGCAGCAAACGTGTAGCCACACGTACAGTACGCAGTGGTCGGTACATATGTAACGTAAAGTTTATGTGACGTTACAGGCCCCAGGGCCCTATTCTAGCGAGTGAGATATTACCTCGGTCACTGTTGCTCTCATTAGAAACGTCAAGACAGTGAGAGTGACCGAGATAATCTCGAGCGCCCAAGAATAGTCTCTGAGCGGTTTACGAGTAACACCGATGCGTGCTACGTAACTTTGTCGACGCACAATAGAGACAATGGCAATAGGTAAACATTTATATACGCTTGTCGAGGCCATCGATAGCGTATACAATTGGCCTGGAAGGCTTTTCGAAATTCGAATAGTTTTTTCAATGCAATAAAGTTTGTCGAATTTTTCCCGTTTTGTAACAAACGGTTTATTTTTTGTTGCAGCGGAGAGGATAAAGAATCAAAAGGTTTCCGTTTCGATGATAGGTTTTTGTTTAGGTTGGAGCGTTTTATACTGCAAGTTCAAATAAAAACAACTTGACGTTTAAGACTAGTTCACGTTCCAGGCCAGGCATGCTTCAGGTAAGATCGAGTGAGTCACAGCTTAGCCAGTCAGCTATAAAAAAGCAATTGCAAAAATGCTAGAAAAAGAAAACTTCGACTATTCCTGCAGGACTTTGAGATGAACTACGAATAAATCTCCACTGACGAAGACTTGCATACAAACACTCAGGGGCTCCATTCTCGAGCGCACGAGATTAACTCTGTACCTCTCACTGTCATGACTTTTCTAATGAGAGCGACAGTGACTAAGATATTATCTCACTTGCCAGAATAAGGCCCCAGATGTAGAGCATCTAGACCTCCAATCACGTCGTGGAACTCCACCAAATGACCCGATTACAATCAGATCCGACAAAAAGTCGGATCGACAGTTTTTCCTTTAAACCGTTTTCTGGCAAATTGCGTTCTCACTCAATCAAAGATTTGATCCCGGAAGAATCGCGACAAGTCTTGGGATCGGTTCACGCCTTTAGCATACCGTCGCAGTTGTTCTGGGGTTTTCTTTGCGATTGTGATTTATTGTCTCTCTTGCTTTTGACGTGATAACGTCTTATAATTCGATGGAGCCGGGTGCAAGTACGAAAAAAGTGTGACGTATGTGCCGTTACCTCGATGAGGCGTTACCTCGCTCTGAGTGCAATTGTGATTTCCTATATTCTATTATATTTTCCTATTTGTCAATTACTTTTGTACCTTACTTATTATTATTTATTATAATTAATTAAATTAAATTAAAAGTTTCTTTTGAAAAATGAAACCATTCTATCAGTATTTTCTGATGACGTTGTCACGTTAAACTATCGTCAGTAAACCGACTTTACAGACAACCGATTTTTTTGTAGTGCTTTTTTATATTTTTTGGAGAAATGAATTGACTGTGAAATCTTAATATATATAAATCTCGTGTCACAATGTTTGTCCTCAATGGACTCCTAAACCACTTAACCGATTATAATAAAATTCGCACACCATGTGCAGTTCGATCCAACTTGAGAGATAGGATAGTTTAAATCTCAAATTATAGTCGCAATTTTAATTTTTTGCAAATTATATATTTATATACTGATAATTTTTACTATAAATTGACAAGTTAGCATCAACATACTACGGTTGCTATAGTTACGCAATGGCTTTTGACAGGACAACGTCTGTCGAGTCAGCTAGTATATTATAATTTTGAGACAGAAAATGTATCAGAATTTTCAGCGTTTGCCAGCACACGCCATAATTATTGTTTGCCATAATTATACCATAGTACTATATAAATGCTAGATAGACGATCTTAGACAATTGTGTTGCATTTGCAAACATTGTTTACCAATAAAGACTCAACAGTAATCGCAATGAGATCGCTAGCAACTGCGATGGTGTACTAAAGGCGCAATCTTGGGACCGATTTACCGAATTGCGGTATTGTCAATGTAAATGGAAAGTGGGGGAATAAATTAACACTTTGTTTGGGATTTTTACCGGTAATACGGTATGGCCGGAAGGGTTTGGGATTATTGGTGTCTAATTTTTAAGGATCATGATAAAAAATATCGTATTCACAGGTTATTTTCTTTTATGAAAAATATTCTCTTTTTCATCCTCATAGACCTTTTCCTTTTTAACTGGACTCAGCATTCTTTGTCGGTATACTCCATCGCGCACAGTTTTGTGCTAATATTTGTTGTGTTTAGATTTCGTTAACTTTTTTTTTCAATAAAAAATAAAATAAAAATTTGGCTATTTTACTTGCATAAAAGCATGTATAAATAAAGTCTATAAATATAATTTATTGTAATATTATTTAGTACGTACCCTATTGATATGTAATATGAAGCAAAATTGAGCAATTCTAAAAATCTATTATCCCACGTCTCGAGCATAACAGTAACGATTCCGTATTCATAACCCAGTTCTACTTGCAATAGGATTTATATCTGCAATTTCCTTTCCTGTGCTGTTGCGAGCTTTCCTTACCTTTGCAAGTGAAACTCAAACTCTAAAGGACTGAAAATAGTTGAAAAGTGCGGTATGAAGTGAACATGTAGTGAAGTCTTACTATTGCCAAGGCTTTTGTTCCGTAACATAACTGTGTATTGGTGTAGATCTGTCAAGGTTCAGTTCATTTCTGTTATTCAACTCTTGTACAAATACTGAACCGCATCTAGTGTTTTTTTTTAATAATTAGTACCTACGACAATATGAGCAGTCTTATCAACTTACTACATTTTACATTGATATTAATTTATTGCAATTAAATTTGGAGATTGGCCCAATACTGGGGAAAATGACACAAGAGATAAGAGACATATACCCAACAGTGGGTCGATACAGGTTGACGATGATGATGATGATATTTTTATTAAAAGCATGCTTTACAAATTCACATGAAAATAAAAAACAACCACAAATAATTCCATTGGTCATAACTTGAAAATTTAAGGGTTATGCGGTCCTTCCTGCCGGGTGCAAGATTAACCGCTTAGTGCGGCGAGGTGCTGAAATTCTTATAACGCTTGTAGTACCGCGCTAAATCAACTTAGAGCTGCGCTTGAGATTTATTCGCTCGCAGTGTGCTCGGGGCTTAGATAGGGTCCGCGTCAACTGATATTAAATTGATTTCACTTGTCATATTTTCTACAAAATAAATGCAATTTACTTAATTATATTTGGTATCTTCGATCACATTGTCTAGTGAAATAATTATGAACACCACAAAAAACTCTCTTAAAAAAACTTTGAAACTTTAACTCTTTAAAACTTTTTCATGAAGGTTTAGCGGCTTGCCCAAATGTTGTATTCATAGGTATTTGTTTTGAAAAGTCTTTAAACCGCATTTTGACAATAATAAGTAAAATAAAAAAAAACACTTGAAATAAGACTGAATTTAACCGCTACTTCATATGTCGGGAAGCTACTTCGGCTAAATGAGGTTACTTTATCTGATATTAATAACAACTGAGCATTATCTGTGCCTAAAAAACATTGATGACTTTAAGACACTTACTTTATCATGTTTTCATGCTCTTCCTAGAACGATAGCAAATAAAGCTTTTCCAAACAGACAGCCGATTGTTCTTTTCTCGTATAAAACAAAGGTTAAGCGCCCATAAAGCAGCGCGCAACGGATTACCAGCTCTCTGGAGCAGCGCAATAAAATCATTTATTCAACAGCGCAGCTCAAGGCGGTGCATTCCTGATTCTAGAGGCTATTAAAAGGATCTGGATTTATGACGTTCTCTTTTATTTACTAGGTTCTGCGCGGGCTATGATTCTGTACACTTCAAGGTAGTAAAGTTTGCTAGCTACTACCAAGACTAGCTACTACCTAGGCGAGCTAGTATCTACGTTCTCGAGCTGTAAATAAATAACGCTAGTACTCCTTAGGTTCTTACTTACACAATATACTGTGACACAGGTTGTATGGTACTCGTTCTTCTACGTAATTGTTACAATATCTTACACATCCCGTTTTAGCTTGTTTTTTTATCTTATTTTATTTGGACAACAAATAGCCTCCTAACAGGATAGAAGTGTTTTACGTTCCTTCGTCCTTACTAAAAGTATCACATGTTCTTTTTCATGATTTTTATTGTCAACAAATGAGTGACAAGACGAGCAAATTGCACTCATACTATACAGTTTATAGCCGTTTTGCTAAATTGTTCCAGTCCTTAGTAGTCATTAATGTTGAATTACAGACAAAAACAAGTGATTGGAGACTTTACCCTTCACTTTTACTATGACCTATTTTGTAAAAACGTTCTTCATCCATCAGGACTCCAGTAACTTTCTGCACAATGATACCATAACAATTTCCCAACTTTTCCCACATCGGAATGCCATTAAGGCACCCATTCACCTGTCCTCAAGTGGAATCATTAGCTTACGGCTCCATTCACGGCGGAGCCAACAAAGGCCCCACTCAGTCTGAATGGGACTTAATCCTCATAGAATATTCTAGACGCTAACGAGATTTCAGATCAGATGATCAGATTTCCAATGTCCCCTTTAAAATTGCATTCGAAATGAACTAATTCCATAATTCTATTCATTTGTAGCGTTCGCATCGAGCGAGGTTCTGCTAACCAGGGTGAAATGTCAGTTAAATATTATATAATGAGCTAAACTGATTTTGATTTCAGTTAAACTTATCTTGTATGTGGATGGGTGACCGTAAGTTATATTTCAGGAACTGTCCCCACTTTACCCCAACAAGATAAATCCATTTAGAGCTTTTGAAAAATCATGCCAGAAATCTTGAAATTAACACTTGACAATCTACGACAAGCAAAAAACATTTTTGTAACTGCTCAAACAAGAGAAAGATTTATTGCTAAATTTATAGAAGAAAAGTAAAGACGAAACGGTACAAATGAATTTTAGCAGATGTTACATGAAAGATTGTCCTGTGAAGACAATTTCATAATTTATTCGTTGAAATATTTTGCATTTGTCGGCTTAATCCGCTCATTCTTCGAACGATAATCGTTATTGATTGCGACATTAGTTTTTTTCAGAAATATTTTTTTTTTGTAAAACGTTACTTATACGAAGTGACTGGATACTTTCAATATTCTAGAATAGCATTAAACTCAACAATATAATAAACTTTTGCTATGATAATGAGCTTTTGCTAACCCTGAAATCGTGAAAAAAATCCTCTCCTATAGAAACATGTCGTCGACGAAATATACAGCTTCGAAACAGCGGTTTCTTTTTTGTGATTTTAGTAAAGGTCCATGAAAAAGTCCTATTCCTAATAATGTGTTCAATGCTATCCTAGAATACTGGAAATGTCGAACCAGTATAAAATTTCATATATTCTGCAATGGATCGCTCGGAGCGTGCATTGGTCGCGCGTCTGTCGCGCCCCGAGCGGTGTAACTAGTCCCTTCAGGAATTGATACGTGAACGCGGTGATGGCATGCCATGTTGTGGTTTCCCAGTACTGCGCTAAAAGCTTAATCTTGCAAACCTTTGCAGTATTGAGCTGAATGCATCTTACGTAACCAAGCTTAGAAGAATTATGGATTGAAAACTTTTAGATCTTATTTCTAGGTACTATATAGGGTTATTCATAAAGGGTATGCTAAGCCGAAAAGGGCTCATAGTACTCATCATTATGAATAACTTTTACTATGGGACCAACACGAAATTCGCAAAAAAAAAAAGCTGTTTCATAGAAAAATGTCAATGACATGCGACAAAATGTATGGAACAGCTGATTTTTTTTCGCGATTTTCGGGTTGGTCCCATAGTAAAAGTGGTTCATAATTATGAGCACCCTTTTCGGCTTCGCATACCCTTTATGAATAACCCTGTAGAGTTTCATGTATTTTGAGGCATTTATAATATTCGAAAATTTTGTTTCAAAAGCGAAAGCTAATTAACGTTTATTTAACACAAATAAAATTAAAAAATCAAACGCGAAGAGCAAAGGAAGACGTTAAATTGTAACATAATTAAGGCAATGACAGGTTAATTTATTTAAATGGGCGCTAAAATTCTAATTTAACAAGAAACCGTCACCGCTACCGGTATTTGTGAGAACCTCCAATAGTCTGGACCTGAGCAATTTCGTCAAAATTGTTGATAATTTGAATTATCACAAACTTATAAAAGGTTGTAAAACTGTGTGTAACTTCTTATAGACATTGAGACATGTCCCAGTAAGAGTGCGTTTTTTTTAAATAAGTTAATTCACGGACAGACTATAAGCCAAAAAAACTAATAACTTTACCCATCGTTTGCTCTGCGACCATTCCAAAAATTGCGAAATACTTCACATTTACCCTTCTTTTTTATAACCCTGCAGATACGCAATCTTAGATAAAATTCTAGAAAAAAGATATCATTCTTACTATATTGTGACAGAGTCATGTCCCCAATCTGCTTCTAACCCATCACACAACAAGTCATCTTGCCAGATCAAAACAATATTCTCCCAAGTCCACACTCGACCCACGTAACGCAATATTAATTTGGTTAGTGATTAAGCCCGACGTCGCTCGTTTGAATCAGAATCGGAATTACGGTCGTTCCATATTCATTAATCATGAGCTCATGGAACCCTAGTCTTACGGTGTCGCAATTTCATATATTGGAATTATATTGGCATCTTAAATGTAGGTGGATAACTAATGTTTTCGGTATTAACGTTCGTTAAGGCAGTATTACACAGCATGGATAGCTACAAAGTTTTTTCAAAAGATCTAGTTTTTATTGCGAATGTTTTTAAGAGCCTTTTTGAACGTAAACACAAACCTAAGTCGTCTCATTGAACGATAATTTAGATGTTAAGCTAAAATCAATAAGCTCGGTGTCGCCAATCAATCCAATTTGCTCTTGAAATCACGTCTCAATAACTAAAGCCGCCATTGAATCAGAAGTTTCGGCCGTATAATCTTGGTAAACTATTCGGGAACTGTTATTAAACTATTAGGAGAGGTCGCGGCCTCCCCGAGGGTCCCAGCGCTTGATCAATGGGTATACCTAGTTACCTATATACCTAGTTGTATATTGTGCCCTCGTAGGGTGCGCTGGGTTGATTTAAAGCCTTATTAAAAGACGGAAATAAAAATACTTTTAGGTAATTTCTAGAATGGATGGCGTAACTTATGGGTTGGTAATTTATGGCATGTCACCATAATGATGCGGATATTGGGAAAGTTTTAAGAATAAAGTAAAATTCTGTGTAGAAAGGTTAACTTGAAACGCGAAGAAACCTTTATTCATTTAATTATACTACTTTTCTGCATCCCTCTGTTCTACGCGCTATCCTACAGAAACCGTAGTAGGTTTTTCTGTGACAAAAGTGAGATCTTTATGTTATTCCAGGATAAAAATTTACTCTTAAACCAAATTTCTATCCGAAATCATCAATTTTTCTGCTGTATCATTAACCTAGCTGTAAGATTTCCAGACTTATTTTATAATGAAAACATATTAAGGCACTTTGGTGCCAAAGCTTTTACTTTTTCAATTAGTACTTTTTCAATTAATACAGTACAGTTATTCAAAAAAATTCCACGACAGTAACGATGAAATATCTGAGCGTGTTTGATAAAACTTTGTTTCTCAGATGTTTAACGTTTCCCAGGAAAATAATATTTAGGTCTGCTTGAGGCGTAAAAACTTTTAGCTAAACAATTTACTTCTCAGCCTTCGAGAAAGAGATTTAACGTTTCCAGGATATACTCGTGGTTATTTCAAACAAGCTGTGCCGCGTGGTTTCACCCGTGGCGATGAAGACGTGCCTATGTGCTAATCCCGGACTGAAATTTGATCGGGCGTTGAAATTTTTGGTGGAGTTGGTAAATTGTTGAATATAACGTTTCACACACATAGCTCCCCACTAGGATATCCTGTGTCGGGGATGCCATGGAACACACACAAAGACAAAGACAACTAACAACCAGACCCAGAGCAGGTATTTAAATTCATCATTCAAACATCTGCCCGGGATCAAACCCCGGAACCTCTAGGTCGCAACATAGAATGAGAATATCATATTTATTTTAAAAGCTGTGCCGTTTGGTTCTACGCGCAGTAATGATGAAAACTATCCAGGGCATGAGCTATCTCCATTCATAATTTCATTGAAATCGGATACGTAGTTACGAAGATACGTAGTAGCAAACATTCACATACTAATACTTTTGCATTTTCAATATTAGTAGAATAGGATAGAAACAGTGAATAATAAAAGTTAAAACACTGAATAATAAAAGAAGTCTTGTAAAAGCAAAAATTTCAATTCAAAGCGTAGGAGCAAAGCGGTAGAAATTACATCTATCGTCTGGTTCCGTATCTATTTTACGCCCTTCACAAATTGCGCCGTTCAAATGGAAATGTCCCTCGATTTTGCATTCCGACTCGAATGTAAAACAGACGTCTAATTGACGGTATTTACTGTTTTGATAGGGCGGTTTTAAAAGCATTTTGGAGTGTTGATATAACCTCAACAAATGGACGAGATTTTTTATTACAAGGTTTTATTTAACTTGCTTCGTTGGTGTGTGGGTCAAATCTTGCAACTGAATTTTTAACCACTGCCCGGTGTCTGAATGAGCTGAAATCCATGTTATGGAAATCTACGATCACAATAACGACTGGTTTAAAAAATGTTTTAAAGATCTTTTTATTTATTTTCTCATTAGAAAGATCAGTATAGACAGTATAGATAGACAAAAACTCTTTGTTGTGCACTTCGTAAAAATAAAGACTCAATCAAAAAACACTGCTACTAAGTGACACTAGTTTGTATGTGAATAAAATCAATGATATCAAAAGATCAGAATTGTTTCGGTACCTAGTTTTTGTACCCCCGTTCGAGAATGGGACGATTCAATCCGGAATTAAATTAGCAAATTCAGCAACTGTTGACTCAAAACGTAATAAAACGAAGCTTCATAAGATACGTCTTTGTACTTCGGTTTAAATCTAACTCAATCTGCAAAGTTACCTAGATTTAAGTATGCAAATTCATCATAATTGTAGTCGTAAAAGAGGATGTAAGAGAGATTAACTAATTACAAACTTGTAGACCCTTACAGATTGATGGAAATTGGGTTCTCTGGCATCATCAGTCGAGATAGGATTAAATTAGTCTGGGGCCTTATTTTGGGAAGTGAGATATTGTCGCCGTCTCTGTCACTCTTATTAAAAATGTTATGACAGTGAAAGTGACCGAGATAATCTCGAATGACCAAGAATACCTTCTGAAACTAGTGTTCGTGTAAGATGGTGATTTACAACATTTATGGTATTTTACGAACATAGTTAGGGTGGGTAAGTTTACCCATCTATAAATCTGGATCAATGAGCTAACAAAGGTAATATTATTTGATACTTTATAGAAGCTAGATTCAGACAACATTACTTCTAACGAAGACCAAAGTTTCTGAAAAAATAAATAATTAATTTTATTTATTTTTTAAGTAGGTACTCGTATAATGCTATAAAAATGTAACAAATCAGTTTATCATTAAAAATTGGTACATAAAATAAAAATAAACATGCAATTTAAATAAAAACACACAACTACTATTTCAAAAAGACAAGCTAATGAAACACCTGTCTATCATTTTTCAGGGTTCAATGAAATCGCACACCAAAACCGTTAAAACCCTTGTTATTTTTCAAATTACTTTGTCAAATATCATTTTACGAGGACACCATAAATTCACGTTTAACTTTTGACGTATTGACGAACCCTCGTTCAATTTATTCATATCAAATATAAGAGAAATGGCTGGCAATAAAAAGGCCGTTTTCTTTGGGCCCAATTAATTTTGACAGGTGCGGGGTAGGCTTTACAAGAAAGAACTGTGCAGAGACTTAACTCTATTTTTACATCGTTCTACAACAGTCTATGTTCTAGTATAGAAACTTTATGTCTGTGATCGTCAATATATTTTTTATTTATGTCTTGTTTTCACATTTCATAAATCTCGTTAGCAAAAAGTTGACGGAACACACTTATGCCCACTACTCAATTGACCCGGCACAGAGCACTCTGTCCACTTGCGCCACAGTTATCTCAAGTGCTCGTTTATTTTTATTCATCTTCCGACTACTATCCAGAGTTATAAGGGAAGGGTATCTTAAGAACAAAAGGGCTTATAATATTCATCATTATGAATAACTTTTACAATGGGGCTAACCCAGAATTCGAGAAAAAAAATCAGCTGTTCCATAGAAAAATGTCAATGACACTCAACAAAGTATGGAACAGATGATTTTTTTTCTATGAATTTTATCTCGAGTTGACACTCTTTCTATGACCTTATCTCGTGAGCCCAGGATCTTAGAGACCGGCCAACTGTTTCCATATAGATATTAGAATAAATCATGATTTATATTCCTTCGCCCGACCTTTAGTAGGTTGGGAAAATTTGTTTTGTGCGTATTTAATTTAATTTCCCGTTTTATTGCAAATGTGTCTCATATTTTACTCTAAGATACAAACTTAGATAAAAGGGTCCGAATTGATAACGAAACATGTCCTAATCTAAAGATTATTTTCAAATAAAAAATAGAATATAAAAATTGAATAGAGTTTATGTTTGTTAATAATTCCATCCAACGCTTAGTTTCAAATGTTGGAATTGATTTCAGAACATTTTTATTTTTAACTAGCTGACCCGGCAGACTTCGTACTGCCATACAGTCTGTACTTCTCTATGGTACTGCCTAATTAAATATAAACACTGCACAAAACACTATTTACAATTTTATACATAAAATATATTACAATTATAGGTACGAATTTGTTTCGTGTATCAGTTGACAAAGCAAACTCATCCATGAAAAAAAAAACACTGACATTGACAGTTTGTTGTTGTTTCAACTTTTTTTAATTTGATATGACTTGGAGTCAAATCCTGCAGAAACTAACCCGGTGGAGGCCATAGCGTCGATACGTGTCTGTTAGTTATTTACGAAATTCCCTTCCTTTAAGTGTTTAATCTCCTTGGTAAGTGTTTTAACCGATTGTCTGTAGTTTAGCAGGGGAAATGGATCCCATTTCCCCGTTGCCGGAGCCTCCGGATCCCCCCGATCCGCCGAATTGTGCAAGGGAAACAACGGAGTATACCCTCGTTTCGAATTCAAAAAGTTCAAAAAAACGGCAAAGGGCGGATGAAGTTGTTTCAACAGCTAAAAAGACCATAATCAGTCACGAAACTGCAGCCGCATCTATCCAATCTGTATACCTTCATCCAGCAATGTCCGTGTTAGGAATTAAACAGTACGAAATCACCGACGTAGGTCCATACGTAGTTCACGTGTCTCGAGTTGAGCCTGACCTAACTTCAGGGTCTACTATGCGTCCTATCAAGTTTGGACAATTCCTGTTCAGGAACAAAATTGATGACATTTGCCAAGACGGAGTTAAACAAGTAGGCAGAAATAAGATCTCAATCCAATTTAAGTCAGTTTCGGGTGCAAATAATTTCTTAAACAACCCAGTGCTTAAAAATTGCAAATACGAGGCTGTTATTCCAACATACAATGTGACCAGGATGGGTCTGGTGAGAGGTGTTCCTGTGGACTGGTCAATGGACGAATTTGTTGAGTCGTTACAAATCCATGGTGACATATATGTCCTAAAAGCAAGGAGACTTAATCGTAAAACTAAATCTAATGATGGGAGCATAGTATGGGAACCAACCCAAACTGTAGTGCTTACTTTCAGGGGGCAACAACTTCCCACTAGAGTTTTCTCTTTCTACTCATCACTGACTGTAGAGACATACCAATTCCCTACCATTCAATGTATGGCCTGCCTGCGATTTGGACATATTAAAGCCCAGTGTCGATCTCAACCCAGATGTTATCGCTGTACACAACCTCATACTGGGGATAGCTGCGATGTGCAAGAGCATGAGGCCACATGCCTTTATTGCTCCGCTCATCACTTCTCCACCAGTAGACAATGCCCTGAACAAGAACGCCAAAAAAATATCAAAATGATAATGTCCCGTGACGGTATCTCGTACCAAGAAGCTTGCGGTCAAATGCCTAAAGTAGATAAGTCATATAACCACATAGCTCGAGAAAAAGATGTATCGTCCCAACAAGTGCATCAATCTTCCTTCCCGACTGCCGGCCCCTCCCAATCTTCCCAGTCATACAAAAAAACCACTTTCCAAAATGCTCGTCCCAGAGCACCATTAGGTAAATCATTTGATAGGATAGCACACCAAAATATTGTATCCAGTGTTCCATCATCCCTACCTAATGGGCATATGCTCCAATATGCCCAACCTCAGCCCACCCCTCCCCACTCTGGACCACAAGACCAACTTCTTGTCCAGCTTCTTTCTATTATTATTAGCATAATTTCACAAAATTCAATTAACCTACCGTCCAACGTTGCCCAAATGATCTCCCATCTCTCGTCAATCTCAAACCATAATGGATCTGTGCCCATTAATCCAATGGAACAGTAGGAGCCTCCGTCGGAAGGTTCCCGAACTAACTCAGCTCATCAGAAAATATAATCCAGTCCTGGTGGCCGTCTCGGAGACATGGTTTGTTCCCGGGGCTCATTATCGAGTCCCTGGCTTCTCATGTCTCCGGGACGACCGCCAGGACAGTAGGGCCGGATGTGCCCTATTTGTAAGTCACAACCAAGCATTTTCGCAGATTACTCTCCCTGCCTTCAGCCCAGAAATAAATGCTGTAGCTGTACGAGCATTTAATATAACCTTTATATCTATATACATCCCTCAACCATCCCCACACCTTATTTCAGATATTTTACTAATAACTTCATCTGTCCCCCTTCCTGTTATAGTAATGGGCGACTTCAATGGTCACCATACTTCCTGGGGCTCATACTACTGTGACACATTTGGTCATCTACTATATGAAATGTTTGAGGAGGCAAATTTATGTGTTAGCAATGACGGCTCCCCCACCCGTAGAGTCCTCCCTTCACAAAATCCTAAATCAGCTGTGGATCTAACATTATGCTCTCCTTCCCTATTCCCATCCCTTTCATGGCAAGTTCTACCTCTAAGCCAGGGGAGTGACCACTTCCCCATATTAATAAATCTAGCTCTCTCAGTTACTCGCCCTCCCCCTCCCGCCCCGCTCCTAAAATATAGAGTATCTGGAGCCAAATGGGATGTATACTCAACCGCTCTAGAGAATAAAGTAACTTCTTTTCCTAACCCAAATAATGGGAATTCCTCGGACTGCTATTCAAAATTAATAGAAGCTATTCTGTCCTCTGCTAATGAAGCCATTCCGCTTAAGAAGCCCAGACATAATCTCTATTCTCCCCCTTGGTGGGACCCGGAATGTACTGAAGTAGTCCGTAAGCGTAACTCTGCTGAAAGGATCTATAATGGTTGCATGACCCTAGACAACTACACACAATACCAAAGAGCCGCTGCAAAATGCAGAAGAGTCCTCTCATCCAAAAAGAGGCTTGGCTGGCTACAATTTTGTGAAAGCTTGTCTCCGACAACCCCTTCATACATTGTCTGGAGGCAGATCCGAAGATTCAGAGGCTCCTATAACTTCAATAATCCAACCGCTAATGATCCTTATAGCTGGATTGAGCCATTTGCTGACAAGCTGGCTCCTCCATACATTCAACAGAATCCCTCAACTAATTTTCCCAGCAATTCTGAATTCTCAGAATATTTCGACACCCCCTTCTCGTTTGACGAACTACAGATAGCTTTAGACGGTTTGGTGGACTCCTCTCCTGGAGTTGACGGTATCCCCTACTCTTTTATTACTAGAGGCAATAAGAACTTTCAGATGTACTTCCTAAACCTTATAAATATATTTTTCGAACAGGGGTCTATTCCTGACACCTGGAAAACCCAATTAATTGTCCCAATCCTTAAACCAGGCAAAGACCCTTCCGATCCCAACTCCCGCAGACCAATCGCCCTCTCCTGCGTAGCAGCAAAAATCACTGAGATCCTTATTAAAAATCGACTAGAATGGCACGTTGAGAATAATAGATTACTAGCAAGGTCCCAGTTTGGATTTAGAAAGGGAATGAGCACTTTAGATAGCCTTAGCGTATTAACCACGGATATTCGGATTGCTGCTAAAAACAAGGAATACCTTGTAGCTGTGTTTCTTGATGTGGAATCAGCTTATGACAATGTCCTTCTCCCAACCTTAAGAAAAAAGTTGATAGAGCTGAGTGTTTCGGCGAAGATGGTTAAATTTATTGGTTGCTTCACAACGGAAAGAACAGTAATCATCAGAACCCCAGACCCTAATCCGACAATTCGCAAAGTATGGAAGGGGCTACCTCAAGGCTCAGTCTTGAGCCCCCCTTTATACAGCGTCTACACTATTGACCTGGAACACTCAGTTAGCCCGTTCTGCAAAGTTCTACAATATGCTGATGATCTTGCTCTATATGTGACCGCAAAGACAATTCAAGAAGCTGAAAACTCTTTAAACTCAGCCTTAATATACCTTGAAGATTGGCTAACTGAGCATGGTTTGTCAATTTCGGCTTCGAAGAGTAACGCAATCATATTTACTAAAAAAAGATTCATACCAGATGTAAATTTAAAATGCAATAATGAACTCATCCCCCAAAAATCCTCAGTTAAATTTTTAGGTCTTTGGCTTGATACTAGACTCACGGGAGTCCCCCATTCCGAACACATTGCCTCCAAATGCGAAAAGAATATTAATATTCTTCGCTCCCTATCTGGAGTATGGTGGGGCTCGCACCCGTTCTCACAAAAATTGCTCTACAACTCAATTATTCGTAGCCATTTTGATTACGGAGCATTCCTGTTAGAACCTGGTAATAAAGCCGCCCTGAACAAGCTGTCGTCAATTCAGTATAAATGCCTGCGCATTATACTGGGAGCAATGAGATCAACTCCAACCAACGCCCTACAAGTAGAATGTGGAGATCCCCCGCTCCATCTACGTAGACAATTCCTAGCTGACCGCTTCTTTTCAAAATTAATTCAAAATTCGGAACATCCCCTTTGGCCATCAATTGAAAACCTGTATAACCTTATGACCCCACACGAGATTAGATCCAAATTAAACCTGCCCTGTACCATTCTTAGCTATATTAAACTCACCAGCCTCCCATTCTCTATTATTAAATTCGATATTAATCCCCTGTTTGCTACTGACTATGCAGCACTTATATACCAGCCAAATATTATATTACATCTGGGAATAGACAAAGACTCGACCGATCCTGCAAAAATGCTTTCAGAAATAATCTGTACAAAATGGAATGACTGGCTAACCATATTCACTGATGCTTCTAAACTAAATCAAGAGAGTGATGTGGGAGCTGCTGTGTGGATCCCGAAGTACAGTATAATTCTAAGCAATAAATGTCCACCACTAACATCAGTATTCACAGGTGAGGCAATAGCCATTCTCGAAGCCATACAGTATGTTAGATCTCACTCAATCAACAAATCCATCATACTGACTGATTGCAAGAGCTCCCTACAAGCCATTCTGGCTAATCAGTTCAAGACCAAAAATAAATTCCCCATTATCCTTAAAATTAAAGAAGAACTTTTAAAATGCCACATGCAAGGGCTGCGGGTTGTTCTTGCTTGGATACCGGGGCATGCAGGTATTCCCGGTAATGAAAATGCTGATCAATGCGCCAAACAAGCCACCAATACTGGTAATGAGGAATATTTTCAATTATATGCACACGATGTTCTGGCTACTTGTAAACCCCAGCTACTTGACTCCTGGAACTCCTATTGGCAAAGGTCAATCAGAGTAAAAGGTAAATTTTACGGTCAAATCCAACCTACAATCCCGAATAAACCGTGGTTCTTTAAATTTAAAAAAATTAATAAACAAATAACCTCCACTATAAGTCGCCTGAGGTTGGGTTTCGCTTCCACTCCTCATTTCCTAGCTAAAATAAGAGTTCGTGACCACTCCCTGTGCGAATGTGGACTGGATGAAGGTACTACGGACCACATATTTTTTGAATGCTCTAAACGTTGTTTTTCATTGTACGATATTATTCCAGAAAATGTCCCTCGTCCTATCAACTTCCCCAATCTACTCCCCCTTGTATTTTCCCCATTTACTTATGTCCTCGCCAAATTTATTAAAATTAATAATATTAAATTATAAATTATCAATATTTACTATAACATATACTATAGTTCATAATATTGTATTTATATAATTATTATCACTAATTTAATTATATATGTTGTGATGTCCTGTGTATGTCTTTTGTAGCGGCCTAGAGGTACCTAACTAACAAAACAATACAACACTCCGAAGACCCTACTTGACCCTACCGAACATTGGCGCAAAAACCTCAATACAACAAAACATGAAATCCTGAACTGAAGATCCTGAGGACTATTATCCAGATTATACTGATCATCAGAACAAAGACCACTGCTCACCAGAAGCTGATCAAACTAATACCATTCAACCACCAGTACACAGGACATTGGCAAAATTGTGGTAAAACCGCAGAAGCCAGGAAGAAAAGAAGAAGAAGAAGAAGAGTCAAATCCTTCGAAATTTTAAAATTCCTTGGTTTTGATAGATATGATTGAATTTGAACTTTGTACAGAGGTAATAAAGTGCAAATTGACTCTTGGACGTTAGGAACATACCTACATTGCATAAACAACAGTGAGTGCTTGCAATTCAATATGAACTTTATACAATAGCAATAAAGCTCGTTTTAGTTAGAAAACGTTTGTACGGGGAAAAGAAAAGGGCTGTTTTTAGGGTTTTTCAATATTTCTGAGAGATGTTCTTAATATTTTTTTCCGTAAGAACCTTCTCCTAATAATAACAAATACAACAAAAACAGAATTAGTGAAATCGGTCCAGCCATTCACGCGTGATGCCGTGACCAAGGAAAACGGGTTTCATTTTTATATTATATAGATTTTATCCTTATATCAGATTAAGTAGAAAAAATATATAGTGCTGCCTTAGACCCAGGTGAAGCCACAAACTACCCGACTACCCGCGTACGTAAACTTCACGCACCCGAATCAATCGTTTGTTAGCTGTTTTCAAACGAGCAAAACTTTTCGTACTTACCAATTCTCGCATATCCGACCAGAATACGCGGTGAAAATACAAATAGAAGTACCAAACGACAGTTCAAGGCTGGTTCAAGGTTTTCATAAATTATTCAGTGGCAAAATATTGGCGATCTCCTAAATATATAAAGATGTTGACAAGACGAAAATATTGGCTTTGAATAAATATTTTGATTAATGTTGTATTTTCTTGTATGTTGTTAATATTGTATGTACAAATAATATAATTTATTGAATGGAAAATCTTGTTATCTACATTCACACTAATATTATAAATATAGAAAAAAAGATCTGTATTTTTGTAACGATTAAACTCAAAAACTGATCTGAACAATGTCGTGTAATAAGCGTCATGAATGGATATAATAAAAAAGGTTAACTACTGGGCCGATTTCAAAAAATATTTCATCATAAGAATACTACATTATCCCGTGCAAAACCGGGGCAGGTCGCTTGTTTTATATATTTTAAGGTTCTACGAATAAGCTACGTGACGTTGACGACAGCCACACGTTTTAACATTTGAAGCAAATATTAACAATGCTTTTAATCATATTAAACGTATTTGTCCTCTCCTTATCTAATTTGCTGCAGTACGAACTCTTTAATTTCTGTAACTATAATTTAAATTTAATTGCACCATGTTACTGTACATAAGAGGCAATAAATTGTCCGAATCAAGTACTGTTACCATGATTGAAATCAGATCTGCCCGCGTGTTCTTAGAGTAAGTAGGCATATTAATTTAAACCTATTCATATTGTCAGTTAAATGTTGTTGGTAATCAAGGTTTCTAATGATCTCCTAAGTAGATAACAAGAGATAAAATCGAATGCAAGTATGCAAACTCAATTGCTTGTTTTTAGCCACCTTCAATTTTCTCATTCAATTTTCTCTTCGTTCCTTTTTAGGGTTCCGCTTTATTAATTTGTTTACGTACTTATCTCAAAGCTCTAACGTGTCCTTCTTTAATTGGTTTCGGTTATTTACGAGTCGAGTTACTTAAGTTTTAATTGCTGGAAGGTTCCGAGATATTTATGTGGAACCCAGGCCTTAGATAAGGCTCACTTTCAGGAAAAACTTATAATTACTTCGATAAAAGGTGAGTTAATTTACCTTTAGAAGAGTTATGCCTTTTAAATTTGAAATTATGGCGCCTTTGAAAAAAGTTAATGAATTTAACAACCTAAAACTTGAAAGCTGAACTTGATACAAAATATTATAAAATTGGTGAACTAATTATTTTTAATAACAGTTTTTTTTATTAAATTTTTTTACCACATTTCTTTTTGAAATAGAATACTCGTAGATCACAGTATTATAAATGAGGAAAGTCTGTTTCCTTGTTACCTACTATTTCAAACTGAAATGGCTGAAACTGCCGGACACAACTATAATCAAACAAAAAAAAAAAGAAAGTTTGTCCAGCGTTATTCTGGCGAGTAAAACATTTCTATCGGTCATTATCGCTCTCATTAGAAACGTGTTAACAGTGAGAATGACCGAGAGAATCTCGAACAGCCCAGAATACCCTGCAGGGTCAGAATGTTTCCACGCAACTTGCCTAAGTACCAAAGTATTTATTGCTTATTCATGTATTCCGCTCACGTTGCAGAAGATACAATTTAAGTCTGTTTTCTTTGCGCAATTATATCCGAGACAGATAAACTTATTCACGAAACAAAATTGGATGAACAAAGTTTGAGGGACGAAATAAGGATTTGTTTGTGGGTTAAAGGGGGAAATAAAATAATCTTAATAAGCTCATTTGCACTCAATACGTTAAAAAAACCCGTTTCACCGATCATCTCTTTTTATATTTTTTGTATTAATTGGTGACCGTCGTTTTACTAGGATAGTTAAAAAGCTACTTAGAATTTGGGTACATTTTGCAGAATGTACAATTGATTTCACAACGTGATTGCTTTGGGTACATTTTGCAGAATGTACAATTGATTTCACAACGTGATTGCTTTGTGATATAAAACTACCGGTTTAAAATCAATTTAGCGTTTAGATACCAAAAACATTCAGTTTAAAGTTTACTAGTTTACAAGGATTAGTAAATGTTTCAAGACTTGTTTCTTTGCCTCATGAATAGCAAGTTTTGGGAAAGGGAGGAAGTAGCCCTGGCCTGAGTACGTCCTATCAAACTTATGTAATTAAAGCCTCGAATACGGCCGTTATGACAATTGAATTAATTCCGTAAATGTTGAGGACAAATGAATGGTAAAATGGCTGACGACTCTCTGCTTAGTTTGAAAGTACTCGTTATTAGATCGTGTTGTTCTTCGTTCTTGTTAGACGTTGATAATGGAGTTTAGATTTGTGGATATTCTGTTAACTGTATGAGAAGAAAACAAAGACATAATTACCTAGATTTGTGTTTGAGTTGGAGGGTTTTTAATCAGTGTGTCTACGACTCAATATCGCTAGTTAAATTGTCGCTAAATAACAGGGTTGCCATATTAAAGAGATCAAAAAAAGACGAGAAAATAAAAAAAAAATAAAAAAAATTGACTCTAGGTAAGATTTCTTACACGTACTTAAAAAATCTTAGCTAGAGTAAATTTTAATTTTTTGCAATAATCCTACTAAGTACTATTTAAATGGTTTTGTTTCTCGAACACGTAAAAACGGCTTTAAGGATTTGGATGAAACTTGGTGTGAAGGTTACCCTGGGTTGGGTGTTACCCTAGATATCATAAAAGCTACGTTGTCCGGAAAATACGAATAAAACCGCGGGGCGCAACTAGTAAAAACATAAAAAACATAAAATAAAAAAAAGGACAAAAAAAAACAAAAAACATACAATAAAAAAACAACAATAGACAAACAACACAAAAGAAACAAAAAACAACAAAACAACATAAAATTAACAACATCTCGTAATAGAAGATTATTGAAATTTAAGTAAAACGAGTGAATTCACAAAGTCTTAAAGTGAATCGTTTATTCAAACCATTAATATTAATGTCTGGCTCAGGCTAGAAACTTAAGGATCCTTAGCGTTTTACTGAAACCCATTTAGGTTGCCATTTTAGGTTTTAAACTTTATTTTAAATCTGTGAGATTGGTAGTTCTTTGCATGATGGCTTGAGGCAGTATGATGGCAAGTTCAAAGATTTTAGGCGGACTATGAATGTTGTTTGAGGATTATTTTTGATATCACAGCTCTTAATTTATAGATTGACTTTACATACGATAAAAAAAATCTTATAGAGAGTAACAAAAAATAACAAAAGTATTAACTGTGCACTCCACAGTGATAAATACAACAATAATATCTGATAATCCTTATTACAGTCCAATCTTCCAACCACCACCACCAATCTTTGACGCCATCTAGTCCAGATGGAAAAAAAACATAACCTGTCGAAAAAGTCTAATCACTCACCTTGCTGGCAATCAAGTAAAAAAATTATTAAAATTAGTAAAATAATCACGTTTCTCAAAAAGCTAGGATCAGATGCTTCTGTTCCTTTAAATGTCAAGCAAAAGTTTAACATTGATCTTTCAACAAAATCACGTCATTACTAAAAGTTATGGTCCCTTATGGTTCCTAACTTCCTTGCCTTATTATTTCCCTGAAAGTAGTTTAAGTAACATAACCGCCCGTACAATGTAACATAGCTTCATAAGGGCATTCATAAAAACGGATATAGTAATTTATGAGACCTTAAATAATATTCGCTCATAAAATATTGCAACTAGCAAAAATGTGTGAGTGTGTGTCTGTTAGTGTCGATAATTTAACTAGCTTTGCCTATAATGCCTGAATGGATTTAAATGAATTTAAATGAAAGCATAAGTTGCAAGTGGCAAGTGGTCGTCCAGCGGCGAGACATTTTCAAAGTCGCGGGTCAAACCTAGTCCCAATTGGCACAGGACCGAGATAGAAAGCATAGTAAGCGAGAGACCTGATACCCAGCAGTGGGATAAGAAAGACTGTAGACTGTAGATGATAATGATAAAGTGCCAAAAACCGACTGACTTTCGTGAGATTAATATTCACTTATCCTTTCAAAAGTATTTTTTAACATATTTTACAGTAATTTTTTCAATCTATACATACCCCTATAAATTCTGGAAATTGAAACAATGGTCTTTCAAAAGGCGTTCAAACGTTGTTCACGACGGGTAAAGCTGCAGAGCACAGCTAGTTCGGTCGTAAAACTATTACCATACGAGGCAGCAGAGGGCGGACAATAAGTTTTCTTTATGGCGAGAAGGGTCTCGTAGACAAGCGGGTAATATGAGGCCCCATCGATACGAGTATAATAATAATAATAATAATAATAATCCGTTTATTTCAGGCAATATAACTTGCATGCAATGCAAGTTACAGAGGCCCATAGAAAATAAATACCTTACAAACTAACATACATATTAATAAAACAATAAAATTTCTTCATTCTTCATTCTTCTGGGACTTTGTTACTCGTACCGTCTCCCAGTAACGCCGGAACACTAGCCCTTTTGGCCAGAAATCTGGTGACAGTAGTGCCACCTTGTGCTTCACAGGAACCCGGAGTACGTAAGACTTGAAACAAGTCCTACGGACACTTGACTCCAGGCGCTGCATCTCCACAATCGGCGACGCCACTCCCAGTCTATGTTGCACAAATTTGTGCACGTTGTCTTCTGATGCACTCGGATCAACCCGCGACAAATACATCAGGAATGTCGGCTCTACGGCTTTGAGCCCAGGCGCAGTCGAGGTACCTCGTTTGTTGAGGTTAGAACGACGTTGACGGCTTTTCCTCCGGTCTACCAATGTAAAGCCGTCGCTGTCGGGTTTCCTCAAATCCGGGGCGAGCGTTGTTTTCGTCTTCTTCAGCGGCGCAGTCGGAGCAGGAGAGGGGCGAGAGGCCTGAGCGTAGCTCTTCTTCTGCGTCTTGGATGGTCTTGCTGGTGGAAGAGAAGCTGATTTCTGTACGGGCAATGTTGACGCGGTCTTAGCAATAGGAGTTGCATCGGTCGAAAGTTCATCGGCCCGCGAAACGGTGTCATTCGCGCTCGGGGAAATGCTGACCGTCGAAATATCACACCGGCCGCCGCCGCGGTTCGAATTCACGTGCCGCGATGACGTATTCGGCGACACAATCGTCGACGCTGCATTCTTTCGTAATGTCGCCAGCTCCTTATGTAGATCGGCGACATTTCTTTCGGATTCGTCCAGCTTTCTCCGGATACCTGAAACCTCCTCTCTCAGCTGCAGGATGTCCTTCATGAACCGCGTGACGTCGACGTGGTCCCACGTAACAGGCGGCAGTCGACTCAGGTCGCGAGCCACATACGTAGGCACGTCGTCAGGATCCGTCTCCTTCAGAACACGAGGATTCATAATACGAGGATGTGGACTGTGGACTTTATTTGTGGAGATCAAATCTTTTGCTATGGAAACTGAAGGTTTTACACGTTTGCTATAATTACGTTGTTTGTGTTTGTTTCCTGAGTATTTTCATGTGATAATAACAAAAAATAAACTTTTTATTGTGGTGGAAGTTTGGTTCTGAAAGGGAGCTAGGTATTTGTTTGTTATAGAGTTTTGTAGCACATTTTAACGTTATTATGTACAATAAGGTATAATTTTTTCCTTTCTTTGACATAATAATATCGTAATTGATATGTCAAAGATATATAGTTAGGTATATTTTAATAAAAATATGAATGTAGAAAATTCTTTTTTTCATCAGAATTATTATTATTCTGAGTGTTTAAAAAAATGGTTCAACGTTATTGTCTGAATAATATACGTAGGTCGTAGATATATGTATGTATTTTGAAATATTTTTAAGCTATTGCATAGCTTCTATCGCGGGCCTTGAGCGTGGAGACCGAATCCAGAAATTCCGTAACGAAAATAACCTTACACTTTTTAGTGATACTTTTTAGTTTTGTTCCCATCTATCGATGAATAGCAGAACTTGAACAGAACAAGCGTGATATTTCAAAAAGTCATTCGACTTTTTGAAATATCACGCTTGTCTTTTTAGTTCAGCAAGTCGCCTCTAGGTGTCGAGTGTAAGGTTTCGATAAATAATTAAATTGCATAAGTTGATAAAAAATCGGTTGTCTGTAAAGTCGGTTCACTGACGATAGTTGAACGTGACAACGTCATAAGAAAATACTGATGGAATGGTTTCATTTTTCAAAAATAGAATATAGGAAATCACAATTTCACTCAGAGTGAGGTAACGCCTCATCGAGGTAACGGCACATACGTCACACTTTTTTCGTACTTGCACCCGGCTCCATCGAATTATAAGACGTTATCACGTCAAAAATGCTATGCAATAGCTTTACCGCGGCAGTCTCCAAGTGCCACACGTCTTTTTTTTTGTGTGACTTTACGTATTGTTTAATGTCACATAAATTGTACAATTGTACATTCTTATAAAACTAGACCATTTTTCTTCATTCTTCTAGTCCTTGTTCGACAAAATCAATTCTTCTATACGGAAATCCAATAACCCCAGCAAATATCTTCCTTCACCCATTACAAACTACACTAATTCCGATTAACAGCACACTCGAGTGTAAATCCATACTGTACTAGATCAATTAGGATTACCGGAACGGCTACTGATTGATTTAGTGCTTTAGGCTAGCTTCAATGCCTGAGCATTATCTTGGTGAAGCGTGATTGATTTGTAGGACAAAAAAGTTTTAGGACTTTCCTACGTCGGAATAGGTTGGACCAATCTATAGACCGTTGTGGCTTTCGAAATTGGAACGTGGATTATTACAACAAAAGTATTTGAGCTGTGTTTTTTAACCGACTTCAAAAAAGGAGGAGGTTATCAATTCGACTGTATGTTTTTTTTTTTTTTTTGTTACCTCATAACTTTTGACTGGGTGAATCGATTTTGATGATTCTTTTTTTATTAGAAAGCTGACGCTTTCCATTTGGTCCCATTTCAATTTAGTCCAGTTCTGATAATGGTCTCATGGATGAGAAAACCATACAAGTCTTACATTTGTATTAAGTACGTGCGCGACAAATAGATGAATAACTCAATAGTCGGTTTGAAGTCGGTTTTTGTTTTTTTGTTTTTTGTAAATATAATTATTTCTTTACAAATTTAGCTGAGCTTTCTACCCTTATTGTACTGTCATATTTCTGGAATAAAAAACTGTGTCAATCTAGTTATGTCCTTACTAAATTTTATTTACGTCTATTAAAAGTTTCAACATGTAGTAACAAATTTGCAAACAAACAAAACTTTTTCATTTGGAATTTCAGTGTAATTCAAGCATAAAGATATTTCAAATATTTCTTTCACTGCCACACTTTTCAAACGTACAATCTCAATAACACTTGTAAAAACCTCAAGTCTAGTAAAATAAAAAAGAACCAAGACGAAGATACTCGTATCTCAAAATGTTTTTACAATTGAAAAAGCAAATTCACACGGAGCCAAAATTTTACATCAGAAAAAATTGTCTAGACTTTTCCAAAACTTAATCAGAGAATTTCAGATATCCAGTATTTTTTGTTCGAAACCCCACTTAAGCGTGCATTACACGCACTTTTTTACCATCCCAGTTAAACAAGCCTCCATTCACGTCCGATATCGAGGCGGCCCAGTTTTTCGTCCCGCTTGTCTCTGCGGCGGACACTTGTCCCGGCCATGTAATAAAACTCGCGTTGGGTTGTGGATTCCCGCTTGGATTTCAGCGTAGACTTATGTGAATGTAGAATAGCACATAAGAATAGAATAACATCTCATCTCACTAAATCTGTTTTGTATGTTTGTTACCACTAAACTCTGAAACGGCTTAACGGATTTACATGAAAATTGAAATAAAGGTTTTTCATAGTCTGGATTAACACCTAGGTGACCTAGGCTACTTTTTATCCCGAAAAACTCACGTATTTTACGAAATTTGGTAAACGTGTGTGTCCAAAGACAAATGCAATAAAAGCTTGTTCTTAAAAATATTTAAAAAAAAACTTATTTTATTATCTACTCTCTATAATGTCACCTGCAGAAACGGACCAAAGCATATTAATTTAACAGAGCTACTGGACGGCCCCGATTAAAACTGATTAAGTTTTAATCATTATGTTGACTAGTTTGGGAATTAGTCGTATTCATGGAATGAAGTGGTCGAGTTTCTATTAAGTAATTAAACTGATCAAACTGGTGGTAATTGAAATGCAACCTAATCTATTGATTTCGATACTATTATGGTATTAAGCTTAGTTCAAATTAAAATAAAATTGACATACAACAAGATACTACAAGTAGATGTTTTAGTAGGTAGCGGAATAATCTAGTAATAAATGTATAAAAAGTAGAGAACAGTGCTTCCTAAAGCGTATAAATGGAAACTGCATATATTTTTCTACCGAAAATACTGGCGTAGTATTTTTGAGAAAATTTCATGGTAGGTCTGTACGCAGCGGCGCGCGGCGGCGTATCTATCTCGATGAAACGTCACCTAACCAGTAACCACCATTACGTAGCAATTGGGATCCAGTTAATCCTTCCAAAGTTTTACGGTTCGGTAGACTTTTATCGGCGAACAAATGAGCATATTACACTACAATGTAGCCGCTATGGCGTTTTATGGCCGAGGGAATGATGGTCGCAGTTATTTCTCAGTTTTATTCCCCACTAAACGGGGTACAACCGTCTGCCTACTGGTGCTAAGTGAAGATTCAGTGCTCGCTGCTTTCTTTGGCTCATATCTTTTGTGTGACAGTTTTTATGGCAGAAATAGTGAAGTGAATTGCAATGTATGATTGAGGGTTTGAGTTATATTGAGGGTTGGGTTTAGATGAGATTGATACAGGAGTGGGGGAGTGGTGTACGAGAAGAGAAGCCTAACCGATTACAAGCTGAAAGATGGTGATGATGATGACATTATTTTAATATTTTTTTGTCTTCTCATAATTTTTTCATGTTTTAATGACGCTACTTTTGATTGGTTTTGGTAAATAGCTTCGAACTTAATCTGAATTACATTTATAATTTAAGCAAAAAGTAATGCTATTTTTTTGCCACGTAAAATTAATAATTTATTTGATCACAAAAAAAAATTACTTACTACACGGTTGACCATCTTTAAAAGCAAATAGCCATCGTATTACGCAAAGTTGCCACAATAGCTGTAGGTAAGCCATAACTTAGCGCGCTATCAACCACGTTAACAACTTGCAAAGACGACACTGGTCCCAGTAGAACGCTTTCAGTATTCATCCGCAGTTACTAAGTTAGTTTTCCGGTGCGAGTGGTGTATTCTGAGTCGTTCGAGATTATCTCGGTCGCTTTCACTGTCATCTTCTCCTTCTTTGAGTTCCACTCCTATCGGAGATTGGACAACATAACTACAATCCTGACTCTCAAGGCCGCCGCTCTGAAGAGCGAGGTGATACTGCAACCAAACCATTCCCGCAGGTTTCTCAACCATGAATGCCGCCTTCTGCCGGCACTTCTTTTTCCATGGATGTCACTGTGATGACATTTCTAATAATAAATTATAATCATTTATCACAGACCAAGTCGATAGTACACACAAACATTTCTGATAAGACAAATTAATTTACGCTAAAACTAAACTAAAATTAAAGATTAAATTATTTAGATTGGTACAATGACATGTCAATTATAAATTTAAAGTGAGTTAAAATTAATTAGAGCGATAGTGACTGAAATAACATCTCACTCGACAGAATAGAGCTCAGGGAGCCTATTCTTTAATTTCGAGATTGTCGCTCGAGATTATCGCTGTCACTTTCAGTCTCAAGACATTTCTAATGAGAGCGACAGTGACGGAAACAATATCTCACTCAACGGAATAAGGCTCTAGTTCTCAGGACCTCGACCGCAAGCGGACTGGTGGGACTGAAATGCAGGAAACCAGTAAAGGAAAAAGGAAACTAGGAGGTTGTGGTGGAACGTTCAGCTAGTCGGATATAAGGGAATGATGCCGTTAGATATCTCCATTGCCGTTTATAAGATCCAAAATAAATTACCGGGCATTAATAAACAACGATGAAATAATTTAAAATAATTACGCAAAGTGCTTGAAAGATGTTTTGTTTTGGTATCTTTTGGCTAGATGAAAAAACTCGAAAAACTTTATTTAAAATATTTAAAACACTTGCAACATCATTTTATTGTTTCTATTTCTTGTAAAGATTAAAAACTATTAGTTATATGTCCAAAACAGAAACCATTGCGCTTCCTATCATGAGACCCACGCGTTTATTTCCATGACTAAATTCTATTAATCCATGCTAAACTCCAACTCATAACATCATACCCAGCTTAATGTAAAGCTTTCAAAATGTAGTTAGTTCAGTAATACACGCTTCTATTTGCAGTGCACACCAGTTATTCCGGTTATTCCGGCTAATATTTAACTAATTACAGCTTTTAACGTGCGCTGCATAACTCATTCAATTTTGTTTAAATGTTCCTGCTTTAATGTTCACTCGCTACGTTATAGAGTGGTTTTTCTGACAGCTCAAATACTTTAGTGGTTTTTCGATGCCTATTGGCGTGGTAGTAATATTTTATACACAAAAAAGATACCGCTTTTTATTTTTACGGGTGATAATATATACACTATATACAGGGTTACAAGGAAAGGGTATGCTGAACCGAAAACAGCTCATAGTTATCATAATCATTGTGTTTTATTGTGTTTTTTAAAGAATCAACCCAAAAAAAAAAATCAGCTGATCAATAGAAAAATTTCATTGACACTCGACAAAATGTATGCAACAGCGGATTTTCTCTCTTTCTCTCTCTCTTTTCTCGATTTTCGAGGTAGTCCCATAGTAAAAGTTGTTCATAATGATGAGTTCCATGAGCTTCTTTCGGCTTGGCATACCCTTTTCTTAAAACCCTGCTTGCATAATATTTATCCTAGTATATCATTTAGCTCATCACAATGAGATTTTACAATGATATGATATATCATATATGTCTTATTAGGCCCCTTATAATAGCCATTAGGCATCATCAGTCATCACTCACTGAGGAGTCTATGGTGTTACCAGTTTTAGTTATGCACTTAAAACTAGCACATGTATTTCTCTTTTAAATGATTGTAATGTATTGTAAAACTGTAAAAAATTACCATTTTGTACCAGTAGTTTTCTAGTCTCGTATTTCGCAAACATTTCCTCTTTAACCAAAGCTAATTTCACCCAAAAGCGTGTTTTTATCCCATAAATCTCCTGAGCCACTAACCCACAGCCCTACGTATTAGCATAAACAGTTAAACACCCCACCTGGAGTTACGACTGAAAATACTAAACAATTTTGTAACAAACTTTGTTCCTCGTACGTTACCAAAATGCTGGTCTGCATAATAATGGCATATAATAGTCTCGGGGCGTCGTGTTTTATACTGAAACATTTATGGATGTTGCTCCCTAACAATCATTAAATAAAGCAAGGTACACTGAATAGGCTGGGAGCTGTTGGACTTTTTGTTCACATCAGAAAATTTAAAAAAATCGAACTAGTTTTCATATTGATTTTTTATTTTGAAATGCACATTGAACATACACATTTTTAGTTTTTATAGGTTTTTTTTTTGGTACGTCTTTTAAATTATCTGTACCTACTTAAATTATGTAAAAAAAAAACAATCATTTCTTGGGATTCATTTTTACTTCATCTTCGACCACGTCGCTAAGCAACAGGCCAATTTATGGAAAAATGCGGATTTATTCGCAAAAAAACAACTATTAGATAGGTGTCAGGTATTCTATGTACTACAACTCCCGATACTTTATTGAACCTTTTTTTCAAATCAATGAAAGCGGTGTCAGGTAAGTATTTTTGTAGCCAACAGCTCCCAGTGTAACCACAACCCCAATAATTAAGCTTCGGCATCGGCGCGGAATTCCGATGGTTTGTTCGATATGTTAAACTTTGCAGTAATAAATGTAACAATTAATATTGTTACTACGTTAATAGTCAAAACAGATGCATACAGTTGCTGTGAGCTGAGTTTTTTATTTTAATGTGACATACAAAATAGGTTTTACTAACTTTATAGTACTTTATTTGATGGTGAACAATCACTATGCCTTAACTTTAATTAACTAACGTAATAACGTAATTTTCTCTAGTTTTTATCAAAATAATATAATTACAATATATAAAGTAGCAAACCTAACAATTTGAGTGCGCGTAGCTTAGTTTTCGGTAGGACTGGTTTTCGTAGCGTTCTCGTAGCATTACTCACGAGCTCTACGAAGTTTGCGTAGTACGCTACGTTGTTTGCTACGCTAGTTTTGCTGGCATTCAAATGCCAACATTGTATTATGAATGCTTTATATAAACCTAGCGATGGCACGTTAGCAAATACGCTGCTTCTCGTTTCTTTTCAGTCGAAATGAAAGAGATGCTCGTATTAGACTATTGAGATCTTTTCGTAGCATAGGAATTGTTAGGTATAGTGTGAATAAGCCTATTTCCTTCATCACCACCGTCTCGCCCGAGGCAGCCACCATCGCCACCATGTCCAGAATAATTGTACCCCACTAATTGCAATTACATGAATCCAATTGAATTTTTATGAGAGCGCCATGGGCTCGCCTGATTGCCGGAAGCTCGTGCCGGAATGGTCATGTTGAAATATAGCGGAATGTTGTGATGACGGTTCGTTTGGAAGCTGATACAGATCAAAAGGAAAAATAATAGGGCACGTAATAAAATAACGTACAACAATTTTTGTTTGAAATTTGACGCATGAGAGCAAATCAGTGATATGTAAAAATAAGGGGTACGGTAGGTAGGTGTAACACGAGTTTTTGTGAGACGAAATTCTATTTGCGATGTTATATTTTCGTCTATTGCTAAGAAGTAGGTAGATAGAAAAACTATTTTTCACTCCAGAAATTACAAATACCTACAACTTAAAACTAGTATAACAACTGATAGCCTTATTGCTAACAGCGATTTCTTCCAGGCTGATGTTGTGAGGTCCTTCAGACAACTAATTCTCTGACGTCACTCGGCCTACACAAACTTATTTATTCAAGTGATGGTTAGATTTTATATTTTTCTGTGCACGGTTTTGTTTGATTTTTTATTTGTCAGTTTTGACATAATAATTCATATCAGCCTGAGATATCAGCTAATTTTGACGACAAAATAAAGTCGAATAAAGTATAAATCTACCACATTGCCCAATTCTTCGAAACCCATTGATCAAGATCACCAGGCGTGAACGAAGTTCATTGTCTTGATGCGAGAAGTAGCCGATAAGGCTGCAGCATTTAATTTTTAAACGGTTTTATTTAGCTCACCCCGTTTGTTTCTTGGGTCAAATTTAGTAATTCAAATTTCACCCTCTTCCTGTCAACCGATTAATCTGAAATTTTGTATACACTTTGGATTTTGGTGACAATACAATTATGTTTATTCATTATCATTATAAATTCAAGATGGCCGCCGCTACAAAATGGCGGATAATTTATGTTTTATTAATCCCATCAATATGGGTATCAAATGAAAGGGCTTAACAAGCAGAATACAATATACTATAAAAAATTGAAATACAAGATGGCGGCCGCTACAAAATGGCGGATAACGTAGGTTTTATCGATCCCATCAATATGGGTATCAAATGAAAGTGCTCAACCAGTATAATACAATGTACTATATAAAATAAAAACTATAAAACCGTTACTAAAACCGTAACTAACTAAAACCGTAACTATAAAACTATAAACTATAAAACCGTGGGGCAAGAAAACCGTGGGACGTGCCCCACGGTTTTATTTTAGTCTAGTCTATGCATATGTTTATAATTCCCACGACTGTATCTATTTCATTATTTTTTGGTTTTTAGTACATTTATCTTAAACATTGCAATGTACCTATGTTTTTTTTTTAACATAAAACCGTTTAACTTAAAAATTATTTTTACCTATTTTTTCTCATAGCTGCTTACTATTTACAGTAATGCTGCAATGTAAAACGAAACATTGCAATCTGTTCCGACTCCGATTTGCATTTAATTACTCTAGTTTACCTATCAAGCTGGGTTCATGTTAATTTTTAAAGATTTTGTTGCGTATTATTTTGAAAATTTTAATGGATGGAAAATAGCTTAAAAACGAAACAACAACTTTTACAAACTATAATATATTATTATTTTTATTGATATTAAAAGAAAATAAGCACTGACATGAGATGTCTTACCGAAATACCTAAACTTTTTCTTAAAAAAACTGCCAAATTATTTATTAACTAATACAACAAAGAAAATAAACTAAATAATGATGTAAATAAACCAAAGTAAATTAATAAAATATACCAAATAACTTAATTTGGTACCTACGCAATCAGAATCCAACTTAGCTTTAAAGCTATTACTTAATTTAATTATAATTTTTGGGGGAAAAAGAATACGTTTTGTAGAATCTAATCTTTTAAAACTTGAACTGAAATTGAAACTAAAAAGAGTTCAGCACAAATAGGTATTAGATTAGAAAGGAAATAGCAAACAGAAGTACCGAGCACTCGGCGTGGAACTCGCGAGGAATTCTTACAAAGGGGTCACAATTTTAGGAGACGCGACACGACTCAATTTGAAATAAGTTAATTTTCAAAACATGCTTTTATTGCAGTGTCTTTGGAGTCACACACGTTATATTTCAGCTCAATCGGATATCGGTAAGTCGTTCAAAATTGAGTTGCAAAATTCCACCCCAACAAACATAGTTACATTACAGGTTAAAAAAGTTCAATAAAGTGATAGTTTAATACCAAAGAAACAAAACTTCTAATAAGACACTTAGGTACCTATTGCAGTTTTACCTAGTTAGTTCAACTAATTACCTCAAAGTGTTGACGGATAGGTGACTGCGTGCCGGTAAACGAGGCGTTAGTCGTCCACAAGCTTGTTAAGTTGACGATATAATAAAAGTCGCGGGTCGAACCTGGACAAGATTGGCACAGGACCGGGATGAGTGGGGTGCTAGGTCGGGTAACCTCCACGTGGTGCACCCTGGGCAACAGCGTGCGGTAATACTGCAGCTTTTATGCAGTATTACCGCACGCTGGCTAATAATCCGACACGGGGGGGAACTTCTGCGCGCGATCCTCAGCTTTTATGAGGAGCGGGCGCAGAAGTAAGTTAGGTGGAGGCTCGGGCCGGCGCCCTGGACATTCCGGGAAGCGGCGGTCTGAGCCTAGGCGGCCTTGATTGGCTGCGGGACCCGGTCGGCGTCTCAGCCTTATGCTGAGTAGCGGCGACGCGGGTCGGGTGACCTGGGTGGTATTAAAACCATCGCCCAGTGTCGTCGGGGGGAGGTTTCCGCACCCTCTCCTGCACCGGCTCTCCACTGTACACTTCAAAGACCCCGTATTGCGGTAAGGGGTACGTTGTGGCAGTGTGGGGGCCGAAGGGGGCTTGCCTTAATTGGCCGGCCCCAGAGCAAGGAAAAGCTTGAAACAAAAACCCGTGAGAAAACACGTTAAAACCTGCGGATACCTGGGGACCTCCGCAGTATGTACCCTTACCCCCGGAATGAGCGTCACCCGGGGGGTCGACCTTTATTTCGTCTCTACTCGTGGGAATATTAATGGACAATTCTAAAAAAAACCTAAAGTACGATGGAGGGAGAGGGCTTGGCCCTGTAGACAATGAGGAGTCCGACTCCTCAAGAGAGGGAATGGTGACGGGGTCACCAGCTAGTGCGAACGGGAGAGGTGGCCTCCGGAAGCGCCCGGCTTCCTCGCTCGCAGTGCCCGGGCAATCAGGCTCGGTCACACCGACCGAGGGGACGGCAGCCGCCAAGGTGGCAACCTCCGCGAGAGGAAGAGCTCGAGGGCGAGACATAAGGGCGAATCCTGCAGCCGGCTTTAGAAAGCCGACTCCAGCGGCATCGCCAATGTCGTCGCCGGCGCCATCGGATGGCGAACTTGAGGGTGTCCTGCGAGCCAGGACCCTCAGGAAAAAGCCGGCAGGCACTGCTGCTGCTGCTGCCGTGGTCGTTGACCTCGAGACGGACGCTGGAAGTGAGTCCGAAGCGTCCTTGATGGTCAACGACTTCAGCGTATTAAACGCGCAGGAGCTGAGGGCGCAGGCGGGCCAGCAGCTTGCCTCTATTTTGGAGGTTGCCAGGAAATCTGGCAACCTCAAGGGGGAATTTGTCGGCCGCCTGAAAAGGTCGGCGTCGACAATCAGGGAGGTGGTCGAGGCCTTGACCAGCCGAAGCGAGGCGGAGGAGACAAGGCGTCTCCGCGCGAATAATGGCTGCCTGCGCATGGAGGTTGACTCCCTAAAGGCGCAGGTGAAGGCGCTGCGTCGCGGCTTCGCTGAGGCGAAAACGGAGGCCGCCGCGGCAAACACCGCCGCCGCTACCGCCGCTGCCGTTGTCGCCAGCGCCGAGACGCCGGTGGCTCCCGCCCTCCTGCCAATGGCGGGTTTGGTGGAGGAGCTGAAGCGCTCCTTGACAGTCACGTTCGGGCAGATGTTGAATGCCCGACTCGCGGCTGTTGAGGAGCGTCTCCCGCCTGCCCCGACTGTCCGCCCGCCCCTACAGGCGGCCAAGAAAGCGGCGGCAGCCGCCGCTGCTCCCAGGCCGATACCGACGCCGGTCCGCATCCCCGTTACTAAATCGGGCAGGCGGGCCGGCCAGGTCCCGACGCCTGCCGCCGCCCCTTCACCAGCACCAGCTGCAGGCCCTTCCAGGGCTAATGAGGCCACCACCTCGGCCACCCCTCAGGCTGAGTCCTGGGCGACGGTGGCCAGGAAGCCCAAAGGGAAGGGCAAAGGGAAGGGAAAATCCTCCCTTCCTAGTGCTGCGTCGGCAGCTGCGCCTGCTCCTCGCGCCGTCACTGCCGCCAAGGCTAAGAAAACGGCGCTGAGGCCCCCAAGGTCTGCGGCAGTCGTTCTGTCGCTGCGTCCCGAGGCCGCAGAGCGGGGGGTCACCTACGCCGACATAATTAGGTCGGCGCAGGAGAGAATAAATGTGGAGGAGCTGGGGGTCGCCGGCCAAATCCGCTTCCGCCAGACGGCGACGGGAGCCAGGATGCTGGAAATCCCTGGCTCCCAACAAGGCGAAAGGGCGGACAGGCTCGCGGAAAAGCTCCGCGTTGTCCTGTCCGAAGTGGCCAGCGTCGCCAGGCCCGTCAAATCCGCGGACCTCAGGATTACGGGCCTGGACGATGCGGCCACGAAAGAGGCAGTGGCGGCGGCGGTCGCAAGAGCGGGGGGCTGCGACGTGCGGCTCGTAAAGGCCGGGGAGGTACGCCCCGGCCCTAACGGCGCCGGCGCCACCATTGTGTCCTGCCCGATCCCGGCAGCCAAGGTGCTGGCTGGAAACGGCAGGCTGCTGGTCGGCTGGATCTCGGCACGCGTCGTGGCCCTGGGGGAGCGCCCCATGCGCTGTTACAAGTGCATGGGGTTGGGGCACACTCGCCCACAGTGTCCGGCGTCGACCGACAGGGGGGACCTGTGCTTCCGGTGTGGGAGCACAGGTCACAAGGCGGCGAGCTGCGGAAGGTCTGCCCCGCGCTGCGCAATATGCGCCGAGTCGGGGAGGCCTTCCGGGCACATAATGGGGGGACGCAACTGCGCCCCCCCCAAGACGAAGGGGAAGGCCGCTGGGACCACGGCCGCCCCCGCGGCAGCAAATAGTGCCGCTCCAGAGGCCGCAGGCCAGCCGGCAAGCGGGGAGGTGGTTGTGATGTCTGACTAATGGATCAGGTCAGACATCGCAACCTCCTCCAGACGAACCTAAACCACTGCGCCAGGGCACAAGATCTGCTCATACAGACCCTGGCGCAGTGGGACATTGATCTGGCGGTCGCCACGGAGCCGTATCACGTTCCCCCCCATCCCTACTGGGCTGGGGACCTGAACGGCTCCGTGGCCATTGTGGGAAAGGCGGGTGGCGGCCCCCCCCTCTCAGTCGAGGAGAGGGGTTCGGGGTACGTGGTGGCCAAGTGGGAGGAGTACGCGGTGATCGGCGCGTACTTCTCCCCCAACAGAACCGCCGCGGAGCTGGAGGCCTTCACGGACCTCCTGGCCGCGGCGGTGAGACGGCAGGCGCCACGTCAGGTCCTCCTAATGGGGGACCTGAACGCCAAGGCCCGGGAATGGGGCAACCCCTCCACTGACTCTCGCGGGGAGATAGTCGGGGAGTGGGCGGTTGCCTCAGGGCTGACCCTATTAAACAGAGGGTCAGCCCACACGTGCGTGCGACAGCGTGGGGGGTCCGTGGTGGACGTGACGTTCGCCACCCCAGCTGTCGCCGCACGTGTCCGGGCCTGGAGGGTGATGTCGGAGGTGGAGACGCTCTCGGACCACAAATATATTAGGTTCGAGATCGTCCCCTCCGACATCCAGGGAGGGCCGCGGCGCGTGGTGCGGGGGGATTTCCCGCGCTGGACGATCGGTCGCCTCGACGCCGAGTTGGCTGAAGAGGCGGCCATCGTCCAGCTGTGGTTTGCCGGCCCCGCGCACCCGGAGGTGGACGTCGCAGCGGGTCACCTTCGGGCGGCGGTAACGGCCGTATGCGACGCGGCCATGCCGCGGTCCCGTCGCCGTCCCGATGGTCGCCGCCAGGTCTACTGGTGGAGCTCGGAGATTGCCGATCTCCGAGCGGCCTGCATGCGCGCGCGGCGGCCGTACGCCCGCTGCAGGAGGCGGCGGCACGGTCGGACGGACGACCAGATGTCGCCGGAGGCGCTGGCTGTCGAGGCCCGTCTCTATGGCCAGTACCGCGCTGCGAAGAAAGAGCTGCAGCTGGCCATAGGACGGGCCAAGTCCCAGGCCTGGGGGGAGGCCCTGGAGGGCCTCGACAGGGACCCGTGGGGGCGTCCGTACCTGGCGGCCCGGAAAAAGTTCCGGGGCCAGACGCCCCCAGTCGCGGAGTCCCTGGAGCCGGAGCTTCTAGGCAGGGTGCTGGAGGGGCTATTTCCTGATCCCCCTCTCCACACCCCGCCGGCGATGGCGCAGCCGTCCTCCACGGAAGAGTTGGACCCGGCCTCCATCCCGCCTGTGTCGGAAGCGGAGATGGAGGTTGCCGTCAGCCACTTGCGCGGCAAGACGGCCCCGGGTCCGGACGGGATCCCGGGACGGGTCCTGAGGATCGCCCTCAGGGAGTTGGGCGGTCGGCTTCGGGAGCTGTTCGACGCGTGCCTCACGTCAGGACAGTTCCCGAAGCTGTGGAAGGACGGCCGATTGTGCCTGTTGCGGAAGGAGGGACGTGCCGTTGAGTCGCCTTCCGCATACAGGCCAATCGTGCTGCTGGATGACACGGGAAAGCTGCTGGAGAGAGTCGTGGCTTCCCGTGTCATCCGGCACCTGGAGGGGACTGGGCCCGGTTTATCCGAGGCCCAGTATGGGTTCAGGGCAGGGCGGTCGACGATAGACGCCCTGCTCTGGCTCAAGGAGTGGACGCAGGATGCAGTCGGCCAGGGGGGTAAGGCGTTGGCCGTCTCGCTGGACATCGCCAACGCCTTCAACAGCCTCCCGCACGGAACAATACAGGAGGCGCTCCGGTACCACGGAGTGCCCCTGTATCTGCGGAGGCTGCTGGCCGACTACCTCCAGGACCGCGAGGTCCTGGTGGAAGGACGCGACGGCTTGAGGCGCCGTCGCGTCTCCTGCGGGGTTCCACAGGGGTCGGTGCTGGGACCGCTCCTGTGGAACGTGGGCTACGACTGGGTGCTCCGTGGCACGCTTCCCGCCAACATCAGGGTCGCGTGCTACGCCGACGACACCCTCGTCGTAGCCAAGGGGAGGGACCTCGGGGAAACGGTGCGGTTGGCCACGATGGGAACAGCCCTGGTGGTCGACCGTATCCGTGCCCTGGGACTGGAGGTCGCCCTCTCCAAGACCGAGGCCCTGTTGTTCCACGGGCCTCGGGGGGGACCCCCTCCAGGTACGCGGGTAAACCTGGACGGGGTCTCGGTCCGGGTCGGGGCCCAGATGAAGTACCTGGGCCTCGTCCTGGACGGGAGGTGGACTTTTGGGGCACATTTCGTCCAGCTTGCCCCAAAAGTCCTGGGAGCCGCCGCCGCTTTGGGGAGGCTGCTGCCCAACGTGGGTGGCCCTAGCGCCATATGCCGTCGGCTGTACTCCGGGGTCATCCGGAGTATGGCCATGTACGGGGCACCGGTCTGGGCGGACGCCCTCGGTCGTGCTAATAAGGCCCTGCTGCGACGTCCGCAGCGGGTCATCGCGACGAGGGCGATACGCGGGTACCGGACGGTGTCCTGGACGGCCGCATGCGTCCTAGCCGGGGATCCCCCCTGGGAGCTCCAAGCGGAGATCCTCGCCGAAGTGTACCACTTCGTGGCGGCGAGGAGATCCCGCGGGGAGCCCCCAGCGTGGGAGGAGGTGAAGCGCATGCGGAGGCAGGCGCAGGCCACCATGTTGAGGCGGTGGACGGAGGACCTGGCTCCACCGGTCCCAGGTCAGCGGACGGTGGAGGCCATTCGACCGGTCCTCCGGGGGTGGATGCGGCGGCGGTTCGGGTCGCTGTCGTTCCGACTTGTGCAGGTGCTTTCCGGGCATGGGTGCTTCGGAAAGTACCTGCACCAGATCGCGAGACGGGAGGCGACTCCGGCCTGCCACGAGTGTGGAGCGCCGGAGGATACGGCGCTCCACACGCTGGAGGCGTGTGCCGCATGGGGCCCGCAGCGGCACACGCTTACAGCAATCGTGGGCGGAGATCTCTCGTTGCCGAGCGTTGTTAGGGCGATGCTCCGCAACGAGAGATCGTGGCAGGCCGTGGCCTCCTTCTGCGAGGCGGTAATGTCGCAGAAGGAGGCCGCGGAGCGGATCAGGGAGGACGATCCCCGCTCTGATCCGCTCCGACGCAGACGACGGGGAGGGAGAAGGGGGCGATTCGCTCGCCTCCTTACCTCTCCGTAGTGGGGCCACTGGCGGAGGGTCGGGGGACTCTCCGCCGGCTTGCACCGGCTCCACACGTCTGGGGGGCGGCCTTGGTGAGCAAGGCCGTCCCCTCCCTCGGCGACTGGGGCCCGGTTCTGATCCGGGCCTGCCGCCGTGGAGCGAGATGGAGATTGCTAAAGCGCCCCCATCTCGCTCCACAATGGCGGCGGACTGCTCACCGCGGGGGTTTTAGTCGGTATGGGCACCGGTACCCACCATCTTCACCGGTGTCGAGTCCGACATACCCCCACTCGTCTCCCCCGGCGGGTGGGGGATGCGTAAGTGCATTACCCCGCGTCAAAAAAAAAAAAAAAAAAAAAAAAAAAAGGACCGGGATGAGTGGAGTTCAAGAAGAGATGTCTATGCTTCACAGTGGGGGATAACGAGCTGATAATGATGATGAAGCTCAACTGGCTTGTAATGAGAAATAGCTTAAAGCAAAGTTCGTTAAATTAAAAATAGATTTTCATCTAGATTAGGTACAGTCACTTAGCAGGCCGAATAAAAATAAAGTTCGTCATAGCATATATAGCTAATATCCGATCGGTACGTGTAAAAATCTTAGAGCACCAATTGAAACCAGTACTGTGGTGCTGAAATATTTCCCAATTCCATTAACAGTGCATCGGTTTGATTCAATTAACTCGACCGCTGAGCTGCTGCGGTCAGGTTAGTTTCACCTTTCATTAAAATTTGCTTCCCTTTACAAAATAATGAACTGAAATTTGATCGGGCGCTGAAATTTTTGGTGGAGTTGGTAAATTGTTGAATAGATTTAATTATTTAGGTACCATTAAAATGGGAAAAGAATATCATGTTTATTTAAAAAGCTGTGCCCTGTGGTTCCTCGTGCGGTTATGATGAAATGTAGCTTATGTGTTACTCCAAGACATAAGCTATCTTTTGACCAAATTTGATTGATTTTTTTACTAATTACGGAGATACGAGTACATGGTAATAAACATTCACACAAGTACGCAAACTTTCGCATTTATAATATTGTTAGGATTAGAATAGAATAGAATAGAATAGAATAGAATAGAATAGAATAGAATAGAATAGAATAGAATAGAATAGAATAGAATAGAATAGAATAGAATAGAATAGAATAGAATAGAATAGAATAGAATAGAATAGAATAGAATAGAATAGAATAGAATAGAATAGAATAGAATAGAATAGAATAGAATAGAATAGAATAGAATAGAATAGAATAGAATAGAATAGAATAGAATAGAATAGAATAGAATAGAATAGAATAGAATAGAATAGAATAGAATAGAATAGAATAGAATAGAATAGAATAGAATAGAATAGAATAGAATAGAATAGAATAGAATAGAATAGAATAGAATAGAATAGAATAGAATAGAATAGAATAGAATAGAATAGAATAGAATAGAATAGAATAGAATAGAATAGAATAGAATAGAATAGAATAGAATAGAATAGAATAGAATAGAATATATTTTATTGTAATAACTGTGTACAAAGGTCTTATAATGTAATTTCAGTATGGTATCAACAGTTTTCCCATTTCGGGCGTACAATATTGCTATTTAATAGTAAACTAAACATTAGAGTAGAGTAGCTAGAGTACTTAGTAAGAAGTATGATACAAATTTGAAAATTGGTAGACTACCGCACCTGTCTCATAGGTCGTATTCAATGCGAGAAACACGTGGATTTCATAAAGGGTTATATTAAAAGAATCAATGACATATGAAACACGAGGCCTTTACCTAGAAATGGTTTGATAAAAGCTGACTCTGATGATACGTGCCGTAGGTGCTTCAGCGTGCTAATGAAATTGGAAATTGTTCAAAGAGATTCCTGGTACCATTCCCATTACATAGGTGACCTCAGTTCGCTCACCAAACTCGGAAAATAGCTTTCCCCGAAATAATACCTAGCTAGTATACTATTCGCTCTCAAAAATGCCCGTAATTGGCTTTGTTATTTTTTTTTTTGTAAAAACTAAAAGAAGATTATGAGATTATCCATCCAATCAAGTCCACACACAGTCACTATCACTGTTATTATTATCTTTGTAAGTAATTTTTAGTGTGAAAAATAAAGAGTTTATCTATCTATCTACCATGGTCGTATATTATCATATCAAATATTATAATATTATCTAAAAAATGTAGATATAAATTTCCAAAACTGCAAGTCACAAAGATCACAATTCACCCCAAACACCCGTATTAAATCCGAACTAGAACAAACAGCTTCAAACCGGTTCGTTCCGCTTTTTGCTGAGAACAAGCAGAATGAATGCTAAGCAGCCTGGAACAATCTTTTATCCATTGGCCAGATTTTAAAATTATGTTCCTGTCTTTACAGTGCGCTCGTGAAAAATTATCGCGTTTTTCTTTGTGTAATGGCTTTTTGTGGAAAATGTGCTGGGTTCAGAATTCATGTGTTTATGTGTTTTCACGGTATTTTTAGAAGTTTGTTGTTTTGTGTATGAATTGCGTTTTGTAGTTTTCTTCCCAAAATTGTATAATGCTTTGATTGTGGTAAGGTGTTACTCGGCCGCAAAATAATTTATTTGTGTCTCGTGTAACCCGTTTGTGTTACTTTCACTTAGAGTTCTTCGCTTTGCTCTCATTAGAAAATATCAACCTTGCCTTAAACATATTGTAATTAAATAGTCTGGTCCTTGTTACACAATCTGATATTTACTACTAACGTAACATATATCATAGGTATCATACACTTTTAGAAATGCTAAATCATTGGCAACTATGCTACAGAAAGAATACAGTTTGAGAGACAAACCTTAAACAACTTGAAATGTATTTTCACAAAATAATGAAGAGAAATTTGGTAAGATTTACCGCAACTCTCTGCGATCATTTGTGAGACATAAAATACGGATAGTGAAGACAAGAAACCTAAGTAAAACTGTACTAATAAAAGCGCAAGTAGGAACATTCCCGATACAGCTCGTTGCCTTTATTCTGGCGAGTGAGCTTTTATCTCGGTCACTGCCGCTCTCATTAAAAATGTCATGGCAGTGAGAGTGGCTGAGATAATCTCGAATGGTCCAGAATAACCCCCTGGTCCAATGCCCTGGACGCGACGCTCTAATGGAATTGATTCCAAGTTTACTGAGCTCTCTTGAGATTGTTTCGAAACGCGAGGAATCTTGATAGTTGCATTCCATATTTCGAGTTTGGAAACTTTTGAGTTTACTACTATGAGAGTTTCGGAATATTTACGATATTTTGTGTGTATTTAATTTTATGAAGTAGGCACTTAGTTTTCCTCAGCGAGTACAAAACTTTTTTTACAGTATGATATGAGTAAGTTAGTTCTTATAAACGGAATGGTTAACTTTATTGTTAGTGTTTTTAGTCAGCTGGCCTTTGAAATTTAAGAGGCCTTTGAGATGGTTAATACTGTATCTAAACTAACTTCTAACTTTTTTGATGCAGCTACCCAGAGTGGGTCTTGAACTTACGAGTATAAATTCACAGTCAATGAGATTTCAGTGTATCTGAATATTTTGCCCTTCGTTCCATTTTAATATAGCATTTAGTAGCAACCAAGAATGAACACAAAGGCAATATTTATAATAATTCTTTAAAAATACAGTTTTAAAAGGACAGTGGGTGAAGTCGCGGGGGCAGCTACTAAAATGAGCGGTTTCTTAAAAAATAGTTTCAAACCGACAGTGGGTTAAGCCACGAGGGGCACCTACTGGAGTAATAAATATATTAAACCGCTCATTCAAAAACTCTTTTAGAACAGAAAAAACATTTTTACTTATCTCAGCGAACCCTCAACATCAAAGCCGGCTCCGTAGCGCTAAACGCCCTCAACTTCCGAAAACTTCCGAGTTACTTGGAGCCTTTGAACTCAAAACTTTGCAACTACTTCACTCTGTAATTCGACTGTCCCTACGAACAGTCTCGAAACTGCAAAATCACGTTTTTTTTCCATGGTACTAAGTATACAAAAAAAATCTGCCTGCCTGCCTGCATGTTTGGCTCAGCGGTAGCGTATCCGCCTTATAAGCCAGAGGTCCCGGGTTCAATTCTCGGCCGGGCAGGTGGTTGAATGATCACTTTATATATCTGCTCTGGGTCTGGATGTTAGTTGTCCTTGTCTTTGTGTGTTCCATCCCTGACACAGGTTATCCTAGTAGGGAGCTATGAGTGTGAAACGTTTATTTTTTTATTTATTAAAGGAAAATAAATAAAATAATTTATATAAATAATAGACAAGAAAAAACTTGACATAATTTAAATCGAATAAAATTTATACTACAAACTTTAACTTCAAAATTCAAATATTTTTATTGCGAAACTTATTAATTTTGGTCAAATTATGACTTTAAATAAAAAATGCCATTTGTAATTTCGATACTGTTCGTGGGGGCAGTTGAAGTCGAAATTTCGTGCGAAGATACTTCGGTACTTCGGTACTTCCCGTCTACATGAGGCATGTTTGGTTGTTAGACGCTCGCTTGGCTGTGCTAAGTTCCTAGTACTTAGAATCGCGAGTTCGGCCGAAGTGTTGGTTGTTTCGCGGAATTCTGACGATTCTAACGATTATCTAGATTAGCTGACTGAGTTTCCTAACTTTGGCTTTGCTTGTATAGGTAATGTTAATTAATTGTTCAACCATAACTTGCGTTAAACAGTTCTTTGATAAATTAATATCTTTATTTAAGGATAAAATTAAAATTTATCTTGAATATTTTGGACAACTCGCATAATACTGATAAAAAATATTAAAAAATATTAAATAAACCAGGTGGTACTCCGACCATAGTTTTGCGATTTTGTCTAGTTTTAGTTTGGCAAGAGTGGTCTGCCTAAGAAAGAAATACAATACAAATAATGTTATAGTTTAAAAAAGTATCAAAGAATATACAGTTCATATAAAAAATAATTATCTGTGACAGTCAGACACCGAAATCTCGCCTTTAGGGTTCTTCCCCGAAGGGTCCTCAGGACCCTAAAAATGAATAGGATCAAATAGATTTGTGACCCCTTTTGTGTACTCGTACCCTATGAGGAACCACAATTCAAGGCAAAAATTTCACTATTAATAGGCTATGATTATTGGAATTGACCGGCAGATCAAAGGTTCGCTCATTATATGGGCCGTTTGAGTGATCAGTCGGTCGGCAGATTACCTGGAATTAGCGGCGTCCGGCGGCAGCCATCAAGCGGAAACCTGCTCGTTTGATTGCATTCGCTTAAAATATGGGTCGGGCTTTCATTAAACTATTCAAATATACTGGGTCAACTCTAAAACACTGAAGACCTTTTGCGGGCGGCTTTTATACATTGACTCAAGCAACTTTCTTTCTACGACTTTCGAAAGTTTAGAAAAAAATCAGCTGTTCCATACAAAAAAAAATAATAACCTTGGACAAAATGTATGGAAAAGCTGTTTAAGCCGCTTGCAAAAGTTCTTCGGTGTTTTAGAGTTGACCTTGTTTAGACAAACACTAAAACCTGTAAAGGTTGTGTCAACCGTCTTTTAAAGTTAATACGCTAAGCAAAAATGGGTTCGTACTCATTACAAACAACTGTTACTATGGGACCAACCCAGAAATCGCAAAAAAATATCAGCTGTTCCACACGTTTTGGCGACTGTCATTGACATTTTCTTATGGGACAGCTGATTCCTTTTCGCGATAACTTGCTTTCAAATTAAAAAAACGGCATCCAAATCGGTTCATCCGTTTAAAAGCTACAGTGCCATAGACGGACCCAGACAGACACATAGCGCTCACACTTATAATACTACTATTTTTGCGTCGGCGGTTAAAAAGCCTATGTGTAAGCTATCTGCCCCTAACTAAACTTTAATATCCTCTTTCCATATTAAGTTTTCTCTTAGTAATTTCGGAGCAAGTGGAGTGACGTCACGTGTCGGCAACGATGACGTAATGACGGAGCGAGCCGAGGCTAATGGAGGATGAGGGTTCGGCTGATATTAGAATCTGATGTGGTAGCCTAGAGCTGGGTGTACACTGAGCTGACTCGTTGAAATGACCTGATTCGAGGAAAATGTGCGGAAATAATGTCAAAAAGTTGACAGGGTGAATCAACTACTAACTGCCGCCAAGTTTTTTTTTAAGACAACTACTTTTTTTACAACTATACCACGACAGTGAGAAATTTTGTTTGAAACAAGAGGAAGCTCCTATTACCAAACCGCTGCCTTTAAACCCATCATTTAATAACTTCAAATACAAAAAATATGTAACTGTTATTTAAAAGTTCATAAAATAATAAAAAGTACTCGAACTTGAGACTCAGGACTCAAGACGAATCAAATGAGCCAAAACTCGATGAAATTGTGAAGTTCTATTACAGTTTCCATGGCTATTTTCCGTATCGTCAGATCGGTTCCATATCATAACAATATTGCATTGTCATCCAATTTACACATGCGTGCACAATTTCAGCTCAATCGAAAATCGGAAAATGGGTCAAACCAAACTTGTAAGATTCGATTACAAATATCCAAACAAATAGACAGAAAGACAGACACCGGAACAAGTAAAACTAAGCAAAAGCTTGCAAAATACCCAATCCCTCATATCGATATCAGTGGGCAATAGGGTTGCCTCAAGGGACAGGACAAGTCGGAGTGGCTAGTTATTTTCGCGGACCGTAAGTAGAGCCCCGAGTTCGTATTCCCGCGACGTAACCCTAAAATTGAGTCGGCCATCAATTATGCACGATGGGAAGTAGGCCCAACTACCAATATCTATTAGGCCGGGGAGAGCGTGGGATGAAACAGTAGGGAATCTTTCAAAGACTGGTAAGTCATTTAAAGTTGACGTGAAAAGACTGGGCTTAATACCCTGTGGACATTATCTTGAAAGGAGACGTTTATTTTTTGAAGTAAAGTAAAGTGGAAGATGTATTTATAGGTATACTAGCTGACCCGGCAAACGTTGTTTTGCCATATAAATTAATAGGGGTTGGTGATAGAAGGGTGAAAATTTAGGGTTGTATGTATTTTTAATGCCATATTGTACAGGCATCGCGCATATATGTACTACGAACGCACCTAATAATTTTTTCGGATATTTTTTACTATTATTGGGAGACCATTGTCTTTCTACGCCGAAATCCGTAACGAAGGGAACGTTAAAAAAATGTGTTAAGCCATTAGGGTTGTACAAGGGTAATCAGCTCTAGGATTTTTAAAGGCTATTGTTTTTTTGATGTCGGCGTCCCGCAGACACGGATGCGTTAGAAAGCGCGTAATATTATAATGGTTGCACATGTACGGCCAAATACATTTTAGAACTATTGTTTAACTTCACAAAGATCTCGGAAATATTAGATGGTTTATGGCAGGACAGGAAAAAAAGAGAAACTAGGAACTGACAAAGCGCACGTGTAGGGAAAAAAACCCACGTTTGAATGGGGATGTTGTCGGGTGAGCCGATAGTCGGTAGATGGTAGGATCACTTAATTCAGGAGACTCACAGAGTAAAGACGGAAGTCTCCAAGCGCCTTAGCCTTGCCTAAATTGTGATTTTATTTGGTTTTGATTTGTTCAAACTTGTGAATATTAAGGCGTGCCTTTATTTGTTGTAAACCTTTTTATATAGAATCAAGTGCTAGATTGTTGTAAAGTGTGTAATGATTAAATTCAGTGCCAAGGCGTCGACACATTGTTGCTGGTAATGTAATTACAACTATAAGTTTGTACGAGCATTGAATTCACGTAAGTGATAATTTATAAGTGTCAGTATGGGATTTGTCTGTTTGTTAAATGATGATAATGATTAAATACCCATCAGTAGAAGAGAGGAGGCTATAGATGATGATGATGGTATCGGCGAGGCTAATCAATGTACATGAGTACATAAGAAGTACCTGCATAAGTTACTTCTCCTTCGGTATTCCGTGTGCGAAACCGATGATGTATGTGATGTATTGTTTTATCTTAAAGATGTATAACCCGATAAGGGCATATCGCGGGTCTCTTAGAGACTACGCAACCGAATGACTAACAGATAGATTGGGAGAATCAAATGACACGATAAACTAAGTATCGGCCAGATTATCTTGCTTTCACTACAAGGTACATACAAGGCTTAATGATGATGATGATGATATTATACAGTAAATACCCAGCTGACCATTCTTAGAATGTTGTTCTATAGAGCCTAAACAAATGCATATAGATTAAACCGCATGGTAGAATTTAGATTATCCCTGTTGTATTTTTCAATGACTTAAATTATCCAGACAATGCCAAAGATTACCAAAGATTTAATTTTGGGCTATACAATCACTCTGTTAATAAAGACGGCTCTGGATAAATTAGGGTCATTGTGTTTGTATTATGATCTTATTAATGTTTATTGTTTCGTGTACTAATGATTTTGTTGTAAATGTGTGTCCGTCAAACTCAATGAAATTCCATGTTCATATAAAACCCAGCTATACCCTGATCGCGATAAAGGGCTAAATTCGAGTCCGTAAAGACTAGATAAATGTACATTTAAATGCCACATGTCGTCAAAGTTACAAAGATATGCATTATGATTTTGAACAATGACTTACTAATGCAACATAATGCCACAGAGCTCAAGCCGGTCCTAGATGACCCTGCTGCAATAAAACTAAACTTAATCATGAACAAAGCCAGTCATGTTATAAAGTGATAGTACTAATGTATTAAAGGGCATCTAGTAATGCAACGATTAAAAGGGGTCTTATATTGCAAATAAACTAAAGCAATAAATGCCGATCCACTAATAAATAATAAATATATTTCAGGGTATAGTGACAAATATAATTTGAATAGTTTTGGAATAAATAATAAATATACAAAGGGCGATCGCGAATCTCGTTTTTCTATTCACCAAGTAGTTATTCCGGCTCACGCAGTTTTCGCTTGGACTATCGCTTTCTGTGTGAATAAGCCTAGTAGTCGAATGTCCTACAGATCATGAATCCTAACCGATTCATGGAATGTATAAACCGAGCTTAGCTTAGGGCTAGTAATGTTGGGGTGCTAGGTCGGGTAACCTCCTCGTGGTGCACCCTGGGCAACAGCGTGCGGTAATACTGCAGCTTTTATGCAGTATTACCGCACGCTGGCAAATAACCCGACACGGTGGGCCCGTCCGCGTGTCCCTCTGACTAGCAGAGGGCACAGCGGATGGTGTGTGGTGGAGTGTGGAGCGTTGGAGGATACGGCGCTCCACGCTTGGCTGGTGGCAGCAATGCCACCAGGGGGGGTTTTCCTTGTGCTCCTCGCCGCGTGTGGGTCGCGGTCGGGAGTGCAAGGAAAGGAGGAGGGGATCGCTCGTTGCCGGGCGTGGTGAAAGCCATGCTCGGCGGCAAGAGATCGTGGCAGGCCGTGGTCTCCTTCTGCGAAGAGGTAATGTCGCAGAAGGGGCCGCGGGGCGGATCGGGGAGGACGACTCCCGCAGGATCCGCTCCGGCGCAGACGACGGGGAGGGAGGAGGGGGCGATCCGATCATCGCCTCCTTCCCTCTCCGTAGTGGGGCCACTGGCGGAGGGTCGGGGGGCTCTCCGCTGGCTTGCACCGGCTCCACACGTCTGGGGGCGGCCTTGGGTGACCAGGGCCGTCCCTCTCTTGACGCACGGAAGACGGGGCCGAAGGGCCGACCCTGGCTGAGGGTGGCGGAGACTCCGAAAGGGAACCCCGCTGCCCCCGGCCACAAGGGAATGAGGTCAACTTCCCAGTGGTTTTAGTGGGTATGCCGCCGCAGGGCGGAGACTCCCACATAACCCCGGCTCCCCCGGGTTAGGGGTATCCATAAAGGATTTCCACTGGGTCAACAAAAAAAAAAAACAAAAAAAAAAAAAAAAAAAAAAGGGCTAGTAATGTTGAACGATCACTCGAGCTATAATAAATATATAACAATATAAATACTCGAGCGTTAACCGATTTACCGTAAATAAACCTTCATATCGCCCAAATGACTTGTTTGATTTATTTAATTAAGCTACAATTCCCGATACCTCACTAGGTAGACACAAGTATTAACTAAAGCTTGATCTCAGACTATGACACTCTCTTTTAAGTAAATTTCATTGCAAAATACAAATATCCATTTATCGTTAAAATAACGAGAGTTGAGTCTAGGGACGATTCGTAGGTAGTTGTAAGATTACAGCTATAGCAACGAGCGTACTTCGGGATTACAACCTACGGGACTTCACTACCGACGAGTTTACCTGCAGATAACGTAGGTATAGGAAGTATCGATTACCAACTATAATCTATAAAATCAATTACCATAGAAGTAGATTCGAACCGGAGATAATTTGAGACACTCACTCTCAGTCACTATAGACATGTACTTGTATGTCCATGATTAGGTATGTATATACATACCTAACCTAACTATGACATTGGCTTCGATGCCAATAAAAGGTCAACCGGCCGAGATATTATCTATTATGAACAGAATGCAGAATTCATATGTGTCTGGTATGTACGCACACTCAATTAACGTGGCTTCAATGCACACGTGGGTCAACCGACCCCTTATACGATGTATTACAAATATGAATTGACATTAGGTGTTTGGATACCTAATCTTACTAAGACATTAGTTTCGATGCTAATAAAGGTTAACCGGCCGAGATATGATATGTTGCGTAAAGAATGTATAGTACATTACATATGTGTTTGTCATGCACAAACACTCAAGTAACGTGGCTTCGTTGCACACGTGGGTCAACCGACCCCCTATATGATGTATTACGAATATAAATCGATTATATACTCGATTAACACTTTACTAGGACTTTATGTGATGATCTAATATGCTTTATGAGAAACCCTAGTCACTATTTTCCAATCTAAGAGAGATAGAGTGATAAGCGACCCTATTCCCTGATGTTAAGGACTGAAACGATCACCGAACGGGATCAACGTTTCACTACTCATACGATAGATGTAACTCGACGTTAGTTTTCGTATTAGAATGATTTTATGGTTAGACGGATTGAAACTCATAGTATCTTATTAGAACTCTAATCACTGGTAATATTGCGAGACGTAAGAGGCGTGTTGTACTGGCAGGGAACGTATTAATGTGACTATGATAAACGAGTGCGCTAAATATCCAATTGGACTCTCTGGTACTGCACTTGGCATGTACCTAGGTCGAGAGTGTACGACCCAAACAGCTTAACCTCCGTGCCTGACGACAATAGTGGTCCTGGCTTGCCCCATACACGTCCTCCCCCGAGAGTATGATGCTTTGCTCCTCTCGCAACCACTTAGCCACTGTCAGCGGCCGTTGACTTAGCAAACATAAAACCATGGTATATAAAGAGCTGTATAGCCACACTAAGCGTGTCGATACGCAAGGCGAGTGAGTTGCAAAAAGACATACACGGTATGCGCCTGTACGCAGGAATTAGGCCTTGCGAGCAGAGTGGGCCAGTTGTACGATCAGTTGTTATTGCATAATTACCACAGACCAGTCACTTGGATAATATTCATTAGAATACCGTTTTATTCCCAACTGGACATATTTCAATTCCAGTTAGAATTCCAATACTCGTGCTACAATACCTAGACTGCCAAGCCTGGAGGTATAGTTATGCGATGGCATGAGCCGTGAGGGCTGTTAATAAGCTATATGCATTAATTCGCACACATAATATAAAACATGAGATACAAATATATTTAGTCACTTAATATATTCCTAGCTAGTATAACACTAAAACTCGTAACTAATCTTCATAACTAGACGATCACATATCACAAGACTTCGGCAAATATACGTCGGTATTCCACCACCAGGTAGAACCGACCTTCAAACTGAAGCTTTGGCATCGGGTACCACTACAATATTATAAAAAATAAAAAAATAAAAATTTTGTTCAAAAAAAAAAAAAAAATTTTGGGGTGGACTACCCCTAACATTTAGGGGGATGAAAAATAGATGTTGGCCGATTCTCATAGATACCGGATAAGCACAAAAAATTTCATCAAAATCGGTCAAGCCGTTTCGGAGGTGTATGGCAACGAAAACTGTGACACGAGAATTTTATATATTAGAAGATAAATTATTATGTATAGTGCTCAGTGACGCGACGAGTGAGTAGAAGTTTTATTTCTGAGAAAAATATGTATGTTGATCAATGGCCAAAGCCAAAGCATGTACCATGTTTTTCGCAATTCAAGAGTTACTACACTATGTGTGCTCTAGGTCTATTTTACTTTGAACAAAAACTTATGAAACACGTCAAACGAAAATTTCATTAGTAGCGGAAGAACACATTTAAATTTCAGTTCAAGTTCCGTACAACAAGTTTACCGGGACATAGTTTTGAGCACAAGATGTCGGCGCTCTCTGAAACTATTTTAATAACCAGTCATGTGCTCTTTGGGAAATGTAATTTATTAAATCTCAGCACAGCGGAATCAGTTTTATTTTGAGTGAACACGTAACACGTCACTTTTTACGCAGTCGTATGTGTTCCCAAAACCCACGCGAACACTTGTCTTCATGTTCACGAGAGAACACATAAAAATACAACTCCGAATACTAATACTATGTACTCCTAAATCTTAATATATATAAATCTCGTGTCACAATGTTTGTCCTCAATGGACTCCTAAACCACTTAACCGATTATAATAAAATTCGCACACCATGTGCAGTTCGATCCAACTTGAGAGATAGGATAGTTTAAATCTCAAAAATTATAGTCGCAATTTTAATTTATTGCAAATTATATTATTATATATATACTGATAATTTTTACTATAAATTGACAAGTTAGCATCAACAAACTACGGTTGCTATAGTTACGCAATGGCTTTTGACAGGACAACGTCTGTCGAGTCAGCTAGTACTAATACTAAAATACTACTCCTGTATCAGTTGTTCAATAAATATTTCTGAATCTGAATCTGAATACTAATACTAAAATACTAAGTACTACTACTGAACTGCATGTGAATGGCGACCTACTCGCTAACTGTTTGCAAAAATGTTAATACCTACCATATTCGTGAGATGCATGCCAACCGCACTTTTCATACGGGAGCGCAGGTATAGGACCCGCCATCTTTGAATTAAAAAAAACTTCCGTAACCAAAATTAATAGCACTATCAATAAATTAATAATTCGAACAATAACGCTTTTACAAGCGAATGAAATGTATTCACGTCATTTGGCGCGACCAAAGTTAATTAATGGGAAGCCTAATCATAGTGCGGATTTGACTGCAGTGTTCATATTTTACGAGTTGAAATATTTAGTTCGTACGTAATTGGTCGGAATTTATGTACCGTGTGGTTTAACTCATAATTACACCATCCATCTACATTTTTTGGGACAAAAAATTGTATGTTAAAGGCTCGCGCACACCGCACCACACCGCATTATTCATATGAACTAACGCACACTACAGGCAGGCCGCAGCGCAAGAATTTGTATAGAAAAATGTGTTCTGTTATTAGAATCTCAAAGGTTCGGTAACTTGTCCGTGAAGCCTCCTGTTACAGGTATTTTTGTGACGCTAATCGCTTACCATCAGAAGGCTCTTTAGTTTGTCAGAAATTTAAAGTATTTTTTGACCTTAAATAACATTGAATATTACAGGTAATTTACGTTTGATGATGATTGAAATTGGATTTCAATTGAAAACCAACGCTACTAAGTACATACTACATACATCAACTACAAAAATACGCCGTAGCACCATAGCACCAAAACTATTACAGTCATCCCCCAGCCCGATATTGCCTATTACTAGTAGATCGAAATTCCTACATTCCAGAGGTAATTTCCCGCTCATAATTACAAGGCGTACTTTCGCGCCGTGTGCGCAATTTCCTAGTAATATCCGAGTGAACCGCGGATCTGAGCTCAGGTATCCGAATGAATCCGTTCGATCGCCTCTGCCGGATGTAGATCGCGCTTTGCTTTGTTTTTTGTTGGAAATGAGACCCGAGATTTTCAATTTTCTAGAAAAGTGGAAACTAGCAAAGACTGAGACATAAAAAGATGATCAATATCGAAAATTTTAAACTTTTTGCACTTTTGTCTTGATGTGGAATCTTTTATAATTTTGATAACTTTCCGGTTTTTCTAGAAAATTTAAAATTCATGCTGATAGTATTCCCAATGAAATATATTATTCTACGTCGACTACATTGTTAGCCTGCCTTTGTCCAAAACGGAGGGCACTAAGATCTACGAGTACATGAGTAAGAACTACTGTCCAGGCATTTGCTTGCGGCAGCAGCTGTTCTTTTAGCTTTCTCAATAGGAGAAAAGTCATCTAAAAGTAGATAGATAGAAACACATTCCATAGGCTGATCATATAAATATGTATACCTACATAATAGGAAAATTAAAAAAAAACTATATCTATCTTGTATCTTATTTCTATATCTATCTTCTTGTTGTATTTTTTTGAAGTCTATGCGACTAATAGGTGCCTACTTTCTCTCTACGTGAATGACGCCGTATAACGAAAGCAAACAAGTGCTCATTAAAATAACCAATAAAAATTCAGCAATCATATTTCAGTCTCGCATAAAGCAAAACACATTTCTCCTCAATGTGACTTGTTATTTTTAATCTCTTTCGAGAGTTACTCATGAAAATGCTGAAATCTAGCTAATTTCCATCAATGCGTATTCACCGCGCAATCTGTAGGCCTTTGAAAACAGATAATAAACCAGGTGATGACTCATGTAGAAACATTCACTTCGTTTTCGGTCATAGGATAGGCGAGGTAAGTACTCGTATGTGCTTACTGTTTTAACGGCTCAAAGTTTGGGCGACTAAAATTTTATTGGCATAAAAACCTACTAGTTAATTAAAAAAGCAAGTACATAGGCCAGGAAATAATAGACGATTGAGTAACCGAGTTTACGTTCATCTGAGCCTATAATTTTCTTGAACTTAAAAATGTTCTATCCGTCAACGGCTTTTATGATCTGTGCCTCTGAACGACGTGAGCGGTGTATCGAAGGCCTCATTATGTCTTATTAGGCCTCATTACGCCCTTGTGTTGTGCCAAGGTCACACGTGGAAGGAATTAGCCGTTTGTCAAAGGTGATAAATCTTCGTTCAAGACATTAGGTATGCCACATTATGCTAACGAATTCGGAGAGAAAAAACTAGGCTAATTTGGAAGTAATTTATGTGTTGAACGTGGCTTTATCTTGACTTTGTCTAGTTAGCGGCTAAATTACAAAGACAGTGGTAATTATCAAATTAACCCCAAAATTAAGTTTGATCTAAGGCAGCGTGATAACTAGCCATCGCCAGCAAACATAGCTAATTTGTTGCACGGACAACATTTCCTATTGATGTTTGGCGAAAGTTCCTACAAACAATGTCATGCAAACATCGTTTGCTCATATCATAGATAGCCAACCAGAATGTCACCTAAAAAGATGTACACTCCGTTATATAGGTTTGATAAAAAGTAGTTTTGTCAGCTGTGTCATCATCGTCAACATTTTCAACCTTTTAACCCACCCACTGCTGGGATACAGGTCTATTCTCGAAGGGCGATTAGGCTGTATTCCACTACGCTGGCCAAGTGCGGATTGGTGGATTCACATAATGTGTATTTAGGTTAAAATAATAAATAACAAACCACTTCAATGTTGCCAAAGGTAAAAATAAACCCAAACTCAGTAGCACAGTTTAGGTCTAGCCCGTTATTAACGTCTTATAACGTATTCCGAAACTTCCTACAGCGGGCTATTAACGAAGCCTAGTACAGCTCCTAACTTTCTTGTTGCCACAATTTACATGTTATTAAGGCTTTTTGTGTGCTAGTTCTACATGTTTTTGGAGCTGGATTTCGTTGCGGCAACTTGCTTGAATTTTTAAGGCGAATTTATTTTTTGGGGGCTACTAAGATTTTTTTAAACATTTTCTTAGCTTGCCATACTACCTTCCTCATTTCCACACTGTTTCAGAAAAGCATTTATTTTTTAGATTGTAAAATTGTAGATGGACACACACATTTTATTGTGTAAACTGTAAAAAATAAAGATAGGTACAAATAGAAAGGACTTGCAAAATAGTGTCACAACTCGTGGACTTACCGCTAAGAGCAATCTCGTCCGGGCAACCGTTGAAGTGATTCACAGACCATATAGATTTTGTATGAAAATAAAGCCACATTCCGCAAAATTCCAATTGGCTAGTGCGGTTTTAAAAATCAAAAAAAAAATGAGTACAGCAGTTTTAATAGGAATGTAAAAATCAACTAAATAGGTGAGAAAGTCAATCAATCTCCATCCTGAACCAAACCACTCAATAGTACCCAAGCTTAGATTTGAATAAACATTTGTATAGATACCCTAAGTAAGTTAATTAAGCCCCGCAGTCAAGTGGTATCGCCGCAATAATTCTTTTTTATCTAGAAACGTCCGAAAGTGGAAATCCTTTAGAACGCGGAATTGTACCGAATTATGTCTGAAACGAAGCTTATAAATAACTCAGACGTCGCACTTTACACTAAGAAGGCTGAATAAATCACTTTGTGGTCCGTTTTGAATGCTAGCACACCTTGTTTTGTACTGTAAGTAAACTAGTTTTTTTAATTGGCTTACATTTTTAATTGATTTAGCTAGTTCATACAATAGTTAATTGTATAATACACTAGTAGTTCTGCGAACAGTAGACCGCGCGAGAGTCCGGATGTTCAACAAATCCCGACGAGACCCGGTATACAGGCTCAACGATTTAATAAAAATTTTTCGTCGTCTGGACCTTTTCATTGGGGGGATTTTCCTCAAAACACCACATTCACCATATTCTGTAGGTCATCACAGTGTTTTATCTCTACAACCTCTTTACCAATTTTACTCATATTATGCAAAATTCTTGTTTAAAATTAGGTACCATACACTTCTACCAAATTTTATCAAAATCGGTAGGCAAATGGCGCTGCAGCAAACTTCTCCTCTTTTTGAAGTAAATACCTCCCCAATCAAAAAATCCCGACGACAAAAAATGCTATTAAATTGTTGAACCTGTATACCAAGGTTCGTCGAGATTTATTGAGAAATGCGACCACGAGTACCAACATACAAACAAACAAACATACAAACATCCAGACTCTCGCGAGGTCTACTGTTCGCAGAACTACTAGGTTATTTTATTGGTTAATATTAATTAACATTATCATTAATTGTTAGCTCGTAATCTTTTGCCAATCTTATCTAGATTCAACCCACAGTTTACCTATATTTCCTAACCAAAGACTCCAATCTCCATCCTTACAACTCATTCAAGGTTTGTCTCTGATGAAAAAAATACAGAAAATTTCTACTTAATTTGAACTCAATTTCCTGTGAAATTCTCACATAAATCTTACTGAAGAGAGCAAAAAGCCGCGATGACGGGTTAATGCCACCTTCGAAGCTGGTCCACCGGCACCGGTCCAATGGCCAATTTACATTTAAATTGCACCTCAGCTGCGGCTTACTTTGTGGAGCTCAATCACACTGGGTCAGCTAAACGTTGGCTAAGCGTTGGCTGAATTTGGCTATTTGGCTTCGATTACGATCATTTGGCTACTACTGTGACTTTGCCAAAAGTTTGCAATCAATTTGCCTAAGAAAAAACTATTACAAGTAAGTAGAATAAAATAAATAAATAAATTGCGCACGAAACATATTTATTACAAAAAAGTATGTAAACTAAGAATAAATAGAACTAGGTACAGCGACACGATTACGAGAAATTAATGTTATTTTATGGTTAATATCTAAAGCCCGATGTCTATTTAAGTCTACTATATCGGTTTTCTAGCGCGTAGGTATGAGTACTTCCACAAATGGGAACATTCAAAATATCGTTCGTTTAGTTGGGTTTGGTCAAACATGTCTCACACACGCCAACCTTTCCTAAAAAATTACAAGCCCACTGTATACCTCTCCTTAAGGCTACGTGAATTTACGGCGCGTCAGACGACAGTTGATACTTTTTGCCTCAAACTTGAGTGAATTCTGTTTTATGGAGCGTGCCTTAAGTTACTTTAAGGCTATTATGCGGTCGCTACGCCTCCGTGACGCGAAAATAGAATTTGAGAAGTTTTTAAACTGTTTTTTACACGTTGTTCCCGAAATAGGAAACTGGAAACACGTGGATGCTCAGGACGGTAATATAAGCTTTTAGCGGCATCATTTTCAGGTTATATTATTTATATGGATATTATAATCAGCTTTCCTCTTGCGGGTTTTAGTTTTAACTGTGATACGCCTACGCCTTCGACCTACGCAGACGTAGAAACCGCTATTTTTTACAGATAGGTGTAATTTGTTTGTGTTTGTTTGGTATCACTTCGATCTGTGCTCAATTGTTGTGTGATATAAGGGAAACCAACAAACTTTCACATTCAAAATAAGTAGGTAATAGTAAGGACACGGAAGCAGGATACTTTTAATATTCGTAGAAAACGTTCATTCAAAAATATAAAAGCAGAAAATATAATATATTCAGAGAACTTTTTCTATTTGCTAGCCAACAGTCTACAATCAAAACCAAACCGAATCCCATTTTGAACTCCGTACTTTACAAAAGTTCCATCCATATTGGACCGTAAATCGCGAGTGCCGCCATCTATAATGCTTTCTTTACGGAAAGTTGGCACTTCTGGCCGGCCGGCAGTACTTCTCCGTCCATACTTTCATCTGAACGCGGCCAAACTTTTGATAGCATGTTTTATAACTGTTTCTTTCATATTCTGGACTGGAGCTTAGTTATTGCTGTTTTCCTTTATAAAGCGCTGCAAGATGCTTCAGTGCTAAAGTTTCTTGAGATATTATCGTTTACTCGTGTTTGATACTCGTATCTTATAAGATTTTGTTCTGGGTGGCCAGAAGGCGTATTTTTTGGTGTAAAAATTGTATGTTCTTATTTGTACTTCTACTGCTAAAACCAGGCTTAATCATGAGTTTTTTTTTGTTTTATCAGAGGCCTTCAATTAATATTTTGAAGTGACATTCACCTGACTGAGAAATAAAAAGAAAATTGAATCAAATACTTCAATCAGACCCAAACAGCTCTTCATGAAAGTAGCCTGAGCGACTCCGATTATAGCATAATTAGCCAATAAAGCCGCAAGGACCCAACTTTGTATCACAACCTCAATTTAGCAGCCTAACCCAGCGTCCCTGGAATGTACGCAGTCCTCAGTTAGGTGAGCTCGTCCCAGATAAGCGTATGCCAACTTTCCCGGCATCTAACTGCAATTTTGAACTGCGATAAAAGCAAAAGCTCTGTTTGGAGGTTATTTCATGCTAATTCTGTTAAGGCTAGCGTTGTGGAATGGAATGGAGGAGGTTGTCTCAATACGGCATGGCTAAGAAAATGAACGAGGTTTTGACGCATTTTCTTATAATCATACGAGAATACTCACCTTTATTGATTAAGAAACTTCGACTAAATAGGTCGTTCCGATCAGATACAGTGATCTACGACATTCGTATTTTTTATACAACGTAATTTTAGTTCTATGAATTAAGAACATACGTGTATCTGAAACTGTGCTGGAAAATGTAGAAATAATCAAAATCACTTTTTTTAGAATCTACAAAAAGTACCTACACACCAACGAGTATAATCTACTTATTAGGTACGAAGATATTGCAGATGTAAGTAGCTGGTGCACCAGCAACGTTGACCATAGATTAAGTTTTTAAGTATTTATTAGAACGTGATTTGATAACACATAACTAGTGCTATTTAGTAAACACTTAACAGAATTAGAGAAAAATAACCGAGTAAAATTTGTCTTTTCTAGAGTTAAATTGTCTGACATTGATTGAATGATTTTGGATCATACCTAGTACTTATTCGAAAACACATACGTCATCTATTCCTGATAACACAATTCTCCTGATGTTCAACAAGCAATAATCCTATTAACTGATTATTCCATAGCTCATTAGCCATACAATCTAGGTGCGTTTGAGCTTTTAACGCTAAAACGCCTGCCATCAGAGTGACTTTCAGGAAGCTTTAGGATATTAGCTATGCTAATGTAGTTTGAAATGTGACGTTTTAGGAAACTAAACTCCAGGCTTAGTGAAAATCATTGGACAATGGCCCAAGTTTAAAGGTTTTAGGTGACAGATCTAATTTCTGTAAAAGTTACTCGCTCATGTAGCTTTATATTGGTGAAAGATTTTTTGAAACCGGTCAAGTAGTTTTTGTGTTTATTCGTTACAAACAACCAAAAATACAAATCTTTCCTATTTATAATATTACCTCTCGTGTAGATTTGAAAATGTTATCAAAATATGTACACGTAATAAACATAATTGAATAAATTTACACGAATCCAACTTAAACAAAACTAAAAATCCCCGCTACCCGCACCACAGTATAAATATTTTCATGATAAATAACAACATCAAGATGCATTTCCATAAAATCTGATCCCCACTTAATACTTTACGTCTTCCATAAAAGCTATCGCCTTCGGATTTCATTGTACCAATAAACTGGTCCCCAAAGAGCTGGTAAACATTTCTGTAGATTCCAGGTATATAGCTGTAAAAATTTAAGTACGGTATTAAAGGTAAGCTTTCGGGAATAAGTATTTGGAGATAGCCGGTATTGGATTAAAATGTTGGTCTGATACCATTTACTGCTGGACTTGAAATAAGTAAGTGTTATCGGGTTATTTTATTTTTTTGAAATGTAGTTTCGTATGATGAATATTACTTGCTGAAAAAAACGCTAAGGTAACAAACTTAATTTTTAAAAGTTTATGTTTAGTGGACAAAACTATATAGATGCACCGTAGCAATTTTAACTTCGTAGCATCTCTATATTGCTACGTTTCTACGGTTTTGTAGCAGTATACGAGACTACAGAAATTTCTACAAATATATTTCTATTGCAATAGTTTTGTTGTTTATTTCCACAAATGTCCGTAATTACTTAACCGAACTTAATGAAATTTGAAATAGAGATAGTTTACGCCATAGATTTACACATAAGCTACTTTTCATTATCGTCATCGCCGTTTTTTAAAACCACGCAATGAAAATGCAGCTCGCAGCTAGTTTTCAATAATATTTCTCGTTCTACCCTCCATTTCCTTCCCAAGCCGTGCGCACTCTTGCCTCGCGCGATAACAAGCCACCTCAGCGGTTGCACTGCATTCGACTTATTTCACGCTCCACTCTACAACTATATTGAGCTTTGAGCGACGTATTAGCTGACGTTTTGAATATTGAAACGTTGTAGAAATCCGTTAAAAGAGGTAGGATTTAATGCTACCAATATCCCGTATTGAAACTATGTATTACAATTAGTAATAGACTTAGTTTTCGCGTGGGTATTCCCGTTTTAATTATAACAAAATGTGTCAAAACCACGCTAGTTGCCATAGTAAAACAATTAATGAGTTTATTTAAGCTTTAATTAACTTTAGGTACTATAATTAAGTTGTGCAAACCACTAAACTGTAAAATGATCTGCCCGAGTGGAATATGATCTGAGCTTTCAATGTTATTTATTGCCAATACATTATTTCAAAATTTTGTCTATTGCATTGATTCAAATAAAGGCATTGAATTTTGGCTCTGAATAATTTATAAAAAACAACATTTAAAAATAAGCCACCATGCAAGGACCAGAAAAATATTCTAGTGACTACGACTGCACAGAAAGGATTTCATTTTTGTTAAAAATCATCACACAGAAATGTGTTCAGTTGCACTACACACTACAGCGAACGAGAAATTCAATTTGCGGAATGAAATTACTCGCGCCACGAATTAAGGTTTCAACCTTTGACAGCTCACGTGACTGACTGGGTGCAAATCGGAATTAGAGGCAGCAATCCTGAGTTTGAATTCAAATTAATTTTGTAGGAGAAGAGAAAATATGTATTAAAAGTTATATGTTTCAGTTATATAGATAAACTAAGTTATATAATAAGAAGAACAGCGACTCTTAACACAGGCATTTTGTGCATAATAAGAGTTCCTGGACGAAACATTTAAAACTGTATATTAGTAATCAAATAAAGACATTATTATAGATACCTATCTATATATATAAAAATGAAACCCGTTTTCCTTGGTCACGACATCACGCGTGAATGGCTGGACCGATTTCACTAATTCTTTTTTTATTGTATTTGTTATTATTAGGAAAAGGTTCATATGGAAAAAAATATTAAGAAAATCTCTCAGAAATATTGAAAAACCCTAAAAACAGCCCTTTTCTTTTTCCCATACAAACGTTTTCTAACTCAATTCAATATGAACTTTATACAATAGCAATAAAGCTCGTTTTAGTTAGAAAACGTTTGTATGGGAAAAAGAAAAGGGCTGTTTTTAGGGTTTTTCAATATTTCTGAGAGATTTTCTTAATATTTTTTTCCGTAAGAACCTTCTCCTAATAATAACAAATACAATAAAAAAAGAATTAGTGAAATCGGTCCAGCCATTCACGCGTGATGCCGTGACCAAGGAAAACGGGTTTCATTTTTATATATATAGATTATTAGGAGAAGGTTCTTACGGAAAAAAATATTAAGAAAATCTCAGAAATATTGAAAAACCCTAAAAACAGCCCTTTTCTTTTTCCCATATTGTATAAAGTTCATATTGAATTGCAAGCACTCACTGTAGGTATGTTCCTAACGTCCAAGAGTCAATTTGCACTTTATTACCTCTGTACAAAGTTCAAATTCAATCATATCTATCAAAACAGTGTACAAAAAAAAAAGAAAACGAAATCGAATAGTTCATTCATTTGTTTTAAAATTTCGAAGGATTTGACTCCAAGTCATCAAATTAAAAAAAAGTTGAAACAACAACAAACTGTCAATGTCAGTGTTTTTTTTTCATGGATGAGTTTGGTTTTGTCAACTGATACACGAAACAAATTCGTACCTATAATTGTAATATAATAAAAGTATAAAATTGTAAATAGTGTTTTGTGCAGTGTTTATATTTAATTAGGCAATACCATAGAGAAGTACTGTATGGCAGTACGAAGTCTGCCGGGTCAGCTAGTTATTATATGATTTCAGAGTGATGACATGTCTGTCATTTGTTCATTCGTTAACCACTTACACGTCCAGTGCTGACGTCACTATAATAATACACTATCTTACGTCCGGGTTTGAACAATCGCTGAGCGCCTATTACTTTGCCTACAAAAATAAAAAAGCTGTTTTTACAAATGCCGATAGGTTTAAGTTATGTTATTACTAAAACCCTGTAGGAAAGTCAGTTCAAAACCAAATCGTTGGCCACCTCTATTTACTAAAATTGCAAACCATGCACAGACGCACAAATAAATAGTTAAACAGATAGTCTTTTACAAAGGTCAGGATATAACTAAGGTTTTTAGCGAAATGAGTTAGGACATAAACCGCCATCTGCGCTAACTCAAGATCAATTTTACCCAATGCAGTCCCGAATTCCATAGCTAATAAATCATCTACAGAAGTATAAATTGTAAGCTCGCTGTATCCACAAAGACTGGTAGAGTACGTGCCAAACTTTATAACCTATTTTAAGAGTTAAATTCTTATCTTAACTCTGATATTTAAGCCCCGACGTCCATGTACCGTAACATGAGACGTGATCTAATGCGGACTATGATATTTTTGACGGCCTGTTTGGCTCAGCGGTAATAATATCCGCCTTATAAGCCAGAGGTCCCGGGTTCGATTCCCGGTCGGGCAGATGTTTGAATGATGAATTTAAATATCTGTTCTGGGTCTGGGTGTTAGTTGTCCTTGTCTTTGTGTATGTTCCATGGCATCCCCGACACAGGAATTTATCCTAGTGGGGAGCTATGAGTGTGAAACGTTATTTATTATTATATTCGTCTCAACGTTTATTGCAAGTACCTACCCTACATGGCTCAGTGCTCGTGCTTGTAGCATGACTTTCCATGACCTGACGCAGCACTCGATACGAGAAAAGAAACAGAACAGATAAAAGAGTATGAAGCAGGAAATCACGTGCTATAAGTTACTTAACTACATTGTTTAGTTAGTACATGGTTTGGCTGCAGCACCACCTCGCTCTTCAGAGCGGCAGCCTCGAGAGTCAGGATTGCCTTTATGTCGTACAACTTCCGATAGAAGAAGTTACTTGGTCAGCGTGGCGCATTAACTTTTTAAAGAGATATCCCAACCAAGATCTATGATCTATCTTTTGTAGTGGTAGGGCTCTTTTGCAGGGCCCGCCTGGGGAAGTATCACACCTTTGCCAGTTATTCCACCGCCAAGCAGTAATGTGCAAACATTACTGTGTTCCGGTTGGAAGGGCATTGTTTCCAGTGAAATTACAGGGCAAATGGGAGATTAAACAACTTATATCTCAGGGTGACGAGCGCAGTGCTGTGCCGCACAGGGTCTTGAATTCTGTGAGTTCAAAATTCTGGGTAGCGCAGACCTGTTATGGGCAAACGTGACGTTTAACATCAGGCGAGCGATTTGCTCGTCTCGTCACTCAATTACATAAAAAAAATAAAAAATGATCATGTTTAGAGCTGCTATACTAAGTTTGCACTGAACTTTATTCTCGTAATCCCGATAAATCCGCGCTCAATGTCACCCTAGTCCGTATGTTCATCCTTTCTTGAGAAAAACGATATATTTTCTTTGGCGCTTTTCAAATATTGACATGTACGTTTCGTTTTCAACATGACTGAATTTTAGATCTGCTAGCTTTGAAACTTTGTAGACATTTTGTTAGAAAATACCTACATTCTTAGGATCTTATCACACACACATTGGAATCTGTATAACGAGGGGTTTGCTGTACCGAGCAGGGGCACTATTCTTGGATGCTTGAGATTATCTCCGTCACTCTCACTGACATGACATTTCCAATGAGAGCAACAGTGACTGAGATAATATCGCACTCGCCAGAATTGGGCTCCAGGTTGCCGTGTGTGTGTAAAGAGCCTAAAGCCGGCTGTACACATTGGGCCAAGGTGTTGGGCCAACGTGTAGAGAGCTTGTGTATGTTGGCTTAATTGGTCTAGTTGGCACCAACATTGGCAGGCCATCCGAATAGTGTCGGTTTTTTGTGCACACAGTTTTTTGTGCACACATCAAAGGATCTTGGCGCGCTCCGCAAACAGCGTTCACACGTTGGTGTCTTGTTCAGTTCGTTGTTACTCGTCAGCGGAGACAGTATCGTAAAATATATCGCAAAATTATTATCAGCCTGTAAATATCAATAATAACTAATAACACATTTACCTCGTTCTATTCCGATGAATAGTCACCATCCTTATTTTGCGCCATTTCTTTTTAGTCACTCTACTTTGGTGCACATGTACATAATAATTAAACGCACTGTATAAATAAATTGCCGCGGCTGCAAGAACTTCTACGTCCATCTTTGAAGCGCCAATGCAGAATGATCAGTAAGCCAATGTGTGAACAGCAATCTTGGTTATCCATCATTTTTGCCCAACACCTTGGCCCCATGTGTACAGCCGGCTTTAAGATTGAACTAGTTCAAAAGACGAAAATAAAAGCATAATGTGTGTTTTATGAAATATTTTTCTTTTCATTAAAACGTAAATAAATAATGAAATATTAATATCAAATATTTTTCTAACTTTAATATAAAAAGTAAGTACTGTAATTTAAATGTCTTTTACAGAGAGTTTATCTTTCATTCAGCTCTGTTAGCTTTAGATTATTATCAAATGTTTTTTAAGAATGTTCTAAGAGACAGACCAAATATTTACCGGGTCTTCTATGCTAGTAATTAGAAAGCGTACCATATTATTTGATACAGTTATTATTTCAGCCTAACTTGCTAGGTCTTCTATGGCGTACAATCATTGACGAAGAAAAACACTGCTTATTTACATTGTTTTTGATTTTACTATAAGAAGTATGTTGACATAATTATTACTTATTTTATTTTTTACAACAGGGTAGGGATGAGTTTGGCCACAATCATCTGATGAAAAACAATGGTCGATGGGATCAAAGATGTAGCTTAGTGGATAGAAACCTCCTTACAAACGCTTAATGCTAAACTAACACAGAGCTTGCCTAGTGCAGGAATCGCCTCATTCACATAATTATGTATGTGAATAAGGCGATTCCACCGACTTGTGTAAGTAATGTGTATACTTCTCATAATAATAAGTTTGTTAGCGACTAGCGTTGTTATAAAATAGCTTTATTATATTATTGTTATGCTAAAAATAAAATGAGACACTTGTGTTTGATGCAACCACCTAGTTTTACCTTTTCGTTCGCTCCCGAAACCGCCAAATTTCCCGCCGTCAAGTAAAAGACTCTCAGTTTGGCGAAGTTTGCTCGTTACCGTGTAGTGTATATCAAGTTTTTCCTCCTCGTATTTCACTCACGCGTATCGCAGACCTCTCGAACCGGTGCCATTGTGTTCTCCATTAAAGTCGCTTTCTTTCATCCCTGAAGTTGATTCACGTTTCTGAAGTTTATCGCGGACGCACAATGGCTATTCAATCGACGCCGCGCTATCACCGGCTGAATGGGTAGAGATGGGCTGGGATGGCTATGGTTATCGATATGTTGGGAGCTTTTTGGAGTATCACGATTCGAATAGTCGAACATTTTGAAATTTCATTGCTTTTCAACTCAAAGTCAGCTTCCAAGGTCAACACTCTATGATAATTTGTATAACACCCAAACGCTTTTGATATTAAATCGAAAAACAGCATACAGAGAGTTCTCCTATCGCATCTGTACTTTAAAAAACAAGCACAATTAATTTTGTATTCTTGTATTTATTTTCTTAATGAAAGTCTCATGAAATTTCTTAAATAAAATTAAATACATCAAATCATGCTACATAATATAATTTAATAAGAATTATTACATTGGAAACTCGTAAAATAATCGACTTTTCCAATCATCGATATTAAACATTCGACATTCCGCACATCACTATATTGTGTTGCCGAGCCCCCTTCAGCCCGTATTGTCTGCAGACAATAATGTCCGTTTACTGGCACTTTATTTATAATTAAACAGCGTGCAATATACGTGACAGTTCTGGACAACGGGTATAGCAACACACCAATAAAAATCATCAAAAACACACTCATATGTAATAGGTTTCCCTACTTTGAGAGTACTTTGTGAACTTTGGGTCTACTCGTTAGTTGACCGAAGAATTATATAAAAATATTTAAAAAAATCGTTTCACTACACATATACTAGGATAATCCTATGTAGGGGATGCCGTGGAACACACACAAAGACAAAGACAACTAGGTATAACACCCAGACCCAGAACAGATATTAAAAAACATCGATCTGACCGGGACTCGAATCTAAAACTTATCCTCGCTCAGAAGGTACAAGGCACACCATTAGATAGACAAATCTTAATATATATAAATTACGTGTCACGTTGTTTGTCCGCTATAGACTCCTAAACTACTTAACCGATTTCAATCAAATTTGCACACCGTGTGCAGTTCGATCTAACTTAGGAGATAGGATAGCTCACATCTTAATTTATAGTAAAAAAACATGAAAAAATAGAAAATTTAAAAATACTTTAGCGCTTTGGACAATGTAAACTTTTTTAATGTAACTTTTGACATTTGACATAAAATTGACGCAATGGCTTTTTTTACCAATTCGAATTAAATAGTCATCGTTAAGACAGGACAACGTCTGTCGAGTCAGCTAGTTCTTAATAAATTTAAAGTCTTAATTTAACGTATAACATTTTGATTACTTATTCAAAAATCCTCAGAGGATTTTTATCTATTATTTTACCCCTTCTGCGCAAAATACGCTATTACCTATCAAAATTATAATATAATCACGGTATTTTTATTGAGTTAATAAACAAGCTTTCTAGAGGTAGTTTTAAGTACTTATTTTTATAAAACAGCGAGAATTTTCCTAAAGTAGGTACCTATTTTCGCCAAAATCTTACTTCACGTTTAAAGCTCGAAGATTATCCCAAACACGCTCCAAACTAAAGTCCTACAAAGATTTATGAAGCATTTCATAAGGAAACTGAAAACTATAATAACCTCAAAGTAAATCTCAAGCTCAAACGTGTAAACTCAGATTTATTTATGCAAAATAAAGTGGGCAAATATAAATACGAAACAGTCAGCGAGACGGTCGAGTGGTTCCATTAAACTGAATGGCTCTAAGCGCTTTCCTTGCTGAATGGGACACTGCAAAGATGAACGTTGGGAAGGAGCTATACAGGATGCTGAATAAGGCGTGTCCGAAACACGAAGACCGTTAAAGAGTCCCAGTACACATTCAAATAGAATTACTACAAGAGTATTTATATTATCATATGTGGTTACTATCCAGCTCGTTGGGTCGACGACATAACGAAAATCGCGGGTCGAACCTGGACAAGATTGGCACAGGACCGGGATGAGTGGCGTACAAGAAGAGAGGCCTGTGCTCAGCAGTGGGCGATAACGGGCTGATGATGATGATGATAATGAACTTATCTAATTTCTGTTCACTAAGTTACCGCATATAATTTGACAGGTTTTCTTCAAAACTTGGAAACTTTAAGAAACTGGCAACTATAATTTCATCTGTGGCATTCATCTTCATTTTGCTTGTAATCTCAATTGTTTCGTTTGCTTGTATCTATTTATTTTCATCACTTAAGTATCTCACCTCTTCAATTATTATGTTTTACTATGATCAGTAAACAGTTTTTTTTTAATTGAGTGATCCCGTGTTATTTTTATACATTTTTTTTTGTCACGGGACTATTATTTAAAAAAAAGAACGATACTGAATAAATCTCTCACGGTTCGGATATATTTCGAACTAGCGACCTGCCCCGGCTTTGCACCGGTATAAAATATGGCCTATGCTACTCAGGGATAATGTAGCAATCTAATGGTGAAAGAATTTTCGAAATCGGTCCAGTACTTTTTGTGTTTAAGTATTCAACACAAACATACAAAAATACAAATCTTTCCTCTTTATAATATTAGTATAGACTACACCCTGATTATTGTAGATTGAACTCTGAAACAGCAATTCTATTATGAAACGACTCTAGTTGGTAATGTAATGTAGTCTAGTTGGAAATGTAGTGTCACTTTAACTTAATTTTATAATTTTATTCGCTGAGAAAAAATCTAAATATAAATTCCGATGAATTCACCTAAAGTACAGAGCATACTGATATCACCAACAAGAACGTTATTTTAACAAAACAAAAAACAAAAACCGACTTCAAAAGACCGACTATTGAGTTATTCATCTATTTGTCGCGCACGTACCTACTTAATGCAAATTTAAGACTTAGATGGTTTTCTCATGGATACCATTATCAGAACTGGACTAAATTTCTAATAAAAAAAGAATCATCAGAATCGATTCACCCAGTCAAAAGTTATGAGGTAACAAACATAAAAAAAAAAAAAACATACAGTCGAATTGATAACCTCCTCCTTTTTTGAAGTCGGTTAAAAAGTACGATGATTAGCACGTTTTTACGGTGACAACCATCATAATGTATGAGTATGATTGTCACCGTAAAAATATTAGATACAGCATCTCTGTAGTGTGAAACTTTCCTACGAGCCCTTTTCTTATAACCCTGAATATGAGATACAGCCCCTGTAGGTAGTCTGACACTTCCATCAGGCACTTCAGTCAGGCAATAACAGTTTGACAAACCTCTTGACGGCACACCGCCGCCGCACTCGCGGCTTCGCGTAAATTGACTGTAAAATGTCTATACTTAATACCTACTGTAAATCTCTGCTTTTATGATATGTGTGAGGTACAATTTTATGACTAGAAACAGCGATTACAAAATAGCATTGTTTTGAACAATTATTACAGGTTTTTGAGAAGACTCATCACATTTTATGTTGTAAATGCAAAAGTTGTCGGTATGTTTGTTACTCCTTCACGTTGAATCGGCTGGATTGAATTGGTGTACTCGTAGAAGCCTAAATAACACAATTAATATGACTTTATCTTGTACTAGCTGCGTCCTAGTTCCAGGATAAAAGTAGCCTACATGTTAATCCAGGTTTTAAGCTACCTTCATACCAAATTTCATCTAAATCCGTTCAGACGTTTTAGCGTGAAGGAGTAACAAACATCCATGCATACTCACAAACATTCGCGTTTATAATATTAGGAGGAAGTAGGATTTAGTTCATACAGTGTCACCTACCTAGGTCCAGCAGTGCAAGGCATCGATCAAGTATGTCTAATAATACAGAAGTTTTTTGTTTTTAAACCAAAATAAATTGTAAAAATATAACTTGCGTAGGTTTTTTTATTAAAATAAAATTCTTCAAATGTGCATACACTTACACTTTTGATTTAAATATTCTTGCAGCAATAATGTACAATTTACTAGTACCTACGAGTATGAACATCGTACTACATATCTACATACATTTAAATAATATTATTGTACATAATGAATACCTACTCACATGACAGACTGATAGGAACAACAAATAAGATCTGGATTCTACGAGTATAACACGCCGTGACTCTATTTGAACACAACTGAGACCAAACTGAGATACAACTCAATTGAGATACAATTTTAATTAGAAATTAATTTGTTTTTGTAAATGACTATTGCTGGGACCTTAGATAGCGTCTACAGCGTAACCGAACAGCTGTTTACGATAACATTAGCCGACTTTATACAAGCTTATTATCTGTAGCTGAATCTTTTAATAAAAGCCACGACAAGACAGGAAATATTCATACTGGTGTCACGTTAAATTAGGAAGAAAATCTCCAAGGACATCTTAACCTGGTTTTATTATATATTTTACTTAAACTAATTTGAATAATAATAACATAGTCAAGGTTGAGACTAAAAAGCCTACACAAAATCCTGAAAGAGCTTTTATAATATTGCCCTGAAATAATATAAAAAGCTTTTACAAAAAGTGCGGAATTTTTGCTAAAAGTACAATTTTTGGGACAAAATGTCATGTGCTACGTTCGTTCGTGGTTAACCAGGTCAGGTCAGGTGATTCAGTTATGTTGTCCAATTATTTTAAAATCGGGCTGAAAGAACTGTGGCCGAGACCGCATCATGGAATAACCTGCACTCAACGCGGTTTAATTCAGAATATCTTTGGCTATGTGAATATAATATATCTAGCATTGGATTGGAGAACAGAATATATTACCTACAGCAAAAAAAAAACACTTTTTAGTTTCAATCTCTGGTAGAGTAAGTGAAGTTCCGTGTACAAGACATTTAACACGAGTTTGGAATATTAGATATTTTATTAGAAATGATTTTAATTACCTACTTAAATTTGTTATTATTTATCTCGTTACAACTTTGAAAGGAATCTAATTCAAATCTAATTTATTTTATTTCTTCGCCATCTTTTTTTTATCATTTTATTTCAGAAACAATGAAACATTATTACAAAAATATAAAAACTATACACACAATGAAAACAACACATACCTACCATTACATGGTAAAAACATATCTAATACGTGTATATCCGATACCACACTTGTTATTTAATTTAGGTATCCACCAATTTATCATTTCTATTTGTAGGCTTACAAATAGAAATGATAAAGGTAGTGATAGATTCCTGTGGGTCTAGCACAACTCACGTAAAATAAAATATGGAGCCAGTATTCGATGGAGAAGTGTACGCCATTTTCGCAGGTCGGAGGCGCCAATAACAAGCTTATATGGCATACACTTTTCTATTATTGAATATTATATAGGGTTATTCATAAACGGTACGCTAAGCCCAAAGGGTTCATAGTACTCATCATTATGAACAACTTATACTATGGGGCCAACCCAGAATTCGCGAAAAAAAATCAGCTGTTCCATACATTTTGTCGAGTGTCATTGACATTTTTCTATGGAACAGCTGATTTTTTTTTTCGAAAATTTCGGTTTGGTTCCATAGTAAAAGTTGTTCATAATGATGAGTACTATGAGCCCTTTTCGGCTTAGTGAACCATTTATGAATAACCCTATATTTTTATGTATTTTACGTGAGAAAGTTGTTCTAGGGCCACTGTGAAAAGACGTGTTATTTACGTAGGTATTTCCTTGAACCCGAAATTGATACGGCGGTCCCTCGCCTGCCACTTTTGAAATGTATCCCCGTGTTATTGTCTAAGTACTTCAGGAAAGCACTTTGGTATCCAGTTACCTTTTAGTACCTACACTAGGGCGTAACTATACCTAATAGACACCTTCTCGCTTGGTTTCTCTGCACAGGGCTATAGGGAAAGTGTATGCTAAGCCGAAAGGGGCGAATAGTAGTCATCATTATGAATAACTTTTACTATGGGACCAACTCTGAAATTAAGAAAAAACTTAGCTGTTCCATAGACTCGACAAAATGTACTCGACAAAATATTATATGGACTAATATTATATGGAAGAGCTGATTTTTTGTTTCGCAAATTTCGGGTTTTACCTACTCATAGTAAAAGTTGTTCATGATGAGTACAATGAACCCTTTTCGCCTTAGCATACCCTTTCCTTATAGCCCTGTATAATATAGGCACCAGCTAACTTAGTTTCCCTGTATAAGTAGATGGTGAAACATGAAATAGGTACTCACACAGATATACATAAGTAACGCATAAACACCCAGACAAAGAGCCCTATTCTGGCAAGTGAGAAATTAATTATCTATCACTGTCGCTCTCATTAGAAATGTCATGAGAGTGAGAGTGACGGAGATAATCTCGAGCGCCCAAGAATAGGGTCCCAGTATTTTGTTCAACGTCAAATTAATCATTATCATTCTTATAACGCACTGTTAGGTTTTTTTTTAAATTTTGTATCTGTCCGGCTAGGAACCGCACCCCTCGGGACCGTAGCAAAATATTCCATCAATTAATTTATTAAATATCTCTTATCTCTTATGTTATGCTGCAAAATTGCAAACGACCGTAACTACAGGGTTATATGGAAAGGTATTCATAAATGTTGTCGAGTGTCATTGATATTTTTCTGTGGAACAGCTGTTTTTTTTTCACTTTATCCAACTCCGTTCAGCCATTTCAACATAAACATGAAGGAGTAACAAACATACCTATATTATAGACAAGCTTTCGCATTTTATAATTTAACAATGTTCATTAATTTAATCCTAGCTAGAAGAGTCGGCTTGGCAACTTCCCGAAGTCACAGGGCAACCTCCTTAAAAATTAATAAAACCTCTTCTGTAAAACTTACTTACTTCAAAGCTTGCTTAATTCAAAGTTAGCCTTTTATGGGGGCAACTTGAGTGTTTTTATTAAAATTTCGACTAAGTCCGGTTCATAAAAGTGCCACTTTTATATAGGACTTGGAGCCGTGCTTTAACTGAATTTGCATTTAAATTGGGGAGGTGTTCGCGGGAATTTACACTGAACGTGTAACGAGGTTTTTAATATTTTCTTGCTCTGGGGTTATTCACAGGCGCAAATAGTTAAGTACTTTTAGGCCTAACTTGTACCTATTATAAACGTTGCATAAGCTTAGTGGCAGAGTACACGGCATTGTTAAGAATATGAGAGGAATGAATTGGTTATAAAACAGTTTTGTTAGGGTTGGGACTTGGGGTTGTTTTTAAAGTAAGGCTAAATGTAACTCAGTTTCCATTTGTAGCTATATATACCTACTTTATTCGTAGCTCGACCAACTTATGTTGCAGAGTTGGCTAAATGAGAGATAATTATGATATTTCACGGGAAGCTATCAGTTTTATCCAGGAGGTAGGTACCTACAAACGATGGTGGCTACCCTTTTTAATCTGCTCATCTACTTTAATATTTTCTATGCTCCTATCTACTGATTGCTTCGTTAAATTAACATGTGAATACCTACTGTACAACTTTATTACTAAGGAGTGTCATATTATTTCTACTAGGCCAAGGAGGATAAAATATATTGGGTAAATAATTATAATTATAATTTTTATCTACTTTTCACAGCACATTACAATGATCAGAATGCGCTGGAGTTATGTTATTCATTTGTGTTGTAAGTCTAGATTTTATACTACTACTACCATCTAGGCTAATATAGCTAAAGAAACTTAAGCACACCGCCGCCGCCACTCGTAGTCCAGTCTTTTGACTCCGGGTCTACAGGTGGCGTGACAGCGTACTTAAACCTTGCGTGGATTATTAAACTATTTCCCTAAGTTTTGTATAATAGCTTTGAGAAGTTAAGGAGAAGACTTAGATTTGGCAAAAACGATGGTGGTTTCCCTCATTAACTATTTACTTGAATAAAATTTCAGATTTAAAAGTGCGATAATAAAACGCAAAAATGTAAAAAAAAAAACTCCAGAACATCATAATTGAGCTTTGCTGTCAATGTCAATTGTCAAGTCAAAATGTTTTTTGTTTACATTTTTGACTCGGGGCCCAACAATTTCATAAAATAATTATTATTCCTGTAATGTTCGTTTGATCTTTGTGAATTTAATGAAATATGACTGAAAATAAAAACAAACCCTACAAATGTGTGAATTGTGGGAAACCAGCCGCTGCACTTTTCAAGACTTATGGGCCTTCAATTGTTAAGCTAACCAAATGCGTAAGTTTTTCTAAATAGTTTATGTTCAATGCTCTTTATCTACGAATGTATGTGCTCTAACGTACCTTCTAATTTATTATAGGTTAAAATGTATCGCAACGATTTCAATCTGTCTATAAAACATGAAAACAATTTTGTAGGTTAAGTAGGTATTTATCTATTCAGAATATAAGTATCAACTGGCATTAGATATTTAGATAGCTCTAAAGTTCGGTCACTGTTATAAGCAGTCGCAATTGAATTACTTAATATTTTGAGTCAGTTTCTAATCTGTACAGCCAAGGATACAATAATGGACTGCCGGCTTTTTTTTCTGAGAACTTTATTAGTCTAGATTTTTTTTCTAGATTCAGGTAGGACAGCTTGCTTCATATGCAACAATAACTTTACTTACCAACTCGCCTAGACTTGGTGGTTAAATACAGACATTCTGTAAAGAATCTGATGTACGTAAAGAGTGGTTCTAATTCTATTTTCGATTTCAGGATAAATGTAAAGGCATTGTGGACAAATACATAGAATATGACCCCGTAATTGTGATGATTGATCTTGTGCTGATGTCTAAAGAAGCGCAGCGGCATGTACTTTACAATACAGAGTTTAAGGTAAGAACTACTAGTATACTAGGCCTAAGTTTGAAGGCTTTTTAAGACAGATCTAAATTTTCTAAAACTATTGGCATCCTTGTCTAATGGCATGCAATGATAAAGACAGATATATTTTTAGTTAGTTTAGATCTGTCTTAAAATGCCTTCAAACTTGGGCCCACTGCCCTCATAAACCAAAGAACAGTACTCAAAAAAAAACTGTTTTCTCATGCATCTGACAGCTAGAAAAATTACGCATCTGATGCATAAAAAAATAGAAATAATTTTTTTTGAGAAACAGTTCTTGGGTTTATGAGGGCAGTATAGGTGATAAAACCAAGATCATGTTTAACACACATGTTTCCCCGGGGCCTGTCTATGTTAACCATATACCTCTCGAAGTTGTCCAAGAATATGCCTATCATATTCTGCAATTTGGCGGGACAAACTTCGAGAAGGAGGTTGATAGGAGAATCCGACTGGGTTGGGCAGCATTTGGGAAACATCGTCATGTCTTCTCGTCGTCCATTCCGCAGTGCCTGAAGACAAAAGTCTTCGATCAGTGCGTCCTACCTGTACTAACTTACGGAGCCGAAATGTGGACACTAACAGTGAGGCTGGTCCATCGATTTAAAGTCACTCAGCGGGCTATGGAGCGAGCTATGCTCGGGGTTTCTTTGAAAGATAAAATCAGGAATGAGATTATCCGACAAAGAACTAAAGTATCCGACATAGCTCAGAGGATTAGCAAGCTGAAGTGGCAATGGGCTGGCCATATCTGTAGGAGAACCGACAACTGTTGGGGTAGACGGGTTCTAGAGTGGAGACCACGGATCGGCAAACGTAGAGTAGGGCGCCCTGCGGCCAGGTGGAGCGACGACCTGCGTAAGGCGGCTGGTAGCAAGTGGATGCGTGAGGCAGAAGATCGTGCCTTGTGGCGTTCGTTAGGAGAGGCCTATGTCCAGCAGTGGACAAACATTAGATAGGCTGATGATGATGATGATGAGATAGGTGAACATGACATTTATTTTCACAGAAGTGGCTGCGTTCATACTGACTACATAGTTCTGAGAACCTTTTGAGAGCCAAAGTCACTTGACAAGGGCTAAATTGTTAACATCCTTGCACTACAACAGCATTGTTTTAATGTTTTGGGTTTTGTTTTAATTTATGCCTTAGTAAAGAAAGCATGGCGATGTATTTTTACTGTGGCATAGAAAAGGCTAAATAATTAAATTTGGTGTGAATGCAATGTGACCACCAAATTACCAATAGGTGGGTAGGTGGCCAAACGCGCTTTATTCTTTAAAAAATAACCTAACATACACCTTTTAAAAATGTTCCAGTCATATTGGAAGCTGCTAATCATCCTGATAATGCTGGAAACTTACGGTGTGTGGCGAAGCGACAGCCTGTTCAACATCGCCATCAACACCGTGTGCGGCACGGGGAATAACACTGTTAATTCTACTATACTGTAAGTATTGATAATATTTCAAGAAAAATTCACACTAAGGTGTAAAAGATAGAAACTATGGAAACTATCGTAATTTTCACACATTTTGTTATAATTAACAAAGGAATACTCACGTAAAAATGAAGATGTTTACTACAACTAGTTTCGATCACATTTGGGACCTTACACTTGTAACTCACCTGACGAAATACATTGTAAACAGAAAAACATCATCATCTGCCTACTCTTATCCCACTTACGTGGGGTCGGTACAGTATGTACACTTCTTCCATTCATCTCTATCATTCGTCATATGAATACACTCCCTTCCTTTTCATATCATCTTTCACACAGTTCAGCCATACTTTCTTTGGTCGTCACCTACAGCTATAGCTATACCCATTCACACTCAAGTTCATCGTCTTTTTTGTGATGTGGTCCTCCTCTCTTCGCATAATATGCCCGTACCACGATAGACGATAACTTGTCAACTTTTCTGTCACTGGCGCTACTTTCAGACTTCCCCTAATATACTCATTCCTAATTCTATATATATAATAAATGTAAACAGAAAAACATACAAATAGAAATACATTTGAAAACAGTTATTTTTTACTGTGTTACAAGTAGGATCCTAAAAATGCCTGATCTCTTTGAAACAACATTATTCCTATATTATTATAATTCCCATGATGGGTTTTTCCAGAAGACTCCCAGTCAATCTGTCCATCCCGGCGTCGTGGCGAGAGAGCAGCAACTGTGAGGCGTGGGCGCGCGACGAGAAGGCAGACGACGCTGATCTCTTCATATGGGAAAAAGATTTCTATATCAAGTTCATTTCTATATTCGCAGGTAAAAACAACTTGACAAAAACCTAACTGCAAAAAATGTACCCTATTACTTTGAAACTAATAGCTGGATCCACGCGTTAATAAAAAACATGATGAAATGTATTAATTTAGGGCATAAAATATCGAAATCGATTTTGATAGGTTAGGGATTAGCATACGTAATAACAAACATTCATACAGAAAAACTTTCGCAATTTATAAAATTAGTAGTTAATGTATAAAATTAGTAATTATGTAATTAAAGTCATCTGATTTGAAATAAAATTTCACAATGTTACGTTGCAGGTATAGTCGCCTTCATTTTGACAGTCCAGAGTTCAATGCAGCTCCTGAAGCCTTTGGCGTCACAAAATAAAGGTTTGGTTTTGATTACTAAGTAATCTTGCAGTTAATCGATTAGTATTGTAAAGGCTTGTCATACAACAATTGGCAGGACGCAGAGCGTCGCATAGCACAATAAACAAGCTTTTATCGTATTGTCATCGGAGTAACACACATTTAATGGGGGCGATAGGTCCCGCACTGGCGTCCCGCTAAGGAGTGCATTGTGCGTTTCCCCCTCGCCTGCGATTATCCGAACCAACCCAGCTCCATACAATAACGGAGCGAGGCTCCGGGCCGCTGGCACAACTGCTCCACTGGCAAAGATAGTATCATCGCTGATGAGTCAACAGCTCGTCCTTTTTGCACCGGGGGTTAAAATGTATGGAATGTTACCCCCAGTCCCGCTGGGGCGGCTGCTGCGCGGCCTGTCGCTCGGCAGCGCCAGCGTGCTGCTGTCGCTGCCGGCGCTCGTGTGGGCCGACGAGGCGGCGCCGGCGCGCGCGCTGCACTACACCCTCGTGTTCCTCTACAGTGGGGTGGTGTTCGGGACCATGTTCACTGGTAAATAAGTACATCCATTAATGCACAGCAAAATACAAAAAAAAACAGCTAGCTAGCATATTAATTACAATGTATCAGTTGTTCAATAAATATTTCTGAATCTGATACTGAAAAAAAAAACGGCCAAGGGCGAGTCAGACTCGCGCACGAAGGTTTCCGTAACAATGCTATAAAAACAGCAAAAAAAAAACATGTTTTTTGTATGGGAGCCCCCCTTTTCATTTCCCAATAACCTGTATTTTAAACGGCAACTTACTATCCAAAATTTTGTATTATTCAAGTATCCTTATTAACATATGTAATATAAATAATGTATTATATGTAGGGTAATTGAGAACTTCTATCATAAACACCTAAGTACCCAGAAGAGCCCTTCTGTAGAGTTTTCTTAAAAGATTGAAGTGCAAGCTATCTAGTTCTTTATCTTGTGAATGATTATAATAGGCGTGACGAAAGATTTTAAAATCCTCTTCCATAATGTGAGTACACATTTACTATTATTTACAAAAAAGCCTTTATTTCGGTAATAAACTTAAGTTTAACGAAGTTTGAAACCATTTTTCACATATTTTTTCAACAGTGCCCGAAAACAGCTTGCTTGTGTCATGGCGTCGATTTGACGTCACAGCATTGTGTCATGTCATTGTGTCTATGCGTGATGAGCAGCGGATGACCTGAGTTCACTTAGGCATGACGTCATACACTGTGATCGTTGTTTCTGACAAGATGGCCGATTGCTGTATTTTAATGTTTTAATTTATTGAAAATCTTAATAATCTGTTTTTTAAACATAAAACTAAACATGTATTTTAAATTTTTTTAATCTGGCTAGTCCCCTGAAAGCATTGAATAGGCGATTTTTTGATACTGTATGTTATTGTTCCAGTGCTATATGAATGCCCGCTAGCGGTGACTGTCCTCGTCCTAACTGTGAGTAATATTGCTAAGTACACCACAAGTTTCTACATAACGCCCTACTTGAGGAACTTTGTTACCTGAATAAAATAACTGTTACAGTATCACAGAGTATTTATTTCAATATAATTTATAATGTTACTTAAATGTGTTATATTTAATTTGATTTATAGAGAAATTTTACAGCCAACGAAAGCGGAACAATTAAATTTTGTGCCCTAATTTGTTTTACTACAAAATTATAAAAAATAGTCTTTCACAATACGTTTGTTTGTTCCACGTTTTTTAGTTATTTATAAGTATTTGAAATTTATTAAACAGCTTGTTCCGTTTCTATGTTTAAGACTCATTTTTCGCTTTCATAAAAAAAATTGTGTTTCCAAGTTTATAGAATCACACTATTTACTTTTTGTCTATTAAAAAACATGCAATAGAATAAACAAAGAAATATTAACAATAAATGAATACACCATACAAATAGAATAAACTTAATAATACATGAAACCAAATTATGCATTATATTATGCAAATTATGAATGCTTAAATGTTTTATAAACCAACAGTCATGGAAACTTTTATGGTATACTTTTTCTATTGTGTTAACCTACAAAAACACTAACAACTTAATAATATACAATGCGACGAAATGAATGTGAATATGGAAGTGAATGCTGCTGCAGCATTCACTTCCATTTTGCAGCATTGCTGCAAGATGGAAAAACAGCTGCCAGATGGTTCCATTTTTACACATTCAAAAAGTGTCGCACCGTAAGTAATAATTATACACAGCATTTAAAGGAACTCTAAAGCATCACCAAGCCAACACAAAACCAGCAAGATTGAGAATATTCTGTAGGAGTAAAGGCAAACAACTTTCCACAGACTAAAAATCTGTAATTTGTGGTGGCTCTTATTATTTTAATAGACAAAATATTTTTTTATAACATCTTAGTAACTATAGGTACTTTTTCTACTCTCTGTTCTAACCTGACGTCTGCATTATGATCCAGCTTAGTATAAAACGAAAAAGTAAATGAATAGGACCTTAAAAATTAATGAATGCTAATAAATAGTTCACAATGCAAAATTAAATAGGTGCCATATGATTTTATATAACCTTTCTAATATACAGGCAAGGGTTTAGTGCTATGATTAATCCATTTGTTTTGTAGTTAATTCTCGTTTACATGTACCAAATAGAAGAGAGTGCTCGCAGCACTCGGTAAACATTTGGTAAGCTCTCAAGAGAGGTAAATCATGGATTAACTACATAAACAAATGAATGCACTTGCCAATTTTATTAAACTTAATTACACCTAAAAAAAAATCTAGAATGTGTGCAGTAGCAAAAATATACAAATAATTTGTGCATTATTCAGATAAAATGGTTGGAACCATTTAATCTTTGGCAACATTGAGCAAAGCAAATCCTAATTATTTACTAAAAACATATAATTCATTTTACAGCAATTTTCAGCATACACAGTGTTAGTAAAGTCTCAAAAACATTTTCCTTTTACAATTTATGATCCTTTTTAGTATGAATAAATAAGTATGAATGGATATTGGGTGAACCCATTGGACACACTTAGTTTGAGTTTACCTATCAAAAGCTTTTTAAAAGGCTTTGTGTGGTGTATACAAGTTTCTTGCAAAATGCATTCTATGGTAGAACAAAGAAAAAAATGGTTTGATAATAACTGATCACAACACAAAGTATAATCAATGTTTGTACGGATTATTTGATTAGTGGATGTAGTTTAATATTTATTTACCTAATTAACAATCTTATCTGCATTTAGTAGGGCTCCTTTGCAGGCGGCAAGCTTGGCAACAGGTAATCTTGTTTTGCTAATAAAACTTCCAATGCAATTGATGCATTACCTTTGTACAACTACCTACAATGCACATGTTCGAAGTTTGTTAATGGAAATTTGGCTGCATGCCACATGAAATTAGGTATAGGTACTTTACAATGGTGAAGTTTGTCTCAAAGCCCAGTGCAATTGAAATCTTTTGTATGACCTGCGATGAACCCCTGACTTTAGAAATGACACATAGCATAAATATTTGGACTATTCTCTGCAGTCTTACCAAATACTCTAGTAGGGCTACTGAGAATAGGGCCTACACTTACATTTTACATTAACTACACAATAAATGTTTGGTACATAATATTATAATAGCTGTCTTATAATACATACAAGGAAGCAAAATTGTGCTATCTTTTATAAACATTGAAAGCAAATAGTATTTTTTCTTATAAATAAGGTAGTTTGGGATATTGTATGGACATTTCTGCGATCGTAGGAAATTGAACAAAACTTGATAAGTTCTAACTTTCGTTCATTACATGTACTTGAATATGGAGGATATTGTAAGATTGCTATGGAATTACAAAAACATTTCACATAGCAGTAGCAAGTTTTATTAACTGAAGCAGGCATTTCAAGTTTGTTTGGTGTAATGCCAAATCTAGGTCATTTAGCGATCACAATGACTACTCTCGAGATTACTTGGCTACATTTTAAAATTACATGTAATTTATGCCAAAAATGTCCATACAGCCCAATAAATAACAAGCTACATTCTAGAGGTAAACAAAAGGCAGTTAAGGACTTAGAGGCGGATCATCATTTCCTATCATCACATCCTCGTACATGACATCATTGTTTCTTCTAGAGTTGATCTTCTGACGGACATACTCCACTAAATTGTACTTCCTCACGACTAATACGAGGCCACACAAAACGAGGACGAGTGCAAATATAGTGATTATAGCTGTGGTCGCTGTGTGGTCGGTGTGGTCATGTCCAGAGTCTGGAGGCTCACAATCTACGCCGACAAAAACGAAACCCTCTTTACAAACACATTCTGAAGTGGCCTCCTTACAGATCTGGTTGTCTCCCGGGCAAGGGTCGAGAGCCGTCTTGTTGCACAGGATGTGCTCTGTTAAAAAGAACAAGCTTCAACAACGACGTCCCGCACAAATTGATTCAATTAAATAATTGTTGTCTACTTACCGCTGTACGTGCTGTGTATAAAGTTCAACGCCAAAGCAAGCAATATGTCGATGGCTTTTACACCCATTTTGTAGTTTAGTATTTGAATTGATAATTCACATCACAATACGCCACGGGAATACAATAGTTTTTGTTTATTTCGAATAAATGCGAGTGACTTTCATTTTCTACTTTTCTCGAACTCGTAGGCAAACAACGAACAGAATGAAATCAGTGTTGCCGTCTCTTTGGGCGTTGTGCGCTAACTTAGTTTAATAAATCTCAATGAATTGAAAAAAAAAAAACAAAAAATCCCCGTAGGTATATTATTTTGCTGTAGCAAAAGTAGTGTCTTTGTAAATAACTAAACACAAATAAAGTGAGAGGTTGGCTATTCTCATTTTGAAAATCTGAAATAAAATCGAAAAAAAATACTAGAATCTCTGCTGAAAAATGTCTTTAGTAGTGCTAGGTCTAGCTCAAATGCGCTGAAGTGGCAGCACCAGGTTAAATAATGACAGCCAGTCAGTTGTCAGTGTCAATATAAAACTGTCACTGTCACACAGACATTACGTTTAGTTTTTTCTTCCTCTTTGTTCCTTGTAAAGATTGTAAGTAGGTAAGATAATTTTTAGAAATAATAAAAACCTCTTTTCTCTTTTCAACAATTAATTTTATTATTCTAGAAATCGTTAGTACTAAAATAACAGTGGGCCTAGCACACCTTTGACGTAAAAATACGTAGCGAGTTTTCGATAGAAAAGTGTACGCCATTTACGACTGTCAAGTGTGCTCCTGACGGGTGTAAATGGCGTACACTTTTCTATCGAATACTCGCCACGTATTTTTACGTCAAAGTTGTGCTAGGCCCACAGTAGTAGTTCAAACACCCATTAACAGATGGCGCCAAACTAAATCTATGTTAACCCGCATCGCCCGCCAAAACTTAAAACTTACATCAGTCTAGAGACAGAACCCATAACTCCTAGGTACCTATTTGTTGATATTCTAGAAGTTGTACTCCTCTCCGCTGCCGTATGTGTACTTCTCGGGGAGAACGTAGTCTTTAGGATTGTGGCCGATTGATTCCACGCCGCCATTGCCGTCATGGGCTCCTTCTCTATAAAAGAGCACGACATAAAATAATTTTCCTGGCATTTGATCACTTGAACATCATTGGTGTTGGTATTTATAAAGTAAATATTTTCATGTAAACAGGGACAGGGCTGGTCAGATAGTAAAAACTGTTGATTGAATAAATTTTCATTAAATAAATGCCATTTCCGAAAAACCTGATCTACCTAATTTATTTTTTAGGGTTCCGTACCCAAAGGGTAAAACGGGACCCTATTACTAAGATTCCGCTGTGAGTCGCTATAACAACAAATATAATATATGTTATGTAGTATTTATAAGGTAGAAGAAATATGGGCTTATTCATTTAATTTATTGTTTTTTTTTTTATTAAAGTAGTGTAGGCATACAAAGATGTTTACTTCTGTTTAGTCCTTTAGCTTTGATTCTAACTGGTGCGTGACTTGTAATGTAACATATTTTAAAAATTGTAGTTCATGTACACCCAGTTCCCAATAGCATTAGAAAATAAGTTCTCTGTCATTTTCTTCGATTTTATCTACTGCGAGTAGCATCGTTTTTAGCCATTAAGTTATTGTACAATTAAAGAATGAAGAACAAAATATAAAGAATTTGAATTTTATTCACCCTCCCGTGACATATTAACCAATTTCCTGTAACGTTTTATTACTCAAACGCGCCCGCACGCCCCGTAAATCCGTCGAATAATGGCATCGATGCGCTTACGACCCTGTCCACACAACTTTTACAGTCGAACACGGCCGCGCAGGCGAGTGTGGCCTTAATCGCCGGATAAATTTGGACGCAGTGGTGTTAGTGGCTGTATTCTACGGGGTATTTTGGCGCGTGGCTTCTTGTAAAAATTGAAAATCGTTTTTTTTATATAAAATACAGGATTTTCCGATTTTCTGAAAATGTGAGTAGGTGCGTAGGGGAGGGGGGGGCATAACGGGGACGTGAGGCACGACGGGGCCACCCACACATACAAGTAATTGGTAACACTAGCCGTGTTTTGTTTTCACTAACAGGCGGCCATTTTGCATCAGTCTTCAGTCCGCCAGTGAACAACGAGCAGATTGCACGCGTTAGTTTCTTACGATATAAAACATTTTTCGACATCTTTTCATCTTATTTGGTGTGTTTACGAAAACCAATGTAACCAGGTTAGTGTTTACGTGACTACTATACTTTTTTGTTGTGTTTTTATAGCGACATTGTGTGTTGTTATGTTCTGAACAAAATCACTGTAGCTATTGACAGTTTGTTTTGAATCGCTAATTTAAGCAATGTTAGTTATAGGGGCATAACGGGGACATGGTTACGGGGCAAGATGGGGTGCCCCATTATGCCCCGTAACTACTGTCCCCATTATGCCCCATTTCAACTCTCAAAAATGGCATGTTTATTTGACCATAGAACTTATCTTGTTTTAGGCTTTAAAATGGTGAGAACCTATAAAAAGAAAAGCTCAAGAGGCAGTTGGTCTGTAGAAAGCATGAAACGGGCAATCGATGCAGTTTTAAGCAAATCAGCAGGCTACAGAAAAGCTGCCCAGCTATAGGTACTTCAACACCCTACAAAACCGAACTTGAAGAAAGAGAACAACTTAAAAGGGCGAAGAAATGTTCAAATTCAAAAGAAGGGTTGAAAAAAGGCTCAAAGAAACAAAAGACCCGAAAGGCTCACTCCGATGATCAAAATATAGATAAGGACGCTTTATGCATTTATTGTATCTATGGACGTTAATCATACTTATTTGAAGTCCTCAGAAGATTGGGTGGCCTGTCAACTTTGTGTCTGTTGGGCACATACAGCCTGTGCAGGTGTTGATGACGACAATGAAGAAGAAATCTACATCTGTACATTCTGTGAGACAAAATAACTATGTACCCCGTACTGCCCCGAATTGGTACCCTATACTGCCCCTACCCTGGGGCATGATGGGGTTTTTACTAGGGTTTCGTAAAATTAAAATTATAACTATTGTTGATTATTTTTATTACTAAATGCTATGCCAAATGATACTTTAATGTATAACCAAAGGGTTGTGATTAGTTTCAAGAAATAAATATATTTGATTATTTTTTAATTGTTTATTTCCCTTAACGCCCCCGTTATGCCCCCCCTTCCTATGTATTTAAGGATTCCAAAAATGCAATAAAAGAAAAAAGCCACAACCGCCAGTGTAGCAGTCTTCCACGGATAGGGCGATATATTAATATTTGTTGTTATATATATCTATATACAAATATTTAAAAAACAATAAAATAAATAAGTAAGGGGCTCTCATACAACAGACATGATTTTTTTTGCCGTTTATTCAGATAATGGTACGGAACCCTTCGTGCGCGAGTCCAACTCGCACTTGGCCGGTCTGTATCTTTAAAGAAAAGCGACTCACTTCAACTCCTCGTGGTGTGGGTGCTCATCCTTGTGCTGCTTCTTGGAGCCGCGGTGCTCGTCCTCATCGATGTCTTCAGATTCAGGCTCCCGTTGGCGATATTCTTCATTCTCAGCTGAAACTATCGTCAATTAGAACATTTAAGAACTTATAACTGATCATAAAATTCGTCGAATTGCATGGAGCTACCATGTTCTGTGGAGTAGATGGCGTCGTGATGTTTCATTTGAATTGGGGGGTTCTCATGAGGGGTTCCCAACGAGTCACACCAAAACGAGTCACAGTGTGACTCGTTGGGAATTTTTTTCCCAACCAGTATTGAGTTGCCTTGCTCAACTTCACTCGTTATATGGCTCGCTGGCTAGGTCAATTAATAGTGTCCTGCTGTATTATACATGCAAATATATCGGATATCTTGTAGTAAGTATGTAGGTACCTACTAACAAGACATCTCGGTCATTAAGTATTTATGTAAATAAGGTACCTACCTATTTTTGTTTTTAAACGAGTTACCGAGAGAAATATGTCACTAAAATTAAATACTAATAGATATGCTGGGTTTTCCTAAGATAGAGATTTAGACACAAATACCTAGTTTTTTTACAATCGTTGTCACAATTAACACAACTACCTAGTCGTGATTCTCTTTTGAAATGGATCTTTTGTCCGCATTGACTCGCTGTTCCTTTGCCAACAGCAGTAGGTACTCACTGACCTGACCTTTCACTATTGCACTGCACTTTACCAATTTAGATATCTCCAGAAATACGGTCTTGTTGCGAAACTTAGTCAAGCTAATTCAAGTTCAAGGTCATGACTGGAAGTTTTTTTTTTAATTGAAATTATACATCAGACTAATATGACTTAAAATAAAACTTAGATGACTTTTTAATTTTTTCATACAACCCAACTTCATTAACCAAACCATCTCAGCACCCTTTTTGCAAACTTCACTGGCCTTCTAATAATTTTCTCGGATCTACGGCTTTCTTCCTTATCATCATCGTGCTCACCTTTTCTCTCATGGTTGTGGCTGTGGGCGCCATGCTCCTGGCCTTCATCTTGTCCATAAGAGTCCTGTTTCTCAAACTCATAGTTGTCTCCTGCCTTCTTATGGAAGGAATCGAAGTGCTGGTAGCCCTTCTTGCCTCCGCCTGCCTTCTTCCTGGAGTATCCGATTTCACCGTCGCCGTCGTTCTGATACGATTTGTGGTAGTTTTGAGGCTGAAAAAAATGAGTCGAGATTAGAATCGGGAAGAAGTTCCCATGTTTTTTGTCGCTAATATAGTCACTAACATAGTTTCTAAGTATTTTACTAACACCGTGATCCTGAATAAAATATTTTGAATTTAAATTGTCTCGTGACTTGTGTGTCAAAATAAGTAGATATTACAAATGCAAAAGTATTCGAGTGAGTGATTGGTACCTATGTTTGATAGCTTTGCACGCTGAAATGACGCAACGAATTCGAGTACCTTTCGATAGCCTGGATAAATAGTTTATGTTACAATTAATTACGTTTAAAATGGTGATATTACGTATACATAGGTAGGTTTCTATTCATTGATTTTAGTGCTTATTTTTTTAACGAATTTTTAATTTTTTTTACTAAGTCTAATAAAACTTACCGCTGCAGCTCTTGTCTCTCTAATATACGAACCGACAGACATCGTGTCATCAGCGACTTCCAAATCCTCCAATGTGATGGCCGGCATCGCTGCAGCCAACTGCACCAGCGCCAGTGCAACCGTCACAAACTTCAAAGCCATTGCTAAATCTCTGAAAAAGTACAAACGTACTTCAGTTTCACTATCATCATTTCGATAAAAAAGTCTTTTTAATTTATTTACCTTGCGGTCCAACAAAAACAACAGTCAACGATCGCTCGACAGACTAACTCTTGGCAGTTGTAAAGATCTGTATTTTATATAACTCGATATTGCGCTTATTTGCTCTTTCGCAATCTGTCGGCGGACCCTTGTCTAAAACTCTTCCGAACTGCGTAGTTTTTTCTAGCCCCCTCGAGTAATACGCTGATAAATCCAAATGAACATTAAAACCAACGACCCGTGAAGCTGCTCCAATCATTCTATTAGCTGATCAGTTTGTTTATCTTTTGTCTTTAGTTCTTGCGACGATTTCTACAACCTTCGTATTTCAGTCGATTTTGAAATGATTACCTACCATAAAATTAACGTTTAGTTGCTCAAAGTAGGTGAATTGTTTGAGCGATACAAACGGAGGTCGAGTTAAACCAATACAGCATGAAATTAACCGCAATAATATATAGGTGGAGAAAGAAATGGTTTAGGTACATTAGACATGTTGCAAATCTATGACTGTGTAATGGAATTCATTGTTAAGTGACAAAATTGCTGCAATGGTCTCGGCAATCGAATCGACAGTCGGCAAAAAATATATCTGAATGGGAGCCAGAGTAATGTTAAAACCACCAAAGCTGTCAAAATTAAAAGACAAATTGGTGTGTTGATTTTAGTTTCTCGCAACCGTCAATATAAATTTAATTCACTTTTATCTTATTTTTGTAACATTGGGATCAGTATTTGTTTGGCAAGTGTAAACAGCTATGCGATGCTTGTATGTGGAATTTTTAGGTTCCTCGATTACGGAGTTTTCTTCGATGGTATTTTTTGTGCCTTCTGGTAGAACATCGTACGAGAGCTGCCATTCTTTTTTTAACTCTAATTCTTCCAAACTTTTTGCCCTGAGAAAAAACCAATTACATCACAGTGAGGCACCCAACCTCAATTTTTTTTGAAAGAGATCTTGTAAACAATTCATTTGATGATTTAATTGTAAACTTACATGTCATTGCATGTTACATCGAACCGAATTAGAGGAAATCCAACTTCTTTGCCTCTTTTTATTGCATTTTTAGCTAAGAGGTTTATTATTTCTGCATTCTTTTTATTGTCTTGTGGTACGATTAGGACAATCTGAAATTAGTTCAAATTATCAAAATAATTAACTATGTATGTAAAAAGTAGTTCACTAATTTATGTATCTACAGTATTCTAAAGTTTTAATAGACTTTACATCACTCATGACGATGATGATGTTGAACTACGTTTCTTCAGGTTTAAGTACAAAGTTTCAAACAATGAAATAAAAAGGAATGGATCGATGAATATAAAAAAAAAATATCATTTATTTTGATTAAAAACTCAAACTACGAATGTCTATGTCTTTAAAAAGTGATACCTATACATATTTCCAAATCAGTTTATACGTATCTAATATAATTAAATTTCGTAGGTCTAACGTAACAAACATAAAAAAACCCATCCGAATTGAGAGCCTATTCCCTCTAGCTCCATTGGCTTGTTCCATTTATAAGAATAATTGGACTTTTTGACTCATTACTTTCTGTTTTTTTTTTTTTTTTGAAGAATAGATCCTCTTTCTTTTCTCACATCAGTTAATTTGAAATTTAAAAACTAACAAAGCCTCAAATGACCTGCAATATATTATGTACGCGATGCAAGTTGGGCGCGCGCAGGCAGTGCGCAGTAAAGGCCATGAGGCGGCGGCCGCGCGCGCACCGCACGCAGCGCGCCCACGTCTCCAGGATCGTGGCGTCCCACGGACACACCGCCACGCCCAGCGCCAGTCCGCGGATGTGGCTGTCGCCGCGGCGGGCCTCTTTCTGCTCCGCTAGCATGGAATGGCCTAGATTGGAAAATATGCTCTCATGTGTCATGCTGAGGTCGCAGTTGGATGGCAGCAGGTGGAAGAAAGTATCAATTTGATATGGCTGTTGCGGAAGTAGAATTCTAAACGAAAATCAAATTAACAACAGACGATCCTGTCTGTCTTCAGAACTGGCCTTGTATGTATGTTTGTAATTTGTATCAAAGTTAGAGCCAGGACTTTATTTATTTGTAGTCAACTGTTTTGAAGATAAAATTGATCTGTTTCAGCAACTATTGATTGGGAGCCTAGGGACAAGGGAGCCAGTCTAAACAGACCAGGGCTAACCGTTTTAGAATTGCCTATTTACTTAATTAGGCTCTGATCTCGTTTAACAATATTATCATAATTTTCGAACTGATTTAACTAAAGCTAAGGCTAAGAAAAAAGCCCAAATATATGAGCAGCTACCTTGCGCAAGAGCCCGTGCCACGTAGTCGCAGAGCACGAGCTGCGGCTCGGAGGGCGGCGCGGCGAGCCCGGGCCAGGCGGCGCGCGCGTGCTCGCGCACGAAGCGCAGCGCGCGCGGCACGTCGCCCGGCCGCGCGCGCCGCACCACCAGCCGCGCCTCATTCTCGGTGCCCTGCACCTGACCAAACCAAGTGGAGATAGGTACCAAAAGTTCTGCAAATTTTAACTTAAGAAAATAGAGATTCAGCTGAAAGCCATGGTCTCTGACATGGAATAATAGTAAGTACCTAGTAATTGCAGCAGATAATTAATTATGGCGACCATTTATTAAAACTACCTACTCGTATTTGCTAAACTTCTCCGATTCATGTTTTAGTAACAGCATCCTTTACTTTTAGTCAGGTGAGAAAAATAGGAAGCTACATATTTATATGTGTGCTTAATAAATTTAGCACTTTCTGTCGGATGAGATCACAGCTTGGATGAAACTAATACTAAAACTACTGAAACTTTACTAAAGTCTTAAAAAAACTGTTTTCTAAGGAAACCGGGACATTGAAGGTCACTTTGTTACTAGACTAGGTAATCCAAGTTTTTATTAGAGGTCGTTTGGCGTTGGGGTATATCCGAGTAGATCTTGACGATAGGGTAACTAAAAGGGTGGCGAACAATAGAGATTTTGACATTGTATGACTCAAATTGAAATAGACGGTTTATAATGAAACACGCTTAGGTATGCGTACTAATAAAAGTTCTGGATTGAGGACAATTGTACTTGTCGAGGGACAGACAGAAATGAAATTTTTTTCTAGTACAATTGTATTGCTTTATCCGTAGAACTGACCATGATCTGCTTAGAGTTGGCATCTGGTTTGTCTGCGTAGTTCCTGACATGCCTGCTTGCGATGCTAGTCCACACCGTGCTCCTGAAGCTATGTTTGCTTATCAGACACTTGAACCAGGTTGTCAAAATGGACATAGTTGGGTAACCGAGAATGGTGCGAGCGGGGCTTATGCGCGAGAGTTTATTTCCGACGGGACATTTTGAATACTTGCAATTTTCTCATTAAACTAATTAAAAAAGCTTATTTAAAGTGGTAGCATGTTGACGGTTGCCATATTTGAGCTGTCACGGAGACTTTTTGATTTAGTTTTCGGAATTTGAAACAATGTTGTCATAATAATATAGGCATGAAGGTTTGATTGAACCCTTGATTTTGAACTTTTTCTAAGCTTGGAGCACATAAAGTGGAATACCTACAACCCGGTCACATTATCTCGAGACCTCGGCGAATCTCCCGCCCCGTTCTCCTTTCACCTCCCCGCGCTCGCCACGGCGCGTCAGTACGGTTAGCACTTTCGTTGCCGATACGCGTCGACTTGTTTTCGTGGTATATTTTTAAACATTTCATTGTTGCGTTTGGACTTTAATTGTTATTTTGTTATTGCTGTTACGTTAAAATATTGTTTTTGTTGCAACGTAGGACATTTTTGTTAAGTTTTAAACACTTCTTGTACCCACTTAACCAAGATTGTTTAATTTATTTTTCATAATTTTTTAATCATATCATTATAATAATTAATAGTACCTACATTCAATTAATTGACACAATATTTGTTTTGTTGGAAATCTTATTGTTTATAATAATATATGCTAGAGGATGCTTGTTTTGCGCACCATATCAGAGCGCCGACGCGACGTGACGTCATCGACGCCAGGTCTCGAGATAATGTGAACGTGTTATAGTCATAAGATATTGATTTGCACTGCATACTTACGAGATAACAGAAAGTTACCTATACCTACCTAGTATTATAGTAAATTACCTAGTATTATAATTCCTACATAGAGTCCAAAGCTCAATTGGCTGCCAAAAAGCTGGGTATCCTTTCGAAGGTGCGGCGGTACTTTACGCCAGAACAGTTGCTGTTACTATATAAAGCACAAGTTCGATCGTGCATGGAGTACTGCTCGCACCTTTGGGATGGATCGGCCAAATACCAGCTTGAGGCGTTGGAGTCCATTGAGAAACGTGCCAAGAGGCTCATTGGTAAAGACTCCCTAGTTCGGGCTAAACTCCAAACTCTCGAACATCGGCGCAAAGTTGCTATTGTCAGAGCATTACCTCCGACTTACGTAACCTATGGCTATACTACTATGGGGTTTCGGGGAATTATACACTAGAATCACATACTCAATCGGTTTTATGGAAGCTACTCACAATTTTAATAATATCACAGCACTTCACTTATTCACAATCACAATCAGAGGACAGGCGGCTTAGCCTTTCCAATCTTCCATCTTTTATATCGCCCCCGTATTATCACCGACACCGCCATCTTGTCGGTGTTCTCACGACTCCCCAGTCGTGAGAGTCACGCACCATCCGTCAGCCAGCCGACAGTGGTGCCACCATCAAGACGTTGGGGGTTGCCATGCTAACACTAGTCTGTCGGTCTTTTACCGGATACATTTCGGAGAGTGTGCTTCTGATCTGCATGATCTAATTCCCTCTAGCCCTTTCTACTATCGGTCTACCAAAGGCACTAAAAAGCGTCACCGTTTTATGGTTGATATACCAAAAACTCGTACGAAACGCTTCGATTCCACCTTTATTGTGCGAACCGCTAGGGTGTGGAACGCTTTGCCTGAGTGGGTGTTTCCCGATAGATATAATCTAGGTGTCTTCAAGTCGCGAGTGAATCGGTTTCTTCTAGGCAAGCATGCTCCATCGTAGACCGTATCGTTGCTCACCATCAGGCAAGATGACGGTCAAATGCAAGCCTATCACTGATAAAAAAAAATAATAATAATAATTTTTCCTATTTTTTTTTTAATATTGGACGTGTCGTGAAGATAGCGGTTGGTTACATTCTTCTTAGTTAACATAACCTTAACCTTTAGACCTCTCCATCATCTACATATGTGAGAAGAAATAGGCACCTGTCAAAATAGACTATGGTCTAAAAACAGACATCAAAATTTACGTGTTCAAAAAAACTTTTGTAAATAATAAAAATGTAAAAAAAACTTTAACCAAAATTTTCTATAATTGCTGCAACTAGTTGGAATGAATTGACGTGAAGATAAAAATATTAGGATGAATTTCCTGAGGTTAATGAGTTATCAGGCTCTGAGGGTGGTTTCTCTGCCATGCAAGCCTTTGACCAACGTCGTGACCAAGAGGTTCAGGAAACCGTCCATCTGTAACATATGCGTCGATGCACAACAATATAAACCGGTAAAAATCTAAAAACTTCTAATTTACTTGGGTAATGGGCCCAAGTTTGAAGGTAGGTATTTTAAGACAGATTCAAACTAAAACTAAAAATATATCTGTCTTTATCATTGCAAGCCATTAGACAAGGATGCCAATAGTTTTAGAAAATTTAGATTTGTCTTAAAAGCCTTCAAACTTGGGCCTAATGTACATACCTACTCGTATATTAAAAGTGCTCACCAAAAACAGAATGGAACATCACAAGCAGTCGTCATAGTTTTTAAATTCTAAGATTTTAAGCTCCGTAATCTACATCCTATGGCTTGGCCATTTCATGTGCGACCTTCCTATGGAGCAACAGACATATAAGTGGAATAAAATGTATCAAAATGTTCCAGATATTGCTTAGCGAGGGTGGGTTTAGTAGCGGATAAAAGAAATGCGTGATAACGACACGATAAATCCGATAGTCAATGTGTTGCCTTACTTCTCCCAACACTTCTAAAGATGGTCGCCTAATGGTTTACCTTGGTAATATTGTAGGGAGGTTGGTACTTCCACATTCCATGGATCCCGAATGTATTTTGTGGTATTGTCTTATTATTCAAGTGCCACGTTTCTTATACTCGAACTGGTTTTCTAGTGCTATTCTCACTTCTATGTTATTTCTAGTGTAATACTTACACATATTTTTCTTGGTTTCTAGTGTTTTGACATTAATTCAGTGACATGGGAACGTGGCAATGCGTGTCACGCGAAGATGATTAGATCATTCCTCTATAAGCAGTACTGGCCGCGAGAACCGAGCGTCGTGGGCCTTTGGATGAATCTTAACAGCCCCTATTTGAAAATGTTAACTGAGAAATATTCCAATACTGGTAAAACCTATGCCAAATGTGATTCATGTAACGTTAACTTGGTGTGACTTGATAACAATGATAGAGCATATTTGTATTCTTTACGCCCCGGGTAGGTTAAATTGTATCCCATCAACAACAATTCCGAAAAAAAATTCAAGTCTCGATTTCGATTTCACTTGGGCCATAAAAAGTTTTGAATTCCAGACCAATCAAATGACATAATATTTTTTAATCATATTTGAGGTAAGCAGGTGTGGGCTTTACTTTAGTGGATACTGGATAGCTATAATTAGCAGATACGAGTATGAAAAATAAATTGTGCTTACTCCATAAAACATTTTTGTCATTACTTCTAGGCGATCGTTACCTGGCATTCGAGCGAATGGAACGAACCGATGAGAAAAGGCTCATAGGGGTGTTAGTCGCTAATAAGATCTGGCCGTGGAATGCGAAAGAGCTAGAAGAGTGGGCTCATGCCACTTGCTCCAGACCTGAAAAGCATAGGATGTATTTCATCGCTCACTGCTTCAAAAGTTCCAACTTGTTCAAAAAGTACAACGTGCCATATATTTTTGATGTGAGTTCTTTATTTTATTCCTATGCATTAACTTTATAGCTTTGTCATCCTCAACCGGCCTAGGTATTTTTGTTTAAATATCATTGGGAATATTACACCCTTTGTTAAGATACTTTTATTGAAATTGTATTAAGACACTTTTCGGTTTCCAAATTTTCATTTCATTATGCCAACTGTAATTCTGCCTATGTAGGATCTTATTGGAAGGCAGAACTCTGCGAAGCCAACTAACTTGTTATTCTACCTACAGTATTTCCCGTGAATGGTTAACTGTAATAATAGGGCCTGTCTCATAGGTGGAAATCTTGGGCTCGTCAGCTGATTCCACGGGCCAAGGCGTGGCGACGCATTTGCTTCGCGATGCTCTGCACGACGCTGAACTTCTGAGGCACCCACTAGTTCAAGTTATATCTCTCGGTAAATACACGTAAGTAGTTAACATTGTTTCCAGTGAAATTACAGGGCAAATGGGAGATTAATCATCTTATATCTCAGGGTGACGAGCGCAGTGCTGTGCCGCGCAGGGTCTTGAATTCTGCGAGTTCAAAATTTTGGGTGGCGCAGACCTGTTATGGGCAAACGTGACGTTTAACATCAGGCGAGCGATTTGCTCGTTTCGTCACTTAATCAAATAAAAAAAAAAAAAAAAAAAAAGTTAACGTCCATCCAGATACTTTTTTATGAGTTACTATCTGCGCCCCGCGGTTTTAGTTGCGTTTTCCGGAATAAAAATTAGCCTATGTGTTAATCCAAACCATGAACAACTTTCATTCCAAATTTTATGTAAATCTGTTCAGCCGTTTTGCGAGAAAGAGCAACAAACATACTTACAAACTTTCGCGTTTATAATATTAGTAGGATTTTTCACAACATAAAAATCACCTATCTATTATTACCTACCTATCTATTATCTATTACCCGATAGCTCAATGTTTTACTATAAACTATAATGGCTAGGTATACCTACTAGAGATGACACTGCAATGCATTGCGATGTCCCATTAAAATTTAATAGTGGCACAAATCTACACTTTAAAACGTGGAATGTGAATAGGCATGACGACAGTATCAAAAAATCGCCGATTCAATGCTTTCAGGGGAATAGCCAGATTAAAAAAATTTAAAACACACGTTTAGTTTTATTTTTAAAAAACAGATTATTAAGATTTTCAATAAATTAAAACATTAAAATACAGCAATCGGCCATCTTGTCAGAAACAAGAATCACAGCGTATGACGTCACGCCTAAGTGAACTCAAGTCATCCGCCGCTCATCACGCATAGACACAATGACATGACACAAGGCCGTGACGTCAAATCGACGCCATGACACAAGCAAGCTGTTTTCGGGCACTGTTGAAAAAATATGTGAAAAATGGCTTCAAACTTCGTTAAACTTAAGTTTATTACCGAAATAAAGGCTTTTTTGTAAATAATAAAAGTGTACTCACATTATGGAAGAGGATTTTAAAATCTTTCGTCACGCCTATTTCTGAGTCCGAGCTCCAACTTCTGACCTCAAACTTTCATGGAGTTTTCTTTGATATTAAGTGAATTATCATCATAATTATAATAGTTGAGCAAATGAAATCGTTGTAATTTGTCAGGAACAAAATCTGCGAGCGATGCGGCATGAAGCGTGAATGGTCGATGGACTACCGAGACTTCGTGGACGACGCCGGTCAGCGCGTGTTCTTTCCGCGCCGACCGCACCACACCGTCTCCATCTACACCAAGAGCAACCCTCTCAACAAGGGCGGCGTGCTGCCTTGCAAGCCACCCTTCTAACTTAGCCTCCCAACTATAACCTCAGTAAAATTCGAAATATATTTAAGCGACATCTGTTGGTAAGAATGGGACAACTTTGTGTTAATGTACGGGGATGCGCATTGATAGAAGTTAAAGCGACATCCCTTGGTGAAAAAGGCAAATTCGTGATTTAATTGTGGTTTGAAAAGTCTGCACATTTCCATTCGATCGGGGATTTATCTGAAGAAATTGCTGAAATGCAAAATCTTAGTATCAGCTTTCAGTTAGAAGATAACCAAAGTTATGGAACCGAAAAACTCACCTTCAATTTATTCACTGCGAACATAATGTCAAGGTAAACTGTAAGTACGAAACCATGTAACAATAATGTAATTTTTTTTTTGACTTTAACATTTTAAGCAAAGTACTAAACTGTGTATATAGTATTGTTTAAAATAAAACTAGGAAAAATAACGATTACATTTTTATTTCAAATTGTTGTAAAACTTTATTACTAAACTAATATTTAACAATAAATACATCAAGTACTGGTAACAGAGCTTAGGAAAAACTCATTATTAGATTCTTTGACAATCTTTGAAAATACACCTATTTTTTACAAAATAGGAAAATTTACAAAGAAATTGTACTTATTTATCTCCTACTTACTCAAATACTGCAAGAGATAATTCTCAAGAAATCACAAGATTTCTTTTAGGAAGAAATGAAGAAAAAAGAAGTAGAAAACTAACATTATCATACCTAAATTCTTTACCGTTAATTATTTAAAATAATCCGATACCCTAGATCACATAACAAGCTCTTAGTTCTTATCACAACAATAATAATTATTCAGTATACAATAAAGAAAATAATGATTATTTAGAAATACTTAGTTAAAATTTTGAGTTGAGGTAGGAAAATAAAAGTAGAATGGTCCTAAAATTGTACAATAAAAAAAAAGAATGAGCACTGAATTATCATTTTAACAACTTAACTTTAGGTATTCCTTAACCAAAGTTTACAAATAGTTCTATTCTTCTTGAAATATACGACTAAAGCTTGATATAAAACGTATAACTCAAGTTATCGTTGAAAATAATAGATAGATATACCTTACTACCGCTGGGCAAAAAGACGACGTGAGCTATCAACGCCTTAATGCCGTTTAGGCTTTTGTATTACTTTCCTCTAAAATAGCGAAATTATTCGCGAATATAACAAGACTTCGACAAAATGATTGGTTTGGATATGTTTGACTTCGTACCTACAGCATGCTACTATAGTTCTTACAGCATCGACAATACGGTTTAGTTCTTCTTAGCGTATCCCCAGTGAGACCCGCCTTCCTTGCCTCCCTTCTTCCCGTGCGAGGAGTGGTGCTGGTGGTGCTCCTCGTGGCCTTGTTTGCCGTCGTGCCCTTTGTGGTCCGCGTCCACGTGGCCCTTGTTACTGTGGAGAATAACTAATTTTAGTGATCATGTAAAAAGCATTTTATTTATATTGCTAGGAGTATTTGATTTTTGTCTTTTTTCTGAGTCTTATGGAGCCATGATGTAGCTATCTACAGTTTCACTTTGGTGCTAATTATTTTTGTATGGATATTCAGTTTTAGTTTTAATTGGGCCAACCACAGGTATGTAACTTATAACCTGAGGATACATCTGTACGTAGTTACTGTTCTTTTGATACACGCTGTACTCAAATAATGCAGCCTCTCCATTATCCAAATCATAGTAAGTATTTACTTCAGACAAGGACAATATGACCCAATAGGACATCTCAACATCATCATCATCATCATCATTTTCGAAACCTGTCTTTTATATCTATGTACCTACCTACGTCAAGACCTTAATTGTCTTTGAAGTGTTTTGCAAGATTCTCATATTGATAAGATTTTAGTTTTATTTAGGGCCGCCTCTAAGGTATGTGACGCCGCGCCCGCGCCGCCCGGAGCGAAAACCCAGTCAGGGCATTCCCAATCGTTGATGTAAGTTTTTGCAATCGACGTCCATCCAGAAAGATGCCTGACAGCCCGACAGCCCTAGGTTTATTAATATATCACAAAACTTGTAAAATAACTCACCTATATCCCTTCTTCCCTCGTTCCACAAAATCGTGTCCAGCATTAACATGATGAGCTTTCTTCTTCCCGCTCTCGTTGCTGGCGTGCTTGGCGTTAAACTTGCCGAACCGGTGGTGCTCGCCGCTCTTGTGGTAGTCGTCGTAGAACTTGTGCTCTTTGTGGAACTCGTCCTTGTGGTACTTGTTGTGGTAGCCTGGAAGTTGGAGACGGGGGAAGTTAGTTACGAATGGAATGGGTCATTGGGGAGAGAGTTATTTTCTGGGTTACAGATCTCATTCTTATGTTGGGTAGATATTTGAGCATCCCTGTACAGAGGAATTAATGTTTAATTAATAATACCGGTATTGCCAGGAAAAGTTAAATGTTTGAGCCTATCAATTTTCCTGGTATTTTCCAGCTTCTCACGCGTAAACAGCGTTTTATATCTTGATCAACCTATAATCATCGATTTTAATATTTTTGATGTAGTTCTCCTGTTAGCGTATTCTTAATCAATAAAGTAGTACACATTGATCAAAGAACTGTACTATAAAAGCGTATCTACTTCATAATAATTGGTAACAGCTATGTCTAGTGCACTTCTATTTGGTGAGGCCGAAATAACTACCGCTGCTTCCGAATGTGAGTCAAATACTTACATAACTTTAAACACCTATATGCTTGCAATACATAAACTAATCAGCACTCACAATAAAATTAATCTAAACCGGAACATGGGTAATGGAACAAAATGGAAATTATTGATAGAATTGCGGTTGAGGTCAACTTATAACTCATTACAGAACAAACAACAATAACTTTACGTAACCACCAGCTTTCTCTCACCGCAAGGTAAATCTATGGAACTTAAGTTAAAGTTCTAGAATGGACTCACTCGGAAAATGTTCTGATCATGCAAACACCGTGATCAATTGATCTGCATTCAATGATACAGCCATTAGTTTACCATGAACAAGAATAGCGAATCATGCTAAAAAGTTATGCCATCGATTCTTGTTTCTCTTATTTAATTGATAGAAATAGATAGTAAAATAGTTACCGTAATATAATAATACTTACATAGGATATAATGGATACGGCGACACTATACGTGCGAGCATAGGGGTTAATTCTATTGTTTTTTGATTTGTTGGTTACTAGCACATTTCAATTATAGATTAAAAACAATAACAGCAATCTAATATGATATCATCTTTAACTGCTTTCTTAAGTGAGTTGTAGACAAACGCCTCGATTTTCAGTAAAACCAAAACCCATGTATCTTATATTACTGGTTCATTGATTCAGAAATTAAATATATTATATTTGTATATTGCAAATTGTATTACGCACCTTTTGTCTTATGTCCTTTCTTGTGCCCCTTCTTCTCATCGAAGTGCGCGCCCCTATGGCCATGAGCCTCTTCCTCGTGACTTCCCTTATGGCCGGCATGGTCGTGGTGCTTCTTCTTCTTCCCGGCTGCTTCTTCGTACTCCTTCCTGTGGTGCTCGTCGGTCTTGTGGCCTTTACCGCCCTTGTCTACGTAGTGGTCTTCGTTGAAGCCTTTGCTGGTCTGGAATGGTGAATTTTGGGCCGTAATAAGATGCTATACGTATTACTTGAAACAGATTAGGTATGCAAGTCTGAAAAGTAAAACTAAATAACGTAAGTGTCAACTCAGGGTCAGACAAAGTCGAGTGACTCCGAAATTTCTTTCTGGATTTGGGTGAAATCTAATAACTAATAAGATATTCCTACTTTAAGGTACCTAAGTATCAAGTGTCTAGAGTCTAGATTAATATCTGCATAAGTTTTCAATATGGAAACAATAAACGGTACCTGTAAGTGTGGAATATTGAATAAAAAGTTAAAAACGCAGAGCGCAGCAAACATCATAAAAATTATGGTTATGTAGTATAATATGCATACAGAAATTTAGAATAAACATAACTGTATTTCCCACTCATTGCCAAGGATCCATAACTTTAAACCTGTTTGATGTAGGTAAACTAAGTAATTACTCGAACATAGAAATAAATTGTGTATTTTGTTAACAACGGTTTACCGAGACAGCATTATTATTAGTAGGTATAAAGTGGACGTCGGCCCTTCTGAAGATCTATTTATTAATAGATATATACTGATCTGGAAATAGACATTGAACTGAAATAGTTCAAGGCAACAAGAATCTACGCAATGAGCGTTCACAACATATTTTGCTATAATTTGTTTTGTTTCGTCTTCTTAACTTTAACTTTTTTTCTTAACTTAATAAGCTCATTCTTGTCTCAAAATTATATTTTAATTCCATGAAAAACATAGGTGCTATCGTGGTATTTAGCTGTTAGTGTGAAAAATAAATATTTGGAAAGTAATAAAAAGTACGAGTAAGTACCTACATAGTACTTAGGGTCGTAAAATATAAAACGTACCTTCTTTTAGCAAGATAATACGATGGGAACGCACAAGTTTATGATGAATGTTAAATAGGCATAAATAAAACAAACAAAGCAACATTAACATACCTTCCCGCCATGTTGGCCATGATGCTTAGCATGGTGGGCGTGACCACCCCCTTGCTTGTGGCCATGCGCGTGCTTTTTGTGGTGATGATGACCAGCCGCCACCGACTGGTCTCCATCCAACTGCTGTAGGGTAACCACAGGAGCAGCTGCCACTGCTGCTGGCACTTCAGCCGGAGCAGACGACACAAAACTAGATGCAACTGGCAGCGAATGAGTGAACTGAGCGGGAGACACTGAATGAATGGGGCTCGTGAACGGCGCGGGCCGAGCTGGTCTGTATGCTGCTTCAGCTGCCTGGTATACATTCTGGTTTTGGTGTGGAGCTGCTTGGTACAATGGTTGAGATGTAGATGGCACTGCGAAATTGGCATTGTTAGTAGAATGAACAGGATGCGTGTTTTGGGACACCACATACGCAGTCGAACTCACGTCAGGGTCGAGATACCGTGCGGATTTCGGTGCGCCCGGTGATGCGTACACTCTGTGGTAGTGGTCGCTAGCAGCCGCTAGCATTTCCTCATAAGGTGGAGATGATGGCTCGGTGTCTTCCGTGAACTCGTGGACTTCGTACTGGTGGATCTGACGCGGAGTTCGGATGTAGTCCGCCGAGCGGGGTATCCGCCGAGGTTCCTCGCAGCATCGTTTCACTCGAACATGCTCATCGTATGGACCCTCGTCGTGAACGTCCCTTCTTCTCCTGTAGACGACCTCTTCTTCTTCAACGTCATATGGCTCGTCGACATCTTCTTCCTCGACCCAAGGTTCTTCAGCGAACTCGGCAGCCGCGACGGCCAGCAGCAGCCAGATCACGAGTGACCGCATTGCACCCACTGCGGCGGCACTTGTTACTTTTTTGTTTTATACTTTTGCACCTTTCACCGAAGGATGCGTTGCTAAACGCGGCGGGACTGCGAGTTGAGCTCCTGGTGTGCGGTTTTCGTTTTATACGAGGCGGTAGATAAACATGCTTGTTTGCAGAGACGAGCGCGCGGACGCCGCGTACAGGTGACACTGCGCCGGCGGCGGCGTACCTAGAAAGCGTTCTTAACAGGTCGACGCAAATCGCCGATTATCTTCACGATTTTTCTAATGCGGTGAAAACGGCCGTGAATTGGATTTTGTCTTCTAATCGTTTGTGGCCGTGAGATCAGTTTGCGTAACACCGCGTAACTGAAAATGACGTGTTGAACTCTGACACCTTACTTACCCTCGTTTGAAAAAAACAGCGACGGAAACAAAGTAAAATACATAAATGCAAAAACTATTGAATAGACACGAAACTATTTGTTTTGATGCTTTGCTAGCTTATTTAGAGATTAAGTGGGAATTTTATGTACCTACAACGTTTTATACAATAACATACCTATCTCGTTGCTTTTACCTATAATATCATGTTTTTTATAAATAGGTTGCCTTAGCTTTGTTCCTTCTACATCCAAGATCTAATGTAATATGTATATTTTTATTCTTATTAATAAAATATATCTTTATTTCTACATAAATAACAGCAGTACCTACGATTATCCGACTTCCCACAAAAGGGTAGATTGTCTGTTGCTTTGTGACCTTTTACCAGCTGGGTATAGACTTGACCGTTGGATTGCGAGCTGTCGATATGGTCGTCTTTGTATCCCGAGTGTCATAGGCTGCATTTTTCAGTCAGCTTTTACCTACGCCTTTTTTTACAAAAAATACTGTAATATAACTATATGTCTAATAGTACTGGTTTGTTGTAAAGTACCTACGAGTACGATATCAAATTTTATTTGAAGTAAACAATGACTCCGACTATTCATAGACTTACTGAAGTAAGTCTATTCTTGGCCGTGGCTTTTTGCAATTTTGTCCGAGACAGTCGTGATAAAATTAAACTAAATTCGGGTAGGTACCTTACTGATCGTGAACTCGCCGAATAATTGTTATGATTTTTTGAGTTCAAATAAAAGATTCTGTAATCTGTAACCAGACTGCAGTTCCCTTGACCAATTTATGGATGGTGCAAGCAGGTGTTTTTATAAAGTTTTTATACTTACCTATTAATTTTGCGGTTGGTGTCACTATTCTTGAGAATGTCTCTTAATTTGCAGTTTTGGTTTGGTTTCGAAGTTAGTTTAGGTTCTTTGATTTTTTTCAGATGTGACCATTGTAGTATGTGTGGCGTAGTAGCTCCCAAACACACAAGATACCAAACAAACACACTGATTTCGATTGAGTTTTTATTGTTCAAAATGTGACTAGATCTACGTAGAACGTCTATCTATTATTATTCAAGAAAATATGTTCAGCCGTTACTTGGTGACTTGAGTATTGCATCTGCAAGAGAAATCAAATTGGACAGCTTCTGTCGAGTAGCTCGATAGCACTTCGTTACCAATCTTCTCCTAAACAAGCCCAATCTCACCGTAATAACACCGCCGCCGTGTCGTCACGCACGGCCGCGCTCGCCGAAGCAGTTTTCAATCAAAGCAAATGAATGCATCGACAAAGATGTCAAGCAGTATTGCGTGTCGTTACATTTATCTTTTGAAATGGTTTACTTAATGTTAGCTCACTGTTAACGTTTATACTATAACTTAAGCCCATATCCAATCTATAAATGCGTGTTCGCGTATTTTTTCGGGATATGTCCTATGTGTCATAAATTGATGCACTACGATTTTGGTTTCATGAGATTTATTAAGCTATTTGTTTGGTGAAAAGGTAAATACTACAAACATTCATTCATTCATGTTCGCAGCATATTTTAGATACCTACCTAGAATTTTTTTTTTTCAGTAAAAAAAAATTCATGCAACGTAAAAAAAATATCATTCATAATTTTTAGGTAGGTAGGTTACTCATAGGTATATTTTACAGCAGTTAATTAAAAGAGTGCCGAAAATTTTATCCTCAAGTTAGAAGCTGGTATAAGTCTGTGCATGATTGTCTAACCTTCAATACAAAGTTTCAATCAAATGTTAGGAAACAATGGGTTTTAGAAACTAAATAATTTCCATTAGAAGTTGCTGCTGTTGGTCAATTTTAATTTATTTTTTACTCAGTCAATACCTATTGACTTAAATGCCGAGTTGCAATTAGTTTCCAACGAAAACATAGAAATTATGCAATTGGTAGGTGCCCACCTAAATATTGTGACCTGTGGCACCCTGCTGTGGTAGGTATTCATAGAAACAGAATTCGCTGATATAGGTTTTAGTTTGTCATCCCATTTGCTAAAGGATGAAAACTATCTCTGTCTCTTTCTAGCCAGGCATCTAACTCAGTAGCAGAAAGTTTCAGACCCAGAGAAAGATAGCTCTGCCGTTTTGTTGATAAATCCAAGAAGCCAGGCTTTCACGTTTCTCAAGATATTTATTTTATTCGAAATTAAGTCCAGTAACCTTGCAGACTATTGTTATTTCATAAAGAAATACGTAGATCATACTAAAAAGTTATTACCTGAGTAAGCATTTAGCTCGGAAACCAATTTTTACTTGGGCACATACGAGGTTCACTCGTAGGTTCTCTAGCGTTGAGATTTTAAATAAAATATGTGAAAAATATTCAAATATTTTTATTTTGATGTGTTCTCAATAAACTGATACGTCTAAAGCAAAACGTGCAATTTATCAATATTTCTTATAGCTAAAGATGTCTACGTTAAATATATTTAACAATTTTATTTACAGGTTAGTATTATGTACCTATTTTAATTGATTTTTACACCATTTAGGAAAAGATGGGAAATAAAATTTTGCGGGTAGGTACAAAATGTTGCAGTATTGGCAGATGCACTCCAAATTAACCTCTATCTAAGTAGATTAGGGTGTAAATTTAAGGATCAAAGTAAATTAAAAATAATGTAGGTAATAAGGTACAAGTTATGGCACATTTTTGTTAATAAAATTATCCTAAATATTTACACAAATGCACAAGTCTTTCAATTTCGATAAAAATACGCTTTTAATACTTTATCTTTAATACTTATTTAGCGTAATAATTATATATAAACACGATAAATTAGTTTTTAAAATCTATTCAAAAGATATTAATAAATTATTTTAATAGGAAATAATTATAGTCGTTGTTGAAGTAGATAACAATTCCATTTTCATCAATACGTAGGTATTTCCGCAGTTTTATATGAAGTATATTTTATATTAGCTGTAAGATTCACGAAAATACAGTAAGAGTAGGTTCTTAGCAACTCAATCAATTAAATTATCTAAATCGATTCCACGTTGTATCGGGTTATTTTGTAAGGGTATTAAGCCGAAAGGAGCTCATAGCACTTCACTTTTTGAACAAATTTTATTCTACTACGAACCACACTGAGAAAAAATCACCTAAAGTACTGAGTATACTGACAATCACTAGAAACTGATGCTAGTACTAGTTTTTACGGTGACAACCATTATATTATGATAGTTGTCACTGTAAAAACTGGTGCTAATCATCGTAACTTTTGGGTGATTGTCAGTATGCTCCGTACTTTAGGTGAATTCATCGGAATTTTGATTGCCATTTTTCTCAGTGCAACCATAGCTAATACACACATCTGTTTCTGATTTACTTTTATCAATAAAATAACTCATATTTGATTTCAGGATTGGTTAGAAATTAGTTGATTATAATGATGAGTATAGGTATCTACAATAATCCCCTTTCGGCTTAGCATGCCCTTTCACAATAAACCTGTTTAAGAATTGCAATATTTTTGCAAAATAAATAAAGTATATCAATCTTACATAACTACCTAGTAAGTCTTTATAAAATGGTCTGAAACAAACGGAGTGAAAGTTTCAGGACTCTTTATTTTCTTCTTTTTGTGCAGCGGACAGCTCTTTTGTTTGTGCCCGGTCTCCGACTTGTTATGCGTCGGTTTGTATTGAGCAGGAATAGAAACACTTTTCTTGGTAAACTTTTGGCAATGTTTGTTCACTTGGTCCTCGCGGACCGCACTGGGCAATGTTCTTAGGTTGGCATTGATGTCGTTCTTCAGTTTGTTGATGTAGGAGTCGGGGGAGACTTCCAGGTGGCTGTGGTGGAGGCAGGTTGACGTCATCTGGGAAGAAAACATGGAGTTAGAGATTGATTGAACGCGTTCCTTGATGGCAGAATTATATGAATAGATTTCACTTGCTTGTTTACTGACGCTGATCGTTACTACTGGTCTATAATAATTGGTGTAGGTATTAATGTTGTGCTTGTGTGTTGCAGTGTATTTTATTTTTGTCTTTTGTGTTTTTTTTTATTTTTTTTTTGGAATCTGGAAGAAGTAGTCAATGATGAGAGCGAGGTACGTACGGGCGGGTCCCTGGTCCTCGCGTAGAGCGCGGCGCGCTCGGCCAGCTCCAGCCGCAGGCGCCAGGCGCGCGCCGCCGCCGCGCGCGCCCGCGCCGGCCGCCCGTCGCCGCGCGAGCTGTGCCATCTGGGGAAAACACGAAAATAACAGACTTTTCGAGATATACATGTTTTTAAAAGTCGTACGGAGCTACGAATAAGTATTAGCAACCGGTGCCAGTTCTCTAAAGCGGAGTCATATTTTCGCGTGAAAATTTGTTTCGCGTTGTCGTAATAAAAAGCATCGTTTTCGATTAGTCTTGTTTACATGAAACCCTTTGATGCGTGCCAATTTACCGATAGTTCCGCGATAACGATTCGTTTTCGCCCACTTGTTACGATAACGCGAACATTTGTCGAATCCCAAAAATATCGTAGGATAAAAGTGTTACACATTGTTTTTGTTTTAGGGTTTTTTTACACAACCTCAAAAATGAATTTTCCTACAATACCTAGTCAGCAGCTGCAGTATCCGGGCGCGCTGGCCCGCGGCCCGCAGCGCGAGGCAGGCGGCGCGCACCGACACCGCCCGGCCGCGCGCGCTGCCCCGGCTCAGCGCGAGCCGCATGCCCACGGTGTAGTACTCCAGCGCTATTGGGACCAAGCCTGACACAAAACAACGGAGACGTTTAGCCCTCAATACATCAACATTCAGGGAACAAGTAGTATTGATGATGATGATGTTGTTGTTGATGCAAAACAAACTACTATAAAACTAGCGAGAGATCTATAATATGCTGTTACTGAAATCATTTATCATCCACCTGATAAATTTAAATAATTTAGACATGGTATCTACTATTTTCACGGAATAACATCAGGACAGCTGCTATTAAAAATCCAAGTCCCTAACATCAATATCTGTAGGTAAATATCTGCTTCTTAAATCAAACCCACCTCGTTCCGTCATCCAGTTACCAAACAGCACGTAATGTTCCCAGTTCCCGGGCTCCAGCTCGAGCAGCTTGTTCAAGATCCAGCGCTTGTCTTCGTCCGGCTTCAGGTGGAGCAGCTCCAGGTACGCTTGGACGAAGCGGGGCTCCAGCGAGATGCAGCGCTCGAGCATTCTCAGTGCGTCGCTGGGACGGTTCTTTTTTCTGAAATCATGACAGTTGAAGGATAAATTAGACTTAAAAACTACGAGTAACAGACTTTTCAAAGTTCAAGTAAAGAAGTGTTCCTTTCTCATTATCGAAAGTTTACCACTAGTCTGCTAGTCTGGCTTAGTATAGGCCGTAGGTAGGTAAATGGTCATTCCATCGTGTTCTCCCCGCGTAGATAATATATGACAAAGCTAGAATATGGATTATGGATATGTTTATCTCTTTTCTGCGGGATAAACATGGATGAAAAACAGTGAATGGAAAGAATTTGTCCACGTTTCAACTCATTACCTTCCTCATTTCATTATACACATTTTGTTTATTGTGTTATTAATTATGTAAACGAGATGAATAATCCCGCACACTTTCTATTATCTTTTTCCGTATTTGAAAATTATCAACATGATAAAGCAACATAGAATAAAGAAAAATATATTCTCAGACGCAGTTAAGTATTTACCGAGGTAAGTCAAGGGTATCACCCTTTGACTTTATGTTCAACCTTACTCAATGCCGGCGCATACGCACGCGGTGAGTGATACCTGGTAATCTTATCAGTAGATACAGTGCGACATAGCTTGAATTGAGCTAGCTAAATGTCCGCGACTTCGTACGCCGTTAATGAAAATGCGAGTGAATCGGTTTTTTCTAGGTAAGCGTGTGCCATCATAGACCGCATCATTGCTTATCTACCATCAGGCGAGATGGCGGTCAAACGCAAGCAAAAAAAAAAAAAAATCTAATGGTACGAAATTTCGTATATAATACAAACTTTGATCCCTTATTGACCCTATCAAGGGATGAATTTTCCAAAACAAAACTTAGTATGACACAAGTTGCTATCATAGTGTGGTACAGTAGTGTCTTTTAGGATATAATTATGTAGATTGTCTGTCTGAACAAACAAACAAAAACAGTGTTTTGCATTTAATTAATTGATATTAATAGAAGTGCTGTTTATCTCTAATTAATACAAAAGTGAAAGTAAGTGGGCTGCAATTCTACTGCAAATCACGTTTAACATTTTATTATGCCGCATTGCACTCTGGTTACATTGTTTCACCACAATATATTCACTTCACAATATATTTACTGAGCAAACAGTACAATCACCGTTGGTGTTGAGGTAGGTTTAGCTGTTATCTTATAAAAATAGAAAGGCATTTTATTTACCCAGATGGAGCTGAGACGAATAAATTGTCATTGACACACACCTGTGTCGATTATAATATTTGATAGAAATTATAATATGACATTTAGAAGCAGAGAGGGCATGAGAATAATGGTATACGTGCAATGCAGTGCAGTTGTTATTGTGCTGTCTTAATGGCACTAAGCTACTCGTAACATAGGCAAACGTAACGTTTGCCATCCGGCGAGCAGCTTGCTCGTTCAAAGTGTAAAAGCTGTTCAGAGAGATAGTCATCTTTTCAAGTCTAGAGGGAATAAATAATCTTCTATCTGCAAGCTTCATCTTTGACCACATTGTCGTTTACGAAAGTGGTGGTCGAACGTGGCTTTATTTGTTTATTTTATAAAAAACTTTACTTGTAACTTTCAAAATGCTGTAATCGAATTTAGATTCAGATAGATTTATTGAACAACTAATACATTGTAATTTATAAGCTAGATATCAGTGCATTAGATAGTTTATCCTAGAATAAGATTTAAGATAATGGTACGGAAAAGGGGAAGGGTCGTGATTATCAGGTCAATGTACTCGTAACAAAAGTGACTTACTTAAGTTACCTCATAATTGCTTATCATCAGGCGATACGGCGGTCAAACGAAAGCTTAAAGTGGAAAAAAAAGGAGTAGTTAGGTTAATAAGCTATTCAATTCTATTCAGCTCACCTATAAAGTTTAGCGAGATTATAATGTGCGTTGACGTGGTCCCGGTTGTACTTGAGGGCTTGCAGGAAGTGGTGCTCGGCGCGACCCGAGGCCAGCACCAGTGTGCCGAGGTTGTTGTGTGCGCTGGCGTAGCTCGGCCATAGTCTGGAGGTATGGACGGATTACGGATCATTTTGGATCATCGTCATATTTATGACGATGATCCAAAATGATCAGTATTTTCTTTTTGTGTGATGATGTTCAGTATTTACTGACTGAAAAAAGTTCACATAGTCCGATTGATCGAACCAGGCGTCCCATACCCATCGTAATTTAATTAAAACAACCTACGTAACAATACGTGTCAAAAGCACGTTTTATGTGTTGTTTACTTGTATGGTAGGTTTTCATTTTGTCGATTGAAAACGCGGTTGGTTAAATCGTTCTAATATTGTTCTATAACAACAAACGCGCTTTGGTTACAGGTTAAAGGTTATTAATTTTTTAAAGCCTTCAAAACAAAAACTATTGTTTAGAAACACGTAACACAATGACACAATTATTAGTACTTTACTTCTATAGTATTTATTAAAGGTATTGTTTTGTACATTATTCATTTTGTATTAAAGGTATTGTTAAATATGTCTATAAATCTGTTTTACCTTTGAACCGAAATGTAGGTAGCTTTGCAATGCTTTGACGGACTTGTTCTTAGATGAAAGACCTTTATTTCGTAACTTAAATTCATTACAAACTTTATTTAATTTGCACGACAACTCTCAGAAGTTACGCTTAAAACAGACTAAAAGTGTTTGAAACGGTAACCTTGTTTCATTTTGTGAGAAATATTAATTGTAGAAATTCTAAACTTGTCTTCTCGACTTATTTTGAATGGCCAGTTTCCAAACATTTACATAATTTCCTTAATGGAGAACGTATTGTCCGCAGTTAGGGGAGTAAGGAAATGTGTACTTACGCCAGCGCTTCTTTGTAATGCTTAATGGCGTTCTCCTGCTGATCGATATCTTTGAGGAAATTGGCGAAGTTGTAGTGGAGTTTGGCGTTGTGGGGGAGAACTGAGAGATCCGCTCTGAAACAAATTTTGGAGTTAATAAGCTGTTTAGAATTGCACGTTTCGCATTATGGTATCATTGGTTTGAACTTGAACCCTTTCTATTTACTGTTCAGTAAGTTTCCGTGTCAGCGCGACATTTTTTATCACTAGGTAAAACGCTTTCATAGCATCGTTTCTTTTCTTCATTGGACAGTCATTATCAATCTTTTACGAATAGTAGGTACCTACTCAGATTTTTAAATGGTTAGTGACTTGTTGAAAAAAAGTGTAAGCGTTTGGCTGCTAAACTGGTCGTACGGCTGTTTTGGGCCATACAGGAACTACTCGAAATACTGAAGTACGTATTGTTTTTAAAAGTAACTGAGTAGCGTCTCCCTCGTCATTCAATTCCGACTCCTCAGATTTGTGCGTAGGTACTACTCCCGTGACGAAAACTTCTCACAGCTAGCATGCTTCGGTTATTTTCAGTCCCTGAGTAGCGTCTCCCTCGTTCTCTAATCCCGGTTCCTAAAATGCTTGCGCGCTACTCCGACCGCTACGAGAACTGATTATAGCTGGAATTTTTCGGTTGTTCTCAGTACCTGAGTAGCGTCTCCCTCGTCCTCCAGTCCCGGTTCCTCAGATGCGTGCGCGCCACTCCAGCCGCCACGAGCACGGCCACCCCGATGACGGCCGCGCGCCGTCCGTCGCCGCCGCGCCGCCACACCAGCTGGACCCCGTACACTGTGAGCAGGACTGAGCCCACGCTGGAATGTTGGGAACACAAATCTAATGTTGAGGTACTGAGTAGGTAAAGGTTTATCATACTTCTTGAGCACGCTTTTTTTATTAACTGCTTAGCGAAGTTCTATCCTACTTGCGTTCAAAAAATCTCAATTCATCAAATAATTATAACGCCTAGCTAGGCCACTCCTAGCGCAAAGCCTCCGAGCTCGTAGCTCTTACTCCTAGCTAGGAAATTCTGCGAAATTGTTTAGCACTATTATTTCTCTAGGAACCATGACCTCCGCGTGATGTGTCGAAAGGTTATCAACCAGTTCTTATCTTTTATCTCAATTTTATCTAATATTTTTACAAACAAGAATTAATACGTTTTTGAGTTTGCTCATTTTCAGTAACCTTTCTAAGGATATCATTTAAATTTGACCTTACCTGGGAATGTAAAGCACCCTCTCAGCGACGACAAATCCCACCGTCACGAGGAGGTTCGAAGCCGGCAGATACGGTATCACGAGTAGCAACAGGCCCACCACAGCTGGCGTGTGCTTTTGTAACTGGAATTTAAAAATGCAAATGAAGATTTTGAAAAGAATTAAAAATGTATGAAAAAATCAAAGCTATTTATAGGTGCATGCATGCATATCTTCTGAGATAGAACTAGGGGTCCCTTGTCCTGCACTAATTATGCAATAGCGTGTAATGGGTATTAGATATCAGAAACGAGTAGGTACTATAACTAATACCTACCGTCCTAACTACAACAAAGGTGTACTTTCTACTCGTGTTAAACTATTCCTAGTTCAAAATAAACAAGATATACCTAAACAAATTCTTAGGGGTTGCGACTCGTGGTCCCACTGGGATTGTACCACTATTACTCGTGGTCCCACTATCCCTGAAATCATTCTTAGCTCCACCATAAAACTATTTTCTTTCTCAAACTCGTAAAATTAAAAAAAGAATACTTGTTTATTGCTTTGCTATAATCACATAAGCATTTCATTCCGTGTATCCTACTCACCTCCATATCAGCCAAGCAGCGGTAGGACAGCGCCAGCAGCGCTATGAGAGCCGCGCAGGTGAGCAGGTTCCGCGGGTCCCAGGCCGACGTGAGCAGCGGCACCGAGCCCATCTGCCAGTCGTGGCTGAGCGACCAGGGGCACAGGAGCAGCCACCAGTTGAACGCGGCTAGGTAGCAGAACGTCATTATTCTGGAAATAGAAGAACTACATTTAGGAAAGTACTTATTTGAGAGCATCATGATGTTTACATAATCTAATTTCGACGCACTTTTTATTTAACACTTCATGGACCACATCCGTTATTAGTACCTGAAATAAATTGGTACTGACACCTGTTGTTCATGCTACATGACGACGTCAAGCTTCCCAAATTTTCTTTACCTGTCCACTTCCTTTATTTTGCAGTTTTTATTTACGCACAAGAGATTGTCTTTCTCCAGCTGCGAAACACTTATTGAAAATTAAAATGAGATATATAATACAGCTGGGTAACCGACACAAAGACGACGCTCGTTTGATGCGTCAACGTTACCCACAACAGTTTAAACTTCAACAGCATAACCAACCTGACAGCAATAGAAGGGTGGAACGCCGGCGGGTTGTCCTGCGGCGAGAAGGCAGGCAGCGAGCCCTGCAGCAGCGCTAGCCGCACTCCCACCAGCAGCACGAGTCCCGCGAGCGCACGCAGCACTCTGCCGCAGAAACTCTCGCATTTCCAGCGCCACTTCACTGCTGATGATGACCTGCAAATGTGTGTAAGAGTATTAAGAGAAGAAAAAAACCATTTGATCAAAAACTTTTTTTTTTGGAGGAATGGTTTGACAAAACACAACGCTTCTACTTTTTGCTTAAACTCTTAGGGCTGAAAACGCCTGTTCACTGCAGTGCTGCTGCTCTGACAACTTCTCGCAGACGTGAAATGTCACGTGTGAAAACAAAGAGAACTTTTAGCAATGATTAACTTTATAAGTGAGGCCCTTAATCGCAGCATGCTCAATTGTTTGATCAAGTATTGTAACTTCAGTTCATAGTTAGATATTTGGACTTATAAAATTTTGGAATAACGTATATGGGTGAAAGTAATGAAATAAATTATTTCTTTTGTAACTAAACAAAAAAATTGATTTTTGCAAATAATTATAGAGATAGATAATTAATAAAAGAGCTAATCATCGATTCAGAAAGAGAGAAGCATTCCAGTTTTAGATCAGACGAAATTTAGCTGGCAATAGATACATACCTAGCAATAGGAGTCCAGCATCTATACATGTCAAAAGCTATGTTGAAGAGTAGCGCAGTGAGGCCGGTCTCTTTGGCCAGCATACTGAGAGCTGCGAGCACTATGCTGGCCCATACTCGGTGGCGGCCCGAAGACCTGGAACACACGAGAAAATGTTTGGAGAAAAATTGCGAACAATTTAGGCTGTCTGTCATTCGGGTTTTTGACTCGAGATAAGGGTAGGTATACGATTGTAAATATAAAGTACTTTGGGATGCTTTAATCGGTATCCAACCCAACTTTTAATCACCCCAGTGCTGAAACGTCAGATCTACCCTTGAAGGGTGATTGGACCGTTTTTCACCACGCTGGCCAAGTGCCGGTTGGTGGATTCACATACGTCATTCATTTTCACCTCCGGACGTATGCAAAACTGTGTATGTATGTATGTTTATGTAACTGTGAACAGCAAGTGTTCAATTCAATTTGTTCAATGATTTTTTTATTTTCAAGATTAAAAACACACAAAATATTCATGAACCAAATAAGGCAATTTTATTTCAATTTAGTCACGTTTATGACGCCTGCTGCAAATATCTTCTCGCCTACAGTCATAATAAAATCACATCATTCGGCGGAAGGCTGCTTATTGATTACATTTCAATATACGGAGCGTTCTTGATTATAACTGCGTCAGAAATTTGGACAACTGTGACAGTATGATAGTTCTGACATCATTAAATTCTGGTTTCTGTTGTTTAAATGATGTAGGTAGGTGCATGGTTGCGTAGATTATTATTTGAATGGTAAGAAATCCGCAAAATGTACAGTAAAAAGTAAGGAGATAAGCAAATCAGTACTACACAAATACACAATCTACTCATAGTACCAACATATCACTATGAATTTATTATAAGTCCAAAAGTTAGTAAGTTGTACGTTTTAAGTTTTGGTACTAGTCCAAGTTTTTTGAAGATAAACTCCTATAAGTACAAGATGTTTAGACTAGAATTCAGGCTCTCCAATATATCTTACCTCACCTCTCCTTAGCTCTCCTTTTGTAAAAGTAAGGAACGGTAAGCGTCGTACCTATGTCGTTTAGTAAATTCGTGGAGCCGAGATTCTGTGTGCACTCTGTAGGGTAGTGCGTGGTGATCATTACCGACAGGCATCGGGTTCGCATCGATTCGTTTTCGACATAATTTGTCATTATCTGGGTCAGCGGGGACGTGCGGAAATCATACGGAAATGTTTTGTGTTTATTCGTGAAACGCCGGTATCGCATTATTATCAAATATTCAACGCTTTTTCCATGCCCAATTTGCAGGCTATTTTTATTTTCGTTTTCAGCGTGATAGAGGGACTTAATTGGAGCATCCTGCAAGTAGGAGTATAATCGATTCAGGATTTGTTAGCAAATGTAGCAATAGAACGGTTTATACAGACATGGAATCAAAAAGTGAATTCTCGTTTCAATGATTGATAAGCCTAGTGTTACGATTCGAGTATCTCTATCGAATATTCTAAACGCGTTTAGTTTTATTTCAATGGTAGTTAGTGGATCGGTTCGCTTGCACCCAATAAAATAAAATAATAAAATAAAAATATTTTGACCATAAAATTAACTAAACTTTTGGCTCTCTACTACAGCCACAGTAAGAGCTCTGCGTCCATTGTAATAACATACTACGGCTAGCACCGCGCTGTATAAGTAGAAAATAAGGATCGCAGTACGTAAAATAGTTTCTTAAAAACACAAAAAGGAATAAGAGGTCTCGAAAACTGAACTCTGAACCACTCGCCGTGTGATCGGCGCTTAATATAAGGCCACAACAACAATTGAGCATCACGCTCGCCAAGTTGTCCGCCCCCCGTCAAATAACTCCGTCATCGAGAGTCGCATAGTTCCCAAGTCTTGTTACCGCGGTTTGTTTCGGCATGCCAGTTGGCTTTGCGGCGCCATAGTTGGCTACACTTGCCCATAGTTGCCCATAGTTGGCAGCATGTTGTGACGAAGTTTCTTAGGGTCAGTTTCTAAATGATATTGGACGCGGATGTGACGTGACCGAAAAGTTTGATGACAACGTGCGTGCGTCAACTTCGAACCCTTGTTGCCTTGTTGCTATGCAGGATGAAGTTATGTCTTTGCTACATAGAACTAAGTAAGGCGTTTGGTGGGAGAAATGTGTTTGAGCTTGCGACTAGGTACTTAACTAAAATTACCTATATTTATCATATCTTTCTTCTAATACGTTTGATGAACAAGCTCAAAACTACTGCTTCCATTTTTTTATGACATAATTATGTGGTAAGCAGATAAATAGCAAATCGTTTTTAAGAGGCCTCATGTGATTAGGGACCCACGAATAAAAACAATGTATCTTCTTCTATTGACACTGCTGTCATTGACAAGCACGACGCTTACCACTATACGAACGACTGGCTCGTCTCTGTCTGGTGTATAAAAACACCGAGATGAGTTGTAAATTACAGGGAGGTTAGAACACTATAGCAGTAGACCTTCAAGCCTGGAAACCACTCCACCTACAAGAGCAAAGCCCTTTAAATACTAAATTAATTTGAGCACAATATTCTCACCCGTGATATAGTAGAATAGAAGAGAGGAAGAAGATGCAAGCTAAGACATCAGCTCGGCCAACCACTCCGGCCACCTGGAACAAGGGAAACAACAATTAATTTTAAAACCAAATAAACACAAATTATGTTATTTGAGGGATAACCCTGAAGACAGAGCTTCATAATGCTGCTTTAGTATTATCTGCCTGTCGTTAGAGCTAAATTAAAAGGGTGCTCGTGTTTAGATCAGAATTTTTCAGAAACCTGTGTCGCAAGCAATATTACGACCGGCGGTTTTGGGGGGAGACAAAGATGGAAGTTCAGAATTTCTTGGTGATATAATATCTGAAGCAGAAAGACGAGATATATTAGCCACAATTGGAAAACTATCACTTCTAAAGAAATTAGAAATAAATAAATTATAATTCTCTGGCAAACATGAAATCCCGGCCGAGGGAGTTTCAATGGGAAAACTTTGAAACAAACATTTACCAGCAGTATCACGTTTGATAAGAATTTAATTATGCACATTGTTTAAAGATAGCCCATTAATAAATTAATTTAACTGCAACCACTCTGGTAGAGAATGAATCTCTTTTCGGCTCAATGCAAATTAATTACGTATTTATTTAAACGGAACTCTTTGTGGATGGAATAAACACATTTGGTGCATAATCGGGGAATTGCGTGTGTACATTTTATTAACTTAATTGTAGTGTAGCTGTGTTTCAGGAAACGAAAGCTTTGTAAAGATAATTTTTCAGTATGTATGTTTAACATGCAGTAAATTATGTTAAGTGAGCTTTTGGTCACTTAGCAAAGCATGCTGATGGCGGATAGAATAGTCATAGACAAGTTGATCCACGCATAGAAAAGTGGAAACGTGGACGGCTGGTTTTTGTTTAAATCTCAATTCAGTGAAATCAGGTCAAAACTAAATTGATAACATCGAAAATGACTTGGATAATGCCTAATTGTTTGCTCCGAATATAAAAGAACTCGTGTAATAGAAAAACAGCTTATAGTGGATGCCGAGCTACGACGACGATGCTTATACCTACGTATAAAAATTAACATCCGCAAAAACTATTTATTTCCAAACAAAAACACAACAATGTCTAAAATTAAAAGCTTCGTTGGTAGTCTACGTTCAAGAGGCATGATTACACAACTGAATGAACTTCAAGAAGATCCCAAGTCCAATTTGTCTAGTTATCATAAGACAATATCGGCTATTATTTACTTATCCCTGAAATTCTAATCTCTATCATCAATATAGATTTAAACGTAAACCGAAGAACCTTTATCCCTCCATTAAAAATCCAATGAATATAAAATGATTACAAGTTGGTAGACTCTATCGAGGCGGGCTTAGCGTTAATGAAGCTTCAATCCGACCTTGGAACAAGAAAACCAATAACTACACTTGGCCAATAAGGACGGTAAAAACTGGGGTCGAAGGGACGGACTCTTAACCACCGAATAGATTACAGAGAAATAGCTAAGGACGTAAAGCTGTGCGTAGATACTTACACAGATAGCAATCAGTATCTTGTGTTCATAATTTGTGCTCTTACTGTCAAATTTATCTTGTTCCATTAAATTAGGCCTTCAACTGAACGTAGTACTCTACGCTATACGTATAATGGCAGTCAGTTTATTTTATGTTCATAATTTTTGCTCTTACTGTCTAGCTTATCTTGTTCTATTAGATTAGATAAACTGTTTGGTCCTGAAAAATTAACTAACAGAGTTAAATATTGCGAAGGATTTAGTACCATCTTACTAATTAAAAAAAATCAGTGATAAGTGCGAAGAGTGACGGGTAAAAAATTATTGTGCGATGCCTCGCGCACATGGTTATACGCTCTGAAAGACGTAGTCTGCCACCTTTGTGTACTTTTTTTCTGTAAATGTTCTATTCAGTGTTCCTACTGATATAAATTGCATCGCGCAACTTTTCAAATTAAAACCTCGAGCGGGACAACCCCCGCAATCAGTCGGCTAATAGGAAAACTTCTAAGATTATTCCCCCAATAGCTCACCTATAGAACGGCGAGAAAGGAAAGGTACCTTATTTGTCTTTGTCTTGTGGGAAAACTCAGGAGTCTGTTTTCTTAGAAATACAATGAAAGAATCAGTGGAGGTCACTGAAAAATAATACAAATTTATAAAACAAAGCATAAAACGGAAAAACACTAAATAGGTTTTGTGATGAGCGTTGCGACACAAAAATGATGACTGAATTTCTTTAATTGAATATTTGAATGAAGAACTTGCTTTTAGAAGCAAGTTTTGTTTACAGCTGTGTTCTAAAGAAGTGTGTGTGTGGTGTGTAGTGTTCTCTTTAGAATAAATACACATAAAATGATGTGCTTCAAGTCTTGTTTTTACTTAGTCCTACCTAGGGGCAGAGCACTCGGGCCACTTTTATCTAATCCCTCCATCAAACATTATAAATCTGTTTCTTAGAAATATTGGCTCTCTAAAAGCTTTCTTAACTTATTGATTAGTTGTTCGAACTTTTATAAATAAATTTCGAGATGAACGTTCCATTAAGATTGTTTCACGAAACGTGTCTGTTCTAATTATTTTTATTTAAATAAACTAGTTTAACAATGCAGACTTTCAGAGAAATACTAATAGCTAAGAAAGTTTTTTTACATTTATAACGTAGACATAACAAATTCTGATTGGAAAAACAAAGGATTTATTAATTTTAAAATTTAAACTTTTATTAGAAACTCACGAATTCTAAGTTTCAAAGCCTTCGAAAAGTTCCAGTTTTAAAACGTCCTTTTCTGAGAAATTCAATTACAATCCTGTTCAATGTTTCTAACTTAAATCAAAAATAATAATAATTGTCAGTTCGTAGTTTACACACAAACTCAATACGACACACATTAGACCAGACAAGGGGCCCATATTGGCGCGTGCAATCTGTCACTCTTACTCCCAAGACTTTTCTGACAAGAGAGACAGCGAGCGAGATAATAGAATAGACGAGTAGACGTAGACGGTCCCAACAAATCAACAAGCGAACTAACACCCGGAGCCATTACCCGGCGGTATATCTCGAGTTCGGCGGAAACACTTAACATGACTTACTGTTGCGGGGCCGATCAATTTTAGCCTCAGAACTACGAAACACAGATGTACAACAGTAACTCACAGCTGTATAACTCACAGCAGTGCAACTCACAGCAATGTACTCGTAACTCACAGCAGTGTAACTGACAGCAATGTAACTGACAGCAGTGTAACTGACAGCAGTGTAACTGACAGCAGTGTAACTGACAGCAGTGTAACTCACAAGTATGCTTGATTTTCAAGTTAAAAAAAATGCGAGGCAGTTACAGTTTGGTGCAGTGATTAGTTTGCGGTTTGTGATTTTCAGTTCGTTTAAGAAAAACCGCTATACAGTTTGGTTTACCCCTTAGATAGTAATCTGAGATGTATCTGTAAACCGCAGCACGTAGAGGGTACACATAATGAACAATTCAATGCGTGAAAGTAATAACAGCAGAAGGAGTTCAAATTCTACACTAATTTGGAATCTACCTCTTACAGTTTCACAGTAACATACAAAAGTAGAACAGCAACACCATTCGTTTTGTTCTTATTTTTAAGTCTGCCGCTCCGAACACCGAGGTGGTGCTGCAGCCTAACCATTCCAGCAGGTTTTTGCTGGAGTGCAGTTTTAGGTCGGTACTTATTTTTTGCTGCTGCTGCGATGATCTTGGAATTTTGGGGCAAATAAATACAATCCGTCAAAGTGCCATGTAGTCGAACTTTCTCAAATTTTCTCAAACTCAAATAAAACCCGTCAATCTGCAATGTTACTTAATATATCTTTGAATGAACGAGTTGATGTGATTCTATCTATCACCACAAAACCTTCGATGTTGTCTCTCTCTCAATATTCTGTGTTCTATCGGTTATCTATGTGACGTTTAATTTAATCTGTCGAGGGCGGAGCGGGCAGATAATGAGTTTTGGCATGTTATAGCGTGAATTGAGCGCAGCTTAAATGCTTAGTGATGATTTGGAGCTCAAACAAAATAGTTAATGGAAACTCGAGTGGAAGACGTACTCGTACCTTGTTTTCAAGATTATTCATAAAGTTTATGAAGTGTTTAAAAATTATAGATCTTACAGCATTTCTCAAATATATAATAGCTTACCTAATAGTCTTAGTTAGCATAGTTTTAGTTTTAGTGCTATCGTGCAAAAGCCGTTAACTTTTCTGGAATAAAATGTAGCCTGTGCTACAGGGAATGAGCTACTTTTATACTAAATTTTCAACACATAATATGTTCAAATCCGTTCAGCCGTTTTTTACATGATTGAGATTTAGTAAGATCATATTAATCAAAATATCCTGATAAATTACTACCGTATTTTTTTTTCTTTTTTGTAGGTATTCTAAAATTAAAGTTTTAGAGGCGGTCGGAATAATCCAGACTCGTATTGAGATCAGAAGCTGCAAATAGCTATTTTTCCAGGACGGATATGTTTGGCGCAAGCTGCACTTTCAAATGTAGGTCAGCTGGCGAAAAATTCGGAACTGTGGCTTACTACTAACACAGTTTTTTATTCATGCTTATTTTAAAATCACTAGTTAATTTTAACCTGTAATAGTGTCTGATACCTTTGATAGAGCAGACGGGCCACTCGTTTTACCACGTTTTTTTTTTAATTTTAAGTTAATGTTAATGTTAAGTTGATGTTAATTAAGTTATGATATCGCCGATCGACAGTTGATAAAAGAATATATCTGGTCTATTAAATACTTTTTTTATTGAAGCGCTTGGGTTACTTAAGTCTAGCCTAGAACTGGCTCTAAAATGAGGCTGCCCGAATCTATCCAAAAGCACACATTCGAAGCACACCGATAAGTACCTGGCGACAGGTTTTAACTTACCAGACTTACCTTACCACTATATACCATAACTTACCAGGCTTCCAATTCAGTTTGATACCTTACCATGATACCTCAAAAGAAATAATACCACAATTACAAATAACGTGTTGTTTTCCCTGTCTTTAACATTGAAGCTCGCATTTCAATAGAAATTTAAAACACAGAATAAAAGCACGAATAAAAACAATTTAACAAAAATCCGATAACAAAAGCTCTTTTACAATTTAATAATGCGAAATGATTGTCCCATCGCTCCGGAAGTAATTATAAATTTCCCGTCGATATCTGGAACGACGCTCAATCAGTGATTCGCCAATTCATTCCGGAATTCCTGCAAATCTGATGCCAATTTTAAATCGGACAAAAGACAGAATTGTTACACTCATATTTTTTATTTGTCACGTAGATCGGTTCGGTGTTAGAACTTTTAGACCTCTCAGGAGCTCATTTTACACGATTTGTCAGTTGTTTTAATTTATCAGTCTTTGTTATTGTATTGTATTTATTTCATAACTAGCTGCACCCGGCGGTTCACTCGCTGTTTTATTTTTTTTTACTTTTGAACCTTCCCTGAACTTCTATAAATATTGCAAAATCAAAATTAACAAAATCTGTAAACAAATTCTTGACTTTTGCCAGATAAATGAACAGCGATTCATTTTTACACGTCAATATACGTATATGTACCTATGTCTTACAATAACGTAATAATTCTTATAACATCAGTATACAATTATTGGAAGAACAATTACGATTTACAATGAAAGCATTTCCAATCCATTTTTACTAAGAACTGCAGGTGCAGGATTATTAACTAGGGTATGTAATTCCCTACATCCGTTCCGTTTCATAGAAAGTAGTAACAACTCAACGAAATATATGAAACAGCTGATATATTTTCGCAATTTCTGAGTTGCCCCCACGGCAAACGTCGTTCATAATAATTAGTACAGTAAGCTCCTTTCAGCTTAGTACTCCCGTTCTATGGAACCTTTTTAGATCAAGGGTCTACGTGATAAGTCTAAGTTTAGCCACCAACTCGCCTGTTGGTAAGCGACGATGTGGCTGATGATGAAACACGCAGACATGAAGATACCTATCTATTGACAATAAATGTTCCATTTGTACAACCGTATCGAAAGTGCTCTTGAATATTCGTTTTCACGTAAACTATTTATCCAGGCGTCTCATTTTATTACCTCCATGAACTATATAGTAGCGTGTTTGCGTTGTCATAAAAATTTGATAGCGTCGCCAAGATGGCCTACCTATCTCGTACCTCTTATTATTCTAGAGGCTTCTACGCAAAATCGATAAGGATTTATTGCGGAACGCTGAGAGGTAAAAGCAAAGCTGTGTCGTGTGCCTCTGAAAATACCTTAGAAAAGAAGGATATTCGATACTGCGTGGAATCTGATTAACTTGATGATGATTTCGTGTGACGAGGCGCCAGGTTCATGGGCTTTAGGTACTGAGGTTTCGTCGGTGTCATTGTATTATTTGTTTTAAAGTACGTTTTGGTGGTATGTCTTCTTGTACAAGCAGCCTTGTACTTACTAAAATAATGTGTATTTTGTGCCACTGATTTAGAATCCCATAGTAGGTAATAGCTATAGTATTATGAAATAAAACATAGAAAGCAGTAAGCTTACTACAGTGTAATAATTTTCGGAATTGGACATGTAATTTCCAGGGATTTCTTCTAACAAAAAAACAAACTCACAGACTTTATCTATTAATATTTTTTGATACGAACATTGACCCCCAAACGGATGGATAGAAAGGTATACTCGTCTTTTTGTTACCTTGTATACCATAGAATTAAACTTACAAATCAGAATAGACTCTAAACTAAACTAGTAAACTAGTGTCACAAGTAGCAGCTTTATCACCAAGAGTAATCTTTTCCAAGACTTTTCAGATGAATTTCTCAAAATGGTTTAAATTCAAATACAAATTTGCACAGCTCTTGATTGTTAAAGCTTCTTACTGAGTAGGTACTTACTAATGTTGTGAAGATGCCATCTTACATAATTTAGAAGGTCCGTCTAGACTCTCGAGAGTTTACCTTCTCTTGAGACACTACAAAACTAGGTAGGTATAACTGACGTTTACTCTAATAATTCTTTTTGGAAACCCTATTTATGGTGCACTTGAACGATCTGATTATAATGGATCTTTTACGAAGAAATTTACAAGAAATTGTAGAGCTATTTCAATATTCATGGAATAATTTAAAAACTATAGAAGTAATATTAAAATTAGTTTACCAAGAACTAATTGGCGTGGTGAAGTGAAGTGGTGAGGAAAGGAAACATGGGTTTTGGCAGGGGTTTGGGAAAAAGACGTGAACTTAGCACAAAATCGTAACAGACTCATAATAAACAAGTAATTATATAGGCACTTATAATAAGAAAAAAATTAAGTAGATGGAAGTTAGGTATTTTTTTTTATGTTATTGAGTGACGAGACGAGCAAATAAGAAGTAGAAAAGGTAGAAGTTCTATAGTGAGAAAAATATATTCTGCTCTGTTTTCAGGATATGATAGATGATGTTTTCTGTCTTAATATTATGTACATGTGTAACGCCTACTATCAGAAATAACTAACTGTGTTTCATATAATACCTACTAATTATATTTGGGTCTCTCTTTATATCTAACTCGGTATCAGCTGTGTCTTTGTGTAAATTCCATGGCATCCCTGGCACAGGAATTTCAAATAAGGTGCAATATCGGTAAATTGTGTTCTTAGTTTTTTTTTTTAAATAAATTCAACCAAATGTTATTAAAACTAAAAACAATTACACATGACTCATTAATCTCAAAATAAAATAAAAATAATAACATGCAACATATAATATTACATCAGTACAGTACACAATAACTTTAACTTCGCTAACTAACGGACAGAACATGAAATTCAATCGGTTCCCAGTAACGGAGCGGCCGTTATTCGCCGTTACTCGCCGTTAATCGTACGGCAGCGAGTTGCCAACAATGAAGTCACTAATCCTGTTTACTGCTGCTCCGGCGCCGAACTTCGCTCGATGCAAATCTGAGCGAAGCGTGCAAGCGAAGAGATACAGTTTGTTTTAAAAAAAAAACTGGCTTGGAGATGTAGACGAAATATTATATTTATGAATCGCTTGCATAAGTTACCAAACATAGCTACAGTGCAAGCCGTACTAGCTTTATCGTTTGCCAAATTTAATATGAAAAATACCGTTGACAAAAACGTAAAATAACAATTAAAAACCAAGTAATCTAATAAGGTATTTATTTCATGTGCACCACCAACCAGATTTCGTCCGTTTTCGTCGTGATTTATGGTGTGAACAATAAAGAGTTTATCTATCTATCTATATTTTCTCCTTGCCTCTATTTTTGCGTGATTAAGTGACAAACATACAAACTTTGACATTTACGACATTAGTAGAGATAGGATTTTCGGTGTTTGTATAAAAACAAAATCTCTGCCGCCCACGCCTTCCACCAGCCAGCCTAACTCGCCGCGTACAGTGTCAATACGATTTTGCCAAACTCAGTAACTATTTTATGCACAACGCCGCGCAGATAAAATCTGCTCGTACCAGAAACTGCTCAACTGCTAAATTAGACTGACAGCAACTGATGGACGGATAAATGAATAAAACCGGAGAAGACCAGAGCAGTTCTATCTACGTGAGGTTTAAACTTTTTGGAGTAGATTTATTGGGGATTTCGGATTGGATGTGATCGGATCGGATAGATCGTATTAACATCTTGTTTTGTTGTTAGAGGGTTGACGTTTTTGAAGGTTAGTTTGTATGGAATTGGCTTTATCAATGTAGCTAAAATATAGAATGTAATTTTTAAATTCCCGACGCAAAATGAGAGATGTTATAAGTTTGACCGCTATGTGTGTCTGCAAGCAAGCTTTCTAGCGGTGGTTTTGTAAAGATGTTTTTTTCAAAATCAGTTTAGCCGTTCCAACGCTGGGGGTTTTGTTACGTCCAAATGGCTGATAGAAAGATCAAGCGACGAAAAGGGGCACCTGGACTCGAAATTAGCATTGCTATTCAACGAGGTACTGTCTTGAACCTTTTTAGGACTTGCCCTGCGTTTGAGCTGTGTTTTTCATCTGTAACATTTTATTTAGATTTATGTTGTTATAAAAGAATAATCTTAATATTACAGTAAAGTATATAGGTACAAATTCAACTTTATCCGTTTCACTATTTTTATATTTTTGGAGGCTTATTTCTTTCTTCGTTTTACAGCTTTTAGCCTTCCAAAAGCACTCAAGACAAAACAAAATCTTTATTACGCGTATTTAGTAGTAGAACTAGCGGCCCGCCCGCCCATCGCAATAACATTGCCATGTTTAGGCGGCGCTAGTAAAAACGTAACGATCTGTATCGAATGTCCATCCAACGGCGCCCTTCATAAAGTTTTTGATGGGAGGGCATTATGAAATATAAATAACGACCGTTGCAATATGTTAGAGAAGAACTGTGTTTGCGCTGCCGTGTTTTGGACGAGATATTATACAGGGTTCTAAGGAAAGGGTATGCTAAGCCAAAATTGGACCATAGTAGGTATTCGTCATTATAAACAACTTTTACTGTGGTACAAACCCGGAATTCGCGAGAGAATAACAACTGTTACATACATTTTGTCGAGTGTCATTGACATTTTTCTATGGAACAGCTGGTTTTTTTCGGGATTTCATGGTTGCCCTCGTAGTATTACTATAAAAGTAAAAGTTCACAATTATGAGTACTATGAACCCTTGTTAGCTTATCATACACTTTCTTTATAACCCTGTATTGATACCTACTCTAGTGGTGTTAGTTAGTTAGTGGCGAGACAGTGCTCTCGGCCGAGTACTCGGTTGGTGTAAACACTTTGACGAGGCGAGACAGTCGCTAGAACCATAATTTCGCATAATATTTTGTCACTAAATAAAGATATTAAATAGTATATAGATTAAGTTTATATAGTTTAACTTTTCTAAATTAATAATTTTAAGCAATTATTGCACTTGAACTTTATTTAAATAGACCATATCATGTTATTAGTTGCAAATAAAAAAAAAAAATTAAAAAAAAAAATGTTTTCTCGGCCGAGTGCCCACTTACTGTCTCGTCACTGTACTCGTTACATGTAACCAACCCATTACAGAGTGTTGTGACGTCATTCATCTAGTTTATCGTGAACCAAACGTACACCTCCCTGTTTGATATCGACACAAAGCTCATGAACAGCAGTAGCGTTAGCAAATGATTGTGTTATCTCCTAGCTCGCGGGTTCTGTCAAACAACCTGCAGGTCTAGCATAAATTGTGACGTAAAATACGTAGCGAGAGTTTTAAGATAATTTAGGCGTAAAACTAAAATAAACTTGTCACAACTAAAATTTTTGCCATCTCTTATCGTTTCAAAATACAAAAATAGGTTCTCGCATATTGAAATAAAGTGATGCAGATCATTATTATGCAAGTAATACCTTCTTTATTTTTGACAGTTTGTTTAACATTAGTTCGTAAGAATCTACAAAAGAGCGGAATAGGTTTCGCACGAAGCGGACTTGTGTCTCGAAATCTAGTGTCGTGTCGTTTCGGATATTAATATAAGAATCTATTTTACAACATAAGAATAAAATTCTTATTTCTACACGATTACTTTAATTAGGTTTTAAAAGTCCAACAATGACGTTATAGCGTTTCACATTCATAGCTCCCCCCCACTAGGATAACCTGTGTCGGGGATGCCATAGAACACACATAAAGACAAAGACAACTAACACCCAAACCCAGAGCAGATATTTAAATTCATCGTTCAAACGTCTGCCCGGCTGGGAATCGAACCCAGGACCTTTGGCTAATAAGGCGGATATACTATCGATGAGCCAAACAGGTCGTCAATCAATGATTATTAAATTGAACGCAACTGATCAGGAAACTATTAAAAGTATATTTCCTATCCAAGTTCTCATAAGACTGATCTACCCCATCCGATTCCACGATCCAATCGAGATAATGTCCTGCTCAATAACAGCATTAGAGTAAGTAGTAACTCATAAAGTTATCGGCGTTTAAGAGCGACCACTCATTTGGGTAAAAGCATCGCTGCCGCTTCTTATTCCGGCAGTTAATGTCCGTACTTTAGAGATTGAAATATCTTGATATATTGGTTAGAAATGCTTGTTTAATTTGCTTAGAATATATGATGTGGAAACTTATAAGAGAGAGGTCTATACCTAGCAGTGGGTTAAGACAGTTGTGGATTATGATTATGAATTATGATGATAATGAAATTAAACTTGATAATTTATAAGATAGTGATATTAATAGTTGATTACATAATATGACGTTAGTTTGTAAAGATTGAAAAAATTGGTTATTTTATACATTAGTTAGTTTGCATGGTAAAGGTCTTCTTCCCCTTCTAACTGATCTTATTAGTTGAAAAATATCTCAACTAATAAGAATAGTAGTTGGATAAAGAATATTTGCCTACCAGAAAAATTGCGAAAAAAGTAAAAACATAAAAGGTAGGTAATACAAATCAGAGTTGATTAAAGCTTAACGTTAAATTTAGTTACTCGTGGGAAATTGTTGTGACCAAAAATAGTAGTCAAACCTTATTTTATTGTTTCAAGTCCTCTCTCCTATACAAAACGATTTCACTCGAATAACCGAAGAATAACATTCTTGCAAAGTTCTCAACAACCTCTCGAATTCGTACAAAGCTGTTAACCGAAGTATCGAAAGTCAAATTCAACTTCGCAAGCATATTCTGTGAAGTTCGGAGCATAATCCTGCCGTAGAGTACTTTACTTGCAGGTAGAGTTGGAAAGGGTTTGCTACATTGGCGCGATACACGGCAGTGACGCGGCGGCGGTGAGCGGGTGGTGGATTCAATCAATGGAATGTCGTGGACAGCTGTGCAGCGCAACACTCAACTAGCAGTGTCGATTTTTTTGCCAGCTGCTATTTCAAAAAGATTTTATCATATTTGAACAACACAGCTAGCAAGCCGTAGCCAGGCTGAGCTGTAGCTGTACACTGAATAACCATAAAAGCTGTGCATATCTTTTAATGATTGATAATTGATGGATTGATGGTAGTCATAACATAGCGTGAAGTTTGATTTTACAAAATTTTGTTGGCGCAGGTGCAATATAAATGTGTCGGTAGGTGTTATATTAACAAAGGAGTGGCACAACCTTTATAGTTTTTAGTGTAGTCAACTGTTGATGATGATGATGATGTTACTAATATTTCAAGCAACCATTGGTAGGACGGCGCCGGCGCGGCGGCGGCGCTCGAACGTGCGTTGCTCGCACGGCGGCGACGCGGACGTTTCGCGTTGGTTTGTCCGGACGTTTAGAGAACTCAGTAGTATTTATGTATAGCGCAATCAATAACGTCTCAGTTTCTCTACATCTAAGTGCTCTAAAACGATAAACTTCGCCTCACTTCGGCGTTTAGGAGAGATAAGTTACTCGGTATTACGTCTCGTTATATTTTGAGATATTCAGTTTATGATGGTAATAAATCATGGCTTATTATATTTACCTGAATTAGATACTGTGTATCTACATAATATGATATTTGGAAGTACTTTTCTTAGACCAACCATTCCATTCTTTTCACATATTTTAATGTTTTCGTTTTAAAAACAAATTATAATGTTAAATTAGGTTCTCATGTTCTTCAGAAATATTGCTGAAAATATCTTCTTTGTGGGTAGTTACCATCTGTTCTACTATTTGTACCAATAAAACATTATAGTTATTTGTTCTTCAATACTTCAAAACCACTTTACTCACAAAACCTACAGTTTTTACCCTCAATACCTCAATACAGACAAAAACAACATTTCGAAACTCCAACTGAAGCTCGAAAGGCACTCGAGAGTAATAAACAAGACTATGAAAAATACAGCACTATCCAGCAACAAGTGCCATTGTGGAGCCACTGGCGATGCCATTGTGTTTAAAGGTCGGCGTGCACTGGACCAGTTCTCCAGTGCCATTGGAGTGCAATGCGGCACCTTGGGATACAACGAAATCTTGAACTCCAATTCTAGAAAATATTGGATCAAAATAACAGACGAAAATGCCATCGTAAGGTAGATAACTTTTCTCTCTTCGTAGTTAGAAAGGAGGGTCTATCTTTAATACTCTGTCTTACAATGGGCTTTATCTGGCTGGCTCTATCACAGTGAGAGCGGAGAAAAGTAAAGTACGATTGAAAGTGGAATGCTCAGAGGTTGTGGTTGTGGTAGTGGTTGTGTGGTAGGCACCGAGCGTTTTATGTTAGCGCCTCCTAGATCTAAGCTTACTCCTTATCAAGTTGCTGTACACAGCTTATACTACAGTACCTAGGTTTTATTTAATCCATTTTGTAGATATCATGTCGTAGACAAATTGTATTTATGGCATTGTACAGACTGCATCATCTATTTAAATTGTTTGCCAGTTTGCTAAATGGCGAAAGCAAACTGACGATGATTCTACTCCTGTTCGTTTTGCAGCATTGTCACAATGTTAGGGTTACCATGATTTGGCAGGCCAGGAGACCAGGCAAGTAGTGGTCAACTGCCGATTAATTAATTATAAAAAAAAGGTTTATGGACAAATAAAATGGCTCTATTATTAAAGTGTTTATAAATAGTATTTCGTAAAACGTATAGTTTAAGTTGTCAAGAAGCCAAAAATATCAAATTATGCGGCATGCATTCTGAGTTTGCAAAAATATTCATGACAACACAATATTTCGCTACAGTTTTTCAATGCACCAAATTGCGCCATGATTATTCGTTGGTCGCTTTGCACTTGGACATGTTTACATTTACAGTTCCTGCTGGACATGACAGGCGGGTAGGTTGAAATAGAGCCAGAATACTGTCATTCAGCCCAGGGCCAGAGGAGGCACGAGGTTTGGTGTAAAACTGGAAGAGCTTTTGAAAAAGATGTTTAAAAATAGACCTTATTGTGGTAGTCAAAATGTTCAAATTAATATTTTTGGACATTCTCCATATTTTTAAATCAAATATTTATGTTTGACAGTGCTGCAATATTTGTAGAGATTTTTGTTTTCTACTTTTTGTAATAATTACCACTGAATTTTGTATTTATTGTTAATTCTACTTCAAAGTAAACAGGATATTATTATGTAATAATTTAGTGCTATATTGAATTACTTATCATTCCGAAACATAAATGTATGTAATTTACTAGTTATAAGTACTGTCCCAATCGATTCCATCCGATGGATATTAAAATCAAATAAGGATAAAATCGAGAACTATATTCCTACCCGGGGCAAAACAAATATTTGCCAAGCCCAATATGAAAATAAGTTGAAAGTTACATTCTCAACGCAAAATTGGATTTTCAATATTGGCTTTTCCGTAGTAATATAGTGCCAAACCTCAGAGCTGAACCGAGCTGGTTCACCGATACAGAGGTGGCAGCGGTTCAAACAATATCGCGAACCTAGTTCTGTGCCGATTTGGCTCAGATATCCTATATTCACAGTCATATACGCATTATTACCTGCCTAGCCGACTGTCCAATAGATTTTTTTATGCCATTGAGTGACGAGACGAGCAAATGACACGCCTGATGTTAAACGTCACGTCTGCGCCACTCAGAATATAACATTCCACGAATTCAAAGCCCTACGCTGCGCATCACTGCGCTCGTCACCTGAGATAGATATAAAATGTTTAATCCCTTATTTGCCCTGAAATTTCACTGAAAAGAATGCCCTTCCAACCGGAACAACATAGTATGGGTTATGTTTTTCGGATGTGTGTTAGTTTGTCTATCTGTTTTATGTTACCTCTTATTGTCAATGGCTTGATTTTGGATTGCTAGATGTCGTTTTGGATTTTTCGATGTGGAGCATAAATCCAACGACAGACGAGCCTAACTTTGCAGTCAACTTAAAAAAAAATCTATTGTTTATTAATCGTTGCTGAGAATAAATTCACAACCAATAAGGTACCTACTTCTATTGTAGTTAGAAGTTTCGTAGTTTTCAATTCACTCCCTAATTGGATATTAAATTGTATAGAGGCCTTTACAATGTACATACATTAACGTGAGTGTCCACGAGGCCGTGAGAAACTTTAATCTCATTTATTGCCACAAAAGCTATCGCGATAACTGGCACGTAATTACCTCGAGGGTCGTTACGGCTCGTCTCGGCTTGGATGACCAAGCCGACGACGCAGGCCGGGGCCTAGATGACCCCACTCGTACAGAGCACAAGAGAGATTGTGAAGTGCAATTAATTAAATTAATTATGCAACGGCGGTGGCTTGTAGCGCTTGTCGGCAGCTGCTGAGGGGAAACACGGATAGATTTGTATACCCCAAAGCTCCGATTGATATGACAGGATGGTGTTATCCGCATTCGAATTTTGAAATTGGAATTGGAAACGTAATAATTAATTATTGAAATTTTTAAAACTAAAACAAAAACAAAAATATAGTCAAATAATTTAAAAAAATAAAAAGTAGTGAAACATATACGTAATTGAATAATGGTCTCGTTTAGTTGCCCGAATAAATAGCTGAAACGATCTGATTGAATTTTTGCGTGTAAATACATAGTTTCAACAATTTATTACCAGAAAAATAATAAAATCATGAAGCGTAGCTACCGAATGATATGATAGCAGAATTGATTCGTTTAAAATTCACCATCCAATCAAATTTTTACATGTAAAAAAACATATTCTATTTCAAACTTGTCTCTAGCCATACGAAGTTTTTACTTGATCTGCATTGTTTTAGAAGTTCTTACTTCCCCCGCACTGTTTAGTGGACGGCCGCCGTTAAGCTCGGACTGGGCGTGGGAGGGTCATCTCTGACCGCAGCAGGCAGCCCGAAGATAACGGCCCTCCGAGGTAATCACAGGCTAATTAAGTGGCTATTGTCAAGACGACGTGTTTACGGGATAATGAGCTTTTACGTGGATTCGGCTCGTTAGTGAACTTCTAGGGATGTAACTCGAAAGTGGGATGTAGATGCGTTAAATAGTTTATGTACTGTATCTTTGGTAGTCTTTGGTTATATCTTTGGTAGTCTTTGGTTATATCTTTGGTAGAGATCTGCTTTCAAGAACTACCTAACTTTGCTGGCGCAGCGACCCAAATATTTCATGGTTTCTGATAATAATCCTAATCGTCACCTTGTCTTAGGTCTTAGGTACTTTTCTCTAATGTGTTTCCGAAAGGACAAGATGAGTATCTTTATAATATTTACCTAAAGCAAATGAAAAGCGTGCTGCAAGTAAGATATTCTCAGATGATAAGCTCGCTATTTTTGATTTATAAGAAAAATGTTAAATAATGTAAGCGATTTTTTTTTAAGTATACTCTCAATCATTTAAATCATAATATTACTGAATAGGCAACTGAAACAAGGTCCGCTGTTCTATGAAAGTTAATTTATAGTCCAATTAAAATTTAAACTGAATATTGCATTGAAAATCCAAAAGCTCACAAATCAATTAATAAAGAGGACGTCGACATAAATCTGCGGAATAATAGGGCGCTGTTACTGTTGAAAATACCATATTTAAATTAAGGGTGAATTGCACTAAGACGCATGCCACGACACGACCATTTTTTCGAGACATACAAGAACCCGAACGTTATTCAGAATTTGCATCTATGTACATAATAAATAAATAAATAAATGAATAATAAGTGCTAGTTAAGACCTCATTAATTATAGTTGATTGAATCAGGAATTACTTTGCGGAAGTATTCTTATTTCCATATAGTGTGAAAAATTGCAGCGCAAAGCCACTAGCGATTCAATTAGAATAAAAAGAACACTAATATTAAATTCATATAAATAATTTACAAAAAAAAGTAATACGGACATTATTTTTTTTAATTTTATAACCATTTTAAGCACGACACTATTATTAGGTGTTTTCTATAGTTGAAGACGTAAAGCCAAATTTCTGGAGATACAAAAATTGGTAGCTTGCCATTTCGAAGAAAACTGTCGGATCCGGCAAAACTTTCGTATCCTGCAGTGTAGTGCGTTGTCGTGTACTGCAGCGTAGTGCGCGACAGTGGACCTTTACCCTAAAACGTAGCTTTTCCGGTATTTTGAACTGTAATGAATCCAACTATAAATAATTAATTTTTGGTAATGAAATTTGTAACCGGACCGTCGAATAGTGTTAAACTGTAGGATTGGGGTGAAAATACTTAAGTAGCTTAATTTAAACTTCAGTATTCGAGGGAGCGTGTGAGAGTGTCTTTGTGTATGTGAGTGATGTTCAAGCCTTAAAGATAATTTAAAATTTAAAAATTTATTAATGTAATCTAGTTGTGCCATTCGACGATACTTTTCTACAGCAACATTTTTTTATTTTATTTTGAGTAGTTTACTACATTAGATAAACATGAAACAGAAGCCCATACAATGTACTAGCGCAACAATAAAAAACAAATACTATACAAATCTGCTTGCCCACAAACTATCTCCCATAATAAAACCCAAAAAATAAAAGCGATATTTCTAAAAATCTCGTCGAAAAATCGTACCAGCAAAATAAACAACCACTCCAACACAGTATACCAGCCTCGTAAAAAACTATTTCTCATAAAAATCGAACCTTCGATGAAAAGTGGTATACGCGGACACCCAAAAAAAGTTTTCGATTTGGACTTCTGAACTGAAAGCCAATAGTTTTCGTCACAAGCCGAGTTTTTTGAAAAGCCATCGCGCGGGCATCGATTCAATTCTGAAATATCTTTCGGAGGTTTCACACATTCATATTTGATTGGAGCAGAGTGGCTTTTATTTTTAGTAGTTTATATTGTTGGCTGTTATTTTTGTTTTAGATTTTAAAATTTAATTGTATTACGGTAATTCGAAAACTTTAGAATCGGCGGGTTGACAACAAAAACAGTTTAGTTAGACCATAAATTTTTCAGACGCGTGCTTCTTATAAACTAAATATAGATACTTAACTGTGGGCTAGTCTCAATATGTGTCTATATATTACTCCAAAAAATAATTCAGACTGTATGCTTTGTAAAACTGTGAGGTACCAAATCATAATTTTGACAGCTTTGCATACTAAAGTTGCCAAAATCAAAGACAAAAATTGTGAATAAAGCCACTAGTCTCTATCCAAAAATAAGAAGAATCGAACTAGTAGATATAGGTAAAGGTTTGTGAACATAAACCTCCTTTGCCCGTATAAACAAGTACCCACTCTAAAATATTAGAGCCGCTTTAACATCAAATAAACAAGAAGTTACATCGACGTTCCTAATTCCTAAGATGCTCAAAGAGTCAACAGCGTAAACTTTAGCTCTCATTAGAGTCGAACAGAAATAGAGTCGTGCATATTCATGTCGGGGGATGTATTCCGGAGACGGATGCCGAGAATTACGGTCGTAGCACACTGTGCCGTCTCAACACCGCACCGCACCGCACCGGATTCAATTCCATCCAGATTTAATTGAAAAACAGGGTTCTGTACTATCTCAAGGATGTCTTGTAGTTTATGCTGACGGATGCTGGGCTAGTAGGTGTTTTGTTGAAGGTTTTTTGGCAGCTAGGCAGTTCAATGAGATAAAACATTGAATAGATAAATAAGTAATAATTATGTAAGTTACGTAAGCAATAAATACGAAGGTAAGACATTCCAAGATCAGTGATAATATTATTTGCTGCAAATAATATAAATAAATAAATTGTGTGCTGAAAAGGAGACCAATAATTCAGCAGTCGGTGATAAATGTTGATAAACCAAATTTATTAATACAAGCAGAAATAAATTAAGCAAAAACGGAATATGACCTGGTGTGTGTAAAATATTCAACCTTATTTATTACCTTATATAGATTTACAAAATACGTTACATGTAAATAAAATAATAAATTTCACTAAGTTAAATGATCTTTGCGACTCAATTTATTTCTAAAAACAAGTAGGCTACCTAAAAGTTATCGTTATCCATTCCACTTCACACAGTTATCCCGATTTGTCAAAGACCCATAATATAATATCCATACAAAACCTCTTATTATTTTCCTAGAACACCAGCCATTTGCGCTGAATATTCATCAGGGCGGCTGCGAACGCCGAACCTATTATTGGATCAACGGCCGCCCAAGACGGATACTTTACATTATTACTAAAACGTATTGAATATTTTACCAGAAATCTTTTAAAAGGTTCAATTTTTAAGAGAGTTGGTAGGCTTTATAAGGCTACATTATCTCTTAAAAGCAAAATTACAAAAACGTTGCTCCTCTTAGTATTGTTTCCCCCTAATTTTTGAATTATTCTAAAATATTTTTATAGATCCAGGAGAAAATTGCATACAAGTACTTGAGATATTTACAACTGTCTAGTTTTATATACCTGAGTGTTTTTTTATAGTGTAATAAAGTACTTAGTTTTAACTGTACCTTTTATTTTTGTTTGTGTATTTTGCAACAAAATGTTTTACTGTCTATTCTTATGAGTACAGATGATTCATTGCCACTCGTACAAATAAAAATGTGTTTGATAAGTAATAAAAAAGTACTGGGGCGCCTATTACACAACATTACAATAAGCTAAGCGAAAAAGGTTTTTTGGATCCTACCATAAAAATCCATCGAGTTTATGGTATAAACATACATTAAGTATTTTTAGTATCTTTATGTGTATTAAAAACAAATACAATCTATTCCTATAGACTTAAACTTAAATGAAGGTGTTAATAAACATGAAATATAATTTCAGTTTATTTCCTTGTCCCTGTAAGTAAATTGCGACTCGAAGACTTCGCTAAACTAAAACAGCCCTTATTTTGAATTTTAATTGAAGAAACATCTTTGTAAATTAATTTGAACAACAACCATAAAACGGCAGTAAGAGAAGTGACTAGCTACCAAACTTGCGGAAATTAAACTTTTGCAATTTTGGCATCGACCATCGAGACATCGTAGCAAGTTCACTTTAGCAAGTTACGTGGATTGGTGGAACTTGCCGCAAGCCACGTGGAATAAATTGCGGAGAGTTCTTGCTAATTTAATCTGGCCTAATATCTGAAACGACAGACCGGGCCAAAGGGTAAGTGCGGGCTAATTGGACTATTATCATTTCAGAACAAATGAAATTCAAATACAATAAAAGTGAATGTTCAGCTCAGCCGTAACACCGATTCGTAATTCTATATCTGCATAACATTTACGTTTGTAGAAAATTAAATGTATATTTTATTCAATAGTACGGATTCGATTTTAGATAGTGGAACTTCACTATTTTTGTACTGAAAACATTTGCACACGTTTGCATATGGGATCGGATTTTCTTTTTCAATTATGTCTGACCTCTGCAATATAAGCCGTTTTGTTAAAATCCACATTTGAATACAAAAACCAATCGTAGTTTTTTATAGTTTTCAATATTTTTTACCACATTTAATGCAAATATTTTGCTTGTCGTATTAACACATACCTTACTGATTACAGTAACTACGCTAGTGTAGTAATGTGCCAATTACCGACAGCAATCCCGTGACCGATCCGCCGCCGCGCACGGTCTGACGTTTGCTAATTAGGGCTGGGACGTTGCCGATACAGATCGTTGCGTAGCCTGATACGTCACGTATTGTTGCAAATTGGATGCGTAGGTTTGTTGTAGTACTGTGAAATCACATTGTCATTTCATAAAGCTAGAACAACAATACGCTGCTTGATTTGTACGTTCCTTATGATTTTTATTCCTAGTTTAATGATGATTAAATCGAAAAGAAATTGTAATCGTTACTATATTTTTTATGAACTGACGTTAAATAGCTTTTTTATTTTCTTTATCTCACTAAAACTTGATATAGAATTGATTTTCGCGTAGTAAGTACTAAATCAGAATTGAATATAGAAAAAGTTTGGCTACATTCATTTGATATAATACAAAAAGATAAGTTCCTCGAAAAATCTAGGATCCAAGTGTGAACGTACATCTAATAAAACGAGCCAGATAAACCCCTCCCGAACTCCGAACCGATCGATCGCAATTCATTTCAATAAAGAACCCGCCCGCAAACTTGAACTCTCTTATCTACCAGACACCAAATCCTAATCCTCGACTCAATACCGCGTAAAAAAGAGCTCGAAATCCGCCTAATTCGGCTCGAGCCGAGCTCTGCTACACAGACAATTAGAGCGCCTGCCGACCTCCCCCGCTCTCCCCTCACCGAGATGAAAGGAAACCATTAAATGGCTGAAACCGACTCATTGTTTAACGCCTAGTTTGGAGTTTCAGCCTCATACTACGGCCATTGTTTAAGCACACCCACCATTCCTAATTTCGAATAAATCAAAATTAAACACCAACTTTTGCGGCGGAGTCCACCCAATTTAGGTAACTGACTGTGGTGATATGAATTTAGAATTACTTTATTGTTAGGCTTTAAAACGTAAATCATTGTGATTTATTAACGGCTGTACAAATAAAGATTCATTGTTTTGTAACAGTTTAAGCGCCGAGCTGCCCGATGGCCGTGAAAACCTTAATTGGGTGAAGATTGAATGTTATTTGGGAGACAAAGTTTTAAGACTTGGCATTTTCTTCGTTTTCGCCCACTGCTGAGCATAGATAGGCCTTTCTTCTTGTACACCACTCATCCCGGTCCTGTGCCGATCTTGTCTAGGTTCGACCCGCGATTTTGATTATATCGTCGACCCAACGAGCTAATACGAACTACTTCAAGACTTTATCTTACACTCTATCGTATTATTAAATCCCTCTAATGTTTGAAATATGAAAGTTTGAGCGTGTGTGTCTATTATTCCTTCATGTTAGAATGTCTAAACGGGTTTGATGAAAATTTGGTACAGAAGTAGATTATAATAATCTGAATTGACACATAGGTTAGGTTTTCTTTGAAAATTAACGCTTTTTTTGGATGGTGAGTAAAGTGCCGAACGTAGCTTTCATAGTTAATTATCATTTGGAGTAAAGGAAAATCAAATGTGACTTTTGTGTTTTTTTGTGTTTGAATTTTATCCAAACGCATAAGTGTTTGGTGCCAATGATATCTATTTTGTCCTGATGTTTAAAAAGCATATTACCAATACTATACTGAGAATTCCAAAGCAATATTTCCAACTTCTATTGAATCCTCTAAAAACAAATCAACAACTCCTGCTTAGAAACACGCTCACGTGCCAGGTACTTAAAAAGAAATAAATCTAAGAGAAAACTTTCAAGAAGTTGGAATTGTATTAACATTCACAACGACCTTACTTGTAAAGAAATACTTAAATCTTAAAGTTTCCGATAACAATACAGTCGATAAGCTCCGAAAAGCCTGCGCTTCATTATTCCGACCACGTAATCTTATAGCTTTAGATTACACTTTAGGCAAAAACTTGCGAACGCAAGTTTGATCTGTAGCTGAACTAAACCTATTATAAGTTTCATGAACCGAGAAACCTAATTTGACTTGGCAACTTCATGTGGCAAGATTTTTCACAACCAAAGTTCTGCAACCTAAATAGGTGGCGAAAGTTGGCAACATTCGTTTTTAGTCGCTAGTTTTAAGCCATACGCTTGGATTTAACACTAGTTGAAGTTTAACTAGTTATCTTTTTAGTGGTCGTATAATTTCTAAACTGGAAACTGGAGAACTTTGCTAAATAGATGAAACTTCGCCTGAAGCCAGTCGTGTGTGACCTAACGTGGTTTACTGGCTGTTGCTTAACTCCGTTTCCTTTAGAATATTCGAAATAAATCTAAACTTGGAATTCAACTCACTGAGGAGAACAAAACTTGAAGTAATAAACTCAATTCTTTGGACAAAAACTCGACGGAAAGTTGTTGAGCAGTGTAGTAGTGTGTATATTTCGATGTATGATTTCTATTGTGCTAACATCTATGAAGGTACCTTAAAACAAATTATCTATAGATATATTATGTGTGTAAATCTTTTCTAAAAACTGAAAACCAAAACTAAAAAAATCGATATTTTTAAAAACAAGCTACCTTTTTTAACACGCTTTTATTTTATATATAAGGTAATAAGCACTTATGACCGACTATTGAGACCGACTATTGAGTTATTCATCTATTTGTCGCGCACGTACTTAATGCAAATTTAAGACTTATATGGTTTTCTCATGGGTACCATTATCAGAACTGGACCACACGGGAAGCGTCAGCTTTCTAATAAGAAAAGATTCATCAAAATCGATTCACCCAGTCAAAAGTTATGAGGTAACAAACATAAAAAAAAACATACAGTCGAATTGAAAACCTCCTCCTTTTTTTAAGTCGGTTAAAAAACAAATAATTACGATTATCCAGGACTTTGTTCCAAACTTTTTCTGTTAAACAAGTCGAAATTTAAGTTTAGAAGTACCAACGACTCCACCCTTATACGTCTTACAACGCTACGCTTATGATTCTGCGACGTCTTCAACCATACAGGGCCCGCATTAGCAGCTCCAGGGTTGTTCGATAATTCTGCACCAGCAGGGACTCGCTCGTTGTTTGCTCGCGTAATTGCTTTGCGTCGGGTCACGTTTGGAAGCTGCTAGATATGTTGTAGTTTGATGATGGAGTTTAACACGAGACAGAGACGGAGATCTTTTTTCAAGAAAGATAATGGTGAAGCACGATGTGAAAGTACGAAGCAAAACGTAAGTGATTAAATAATTTAATTAATTTTTTGTTGCCTGTCTTAGGAAAATATTGCACCTTTGACCTACGCGTAGTCTTGAAAAAATGAAGAGTTGAAGTTGTGCAAACTTTATTATTTAAACCATTTTATTTATAAAAACACTTAGACATAGTTTTCTTAATACACTAAAATTTAATAACATAATGTCTGGGTCACAACCAGAATAATAATATTTAATACAAAAAAAAAAACCGTTTTAATAAACTTTGTGAAAAATTGCTTAGTTCCAACTCAACTATTAAGGACAAACTCACTAATAAGTACAATCTATTTTCCAGTGTATTGAACGTCATGTTAGTTACCACAATCTTATCAAAGCGGCGCTACGCAAATGCGCCCCCATTTCCACTAGAACAGATAAGCGTATTACCGATTCCGAATACTAACAAATACTACAAAAATACTAGATACAATCCAGCGCACCGCGATGCAACAATTGCAGATAGTAGCGATTACAATCATCAGTACATTCGTAATGAGTGCGCTGGGCGCCATTAGCGGAGGGCGAGCGGGCGGAGGGCGGGCTTATTTACGGCTATTCTCGGTCCGGTGGGTCGGCAAAACTGCATGACCACGGAACCTAAATGCGCGTTACTGCTGAATTTTTTGGTACAGTTATTTGCCTATTTTATTTTTTACACGATTTTTATTTTACTGGTAAAATTATTTGAATACTTAGTATTCAAATGTTAGCTAAAATGTTAGCTGCACCCCACGGTTTGAACAAAGCATTGAAGCGATTAAAACAATATATATATATATATATATAAATATATATATATATATATTTATGTGTTTATTTAATAATAACATTACAGTTTTTTATTAAATTTAATTATAGGCTTGCGTTTGAACGGCATCTTGCCTGATGGGAGCAATGATGCGGCAATGACTAATGCAACTTTCCTGTTTTTTTTAATCAATAGTGCCATTTCAGTGTTAAAAATAAACAAACATACATACCGTATTTCGTAAATGCACACTCCGAATTTCCCATTTCCAACGTTAGTGTCATTTTGACTCGCATTTAATTTTCACAAACGTTTTATTTGAAAGCAAACCGTTGTTTTCATGTCACCATCAATTCCCTCGCGTTGACAACTATTACCCCTTTATACGTCACAAAATATATCAGTGTACATCATATTTGATTTATTTCATACCGCCATGACACATTGCCACCAAGTTATATGACAGTGAATTAACCACACTACATTATTGCTACTACTTACAAACAGTATGGACGTTATATGAATTAGCTTGACTGAACGCATAGGTACAGTATTACACACACACTGTATTGCCAAATAAGTACGTAGGTAGTTATGTATCTCCCACAACCCTCTGCTTTAGAATAAGTAGCTGACACTGCAGTTAGCCGCCGGTTCTGAGTAACGGCCACCGCAGTGCAGACGCTGAATAAGCATTCCTAGATATAAGACCACCTTAGTCGAGTAAGTTTCGTTATAAGTAAAATATGTATTAAGATCATTAAGAATAGAGCCTCTGAATCGGCTACACGTAGTTTTATTTTAGTTTTTAAAAAACCATTTATCTGCTCCCCAAATTTAACTGGCGCAGCCGGTAGGATAACTGGCTGTCCTAGCGTGAGTGTCTATACTTGTACAACGAGTTACCGCGTTAGAACGGCAAAGTGCGGTTTGCCTACAACAAAGGTGAAGTGCCGAACAGTTATCCAACGAACTAAATAAATGTGTTAAATAGTGGACGCTGAGAAAAATGATGCTGGTCGGTTGGTGAGTAGACCTTTTCGCCATCCTTGCCTATCCCGAGATTCTCCTCGAATTGTGTAAATTAGTATATTCAGACCTTAGTCATCGGTTAGAATTGTGTAATTAGGTTAACTTCATGAATTTGGGTCTCAAATCGATCGGAATTATTGTTAAAATAGTGTAATTAAGTAAAGTAAAAATTATATTTTTGCCAAAAATAGGTTTAACATTTTATAGTATTAAATCGTGTGTGTAAATTGCCTATACCTGCTCATTATACGCTAAAATGATGGCACAACAACAGCAACCATTAGAGTTCAGGGCCATCCCTCGAGAAATATTAAACCTCATCCCCATTTTTGGAGGTGACAAAACGCAATTAAATTTATACCTGAGAAAATGCGAATATGTAATAAGCAGATATAGAGGTGATGCAGCTCAGGACTTATATGTGTTCAACGCCGTGACAAGTAGATAAGACTCAATGACAAAGCGGCTTCGCTCTTGTCCGAACGAGATGACATAAACACCTGGTCCAACCTAAAAGAGGTACTAAAACAACATTTTGGGGACCCGCGAAGTGAACACTGCATAGGTATTGAGTTGGAAACGCTAAAAATTAAATCCGGTGAAAGTTATCTCGATTTCTACAAACGCATTCAAAGTGTTAGATCCACGCTTATTTCCAAGGTCAACATGATAGAAGATATCAATTTACGACGCGCTAAGGTAGTGATATATAACAATACGGCACTTAACGTATTCTTATACAACCTATCCGAAGATATGGTGCGCATAGTCCGGCTAAAAGCACCAACGAGCCTAGAGGACGCTTTAAGCACAGTTTTGGAAGAAGTTAATTTCCTAGACCAATATAACGCGAGAAAACGCATGTACGTCTATAACAACGCCGCGCCAAGGCCAACCTTTTCACCCGCGCACACGGCGAGTGGTTTTAAATTCCAGGCGCCTCCAGTAAACGCCGCGCCTAAATTCAATTTTGGTACACAACCTGCACCAACAAAACCACACCAAGCACAACCACAAAGTTTTGACTACCGCCCACAATTTGGGTACCGTCCGCAATTTAATTCAGCACAGCAACAGGGATTCCGCCCTCAATTCGGAACCATCCCTCAGTTAGGCTTTAGAACCCAATTTGGGAATCAAACCCCGGCTCAGAGTGGATACAGACCACCGCAACAATTTGGGTATAAACCACCACAGTTCGGATACAGACCCCCACAGACAGGGTACAAACCACCTCAAACCAACCCTCCGCACCTACAATCGACAGACGTATCTATGAGGACAGCTCGTCCCGCACCGCAAGGCTTCAAGCTTAACGAGTTGACAGGTTTAGACGACGAACAGTACCAAGATTATTACTACCATGACAACGACTATAACCCTGACTATGACATGTACGACGGACAATACGAGTATACGAATGAATCTGAAAATGACGTATATAACGAGACGACATACGAGACGCAACAGACACATTCCCTTCAGGAACAACCGGCTGGAAATTTTATAACACCAGCCTCTTTAAAGGAAAAGAAATAATAGAACTGAACTGCGACCCTACACTAAAACTACCTCACATTTACATCCCTGAAATTGACGCAAAGTTTATGATAGATACAGGTAGTACTAGAACATTTTTGAGCCCTCAAAAAGCATACGAGTTTTTCTTTCAGAACGTTAAAAACGAACCTTTCGAAGTAGTTAGCACACACGCGTCAAGTCGACACAACGAAGTAATAGAGATACCGCTTTTTCCAACCTTCCAGACTAATGAAACTCACAAATTTTACCTATACAACGTCGACTCACGATACGACGGACTAATTGGAAATGATTTACTGAGACAGCTTGGCGCCATGATAGACCTGAAACACTCTGTGCTAATAACGAAAACCACGCGCATCCCTATAATCAATACGAATTTGGATTATGAAATTCAACTGCAACCCCGATCGGAACAAAGAGTCAAAGTACCGATAGACCAACACTTAGGTGAAGCTATATTAGACTATAGAAAGTTTGGCCCGGGAGTACGAATGCCCAGTGCCCTAGTTAACTGCATTAACGGATACGCGACCACCGTTATACAAAACACTTCGGATGAAATAGTAACCCTTACGGTTAAACGACCCTTACAAGTAACTAAGTACACAACCACCAGGTGTAACCTTAATGCGACTAACGCTACTAAAGCTACAGACATACAAATGGACAAAATACTGACTGAAAATCTGAACAAAATAAGACTAGACCATACCAACTCTGAGGAACGCGAGAAAATTTACAGACTCTGTACAGAATACAAAGACATTTTCCACTGCGACAAACTACCTCTTACTTTTACCAATCAAGTAAAACATGAAATTCGAACAAAAAATGAAGACCCTATTTACATGAAACCGTATAGACAGGCCCCTGCCCAAGCAGATGAAATTAACAGACAAGTAGAGAAAATGCTGCAGGACGACGTAGTCCAAGAATCGCACTCTCCGTGGAGTGCCCCCGTACACTTAGTACCTAAAAAGATCGACGCATCAGGAGAACAGAAATTTCGTATGGTAATAGACTACAGAAGACTCAATGAAATAACAATAGACGATAAATACCCACTCCCCAATATAACCGACCTGTTTGACAAATTAGGAAAAAGTACTTACTTCAGCACAATTGATTTGGCAAGCGGCTACCATCAAATAGAGGTTGTAGAGCGAGATAGACAGAAAACTGCCTTCAGCACACAAAATGGTCACTTTGAGTTTTTACGAATGCCGTTCGGCCTGAAAACGGCCCCTGCAACCTTTCAGCGTACAATGGACCATGTCCTACGAGGCCTGCAAGGATTACACTGTATGGTGTACCTCGATGACGTCATCATTTTTTCATCCAGCTTAGAAGAGCACTTACAAAAATTAAGACTAATTTTCGACAGACTGAGACAGACAAACTTGAAGGTACAACTAGACAAGTCAGAATTTTTACGTAAGGAGGTATTATACCTAGGACACACCATCACTAAAGACGGACTGAAACCGAATAATGACAAAATAAATGCAGTAATGAATTTTCCGATCCCAAAGACTACAACGGAAATTAAAAGTTTCCTTGGACTCGTAGGCTATTACAGACGCTTCATACCCAATTTCGCTAAAGTAACCCAACCACTGACGTCATGCTTAAAAAAACGCAACAAAATTATCATTGACCAAAGTTATATTGATGCCTTTAACAAATGTAAAGAACTCTTGACACATGCTCCACTCTTACAGTATCCTGACTATGGAAAACCTTTCATACTGACAACGGATGCTTCAAACGTAGCCCTGGGAGCTGTCCTTTCCCAAGGACAAGTTGGTAGTGACAAACCAGTTGCATACGCGAGCCGTACTTTAAGCGACACAGAAACACGCTATAGTACCATAGAGCGAGAGTTGCTCGCCATCATCTGGGCAACAAAACATTTCCGCCCTTACTTGTACGGACGAAAATTCTTCATCTACACTGACCATAGACCTTTAGCTTGGCTAAACTCTCTGAAAGACCCAAACAGTAAACTGACCCGATGGAGGCTACGCCTTCAGGACTTCGACTTCGAGATAATATATAAAAAAGGAAAACAAAATACAAACGCGGATGCCTTAAGTAGAATCAAAATCAACGCCCTGACTGACGAAGACGCTAATTCAATGAGAGTAAACCTAGACAAAAAACGACAGGACTCAACGACTACGACAGTATCAGAAATAAGCGAGACAATAAGCATATCTGACTCGTCGGAAGCCACCGAGATGCTAACAGAATTGGAAATAGAGAAACCCGTTATACCATCCCCCTCAGGGAGCTCTAAGTCACAGACTATACACTCTGTGGAAGATCTAGATTCAAACGGAATACCGATTTTACATGAAGCCATAGATACAAAACCGAACCAAATCTTAGTATATTCCTGGCTTAAAAATGAACTCCACGTGAAAAACCTATCGTATGAAAAACACAAAATTCTAGAAGTTTTCCTCCCCCTTAATAACGTAGAACTAGTGAAAAACTTCCTCAAGGAATATATTAGACCAAAAATTAAATATTTTATATATTTCGAAAACGAAGAACACCGCATACAATTCAGCAATGTTGTAATAGAAATTTTCAGGAAAGGAACAATAAATATATTTGAATGTACCGAAAGAGTAGTCTGTGTAGACAACGAAAGCGAACAAAAGGCAATAGTTTTAAAATACCACAACGGTAAAACATGCCATCGCGGGATTAAGGAAACATTAGTCAGAATCCGTAGAAATTATTATTGGAATAAAATGGACGAAATTGTTTCAGCTATAATTAATAACTGTGACGCCTGTAAAAAGACAAAGTATGAGCGAAAACCACTAAAACCCATGTTACAATTGACGCAAACGCAGAATGCCCCGTTTCAAGAAATCTTCATAGACATTTTCACAATCGAAGGAAAATATTACCTAACCCTAATTGATGCCTTCAGCAAGTTAGGGCAGGCTATTGAAATTACGAATAAATCCACCCCTGAAGTCGTACGAGCGCTACTGAAATATTTCTCATTCTACGGTATACCCAAGAAAATTAACTCTGACCCCGGTACCGAATTTAATAACGACCTCATGAAAGAATTTCTCAGTCTACACAAAATAGAAAGACACATAGGCACCGTAAATAACCCGAACTCTATGGGACTTGTAGAAAGATTTCATTCAACCATAATAGAGATATATAGACTGGCCAAGTATGAACAAAAATGCACGGATGCCGCGTCCGTCATGACGTACTCAGTCATGGCTTACAATCACGCCATACACACAGCGACAGGATTAACACCCTTCGAAGTTGTCTTTGGACACACCGACACTGATAACCCATTCGACCTAGAACTTGAAAAACTTTACACTCAGCAACTGATTAAAGACCACAAGAAACGAACGCAATTCCTATACGCACACATAGCCGAGAAATTAAAAGCCGGAAAGGAAAAGGTTAGAGAAAAACGAGGCGGCGAAACTAATATAGAACTTCCGGAGACCGTCTTCGTAAAAGACATAAATAAAAGAATAAGCAAAGAAAAACCGAGGTACAAAAAGGCAAAAATAATAGGTATGACCGGTAAAAACGTTGTCCCAATTAAAAGAGAAACTGAAAAGAAAAGCACGAAAGCTCCTATTAAAAACATAAAACGCCCTCCGCAGGTGCAGTCTGATGCTAGCGACGTCGACAGCCGCCCTTCATCTTCAATCACTTGAAGGAAACCCGGGACTCCTGCCTGTAAAGAAAGGTCAAGCTTACATACAAACTGACAACTGGACAATTCTAAAAACCATTAACTCTTTGACTCGCAGACGTTTCGCAGACGTTAAAATTTAAATTTAAATTTAAATTTCAGTAGGCTCGGAAACGTACACATGTGTACGGACACGCACCATTTTGAAAAGGTCGAATGAGAATCGAATGAGAATCGAATGGGCGTAACCTTTTCAAAATGGTGGCTCGGAAACGTACACATGTGTACGTTTCCGAGCGTGACCGTTGGTCACGTGACCAACGGTCGCGAGGACAAATGTGTACGTTTGCGAGTCAAAGGGTTAAATTAAATAATATCTGGATTGACCTAAAACTCGTCAACTCGAAATTTACTGAATTTCAGCGATTACTTTCATCCAACAAAACTTTCCCTCACAAATTTATTGATATATTCATGCATGCAGAGTATATGCGCGATATAACTATAGATAAATATTACCAGCTAATTCCACAACGCTTCAAGCGAGGATTAATTAATCCATTAGGGTCCATAATTAAAATAATAACCGGTAATCTAGACCATGATGACGCAATCAAATATGATCAGTTGACCTCCGAACTAAGCCACGACCAAACTATTACTTCAAAGAAAATCACTATAGTCTCAAAAATGTTAGATAGCCTCGTAAACGCAACAGAATTAATCTATCAAAACTCGATAACAGTAGACACCCGTTTGAAAAGGGTTGAAGCAATCCTTAAGGAGACAATAACACAAGAAAATAATTTAGCTGAGTCCTCTTATGTGTTAGGACTATATAGTTTGTTTTTAAGTAGCTTTAGAACTATATTCATTAGGTTAAGTGAAATTGAAACCGCACTAGCTCTAAGCAAAAGCTCTATATTACATCAGTCTATTATTAATTCTACCGAACTACTATATCATTTAAAAGTAATAGCGAATTCAGAGAATTTGGTGTATGTACCCACCGAATTAAATTTAGCCAAAATAGAGGAAACTATTTCTGTGAAATCTTATATGAAAAGAGACCAAATCACTTTTGTCATGGAAATTCCGCTAACCGATAACTATAAGTATAATTATTTCAAAATGTACACTTTACCTATTTTCCTCAAACCCACAAACCTAACCGTAGCTATATTTCCTAAATACCCTTACCTATTGGCGAAAGGATTGAAGTACCAGCCGATCGTGAAGCCGTGCCGCCCACTCGCTGCTGGAGACGAGTTCCTCTGCAACGACGACAATCGAGCCTTGTACAGCGGACTCTCTTGTGAAGAGAAACTCATGGTGTACGAGAACAACATCACCAGCTGCAAGCAGTACCCTATCCATATAGAAGACGTAAAGCTGCAGAAAGTTAATGACAACAATTGGATACTTTTCACCAAAGCAGAAATCACCCTTACGGAAATATGTGGGGAAGAAGTCTCTAAACAGCCAATATCAGGTACGTACGTCGTGACGTTAAACAAGCCCTGTGACGTCAATGTTAACGGCCTCACCATCCGACATCACCGAATCTACACCGAGACGGATGCTGTTAAGCCGCTACCCATCATCAAGCTACCGAGACTGCGCGCGACCGAGGACTTATCCGATGCACGCGCACTTAACATGCACGAGGTTGGACTAGACGAAGTGAAATATATGGCTTTCGCCCTAAAAAATAGTGACGTGTTTGAAAAAGTGATTAACAGAGAAAAGGACTCTAAAATCAGTGTTATAGCATTAGGACTCGTAGCACTATGTATAGTTTTAGTTATTCTATATGTTTTATACTTAAAAGTAATTCCGTGTATACAAAATTATCGAGGTCTTTCGCAAATCGAACGCCCCGATAATTTTCCACTTAGGGAGGGAGGAGTTATGTATCTCCCACAACCCTCTGCTTTAGAATAAGTAGCTGACACTGCAGTTAGCCGCCGGTTCTGAGTAACGGCCACCGCAGTGCAGACGCTGAATAAGCATTCCTAGATATAAGACCACCTTAGTCGAGTAAGTTTCGTTATAAGTAAAATATGTATTAAGATCATTAAGAATAGAGCCTCTGAATCGGCTACACGTAGTTTTATTTTAGTTTTTTAAAAACCATTTATCTGCTCCCCAAATTTAACTAGGTAGTTAAATTTGGGGAGCACACGTCACTATTTTTTAGGGCGAAAGCCATATATTTCACTTCGTCTAGTCCAACCTCGTGCATGTTAAGTGCGCGTGCATCGGATAAGTCCTCGGTCGCGCGCAGTCTCGGTAGCTTAATGATGGGTAGCGGCTTAACAGCATCCGTCTCGGTGTAGATTCGGTGATGTCGGATGGTGAGGCCGTTAACATTGACGTCACAGGGCTTGTTTAACGTCACGACGTACGTACCTGATATTGGCTGTTTAGAGACTTCTTCCCCACATATTTCCGTAAGGGTGATTTCTGCTTTGGTGAAAAGTATCCAATTGTTGTCATTAACTTTCTGCAGCTTTACGTCTTCTATATGGATAGGGTACTGCTTGCAGCTGGTGATGTTGTTCTCGTACACCATGAGTTTCTCTTCACAAGAGAGTCCGCTGTACAAGGCTCGATTGTCGTCGTTGCAGAGGAACTCGTCTCCAGCAGCGAGTGGGCGGCACGGCTTCACGATCGGCTGGTACTTCAATCCTTTCGCCAATAGGTAAGGGTATTTAGGAAATATAGCTACGGTTAGGTTTGTGGGTTTGAGGAAAATAGGTAAAGTGTACATTTTGAAATAATTATACTTATAGTTATCGGTTAGCGGAATTTCCATGACAAAAGTGATTTGGTCTCTTTTCATATAAGATTTCACAGAAATAGTTTCCTCTATTTTGGCTAAATTTAATTCGGTGGGTACATACACCAAATTCTCTGAATTCGCTATTACTTTTAAATGATATAGTAGTTCGGTAGAATTAATAATAGACTGATGTAATATAGAGCTTTTGCTTAGAGCTAGTGCGGTTTCAATTTCACTTAACCTAATGAATATAGTTCTAAAGCTACTTAAAAACAAACTATATAGTCCTAACACATAAGAGGACTCAGCTAAATTATTTTCTTGTGTTATTGTCTCCTTAAGGATTGCTTCAACCCTTTTCAAACGGGTGTCTACTGTTATCGAGTTTTGATAGATTAATTCTGTTGCGTTTACGAGGCTATCTAACATTTTTGAGACTATAGTGATTTTCTTTGAAGTAATAGTTTGGTCGTGGCTTAGTTCGGAGGTCAACTGATCATATTTGATTGCGTCATCATGGTCTAGATTACCGGTTATTATTTTAATTATGGACCCTAATGGATTAATTAATCCTCGCTTGAAGCGTTGTGGAATTAGCTGGTAATATTTATCTATAGTTATATCGCGCATATACTCTGCATGCATGAATATATCAATAAATTTGTGAGGGAAAGTTTTGTTGGATGAAAGTAATCGCTGAAATTCAGTAAATTTCGAGTTGACGAGTTTTAGGTCAATCCAGATATTATTTAATTTAATGGTTTTTAGAATTGTCCAGTTGTCAGTTTGTATGTAAGCTTGACCTTTCTTTACAGGCAGGAGTCCCGGGTTTCCTTCAAGTGATTGAAGATGAAGGGCGGCTGTCGACGTCGCTAGCATCAGACTGCACCTGCGGAGGGCGTTTTATGTTTTTAATAGGAGCTTTCGTGCTTTTCTTTTCAGTTTCTCTTTTAATTGGGACAACGTTTTTACCGGTCATACCTATTATTTTTGCCTTTTTGTACCTCGGTTTTTCTTTGCTTATTCTTTTATTTATGTCTTTTACGAAGACGGTCTCCGGAAGTTCTATATTAGTTTCGCCGCCTCGTTTTTCTCTAACCTTTTCCTTTCCGGCTTTTAATTTCTCGGCTATGTGTGCGTATAGGAATTGCGTTCGTTTCTTGTGGTCTTTAATCAGTTGCTGAGTGTAAAGTTTTTCAAGTTCTAGGTCGAATGGGTTATCAGTGTCGGTGTGTCCAAAGACAACTTCGAAGGGTGTTAATCCTGTCGCTGTGTGTATGGCGTGATTGTAAGCCATGACTGAGTACGTCATGACGGACGCGGCATCCGTGCATTTTTGTTCATACTTGGCCAGTCTATATATCTCTATTATGGTTGAATGAAATCTTTCTACAAGTCCCATAGAGTTCGGGTTATTTACGGTGCCTATGTGTCTTTCTATTTTGTGTAGACTGAGAAATTCTTTCATGAGGTCGTTATTAAATTCGGTACCGGGGTCAGAGTTAATTTTCTTGGGTATACCGTAGAATGAGAAATATTTCAGTAGCGCTCGTACGACTTCAGGGGTGGATTTATTCGTAATTTCAATAGCCTGCCCTAACTTGCTGAAGGCATCAATTAGGGTTAGGTAATATTTTCCTTCGATTGTGAAAATGTCTATGAAGATTTCTTGAAACGGGGCATTCTGCGTTTGCGTCAATTGTAACATGGGTTTTAGTGGTTTTCGCTCATACTTTGTCTTTTTACAGGCGTCACAGTTATTAATTATAGCTGAAACAATTTCGTCCATTTTATTCCAATAATAATTTCTACGGATTCTGACTAATGTTTCCTTAATCCCGCGATGGCATGTTTTACCGTTGTGGTATTTTAAAACTATTGCCTTTTGTTCGCTTTCGTTGTCTACACAGACTACTCTTTCGGTACATTCAAATATATTTATTGTTCCTTTCCTGAAAATTTCTATTACAACATTGCTGAATTGTATGCGGTGTTCTTCGTTTTCGAAATATATAAAATATTTAATTTTTGGTCTAATATATTCCTTGAGGAAGTTTTTCACTAGTTCTACGTTATTAAGGGGGAGGAAAACTTCTAGAATTTTGTGTTTTTCATACGATAGGTTTTTCACGTGGAGTTCATTTTTAAGCCAGGAATATACTAAGATTTGGTTCGGTTTTGTATCTATGGCTTCATGTAAAATCGGTATTCCGTTTGAATCTAGATCTTCCACAGAGTGTATAGTCTGTGACTTAGAGCTCCCTGAGGGGGATGGTATAACGGGTTTCTCTATTTCCAATTCTGTTAGCATCTCGGTGGCTTCCGACGAGTCAGATATGCTTATTGTCTCGCTTATTTCTGATACTGTCGTAGTCGTTGAGTCCTGTCGTTTTTTGTCTAGGTTTACTCTCATTGAATTAGCGTCTTCGTCAGTCAGGGCGTTGATTTTGATTCTACTTAAGGCATCCGCGTTTGTATTTTGTTTTCCTTTTTTATATATTATCTCGAAGTCGAAGTCCTGAAGGCGTAGCCTCCATCGGGTCAGTTTACTGTTTGGGTCTTTCAGAGAGTTTAGCCAAGCTAAAGGTCTATGGTCAGTGTAGATGAAGAATTTTCGTCCGTACAAGTAAGGGCGGAAATGTTTTGTTGCCCAGATGATGGCGAGCAACTCTCGCTCTATGGTACTATAGCGTGTTTCTGTGTCGCTTAAAGTACGGCTCGCGTATGCAACTGGTTTGTCACTACCAACTTGTCCTTGGGAAAGGACAGCTCCCAGGGCTACGTTTGAAGCATCCGTTGTCAGTATGAAAGGTTTTCCATAGTCAGGATACTGTAAGAGTGGAGCATGTGTCAAGAGTTCTTTACATTTGTTAAAGGCATCAATATAACTTTGGTCAATGATAATTTTGTTGCGTTTTTTTAAGCATGACGTCAGTGGTTGGGTTACTTTAGCGAAATTGGGTATGAAGCGTCTGTAATAGCCTACGAGTCCAAGGAAACTTTTAATTTCCGTTGTAGTCTTTGGGATCGGAAAATTCATTACTGCATTTATTTTGTCATTATTCGGTTTCAGTCCGTCTTTAGTGATGGTGTGTCCTAGGTATAATACCTCCTTACGTAAAAATTCTGACTTGTCTAGTTGTACCTTCAAGTTTGTCTGTCTCAGTCTGTCGAAAATTAGTCTTAATTTTTGTAAGTGCTCTTCTAAGCTGGATGAAAAAATGATGACGTCATCGAGGTACACCATACAGTGTAATCCTTGCAGGCCTCGTAGGACATGGTCCATTGTACGCTGAAAGGTTGCAGGGGCCGTTTTCAGGCCGAACGGCATTCGTAAAAACTCAAAGTGACCATTCTGTGTGCTGAAGGCAGTTTTCTGTCTATCTCGCTCTACAACCTCTATTTGATGGTAGCCGCTTGCCAAATCAATTGTGCTGAAGTAAGTACTTTTTCCTAATTTGTCAAACAGGTCGGTTATATTGGGGAGTGGGTATTTATCGTCTATTGTTATTTCATTGAGTCTTCTGTAGTCTATTACCATACGAAATTTCTGTTCTCCTGATGCGTCGATCTTTTTAGGTACTAAGTACGGGGGCACTCCACGGAGAGTGCGATTCTTGGACTACGTCGTCCTGCAGCATTTTCTCTACTTGTCTGTTAATTTCATCTGCTTGGGCAGGGGCCTGTCTATACGGTTTCATGTAAATAGGGTCTTCATTTTTTGTTCGAATTTCATGTTTTACTTGATTGGTAAAAGTAAGAGGTAGTTTGTCGCAGTGGAAAATGTCTTTGTATTCTGTACAGAGTCTGTAAATTTTCTCGCGTTCCTCAGAGTTGGTATGGTCTAGTCTTATTTTGTTCAGATTTTCAGTCAGTATTTTGTCCATTTGTATGTCTGTAGCTTTAGTAGCGTTAGTCGCATTAAGGTTACACCTGGTGGTTGTGTACTTAGTTACTTGTAAGGGTCGTTTAACCGTAAGGGTTACTATTTCATCCGAAGTGTTTTGTATAACGGTGGTCGCGTATCCGTTAATGCAGTTAACTAGGGCACTGGGCATTCGTACTCCCGGGCCAAACTTTCTATAGTCTAATATAGCTTCACCTAAGTGTTGGTCTATCGGTACTTTGACTCTTTGTTCCGATCGGGGTTGCAGTTGAATTTCATAATCCAAATTAGTATTGATTATAGGGATGCGCGTGGTTTTCGTTATTAGCACAGAGTGTTTCAGGTCTATCATGGCGCCAAGCTGTTTCAGTAAATCATTTCCAATTAGTCCGTCGTATCGTGAGTCGACGTTGTATAGGTAAAATTTGTGAGTTTCATTAGTCTGGAAGGTTGGAAAAAGCGGTATCTCTATTACTTCGTTGTGTCGACTTGACGCGTGTGTGCTAACTACTTCGAAAGGTTCGTTTTTAACGTTCTGAAAGAAAAACTCGTATGCTTTTTGAGGGCTCAAAAATGTTCTAGTACTACCTGTATCTATCATAAACTTTGCGTCAATTTCAGGGATGTAAATGTGAGGTAGTTTTAGTGTAGGGTCGCAGTTCAGTTCTATTATTTCTTTTCCTCTATAGAGGCTGGTGTTATAAAATTTCCAGCCGGTTGTTCCCGAAGGGAATGTGTCTGTTGCGTCTCGTATGTCATATCGTTATATACGTCATTTTCAGATTCATTCGTATACTCGTATTGTCCGTCGTACATGTCATAGTCAGGGTTATAGTCGTTGTCATGGTAGTAATAATCTTGGTACTGTTCGTCGTCTAAACCTGTCAACTCGTTAAGCTTGAAGCCTTGCGGTGCGGGACGAGCTGTCCTCATAGATACGTCTGTCGATTGTAGGTGCGGAGGGTTGGTTTGAGGTGGTTTGTACCCTGTCTGTGGGGGTCTGTATCCGAACTGTGGTGGTTTATACCCAAATTGTTGCGGTGGTCTGTATCCACTCTGAGTCGGGGGTTGATTCCCAAATTGGGTTCTAAAGCCTAACTGAGGGATGGTTCCGAATTGAGGGCGGAATCCCTGTTGCTGTGCTGAATTAAATTGCGGACGGTACCCAAATTGAGGTACGGTTCCAAACTGTGGGCGGTAGTCAAAACTTTGTGGTTGCGCTTGGTGTAGTTTTGTTGGTGCAGGTTGTGTACCAAAATTGAATTTAGGCGCGGCGTTTACTGGAGGCGCCTGGAATTTAAAACCACTCGCCGTGTGCGCGGGTGAAAAGGTTGGCCTTGGCGCGGCGTTGTTATAGACGTACATGCGTTTTCTCGCGTTATATTGGTCTAGGAAATTAACTTCTTCCAAAACTGTGCTTAAAGCGTCCTCTAGGCTCGTTGGTGCTTTTAGCCGGACTATGCGCACCATATCTTCGGATAGGTTGTATAAGAATACGTTAAGTGCCGTATTGTTATATATCACTACCTTAGCGCGTCGTAAATTGATATCTTCTATCATGTTGACCTTGGAAATAAGCGTGGATTTAACACTTTGAATGCGTTTGTAGAAATCGAGATAACTTTCACCGGATTTAATTTTTAGCGTTTCCAACTCAATACCTATGCAGTGTTCACTTCGCGGGTCCCCAAAATGTTGTTTTAGTACCTCTTTTAGGTTGGACCAGGTGTTTATGTCATCTCGTTCGGACAAGAGCGAAGCCGCTTTGTCATTGAGTCTTATCTACTTGTCACGGCGTTGAACACATATAAGTCCTGAGCTGCATCACCTCTATATCTGCTTATTACATATTCGCATTTTCTCAGGTATAAATTTAATTGCGCTTTGTCACCTCCAAAAATGGGGATGAGGTTTAATATTTCTCGAGGGATGGCCCTGAACTCTAATGGTTGCTGTTGTTGTGCCATCATTTTAGCGTATAATGAGCAGGTATAGGCAATTTACACACACGATTTAATACTATAAAATGTTAAACCTATTTTTGACAAATATATAATTTTTACTTTACTTAATTACACTATTTTAACAATAATTCCGATCGATTTGAGACCCAAATTCATGAAGTTAACCTAATTACACAATTCTAACCGATGACTAAGGTCTGAATATACTAATTACACAATTCGAGGAGAATCTCGGGATAGGCAAGGATGGCGAAAAGGTCTACTCACCAACCGACCAGCATCATTTTTCTCAGCGTCCACTATTTAACACATTTATTTAGTTCGTTGGATAACTGTTCGGCACTTCACCTTTGTTGTAGGCAAACCGCACTTTGCCGTTCTAACGCGGTAACTCGTTGTACAAGTATAGACACTCACGCTAGGACAGCCAGTTATCCTACCGGCTGCGCCAGTTAAATTTGGGGAGCAGATAAATGGTTTTTTAAAAACTAAAATAAAACTACGTGTAGCCGATTCAGAGGCTCTATTCTTAATGATCTTAATACATATTTTACTTATAACGAAACTTACTCGACTAAGGTGGTCTTATATCTAGGAATGCTTATTCAGCGTCTGCACTGCGGTGGCCGTTACTCAGAACCGGCGGCTAACTGCAGTGTCAGCTACTTATTCTAAAGCAGAGGGTTGTGGGAGATACATAACTAGGTACTTAGAAGTTCAGATCAAAACAAAAAAAAAAACACAAACAACTAAACTAAAAATACGTATAAAATGTGTATCTGTATCTGTATTTTTGATGTCCTATGACCTAATATTATAATCTCAAAAGTTTAGTGTAATTGATCCAACATATCTCATTAGCTAAATACACGATCAAAAACAAAGATTCAAAATTTGGTTTGGAAGTAGTTAACATCCTGAATTACTGAAAATATACAAATTCCTGAAGCGTTTAAAACTGCGTGGCAGTAAGTGAAGAATAACCGACACTTTAGTAAAAGAAAAACATTTCACACTCATAATGAAGGCAGCCGTGGCAGAAGTTTAGCTTCAGAAATAGCTTTACGGATTTGTCGTTACGCTTCTTACTGGTTATAGAGTCGCGTAGTGAAGGAAGTGACGTGGCTGCGGAATGTTTGTCGACACACGAGCTATATTAGTTTTATGTGACAGTCGGCTCGTGTGATTGTCTCCGTTTATGCGATATGTTTAATGTAGTCCCGCTGTATCCGGCAGTTTCGACGTTAGTTTTATTGACATTACTCGCTTTATTATTCACTAGGAAACACAGCTTTGCTGTTAAACTTTGAAAGAGTACTAACATTCAAGTGTTCGTTAAGTTATTTGATTTGATTGATAATATAATATAAATGGAGTTATTGAGCGTGGTAAAGGACAGCTAACAATACTGTAATAAATAAAGTATGGTGTTTTATTTGATGTCATATTTTATTTAAAAAATATTAAACTTGTGAAAAACGAACACAGAAAATTTTAAAATTAATACTTTTGATTTTTTTTTTGAAAAAAAAAAACAGCATTTGACTTTATTAGGGACATATTAAATAGATTATCTTATACAATCAGTTATAGTTATTCTCAAACATAAACCTTCACAAATGCACAAACCCTTACCCAATCTTAACAGAACATTTTCCAAATTATCATCCCCTAAATAGCGTCAAAGCAACGCCACGCCGCAAAAAGAAAACTTTATTTACAAAATTGGTTTATAGGTAGATGGACGAATCCGTAAGTGGTTCTGGCGAAATATTTATTTGTAGTTTGCTTTTAGCGAGCACTTTGGGGCAGGAAATGGCGTCGGATCGTGGACGGCTGAAACGAAATATGTTTGTGGCTGCGGAGAATATTTCGAGTGATGCTCCGAACAGTAGCGAAACTGCAAAATCACGTTTTGTTTTTCATTGTACCTACCAATAGGCGTGACGAAAGATTTTAAAATCCTCTTCCATAATGTGAGTACACATTTACTATTTACAAAAAAGCCTTTATTTCGGTAATAAACTTAAGTTTAACGAAGTTTGAAGCCATTTTTCACATAATTTTTCAACAGCGCCCGAAAACAGCTTGCTTGTGTCATGGCGTCGATTTGACGTCACGGCTAGTAAACATGTCATTGTGTCTATGCGTGATGAGCGGCGGATGACCTGAGTTCACTGAAGCGTGACGTCATACGCTGTGATTGTTGTTTCTGACAAGATGGCCGATTGCTGTATTTTAATTTATTGAAAATCTTAATAATCTGTTTTTTAAAAATAAAACTAAACATGTGTTTTAATTTTTTTTTAATCTGGCTAGTCCCCTGAAAGCATTGAATCGGCGATTTTTTGATACTGTCGTCATGCCTATTATAGGAAAACAAATAATTCTATAAAAAAAATAAAAGCAAGAAAAAGTAAAAACTTTAAATTAATAATATTTTTTTATATATTTATACTTTTGGGGAAACAAATAATTCAATAAGAAAATATTATTTTGTAATTTTTTAAATCGAATAAAATTTATACTACACATTTCAACTTTTTAATTTCGATCAAGTTTTGACTTTAAATTGCTCTCCTGTAAAAAATACCATTTGCAGTTTCGCTACTGTTCGTAGCGGCCGTCGATTTGCGCTTATTTCTTTATTTTACTCCGAGTGTGCTACATTTTAATTTAGCGCGGGTAATCGGGACGTGGGAAGTGTAAAAGTTTTTGGGTTAACACTGTTATTTCAGTAGAATAAAAAAAATAATATCATAGTGTTTTGTTACGTTGATGATACGGATATAAACACAAAATGTTTATGGAATAATTACAGGTAGAGGTACTTACATATTTACAAGTATGAAAATTTCAGCAAAGGTAATATTCGTACATTGTATAATGTACAATCAGCTTCGCTAAAATAGCACGCATCAATCAATCAATCACGGATCAAGCTCTCAAGTAAAAAACAATTTAAACCAGGAATTCTAGTTTAGTAGTTAATAGTAAATTAGTAACATTGTGAAAAGTTTCTCATAAAAAAATGTAGAACTTTTAAATGTGGTTTCCATTTATGTGCAATAGCGGCGCTCCTGTCTCATTTTTTATACTTTTATTTATCGTATACGTACCAACGCATTTTTCAACAAAAACTAACCCTAGAGTACGGGACTACGGTTATCCCCATCTAAGGCGGACTGGTAGATAAATAAACTCTTTATTTTTCACATCAGAAATTATAAACAAAAATTACAATAACACTTAAAACTAGTACCACCTTATCGCCAGGAGTGATCTCTTCCAGGCTACACGATAATTACATTAGTCTCATATTCCACCACGAATGTCATTAAATCTCATAAATTCCAGTGGTCTGTCATTGCAAGTCATAAATCAGGTTTACCTCGGTAGGGTTAATCTCTGGTTCGTAATAAATCAGGGGTGTTCTCGTAGATTTTATCTGTTTAATTCACTTTGGGACAATTAAGTGGGGCTGTGACCCGGCGGGTATTTAATGTTATGTAGTGGTAATAGTCGGTTAGGTTAGTGTTGTGCTTGGCTGTTAGGCTGTTGACATACATGCACGTAAAAACGTGTGTTAGTGGATTGCTGGAATGTAGCATGCTTTCAACTGTACAACTGTTTCTTTGTTTACTGAGATAGTATGCTTTTCAACTGTACATATTATTTGCTGTTAATAGGTACGCTTTTAGCAAAAGCGCGCTGGCTTGGTAAGCATATTATTATTTATTTTTAACTGACTTCCAATAAAGAAGAGGTTCTAGGTTCATCTGTATTTTTTTGTTTTATAGAAACTTTTTTTTTTTACTTTTTTTGTCGATGGACGCTTTTGTAAACCACACCTTTTTCCATCTGCGTCTCGAAAACTTTACTCAAAATTCGAACTGCTTTTTATTTTTGTAATCTTGAAATTAACATACTTACTTACTACAAGTAGCTTTGTTCAATAATTATTATTAATCGCATGCTAACGTGTTACTAATGAGCATGAGCATATTAAGCGTGTGTGTAAACACCCTAATAGCCGGTTGTATTAGTGTTTCGCTTGTCTATAGTGTGATGTGTATCGTGATTGAAGACCGTTAATGATCGTTGTGCGTTTTGACCTCTACACAAGTTATCTGAGTTCTGACACAGAATTTCCAAATTAGCTTCATTAATTTAGAAATAGGTATCTTGCATTTGGACACTCGATTTGAATTACCATCAATCGAGTTGATCAAATGTGTTTTCTATAACTCGAAAGTCATAGAAAGCAGTTTTCACTATTATCTTTACTTTTTCTATGATCACGTGGGTGAAACCAGTAGGCGCAGGTATGCACCGAAGTCGGATAGATCGATGCAGATATGCTACTAATATTATAATTGTCAAAATTTGAATGTTTGTTGCACAATCACACAAAAACTGCTAAACGGATTTGAACGAAATTTGGTACGGTGCTAGCTGATATTTTAGATTGTCATGTAGGCCACTTTTTATCAAGGAAAACGCGGGTGAAACCGAATGCAACAGCTATTATTAAACTATAATATAACAATTTCAGCTTATCTAGAGCACCTACTCCAAAACGCGAACTTAAGCGAGCCGTTAAACTAACCACGTCATCTGGAACTAGGGCGAGAGAAGTTTCAGACCAGTTTTACACTCGCGGAGAAGCAGCCTGAGTCCGTACAGTAACCGGTTATTACATACCGGTTAATTCTTGGAATTAACCGCCATCGAATATGGTCTATATCTTTGTTAATGGTACCCTAACGTGCCGCATTTGTTTACGCACTTCCAAAGCCAAAATAGGGTACTACAGTCACATGAAGGCGCACGAACGGAGCCTTGATGTGTCTTAAGTTTACAGAAACGGTGGTCGCCATCGCTGAGATTAGCTAGGACCCATTTATGTCCCGGTTAATACATACCGATTAATACATATGGGTTAATACTTTATTAGCTGGTTAAATTGCGTTGATTAATCCTTATCAGTTATTTTCAATAAATATTTTATACAGAATCGAAATAATTTTGATTGAATCATAACCTGAAAAAGATGGCTATAAATAGAGCAGGTAATACTTGCTCTATTAATATCGTCGAAACTCAGACCCTACATAACCCACTTAACCAACCTATAACCAGTAAGCATAAAACTGGAATTTCAAACGCTGAAACCAGTTCCATAAACTATATAAAATCGATTCTGTTTGGCATCATGTGACAGTGTTTTAGAAAACTAACTGGTTTCGAACCCCTGTCATACAGTTCGGACGATTGACAAAAGTGCGCGTCACTAGACTAGACTGTAGTCTAAAACTGTCTCACCGAATGTGCACACTCGAAGTTATTTATATTTGAGTTACTATGTGCTTCGTTCTGGAGATTGCGCTATACTTCGACGCAATGTTCCATTTTAGTTGAGTTACATCACCTTCACCCATTCAATTTACTCAGTCACTTGCTTAACAGTTACTGTGTATATAAATCATGTACTTATGCCATTGTGTTGTCCATATAAAAAATATATCACGAGATTCACGAAACATCCCGGTCATATTTTGCGAATAAATTTAATTTTATAAGTGATTATCGGGATAAAATGTGCTATAAAGTGACGTCATTAAAACAGCTATGAATGTCCGTCAGTTATAAACCATCGTATTTTATTAGCGCATTAAAGCCAAACCACAGAAAGACAATTTGAAAATATAACTAACAAGAAAATAATTACATATTAAAGTTAGTTTTAATCATATCATCTCTAGTAAGAAGAACATAATAGCTCAATGTCACATGCTTAAAACTAGTATTTTCGTCCAACACGGGATCATGTTTAAAACTGCAAGGTTGCGGTTCCGAGCTGGACGAAGTTTGCCCGGTTTAGTGCAAAGTGCACGCTTTGGATGAGAATTAGCTGCACGGGCTGGTTTAGATGTTGAAAGGAAGGCCACAAAACGGCTACGGTTTTAGAGTACAGACTAAAAAGCTTCGAGTACATGTGTTGAAAATAACTTATCTTACTCTCTTATTCATTTGGAGTCTTACTTGCGAAAGCGGCTTAAAGTTAAGTGGCAGTAATAAATAACTGTGCCCTTTTTGTAGTATTATTGTGTAGAGTTAAAAATCATATTTTTAGTTTAAGTGTCGACGTTAATAATTGACATCTGTTTGTTTTTTGTTCTAGTGAACTTTTTAAAAATAAAAATAGTTTTTGTTTTTAAAACGTAAATAGTATTATTTGAAGCAAAAATTTGTGCATAATTTAAGGTTCTGTATTATTTTTTCCCCAAAAATATCAAATATAATTAGCCCTGAGTTGCCGTCCAAATAAATACTTTCGCTTCAAATCTATTTGAACATCCTTTATAGTCTCATTTGAAATATTTACGATCAAAGTACATTTGGGGATTATACCAACTAAGCCTACACATACTACACAAATCATTCCGGAGGCTCATAACCTCGCTTTTACATTACACTAAGCTTCCAGTAACACACTCGCCTTAATTCCGTTCAAGTGAAAAGGCATTATGTAGTTTATACTAGATTACAGCACGGTTTTATTGTAGGAACAATACGATCTGCTACGAATAATGCTACGAAAAGCTAGGGTTTCTACGGCGCGCTGCGCAGACCTACGAACTCCTACGGCATCCTACACTGAGCTACAAGTCACGTAGGCTCAATACTGCATTGTGCATAGCAACCGTTTAAAAAGCTTTCTAAATATTGTGGAAATACGGGTGTATTACGGGTGTGGCTTTAAATCATTAGGATGATGATACAAAAAAAGCTACGATTTTATTATATTGCTATCACTTATCTTACCTTACTGTTAGCGTATTCAGTAAATATTAATACACGTACGATAAACTACAATAGCTACACACACATGGCCCGAAATTCCAACAAAATTTCCAGTCCATTTCCATAAAGCTTCTATTACAACATAAGTTTCTCGCGTGAGCCCCTAAAAGGAACCTGGTTATTAATAGCCCACATTCCACTTTGAACCTAAGCCCCATCTGCGGTTTAAAAGCCGAACGTATTATCCATTCTAAGCAGACAAAGGTCTATTATGCCGCTAAACAATGAGAGGTCTGAGGCCGAATTTCTTTCAAGTTGCCGACTCTAATTGCTGCGTCTTTGTACATTCGGGGAAATTGAACTGATTGCCGGGAAATGGAACTTTCTTATAATTATAATTATGGCATAGATATTTCAAACTATGGATGTTTTTACGCTTATTTTATACTAGGCCTGTATGAAATAGACGTGACAAATCAATCTTCAGTTCAGAATATCGACATGATAAAAAAATCCTATAGCGGTGGTTGAGCAGCATACTTATTCCGATTTATTGTCGGTATGTCGGTGTTGACGTGCCAAATTTTTCTTAGAACATTTTTAGTCTAAATTTGAAGATTACTAAAATTGTTACTATGGTTTTAGTTTATCTTTGGTTTAGACATTTTTTAACTCTCAGATCATCCTCCTAGTAACTCCATAATTATTATATTACTCTGTAGCGTCCGGTTGATTACATCTGCACTCGTGCCTAAATAAACTGATGCGAGAGATACGGACACAATGTTTTGCTGGTGAAAAAAATTTGTAACAAGAGGAGGAGAGGGGATAGTGTGGTTGTTTTTAATATATGAGGATTAAAAATATAAATTAAAATCATTTAAATATTATAGATATAAACAGAATAGAAAATTACAGATAAAAAACAGAGCACTGAATCGGCTGGCAAAGTTAATAGAATTATTGAATAAGAGTACATACTAATTCTCTGGCCGAGATAAACATCAGCTCTTTGGTCGTTTGAAAATTACATAATTAAATTTTAAGTACTCATACAAATATCTATGTTACATAATATATCTACAACCTAATTAGCTGGTATTAACACAACTCTTTACATTATACCTACAACCTACTACTATACTAACATCACATACGGGTATTCAATTCGGGAATATCCATGCAGAGTTATCAACAGGACACGTCAGATGGCTCACAGATTAGCCATTACAGAGCGGGCTGAATAGACGTCCGCCGCTGCTCGTGGTTAGCGGTCACCTGAATAGAGTTACTATGTCTATGGTTAGCGCTTAGGAATCTGGTGTGTGTGTGAGTGTGTGAGTTAAAGTAGTCGAAGTAGGTTTGAGCTAATGATTTGAAATAAGATAACTCAGTTTGGACGGTCGGCGACCTGTTTGGCTCAGCGGTAGTTTAACCGCATCATAAGCCAGAGGTTCGGTCTCGATTCCCGGCCGGGCAGATGTTTGAATGATGAATTTAAATATCGGCTCTGGGTCTAGGTGTTAGTTGTCCTCGTGTGTGTTCCATGGCATCCCCGACACAGGGTATCCTAGTCGGAAGCTAAGAGTGTGAAAAGTTATTTATTAACCTAGAAATATCTATTACCTACACTTTAAGAACCTGACGACCTCAAGAAAGTGAAATCGATTCATTGTTAACATGTATACAAAAACCCGCACGAAACGCTTCGTCTACTTTTATTGAGCAAACAGCAAACGTGCTCCATTATAGCATCACGTGAGCTTACTTTCAGGTGAAAAGGCATAAAAATCTAACAATTTACAATGTCTGAAATGTAACAATGAAAAGATGTACGGATCCAAACATGACTGAGGCCACACAAGACAACATACTCGTATTGAAGAAACCACACACTCAAAATATCTTGTACCTACTCTGTGTAATGTTTGCTTTCTACTAAATATAATATTACTAGCTGACTCGACAGACGTTGTCCTGTCTTAACGATGACTATTAGAATTGGTAAAAAAAGCCATTGCGTCAATTCTATGTCAAATGTCAAAAGTTACATTAAAAAAGTTTACATTGTCCAAAGCGCTAAAGTTAAATTATGGTTTAAGTATTTTTAAATTTTCTAATTTTTCATGTCTTTTTACTATACATTAAGATGTGAGCTATCCTATCTCCTAAGTTAGATCGAACTGCACCCGGTGTGCAAATTTGATTGAAATCGGTTAAGTAGTTTAGGAGTCTATAGCGGACAAACAACGTGACACGTAATTTATATATATTAAGAAGATAAACGCGAAAGCTTTTTGTAAGATGAACGCGAAAATTTGTAAGAATGTGTGGATGTATGTTTGTTACTCTTTCACGCAAAAATGGCTGAACGGATTTCCATGAAATTTGGATTGATGGTCGTTCATGGTCTGGATTAACACATGGGCTACTTTTTATCCCTCAAAACGCGGGTGTAACCGCGGAGCGCAGCTAGTAGTCTATAATTATGTCGAGACGCAAGCCTTAGAAACCGAGTAACTCGGCCGTCTAGGGCTTCTAACGTGGCTTATAATAAGCCGATGAACCAAGTCATGCTGTAATATTGTAAAGTCGTTACAACATGTTTATGATGTAAATATTTTGATATTGACAGGATTCTGCGGATTGTACACATTTAGTGTGAAAATTTATTCCATATTTGTCAAAATTAATCTACTATAAAACTGTAAATAGATTTCTGATAAACCTCTAACCACACAACAATTTCACATTTTATTTTATTCTGGTCTAGTAATATAGTTCTCTATGCTCACACATGCTAATGTTGATTTTATTGTACTACTCTATAAATCAGTTTGATTCGATCGAAATTATATCAGTGTCTCTTTAAATTTATAATATACTAGCGGCCCATCCCGGCTTCGCTCGGGTGGACATTCATTTTTTAAACATTTATGGATATTTTTTTTACACCTTGGGTTACACTATTGAAGTTTTAGTAAGGATCCCTAATTTTTTCAGGTAATAAATATAGCCTATGACACTCAGCAATAATGTGGCTTTCTATTAGTGAAAGAATTTCAGTCATTTTAAAATCGGTTCAGTAGATCCCGAGATTACCCCATACAATTTAACAAATATACAAACACACAAACTTTACTTCTTTATAATATTATTAGTATATTAGTATTAGTAATTAGTATAGATAGTATAGATACCTAGGTATATAATATGTGAGAGTGAAAAAGGTGGATACAATTGTAAAGCTGTCAAATCTAATCGCGTAGAGTGTTTAGTCAGCAGGTCCAGCATGACTTCTGTCAAAAAATGTAACTTGTGTTCGATAGAAAAATGTATGAAACATTCAGTGGACAAATCCCCACGTAAGAATGCTGTACCATCCTTCTAAATTTAATAATGCGAAAGTTTGATTGTGTGAATTTTTGTCATCACGTATCTCCGTAACTATCACACTGACTTTGACGAATTTAGAAATGAAGGTAGCTTAGACCCTGGATTAACACATACTTCAAACGGTCAAAGTGCCAGTTTTTATTTTTCAATTTTGGTTTTTGAACACTCATAGGAATAAGGGGTGTTGGCTGTTGGTAGACTGAGGGTTGAGGGAGAAGACCAGCCCCCCGAAGACTGGCTTATTGTGGCTTCATCACCGCAGTTTTTTATCAGCTCCCGGGGGAAACCGCGGGGCACACCTAGTTATCCATACATACCTACATATTTTCCAACCGAAGTCAGACTTGGGTATGAACCACGTTCGACATCCCGTTCAATTCACAAAAAGAATAAAAAATATTTGCGCTCAATTTCGCTAGCAGTGAGAGTATGTTTGAGTTGTAAGAGCGGTAAACGCGGTGCTCGCGGCGAGGGCTCTCGGGGCCGTGAGTTCGGTTTTAGGGGGAAAGTTACAAAACTGAGGGGAAATAAAAATGTGGCAAAATAGTGAATAGGTATTATATACTGATAATGATTTTTTAGTTATTGGTATCAGGCTGGAGCGGAACCGAGAAAATAGGGTTTTATATTTGATCTGTGTTTGTATGTAGGTATGTCCGAGTCGGTCCCTATGTTTCTTCGTAACCAGCAAACCAATTTTAATGAACGTGTGATTTACTTTTTCTACTCGAGTTTCATTGGGTAGGTACTCAGTAGGTAAATTAAAATTTAAAAAATGACATGTAAGCAAAAGCGAAATGGTTTCCTTGTTTGAGGTGAGTCTGTGAAAATGTAGTTTTTTATACCATCTATGTTATTATCATAAAAATGGATTATCTTAGTTTGGAAAACTAGGTAACTGATTTGTTAGTGTGCGTTTTAGCAGTATTGTTCTAATTCGTTAGGTTAAATTTTAAATTCAATTATATAAATTTGAAAATTGAATTTAGTATGTGTGAGTTATTGACATAAAACTTGTAAACATACTTTGGACGATTTTAGACTTTCTATTCTATTGATAATCTTTTTAGTAAGTATGACTTTTTGTTTTTATTTTCAGCTTGTTAATGTAGAAAATCGCAAAAAATCATATGTGAGCTGGAAGATCCGAGTTTTATAGGTGTTATAGGTATACCTATTGATACATATCGGACATATTGCCAAATATTTGCGCTAGCATCGCAAATACGAGCATAACACTGTTTCCATATTTTTGTCAACAGCGCTGTTTGGCAAACATCCGTGATTGGCCGATACAGTAGGTAGTTATGTATCCCCCACAGCCCTCTGCGTTAGAATAAGTAGCTGACACTGCAGCTAGCCGCCGGTTCTGAGTAACGGCCACCGCAGTACAGACGCTGAATAAGCATTCCTAGATATAAGACCACCTTAGTCGAGTAAGTTTCGTTATAAGTAAAATATGTATTAACATCATTAAGAATAGAGCCTCTGAATCGGCTACACGTAGTTTTATTTTAGTTTTTAAAAAACCATTTATCTGCTCCCCAAATTTAACTGGCGCAGCCGGTAGGATAACTGGCTGTCCTAACGTGAGTGTCTATACTTGTACAACGAGTTACCGCGTTAGAACGGCAAAGTGCGGTTTGCCTATAACAAAGGTGAAGTGCCGAACAGTTATCCAACGAACTAAATAAATGTGTTAAATAGTGGACGCTGAGAAAAATGATGCTGGTCGGTTGGTGAGTAGACCTTTTCGCCATCCTTGCCTATCCCGAGATTCTCCTCGAATTGTGTAATTAGTATATTCAGACCTTAGTCATCGGTTAGAATTGTGTAATTAGGTTAACTTCATGAATTTGGGTCTCAAATCGATCGGAATTATTGTTAAAATAGTGTAATTAAGTAAAGTAAAAATTATATTTTTGTCAAAAATAGGTTTAACATTTTATAGTATTAAATCGTGTGTGTAAATTGCCTATACCTGCTCATTATACGCTAAAATGATGGCACAACAACAGCAACCATTAGAGTTCAGGGCCATCCCTCGGGAAATATTAAACCTCATCCCCATTTTTGGAGGTGACAAAGCGCAATTAAATTTATACCTGAGAAAATGCGAATATGTAATAAGCAGATATAGAGGTGATGCAGCTCAGGACTTATATGTGTTCAACGCCGTGACAAGTAGACTCAATGACAAAGCGGCTTCGCTCTTGTCCGAACGAGATGACATAAACACCTGGTCCAACCTAAAAGAGGTACTAAAACAACATTTTGGGGACCCGCGAAGTGAACACTGCATAGGTATTGAGTTGGAAACGCTAAAAATTAAATCCGGTGAAAGTTATCTCGATTTCTACAAACGCATTCAAAGTGTTAGATCCACGCTTATTTCCAAGGTCAACATGATAGAAGATATCAATTTAAGACGCGCTAAGGTAGTGATATATAACAATACGGCACTTAACGTATTCTTATACAACCTATCCGAAGATATGGTACGCATAGTCCGGCTAAAAGCACCAACGAGCCTAGAAGACGCTTTAAGCACAGTTTTGGAAGAAGTTAATTTCCTAGACCAATATAACGCGAGAAAACGCATGTACGTCTATAACAACGCCGCGCCAAGGCCAACCTTTTCACCCGCGCACACGGCGAGTGGTTTTAAATTCCAGGCGCCTCTAGTAAACGCCGCGCCTAAATTCAATTTTGGTACACAACCTACACCAACAAAACCACACCAAGCGCAACCACAAAGTTTTGACTACCGCCCACAGTTTGGAACCGTACCTCAATTTGGGTACCGTCCGCAATTTAATTCAGCACAGCAACAGGGATTCCGCCCTCAATTCGGAACCATCCCTCAGTTAGGCTTTAGAACCCAATTTGGGAATCAACCCCCGGCTCAGAGTGGATACAGACCACCGCAACAATTTGGGTATAAACCACCACAGTTCGGATACAGACCCCCACAGACAGGGTACAAACCACCTCAAACCAACCCTCCGCACCTACAATCGACAGACGTATCTATGAGGACAGCTCGTCCCGCACCGCAAGGCTTCAAGCTTAACGAGTTGACAGGTTTAGACGACGAACAGTACCAAGATTATTACTACCATGACAACGACTATAACCCTGACTATGACATGTACGACGGACAATACGAGTATACGAATGAATCTGAAAATGACGTATATAACGAGACGACATACGAGACGCAACAGACACATTCCCTTCGGGAACAACCGGCTGGAAATTTTATAACACCAGCCTCTATAGAGGAAAAGAAATAATAGAACTGAACTGCGACCCTACACTAAAACTACCTCACATTTACATCCCTGAAATTGACGCAAAGTTTATGATAGATACAGGTAGTACTAGAACATTTTTGAGCCCTCAAAAAGCATACGAGTTTTTCTTTCAGAACGTTAAAAACGAACCTTTCGAAGTAGTTAGCACACACGCGTCAAGTCGACACAACGAAGTAATAGAGATACCGCTTTTTCCAACCTTCCAGACTAATGAAACTCACAAATTTTACCTATACAACGTCGACTCACGATACGACGGACTAATTGGAAATGATTTACTGAGACAGCTTGGCGCCATGATAGACCTGAAACACTCTGTGCTAATAACGAAAACCACGCGCATCCCTATAATCAATACGAATTTGGATTATGAAATTCAACTGCAACCCCGATCGGAACAAAGAGTCAAAGTACCGATAGACCAACACTTAGGTGAAGCTATATTAGACTATAGAAAGTTTGGCCCGGGAGTACGAATGCCCAGTGCCCTAGTTAACTGCATTAACGGATACGCGACCACCGTTATACAAAACACTTCGGATGAAATAGTAACCCTTACGGTTAAACGACCCTTACAAGTAACTAAGTACACAACCACCAGGTGTAACCTTAATGCGACTAACGCTACTAAAGCTACAGACATACAAATGGACAAAATACTGACTGAAAATCTGAACAAAATAAGACTAGACCATACCAACTCTGAGGAACGCGAGAAAATTTACAGACTCTGTACAGAATACAAAGACATTTTTCACTGCGACAAACTACCTCTTACTTTTACCAATCAAGTAAAACATGAAATTCGAACAAAAAATGAAGACCCTATTTACATGAAACCGTATAGACAGGCCCCTGCCCAAGCAGATGAAATTAACAGACAAGTAGAGAAAATGCTGCAGGACGACGTAGTCCAAGAATCGCACTCTCCGTGGAGTGCCCCCGTACACTTAGTACCTAAAAAGATCGACGCATCAGGAGAACAGAAATTTCGTATGGTAATAGACTACAGAAGACTCAATGAAATAACAATAGACGATAAATACCCACTCCCCAATATAACCGACCTGTTTGACAAATTAGGAAAAAGTACTTACTTCAGCACAATTGATTTGGCAAGCGGCTACCATCAAATAGAGGTTGTAGAGCGAGATAGACAGAAAACTGCCTTCAGCACACAACATGGTCACTTTGAGTTTTTACGAATGCCGTTCGGCCTGAAAACGGCCCCTGCAACCTTTCAGCGTACAATGGACCATGTCCTACGAGGCCTGCAAGGATTACACTGTATGGTGTACCTTGATGACGTCATCATTTTTTCATCCAGCTTAGAAGAACACTTACAAAAATTAAGACTAATTTTCGACAGACTGAGACAGACAAACTTAAAGGTACAACTAGACAAGTCAGAATTTTTACGTAAGGAGGTATTATACCTAGGACACACCATCACTAAAGACGGACTGAAACCGAATAATGACAAAATAAATGCAGTAATGAATTTTCCGATCCCAAAGACTACAACGGAAATTAAAAGTTTCCTTGGACTCGTAGGCTATTACAGACGCTTCATACCCAATTTCGCTAAAGTAACCCAACCACTGACGTCATGCTTAAAAAAACGCAACAAAATTATCATTGACCAAAGTTATATTGATGCCTTTAACAAATGTAAAGAACTCTTGACACATGCTCCACTCTTACAGTATCCTGACTATGGAAAACCTTTCATCCTGACAACGGATGCTTCAAACGTAGCCCTGGGAGCTGTCCTTTCCCAAGGACAAGTTGGTAGTGACAAACCAGTTGCATACGCGAGCCGTACTTTAAGCGACACAGAAACACGCTATAGTACCATAGAGCGAGAGTTGCTCGCCATCATCTGGGCAACAAAACATTTCCGCCCTTACTTGTACGGACGAAAATTCTTCATCTACACTGACCATAGACCTTTAGCTTGGCTAAATTCCCTGAAAGACCCAAACAGTAAACTGACCCGATGGAGGCTACGCCTTCAGGACTTCGACTTCGAGATAATATATAAAAAAGGAAAACAAAATACAAACGCGGATGCCTTAAGTAGAATCAAAATCAACGCCCTGACTGACGAAGACGCTAATTCAATGAGAGTAAACCTAGACAAAAAACGACAGGACTCAACGACTACGACAGTATCAGAAATAAGCGAGACAATAAGCATATCTGACTCGTCGGAAGCCACCGAGATGCTAACAGAATTGGAAATAGAGAAACCCGTTATACCATCCCCCTCAGGGAGCTCTAAGTCACAGACTATACACTCTGTGGAAGATCTAGATTCAAACGGAATACCGATTTTACATGAAGCCATAGATACAAAACCGAACCAAATCTTAGTATATTCCTGGCTTAAAAATGAACTCCACGTGAAAAACCTATCGTATGAAAAACACAAAATTCTAGAAGTTTTCCTCCCCCTTAATAACGTAGAACTAGTGAAAAACTTCCTCAAGGAATATATTAGACCAAAAATTAAATATTTTATATATTTCGAAAACGAAGAACACCGCATACAATTCAGCAATGTTGTAATAGAAATTTTCAGGAAAGGAACAATAAATATATTTGAATGTACCGAAAGAGTAGTCTGTGTAGACAACGAAAGCGAACAAAAGGCAATAGTTTTAAAATACCACAACGGTAAAACATGCCATCGCGGGATTAAGGAAACATTAGTCAGAATCCGTAGAAATTATTATTGGAATAAAATGGACGAAATTGTTTCAGCTATAATTAATAACTGTGACGCCTGTAAAAAGACAAAGTATGAGCGAAAACCACTAAAACCCATGTTACAATTGACGCAAACGCAGAATGCCCCGTTTCAAGAAATCTTCATAGACATTTTCACAATCGAAGGAAAATATTACCTAACCCTAATTGATGCCTTCAGCAAGTTAGGGCAGGCTATTGAAATTACGAATAAATCCACCCCTGAAGTCGTACGAGCGCTACTGAAATATTTCTCATTCTACGGTATACCCAAGAAAATTAACTCTGACCCCGGTACCGAATTTAATAACGACCTCATGAAAGAATTTCTCAGTCTACACAAAATAGAAAGACACATAGGCACCGTAAATAACCCGAACTCTATGGGACTTGTAGAAAGATTTCATTCAACCATAATAGAGATATATAGACTGGCCAAGTATGAACAAAAATGCACGGATGCCGCGTCCGTCATGACGTACTCAGTCATGGCTTACAATCACACCATACACACAGCGACAGGATTAACACCCTTCGAAGTTGTCTTTGGACACACCGACACTGATAACCCATTCGACCTAGAACTTGAAAAACTTTACACTCAGCAACTGATTAAAGACCACAAGAAACGAACGCAATTCCTATACGCACACATAGCCGAGAAATTAAAAGCCGGAAAGGAAAAGGTTAGAGAAAAACGAGGCGGCGAAACTAATATAGAACTTCCGGAGACCGTCTTCGTAAAAGACATAAATAAAAGAATAAGCAAAGAAAAACCGAGGTACAAAAAGGCAAAAATAATAGGTATGACCGGTAAAAACGTTGTCCCAATTAAAAGAGAAGCTGAAAAGAAAAGCACGAAAGCTCCTATTAAAAACATAAAACGCCCTCCGCAGGTGCAGTCTGATGCTAGCGACGTCGACAGCCGCCCTTCATCTTCAATCACTTGAAGGAAACCCGGGACTCCTGCCTGTAAAGAAAGGTCAAGCTTACATACAAACTGACAACTGGACAATTCTAAAAACCATTAAATTAAATAATATCTGGATTGACCTAAAACTCGTCAACTCGAAATTTACTGAATTTCAGCGATTACTTTCATCCAACAAAACTTTCCCTCACAAATTTATTGATATATTCATGCATGCAGAGTATATGCGCGATATAACTATAGATAAATATTACCAGCTAATTCCACAACGCTTCAAGCGAGGATTAATTAATCCATTAGGGTCCATAATTAAAATAATAACCGGTAATCTAGACCATGATGACGCAATCAAATATGATCAGTTGACCTCCGAACTAAGCCACGACCAAACTGTTACTTCAAAGAAAATCACTATAGTCTCAAAAATGTTAGATAGCCTCATAAACGCAACAGAATTAATCTATCAAAACTCGATAACAGTAGACACCCGTTTGAAAAGGGTTGAAGCAATCCTTAAAGAGACAATAACACAAGAAAATAATTTAGCTGAGTCCTCTTATGTGTTAGGACTATATAATTTGTTTTTAAGTAGCTTTAGAACTATATTCATTAGGTTAAGTGAAATTGAAACCGCACTAGCTCTAAGCAAAAGCTCTATATTACATCAGTCTATTATTAATTCTACCGAACTATTATATCATTTAAAAGTAATAGCGAATTCAGAGAATTTGGTGTATGTACCCACCGAATTAAATTTAGCCAAAATAGAGGAAACTATTTCTGTGAAATCTTATATGAAAAGAGACCAAATCACTTTTGTCATGGAAATTCCACTAACCGATAACTATAAGTATAATTATTTCAAAATGTACACTTTACCTATTTTCCTCAAACCCACAAACCTAACCGTAGCCATATTCCCTAAATACCCTTACCTATTGGCGAAAGGATTGAAGTACCAGCCGATCGTGAAGCCGTGCCGCCCACTCGCTGCTGGAGACGAGTTCCTCTGCAACGACGACAATCGAGCCTTGTACAGCGGACTCTCTTGTGAAGAGAAACTCATGGTGTACGAGAACAACATCACCAGCTGCAAGCAGTACCCTATCCATATAGAAGACGTAAAGCTGCAGAAAGTTAATGACAACAATTGGATACTCTTCACCAAAGCAGAAATCACCCTTACGGAAATATGTGGGGAAGAAGTCTCTAAACAGCCGATATCAGGTACGTACGTCGTGACGTTAAACAAGCCCTGTGACGTCAATGTTAACGGCCTCACCATCCGACATCACCGAATCTACACCGAGACGGATGCTGTTAAGCCGCTACCCATCATCAAGCTACCGAGACTGCGCGCGACCGAGGACTTATCCGATGCACGCGCACTTAACATGCACGAGGTTGGACTAGACGAAGTGAAATATATGGCTTTCGCCCTAAAAAATAGTGACGTGTTTGAAAAAGTGATTAACAGAGAAAAAGACTCTAAAATCAGTGTTATAGCATTAGGACTCGTAGCACTATGTATAGTTTTAGTTATTCTATATGTTTTATACTTAAAAGTAATTCCGTGTATACAAAATTGTCGAGGTCTTTCGCAAATCGAACGCCCCGATAATTTTCCACTTAGGGAGGGAGGAGTTATGTATCCCCCACAGCCCTCTGCGTTAGAATAAGTAGCTGACACTGCAGCTAGCCGCCGGTTCTGAGTAACGGCCACCGCAGTACAGACGCTGAATAAGCATTCCTAGATATAAGACCACCTTAGTCGAGTAAGTTTCGTTATAAGTAAAATATGTATTAACATCATTAAGAATAGAGCCTCTGAATCGGCTACACGTAGTTTTATTTTAGTTTTTAAAAAACCATTTATCTGCTCCCCAAATTTAACTAGGTAGACATAGACGGGCGACGCAGGAAGAACTTTTTAAAAAGCGAATTAATATTTTAATTACGTCTTTATTCAGTTGATGACAAATTATGACTAAACTTATTCTCTAACTTATGTTTAACGAAAGCTTGGGTGGCGTGATTGATTACTTGGAATTGTGGGCAGGATGTGCTTATCGCATGCTGACATTTCATAACATACTCTTTCTTATAATTCTTATAACAATATTTATGAGATTACGAATACAGGGTTAGGTTCGGGTTCAGACGGTATAACTCCTCCCTCCATGAGTTCGAAATTATCCCTTATTTCGGGATGATTTCGGACCTTACAACATATTTTTTTAATCTTATTCCTAAACATATATAATATAAAGCAGAAGGTTAACATAATGCAAAAAGACAAATTTCCAATATCAATTATCTTATTATCTAATTGATTAACATAGTTCTTATCACTAATCTCACTTCCACTTTTCTGCAATAAGAAATTAAGGAACCGCGTCTCAGTCAAATCGATACTATTAAGGTCAACAGGTTTTCGCTGCATACAGGCTGCCGTGTCCGTCAGTGTTGCAGGCAAGTTGATTACGTGAAAACTGCCAACCACGTCTTTCCATTGAGTTTCTTGATGCTGCCTAATCTTGAGATTCTTGATTTTGATTTCACAGTTATTATCTGCAATTAAAATGTACGTGCCGAAAACGATGTGATGCTTTACTTCATCTTCACAGTTTTCAATGAGAGTTGTTTCCACTTTAGAATACAGGATCCAATAGTTCGGTTGGAGATTGAAAGCCTTGACGTCGTCGATAATTACTGGAACTGAGTTGCAGCTCGTGATGTTGCTCTTGAAGTTTATCAACTCGGTGATACAGTTATCTTCGATTAGTGATGATGCGTCGCTCTCGTAACATAGGAAGCGATCCTCGTCTATCTCGCTGCATGGCTGGGATAGCAGTTGCGTTTTCAACCCTTTCACTAGGAGGTAGGGATATTTGGGAATGATGGTAGAGGTGAGGCCATAGGACTTGTGGTAGATAGGTAATGGGATCAACTTGTAATAATTAAACGTTTCGTCGTGAATCAAAGGAATCTGCATAATTAGTTTTATCTGATTTTGTTTCATGTAAGCTTTTATCTCCATACTTTGTTCGATTTTGACAATGTTTTCTAAAGTTACAGGGAATACAAGGTTATCGGTCTTTTCAATTTTCTTTAACAATTGTATCAGTTCGTCGGTGTCTATGATCGATTGGTGTAACTGATTAACTTTAGCAAAAGCAATGGCTGTCTCAATTTCACTTAATCTTGTAAAAAGCGTTTGAAAATTATGTATATATGCATGATACATATTTATAATCTGATTGTTAAGCTGAAGTATCTTGGTTTCATTTAAGCTCGAGTATATATCCTGCATATTTTGTTGAATTATTTCAAAATTGCTTTTGGTAGAGTTAGCGACTTTCGTGAATGCCGTCAACATTTCAGAGACTACCGTGATTTTATAATTTAATTGATCTTGTTTGACTTTAACTTTTCTGATTAATTCTTCATATTTTATTGCGTCATCGTTATCCAGATTGCCAGTAATTGCTTTGACAAGCGATCCAAGTGGGTTGATTAAACCGCGCCTAGATCTTACAGATGGGATTAGTTCTCTATACTTTTCAATGGTTATGTTCATACTGTAGTCGGCCTGTGATTCTACTTCGATTAAATCATACTTGATGGTTTTGTTGAGAAAGTTAACTTTGGCTTGTTCCTTTAACCCTAAATAACTATTTATATTAATGTCTAGTTGCTGGTATAATAATTTTAAATCTAATATCTTAATTACGGTCCACGAGTTATGGCTTACTATGGCTTGACCTTCCTTTATAGGTAACAGGCCTGGGTTCTTGTCAATCCGCTGGAGCTGAAGGGCTGCCGCGTGGGCCACCAGGAGGATAAACCTGCGAAGGACGTTTCACGTCTTTAATAGGGACTTTAGTTGGTCGGTTCTTAGTGACTACCGGTACTACGTTCCTATTTGTCGCTCCAGTCACTTGAGCTTTTTGATACCGTGGTTTGTCCTTACCTCGCCTAACGTTTACGCCTTTTATAAAAATCGTATCGCCGGTGTCAATGTCGAATTCGGTTTCGCCACCTCGCTTTTTAATTTCGGCTCTCTTTTTGTCGATAATTCTGTCAGTTAAGTATTCGTATAGATGTTTAGTTCGCTTCGCGTGTTCTTTTACCAATTGCTGCGTAAATTGCTTGTTAAAATCTGTGTGGAACGTGCTATTTGATTCAGTGTGTCCGAAAACTACCTCGAAAGGTGTTAGTCCCGTGGTAGAGTGTATTGTGTGGTTGTATGACATTATAGCGTAGCACATAACTGAGGCTGCGTCTGTTGTCTTTTGTTCGTACTTCGCTATCCTGTAGATTTCGATGAGGGTCGAATGAAATCTTTCAACTACTCCCATGGAGTTTGGATTATGTGGTGTGCCTATGTGAAGTTCAATTTTGTAAAATGATAGCATTTCTTTCATCAACGTGTTGTTAAACTCGGAACCTGGGTCTGAGCTGATTCGATTCGGGGTACCATATAGTGAGAAGTACTTTATCAAAGCTCTAAGTACTTCGGGAGTTGATTTTGTCTGAATTTCGAACGCTTGGCCTAATTTACTAAAAGCATCGACTATCGTTAAGTAGCTTTTGCCATCTATTGTGAATGTATCTATAAAGAGTTCTTGAAATGGTCGTATCTGCGTTTGCGTGAGCTGAAGCTCGGGTTTTAGAGGTTTTCTATCATACTTCATTTTTTTACACGTTTCGCATGCGTTAATAACGCTTGATACTGTTTGTTCCATGTTTTTCCAGTAATAAGTTCGTCTTAAGTGCACGAGTGTTTCTTTTATCCCTCTGTGGCTGTTCTTACCGTCGTGGTATTTAAGTATGATTTCGCGTTGTTCTTTTTCGTCTTCTATGGAAATTACTCGGTTTTTACATTCATAGAATTTTACAGTTCCTTTTTGGAAAAGGAAAATCTTTGCTTCCGAAAATTGTTTGCGGTGTATGTCGCTTTCGAAGTAGAAGAAATATTTAATCTTGGGTCGAATGTAGTTTTTCAGGAATCGTTTTACTAGTTCAGGATTGTTTTCAGGTAAGTGGACTTCCAGAACCTTTTGTTTGTCTCGGGATAAATCTTTAACCGTTAATTCATTTCTTTGCCATGTATGTACGAGTATTTGATTGGGCTTGGTATCGATAGCCTCGTTCAGTATTAGTATACCGTCGGTGTCAAGATCTTGTGCTGAGTGTACGGTATTTATAGAGTCATTGTCGTCACGGCCTTCGGATGCGGTCGCGGTGTCGCTACTTATTGATGGTAATGAGTATGGTGAACGTCTACCTCTTTCGCTGTGTAGAGATACGGTTTTCTCAGAATCGGATGAGATGACAATAGGCGATTCTGATCGTTCACTTGTCGAAGCCTCGGCGGTCTGACGTTTTGGTCGTTTACCCTTTTTATCGACGTTAACTTTCATCGATACATCGTCGTCGGTTAAGGCGTTCACTTTTATACGCGACAATGCGTCGGCATTGCAGTTTTTCTTGCCTTCTTTGTGTTTTATGTCATAGTCGAATTCTGAGAGACGCAATTTCCATCTCGTCAGCTTGCTATTTGGTTCGTTTATTGATTTGGCCCAAATTAATGGTCTATGATCGGTATAAATCGTGAATTTCTTACCATATAAGTATGGTCGGAAATGTTTGGTTGCCCAAACGATGGCTAGCAATTCTTTTTCGATTGTACTATAGCGGGTTTCGGCGTCGTTTAACGTACGACTTGCATATGCTACGGGTTTGTCGCTGCCAATAGGTCCTTGAGAGAGGACGGCGCCTACTGCATAATTTGAGGCGTCTGTCGTGAGGACAAAAGGTTTGTCAAAATCAGGGAATTGTAAGAGCGGTGCGTGTGTTAAAAGCTCCTTACATTTTTCGAATGCTTCTACGTATTCGCGATTTGTCACGTCAATTTTTTTTCCTTTTTTCAAGCATGATGTCATAGGCTGAGTAAGTTTCGCGAAGTCTTTTATGAACTTTCGGTAATATCCTACTAAGCCGATAAAGCTTTTTATTTCCGTCGGTGTTCGCGGAAGTGGGAAGTTTTGGACTGTCTTTATTTTATCGTTGTTAGGCATTAGACCTTCCCTGGTGATCGTATGACCAAGGTAAAGTACTTCTTTCCGTAGAAATTCACATTTGTCGAGCGTTACTTTAAGGTTCGTTTGTCTGAGACGATCAAACACTTTCCGTAACTTCTCTATGTGTTCTTCTAGGCTGGTGGAAAAGACTATGATGTCATCGAGGTAAACTAGACAATGCATACCTTGGAGGCCTCTAAGCACATTGTCCATAGCTCTCTGGAAAGTAGCTGGTGCGGTTTTTAGACCGAAAGGCATTCTCTTGAATTCGAAATGACCTGCTTGTGTGGTAAACGCGGTCTTGGCTCTATCCGCTTCGTTGACTTCAATTTGATGATACCCACTGGCTAAATCGATTGTGCTGAAGTACTGGGACTTCCCGATTTTATCAAAAAGATCAGTTATATTAGGCAGAGGGTATTTGTCGTCTACCGTAATTTCGTTCAAGCGACGGTAATCTATTACCATCCTAAACTTTCGTTCTCCTGACGCGTCCAATTTTTTTGGCACCAGGTGGACAGGTGCACTCCAGGGTGAGTGTGACTCTGTGATAACGTTGTCCTTCAACAATTTATCGACCTGTTTCTGAATTTCCTGGTTTACGACTGGCGGTTGTCTATAAGGTCTTATATAGATCGGATCTTCGTTGGTCGTTCGTATGTTGTGTTTTACTTGATTAGTGAACGTCAATGGTATGTCTTCGGCATAGAAAATGTCGCGGTATTCGTGGCACAGATTGTAGATACTATCGCGTTCTTGCGTGTTCGTATGTTCGAGTCTTAATTTTTGTAAGTTTTCAACTAACAAGTTGTCATTCATGCTTTCCTCTTTCATGCAATTTATCTCACATTCCTCCAACTTACACATTGTTACGTCGAATGGTTCTTTAATTTCGATTGTTATATCTCGATCGTTTGTGTTTTGAATTACCGTTTCTGCAAAATAGCTTTCGCATTTTACTAGTGCGGTAGGCATTCTGACGCCTTCGGTGAACTGTAAGTACTCTAAAATAGCTTCGCCATTTTGTAATTGTGTAGGGATTCGAACCCTAGTTTCGGAACGCGCTGGTATCTCTACCTCATACGGTGGGCTGTATAAAATGGGTATACGCGCATTGCGAGTCTGAAGGACTTGCTTATCCATATCTATCTTTGCACCTAATCTTTTTAGGAGGTCGACACCTATTACTCCATCATAACGTTTGTCTACTTCATACACGTAAAACTTTTGTATCATTTTGCCTTTGAATGTATTAGGTAATGGAATTGCAACTACTTCGTCATGCGTACTTTGTGCATGTGTACTGACCACTGTAAACGGTTCGTAGGATTTATAGTTGTTAAAGAACTCGTCGGCTTTTGCTGGGCTTATGAATGATCTGCTACTACCGGTGTCTATAAAGAATTTACTGTTTATTTCCGGGATTATAATGTGCGGCAACTTTAATATGTTATCAAGATGATTGAGTTGTATTATTTCACCGTTGCATTTGTCGGAGCTGTGTGAAAATTTTGTTCTTGTTCGCAAGTGTTTTCGTAAGAATAGTCAGGGTATTGTTCAGTTTGGTAAGCGAATTCTTGTTCGTCAAATTCTTGTCCGTAATAACCTGCGTAATCGGTCTCGTCGTATCCATATTCTTGGTTTGTCTCGTCAAAGTAAGAATCGTCAGTCAGCATGTTTTGTCTGAAAGGTGCTGTTCTCATAGTAACGTCTGAGTCTGGTAATGGTCTTATCGGTTGGTTTTGTACCGGTCTATTTTGTTGGTTAGTCGGGATTCCAAATTTATATCCATTGTTTTGGAATGGCGCACGTTGTGCTTGGAATGGTCGCTGAGGTTGGAACTGCCTCTGCTGTTGGAATGGAGGTCTATAACCGAATACTGGCATAGTCTGTCGTGGTTGGTTATTTGTGAAATTAGGTCTATAACCAAATTGCTGTTGCGTCGCATTTTGAGTGGGGTTGTTCCCGAATCTAAAATTGTTATTTTGAGGTATGCCGAACTTGAAATTCGGTGGTTGTGTAGGAACGAGCGCTGATTTGAAACCAAATGAGTTTGTTACATTAGGTGGTTTAAATGAATTTTGCGTATGTGGTTGTGAGGTTCTATTTAATTTGTTTTTCGCGTCATATTGGTATTTGAAATTGACCTCTTCTGTCACGACGCTTAAGGCATCCTCGAGTGACGGACAACCTTTAAGTCTTACAATCCTAATCATATCTTCAGGCAAGTTATACAAAAACACATTTAACGCCATGTTGTTGTATACGATCATTTTCGCTGCTTTTATTCCTTCATCTGTAAGTCTATTCACCTTTGCAAATAACGAACTTCTCGATTGTTGGATTCGTTGGCAAAACTGGATATACGTCTCGTGTTGTTTGATTTTCAGGGACTCTAGCTCTATCGCTATACATTCCTCAGAACGAGGGTCTCCGAAATGTTGCGTCAATAGTTCTTTTAACGCCTCGTATGATACTACATTTGGGCGGTCACTTAGTAGTGACGCAGCTTTACCCGTGAGTCTACTTGTGATGACATGAAACAGGTAAGTTTCCTGGCTTAAATTGCCGGTGATACGGCTGTTTGCAATCACGTAGTCGCATTTGGATAAAAACAGGTTTAGCTGACTTTCGTCACCTTCATAACGAGGGATTAGGGAAACGAATTCCTTTGATACAATCCGGATTTCCGCCATTTCAACGTTTAGTTTAAATCTACTTACTATTTCTATGCAAATCTAAAACGACACTAAAGAGAGTTAATTAATTAATTAATTAATTTTGCACACTTAATTAACGTATCCAAAATTTTTTTAATTACAGTTATTGATATCTCGATTTCGTAAATATCAAATCTTATAACTATCGATTGGGCGATTTTTGACCGAATCAATTAGGTACTTACTTATCTAATATTTAATACACATGTAATAATTTTAATTTACATAAATGCACCAAAATCAGATAAAACTAATAAAAATTATAATTTAATTAGTTTCCGCGATGGAATAATTAAATTACCCGATTAAGTTGATCGGTGGGGACTATGGACAGGTGGGAACGACACAGTATAGTGAAAGTGTTTACTCACTGCAAGCTGCTGGTCCGCATTGTCCACAGGAGTCAATTGTCGTTGATGCTGCGCCGAACGTCGGGGAGTCTTATTTATTTGTTTAGGTTCTTCTCTCAGTTGAACCGAAAGTCTTTACACTTGATTTTTGATTTTTGAAAAATCGCGTAGACCGACTTTCGCGTTTTTTGAAAGATCCTACCGGCTGCGCCAGACATAGACGGGCGACGCAGGAAGAACTTTTTAAAAAGCGAATTAATATTTTAATTACGTCTTTATTCAGTTGATGACAAATTATGACTAAACTTATTCTCTAACTTATGTTTAACGAAAGCTTGGGTGGCGTGATTGATTACTTGGAATTGTGGGCAGGATGTGCTTATCGCATGCTGACATTTCATAACATACTCTTTCTTATAATTCTTATAACAATATTTATGAGATTACGAATACAGGGTTAGGTTCGGGTTCAGACGGTATAACTAGGTACTGTACAGCCTGCGCGACAATCGAGCACAAGTAATTCGTGTAATTGAAACATGTCAAAACAAATATTTGATGTTCAAAATAATATTATTTTCTGTTTGTTGTTATACAGGGTTATAAGGAAAGCTGAAGAGGGCTCCATAGTCCTCAACATTATTAACAAATTTTAGTATGGGCCAGCCCGGAATTGCAAAAAAATCAGCTGTTGTCAATGAAACTCTACAAAATGTATGGAACAGCATAAGCTTTCCTTATAACCCGGTATCGAACCATACAAAATAAAATACAGTGTGAATTAGTTGTCTGTGCAGTTTTGCCCAATTTCATTTTATTTCATTTCTATGATGCAAATCCGTTTATCCATTATAGTAGTGATCAATGATCAAAGTTATTAACCCGGTCATTTCTTTTTTAGTTGGTCGGTTTTGATTTCCATTCGATTAAATAACATAATTGAATAATTGAAGAACGAAATAATAGTCAACAATAAACGGGTTAATACATTTTCACGCAATAAAATAAAGCATCATTAATTTTTCACCCAATTTCCATTAACTCGCTTTTAATCACGAACAACAAAACGCATGTTTTATGCAAAAACCGTTAACAAATACTCGCTGATTGGTTGCTTGCGGTGACGTGGCATGCCGGTAGCCAATCATAACCGCGCGTTTGTTTAATCACGTTTTAATCGTGGTTTTAATAATGTATAAATCAGTCGGTTAACAGGTAATCAAGGTCGGTCGGTTAACGTTAGCGCTGTGGTAAATATTGCATTTTGTATACCTAACTGTAGAAGCGGGAGGGTACGGAAATTGTTTTTGAATTATGAATTTTGTGAATAATTTGCGGAGTGGTGCTTGTTTCCTCGTGCGGTTGTAATATTTGATGTTGAGTGAGTGTTGAATGTTAGCGTAATCAGCAAGCGGTGATGAATTTGATAATACTTACGCTTTGCGATTTGGAATACCACTTATTAAGAAAACCAATCTTGTTTGTAATTTTATTGTCTTCTTTTTAGCTTAGCATTTGGCCGCTTACATTTCGAATTCAAATGTATAAATTGTCAAAACATGGTATGGCTTTGGGTGATTCCTCATATCAATGGATAATTCCTGTTGATATACTTAAGGAAAATTCGGCAAAAAAGAAACAAAAAAAATTACGTTTGATTTTTGCCTTGTTCGGTTCATAATTTTTGCTTTGGATATTCTCGTATCTATTTCTTTTCCTACCTTCTATTTCTCGTATATCTTTGAAGTTTAACATAGTAGCTAGTATCTACTTATACTGTTACTAAAACAGTCGACGATTTTATTAATAAATTAAAGTATAAAAAACTAATACAGGATTTTAAGGCAAGGGTATGATAAGTCAAAAAGGGCTCATCAAACTGGAAATCGCAAAAAAAACAGCTGTTCCAAATATTTTGTCGAGAGTCATTGACATTATTCGATGGAAAAGCTGTTTTTTTTTCCAATTTCCGGGTTGGTCTCTTAGAAAAAGTTGTTCATAATGATGAGTACTATAGTCATTTTCGGCTTAGTTTTGTACAATGCCATAGTCGAATACTGTAATCTTTATTATTATTTAAAGTCAGTTGAGCCAAAATGTAATTTACCCAACCATAAAATTTAAACAATCACTCTCATAACACAGCTATTATAAAAAGTCAATTACCCCATTAACAGGTTCCAATAAAACTTTCCATGTCCGAACCAAAAAGCTATAAAATCTAAAACATTAATTCGCGGACTAGCGGAACGGCCGTTAAGTAAAAACGGGTAAATTATTAGGGACAGGTAAATCGTGTTAACGAGGGAGGTACATATCGGACGCCGCACTCACACAGAATAACAAGACACAGAGACGTCTTTTAAGATATTATTATATAGAAATTAAAATATAGCCAAAAACTAAACTAATTGAACCGAAAATTTAAATTCAAAGGAAATTGAATTACATTTCTGGTACAATTAGTTTCATTGTAGTTATGGTTAGAAAGAGAAAGAACGCAAGATAGTGAAAATATCACTGAATTAAAGTGACGTCACGTTCTAAGTTTTTCTGAAAAATAATGAAGACAAAGAGCCATAAAAATGTGAGCAAAATGCGTATGTACATCAGAGCGACCCAAACACTAAAGTAATGTAAAACTTCCTTAAACTTGCTGTAGCGTACGTGACGTCACCCAACCGGTCCACAGGCAGCAATATGCTGACATGCGGCTTCGTGTCAAAATTATGGCATTGCATGCAATGTCGCGCCCACGTAACGCTCATTCATTCCTTGGAAAAAAAAACACCTTATGTGATCAAAACTTTACTGAGTCGGAGTAGCCGACTCATTTGATATGAATAATTGAGTAAAATTCAGTGTATCTCTAACAAAATGTGTCACGTTAGTTTTCATAGTAGCAAATAAACTTTACCACGGCACCTTTTATACCTGCGGCACGGCAGCGTCTTCGCCAAGTCTAGTAAAGGCACAGCCATCTCATGTCATACCATCTCTTTTTGTTTTGTCCTTGAACAACAACCGCAAGCTAGGCCCGATGCCATGTCATGTCAGTGGGTGTTAGTTATCCTTGCCTTTGTTAGTTTTATGGCATTCCCCGACACAAGGTATCCTAGTGGGGAGCTATAAGTGTGATTGTAAAAGGTTTATGTCAGAGCCCTTCAGGCGGCCTAAATACTCTGACAGGCGAGCCACTCGGCCTATACGAGCTTCCTCACTTACTTATCATCCTCATCTTTACTTGTCCATCTTTACTTTCCTCGTGCATCGTCCCAGGTCCCAGCCCTTAACGTGCTCTGTTTGTGGATACTTTATAATCGCGTAGGTTGCCTCACCGGCTGTAGGTGCTTCATACCCGATAAATAACCGCTGATAAGACCAGCCGCCGCTTTGTTCTCGAATAAATCGCTGGAAAATTGAAGCTTTATCCCGCGGGACCAGAATTAACCGTATATTCTGTTTTGTGGACACTTGGGGATAAATCGGGGAGTTTAAGGCGGTGTATTCACTGGGATAAGGCGGCTCGTGTTATATTGTGCGATGTTGCAAGACAGTGTGACTACTTCTTTACATTTTGATATAAAAAACGCAAACAGCAATTTCAAAAAAATTGTTGGTGTTTATGTTTTATTTATTTACCTTCTCAGTTATTTTAGTTCAGATCTCTCAGATTATTTATAAATCCAAATAATTCTAGTCCAGACAGAGTGGGATTAAATTTTTGCCCAATATTTCTATTGTAAGATGTGGCCTAGCGTATAAAATTAAAAATAACTAATGACATAATATGTATTTCTAAAAATATTTTTACGTTTGGCGACATAGCCAGTTGTTATTAGTTATTTCAGAACATGCCCTGCGCTACTTTTGCAACTTACTATAATAATTACTGAAAATGGAGGCAAGTGGTTACTCATGAAATACTAATTCCTGGCACAAGTTCTCAGAATAATTGACCAATCTACATTCTTCGCCACAAATATACAACTTCTCTATAATATTCCTTTAACTAGCCCTAACTACAAATTATAATATGTAATAAGAGAGAAGCCTGAATAATAGAATGCTCTGTAAAACACACCACTGAGATATCCATGTCGAGTGATTGTAAGCTTTGTGGATAGTGTTGGAAGGATTAGTTTCGCTTGTAGGTAGTGTGATATCTAATAAGCAACGGAGAGCTACGATATGCGTCTTTTTCCGACGCGACGGCATGTCCTTTATCTCTATTTATATGTTGCCAGTATTTCCGGGATCATTTGCTCTTTGCTCACAATATCTGTCTTTGTTGGAATGGTGTTGTAGGAGATTGGCTTTTATAAGATATGGCCAGGGTCCATTTTTGAATTGCTTGGTATGATTTTAAAACTAACAAAGTTATGCAAGGTGCCTAAAGGCTCCTTGAAATGAATTACAATTTCCTTTTTACATTTTTTTTCAAGACTTTTTTGTAGTTTAGAATTAATGCAAATAAATAAATAAACTATTATGAAAAACATAAATTATTATTGTTTGAATTTTGTACAGATTTGAACGAAACTTTGCATAGAGGTATATGTAGCATATACCCTGGATCAGCATACATAAAAACGATGGGGCGCAGGCTAGTTTTCTTATTAATTATTGACTTGCGTTTGACCGCCATCTTGCGTGATGGTAAGAAACGATGCGGTCTACGATGAAGCACGCGCGCCTAGAAGAAGCCGACAGGATATAATCAGAAAGAACTTGCTAAGCCAAAGATTGGTCTTGGAGACGGTTGATTTAAGAATAAAATCAAAATCATGAATTGATCTGAAACCTAACCTAACTTCTGTATTTCTTTCATCTAATCTTATCCCACGCGTGGCATCGCCTAGGCCAGTCTCGTCTGGTTTCAATTCAAAGCCGAGCTCTTTTGAAGCCTAAGCCTGTTACCATAATCCCAGGCTGAAAGTCCAAAGAGCCAATCAATTAAACTGCTTACACTAACGCTATCAAGAACCTCGCCTTCCTTTGTAAACTCAAGAAAAACAAGCATTGTATAGATACCTAATTAAAGCTGCGAACAAAACCGTTTGAACCTTTGTGCCGGCTCAAAGAGAGTAATGAGTAATGCTATCATGTACAAAGCGAATTAAATGGTTCAGTAGCGACGGCTGATATTGCCTTGGATGTAGTTAGCTTTGATCATAAATTAGGTTATCGGTTTCGTGTTATTGTGTTGCGGAAGTGGCAGTGATTTTGTTTGAAGATAAATTAAAATTATTGGCTTTTATAGTACAAGTATAAGGCAGTCTTTTCAAATGGGTTTTTTTTAGTGGTAGGGCTCTTTTGCAGAGCCCGCCTGGGGAAGTACCACACCATTGTTATTCAACCGCAAAGCTGTAACATGTATTTCTCAGGGTAAAAAACGCAGTACAGTGCTACGCAAGGTCTTGTATTCTAAGAGTTCAAAATTTTAGCTGTCCCAGACATGTTACGGGCAAACGTGATGTTTAACATAAGGCGAGCAATTTGCTAGTCTAATTACTCAATTGCATAAATAAAAAAAAATGAATTTGTGCAAGGTTTTTTAAAGTGGTACGATCAGTAATGGCCGCACTGCAGCGAGTACGACTTGCAACTGGGTTCAGAATGGTGCTAACCTGTGCTTGTTTGCACCATGGAGTTGGTAATATTGGAAATATTTGTTCATCCAGTCCTTACGGAGTATACCTACATAAGTACGCAGATCTAAAATTATTTCCACCAACATCTAATAACACAATTAGTTAATTAATAATATTAGTTTCAAAACTACGTTAGTGTTCGTAGAGTATGTATTTTATAATCAGTTTACAGTATTGGCAACTATTGACAGATTTCCTTCATTTTATCTCTTTGTTCACGTTCACGGGTCACTTTTGTGCTCGTTTCTTTTCATTTTGCCGTCAAACGTGTCACTGTGCGTTGTGTTTTCGAAACAATGCCTTTCTGTTGTCTACATGCTTTCTCTGTATTCTTTGTGTGGTAAGGCTGACATTGCGATGACAGCAACAGTATGACATGAGATATACCTAAGGTATTTATCTCAGTATTTTCCTTTTAACAAATAAATTCTGTTTTTCTTTTTATTATATTTGCAGAGAAAGCCAGTTTTAAGTACTGAAGATCTTGTAATAGAACCAAAAAAAAAGTTATAAATACTTCTTAGTCCAACGATCCTCTAGTCGAAGGCTATCCAACGGTGTCCGTCCATTGACCCTAGGTGTACATTTCTTACTAAGGAGTTTAGCGTAACGGTTTCTTCTAAGCAAGCGTGCTCCATCGTAGACCGCATCATTACACGGCCAGCCCAGCCAAAAAGCGCGAAGTGCATAACCAGAACGCCATTTCACATTCAAATTTAAGTTTCATGCAGAATACTTGAAATAAGCACAAACATAATGATCCACCAACATCTCTAGCCATCCGTGTGTACCCGTCTAACTAGTTTCTTATTAGTTTGTCTGTACTCGTATAGAAACACGTGTAGTTGTGTAGCAAAGTTTTGGGATGGCTGAAAATACGATTTGGAGTCCATTGTACATTCAGGGAATACGAATGCGAATTAATTCTGGAGTTGCTGATAAAGTTAGTACAGTTTGTAGAGTAAAGATAAAAAGAAATGTAATTATTTAATGTTATGTGTGGAGTTGTATGAGCGAGTGCCTGCGAGCGACGAAAGCGCAATGCAGTTTGCAATTATGATTTTCTGCGAAATGTACTGACAATAACATGATTCAACGTGAAGCATAACAAAGGTTACAGCTTCGAAGGTAAGCTATTTGTGCAGGAATATTTAAGTTGTTAAAATTAATTTAGTAAATGTTATTTAAGTGAAAATCAAACAACAAAGGCTGTGCTAAACGCTCATATCGTATGAAAAATAGCAAAGCCAAACCACTTTAGGAAGCAGCTGCTTAAATCTCAAAAAGTATATTTATATCTATTTTACTTCCCCAGAAACGTCCATGACCCGACCGCCAGAGATCTAAATTCCGCATTTCTCCAACCTCCGTTTCTCAGCGAAATCAGATTTCTCCGCGAGCATCTCAAGACGCAGATTGTATTTTAAATATTTAAAATTTCTCTGCGCAAAGTTCCGCTTCCGTTGAATTATTTAGCGGCAGCATGTTCGGCAAACTTGCGCATATGTGTCGGTAATTATTCGGTATAATGGCGAAGACGGCGGCGAATGGCGGCGAATGGCGGAGAACGGCGGAGAGCGGCGGATGTTCGCCGGCAATTTGCCAGCAAGTATCGAAGCGATCACGCTGATTCAGGGCTCATGCTTTAGTGGGATGCCGGTAATTGTTAATTGGCAACCGTTTCATTAGCTCCAGGTTTCCGATTGCTTTCGGATTACGGAATAAGTTTATTGAGTACTTTATTAATCGCTGCTCATAAATTGGACGTGGAAGTGAGTCAACGGGTGTTGAAATGATAAAGATGGTAAACACCAATCACTTTTGCATGTGCCAATGCTATTTTTCGTATTTTTAGTGTCAATATAATCATTTTATTTTGAGATCAATAGTTAGTGGGTAGTAAACCTGTTTTTAAGACAAAGGTGAATACGCAAATGGCCCGTTTACCATGTGACCACATTGTAAATTTCTCATCAGATGAGTGGTTATCAAACGCTTGCCCATTCCTTTATAAAGTCTATAAGTTTAAGTCAAAATCTCCCTTATTAATTCCAAATTCTTTCTCGCCGTGATTCTCCACATCAAGGGCTCTATTCTTGCGAGTGAGATTTTATCTGAATCACTGCCGCTCTCATTAGAAATGTCATGAGGGTGAGAGGAACGTAGATAATCTCGAGCGCTCAAGAATAGGGTCCCTGAGACGTAAGATGTTAATATCCATCCAGCAACCGAGTAATGTCACCGAACCCGGCCAATTCCAGCGCATCTGCCGTCTGTCTATGAAAACGCAAATTACAGATACGAGTAGCTTTATAGCTTCACTTATAAGCTATAAAAGCTACACTGCAACGGTGCTGTTATGAATGAGGCAAGTAAGTTTGTATAAGCCGAGTTGCCAGCCCTAGTCTCAGAGTTTTAAGGTCGTCTAAAGGCAGCTGATGTGGCGGTTGTTGTAATAGAAAAAACAACCAGGGTCTACTACTATTACGAGTATGTCAAAGTGTCAGAGAACTCGGTTATAAGACTACTTGGAATCACCCATCTAAAGGCTGACCGTGTCTCCAGTAGTTCAACATCGGTAATTGATAACGAATAGAACATCTTATCAAACTACGCTACGACTAAAGCAGAAAGTTGTTATGTCAAATGAAACAAGTTGAGCTTGCCGTGGACAAAAGTTGCAAAAATCAGTATAAAAAATGCAATTATTACGATCAGTCAAATCAATCACCTGTATTTAAAAATAGAGACTAACATGCTAAAACAGTTCACTAACAGCATTCTCATTCACGATCATGAAAAGCTTTGTCGCATTGTAAATAACCTTATATATAATATACCATACAGTCATGACAGCTACGAGTATGTTTGTCTGTGTGGGCTAGCTCGAAGCTGTACCGGAAATGAACGTAGTTAGCAGCGAGATAATGCGATTTGTGGTCGAGTATGTTGTTGGTTTGGTGGAAATCCGACGTGAATTGATACGTCATTAGGAACACATAATAATTAATCATTGATGTTTATTCTTGGCACCGAAATAGTGCTTATAGAAGTTAGTTAATATTTTTTCTAAATATTTTTTATTGTATTATCATCGGAGTTACATATATAGTACACAGGTATACCAAACTTCAGCTCAATCATACATCGGGAAGTGGTTCATAATATAGTTACAAAATTTAACCAAAAAAACCAAAACATCCACAACAACAAACAAGGCAACCTAAATAAAAGCTTGTATAGTAAAAATACCAAAGCAATAGTTTGAAATGAATAAAAGCGTACAAAGAAAAGGTTTTAACGTTACTGGGTCAATTACAAGTTCCCGTCAATAGATAAAATCGAACAAAACCAGCTACCTCCACCCACTAGCTAAGTTCTTCTTCCAATACCCAATAGAACTGTTTTAAACAGTACTTACTTACCTGAACACTAAAACACCCTCGCAGTTCGCTAAAACTTGAGAAAGCACTAAACTTCTCAGTGGTTTTGTGGAAAATTTAAGTGCTTCCGAGTACTGGAGAAGACGATGTCGATTCGAGGAATATATGGAAGTCTGGTGAGAAGAGTGTTGTGGCGAGCTTGGAAGTTTTAATTAACTGGTATTCATTGAATTGGACTCTAGCAAATATTGTTAATGCAGTAAAAGCTATTTGTATGTATTTCATGTCATCTAAACAAAGATCTCCAACGCATTAGCAGTAATAGTACCTATGGTAATAAAAGTACGTTTTCCGGAGGGAATTGTTACACCAACTAAAGTTGGCAATTGATTAAGTTTATTTTTGTTTGAGTAACAAAAACAATGTTTTTTAATCTTGAATTTAATTTAAGGATTAGGTAGGTACAGCGTTAGTAAAGTATTCTAATGAGAGGTGACTTTTGTAATTGTTCTAATAAGTTCTATTTCAGTTCAATGTGACCATCACATTTTGGCACAGTCAGTAGGTATTCAGTGTACCTTGAAGCCTGAAAATGACGTAGATTGATGTAAATAGATCATCAATTATTGTTGTCTAAAAACTGTCACACTCCGTGGACTACCTGACTACGAGCAAAATCACAAAGCTACACTGGTGATCAATTACTGCTGAGATTCCCTTAACAACGTTAATTAATTGAAAAATACGCAACGCAATTATTTTTAATGCTCGAAGAAATAATCAAATTTAACAGATAATTCGTTATTCAGCAAAATAAATTTTACTACATCACAAAGAGAAAAAGTATTTTCTTTACGTGAAAATTGGTAAAAGAAAACCTAGCAGACACGCAAAGCTGAATTCAATTAGGGGTAAAGCTTTTGAAAGCCAAATGTACTTAGTTTTCAGGTTGAACCAACAAGAGCTGGTCCTATTCTGGAGCGAGGTATTATCGCGGTCACTTTGGCGGGTATTTTGGGGTTTTCGAGACTATCTTTCACTATCATTCATTCAATTTTTCCCTCTATGATGGTTTTCATTAGTGTGTCTTGTCGTACAAGGTGGTCAAACATGTTGCACCTTCTATTTTCAATGATGGTCCACAAACTCTTCTTTTCGTGCACCTCCTGATTCTCGACATGCGTCTCCAACACCATATTTCGAAAGCCTTTCCCGATCTCTTTGTGTCATTGTCTTTCACTATCACTCTCATGATACGAGTATGTCTAATGAGAGAAATATTAACCGAGATAATATTTCACTCGTCCGAAGCCTTCCGTCTATTTGTAAAAAATATCTAGGCATATTATTATAACTATTATTGTTAAATTGAATTTCTATATTTTGCAAGTTAAGTTTTGTACTGTACTCAAGTGTGTAAAGTAGTAATAGATAGGAATAAAACGTAGATACATAAGCAATTGTTAAATTATATAATAATATTATATAAGCATTAGCAATAATAAATCCCTAGATTAGTAATAAATTAGGGGTAGTTAATAATCATAACCATAGCAAATAAGTAAAACATTGTAAAAAAAAATAAAAAAAACTTTTGTAATCCAATCCTGAAAAAATATTCGGGGATTAGCAGAAACAATAAAAAAAAAATTAAGTTTTGTAAGTTCTTTCTGCTATATTTTTGCGTGCAACGTCCTACAGGGTTTGTACTTAGCTTGTATTATCATAAGTAAGCTTTGTACATTATGCATTTCATAAATAAATACTAGTAGGGTCAGCTGTCCTTGTCATCAGAAATGTCATAATAGGCATGACGACAGTATCAAAAAATCACCGATTCAATGCTTTCAGGGGACTAGGCAGATTAAAAAAAATTAAAACACATGTTTAGTTTTATTTTGAAAAAACAGATTATTAAGATTTTCAATAAATTAAAACATTAAAATACAGCAATCGGCCATCTTGTCAGAAACAACGATCACAGCGTATGACGTCATGCCTAAGTGAACTCAGGTCATCCGCCGCTCATCACGCATAGACACAATGACATGTTTACTAGCCGTGACGTCAAATCGACGCCATGACACAAGCAAGCTGTTTTCGGGCACTGTTGAAAAAATATGTGAAAAATGGCTTCAAACTTCGTTAAACTTAAGTTTATTACCGAAATAAAGGCTTTTTTGTAAATAGTAAATGTGTACTCACATTATGGAAGAGTATTTTAAAATCTTTCGTCACGCCTATTGTGACAGTGGCCGAGATAATCTCGACCGATCCATAATACCCCCAGGACGATTATCTCCGTTTGTCTCACTCTCATGACGTTTGTGCTAAGAGCAACAGTTACGAAAATTTTCACCTTCTAGAATAAGGCCCCTGTGCTAAGTTCGAAGTCCGATTCCGATAAAATCGAAGCAAAAGCCAGACACTGCAATGCTTTCTCGATTCACATGTTATTAATAAAAAGTATGAACGATTTGGTTTATGATTGAGTTCATAGATGTATAAAGATATTTTCAAGTTTTGTTTTATATTTGTGAATACTTTGAATTTATCTTTCAATTCAAATTCAGATTTTCATATTATGAAAATCTGGATTTCTGATTCCACTTGTTACACTGCTGAATCAAAACGTTAATAAAAAAAATATGGACCTAAATAGCTTGAAATGTTGTGATGTTAGAAAACCTACCTACGAAACGAACATAGCAGGGCGTAGCTAATTTAGAACAATTACTTGCCAAATCTAATTTGTAACCGGTTTATAGATATCAAACGACTGCCCTTTTTACATTAATGTGCCTTCCCCAGTCATTAGACATCAAACTTCAAAATTAAATCCAGGCTTCTGCGAGTACGTCGTCGATAACTCAAGTTGGCGCCAGCTGGCGTCGCAGTAAAACACTTGGATATCTATCTTCCGACGACCATAAATCTTGGAAGATGTAATCTGGACCTGTCTTCCTATTTCAATTAGGTAATATCTCAGAGGTGAGATGAATTTGCCATTGGTATGGGATTGGAATATGGTATAGTTTAAATGCTTCACGCCTTGTCTAGTCCATCAAAGGCTTTCTTAGTAATGTCAGTAACATAACATTGAAGCCATTCACAGTTTATAGGAAACTAACTTGGCTAAGTATAAACTTTTTACCAGGTAATCTTGAACTGTAAATGACATGTTCCATGAAATCCACAACTTACGGGATCATGGTGGACTAGAGAGTGTTTTTCGATGCCGGGGCTAAATAGGGAATTCAAATGGCACGAGCGAAGAAAGCAATTTTTGGGCTCAACCGATTCTGTAACAAATTGTGTAAAATACAGACAGGGTTATAAAGAAAGGGTATTCTAAAGCGAGAAAGGCTCATATTACAATTCCAAATTAGAACAAACCCTTTAAATAAAAAAAAAAACAGCTTCCATAGGAAAATGTCAATGACAACTCGACAAAATGTATGAAACAGCTTATTTTTTCTCGATTTCAGGGTAGTAAAAGTTGTTTACAATGATGAGTACAAGTCCTTTCCCGCTAAGCATACTCTTTCCTTATAGCCCTGGATACAAATCGTTGTTCTATCTAGTTGTATTAGACGGCTATCTGTCTTGAAGCAAGGCTACATAAATCTAGCCCGATTCAATACAGACCGGTCGTGGACAGACGCTTCGACGATCAATCTAGGGAAATCACTTGAGCAGTGGACTGAAATAACCTATTAGTTTAGGAATATCTAAAAAGTTTTAAGATTAATTCTTTAAATTAAAATGAAAAGAAGAAAGAAGGGAAGAACTGCGTATGAAAGCAACTAGTAAAATCATCTTAAATAAATGATCGTCATGTGCACGCCGCAGCATCGCCTGTAATCTGGCAGCCCTCTACGCTGTACAAACACTTCGGGCCCACCGAAGTCGGATTTCGGGCCGTACTTACGAGTATATAATAAACGATGCTTAGCAATTACTAAGACTGCCTAATCTCGCTTAGCTAAAAAACTTTATAAGGCCCTTTAATGGTGTCCTACTTCCTGGCACGGTCGTAAAGGCCTTTTAAATACCTTTTGATTTGCCACATGTGACAGCTTGGTCAGAAAGCTTACATATAAAAAAATGGGTCCTTAGGCGTTTCGCACCGCGAGCAGTTTGGACCACGCTGTGAATCGCCCAAGTACTGTTTCTGAATCAGATCAAGTATCACATCGCTTAGGTGGCTGTCCGACCTTGTGTGCTTAAATATTTCTAGCCCTAAACCTCATGGCTCCAGAGGGCGTTTAACGCGCAAACAAGCTTCGTATAATTGAAATGTAAATGGAGCCTCTTCTTTGAGAACAGCCTTATAATCCGCCAGTTTATTTACCTCCAAGACGATGGATTAGCTAAATTATTCCTTTAGAACCAGTCTGGAGAGTTGGAACTGCGGAGCTTTGTAGCCTCTTGTTTACTGGTTTTTATGTTATTTAATCGCAAATCAAATTCGTATATCACCAAACAAACAAAAAGTGAACGCAAAAAAAATCTAAATGTTCAACCACTCACTGAACTCCTGCTGCACTAACTCTCTGTTTTACTGACTCTTACAGAAGTAAAGAGTTCTATTGTTAGTTAAAAAGAATAACAAAAGATTTGGAACCAAGTGCTTGGTTTCGTTTTGCACCTTGGCATTCGAATTGTACTTTCTGTTTGATCCGCAAACAGAGTTAATAACCAAACAATTTGACACAAAAAATTAAATATTTTGATATGCGTGAAGAAATTTTGCTACGCTAATTATAATATTACGCCTCGTTTTCTAGTATTATAATATATATTATAAAGGGCAATTTCAGGTAGTTAGTCTCTAAACTTGCGTAGCCCTTTGACTAGTTCTGAAATAAATTTAGAAACTCTTACAAGAAGTGATCAAAGCTAAATAGATATTTAAGTTTAGGTCCTAAGTCTAAATTTATAACTTTGAGAGACGGTTCCCGAAAATTCTGTTCATCAATATTATATAACGATCCGTGAAATGTTTTACCGGCTTCTGTGAATTTACGATTATTCGCAGAGTTCTCGTTTGCATGTTCACACTGTCAGGTCTGGACTGGAACATCTGAAGCAGCCACTGACTTGGTACCATATAGACGTCACATGACAAAAAATATACCGCTATCTGAGGTAACAAAGGATAGAGACCATGGTCCGCTTCAGGTTATAAAATCAATAAGGCTATTTCTATGGCTGTTACATACTATATCGGTGACATGTCTGAATTCTTTAAGTGCTTTTGTGCAATACATTTATGTGCAATACCGCTAGGCTCCCGATAGTCGACATGCCACCACCTAGATGGTTTCGGCAATCTATCACGCAGATAGTAGCTCAAAGGCAAAGCGTACCTAATTAGGCACCTACGAGGGCACCGTAAGCTCACACGACAAATTATAAGCACTTTTCTGCTCATAATTATGTCGACTGCAACTTATTTCTCGGCTTAGGTATTACTGTGTTCGGTGTCTATGGCACGTCGAGTCGTTGCAAACGGCGCTCAGTGGGCAGTCCGACAGCGAGACTGTCTGCGCCCGTCAGGCTTGTGTCTGACGGGCGCAGACACACGACTGCTACAGTACTATTCGTGCTATTTTATACAAGCAGCATAAATATTATAATTTATGCTGACTGTGCGACTTCACAGAAATACGTCTATTTCTGTGAAGTTTTTGATGTTCAGATGCAAAGTAATGGTCAGTTTATTTTATTCCGTTTGAAGCAAGAGGTTTCAATTATTGTAATTAATATTTTGGTATCTGCAGCCGCATGAAATGTGTACAGTAAACTATCAATTTACAAACAACAATTTTCGACCCACTGTTAAGTTGAGGTTTCCTTTTCGTAGCACCATCTTTTCCGGAGTAATAGGCATTTGCGCCATCCTATCTATTGTTATTTTGCCACGTTTCATTTCTAAAATCTATTAACGTGATGTTTTTTTAATAATGAAATCACATTATCAGACAGATTTCAGTTGTAGTTTTCCTCTTAAATCATTCTCAAACTACAGACATGCATGCCTACACTTCTTCACAAACTATGCCCTGGCCTCCGATACTAAAAAGCTTCAAACTATAAACATTTACAACAAATCACTGATTCAACGAACAAAGTATACCCGAAGTCGGAATCGAACATCGCCACCCGTCCCACGTACACCTAAGCGCCATTACAGTGCACGGCCACCGAAGGGTACATTTAAAAGAAATATCACACAAACGAGGGCCATCTCTCGCGGTGTCGCAGACAATGTCAGCCTGCACGCCAATAAAACACATTTATAGATTTCTATCCGACATTGAGCAGTAAAAAGTCCAATATTGAAGAGCTCAGTCGAGTTTTGAGGTGGGGCTGGAGAAACAGCGATCATATCTTGTACGAGTGACAGTATTTTTTTGTTTGAGAAAAAGTTTACAAGGAGAGGAAATGTTTTTTTTTATATACAATTGAGTGACAAAACGAGTGAATCACTCACCTTATCACGTTTGTCTATAACAGGTCTGCGCCACCCAGAACATTACAATACGTTTTGAGGGGTTTCTGTCTACCGCTGTCGCATCATTAGGGGCTTTGATTACGCAGTAAATGGAAGCTTCCCTTGCCTTGCGTAGAGCATACCAAGTTGCCTATCTAGTACGAGTCTGAACAAACTGGGCGCCTCGCCAAAACGGTCTGTTCCATCCCTAAATAACCTAACAAATAGTCAAGTTCCAGACGCTAATCAAGCCTCTAGATGCGTTCACAGAATAAATAGACTTACTTTGATAGTCGCATCAAAAATAATACATAATTATATATACAGAAATTCGATTTATGGCTATGGCATACAGCACATCAACAAAGCAAAGCAACCAGCGGGCGTGAACGGATCAGATTACCATTGAAGACGTCCAGTTCTCGTCACGTCTAAGTCCATGCATTAGCCATAGAACACGCTATACTATATAGCTAGTCTTGGCTTCTAATCGCTTGCATCATAGTAACCTAACTACACCCACACGTCCGCCCCCGCACATCCCCAGCGCACCCTCCCAATGCACGGCCGAGTAAGTAAGAACAGATCCGTGGAGTTTTATTAATACGTTCTAGCTGGATGCAAGGCACGGATGTAGGTCGAGACTCGAGACGCGGGGCTCTCGGGCTCTTTGATTAGCCATTACAGTTTTATTGTTGTAAAACGTTGAAATGAGGAATTCGATCCGGTTTACGAGAGAACTTCGCTGTTATCTTGGTGTCATTTTGTACGTGACACGCGAAGCTTAAATAAATGTTGGTGCTTCCCTAGGCCCGGGTCAATTTGAATGTTGAGGGCATCGTAAAAGTTTTAATAGATTTTTTTCTTAGACTACTAAGTACTAATAAGTAGGTCAGTTCGTATAAGCCGAGTAGCTAGAGCTAGCTTTGGTGTCAGAGTTTTTAAGCCACCTATAGGCCTGTCGGGGCTTGGAATTGTTATTTTTATAGGACAAATAACAATACCTACAATTTATATTGCCAGTCATAAAATACTTACCTTTTATGGTTAGGTTAGGTTAGCAAGTTAGTTAAAGCAAGGAAACCAAAAACCTGATCATTTTCAAACAGTTTCTATTTTCAAAGCTTTGGTGTAAAATAAACAACACGCATTTCATAATTATTTTCGACGCATTTCATAATTATTTTCGGCTCAAAGTGTTTTATATTGTTTTAATATTTGTATTTTACACTTGCATAATATATTTCTAGAACACAGTTATGTGCTCACGCCCACGCACTTCCTCCCGCCCACACATACGCCCACGTATATTTCATTTTTCTTCTTAGTCACCCGATGCACTTCCTTCTGGAATTTTCCATTAATATCCCGCCAGACATGCAGGTGAACGAGAATTGTAGAAAACATGTGCAATTGTGCATTCATATCACATTGAATTATGCAGGATGCTTGGAATTTTTTGCTACTTAAGTTTGGAATACGGGACAAAGCATGAATTACACAACTTATCAAATAATTTTACAAGTCCATCAATTTTCGACAACTTTTAACTTTTGCGTTCAACTTTTGCTTTCCTAATCAAAATGAATCCTACTAATATTATAAACGCGAAAGATTGTGAGTATGTTTGTTGCTCTTTCACGCAAAAACGGCTGAACAGATTTACATGAAAGTTGGAAAGGTTGTTCATGGTCTGGATTTACACCTAAACAACTTTTTATCCCAGAAAACGTGGGCGAAACTGCGGGGCGCAGCTGGTTTAAGATAAATCTAATCAGGTGACCCGTCGCTTGTTAGATACATTATAAAAATATATACATACTCGTACCTACCTATTATATTATTATACTTTTCGTTCATAGTGAGATAGGTAAGTATATAAAATAAAAAATTATTTAAAAATAGTCTACGACTTTCTTTCTTCACCTTTGCTATCATAAATCGTTTTAGGACCTCTATTATACCTCGTAAATCTATTTCAATAGTGGCTTTTTACAAACTGTTGAGATTTTATTTACCGAACCTCTAATCCACCTACTACATACATACACTTGATATATACCCATAGAGTATAGATAGATAAACTCACTGGACTGTACTTATCAAGCCTGCTTAAAGTTAGTCACGACTTAAAGTGCTGACAACTTCTCGCTAACGTGAAATGTCACGTGCGAAAATAAGACAACAAAAAAATTTAAGCGATGATCAAGTTCAAGTAGAATAACTTCGTAAGTAAAGCCTTATATTGTTCACGCCAGAAATCACAATCAATTATCAAATACAAACAACGCTTAAAACTAGACTTGCTTAGTAGAGGTTCGAAAATTCGGTAGCTGTACCAAAAACAACAAACACACTGACTCCTACTGCGTGTACAGTGTTGTATATTTATTGCCTTAGCAAAGCAAAGCATGAGCGCAATGCATTGAATTATTCATCGTACGTCTTGGTCCGGGAATAAGCACTGTCATATAAAAATATTATTACACTTTACGGGATAGAGATTTGGAAAATGGTTAAGTGCTAGTGGACGCTATTGAAAATGTATGAGATGGAATGGATGCTTGGATATGTTTATTTTGTTCTGGGAAAACAATCATTCCTATTATACTCTCAAAACAGCTTGGGATAGCATTGGTTTTGTAACGCAACAAAATACAACTGTTTTTGTATGCATGTTTTATAATTGTATGCTTATAAACTATGCGGTATGTAGGCTTTTAGGTGATTAAAATAGTATGTGACTAAAGCTGGCCCCTTAAACTGAAACTAAAAAATTACTAAACAACAACAATAAACAATTTAAGCAATAAACTTTAAAAACTTCTTGCTGAAATTATATTATCTACTTACGTACTTCTACTAATGGTCAATAACACTCTACGTTCAAACGTTATAACTTAGTCATAATCATTATTCAAAAGTTAGTTTGACTTATCTCTCAGTAGGTAAGTAATTAACCCACTTTCGAGCAGAAAATAACGCTCCATTTAGATTAAAAACTTTATAATTCATTCTGCAACCCGAAAGTCATCATCGAAAACGCCTAAAGTAGCCATCTCATGTTTTTAAAATGTACAAGATCTTTATACTTCACAAAATCCTTAAACGGCTTTTGCGGCCTTTTTACATCTATAAAAGAGAACTTTTCTAATATTTCAAGTTAGCGCCTCATCTTTCTTTCATCCTTTTCAAAACCTAGCTTAAAGAATATAAAGTGAAATAATTCTTTTGAACAAAATTTAAAAGCACTTATTTCTATGACGCAAATGACACAAAAAATAAGGCTCGTGGCATACTCCTCTTAGTCTGTGCTGCTAGGTAACGTTGGCCGAGAAATTAGCAACTGAACTTCAGCATGTTTGAGACGATACACATAATTTTAGTCATCGATTTAGGATTGCTTAAATTTTCTTCAAGTCGATGGTTTTAGTCGTAGTTATTTGTTTTACAACTGGCAAATATCGGACCAACAAACAGCCGGACTGGGCAAGCAAAAGAAAAGCAACAGTATCGTTAGCACAGGTTTATTCCGAATGAAACCCTCCCTCGGCTGCACTTATTACCACCACAGCAAGATTTTGTAGAGTTTACTCGTACCTCAAGCTGCAATTACAACAGTGCAGGCTACGTAGTAATCTATATATATAAAAATGAAACCCGTTTTCCTTGGTCACGGCATCACGCGTGAATGGCTGGTCCGATGTCACTAATTCTTTTTTTGTTGTATTTGTTATTATTAGGAGAAGGTTCTTACGGAAAAAAAAATAAAAATCTCTCAGAAATATTGAAAAACCCTAAAAACAGCCCTTTTCTTTTTCCCATACAAACGTTTTCTAACTAAAACGAGCTTTATTGCTATTGTATAAAGTTCATATTGAATTGCAAGCACTCACTGTTGTTTAAGCAATGTAGGTATGTTCCTAACGTCCAAGAGTCAATTTGCACTTTATTACCTCTGTAAAAAGTTCAAATTCAATCATATCTATCAAAACAGTGTGCGTTGGAGCACACATAAAACAAAAAAAAAGAAAACGAAATCGAATAGTTCATTCATTTGTTTTAAAATTTCGAAGGATTTGACTCCAAGTCATATCAAATTTAAAAAAAGTTGAAACAACAATAACCTGTCAATGTCAGTGTTTTTTTTTTCATGGATGAGTTTGCTTTTGTCAACTGATAAACGAAACAAATTCGTACCTATAATTGTAATTTATTAGAAGTATAAAATTGTAAATAGTGTTTTGTGCAGTGTTTATATTTAATTAGGCAGTACCATAGAGAAGTACTGTATGGCAGTACGAAGTCTGCCGGGTCAGCTAGTATAGCCTAAAAACATACTATTTTGTCCTACTAGTGTTATAAATTCGAACGTTTGTTTGTGTGTGTGTTTGAACATTTGATACCATATTGTCAAAACTATTTACCTTGTGCCTTGAATTAACACATAGGCTACTCTTTCATCATCACTGATTTTCATCACGGCGCGGGTGAAACCGCGGCGCGCAGCTAAATAGGTTAGGCCATAAGGCTAGGATAAGGTCTTCGGATAGCCGTATTCCAACACTAGGACTAACCAATAACCATTTAGCATGCCGAATGAGTAAGAGTATCGATGCAAATAAAGGTTTAACTGAAGCATGAGAGGTGGAGGTGTCGCGGCGGAATTACATTCCACATCCGGCGTGGGCGTCGGCGGTGTCTCGAGGTCACAACGCACTGGGTCGCGACACGCGATACGACTAAATACGGTTTTACGGACGACTCTAAATACGACCTTAAATTATAACTACTATATTTTTTGTGACTTTTCATGAATTTAATCGCTTTTGGCGAAAAGGCTTGATAAGGGTAGCTGTTTTAGATAATACGAGTAATATATATTAATTGAATGCACGCCAATTATAATGGCTCTTTGGAGTTCTTAAATCACTAAAAGTGATGATGTCCTTGTCTAATAAACTGCAATGACAAAAACCGCTTTATTTTTAGTAAGTCTAGAACTGCTAACCAAAGCCTTCACTGTTGGCTTCAGTAATATTTTAATTTTTATATCATAAATGTATCTAAGCCGTCACAAATCTTTCAAACGCGATTTTTTTCGTATGAATTTCATCTCGTATCGGATCTTATTGTTAGTGGCTCAATGCACCGTTTAGCATCACAAGTAAAATAAATGTAGTCTACCAATCGGTGTCAGGTATCGGCGTGTGTCTCGTGTTTCAGTGTCTTGTGTCTCGGTGTCCCGGGGTATGCAATACCGGTGGGATCGCCGGCATCGGCCGATCCCGGCTTTATTGGACTTCCGGGCTGTTTTTGGAAACGTGAATATTGTTGATGGATGGAACCGTTTATGAATTCAACAAGGACGAGCGAAATGCTTGCAGACCTGAAACACCTACGCTTGTTTGTTTGTTTAGGAGAGTTTGCGAAGCGGAAATTTGAAGAAAGTGTTTTAAGGTAAGTAAATTGAGCTTTAAATGGTTTAAGTGAAACGAAGACGAAAATATCTTGACGAAATGTTTTTTGGGAGTACTGTTTGTTTTGATCTTAATATCGATACGAAGAGTATAAACATGCGAGATAAGCTTGCTATCAGGTAGAAATCAAATACACATTGTGACATTTTAAGTAAGAGTGACAGTAGTTATTTATTCCTATACCCATCCCATCAACTTATATCTCAGGGTGACGAGCGCAGTGCTGTGCCGCGCAGGGTTTTGAATTCTGCGAGTTCAAAATTCTGGGTGGCGTAGACCTGTTATGGGCAAACGTGACGTTTAACATCAGGCGAGCGATTTGCTCGTTTCGTCACTTAATCACATAAAAATTATTATTTGACATTTTGTATTGTAATTGTTCAACTAATATTATTTAATTAACACAATTTGATGTTTGTGTAATGTTACGGTTGGATTTATTTTGTGATTATGAATCTGTAACATTCGAAATAAATTAATTTGAATATATCTATTATTTTAAGTGGAGTTTGCTTAAAATTATTCGTTTTACTATGCTAGTCTTGTCAATTTATTTTCCAATTAAATTTTCAATTAAAGCTGGTTTCTAATATAATTTATCACACACATTGAAGTAAATATTGAGTGACATGCAGATTGTTATAATAGTGTACGTACGGTAAAAGTATACAAATATACTTTTAATTCTAAATTCTTGATTATACCCGACGCGATTTGAAGGCGGAAATACATTTTTAAACAGTTATATAAAATTAAAGCAAAACACTTACCGCCTCAGTGTGGACCGGGTGTACCGCGAACAGCAGCGCGGCAAACGTCGCGAAGGGGCGCCGCAGCCGCGCAACAACCACGCCGGCGCGCGCCACGAGCGCGCAGCACGCCGCGTGCAGCGCCACGTTGCACGCGTGCCACCACCACGGGGAGAGCCCGCATAGCTTGTAGTTTAGTCTGGAACAAGAGAAATTTACGTTTAGGTCAACGACAATTAATTATTTATCTATAGTAGATAATTGTACTTTACCCGCGGATAGTGGCTTGAGCTGTTTTCTATATTTATCTACACTCGTAATATTATCTTTAAGTGTATTTAACTTTTAAGGTTTTGTATAAATAAAAAAATATCCATGTATGTTAATCTACTATTCGACCAAACAGTTTGAGCATTTGACTAAAAAAGCATTTGACGGAATACAGGAAGCTTCATTGAATAGGTACGTAATTCTGTGCTAGTTTCATAACAGAATGCGTGCATATATTAATTTATACACGAGGCAACCTCTTCGGTTATACCTATATTATATAGGTATACGATTTGTATTCCGTCCCAATACAGTTCAGTTCATATTGTGTTCAGTAAAATACAGTACAGTTTTCTCCAATAGTAGACATTTTTGACGAGGGATTTCAAATCAGACAAAATCAAATGTACCTATAAATTCACTGGGTTTAAAATGTTTAATTTTTGACATTATTTACTTTTTTTAACTTATCCAATTAGCTCGTCTAGACTCATTCGAGAACTGCTAATGAGCCGTTTGTAATCACATTGAGTCCGTTGTCTTTAGCTCGAAACGCGATAAAGGCGAGTATTAATTTTCGCAGCTCATTTAGCTTTAAGTGTTGACTGTTTACTTAGAATAACTTTACTTGGCTTGGTAAACTTGGCGAACAAAGGGAGTATTATTATATCGTGGTATTAGAGCACTGCGAGGGTTTCTCGATAGTTTCGAGATTTTTCTTCTGAGAATTAAAGCTTAAGGATCGGGAAAGAGTTAGTCGCTAATTTATTAAAGTATTACCTATAGTAATAAATAATACTTTTATTGAGAAAAAGCAACAAAGATTTTGAAACAATGAGAAATCGATTACACCTGCATAAGTATAAAACTGTGTCGCTTATAATGTTGTTATAATTATTGTTATTCAGATATTTATTTATTTTTCTTAGTTCTTATTTTTTTTACAATATAGCATAAAAAACAATACATTTTATAAAACTTAAAAACTAGGGTGCTGCCGGGATCGGGGCAGGGCCCAAGCTACCGGTGGTTAAGGCTGCACAGTGAGGAACCTCCTGACAATGCGAGCCGTGTCAAGAATGACCGCCTTTTGTATCTGGCTCTTGACCCAACCGTCTAGCGAGAGCCTCTTCAGATGTTGGTCGAGGCTCTTCGCTATAAGCCCATTCACCGAAACGACTATCGGGACAATGATCGTCGAATCAACATCCCACATAGCGGTAACCTCGTGTGCCAAGTCAAGGTACTTACTGAGCTTGTCCTTCTCGGCCTTCACGAGGTTCTCGTCATGTGGGTCGGTGATGTCGACGAGCACTGCCCGGCGTTGGGATCGGTCGACTATCAGGATATCAGGCCTATTAGGTATAATAGTCCTGTCCGTGATAATAGAGCGGTTCCAATAAAGCAAAGCACGACCATTTTCGAGAACTGGCGCTGGTGCATACTTATAGTACGGCACCTCGGATTCGACAAGGCTGTATTGAAGGGCAAGGTGCTGATGGATGATCCTGGCAACTTGGTTATGCCTGTGCAAGTACTCGCCGTTAGCAAGATGCGAACAACCAGAAGTAATATGCCTGAGTGACTCTCCGGGACGGTGGCATGCCCGACATTTGTCGACCGTACCGTCCTTCAGGATATATTTCCGATAGTTATTCGTCTTGATAACTTCGTCCGCAATTGCACAGGCAAAACCCTCGGTTTCCCCAAAAAGGTCACCGAAGAGCAACCAGGCCACCGACGCGAGCAGGTCTACATCAGACCCTGTTAAGGCCCGATAGAACCGCCCGTACATCTCCTTGCCCTTAATTAATAATAATAATTAATATTTTTAGCCTATTCCGTCCCACTGCTGGGCAAAGGCCTCCCTATCCCCCTTAGACTCATCACGATCAAACATGTGTCCAGTTAAAAATGTTAAACATTGCATGTTAAACACCTTTTAATTTATTTCAAAAAACTACAACTTCTTGAAAAATGTAAAAACCGCTCCATTTCAAACGTATACAAATGTTTATTATTAGGGTAGCTGCGCACTTGGCTCGGTTCACGTCGTTTATCAAGGAGAATTGCGCTTGGCAACCGCGCGCCTGCCAAAGATTCTTCCTGTATGTACTTTACTTACGTTACTTGTAGATATACACATAAATACGTAATTAGTGGTATTTTAATGAGGGATTTGATTCATGTAATCTTTTTCTAAAAATAGGCGAAGGAAATTTCAGTATTTGAAAATAATTATCTTACAATCTGAAATTAATTTTCCTACAATCTTTCGCAGTTTTTAATATCAGTATGACTAGGTTAGTCATCAAAACAAGCTATAGCCTATTATGCCAAGCTATAACCTAGCTTTTCCGGGTCATAATAATACCAACGCTTTAATTCAACTTTTATTGTGCCAGAGTGTGGGATGCTTTACCGGAGTGGGTGTTTCCCGATAGATATAATCTGGGTGTCTTCAAGTCGCGAGTGAATTGGTTCCTTCTAGGCAAGCGTACTCCATCGAAAAACTCAATTTGTTTTGAAACTTCTCTAGCCTAACTAACAAATCTGACACTGTCGACTTTACTTCTATCCTCCGTTACTTTAGCACATACCTACACTACTTTATCGCGCATAAAAACTCTCTTATCTCGCCGCAAATCTCCATCACGCGTAGATCACATTTCTTTAAGACTAACGATATTACGCACGTAGTATTATATTCCCTCACCTCTATCCCAGACAAGGTTGGCGATAAACAAGTCAGCCAGATTACCATTTAGTTTACAAGAAAGAACTAGTTCTGTGCTGCGAAAAATTCTGATATTAGAAGAATTTTAGCGGAACTTTGCTCGTTTGAAATGTTCTAGATTTTTAACTGTGTGCTGCTTATTGCCGTTTTTGCTACATGAAAGTAGTAGGTAATTGGATTCTTACTTGTACTCATAATACTGCTATATTATGCAATGATACAAAAATAAGATCTATGACTCGTGGTCCCACTAATTTGACCCACTGGTGGGACAGTGTGTCGATTTAATGGGCTCGTGGTCCCACTGTTTGGTGGGACCATCAGTCAACGTAATGCAGTCGCTCGTGGTCCCACTGATTTGGTCATAAGGGCTATAACACAAATATTTTTGTGAAATGAACAGATAAGTGGAATAATAAACCAGCACAATATGGGGATAAGTGTAATTCAAGCTGCACCATCGGCCAGCTAAGGGATGATTACACGTAACGAGTATAGAGCAAGACAGTGCCTTTGGCCGAGTCCTCGATTTGTATAAACAGACGAGGTGAAACGGTCACTGGAGCCAATATTTGTTTGCTCGGCCGAGTGTGCCTATTTATTGTACCTACTCGTTAGTCGTTACAAGTTATCTACCCAGAAGGCTGAGAAGCGTATTTGCGACTCGGTTGGCACGACCTCGGACTGTATTTTGCGCCCGACTCAAAATGCGTCAGGACCCCATTCTTGGGCACTTAATAAATACTCCGTCACTCTCACTCACATTAAATTTCTATTAAGTGCAACAGTGACCCAGATAATAATAAGATAAGTTCTCATTCACCAGAATAGGGCCCCAGTTCTCGCAAGAAAAATAGGAGAAGTATGAGGTATTTCGGCGACATTGTACAGACAGGGTTACATTTTCATACGAAAGTTTCAACGATAAATTCAATCCGTTATCGTAACGATAGTGGTTTTGGAACTTAACTTGACACTGAAGCTTTATGTTTTCTGCTTCAGTTATAACTTACACCGATTTTGGCTCGCAGCCACTGCATTAATAAACACGGGGTGGTCCCAGCGAGCGGCGTGCATAGACATAGAGAGACCCATTATAGCCCATTATTGAGACATTTTGATCTCTTCTTGCTTATATTCTTAACTGGCGATTTATAATTTTATTTTTTTGAAATAGTTAAAAAGTTCATCAACCTTCCTCTATTACATTTTTCATGGCGATCGGAGCTCTCATAATTTTCTTATCGTATGTTGCTTAGGAGACATCGCTCTTAGCTATAAAGCCACCAGTTTTGGCACTAGCTTTTATGTTACTATTTCTAACTCTAATTCCGCGATGAAGGAAAACACAATAAAGAGTTTTCGTCCATCTGTTAACAAAATAGTAACTCAATTAACAGTCCAAAAAAATGACAGATAAATATTCGCCTATGTAGATATGATAGATACATCATTTGTTCAATGTACATTGTACACGAGGCTAAAAGTCTTGCGCTACAGCTTTCTAGAATAAAATTAAATCTCCTAAATATTTCGTGCAAACTAATTTACGCGAGTTTCACAAGTCGAAGTAAATAATGCGCGAGCAAGTTCACGGTGAGCTTAATAATAAATCAGGCTTTGTGCTTTACGTTCTGACGAATAAAGGGACGTTTTATGGAGATACAGATCAAACATGAACCTTTTGGGAAGTTATAAAATGTTTTACTTCAAAGACAGTTCTGAGATTCGAGTTGATGATCTGTCACTGAGAGTTCTTTGAGAGTTCCATAGGGGTCGTGTTCCGTACGGGGTTGGGTGGAATAAGTGTTTTATATGTTATAGTTTAGAAGAGTTATAGTCAAACGAGAGTAGAGTGACTTTCAATTTGTAAAATGCTCTAAGTAATGAAAATTAAAAGTTTTATAATGTGAATACTTGAATAACTTGAAGTTTTAAGAGTTCCATCAAAATAGTTTTAATTTATGATAAGTACACCAAAATAATAGATCGAGAAAAGCTAGTCGTGTTTTTTGTGTATCAAATTGATGTGATGAAATTAATAATCATCCAAATAAAAGCGAAAACCACTACGAAAACTTTTCTCAAAACCGACCCCTAAAAGGGTATAAATCGCAAACAAGGCTGCAAAGTCAGTTTCATTCAAATAACTAACTATTGCATGTACTGTCATCACACATAATCGCTAGTTCCTATATAGTTTCTTCAATCCCGAGCACACGAGTAGAAAACTAAACAGAGCTACTCGTATCCGAACACGTCAGAGCTGCCCCAGGCTCCGAGATAAAACAAAGCTGCGGGACATGACACCTCCCAACCTCCCGTGTCAAAGCGCAAGACACAGAGACAAGACAAGACGTACGTAAAGACAAGGAGCACAGAGAAGACAACTGCGGAGCTCGCACAAAGGAACGGGTCTTTTGATATTTCGCCATGAGGCGTTTTGCGTAACTGAAGTGGAAAAGGCGATTATTTTTTTCTTTGCTAAGTTTTGGACTTATGTTTTGACTTATGACTAAAATAAGATGACAATAATCATTTCGCAGTAACAGTTCTGAATGGTCTTGTAAGAAGGAAATAATCACAGCTAAGTATTCATCAAAGATGTGACAATGAATTATTAGACTGAGTATAACTCTATATGACTCTCTAAGAGTGTACAAAATGAAGACGGCCAAAAAACTTTTCAATCTTATTTCTACGATTTTTTACTTCACTACTTTCAGCCAGACCATAGAGCTGATTACACACTACTTAGTAAAAAAAATGAGTTAAAAATCTACTCTCAACATAGCAACGTTAATATTATTTTAGAATAGTTGTACTAAATTATTCCCATATAACAAACGTCTGTTCCTGTCAAATCCAAGCTTACACGAGGACCCCAAGGACAAGTGACAACAAACACACGTTTTATTGTGAATTTGTCTACAAAATTGAATGTATCGCGTTCTAACAGACAGCTGCGGCTGACATGACTGGCATCGATAGGGCGAATACACACCACGGGGATTCTTTCTTTCTTTATGTCTTACAATGTATGACGTCATGTCGCGGTATCACGTCGAGGCATCGTGAATAAGTAGGTACATGACGATATTAATCTGCGATAAATGTTTTTAAGTTGTTCACCATTATTTTCATGTCACTTATGTTTATTACAGGCATAGTTTTACATTGCAAAGTGTATTCTATAAAAAAGTGCAAAATCGTGGCGCGACAGCAAAGACACTGAAAGTTATAAGCCATCATATACAAAAGATTGTAGTAGTTTCGCAGTGTATATGTTAACAGAAAGGTTGTACTACACATACGAGTATATAATATCAAACCAGCCGAAAACGTGACTGCTGTATGATGACAGTATGACTAAATTGTCTTCCATTTCTTGTGTGTACCGACCCTAACGTCTCTGCAACAAAGCGGGTAACGCCTGACGCCTGACACTAGATCGTTTGAATAATCTTTGTCTGACAGAAACATCGCAGTTGAATACCGTTTCTGTTCCATTGGAATTGTGTTCCGCAAAATATTTGCGAGAGTTTTACGCGATGCTTTGAAACTTTCAGGCAAAAATAGGAAACAAAGTCTTCCTTCAGCATAAATAACTAAGAATATTGTTAATCAAAAGAGACGTTTATTTTTATCAACGAAGTTAACGATTTTTGTAGTTAACTAGAGCACCCCAGCCCGAGCAAGCGTCCGCATCGAGTCATAAAACTACCGTATTAATCTCCTAAACCTAACGAGGAAACAACGCCATTTTTCACTCCCCATAATTAATGCCCGCTATCCTATTCCGCCGGTAATTAAGGCATGCAATCTTAGACCTTAGGGCTATTAATTTTCTAATTTTCTGCAGAAATTTTCCTTTGTAAGTGCTGTTAGTTCACATTATGGCTGAGAGGAATTTATCTGAGGACAGGCAGGACAGGCACGGACCATTCGTTCCTATTACTAAGTGGAGCGGGACTTAAGCTGAGACTTTAGCACGGCGTTATGGCTTACTGCACCGAATTGTTACTGCAACGCTTGCGGTGAATTGTTTTAGTCTTAAGGAAGTCTTGAGGGTGGAAATCTGACTAGAGACTAATGTTTTTCAAGAGGCGAGAAACTGTGGTCTGTTTAATATAGCCCAAAACATCTACGTGTTATGTTTTCGTCTTACAATGACGTATTTTCACTGCGATGGTTATCATAAAAGATCGCATGCTATGGACATAACTTGGGATTTTTGACCAGACCTAGACACTAAACAGATATAGAATGACTATTTTTAAGAAGACCGCACTACTTTTTTTTGTTAAAAACGTGAAGTTTTCAATAATATAATCCAGTAATTTGTGACTTGATTTATGTCATAAAATAAAAGATCGTTCAAAATCAGTCTACCGTTTCCTATTCGTAAAACAACAGCCATAGAAAGACCGCAGCTCGACCATGCATAACCAGAGGACGTGTTAAGGCCCCGATGGCCCATTAGGGCTTTGGGAAAGATTCCCGATGTCGGGTAATTCTATCGGGTACTTGTCACTGTTTATGTTCCGGGATTATGTAAAGTTGGATGCTTGGTTATGTTATCTGGCACTTAATGGGCGGGTTTCAGTTGATAGTGCTGTAGGTCAGCTAGTTGTGGTCATATAATTGCTCAAGTCTTTAGGGTCGATTTTAAATAGTTTAAATACTGTATGATGTAAACCATAAACACTGAAATGTTTAGCTAGGTATTTAATATTCATCTCCTTGCAAGTTCGACTCAACTCTTCAAAGAGTTTAACTCCCTTATTTAACTTTAAACATGTTAATTATGACGATACAAAAGGTTGACGAATTCGCCGTTGAATACAAGCCCGCATGTAAACGCTTGTATGAGTACAGTACAAGTTGTCTGTAGAATGAAGAGAAGTACCGTCGAATAGATTTCTTCTAGGCAAACGTGCTATGTCGTAGGCCGCATCGTTGCTTACCATCACGCGAGATGGCGGTCAAACGTAAGCCCATCATTGGATTAAAAAATTGAGGGCAAAAGTATCATTTACCTATACAGGGTTATTCATAAAGGGTATGCTAAGCCGAAAAGGGCTCATAGTACTTATCATTATGAACAACTTTTACTATGGGACCAACCCAGAATTCACGAAAAAAAAATCAGCTGTTCCATACATTTTGTCGATTGTCATTGACATTTTTCTATAGAACAGCTGATTTTTTTTCGCGAATTTCGGGTTGGTCCCATAGTAAAACTTGTTCATAATGATGAGTACTAAGTGCCCTTTTCGGCTTAGCATACCCTTTATGAATAACCCTATATAAAATGAAACAGTTTCCCTTAGTTTAATTTTACGAATAATTTAGTAGTTTTGTAAGTTAGTTTCACTGCTTAATTAATTGATGGAAATTTCTACTTATCTAACTATAAAAATTAAACGTTTGAACATGGCAACTTCTATAACAATTTTTACAAAAAAAAATATAATTAAAATCTTATTTGTTGCCCGATAACTTACAAATTTTTGAACCAAAATCATCAGCGTCAAAGTTGGCGAATTTCGTCGAAGCATTAATTCGCGACTGTAAATTACGCTCGCGAACACTCGTATTTCATAATGCTGGGCCGGTAAGCGAGCGATCGAGTACTTTCGACTGTTCCACGTGGTAGTATTCTGGTAGTTGGGGTAATTAGGTAATTAGTACTTAAAAGTGCTTAGATTTATTAGCATGGTTTCTTTATGATCATGTGAGGCTCACTGTTACTATTATGTTCACTATGTGGCCTGCAGTTATGATGGTGATGAGAAGAATCTTATCTTTTTTTGTACACTTGACAATACACGTTGTCAAAATCAAAAAGTCAAAATGTCATGAAGATTGGTTGAGTGACATGAAAGTGTAACAAAAATACAAATTCCCCTTTTAAAATTTATAATATGAGTAGAAACATTCATTTTTACACAACTGGCTCTTTTACTTTTTAACATGATTAATGCTTTGTTCACTTTTAGTGTTTTGTTGGAAAATATAATACATTTTCATACAACCAGCTTGTGATGGTCATGCTTATAATTTTCATTTAAATCAAATACAGATTATAAATAAAAAAAATAGCAAACAATTACAAAGTATTATCTATAACATGAAAAGAGCTAATATGTATTGTAACTAGCAGTCCACAATACAATAAAAAAAAACCATAAATTAACAAAAGTAAAAGACAATTTCCTAACTTAAGTAATCAAATTGTCACTTAAGACCGCGTTTCGTTTCTGTTCAGGAACTCTATTTCAAATTCCTTTTAGAGCCAAATAAAATTACGAAGAAGTACTCCGCTGCATTTTAATGCGAACATTTTATATCTACAACTGTCTCCCCCGGCCATTAAACAGAATTCGGAGTGACAACGCTCGCTCCTGTAAAAATCTTGAAGGTTGTGAGCCAAAATTTGGATTGACAGCCTCTTAAGCAGGAAATCGCTTCACAAAAAAGTAGCAATTCTAATAATATCTCTAATAATTCTCTGTACCTATCTGTATCAAACACTAGCGACCTGCCCCGGCTTCGCTCGGGTATGAAATACAAATACACGTATAGGTCTATGTTACTCGCGAATAATGTAGCTTTATATTGGTGAAAGAATTTTTTAAATCGATCCAGTGGATTTTGAGTTTATTTATTACAAACATCCAAAAATACAAATCTTTCCTCCTTATAATATTATATTATATTATAGTGCAGATGTTGTCGATTTAGATATCTTTTCAGAACTAGCAAATTTTGACTAGACTGCCTATAATGAATTTTCAGGCCCGTTTCAGAGAAAAGCATAAAGAAGTATCTGACATACAAGTACCATTCCAGCGTAAGTAACAAACATAAATATATACTTACACACTCTTTTACTCACAAACTTTTTTAATCTCCTATTACGGATACAGTTAGTAATCGTAGAGCATTGTTCCCGATCCTAAACTCCAAACCGACACCACACCAGCCTTTTAGAACACAGAACCGAGTTAACTTAACGAATGCTTCAGAATACGCCCCCGTAGTGTTCACAAATAAAATTTTATTGCTGGAATTCGTGTTCGCATTGTAGTAAAGTACTTTCGCGCCGCTATTTCCTTTCGCATGAATTTGTTATGCCTCTGGCGGTGCTTATCCCTTTACGGTGAAAAGTGCGACGAGCTCGATGCGCGGCGGGCATTTGGTCGACGCGGAAATATGATATTGGTTTTAAAAATGTGGACATAGGGTTTAATTTAGTGTGTCGGTAATTCTAAATTGAAGTTTCCTTTTGTTTATTAATCTTACTGCCAGTTTAAGAAGAAAAACCAGGCTTTTGGGATGCTTAGTCAGATTAAACTACTTATATATAATTATTTTCTTATATTATACATAAATATTTATACGCTTTACTAAATATGCAATATTATGTACACATAGGGGTAGTTTAAATTAACTTGTTAAATATGATTGTAATTAAAAATCTAATTGAAAGAAGAAAATTAGTAGGACCGTATGTGAAAGAAAGCTTTAAACCAAAAAATAATTGTTGGTTCAACTCTACTTTCATTAACTACACTTTTATCCCTGTTTTCCACGAGCCCTGTAATTAACTCATTACTACACGTTCTATTCACGTCGGGAATCACAGGCCTAAAGTTGAAGCACCACTTAATGGGCCCATTTCCATAGTCACTACAAATGGTCCCGCCGCACCGCAGGCCGTAGGACAATGTCCCCTGACCACAGATTAAATAATAGTCGCCGCCCCTAACGGACACCGCAACGATGTTCAAACGAACTACAAATGTATTTATCAACTAACTGGTCTTGATAGTTTTCTAGGGAAAATGGAAAAGTGAAATGTGTTGGGTATTTTTTTATGAAACTTTATCAAAATACGTTTGATAAAGTTTACCAACTCAGGTCTGCACGTGTTTCTCTCAAACCGATTTATTTGTCAAATAAGAATAAAATTAAAATAATTAGGACACACAGATTTTCTATCAATATTTTAAGAGATCAGAATCAGATAAAATAGAAGGAAAATGTCACATCCTAGGCAGTATAAGCATTAGTAAAAGACCGCCGGTGCCGAGCTTAGGAATTACTCTACCGTCAAGAGGAACGACTTTAAATACTGAATGAAAGAACGAATGAATGAACCTTAACATAGAGCTTCTAGTACACCAACCAACCAAATAAAAAATGTAGTCCACACCTAATTGCAATGTTTTTCCGAGCACTACCTTTGAATGAACATCAAAGCAAACGACTTCCCGTTTTAAAACCGAAAAAGAAAACACTTCCTCTACATTTCCACTTGAAGATTAATAACATTCCATGAGCCAATTCATCTTTGCGACTTCATACTTCAATCCCAAGTTTCAATATCCATTCACATAAAATATGAAATGAAAAGAAATCCTTCGAAGTTGGCAATCACATTACAGCTCGGCTTCATTACGGGTCTATCCCAGGATGACATTAAAAAGGCTTCCTTCAAATCCTCTTAACTTTTGAACCTGTACTTTAACGATGTATTAAATATTTTAACAAATAAATAAGATATAGTACGAATTCTGTACATAAATTATTGAAGACTAGCTGTGTCCTGCTTTCTATCTTAGAGGGACTTATTTTTGGGATAGAAATTGCATGAGTTAATCCAGAGTCTAAGCTAACATAATTATATCCAACCAAATTTCATAGAAGTTGGTTGTTTGGTGGAAGAAGTAACAAATAATAGATACAAATTATCTCTTATCATAAAAAACTAATTTCACTTAACTTTAAGTCGTGTTTACAAGTAAAACCCGGACCTCACTTATTGTTGGCAGTTATCAAACAGCGCCTAATGGCATCTTGTTTCGAAGACTACTCAAACTCATGGTTAATTGATATTGCGTTTCAGATTCGGTTTTCAGTTAATTAGCTCTCATTAAAATGTTTTGAATTTAATTGATGTCGTAAGATTTCCCTGCAGTCATTAGCTTGTGTGACGAGGGTGTAGATTCATACCTTACATATGTTATGTAAATCTTTATTACTAATTTAAGGTTGCCTGGAAGAGATCGCTCTTAGCGATAAGGCCGCCAGTTATCACACTAGTTTTAAGTTTTATGATCCTTTTTGTCTGTAATGTTTGGTGTGAACAATATAGAGTTTATCTATCTATCTACAATGTTGATAGATAGATAAACTCTAGATTCTACATACTTAGGTATCACAGTTGTCAAAAAATCTTGAATTGGTAAAGCTTAGTTTTTGCTGTCTGTACAAATAGTAGAAGAGGTCATAATTCAATGTTGATTATCATAGAATCAATAATTAAAAGCACTGTAGAAAACACCGGGGCTACGTACTCGGCTTATACTCGTACGACATAACTTGTTTAAAAATGTATCACCATTTTAAATTGTCTACAGCTATTGTTAATCCCTTCAATCTTTAGTTTACTATTAACCATACATACATTATAATCATTAAGGTTTGCATTTCATTTGACATAGCTCGCAAAACCATCAAAACAAAGCCAACTCTTAATTTAAGTACTTCACATATAATTTTGACTAGTTGACTTCCAAAAGCTTATTTACTCAGCATTCATTCAAGTCGTCAGTTCAGAAGAAGTCCAACTCGCATCTGCAGTTAGACGAGTTTCATCGCCAAGCAGTGCCGAGATGCGACCGAGTAATTGCACAAATGTCTTAAAAGTTAAGGCGATTGCACACTGCACTGACTCAAAAACGACTCTTTTGTAAAAAAACGACTCTTGGAAAAAACGACTCCTCTGAAATAATTATAGCTAAATAGTTATAAGTATATCGTAATAAAAGGACATGAGCTTCTAGTTTCCTTACGATACATTTTTTGAGGAAGCTATTAAGGCTCAATTTGGGTCAGTATGTGAATTATGTTAGTTAGACATGATTTTGGAATACGATTGAATTTGGATTCTTCGTTAATTATCAGGAAAAAACCGCTTTGAGCTATAACATTATCACTATTGCACCAACGTTTAACGATGTTGTCGTTAATTTGGTTTGTTTGTAATTTATAGTGGTAACACAAATACTTTATCTATTTTAAGATAAGTCGTAGTTGAGTCAATATGGTGTGCGAAGGCCTTAATGCAACAAATGCCTTAAGTCATAATCAACTTTTATTTAAGTTCTACTTTGTGAAATGTGAATTTCATGAACTACTTGAGAGGTCGTATTTTTAATGAAGTTTTGTCGTCGTACTTTATGACAGTTTTAGTTTTTGATTTAAATGCAGATTTTATAGTAGCAATTCATTATAATAAGCTACTATCATTTCGGGTTTAATAAAGAAGCTTCTAGACCTTACTGATGGTAAAACATCATAAGCGTTGTTGAGCGAAGCGTTTCCAAATTTGCTTTCATCTGTCCGGATGTGTGTTTGTTTGTTGATACAATGGTATACAGGTTGCATTTCTCAACTAACCGCGACGAAACGTGGTATATAGGTTTTACTCTCGTAGCTCCCGGGGATGCCATGGAACACACACAAAAACAAGGACAACTAACACCCAGAAACAGAGCAGATATTTAAATTCATCATTCAATCATCTGCCCGGCCGGGGATCGAACCCGGGACCTCCGGTTTATAAGGCGGATATACTACCACTGAACCAAACAGGTCGTCAAGTTCAGTTATAGTTAAGCCGTATGTGAAAACAGCGACCAAAATAATGTCATAAAATAACAAATTCTCGAAATGACGGCCTCTTACTAATTTGTAAGCTTCGGCCCTCCAGCCGCTCAGGATCCAGGTCAGGCAACTTACGCGGAGTAATATAACATCCGTCCGTACGCACATTCATACTCGGGTCTAATTTAATCAACACGCCCATCTTACACGTACGGGGAACGTAAGAGTAAGACCACGATAAGCTGGACTTTGGGTATAAATTGTTGGTATAAATACAATGTTAGTTCGTGGCAAAACAAAAGTTTGTGAACTTAAGCTTAATTAAAATCATTATAGGTCAAGTAAATCTTTTACTAGTATTATAAATGCGAAAGTTTATATGTATAAGTGTAAGTGTATGTGTGTGAATGTTTGTTACCAATATATGCGACTCCGTAACTACAAAACAGATTTCAATAAAATTTTAAAAAGAGAATAAAATATTAATTATGTAATACATACATATTATATGTCAGAATGTCATGGATTGACACAGGTTACATTTTATCATCACCGCGTGGGTCAACCTGCGGGGCACAACTAGTAGGAACAATTTCCTTACTATGGCATACTTGTAGTATATAGTAAAGTAGTATAAGTATACCTACGTAACATATAACATCAAAATATCACAAGACACACAAGCGTGGTCCCACTGTATATTACATACGGGCCATGAAAATTAATGCGGGCCCCGTACAAATAGTCATTTAGGTCCAATAACCTGCGGAATGATTATTTTCCCGGCAATTAGTTAGCCCGCTGCCACCGGCTCCGCCCGCCGCCCTAATTAATGTAAAGCTGCTCATTTATTTATTTGTGTTTCTAGCGGCTTGGTAGAGGAAAGAAGAAGAAAATAGCTATAGGTACATATCTATGTATAACTACGTATAGCTGAGGCCTACTTTAGGATTATTTCGTCATACTTCACGAGCTTATGCTAGCCAGTTACTATTCAACTCTCGCAGCTATCTCTAGCTCTATTTAAAAGGATTTAAATGTTTAAGGGTAGCTTTTCGTCGCGAAAAAATTAGTAGCTCTTTTAGGACAATATTGGAAACCGCAGAGCGCTGCCTACTATCTAACATAGAGTCAAAATTCGGGACAGTAACCGCAAGTGGCTTTTACAACGGAACGCTATCGTGGGTTAGATGACGAGTTAAACTGTGGGCGTGTGGGTCCCGGTTATTAGTCTTATAAAAACCACTAAGCAGTGTCAGATACCTTTAAGGTGGCTTAAAAAGTTTAGTCTGGCACTAGGCTATTCAAATTCGTTTATTTGGCCTTCCACAATGTTGCTTAGGTAGTGTAGTACTAGTAAGATAATTATTATGCTATTATAGTTACAATTGTAGACCCCGTCGGGGATAGTTCAACAAAATAAAGGATCTGGTGGAGAAAAGGATAGGCTAGGCTCTTGCTTATACGAACTTACCTACTATAGAGTACTCGTAAAGTATGGTTCAGCATGTTTGTTGTATTCCAACAAAGAGTTATGCTTATGATTCTTGCGGTAATCCAATGTTTTCGCAATCCGGGCTGAGTTTTCAGTTTTGACCACGGATTCCGCGGCGCGGTTAGAATTTGTTTCAGCCTTTTTGTTGAGGTTTCGAGAAATGTTAAACTGAGACATACTGCGGTTTTTTGAATGGTAAAAGGATTTTGAAATGTAGATTTTATGTGGTAATAGTGGTTAAGTCTAAATAGTGGTCATCATTCGCAATGTTCTTTGTCCCATTGCTGGGAATACGTCTTTTGATATCGACAATCTATGGAGTAAGAGCGATTAACGTATTCGACTTTGACTTTTAGTCTTCTTTTCAAAGAGTTTTCTTTTATGTCGTTGGAGTAGGAGCCAATCCAATTTCCTGCCAATATCTTGACATCCCTTGTACATTACGTTAACAACATGACGAAATAGTCAAAATAATAAAAACCTGCAATAGAAAGTGGCTCTCAAACAATTCTGGCGAAGCACACAGTACAGTATACAATTTTTATTTAAGAAGGAGCCCTACATAATTTGGCTGACCAATCAAATCTGACCCCTGGCGGGCTCATTTCATAAGCTATTCTATTATCTACAGGATGATCCAAGCAGTATGTAATTCCCGCGGCAAAGTGGTTATTTTTCCAGCAATTAACCACGTACTGCTGCAGGCTGCGAAATCGAAATATTCATTTTACATGAGGGTTAAGCATGGAAGAATATAGCGAAGGACATGGAACCGCTCAACGAATTCACTCGTATTGATATGCAATGATATTAACTTATAACTGTTTATTTTTTACACTAAAGAACTTTAAACATATACATAGTTCTATAATAAGGAATAAAAACTTTTAGATTCTTTTTTTTACCCAACTACGGAAAACAAAAAGAAGGGTTATGGTTTTGACCTGTACGTATGAATATACGTACAGGTCTGTTCCCTCAATGCAAATAATAGTCGTCTTGCGACTGAAAAATGGTCAAGATTCAAAAAATGTTTTGTGTTATGTAATGTATGCCTATACAATTCTCTCAAGAATTCTCATCAGAAATCATACTCACACACAGTGCACGACGTATCCTAACACCAAGGTCAAAATACATTAGTCAAATACGCGAAAACAAATGGTTGAACGCCATGTCCCGCCGCTTATCAGTCCTGGATGATGATATTGCTGGTTCGTCCTTTCTATATTAGGCCGGGTTCAGTAAAGGCATGCTCTGGGGATGTTTGTATGGCGAAATATTAGCAACCTGCCGTTTTGGTGGCAATCCAATTTTCCGTGTTTGTTTTTGTATAGGTGACCTAATTTTCTGAAGAGAAAATGTCAGCAACGTCAAAATATTTTGTTACCCCAACAACAACAGGACAACAAAACAAAACACTGAAAATGCTGCAATACTTAGCTATGAAAAATTCACAAAATATAGCTGTCTTCAAGTTGGGAGTAATTACTTTCTACTAAACAAGTGTATTTCATACAAGACCGCAATATCGGCATACCATCAAACAAAGTGGCTGTCAAACGCAAACCTGTCATAGAATAACAAAAAAGTACAGAAACGTCTCGTTACAAAACGTCCTCAAAAAAGTCAAACTACATTAAGCCGTTACTCTTTTCATCGAGCTAAAAGCCCGGTGTAACTCGTTAATCGGATTGCCTTTGACAAACCTGAGGCAGGATCATATTCATAACTAGGACCAGAGTTACGGAGGGTCTAAAACGAAAGTTATTCCAACTTCCACCAACTTCCCTTTAATTGAGAGAGGGTGTGCCCCAGAACTTTCTAGAAAAGTTCCCTGAAATATCCTGTGAAATTAATTTGAAAGGCGCTACGAGCAAAAGGAGACGACCTTGGCGAAAAGCTACCTCCGTTTAGTTACCTTTACAAATATTAGCCTTTCACCCTGACCGCGGTTTTTTGAGAAATTCTTGTTGAGTTAAAGCGGCCATTTTCCTAGAATTGGTAAAAATGTGAAGGAATATTTTATTTCAAAAAGACTGACTTGATTCCCGGAATTTTCTGCTTGAAAACGTTCGTTGGTGTGTTTGAAGTTATTTCACGCCAGGACAGCAATGAATCGACGTGGGTTTTTGATTATTTATTCTGGCAAAATATTTAGGATTGGTTTCTGTACGATTAGACAGATAAAGAGTCTAAAAGTGAAATAGTAAATTCTGCCTAGGGAATGTAAAAAGTAGGTGTTCAGGGTCACTTTTGTTTGTATGGTACCTTATTACATATTTTTTCCGATTAAGTTACCGATCGGAAAAAGTAACTAAATTATTTTATTTTAACTCGCATAAACATCATACTTTTATTTTTCAACGATTTTTTCTCCATCCGGTGTTTTTCATAATATTTTCTGAATAATTTACCCCAATAAATAAAACCGTAGAGTCCAGTTAATTAATTACTTCGACAAAATTGATAAGTAAGAACGCAGGTACTTGAATAAAACATTTTTCTTAATTAACCCCTATTAATTAACCAAACCCTTGTTAAAATTATTCCCTTGAGCAAGTTGCCCTCAGGTATACATTTTTAATTCCCTCTCGGCAGCAGGGCGTAGATTAAACATAGTTACTGAGAGCCGGGGTGAGGTTGGGCTTCACAAAACAATTATTAGGCAGCCATTAATCCGTTCTAAAACTTTCATACGTAAGTTGGAAAAACTAAAAAATTGAAATAGCGGCCGGCTGGCGCAGTAATAATTTTTCAGGACAATATTAAAAAATCTAGGCTGAATCTCAGTCGGAATAGCATCATCAGCTTGTTTTCCTTTTTATTTACACAGACAGCCTTCTTTCTCTCACGGTAGACTCCTCTGTTTTTAGCCGATCTAGGCCAGGTTTTTAAGTATTTTGTAATTTGTAAAATTCTTTTCTAGAACTAAAAAGTTTGGTCATGTAGGAACTAAGTTATAAATACTTTTGTAGCAAATTTGAACAAAACAAATTATTACATTCTACTAAACGTTGTTGTACATTTTTGTGTGACTTAAACCTTAACCAATAGGTATGAACAGCAAGGTATATACTATTTAAATATTATAATACTATTTAAAATCTTTTGCAAAATTATTTTTCAACGTACGAAATCATATAATAATAAAATACTCACGCGACCGATTTAAAATCGAGCCCCAGGATTTATTCACCTCATGAAATGAAACCACATTACGTGCTCAACCAAAGTTCCGTAATGAAAAGATTTTGAGTAGCCGAGCTTCTCACATGCAGCACAAAAAAAGCTATGACGTCACTTTACGCCAACGAAAATCTAGTTTTCGCTTGCCAAAGGAGAATTTAAAACTCAAATGAAAATACTGAACACTCACGAGCGTAAATAGGTTCTGTAAAATGTAGTCAGAGTGGGAACTGTAGTTTTTAGTTTCAATTCTAAATGGGTTCCTTCTTATTCATATGTATCTAAACACGGTTATTCAGAAAGGGTATGCCAAGCCAAACACAATTTTTACTGTGGGCCAACCGGAAAATCGTGAAAAAAATATCAGCTGTTCCATACATTTTGTCGAGAGTCGTTGACATTTTTCTATGGAACAGCTGAGTTTTGGTCACGAATTTAATTAAAATTGACAAATAAAATTATATTATTATTATTTGTCATTAGTGTACTCGTAACTCATGATACTAATTGAAATAAATCATATTAGGCACAGATTTTACCAATTATTGTTTGAGAAACCTAGAAGTTACCAATTCCAAATCTTGGAGTTTTGCCGTAAAACCAAATAGGTAATCTTTTTAAATCACCGAAGCCATATATAGGGTGTTTTAAAATGTTTACCACGTCCTTCGGTTTCAAATTAAATTCTGTCTGTGAAATGTTTTTTTTCTAAACGTTTCACACTCATAGCTCCCCACTAGGATATCCTGTGTCGGGGATGCCATGAAACACGCACAAAGACAAGTACAACTAACACCCAGACCCAGAACAGATATTTAAATTCATCATTCAAACATCTTCCCACCATATAGGGTGGATATATTACCGCTGAGCCAAACAGGTCGTCAACTATTCTGTTAGGTAAGACAACTTTGTTTAAACAAAGATGCACATTCACTATTTAGGAATAAAACAGAAATGTGATAGCTCATGGCTGAAATACTGTTTTAAAGGAACCAGCCAGAAGCGACCGTTCCAACTACCGTCGCGCGTCGCGATACGAAGCGCGCGCTAAATTGTTACAATGTCGCTCAGTGTCTCGTAACATTGACATCCTAGGAATTGTTAATTTCTCGTTTTGAAAATGCTAGGTAGTCTTTGAAAAAATTCAAAGAATAATAATAAAGTAGTGACTATAGATTCATATTATTTAAAAAATCAAAGTTTAAAACTTTTTATTCAACAAGTGATACAAAAAGTGGTAGTGGCGGTTCAGTTGGTTTGCAAAAAAATGTTTGAATTTTATTTCCTCGTCAATTATTGGTGCTTTAACAATATTCACTACCATTTCATTTTATTCACTCTAAAAATATTTTTTTACCCAAAATTATAATTTTCAACATGAAAAACATCGACAAACAAATTATAACGAAAACAATGTTTTCACAAAACGTTAAACCCGCGTTTATCAAAATTTCCTTAAATAAACATTCTCGGAGCCTACAGCCTACAATTAGAGTTTCCCATCGTTCATAAGGCACAGTGTTCAAAGACGAACAAATTGAAAATATAATAATAAACTTTGTTGAGATCAAGAGAGTTCTAATGAGATTAATCGGTCTCTTAACAAAGTGGAATCGAGTACGAGGTATGCTTGGATCAAGGCAATAAGTAAGGTATAATTTAATTTCCGAAAGATATGCTGCCCAATTTTAATATTTATGAACATAACTTGATAATAAAGGAATTCATTAATGAACTTCTGAAGTAGGCATAATTTAATTTCAGGATGCTTAATTGAAGACACGCTATTATTTAAAAGATATTTATGTAGTCTTGACTTAATTGTAGATTATAAATACCGAAGAAAACGTTGGTTTACGAAACCGAGTGGCGTAGCCAAGAGAATAACTTGCTCCGGTAAAAATAGCAAACGATTTAATTTTATGGGAATACAACAGCCATTGACCTACTTTACACTGCAGAATAAGACAGTGTAACTAAAAGGAAATATTTAGAACAGATTGCACGTGTAACCTCATTTTTTAATATAATTGCGATATAAATGAAAACTCGGAAGCGTGCAATATAGTAGTAATGTAGTATTTAGATGCAAAGCAATACTGCCAACATGCCGTCCAATAAAACCGGAATATATTTAGCTAGCCCATTGCCTCACAGTAGCCACAGATGCGGCAAAGCGACGCGATGCGACACGACCCGCGCGACATATCAAAAGCTGAAGTAAGTATAAGAAAGTATTTTGGTTACAAACATCATAATTTTCATAAGGCAACCATAAAACTATTCACTGTTAATGGCTCTGAAATCGATTACTCATGTTTTAGAATGCGCACGTATAATTTCAATAATAAAAATCACCACGTCATTTCTGATAGTTAAGGGTACTTCTTCAAAGACAAAATTTTGGACTTCTATGGGTTTATTTCTGAAAGTAACTAACAAAACGGCGTGTCATTTTTTTTTTAAACAGTTTAGCTTTAACTCTAACTGGGACAAGTAATATTTTTCAAATAATTGCAGTCTAAGTATAAAATAAAAATATTTGAAGTTTGTTCTTCTGATTCATATAACGCGTCCGCTTGCCATTTTCAGGAAGAAAATAGTCGATACCGCATTTTCCCTTTGATAAATCATTATGAATTATAATTATATCAAAAGGAAATGAATTGCCCTCTTTAAAAAAAATAATCTATTAGTTATACTTACCTTAGTGTATTTATAAATAGGCAAATAAGAAGTGTCCGGCATATAATACTGATTAATGTGGCGTAAGCTGCGCCTGACCGTGCTTGGTCGGGTAATAATAATGAGAGTCTGACTTCCCGCGCGGGGGGAAGCCTTTCGTGTAACGGACGCGCTAGAAGGTGGACGTGCGGCTGGTTCGCTTGGATCTCGGAGTTATAAAGATAAATATCTGATTCATCTGTGCTTGGATCAGGTGGCATTTTGATTACAATGCCTACCTTATAAAAATTATTTTATTGTTTTACAACATCAATCTGTATTTCGTGTAATGCTTTTGGGTTATAGATTCAAGTAAAAAAATGACAACACTGAAGTCAGTATGTATGATGAGTTATGCATGTGTGAAGGGAAAATTCTGATTTATCTGTGCCTGATTCATATGGTCAAAACACCATTTGAATCATAAAATAACGTAGTTTATCTCCTCTCCAGCACGAAAGGAACGCTTTTGTTGCGTAATTCTCCTTGTTCAATTTTTTACCGTGTACAAAATAATTGCAGGAAACAGATAAAACGCTTACAAAAAGACAAACGGGTAACAGACGTATATAAAAGACAAAAGAAAAATCTATTTGAAAATAAAAATAAACAGCTGATTGTCGAACCGGAATTTAAAAAAATGTCACAATGTATTTTGAAGAAGATGAAAATAGTAGAAAGTGCGCGGGAAAAAAAAATTGCCACGAAAGGAAAAGTAAGAAAACAGAAGCGATATCTTAATGACAGTTTGCAGAATCTACATAAAAAGTATCTTGAAGCCAACCTTACATACAAAATAAGCTGCAGTGCATTTTCGACAATACGGAGCGAAATTACATAAAGTTTTTCATTTTTAGTTCGGATTCTGATTCATCTGTAATACAAATTCTGATTCATCTGAGCACAAAATATTTGAACGTAGATATCTTGAAAACTACTTTATAAAAACAAGTCCCTCATTGAAATATATGTTCTTTAGTTACCTTTTTTACATATGAACATGTGGGACAGAGCTGAAAGTGAAACAAAATTTTGGCCAGATGAATCAGTCGAAGAATAAAATTTCGAAGAAGTACCCTTAAATCTAGATAGGTAAAATACCTTATTTGTTGATTATAAACTGTTGGTGTACACTGCACTTAGCCATCGACGACGTTTCGGGGCATTGGTCAAACTACTCTGTCCAACCAGTCGGACTTTTTTTTATGGTCATTAATAGGCTTGCATTTGACCGCCATCTTGCCTGATGGTAAGCAACGTCTTCTGGCCTTCAGTAGAGGCGTTTGTCCAACCTTCGTTTTTAGTTGGCATACGTTGTCGCGTGGCGTTCCGCGATTTCGCGTCGCCGCGTCGCAACTTATCGCTTTCCGCCCCCCTCCTAGGACAAAGGGCCACCAAAACGCAGCGTCACATGATTGACGGCCTCCCCAAGGGAAGGAGGCTTTGATTAATTCCTTTAATTAAACCGGAGGGAACGTGTGTTCGTATTTAGAATAAAAATAATTTTTCTCGCTATTTTCCGACGCTGATGTAATTAATGACGAGCGAGTGTCGATAATTTGCGGCCGTCTGGTGTTACCGATATGTATTGTGTGTAATTGGTGATTATGCTAGAGCTCAAGGTCCTTATTACAAGGCCTGAAGAGTCAATTCCTATAATTAACATAATTATAACTGATGATGAATAAGTGATACATTTTGTCGGGTGCCATTGATTTTTCTATGGATCAGTTGATTTTTTTCGCGATTTCAGTTTTCGTCCCATATCGTAAATTGTTAATTTTGATACAATACAATACAAACTCTTTTTTAACATCATAAAAAAGTCACCAACATAATAAAATACATAAGAGAAAAGCACAAACTGTCGTATGTTAAATACTGTGAGCCCTTTACGTTTTAGCATATTTTTTCCTGATACTCCTGTATAAACAGCAAACTTCTAACAGCCACAAATGACCCTCCAACGACAGTTGCTCCCTTATTGATTATACCTACCACACGTCGCAGCTCGAACTTCCAAACTAGTCCTCTTTTAGCAAACTCTATTTATTTTACCCTCGCAATGACCCCCGAGATTTGTTATAGGCCGCTGTGAAAATATAACCTGAAAGTTTTTGTTTAGATAAAACGAACGGGCTGGATGGTTCAATGAATCTAGTATTGGTGTTTATTTTTCGGAGTGTTATGTTTTTAATTGAATATTTTTTTATATCCTCTTATTGAAAAAAAACTGCGAATGTGCGAACTTAATTATGTTCGCCTGATGGTTAGCTCTACGATCACATAAGATTTGAACGCCACATAATTTTTTAATTTCAATAGTGCAAAACTCTGCAAAGTAGTGGATCGCTACTAAATGTACAAAAAAATGTAATAGTACAATTTTATTCATGTTAAAAATTTGATCTGATGTTAATCTCCACGTCACAAACCAGAACCCCACCGAACCAGACCTGACCTCCACGTCCAAAACACAGTCATGTTAGCAATATTTTTTATGATTTCTAAAAATATAACAAAAACATAACAAGAAGTCTTATGTATTTATCTTCTGAAATATTTTCGTTACGAAAACCAAAACATTTAAATAACCCACAAAAACAAAAATACACCAGAAATATCAAAGTAACGTCAAAGAGTATTTCTTTTTCAATTGATTTAACATAACAACTTAGGCAAAGCAAACCAAAGCTCAAAAGGTGTTTATTTTCAGCTGGCGTTCTACTTCCAACTACAGTAGGTACTAACCTCGTATTAAAGAAAACATAAAAGCACCAGCGCCTATTAAGTTCTTACAAGATCATAATAAATATATTTCTACTCACTCAAAAGGCTTTTCGCGCGAATAAAAATCGCTTTCAAACATCTACGGGACTATAAAACGTACATTAACAGAGGATTGCCGAAATTTACGTATTTTACGTATTTTCCGACGATAAATAACAGTTTCCGAAGGCAATATTTCGCTTTTAACGATGATTTTAAAAATTGATAAGCTAATGGAAACGGTCTATAAACGTTTAGGTATTTAATTTCGGGGTTATCTCGGGAATGTTTGTTTGGGTATTTTAATAATGACATTCTTATTTTTACGAGCGATGAGTTTCTTCCTTCTTGGTATTGAGTTGGCGCAGCAATTCTGCGAACTTGGCATTGTTGCTATCTCTTTTAGTCCCATCAGGCCGCGAACTCACTTGTCTGTGTATTTTTATATATATTTTTTGGTAGCTCATTACTAACTTAGTATAGGTTGTTTACCGAATAATATTTGTTATAATTAGTGACGCCCACGTTTTATCACGTCGGCTACCCCGACTAGTTCAAAACCAGTTTTCATAGTCGAGTAGTATTTCAATCAATGCTTTCCGACGTTAATGGTATGATTAAAAGAGGCTATAATAAAATTCACAGCAAAATTATCCCAAACAAATAGATACGTTATTTATCGCATTTACATCAACAGAAACAGAAACAAGTGACAGAAATAATATCTTGCTCCAGAATAATTGATACCTACAACCTGTAGAGTATTTCGTCGCTTACCGACAAGCGAGAAGTCAAATACAGATTTATTCTCAGAAAAACATCACCTCGATCATCTACACAAAAGTGTGTTTGTCGGTATTTTTATATCGTCTCTACAAAGTAAATAAAATTAGCTTCTAAATATAGTTTGCAAAACCCGAATAAACGAATACACTCTTTATTCAAAAACATGTTTCTCCCACGCAAACAAAACAGGCAAAGCTAATAATAAATAATGAGAAATGTACGCACTAACCAGCGGAACAAAGTAACACGTGTACACCTCAAATTCCCCTAAAACATGTGAAAGAACATCTTAACACCTCTCGCTTCATAACATTTTACGGCGCGTCGCTGTCGCCGTGTTCGCATGAATTACGGGACCATATCTCATTTCCGTGCGATGTAATTATCTTAAATGATGTCTTTATCTCCACATAGTCTCACCCTTTGTCGTAAAGCGGGATGTTGGAGTGATTGCGTGGGTGCACACCGTCGAGCTACGAGATGCTACGAAGCTGTGAATAGCTACGCCGATGCTACGAGCTGCTGCGAAGCTATGAATAGCTACGCCGATGCTACGACAAAATGGAATGCTAGAATGCGACGACGCTGTGGTGTAAGAAAGTCTACGTAAATGCCACGTTACTACGGATGAGATTAATACTAATGATAGAGCTGCGTTGCTACTTATTATTAAAACTAATTGCACGTTCTACATCAGTGGCCCAGGATTGTGGTATTATAAAGTGCTACGTGCCAAATTCTGATTTGTTCAGTATCCAATTAGTATAATTATACTAAAATTCTAATATCCACTGATGAGTATTCCTACTTCTTTTTTAACAAAACACGTCGCAGCTACTTTACGTATTTTGCTGTTCTTAGCTGCTAAGTAAACCAATTCTACCAATATTTTTTTCATATTCTGTCCCTTACAACATGCTTGCTTTCCGATAGTCTGTGTCACTCTGCACACATTTTCTAACACGTAATTATCTCCTCCAAGTGGTTGCCGACCCTCTCCCGCGATCACTAGACACTTGTTTGCGATCCCAATAACGTCATGTCGCGCGACATCACGCGTCATTTGTCACGCGTTCAAGCGTGACGCGTGTCACTCGCACCCTACAAGAATGAGATGTGGAATGAGTAGAATATCTGCAGAGAATAATTTCTTGCCACAATCACACTATCGGTAAAGCATTTATAGCTCAAACTTACGTAGTATTTGATTTAAAAATATACGATGGTTTAAAGAAATGTAACTAATAAAATATTTATTTTTACAAGAACGGGTGGTATTGTGTCAGCTTCTGGACCCTGTAACAGATTATATAGTTTTCTGTTGATTTCCTACTTGTGTCTGGGCCCGTGACACGACGTTGCGGCAAATGCTCTCGCGTATGCAGGTGTACTTACGCTTTTTTTAAATGATATTGAGTCACGAGCCCAGCAAATTGCTCGCCTGATGTTAAACAGGCCATAAACAGGCCTGCGTCACCCAGAATGTCAACTGGTTTTAACCACTTGCGCCGTGTGAATACATTTCTCTACAGATTCCCTACTCCAGATTGAGACGTCGCAATGTCGCGGCAAAACGTCACAGTGTAACGTTGTGTTGTAACCTTGTAACGTCTGGAATTGAGTCGAGCAGATTGTTGTTCGGTTCCCGACTACATTAGCGGTAATAGGGATAAATTAAGAAGTTAACAGTTGGCTGTTCTTTGGAGTAGGTTTTTGCATTGCATGTGTTTTTGTTACATTTACAGGTACAGACAGATTCTAACTAAAGGTGGTTATAGCCTTTGCGCATGGTTATTGTTTTTGTGTTATATTTATGGTTTAGCTCAAAAATTGTTATGAAAAACTCAAAAATAGTTTTCATTTTTGACAGAAATGTGATTAATGTTATAAATAAGCTTATACCTATTTATTATGGTTAAAAATGGAGGGCTATACTTATAAAGCCTGTTTAATCCAAAACTTTAAACTAAAATTTACTATAACAATTCACGCATCCAGGTTACATTCTATTGACGGCGCGTTCGTGTTCCACGCGCGCCTCAAAGAGATGTCAGCAACATGGAAGGGGCCCGAAAGGGCCCATGCCCGTCGGGGCTGCGGGTAGAAGTTACCGCGGCCTCGGCGTCACAAGGGCGTAGAAGGAACATGGGTGATTTTTGGTCAGTAGAAGTCTGACACTCCCTTCCGCTCTGCCCAAGAGTGGGAGGGGTCATTTGATGATTTCCCACCCCCCAAAAAAAAAAAAAAGGTTACATTCTATTGTTACTAATTTAATTTACTTAGTTGCCAGCATTACAAATCTATCTATAGCGCTACCTACCTATTCTTAATTACCCTAAGATTACCTCCAAATCTCTCAAAGTTTTTTCTCTCTCAAAAGTTCATTATAAAGTAACCAAATTCATAAAACAGTGACTCAAAATAATTTTAATTCCAGTTTTCCGAGCGTGAACTCAAAGAGCTCTGTGTTATTCGTAAACAAAGGGAAGGGGAAGAAGTGAAAAATTATTTAACGCGGGACGCCTCGAATCATATTTTACGTTAAATAATTGTAGGAAACGCGCAAGAACCGTTTTATGCGCTCGTTCTCACCATTCACACCAACATTGTTAATGCTGAAGTGTGTTTGCTAAACTTTTGAATTAAGATAACCGGATTATTGGCTTTTTATGCCATGGTTGGCAAGATTTGGGCAGTCTTCGAGTATTATGCTTGAGATTGGTCGTCTGATGGTTAGCGGTTACAGTCACCTGGATACCTGTAACACTGGAGGTGAGACGGATACGTTTACTGACCTTTTAGGACTCTATAACAGCACTTCTGAAGATCCTATGTTATTGTATTATAGAAACTGACGTGGTTTCAACACATTTTGATATAATTATATGTTATTGAGTCGGATACTCTTATTATAGTTTTAGTCACGTCTGGTGGTCTTTGTCAAGGAGTGATCATGTAATTAGTTCGTTATCTGCATCACCACAATCAACCGTTTTCCACCTACTGCTGAGTTTTAGGTTTTCTGTTCAGCGCACCATCTTTTTAGTAGAGAGTAGTGCTAGTCTCATTCATTGGCTTCCTGCCGTCTATACTCATACGATTTCTTCCGACAAGCGAACTAATGGTCCCTGGTGACTGTTTTCCGTTCCGCGGTCACCATCACATACTTATAATTTTCGCAAAAAACTAAATTAATTTATTTAACTAACAAAAATTAAGTAAAATTTAAAATGTAATTCATTTTCCATTTTGTAACGTCTGCCTTAACTGGGACATATACGTGTAAGTAGCTAAAGAAAATTAGGCAAAATGAGATTATGATACTTAGTTCAAACTTAACTAGCGTAACTTGAGATTAATGTAGCATTTAAATTTAGTTGCTTAGTTAAGTACAAGTTAATGAGAGCGTTAGTTTCGAGTGAAGCTTACGTTCCCTACTAATTAACATCTGCAGAGATAAGCTTAGCTCATTACTTCATTTAAATCTTCTAAATTGCTTAAAATATGAGGAAAGTACGTTACTGTGTTTCGGATTGAAGGGTTTCCAGCGAAATTTCAGGGCAAATAAGATATTAAACATCCTAAATCTCAGGGTGACGAGCGGAGTACTATTACGCGCAGAGTCTTGAAATGTTAAGAATTTAAAATTCTGGGTGGTGCAGAACTGATAATAGCAAACGTGATGTTTAAAAACAGGTGAACAATTAGCTCGTCTCGTTAATAGATTGTAAAAAAAAAATTTTTAATAAGTTACCATTGAGAAGTACTTGCCTGAGTTGTGAGAAGAATAGTCGAGATGTGAATCTTTCTCTTCCCTATCAATACCACGTAGTGGTGGTGTATAACTTTTTCAGTTTTCACTAGTAGAATAGCGGATAAATCAACAGATCATAGCTAAATATTTTATAAAAAAAGTTAACTTAATTAAAAAAACAAAGTTGCCAGAAAAAGCGAATACTTACGCAAAAATGTGATCAAAAATTAGAATAATGTGCGAACTTACAGTATTAAATGAAACTTTTGATTACATACACTCCAAAGAGCCCTTTAATGCCTAATTTCGTAGTTCAGACACAGTAGCGCGCTTAATATCCAGTCTAACCCAGACCTAGCTCGGAATAAAAAGCCTAATTGGCTGAGAAAACAAACGAGGTCGCGGGACTATGAGAGTGTATTGAAGCAAATCGACTGTGCAGGTACGTACCAGTACTGGTAATTCGGTTTTTTAATATTTGTTTGACAATTTATCATCACCGTATTCATCGTCATATTCAGATATGACGAGTGATAGAGATGAATGGAAGAAGTGTACATACTGTACCGACCATACGTAGGTGACAAGGGCAGATGATGATTTATCATCATCGTCGTCTACAGCTTTTTTTACCCCACTTCTGAGTATAGTCTTTTCTCTAGCTGTGCCTCAATTCTGCGCCAATCGGGTCTAGGTTCAACCAAAAAGATCTAGTTAGATCAAAGACTTTGAAAATGTCTTTGATCCATATCACTGCCAGACGACCAATTGCTTGTATCTACTTGTCTTGCCTCGGCCACCACTTTGCGACTGTCTTACCACGCTGGTAAGCTTATTAATTTAAAAAAATAAAGTTGAATATAGCTTTAGAATTAAAATACGTAAGTTAAATCGTAAAGGGTCAAACAGAACACGGCGAGATCTCACCTAAGGGCCTGCTATTAGTTTTACCCAACATTTCAAATGTCTTATTTTCCCCAGTGCACCCCGCCTAGGTCGGCATTACAAATGTAAATGTATTCTTGCCGGATATCGGCGGTGTAATGGGATTTCCATCTACTTCCGGTACAGCCGCTCATTGGGTTTGTCGCCTACAGTCGTATCGGGTCGCGATCGATTACAATCATTAGTTGATTTTCAAGTATAAGTATAAAATTAGTAGAAAAGAAAGTTTACGGATTTTTGATGTGGTAACTTATACAGCCTGTTTCAAAGACAGACGAAGGTTGACTTGTTTTATGAAATATTGAAATTTCTCGTTTCTTTCGGCTCATTGGTACGATTCAGGGCTCAACATCTTCCAAGAAAAACAATTTCCACGCAACGAAATTCGCTGTTTCACGTCTGTCAGTTAAAATTAAGTTATGCAACCTTCTTACCCTACTTATTTGGAAGGCTTTTGCCTTCTTTAAAGGTTTACCTCGTTGTTTATTCAGACGCCACCAGGGAACGGCGTCCATTGTTGAAAGAAACGAAACCCGCCTCATTCAATTTTGAAAATTATATTTTTTTCGCGAGAAATCTTGACGCAACCATCCATCATTGGATTTAGGCTGGGAGGGCCGGTTGGTTTAATTACGGGAGTGCTAATGAGCTACAAATCTCGCTATTTGCTAACGACTTGGATATTTATAATTTAAATGGTAAATTAAATGTAGCCTGTTTCTGATTGAGGTTCGTAATTTGTTTCTAGATCAAAATTCGTTACTTGCATTTTCATTTAGGTATAATTTAAATTTTAGAAAACCTTGCTGAATTATATTATTTGGTAGCTAATGTTTTAGTTACTAAATAATATATTTTATTAAGCATAATCATTGAACCATGTGATATTTTAAAAAAACACACAATAAGCCATATCATTGTCAAAATATAAACTGGGTTTAAACAAATTCAGGCGATTATTTTTTTTGACTTAAATATTGCAGATATTCGAAATTTCGAATAGAAATATTCCGACATCTGCCGAGTCGCTAAGATCTCATAAAATACTACGATCGGACAATGGTAGTGACTTCCAGGTAACCTATAATATGATTGTCATGGATAGGTTTAAACTAATGTCATTATGGCCTTCATCAAACTTTTTTTGCCTAGTAAGTATTCGGCCCGTTGTCTCCCAGCCCACGTGCTTTTAATTTACACCGGGATATTTTTCAGCCACTCACTCAGCCGTCGTTTATCACATCTTGCGGCGCGCTGCCGCCATTGTCTCGGATTCCCGATGCCGTGACCTGATTCCGGATCGTGTGAACCGAGCTTTACAGTGTCGTGTGAACGGGCTTTATTTTTGATGAGCTCGGATCACGCGCTCGAAAGTGCTTTGCTGTGAAGGATTTAGGCATGATTAAGAAGTTAATTAGATGTAGATGGAGTGACGTAATAAGTAAGTAAGATTTTTCAAAACGTTTGCTCGATAAATCTTTTTGAAGCCTTTGAAAATTGTTCGAAAATTGGGAATTACGTGGTACTACGATAACGCTGGCGCATGCAGATAAAGTTGCTTTAACATAGAAGTCACTGCGTCGGTCGCGCGACGTGGTAAGTATAGGCGCATATGATTGGCCGGCAACAATAAACTGCGCTAGTATTGGTTGGCACCAAAACTCACTATCCTGGAATCGGCTCAAAATACCGGCCAAACAAAGACGATTGGTTATGCTGCCCTTAGGGTACTAATTTCGCAAGAATGGAAATAGATGTCATCTGTCTACGGGTTATATTATGGTCTGTGAGTACGACGAACCCTTAAACTCCTGCCAATGGTGAACCTTCGACTACGTTTCAGGTTAACATTCGTTAATTTACCGATCTCATATCACAATTTACTTTTTATATTTCTAATTATTTTAATGATCGTAAATGAACGAGAAATATCTAATGACGTTTCCTATTGAAAGGGCATCACATGAAAACATACATAGCTATTGTAACCGTAAGACGGACTCCTCAATGAATGACGATAATTATATTTTTGACACATTAATAAGAGAAACAAAAAGCACGTATTAAAATGCGGCTTTATCATCCCACTGAAGTTGCGATAATTACTATTGATCTTATTTAAAATATAAGGTTCAAGAACCTTTTTAACCGACTTCAAAAAAGGAGGAGGTTCTCAATTCGACTATTTGTTTTTTTTTCTAAGATCGTTTCCCGTACATAAACATCTCAATATGTCCAAAAACAAAAATCGTAAATCAAAAAACATCAATATGTACGCCGAAAGTTACCCATCCAACTTAAAATGTTCACATCACAAGCATAACAACCATTTTTTTGCTGAACAAATTACTCCAACACATTGCCTTCTTTCAGAATCGTTTGAACGTTTTCTTCGTGGCTTTCGTTTACCCGTATTAGGCAAAGTTACACCGACCATGAGTTTAGCTAACACCACACTGGGAACTTATTCTTGGGTGCTCGAGATTATCGTCGTCACTCTCACTCTTATGGCATTTCTAATGAGAGCGACAGCCACGGAGCTAGTTTCTCACTCGCCAGAATACGGCGCTTGGGATCCAATGTACGCCGCGACCAAAATGAGTTTGTATGTAAATTGAGAGCTAAAACAGCTAGACTTTAAGCTTAACCACCTCCTAAGGTACGAAGAACATTGCCAGTGCGTTGTCTATTTTTAAAACTTTTATAACGCTGCATATGACGATAAAATTCAAATTCAAATTCAAATTCATTTATTTCAAATATCACATGTCAGATTCATATAAAACAAATATAAGTTCATCAGTCACATTACACAAACATTAAATTAATTAAATTAAATTAGATTAACATTTACAAATTAAAATTAACTGAAAAAATAAACAATAAAAATAATCAAATTCGTAATAATCGGCTTAGTCTCTGTGTACAACATGCACTTTACAGCAGTGAGAAATGTAGGGACAGTCCAGCCTATCCGCGAGCACGGCCAGCATGCTGTTAGCGCTCCCCCGCACGCGCCGCACCAGCGAGCCGCATCTCTTGCGCATCGTTGCATAGAAGCAGTCAACGCGTGCTTCCGCAAACATTGTAGACGCACTGCAGTAGCGGGGGAGCCCCACCAGCATCCTGAACGCGTTATTGAACTGGACACGGAGGGCGCTGTACGTTTTCCGAGTATAATTAGTCCACAGGCTGCACGTATAGAAGGAGGTGCAATATGATCGAAAAAGAGTTATCTTTACTTCTGTTGAGCACCGTGCAAACCTGCGGATCACCATATTGGCTCTGACCGCTAGCGCCCTCCTCTCCCGTTCAATGTCAGCATCATCCTTCAGGGTGGGTGTGACTAGATGGCCCAGATATTTAAATTCCTGTACCTGTAGTAACGGTGAACCATATAGTTTTATGGGTGGGGCCTCTGCCACTCTTCTTAGTCCACCCTGGAAGACCATACACTGACTTTTCTTGACATTGTACTGAAGTCCGTGATCCACTGCATAGTTTTCACAAATTTTCAGCAGCTTTCTAACTCCACAAACCGAGGCGCTTAGAAGCACCATATCGTCCGCGTAGCTAATGTTATTAAAACAGACGCCATCAATGTGACAACCGATATGTTGCTCACTAAGCGCCTCGATTAGCCCATTCATGTACAGGTTAAAAATGACAGGAGAGCTCAAGCCCCCCTGCCTCACCCCGCACTCCAACCTGTATGAATCTGATAACGTCCCCGCCCACTTCACAAAGAAAACACAAATCTTTATCTTTCACAAAGATAAAGATGCGGAGAACTCGCTTGGAAGGAAAATGTGTTTTGTTTTGAAAACAATGTTTGGAAGAAAATTATTTTTTAAATGTTGTTGACATATTTTTATAATTTATTTATGAGTGAGAAGCGAATGTGAGCACCGCGTCCAACTCACCGTTTTTTTTTTTTTTTTTTTTTTTTTTTTTGTTGACCCAGTGGAAATCCTTTATGGATACCCCTAACCCGGGGGAGCCGGGGTTATGTGGGAGTCTCCGCCCTGCGGCGGCATACCCACTAAAACCACTGGGAAGTTGACCTCATTCCCTTGTGGCCGGGGGCAGCGGGGTTCCCTTTCGGAGTCTCCGCCACCCTCAGCCAGGGTCGGCCCTTCGGCCCCGTCTTCCGTGCGTCAAGAGAGGGACGGCCCTGGTCACCCAAGGCCGCCCCCAGACGTGTGGAGCCGGTGCAAGCCAGCGGAGAGCCCCCCGACCCTCCGCCAGTGGCCCCACTACGGAGAGGGAAGGAGGCGATGATCGGATCGCCCCCTCCTCCCTCCCCGTCGTCTGCGCCGGAGCGGATCCTGCGGGAGTCGTCCTCCCCGATCCGCCCCGCGGCCCCTTCTGCGACATTACCTCTTCGCAGAAGGAGACCACGGCCTGCCACGATCTCTCGCCGCCGAGCATGGCTTTCACCACGCCCGGCAACGAGCGATCCCCTCCTCCTTTCCTTGCACTCCCGACCGCGACCCACACGCGGCGAGGAGCCCAAGGAAAACCCCCCCTGGTGGCATTGCTGCCACCAGCCAAGCGTGGAGCGCCGTATCCTCCAACGCTCCACACTCCACCACACACCATCCGCTGTGCCCTCTGCTAGTCAGAGGGACACGCGGACGGGCCCACCGTGTCGGGTTATTTGCCAGCGTGCGGTAATACTGCATAAAAGCTGCAGTATTACCGCACGCTGTTGCCCAGGGTGCACCACGAGGAGGTTACCCGACCTAGCACCCCACCGTGGTCTAATACAACCCAACACTGTTATATTTTAATAAAATATTTAAAAATAAAATCAGTGGTGGCAAAAACTTTCTCTAGCGTCCCATAAATTTATCTGTCAAACATACTACATTATTATCTGTCGTAATCATGTTCAATAATTTAATTCATGTTTTTAGGTCATTCAGTTTTGAATATAATAATTAAGCGTTACTTAACTTCGTTTAATTGAATTGTAAAATAATATTTTTTTTTTTGTAAACAGGACTCACCTGTAACATTCCATGTTATTTAAGGTCAATTAATATTTCTGATTTCTAAAACGGTAAGCACACAAGCATACCATTTTCAACATTTTTCGAAGTCATGTAAGTAAGTACAGTAAGTTATCTCGACGTAGTCTGTTAGCGGGATGTGGGATGATAAATAAAGCGAAACCGAGACAACGCGCGACATCGCGGGAAATCCGCTTAGCGGTCGGGTAATTACAACTTTGATGGGGATTCGATTTATGTCGCCGACGGCAAGTAGGTAGTATTTAGTAGTGCGGGACTTGTGATGTGTGTGATTGTGGAGTTTACGCGGGGGAAGGCGAAATGAGAGTTTAGGATGTAGTATATTAGGTAGAAAATTTAATGCTACTCGTATTTGTTTTTTTTTAATGTTTGAATAGTTTTATTACTGGTAGTTCTGCGAATAGTAGACCTCGCGAGAGTCCGGATGTTTGTATAATATGTTGGTACTCGCGTACAGGTCGCACTTCTCGAGGAATCTCGACGAAACCCGGTGTACAGGCTCAACGATTGAATATAATGTTTTCGTCGTCGGGACCTTTTCATTGGGGGGTATTTCCCTCAAAAAGGGGGGAAACCCACTGCATCGCCATTTACCGCCATTAATTAGCAGCCTTCAAATTCAAATCGGTAATGTCAATGTCAAAACTCAGTGTAAGTTGCTGCTCTAAATTCTAAATCTCGTATTAAGTTCTCGTAGTGTTCGTTTTTTTTTTTTGTTGTAAAGGTGACGGAACCGAACAATAGCATTAAGAAAAACGCCATCTAGTTTCATTTCACTGGAACTAAAATATATAGCTAGCTTACCAGCCGAATACTATGCACTATACAAATAAATAAAATGCATTAATTTTGACTAATTTGATGGCAATTTTACTATTCCCGTGTTAATTATAACAAAAATTGATATGGCAAAGCTATCAACGTAATAAAGTGAACTAAACCCCAGGGACAAAGTTACCTAGGCTGAAAAAGTATTAGCAATTAATATTAAACGTGGTTGCGCAAAACTTACCAGACCTGGTATGGGTAATATTATGCGCAAACCCTATCAAGTTGTGCAAGCAAAATTAAACTGTTTATGCAACTTTTCTTTAGTTGAACATTCCCGTAAATGTACTGGGTTATTCGAAAAGGGTATGCTATACTGGGTTCGTATTACAACAACATTTTACTCGTAGATCGCTTTTTCTATCAAGCGCGCCTTTGACTTTGAAAAACCTTTGACACTTTATTAAATGTATAGAACAGTTGCGAAAATAATTACCTATAGTTAACAGTTGACTAGTTGCAACCACTGGTGTATTAAGAATAGCAATCCTTCCATCGTAACTAGTCTAGAAATTCAGTTACAATGGCGACCGGAGATGTTTTTTCAGTAGGTAATCTATTCCTTTTTTATTTATTTTTAGTAACAGGCTTGCGTTTAACCATCTCGCCTGATGGTAACCAACAACGGTGCGGTCTACAATAGACAAATTGCCCCTTTTCGGCTTAGCATACCCTTTCAGAACAACCCCGTAGTTCGCGCAAATGTAGGTAGCAATGTAAGCGCGGCACGTCTAGTTTATTTGTAGTTGTCGTTTTGAATGCTAATGAAGCTCGCTTATAGCACAAACTTGTTCATTGGCTTTATCGAGGCGTTTCTTTTTAATTGAATAAGTTTTCCAAATGAAAGAAAAACTCGAATATTGAGTGGGTTTTCTGTGGATTGCATTGAAAATTAGCTTTATTCACTTTATACTATCAATTTTATTGTAAACTAGCGGCCCGTCCCGGCTTCGCACGGGTAGACTTTGGGATAAACGTAGAGTAAATTGAAATCGGTCCAGACTGTTCACGCGTGATGGCGTGACCAAAGGTGTTGAGAATAATTATAGGAACTCTTTGTTATAACCTCTATTCTCATGCTATTGCGTAACTATAGCAACCGTAGTTTGTTGATGCTAACTTGTCAATTTATAGTAAAAATTACTCAGAATAATAAAGTTATTATTCTGAGAAAAATTATCAGTATAAAACGCACACTGTTTTGATAGATATGATTGAATTTGAACTTTGTACAGAGGTAATAAAGTGCAAATTGACTCTTGGACGTTAAGGACATACCTACATTGCTTAAACAACAGTGAGTGCTTGCAATTCAATATGAACTTTATACAATAGCAATAAAGCTCGTTTTAGTTAGAAAACGCTTGTATGGGAAAAATAAAAGGGCTGTTTTTAGGGTTTTTTAATATTTCTGAGAGATTTTCTTAATATTTTTTTCCGTAAGAACCTTCTCCTAATAATAACAAATACAACAAAAAAAGAATTAGTGAAATCGGTCCAGCCATTCACGCGTGAGGCCGTGACCAAGGAAAACGGGTTTCATTTTTATATATATAGATATATAGATAGATATAAGATATAAGATATAAGATAATTTTTGAATTTGTTTTTAATTTTATTTATATTTGGATCACTTTAGAATTTTTAATGTTTTTAAATACGTGGAATTATTCATGTCTATCTAACTTTTCGTCACAAAATAATACAACTTTTATTTTTTTAGAAAACTACATAACTGATATTAAAATGGGAGAGTGAATCTGCTTATTGGTTTGTTACGCTTACAAACCTTGACTACTCAACCGATATGATTGTGAAATTTTGCATACAGGTATGAACTACAATATGGAAGAGCAATTTTTCATTATCATCATTATCACGTGGGTAGAACCGCAGAGCGCAGTTAGTTACTTTATCAATTTAGTTTAATCAACATAGGTGCAACATAATTATAATTGTTTTTTATGAATTTGTAAGATTAACTTTTTAATACAAGGTTACAAGGAATACGGTTGTTCTATACATTTTGTCGAGCGTCATTGACCTTTTTCTATGGAACAACCGATATTTATTTCGCGTTGGCTCCAAAGTAAAAGTTGTTTATAATGATGATCCTACATACCTACTACTAGCCTTTTTCGGTTTAGTATGTAAACTGGTAGCTGGTAGCTTATGTCGTTTTTAGCCTCCATTTTCGAGAGCAATAGAACATTTCCCGATACAGTTAGTCAAGCAATACTTCGATGATAACACTAAAACGAAAAAAATTACCGCATCAAAAAATACGGAAGGTATTTGTAGCTAAAGTTATATGACGAGGAAGTTGATCCCGTATCATTTCCGAAGCTAATGGCCCATTATTACGCATCCAATCAAAACTAAATTTTCAATCTAACTTCGTATGCGTACAAATTTTATGCTTTTGATCCTGGCAAGCACACTCTCGGCGAGAAAGCCGAAACCGTACATTTACGGCTTACGAAAGTAAGCACCATATTTCACGCGGTCTAGGTTTTTTAGGTTTGTAGCTGTAGGTAATAACAAGGGAAAAACTGGATGAAAACATTTTCTTTCCTGGCTTTAGTGGGTATCTATCGACTGCGAGATTTAGTTTATTTTATGCAATTGAGTGTCGAGACGAGTTAAATCTCTTAAAGTGACAAAAATTTACGGAGTTCAATACAATATACTGTAGCTGTCAGATCTAAAAGCCTTTGGACCGAGTATACCTAGAACGGATGCACTGGACCGAGGTAGATGACGCAGTAACAGAGAGGTCTCATCAGTAGGATAAAGAAGGTTCTGGATAATTATGATGATAAAATCTATGACGACGCAATTTTTCGTAAATACGTAATAGGTACGATCTTGGGTTATCGCGCCGAAAGTGTGCATACAGCAGAAGTGAAAACGACTGAAATAACCGCTTCCCCCTATCATTATCGCCGAAGACAGCAAATCGATTCGGCCCCATTAAACCACAATACGCTACTACAATAATAACTGTAATCCAGCATATCTACATATCACACGTTTCATTTCCCCCTTTCAGCCACACGAGCGTACCAACATAAAAAAATCCCGCAACGAACCTATCTAGACCTTACCGCTTGGAAATACGTTTGAATTTTCTTCGCCGGAAAGTTTTTCATGCATAAGATAAAGTGGTAAGTGAACATGCTTTCAGTAGATAGAAGACATGGCAGTAAAAAAAGGGACAAGGATCGCGGCGGCGAATGGCATCGAATGCAAAAAATCGTACGGACTTGTAATATCTTGTCAAACGGACTGGGATTACATATTGGGGTCTAGGGTTCAAATATAAATTGTTGGATGAGATTTGGACATATTAATATTAGCAACAAATTACTTTCTGTGCTTGTCAAGGTAATCATAATAAATCCGTACAATTTAATTTATGATAGATCGGGTTAAAATATCGTGGATTAGTTTTTTCTGCTCGATGGTTTTGACTAACCTAACTTTACTTTTGGCTAAAGTTCTGGGCAAAATACTATTACAAATACATATACATAATATTGCACCACAGATAATATTATAATAAACGTTTCACACTCGTTAGTAACATCATGATCCAGCTTTCAAATTACAAATCGATAATTCCGTTTACGCTATGTAAACTTCGGAATTACAAACTGACTAAGTAATGATAGAGCAAGTCTCATTATTCATTACTAAGGGTCCTTGAGACTAACCGTTTATCCTTTTGTTTATTATTTCTAGTGTGAACAATATCGGGTGCTACGAATCGTGAACTTGTATCGGTTTCGAAAGTCTAATGAATTAACCTATTGGTTGTTTTGCCAAAATGTGATCATTCATTAAGCGATTGCTAGGAAACGAGTAGAGAACGGTGTGTAATCAACTGATTACTTTTTCAATCTTAGAAAAAAAATAACAGCTTCGGTTACATGGCGGATGAAATTGTAGAGAGCAACTAGTTGTAGATAATTTGCGATAATACCCAAAGCTATGAAATATGAAAGCATTGCCTTAATATCACTTTTTCTATGGCATTGCTGAATATGGTTGAAGCCCGTCCAACATGGCTGCAAACATATCGCTCCGAGGGATGGCGTTATTCATCACGGATTCATTTTTCATGTCAAACGACACACACACACACACATACGTATGCTAATGATTCAGATGACAGTTGCATAGCGTGCCTGGCTTGCATGTACGGAAAATGTATTTAGTACTAGCTGTGCCTCGCTGTTTCCTTTTTTGTTTGTATTTTCTGGTGTGAACAAAATAAAGTTTATCTATCTTCCATCTATTTATATGAAATGAATCTATTTTCCTTGGTCATTGCATCACGCGTGAACGGATAGAACGATTTCCCTAGTTCTATTTTTGTTCTGCTGAGTTATTGTCAGGAGAAGGTTCTTGTATATAAAAAAATAAAGAAGTTGAACGGAATATTAGATAAATTAAAACAATGCAAATTCAATATCCATAGTTAAGACAGGACAACGTGTGTCGGATCAGCTAGTCTTACATAAAAAGTATCCTATATTTTGATACATGGTGTAAATAGGTACAATACCAAGTTTCATTAAAATCCATTCAGTAGTTTAAGCGTGACGTGGTAACGGAGGGACGACCGATTTTCTCTATCTACAGTTTTATACAGAACTTCGTCAATTACTTAGTCAGTAAAAAATGAATGTCAATTACAAGACTATCAAAGAATAAAGGAGTAGTAATAAACATCAACAAAGTAAACTCGACAAGAATTTCAAACGAAACACGTTTAATACTCCATCTTTAAGAATATATTTAAGAAATGCCAATCTCAACCTCATTATTCCAGTACACGACCAATTTCCCCGCAAAAGGTTTCTTGTATCAAAATCGTCAAAGGTAAAGAAAAGACCAATTTGTGTCCGTATATTTTCTTTTTACCTTAGGGCTAGCTTTTGCTATGACAATTTAGCGTTTATCTAGAGCTGAGATTGGGTTGGGAAGGTCAATGGTTCCAAGGGTTAAGCCGGGTTTATTTAAAAATAAATTGTCTAGAAAACATATTTCTTAAAAGATTTATTTTTTTGCTTGGATCTTTTTTGAAGTTGCTGTCCCATGAGATTATAGTAAGACATTTAATTCATTTCTCGCTTTGTCAAAATTGAGCGAGTTTTGGCTTTAAACCCTCAACTTTAACTAAAAAGTCGAAGAAAATGACGTAGCCGCTGCTTCTAAATTTAGTCGAAAATTCGTGAAACAGAAGCCACGAAATGAAGAAACCTTCCGTAATTACTGTGCTTGAGTAAGCCTGATATATTCGGAGCTTTTTGCTAAAAATAATCATAATCAACAATTTTCCTGAAAGCGTAGAACATTAGAGTTCAGACAAAAAGCGCTCCGTCTCAGCGGAATGTAACGATGATGAATGATACCAGTCAGAGGCCGGAATGGAGGACTCTCTTCAAGGAATAATAATGTTTTTTCCCTATAATGATATGAAATATTGAGCAGAATGGGTACTTTTTAGCATAAGGAAGACATTTTGTGCGGAAGACGCGATTGACACTGATTCTGTTTCGCAAATGGTGGTTGATGGATCTTATTCTGGTGAAGCGTAAAGGTCAACTGCGATACGAGGAAAGCATTGAAAGGTTGTATTCAGTTCCTTGTTTACTTTTCAAGGAGTTTTGAGGTACCAAACCGCCCGAAAGCTTTTCACGGGATGTTGTTGTTCGGACAAAGAGCGGCAATACAACAACAGCGGTCAACGGTCAATTGGTCACACGTGTATAAGTATTTTGAATGAGTACAAAATTATAAGAATGTCCCTCTTATATCTTAATTATAGTCAGATTATTGAACGAGTGGATCGAATCCTTCTACGCAAGCGTGTTCCTTCGTAGACCGTATCATTGCTTACTCGTACCATTGCACCAGGCAAGGTGACGGTGAAACGCTAGCCTATCAATGAATTAAAAAAAATTGCTTACAGTCATAGTACTTGTACATGAAACGAGTAGCCAAAGCGGATGGGAACGCGGCGGATAAGTCTACTCAACCTTTAATCATCCCACTGCTGGGATACAGGTCTACCCTCGAAGGGTGATTAGGCCATATTCCACCACGCTGGCCAAGTGCGGGTTGGTGGATTCACATACGCCTTTGAATTTCTTCTCCGGACGTATGCAGGTTTCCTCACGATGTTTTCCTTCACCGAAAAGCCAGTGGTATGTAAATTCGTACATAAGTTCGAAAGAACTCATTGGTACGAGTCGGGGTTTGAACCCGCCACCTCAAGAATGTGAAGCGGCTGTTTTCCCACTGAGCTACCACGGCTCACTGGCTACCACGGCGGATAAGTGTCTCTTCCTTACCCAACCCTATAATTCTGGCATTTTTGTAACTATTACTATGATAAAAAAAATACACTCACCTGAAAGACAGCGTGGTCAACGGCCGGTATGACTTGTGGCTACTGGCGTCCGACATCGGCGTGCCCCAGAAGTCATTTTGAAACACTCGGAACAAACTGTTTTTTCCGTTCACATCACTGTTCGACACTATCGCGGGGATGTCGTCATGCACGAACTCGCCATTCAAACTATTGGCGTATGTTAACGCTCCCACTGAAGCCACTAGGGTGTACACCACCCAGTCACTTTCGCATAACGCCCTCCACGGTTTCTGGTTCACTTCTTCACGCACCGGTGGAAGAGGACGTCTTCTCATTTTGACTTTTAGCGCTTGTTTTGATATTGAAAAGTCACTATATCCAAATTTTGCTTTTAATTTACAGAACGAGCTATAGAGTTATTACAATTCACGACGATTGCGATCATATTTATTTGTTGACAATTTAAGTTCAGCCAGTTAATGTCATTAATTTTGCTATTCTTTTTATAGTTATTTTCTTTCTTAGTTGAATCAAAATAATGCTAAAAGAAGAGTTATTGTAATGCTGAAATAATTTGATAGCCCTCGTCAATCTAATCTCGAACTAGAAAAACAAAAAGACCCAACATATTCATGACTCGAAATACAGCGAGTCACGCGAACAAAGCAATCTTCGCGGAAGGCAAACAGAATACCTCATCGATTTAATAAATCGCCACTTCGAGCTTCATGCATACGCAATTGGCAAACAACTACGTCTGAAGCACAAAAGGCTGTGTCTAGTCGGTGTTATAGCGAGCAAAACTGGGCCTTGTCGGCTCGGGCCAGCTCGAACCGGCTCCCACCGGCGCGCGGCGGCTACGCGTTTGATGGATCGTCGTCGTCGAATAAATCAACATGGCGGGTCAGCGCCGACCGCTGATGTCATATTCATGAGTGCCCGCCGTCGCCACCGCCGCAGCCCGCCCCGGGTAAACGATAGCCGGACTCCTTTTTTACCCGGCGACCCTTTTCCTTATTTCATTTTTTTTTTCTTAATTCTTGGCTCAGTGCGGGATGAACGCGACGCTACTTTTTTAAACGTTTGATTTATGGTCGCGCGGGATGTAACCTGAAACAAAGAAACGAAATGATTTATAAACATTGTATTGTCGTTTTCTTATTACGTAAGGGTTTTTATATTAAAGGTCGCGCGTTCTGAAAGGATTTCGTTTCCATTTTCTGTGAAAGCAAAATATACATTCGTGGTATGATTACATTAATCAATTCAGAGGATGATAAAATGTTCATTCAGCTCAGCATCAGCACGCCGAAACAAAATGTTAATTTCTCAAGTTTATGCTTTAGTAATGCCAAAAATAATTTCCATTCAACGTTCTATCCCAAGATGTTTGTTGTTGTCATGTGTTAATGTTAGGTAATTCACCTCTTTTTTTTTTTTGAAAATAAATTGAATCTCTCGGCTTATAGCGTGCATAAAATTTTCAGTTTAAATAAAATTATCTCCCAAGTTCCCTCCAAAACCATCATTACATAAATCATAAGCCAGTACAGAATCAACCAGAAACGAACACATATACACACTAACAAACTGTCGCATTTATTTATCAGCATGATGTGATTAGCCGTAACCTTTAAACTTGGTAATCCGAGACGCAGCCCCGAGAACACTCCGCCTTGCGCGAGTAAATCTAGCTGCAACCTTCCCTCCGCCATTTGAAATGCTAATGTTATGTTTCCCCGATTCACTCCATACTCGGAATTAAAACCGATGGCTTAATACCATTATCTGGCTCCTATTTGCGCCGGGACGTTGAGAAATTCACTGACATTTCATTTCCTATTCGAGCAATTTATTTCGGGAGTTCGCTAAACGTGTGACTTGGAATTTTGCTAAATCTTGTTAAGAGTCGAGACGATTCAGACAAAGTGTGATTTTGAGATTTGCCTCCACTCTTATCCGAGGAGTTAATGGACTCTAACTTTCAGATTATATCAGATTCGACGCACTTGAGACAATACGAGGCACGAAATACGAGTTATACGGGTCCAAACTAAGTTATATCTTATCCTGATGGTGCAAGAAATATTTTGAAGTAAAACTAGCTGATGCCCGGGATGTATATAATTATTATTATACCCTTTGCGATTCTGCTGGATTTTTGGCTTTGAAAGTTTGAGGTTCGGAAACTCAATTCTTGTTATAGTCAATTCAACTTTTCACTTCTTATAATTTTAAGGGGCAGAACATCGAGCGCCGCGGTGTCGCTCGCTCATTTCAATATTTTTAAAGTTATGAAATCACTAAATAAACGTATGAAAAATTGCATTCACTTGGACTTTTTTTTCATTTTCTTTTTGGGTTTCATTAAAGTGCAACTTTAGCTAGTTACAACAATACGAGCATATGAATACGTGTGTCCTATACCTAACAGAGAACTTTCCTTTTCCGTCGCGTCATCTCACTCAATCAATCTCAAATCGGTCCGACGAACCAACAAGCGAACAATAAAACTTGTTTTTACCCCGAATTTTATCGTCACACGACAATCAAACGCGCTATTTGCCGGCAATCGCAAACAAGACCAACTTAATTACCTCTAAGCACGGAACGACAAACATTGGCCGACGACAACCGACTACTGGCGGTCATTAATAACTCCCAATTACGTAGCCTCGGACACGTTGGACAAATATTGGATTATGTATGATTGATTGGCTCCAAGTTTTGTCCAACTAATAGCTTTGATCAATACGTGTACCTATGTAGGGGGCTTAACGCCAATGATTGACGAGAGTTGGTCCACTGTTGGACGCTTTGTAAGCTTTAGCTGGGATGGGATTACTCGTGCTTATAATATTTGTAAGAGGTTTATGTCTCATTGAGCGTTAAGTTGTTTTCTTCGGTTGAAGACAATGATAATAGGGGATTATTACGGAGTTACGATTGAGAAGTCACGCGATGGCTTTATGTGTTAATCTGTAATGTAGAAGATAATATCCAGTTATTCAGAAAGGTAAAATGATAAAATCGAGAGATTGGTATCCTCACACATTTTTAGAAGAAGATCATTATGGGACCAAGCCTCAAATCTCAAAGAACAGCCATCTCTTATAATTGATCATGATTTGAAATGTAATACCTAATAGAATGTAATTTTTCGAAATAAAATGAATAATACTATGAAGCATAGCTGATATTTTTACGCATTTACAAAGTGTTTACATTTCAAAGTTGTTTACAATCATCCTCTTTCATCTTATACCTAATCAGTATAACCCTATACTAAACAATGGTACAAATATAATGAGGAGGTAATTAATCTGATGAATAATATAATCTAGATGTAGTACCCATTATCGTTGCTAAGCACGCGTAATACCTTTGTAATACCTGCTCTAATTGATATCCAGATATTGAAACTGATCTGGGATCCAACTTCGACCCGAGGGTATTCTGGGTCGTTCGAGATTATCTCGCTCACTCTCACTGTCTTGACATTTCTAATGACAGCTCCCTTGCCAGAATGAGGTCCCAGCCCTAATCTTCTAAGAGGAGCTCTGAATTGAGTTCTGTATACTTGAATGCCGAGCTCTCGGCATACGAGTACTCTCTAAGTCTCTGCTGAATGATTACAAAGCATATGCCTATACAGTATAGAGTTTATAACGGTTGTTCCGGTTCGAAACTAAGCAACGAAACTACCGTCAGTCTATGAGTCTAAGTACCGTAAGTGGGTTTTTAACCAAGTGCCACTGTAGCTTGAATTATAATTTTGTAGTTTTTATCTCAACAACCTCCTCTATGCCTCCTCCCGTTAGCTGAGTCGATACAGGCTGGCGATGATGATAATCTCGAGTAAGTCGGTGTTGCATCACTAGCTAGTCTGTTGGTAAGCAACGATGAACATTATAATTGAAGATTCTGGCTGTCTAATTATATCTATTACTAATTAGTATCTGGTATGTGAGTACTTATAATTATGTATTATAATGTAAGGTACATGTATTGCAATCACAGCTAGTAATTGAACATAAAATCCAACGTCTCAAGGCCGAAGAGCAAACGATGAGTGTAAAAACTTTCTAACGCCTTTATTATACGCTTTTATGCCGGCTCTTCATTAACGCGTGATCCGCGCCGTGATTAATTCGGCGTTATTCATGCCGTGACTTCGCGGTGCGCGGTTCACGGTAACGATAGCATCTACACCCACACAGCTTCGCAAGATCTTCACAGTTAGGTTCGCGCGCTCAACGAGAATGGACGCCGATGTGGCTGCCGCTGCTTCTGTGGCGCTTTGTGCGTTAGCTCTTTATAATTATACAGTAATTAAAAATAGAACACAAACAAAAAAAACTTGGAGAAAAAGAAGATGGTGGATGACGGAAATCCATCGTAACAGAACCAGGTAATCATACAATAATATATTAATGTACATATATCAAATAAATACCTGGTCAGTTAATTATATATGTGAAAATGTAAATTAACTGACTTGTACATATATTTTCAGTATGACTATGGAGAAACAGTTGAGTGAACTGGTACGGGAACCGTCTGGAGAATTTAAGAAGTTTACCAGAATGTCTGAATTAGATTTCGACTACATACTGAACCAAGTTTCCCCAATAATTACTAAGCAAGATACTCAATTTAGACGAGCAATTCCAGCTAAAATACGCCTAGCCGTTACATTGCGATTTTTGGCTTCTGGCGACAGCTTCGAAAGTCTCCATTTTTTATTCAAAATTTCACCACAAATCATATCAAAAATTATTCCAGAGGTATGCCTGGCTATGAATGAAGTACTGAAGGATAATATTAAGGTATGTATTTGAATATACAAACAAATAAGTACATAATTTTTCATAATTGCTTTTAATCAAATCATTACGATCACTTCAATAAATGTAGTTAGTTTAACAATCATTCGTATTTAAAATCATTATCAATGGCATTATCCCCATAATCTGGATTTTCTGTGGCTGGCTGAACTATTCTGTTGGAAGTAATGATGATTTTTGGAGCTATATTTTTCTCTGGAATTTTGACTTCTGGCAGAGATGACGATGATGAATACATATGTGGTTCGCAATATGAAGAGTAAGCGGTAGCTGGAGAGGGAGATGGCAAAAAATATGAAGCATACTGTGTTTTATCTCGATTAACAAATAAATTGTAAATTTGACAGACAAACTCAGTCCGTTCGTTTTCGGGTATTTGCCTTAGTTTTTTAGCAATCACTTTTCCATGCAGGTCACACTCATCTTCTTCTATTGCGTGTCGAGCATCTAATGTTGTCTTTAATGTGCTTAAAGCATCTTTCACAACATTTTCGGCCTCTGCTACCTCAGGCGGATGTTTGCGTCGTCGAATAGTAGGAGTAGGTGGCATCGGTTCTTGGTTTTGACGTATTCCACTCAAACGTTCCTCATCCTCTTCATCGGCATGCACTGACGATTCATTCACAGACAATGATGATTGTTCCTAAAAATAAAAATACATATGATTTTTTTGTTTACAGATGCCAACTAATGCAAACGAGTGGATGGAAATTGAAAAAGGATTTGCCCATAAATTTCCACGTGTTGTTGGCGCAATTGACGGAAAACATATTGTTATAGAATGTCCGGATCACTCAGGATCAGAATATTTTAATTACAAGAAAACCTACAGTATTGTTTTATTGGCTTTAGTAGACAGTAATTATAATTTTATTTTTGCAGACATAGGATGCCAAGGTAGAATTAGCGATGGTGGTGTATTTAGGAATAGTTCACTTTGGGATAAAATTTCCTGTAATAGATTGAATTTACCTACACCGCACCCTTTGCCCGGTTCAAATAAAGATGTACCTTATGTTTTTGTGGGAGACGGTGCTTTTGCACTGACAGAACATGTTATGAAGCCATATTCTGGCAACCACGATTGGGGAACACCTAAACGTATTTACAATCAAAAATTATCTAGCGCTAGGGTTGTCGTAGAAAATACATTTGGAATACTAGTTTCAAGATTTAGAATATTTAAAAAACCAATCCGATTAAATCCTGATAAAGTTAAAATTATAACAATGACGTGTATATTAATGCATAACTTCTTAAAAAAAAGTGTCTCTTCATCAACTTTTTATTCGCCACCCGGAACCGTAGACATTTATGACGAAAACGATACTTTGATTACACCTGGTCTATGGAGGAACGAAATTGAATCGACTGGTGCTGTTCGTGACATGGGACATATACCACGACGAGCTACACTAAATGCTCATGAAGTAAGAGACGAGTTTGCAAGTTATTTAGCTAGTAGGTACTAGATAAGTATGTGAGTTTTGCTTGTAAGTAATCTTTAGGTTTGTTAATCATTTTCGAATAAATAAAAATATGTACTTACAGTTTCAATTGTTTTATTGCAATTGTTGTTTTCTCCGAAAAACGAATCAATTATTTCGTAAGCAAACCAGACTGGTTTATATATTTCGCCTGATCCAGCGCCGCTACGAATCGAATCTCTTACTTTTTTTCGATACGCTCGATAACTTGAGAAAAGGGAATCCTTCTTTTTTTTCAACTCAATTATCGAAATGTTCATGGAATCACTGATTCGTTTCCATGCATCGTGAACCTTCATTTTATTTTTATGGTCCGGGTGTTTCGCTAACCAAAGTATACTTTCAACTTGGTAATACTCTATCAGAGTAAGCTCCAAGTCGTTACTCCACGTGACGCTCATTGGACGAAAAAAAAAAATAGCCAACGTGACACGACCGTTCGACACCGAGTCCCGCTCGCTACTGAAAAGATTCGCGAATGGGGATACTATTCGCAGTCGCGTGGCGTGAACCGAGCGCGATCCCTTTGACGCGGGTAGAAAAACCGACTCCGATCGGGGAACGCCGCGACCCGCGATCGCGAAGCCGCGAACGCGAGGCGCGATGCCGTGAAACTATCCTCATTCACAGATCGCGGCCTTCGCGGGCTAATCGCGCGTGAATGAGGAGCCGGCATTAGATTTGCTTATAAATACTGTTTAAAGTTAGTCACTGCTTAAAAGTTTCCGTCTTGTCTTGGCACGTGACATTTCACATTAGCGAGAAGTTGTCTGAGTATTTTAAACGTGCAGTCTTTATAAGTATTTTTTTTTGTATATTTATAGTACTCCGAAATAACTTCTTCTTGTAATCCAACCAAAGAGTTTAGACTTCCCCTAATTCTTAAATTAGTGGCCGCAGATACCACCAGGTGAGCGCTCCGAAACTTACTCAATTTATTATTCCCTTACGCAAAACTTGTTCTTGTATCTCGGTCGACTTATTCCTGCAAATTGTTTTTAAAATATCGCTTATCAAGATAAGGTCGGAGTTTGGAAGTTTCGTGGTGGATGGAAAAAGTTGTGTCCCGAAGGAATCGCTGTCCTTGTACAGGATTGGGACGTTTGTCCGCGTGAGATTTTGGAACTTGCGTTATTTACTTAGTCTTATTTAGCTGTTTAAGATTTGTGTTGGTTTTATTTTTGTAGAGAGAAATTTGTTGGAGAAATTTATAAAATATGACAGAGAACCCAGTAATATATTTAGGACACTCGTGCAACACAGGCAAGTTGTTGGTCAAAAGTAGACTTATTCCCGTTAAAAAAAATACTGAATTTCGCTCTTCACGCACCTATACTGCCGCCATAAGCATAAACAACGCATGTGCATGGCGGTAAAAGTGGAGAAAAGCGCGCTTAAATTTTTTTGTCTTATTTTTGCTGTTACGCCTAAACTAATCGACGTATTCATACCATTGAAAGTTTAAACAATGAAATGATTTACATATTTTATAATTAGGAATTTGTTGCTGTTATCTGAATAATTTTTCATGTAATTTTTACTCAAAAAATGTTAATGACTAGTAGAAGTAAAATAACGTTTTTTTAACTTCCTAGGCATGTACATCGCATGTGTAGCAGATGCGTTGCTTATGACTACAAAAGTGAGCAGTTGCGTTGTTTATAACTAAGAAAGTGTTAATATGACGCTTAATGCTAGGATTTCTGTATATCACATGAAATACTTTCCTACCCAAGATAATTTTAAGTAACCACATACGCTGTTTATGACTAGTTGCCTTAGTGGCACGCATACAAATACGATATTATGGATGAATTTTAATATGGTATTTCTATTTGCAAGAGTAAATAAAATACAAATATAATGTGAAAAAAACAATTTTATTCAGTAAACGCACCTTGTGCCATAAGAATTACACTTATACGTATTCATAGCAATCAGTTTTAAAAACCCCTTCAACGAAAACATTTCAGTTTTCAAAACCTTATTCTCAACAAATGACTTAGTAAATATTATACTCCTTATAAATTGGTGGTTATATGTATGTCTTATTATTAATCAGTTCTTGAACTTGTACTAAATTTCTTAGTCTTTATTAGGAATTATACACACTTTCGTACTTATAACATTAATTAAAGTGACGTTCTTAAAATCTAATTTGAGATCATATTAAATGGGTAATTAACTAGTCTGCCCTCTCTACTAAAGTTGGACTACGTGTCCTAGGTAGACATACGAGTCAACAACTTCAAGAATCGAGTTTTCAACAGATATTGGGGTGGGCACAACATGGACATTACACATGACCTTCGTTTTGTCCACGTTCATATTAAGACCCACCTGTTGAGAAACTTTATGAGATCAATTTGTAATCTTTAACAATCAAATAATAAAATCAAAAATCTATAATAATATAAATCGAATCTTCGTTAAGAATTTACTTCTTTACTTAAGTGAACATAAGTAAATTCTTAAAGAAGATATGTTAATAATTTCAGTCGTCAAAGGTTTCGACAGACGAGTTTATAACGGGCAAATCACACCAGTAGTTTCTCCTGTTAGCTGGCATGAGTGGTACAAGTTTCGCAACTATTGCGGCCTTGCGCTCTGGATCTATGCCTCTGGGAGTGGTTCTTGCTTTTGCCTCAGGAAATTCGTGGGTCTTCAAAACCTTTATTTGAAGAAAATCTAATTCTTCAAAATGTTCGTGATCGTGACTGCTTTTATACAGTAATTTATACAGCCCTCTCTCAAATCTTATTGTCATCATGCCTTTTAAATACACGCGAGGCTCAATTTTTCGCAACTTATGCTGGGATGATAAATCTCCAAAACATAAAAAGTCTGGAAACGTCATCACGTTAACAAAATTCTTACCTGAATTTGCCGATCGAACACAGTCAACGAAATCGGCAAAATCGTACACTTTGCCTTTTTTCTTTAAAGATTGTTCCACCTGGTGGTGAAACGAATCCGCGGACATAAAACTATGTCCAGGCTCAAAATATTTGAGTGTTATAACTTTAGCCGTAATAGTGTTGCTGTTGATAATTTCTACCAAAAATGATAGAAGAGCCCAATTTTTATTTTGAGCGGCGCAATTATCGAGCCAAAGAGTAATGCTTTCAGCATCTCGTTTATAGAATAAAAACGATCGAATAGTAGAAATCAGATCTTCTTGGCTTCTGCCAGAAATGGTTTCATTCCAAACAGCTGCATATGGCAAATGCGCTGATGTAGTTTTACCCATCGGCACGAAACTCTCATTAAATGCTATAATGCGAGGGCAAAATATTGCAGCTTTAAACTGATCAATTCGTGGCAGCATTATTACTTTTTGAAGGTCAGCCGAGTAATACACGTTAGCTGTATCTTTAGCTGCAGTCCCGACATCATTTTTATATGCTGAACGGCTGTCTTCATATCTCTTTTTGTGAAGAATGTAATTATTGCAAGTGTCGCATGTTATGTCTGGATCATTTTTATGATTAATATCATGATTTTCAAATATTGCACATTGCTCGCATTCTTCATTGCCCAAGTGGGAAAATGAAATATTCATATCCTTAACAACCAATCTGTAATATTCATAAGACACCTTAATATCTGGATTTTTTTCACAAAATTGTTGGTGCATTGCATTGATTGAAAGATCACTTGGAAGGTACATGCGATTTGGGGCGTGTTCTCTTCTATAATGGGAAATACATGGATTGTAAGTCAGGATATGATCTTTTATAGCGTCTTTATCAATTTTGTTGGGTCTTTCATAACTTCCACGACAATTTTTCTGCAGATCAATATCTTTCTTCAACACATTTCTGACTTTACTGTCGTTTTTCCCATCGTATCCGAGGGTCGTCAAAAAAAATATCTTACAGACTTCGGTCCTCTCCAAATTGCTGGCTTTCATGTAATACTTGTAGGTGATTTTTCTATTTTGGTTGCTTGAGCTTAATCTTCTTTGTACTGGTACCTTGTCGACTAAACATTGAATATATAGGCCCTGTCCTTCAAAATTTAATTTAACATATTTATCATGTATTTCTTGTCTTTGGTCTTCATTTATTTTTAGACTGCATTTTTTTTTGCATATCATGATATTGCATGGATCTTTTAGTGAATGTTTTTCCTCTTCTTCTTTCATTTTCTTAATTTTTCTGTCTTTCAAACTTTCTTCAAACCTCTTCCTCTTCCTAAGATTTCCCGATTTTGTGAAACCTAGATTTATTGGTCTTTGGTTTGCTCTTTCTACCACTGGGTCATCCTGTCTGTTCGTCAATTCGTTTTCTGTGTGTCTATCTATGTTCGTATTCTGTTTTTCTGTGAGATTATTTCCTATTTCCCGTAGTGTTTCCGTGTTTTTGTTCACTATTGGTTCATTTTCTGTTTCTGTTACTAAGTTGATAGTCTGTTCATCTGTTGGCAGTTCATTTACTGTTTTTCTTGGTACGTCAGTGGCCTCTTCTTCTATTAGTAGTTCCTTTCCTATTTCCTTCGACAAATCTGTGTTCTCATTTTGTTTGTTGCCGGTCTTCATCAGCTCTTCGATATTCTGACCTCTTTTTAACTTCGACGGCCTGTTTTTATGTTCAATTTCTTCTTCACTACTGCTCTCGAACGAATCAGGAATGTAATCTTTATCCATACAGCTATCATCAGAATCATGATAGTATGGATTTTGTGTAGTAGCATCATATTCAGTAACAGAAAGAGGCAGTTCTTCGCTACATAGAAGGTAGTTGATGTCCGGTGTAAGATGTTTTTCAGGAGATTTTAACGATGTTTTCAATTTAGAAAGATCGTAGGATTGAACATATCTAAACGAATTATCATACTCATTTCGATATTGGTGATTAAATATCGTATTAAAATCGTTCATATCAAGTGGCCTAGACCATAACTCATTCAAGTCAGTTTTTTTCGGGTCACGATTTTGCGTCGCCATCGCTATAATGGTTTTGTTCCTCCTTGTAGCCATTTTTCTGTAAATAAATATAAAAAAACATCCCTTAACAAAAATTTAACTTTTAACGCCACTTTTAGCTTACAAGGATAGACTAGAGACTGACCTGCTTGAGGTATAAAGCTAGATGTAAAACTGACTGGTGTCGAAAAGAAAAAAATTATGATGAAACCAGGACAGTTCCCAAATTTAGATTAGTTTTACTCAAATTAAACGTAAAAGTATATTTTTTCTAAATACAAGTACATTTTTGTAATTATAAGCTTTTTTAATTAAAGGTTTCTTGTTCATTATGTTAAAAGGTACTGTTTTTCTAAGATTCACTAGTGGAAAACTCTGGGGGAGTCCAGCAGTGGACGTCCTACGGGTGAGATGATGATGATGGTGAATGGTCGCTTATTAAAATGAATAGTCAAGCGAATATCCTATAATAATATATGTACATGCTAGAATAATATCTTTTTACATACTTAATAAGATAATTAATAATTAATTTTTTTAAATTTTTTAATAGCCTGTCCCATAGGATTTACTCACTAACTCACTACCTATAACTGACTGCAGACAATGACATAAGTTTATTTCGTGAACTAGAAACAGGTACAGTACAGTACTGTAAACTGTATTTAAAAACGGTTTTGCAAAATTGTATACGAGCGAAATCCCACAACACATTTGACTACTCGAGGCTACGCCCTGCGCCCGCGCGCAACTCCCGCGAGATTTCCGCACGGCGCGGTTTCAAGCGATCTTATCTTCCGATTCCCTAAAATACGTAAATCCAAGCTCACCCAATTACTAGAATAAATTATTAAAAAATGTTTCTATGGGGAGCTAATTATAATAAAAGTTGAACTTACCATTGCCTCGTTACGCGCTAAAATTTACCTCGTAATGCGCGGGACGTGGGTTCCCCTAGGAAGCCTGAGCGTGAATGAGACGGTCGGTCCGTCGGTCGACTCTGCGCAAATCAAGTCAAAGCGCTCGCCCCCGTCACCTACCTTCACCCCCGCATATGCACGTCTGCCTGCTCTTCCTACTAACTATTAACATCACATGTGTGATACTTATGTCAGACATGGCTGAGACGGTTAAGCTTTCTTAAGTTTCCTTGCTAAGCATAAATGCAGCAGAATACATTGCGTTTGAATTTCTAGTATTTTTAAACACCATTTTATGAAACACTAATCATAAATATCGTAGGTGGATATTAGTACACTTAGGCTTAGTAAGTTTTAAAGCGCAATCAAAATAATCCTAGCGATTAACATCCCATCTGCTTTTAGGATATTTATGGCTAGGATTGAATGTAGGAATCGGAACACGTAATGAACAATATGTTGTTTATGCTTAGGACGAACGTGGAAATTTAGCTCTTACGTTGTTTATGGTTAACAAGATTTCCCTTTCTAAAAAAGATACAAAAAAACGGGTAACAGATTCAGATAGATCTCGTTGCGTACATTCCGGATATATAAATAACTCAATTTGACAAAAAATGTCACATGCGTTATTTATTATTAGGACGGCAGTATACTGCCGCCATAAGCATAAACAACGCATGTGCATGGCGGTAAAAGTGGAGAAAAGCGCGCTTAAATTTTTTTGTCTTATTTTTGCTGTTACGCCTAAACTAATCGACGTATTCATACCATTGAAAGTTTAAACAATGAAATGATTTACATATTTTATAATTAGGAATTTGTTGCTGTTATCTGAATAATTTTTCATGTAATTTTTACTCAAAAAATGTTAATGACTAGTAGAAGTAAAATAACGTTTTTTTAACTTCCTAGGCATGTACATCGCATGTGTAGCAGATGCGTTGCTTATGACTACAAAAGTGAGCAGTTGCGTTGTTTATAACTAAGAAAGTGTTAATATGACGCTTAATGCTAGGATTTCTGTATATCACATGAAATACTTTCCTACCCAAGATAATTTTAAGTAACCACATACGCTGTTTATGACTAGTTGCCTTAGTGGCACGCATACAAATACGATATTATGGATGAATTTTAATATGGTATTTCTATTTGCAAGAGTAAATAAAATACAAATATAATGTGAAAAAAACAATTTTATTCAGTAAACGCACCTTGTGCCATAAGAATTACACTTATACGTATTCATAGCAATCAGTTTTAAAAACCCCTTCAACGAAAACATTTCAGTTTTCAAAACCTTATTCTCAACAAAGGACTTAGTAAATATTATACTCCTTATAAATTGGTGGTTATATGTATGTCTTATTATTAATCAGTTCTTGAACTTGTACTAAATTTCTTAGTCTTTATTAGGAATTATACACACTTTCGTACTTATAACATTAATTAAAGTGACGTTCTTAAAATCTAATTTGAGATCATATTAAATGGGTAATTAACTAGTCTGCCCTCTCTACTAAAGTTGGACTACGTGTCCTAGGTAGACATACGAGTCAACAACTTCAAGAATCGAGTTTTCAACAGATATTGGGGTGGGCACAACATGGACATTACACATGACCTTCGTTTTGTCCACGTTCATATTAAGACCCACCTGTTGAGAAACTTTATGAGATCAATTTGTAATCTTTAACAATCAAATAATAAAATCAAAAATCTATAATAATATAAATCGAATCTTCGTTAAGAATTTACTTCTTTACTTATGTGAACATAAGTAAATTCTTAAAGAAGATATGTTAATAATTTCAGTCGTTAAAGGTTTCGACAGACGAGTTTATAACGGGCAAATCACACCAGTAGTTTCTCCTGTTAGCTGGCATGAGTGGTACAAGTTTCGCAACTATTGCGGCCTTGCGCTCTGGATCTATGCCTCTGGGAGTGGTTCTTGCTTTTGCCTCAGGAAATTCGTGGGTCTTCAAAACCTTTATTTGAAGAAAATCTAATTCTTCAAAATGTTCGTGATCGTGACTGCTTTTATACAGTAATTTATACAGCCCTCTCTCAAATCTTATTGTCATCATGCCTTTTAAATACACGCGAGGCTCAATTTTTCGCAACTTATGCTGGGATGATAAATCTCCAAAACATAAAAAGTCTGGAAACGTCATCACGTTAACAAAATTCTTACCTGAATTTGCCGATCGAACACAGTCAACGAAATCGGCAAAATCGTACACTTTGCCTTTTTTCTTTAAAGATTGTTCCACCTGGTGGTGAAACGAATCCGCGGACATAAAACTATGTCCAGGCTCAAAATATTTGAGTGTTATAACTTTAGCCGTAATAGTGTTGCTGTTGATAATTTCTACCAAAAATGATAGAAGAGCCCAATTTTTATTTTGAGCGGCGCAATTATCGAGCCAAAGAGTAATGCTTTCAGCATCTCGTTTATAGAATAAAAACGATCGAATAGTAGAAATCAGATCTTCTTGGCTTCTGCCAGAAATGGTTTCATTCCAAACAGCTGCATATGGCAAATGCGCTGATGTAGTTTTACCCATCGGCACGAAACTCTCATTAAATGCTATAATGCGAGGGCAAAATATTGCAGCTTTAAACTGATCAATTCGTGGCAGCATTATTACTTTTTGAAGGTCAGCCGAGTAATACACGTTAGCTGTATCTTTAGCTGCAGTCCCGACATCATTTTTATATGCTGAACGGCTGTCTTCATATCTCTTTTTGTGAAGAATGTAATTATTGCAAGTGTCGCATGTTATGTCTGGATCATTTTTATGATTAATATCATGATTTTCAAATATTGCACATTGCTCGCATTCTTCATTGCCCAAGTGGGAAAATGAAATATTCATATCCTTAACAACCAATCTGTAATATTCATAAGACACCTTAATATCTGGATTTTTTTCACAAAATTGTTGGTGCATTGCATTGATTGAAAGATCACTTGGAAGGTACATGCGATTTGGGGCGTGTTCTCTTCTATAATGGGAAATACATGGATTGTAAGTCAGGATATGATCTTTTATAGCGTCTTTATCAATTTTGTTGGGTCTTTCATAACTTCCACGACAATTTTTCTGCAGATCAATATCTTTCTTCAACACATTTCTGACTTTACTGTCGTTTTTCCCATCGTATCCGAGGGTCGTCAAAAAAAATATCTTACAGACTTCGGTCCTCTCCAAATTGCTGGCTTTCATGTAATACTTGTAGGTGATTTTTCTATTTTGGTTGCTTGAGCTTAATCTTCTTTGTACTGGTACCTTGTCGACTAAACATTGAATATATAGGCCCTGTCCTTCAAAATTTAATTTAACATATTTATCATGTATTTCTTGTCTTTGGTCTTCATTTATTTTTAGACTGCATTTTTTTTTGCATATCATGATATTGCATGGATCTTTTAGTGAATGTTTTTCCTCTTCTTCTTTCATTTTCTTAATTTTTCTGTCTTTCAAACTTTCTTCAAACCTCTTCCTCTTCCTAAGATTTCCCGATTTTGTGAAACCTAGATTTATTGGTCTTTGGTTTGCTCTTTTTACCACTGGGTCATCCTGTCTGTTCGTCAATTCGTTTTCTGTGTGTCTATCTATGTTCGTATTCTGTTTTTCTGTGAGATTATTTCCTATTTCCCGTAGTGTTTCTGTTACTAAGTTGATAGTCTGTTCATCTGTTGGCAGTTCATTTACTGTTTTTCTTGGTACGTCAGTGGCCTCTTCTTCTATTAGTAGTTCCTTTCCTATTTCCTTCGACAAATCTGTGTTCTCATTTTGTTTGTTGCCGGTCTTCATCAGCTCTTCGATATTCTGACCTCTTTTTAACTTCGACGGCCTGTTTTTATGTTCAATTTCTTCTTCACTACTGCTCTCGAACGAATCAGGAATGTAATCTTTATCCATACAGCTATCATCAGAATCATGATAGTATGGATTTTGTGTAGTAGCATCATATTCAGTAACAGAAAGAGGCAGTTCTTCGCTACATAGAAGGTAGTTGATGTCCGGTGTAAGATGTTTTTCAGGAGATTTTAACGATGTTTTCAATTTAGAAAGATCGTAGGATTGAACATATCTAAACGAATTATCATACTCATTTCGATATTGGTGATTAAATATCGTATTAAAATCGTTCATATCAAGTGGCCTAGACCATAACTCATTCAAGTCAGTTTTTTTCGGGTCACGATTTTGCGTCGCCATCGCTATAATGGTTTTGTTCCTCCTTGTAGCCATTTTTCTGTAAATAAATATAAAAAAACATCCCTTAACAAAAATTTAACTTTTAACGCCACTTTTAGCTTACAAGGATAGACTAGAGACTGACCTGCTTGAGGTATAAAGCTAGATGTAAAACTGACTGGTGTCGAAAAGAAAAAAATTATGATGAAACCAGGACAGTTCCCAAATTTAGATTAGTTTTACTCAAATTAAACGTAAAAGTATATTTTTTCTAAATACAAGTACATTTTTGTAATTATAAGCTTTTTTAATTAAAGGTTTCTTGTTCATTATGTTAAAAGGTACTGTTTTTCTAAGATTCACTAGTGGAAAACTCTGGGGGAGTCCAGCAGTGGACGTCCTACGGGTGAGATGATGATGATGGTGAATGGTCGCTTATTAAAATGAATAGTCAAGCGAATATCCTATAATAATATATGTACATGCTAGAATAATATCTTTTTACATACTTAATAAGATAATTAATAATTAATTTTTTTAAATTTTTTAATAGCCTGTCCCATAGGATTTACTCACTAACTCACTACCTATAACTGACTGCAGACAATGACATAAGTTTATTTCGTGAACTAGAAACAGGTACAGTACAGTACTGTAAACTGTATTTAAAAACGGTTTTGCAAAATTGTATACGAGCGAAATCCCACAACACATTTGACTACTCGAGGCTACGCCCTGCGCCCGCGCGCAACTCCCGCGAGATTTCCGCACGGCGCGGTTTCAAGCGATCTTATCTTCCGATTCCCTAAAATACGTAAATCCAAGCTCACCCAATTACTAGAATAAATTATTAAAAAATGTTTCTATGGGGAGCTAATTATAATAAAAGTTGAACTTACCATTACCTCGTTACGCGCCAAAATTTACCTCGTAATGCGCGGGACGTGGGTTCCCCTAGGAAGCCTGAGCGTGAATGAGACGGTCGGTCCGTCGGTCGACTCTGCGCAAATCAAGTCAAAGCGCTCGCCCCCGTCACCTACCTTCACCCCCGCATATGCACGTCTGCCTGCTCTTCCTACTAACTATTAACATCACATGTGTGATACTTATGTCAGACATGGCTGAGACGGTTAAGCTTTCTTAAGTTTCCTTGCTAAGCATAAATGCAGCAGAATACATTGCGTTTGAATTTCTAGTATTTTTAAACACCATTTTATGAAACACTAATCATAAATATCGTAGGTGGATATTAGTACACTTAGGCTTAGTAAGTTTTAAAGCGCAATCAAAATAATCCTAGCGATTAACATCCCATCTGCTTTTAGGATATTTATGGCTAGGATTGAATGTAGGAATCGGAACACGTAATGAACAATATGTTGTTTATGCTTAGGACGAACGTGGAAATTTAGCTCTTACGTTGTTTATGGTTAACAAGATTTCCCTTTCTAAAAAAGATACAAAAAAACGGGTAACAGATTCAGATAGATCTCGTTGCGTACATTCCGGATATATAAATAACTCAATTTGACAAAAAATGTCACATGCGTTATTTATTATTAGGACGGCAGTATAGTATACTTATTAAATTATACTTAGAAGAAAAAAAAATCTTTACCTACTTATTTTTGATGTACTATAAGATCAAAAATGTTTTTTTAAGGCCTTTGACTTTAGTTACTGTTTCATCGAAGCTTTCTCACAGTACGATTTTCGTTTTCTACGGACGACTTTCACATCTACAAATCTGCTTTTTTCTAAAACAAACCGACCAAATAAAAAATACCTTAAAAGCCAAAACCTGATTTCCCTACAAAAAATACACTGAAATCAAAAACAACACTAAACTTTTAAAACCTCAGCGTCTGTTTATCGGCTTTGTTAAGCAAAGCTTACAAAGATAATCAAACTATTTCCAACTTTTCTTAACAAAATCGTCTGGAAAGCCACAACTTAGCTACCTCCAGCTGTTCTTTGCAGCAGACCATCAATAAAAGTTCCTCGAATTCCTTCCTCGCGGCATCCTCAAACCGCACGCGGCGAGTTAATCTTCCGCCGCCTCGTAATTCGATTAAACTCTCAAGGTCTTATTACCCCCATATACATAGACGTTACGTCTCGCTTCCCTTTCTCTAGGCGTTCCGCGAAACCTTTGGCGTCGGCAAACATTCTCGACCTATGGTCCTCTTCGGCTGCTTTAAGAAAAGAAAAATAATTTAATTTCTTTTAGATCAAGAAAACATCACATCGATTGTCAACAGAAGACTTCTATGGGAAAAATGTTAAAAAGTTACTTTTAAAATAGTACCCAAGGTGCCCTTTCGGTCTATTTGACATAATAATTCACTTCAAGTAGCTTTTTAAGACAACTATAAGATCCGAATGTAAGAGAAACAAGGAAGACAAAAAAGACAACCTCAGTAGAGGATGAATCCAAGCTGAGGTTTCGCGTGTACTTAGCGTTTATATAAATGGATATTATGTCTTTAGATGCTCCTCCACGACTCACGCCAGCTTTTATTTGACATCAATATGTAAATTGTCCATAACAATTATGTACTATTAACTGCACAATTACCATTAATATTTACATTCTACTTTATTTGCTAAGATGTCGTACGTCTGAATTAATTTGGATATGTAAGGCAAAACGAACCTTAGCATAGACATGTTTTAATGTAGAGCACATGCTAACTTACTCGTATTACTAACAAAAAAAAGATTTTGTAAACTCGCGGTTAAACCGTAGAGTGATGTAAGTACTTACATATTCATAGTAGGCAGGGGTGGATCCCCGGAAGGAAAGCTAAGGTATTCCAACCTCCTCAAAAGCACCCCCAAATACCTGTAAAGCCTACAACGGTTTTTTACTCTCAGCCATCTTGCCCCCTCTCCCCCTCAAACTAAAATCCTATATCCGCCACTGATAGTAAGGACATTCTAAAATACAATAACAGTCATCACCCTTCAGATAAAAGAGCATTCTCTATTCTCGAGGTGCAAACACGAACCGTCTCCGATTCCAAACCCGTGTTTTATGGAAATCAGGACAGGCACAATATTCAAATCTGATCTGAAGAACAACTGAATGTGCGATGTGTATTCTCCTATCAAAACTGGTTCATGGCGAGGGGAATCAAAATGTTGGGACGATTTGGGGAGCTATTGTAAAACAACCTAATAAAACTGTGGTACGGTTTCAAATAGTGAAATAATATCAAAAGCCGCAATTTGACTATTGAAGAATAAAAATAGTCTATAAAGAAACAAACAACTTTTTGTATACAAAAGTGTAATACGGCATAATAACCCTTCGAGGGTAGACCTCGTATTGCAGCAGTGGGATGATTAAATGTCGAGGTTTGTGAATGTGTGCAAAAAATTCGAGAAAATCTGAATTGGTGGTTAAGCGTCACTAATAGTAATTACGTATATTATAAGGTCTCAAATCAAATTTCTGTTTAAAACAATCAGTCAACTCAAACTGCATCAAACAAAAATTCGATTTAAAGTCATATTCTTTCACAAAACCTTAAACTTAAACGATTATTATCCTTCAATGAATTGAGTAATCATTCTAAAGCGCTACAAATCGCAAGGTCAGGCGTAGGCCGGAGCTGATTTGAAATGCTAATCCCGAGTGGAATTCCACCGAGACACGACTGAGTTAATAGCAACGCTCCCGTTACTGCGACAATGGAAATGTTCAGATAACTCGTTCGGTATTTGGGAAATAGATGTCTACAGCTAACGTTTGTTAAATTTTGTTTTGATACAATAGATGTACCTAATCTGGGTGTTGAAAGAATTGCTGCTTTTTCCTCCTCCTCAAATCGTACTCCTCATGTCTGAGGGTCGTGACCACCACCTCCAGATAGTTTCTCTCTCACGATGTTGCGCCAACGTTTCCTGTCTTCAGCAATGTGTAGAGCATCGTAGACCGAGGTGTCGAGAGTGGTGCGAATCTGATCAGACCAACGTATCGGGCTGCGGCCACGTGACCTCTTGCCGTCGACTTTCCCTGTCACCATCAACTTCTCCAGGTTGTCGCCTTGTTTCCTAGCTATGTGACCGAAATACTCTAGGACACGCTTGAGACAGATGGTTGAGAGTCTTGTTGTGACCTTGAGTTGTCTTAATATGGATACGTTAGTACGATGTGCTGTCCAAGGTATTCTCAGCATTTTCCTCCAGCACCACATCTCAAAAGCATCAATGCGCCCACGATCCGTCGCTTTCAGAGTCCAGGTCTCAGCACCATAAAGAAAGATGGAAAAGACTAAAGTACGGACGAGTCTGATTTTCGTCTTCATCCTTATTCCTCGGTTCTTCCACACCTTATAGAGCTGAGACATGGCTCCCTTAGCCATTCCGATCCGCCTTCGCACATCAGCTTCGCTGGAGCCATTGTTACTGATGTTAGAGCCCAGGTAGACAAAATCTTCGACAGTCTGAAGATTCAGTGCGCCAGTGAAGCTCAATGTTTTGGCACGGTCAACAACCATAATTTTGGTCTTGGATCTGTTGATGGAGAGTCCCAAGTCCATACCAATTTGCTCCATTTTATGCAGTAGTGACGCCATTTCATCTTCGCTCCCTGTCAGCAGAGTCGTGTCATCGGCATACCGAAGGTTCGTGATCTTTACCCCGCCGATACTAACACCTCCATCCCAGCCATCGCAGGTTTGACGCATTATGTACTCCCCATAAGCATTGAAGAGGATGGGCGAGATGATACAGCCCTGGCGGACACCTTTTTCAAAGCCAAAAGGTTGGGAAATCACGTCGTCCACTTTGACAAACCCGCGACTGCTGTGATATAAAGACTGAAGCAGCGCGGTCAGATGATTTGGTACGCCTAAATTAAAGAGCACTTTCCATAAGGGCTGCTTTTTAAGCAAGCTTAATTCGTAAATAGTAATATAATAGTTTTTATTTTATATTATTTATTATTTTAAAATATCAAATTTTTCTTATTCATATTTCCATCTTATAGTTTAATGACGTTAAATACTCAAATATGATTGTGCACGTTTCAATATTTTTCACGTTTTGCTCCGATTCGACCACAAACACACCCCCATCTAATTTAACTATGATTTTCCACGAAATTATCCTGAAACGTTTGTTTTGTTATATTATGACGTATGTTGGTCAGGACTGAAATATGAGAAGTGATTAATCTAACGTCCGCAAACTGAGCCCAAAAGTTCCCCAACAATTTCCGTATGTTTATAAAACAATTTTTCCCTGGGATTACGATGATGTCTGAGGAAATCCTAAATGGACCGTGGGGTAAGTAAATGAGTTCGTCGCTTCCCCGAATTCGTATTAACTTTTTATGATTTCCCGTGAACTCTGCCAAATTATTTTTCGTGAACTTCGACCAGGCTGTTCATCAAATCGTTCCGCTTAAGCTGGCTTCAACGTCACTTGTGTAATGAAGACGCCTACTTCATAAATTTCTCTCGCGTTTTGATTTCAAATTCTCTTTGAACGATAGGTACTTTTTATGTGACTCCATATTTCTTTGCAGAGTGTGCTTCGCGGTAATTAAATATCTTTTCAGGCTAATTGCCTGCAGTTAGTTTCTTTCAAATAAGCAAGCTCGGTTATTTTTTTAAAAGTAAAACGTGTCTGGCAAGATGCCGTTGTCGAAGCTGGTAATAGTCATTGAAGCTATAGTGGTACTAAGACTTCCGTTATTTGAGGTCATTTTTAATATGTTTGTTTTTTAGCAAGTGGATGCGTAACGCAGATGATCGTGCTTTATAGCTTTCTCTAGGAAGATCTTTTGGCCAATTGTCCAGCAGTGGAGAAAATAAATATTTAATAGGATGATATGAATTTAGATGGCCATTTTTCTCAGTGTAATCCTTTATTTTCTACCTCTAAATTCGACACTCACACAAAAAGACCAAGTTTCACTCTAAAAATCAGCAGCTAAGACTAAAGACGCACAGTCTCGTCCGCAAGCTATTCTCTATTCTACTCCATAACTCACAACGCGGTAAAGACATTCATCACAATCTTTAACGGCGACCCTTCTCCGAAATTTAACGCCACGAAAAACATTACCATCTGATTTAAATTCATGTTTCTCGTTGTCATTAACTGGTAATAGGCTCTCCATCAGTCGGAGAGGCCTTGAGAGGTCGAAATTGACTGAGGTTTCTACGTCATACAACAGAAGATAATTTGAAGGATAGTGTGTGTTTTTGTCACACACTTGTCTTGTTACTTGTTTGAGTGATGAATTTAATATCTTGGTCTGGGAGTTAGTTGTTCTTGTCTTTGTGTTTCATGGCATCCCCGACACAGGCTATGCTAGTGGGAGCTATGCGTGTGAAACGTTATTTAATTTAATTTTGAATTAATTGTTTGGTATGTTGGAAAGCATGTAGTAATCGTGGCTTTAGATGACACGTTGACGGTATACGAAGCAGAGCAGCGACTTGAAGAGATGAGGCGAAATTTGGACGAAGTGGCGTATTCAGGTGAGGCTTTTGTGCTTAAATGCTGTAATGGATTGATATTTATATGTTTTTTAAACATACGGGCTACAGAATACTGACTGTGGGCATTATCATCCATCACCTGAAGATGTGTTTTACTCAAAAATGCTTCCAACCTTTGTCGGAAGAGTAGAAATTACATAACATGCAAATAAATATGATGATGAATGATAAAAGCGTACTAAAATCCAAAGCTGAAAGCTACATTGTGCTTGTATTTGTACTTTTATTTTTGAAAAGATATCTTGAAGTGTATAATGTCTACTTTGTGTACCTAATTGTGTATACAGCATTGACCATTGGCGCAGCGAATCGACGGCCCACCTAGTTCATGGCTGGGGAAAATTATCTTTCCCTTGTTGTTATCCCGCGAAATGACACAAAGAAATTCAAATTTTAGCTTGGCCCATCTACGCGTAATTAATTCGGTGGAACGCGATGCAACCGCACCACGACTCTAATTTTGTGACAAGCCAAGCACACCACACCCCAGTGCGCAGTGCGCTCCAACCCTCATTCATCGCCATCCTCGAGCACTGTAATCCAGCGCTATAAATAATTTAAACAAAGCCTCCTGCTGATTGTTGTTGACAAAGATCTCGGTATAAATGGGAGTAGATTAGTTTCCGCGCTTCAGATGTCGCGGCGACTGTGGAAGTGTGGAGCTATCGAGTGCTTATACAAGCGCGCTTATTGCATCTGTTCTGTAGCTTCGTGACTCATATCTGACTGGGATAGTTATATCTATACATAATAGATAATAAGTTGCATACAGTACGGATTCACAATTGAGTTTGTAAGTTACTGATTTATAAAAAAAACACGTCTTGTAAGATCATTCTGTCCATTCGTTCATCATTGTTCAATTGCTTTTTTTTTTAATTTAAAAAAAATTCAAATTCTATTTATTAAATTAATATGTTAATGCATCTGTACGTTTATAACCAAACCGAGTTTTATCAAAATACGGATTAATTATTTTAGAGTCGGCCTTTATAAATATTTACGGACAGTAAAACAAAACCCTTCGGTCAATTTGGGCTACTTCCTACTTGTGCATTTCCAAACAGTGTAAGCTTTTTATAGCGCAGCGAAAGTGATATCTACGGACGTTTTATTGTTCTTTTCTGCACCATGTAATCCCATAATAATAATTTTATTCGTCTCCTAATAAGAGTTCCAAAAAATATTGCTAACAGGAAAAGCCCCAATGAATAATCAACGCTTCTAATTTCATTTCCTCGGACAACTTTCCGCGAAGTCGTAAAAATAAGCTTCCCGTAAAAGAGAAATCATGGACAATGAATAATTCAAGTCGCCTGAATAGTTGTCTGTTACGATTCAGACATAAAACCTTGTAAGCGGATGATTTTTTCAAAACTAGCGAGATTTTACTGGGCAATATCACGTTACGGGATTGTTAACTTTATTCTTTTGAAGTTAGAGTGGGTTTTCGGGCAGCGGTTGCGTCCCTTGGGAAGAAAACAGGCCGCGTGATCGATGGCCGGGCCAGTCGGCTCGACACTTGTAATTTCCGAAGTGTTGCCCGTCGAATTATTGTATTTGTTCTAGTTTTGTTGGCGCTCCGTTAATAGCCGACGACGGCGGCGGCGGTCGCGATATATCTGAGACATGATTGGTTTTGTTTGTTATTGGCTGCAATAAGTTAGTACTGAGTGGGTTGGAGCTAAAGTGCTATAATGTTAACACTTTGGGAGACTGCTGGTTAAGAGTTGAGTTCATTGAGTGACTGAAATTAAAAATAAAGATTGTCATTTTTATTAATAAAATAGACAACACAAAGTTATTAAAGAAAACAAAACTAGAACTTACTAGGTAATATTATAGATATTTCATACAAAATTTTTTATTAGGTACTTAATTAACAATAATGTTAAGAAAGTTCCTGTAACGTAAGGTAGCAGGCAAGACCTAGAGGCACAGATCGACCAAAGGAGAAAAGAAATTGTATTGGTTTGTCAATAGATCGATGTCGAAGCATGAGGTACGTTCGGTTTTGGTTCATTTTCAGTTTTATGCTTACAATCATTCGCATGTGTGACATGCAAACGTCTACACATGCAAACGATTGTGAGCAGAAGTGGCGAACTGTTTTCTATCCAAAACCGAACGCACCGATAGTTGGAGCAAGTTTCGAAATCATTGACATTTGCAAAGTCATGCAGTGCAGTCCAACTAGTTTGCTTCACAATTCACTGTTCCAACTTCCAGTCAAAACAGTGAATAAAATGCACAGTTCCGACCGAGATCCAGCGAATGGAGCATAAAACGCTCGCTTGTGGCGAGGTGTAGTTTGCAATTCAACTTCACCTTGTATCAGTTCACGGATGGATGCCTTGGTGCTGGCGTTGTGGTGGTTGTGTGGTCAAAGTTAAAGGAGACTGGTTTTACATTTTTGTAGGTTAATTGATTTAGGTTGAATACACCGAAGTCGGATTATACGAACCGCCCTAACATCACATTTGTATCGAAACCGCGGAAGCCGAAATCCGGGGGGGTGCGGGCCGTATTCGGGGAGGTAAGGTACTTGGTCATTGTTATCCAACATTTTCAAATATCATATTTGTGATAGCAAATAGTTAGTCAACTGATAGCTTTATTCAACTTCAACTTCAATTTTTGTTAAATGGCTTCTGCGGGGTTGCCACAATTTAGCCAATGTCAAGTGGATAGAGTAGTTATGTACGTGCCACAGTAAAGTAGTGGAGACTTTACTAGAGGCTTTTTTATGGAGTTTTGGAAGCAACACGAAATGACACGATTCACTGCATTTTATGATTTGCCCACACTCGTGCAAGTCCTCAAGCACTTAATGGTTATTTTCCCCACTTAAAATAAACATTAACACTCAAAATTACACAAGTTTAGTAAAATAACAAAATGAAGCAACATGACTCTTCCACGTTCCCGCCAAAACTCGATAGCTTTATTTTTTACCGTATAACAAATTGACGTTATGTTTTGACAGCAAACGTAGTGATGGGATCTGAATATCTTAAGAGATAAATCGATCGATTTTGTCGATGACGTCATCATATCATGACGATTTTTATAAATAGGGAAATTACTAAGTAACCTAAGTACTTTAATTTTAATGAAATGTTTCAATTTTACCGTTGAGACTTAATTGTTATTATTAATTGTTAATGTTACCAAAATGCTCCAATTAGACTTGCTGGACTAATCTTTTCATAGGTGTATTATCACAACATACAGTCCATCAGATGAAATAAGTGAATTTTGACCGATTGAAACAAAGGAAGGGCCAATAAAATCGGTTACTAGATTGTGCGGTTCTTATACGATTTCGATTTCTTATTTTTGGTAATCGATTTCAGTTTCACCAATAGACATAGTAAATAATTTTATTATTTTTCAATTATCGATTTTCTCTTCACTAGCCTGGTTACAGAATAGGGAACATAGGCCTTATACCGGACTGTTCTTCAACTTGTGACGAAAATGTCAATAATTTTTATAAAAACTAAAGAGTGGTATAGAGTGTATACTTTAAAGCCACTATCGTAATAAAGTCAATGGAAGATTCAAATTGTAATAATAATTTTAAGACGCGAACAAAAGAGCGTGTATCCTACAGTTAAAAAATACGTTCTACTATGTCACCCAGTTTCATCCTGATAAAGATTCCTGTAGGATAGTGATCCTACAGGAATCTTTTTTTGGGTTAAAAATCAGCCTATGATGTGTTAATCCAGGGTATAAACTTAATCCATAGCTACTCAATTTCATTTGAATCTGTTCAACCGTTTCTGTATGATTGATTTATCACAACCATACAAACATTTACATTTATAATTTTTTTTAATTCAATTTATTGTGCTTGTGGGCCTGGGTTACAAAGGTGTTTAAATGATAAAAGATATCCAGACCCCGCCTGTCAGCGTACAAGCGGGTACTTAAATGACTAATTACAGATTTAAATAAAAAAACGAACATAACAGAATTAAAAATATCTGTCAAACTTTTAATAAAATTACTAATTATACCTACTGTGTAGTAGGATAGTGTGATGGAAACCTGAAAGGACAATGTCCACTTGTAAGGGGATTTTGGCTTAGAGTGAACAGTGAGTTTTGGTATAATTATTACATAGGCCAAGTACCTTATGTCAGTGGCTAACAAAATATTATAATAACTTTGTAGCAAAGGTTTGGTAAGAGACCTCTTTCCTACATGTAAAACATCATGGTCAGCGGAGAGCTTTTGAAATAAAACAAGCTTATTTTTATTTCTAATCAGAATCATATGTAATTAAAACAGTATCCAGAAACTGGGCAGGTGGATTTATGTTGTCTTCGTACCTGGCGCAGCTTAAGTACCAAATGACGGTCATAATGTGAGCGCAGCAACCCACAGTCTTTCGGCCCACAATGCAATTGCAGCAATAATGTTTTGCAGCCTATATTGTTACAGTTCTTGACTGGTTAGCTGCAAGTGTTGATAACTGAGTTTCACCTTCCTCTCGGCATGCAGGTGTGTGAACAGAATAATTAAGCTGTTCCAATAGTCTGTACAATCAATTACAAATGGTTTCATTAGGTTCCTATGCTTGTGCAGGGAATATGTATCTTTTTGGTACATATAATTTGACATTAACGAGCCAGGTTTGACATGAGGGAAGATATCGGAGTCCAAAGGAGTGCCAGTGTCATGGTGAACGGCGGCATCAGTGTCAATAGGCAGGCCAGGGTCATTGTGAGCGGAGGTAAAGTCGGAGTCCATAGGGAAGCAAGGGTCGTTATCAGAATCCATTGTCCAAAACAAGTACGAACTTCCACAATACACAATCACAAACAATCCAGAATCCAGACCAGAACGTCGAGAGTCGAGAGAGACGACAGATGAAAACAATTTGACGTTAGTAACAGGACATGACGGATGCGGAGTTGCCATACTACAAAAAAAAAAACGATAAACTAATCGATTTCGATTTCGTTTCTGTGTTTTCATAGATATTATGAAATAAATACAACCTAGAGAGTAATCCTCGGTTCATGTGATAAAAACATCAAGTTAAAAATTGTCCAATTGAATCGGTTAGCGGTGCAATATGCATAAGACAAGTGCGGAAACGTAAAATGCCTGATAGACATTCCAGTAAGTTACAAGACTTGGGACCGGGTGTTCAAGACGAAGTTCACCATTTACGAGTACACGCCAGATTGCCAAGATCGCCATCATCGGATGCGACGCGGTCGACATCATTCATCATTATATTCTGTACCAAATATCGAATAATAATAATCGATATAAAATAGATCAACGATATAAAATAAAATAATTTTCAATGGCAACACAAGATTTTAAACCTACAGTTCCGTTTACTACTTTAAACTACTATTTCTTCTGTGGGTTTACTCAGTATAAATACTAATTAAATCTACTTTTTTTCTGTTCACCTTGATACAAAAACATACGAGAATAATTATTTAAAAAAAATAAAAGAATTATCGACAACATCATTTTTTTATGAGCATCCTGTTCACGCCAAGCCGACTTTGGACAATGTCCTTTAAAAACCTATTTTATCACCTTGCTATTCAGTATTTTACAAAGAATAGTTTCAACTATATTTAATTTATTATTACATGTTAATTTACCCTTTGCATTTTACGTTATATATGCATGCCATTTTACCCTATGTTACCCTTGACTTGTTTTTGACAGTTTTGATACCGAGACTGAAATGAGGTAAAACTAGCCTAAAACGACCAAAAATCATCCTCGACTCGTGATTATTGTCTCATTTCTAATTTTTTCGTTTGACATATATCGTAAACCGCACATCTCAGTAAAAAGCAAAGTAAGTCAATACTGCCCTTTTTTTAGGAGAGCCCAAGTATTGCTTTTTTGTAATTTATTTTGGATTTGTGACTAGGAGATGAAAATTGGGCCACACCCAAAATTTAAAGACCATTTGGAACATCATTAATATTATTGAATCGGTATTTATTAACAACAAATAAGTTTATGTTTAGATGCTTCTTACTCAATAACGTTATTAAACTCGTGTACGCTTAGAGAAAGGACGCCATGTATTTATTGTTATTGACAAATTCAAAATTAACTTTCTTCTAAACAATTGAATTCGAAGTTTTATTTTCAGTTATTTGAAAAAAGGTTTATTTCCGGTGCGGTGGCCCGATCGGGACTAACGCTTAATATTGTTTCGACTTATAAGTAAGTAGTGCCAGAGGTAAAATAAATCTCCCGTGGTACTACTAGATTGTTTAGTAGTACTACGGGCAAAAAACATTTCCCGTGGTACTACCAGTAGTACCACCGGTAGTACCACGGGTAAGAAGCGGTTACAACGACTCAACGAAAAAGTGACTAAAGTGTGGTAGACAGACAAAATATTCTAAAAGACATTTTTTACATTTATAACATTCAAACGCATAAAAAAGTGCTCCGTTTAAAAAATAATAAGTATTGTGTCTTATGTATAGTCTAACTAGTTGCCTGGCTTTTCATTTCATTTTTGTTTGTAAATAAATTAAATTGACACTATGGAAACTAACGTGGTTTTCACACATTTTTGTTATAATTAAACACGGGAATACTCACGTAAAAATTAAGTCGTCTACTACGACTAGTTTCGCGACCGCGAGCGCGTCACGTTTGTAAACTCGCCTGATGAAGGTCACCGAATGTGACCGAAACTAGTCGTAGTAGACGACTTAATTTTTACGTGAGTATTCCCGTGTTTAATTATAACAAAAATTAAATTGAGTTGAATCGGAATCTTTTTTTATTGAAATCACTTACTCGGTTTTTGTATCAGATATGAGATAATTTACAGAAATATTAAATTACTATAATATTAAGCACTAGCACGGGAAGCTACACATTTTATCTGGATTGGTTTGTGGTTTCATTTCTATTTTTCAATATTTTACAGCATATAATGCCTTGTTTTTTATGAAAATTGTGATTTTCTTCACAAACTTTGACAGTTCGGCGACATCACTTATCAATGGCTGCCAAAACACAACTGATTGACAGTTGTGACGTCACGGCATCATACTAGCATTTTTGCTAGTATAGACGGTTGCCCTGCGAAGCTCCGAAAGGCCGATCTACTTACATACTAGATCGATGGTTGAATAGGACTCTACGGAACTTACCGAATTAAATTAAAAAAACTTATTACTAAGCCTAAAGATGAAATAACAGGTAAAAGGATAAAAATGCATGAAACTAGTGCAATAACTGCCGGTATTATCGCTTAGAGTGATCTTTTCTAAGAAGGCCTCTGCTCAACAGTGTTACGAAACAGGCTATTATCAAAAAGTCGCTATCCATCAGGCGAGATTGTGGTCAAACTTACGCCTAGAACGATTTAAAAAATAGTAGTAGCAATGCACTAGAGTGCTCTGCACATCTCGCTATCAATAACCTCAAGTTTCTGAAAAAATCAAAACGTGTCGTAAATATTTTCATTATCATAGTTTAGCCTACTGACCTCCAAACTTCAATAATATGAAGATGACACCTGAGGATATAATGATATAATAATAATATAATTATATAATAATGATATAATTATATTCAAAGTGAGTCTTACTCTAAACGTAAGTCGCTTCCTCTCACACTTCACACCGTAACCATCGTATGACTTTCTGATACAGTGGGCACGGAACGTGAATATTTGTGTTACCGCTGTAAAACGCTGGACCGCTGACCGCCTCCGGAAACAGCGCTTCAGCGGTTTCTTTGCATTATTCTCCATTTCTACTCGAAATGATTTTTTACACCGTACTGGTTTGCGAAAATGTATCAAATCGAAGCCCCATTGGTAAATAAGCGCTTGTAGGCTGGTATGGTCCTTTTTAACATAAATAATTTACTTAGGTATTGCTTTTTTGGTCATTTTTGCAGTTTTTATTTTCTCATATACCTAGGTAGTTTTAAGTCATCGATCTATAATCCGACTAAGGTGTTTTAAGTAGATATTTGCTGGGACTACTAAGTATTATCATGTCAAAAAAAATTACTTTATCGTTGTTTGTTTTTTTTCTGAATTTTTATTTGAAGCAATAGGCCAACAGTCGTACTGTGAGTTAGCCGTCGTTCTCATAACTACTTTTGATCATCTGCAAAAATATCAGGTTAGCTGCTTGAAGAATTATATAAAGAAAGAAGAAAGAAAGAACTATAACTAACTAAAGAACTATATAAATTCGAGTGGGACTCTTCTGGTGGCATTTTCAGATACCTTTGATATCAAAGTTTTGCTTTCCTTACCTAGCCCTCAACAAACGTAACTGTAAAAAGCTTGCCCACAGCGTAAGCGATTATCGATCGTCCCGTAAGACGCTCACAAACTGCCAGCGTGGAAATGCCTTTATCTATTTCCGCTCAAAAATGACTGCGCTCAAACAAGCAAAACAAGCAAAGCGAGCTCAGTGAGCAGTCCAAGCGATACTAGAGCTTTTCTAGTTCGCGCCGCGTTCTAACCTCCCGTAAAGTGCTGAATTTATGATGGCGGGATAGGCAGAACATTTAGGAGGTTTATTTGAATGAATAATGTTGAGAATTTCAGCGTCTGTAGTCATGGTAGTGTTTTGTAATTTACAGCTGGAGTAGTGTATGTTTTGTTGGCACGGGTTCATGTTATGACATACTGATTAAAATCGAGCAACACACGGGGTAGAAACTCTTTGACGTTTTTTCAGCTAAGCTCTTATTTCTGACTGGTATCATGACGTACTGCACTTTGTAAACATGATCGCTTCTTTATTACTCTAGGAGTGTTAGCATTGCCTCCTATCCTGTTTTACAACAGATAAGTTAAGGTAAAAAACTTACTTGTTCACAACAAAATAACAAAATGTTAGTAACTGGTTGATATCCGGGGCTTGATTCCCAGTGCGGTGCTTATTGGGGCTATAAAACATACCCTGCAGTTAGTCATAATGTGGCTTTCCGTTAGTGAAAAAGTTTATAGGATCGGATTAGTAGTATCGAAAATTACCCCTACAAACATAAAAATTGGATCTTTATAGATTATTGACATATTTTAGTTAGAGCTACTTACCTAACTATGTTTCAAAATTGATATAACTCCTGCAACACCCACTTACTAAGTGTATCTAACGTATATAGTGTACATTTTAGGTACAATGTACAGGGTGTCCTAATTCGATACGTGACCAAGAAAGCACGTAGTCCTGCGCGTGCACGGCTACCTCGGGACCTGAATGTAATCTATCATACTGTATACCGTACAGTTTATGTAGGGACAGTAATCTTGTACTAGCCTTGTGTTATAGCAACTTAGGATACCGACCTACATTCTACAATTATTTACTGGAAAAGTACTTGAAAATGAGAAAGTTTACATTTGAGCTACTTGCGTATGTAGTGACATTACAAAATGCATCACAGAAAAATTGTTGAAAACCTCAGACAATTTTTATTAACACAATACGACAATACTGTCCCAACACATATTATCCTCGTATGATCTACCTAGATTTTGTTTAAAAGACATTCATTTTTAAAGGCGTTTTAATCAAGCGTTTTTTATCGTAAACAAACATAAGAGTAGTTGAAGAGATCGTTATTTTAGCAGACTCAAAAACTTCTGAAAGCTAGTAAGCTTGTATGTACGAGTAAAAGCTCAAAGTCCAGCTAATACGACACCAAACACGTGAGATAAGCATCAGCAGCTAAACAACCCGCCCCACCCCGCGCGTCACACGCCACCCTTTATTGACCACATCGGGTGCCATTTGACAAATTGATTCACACGCGCCCCCGTATGATAGCACGCCGTACTGGCTGAACAGTACGGAAACTTTTCAGAGGGAATTTTGAAAAGACGTTATGCATCTTTAAAAAAACAGTGTAACTAGGACTATAGGTACATTTTGAGTGGGCAATGATTTACCGACTTCCGGTTTGCTGCAGAAACATTTGTCAAAGATTGATTTCACACAAAATACTATTTAAAGAAATATTCGTCAAAAAATATTTTGACGATAGTTAACTTCCGTATGATGCACAGATATTTTAATAAAACTTTTTCTGAAAATTCTGGGAAGTCCGTAACAATTTTTTGCGAAAATGCGTGTATTGAAATCAGTCTTTCATTTGATTAAGATCTCACAGAATGAAAGTACATAATTCTAACTAATGGAGCATGCCATAGGCCGGATAAAGAACTTGACTACTGAGCCCCACGGCGCCACCTTGTGTTTCCAGTACAATTACAAGCCCGGGCGGCGGATAAGGTTCGGATATCCACTCGATGGTCGTTTTATCGCCACCTCGGCGCTCCTACCTGTTTTAAGAGTCGATTAATGTTGAATAAGGTCATTTGGCCCAATCCGCTTTTCATTTATTGGTTAATTCTGTAATTTTGGAATGTTTTATTAGTTTATCGAATTTTGTCTTTGTAAAACAATTGATTCTTAATTATTATGCAATATCTCGCCATTGTAAAACGTTAAAATGCTTTGAGAAAGAAACAGTCAAAACGAAGCTATGGAAAATATTGCAGTTTTGCGCGGAGGGTAGGCACACGATGGCACAATTCGGAATCAGCCCGTTTCGCAACCGCGGCGCCGCGCCGGTACAATACCGGTGAAATAGGCGGTTAGGGAATTTTTAATACCAGCACTCTGGAATTTCCAGAATTGAATATTGAAATCTGCTTTTTGCTGACGCATTACAAATTGTATTGAAAATATATTGAAAATTTTATCTTTTAATAACTAAAAGCTCATAACTTTTCTGTTTGATGATGTAATTCTCTTTTGTATTTCCTCACATCTCTATACTTATATTTTCAACATCTAATCGTAAAATGAAGTAAGTCTGAAGAAGTAGTATTCAAGTCATCTATAAGATTACAATAGAACTAAAAACGTATTTGTTTAACATTTTTTTTCTGACTGCCATCATAACCAAACATCATCATTACTTACACTAAAGTTCAATTCCTAGAAAATTTCAAACCCGACCAGTAAATCCAAACACAAAACTATTCAGCACTTCAGTCACTAGCACGTCCTTCCCGGCTAAAATATTATCTATTTGTGCACTTAATGAGCCCTCTCACCGGGAGCGGGAGTAGCCGGAGTGAAAGACTCCAGCCAGAGTAGCGCAGCGTGAAATGATAATGACATCCAGGCAATTTACGCAACGCCTCTTCGAATACTTTGCAGGTGACACGCTCGCTAAAATCCCGCCCCATTTACCGGTTCGTACCGGCTAGGACCGGTGCATGCCGGTGAAAATTCAGTGTTGCTATTATGGAACTGGCGGGTTTTTAAAGTAAAAGCCAAAAAAAATGTATCATAGCGAGTTTTAGAATCAGATTTATGTTTTGTTCAGACCTAACTGCCTGATATTAAAATTAAGTTTGTATAGACTGAGTGTAGTACTGTGTGACATGTCCTTGACATGTTGTTTGCTCACCGTAACAGCTGTTCATGAATATTTTAGTTTACCTAAACTGTTATTGAACTATTTCTATTCTATTCTTAGTTTATTGATGTCTTTAATTAAACTGTTTTCGATAATTAATAATTTACCGGTTAGTTAAAAATATTCTTTAAATATTTCCTATTTACCTTTAATGTCAATTTAAGAGGTTTTTTAGCTTAAGCGGCAACTCAGGATGAAATACCGGTTCGTACCGCTTCGTACCAGTCCGGGCCGCATACCAGCTGCGGTCGCGGCTGCTCCGGAGGTATTCGGGGCATTTTGTGAAGTATTCTGCAAGGGCAGGGAAAGTGATTTTTAATCTCCTTTTGTCAGGTATTTGTTTATGAATAGAAGGCTTAGTCTGAAAGATGGTGAGAAAGGACTTAAAACAAAATCTAACTTTGTATTTGAAAATGAGCAATACGGAATTCATAAACTTTTCAGTAAGAAATAGAGAGATTAAAGTTAATTATCGTAATTTTAGAAATATTGGGCTGATGTAGTGTGGCTTAAGTTTAACCGATGGAACAAACATTAGGTAAAATTGAAAAAAAAATATTAAAATCCTTAGCAATTATAATCCACTTCGTATAACATCAATCGAAATACACATACTGAAAGGCTACCATAGATGAAAGACTTGCTCCTTTCACTAAGTCAGCTGAAATTTCAACTGCTTTTCTACCACTCAAAGTGCATTTACCTGCCGACTAAAGGTCTGCCAACATTAACCTTAGTCGCAGAGCTCGTGTCCGCTTATTTTCACAAAACACACAGAGTTAGCTGGAGCTGCAGAGCCATTTCAGTGACCGCAACCGGCGCCACCTAGCGCCCGGCGCTGTGCGTCGATGCAATGAATTGCACCACTAATGGCGCCCCTGGCACCTGCAGGCGCTCTGAATGGCGCCACTTGTGCTTTCAATCACTGTGTGTTATGTGCACACATAGTGCAGGTAACCTTTGCTACTTGAGAAGGATGGACGTGTTGTTTTTTTGACTTTTTTTGACTTTTTTTGACTGCGTATAAGGAGTCTAAATGTCATTTAATTAGTTTTGGGATTGTTTTATTTATTATTATTTATTTATTTACATCTACTTATCACACTAACAGCAGTGCCAATGCATATTTGTTCGTGATTGAAAATTGGGCCTTATAGCGAGTCTATACCGTTTAAATTTGTTTATCGGTCTTTTAGAAACTTATTTATTGGTTACAGATAAACTTCTACGTTAATGTTTTTAAATTTTGGACCAGACTCAATTAGGTACCATAATTCTGTTTTAATTTATCTGATAAATAAATTAATTTTCACAAAACAAAGAGTCTTGCTGTTAATACTGGAATATCTAAAACTTGAATATAAAATCGTTAATGCTTGATGAATAAGTAAGTGCTAATTGAGGGCTTAGCGTGAGACTAATTAGTAGTATTAGAGTATTACAGCCAGCTACCTTAATTAAGCTAATAATAATATAAGTAACTATGAATTTTAAATATTATGAGCTCTATTAACTCCCTATTATTTTTATTTTTAATAAGCTTTTTCTCTTCTAACTTCTTTTTATTAAGCTGCCTATTAACTTTTATATTAACTGAGAATAAAGAGATTTGGTTAGTAGCAAAGACCTATTAATTTTTTAATGCAATTCCACGTTTAAGAACATTAGCAGTGAGCACATCTAATATACATAATTATATAATTGTGTAATAATGTGTTTACCTACATAGTTATTTTAATATAGGTGAATTGAAATGAGTAAGTAGTTCTATTTAAAATATCTGAATAAAAATCATAATTATTCTCGAACAACAATCAAAATTTAACTCTTCTTGTGCCGTAGTCGCGGGTTATATGCTACGACAATAGCTAAGCTACGCTACGATACTTGAGACCTACACGTTGAACAGCTAAGTTACGCTACGACAGCTACAAGAGCTACGCGTAAGATAGCTAAACTTCACCACGACAACAGCAATAAATGCTACGTCAAAATAGCTTAGCTACGTAACGAAAGCTACTAGTGCTACACGTCAATTAGTCAAGCTACGCCACGACAGCTTCGAGTGCTACGCGTAAAATAAGCTACGCCACGACTACTATGTATGCTACGTGTAAACCAATTTGAAGTAATAATTTCCCGAGTGAGTGAAGCCCACTCGTCGCTTACCTGCGGCTAATAATTTAGGGAAACACCAATATTTTGCTGCATGTTAAATTAATGGTCGCTATTAATTACGGTAAAATCATTTTCCGCTAGCGTTGTTTAACGTGTCAGTGAGTAGGACTAGAGATGAGGCGCGCTCCGGTTTGGGCAGTGAGTGAGTAGATATGGGACGAGTTTTGGTTTGGCCGAATATATTTTGAGTTATAATATAAAATACTAAAATAAAATAAGGTTTGTTAATTCGTTTAGAGTGAGATATAGTGACGTTGTAAAACGTGGTACTGCAAGGAAAATTGTATGTTTTAAATTGTCGCTTATTAGGAACCTACAGACGGATGACAACCTCCTAATAAGCGTTGAACGAGGTCAGATTATTATAGCTTGACTGAGACATAAAGATAGGAGAAAAGAAACGAGAGAATCCTTGGCCCAGCAGTGGGACAAAATAGGCTAAGGAACAAATTAAAAATAACTTTTACTTGGTATTGCAAATTTTGTAGTATAATGTAAGTAGTCTCCAAACATACGATACTAATCTCAATAACGAGATTAACGAATAAATAATACGATTAATAACGATACGATAATAATAATACGATCTAATACGGTACTGATTGAATAATAATAAATAAATAATAAATAAATAATCTCTAGCTGGCTACTAGATTAATCTCCTCTGCCATTCTCGCCAGCCCTACCCTCGATGTGCAATGGTCTGTAGCTTTTATTCCAATAAGGCGTAGGGTTGCCACTCGACCACATTTCGTCGCTCCAGTACACAGCCCTCGTCACGGATTGACAGATGAGATGGCACGGATCGGTCGGGCCCCGGATACTACATATGCAGGTAGGGGCTTAGTTTCATGACGGTTGCTTTATTGAAGGTCGGAGTGCTGTCTAATTTTAGTTAACGTTTTGGTTTGTAATCTTTGGATTGGACAGTAAAGAATATCAAACTCAATTATTAATAGAACTTTATAAAAATGCAAATAATTACGTTTCATTGCATTTGCATTAAATTTAATTTCTGAACAAAACTTTTTGTACAATGTCAGAAATTAAATTTAAATTAAAAATTAATGTAAAATATGCGTCGAAGTTACAAAAACGATTTGTGTTTTTTTCCAAAACCAGCCCAAACACAAAAAACTCGACTCAAGCTCATCTCTCGCGTAACATTCAAACGCGCGCAATCACAGCTTCAAAAATTCCTTCTTTACACTCAAAGCACAGCACAGTATACCCAGCAGTCACCATACTACAGCACGACGTTTACCCAACATCCGGCAGCTAATAGCACGAATAAATAGAATCGATGGCAACAGATACGGAGGAACCGATAAATTTTCGATTGACTAGGCTTCGCAATTGCTGCCGCTCGTTGCTCGCATCCGCACCAACCTGGGTAAAGGTGGGGCCGCAGGGGAGCGCGGCGCGATGTCAACCCGTCCTACTCATATTGTGAGTGTGGAAGTTAGTATGTTTGGATATACCATGGGACGATGATACCATGATACCATAGACGTCGATAGAGTCATTAGATATGAACATTGAACATTCTAACAAACAAGCGAGTTTTGATACAATTGAAACGGGAATACCGTGAGTATTCCCGTTTCTTAAATTAAATTAAAATTAAAAAAAAAAATTAAGTCTTTTACTAGTAGCCGAGTTCGTTCGAGCGTATTTGTTATTCTAATATTTGAAATAGCAGTTTCAAGGATTTGATGACATTTGGCATAAAAAACTGATGGCAGGTGAAACTGATGGAGGGACCTAGTAGAATTTGTATATATTTGTATGTATTGAGTCAATAATAACTTTGTAATTGGGTCAGAGTTCAAGAACTACTTTAGAGTCATTGCGCTATTTTAGAAAACAGTCAGTATAAAGGTTTTATTAGCACATTGATACCCTACATTTATACAATCGTATAAGTCATGAATAAGTTGGTAAACAAGAAATACGTACTACCATATATATAGCACCGGTTTCAATCAAGTCGATAGACGGAAACTTCGTCTCTTTGATACAATTCGTTTTGCAATAGGTACGTATCATATCAACTATTTCCGTGACGCTATCACGACGGATTGACAGTGTATGTATGAAAATTGTAAGTCTCAGATAACTGAGCTTTCGAGTAATTCGAGTACCTCTAAAAATGACTGTAAGCCAGGCACTCGGCATATAACCTTCCATACTTTTAGTTCCTTAATAAAATTATCTAGTCCACCCCAAAAGGACTGAGCACTTCAAGCACTCACCTACTAAAACCAGCACTCTCTCTGACAATAAGCAGGTCTCAGGCCCTCCTGGCCCTCTCAGGCCCTCTCAGACCACGCAAGACCCATAAATATCCACTCTCTACAATACCGGCTCGCTTAATTTCTAAGCCATATTTATGTCGGACCTGGGCCTAATATCTCTACCCTGGGGGCTAATATCTTTACCCTGGGGTCTAATATCTCTGCCATGGGACGGGATGGGAATGACTGATGCTGTGTCTTGCAATGGCGAAGGATTTTACAAGCTAAGAAAATTGGGGCCGCAGTTCATTAATGAGATTTTACGAGAACAGGTTCTCTGTTTTTCACCATTTTCCTACTTATAGTGTTATTTATTAAGTAACTTAGTCAGTTTTTGTTGGACATTTCGATGTTTTATTTCTTTTACTGTATTGTTTTTAATTCGAATCTTTTTAAAGCTTTTGTTTAACTTGCAATTGTGTGTTTGTACCTAACTATGTAACTATGTTTGTTCAGATGGACTCTTCAGGTCAACATCGAGTTGCAACTCGATTTTAAACCACTTTCCGATTGATGTCCGATTGAGCTGAAATTTGGTAAACGTGTGTAGCTCCGATGACGATGAAACAAAAGCTTGGTTTCACGTAGTCTTTTTTATCCTATCTCTTTAGAAATAATATTTATGCAAGCCTCCAATATAAAAACAATAAATACCTAATTTATGAATTTCAAACTAATATACGAGTAGGTACCCATAGTTTAAAATGTAAATTTTCATGTTTCATAAAATTACCGTCCAAACCTCCAACGAGCTACACCTTTTATTACCTTACACCGAATCCAATTTATTAATACTTTATTGCCTTAGATTTTCCCCATTCGTTCCCGTTTAATGCGGCAAAGGTAATAAACCTCAGGATTATTAATAAATTCAACGGAACCGCTCAATAGGTAGCGATTAATTTTGACCCAATTGCGGTCAATCGCAGAGAAATACTGCGTTTAATAGAACCTAAGATATGGTCATAAACAGACAGACAATTTTGCGGCCTAAACATTAAAAAGTATACTAATTATTCATCAATTAGGTGTATGTAGTTAGGTACAAGTTTAAACGTTCACTTCGATGTTACAGAGTAAAAAAACTATTTTTTTTAAGTTCATAGTTCATTTTTCTTGTCAAAATTCTCTATAATAGTCATATTTTTCTATGCCAGTGTTTAATTTAAAAAGTAGTATTATAATGTTAGTTTGTATTTTTTTTTTAAACGTTTTTTATTTTGATTCGTCAAAACATACAGATATATTCCTGTAAATTGTAACACAGTTACCTACGTGCACTAACACATTGTCTAACACTGTCTTTAGTTTGTGGGTACGTGCTTCGCACCTCACTATTAGTTATATCCGTTGATCGTCAAGCAGAAGCTATCTAGAATAACCGCTCAAAAAGTTTTTTAAAGATAATTTGAAAATAAAGAAAAACCCGAGTGAATCGGAAGGACACAACGAGTACTTAAAAGGTAGAGAAAAGACTGAGATTAAATGCAACCTCCCTTTATGCTCCCCGTAAAGCCGGGTAACCGAGCATAATGTCCGGCGCCCGGGTTCACCTGCAGATAAAGAAGCCGTATTGAAAAGGTCGCGGGTACGCACTTAACGACCTCGCCGCGGGCCGCATGCTCAACCCAAAACTTCGCACTCTGAGTTCTATAGAGCTGTTACGGTATTCTACAGAGTTGCTCAGGGAAACTAAATATTGGTGATGGACTTTATGTGGAGTGGGCGGTGCTACTATGGCAACATAAAGAAACATATACAATCTATATAACCTCTTACATTATAATTTCACCTTAGCAAGTACTTCAATTTTGTATTTTTTGATAAAAAATGTGTGACACGAAATTCTCAATGCAATTTCTTATATTTTGAACCCTATATGCTATGTACGTAAGTGTCTTAAAAGTTTGAACTAAAATCAGATACGATACGATACCGTACCGTACTTACGATATTTTATGATTTTAAAAATAATCATTTCTGAGTTCTATCCATGATTTATGACCAAGATAGAATGACGAAATATTTAAGGTACTTAAATTATATAATTATTAATACATAATACATTAACTATGCATAATGAGAAATTGGATAGACGTGTTTGCTAGCACAAAGATAATGAGACGACAAAACAGTAAGCACACACGCACGTCGTGTCTATGTCTACCTACAACTACATACTACCGCTTCAGTTGTTTGATTTGCCCTATAATTATGGGGAACTCTGATGTATTCTGTAATTATGTGTAGAATGGATGTAGGTTATAGATTTGTTTGTTTTACCTGTTCATAAACCTAATATATATTATATCCTATATGTATCTACCCATTATATGTTCAGAAAGGTGCTTGGACATGTAACATCGATGTTTGTACGTGTTCCTAACATGTAAATTAATTCATGTTAACACAAATGTTATAAAATTTTTAATAACCCAACTGCTGAGATACCAGGTCTGCCCTCGAACGGTGATTAAATTGTATTCCATCACGCTGGCCTAGTGCGTATCGAAGGTTGACATACGCCATTGAGTTTCTTCTCCGGACAAACGCAGGTTTCCTCACGATGTTTTCCTTCACCAATAAGCCAGTGGTATGCATACAAAAGTTTCAAAAAATGGTGGCAAATAAACATCGTCTTCCCACAGACATAGGTAAATAAATAAAATATAAGGACGTTCAACGAAATACGAGTATTACAATGCCCCGTGAGAAATCAGGCGAGATGGCGGTCAAACGCAAGCCTATAAATGAATAATAAAAAAATAAAAAAAATAGTTTTCTGCTGATCCTTCAAACTGAGCCATTGGATAACCGTCCCCTCTCACAAAAATACTTATCGCAGCAAAACAGAAAAAAAAAAACAACTTCCCCAATTAGGAAAGATTGACATAACATTTTCCGCAAAACGTCACGATCTACGAAATACCAATCGGCCACAGAACACAATACGTGTATTGGAAACCGCCACGCAGCGAAACTGGAGACCTAAAGCCGAGACTACACCGCAAGCAATCCGCCTACAAATTGATGAAATTGATCATGTGTTTGAAACTCTGTGTCAATTGAGATGAGGAATAATGAGCATAGCTGCGCGATGCTAATCAAAAACTGTTGACTACAAGTATTCACCAAATTCCCCATAGTAAAGTCTCTTAGTTATTCAAATATGTCGCCATTGCGTCTATAAGTTTACCATCAAGCAACCGTTACGAGCAATGTGTCAAATAGACGAGCAGTTAACTTTTTACCACTAAGCTTGCGATGTGGCCGCGCCCTAACCGCGGCAAATGGCGCGTGAACCGACCCCCTAACACCCAGCCCCGAATGCCCTGATAGGCCGCTAAACGATGACGTATGAAGATTTCCTTCCCTCCAAGCCACTAGTGAGCCGACTTAAATCACAACTTCACCCTGCGGTACGCTATTCTTCGGGAAGAGATTTTTAGAAAAGGTTTTTGGAATGAGTAGTTTTTCCTGAGGTTTTGTTATGAGGTAAAAGAGTGAGTTCGTATTGGCTGCGTGGCTAGCCTTAACCTTTTATTTATGTTGGAAATTTGTGATGGTATAATTTTGTTTTTTACCAAAGTTTTAACAAAATGAAAACTGACGTCTTCAACAATAATTCAACACCACCTATGGCATAAAAGAACCTAGTTTACAGTACCAAAAAATCTTGTCTATTATAGTCTGGTCTCGCAAATATGAGAGCCAACTAGTCAGCACTCGAGGTCCACTAGACTGGCTCCCAATATTAGTTTCCTCGCCGATTCTGAGTGTCTTGATATTGCGGCGAGTGTTCAGATATTGGCACCAGACACAAGGGGCTTGGCTTGGCGAGAATCCATTATAACACTCCAGCCACGCTCACTGACGACGACGTTATTGCTTACAGAGAAGGGTAGAGAAGGGCAATATTTCTCATTAAATTTAATTAGCATAGTTAACGTGCTACAATATTTAATTTAATTTTCCTTAATTCTACATTTTTAAGCGGTTTTTTTTTATTTCATCTGTCAAAATTTTTCGTACCATTTTTATTTTTAGCTTGAAATTTTGATAATTATGATTTATGGCTTGAGGTTAATTGAAAATTAGTAAAATTTATGAGATAGGTACAACTTACTATGATTTATGAGGTATATTGTGTGCTCTTAAACATCTAAGAGTTTGGTCATTTCGTAAAAATGATTCCGTAATACGTAAGCATCACACTATGAAAATGGTCTGTGAAAGTGTTTTATATCTATGAATCTTTTATTCCCGCTCTGGTATAATTTACTTTTATGTATTGTAGAATAATGTTAAATACTTAAATATGCTGCTTGAGTAATAATAAAACTGTAGGTAATATGCATACTTTAAATAAATAAAACTAGAATACGTTTTAAGTAAACGAACTGTAGGTACAACTTTACGCCAACAGCGAGGTGTCACCAACATTTTACAAGTCTATTAAAAGTAACTGGCTCCTTCGAAAAGAAAATCTACGCACATAATAAAACGTGTCACCGTTATTTAAATGGGATAGACCTCGATGGGTTACCAGCCTTTTTAATATTATAAACACTTGATCGTTTGTGCGAAGGAGAGAAGGTTGAAAATGTTGCAAATTCTATGAATACGAAAGATTTTGACGTCTGCTCCCCTGACGAGGAAACCTAATTTTCGGTCGGATGAAACGCGGCCTCTGACTTTTAACCAGGCGTTTGGGAGACTGCTACTTATTCAACTCGTTCCGAGAATAACTAATTGCGTGATAAGGATTTAGCGCTTCCAGAACTTAGAGATTAAAGTTCAGAATAAGATTGAAAAGGACATTCAATTTTATTATGAAACTTGACGTGGATTTTAAACATTTTCTTATAATGAACACGAGAATAACAAGACATTTAATGTATGATTAAACAAGATAACATCATAAAAATGTTTAATGCTTAGGTAGTTAAGGTTCACAGTGGCCAATTATGATGTAAGTTTATTTTCAAAATAACAGAAAACATATTTAGTAGTGAAATAATTGAAGTAAACTATCCTAAGCCAATAAGCTCACCCGTAAGTTGTTGTACTAGTTTTTATACGTTAGTCTTGCTCTAGTTGAGTTGCTCAAATAATAATAATATCAGTAATATTTGAACAATAACGAGTTTTCTATCGATCTATTAATATACTACTTATGTATAATTATAACTATTACATGTGTACTGTGTTATGTTTCATGTTAAACATGTCACAAGTTGTATAACTATGTTTCTATTGTTTATGCAATTCTGCATATGTTTCAATATTCAATTTGTCATTGTATTACTACATAATTATTCGTAAGCAGTGCGGTGACCACTTATGCTCAGGTGACCCGCTTTTCTATTTACCTACCTACCACTACGTTTTAAAGAAAACCTAGTAACTTTCAGCAATCTACAGTCATTAACCCAAACCGCTTTCCCACACAGCCAGCAAACTTAACAGCCTGCAGTACTGTAGTCAAATAAATAAACTTGGTCTGCACTCGAGTTGGATCTCACGATACCCGGTCCGCACATTTCTGCGTGCTAGATATGAAAGCCGTATAACTGCGGAATAACTGCGGAATTTGCCGCACGAAATTGCGATCCCCATGCGCCTTGCAGCCGGCGGTACATTCCCATTGGGCGGTTACGTAGCGACTATTGCTTTATCTGTGGGATAAACTGGAATGAATCAATCGTTGGATGTGAGATACAACCTTTTTTATTAATTAGCCGTGAGATGTGAACTGGTGTAAAATTTTATGATTAATGTTTTTGAGCAATGTGTTGAGAGAAAAATATGTCTTTTCCCACGTCTATGAAGGTTTTTACTAGTTATCAAAAACCACGAAAGACATTCTAAATCTTAAAAACGTAAAAAATCAAAGAATAAAAACTACGCCGCCCTTGATTTTGGGTATATTTTGGCAAAAATTCCAGATTTTGCTTATTATTGACGACGATCACGACAGGACATTGTATGAGAGACATCCTTGTCCTTCATACAAATTCATGGGCAATTTAAGTCCGTATAAGAACTTTGCAATCAGTCAAACTTCGCTAACCCATCGCTTATGGCTACCACCAGTGCCACCGAAAATCGAATCACAGCTTTATTCGTCCTCGGCCGGTTCTGGGCATTTAGGCGAGGCCGATCCACGCCGAATACGACTATACGGGGTTTATTGTACGAAATGCGGAACTGTGGGTTAGCAGTTACGGAGGGATGCAATAAGGAAGAAACTGTGTTTACACGACGCGATAGTTTGCTATTGTGGAACAAAGCTCTGGAAACGAGATGACGGTCAAACGCAAGCCTATCTAGGAAAAAGCAGGTGTGGACTATAAAGAGTGTCTGTATTTCTGTCTTTAGAAATGTAAACGATATAAAATCAGTCTTCAACGAATTAGAATGTGATAGAAAGACTCAAAGTATGCTCTTACGGTAGAGTATTTTGCTCGTCATCCAGTGTATTTTTTTTTCAAGAATCGCCAGAAGAATTTTTTATAAAATTACAATCTAGCCTCAGGCTAATTACTAAGAATGTGTCCAATAAAACTTTTCTTATTGTTCTCTTAAGGTGAAGACACAATGAAGGTAATGAGGTGTAACAAACATACAAAGTGTAGGTATAGCAAAACGCTTTTTAAACTTTATTTCTCGAAACTATAATAAAAGCAACTCAACGTTACCCAAACAGCTACCAGTCTCTTTTACTCATTTTGCGGGTAGTTGAAAAGTATTCGAACAAATCGTCTGGCAAAACCGAGCGGAGTGACCACACTCAATAAAGCAGCACTTGAGCCACTCAACGACGCCTTAACTTGTACAAATCGGTGAGTAACCAACGAGCTCGGTTGAATGGCATCTTAAACTGCTTCATAACGTTATCGAACTTAAGGCGACACTGCACCGCTACCGATTTCATAAAAATGTATATCGCCCTATCCGTGGAAGACTGCCACACTGGCGGTTGTGGCTTTTTTCTTTTATTGCATTTTTGGAATCCTTAAATACATACGCATCTACTCACATTTTCAGAAAATCGGAAAATCCTGTATTTGATATAAAAAAACACGATTTAAAATTTTGACAAAAAGCCACGCTCCAAAATACTCCGTAGAATACAGCCACTAACGCCACTGCGTCCAAATTTATCCGGCGATTACGGCCACACTCGCCTGCGCGGCCGTGTTCGACGGTAAAAGTTGCTTGGGGAGTCGGCCGACAGGGTCGTAAGCGCATCTGTGCCATTACTTGACGGATTTACCGGGCGTGCGGGCGCGTTTGAGTAATTAAACGTTCCAGGAAATTGGTTAATATGTCACGGGAGGGTGAATAAAATTCAAATATTCTATATTTTGATCTTCACTCTTTATTTGTGCAATAACTTAATGGCTAAAAACAATGCTACTCACAGTAGATAAAATCGAAGAAAAACTTGTTTTCTGATGCTATTGGGAACTGGGTGTACATGAACTACAATTTTTAAAATATATTACATTACAAGTCACGCGCCAGTCAGAATCAACGCTAAAGGACTAAACAAAAATAAACATCTTTGTATACCTACATTTATATATAAAAAAAGACAATAAATTAAATAAATAAGTCTATATTTCTTCTACCTTATAAATACTACATAACATATAATTTTAATTAGTTTGGATCATAGAAGTGGCCTCTGCGGTGTAGGCCTCCCCTAAAACTCTCCACTCTTCTCTCTCTCTCTCGTCTTCCTCGTCTGGTCAGTATTGTTCCGTAAATAATATAATTATGTCTCTCCATCTGTTCTTTTGCTTTCCCTGGTTTCTTTTTTTATATCTTGAAATACATTCCGTAACTATTTTTGTCCATCTGTTGCTTTCCATCCTACATAATTAGGTATGTAGCCTGCCCATTATCACAGACCACATATTTAAGTAGTGTTATCGTTGTTGTCTTACATCTTAACATACATCAGGTACTTTGATTTTGTTTCTTACAAGTTATATTTAATCTGTCTGTTTTTTTTATATCTGATAAACTTTTCTGAATTTTTCTCTTATAGAACTTTTTCTTCATCCATTTAACTCAAATACCATGTTTGACACCCATATGTTAAGCATTTCTTTATGTCTTTATTTCATGATTTTTCCAGTCTGATGAAATTCTTATGTGTACCTCTTTTTCTGTACAATCATGAAAAGAAACCAAATGTCCGAGATAACATAGATGTTCTCATACTCAATTTTTACACCTTCAATGACATGAGACTCACGATTAGTAAGGTAACCTTTATTTTTGTTGCATTTATTTCTAGACCAACCTTCTTGCTCTCTATTACTAGTTTGCTAACCATGGATTCCAAGTCTAATGCATTTTCAGCAAATACCACATTCAGCAAATCGTAAGTGGCTCAGGAAATATTCATCTATCTTCACTTTTTTCTTTTCCCATTTCAGACTTCTGGAAACACGCTCTATCACAGCCGAGAAGGTTTTTGATGAAATAGGGTCGCCTTGCCTATCTCATTTTTCCATTGGGAACTCCATGCTTTCCCGCTCTAATCACATTCTGGCTATGCCTTTAGAGTATAATTATGTTGCAGATCACGTTAATGTACGGCTGGTTGGCTGGTCAGTGCTTTGTTATTTTAGTGCAGTTCAGATCATGTTGTGGTCTACAGAATCGAATGCTTTTGTGTAGTCTATAAAAAGCACATAAATAGCGGTTTCCCGTTTTCATTGGATTTTTTATCAATTGAAAGACTACCTGTATGTGGTTCATTGTTGAAAACATTTCGAAAACCTGCCTGCTCTCTCGGTTGGTTTTCGTCTAGAGTTATTGTCAACCGGTTGAGTAAAAAATTTGAGAATATTTTATACAAGTTTGTCATTAGGCTGATTGGTTTATAGTTTCTAATGTCACATTGGTCTCCTTTTTATGTACAAGTATAATAATAGACTTCGACCACTGTGCTGACGTTGTTTTTATTTCAATAACTATGTTAAATAGTTGCTGTAGTGGCTTTATCAACAGCATGCATAATGATTTTAAAATTTCGTTAACTATTTTGTCTTCGGAGGCTTTAATATCCCAATACAAATTATCTAATATTTTCGTTGGATGTCTTTATTTCCAGAGCTGTTGTTGTTTTATCCAACACGGTTTTAAATTTTAAAATATTGTGTTTCAGAGGTTTTATCATTAAGAACCCAACCTCGTTTCTTCCGTTTGTTCACTTTGTTCCAGGTGTGCGGAATAGAATAAAGTCCGAGTATTCTTCTATGGTTTTTTTTATGTCTGTGGTCTTCTAGTTTCGCATATCCCTAGGATGTCCCAATTTATAGATTTTATAGAAAAACTTAGTTTGGTGATCTTACTGTCTACGAATAGAGTGTTTGCATTAAGAAAAGCCTGAGTCTTCCGGTCTGGTTTAGCGGGTGCTGGCTTACTCCTCTACGGTGACTAAGCGATTTGAAAGAGTCTTTTGGAAGAGCCTTTTGGTTTTTTCTTGGCTAGCAGTTGCTTGGGGGCTAAGCAGTCAAGGTCTTAAGGAACCTGTATGTCTTGCGTCTTATTTATTCTTTTTGGTAGTAGTTTTGTGTTTCTTTCGATTGTTGCACTTCTAGCCCCTGCTTCTTCAGGAGATTCTGACATAAATCTCTTATTGAAGTATTTAGATCCCGTCGCGCGTCTTATTTGTTTGTGTGAGTCTAGTACCACTATTCGGTCATAACAAAGAGCTACTTTATACATCCACAATCAATATACATGCGTACATACACACATAAATACATACATATCCCTCTTTTTTAGCTTCGTTGCAGTTGGGTTTAAAATAAATCATCTCGCGGTCAGTCGACGCTACTTTATTGAAAACTAGCTTCGACCACGTGGACACTACACTTTAAAAACCGTTTATTTTTTTGGGGTTAAATTTACTTAACCTTTTTTGAGAGTATGTCAAAAGCGTCATAATGGAATTAGGGACCTTTAAAACCCCCAGATACAATAAATCAGCCCCCTCGGACCATTTTGAATTTGTTATCTTGGATTTTCGTCGCCACCATTTAGTAGCTCTCGCAAACCCCTATAACATTTGGTCAAATACACTACCTTCAATAGTTTTGGGAATATAGACCCTCAAAGTTTGTTTGTTTTATTTTGTGTTGTTTGTTGTTTCAATTTCCCCAAAAAAGTTTAAGGTTTTGGAGTATTTTTAGTCTTGGCGCTTTGGTAAAAGCGTTTTGAATTTTCGAGATAATTAACAATTCCAGCTCGAGAGTGTGACTTTTCGAAAATTTTGGGATTCTATTATAAATTTAGTACATCTGTGTAAAGTTTCATTGACGTAGCATCAAAACAAATTTTCTCTTCGTGCCATATTTACGCGCCATTTCACGCCATTTCACCCTCATAGGGGTTGATTTCCAGAAAATGGTGAAATACGTGATCAATGTTTTCATAAGTCATATTGTAAAATTTTTAAATTCGTGGCATCAAAAAACAAAACAAGCTTCTCCATATACACTTTTACACCCTATTCCACACCTTCAGGGGTTGAATTTCAAAAAATCCAGTCAGTCAGGACTTGTTATTTATATTTAAAGATTAAAATATATTCTGATATAATTAACACGGGATTACTAACGTCAAATTAAGACGTTTATTACGACTAGTTTTGATCATATTCGGTGATCTTCATCAGGAGATTACAAGCGTGACGCGCTCGCGGTCAGGTCAAAATAAAAAAAAGTCGCGCACAATTATAATATCTAACATCCAACCATTAACAAAAAAAAAAAAAATACAAACATCCGAATTGAGAACCTCCTCCTTTTTTTGCAAGTCGGTTAAAACAACATTGTTTTTCATCTCTTGTACACGAACACTAAAAATTAAACCGCAAATTCTAATATTTTTGTCGTAAGAAGGCCACCACCCAGCATTTTACGTGGAATAAAGGCGCAATGTCTCTTAAATTCACCGCGTTTCTCATTTCTCACTCGGAAAAAAGCCCTCATGGCGGTTAAGCCGACGTGATCTTGAGAAAATTCCGTGGAGTAAGGTATTAAGGGACAAAACACGTACAAATACTATCGTCAAAAATTAAAAAAAAATATGATTCACTGCCTGTTGTGTCAAGGCATTGTTTAGAATACTAAAAAACATACGTTGTCTAAGAAATTTCCGAGATAATCAGAAAAAACCGCCTCCTGGAAACCTAGGGTTTTGCAACTGTGGCTGTCTTCCACGGATACGACGATATAGTGTGTGATTTTTAGTTAGCACGTCATTGTCGGGATCAAAAGTATACAACTGACGTCAGATGTACCATTATTAGTATTTAGCCTTAGGTATATGGCTGTCCTTGTTAGGGTTGTAAGTGTATGGCTAAATATTGATTTACGATTATCAGTATTTAGCCGTATTTGTCTAAAATCAACAAGCTTGGCTTTTGTAGAGTTCTCTGTCACACAATGCACTGTCTGTCCAATCTTCCTCAAGGCAGTTACAACAGTTAGGGTGGATTCGACCAAACTTGTATAAGTCTTAACCTGGGAATAAAATAACTAATTACTCTGGAGTAAGAGAACTTTTCGTTTTACCAAATCTTAATCCAGGAATAACTGTCTATCCGAGAGTAAATCGTTACACCACCAAATTTCATGGAGTAAACAAGTTATACCGGAGTATTTTAATGGCGGCCGCTACGTTAACAGCTGTTTTCGTTTTGACCCTTTATTGAAAAAGTGAATTAATAGGTTATTTCACAGTTGTGCGCTGCGTTTTATACCTATATAAGTACCAAACTTATTTTTGTATTAATTGTTAGAATCATAAAATTCCGTAAAATGCAGCGTTTACGAAACATGATAGAAGATTCTGACAGTGATGAAGATTATATTCCAAGGCGTCCATGATGGATTAAAGAAAGGAACAATAACTATGATGACCGTGGCTTTTCCATGAGTTGTTTCATCGTTACACCATCGGTTTTTTTGTTTTCTATTATGCCGAAATGTTTTTCGACAAGTTCAGTTAGCAAATTTTTTTCTGCCACCAACCAATTTGGGCTACGTTTCGTTTTTGTATAGACATTTTATTTTACTTTAATCACCACGTGTCACAACAATGAAATCTCCGAACATCAAAACAAAGCAAACAAAAAAATCTAGCTATACTATCAGTCATACTACGAGTATGTCCAAAGAGAATTTATTTGAATTTAATACTTTCTATCTGTAATGAAATGAAATTAATATTTTGTCATTGACATTTGATGACAGATGGCAGTTGACACCATTATAACCCGGCAAAATTATACGCTTAGTAAAATCTTGAGTTGTGTTATATCAACAATGACATTTCGATATTAGTCGGCTTACATATTCGTTCATCATTCATTCATTATCTTTTGAGTAACAATACCCAGTATTGGCTACTCTACACTTGCGATGGAAAAACGCAAATGAAGTTATCTGGGAGTAAGATCGAAGAGTAAATTTTTTCCAGGGTTAGTTACTCTGGAGTAATGAAGTATTTGGTCGAATCCACCCTTAGTCGGATACAATTGCACTTTATTTTAACAAAACAGCGACACAGTTAAAACTAGCAGTTTCACAAAATTATAATAAAAAATAAAAGTTTTCAGGCTTTTTGTTGAACATAATTGAAAGAAACCTTGAAAAATAAGCTGCTTAACCGCCTTAATACGTTGTTGCTCTTTATATAATATTATGTCTGCGTTACAACCATTTCTAAGTTTGCATAAAAACGGATCGCTGTCAATGGTAAAGGGTCGCTAAACTCAAAAGTCGTTTCAGGGTTTGCGAGTGTGGAATAAAATTGTACTACACCCCACGCCATGCGTTCACACGTGTTGCTTCGTGTGAGATGGAAATTGCGCTCAGACTTGAGCCACTACATACAATGTATTGTACATTGACACAAAGACATCATGTAAATTTATAAAAGGAATTTCTTGACCTCTAAATTCGTCCCTGCCTTGAAATCCTTTCTTAGCGAACGTCTACATTCCACATACTTACAAACTATCAGCTAAATGTCAGCTTTGTAAGGACGTCGTTTTAAAGATTATGAGGTCAGTTAGTTTACAAGGTGTAACAGAAAGGTGTAGTAATACTTAAGGATATTCTTTTACACGTTAAAGTGAACAACTTCTAGAACAAAAGTTTGCTAAATTTTTGAAAAAAATATTGAGTCTCCTTAAGAAATATTTAATCACTTACACCTTTCTTGTACACCTTGTATAAGTGAGCGGTAGTTCGCTATTATTATAAGTATGCAGATGGCTTTAAATTGTGTACAATGTACTAATAATGTTTAACTATAATAATTTTTTCTTTTCTTTTTAAAAAAAATGTAGTTTTTGCGTTGATATTTCACCGCTCCTATATTAAAATATTAGTGGTCTGAAACGCCTTTAACTACGCGAGTAAATCCTGGGATGAAAAATTAGCCTTTCATAAAGAGGGTACAGGAAAAAAGTAAAACGATTTACCTAAAAAGTCTAGTCTCGTCTCCATATTTTCAATCCTACAATACCATACCCAAACCAATACCCAAAACAGCTATTCATCATAACAGACGTATATTTCAATATACATGAAGAAAATATTATATAGAAGAAAATTGAATAGGCAATACAAAACTAAATTATTCTGGGTTCGCTCGCAAAAGCAAACGTTTTTCTCATGTTTCTTTTTAAGAGATCTTCAAAGAGCTCGTGATACTGTCAAGGACTTTGTACACGTTTTTCTAATTTCGTTTTTATGATTTCCCTTGTGCAAGGAGGAGGAAATGTGACTGGCCGTCTACATGTTTATCTCGCGCTTTTCAAAAAGAGATTACCATTTTTTACCGCTTTTCTTTAGACACTGTTGAGTAGCAAATAAATCTTGCATGGAACAAAGGCGTCCTGTTCCCGAGCAGGTTTTCCTCTGACAGCTAATAGACTATTATTGTATTAGATTTTTAACATATTTTTAGTTCACCGAAAGTTTCACATATTACACCGGCCGAAACCGAATGGCTTTGTTTCTCGGAGGCCCGGGCAGACAGAATTACCCGTGACAAATTTCGTATGCACGTCACGCTGCCCAATGTTTCATATGAGCCACGCAATGTAGTTTGTCATTGGAAATTCTTCTGTACTATTAACATGATACGAGAATGGAACGTACAATCAATCTCAACATTCAATAGGACGATATTTTCAAAAGGACTTTAGTACTTTCACATTATTAAATCTAAACATGATACATACCGTTCAGTACATACATGAATGATACATTTCAGTGAATTGATACCTACGGGCAAATGGGCCGTTTACTACCAACGACTTCATAACTAATAGACATTACTTCGAAATAGATACGTGCCACTTAAACTTACAAAATGCTCGTGACTGCTTGTTTCTAATTTATTATGTATAGCCATTGAATCGAACAACTTGCCAGTTTCTTAAGAAAAACAAATTCTATGGAAGGTAATTTAGATTTTTCCTAAAACTGCGTATTTCGTCATCGACCATTGTCAATTGTTACTTATCTAAATCTTATTTAAATATCTGGTCTGGGTCTGGGTGTTAGTTGTCCTTGTCTTTGTGTATGTTCCATGGCATCCCCGACACAGGAAGGTATCCTAGTGGGAAGCTATGAGTGTGAAACGTTATTATTATTTTTTTTTATTTATCTACAGTCAAATTGGTCATGAAATGGCTCAACAAGTTGAATTACGCGGTAGAATGTGAACGCTGATTATTTCCACAACATGTATATTGTATACACTTAACTGGCGTGATAGGTAGTAGGTACATAGGTACAATTTTTACTTATGTGTTTACTGAAAATATAATATTCACCATATACCGTATGTAAACATTCGTCGCTCATCATCTATCAATATCAATTTGGTATGAAATATAATGCCGCAGTACAACTAGGCGAATGCTATGAAAGGCACTGAATGTGGATGAAATGTAGCCAAATGCAATTATTTTAATGAATACATTTCGCTAATTAATTTCTTAATCAATGTTAGTGCTCTAATCATGTCTGCTGTGTTTATTCTAACCGGTCAGTCATTTTGAAAACTGTCCTCAGATTTTATGAAATAAAAAATATCTCTCGTCATAAGTCCCCCAGCAACAATACAAGTTATCTCTATCATACAACTTTGACGCAAAAAGCTTAATAGGCTTAGCGTAACCTTAATAGCAGGCTTATAGTTTGTTTTCCATACATTTTTCATCATAAATAACTGAGAATAACAAATGTCTGAGAAACTTGACATAAGCTCAGGAAAAGTCCCTACAAAAAGGTTGACTAGAGCAGGTATACGGATTATTCTAAGACCTCAGACTGAACTCTACTAGCTTCTACAATAGAAAATAAAAACATTGATCGAGTGGTGAACGTCAATCCGCCGTGATTGCAAGAAAATTGATAACTCTAATCAGTCTATAGGTATAGTCCAGGTACGTGGAATAAATTTCAATGCGCTGATCGATCTATCTCTTGCATTTTAAACAAGCGTTTTTAATAATGCTTAAGCTATAAACGATGTAAGGGAAGTGTTACAACGACACGCTATACCGAGAATGCTATAGCACGCTCCAGTACGGTAGAGTACGGTTCAGTACACGGGGCAGGTAATGGATCTCGTACATCACTCGTCGCCGAGAGAAATGGCGACACTGGACAATCTATCTTGTTTGAGTTTCACTATATTTTATGCAGGTGCTGCTTGTGCTTTGCGGTTCCACCTGTAGGTTTTATCTCTTGTTTTTAACCTCTTCTGCAGGAGTGGCATGTACACCCAGCACCCAAAGACACCCAGCAGCGGGATAAAGAAGGTTGTGGATGATGAAAGTTAAAATTAGTATGTTTCAAGCAGATGTTTACTTTGCTTGATTATAAAACTCGGGCCAGATGTTGACTTATGTGATGTGTAGCTACTAAACGTGATTTATGTAGGTTAGGTTGTGGTATTGTATGACTTTGAACACTAGTCAGAACACACGTCTTGCCCATGTTATGTTGTTGAAAGGCTTGCGGAATTTCAACACCAATTTTTGGTCTGCACTCCGCTCTAGTGTGCTGTGGTTCACACAAAATATACCGTGAAACCCGTGGACATTGCAACTCACAGGTATCTTAGACTTCATTAAAATAATAGAAATATTTTTTAATTTTCTGTCAAGGCAGTTAAATAGAATGTAAATCAGTGAGATCTGCACAAATTCAGTATTTTAATAATCCCGTAAATTAATTCATATGCGCCGTATGAAATTCCGTCTGTGCACTTCACTTGATGAATTACGGAGTTGGTGCCACGCGAATTTAATTCATATCATAATAGCGTAAAGTTTATATTGTGTTCCAGCGGGAAGGTAATAAACGTGGTATTACACTGCGTTTTAATTTTATGTTTCGGGAGTAATATAGCAATTACACAGACCCTACATGGCTTATTTTCGTTTTTAATTATACTGGAAGCGGTTTGCATGTTTTTCATGTATTCCATCTTTTATGGGGAACCAATGTAATTTAACATAAATAACTTTGTACAAAGATAACAGAATGAATAAATTAAATAAACCAGTGTGTATTTATTTACTTAAATATACTCGGTCGATCCACGTGGCAGAGCCGTGATTTTATTAATGCTCCTATCATGGCCTTAGGTTTTCTTTTTTTATGTATTTAAATACGTGTATACGTATTTCATATATTATAAATCGCAACTATCAATGATAAACTGAAATCTAAAAAGATCATAAAAAATCTACATTTCCTTGTGGAATATTCTTAATTTTTCACCTCCCAAAAATTTTCCCTAAATTTGTACACAGACGGCGTAAGTCAATCTTCCTTACTTAGTATTCTAAAACTGAGCTCAGCATAGTTGAGATATAGGATGTCTCCCTCGGCCGCGGGTGGGAAAGTACCCCACACTGGGTCCGTCCAATTAAGAATGCAAAGCGGATACGGACGGACCGCGGCCTCAAGGACCTTAAAGCTGAGTCTGGGAGGGTACGCAGAATAGTCTAGCTACCAGCCAGTCTTATAGTCAGGGTCATCAGTTAACCCGAAGGCTAACCAAACTGCCTATTTGTTGTCTTAGACTTACAAGAAACGACCGCTGCTTTCAGGAAAGTGCCGGGATTTGGACACAGTTTTTCTGGGTTTTACTTACGTATTGATGTCGATTCCTGCGGATTGTTGCTGTACTGGAGTTAACCTTGTGAAAACCCTACAAAAAATCTGGGCTAGCAGTTTATCGTGCACTGGTAGAGGCCCATTGTAAATGCTTTTTATGGTTACCAAGAATTATCCAAGAATACATAACGGTAAAAATCTTGGACTTTTCAAGGTCAGAGTGTGGCAGCATCTTCTAAATCTGCGTGTTTCATTTTCGACCACATCGTAGCTTACTAAAAAGCTAGATGGTGGTCAATCGAATTTAATCTTAATAAAAAAAAAACGAATAGGTTTCTTCTAGGCAAACGTGCTCCACCCGACACCGTGGTCCACTATCAGACGAGACGGCGCGCGGCGGTCATGCAAGCCTATTATAGAATATAAAGCAAGTCTCATGACGAAGTTGTTTAAGTCGTTGTTTGAACTGGCAAAGCTGTGGTATGCTATTCACTTTAATTCAAAGAAGATACAACTGGACCACTGAAAGCCTTGGACATCGTATTCCAAAAGGAATATTATCTTTGTGCTCTAACAAACGTCTTTGTAAGAGATATGAATTTTTACATTTTGAAGTACATCTTGACATACTGTTTAGATGTTGTATAGATTCTACTCGTATTATGAGAGGGCCAATTGTGTGCAAGATTGCAATATTAACTTTTTTTCTTTGAAAATATTAGTAGCTATATGTGGAATTTTTGAGAGTGCAGAAATCTTTTTGTCTCTGTTTTCGCTAATAAATACAGGTAATTTTGTTCAAACCGAACAAAGAAGTTATGACACCAAACCTTTGAATACTTTTAAAAGGTAATACTCAACTTGTTCTCCTAACATATTGGTAATGTTTTTTAACACATTACTTAAATTCGTCCAATTTTGTTTGTCCTATAACAACAGCCGTTAAGTTAAGCCAGAGCCCTTAGAGTAGCCTATTTTGTAATATGAATCCATTCACTCAGCCTAAACAAATTTATTTACCTAGGCTGTTCCATTCTATCCCAAAAAACACAAAAAAGTAAAAATTCCATACGTCTTAAATCTTTGATCGATAACCTGAAAAAAACTCCGAACCTTAAGTAAACCCTCTGAGCAGCACTCAAGTTTCCCAGAGCACACAAGTCTAGCAGCTGGCCAGAAGCAGGCCAGCGCTGCGTCGTCTTAAATGTTTGATTATTGAATCGTTTGCAGCTGTTCGCCGCATGAATAAAATATATCCAGCACTGCGGCTGCTCAATTTAAAATCATATTATTTTACTTCGTGCTGCGGCGCGGTTGCTTCAACTTGCTCTTTCTACGCTTTTCAAGGCTTTTGACTGGTTTTTAACGGCGGTTTTAGACAGGTACGAGTGGGTATGGGTGTTGATTTTATGTTACCATTTTTAAAACTAAACTTAGTTTGTCAAATCTAAATTGGTTATCTCTCTGTTTTTTAAGTTTTGGAAGGAAAAGACGCATGTAATTTTAATTTTGGTTAGTTTATTCTAGAAGATAGGTACAACAAAATCAAAAAAAGATTAATTTTTTCGCAATACTGTTGACTATTCTATAATCTTCAAAGAGCTAAAAATACCAAGAAGTATAAATAAAGTATATTATTATGTAAATAAAATATGAATTATAATTTTTCAATTTAAATAAATGCCACAAGAAATCATCGAAATCAGTCAATTTCCCTACCGCCTAGACACCCTTCGAACTCGGAATTACCGCTCCCGGCTTACAACCTGACCCCTCGTTGACCGCTCGGCGCTCATCGACCCAGTACAAAGGTCACGTCAGCGCACCATTGTTACTGACATTTCTATAAAAATGTTGTATTGATGAAAATACTGACATTATAATGTTGACCGATTTTTCGAAGTAATCGACCGTGGCGAATGAAACAGTCAAAGACTAATATTGTTCTGATTTTTGTCGCATATAAATCATTTATTATTTTATTCTATGAAAATTAAATGAATGTTTTTATTGAACTAATATGAAAGCAATAGACTCTGTTTAGAACATTGACGCGATTTTGATACATTAGCAAGGCGGGACGTAGTCACGCGTACGCCACGCTTTATAATCAGTCCTTCAAAAATGTCACCGGACGTTATTGAAATTATAGTTAAAATACTTAGCTCAATACAAGAGCGGACCCACGAATACGCATCAAAGATAAAATAAACAAAGCGACAAAAGATACTCGTAGATGTTTAAGGTGTTTATGTAAATCTTGTATTGACCTAATAAACGACCTTTACTATAAAAAAGATAGGTTTAATTTAATAAACTTTCCAAAGATTTAAGGACATTTTCAAACAACTACCAATAAAAACTGGCAGGTCTTTTCTAAGAGGCGTTATATTTTACTAGCCAGAGTTACTACTACTCTAGAGCGGCTCAATGCAAATTTGACTCGTAAAGAAGGAGGATAACATAAAACCGTCCTAAGTCGCCGATACAACTCGTCTGCCAATAGCCCTGCTAACAGTGTAATCCGATTCAAGCGCTAAATCGAGAGCTAGCCAGACCGATTGGGCAAGGTGCTCTGTGTTTTTTATTTTGAATTGCTTTCGTTTGATTGTTCAAAATCTTCGATCACGTCATGTCTGGTTGAAGTTTAAAGCTTAGTTACTTATACGAGTAACTAACTCAATGCATATTAAAATTTTAAAATACAAATAAAAACTTTTAAATACTTACATGATTTTAATACGATTTTGATGACACTTTTTGTCATATCTATCATTTACTTTTACGTAGGGTCGGTACTTTTTGGCTTTATTGTCTTTAATATCCAAATCGTAATTATATTTTAGCAACATTTGGTTGGCACCACACACGTCCTACACACTTTAGTGTTGCTTTAAACTTCATTCTGACTTCTAATAACACCAATACATATTAATTTTCATTTAAATATTTTACAATCAACGTTTACCCTTATCTCGAACCACCGCTATCTCCTCGACTACAGACTGTTCCCGTGTCTTGTCCTAGTCTGCGTTAATGTCCCGCTGTTCGTGAATTATTTAACGTCGGTCATTTAACGTAATGCCTGGTTGTTATTGTTTGACGGTCACAAAACGCAAGGGCATCTCTCGGGAGATTCCCAGAATTACCTAACTCTTAAGACGACGCCGGGCTGTAACTATTATTAAGAAGCTAGCTTTTTCTTGCAGCTTCGCCCGCACAGCCATATAACAGTAGACAGCACACACACTTAATCATATAATATATTATATCTTAATCTGCATAATAATAATACATACTCGTACTCACTCACGTCTACTTTTTTTGTCATACAAAGATTACTAACCCATTTCACTCTTTTAGGGGTTGAACTTCCCAAATTCAATTTTTATTCAAAATTTACTGTCTTTAGGACCAGAATTTTAGGCAGTTTCTTGATTAATCCGTCGGATGATTCCTCTTATACAATATACTAGATGGGCCATTTAGCGAAAAGCCCGGTTGTAATTGTTTGACTGCTACATAGGCCGCAAGGTCACCTCTCTCGGGGATTTTAAGAAATTATGTAACTCGTCTTAAGAGGACGTGGTAGCTATTATTTAATCTGTGACAAGGCTGAGCAAATACGATTATGAGGGTACTCGAGTGCCCTGAGGATCACCCGTCTGATGCTTAACCCAATCAATTTTCAAATTAACCGCAAGAGAGGTTTACTCGTCGAAGAAACAATGTTATTTTCTCGGCGACCGCTATTTTTATAAAAATGGCGGTTAGATTATTCTTTAAAAATAACAAGTACTACAATAAATTTTATCTGTAACATACTTTGAAAAATTGATTGGCTATTATAAACGTCCATTGTTAAAATTTATTTTTTCTAAGTTCATTTTTGTTGTTAAATTTTTCTTTTTACTTTAAATAGGTCTCAAAATAGGTATGAAATATCGATGGCACAATTTAGTTCAAAAATTTCTACTTCTAAGTTCTTTCAAGTTTCAGCTTAGAACAAATAAAAAAGAAAGAATAAGAATCTGTTATTCAAAATAATGAGTAAAATATTAGCCGTTCCACCAGTGAGCCTAATAATATTTCTCCAGCCGACCTCCTAAATATCCAAACATACCCAAAGCGCCCTGACCCCAATACATCACCAGCTTTAATTCCCCAGCATTCTCGGTCTAAAACTAAGCTGTACCCCAAGATACGTAGTCTAGATTGGTCTAGATCCAAACTTAGAAAGCCTAAAGGCCTACATTTAGGTTAAATAAATATCTTCTCATTTATGCCTGTATAAACTAGGTCTAGTAATGTTTAATGTTGTAAGTCTTGTAATTTACTTAAAATAAAGGTGATAGCACACTTGACGACTACGAAGTTTAGTGTGCTTGATCTCTTTTCATGTTGTAGATGGAGCCAGAGCAAAAAAAGTGAGGGAGAAAATTATCAGTACCACTAACTAGTTATAATCCATTTTGTTTGTAAAGAAACTAGCTGGTGTAAACAATAAAGATTAGTCACTCTACTAAAATGATTTTTTGTAATTTTTCGTGCTCCTTATCTGATATTAAATACGATATTTATTTGGCCAGAAGTATTTTTTTAATTTCTGTTGAAAATGGGAACAATAAAATTCTAAATTGGCATATATGGAAACTGTTTTATTAACTTTACGAAATTGAAAAAGTGCTACGTATATTTCGACAGAAGTTTGGCTATAGTGTGCCAAGCACAACTTTGACGTTTAAAATACGTAGAGATTATTCGATAGAAAAGTGTACGCCATTTACGCCCGTCAGAATCGAGCCACACGGGTATTAAGAAAGTTGAATTTCAAATGTCAATATTACATTAAGAAGCTTGTTAGAAACAAAAGCTAATATTACAAAACAATATTTCTAAGCAACCCTTTCACATGAATTAAATTTATTTTAAGCGGAAAAACAGAACCAACATAATATAAGTGATTGCTCATTGTGCTTACTTAGATAAACTCTCTTTTAACTAGATCTACGCTTTCCTGTCCTACAGAAGTCATCATTTTTTCGTGGATAAAGACTAGTCTATTAGTTAATCCAGATTATAAGCTACCTCCATACCAAATTCTATTCTAATCCGTTAGCCATTTTGTCATGATTGATTGATTAACAAGCATTCAGACCAACAAACTTTTACACTTTTAATAAACTAGCGACCTGCCCCGGCTTTGCACGGGTATAAAATATAGCCTATGTTACTCAGGGATAATGCAGCATTCCAATGGTGAAAGAATTTTTGAAATCGGTCCAGTAGTTTTTGAGTTTATTCAACACAAACATACAAAAATACAATTCTATTTTTTTTCCTCTTTATAATATTAGTTTAGACAAGATGTACGATGAGCATATAAAATATACCGATCTGCCAACAACCCACAATTCCCCGTCTTCCTCCGCTGTTGTCTGCACCCACGCCTTATCAAGCTTCCTAATAATTGGATAGAACTATAATTGAATAGAAGTTGGGAACATTTCAGTGCTTAACTCCGTAAACTAACAATCCTTCTCAAAATATGTAAACACAGCATTCGATTGCCAAGACAATGTTCGAGGCCCAGGCGAGTCAACACACGCTTATTTACTTTCAACTTAGCGAGGCACTACGGACGCGAAATAAAAAAGGTAGAGAGAGAAGTTAGAGGAAAAAGAACAGTCTTTTTCAGTATTTTTAGAAGGTAGCCTAAGGGTGCTGAGTGTTCTAGGTATTTAGAATTTAGTCCCTTTTTTATTTACCAAATATTTTTGTTAAATTACATTTCAGCCAAAATAAAAGTTGTTTAGCCTTACTAAAATATCAAAAAGCCATTCCAAAATGAAACAAGATTTTAAATAAAAGAGGCTTTTACGTTGTACCATTGTGTGGTAGGTACCTGAATACATTAGCAAAAACTTATCTTCGGTTTGAGTTAAGTCTCTGTTTACCTTTATATTCTGTGTGTTACCTACGTAAGCCGATGTGTGTGTATGTATTTAATTAGCAAACTTAGTGTTATTAACAAAGTTATAGGTAAGCATAATTTATTAGTTGTAATTTCGCCTTAACGTATAAGTGTGTTCTAAGAAACTGAAATGTTGCGAAAATTGTCGTAATACAAATATTTGTAAATGTGTTTTGACTTCAAAGCTTTAGAAGACTTCTACGAATAGTCTACGGACTTTTAGGCTACGAGCTATGCTATGATGTTAGATAGGCGCTACGGTAAAATTTGAACGACGCTATTTTACTGATGGTGATTTTTTAACGGACTATTTTTTTACTAAAACATATAGTAAAAAAACAAATGTCATTGTTACAGTACTGCATATTTAAAAATAGCATTAAAGTCTTTATTTTCTAGTTTTTCCAGGTTTTATTTTTTCTTGAAAAGTCTATAAAAGGCTGGCTTAAGTGCAAAGAAAGAGCAGCAAGACACTTTCTTAAACGCTAACAAAGCTCAGTACAATTTAAACTAGCAGTCCGTGCTAAAGTTAAACCATACAGAAATACATCACAAGCTTCTACCGCCATGTAATTTGTAGTTCCTTCTGAGAGCGTAACCTACACAGTGTAAAATTGTAGAGAGCTTAGTTTCGGACTACCAAAGTGTTATAAAGTTTTAACAACAGCGCTTATGAAAGCGGTCGACTGTTACTGTAGTCTAGGTTAATTGAGCTTAGCAGTCCTTTCAGTACTGTCTTCATTAGGTGAAAATTGGAATTGTGATATAAAATAACGTGACGCAAATGAACACAATATGCTGGCAATATGGCACATTGTAGTGCTGACTCTTTGGCAGGCCGCTTGTGATAGTATCACCGTTTTGCCAGTTATGTAACTACGAAGTACAGCTGCCACTGTAGTGTATAAATATAACCTAAATTCTGGATTGAAGCGTAATATTCCAAATGAAATTACAGGGTTTAAAAAGATCAAACTGGATCTAAAAATTCTTTGTCTTAGGTTGACGTGCGCAATGTATAGTCGCACAGGGATTTAAACTGTTGTAGTTTAAAATTCTAAGTTGCACTGAGGGGTTATAGGGTGCTAACGTTTTACTCGTCATGTGGCTAGCGAACTGATTGTTACGTCACTTTCGTAAAAATAAATTTTTGGTAACTAACTAAGCAGTAAATAAGAACTCATAGTTTATTCTATCGTATACTACAAAAGTTAGGTATGTCTGTAGCGCAGTCATTTTAAGTAAGTTTTATGAAGTAAAAGGTAACGAGGTAGTTGTAATACAGCATTAAATGCAGTTTTACTAAAACGAATCTTGTTTTAGTCAGAATCAATCTAAATATTATAAGACAAAACAGACTCGACTTTTCTTAATAAAACCAAACTCAAAAAGCTGAAATCGTCCCGCCACTCAATTTGCCCATTACGCACCCTTTCATTACAGTACAAATATAATCAATTGAGGCCAAAACAAGAAGAAACCTTCGATTTTTCACATAAAATAACAACAGGGAAAATCGACGCTTTGTTTGAGAAACAATCTTTTAACAATTTATTACGGATGAGGGATGAGGAAAGTTTCTTCAATGCGGTATAAATAGAGATGATTCAGACGATTATTATCATTTTTCCGCTTTTATAAATAGTCGTTTTATTGCAAAAATTCCTAGAACGGATCCTGAAGCAGATTTGAGCTTATTTAATAAAGCTCTCGTTCGGAAACGCTGCGAAATAAGATAGATTCGTGAAACTTTTTTTTATCTTCTAACGCTGCCATTTTAGCGATTGATACTTTCATTCCTTAGAAGCTGCCAACCAGTTTTTAGTCGACTAGTAGTATAATAAAACATAAAATATTTTTTTGTTATGGATCTTGGTTTAAGTTAGTAATATTTTAGCAGTTTAATTTCTATTATGTATGTGTTTTTCGTGAAAATAAGGGTCTTTCTTTTAAACGGTTGTCCTGTTGAAAATAGCAAATCAATAAAATTCTCTCCATTTTTCGATAGAAACATTCAGGCGTTCTCCCAATCTCCAGATTCATGAATTAGGAATGAATTCACAGAATAATAAAGTTATTTATGAGCTTTGGAATGGATTCATCAATACGCTGGGTTTTTGATGGACACATGAATTCATTTACATAACATATTGAACTCATATTTTATACAATATCTTTATTTACTCACATGCTCGTGGTGTAGGCTACAAATATATATTTCAATGCTAAAAGTCGTACAGAAATACTAAAGGAATCAGAAATTAGAAACATTATAGCCCAAAGTGATGTTCTTATGCTCTATTACGATTACACGAACAAAATAATATAAAAGAACAAATTATTGGTGTGTCGTGAACACGGCCGCATGTTTTACGTGAATACGTGTAATTAATTCTTTGACTCTTTAGCTATCGACTAGTGTAATTAAATTTTGTACTTAGACGGTATATATGTAGCTGCAACACCGAGATCGCTCTTATTCTGATCTCTTCTTTAATCTCGGATCCCTCGATTTTGTTATCATTGCTTTTCTGATTTGCCAGCCTGAAGCTTTTAAGTCGTATTCACATCATAAGATAAGAAAAATGAGTATATGAAGAGAAAGATTGGTATTTTACCACTTTTACTGGTTTATTGAGATTTATGGGGCTTATCACGAAACCATGTGTTAAATTGCGAAAGTTTAAAAGTCCAATAGTTCATCTGAGACATCGGATCCCGCCATCTTGAGAATTTTTTCCGAGTTTTCACTTAGCCTCGTTATCAGGGCCAATTGGCCCTAAATTAACACATCATTAAGCCCTCCGCCCGCTGGCCTTTTGGGCGACATTGAGCAGGGCGAGACACTTGGGCGGGCGGCGTTGGGCGGAATTCTGCTGAGGAAGGTGTAATCATATCGGGAGTTGCTTAATCAGCTCGCTCGGGGTCGTTGCGGGTTGTCGGCTACGTTTGGTTGGTTACATGATTAATTAACTTTTTGATAATTATGAAAATATATTATAACAATAAATGATTGTGAGGAATCGGATTCTTAAACCCAAATCTATCGTGATGTAAAACTTCTACGGACATCTATTATAAATATCTTCTACGGGCAACTATCTATCTACAAACAGTCCGTTGGTAAGGGATCAGTGGCGTCTATAAATATTTGTCACACCAGAGAGAAACCCCGCAAAAACGTTGCCCACATTAATACTATATCACATACTTTAAGCTTGTAATACAAGTATAATTTAAAATTAATTTCTCGTCATTTGATTAACGAATGATTTTGATTCACACTTTTGAGGACTCTATTATGGAGTTAATCATCGAAAATTACGTATTTAAATTTTTTGTAATTTATTGAATCAGGTGCTACTTCGCGGAACTTCATTTTCAAAAAACATTTTTTAATATAGTATATTAACATTTAACACATTTATTAACTGGCTCAGCTCCACAGTTTCACCCGCTACCAACAGGACAGGTTAATTTAACATTTTAAATTCCTTGCGCTTCGTTAAACAATTCAACTGAAAAATCAAAATAGACGCCTTAACTATTTACCAACGTAAAAAGAACTCGGAAACTAGATTGTGTTATCTTTAGTAAAATGAAAATAGTTTGCCGAGCCAAGTTTCTTTCCAGTACAACGTAGTTTTTTAGTATTCAGGCTAGTTGGGAATAATTAAGCTAAAAAAAACTTTCCAAGTAGAGTTCAATACTCTCGTTGTTTGCGATTGGATTTATTTATCACGAAAACCGGCACAGTTTTGACAAATTTTGTTTTAAAACAAACTCTAGTAACACGTCTTGTTTTATAACAGTTTATATTTAAATTAATTAATAACATGACCGCCAAGTGTCATAAATTAAGTAGTCACAATCAAGCCTTCTACTACACATACCTACCCCTTCCTCCACACACATAAAGTACATAAATTAAAGTACATTATGTACATGATTCCAGTCATCATCTACATTAAAATCTCTTTAGCAGCTTAGAAGTTATGGTGGAATTAACAAACCTGATTAGGTACGTGAACCTCAAAAACAAAATAGTCCTTTTCAGGCAATCATAAAAAAAGCAAATCGTTTCCTCCATAATTGAGTTCATTGTAACGTTTACTTTGCAATGATAACTCAGTGGGCATGTGTTTGGATGCGTCGTCAGTTCAAACCCCGACGTTGAAACAGATTCAGATTCCTTTATTTATATGAACATGGGCACATAGTACTGGTTTTAGGTTTAAATAATTGTAACACCTCTACAGCAGTTGTAATTGTATCAGCCCGTATTGAGCGTGCAAAATACAAAACTATAGGAAACTAGCTGCGTTCTGCGACTTCACACGCACCACAAATTGTTGATGATGATGATAATAAAAATATATAACAAATGGCCGTTATGAGAGGAAAACGTGGATCGAGTAGTATGTCTTTTCCAGCAGAAAAGCTTTTAAAATGGTTTTGAATACAAAAAAAATATCTCGTTGAATGAGCTGAAGTTGCTGGCGAAGGAATACATCATACCAAAGGAAACCAAAGCACGGTGGAATACTTTGTAGAGCTTAGGTATAATAGCTAGCTTTAAGTTTAAAATCTGTCATCTAGAATCTAGGAGTGTGTTCTCGAGAATGTCATTTCCAGTCCAAGTTGGTAAAAACGCTCTCATAATGTCTCATATGTAATGTAACAAACTGTAAAACAAAATGTAAAACGCAGCTTACGGCTTCGATAACATTTTGTTTCAACCATAAAAAAACGTGCGTAAAACGTTTTAAATTTTACTTTCATTTACTCAGGAAAAAGGTTTAATATTGTGAACAAATGCTGTGAATTTCCTGGTATTTCCATTATTCCATAAAAGCCCGACATATTTGTCGTAATCTCCCCGGTAATGGCATGAAAATTCGTACAGTCATTTTCGTACGATAACGTCAGTCATACAAAATGTCTAGAGCATACGTTATCGCTCCACGTGTAACAATAATTTCTAAAATCAACGGACATCTTAATAGCTTGTACGAGATGATAACTTAAAAAAAGACGATGACCAATCGTGTAACTAACCATCATTCGTTTAATGTTTTGTTTTTGTGTCAATAAATGTTGAGTCTAATATTTCCTTAGCACCCAAAAAATATTTGAAAGAAATGAAAGCAGACCCGAAATCAGTACAAACAAGTCGTTGAATACATCATCCCTAAAATGTTTAACAACACGGACACAAGATTAAGAACGTGGTTCCACTTACCTTGCTCTCTTATTTTCAAGCCGCTTTTAAGACCAAAGTTCACTTACAACCTATTTAAACACTGAAACACTAAATCTACTGCGGACAGAATTTCAAAATGTACGAATTTTAATTGATGTTCTACATTTCGTGATACGAAGTGTCGAGTCCGCGGGGGAGAGTGAGCGGCGCGCCTGCCCTCTCCTGCGTCTGAAAGCCTACTGCAGAAGATAGGAACCTGTGTTACATCCCGCATCAGAGCGAGGGCTCTGCGCAGGCGCGGAGTGGTCTTCCAAACGGGATGTAGTCAGCTGACGGGCGGTAACTAAGGTCACTGTGTCACGACGGATGTTCCTTTCTCGAATCTCTTTTTCAATGAGAACCCCAATCTGGTGCTGTCTTCAATTCTGAAGTGCTAGTTTTCTACGTGAGAAGAATAGTAAAAGTTAGACTTAGATACGAAAGTTTCATGTTTTTTTGCGTTTTCTCAATATCAGAGCAAAAAGAAGGAGAGTAATTTGGTGCTACCTGATTTGCTTCTTACCTTTTCTTCCCTTTTTTTATAGTGTTGTTTGTTTTCCTGATCTTCTAAAAAAAGTCCAGTCCGATTTCTCTACTTTTTTAAATCGTACCACAAATTCGACACCAGCGAGCTGATTCAGCTATCCGAACATCGAATGTATTCGACGATTATCTTCAAATCGAAGAATTTGAATTTATATGTAATCTCGGAAAGATTTGACATATTCTTTCCGAAGGCGGAAGACTTTTCGAAGATACTCGTAGAATACCTTCTAAGTTCGGATAGCTGAATCAGCCTGGTGTACCTATTCATCTGTACTACAACATGGGGAATTAGGGATGCATGGGGCATCAGAAACAGCGTTCCATTTTCATAATCATTCCTTTTTTAAACTAAATGACTTATTCGAAACTGTCACAGCACCACAGTAAATAAAAATGGACAAGCAGAGCTACGACTCTACAGTTTCTGTGAAGAAAGCTTCACAGTTCTTATTCGGACCGTGAGGTGGCGCGATTGAGTCGTTAACATTCATGAGCCTATTAGTGGTTCATAAAAACTTTGAATTACAGGAAAATGTTCTCCTTTCCCCTTATTTACATTGTGTTTAGTAATTTTGTTGCCTCCGATTTGGGAGTAAGCGAATATTTATTACCTAATCAACTATGCAGCTATAAGATATATAAATATTAAATAAAAATATATAAAAGTAGAGTGCGTCGCTCACTTTATATATAAAAGGAAAATATACCAATACCATAATTGAACGGAAATTGAGGAAAAACATGTACAAAAAGAAACCAATAAATGTAGGTAGGTCGAGAAAAACTTGATGTTTACGACATCACATTTTCCAAAGTCGCGCTAATTCCCGAACTTTCTCGCCCCAATTTCCATCGCCCTACCACAGATTAAATATTAGTTAGTACGTGCACAAAATAGTAAATCCGGTATCGAAAGCTCTCGCCTCCTAATTACGACTCGGGTAGAAATGCGATCGTAAACGAACCGGTTTACTGCACTCGAGTGCGCTACTTGCTTTAGGAAAACGCTGACAATCAAATATGAACCTAGTAACTACTTGGTTATGATTTGAAAATGATAGGCAAATAACAAAATTATAAAACGTAAAAAACTGTAAAAAAATGTTCGAAGAGGTTCCTATTGATTTTCAAATGTTTTGATCAAAGAGAAATTACTTAGTAGTCAAATTAAAGTATGATTTGTTATGCTTCAGTGAAGCCCTGATTTGATATTTCACAAAACCATAATTTGGTAGTGAATTTTGAAAGCTAGTCAAAATTTTTAGAACAAATTGTAAATAAGACGCCTGTAGTTAAGATTTATCATTTTCAGCTCATAATAATTATATGCGATGACGAACGAATAGGTATCTCCTAAAGCCATTTAGTAAAGAAAATTGATTCTACTTGGCTGCATAAGATCCAAAAGCTCGTTTGTGGCCTCCTCTTTAGGACTTGTCTATCGCTGTGGTTTTTGTTCCGATTGGTTGTAGCAAAATCGCTAGACCAATTCTGGGCAAAAATTATAAACTCAAATTATATATCTGCTGGGATAATATTAGGTCTATCCTCGAATTGCACCACTGATCGTGGCCAAGTGCAGCATGGTAGATTCACATAGATACGCCATTCTTGGTGAAGAAAAACATCGTAAATAAAAATCATAATAGCAAAAAAATATCTCAGCTATAAAACAAACAAGTAGGTAGTCCCAACTTAAGTGAATAAGTGAAAATTATTATCACAGAGAAAGTTCTAGAAAAACCTAGCACATTCTCCTAATTAATTTAGTATCGCCAACTATGGCACTAGCATCGTTAAGCTGCCAGTTAGTGCACCTCCGAGGTTACCGCGAACCAAACTGCTTTGTTTACTGCAGAGCTGAACTTGGGGATCTGCAGTTAGCAGTACGCCGTAGTTTTACTGGCCAGTGTCTGCAGAGCACCAATCTAGTAATCTTTACCTTGTGATTTGTAAGTCTGAATCGATAGGCAAAGTTATTCGTTTGGTTATGCGAGTCTCAACCTACAGTGGATCGGAATTGGCTTAATTTTGACTCTTGAAGCTTCCTACGAGTGTCAATATGAAACCAATTTCGTTTACTAGTCGATTACACAGTAAGGCCGTTAGTCTTATCTCAGATTGGTTTTGGGTGACATTTACGCATGAATTACCTCTAGTTTCCTATTAAGCTGGCAAACTTCAAGACCTTTCAAGTTTAAGATCGGCGACTTTAAGTGAGAGTTTGTTGGGTAGTTCTGCTAGCTGACCTCAACAGATCAGTGATCAGTGACTATCTAACTTCCCTTCAGGTAGGTGACTGTGAGTCGCTTTTGTCACTTAAGATTATCATGTTTTAGTAATAAAGATTGGTTGTTTATTTTAGAAGCATAATCGCAGTTTCGGGTGGTGTAAAAGCTTTCACAATATGGCTAACCTTTGAGGTGAACTAAAGTTTGTAGCACTGTAATAAGTATCATCTAGTTATATTATGCTCTGTGGTACAATTGGGCACTATAACCGTCGACTGGATGACTCAACCTCTAAGTATCTTTAAAATAAATAAAAGAATCTCGCCCAAGACAACCTTGTCGTGAAAACTCATCAACTAATGTCAAAAGAAGACAAATAAAAATCAAGCAAAGACCGCCCTTTGCGCGAAAAATAATAACAATAAAGTGTCCCATCCACTATAAAGGCTTACGAGCACTAAAAGCGAGCGAACAGTGTGCTAATGAAAACTCCGCTAACGGTATTAAAGCCGGAGACACATTAAAGGCTGGGCTGCCCGCGGTTGACACTGGGCTTAATGAAAAATTTCATAACGAGCAGAGTTGACCAGCGGACTGCACATACCGGGGCACGATGGCATTCGAAGCTACCACGCGGCCGAACGCTTTCACTGATTAAAATTTTTAAAGCTACAGATACAGCTCTACTATCTGGATACCGTGGACGTGAGCGCTGCTATAACATTCAATGAGGAAGTGCAAAGGGGAAATTTTAGTTTACGTACTCCTCTAGTGCATTGACCCAAAATGAGTGTTGGCTTTCGACACCACAAAAAACCACTGATTTTGGTCTTGAGCTAACTGTCTTGTTTACTGTTACTGTTTAGTGTTAAAGAGACACTATAACCCATGTGGCATTTTTTGTTTATGTTCCTGTCAATTTGTAACATTGTCCCACAGAACTAAAACACTATTTCCCAAAACTCGTCTCAATTCAATTCAATTTTTGTCAATAAAAGAAAACGTTCCCAATCGGCCAAGGCATGAGCCCGTATAGACAGGTGGCAGATTTAAAATGTCACCTTTACAATAAGACCCGGCTTACACAACCCGCCTTCAACTTCGAAATTCGAATTACACGAATCGAAAAAAGAAAATTCGAAGTGGACAAAGGCGCCACTCGAAGCTAATGGAACACGAATGGAATGGAAAATTTTTGCATCGACCTCCTTTGTTGTTCTTGTCTTTCGTTTGTAATTCGTTTATTCGTTTTCTTCGGCTATTTGGTAGATTGGGCTGTCCGTGTCGGGATCAGCGGCGACTGCAGCCGGTGCCAAATTCGACCGGATTGCAATGTAGCCAGGATCTTTATGTGGGCCCCGCGGCTCAAGAGGCTTTATGCTATTGAATCTTATTTATTTGTATTACTTTGGTTAGACTAAAGTGGGCTTAGTTCCAATAGCCGTGCCTAAAATGTTGCTGGACTGAAATTTCGAAGGATTTTCTCTCGAGGTTAATGTTTGAAAATTCAATTTGTAACCACAAAAGAAACTCACTACGTTAAAATCATAACTTCATTTTTTTATGTGGCTTAAGAGGCCTCACCACTGACGCCTTAGGAGTAGAGTAAATTGTAGGTGAGACGACTCTTTAAATCGAATCAGCTACACCAATTTCAATCGTTAATCGCTTCAAAAGTTAGTACCTTACCGATAATCCAAATCTGAAAACCACCTTTAGAATGCACTCAACTAAAATAGCAACCTAAATCTTGCAGGCATATATAGGTACAATATAGATGCATATGTTGGTATGTAGTGCACTTGAGGCTACAATATTCGCACAGCACATCCCATGCACGTCGTTCAACTGGCTCTAACAAGGCGCACTTGAGAGCGCGCCCGCACGCTGCAAGTGTGGAGAGGCCCTTAGCCTGCAATCGCCACCTTACACCTGAATATAATGAGCCCTAAGCTCTGAGACGACTCATTAGAACAGAGCTTAGCTCGAGAGGTCTTAAAAATAGAGAAATAGAATGAGAGCGAGCGAGAGAGCGAATGAAAGTAAGGCTCGGTTTGAAACTAAGACCGACTGGTCTTTGAGAAAAACTTAACAGCAATTAGTGGGCTGCTACTTCACTTGGGTCGTTTGATGACTTCGTATTTTCTGAAAGTTTCTGTAAAATAATTTGAATAAAATACATAAACTTTTTCTTTGGACTTTGAAATAGAATTTTGTGTACATTTCATGCAAAACTATTTTAATGTCAAGGCGTAATGAGTTGAGTTAAGCCCTAAAATATTGCTAGTATGTGAAAAAATTAAGTTTTACGAAACACTGAACAGTTAAAAAAATCGTGCAGACACTGTCACCGTAATTCTTCAGTGTTTCACACACTCACATGATCACCCGTCCCACCGTATTTATACGTATATACAACTAGCATCCAAACTCAAAACCGATAAACTGAACACACTGCAACAATTTCCGTCACGGAAAAGACAAAGAATCCTACAATTTATTTCATTCAGACAATATCGAATGAAATTTTGTTTCCATCTTTTAAATCGCAAGTCCATATTTCTTTCTATCGGACAAAACTGGAGTACACTAACTAATCCTACATACCTACTCTGAACGTTGTAAGAGATATCGAGAGGGCGAAAGCGCTAAATTGCAGAATATTGCTAGAATCGATAGGAAGCCGACGAAGTCGTGAGTTATTGCCGCGCTCTCCACTCGTATCTCTTACGTGCGGGGTCGATCCTGGTGGTGACTCGGAGAAAATACAAGTCTTTGTACTCGATACAAAATACGTACAAATTCCGCTGGCTGTAGCGCTATCTATCTGACCTTTTTTTAAACTTTTTTTTGAAGACTAGATAAAATTTTTAAAAAATTGGTTTGAAAAATTAGTTCTAACTTACCTATATTTACACTTTGCTTTCAATTCCAGTTGTATTTATCAGACTTGACGGTTTTCTGCAATTTTGGTTAACTCTATCACAGACACTACATTTCCACATCTAGTGTTTTCTCTTTCATCACTAAGTGGTCGTGATCTGGTAAACAATTTAAATTAAACTATTAATTAAATACGTAGCTCGGTTTAATACTAAAACTTTCAAAATGTCCAAAAGAGGCTTCTCTAGATTTCCCAAAAGAAACTTTGCCCATTCCGAATCAGTCCACAAACCTAAACTTAGCATGCAGCTCCACTTGTAAACTTGTAAAACCTTTGAGAATAGCTCGCATAAGCCTTATTCCTATGCAATGCGATAAAAATGCAGTTAGGTCTGTAAATAATGCACTTTGACAGGCAAAGCTAAGTGTATGCCGAGAGAGCAAGCCTCCTCACTTATTTACATATTCAGCTGTGCAATATTGTAGGAGCACTACTTTATAGGTACACTTTTGTGAAACTAAGTATATTGTTGGAGTGTGTGAAAGGGAGCGCTTTTAACGATAAGGGTTTTAAGTATTTTGTACCTTACGTGAATGCTTTTGGGATTTTAATTATCTGTTTAAAATATAATAGTAAATTTAAATAAATTGTATGAAAGGACCTGTATTTTATGGCATTTATTTAATTGTCGGACGCCCAAAACGTCGTGGGATGGACGACATTAGAAAATCGCGGATTAAACTATATAGAGAAGTTAAATGGAGTAGGTAAAGACTGGATGGTCCAAGAAAAGAAGCCTTTGCCAAACAGTAACCAATCATCAATTAATTGGCAGAAAAATGGTGATGGTTACGCCATTTACAAGAATTTTACTCTGAGTACGTTGACTCTACGTAATTGCACCACTACGTTTTTATCTAACTACAACAACTCAGTATCGAATTGATTAAAAAGTGTTTACAAAGTTTACGAAGAAAATTTAGCTCGTTCCTGAAATATTAAAAATTAAAATATACTTTCAGTACTTAACCAAAGTTTCAAAGCTATAGAAATAAGCAAAGCTTCTTACTCGACCGATCCTTGAATATTAAGCGCCGGTTTTTATGAACGCCCAGTCGAAGTTTTCAATCAATTGTGGAAGCACCTAGTTGAAACCGGTTGAAAGTAGTTGAAGCTGGTTGAAACTTTCGGCTTGTTCTCCCGAATAAAGCAGTGTGCTTCGGTATCAGGCCATAAAAGTTTCACTTGCTGGAGCGAAACTTAAGATTGGTCGGATGAGAATCCGCTGCCCGTGCCAAGTGTGAGACGAAACTGAAGTGTTCATGGGAATGTTGGAACCTAATTTCTTCTATTTCATTTTATTACCAAAAGTATAAATATGGGAAGTTATATTGAACCATGTGCCATAAATATCCTAAAGTAAATCGGGTGTAAAAGAAGTAAGAAGGGTGCAGGAAAGTAGTGTACAATAAAACACTACCTATTTCAACCCCCGCGATGCTATATTAGATAGCTTTCAGGTGGCCTAAAACTAGACAGGCCTATACCTCACATAGCTACGTTTTAGCACTTGTGATAGATAATTTTAAACATAATAAATTAGTGACGTCACAACAAAGTGCTTGTATATCAACAAGGTATAAACCTTCCAGTTTCTGTCCACATTACAACAGATCCACTCCACCCAGCTCTAGAACATTCTTATGACATAAGCTATAATTTGGGCGCTGCCTTGCGGTAAGCCGCCAGTCTCATGCATACATTATGGTTCCAGGTAACCTGCCCAAATGGCCACCTCAAGTGCACCGGGGATTTGTTCTGGACTGGCTCGTATGTTAGACATGTAGTGGTCTGAGGAACTAAATGCCGAGGCATTTAACTGCTCGTTTAATTTGTTTGTCGGATCAAAGAACGTTTGCAGTTGAGAAGTTAATTCTTAATGTGGTATTTTTGTTACTGTTAGAAAGAGAGTGATATTTTTCTGGAAGCGTGTGTGTATGGTATCTACGTGTAATACGTGTATTCTATATTTGCCGTATTCGTATGTTCTTATAGTTTATTTTAGGTTGTGTGGTGTTGTTAGATTTGTTTTCAAATCAAAAATGTCATAGTCTACCTTTTGCAGTTTGGTTTTAAGTTTTTCACACACGCATAAAAGGAGTGTAGTATTGAATACATTATCAGATAAGTGGTAACCGCACATCCAAAATTTCATGAAATTTGTTTCAGAAATATTCAGACATTTTTTGTAAAAGGGTAGAGTGTAGACCAATAACAGCCCCATAAAAAGGAGAGAGATATTTTTTCATGATATTTTAAAATATTAGTAAAATTTGGAACTATTTATTTTGTGTTTTACATAGTAAACTAGCGTAAAATACATTTTAATATTTTTTAAATTTTTCATGCACTAAATATTCCATAAATATGGCTTATCTAATTTTATATGTCAAGTCAAGTCACATCGTGCCGTGTACTCAGGCTGGCCATAATAGCATCTAGCTGCGGTCAAGCAGCTCCGATACCGCGCCCCGTCTGCGGCCGACGCTGGATGACACTCTGCGGCACTCGGCTTTCAGCCCCACCCTTTAGGGCGCTTTTGTTTTCTGCTCTAGTTCATGGAAATTTCGGTTGAGACATGATTTTTGGCTCTGGAAATAATGATGTCAATAGGTACTTAAGGTACCCAGTTAATCAAGATGTACTTAATCTAATCTGAGTGTTAATCTAGGTACTTAATTAATGTGTGTTTTATTCTGCAAAAATATTACAGTATTGTAGCTTTTTGTTAGACTATTTTTGTGTTTGTAAATCTCAGATTTTTGTGAAGCTTTTAGCATTTAATTTAGCGCCGAATCAATTATGGGTTAACCAATAGACTGAAACGGTGTGATAATGATAATATGTATAATAGTTTAGAAAGTGATAGTTTATAATGGTGGAAGTTATATTTTAAAGCTAGATCACTTCACTTCTGTAAGAAGGTTTATTCAACAAGGCATTAAACTCCAAGTAAAAAGATCTTCGTATCAGGAAGATCTAATAGTTACCTTTTTAGTTTATTAAACTACTTTACAATCCTACTACTATTATAAAGGCGAAAGTTTGTAAGTATGGATGTATGTATGGATGTTTGTTACTCTTTCACGCAAAAACGGCTGAACGGATTTACATGAAATTTGGAATGAAGGTTGTTCATGGTCTGGATTAACACATAGGCTACTTTTTATCCCGGAAAACGCGGGTGAAGCCGCGGGGCGCAGCTAGTCTTACAATAAAACAGAACTCAACAAACTATAAAACCAACATTAGCATTAAATTCCAACTTCATGCACAACGCAAAGTTTCCAACTTTGCCTGTGAACAATTTAAAACAAGCCCAAAAACCAGTATGGTTAATAAAGCAAGTTTTATTAACGGTTGCGCAGTCTTGGCGTTGTTGGCCGATGTTGGCTGTAGTTGGCCGTTGTTGACGGTTGTTTTAAGTTCCAAGCTTAGCGGGTACGATCGAGCTCGGTCGCGCACTCACAGGTATTCGCACGAACTTTCCAAGCGGGTTTTTTGTAACAGTTTAAATAGCATAAGAAGTAATCAGCAAATTGTCACTAACAACATACTCGTAGCTTCGTAACATCAATTTCAAAGTATTGTATGCCTGTGATGGCCTGCAATCCTGCATGTTACATTTTTAGGACTCAATAGCTAAACTGATTTCGAAAAGAGTTGATTAAGAAATAGGTTGGTAAGAAGTGACCAGAAACTGAGGTGAGTAAAATAATCAATAACCTGTACAAAGCAGCGGGTTTAGTAAAGGTTGATTGTTTTCATTATTTTTTTTTTCCTTTTCTAAGCTATTTCGCACAAGTTACAGAATTTCTGACTCTGTCAGCCAAAGCGATTTTGACTATGATAATTACAATCAAAAACTTGAAACAATTTTATACCGAAAAATTAGGAACGACAGAAAAATCTTAGGTAAATCTTTTGGATGGTCCTTTCAAACGGTATGATTATTAATTTACAATATTGAAACCACATATACGTAGGTATTTATCGAAAGATCCTTGACATACTCGTATATTGGAATATTGTATTAGTTTCAAAGTTGTTTGTAGTGAATTTGATTGGTTTTGTTTGTCTTGATGATGAATTGGTAGAATGCGGACTTCCGCATAACTTGCCGGTTAACTTTTGCTACATTTAATTAATTTGATTTTGTAGAGTCGACTTTAAAATTTAATTATTATATTAAACTTTAATAATTTTTCATTTTAAAGTAATAATTAATTGAATTTTCACATCTTCTACTCTGGACCCTTTTAACCCTAGAATCGTGAAAAGAAATCGTCTCAAAAATGCACCATAGTTTTATCGATGGCACCAATGTTACCGTATCACAATTTTCAAGGATAATAAGTTTGTATGGTAATTAGCTCAAATCACAATTTTCAGTAAAATCTCTTCTGAATTGAGAAGGAACATAACGACTAAACAAAAAATACAAGTTCATAAAGGCTGAATGGATAGGACTAACCGTAGCGTCAGTTTTTAGGGCGCCTAAGAGCGTTTAGAGGCCTCTGACATGACTTGTCAGTTTAATAACACATTACGAAAATATAAGTTCCTTTGCACAAACAATTCACATTTCTAATATGTGATATCGATGTCGTAATAATGTGATATTGTGCTCAAGACCAAAAAACCAAAAACCAATAGCACTGCTCCATCTTATCCAATTACAGTTAGACCACTATGACTCGAAGATCGCTCGATATCTACATCTGCAAATTGCGTCTCGCTCTGAGCTGAACCAGGTCTAACTAGGTCAAGTGTGTTCACTACTAGTCTGTGCATTGTAAGCTCGCGACAGACTCACCGACTCACCCACTCTCTTATCATTATCAGAGTACAGTTTTATTCCTAATTCAACGACTGTACCAAATTATGTTGCAGTTTCAAGTCGAGTTTTTGAAAATTTGATGTTAGGTTCAGTGAAGTGGGGTAGTTGTTAAGTTAGTTTATATTGAGGTGTTGTTCACAATTCTGGTTGGCACACTGGTCAGATTCAAACTTTGCGTTCGCATTTCGATCGATTTGCTTCTCTCGTTACTAAGAAATTTTATGTCGGATAATTTATTTTTTCTTATTCCTTTAGTGCCACTGGAGTAGTAACTAATAGAGTAGTGTAGTAATCATATCGTAATGTAATAGCCGAAATGTAAATTATAGACAAAGGATACATCGTACATAGGCCGAGGTCCTTGTGTCAAAGAGTTTAGGCCATTTGAAGGCTTTTAGCAAAGTTCCCATAAACGTGGCGCTAGTCATCAGGCCAGCGCTTTCCTTGTCTACTCATTGTTAAAAAACACGCTAGACTGGCCGCAGCCATCACAACAGCTCAAAACACTGCCATTTCTATTGAATCTCATTTCATGGTGCCAAATTACTGTTATAGGAAGACTCTTGAAGACCGCTCGGTGTCAGGTTCAGTGAATGACTGAACCGATGTAGGTCAAGTGGGCTCTCGTCTGTTGAACGCAGTTTGTGCATTGTTAGCAGCCGAGAATAGATTCAGAATCTGAATACTACCTTTGTTGCAGGAGCTTGAAATATGATATAAACGGGAGAACTTGGGAGAAACTAGCACCTAAAAATATAAAGATGTTGAACGATTTTGTTAAATACTACACTGAGAAAAATGGCATTTTAATTTCCGATTTCCGATGAATTCACTTAAAGTACGGAGCTTACTGACGTCATCGTAAAAACTGGTGCTAATCATCGCGTTTTGGTGAAATCGGAATGTTCCGTACTTTAAGTGAATTCATCATTCTTTTAGCGGAATTTAGATGGGCATTTTTCTCAGTGCAAGATGTAGAAAAGAGAGTGTTTTTGGTAAATTAAAATGAGCCCTGTATAGTCCAACGCACTAATAGATCGATCCCGCATACCGGGCATGCATCAGCCGCGGTGAAGGGTCCCAGTGTGACTGCATGTGCCATCTCTATGTAAATGTATCGCTTGCTTATTCATGTCATCGACACGACTCTACTGTTTGCTATCAATACCGACTTGCTCGTATCTAATGGTGCTAGAAAATAATACCTATCCACAGGGTTATAAAGAAAGGGTATGCTAAGCCGAAAAATAAATCATAGTTCTTAAAAAAAATATCAGCGGTTCCATAGAAAATATCATGACACTCGACAAAATGTGTGGAACACCTGATTTTTTTTCACGATCTCCGGGTTGGTCCCATAGTAAAAGTTGCAAATAATAGTGAGTTCCTATAACCCTGCATACCTACTATGCTTGCATTTAAGTGTACAGTCGTACCTATTTGATGTCAAATAGCTTATTAGTATTGTACATACCTCTTTATACAGATCTATATCTATATATATAAAAATGAAACCCGTTTTCCTTGGTCATCGCATCAAGCGTGAAAGGATGGAACAATTTCGCTAATTCTTTTTTTGTTGTGTTAATTATTGTCAGGAGAAGGTTCTTATGAAAGAAAAAAACAAGAAAGTTGAGCGGAACATTAGAAAATTAAGACATAGTTATGATAAGACAGGATAACGTCTGTCGGGTCAGCTAGTACTTTATAAAGTAAAGGGTTAAATTGTCAGTATTGATATAAATTAGTTCCAAGAAAGAAAAAACCGCAATAACTTTTTCATTTAAAATTACTGTTAATTAAACACGTAACCTTTGAACCCACCGAACAATTAATTTCTCAGAATTTTATCCTTCTTTCTTCTTTCAAACAATACGCCAAGTTCGCCAAATTCTACTGTTGACATTTGAATGACATTTGAACTCGAATAATGGAAAATTGTATAATTATTCTTTTAGAGCTTCACCATTCCCAACCGAGGGAGGAGGTATGAAACCATGTAAATGTTGGACGAATTCAAAATACGTCAAAATAAAATCGGCATTAACTAAGAAGTGGATAAAAGAACAGAAAAGTTCTGAATTTACTCTCGCTCCAGAGGCCATCGGCCTTCCAAAGAGAAATAATAAATTTAGCAGAAGTACGTGTAACTAAACCCTTTTCTTTTGAGGCTTTAGATAAAAGGAGATTTCGTCTATTATTTTTTTGGTTTAAAATTTTGCATTTTGTAGAAACCTTTTTATCCTTTGATCTAATACGCACACGGACTAACTAATGACTTCGCTCTACCCAGATTTTAAAAGGGAATCGTGTGCTACCAATCTACGTATAGAATATCACAATTACATTATTAAAATTAAATTATATAACTCCTTAAAATAAAACAAAAAGTCAACTTCGAAATATATTCAGACTGACTATACAGGGTTATTCATAAAGGGTATGCTAAGCCGAAAACAGCTCATAGTACTCATCATTATGAACAACTTTTACTATGGGACCAAACCGAAATTCGCGAAAAAAAATCAGCTGTTCCATAAAAAAATGTCAATGACTTTTGACAAAATGTACGGAACAGCTGATTTTTTTTTTTAAATTTCGAGTTGGTCTCATAGTAAAAGTTGTTCATAATAATGAGTACTATGAGCCCTTTTCGGCTTAGCATACCCTTTATGAATAACCCTGTATAAATAAAGTTCGATATATTTTTACAGCAACGGTCTAGTACGAACTGCATTATGCAAAATTCATTTTGTACTTTTTTACGAAATTGAAACATTTTCTGCTTATTGAGAAAATAACCTCTTTTTTCACATTTTTTATATATTTGCGTTGAAATTAGCAAAATAATTCAGATAAAACAAGCCGTAAAATGTCCTTTTAACTACAAATAAATAAGTTAATTTTAAAAACTAGTTTTTATTACATTCGCATCGGAGTTACACACACCTCAGCTCAATCGGACATCGGGAAGTGGTTCAAAATTAAGTTGCAAGATTCCACCGAACAAACATAGTTAGTACATACGTAGTACATACGTTACAAGTTAGATAAAAGCTTTTAAAAAGTAGATAGCTACTAGTCGTAGTCCAACTCCTTAAAAGTCTTGAGCCGTAACAGCACCATATTCTAATTCGGAGTGTATCCAAACAACTATTAGGGGACGGTGGGGTAAGGCGGGGTAAGGCGGCACGCGCGGCTCAAATTGCCCACATTTATAACTCGGGTCAAAAGAAAATGTTTTTTTCATTAAAAACCGGCAAAGGGTCGTGTTTGGCCTACGTTTGGGTCTACACAGGTGGAAATCACGGACCGAGGGAAATATCATTTTTCATTTACCGTGGAGGGTTAGTGTCGAATAAAATGAGTGTGGCTATATTATAATTTGTGTAACCTTAAGTACTTTGCCTACAACATTTATTTTTTTACGGTTCTATCGGGTTTTTTTATCGTAAGTTATTTATAATGTAAAATTCTTTCTGGGTGGGTAAGTTTTATGCAGTTTTGTTTGTTTGATTTTTTTTAGTAGTTGTATGTTAGTTATTTTACGTACTTTTTTTTTGTTTCTCAATCTTTTATAGTTATTATCTTCAACACCACCTTAAAATATTATTCATTAAAATATTGCATTAATATTCTACATATTTCTAATTTTCTCGTTTCTGTATAAATTGATACTTTTCAGAAAAATTCAACTTGAACATCAACTCATTCCCCGTGTATTACGACGCGAGTCTAAAAACATTGATTAATTCACACAGTTTTCAGTCCTGGCACTTTTTGCTCGCACACATAAAGTTTTTACGTACCTTGATACATTCCGCCAGCGTTACCGTCACTCACACACGCTCAGCTCGGCTCATATGTCCACTGTACAGCCCGGAATTGACGCACTCATCCTAAACTCAAGTGCTATTTTACCCCACCTCGACAACATGGGCTGGTTATTAGCTAAGCGTTTTAGTTTACCTTTTTAAACGGGACATACACTTATTAAGATCCTTTTGGGTCTTTTTAAGGGTAGAGTCGGAACAGCCGCTACATAATTTGGGACTGCAATATTTAGAAGAATTTTAAAAAAGTATGTAGGAAAAGGAATTGCAATACCGGATTTCTCTTTTGGTAGCTTTTACTATTGAAACGAAGCTTAAGTGTTTTGAGAAGTAAACTCATAAGTTGTATTATTTTACTATGGTTAAATAATGTATAGAGTATTTAAGCTAAAGCAATACCAGTGGGTCAGGTGTTGAAGGTGTCCAATTGTCCATAGATGGTGGCGGTTACCACTTAACCTAAAAAAGCCTGTCGCTTGTTGACCTCACCACTTATTTTGTAAAAAATAACTACAATGTTTTCACTATACAGGGTTATAAGGAAAGGGTGTGCTAAGCCGAAAAGGGCTCATAGTACTCATCATTAGAAACAACTTTTACTAAGGGATCAACTCGGAAACAACGAAAAAGTAATTAGCTATTCCATACATTTTGTCGAAAGCCATTGACTTTTTCTGGAAACCAGCTAATTTTTTTTTCCCATAATAAAAATGGTTCATAATGATGAGGACTATGTGTTATTTGCGGCTTGGCATACCCTTTTCATGTAATCCTGTAGATGTAGTTTCTTTCTGCAATCAAAAATTTCTGCAACAAACACAATTTTGTGTATAAATAATTTATTTCTAATCTGCATTTGCAAATTTAGCCTTACAGCCCCGAGTCAGCAGAGCACCGACCGATTCTACACGGCAGATTTTTATCAGTATATTTAAAATCCCACGTATGCGGCTAACAAAATAACAAAATAAGCTGACCCTTTGAGAGGCTAATAAAAATATGCAAATGTACCCCTTTCTGGAAACAAGGTTGGCAAACAAAGAGTGGAAAAAGGAGAATTAAATGAGATTTTGATTAATTAAGGGCTATCGAGCTGGCAACTGGATGAGAAATTAGAGCCAAGTGTGTGCTAATGAATTTTGGTGGAGGGTTCTTTTATGAACGGTTTTGTGAACGACTTTTGAGTTGAAGCGCGTAAAGATAATTTTGTTTCAGCGTGATTTGGATTCTAATTTAAGTGCTTCCCTAATACACCGCTAATAGTACAATTTATCTTTTTGAAAATATAATGTTGAGGATATTTTCCGTAGAGTAGGCACCTGGCACAGTGATGTAATACTGATACTACGTTATTTTTGCTTTAATTGTTAAGACACGTAACAGTGTATTTGTTACAAAACTGTTTGTCAGATCGTCTTTTACTTAAATTTATATCGAACCTAAACAAGTAGATATCGTACATAGCATGTTCCACCATCTGCAAATGATTGCAAATGTTATGGGTTTTCATTTGTTCACACTCCATTCTCATCGCGCAACGTGCGGGCCTCCAAAACGCCCGATCGCATAAAGCGGCCCTAATTCTGTTTACGAGTTGGCAACTCAACTTTTTCTATCAAAAGTTGGTCGGCTCGACCGTTATAAAAGTATTTAATTTCCCGCCCAAACTGACATCGCGCTCAATTTAAAATTCACTTTTAATTTTTGTTACGGGCGATGTGACGGCGGCGGGGGAAATTTTTCGCTTTCCGAAACTTCATAACGTGATCAAGATACGGTCCAAAGTATAATATTGGAGTTGGTTTTACGCTTAACCTGAGGCGGAATTACGCTTTGTAACTGCGAACTGGTTTCTACTTACCTGGCCTACTTACGAGTACCATCCGTGATCATTGTGATAAGTAGAACGTTTAGTTACTTGTAAAAAGATGCTTCGTAAGATTGAACCTTGAGTCCTATGTACAATCTTTTAAAGATTCAAAGGAAGATTATTTACAGTAGCGAAATATGTTTATAAAAGATATGTTTTTCAGGTCCAGATTTTTGGTTTTGCTTATGTAACTAGTAGGTACTATAGTATTTTAACTTCCTCCCCGTCAATTATCTTCGTATTGCATATTTGAAAAAAGTGATGTTGTAAAATTTTCGAAGTACTTTAGCAATAATTAATATTTTTTATAATAAATCGAGATTTTAATAATATTTGATCTATTTACCTCTTCAGAGATAATGTTTTTCAGGTGTTTGTGACGTCCTATCACCTGAAATGATTTGAGCTATTTTGGTTACAAATCTGTACTTTCTGACTCGGTTTTTGCATTTGGAGTCTCACAAGCTACGTTTGACCATTTGACCGTCTTATTATTCGTTTTTGATTCCATCAAAATAATAGTCCTGTTAAAAAAGAAGTACCTACATTTTTTCAGCCAATACCGCCACGTACAAATGCCCAGCTCCGTGCAAAATACTCCAAGTAAATGGTATAAAGCAGGTTTATGTACCTAAACAATTACTACAAAGATATTTACCGGGGCAAAGGAAAGGGCCTGAGCTCGTTTATTTTTTACTACCTGCCATAATTCAGGGTACTTTTGTTCCGTAATTATAATAAATCAGATTAGAGCACATCAAAAACATCAAATAGCGGAAATCTCGTTAAACAGACAACAGGATGGGAATAATTACTGTGCTATTCACAGTAACATCTACACGCAGTATGACATCTCGAACTAACGAGAAACCTCGACAAGAAACATCGGTACTTTACGCTTAAATTCCAATGACACTTGACATCATACTCATTTGGCAGAGAATATACTTACCTCACCTATATTATTGAATGAAAAACTCTCTTTAAAAGCATATAACCTTTTCCTAGACACGGTTTTAATTTATTTCTCGTAAGATTCCATAGACACATGTTACATCTATTCTGTCAAAGTAATTCCTTGTACAAAGTTACGCTACTGTTCTACAATTGTACCGTACTTTTTTCGTTCCCTCTTTTCTAATTATGCTGAGTTTGCGCGTTAGGAGACGTTTAACAGCTTTCACTTTTTGTTCCGCGCAAAACTGTTGTCTTAACAATGGTCTTTGATAGGCAGTTTATCCCGGGGAAATAGGTTCCCTTAATTATTTAAAAGGAACAAAGCTGAACAAATTTCAGATAAGACCAAGCTAAGTTAGTATAAATACCGATAAATTGTACATATTTGTTTCATTAAAAGTTTTCATATCTATTCCACCTTTGCCTATAAATATAGCTTTGAACTTTACGCGATTAAATCACATAAGCAGGTGGGTGGACAAGCTCGTGAAATCTCTAAAAGACCAGTTATTATATTAAACCATGTCTTTGTCTTTTGTTTCATAAATAAGGGATAATCTTTTTAGCGAGAAAGGATACTATAGGTAAATATATCAAAAAGGTACTATTTTTTTTAAACAAGCTTTAATTGCATTGTCATCGGAGTTACACACGTATACCAAATTTCAGCTCAATAGGACATCAGGAAGTGGTTCAAAATTGAAATAGAATTAAATTAAATAGTTTTAAATCTAAAAACATTTAAAAGCAATAAATAGGTCGATAAGATTCGACTTGTAGGTATGTTGTTCCAAAGGAGTTTATTTTTTCTCTCTAAGCTCCCAACTGGGCGACCTCTTTACTTTGGATTACCCGAGAAAGGATCTATCATACATCTTTGTATGGGCGTTCATACAACATTTTATGGTCGGCGCGTTCAATTTCCCGTCAGTTTGAACTTCAATACAGTTAAGCTCAGATTATTTCCGCACGACACTAATGAAAAATATAGCTTAGTCTTAGACAGAACGGGTTGTGGTTCCGTACAATTATATTAAAGGCTTTAATACCTACCTTCTACGTCTAGTTTTCTATCAAGTTATATACTCGTATCTATACGTATTGTTAGAATTCTATGAAGAATATTTCAAAAGATTGGTCGAAAGTTTTGGCAATTTATGAACAGATTTAAAACATAAACAGCGATTGTTTTTTAAAGAATCATCCTAAATTCTTCTTATTTCTCTTCGTAAAAAAAGGCTGTTTTTCTATCTCCAGTCTTTCATTTCATTTTGTGAATCCTATTTTTTGTACGAGCATGTAAGTACGTGGTTATTTATTACCAGAATAATCTCACATGTTGTTGTTTGTACTCTTTTTGCACAGCAATCTAGGTTCTAGACACGAGACATTTTTTATTCACAGTCCTTGTATCTACCGTACAAATAGCGGTAGACTGTAGGTTATATTATTATGTAGGTCTGATCTGAGCCCACACACTAGGCACAGTACTAAACTGTATCCACACTACGCCACTGACAGCAAGATAAACGAGCGAGCCTAATTTATAAGGGTTCCTAGTTACGGACCCCTAATAAAAAAGCCGACTAGAGGTCCCATTACGAGGCATCTATTCGACGGAAACTCGGGGATCAGCAGGCTTACTCTGTAACTGAAGTTCATCGATGAAATTCATCAACCGATTTTATCCGACCTTTTGTACAAGTATCAAATTGACAGACGTTTATATAACATCTTGTAACGAGGTATGATTTTAAACACAATTGCAAAGTTTAAACTTAAATTAATTTTAACAATCTTAATAGCAATCCCTGAAACTAAAAGTTGAAAAATTGATACAAATTCTGATCGTGAATTGATAATGCAAAAAACTCCGTAACACTAATTGAAAATCTTCATACTCACTATTCTTGAAAATCCGACCGAATTCTATCAATGAAGTTCACCGATGGGCTTGCGATAGTCAGTAAGCCGGCTGTGTTTAGGACCTCACATACTCCGGACGGATAACAGCCAAATTAAAAGTTCCAAAGGGCAATAGCTCAAAGCTATTGTCGAGAGAGCCGTAAGAAAGCGGCATTTGAACGAAACGATCTTTGATAATTCCATTTATTGTTTGGAAGAAAAACGTACCTAGATTGCTTCGTCGGCAATAGAAAGGAAGATAATGAAGTTCTATTCTAAGAATGTTATTAAAACTCCAGATAAATCCATTAGGCGTTTGATAAACATTTTTGGTAATGAATAAAAACTAGAAAATAAATTATCAATTATTTCAGTGAGTATTAGATTTTTTTTAAATGCCTTCGACCACTGTAAAGCCAAACTATAGAATATTAGCTAGGTTTTGTCATTAGCATGTCAAAAACATTCCTCTATTTTTTTCTGATACTCCTCCCCTTATGTTAAAACCACAAAATACGAGTATACCTACGTAGCCAAAAAGCTCAGCAAAAAAATGATCTACGACAATAGTCCCAACCCTGCCTAACCAAGTTAGATAATACGTAAGCATAATTGCAATAAGCAATACTTATTAATCTTAATCTTACTCAATAAATAGCCATTATTTGAGGTATATGCTTGTCCTCTTCTAACTATAGTAGTTTCAGCGCATGGTTTTAGTACAATCTCAGCAACGTACTAACTCAGTCCACATGTCCAGAGCTGGCCTCTGACAGGCGTCCACTCCACCACTCCGACAGACACGATAATCCGCGCTCAGTGTGCGCCAGTAGCCGGTCTCAACAGATCAGCAAGCTAAACCAAGCTCAACAAGAAGATAGATCGCTATGACCGGTTTACAATTAAAAGTATTTGTTACTATCAAGTTTTTATTGAAATTTGAAAGTTGACGTTGTCATCCTGAAAATTAGAAGTGTAGAAAATAATACTAAAAGAAGCTGTTCAAATAAATGTTCATAAGTTTTTATACTTACAATAAACTGGATGACTTGCAAAACCTGTGTAGAATCAAACATCCTAATAATGTGAATGCAAAAAATTGTGATAGAGAGCGTGTGTTAGTTACTTCTTCACGCTGAAACGACTTAACGGATCTAAATTATTACCGGAGTAGTATATAACCTGAATGAAACATACCTACTATATTTGTTACTTTTACTTATTTATGTCCTAAATTAATATTCCTGTAGATAATGTTCCTGTGTCCAGTCGGGTGTAGCTGCGGACATCAACCTACACTTGCTTATCATATCGCTTGCTTGCTAAGTTGGATCGACGACTTTTATTCTGAGCATACGGTCGTTTATAAAAGTTATAGGTATTTCTAAAATATGTTGGTGTTCGCAGTTCAATATGTTGGTAGAATATGTTGGTTTGTTGGTGTAATTCTGAAACTAATGGCGTTACTTACAAAGTTGTACGTCTTGTTGTGATACGTGACATTTCACGTCAGCAAGAAGTTGTCAGAACGTTTTAAGCAGTGACTAACTTTAAGCAGCCTTTATAAGTAAGGCCCTAAATGCTCAATACAATCATCATTATCATCATCATCATCGTCAGCCTATATCGACTTACTGCTGTGTATAGACCTCCTCTTCCTTGCGCCATTTTTCCCTGTCAAATCCAATCTCATCCACGGATGACTCACGATAGATCTGATGTCGTCGACCCAATACAATCACTCCGTTAAAACCCCAGAAGCAGCATTTAGGACACGATCCAAGCTCGTGTACTAAATAAAGAGTTCAGTCCCGTTTTTAGACCACTCGCGCCAGGATTTACCGAATACGATTTTTATTGACGGATACAGAAAAGCCCCGAAAATGTGCCGGTTTAATAGCGAGTATGACGGCTGCCGAAAAACAAAATAAATGCTACATACTCGTAATGTAAGCAGCTAAAAACAGAGATGTGTTTTTTGCGGGTTATGAACGCCTGTGTACGTGTGTGGGTGTTACGTAGATATTATTATTACCTGGTTTTTATTAAAAACATCGCGTTCAATTATAAAACGTAACTAATTTTATTAAAAATGTACCACGCAAAATATAAGTAAAAAAATATTGGCTGGTTACTTAAAAACTGTAATCTTTCTTTTGAACGTAGTAGTCAGATAGGTATGTCGAAATCTTTAACCAACTAGCCAGATATAGATATAAATAGTTTATACATTTTTTTTTCCTTCTTTTTTGTTTCCGTTTGAATTTATTTACAGAAGATAACATAAATAGGCATAACTTATTAACTTAATTCTTGTTCTTTAATTTCCTGTTTTAGGTATACCTATTTGTATTTTAGCTATCTGTAGACTCAGGAAAAAATAGAAATCCAATTACAGCCATACTTCTTAACTAGAAGTTAAATATACAAGCAATTTAAGTCTCATCCATTATTAATAGCTCCGGCCCACGCTAAAAATAAGTACACTTTTCGCGCGTTACTGCGAATCCGTAAACAATTAATCAGAGCGGTAATCTCTCGTAATTGGAGATTATGGCGAGGCCGTGTTCCACGTCACGTCTCGCCGCGACACGTGGATCGGCGAGGCTTACGCGACACACGCCATCTGCAGCTGTCGCGGAGCAGCGAGCTTCGTGTACTGCTGCTGAGAGATAACTGTGTGACGCAAATGAAATATGTTACATCATAACACGTGTATTGATACACAGGAGATTTAAGAAAATAGTTTTTCATGGTGAGACTATATTTTGCGTCACGTCTCGCCGCGACACGTGGATCGGCGAGGCTTACGCGACACACGCCATCTGCGGCTGCTGTCGCGGTGCCGGCGGGGATACATCATATCACATTTGTTATACTAGTAGATATATTAAACATGATTGAAAAAATAGTCTACTAGCCTTAGACTAAAATAAAATAAATGGACGGGCCTAAAAGAAGCGCACTATTGAAGACTGTTTGTACAAGCGTATTACGCTCGAGACGTCTGTCTTGCTCTCACTCCTTCCCAGCACCTCGGAAGTGTAACACAACTGTGGAGCTACACAATCACGACCTTCCATCGAACAAATAATGCCTTCGTGCTCATTCCCAATATGCAAAAACACTTTGAGAACCAAAAATAAAAGTTGTGGAGTCATTTCATAAGTAAGTACATATTTGTTCATCGTATTTTATCATAATTACGTGTAAAATTATCAAAATACAATCGTTACTTAGTTTCCATTTCCATTTTGTTGTTGTTTTCCTACCGTTGAGGGACAGAAATATAGGCTTGTGCTTAGTGCAACAAGGATGACCTCTCTTTGTTCGGAAGTATTCGGCTTACGCCGGCAAACACGTACTGACCTGCCCAAGCAGCGGGTACAAGGACCGTTAGCAAACTAATTTTCTGATTACAAATTATTAATATTTTTTTTAATGGTTTTTAATGACACCATTCTATCAGTATTTTCTTATGACGTTGTCACGTTCAACTATCGTCAGTAAACCGACTTTACAGACAACCGATTTTTTTCTTCTTCTTCTTCGTGACAGAAAAAAATACGCTTAGTGGTATACAAAGTCTGAAACATTTTTTTTTCTCATAGTTATCTTTTATTTACTTACTGTAGATTTCCAAGTGATGTTGCCATCCACAAAATATGGCAAAATAAAATACGGGCTGCGAGACTGGAGCAAGACTGGATTGCAAAGAACTACAGCTATGTGTGCTCCGATCACTTTTCGTCTGACGAAATATATAGATACAACTAAAGCTAAATGCTAAACCTTTTCGGCTTATCTTACCCTTTATAAATAACCCTATATAGTAAGTGTGAGCTTCTAAAGGCGGGTGTATACACCTTTTAAAACTATTAATTTTGATACCCCCCTCGATGGGCTTAGTGACATTTTTTTGGAAACCGTAATCCAATCAATAATTTTACGTGAGTATTGCCGTGTTAATTTAACTCATATTCCTTTGTTTGTCATGCAATAGTATCTTTTATTTTAAATATACGTTCTCATTCGATCTGGATCTTACCTTGTTTACCTTTTGTTGTTTATATTTGCATTAAAATTAGTATCATAAAAAAATGTTTTTTTATTTATTTATGACTCATTTTTTCCGAAAGTGATGTAATTATGCACCCATTTTTTAAACCATACAAATAATTATTTAGAATATAATTAATTGCTATCAGCGCTATCGGTTTTGCTAACGCTACTTGTCCGGATTGGACGAAATGTTCAAGCGCAACCAAGCGCAACAGACAAACACAGGCTATTTCTTTCTTTCGCATGGTCCTTTGTATTCGCGGTCTCTTTTTTTGTAAAAAATGTACACACATGCCTATGATTAGGTATAGATATATAGCCGAGCAGATTGTGACTTATTTCGACTGAACGCGATCAACGGTTTAGGAACGTCCATTCATTTTATTTTAGTCTAAGCTACTAGCTGATTTACATCCGGTGCGCTGCTGTCTGATCATCCACCTGGCAGGCTTGCAACTCGGAACCAAAGCTCGGCCTTTATTTGGCCTCACCTTTGAATTTTTTTTTCCGAAAAATAAATTATTTCATTTAACAATTTCAAGTGACTTCGCGAGAAACAACATTGAACTTTTATTTATGTAGATTACTTTCGCATTTGTAGTTATCATGAAAGTTAGGTGTAAAATAAACGATAAATGAACATTAGATTGCCACAGAATCAAAATCGCAAACAGTCCGCCCGCTGAGCACACAGATCTCGCCGACCAACCTCTCAACACCAAATAATTGTAAATGAAAATCCAATCAAAGCACTAGAACCGCGGCGCTGGATTGATATGGATAATTACGCGGCAAAGCCGGAACCGTAAAGGTCGTCGCTCATTAGATAAATTAAATACTGATCCGACAAAAAGCAAAGTATTGTTATGTTAGTCGTGCTTGTCACGCACATAAGTTTTTAAAGTGATAAAAATGTAATTTAGAGGTAATGATATGTGTTGTAAGATTCGAACCTGTAAAAAGAAGATAAAATATTTATTGCGAACAAAACAAAATCAAAAAACTTATCTACAGCTCTTTTTGCTAAGCCCACGACCAATATAATCTTTGTATATGGCTTAATTAATTAAACATAATTTTTCGTCAATCACAAGGTGATAATAATTTTTGCATAATATCACTAACTTACCTGTATCGCATTGCAATTTTTACCAATAGTATTAATTTTCATTTTTAGCGCGTAAACAAAAATATCACCAATGCGTGGTGTCCCTTACATCGTCCGCATCGCAGTCCGGAGCTCAAACATCGATTTATTGAACAAACAGCGCCGGCTCAACCAAATCCTCGCCGAAGGAGACCAGCGATATAAATAAGGGATTAACGACTATATTGGACGATTTGATTGAAAAATAATGTTTTGATATTGACTCGTGGCGATAGCAAAGCCGATGATGGGATTAAATTTACTCCCAGACTACTGGAACAAATCGCTGCTAGGGAAAATTTTAGGTACCCTTCATTTATTTGTCCAAAGTACTAACAAGCGAGTTATGTTTGTTACAATGAAAACTGTCACTTTACAATCAATTAGTTTACTTTTAATACAGTAGTCGTAAAGCTGATCTGTATCCTAGAACTAAAATTAAAACACCGAAAAATGCGGAGTTATTCGAAACGAACGAATATGAAAAGCGACACAGCGCCGTTATGGGGCGAAAAATGAAACTAAATTTTTTGCGCGTTTTTCGAATACATACTGCGTATTTTCGAAAAATTTTGTGCTATTGGTACAAATTGCAATTACTCGACTACGTCCAAATCTGTCAAGTCGGTAGTATCTTTTTATACACTGAAAGGATTGCAGAAACGTGTCGTATAAACGTGTTGTGTCGTGTCTCGTCAGCCATACATTTTAATTTGCATTTAGTTGTAGCATTACTGCTTTCAGATAGCTCTGCTGCTATTAAAACAACTAGCAGACTCTCTGACTAGTTAAGCTAGAGAGTCAAGTCATCTTGTTATACAAAGCATGATTTCTTCAACGCTATCAATCTTATTTCTTCGTTTTTCTTTTATTTCTTCTTTTCTTGTTGATCTTTATTACCGGCAGTCATAAGTCAATAACTCCTAAGAAACACAACCACTGTGTCGTCTGTGTCTTTATAACTTCATCATAGCCATGAATGGTGCAATCGGCAAGTCGGGGCAGCAAGAAAACAAAACAACATCGCTTGATTGGGACCACTTCAGGGTGGCTGTCGGAGCTGCGCTTGGAATATTGCTAGCAGCTTGTATTCTTAAAATCGGCAAAATTTTGCTGAATTATGGTCCGTGTTTAGGATAGTGAAGAGATGCCTGTCAAATTAATAATTTTACAAGATTTATAACCTCTATGTTGTGGCTCCAAAAGTCCAGAGTAATTATCATGGTAGCAGGCGTTTTGTTTGTTTACTATCAGTGACAATCACGCAACAAATTGTTCGTCGTAATTATAATAGTATACAAACTCATTCACTCTTTAAATTTCACATAAAAATACCTCTATAGCTTATGCTGGATTTATTATATTGCTCTGGCCGGATCTATCAAAAATCACCGTAGGTAAGTTGCTTTTTGTATATTACCACGATTCTACAACGACTAAAAGCATTTGTAATATGATTTTTTTATCGTCTCTTTTAGAATAGAATTTCAAATGAGAAGCTGAAACACAGAAAAATAACTAGCGTAGTCTGCGTGCAAAGTTCATTATTTTGCTTTTTCAAATTTAAACTTTTCAAATTTAGCTTTAAAAGACACATGATAGAGCTCACATTTCAAAGTTGTTCTGTTAACTAGTCGGATATGAATTTGATGCAGTTTGCTATGACGTAGTTCTCACAAACAAGTCTCCTATAATTATTCGAATGCACAAAGCTGACTGTTCATTAGTTGTCCAACTCTTGAATTACTTTGGGGCGCCTCTCTGAACTTTTTCTTTGCCTCTTGGCTGAATAGGGTTGTCGGCTGCTTTTTATTTTAGTTTCGTTTCATTCATTAATGTTTTACAGAGGAGAGTAATTGGAGACGTCATTCAGTTAGATATTGAGCAACAAAGTATATATTGTGGAAGTAAGAGAGAATTAAGGGTGTTTTCTTTTTAGATATTATTTTAAAAATTAATAAAAACCACGTCAGTTTACATTATGAAACTAGCTTGTATAATATAGGTGGTTTCGTCTCGATGAGACTTCAGGTGGTTTACCCCAAAAGCTTAGTTTCTATTCGGTAGGTACATCTGACTCTCATCTTTCATCTGAGGTAAATCAGTAGGTCTACGTTCTTAGCTGGCCTTCGAGCAGCTTGAAATCACTATCACTAGAGATATCACAAACCATCAAACATACTTTTAAATAGAAGATTAAATCTATCTTGAAAAAATGTCACAAAATTTGATAAATAAATAACAAAATTATGAAACAAGTTATCGTCAGCCCTACCGAAGTTTATAACTAATCTACATGCGTAATGCATGTAAATAAGAACGAGCACGGTACACAAGTTTAAACTGGAAAGTTCGCTTTGGATTCGATTTGATTTGGAAACTATTCGCTCGAAAGAAACTGTTGCGACGCAAACACGAAATTGGTTCTGGAAAATGAGATTATAGTTTGGACTGGGCAGAGCTGGATTCAGTTTCTGCGTTACTTTACTTGAGTTTAATTAGAAAAAGTAATAACAACTTTTTTGTTCAACGAAAGATTTTTTTTTCGAACGATTTTTTTGTTTCTCGAATAAAATTGTGGGAAAAGTAATTTAAGTTGGTTATACCTGCGCTGTTGTGTTATTTTATAGAAACGTTCTTTATCGAAACTTTAATGATTTGATGATGATTTCACATTTTTTGAGATATTTAATTATTTTTTCTAAAAATATAAAACCGACTTCAAGATTACTTGATTACTTTTAACTTAAACTAAAAAGTAGAAAATGAAATTTTAACTACTTCAAAGCAAAGAGCATTAAAGGGCAACCAACAAAATTATTTATATTTATTATAGTACACCTATGCAGGTAGTTAAATTTAGGGAGCACTTAAATATGTTTTTAAAAACTAAAATAAAACTAATGAAAATATGTGTTGCCGATTTGGAGGCAGACAATATAATGAATTGAAACTAATTCTAAAGCCCACAGGCAAACTTAATGCTAGGCCGGTGGTCCAGCTACGGGAATGCTAACTCAGCCCTGCATAGCGGGCTCCGACGGCGCGACCGCGTCCGGCCAGACGCTGAGTAATGCATTCCTGTACTCTTAATCTAAACATGTAGGGGCAGGGGGATGCATAACTCCTCCATCCCTAAGAGAGAAATTATCGGAATGTTCGATTGGAGAACTTTTCTGATAATTTCGTAAAACATGTATTATGTTTTTGCGAAAAACATATAAAAGGCTTACACATATGCTTAATACTATAAAACTGGAAATAACGTAAATTAAAGCACTATTAGAGTCCATTTCTCTTTTGGGTTCAAACACTTCACTGTTTTTTAACATAACTGACAAGTATTTAAGGTCGTCGAGGTTCGTGTTTTGTATGTTGAGTACATGTGAACTTGTTAAATTTGTATTCGTCCGGAATGCTGGAAGGCTGATGACGGGTAACGGAGTCACCGCATCTGTTTCTGTGTATATCTGGTGGTGATGCAGCTTCATGCCGTTGATCTCGACGTCACATGGCTCGTCGAGGGTAATGACGTATGTTCCGCGCACCGGATATTTGTAGGTGTCTTCGGTGCATATTTTGGTGAGTATTGTCTCCTTTCTGGTAAAGAGTATCCAACTGTCATGGCTGATCTTCTGGAGTTTTACATCTTCCACGTAGACAGGGTGCTGCTTACAGCAACTGAGGTCTCCGTCGTATCGGAGGAGTTGTTCCTCGCAGGTGGGCCCGTTGTTCAAGGCTCTGTTGTCGTTATTGCATAAGAACTCGTCTCCGGCGGCGAGTGGTCGACACGGTGTTGAGATCGGCTGATATTTCAACCCTTTCGCCAATAGGTAGGGGTAGGTTGGGACTATAGCTAGGGTTTGGTTTTCTTTGGAAATGGGAATGGTGTACATTTTATAATAGTTATATGTAAAATTATCAGTTATTGGTATTTCCATTATAAATGTGACCTGGTTTTTCTTTATAAATGATTTTACTGAAATAGTTTCTTCTATTTTAACTAAATTAAACTCGTTAGGCGTGTACACTAGGTTTCCTATTTTAGATATTAGTTGTAAGTGATACAATAATTCAGTAGAGTTTACAATTGACGGATGTAATATCGAGCTCTTACTTAACGATATAGCGGTCTCAATTTCACTTAGTTTTATAAATATAGTGCGGAAGTTGTTCATAAATAAATTATACATACCTAATATATATGAGGATATAATCAAATTATTACCCTTAGCAACGGTATCTTTAAGAGCAGTTTCTACTCTTCTCACACGAGTGTCAAGAGTTACGGTGTCTTGGCGGATTAGTTCAGTTACGTTTATAAGACTGTCCATCATTTTAGAAATGACAACGATTTTCTTTGAGTTAATTATTTGGTCTTTAGTTGTTTCTGAGATTATTTTATCATACTTAATGGCGTCTTCGTGGTCTAAGTTTCCTGTTATAATTTTTATTATAGAACCTAGAGGGTTAACTATCCCTCGCTTCGAGCGTTGGGGAACTAATTGACGAAATTTGTCTAGTGTTATGTCTCGCAGGTGTTCTGCGTGCATAAGTACGCTGACGAATTCATGGGGAAAAATTTTGTTATAGGAAATTAAATTTTGAAATTCTGAAAATTTGGTTGTAACTAATTTTAAATCAACATAAACATTATCTAATCTGATAGTTTTTAAAATGGTCCAATTATCTGTCTGAATGTATGCTTGTCCTTCTTTCACTGGTAAGATTCCCGGATTCTCTTTAAGACATTGCAGATGAAGTGCAACTGTCACTGGTGTCGCTATCATCAGGAACCACCACCTGTGGAGGACGTTTTATGTTCTTTATTGGTGCGCTGGTTTTCTTTTTCTCAGTCTCTACTTTAATGGGAACAATGTTCTTTTCTATTTCTCCTATTACTTTTGCCTTTTTGTACCTAGCTTTGTCTTTGCTCTTTCTCTTGTTTATATCTTTTACGTAAACGGTTTCTCCTTGAGGAAGTTCCGTGCTTGTCTCTCACTCTCGCTTTTCCCTAATTTTCTTCTTTTTTGTCATCATATTGTTCGCCAAATATTTGTATAAAAATTTTGTACGCTTTTCGTGATCTTTAACTAATTGTTGGGTATACACTTTCTGAAATTCCACATTGAAGGGGTTGTCGGAGTCTGTGTGTCCAAAGACTACTTCAAATGGTGTTAGTCCTGTGGCTGTATGTATGGTGTGGTTATATGCCATAATAGAGTATGTCATAATTGATGCGGCGTCTGTGCATTTCTGTTCATACTTAGCTAATCTATAAATTTCGATAAGGGTCGAATGGAATCGTTCAATGAGTCCCATTGAGTTGGGGTTGTTAACTGTACCTATGTGACGTTCTATTTTATGTAAGCTGAGGAAGTCTTTCATAAGTTCGTTGTTAAACTCCATTCCGGGATCAGAACTAATTTTCTTGGGGATTCCGTAAAAAGAAAAGTATTTCATGAGGGCTCTAACAACTTCTGGGGTAGATTTGTTTGGAATTTCGATAGCTTGTCCTAGTTTGCTGAAAGCATCTATGAGAGTAAGGTAATATTTGCCTTCTATGGTGAAAAGGTCCATGAAAAGCTCCTGAAAAGGGGCATCCTGTGTTTGGGTGAGCTGCAGGAAGGGTTTAAACGGTTTTCTGTCATATTTCATTTTTCTGCATGCTTCACAGGAGTTAATGATGGCTGAGGTAGTTTCTTCCATTTTGTTCCAGAAGTAGTTTCTTTTTAGTCTTACTAGTGTTTCTTTGATTCCTCTGTGGCACGTTTTTCCTTGATGATACTTTAAAACTATTGCTTTCTGTTCACTCTCTTCATTCACGTATACCACTCGTTCTGTACACTCGAAGAGTTTAATCATGTCTTTCTTGAATAAGGAAATAACAATATTGCTAAACTGTCGGCGGTGTTCATTTTCTTCGAAATAAATAAAGTACTTTATTTTGGGTCTTATATATTCTTTGAGAAAGTCTTTGATTAATTCTGGGTTGTTTGTGGGAAGAAAAACTTCTAAAATTTTATATTTGTTGTGGGAAATATCTTTAACCTGAGTTTCGTTTTTAAACCAAGAAAATACGAGAATTTGGTTCGGCTTAGTGTCGATAGCTTCATGTAATATGGGTATTCCAGTTGACTCTAGATCGTCTGCTGAGTGAATGGTCTGCGTTCTGCTGCTTCCAGATGCAGAAGGAATGACTGGTCTTTCAATAGAGAGTTCAGGGAATTCTGCTGTGTCTGTGTCTGAGTCCGAAATTGTGATTGGACTAGCGGACGTTGTGGAAGAGGCGTTTCGTTGACGTTTTTTAACTTTCTTCTTCTTTTTCTTTTCTTCACGGTCTACGTTTACTGCCATTGAATTTCCTTCTTCTTCCTCTTCCAGGGCGTTGATCCTAATTCTGCTTAAAGCGTCTGCGTTTGTATTTTGTTTGCCGTTTTTGTAGATAATTTCAAAGTCAAAGTCTTGAAGGCGTAGTCTCCAGCGTGTGAGCTTACTATTTGGGTCCTTAAGGGAGTTCAACCATGCTAGAGGTCGGTGATCGGTATAAATATAGAATTTTTTCCCATAGAGATATGGTCGAAAGTGTTTTGTTGCCCAGATAATGGCCAATAGTTCCTTTTCTATGGTGCTGTATCTAGACTCAGTATCACTCAGTGTTCTGCTTGCGTATGCTATTGGTTTATCGCTGCCAACTTGTCCTTGGGAGAGTACAGCTCCTAGGGCTACGTTGGAAGCGTCCGTGGTTAGAATGAACGGCTTGCTATAATCGGGGTATTGTAAGAGCGGTGCGTGAGTGAGTAGTTCTTTACATTTATTAAAAGCATCGATGTAATTTTGGTCAATTATAATTTTGTTTCTTTTCTTTAGGCATGCTGTTAATGGCTGGGTTATTTTTGCAAAATTTGGAATGAAACGTCGGTAATAACCAACTAATCCCAGAAAGCTTTTAATTTCCGTGGTAGTTTTCGGAATCGGAAAATTCAGCACTGCTTCAATTTTATCGTTATTAGGTTTAAGTCCGTCTCTTGTGATTGTGTGTCCGAGATAAAGCACTTCTTTTCGTAAAAACTCTGATTTATCTAATTGTATTTTAAGGTTGGTCTGTCTGAGTCGGTCAAAAACTAGACGTAGTTTCTGGATATGTTCTTCTAGGCTAGATGAGAAGATAATGACGTCATCTAAGTATACCATGCAATGTAGTCCTTGAAGTCCTCGAAGAACATGGTCCATGGTTCGCTGAAAAGTAGCGGGGGCTGTTTTCAGGCCAAATGGCATTCTTAAAAACTCAAAATGTCCATTTTGAGTGCTGAAGGCGGTCTTTTGTCTGTCCTTTTCTTCTACTTCTATTTGGTGATAGCCGCTTGCTAGGTCTATTGTTGTGAAGTAAACACTTTTGCCTAGTTTGTCAAACAAATCACTTATATTTGGTAGAGGGTATTTGTCGTCTATTGTTATCTCGTTTAGGCGTCTGTAATCAATGACCATTCTATATTTTTGCTCTCCCGAAGCATCTAATTTCTTCGGTACTAGATGTACTGGGGCATTCCAAGGGGAATGAGATTCCTGAATTACATTGTCTTGTAGCATTTTTTGTACTTGACGGTTTATTTCTTCGGCTTGTGCTGGGGCTAGTCTGTAAGGTCTCACGTAGATTGGGTCTTCATTTTTAGTGCGTATCTTGTGTTTAACTTGGTTGGTAAAGGTCAGTGGTAGTTGCTCGCAATGGAAGATGTTCTTGTATTCTTTGCAGAGTTTAAATATTTTTTCTTTTTCTTCTTTATTCATGTGGTCAAGTCTAATTTTATTCAGATTTTCTTCCAGTATTTTCTCTATTTCCATTTCACGATTGTTTGTAGTGAGATGTAGGTTACATTTTTCTTCCGGGTGGTATTTAATCACTTTTAAGGGTTGTTTTACTGTTATTATCACCGGTTCATTTGAGGTGTTTTGGATAACGGTGGTGGCGTATCCGTTTACACAGTTTACTAAGGCGCTAGGCATACGTACGCCAGGGCCAAATTTTCTGTAATCAAGTATAGCGTCTCCTGAAAATTGGTCTATTGGCAGTTTGACGCGTTTTTCTGTTCGGGCTTGAATTTCTACTTCGTAGTTTAAGTTTTTGTTTATGATTGGAATAAGGGTAGTATTAGTTTTCAGAATTGAGTTTTTTAAATCTATAACTGCATGTAATTGTTCTAATAAGTCGTTCCCTATTAGTCCGTCATAACGTTGGTCGACGTCATAGATGTAAAATTTGTGGTACTCGTCACTTTGGAAAGTTGGTAAAAGCGGGATTTCTATGACCTCACTGTGGTTGCTAGATGCGTGCGTGCTTACTACTTGAAAGGGTTCGGGTCTGATGTGGTAATAGAAAAATTCATATGCTTTTCGGGGACTTATGAATGATCGAGTACTTCCGGTGTCGATCATCATTTTAGCATCTATTTCAGGTAAATAAATATGTGGTAGTTTCAACGTGGGGTCGCAATTAAGCTCTATGGTTTCTGGTCTGTAGAGGCCTGTATAGGAAAATTTTCCAGGGGTTGGTCCTGAAGGGTTTCCACCTGTTGTGACATGTCGGTGTACGCTTCAGCTTCAGCTTCGTAGTCTTGCTGGTACGCGTCGTAAGCTACGTCGTACTCGTAGGGGTCGTAACTGTAGAGGTCTTGCTCTTCGTAACCCGTTGTGTCGTAAAGTTCGTTTAGTTTGAATCCTTCGCGCGGTTTCAGGGCGGTTCTCATAGTTATGTCAGAGGTTTGTAACTGTGGTGGGTTGACTTGTGGTGGCTTGTAGCCATACTGTTGTGGCGTCATCCCTTGAAAGGGTCTTTGTGGTAGGTTTGGTCTGTAACCTGTTGGTTGTTGGCCAGTACCAAATTGTGGGCGGTAGCCAAGTTGTGGTAGATAACCCGGTGGGCGATAACCTAGCTGAGGGCGGTACCCAAAAGGTTGTGTTGGGGCCTGCGGCCTTGTTAACGTCGTCTGTTGGTTACCGAAAAATTTCGGTGTGGTGTTTGTCGTTAATGGTTTAAATGGGAGTTGAGGGTTAATCCCAAATTTGAATCCTTGAGGAGGGTTCGAGTTTTGTTGCAATACAGGTTTATGTAAGGTATTATGGCTATGGTTATGGCTACTATTACGAGTGTCATAGATGCGTCTACGCATGTTATATTGATCTTGAAAGTTTACTTCCTCTAGAACTACGCTAAGGGCGTCTTCTAGGGTTGCGGGTGATTTTAATCTAACTATTCTGACCATGTCCTCTGGTAGGTTGTAGAGGAATACATTTAGAGCTGTGCTGTTATATATGATTGCTTTGGCCCGTTTCATCTCTACGTCTGTTAACATATTTACTTTTGATATGAGTAGCGAGCGGACACTTTGAATTCTGTTGCAGAATTCTAAATAGTTTTCGCCTGTTTTGATTTTTAGTGATTCTAAATCTATTGCAATGCATTGTTCACTACGCGGATCTCCGAAATGTTGCTTTAATAGTTCTTTTAGCTGACTCCACGACTCGATGTCCTCTCTTTCCGAGATCAGAGCTGCTGCTTTATCATTTAGTCGACTTGTTACTGATTGGAATACGTAAAGGTTTTGGGCAGCGTCTCCTCTGTATCTGTTTATTACATATTCACTTTTACGTAGATATAAGTTTAGTTGAGACTTATCTCCGCCATAAATAGGAATGAGATTTAAAATTTCCCGGGGAATCGGAGTAATTTGTTCCATTTTACACAGATATGAAAAACACAAATTGAGTTTAGAAAACTTTCTGAAAATTGAAACACACTATTCACTAACTAAACTAACACTTATTCGCTAATCTAAATTAACACACTATTACAATATTTAATTAATTTTGAAATTAAAAATGTTTTAACTAAGGTACATGAAATAGAGTTTTAAATTTCTTGTTTTTAATTACACTAATTTACTTAAAAATCAATTTTGAGATTTTGAATATTAAAGTTAAGGCTTAAAGTAAGAGGTACACTAAATAGAATTTTATATCTAGTCACCTAGGTCACGTTACATCAAAAGAAGTCTTATTTTGATAATAACAAAAATCTTGGATGGTAGGGAATTGGCAAGGATGGCGAAAAGTTGTACTCACCAGCCGACCGCTTCCATACTGGGTGTCCCGTTCCTTTTAACTTATTTGTTTGGTTCGTCGGATAACTGTTCGGCACTTCACCTTATTATAGGCAAACCGCACTTTGCCGTTCTAACGCGGTAGCTCGGTTATACAAGCATATACACTTCACGCTAGGACAGCCAGTTATCCTACCGGCTGCGCCAGTTAAATTTAGGGAGCACTTAAATATGTTTTTAAAAACTAAAATAAAACTAATGAAAATATGTGTTGCCGATTTGGAGGCAGACAATATAATGAATTGAAACTAATTCTAAAGCCCACAGGCAAACTTAATGCTAGGCCGGTGGTCCAGCTACGGGAATGCTAACTCAGCCCTGCATAGCGGGCTCCGACGGCGCGACCGCGTCCGGCCAGACGCTGAGTAATGCATTCCTGTACTCTTAATCTAAACATGTAGGGGCAGGGGGATGCATAACTAGGTACTCGTACGTAGGTACAATTTACAATCAAATATTATATAGTCATCATCATAACTCTATAAAATCTACCCAGCAACAATACACAAAACCTAGGCATTACAAACCAGCGGGGCTACTGATCCCGTAAAGCACTCCGGCCGGCCGCGGCCCGCACGCGGCCCGGACGCGGCCCGTGACGGACGGCTCCATTACCGCCTGTTTCTGCCGACGCCGCTCACTGTCGAACCTGAGCTGGGATTGACAGCTCTTTCTGGGGAAAAGTGTAACCTGGCCAGTTCGGGAGCCGATTGGTAAACCCAGCCTCTAGACGTGAATGGCATGGAAAAGAAAATTGTGAAGGTAGCGTATTTTTTACATGGTTGATGCCGCGCTTCAGTTTTCCATTTTCCAAACGTTATTTTTTTGTTCCTTACATAAGTCAACTATCGATTTCTGTATACTTATTACTCTCATTGTTTTGTTTGTTTTTTTTTTACTCTTATAATGAATACAAATATATCAGAAACGCCTTATTACATGCCTTCGATACGATGTTTAACAAAAACTAACATCAATTTTGTTTTCATGCTTCTGCAAAGTACGTTATAAAAGTAGGTATCTCAATTCACAATCGTTTTCGTAGCCATCAATCCGCTAAGTAGGTATGTTGGTTCCGTATATCTAGTCGTAGTAAACTAAAGGCGATGTGCTCAGAATTTATCTACACCAGACATGCAGGTTCTTTGCGAGGAAAACACCGATATGTGTCTTGAACAGCAAAAGTCGGTCGCCAGACGATATGAATTACTTCATTATGATAGTTTTGTGGCTGTTATCATGTAGTAGTAGGTTTTTAGACGTTTTTCATTTATGTTGTTCAATATTGCATTTTTGTTCATCCAATAACACCAAATATACTTTATCAAATACGAGAGTAACAAATCGTCAGCGATTTTTGTCAATTATTCCAATATTGTTTAGGTTTAAACAATTATTTCAATATTGTAGCTCAAAATTGTAAACTGAATGAAATTTATTGTAGTAAAATTTTATTTGCACCTATTTCGGTAAACTGAATAAAATTGAGTGTAATAAATTTTATTTGCATCTCGTTTTACTTCGTGACTCGAGAATAGAATGCTAGCTATAGAGCCCTCAAGGTGACAGAATTCACGGCAATAACTCAAAAATGGATCACAATCTGATGCGTTTTGAAACTTCGTGGCTTACTAAAATAAAATATGATAAAATCTGTGCGTAAAATACAGCTATGGTAAAGTAAGTGATAAGTGCCACTCCAAACCAAATTGAAGGATAGTTAAACCATTCACAGTTCAACATCAAAAATTGTAACGCAATTTAACTCCGGCATCGACTTTTCATACGCGCCACTCCACAGCAAATCCGGTTACAAAATGTGCTAATAAATGAAATATGAGGATCAAAGCGACAATATTATTTGAGCGGCGCGTCGGGGCGAGCCTGCTGGCTGGCTAACCGGCCCGGCTAACCGGCCTACCCGACCGGCCCGGTTAATCTCATGAATATGCACCTGACCACGACGCCCGGTTACCGTGTGCTAGTGTGTACGGTGACTGAGAATGTAGTCTTGATACTTTGTTTGTTTATGATGGCTAGTATATTGACATTAGTCAATATGCGAGAATGGTTTATTTGCGCTCGCTGTATCTTACGCTCAAGTAGAGACGCTTTATCTAAGGCGTGCTATTGAAATATTTTTTCGGTTGGCCTCAGAGATTCTTATTTATCTTATTTCTAAAGCTTGATGTTTTTTTTGAGGTTTACTCTTGTACGCGTAGAAAGGCGAGAAACAAAGATGTCTAGCGTCCAGTGACAAGGTTAGATAAAGCGTAAAAGTCGTGGGTAGAACCTATCAAGGATTACAGCTCAGGATAAGAAGCAATAGTAGAAAGCAAATGGCATTTAAAAATAAATAAATATCATAATCATCATTATTGGCACAACTACGCATAGGTACATTTGATTATTTTACGGAAAGCCCAATAGGTTACACACCGCTCTGCTAAAGAACTAAAGAACTGATAAAACATATAATATGAACGTTATTTACAACAAGTCAACGTCATGAAGCGAGGCCGTATACTCAGCAGTGGTCGATTACGGGCAAACATTAATGAATGATATGATATCTATTTGATGTTTTTGTGATTTTCTTAGCTGTGTGCGTTCACCGCTAGAACACAATGGTTATGATATGAAATGTATCAAAACAGAGGATCAACATTATTTGGTCGCACTATAATTAAGATGCGGCCGTCGGGTTAAATATATACGTCAGAAGCGCGATAATTGATACAACTAACGAATTTCCCAAATCCAAGAGCGTAATGGATTCGGGATTAAGGCGATATTGTTCCGGGAAGTAGTTTTGAAGTAAACCGAAGGCTTTGAACAAACATTCAAATAAGGGTAATGGCCTAAAATGGGGGCCACTTTTAGGTATTGAGTAATAAAGCTGCATACCACGGTTTCCCCCTTTTTTGAGATAAAAAGTAGCTTCAAAATTAAAAATAAAAGTAAAACGTAGCTTTAAATTCAGAGTATAAGCTACCGTCATACCTTTGTAAGCTCAAATTGATAAGACTAATTGGTACATTCTAACCATAACGGTATAAACATGTTTTTATCTAATTTTAGAAATGTCTAAATTTCTCAAAAAAAAATCTATTTCACTAAATTGTATCCAAAGCGTTTTACCTTTTTGCGTGACTGAGCAACAAACTTACAAATATCCGAACATACTTTCAACATTTATATCTAATATTAGTCAGTTTGTTAATAGTATATGAATTATAGCCATTTCGTGCTTAAACACTTCGATACTTAGGTATTGTTTAGCTCCAAGTGCAAGTTTCCTTAACTTCGTCGTAAAGGCAATTTTGATAGCAACAGCTATTGCCATAGCCATAGAGATTAAATTGCCGCTTCTTAGTGCCAAAACTGAATATTGCATTTAGCAGTATTATTAGTATTGCTGCATGCAATCATAGTTAAGTATAATAAATAATAATAAACGTTTCACACTCATAGCTCCCCCCCCCCCCACTAAGAATAAATCCTGTGTCGGGGATGCCATGGAACACACACAAAGACAAGGACAACTAACACCCAGACCCAGAACAGATATTTGAATTAATCATTCAAACATCTGCCCGGCCGGGAATTGAACCCGGGGCCTCTGGCTTATGAGCGGCTACACTACCGCTAAGCTTTGCCTTCAATATTATATGGCGATGGCGATGGCGATGAATTCTACAATTTCACATGAACATACCTAATTGATCATCAAGTGGGCACTACGTATGAGTCAAAAGTGAGTAGAAAGTTCCTCATTTAAACATAAATTAATTAAACAATAGGTTTAATGGCATTACATTAATATTACAAATGAGAAAGTTTGTGGGTGTGTCTTTTCCCTCATCTCCGTAACAAATGAACAGATTTGGATGAAATTTGTCATGGAGATAATGTATACCTTGGATTAACATATAAGCTACTTCGTATCTCAAAAAGGCAATGGTTTTGAAATATAGCGGGTGGAAAAAAGTTTGTGTGAATGTGTGTGTAAAATTTCCGCAACTACTGAACCAATTTTGATTTGCACTGACATCTAGCTAAACAATATATCAGTTATGTTGTTCAATAAACATATCTGAATCTGATGAAATTTAGGTGATAAAATACCACAAGTACATATATTTTAGATGAAATACCACTTATTACACTTAATCCTCATCTTTTTTTTTGAAACGACTGAATGCTTTTGGCCATTTTGGCCTCTATAACGTACCAGGTGAGTGCCGAGCGCATATGGCGCTCGGCACTCACCTGGCGCTGGGCTTCTTTATCCTCATTATAATAACCGTTTTTCATTACCAGTTGAAACCGCGGGACGCAGCTACCCAAAAATAAACGAACAAGCTGGAACCAATATACTAAAGTAATTTCCAAAAACATCGTCCGTAATTTCCCCATTCCTTACGAGCATCCATTCAATCGGCTCTAAGACGCTTATTATCTTCTCGCCCAATTGGGCTCATCATTAAATACTTAAGCGAAATTAGATTGAAAAGATTACATCGAGCGGCTGGCTATTATGTAGTTTGCGACTTGCTATGGTACGGGGCTATTGCGGAACTTGGGATGTGCGATTGTCGCTGTCCAAGTTTTTGTCGCTCGTTTTATGACAGAGTTTAATGCTCCTAGTACACAAGTATTCGTACTAATACTAGATTTTTGTGACTTCTACCTTTAGTCTAACTAAAATTAATATGCTGCGGATTACAGCAATTAAAAATGTGTAATAAAACTGAATGAAGCCCCTTAGTTCTTAAATGTTTTTGTAATTTTCCAAATGTAAGATTTTAGCTACCATCCGATTTTCTATGTGTTAGGAAATATTGAGAAAGATACAACGTTTGACATTTTTATTGCATAGGTGTTCTTAGTGAAATAAGAGTAGATATAGCGACTGGCAGTAACGGTTATCAATATGAGACAAGTCCCGATTCTCGAATATCTATATTTTGACAGCAACAATCACCCGGAGAAGAAATTCAGTGGTACCGCCAGGCGCAAGCTGCACAATAGGCAGCCGACGAACTTCCGGCCTCGCAGTGCTCGTTAGAAGGCTGCACTTAGACAGTTTTTATTGCGCCGTATCTGTCTCAGAGTCGGTTATTTCCGAGATTATTCGGTATTATTCGCTAATTCGCCTTTACTCGTTGGTTTTTACGGTAATCGACCCTATTCACGTCTGTTTACGGCCGATCGGCATCCGCTCTTGTAATTTCGAAAGCAAAATTTTGTTATTGTGTTTATTGTTGCGTTAGCGATTATTATATGAACAAAATTTTGAATGCTTTTTCTTCTAAGACAGATGTACCAATCATTTTTATTGCTTTTAATAAATGTTAATAACTTTTGAACATAAATTGACATCGTCGATCTTTTGTACTACATGTTTCGGTTTTCTCGCGATATTTTTCTTCACGGCAGGTCAAGTATTTCATTGAGAACCCGCGACCGCAGCATGAGATCCGAACTAGCCAACCACTAGATTATCGTCGTTACTCGACTAGCTTGCTACCGCTGTGTGAGCTGTGGTCAAATGCCCAATCTGTCAACCTTCTGTTCGGCAAATTTAACAGTAAAAGTGTATTAGTAACAACTTTCACAAACAATTTTCTTTAATTTTCATGACATCCAACATCTCACAAAATACGCCTAATTACTTTTAACGTAAAATCAATTCCAAAACCTTAAAGATTCTCGATTTATTTCCCATCCTTTGTAGTTAAAATCAAAACAGGCGTCCTCATTTCCCTCTTATTCCTCGGATCCTCTCCGCGGCCACCACACGCCGAGCGAGGACTTATCTCCGCTCCGGACTAAAGACTGTCCCGGAAACTCTTTCCATCCTACTCCTGATAAGGAGATTAGCGTAACGAGCGCTTTATTCAGGCAATACCAGGGTTATCTTCTAAACGGTGGATCAGACGGTTCGCCAGATAAGCGTCGCGGCCCACAAAAGGGATTTTTGCGTGTCATTTTTTGCGGACCGCGCCGAGAATGAGCTTTTAGGACGTGGACGCGATAGGATGCTCGCATTAAAAGGTTCCTGCTTGTGGGGTAATGGCACGATTATAACTAAACCTTTATGAAATAAAAGATACCTACGGACATTATAATAATAATAAAATCTTTATTTCTGATCTAACGCTCACAGGTTTTTACAAAACACGAATCACATACAAAATTATACAAAAAGGAACCAAAAGTTAAATTAAAAAAATAAATTGCGCCCTAAAAACTTTAGATCAATTTCGATTATTATTATTTTTATTTTTGATTATTCTTTTGTTTGTAATTTATGATGTGAACAATAAAGAGTTTATCTACCTATCTATTTATTATTGCTTTAACTCAGTGTTGTAAAATTTACTTATCGAATTACGGAGGACAAAAGATGATGCGGAGAGGAATGTCTACCTATATACATCTGCAGTGAAGTTCTTTGCATTAAATTAAAATTCTTTGATTTGAGGTTATCGAAAACAAGTGACCATCTGCATTTAACAAAGTAATAATTCTGCCAGCCTAGTTGCTAGCGACCGGGGACAGCTGTTCAATTAGGTACGTATCGTCAGATGGTGTACCTATTGGTTGAAATTTTAGTACTAACATCGTTACGAGACGCAGGCTTCCGAACTACCGATACATGTTAACGTCATTTGACAGATGTCACTGCATCAGATAAAATAAATGATGTGACCACCTATTATTGTAGTACGAGTATATTATGGTCTGCATTATGGTATCATGGCATGATTCCATTATAATCCTACTTGCTTAACTTCACATCGCTAGTAAACAAAAACCCTTGACTTAAACAAAACAGGGCGCTTTACCTTCAAGTGGGGACAATTTATTTCCCCGCATGTTTCGGTCTCATCCCGAAGGATTACTTAATGTACCCAAACGCCATAACTGTCCCCGGGCCTCCATAACCGGCATAACTAGAATAACTGGAACAACCGGAGTAACCGCGGGGACGCACCGCTGAGGAGAGCGTTTGTGAAGAAACAAGTGACGACGGAAAACTAGTTCTAGCTAGTTAGTTAGTACATAAAGAGTCTTTCTCATAATGCCTGCTCATAGCTTATCACTGATTTATATGCTCTGACAACTTCTCGCAGGCTCTAGCGAAAACAAGACGGGAAACTTAAAGCAGCGATTACCTTTAAGCAGGCTTTGTAAGTAAGGCCCTAATAGTGCTGTCAACTAAGACGACCGGCGCGGCGTTTGATACAGAGTTGAAAACAAAATAAACTCAATAAGTGAAACGAAAAAGATTTGAATAATGAAATTGAAAGAGGAGCAAAAAGTTTTTGCGACGGCACACTGCCTTTTGTAGCCGCCAAACCGTCAAAATATCCAAAACCTCGTGCATGCAATGTAAGGCCTGTTCAAATCTAGGCAAAATTCGCTATCTACATCACATTCACAACGGGAATTGGCTGTGTTGCGAAAAATACTACGCGAAATTTTGCGCAACCCACCACGGTAGCAAACAATACGTCACGACTAAATACGACGACTTAATTTTCACGTGAGTATTCCTGTATGATTTACAACAAAACGGTAGCAATATTAGGTATGCACGGTGTACAGGTGTATAGTTTAAGAGCTGTTATTCTGTCGTCTCTGCTCGGCAGATGAGTTATGCCAAGCCGCAGGACCGAAGTCGCGACATCCGTCACATGTCGACCCAACTCACGGCATCCCAGACACGCACTTTAGTACGTCCGCTACTTTCCGCAACTCACGACCTACAGATAAGAATACCTAACGTAAGGCTGCTACAGACAAATTGCAGTAAGTAGACTTACTGGGACTATTTTTGAGTTTTTTTTAAGAACTAAAGCGCGCCTAAAAAGCGCGTGCCTCTATCACAAAAGTATCTACAGCTGTTTTTCGTAGCTTTGTAGACTGCTCTACGAAGTCGTAGCAATTGTGCTACGAAATTGCTACAGAGGAAGAGCACTATAATATTTCTACCAAGAAAAGTAGAAGTTGGAAATATTAAATTTTTTAACCGACTTCAAAAAAGGAGGAGGTTATCAATTCGTCTGTATGTTTTTGTTTTTTTTTATGTTTGTTACCTCATAACTTTTGACTGGGTGAATCGATTTTGATGATTTTTTTTTATTAGAAGGCTGACGCTTCCCATTTGGTCACATTTCAATTTAGTCCAGTTCTGATAATGATATCCATAAGAAAACTATATAAGTCTTAAATTTGCATTAAGTACGTGCGCGACAAATAGATGAATAACTCAATAGTCGGTCTTTTGAAGTCGGTTTTTGTTTTTTGTTTTGTAAAAATAATGTTCTTGTTGTTATTATAAATAGCCAATTTGATCAGTTCAGTCACTCTAAGTTTAGCTTGTAAAACTGCACGAAAGCCTTCAACATGTCACATAGATCAGTTTTTAACAAGTTTCCCATAGAGATACTATACGAAGCAATTTCGTAGCACCGCTCCTACGATTTTGTCGTAGTATACAAGGCTACGAAGAGATGTAAACCTCACATTTATCACTGTTTATCCTCAAAAATGGTGAAGGCAAATGTCAACATTCTTTTACATTAACACAAACAAATATGTTTTTACAGAATCGCAATTCACTTCCCACTTTGAGGTAACACACGTAGTAACTATGACCTAATCTGTGGTATCACATCAACTAAACCACGTCCATACAAAAATAAATAAAAAAATAATAGACAAGTCCCTAGAGCGAGGTTGAAAGCAAATCCGTCTGTTTACACTGCGTCCCTGCTCGCTCCGTTTCCCGCGAATTCTCCGGATAAACGGAAACCGGACACTGATTCCGAATCCCATATCGGGGTTCCGGAATCCGGACGCATGACGTCACGACTCTTCATAGCTCAGATGCTATGATTTAATTGAATTTTCCATGAATACTTGCAAGTTGATTTGAGCGTAAGGGATAGTAAATAAGATAGAGCTCGTGACGTAGTTAAACTACCCGGTCTTAATAGGTCAGTAAAGTTAAACAATTTCCGATCCAATCCTTGATCATGAAATATTTTTTAACATAGCACGTTAAAAATGAATCGTTAGTCTATTTCGGAACTGCAATCGTTACACCATGTTGAAATTTTTAACTCAAAATTAATTTGATTTTAACTCCGCTACAAAGACTCCAAATCTACTAAGTCTATCTGTGAAAATATCTATACACTTATAGTTTGTTTGCTGTTTTTATCCATTAAACTATGTAACACTCTAAGTAGCGCTTTTCTCACATTGCAATAATTATAAGAAAATGCATCGAACTCAAAAATGGCAAGAAAAACCGCGGTCACGGTTAGTTTTACTCATAAATAAAATACGTATAGACGTTCAATATATAGGTAAATTGGAGATCCGTATCTGCATCGACATTGAGCTACTACATATTTTGATAAAATTAAGTGACAACACCCTTCGCCACAATGTCCCAATCAGTGTGGTAACTCTATCAAACTTTACTCGCTAGACTCGCTTTAAAATCATAATGTCCTATTGTATTAATCGTATGAATATATCGGGGTAATAACTATGAGACACCGCGGGCATATGTCAGGGAATAAAAATAGTTTTCTTAACGAATGATCGAGTGAGATGTGTCAGATGGTGTCACAATTAAACAGGGCATCACAATGAGGACAAGTCTGCCCTAGTGTAGTACTGTGACAAATGTTATTTTACTTAGTTTTAGTTTTTTGTTATGTTTGTTTATTTTGTTGTACAAAAATCTTTTTGTAATCTTTTGTTGTTACGCCGTCACCTCTAACATGAGGTACAAAAACAGCTCAATGATCCAAGACATTGAATGTATGTTTAGAAAGTAGTTCCTGTTGCGGCCGGCAGAGGCGCGGCGGAGCTTCTTTGTGCAATCATTCACTTGGTAGCTTGCAGCATTGAATTTCCTTTGGCCTGTTTACTTTCTGTTTGGAAACGTGAACGTGGAATGGGTGTTGGCTTTTAGTCGTATTTTAGTAGCCTTTTAGTAGCAGAATATCAGGTGACGAGCACCAAGTGCGGCGCGCGGTCGATGCGGGGACAGGTCGGTGTGGAGTGCTTCTAATGAGCGATGACCTTTATTTTATGCTTTGTATGTTCCATCAGAATTATTTTTGGGTTAGTTTATTTCCCAGAGTATTGGATATTACCATCTTTATCACACTGCTACTTTACATTATATGAGTTGCAGGTAAATGCCGTTCGGCCACTAATTAAAAGAGAGCTCTTGATACTTTTAAAATTGGTACAAAAAAACGAATGTTTTTAAGTAAGTTTATGTTTTTATTATATTTTTTTGTACTAAGCTTAGTAGATATTGTTTTGCTTTCAGACTTGCAGCTTATCCAACGTTCAGTATATCTAAAACCAAGGTAGAAAATCCAATCCAGAAAAACCATAACATTTAGAAATAATTCACATGATACCTAAATTAAATATCGATCCCTTTCCAAAGTCTGATATAATAAGGATAACAGTGTTAGGAGTCGATAACTCCGAGCCGATATTACAGCTCGTACAAACTCAATATGTCAACGTCGTGTGTCCACCCCCTACAATTAGTGCGTGGATCCGCTAAGTCGTCAATGATTTAGAGCCGGAGCTGGGCTCAGTCTGAGCGATAGAGGATCAGAGGAGGACAAAAAATTAAAACAGTTGGAGTAAAAGCCGTGTGAGTCGATTGGTCTTTCCCGTTGACTGGTATTTAGGAATAGGGAATAAAGCAAATGTTGTGTACAAGGTTAAAATAGTTGGAAAATGTTCTATAAAGAGCTTTCTTTGAAAAAGCCAGCTGAACGAGTATGCGTGAGACCTGAGAATACTGGCTTACATCACCTCCTTACCCTTATCCCACCTACGTGGGGTCGGTACAGTATTTACACTTCTTCCATTCATCTCTTTCACTCGTCATTCTGAATTGACTCCATTCTTTTCCATACTAGGTACCTGAAAATACTGGCTTACGTCCTACAAAAAATATTTGGCATACGCTGAAACCAATTATGGCTTAATCTTTTTAATCAGTACCCTTTTAGGTTTTTTATAGGTATCTGACCGTAATCAGCATAAACACGGCAAGTTCATTAGAGCTTGTAAAAAAACATCGTCATAATTCACAGCCTTCTTTCTCACAGTGTTGGGTACAGACCTCCTTTTTTCTATCCTATCTGCTTTGGTCCAGCCAATCGGGTCCAGGGAAATCTACATAAACATAAGATAAATTAGTTTTGTCACTCTCACTGCTCCCTGAACGTAATGCATGAGAAAACAATAAAATAAAATACAAATTCGTAAAAGGCACATTACCTCAGAAAAAGTTAATCAGTTTCAAAATAATATAGAACATGACTTTTTATCTGAATTACAAATTAGCAATAATCCAAATGAATCTTTCAATAATTTATTCCAAATTATAATACGAAACTTTAATTCCACATTCCCCATTATTTGCAAAAAACTTGACGTCAATTTAGTCTTCAATCAATGGGCAACTCCAGGTATAAGAATTAGTCGAGATAAAATGTATGAACTTTACAATCAAAAGTCAGGGAGCAATGATGAACGTTTGATAAATTATGTGCGCAAATACAGTAAAACTTTTAAAAAGATATGCAAATATGCAAAAACCTTGTATATACTTAACAAAATAAAGCAGTCAAAAAATACCTCAAAAACTGTTTGGTCTATCATAAAAACGGAAACTGCTAAAACCAAAAGTCGAGAAACGGAATACAAGCTTAAGAAAAATAATGAAATAATTAGTGATAAAAAAGATATTGCAAATCATTTTTTAGGCTTTTTTGGGGATATACCTTATAAAACCACTAAATCACTGGCAACCAATTGTAAGGAAGCTGCTCATTTATTAGTTGAAAATGTTGCTGCCAGCCCAAACCAATTTAAATTCCACGAAGTCTCAAGTGACACTATTATCAAAACATTCAAATCGATCAAAGCAAAGAAATCGGAAGATCTCTGGGGATTATCAGTCTGTTTCGTTGCTGAAATAATATATAACTTAGCTCCTTATTTAGCCCATATATTTAACTGCAGTGTCGACAGTAATGAGTTCCCCGATCTTATGAAGTGTAGCAAGATTATACCTTTGTTCAAAAGTGGTAGTAAGAAAGACCCTAGTAATTTCAGACCGATATCTATCTTACCATGTCTTAGCAAAATATTTGAAAAAATAATGTTAAATCAGTTAGCTTCATTCTTTTGTATTAATAATTTATTATTTAATAAGCAATTTGGTTTTTCTAAGGGCTGTTCAACTGTGGACGCAGCCTCGAATCTCGTAGAGAGCATCTACGAGGCTTGGGAGTCTCAGCATGATTCTTTGGGTATCTTTTGCGATTTGTCGAAAGCGTTTGATTGTGTGAACCATGAAATTCTATTATGTAAACTTTCACACTATGGTGTGACAGGTGATGCGTTAATGTTGATGAAATCATATCTGTGTGGTAGAACCCAAAATGTTGACATAAATGGGGTTCGATCGGAGTCGGCTAACGTTTCAATCGGGGTCCCTCAGGGCTCAATTCTTGGCCCATTCCTCTTTCTAGTCTATATCAATGACCTGCCTTTCTTAGCGCGTAAGCATTGTGAAATTATTTTGTTTGCCGACGATACATCTCTGTTATTTAGAATCAATAGGAAAAACTATGATATATCCAAAATCAATTTGTCGCTTAGTTTAATTAATAGGTGGTTTAGCGTCAATAACTTAATGCTTAATGCCAAGAAAACGAAAGCTATTAAATTCACATTGACTAATAATCCTTCCTTGCCTAGTATAGTTATTGACGACGATCAACTTACTTTGTCGAAGGATGCTAAGTTTCTTGGTCTTATCGTTGACAGCAAACTTCAATGGGGAGCACATATCAAGGAACTGTCTAACAAATTGAGTTCCGCAGCATTTGCAGTGCGGAAAATAAGAGAACTATCAGACATTAAAACTGCAAGAATTGTTTATTTCAGTTACTTCCACTCTGTTATGTCGTATGGATTATTGCTTTGGGGTAATGCAGCAGACGTAAATAGCATCTTTATTTTACAAAAACGTGCTGTTAGGGCTATTTATAGGCTAGGTTATAGAGAATCTCTTAGACAAGTTTTTGCGCAGGTGAAAATTTTGACGTTACCATGTTTGTATATTTTCTTGAACATTATGTATGTGCGTAAAAATATTCATAAATATCATAAACGAAGTGAATATACTAGCATAACAAGGAACAAGTTTAAACTTGTTCTACCTAAAATTAGATTAGCCAAAACTGGCAACTCTTTTGTAAGGAACGGCGTACTATTTTATAACTTGTTGCCTGTTACTCTAGTAAATAAGAAAGACACAGATTTTCAAAGAATTTTAAAAGACTTTTTAATTGAAAGGGCTTACTATAAAATTGAAGACTTCGTTTGTGATAAAGTCTCTTTACGTAAATTGTATTTAGACTGTAATAATAATATCTGATTGATTATACCTACTATTGTAGTTATTTTATACATTGATATTTTGACATTGCAATTATTTACATATTTTGTTTTGACATTCTAATAATATTATTTTCTTTGACATTTAATTTATTGTGCATTAATTTATTCGTAAAAATTGTATTAGACATTCATAAGTGTCTTAACTGATTAGACCTACTATTGTAGTTATTTTATACCTTGATACTTTGACATTGCAATAATTTATATAATTTTTTTGACATTCTAATAATATTGTTTTTCTTTGACATTTAATTTATTGTGTATTAATTTATTCGTAAAAATTGTATTTTGACGTTCATAAGTGTGCATTGATGTACCCATGTTTGAATAAATTATTTTGAATTTTGAATTTTGAATTTTGAAACCTTTTTTATATAATCGTCTCATTTCTTATTATATTAAGTGTTGAGAATCGCTCCCGCTTGTATCTCGAAGCGCGTCGCATGTGAGGGGCGACTCCGGCACCACTTATTGGATCCGCGTTCGGTTATTACAGCTATTAGAGCAGCCTCCAGCGAGCATTACGTGCCTAATATAATAACTTCGGATAGAGGCGACAATACTAGCTGAACACCCCTTGTGTTACCAGTAATCAAAGTAGAGTATCAACCAAATAGTACTATACGAGTATGACATTACTGAATCAGGACTAAGTATGTTTCTAAGCGACGGCCTCTAGCTTGTTGTGTTGACTGTGTACACAAAGTTGCGGGTCAAACCTGGACTAGATTGGCACTGGACCGGGATGAGTGGTGTACAAGAAGTGAGGCCTATGCTGATCAGTGAGCGATATCGGGCTTATGATGATGTTGATGTTTCTAGCAAGTTGCACCTGTATATTATTGATATTGGACTGATATGAGTGGCGTACAAGAGAAAGAGAAACTAAGAAAAGGAAAGAGAGGCCTACGCTTAGTAGTAGATGTTTATGGGCTGAATATGATGATGATATTTCTTATAAACAAATGTAGCACGTAACGAGATTTAGGTAGTACCGTGAATCTGTGGCTGATTTTGATCTTCAAAATTATGATTCTGGATGATAGAACAACTGTGATGAATAGTTGAGCAGGTGCCATAATGGGAAAGTCGTCTCAGCACTCAGTTACTAGTAAAGTAGAGGTAAACTACTAGTTCTTGTTTCCAAGTTACAGCAGCAAATTTCCTCCGTGAATACTTAAGAAACATTAAGCTAACTGTGGACTGGCCACATTTCCCAAAGAACTGATTTAACTGCTAAGAACAAGTTCTTGAGTTGGAGACCGCTTTAGGTAAACGTACCGTAGAAGGCCATGCGGTCAGCTAGAGTAACAATTCACGTCAAGTATAAAACAAGTTGGAAGCGCTTCTAGTCTTGTCTAATAGTTGTCCATCTGCAAGAATAAGCCAAGTTTCAAAATATTTGGAGTTTCCACAAAATCTAGGCTTGTTCATTGTTAAGTATAAACACAAGTAGCACTCGTAGTGTCAATCAGAGCTTGACTCGGTGCACAGAGCCACGCGATCGCCTCGTTACCAGGTGCTAATGGCTCGACCCGTCACCTGGACTCCACTGGCCATGCCTCGTAATATTTACAGGATAATTTTTCATTTCTCTTCTACGCTGTGAATATACTAAAAACACGATTAACGTTTCACACTCATAGCTCCCCGACTAGAATTAGATGGAATTACCATCAGGTGAAAAGCAACCAAAAAACTTGCGCAAAAGAACATTAGCAGAAAGTTACGCAATAAGTGCTAAGCCATTATGCACTACGTGCTAGAGACACCGCACGTTGCGGTATCCCATTACGTTGTGTAATTCGCATTGAAATATGCAGGTGTGTACTACAGCATATTCCGAGCATAAGTTACTTCAACAAGCTTTTTTTGCAAGTAATTGATGGCACTATTATGACGACAACTGAATGGGACAACTACATATGAATGGGAAAAGTAGTGCGGTATATTGCGATAAAAATGCAAAAACACAATTAAACACGAATATTTAGTTTCAAACTAAATTATTTGTCTATCCACTAAAATTTAATTAACCTGGTTACAGGTACCGTGTACCGGCCGCGGCGGGCGGCGCGCGGCGGGCCGGCTCTACAAAGTGGCGATAGTGATCGTCACGGATATAATTAATTTATAAACACAACGCCGACAAACCGCCCTTCATTAAGCATTACAACCCTCGCCGGTGATGGGGGAGATTTTAATCTAATGAACTTATAGTTAGCGCAAGTGGGACGTTTTCTATTGGAGTTTAGTTTTAAGCGGTGTTTTAAATTGCAGGTCTTCATAGGCGGTGGTTTTGCTATAATCAGGCTGAACTTCGGCATGTTTGCCGCTCTTTTATATAAAAAAGCGGAGTTACGCAATCTCTGGCTTATTCATGATATAGATGAATAAAAAGGAATGCTAATGTGGGGTCTCTATCAGAATGAATTAATGCTAAATGATAATTGTCTAAGCTCTGAAATAGACCGCATTAAATTAAACCATTTCAATTTTGAAGTAATTGACAACGGAAATATATTGTATGATCATGTTAGACTTATTATGGCGTTACTGACTTGCAAAAGTTAACCTAACTAGTCATCAAATTTTCAACTCTAGGAAGCGCTATGTCGCTATAATGCTGATATACGAGTCCTTATTACAAGATTTTACTTCGACAAAAATACAATATCGTATCACGACACATAAAAACTCGTCTGTAATCTTCCACTCGCCAACAAATAAGCTCAAACTGTCACTTACATGATATTTTTCTCTATAAAACGGGCGTCTCTATATTTTATTACGGTGACAAAATATGTTCGGAATTTATCAAAGTTATCATAAAATATAGGGTCCGTGTCGTCAAACAACAATATAAATAGGCCGGGAAACGTCCCGCATTCGCAGCCATCAACCGGACATGTCCACATTTAACCCTTTTAAAAACAAAATGGTTCGTATAAAAATGATCGGCGCTAAAATCTCCGATTTCAATTATCTTGCACCAACGCCAGTCCCGGCCATTGTGAGCTCTAAACAGTCGTGCAGAACTCGTAAACATTTACAACAGCGCTCAAATCCAATCCTGATTACACGATAACCTCGCCCGAAACGGTCATTTCTGTTCCTGTAAAATATTTAAAAGCAATAAAGTGATACAATCACAAAGAGATGTGATTCATACGAAGTCTTTTTTGCTAAATTGGTCTCGAGTACGAGCCAATTTCTCATTAGCTCCAGTCCCTCCGTTGCTCACTTATGAAAATATTCCTGAAAGATATGATATTCAGTGGAACGTATTAATAAGCGGAAATTATCTGAAGCGCGTCCCCGCTCACAAATATCACTTACTGTCTACTTTATACGATCATACATTTTCATAAGCGTGTGTAAAAGCGGGCCATACGTCTCGCCGGGCACGAGGGCACGCCGCGCCCTATCGAATCTAATATTTATGGAAGAGGCGGCGTCGTCGCTTCTACACGTATTTCTTTATTTTATTTCCCATGCGAACGGTATACAGCTGCCATTTCTCTTGATAAAAACCCGACAACGCAACAATGGTGTACCTGGGACCTGGGGCCCAGCCTCCCCGAGGACCTAGATACGCATTTGCCTATTTCCTACTATTTATTGCGAAAATAACTGTCTAACAGATTTATTCAATTCAGGTTTTATTAAATTTATCAGGTATTTTTTCAAAAGGTCGATAAAAGTATGCTCTAGAATTTCAATATACTCATAATTATTAGGATTCAATTTTTCAAATTTTTTTATACCTAATTGAAATTTCTTATAATTTACTTTTCAAGCATTTTGTATTAGAGTTAAAAGTAACCACACGGCCAACCATTAACCATTAAACCCAACCAACCCAATTAATTTGAAAACATTAAACCTCAAATCATAAGCTGCGAACGACTTCGAATGACTTACTAAACCAGTAACAACGTTGTCGTATCGTACATTTTTACTTCGTGAAATCCCGTTGTTGAACAGACACACTCGAGTGCCAGTAGCTATAACCCCTCAATACGTCAGCCCGGCCTCAACTATGGAAATAAAAAGAAACCTCCCTCGGGCGGCCAATTTGTCTGCTATGCTTTGACACTAGAAGCTAGAGCTAAATTCAATAAGAATACACGTATTCTCTCGTACGCGACCAATATACAACAGTCTTTTTCATGCAAAAATCCGCTCGTATAAAAAAGGCATGTGAAAAGTTTTACAATCTATGCGTTCGGCAAAGAGTAGAAATATTTGCGTAAAAAAATGTGATGTCGATAAACTGGGATGGTTCCTAAATTTTACCGATCGTACTCGTATAACAAAAAAGTTTAGTAAAACTAAGTTCTGCTCAAACATGATGGAGTTATGAACCTGGTTTAACGCTTAAACTGAGCTTAAGCTGAAATGATCGCGTTCAATTCTACGGTAGAATTAGCCCTAATAAGTGCGACCACGCGCGCCACCTGCGTGTAGTGCTGTAGCTGCGCCTCCGCCATTTCTAACAGCAGAGCTCGAACCTCGGTTATACTATATATATGAGTATATAGGACTAATTTGAGACACAAACCACTCTAGTATTATAAATGCGTTTGGAGAGTAATGGTGTCTTTATGTTTGTAATTTCTTCACGCTGCAACAGCATAATGTATTGGAATGAACTATTAAGATAGCTAATACCCTCGATTAAAACATATAAGCTACTTTATAGCTTCAAAAAATTACCAGTATCAATATGAAACAAGACAAAAAGCGGGGAGCAGTTAAAAGAAACAAAATAACGAACATTATAAAGGTGGCGGTTCGCGCCGCGACGGAGACGGGTGACAGAGACAGGAGACTGAGACCAGAGACCGCGACAAATGTCTCGGTCTCTTAGGTCGAGACTGAGACCGAAGTCGACAAGTGTCCGCTCAGTTCAAGAGAGTCTGTCGATGAAGTCAGTGGTGTTTTGTATCGTGATGGAAAACCAAGTAATGAAGCTGCTATTGGAGGAAGAAGAAGACGATGATTTGCTCTTATATTATTATTACAAATACAAAACTGAAAGACGATTAGCTATTAAGGTAGGTTAAGTTTAAGTAAGTTCCGGTTTAGTTCAATCAGAGTCTCACAGTCTTCGTCAGAAAAACTCATTTTTCTAAACACGTGTGCATCCACGAGCGCGACACGCGACACTACTGGTCCGGAGCAGCGACCGTCTCGTTGTCTCCTGTCTCGCGTCTCGGTCTCCTGTCTCTGTCTCGCTCGCGAACTGTCGCGTTTACATTGCCTAACGTCAAGTAACGGTCGCGGTCTCTGGTCTCAGTCTCCTGTCTCGGTCTCCCGTCTCCGTCGCGGCGCGAACCGCCACCTTAACATGTAACTGATCACATAGCAGTAATAGCATGCAATCAGTGACGTCACAAATTAGCATGCGAAATAGCAGTTAGGTGTTATTCAGGGTGCTACCTGCAATGCGCTCTTAACCGTTGCATTATTAACAGTTTGCGCGCAAATACAGTTACAATAACAGCGTCCTGAGTAAGTTACAATTATTTACTACTTTACAGTTCAAAGCTCAAGCAGAGCAGTTATTGAATTTAACTTTACTGGTATATTTTTACGTAAATGTACGTTAAATTTATAGGAAACGTTTTACAGAGCGAAACTTTTATTTAGTTGTTCAATAAAAGTATTCACTTGCAATGCGATGTTGGGGGGTAAAGTGCAACTTAAAAATGGTCAAAAGCCTATTTTTTCTTTAAACCACGTATCGCAAAGCTATCTAGATATATTTTATTCAAATATAGCTAAATTAGTTTTAATTTTTCGTGTCAACCGGATTGCATCCGATTTCTAGGGAAAAAATAAATACTTATATAGGTAATTAATATTTGACATCCGAAATACATTTCCCTAAATTTTAATTTAAAACATATTTACACATTAACCTCATTACTACTCGTACTTCTATTTTATATCTTTTCTGATAAACAAAACAAAAATATAGTGTAAATTAGAACTGTCCTAAACCAAAATAATGCAACTAAATTTTGAGTAGCGTTGCCTGGAAATATCGCGAAATATGACTGTGACTTATTCAGAGCTAGAATGCACTTCCGTTGTAGTTGCTGGTGCATTGTATGGCGATTCCGATATTTAAAATAGCCGTGATGCCTAAAAGCCTCCTAGAATATTCTAATGCATACTCGTATGCCTACCGAATAATATAACCGGTATAACTTGCCAAATAGCGCTTTTGTACGTCTCTCTTGACTATTTTACGGGGCATTGAATATCATAGTTTCAGATTATAATTAAAATTACATTGCTAGTTATTCATAATATCAATTCATTAAAACTCGATATGTAAAATAAAGTATTAATTCACATAACGATCACTGGAACAAGTACTTCTAACCAGTACTTGCGCAAGCCGCTGGCTAAAAAAGGCTGCGATCCAGAATCGACGTAGAAACACGTTCAGTCACCAATTAAGAGAAATAAAAAAACCCTATTAACAGTAAAACGGAACGACAATCAGATATAACCGTAATTGTCAGAATGATTTATTTCAAAGGCGAACCGTTCGTCAAATTAATCCTGACTCCACTGCGGACAATGGGCTCAAAGGTGCCGAACTGCGGAGGAAGTGACACAAAGCTACTGGTCGAGTTGCAATCCACGTGAGCTAGGGCGAAACTTTTAATTTCTTTTTTAAATGTGTGTTGTTTTAAATTGTTTTTTTAATTCACTTCGAGCTGTCAATCTAACTTCTGAAACATAAGCAGAGATAGATTGCGAGTGAAAGTTTTGGATTTTTAAACATTGATCTAAAAAAATAGAAATAAAAACCAGTGCTAAAGTTAAAGATTAGTTAGTTACCCGTGCCGTAGCTAAAGATTAATTTGTGTACTTAAAATTAAATCTAAAATTAGGCTCGGGTACATATTTATATAAAATAAAAATTCCAGCATGTGCGCTTTCACAACACTTATTTAATGTAGGTAGGTATATTAAGCGCAACGAAGTTCGCAACAAGGTCCGCCACGCTCGTGAATTGCAGCAATTTTACAGAGACAGCTTCCTGTAACAAACCGAAGTACCTGATAATTACAATGAAATTCAATAAGCTGCTGAAAGAGTCCCAGTTCCACGGAGGCAGGCGACTGGCTGAACGATATTGCAGGTGAATTAAATTCTAGAAACGAGTTTGACATTTTAAATTGATGCGGGTCGGAATTCAATTTATTTCAGAATCTTTGATATTAGTGAAAACCGTTTCGAATGTTTATAAGTTTTAAAATGATGGAGAAATCAAACTGTTTTTAAAGTAATATCTAATTTAAAGTAGCTTTGGTGTTCTTAGGTTCGTACTACATCTTCGACCGCATTGTAAGTTAGGTGAGATTGTGGTAAACGCAGGCCTAGTTTGTCGTAAAAACGCGTTTTAATTGTATTAACTGTTTTCAGCATAAAAAATAGTTGTAAAAATGTGTGAAATTTTTTATGATGCAATTTTTGTCAAACTCAATCCAAATCGATATAACCGTTTAATAGTAGTCATGAAACGACAACTAAAGATGAACAGAGCTATTTTGTGTAATTATTAAATCAATTATTATTAGAGCGACTAACAAATTCTAATTAAAATTTGTTATTTATTTGTCGCAGGAAAAATATTAATGCATTTTTTTATCGTAAATTATCTCAGCAATATAAATTAAAAAAAAAAACATACAATACCATCTACCCCAAAAAGAGAAACCCTAAACCCAGTTGGTCCATTCCAGGTGGTACTGGTACATATCGATGCCGGTGCTCTTCTGTTCAGCTGTGGCGGTGATCTGCGCAACAGTGAGCCGGTTTTTCGACAACCCTACCTACATCATTTACCAGGAGTCGGTCGAAGCAGTCACTGAGTTCCCCTCTGTGCTGGTCTGCCCGGAGATCCTCTTCAGACAAGATAAAATTGACAAATTCCTCTCTCATATGTAAGAAATTTAAATGCTTAAAAATTGGTTTTATTTTGTACAAATTGCTCTGATAATGAAATTAAACTACACTTTCTTATATAAATACCTAGCGTTTGCACTTGTTATTATACACAAAATTGTAATTTTTCCAAAAGAAAAGTAGACTATGAAGTCACGGTTTATTTTCAACTGTACATTTTAGGGAAATTCCACCACATCTCAACGTCAGCTACTTAAAAAGCGTCATCTACATGTTGGGTGCACATTACGCTCCAGACATTGTGTACCGAGTCCACGACTTGCACAACGTTGAGCTCATGCTGCAGGCTAACAACGTGGACGTGGACACAGCAGCGAGGCAGCTCACGACTTCTTGTGACAGCACGTTGATCAGGTATGAGATCATCTTTGGCTTTTGTAACTATTTCACTAGACCCCATTGTTTCCAGTGAAATTTAAGGGCAAATGGGAGATTAAGCATTTTATATCGCAGGGTGACGAGCGCAGTGCTGTGCCACGCAGGGTCTTTAATTCTGCGAGTTCAAAATTCTGGTTGGCACAGACCTGTTATGGGCAAATGTGACGTTTAACATTAGGCGAGCGATTTATTCATCTCATCACTCAATAACATAAAAAACCGAAGGAAACCTACGAGTGCGTACCCGGAGGTTTCCTTCGGTTCTACTCTAATGTTATTTGCATCAAACAATAAGGGTTCCACCCTGCTTGATTGCTGCCGCATTGAAGCAAGACTACTAAAACTAGACACTACCTCCTAAGACTAATTCTTTGCTGTACGCTCAACTCAACTGCTATCATAAATATAATCTAGTTATGGATAACTATGATGGATAAGCTAAAGTAGACGTTTCTCTCTTCTGACTTAAAAAGGAAGATGAGAAAGCTGTTGGACAGTTTAAGTAGCACCAAGTGATACTTGGGTAGTTCAATATTATTTGAATCTTTAAAATGATTTTCCAGATGCCGTTTTAGTGGTCGACTCATAAACTGTTCTGCTTATTTTCACATGGAGCTCACTGGAGATGGCTACTGCTGCGTCTTCAACGGGAAATCTTTAAAGTGAAACATTTGTATATTTTTTTTCTTCTTTTGATTCATTAAAGTATTACCAGTATCATGTTGGTGAAATCAAGTTTGCCAGTCTAAAATAATTTCAGTTAATTTTCCTTTGATATCACAAACCTATAGTTACTCGTACATAAGTTACTTTTTATTTTATATTTCTTTTGTAATGCTGTAACTTAAAACCAAATCCTATTCTAGACCCTATTCTTGGGCGCTCGAAATTATCTCCGTCAGTCTCCCTGTCATAACCTTTCAAATGAGAACAACAGCGACAGTGAGATAAAGAGTCACTTGCCAGAATAAGGCCCCAATTCCAATTTCTCTCACCAACTTTAATAAATCCAGACAACAAGCAATTGGGAATGTTCTGTTTAGGTTTTTGTATATTTTATCTTATTATAGAGATCTGGTCGACGTGCGTCATCATAATCACTTGCGTAACAGATGGTACACTAACAGATACGGTCACGACAGCGGTTTGATGCTAGCCGTGAACCAGTCTCAGCCTCTTACTACCGTGGATCTTTCTTACAAATGGGTAAGTACGTGTAGACTGTAGAGTAATTCTAATTGTAATTCTAAGTGGGGGTGATACGACCTGCACCGACGTCCCGCTTGGCGCTTGGCTTGGCGTGTATTGTGCATTACCCCCTAACTGCCTACCCAAACGTGGTTTTTCCTAAAAAAAAAAAGTAAATAATTTCCTGTGGGCCAAGGACTTAGTCCTGGTGTCAGAATGTTAAGATTACCAGAGTGTTTCTGACATAGTTTTTGTTATAACACACGACTATTCACGTTCCGACTCTGCCTCTGCCATGACTTTGTAGTGACAAACAACCAGGGAACATAATCGTTTAGTTTCCCAAAAAGAGGCCTGGGGAATACCAAGGTACCATAATCTGCCTTTACCTACAAATACCTAATACCGCCGGTATCCTATATTTTGAATTTTAAATCATCAACAGTTATTTTTCATAGAAGTCACTTTTTTCCCTTCTCAGCTGGCCCTGCAAACTAGCCGGCACTTCGTAGAGTCCACGAACAACGGGTCAGCGCTGAACCCTGGCTCGGAGCACTGGGTGGAGTACAACGTCGTCAACTACCAGATTGGGAACATTGCCAGGAGTTTGAGCAACTCCCTCAAAAAGTGCCGCATGACTCAAGAGCCCCTGGAGTTCTTTCCGGTTTATAATAAGTGAGTTCAACAAGTACAATTTAAAGAAAATTTGACCAATTTTGGAGCAGAGAAGAAAATACTCGATTGATTTTAATCGAATGGAATGAATACTAAACCACCGAAACAAAACAGCATTAAAGTTCGTCTAGCCATTTTGATAAAAAATTTAACAAACATACAAACACACAAACAACCACTTATATAAACCAAACTGAATACCTAAGTAAGAAAGTAGGGTATGCTTTCTAACCATAAGTATAATTCCGCTATTATAGGGGTGACAGGGGGGGTTGTCTAATGTTTGCCCGAAGAATATAAGCAATAATTCTCAAATGCCCGAATTTTACTTGCCCGAATTTCATTTGCCCGAAGTGTTTGTTTACCATAAAAGTTATGTGACATACTCTTGTTTGCCCGTACATTAGATTTCATAATGATACGAGTGCCATACGTATTATTATCCATTTTATTAATTGCAATAATATTATTTAACAGAATATTTCAACGCCATACTAAATTAATTTCAAATACATCCAAGCCCAAAAAAAAATCATTAAAAAAAAAAGCCATTAAAATTGTTTTTATTTCTGATACCTACTTATCACTATAATCGATCCATGTCGCTTCCGTAGAAATTAACCTAACGCCTTTGTCCTAAAAAGCGATTGGCTTTCTAGCACTTCGCCGGCCGCTGCCGCGGCACGCTCGCTACGCTCGCTCGGCTCGTGCGTTGTTTTTCATGTTATAACATAACCTAACCTAACATATTGATCGTTTTTATTTCTAATACCTACTTATCACTATAATCGATCCATGTCGCTTCCGTAGAAAATTAACCTAACGCCTTTGTCCTAAAAAGCGATTGGCTTTCTAGCAAGCTAGTTTGTAGTGGTAGGGCTCTTTTGCAGAGCCCGGCTGGGGAAGTACCACACCTTTGCCAGTTATTCCACCGCCAAGCAGTAATGTGCAAACATTACTGTGTTCCGGTTGGAAGGGCATTGTTTCCAGTGAAATTACAAGGCAAATGGGAGATTAAACAACTTATATCTCAGGGTGACGAGCGCAGTGCTGTGCCACGCAGGGTCTTGAATTCTGTGAGTTCAAAATTCTGGGTGGTGCAGACCTGTTATGGGCAAACGTGACGTTTAACATCAGGCGAGCGATTTGCTCGTCTCGTCACTCAATTACATAAAAAAAAAAAAAAGCACTTCGCCGGCCGCTGCCGCGGCACGCTCGCTACGCTCGCTCGGCTCGTGCGTTGTTTTTCATGTTCTAACATAACCTAACCTATTGATCGTTTTTATTTCCAATACCTACTTATCACTATAATCGATCCATGTCGCTTCCGTAGAAAATTAACCTAACGCCTTTGTCCTAAAAAGCGATTGACTTTCTAGCACTTCGCCGGCCGCTGCCGCGGCACGCTCGCTCGGCTCGTGCGTTGTTTTTCATGTTCTAACCTTTTTTTTTTTTTTTTTTGTTTACCCAGTGGAAATCCTTTATGGATACCACGCCCGCCCCGGGGGAGGCAGGGTGGTTATGTGGGAGTCTCCGCCCTGCGGCGGCGGCATACCCACTAAAACCACTGGGGTGTTCGGCATCCGCCTGAGATGGGGCAAGGTGGGGTCGCGTTAGCAATCGCCACCTCGCCCCGGCGATGGGCCCGATTAGGGCCCCCCGCGTATATGGAGGGGTGACCCTGTTCCCCAGGATCACCCCCCAGACAGTCAGTGTGGGGTCGTGCAGGCCGGGAGAGTCCCCCGACTCTCCCGGCAACCCCACTGCAGAGGAGCGAGGATACGGGCGAACCGCCTCCTCGCTCCCTCGTCTGCGCCGGAGCGGGTCAGATCGGGCGTCGTCCTCTCTGACCCGCTCCGCGGCCTCCTTCTGCGTCATCACCTCTTCGCAGAAGGAGACCCCGGCCTGCCACGATCTCTCGCCGCCGAGCACGGCTTTCACCACGCTCGGCAACGAGAGATCCCGGCCTATGTAGGCCGAAAGCGTATGCCGCTGGTTGGCCCCATGCGGCACACGCTTCCAGCGTCCACCCTCCTCCTTTCCTTGCACTCCCGACCGCAACCCATATGCGGCGAGGAGCACAAGGAAATCCCCCCTGGTGGCAGCAATGCCACCGTCCAAGCCATCACGCTGTGCCCTCTGCTAGTCAGAGGGACACGCGGACGGGCCCACCGTGTCGGGTTATTTGCCAGCGTGCGGTAATACTACATAAAAGCTGCAGTATTACCGCACGCTGTTGCCCAGGGTGCACCACGAGGAGGTTACCCGACCTAGCACCCCTTTCATGTTCTAACCTAACCTATTGATCGTTTAGCTTAAACCGATTTTACCTATGGTTTTTTTCTAGAAGTTATTTCGATGGCAAATGATGTTATGGCATATGATAATTACGCCTTACAATGATGATAACAAATGATATTATTGAAATTGACTTTATGGAAAACAAAGTTTCTAGCACGTGACTATTATAGTAAACAATGAGTATAACATATAAAATTATGAGAAACAATATTATGTCTGTTGACCAGTATAGCAGATAAAATTATGGCAAATGAAATTCTAGCAAATGGGTGTATACCGACAGGGGGGTATTATCAGCGCAGGTATTTCGACTTTGGATCTTTATTTATTTATTAATTTGAGTTACAGGAAATACTGCGCGGTGGAGTGTGAAGTGGCCCTCACCCTGAAGAGGTGCAGCTGCATCCGGCTCGTGCATCCTCGGCCTAAGGGCGCAGCTTACTGCAGCGCGCACCAACTTTTATGCGCCAAACATGCCATGTGTAAAAAACCGAAATTTTTATTTTTATTCTATTTATTTCGTTCGCGGCACAAATACAATAAAACAATGGATGAAGCACCAAATACTAGGTTTGTCACAGAGCTCACAATCGTCTATTGCTGATAAATCAAATAAATAAACATAGATTGATTCAATTCCCTGAGAGATAATTATAATCTTGGACTTTTCAAGGTCAAAGTAAATAAGTATCTTCTAAATCTGCGTGTTTCATCTTCGACCACATCGTCGCTTACCTCCTGGCGAGTTGGTGGTCAACAATTTTTAACAAGTTTTTTTAGAACGTCAACTAGATATTTTCGACAATTGGCAAAGAAGAGTAACTCACCATGATCAGACTAATCGTAGTTTTTTCGTAAAATTTACTTATATGTTTAATTAAAGGTTTCTGTCAACTGTAGGCTATATCTATAAGCTATAAGTATCAGATATCTTTATGTTTTATTGATTTTATTTAGCTGTGTTTTTATTTTGCAGCATCAGGAGACGCTGCTGATTGCTACTGTCCCTCCGCGTGCGACTCGGCTACAGATTACGTGAAAACCATCACATTTGATCTGCAACCTAGTGTGCGACCCATTGACACGTTTTAGTAAGTCAAAAGCACAGTTTTTTTATTATCTACCCACATCAACTCAACCTCTTAAATATCGCGGGGATACAGGCCTACCCTTGAAAGCTGATTAGGTATGTCACCACCCTGGCTAAGTGTAAGTTGATGAAATCATATTATACGCCATTGCTTTTCTTCTCAAAACATTTGCAGGTTTCCTCGCAGCCGCTGTACACATCTTTTGTACGCTAAACCAAATACTAATCCAGAGTCTTTTACCTACTTTTCCCATTGGAGAACATATATTTACTGTAGCAAGTACAATCGAAGCTTAATTTAAGTAAATAGCCCGTTGTATTTGTTAATTATGTAGTTAAATAACAAAGTAAGTGTTCCAAGTAGGTACATCAGAATAGTCAGCTAATAGTATGTTATCTAAACAAGTGTTAATGATTGTTTTAGTGACGGCTTGAATTATAGCAAGGTGACGATAGTTCGTGTATACGTCATGAACGGGGGGCTGGTGACGACCAACTCTCGGTGGTCTTACATCAACAGGATTGACTTATTTGGTAAGCAAGTATTTCATACAAAATCAATAATTTCATTACTTACCTTACAACGCACTGAAAATGACCGCGGGTATTGCAGGTGTCCAAAGGCGGCGGTGACCACTTACTGTCTTACCTTCAGATGGCCCGTTGCTTGTTTGCCACTTTTATTTTTTCATATACTTACGAAAATTTTGTGTCTCACTTTTTTTACCTTTTAATTTTTATTTATATAGTCCGACCAACAGCATTAAAATGTTACTAAAAAATTATCAATGTGGTTGTTGTTTTATCAGAGTTATCATCAGGAATTTGCCTCAGACAATAAGATTAGATTTAGTCTGCTACACCTTTTAAAAGTCCAATACTCAAAAGTTAGTAAGTTTTAGGGTTCTAAACAAAAATTACGAAAAGAAATATCTGTCTGTCTTTCCGTCCTTTCGCCCATGTGTCCATATATCATCAATTATTTATTTTCGCTATTATTAATAATTATTTTCATACATAAATATAAAATTGTAATTATTCCAGCTCAGCTCGGCGGAGTTTTCAACGTGTTCTTCGGCTGCAGCATCCTCACTCTCCTAGAGATAGCTGTTCTGGCATACCGCGGGCTTGCGGAAAAGATACCTGCTAATTCAAAGAGAAAAGTTAAGCCTCAAAGCAATCAAGCTGGGAACAAGAATGCTAAAAATGGAAAAAATAAGAAGAAAAAGCTTACAGTCAAGTTTTAATAGTTTTATTAGGATGATTGCATATTGTAAAGACCATAACTATAGTTCAGGTGAGTGCATGATCGGTTCTACGAAATCAACTCTGTTGATATTGAGCATGTAAAGTGTATTTGGAGAAAAAAGGTAAATAAAAATATTTGAAAAAAAAATTTTAATTTTGTTGTAGCACCATTTGTTTTAAACTTCTGTAAAACCGTAGTTTTGAAACTATAGTGATTTTGCACATGTTTACTTAATAGTTTATATGCGCAATAAATCCCGTTGGACAAAACAACAGTTTATTTTCCTTTGGATTATTAAAATTGTTTTGAATAAAAGTATGTCGAACTCTGATTGTGTCTGTTTCCCTCGAATTTTCTCAAATAAGCCCCAGATTTCAGGTCTCAAATTCTAAAAATACGTTTCCCGATAACGTTTTACTATTTAAAGAAGCTGATGTTTTCCTTGATAAATCAAAACTATTATAAAATGAGAATATTGGAAAGCCAATAAATTAAACGTTATGATGTGACAATTTTGAGTCATAAATAAGCTAAATGACTTTATAGCTCTAGACCAGAGTCTGAAAGCTATTTAGAGAACTCTGATTTAGTCGTTATGAAAAAACTGCAAGCATTATAAAGAAATCTTTACACTCACCAGGTTATAGCTACTATAAAAATAATAGAAAAACCGACATTGCTTTATTTTAAATTCGACACGTAATCAAGCACGTAATACTTACTACCTTATCTCTCGAGATTATCGCCATCACTCTCACTCTCAAGACATTTTTATTGAGAGCGACAGTGACCGAGATAAAATATCCATTCTTCAGAAAATAAATAAACAAAAATAATAAATAACGTTTCACACTCACAGCTCCCCACTAGGATAGCCTGTATCGGAGATGCCATGGAACACACACAAAGACAAAGACAACTAACACCCAGACCAATAGCAGATATTTGAATTCATCATTCAAACATTTGCTCGACCAGGAAACTAACCCGTGACCTCTGTCTTATATGGCGAATATACTACCGCTGAGCCAAACAGGTCATCTTAGGGCCCATGTACCTACGGCTCAGCACCCGTCTTTGTTTTCGTAACGACGTAACATAAAGATCAACTTTGCTTACACTGTAAGTGTAAAGACTTACAGAGTGTTAGAGTAAGCAGGTTCATTTAATGGAGTTTACCTCCCGTTAAACCACATCATTAATTTCTCTATTCTTGTTACCTAGCTCGTTAAATGTACCGTGACTGCGGAACACTGTTGGTAGTGTTAATAAGTAAATAGTGTAGTATTTATTCTAATTATCTTTCATTGTGTTTAGTTTGTTTGGTGTGATAGAGAGTTGTCGAGATATTTACGCTTGAGATTTCTCGTCATCAGTGTCATGAAATTTACATTTGACGATCATCTATATCTATACTAATATTATAAAGAGGAAAGATTTGTATTTTTGGATGTTTGTGTGAAATAAACTCAAAAACTACTGGACCGATTTCAAAAATTCTTTCACCATTCGAATGCTACATTATCCCAAAGTGACATAGGCTATATTTATTTCCTGAAAAAATTAGGGATCCTTACTAAAACTTCAATAGTGTCCACCCGTGCGAAGCCGGGACGAGCCGCTAGTAATAAATATTTGGGTGGCACTGAATTGTTATGGCTAAGCGTGATGCTTTCCCTATTCGTGACGCTCGAAATTATCTCCGTCACTCTCACTGTCATGACATTTCTAATGAGAGCAACAATGAAAGAGATAATATCTCACGCCAAAGAATAAGGCCCCAGGTAATTGACTTGCTAGTTTGTTCTATTCGTTCCCAACCTTATTTCCAAGTATCTACTATACATCAATACTAATTAAGCAATTCTGTGACTATCAGACAGAAAATTCCAACTATTGTAAATCGACACCTAATAGAAATAAACTTTAGTAGTATTAATATAATAAGCAACAATATGTCATTGTAAAATAATTTCCACCGACAGCCAGCAAAGCAACTTTATAAATATGTAACGCAGAAGTTGACGCAGAATAATTATACAGAACGAGAGGCAAAATCAATAGCCCTTTGTACCCACTCTATGCTAATTTCCCGACGTAAAGTTTTACAACCTGCTTTAAAATTCTATACCTCGAGCATTAAATGTACCTTTTTACAGTACCCGGGAGTTCATTTGGCACATCTGATATGCTTTATCAGTGTTGTGTTGCGTCATATGTGAGGCGCACTCCACTAGTCTATGGGTGGCAATTGCTCGCATTTACTTAAAAAATATTAAATAATTGTTAGCTACTGTAGAAATTATGGGCGACAACAGCAATGGCGGCGGCATCATGGTCAATGGTTTAAACTTCTCTTGAGATATTAGACTGGCAGCACATTGTGCGACCAATAGATAGATAGATAGATAAGATAAAGTTTATTTCCAAAAAGATATTACAAACAGTAAAAACTTAAAAATAACAACAAAAAAAGTGTGAAAAGAAAACAGTAAGTTAAAACTTTCATATCTTGCTGCGGCCCCACACTAGGCACAAGGCCCGTGTTGTGGAGACCAAGAGTACGTTACATAATATTATTGACAAATACATGTTTGGAGGCATCCTAAACTAAGTTCCTAAATAAACACTTATATCCCAACAAAAAAACAAAGACATTTACTCTAGCCATCCTGTATTTAATGCATGCGAATGGCATCACCGCGGAAAAACAAAATGAATAGATTATACCAAAAGCGTGCATTAAATGTGTACTATATGTGGAGATATGTGTATAGGTGTGTGCATGTGTGTGCAATAAAACGGTCAAACCACCTAAAGCAGGCATATTTCAACCGATCTTTACTCTGTTCTTCCCAAGACGTGCCATATTAAAACCGGACACTGTATTCAGGTACTTCGTAACTCCGCCCGTGTAAACAAGACTTTCGAAATTCTCAGCCGTTGAGATGAAGAATTGCTGTAGTAATGTGTTTTATTTTTATGGTTTTAATCATAAATTGTAGTAGATGGGGTGAATAGGTACCTATTTACATTTCACTAGGAAAAAAAATGAATAAATATGTTTTTGAAAAAACTAGCTAGTACTAACTAGCTAGTAGTAGTTTGATTTTCCATTTAATGAGAAAAATCATTAAGACAACTACCCTATCTCGGAATTACAAGAGCAGCACAGTTACGCGTTATGTTTTAAAATCTAAGAGCCAACACGAAATCATCTTCAAATTGAACTAATCGTGACATTCACCACCAAATTGTATAAATAATAGAACAGCTTGTCCCATTACTATCCTATCATACACGAGTACACGAGTATAGTTTACTATACTACAATATAGTATATACTACAGTGCAGTATAGTACACTATACTACTACCTACTACTATAATACTATTATATACTATACCTATACCTATATATACGTACAGCGCTCCATCGAGCACAGAGTAGCCGGCGAGCCGCGGTCGGGTGACATTGCCAAATTGTCGGCCGCCTAATGAATAAAGTTAATGATCAGATCACCACAAATACGCACCGACTTTAATTAAAATAGTATCGGGATCAGACAAAAAGGATAGAAGAGAAATGTAGCGGGCGAGGTGAAAAAGTATGGTATTTCCAAACTGAAATAGATGCTTGTTACAAAAGGAAATTACCTATGACTATGTAGAAATGTACGTAATTTTTTATGAATATGTTTTTCAAAATTATAGCTTTATTGGACAAATTAATAACTAGTTTTGTCTCTTTTGCCGGAAAATGTTCTTTAAAAATGTTTGCCTGATCCTGAATGCTTCACATGCTTCATAATTATATGTGAATTCAGAATCTCAGATAATTTAATTCGGATTTTCATTTAAACCCGTTTCAGCGTGAAGATATAACAAACATACAAACTCGCCCACTCTCCAAACCAACAAACTTTCGCCTTTAAAATGTTAGTGTGATATTACCAGTCATAAAGTATTGGTCAGAGTTCAGAGTGGATACTCTAAACAATTGTTTAAATCAGTGGTTAGCTTTCCAAACAGTTTTCAGCTGTAACCGAGGGATGAGCTTAGTTCAGATTAATTAGCACGAGTTTGTGGTTAACCTATATATTATATATATAAATATGTTTATTATACCATATACAAATATCGGTGTGACTTTATGTAACTATGTATAATACACCGCTACTACATAATGGCAGTCTGTTCGAAACAGATCTTAATTTCTATGAATGTACATGAAATAGTGATCAATTAGCTCTTTGATCCACGAGCAAATTTATAGTTTAAATTAAATTTTGAAACTGTTTTGTTACTTATCTACCTCTGAATTATTTTGCTTTGTGGTTTTGTTAATCCAACTTATCAATGAACATCGAAACAATCTAAGTCACTTTTTTCTAAGTACGAGTAAGCACTAGTACTTTCAATCATTTACTTATGGTTGACATGACTTGAGCTAAACTTGCGAGCCGCCTAAAACTGTAGCCTCTGGTTAACTAGGCTTCATAATATTGCTCTAACTCGCCCTGGCTGTAGGTCTCCTATGCTGGTAGAGATAACCTTTTTCAATTGTCTCCCCTGATTTGCTCTATTAACGCCATCGTCTTCCGAAACTCTGCTTGTAGACCTTATTTTTACCGTACTTTTACTTCAAAAAGTCGTTAGTCTTGAATCGAACCATAGGTAGAGATACATACCGCCGGTTTACAATAACCTATTTTTAATCCAACCTATTCCAACCAATTCCATTGTCATTTCTACTCATGCTCAGCCTCGATACTGTGAAGTCATGCTTGGAAGCGTCGCACCACGCCACCGGCCGCACGAGTGAACCGACCAACAATCTGTACAGCCTAACAGGAGAGCCACTATCGAATTTTCAGAACCAAACAGAAAGTTTATCACAAACATTTGTAGTTCTTTCATTTAGGCGACTCGATAGCTAAGTTTGTTGCCTTACAAATCGAATTATGTTTTAGCCAAATCACGCGAAGGCAATTACGTCCGATGCACCGACCGCCTCGCTGGCACCGATTGTTGCTACGTTCCCAGAATTAAATATATCGAACCGTAGCAATCTCTGAAGACAGGTAAGATACAAGTCATCGGCCAATTGGATGGATTGGATTGTGGCAAATAGGAAAGTGATGAGTATGACATGACAAGCAAAATTGTAACAATGATTTAGGTGAAAATACGGATTCCTTTATATGAGTTCAAATTGTTATATTTCTATTATCTACCTTAATTGGATTTACTCGTAACGTTTAGAGCATTCATTTGAAATTGAGTTTTAGTTTTCTCAAAGTAGCTAGATAGATAGATAACCCTTCATCACAAACTAGTACTATAGTCTAGGCGGATTTATATTTGCGGTAAACAATAGTGGCTTACTTTAACAAAATTATTAAAAAACAAGAAAATAAAGTAACCAACAAACTGCTACAAACACTTACATGTTTATCTAAACAAAATAAAACAACATGTTTAACTACAGCTATAATATAAAACTTAACTAGTTAAAATGTCAATTATCCTGTTACTTAAACCGTTCGGAGTTTTCACACTCCACATAATAACTATCCATAAAAAACAATTCAGTATGAAAACATAGTAAAAAAATAATATAAGTAGTGACGTAGTAAAAATTGCAAAAGCCTCGTAGCGGACGGTCCATGCAAAAATTATACGCGAACCGGATACGTAAATCGTACGGAAGCGTAGGGGCCTCGGACGAGGACAGGCCTGGGCAGGCAGCGGGACTGCTAAGCTTTAATAAGTTATATTTATAGAAACCCCCAACGTTGAAACAGCTTAACCGATTTTGTTAAAACATGTCTAAGAACCATTGCTAGAAAAACAGCTTTCAAATGAAAAAAAACCGCATTCAAATCAGTTCACCTGATCAAGAGTTTTTCCTCGACTAAAAAAAATCCTGCAGATATCAAATATTGCAATCGAAAGAATGTTCGAAAAACCAACTACTACAACAAAATTAATTACCTAAGTTTTTCCTTTTCCATGCGGTTTTTACTCTTATTTCGGCAGTCGTTTCATTTGCGTAGATTTGTCCAAACCCGAAAAAAAACCTTATTGTTTCCACCTTTTCGCAAATGTTTCCCTTATTGGCGTAAAATATTTGCGTGTCCCGCGGCTTCCGTGCTCTTTGTACACATGGACGCAAAAAGGCAACAAAAAAAATTGTTAAAATTTTGTTACAACGACATTTTTGCTAAATGAATGCGTTTGTTTGGACGGTTAATGTGGCCCGTCCGGTGTTAAAAGGGGAATTTGAATAATGGTGGATAACGGGCGGCGTAGGAAGCTTTTCTTTGAAACTGTTGGCTGACTGGCGCATGGTGCGTGTTTACGGAGAAGCGACAGACAGACCCCTGGAATGGGGGTTTATGTTGGATTAAGTGCAAAATATGTGAACTCCTGCAATTTCATAAATATGCCGCATTATGTAAAAAAAAACGTGTTTTTTTTGGCATTACCTGTATTTTACTTTTAATTGTTAAGGATATTTCGTTTCGTTTTTAAGAGGAAGGCTAGACTTTGTTGAACATTTGTAAAAAATTGCTTCGTCAATACTGAAGTTTAAACACCTTATTCCTAAAAACTTTGAAAGCATAAAAAAATTCACTTGCAATTCCCATTGAAAAGTTCAGCTACAACCGTCTCAAATAGAATGTTAATTTGAACGGAAGTTAGAGCTAAACGCGTAGAAGAAAGCCTCGAATCCCGTGTAAAATATTACAAAAGTTACAATATCAACCTCGGCTCGGGCCGTGAATAATAACGCGGACTGGAGGCAAATCCTCCAAATAGAGTCCGGAACAAATCCCGGACCTGCCTCACGGCGTTCGCGTGTTGCCAGAACTTTGCAAACAAAAATGCCGTCGCCTTAGTTCGCCCATAAATAAGGGGATCTACCGTGTTCAGGTCATCGGGTAGAACATTTGTAGAATAATAGCTTGCAGCAAAAAAAACTTGAACAGAAGTACCTTTACTTAAAATTTAAGAGCGTTGCTCTTGTCGGTGGAGTAATTACCAGGCTTAGCGATCCTCTGCTAGTCCTTTCACCTCCCTGTACGACATGACATCTGCCATCTTTTTATTCTGTTCTAAGAATGCTCTAATGTTCCTCCTGGGTCTCTCAGCCTTTCCTTCTATGATAGTTTTTACTAGATTGTCCTGTCATACAAGGTGGCCAAAAAGATACCTAAAGTAGGTAGGTACAAAAAAAACACATCAATTCAACCAATTATGCATCCTGCCTTTCAACATGCTTTGCTTTAAGCATGTAGGTATGCACCTTACGCACCTTTACGTTACCTAGACATACATTTTGTCTTCCATTTTGAAATTAGTTTTTCTGTATATTTTCTTCTCAGTGTTCAGATTCCAAGAGAATTTATTCATAACGACTTTAAAAATCGTATCGTTTTCGTCTTGTTACGAGTTGTTATTTATGTTGCAAGTTGCGAGCGGAGCATTTTTCTCGGAGTGTGTTTTCTCGTGTGCTGGAACTATCAATCTGGCGCGAGTTCCATTTAGGGTAAGCACTGTACAGTTTAGAATAAGTGCCCGTGGAATTGTTTGAGGTAAAATGTAAACTATATCATTTGAAGTTTTAAGACTGATGTGAAACTTTCAGACATTCTTTGAATCTTTAACTTCAGAGAGATTCTTATTGGAACTCGTACGGTCTATTATTCACGAGGTCAAACAATAATTTTCAGGAAACAATAAGCCAAGATAAAATTTGATAATAGTCGGATCACCATCACCTTGAGTTGAAGCGTGAATTATCTCATCAGAGAACGTAAGATTCTAATCTATCAGATCACTGGGAATTCTGAAATTTCTGGGAATTTTTCTGTAGTGGTAGGGCTCTTTTGCAGAGCCCGCCTGGGGAAGTACCACACCTTTGCCAGTTATTCCACCGCCAAGCAGTAATGTGCAAACATTACTGTGTTCCGGTTGGAAGGGCATTGTTTCCAGTGAAATTACAGGGCAAATGGGAGATTAAATAACTTATATCTCAGGGTGACGAGCGCAGTGCTGTGCCGCGCAGGGTCTTGAATTCTGCGAGTTCAAAATTCTGGGTAGCGCAGACCTGTTATGGGCAAACGTGACGTTTAATATCAGGCGAGCGATTTGCTCGTCTCGTCACTCAATTACATAAAAAAAAAAAAAAAAAAAAAAAAATAGAGAAAAGTGTCCTAAATCTGCGTGCTTCGTCTTCGAACACATCGTCGCTTATTAACAGCCGAGTTACTGTTGGTAGACACACGAATGAATCCTATTCTAAAAAAACGTTAACAACCTGCAGTTATTTTAAAATTTTTACTCAAAAAAAAAATTTAACAATAATTCGCTCCATATTGCTATATCATAATTGAACGCCACCGCAACATGCTGTAATAAAGCTCAAGTTAATACAAGTGGCACTAATATGCACAAACTCGTAAAGTTCAGCTCCTCTCAGCTGTCTACTTATGTCTCCCGTGTGCTCGGGTGAACAAAGCGCAGGTAATTCGCGCTTAAAGTGTGAAACGTGAAATCCTTAATTAGTAGTAGAAGTAATACAAAACTCAGCTAAAAAAGTAGTTTATAAACGAGTAAACGAGTAAAACAACTCACTACAAAAGTACTACAACAACTCAGGACTAAAGGACGTGTCTAACAACAACACCTTGCAATTCAAAATGTGGAGAAAATCACGAGAGAAGATACACAACACAAAACATACCGACACATACACACACACCGAAAACTTTAACATTTCTTGAGCAATTAAGAAAAAATAAGGAGGTTTTAAATTTTTAGATGAGAGAGTAATTCAGAATTACTCTAATACAGACTGTATTCAAGGACGACCGCATTTTTAATAATACGGTTCATAAAAAAGTGACTGATTTCAGTAATTTAAACTGAAATTAGATATTTTTATACTACTTCTGTTTAAAAAATAATTAACAGGTTAAGTGATTTAAGCATAGCAGAGTTTTAAATTTGCATATCGATAATTGCTCCGCAATCACACCAAGAAGGAAACATCTAAATCGACATGTCATCTTATCACGTATTCCATGATAATGCACGGGACAAACACGGTCCCATGTAATGCGCTGACGGCTCATGGAATATTCTAGAGCACGGGAGCGGAACATTTGTAACAGATTGTAGCTAATGGTGGCATTGTAGCGTGGCTGCAGCCTCAAGCCGGTATAGCTACATGTAAAGTATTGTAGAGCTTGTAATATCCATTATACTTGCATTTCATTTGACAAAGTTTTACAGTGGTATACTCGATTTTCTAGAAGAAGGTAAGCGTTTTACTAAACTAAAAAAAATTAAAACTAACGTTATCTGACTAAATAGTGTTTTAGTACTACCGTGTTAATAAAAAATGGACGTTGTCATGGAAGTTTATTATTAAGGATTTGTATATTTATTTTCCTATGTAAGACAGAGGCATGACATAATGTATAAACCCAATATTTTCTTCACGCTAATGACTTTACAGCTTTTATGTATATTTTATTTAAAATTAAACAAAAAAATTAGTTTTTTGTTCTCTGGTGTGGTCGAGATCCAGTTTGGGTCGCTGTGCCAGAGGAGCATAAATTAAGTTTTTATAATTTTTATATTTCCTGCCAGCATTACATATTATTTTTGACTGTTTCAATAGTCATATTAGTTAATATTCTGCAAGGGTTACAATAATTTGCTCATGACAATATCTCGTAGTAGCACTAAGTAATAGTGTATGATTGCAGGCCAACACACGTCACCAGCAGGCTGCCTTGTCTAATTCAATAGAGCTGGGGCTCTATTCTGGGCAGTGGGATATTATCTCGGTCACTGTCCCTCGCATTGAAAAAACTAAAATAAAAAAACGTTTCACACTCATAGCTTCCCACTAGGATAACCTGTGTCGGGGATTCCATGGAACACGCAGAAAGACAAGGACAACTAACTATCGGACCAAAAGCAGATATATTTCAATTCATCATTCAAACATCTGCCCGGCCGGGAATCGAACCCAGGACTTCTGGCTTATAAAGCGGGTATGCTACCGCTGAGGCAAACAGGTCGACAAATGTCATAACAGTGAGAGTGACCGTGATAATCTCGAGTGGTTAAGAATAGGGTTCCTGGCTGTGTGCAGGCCGGCGCTCAATTATGCCCAGGACGTTCACCGGGTCAACAAGACGCAGACACCGATGAAACATGCACTGATTTCATTATGATAGACTAGCTGCGTCACGCTGTTTCACTCTAGTGGTGATGAAAACAGTGGTTATGATTATGATTAAATGTAGCCTATGTTCTTTTCTGTTTTCGTGACAACGTGTATGAAAAGTCTCATGAAGCTATGGCGTGGTCAGTTATTTTGGGTCGATATTATACGAGTACCAGGCCATTTTCTACGCTTTAAAAAAAATAACTAAACAGAAACGGTTAACATAATTATATTACCAACAGAATACTTCTATTCTATTCTACGCTGCTGGAAAATAAAAATGTCGATTCTCTGAGAACTCAAGCTATGAAAAAACTATTTGAAACACGTGCCAACTTAAGATAGAATTTTAGTACTAGACAAAAGTCTAAATTTTAACTATACTATACATTTTCCGAGAGCTTTTTATGTAAAGATTCAATAGCACGTTTTAACTTATTCTGAGATAGAGCAAGACCGGCGAGAAGTTTGTTCCGCAGATTGCTTCACTATTGGTTCAGCCAAGTTCGTTAAAGTTGTCTTAAGGTTTAGACTCATCGAGTTAAGTGTATCTTTCAGGATCTTCCTGAATAAGTAATCTGGTTACAAGTTGAAGGACGTTGTTGCGAGGAAGGACCGAATAGGCGAATTAAATTACTTCAAAATGAACTACCTATACAGGGTTATTCATAAAGAGTATGCTAAGCCGAAAAGGGCTCATAGTACTCATCATTATGAACAACTTTTACTATGGGACCAACCCGAAATTCGCGAAAAAAAATCAGCTGTTCCATAGTAAAAATGTCAATGATACTCGACAAAATGTATGGAACAGCTGTTTTTTTTTTTCGCGAATTTCGGGTTGGTCCCATAGTAAAAGTTATTCATAATGAGATAATGATGAGTACTATGAGCCTTTTTCGACTTAGCATACCCTATATGAATAAACCTATATAAAAACTATTTAAGGATTTCGTTTGACAAAGTTGGTTTTATTTTGCTAAAGTTGCTAGAAGTTTGCATGAATTATTCACATTTATGGCCTTCATAGTCGATCTGAAGATTTGAAACAGACTAGACTAAATTAGTAGACTTCAAATAGACTAAGTTTTGAAGTTTTCGTCTGATAGAACCGCAAAGACAAAGATAGCTATATTATTAGTAAGTTTAGTTATGCCAACTAAAGCTTTCAAAATTGGTTTGATTGTGCTAGTAAAAATAATCATAACATCAATTGAACGATGAAATAACACAGTCTTGCACCTAACAGCGCCTATGTATTCCCATCACATAAGTGTAACACAAAAGCTGAAGTAAGCGGAAGTATATAAGATGTATGTTTACTTGTTTACTCATCTCCATAACTGCTGAAGAAATTTCTACGAAATTTGGTAATAAGACAGCTACAAGCTTCGATTACATTTCAGGGTTTTATTTAATATTTACTACGAGTTCAAAATTCTGGGTGGCGCAGACTTGTTCTGGGCTAACGTTACACTTAACATCACTCGAGCGATTTGCTCGTGTTGTTACTCAATTGCATGAAAAAAAATAGCAAATAAGTTTTTCCCAAAATAATAAAGCGGCTCATGTAAGAACAGCGGTTGAAGTCGCGGGGCGCAGCTACTAACTTTATAAAGCCAACGAATCTAATTATAAAGCCTCTGAAGCAAAATTAAAGGGACTTTTCACAAAGACTACCTCCTGTATGCAATATGCATGGAAATTATTCTAACCTTTGATAACTATGCGAAAATTCGTCTTTTCTCCAATGACTTTAATTACCGCACTTGAAAGGGGCGCGATGGAACTCATAATATTTGCATTATGAAGGTACGACGTGAGTTGCCAGCTCGCTTTCTAATAAATTAATGACATTTCGCAAATTAACGACACATGTACCTATTTACCTACTTACGTTTGTCTCTGCAAAAGGTGAAGTAAAGTAAGAACTTATACTTACTACTGATATTATATTTTTAATTTATATTTGTATCTATACTAATATTATAAAGAAGTAAAGTTTGTGTGTTTGTATATTTGTTAAATTGTAAGGGGTAATCTCGGGATCTACTGAACCGATTTTAAAAATTCTTTCACCAATAGAAAGCCACATTATTGCTGAGTGTCATAGGTTACATAAAAAACCGAAAAATAAAAAGGCTTTTACGTGGTAGTCCGTTTTGCAAAGTGAATCGGAGAAAAAACGGTCCGGACGGCGCGCGATGGCTTCGGGTTTAATTAACATTATGCCCAACGAAGTGGGCACGGGTCAGCTAGTGTTTATATAATATTGTTAAGTAGTACGATGGATTTCCTACTGTCCGAAGTGAATATATATTTGATTGATTGATTAATTATAACTCAAATAATAGAAATGGGATACCTACGTGGGAGGTTTGGATGCTCGTTTTACTCAATCACACAAAAACGGCAGAATCGCTTTAGCTCGCCAAATTTAGTAAGTATTTGGTACGGAAGTAGTTCATAGTCTTTATTTAGATTTATGATGCTTTTTATCCTGGAAAAATTAGTGCATCCGGTAAGATAGCGGAATGCAACTAGTCAAGAAATAAACTGAAAACAATTTAGTTTGCCGAACGACATCATCAATGTTTGATTCCCAGAGATACCTAACTTTGAAAAACGTGTTCATCGAAACAGAAGCACAAATGAGCTCGCGTTCTAATAAAGTAGTACAAGTTAAATAACAACTCTACCTGTGGGTAGCATAAACCTGGCAGCTCTAACTAATACTTGGCGAGCGTTTTGCAACCAGACCAAGTTTGGATGACCTCATTCGCAACTAGGGTGACGTGAAATAGGTGAGCTCTGAGCTGTCTAGTCTTGTGCTTAAAACTGAATTGTGCTAAAACGTTTCTTGAAACTCCTTACTTGTTATTGTTTTTCTCTTGTTATATTCATTGTCTATGTAGGTAGACCTGCGTGTCAGCGACGTGGGTAGCGGAATGCTTAGCGGGAGCGTCAGTCCTGCGGCAGACGCTACTTATCTTTTCTCACATCTTTGCGGGAGGGCCGTATCGGCAGAACGTGAGTCGCGCAAATAAACATCATGGGTGTGCGGGTGTGCAGAGGCTGTACCATATGCTCTCAGCACGAGTCTGTATTGAATAGCATTAGTTTTTGTCTTGCTCTTTTTCTAGCTGACAGACCGAGACGAAAGCCAAAGCGATCCAGTTCAGGCTCTTGCTAGGAGCTAATCTAGATTCTAAGTACCTTTTAAAAATATATAATTAATGCAAGTTGAGAAAGCAGAAGTAGTCAAAAGCACGCTCCACCCTCACTGCCAGCGCAAAGCGTTAAACCGCGTGCTAACTTTAACTTTAAAGATACTTTCCGAGAATACATAATTGTCATCTCAGTGAATCTTCTGTATTAGTACTATTGTATATTCTGTGTCCACGAGTGCGCACGTATGGTAACTCTAGCCGGGTAGTATTCGAGTCACGCGCGGAGCCGATCTGAAAGGTGGCCACGATTGAATAAAGATAGCGCCCGCCCGCGGTCATCATCAACCCTCGAATAAGCAGACTCTTCGGGAAATTGATTTTATTGCCATCCCTAGCCTAATACTTATAAATAGATACTGCTCGCTTGATAAAAGATAGACAATATGGTGTGGGAAATGCTAAAATGCGCGTCAGAATATTTAATGCGCATCAAAATGTGGCTTTGAAAATATTTAACTTTGTTATCAGACTCAGTAGATTAAGCGGTTAGCGTTACTAAACCTGACCTATCTATCTAAAGTTTAGGTTATTATTTTATTTTATCTATATTTTATTTTAGAGCAGTAAATATTTTTGTCGATAACACACACGGTTGTCGGTTTGTGATATTCACAGTAGGTATTCAGTATTACAAGTAGGTTTTTTGGTGCACACTTAAATAATACGCGTATTGAATTATTTCTACTTCTGTGTTTTGAATAAGCAACTCCGTGAACTTCTCCTGAATAAATAGAATAGGTTCGGTTTTGCTAAAAATGTCTATGAAAGTTGTAGCTATATTAACAAGTCAATAGAAATTTTATTAGTGAAAAGATGTGTTTTTCCGGAAACCGTGATGTGGCGCATTAATTTATCCACTTAATTTACAAAGCATGGACTGAATTCCGTATTGGTTTGGTATGCAGGTAATATTTTTAAATAATAAAATAATGAGTCCATTGTATTGAACTGGACGTGTTATGATGACAAGGATAACTTAATTATGCTGAAGTTAAATTATATAACAGTTTTCATTGTGGTAATACCAAACAAACTTTTTTCAAAGCTGCCCAACCCTAAGCCCGCGGGCCGCAGTTTCAATGATCCGCCTCAACACGCTGTGTCACGCTGCGCTGTTAGCTCAATAATTTAATCCATTAACGCATTGACATTTTTGACACAGAATCTGAGGAGTAACGTGGCACATTTGGTCCAAAGGAATATTATGTCGTGCCAACTAATATCGAGCAGCTATCTTTATTTAATTTAAATAAGCACGCACTCATATTTCAACTGCAAAACTTTGTGATCGCTCCCGCGCTTGTTTTTACTTCTTCTAGCTAAAACGGCTCAACGGATTTAGATGAAATTCGATATATGTAGATGTACCTACCATTTACAACATTTCTTGATATAAAAAGTCTATAGGTCCCATAGGCTTTAATAACTATTCATGTGGGATAGACAAGTTTATAAATCATTCTCTAAGTTGGCAGCGGCCACTATTGTACTGTCCAAAAACTATGGCATAAAATATAAATGGTGGCCTTCTTGCATATCAGTTGAACATAACCTGGTTTGACGTCCATATAAATATGAAAGTATTATATCAAACCACCATTGTTGCTCCTGATTTTGTGTGACTCCAACATGAAATTCATTCAAGGTGACACATTCTTTTGGTTGTTTTTTTAGTGACACCGTTTTGCTAAGCTAAGCTTCATTTTGTCGGACAGTCTTTAAATCTAGGGAAATTTTGTCAATTCCAGGTTTATTAATCATGTCTGCATATACACCGACTATAATCTGGGTTCACGCAGAAGACGTAAACTCTTTCACCGCGCCTACACCTACCGTCCTGGGCATCACGACTGCCAACGCAGTCACCGTATATCACATACCCTGCAACTGCAGCCTCACCTACGAGCCCGTGTGTGGCTCCGACGGCGTCTCCTATTCCAACGAATGCGTAATGCACTGTGTCAGCACGGACCACGTCAACGAAGGCGATCCTCCTGTCCACCTGCAGCACGTCGGCATATGTCGCATCTTCTCCTGCAACTGCCCCCCGACAGTTAACCCCGTATGCGGCACCAGCAACTACCCTTATACCAACGACTGCTACCGGGTCTGCGTCAACTCATACCGCACTGATATCGGACTTCCGAGCGACGCACTCGCATACAGAGATATCTGCAAGCCTACCGTATGCTTCTGCCCCGATGCGATCATCCCAATATGCGGTACCGATATTAAGACTTACAGAAATATTTGCAACCTCCAGTGCTACTCCCGCGTTAATCAAGCTCGCGGCCAGGCTGCCATTTTTATACGACACAAAGGAGCTTGCAAATACGAAAAGTGCAACTGCCCAGTGATTGAAAAACACATTTGTGCCAGCGACGGTAACACATACTTTAATAAATGTTCCCTTGACTGCAAAAACGGAAGACGGGACCAGTTAGGTATCGAACCGCTCACTTTTCAATACCTGGGTGACTGTATAAAATGCGACTGTACTGCGCCAATCGATCCTGTTTGTGGTAGCGATGGGAATACATACTCTAATCACTGCTTGTTGTTGTGCAAAAACAAGAAGCTCAGAGCGCAGAGTCTGCCAGAGCTAACGACGCGGTGGCAGGGTTCTTGCAAATGTGAGTGCTTCAAGAAATATCAGCCTGTTTGCTCTAGTGATCGACATACTTGGTCTAACCGTTGCCTGCTGGACTGCGAGAATAAGAACAGAACTCTGAACGGCTTTTCTCAACTGTCTGTGCTCCATGACGGTGAATGCAGGCGGTGTAGCTGCGAGCACTGCCCCGACCGGTACAACCCGGTGTGTGGCAGCGACAACCTGACATACCAAACCAGCTGTTTCCTCAAATGTACCAGCAAGTGCAATATGAACGATGGAATGTTGCCTATCTCGGAGATCGCCAAAGGAGAGTGCTATCATTGAAACCAAAATTTGTTGACATGATTAAATTTTACTATGGAAAGCAACGTGGTTTTTTCCCGTGTTTAATCATTTTGTTATAATTAATAACAAAATGATTAAATTTTCTTGTAATTTAAGAAAGAAATGTATTCTTAAAAGAGTTTGTCTTTCAAAATTATTATCAATATTATTTTATTCTACATTTCTATCGGTTGAGGCGCTTGAGGTGAAATTAGTCCTATTTCCGAAACAACTGCGGCCCATTTTTTGTGTCGGAACGAGAAGTCCATTTCTCAGAAACCTTTAACCCGGCGAGCATGAGGTGAAAAAAAGTTACATCAAGAATGTGGCAGGGTACGACATACCCATTATTTGAAGTACCATAATATGGTTGTCATTATTATTTTCTTAATTATTTTGATCTTATTTTATATAATAATGAATTATTTAATGAAATTCAATGAAAAAAGTTTTTAATTATGAAATTATTATTATTTATTAATGTTGTTATTATACTTAGTAATTATAAGAACAAAAATTTAGAGGCTTATAAAAATCAACAATTAAACAAAAATATTATTCTTTGGAATATAAATCAACATAATACTATAAGATAATTATATTCTTTTTGTTATAAAATCAGTAATTATTTTTTTTTACTAAAATTAAGATTACAGGCTACTGTCGAGTTCAGCACAATTTTGGCAAATAAATTTTGCGTGCTCCATACATATGGGCTTCGCACAAGTATTGCAGGAATGCTTGGTTTTTCTGTCCTTCTTGTATGGACAATCCTGGCATCTGACATATCGTCCAGGGACATTCACATGTCTAGGTGATGGTTCACCTAGCTGTTTCTCGATTCGTTGACGGAGGTAGGTGGGAATATTTTTTTTTTGATTTCGTGAATGCAGGTGTTCGTAAATCATCGATAAGCCCAAATTACGAATGAATTCTGTCCTCTTGATCGTAACGTTTTTATTTGCTCGATAAATAATGCAAGCATTTATAGCTGCCATGTTCAAGACACCATAGAATAAAGTCATTGGCCATCGTTTACTGTTTCGAGAAACGTTGTAACTGGCACTCAGCTCATCAACCACATCAACGCCAGCTTTGGTCGAATTATAAAATGTTATCATTTCAGGTTTTTGTTTCTCTCCTGTAGATTCATCTATTGAATTATCATGGTGCATGGTGGACATAACAGTAACCACCTTGTTCTTCTTTGGCGCATAGGAAACAAGTGTGATGTCTTTTTGAAACCCAAAGACTGAACTATTAGGTTGTCTGTCAGTTCTAATGAAAGATTCGGGAATCTGTCTCTTGTTCTTTCGGACAGTTCCAACCGACGTGAGTCGATATTCATTTAGTAGATGCAGCATTAGCTCATACCCGGTGAACCAATTATCGAATGTCACGTTGCGGTGTGATCGTGCAACTGGTTGAATGAGTCTCTCTACTACTTCAAAAGGTTTATTACTGACTGCATATGGTCCCAACGGTTGTTTTCCTGCGTAAACTTCTAAATTCAAAACATAAAAGCTTTTTGCATCGACTAGGGCCAAAATTTTTATACCGTACTTAGCTGGCTTATTTGGGATATAGACACGAAACAGGCATCGACCTCTAAATGATAGTAGCATCTCGTCGATAGTCAGAAACTCACTTGGGGAGTACGAATTCTTACAGCATTGAACAAACTGATCAAAAATGCTTCTGAAGGCTGCCATATTATCAGTTTGTTTACGCTCGTCTCTCGTAGATTTGTCATCAAAACGAATATTACTTTGCAGGAACTGGAATCTCTGGAGTGAAATGGTGGTACGAAATATATCAACGCCAGTACCATCAGTTCGCCAAAGATCTTTCAAACTCTGTCGATTAGATTTGATAAGACCAGCTAAGTACAATAAGCCAATAAACGCTTTTAATTCACATAATGTGGTTTCTTGCATGTAGAAAGAAGCATTAGCACTCCCATTACCAGCAGCACTTTTGGTTTGTCTATGGCGAATCGACGAATTAGTGTGGATCAATATTTCTTTTAGCATATCTGAAGTGACAAAAATATTCCAGCATTCATACTCTGTAGCAGCATCCCTTGCAATATTTTTTACTTGAGCTTGCTCTGTTACGATGTTTTCTGAACGAAGCCTCACGTTTGGACGTTGACAATTTTTGTACCACTTGGTACCATCTTTAGACGTATAAAAAGGGCCACCTACTTGTCGAGAAGCTGAAACTCTCTGCCTGACTATAGACAATGGTAAATCGTCATCGGGGTCACTATTGGATTCATTTGCTACAACTTCTTCCTGGCTGGAGTTGGATGGAACATCAACTGAATCTATGCGCTCTTCCTCTGTGTCATAATTCACTTCGTGCTCACTACAGTGATCGGTTTCACCTTCTGAACTGGATTCATCAGAATAATCACTTAGCTCCTCCTCTAACATGGCACGGATTCGCTCTTCTTGTCTTTCAATATCCATTTTGATCAAAAACTAAAAATAATAAAAAAAACTCAACTAAAATAATGATAGACAACCGATATAGTAAATCATAAAAAAGAACAATGATTAATTAAAAGAAAACTAATAAAACAGTTAAAATTAATAATTAAAAAAATTACATAGAAAAAATACGTCAAAAATGAGGCAGGGTATAACATACCCGAAACAGGTTTGCACGCGAATATCTCGGCCGGTGTTCCGTGCCACACTGCGATCACGCCACTATCCCCTCCCGCACGCCCCTGCCTCCAGCTACTGAGCGAGCTAGTGTTGTCATGTCAAGATTTTAAAAAATACACAACTTTTAAATTTTACCAGGGTGTGAGATACCCTGGCTCATGCTCGCCGGGTTAAGTATTATCCGTTCTCGGCAGTTTTTCCGTCCCTCCCAGCCGATAATCACCGGAAACCGTAATGATCACGGACATCTTCATTTTTTACGTCCATTCTCCTTGAGAAAACCGATATTCGGCTCGTAAACTACGCCCGGAAGCCGATACAACGAATACGAGTAACAAGTGCCTTCTCAATTCTGGCAGAAAACTAAGGTGAAATTTTTAAAATTGTTTTTTCGACCAAAATGTAAACAGTTCAGACAATTTGTAATTATTGTGTTATTTCTATTTGATTGTCATTGTGTTGTTTGTTTTTATTATGATTGTATGCACGTAATGTAAATTGGTTAATTTTGATTATTGTTGTTTGAGTTTGTTACTTTGTTTGTGTTTAACTTACGTATAATTTTGTTTAATCACAAGTTGAAACAAACAATTTTTTTTGTAAAACTGGAATCTGACCTCAAGTAGGTAACTACTACCTATAATTATTATTCATCGATAGGACAAGTTATACGAGTTTGTGATATAAAGTAATGAATTAATAATAAATAACAAATATTGAGAAAAGGTTAAGAAGGTTGTGGATGATAATGATTAGGTACTCTAGTACTTACTTGAATTAGTATTAGTTATTAAGTGCTAAGTTAAGAGTTTTGCGGCAAAACAAAACTAATAAATAAATACGTTTGATCTACTCGCCTTTTTGACCTATAATCACGCAAAAAAACCTTCTATCCCCAAAAAGTGGTCCATCCTAAGCACCTAGATAACCTAAGTAGAAGTAGGGCTGCGCCGGACACTCTGAGGAGCACTTAGCGAGGGCACTAACTAGCTCAGGTCTCGAGTGCCAGCTTGCTGGAGGCTCGCGATCACAAAGGAACCTACTCGGACTAATGGTTCGTAAAATCTATGTTATATTATGTTACTGAGGAATATATTTTTATTATTATATTTAAATATTAGGTAACTTGATTTTTAGAGTAAAGTTGTACGCGAGTAGGTAATTTTGAAAATATGTTTTTGAAGCGCAAATTCCATTAACTGAATATGGCACCAGTATACTTATATAAAAATTGTGAAATCTAGATTATAAACAATATTCTGTCTTTAAAACTATTATACTATCATAAGTAAAATATCGAGTAAAGGATAGAGTGGTGCCTTCACTCGATTTCGCAGGGCCACTTTCGTGCCCTAAGATTTTATAGAAGAAAATTATTGAACTTTGCTAACACATGACTTGCAATGCAAAGGCAGAATTAACCCACATTTTTTTATTTCCTTAAACTGAAAATCCTTGTGTGAAACCCCACGCGTTGCCGAAAACCTACAGAAGTATGTACCTATACAATTTTAAAGTATCCTGTAGCTTTATAGTGTACTTAATTCCTTACCAAACCACAAGATCGGCTCTAAAACGGCAACAACAGAAGCAGAGCTACCTACGATGTTGTCTTTTATTGGGGCAATTAACACTGTGCTATTGCAACACTTGCGGCTGTAACGTGCAGCGCAAACAATAGCTGTGAGCTGTTCCCAGATGTAGCAGCTAGAGCCGTATTGCAGCTAGAGCTGTGGTGCAGCTCTCAGGATGCAGCTCATCTGCATCGCGGCCGCGGGAAATTGTTAATTCAGCTGCTTTTAAAACACACAAACTTCTCCGTTGAATTTAGCTTCACTATAAGTAAGGTGACACTGGTTTTACGACTAACGAGGATTAATGTTCCTGTTCCTGTGACTTACAACTTGTGTTACTTTTCTGTTTTACACAAAATATGATGGTTGGTGGACTTTACGCAGATTTTAGGTCTAGGTACAATTTTTTTTAATTTATTTTTTTGTTACGATACGAACGAGTTGTTTACCTACTTAACAGTAAGCGCTGCAACAATTGTATCGTTTTAACCTATCACAAACTAGCGGTTATACCAGTACATGAGTACAGTGCATAAAAACGATGGTGTTGATGATGACGAAAAGTCCTTTATTGTATAATACTTCTGAGAACGTGTACTTAGAATTTTAAGACGATCAGTTCAGTAGTAGCGTAACAGACCAACAAATTCAATATAAAAGCTCATTTTTGCATTTATAAAATTCATTAGCCAGGATGACATTACTAAAACTGTTTAATTGTTTCAATAATTTTAGTCTTGATAATGTATAGTCAAAAAAGTAGGTTAAAACAAAAAAGAAAAAAGTTGTTCGTCAGTCGAGTGAGGTCCTCTCAGCAATCCGCCTAAAGTTCCTCTAGCGAGTTAGCACTCGCGAAGGGAGGAAGTGGGGGAAGGAGGGAAGACTCGGGGCGATGTATCTAATTACCGACTAACAAACTAGATTGTTGATCCGCTTGCCAAGACCGTTGTCTTGCACACCCTGACTTCTTCACTGGGTTAACGGAAAGTTTGTAGTTAGTTTCGTCTCATTCAATTTCGTGACGGTTTGTGTGATTGACTGAAACAAAACCTAAGTCAATAAAGTATTTAATGTTATTGACTTATTTCTGTACAGAGATAGCAGCCTTCAGCTCCTACCTATCTGCTAACGTCGGACGCTGCTATCTGCGGCAGTGCCTTATACAATTTTATTTTAGGGCGCTTTTATTTTACAATAAATTGAGGCCTACATTAACTACTTAAATAATAATGTAACTAGTTGATTTTGAAATATATATCTATCTACAGCTGTTTTTTTTTAAACCAAATGAAAACTTTCTAACAATTACTCGCCTGCTCTTGATTCTGTTAGAAACTCTACTTTCTCATTTTCCACAATAACAAAGTTTACTTCAGGTATTTTTGTCGTCGTTGTGCCGAGGCCCCTTTACACTGGCTATATGAGCAATACAGCAGCAGGCACTTTCCTACACCGAGTGGCAAGTTTGTCTCCAAAGTAAACTCCTGTATTGCAGTAGGTAGGTAGGTATAGAGGCACAGGAAGCGGACCTCGCTCACCTCCGGACGCGGCCGCGGCCCTCCAACCCACGCCACTTACAGAGTTTCCTTTGACCCTATTTACACAACAAAACAGGGCTCCGACTCTACAACTGCCGTCTTAACAATATCTAAAGATGCCTCACACAATGAACCATTAACTCGGCGGCCTTTCGAAAAGTTGACACCTTTTTTTAACTTTTTCGACGGAAAGCGGAGCACGTTTCAATTTTTTGCCAAAAATCAGCGGTCTTTTAACGCCGCCCCGAGCGCTCGCTAATTCGAGTTTAACACGCCATTTTCTAAGTTATAAGAGCCCGCTTCCCTGATAGATATTTTTAACAGTTTTGAAAAGAAACAATCAGCATGTGTTAATTTTAAGAATAATAAACTAATAATATGTTCATTAGAATCACTGTGTAAACACATTAAATGTTTGAATTTAACAGATAATATTTAAAACAAAAGCTTGTATCCGTATTTACCACTTTCTTTTCCAATATGCCAATAAAAACGAACATAAATGAAAATTAAAAGTACCTACTCTAAAATATTCACAATATCATTCTTAAGATGATGGTTTTTTTTTTATAATTCTTGTTTAGTAGTCAAGTTTCTTCAAATTGTAAAAAGAGTGATGTGTAGCGCCGGCCGGGAGCACGGCCTTAAATCTCCGTCGGTAGCGGCCGGAAGTTCTAGCTCGCGCCCGCCGCGAGTAAACTTTACGTGCGCGTAATGGACTTTTATATTTCGCAGATAATAACAGCCCGAGGTGTCCTTGGAGGGTTAAAAAGGGCATTGTCCATTGTTCGCGCCGTGAGGAGTAATCCCGGATAATAAAATGGTTATTATCAAGGAAAACTGTTAACGCCTGGCGCGAACACAATAGCACTAAGTACGACCTCGCTCCGCGCTTACAAACTTCACAGGCGCTTATTGTTTTAAAGACTGGAGCTCGAGAGTTACTACACTGCACGTTGTGGACTCTTTCGTCGATTTCACGGCCATTTGCTTTTTATGATTTTCATCTGACTAACTCAGAGTAATCATAATAAAATGCACACGCTCCTTCTATTTCGACATTACATAAGTAAATCGTAAAATCTTTTACCTACTAGCACTACGTGTGCGGGAAAATATAAACTACTGAAGCTTTCGGAACATGTAATTTTAGTTTTCAACTAATGTTATCATATTAAATTCATACAGGTATAATGTTATGATTAAGTCAAAACTTAGGTATATGACTTTTGTGCAGTTTCATGAGTCGGCAAGGAGTACAAGTAACGAAGCCTCCTGGCTTTCCTTAAACGACTAAGTCTATCTTCACAGTAACTATAATGATATTACCGTCTCTGCAAATTCTAGTAGTTTCTGTGTTGTGTAATGTGACGAAAGTGCCGTTTAGCGTCAAAGAAGAAGTTATAGGGAAGGAAATAGACTACACAGTGCTGGCGGGAGAGGCAGAGATGCACAAAGCAGACGTCTTAGGCTTCCTGAACAAAACAGACGTTAAAGAGAAATACAAGAAACTGTACCAGTGCTTACTGGACACGTTACTCAGTGAGTATTTTGGAACATTGGACGGTTGGTAGCGACTCGTATCTACATAAGTAAATTAGTCGTGACTTTGATTGTGTTGTATTTAAGATATTTTAAATACTGAGTTTTTTTTTTCAGAGAACGTGACAAGCTATCGTAGAGGTGAGGAATTGTGATATTCTGGAAGAATAATAACTTCTTAACAAATAGACAATGGGATTAATATACCACTAATTTGAACCTGTAGAACACTGACACAATTATGTACCCATCTTTAGTTACTGTTACTGTTACTGTTACTGGTAGCTACACACCTATTTTGCTTATTTTACTTTGATGTCTAAGCAAACCAAAGTGCGAATAAGAGACCTACATTTTCTTTTGTCAACGTTACACAGAGCTTAGACTTCCAAGAGCAACATTTAAGATGGTCTAAAAATCATACCTAGGTATTCTGTATTGACTTATCTTTACCTACTTTACTCTTTGCCTGTATGCAGGTTCTACGAGACGGATAGTGTCCGGGCAGAACACATCGATATCGGCGGTGCCGTGGCAGCTGTCGCTCAGAGAGAAGACGTACCCCATCTGCGGCGGCTCTGTCGTCACGGACCTCTGGGGACTCACGGCTGCGCACTGCCTCTTGAGGTTTTTTTTTCTAGATTAGAATTCTATTATACATTAGCGTTTTTTACCATCACTTGCCTTCTAGGATGCCAATATTGCGACCGTTAATTGGCCGTTTGCAGGGTTCTTCAAATAGACATCCTAGCAACGATTGATGTTAACGTTCACATTCCATACTAATTAATCCACGCTCGGTCCACACGCTTCGTTCAGCAATGCGACCAAGTCGTCCATCTTCAATCAAATATCCTATGAAGCCCATAAAAGCACCCAAAACGGGTCCACTTAGGAGTCGGCCCGTGTAACTCGTTCGATATCCGCACATTGTCGTCAAACTATTTCTCCATCACAAACGAGCCGCCGCGCCCTCACTCCACGCGAATAAATTCCGGCTCCGTCCATACACGCCGTTCTCTTTTTACGGCCCTCCCTTTGCGAATTGCGTTCCTTTCGACAATTTCAATTTATTCTCGGGTGGGTGTATTTTTTCCGATGCAAAGCAGGGATCGCCTTCAGGCCGAAACACCGGCGTTCGTTACAACGAGCGAGCCACTAGGTCTTCAGGGAGTTACGATTGCTCGAGATATTTATAGGCGCTCGAAAGCGATACCGGAGGAGCCTTGTTTCGACTCGATATCGGTGTATTAGAATGTAGTTCTGTCGTCGGGAGGTGTGAAATAGCGCTCGGGGATGTTCAGGTATTGGAAGAAATATTGCTCTCGAAAAAGAGACAATATTACTGTAGTAAAAACGGCACGCGGAGAGTTATTGTCTCTCTCTAAATGCCTAAAGCTATCGTCTTCGTAACACAAATAAATGTGTTTGCAGCTACTCGTACTTATATTGTGCCTACGTAATCGGTTTATTTAATTTTATCTTTCTAGATTATTTATACTCAGTTTCTCAATCCAACTCTGAGGCTAATTAGAAATTAAGCGCGCATGTTTCAATTAGAACGAATGCCGAAAGTCGGCGGCCCGACACTCCCGACAGGTGTTTTGCAGCTGCTTTTTGTCATTGCAATGCAAATATACACCAATGTAATCAAAACTATAATGCAATTTGGGAATTAGGTACGTGCTTTTAGAATTATGTCGGTTTCTAGATTCAATATATAATTTGAAAAACACGGATTTGTTCAATTTTTTTAAACCTAGACCTAGGTAATTCCTGTATCAAAGAACATTTTTCTGCTTTTTGTTTTCTAAAATGTTGTACCGACGCAACGTACTTAAGTCATTGTCTTCAATATATTGCAGAGCTAGAGCGAGCGACCTGAGCGTCCGGCTGGGCTCGTCGTGGAAGACGCACGGCGGAGAGATGTATGACGTGAAAGAGAGTTTTGTACATCCTCGGTACGCTAGCAAACTTAAGGTACCTGTCGAAGATACGTATAGGTACTATTTACTGGCTTATATTATAACTAACTGCGCCCTGCGGTTTCAGCTACGTTTTCCGGGATAAAAAGTGTGTTAATCCAAACCATGAACAACCTTCATTCCAAAGTTCATGAAAATCCGTTCAGTTGTTTTTGCATGAAAGAGGAACAAACATTCTTACAAACTTTCGCGTTTATAATATTAGTAGGATAATTTGTGATAAGTTTTTAACTTAGATCTAATCAACACAGGGCCGAGGCGGATGACACAGTGTGATGCTCTAGATTACAGTTGTGAATGATAAAGATTAAGATCATGTACGACAAAGTCTTGTTTTTGTAAGACAAAGATGTTTTAAATGTAGACAAGGACTAATTGCTTTCTGTCATTACAAGATTTTCAAAGGACAAATTAACATGTGTGACACATGTTGTCGTTTTATTCATAAACAGACGTGAAAACCTTCACAAGACATGTAATTATAAAGTAACCATAAGTTGTGGTTGTGTGGACTATCTTGCAGTCATGAAGTTGACAGAAGCAGATATGATGTGTATAGTGGAGGTCTTGGAACAGCACACTATTCAGGCAAAGATATATTATTAAATAAGCTTACTCAACAGGTAAGCTACTGATATTTCAAGATATTTGATATCGTTGAAGGTGAACGACGTCGGGCTCATCAGGTTGTACAGCCCGCTGCGGTTCTCCGCCAAGATCCTGCCGATCAGGATCGTGGGGAGAGACACCAAGCTGCCGGCCAACGAGGCAGCCATCGTCTCCGGGTGGGGGAAGTTGAAGGTATACTCACATTCTTTTCACATCTTTTATATTGAGAGGTTGTTAGAACTAAAAACTGAGTTAATGAGAATATAAAGACAAAAACTGATTTTGTTAGTCCTCAACAAACATAAAAAACAAAGCTTTTTTATGCAATTGAGGGAGAAAAAACAAAATCGCTCGCCAAGTCGTGTAAAATCAGACATTAAATGTTTTATTTTCTATCAGAGTCACTTTTCTTAGTTCATGGCTTCTGGTGAACCGATGAGTTCACTGGGATCCCCTGGGGGATCAGATCAGGGGATCCCGGTGGCCCATTCCGCATCAGGCAACCGTTTTTGTAAGTCGCATGTCATTCATTATTCTTGTTAATAGTCTAGTAACTTATTTCGTTCTTCGCAGGAAGGTGGTACCAGCGCCGTTTATCTGCAGTCTTCGACCATAAAGACCATAGCTATGAAGCTGTGCAAGCGGTCCGGTCTGGACAGAAAAGCTATTGATCCAGCGTCCATGTTCTGCGCTGGATCCTTTACTCATGCATCACCCGATGCTTGTCAGGTAATCCTGTATGACATGACATATGTAACATATAATGACATGTACGATATGAGATGTGATTTCCTCTATACTTATTATACTCTTTGGATGTGATGTATGTTCATTGCTCTCGTTCGGATCAGGGACCAAACTTATGAGAGGTTAAGAGCTATTGTAAATGCGAAAGTTTGTCTTTATATTTGTCTGTATTTTGCCTCTTTTACGCTGAAACGGCTAGAAGGAATTCAAATACAGCTTTTACTCTGGTTTAACTCATGGGATACTTTTCATCATTATCCACACCGTTTTTTCCTAACTTCGAGGGTTAAACACAGCTAGTTAGTAAGACATTTGAATAAATGCAATTAAATAAATGTAATTTAATGTGGCGTTGCAGCAATGTAGTTCTTGTTGCTGCACAAAACTGTCGCCAATCAGAAGGTAACCAACTGAAACAGTTTAGTTGGATTATCTTTATCTATTCAAATTAATTACCAACAGACTGTAATGAACCTTGATAGGTAATTACGTATACCCATTGAATTTTATCTATTCGATTACTTAAAATATATTCCTTTAGTTTATCTATTGCTAATAAAGTTTTATTTTTTCCACGTATCTACTAGTAATAATAGTTACTTAAATGAAATTTAACAAATAATTATGTTTTGTTATAATTAATTATATATAATAAAACATAATTATTAATTACGGGTACACGCACGTAAAAATGAAGTGGGTGCCAGGCAAGAAGGGGGGGTTCCCAACCAGTCACACCAAAACGAGTCACAGTGTGACGCAACCGCGACCGCGTCACGCTTGTAACTCACCTGATCAAGGTAACTGAATATGATCGAAACTAATCGTAAACGACTTCATTTTTACGTGAGTATTCCCGTGTTAATTATAACAAAATGTGTGAAAACCACGTTAGTTTCTATTGCAAATGATTATGGTTCCAGGGCGACAGTGGCGGGCCCATTGTCCACGACGGAGTCCTGATCGGCGTGGTGTCCTGGGGGCTCGGCTGCGCTCGCGGGAACTTCCCCGGAGTGTACACCCGGCTCTCGCAGGAGAGGATCTGGAACTGGGTGCATGACCACATCTCGCAGAAGTCGGATAACAGTACATTGTAGAAATATGAGGAAACATGAAAAAAAAACTGATAGTACCTACCTAACATAGGTACACGTAGGCAAGTGTGCTACATCTTTGACCAGAATCACTTTCTATCAGGTGAAATTGTGGTCAGTCGCATTCCTTGTTCGATGTAAAAAGAAAGGAAACGATCAGAGTGTCCTGTTTCTAACAAACGATAAAGGAACGGATAATGTTTTTAATAGAAACGAAAGTTAGGTACGTACATGCATATTCTAATCATCAATTTAGATTCCACATAGGCTAGGCAAGAACATTGTATTAATTTTAATTTTATTCCAGTATTCCATTTTATTCAGTAAGCAGATAGTAGTAAGTAGTAAATACAAATACAGATAGTACCTATTTAATGAAATGTAATGCATTAATTTTTATTTATTTCTAGATATTGTATGAATTTAGACATGTTTTATGACGCAAGAGAAATTTTCAGGTGTGTAAGGAAAAGTCGAATGCGTAAATTAAGGGGTTAGGTGGGTATCAAAGGCTCAAAACAGGTAAATTTTTACGATTTTTTTTTATTTAACCAACAAAATATTTCATTCCATCAATTTACCATATAAAAGGTATATATTTCATAAGTAGTTTGTGAAATTTTAATTGAAAAATATTGAAAATTAAGGCGTGGATTAAGGAATTAAGCAAAGAATAGATTTTATTAATTTTCATACCATTTAATTAGGTAGGTACATTATTAACTATTAAATAAAGAAACAATTCTTCATAATTATTTATTATTTCCACTTTAGTATGAACCATTAATCATATTAAATGTTTACAGCCGCAAACAATTTACAAAAACATAAATAACAAGTAATAAAAATATCACAACCCACCCTTTCTTTATTCGTTTTTGAGACAGTTCTGTAACATGCTAGGGGTACCTACTAGTATTCTTTAATAATTACAAGCTAAAGAAACCTAGACTAGATTAAACCTAGCAATGGGTACTCTACAATTAGTATAACTGTTAAATAATTACGTTAATTAAAATCACACACAGCTACCCATTGTTTTACAAAGCACACACAAGAGCAGCCAGATTTATGTACGTGGATATTTATTTATATTGTAATACCCATAATCTTATTTGTCTATTAATATCACACTTATTGTTTACTGTAGGCTAGGGGGGTAAATCTATAATATTTTCACAGAACCTCCTCTATTACCATGAGGGTTTTTCATAGCTTGGTATTATTAGAATTTGCTCAAAGATGCTCCCAGTGACTATGGATTGAGTTTTGGAAGTTTTGATTTCGATCCAAACGTATAATTAACATGTAATGTAATTTTTAAGCTATTGCATAGTTTTTATCGCGGGCCTTGAGCGTGGAATGCAGAAATTCCGTTACGAAAAAAACCTAACACCCCCACCGAAGTCGTATTATATCGTACCGCCCCAACATCACATTTGTTTGTGATTTGTATCAAAACCGCGGAAGGGGGATGCGGGCCGTATTCGGGGAGGTAAGGTACTTGGTCATTATTATCCAACATTTTCAAAATACCTACATATTTGTGATAGCAAATAGTTGATTAATAGCTTTATTTTTTACCGTATAATAAATTGACGTTAAGTTTTGACAGCAAACGTAGTGATGGCATCTGAATATCTTAAAAGAAGAATCGATTGATTTTGTCGATTCATAAAAATAGGGACGATTTCCATAAGTAGAGAAATTACTGACTAACCTATAAACTTTGATTTTGATGAAATGTTTTAATTTCATCGTTGTGACGTAATTATGGGATGTTATCAAAATGCTCCAATTAGACTTCCTGGAATCCTAGACTAATCTTTTCAAAGGTGTGTTATTAAAACAGACAGTCCATCATATGAAACATTTGCATTTTTACCGATTAAAAGAAAGGTAGGGCCAAGAAAATCGGTTACTAGATTGTGCGGTTCCTATCCAATATCGATTTCTTATATTTGGGAATCGATAACAGTTTCATCAACTAACATTGTAAAGTTTTATTAATTTTTCAACTATCGATTTTCCCTTCACTAGCCTGGTTTTAAAAATAGAACTACGGGTGTACACTCGGAAGAGAGTCATGACGTTTGAAAAGTCAACGAAACCTTACACTCGACACCTAGAGACGAGTTGCTGAACTAAAGAGACAAGCGTGATATTTCAAAAACTCATTAAAAGTTCTGCTATTCATCGATAGATGGCAAAACTAAAAAGTATCACCGTATGCAATAGCTTTACCGCGGCAGTCCCCGAGTGCCACACTTTTTTTTTTTATTAATGCTCAATGCCACAAAACATGAAGAGTACCGAAGGATCACAGTTATGCTTATGTTTTTATTGAAGCACTATCGAACAAATGCAAAGGATCCTTCCCATATTTGGCAAAGAGTTCTTTTTTGAAAATTACGAATTTCCTATAGTTTTTCAAGACTTGCTTACTTCGCCACTGAGGCCGCTTCGGAGATTGGAGCCCCCAGTGAATCGTGAAGATCGGAGAAAGCACCTTGAACTGGTAGCCGAGTAGGAACATTTCATATACCTGAAGAAGACAAAAATAACAAAACAAGCACTTTAGAAGCCCATAAAAATCTTGATATGTACCTATAAACCTTAGTTTCTGGAAGTGATTATAGGTATCTTATTGATACCAACAGGTAATCTTGAAGAAGAAAAAATAAATTTAACGCCAACCAACTATGGCATGCTTTTGCAAAACCAGTTTTTTTTCATCATCATAGCATGGGCGTGGGTCTCAGTAGAGGGCCTCTACCAAGACATGCCGCTTATCCCGATACTTGCTTTTCCTATATTCCAGTTACTATCAACCCTACTTACCTATTCCTCTATCCATAACTTAATTGAGTCGCGGCTTGATTTTTAAACGGTTTTATTTAGCTCACGTTTTCTTTTTTTTAAGTATTTTTATCTAATTGATATATAAGTACCTGTGTGTTCCTGGTAAACCCGTATCCGAGAAAGCGCTCGTCGTGAGGCGGCACGGTGTCGAGAGCCACGTAGAAAGGCTCGTACAGCAGTTTGTAGTTGGTGACGTCGTGACTGATATGGGTCTCGTTGCTTTCAATCTCATGATTGGCTTCCCACCTTTAAATGCAATTAAGACGGAGGGATCAACATAAGAAGGAACACAAAAGTACGATGGCTAGTTTTGATGTTGCTTCTGAATGTTTGGACGCCATCAAATCTTGATGAAACTTGGTTAACTTTCTTTATGATTTTTAATAAACAAAAATATAATACGTCTATTTTGCTTGGGGTAGTTGGTAATTTCTTAGTAATTAGCTGTTATACATGTGCATTAATTAATAACACTAACGTAATAAAGAAACGTTGTTTCCTACACCTTTACGGTCCACCCACACACCCCAATCATTACTCACTTGGGCAAATCTGAAGATAACTGGTTGAACTTAAATATTCTTTTATGGAACGGTACGGCCAAGTTTCTTTTGGCAAACTGCAGCAACTCCGATTTGTTTGAAGGAAATTTCGCACTCCAGTCCAACTCGTACGTAGGTATCACGTACGCACACTTTTCGCATTTCGGAGTCGTCGATAGAAACTAAAAGATTAATAGAATCACTTTTAAGGTACTTGACACAATACAAAAATATCGTAAAGAAGTATATCTAAGGAAGTTGACGTACCTTGTCTAAAGACTCCGCCATGCCTTTGGATGGCACAATATCTACATCCACCATGTACACATACGGGGTTTGACAGTTCTTGCGAGCTAAATTTCTTAAGAGATTCTGAGGGTAAGGGTGCTGCGTTTGCCATGTTTCATTTTTAATTATTTTGTCTTTGAAAGGCAAGGGTTGTGCGCTACAGTTCCGAGCCCAATCCGGTATGACCCCGAACACCACCGGGCTATCGGCAGAGGTCGCCACGTGTATAACCATTCTCGAATAGATTTCAGGCTGACAACTTATCAGCCACGTTACAAAAGCCTGTAAAAACCTCACTTCGTCTCCGGCGACAAAAACGGCTAACGAAATCGGTCCAGTCCAATGAGCTCCTGTCTTCAAAATTTCTTGCAGACTTTCAATGGAACTCTGGGTGGCCAAGCAGACGCGGTGGGTAGCCGACATTTCTGAGTAAAAGTTTCCTACTGCTGCGTAGTCGAAGGTCTTGAATGTGTGGGAATAGTCCCAGCGGCCGAGGAACAGGTCGAGCCGTGCGAGCGGGTCGTCGTTGGGCACGCCGGGTGTAGAGTCGAGGCAGGGAGATGTGAGGGAGGTTGAGGGTGACGGATATCGAGGAAAGGCATAGGGTTGCCTCAGCAGCCACATACTGCCTGGTGCGTTGTATATCGCCAAAACTACCACAACTGCCAACACGGCATATGGGTATCGCCAGCGCCGGGTCCACTGAGGAAACAAATACATAAACTAGTATTTTACGTAATATAAGTCTTGCCGGTGTTTATGAACTTACATTATATGCACTTCGGCTTCGTCTAAGCTTAAAAATTGTGCCCATCTACTTAACACTGATCTCTTGGGTATTCAGCTTTCTTCCACACAACGCCGTTGGGGAATATATTTTGTATATGTTTTCCACATTGGTCTGTTAGGAATTCATTTGATTTTTTTCTCCCCATGGAACTTTGCAGGTTCGCGAGTAGCAACCTCCAAGTCCATGCAAACAAATATCTGGACAGATGAAAGCCAATTTTGCCAGTTGTTGCAGAGACGCTTCGTTCGCTCAGTGAATAATATGAGAATGACGCTTATTTCAGCGGTAGATAGGAAATCTACATACTTAGCATTAACGAGTCGCGCGTACACGTAATAACTATTTACGCATTTCATAGCATTAAATATAGCGTACTGTACATCCTTGTACACGTGCAGCTTGTGGGCGGACTATACTGTAAAGGCCTACAGTGCTCTCCGCGTGCAGTACAACAATGCGTTCCGGGCGGTGTTGGGGCTGCCCCGCTTCTGTAGCGCTTCGGGCATGTTCGCGGAGGCGCGCACCGATTGCTTTCACGCCACCATACGCAAGCGGGCTGCATCGTTGGTGCACAGGGTGCGGGCCAGCCCCAACGCCGTCCTGGCGATGATTGCCAGCAGGTTGGACTGTCCGTTTAACCGGCATGGCTGCGATAGGCATGTCGCTGTCCCGATGCCGGATAGAAAATTGTAAAATTATGTGTATTTATTTTTGACAGTTGTTTCTTTTATTTTTGTATATTTTTTATTTTGTATTCTTATTTGACATTTTATTTTTATTTTTAATTTAATTTTATGTCATTACAATATTTAGTGTGTGTGTGGCTGTAATTGCCTGAATAAATGAATGATTATTATTATTATTATAAATAAACTAATTGATCCATTTTATTACAATGTAGTTTTCCACTGTAACTATTCTATTTTTTTGTTAAAAATAAAAACGAGTAAGACATTTTTATCGCGAATAAAATCTTTGTGAGACCGTCGACATTAACTTTAAGTTCAATACTCAACTGAAATTGACATCGGCTATTAAATTGATTATTTTAGACCAAAATATTGTTTTATCATTAGGTAAAATTACGGACAAATAAAAACTTAAATAACCACCTTTTTGAAGTCGGTAAAAAAATAATTAATGAACAAGCGTACCTGTTTAAGTGTATATAGCATAAGTAAGTAGGTACACGTATAACTTAACTTTTTTAATTAAATGATAGGTAATGAAAATATTTACCGGTGCCATCGTAGCAAGTTCCAGCGAGCTCCGACAGCCGAGCGAGCAGGCACCGGCGCGATATCACTTGAGCCAACGAATATTAATGATATATCCGTGCCCTGGGCCTGAAGGCATATTTACCGACTTGAATAGAAACAATTACCTAGATATCATCTTATCTTTCCCATTGAAAACTTTTATTGAGGAACGGATGTATGAAAAGAGTGCCACTATTTTTTTTTACACGCTTCACTTGTTATTTACCTATAAATATTATAAAAGTTACATACACGGGAGTTCTATTTGGTTTCATAGCATTAAAATTGCTGGTTTTGCAAAATGATCCAGAATGAGAAAAAAACAATAAATATCAGGAAAACAAATGAATGTCGAATTGGACTAACACGAAATGAATCAACCGCGAAATTGGACTAACCGCGAATTTAACTTTTAGAGATTTGTTAAATTGGATCAAATGAGAATAGACGTCGTGCGCTTAAACTTAATTATGTACTAACTTCAACTCGAATAATTGCTTAAGATATCACCAGTAGTAGAGTAGGTCTGTAAAACTGGCTGTTCAAATAAGTAATCATGTGGTTTATAACTGTTACAATGACATTCGTGATTATATTATATTATCTAGCTGTTACCCGCGACTTATAGGAAACGACGCATAGGAAATAAAATACTGCTAGTTTCTTGTGTTTGCCTTTTACCTATGTCCTAGTCAGGCACATTAGTGTTTTTAGGGTACTGAACCCCCTTTGGGGAAGAACCCTTAAGGCGAGACTCGTGTGTCTGTGCGTCTGTATGTCACAGTCACAGCCAATTATCTCAGGAACTATAAATCTAGTGGTCTGAAATTTGACATGACGCTAGATAATGTTAACTGCTATAATTCTCAGAAAAAAACATGCTGAAAAAAGGTATTTTCCTGAAAATTGGGTCCTGAAATCCGACATGCGAGTTCTCGCTTTGACAGATTTATTTATATGGTCGGAGTTCCTTATGGTCGAATGGCAAACGACAACCACGATTTAGGCGTTTGTATGTGCGAACCCAGGATCCGAATCTGTTATTATATAATTTAATATTTTGTGTTTTCGTGAAACATTTTAAAAATAGAGATGGTATTTAATTATTTTAGAAATATAGGTACTTAAGTATTTTAGGATATGGTAAAAATAGGTAGGTAGACAAACCTGAAAATGCAGCTGATGAAATTTGGCAGGATGAAAGATAGTTTCCAGATAAAATATAAGACTATAATAGTGAGTTTAGCTTTCACGGGACTATTAGATACCAAACAAGCTCCTACCACCTGGAAGAATCTCTAATTTTCAATCGTATACTTTAATAGTTACAACGATCTTTTAAAATCTTTTAGATGGCCTTCACATCGTATAATCTACCAGTCGAGTTCCAGCTTCGTAGACTTAGGTAGTGGTTTTCGCTTTGGGGAATAGGGATATCTGGATCAGTTTTCGAGATTGTTGTGATTAAAGTCAGTGGTATTTACCTTTTATAATATAAATAGATTATCATATAGTCATTTATATAATGCGTCCATTTAGAATAACAATATTTATGATACAGAATTATCATTATTTTACAAAGTCCAGATGCATAATCTCCATGCAAAACATAATTTTCATCATTTTGTTTCATGATTTTTTTACGAATGACAACCTTTTTAACAACTTGCCATTGAAAAAAAAATTACCCGATAAATAATTATGATAAGAGTTATTCAATGGAAATCACATGACTTTGCAAACTAAATATCTGTTGACAGCTTGCTAAATGATATCCTGCTAATGAATAAAAATGTTAAATTTAAACGCGAATGAGTGTACATTCGTCTAATACGTACTAGATAACTCCGTAACAATTAAATACACTAGAATTAAACCGATTCCATTTAACTCCATTTAACATACATTATGTAGAGTCTAGTTCCTAAATTAAATTAAATTAAGTTTACTAACATAACTTGTTCACTGAAGCGCTGTAAACGCTACTTGCGAGCCAAGTTTCGTGCTCTCTGCCGTAAATTGAATGAAGTAGCTTATTAGCTCTAAAAATTGGACGACCTGCCAGGTTACAAAATGATCAGAACAGAGTGATTTTTGGTATCTGGGGTCTGATCATTTATTCCATCTACATATATTCATATTCATGAAATAACAAATAATTGCAATATTTAAACAACAGCAGACTACATGCATAACACTTAAGAAAACTAAGAACAAAAAATCACGACATAAGTATATTGTTTTTATTCGTTTTTGAGCATAACATCAATTCTATTACAAACTATGTGAGCCAGTGAGCACCTCAATGGTTTGATAGATTTTGAATAAGGAAATATCGTTAAATTTTTCTTTGGAAGCATCCGGATCCGGATAGGCTATAGGTATTTTACAATCGGATTCCATGGTTTTATTTTAATAATTGATATCCAGCATTTCAAGCCGCTTACTGAACAAACCCAGGGGATCCTTACCATATTTAACGTAAAGCTCTTTATTGAACATTTTGAACTTTTTATTGTTTTCTGCAACTTGTCTCGTGCGCCATTGGTGTTTCTTTGATTGAATTCCCCAGTGAATCGTGAAGATTGGAGAGAGCACCTTGAACTGGTACCCGAGTAGGAACATTTCGTATACCTGAAGAAAAACAATCACAGAATAGCACTTTGGTTACCCATAGTAATCACGAATATATGAACAATCATTAGGATGTTTTTAGAAGTCTTTATAAGTATCGCATAAAGAGCAAGGAAGACTTTAATTATAAAGACAGTGACGAAAGAAAAACATAAACTAAACAAGTTTGCCATCGTCATTAGACATTGGACTCAGACGTCTCAGAATGATTGAAATCAAGCTTCTTCCTAGTCCTAAGATAAGCCACTTATACGGTGGACTGAATGATAAAGACGCAAAAATCGCTTCTTATCACCCAGCAATTGAGTCGCAGTTACATATCTTAGTATTATGAGTCTGGTTCCTTCATACCTGTGTGCTTCTAGTAAACCCGTATCCGAGGAAGCGCTCGTCGTGAGGCGGCACGGTGTCGAGAGCCACGTAGAAAGGCTCGTACAGCAGTTTGTAGTTGGTGACGTCGTGACTGATATGGGTCTCGTTGCTTTCAATCTCATGATTCGCTTCCCACCTTCAAATGGATAAATAAAAGACGAAACGCAAACTTTTCTCAACTTGGCTAGTTTTGATGATGCTGCTGCATGTAACTGACGCGTTTTTGATAAGCCAACCAAATCTTGGTGAAACTTGGTATAACTACCACAACTCAGCTTTTGAAATCTATATATATTCTGTTGCAGATACCTATCCTAAATACCTACTTTAAAAAAGGCATACATAATATATACTTCAACCAACACTCACTTGTGCAAATCTGAAGATAATTGGTTGAACTTAAATATTTTTTTGTGGAATGGAACGGCCAAGTTTCTTTCGGCCAGCTGCAGCAACTCCGATTTGTTAGAAGGATATTTCGCACTCCAGTCCAACTCGTACGTAGGTATCACGTACGCACACTTTTCGCATTTCGGAGTCGTCGATAGGAACTAAAAGATTAACAGAATCACTTTTATGGTACTTAACACAATACAAATATCGTTAAGAAGTTTCTGAGGAAGTTGATGTACCTTGTCTAAAGACTCCGCCATGCCTTCAGATGGCACAATATCTACATCCACCATGTACACATACGGTGTTTGACAGTTTTTTCGAGCCGAATTTCTCAAAATGTTTTGGGGGTAAGGATGGTTTGCTTTCCACTCATCATTTTTAATTATTATGTCTTCGAGAGGCAAAGGCTGTGCGCTACAGTTCCTAGCCCAATCCGGCATGATCCCGAACACCGCCGGGCTGTCCACGGAGGTCACCACGTGGATGACCATTCTCGAATAGATTTCAGGCTGACAACTTAACAGCCACGTTACAAACGCCTGTAAAAATTTCATTTCATCGCCGGCAACAAAAATGGCCAACGATATCGGTCCGCTCCAGTGGGCTGCTGTCTTCAAAATTTCCCGCAGACTCTCAATGGAACTTTGAGTGGCCAAGCAGACACGGTGGGCAGCTGACATTTCTGAGTAGAGGTGCCCGACTGCTGCGTAGTCGAAGGTCTTGAAAGTGCGGGAAAGGTCCCAGCGGCCGAGGAGCAGGTCGAGTTGTGCGAACGGGGCCTTGTTGGGTACGCTTGGTGCAGTGTCAGGGCCGGGAAATGTAAGAGTAGTAAAGGTTAACAGGTGTTGAGAAAAGGTGTAGGATTGTCGCCACAGCCACATGTTCCCTGCCGAATTGTAGATCACTAAAAGTAACACAGTTGCCATCACGGCGTTCCGTTGATAACGCCAGCGACAGGTCCACTGTGAAAACAAAAATACTTTAATTAAATAAATCCTAGCTGCAAAGCTAATAAAAAATTATTTACAGATCAACTACACCTTTCATGGGGAATTTCAAAAATATCACGAGGTAACATTGATCTCAGAGATGTCGATTCTCGTAAACAAAATTGATTTCGCAATCGATTCGTATTGATCTTAACATAATTGATTTTCGATTAAATCGTAATTTCATTTTTTTTTTCAAATAAATTAGATTGTAGAAATCTAGTTTTCAAGTCATCGCCATACAAGTCATCGCCATACAAATAGGTATACCTTACTAGCGGCCCGTCCCGGCTTCGCACGGGTAGACTTTCATTTTTTAAACATTTTGGGATAAACGTAGAGTAAATGCGTCTTGATGATATTTGAGCACGCAATTCAATGTCAAATGCTACATTAAAAAAATTTACATTGTTCAAAGCGCTAAGTACCTATTCTTAAATTTTCTAATTTACGCGTACCTATTTTTTTTTTTTTTCTTTCATATGAACCTTTTCCTGATAATAACAAACACAACAAAAAAAAAGTGAAATCGGTCCAGCCGTTCACGCGTGATGGCTTGACCAAGGGAAATATGGATTCATTTTTTTAATGTATAATTATATAGATTACATACAAACAAAATTATGAATTCCTCGTAGTTTTGACTGGATTGAAAGCAAATCGATTTTCCGATTAATCGATCTTAGACTGACATTCCTGACATTCTTGACATTGGCCATAGTGAAACTGTTCTCTCTGTTTACACTATTAAATCGTTTGTTTAATTTGTCTTTTAGCGCATAAAAAGATAATTATTCGAGACTTACCTTTGGAATGTGGCAGTTCTTTTCTGTTTTGCTGATGAAACCGCGCAGTTTCGCCTTGATTGTATTGTACGTACAATTCCCCATTTTTCTTTGCGTTATCCGAGATGTCAGCGCGATGTGACGACATTGAAAACTGAATGACTGACGTAGAGTAATGTGGAGTAGGGATAGGTACTTTTCGTTACTCATTTTTTTACCTACTTTTTTTCACTTTACTTACTTTTTTTTCCTTTTTACTTTTACAAATAACACTCAGGTGCCTATGTGATTCCTGTATCCTGTATATATTTCCTGTTTCGTTATGGTCATGTTTCTACATTTAAAATCAAATAACAACAAGTAGACAATGTTAAAGTGACATGGCAAATATAGATCTCATTTTTTTTAAATAAAAAGTTACCGCGTAACAATCATACAAAAAAATACAAAAATCGAATTAAGAACTTCTCCTTTTAGGAGTCGGTTAACAAGAAATACATTTACTTTTACAATAATGCATATAAATGTCTGTGAAATTGTAATTTTTGGTTCACTGCACCGCCTAGGGCCTTACTTTAAAAGTTTTCTTGAAGTTAACTTAGGTGACATTACTTAGTACTGCGCATTATATTTTGCAACAGTGCATAAAAGTGCATGTTCAAGTGTCAAAGTGCAACCGGTAGTAGTAGTATTCCATTCCTTAGACAAATATGGCTATTCCATTCTATGCTGCTTTCGTTAATATACCTACTATGGGATAGGATCCAAAATAAGTTCACAAAAATAGCTAAAAACGTCTTTATTTCGCCGGACTTTTTCGTTTTATCTTTTTTGAACAAAAACTATAGGACTTACTGTACTACGCTTGAGTATTAAAAAGGTACATTTTAAGATAATCTGTTTTTTTTTAAATATCAATAGGTAAATAAAATACATAAAACAACAGTTACTACATCAAAATATGTACTTATCTTGACTTTTTTGAGAATCTAACGATTCTTACGAACTTACCATCTTACGAGTCTTACGAACCTTACCAAGTTACCATTTTACGATGATAATACTGTAATACTTTGCGAAATAAATTATTCATTATGGTACTTACTTTATTCTCTGAATAAAATTTTAAAACTGATAACAAATAATAACTTACTTGTAACGGTGTCGATTCTGATGTACCATTTCTATACAAAACTAAACTAAACTTCGTAACTCTCAATTAAAATTGTTGCTCTTATTAAAATTGAAAAGTTGGCGGATTGTTTTAGTCCTACAACATTAGTTTAGTTGGTCGTACAACGGAATCGACACCATTGTTTTATTAACATTTGGGTTTATACAAAAATGTAACAATTCGATACAAAACTTCAAGACGCTTCCATTTTAAGTCTGAATTTATAAAGCTAGGTACATATATTCCAGGTTAAGCTCTATTCTCACTAATTAATGCTTAATGAGGGTACAGTCAGCGACAGAAGAGAACAATGTGCGAATTTTAAAACGGACTGCAGCACTAAATCTAGAACTAAAAAAAATCAAGCGATATTTATTGATAAAATAAATCCAAAATAATAACACGAAGTTTTGTGCATTTTATGTACCTATTGTGCATCGCGTAAACAAGTTTATCTAAATAAAGTATATTCAAAATATTCAGCTTTTGTAGTTGACTGTACGACGATTTGTTATTGCTAAAAGCCTAAATTCTATACATGGTGTGGCTTTCTCCAGCTCAGTACTATCTTTTTGATACAACTGCACCGTCAATGATACAGCAGTAAATGTCTAGTTTAGGTCAAAATAATCCAATATATATACAATAAAATAAAAAATAAAAATAATCTAATTAATAAAAAAGACAAAAATCGCAAATTGTATTTTTTTAATTTGAGACTGGTACCGAGCTGGGGTCACAGTACATTATCATAGTTTGTGCATTTTAACATCTTGTGCTCCATTCATTTACCTAAGTATTTTACTGTCTACATAATAAGTGTACTTACCTGCTTTACAGAAATTGCCTAGTCCGAGACGAACTGCCAGTCTAATAACTCTGACGCTAGGGCCAGCCACTCATCCTACATGAACTTGCTTACCTGCTTCACTTTGTTCTTACAGCTAAAACCCGAATCATAGAGAGTATAACCAAACTTTACACTACCGTGAATTTATTGAACTGAAATAATTCTAAAGACTGAATGTAGATCTTTTGATTTATTTTTAGATCTATGACACATAATAATATTAAGTTTCAGTCAATGCTGTACATTTTTTTTTTACATTGGTAATTTGTTAAGTATCGAATAATATCCTATGTAAACGGTAGATCTTTATGGCATTGCAAATGAAAAAGACAAATGCTCAATGACGTTGCGAGCTTAAAGAAAGAAACTAATTTAAGCGAAACTATGCTAATCCTGTCCTCTCGCTCACACAATCTCACAATACTGCTTAATATAAGTAAGAAGACATGATTAGCGCAGTTTCGTTTGGATTCGTTCCTTTATTAATGCAGATCATAGCGTATGAAGCCGTATATTTGAAAGCTTATTACCCTTTTAAAACGTTATCGTAAGAAAACATGTAAAATAAATAACAAAATATAGAAGCACCGGAAAAATTCAAGAGCTACAACAGAACATATTTAGGTCGTCATAAAACTATAATAAGCTACTGTACTTAAGAAATATACAACACATTTTTTAAATTAAATCTAAGTGGTAACTAGCATTATTGATATAACATCTCAGTGTAGGTACCTACTTATTATGTATACCTACATTCACAACACCATGACATAGATATTCTGTATTCACACTATCACATTTAGAGATTTATCATACAGACACACTATCACATATGAAGCTATACACACTATCACATTGAGGGGTATTTACCTAAGTTTGTTCAAAACAGTCTTTCGAGTTCATGAGCTCCGATGTCAAAGCACCGCTGCCAACATGGCAAAACAAAGTACAAGGCCGGCAACACACATCGCACGGCCTTGCGAGGCCTAGGTCTTCTTCTGCTGCTGAGGTCTTCTCAAAAGATGTAGAGGGTCTTTCCGATATCTAGCGAACAATTCCCGTTTGAAAGTCTCGAAGTGTTTTCTGTTCTTTTCGTTCTGCTTTTCGCGCCAGAGGGGTCGGTTCCGGCGCGCCTGCAGCCCCCAGTGGATGGTGAATATCGGAGACAGCACCTTGAACTGGTACCCGATTAGGAACATTTCGTATACCTGCGAAAGAAAAGTTTGCTAAACAAAATGTTTCAAATTGATGAATTGAGAAACAAGGAGGTAAACGAAAAATAAAACTCCCAGCTGTAAAATGTAGCCTGCACAAGACATTTAGGATACAAAGACGTAACTAACAACACATTGCGCTCCACTCTGACAAGATATTTAGTTAGTGGAAGTCAAGAAAGAACAGACAGGAAAAGACATATGATAGGAAAAATTATGTGATTCTACGCAAAGTGAAATATGTGAAAATCGTTTTAGCTCCACAATGACTTATAAAACAAATTACACAATAGCAATCCCTGACTAACCATACTCGTACGAAACCATTCCAAGAATTCAAAGAAAACAACTTTATTACAATTTTTTTATTTAAAACGTAACAAAAATAAATTAACTAACGCAACATGTTACGTACGATACATGAGTATTTATATCACATCACTACTATCGAATAATTATCAACTTTAGCTCTACGGAATAGAGTAGATTTTTGTTTCAAACTCCGGTGTTCTGTGTGATCCAGCCTCTGAGCGAGGCCACATTGCTGAACACAGTCGGGGAGAGAGGGAGAGCGCATCCTCGGGCGAACGAGACCACACCGAAGGCTGTTCCTCGAAATACTGCTGGACCTCCTGAATCACCCTGAAAAAAGAACACAACATTTGTTTACTGGTATGCAAAAATACCAACTTCAAAATGTAGGTAATCTTCTCTTATACTCGTATATAAAAATGCAAATGAATCGCTCTGTTCGTTTGTCTGGCTATAACTCGAGAATGGTTGGACCGATTTCGATAATTTTGATCTTGAAATTTTTGTGAAAGTTCAGGGAGGTGCTGCAGCTATAAATAAATAAAAATAACACAATATTTTTACAGATTTTTTTTTCTTCAGCCTATTCTGTCCCAATGCTAGTCAATGGCCTTAAAATAATACCAGTATAAAATAAATACCGAGCGCAAAATGTAGATAATTAATCTACGATAATTCGGACAAATATACAATACAGCCTACACCTGAAGAACAAACCCTTTTTGGGGCAACCGAAAAAAAACTAATTTTACCCACTGATTGGCTAAAATTTTGATCACAATTCAATCTACCTACAACCACCCACAGTAAAACTTTTACATCTTCTTACCTGACAAGAAGACACTCCTCCAATGAGGAAGTGTCCCCCACAGAACATGTTGTTGGTGAGCGAGTCCCCGTACGAGAGCTGGCACAGCCAGTGCGGGACCACGGGCACCTGCGCCTCCATCATGATGCGGGGGATGCGCCGCCCGCGGGGCTGCGGACACACGCCTGGTTACTCAAACGAGGACAGATAACATGAGAAACAGCTAAGAGACCCATTTATCTAAGACGACTTCAATAATGTGCCATTTAGATCAATTTTTTTAACAAGGATTGTTTATTCTACAACTCCCAAATAATGAAAATAACTAAAATAATAAAAACACCGTGAAGATGTTGAGATGTTCTGTTTTTCAGTTCTGTTTTGAGTTCTGTTGCTGCTTTTATCGTACGTTATTTTATCATACTTAATCCCGCTGCGGGACAAAGGTCTCCAAAATTTCGACCTATAAATCCTTCCCTAACAAACTCTCTTGGAATGCATCAAGATTGTTACACCTAATCCTAGCTGTCAGGTACTGTGTAACCCATTTTGACCCATCAGATGAAATGTCTTTTAACAGCAATGCATCGCATTGGCCCACATGCTACTCACAGCAGTGAGCCCCCAGCCCGTGACCGTGAGCCTCACGAGCGGCACGGCCTGCCCCGCCGCCGGCAGCCGGATGGGCCGCACGCTGGCGCCCAGCTGCAGCGGCTGCGCTAGCCTCAGCACCGCGATGTCGTTGTCGAAGCGCGGCTGCCCGTACTGCGCGTGCACGGTGACGTTGGCCACGCGAACGATGCGGCCGCCCGAGTCGCGTCGGGTGCTGCCCACCCGCAGACGGATGGCGGATGGAGATACGCTAGAAATATAACTTGTGGTTTAGGAAGAGCATGACGGTGTTATGCTGGTTTAGATTATGCTGGGCTTTGGCTCGTCTTCGTAGTCATTAACTTTGTTCTACAGAAGATAAAAGGTGTCAGAATTTCTGTGGCTGGATCATCATCTACAATCTACGATCAGGGATAACTGTGCGTCATCACACTTCTCGTATTTCTGTTTATGGGTAGGAAATCTTTAGAGGTTCTCTCATTATACCGGCGCGAACCTACTCGTAGTTCCTATCTGTACGAATATAACCATTCGTAACTATTGCACTTATTTCAATTTCAAATCTTCCCGAATATCTAACTAACAATTAATCCCTAAATATATTAATACCACAAATTATCCTTAACAATCTGAATTTTGTTAAAAATCAGCAATGTCGAAAATGAAGCAACATGCAATTTCCATTTTTCTAGTCGTCAGTCCTCGTAGCATGACATTAGGCTATAATCTCCGCGGGTACACGTATCCAGCGGCCTCCATAACGCCAGAACTACACTTTTATCTATTCTTTACTAGATGCCGGCTATGAAACCCTAGTAATTTAATAGCGACGCATAAAATATTCATTGTCAGAAAAAGCAGCTGTTTTCAGTCAGGGCTACTGACAGCGCTCACGACAAGCATAATAATACTGAAATCCTCTAATCTAAGCCTCTAATCTAAGACAAGGTCATACAATACATTTTGCAGCGCCCTTACAGGGTCCTAGTACTGACATTTAGTTAATAAGAACCTTTATGAAGTATTTATTGACAATGTATGTGGCATTATATAAATAAATCTACACTTTCGAATACCAATTTGGACTCTCTGTTTCATCGTCGCTATTTTTCTGCTACTACAGTTATAGTTATCAACACATATCGTTTACTTATCTGCATAGAATGTTTCTTTTTCAGGTGTTCACTGTATCCTACAACGATTTTTAAAGAAAGAGCCTTTTTATAAAGAACGAAAGATAAGAACGAGATGTGTCTAAACTGTCTAAAGTAACATTTTTCTAAGGCACTACAGCACCCAGAATGTATTTGCCTATCTACAGGGTTACTTTATACCGCTGAAAGGGGCTGACGATCAGCTTACAGCTATTTAGACTAGAACCTGTTAACTCGCTCCGAGGTGTAGGTACCTACAGGGTCGTACCAAAGAATAACTACCATAATATATAGTGCTACGTGCTCGTTGTACTTTGTTTGTAGCCGGTGGGGGCGGCGTAGCGTGGATTGGCTCACAAAGCGGTAAAGAAAATTATGGTCGAAAGTTATTCGAATAGGAAAATAAATTATTTACGAAAAGTTACATTGGTTTGCAGGTAAATTAATAGAGTAGCTGTTTACTAGTGAGTTGTCTGTCTGTCTTGGTGCTTGGCATCCGAACTCTCCCCCTTCCCCCTTCTTCTCTTTACGCCGGCCCTGCTTGTACCTTCTAGTAGTGTCCCGGCCGGTACTAAATGTCGATGCCTTTCCTAACGTACCCACTGTATACAAGTATCTGTATGTAGCAACGGCTGAACTCTCTTTATATTATCTTGGTTGACCGTCATTCGATGCATACGAGTACATAATGGGAAGAGTAAAAAGACTATTTTATTTATATTTTCGCATAATACATTTTACTTGTTTCTAGGTTGATTTACAGATTAAACTACTTCATTGAGTTGGTATTGCCATATTTGTCGATATTTTGTAAACGGTTTCTTCTAGGCAAGCGTGTTACATTATTACGCATCAATTGAATACCATCGCGCTAGTCCTAATAGCAGTCAAACTCGAACCTACTATCGAAGAAAACCCAGTAGTGAGTCGATACAGGCTGACCATGATTAAGATAGACTGTGTAGCTATATTGGCCTAGTTTAGAGATTTTAGGATAATGGCATATTATTTTTGAGTGTTGCGTTCGGTATAATCTAAGAAAAAGTTGAAAATAATTTTCCTCCAGTGAAATTCATTATCCATTTCACTAGACCTCTATATTCGTGTCTTGAAATCCTCATAAATATTTAAGCCAAAACAGTCCAGTACTAAAACCACAGATTAAATAGCAGTACAAGCTGAACCGCGTAATGTCTGCAATTAACATTGTCCGAGCATGGAACAACGAGTTCGAGCCACGCTAACTAATAATTAACTCCTCCAAAAATAGCTGGAACGTAGTTTAGTCACAAAGTAAGAAAAGCGAAGAACAGGGATAACTAATAAGAGAGGGCGAGAAGAGCCAACAGCTTTTTTAACTATTATCACGGCATCTTTCTTGTATTTTTTTATCTTTTAGTAGAATTTAACATGGAACGTTAGTTTGGATTTATTTAATTAAATGTTGTAAGTAGGTAGATCGGATCTTAGAATACATCATTATCATAGACTAATATTCATATCGATATCATTTTTTACATTTTTTTACTGATCAACTTGATATTTTTACTTTGCTCAGTTATTATGAAAAAAAGTTATAGTGCATAAATAATGTCTATGTATTGAAATTGTAACAAAAATAAAATGTCAAATGTTTCTTCAAGAAAACGTATCAAAGTCGTTGTTAAATGTCACCTTCTGTTATTCAAATAATTAAACGTTTATTGTGCGATCGAAATAGGGTGCGGTGTGTCAAAGCGCTCTTAAATAAAATAGATAGCAGGTGAACACACTCGTCGTGTCGCGTAGCTATTATAGTCAACACAAAATAAGAGGCCCGTTTTGACGTTTGTCGTCGCGACGTAAGTAACTAGTGATGTTACAATATGACTCGGTATTCGATACTTACGATAAATCAATTCAAGTTTGTATGAGTACTTGATCGATTTCATTATGTATTGTAAGTTAATCGGATTAAGGTTTTGATTAGAAAATTTAACTCAAACTTTAATATTGTAGGTACGAGTATTTCGGAATGATAAATGGTACGAAAGGTCAATTTGTCTTTAATTTAATATTTTTAGTTTAGTTTTAATATTCACTCAATCACAAAAAAATAAGAAAAAGCGAAAGGTAGTAAACCACTCTGTGAATTTATTTGCGTCCATTTATTCGTGATATTCTTTTGTACTTTTAGACTCGAATCAGTAGGCATCATTAACAAAATCTCCCCCGGCTGATCCAGCTGATCAATATTTAATTACTATTAAAATCGAATGAAACTGGTGAAATTCAGTAATTAATTGGTTACAACACTAATATTTGAAAAAAGAAGACTGAGAACGTAACTGTTTCTGACAGTTTTGTTATAATTTGACATTGTATGCTAAAGTATGCTCGAAAAGTGTTCCAAGTTACATTCTAGGGTCTTTCTCAAGTGTCAAAACGGGCCTCTTATTTTGTGACGACTATAATACCATTGATTAACAAAACCGAACTAATTTGACAATTAGAATAATATTAACCTTGTTTAATTTAAACAGGTACGACTGGTTAAGGTTATAGACCGAGGGAGCATCGTTGGTAACCCTATCCGAGTATCGGAAATCATAAATCTGAAATATTTATTGACCTTAAATTATAATTGCATTGTATATTACTTTAAAGTCACATTTGCAAAGAATCGGTTGAACTCTACCCGTTCAAGGAAAAGGACAAAAAGTTACTCTAAAAAACCTACTACTAAAAGGTATAGATATACTCGATGAGATAAAGTTACCGACGATGCCCTTTCGGTCTGTTAGTTCTAAATTCTAGAGAAGTTTTTAGCTTAGATTCCATTTACTGAACATCATGTTATTTACGCTGATAGTTAGCACCTTTTTACTAAGTATTTAATCTTCATCGCATCTTCAAAGTAATGAATCTGTGCTCGTTTATTCCGAGATTCAGTTTACATAGTTCAGTGGTTGAGTTTGTATCGGCGGCGACTTTCATTTGCGTCGCCTACACTACGTATTTATGGTTGTCGACATAAAATGAAACATGTACTATTATTTATGGCGGATATTTTTATATGATGACACCTACGGATCGGTAAAACTTGATGAAAGTTTTATATTTAGATTTTTTTCTTTGCCTACTCGTAAATATTTCGATTTTATATTTTCACGGTCTAGTAACTAGCAGAAACAGTCTCTGTATCCCGATATTTTTTACCAGATTGGCCAGTAGAAGGGTACCTAATGTTTTTCGGGTGCATGGAAATTTGTGTTTCTATGCGAACTAGTTAAATACGAATACAATACAGTAAAAATCTATAGTTACAACAATCAATTACGAATATGCTCATTTTTTGTAAGGGGACCAAAAATACGCAGAAATTCCCAATAAAAAGAAGGTCAAGTAGCCAACACTAAATCTCTACGATCATTCGTAACTCCTTCAATTCTACAGCCATTTTCCAAAATCAACAAACAAGCACGGTTTTAGAGGCCCGAGGATAACTACGGAAGGCATAAAACTAACATAAAATGTAAGTTTTCCTTCGGTTTTACCGCCACTACAGCCGTAAAGTTAAGCAGCGTTACGAGGTCCTTGGCCCACGCCCCTGAAATGTAGGATAACTCCGCCTTTTTATCTCGAGACGCGTAATAAAAGGGTGATACGTGTTTAGTAATAAAATCTATATCTTTATTGGATGTGTCCTTTAGATGCAGAAAATGAAAAACTATGGCTTTTCTCCCGATCGTAATATTTTATGGTGGATTATTTTTATGGTTTTTATCGTATTTTTTTTCGATCACCCATCGATTACAAACAAGTTTAATCGCGTGATTCGGTACAAGAATACCTACACCAGATAGGTACTAATAAATAAAATGGCTCCCTATGATAAATCTGATTCTACTCTACATATCGGTAAAAAATAGTGAGCACACAAAATGTACGGGTAAGCCAACAAGGCCTGTTCACAACAGCAGCGCCAGCGTCTCGGAGCTACCGTCACACTGGCTGGCATCCGAAATGTTTCATAAGTGACCGACTGGCTAATTTTCAAAGTAATAAAAAGAAAATTGTATACGATGTTTCCCTAATTTTCCGACATTGTTGGACGAGAACTAACTACGAGAACTATTTCTACACACGGCATAATAAGACGCGCCTGACTAAATCTCATGCGGCAGAGATAACGACGGAGCTAGATAAAAAAAATTCGTAAAATTACAAGATGAAGTAGAATCTAATAAGCTGATAGTTTTTTATCGATGTAATCCGTTTCTACCCATCAGCAAAACATTTTAAAAAGGCACAAAACATTTTAAAAACTTTCAAAATAAATGTTTTACTTACTTCTGCACACAATGCGCTGCAGTAGCCACGTAGTCTCTGCTGATGATGAACCCTCCACAGAAGGAGTTTCCATTCAGTACCATGGACACCTGGTACGGATGCCTGTTCACGGAGCTGGGCCTGCCCCCTATGATTTGGCCGCTCAACTCGGGGCACGCCTCCAGCAGGCCCAGCTCCTGATTCTCCACGTCTTGAAGCTCATTCTGGTCTGGTTCGACATCTTCGGAACAGCATGTGTCGGTCTCTTGGAGGTCTTCAAAATGTCGGTTGATTTAAACAAAGTTAGCATAAAAGTAAAGTATAGGTCGGTATTGGTAATGTGATTTTCTCAATGAGTGGAAAGAATTGAAGTTCCTACACGTCCTCTTGTTTCCTAAATATCAGTTTGTTTGAAATTCTATCACTTACAATGCACGCGTAACTCCACTACTATTGTATTAAACGTAACAATTAACGATTCCCAGAAAATTATACTACTCGTTGTTCCCTGAAGAAGTCTCATGAAGCCAATTAATTATCAGATTAATTTCAACACAAATACATATATAACAATCCAAAAGGTACTCACCCACCGTGGCCAGCAGACAGCACAGTGCGAGCGCTTGCCACCACATCACGCATCAACCCGGTATAACCTATTGAGCACCAGCTCCACAAAGTAACCCGCTCGTCAAAGTAACCCGCTCGTCAAAATAACCAGTTCGTCAAAGTAACCAGCTCGTTAAAGTAAACCAGCTCAATGCACCAGCTTCAACAGCCGTCTACCTCGGCGGCGACACCGGGCTGAGCTGCCCTCGACTTGTTGCACAACCCGACGATTTCGCACGGACAACCTCCACGGTCGCGACCTTTTCATTAGGGTACCTTTGATTGAACTCTTGCTGATTTCAAGCTTGTTATCAATCAAATTAACTAAGCTTGTTATTATAATTAAATTCTTGAATTCTTCTAAGATAGATAAACAGGAAAGTTTGTCTACATCTACCTATACTAATATTATAAAGAGGAAAGATTTGTATTTTTGTATTTTTGGATGTTTGTGTGGAATAAACTCAAAAACGACTGGACCGATTTCAATAATTCTTTCACCATTCGAATGCTACATTATCCCAAAGTAACATAGACTATATTTATTACCTGAAAAAATTAGGGATCCTTACTAAAACTTCAAAAGTGCGAAGCCCGTGCGAAGCCGGGACGAGCCGCTAGTCGTGTATAAAAATTATTTAATTTTCGTAAATATTGAATCTAAATTAACCTTCTCTTCTCTCTAATTAAGGAAAAGAATGTCTCCAGCATAATAAGAGTCCAAGTAGCCAAGTATAATAAATAATTTTGACCGGACGAAGCCACAAAGAATTTGGACAGGTAGTAAAATAATTTTATAGGTGTACTCGCGGACGCAAAGAAAGTCATGTTTATTATATTTTCGTGCTGAATTTTTCGAGTTTTTATGAAGGTTCTAGAGAGGTGAAATTATTTTTAATCGGCATTTTTATTTTTGACGTAATAAGCCACCAGGAGACAGGTTTTTATTTTTCGGAAATTAAGTTTACGACGACCTTTTTAACAAAGAGATTTGTTTTACAACTCCCAATCATAAAACGGCACCATAAATATATTATTTTTTTAAGTAACATTTTCTAATACGTTACATAATTCGTTTATTTGAATAAAAACAAATATCAAAAAGTAATATGAGTCTGTGTTTCTCTACCAAAAGTTTAATCTCTTACGGAACCCTTTAAAGATACAGTATTGATAACCTACCTAGCCTGAAATCATATTATATATAAATCAATTACAATAAATACAACAAAAGATCGAGCTGGGTGCCGGAACGGCGAAAGATTAATTTTAACGTCTGTTACAGAGTTCCTATTGTTGTACTTATTTATCTATTCGGTTGGTAAAAAAACGGTCATTAACCAATTGCTGCTACAATTTTGTTTTGTTCTGTTTTGTCCCAGTGCTGGGGCAAAGGCCTCCCCCATCTCCTTCCACGTATCCCTATTCTCCGCCAAGATAGGTAAAGATACTTTTACTTATTTATTGCTATTGCTCGTAGCATAGTGAGAATTAATCTACTCTTATAGGTTAAACTTGCAACAAAATACATCAACATTTTCATACAGATGAATTATAGGATCATTTTTAAATGTCAACAACGGTACTAAATATTTCAATAACAAAAGCATTCATTAAGATTTGCAAGCGACATACAAACCGTTTTGTCGCAGAGGAGGAAAGAACAGAGACATAGCTAGAATTACGGAGAAGTTAAATGACAGAAAAAGAGGTAAAAGAAAGCACGTAGTAGACTGTAGAATATCTAACAAACCAATCTCAACTGGATTATCAAAAGAGTACCTAAGATGGCTGAGTAGTGAGTATATATAGCATTTATTTTTCTAGTTTAACTAGAAAAATGCAGATGTCTGTAAAAACATGTATGACGCCACGAGACGCAACTGAAAATGGTCTCAGTATTTTTTACAACATTTCGCTTGGTATCGTGACCATCTTCCGTAAGATGATCTACCATCTGCTAGTCGGTTAGACAGTGGGTTTGTCTAGCACACTGGGCATTTTTACCTTATACTTTCTATTATCCTAGTGTTAATCGAAAGTTAAAAGTTTTGAAACACAATAATTAGAGGTGAAATCTTTCTTGAGCCTTTGCAGTTTTTTTAATTTTATATTAACAAAATAACACAATTCCTATATCCTTGCTGTTGCCTAAAATCCCAGATTCACTCTGTTCGGACAATAAGGCCCCAACAATTAATATAACAGTTGAAGTACATATAAACTTCCGTAATATATTCCAAACCTCTGCGCTCGCACACAACAGTGAAGACTCTAGAACAGTCTAATCTGCAGGTTGGCATCCACGGCGCTATTCTTGCGCTATATTTAGAGCGAGCATCCCGCCTAGCGCTAAATATACCTCGTCGCTTAGTGCTTGCATTTCTCTCGCAGATTCTTGGGATGCTGAAGGGTTCCCTCGCCTACTGTCGACTGTACGCGCGTTGATATGTTGAAACGGAGCGTTTGGTTTCAGCTACTAGTATTTGGCCCAGCTAGTTGTTTTTTTTTTAAATTTCGGCTCAGTAATTGTTTGTCTACAATCAGTTATACTTTGTTGTAGTTATGTGCTTCAATGTCGCTGTGAGAACATTTTTTTTAATGTCTAATTTCATCATTAGATAGATATTTATAAATAAACTTGGTATGCTAAATTCCAAAAACACCATTTATTTTTTGCAAACTGCGAATGCAAAGCGTTCGACTAGTCATAAAGTGAATAGGCAAACATTTTCACAAAGTTTCTATATTTTTTGTTCCTCTCGAATGATTCTTTATGAAAGATGCATTTACGATTTGTCTAGCCAATTGTCTAGTATGAAATCTTTAAAAAGCAGATATACTAATCCATTTATAAACATTACAAATATGTTATTGAAATAACTCGATTTCCAGGGAATTCTTACAAAAGGTGTGAAGTATAAAGATTTATATTCACAGCTTTGTAAACAAGATACTGAAATCGTAATATGAAGCAATCAAACAGTTCTATGACTCAGTGACCTTCGTACAGCTGTTAACGTTCACGTTTCAGTATTAATTCTTTCATTAAAACTTTACTATTGTCTTGTAGAATTTAACTTTGAACCTTTTTTACATTGTCGTCCGTATTTCCGTACTTTATTTGTATGTCTTATCCAGGGACCATAACCTGGGTCCGGAAGGACTATGATAATATGAAAAGATAAGCTCCAACATGAAAAAATTGCTTAAATGCTTTAAATGAATCTTGTTACTAACATAATTTTCGAAAGACGTTTTATTTTCCGCATTAACAAAGATAAGAAGTAAGAAACTTCCGATCTCGCAGTTTCCAGAGAGCGCTATATTTTTTGTGTTAAGTACTTTAATTTTCTACTTTTTGTGAAGCTTGCCAAACAATTGCAGACAATTAGGAATCATCAATTCACCAGAATTCAGTTTTCAATAGAATGTACTGATCAATGTTTTCAAAGACTATCGAAATTAGGTATTCAATTCTTTGTTGTAATTATTGCTTCTGCCACGATATTCACAATACTTGGAATACAATGTATTGAATCATAAATTATTAGATTACCGGCACGGACAATGAACCGTCTACAATAAAAATTATAGAACAAAAAATGGGGACAGTTTTTGTAATAATAGATCGAGCTGGAACTAATGGATTTCCAGAAAAAACGTGATTTTGTGAAGTTTTAATAGAAAAAGCAAACATGAGTACTTAGTTAATTAGTTTGTAGGTAAATAGGCATAGGCCAGCGTATGTTTTGAGTAAGCCTTCAATATTAGAAAGATTTTAACAATGTGGCATTTCGTGAAATACCGCCAGAGATTATAGTAAGATCAATGGACAGATCACATTTGAGATGAAGTAGAGTTATTGTAAAGTGAAGTCCAAAATACCTTAACCTAAAATTTACGAGGCGGCAAGGATTGGTGTAGTACAGAAAATATTTCCTGAATTTGAAAATATAGTCGATATAGTCGTATCTTTCCCGCGCTGCCAGAAAACGGGTAATCTTTTTCAGGTCTATGTAAATAAATTATATACCTACCTACATATCTATAAATATGTTTGTGTGTTTCTACTTCCTAACTTGTGGTTAAACGGCTTGACTGATTTTGGATTGTAGGAATCGTTAGATCCGTCTTTATATCCAGAGCGTTACAAACTCCACTTTGCAGTCGGCTTTTTCGTTTTTCTTACAATAATAATACTTATTTCAGTAGGTACATTTACTGAGAAGGTCGCCCAACCCAGAAGAACAAATAAAGGCCGGGTAGGTAATAAAATGTTAGTTAGACAACAGGCGGCCCAGATATCGAACGCATTCCCCCGGGATCGAGTTACCGTTCACAAATATTCATGTGTATTTTCATATCAGCTCTATTTCTGTGACCGCCGCCTTTCCGCTCCGAAGATTATATAGGAATGGTTGAACTGTAGCCATTTTTGAAATGCTAAAATATTTGGCACGCCTCAGTATGCAGAACGGATGTGTTAAGCTGAAAGAAACTTACTGTACGCATTATTAGGAACTAGTTTTAGTACGAAACGCAAAATCACGAAGAAATAATTGCTAATTTGACAGAGACTTGCATTGCATTGCCTAAGTTTGTGTAAGTGTCTTCTGATAGAAAAACGTGACGCACAAGTAACGTAAGTCTTAATTTTTAACTCCCGACTCAAAATAGGGGTGTTATAACTAGGTTTGCCCTTAAATCTATCATGGCGCAACAACAGTACTGACCAAGTATGGTTAAAAAAACAAGCTTTCTTCAGTTGTACAAGTACGTCCGTATGCCGTCAGTATAGTTCCGAGTGCAGAGCGGATCCGGCGCTGATCTTCGTTACGACACTCGCTATTTTCGCGTTTGTTTGCGCTTTATTTGTGTCGTCCGCCGACGCGCTGGCTCCACCGAGCGGATAAACTAGTGGCCCGATCATCGACATTTTAAAAAAAAATCTATATTGATGCTTATGATGAAGTACAATAGTAAAATTATTATTGTGTAAGTAACGAATTACTAATTCATCGCGGAAATTCACTCGTAATTATGTAAATGGTTTAATAACAATAATAAATTCTAGGAAAAGCGCCGGCGCCGCCGCCGGTGCAACCGCGGAGCCAGTAGTAAAATATTTCTTGAATATGAATATGAATTCGTATAACTAAATTAACCAACTATGACAAACTTTTGTACAAATTACCAGTCTAATAAGATTTCGTATTTTAGAGTTCGTTACTCTAAAATGGAATTATCTAAAGCACCTAAGTGATCGTTAAAATATCACGCCTAGGCTTTATTTCCTCAGTCTAGTCTGAAAAACTCTACAAAAACTACTGCTACTAGCTACTATACTAGCTATCTGATAATTGGCGACACTAATTACCTAAATAATTCGATTCAGACACTTTCGCTTTCAGTCATTGCAATATTTTTTCTGAAATAAATATCAACGTTTCATATTTTTCAGCGAAATCGATGTAATGCAATAAAAGAAACTGACTTTCCAGCTTTGAGAATTTCACAAATTGCTAAACAATTTCCACTGATTGGATCTATTCTTTCGATTTCAATTCGACTAAAATAAATAAAGTTTTATGTTTTTGTTGCCGATAGATCTCAATAAATCCTTTGTTGTTGAAAAACAAAATTGCATTCTTTCGCTGCAATTCACGAAGAGTTTCAGGGTAATTTGGGAAGGCGTCCATTTTTGCTGCTTCGGTTTTTCAGCTCTGGGAATGTGATTGTAATAAATAATGGTGTTTTTTGCTGGTATCGGACAGGACCGTAATTGCCGGCGGCCAAATTTATAGATGCAAGCGATGGCGTTATTGAAACAACATCGGATTAATGAGCGAGCCGGCACTGGCCGTAGGTTGGACACTCGTTGGCCGCCCGTGGCCGATCGTTGGCTGCTCGTTGGCCGCTCGTTGGACACTCGTTGGCCGCTTTACCGCCACGTTCGGTTTATCCGTGGTACAAAAACTCGCAGATAAATTAAACGAGCGGAAGATAATGGATATTGGATATGCAGTGACTGCGGTTTAAGTTTTAACGAGAATCGGTACCCGAGATCATCGGCAACATAACTTTTACAGATTCCTCTATAACATTTGAAAGAACTTGCTGGTAATTAGTCAGCCTTTTTCAGCTGTGTATAAGTAGTGGTGTATAGTTTTTTATATACAAAACTGAAAGGCGACTTTTCGGAAGAAATTTAGCATACTAAATGTAATTTTGTTATAGATACGAGTATACCTATATATTGGCTGTAAGCTGTAGGTATATTTAGATCATAGCCTAAATTATATTACTCTAAAAGTAGAATACAGTAAAATTAGTTCTGACAAGCAAATACTTGGCGAAATAAGGTTTTATACAGCTGAGATTACGTATATGAAGACAGTAAAGAACCCTCAGTACCCAGATAGTAAGCAGGATAAACACAATTCGTACAGGGTGGCGTGGAGCCAAAGCGCACCATTTGGCAGCGCTCGTGTCGAATCCATCAGCGAGCTGCGGCAGCGCCCCGCACTGCGATACACGTGTTACGTCAATAATAACAATAGGAATCATTATCGGCATGTTGTCAACTGCTGCGAGTCTCTGTTTTTCTCTGTCTCTGTTTTTTAACGAGGCAATAGAGGAAATTTCTTTCACCCACCATCTACCCATTCTACAGCTAAAACGTCAATGGTGGTAGATTCAACAGTTCCCAGAAAGTGAGGACGTGACTCATTAACAAAACGTTCTGACGCCGCTTTACGCACGTAGTCACTAACAGACGTATTATTCTCAAATTGGCAATCACCTACTTCCAAATACAAATAACATTAGTTATTTTAGGAGCTGCAATCCAACCTAGCCTTAAAGCTATATCTAAGCTTATATTATATATAATATATAAGATATCTTGTAAGCATCGAACGCGTCACAAAAATATGCAATAGCTTAAGACTCTAGTCGGGTCTTAGCTAGATCCCAATAGGTGCTAAAAGGTAAAAATGATTACGTGGAAATAGTCTGATTCATTTTTTCTTATGCTATTGAGTGACGGACGAGACAAGCAAATCGCTCGCCTGATGTTAAACGGCACGTTTGCCTTTACCAGGTCTGCGCCACCCTGCGCGGCACAGCACTGCGCTCGTCACCCTGAGATTTAAGATCTTCAATTCTTCATCAATTAGATAATCTTCTATTTGCCCTGAAATTTCATTGGTCTGCCTCCCAATTTCCCGTGTACTAAGGTTGCCATGCGCGTGCGCTGACGTCAAAGCCAATTCATTGCCACGGCTGCCGCAAGATGTTAACACGATTTACAATAATATTGTTCATCGACACTCAAACTAAATAAACTCTATGTTATTACAATAACACCATTTGGTTACATAGTGCTACAAAATCAAATAATAGTTTATATTAGTACCTTCTCGTACGGAAATAGAAAATTAGTGTTTACTTGAATATTGGAAATTATTTTCCTTTACCACTCCTAAGCATCACCTAGCTATAACATACAAGGAAATTCTTTATTAAAAAGAATTACATACACAGTTACTACGAGTAGGTACTAGTCACACAGAAGCAGTGTGGCAGAAGTTTGTTGTAGCAGTTGGTTGACTTCTTAAGTCGTATGTATTGTATTTTAATTTTGTCGGAAAATTGGCTCAAGACGTTTTTATAAAGCTCTAACGACTTTGTTTACATTACAATAAATGACAATTTCAACTCTTCAAAGAAAATCGGGAAAATTGTTTTGACTGCACAAAAATTTGTAATATAATGTAACTTATAAACTATTTAATCTGAATTAAATTAAACTAAATAGCTATGCCTAACAGAATCAAGGGAAACGTCGAGGTCGCCGTTAATTTGTTACGCGCACCGAAATAACCTACTTTATGGAGCAGCTGTCCAGCGATACAGCGCTGAACTAATCAAAATGCTGGAGTAAACATTACAAACGAGTGCGTATCATAGTTTGCTGGTTCCAGAAATTTCGGAGCAAATAAATAAAATATGATATGCTTAGATAAAGAAACTGGCATTGATATGTAAAGAGGAGGATGTCAGGTGTCATGTCGTAAAAGGATTCAAAAACACTAATAGAAACCTGCCGAGCCTGGAAATGACTCCTACTAAAAGCAACGCTCTTAATGTTTAAGATGATGTCATTTATAAAAGAAAGAAAACAACAGTACTTAATTTAGTATTTGTGCGATCAAGTTAATTGTTCAGTCTGGTGGTTCCACCATTAAAGACTTTCCAAACAAAAGAATATCGATCAGCTGATCTGACAAAACTCATTACTACGAGTATCTCGTTTGCATTAATCTAGGCTATATCTGTGTATCACTCTTATTCATCTGCTATATGCCAAGCCATCCCGAAATTTAATCATAAACCCGTTGACATAACCGCTGCTAATCAGACGGTCTGCAAATATCGACTTCAACACTAGCTCTTTACAATGAGAATGGGTTTCATTTACTAAGTTCCCATTGAGAGCAGACGACCTGATCTCCGATCCCAGTGGCGTGTCATCGGCAGACGCTTCTACGTTGGCAAGCTGCCACGTTAACTTACACCGCTGCCGCTGGGTATTGTTGCTGCTGACACTGATTTGCCAACTCAACATTTTCTGGAATCTGTTGTTATTGGAATTGTTTTGGGGAAATACTTTTTATGTTCCAACTTACGTCATAGAGAAAATGATAGCTTAGGTATTAGATTAAGGCCTGGTCACACAATGACATCGCTACGGAGCCGGTGTCCGAAAACCGTTACGCTCTGCTGGCTGCTATGCGCTGCGCCACCGCAACGCGTCACAGTACCAACACAACAAAATACAGGTGTAAGATGATGATCAATAAATACTTAGTTTGATGACAACAAAAAATGTGGTGTATCAGCAAATATTTTCAATTTTTTTCGTAGTGTCTAAAAATATGAAAATTTCCGTTTCATCCAAATCCACAAATAAAGTTCATTATACAATGGGTAGTATGTACTTACTTGCTGTTACTACACGTATCCAGAATAGTATTCTCCAGTCTATCCGTTACTTTTATCCTGAAGATTAGTAAAATGGTCAAAGTCGTGAGTAGATTATAAATGAAGGTCGTACGCAAAAAACTGGCGCAACCTTGGCCTTATGACCCGCGAGTAACCAGCGCACAAAATTAATAATTTCACGGAACAAACCGAGACGAGATGCAGACAAACTATAATTTATATGATAAAAACGACAAATACCCACCTGGTAGCTCACCAATATTAATCACATGGTGATTTATGTGCTATGGTGGATAATTATAATCTCTTATCTCATTTTAATAAGACATGGTAGGGTATCAAAAGCGTCGCCCATCAAAGTGCATGCGAGCGCCGGGTCGCTAGGGCGCTAGCATTGACACGGACGGACATGTGGACTAGTTCATATAGGTAAAAACAGTTTCCTCACACTGTAGGACGTACCATAAAAGTCCTCATCTTTCAGTGGCCTGTAGTAAGGCATTTTTGACGTGACAACGTCTAATAAATCGATGAACGCCGGGTGCGCGCACGAAAAAGTGTCCCGTTACGTGTCCCGTTACGCTCATTGTGACGTCACGATCGGAGCGAGAAAAGTATGCAATCATTCATCAATGTTTCGTAATGACGTTGTCACGTTAAACTATCGTCCGTAAACCGACTTTACAGACAAACAATTTTTTGAATCACAAATAAGTCCACGTTTGGCCACCAGCCACCAGCCACCACCCCGGCTGCCGGCTGCCGCCCCGGCCCCGTTACCTGCGTGTTCCTGGTGAACCCGTACCCCAGGAAGCGCTCGTCGTGCGGCGGCACGGTGTCGGGCGCCACGTAGAAGTTACCTGCGTGTTCCTGGTGAACCCGTACCCCAGGAAGCGCTCGTCGTGCGGCGGCACGGTGTCGGGCGCCACGTAGAAGTTACCTGCGTGTTCCTGGTGAACCCGTACCCCAGGAAGCGCTCGTCGTGCGGCGGCACGGTGTCGGGCGCCACGTAGAAGTTACCTGCGTGTTCCTGGTGAACCCGTACCCCAGGAAGCGCTCGTCGTGCGGCGGCACGGTGTCGGGCGCCACGTAGAAGTTACCTGCGTGTTCCTGGTGAACCCGTACCCCAGGAAGCGCTCGTCGTGCGGCGGCACGGTGTCGGGCGCCACGTAGAAGTTACCTGCGTGTTCCTGGTGAACCCGTACCCCAGGAAGCGCTCGTCGTGCGGCGGCACGGTGTCGGGCGCCACGTAGAAGTTACCTGCGTGTTCCTGGTGAACCCGTACCCCAGGAAGCGCTCGTCGTGCGGCGGCACGGTGTCGGGCGCCACGTAGAAGTTACCTGCGTGTTCCTGGTGAACCCGTACCCCAGGAAGCGCTCGTCGTGCGGCGGCACGGTGTCGGGCGCCACGTAGAAGTTACCTGCGTGTTCCTGGTGAACCCGTACCCCAGGAAGCGCTCGTCGTGCGGCGGCACGGTGTCGGGCGCCACGTAGAAGTTACCTGCGTGTTCCTGGTGAACCCGTACCCCAGGAAGCGCTCGTCGTGCGGCGGCACGGTGTCGGGCGCCACGTAGAAGGGCTCGTACAGCAGCTCGAAGTTGGTCACGTTGTGGCTGATGTGCGCCTCCGACGACTCGTTGCCGCCGCTCGCTTCCCATCTACGGGAGGAATTAATGATTTGAATCAAAAACCATAGTTTCTCACTACTGGACATTATTTACACGCGTAATTCGTGTTCAATCGCCATCGTTTCCTACGCGTCATGAGGTCATGACATAGCTTCATAACGTATGATAATTTTATCAAAGAAATGGGAGCATCTGTTAAACTACCTATTGATTTTACCCGAATCAAAGAGGTTAATAATTCATCAAATTACTAGCTGGAGTATCTACTCGCCTCGAGAAGTTAGACGCGAACTGGTTGTAAATAAAGACTTTTCTGTGGAAGGGTATGGCGAGCTTGTTCCTGGAGAGGCGCACCAGCTCCGACTTGTTGGGCGGGAACGTGGCCACGCGCCGGTCCAGCTCGTACGTCGGGACCACGTACGCGCACTGCTGGCACTTCGGGGCCGACGACAGGAACTGCCGACAAAATTACACATAAAGTTCCCTATATTTCCGAAAATTTAAATATAATTTTACAAATCTAAATATTACATACCATATCTAACGACTCGGCCATCCCTTTCGATGGCACGATATCGACATCCACCAGAAACACGTACGGCGAGTGACAGTTTTTCCGAGCCAAATTCCTCAGGTGGTTCTGAGGGTAGGGGTGCCTCGCTCGCCACGCCACCGTGTCCGCCCTCCTTTCCCCGGGAGGGAGAGGCTTCGCGTCACAATCCCGGGCCCAGCTCGGCATGGACCCGAACTGCGCCGGCCTGTCCGCCGGGGTGGCCACGTGCAGCGCCAGCCTCGAGTACACTTCGGGCTGGCATCTGAACAGCCAGGTCGCGAACGCTCGCAGGAGCCTCATCTCGTCCCCGGCGACGAAGACGGCGACGGATATCGGGCCGGTCCAGTGCGCCGCTATCCTCAGCAGCTCGTGCAGCCGCTCGATGGAGCTCTGCGTGGCGAGGCACACGCGGCGCGCCGCCGAGATCTCGGAGTAGAGGTCCCCGATGGCCGCGTAGTCGAAGGTCCGGAAGGCGCGCGAGTCGTCCCAGCGGCCGAGGCGCAGGTCGAGGCGCGCCAGCGGGTCGTCGTCGGGCGCGCTGGGCGCCGTGTCCAGGCAGGGCTCGCAGGAGGGCTCGGGCGGCGGCGAGGAGGGCGCGGGCGCGGGGCACGCGGCGGGCCGCAGCAGCCACATGTTGGCGGCCGCGTTGTACACCACCAGCGCCACCGCCGTCGCCGTCACCACGCTCCACTGGCAGCGCCAGCTCCACTGCGGAACGATCGAACGTAATAGATATACTATATTTTGATCTACTCCTATCTTGATCTATCTTCTGATCACACATGCACGAAAAACGTAGACATTCTGTAAAGATTTGCACTCTGTGCACTCTTATCGAAACACCCTGAGACAAGCCGCGAATGAGGCACAATAGACACTAGTATTAGGTAAGGTCACACTCGTTTTCGCCATTTATTTCAGGCGCTCTCAGTCGATTGTAGATTTAGGTACCTACAGTACAAACGACTGCCTTGAAACATTGCGCAAATCCTTTTCTAAAAGTCCTAATACAAATAATTCTTATAAAGTACGATAATATTATAATTACCAGTTTTTCTCTCCGTTTCGCCATAGGTAAAAGCCGTTTGAGTGAGGTCCGGTAGCCCATCTATGCAGGTGTGTTCGGGGCTGGATATAACCTGGACTCAGCTATCATAGCTGCTCATACAACCGATCAAGCAAGCCTGGCTTACTTATTCATTCTGAAAAACGATTCAATATATTTATGAACATCGAATTATATTACAAAGGTGTCAACAACTACTGTGCGGTGCAGTGGTAGTCTGAATTGGTCTGTTGTCGTATATCATAACGATTTTAAACCGAAACAAAGTATTTTCTCTTTGAACTCGTACTTTCAAATAATTAATTTTTAATTAACACATAATCTGCTCATTATAAACATAACAAGAGCCTTATCAGTTTAGGCGTATCTAATAAAATTTGCACACTTTAATTTTATTTGACTTTTACATTTAAATTAACAATCACAGTATTGTACCAACCTATGCCAGCGAGTGTCACTTTTACAGCATACATTATGCTTAATTTATGAATTATTAAAAATATTTGCCATTTCGAGGTTACTGCTTGATGACTGGTCCTATCACAGGAAGCGACGCGACGGCGGGACAGTGTTATATCACTCCCGTGACCACGAAAACAACACTTGTGCACGCAGGGATTTTGTTTTAGTAGATTTTGCTTTAAAAATTGTAAATACCAGTGATAATAACAATAGACAGTTGCAACAGAGTAAGGTGTACTGGGGTGCGCATGGATGGGGCTGCGACATGCGCACTGAAGCCCTGACTCACCCCTATAGGTTAGTAGGTAAAGCGACACAATTCAGCATAAGGGTTTAGTCACACTTTAGGCGACGCCTACTGCAGGGTACAAAGAGTATGCTAAGTCGACAAAGGTTCACAGTAACTCATCATTGAACCATTTTCACTAATTGGGACCAACTCGAAATTTGCGAAAAAAATCAGCTGTTTCATGGAAAATGTCTACGATACTCGATAAAATGAATGGAACTGCTGATTTGTTTTCGCTAATTCCGGGTTGGTCCCATAGTAAAAGTTGTTCATATGAGTACCTACTATGAGTCTTTGCTTGGCATACCTACCTGTTCTTTATAACCCTGTATAGTTTTTGAAAAAACGTAAAGAAATTAATGAATGTTATTCCGTAGTTGCATAGGTACCTAATGCGCTTCGTTGGCGCCGAAAGATTGGTAGGGAAGGGCAAAAGTCATGTCATGTGTCATTTGAAAATATGCAATACAAACTCAATGAAATACATAAAGTTTACTTTTCAACGCTTTCATTTCGACACCAACCGCCACAACTGAAACACATTACAAATTACCAACTCAAATTACCGTCTTCCTTCCGTCGCGTCGAGCCATCGCTGCGAGTGTGAACTGCCCTTACCTACTTTTTTCGCAATAAAGTATCTGGTAGAGTTGGCCAAATGATAGCGCTCATTTTTTACTACGAACGGCTGTAAGTGGTGGTCAGAAAACTCGATGGTGGCTCCTTCATGTAACTGTAGAGAAAGAAAGTCGTACTCTAAATAGGTACTCTCCCGTCTAATAAAATAGGTAGACTCTGCTATGAACTAACCGATCTAAAAATATTTTTTTCCCTAAGTAGCCAGTTGTTTTATGGTTACCTCCGTAGCTGCGTCCTACATTTTTGCCCTTTAACTTTGATATTATTCTGTGATTATAAAAAGTAGCTGAAATGTTAATCTAGTGTAGGAATATCAAACTCTATTCCACGCCAAACATGTTAATCCTTAAAAAAAATAATATCTACCTATGTACTTAGTTACAGTAAAAGTTAGTGTGAGTTTGTTAAGTACAGATATTATATCAAAGATAAATTATATGTCAGCTCCTCATAGGAATAGAGTTTATTTATGATACTTACCTACCTGGAACCATAATGGCCATTTTAAACTTTAAAAACACACGTCCCGTTTTAAAAATAAGTTTTTAAAAAGGTGCTCTTTCCAAAGCCTTTTTCCACAACATAGTCGTAGGCTTTAAAATTAATGTCACAAGACAGGTAAGTAGGTGCTTTTTGTGGAATAGGTAACTGCCTATTAACTCCGTATGTACCTATCTAAATCCCATATTGATTGCGAGCATAGATGGCAAATAAATAAAACCAAATAATACTAAAAGAAATGGTGGTATGGCTATAATAGCTTTAGCCTGCCCACTACAGACTGTCTGTCAAAAACTCATAATTTTCAATGTCAATTATTGTCAAACACATTGCTCCAAAACCCCAATTAAAGTTAACCTAAAAAGTAAACAAATACTGGTGCCGAGTTTGAAGTGTTTGTTTTTACGATAAATTAAGCATTTAAAATGTTTAAAGTGCCAGATTGGGAGGAAGATGTGCCCAAAAGTAATATAAACTTAAGAAAAAAAGGGAACGTGAGTAAAAAACTTTATTTTTCTGGTAGAGAAATCATGCTCCTATTATTCAATTTTTAAGTATATTTTGAGATACACGTATGTGTGATATTTTAAATATACCACTGTTATTTCTAGCACTAACAAATATAGCTGTTAGCTATTACGTTGTATAGTTAAACTTATTTGTGATTAGATTTCTTTATAACCTATTAGTTAGAGCAATCATTTTAATGCTCAGATCTGATTAAATTACAGAACAAAAACCAGCAGAAAAATGACACTAAGCCAGTATCAACAAAGAAAGTCAAAAAAATCCCTACACCAACAAAACAAGAGCCGAAAATCATTGAAACTAAAAGCCAAGCTAAGAAAAGAGCGCATAACGGTCAAATTATAAATAACAAGAAAAATAAACGTAATAGTACAATAGATATATCAAACGTTGATACAGATAAGGCAGACGAGGTATTACTTGATGCAAAGAAGAAAAAGTTCTATGAACCGATTATGAAAGATGGCAAAGAATACTTATTGTTCAGAGAAGTAACAAAAAAAGTACAAACCCCCCTCTCATTAAGCACAAATGGAAAACAATTTTCTAAAACCATAGATAAAAAATCGAAGAAAATTAAGAAAAAAAGAAACAAGCAAGTACTAGAAACTGAAAATGAGGAGCCCAAAAGAGTATTCCAAGTTAAAGAGATCAATACCAATACTGTAGTAACAAATGCCAGTCAACCTGTTAACCAGAAGAAAGAGAAATTAAAAGCCATGCTGAAAACACATAGCTCTCGGAACTCAATAACTGTTACTGGCAATAAATTGAGGGAAAGAATGCTGGACAGGCTAAAAGGTAAATCAATAAAGAACTTAATGAAAACCCCTTACATGTGAGATATCTCTACATTGTCACAAAATACACTTCAGGTTTGCAATATTTAGCAAAACAGATGGATCTTAAAACTTTGTGTGCCTGTGGGACTCTAATTAATCTTAAACAAAACAAATTTATTTACAGACTTACCTTTTTCAAGTGGGAATTAATGCGCCAAAATAAGTTGTTTTTGAGTTTTACCAGTATACACAAAAATCATTTCTTACTTCAAAATTATGCAGCGTCCTTTACTTTCTATTGTAGGCTGTAATAACACAACTAAGAACTAAACCAAGTTTTAATTTTTTTTGCAGCGGCCCAGTTTAGGTACCTAAATGAAAAGTTGTACACATCATCAGGCACAGAAGCCAAGAAGCTGTTCCAGAGTGACCCGGCCGCATTCCAAACCTACCACCAAGGGTACCAACAACAACTGAAGAAGTGGCCTGTCAACCCACTGGATGTTATTGCTAAGAGAATACAGAAAATGTAAGTTTTTTATGAAATTGTCTATACAATTCATTCTAATAACTTTTTCAAGACAAACACCTAGTTTACTTTAGAGAAAATTATTTTACAAGGGAGGATAAAGTTGGATCACAGCAAACTTACTTTTAAATAATCTCTTTATTACTTACTCCCTTACTACTTTAAATTATATATTATCTTCCCTGTTTGAACTGTGGCTCACAGTTGAAACTGGGGAGATAACTTTTCCCTGCGAAAAAAAAACCATCCTTTCTTGCCAGGCTTTTCTTATATCGATAGGCACTAATTCCTCTTAATCTTAATACATCCTTAACCCTCCACAGGCCCAAAACCCATTTAATAGCCGACATGGGATGCGGTGAAGCGGCTCTGTCCAAACGCATTTCCCACACGGTGCGGTCATTCGACCTCGTCTCCACGGCGCCAGGAGTAGAGATATGTGACATGGCACACACTCCGCTTCTGTCCGAATCGATGGACGCTGCTGTTTACTGTCTGGCGTTGATGGGAACGGAGCTCACGCAGTACTTAGTTGAAGCTAATCGGGTGCTGAAGATGGGGTAAGTAATAGTCATAAAACTCATACAGAAATAGATTTTACAGGCAAATTACTCTAGGTAACGACGAGTGTAGATTCTAACTGATAAAAACTGCCAATGATGAGTTAATTTCGACACTGCGAGATATAGGCACATCAGGTTATGCTACTTGTCTATCATCAAAAAATTGGATAAAAACTGCCAATGATGAGTTAATTTCGACACTGCGAGATATAGGCACATCAGGTTATGCTGCTCATTAAAAAATAAAATACTCACAAGGTTAGCTACTGTCTGGAGTTGAAGATGGATAATGAAGTCTGCTTCTGTTTTAACAACTAGCGTCATGCCAAATTTCAGACACCTTGCTTTTATAGTTCCTGAGATAATTGGCTGTGATATACAGACAGACAGACGCACACGTCTCGCTTTAAGGGTTCTTCTCCGAAGGAGGTCCAGAACCCTAAAAATTGGAAAACAAATGGACTAACAAATCTTTTCTTTTTCAGTGGCCACCTCCTGATAGCGGAGGTGGAGAGCAGATTCGACGACGCAGACGCGTTTACCAACGAAGTCATGAAGCTCGGTTTCAAGCTCAAAAACCTGGACAAAAAGCACCAGGTGTTCTTCTTCATGGAGTTTGTGAAGATCAGAGACCCTCCGGCTAAGAAATCTAAGCTGCCGGAGCTGACTCTGAAACCTTGCTTGTATAAAAGACGGTGAATTAAAGTAGTGTTTTAGGTTTTAATTTTCAATTGAAATTAACAATAATAGGTAACTTTCATAATATTATCTTGCATAGGAATCTTGAAAATAATGAAAAGAAAAATTTAATAGAAATATTTTTATTCCAAACAGTAGCAAATATTTTATTGCCATACAACTCTATCAATCACTTCATTATGATATAAGCAATAAGCATAAATAAATATGTATTTTCATCTTTATTGCTTTATTTAACTTAAAGTAATTGAGGTAAATCTCACTGGTTTTAGAAGTCTTAAGGTTCTGTAGCTTTATTTGTCTCACTATTTGATCACACATTGAGTTCTTCCATAACATCCTCCGCTTCTGCTCGAAGATTTTCTACTTTTTCTATTAGCATCATCTGAAATACGAAAACTAGTCAATACAAAATGAAACCTGTGCTCAATAAAAATAATACAAAGAACTAAATTGAATAAATTAAATAAAGCTTACCTCTAAAGATGGGGAACATCAATGGGGTAGAATTTAATTTAAATTAAAGAAATAACACAACAAAAAGTCTACTAGAACTACATCGAATCTCATCAATCACATTGAAATCGTTATTTACTATCACATGCATTAGTCTCTGCGGGGTTTAGAGTACTTAGGCTCAATGCTGTTTTGAAACACTTTACATTCGCCATATCTCTTGGTAATATTATTGTTGGGCTTTACAATCAGATGCATCTGAATAAACAGAGTAACTGTGCTGCTTCTCTTACTAAGAGATTTATGTTTCAAATAACTCATGTATTTCATACTGCAATATTCATAACAATCGTCGTGATTTGGACCCGATTTGTATGTGTTTGTTCTCTCATGTTTCGACGTTTCGCCCTTTGGTCTTAACATACCTTGCTTCTTAGTTATTTTACGCCTTAGACTTATCACTCTTTGGACATTTTGCTCTTTTGACAATTTGAAATCCCTTGTCGTTTTGCGGTTTTGACATTGGGCGACCAAACAGTGGATTTTCATTACAGAAACATAAATTCAAACGTTTTTGAATGACGTTGACTTACCCTCGCGGAGCTAATAAGGTGGTCGGCGGCGGTCCTGGAGAGATGCGATATGGCGTTCGTAAGGTCGTCCACTGATGTCTTCGCGATGTCTTCTATCCTCTTGTATCCCGCTCGCAGTAGCTGCATTGCTCGAGCCTGGCAAAAGAAACATACATCACACAGTAAAAAAATAAATAATATAATGAATCGGCTGGGTAAACCGAGATCTATAATAGCATACAAATATTCTGGTAAAACTTAGTTCAAATAAAAGCCGAATTTGAATTGGGCCATTTTGTCAGGAGGTATAATGCTTCAAACTTATAAAACCTGTTTTGCTTTTCATTTCTGAATGTCGTCACGTTTAGGGTACTTCGTGCCAACCTTCTATCAGCCCTAAACCAAACAAACTCCTTAAAAATAACTGTCTGTGACTGGCAGACACCGGATTCTCACCATATGGGTTTCTTTTTACCATTTTGAAATGGAATCCTAAAAACAGAGCAGGGTTTTAGGTCGCAGTCATAACAATTCCACATGCGGTATTGAAATTTCTCACTCTTATTATTATATGTCAAATGCTTTAGTATTGAGACATGTGTAGAAGTAATCCTCTGCTTCCGCTATGCTATAAGAAAACATGATACGAGTACATGGATCGACAGACGGACACCGAAGTCACGCCTCAAGGGTTCTTCCTCGAAGGAGGTTCAGAACCCTAAAAACTTAATTTAAAAAAAACCCATAAACAAAATAGTAACAAAAACAGCCATAAAAAAAAAACGAAAAAACCCATAAAGAAAAAAGTACCAAAAAAACCCTTAGAAAAAAAAATATATTTCCATAGCTACCTTCCTGACGTTAGGCAGCTCCATGAGCCCCTGTAGCTCGGGCGCGGCGCAGGCCTGCAGGCGCGGCGCCAGCTCCGCCAGCAGTGCTCGGAAGGCCCACCACTCCGCCAGCTCCTCGCAGAACCTGTGCGCGGACGACGCGAAGGCGGCTGCGGATGTCATCACAGATTGCACGGTGCCGCGCGCTATGCAGTACCTATTGAACAGTTTTTTTTAATAGGCTTGCGTTATACCGCCATCTCACCTGATGGTAAGCAACGATGCGGTCTACGATGAAGTTTGCTTGCCTAGAAGAAAACGATTTACTCGTGAAGACACCCAAGATTGTATCTATCGGGAAACATCCACTCGGCCAGAGCGTATAGAGAGTATATGTATGTACATGGATAGTATAATTCTCTGATCCCTTTATTACTCTCCTATTTATCTTTATGCGATATGTAAAACCAGCCCGACGGTTTTATATGAGCTTTTAGTTTTTTGTAATACAAGCAACCTAGGTTTTCATTGCTCCTCCATTCATCTATTTGGAAGCTAGCAAAACGTTACGAATTTATCTATAAGTTTTGCCGAAAAAAGCATAATAAAGTCAATTAAACTACATGTAAAGCTATGTACTTACTTCTCCGCAACAGCAGCAAAGGGCACCTGCTTCCATAAATCGTGTAACATCAACGCTAAATAGAAGCGGTGAATCACCATCTCAGGCACTTTCTAGAAAAAACATTACTCTCAATATTTTTATCTAAAATTATTATGAACAAACAATGCGATTTTGAAACTAGCAGTCACACTTACTGTGATAGATTTGCCGGTCATCATTCGTATAGCATTCATTTCTGTGATCCCCAATATTTTAGCAGTTTGTATACCTTCGTCGTCTAAATTACAATACTAGAAAAAAAAAACAATAAATTTAAACAACATCAGAATAGAAAACACAACAATTACTTTTTGATTACTTTCTAACATACAATTACAAAATAGGTTCTTCCTTGAGGCATTCCCGTACATAATTAGTAAAAAGCAACCCACAACCAAGCTAATTTGAACCTTACCAATGAGTAATAGTGTCGATAATCTGGCTTGATGCCGGCAGAGTCGTGCGGAGTAACCAGATAGAGAAGGTGCAAGCTACCCATCAATACGAGGGAGCGAGACGCCACTTCAAGGTCTTTGAGCAACTGCTTGGCCGTTGACAGATCCATACAACCTGGGTATAAAATAAATGATAATGAAAACTCGGATTTCAATGATAAATAGAAATTGGTCCTTCGAGCCCAACCATTAGCCTTTAGTTTTACGTATTATACTGGAATGAAATTTACTGTACAGATTTTTGTTTCTTGATATATTTTTAAGTAAACTGAATCGAAATATTTTATGAAATTATATATAATATTATATCTCAAACGAAATTAATTCCAATTGAAAGTTAACCTTTGATCGCAGCTCGTCCCAGCTTGCTGACTCCTAACAAGCTGTCTTCGTACACGTAGCAGTCTTCGGAGGCAGTTTCAGAGTCACCCTTCTTCGGGGTGACTTCGTTTAATACTTCCAACGCACCGGAGCGTAAGAGAGATTGGAGCGTCGAGTCGCACAGGGATTTGATGTCCACAGGAGAACTAAAAACAAAAGTAGTACATACTTTCAGAATTGTGTAGTTCCTAGACGATTGAGCTGTAAGGTAAAATGCAGACAGGTATGTGAATTTCAACTTATTTGAACTTTATCAGGTAGGTAAGCTTTTGATATCTTTATACCCACGCTATACTCACACGACTCGCATCATATATATATATCTATGATGCGAGTCGGAAAGTAGCCTAAAAAGTTATTTCTGTACGCCTGACAATGTCTATGTGAAACTTCATGACGATTATGGTATATGAACCAGATGGTTCATATACCACGTCGGAACAGGAACAGTTTGAACTGCTTTTACAAACTCACTTTCCGGAATGTCGACTTGAACATGAAGGTGGGTGGGAAACTAAGACCCCGCATCAACCCAGTAGGGAAGATTGGGACTTTGCGTCCTCTATAGTTACGGAAGAGGCTCTACTATGGGCGGTCTGTACCTTCCAACCCTTCAAGAGCGCAGGAACTGATGGAATCTTTCCGGCACTCCTGCATTGGTGCGTAAATAAGATAAAATATCACCTTTCCGCCATCTTCAAATCGTGCCTCGCATGGAAATACATACCTAAGGCCTGGAGGGAAGTCAAAGTAGTATTCTTGCCAAAGCCGGGTAAATCAGACTATACAAACCCAAAGTCATTTCGGCCCATTAGCTTAAGCTCTTTTCTTTTAAAGACGCTACAAAGACTGTGTGACAAATATATCCGAAATGGACCGCTACAAGAGAAACCAGTGCACCAAAACCAACATGCCTACCAAACAGGAAAATCAACGGAAACCGCCTTGCATCAGGTGGTACACAAGATTGAATCTGCTATAGAAAACAAGCAGTCATGCCTAGTAACCTTTATCGACATTGAGGGGGCCTTTGACAAAACGACGTTTCCCAGTATCGAGTTGGGGCTGAGAAGGCACAACGTCGACGAAGGAGTGAGCAAATGGATCACAACAATCCTGTCTAATAGAGCAGCAAATATAGAGTCTTCTAAAGAGTCGCGCTGCGTCGTCACTAAAGGTTGCCCTAAAGGAGGAGTGATATCCCCTATTCTATGGGTAATAGTGGTAAATGAACTAGTCGAACTCTTGAACAAAAATGGAATAACTACCATTGCTTATGCAGATGATCTGGCAATAATGATATCTGGACTTTTCGAATCAACACTATGTGAAAAAATGCAGAAAGCTCTCCGAATAGTAGAAGATTGGTGCGAAAAGCACAATCTCTCTGTTAATCCGCAAAAAACAGAAATGGTGTTATTCACGCGTAAAACAAAAATACCAAAATTAAAACTACCGACCCTTTTTGGAACGGGACTAACTTTAAACAAGGAAGTGAAATACCTCGGAATTTGGCTAGATAATAAACTTCTTTGGGGAAAACAACTAGATCACGTTACTACTAAAGCCACAAACATACTATGGCAGTGCACCAGGGCAGTTGGCAAAGACTGGGGACTGAAACCAAAACTATGTCCATGGCTATATACGGTAATAGTCAGGCCGGTACTAACATACGGTAGCATAGTGTGGTGGCCCAGAACAATCCTGGCAACAACCATCAACAAGCTACAGAAACTACAAAGGCTGGCATGCTCACTAATAAGTGGCTGTTCAAAATCGACACCATCGGCCGCCCTCAACGTAATTCTAGGTCTGACGCCATTGCACTTGCACATACAGCAGGAAGCAATGGCGTCGGCACTAAGAATCAAATCCTTAAACCAGTGGAAAGGCGTCGGATACACCACAACCCACTGCAGAATCTTAGACAGAGCAACAAAAATCGTCCCAGACGCAAGCCGAGGGACTGATAAAATTGCTAATGTATATTTGGACAGCAAAAACTATGAGCTAGTGACAGAAGAACGAGTCCAAGCTGACATCGTAGATGCTGGTCCAAAGAAATATAACATTTACACGGACGGTGCAAAAAATAATAAGGGTGCTGGTTGTGGTTACTACTCACCAGAGCTGGGTATCAAAGAGTCCATAGCCCTAAATAAAACTACAACCGTATTGCAGGCTGAGGCGATGGGCCTCCTGCTTGCGGCAAGATCGGTACTCACAAAAGACTCAGAAAGCAGTATAGAGAGAAAAGACGATCAACTCACGTTCACCACTGATAGCGCAGCCATCATCTACGCACTCAGAAAGCCAACAACTAGGTCCAGAGTGGTATCGGAATGCCACTTTACTCTACAAAATTTAGCAACCAGATATACAGTCACTGTGGAATGGACAAAAAGTCACAGCGGATGTGAAGGAAATAACAAAGCCGACTTACTCGCAAAGGAAGGTATAAAGAAAGAAATTAAGGCAGATGTCGCGGCACTGTGTAAACCAACTGCATTGGAAACGCGGAACCTGTTAATAGCCTACACGGAAAAAGAACAGCAAAATCTATGGAACAAAACTACAGATTGTAAACACTCAAAAGCTTTTTACCCATCGATAAATAGAAAAGCGACCAATAAACTACTCAAGTTAACCAGGACAGATCTCCGTACAATGATAGGCATTATCACTGGCCACTGTGACCTAAATTACCACTTACACAAAATTGGAGTTACGGACAGTCCGCTGTGCCGAGGCTGTTTACAAGAGGACGAAACCGTGGAGCACGCGCTGTTGCACTGTGAGGCCACGGAAGACATAAGATCAAGGTCGAGGCTCCTTGAAGAAACCACACAACAAGTCTCAAGTACCACAACACCTGGCGCAATGCAAGTGGAAGAGGTATGCCAGCGACCCCAGGCCGTGCTCCGTTATTTTAGGGAGCTCGGATGGTTGGGGTAAGCTGGCAGTCGGGGGGCAATGCACAATACACCCCAAGCGGGACGTCGGTGCAGGTCGTATCACCCCCATCTAGAATTAGAATTAGAATTACAATTACAATTCATGACGATTGCTTGAGTAGTTAAAAGCGTGAAATCGTAATAAATAAACAATGTCACTTTTACGTTTCCTATAATATCTCTAAGAGACCTGTCTTCCCCTCTCTATCGTGATGACAAGCAGTTTGCCTGACAAGGCGCTGATCTAGCCAGCCGTGCGCTTTGCATTCTCGTATGCGACCACCCGCTCAACCTTCATACCAGTAAGTATCCTACTCACTCATCCTCCCCCTCCTGTGTGACAGCCAGCAGCGTGGTCCCCAGCAGCTCCCTGGCAGTGCGCCGCTCGCTGGCCAGCCGCAGCGCCACCCCACTCAGCAGCAGCCCCGGCGCACACCTCACCAGCCGGCTGCGCGCGCGCGCCACGCCGCCCGCCAGCACGCCGCGGACGTGCGCCCACTCGCTGGCGCTGCACACTAGGATGCTCTCACCTGGGTGCGGGAACCGACCGTGTTACATCTTACGTGAAAGGTGGAGAAGAGAATGCATGTGATACAAATTAAAGATGGTTGATCTGTTTTAAGTTTTATACAAATTTTGAGCTCGGGAGTTTATCACTGCTAAATTCAGTAGAATACATGGTTGTAAAGATAGGGTATGCAAATTCTAAAAAGGGCTTATAGTACTCATCATTGCATACAACTTTTGCCATGGAGCCAACCCTGAAAGTAGACTGAAGAGTATTCGGCAAGAACCCCATATAGTGATACAAGAGTAGGTCGACGTAGCGCGACAAGTTACCGGTGTCGGCGTGCCCCGCGCGGCCGGCGCGGCCCGCCATCTGCCGGTAGTCGGCGAGCGTGAGCACGCGCGTGCCCACGCGCGGCGCGCGCAGCACCACGCGCGCCGCCGGCAGGTTCACGCCGGCCGCCAGCGTCGACGTGCAGCAGATCACGAACAGCACACCTGACCTACGAAACGACACACTTCAACCTCTGACTGGAGACTGGAATACTTACCAAAGTACGCACAGGAGTCTGCAATGTTCTACAAGGATCAGGAATACTTTGCCAGAGTGGGTATTTTCTGATAGGTACATATATTCGGGGTGTCTTTCAGTCACGAGTAAATCGGTTACCTTCAGACGAGCGTGCTCCATCGTAGACCAAATCATTGCTTACTATCAGACGAGATGTCGATCAAACGCAAACTTATCAATGACTACAAAAGAAGAACTTCACCCGCGTACAACCCCGTTTCAAACTGCGCCCTAGACAAGTATCAGTGGACAAGTCTCACCGGAAGGCCTGCTCGATGAGCGCGCGCTCGTCGGCCGCGAGCCCGGCGTGGTGGTACGCGACTCCGTACCGGATGTACCCGCACAAGTCTGCGCACGCGCCCTCCGCGCGCAGCGCCGCCTGCAGCAGTGCGCGGGACTTGGACACTTCTTCGGAGACTGACCTGTTTTAGTCGAATAACCGCAATTTAACATCGATGAAAATTGTGCACCGATGTTTTTACATCGCGAGTCGAATTTTCACAGTATCAGTCGCAATAAGTACTACACTAATAAAAGTAAAGCAATAAAAAAACTATACTAAGCAATAAGCATAGTGCGACCTGCCAGAATGTGGAAGTATCGGTGTCCTCAAGTCGAAAGTGAATCGATTTCTTTTAGGCAAACGTGCTCCATTATAGACCGCATCATTGCTCACCATCAGGCAAGCACCGGTCAAGGCCAAGCCTATAATCGATTAAAAAATTAACGCTGATAGCAGTATACAAAGTACGCTGTACAAATGCCATTACGATATGACGACTTAGGCTGTTTTTATAGTCCCGCAGGTCAGCACTCAGCAAGGCCCACACTATGCTATCACTATCAGGTAGCGCGTTACCCCGCATGCATCCTGCAGAGCAGCGCGGCCACGTTCTCGCAGTTCCGCTTGGTGGCGCAGAACACGAGGCACGCGCCGCCGCCCGCCCACACCAGCCCGCCCAGCCGGTCCGGGTCCAGCCGGGCCTCGCTGGGGCTGTACTGCGCCGAATACATTTACGTTCAAACTGGGTGAAACAGACTGGTAAGACATGCCGAAGAATGTCATTGAACGTAACAAGATATAATGCTGTTGCATAGAAAAAGGTTAACCGATAAGAAGTTCTGATTACAGCAGATTTTCTGAATCAAGAATTCATAATCTTTATTTTCTACTGTTCTACTATAAGCGCCTCGCAGTTTCACTTTCGCGGTGACAAAAACGGTAATGATGATATAAATTAGCCTGTGTCATATTATAATTCCAGAACCTAAAATAAATACATTCCAAATTCCATCTAAATTGGTTTAATAGTGACGGAGATGATACATTCACACACACAAACTTTCACATTTATAATCTTAAAAGTGCATCATTTCTGCAAACACGACCTAACTTTTCCCATGTTCAATCCACACTCACATTATAAGCGAGTTTTTTATAGGGCACGATCTCGAGGCCGTCCCCGTCCCCGTCCCCGGCGTGTATCCTGTACAGCGTGTCTCCGAGCTTCACATACTCCTCGAGCTCGACGGGCCGGAACTGGCGCTCGAACACCTCGGCGCGCAGGAAGATGGCCAGCTGAGATAGGTTGCCGATTGTGGCGCTCATTCCAACTATCTGGATGTTTTCTGGAAAATAATGCTCATTTTTTGGGAACGGTTGTTTTCTGGAATGGTTGGAACTGAGTTCGTTGTTTTCTGGAAAACAATACTCATTTTCTGGGAACTGATGTTATTTGGAATGGTTGGAAATAAGTTTCGTTTTTCTTAGAGTAAGAAATTAGGTTGTTGTTTTTTTGATAACAATACTCATTTTCGGGAAGCAGTGTTTTCAGGAATTAGAATTATTGTCTGGAAAAATTGGAAATGAATTTGTTGTTTTTTGGAAAATTCGTTTTTGTTTACAGAACAGTCTTTTCTAAAGATTTAATTTATTGTTTTTTTGTAAAATAGGGTTTTTTTTTCAGCTTCAAAGAATAATTCTTTTGAAAAATGTGATTTATAGAAAGCCGAAGAAAAGCACGATAGGTACTCACGTTTCGCAAATATGACAGTGGTTAGCAATGTTTCTAGGGTGCCTCCGCGGCCCGGCTCGCCGATCAAGTGCAGCTCGTCTACCTACAACCACACTATGTAGGTACATTTAAAAAGTAAAAGCTTAAACTAACAACATTCAAAACAAAGCAATAAAAGACAAGATCATAATCGGCCGATCTATCACTTGGTGTTGTTGCATTATGAGAGTGTAAAAGACTCGCATTTGTTGAAATAAAAAAACGAAACTTGATGGTGTTGAATTATTATTGGTGTATGAAGTGTGAGTAAATAAATTAACTGTTTGCTAATTGTATCTGATCAGTATAAGCATACACTTTGGAGCAATTGTGCCGGCGGCCCAGAGCCTCGCTTCGTTATTTTCAGGAGCTGGATTGGCTCGGGTAATTTCTGGTAAGGGGGAAACGCACAATGCACCCTTTGCGGGACACCAGTGCTGGACCTATCGCCCCCATTTCGAATAAGAATAAGCACACACATGATTGTGAATTCACTTTTATAGCACATTAGTGTTGCCATACCACAATCAATCCGATTTCATTCAGCCGGTCAAGCTCTATCAAGCTACGGACTAAAGCTAGTCCTTTCTCAATGGTAGCCATGTAAATGCTGTTCTTTCTCCGCCGCTTCTTCGGAGGGATGTGGCCCTTGCCACCTGCATACTCCTCGACTAGGAAGTCTAGTTGTACTGCAAATGGTGATAATGACCAGATCTGAAAACAGGACAAAGTTGATTTGGAAACAATGACTACTCTATATCTGATGTGAAGAATAAAGAGTTTAGAATATATAGTGCTAGTGCCCTCCTGTTTCTCTCCCTTCCCACAGGAAATCAATAAATAAATTAATAATTTATTTTGCAGGAATAACAAGTAGTCTTTGTGTTACCACAGAGCATAAACTACTTCCATAACAAATTTCATCCAAATTACTGTTTACAATTGCTTGAGCAATTAGTTTATACATCAGAATGTGTGATGCTTGTGCCATGTTTTTAATTTTGCCTAATATTTATCACCTATTCACTATTTAGGAAATTTAATAAGTAAGCCTACTTAGTAACAAAGCTGCCACACCAAAGCTACTATAAACTTTGGTGCAGACTCTAATAAAACATGCTCCAATAAAACATAGCTCTTATAAAACTCATGACTACAAATCTAAACCCCTTTTCATTTGTGTGATACTATTTGTTTACCTTCTCCTGAACGATTGCCACAAACGGCAGAATAAACAGTGCATTCTTCTTTCTGACGATCACTTCTCTCAGCATCAGTACCTCAGCTACCAAGGTTTTGCCTCCGCTTGTTGGTAAGGAATAGATGAGGTTCCGACGCTGCTTGATTGCATCTAGGTTCAGGCATTCTTCTTGCCAATCTGTGGTGATAAAGTGACTTATGCAATGTGTAGTGGTGGTAATGGTTTCAAATTGAAATTCAAACTCTAGTTCAGAGTGATCAGCATAATGTGTGGTCAATATAAGAATTTACGGAGTTTTGATGTTAGTTAGGTGAAATATTTAATCTTTAAGTAGCATTGGAGACTAGCAATAAACATTATTTAAATAGTAATCAACTTACCGTAAAACTTCTCTATATTTCGATAAGTCTTGAACAGCTCTCTAGTAAGAGGAGGCAGTCCATAGAATCCTCTGTTTATATTTACAGGGTCCGGTACAGTTCCAGGTTTTATAAATACCTTGTTCCTTGATTCATTATCTGCCTTCACAATCCCACTCTCTTTAATATCTAGTAAGAATGAGTCTTTAGTTTCAAATAGTGAGCTTTTGTCACATTTTTTTGATTCCCATAAATTGCAAATTGATTCATTGACTGCATCGAAGCTTTGTTCAATACTTTCTTTAAATTCTGTATCTAATTTCGACTGATTGTTTACATGATTTGTTTGTTCTAGCTTAGAGTAGAACATGTCATCAGATATTTCATCAATCTCTTGCACTGCAAGCATTTTAGACGATTCTTTATTGCACAGTTTCTTAGTTTTATTACTTACGACTAGGGACTCCCAATTCTCGATGTCTCTGATCATCAAGCTGTTTATAACATCGGGAGAACACGGAATATCTGCTATGGAACTGTTGTTGGTGTTGTTGCTCTCGCTCAAATACTCCACTTGATTACACGGTAAATGTGGCGATTCGCATCTTTTAGATGTGTTCGCAATCGGTGATTTGAAATTGACTGGGCTACAATTAACCAGGATATTAACGTTTTCATGATTATTTGGGCGTAAGACCCTTCCTGTGCCGAGCCTACGACGTTTAGGCGTAGAGGTTGTGTTGTGTAAATGAGTTTTATTCAGATCCATGGTTTTGTTTGATTTTTATTTCTCGAGCTCAATTCATTACATTTTCACTTAAATTAGAAAGTTTTGGTATATTTCTATGTCTATAGTAATAATACTCATTTACCGGGTCAGCCGCATCAATTTTGAATTCGATTCATTTTTCACAACAGTACAAATGAAATGAAAACATAGAGTCTGAGAATGAAAACAAACAATAAATTACATGACAGTGACAGCTGATCCATGCTGAATTAACTGACATTGACATTACATGTTTTTTTTTTGTCTATAGGGCGTCCTAACGCCATTGAGGCCATGCCACCTCTTCTTCCATCTCATTAAAAAACAAGTTAATTTTAGACTAAATGGGTAGATACTGTAGATAGGCTGAATTTATAACTCATAAATATTAAAAATAATATAGATAGGTGCTCCAGTAGAGTAAATGATAGTTTCATCATCATCATTATCGGCCACTGCTTATTACAGGCCTCTTTTCTTGAACGCCAGTTATCCCACCACTTACCGAGCCACCTAACTGGGCCAACAGATCTAATTTATTCGTAGCGCTGACCCAGCAAAAAGAAAACTAACCCCAGTCCTAAGCTAAACTTGGCGAGGTTTGAATCGATTTATTTTTTACTACAACCTATAAGGTAGATTTAACGAGCTGGTGGGCGACCGATGCCAGTTTGCCTGGTCGCGGAGGAAACTTTACCAAAGCCTTTTTTGGAGTTTTGGGAACAACAGGAAACTACCTACACTTTTCTTCACATTATACAGTTTACGCGCACTTTTGCACGAACACACCCTTATTGGATAATGCTTTATCTTTGTTTGTTACACATAACGTCGATAGTAGCACAGAGCTGACGACCTATCTTTGAATATGTGACCTCGTGTAGCAATACCATTTTACTAATACTACATATTACAAATTGGAAAGTTTTTGTGGGTGTGCATGTTAGTTACCGCACCGTAATTACTAGGTACCTACACAGATTTTGATGACATTTAGAATCTAGATAGTTTAGGTTCTGTGATAAAATATATAGACTACTTTTCATCATTTCTACCATAGAATATACGGTCGATATGTTTTCATTCAGCCTTTCCAATTGAATAATCATTGGTACGGTTGTCTGGAAGAGATCGATCTTAGCGATAAGACCGCCTTTTGTGCCTTTTTCTTTTATATTTTACTATGTTTGTAATTTCATTTTTTGTGTGTTGTCAATAAAGATATTATTATATTATTATCATTATAAACGTATTTTATCATTGCGCGAGTGAAACCCCAGGGCGCATCGAGTTAGCTGTAAAGCTGTAATTTCAAAGGTGATCCCTAGATCTAAAATAATATTTTTTTGATCTAAATATAAATAGTAGGTAAATAATTTTATCTCGTTGTAGACATCTAAGTAAGTATTGCATGTCTGTTAGGACAAACTGTGGTGTCTTAATGATTTTATACCACCTCTGGACCTACAGTTTTAAGCAATCAAATTAGTTTATTTTATGATTCTCAGGCTAGAATAAGATGTAGGTACTTAACCGGCGTAACGCGACGCACCTGCTATCAGGCATGCATGCATGCAAATACAAGCCTTTTGTTCTAATGTAAGGATTAAAATATAGTTAGGTTCCTATTTTATAGATCTTCATAATCAAAATCACCTTTTTTTTTTTTTTTTTTTATGTAATTGAGTGACGAGACGTGCTAATCGCTCGCCTGATGTTAATTCTCCCACTGCTGTGTTACTGGTCTACCCTCGAAGGGTGATTAGACCGTATTCCACCACGCTGGCCAAGGGCGGTACCTACTATAGAACTTAAACTTATACTAGCCTAAAAGATAGAAATAGTCTAGTTAAATGTTGACCCAGCCTGCTTCCTATCCATAACTCTAGTTATGAAGACATTCTAAAACAAATAATTCTTAACCTTTTGTCACGACGAACCATTTGGCTCTGCTCAAAATAGATAGATAGATAAACTCTTTATTGTTCACACCATAAATTACAAACAGAATGATTAGAAATAAAGCCTGGGAAAGAGCCTTAACATCCTCTTAAGAAATTCTAGAAGAAACATAAAAAAGAAACAGCGGCAAAAGGTAGGCCATCTAAAGGTAAAGTCATTTAGGTGGTAAGGTACCTAGTTATGATAGATGGCCCATGGTTACCGACATGGTAGTTCAGATCCGACTCGCCCCGACCCTAGCTCCTAGGACATTCTATAAGAAACGAGAATGCCAGATACGAGATTAAAAGGTGGGCAACGAATAAAAGGTCACGATAACTCTTCTTAGGCTTGATTCGAGTCAGCGAGTCTGCAGGTGCGTGATGTGGGTTAGTGGAGCGCAGGAGCTTCCTCGGCGAGTGCGTTGCACCTGCAGCGGCGACTCGAAACCGGAGCTGGCTGCTATCGCACGCTCAAAAATGACCGGCGCTAAATATATCTTCCGCGGGGAAAGGGGGGAGCGCTGCGGCGGCGGCGCGGCCCAGCCGGCCGCCAGAGCCGCCCCGGTCGCCGCGGACTCCACATTCCAACGTCGCTGTGCTGCCGGATCAGGACCCAGTGACTGAGTGACCGTCTTCCACCCGTGCGACGTAAGTGCCGCGCCGCGAAGTGTTTGCAGTGCAGGGGATGTGTTGTGCTCCGGGGACGACGGGATACCGCGCCCCGGTCTATTAAACTAAAAATAACCCAGTGCCTAAAGCGGGCCGGCCGCCCAGCGCCGCCGCCTTGTATAGCCTCGGATTACGTTACACGCCGCCTGGACCAGCGCGCTCATAAGTACCCACACTCACACCACACACTTCACAACTTTAGATTCCTTGCAAAAATTCAGTAGAAAGTGTTAAAGTCATTTTGTAAATTACATTCCGTAAGTACTTCGTTTGTTGTGTAATTTTTCGCACAAATAGTGCCTTTTTCACGAATTTTAAGAAAGTCAGAAACTTTCCCTCTTTTAAAATAAATTTTAGAGAAAACGGTTAAATTGCAATGAGAAGCATCAGCAACACATTACATGTCGGTTTAATTTTTGCTAACATTAAAATTTGTCTAAAAAATCCTAGAACAGAATTTTCAAATCCACGATTTTAATTTCGTGTTGGCAGATAGCACCAAAAAATTAAAAGACCCACAAATCTCTAGACTAGAGAAAAGTCCAAAAAAGTAGTGAAAATTCCAAAAATGCGCCTAAATTATCAATACACCTGCTAATGCGGATATAGACAACCAATTGATATGTAGCGTCGATTGATCCACCCAAACGAGATCAACAAACCTTGACGCTGTCACCACTGGGAAGCACCCGTGCATATCTACATCCGCGTAACATACAACTGGAGGAAGCACCCCATCCCCGGCCTTCGCCCAGCGGCCGACGAGCCAAGTGCTGCACTGCGCTGGGCCACCATCACCATCGCAATACCAAACTATTTCGGGAACTGTGCCTTGACCTCGTTGACTTCCACATACTTAAACTAAATCGGAGAACATGATGATTAAATGAACGCATACATGCAGACCGGATATGATTGAAGAATATCGATGAATGAAAACTACTATACGTTGAAGAGTTTAAAACTACAATAGAGTTTAAAAAAATTGCAGACAAAGTTTTTTTTTTATAAATTTAACTGAATAACACTTCAACTTTATTATTATTTGGTGGATAGAAAACAGAATTATAATACATGTCTACGTAATAAACGTCATCGAGAAACAGCTCCAACTTAGTAGAGTTTGAAATTATTTTGGACTTAGTTAAATGAATCCAATAGCTCAATAATAGAAAAAAAATTCAGACAAATTAAAAATATTTCAAACATAAAAACATTCGATGAGACTTTAATTTAGGAACCAAACAACATTTAAATATCGCCGTAACAAATAATCAGATCAATAATGAAATACAATTCGAAGAGTGAAGTGTGAGTGTGTCCTTTAAAATTAATTGACATGACAGGAAAAGAAAACCAATCCGCGAGAACGGTCCAATCTAAAAGCGAAATAACTTGTCGGCCGGCGAAATCTGAATCCTGGGCAAGAGATCCAATTTTACACTTTCGTTGAACGTGTGCCAACGCTGGCGGTCGTAGGTGTGCTTAATGGCGCGAAAGATAAACCCGCTAAAAATAAAACAACTCATAAACAATAAGCACGTTTCTTTCCCGCGTTCCGATGGCGCGCGGCGCCCCCGCGCCGAACTTGGCACCGCTACGTGTGATGTCAATCGCGTAATACGTGATTGACGATCAGTTTCATTTTATTTCAAAGAAATTAGAGTTAGGAAAACGATCAATTAGGTACAATGGATGAGATGAATGGTTGATAATAAATGTTACGGGCGGTCACAAGCGGTTGGCAATTTAAACTGAAAAATGCCATGAATGATGGAACGTTAGCAATTCGTTACGTCTGAATACATTCCTTTTGCGATACAACTCCGAAAAAAAAGAAGATAAAACTTAAACAATCTAAACAATGAAATGAACAACAGTTATAAATTACAATCATACAAAAGTAAAGACGAACTGTCTTGTTTATTATTTACAATAGATCTACAATTAAACGACGCAAAAATATTTAGCCGTTGCTGCCAATATTCAAGACAACAGTGCAGCTATAAACTGCCCTTAATTGCTCATCGATGATTAAAAGCACAGACACACACCCTGCCAATAGATATCAAGCCAAATTCCTAAATTAATTTCTAAATCAATTTCTAACGAATAGTTTGCTTTTGCAGAATAAACAAACTATCAACATGTCTGACGAAGAGGAATATTCGTAAGTATTTAAACTAGTCAGATCAAATGATAGTCGATGTAAATGTAAAACATGTAAACAACTCCCGAGAACGCTTCAAAGACTTGAATGACAGTCAAACATTGCTAATGAAATACCCCCTTTGTAACTCCTTTGTTTATCGTTCAACACTTACTAATGACGCGATCATAGGTCGCAATGTATCTCATGTAAACGTGTTTTAATGTGTCCGCCCCCTTTTTCCATAGTGGCTCCGAGGAGGAGGAAGTAGAAGAAGAAGTCGTAGAGACGTAAGTATCCCAACGACAGTCGACCCCCACCCTTAGACATTCTCTAGACAATGTTTGGTTTTGAACACTTCAGCTTTTCTGGGCCTGGTTTCCAACTTCGCCTTGCCAATAATTACCTACAATAATTTTCACTAGACTTGTAGGAGTTGACACGGAGATAAAGACGTTCATAGTACTGTGGCCGATGACGCGAACCACCTGAGGCTTGGCTGCGTTTGAACCCGATCTGTCGGTTACCCCGGCCCTGGCAGGTGGGCTTTGCACTCCCTCACCAATCCCCCTCTCTCTTTTGTTGCAGGAAGTAAGTGACGTGCCATATTGGTTGATCCGGCACTCACACTCGCTTCATTCGTTAGGCTAAGTTGAAACGCAAATCTAACGCTTCTAGCGCTTGAGTCGTCGCTTCCATTGCTTTCAGATTCACAACTAAGTGCTGTGCTGCGATCTCGCTTCCTAATACCAAATCTTTCATTTAACCGTACTCATCGACAATACCGACTCTGATATTGTCCAAAGACCGGTCCTTAGTCATGTGTAAGTAGAACTGATCTTTCTGTGGGCAGAAAAGACTTTTATGTGTGTGTTTTGATTTGACTAAACGTGCCACGTTCGCATTAACTTTACTCGTTAGCTTAATGTTATTAATGTTATACTTTTAGCACTATTCTAAGATGTCTAATGAATATTTCTTCTTTTTCCGCTGCTGCCGTGGTTGTCCACCTGAAGGCCCCAGGCGAAACCTGAGTGAGTATCCCCCAACTCCAGTAGATAGTTCTGATGACGCTTGGCTTGTAGCAGACAGACAATGTATTGTGTCACACGATTGGATTGATTGGCATTCGAATTAACGATCGGAACGAGAGTAGCGCATTTTTCGCTTGGCCAGTGCAACGATATCTCTTCAGCCAAAATTCTAAAATTTACCACAGATGCTTGTAATGCAGTGTTTGTATCGTGTATGCGCAAAATAATTGTCTCACCGCTTGGTTTATTTCAAACTTTATACGCAATGAAGTAGAGTCGAAAGGAAGGTAGAGGCTGATTGATGTTTTTTGTTTCTAGGAGTAGACCATCGATCAGTGCAGCGTAAGTTGCACCGCTCTTTGTGGTGACTAACTCTACTATCCTGTCATTAACTAAGGCGCGGGCGCATTATTTACGTCTAAATTTTTAATTTCTGATCGCATCCGACCACATGACCGTTTCCCGAACGGCAACCGTCGTCGTTGCTATTTCTGTCGGTTGTTAGGCGTTCTATTTTTGAAATGTACTGTTCTGCGCCCGCGCCGCGCTGTAACGACACGCGATGTCGGTCAGCGGGCGCGCGCGCCTCGCTCGCCGTATTCCTGGTTTACTGCATGACATCAACTCGCATGACCACCTAATAATAATCTTGATGTATCTCAATCGTGCCATTACCGTGGTAATTACAGTTATGTCATTTGTGACGTAAAACCCGCAAAAATAATAAAAACATTTAATAGAATCGAATTTATAAAGTGTTAACTACAGTCGATAATATCTGTATGAGTAATCGATGACTTTAGCTCCAACATGCGATTTTCTAATCGATTTAAAGCCGAATAAGTCGTATAACCGAAATGTTATAACCGATACCATGTAGATGTTCACGAAAGCTAAAACTTTAACAATATGTACAGAGTCCTTGTCCCTGCCAAGACGCTACTAGGAGAGCGTTAAAGCAGAGCACATAAAATTCTAACGAGTTTAATTAAAATCCGTTTATAATGATAGTATTGTCACCGTAACAGATGTTATTGTATGTGGCCGTCCGAGGCGGCTTCCTAACATTAACACTCGTCTATTGTGAGGACCCTTCATTAATAAACTCTCGACTTTACAGGGGCGAGGGAGACCCAGAATTTATCAAGGTAACTATCAAACTAAATTATTCTAGATATCCACGGAGAACATGGCAAAATACAGCAGTTATAAACTGAAATCAAAGAGACACACGAATAGTAACGGAGAAAGATCAATAAACATATACCACGACAAACGAATAAAACGATAAGTGTCTGACAAACGACATCGTGAAATAGAATCCTTAAACATTTTTAGAGCTAAATAATGGATAGGTGATTATAACATATGTATTTTCTAGCGTCAAGATCAGAAGCGGTCGGACTTGGATGACCAGTTGAAGGAATACATCAACGAATGGCGCAAACAGCGGGCCAAGGAGGAGGACGAGCTCAAACGCCTCAAAGAGAAGCAGGCTAAGCGCAAGGTGAGAACTGCTTCCTCTATACCTCTAGATTTAAGTGCATGTAAAAAGATACTACGGTTGCTAAAGAAAAGGGCAAAACCATTAACATATTTGAATCGAAAAAAAAACTCCAGTCGCAACAAAAGATTTAAAATTTCAAATTAAATTTGCATAAATTAGGATTACAAAAATATATATTTACACTATTATTCGTTGTCAGGTATCTCGCGCTGAAGAAGAGAAGCGCCTCGCCCAGAAGAAGAAGGAGGAGGAGGAGAGGAGAGTGCGCGAGATCGAAGAAAAGAAACAGCGTGACATCGAAGAGAAGAGGCAGAGGCTCGAGGAGGCTGAGAAGAAGCGCCAGGCTATGCTGCAGGCCATGAAGGAGTCCAGCAAGACCGGCCCCAACTTCACCATCCAGAAGAAGAGCGATAACGTGAGTAACTACGCTGATTCTTCTACACCATTATTATAAAAGTAAAGAAATAACCTTTACATGTATTATAGCAAAAGTGTTAAGCTATCCCAACAACTTCAACTTTCAGAAAAGCTTCTTTTAAGTCTACAAGTATTCACTTGAACGGATCGCAAAATACAAACTGCACTAATGATGATTATTGCACTTACCCTTTATAAATCAACTTAAATAACCTTCATGGACTTTGTACTGAGCTATGAGCTAAATCAATGTTTTTCCTTTCAGTTCGGCCTTTCTAGTGCTCAACTGGAACGCAACAAGACCAAGGAGCAGCTCGAAGAAGAGAAGAAGATCTCCCTCTCGATCCGCATCAAGGCGCTGAACATCGAGAACCTCGGCGTCGAGAAGCTCCGGCAGAAGGCCACCGAGCTCTGGGAGTGCATCATTAAACTCGAGACCGAGAAGTACGATCTCGAGGAGAGGCAAAAGAGGCAAGACTACGACGTGAGTATATTTTTTATGAAATAGTTTCTTCAGAATATGAGTGGCCAATTTCAGTCAAATACCAAAAAAATAGTCATTGTTTCGACCAGCTAGAGATTTTGTACATATAAGTCCATCACAAAGTGACGATTGATAGAACAAACAAATGAGACGCACTATTGTTTTAACATACCGCTGTTATTTATTCAAAACTATATTATTCTTATTTAATTTCTGAAATCGAAAATTAATCTTGAATGATGATCAACATTTTATTTTGCCAACAGTTAAAAGAGCTCAAAGAAAGACAAAAGCAGCAGCTGAGACACAAGGCCCTCAAGAAGGGTCTCGACCCTGAGGCACTCACAGGCAAGCACCCGGTAAGCAAGATTTTTTTTAATCGCAAATTATGTACCACCAACTTAACTTATGCTTAATTTCTTGACAACCAACGTTATCAACCGAACTGACAAATAGCACTAAATGTTAAACAACGTATAAACATAGAAAATCCTTATGGATATACAAAATGCTAATATAAAATGTAATTTTTCCAGCCCAAAATCCAAGTAGCGTCCAAGTACGAAAGACGTGTCGACACAAGGTCCTACGACGACAAAAAGAAGCTGTTCGAGGGTGTAAGTACAAAGTCGACAAAGGTGTTAGCTAGTATGTCAACGATATTTGCCAAGTCGTATTATATATTGGCTCAAAAATTTAAATTCCTATGTATTTATCAAAATAGCAAAAATAGATATTAATGTGTAATGAAGAAATATTTTGACAAGTAAGAATTCAACAAACATAACTTTTTTTAACCTGATAATTCTCAAGCATTTCTGTAATGTGCATTATTTAAAACAATGCTTAAACGCAGGGTTACGACACTCTATCAGCCGAGTTTTGGGATAAAACGTGGAATGACAAAATGAGTGAATTCATGAACAGATCTAAAAGTAAGCACTGCACGGTACCGCGTGGTACTCCCCTACAACGCATGTCGTTGCGGCATGATCCATACCCAGATAGCACAAAACATGTATCTCTACTGGGAACAAATTTATGTGATATGTTACAGTTGCGTTACTGTCAAATTGATTTCAATAAAAAAAAAAGAAATAATAAAAAAAAGAAACTCCCTGTTTATGAAAGTTGGGTGAAGAAATATTAACTAACAGATCATCACAATGGTCAAGTGTTTTTTATGCAATATTCAAATATTTTTGATTATTTCTCGATTCATTGACGGTTAACGTTTTTCACAGTTTCGGCTTTGTAGACAGAAGTTAATAAATAGTAAAAAAAATCGTAATAAATATAATTGTTGGTCTTTGTACGAAAATTTGTTGAAATGTAATTTGACAGTACGATTCGAGCACATCCAAATGTCCCCTGTGTAACTAAATGACCCACACATTGACCCTCGTGTTAACTCCACATCTAGGACCTAGAGAAACTCAACAAGGACTTCCTTGAGAAGGTCTGGCACGAGAGAGTTGAGCAGTTCGGAGGCAGGCAAAAGAGTGAGTAGTCCCGTTGTCCGTCTTTCTATCTATGTTGTATGCTTTGCGATCATGATTTTATTTTTACATAATTATGTTGCGCTCTACACACCTACCTTACTACATGTTAACACAAAGTTAGGAATTAGTAAGTTTCAGTTGGAAATTTAATATTTTTTTTAATTGAAGCAAATGATAAAATTGTCGGTGTTTTTTTTTTGTGATAGCAAAAGTTTGAAATATAGTATCGAATTTTTAATTTCCAAGATAATTTTCGATGTCATCATACAAGGTCACAGATAATACATAATTAAATAAGAAAACGCTTCAAGCTTTGCTTAAATGTTTAGTATTGTCTATTCTTACTGGTATATTTAAAACAAATAACAAATAGAAGTTTACCACAGACTAATACTTAACTACGAATAAACAATTGAATTACAATTTAAAACATCTACATTTGGTCAAGCAAAACATAACTATTATTTATCATGGCTTTTTTCAATGACTGCAAAGAACAATTGACATTTGTACCTTATGAGTTACCGCGTAATCCAATCGCTTTTTACACTACACTATCTTACACTAACTAGCAAAACAGCCCTATCGGCCGACTATATCTCAATCATCTTCACAGCGAGACTGCCCAAATGGTTCGGCGAGCGGCCCGGCAAGAAGAAGGGCGACACAGACTCCCCCGAGGGTGAGGAGGATGTTAAGGCCGAGGTAGAGGACGAGGAGCCCGTGTACGAGCCTGAGCCTGAAGAGGAGGAAGAGGTCGTCGAGGAGGAAGAGGAGGAGGAGGAAGAAGAAGAGGAGGAGGAGGAGGAGGAAGAAGAGGAAGAGGAATAAGTAAGTGTTGATTTAGAAGATCTGTTGGAAATGTTCTTTTTGCCATATAGTGTATTGTAGTGGGACGAATCGTCGCTCAATTTTGAGAGTTGACAATGGGAAACTATGGGACGGTCTTCAAAGCGCATCCGGCTATTTTGGGTGACCAATCCTGTAGTGTGATGCAATAATTAATTCACAAAAATTTAGACAGTTAAAAGAATACTTCGATTTAACACTGCCCTTTTCATTCAATTTCTATTTGAAATGTCAATGCGGTTGAACTATTGCCTACGCTCCGCTTTCGTCTCCTAAGATTTATTAATGTTCAAGGAAAAAATTGGTTGCCCTATCATAAGCAATTAATTCGTGCGCTGTTTATACCCACGCTTAAACTTTTTTAAGATATTACTATTAGATTTCTTTTCCAACTCAAGTTTTCTTGTTTCAGATATAAGTGAGGCCACATTCGATGGGAAGCAAGCCCGGGCGGTTCCAAGTCGCCGCCCGCACTGTTTTGTAACCAATCCATTAACTTATTGCTACTATAAATTATTTTTATTATTTATACAGTTGAATCATTTGTTACGGAACATGCACAGATCACGCACGCTGCGCGTCGCTCACATCTTGACGGTGCAATAAACTAATTTATTTCATAAGGTTTTTGGGTTTATTTGTTTTATTGTTATTGCCTTGTGTTTCCTTTTATTCGAAATAAGTTTGTACAGATGCCTATCTCAGGACACATCGTTAACTTTGATTCTCGGCTTCAGCTTTTGTCTTCAGTCTTATAATTGTCTGTTATACGACTACATACCGTTCCTCCATCAAAAGCAAGGCATTCTAAATTTTGTGTTACCTATTTTAATAGAAACCGCAATGCTCCACATTATTTTACGTTAGTGGAACGAAAAACTAAAGTATGTCAAATGTGACGGGAGCCATCCAAAAATATTCCATTTGAATGGTTTAGAACGGGCGACCTACATTTTACTACTGAGAATCATTTGAAAATAGAAGTCAGTATTACGACACAGTATGAATCGTGAGCGATGACAATATAGTCTAAAGATTGAAAATAGTTACGAAGAAGCAACCTTGATATCGACTGTGTAACATTGACTTGCGTAAAGTTTCGTAACCATAAGGTCGCATACAACAGGGTGGCTGTTTGGAGGTTAGGTGGCTGACTGACCTACGCGTATGCACCCCCCCCCCCCCCTAATTACAAATTGGGGAGCATAATTATACACACAACTACCACAGATATTGCTCATCGCAACATGAGGTTTGCGCTCCACTTCAGGCCCTGCCATTCCACCAGTTTTGTATTAGTACACGGATGTAAAATTAATAGCAATCAAACCCTTCAATACACTCAATAAATCGAATATAATCATAATAACATTCAACGTCATTTAGACAATCAATTTCATACGCTAAAGTCGATTCTGTGGGCGTCTGTGTTCCGCGTCTCACTTCATAAATATTCGAAACGGAGATAGAAATCCAATACAAAAAACTTAATTCCAGATAAAAATTAAGTTGAATACTTTTTTTAACCGACTTCACTCTCGACTTGGCTATTTTGCGAGTGAACAGCGACAGGCAAAAGTATGGTAGTAGCACACAGAATCGAGTCAATAAGTAACTTATGCAATAGTATAATAATAGAATGTTAGTGTGTGTGGTACGTTACGCGGCGGGTATGGAGCCCTTGTTGACGGGCTGCGCGCGCGTGTGCGCCGCCTTCTGCATCATGTTGATTTTGTCGCCCAGGCTCAGGGCCATGCCCTGGAATACCAAAACGAGGATGTTAGCTTTTCTATATACATAAAGGACCAGGTCCTGACAACGTACAGCCTAAACCGCTGGTTTTATATAAAAGAGCGGCAAACAGGCAGATGGTCAGCCTGGTGGTAAGCAAAACCGGCGTCTATGAACCTGCGACACTAGCGGCGTTGATTCTTTGCCAGCCCGGAGAGGTGCTTGTAGACTTAAGCTGGGATGTTTTTGGCTAAGGAAGCTAAACGTTATGTATAAGGCTTTACTTATAGATACTGCTGAAAGTTAAATAATATTAGTAGGTAAGCGTTGGTGAGGTACTGAAATGTTCAATTAACTTAAATTATTAATGAAACTATGGATTTTGGATCAGCGCTGATAAATTTCTAAACCATAGCATGTATTGAAGTTATATTTTGTGTATTTAGGCGACTAGGTGGTACCAGCTATATTACATTACAATGGCGACAAGGGAGAGGAATGACGACACAAAGCACTTCCATAAGCTGTTAGGATATCAATTAGATCTCAACTCAAGTCTGATCAAAGCTGAATTTATTACGGACAAAAAGTCAGGACTTTCTAATATGACCTTGGATTAGAAGTGGATTAGTTACATATCCTAAATGCTGGTAGTAGCACTCACTATCACACAGTTAGGTAATAAAGTCGTAGTTCAGTGGCGCAGATTGCGGGGCCATGCCTATTCCGCGTCCGTTAGTATCATGATTACTTTTTCCGCACTTACACCTCTGTTTTCGTGGCACAGATCCAAGTAATATTATATGTACTAGGCAGTGTCGTCGTATAGTCGACAACTTCAATCAGCATAGTGGATGTACATTTAGAGACCTTAAAATCGTGTATCGTACAGATCTGATGATGTCATTTCCCACATATATTCAAAGCCGATTACCACTAATTACCAGCAATAGCATTAGCAACTATTTTGCCAGTATGACCGTCAATTTTATAAATTCGAGAATCGAGTTTTAGGCTATTGTCTCCTCGGTCTGGAGGAAAGCCAAATTGGCCCATTTCGCGAAGCCAGAATCTAACACCGCAGAAATCAGCCGCCAGGGCCGGAGTAGGTAAGGGCTCTGTAAGTAGGTGACCCCCGCGGCCCCGGTCCCCCCCCCCCCCTCACCTGACTCTTGGCCCGGATGCGCACGTGGCCCGCGACGGGCGCGCCGGCGCGGTGCAGCGCGGTCTCGATGCTCAGGTTGTCGCGCGGCCTCCCCAGCAGGCCCCCCCCCCTCTCACCTGACTCTTGGCCCGGATGCGCACGTGGCCCGCGACGGGCGCGCCGGCGCGGTGCAGCGCGGTCTCGATGCTCAGGTTGTCGCGCGGCCTCCCCAGCAGCCCCCCCCCCCCTCTCACCTGACTCTTGGCCCGGATGCGCACGTGGCCCGCGACGGGCGCGCCGGCGCGGTGCAGCGCGGTCTCGATGCTCAGGTTGTCGCGCGGCCTCCCCAGCAGGCCCCCCCCCCTCTCACCTGACTCTTGGCCCGGATGCGCACGTGGCCCGCGACGGGCGCGCCGGCGCGGTGCAGCGCGGTCTCGATGCTCAGGTTGTCGCGCGGCCTCCCCAGCAGCCCCCCCCCCCCCCTTCTCACCTGACTCTTGGCCCGGATGCGCACGTGGCCCGCGACGGGCGCGCCGGCGCGGTGCAGCGCGGTCTCGATGCTCAGGTTGTCGCGCGGCCTCCCCAGCAGGCCCCCCCCCCTCTCACCTGACTCTTGGCCCGGATGCGCACGTGGCCCGCGACGGGCGCGCCGGCGCGGTGCAGCGCGGTCTCGATGCTCAGGTTGTCGCGCGGCCTCCCCAGCAGGCCCCCCCCCCCTCTCACCTGACTCTTGGCCCGGATGCGCACGTGGCCCGCGACGGGCGCGCCGGCGCGGTGCAGCGCGGTCTCGATGCTCAGGTTGTCGCGCGGCCTCCCCAGCAGCCCCCCCCCCCCTTCTCACCTGACTCTTGGCCCGGATGCGCACGTGGCCCGCGACGGGCGCGCCGGCGCGGTGCAGCGCGGTCTCGATGCTCAGGTTGTCGCGCGGCCTCCCCAGCAGGCCCCCCCCCCCTCTCACCTGACTCTTGGCCCGGATGCGCACGTGGCCCGCGACGGGCGCGCCGGCGCGGTGCAGCGCGGTCTCGATGCTCAGGTTGTCGCGCGGCCTCCCCAGCAGCCCCCCCCCCCCCCTCACCTGACTCTTGGCCCGGATGCGCACGTGGCCCGCGACGGGCGCGCCGGCGCGGTGCAGCGCGGTCTCGATGCTCAGGTTGTCGCGCGGCCTCCCCAGCAGGCCCCCCCCCCCTCTCACCTGACTCTTGGCCCGGATGCGCACGTGGCCCGCGACGGGCGCGCCGGCGCGGTGCAGCGCGGTCTCGATGCTCAGGTTGTCGCGCGGCCTCCCCAGCAGCCCCCCCCCCCCCCTCACCTGACTCTTGGCCCGGATGCGCACGTGGCCCGCGACGGGCGCGCCGGCGCGGTGCAGCGCGGTCTCGATGCTCAGGTTGTCGCGCGGCCTCCCCAGCAGGCCCCCCCCCCTCTCACCTGACTCTTGGCCCGGATGCGCACGTGGCCCGCGACGGGCGCGCCGGCGCGGTGCAGCGCGGTCTCGATGCTCAGGTTGTCGCGCGGCCTCCCCAGCAGCCCCCCCCCCCTCTCACCTGACTCTTGGCCCGGATGCGCACGTGGCCCGCGACGGGCGCGCCGGCGCGGTGCAGCGCGGTCTCGATGCTCAGGTTGTCGCGCGGCCTCCCCAGCAGGCCCCCCCCCCCTCTCACCTGACTCTTGGCCCGGATGCGCACGTGGCCCGCGACGGGCGCGCCGGCGCGGTGCAGCGCGGTCTCGATGCTCAGGTTGTCGCGCGGCCTCCCCAGCAGCCCCCCCCCCCCTCTCACCTGACTCTTGGCCCGGATGCGCACGTGGGGCGCGCCGGCGCGGTGCAGCGCGGTCTCGATGCTCAGGTTGTCGCGCGGCCTCCCCAGCAGGCCCCCCCCCCCTCTCACCTGACTCTTGGCCCGGATGCGCACGTGGCCCGCGACGGGCGCGCCGGCGCGGTGCAGCGCGGTCTCGATGCTCAGGTTGTCGCGCGGCCTCCCCAGCAGCCCCCCCCCCCCCTCTCACCTGACTCTTGGCCCGGATGCGCACGTGGCCCGCGACGGGCGCGCCGGCGCGGTGCAGCGCGGTCTCGATGCTCAGGTTGTCGCGCGGCCTCCCCAGCAGGCCCCCCCCCCTCTCACCTGACTCTTGGCCCGGATGCGCACGTGGCCCGCGACGGGCGCGCCGGCGCGGTGCAGCGCGGTCTCGATGCTCAGGTTGTCGCGCGGCCTCCCCAGCAGCCCCCCCCCCCCCCCTCTCACCTGACTCTTGGCCCGGATGCGCACGTGGCCCGCGACGGGCGCGCCGGCGCGGTGCAGCGCGGTCTCGATGCTCAGGTTGTCGCGCGGCCTCCCCAGCAGCCCCCCCCCCCCCTCTCACCTGACTCTTGGCCCGGATGCGCACGTGGCCCGCGACGGGCGCGCCGGCGCGGTGCAGCGCGGTCTCGATGCTCAGGTTGTCGCGCGGCCTCCCCAGCAGCCCCCCCCCCCCCTCTCACCTGACTCTTGGCCCGGATGCGCACGTGGCCCGCGACGGGCGCGCCGGCGCGGTGCAGCGCGGTCTCGATGCTCAGGTTGGCGAGCGCGTCCTCTCCGAATATGGAACGCGCGTACAGGTTGGCGGCCATGAAGCCGCACTGCCCGGACAGCGCCTGCGGGGGGAAGATACAACTCATTCTATATTGAACCTTGATCTGAGGAGTTAAAGCTAATTTTTCAGCCGCACCGCTCGTCGGTGCACGTAACGCTGAATATCGCCGCGCGTAGCCGGTTAGCGCGGTGGTCAGCTCAAACTCGAACTCAAACGCGAACTCGAACGCAAACTCGAACGCGAACTAAAATTCGAACTCGAACTCTTATTCAAATTCATTTTCATTTCCTTGCAATCGAAGTGAAAAGTCGAGTGTATAACTCGGGCATAAAACCCATATCCTCGGCTTTTATATCCGCCCTCGCCTCCGGCTTGCGCTAACTAAACGTCTCGAAAACTGACCTGGTCCGGAGTGAGGCACTTCATGTTGGTGGAGCTCAGCAGGTGGTCCAGGTACTCCCGCAGGTCGGTGATCGTTGTGTTCACCGACACCTGCGGGGAATTAGCAACAACGTGAGAATGTGTACTACTCTCAGCGAGCGGGAAACTATACACAATGTGTAGTCTCAACTACATCGTAGTGAACAGGGTTTGTTAACTAGTCACAGGGCGCCCAAGAGACGGACTTTGCCTAGTTTTGGCGATGGAACATCAGATTAATTATGCTAATTGACTCGGTGTTTACTATCAAGTTTTGATATATCTTGTCTATAGTCTATAGACTTAAATGTTCACAACATTAAATTACGAGAGGTTGGTAAGGAACGCCGCTTTGCTTCCTCGCGTTTTACAGATATCTTATCGTCCCATTTTATTCCTCGGAACAAAGATTGTTGCCAGCATATCAAAATATCAAGCAATCTCTGCATCGAGTCTGGGTCTCTGTGTATGTTCCATCCTACACACAGGATATCCTAGTGAGCTAGGAATGTGAAACGTGATATATAGCGTGCGAGCGGGACGGCGCGCGGCGGTAGTCCCACCCCCACCTTGTTCTCCCACTCGAACTCGGCCCACATCTGGCGGAAGTCGGCGTCGGAGCAGGCGGCGGGCTGGATGTAGTCCACGATGTCGATGTGGATGTCGTTCAGCACCACCACGCCCTTGTCCATCGAGGCGCCGGATACTTCGTACACTGGACGGGAGAAGAGATATTCATACACTAGCCGCGTTTCCCAGGATAAAAAGTAGCTTTCACTTAAAATTTCATGTAAATCTGTTTAGCCGTTTCAAAGTTAGTAACAAACATACATACTTCACTTTTACAATATTAGTAAGATTTGAAGCAAAGGTACAAGTTGGAACAAAAGATACAAGCGATTCCGATTTTTAGTCAATTACCACAGAAAAAGAATTCGTGTTTTTTGGTTTGCTAAACTTCGGGCCATTATCGGATGTAATTTATGGAGGGTTACGTTAGGTTCAATCGGGTTAAACTCAAACTCACCAATATTCCCAAAGATGATCCCATTCTCCGTGGAAGCCACCTTGACATGCGCCTTGATGGTGGCGAAGTCCCGCGGGGCCAGCACCACGGCGGCCGGGCGCTCCACCAGGCGGAGGTCGCCGAGTGTGGCCAGCTCCACTGTGCAGTTCTGGAGGGTGTCGTCTGTGTGCAAATAATAACAAATATAAAATTAGTGACAATCAAAAACCAGCAATTCAGTAGTGTAAAATTAATCAGAAACGAGCCATTCAGTAGCCAGTACAATAAATCAAAAACGATCATTGCTCGATTTCGTGGGATGTGACTAAATTGGAATTCAAAATTCCAATACTTACTTTACTGTTACTGTTACTTATTTTACTGTGGCTATTACTATTTCGGGCTCGGAAATTAAACAAACAATGAAACAAATGACACAAGATCTCCGTCTCCTCGACCATTGGCATCCGTGAATTGTCACAGATTAGATAATATAGTTACCCATGAGGTCTAAACGTGCGCCAACTTGTCTGGTTGACAACTCTCTCTCACTGTAGCTAAACCGACCTACCTGGTTGATGACGAGCTCGTCGAGCGTCGTGCAAGCTGATGACGACGATCGAAACGGGTTCTACTTTCCTGATCCAAGGGAGACTCACCCCCCCCCCCCCTCCCCCTCCATAAGCGCCTTAAATACCTATAAACCCTACCCTTGCGCTTTTTACCCTCAGCCACCAAGTTCCACAAACCAAAATCCTGGATCAGCCACTAGATGTGGATACATCGAATTAGCAGACGCCAATTCCAGTCGACCAGCGACAACGAACACTCTCCCCCCCTTCGCCAGGCTCACCCGTCTGGTTGACGACGAGCACGTCGAGCACGATGTCGTACTGGTTGACGGCCACGATGGCCTCCGCGTACACGGGGTCCGAGAACCCCGTCAGCTGCGACACGCGGGACAGCCGGCTGCGCTCCTCCGCGCCCGCCGTCGTGCGACCTGACACACGCCACACGCCACACGAAACGAAACTTTTAAACTGAATAGCGGTGAGACCTCAGATTAAGTAGAAAGCAGATATAGGTAGTTTTAATGCGTCACTAAGTGCGTGAAATTTACGTACACGGGCAGTAGGGTAGTTTTTGGCTTCACTTGGATCTAAGGCAGCACTATATCTGCTTTTTACTTGATCTGAGGGTACGACCTGAAGTTAAATGGGAGAGGTTCGAGCTGAATACAGATGAAAAGAGAAGGACGAGGTGGAGTGAAGTTTCAGGGCAAATAGGAGATTAAACATTTAGATTCAGATGTTTATTAACCCTATAACAATGATCAGTTGGTTACATTAGGTGTGTCAAATACACCTTATCTTCTTCTTATATATAAAAATGAATCGCTGTTCGTTAGTCTCGCTAAAACTCGAGAACGGCTGGACCGATTTTGCTAATTTTGATCTTTAAATATTTGTAAAAGTTCAGGGAAGGTTTAAACGGTGAGAAACATGAATAATAAGTAAAGAAAAATACTAAAATCGACAATTTAATTTTCCAATACAAACTGTTCCTACCTGTGAAACATTTGATGTTCGGTACGGGAAACTCGGAATGTCCGATCTCTTTTGTCTTTTTAGAAATAAAAAATAGTGTCACTTGGTTGTCAAATATTTATAGGTGTGTTCAGAAATTGGTCCGATCTTTTTGGTCTGTTTTGTTGTTTTTTTTTTGTTTTGTTTGCTCTAATACAGGGAAGGTTTAAAAGTAAAAAAAAAAACAGCGGGTGAAACCGCCGGCTGCAGCTAGTTATACATAAAAACCGAACTAAAAAAATAGAAAATAAAATTTTATAAATTTAAATTAAGAATAGGGTTGAAAATTTCAATAAATATAAATTAATAATAGTGTAAATAAATAAATATATGTATTTTATTTTTAAAAAGCGTGGGGTGCATGGGTCAATAGATATTATATATTTTGTAGATACATTTTGTATTGACAGACATGAGTAGAGTGATTAGCATTTTGATAATATCTTAGAAAGCACCCCACGCTTTTTTAAAAATAAAATACATATATTTATTTATTTACACTATTATTAATTTATATTTATTGAAATTTTCAACCCTATTCTTAATTTAAATTTATAAAATTTTATTTTCTATTTTTTTAGTTCGGTTTTTTATAAAAAGCGTGTTTTTTAGTTTTTTTTTAACTATTATTTATTTTTCGCTTTTTAGTTCGATTTGCTAACTATTAACCATCCTTAATATGTACAAATGTGTTGGTGTTATCCGATTTTGGCCGTCTGCTCAAGCAAATTAAAAATAAAATTGATGCGTAACAAAAAATATTGAGCAAAAAGATTTGTAGCCGCGTGGTTTCGATCCTCAGACCTCATAAAATAAAATTAATGCGTAACAAAAAATATTGAGCAAAAAGACTTCTAGCGAGTGGTTTCGATCCAGGGACCTCTGGGTTATGAGCCCAGCACGCTTCCACTGCGCCACTCTGTTCTCTGACACGAATGACGAAATTACCATTTGTAAGTTAAACGGTATTAAAAGTTAAAGAAACTTAATAGAAAAAGCGTGTTAAAAAAATTAATAGTTAAAAAAACTAAAAAACACGATTTGTTTAGTGTATTGTCATCGGTCCTCGATATATCTACAAAGTTTGAAAGAAATCTGACCGTTTAAAGTGGGTCAAAAACGCGCTCAAAGGAGTTGGTTACATACAAACATACAAACATACAAACATACAGGTGAAGCTAATAAAAGCGTGTTAAAAATGAATCGCTGTTCGTTTTTCTAGCTAAAACTCGAGAATGGTTGGACCGATTTCACTAATTTTGATCTTGAAATATTTGTGGAAGTTTAGGGAAGGTTTAAAAGCAAAAAAAAAACAGCGAATCAAAACCGCTAGGATGCAGCTAGTAACAAAGAAATATGCAATTTTTTACGTGAGTATTCTGTTTTAATTATAACAAAAATTATGTGATAGTGGTATACCTTGCAGCGCCTTGTTGAGTGATAGTTCGAACATGTCGCTGTGTGTGGCGAGCCCGGCGCCGCACAGTGCGCCAAATGTGATGCCGGTTTCCACATGCACCTTGCTCTCCGGCCGCTTCGGGGGCCGCTCCTGCAGACACGAGCGACGTTAGGGGACATCCATCCATTACGGGACAATGGCACAATGATAGTTTTGGGACACGGGGGGGAACAGAGGCAGTCGTCTCCCGTACGTACCACGTCAGCGTGTCACGTACCACGTCAGCGTGTCACGTACCTCGTTAGCGTGGCACGTACCTCGTCAGCGTGACACGTACCTCGTCAGCGTGACACGTACCTCGTCAGCGTGACACGTACCTCGTCAGCGTGACACGTACCTTGTCGACATGTGACGTACCTTGTCCACGTCGTCCGTGAGGCCGGCGGGGCGGTCGGGCAGCGCGTGCAGCGCGGCGAGCGCGGCGCGCGTGCGGGCCAGCAGCGCCTCGCGCACCGGGGCGGCGCCCGACCCGCCCGCCGCCAGGCACAGCGCCGCGTGCTCCGAGTCGTCCGCCGTCAGCCCCGGGCCCGCCGCGCCTAACGACGAGTTACTATCAATGGAGGCTATGATGGTACAGCAGGCGTAGCCGAGTCGTCTTAGTTTTCTATAGCGTTTCGACTACATAATTACAACTCGGCCTAGGGGGCTATTAGTTTTATTCGGAATGGGGGCGATAGTTCCCGCACTGGCGTCCCGCAAAGGGGGTAGATTGTGCGTTTCCTAAGCGAGCCAACCCAGCGAGTAAAGTAACGGAGCGAGGCACTGGGCCGTCGGCACAACTGCTCCAGTGACAAAGTATGATCAGCTACGAGTGTGAAACGTTATCAGTGATGAGCCGAGCTGTCATGACGGGGGCTGTAGTTATAAAGCTGGTCGCCAGTCACCGTTCCCCTGGTTGAGCTTGTGGTAGGCCAGCAGCGCGGCGGCGGCGTGCAGCGCGCGCGCGCGGCCCCGCGGCGGCAGGCGCAGCGCCAGCGCCGCCAGCGCCGAGCACGCGCACGCCGCCGTGAAGCCCTCGCCGCTGCGCAGCGCGCTCGCCAGGCCGCCCTCGGCGCCGGCCGCGGGCGCGCTGGGGACATACGAGTACGAGCGGTACTGAGGTTCGGAGCTTGGGCCGTGCGTGCTGGCGAGACCGAGCCTTGCGCCGGCTGCGGGGGCACCGGCGGGATGCAAATGGTTGACGATGAGATTCAGACCTTATACCGTGAACTGAGATCGTATAACGCTTTGCACGCCTGCCAGCCGGCCAGCACTAGCCACAAATTAGTATTTATTTTTTCTATTTTCAAAAACAACTTTTTATTACAGTCTTCGGAGTTCCATAGCTGAAATTTGGTATACGAATTTCAGCTTAATCGGGCATTTGGAAGTGGTTTAAAATTTGGTTACAAGATTTGGCCTACACATAACAGCAAATTAAATAATAATAGTTTATGAAACTGTATGTGCCGAGTGTATTATGGATGATGAATAAATAGTATGAAAATGTGTAGATATGCTCACGTGGGCAGATTGAAAGCGGACTGCGTGGCGTATGTCCCGTCGCTCGTGACCAGCTGTCGCGGCGCGCTGTCTACCGCCGCGGATGACTCCTTTTCATTTTCATCCTGTATAAAAAATGTAAGTTTTTTAGTTGATTCATAAATATATACTTAGGTATACAAGGATTTTTAACCCCCGACGCAAAAACGACGGAAAAAATTTGACATGTGTATTTTTGCCCCTCTGTCTGTGGCATAGCTTCGGAACGATTTAATTTTATTTTTTTTTTATTGAAAGGTGAATTAGTTGGTAGTGTTTTTAGCTATGTTTGATTATAATCGGTACAGCCATCTTAACGCTAGGATTTTAATATTTTTTTTCCATTTTTTTATTTGAGGTTGAATGTAATGTACGTGGTCCCTCACGTCCTGGCCCGCAGCTTGGTCCGGCACGACGGCCTCGATGGCGGCCAGCGCGCGCTCGGCCCGCGAGCCCGAGTCCGCGAACTGCGCCACCAGCCACAGCGCCGCGCGGGCGATGCGGCCCGTCTTCATCTGCGGGAGCGCCTCCAGGAGTTTCTGGGGGGCGGGGGGGGGGGAGAGAGGGTTAGCTTGGAGTTTGAAGTATAATAATAATAATAAAGTCTTTATTACAAAGGATTTAAAAGTACCAATGAGAATCGATAACACCTGCAAAGGTTTAAACTGTGTCGCAGGCTCGCAGGTATAAACGCCCTCATCCGAAAGTTTTCCAAAAGTTTTAATTTGAAACAAGTTCGAAATTTAAAAAATATGGAGCTGCGGAACTCATCATCTACCTTCTCTTCGTGCTACTTTTACGTTGCTTATGGCGAGGATAGGGAAACTATGTAAAATTAGTAAAGCTCCGGACACGACGTCCCGAGCATCAGCTCTGGTAATATTTTGACACATTACTGAGTGCAGTAATGGTCCTCAGAGAGCACACCCCCCTCAAACCTGGGCTCACCTGGTAGATTTGGTCCTGCAGGTGCGGGAAGGCGTGCAGCGCGGCGCGCAGGAACAGCATGACGTCATGCGCGGCCGGCTCCGAGCCGTCCGAGACCAGCTCCAGCAGCGCGGGGGCCACGCTGCCCGCCACCTCGGGGAACTGGGGGGCGAGAGACGAGCAGCCTTAGCAGGGAGGACATGGAACATCAGCCAATTATGATGGAGACGGTAGTAATGTTTCAAGTTCGATACGACATCTAAGTCATCGAAGTCATGGTGTTTTGTGAAAAGTAACAGTGTTTTGTCTCTCCTGAAAAGTAGCACAATTTGATCAGTCTCTGGCACAATTGGCAAGTTCATAATGACCTGTATAGCGGCGCGATGCATGGCTCTGACGAGCAGCTGCCGGTACTTGGCCGCGTCGTCCTGTGAGGCGCCGCCCGCGCGCGCGGCTTCCTTGCGCAGGACTGACACTAGCTCTTCCGCGTGACGAGGCGTTACTAGGTCCAATGCTGGAATAATGACAATGACATGAGCATTGCGGCTTTAATGATACGAAGGTCGAGGTTTCAGAATAGCGAACAAGAAGCATGAATACAGAGGAAGGGGTCAGAAGGTCATAGGATACAATAAAATTGACCCCCTTATTCATGACCGATTGAAGCACTTCACTTTTTAAAAATCATTCCAAAATGTCGGGCTGACGTAAACTTCAGAAACAAAATTGTGTCGCTAAACTAAAGCGCTCAGATAAGAGAATCTATACTCATTACTCATTGGCCGCGCCGCCGCGTCCCCGCCCCCCTCGCGGCGCCGCCCCCCCTATGCCCCCCTCGCCCCACATTACCGAGCTGCAGCGTGTGGCGGCGCACGTCCAGGTCGGAGGAGGCCAGCACCCGCAGCACGTCCATGGCCAGGTCGGGCAGCGCCCGCGCCGCCGCGTCCCCGCCCCCCTCGCGGCGCCGCCCCCCCTATGCCCCCCTCGCCCCACATTACCGAGCTGCAGCGTGTGGCGGCGCACGTCCAGGTCGGAGGAGGCCAGCACCCGCAGCACGTCCATGGCCAGGTCGGGCAGCGCCCGCGCCGCCGCGTCCCCGCCCCCCTCGCGGCGCCGCCCCCCCTATGCCCCCCTCGCCCCACATTACCGAGCTGCAGCGTGTGGCGGCGCACGTCCAGGTCGGAGGAGGCCAGCACCCGCAGCACGTCCATGGCCAGGTCGGGCAGCGCCCGCGCCGCCGCGTCCCCGCCCCCCTCGCGGCGCCGCCCCCCCTATGCCCCCCTCGCCCCACATTACCGAGCTGCAGCGTGTGGCGGCGCACGTCCAGGTCGGAGGAGGCCAGCACCCGCAGCACGTCCATGGCCAGGTCGGGCAGCGCCCGCGCCGCCGCGTCCCCGCCCTCCTCCCGCAGCGCCGCCAGTCGCCCCACCACTATCAGCTTCACGTTGTTGTCGCTCTCCTTCACTATCAGGTCGATGTAGCAAGCCGCCGCCGCCTACAACGTTCACGAGTACATTTTGAAGGTCGTTTCAATCATAGATCGATCGAAGCCGTCCTTAGCACGGCTTAAGTTTAAGCTAAGCTTTTGGAAAGCCACAAATTAGTAAAACAGTGGTGCTACATGGGCAGCACCTTACCTTAATGGCGGCGGGCGCGCAGGACAGCGTGACGAGCGTGCCGGCCGCCTCGTAGCGCACGGCGGCGCTGGGCGCGTTCAGCAGCCCGTACACCGTGCGGATGAAGCGGGACCGCTCGGAGGGGTTGGCCACGCACACCTGCCGGCGGTACGCTCAAATATACTAACTCTGACTGTGTCCTACATGGTGGTGGGGTCAGCCTCCCTTACTTGTCTTCTACACTTCGCTTTATCCTCGACATCGTCTTGGGACACATTGCACTCACTCATGTCTCTCAGCACATTTTCCCCTTTTGTTTAGTAAATACTGGTCTATATTCTTTGTTTTTCATACTTTTCTAAAGTATGTCTAAGGCTAAGGACTCACGGAGCGGTTTTCACCCGCGCCCGCCGCGGTGGCGGAATGGAGTTTTATTTTCAAAACTCACGAGACCGGAGTTTTGTGCGGTTACGCAGCCGTCGCGGTTGCGATTATCGCCCGCAAACTTGGCGGTTGATAATCGCAAGACGGGCGGTTGCAAGACGGGCGGTTAAACAATCAGTTGAGTTCCAGACCGTCATGGACACACACCAGAAACGAGCTGTTGCGTTATACTTCCTTCACAAAAGAATAAAAAAAAGAAGGCCTAAAAGGTTCTGGATACATCCACTGATTGCGGAAAGAGATCGTTATGGATTATTTGTTACTCTTATTAATGACTTAAAGAAGGATGAAGAAAAGTTCTTTAATTATTTTCGAATGTCCGTATGTAGTTATTTAGAACTTTTAAGAAAAACAGAAACTGCTCTTCAAAAACAACATACTAATATGCGAGATCCCATATCACCAGAGGAAATGTTGGCAGTGACATTAAGGTATGTAAGTTTCTTTTAATAACTCGCACGTACGAACATTACCGAACATACACACTCACTCACACACACACACATACACATAGGGGTACCTACCCCCAGTTTTTGCGTCAGGTGTTAATGAAACAAGTGGTAATATTGAAAATGTTTCTTTATTGAAAATACACATCATCTGACAAATTAGTATTGACTGAAGAAACTGATGGAATATTTTGTGGACTTTGGGTAGTATTGCTTTCAGAAGTAGAATAGGTACGATAGCCGATATTTTCTTGACTAAAATTATATGGTGGATTGATAAATTGATAAGATGGCAATGCTGGAAGATTATTATCAAGATTATCAATAATTTGTAGAACTGCTATTTGAAATCGTCTTGTTTTTCCTTCATCAAAATTTTGCAATGAAGGCAAAACTCCTCGAAAAAATGACAAATGTCTATCTTCGCGTTGAGACAACATCTCTATTATTGCTTTTTCGGCGTCGTCTTTTTTTTTTCTTTTAACACCTGCTTGAGAAGAAACTGAGGTGGTAGGTGTAGCAAAAGCTTCTGATGTTGATGCAACAGTAGTAGTGTTAGTAGTAGTAGTTTGTTCAGTTGTAGCACCGCTTGTTAAGGTTGAGGAGGTATTTTCAATAGGTATATTTTTCTTCAAAAACTGTAACTGATCATCATATATGTACTTTTTAGTTTTTTTAGCTCCCGATCCAGATTTTGTTTCCGTTACAACTTTTTTGTTGGTTTTCATCCAGCAATCTTTAATATTTTTCCATTTTTTAATAATCATGTTACCTGAAAAAATATATACGTAATTAAGTAAATTTATTTGTTTCAGATACCTAGCAAGTGGGACTTCAATGCACGATTTGCACTACGCATTCAGAATTGGGCACACAACTATATCAACAATTATAAGAATGACATGTGAAAAATTATGGGAGGTGTTAATGTTTGAATGTTTTCCGGTAATCACTACAGAACTTTTAGAAGAAATCAGCCAAAAATTTTACAAGTACGCAAATTTTCCTAACTGTGTCGGAGCAATAGACGGCAAACATATAAGAATAATTAAACCAGATAACAGTGCTTCAACTTACTACAATTATAAGAATTTTTTTTCATTTGTGTTAATGGCCGTAGTTGATGCGGATTACTGCTTTATTTTTGTAGACATTGGAGCCCCGGGAAGTAATGCTGATTCAACCATTTTTAAAAATACTACTCTTTGCAATGCGCTTAATAGCAATTCTATCAAACTACCTAATGAAAAAATACTACCCGGATCTACTTTGCCACCTGTCCCATATGTATTCGTAGCCGATGAGGCGTTTGGGTTGCATCAAAATATTATGAGACCTTATGGTGGTCAATTTTTGAGTGTACAAAAAAGGGTATTTAATTATCGCCTATCTAGAGCACGAAGATACGTAGAATGTGCATTTGGCATTTTGTCAAACAAATGGCGAATTTTAAATCGTGCATTGGATGTATCAATACCTTTATCAATTAATATTGTGAAGGCATGTTGCATACTTCACAATTTTGTACGAAAACGAGGCGGCCATCATATTAGAGAAGAAGATTTTACTCATAATCTTGAGAGTTTACAAATACCTCCATCAATACGCAGTGGAAGACAAGCCAATAACATTAGAGATGTTTTTCAACAATATTTTATGAGTGACAGCGGAGCCTTAAGCTGGCAATTGTCACAAATTTAATAAAGTTAAAAAGTTAGTTTATAAGTTAGTTTATAAGTTAGTTTAATAAACTTATAAATACTTACCATATTTTTTTTTATTTGTCTCGTTCAAATTTTCAAAATCATTATTTAAAATACCGCAGATTTCTTCCCATGCTTTGAGTGTCAAGTTCTTATACTTATACTCTTCTAAGCTCTTATCCCATACAACTGGCCTTTCTTGAACCAACGTAATTAGTAGATCGACTTCAATATCAATATCCATTTTGTTGACAAATGTGCATGAACGCGTCACTACGCAACGACTACAAAATGGCGTCGGATTACCTAGCCCCCCGCCCCCCGCTGTCCACGCGCGGTCGCCCGCCAACCGATCGCAGAACGCGCGGGTGCAACCCGCCGCGGCTACGGGACCGCGACCCGCGCCCGCCGGTACAAGATGACCGCCGGTGCAGCGGGACCCGCAAACAATCGCACACGCCGCGGGCGTAAAACGCGTCGTGAAATGTGCTTTAATTTTTTACATAAATATCTGTATTCTACAAAGGCTGCGGGCCCGCTACCGCGGCGGGCGCGGGTGAAAACCGCTCCGTGAGTCCTTAGCCTAAGGGGTAAAGAAAGAGCGGGCTCTTTTTCCGCAACTAGGCCGGTAATCGGCCCTTTTTGCGTGACATATGCGGGTTTTCCTCACGATGTTTTCCTTCACCGAAAAGCCAGTGGTATGTAAATTCGTACATAAGTCCTAAAGAACTCATTGGTACGAATCGGGGTTTGAACCCGCCACCTCAAGAATGCGAAGCGTCGGTTCTCCCACTGAGCTACCACGGCTCTTATGTCTAAGGGGGAACTAGGCAATATTTTGTATTCTTCTCAAAAGTGTAAGAAAGAAATAGATTTGAATATGAAGCGATGCCAGTTTAGCGTCGTTTATTCAACGATTTGAATAGCGTCGACTTACGCAATACATGCTTGCACTTGCACATATAGACAAGCCAGTGATTAAGCCTGTTATGAGCTGTAAAACAGTCAACCTATGTTTTTTTTATTTTTTTTTTTTTTATTTTTATGTAATTGAGTGACGAGACGAGCAAATCGCTCGCCTGATGTTAAACGTCACGTTTGCCCATAACAGGTCTGCGCTACCCAGAATTTTGAACTCACAGAATTCAAGACCCTGCGCGGCACAGCACTGCGCTCGTCACCCTGAGATATAAGTTGTTTAATCTCCCATTTGCCCTGTAATTTCACTGGAAACAATGCCCTTCCAACCGGAACACAGTAATGTTTGCACATTACTGCTTGGCGGTGGAATAACTGGCAAAGGTGTGGTACTTCCCCAGGCGGGCTCTGCAAAAGAGCCCTACCACTACAATGTTTAAACTCGATACTTTGTGAATTTCATGTTACTATTATTTTAGACAAACCTTATAAATAAGCTCTACGATAACCAACTGCAGTATATCTCCGAACCCGTGGACGTTATCCAGCCTCGAAGCCAGGTAGGTCAGCGCTTTCTCCTGGTCAGCGTGCAGCAGCATGAGGAAAGCGTTCCTTTTGCACGACATGTCTTGTTCGCCCTCGAGGAAGGTGGCGATCAGTTCTGGTGCATCGGGGATTAGGAACTCGAAGTTACTGTAACAAATATATGTTTGTTAGATTAGGTAAAGACAAACAAGGAAATACAAAATAAAATATTAAAAACAACTAGAGTGTCCGTATGGTGATTTAGGTATTCGCATTTGGCGAATTTATTTATTGCAGCATTAAACAATTGAAGCTATTTTCACCAAGGTTAGTTTATAGGTTATAATTATTTTTTATTCATTTTAAAACATGGTTCTGTAAAAAAATACAAAACAACAAAATTCTAAGATTTCAAAATACGTGAAAAGTGCGACTGAAACTGAACCGGACCAGAATGAAGTGGAAGGACTGGAGAGCAGCATAGAACATCAGTTGGTGGGTGAATCACTAAAGCACTAAAGCAATATTTGTATCTCACCGATAGATGGTAAATATGGCAAGAACCGCATTCCTCCGCACGTAGGAGTGTCGGTGGTCGAGGCAGGCGCGGATGGCCGGCATCAGGGGCTCCAATAGCTCGGGCTCCTTCAGCTTGCACAGGAAGCGCAGCGTGGAGCCCCGGATGAACTCATTGGGGTGCTGCAGGTCCTGTGGGGGAATTAGCTTGTGTAGGACAAATAGCTCGTTGGAGATGAAGAAGGATGGCGCTTCTTAGTATCGTAAGACAAGACAAAAACTGTGTCGCTGTGCCAACAAAGTTAGTTAGTTTAGAGCCTAAGCTAACCTAAACGAACCAAATTTTATTTTATTTTATTTATATATTCAAAATATTCTGATAACACCTAAATAGTCAAAAAGAATTATTCAACATTTGTCAAGCCTAGTATAATTTATCAACCAAGTAGGCGTAAGAGCAATTACGAGTGCGATTACACGCGGCGTTTCCGGCTACGTAAGCGAAATACAAACTCAAATTCTTTTTCCCAAGATTTTTGATCCTGAAAACAAAACCAAACATAACCAATTGTTATGTTCACATAAAGGGATTTCTGACCAACTATCAAATATACCTGTAATTTTATTAAAAGATGCTAGTGACTTGTCTATGTCGGCATATCTTCAATCTAATCTAATCTTCTCTTTAATCTGATCTTCTATATACCTTCCTGTAAGCATCGCAAACGAGAATCATCTCCTGCAGCAGTTTCCCATCAGATGAGGTCTTGGGGACAATCTCCCAGAAGATAAGCAGTAATTTCTTGATGGTGTGGTCTTGCAGCGGCAGCACAAACCTGATGATAATCATCAACAGCCCCGGGATTTTTTCCCCGGAGAGAATTATACTGATGACTTTCTTTAGGGCCTCAATTTTCTTTTTCGTGTCGCCTTTTTCTGTAAATATTAAATCATGTCTTTTTATTTGATTCCAGGTCTTTACAGAAAATTATGATCACTAAAAAACAACTTAGACATCTTATTTCAAGTATGTTATTACATCCAGGTTGTTGTGAAATACATAACTTAATACAAAACTTGCTTTTATTTATAGTTTAAGTTGTAGAATTACCAAGATCAATTTTGAGCTGCATCTCATTGTTGGGCTCGGAGTCAGTCGGGAAGTTGATGAGGGTGTAACATGGCTGCTCTACTCCCGCCATGCTGCTAAACAACCAGTTCAAACATTGAATTAAAATAATACATTTGATAGAACTACAGCTAACTTACAAAATTGCTTGAGAATGCTCAGGCGAGTTTTAAGTTGGTCAGTGCCAAGATTCAGATTCAAATTCAGATCATTTATTTGGAGATCATGAAAATACATATCATTGCATACATGTTGTTAATATTATTGTTACAAGTGTATTTTTTTAGATACACACACCAAAACTGCACAGGTGTATTGGAGCTTAGTGTTAATAAGTGAAACATATTATATGCATGTTTAACAGAAGTACAAGAAAAAATATTGTAGCACACTTTACTTTTGGTTTGTATAAAACCTAACTTTTTTTTTTTTATTACTTCTTGGGCTGACAAATTTCACCTTTGTACCATATGTGCAGATATCCTGATATCTTAGTAGCAGAGTAAAAGGGTGGCGAGAAGGTGCAATTTAACGTTTACAGGTGACTCGTTCATAAAATCTAGTTATTTAAACATCTCTTGCATATCAATCTATGAAAATCACAGCAGTAGAGTGCCCGTGTCTAAATTTATACAGATCTTTGATCTTTTTATACGTAGTGGTTAGGTATAAAATGAAATAATAAAGCCGAATGTTGATTCAGATACCCTTACATTGCTGAAAGGAATCCGGTATGGGTGAAGAAACATCAATTGCTTACCTGAAAAGATACTTTTGCTAATACCTTGATCGTAATAAATATATACACTATTGTATACTGAAAATAGAGAAAAAGCACGCTCACTTCGTTGTAAAATAACTATTTTCGAATCAAAAACATTGCAATACGAATTACGATACGTGTCCACGTCCAACAAATTCACTTTTCACGAATAATCAGAAACGTCAAAGTCAATCACGGCAGCCAGGTCACATGTTCAATTTTTCCCATATTAAAAATTTTCCCCTCAAAATGATGCCATTTGAAAGTAAAGTAAAAACTATTGCCTGTGTACGATGGTTGATTAAATTAATGTAAAGTCTCAACAGTCTATCCTTTCGGACATACCATGTGGTGTTTGTTATGAAACATCGGTAATTTTTAGTAACAAAAAATAAACCAAACAATTCATACACAAAAAAAAGCCAAGCAAGCAAACAAACAAAACAGTACTTAATCAAAAAATTAATGCTGATTTTACTCACGCTGGGGGAGAGGGGTGTAATTTTTAATGGCAACAAAAATTAATGCATAATTTAATAATATCAATTTTTTTTAAATAAATCAGATTCACGGCACTTTATATATTTATGATCTAAAGATATTAGTTTTTAATATCAATGAACTCAATTTTTTTCCACAGCGATGACATATCCCAAAAATTTCCCAAAAAGCCAATTTTTTCCCAAGAATCGTAAAAAAATACTCTAATCTGGCAACTCAAGGACTCAATCAGAAATAGCAGTTAATGTCAATTTTATTTCTGTTTTCAATGTCAATTATTTATTTTTTTATTTATTTTTTATGTTTTGATATGTCACTGTCAAGTGTCAATGTTTTTTGATTGTCACCAACCAAGAAATTAGGAAATTGCCAGACTGAGGTTTATTCCGTAAGTCTGGGGAAATATTTTGCTGTTGGGAAAATGTTTGCGTTTTACCTAAGCATCCTTAAAAACTGCAAAAATACCAACTTATACCAATTCTTCCCTCCTCCCCTTCCTTCTGTGAAAAATCAGCAGCACTTAATCAAATGCTTATTCTTATTTTAGTCCAAAACTATTTTAGGGAGTTTAAGGACGATATGATATGTAAATTTAAAAAATTATCAGGTGAATCTCTGTCCCATTATTATATTTCTTTCGTAAATTTAAGGAGCAAAATAAGACAAGAACATAGTTTAGCAAAAAAATGCATTTATTCAGTTGAACTATCAGAACTGTTATTAGTATTGTCATTTTTTCAATAATATTGTCTATTCTAACATCTCGTTCAAAAATTTAAATCAAGAATTAGAATTAGAATCTCGTTCAAAATCTTGTAAAATTATTTTCTTTGTTTTGTCTACGACTTTTCTACAGTCTTATAGGGACTTAAGTAACATTGGTGGAGTAATCTGGACACGCTGATCACGACACAGAAAAATAGTATTATTAATTGTCAATACTATGTTTAAATTATCAGCAATAAAAGGCTTAAATAAATATACGTAGTCAGTAAGATCAGTCCAATAAAATAGCCGGGTCAGTAAATTGTACCTAACCAAATCAATGATTTTTCTATTAAGTTATTTTTTGTATTTTTATAGTTTGTTAAAAGAATATTATATATTTATGTATTATTATAATCATAACATGGTTATTAATTTATGGTGATATTTCTTCACAAGTAATCATTGCATTCGATTCAACTTATCAGCTTTCGATTTTTAGAGTAACATCCCTAGTGTTTAAAAAGAAAAAGGGTTAACTGACGCAACATTGTAACAACGTTCAGTTCTTTACGAGATCATAAATTATCTCGTAGATCAGTAATTGTTTATTATGTTTAAAATGGGTTATTAAAAAAACAAATCATAAAATAACTCGTATCGGTCATTATTACAATAAATATGTAATCGTAATTGAAAAAAGTTAAGCAATTGTGCAGTTCTAACAAAACGAAAAAATATATTATTTATGCCCGCCATTACAAGGTTACGTTGTTGAATTTCGATGAATTGTCAAATGTGACCTATTAAAGTGGCCCGACTATAGGTCGGATAACGGTAAGAAGATGATGATGATGACGAATGATTTGATATGGGAAAATTTTAAAAATTGATAGGGCAACTCTGAGTTGCGAATTTTTCTGCTGATCTAAAATGGAATTGAATCTTTAGATTCATTTTTAATATTTACAGCATACAGCTGACATCATGGATTATCTCGTAACTCTCTTCTACGCATTATTCTGTGTTTGCGTCGTGTATCCGCCCACGGAGTTTGTCTCCGCCGGTTTCACGATAGCCCACCTGTTTGAGAGGTTCCTGGGCTCTGAAAATGTTAACTTTATTGGGTATCACATGAAAAGAACCACTATAACTATGATGGTTCACGCTGCACTTCCTTTCGGCTATGTGTTAACGCTATGGTGTGCAGGATGGCAGTCCGAATGGGTCGCAGCGTCGTTTTACGCAACCCTAATCATCTTCTTGCTAGTAGCATATAAAATGCTGAACTGGTGGGAATATGAGAAAAAAGGACACCCCGTCGTGAAAACGTTACTGCCCTATGTTACGGAAGGAATAGATTGGAGGGTTATTGCTGCTCAATTGAATGTTGAATTTAGGCAGTAAGTTCACCTTTTTATTATAGTTACTCATAGTAGTTTACTTGTATCGGCGTGAAATGAAGACATACTTAGTTTTTGCATCTCATTTTCATTTAAGTTAAAGGCTTGTAGTATCTTATTACAATATAACTTGACCACCCACATTATGTCCATGTTAATCAGCTAAATTGAATGAGATGACCTGTATCTATAGACTTAATCTACTAAATTGTAATAATTTTGGTCCACTAGAAACAAAAATTCCTCAGATTTTACCCTTGCACCAATTTTAGTACTTATTTTATCTTTTGTGACGTGAATGATTCCAGGGTGGATAAAGTACTGTTACCTCTGACGAGCACCAGCAAGTTTATAGCCATGCCGAGTTATCTGATCAAAGTGACACAATACTCCGTCCAAATTGTCAGGCAGGATGAATGCACACTGGTAGCCACAGCGGTATGATAATATTTACTTATTAACTGACTGTCTGAAGTTATCTTTTTCGGGTCTGTATTGATGTAAGTGTGTTCAAATGTGACCGCTTAATTGACTAAATGGATTTTGGATTATGAGGTGTTGTTAGATTCTATAAGCAACACACACAAACACACAGTGTCATAACTCATATATGCAACCAACATCTTGCAATCAATGTTCTTTTCTTTTGATAAAAATACTTGTTGTTAATATGTGCTACAAACTGAACACATGGTTAACAGAGAAGAAAATCTTAACACAAGATTCTGATGATTGATTTAATCATTTGGAAAGCTAAGTGAAAAAGATCTTAAACTTACCATTTATAAAACAATTGCATCTCACATCTGACCAAAGCTGTTATTTTTTCACACAGACAGACCACCACTCCCTATCACCAAATGGGGAAGAAGAGATCCAATATGTAAACATTGAAGTTATATCTACAAGAGAGGACATCAAACCATTCAGCTTCAGAGTGTCCACAACAGCCTTAAGAGACGACCTGCAACCTCGGCTGCTGAACCCAGTGAGGGTGCCGGAGAACCTGTCACTACTTCCCACACTTATCGAGAGATTTGTATCCGTGTTCAAGACTTATGTAGAACAGAATCCTGTGTTTTATATTGATGAGGTGGGTCTTATGTTTTGAAATGTGTAGTATACATATATGCATCTGCATAAATATGTATGTATGTCATATAACAAAGTTTGTGTGGATGTGTGAAATGTGTGTATCTGTCAATGTTTGTTACCACATATCTCCACAATTACTAAGCCGATTTCGATAACACTGGGGATGTAGATTTCATACAAATGAACACATTTTATGAGTAGAGATTTTTTGTGTTTGCTAGTATTACTTAACTACGAAATAATCATCGCATACGATAATGGTTTCTGCACTCTATTTCTGATGCACAGAATGTACTTTTGTTTGCAGGAGCCGGAGCAGTGTATCGGGTGTATGCACGCCATGGCCGACGTGAAGCTGTTCCGCCGCTGCCAGACCCCGCCGCCGCACCTCGTCGGGGGGCCGGAGGAGTGCCAACCCTGTAACTGCAGGTCACTATTTGTTACTTTTAAACTTTCAATATCTAAACAACTGCTTTTGAAATAATGATTTTATAGAGCTAAGAAAGACCCCAGCTGTGGGATGATGATTGTATCGCATTAAATATGATGCAGTATATAGGCCGGAGAAGACAGAACACAAGGACAGAAGAAGTAAAGCTCACTTATGTACTTGTACTATCAACGCTCACAACGCGACTGTTACGAGACGCGTGGCTATGAGCGATGTGCATGTGTGTGTTAGTTGAGGGTGCTTGCTATAAAACTTAGCTTCTGTGCTCAATGTTTTACGATATAGCTGAGTAGGAGGTATAGTGGAACTAAACACAGGATCCTTATTTTGTAATTTTTTTGTAATCATAATATGATTATTTAAAAGTAATATAATCATCAACCGAATTAAATCGAAGCAACGACTCTGTCCTATAATTTCTGACAGCTAATTCTAATTCTAAGTAGGGGTGATAAGACCTGCACTGATGTCTCGCTCTTTTTGTGTTGCCACTGTTTTGTGCATTGTTCGGGCAGCTTCTGTACATCTACCATGAGTTTTTAGCCATTTTACTCGCTATCGACCGCGTTAACATTTTGTATGGCAAATTGTACAGCGCCCCTAGCGGTTACTCGTAGAACTAAAATCGGCACCATGAGTCGCTGAGTAAACATCGTATCGACAACTAAATGTCAGCGAGTAACGTCTTTAAGCCGTTGCCACAAAATCGGCACCATGAGTTACAAATTTGACAGATGCCATCGAGAAATACCGTCTCGAGTGTAGTTAACTTACTCACTTACAAATTGTAGCGTGAAATTGTTTCGATCCTCCAGTTTTTGTAAAAGTAAATTTAATTTAGAGAGTTATATTGTCTAAATAGTGTCGATAAAACGTTATTTTACATGAAACTTGAATGTTTAAGGCGCGAACAAGAAAAATCTTAAGCTGGCATGAGAATGATACTTGAAAAATTTATTATGAATTTATTTAGGAAGACATTTTTATATCAAAGAATATGTATTATGCTCCATAGGGATACTTTTGAGGATTTATTTCGTGACTATACAAGATTTGAAATCCACACAAAGGATCTTATTGGAAACAAAGATAGGTACTTACTTATGGAAGTTTCATTTTAGTTATAAATCATCCAAAAATGTACATTCCACGACTTTGCCGGTTTTATAATGTATCATCACAGTTATCACCATTATATTTTAGGCAGTTCAATTTACGCCGGCGCGGCGAGTACCTAGCTACGTAAACAAACACTGACGAAATCTAAAACCATTGCCCATTGGACACGCACTTGACCTTGGCCGTATATTAACCAAATAAATTTAAAATCACTAACTATTCAGGCTCAAGCTCGCTTCTATGACGCTTTCAATTAGCAGGGTTATTTTAAAGTACTAAGATTTTTGTCAATGTATCCCTTACTCCGTCTTGTGAGTATTAGTTGGAAAGAGAGAGCAATAATCGGTGTGAAGTTAGAAACGGTGTAGTGCTGCCAACATAACGATATCAAAATGTACTCGACAGAGTGAGCTAACTCGAGCAAGCAAGTTAACTTTTATGGAACTCATGGTGCCGTTTTAAAACAAAACAATCCGATGCGCGTTTATTCGGTCCCGACTGAAGTAAGTTTTCGATGGCAACTCATGGTAGATGTACTGGCAACCTAATAACCAATAACCGGTGTGTTCCTCAGAGTGCTGTGGTGCGCGGCGTGCATGGCGCGCTGGTGGGCGGCGCGCGCGCGCGGAGCCCCGCCGCAGTGGCTGGCGGAGCGCTGCTCGTGCCCCGTGTGCCGCGCGCGGTTCTGCCTGCTCGACGTGTGCCCCGCGCGCCTGCTGCCGCCGCACGAGCGCCCCGTCATCTACTAGACCACGGACCCACTCAGGGTGCCGATTCATGATGCCAAAGCCCGATAACGTCTACTAAAGCAAGCAAGTATAGGGCAAAGTTTTTAGTCCGCATGAAGGTCTTTGACATTTTGACATGTTATGACGTGACACCTGATACGGTGCCACAAGTTTGTTCTATGTTGACCCTGCCAACAATCATTGACACGAGCACACTGCCCGGCCGGGAGCGCGGCGCCCGAGTTGCACCGTACTGAAGTGACCCGCCACGCTCACACCACGCTCCCGCCACGCTCGCAGTGTGTTACTGCACATTACAAATAGTAAAGTAGCTTGTACTGTAATTTACATTACAGTACACTCAAAATAACAATTCCCAGCGCACGCTTTGTGCCCTGCACCAATATGATATTAACATTTAATCAACTACGTATTTCACTCATAAATTTTAATTATACATTGACAGAAGTTTAAGAAGCTCTTTCCATAACTTCTGTCAAAAAATATTTGTATAAAAGTTTGTATTGATGTTGTTTATTAGAAAGCAAATTTCGTACTGCCCGTGTTCGGCCAGATAATAAAAAAAAAAAAAAATGTGTTAGAAATTAAAATAACGAGCGATGCTATTTTGGAGATACGAGTATAATGTATTCAAAAGTGCTTTGCTCGGAAGGTTGACTGAAAGTGAATTTGTATTTTTAGCGGCACTCCGCGGTTGCGCCCACCGTCATACAAGAACCGCAATTTTTCTAGGATAAAAAGTAGCACGTGTTAACATGGAGTATGAGCTATCTCCATACCAAATTTTAACCAGATCGGTCTAGCCGTTCCAGATGTAGAAGTAGAAAACTTTCGCTTTGACAATATTAGTGTGATGAGACTAGTTCCCTGGTGTGAATCTAAATGTAGTAGATGTGTAGCTAATTTTATACTTTTATAATATAATCTGGTCAAACCTTTCGTTATTGTGGTATTTAACCGACTTAAAAAAGGGAGTAATACTCAATTTATTTGTATATTTTTTTTGTTTGTTAACTTTGTCATTTGTTAACCAATTTGGAAAAATATTTTTATTTGAATGGGTATACTTTCAGATTGGTGCCATCGAAATCGGTTCAGTAGTCTGATTTTAAGATCAAAATTTCTGAAAAAATAGGTTTTCCAAGTAATTTTGTAGTCTGTTTATTTTTTTATTTTAAAGTTTATTATATTTTACACCTAAAATCTATTGATTAACGTAATAAATTAAATGTATTTACTATCATAGTGCAATAAAATTAACGAAAACGGAATAATTTGCCGATAGTGTCGATTCATTGTTCCACTCGCTAATCAAATTTGACAAAATAAAAATAAAAAATTTAAAAAAATCTGCACTTCTCTATGAAAACATGACGTGGTTTAGTCATAATATATTTATAAAATTAATTAAAACAAATGTATACTCTTTCCATTTAATTAAGTTAGACAAGGAGGGCAACAAGTTTAGTTTAGAACTTATAAAAGTTAAGTTTATTAAAAAGTGCAATAGAATCGGCACTATAATTTTATTTATAAGCTATGAAAATAATAATCTTTTGCTTTTAACATAAATAATGATACCAAATTATAGTTAGACGATAGACAGTAATCGTAAAATATTCATATTCTTAGGGTTCCGCACCTAAATCTGTAGTAAAGGGAAACCTTTATGGCGAGACTCTGGTAACTGTCTGGTATATTCGTACTCAGAGCCGATTATCTCGGGGAATGTAAGATTGAGATAATTTTAAGGTTATCTGTTACGAAATGTACAGAACCCTTGCCGAGAGTTCGCTGTTTGTCGGATATATTTTAATAGTTGACGTAGTGATATTACTTTTAGTAAATATTTGTGGTTTAAAATTATTTTATGACTTGAAGTACTGTTATGGCTGTATATTAATTGTGTTTAGCTGTTGTAGATATTTTTTTGATATACAGGGTTACAAGGAAATGGTATGCTGCAAAACTTTTGCCGTTACTTAGATTTTCAATGATACTTACTTGACTAAATGTATAGGATAGCAGATTTCTTTTTTGGAAATTTAGGGCTGGTTTAATAGTAAAAATGGTTCTTAATGATGAGGTACTATGAGTCCTTTTCGGCTTAGATTACCCTTTCCATATAACCCTGTGTATACTTGTCATTATAATAGCAATCTAAGTTTTACTATAAGTAGCCAAATATGCATTTACAATTTATAATTTGGGTATTATTTTACTCTTGATATTTTTGGTAAGCCTATATAATGTATTTGGCACATAATAATAATCATAATATTTTGTAGACGACATGTAATGGAAATAAATGTGATCTTTAGAATAGAAAAAATAATTATAGTTTTTTGTTTAACTTATAGGGAATACTTACCTAAGAAATTCTGATTAGCCAAAATTGTTTAAAAATTAGGTGTTGAATGTAATTTGCACAACACCTTGGCAAGTGAATAGTGTTAAATAGGTTGGTAGGTAGTAGGTAGGCCTAATTGTCTTTTATTTTTGTGGTGATAGGTTTTTAGCTAAAAAAAGACAATAATTTAATATTTTTAAACGATACTAATACGCAGTTGACTTCAATAGAAATGATAAGGAAAGCAGGTTAGTACTCGACGGACAATAATTATTAATGTCTAAAGTAATCGTCTAATCTAAACGATGGGATAGTACCACAAAACTTTGAAGAGTACAGAAGCTAAGCTACTTCCCTAGACCTCCTTGCATAATTCAAAAACTCGATAAACTCCACCAAATCAGACATTTCGCTAAAAAAAACAACACAACGAACACAACATAATATTAAACATGAAACATAACCTCAATCGTCAATGTCAAATCTGTCATTAGTGAAGTTAAGTAAGGGTGCGGCGTTACTTAAAGTTAACGGTTGATTAGGCCCACTAATGATGCATTAGCCGACTCTGAGAGGTGACTTTTTGAAATCTTTACTTAGTGATAGTTTAAGTAATCATTAAACGTCTCTGAGTGCGGCTGTAAGCTTTATAGGTAAGAGCGCGCGAGTAACGCACACATTGACACCGCTCACGAACACGAGTTTCGGGTAAGGTTATCCACCATCCGTCCGAACTTATGGGCTTCTTTCCGAACTTTATCCGGCTTTTTGGTTTAAAATGGAATAGGTGCTTGTGTAATAGAACTTACACAAGCAGTATTAAATCAGTCTATCCCCGTGTAATGTGCCTGCGCAGTGCGCGACTTATAGGCAAAATAAAATTATCGACATGAAGGGGCGCGAGTCTGATGTCCGGACTTTTATTGATGTGTCAGGCTTTTTGCCCGGACTTTTGAAATATTCATAATATAGTAACCCGTGTCCGTGAGTGATGGCTATGTGTGCGTTGGTATTAGAAGTACATACACGAGCTTTACTTCTGTACTCTTATGTTTTCTGGAAGTCGTCTGTTGCCGTGGTGATTACCAACTCAGTGGCCGCAAGTTTCAGCCATTAGTCGATAACCATCAGCCGGCTCTAATAGAACTGAACTGGGTGTTGGTTTGTTTAATTGACCGCTTGCGTGTTACACTTAATAAACCTCGATCAATAGGTATTGATCTATGTGCCTAAATGGTAAAATTATCTGCCTAGAAAATAAAACAATGACTAAAATTATCTAAGAAAAAAAATGGTACCTCTACCTACCTATGTAATATTTAGATATTCTTGCTGATGGGTTAGGAGTTTAGTCAGCTCATGACAGCTCATGAAAATAAGAACCTGGCATGCTATCCACCACCAACTAGGACCTAGGTACCTAACAGCACCTACCTATTTATAGTACATATTTATTAAATAGGTGTATCAGTATTTAGGTACTGCTGTTGCAAACTTGAGTAATGCCACAGAATAAAATTACATAGGTAGTAGGTAGGTACCTACTGCAGACATGGTGATTGATGGCTTGATGAAGCGCAGCTAGTCATCAAGCAGCTACTCGCCTGCAGACAGCTGCAATTAGTACACAATAATTACTAGATATCTGATCGAAGCAAACAAATAGCAATTAACTCGGTCAACTCAACGTTAATGATTGTTAAGTTCCTACTTCTACCACAGACCATAAGGTCAAAGCAGGCGAAAGTGACGCTACGGACTGTGATGTTCTTAAAGTTTTGGCGGTATGAATCGCGTGTCGGCCCTCAAACGGGCCCTGTCACAGTTTTTCAAGACGACAACGTTGCACGGTTTCAAATATTTGTGGTCGGAGTACTGCATCGATAGGTGAGATGCTAATCACTTGAAATTACCTCTAATTCTATACTAGCTGCGCCCCGCGGTATCACTCGCGTGGAGATTGTGATGATGATGATAATGAAAAGTAGGCTTTGTATATATTTTGTACCTTTGACAACGTGTACTTATGCAGTTTTATGATGATTGGTTGAATAGTTAAGGCGTGAAAGCATAAAATAGAAACTCGCTTTCACATTTATAATATTAGTTAGGATTCCTAAAATTGTAGGTAAGTACCTATAAATTTTGTCATATTGCCGGAAATTCCGGACAATGTTTTTTCAGAGGGAATATAGTACTCTTTGGTAATCACTAATCCGCGCCATCGATGATTTTTGAATGACAAAACTCTACAGTAGTTTCCTATTATTCAATAGTTTTTGTACTTTGCCAAGTGTCCAACAATTCACATGGGGTTCCGTAGTTTTTTATTTTATTTATATGTCACGTTCACGGCATGGGATGCTTGTGAGTTGTGTTCGTTTTCAAGTTTACGATATCTATGCAATACCTACCCACGGAACCTACAACCTTAAAAGTACAGATGTACCTAATGTTAGACAAAAACATGATGACGCTTTTACCTTGATTTATGTGTGTGCGTAAAATCACCAACTTTGATTTTGACGCGTCGTTTACGTATAACAAGCGAAATTATACAGGACCAAAGAAACTTCATATTTTTTTTGTGCAAAATTACATTCTCAATTCGTGCAGATATAGAACTGTTTGTCTACTAAATTTTATTATAAATATAAAAATAGTTTATCATAAATGATTTGATTTTAGAGTGGGATGGGTGCTGGTTTGTGTGGCGAGCACGTGTTGTGCGGGCGTGCTGTGCGCGGTGCTGTGGGCGCGCTTCCTGGAAGTGCCCGCGCTGCTCGAGCTGCAGGATGTGTCTATTTACGACAAAGTGACGACCAATATGCCACGCCTTGTGGTCTGTCCGCCTGTGCACAACGTTGTGCAGCACCTGTGAGTAATATACTACAGAATACTAGTATCTAATAGTCTAATACCCACAAAAAACATGTTTAAAAACAATTGGCGAACAAAGCGCAACTGGTTACTTTGGCAACTAGGTTTTTAGACAGGTGACACATATGCTGTAACATAAAAGCATATTGTTATGATAGTAATAGGCATGCAATTTCTACTTATTGAAAACTTACTTTTCCTAATCAGAAATATGAGTACACGTAACGCCAATCGCCTCGCAAGTACCATATCTAGCGTGCTAGTTGGAAGAGAAGCTGCCGAAGACCAGATGATAATACTTGAAAAGGTAATCTCCTTAAGTTTATTACCTTTTTAGTAAAGATACAGATAACAACGATTGTTTCCTCCTTTTTTCATTTCCAGCTACTATCGGACCTAAACACAACTTTAACAGATATGTTGCTGAAGTTTTCTCCTGCGTGCGTAGATCTAATCGTGAGTTGCAGATGGCAATCAGTGAAAGTACCTTGCGAAGCTCTATTTGAAAAGGAACTTTCGACCAGTGGCGTTTGCTGTATCATGCAGCCTTCTGAGTGAGTTGGTGGATCATCAAGAAATCAATTAGATTTTCACTCTTGTTAATTTTTGCAATCATATATTTGCAATTACACAATAGAAAATTAGGTTGTGATGGGATAATTTTATTTTTAGGGCATTTAAAAAGCTAGGTGAATCATCTCGGCCGAGTTCTCTTTACCGACGAATCAGAACGATAGACTTAGCATTGCAATGTTCAAACGAAAATAGCAACGGTTGCGAGGTAAAACTTTTCTCTTAAATAAAATACTTAATGGCCGACTCCTATCTAAACTGAAACTTATCACCTGACTTTAGTTAACAGTATGATGGAAGTAGCTCGTCTAATTTGGGTTGAGTCGGTAACTGACCTTTATAATTTGTCTGTTTTTGTAACTACGTTATTCAGTTGGTTCTTTTGTGGACAATTATTACTCAACAAGCGAAGCGAAGGTCCCGAACTCCCGAGAGTCTACTTTCATTACAACTTTCAAAGATAACTTGAGCAAATCACTAGAGACCCGATCTGCATCAAATTTTATTGGCAAGTATTTTATGCTTTACAAACAAGTTCAAAAATGCCAAAAAAATGTCCATCGAAGGATTTAGGATTATTACAGGCCTTAACACTTTGACTGCGGCTAATAATCACATGCACTTACCTTAGGTGATTAGGTGCGGCTAATAGAGTCAAATGCGTTGTGTTTTACGCGCCTGGCGTGTGCAGTAGGGATGACGATCTGAGATCGATTAATCGAAGAATCGATTTTTCGAGCAGAAAATATCGATTTTTTAAATCGATATGAAGTACTGTGTCGATTCACTGAATCGATATATCACCCTTGAAAATCAACATTCGATTTTTTCTGTTTTGGTATAAACCATACAATTATTTGCATTTAGTTGAATGTGCCTGTAAGAGTGCTGCCGGTTAAAGAGTTAACTACTCATAAACTCGCGAGATGGCTGTATGTTTAGTATCCTTTACTCGCCTCTCTTTAATAAAAAAGTTACGTTTGTAGTCTTTGACTTTATGTATCTATATTCTGTGACGATTGATATTGCATCCAGTGTAACGCCTATTCATAGCTTACTCACTGTATAGTAATACAGTTGTTACACAGATGTTTAACTTTTTTTATTAGTAAGGCCGTTATTACTTAGTATATTATAAATACTTATTTTTTTTTATAGTTGATCTTATAGTTTGATACGGTAATAAAAATAATTGCTATTTTTGAATTCCCTGATTTTTTTGATAAGATATCGTTAATTGCAATATTAATCTTGTTTTTAATAAAATTGATACAAATTTACATTGGAAACGCAAACTTGAAAAAAAGATCGATTTTTTAAGAATCGATTTTGTAGGCCTCGATTTTTTCGTGAATCGATTCATCTATACTACGATTCGAATCGATTTAAAAATCGATCTTTTTCGTAAAGAATCGCCATCCCTAGTGTGCAGCTCCACTCGCGTTGCACAAAGGCTAACACAAAGTATGTGTTTTCCGCAGTCAAATTGTTAAAGTCTTAGAGGTGCATTTGATACCTACTACATAGTTGCATATTGTGTGCTAGTTGTAACCTAATACACTAACATCTATTTATTTTAGTTTTTTGCCAAGTACGATGACGAAACGAATGTACAACCAATGATTTTAACGCCAGGGTACATCTATACCGCTCAAATGTCGTTTAACTCAGTTCCAATGAGTTCCACAGAAGAATTTGTCGAGTCTGAATCTAACTGCGTGACCGGGAAGGGATTTTCTAGGGAAATATGCCAGGTATAAAACTAATAATTTCAAAGTCCATTTTCTAATTTAACTAATTATATTTTTCGAATTGATCGGTTCAGATTCAGACCAGGTAAACTTTTTAGTAATCATGTAAATTACATGCCCTACCACAGGACAAATGTGCAGAGAAGCATTGTGGATGCTCAGATCCACTAAGAGTAATTAGTGGAATCGAAAGAAACAATCTACCAAAGTGCTCTATCAAACAGTTAAGCTGCCTTCGAACATACTCGTACGATGAAAAAGGTGAAATGTGAAAATATTTTTTGTCCATTCGTCACACAATCTATAAAACTTTCGCTGATTTTTCTTATGTTTTTTTAATTTATTTTAGACAATGCTACATGTGTTTGTTTACCGTCGTGCAACAAAATCACGTCCATTATGAGCTTGGAATCAACTCCTTTGAATCTTGACATCTACGTATTTGATCCCATATAGTAAGTTAAAATTGATTTGAAACCATATTTTCAGGACCTACTATATGCAATTAATAACTAATTTATTCGACTGATTCCTTTTTAGTACTGGACTAAATTCCAAATCTACCGTGATGAACTTTCAGCTTAATCTGCCTTCATCGAAAATATTTTCGCTGAACCCCACAGAAACTTGGCTGACATTGTTATGTAAGTAACAAGTGTGTTATGTAGTGTTGTAATTGTGTATGTGTATTATTATTATACAATAAGAATTAACCTTAATCTCAGTAATTACAATACTTATAACAGCAAAGGATGTCTTTTGTTTCAGCTTCTTTAGGTGGCGTCTTCAACATGTTTCTGGGAGTAGGCTTGTTTAGTGCCCTAGAAATTTTGTGTCTTCTAATATTTAAATTGCCCTCAATACTATTAAGATCACGATTTATTTGATTTTAGTCTCCTTATCGGGCATCGTCGTTTTTAATTTATCTATTTTATTTTTCAATTTCGGTACTGGGTACATCAAACATTCTACAAGGTTTTAAGAAAAATTGTATGCTGAGCCAAAAAAAGCTCATACTTGTCGTTATGAACAACTTTTACTAGGGGACCAACCCTGAAATCGTAAAAAAAAATCAGCTACTTACCAAAACATTTTAATTCCATATCTACCTACATTGTGTCGATTTCCATTAACGTTTTTTTTTATGTATTAGCTGATATTTTTTTCTTCGTCAGGACTAAAATATGTGATTATTAGATTATTATTATTTAGGCGGGCACATTCTTACCTTTCCGTTTTTAGGCTCCATATTATTGGCTGTCCAATAAGGGTGAGGCACCCATCTGTCAGGGTTGCCAGATGAATAGTTTTTTTGGCTATTTTTGGGAAAAAATAGGTTTTTGGGGAAATGTTTGAAGGAAAAATGGCTTGGGTTGTGGGTTTTTTGTAACTTCTTTTCATAAAAACAGTACTCTAAATGTAGTTTTGTCTATCTTACACTAAAAGAAACAATACGTTGGACTAGTAGTTAAAAATGTAAACATATAAAACTATAAAATCAAAATTGATATATCTGCCCATATTTTTGTTTTTTTTACTCAAAAGAAAGTTTTTTGGGGGGAAAAAATCGATATGGGCAAAAATGAAAAATTTGACCTGGCAGCCGTGTCTTCGGATCTGTCAGTGTCAGACAGTGGTCTCGAACCTACCGATTTTTCGGTATTTCTACCGATATGGGGTCTGTCCTACCGAAATACCGAAATGCAACGATTTCTCCACGATTTCAGAGAATACAACGAAATTATCCCGATTTTTCTACCGATTTTACATTTCTAAGTTGGCAACCCTTTTAATTTATGTTTTAGGATACGGGGAATCCCTCAATAGTAAGAATGGATGAATAGTTAGTTATTGCAGATTGCGGAATGTTAAATAAATATATCCATCATAATAATCCAATAAAAGGTTTAGATAAAATTGATCCAACAAATGTCAAAAGTGGCAAAACTGATTCGATAGTGCCTAATAATAAGCTCTTTCCCAATATTGTACAGTGCAGTGATTTGCAAGAAATTGATACAGAGTGGCGCATTTTAAGAAATTGTAAACAAATCAAAACGTTATCTGATGATGTAGAACTATTTTGGGATAATACAAGTTTACTAAAGCGTGGCGATGATACTCAAATGTTTCCTTTGTTGTCTACTTTCATCTTTAATATTTTAACACTGCCCCCATTCATCCGCCAACGTTGAACGCATATTTTCACTTATTAATCTTAAGAAAACAAAACAGCGAAATAGGCTGTCTACTGAGTCAATTACTAGTTTAGTACATGCAAAACGACTCTTTAACGACGCTAATTGTTATGATTTGGAAATTAATTCAAATATGACCGCGGCTATGGCCAAAGAGTATTGGTATGATCCTAAAGATAGTAAAAAATAATTATTTTTAAGTGTGTTTTAATGTAAATAATTAGGCTTAGCTTCTTTTTTTGATAAATTAACGTGTTTGTTTGAATATTGTATTTTTTTTGTCATATACCGATTTTGGGTACAAATATACCGATTTTTAGTGGGCAACTCTACCGATTTCGCTCTTTGACGTTCGAGACCACTGGTCCACTGGTGTCAGACAGAACGAAACGAACAGACAGCTGCTGCAAAACGTGTATTTGTATCTTAATTTAAATCACTTTTTCTCTATTCTACCACATTAATATTATACAAAATCTGTCCCCTTCTCATACCTATGTAGAATTTCATTTTACCTATAGACACTACATTTAGTATAACAAATTTTATAATGTCTTCGTGGAAAAAAGCCGCGAAGGCTAACCAAAAAACCCATCGTGAACGGCACCAGCCAGAGTCCCGAAAGCATCTCGGGCTTCTTGAAAAAAAGAAAGACTACAAGAAGCGTGCTGACGACTACCATGAGAAAGGAGAAACATTGAAAGTTCTACGCAAAAAAGTTCTTGACAAAAATCCTGATGAATTCTACTTTCATATGGTCAATTCTAAAGTCAAAGACGGGGTAAGAAAACTTGTGTTCTACCTAGTAACAGTTTCTGCTCCAGCTCTGTGTTGTTATTTAACTATGTATTTATATTTTCCAGGTTCATCATGAGATTGAAAAAGGCGATGAACACACTGGTGAGCAGGTAAAATTGATGCAGACCCAAGATATAAAATATATAAATATGAAAAGGACTATTGAGACTAGAAGGATTGCTAGATTACAGGTATGTAACCAACAATATTCTGAATGCTTTTTTAAACTTCAATCAAACAATGATTTGGTCTGAACATTGATCTTGTTATACCAGTATTCTGCTCAGCTTCATTTTGATTATTGTTCCAGAATGAACTTCATATGACAGAAGTAGCAAATTCTACCCGAAACACGCACACATTCTTTGTAGACGAGGGAGAGGAGAAAAACTTCAATCTAGCCCAGAGACTGGACACCCATCCTCTGCTGATTGGCAGGAAGTCAAACAGGCCTCGGCTAGCTGATCTTGGGAAAATGGATCTTCCGGAAATTAATGAAGAAGTTAGTTCTTTTACTTTAAACTAGTGTCACCCAATATTCTATATGCTAGTTGCTTTTTTTTAAATAAATTGCTGAGCCGATCTTCATAAAAGTGAAGGAAACTGTGTGTCAAGAGGACAGATATTTTATTCACAGAAAATTGCTAGGTGGAGTTTGTATTGACTATTCTGGGAGTTTTATATTATACTAGCTGACTCAACAGACGTTGTCCTGTCAAAAGCCATTGCGTCAATTCTATGTCAAATGTCATATTGCGTAACTATAGCAACCGTATTATGTTGATGCTAACTTGTCAATTTATAGTAAAAATTATCAGTATATACATATATAATTTGCAATAAATTAAAATTGCGACTATAATTTGAGATTTAAACTATCCTATCTCTCAAGTTGGATCGAACTGCACATGGTGTGCGAATTTTATTTTGAGATTTAAACTATCCTATCTCTCAAGTTGGATCGAACTGCACATGGTGTGCGAATTTTATTTTGAGATTTAAACTATCCTATCTCTCAAGTTGGATCGAACTGCACATGGTGTGCGAATTTTATTATAATCGGTTAAGTGGTTTAGGAGTCCATTGAGGACAAACATTGTGACACGAGATTTATATATATTAAGATGTATTTAGATTTTGCCACAAAACTGAGTTTTTAACGTACTAGTACTTTTTGGTTATTAGTAGTCACATTCACTAAACAATGCCAATATCCATCACCATCGCTTGCACGTTTCGTTTTCACTCTCTGTTTTATAATTGCTGACTAATTGTTGCAAAGTTCTAATTAATACTCATTATAAATTGTCTACATTATGTTTTTGTCTTTGTATTTTAGAGTTTGGCAAAAATGCAAAAGAAGAAGGAGAAAGTCTACAAGGAGATTGCGAAGAGGATGGAAAGGGAGAAGGAGCTCTCTGTGATTCAACGGAAGATGGAAGTGAAAAGGCATCTCAAAGATCGCGACACTAAGACTCTAAAACCGAAGAAAGTAAAAAATGGCACCAAAGTCGCAGCTCCCGTCTATAAGTTCCAATACAAAAGGAAAAAATAAAAAACTTGGGTAAAATTATCCTTATTTTTTAATAAATACATCTTGTCGTAATTTGTTTGTTCTTAAAAAATACTTTCACTAGGACATGCATACAACTGTCCTGACAATTTTATCAGACACATTACCAGTCTCAGATCTTAGTTCATAATCTCACATATTTTAAAGTAATACTAAACTAAGTCGGCAGCCGACACTGAGTACAGTATGCGGCTTTTAAGTCTACATGTCGGAAAAAAGTGGAAAAGCGACACACGAACTGAAAAGCTGCGTACTGCGTTTTCCTACATCCACAGTTCTTGTACAATATTTATGCTAAGGCGGTAACTTGTTGGTAACCTTAAATCGTCTTTGGTTATCTTACAACTAACATCACAATTCGTTACGGTTCTCACTATCACCACAGCACGCACTTGTGTTCGGGGTTCATGGGTGAGCCCAAGGGGCATTGCCAGGCCTCCGCAAACTCCTTGGAGTTACTCAGAGTTCCGATTACTCGGATTTTGTTCGGACTGTGCACTCCTTCAACCATTTTGGACTTGAGAGCTCCTACTGTGGAGTTGCCGCACCATATCTAGAAAGGAGAACAAAGAATTAGTTTACGTTTATTAGTTTACGTACAAAATACAGTTTAGGGGTTCAAAACTTGGCCTAATTTCGATCTATTTCCAATAGAAACCTGTAGGTATATTTCTGCGGATTCCTAAACTTCCAAGCGCAGTTAATATTCCGAAACTAGTTTCAAAATTTTTAATTCAGGTTATTTTTTTTTTTTATGCCATTGAGTGACGAGACGAGAAAATCGCTCGCCCGATGTTAAACGTCACATTTGCCCATAACAGGTTTGCGTCACCCAGAATTTTGAACTCTTACAGTTCAAGACCCTGCGCGGCACAACACTGCGCTCGTCACCCTGAGATATAAGATGTAATGTCGTAAAGTATTGATATAAAATTACTCGTATATCAAGGGCAACGAACCCACCATTGACAAAGGTTAACGAATATTACCTGTGCGAAGCCCAGGAAGAAGAGCTGATCAGGCTCGAGCGCGGGCAGGCCGGGCAGCGTGGAGCGCGCGGCGGCGGCTCCGCGCCGGGAGAAGCGGCGGTAGGCCTGCAGCGCCGCGCGGAGCCCGCCGTTGTCCGCGATGTTCTCGCCTTGCGTGTTGAACCCGTGCACCTGGACACAAACGAGTTCACATAAAATATACAATTATACATATTATGTGTCTGAGATCTCATATCACAGTAGACAATGTTGCAAAGTATTTTATACAGAGAAAGAAAATTTAATAAACATTGAAAATACCTTAAAGAAATTAAAAGAAAAAGAAATTAGAGCAGAAGCTATAATTATTTTATTAGTATTAGTAAAAAAATAGATACAGGTGAGGCCCGTCTCAAAAAAAGAGAAAGAAAACAAAGAATTTTTTTTCTGTTTATGAAAGAGTAATGTGGGTTTCAAAGTGGCTATCAAGTGTTCATACCTTGTAGTCAGGCAGCTGCGGCATGTGGTACTTGCTGTACTGGTCGATGATGCACTGCACGCGGCCGTGGTAGTGCTCCAGCGTGGCCGCCGACCACCACTGCTTCAGGTTGCCCTCCGAGTCGTAGCGCCGACCTAGCACGACATTTATTCATTCTTACGCTTTGATCGTGGGCAGAAGTTCACAAAATACACAACTCGCAAAAATTTGACCATGAAGATAAACATAAAAATAATATTTTTTTATTTTAGAGACATAATTAATATAACAGGAGTCAATTCGTAACACTGAACTACAATACTTACTTTATAATGAATATGAATAGGTATAGTTTATGAACAAGTCGTGCTACTTTTTACTGAACAAGAGTTTGTCTGTAATTTATGGTGTGAACAATAAAGAGTACCTATCTATCTATCTATCTACGAAGGAGTCAAGCATGCAACTTCATATTGATCAAAAATTGATATGCGAGTCATGTGACTAGACAATGGAAATTAGTTTTTTGACGACTCATCAGTCAACTTAGTAATTGATAACATTTTACTAATGATTATGGATAAAAATCTACTGACAGTTGTCTAGGTAAAAGACATGCGATGTGTTATTAACGTTTATCTACGTTTCTCACCTTGATCATCAAACCCGTGCGTGACTTCGTGACTAGGGATTGCAATTGCTGGATCCAGCATACAGCAATCCAGCTGGATCCAGCGCCTTTTTAAACATGCTGGATCCAGCATACATCTTGATCCAGCGATGCGGATCCGCAAACGTATCAATTTCTATTGTTTAGTTTTGAGTTGCCGCCATTTTCGAATCGGCGCGGCAACGTTGCCGTTCTGTCACCATAGCACGTGCCGCATGAAAGGCAACGCCGCCCGCCCCCTTTCCCCCTTACCAACTGTACCGCTTATGTTTGTTTATTTTATAAATCAAAGACAGTTGATGAGTTGAATAACTGCTCTCGTCTCGATAGAAAGTGTCTTTGTGTCACTAAGGGCTGATTTTTCAATCCTCTAATAAATCGCCTAATAACTACCAAGGGAATAAATTTATTAAGCTGTTTATCCGTCTCATAAACGTTTCTCTATTTTTCAATAGTCATTTATACCATGAATAGCTAACTGACTCATTATTTAGACTCTGGCAACGCTAACTTCAGACAAGTGAAACAAATATATTAAATGTTTAGGCGTTAGAGCAGGACGGGCAATTGTCACTTCTGACACAAGTGGTTTTAGGTTATGGTTGTGTTTTGCTTCATTTGAGGGGTGTTTTCGGTAGAACAAGAAGCTAATTTGCAAATAACAAAAATAAAATTATTTTTAATGCTAATATAAGGTACATAATTATTAATAGGTAGGTATCTAGACTCCAACATAACTGTATTTTACTGTGTAAACGCTAACTTTACCTTTGTGTTTTGTGCTCGATTTTATCTCTTAACATAGAAAGTAAATGTAGCACAGATTGCTTTGAAAGTCTGAATCGGCGATGGAATTCCATTGAATCCCACGTAGTATAGTGATCATGCCTGGATCTAACAATTCTTTGTTTTCTTCCAGTTGTATTTATATATTCATTAATAAGAACATCTTCTTCAATAGCCAAATCGTCAATTCCGTCAAAAATATCCATAATAACACTTTTTCTTTGTAATAAATACAAATTCGAAAAAAAAACTAATTATTTTGTAACCTCAAAGCTAAAAAGAAACCGTTTTTTTGACAAACTGTAGAATAACCGGTTATCTGGCCGTTCAAACGACAGATACATTTATTCCTCAGATAGTAGAGTTATTCGTTCAATAAACCCTATCTGAGGATTGAAAAATTCAATATTTTGCTATTGGTCGAATAAATGCTGTCTGGCTGTTTATTAGAGGATTGAAAAATCGGCCCTAAAGTGCATATGAAGTGCGTGTTGGTTGTTGTTTGAGAGACTGAATGGTAAGTAAAGTAAAATGTTTATTTTTAATTTTAGTATTAATGTTGATTTGATTCATGTCTCTTACTTTCTCGAAGAAGGAAAAGGAAGACACGTTTGGTGAGGTTCGTCAACACATCGCGAAATCTTTTTGTTTTTGTTTTCTTATTTAAACCGATCTTATTTTATTACCTACCTTTAATTGCAGGAAGTAGGTACATATCCTACAGTGGACTATTTAGTTATTTAGAACTTTGTGTGTGTGTGTGTATGTGTGTGAGTATTGTTGCTATTAAACAAGATTGCTAAAATGCGCAATTTTCTTCTTTTTAAAAAAAATATCTTTATTTTGTTGAATAATGACGAAAGTTAACTAATTGAACACTTGATATGCATTAAATAATATATTTTATAGATGCTAATATTGTAAATTTGCTCAATTTAGTGGAAATTTCTTGAAATATAAGTCCAAACGTGAAGCAGCTGTGCGAAGCAGGTTGGGAGATAAGACTATAGATAAAATTTGTTTTCTAAGGTCTTACTTTCAGAGAATTCAAAAAAAGAAGTAGTCTCTTATCGTCAGACTTTAAACTGCTTAATTATTAAGGATTAACGAGCGGAGAGAAGATTATTTCAAAGCTTTTTTTGTTTGATACAAAAATACTATTGAAAATTAAAATAGTGTTATTGTTACGGTCCTTTTTTAAAAGAATGTTAATTAAGTTAATTTTAAAAGAATTTGTGAGACTGATTGCTACTGATTAGCCGTCCTATCATTAAACATAAGCGTAATTAATAAGATAGTGCTTACTTAGAAACATTGTCTTAAATGTTATATGAATATAAGGTTATATGTTTGTTATTTAATTTTATGTTGATTATTTTGATCTCAAATTATTAAAAAACCAAAGCAAATTAATATAAGATATCACCAAATGAGTGGAAGATTTCAAAGATTATCGTAAGAAGTACAAATTAATAAAAAAAGTCTTAAAAATGTCGTCTTTTTATTTTCGTTCCACGTTTTGCTGGATCCGCGCTGGATCCAGCTGGATTCAGGTCAATCCAGCAAAAATTCCGCTGGATTGAAAACGCCGCTGGATTGCAATCCCTATTCGTGACCCATTATGGCACCGATTGAACCATAGTTTATCGCTCTGAAAACAATTTAACGTTAACTCATATTCCTGCGATTTTAAATCTTGTCATTTTCATTTTGTCTCACGTAAAAATTCGTCTACGTGAGTATTCCCGTGTTTAATTATAACAAAAATGGGTGAAAACCACGTTAGTTTCCATAATTAAGTCTTGTCTTCTATTAAAAAGTTATCTTACTCAATTCCGTTTCCGTAGAAAGGCGGCTGAAGTATGCCGGCAGGGAAAGCTGAAAAATGTGTCGAATATTATGTTAATAACTTGTACCTATTAAGTAGTTCGCGGCGAACTGAACCTCGCGCCCATATTATTAAATCTCCACAACCCTTGGATCGATTTCGCTCATATTTTAAGTCAAACATTGTATTGAAATGACTTGTCTTGATGATTTGTCTGCAAATGAATCATCATGGATCATTTCATGAAGATCAGATAAACCATACTGAAGTTATAGTCTGACAAAATACAAATAGGTGTATCCCACTATTTCCATGGAAATACAAAAGAGAAAAAGTGGGACCAGCGTTTTTTACAAATTATATCCCATTTCTATTGCGACAAAAAAAACAATCATTAGTCCAATCATCAGGCCCAGTATTTCTATCAATAGAAATACCTAATACAAATAATGGTAGGTATACACCCATACAAATGCATCCAAACGCCGTTTTGTTCCACAAGACTGAGATCTAACTTCGCTCGGTCAATAATTTTGTTTTCGAAATAATGTAGGAGATTAGTAAAGCTAAGTACTCACTGACTGAATTCAATGTAGCCGAGTAGAAGGCGTTTACTGTAGTAGCAGTTGCCACCCATCTGCAATGGATACACGCATTTTAAAACATGAAAAAATAAACGCTTAAGTTCTTATATTTTTCAGAAGCAGGATAGAGTGTAATATTAATTTTTTGGGTTAGTTACCGGTTTCTATCTGGCTTTTCCCGCAGCGACTCAAACGACTTCTTGACAGCCGCCCACGTCAGCTTCAGGTATGTGTCGAATAGACTGCCTTCCACTACTTCCGCCTGGAATTAGCAAAATAATTTATTTAGACTTTTATTTTTACTGCCTTTTTATTTTTATTTTTTTTACTGCTTTGTACCTTCGTATTTTGACCATTTGAACTCAGCTTTACATCGGCGATATAAAAGCCTATGGTTTCTGGCTCTATTTTAGCCAATATGGAGAGGCCAAAAGAGGTAATATTCAGAAAATGGGAATTAATGCTTAGATTAGGTAGGTAGGTATACTTACTTATACAATTTCAGGCAAGGTAATGATCGATACCTATAACTGGATAGATAGATATATCGATCATTACCTTTGTGGCTTTACAATAGGTAGATAATTCCTTATTAAAGAGAGATGAAAGATTCCGATGCAATGACGCTAAACTAAACAACATTAGCGTTAACACATAAAAGATTTGTTGGATAACTTACGTGCTTATAATGCTTATCCAACTGTTCATGAGTGAGCAGCCAGGCGGGGAAGCCCACGAAGTTGCGGATGGCCTTCAGTTTGCTGAGCGTCTTGATTCGTGTGCTGGAGTCCATCCAGTCCAACTCTTGGACGGCGTCAGCGAATGCGGAGCGGACGTCCTCGATCATTTCTATCGCCTGAGTAGTAAAAAATTTATGGTTGATATTTTGGGTCTCAGAGTTTGAAGTAGAACTTTTTGACTTGTCTCGTAAAATCTTTGGATTTTCATATCGAGATGACTCTGTGAATAAAAAAATAATATTGATCTTATTCGAATTTAGGACAAAAACCAGAATAATCATTATTCTAGTAGTCCTAAACAATTTTTAAATCAATATCAGCGATGCGATGGTAGGTAAGTAGGTACTGTTGATTTTGAAGTAGGTACTAACAAACTTCTGGATTTAATACACCAGGCGTTCAGTAACGGTTAGTCAAAGTAACCCCCACAGTCCGGAACCCACCTTCTCCCGCTCGGCCTGGTCGAAGTGCCTCTTCACGTAGAGGTAGCTGAGCGCGACCCCGAAGTTGGCGTTGACGTTGGCGGTGCAGGACTTCCAGCGCGGCGTGCGCTGCTGCAGCCCGAACACGGCGCGAGAGAACTCGAACCCGAGGTCGCGGAACACGGCGCGCGACATCGGGGCCACCGTCGAGAACACGCTCCACCACAGGAACCGCTCTGGGAAATGGAGACCAACGTTAAGGCAAAGTGCAAACGAAAATGATTTCTTCAATGCTTTTACTGGGTTTTTGTAATCCAAGAAAGATTGCACAATTCTTGGACATAGAAGACCCTAACACATAGGGCCTGGCAAGGCTTGAATTGGAGGCAAGTCTGCATCTAAATGTTTTTGAAATAACTTGGAATTACCCAGGTGATTGATATGATGCAAGGAATCTTGTCAGGAATTAATTATCGTTCCTGAAAAACAGCTTGTTTCCTTGTAGACTTACCGACGATGATAGGTTTGGTGTCCGATAGGAGCGTGGCCAGCTTCTGCAGGTACGGGAGGTCCATGACGATGACTCGGTCCTCGTGCGGGTGCAGCGACACGCTGGTGTTGGCGAACACCCGGTCCAGGTAGCCTTCCCAGTCGTGCTGAACATGATAACTAGTTAGAACCAAAATTCCTCTTGGCTAGGGATTTTACAGTTACCAAACTATTATTTGCAGTCTTAAAAATATCTTAAAAATATAATATATGTATACTTAGTAGGCTTTCATTTCTATCAACTAGGTCAATTTCGAAAGTGTTCCTATGCTTTTTGTATTCACTCGAACAGTAGGTACTTACGTCGTTCCACTGCGCGGGGCCGCCAGCGGAGCCTTGCAGGAGCTGCTGCACGGTCACTTCGTGGAACAAGTGCGTACCGCTGCGGCGCACCTCCACCGGAGTCATTATCTGCAATCATCAATTAAAACTATTTACCTTTATCTAAAGAAATTACGAGGTATCAAGTAAAATTATCACAAGACATTGAATTCCCCAAACTACCGCTGGGTGTTCCACGGGTAATATTTTGTACTCATGGAACATGCGTAAGAAACCAAGTAAGTGGCTAACTGCTCTGATCGGTTTGCAGTTACTGTTGTGCTCACTGTTTTTGTCTTGTGTGTGTCTCCCTCTTTTCTTTCAGTAAGATTTCAGAGTCAAGTCTTGTCTTACCTTGGCCAGCGCCTTGCTAAAGTCGACGATATCGTCCGCGAACCCCTCCGCGTCGGCCGCGGGGTCGGCCGCCGCGATCATGTCGCGGATGTAGCGCCGGTACTGCGCCAGCTCGTGCGCGAACTGCGCCGGCGCCAGCAGGTAGCGCTCGCTGAACCCGGGCGGGACCTGCTCCACCTGCAGTCGGGGACGGGGACGGGGATACAAACATTGTTACATACTAAGGTCTGCCTTACTATTTCAAACCCGTTAGAAACTAACGAATACTTTTCTCTACATGCAAAGTTTAACGACAAACAGAAATGATAGCGGGTTTTCCCTTCCGCTTGTTACATTAAGTTAGGTAGATTGAACATTAAGCATTATGTTATTTTTCTGTTGTATGGATCATGTATCACTCACCACAACTCGATTCCTGCTAGTATTCCTGACGTCCTCCGCGACCTGCACGCTCAGTAGCACGTTGAGCCCCAGCATCCTCCTGCCGCGGCCAGCGCTGATCTCCCACGAGAAGTTGCCGCTCGGTTCCGCCGGCGGGTTGGCGGGCAGGTTCAGCTTGGCGAGGATCTTCTGAATCGGTTTTATCCCGTCCTTTTCGAGTTTTTCTAAAAAAGCCCGAGTACCAAGTTTTTAGAGTGCAGTGTGATCAATATTTATAGGTAAAAGTGAATGACGTGTTAATTGTGAATATCTGTTCTGGGTCTCGGTCTTAGTTGTCCTTGTCTTGTAACTATTGAACTTTTGTCTATTGTTTTCAGCTACTAGCTTATAATAAGCTTGTATTATAAATCTAAGAGTCGGTTAATGTTATCGTAAATAGCTGTTCGGCTACGCTGTAGACGCTATCTAAGGTCCCAGCATTAGTCATTTATAAAAACAATATCATTTCTAATTAAAATTGTATCTCAATTGAGTTGTATTTCAGTTTGGTCTCAGTTGTATTCAAATAGAGTCATGGCGTGTTATACTCGTAGAATCCAGATCTTATTTGTTGTTCTTATCTGTCTGTCATGTGAGTATTCATTATGTACAATAATATTATTTTAATTTTTATATTATTGCTATAACAATATTTGAATCTTAAAAGTGTAAGTGTGTTCACATTAGATGAATTTAATTTTGATAAATAAAATAACTTTGTATATTTTTACAATTAGTTTAGGTACAAAAAAACTTCTGTATTATTAGAAAGTCTTTATATTTTAAAGTCTTCATACTCTAAATGCTGCTATTGGTGTTTCAATACGAAGAATAATAATGAAAAGAGGACTAAAAGCCTTCTTAACAGAGCCCAATTTTCATTCTAGATAAACTGTTTCATAAATTTAACTAAGAAGTCTAAACCAATATAATTACATATGATATATTTTTGTTATAATTAAACACGGGAATACTCACGTAAAAATTAAGTCGTCTACTACGACTAGTTTCGGTCACATTCGGTGACCTTCAAATTACGGTATACTTAGGTACACAACATAATAAAAATCGTTTAAAATTTAATTTTATTAAATCTTTATTTACAGGGGTATTAGGTGAAGAATATTCATTATATTCAACTACAGAAATAAATAATTTTAATTATGATCACTTAAAAGTTAAACAGACAGACGTAGAAGCCGATCATACTAAACGTGAAGATTTACCCAGCGATGTTTCATATTCGCGACATGCGGGTGATGCGGGTAATATCCCGGATGAGGCACACGGTCGAGACGACACGGTCGCGCCTCTGGTACGTAGTCATAGCCCAAACATCCCACAACCAATCAATGTTATCGTAAATTTCGGAATCAATAGAGTACAGTTTTTACTAAAACATACTTTGGGATTGTTGTTTTAATTTTATAAGGAAATAAAAATAAAAGAAAAACTTTTCTTAACACTTTGACTGCGGAAAACACATAGGTACCTTGTGTTTTCCTTTGTGCGACGCGAATGCGGCTGCGCACACCAGGCGCGTAAAGCACAACGCATTTGACTATTAGCCGTAGTCCAAAGTGTTAAGAATTTAATCGATGGAATAAAAGTAAGTTTTATGTAATATTGTAGTGTTGGTTTTCTTCTTGATTTATGGCATAATAAAATATTGTGAACAATTCTTATATTTCTTATATTTAACATATTGTACTATCCTTTTGTGGTGTTTAAAACGTGTTATTGTATCTATTATATTTTATATACGTAGTAGATAATGTCTGAATCTTTTTTATTCTCGAATACATAATTAATAATCTTTAACTCAACTTTGGCAAGGTTATTGATGAAGTAATTTCCTCGAAACAACACTGTTATCAGTTAGTTAGTAGATACGAGTAGGTAAAGTTAGGAGTCAAAGAGCGGCGATAAGCAAAATTTGATTTGTTACTACACATAATTTACTTCAAATGATCAGCAGTGCCAGAATGGTTCTTCTTATCGTTTAGAAATAAATAATGTAAAGTATTGCCTTGCACTGCTGGACCTAGGTAGGTGACACTGTATGAACTAAATCCTACTTCCTATCCTAATATTATAAACGCGAATGTTTGTGAGTATGCATGGATGTTTGTGACTCCTTCACGCTAAAACGTCTGAACGGATTTAGATGAAATTTGGTATGAAGGTAGCTTAAAACCTGGATTTAAATGTAGGCTATTTTTATCCTGGAAAATGTGGGTAAAACCGCGGGGCACAGCACAGCTAGTCTTAAATATAAAGTAAAGTGGTTCTGTTAACTTGTAGCGTTGAATACCTACCGACCATAAAATTAATAGAGTACCTACCTACCTACTCTAATTTGATTACTGTTTCTACTATACTTTTCCGTTTAGATACGAGTACACGTTGTCAAGAGCGGTCTCACAACTGGACGTTATGGCTAGATGAAAAACAACACCCTTCTCTTTACAGCAAAACTAAAGTTACGAAGTTACAATGCTTAAGTGCATGTTGAATATATTTTTATCGCAGGCGCTTTGGATAAAAAACTACGACGACGCCTGTTTAATTTGACAAAAAATGAAAAAAAAAAAAAACAAATGTTGAAGCAATCTAACAACTGCGAATTAAAACGCACTTGAACTTGAAGTGCTCACTTTAGGATAGAGTACTTAACATACCTGTATCAATACACGTCCTATACAGCGCCTTGGCCTTCTTCACACTAGCAGGCAGCGCCTCATCATCGTCCGCCTCCAACAACTCTCTCAGGTCCGTCACCAGTTGCTCCCTCAACTTGGCGAGCTGGTCCCAAGACGTCGACCAGTCGGGAACCGGGTTCTTCTTGATCCAGCCTCCGCAGGCGTACTCGTAGAAATCTTGGCAAGGGTTCACGTCTTTGTCCAGGGCTGATAGTATTCTTGATGCTGTTGGGTGGAAATTAATCTTTTAGCTCTTCTAATTGAAACTTAAGGCATTTAACTTTAGGGGGTTTAGGGTGGATTGAGGTGTAGGTAAACATTACCTTTGATCAGGATCACAGTTCACTATGGGTTGTAACCTACTTCCTGTCAGTTAACACCAAAACTTTAAAGCGATATAGCCGAAATGTGTTTAGGCTCCAACTTTTCTGATCATTAAGTACCTAAGTAATTAATTTCGATCTAATAATTTTAGGCAATAAAAATAGAAAATACTAGGTGTACATTTTGTTTTGAAAAGCACCTGTTTCATCTGCTGTTTGTGCCGTTTGCGGACGCGTCCAAGTTGTTACCAAAATACAACAGAGAACACCAACAGTTGGAATTAAACTGGTCATTTTGTCTGATATCAATTTAAATTAATTTTATGTTTCACAAAACTTCGATAAAATATTACGTCTATCTCTTAACAATTACCGTCGAGATTTAATAACTTCTGCGAAACCTTCCTTAATTTATTATCACGTCACAGTTACCGTGTATAGTCATGGGGTGAATCAGTGCAACTGCGTATCAAATTAGATCAGTTAATTGCTGATTTATAAAACCACGAGCTGTTACTTCGTTGTAAAGAAAATGCGCATGAGGTAAACAAAATAAGTACGAAGATGCCAACTCGTGGCTGGCACGATCTGGGGACAAACTGGCATAACTTTACGAGCATAGAGTAAAATGACGCAGGCGCCAGTTCAAAAGAGCATAAACACTGCAATTATTATTGAGGATAACACCGGTAATTACTGCCTTTATCGACACTAAGTGTAGAAGGGATCTTAATTTCTTAATAGTTTTTTGCACATCATTCCGGAATGCCAAAACTGAAGTTCTGAAAACATATTTCGTTTTACACGAATAAATAACTAACAAAAGACCTTATTAACTGCGGTGAAGATATTACGACAGGCGTCTCTAGGTACACTTTTAAATACATATTAAAAGACAACATTGATTGAAAACCCATGCGATTTAAATGTTATTATTTTGCCTTCCTTAGTTATATGATACCTAACTCAGTAGGTATTTCATCATCATATGCATCTTACAAACTGATGGACGACTTATTCCACCCAGTTAGTACGTAATCTCAGGCCTAATCGCCGCTCCTGGCATATTTGTCATCGTTTACCACAATAAACGCTTTATGAAATGTCTCCGGATCATCAATTTGCATAACAAGCATGGCTTCCATAGCTAGGTATTTAAGATGACATGCAATTAGCTGGTAACTTCGCCGCTCCTGGCATATTTGTCATCGTTTACCACAATAAACGCTTTATGAAATGTCTCCGGATCATCAATTTGCATAACAAGCATGGCTTCCATAGCTAGGTATTTAAGATGACATGCAATTAGCTGGTAACTACTGCAAAGTGTTTAAAATGTCATATTAATCAGCAGTATTTGCGCAATAGTCGCCCTATTTGCATATGTTGAGAAATTACTCGATATTTTATGCGGAGGAATTGCGTTTTTGTCTCCACACGTGCTGGTTGAGAAGCATTCTAAATGTAAAGTTTCATTCCTATGACAAGAATGTATTTAAAAAAAAAATCCGTAAATGTAGTGGAAGATACATAATGTTGTCACAGCTATTCGAGTCATTCTTGAGACTCTTTCGGTTCCGTACCTCCCAAACTTACGAGTAAGTAACCATCAATATTTAGGAATCTAACTCTGTTTTCGGTGGTTTATCATAGGAAACATACAACCCAAACTTTCTTACCTAATAGGAGCCCATCTTTAGATTTGCACCCCAAATTGAATAAAGATACCAACCAGTAGCGACACAGTCCTCGGTGATGCAGGGGCGCGCGGTGCGGTACTCTCCGAGCACCAGCACCGTCGTGTAGATGGCCAGAGCGAGCAGCGACAGCCCTAGCGCCCCGATCAGCACCGAAGAGCATCGCACCGTACGCTCTCTGAAAACAGATAAAACGAATTAAAAAAAATATGCAACAAGGTGTTTAACGCCTATTTTAATATAATCCAAAGTACGCTTGCCTTTGAATGCTATCTTTTCTACAACAAGCAAATAATTATGCAGTCTGGTAGTTGTACTATTTTTTCAACAGCACTACAAGTAGCTGTTATCTTTCCTCTCAGAAGCATCTTAAGAACGATAACGATTTTTAGTTGCTTAAAGGTCTTGAAAATTTGATACGTCCCATAGTTAGTTCATCAAAGTTCTGGTATAAAAGCTTTTACTTATGGAAATAGACATATAAATAAACTCTTTATTGTTCACACCAGAAATTACAAAAAAAAAGGATAAGAACACTTAAAACTAGTGCAACAACTGGCGGCCTTATCGCTAAGAACAATCTCTTCCAGGCAACCGTAAGATGGAGAGGAAATCATTAGTTAATAGGTACCCGAAAATTACTTTTTTAGAAAGTAGGCAAGGATAAAATCAAACCAATATTTTTATCAAAATATCAATCAGTTTTTATAAACTAACACGTGTCAATAAAATAGATCAACACGACGACGGTGACACAACAGGGAAACAGCCAGTAAAACTTTTGCTTAAGACTTATTATCTTGATTTATTGTCTCTCGTAACTCTACTAAAAGAATAGTTTGTCTTAACATAATAATGTTCTAAAAGCGATTAATAATTACTGTTATAACAGACTGTCGTAAAACTGACAGTGATTGTATCGCCGGTTCGTTTCTATAGACGTGTATTGTGTTTGTGTGTTTCACTTTCATTCTAGATTCTAACGTAGGTAAGTAAGGAAAGGAAATTACAAATGATATGCAAATTAGATAAAAATTAGTTTTGAAGTTCTTACTTATTTTATTTCTATGTTCGTCCTAACTGTGAATACGACTTCTTTGTCAAAATTAAGTTCGATAGTTGAGTTCATACTTTCAGTTTTTATTAATCTTAATCCCCAGTTGTCACCACCGGTATTATTAATTCTGAGCGGAAACAACTGAAAATATATCGTTTGATAAAGCCGAATGAACAGCAAATAATATTTTTGTCTCGCTGGTACGAGTAAGCTATGACAGCAATATAGGTAAAGTATAGAAATCTGGACACAGAACCACGGAACCAAGAGACCTTTACGTTTCCTATCCGCCCACTATTCTAGCCTAGAAACTTAGTAACAGTCCCTACAGGCACAGCTTACGTAACAGTTTCTGCGGGCACGGAACTGCATCACTGCCGCCGCCGGAACAATTTCACTTTCCTATTGAATAATGACGTGGATGCAAGATGATATTAATGCTTTGTGCCACGGGCGCAGGCGCGCCGCCTTATTAGGTAACATGGTTGTTTTCTTGCTTGCGGAAAATACCGCATGTATAGTTGCTTTACAACGTGAAGCGATATTCTTTGCTGATAAGTTACTAAGTTAGGAATGATGTACCTATAAGCTGCGGCTAGACCTGATATCAGCCGCCATCCGAAGGTATCTGACCTGGTTAAACAAAAACAGTCGATGTTCTATCTGTCCGCTATGTATCTGGAGATAAAATATTTTTTTTCCACAACTGATTAAATCTGTAAACTAAATATCCAGTGAACGTCCAGTTACAGAAAAACAAGAACATTATTTTTACAAAACAAAAAACAAAAACCGACTTCAAAAGACCGACTATTGAGTTATTCATCTATTTGTCGCGCACGTACTTAATGCAAATTTAAGACTTATATGGTTTTCTCATGGATACCATTATCAGAACTGGACTAAATTGAAATGGGACCAAATGGGAAGTGTCAGCTTTCTAATAAAAAAATAATTATCAAAATCGATTCACCCAGTCAAAAGTTATGAGGTAACAAACATAAAAAAAAACACAGTCGAATTGATAACCTCCTCCTTTTTTGAAGTCGGTTAAAAATAATAATGAACGGCAAGTTGTCATAATATTTTTCGAGTCATTTTCCTGAAGTCTTTTGGGCATTCTAATGCGTTGTCAAATTTCCTCGTAAACATGACTGACATTTTGACAACAATCATAAACTCTGATGCAATTTCCCTCGAATTCTTCAATGCAAGTAGATGGCTATCGTTTCGCATAACGGTGAGCCATACATCTTTGCCTTCCCCGCGCTCGGCAGTCCGCGCACGTCGCAGGTGAAGCCACTGACACTTGCTTCACCTCGGCTGGATGACCAGCTAGCTCGATGAAGATGGCTTGATACTGGTGATTGATGGAGCACGTGCGATGCCCGTAATGGGAGGAAACTGCGGTCGACTGTCTGGCGCATGCTATTGCGAACTTAAAGGGACATTCGCGTGTTGTAACAGTTCAGATTCAAGCATTACAACAGTGATGAGAATCGAACATTACAGATTGCAATCTGTAGTGATACAGAATGATACAACGAATAAAATTACAGTGGGGATGGGGAGTGAGAAAAGCTGAGTATTAAAGTGCGCTCACCCCATTCGCCTTGTCAGTTAGTAAGGCGTAAGGCAGTATTGTAACGTAATGCTCGAAGTCGAATCTTGGATTGTTAAATTCAGGCGAATACTTCCTGTCAGATAGCACCTTGAGGCTTCTTGTAGCGTCCCTGGGTATGCCTAATGCCTATAGGTAAGAGGTAAACACTTGTCATAGTGTTTTATGGCAGAGGATAGCCGTTGCTTTGTTAGTCGAAAGGGAATTACAGTGACTAAGTGCGGTGTAGGATCATTTGCTTGGAATGTAGGCATATCATATGGCGAAAGAATCTTTTGGGTTTTTTGAAGTTACTTATCCTGAGTATTATGATTTGGAGATTTACAAAAAATACCTACTTACAGACACTAAAGTAGGAAAATACTCAAAGAAACACTTTTAAAACCATATGGTTATCCTTGGTAAGCAGGCACGATTGCCTGTACCTAGCAGTCAAGGAAAACTTGCATAGCTATCTTAAATGTATAGGTACACAGTAGACCATTTCACACTGAGCACAGTGTAGTACCTAACCGATAACCAAACTTACAACAATCATTTTCCTACCTCTACAGTCTACCTAGATCTATTCTTTAATACCTAAATGAGAAGAAACCTATCAAATTGTCCCGAATTCCCAGACGGTCTGAGCCGCAGATGAGATCCATAAAAGCACAAGCACAGTGAAACCGTGCCAGATCGTACTCATGACACATAGTAAGCGCTCTCATTCATTTGGCTGTGACCGATAAACGCACAGGCCATTGTGCGCGACCATTTGCATAACACCGCGAATGTGTTATGTTGGAGCATAGGGTTGGCACAAACTACTTCTAGGATTATGACAAAACGTAATCCTAATAGGTTTACTAAACATCTTAACATCCAGTGCAATATTTCTAGTATAACTTCCTGATAGGTACTGTATCTACTCGTTAGTTGGATTTGGATAACAATAAATAGGTAACTCTTAACAGAAAGCTATAAAGATCTAAAGCATCAACGGTTGTTTCGAATCTACTTTTACAGTGCTTTTCATGTCGCATGCTTCCACTTTACCTTCATCTCGCCTAATTGTGAGCAAAGATACCGTTTACGATAGATCGAGCTTATGATTCGGCCTGTTTGGCTCAGCGATAGTGTATCCGCCTTATAAGCCAGAGGTCCCGGGTTCGATTCCCGGCCGGGGCAGATGTTTGAATGATGAATTTAAATATCTGTTCTGGGTCTGGGTGTTTGTTGTCCTTGTCTTTGTGTGTGTTCCATGGCATCCCCGACACATGATTTATTCCTAGTGGGGAGCTTTGAGTGTGAAACGGTTATTTATTTTAATTCAAGTTTTTGGCTTTTTAAAAACATCTAATCCACGGATATATTTTTCTAAATTTTTGATGAATTATTGGAAAATATCAGCTTAATTTTAGTTTTGGTGTTAAAATTTACACATTGGAAAATTGCACAGGCAAGACCCTATCAGCGAGACCGATCGCTTTGTCCGTACTCGATACACTTTCTACAAAGCCTGACAGGCACTGAAAATGTGACTTGAATGTGAAAACGAAAGCAAGGATTATGCCGAAAGCAACGCCATTGACAATGGACTAGAGAATTCGTACAATGCACTTAAATGGGGTAACTCTCTTGAATGCAAATAAGAGTTTGCAATGTAAACAACTACATAGATACATAGATAACAAAGTTCGATGATAATGGTTTTGAAATTAGTAAACAAATGTATAAATGAACGATATGTTGTATTTTCAAATGTCAGAACTTCCAAATTTTCTAGTACCTACCTACACATGTACTAGAAAATTTGGTATTCGTATGCGTTTTAAGATACACTGTTAATGCGTACTTCTTTTTAATTGCTAGGAATCCTGTGATCGCACGCTAAGAGCTTGTTGACTGTCCAACAGTGCATTTACTACATCAACTTACGTCAATCGTCTACCAATCACTCATTAACTGTCCCTAATTGCAGACTGCAGCAAGTCCATTGTGCGCGCCCATCTGGGACAGAATCATCTCGTTGCCTCTTCTTCCAGATAGCTATTTAGGAGAAGAGACAGTACCTACTTATAGAGGCATTGATGCTGTTCTTGTAACGCCGACCTTCGTACGGTAACGGTCCCTACAACTAATTAGCTCTACTACTAGGTAGTTCTGGGTTTTATGCATAGCCTGCAATGCTTCCTGTGCCTCGCCTCCTTTACTATCAGCTATTCTGTATTGTCGCGGTTCGCGATACTTCCTATGATTACAGAAGAGGCGGGTCGCGAGCCAAGTATCACAGGTTCATTGCCACGGGCCGCGTGCCCGCGCATGCAATTAATGCCACTCACGTCCAGCGGCTTTCCACCGCGGGCCAGAACTAACTGCTGGATAAGTATTTAATCTGTGGCTGTGGCGTGAGGTAAGAGAGGCAGCGACGAGCGCCTCGTTTTTCTGCTAGCTGGTTTGAATTAATTTTTTGTAACTAAAGAGCCCTTTGAATCGTATTTCTCATATCTGATGAGAGAAAACGCTAAGCTACGCTAATATCTGGCTCAACGTAGCTGCATTGCGGTGCAGAATTTTGAATTTTAAAAGTGTCATGTGCCACCAACCACCAAGCCTTGGCAATTCGAAAAAGCTTGCTCGTGTAGTCAGCGATTGCAAGAAAATTGAGATTGCCTTATGCTAGCTACTCGTAATAAGGTTTAGCGTGCTATCTCTTACATCAGCTTTCAGTCAAGCAATAAGCTAATAAATCAGCGCATTAATTTCTGCCGTGAAAGTATTTAAATTATCACTTATCGATAATACTAGGGGCTAAATTGATATTACAACAAACTAAGCAAAAACTTGTATTTTTTGTGCATGTTGAACAGATAGTTTCCAATCTGTAATTACTTCCTGCCGAACATGTGCCGTTTGTCGCGTATGCTCCACCACTCGTCCTAGTAAATCCAGGCTATCCATGATCTTGAAGTCCTACTATCGAATTAGATAGTAGTCCCGTTAATACTTGTGCCAAATAATAGATGAGGCCGGTAATCGCATTCGGCACAAAGCTAACGCCATGTAATCGCGCCATAATAGGGCTCACTTTCGCCGTCATTCGCCACACCTGGGTGCCCTCCCTTGTGTCGTCGCGTATTGTTTCTCTTGTTGTGTAACGGTTATCAAAAGTGCGTAAGTCATCAACTCGTATCGTTACCATGTGACACCGTGACATTAACGCCCTCCTTCCTTATACAGCTGCTCATTTTCGTAGTATATTTAATTAACACCTAGCTTCACCACTAAAGCGATGGCGGCGTAGGTAATAAATAATAAATAAATAATCTCTAACAATTTTATAGGAACCCCTTGAAAAGATTGGCGGAAGCATTCTTACTCTTACAGCAGTGGGATAGAGAGGGCTGTGGATGATGATGATGATTCTTACTCTTGCAAATCTAGAAAAGATTTGCAAAATCCCTTTGCCAACGCATTGCAAAAAATAGGCGATTAAGTTTTTTAAACTATTGAACATTATTAACAAATACAAATATCAGATATAAGATATAGGGGTTGTAAGACTAAGCTGAACTGAACTGACACTGAACTAAGCTTTACCGATACAAAACAAATATAGATGTCATTGAAATTTGTCATTTGATTTGATCTAAACTGCTATTATTGTTAGAATAGAATAGATGCGTCGTGTTATGCAATGCGTGATCCAGAGCGTGTATTATGTGATATGTCAAGGCAGCGCATAGACCAGGACAAAGAACCGGAGTCTGCTCCGCGGGTGATGGTTGTATCTGATCGCGCCGTACCGCGAGGCGTGTAGACCGACGCTCAAGATTAGCTTTTTGTGGCCGAAAACATGAGGTGACTCATCACTAACTGTTTTATTAATCTGACATCTTAATGCTGCGGAAATATTTTGTTGCGAATCAAATAAACCATGTTGGTTGATTAAAGCAAATGAGAATTTATGCAAATAACGATGAAATTGAATCACGTGAACGCAATGGGTACGGGTAAAGCCAAAGCCAAGAGTGGCTTAAAAATTTATACGTATATTTTAGTGTAAGTACTTATAGGTAGTATTCTTGTTGAAGTAATCATGAAAAGTAAGTTATTTTGGTGTGCAATTAAATAGAAGAATCCTTAATGTTATGGTGTTGGTGATTTTTTTGTGCTTGTACGAGTGCCTATCTGAATTTAAAGAACACATTTGAAGGACTAACCACTCAGCTGAAAAAAATAATATACTTGGAGAACGAAATACTGAGTCTCCGAAATATTGGACACCTAAATCAGAACGGATGCGGTGTGAATTGATGATCGATGTGAATTGCAAAGAGGAAAAACAAACAAAACTAATCACTTTCATCTAATTATGTACCTAAGGATGAAGACGGACGATAAAGTTTGTTAGAATTAGAACCGAGCTTTACTATTGCTTCAAATCCCGTGCAGAATTTGCAGTTGTGATCTTGCGGGCTTCCAAAAATAAACCCTTATTAAAATCCAAGCTGATTTTTTATGTACCTCTAGGAGTAGGTACCTATCTATTTTTCAATTCCAACAAGTTCAGTTTCACAGCACTTTTTTTTTTAAATTAAACATTTCTACCTAAACTATAAAGACATAAATTTTATAGCTCCGATGGATTTATCGGCCTGACCGTGCGCACGAGTGGATATAGAAAGCCTTTGTCTCCCATCTCATACGGAACCGTTTACCATAATGTATGGATATTACGACAAAGAACAAAATGATGAACATCGACTGCAGAATAATTATGAATAATAGGTACTATGGATGCGTAAATAATTCGCGGTTATTTCGCAGTAATGTCCGCGGCTTTCTTAACGTTATTCTTTATGGATTACAATAAAGCAGAATTATACTTCAGTATCTCCTTGTGAGAGTTGTGACTAACGAGTACGTTTTTAGAGGCAGTTTAAAAAAAATATTGTGTGGCGGTTTACTTTCGCTAAATTACAAAACGCCTCATTAATTCTTTTGGTAATATTATAAAGACTGTAGACTAGCGTAGAGTACGTTTATCGGTTATTTGTTACCTTCCCATGAGTGATAATTGACCCGTTCCGAGTGACCGGCCAATCAAAAATTACATAGTAAAATTACATGCGCAGGAATAAATCGAAAGATTTATTTCAATATCATTCAAAAAATTGAGGACAACTGAAAATTGCTGGGTAATTTCTTTGCAGTGAACAACTCTAAGGAAATTTAACTTGTTCTAGGTATACAATCCTTCTTCAAATTCAAATTCAAATTCAAATCTTTTTATTCACTTTTTATTCTTTTTATTCTTCTTTCTATGTTCTTGTATAAAGATCTTCTTCGTTCTCGAAGGCCTCTGAGAACCGCCAAGCCATGCTAGAAGACCCTGGGTGGTGTAAAAACTCTGGCACTAGGGCTACTCGACTTTAAATAACAAACTTTAATCTCTTGTTTACTAACAAGTCCAACAACCCAAAAACCAACAAAGACAAGACAAGGTGACTTATGATTCAAACTCCTCCTGTTATTAGATAAGTTGGCGAAATGCCACGCTTTGTAGATTTGAATAATGTCCGCAAATCTGCGTTGATGACTGTAGCTAATTTATTACGCCCGCGTACACATTTACATAATGAGGAAATTAAAAGGAATGTATCAGTTTGATTGCCAAGTGACAAGCGCTGTGGGGTCTCCATTGTTGGGGATTAATCATGGGAAATAAACAAAATGTAAATTATATACTTTACATACCGACAAACTATGTATATGAGAATTGATTGAGTGGAGGTGAACGTAGTGCGGTGAATTAAATCAAATGTTGAGATCCTTCCTTTTACAAATAGGTCCCTTCCTACTCCTGTCGAATGCCTCCCTTAATTGTAAGTACCTGTCTACTTCTGTTGGACATAGGTGTACTTGAGTTCTAACACTATTTCTGCTATTCCTTTATAAAATGTAAGAATTTCACTGTAGATCTAATTGCCCACATTCATCCTTCATTATTGTATGTTTTAAGATTGGTTCAGGATAAGAAATTAAAGTCAAAAACCTATTAAAAATATTATGATGATATGGTTTTACCCAAAGCAGCTATCGATCACCGTCATACTGTACCTATAGTTTTACTATTTTTGAATATTTTATCCTTATAAATTACGAACCCGCCTACGAGCGACTATAAATACCGTTTTGGCGATATTTTAGCACAATAATTGCATCTTACAAAAACTTTAACATGTGTTTTTAGCCAATTACGAGAAGATCCTCGGACGGATAAGTAAAATGAGAGAAGAAATTTGCTAACGAGGTGTCATTTCTTCCTACAGTTACTTACCTTGATGGATGTAAACAATGCCTGTCTGATGGGAAACGGGAAGCCTTCATGTCAAGGCGGTTTTTTGTGGGCGAAGCCTTCAGCGTCTAGTCAAACGTAGCGAGACTGCAGCAGTGCGACATGGCTTAAAATAAATGTGGATTTTTGAAATGATGAAATCATTTTTGTTCCATTTCGTTTTCACTATTTTAGTGATATAAAATTACTAACTTATGTTTAAAAAAGTTTTCAATAAGTTATTTTAAAATGATGTTTTTGTAAGTGTGATGAGAAATTAAAACGGAATCTGTACCTACTAAGTTCATTTTTGTCGAAGTTCATTATGAGCCGTGTGACATTGTGTATTAACAACTTTTAGGCCAATTTTACATTGTCCAGTCTGCCATGACTGAGAAACCTCGTGAATAGACAACTTTCTTTCGTTGCACCACTTTTCTCGAAATCACTACAAGTGCTTCTCTGAAGTTTCGAGAAAAACGCATTGTCCAAAATATTCCTTGCACATCGCCGAAACAGTGATTGATGGTTGAAAACACGGAATGTACACGCATTTTAACTTGTCCTTTGTTTTTGCGAAGGAACAAAACAAAGAAAGTAATATTCGTACCGTGGAGAATTCGTGGCGCGCGCGTTGAAGTCTTTTGTATGGCCTTTTGCATATTTAGTCGTTTCGTACAGTTTGTTGGATTGTTGTTACGCAATAAGTCACTTATGTGGTTTACAGCTCACGATAAGATATAATCACGTATAACATATACTGTTATTTATGGATTTTATTGCACTAATGGTTGTGTCGTGTGCGAGTAAGTATTTTCAACGAAGGTTTTTTACCATACACTTAATATATTTTGTTTATTACATGTATATTCAAAATGCTATATAATACTAGCTTAGTCAATCAATGACATTAGTTTATTTCAGTCAATTTTATTGCAAAAGCCGCTATTATTTATTACCAGCATATTATGATTAATACTCGTATAATAACTGTTGAGTAATCGTCCATTATCTTATCATGTATATTATATTTTGAAAAAGTAAGAGAACTAAAAAAAATAAAGAGCATCACGGAAAGTATTCAAACATAGGAAACTAAATCATGTCATGTTTTTTTTTTAATTATACTCAAAAAGAAAAAACAGAAAGACCCAGAAAAATATTTCCAAACTCCAGGTTAATCGCTAAGTGTCTTGTTTCATATCATACGAGTACGGTACAGCACTACCAATCGGCCAAAACAAGTGCCTTGCGTGCGACCCGGGTTCCGCAACCTTAACAATTTAATTTTTATGATATAATACTAAAGACATGCTTCCTGCGGTTACACAAGCGTTTGTAACAGAATCCTAAGAGTTTTATCGAAAATCTTTAGAGGTGCATATCTATAAGAGCTGTCGTTTGGGAAATGTTAACACTTATTGTTAGCTATAAACTGTTGCGTTACGATGTTACACCTACTTGATAATATTATTCTCTACTGTATTTATATAACTAAATATAGTAACAAAAAACATTGGATACTCAATTGATATTTCAAATACTTAAGTATGCCTCTATTATTCGTACCTATTTGAGATCTTGGCGACTCAAAATCATGTCGAGTTTCACGGTCTTGACCATTTGTTTCTTGACGATTTGCAAACCTGCGAAATGAACGATTTACTACGCCACCGAGCCTATGGCAATCATTCTGAAACATGGCAGCACTGAAATGACATTAACGGTCACCCATCCGAAGAATGCCTGGATCGTCCGTTGCGTAACATTGATTGTAGTTGGCTTAACAAGCTTTTATTAATTAACTTAGTATGCGTAAGACAAATATTGCAACTGAATTTTTTAACGACTTCCTGATGTCTGATTGAACCAAAATTTATTAAACGTGCGTATGAAAACTATGAAAATGGAAAAAATGCTTGTATTTTAAATATCATTTGGTATTTAAAAATATTAAAAAAATTAAGTTCAAGTGAAAAATTATATTTTAAAAACAGGCTTCAATTTCAATGCTCTGAAATAATAAAAGTTCAGGTCAAACGAGCCCAAACTCGATGTAATTACGTTATTACAAAGTTCCTGCCACCTTCCGGCTCCATCATCAGATAAGCTGCATGACATAATAACATTGTATTGTCATCCGATTATCATATATGCAAAATTTCAGCTCAATCGCAAAACTGGAAAGTGAGTTGCAAGATAAATGATTACAGATAGACAGACAAACATCGGGACAAGTGAAACTAAATAAAAACTGATAAAAATCCGCTTGACTAATACCAGGTGGTAACAGTCATATCTAAACTATAGTTAATTGTGACTCGTAGTAGCTGGTACATACCTAATGTAACAAAATAGAAACAAGTTTTTTATCCCATTGTCTTTCCACGTGGTGGTTTAATAGCGGTTATTTTCTCATAATTTTACTTTAATCGATTCTATCTACTTTATTCTAATTGAAGATTTATTTGAAGACTAGCTGAGCCCGGTGGTTTTACTCGCACGGGGATATAAGTCGGCCACAATGAAAAGCCTATGTGTTGATTCAGGGAATCAGCTACCACTATTCCGAATTTGATCCAATTCCGTCCAGCTATTTCAGTATGCAGTAACAAGCATTCAGACAAACCTATTTACATTATTTGTGTGATTAACTAATTACTCTATGCTTGCACGGCTTTGGCTTCAAATTGTTTTATTTTAGACACACTTAGTTCAGATTTTGTGTTAGAATTTATATTAGCACATGATTTATTAGAGCGTGCCCTTTCATGCGGTAGGGTCACACCAATGCGGCGTGGCTATTGCTCTGTAGGTACAGATTTATTTATGTGCCTTTTATAAATTACTAGCTGACTCGAGAGACGTTGTCCTGTCAAAAGCCATTGCGTCAATTCTATGTCAAATGTCAAAAGTTACATTAAAAAAGTTTACATTGTCCAAAGCGCTATATGGTTTAAGTATTTTTAAATTTTCTAATTTTTCATGTTTTTTTACTATAAATTGAGATGTGAGCTATCCTATCTCCTAAGTTAGATCGAACTGCACCCGGTGTGCAAATTTGATTGAAATCGGTTAAGTAGTTTAGGAGTCTATAGCGGACAAACAACGTGACACGTTATTTATATATATTAAGAAGATAATATGACAGATCACTTGAGGTTTTGAATATTAATAAATTTTAATGAGGTTTGAATTGATTATACCTAAAGACTGCAATTTGATGACTTAGCTTCTAAAGTGGAACCAAGATCTACAGAATCCCTTTCGGGTACGGGGCTACCCAAAAAGGGTGTACTAAACAGAAAGAGTGTTCTCATTTACTTTTGCTACGGGTCCAAACGCTCAAACCTCAAAATTAATGCGTTTATGAAGAAAAACTTTATTTACACCCAAAACATTCTTGGAATTTCCGACAAAAACAGAATCACAATTTCAGGGTTGAAATTATGACTCCACTCTACACTCTCCACGAGCTCCTTTCGGTTTAGTCCAGCATTTAAACATGTAAGCCTGTATCACTAACAAGATGCACTACTAAGTAGGAGGCACTATAATTAGCCATTACAATAGAATAATTATAAGGAATTCGGATGATTCTTTTATTGTAGTCATCGCACCGCAGCGGCCGCCCACTTGACTAATATTTGGCATCTATTTACAATTTGTATGATCTCCTCAATTAAGTTGAATCACTCCTCGTTTGTAGACGATGCGATCACTGCCAGCTACAAGGGTTACCATCCGTCTGGATTTTTCCGGATATGACTAAATTGGCTGTCCGTCTCCGGAATTTATTTGACTGTTTAGATTTTTTGACTTGGACGAAAAATGTTTAGTAATGTTCAAATTTACAATCCTACTCACTATGCTTCCTCACTACTAATATTATGACCTCACCTGATGAAGTTCACCGAATGTGACCGAAACTAGTCGGAGTAGACGACTTTATTTTTACGTGAGTATTCCCGTGTTTAATTATAACAAAAATAATATTATAAATGTGAAAGTTTTTGTGTATGTGTGCGAATTATTGTTACGAAGTATCGCCGAAACCAATAAGCTAGTTTTAATAAAATTTGGAATAGAGATAGCTTACGCCCTGGACTAACATACATATAGGCAACTTTTCATTATCACCATTTATCATCATCACACCTAGTTTAAGATATTTTTATTTCTAAAACTAGCTGTGTTAATAAATTTTATTTTTTACTACTGAAGTTAGGCATGGTATACACTATACAGCAGGTTATCCAGCATTTGTACATGTGTTATCTGATGTAATGCAGTTTTTTTGTTTTTACTCAGACAAGTTGGCGCCGTATGTAATGTTTACCTCTCGAGGTGACGTAACGTGCATTAATGCAGTAACCCAATTAAATATCGTAAGATTCAGTGTCGAAATGGTACAATCACTATGACTGTTTTTTTGCAATATTCTGAATGCCGGTAACACACATTGACCCATTTGTTTAGAGGTCGGGTGCAGGGCCGGTCCTAGGGCGGTGCGAGCGGTGCGACCGCACCGGGCGCCTTTAATGGGGGGCGCCAAGATGAACCAAAACGTGAAACAAAAGACGCTCGACCGAGCGCGCGAGTCGCGTAACACACGCTCGAACAAAATTGCGGGGCGCGGGGTGAACTTTCGTCCGTCACTTGTTTGACTAGGCAGGCATTGTCTATTGAAATGCCAATTCAAACGCGCGCGAGTGTATTTGTTTGTATACAGTGTGGTTAACGGCTAATAGTACGTACCTACTTAGATTCTTAGACTAAAATAAAATAAATTTTAGTCTAAGCTTAGATTACAGTAATACCCCGCTTTACGCGAGGGATATAGTAAAAGCCGAATAGTTGCCCCACTTTTCGAAAAAGCTTTAATTTTTCAAAAAATGAACTTGCTGAAAATGATTCACCAAAAGCCTATTTTTGTATATGTAATTAACAATGGTTTTGAATAAATACTGTTTTATTTCATCTCTCAGAAGAGGGATAGTTGCCTACTATGGCGGATAGTAGCCTAGCGTAGAAAATGCTACGGGGGATACTTGCCTCGTGCGGGGATAGTAGCCTCGGTATGATCTTTATTTTGAATAGAAAGAAATTTATATGAATTAGAGTAATCTTTATTATTTATTTAACAGTCTTTATAATTTACTGAGATCTTTTATTAAGTACAATTTAAAATATTAATTAACATTATTAAATAGTTTTCAGTTTTAATTATAAAAAATATTTAAATTATTAAAATATTATTTAAACTTAAAGTTATGTAAGTTATTATAAAATATTAGCATTTATCTTAAAAATACAACAATTTGGTAATCGACTTCAACTCATCAACATCAACTTTTGGTAATTAACATTAGTTTTTACCAGAAGCTAAGGTTTCCAACTTTCCACATCTCATACAACAGGGGTCAAATGTTGTACTTGTACATGTTTCATGCAATCACATCCGACACATCTTACATTGAATCCAATCTGATTTTGATTTAGTTAAATTGTAGTTATCAAAACATTGTACGCAATAAATAACAATTGAAACTTTTTTAGTCATATTTACTATTGAATTAGCATTTTTGACTTTTAATATGTTTCGAGTGTCTGTTATCGATTTCTCGTCCTTTAGATTTAAGACATTTTCTTCACTTTCACTACTGTTAGAACTGTCAGAACTGTAAATTGGTAATTTTCTCTTCTTTAATGTTTTCACTTTGTCCTGTTTCATAATACCTATGTCATCAGATTCAGTTTCACTGCTAGTCATATCAATATATTTTTTTGTCTTTTTCTTTTTTTCGGTAGCCCTTTTTTCTTCTCAATGCTTTTGTTGTCCCCAGCTGGTTTGTTTGACGACGTCCAAATTTCGACTCCCCATCATATTGTATCATATTGTACTGTTGTACAATAATACCTACAAAAACATAAACAAAACTAAAAAAATAACTAACAAAAACTACATAACAACAACTAAAAATAAATTTTATGTAGGTATATTCAGTTTTTAACAACAACTTAAAAATGAAAATAGCACGCTTTGTAATAAATGTTAAAATCTAAATAAAGAATTTTTTAGTCACTCTAGAGGCAACTATCCGCGACAGTAAGTAGGGCGACTATCCTTTTTGATGCAGATACTTGCCTTTTTTATTTGCGAAATAAATAAAAATTAATAAGCAATAAAACATAATAAACAATGTAATTTAAACTCTAATGCATGCAAAGAAACAAAAAGTTGACTGAAACCACGATCAGTAATAAAAATATTCAATAGAAATAACTTACCAATATAATTATAACGCCCGTCAAAGTTTCGCCTCGGAAGATTTTTGCTCACACGGACAAAACAAATGCGCCTATTCCGATGGCTTACGCGGCATTGAGGCCTGCGGGGCGGTCACTACTTATTGTAGTAAAGCGCCAGCACAACTTATAATCTTAACATAGTTTATTAAACACCGGGGCATGTATCCGTCCGAGGCAACTATCCGGCTTTAACTACGTTCCGGAAAAAATAGCGTTAAGTGAAATTCGCGTATATCGAGGTTTATGATTAAACAGTCAAAAGTCAGTTTGTACCAAACAAATAAATTATTTTTCCAAAAAAAAATAATCAAAAACCGACTTCAAGACTACAAACTTAAACTAAAAAGTAGAGAATGTAAATTTGATTAGTTTATAGCAAAGAGCAACTAAAGAGTAATGAATATTTCTAATGAAAAAAGAATAATCAAAATCGATTCACCCAGTCAAAAGTTATGAGGTAACAAACATAAAAAAAAACATACAGTCGAATCGAGAACCTCCTCCTTTTTTGAAGTCGATTAAAAGGTTGACAATCATTAAAATTATTTTTCAGTTGTCCACCACTTCATACGAGTACATATAGGTATTCGCACAAACTGGTTAAACGAACTTTTGGCAGCAGAATAATCTGAAGCCACTGCTTTTTCTGGTGGTAAATAAAGCAACTGCTCAAAATTTTTTTTATTTAGAGGGGCGCCATTTTTAGTCCTCGCACCAGTTAAAAATGTTAATAGGACCGGCACTGGTCGGGTGATTTGTCCGGATCAGGAATATGGACACGAAAAAAACTCCCACTGGATTGTTGGTGCACCTTGTATTCCGTAAGGACAAAGAAACTTTTTCAGTAGTGACAAAAAAAAACACTGTGGTGCGCAAGTATATTTGGCACCGACTTTAAAGACGTCAATAGATTAAAATTTTTCAAGTGCCATATATTGGGAGTACTGGACGCCAATTTTCGCAAGAGGCGAGCGTGCTCAGTCTTTGACAGCACTATTGCTTACCATGAGGCAATAAGGCTACCAAACGCAAAGTTGGAATAAAAATAAGCCTAAAATTATTAGTTCTGAAGTTTTTGTATACCTATATAGGTTAGTAGCACAGAATAAATAATAGTACAAGTACAGTTAAGCCTCTTATTGAAGTTGTGTATAGCCTGTTGGTCGTCCCTTATACCAGAAGGTGAGTTGGTAGTCAAACACAATTTGATTCATTTTAAAAAGTAAGGTACTCACAGTTTGTCCTCCAAGCTGGTCGCGTCGGCCGGCTTCCCGCCGCGCTGGCTCTCCGCGTCCGCGTCCTTGACCTGCGGAGATTAGCTCCAGTTATTGCAGGTCTACTGTCAACAGTTCTGTGGCGGTCCACATAGACGCGGCCCCCGGCACACCCAGCGCTTGTCCACGGTTTTAGTGCAAACTGATGACGAATTTTATTCGGGATAAAATGTAGGTATAATATGCATATATTACATTTTATCATTAGCATCATCATCATTTAGCATAATATGTGTATGTCTAGACTCCTTATGAAATACCGTAAATTTTTTTTAAATCCTATGTAGCTGGGATTTTCTTTTTAGACTTTTATAATAAGTTAAAAGACACCTATTCATTATTTAGTATTTTCTAATTTGAATCACCTCAAAGTTTGTAGCTAACGTTTTTGGTAAGTCTTTTCTATACCTAAAAAAAATTACAAAAGGAAAAAATTACAGGGCAAATGGGAGATTAAACAACTTATATCTCAGGGTGACGAGCGCAGTGCTGTGCCACGCAGGGATCTGCTAGTTTAAAATTCTGGGTAGCGCAGACCTGTTATGGGCAAACGTGACGTTTAACATCAGGCGAGCGATTTGCTCGTCTCGTCACTCAATCACATAAAAAAAAAAAAAATCAAAATTTTAAATAGTCATGATTTTATAATCGGTATAGTACAACTAATAAAGTACTTACTACAGTGAGTACTATCTTAGGTACTCGAGTAATCGAGTGCTACTCGTACCTACTACATTACATTAGCAGTTTCGGTTAAACATGACATAATATCAGGTGACGATTAACGAACAATACGATACAATTGTTCTTTGTTACGCCGACACAATCCAACTTAGTAATTATCCGCCGCTAATCGATAAACTGATACAACACGTGCTCACTCGCAAAATTGTAAGAAATTGATTTTAAGATTCGGAAACACAAGTGAAATAAAAATAATATAATATAATTTTTTGGCCGTTTCTTTAGGTGAACATAAAAAATCAAACCGGTTTTCGAGTTTTTGCGAGACTAACGCAGGGCAATAGATTTTTATATTCATAGATAAATTAATTATTAGGAGATAGCACACCACCATACCTAATAGTTACATAAGTCTAGGACATATCTAAGAACCTACTAAATAAGTTACGTTCTTTACCTATCTCAACACACCACATGCTGATGTTCGAATGTCAGTATCGCCGTGTTTATGCAAAACGGAACCCTTGTCCTAATTGTTACTGATACCTTATCAGTACTTGTGAGCTCAGCTTAAAATACTGGATACCTTTTTGACTGATGGATTTTCCATTTTTCTGTTTTCTATTTCATTTTATTTAACGATGATTTAATAACGATTTTGACAGAAAATACGTAAAAAATACCGTTTTACTCACGACAAACTTTCTGAATTTATAAGCGGACAAGGAGGACAGTCTTTTCTTTTCTAACGGTTTTGTAAAATTATATTACAAAGGAAAATGGAATATATACATACTTGTACATGGTAAGATTTTTAACCTTAGTCTCTGAGGAAGTGGAAGTACCTCCGGCACACGACAGAAAGATAAATTAGTAGATAAACTGAACGTGATTTATTCGCAAGTTAAATAAAATAATACAATTTATTAGGTATTATCTCAGCTCTACGAAAGTATTTTAAAGTTATTGTTATTTACTGAATCTCTTTTCGTATTTATTTGTATACTTAAATTAATTACGTACTTAATTTTGTTAGTCATTTTACTTATACGATGCGGATAATCACGTTACGTACCTACTCACCTACGTAGTTGTTACACTTTCTTAATTACAAACAAATAAAAATTGGCTGTCTATTGCACAAGATGTTAACTATAAGTAGGTAAGTAGTTAGCCTCTTTAAATTCAAAGTTTTCTCCTTTCTGCCACGTTTTCCTATCGCTAAGATCTCCACAGGCGTGTCGTAAGGATAAGGTTTGCCACCTTGAAATAAGTCTTTATAAAAATTAGGCTACAATACAATATAATTGAATGCTCATAATAAACCTGCAGAGAAACTCGAGTTGCGACAATAATCGAATGACAATCGCTAAGTAAAGTAAATATTGCAAAATGTGCTGAAACGCGTCCACAAAACACTGACAGTTTCACAATGTGGAGCTAATTAATTTAACCAGCGAGACAGACCTGGGATTGAATTTTTATTCTAAAGACATGTTCTGCTAGAAGCAGGACGGGACGCTGGACAGACTACTCAATGGATAATTTATCATACTTACAAGAATCATGAAGATGAATTACTTATCAATGGTTAGAGCTTTGTAAGGTAAGATTTATCTTTTATAATTTATTGGAGGTCAAAACTACAAAACACCACACACTATTTATATTAAATCTGGGTATGAAGAGCTAGCTAGCTTGAGGCTAATGCAAACATTATCATCATCATCATTGAGCAACGTTCAAGTTGATAATTGAATAATTGTGTGTCTGTGGACTGGACTAACACTTCCAGTCTACGAGTATATACTCGTAGCCATACAAATTTACACCTTCTGCGGTCAATTTAATCTATTGTTCGTGGTCTTCTGAGATAGGCAGATACAGTATGGCTAACTTATTTGTAAATTTAACTGGGAAACACCATCGTATTTTCTGATTAATTGTCATTCATTTAGGACCCTCATCATTAAATAACCGTAGCCGCGAAGTTAAAAAACATTGGAAAATATATAAAACGTTTAACACAGTGCTCTGGCCACATTATACGGATAATTTAGCGGCGCTGCAATATATTGTAATAAATGTATTTCTTATATAAAAAATACGAAAAAAAAATAAAGCCCAACCACAAGCACAAGCAGAAGCAACAGTACCAAAGTAACCCAACACTTTGGCTTCTTAAAATTAGGTAATGTGAAATGTGTTGCATCTATCTATTATAGGTACGTCAAGTTGCAGTAACCTGGCCCGTAATTTAAGAGTAGAGTAGAACACAATGTGCAAAAAGGCAAAAAAACGGAAGCCGCAAAGTGGAGCGAGTGATATAACCGCGGCAGTGCTAAATGCAGGCACAATGAACTGTAAAATGTACATGCATCTGCGATTAGACGACCATATACTCGTAGATGCGTAATTTGTGAATTGATCAAGGTAGCTGTACCTACCAACCTATCTACTATCTACTATTTATACCTAACGAGCTGGTACAGAACGTTATACTCGTATCGACTCGTGCTAGTAACAACTAGCAAAAAAATAATGGTTTCATTCAGGAATGGATTTTCGGAAGGATGAGAATATCGTTTGATCAACCTGATAGATTGTATAGCTTTCTAGGCTCTATTCTTGCGAGTGAGACATTATATTATGGCGGTCACTGTCACTCTCATTAGAAATCTCATGACAGTGAGAGAGACCGAGATAATCTCGAGCGATACGAAAGTAAATAAATTCGAAAAGGATGCCTATACACTAAACTAGCGGGGCCTATAAATGGCAATTCTATTAAATCTTAAAAAAAAGTAAAAAATCGATTAAATGATTAAAGTCCTGCTGCTAACCTTGCTACTTGTTATTAACGTCGCACTTTTAAAATAAATTACTTTTAAATGTATTGCACATCTTCTCAATATAACAGAGGTGTTTATACAACGTAGAGCTTACAATCTTGAATGATGCAAGATGCAAACTGCAAGAGCTGCTGCACAAGATTAATCAGAAAGGATATGCTAAGCCGAAATCTATTCATGATGACAAGCATTACACCTGTCATGATAAATAACTTTTACTAGGAGACCAGTCAAGAAATCGGGAAAATAGAAGCTGTTCCATCCATTTTCTATTCACTTTTCTCGATTTTAGTTCGTATTGAAGGAAAAGTTGAATTTGTATGAACAATTGGTTCATTAAGGTTTAGTATAGTCTTTCCGAATAACCCGGTAGATGCACAGCTAGAAGTGGGTCAATTGACATAACGCAGACAATATTGTGTCGGCATTGAATGCGTGCGATCGGTTCGCGTGACCACGATAGACCATTTGAGCTATTGTTGGACGCAGTTTCGTTGAAGGTAGCTCGGACGCGGTTTGACCGTCATCTAACGATTCAGTGGAATGCTTTGATAAAACTTTGCTGTGAGCGTTAACGTCTATGTACTTTTTCTCTATTTTACTATACCTGGTATGCTTGCTTCTTACTCAATTTGGCATTTCGGGCACACCTACTGATTCTTCGGCATCACGTTAAAGGCAAACAGTTTCCCAGTGAACCTCTTGTTTGGGTGTAAATTGTAATGTTTTCATTACCCATCATCCATTATCCATTATCATCCATTAATGATCTGGTTATCTCGCTTTTAAGATAACCAGATCAAAAGAGCCAGCGGACAAGAAGAGTCATCGGTCATCAAGAGGTGCATTTCACAGCAACGTTCTAAAGGCATAGTTCCAAATGTAGGTTACATATGAGCTTAAAAACAACCGGATCTTGTTAGGCATAAAAACGTAGTTTCGGTGTAGCGTCCCGTTTGATCTGAGCCGAATAACATTTAAATGGAAGCTAATAGTAATCGCAGGTGCTTAAGTGGAAACCTACTGGAACTGTTGGTTGGTTGTTTTGCAAAAGTAATACCTACAAAACAAAGCACGATGCGCCGAGAAAATCGCACTTTTAGTCACGTTTTTCCTCATCGTTTCTTAACCACCTTTATTATCTCAACTATTACTGTTACTACGTTTGTCAGCGTGAGTACCTAAATCTAGACTTTTGGGTGGAACGGAAAACATGGATGATCAAGCCCACAAGCTGAATAATTTGATTTTGATTTTTTTCAATTTATAACTTTAGGGGAAGGGCTGATATATCACACACTAGTATATAATATAAATATTTTATATTTCTTTTTTGGCAAAATACAATAGTACCTATGCACGATTGACTGTCGAGTGAGCCGTGCGAGTGTCCTAAATGTCCTTTTCCGAGTCCGATTTTTAATATATTTTTTTATTGATATCTCGTGTGTCTGTCACTAAAAATAAGTATACTTACTCGTACTTGAGCTTGAGAAGGAGAGGTAGGAATTAGCCATACTTGATCGATGGAATTAGCCCAAAGCCTCAAAAATCACTATGAGGAGAAAAGAGGCAAAAATAACCAAAAAGCTTTTGCTTCCTAATACAACATAACATCAATTTTGTGATACGACCTAGACGACTCCTATCCCCTATAAGACGACAGCTGCTGTAGTCCCACTTGACCACGTTCATTCAGTCATGCCGCAGTTCCTCTCCTCTGCTCCGAGCTGTCTACCATAACGTTTCACGAGGCCACGACTTGCTAACGCCATGTGCATTGAAGCATCCTATAGACTGTGTCGAAAATAAGTACTACAATTTTCTGATAGGTAGGTATTTTAAATAAGCTGTTGAAATCTTCGCTCTAATGGTTGGAAGATCATCTTGTTAATTGTAATACCGTTGTTGTTGCAAAACTTGATCAAATGGAAGTTGTAAATTGTTACTAAAATAACAACAATTATTTACTTATACGAATTTACAAGTAAATGAACTTTGCATTAGTTGCGTTTTACTAGTAGATGTTTATCCGCTTTTTCTTCGGGATAGAATTTACCAAATCAATGAACTAACTATTTATTTTTCATTTTCCATCTTGATTTAAATTATTCCTAAGATTTTTTCTAAATTTATTTTTGTCTTGACTACTTTTTTAAATTAATTCAGTGGTTATTTCAGGATTAATTAGCGGCTTGCGTTTAATCGCCACCGCACCTGATGGTAAGCAATGATGCTGTCTACTATGAAGGCAGGCATGCCCAGAGGAAACCGATTTACTCTCGTCTTCAAGATCCAGATGACTAATATATCTACAAGCATACTCGCTTATCTATGTACTTATATCTCTGATGGCTGTAGTTACTTTAATTGTTTTATTATGATAGTGATGGTAATAAGGATCTTGGTCATTTGACTTCTGCAACACTCAACAAAGGAGACGTGACAAAAGAATTATGAAATAGGTAACAATTCCAAAGAGTTTTACAATCGAAATGCAATAAAATATTGTTGTAAGGAACTGTCACGTCAGATACAATATTGTCTAGTTGATAGTCATAAGTTACTCCACAACGTGGGAGCTACGTTTTAAATTATTTACGTTTCGCCTGGCCGTGGGAACGTGTCTATTTATTTTTTTTGGCTTTCCTTATCGAGCAAAATATGCATTTGTGTTACACTTGTTACGCTTTAGGCCTAGATGCGTGCTTGTTGGCGCAATATGCTTTGCTAGTCTTCACTCCATTTATTGACATTAAATTTAAAAAAAAACGTTAATACTAAAGCCATCCACTAAAATGAGTAGGAAACAAGTCTTTTTCCTACTTGCTTTGCTACTAAGAGAAAAGATCTTGTGGAATAATGTTTTTAGTTGGCACGTCTGTTAAGCTGCACAGCAGTCGTGCATCATGTTACAAATCATGCCTCTCGTCTAAACGTCTGAGCCGATCGTGTCGAAACTCAGAGATAGTTCCTATACTATTGTGAGGAAGCACGGATACTTTTCGACACAAAAAATGAAAGAGCATTTACAAGTCACGGTTAAAACCACAAAACATACCTAAGTACTCGTATGTTGAAAAAATGTAATATTGGTGAACACCAGCCCTTATAGGTAGTCATTACACTTCGTGTTTCGGCTAATCTTTCCCAACGGTAATCTCTCCAATAATGACCTCCAGAACTTGCGCCACTTAGCCACCATGGTTGCGCAACCCCCATTATCTCGTCTATTTTCACCCGCATTTACGCCAACATCACAGAATAGGCCATAGTAAAAGTCAATATCGCCAAATGACTGATGATTGGCCCTCGGGCAAGAAGTGAAAACCACAGCCGCAAGAAACAATGGACCGAGGTTTGCCGAAAGAAATCTCAAGTTCAAGATAACTGCTGGAGCCGAGACCGTTCTCAATGAACTGTATCTTTCATAAAGAAAAAGCAACTTATTAAGAAGCTAGTTTAATGCTTTTTGTGATAATCATACGAGACTCTACTAACATGTTATTGAGTCAGATACTCTGATTATGGTTTCGATCACATATGTTCTTTTTCAAGGAGTGAATGCAAGCCTCGATGTTATAAAACCATCCTTGTAACCTACCCTACCAAGTCTAACCTACTTCCTAAACATCTTGATGGTTTTAAAACTTACTTTTGGAAAGCACGTGCTGTGTCTTGTTTTAATAACTTTTATTGCAAGGCTAGCGAGGATCGCTCACTTTATATTAGTTTATCTACTTGTAGCAATCAGATATCTGAACAGTATTCTGCAACAGGCGCAGGCAGACATAGGTAGGTATAGACGCCTATCTTTGGAAGGAAAGTGCACGCATACGTGCTTACCCCAATGTCGTGTCGAAACTTACAATAATATGATTACAGTGAACGTGGAACTCGAACTGCTCGCTGTGGGAGACTGCAGACACCCCACGAATCCACATGCGTAACGTAGATCTGACAACTCAATGAATGAAGAGATAATCTATGTAGGTACCTAAGTAGTACCTAGTTAGTGCGTATATAAAGTTAGCAGCAGTAACAGGAAATGGAAAACTGAGGATCGTACCTACTAAGTAGCGAGGACTTTCTGTACCATATCTTTGAATATCAAGATCGGAATCTTAAGTAGGTACTGGTGGGATACGAATTGAAGGCATTAACGAGCATACGTTCTTTGTCCAAGTATTTACCTACATACACATTTCATTTACATTTGCCTGGAGTCAGGAAGTCAACGAGATCGAGAGATGGTGAAACTCAAGCTCATCAGTAAAAACCTAATAAAGTCTGAATCCCTACTTTACTCAGGTGTTTTATTTGGGGCTTGCAGCAGAAGGATGGGTTGGCAGAGATGTCTAACATACTTTTCATTTCAATCCAACAATGACATTCATTCGCACAAAGACCAGCTTGTGGTGAGATTATCTGCCTACGTATTCCTAATCGGTGCAATTAAACGGCTAGCAATGAATGCAAAATGGCGGCGCATGCATAATGCAGCGGAGCATCTTCGCAGATAGGCTCTATGCTCATTTACGGGGAAATAATGAAGTAAACACCAGCATCGTGCTATAATATGAATATTAGGAAACATCGCCGCGCATATTTAAAGAGATGTATGCGAGAATCTTGAGAAGATATACTTAGGAAGGACTAGCGGCTACATATACAAAAGCAATTACCTACATATATCCTCATTATTAGGTGCGAAGACCACAGTAAGCGAAGCTTACCTACTCAGATTAGCCAAGTTTAGTTTGCTCAGTTCGTCTTAAACAACGACATGAATGGTTTTGCTGTTCTTATAGTGGGTGATTATCTGAAATTTGGTTAACTTCTGACCTAATTTTGAAAATGGTGTTTTTAGTTAAAAATCAGTACAGTTTGTATTCTATGCTGTGGGTATAACATCTACTTTGCTGCATCTAAAAGAGCCAGTCACTTTACTTGGTATTTTTTATTTTTTACTCTATTACGACTAGGGACTGACGGTCTAGGGACTGACGAAACGAAACAAAATCAAATAAAACCTATTATTTAAAATCAACATCAAAACCAATAGGCGGTCAAAATGACAAGGCAGACCAAACTCATGTTTACAATAAGGAATGAGATCAATTAGTAATTAATTATCTTTAAAACGACTTACCTAGGGCCTGAGAGTTTGACTGGCACAGCACGTGTTTCCGCAGCAAAGTCGGCGAGCGCACTAATAACAAAATGGCTACCGCGGCTTGGGTCGTGTTTGCAACTAACTTCACACCAATGCTATCGTATTGAATGAGTTATGAAAAAGCCGTATGCTTCAATGCCGCGATTTTTTGAATTTCGTAAATGACTAGGGACTGATGTTTTTTATCGCTTACATTTTTTGACTTGAAATAATATTATGAAACATATTGTTATTATAAATTAAATCGTAATAACAATGTTAGTAATGTAATAGTAAACTAATCTAAATAGAGTTTAATCAAATTATTCTCATAGAAATATAATTACAGTGAAATGAATACTAAATTCGGGAGATCTTACATGGCTAGGGCCTGACATTTTGAGTAGGAAGTGGCAATTTTTGGAAATATGGAATATTATGATTAATGTCAAAATGAGTGACCGAATTAAATGTACTTTGAACCACCGCTTAGTAGTTTCAAATATTTAATAAAAATAATATAAATATGTGAAAATTGATGCTACCACCAAGTTAACCAAATTTCAGATAATCACCCATCCTGATTCTAATTTATAATACGTGCTCACATTAAATATCACATAAGTTTTAAGATTCACAATTTTTATATGCAGAACTTAGGTGAGAAACAAGTCTTATAAAAATTAAACATAGTAGGTACTTTACAAACCACCTCCTTAAGATTGCAGATTGCATTTGCACATCGCAAAAGAATAGATAATTTTTACAAAATGTTAATTATGTAAAACGATGGTCACGATCGCGGCGCGTATTAGAAATACTTAGATACCGCAAACGACGCTGAGCTACGCTTGTGGTATGAAACAGTCTTAAATCATCTTTGTCCACTATTGAATCAGGTGATGATTCATATAAAACTTTTCCGAAGCTTCTTTTGACCTCGAAAAAATTACAACAGTTACTTTTAGTTACCTAGTAGGTATACCGTACAATACAATCGGCTATGCTACTAACTCTTATGTACATAATAGCTATATACATAGGTATATATAAATTTAATATCCTGCAACAATTGGATCCAAGGTGCGTGTTTATTGCTAATTTTCTTACGGCTGTCATTGTTAACGCAGCTGGACAACCGTGACCCTTTGGTTTGATGCCTCGTATCATACATCAAGTTCAATGGTCATAGCGTTGCGTTTGTCATATCTATTCATCTGCCTTTCATATTTTGTAAAACGTATAATATTCTAAATATATTTTACTTAAGACCTCTAACTGAAGATCCTTCTCCGATTTCTAAAATATTAATATTAAGAAACGACGATGATAAATAGTAAAAATAGAAGTGGAGAATTAACCTTGTTATCCATATAGAGGTCCGAGGACAGGAAAATGATTATAAAGTGATCAACAAAATTTTAGTAAATGTTAAATCAGTAGGTAGTTCATCAGGTGTATATGAGGAAAAATTTAAATATGAAAACAACAGCTTGTAAATAATTTCTATTATTTACATACCTAAGCATTTTTTGTCAGTCCGCTACCGAATCAATTATTTGTAGATTCACAAACAAGCTTTTAACAGCCATCAAAACTGTACAATCCTATGAATAGACACAATCAAAATCGGTCATCAAACAACGAGACTGTGGGAGGGCTAATGTATGCATTAAACTAACTGTAGGTATATTACCTATTGTGATTGTCGCCAGGGGTTGTCGACCTAAGCTGGGTCGAGGCGAAGACTGATGGGTCGGAAGTGAACAATGACACTGTATGAAGATCAGCTAACGGGGCAAGTACCGCAAGGATCGAACACTTTGGTCGTCCTCGGTGTCCTTAATCTGATATTCAATAAGTTCAATATTAATGTCACATTGTCACATTTAAGCTACGTTTGTTGACAGATGAGGGTTTTGGGAGGAGCTGAGCTTGGACCCTAATCAATTGATAAGATGACAGTTAGGTTTACATTTCGTTGGGGATAATGTGGAGTTTAGCGTGTAGGCGTCTCGCGTTTCATTTTATTTTCGTAACTTTTATTGCGGGATTTTTTTGGGAAGCCATAAAGCTATTAAATTTGTATCCATGGGGTCATCGAGCTGGTCGAGCTGATATAGCTACTAACTATGCCCTGCGGTTTCGCTCGCGAGATGATGAGAAGTAACCTATGTCAGCTATGTACCCGTGACAACAATCATTGCACACGAGCGATTTCATGAAAATCAGTTGATAGCATAACAAACAAATACAAACATACAAACAGTCATTTTTGCAATCATAGTACGAGTATATATACTATTGGTATTTGAGAATAGCTCAGTTTATCGCAATTACTGAAATTATGCTTTAAACATAAGCCTAAGACATACGAGTATTTCCAAAGATGATGTCGAGGACAGAGCGAAGTGGAGAAAGAAAGAAAGGCTGAAATAAAAATCACAAGGGCGAAAATAAAAAACACTGCCACAAGCGACAAATTAAAGAGGTAAAATAAGACTGATGTTTTGAAGTTCTTGTGTGAAGGCAATGATTTTCAGGGTTCTTCAGGATTTTTCGACTGGGTTCAATTAAGGAGATGAAATTAGATTCTGTAATTTGTGTTTTTAACTCCCGACGCAAAAACGATGGGGTGTTATATGTTTGACGTGTCTGTGTGCGTGTGCCTGTCTGTGGCATCGTAGCTCTCAAACGGAAGAAGTGATTTTGATTTAGTTTTTTTTTTGTTTGAAAGGTGAATTTGTCGGGCGGGAGTGTGTTTGTCGGGGTTTTTTTTTAAGTTGCGTTCCTAAATTTTTGTAGCACAAATACGGGTAAAAATATATAATACAGGGTTATACAGAAAGAGTATGATATGCTGCAAAGGGCTCATAATACCTATCATTGACACCTCCTTGATACCTCATCATTGACACCAAAAATGACAATGACACTCGACAAAATGTGTGGAACAGCTGATTTTTTTGCGAATTCCGTGTTGGTCCCATAGTAAAAGTTTTTTATAATAATGATGAATACTATGAGCCCATTTTGGCTTAGCATACCCTTTATGAATAACCCTGTATAATATATATGTGTATATATATACAATTATACATACTAGTCACTGCTTGCGTTCCTTACTTATTATTTAACCACGTTAAATCTGAGTTTATAAATTGTGTTCCAGTTGAATAAATTAACAATGGAGCAAGCAGGTATGGGAAGTTACAATGTCTTATAACAATGTTATATTGTATTGTTTCAGCTTGCGACTCGTATTTCGGTCAGGATCACACACTTCCATATTATGTGAAAATTTTTTAGGGGTACCTGCTACGGGCCAGGGAGAGGCCTTCAAAGCAAAATTACGTTAGCGCTTGTATTCTGGCTCTCTGGCTCAAGGCTTGTATATCGATAACCGAAACGGCAAAGGAAGAGAAACAATGATCATGAAGTTGAGAATAACGCCGTGGAAATTCAGTAGGTTGGATAGTCCCCACATCGTACTCTTTACCCCCGAGGCTAGGCGTAGATTATGCGTTCGTATTTCACGTTTTTGTAAAAATAAAATAAGATAGATAGTCAAAAACTCTTTTTGTTGTTCGCCCCAGAAATTACAAGCAACGAGATTGATAAGGATTAAAACTGGCGCAACAACTGGCAGCTTTATCGCTAAGAGCGATCTCTTTCAGGCAACTTTAGAAGGGCAAGAACGTATTGAACTATTGGTTATCGATCTTGGTACTTGGTACTTATAACTTATAGTTTTGACTAACTAAAAATATATCTGTCTTTATCATTGCAAGCTATTAGGCAAGGACGTCAATAGTTTTAGAAAATTAAGATCTGTCATAAAAAGCCTTCAAACTTGGGTACATAGTACGGCTATATATACCTAATTATATTTGTTTTGGTGAGTACCTATGGTATGTTTAGACTTCCCTACTGTTATTTAGTTAGATAAATTATTCTTGTTATTGTAAGTAGTGTGAGTTTTTTATGTAGGTACCTGGTACTTACATATTGGTTACCCCGTTCTTAATGACTTTGGTCGTTATTAATACCTACCGATTATATGTATGTACAAATGTACAGACAAAAGTAAATAATTATATTCCATTAGTGTAGGAATACCCCAGATAATATGGGAAGTAAGAGATAGGTACCTACCTAATATTCTTCTATTTGAGGGGTTCCCAACGAGTCACACCAAAACAGTGCCGTGTGTGCACAGTGTGCCTTGAACCTCTCTTATTCTTATTATAATTATTATTATTAATTATTATTGTATTAGTATAATACACGTGCAAGTAGGTATTCTTAATTTAGATATTTTTTCCTTTAACACCAATCCTAACGTTCGCGAAAAAATAAGCTAATTCATAAATTTCGTTACGTGTCAGTAGGTAATATTATTCTATGGAACAGCTGATTTTTTTTTCCGATTTCAGATTCATACTTTACTCAGTAATACTCAATTTTTAGTAGTATTAATTTATTTTGTTTTTTTTTGTATTTACTTTTCTTTGATTCATGTTTGTATAATCCGAAACTTACGAGTAAGATCTATATTATGAAAAACTTAGATGGATAAGGTATATTTGGCTTCGGCTTTAATGTTCCTTAAAATAGTAATAAAGAATTTAAATTTATTTTAAAGTGACAGTTACGAGTATGTTGAATAATAAAACTGTTTATATATAAATTGAAGAGTATACTTGAGCCACATACGAGCTCACAAGACCAATAAGTGGAATCGTATGACCTGCGGATAGTCTGTCGCGAAGATTTCAATGCAAATTCTATCGGTGTTATTGGATACTATTTTTCGTTATTATGGTAAGCTTTCCCCATCGCTGTTTCCTAATTACTCAGTAGGTGAAGTACCTATTTAGTTTATATTTACATTTTTTTAATCAATAGAATACAGTTAGGCAGATATTTATGGCAAATCATTATTTAATTTAATAAAGGAATTAATATGTTTTAAACCTGGAAATTTGAGGGTAGTTTTAAAAATCTTACCTTGTATTTCATTCTAACCGCGAGTCTATTTTCAAAATATTAAAAAATCACTTCACTAAAACTGATTAAAAAAATAATAAATAACAATAAGTTTTCCAAGAAAAGCGTATGTACGGTATCGGCGCGTTTTTCGCGAGTAGCGAATCCCGCGCATGCGTTCTGTGAGCGCGGCGGTAATGGCAGTGGTTCACGCGGCGCGCCAGTTTTGCTTCCCCGCCATTGTGGTGCAACGACCCACTGGCTGTCTCCAGCTTGCTGACAAACTTCCTACAACACGCCGGTCACGCCGCCCGCCGCGGCCGCAGGCTGCACTGACTGCAAGGTGTGTCATGATTTTTAATTATGTATAGTATAAATTTAATCACCTTAATGTCATTTACTCGATTTTATATCATTTGGTATTTAATTTGATAAACAGTCGTTTGATTAAAATGGTTACCGGAAACATGTCGCCCCGCCCAGTAAACGCAATAGCGCTAAAGGAAGAACGATTGTAAAGTAGAGGGGATAAGACTTGGCGAGGTGGCATGTTGAGAAGTGAAAGGCAATTCGGTTTTAGCTTTAGTTTCGATCAGACGTCGATGTAATACTGTTACTGTGAATATAATTGTAATATATAAAGTGTTTTATAAATATATACCATCCTGGCGTGAAAAGAGGTGTTTTCGTTATACCTCAGAAGTGTTAAAAAACTCACGCCAAGCCGCAAACGAAGAAAAGAAAATGTTAAAACATGATGTTAAAAAAGCAGCAGACGTGTGAACGCCGTTGCTCCACAAGCTAACCGAGCTCAGGGAGCTCCCCCTGTAGCGAGATCACCACGATCAGCAGCATGGAGAGCTAAACGTAGACGATGTGCAGGATACACCAAAAAAATGAAGGTATGCTAATCTTGTTATTGTGTTAAGATTTTGTTTTCTCTTTCTCTTTTCATCTTACTGTTACCAAGGTATTTGTGCTTAAAATTAAGTTATTGTATAGAAATTAATAAATGTAATGTGCGTATATGCATTGGGTGGGTGGTAAAATTCACGTACCGTTTTCAATAAGGGTAATTTTTGATAATGTGATTTTAATTAAAAGTAGGTAAATGCAGGTGCGCGTAGGTACTTGGCCTAGGCTACTCCTTGGCAGTACTATGGCGCGCATTTTCATAAAACATCCACTCGGAAGAGGGTAGGTTAGGCCTACTTTTTAATAGCACATGATACGTTTTGGTACTTGCCCATTGTGTATACGTACCTATATTTGAATTTGGAAAACGATATATTTTCGCGCGAAGTCGTTAAAATAGCTGAGCAGTATTTATAGAATACCGTTTTGTTTTCGTTTAATTTATATCTACCTACATTTTAGAAAGAGAAAGAGAAAAGGCTTTCATATGTTTATAGTTGACTTTATTATAATTATGTTGAAAGTATATCTTCGAGATATACGAGCGAAGATTTAATTTTTGAGTAAAGTCGGACTGTTGGTTAACTCACTCACTGGTTTGTTACGGGTATGCTTCCCGATGAATGTTAAGTGGATCGTTAGATTCACTAGTTAAGGCTGCTATTCCCAAAAACCGCCACTTTTGTGCGAGATTGAAACAAATTTTTTGCCATTATTTATAAAGTTTATATTATTAAAAAAAAATATATCTGTATTTGCCGAACATAAGAAGTAATTTTATTTCTTTTAAACTTTTCATTATTAATCACTTATTTATTCATTTTCTTCAAAATTTTCAAATGATTTTTTTTATTACAATATATTAATATCATTACGAAGTTAACGATTTTATTAATTTTGTTTACACAGAAATTGTACAAAAATTATGTACTAGTGCATAAATGTTTCTCACTGAAAATTAAGTAAACATTAGATGTCCCTTTTTAATGGCGCGGATATATGTATTTCCGCTAGATGTTAAGTGAATTGTTATATTTCACTGCATAGTTGAACAGAATATGCTTTCTGTTGGATGTGATGCGATGTGAGTGAGTCATGTATGATTAAGTTTGTTTTATTTCAATGAACTTTAAATATTTAATTGAAAAGGTTATAATATGCTTTTAGTTTATTGTTTGCCGAACTAAAAATGAACCTTTCCCCCCCCCCCCCCAATGTTAACTGTTAGTTTGTGAATGTATTCTGCCGGAGACAATGTATACATTCCAGGGTGTTGACTGGTGTCAATGAAGTTCACCGTAGACGGTACTACTCGTGATATGCTGCCTAGACATCGGCAGAAAACGAAGGGGGTTATAAAGAAGAGACCTTCCTCTTCTCCATGCTGTTCCAGCGCTGTACCTGGAAAGACTTTGATAGACCCGGAAGGTATCAAACAAATTTTCTATAAATTAAGGCTGTTATAAAATTCTATACAGAATTACCGTAACTTACGCTATGTTAACCGAATTCGGTGGTTATGTTACTGTTTTACAGTTAACACGTTACAAATCGATATTTGCATCAATAATTTATTTCAGTCACAGTCAAACTACATAATATAATGGTTTATGCTATTTAGCAAAAAGATAACAATTATAATAAAATATTTTGATGGTTGTGCTATTTTACGGGAGTTCCTACTTAAATTTTGGAGGGTACTTTTTTTTCCATACTTCTGAAATGTACCTAAAATGATTTTGATAATTTTACATTATTTCTATTGATATCTTTCAGTGGATTGGTCTTCTTTTATATAACGTTATCATATAAAAACACGCTAATTCAGTTAATATTGACATTAATTTTTAATCATTTTACCCGAATAGCTAATTAATGATATTGGTGAATAATATTTGGTTCTTTTCAAATCACGAGTTAACACACTTCTTTCATATTTCAAAACATTTTTTTTCCTATTTTTGAATTTGACGTGTTTATAACGCTTTAAACTTTGATGAAGGTATAAAAAGTACACATATTATACACGGGGTGTTATGCAAGAGCATAGTAATATATCAGAGTATATTTATACATTCAAGCATTTCTGAGTTGCTTTTCTTAAATAAGACTCTAAACTGAAACTCCATTTTAGGTTAGAATTTACCCAGTCATTAAAAGACGTGTCACCGTACTGTTTGAGATTTGAGCGAATAACTTGCTTGCGCGATCTAACTTTTCTAGTAGCGCCATCTCGTAACAAGCCTAGAAACTAAAATCGATTTATAATCGAAACGGGACAGCAAAATCGTTGTTATTTTTGGGTCGTAGGATTTCAATTCAACTTGACTCGCTTATGTAATTATAATAATTGAGAAACTTGATGAATAGTTATAACATCTAATCCAATAGAGATGTATTTTGACTTATTAAAACGAAGATTTAAAAAAAAAATGTTTGTGCCAATATTCGATTATTAAAAGATATCGATTCCTAATGTTTGGTAACCGATTAAGGTTTTAGCAATATTATGATTCTTGTTTTAAATGTTTTTGTTGAAATGATTACTGACATCCCGTGTAAAACGGCGTTCTATAAAATACTTAATATATAGGTAAGTACTTTAAGTAACTTCAAACTTAATTTTCCAATATGTATAATAATAATTGCTGCGACGACTAATACTGGAATTTTCCCAATATTTCATTCACAATTAAATTCGAATGTGCACTTCACAAAAAAAAAAAGAGGAAAACATAGGCAACGTAACTTTAAAAACAACGTTAAGAAAGTAATATAATTTATTAGTCAAATTGATTTAATTATTTTTGTAAATTTTATATTAAAGGGTAACCTAAAATAAAATAAATAAATGATGATTTGTAATTCTACTACATTGCGATTTAATAAAAACGGTTTTATTATTCTCCATGGTTTTACCTCAAAGGAAAAAAAAAAAATATGTAAGCACGCGTGTGCAAAGTTAGAGCACCATGAAAGGTGTTAAACTTCAAAAGATACTTCTTATTTTGGATACTGTCGTGTAGTGGATAATTTTAGGATCATTTCATTTCATGATGTTATTTGGGTGTGAAACCTGAATAGACTAAGGCAGGTCTGTTTTGAGATTCAGTGCTTTCGATCTTAATAATGAAATCATTTTGAAAACTATGTAGGTAAATGGAGATCAATATAAAAATAAGAACATAATCTCAAGTTAAACGTAGTTCTTTTATTAAGAAAAAGAATTTGTTACTATTCTTCTTAATTCGATTCATTTCATGTATTTCTGATGTTTACAAGTAGATTTGACGTCAATTGAATACCTTACCTTCGTTTTGGATAAGCTTCATTAATATCATAGACGAGATTGCCTTGTATGTGAAAACATGGTTTAAATTAAATTTTTCAAGAGATCGTCTTCACGCTCACTAAGTAGTAAAATTTATAATTTTAATTTTTCAAGTTACCCATTCCATGCATTTATGTTGTGTTGTGATTATGTTTTATCATCGACACAGTAAACTGTTTTGATACTACTAACTGCGTCAAACGAGTTAACCTACGTTATTCTCTTTATGAGGGTATTTTGTCAAAAAGCCGCGTACCATTGCGCTTGTTTTGAGTTTGTTCGATGATTGTATATTTTAATGCTGGTTGTCGAGTGTTACAACATGCATGTTCTTACAATTTTCGTGTTTGGTAAAATTATATTATTATTTGTAGATAAATTTCAAAAACATGATACATTTTACGTACACTGTATTGGATAACGTTAAAGGGTGCACCTCGGAGTACTATTAAATGTCCTCATAATGTGGATGTGGATGTGGATATTCAAAGGTAATTGGGTGAGCCATGACCATGTATAGCCTCGAATTACCTTAAGTACTAGGTCTAAAGTTGTACTCACATTTGGTGTTTTTGTTTTCTTAGTGATAAATAATAAACGTGGTGCACTCACAGCCTCGTCTTGCTTGGCACTATAATTAAATGTTGTTACAATGTAAATCAAAAGTTTAAATTTAAAAAAGTAAGTTAAAACCTTAATTAATGCTATTAGAAAAAAAAAATCACCGTTTAAGTCAAAGATTGTGACGACTCTGTAACTATCTGAAGTGCAGTGCTAGCTTTGTTTTTATTAAGGAATTTAATGATATGAAAGTAGATAAAGTAGTATATGAAGCTGCGCATGACTGCTAAAACACTCGTGTGATACTATTAGGAACTTCGCCTACGGCTCAATTTTTGAAAGAACACTCTTGTTTTAATACTTATAGTTACGTAACAATTTCATGAACCCTCATGATAGTTTTTTCGGTTTAAATAAACGTTTTTATTATTATTTAGCTCAGCTACGTTATTTACGAGTAGATCAATTTTACTTCAGTTTTCTCCAGTGTTTAAAATGTAAATTTAAATTTTAGTGGTATCATCGGTAAATATGATACAAGGTTGGTTATGGTTATTGTTAGTAAATCATGTATGTAATTGGTAGGAGCAATAATTTCATTTGATACGCTAAGAACTAAGATGTTTTGTCGCTAAGATGCTTTTTGTTGGGGTTTATGTAATATTAATTGCTAAGATTATTACTACTACTACACTACTTACTACTTTTTTTTACCATGAGAACAAATATGGTTTTGATTTCACACATTTTTTAAGATAAACACGAACTTGCGAACTGTTAAGTCGGATAGGACTATAGTTTTATTTTCAATGATAACAAGCGTGACGCACTCACGATCACGATGTTGCCTGGCACTCGTATTAAATGTTGCTAGAGGGTAAATCAAAGCGAGTAATCAAGAGGTACTAATGCTGGCCATACACCATCCTTCCTATCGTCCAATCGGCATGATCCAATCGGCTTGATCCAATCTGCAGTTTGTCCATAGAGACCACACACACAACGATTGAATTGTCCAATCGGCAGCAACGTTCAGTTGAAGCCATGGCGTCACCGGTGACAGACGACGATGTTTTAGCCGTTTTGGGCGTTTTACTGTTTGTTTTAACAATATTTAATATTTTATTTATTTATTTTTTTATTTATTTTTTTATTTTATTTATATTTTTAACTAAAAATAAAATTTTTATATTTATTTTATTTATTTATTTTATTTAAAAAAAAATAAAAAATAATATATACCCCAAAAATACCAGATTTTGAAATTATACCAACAAAAAACTAGATCAGTTTTATGGAGCCCAAATTATACCAATTTAGTACTGAAAATACCAAAAACGGTCATCACACTGATCGCATACCGCCATACACGGTCCAACCGGCATGATCCAATCGGCATGATCAAGCCAAAAGAATCGAAATTCGATTGTTCCGTCAAATCTAACTGTCATGCCAAATAATGCCAATCCACTCCCACACACGGTCAATTCTAACTGATCCAATCGGTAGCGTCATGCCGATTGGACGATAGGAAGGATGGTGTATGGCCAGCATAATAGTGACTTTTAGATTTGAGTAAAAGAAAAATAAATTGAAATACGTATCTATAGCTAATGCTAACCTACAAATTAGGTTTGTTTACGGTGTTTTAAATACTGATGTTAAAAGTTATACTTACTTTTGAAATAAAATGAGGTTAATGTTCCGTATAGTTCCTGTCCAATCGATATATTGTAATTGTAACCAATCTGTAACTATCTTAAGTACGGTGCTAGCTTTGTTTTTATTTAGCTAAGTTATTAAGTTCAGCTGAACGTTATGTTTTATCTAAAAAGATAATATGTTTTAAAAATTTAACATTAAAACTTTATACAATTTTATATTTGACGTATAGGTACTATTAGTTCGAATAAAATGAATATGAATATTCAAATATGGTGGCATAATGCTCTTGTTGTATGGGCAGTGATTCTATTCTGCAGATATAATTTTACCAATATTAATAAGGTTTCGCGTACCTATACCATTAGCTGAGAGCATTTGGTGTAATGTTTTATGTAAGATGCAATCAAAACTCATGGAGAAATATCAGTTCTTTAATATTAATCAGATCTTCCCAAACATGGTTTAACACTTTGAAGATAGCAAACGTTGTGTTTTTTATCTTTGCGGAAACCCTTATTTCAATCACTAAGTTTTTACTGATGAAAACTTTCTTTAATATTTTGAGATATCTGATAAAAAATGATAAATGGTAATTAGTTTATTCCTGAATCATTTTTGGTTTTCATCCATGCTGTGTTATTGCTAAATTCTAGCCTATCTTTGTGAAATATCTAGCTTCAACATGTATATGTATATTGTGGTTATTATATAATATTCTTCCTTTATTACAAGGTGGTTCTTATATAATATTCTATTACTTCATTAATAATTTAAATAATACAGATAAATGATATTTCGTGCTGCAATATAGGTTACTTGAATAAATAAATATAAACAAATGATTCATTTCGATAGATTTATGTTTTACAGTATTTAACACTAGTATACTATGTAATAGTGTAATATAATTACAGTTTTAACTTGTTTCGTTGCATTTAGTTAAAATGTGTCCATAGGATTTGCTCTTTTACAAGGCCTACTATTTTGGCGTCTCTATATTTTACACTTTACGTTTTGTTTTAAGCTATTATAATCTTTGTTTTCATTTTTATGATTCAGCTTCTTAAATTCGTTTTGATGGGGATACTAGTTTAGAATACTAGATACCATATCAGTTGAAAGTTTGTTTTGTCAAAGTTGCTTGAAATAAATGTATTAAAAAAAAAAAAAAAAAAAAAGGTAGAGACATGTGTAAATGAAAATACTTACTTATTTAAATTTTTGACGACAATAGTCTTGTATATAAATAGTTGAATCCAAGTAACTAGATCGTTATAAAGCCGAATGTCATGATTTGTAATTATAATAGATACCTAACTCAGAGAAATTATTCTTGTAATTAATGTGTGTTTTCTGAGTACACCAAGACTGTTAAAATGTTAACCTGAACTATCAATGTTGTGTCATTAATCATAGTTATATTTCGTTTTAACGATCATTTTCATTGAAATTGTCTATTGTACTAAGAAAGTCTGAATATCCATGTAATATTTATTCAAAGATGTTTTAAATTTATATTTTATGTGTATTTTGTGGGTAATGCCGGGAGGCATCACGTTGCCGGATGGCCGAGTGTCATGATTTTTAATTATGTATAGTATAAATTTAATCACCTTAATGTCATTTACTCGATTTTATATCATTTGGTATTTAATTTGATAAACAGTCGTTTGATTAAAATGGTTACCGGAAACATGTCGCCCCGCCCAGTAAACGCAATAGCGCTAAAGGAAGAACGATTGTAAAGTAGAGGGGATAAGACTTGGCGAGGTGGCATGTTGAGAAGTGAAAGGCAATTCGGTTTTAGCTTTAGTTTCGATCAGACGTCGATGTAATACTGTTACTGTGAATATAATTGTAATATATAAAGTGTTTTATAAATATATACCATCCTGGCGTGAAAAGAGGTGTTTTCGTTATAGGTGAAGGTAAAAGGTGAAGTGCGCTTGCCGAAATATCTACGAACTGTACCTACCTTATTTCAGCGTGTAAACAACCGCAGCACAGCTGAAATGCGTTTCACGCAAGGTGGTTGCACATTATTTATTTCGACAGCTTAGGTAGGCATTTTTAATTTTTAAGCAGTCTGTAGGTAAGTAGGTAGGTACCGTATAGATTTTTTGTTAAATATAATATTGTATCTTCTTACCTACTGCCTGCTGCCCGCGATTTTGTAAGTGATAGTTGAGGACTTAAAACCGAGGCCCGGCTTTTCACCTTTGCAACTTCATATATTATTACAGAGTAATTAACTTTCTTTAAAAATATGTATACCTAATCCCCTATTTATTTCATCCTTAAGTACTAGGTACCTACCTACGTTGTCTGTTATAGGAAGGGGGTCGTCCATTAATCACGTGATGTTCTTATTTAGCCACTTTTTCATCCCTCCTTCTCCGCTGGTGTGGTACGTGATGATGGTGAGTGGTGAGGTTATAAATTATCAACCCTTCCCTGCCAAAATCACGCGTTATTTTTACGTTCAATTTATCTTCAAGTTTTCAGAATTAAAAGAAAAGTAAAGTAGGTAAAGTAAAGTAAAAATTTTATTGCATAAAACTCTGAATAATATAAATAAATCTATATATATAAAAATGAAACCCGTTTTCCTTGGTCACGGCCTCACGCGTGAATGGCTGGACCGATTTCACTAATTCTTTTTTTGTTGTATTTGTTATTATTAGGAGAAGGTTCTTACGGAAAAAAATATTAAGAAAATCTCTCAGAAATATTGAAAAACCCTAAAAACAGCCCTTTTATTTTTCCCATACAAACGTTTTCTAACTAAAACGAGCTTTATTGCTATTGTATAAAGTTCATATTGAATTGCAAGCACTCACTGTTGTTTAAGCAATGTAGGTATGTTCCTAACGTCCAAGAGTCAATTTGCACTTTATTACCTCTGTACAAAGTTCAAATTCAATCATATCTATCAAAACAGTGTGCGTTTTATACTGATAATTTTTACTATAAATTGACAAGTTAGCATCAACAAACTACGGTTGCTATAGTTACGCAATAGCATGAGAATAGAGGTTATAACAAAGAGTTCCTATAATTATTCTCAACACCTTTGGTCACGCCATCATGCGTGAACGACTGGACCGATTTCAATTTACTCTACGTTTATCCCAAAGTCTACCCGTGCGAAGCCGGGACGGGCCGCTAGTAATTAATAGTTAAAAAAACTAAAAAACACGCTCTGTTTAAAACAAGAGTGGGTTACAAACATACAACCAAAAATATAAATGAAGCTAATAAAAGCGTGAAAAAAAATATGGGTACCTACGTGATTTCTAACAACATCCCCCCTCCCCCCTTGTGATATTTCGTGGTTTTTACAGAACCCCCTCACTCCTTTCGAGCCTCACGTGATTATTGATTGATTGAAAAGAAGTGGTAATGTTTTTGGCGCGTAAGTATTAGTAAGTATGCACATTTGCAGCCCCGGATCTAGGGGGGGGCGAGCCGGGGCCCATGCCCCGGGCGTCAAGCTTAGGGGGGCGCCAAATTCACACTTTACAGACGAATAGACAACTCATCATTTACTTAACTTTGACCACGGAATAAATAAAATAGTACAGTCATGACCATATCAACTCGACCGATACCCAAAGCGCGGAGTAAGACGTGCTGTAGGTACGAACATTTATTATTTGCGAGGCGCGTAGGGCATAGTCAAAATACGCGCCCGCTCGCCCGCAGGAATCGCAGATCGCCACGTGTCTGGTTACTGTGCGTGCGAAAGGGATGATATTCGAAAACTCCCTCGTTGATCTCTCTCCACGACAGTGTTTTATTATGAACATGTGTGTTGTTTGTCAGGAAAGAAAATACTTGTTTTTTAATAAGTTACCGTTTGAATAAAAACTGAAGGCGTCTAGAACATAGACGCCAAAACAAACGCGCTTGCTGCGCTCGCATATTTTTGATTAATTATAACCATTACACACACCCCGTAATTAAATAGCCTGTGTTTAATTTAATAACAACAAAATCATTAAGCTCGCTACTCGCGTCTTGTTTTTCTTTTCGGAAAGTAGATGCTGACTGTTTTGGAATTGACCGAAAAAATCTTCAATCTATTCGTGTTGGTTGAAATCAAAAGTTTTCAACCAACACGAATAGTGGGTAGTTTCCTTTGTAAACAGCCTGTCCTAAATTTCTGAAAAACGTCTGACTTTTTTGCGCTCGCTGCGCTTGCGTTTTCTTGATGTTTAATTTCCGTTGTGCATAGTTTGTCAAAACTGATCGATCTGTTCTGAATTGATCAAAAATGCCTAAACATTTCTTATTATTATGATTATTTTGTGCTTTTAGACTTGCTGCGTACAACATACTAAAGGCTTTTTGTAGTTTCCGCTTATTAATCGAGCACTGTTTGTGGGCAGAGCAAATTTATGCAAAAACATTTTTTATTTATCAATTTTTATATCAAAACTTAATACACAAAGCTACCCAAAACGGAGTTAATTGATTTGTCAAATAAAAACAGTTTTATTTGAATAAATAAGCTTAATACAGAAAGAACAGCGATAGATGCATTATTTCCGCTCTGTTTACGCATTACTGAGTGCAATTTCGTTTGGAAACAGGCTCTCGTAAAATAAATATGCATATCCTAAATTGCTAAAAATACGTCTCAAAAATTTCCACATTGTTATTATTTAGTGTTTTGTGTGACCTAGCGCGTGAATATTATTTTCAAAATGACAGAATATAACTCAAAATTTCGCGCTCGCTACGCTCGCGTATTCTTGATTTCTGATATCTATTAAATACACTCCGTTACGTAATAGCCCGTCCTAAAAACAAAAGATCTTCAAATCTCTGCGCTCGCTTCGTTCGCGCATTACTATTTATTTTATAAAAGCCACAATTATTTTTGAATTTATTGAAAATATTACAAGTTTTGTACCCGACGCAACGCGAGTGTTGTGTAATTTTCGTTGTAAATAGCCTGACGCGTAAAAATCTATCGTAAATTGATCAAAAATATCTCAAATTTTCACGCTCGCTGCGCTCGCGTATTCATGGTGCTTAATTTCCGTTACACGTTTAATTCGTAAAAATTGTATGTTTTGAATTAATGAACAATGTCGAAAAATTTCGCGCTCGCTGCGCTCGCGATTTTTTTTATTTATTTGTGCTTTTAAACTTTCTGCGTATAACATCCAAATGCCGGTTGATAAAAAACTACTACGAGATTTGAACTTACTTAATCAAGCACTGTGTTGTGGGTAGAGCAACTGTGCTTGATTCACAAAGCTCTCCAAAATCGAATTACTTGGTTCATTGAAAAAAAAACACGGTTTAGTTTGATTATTTTGAACAACCATATTTTGCGGCCCGCCACTATTTCAAATTGTCACTATGCGGTCCGCGTCTGCCAAAAGGTTGCCGACCCCTGATATGAATGATAAAGGTAAAAATAAATATAAGTGGGCGGGGGCGGCATTTTTCAGTTTTTGCCCCGCCTAAAAAAATTCGTAGATCCGGGGCTGCACATTTGCCAGTGCCTATGTGATCTGCTGCCTTAACAGCTTGACCGAACCGATTTTGAAATTTGAAGTGTAACTGGGGGTTATTTGGCGTATTTAAATAGTAGTCGTTAATAGGCCCAAGTTTGAAGGCTTTTACAGACAGATCTAAATTTTCTAAAACTATTGGCATCCTTGTTTAATGCCTTGCAATGATAAAGACAGATATATTTTTAATTAGTTTAGATCTGTCTTGAAATGCCTTCAAACTTGGGCCCATTATAGCTGTAAAGGCGACAATCACCAATGCGTGAGTTACCGCCACACGGAATTTTAACTCGAAGCTATCGCTTCCGTATCCTGCGCCGCTGCGTCTCGTAGTTTGAGAGGTAGGTATGTTCATATCATTATTTTGAAAATGGATTAATAACTGCAATAAATCGATAAGTAAGTACAACAGCAGTAACCTTGCCTTGCTCAGTATGTAACACTTATCGCCAGCTGTTGTTGTCTTCTCTTTCGAGCTTATTAAGTCAGCTGAATGATAAAAATTGCGTCAAGTCCAAAAAATAAAACTATTTACAATGCCATTGTCATTTTTTTAATGAAAGACAATGTCATGTCATGCTTGTATGATGTCAGTGTCAAAACAACTTCTAATCCAGGGCTGCCTGATTGGGGGTTTTTCTCGCGATTTTAGGGAAGAAATTGGCTCTTGTGGAAAACGACAAAATCACATCGTTGTAGAAATGTTTGGGGAATAAATTATGTGCTTGTGGAATTTTATGGATTTTATTTTCAGACTTTTCAAGGACTTTGATTTCTCAAATACATAACACTTTGGACGTAGTTTTGGCTCTGTAACACTAAAAAAGAAACACAAAATATATTCATTTTGACCTTACATTTCAAAATCTCGTAATCTATTGAAGAAAAACTTCTTGATACAATGATAGGCACGTAATATTATCTTTATTCCATAAAAACACGTATCATTTTGGGGAAAAATATTCGAGGGGAACAATTAAAAAGTAGACCTGGCAGCCCTTTTCCATTCCCAATCGTAAACAAAGTCTACATCTTGAAAAATGGCGGTATTTTTCCAATACTTGTACAAGTGTATTTTTTCCTAAACAATCATAAAATAGCACATCAAAATGTCTCAAGATCATAGTAGGAATGTTGCGTACGGAAGGGAACGAGAGCGCCAATTGCAGCTCCCAGTGCCGAACTATAGGGGTAGCGACCGCAGCATGCGGTCCCACAACCTAAGTGATGCTGAGAAACGTTTCGGATCACACAGCATGAGCGATAACATGTTTCCTGAAGTGTACAATTCGTCCGAACACAGCGACTCACCATCGTCAGGCAACAGTCATGTCCAAGAAGGTTATGCATCGGTATCAACTAGCTATCAGCGAGAGGTACCTTGAAATCTATACACATTACAATATTACCGATCTAGTAACCTTAACAACTGTTGAGGACCAGTCACCATAGATTTTTTCAGACACATGGGATGGGTACCATACCTAACAGACATTAGAGACCCAACCTAGATATTCATGCAGTAAACTAGCATTGTAATGTGCAAGGCTTATCAGTCTTAACAGCTATCAATCATAGTATGCCCTTGTTTTTATATATCTTGAATTTTCAGCAATCTATGAGAAGTCATGGTTCTAATTATCAAGCGCCATACTCTAACGTGTACAACGGCATGCCGGCCGCATCATTTGCTCCACAGCATCATCCTGAAATGCCTCCGAAGCAACATCTGAGATCTCACTTACCAACACCCTCACATAGGCTTGATGAGATGATGAGAGATGGCAAGTTTTTACTCCTATTAACAAAAAAATCAGTCCAAAAAATGGAAGAATGAAATTAATATAATTTTTTTTTTGTAAAAATAGATTTCTTCGCTGATTGTATACCAATTCCATGTTTTTTTATTACAATGGTTGTATGCTAATTTCTATTTGAAAAAAATATTGTTTATGATTTTACTCTCAAAAATAAAATTGTGTTTCTTTCTATAACAGCTCACACAGTTTCAGGACATACAGTAGACCCTGTGCAAAAGGTCCATCCCTCTAAACAAATCGAGGACTACAAGAAGAAAGCATCCTTACTCAGACAGGAGTTAGAAACTTTGAAAGATCAACGAATTGAGCTCCGAGGAGACGGCAAGAGATCGCCCAGCCCTGACACAAAGAGGTTCCTCAAGCAAAACACCAAGTTGCAGGTTCAGTATTATCTGTTTTTCATTTGCAGTTCATTTTACTCACTGTAGTAAAATGAACAATAAACATGTTGTCTATTAACGCAATAGCTTATTCTATATGACATCTTCAACAATTTCCTTGCAGCTTGATATCCACAACAAGCTGAAAACAATCAACAATGTGCTGGACATGATGAGCGGGATAATGGGAGATCACACTGACTCACAAGAGCATCATTCTCCAGAAAGGAAACTTAAACAGAAGTGAGTCAATTTCAATAGACTACAAAAATATTTAAAACTAGCTAGTATCCCGTAGTTTCACTCGCTTTTTTTTCTTTTAACACTTTGACTGCGGGAAACACTTACCTTGTGTTTTCCTTTGTACAACGCGAGTGCTACTGCACACGCCAGGCGCGTCAAACAACGCATTTGACTATTAGCCGCACCTAAGGCAAGCGCTTGTGATTATTAGCCGCAGTTAAAGTGTTAAACTATCCATGTATTAGACTAAACAAAACAAAAAAATAAATGTATCAGTCCAGCCATTCTCGAGTTTTAGCAAACTAACAAACAGCGATTCGTTTTTATAAATAAAAGAAGAAAGGTTGAAAAAGAAATGCCTTTTCCATAGAAAATTTTCATTTAGTATAAAATATAATATAATTGTTTATGGTGTTTGTAGATGGAGCCAAAAGTTCAACTACGTATTCTACGACCCAGAGATGCACTGGTGCAGAGTGTGCAATGTCTTCCCGCAAACTGCTAAGGATTACCTCAACCACCTGCACTCGCCTGATCATCAGACGTAAGTACCTCACTTAATGTACAGTACTTGGCTGATTAGTTGTCTTTTTGGAACCAAGAGATAGGAACGCAATGTTCTGTATAAAACAGAAACTTAGTCAGTGTCTTGCTTGTGGCAAGTCAACTGAATGGCTGCACACTGTACCTTTTAGAAAAGCATTGTGTTGTATTGTATTTCAATTAGTACAGTAAAAACACAAGCACTAGTGATAGAAGATTGAAGCATGTTCTACTATAGACCATAGCACTTCATCAGGCATGGAAGTGATCTTATTCTGAATTATCAACAACATCCAGTAGAGTTTGGTTGGCACTGCACGTGCAAACAAACTTGCGCAATGTGATTCACTTCACAGTATTTAGTTCATATGAAAACAAACTTGAGTGTGTGCTTACATCAAGCTAAGTCATTCTTCCGAAACTTGCTTCACTATACTCCATTCGCCATTAGATGATCGCTGACAGTTGCAGGAAATTGAACAAATATGTCTTATTTTCTTTTTAGTAAAGTGATAGCAACTTAGTACTTTACAAAGCCTAGAAAACCCAAGGAGAAATGAAAACATATGATTTTGTAATATTTGGACAATTATAATTAACTGCAGCTCTCTGCAACTCAACAATCATGTGAATGGAATATAATATACCAGTTGCTGAAGCCTCGAGTTGATTTCTTATTATCATTGTTTTTTTCTTTGTTGATTTTTGCATGATTATCTTTGTAATTTATTACTGCCTGGTTTGGCGTACACGTAGAATTGTAGATTTTAGATAATGTATGCAACATAGATGAAAATAAATAAAACATTTGTAACTGCTAGTGGCATTTCATACTTATTATGCTTCAGATAGCAATAGGTCTTAGTTTGTGCAAGAAAGTATCCGCACCAAACTGCAAAGCCTTTTGTTGAGGCTGGAAGTTGCAAGCCCTGCTGTAGCTAAGCTGGGTTGGGCAGACTATCAGGGTTTGTGAGAAATGCACATAACACCCAAGCACGACATTAATGCAAGTCGTATCACCCCCACTTCTCCACTTTAGGCTCCTATGTTTCGGCTTTGTTGTTGTTGTTGATATTTGTTCCATGATTTCTTCACTCCGCTAACATTCTGCTTTGCTTTGATTAAAAACGTGTGCTATTCATTTTTCTTGTAATTCCACGTTTCTTTATACTTTTTTATGGTTCTAATAATCATTTTAGTGAACATAATATGATTTTGTTTATTATTTAGTTGCATGTATGATGAAAAAAAAGAAAAAAAAACAAGTTATGAGGCTTTCATGCCAGCTCTAACGCAGAGGTCTGTTTGGATAAGTGTCACCTCAAACTACCACCTGGTTTTTGGTTTCCGCCTACCATGACTTTGTCTTAATTGTGTTTGTTTTTGTGCTAGTTTATTTGTGTTGAAATGCTTTGTCGCTCTTGCGCCGCGCTTCCCCGCCTCGCTTGCCCGCTTCGCTTCGCTGTAGTGGCGCCGGCTGAGTGTGTTGATGTCGCCAGGACGGCAGCGGAGCACGTGGAGGCTCCGTGGCACGCCGCCCCTCCCAGCGGGGCTTACGAAGGCTACCCCAGCCTGCCCACCGCGCCCACCAAACGAACCCCCATTCGAGGTCTGAAGCTTTACAATACAACAATACTATTGCTATCTATAGTATAAGCAATGCATTTTCCTGTTATTCTGAGTTATCCGTGTACAGAATAATTATTAGCTTTTCACAGTTACTTTTTAGTTCTTTACAGAGCTTTTTTGACACTGTTTCTAATTTAGTGCCTTCTGAGTGTGTACTATATATAGGTACATAGGTCCTACGTTCGTGACGGGCGGGGTGAGAGGCCCCGCTTTTCCTCGGGTTGTAAATAAAAGCGAGATGCACATACCTCTCCTCTTTCCCTGACGCCACGTACGTAGTCCATATTATCGCTTTCCTATAGGTAGTTGCTTTAAACCGCTAAAATGTTAGAATCTTTATAATAATGAATTTATTTTTCAGAAACTATATGACAATTTAAACTTTCACATTTGATAAAAGTGTACCAAATATTTGGACACAACATTATTTTTGTCCCAAAACACATGTATATAAATATGTACAGTCCAAATTATGGGCAATTCTCTGGTCTAGTTGTTTAAAAATGATAGAATAATCAAGTGTCCAGTAATGAATATTTATCCAGGTCTGCAATTCTTCGTCCCCGCGATAGCGTGGTACTGCAAGCTGTGTGACCAGTTCATCGGCGACCTGCACTGCGCGTCGGCTCACATTAAATCCATCTTGCATTCCAAAAACTACAACGTGAGTATTATACCAGGGTATCTATACTTTCCACTCACTGCCGAGTTCAGTTCTCTACAGCGCGCCATCCTTTCCGGACTTGTGCCAGTCTTATCCATTACCTTCCACGGCCTTTACAATGTCATCCGACGACTGGCCCAAATACGTTAACCAAGTTTTATATCATCATTTATTACAGATATATATTTTATTGCTTTATTTTTATTTTGACATTGACATATGAATTATGAATAGATAAATATGAGTACATTGAATTTGTTGTAGAAATTCGTTCAACAAAACCCTCACTGGGAAACGGACTGGGTGTCGGACCGGCAGCGCGCCTTCGAGCGCGAGGGGGGCGGGGACGCGGGGGGCGGGGGCCGGGGCGTGGACGCGGGGGGCCGGGGTGGGGACGCGGGGGGCCGGGGCGGGGATGCGGGGGCCGGGCCGGGCTACAAGCAGCTCCAGTACGTCACGCAAACCCTCACCATCAGCAAGGATGTGCATACTAAGGTAAGCTCTCTAAAAACAATGGGCTCAGGTTCGAAGGCTTTAGCTGACTAATAATTTTTTTCTAAAAGTATTGTTGTCTGCCTCATCAACATTCTCAACCTTTAATCCTCCCACTGCTGGGATACAGGTATACCCTCGAAGGGTGAATAGGCCGTATTCCACCACGCTGGACAAGTGCGGATAAGTGAAAAGCCAGTGGTATGTAAAGTCGCCCATAAGTTCGCAAGAACTCATTGGTACGAGTCGGGGTCTGAACCCGCCACCTCAAGAATGCGAAGCGACTGTTCTCCCACTGAGCTACCACGCCTTCTCCTTGTCTATTAGGTAGCAATGACAAAAACAAATGTATTTATAGTTTAGATCCGTCTAATAAAGTCTTCAAACTTGGGCTCATTGAATGAATGAATTCACTTGGCATTTTAACTGCTTTGTATTAAACATTTGCTAAAATATAAATGCAAATAAGTCTGTGTTGCCATATTGAACTGATTTTATCTTCTACTCTCCTCATTTTGACAGGTCTATCGATATTGAAAGGTAATTACATTATTAAGGCATGAAATATTTAGTATAATGCCCGCTACAATGCCCTCTCTTTGCTTTTGTCGCTCTGCTGGATGCCAGTCACATTGTTTATATTCCTATTTTTTTTTTTTTGACCCAGGGAAAATCCTTTATGGATACCACGCCCGCCCCGGGGAGGCAGGGTGGTTATGTGGGAGTCTCCGCCCTAGTGGCGGCATACCCACTAAAAACCCTGGGGTGTTCGGCATCCGCCTGATGGGGCAAGGTGGGGTCGCGTTAGCAGTCGCCACCTCGCCCCGGCGATGGGCCCGATTAGGGCCCCCTGCGCCTATGGAGGGGTGACCCTGTTCCCCAGGATCACCCCCCAGACAGTCAGTGTGGGGTCGTGCAGGCCGGGAGAGTCCCCCGACTCTCCCGGCAACCCCACTGCAGAGGAGCGAGGAGACGGGCGAACCGCCTCCTCGCTCCCCCGTCTGTGCCGGAGCGGATCAGATCGGGCGTCGTCCTCTCCGACCCGCTCCGCGGCCTCCTTCTGCGTCATCACCTCTTCGCAGAAGGAGACCTCGGCCTGCCACGATCTCTCGCCGCCGAGCACGGCTTTCACCACGCTCGGCAACGAGAGATCCCGGCCTATGTAGGCCGAAAGCGTATGCCGCTGGGGGGCCCCATGCGGCACACGCTTCCAGCGTCCAACCTCCTCCTTTCCTTGCACTCCCGACCGCAACCCACATGCGGCGAGAAGCACAAGGAAAACCCCCCTGGTGGCAGCAATGCCACCGTCCAAACCATCACGCTGTGCCCTCTGCTAGTCAGAGGGACACGCGGACGGGCCCACCGTGTCGGGTTATTTGCCAGCGTGCGGTAATACTGCATAAAAGCTGCAATATTACCGCACGCTGTTGCCCAGGGTGCACCACGAGGAGGTTACCCGACCTAGCACCCCATTGTTTATATTCCTTTTTTTTTTTTTTTTTTTTGTTTACCCAGTGGAAATCCTTTATGGATACCACGCCCGCCCCGGGGGAGGCAGGGTGGTTATGTGGGAGTCTCCGCCCTGCGGCGGCATACCCACTAAAACCACTGGGGTGTTCGGCATCCGCCTGAGATGGGGCAAGGTGGGGTCGCGTTAGCAATCGCCACCTTGCCCCGGCGACGGACCCGATTAGGGCCCCCTGCACCTATGGAGGGGTGACCCTGTTCCCCAGGATCACCCCCCAGACAGTGTGGGGTCGTGCAGGCCGGGAGAGTCCCCCGACTCTCCCGGCAACCCCACTGCCGAGGAGCGAGGAGACGGGCGAACCGCCTCCTCGCTCCCTAGCCCCGCTCGCTCGCACGTGGTGGGCAGTGTGGTTAGCACCACCCACCCCGCCTTAAGCCCACGTTCCTTTCACACCCGGCCGCAAACCTCACGCGGCGAGGTGCAAAAGGAACCCTCCTCTTTCCCTTGCACTCCCGACCGCGACCCACACGCGGTGAGGAGCACAAGGAAAACCCTCCTGGTGGCACCGCTGTCACCGCCCGAGCGTGGAGCGCCGTTTCCTCCAGCGTCCACCACACTCGTCACCGGCGGCAGCAGTGCCACCGTCCAAGTGTGGAGCGCCGCATCCCTCGGCGTCCACCACACTCAGACCCTCCTCCTTTCCTTGCACTCCCGACCGCGACCCACACGCGGCGAGGAGCACAAGGAAAACCCCCCTGGTGGTCCGAGCCATCGCTCAGACCCCGGCTCATCCGCTGTGCCCTCTGCTATCAGCCCTCTGCTGCCAGAGGGACACGCGGAAGGCCCCACCTCGGGTTCCTCTTCGTTTCACCGGGCTCAGTGCCACGGCTACTTATCCCCCCCGCCACGGAAAGGCGGGAACCCATTCGGGGGGGATTGTTTATATTCCTGCTTTAAGTCCAGTTAACTCGTAACATTTAAAACAGTCCTGTAGCTGCATACGAAATAATATAAATATGGCTCTCCGCTTACTATAACTCTGTTTTTTTTCTGTGCGGACTGTACACTTTCGGGATTCTAACCCGAGGTGACACGGCGCGAGGTAAAGCGCGGAACGGAGGAGGTCCAACGAGAACCTGTTCACTCTCAGCTCTCAGCCCGTCTTAGCAAAAGTGTACAGCTTTAAGTTACTTATTACAGGGTTATAAGGAAAGGGTATGCTAAGCCAAAAAGGGTTAATTGGACTCAACATTATAAACAACTTTTACTATGGGACAAAACCGTAATTCACGAAAAAAAATCAGCCGTTCCATACATTATGTTGAGTGTCATTGACATTTATCTATGGAACAGCTGTTTTTTTTTTTCGCGAATTCGGTTGATCCCATAGTAAAAGTGTTTCATAATGATGAGTATTATGAGGCCTTTCCACAACCTGTCCTTGTAACCTATACATATACGTCCCTTCCATCCCAATTACATAATAAAATATGGTTCGTCCAGCGGCCGCCCAAAACGCCACCACTGGAGTTGGAAGAGCCGCCGAGACACCCGGGGCGCGCCCCGGGCCGCAGCCGCAGCCCGGGGCGCGCGGCGGGGGCGGGGGCGGGGGAGCGCAGCCGAACCAGTGAGTAGTTTATTCACCTATTATTTACCCCCGCTTTGTTCACCTAGCTTTCTTCAACTAGGTAAGTGATTTACTAATAAAAATTGAATCGCTGTTCGTTTGTCTGGCTATAACTCGAGAATGATTGGACCGATTTCGTTAATTTTGATCTTGATATATTTGTAAAAGTTCAAGGAAGGTTTAAAAGTAAAATAAAATTAAAGAAAAAAACAGCTGGTGAAACCGCCGGCTAGTAAAAAATAAATCTTTATTGTTTACACCAAGAAATTACAACTCATATACAAAACACTTAATGCTAACATACAATAATTGTGCAAAGAGGGCAGTAACACCGGGTCGCAAACTAGGCAGAGCCTGTGCCTCGGGCACCCGCGGCCAGTTACCAGATCCTGTAAGACGCGGGAGTTTGTACAGTGTACACGTGACCTATTACAAAAAAAAAAATGTTTTTTGAATTATTTTTTTGTTTTTTATTTTTTTTTTCCAATTTTTTTTATGACCTAGGTGACAGGTGAAGTGGTGGATTATTACTCTTTTATATTTAATTTGACAATATTTTGAGCTGACTGACAGTTTGTTCCATCTTACAGATAGGAGACTGCAAAGCATAGAAATGGAGGAAAGACAAGAGTTGCGAAATTTCGACTCGCCCCCGCCCATTGTTAGCATATTAACCGATGATGATAGGAAACTGTTGGAATCTCTCAAGACCAGGTAACATATACTAAAATACATGTGTTTTTACGACCAAATTACTTTTGTCAATCATTTTAGAATTTTAATTGTCGTAATGTTATTTGAGTAGTTTTAAATTTATCATTGGTGTAATTCGTTTAAACGGTGCTGATTGAATATAATAAATAAATAAATAAATTTTCCGATGCCCAATATTTATGAACTGTTAATATTTGATTGTTTTTCTTCAATCTGACAAACTTTTTTTAACATGGTGTTTTTTTCAGGATGAGAAAGAAAGAAGAAGTGCAAAGGTCGACGTCGCGAGACAGAGAACGCATTAAAGAAATGCAACAGAAGATAAAGTAAGTCACATTCTTGTCTACAAGATTGTACATACATACTCAAGACATTCGCTTACGTCACAGTACATGAGTCGCTACACATATTACACATATTATTTGTCTCTGTTTGTCGCTATATGCCGGGGTAGCGATCAGCAACGAAACGGTTAGATCGAGAGCGGTGATTGGGCGACTGGTTACCAACACATCGGCTCTCACTGCAAAGCGCGGTAGTGTACGCCAGACTTTACTAACGCACAGTTTCAAACGCTCCCAGATAACGTCGAGGCGTATTTATTGGGTCTATCTACGAGAATGAAAGGAAACCCAATTTGTGACACGACAAAACACTCGACACTGGGGCCATATTCTGGCGAATTATCTCTGTCAGTGTTGCTCCCATTACAAACGTCATAAGAGTGAGAATGACGGAGCTAATCTCGAGCGGCTGAGAATCGGGTCCCTGGCTTTTTTGGAGTATACTATGGTTTTTTTAACATTGATGAGAGCGTAAAGTTTTTACCAGCTTTTATTTCGTTTGCCCTGTTGTTGTTCTGGTTTTTTCTGTTAAATCTTGCAACTGGATTAATTATCAACCCCTTCCCGATATCCGATGGAGTTGCAAATTGATGTACCTGTATAACTCCGATGACAATGCAATTAAGGCTTGTTTTAATTTTTTTATCATTCTTTCTGAACATGAATGTGGGTAGTTATGTAATATCATGCGTGTATGTGAACAGAGACAGCGAGAGTCGCGGCCGGTCCCGCGAGCGGCGCGCGCGCAGCCGAGAGCGGCGCGGGCGGGGGAGGGGGAGGGAGCCCCTCCCGCCGCGCGCGGGGGGGGGCGCCGGTCGGGAGAGGAGAGGTGAGACTGTAGAGAGAGGGAGGGAGCCATTGCCGCCAAGCCGGGAGAATGTTTTCCTTGGTTTTTATGGTCTACATTTTACTCGGAGTTCAAAAATATCCTGTATCAAAAACTTGATTTAAAAAATTGTCATAGGGTTGTTTTTCATTTTCTAGGCGGCAGCCGAGATCGGAGAAGTAGCCGGGACCGCAAGGGCGGCAGCCGGGACCGTAAAGGCGGCAGTCGGGACTTAAAAGGCGGCAGCCGCGACCGGGAAAAGGACAGTCAAGTGAGTCACGATAACCGCTTTAACGCAAAATCTCTGCTTATGCCTTATCGCACTTTGAAACCGCAAATATGTATTTCCTTCTCACTCACTCACAGGCTTTTATTTAACTTGCCATGTCAGTATGTGTGGGTCGAAATCGCTACTCAATTTTGAACTTCCCAATGTCCGATCGAGCCGATATTTGCTACACTAATAGTGTGTACAACAATGCAATAAAAGCTTGTTTTTAATCAAATTTTAAAATACATTAAAACCCCCGACGCGAAAAGGACGGTGTTATAATTTTGACGTGTCTCTTTCTGTGGCATCGTAGCTCCCGAACGGATGGACCGATTTTGATTTTGTTTTTTTTTTTTGTTTGAAAGGTAAATTAGTCGAAAGTGTTCTTAGCTGTTTCATGAAAATCGGTTCAGCTGTTTCAACGTTGGAGGTTTTTAAATATTAAATTGAATGTATTCATCAGCTATTTATTATGTGTATTCCAGGCGGCAGATGTTAACCTGCAAGCAGTCCCGCTGCCGCCCCCGGAGGCAGCTGTGCCGCTCGGTTTCCGAGTGCTTCCAATGCCGACGGCGGCAATGCCCAAGCTGCCGAAGTCAGCGCTCCTGCTGGCCCCCGCGGCGCCGCCCCCGCCCCCCGCGCCGCCCGTCTCAGCCCCCGCGCCGCCCGCACCAGCCCTGGCGCCGCCTGCACCCGCCCTGGCGCCGCCCGCCTTTGCCGCGCCGCCAGCGCCAGTCATTATACCTCCTCTGTGAGTAGTCTTAAAATATACTAAACTATTTTGGTGAATATCTTTTTTAACACTAAATATAAAAAGTGTGGTTATAAGGTAAGGGTATACTCGGCCGTAAAGGGCTCACTCAAGTACTCATAATTTTTAACAATTTCTACCATGAGACTAACCCTGAAATCGCGACAAAAAAATTAACAGTCCATACATTTTATCGAGCGTCATCGCTAACAACAAGACCATAGTACTGTAGCTCATTACCAATCACACCATCTTTGCCACTGGAGCAATTGTGCCAGCAGCTCAGAGCCTCGCTCCGTTATTTTAAGGAGCTGGGTTGGCCCGGGTAAACGCTGGCAAGCGGGAAACTCATAATACTCACCCCTTGCGCTATGCCAGTGCGGACCTCATTACCCCTATTTCGAATAAGAACAAGACCTAAGCACTAAGTGTTCCCCCCGCAGGCCCCCCGCGCCCGCGCCCGCGCCCGCGCTGCCCCCCGAGTTCCACGAGGCGCTGGAGCTGCTGTTCCCCACGGACCCGGCGCGCTGCTCCGCGCTGGCGGCGCTGCAGCCGGGCGGCGCCGGCGCCGGCGTGCTGGCCGCGGCGCCGCTGCCCTACCCGCTCGGCTTCCCGCCCATCTTCCCCTTCGACTACACGAGGCAGGCCGGCCTATTTCCCCCCGGGCTACCCTTTCCCCCGGTGGCGCCGGTCAGCGCGACTCTCCCGGCGGATAGGCCGAGGAACTCCGGTCAGACTCGGGGTGGGAAGCAGAGTGACGAGCTCGTGATGCTGGGGATCGATGCGGGCGACGTCGCCGGGATGTAAAAAGGTGCCAGAAAATAGAATTATTATAATTGTCATCGTCGCTTATGACAGTCGATACATGATTATGTTTGTTCAGTTTCATTACCGTTGATCCAATCCTCGACATTTTGTACTCTGTTGATGACAAATTGAACATTTGTAAATATTTTAAGAATTTTAAATTTTAAGAATGATTATTAAAAAAAATTGCTCGAGAGGTATTAAAGAGTTGCAAAATCACAGTTTGAGGGCAACTATTATATAAGAGTACATTTGTGTACATTGTTAATGAAAATCTATTATTGTTAATAAAAACCTAATACGCCAGGGGGGGGCGAACCTTTATAAATAAACGTGCCAATTTTTCTAAACAAACGTTTAGACTTCAAACGTGCCGTTAAATAGTTTTGCCTAGTGATAATTGGGTGGTGGCGTGCCTAATATAGTTTGTCGATTGCTATTGGGTCGCCATCCCTGGTCTAGACAAACCCAATTGGGGTTTTGAGGTAATTGTTGTTCAAAAAATACTTAAATTAAGTAATAAATATTGTTCTTAAAAACCGTTGAAATCATCTTGCTCTGGCAGTAGGATAAGCGCACACGAAGGGTAAGAGGATAAAGGGTTAAACTATAGTCTTAACTATTGTTATAAATTTTAAAGTTTTCAAGTTACAAGTCAAATGTGGAACTTTGTGATAATGGTGACTGACGGTGCTAGAAACTGAAATCAGAAGTTACTTGGTGCGATGTGAGACTTAGGTACTATCGACTGAGTACTATATTTCTTATGTAAAAAAACCTTTTTAAACGTTGCTTGTTTGTAAGTAAAATAATGATGTATATATATATCATGTAAAATAACTTATTGTGCTATTATGTACCTACAATCCTATTCACGGTGAGTGGCCGTGTGTAGTGCGGCGAAGTTGCTGCAATTAAATGGAACGTCTTGAAGTGCGGTGTCAGCTCTAGTTTGTAGTACATAATAGCTCAATGTGTACTGTTATGTAGTACCAATTGTGCTGTTTTAATCAAGTTTTAAAATCATGGTTAAATGAAAAAAATTAATTGTCTAATGTTTCATAGTTAAATATACATTGTGTATTTGACTCAATACAGTTTAGAATTTATTTTTAAATGTAAGTACTATTTACTTTTTGTAATATTATGCATGTTTACTAGAAATGTTACTTTTATTGTGTCAAATTCTTTAAGTTCACTCGCAGATTACCATCCTACAAATTACTTATTTTAGACAAAGCTTTCAAAACATTTAAAAGACATCGCATAAAAAGCTTTCATTGGTTCAATGCCAGGTGTGGCTGTCAATGAGAAGAATGTGGTATCTATTGGGATAACCTGCGCCAGCGCGCTCGCATCTCAGGGTTCCTCTTTGGTTCTTCCATCTATACTATAATATTATAAAGAGGAAAGATTTGTATTTTCGTATGTTTGTGTTGAATAAACACAAAAACTACTAGACCGATTTCAAAAATTCTTTCACCATTAGAATGCTACATTATCCCTGAGTAACATAGGCTATATTTTATACCCGTGCAAAGCCGGGACAGGTCGCTAGTTATTTATAAAACCATGTACTAAATAATTGTGATACCTAAAAGGTAAACGAATTGCTGTTTTTATAGTAAGTAATGTCTAGTAAGTAATAACTCGTGCTAATGTTTTAATATAACATTATATTTTATTTTAAAAAGGCCTATTATTTTGTTACTTATTACAACGGACAGCTACTATTCTGCCGTATTGAAACAAGAACATTATTTTTACAAAACAAAAAACAAAAACCGACTTCAAAAGACCGACTATTGAGTTATTCATCTATTTGTCGCGCACGTACTTAATGCAAAATAAAGACTTATATAGTTTTCTCATGGATACCATTATCAGAACTGGACTAAATTGAAATGGGACCAAATGGGAAGCGTCAGCTTTCTAATAAAAAAAGAATCATCAAAATCGATTCACCCCCAGTCAAAAGTTATGAGGTAACAAACAAAAAAAAAAAAAAACATACAGTCGAATTGATAACCTCCTCCTTTTTTGAAGTCGGTTAAAAATAACTGCGATACCGCAACCACTGGCAGTTGTTGGTATTTTGGGTAGAATAAGGTCTCTGAAAGAAGGTTACAGGTAATGTAGAATAGCCTAAAAACATTGATCCTGAGAAGGTTATTTTTGATGATAAATATTGATTGACATTCAAAAATGTGACGTATTTCAAAACCATACCAAAAAAATTTAACATAATAATTTTATAGCCCCGTGTAGCTAACCATTTTAAAAAGAAGGTAAAGAAATTAACCAAATATGTAATTTCGTCAACGATAAAAACAAAGCTAACTATGACGGTAAGCTCTTAGTAAAGTAACAAAAATAATATGAGTTCAACAACTTTATTACTATCATATCAGAATTATCTGCCTAATTCTCCAGGTATGCACCTTATCCAATAGGAACAATTCTGTGAGTACTAAGACGTCCCTTACAAGCGTGTTTTATTTGTAATATTTGTACATGATTGTTACATAGTGTAAGTAGCTTCCTAAACATAATACTTAACACATGTACGAGTAGCAGAAGTTTTTATAGGTTCAAAAGGCGATCGCATGCCTAAATAAATATTTGAGGACCTGCTTAATGTATTTCAATTACCTATAATAGATTTAAAAATCAACGTGTCTTTGCAGTCGATCCGGCCCACCACTTACGCAAAACAAGTAAAGAACTAACCGATTCTATAAGAACGCTACTGACTACTAAAGTGAACAAGAAGTCGGAAGTTATGGAGCAGCAGTGTTCATGCTCCGCTTGCACTTCATTCGCCAGCCTCGCTAAGCGCCTATCATCAGTCCACGGTGACCAAAACACAGACGAACCCTACATGTTGTTCATCAAGACGGATAAAAACGTTAGTACATTGGACGATTTGAAATTGAAACAAAAGATTAGTAAAGAATACTATGATGAAATAGATGAGTCCTTGACGAAATCCTTAGTTCAGGATTCTGAGCAATTAACAGATACGCCTTCTGTAGCGTCTTTTGAATGTGATTTGAAAGATAGACCTGACAATTTTTACTACCTCAAAAGATCTCATAATACACTGAGACCATCCGCAGCAAAACTAAGCGCACAAGTAATGAACTTTCCATTTAAAGATTTTAAATATTCTTTTCGTCGGCACGATCCAGCTCCGGAAACGAACGTCTCCACACTGACCCCCTTCGACATTATCGAAAAACTAAAGGAAGTATACAAAGCGTGCAGTTGCAAAGTATGCGAATGCATCGTTGGAAAGCCGGAGAACAAACAGTGCAAATGTAAACCTTGTGATTGTAATGATTGCAAAAGTGTCAACGAGACAAAGGTTACGATCGCTACTAACTTTACATCTTTAGAAGTTACTCAAGCTGGGTCAAATTGTCTAAGATTTGAAAGAAACTGGTTTCAAGAGTTCGCAAAGCAAGGATTTAAACAAGAGTGCAACTGTAAGCCATGCGGTTGTGCCGAATGTGCTAACATCTCTTCGAAGTGCTCCTGCGAACCATGCCAATGTATTGATTGTAAGGCACGTTATAGTCACAATAAATATCAGAATTTGGTTGTTGCAGCCGTCGAAAGTGACAATCAGAACCATCAAGAATGCATGTGCAACCCTTGTAATTGTGCTGAATGCAGTCACCGCAACTACGGTCCCGCTCAGTTGCGGCATGAAATGTCTACGGAAATAAACAGACCAGAGGGCTGCCACTGTGAGGCTTGCCTCAACGAAGCCTGCTCGCCCGGCGGCGCCGACTCGTGCAGCTGCGCGAGGCGGGGCGGAGTCATGAGGAAACCGGTGCAGAGAGATACTGATTATGACATTCACAGGACTATCATTTCTCGACAGAATCCATGTAAACAAGACCTGATAGCAATGTTCGCTACAATATCAAAAGTATATCCGAATCACAATTCTCAACTAAAAGACTGTAATTACAAAAAAAAATCCGCTGATGCTGTAAAAAAATATGTTGTTATTTCCGATGAAAATAATGGTAATATGTGTGATGCTGTGAAATACAAACCCTCGCCACAACAGCTTGAATATGTACCAAAGAAGTCATCTTTGAAGACACCTAAGCCATGCCTAAAAAAACTCGAGAAATCATCAGAAACAAGAGCGATCAGTAAATTTTCATCTAAAGATATAGGTAGTCCATCTGGACGCGGTTTTGATAATATAAAGGCCACCTGTACAGGGGATGTCTACGATTCTACATACTGTGAGTGCGATCGATGCATTTCTTTGGATGACGTTATCTATCCTGTTAAAAAGGGAGAACAACTGACTCCAGCTATTTTTGAAAATAAAAAGAATAGATCATTCATCACATTTCGCGACGAAATAAATGAAAACGATAAAGATTTTGAAACACCATTGAAGAAGGGGTCTGCTTACGAGCGAAGATCTGAATCATTTGGAAAACATTGTAAAAAGAATTTGCCAAACAATGATTTAAGTCATTTATACGATAACCCGTCTTATGAAAACAATCCAAACATCGAGCAGCTGCTCTATCACCAAAAATATCATACTGGATTGAAAGAAACCCACCACGTCGATCTCTTCACAAATTCGTCATATGGAACACAAGCTTTCAATAAATATGACGTTAAATTTCAAGCATCCAGTTCCAAAGTGGTTGCTGATAATCCGGTGAAAAACAACATAGACAATGAAAGCATCTCGGAAACTGAGGACAATTATGAAAATAAGAATTGTAATTCCGATACATCTGATTTTAATTATTCCATCCAATTTCCCGCAAAAACGACACCTTACCTCAACGACATAAATTCTTGGGATCAGTTTACCGATATCAAACCTAAATCATCAAATATTTTATCAAAGAATAACACGTGCAGTTTAAATGTTTCTATGAACTTTTATAATCGCTATGCAAACAACTTGTTTGATATAAACGCCATATCACACGGATCTATCCATAGTGAAAAGAAATACTATGACGGTTTTGTCGAAAACGACAACTTTTCGTCAGTCAATAAATCTGGTCCGTGTTTATACATGGAAAGAAATAGTTCAAGCGGCAAAGTAACTCAAACAGTAAATCAAAATAAAATACCAATTTCAAGAATAAGAAATGACACACCAGAATATTGTAAACAAGACTTTCATTATTTGAAAAGTATTGAAGACTCTCGCAAAGATACCAACGAAGTAAATCCGGAAAAGCCCAAATATAACGAATTAGCCTCAACACACAATTTCAATCTTGATGATGATTATAGAAGAGTTCAGAAAACTATAAAAGATTCACGTGCTTTCTCATTGCACTTAATAAAGTTGTTAGAAAAATATGAAAAGGCAAATCAAGAATTTGAAAGCGTTTCTACTAAATTAGCACCTGCTAAAAAAAGTTTTGCCGTACACCATATTATGGTTAGTGTTTCTCAAAATGATTCATGTACAGGTAATGAAGACTTGATCTCAGAGGTCTTCAGTGAAAATGTCACGTATGGTCTCGTGCCCACACAGAAAACAGATGAAAATACCTCGTTCTTCGGTAGCAGACATCGAATAAACGACGAGAACCTTCAGGTAGAATCGATACAGCCATCAAATTTTTTGAGAGATATAAATGTGAACAATAAACATTCCGAAAAAGGCAACGACGAAATTTCACGTCACGGAGATCATACACAGAAAAAGTTATCAGACGAAAGTATTTGTAATTTAATTTCTAATGATAATCCGATGGCAGAATTTAAACACGAATCATTGAATGAACCACTTATTGACGAATGTAACAATTCGAATCATTCCGATTCGGTTGATCGTTCTATCTTTGAGCATAAACTGGGTCCAATAATTGATGCAAATATACCAAGTGATTTGTTACATTATTTAAGAAAAAGACGTAATATAAAGAAAAGGTCAACAAGATACACAAAACTATATAGACAAGTTATCTTTGTGACAAAGCGATCAAAACTTTTTGCCCCAAAATTTGCTAAATGTTCGATTACAACTGAAACTTTGAATGTATTCGATGATCAAATCAATTATAATGGTAGTAAAAGTCTTACAAATGAAGATGAAAGCAAGCTATCGATAGCAGGTACTGAAAGCTTTGTTGACGCAAATGCCCAAGAGCCAGCTGATGATTCAGCTATTACCACTAACACTACTGAAAGTATAGATCATTTTGACCCACGATTAAATATTCGACATCAAGACGTAGCAGAACATAGAGACGTTGCCACAATAAAGTCACCAGTGGATACAACGGTTAGTACCTGCTTCGTTAAAAAAAAAAAAACAATTTTCTTGCCAACTAATATCTTTAAAGGTAAAGGTCTAATTGCAGTACTCAACGCATACTCGATCAACTGGCACCGAGGTTGCGGTCGGAGTATATCGTAAGCGGTCTCTGGATAAGGGAATCCAAAAAGCAGTGAAAGCAATAAAGCAAGCATCTATGACCTGGGAATCTAACTACACAAAAGCCCATCAAGGCACTGAGGGTCGACATGAAAATGTGGCTCTGGTAAAGAATTTTCTCCCTTTTTCATTCTACCTAGAGTGTAAAGCTTAGAAATTTAAGATCGCTTGACATACCTACCTATGAGTACTTACTAGTTCAAATGAAGTACTTACCTACTTGGGTCAAGGTCCTGCAAGTAGATAGATAGATAGACTCTATTGTTCACACCATAAATAACAAACAAAAGGATTATGACACCTAAAACTAGTGCGACAACAGGCGGCCTTATCGCTAAGAGCGATCTCTTCCAGGCAAGTATATAGTAAGACAAATCGTAATCAATCCTGTAGGCATATTAAATAAAATTGTTGGTGGAAAGGAAAGTGACAAGCCCATTTTTTTCCCGAAAAAATATTTGGGTCCTTAGGAGTTGTCTTTGGGGTAAACTGCGGGCAGAAGTTTGACTCTCATCATTAATTTTAGCATTTCTCTGCAGATGAGGCTTCACTCCGAAGTGAAGAAGCTATTGGAAATGCCACTGCTGCAAAAATGCAAAATAGAACAAAACGAAAATATTGATGAAAAAGACGTAAGTATTTTAAAGTCGAGGTGTAAGTAGTTAGTGTAAGTACCTATAGTTCTTATTCTTATAACAAAAGCTCATTCATATTGTCTACAGGTTCACAAGACTAAGAGCGAATCATTGAAAGTAAGTTTCCTCACTGTGCGAAAGTTATCTGACCGTACCGTCGTGGTCAAGTGGCAAGTTCCAAAAGCTTTGGAGAACGTCCTAGGTTATGAGGTTGGTTTTTGCAAATTCTTAGCACGAGCCCAACAGAATCACTTTGTTTTTTGTCTCACTTTTTCTCTTGCTGACACAGCGAGACAAAAGCTAGCTCTACCTCTTCAGTCTATTACACGCTATTAAAATTATTTATTATTTACAGGTGCTAATAAATGGGCGAGCGGTGCAAAAGACCCAAGACAGGTTGTGCTACCAATCGGTTCTCTCTGGTCTCCCGCGATCCGACAAGATTCTGGTGACTGTCAGAACGGTGACCAAACATTCGAGTCCTCTAGGACACAGTCCCACTGCCACAGTCATCTACAGGCCGGGGCGCTGTGAAGTTTGTTCAGAATGATTGGTCCAGGGAGCGCTGTTATCGCATTGTGCAGTGGAACATGGCTTAACCAAAACGTGGTACAGCAGTACAGCTGTCGTCTTAATTTATGTTGAGTACCAAAGGAAAAATAGTAACAAAACCCAATCAGCTCTTTTAATGGATTGTTCCCGCGACGCCGCTTCTCACTACGTCGCTCCGCGCCTATGGACTAGTCCCACGACGTCGCGCGTCGCATCTTCCATACATTTGTTCCCGCCACGCCGCTCGCCGCCTTAAAGGCTGTCCCATAACGTCGCTCTCTCATTTAAGGCGACTTCGTGATTGGATTCATGAATTTTGTGCGATTTGTAAGGAGCCCAATTATTGATTTTGTAATATTATATTTTCTACAATCTAAAATTTGAATAACCTCCACGGCCATGCCATCAAGTAGGATTCCATTTTTTGGAGACGAATCCACACCACTACGTCTTAGCTAAATGTAATAGAAGTTCTCAAACTTTGAAACTGCAAATGTTTATTTCTAGGTAACTTGTAGTAGACCATGCAAAAGGTGTTATAGGTGGCCATGCATTATATTATACGAAATAGAAAAATAGGCATATGGAACTAAAGACCATAATAGGCCCAAGTTTGAAGGCTTTTTAAGACAGATCTAAATTTTCTAAAACTATTGGCATCCTTGTCTAATGGCTTGCAATGATAAAGACAGATATATTTTTAGTTAGATCTGTCTTAAAATGCCTTCAAACTTGGGCCTAAATTGATGTTAATGTTTCGTTACGACCTACTACGATAAGATCATTGGTTTATCCCGTTTATCCAGTTTATCCAACAGAGATCATCCGTTTTTTTTAGTTTCTTTAAACTTTAAAAAAAATTACGAGACGTGGAATACCAAAATGAAAATTATTAATCTAAAAAAATGTGTGTGTAATGTGGATGTCAATGGTAGCATTACTTTCAGTGTCAATTCAAATTATCTGTCAAACTCAGATATAAATTACATAAAGATGGAACCTGAGATTAAACAGATGGAACCATAATTGCTACTTTGTAAAAAAGAGCAAGATGGCAAGTGCCAAACACGGTTGAAAAAGAGAGACAGACATTTCATCTTTTGTTCCCGTCGCTGTAACCGTACAAAGGTGGGCAAACCACAGATTAGGAGTAAGTGACCTTCTACGATTTGATGCTGCCAGGTTGTGAATTATGTTTGCCTAGGATTGCACCTAATAAATAATTAATTTAATATTTCATAAAAGATTAATTAATCTATTGGACTATTTCATATTTCCTGCTGACCCAAAACTAAGATTAGGTACAATATTTTCGCGATCGCAAGATTGGCTTTATAATAAAAGATGTTCATAAATTTATGAGTAGATTAGTATACTAGTAGTTATTTTCCTACTATGAGCGATTTGCGGCTTGTAAGTATATCCTTTCCTTATAACACTGTTTATCAATGTTTTATTTTGTGAAGTAGGTACATAACTATAAAGATTAGGAATATTTTATGAAATTTTTTCCCCTAAAATGGGGGAAGCATAAATATATTCTCAGACTAACAGACAGAACCATAACAGCTACTTTGTAAAAAAGAGCAAGATGGCAAGTGCCAAAACACGGTTGAAAAAAAGAGACAGACCTTTCATTTTTTGTCCCCGTCGCTGTAACCGTGCCAAGGTGGGCAAACCACAGATTAGGAATAATAGTTACTGCGTGAGCCGTCTACGATTTGTAGCTGCCAGGTTGTGAATTATGCTTCCCCAGGATTGTACCATTAAATTAATAAATAATTCATTTAATGGACTATTTCATATTTCCTGCTGACCCAAAACTAAGATAAGGTACATTATTTTCGCAATCGCAAGATTGCCTATTTAATAAAAGATGTTTATAATTATGAGTAGATTAGTATGCTAGTAGTTATTTTCCTACTATTAGACTTTTTCCTACTATGAGCAATTTGAGGCTTGTATATCCTTTCCATAACCCTGTATAACAATGTTTTATTTTGTGAAGTCTAAAGATTAGAAATATTTTATGAAATTTTTTCCTCTAAGATGGGGGAAGCATTCCTATCCTGGCATTATTTCAAGAATATAGCTGTCGCATGTGCGGTTACACTTTGGCTCTATCTTTAGGTAATAAATCTATGGATATATTAGCTATAGGTTCCCAAAATCAAGTTGCATCGGCGGCCGATTATTATTCGATTTTAAATAAATTCGTATTTTACACGTTTTGTGTGGACAAAATAACAATTTTAGTTAGTATTTCACTCATATTATAAAGATCAAACTTTTAGTTTCGTACTGTTTTTCTCCATTAATTTATTTTTTATTTAGTGACGGTAATTATGGTTCACGCGCCGTTTATGGCATAATTACCCGAAATCGGATAAAATTTTCTTTTGCGGCAACACTGACGCGTTGACATTGACATTTGTAAAACTAAATGTCAAGTCAATTAAAGACGCTAGCGCTACCATTTAGTACGAACACGAACTTTTTGATTGTAATGTAAATGGTGTGATTATTCATTCTCGGAAATAATACCAAAATAGTGCAAAATGTCCTACGACCGCGGTCGTAAGGGGAATTATGGCAGAGATCGAGACCATGACCACGACTGGGAGCGCTCGTCTGACTACAGGAGCGGCGGGCGCGTCATGTCGAGGAAGCGGAGCCGCAGCATGACCCGGGGTGACCTCGGCAAGCGCCGGAGCCGCTCACCCAGAAAGAACGATAAGGATATGCTCGATGAAAATATCCTAAGTGAAATCTCCAAGTTGCCGGAGCCGAGCGAGCTGTGGGATAACAGCCAAGGTAGCGGGTACCAGGACAGCTACCCGGCGCCTCCGCCTCCGCCGAGCTTCTCGCGAGAGGTAATCTGATGTAAAAATAAGAAAAGCTAATGTTTCGACTTTTTGTACCAAAATAATAATACAGATTTGAAATTGTTTGTCTCCACATACCTGCACCTAGATGGCAGCAGTTTTAGTTTTGTCTAGTTAAGTTTAGAAAATCATAATAACACAATCATGCAAGATATAGGCACATCAGCTTATGCTACTTGCCAATCATCAAATAAAAATCAACACCAATATTACATTGTATGTTGAGTTATTTACATTGTATGTTGAGGTATCTATCTTTTCTGATACCAAAAGGCTGTTAACCCGAACTACGGGTCAAACTACCAGCAGACATATTCTGGCATTTACGACGACTTCCCGCCACTGGCGTCCGCGCCGCCGCCTCCGGACATGTCTTCGTGGAACCAGATGTCTCTCCCGCCACCGCCCACACCCACCCCTGCCCCTGCGCCGGCTTCCTATCACAGCACTGAGGATCAGCTAAAGAAAGAAGGTATGCACCTGGACTGGGTTTTATTTTATGGTTTTAAGCTCTCATTCTCTTTACAAAAATTGTTTTCAGATAGTTATAATTTTTGTTCAGCTATTATCATAGGTGGTTTCTCTAGGTTGTAACATATTAGTAGTTTAGGAATGATTAATTTAAAAAAATGGAACCTGAATGCGCCTCGTTGACAAAAATTAAATCCTAAAGTGAGTGACTTAACTAATGATATCAGAAATCAAAGAGAAAAAAAATTAAATATCAAGTAAGGTCATTCCATTTGGTATTGCTTTTGCTTATTCTATAGCTATTTCTGACTATACGGGTATTGACTTAATAGACCCGAGTTTGAAGGCTTTATTTGACAGATCTAAAATAACTAAAAATATATCTGTCTTTGTCATTGCAATGTATTAGACAAAGACATCAATAATTTTAGAAAACTTAAATCTGTCATAAAAAGCCTTCAAACTTGGGCCCATTATTTATCTAACCCACGGAGTGCAGCAATATTAAAAACACAAGCCCGCCCCATAGATACTCTCTGTGATATAAGAATTACATTATAAAGCCCTATTTTTCCATTTTTATTTGCATTCTATTTTTTACTGTCAAAAAAGGTTGCGGATCAAAAAGTGTAAAGCACATTTAAATTGAAACAGGCCTTTTGCATGTTTCTAAAAGAATCCTAAGTTAATTGACTTAGGTCAGCCTCTAGGTCAACAAAGTCAGTCTTTGTCTGCCTTTGAAATAGTGTTAGCTAGCTAGTCAATGTATTTTTCGTAGTAGATTTGATCTTGAACATGGTTTCCAGAACTTTGGAGCCACTAAACTATTTATTGGTAATAGTTTTAGTATTTTATGGGTAATGTGCCTGCAATAAACAATTATTATTGTATTAGTAACCTTCAAATAAAATCAAAGTACTTTTCAATATATTATGAAACTGTAGCAGTTTTAGTTTAATGATTGTAGGTCTAGTAATAAAGTACTTGCTTGTACAATGTACACTGATGAAGAAGCTGTGATAACTCCCAAACCGGTCAGGAATTTGCCCTGATTGACGAAACAATGCGAGTACAAAGTGGTGGTGTTACACAAAAAGTTCAATCTGTTATAGACTCTACTTAATTAATCCTCGGAGTTATAATGTAGGTCCTGATTGTTTGTCCCATAACTAATTTTATATTTTCAGTTATGAGTTTATTTTATACTTTCAAGATGAAGCTGGTAACAGGTAAAGTACAGACAGCAAAGAAGAACTAAAAGATAATTTCTCATATTGAAAGAATCTGGTCATGTTTTTTACCCAGATGTACACCACATTCTCAAAGAACATGCATAGCTCTACAATTTAAAACCCCGGCAATGAACAGTTAAGCTGCATCAAGATATTTCTACTTATTAATCGATAGTGCTATATCACATAATTCACATAACTTGAGTAATATTCGACTTCAGCATTACCTGCTAAAATATGTAAGTAATTATAGTTATGTGATGTTGCACTTCTTCATCCTGTGACTTTAAATTGATGCGGAGATCTTATTACAGCTGCCATAGAGTCGGAAATGCGCCACCAAAAGGCCGCACTCTCGAAACAAAGGGAAGACTGCATTAAGAAGTCGGCGATCCTGAAAAAAGAGTTGGACACATTGAAGGGTCAGCGGAACGAACTGCGCGGCGACCCGAAGCGCTCCCCGAGCCCCGACACTAAGAGGTTTCTCAAGGAAAACGCGAAGCTACAGGTTTGACGGAGTTGACACGCAAACTGACATTTTAATTAATTGAAATATGGCTCATTTTAAGTTATTTATTTTTGTATGCTTATGATTTGAAAGTTGTAACACTAAGTAAGTTAATCTGTTAGTGTAAGTAAGTATCATGTGGCTCCGTTCGTTATAGTTGGAGATCCAAAACAAGCTGAAGACTATCAACAATGTGGTGGACATGCTGAACGGCATCATCGGGGAGGAGGCGCAGGAGCTGCCGGAGTTGGACGACTCCCCCGAGCGGAAACGGAAGTCCAGGTCAGTGGCGTCCCGGCTTTACAATAATGAACTTTGAATGTTACGCATAAAGTTCCTGTTCAATTGTCAGCCTGCCTGCATTTGCGCACATTTTACTTCACATTCGAGCAAAAGCTTTGAGGAACTTTGTGGATAACAAATGTTATTTATTTAAATATTTTGATAGGTAAGTCATGTTTAGTTGACATTTTCCCCACCAGCAGGATTTATCTATTGGAAACACATAAGATACATTTCTTGTTGGACTCAGTGCAATATATATGGGAACACATGATCCAAAGAAGATGCTGCAGATTGGTGCCTATATCTTAATTCTACAACATAATAGGCATATGAGATCTGATGAAATAAATGGTAATAAGTTTTAAGACTATTAAACCTACTCGCTTCATACTAGGTTAGCGCAGTGTGTTAATTATTAACTCTGGGTTAAAAACCACTAAAATTGACGAGTTAAATACAATATAATTTACACTTTTAACCTAGTATGACGCAACTGAGCCTTAGCATTCAGTCTTGTTAGTTTTTAGACTGTTAAAAATGTTGTGTATATTTTTAAATTTTATTGTAAAATGTAGCAAATTTGTTATTTGGATGTATGTACTACTATTTATTATATAATATACTAATTACCAATAAGAACAAATGTAAGAAATTTTATATTATGTATGTAAGGCTCGAATGTTTTTTGTTACTTACACATAAATATGTCTTGTTTTTTTACTCTAAATGTATTTATGTACTTGTATAAAATTGTGTTCACAATAAAACTGATGATTGTAATTAAATAAAATGAAGAAAGTCGAATCTTTTATTAGTCCTGAGCTTGAAATTATGATTGCTTTATTAAGGTGTTGTAGTTATTGTTATCTGCTTGATATTTGTTGCTTTTGTTACGACGCTCATTGGTGAACTTGTTATTCGGTTTACCTCAACATTTTGGAATACATTAAGGTATACATACTTTAGCGTGTACTCCGTCAAAAAGTTCAATACATGATCGTATTTTTATATCGCCGGTTCCAAGTGATGGGCCTGATATAAAACCGTACCTTGTATTTATTTTGTTTATTTTTTTCTCAACTCATACACCAAATACGGCCTCACCCAAGACTTGAAATAATTGATCATTTAGATCAATTATTTTTTATAATTTTTACTGACTTCAAAAAAAGAGGTTATTTATAGCATGTATTTCATGGGTTTAAAAGAAACGACTAACTGAAGTTTGTCTCGTTTACTCCTATGAAAATTACACCTGGCGTTTAAGACCTACACGGCTGACGGAATAAAATGCATATCGGAGTGAATTCGTCCAGTCAGCATAAACTAGCACTTTGGGTTAGTTTAGAGTTTTCATGAAGTGCCTTTATGCACACATGGAAACAAAGTGTAATTTATTCGAACAATAGAATTCCTATTTCTTGCCCAATCGGTTCGAAGATTTGTATCTTTGAAGCAAGACGAAACAATACATAGTTACGCGCTCACTCGCACTTGCACGTTTTTGTGTCAGGTCGAGTGATAAAACCATCCTAAAGATTTCCCCTACCCTTGTCCATGTGGTGTCGATTTCTTTTTTTCATTCATGAGCCAAATTTTAAAAGAGGTTAAAAAATTGATATCGCACGAGAAAAAAATTAAGAATATTTAAGATTGATTTACACAAAATCATCACAACAACATCGGTTCCACACCGGGCCTTACGTCTTGACGTTGAAGTGTGAGCCCCAAATCGTATTGCGAACTTACAGTTACAATTACTATAAAAATGTTGTATTCATTGTTTGTTATTTCTTTAACACTGGCCACACAACGTAGTTCGATACCATTATCTTATTTTAATTTCGATCACTTTTACCTGTTTACGTTTTGCTAAACCGTGCCTATTGTTCAGGTCGCCGTCGTCCAATAAGAAGGTGAACTATGTGTACTACGACCCCGAGATGCACTGGTGCCGAGTGTGCAACGACTTCCCGCCGACCGCTAAGGACTACCTCAACCACTTGCATTCTGCGGCGCATCACAAGTGAGTACTCTTTGTTATTTGCTCCATTTTGCAATTAGAGAGGTTGACTTCTTAACCGTGAGGCGGCTCGTCTGCTTGCCACATCTACTAATATTATACATGTGAATGTAACTTTGTTTGTTACGCTTTCACGCGAAAACTACTTAACCAATCATCATGAAACTTTGTACGCATATTCTTGGAGGTATTAGGAGTAACATAGGTCACTTTTTATTAAAAGTAAATCAATGCGAGTGAAGCCGCAGGTAAAAGCTAGTATGACATAAAAAACTCCACTTTAGTTAGGTTGGATTCCTAATTCCGTACATCCCGATGTATGTACAATGTACTCTTGTTTTATGCCAATAAATAATGTTCATCTCCGTCGCAGGATGGCGGCGCAGCACCTGGAGGCGCCGTGGCACAGCGTGTCGGGGCTCAACGAGGGCTTCCCCAGCCACCCCTCCGCGCCCACCAAGCGGACGCCCATCAGAGGTATAACACTACTACAGGGTTGGAAGGAAAGGATATGCTAGGCTGAAAAGGGTCCATAGTACTTACTGTACACAGTTTCATAATATGTATGGAACAGCTGATTTTTTTTTTCTAATTCTGGGTTGATCCCATTGTAAAAGTCATTTATAATTATGAGTAGAACTATGAGCCTTTTTCGGCTTTTAATGACCCTTTCAAAACCAAGTCGTCAGTTTCTTTCATTTATTTGCCACATTTAAAAACCCGAGATCACTGTGATATGAATCAATCTTTATATGACAGCATATATCATTCAGTAACACAAAAACAATCATGTTATCTACCACTGTGACAAATTTAGTCCCAATCCGCTCGTTATCCTCACCGTAGCAAGTTTACTTTTCCATTAAAACTTCTTTCGTTTTTACTACAGTACCCCCAACATTTTAACAGCTGATCCGTTTTTTATCAAACATAGCTAAGAACACTCCCGACTAATTCGCCTTTCGAACAAAAAACAAAATCAAAATCGGTTCATCCATTCAGGAGCTAAGAAGCCACAGACACACTCACAGACACGTCAAACTTATACCACGCCGTCATTAAACTTACAAATAAACATTTAGTGTCTTTGAACTTATGTGTATCTAGCGACTATGAACCGTATTTGTTAACACCGAAGGTCTGCAATTCTTCGTGCCCTCGACGGCGTGGTACTGCAAGCTGTGCGACCTCTTCATCGGCGACCTGCACTGCGCCTCGGCTCACTTGAAGTCTGTGGTGCACTCCAAGAACTATACTGTGAGTATAGGATATCTTACTAATATTATAAAGGAAAGTATGTTTGTTTGTTACTAATAAACGCTGAAAAGGCTAAACGTATTCACATGGAATTTGGAATGAAGGTCGTTCATGCTCTGGATTAACACTTATGCTACTTTTTATCCCGGAAAAAGCGGGTGAAACCGCGGGGCGCAACTAGTAGATGGAAAAGAAAAACTCTTTATTGTTCACACCAGACATTACAAGCAAAAGGATAATAACACTTAAAACTAGTGCATCAACTAAAACTACGGATGATGATGTCGCCATCGTCGTGCCCAACGATGCAACCCTGGCTATCTGCTAGCGTGAGTACGTATGTGGTCGGCAAATCCGAACTTCATCCTCGTCTTTCGTCTACTTCGTCGTTCGTCGTCGAGTTGTCGACTATAAAATCTTGTCTCTTTCTATCCCACAGAACTTTGTGGAACAAAACCCACACTGGGAGACGGACTGGATGTCGGACCGGCAGAAGGCGTTCGAGAAGGCTCGCGCGGGGGGCAAGCGGAGCGCCGGGGGGGCGGGGGCGGGGGGCGCCGGGGGGGCGGGGGGCAGCTACACCGCGCATACCATCACCTTCAGCAAGGACGGGTTCCATACGAAGGTCACTTGGGAACCATAGTTTCTCTTTCTATTTAACCAAATTCATATTCTTTCACATTGGAGTCATCTTGATGTTTGACATTAATGCTGAACATTCAGGTGATCCAATTTTGGATTCAAATTGACAAGATTAAATGTAAACTTAGACCGTTTGTATTATGAACGGTCTTCGCTGGGATTTTTGTCAAAGTAACCAACTTCAAAAAATTTTACTATGTATTTTGAAACATTAAAATTGCATGAATCAGGTCAGCCGACCAATGGGTTGGGGTGACGCATATTTTAGCAATATAATAAAATAAAAATTCTTTTTCACACTTATAGCTCCCCACTAGGATAGATACCCTGTGTCGGGGATGCCATGGAACACACACAAAGACAAGGATAACTATAACTAACAAGCAGACCAGATATTTAAATTCATTATTCAAACGTGCCCAACCGAGAATCGAACCCGACCTCTTGCTTATAATGTGGATATACTACCGTGGTGCGAATGTTTGTGTGGGTTTTTCAGTCCTTTAGTTTATCATTCAATACAATCCCTTCAGAGACCAAAAAAGAGTCCGTCCCCTCAGCCAGAAGAGTCAAAGAGGAAGAAGCGAGACAAGAAGAAGAAGAGCAAGAAGAGGCGAGACAGTAGCAGCAGCTCGAGCAGTGCGAGCGACAGCTCCGCCAGCGACTCGCGCCGGAAGAGGAGGAAGGACAAATGTGCGTCCTTATTTTATTTTACTTGTATAACAAACAGCCTTCCTACACCATAATCTTATACATGAACATGTATCGCTGTTCGTTTGGCTTTCTATAACTCGAGAACGGCTGGACCGATTTCTCCAATTTTGATCTTGAAATACTCGTATTTGTATAAGTTCAGGGTAGGTTTAAAAGTAAAAAAAAATCTGCGGTTCAAACTGCCGTGTGGCAGCTAGTATTGAATTTTGTATTAGTACCATAAACCTAGCTGTAAGATTCCCAGATCTGTTAAACAAATAAATACTGCGCCCCGCGGTTTAACTCCCATACTAAAACATGAAAACGAAAACGAGTCACTGTAACTCGTTGGGTAAAATAATTCTCAACGAGTAACAGTGCGACTCGTTAAGAACCCACCTCCTACAGGCATTGTTAAATTAATATTTTGGGGGTCGAGGGTTGGATGAATTATTAAATTTTAGGTCCCGGTAGTTTGTTCTATAACAACAATCGTCAAGCCATGTCAAAAGCCCTTGAGCGGCCTAAAAACTATGAAATCACGGCTAGCCATCTTATTCGAACTTATATTTTTAAATTAAAGTTTTTGGATAATAATAGCCAACTTGTTAATCTGGGGTATCTTCAAACCAAATCCGTTCAGCCGATCTTGTGAGATTGAATAACAAACATACAAACTTACAAATTTTAAGATCATTAATTCACTTTTTGCCGAGAGTACTGTCTTATTTGAATCTATCTGATACGTTCTATTGTTTTGATAAATTTCATCACATTGGTACAGCCATTTAGCCGTCAAACTAGTACTAACTAACAAGGACTTACTTGTGTTTACTGTGTTAGTATTAAAAACGTTTATTTAGCAGGTAAAAAACTGAAGAACATTGACGTGACAGACGATAAAGCGCTGGAGGAGTGGATAGCGAGCATACAGGTCGAGCGGCTCAGCGACAACGACCGGAAGCTGCTGGATAACCTCAAGACAAGGTAACACACTCACAAACACACTTGATCATTTTGATTTAAATAACAAGGGAATACTCACGTAAATATTAAGTTGTTTAGTAGTTTCCACTTATTTATTTAATTCAATTTATATTCAAAAACTTACAGTCGAAGACCAAAACATTTTTGTGCACTTAAAGCATTAATATATTTGATAATATCTGTATAAGTTTATAAGCAAAGTCAAAAAGAGCTCGTCGTAATGAACAACTTTTACTATGGGACCAATTGGAACAACCCAAAAATCGCGAAAAAAAATCAGCTGTTCCATACTGTTGAGTATCGAGTGACATTTTTGTATGAGAACAGGAACTGTCTAGTACCAGGTGATTTTTAATGCGATTGCGATTTCAGGGGTGTCAGTAAAAGTTGTTCATAATAATGAGTAATATGCGCCCTTTTCGGCTTAGCACACCTTTTCCTTTTAACCTTGTACATTATTTGTATTTAGTAAAGTACTCATGGTTTTGTCGTTGCAGAATAAGAAAAGAAAGAGACGAAAAGCTACAGTCAACGGCGCGAGACGTCGAGCGAGTCAAAGAAATGCAGAGGAAAGTTAAGTGAGTGTCACTATGTAGTGAGATGATAGGATAATATTTATGAACCATTATTCCAAGTTGATTATATAATATACCAAAAGATTCGTGCAGAGCTCATTAGGGGCAGCACTAACACAGTAATTATTATACAAAAAATACACGAAAAATAAATAAAAACTTTGTATTTAAAACAAAATGTTTCAAAACCACGCTAGTTTTCATAGTAAAACTTTGTCAAACTTTCAAAAAGTCCTTTACATTTTTTGCATTGCATTAATGTTGTACTTGTCAATCTTCTAACATAGACAAAACTAAATGTTAAGCAGGATAAAAATAAACTATTTCTGCCATAAACCAACACATTACACACGTCACATTGTATTTGTTACAGAGAAAACGAACGCGTAGGTTCACGGTCGCGCGAGGAGAGGCGCGGCTCGAGGGAGCGAGACAAGCAGCAGTCGCGCGAGCGGGACACGCGGGACACGCGCGAGCGGGACACACGCGAGCGGGACACACGCGAGCGGGACGCGCGGGACACGCGTGACACACGCGAGCGCTGGGACCGCCTCGACAAGCGGGACGAGCCGCGAGACAAGAAGCCCGAGGTCAAGAAGATGCCGTTTATTGGTGAGTTGCACGATATTCCAGAGTTCCGGGGAGTTTTTTGACGTGACAACGTCTAATAAATCGATGAACGCCGGCTGCACGCACGGAAAAGTGTCCCGTTACGTGTCCCGTTTAGCCCATTGTGACGTCACGATGGGAGCGAAAAAAGTATGCAATCATTTCATCAATGTTTTGTTATGACGTTGTCACGTTAAACTGTCGTCCGTAAACCGACTTTACAGACAACCAATTTTTTTCTTTATTATAAGTTCGTAAGTCGCCACGTTGACCACTAAATCGCCTGTTGGCAAGTGAGACGAGATGACAATGCTATTTTTGTTGTTTGTAGAACTATATACTGTACTTATAGCCTAAGTGCTGTGTGAGTTGATCTTGTGACGGATCCCCTGCTTCTCCATCTTACTTATGTCCAGCAAACTTTCTGGCGCGTTACATCGCAAAAAAAATGGCGGTTGTCATTGCTTGCTTCATAATTATTTTAACTTGTTTTGGCATTATAATTGAAAGTGTTTTTTAGGAAAGATGCCGGTGTTCAAGCATCTTGGAAAAACAAAAGTGGAGGAACAAAAAAAAGAAGAACAGAAAAAGAAAGAGGAATCTGAAAACGTAGCCAAGAAGAAACAGGAGATGGACGCGGAAATACAGAGAAAGGTGCGTATGTACGAAGATAATTAAAAAAATACTCGAGTCTTGAGTATCATCATAGTCATCCACACTTCCACAGCCTTCTCTCCCAGTGCTGGGTATAGGCCTCTCTCCTGTTGTGCCATTTGCCTCAGTCACCTGCCAATCGGGTCCTAAATAACTAATGACTGACGTGAGGCTGCTATGGTTTGTTCAGAAGCAATGAAATGGTATATCTAATCTTGATTATCAGTTTTCACCCATAGGGCATAAGGTTCCTCTTACCCCAGTGTCTCGACCCAAGTCAATATTCAACCACCAGCAACTTAACCATGCAAACATTACCGTTTTCGGTTCGAAGGGCATTGTGTGCAGTGAAATTTCAGAGCAAGTAGATTAAATATCTTAATATCTCAGGGTGACGAGCGCAGTGCTGTGCTGCACAGGGTCTTGAATTCCAAGAGTTCCAAATTCTGGGTGGCGTAGTCCTGTTATGGGCAAACGTGACGTTTAACATCAGCGAGTGATTTGCTCGTCTCGTCACTCGGAACACAGTAATGTTTGCACATTACAGCTTGGCGGTAGAATAGCTGTGATACTTCCGCAGGTGGGCTCCGCAAAAGAGCCCTACCACTACAAAAGCCACCACCACTACTCGTCTTCAGAAGTAATTAATTTTGATATTTAACAACAGGTGGCCGAGTTTAAAGAGAAAATAGCGGCGGCGCAGCTGGAGCGCGCTCAGCAGCAGGCCGCGGAGCCCCCGGCCGCGCCCATCGCGCCGCCGCGCCTGTTGACGCAGTGAGTACCACGGGGCTGCGGGTTGGGGGGGTTTCTCGCGAGTTTGGGGAAAAAATAGGCTTTTGAGGAAATGGAGAAATTACATCGTTGGGGAAGTTTTGGCTTGGGGAATTTTGGACGTTTCTATTATTAACTGTGTTCTCTTAAATATACAGTACTCTGGACGTTGTTTTGTCTATCTATTTCTAAAGAAACAGTTTATATTTAGATGTAGGGAAGAATTAAAAATTAGACCTGGCAACCGTGGAATCCATTTAGTAATCTGTCAGCTGCAGTGAGTAAAGCGAAGCCTTTCGATCGCTACACGCTAAAGGAAAGCTGAGCCTAGCATCATCCTTTCGTGACAATTCCGTCAATAAGATTATTATTTAAAAAAAATATAAATAATAATATGTAATATAAATATATATAATATATATTAAATATAATAAAATATAATAAATATACTTACATAACGAATAATGATAATTAATTGTAATGTAGACATAAATTGACTTACGGTACGTGTCTTCTCAGCTTCAGGTCAGCCCACAATTATTTCATGAACGTTATTTCAAACATCAACATCGCTAATGTAAAAAGGGATATTAATCACGCCCCGTCCCCCGCAGGCCGCCCGTCCTCGCCGCGCCCCCCGCGCCCGCGCCGCCCCCCGTCCCCGGCGCGGCCCCGCTCCCCAAGGACTTCCAGGAAGCTCTCGACATCATCTTCCCCGCCGACCAGAAGCCGCCAGACAAGCTCCCTCCCGGCGTCTTCAACATCCAGCCGCCCGGCGTGCTCGGCATGCCTCCACCAATGGGGATGCCGCCCTTCCCGCCGCTGCCCAGCATGGGGGGCATGGGCAACATGGGGAACATGGGCAACGTGGGCATGATGCAGCCCCCGGGCATGTTCGGCTTCGAGATGAACCCGTTGTTCCCGCCGCCGCAGCTGTACGACTCGCACGTCCCGCTGCTCCCCGGCGGGAACAAGCCTCGCCCCATCAAGATCAACCGACTCGCGGACAAGCCTCCGCACAAGCAGGCTCAACAAGCGAAGAACAACGGCGACGCGGCCGCCAAGAAGAAGGAGGAACTAGATGACCTGGCGATGTTAGGGATCGATGCCACCGACGTCGGCGCCGGGATATAGTCCGCGCCCGCTCGGCCCCTCTAGCCGGGCTGCAGTTCTATCATCGCAAACGCTATACGCGGCTATAAGGAAAGGGTATGCTAAGCCGAAAAAGGCTCCACAGTACTCATCATTATGAACATCTTTTACTATGGGACCAACATTGAAAACAAGAAAAAAATCAGCTGTTCCATAGGTCAATGACACTCAATAAATAAGCAGATTTTTCTTCGCGATTTCAGATTTGGTTCCATAGTAAAAGTTTTACGTAATGATGAGTACTATGAGCCCTTTTCGACTTAGCATACCTTTTCCTTATAACTCTGTATAGAAATGTCATTCCCATAGCTATAGAAACCTTATACATTGCCATTGTCCAAGTTTTCTATAGCGTTAGAGATCATAGAATTAGAACTCAGCTAAGGGGGCTGGTGTTGTTAGCTCTGCCCCTTCGTAACTCCGGTCGATATCGAATCGCTGATTACTGCAGTCGATTTCAAGAAGCTGAATAAAGGCAAGATTTTCATTTTTTTTTTTTTTGTAATTGACTGCGATCATCCGATAGTGTAGTTACTTAGTAGAATATAAGTTAATAAATATTAACAAATAATGGAACTAATAACGTTACTGAGCTTACAAAAAGCGCTTTTAGCTAGGAATGTATTATTATAGCTTGGTATCTATAATAGATCCGATTATTATTAATGTGTAACCTCTCAACTGATTACTCTTTTTACAATTTCACAGTGCATTCTTAGTTTAGTTTTGGTATGGTGGAAGAGATGGTGAAATTGTTGACTGGGGTGTAAAAGAATCGACGTCGCCGTTGTATTAAAAAATAAGTCCATTGTAAGATAGCCAAATTAATGAAAATAAATATCATTGATATTTTAAACATTTGTAGTTTTATTTTTGTGTGAGTTTTTAAATATTGCTTAACTAATTGGTAAACTAAAACTATAAGTAGTGCAACAATAATATGCGAATCATTTCGATTCTGTCACATACGAATAAATTACATTATATTCATTTCAATGGAATTGAAATATATTATTGAACTCTCACTCACTTTTAATCTTAATAAAAAATATAAATACTTAACTAAATTAGTTATCAAAAACTACTTTTTTGATTAAGGCGGCTCGAAGTTCACCGGGCCATCTGGTAACAAGATAAGACGTAGTGCTATCCAGATCCACTTATTAGGTTTTAGAATACATCGCCGAAAACACGTATAAGCCTACTCCTCACCTAGCCTACCATCTCATTCCAACCAACAAGCAAGCCTACGAGAGTGACAGTAAAGTTGTGGCGTACGATTTTTCTTTTTCTAAAGGAAACAATGGAGTGCAAGTACTTAGTAAGTGCATATTTGTGGTATTGATTTCTGGTATTTTTATTGTTATTAAGACATTTGCTGCAACTTTCTATGCATTAAAGATACAGATTTAACTGACGCTGACATGGCCGTAACGGAGTTACGCTAGAAGTGTTACTCTAGCACAATATGACTCAAGGTATGTCTATTCCGCATATTCATGACACGAGGTAATACGGAGGGAGTGTGTTTTTAGCTGCAAATACGAGTATGTTAAGGGACAGTTTCATTGACACTTCTCGTTTTCAGAAATAAAGGAACATGCATGATCTTATGCAGTGACATAACTCCAATAGACACATTTTATTCCTAGAATTTATCTCCGGGCAGTACCTCATCTCCTCCGGGCGACCGTTGTCCGCCTGTAACGGTCGACGCGGGCGCGTCTGTTCCTCGAGAGTACGACCCGTATGCAACGGTAGCAGTGCATTACGACCGCGTCATCGGCAGCCTCGACCAGCGATCCGACCTTTACAAGAGCTTCTTCGTGGATGTGTTGAAACAACACGGATGCTTGTATGTGCTGGATGCTTCTTGCGGCACGGGGTGAGTTCTCTCTCTTACTATTTCATCAACCTAATCTTACTACCCATAGGTACCCATTCTTATTCGATATGGGGCCGATAGGTTGCGTACCGCTATCCCGCCAGGGGTGCAATCTTAGTATACCTCATTTGTGCAATTATAGAATAGAGGACAGACAGCTATAACCCAGCCAAACCCAGTGTTGATAAAGGCTGACGATGATGATGATATAATCGTAAAGATAAGATGATGTTTTATATTTTTCTTTCATTTTACATCTTTTAATAATTTCAGAGTAGACTCTGTCATATTACTAGAAAATGGCTTCAAGGTTGTATCCGTCGATGCATCGGTTCATATGCTGGAGTTCGCGAAGAAAATAAGAGCAGAGAAGGCGGGCGACCCGAGATATGATGGCTGGAGTAAGTTAGCACGTAATTGGTACTGAGGATTCTGTAGAGCCAATCATAGTACTCATCATTGTGAACAAGTTTTAGTATGGGACCAACCTTGAAATCGAGAGAAAATATGAGCTGTTCCATAGAATAATATCAATGACACGAGAAAATGTATGGAACAACTTATTCTTCTTTTACCATTGTCGGATATTAAAACTATACGCCTCATCCGATTTTTCATATACTTAGTTTTATTATGCTAATGTTTATAATAATAATTAATAAATATGGCAAGGATAACTTAGTATTATTATATTATTCTACTTGACTCTAGAGTCGACTTTCCCTCGTAGTAATCGAGCAAGCCAACTGGAAAAGCCTCCCCGAGGACCTCGCCGCCTTCCTCCCTCGCACCCAGTTCGACGCAGTCATCTGTCTTGCTAACTCTATATCGCACGTGCTTGACGACGACGGCAAGCAGACTGACCAGCGGCGCTGCTTGACGAACCTGGTGCGGTGCGTCCAGCCGGGCGGCCTGCTGCTTGTTGACCACAGGAACTATGATGCTATGTTGGACGGACAGACGCCTGGAGGAAACGCTTATTATAAGGTAACTAACCATTATAATAAATTAAATCATAATCAATTTATTGGTAATTTTCATTACATACGTAGTTATATCAAAAACCTAATAGTGAATTATTAGATCACAAACGGGACTACACAGAACGGTGGTACTATACCAAAGGATCTCGTACCTACTCGTTAATATTATAAACATCTGTTTTTATGAAACCCTGACGTTTATATTGTTGGCCTGATCCCGAACCAGTAAATAAAATAACAATTGACCATGTTTCAGTACGCTAACCAAATCGATATCAAAAGCACGCTAGTAATGGAAGATGATAAACCAAAAATGGTCACAATTAGTTTTTGTGTAGACCAGTCTGAGGACAAACCGTGAGTAACGATTTATTATTACGATAGGTTTACGATAGAGGGTTATAAAGATCATAGTACTCATAATTACGAACAACTTTTAGTATGGGTAAGGGGACCAACCTGGAAACCGAGAAAAAAATCAGCTGTTCCATAGAAAAATCTCAATTTAATCAACATAATGTGGTGTTGGTGGAATGGAACCCATAACTTGAACAGAATTGATGTCTTGAGATTTATCTACACTTCTAGACTAATATTATAAAGAGGAAAGATTTGTATTTTTGGATGTTTGTGTTGAATAAACTCAAAAACTACTAGACCGATTTCATAAAAATATTTCTAGAACATATAGAATATAGATATCTACAATAAACTTCTCTTCCCCCGTTGCTCCCCAGCATCCGCCTCTCACTGTACCCGCACCGCGTGGCCAGCTTCTCCCGGCTGGTGCAGCGCGCGGCCGGCGCCGGCGCCTCGCTGCGCGTCTACGGAGACTTCCTCCCGCGGGGCCGGGTGCCCGTGCCCGGCTTCTACCAGCATGTCGTGCGGAAGTCTCGATAAATATACTGACCAGGCCTTACTTATGAAACCTACTTAAAGCTAGTCAGTCGTTAAAATGCCTTGACAACTCCTCGCTGTCGTGAAAAGCCACATGCCAAAACAAGACGGAGAACTTTAAGCAATGATTAACTTTAAGCTGGCTTTATAAGTAACGTCCACCACGTGTACCAAAATAAATTTAATTACAAAAAAAATATGTTTTTAAATAGATTTGAATGTGTGTGAGTGTGAAGTGCATCTTCAAATATTTAGTAGGTACCTAAATTACCTAAATATGAGGGGTTCCCAGCCAGTCACACTGTGACTCGTTGGGACTCTTTTTTTTTAATCATTCCCAACGAGTAACACCCTACTGTTATGTACATTATACTGTCACTGTTTGTTGGTGTAACACTTCTTTAGGTTTGTATTTTGTTTTCATTAGGCCTGGACGCCTGGTCTCACTTTCTATTACTTATTTTTCTCTTACTTATTAATTATTATTTTGCGAATATTATATATTTGCAGGTAATGTAAACTTATAGTAGAATCGATTGAAAAATAAAATACATGCATGTACCCAGTGACGGATTAACCCTTAATCAAATTAAGCAATTGCCTAGGGCATCACGTCTGAGGGGGCACCAGAAGAAGCACAAAAAAAATCCGTCCTTAGGGCATCACGTCTCACTCTCACGTCACCAAAAACCACACCAAAAAAAGTTTCTAGGACTAATTTGAAAATTCGCGAGTTTTAAGTTGACATAGGGTCCGACCTAGAGTCATAACCAATTGTATAAAATAATACATGATGATAAGATTTAATCAGCTTTCCCTAATGTGGAAACAGCCCTGCGTATATTTTTATCGCTTATGATTACAAATTGCTCAGCGGAACGTTCTTTTTCAAAATTAAAAGTATTAAAAAATGAAAAAAGGACAAAGATGATACAAGAAAGGCTCGATAATTTATCGATATTGTACATAGAGTCCCATATGTTAAAAACGTTAGATGTTAATACTATCTTGCGTGAATTTAATGCTCGGAAAAGCCGCAAGGCGCATTTCAATAAATAAATAAATAAATTATGCTTTGGTTTTTATTATTGTCGCACCTACTCCACTTCTAAAGTACGTTACATCTCATCATCTTATTTTACAAAAAACTAATGTTTTAGGCGGTAAAGGTTTAAAGACCGATTCTAGTTGACATACGGATAGGGGGGCCCACGGGCATGGATTGCTTAGGGCGTCTAGTAGTCTTAATCCGTCACTGCATGTACCCTAAACTACCTTTGCTTACCTTTAAATAGAAAATTAAAGTACTTCAAAAAAAAAACGTATCACGTAAACAATAACTTTGTAATATAAAAGCAGATCTACTTATCACATGTGCCATTCTGTAAGCAATTCACATAAATCAATCATTCACAAAGGTCCTTACCTATGAAATCGGCGTTTTGTATGTGGAAAACAAATAGACGAAAAAAAAGATAATAGATAGTAGTTTATGAAACTCTTGCATAAAAAGGGGTATTAAAACTCGAGTGTGAGTTTAAAAACCGAGCCGTAGGCGAGGTTTCTAATACTATCTACACACGAGTGTTTTAATACCTAGTTATGTGAAGTTTCTTAAACTAGGTATTAAAACATATCATCACTTTATCTACTCTCATATCATAAAATGCGAAGTACAAACTTGAATACGAATTTATTGACAAAATTTAAACACATCACCGAAATTTAAAATGGAATCAATGGCGGCGGTCTGAGATGGCGCCAAACCTAGCCTGTCAGACGCAGTTTAGGTAATAGTTACTAAGTGCCAAACAAAGACCTTATATTTCTTTGGTGCCAAAAGAGTCAAGTGGGAAACTGTATCGTAATGACAAAAAAAAATACATTATAACACTATTTTGTTTGGGAATTACACATCATTAATCCTTGTAGCTTGTTTCTGCAGCGTTGGTGCCTAACTAAGTATTTATTAATTAAAATTTGTGCTATGTAAGTACAAAGTGAGCGTAATCACTGCGTGAGTTAGACACTCATCTCTACATCACACTGGAATCATAGAATCAATCGTAATATTTTAAAGCTAAGTATCAATCAGAATCAGATCAGAGCGGAACTTAATGAACTTAATTAAGTTACACTTAATGAGCAACATAGAATTCTATAATAAAGAATTTAAATTCTCTCTATCTCTACTCTACCTAAGTCAGTCGCAGTTTCCTTGTACCTACTCGTATTTCTATACCGTATAGAAAAACTAGCTGCCCCCGGCCAGTTGCATTGCATCCCTCCGTATAACTAATTAATAACCAGATAATTTAGATCCATATAAGTACGTCAAATGGAAGAAGTGTACATACTGTACCGACCCCACGTAGGTTGGGATAAGGGTAGACAGATGATGTCGATACGTCCCTATTAATAACCGCATAAAATATCCCTGCAACCTCATAATTATTCGATGCTGCTACAATCATAAAAATTATAATTTGCTCACACATTACGCTTACGATTGATCGATTCCTTTCGAGTTGGGGTGAACTCGATCGACTCGGGAAACATAAATAAAAATAAGACGATAAACAAGTATCTAGCAACGAACACGCTTGCCATACTTATAACTCGAACTCGCTCAGTGAGTGAGCATCACAGAACACTTGTATGTTTGGTCAGTAACGACAAGGCGAGATGTTTTCGACCGCTTATTATCGGCGCATTGAACGTGACCTTATCACCGTGATAACTGATATCATCTCACGAACTCGGTTTACGTACTAACTAATAGCTAAACTGTGTGGGTGACGTCAGGGCCCGGTAGTGTGGCCGGTTTGATTTAACCGGTGGTTAAAAATAATGTTTGCTTAGAATTTATTAATCTAAGCTTATTCATCATATATGAAATTATTTTTTACCATGTATGTATGTTTGTTTATGATATAAGTAATTGAGTAAGGTGTAATCTGGGTTCTTTGATCGACTTGTCTTATTATTGGGCAAAGGCTTCTTCTCTAGTTTCATGCCTCTCTATTATATCAGTATTGTATTGTTGTGTTGTTGTATTTCTCTTTCATATAGCATCGCGCTAATCTTTCCACATCATACAATACGATTGCCTAAGATTTTGAAATAAACTTGCTACGAGTATCTGAAAATAGTTACCCTAAGCAAAATGAGTAGGTACTCTTTTGCCTACAATTTTGCTTAGGTCATACATATTTTTTATTACTACAAAGTAGGTATGTGTTAAGTACTTAGCGTAAATGTATTTTAATCACTGGTTAAGCATGGTATAATCGAGCATGACATAGCAAAAAGATGTATATACCTAAAATACTTCATTGCTCTCTGATAAGGCAATATTTCTCACTTGAACAAAACCAGCTCGATTTTTTCAATCGATTCAAGGTTTCATTCTAATTGGACTACTATAACTACCAACTTACTTAAGTACCTAATACCTATACAGGATTATTCATAAAGGGTATGCTAAGCCGAAAAAGGCTCATAGTACTCATCATTATGAACAACTTTTACTATGGGGCCAACCCGAACACGCCATGTTGTACTATGTGCCCTTTTCGGCTTAGCATACCCTTTATGATTAACCCTGTATAGGATACAAATGCGCATGCAATTTATTTTAAAAGAAAATCACTAACTTCAAAAAATTAATTCGTTGTGTCTCTTTGATTAACTAGGTAGCCTGTTGGTAAAGCGACGCGACGACGGTCATCCTCGACCACATTTAATGAATTCTTAAGTCTCTTTATTATATGACGAAAAAGAAGAATTGAATTTGATGTAATTTGTCCTGTTGAGTATGGAAGTAGTATGCGTCATTAGAATAGTCACAGGATACTTTAAAACAAAAAATAAAAAATGCGGAAAAACTATAAAACACCCCTGCAACTATACATTCAGCGAAAACTAAGTATGTATTTAGTTCTCGCCGATTCTAGAATTGTAAGACTTCTTAGCTGTTTGTAAATATTAGACACAGGCACTTGATCCATCTCGCCTCGCGACTCGCGATACGCCTGTTTTGGTTGCTCTTATCGTTTTTGTCTTGCAACGGTGACTTGGTGACACGATCAAAACATATTGCCTCAGTGTTTGGTTCAACTTTCAAGCCTGCGTGCGTTATAACCACGGTTATAATATTCGCTTCTCTACACGAGCAGTCAGTAAGCGGCTGGCGGCAAGAGAGTACGTGTTGCATCAGCTGTAAGTCATTTTCGATTTCATTGACGGCTGTTTTCGTTAGAGGGAAAAATTGGCGAGAATTGTTTGAAGTTGGGAGCGCAGTTTTCAGCGCATAATAGCCGTTTGAATATCACAATAAATAAATTTGATGTGGTAAGGTGGTTCGAAAAACAGTCGCGTGGATATTTTGTTATGCCGATTATTACCTACAGCTATGCTATGCTATAAAATATATGATTTTTCTCATGTAATCGCATTTATTATGTGAGCTTGATGTGATCAACTTCCTGTTAATAAGTAGGTACACTGCGCTCCTCCTAGCCTCGTTGTATACCTAAGCCTTAATATACAAATGCCGAATGTTTTTGCTTTACTCTATCTGTCTAGGTAGATAGTAATACGAGTAAATAAAAATTAAAAATAATTAAAATAAATTTAAGAAAATGAATTAATCAGTGAATATTAATAATCAAAAATATAGTATTGTCCCGTACTTCAATAAACATAATAGCAGATAAGAATCTTATCAAGAGCTAATTAATTTTTACATTTGCAGTTTGTATAGGTAGGTACATAAATACCTAGTAAATAAAGATTTTCATTAACATCTAAGTGCTTGGTGTAGTAACAGTCAGAGTGAGTCAAAATCTTGTGTAATTTTTTTTACTTGCCCGCTGAATTACGATTGTCAAAGTCCCAAATATTTCACCCCAGTTTCAGAACCAACCATGTCTGCCGATAAAGTGTTCCACTCGCGATCTGAAGGCATCCCTTCAGAGGGAGTGAAGGACCAGTACGCGGACGGTAAGGCTGCCCGCGCTTGGAACAAGTTCATCGGAGACAGCAACCAGCGGACGCACAACTACAAGAGCTTCTTGACGGGGCTTCTGAAGAAGCACAGCTGTAAGAAGGTGCTGGACGCAGCTTGCGGGACGGGGTAACTTAAAATTTTGACGTAACTTCTTTGGATAGGAACTTGACATGCGGATTGTTGCAGTAACTCAACTGAAATGGAACATTACGGCAAAAATTGCCGCAATCTCCGGCATATAGTAGGTAGGTACACAGGTAGGTACATACAGTGGTAGGTATACATACCTAATATAAGCATTTTTTAAGCAACTGCTTAAAAATGCTTATATTTTACGAAAAACTCTGGGTACCTACTTCCCAATTTTATCGATATTAAAATCCATGGATCATAAATTTCATAATGAAAGGCAGTAAGTAAAGACTATCAACACTATCGTCATCCTATGATTTTGAGATAGGCGTAAATGTCAGTCAGTCAGTCATGTTTGATGATGCAATAATTCCGTGGTGTTTCCCGATTCAACACCCGTAATGAATCAATTGCCTCAATACCTAACTGAACGTCATGGTGATAACAGCGTTATCAATAGGAAAACTGAACGCTTGACCTCACGATTATTTCGTCTCAAATCTGACATCTTTTTCGAATGAAAACACGAGTTTATTCACCAGCTTTTTAAGTATCTATCGTGTATGGGTACACACCGTACACATTTGAGAGCTTTTGATTTGCCTCAAACCAGTTTTACTTTTTTCAACTTATAATTAAAGCTTCTGTTGTCGAGTTACAATTTTAGCTGAGTTGGAAGTGAAGCGACTGATTTATACGTTGTCATTTTATCAAGGAATATTGCTAAGAAATAAGAACGAGATAGCAATTAGGTAATACGTGCGTCAATATTGGTCAATGATTGAGGAAAGATTTCTCTATTAAAAAGGATTCTATGGGAAAAATATTCTGCAGATAATTACTGCCTACATAAGTATTTCCTAGACTTTTCCAATTCCGACATTTAAATCAAGATTTCAAAACCACTCCTAGGTATTAAGGTACCCCACCTTACTGTCCTCCGTACGGCATACATCCATGCAGCACCAGCCCTAGCTCCTTGAACAGGGTAGAGTAATCACTCTGCTCAGGACTTGCTTGACACACGCCCCCATCCCCTTATAAAACCCTTATTGCTTGAGAACATTTTTTTGGTTTGTTATTTTGGCAATCTTTGCTACCTGGTGCCTAAACCGGCAGTTCCACTCAATAACTAGCATACTAGGTACTGCGTATTAACTCATTAACTCCACTCGCTCTACCCTGGGGCCGAGGCTGCACACATGCCCCTGGAAACACACACACACACACACACACACATACTTACAAGCAAGTCAAATAAACAAAACTAAGTTAAACAGGTTCTCTGTGTTCCTTCCAGCATCGACTCCATGATGCTGGTGGACGAGGGCTTCCAGCTGGTGTCGGTGGACGCGTCCGACAAGATGCTGAAGCACGCGCTCAAGGCGCGCTGGGACAAGAGGAAGGACTCGCGGTATGATGAGTGGGGTGCGTACTTATACCTAATCAGATCACTATTTAGAAGTAATTAAATTAAATTAAAAATACCCCCACTGAAAAGCGCTGATATAATCTTCGAACGGCTGAACAGTTTTTTTTTAATTGCAGCTGAGAGCAATTTGCATCAAATCAAATTTCAAACATAAGAAAATGCAAAATCGGTCCATTCGTTTGGGAGCTGCGATGCTACAGACACACACGAGAACACACGTACACAGAGATACACACGTTGAACTAAACATCCCTCTGACATCTTTCTTTATCGATATAACACCTCTCTTTTTGCATCATAGATTAAATAAAAGTAGGTAAGTATACTTGAAAGTTGTGGAGTAGAATTTCTAACTCTCCTTCCAGTGATCGAAGAAGCCAACTGGACGACCCTGCCCCGCGACATCGACTCCTTCCTCCCGGGCACGCAGTTCGACGCCGTCATCTGCCTCGGGAACTCTTTCGCCCACTTGCTGGATGAGAACCCGGACCAGCGCGTGCAGAAGAGGTGCCTCAGGAACTTCGCTGAAGTCCTGAAGCCGGGCGGCTTGCTGTTTATTGACCACAGGAATTATGACGCGATGATCAACAGCGGAGCCACGCCGGGACATTCTATTTATTACAATGTGAGTGTAACTATCTCATACATAGCATAATCTTTGAATTGGAGAAATATAAACATGCCAGCAAACCCAGCACGAGCCGTGGACGTATTGTCTTTCCACTGTTTTATCAGCGCCTAGATGTGACCATGGTCTGATAATACCATGGCTGTGACAAACCCAGAAAATGTAATAAACAACTAGGTAGGTACGTATACAAGTATTTGACAAATAAACATATATTTATTTAGACAAAAATATTGGAAATCAAATAAAATACTAAAAATTGGTACTTACATTTTGTCTCTTTAGCGGGATGAAATCGGTAGGACAATTAATCCACGGTCCACGACCTGAAGCTTGGAAGAGATCGCTGTCACGTAGATATAAGTGTCGTAGATAAGTTATCTACCGCGAACCGCTTTAATTCGGTACGGAAACAACTTTACAAGTCATCTAAGTTTATTATTCCACGATAACCAACTAACTATATATATATTCAACTAGGTAGATACTCATTTCGTTCATAATATCTGGCACGTTTATTTAGTTAGGTATAAACTTTAATAGATAATGTAAATACCCTGTTATCGTCTCTGTTATTTCATATTATTCTCCTGGAGCTGATATAATTCAGTTTTGTTATAAAACTGATTATATCATGTTTTCTTAACGAAATATCAAGTCTCTACGTTCTTGATAACAAACTTATGTTGTGTATTAAATAATACACAAACCAAAATATATTTTTTGTAGACCCAGATCCTAATTAAATCCTATGTTCGCCTTCATGATATATGCTACCTCCTTGCTCGAATTCTATTATTTCGGTTTAGCCGTTTCGTCGGAAGAAAACACCGGTTTATACTCACGTTGTTTTCGACGGTCGGAACTACTTCTTGAATTTAAATTTTTTGTATCAAATAAGTTGCGCCTGCGTGGTACTAATATTATCATTATTATAATTATGGGATAAACCGGATAAAGTTTGTATGTATTTTTGTAGCTTTATGGAGGTTAATGTCCAAAACTACTGGTCCAATAAAAAAATATTTCAACAATGGAAAGATACACTATTCCTTATAAAGCTATAGGCTCACAAATAAAAAACCTGCGAGCCCGAAGGCTGAGGCTGAATTCCAGGCACCGATATAGTGGTTTATATACAACGTTGATATGGTTGTTCCAGTGCAAGTACCCAGTGGACATCAAGACGTCGGTGCTGGTGGTGCGCGGGCAGCCCGAACTGGTGGCGCTCGACTACCTCATCGACCTGTCGGGAGACGGGGAGGACAGCGAAAAGAGGTACGGATACTTATATATACAGATATAGATACTTATCTGCTAAAAATAAAGAGTTCCTATTCATCTATCTGCTGCAAAGCAGATTCTTTCTTTATTTTCAGAACATGAACATTCTTTATTTTTCAGAAAATGAATAGACTGATAGATTTAAACTTTTTATTATGTACTGCTGTATTACTTAACATTGTATATCATAAAGAAATTTGAGAATTCGGAAAGGTTTACCAACTAGTGCTACAAGTGGCGGGCTCATCGCTACAGTGCTGCATTCTAGGCAACTTATAAAAATGCGAAAAAGATTTTAGCGCAATTTGATCACATAATTTAATAGAACAAGCTGTAGGTACGTGATAACAAAAGCAGCCAAGTAAAGCTAGTTCTGGACTAGAATAGCTTTTAGTAAAGCTCTTTCTACTGCTCGGAATTCGAAATCAGAAGTCTAGTCTGGCTTGAGTGGCGTACAACCCTTATAAGTAAACCAGAGTATCTGGTCCTTCGAGCCGTTGGCCATCGGAGCTAATCGTTATAGGTTCGAATTCTGTCAGTTTTTAGATTTAGTTTTCTTAGTGATTAGATTTTTTCAGTCGGAGATTAGAAATTAACTTGAATGATTAACAATACAAAAGACGACGATTGAACCTCTTGCAAAAAATTGAGCTTTTGCCTGCGAAAATATAAGAGCAACGAGTATTATTGTGTTGCAATTATAATTTCATCAGGCTTCGATTTTTTTTTCTCAATTTCACTTTAGTAGCCTGCAACTTCATATGCGTAAGGAGATCACACCTTTTGAGATTGCATTTTAAAGATGCAATCTAGCTCTTCCCATATCACCTAATTGTAATACTTATGTTTCCAGCGAGTTCCGTCTCTGCTACTACCCTCACACCCTGGACCAGTTCTCCAAAATGTTGGACGAGGCGTTCGACAACAAGGCCACTCACCACATCTACGCAGACTTCAAACCTTTGGACCAAGTCCCTGTGCCAGGTTTCTACATACACGTGATGCAGAAACATTTATGAATATAGTCCTAGTTTGTTATTGTTGTGCTCAAGCTATTTTTAAAGATCTTGTTTTGGATAATTTATTTTTTTAATTTGTTGTACTGATGTGCCTATTGTATTAGGTGCTGGTGTTATGTTTACTATGAGCTAAGATTAAAAATAAACAATTTTAAAAACATTCAGATTTATTGCAAGTCAAAAAACCCTTTCATGGAAAAGATTTGCCTTTCTTTTAATCAATTTCATTATTAACAATAGATACAATCCAGCCCGTTCATGACCTAAATACCCATCATTATTATTGTCCCAATTTTTTTTAGTTATAATATTGCCAGCTACAAAAAAAAATTACCAGTTTTACAAATAAGTTGTCTGTTTATAATAAGCCCCATTTGCCATCATAGCATTGAGCAGATTTAGTAAAATTCACATAGTTCCGAATAATAATTTATTTACGAAATTAAAACAATATGGAAAGGAGACAGTATAACTTAGAGTTGATGTAGAGGCCTATGATAAGAATAACACTAAAGCTAACTAACTAGGTTTCTAGGAGCCGACGATGATGTTGTTGATAGGGATGTGTATCAGCTTCACGAAGAAACCAATGAAGCCCATGATGCAGAAACCGATTGCTGTCGCGATGGCAATCTTCTGGAATTCTGGAAATAAAATTTAGTACATTAACAATGACTGAGAGAGACACAGTGAAAGAGAGGCAGCCTTCCTTATCCCAGCATTGGGATAAGGAAGGCTGTGGATGATTATGATTAGCAAACATTAACAAACCTAGAAATCAAGAAAATTATAAATTTGTATTTAAAACTAGCTGCGCCTCACGGTTTCACCCGCGTTTTCCAGGATAAAAAATAGCCTATGTTTAAATCCAGACCATGAACAACCTTCATTCCCAATTTTATGTAAATCCGTTCAGCCGTTTTTGAAAGAGTAACAAACATCTATACATCCCTATATTCTTACAAACTTTCGCGTTTAAGATTCATTTTGTGAATAAATTAAACTTGACTGGCTAGCAAATTTTTAGTATGACTAGTTGGAATACTTGTTTGTCTTAGAGGCACCTTAACTATATGCTTTACAAAAAGAATGTAACAGGTTGCTTTTCCAAACAGAAATGTATTTAAATAATCAATTACAATATCCGCTCATAGCTTTCAGGAATTCGTTGAGTTTTCTGTGATGAATCAAATCAGTTTCACAATCAACCTGTGAAGCTAATTTATTCCTTTTGATGCTTGCACAAATCTACATTACCATTTCAAACTCAAAAACACACAACTTAGATTGTGCTGAATTCATTTTATTTAAATCATGCAATGACCTATTAAAGAGACAAAAGTTTTAACTTTTTCCAATCCTACTTCCTACTAATAATATTAAATGTGAAAGTTTGTATGTTCGTTACCCAATAACGAAAAAACGGTAGAAAGGATTCGGATGAAATTTGGTACTAAAGTGACTGGAATAACATATTGGCTACTTTTATACTGAAAAATATGCGACTAAAACCGAGAGGCGTATAGGAGAGGCGAGAGCATAGTTGCTATTGTTTGAGAAGCAGTCTCGTTTTCCTTACAACAATCCTACTAAGTACTTCAGTGAAAGTAAACAAGGACATTTGCTATGACAAGTTTGCTTGTGGGAAAATAAAGATACAGACAAAGATAATTGAGATCCAGACGGAAGGAGACTTCTAACTACTTTTACATGGTTACAGTGCCAACACTGCAACAAGTTCTACAAAATAGCAAAATACTGAATGAAATTAATAACAATTATACCTTTTCGGTCCGGTTTAGTGCATCTTCTGACTAATCTGAGAGAATCCTTGGCGAACTGCTTGCCAGGCTCGACAAATTTCGTAATTTGATCCATTTTTCTGGAAAGAGGGCAAACACTCAGTCTCGAAGTACACACAAAAATCACCTGTTAAAAAGTCTCCTGGAACAAAATAATCACAATTTACGGACACTTACTTGTTATAACTTTAAGCGGCACGAATTAACGTGAGTTAATGGATCTCTATTGGACAATAAAATATTTTTCTCTGATCACGAGCAACCAGCCGCTCTGAAGTCTTAGAAAATACGGGATCGTAAATTGACAACAATACGAAACGTCAGTCAGCCACGTTTCAAAAATCATCGCACGTCATCGATCGTGTTCGGATACTTATCAAATCTCTCTTTTTTTTTTTTTTGATCTGCCTTGCAAAATTAAAAAATGAAAGTGAAAAAATTTCAAAGTCAAAAATAATTTTCAATGGTTGTCAGTGTCAATGCCAAAGTAAAATTTCTTTTTGAATTTGCTCCGAGAGTCCGAGCAAAAGTCAAAAGTGAAAACAAAACTGATTAATTTTATTTTAATTTTCTGTGTTTTGCTGTGTGAAATCTAACTAAATCACAAATTTCAATTTAATTGAAGACAGACGATTAACAAGTCTTATCACCATGTATGCAATAGAGAAGAAATTCGAGATAGAAATGAAACTTCGAAAGGTTTGTTTACATCATCACTTTTTCATATTTTCCCAACTTCGATCCTTATTTTTACTACTAAAATTAATGTTTTGGTAAGAAATTGCCCGAATTTATGCCTAATTGCACTAACTTCTACTATTGATTATAGTTTGAAGTAAAAAATGATTAAACTGAATAAGTAAAAATGACAATCGTATTAAACGCCCCTATTTCACTATTTTATCTTCTAGGGCTCCATGCAGTAGTTGTATTGTTGATGAAAATTATTTGTAGCACAATAGCTAATCTATATATATAAAAGAAAGTCGTGTTCGTGTTACACTACTTATAACTCAAGAACGGCTTTACCGATATGGCTGAAAATTGGTGAGGAGGTAGCTTAGAGCCAGGAAACGCACATAGGATACTATTTATTCCTATTATACTATTTATTCCTATTATACTATTTATTTCTATTAAATAAATTCGATAGCATTCAAGTGTGAATTGACATAAAACATCAGTCACTATAAAACGAGGTATAACAAAAAAGAATCAGACTTGGAATAACAAAACGACTTATTATACTCTTTGCGCAAATGACAGCTATGTAATGGACGTATGGATGACAATTTGATTTAACAATTTAACAGCTAAACAGATTTTGACGAAATTTGGTATGAAGGTAGCTTAAGCCCTAGGTAATATGTAGATTACTTTTTACCCCAGAAAATTGAACGGCTTTCCGCTATTCTTGCAGGACAGCGGGTGAAACCGCGGGGCGCAGCTAGTTACTATTAAAATCAATTTCCTTTTTCTTAAAAAAAAAAAATTTAACAAAAATCTTTGTAGGAGATGACAAACATCCAAGAGCTGAAAGCTGCAGCGTCACGCAGTTCAGCTCTGGCAGGTGATGTTTGCAACGTGCTGGGAGCGTGCGAGCAGCGCTTGCAACAGCTGGAGACAGCTGTGCTGCCGCTGTATGGAGATACTGCACGTTTGCAGCATATACATCATAGTAAGTTTGACCTTAGAATAATTTCTTGGTAAATCATTTGTGAGGATATGATACAATACTATTAGACAAACTAGTTCAACCGAAGCTTCAATCTACAATTCTGTGCCTCCTGTGCAAAAGACTGCAACTCCGAAGTAGTATCCTTCGAGCTGGATCATTTTGCACAGGAGGCACAGAATTACACTTTTTACAAACCATGTTAATGTTGTTGGGGAAATATTTTGTTAGTAGCACCTTGTAATTAATGAATATAAATGGTGTATTTTTGTTTAACACAGGAATACTCACATAAAAATGTGTGGAGACCTTGTTATTTTCCATAGTATAAATGGTGTATTTTTAGTTTGTTCGCTAAAACTGTTTTAGTTAGATTTTAATCTCAAATTATTAGCCATTTTAAAGCATAAAAATCCACAGACATGGAGAAAACGGTGAAAGCTCTGGACCATGTGATAAACTACTACATGGTGTCACGGGAGCTGGCTGACCTCATCCAAGCCGGGCCTCATACTTCCAGCACCGAGTCACTCAACCTCTACCTTGAAGTTAGTCAGACACTGGGCCCAAGTTTGAAGGCATTTTAAGACAGATCTAAACTAACTAAAAATATATCTGTCTTTATCATTGCAAGCCATTAGACAAGGATGCCAATAGTTTTAGAAAATTTAGATCTGTCTTAAAAAGCCTTCAAACTTGGGCCTAATATTCTTATAATTTTCTACTCTTACATCACACACACACTACACCACATTTAGCTCATTTTGGATCAATGATTTGATCATACGGAGTCAAATTTGCAGACTATCATAATACGAAAGCCTTACTAATGAAGTTGCATTATTTATTACTTTTCTGTTGCTCTAAATACTTTTTTGTTTTTCAGGCCCTGGACAAATTAGCCGAAGCGCAAAACTATTTCAACAAGAACAACCCACAGAGTGTTGAGTTGGAAAACATAGTGAGTAATTAATTACCTAACTAGCTAGAAACTATAACTAAGTACGATTTTGGAATGTCCAAATTTAATAATTTCTTTCATCTTTTTAGAATCAACTGTACAACAAAGGAGTGCAAAATCTGGAGACAGCATTTGAGGAGCTGCTCAGTAGAAACACGAGGCCTATCTCGCCCACCACTCTCATGGATATGATTGCTCTGGAAGAAGGTATGGTATAGATGGTTTTATTACTGCATTCAGCATTTAAGAGCATTAATCTTGTTGTTTCAATTCCCAGGTTTGGTGGGCTTCGGCTAGAGTTTTTACCTCCTTGTATGTAATGACATCAGCCTACTCTTTTTTTCTCTTTTATCTAATCTTGCAACTAAATTTTGAACCACTTTCTGATGTCCGATCCGATTGAAAATACCTGTGTTACTCCGATGACAATGCCATAAAGGCTGGCTTTTAAAGAAGATTAAGACCGTTTTGTGCCTTTCTATTGCATATTTTAACTATGTTTGTAATTTCCTTTTTGTGGCGTCAATAAAGAGTTATTCTATTGTATTTTATGATTTTTGAATATGTTTTTATTCTCGTTCTGGTAATACCAGACTTGGAGTTGTCGTGTTGTACATATAGAATGATTTTAATACGTTTTTGTTGTTGACACCAGACTCGAGCGTGGAGTCCGTGTCGGTGAGCGGCAGCGGCGCCCCCGCGGCCCCCGCCCCCGCGCAGGAGTGCCTGCGCGCGGCGGCGGCGTGGCTGAGCGCGGCGGGGCGCGCGCCGGCGCAGGCGCTGCTGGCGGCGCGCGCGCCGGCCGCGCGGCAGTCGCTCGTGGCCTTCCGGGACTACCTGCGGGACCAGTCCATGGCCGCCTCGCCGCTCATGGTACACGTATCTCTATATAGACACATACATACATACACATTATATATACAAACATTCATATACGTTCTTGCTTATGGTAAACACTTCTATAGACATTTCCGTCATGTATATGTTTTACCTGACTGCGAATCAAAATCAAACGAATTTCTAAAATAAGCCTTTTATTTTAGAAATTCGTTTGATTTTGATTCGCAATCAATTCTCAAAGTTCAGTTCCAAATTTTTGAAAGGAAATACATTTTGTGCTAAAATCTAAAATGAAACCCAAATTTTTGATGCAACAACGGGACAAGGACAATACAAAGTTTTACATCGTGATTGATAAAATAAATCTCTTATTTTCAGAAATCCAAACACAATTTGAATCGTTCGGACAGCACCCAACGAAGGACGAGCAAACTGCAAAAAGTGTAAGTTTCAAGTAGATCTACCCAATACTATTAGACTCTCCTAACTCAACTATAAAGAAACCAGTTAATTATTTCCCAAAGGTCTTCCAGCATCGAGAAGCGCGCCAACAAACTGATGATAAAGGCGTCGCAGACTTTGGAGCAGTCCACGGGGCTGGCCATCGGCTCCAGGAGATCCGTCGTTGAGTCTTGTAAGTTTTTATTATTTACTCTCCAACCATTATGTGTTTTTCAGCATCGTGGCATCCTGTTGCGTTTATTTTAAACCAGCCTTTCTGAGCACTTTTATTAATTATCGGGGTCGATAATTTTTAAAACCAAAAAAAATAATAGTAGAATGAAACCCATTAGAAATGGAGGAGAATATTATAAAAATGAAAGGAAAAATAATTTACGGGCGATCTGAGGTCGGGAAGGGGGTGGGGGTGAGTGTTTAAGGGTAAAAAACGGATTTTCTCGATTTCCGGAAAAACTAAAAGTCCTATGGAAAAAAGTCCAATGGCAAAGTTGTAGGTAATAAGAAGATCTAAAACTTTTGTATTGACACTTTCTTCACATAACCTCAAAATTTATGTGAAAAATTCAAATAACCAAGTTTTTGGTTTTTTATTAATATCTTTTACAAAATTTTTTTTTTTTCACGAAATTTGGTGAAAACTTACCTTTTTATGTCCCAAATACGCTGTAATTTATTTGATTAAAAATGTTTATTTTTTCGCCTTATTTTGAATTAATATCGAAAAAGCACCCTAATTTTCAATCGAAAATTCACCTGTCAAAATATCAGCTTTTTTCAAAAAGTTGGTATGTTTTCTGTTCGTTGAAATCTCTACTTTCCGATGGTGAAAAAATATATATATGTTACCACAGTAAATCTTCTCAGAAAATGCAAAAATCGAAAACTCGAATTCGAATTTTATTTTCAATTATTATATACAATTTTGAGCTATTTATAAAATTTACACTTTAATTACTCGAAAAACGTAAGATTACATGTTACATCACCTTATACTCTGTTTAGAGGACCTTCGTTACAATGTCCTGCTCCGGAGCCCAGATTCTTGGCGATCCACTCACTGACTGGCCGACAGTTATTATCTTTTTGGCTCGGTCCCCAGACACGGAGGACAGCAGCGCGTCGCTGGACGAGTGGGAGTGCTCGGTGGCGGGCTCGCTGGCGGCGGGCGCGGGGCGCCTGGCGCGGCTCGAGCAGCGCCACGCGCTGGGGCTGGTGCCGCTGGCGCGCCTGCCCGCGCTGCTGCACGCCGTGTGCCGGGACTGCTTCCAGCTGCTGCTGCAGGACGTGGAGGTACGCGCAGTCGCGGGCAGGCGGCACCTGCCCCAGTAGCGGCGACTCGACAAACTATTGTGATTATTAAATAGCGTCTTACCCTGAAAAGTTACGATAGTCCAATTCAAATAAATAAGCAGCGCCTGACTCGGCTCGCCTCGTGCTGGTTGTACTTGTGTTGTAGTAGTTGTCCCGCCCCGCAGCGCGCGTGCAGCAAGTCCCGGCGCGCGGCGGCGCGGGGCGCGGGCGCGGGCGCGGCGGGGTGCTGGGCGCTGCTGGCGCGGCTGCAGCGCCTGGCGCCCGACGTGGAGCGCGCGCTGGCGCCCGCCTCGCCCGCGCCCTACTCCGCCATCGTGCAGCTGTGCCAGAAGGAGGTCGGTACATCATCATTATCGTACGTTTGTCCCCTGCTGAACATAGGCCTTTCCTAAAGAACGCCACAAGGCACTATCTTCTGCCTTACGCGTCCACTTCCTACTGCCCTACTCTACGTTTGCAGAGCCGTGGCCTCCATTCTAGAACCCCTACTCTACTACAGATATGGCCAACCCGTTGTCACTTCATCTTGCTAATCCTCTGGTCATTTTCGTTCGCTGTCGGATAATCTCATTCCTGATTTTATCTTTCAAAAAAACCCTGAGCATACATCATACAGGTCGATATATCCGGACCTTATTCACAAAACAGATAGGTACAAGTCAGTCTATACCGGCTGACTGGTTAGACACTTGACATATTCTAGGTTATCATAGTACTCATTATTATGAACAACTTTTACTATGGGACCAACCCGAAATTCGCGAAAAAAAAATCAGCTGTTCCATAGAAAAATGTCAATGACACTTGACAAAATGTATGGAACAGCTGATATTTTTTTCGCGAATTCCGGGTTGGTCCCATAGTAAAAGTTGCTCATAATGATGAGTACTATAATATTATAACTTAGGATATGTCAAGTGTCTAACCAGTCAGCCCGTATACAAACTGCGCTCGAGCAACGCACACGTAGACACTGCTCACGGACACGATATCTCGGACCGGGTCGGAGCAGTGCGAGCGCGAGTGCCGTCCGCTTGAGACACGCGTCTGAGAACTAGCTCAACCGCCTAGCGTACGAGTAGACATGAAAAGTGAAGTACATACATGTAATTGACTTCTTTACCTATCTGTGTAGAGCCTTATTTGTAACTCGTTTTCTCATGATCTCGTGGTACGTGTTGGGCGCCAGTTTGTAAAACAGTTGGAATATGTTTTTTTGTCATAATTAACATGGGAACTGAATATTTTTTTTTTTTATTTCAAAAATTACCCCACTAACTTTTAGTTCAAGATGTAGGAGTAGGATGTAGGATTGTCAATTGTTTCTAATACAAAGATAAAAATTATGTTACTACTGGTAGTAGACTGGTATTAGTACCAGTCTTACTACTGTGTTAGTACTGATAGTAAGGAAGAAGCTACTTGTGTATGTGTCGCGCTCGCGCTCGCGCTCGCTGGTCGTGGTCGTGGTGCAGTGCGTGCGCTCGCTGGAGGACTGGGTGGAGGGCATCCGCGCGGACGGCGCGGCGGGCGCGGTGGACGGGACCGTGCACCAGCTGGCGGCCGGCGCGCTGGCGCACCTGCACGCGCTGGCCAAGCACGCCGCCGTCATCGGTAATTACGAGTACGAGTATCTTAACAGTAAAAAAAAATGTGAACTAAGCTCCCCCAGCTTAGTTCACATTTTTTTTTTTTACTACAAACTAGACATGTGTTTGACGACAATCTCACCTGATGGGAAGCGACTATGTGGTCCAAGATGTAGCACGCTCGCCTAGGAAATACCTATTCACTCTACTTTTGGATAACTCTGGGTCGAACTTGTATTTGTTTGTATTGTATTTATAAAGTAAGTACTAGCTGACCCGACAGATGTTGTCCTGTCGTATCTGTGTCTTAATTTTATAATGTTCCGCTCAACTTCCTTATTTTTTTCTTTCATATGAACCTTCCGAGAATACTTAACACAACAAAAAAAGAATTAGCGAAATTGTTCCATCCGTTCACGCTTGATGCGATGACCAAGGGAAATGAGAGTCGTTTTGAAAGAAAGTTTTGAAAATTAGAAATTTAAATTTTACAATATAAGAGTAGATAAAAATTCCAGTTTAAACGTGTGTGCAGGTCCCGCGCTGGCCACGGAGCCGGCCTACAGCCGCGCCGTGAGTCAGCTGTCCGGCGCGCACGACAGGGACGCATCTATGCTCGCCATATACATGCGTGAGTCTATCTCTTTCACTCTAACATCATTATTTTTACTCTACATTTTTATACATCGAAACGCTATAGAAAAGTAGGAAAATGTATAGAAAATTACATATCTGTCATTTAAACCGCAGAGTGCACCTAGTATATATTTATCTATTGCCGTTTTTAATTTGAACACTGGTTTCAGGTAAAGTGTTGGCCCAACTGAACTTTGCTCTCCGCAACAAGAGCGAACAATATCCTGAAGCATTGAAAGCTATATTCTTGCTGAACAACACTCTGTATCTACTCCAGGTAAGAAACTTATTGAAACAGCGTGTGTTCGCATAATAAAGCTCATGATGAACAATAATTAAGATAAAAAGATTTAGTTGTCACAATTTTTACACAGTTATGAGGAAAAGGTATAATATACCAAGCCGAAAAAGGCTCATGGTACCTCATAATTATGAAATTGCTAAAGAAAAATGAGATGCTCGTCTCGTCACTCAGTAGCATAAAAAATCGTGTTTACGAATGTGTGTGTGTGTGTGTGTGTGTGTGCAGGGCCTGCAGCGCAGCGGGCTGCTGGACGTGCTGAGCCTGGCGGAGCCGGACTGCGAGAAGAACTACCGGGACATGATCCGAGACCACAAGCGGGCCTACCTGCAGAGGTGGGGCTCAGGGGTGCTGCCCGAGCGGGGGTTCCCCGATAGATATCATCTAGGTGTCCTCAAGTCGCGAGTGATCCATCAGGCGAGATGGCGGTCAAACGCAAGCCTACCAAAAAGTAAAAAAAACGCAGGTCCACGCAGCGCAGGGCAGATTTTTAAAATTCAATTATAGGCTTGCGTTTGATTGCCATCTCGTCGTAAGCAATGATGCAGTCTATGATGGAGCACGCTAGCCTAGAAGGAACCGATTCACTCGCGACTTGAAGACACCCAGATTATATCTATGGACAAATACCCACTCGGGCAAAGCATTCCACACTCTAGATTGTGTAATGCATGAACGTACTGAGAGCAGCATACGCTGCGTAGGCACGTGCGACGCAGATGTGTCTGTCCTACAATTTCTGATCTGTGCTGTGTCACCTGTCAGCATATACTTAGCGTCAACTGTCCATACAGCTTGATTGCAGCTCAGCATACATTTTACCGTCTATGCTACTACAGCAGTTGTGCGAGCGGCACAGAGCCTCGCTACGGTATTTCAAGGAGTGAATGTTGGCGAGGAGGAAACGCACAATGCACCCCGGGATACCGGTAAAATAATTAAAGATAGCCCGCACCGAATAAAAAAAAAGTAAAACTGTCAACTCTATATTCCACAAAACAATGTGGTCGCTCGAAACAGCCGCAAAACTGGAATTATTTCTTTACTTAATTTCCGTCTAGAATAGGTAATATAGAAAATAACATCCGGCTTTAATTTGTTTGGTAATTACATTGTAATTGTTTTATTATAGTTGGAACAAACTCCTTGCGCACACGGAGCTGGATGAAACTCTTCCGGCCAAACTGAGGGACAAGGACAGACAGATGCTCAAGGATAAATACGCGGTAAAAGTAACAGTTAATTAAATTTTACTTGTGTGATTTACATACATACTTATGAATGCAAATATTAGTAAAAAAAAATTGGTTGTCTGTAAAGTCGGTTTACGGACGATAGTTTAACGTGACGTCATAATAAAACATTGATGAATTGATTGCATTCTTTTTTCGCTCCGATCGTGACGACACAAAGAGCGTAACGGGACACTTTTTCGTGCGTGCACCGGGCGTTCATCGATTTATTAGACGTCACGTCAAAAAGGGGTGTTACTTTACTTGTTTTCATCCTGAAGTTCAAACCTACACCGGTCTCTGTCCCTCAGGCCTTCAACCGCGAGTGGGAGGAGGCCACCCGGTCGCAGCGCGGCTACAGCGTGCCCGACGCGGAGCTCCGCGAGGCTCTGAAGCGAGACAACAAGCAGGCCCTGCTGCCGAAGTACTCCGCCTTCCACGCCGCCACCGCACACTTACCCTTTTCGAAGAACCCTGACAAGTATGTCAAGTATGCGCCAGCGCAGGTGAGCAATTTAGGATAATACTAATATTATAAATACCAAAGTTTGTGTTTTTGATATCCGAAACTACTAAACCGATCTTGATATTTGGAATGATACTTTGATCATCATTTTTCCACCCACTGTTATAGGTCTCTTTAGCACGCAATGCTATACTAGTCTTATAATTTTATAGAAAATAATAGTTTATTAGCCTTACTTTTGTTACATTAGGTACGTCAATAATAAAATATCATAATATAAATCAATTTATTTCGGACCTAACATGTCCATAAATAGGCACAATACAGAATATTTATTTTTTGGTCACAAAAAACAAGGGTACATTAAACAAACAATGCACCCGTGCCCTTGGGCCAAAAACCGATCCCAACTCAGTATATGCGGGCTGTAAACAACCAGCGCTGGTATTCTGTTGGGAACGGCAAGTGATGGCAATTTAAGTAGTAATGTACTATAATAGTGACATTAGTGACAAAGAAAATTGGTTAGAATAACAAAAAGTTTTCTATTAATACGTTTATTATGATTCAGATAAAGTATACAATAGTAAAAACAATAAGTATGTAGGTAAATTACAGTGGGAAAGCATTGGGCCCAAGAACAAATAGGTCTTCGAGAAATCATTGAAACCTAGACGATGGGTCTTCTCCGTAGTCTTATGAACTAGAATAAATTACCGGCAACAAACAGCCAGATCTGGCTATCAAATGAGGCCGTCTGAACATGTAGAATAAGTAACGCTAAATTTAAAATTACAAAAACCTCGATCGTTGAGACGGCTGAACCAATTTTCATCAAACAGCTAAGAACACTTCGGACTAATTCACCGTTCAAACAAAAACATACAAAATCGGTTCATCCGTTCAGGAGCTTTGATGCCACAGACAGACAAACACACACAGAGAAACGTCAAACTTATAACACGCCGTCGTTTTGCGTCGGGGGTTAAAAAATAAAGACAATAAAACTTTTTACGTTTATTTTTTCAGATCGGGTCGCAACTCGACGGGTACTTCGACGAAGCTGCTTAATCACAATAAAACCTATAAATTATATTGTATTATATACTTAATAAATAGCTAATTAAAGACGCCTCTAAGGCCACGTATACGTGTGGTAATCTAAGCTATATAATCGAGATCCCTGTCATAACCGAATATTTATTAACCAGTGACGGTTAAACTAGTGAAATATTGAATAAATTTTGAATTATATATTGAATTGATTGTTTTTTATTATATTATGTAGTTTTTGTTTACTGCCGTCCAAAGCAAACAACACAAACTTATCATAGAACAAAGTAAAAAAGGCCAAAGTATCACAAAGCCCTTTTTAATTTTTGCCAAATGCATATTTCTAAACAATATCATTTCATAAACGAAAAGTTATTTACTATAAAATTGTTGCGGCAAATAGATAAACTATAACGACAATAAATTATACGATTTCCAATATTTAACATGATTGCTTACAACGAAAACCGATCGTTTTAATTATTAAAAAGCCTAAGCTAACGCAGTTTAGGTAATAGTTACTACGTGCCAAAAGAGTCAAGTGGGAAACTAAACATTTCGATACCGTAATGACAAAAAACTTACATTATACATAACACAATTTTGTTTGGGAAATAGTGTTTTAATGAAACTTTTTTCCATTATACTCGTATTGTGTCTTCTAAACATAAAGTATCTATTTAAGTCATTATAGATTCGTTTTGAAGTTCGTAATTTGAAGTTTACGATAATATGAGAGTAGATAAATTTCCTTTAGATGGCAGTAAACCTTACCTACCTATTATACAGAAAGGATATGCTAAGCCGAAAAGGGCTAATAGTACTCATCATTATCCCCTTTCCATCTCTCCCTGTGCATGTTGTACGCAGTAACTAAGCCGAATAGCTATTTGATTATTTTTTTTCATTTGGCATTTTAATTGTTACTGTTTAACTAATATAATTTAATTTGATGTTTATGAACGTGACTGATGGACTTATTTTTTGTGATTATGAATCTGAGACATTTGAAATAAATTTATTTTAATTATGAACAACTTTTACGATAGGACCAACCCGGAATTCGCAAAAAAAAAACCAGCTGTTCTATACATTTTGTCGAGCGAGTGTCATTGACATTTTTCTACAACACCTGATTTTTTTTCGCGAATTCCGGGTTGGTCCCATAGGAAAAGTTGTTCATAATTATTAATAGTACGAGCCCTTTTCGACTTAGCATACCCTTTCTGTATAACTTTTACGCATACCTACATAAACTTAAGTTTTCTAGAAAGCTTATACAAAAAAAAAATGGAATGCAAACTCTGCGAGTAAAACCTATTCAATCCAGCTCTGATGTTTAGCAATATCAGAAATGTGAAATTACAGGGCAAATGGGAGATTAAACAACTTATATCTCAGGGTGACGAGCGCAGTGCTGTGCCGCGCAGGGTCTTGAATTATGCGAGTTCAAAATTCTGGGTGGCGCAGACCTGTTATGGGCAACCGTGACGTTTGACATCAGGCGAGCGATTTGCTCGTCTCGTCACTCAATTACATAAAAAAAAAAAAAAAAAAAATGTTTTAAAAATAAATGCACATGTTTAATTACTATATAAATAATATGGTCCGTAATTATTCTTCCTTTTGTTTTTTCCTTTCTTCTTCTTCTTAGGCCACTGAAACAAAATGGAAGTGTTCATATCATTCTGTCCATGCGAATTTAGTGCAAGTGCGCATTAGCTAGCCGAAGGCAGCTTTTTGAATTGATTTGCCGCTTTAATCACTGAATGGCGTTTAATCACAAAAATGACGCTTGATATCATTTGATACTATGTTACTAATCGCTCCGCGCATATGCGGTTACGATTGTGCGAGCGGGATGACACGATAGCAACTCTCAGCGTTATAGAAGAGAATTAGAAACTGAGTCCCAAATAAGACTGCCAGAACAGCGTTAGGCGCAGTAACATTTTTTTTATTAGTTTCGAGTACTAAACCCGCTCTGCTGCGGTTTGGTCACAATGATTTCCTTCACCTGAAGCTCTAGCTCGCGCAGGATTCGAACCCGCTCCCCGCGGTTAGATGTCGATCTGCTGAGCTATCATCGCTTCAAGCCTCCAGTGGTCGGCGGACTAATACGCACTTGCACTAATACTTGTTTCATTTCATGATTTAAAATAAGTGAAACAGAACTGGTATGGTTTACTAAAGACGATCATACTACGCATACTTTTTAGTTTTGAACAACTCTTATTATAAGACTCGAGATCATAAAATATATCAGCGGTTCCATATATTTTGTTGAGTGTCAATGACTCTTCTTCAGTAAATCCTTTTCGTGATTTCGGAGTTGAAAAGTTTTCATTATTATGAGATCAAAAGCCGTTCAGTTTAGAATAGCAGTTCTGTTTCATTCCGCCCATTTCAGACAGGCAGACATATTCCATAAATATCTACTAATAACAACATTTCATTAGGTACTTATTCTTAATAACTGATAACACATAGTTCCCCACTAGGTTTCCCTGTGTGGGGAACACACACAAAGCCACGACACTAACACCCAGACCCAGAGCCGATATATTCATCGTTCAAATATCTGCCCGGCCGGGAATCGAACGAGGACCTCCTACGTATAAGGCAAACTAGCTACCGTCCAAGCCAAGATCGTCTCATATGGCCAAATAGTTTGAAAAACTTTGAGAAAAGATTAAGGTCAAAAATTCAAAGTTGTGCCAAAAAAAAACACAATAAATGTATCTTTTAGTCAGAGATACACTCAGGGACAAATGTCCTGCGACACGTGTCGCCGGCAACGCCGAGTGAAGTGGCACAAAGTCGCACGACTTCGCTACCGACAAGTCGCGCGAAGTCCCCAGATCTGTCAAGCGACTTCGTTTGACGTCGTTGACACGTGTCGCAGAACCCTTGTCCCCTGGTGTGTCCCTGGCGTGATAGGCATGCCACTCACTAAAACGAATAAAACAGGTCTATCTTATTCGGTTTGTCTACTTAGAGGAAGATACTCTATGGTCAGTAATTTACTTCACGCATTGTTACATTTTTGAAGATATAAAATTACAGAGTGATTATTATTCTCCGAATGCATACCAAAAATACCAATACGTAAAAGAAATAGCTAACAACCGTTTATCTGTCTGTAATTCAATAACATACTTCAGACGTAATTACATAATATACTATTTTAACACAACATTGATTGCATGCAATGCAATAGGTACATTGATAGCTTAAGACCACACATTGTCATGCAATTCATTTCAGTTACAGTACATTGAGCTATTATGTACTAGATGCTAGAGATACCGCACTACTTTGCGATGCCACATTCAATAGTGGCCACCGTGCCACACCTCAATCAGTCACTCGCTAAACGCGAGCTGCGTGATCACTCATTGTGATATACATATTTACATAAATATGCCAGGCCAGGGTGACGTCCTGCGACGCAAAACCGCCACTATTATACCCTGGCATATTTATTTAGGAGGTAAATAAATCAAAATTTATAACATCGCAATATTGCGCGGTGTCTACTCAACACACGGTGCCTCTGTCTCTCCAAGCATTGTCTGTGTACAGTGCAAAAGCATATTTCAGTACGAACAATAGTAACCCAGTGCAATCAACGGGTTTGTGCATGCCGGGTGGCTACCTGGCTACCCCTGGTGTCATAGTTTTTAGGCCGCGTGAAGGACTCTGACATGGCTTCATTTAAGTCAAATGGATGTGGACTGGACTGGATGTGATGATGTGACCCTAACTGTTTTGTAACTATAGCTTGCCGTAGAAATTTAAAATCATTGTGTGAAGGAAGGAGGCTTCGCTTTTCTAATTGATGGATTAATTTTCATTTTCCGTTGATTGCATAGGTTTAGTAGTTTTTGAATATCACACTTTGTCTTACATCTACCAATTCAACATAATACTGCAGTTTCATTCGTGATAGAAAAGACCAGCCCCAAAAAAAATTAGGCTTTTCTCACGCGGTACTACGCGACTGGTGAGACGACTTGCATGCTTTACTCATTCATACATTTTACTCATTTTGCATGCTCCCGCCTTCTTCAGAAGTATACAGGGTGCTCGGATAGACGACGATGCAGAGTACTCCATTTTCTGACCTAACCAATTTGACAGGAGCGGACAGTTGTTGAGGTTATTGACCAAAATAGCTGACAGGAGCGGACAGTTGTGGAGGTTATTGATCTAACTCGCGTCGTATCACATGCCATTTGTTCTTTTACATTTTTTCGTATTGCTTGAGTGCGATTATCAGTTTCGAATACGTCTGCCATCTATCTGAACACTGAGTAGGTATATCTCGGCGCTATGCGCTACTTCGAAAATCTCAGCATGTCCCAACGAGCGCCACTAAGTACAGGCTGGTCAAGGAGTTGCCCATGCAACTCAATAAAATCGTCACACCTGAACCTGCGCTGCGCTGCGTGTCACGGTGCTCTGCGGCTAATAACACAGGAGACAAGTTTCTATGTTAAAAATGTAAAACCTGACAACGATATTTCCTATTAAATTAGTATACTACAAAATCGATATTTTATTTTACAAGCTTTTTTTTATATTTTTACAAGCTTTTTTATTATTTTTGTTTAGTTTGACCTGTTTGTTATTTAATTTTTGGGTCAAATTTTGCAACTGATTTTTGTACCACTTCCCGATGTCCAATTGAGCTGAAATGAACCTGTGTAACTTCGTTGACAAAGCGGTAAAAGCTAGTTTTTTCAATTCTTTTTTAAATTTACTTGATTAATATAACTTAACGAGTTTTGATTTTAAATATGACTCTCGTTGGTCGCAAGCGCAGCGACACAAAACATTGCGCGAACAGAAGTGTACCTTCATAGTGAGCGATAGGGCTCATAGTACTGTACTCATCATTACGAACAACTTTTACTGTGGGACCAACCGAGAAATTGCGAAAATCAGCTGTTCCATACATTTTGTCTTCAGCTTATTTTTTACGATTTTCAAGCTGGTCCCATAGTAAAAGTTGTTCGTAATGGTATGTGCTGTGACCCCATTTCGGCTTAGCGCACCCTTTTCTTTATAACTTCGTAGACATCGCTCACGGAAAAGCGCGTTTGGCCGGGCGAATTTTTTTATGTTATTGGGTGCGTACCAGTGAACCTGGTGCGTACTGACTGACCGAGCAGCCTCGCGCGGCAGACGTTTGGCTCGGGCCGCGGCACGCTCGGGCGAGGCACGTCCTGACTGGCCGAGCATTTGCTTCGCGCGGCAGGCCTCGCGAGGCTGCTCGGTCAGTCAGTGTCAGTACGCACCCATTGAGTGACGAAATGAGCAAATTGCTCGCCTGAGACTGAGACTCGTGTCCGTGAGCTATGTCTCTGTGTGCGTTGGTAGTACAAGTGCATACATGAGCTTTACTTCTGTACTCTCTATGTTTTGTGGTAGCTATTTGCTTTGCCATAGCTATAAAAAAATATTCATAAATTACTAGCTGATGGCCGCGACGTACGTATCTTCCAGTGGCGTAACTATAGGGTGGAAGGGCTGGCAAAATGCCACGGGCCCCCGACCCGAGAGGGCCCCGGCCCAATAGGCCGCGATCTCAGAAATAACCTTATATTTTTAACAAAATTTTGTACCAAAGTAACTAGTCTTTAAGAGTAACTACTTAAGTAATTTAATAAAATTAAACTATCACGTGACGATTTTACTGAGAGTGCCCCATCCAAAAAAATTGTCACGGGCCTCAGATGGTATAGTTACGCCACTGGTACCTATCTTCCTTCTTAGCAGATACAATAATCCTTTATCACGGCTCCCTTTCGATATGCTAGAAACTATCGCGCAAATTTCATGCTTTAAGATGCACCAGTTTTTGTTATACAGGGTTATTCATAAAGGGTATGCTAAGCCGAAAAAGGCTCATAGTACTCATCATTATGAACAACTTTTACTATGGGGCCAACTCGAAATTCGCGAAAAAAAAATCAGCTGTTCCATAGAAAAATGTCAATGACACTTGACAAAATGTATGGAACAGCTGATTTTTTTTCGCGAATTTCGGGTTGGTCCCATACTAAAAGTTGTTCATAATGATGAGTACTATGACCCCTTTATGGCCTAGCATACCCTTTATGAATAACCCTATAATGAGTCATTCCAAGTTGTCACCCAGTGACGAAATTTGTTTTGCTTTAAATGTTAAATCACAAAATTGTCATTGCAAAATGTTGATTTTATTATCTTAATCGCAAGAATTAATTTAATAAAACACTGTTTGGTTTATTTGGCTATTTGGTATCCTATACAGAATGATTGGATAGTGGACTAAGTTTTTTACAATATGGGTATCAAATGGGCTTGCCAAGAATAACTCGAATAAAGTGACGTCACTCTAAATCCAATATGGCGGACTAAGTTTTTATGCACTCCTACAATTCCCGAATTAGTTTAAAAAACGATTTCCGTTTGTCAATTTTGAGGACAAAGATAGACTGAGAATGAGTCATTCTTACGATGCGAGTATTTGGTCCAAACGCCTACCTTGAAAACATCCTCCAAGATCGGCTCAACCGTCTAGGCATGGAAAGGTAACAAACAGACAAATTATTTTAGCATTTGTAATATGAATGTGATGTTTATACACAATATTGTTTTCTGTTTTGCAGTTTTACACAAGTTCAAAGATTCAGCTGCGTTTTTACAGTTTTTCCAGTTTGGCAATTTTGCCATGATCGAAGGGGCCATTCAAGTATTACGTGAAAAGATTATTTGTGGATTTAACCCCATCCTCCCCTCTTTATCTTTTTAGAAATCTTTGTTTTTCATGAGCAGTAGTTATCAAGACTACAAATAAGAAACTTATGGACTTTCCAAATACCTACTGCATGTACTATATTATTTTAGTCTAATACATTTTGCAAAAAAATATTATAAATAAAAAAGAATGTAAATAAACATCTCCATGTTATCAAAATTAAGCAAAGCAAAGACCCTTTTGTTATTACGTAATGCATGAATGGCCCCTAAGTTTTTTTTGTACCTGTAGATTCAACATTACCGATAAACTACCTGGAGAACTCAAAATGGAATGATCGGCAAAAAAGAACGTCACTGTTCGATTAATAGCACCGAATGAAATTCACAAATAATGAAACCATAAAATCGCAACACAACAAAATACATGTTGATATATTATGTTGTAGTGTTGCTTTGACTGCTGTTATGTTGTTGGACAATGTTTTTCAGGTGTGATAATGAGTAATGGCGTGCTAAGTTCTTGTTGCACTGTATCTTGTTGCGTCAAAGTTGAGTCTAGGTCTAAAACTCTTTGAGTCTCACTGCTATATTGGGTCGATGTTGAGTCTAGGTCTAAAACTCTTTGAGTCTCACTGCTATATTGGGTCGATGTTGAGTCTAGGTCTAAAACTCTTTGAGTCTCACTGCTATATTGGGCAGATGTTGAGTCTAGGTCTAAAACTCTTTGAGTCTCACTGCTATGTTGGGTCGATGTTGAGTCTAGGTCTAAAACTCTTTGAGTCTTACTGCTATATTGGGTCGATGTTGAGTCTAGGTCTAAAACTCTTTGAGTCTCACTGCTATATTGGGTCGATGTTGAGTCTAGGTCTAAAACTCTTTGAGTCTCACTGCTATATTGGGTCGATGTTGAGTCTAGGTCTAAAACTCTTTGAGTCTCACTGCTATGTTGGGTCGATGTTGAGTCTAGGTCTAAAACTCTTTGAGGCTCACTGCTATGTTGGGCAGATGTTGAGTCAAGGTCTAAAACTCTTTGAGTCTCACTGCTATATTGGGTCGATGTTGAGTCTAGGTCTAAAACTCTTTGAGTCTCACTGCTATGTTGGGTCGATGTTGAGTCTAGGTCTAAAACTCTTTGAGGCTCACTGCTATATTGGGTCGATGTTGAGTCTAGGTCTAAAACTCTTTGAGTCTCACTGCTATATTGGGTCGATGTTGAGTCTAGGTCTAAAACTCTTTGAGTCTCACTGCTATATTGGGCAGATGTTGAGTCTAGGTCTAAAAGTCTTTGAGTCTCACTGCTATGTTGGGTCGATGTTGAGTCTAGGTCTAAAACTCTTTGAGTCTTACTGCTATATTGGGTCGATGTTGAGTCTAGGTCTAAAACTCTTTGAGTCTCACTGCTATATTGGGTCGATGTTGAGTCTAGGTCTAAAACTCTTTGAGTCTCACTGCTATATTGGGTCGATGTTGAGTCTAGGTCTAAAACTCTTTGAGTCTCACTGCTATGTTGGGTCGATGTTGAGTCTAGGTCTAAAACTCTTTGAGGCTCACTGCTATGTTGGGCAGATGTTGAGTCTAGTTCTGAAAGACTTTGACTCTCAGTGCTAGTATCAGTAATGCGACGTCGCTTCGCTTTTTTGTGTTGGCCGGTGGAACAGACCTCTAAAGCGGTCGGCATGATCTTCTTCTTGGGAGGCTTTTTCTTGTTTTCTCTCGCCACCAGATTTGGGAGGTAGGTGAATGTTAGCGGCAGCTGGCGGAAGTACCTGGATTATAAACGTTATTGTTAGAGCAGTACAGCTGAATTATTAATAGAGTGCTGCGAACTGATCATGAAGAATATCGCAGTTTGATATAATATATCACGGTATACCCAGCAAGAGAGTTGTTATACCCACTAGTGGAATAGGGAAGGCTTTAAATAAGCATCTCTTTTTTTTTTTTTTTAAGTTTTAGCTCTGGATGTCTCGTCGATTCAGAACATTATCTCGAAAGGGTGAAGTTTACCGGGTCATCTGGTGTGGGTGTGTATATTTATTTTTGGTTACTTATGTATCGCCAGCAAAACGGGCCGGCCCGGGGCCCACGAGCTCACAGCAGTTACAAGGATATCCTTCTATTTCTAGAAGCTGTATCAATGGCACTTGCTCGTCTATCGGCAGCAGCGCCGGCCTGAGTCTCGGCGGCGCCTGCACTAGTCCGGCCTCCTCTGTAGCGGGACGCGGGGCCCGCGCATTCGTCCAGCAGTTACAGGAATATCCTTCTATTTATGAACGCTGTATCAATGGCACTTACTTATGTATCGGTAGCAAGATAGAGCTGAGTTTCGGCGTGGCCACCCCACACCTCCTCGTCAGCCTCCGCAGCGGCCCACGCGCTTACAGTTGCAAAGATATCTTTCTATTTGTAGACACTGTATGGACACTTACTTGTGTATGGGCAGCAAGACCGGGCTGAGTCTCGGCGCGGCCCGCACGGCGCGGGCCTGCTCGTCGGGCGGCGCCGCGGGCCGCTGCAGGGGCACGCGGGCCGCGGGGGGCGCGGGGGCCGCGGGGGGCGCGGGGGGCGCGGGGGGCGCGGGGGGCGCGCGCGCGTACAGGATGGCGTTGCAGCCGTGCTGCGGCTGCGGGGCAACACTTGTTACTTCATTTTCTGACAACCTAGGGTACCTATAGTGTCTAACCGGTCACTCTATATAAGGAAATAGGACAAAGATAAATAGCAGATATAAATATGTAAGGATACATAATATAAGGAATGAGTATGCTAAGCAAAACCAAGAACATAGTATTGTGTATAATGAGTACAGCATGCAAACAATCTCATTTTGGTATAGTGTCACTGTTCTCTATTGCCACGACAGGGTTGGGAACTCGAACTGCAAACGAGGCGAAAAGCGAGACCGAGTGGAGAAGATTTCCGTAGACTCTGTTTCGTTCTCTGACAAAAAGCTACTTTAGAGAGAAAAACTGGCAATGTTTGGAGGTTATCGTTAGCTATTGTGTCCCGAGTATCCTGCAAGAAGAGCACGTAAGTATAATTGCACGTGTACCTCGTGTTTGAGCAGGTAGTCCCCGGGGCGCAGCCCCGCCAGCTGCCCGAAGGCGGCGCCCAGCGCGGCCGCGGCCCGCGCGCCCGCCGCGCCCGCCGCGCCGGCCAGCGAGCGCAGGTCGCTCTTGGCGATAGTCACCACCTCGCCCGTCGTCCCGTCCACGCGGACTGCGGGAACATATCATTTTTTTTATTCAAAAATAGGCTTGTGTTTGACCGCCATCTTGCCTGATGGGAAGCAATGATGCGGCCTACGATGGAGCACGCTTGCCTAGAAGAAACCGATTCACTCTCGACTTGAAGACACCCATATTATTGATGACGTGCACTTTAAATGAAAGGGCGTGCAGCCGCTGTATAATCCTTTTTCTTTTGTTCTTGATCATTACATACACCACGCACCAATACATGCTTATAAAGAAAGTCCTCCTACAACCCCTGCCCTGCTTACCCTTTTTTTTTTTTTTTTTTTGTTTACCCAGTGGAAATCCTTTATGGATACCACGCCCGCCCCGGGGGAGGCAGGGTGGTTATGTGGGAGTCTCCGCCCTGCGGCGGCATACCCACTAAAACCACTGGGGCGTTCGTCATCCGCCTGAGATGGGGCGAGGTGGGGCCGCGTTAGCATTCACCACCTCGCCCCGACGATGGGCCCGATTAGGGCCCCCTGCGCCTATGGAGGGGTGACCCTGTTTCCCAGGATCACCCCCCAGACAGAGTGGGGTCGTGCAGGCCGGGAGAGTCCCCCGACCCTCCCGGCAACCCCACTGCAAAGGAGCGAGGAGACGGGCGAACCGCCTCCTCGCTCCCCCTGTCCGTCTGCGCCGGAGCGGGTCAGATCGGGCGTCGTCCTCTCTGACCCGCTCCGCGGCCTCCTTCTGCGTCATTACCTTTTTGCAGAAGGAGACCACGGCCTGCCACGATCTCTCGCTGCTGAGCATGGCTTTTACCACGCTCGGCAACGAGAGATCCCCGCCTATGTGGGCCGAAAGCGTATGCCGCTGGGGCCTCATGCGGCACACGCTTCCAGCGTGTGGAGCGCCGTATCCTCCGGCGCTCCACACTCGTGGCAGGCCGGCGTCGCCTCCCGTCTCGCGATCTTGTGCAGGTACTTTCCGAAGCACCCATGCCCGGAAAGCGCCTGCACAAGTCGGAAGGTCAGCGACCCGAACCGCCGCCGCACCGAATCCCGGAGGACCGGTCGAATGGCCTCCACCGTCCTCTGACCAGGGACCGGTGGGGCCCGGTCCTCCGTCCACCGCCTCAACATGACGGCCCGCGCCTGCCGTCGCATGCGCCTGACCTCCTCTCCCCCGAGAAACTCCCCGCGGGATCTCCCCGCCGCCACAAGGTGGTAAACTTCGGCGAGGACCTCCGCCTGGAGCTCACTGGCCAGCACACCGTCCGGTACCCGCGTATCGCCCTCGTCGCGATGACTCGCTGCGGACGTCACAGTATGGCCCTGTACGGGGCACCGGTCTGGGCGGACGCCCTCGGTCGCGCGAATAAGACCCTGCTGCCCTGCTTACCCTCCCCCAACTACACTTCACTTACACTGACAAAAATTCCCATCTAAATTCCGCTAAAAGAATGATGAATTCACCTAAAGTACGGATCATACTGATATCACTAAAAAATCCGATAGTTCGAACCAGTAAACCGGCGACGCTACCACCGGTACACCAGTATACTGGTGCTCATCATCGTACTTTTTGGTGATTTATCAGTATGCTCCGTACTTTAGGTGAATTCATCATTCTTTTAGCAGATTTTGATCTCAGTGTACAACAGCGCAGGCCAGCTTTACTGCGCGACATGCGATCGGGTGTTCAACACGAAGTTTGGATTTGCCGGCCACATACGAGCACCCGTCAGAAGATAGCCAGGGTTGTATGGTTGTAGGGTTGTGAAGTCGAAAAGGGATCGTAGTACTTATCATTATGAACACCTTTTACTATGGGACTAACCCGGAAATCGCGAAAAAAAAAACAGCTGTTCCGTACATTTTGTTAAGTGTCGTTGATATTTTTCTGTGGAACCGCTGATTTTTTTTCGCGATTACCGGGTTGTCCCATAGTAAAAGTTGTTCAAAATGATGAGCACTATGAGCCTTTTTCGACTTAGTTATACCCTTTCCTTATTACTCTATTATTATGTTCCTTCACTGAAAACTCTAGAACCTATCTCATTGGATTTTGACCTTAAGTACTTACCGTTAACTACCTCCGCGTGCTTGCGCAGCATCAGAGCGAAGATCAAAGATTGTATCTTCTGCGGCGACTGTACCGTCCCGCCGATGTCGAGCTGGTATTCCGGGATCGGCTCCAATATTACTTCACGCGCCGACTCATTCTGAAACCAGTCATGATTTGCGACAAAACAGTCTAAAACTATCATCAAAACCTGCTAAAGCAAATACTAAATAGCTTTTTGTATTTTTAACTTTCCGATGAGAATTCACAAAATACTTTTTTTTTTATGAAATGAAAGTCTGCTGTTGGAAATTTTTTCTTATAAATATAAATATTTTATTGCCTAAAAATTAGCCTAGTCACTTAGCCTATAGAATACGAACTTATTTAATGTCAATACCATTCAGGCAGATATATTTTGAATCACCGGGGCCGTTGAAACACATTTCAAATTTCGACGGCGCCATCGGCCCCGGTGAACGCCGACAGCGGGGCCACCGGGGCCGTTGAAACACTTTGATAAAACGGCCCTGCCACCGGGGTTGTTGAGACCCAGTCGACGGGACACAGCGTAATGTATTTCTAGCTTAGTGCAACATATCAAAACTAATATTAAAATCAATGTTCTTGACCTGTATAGGGTTCGAAGCACTTACCTTCAGCTTGTGAGAGCTGTGAATTATTAAGTTGAGATGTTTCTTGGTCGTGTAGTTCTTTATTAGCAATTTCTTGTAGGAGCGAGGCGGAGGCAGCTCGAACTCAGTATCTTGAAAATAAACTTAAGATATTTATTTGATACGATAACAAGGTACAAATGACAACTTCAAGGAAAACACTAGTATTATAATAATGCGAATCACAAAAATATATGACCAAAATATTTAATCCAATCAAAAAGGTCATTTATGCATCACAGCCCAATAGCCCATAGAGCACTAAGTGGATCAATGCCCGGCTGGTACTTACTGCCTGTCGTATGTTATGTTATGTACTGTTGGATTATATTTATTAATTGTACAAGTTTATGTTTCACTAAATAATAATGATAACAGCAAAGATACGAATATTGAAATATTTTTTACAAGCTTTTATTTAACTAGCAATGTATGTATGTAACTATGTTTGTTCAGGTGGAATCTTGCAACCGAATTTTGAACCACTCCCAATCTTAATATATATAAATCTCATGTCACAATGTTTGTCCTCAATGGACTCCTAAACCACTTAATCGATTATAATAAAATTCGCACACTAGTATATATATATATTACTAGCTGACTCGACAGACGTTGTCCTGTCAAAGTCATTGCGCAACTATAGCAACCCTATTATGTTGATGCTAACTTGTCAATTTATAGTAAAAATTATCAGTTATCAGTATATATATAACTAGCTGACCCGTGCCCACTTCGTTGGGCATAATGTTAATTAAACCCGAAGCCATCGCGCGCCGTCCGGACCGTTTTTTCTCCGATTCACTTTGCAAAACGGACTACCACGTAAAAGCCTTTTTATTTTTCGGTTTTTTATATAACCTATGACACTCAGCAATAATGTGGCTTTCTATTGGTGAAAGAATTTTTAAAATCGGTTCAGTAGATCCCGAGATTACCCCTTACAATTTAACAAATATACAAACACACAAACTTTACTTCTTTATAATATTAGTATAGATTTGCAATAAATTAAAATTGCGACTATAATTTGAGATTTAAACTATCCTATCTCTCAAGTTGGATCGAACTGCACATGGTGTGCGAATTTTATTATAATCGGTTATTAAGTGGTTTAGGAGTCCATTGAGGACAAACATTGTGACACGAGATTTATATATATTAAGATTATATATTTGGTATATGTACTTATGTGTGGTGTAACTGCGATGACAATGCAATAAAAGCTTGTTTTTAAAAATATTCTTAAAATTAACTTATTCACAGTACCTTTACAAACACAAACAAAGTTTCTAATATTAAACCGTTCCTCAATATTCAGCTGGGTTCCAGCTTTGTCTTTGCTTGATTTGGGATCCCTCGGGCTAGATTCTACATCCGTCTCGCTCAATTCCAGGTCATCACTTTGGATCGAATCTTCATTATAAAAAAGTGATCTTAGATTTTGCAAACTCCGGCTTCCTTGATTCTTCAATTTTTGACTAGCCATGTCAACGTCTTTATTATTCTTTTTGTTGTCTACCAGCTCATTTTTACGCGCTCTTAGTATTCTTCTGGGCTCTTCCTGAGAATTTCGTCCATTAGTAATATTTTTGTCATTAGTTATGTTATTGTCATTTCTGACATCCATTCTTGGGGGGTCCGGGATCTCATCTGCTGAAAATTTATTTAAATCTGTAGATTAATTGACTTAATTTACAAATTAATGTTTATTGTTTGTTCCTACTTTACTTCATACTAGCTGACCCGTGCCCACTTCGTTGGGCATAATGTTAATTAAACCCGAAGCCATCGCGCGCCGTCCGGACCGTTTTTTCTCCGATTCACTTTGCAAAACGGACTACCACGTAAAAGCCTTTTCATTTTTCGGTTTTTTATATAACCTATGACACTCAGCAATAATGTGGCTTTCTATTGGTGAAAGAATTTCTAAAATCGGTTCAGTAGATCCCGAGATTACCCCTTACAATTTAACAAATATACAAACACACAAACTTTACTTCTTTATAATATTAGTATAGATAGTATAGAAGTATAGATAACGGTTGAATGACATTAGCACGAAGGTACGTTATACTCAGAAGAGGCCCATTACGGTTTCCAAACTTAATGCTTGCTTAACCAGCTCGTCTCGTCACTCAAAAGCATAAAAGAAAGATTAAAGAAATGTAATTTTCATACATTTTCCTACTTTTCTATATGGTTTCGATTTTAGAATTGCAACTTGTCTAGGGGCCTGTGCTATCACCCCCTATCGAATTATAATACTCACCATCCATAACAATCTCGAGCCGGTCCTCGTCCTCGCTGTCACTGAGCTCCTCACGCTCGGCCACCGTTCTCAGAACGCTGTTAAAGGTGACCGCAGCTTGGTGGACTTTGTTATTTTTTTCTGAGAGGTATTTCTTCGTTTTTGGTGGAGTGATCGTTTTTGAAGGAATAACCGCTTTAGATGGAATGACTGTTTTTGATCGAGTGACCTGTGGGTGCGCGCTCTGAGGGTTCTCTTGGCGTTGTAATCTTGACAGTGTGCTGTGAAAAATTCAAAATTAGGCTTTAACAGTGAACAGTTCCAGTATTTTTTTTCTTAGTACGTCCAGTCGTCTATATTAGTTGTGCCCCGCAGTTTCACCCACTTTTTCAGGAAAAAAATATCAATGTTAATCCAGGATATAAGCTAACTTTTAACCAAATGTCATCTAAATCATTCAGCCGTTTTAGCGTGATTGAGCAAAAAACATCCAAACATCCAATCTTTGACATTTATAACATTAGTAGGATTGTCCAATGTCCATGTCCAACAATTAATACAGGGTTATAGGGAACGGGTATGCCAATCCGAAAAGGGCACTCATCATTTTGAAAACTCTAGCATATTCTTTCCTAATATAATGAGTGAACTTACGAGGTGAATGACCGGTACAGCATATGTCGGAACGCCCTGTAGGAGCGCACGGGCGCCGGCTCTTTCGTGTCGGGGAACTCGCTGCCCAATACTACAATATTAGTTTTGTCCCCATCTGGAAAAGGTGAGAGTTTTTATTTATATATTTATTTCATGATAGGCGAGCAGCATAAGATGATATACTCGTATCTTGTATCGAAAATTCACTATCCGTCAACACAATTTTCTCTTTTTTAATCCACAAGTCTAATTTATTTTTAAAAGTGTATGCGTGTACACTCTGTAATTTCTTTACCAGAATATCGGCCACGCTTCTCAGTCTGCATGCCATGCTTGCTTATTGACTTTTTTAATGTTCGTCAGTATTCTCGTAAGATGACGTTATGCAACAAACATTACATTATGGTTGCTATTTTTCTTCATAATAAATTAACACTGCACTGAACAAAGGAAAACACACCTTGTGTTTTCCTTTGTGCAACGCGAATGCGGCTACACACGCCAGGCACGTAAAACACAACGCATTTGACTATTGGCCGCACTTAAGGTAAGCGTAGTGTAGTGGTAGGGCTCTTTTGCAGAGCCCGCCTGGGGAAGTACCACACCTTTGCCAGTTATTCCACCGCCAAGCAGTAATGTGCAAACATTACTGTGTTCCGGTTGGAAGGGCATTGTTTCCAGTGAAATTACAGGGCAAATGGGAGATTAAACAACTTATATCTCAGGGTGACGAGCGCAGTGCTGTGCCGCGCAGGGTCTTGAATTCTGCGAGTTCAAAATTTTGGGTGGCGCAGACCTGTTATGGGCAACCGTGACGTTTGACATCAGGCGAGCGATTTGCTCGTCTCGTCACTCAATTACATAAAAAAAAAAAAAAAAGCGTATGTATGTGATTATTAGCCACAGTTAAAATGTAAACAGTGGTTTATCAATTTATAGGGTCAATTAAAAAATAATTGAAGTTGTTCGTTCCTTTTCCTTTCTGCTTCTTCCCTTTTTTTTACATACGAGTACTTTCTATGCATATTTTTTTGCAGCGTTTCTTGTTCTTTTTTCCAAAGCGAGCCTGTCCGGGTACTGGTTACCTGGCGCGATGAGCTCGCACACGGAGAGCGGCAGACTCCAGGCGCGGTCGGTCTCCTGCAGACAGGCGCGCCGGCCTCACTGTCCGGGTACTGGTTACCTGGCGCGATGAGCTCGCACACGGAGAGCGGCAGACTCCAGGCGCGGTCGGTCTCCTGCAGACAGGCGCGCCGGCCTCACTGTCCGGGTACTGGTTACCTGGCGCGATGAGCTCGCACACGGAGAGCGGCAGACTCCAGGCGCGGTCGGTCTCCTGCAGACAGGCGCGCCGGCCTCACTGTCCGGGTACTGGTTACCTGGCGCGATGAGCTCGCACACGGAGAGCGGCAGACTCCAGGCGCGGTCGGTCTCCTGCAGACAGGCGCGCCGGCCTCACTGTCCGGGTACTGGTTACCTGGCGCGATGAGCTCGCACACGGAGAGCGGCAGACTCCAGGCGCGGTCGGTCTCCTGCAGACAGCGCGCGCCGGCCTCGCTGGCCACCGCCTCGGCGCCGTGCTCCAGCGCGAACTGGGCGAGCTCCTTGTGGATCTCTGTCAGCGGGAGGAGCGACAGTTCTGATTCGTCTGGAATTACAATGGGTTTTTAACGCTACAAAAAATATATTGTTATTTATGAATTATGTAAGGGTAAAGGCCAAGGACAAGGATTGAGACTGTCCACTGAAGCGGCTGTGCCAATAGACTAACCGATAGAATTGCATAGAAGCCCCGCTACTGAAGTGGACAGGCTGCCTAAAGGTTAGAAAGGAAATATTAAAGAAAAGTAGGTATACATTTTTTTGTAGCCAATCAAACAGAACAAGATTGTCATAGAATTGTTGTCAAGTGTGTGATGAACTGTAAAATCGATAGTTTTTGGTTAGTCTGTAAATATTTAATACATTTTCTGTCACTTGTAAGCCTGAAATATAAAAACTCAGAATATTATTATTGGTTGTCTATCCGAGCAATGTGTATAGAAAAAAAGTTTATAGTAGCTTTTCCACTCAACAGATTAACAAGTTAATTATACTGCCAGTGGGTCCAAGTTTGAAGGCATTATTTGACAGATCTAAACTAACTAAAAATGTATCTGTCTTGATCATTGCAAGCTATTAGACAAGGACGCCAATAGTTTTAGAAAATTTAGATCTGCCATAAAAAGCCTTCAAACTTGGGCCCAGTGACAGATCACTCTAAATAGATACTATTGTTTAATGAAAATCATTTGACATATTTTTAATTTAAAATTAAATTGGAAATTGTTAATTATTATTATTTTAAATAACTAAAACTATGTATTTGACTGTGTACATATTAAATGCCCGATGTGGGTAAACTGTCAATTTCAACCAATGCACTAACATCTAGCTTATAAATTACAATGTATCAGTTGTTCAATAAATATATCTGAATCTGAGTAAGTAGGATAGTATTTAGAGTTACTATCCTTTTGGTTATACTTTTTGGTCTGAAGAATACAGATTTTATCTTTACTTGATTCGAGTAGTACTTACTTGGCAGTATGAATTTGCAAGGGTGCTGCGCGCAGACCTTTGGTGAAGGACATTTGTCCATAATTATCTCCTTGCCCTTGTATATGTCGGGAATATATACAGCTGGCAGCTTTGCAATATCCACCTGTGGAGGAAGGATAATTAATTTTTCTGTATTGAGTAGATTATTAAGTAAGCAGTAGTTTTAATAGATCAAAGCCATTTGAAAACAATTGCAAGATTTAGGCACATCAGCTTTCATCAATTAAATACATAATTAGTAAAAAGTTGCAAATGAAATAAGGATTTTGATATTTTTTATTCAGTCTATGGATATTTCATTATTGCCTATATTCCAATCTCTATTATAGTAAACCAAGACATTGTATGGGAATGACATTTCTAAAATCTATTCATAGATTCTAAATTCTATTACAGAAATGTCATTCTCATATTATATTGTCTTACTTTTCTATAGCGTGTGCGCCTTATGGAAATGCCACTTGGCTAGGGCACCAGCAGGCTGATTCAGCTATACGAATATTGAATGTATTTGAAGATAATCGTTGAATACATTCGATGTTCAGATAAGTGAATCAGCCTGCTGGTCTGCTCTTTGAGTAATCAAATGACAAACCTTTATCAAGTCATTCTTGGGCACTATAATCTCACAGACATCGTGGTCTGCTTCCAGTGGTATCTGGGCCATTAGCACATAGCTCTTGGGGAAGCTCTGCACGGCTTGGGACTTGAGCTTGAACTCGGCTTCGTACACCGCTTCCAGTTGCGGTTTGGGGCGGAGTGCTCGGATGCAGCTAGTGGACTCCCAGAAGTGCTTGGCCCATTCTAGGTACTCTTTTTGTTCTTTGGCGTAGATCTCTTTTTTCTCCTGTAATGCACAAAATATTTCCTATCACTCATATTTAACTACACACTACACTCTTTATAATTTGTCATGTAATCAACTTACTTCGAAAATTTTGTAATCAGCTTTACTAGGCCTTCCTACAAACTCATTAGGCATAATGTATGGGTTTTGAACACTGAGCACCTTGATACAACTTCTATGTTCATCCTGAGTCAGGGCTGACAACTTTGGGTGCGGCGGTGCCTTACAGAAGCCCGGGACGAAGCGCTTCGATGCTTTGTTTTTCTGCAACAACAACTTTTATCATTGGTAACAAACTTAAGACTAGCTGATTTATCTAAGTATATCTCAGTACTGTAACCATACAAATTGTAATGGAACAAGTAAAATGAGTAGCTGTTTAACTAGATGCCTTATTAGCGGGCTGATTCAAGTGATCTATTTTTCCTTTAATGTTCTTGCAAATAATGTAACATTAGAATCTGACGAATCTTTCTTTTGACATTTATTTTGTCACATTTTTAACTTACACAGCCTGGTGTACCAAAAATACTGTCCCAGTCAATAGGTCCAGGAGGTTCCTCTTCATCATCGGATATCATCGGGTCCCAAAACCTATTCCGAATTATTTTCTCTATCACAGAATTGTCCATTGTTCGCTCATCCACAAATTGGTCAAACATGTCTCTTGGTGAGTTCCTGAAATAAAATAAATAATAAGGTTGCATAATTAATTTTGCCACAAGAAAAGGCAGTCAGATTTGAAATTTTCAGGTGTAAGCAGGTTTTAACCCTCTGACTCGGAAACATACACATTTGTCCTCGACAAACTCGACCACGGCTGGCTCGGAAACGTACACATTTGTACGTACGCGCTACCCTCTTTAAAAAGGTGTATAGATCGGTTTTGAACGAACTAAATAGGCGTGGTTTGTATAGAAACAAAGAGATGAATAAACCCTCCTTATTTTGGTGTATAATAATAGCGATATTTCAAAGCGCAGTCGTCGACTCGGCCATTTCGAAAAACGCCATTTTCGTGCTGTCGTGACGCAAAGTTTTGTGAGTGATTATCAATTGTTTTCTTGTAAAAGGTAAGTAAAACCTATTATAATTTTGATCATGGCATATGTGTAGACCTTTTCACTACAATAATGAAGCAGTGAATACAATATTATGTTAGTTTTTTTGGATACAAATGAGATGAATGAAATGAAATTTGAAAAACGAATTTTTTTTTGTTTCCATGTTTTTGTATAAATTAAAATTGTTTGAAATTTAAATCTTGTTGAATTTAACGTTAAAATGTAGCAGCGTTATCATATAATGGACTGCTTTTTACATAAATTAAAAATATTTGATAGTTTTTAAAGATTCGTAATTTTTCTAAACGTCTGCTATGAAGGCGGTTTTCCCGCCAAAACGCGTCCGAGCTTACCGGTGTAGAGTTTAACAGGTGTCACCCGAGTCAAAGGGTTAAGGTCACTTTGGGCTGCCTTTAATTTCATTCAGGTTTATCAAGGTGGTTTTGTGTGCATAGGTTGTGGTCATAGCAAAATTGTAAGACTCCATGGTCTTAGCTTCACATATTTTCTATGCAAAATTACATCAAGTCATTCCAAATCTTCATACACGATGAAGATTCAATTGGAAAATTAAGCAAGATATTTTGCCTAAATTATGGGTGAATCTAATAGTTATAAGTTTTTTGCTCTTGTGGACATGCCACAATTTTGAGAGTAGGATAGCTATGTTTGTACATGTTTGCAGAGTAATACCAGTGGAAATATCGCCTTTTTAAATATGTAGATAAATTATTTTCATTTTTAGGGGTATATCCCTTAAAAATGAAAATAACAAGAATTTCGGTTATGAGTAGTCAGTAGTCAGTCAAGAGGTTGTCTAGACAAAACACTGTGATGGTCGCAAAAAAGTTCTCGCGAAGTATATGTTTGCAGAACCTCTAGTAGTTAAGCGGGTTAAGAAAGTACTGGTAGGAAAGTAATTAGAGGTAGGAATCCCTATGTAATAGAGAAAAGGTAGTAATGTTTAGGTTATGAAGGCGGATAATTTGCTATTTATTTACCAATCTCGCTGACGAATGTGATCCATCATCTTGAAGTTTTTTTAATGTGAAACACTTGGTTAATTTATACTCATGCAAGTGATAACTTTTTTTTATTATTAAACGAGACACAGAGAGCACAATTTCATCAACTTTAGTTGAACCAAACAATGCCTGCGTCCTGTCCTGCGTCGGATGACGGATGAATACGGCCAGACAGGGTTGCTAGGTCTGTTTTTATTTAATGTTTTCCCATATCGTAGGTATCCCCATACCATATTATAATGATACCTACTGTAAAAAAGCCCTCAAAACCGTTTTGGATGAAAAGTGACTTAAATCTTAATTCACAAGGAATAGGCCAAATACACGCTTGATCTTGATTATTTTCCATTATTCATCATCATCATCATTGTCCCAATGATGTCACATTCCTAGAATATCGCCAAAATGTTCCCTAAAATCAAGAAAAATCTCCAACCTGGCAGCCCTTCAGCTAGCCCGCTGCGCTGTGACGGGCTGACGGCTGACAGCACACTGACAATGAAAACTTTTTGACAGTGACTGCAAGACATACATTTTTTGTCGACTCAGCACGGCTTTTACATTTACCTATAATGCCAAGGTCCAAACACTTCGTGATTATTCGTTCGTAATTGTTATCTAGTCCATAAATCCTTTGTTCTGTGTCAGTTATTCAACCGCCAAGCAGTTATGTGCAAATTTTATTGTATTCTGGTTTGAAGTTTCAATATTCTCAGCGAAATTTCAAGGAAATGGTAGAATACCTAAACATTTTAAATCTCAGGGTGATGAGCGCAGTGCTGTGCCGCGCAGGGTCTTGAATTTTAAGAGTCCAAAACTCTGAGTGGCGCAGGCATGCTATAGGCAAACGTGACGTTTTAACAAGATATACGAGTACGTTTAATTCTTCGTCTAACTGAATAAATAATTACCTACCACCGACAGATGAGGATCCAGAATTACATTTAGGAAGATTTCAGGAATGGGTAGTTTTTTTGTCAGTGGATATTATGTAATGTACGTGAGCAGAGCAAACGTGAGATTTTTTTTCATTAAATAAGCTTTTACCATAATCTTTCTATCGCTGCGCTGTGCCAACAAACAGTGACATTATAATGTAACAGTAGGCTGTTACTCGTTGGGAATGATAAAAAAAAAGATTCCCAACAAGTCACACCGTGACTCGGTTTGGTGTGACCCCTCCTTCCAAAAAGTAACATGGACAATTCAGACAAACCTACCTGAGTAACTAAAAAAAAACATACCTACTCGTCTAATTGAGAACCATCTCCTTTTTGAAAGTCGGTTAAAATGCAACTTTATCTACTAGTTTCAATAATCAAAAAAAGATTAATTCGAGCTAACATAATATTTGAGCGTAATCGAGTCGGTCACATGGCTGCGCACGCCATTATACTCTCGCAAACATTTCACGGGCCAGTTCACACCGTAATGCAAACCCGAAACTTATTGAATGGGAAATCAGGGATCCAATAAAAAGCTGTCAAACCCAAAGTGTAGGGACGCGACAGGTGGAGCCCGCGCCGTGACGCGATCTCCACTTTTCCATTCTGATGCGTGACGAGGGATTATGCTGGAAAAATTAGGTTACGATTCGAAGCCCAATATATTCAGGACAAAAATAAACTAGCTCGCTGTCTCTTGCGACCTCTATCTTTACCTGCTTGATCGATGTTGCTTTTAGGTTACCTAGTAGTAGGCGCCGCGGGGCTTATTTTAGGGGGGGGGGGGGGGTCCATCTGCATCTACACATTACGCTATTAACTAATATAAAATTATACGTATAAATTAAGAAAATAAATGTAATGTCATTAAATCGCGCGGGTATTTTAAATGGCGCCATCGAACTCGACACCTAAAATAATAATAATTATTAATTTAAGTGTCGAGTTCTCTCGACTCGACACCTAAAAACATGTATTTTTTTATGTATTTTCTTGCTAACAGGGAGGTGCAAGTACCTACGCAATTAACTATCGACCTAATTAATTTACCTACTTGTCCACTTTTTTCTAAACTTGGGAAATTGGTAACTACTAGGCACGTCCTATATGTATGAGTAGGTAGTTGAATTCGAAAAATGGAACTAGAAAATTAAGTGTTTATGGTTCATACTCGTAGTAGGTACATTAGATTCATTGTGTTAGGAATAGTAATATTTTGTTAACACTATCTGATTACTTAGTACTTAAGTATAGTATTAATCTAAACCTTTTGAATGAACACTCAGAGTTTATTTAATTTAAGCTGTTTCAAACCTGTGCTTATTCGCTACAGTCACATAGTGGATGTGACATTTTAAGATCTTATGTAATAGGACCTCTTTCCTTTATAGTTGGCAGGAACAGTCGAGTAAAATAAACTTGAGGTTTTTGAAAAAGGAAGACAAGAAAAGGCGGCAGATCGTTCGAAGCTCTCGAGAGTTCGGATGGGATTTTGGATTGTTATGCTTGAATTTTAATTATTTGTAAACATTTATTTGTTTTTAAATTACCAAGATAAGGAGAAATATCGAGCTTTTAGTTCCGAAGGTGGGATATAATTGAGATCGTGCTGCAAAACACACTCAGTGAAGAAAACACGCCCAGAAAAGGTGAAAATTTTTCATAATATTTTCTTGACTACATTAAACAACATAGAATACTAATGATTGTTTTACATTAAAATTAAGCTTTAGCGTGCAATAAGAGTACCATAAAAAATATCAGCTTCTAAATTAGGTTATAATTATTTTTATTGAGATTGGGGTGCATATTACGTAGGCTGATAATGCACAGCACTTTGGGTTTGCCGCAATAATATACAGCCAATAATCCATGTAACAAAAGTAAAGTGTGAAGTAAGTTTCAGGAAAGAGGTTGTACTTACTAAAAAACAGATTTTAAATAATAAAACTACATTTAATAATAAAAAAATAATAATAATAATAACTGTAAAGCACTGATTAAAATATTTTATGCGGGTTTAAGTCCAGTAATAGTTATTAAAATTTAAATTTATTTATTAGACTTTTTTTAATGTTATTTATCTTTGGTTTAAGAATGGTGTATGTTAGTAACCAAGATAAATTACTCGAGTAACAAGACACTCAAAAGCAGTGATATGCTATATTAAATGAGAAGTTCGTACGCAGCAATTAAGAATTTAAAATTTTATGTATTAATCTACTTACATAAATATATGGGAAAACTCTTACTTATGTTTTGAAGGCAAAGGTAATAAATATTATAGGGGACATTTACTGCTTGAAATCCTGTGCATTTCAGAAAACATCAAACGTAAGCGAGAGTCACGAGCTCAGATGTCCGATGACTCGGAGAACAGCGGGAGTAGGCTTCCCAGATACGACGCGACGGTCACAGAAATCGAGGAGCGAGCGGCGAGTTAATTCGGACAGCAATACCAATGTACAAATAACAGCTTTGAGAGGGCTGATTCAGATCATAAGCAAGGTGGAAGTAATGAACGTTATCCTATTTTTAATGTCATACCAGAATTCGATCCGTCTCAAAAGAATCAAACTGTTGACGATTGGATTAGTAAGTTAATGAATATGCCACAATTTATAATTGGTCAGAAAGCCAAATCATCCTAAACGCTTTTCCTAAATTAACAGGTCTTGTTCAAAAATGGTATCAAGATTGACCTAACTTACTATTCTTAATAGTCTGAATATCAAACAAAATTAAGATTAGCTTTCTCTAGTGACGAAACCTATGGAAAACTGTTGACGAACTTCCTTGCAGAGCTAAGTATGATGAATCATTAGAAGCATACTTTCATGAAAATAGTGTTGCTGAGTCGTTATAATATAAATGAAAATAATACAACTGATTGCATAGGTGTTTTTCGGAATTAATTATAGATCCATAAGAGAGTGCTGAAGTTTTACAATTTACAGAACCTGATAAGATTTTAGTTTTCCTTAGGAATGTGAAAGTAACAAAGAAACCTAAAGAATCAAATCTAACCAACCAACCAAGCAATTTCGACAACAGAAAATGGGCCTAAAAGCCTGTAAATTAAAATGTTAGGTAAATCCATTAAATATTGCAACTGTTCACAAGAACGGCACCTCTCTTTTCAATGTAAACTACAAATCAAGCGCTATGAATCATGTCGTAAGTTAAGTCCTAAAACTGCTGACTGTTCTGATTAAGCAAAATCGCAAAACAAAAACCTGGATTGAGAAAAATTCAAGCGGTAGAGAATTCTCTTAAATCTACAGACGCTTCCGAAATAGGCATAGCAAGTAAAGGTAGGTAGGTACACATAGCGCTGTTGCATTTTTCTTACGAAGAAGTACAACGAATACACATCGTATGATTTAAAAACACGTCGTTAGCGGTCGTTTCTTCACTACAGAGAATTGGGGTAAATTGGTTTAAAAAAAAATACTTAAGTGCCCGTTTAAATTTATTTTTGAGTTCGGTTATACTTAAGTATACTTACAATTAGGTAACTTATCGTACATTAATATTTTGGTGTTACGGCCTGGTTATTAAAATTTAGCTAACCTAGCTCTTGGCTTGTACCTACTTACAGTTTTTCTTTATTTCGTAGGTTCAGGTCAGATTCAGATATTTTATTCGTCAGAATGCATGGTAGTAAGTATACAAAATAACAAACCTGCATACAATGTGTGAAATAAATAAGATGCTCATGTTCTTGCCACATGTGGTGAACAGATATTAGTATCATTAGTTTATTGAAGATTCTTTAATATATACTTAAATGAAAAAAAAAAAAAAATTGTCTACGTAGCTAATTTATATATATTAATATAAATAGAATTTATATATTATAACTAAAATAAATGAATTAGGACAACATGTCAATTATTATTTCTAATGTTACAGTCAATCTTTATTAAATATTGGAGAAGGAATGTCATGTCAATTGTTTAATCATCAATAAATGTCAGGAAATATTTGTCAATAAGGAATTTCGAGATAACATTTTTGTGCTAATATGGTCTTTGATTAATTAAAAAAAAAAACATTCCAATATTCAAATCTCTAATGTCTTTGGGAATTTTAGTATATAACTTGTCTAGCTTATATCTCAGGGTGACGAGCGCAGTGCTGTGCCGCGCAGGGTCTTGAATTCTGTGAGTTCAAAATTCTGGGTGGTGCAGACCTGTTATGGGCAAACGTGACGTTTAACATCAGGCGAGCGATTTACTCGTCTCGTCACTCAATTACATTAAAAAAAAATAATAGTAATAAAGCCAAATAAAATACACTTTTTGCATCAGTGCGGTCCTAGCTCAGCGTGGACAAAGTTTCATTTCATCCTGCGTGCGAGTACAAACACCGGCATTTTAGTTCAGCCTCCAAACAGATCTTTATTTGATTACACAAAAGTGACAGTTTCAATGATGGTAACGTTAACAAAATGTGCTCTTTGAAATATGGCTTGCAGCTATCAGACTTATGAAGATGAAACATTGCTCTGACGCATCTCTTTAGGGCTCTTGTCAAGTCCTTGATGTATTCAATAAATAAAATAAATAAAGATTGTGTGCGGATTCCAAATTCGCCTCATTTAATTTAAGCAACCTACTTATTATATTGGGGTACCACAGTACCTAATTATTTTGTTATTCTTCACGTATTTTTGTATAGCAACGTTTCTTTAACTCGTTGATTATTCTAAATGCTTTTCTTGACATCTAAACATTTTTTTTATAATAGACATTTACAACATTACGCCAAATTGTAATTGCGTATCTTATGACAGAATGTATGTATGTTTATTTTAAGTATTTACAGCTATGAGAGTTTATTTATCTAATAACGGTCTAAGTTTTAACAGGGCATAATTTCCATTGGCCATTTTCATCCACCATTTATCGACGTGAGCAGTGTGATTAATTGTGTTATTTATCGTATAACAAATACGTTAATCCTAAAATTACATTTTCTATACGGTTGAATTACTCAATATACCTAGTCTGATAGGTACTGACTGCATCACAATACTTTTCTTAATTGAGAATTATAACATTACAATCAAACCAATAGCATTATTTGATTTAACTTGTAAATTAAAAATTACTTTTATCTTTAGTTCCAACATGGGTATCGTTTGCAGACATTTTAAAATTAATAATCGACGCATTTACTAATTTTGTCATGGTAGTACTATTAAAAGCAATAACAGCAGTAATTACTTTAAAGTAATGCGAACTTACTTTCGCACATTCAGCGACTCAGAACGCCTGATTTCAGACAGATGTAGGTACTTTGTTCATGTCAAAGAGTCTTCGAGAATTCCTGAACTATCACGGAGTTAAACGTAGGTATATTTTAAAAATGCTGTAGTAACTCCACGAGCCAACGGTCAAGTAGAGCGCTACAACCACGCGGTGTTGTCGGTTTTAACAGCTACAAACTTTGAAAAACCATAGAACTCTTGGGATAATTGTAAATCTGAAATTCAGTAGTATTTTCTCGGTTTAGTTTAACTAATGTACAGTGTACACTGGTAATCGTACTTTTGTATACTTACTTATGCATAATAAAGAAATTTTAAAACTAAACTAACTCTCAGTTTAATATTTTAAGTTAAAACATACCGAATCAAAAATCTAACAGTGATAACGATTCTGATTTAATAGCGATTGATTTGTTGTCATAAGGAGTTATGAGAGTAGGTATAATTATTAAGATGTTAATTAGATAGGATTCTATTAATGATTATCAGGCTGTACAATAAAATAGTATGCAATACTTAGTATGATAGTCAATATGTATATTGACCGCAAACAAGTAATGCCAAAGAATTTTTATTTTTCATTACATTTTATATCACATTTGTCTATTCCAAATGACTCGATGTATGTAGATGTTAAATGTTGTTTAAAAGATTCAATTGATTAAAATATTATTAGTATCCGTGTTATTGAGATAAGTCAGTTATAATCCGTTAACTTGGATGAGAAGTGAAGGGGTCTCAACAAGTTGTTTGAATGATTATTCATGATCAAGCCTGGTTACTTGGATGAGGAGTGACAGGGTCTCAACAAGTTTTAGTGATTATTCATGATTAAGCCTGGTAACTTGGATGAGAAGTGACAGGGTCTCAACAAGGTCTTGGATGAGAACATAGGGGTCTCAACAAGATTTTCGAATAATTATTCATGATCAAGCTTACTAACTTGGATGAGAACAGTAGGGGTCTCAACAAGATTCTGAATGACTATTTATGATTAAGCTTGGTTACTTGGATGAGAAGTGACAGGGTCTCGACAAGGTCTTGGATGAGAACAGTAGGGGTCTCAACAAGATATTTGAATAATTATTTACGATCGGCTTGATTACTTGGATGAGAAGTGACAGGGTCTCGACAAGGTCTTGGATGAGAACAGTAGGGGTCTCAACAAGATATTTGAATAATTATTATTTACGGTCAGGCTTGGTTACTTGGATGAGAATAGCAGAGGTCTCAACAAGATATTTGAATAATTATTCATGATCAAGATTACTGACTTGGCTAACAATAGACTGGGCCTCAACAAGATATTTGACAAGTTTTAAGAATAATGTTTTATTAAATTGTTTAAGTTTTATTTCATAATCTTACGTAACCTTAAGTGTTTATTATTTATTGTAATGATATATGTTGTTGTACTATTCCATAATTCAATTAATAGCAAGTGCAGTGATGTTCGTTAAATAAAGTCTATTTATTTTAGTGTGTCACAATTACAACAATATATATATCATATAATACGAGTGTATAATAATATATAATATACGTTACAAGTTACAACGTACAATATTTTTTATACAAATTTGTTAAGTAGTTGATTTTCCCGGGACGGGAAATTATCAGGAAAGGCCGACTGTTAGGAATAGTAATATTTTGTTAACACTATCTGATTACTTAGTACTTAAGTATAGTATTAATCTAAACCTTTTGAATGAACACTCAGAGTTTATTTAATTTAAGCTGTTTCAAACCTGTGCTTATTCGCTACAGTCACATAGTGGATGTGACATTTTAAGATCTTATGTAATAGGACCTCTTTCCTTTATAGTTGGCAGGAACAGTCGAGTAAAATAAACTTGAGGTTTTTGAAAAAGGAAGACAAGAAAAGGCGGCAGATCGTTCGAAGCTCTCGAGAGTTCGGATGGGATTTTGGATTGTTATGCTTGAATTATAATTATTTGTAAACATTTATTTGTTTTTAAATTACCAAGATAAGGAGAAATATCGAGCTTTTAGTTGGTACATGCTTAATGAATTTAAATTTGGTTTTCAACGATATCCCACTTAATAATTAAACCTACCCACCTAACCCACCTACCTATTAGCCGTTCACAAAAGATGCCTGACGTAAGTGACGTACATTCCTCATCGAACCCCGAAAAAATTAATCACCCGTCTCTTGTGAAGTCCAGCGAGTCTCTCGGACAATGGCCACTCTGTAGTCCAGCAAATCTTTCCGTGGCCACAAAGGCCACTTGATCGTAAAGGTTCCATTGTAACCCGCCGCCTGTTCCCGACGTGTTCAGATAATTAATTAATAATTAAGCTTCGTACCATTATCCTCTAATATCCGAAAGTCATTTCTTTAATGTTTCGGAACAAGGGTCTGGAGTAATCGTGTGGAACGGACGTGTGGAGAGGTGGAAATAATTGGAAAGGTTTGTTATAATGTGTGATTAATTTTGTTTCGTTCGGCGGGTTTGCACTCGATGTGTTGGGTTTTAGGGAAGCCCACCCAGGTTTGTATTCCTCTTACAGTCCTACACCCACCTACATTTTCCTTGCTGTTTGTTGTTTTGTGTTTTTTTAGTTGTCATTGATGTATCTCTAAAACATTAATTGTTGTAGTAGTGTAACCAGTTGTTGTTGGTTGTCTCAGTATTTAAGTTTTCTTTGATTATAAGGCATTTCATTAAATGTACCAATAATTTTGAAATAACGTTGTAAGTATAGGTAGTTCTAGATATAAGATCAAGGTCGAGGCTCCTTGAAGAAACCACACAACAAGTCTCAAGTACCACAACACCTGGCGCAATGCAAGTGGAGGAGGTATGGCAGCGACCCCAGGCCGTGCTCCGTTATTTTAGGGAGCTCGGATGGCTGGCAGTCGGGGGGGCAATGCACAATACACCCCAAGCGGGACGTCGGTGCAGGTCGTATCACCCCCATTTAGAATTAGAATTAGGTAGTTCTAGAACTAACTGACGATCAGGCACACACCACCAGATACTACGAGTAGTATATGTGGGTACTCTATAGCATTTTCTAGTACCCATCTTCGTAGACGCAACTTGTAAATAACAAGAACAAACTACTATCCTAACATGAGTTTTCTAGGTCTGCTGAGGCCAAACATCAGTTTAAAGACATTTATTAATTCTCATTAAAGATAAACATCGCTTACATGAGAATACTACTATTGATATAGGTACATATAGTTCGTCGTCAATCATCCAAGTAAAATAATACATAGTTATATAAAATATACATAAATATTTGACACTTACATCTGACATATTAACACAATATTAAATGCACTAGAACTTTATAATATTATAAAATAAAATTGCCTTTCAAAACATATTGAGCTAGTCGCTTTTTAAACACGTTGAGCGAGTTAATGCTTTTTATGTCGGAGGGTATTTTGTTAAAAAGGCGCACACCCTCAAAAGTTATCATGGTTTTGCCGTAGTTAGTTCGTATCCTGGGTAGAACAATGAAGCTACAACGACGAGTGCAGGGGTATGAAACATTTTGTTTGCGTTTGCTAAAGAGCAAATTTGTGTGAATATTTTTATTTATTGTTTTTCGTATAAAGATGCAGCAGTTGTAGACATATAATTGTTTTATGTTCATTAATTTTGTGTCGTCATAAACCTTTTTTGTTGGTGTTAAGTAGTGGTAATTAAATATTGTTTTTATAATTTTATTTTGTAAAGTTTGCAATTCAGTTATTTTAGTTTTGGCTGCACTTCCCCAGATTTCAATAAGGTACAGAAGGTGCGGTTTCACAAGTGTGTTGTAAATTGTGATACGTAGTTCACTTGGGATACATCGCACAAAGGAGCGAAGGGAGCCGCGGAGTGTTGTCAGTTTCGTTTTTATGTGGTCAATATGGGTTTTCCACGTGAGTTGGCTATCTATATGTAAACCGAGGTATTTTTCAGTGTTTTTTTCTTGCAGGGGAATATTGTTAATTGTGAGCGGTTTATACGTAGGTATTGGTTTGTTTTTGGCTTTAAATAATATGTAACAGGTTTTAGATATATTGATAGTCAGGAGGTTGAGTTGAAACCAATTGTGGAGAATGTCCAGATCATATTGAGCTTGAGATACTATTTCATGAATTGAGGAACCAAAGTAAAACAGGCAGGTGTCATCGGCGTATAGGGTGATGTGCCCATTGAGACCTAACTCATGAATGTTGTTAATATAGATTAGAAATAGCAAAGGACCCAAAATAGAGCCCTGTGGGACTCCACAACTTATGGGCTGTGGGTCACTTTGGATATTACCATCAATTTTTACAATTTGTGTTCTTGTTGTTAGGTATGATTTGAACATTTGTAGGGCTTTTCCAGTTATTCTAATGGACTTTAGTTTTTTTAATAGAAGTTTGTGACTTACAGTGTCAAAGGCTTTTTTTAAATCAATGAAAATACCTAGAATTATATTCTTTTTATCAATATTGAGTTTTATTTTAGTAACAAGATCGATAGTTGCCGTGAGTGTGTTACTTTTAGATCTAAAACCATATTGACGCTCAGTAATAAAGTTAATAGAATTTAAGAATTTGTCTAATCTGGTATATAAAACTTTTTCAAGTATTTTTGACAAAACTGGCAACACAGAAATAGGTCGGTAATTACCTGGATCAGATTTTGGTCCTGATTTGTATATGGGGCTAAGTTTAGCAACTTTTAAAGAATCTGGAAATGTGCCATCAAGTAAGAGCTTATTAATGCATGCTGTAATTTTTATTATTATTAGATCTTTTATACATTTACGTCAAGACGTATAACGATGAACACTGAACATTTTTCCGCGCCACCAGAGAACAATAAATCAGACAAGTAGGTACCATCCACACAGTACGCACACCTCTGAATGAACGTTCTCGTTGAAATTAGTGCACGGCTCCAGAGAGAATGGAAACACAATTTCCATTGGGGCGATTCATGGTGGACACAGTCACGTGGAACATTCAGTAAGGACTCTACGATGTTGTAAGTAGGTAACTAGGTACCAAAAAAAGCCTGCTCCACGCATACAATACAATATCACTACAATGACACCACAGAAAGTAAAGACGAAGTAAAACATAAGAGATGGGCGCAAGAGAGGATATTATCGCTAAGAGCGATCTCTACCACGAATGTTTCGTAAATCTGGTGAATTCTGGTGTTTGTGATATTAGCATAAAGATTGTGTTGTACCAACCTATCTAGTTATTTTTGACTTTCAATCTCGAGACGTGTTAACCCGGCTTCATAATTATGTACTTACGGATATACATTATTTATACCTCAGAATCTTCAGCAGGCCAATCCCATCGTTATCAAGAAAAAGGTATAGTTGAGAAGAGTTCTTTCTTATCTTCACTGTGCCAATCTACTACACGTGATACGTGTGTTTAGTTTGTTTCACCCATACTGTATATCATTTATCTTGTAGTTTCGCTGGCAGCTCCAGTTTTCTTCGTGTCTTTGTCCGGCGCCGCGTACAAAGCAGAATAGCAGAAAATACAGGCAAAACCCAATCAGGGAGATGTCGAAACGTCGGATGGACGGACGGCCGCTGCGTAAGTAGTGCCTTTCTTTTTCGCGTTCCCGCCTCAATTGCGACTCTCGACATTTGAATTGTTCGCGAATGCAAATTCGGACACGTCCAGGGTTGCCACTTTGCGCTGACTCGCTGAAGTGCCACTCGAAGGATATTTCTGACTACAAAAGATGGGCTTGCGGTCTGATTGGGTACGGTTTTTTGAATGGAATTTTGATTTGGGATGGGATGAGTAGCTCGGAATAATGGTAATAATGGATTGTAGGGCAGATATTATTTTGTTTGAAACCACGTTCGGTTGTTGAAAGATAAGTAGGTACCTAATCTAGCGTATTATTTAGGCGTAGTTGAGTAGTAACATTGCTCCAGGCACGAAAGGACTCGTACTTTTGCGGTGGTCAATGTAACCCGATCATCTGTAATTTTTGACTGAGAAAGAACAAGCTACCTCAGTTTCTTTAATTTTAATTAAACAAAGAGTATGATGCAAAACGCTTTGTAAACGCAAAGAGCAGCCCTATGGATTCATCCATGACTCAGATTGATTACTATGGCTTATTGAAATCTCGCGGCGGATTGATGCTCGGGCGACTCGACTCGATGCTCGCGGGGATTTCCGACTCAGCAACTAGACTTGCGGATAAAGTCATCAAATCTGAAGACTCAGTTACTGTAAGTACCTGCTTGTGGTGTTACGAACTTTTCAATTTAGTGGATTTTAACTGTGGCTTGTCGGACTGATGATATTTTACAAATCGTGGATTCATTTTGCGCAAGACTTACTCAAGTCTGTCGAGCTGTTTTAGTGAGAAAAAGTAGCAAATTCGCACACACGCACTCACTTACACACCTTTGAATTATTGATAATATGTTGTAGAGTAATTCAGTGTGTTATTTTTCTTTTACAACAAAACATAATAAACATAATAAGTACATACCATAATTTTTAAGCCATAAATCTATACGAACAACTTTTACTATGCAGACAAACCTGAAATCACGAAAAAGAAATCTGTTATACCTACCACAAATTTGGTCGTGTGTCATAAACAAATTTCTATCGAATAGCTGATTTTTTTTCGTGTTTTCCGGGTTGGTCCCATAGTAGATACAAGTTGATCGTAATCATGAGTACTATGAGCCCTTTACCTTAAAATCCTGTATAAATACAAGCATTTATCTCCCCTTAATTTCCCATTATCCATCACAGTTACACTATTCATATTCACACCGTAATACCCTCAAGATCCATCTTCAGATACCTTTTCCTCAGCGTTCCCGACGGGCCGTGAAAAGTGCGAAGTGTCAAACAGGGAACATCCCGCACCTGCCATCTTCGATTCCCGAGACGAAAACTTCGGTGGGCAATAAAAATACTGAATGCGATATGCTTGTAACAAACTATGGCAGCTTATTTAAGATCTTATGGCAAGACCACATGAGTGAAGAATGAAAATGGACCGAAATATTTATTGTTTTTTTGTCATACTTATTTAATAAATACAGTGTTGGAAGGAAAGGGCATGCTAAGCCGAAAAGGGCTCAAAGCACGCATAATTTTGAACAACTTTTATTAAGGGACCAATCTGGAATTCGCGAAATTCTGGGTAGGTCCGATAGTAAAAAGTTATGATGTTATGATGAGTAAGAACTATGTGCTTTTTTACCTTAGGATACCTTTTCCTTATAAACCCTGTAGGGTAAACATAAAAAAGAGCAATCATCAATCAAGTATCAATAAATATTTCGTTTCATTTTCAAAAGCCACAATAGGTACAAAAAATACCCATTTACTTAAAGTTTCTTGAAACAAACTGTCCCTAAATCAGAGTGATGCCGGCTTTAGACAACTGGCGGCATTGCGTAGGTACCTATCGTAGTTTTCCTTAAGATATAGTGAACACACCTACAGTACCTACAGCATTAGTCTCTCAATAGATGATCTTATTTTACCCGACGTAATAATAATATGTAGTCTGTGCAATGAACAGAAAACGTCGATACAATTTTTCGCTTGAAAGATTTTGAAAATTGAAAGCTTTATAGTCACGAATGGTTGATCTTCAATGAGTTTGCGATCATTCATCAGTGACAACAACTCAAAACAAATATAACTGCATCAGCGAACTCTTAATTACGATGGTAAGTTGCTGTAACACGAGTACACACGTAAATAAGGTTTCACACTTGTAGGCGTAGACGTTGAGGTGACTGTTCGACTTCGACGTGATCCGTGTGAGAAAAACACTATGGAACATTTTACTATTGTTTATTGCATAGAAAACACAGAATTTTTTACTTTTATTACGGTCTATAAGTTCTATTGTAGGGTTCCACGGAAATTATGTCGAGAACGCCTCGAAATACTGACAATAGTCACGCAAAACTAACACTCAGAGTCTCAGACCCAAAGCAGAAATTTGAATAGGAATATCTACCTATTTTCAAATATCTGCCTGATCGGAACCTAGGTCTTTCAGCTTTAGTTTAGAAACAACAGTTTATACGATCATTCCTCCAAAATGGCGGTTATGATACATGGAAATTCTTATTATTGTTGATGCTACGTGATAGAGAAATGATACACTGCGACAACACAGTGAGGACCTAGCCCAAACCACCCTACTCAAAGTAAGTATTTCAAGAACTTCGAAGGCACCACTTTTAAGGAACCCTGTCATCTATGTTCCTCTTTACAGTCTGCACTCCCAGTTCCACGTCACCTGTTCAAACAGATACATTTAACGGTTAAGGTTTGATCCCCATTGACAGGCTCTTTGGAACTTTACTGACCAATCTATGTCTGGAGTTGCCTAAATTATGGAACTAAAATTTTAAATATTTAGCTACCAGTTTTGTAGATAATACGACAGTGGCTCCAGCTTCCAGTTGTGAATAAGTTGGTCGAACTTTACGACCGCGAAGCGAGGGAGTCGCGAGCGACACTTAGCCCTAATGTGACGAAAATGATCGATGGGAGGTCGCAGTTGCGACGCGGTTTTGGAGAAAAATGGTCATTTAGTGTAGATTACAAAGACCTTTAGGACCTCCTGAGACGGCCTTCGAGGCGGCGAGCGGCTAGCATCCGCGAAAATGAGAGCTTGTTAAAGAGAGAGAAACGAAGGCTGATACTAATAAAACATCTACCCACCTTCCTATCTTCACGTAGCTTAGTACCTATCTGTCCTAGATACCTTCATTTAAAGTCGTGGCCCGCCTGGCGTCATTCCGCTTTGCTCATCGATTCACGTCTATAAAAATTACGCCCCCATAAACCCTCGCATATCGTTATTGACAACAGTTAAAATTGAAAATAACGCTTAAAAAGCAGAATTATTTCGCTTTTCGCTCGGCAGTTACCGGTATAACGGTTATTGATTGTTAATAAACATCGGTCCGTAATGTTATGGGCTGTAATAGTTTTAGTGCCTCGTAGATAACTTCGGGGTGAATTGCAAATAAGTCGATTTATTACCTTCCAGGTTAAGGCTGAGTGTGGGAAAAATAATGTATTATAGATACCTAGTAACGTACCTAGGTAACGCAATCAAGGCGATGTGTCAATACTGCCGCGAAAATGCCTGCACGTCCAGGTCGAAAGTACTAGTGTACATACATGTTATGTTATGAGCTTGTGTACGTAGGTACCTACCTACGCGCGAAAGTAGATGAGTTCTTAGCTTCACTCAAATCTAACATAGTGCTCCATCTTTCTCTCTAGGTTTATCTCAGAGTGTGAGTTTGCCTTTATTTAAGGCTTCTTCGTGAGATGTAAGCGTCGCCGATCCCAGTGCAGTTTGTCCATATCGAGTTGCTTGTTAGTTCGCGACTCGAGACGCTCCGCCGCCGCTGGGACCATAAAAATATCCTAAATAACGTCCTGTCTAGGGTACAGACGTACTCGTACTTATGTCAGCCTTTAAAGGAAAAGAGTTACTCGTAGGTACGTAGATTTACAATTTAGTTTAAGAATTGTGTTTTAAGTGTTTTGTAGGTAAACCAAACGATCGGAGAACGTAAAGAAGTAAATTTTCCAAGCTAACTAAAAATAACAGGTCTGATCCATATACACACTGTACTTAGTTTAATTGTATGTATCACCTACTTTACTAGAGGTAGTTTTTCGTTAATATTGTTTAGTTTTGTTCAAGTTTAGAGTTTAAAAACATACATGGCAGGCGCGCATTAATTATTATTATTATACTATATACTATCTCTAACCAGGAACAGAAATAAACTAAATTTAAACACGTAGGTATATAGTAGGTAATCAGAAATATACTTATCTGGATCGTAAGAAGCGCATTCCACGGGCGGCTCGCGGCGGATCCAGGATTTTGATTTGGGGGCTTGCGCAAGGTGGCTAAGAGTAAAAACTAGAGGTAGGGTGTACAGATCTGATATTTGGGATGATTAGGAGGGGGGGGGGGGATTTAGTACTCTAGCCCTCTTTCCTCCCTAGATCCGCCACTGAAGGTTGTACAACAGTCAACAGCCTTGCACGGAATGCTCAGTATCCCGGAGCAGTGAGGCGCGACTGCCGTAATGAATGTCTCAATCTGGCGGCTCATTGCAGCTTCGCACGTGATGGCAGCAGTGAGTCCTAGCTGTTTACGTATCACCTATATTGGAATACGAGTTTAGAGCTCAAATACCTATATATTTTTAAAAACAGTGTTTTTTTTTTTTTTTTTTTAGTTGTGTTTTAGTATAATTATGTCCGCCATATTTGGAAAATTTGCTAGTCCATACCTACTCCTAATTCTAATATTGAGCAAAAAAATAAATAAAATTTGGTAATAAAGGCTAAAACAGTAGCGAATGAAGACCTACGAGAAATAGGCGATAATAAGTTATTGGCTTTCAAAATACGTTCTCCGCAGCACGTAGTTTCACAACACTCAATATAATTTTACTTCGCTATATCCCGACACTGATTGCGAACCGGGCGCACTAAAAAACGAAACTTGGCTCAAAGTTTTTGCTTACAACAACGGAGCGGAAGGTTCGAGAAACAAAAGATGCATTAAAATTCACTTTAGACTTAGCTCGCTAATGAAACGTTTCTTGGCAGATTAATGGAAAAAGCCGATGGCCGACACTCGGAGAGGTAGGTTTTCCATCCTAAATTCTGAGACATAAAATTATTTTATGCTTGATTTGCCATATTATCATTATGTTGTTGTTATTTTTAAGTTGTTCATAATGATGAGTACCATGAGCCCTTTTCGGCTTAGCATACTCTTTATGAATAACCCTGTACATATATTACTACTTGCACTACACAGTTATTTTATTAATTTACTTGTGTTATGAAACCTATCGTGATTTTACACGTTTTGATAAAATGAACACCGGAGGAGCACGGCATTTTATTGTAATCACAGATCATCAAATGTGATCGAAACTAATTTATATTTCTTTTTAATTTTGTTATGACGTTTATCGTCTATCTCTCTCCAAATCTAGCACCTAATCTAGAAGTCTATTGTTACCCAATCCATAGTCACCGTAACCGTCTAGAAGTGTACATATTATGTATTAGATTTGTGTATTATCTATTAAAGATAATAAAAATCTGAAATCTACCACTAGCTTCCGATTAAGAGATGCAAAAACTGCGGCCAAAGGAAGTCTTGGCAGATTGCAGTAGCACCCTGCGAGAGTCTCTGCGTCCCGCCTCGGGATCAAATTAGTTGAATCCTGTCTTGAGATTTATTTATTCAGAGATGTCACAGAGTTGATACTCAATGCGGGGTAGGTACTATTATTTCTTCTTGGAAGCAGGATGAAATCACAGATGAGTTAGAAAGTATTGTGGGACATCTTAATTAATAGTGGTTTTTCAAAGAATATATTTGATTAGGTAAGTATTTATTAGGTACTAGCTGCGCCCCCACACCATATTGATGATGATGATGACGAAAAATTGCCTAAGTCCATTTCTGGATATTTGGCAAACGTACCTATACGAAATAAGAATTTGATGATCAGTTTAGTACTAAGTACTACAAACAAACTCACTTTCGGATTTATATTGTTGTTCAGATGGATCCATCGCTACAAAACGTGCAGATACAGATTATTCTTTATAAAAAAAATGTAGCGCTGTCCTCATTAAAAAATAAATATGCCAAAGCAAAAACTCGCAATACTTGGCTTTAAAATTTTAGGTCTCTTATTTCAGGACCTAATTTTCAGGTAGGTAAAGATCTATTTCTCAAGATTTTTTTCGGTCTAAAATTTGTAATGGTTTACATTATCTAGCCTCATGCCACATGCCGCTAGCTTTCATAGTTCCTGAGATAATTGACTTGACATACGGATAGACAGACACTAAAGTTTCACCTTAAGGGCTCTTCCCCGAAAGAGCTTCAGAACCCTAAAATTCACGGAACCTTCTCTGAAAATCTTTTCATTTGCCATCAAAGTTTAAGCTCCCGAGTTTCTTTTCCGCTTTTACCCATTCTTTGGTCCAGAGCATTTCTCCGCCTTACACACAAGTTAAGTGCCTCTTCCCAGGATGTCTGAAAGCTGTCCTACCAACTAATGTCTAGGGTGCTACGATTTATACCCACTAGAAGGTGTAGAGGTCTGTTAAATAAACAGTGGCCATTGCATAACATATTAACAGTGTAAATGGAGTAGTTTTAGTATTTTTTATTTGGTAGAAGTTCAATCCACAGTGTTTGCTTTATTTGCAGGTTAACTTGTAACGCTACTTATAAATTATCATTTAATTTGGAGGACAATGCAATAAAAGTTTTCTAAAAATATTTCATTGTTTTTGTGTGTTTGTTGATGATGTTTTGTTGTTGTCTTATTTAACATAAACGCGAAATCATAACCTTTTTTTAATTTAATATCTTTTGACAGACGTTCAATGCTAATACATCTATAGGTATCTAACTAATAATCACACGTAAGGTACATTTACCAGCCAATTTGTGTGGGAATCTGGCCGGGAACTGGACATCCAGGAAAATTAATCATGATCATTGAGCAGCATGGAATAAGTTTCACCTATCATTCATTTGCCAGTATTACCTAGTCTCTTACAGTTCATGATCCACCCATCATCGCAAAATGTTTTTGGTTAATTTTGGTGAATTTTATTATAGTTTCAACCTAAAATAAACATTTTTTTTTGTAAATTTTCGAAGTTTCAAGTCAAAGATAACACACTTAAATGAACCTATAGTTTCCCCGGAAATGAGTAGCGTAAACTAGCGTACTCTAGTAACAAATATCTAAGGCCTTTAGTGGCGGAAGCCAGGGTTGTCAATAGTCTCGCTTCCTGGTCCCAAGTAGCGCAAACTCTGTTTAAGTTTGAATTTATAATCCTTTTAGGCTAGCGTCCTGTCGGCGGCGCTCCACTCCGCTGTAATCAGCGGAGCTAGGGCGAGGCGTAGAGGGGTTCTGTAAGGGTGAGTTTGGAGGGTCTAGACCCCCCAATTCTCTTATAGTGTGTCTATCTGGTTGTAAAATGAGAACATGTGTGCTTACTACAAACGATGTCTTTATTCTGATTAACTCCTAATACAATATAGCTAACTTAAGTTATATGCTTAAGAAATATGAACTTGCACACTACACTCTCATGATAATGATCAGTTTTCCGTATTCAAGTTTGGAGGTCAAACACATTATTAAGTTAAGCACGGTATCGTAACAATAATAGCGACTGCAACATATCCTCGGACTAGATTTTTATGTGTTTTTGCATGTGTGATTGTGTTCACATAGACCAATTTACGTATGTACAGTCATGTCCTTTATTCTGAAAATTCGAAGGTCAAGGTCCCCGTTGTCTTATGTAGTAGATTTTTTTTTGTTTGCCCCACGTTATGAGATCCTTGCTCCGTCCCGCCAGTGGCGTCCTCTATCGGTGCGTTCTCGCTTCCTCAAGCTTCCGCTGCCAAATGACCGGTTACTGGGAACGAACTGCCAGTGCCAGGTTTTGGAACACACGCATTAAACAAAATTATCTTCGAACTCGTATGTATGTTCAGGAATTCTCCGTCTAGTATATTTATTGTATAATATGAAACATATACCAGACTGAATGACGCAAAGGCTGAGATAAAATAACTCTTAGTTCAGTTGATGTAATTTAGACTGATGTTTGCTATTTATACTTTATGTACCAAGATGACAAGTGCGTAGTAGTAAAACACACAGTGCCGCTTGCCCATAAAAATAACTGAATGCCTTTTCAACAATACGAGTGCAATACGCCTTGCAAGCCAGACGCAAGTTGTACTTGTATGTAATTGTTGAAAATAAAATACATATGTTACATCTAGAAACAACTAAACATTATTATATTGTGAAAAGATATATGTATACAGAATTTAGACGGAGGTAGATGGCGTAGTATCGTAGCGGTGGCGTAGCAGGCGTAGTACCGTAGCGGTGATGTAATATAATTATTACCGTAGCGGTAGCATATCGCATTACAGGTGTAAGTAGTACCTATCAATAGCCATGACATAACCTTCGTTTAGATAGGTCAATTAAAGAAATTACCCAGCCGCAAGAAAAAAAACGGTGCTCGATGTTATTTAGAGAGTTCCAGTTTAAGAAAACCTAACAGTATCCTTCTGTAATCTCATCAGTTTCACTTGCAAAACATCCAAAACAAACAAAATGGGCCATCCTGCTACGCATTAACTTGATCTACTGACTTCCCTTGCACCTTGACATGTTGGCTACAATTTCACCCAGCGGTCCCATAAATACCGCATTCCGTAGAAGGTGAGAAGAAAAATAGTGATGCCACCCCTCACGAGTGCCGTTAATGAATTGGGGTAGCCTAATAAATTCTGCAGACGCGAAAACATCGTTAGCGACGATGGAATGGCTATCTTGCTAACTTGCTCTCCTGCTTTGTTGACTTTTGGAGTAGGTAATATTGGTGAGAACATGTATTTGTTCCTAAAATGCTTGTGTGATGAAATCAGATTATTTATTGATGTACTCGTACCTACAAACAGTAAATCAACATTATAGAACTAAGAAAAATAAAGATTATGGTTAACTTCTCGTTCGCTGTAATATTATTTTTGTAAAGAAAACCATTGACGGATTTTTAAATTTAGGTATCATAACATGAACGTTCGTTACAAGCTCGGCGAACAAAATCCATACCCTCATAATAATGTAAAAGTTACTATTTATTATTACTTCTTACGTACCTGGTCCACACGTACTGGAAAAATGAAAAAATGCAACCAAAATGCAATATACAAAAGCCGAAATCAGGAATTTCATTAAATTAAAAAAATAAACAACACTGCGATTCCAGGCAGACGAGCGCATTTTTAAATCAACATATCCTTCACATTTAAATACAATTATTTATTCACAATAAAAGCGACGTATTTTTCCACGGTTCCGCAGAATTCTTGCTGGTTTTGTGAAACGTTGAACACACGTGTGTTTTCAAAACAATGGTTTGACATTACTCGGCATGCATTACCCTAATTACTTTCGTTGTTTTTGAGGAATTTGTGAAAAATATTTTCTTTCTTTTTTAAAGTTTGTGTTGAGCCAAGTCGTTAGGGATGTAATGCAAAATAATTAATGAGATAAATGAAATGTACGAATAAGTAGATAACTGTTTAGCGTAGCGTAGCAAGGCTTTAGCTTAGAGATATCTATTAAAATAGTTTTTGAAGATAACTAATCAAAACAGGATTTACATAATTCTTAAATTTAAATCTCCATATTTATTATTTATTCGTAGTTTTGATGGAATAAAATTAATCAATATATCTTATCCATATTCTAAAGTGGGTAACATAATGCTAAAGTTGTGTTCCTAACTTTCATATTATTTATTAACATACGAGGTAGGTCCATATTTAATTAGAAGAAATATCACAAATATGATTCGGCACAACACCGGAATTGCAAAACGATTGGATTTTCAAACGTTTGGATCTCAAACACAGAAAAATCTACCTTGTCTTATCTGAGATCACAAACAGATCAAACCTTAAAACGTCACAATTTTGATTGCTACGCCCACATTTCTGATGACGTCACACTAGCAGCTAACAGCGGCAACTCATCACAAGCAGTTATTAAGCCCGTAAACCAATCACGCCAGTCAATAATTCAATCACAGGTCATTCATTAACTGCATCAACACATCCGATGAGCCCGCGGATTAACCGAAATGAGGGCCGCGAGGCGAGCCGCACTACGGGGCTGCCGATGATATGCATCAGGAAAACAATGATTTAAATTTCTGAACGAAACCTTAAGTTGTAGTGCTAACTCTTGTTTTTGGTTGACCCGTAGCATGGCATATCTAAGTTTTTTATGCGACTAATGATGAGACGAACGTGTCGCTGACCTGATGGTAAATATTATATTTGGTATAAAAGAAAAAGAGAGCAAAAGAACATGTTAAGCCGTATGGAGTATTTCGGGAATAAGCCAATCGGTTCAGTAGTTTTTGGGTTTATTCGTTACAAACATCCATAAATACAAATCTTTCCTCTTTATAATATTAGTATAGATGAGATGAGATGAGATAATAATATAATATTAGTGATATGAGATTTGTATTTCACTAACTTTTTTAAAACGCTCTTATGGGAAAAATTAGAACTTTATTTTTACTCACGACATCAACTATAATAATCAGTGGGGCTAGCACAACTTTGACGTAAAAATACGTAGCGCCTGTCAAGTATGCTCCTGACGGGTGTAAATGGCGTACACTTTTCTATCGAATACTCGCTACGTATTTTTACGTCAAAGTTGTGCTAGGCCCACAGCCCAATCGATATCATAGGCACAACTTAAATGCTACGTTAAATGTTTAATTGCATCCAAATAGCCTCACCCCGAAGCCGTAGTGCGGCCTCACCCCGAATTCGGAAGAGCGCAAATTGGCGCAAAATTTAATTTTTGTTCGGCGCCGTGATGCCTGTGATTTTGAACTAAAGTGTGCCGTCCCTATCATTGGGCAGAATTTGCATGAATAATTTCAGAGCATGCTCACTGTTTTACCGTACGGTACGGTATAGAGACGGTACGTATGGTACGTACGTACGCCCGATTCCGTCACCCCACAATTGCCACAAATTTACCTCGAAAATGGAGTAATAAGAGTGAGTAGAGGAGTTTGTAAATGGAGTCGTAATTTCTTATTTCTCGTGTTTTCGTGTAATCTTTCTTGAGCTTGCGTGGGAGAGATGAGGTTTAACTAAACAGAGCATTTGAAAATTATAATAAATTGAAATTTTGGATTATTTAGAAAAAAAAGCGGTCTTTAGATATTACACATCTCAACTTTGTTAGCAGAAAAGTACCTGTTTATTTGACAATTATATTTTAGGTATTTCTATTTTATTCATTTTATAGACAAGACAAGATATTTAATTATTAGGTACTAGGTTTTATTACTAGATAAAATACTTTGAGTAAACATTCTCTTAAAAATAATCAGATTTACCTAACTATGAAATTTATAATTTATAGAGCTACTTAGAATAAAAATGCAATTAGGTTTATGAACAACTTTTACTTTAAGCACCTCTCTATAAAGTTAACTCCTCTATGAATTGTAGCGGGTCCTATAGAGGGGTTTTTTCGGACTCTCACGTTAGAGCTTTTAGCGAATTGGTTAATTACGTTCGTTTTCACTTCATTTTATTCGAACGTGATTATTTGAATACGTGAATTCGCGATCAAACGTCCAGAGTCAGTCGGGCCGGGATTTTAAGGTTCTATTTTGATCGAACAGACAGAGGAAGTTAGGCGTGCATTTAAAAAGGCTCTTTTGAATAATACTGGATGTGGCGCCTGAATAAGAGCAGACGGAGAAGAGGAAGCTGATGAAATGGCGGACTTCCGAGAAAAGCGGCTCGTCGGTAGCACTTGGTACACTGTCGCACGACAAAATTCAATGGACAGGCTTACCGCATGCTGCCAACATGCATACACAGTGAGTTTTATCAAATAAGCAAAGTAGCTTGGTAAAAGATACGTACCTATATTAAACAGGGTTGCAAACACTACTGCATGTATTCCGGTTGGAAGGGCATTGTTTCCAGTGAAATTTCCGGGCAAATAGGAGATTAAACATTGTTAAAAGTGTGTTAAATATCTCAGGGTGGCGAGCACACTGCTGTGCCGCGCAGGGTTTTGCATTTTAAAAACTCAAAATTAATTCTGGGTGGTGCGGACCTGTTATGGGCAAACGTGACGTTTAACATAAGGCGAGAGATTTGCTCATCTCGACATTCAATAATAATAAAAATGAAGAAGAATTGATAGTTGTAATTATTCGTTTTTACAAAAATGCACGAATACAGGTTTACTGCGTTATAAGGAAAGGGGGGATATAAGGAAAGGGTATGCTAAATCGGAAAGAACTCATAGTACTTATCATTATGAACAACTTTAAACGAAAAGCTAACTAAGGATTAATTAAAATCTGACTTCGAAATAACCCTGAAATCGCGAAAAAAAATCAGCTGTTCCATAAAAAATGTCAATGATGCTCGACATTTGTTAATTGTATGTAAAAGCTGTTTTTTTTTTTCGTGAATTCCGGGTTGGTCTCATAGTAAACGTCGTTGTTCATAATGATGAGTACTATGAGCTCTTTTCGGCACATATGTTACCTATACTCTACTTATAACCCTGTATTCGAGCATTTTTATAAAAATACTAGCTGCGCCCCGCGGTTTCACCCGCTGTCCTGCAAGAATAGCGGAAAGCCGTTCAATTTTCTGGGGTAAAAAGTAATCTACATATTACCTAGGGCTTAAGCTACCTTCATACCAAATTTCGTCAAAATCTGTTTAGCTGTTAAATTGTTAAATCAAATTGTCATCCATACGATGATTATATATATAGATATATATTTTTTTCTTTTCTTTCTATGACATCACCGTCGAAGTCATAAATGATCGACGGACTTCACACTGTTCACTCAGCTTGTCCTACAACCGGGCCTGCTCTACAGGCCTTTTTTTTTTTTTTTTTTTGGGGTTGGGAAATCATCAAATGACCTCTCCCACTCTTGGGCAGAGCGGAAGGGAGTGTCAGACTTCTACTGACCAAAAACCACCCATGTTCCTTCTACGCCCTTATGACGCCGAGGCCACGGTAACTTCTACCCGCAGCCCCGACGGGCATGGGCCCTTTCGGGCCCCTTCCATGTTGCTGACATCTCTTTGAGGCGCGCGTGGAACACGAACGCGCCGTCGACACGGCCTGTGTCGTCATAAGACGGACGGACAGCGAGCTAGCCCAATAGCTCACCGTCCACAGGCCCGCGTCTACGGTGGCCGGAGGTCGTCACGTGACCCCCGACGCCCGGAGCGCCTCCCACGGCGGCTGGGACGAGAGGTTCTCTCCCTTGCTCTACAGGCCTAGAGCGCTGTAATTACAGGCTCGCCTTGTTGTAAGCTGTAACGAGTCATTACCGATCCAGCAAGCCGCCATGTGATCCATCATTATGCGGGACTGGATCGTTTACTAAAACTGAGACGTGATTATTTGAATACGTTAGATGAGTAGTTTTAAATGATTCGTATTAATTATGCTGGATGATATTAATTCGTATCAATATGGTAGATACCTAGATTTGAATATGTTTTTGTTTACTTAGGATTTGGAGTAGGTACCTAATATGCGTAATATGCTTATATAGTACTTCTAGTGATCATATTTTTTTGTGCATTTTGAATTTTTTATTGACATATTTTTTGTCAAACATGAAAAAAATAAATTTGAATTTATAAAATTGGCTTATTAATCTACTTCTTATTCGGATTGCAAAAAAATCATCATTCTAAATAGCCCATTATTGGATCTTTTACCTACTTACAGATGCCCACTTTAGCGCCTGACGGAGGGTTGGATACCTAATCTCTTGAGAAACGCATCAGAGCTGTCTTAGTATGAAGTCGTGAGTGAATCAGTTTCTTCTAGGCAAGCGGGACCGCTTGTCCATCGTCCATCGTAGACCGCATCGTTGATTACCATCAGGCGAGATGGCGGTCAAACGCAAGCCTATCTTAGAATTGAAAATAAAAAGTTGGAGCCCCAAAAGTGCAACTGGTTATTACAGAGCTCGACTACATCTTGTCTAAATTCGTCACTCCTATGAATTGATCCACACTAAGTCGAAATATCCAGCAGTCCCTACGAGTTTATCCTTCTAAATTTGAACTTCGGAGACCTTTCGCACGTCAATCAGAATTAGTTCAGGCTTTTGTTCAGCTCCTCGGTCTATTCCGGGAGTTCAGCTCAAATATCGAGGTTATCTGCCTAAAGCTAGAGTGAAGTGTCATCTATTTTACTTACCATCATATAGGTACATAATTATACCCCTTAAATACTAATAATGATAGAGACGGCTGATAAAAATTTAATTAAAATACATATGTAGTGCAAATCTATATCTTCGTTACTTATATCAAAAAATAATAATTAACGAAATATAGGTTCAAAAAATTATTTAGTATAATTTTTTTAGAGTTCGCACTTTTTTTTCAAGCCATACATCGACATCGAGTCACCAAATGATTTGCCGCTAGTATTTATCCATGCACACCTAACATTATACAAAACCAAAATTATCCAAATCAGTACTCTCGCTCATTTTCGATGAGCCAAATTAAAAGCCGCGTCTGCATCAGCTAACCAGCTAAATATTCAGGCCGTAACTCAGTGAAACCCCGCATTTTCGACCAACCCATACATTCCATCACACTCGCGAGTGATCCGGTGTTTATCAGTGCAATCTGAGCGCGGCATCGTTCAAAACCTTTGATCAAACAGTTGGCAGAGGCGCGGGGACGAGTGCCAAGAGTCCTACGTGCGACGTCCCTCGCCCCCACATCACCGGGGAAAAGATGTACAGAAAAACAACCCTTAAATACAGAGCGGAGTTTTATGAAATTGTTATTTTTAAAAGCTTTTGTTTAACTTGCAATGTATGTTTGTAGCTGGCCCAGCATGGACCCATGCGAAGGACAGAGAACGATGAAAATCTTCAGAGGAGACTATTGTCGAAGGACAAGGTGTATCTAATAAACTGGTAGCCTATTAATTAAATACTTTATTTTTAATATGTATAGTAATTTACAGCACTGCAGTAAGGGCTTATTTGGTTTCAATTTTTGCATGTTTCTTCAGGTGGAATCTTTTAACTCAATTTTGAACTACTTGCAGATGTACAATTGAGCTGAAATTTGGTACACCCACATGTGTAACTCCGATGACAATGCAACCTTTCGGAGCATTGTTTTGTCTCTTGTAGATACTCGTATTCATCAGCATGAGCATTCCTGTGTGCAACGCGGCGCGTGAGTGACGCAAATACAATTTGGGGTTTTAATCTATCATCTTCTATCTTGGTTATTCGGAGCTCAGTAAAATTACACGCCATAATAACTGTACCTATGTTTTGGCTCACAAACTGTGTTGTGAGAGCGAAGCAGCTGAGCAGAGAGCAGAGTTGAGTGGAGTTGAGTTGAGAGCAGAGTTGGTGCTTTGTAGAATATCTACTCTATGCTCCCGCTCCATGCCCCTAAATCACACGGAAGCGAGGCGTTTGAGACGATGCCAGCGACTACTAAACTAAATCGGATTAAGCCTTTGAACGTAACGAATTTTAAATATGGGTAGTTAGCAAAGAGGATTGCGCGATTGATTTATTCAATCGGGATCGAAAAGGATTTCGAGTTTCGGTTCGATTAAATATTTGGGAGCATAATCCCGTTCGCTGAAGTTTTATAGGTAGCTATTATTTGGATTCCAGTTAATTCCAGTTTCCGTTAAATTAGAGTTAGTTACGTACTTTGTTTAAATTTTAACATTTTCTGATTATACGTGTAACTTACGACAAGTCCAGTTTGCAAATAAACTAGGAGAACCAGTACTTACAATCATGATTTGTATGTACAATAGATGTCTAACTTCTTTAGGTCTTCATAAGGGTTAAATTTGCTTCGCAATAAGCAAACTATATTTATTTCACATTCCGCCATATTTTCCTCTTACCAAAAGCATTCAGTGTAATCTTTATAAACGGGACTCGATTCCAAAACTACGGGTCGGCGCTAACAACAAACTATTGTCATCGAATACACCAAAACGTTTCCCAACAGTTTCCCTCGTACTCACAAAGGAATATACAAAAAAAATATCGAAAGTACACAATGTCAGCTGCACAAACAACACAATAGGAAAATAGGGGGATCCTCAAGAAATTGAATACAACATAAAGAGAATAAAATATCGCAACAAAAAACAAATATCGGCAGGACAATATCGTATCGAGCGGGATCTTTCGAGTAATGGAATCGGGCGAAACTTCTGGGACTCGAATTTTGTAGCGTATATGTAAATATCTGTACTGATAGCCGATCTTCCTACCCCTTCGCCTTCCCGTGTCCAGACCTATGAAAGTTAACTATAGTTTTTATGCGATATAAGAGAACAAGCAGATAATTTAAGAGCTCAGTACCCTTAGACCGTTTATATAGGTCTGAATTACCGTAGATTTTTTTGCGTCGTTTCTAAATTTGAAGAAAGATACTAACACCATATACACATTTACTTATACTTATTCAAAACACTACGTTGTGGCTTTCTCCGTTTTGTCTTCAATAAAGAACTTTGTCAAAAGCCAAGCTTTTATTGTATTGTCATCAGAGTTACATATACCTACAAGTATACCAAATTACACAATCGGACATCTGGAAGTGGTTCAAAATTGAGTTGCAAGATTCCACCCGAACAACCATAGTTACATACTTAAATAAATTAACGTTTGACGCTCCTAGCTCGCCATTAGGATAAATCCTGCGTCGGGGATGTCATGGAACACGCACAAAGACAAGAACAACTAACACCCAAACCCAGAACAGATTTATAAAATCATTCAAATATCTGTCCGGCCGGGAATCGACCCGCCGACCGTTTTACCGCTAAGCCAAATAGGTCGTTAGTTAATATAGTTAGTTACATACATTGCAAGTTAAATAAAAGCTTTCAAAACCATCCTAGCCAAGCTTTCTGAATCAGTGCTACAGTACTAACCTGTTATTTCCACAACTTCCGAAGTCAAAATTACCGAAACGCTGCAAAACGATGTATCCAAAATGAGAGCAGCCTTTATTTAATCAACAAAGGCACGTACCATTTCATTATAATTCCCGCGCGCAGTGCCCAGTACTTAGAACGACTCGGACAGTTCTGCGATGCTTTCCAAAACAAAATGTGAATAAAAACGCGAGTTTTTAATTAAACCGTTAGCCTCCACCTGTGTCCCGACGAACAAGACTTTAGGCGAGAAGCTAACGAGCAGTAAATTTACGATGTGTGTACAAAAGTTTTGTTTCTTTTTGCGGTGAGATCTCGGGTGAAAATAAGTTTCTAATCTTGGATTCATGTAGGTACGGAAACTGATGGCGATCCATTGCTTACATTAACTATGAAATTCAACGTAAAGTTTTTTTTAGGTATAGTTTAGTTTATGCATGTTGCGTTTAGCACAATCAATTATTTATTTATCCAGCGGAAAAACAGTAAAAAAAAAACATTTTAGTCACATGTTTTTTAGTAATAACATTGTCAGCGGCTCCTTACCTAGGCAGCTAATGAAACCGTGTGTAATTCTCTTGCAACAAGCCGCCCAATTTACCGAACATGTTCTTGTAGCGCCGCCGTCTAGGGCTGCACGCGCCGCTATATCGGTTCACGCGGCTCCATTTTTGTAAAAGGATTAAACAAACTGTGTGAATTTTCAATTAATACACTCGTAGTACAAAGTGAATAGAGTAGATAGTTTTCCGTAGGTGTCTCTTATAACTCGAGATATAGAGTACCCCACTTCGTGTTTAAAAAAATGTTAGATAGTAATTAAGCACCCTTATTCATGTTAGAGGTAGTAATTCGCAAATCTGTAAACATAAATATAGGAAATAAAATTTCTAATACTCGTAGTTTATTCTATAATCCAAATATTTAGTATCTTTAAGCACTTTAGATTTTTTTTTTTTTTTTTTTTTTTTTATGTGACTAAGTGACGAAACGAGCAAATCGCTCGCCTGATGTTAAACGTCACGTTTGCCCATAACAGGTCTGCGCCACCCAGAATTTTGAACTCGCAGAATTCAAAACCCTGCGTGGCACAGCACTGCGCTCGTCATCCTGAGATATAAGTTGTTTAATCTCCCATTTGCCCTGTAATTAATAATAAAATTAATGTAATTAATGTATTAATAATATGTTATTAATATGTAATTATTAGATATTATTTAGTAGCTCATCTACCAAAAGAGTACTACAACATCGTCTCTGGTTCTACAAACTTCATGGACCTAGTCAATATTTATAAAGCTAGTATAATTATCGTGTAGCAACGTCTATGAAATTCGTAGAACATACATTTAAATTGTAGTTAACATACGTTTCTACGAAATCTATAGAAGTACTCAGTGGTAGTGTAGTACTCAGTACGGTATGTCGATCAGTGTGCACGGTTAGTGAGCAGTAGGCTGCCTGCTTCCATCTGATAGCGGATCCGTCTCGGATTGAACAGTTTCGGATTCGGTAGACGAGCGATTCGAAGTGGATCGAAATAAATGAAAATGGGACGATGAATCTATGAATTTCATGCACATTTTGGAGCGAGGAATGATACTGATCTATACATTCCTGAACTGTTGAAGTTATAACTCTGATAACTGCTCTAAAAGTATAAAAGAACACAACATGCTTCGTCAAAACCATAATTGTTCTTTTGGTGGTAGTCGGGTATAACATCTGGTCATGGTCATCATGATCTGTTGAAAAGTAGAGAAAAATTGCTATACTATTACTATTATAATAAAATAGTCGTTTTGAACAATGTAGAAGTTACTTACTCAAACTATTTCTTAATTCTACTAAAACTTCAAATGTATAGAGTCAAAACAAGAACATTATTTTTACAAAACAAAAAACAAAAAATGACTTCAAAAGACCGACTATTTTATTCATCTATTTGTCGCGCACGTACGCAAATTTAAGACTTATATAGTTTTCTCATGGATACCATTATCCGAAATGAACTAAATGGGACCAAATGGGAAGCGTCAGCTTTCTAATAAAAAAAGAATCATCAAAATCGATTCACCCAGTCAAAAGTTATGAGGTAACAAACATAAAACAAAGTAAATAAAAAAAAAACATACAGTCGAATTGATAACCTCCTCCTCTTTTTGAAGTCGGTTAAAAAGTAGCTCGACCAAGTCGTCCTCACACGTAAACGTAGAACTTAACGTGAACGAAATGTTGCAGTGCAGTAATGGCGCGGCTTAGACCCCGTATCGGCACGTATCTTGGGATATGGGAGTCGCGACGCTGTGACCAGCCTTTTTACTTGCATGCAGGATGATATGCGCGGTATGAATTATTGAATTCGAGAAATGCAAGTGCGGTGAGAAGGGGGCGGGGAGTGGGAGATGGGGTGAATTTATCACGTAGCTGTATCTAAATTGGTGATGCCGCGACATTCGCTTGCAAGTACAGAATGGCGTGAATTGATTGGATAACGATTGCCGAGATTACCAGCCTGTTCAAAGCTTGTCAGTCAGATGAGATCGTTGAAGGAGTTAATAAGACCAAAGATTAAATAATATAACTAAGGACTGGAATTTATTGGGTGATAATAGGTCCAAGTTTGAAGGCATTTTAAGACAGATCTAAACTAACTAAAAATATATCTGTCTTTATCATTGCAAGCCATTAGACAAGGATGCCAATAGTTTTAGAAAATTTAGATCTATCTTAAAAAGCCTTCAAACTTGGGCCTAATGTCCCAGTAGTGAACTGGTAATCGTTGTTGATGATCTTTTAAGACTTGAGAGTAATTGTCTAGATCAAGTTCTGTCTGCAATGTTCAAACCATTGACGGTTTGTATTGAACATTGCTTACTAATTGAATTTCACCATTTTCACCATATAAGAACTCGCACTTCACTCGCAAATATGAAAAAGGCCTGCCAACATTACCAATAAATTTCACTGACGACTACTTCCTCACTTCCACTTTGTTCTCGATTCGTACGGACGACGCCTACCTACTGTACGCTTCACGTTGTAATTCCATGACGTGGCCAGTAATCCGTCCCGCATTAATTCATGCACAGAAGGCGCTAGGCGGCAACAATCGCATGCAAGTCCCGCGTCCCGCATGCGGGACCGGATTCAATATCGGCGTGGATCAAACGTGCGGGGAATGCGTCCGGTATCATTCTTCATTCTTCGGTATTCTACCCGCAGAGCTGCACGTCGGGATATTGAAACTTGGCAAGAATTTTATAGATATATTTGAAATTACATTTTCTCTAGGCTATACGTATGCATGCTGTGGAGAAAGGGTAAAATGATGTTTGAAAAGGATACAGGAAATAATGTTGTTATGGTATCTGTGATGTCTCTGATGCCATACAGACAGGTATTATTTGGTATGATATTTGTGAATGACATAGATTTATCTAGCATAAAAACACTTGGTGTACCTACTTCTTTTTGGCCATATTATTATTAGTCATTAGGTTCAAGCCGCTTAGCTATAGTTTTGGTAAAGATGAAGAATGGACACAGGGATATTATTTTAGAAGTAAATTAAAAACTCTTAATTTAAGTTCTTTAATATCATTTATAGTCATCTTAAAAACCACGAACAATTTTAAAAAGACATGTCACCTTCGTAAAACGTTTCGGTAAAAGTGTCGCCAATAACTTTAATCTCTAATAAGAATTCCAAACAAGCGTCGAAAAAATTTTCATTCAGGCAGTCTGTCCAAAGTTCCACTTGATCCCGGGATTATTTAAATCTGTAGATTATCGCTTCTTCCCCATTTATTACTCGATTCGATCTTATCCGGGATCAGCGACGGAATCCCGGAAGGTGGACTCAGTTAGGGCGTCGCTCAGAGATTTTGCAGTGCGTCCACCGAGGAATATTAAGCACAAAACAGGAAGTTTTATTGTACACATTCTTTCTTCTATAGAATACCAAACTGAACACGTTTCTGAAGTAGAAAAGTACGTGTGTGTACCCCGGAGTTCATACACTATTTGGTTTCCATATTTTGTTCGGAATTGTAATTACCTACTTTTTAACCGACTTCAAAAAAGGAGGAGGTTATCAATTCGACTGTATGTTTTTTTTTTTTTTTTATTTTATGTTTGTTCCCTCATAACTTTTGACTGGATGAATCGATTTTGATGATTCTTTTTTTATTAGAAAGCTGACGCTTCCCATTTGGTCCCATTTCAATTTAGTCCAGTTCTGATAATGGTATCCATGAGAAAACCATATAAGTCTTAAATTTGCATTAAGTACGTGCGCGACAAATACGAGAGATGAATAACACAATTGTCGGTCTTTTGAAGTCAGTTTTTGTTTTTTGTTTTGTAAAAATAATGTTCTTGTACGAGTATGTGCGTAAGTACGTCGTTACTAAATATAAAGATAAATGAGAACCTTCCATGTAATAAGGTAATATTTTTTTTATCAAATAAGCATATTTTTAACAATTATATTTGCAAACAGTTCACCCGATTTTTCAATATCCATTTGCTATTCCCACGCGATAGTGATAACGACATTTGCACTTATCCATAGTCGGCGGTGACCACTTACCATCAGGTCCCCAGTCGCTTGTTTGCTATACCAAATAAAAAAAAATTACAAAAATATATTTCTATAAGTAGGTAAGTACTTATTACTAAGATTAAATGGATGACCTATCATTTCCCAGGCTCACATTTTGCTTATGACCGTTCAGCCGAACTGTAAACAGAAGGGACCCGATAACGAGCCTGTAAATGACGGCAATATTTTTTGATTTACAAAATTAACATAAAACTGTTCAGTCGGAGTATCGTAACGACCTGAATCAACATAATGGCATCGTTTACAAGTCTAAAATAATTTGTGAATCGCCCAAACTGACATATTTTATTTGCGACTTTGCGACTATCGCTGAATTATACTAAGCTCGTTTGCCACTGTGTAGATAAAATTGTTTCAAGCTAAAATTATAATAATTACTTGGTCTGTAATGTTTTAAAAAGTTCTTAGGAGATTCATAATCTAGTGATCAATTCACACACTATTACTGAACACTAATATACCTACACCCCGTTTTTCTATCTAATCTATGTACCTATTCTCTTAATCCATAAGGTTGCCTGGCTTTTAGCGATAAGGCCGCCAGCTGTTGCACCAGTTGTAGGTATGTGTTATTTTAATTTTGCTTGGAATTTCTGGTGTGATATCTACGATTAAAAGACAACTTCACCACTACTTATGACATGACGAGCAGTTTAAGGAGGTAAAGTTGAACAAAGTATTCCTCTTCTTCCCGATCTCCTCCGCTTCCCGCACGGTGTCGGGCAGAGAGTTGTCACGTTCCTAGTCCCGGTGTCCGGGACTAGGAATATGGCGAGGCCGGCTACGAGAGACGCGCTGCCGAATATCATAGTCGGAAGACTTGACCAATATCTCAATACCTACGCCGCCGTCTAGAAAAACCTATTAACTTTACCTTACCTATTAATTATTAACTAGCATAATGTCCGTCTAGTATTCACGATTATTCTAATGTGTCCTTTCTTTGCTAACTGACAAATATAAATGCTTTGTCGTCTTAATAAAGGTGAAAAAATGGTTAAATATTTTTTGAGATATTATATTATAGAGTTAACAACTACCGGTCTGTAATGTTTGAAATCAACAAGTAATCAATTCACACAATAATATACCAGCATCCTGTTTTTCTATTTATTTTATGTACTAATCCTCTTCATTTATAAAGCCTTGAAGATAAGGCCGCCAGCTATTACACTGGTTTTAAGTGATCCCTTAGTTTTGAATTTCTGTTGTGAACAAGAAAAAGTTTTTCTACCTATGATTTTAAGACAACGCCATCACTATTTAGTGAAACATGATAAGCAGTTTAAGGAGGTAAAGTTGAACAAAGTACTCTTCTTCTTCCCGATGTCCTCCGCTTCACGGACGGTGTCGGGCAGAGAGTTGTCCGCGGTGTCCGGGACTAGGAACGTGGCGAGGCCGGCCACGAGGGACGCGCCGCCGAACACCAGCATCGGGAGACTTGGCCAATACTGCGTCTGGAAAAACAATTCTTATTATTATCTTTATTTAGTAAAGCGGCGTCGATTGCGTGTGACAGTGTGACCAGTTGAGAACACTTTCCTAATTTATTACGAAAATAAAAATCAACACAAGAAAAAGACTGCTCAAGCAACTGTTAAGGATTTGGATATTTTTAAGGTTAGCTTTTAAAGTTTTTGTGACTTGAAATTAGTTGAGTAATAAAAGGAGAAGAGAAAAATGAGAAAACAACTGGTTTAAAATAAAGTGGTTGCTTTACCAGCAGCGGTGTTTGAGGAGCGAAGATAGCGCCAATTCTTCCAAAAGACGAACATAGTCCATGCATGGTGATCCGGGTGTACGTCGGGAACAGTTCCGTTGTGTAAATGTAAGTTATCATGAAGAAGAAGCAACTCATCAGCGTGCTGGCCATATACACAGCCACAGAGAGCCATGGGAGATCTGGGTACAAAAATAGCTCTTTAAAGTTTATTTAGCGCTATTAAGTGAAAATCCGGCTTAAGCTCAAGATGGCATCAAGGCCCTAGAATTAGATGTAGCTTGTTTTGTCATTCAGCATCAAAATATTTTTTTTTTTTTATTTCCTGCATATGTTACGAGTACTCCTATGAAAAAGAGTAATAAACTTTGAAGTCTAATAATCTTAATTATATTAGGTATGAGAGAAATAAGACAATCTAAAATATTTTCTCAAGCCACTTACCAGTAGGCAAAAATGGTTGAACGAAACATAGTAGAGCGGCAGCGAAGAATGAACATATCAGAGGATTCCTCCTTTTATAGTTATGTAAAACAAACATAATTATAAAGTTCCCAGCAAGCAGAACTAACTGAGTAAGCCCAAAGTTGATATACTTGTTGCCTTGCAGGGATACTGAGTTTATCATCATCCCATGGAACACAAACGTTGAGGTTGTCCACCAGATGACGCACACTACACACCTCTTCAGCATAATACAAGATCGAAACGTCATCTTTAACAGACTAACAAAACCAATGTTATTATCTTTATCTTCTGCTAAAAGTTTATCCAAAGTATCTTTATTAAGCTTCACTTTGTTCTTACGACCCATTTTCTCCAATATGGCTATCGCCTTGTCTTTCTTTCCTTTTGTGAGTAACCATCTTGGACTCTCATCTATGAGGAAGTAGTAGGTGATGAAAAGAAAAGCTGGTGAGTATATGACTCGGAGTAAGTTTCTCCAATAAGGTACGCACCAAGCTGTAAGGGGCAACATAACACCGCCAATAAAACCGCCGATATTGCAAAGAAAATGATACATCACTCGTTTTTTTGCGGATACAATTTCTATATCTGAAAATAAAAAATACACATAAAATTTTAAGTTAATGTCACAAGTGGTCGGACCACGTGGCCTACTCCAATAACTCTAGACTTTTCGTACTTCACTATTTTTAAATTTTGACGTAAACGTAAACCGTAAGGCACACCAAGCAATTGATGTTATGAGCTATACAAGTTAAAGTTCTGGGGCTCTATTCTTGGGCGCCCTTGATTATCTCGGTCACTGTCACTGCCATGCCATTTCCTATGAGAGCTACAGTGACCGAGATTAATATTTCATTCATCAGAATAGGACACATGGACTTGAAAAATAGGGACGGGTAAGGGAAGGCTGAGAAAAAGAAAAAGCACTTACTGAGCACGTACAATGATAAGTAGCTATCACCGAGTAAAGAACCCAAGAACTCCAGCGAGGCGTAGAGCCAATAGGTGGGAGAGAAGCTCTTTGCCACGCCACAGGCAGCACCAATTACTCCCGTCCAAATAAAGGTTTCCTTTCGTCCTATTCTTTAAGCAAATAATTTTCTATTAATTTTTAGTTCCCACGGCGATATTGTGTGAGGTGATCAAAAATCCAATTTCAAAATGAAAATGCTTATTGATGTATTGTCATTATTGTGACTGACTGTAGAACAAAAATCATAGAAACCAGTGTAAGTTGATTCCTGAAACTAGGTTACTACAGAAGTATTTACAGAGTAAGTAGAAGATGAGAAAATAATCATAATAGATTCTAGATGTCCATTATGAGATCTGCAGCCTTATTGGTAGTGATAATTAAAAAGTTAGTACCTATCCGCCAAAGGCCCAACTATGAGAAGGCCCAACATGTAGCCAAAACTGTGGGCCGTTCCCACTAGCGTTCTTTTCCAATCCTGACACGCTAGTTGAAACTGTGGATAGAAACAGAGTATTGAGTGTTCGAGGTTATGCAGTCATTCATCATCATCGTTATCTTCCTTTCTAATATCAGCCCACTACTGGATAAAGGCCATTACTCAAGAACGCCAGATGGCACAATCTTCTGCCTTACGAATTCAATTGACACCAGTCGCTAAATACTGGTCTCAGCTCACAGGGATACAGTTATTACCATACCTAAAAACAAGTAGGTTATTAGGTATTATTTGTACAGGTTTTTGGTTAAATTATTATCTAAGTACTTACTTCAGCCACAAAACTGTGCGGGTTGTCGTAGATCCACTCCGAGCACTTCGTTCCGTTTATATCTTCACAAGTATTATTGCCAAAATCTTCGTCTATGCATCTTTTAAGAAATTAAAATAATAAATTAATAAAAATTATTAATAATGTTTTTGGTGATCACAAAATGGTTTCGTTTCGGGAATAATGCAGCGTTTCTTTCTCAATTTTGTACTTTAAAAGTATACATTAATGATTTTATTTTGTTATTCAGCTAAGAAGTACCTAGTGCGGCTACTTAGTAAAATGTTCGGTCCCGTTTAGCAGAAAGCACGAAACTTGGCATGCTGGAAGAAAGGACTTATGCATCATAGCTCGTGTATTGTATTGTAAGTGGCGCTACATAGACCGAGCTTCAATTTTCGGGGAATATTAGTTATTTTTTAACATACCTGTATTCAACTTCTTCGGCAGCGAAAATGTAGTTATGAGAAAACGCGGCGGTATACATGAACTTTAACATCGCCAAAAACATGAACTCCAAGTGGTATCGACCAAATATGCTGAATCGCTCTAACACTTCATCCAAACTTGTTTTAAGATTTTCCATTTTGTCGCACTTGAAACCTTGTAATATTATATTGTGGATGAAATTTGAAGACATAATATTGTTTTTGAACAAGCCTAGTGTTCTCTAAGTCATGAGTCTAAATGAGGCCATTTACTACTTTTCGATGTTTGCTATCAAGATTAGTTTCGCTACCATGGTAAATTAACAGATTATCTTCTAAAGTTATACAAAGATCAGTCTATGTACCTATACCCAAGGTGACGAAAATATTGAACTCGAGTAGCGTCCGTGGACTTGGTCTGCTTAGGACTTTTGATAGATGTTCTTACTGGAATATAATCCTACTAATATATTTCTATTATACCTATTATAAATGTAAAAATCTGTATGTTTCAAATCGAAACATCCAAGTATACAAATTAAAAAAGATTGATTTCTATTTTTTAAATGATTTTATTTAACTTGCAATGTTGAAAAACAACGATGACAATAAAATAAATCTTGTTCTAAAATATTTTTAAAATTAACTTACTTAAAATGATTTATTCTGGGTAAATAAAATACAAATCTATAGCGTTTTTGTTAACATAACTGCTCTCATTATTGCTTTATTCCTGCGCCATACCCAGATTATCTATTCCTAACTCGACTTGTTTCTTCTTCTTCCCGATGTCCTCTGCTTCCCGAACGGTGTCGGGCAGAGAAATATCCGCGGTATCTGGGACTAGGAACGTGACGAGGCCGGCCACGAGGGACGCGCCGCCGAACATCATAGTCGGAAGACTTGACCAATACGCCGTCTAGAAAAACAATTGCATAGGTACTTATTGTTAACTAGCATAGCGTCCGTCTATTATTCACAAATATTCTAATTTGTTCCTACTTTGCTAACTGAATTATATATAGATGCCCGACGTTGTCTTAGTAAAGGTAAAAAATGGTTGTGTTTTTTCTAAGATATTATTGAGTTACCAGCTATCAGCTTGTTTCTGTGACAGCCCAAGAGTTTTATGTTTATAGATACGAATAAGTAAAAGTTAAAAAAATGTGAGACGAACATTAAAATCAACAAATATACTGACAAAAATCAACATTCAAAATGAAATAATCGAATTACAGGACAAACGGACACAACAGTATTTATAAAGGTTTCTTCATGTACTTCGGAATCAAATCCAAAAATCTTATGAAGAAAATAAGAGGAAGTAAAACTGAAAACAAAACAGAGGGTAAAAAGGATTAAGACTAAAGAATACATTACTAGCAGCGGTGTCTGAGGCGCTAGGATGGAACCAATCCTCCCGATGGAGGAACACATGGCATGCATGGAATTTCGCGTATAAGTCGGGAACATTTCCGATGTATAGATGTAAGTGATGCTGAAGAAAAAGGTGCTCATCAGCGAGCTGGTCATATAAACTGCCACCGAGAGCCATGGGAGTCCTGAAAACAACAAAAGTGGTTTTAAGACATATTCAATCACAGCCAAAAGTGACACCGGAATCGACAAGGCTCTTAGCGTCAAGCTTAAAATTATTGCTCAAACGTGTAAAGTTTAAGGAACTAAACTTTAAAGATCGATGGATGATTCATCACAGTTTAGTCTCAGTTTATTGGGCAGAAATAAATAAACCAAGTGATTCTCAATCATTGCGAAAGACAAACGTTAGTCCCCAAAAAGGGAAAAGAAAGCCGTAACAGTATATTTTGTGTTGACTTAGGATGACAAAAAATTAAGACTACTTACCACTAGGCAAAATAGATTGAGTGAAACATAGCAGAGCTGCAGCGAAGAATGACCATATCAGCGGATTTCTCCTTTTGTACTTTTGTAGAACAAACATTGTTATAAACGTCCCTGGTAGGTGAACGAATTGAGTAAGCCCGAAGTTGATGTACTTGTTTCCTTGCAGGGATACTGAGTTAATCATTAACCCATGATACACAAACGTACAGGTTGTCCACCAGATGACGCACACTATACACCTCTTCAGCAAAATACGAGATAGAATGGTCAACTTTAATAGAGTGATAAAATTAACACTTTTCATTTTATTTTCATCGTCTTCTTCCATAAGGTTGTCCAAAGTGATTTCTTCAAGTTTCACTTTGTTTATACGACCCATTTTCTCTAATATGGCTATTGCCTGGTCCTTCTTTCCTTTCGAGAGCACCCATCTTGGGCTTTCGTCTAAGAGAAAGTGATAGGTAATAAAAAGAATAGGAGGCGCGTATACGACTCGGACGAGGTTTCTCCAATATGAAACGCCCCAAGCCAAGAGAGGGAACAGTACACCGCCAGAAAAAATGCCAATGTTGCACAGAAAATGAAATATCACTCGTTTTTTGGCAGATACAATTTCTAAATCTAAAAAATAAAAACACGAAAAAATAAACGTTTTAACTTTTAGTTATTAGACATTATTGATTTTAAACGTCATGAAGTTATTCCAAGCTTTTCGCTCATAAATACTTTTTATTAAAATATGACTCGAGATATTCGCTAAACAAGGTGGTTTTCTAGTTTTTATGGTTAATAGGACATGTGTTAATAACAGCCAGTGTACAAAACTTACTGAGTACGTAAAATGACAAGTAACCATTTCCGAGTAGAGCACCGAAAAACTCCAGCGTGAGGTACAGCCAGTAATTGTAAGAGTAGCTCTTTGCAATGCCGGTCACAGCAGCCATCACTCCCGTCAAAATGAAAGTTTTCAGTCTTCCTATCCTTTACGCAAGCAAACAGTTGGATTTTATTTTTAATTTAATAGATATTTTAAGTGAGAACATGAAAATAGTTGTTCATGATATGATGTTTGTCGAATAAATTTTAATTTACACTCGAGACTATGAGTAGTCCCGTGTTATTAAAATAAAATGGCAACTACGTACCTATCAGATAAAGGTCCCATTAGGAGAAGGCCTACCATGTAGCCAGAGCTGTAAGCGGTACCAACTAGCGTTCTCTTCCAATCTTGACATGCTAGTTGAAACTGTGGATGGAAATAGAGTATTCATGTCAGAGTAAGTACCTATTAGTCAGTTTCTGTAGATGTATTTTTAAATAAGGCTTCTAGGTAGGTACTTACTTCTGCCATAAAACTGTGTGGGTTGTCGTAGATCCATTCCGAGCACCGCAAGCCGTTCACACTTCCACAGGTGTTGCTGCTGAAGACTTCGTCTATGCATCTAATAAATAATTAAACAATCATCACTACAAAATTGCAGCCAAATGTGAATATTAGCTTTGTAGACTATCCGTATCCAGATCTATCAAACTGTTTTGTAAAAAGGAGGCTTGTCTCTTGTCAAAATACAAGTAAGATACGCGAAAAAATGTGGGCACATACTTAGCCCGTTTAATGCCGGTAGTCTTAGTTTGAATACAGCGCTTATTATTCAACGACGTAGGTACTTGGTTTCGGTTTTAGTCATTTTCCAACATACCTGTATGCACTTTCCTCGGCAGTGAAGATGTAGTTGTGACTAAACATTGAAGTAAACGAGAACGTTATCATCGCGAAAAACATGAACTGTAAGTGATATCTACCGAACATGCTGAACTTGTCTAACACTTCATCTAAAGATATTCTTGGATTTTCCATTGTTTTTTGGCCTTGGAATTATTACGGTGGAGATTTTAAAACACAGTGAAACACAGACGAGTGGTATGGCCAAGATGTTTCCCATCACTGTTTTCAGATCGGTGCTACTGCAAAATCATAGACGGTACGATTTCAAGAGTCGAAATTTGGTATATATGCTTTTCACATACCTAATCCTATGTCGTGGAAATAATTGAAATTAAACGATTTTAAAATTCTCGGAATAGAAACACATTTGTGAAAAATTCAACAAAAGCAAGACCATTGAGAAAGTTAGTCACGTAATGTGTTTTTTACAAGTTTTCGGCGCTCGCGACGCTTACGGTCTAATTCTAGTAATAATGTCAATATTATATTATAATTGCAACTGTCAAAAGTCACCGCTAACTCTAAAATAAAGATTGATTGTAAAATATAATTATATTACCGAATCTCATTGATTTTACTACATTTGTCTCTTTTTAATATCAGTCTGGTGCAGCGAACTGTACTCGGCCCAGATTTTTTGGCTGCGCGGTATTAGGTGAAATTTAGTAAGTAGGTATTAAAGTGGCTTAAACCACGGATTAACATATTAGATAATATCCCGATAATAATGACAATTACTGTGAGATAGTTGGTGACACCGTGAGGCGTAACTAGGCATAATATCATGATTATACCAAAAAAAAAAACAATTAAAATTGTTACTGATTGTCACTGTGATATTATTAAACATTATTAAGACGACATTAGTATTGTAGGTATACAAAAATAAAAGTCAATGGGTGCGTACTGACTGACCGAGCAGCCTCGCGCGGGAGACGTTTGCCTCGGGCGAGGCACGTCCTGACTGGCCGTACATTTGCTTCGCGCGGCAGGCCTCGCGAGGCTGCTCGGTCAGTCAGTACGCACCAACTGACATGATTTCTATGTTAATTAATGTTTGTTACATATCATTTGCGGCAACTACGAATTATTTGTTATAATAACTATGCCCATATTAATTTATTCCTGCGATGTTCCCAGATTATCTATTCCTAACTCGACTTGTTTCTTCTTCTTCCCGATGTTTTCCGCTTCCCGCACGGTGTCGGGCAAGGGCGAGGAAGTAGAAGATAGTGAAAAAGATAGCTGGCGCGTGAACGGCTCGGATGAGGTTCCTCCAATATGAAATGCCCCAGGCTGACAGAGGTAATAGGACCCCGCAAAAAAAAATGCCCATGTGGCACAGCAAATGAAATACTACACGTTTTTCTGCAGATACGATTTCTATATCTGAAAATAAAAAATACGTAAATCTTTCATGGCATTGCATGCTTTATCAAGTTTTTGAATTGTTTTTTAACGTCATGAAGTTATTCACAGCTTTTTCACACTAAAACTCTTAAGATATAAAAACCTTACATCAAAATGCGACGGTGATTTCTCGTTTGGAGAAAAGCAACGAGTAGCACTGTGACGTGTTTGGATCTGGTATTTAAAATTGGTCGGTGGGTCAACCAAATTCTGGTAATATCTTCATTCGCTAAAGAATACCATTGGTTTTTCTGGTTGTGGTGGTTTGTTGGTTGATGAAATGTAGATGGGTTAACGAAAATGCTTAAAACTTACTGAGCACGTAAATGGTGAGTAACTATTTCCAAGTAGAGCGCCGAGAAACTCCAGCGTAATGTAGAGCCAGTATTTGTAGGAGTAGCTCTTCGCGACGCCGATCACAGCAGCCATCACGCCCGTGAAAATGAAGGTTTTCAGTCTTCCTATCCTTTACACATGTAAACAGTTCGATTTTATTTTTGATTTTGTGTGAGGCATGAAAGTTGTTTATTAATTAACGTTGTTTGTCAAATAAATTAAATTTTGAACCTTATGTGAGCAGTTTTGTTTTATTAAGGTGAAAGAATGCGTCATTTCTTCCATGAATGTGGTACTAAAGCAATTATTTTTGGAGATGAAGTAGATACTTGCTATATAATTGCATGCATCTCTATTTAAATTTATTGACATAATATGTGACCGCACTGACCACCTACCTATCCGATAAAGGTCCCATTAAAAGAAGGCCTACCATGTAGCCAGAACTGTAGGCGGTGCCAACAAGCGTTCTTTTCCAATCTTGACACGCCAGTTGAAACTGTTGACAAAAAGGAGTTAAGGAGTATTCAACTATTCATGTCATCATCATAACTTTAGTTTCTTTATTTGATGTGTTTTAGTAATAATGCAGTTAGGTACTTACTTCAGCCACAAAACTGTATGGATTGTCGTAGATCCATTCCGAGCACCGTGAGCCGTTTACACTTTCACAGCTATTGTTGCTGAAGGTTTCGTCTCTGCATCTGTTAATTATAATAATAATAATAAATCTTTATTAAGGAACAAATTACAAAATAATAAAAATAACAAAGAGAAATCGATGACACCTACAAAAGTATTAAACTGCGTCGCAGGTGTCAACGCCCTCCTCCGAGAGTTTTACAGTAACATACGAGTACGAGTAGTTCCAAATAAAGTAACATAGTATACAATTTAGAGGCAAAAAAGGCGTGAATGGGATGTCTTGGGATTTGTATGAGGGGATAAGAGGGTGTGTGGGTGTTGGCGTGTGTGTGTGTGTGTGTGTGTGTGTGTGTGTGTGAATTAAACGACTATCAGTCTAAAATTACAGTCACTTTATGTATTTATATTTTTTGTTGAATATCCCATCCTGTTCAGAAGTCTCCTCATCAGAAAATAATGGTACAGAGCATGAGCAGTTTTCTTCTTTTGTCAAAGGTACATACTCGAAAAAATATAGGTAAATACTTAGGTACTTGGTGCCTAACGTTGTAACGTTCAACTACTTAGTTTCGGTTATAGTAATTTTTCATCATACCTGTATGCACTTTCCTCAGCAGCGAAGATATAGTTGTGGCTAAACATTACGGTATACGAGAACGTTATCGTCGCCAAAAACATGAACTGCAAGTGATATCTACCAAATATGCTAAACTTGTCTAACACTTCATCTAAAGTTATTCTAGGATTTTCCATCGTTTTCGAACAAAAAAATCACAGATTTTAGCCTTGGAGTAACTAAGGTTGAGAATCTAAAATACAGACAAGTGGCATGGCCAAGATGATATCCATGACTGTTGCGTCAAAGTTTGGTAAATATTCCTATCGCATATGTGGTGGAAATAATTGCTATTAAAAGATTTCAAATTTTCGGACCCGAAACATTCTTAGACGAATTCAATCAAGACAATGGAGAAGGTTAGTCACGCAATATATGTATCTCTAACAAGTTTCAGCGCTTGCGTCAGTTACGGGTTAGTTCTAAATAAATGAAAAGATTTTTTAAGTAACCTTTAAAAATTCACCGCTAACCCTAAAACAAAGATAAATTGTAGCTGTAGCAAAGATACGGCACGGCACGGCAGTCATAGATAGAAAAAATAAGTTTGGGGTGGCAAGAGTGGCAACCGACAGAGTAAAATAGATGAATGATTATGACTTATAATTTAAATTGCATGCTGTCTTCGCTTATAAATGCCGCTACATTTTGTATAATTTTGTTTGTTTTAATTTTTTTTTGTGAATGTACGTAGTGTTGGTGAACTTAACTCTTACAGTGTAAACTTATGTAACTAAATGAACGTGTAAATATCAACCGAGTACAGTTTGCCACGTCTCTTTAATACTAGTGTATTAAAGAGAAACGTAGTAAAAACGCATCATTCTCATCAGCGTTCTTATCCACACTCATTATGTAGGTATAAGCCCCTTCCCTCCGGACTCTGTTTCGAGGCAGACGTGTGTTTAACGTGATATTTTTAATTTTTCTCGTTATTTTATAAATAATTTGAAGAAATAATTCCAGTTCAAATATTAGGAGATCATAATCCAATAGCGGTGGAGTACGTGCGCTGACGCACGCGAGCTCGCATAGCGCACAAAATCTCGGAACAGCCAAAACCGTGAGTCCTTTCTCTTTCACTCCCGACTCATTCGGCTTACTAAAGAAAGAAAGTGTACTCAGCGACAGTACAGGCGAGCGCTATCTGCCATATCCCACGTGGAAAAGAGACAAGTATAAATTTGTCAACGCATCGTCACGAGGTGTCTATTTACATTGGACGGAAAGTAAATTTGTACTAAATCATCGATAAGCGACCACCTCACTTGACCCCTGCTGTGGTCGCGGCGTTTTTGATTCCTGAGACAACTCCTAAGCTGTGCTGTCGCCCTGGTACATCGGTTGCTGATACTTGAAAGTTAACATGCCACTAAAACGCACACCGCCCTCCTCCCCCGCACCTGCCATAAAGGCCGCGGCTCCCGTCGCAAAACTGACTTCGCACGGCTCCACCCAGGATCGGCCGGTGACTACGCGCACGACAACCACTTCCTTGTGCACTGAGTCTTTGAGTGTGCCTATAGTTCAAAATCTGTCTAGCTCGGATCCAAATCTCTCTTATAGTGATAATGTCACTCAACGTAAACGTAAGCGCTCAGAGGAGAATAATGATCTTCTTCTTAACTTCATGTCGGAAATGAAAAAAATGTTTCATGATTACAAGGAAGAACAAGAGGCTAGATTCGACAAAATGTTCTCGGCTGTCGAGGAGATCCGTTCCACGGTTGAATTCCTAGCGCAGAAATACGATACACTACATGCGAGGCTGGAAAAGCTAGAGGGTAAAAGTAAATCAGACGTCTCGTATATTCAGACGCTTGAAGATAAAGTGGAGCGCCTAGAACAGCTGTCCAGGTCTACTTGTCTTGAGATAAGAAATATCCCCTCTGAGACTTCGGAGAACAAAGTATCTCTCTTAAATACTTTTATGGGAGTCAGTAAGTTATTAAACGTCCCGGTTCAACCGAACGACGTAAAAGATATTTTTAGAGCCAAAACCAAAGATCCCAACAATAAGACCGTCATTGTGGAACTTCGCAGTGCGCTGATAAAGGAGAACATCATTACAATGTACAGAAAATTCAATAAAGGAACCAGCAGATTATCCACTTCTCATTTAAAAATACCAGGATCACCTAAACCGATATTTATCTCGGAAAATCTCTCCTTCAAAATGAAAAGGCTCTACTATCTTGCCAGAGAATATGCCAAAGCTAACAGCTATGCCTTCTGTTGGGTATCACACGGGAAGATATTTATGCGGAAAAAGGAAAACAGTCCTCCTGTCCGAGTAGTGGATGAATCTTCTCTCGTACAAAATAAAACATCATCGTGACTAGTTTCTATACATAGAAAACATACGAGTATACCTGTCAGTTATCTTAGTTTTAAATATGTACATTCTAATCTAATTTTTCTAATTTTGCTTGCGGAACTTTTTGTATCGGCTCTCACACTTTACTCACTACTCTGCCATAATTACTCTTTCACACACACCTACTCTCAATCACACTTACAATCACTTCACCCACAAAAATCCTCAACTATCAACTTCAACACAAATCATTTTCAATGTGTCCAACATCATTTCGTTAGTCCCAAGTCTAATTGCTGCTCTCATGTTAACTTTTTTATGCAGTAATGGATGAGTTGAATAACCTAAATACTGAAATAGACCAGATTTCTGTCTCTAATTCCAAAATATGCTCTCCTGAAGATGCCAAAACTCACTTACATAATTTATACGAGCTTAAAATCCTCCATGTTAATATTCGAAGTATTAACCACAATTTTGACAGCCTCCTTACTTTGATACATAGACTTGATTTTTCCCTTGATGTTATCATCCTGTCAGAATGCTGGCTCAGTAAAAATCCTCAGTTGCCTTCGCTACCAGGGTTCCAGTCCCATAAATCGGACTACAGAAATCAAAATGATGGCGTTGTTGCTTTTATTAGATGTGGTATTGTCTGTAACGTCCTTAAGACCGAACTCAATGAAGCAAATGGGTTACAAATATCTTTCTCAGACAAGCTCTCTATTATTGCAATCTACCGTTCTCCATCTTACTCAAATTTAGACCCTTTCATAAATAGTTTGGATAAAACTCTCCGCTCACTTAAGGCATTCAAATCCCTTGCCATAATTGGCGATTTAAATATAAATCTACTGCCTACAAATGCCTTCTCGGCAGCAGCTGATGATTATTTAAATATGCTAGCGTATCATGCACTTCTCCCAGCACATCTCCACCCAACTAGAGAAGAAAATTGCATTGACCATGTCATTGCTCGGACGCCGTCTCGCTCGAAAACACTTATACTAAATAGCCTCATCACAGACCATGCCCCAGTTATTTTTAGTTTAAATATTAATGTAAGTGCATATACAAAGAAAATTCACTCTTCCGTTCGTCCCGATATTCCTGCAATAGTCAATGATCTATCTAGTCAGGATTTTTCTAGTATTCTCACCTGTGCTGATGCTGAGGTAGCAGCCGAAAACCTTGTTAACATTATCTCCACTTCAGTTAAAAAACACACTACTACCCGTAGAGTGCCTAGCAGAAAACGTATCATTAAGCCTTGGATTACTCCGGGCCTACTAAGATGTATCAGACATAGAGATAAGCTTTACCATATTTGGCGAACGCTCCCAACTGATACAAACAAAACTGTATATTCTCGCTATAGTAAATTCTGTAATTCTATCCTTAGAAAAGTCAAAATCGAATATGAAAGATCTGAATTCATTAAGGCCAGAAAAAGTCCAAAAGCAGCCTGGAATGTTGTAAATAGAATTACCAACCGGAATAAAAAGAAAAATGCATCCACTGATCTCCTAAAAATTTCCAATGACCCCCCCTCTTCGTCTGTCAATACAGTGAACTCTTTCTTTGCCAATGTAGGTAAAACTTTAGCTTCCAAAATTCCTACTTCTATAGTAAATACTTCTGCACAAAGAAATGATTCCCCACATCATTTTACTAGTTCTCCCACAAATTCCATGGCTGTACTAAACACCGACAATGAAGAAATTGAACGGATTATTCTAAGCATGAAAGAACAGTGTGCGGTTGGTTGGGATGGCATCTCTACGTCAATCATCAAGGCAACTAGACACACTCTTATCCCAGTCCTTAATCACGTTTTTAATATTTCACTCACTTCCGGTGTCTTCCCTCGTGTCTTTAAAAAAGCATTAGTACATCCTATTTTCAAGGGCGGTGATGGAGGCAATGTCACTAATTATAGGCCCATATCTGTACTTTCAGCTCTATCAAAGATTCTAGAAAGGATATTAAATAAACGCTTGGTATCATTTCTAAATTCCTACAATATCCTCTCTAATAATCAATTTGGGTTCAGACGTGGTATTTCTACGGAAGACGCCGTTCTGGAACTAACCAATAATATTATAAATAACTTTGACAAGCGACGAAAAACAGCTGGTGTGTTTCTGGATTTATCAAAAGCTTTTGATACAGTCTCCATCCCTATTCTTTTGTCCAAACTTCACTCAATTGGAGTTAGAGGTCTCGTCCTGGAATTATTTTCCAGCTATCTTAGCGACCGTTCTCAACGCGTAGTCATTGATGGGCATTACAGTGGTGAAGAATCCCTAAATTATGGCGTTCCACAAGGGAGCGTCATCGGCCCGACTCTATTTCTGATCTACATCAATGATTTGTGCGACATGTCCCTACCAAGCTGTAAAATAATTACCTATGCTGACGACACAGTACTTCTAGTCCATGGTCTTAACTGGCAAGAGGTTAACGTTCGCTGTGAAAATGCTCTGCGTAATGTAATGGTTTGGCTAAATAGGAATCTGCTAACGCTCAATTTATCAAAAACCAAGGTTATTACTTTTGCACACAATGTATCCATGCAGCCTGCCTCTACTTTCACCATACATGCACACACTTGCCCAAGAGACTTGGAAAGTGTCTCCTGTGACTGCACACCCCTAGAACGTCAAACTTCTTTAAAGTACTTGGGTGTCGTTGTAGATAGTGCTATGACCTGGAAACCGCACATTGATTCCATGGTGTCTCGAGTTCGTAAACTTATATATGTGTTCAAAACCCTTAAACCCGTGGTTGATCTACGATACCTAATGATCGTCTATTATGCGTTAGCCCAATCAGTTATATCGTATTGCATCACGTCCTGGGGTGGCTCTGCCAAAACTTTTATGATTAGACTGGAGAGAGCCCAAAGAGCAGTTCTGAAAGTAATTTCAAAAAAACCTCTACGTTTCCCAACTTCTGAGCTATACGTGTTATGCAAGGTTCTTACAGTGAGACAGCTCTTCATATTACAAACAGTTTTAAAGAAGCACTCACAAATACGCTTTGACTCAGATCTCTACTCTTCTAAACGGAGATCTGACAAAGTGTGTCTTCCTGAGCGTTGTCGCACGGCTATTGCTGGTCGTCATTATAATGTTTTTAGCTCCTTCCTCTATAATAAACTAAACAAATATTTATCTTTTTACCCACTCCCTACTTATAAATGCAAACTAAAATGTGTTGAATGTCTCCTATCTATGTCATACCAAGATACTGAGGATTTCATCACAGTTTCTACTTAAGTCACCACACGCACACACACACACACATACACACACACACATACATGCACACCTATATATACACACCACACATACACCACACAAACACTACTTGTCACAGAGTCTTTAAGCTTTCTTTCGTTTTTATGTGTTTTTTATTTTTTGGTTCTAAATTTATCAATTTGTTTAAAATAAGTATAATTTTGTAAATTCTTACATCGGAGGTGGGCGTTGCTACCCGCGACACAGTTATTTAACTACTGCAGGTAGCATCGTTTCTTCTTGTTTTTAGCCAGTAAGTTTTTGCACGAATAAAGAATTTGAATTTGAATTTGAATAATGTACAACCAATAACCATATCCGATTATACGTTGCATTCAATATAATAATATGTATATCAGCAAAATGTTCTTATATTCACAATCCTGAGTCGACTTGAAATAATTTGTTATTATATTGCTTATTTTTACTATTGCAGATTTGTTTTACAAAATATGACAGTTTTTGAAATTTTTTTTAAATGAATAAATCCGCATTTCATCACCAACTCGCCTGTTGGTAAGCGACGATGTGGTCGAAGATGCAGCACGCAGATTTAGAAGATACCTTTTCACTCTGACCTTGAAAAGTTAAAAGTTTGGAACAGGAATGAGGAAAAGAAAGGGAAATATTCTTGTAATGATTTTTCAGTTATCAGTCATTGCCGTTATCTATCAGTTGAAATAAAAGTCAGTTATACTACGTATTATTTGTACCATAATAATTTATAATGCTTCAGTCTCATTCATAGCATACGTATATTTTGTAAACTTTAGTACCTAACTAACACTTTTAAGATACAACAGCTGCGCCCAAGTTTATTCTTTACTTTATTCTTTTGTCATTCCCAAGTTATCTATTCCAATAATGGTTAGTTTCTTCTTCTTCCCGATGTCCTCCGCTTCCCGCACGGTGTCGGGCAGAGAGTTGTCCGCGGTGTCCGGGACTAGGAACGTGGCCAGTCCGGCCACGAGGGACGCGCCGCCGAACACCAGCATCGGGAGACTTGTCCAGTACACAATCTGGAAATAATATAGAAATAATATTATTTTTTTTGGTATTGATAATCATTAGACGAACAAGAATTTACAAATGTATTATATTAATTTTTGAAATATTTTTGGAGATAAAACTGGAAGTCGTGAGTCGAGGTTGGAAAATTTAATTTAAAACTACAATATTTAGTGACGTACTGAAACACCATCCAATTTAAAGACCACCTTGATGTACCCTAATTAAATAAATATGGCAATCATAACACGACTTCGTTTCCATGCAAACTCTGTTTAAATAATGATGACTAAATCATTATATTCTTGGGCTCGATTTTAGAATCACTCGTATGATTATTTTTATACGAAATGACCGACTAGCTGAAAAATACTCATGCAATAGATTAGAAAAACGAGCACCGGTAGTCCACAAGCGCTGTTAACCGGCAATCAGTCCATATCCACATCAACCTAAATATTTTTTCTTCTAAACGAAGTCATAAAAAATCAATTACCAATAATGGCGTCTGTGGCGCAATGATAGAGCCGATTCTTCCTATGGAAGAGCACATGGCGTGCATAGAGTTCCGGGTGTAGGTCGGGAACAGCTCTGAGGTGTAGATATACGTGATGCTGAAGAAGAAGGAGCCCATCAGCTTGCTGATCATGTACACCGTCACGGAGAGCCACGGGAGTCCTGCGAATCAGAACATGCTTTTACCATACGATTTAATAATTAATAAGGTTATAGATTTGCAATAAGCGTAGATAAGGATAGAAACAAGACATTTAAAAAAATAAATTAAATAAGACTAGCAATTCCCTATATTCGTTTTTGTGTATAACCTACCTGACGCATTTTGAAGGAGAAAAACCACTACGCATTGAATAGGTACACTTGTTTGAAAATTCTACGAAATGACAGAAGACGTAACAAAAATAACTAACCTTGAGGTAGAAATGGTTGACAAAAACACAGCACAGCTGCGGCGAAGAACGAACATATCAACGGATTCCTTCTCTTGTAGTTGGTCAGAATGTACATTATCATAAAGTTTCCGGGCAAGTCTACAGCTTGAATCATTGCGTAGTTAGCATACTTGTTTCCTTGTAAAGATACAGAGTTTATCATCATGCCATAGTTCACAAACGTGGACGTCGTCCACCAGACGATGCAAACCAAGCAACGCTTGAGCATAGCTCGAGACTGAAACGTTATCTTTAACAGACTAACAAAGTCAACGCTTTTATCTTCATCTTCTACTAAAAGCTTATCCAAAGAATCTCTATCAAGCTTCACTTTGTTCTTTCGACCCATTTTCTCTAATATGGCTACTGCTTCGTCTTTTCTTCCTTTAGTGAGCAACCACCGCGGGCTTTCATCTATCAGGAAGAAGTAGGTGATGAAAAGGAAAGCTGGTGCATAGATGACTCGGAGAAAGTTCCTCCAGTAAGGAACGCCCCAAGCTGCGAAGGGTAGCAGGACGCCGCCAAACAAGTACCCCAAGCCACTTAAGCAGTAGAATACTACTCGTTTCTTTGCTGTTACTATTTCCAAATCTGAAAATAAAAACAAAAACCTTTTAGGTAAGCCTATAGGAATAGGTACTAGCCTCCCTATCCAAGTTGCATTTCAATAATCGAAACTCTGTAGAAAACTAGGACAATGTAAGGGAATGACATTTATATTATTTATTTATAGATTCTTTTTTCTATTCAATATAATCTATAATCAATATAATCTATTCAATATAATCTAATATAATCTATTTGTATAATATAATCTATTGTATTTATAGATTCTACCTCTATATTCTATTACAGATGTGTCTTTCCAATACATTGTCTTAGTTGTCTATAGCGTTTGCGATTATGGAATTGCAAAATTGGCTAGGAGAGCTAGTATTTTCTCAGATTTCCAGATAGGTAGGTACAGGTAGAAAGTAAATTATCAGATGCTTTGCTTATTGCCACAGAGAGCACCAAATATCTGGTCCCGGTAAGTGCCTTCAACCGAAATATTTATATTTGATGAAGTTCGTGTTTCATTTTGTAGGTACATGAATTGATCTTCATTTACCATCAGGCGTAGTGAAGTCAATCAAACCGAAAACTAGATTATTTCGAGTAATAATATCTGTTCTTGTTAAATAATTGTGTTTTAATTAACACGAGTATACTCTTCTACGAGTATTATAGATTCAGATAATAAGATTATAGTTTCGATCATATTCGATGGTCTTTTCAAGGCGTGTTGCGCTCGCGGTCGCGTCCAAAATGTTTCAACCACCACGTTAGATTATACTCGTATATTACGTTACTAGGAGCGCCCCGCGGTTTCACCCGCGTTAAAAAAAAGAAAGTATCCTATGTTACTTCTAATACCTCCCAAGAAAATGTGCACAAATTTTCATTAAGCTTATCATTTTATTATATTATTATCATTCAGTTAAGCAGTTTTTGCATGAAAGCGTAAGAAACAAACTTACGTTCACATTTATAATATTATTAGGGATATTAGTAGGATTAAATTCCAGTGAGAACATTTACCAAATTGCCAAAAGATTCAAGCTGACGAATTCCACGGCCGTTATTTGAGTTTAATATTTTCGTCAAAATACATTGTGTAGTATGACTTAACTAGTCTTTCTATTACTTTGGCAGATAATCTGTTAATTTAACATGGTAGCGAAACTAATCTTGATGGCAGGCATCGAAGAGCAGTCAATGGCATCATTTAGACTGATGTCTTAAAGAGCACTTGCCTTGTCCAAAAACAATTTGTCTTTAAATTGCATCCAGAATTTATTACAAGTTTAAAATCTGTTCCAACTGCGAAAAAAATTGAAAATTTTAGAACAAGTTTGGATGAAGTTTTGGAGCAATTCAGCATATTTGGTCGATATCACCTGGAGTTCATGTTTTTGGCAATATTAAAGTTCACGTATATATACCGCCACGTTTTCTCAGAACTACATTTTTGCTGCGGAGGAAGTTGAATACAGGTATGTTGGAAAATAACTTTTATTTCATCGAGAATTTAAGCTTGGACTGTATAACGGGCTATAATGTTCTTACCATCTATTAGATAATGCGGAATAAATTTATATTATCACTAGCTTCCGCGGCTTCGCCCGCGTGGACTATACCTCGGAACCGATAATTAATTTAACCCTCTTTTTTTGAGAGCATGTAAAAAGCGTCATACAATGGAAGCCCCAAAAACCCCCGGATGCAATAAATCAGCCCCCTCGAATCATTTTGAAAAATGGCGGCCATTTTGAATCATTTGGATTTTCGCCACCACCATCAAGTAGTCCTTGCTAACTCCTATGACATTTAGTCAAAAACACCATCTTCAACCGTTTCGGAGATATAGACCCTCAAATTTTGTATGGCGGCCATATTTTTAAGGCGGCTATGTTATTTTTAATGGCTCCAAAAAGGTCCGAGGTTTTGGTGACTTTTTAGTCTCAGCGCTTTGGTAAAAATGCTTTTAGTTTTCGAGATAATTAGCAGTTCCACCTCGAGGATGTGACTCTTCGAAGGTTTTGGATTTCTTTCGGATGTTGTTTACCTGCCTTAAGTTTAGTACATCTGTAAAGTTTTATTGAGTTAGCATCAAAACGAATTCTTTCTCCGTACTATCTTTACCACGCTATTTCACCCTCACAGGGGTTGATTTTCCAAAAATGGTGAAATAGGTGTTCGTTATTTTTTTAAGCTTCGTATATTTGTAAAGTTTCAATACCGTGGTGTCAAAAAACAATTCATCTCCATACTAACTTTAACACCCTATTTCATCCCTTTTTAGAGGTTGAATTTCAATAAATCCTTTTTTGGTACACGTTTACTCATCAAGACTCTCCTCCTTATTTTAAATTTCTACGACCAGCTGTTTAGGCTGTGCGTTGACTGTCAGTGAGTCATTACAATTCTCACTCCGTACTATATTTACCACGCCATTTCACCCATTTAGGGGTTGATTTTACAAAAATAATGAAACAGGTATCTATTATTTTTTTTAGCTTAGTACATTTGCAAAGTTAAATAATCATAGCATAGCGAAAAAAATATTATTTTACAAACTTCAATACTCCGTTTCAGCCCTTTAGGAATTAGGAATTTTCAGAAACAAAAATATGGACTATTATTTTCTTTAGCTTAATTAATTTAAAAAGTTACATTATCGTAGCATTAAGAAAAAAATATTTCCATACAAACTTTAATACCCCGTTTCACCCCTTTGGGGGTTGATTTTCAAAAACCAAAATAATAATTGTTTATTATTTTTTTTAGATTAGTATATTGGCAAAGTTTCGTTACCGAAGCATCAAAAAAAATATCTTCATATTATAAACTTCAGTACTCCGTTTCACCCCTTTAGGGGTTGACTTTTCAAAAATGATGAAATAGGTTTCAATTATTTTTTTAATTTTAGTATATTCGCAAAGTTTGATAATCGTAGCATTACATAAGAAAAATATTTTATTCATACAAACTTAAACACCCCTTAGGGGTTGAATTGGGAAAATTCCTTTCTTAGTGTGCGTCCGCTTTTTGATATTAAACTTTTGTCCATATTTGACGTTTGTAGCTTAAGCGGTTTAAGCTGAGCGTTGATCTGTCCGTCAGTCACGACATTCACTTTTATATATATATTGATTTCTTACTGAGTATGAATAAAGGCGAGCAGCTGTCTCCAATAACAGACTCGAGGAACTCCAGCGCGATGTACAGCCAGTACGAGTGGGAGTAGCTCCGGAGCACGCCGAGCGCGCCGCCCAGCACTCCCGTCACGATCAGCGCCTTCTTTCTTCCTATCCTTTGCACAAATGGTTATTAAATATAATAATTATGTTCACACATAATTGACCAAGCGAGCGAAGTATCTGCAACGACTGGCCAAAGCTTTCATCTGTCCGGATATTTGTTTGTTTGTTTGTTTGTTTGTTTGTTTGTATGTTGGTACTCACTCACATGTCTACTGTTCGCAGAACCACTAGTACTATGGTCTGCGCGACACTGGTGAATTCTACTCTTCAATAAAACAGATGAGATGAGATGCTATTATGTGTATTGAACAGCTAATTTTGTAATGCATAATTTTTGTAATGTAATGTCAGCTGATAATGCCCCTTTTCGGCTCAGCATACCCTTTCTGTATAACCCTGTATAGACTTTTGAAAGGTTGACCCAAAAAATTAGCCATTGCAATACCACTATAGAAATCAATCTGTGCAACACTTTTCTTGACAACTACACTTTTTACGAGTATAAATCTTAATATATATAAATTACGTGTCACGTTGTTTGTCCGCTATAGACTCCTAAACTACTTTACCAATTTCAATCAAATTTGCACACCGGGTGCAGTTCGATCTAACTTAGGAGATAGGATAGCTCACATCTTATTTATAATATATAAAACATGAAAAATTAGAAAATTTAAAAATACTTAAACTATATTGCGCTTTGGACAATGTAAACTTTTTAAATGTAACTTTTGACATTTGACATAGAATTGACGCAATGGCTTTTGACAGGACAACGTCTGTCGAGTCAGCTAGTAAATTATAAATAATATAATTGATTGAATACAGACTGTCATGTGACTATCTGTCATCCGTGTCAAGGGACGACCATTAAACACCCCGTTACAGACTTAAAAGGCATCTATCATAAAACTAATAACAGTATTGTTTTATTGTCAAAGAAACAAAACAAGCCGGTGTTCATTTGGGCATGTTTGTGTGATATACATAGTTGGTACGTTGGTAGCATGAGAAAAATATACAGGGCTGTAAGGAAAGGGTATGCTAAGCCGAAAAGGCTAATGGTCCTCATCATTATGAACAACATTTACTATGGGACCAACCTGGAAATCGCGCAAAAAAAATCAGCTGTTCCAGAAAATTGTCAATGACTTTCGACAAAGTGTATAGAACAGCTGTTTTTTTACGATTTCCGGGTTGGTTCCGTAATAAAAGTTGTTTATTATGATGAGTACCTACTATGAGAACCTTTCGGCTTAGCATACCCTTTCCTTTTATATTGTATCAGATAATTTATATTATTAAGAATTATCCTATTCCATGAATATGATAAGGCACAAAATGGTTTATCCGTCACGTGTGTTCCGGTGAGGAATGTCGTCGGTGTTTAAAAATTCCATAATGGCGTTCCGATTTCTAGAAAAACAATGTAATAAGGTTTCAATTCTTTGAGATACAGCATTGTAATAAGTGTGCAGTTACCCATGACGAAACGTACAAGGTATACAAGGTTATTCATTAATCCTTAAACTCGTAAATAAAAATGAATCCCTATTTCCCTTGGTCAAGCCATCACGCGTGAACGGCTGGACCGATTTTGACTTTTTATTTTTTTGTTATGTTTGTTATATTGTCAGGAGAAGGTTCTTAGAGAGAACAAAACTTAAAAAAAAATATATATTAAGAAAAATTACGCGAAAAATTAGAAAATTTTAAAATAAATAAAAAATATACTTTGAGAAAAAAATAGGTGATAAAATAAATATAAATAGAAATAAAGAAAATATCTACCTATTTCCCGCATAAAGACACATTTACTTTACGTTTATCCCAAAATGTTTTAAAATGAATGTTTACCCGTGCGAAGCCGGGACAGGCCGCTAGTCCCAAAGTAACATAGGCTATATATTTCTTTTTTTTTTTTATCCACAGCGAAGCGTGGCAGGGAACAGCTAGTCTATACTAATATTATAAAGAGGAAAGATTTGTATTTTTATTATTCATTATTTCTAAAATTATTCATAAAATCTCTCATACTTAGGCGGCTTCTACATCATTCATTCCAAACAATTTGATTCGAAATTTTAATCTTGTGATTTTTTGTAATTTTTTCTCAAAAATAGGTTGGCTGTGTGTTTGTATGTGTGTCTTTTGCCATTTGATCCAAAATAGTTGTTTTTAGCTATTTAGTCGTTAAAATACCCTGACTTATTTTTTAAAGCAAAGAAAGAGAAAACTCAGTGGGATAAGGAAGGCTATAGAAAATGATGACGAATGAAGATGATCAGTTTTTTAAATTGCGTTTTATATTTAAATTTATTTAAGTCTTTAGTAATTGCCACGCAAGGGTTTTGAACTGTTGGAAAGTGTTAAATTTAAAATTCTTGGGTACACGGAGTTGTTTCAGGCAGCGGCGGCTTTAGGGGGTGGCGAACAGGGCAATCGCCCGGGGCCTCGCTCTTGCAGGGGGCCTCGCGCAACAACCCAAGCAAATTAAAAAAATATGTTTTTTTTTGACTATATCCCAATGGGTAAGGCCGCCGCTGGTTACAGGCTAACGTGACGCTTACCATCAGGCGAGTGATAATACTACTACTAATATGCGAGAAAATAGTAGGCATTTAGTGACGAAATATCTATCTTTTACTAGCTGCCACCCGGTTTTTTTTTTACTTTTAAATTTTCCTGAACCTTTACAAAAACTTCAAGATCAAAATAAGCGAAATCGGCCCAACCATTCTCGAGTTATAGCCAGCCAAACGAACAGCGATTCATTTTTAAATATAAGATTCATTTCTTTTGTTTGTACCTGTCCGATAGAGGTCCCACGATGAGAAGGCCTACCATGTAGCCAAAGCTATGGACAGTGCCCACTAGCGTCCTCTTCCACTCCTGGCAGGCCAACTGGAACTGTGGATTACACGGTTTTATTAGGATAATGGGTTGATTACACATAACAAATTCAAATATATTTTATTTCCGATAATACGAGTAATAAAAAATCCAGTAGGTATTTACGTAATAAAAAAAATAATGAAAACAAACAGTACCATAAGAGTAAATGGGCATACCTACTCGACCGTAAACAAATCATGGTTCTAATGACTGTCTCGCCTCATCAAACTGTTTATATAAATCGAGTACTCGGCCGAAGACACTGTATCGCCACTGTACTCGTCACGTGTAGATAATCAACCCATTTATAAAGTATGGAAAAATATACACAAGTTTATGCATGATAAAAGTAAGTAAGTTTGTATAGGTTGAGAGGACTATACGAACTTCAGAGTGAAGCCCTGACAGCCCTGGGGCCTTATTCTATTGACTGAGAAAGTAACTGTCACTGTTGCTCTCATTAGAAATGTCGTGACAGTGAGAGTGACCGAGATAATCTCGGTCAGTCCAGAATATCCAGAATAATGTACCTTAGTATTCTGTGATAATGGTTAGAGTTTTAGGACGCCTGAAACGTCTGATGAACATTATCAGTCAACTATTGCTATTTCTTGTTGGTGAATTGGAGTAACTCAGTTATCTTAATAAAGTCTTACTCTGAGCTGTTACAGTTACCGCCTGTAGCGTATATACGGAGACTATCAGATTGTTTCGGGATTCAACACACTAAATTTTTTAGTGAGAAGAGCATATTTTTTACTTCTTCACGCCAAACTGACTTAACAGATTTGAGTTAAAGAAACGAAGATAAATTTTACACTGAATGATCAATTGATCAATCAATTCAATATAGGCTAGGCTACTTTTTACTCGAATACCGGTAAAATGACTAGCTCTTGTATGATAGCCGGGAAACCGCAGGGTGCAGCTCATTTTAGAGTAACGACTAGTAAATTAGTTTATTCAACTAACTACCTAAACTATTTATGCTTAGAGTGTAACAACATAAACTGAATACCTAAATGACGTAGCGTGCATTCAGTGTGCTATTGTCATCGTTTAGCCCACAAAGTCGCCACGCTCTACTGCTCAAATTAATTTTGTAAAACGTTTTGTATTGCTTCATTTTACCGAATTTGAGTCGCAAGCAAATGAAAAACTTTTATGATTTGTGTGTGATGACGTAAGTGATTGGAACCGCGCTGCGCCGCGCCGTGTGAAATGGTAGGTGAGATATTGAGGGTTGGAAAGTGATGATGACTTCTAGACAAGACAAGTAGGTTTTATTAAACGACCTGACGTCTCAATTCTTGAAAATCATTGTTTTTTTGTATGTAAAATTTACTAAGGTTGTTTTGACACATCTTGTTCTAATTAACACGGCAATATTCACATCAAAATTAAGTCGTACAACTCAGTGCCAGGCTAGACGCAATCCTTTTTACGCCGAGAAACACTCTACTTTTAATAATATAATTAATAACTAGCTATGTAATTAACTATTAAGTATACCTAACTTTTTTTTGTATGTTTTATTTTTCCTTTGCGAATTTTGCGATATAACTGTAAAATCGTAAAAACTCCATAAGGTGTAGTCTATACTAATATTATAAAGAGGAGAGATTTGTATTTTTGTATGTTTGTGTGGAATAAACTCAAAAACTAATGGACCGATTTCAAAAATTCTTTCACCATTCGAATGCTACATTATCCCAAAGTAACATAGGCTATATATATAATATATATATATATATATATATAATATATAGCCACAGCGAAGCGTGGCAGGGAACAGCTAGTAGTTAATAAGATTGACGTGGATATCTACGTACTTACTTCTGCCACGAAGCTGCGAGGGTTGTCGTACACCCACTCGGTGCAGCGCGTGCCGCCCGCGGCCCCGCACGTGTTGTTAGCGAAGCCTTCGTCTAAGCATCTGGAATATGGTAGATCTACTTAGAAGAGAAAAAAAATATCCAAGGTGTAACTATCTAAAGGTGTGGAATATGGCAGATAGACTAATAAGAAGAGAAAAAATTAATACAAGGTGGAACGGAAAGGTGTAATAATACCTAATGGTGTTCTTCTACACGTCAAAGTAAGCTTTTGAAAAAATATATATCAAGTCTCCATACAAAATATTTGGTCACGTGATCAATTTTCTATGGAGAATCTCCATAAGATTCGATATTTTCTTTCTTGAATTTAGCAAACTTGTGTTTTAGAAGTTGTTCATTTTGTCGTGTAAAAGAACACCCTTAAGTATTATTACACCTTTCTGTTACACCTTGTATAACTGAGTTGAGACTGATTTGCGGAAAGTTTATGGTTGAGCGTGTATGTGAATGTTTATTAAGTTACTCCGTAACTACTAAGCCGATTTTGATGTTTGGAATAGAGATAGTTTTATAGTTTACTAGCGGCTCGTCCCGGCTTCGCACGGGTGGACACTATTGAAGTTTTAGTAAGGATCCCTAATTTTTTCAGGTAATAAATATAGCCTATGTCACTTTGGGATAATGTAGCATTCGAATGGTGAAAGAATTTTTGAAATCGGTCCAGTAGTTTTTGAGTTTATTCCACACAAACATCCAAAAATACAAAAAAACAAATCTTTCCTCTTTATAATATTAGTATAGATGAACATATAGGCAACTATTAATCGTCCCCTCTTTTTATGACCACATGGGTGAAACCGTGGGGCTTGGCTTCTTGTAGTCTTGTATAAAAAAAGAATTAAGAATTAATTGGTTTCGTTACGTTCCTAAATCTAGACCTGTAGCACTTATCTACCAAGTTAAGGACACCTGGATATTAAAGCCACGTTATAAAACTTTATGAGTATTGCTCTAAATTAGGAGAAGGTAAATTGCGTGATTGCTGGCTCGTATATCGTGTATTATAGTGAATGACCGCTAATGGAAGATTAAGAAACACCTAAAGAAATACCGATAAATCGAAATATTAATTTATGGAGGTACACAAAGTTCACTAGAGCAACTGGTCTTCTTCTTCTTTTATATAAAAATGAATCGCTGTTCGTTTGTCTGGCTAAAACTCGAGAACGGCTGGACCGATTAGGATATTGATTTTTTGATTTGTTTGCTCCAATACAGGGAAGGTTCAAAAGTAAAAAAAAACTGCTTGTGAAACCGCCGGGTGCAGCTAGTATGCAATATAAATTAGGAATAGGTTTTATTATGTTATGTTCCAATATCTAGAGGCACAGTTATTTGCCAAGTTAAGAATAGCAGACATGTTACGAAACTTTATGAGTTCAAATAAATTAGGAGAAGGTAAGTTGCGTGTTTGCTAATAGGCCGGGTATTATTAGTGTACGATCGCTATTGGTAAACCGAAGACTGCAGCCGTATCTAAAGTTCAAGAATAGAATAAATTATGTCTACATTTATTTCACACCTAGTATATTTCTATCTATACAGGGTTATAAGGAAAGGGTATGCTAAGCCGAAAAACGTTCATAATATGAGCCAAATTGTTCGTAATGATGAGTACTATGAGTAGGTATACGACTCATAGATAATTATGAACAACTTTTAGTATGAGACCAACCCTGAAATCCCGTAAAAAAACAGCTGTTTCATAGAAAAATGTCAATGACTTTCGACAAAATGTATAGAAAAGCTGTTTTTTTTTTTACGATTTCCGGGTTGGTTCCGTAATAAAAGTTGTTTATTATGATGAGTACTATGAGAACCTTTCGGCTTAGCATACCCTTTCCTTTTATATTGTATCAGATAATTTAATTATATTAATAAGAATTATCCTATTCCATGAGTATGATAAGGCACAAAATGGTTTATCCGTCACGTGTGTTCCGGTGAGGAATGTCGTCGGTGTTTAAAAATTCCATAATGGCGTTCCGATTTCTAGAAAAACAATGTAATAAGGTTTCAATTCTTTGAGATACAGCATTGTAATAAGTGTGCAGTTACCCATGACACACACGATAAGGCACACACATATTGTCGAACGACATCGGCATTTATCTATGGAACAGTTGATTTTTTTTTCGCGATTGTTGGTCCCATAGTAAAAGTTGTTCATAATGATGAGTAGGTACTAAGTATGAGCCCTTTTCGTCCACCCATTCTTGATAACTCTGTATAGCCTTTCTGATAGTATCCAGTAGCGTCTCGCAGCCTCACCTGTCATAATTTTTGTAAATATACTCGTATTTATTTATAACAAATACAATATTGGCTCTAAAGAACACTACACCTCTGTCTAAATAATATTTATGCTAATTGACCTCTAATTTAATTTCGGAAATACGGGAAATTAGGAAAACTTCGCAAACAAGGAAAACAAGGCGCTACGTTTTATATTAAGTACATCGCTTTTCATTTAGTAAATATTTTCTCAAATAACCAGTTACTCCAAACGGAATTCGAAATGGTTTAGCTGGTTATAATTTATGAATCGTAGAAAGTTACCCGAGGGCTGAGGGCCTTGCATGCATGTTACGCTGTGCATGTTCCAATGTACGGTCACAAACAAAATGAAAATATTAATGACGAGAACGTAGCCAACGTAGTTCTACAGGGTGATTGGAAGGAATCGTGTTTTTATTTAACCCTATTTTATTAGTAGATACATGGAAATGTTGCCCCGGACATACTTTAAGAGGGTATTGTACACAACTCTGAGGCTAAATATGAAAAATGTGTGTGCAGATCTGCTGATCATGCCTCTTTCTGTTACTTAATATTTTTATTTATTTTTAGTAACTTTTTACTTGAAAATTCTAATTAATTTATGAGCTTTTTTTTTGTCTAAAATTCTAATTTATTAAATTGTCGAATAATTATGTCAATTGTTTATCTGATCAACCTGTACAAAGTTATTTGGTTTCAAAAAAGGAGAAGCAAATAAAAACAAATGGCATTTTTAAATTAAAACCAAATGAGGTATGCGTCTGCTGGATGCCTCTGCCAGCGGATTGGCAAAACAGTGGCTATCTCGTATAGAATTTTTATGACAAAACTTCTATGCGCACCTGTACTGCGCTTATCATTAGACCTTGCTATGCTTTGACGGGATATGAGTGATTAAAAAATAGTAGACAACTTAATTGACTTTTTAACCGACTTCAAAAAAGGAGGAGGTTATCAATTCGTCTGTATGTTTTTTTTTTATTTGTTTTTTTTTTATGTTTGTTACCTCATAACTTTTGACTGGGTGAATCGATTTTGATGATTCTTTTTTTATTAGAAAGCTGACGCTTCCCATTTGGTCCCATTTCAATTTAGTCCAGTTCTGATAATGGTATCCATGAGAAAACCATATAAGTCTTAAATTTGCATTAAGTACGTGCGCGACAAATACCTAGATGAATAACTCAATAGTCGGTCTTTTGAAGTCGGTTTTTGTTTTTTGTTTTGTAAAAATAATGTTCTTGTTCTTTGTAATGGGTTGATTACACCTAACGAATACAGTGGCGAGACAGGGCCCTCGGCCGAGTACTCGGTTTGTATAAACACCACACGAGGCGAGACAGTCTCTAGAACCACGATTTATGTGCTCAGCCGAGTGTGCCCATTTACTGTCTCGCCATTGTACTCGTTACGTGTAATCAACCCATAAGAGCAAGAATCCGACTGAGCTGAATCTTATTACCGGACTACCTTGTACTACCGAACTTAGTTTGCTTGTTGTAGAGGTACACTGTAAAATAAAGTTCCGTATTTTAAAAGTTATGTGTTTTGTAATTAGTGGAATAATAAATAATAGTTGTAGGATTAGTTAGGATAGTTCGATCCAGTTTCTCTATAAAGATACAAATACTGCCGAGTTTCTTGCGAAATAGTATCAAGGATCACTAGGGCTCAGCCCAGATACAGGACGCAGCTATCTTTGATAGCTACTGACCGTAATCACCAGTCCCCCGTCTTTGTCTCTAAATATAGAACTTGTATCCAACAAGATAGATAATGAAGAACTAGAACCTGATCTTTTATCTCTTTAACATCTTCAGATATTTAAGTTCAATCAACAGAGTTTCTTAACAAGTCGCACAAGCGTGACTTCTATCAAGAATTTTAAACTATAATAGACTAAACTTTTTTGTAATCTTTTTTGCAACTACGAGTACCTTTTTCTAACTCTCTTCTTCTTGTGACAACCTTTTTGTACTTTCTTTTTGTAAACATTTTTGATCCGTAGAAACTTCATGTAATTTCGCGCATGAGAACTAAACTGTTATTTAGTGCAGTTTGCTTCTATGCTAATTGAAGAAGTGCGCTCGACTTGTTTACCTACAACGCAAAAATGGCCGATGTCCAATTACCTAATTTAGGCTAAGTGTGTTTACCTTCCTTGACCAATGACTACGTCACTGAACATCACATGCGCTGTGAAACGCATAGACCACAGGCCTACACTGAGAATAATGGCCATCAAAATTCCGATGAATTCCCCTAAAGTACGGAGCACACTGATAATCACCAAAAAATACGATGTTTAGCACCAGTTTTTACGGTAACAACTATCACAAACTGGTGCTAATCATCGTGCCTTCCACCGTCGTACTTTTTGGTATTATCAGTAATAATGGGCAAACGTGACGTTTAACATCAGGCGAGCGATTCGCTCGTCTCGTCACTCAATTACATAATAAAAATCGAGTCCTTTGAAAAAAATGCAAGTCCTTTAAGTGACATCATTCTTTTAGCGGAATTTAGATAGCTATTTTTCTCAATGAGCTAGGTATGCCAAAAGCCTTCAGAGGGCCAAAAAATCTGACACCAAGGCGAGTGACTTGACCTATACAAACATACTAACTTACTTAATACATCAGTGTAAGAAGACAATGCTGTAGTGACGCACGCTATAGTAAGGACAACGACTTCCATTATTATACAGAAATACAGAAAAATACTTCTGGGTCACAAAAACACAGCTACATAAAAAAACAAACAATTAACAAACACAACCAAAAGACAATGAGATGCATCCGTGCCCTTGGGCCAAAAACCGTTCATATGCTGATTTGCTAAGTTATTAGATACCATTTAAGTGAGTAACAGTGATTATAACGAAGTGACTTCAATTGATCATTGTCAATGAAGCGCAGACGGCCGCCGGAAGTGTACGAAACGGAAACTAACTTGACTTCGCAATAACAATACAACATGTCTTCAATACTGTCGTCTATTGAATCACTTCCGGAAGAAGACGTTAAAACATATTTATATGTGAACGGTCAAGTGGAAAGGGACTTGGCGGTAAAATAATCAAGTTGCTAAAAAATTAACATGTTCAGGACATGTTTAAAATAAGTAATTACAAAAACTAGTCCACCCTAAAATATTATTTTAGCACTAGGTAAAATGGAGACAAAATCACGGATTCAAAAGTACCAAAAAACCAGAGTAAAAAAAAATATTTTTGTCAGGTCCCTATTCGTTTTACCAGTGCGCAGTGGCACGAATGTATTTTGACATTATTTTTAAGACGATGCGCTAACGAGGATACCTGTGCACTTGTGCAGGTATGCAGTGAGTGGAAAATAGTTTATGATGATTTCGTAATTTTTTCAAGAAGGTAATAATAAATGTAAATAAAGTAAGATATTCACTGATAGAGAAAAATAGCCATCTTAATTCTGCATTAAGTATGTTGAATTCCCTTTTCCAAAACAAATCGATTAAATCTTCACACTTTGCAATTATAGAGTGGTATTTACCTATTATCACCTAATTTTAAGCAACGCATCTTATTTCGACCGATATTTTAAGATAATCCAAAAATGACATTTTATCAGTGTGGTCGTATCAAGGGTACGATAACAATAGGACGAAATTAATTCTCATCATAACAATAAAACAAAAAACGAATAATTTACGTTGTAAATGTTTTACCACGATGATGATGATGATGTTGTTTTACCAAAACAAAGAGCGACTGTGGTTGGTAAATATTGTTAGCTTATTTAAGCTTTTGATAGGCTTGCGTTTGACTACCATCTCGCCTGATAGTAAGCAATGATGCGCTCTATGATGGAGCACGCTTGCCTAGAAGGAACTGATTCACTTGCGACTTGGAGATACCCAGATTTACTCGTAACTTCTGAGAAACATTCACTGAGATTGACAGAGCAATCCACACTCTAGCTGTTCGCACAATAAAAGTAAAATTCAAGACTTTAAGACACCAGTACTTTGCTAGTGAAACATACCTGTATCCACTTTCCTCGGCCGCAAATACGTAGTTCCCAGAATAAAGAGAGTTGGTAGCAAACGCCATCATCGTGAAAAACATGAACTGTAAGTGGTATCTGCCGAATATACCGAACTTTTGTAGCACTTCATCCAAACTTGTCTTCTCTTTTCCCATTTTGACACAAAACTACTAGAATTATACAAAGTATAATTTATATTTTTTTCTTGTGTAATCTTTTATGTAAATTGATTTGATGCGTTCTCGCCACAAAACACGATTGTCAAGATTTCAACATAGTTTAAGCTAGGCAGTCTAAAAGTGATTTGATTCTACGAAATTCGACACTAGACAAAAGATCAAGGCGGATTCGCGGAACAATTTAATAGTAAATGAATATTTGATTAGACTGTGTTTTGTTTTTGGAGTTACGCGTTAAAAACAACAGTCGGGTGTGCTATGGACAACGGTAGGCGAGTGGTGGAGTCGAGATAGTGCCATTGACTGTTCTGTAAGCCGCATAGCGATCAGTGTCGCTTGATGATTATGACCAATGACTGCCATTCACGGCACGACTTTGCCGTCCGATTGTGGAACCCACTCAGGCTATTACTGTAGGGGGACCCGGAAGTAATCTCTGGTGTTCATGATTGTTAAAGATTCTTGAGTCAATGGAATAGAGATTGATAGGTTTGGCTCATAATCTTGTGTTTGTAGGGTTATTCTAAAATGGTATGCAAATCCGAGGTTCATTGTATTTGTTATGAACAACTTTGAATACGCCGATGCCATCCGCGTCTATCAGAATGCCGAGCCATCGCTGCGGCCTTATTGGCTTATTTCCGAGGATCGAACTTCCGGTTGTGGTCAAAATTAGGCAATAAGAGTTTATGTCGAAACACGTGATAAAAAAACATTTCTTTGGGCTTGAGAAAACCCGGATTGGTCCATTTCGAATTTCATGAAGTCTCAGAACATTAAAGTTAGCCTATAGGGCCGCTGATTATAATTGTTCGCGAATGCTCGGACGTGAGTATCTGACGTTAGTAGTATAATTCTGATGTGGGCGGAAGTTATCACTGTCTTGGAGTGACCCAGGCGCTGCCGCGGGAGCAACCGGAGTTTCTACTGCAATCGGAATGCTACCTTATTGTTTGGAGATTAGCGTGAATATTTGCATGCAAGAGATTAGTGCCACGGTGGTCGATTACTATGAGACCAACCCGGAACTCACGGAAAAAAAAAACAGTTGTTACATATAAAAATGTCAATGACACTCGACAAAATGTATGGAAATACTGATTTTTGTTCGCGAATTCCGGGTTGCTCTCATAGTAAAAGTTGTTCATAATGATGAGTACTATGAGCCCTTTTCGGCTTAGCATACTTTTTCTGAATAACTCTGTATTACAGTTATTCCTGACACAGAGAAGCCTATTGGGAAGTTATAAGCGAGATTAATTTATCTTTAAATCGCTTTGATTCCAACGTACTTACCTGTATCCACTCTCCACGTACTTACCTGTATCCACTCTCCACGTACTTACCTGTATCCACTCTCCATGGCCGCGAAGATATAGTTGTGAGAGAACAACGCGTTAGTCGAGAACCCCAGGAACGTTAAACACAGGAACTGTAGATGGTATCTTCCAAATATACTGAACTTTTTTAACACTTCATCTAAATTAGTCTTTTGAACTTCCATTTTTGATACACAATATTCAATTAAACGGTAAATCTATGACCTGCTTTATATGGAACTTTTTTTTAAGTCTAAATGCTGTTGGTTACTGAGTCCTCTACAGCATACCGGGTGGTTAAGGACTTTTCTGGTACGTGCGATAATATTATCTTGATCACTCTCTCACACTTATTAACTGTTGTAAGGAGAAAGACAGCGATCGAAATTTTATCGCATGCACTAGAATAGAGACCTAGGTGTCTTTTTATTGAAACAGAACTGCTACTTTTTTTAATTTTTTAATCACCGTTTGCAACAGAATCGAATTTCAAAAATATTTTACAATAGTTTTACTATGGAGAGTTGGTAGCAAACGCCATCATCGTGAAAAACATGAACTGTAAGTGGTATCTGCCGAATATACCGAACTTTTGTAGCACTTCATCCAAACTTGTCTTCTCTTTTCCCATTTTGACACAAAACTACTAGAATTAAACAAAGTATAATTAAAATTTTTTTCTTGTGTAATCTTTTATGTAAATTGATTTGCTGCGTTCTCGCCACAAAATACGATAGTCAAGATATCAACCTAGTTTAAGCTAGGCAGTCTAAAAGTTACGCGATTTGTTTCTACGAAATTCGACACTAGACAAAAGATCAAGGCGGATTCGCGGAACAATTTTGTAGTAAATGAATATTTGATTAGTAACCGGGGCAATTTAGACATCCGAGCTTACATTAATTCCCACCCAGCTGAAAATTGGTAGGATTGTTCAGAACACCATCATAAATGAAACCTAAAAAGTCCTCATCGATCCGATACGTGCAAAAATTTTTACTCCGGGTAGAAGGTCACCAAAACGGGTATTTCGTGATTTTCTCAAAAACGGTACAAGCTACGAGGATACTGTTCAAGACAAGTATGTTCACTATAACATTTTCTACAGTATTGCTCTTAAACGCATGTTGATAGAACTTATGGTTTTCGAGATATGTCGATATTCATTTCAGACCAGACCAAAAAATTGACAATTTCTCTTAAGATGCCTCAGTCAGCAGTAGATCATATAACAAGTTTGTAAATGAGTTTTCCCGAAGTTTTAAACATTGTTGAATCCGACAATCTCAAGAAACACTTTGAAAAATGACTCCTTGTATCTCAAATCGGATAAATGATGATGATGGTTGACGGAAAATTGAAACCCTCGTATCTCGGAAACGGAAAGAGATAGAGGGGTACACCTGACTTTTAAAATTTAGATCAAGTATGGACCTTTCTAGGGAAATGATAAAAAAAGATAGCCGCCATACAAAAAAGTTTGACAGTCATACAAATAGACAAAAAAAAAGGAAATGCTCATAGCTGTGGAACCGCTGTAGATAGATGGAGTGTGCTCGAAGAAATATTATAGACATTCGTAACGACAATCGAGATTCAGCAACAAAAATCCAAGATGTCGGATTTCATATTTCCGTCAAATTTCAATGGATCTTCCAAATTTTAAAGTGATCCTAGGAAGGTGTTATTTTGGATATGGAGGCTCTGAAGGTCCTTAAATCCATTCCTGAAATGATTTTTTTGATTCAGCTATTTTTTTAAATGGCTGCCATACACTTGAAATTTTCCAAATACCAATTAGTTTTAAATGCGGTTATTAAAAAATAATGGTCAAGGTCAAGGTTGAAAAATTTGCTTTCGTAGGTAGGTAATTAGTTTATAACAGTTTCCATACAAATTGGTATATTAAAAATTTCAAGTGTATGGCAGCCATTTTGAAAAATGGCCGAACCAAAAAAATCATTTCAGGAATGGATTTAAGGACCTTAAGAGCCTCCAGATCCAAAATTACACCTGCCTAGGATCACTTTAAAATTTAGAAGATCCATTGAAATTTGACGGAAATATGAAATCCGACATCTTGGATTTTTGTTGCTGAATCTCGATTGTCGTTACGAATGTCTATAATATTTCTTCGAGCACACTCCATCTATCTACAGCGGTTCCACAGCTATGAGCATTTCCTTTTTTTTTGTCTATTTGTATGACTGTCAAACTTTTTTGTATGGCGGCTATCTTTTTTTATCATTTCCCTAGAAAGGTCCATACTTGATCTAAATTTTAAAAGTCAGGTGTACCCCTCTATCTCTTTCCGTTTCCGAGATACGAGGGTTTCAATTTTCCGTCAACCATCATCATCATTTATCCGATTTGAGATACAAGGAGTCATTTTTCAAAGTGTTTCTTGAGATTGTCGGATTCAACAATGTTTAAAACTTCGGGAAAACTCATTTACAAACTTGTTATATGATCTACTGCTGACTGAGGCATCTTAAGAGAAATTGTCAATTTTTTGGTCTGGTCTGAAATGAATATCGACATATCTCGAAAACCATAAGTTCTATCAACATGCGTTTAAGAGCAATACTGTAGAAAATGTTATAGTGAACATACTTGTCTTGAACAGTATCCTCGTAGCTTGTACCGTTTTTGAGAAAATCACGAAATACCCGTTTTGGTGACCTTCTACCCGGAGTAAAAATTTTTGCACGTATCGGATCGATGAGGACTTTTTAGGTTTCATTTATGATGGTGTTCTGAACAATCCTACCAATTTTCAGCTGGGTGTGAATTAATGTAAGCTTACTCCTATTTTTTGGTCTAATTTGCCCCGATTATAGACTGTGTTTTGTTTTTGGAGTTACGTGTTAAAAACAACAGTCGGCTGTGCTATGGACAACGGTAGGCGAGTGGTGGAGTCGAGATAGTGCCATTGACTGTTCTGTAAGCCGCATAGCGATCAGTGTCGCTTGATGATTATGACCAATGACTGCCATTCACGGCACGACTTTGCCGTCCGATTGTGGAACCCACTCAGGCTATTACTGTAGGGGGACCCGGAAGTAATCTCTGGTGTTCATGATTGTTAAAGATTCTTGAGTCAATGGAATAGAGATTGATAAGTTTGGCACATAATCTTGTGTTTGTAGGGTTATTCTAAAATGGTATGCAAATCCGAGGTTCATTGTATTCGTTATGAACATGACTGTGCGGGTGCCATCCGCGTCTCTATCAGAATGTTGAACCATCGCTGCGGCCTAGTTGTGAGAGAACAACGCGTTAGTCGAGAACCCCAGGAACGTAAAGATAAAAAAGATAAAGAGCGGGCTCTTTTTCCGCAACTAGGCCGGTAATCGGCCCTTTTTGCGTGACATATGCGGGTTTCCTCACGATGTTTTCCTTCACCGAAAAGCCAGTGGTATGTAAATTCGTACATAAGTCCTAAAGAACTCATTGGTACGAGTCGGGGTTTGAACTCGCCACCTCAAGAATGCGAAGCGTCGGTTCTCCCACTGAGCTACCACGGCTATCCCCAGGAACGTTAAACACAGGAACTGTAGATGGTATCTTCCAAATATACTGAACTTTTTTAACACTTCATCTAAATTAGTCTTTTAAACTTCCATTTTTGATACACAATATTCAATTAAAGGGTAAATCTATGACCTGCTTTATAAGGAACTTTTTTTTAAGTCTAAATGCTGTTGGTTACTGAGTCCTCTACAGCATACCGGGTGGTTAAGGACTTTTCTGGTACGTGCGATAATATTATCTTGATCACTCTCTCACACTTATAGCTGTTGACATAGAAAGACAGTGATCCAAATTTTATCGCATGCACTAGAATAGAGACCAAGGTGTCTTTTTATTGAAACAGAACTGCTACTTTTTTAATTTTTTAATCACCGTTTTCAACAGAATCGAATTTCAAAAATATTTTACAATAATTTTACTGTGGAAACTTACTCGTAACGTGGTTTTGATATTTTACAACATTTTTTTACATCAATTATGCTATAAGCGTCTACTCCTTGTCACAATTCGCCTATTACTTTCTGCTTTGTCAGTTTCTGCAATAAGTTACTCGGTATTCACCAATAAATTACTTTGTAGACTTAATTAGCTAGATAATAAAGTACATAAAGTATCACATAAAAAAACAAGATTGTTAGCAGAACCAAATGTTAGTAGCGACCGGTGAAGCACAGATAGTGTAGGTACATGTACTGAAAAAATAAAAAAATATAAATAGACTCGACTTACTTTTCAGTATTTTTTATCGCCATAAACAAATAATATAATATACTGAAAAGAGAGTGTGGTTATCAGGAAAGGGTATGCTAAGCCGAAAAGGGCTCACAGTACTCATTATTATGAATAATTTATAATATGGGACCAATTCTGAAGATGCGTCAGTCAATCCTGAAAAACCAGCTGTTTCATACATTTTGTCGAGCGTCATTCGCATTTGTCTATGGAACAGCTGATACTTTTTGTCCCAAAGTAAAAGTGGTTTATAATGATGATTCGTTATAACTCTGAACAAGTTTGCTGGTGGTAGAACTACCAGAGCCTGGAAATAGGAAATAGTTTATGCTGTGAACAAACGGTTTATAATACACGCATTGTCTTTTCTATTCATGCCATACATCGATCAGTGATGCCATATAAATAGACAAAACAGACGTAACGAGTGGTCATATGTACGTACGTCGTACATATATTATAATAATGTTATACATTTTAGTGGCGTCATTGATGAGAAATTATATAAAATTATTTTTTACTAGCTGTCACCCGGCGGTTTCACCCGCTGTTTTTTTTTAACAGACCTGAACTTATACAAATATTTCAAGATCAAAATTAGCGAAATCGGCCAGCCATTCTCGAGTTATAGCCAGCCATAAAAACAGCCGATTTTCTTTAAAAAAAAACTAAATTGAAATCGCTTCATCCGTTCGCGAGCTACGATGTCACAGACAGACAGACAGACAAACAGACAGACATGTCAAACCTATAACATTTTGCCTTTTGCGTCGGGGGTTAATAAAAATGCTTCCTCTCATAAACAACATAATATAGGTACATATAGGCATAACTATGTATTATACGTAGCCATGTAATAAAAGTAAATGTATTTTCCTGCGTCCGACCCTGGTGTGACATGTAACGGTCACAGCGCCGCGATGTATCGACTCTTGCATCCTAAATAGGTATCTGGTAGGTGTGAGGTCGCAGGACATTGCACTTCTTCCGTATTGCAGGGGAAATTGAAGGTGTTTTAAAAAAAATACTCAGTGACTATTACACAACTAGCTTCCGCCCACGGCTTCGCCCGCGTGGACTATACCTCGGGAACCGATAATTAATTTAAGCCTCCTTTTTTAAAGAGCATGTAAAAGGCGTCATACAATGGAAGCAGGGACCCCAAAAACCTCCGGATGCAATAAATCAGCCCCCTCGAATCATTTAGAAAAATGACAGCCATTTTGAATCATTTGGATTTTCGCCACCACCATCAAGTAGCCCTTGCTAACTCCTATGACATTAAATTTAGTCAAACACCCACCCATCTTCAACCGTTTCGGAGATATAGACCCTCAAAGTTTGTATGGAGGCCATGTTTTTGAGGCGACTATGTTATTTTTAATGGCTCCAAAAAGGTCCGAGGTTTTGGTGACTTTTTAGTCTCCGCGCTTTGGTAAAAATGTTTTTAGTTTTCGAGATAATTAGCAGTTCCACCTCGAGGATGTGACTTTTCGAAGGTTTTAGATTTTTTCCGGATGTTGTTATACCCGCCTTAAGTTTAGTACATCTGTAAAGTTTCATTGAGTTATCATCAAAACAAATTCTTTCTCCGTACTATCTTTACCACGCCATTTCACCCCCACAGGGGTTGATTTTCCAAAAATGGTGAAATAGGTGTTCGTTATTTCTTTAAGCTTCTTATATTTGTAAAGTTTCAATACCGTGGCGTCAAAAAATAATGCTTCTCCATACTAACTTTAACACCCTATTTCACCCCTTAAGAGGTTGAATTTCAAAAAATCCTTTCTTGGTACACGTTTACTCGTCAAGACCTCAAGACAAACACACCCTCCATATTTCAAATTTCTACGACCAGCTGTTTAGGCTGTGCGTTGTCTGTCAGTGAGTCATTACAATTCTCTCTCCGCACTATATTTACCACGCCATTTCAGCCCTTTAGGGGTTGATTTTCCTAAACAAAAATATAGGTGTCTATTATTTTCTTTAGCTTAGTAAATTTGCAAAATTAAATAATCGTAGTATTAAGAAAAAAATATTTCCATACAAATATTAATACCCCGTTTCACCCCTTTAAGGATTGATTTTCCAAAAATAATGAATCAGGTATCTATTATTTTTTAGCTTAGTACATCTGCAAAATTAAATAATCGTAGCATTGGGAAAAAATATTTTTATACAAACTTCAATACTCCGTTTCAAACCTTTAGGGGTTGATTTCAAAAAATAAGAAAATAAGTGTCAATTATTTTCTTTAGCTTAGTATATTTGCAAAGTTTCATAACCACAGCATTAAAAAAAAATCTTCATACAAACTTCATTGCTCCGTTTCACCCCTTTAGGGGTTGATTTTTAAAAAATAATGAAATAGGTGTCGATTATTTTTTTAACGTTAGTATATTCGTAAAGTTTGATAATTGTAGCATTAAGAAAAATATTTTTTTCATACAAACTTAAACACCCCTTTTCACCCCCTTAGGGGTTGAATTGGGAAAATTCCTTTTTTAATGTGCGTCCGCTTTTTGGTATAAAACTTTTGTCCAAATTTGACGTTTGTAGCTTAAGCGGTTTAGGCTGTGCGTTGATCTGTTGATGTTGATGCGTTGATTCAACACTCTGTTTAACCCTTTTAGGGGTTGGTTTTCAAAAAATAATGAAACAGGTATCTATTATTTTTTTTAGCTTAGTACAATCGCATAGTCAAATAATCGTAGTATCAAGAAAAAAATATTTTTACACAAACTTTAACACTACGTTTAACCCCTTTAGGGGTTGATTTTCAGAAAACAAAAAAATAAGTGTCAATTATTTTTTTTAGCTTAGTATATCTGCAAAGTTTCGTAGCCACAGTATCAAAAAAAAATCTCCATACAAACTTCAATACTCCGTTTCACCCCTTTAGGGGTTGATTTTCAAAAAACAAAAAAATAAGTGTCAATTATTTTCTTAAGCTTAGTATATTTGCAAAGTTTCATAACCACAGCATTAAAAAAAAAATCTTCATACAAACTTTATTGCTCCGTTTCACCCCTTTAGGGGTTGATTTTTAAAAAATGTTGAAATAGGTGTCAATTATTTTTTTAACTTTAGTATATTCGCAAAGTTTGATAATCGTAGCATAAAGAAAAAAAAATTTTTCATACAAACTTAAACACCCCTTTTCACCCTCTTAAGGGTTGAATTGGGCAAATTCCTTTCTTAGTGTGCGTCCGCTTTTTGATATAAAACTTTTGTCCAAATTTCACGTTTGTAGCTTAAGCGGTTTAGGCTGTGCGTTGATCTGTTGATGTTGATGCGTTGATTCAACACTCTGTTTAACCCTTTTAGGGGTTGGTTTTCAAAAAATAATGAAACTGGTATCTATTATTTTTTTTAGCTTAGTACAATCGCATAGTCAAATAATCGTAGTATCAAGAAAAAAATATTTTTACACAAACTTTAACACTCCGTTTAACCCCTTTAGGGGTTGATTTTCAGAAAACAAAAAAATAAGTGTCAATTATTTTTTTTAGCTTAGTATATCTGCAAAGTTTCGTAGCCACAGTATCAAAAAAAAAATCTCCATACAAACTTCAATACTCCGTTTCACCCCTTTAGGGGTTGATTTTCAAAAAACAAAAAAATAAGTGTCAATTATTTTCTTAAGCTTAGTATATTTGCAAAGTTTCATAACCACAGCATTAAAAAAAAAATCTTCATACAAACTTTATTGCTCCGTTTCACCCCTTTAGGGGTTGATTTTTCAAAAATGATGAAATAGGAGTCGATTATTTTTTTAACTTTAGTATATTCGCAAAGTTTGATAATTGTAGCATTAAGAAAAATATTTTTTTCATACAAACTTAAACACCCCTTTTCACCCTCTTAGGGGTTGAATTGGGCAAATTCCTTTCTTAGTGTGCGTCCGCTTTTTGATATTAAACTTTTGTCCAAATTTGAAGTTTGTAGCTTAAGCGGTTTAGGCTGTGCGTTGATCTGTCAGTCAGTCACGACCTTCACTTTTATATATATTGATAACACTTGGTTGACTGACACCGCAAAACAAATTCTAACCACAGAAAAATATTAGTTCAGATATAGGCATTAAAGGCGACTTTATCGCTGAGAGAAATCTCTTCAACAACAATGAACACTAAATGAAAAAAAAGCGTACAAAGTGTTATTTTCATACTAAAAATTCAGAGACACAAAAAACGATCTTATCGCAAAAAGCGATCTCTTGAATGTTATTGAATACAAAATAAAAGAAAAGTGAAAAATGTGTTACATTTTGTACCTACAATTATATTATACTCCAATGCTTTAGGATAAAATTCACAAATGGCTCTCTCTTCTACTTCAGCTATTTCTAACAAAAATAAAAATAAATTTTGCTATTATGAACACTACGTAAATATTAAGTCGTTTACTACGACTAGCTTCGATTAGCATCGATTATAACAAAATGTATAAAATGTATAATCACCGAACCCACGTTAGTTTCCATAGTAAATATACATTTTTCAGGAGTCTTTGTTTTGACTAAGTTATTTTAAAATGTGGTCCATGATTTATGATATCTGTACTGTAAGATAATAATACCTACACGTTGGTCTCTAAAAGGATAATACAAATATTTATATTAACGGCAAAAAACTAAGACTGCAACATTGCTACTAAAGCGAGATAGCGGTTAAACGCAAGTCTATCATCGGATTGAAATAAGTCGCATCATTGTTAAAATTTTATCATTAAAGATTAGCATAATTTCTTATCAAGCGTTAACAAAACGGTCAAACACAAGCCTATTGTCGTGTAAAAAAAATAAAAGAAAATGATAAGCAAAACATTCATCGTGAGACTCGGAGAGTTAAGGTTCACGCACATTATGGCGGGCCGCATCGCCACGCAAATATCATCCTGCATCACTTTAGTACATAATATTAAATTAACCATCGCACATTACAGCGGGTTGCGGCGCTAAAATTTGGTGCTTTCCCAACCGTCATAATTTGTTTTGAAATATCGGAGTCATTCCCGCTCGGTAACACCCCGTCGTCAACACTGTTGACGATCGGGAATTTAGAGGTAAGTTTCGTTCGTTCACAGTTTTGACAAACGCTGCTTTTTATTTTCTGATATTTCCGCAATGTAGTACAAGATAGAGTCAAGATGCAAAAAATGGATTTCAATGAAAGATAACATAGATTTCTAAAAAAAAAAAATAGTTTGTATAATAATTTTATCTAATTAGTTTTAGTTAAGTCTTCATACACAATTACACAAAATAAAAAAGTCTTCTGTTACCGTTTGGGAATGCCTCAAATTTCGTATCGCTGGGCTGCGTGCGGCCCGTTCTAATGTGCGCGAACCCTAACTCTGGCTCGACGCATTTCACCTGCGTTTATTGATACCAAGACAAGGTCGTCACTCAATGGAATGGAACATTCACCTTGGCTTTACTTTTTATTTAGGTTGTCTGTGTTTACCGCGCGGTGGTTGGCGTTTGCTTTGGGATATCGTCTTATTTAATTTCGTATCAGAGATACTTGAAAGCGCATCGAAATGTTTTTACAATTATACTATGTTTACAGATTGATATATTGATATACAGCATAGATACAGCATAGATTTTAAGTTAAAAGGCAAGGTAGAAGCTAATGCCCTGGTTTATAGTCTTTTCTAGTTAATTTTGAGGGTTCCGTGCCAGAATGGTAAAGGTCTGTTATGGTAAGACTCCGATGTCTGTCTATCTGTCCATCCGTCTGAGCTGACCGTATGTTACGGCTAGCTATTTTTTATCACATTCACTTTTCTATTTTGCTGTGCATGCTTTGTTTTGGCGTGCGATTAAATGAAAAGTGATTGTTTTAATTTCCAAGATACATGAGGTATTTGGGCAGACCGGTCCATACTTTATGTTTAGATAGTTACAAAGTCATGAACCAACCGGAATAATAACAATGTGACGCGGGCCATTGTGTTTCCTACCTATTTTGTGATTGTGTGCCTTATCTACTCTGTAAATAAATCTGAATTACTTTGTACCTTAGTAGATATACATAGTAATAAAATGAAAATAAATCATCTTTGCAAGTTAATTTTCTCTATTTTATAACCATCGTTTACGGTGTCAAACACTTTTTTGGTAAATATGTTTGTTAAACAAAAAGTCTGTCAAATATTGGTACTTTAAACTCTGGATTCAGTGTATTAGATACTTATTTATGTCAGAGTGACAATTTAATAAAAAGAAAAAGCGTGAAAAAAAATTATACTGAGGGAGTTTTTAGAGGTTAATATTAATAGAGGTAAGAAGAAACAACGGCATATCTTTGTTGCTTCTTATTAGAACGATAACAACGGATAATACTTCCTAAAAATAGAAATACTTCCGTAAATAGTGTTTGATTGTGATGTCTTTTAGCTACAGCTGAGCCGTTTTATAGAGCTCCTGATTCCTGATGTGATGAGGTGTCGCCATCATCTCCATTTCTTAACGATATGCAATGCATCTACTGAGGTGTAACCACCTGTTTCCTGAGACATATTATCTTGAACTCTACAAGATCAGAGTGAACAGGTATTTCCTAAATCTGCGTACCTACTTTATCTTTAGCCATTATGGTCGCTTACCAACATGCTAGTTGGTGGTCAAACGCGGATTTATTCATTATTTAAAATAATTCTCTCAAAGCGAAAGCATACAGTCAGACAGACACCGAAGTCTCGCCTTAAGGGTTCTTCCCCGAAGGAGGTTCAGAACCCTAAAATACAGCCTGGTGACAGACGGACGGACGGACAGCGGAGTCTTAGTAATAGGGTCCCGTTTTACCCTCTGGATACGGAACCCTAAAAACAGCATATCTGTCGAACTAGCGTGTCTATTGCTATCTCTTTCCTATCATCGTCAATGTATCCAGCCTTTTACATTTACTTTTGCATTTACAATTTTCTTTAATGAAATGGTTCCATGGTTCGACTACTTAGACTTGCCTAAGTACAAAGGTAGTCAATTTGTAAAGTGATCACGTCTATATCCCGCGGTGAGCCTCGGGAACTCAATACAATTAGCTAACTTGTGCTGACAGTTCCGTAAGGTTGGTAATGCTAACTTTAACCACATTACTATCCCATACTCGAACGTGACTTGACGATCGAGTTTATGGAAGTAGGAAGTTTTCTGGGCCGATCGAGACTGTCTCGGTCACTCACTGTCATGACATTTCTAATGAAAGCGACTGTGACCGAGATAATATCTCACTTGCCAGAATAGGGCCCTTGTCGTTTATAAATGTTGTAGGTATATTTTAAACCGACTTCAAAAAAGGAGGAGGTTATCAATTCGACTGTATGTTTTTTTTATGTTTGTTACCTACCTCATAACTTTTGACTGGGTGAATCGATTTTGATGATTCTTTTTTTATTAGAAAGCTGACGCTTCCCATTTGGTCCCATTTCAATTTAGTCCAGTTCTGATAATGGTATCCATGAGAAAACCATATAAGTCTTAAATTTGCATTAAGTACGTGCGCGACAAATAGATGAATAACTCAATAGTCGGTCTTTTGAAGTCGGTTTTTGTTTTTTGTTTTGTAAAAATAATGTTCTTGTTTGTATAGTTAATTCAATTATTTTATTTTTTATCTACACTAATGTTATAATATTCTACTTATGTTTCCAATACTTGTGTTATAATGACTACTGTTATAGCACAGACAACATTTAAGCAATTTCACATGATGTTATAATATCCACATCGATGTCATAATGAGCCATTATAACATCGCGCGCTCGCTCCTGATTGGCCGCCCTGCGCGCGCATGCGCGCTCGCTCCTGATTGCGCGCCAAGTTCACTGTGACAATACACGTTTTTATTAGTGAAGATAAACGTATTTTATCAAGTATTGGAAACATAAGTAGAATGTAACAGCATTAGTGTAGATAAAGTAGTGTATGCAACTCCATATAACACAGGTATTAAAACACTCGTTACTATTATGAAACTCGCTGCGCTCGTTTCATAAACACACTCGTGTTTTAATACCCTTCATTATATGACAGTTGCATAAACTACTATTATTTAAGAACTAAAAATTGAGAAAGCACTGGGACAGTGCATTATTCCACTACTAGCCTACATTAAGGTTAATTATAAAAAAATAACTAGCTAGGTACGACCTGCGGTGTCACCCGCGCGATGATGAAAAATGGTGCATATGCATAATGCAACCTTTAATCTTCCCACTGCTGGGATACAGGTCTACCCTCGAAAGGTGATTAGGCCATATTCCACCACACTGGCCAAGTGCGGGTTGGTGGATTCACATACGCCATTGAATTTCTTCTCCGGACATATGCAGGTTTCCTCACGATGTTTTCCTTCACCGAAAAGCCAGTGGTATGTAAATTCGTACATAAGACCCAAGGAACTCATTGGTACGAGTCGGGGTTTGAAAAACGGTGATGATGATGATAATAAAGAGTCTGGGTACAACCTTTTCTGTACCCATAATTTACAAAACTGTTGTTCGAGAAATATTCGACAGCATTTTGTATTGTGGACTTCTACTTATTAATTATATTATCTGGCAACGTCCTTGTCCCTGCCACGACAAAAGAAAAGGTATTATCTAATCTAATTAAGGTATAGCTAACCTACTAGTCAACCGAGAATTTTGTAATTATTTAAATTATCATCGGTACCTGAACTTGCTGAAATTTGAATAAAAATGAAAATAACAATGGCAATTAACTAGAAGGTACCGTATGTATGTCAGAGCGTAAACAGCTGCACACTTTGGTTTTACCCACTCTCATATAGGAAATGTATATTTTTTTCGTGATAAAAAGTGCCTGAAAAATTCCTTATAATAGCTATTATTACACAAAAATGCGTCTAAATCTGTTGATCTATTTCTAGGATTGGTTAAAACAAACAAACTAAAACAATACCTAACCATATTATGATTTCCAAAATATCTTACCGTTACGAAAGATTTTAGAAACTTATTATGCGAGTTACATAGAGTCGTTACGAATTTTCTGTTAATTTTTTTACGCTAATGACGGTGTTTACAGTCTACTGCCTTTTGTCTACTTTAAATTTATACCCATGAGATATCACGCTGCTCAAAAGACAATAACTATAACCAAGGATCATTATGTTATCTCAATTACGTGAATTATTAACATGACTATTGTTTCAGTAGGCCTAGCAAAACATCTGACGTAAAATACGTAGCGAGTACCTATTCGATAGAAAAGTGTACGACATTTACGCCTGTTAGAGGGCCTTGACGGATGTAAATAGCGTAGGTACACTTTTCTAGTCCTACTGGTTGGTTATTTTAGAGGCCCGCTTGTCGCTACGATGATATCTACTCGTAATATGCTATGCTATGCTATTTCTACAGTTTTCAAATAAAAATTGATAGAGTGAGAATTGGAATAAGCAACAGTACTATGAGTGCACAATGCACATAATTTATTATTGTATTTTTGTCTTTTTATTTTGTATAGGTGCTGCAAATTTAAAAATGTTGTAGGTATGTTATGCTCGTATGGGAAACTTTCAAGATGTTATTCAAACTTGGGCCATAAAATCTGAAGATCGCAATAAAATAGTGAACCCATCGCCTGAGCGCGTTTTGATTTCAATTTTCATGAGGAAACTTACGTGCTCGACTTCTTATTGAACTCGCGCTGCGTTCTGAGAATGCTAGCCAAATACCTATCGCAATACACGAGCGCGCGTCTTTTGTTTGCATGTTAAGTTTTTATAGGCTTTCAAACAATACTAAAAGGTGGATTACACGTAAAGCGAGTCAGTCATAAGAACCATGATTTGTTTGCTCGGCTGACTGTTCCCATTTACTGTCTCGCCACTGTACTCGTTTCGTGTAATCAATCCATTACCAGTAAATACTCAAGATGAGCTTAAAATTGATCTTTTATGACTATCAAGTCTATTTACTGCTACTATACAATATGTCCGGTTTCCGATGTCTGATACTTTAAGGGGTTAAAATGCAATTAATTTTATCGACAAATCACGGATTTTTTTTTATTTTTCTCCATCAATAAAAAAATGGCAGCACTTTAAAAAAATTGTTAGCGAAGCATAGGTGCTTGTATTAATTTAACAATATCTACCCAAGTAGAAGACTTACAAACACAAAAGTGGTCTCAAATGTTAGTTAATAGTGTAGACAATAAATCTAGATTCAAATTTTAATTTTTTAATGTTTCAGTATTATTAAAAAAAATTTTTAACTATAACTATATAGTTATAGTTCTAGCATTACAAATTAAAATAGACAGGTACAAAAAAAGATGGAAAAATGGAGTAGGTACATGAGAAATGTCTACCTCCGATGTCGAGGAAGAAATATTCAAGAGCAAGAGCAAGAAGACTAACTCCATCACCTCTGTAGGAAGAGCTCTGTACAACCAGATAGATAGATAGATAAACTTTTTTTTTGTTCACACCAGAAATTACAAACATAAGGATAATAACACTTAAAACTTGTGCAATAACTGGTGGCTTCATCGCTAAGAGCGATCTTTTCCAGGCAGTCGATAATTACAGGGAGAAGGAGTGAGCAAGATAGCACTACAAAAAAAATGCGTGTTTGTTTGTTCATTTTAAAAATAAATTGTTAAAAACACATGCTTCTTAAAGCCAATATTAGTAAACAATATCAAAATAGATACACTGACGAAATACTTCGGAACCTCAAAAAGTTGGTAAAGCTTTCAAATGTTCAACATTTTCGACCTTCCCTTAAAATAATTTCAATAACTCCAAGTGAAAGGCCAAAATATGCAGAACCCTCTCGAATCCAAAAAGTTTTTATAACTCCTCAATAAATTGTCTGAATACTTCATCTAAGGGAATATTCAAAGGATTAGAATTGAGTTTAATTAAAATTTTTAGATATTTATACCTCCTTGATAAGGAATGCGACTTTTAGACTGAGCGAAGAATTTAATAAATCGGGCCCGCTGGCGGCTTCGACCTTTTGTAAATAAATTTTGTTTTTATTTTGATGTAGGGCAACGGGTCGGGAGTGAGTTACATAGGTAACAATGTTTTTAGCCGACTTCACAAAAAGACGTGGTTCTCAACTCGGTTGTATTTTTTGTTTGTCCGTTAACGAATTGAGAAAATCTTATTTCATTTTAAAAATTGGTTGGTACCAGTAGTTTGATTTTTAAACCAAAACATCTGGTAAAAATGTGTCATCTAGTAATTCTAAAGACTTATTCTCTTCACTTACCCCTTCCTTGCTTCCTTCCTTGTTTTCTTCTTGACTTATTCTTATTTCTTTCTTATTCTTTTATTCTTATTCTCTTTTTTTTGTTCTTTAGTTAATTAGCGATTTCTTTTCATGTAATGTTTATATTTTATTGTGGTTGTGTTTAATAAACATTTTTTCATTTTCATTTTCATTCTTGTAATGGGTAGTTTTCACATTTTTTTTATACTCCAAAAAAAAAATCGTTAAAATGGGTGCCGAAATTGCTGAAACCTCGGAAATAATAGCTATTAAGTAAATTTATCCTTGTGAGGGAAACCATTAAAATCATATAAAAAGAGTACCTACATATGTGTCATCGCCACGCGATTTTCATAAGAAACTAGGCAAAAAATGAGTGTTGCATCAAAAACAATACAACTCTAATTAGGTAATTAACAGATTTTCGCAAAAAATATTTCCACAAACTTCAAATATCATTTGCCTCTTGTTAAAATGATAGAAAAGACAATGTTGGAACCTTGACAACCGTTTTTGTGATGAGACCGTGAAACCGTGAAAAAAAATCGATCACTGTGTTTTAACCATGACGGAGCCCTTCAGGCGGCCTCAAAACTCTAACACCAGGGCTAAATACTCGGTCTACACAAACTTATTTACCTAATCACATTATTTTAATAGTAAATTGATTGAATAGGTACCTAAATCGGTAATTGGGTGACTGGGAACACCAAAATATATCATATCAAAATATAATATATCAACTGGGAAGGGACATATTATTTTAAAAGCAATTCCCGATTATCACCCCGGGGACAAAGATAGAGAGACAACTGGCAATGACTCAGTTTCATCGGTCACTTTTATCATGTGTATGTTTATTTTATGTTGTGTTTGTGTTGACCTTAAAAACTCTGGCATATTTCTGGCTCCCCACTAAGATATCCTGAGTCGGGGATACCATGCAACACAAACTACGACAAGGACAACTAACACCCAGACCCAGAGCAGATATTTAAATTCATCATTCAAATATCTGCCCGGGATATGGATTCACCTAAAGCACGGAGCATACTGATAATCACCAAAAAGTACGATGATTAGCACTAGTTTTTACGGTGACAACTATCAAAATATATGGTTATCACCGTAAAAACTGGTGCTAATCCTCGTAAGTAATACCTACTTATCAGCATGCGTACTTTAGATGAATTCATCGGAATTTTGATGGCCATTTTTCTCAGTGTGGAATAACATTGTTTTCAAATCAAACCTATTCCCAAGTAAACCTAATAAGCGTCTGTTCACCTGCAAACTTTCTCCATCTTTTCAATCTGCGCCTGCAGAATGCGTCGTCAGCTCTCGAGACGACAAACATGAGAGCGGTTCGTGAACCTCTCGTTAGACTGCCGATGCCGGTGTCGGCTCTACAAATACCAAACTGTTATTGGAATAAAATAGCTACGCGGTTTACCGCGGTAATGAAAAAACGTTATTATCGTAACGATGAGAAGTAGCCTATATATTAATCTAGTTATCTATGACTAGCTGTTCCCTGCCACGCTTCGCTGTGGAAAAAAAAATAGCCTATGTTACTTTGGGATAATGTAGCATTCGAATGGTGAAAGAATGTTTGAAATCGGTCCAGTAGTTTTTGACACACAAACATACAAAAATACAAATCTTTCCTCTTTATAATATTAGTATAGACAGAGGGTTTTAAGGAAAAGCCTAAAAGCTAGAGTTACGAGTATAAGCCAAAAGGGCGTTTTTTTTGATAAAAATTGGTATGAACGTAGCTTATTATATAGCCTTGACTTTTTATCGCTGAAAAAATAACGACTTTTGCAGAATAGACACACCATAATACCATAAATCAATTACCTAAAGTCGTATAGGCCAAGTAGCTAGACCCTGGTCTCGGAGCTTTTAGGCCGTCTGAATTTTCTTTTATGAAGGATGAGCATCGCCGTACAACTTGGCATTTTGGGAACAATTCCCACAGGCCACAGCCTTTTAGATTAGTTTAGTTTTATTGGTTTAGTTTTAATTTAAGTACATTTTTTTCAATCGAGTTTCTAAACATTAATTTTAAAATTAAATTAAAAAGCCAACAATATTCGAGCGGAGTGCGCCAGTGGTGAGAGCCACTCACGCTGCAAGCTTAGTGGCACAAATAGGGCGCTGGGCATAGTGGGCCACGAGTGGGCATACATTTTAATATGACCGTGTGCTTCAATATTATGGTAAAAATGTAAATAAAAAAATCTTCTTATATATAAAAATGAATCGCTGCTGTTCGTTTGTCTCGCTAAAACTCGAGACCGGCTGGACCGATTTGAATATTTTTTTTATCCAGGACCTACAATTTTTATGTATCATGTCATCCGACCCGCGGTAGGGCTCAGTTATAATTGTTAAAAGTAAAAAATACTGGGCTAATAATGTTGGAGATTACCTTATACAAATACACATACAAATTTTAGCTCTTTATTAAAATTAATATATGGATTGTGTTGTAAACAAATTTTAGGCCAAAGTGACGATAACGGGACTAGGTTCGGTAGATAAATAATAACGAAAATTTTACTCGCTAATTATTATCTTGTGGATTTTAATAAAGGGCGAAATATCATACCGATATTTTTATAGCGATATTTTAGATTAACAAACACTGAATAATACTTGTAGGCGGTTCGGAATTTTGTCCTTGCTTTCAATTTAATCACAAAGCGAGTGCTACTTTATGATTAGAATTACATTAATTGGCCATAACTCTGCAGATTAGATAGTATCTAGGCCTCTTATTATTTAGATAAAATTTAAACATGCTCTATAATTAGCGTCTATATAAATACTTTACATACGATCTTCTTCTGTACATATTATAGACAATAGTTATTATAATTTTGTGGCAAAACGTAGGTACTAAAAAAAGGAAAGACAAAAAAAAGGCCCGCATGTCACTGTCGGTTATGAAACGCTAAAATTTGTCTAAAAAGTAGAGCAAGTTATTAAGACACACATGTATAACATACTTTTTCAGTAAAAAAGCAGCAAAAGCTGATAAATTCGCGGTCTCTGATATTATTATTTAGTTCGTGTAAACCTACGCTTGGCCTTAAGTGCAGGCTCGAAGGTAACCAGAGCGTGGTTCAACTGCCAATTTACAACTAGTAATTGGAGAGGGGAGTTCGGGCTGTTTCAGAATTCACTTGTACACTTATATTTGAAAATATCCAATATTGATTTACACTGGACCAGAGTAAGGTCCGTTGCTTGTTTTTTTTCTTATTGAGATAGGCTAGCGATTGAACGTCATCTCGCCTGGAAGAAACCGATTCACTCGCTACTTGAAGATACCAAAATTATAACTACCGGGAAATATCTACTTGGGCAGAGTATTCCACTCTCTACGCATAATAATAAAAATCGTTTATTTCAGGCATATATAACACAAAGTGGAAGTGTAATAAAAGTGGTTTGCCCCCTCTGGCTCTACTTTAGAGCTTGTACACAAAACTGCGGTGCGACGTCGCATCGCAAAAATCTGCGAGCACGCACGACGCGAATTTCTGCGATGCGATTTCTGCGGCAAAGAATTTCCTTGCCGCAGAAATCGCATCGCAGAAATTCGCGTCGCAAGTTTCTGCGTTGCGGCATCGCATCGCATTGCATCGCAGATTTGTGTACAAGCCCTTAAGCTTTGATGAAACAATACATGAATTTCGGACAAGATACCTATTCTTGGGCGCTCGACATGGTCTCTATTCTCACTCCCATGACATTTCTAATGAGAGCGACAGTGACCGAGATAATGTCTCACTCGCCAGAATAGCGCCCCAGACTTGAGTACTTCAGTATTGAAAATTCTCGCATTGACGGTGTGGTAGACAAAAACTGTTGAAACTATTTTAGTAACTTGTGATGTGCACTTGGTCAACAAAATCTGCAAGCAAAATCAGGCCTTGTTGTCACGACATACGGTTGATAGTCTAAGTTTGTCTTGTACCTACTTGTTGTTTCCTCGGCGCTTCGTAAAAGTCGGAGTACTTACTCGTACCTATCGAAGTTCTTCGACTAGACGTTTCTTATTCACATCACGTCTCCGACGTGAAAGGAAACTCGACCGAGTTCAAACTTTTAACAAAAAAAATATTCATAACCATCGATATGAAAAAAATAACACTATACTAGGTATAGGTAGGTATACTTGAATACTATAAAGAAAACTTTGCAAGTAATCTGTTCGTTTTACAAAGAACGAGTTCGTTTTCCCAAGGGTTGTGTGTCTAAACAGTCGATAGCAAGATGCAAATTCCATTCTTTGTGTCAGCCGGAACGTCAGCCATCGCTCATTAAATTATTCAGATGCAATAGCTTCCAGCGACGATGCCAGGTGATTGTGAGATGTGTTACTTTTAAACGTGTTCAACAAAAGTCATGACCCGCTTCAAAGCTTCGAGAGTGTTTTACTCAAGACACTAGAGAGAAATATGAAGCGATGATCTAATAAAAGACTCATATTTACCTCTGTTTTATTCGTTGGAGACCCTTAAACAGCGCTTGTACCTGCCGCCATAACACTTTTATGAGAGCACCGTAAAATGAGACCTCGAATAGAGAAGCTATATCACTTTATATCGTTTCTTTTGTATATTTAACGCCTCTATTCAGGGGTGAGGTATATAACATTTTTATAGACACACCGACATAGTGGGTAATATTTCGTCGTTTTATTCGCACGGAGGTGCAATAGTCCATCGATTCTGCCTATATTGTCGGGAATTGAGACACCGTTCGGGAATAGGTCATAAATTCTGAGAGAATAAGACGTACTGGAAGAAAATAGTACTGGAAGTAAGCAATGGGAAATATTGGCACAATAATTTTTGTAGGACAGTGTTTCTCTAACTTTGCAATAAGTTTCAAAATAATTATTTATTAGCCTTTTTGCTTCCTTCAATCAAGAAGAAACCACCGATCATGTAACTTCTACCGCATAACTATAAAGCTTGCTGTGGAGTATATCAATAGCAATGTAGATTAGTTCCGCAATAAAAACGGAAAATAAACATTTAAAACTGCAATTTCATGGACAATACATTGCGATTGATTACCTACGATTATACCCACCACGAACAACGAATGATGAATCAAATTATCTTAGACTAAGAAAATCGTATACTAAGAGTAAAACTAGCATGAGAGTGCCGCAGGACCAAAAAAAGGTACGTTATAGGGCCTATGTCCAGCAGTAGATCCAAAAAAGGCTAAGATGTTGATTAAAATGTCTATAGAGTACCAAGTCGTTGATAAAAAGTAACAATTCTGCGTATCTTGGTCCTCGATAAAATTTCATGGAGGAAGACAATGATTGGAAGCGGCCGATACAAAGCGTTTTATTTCGGGGCAGAGGCGACCGGTTAGGCGGATCAGAGATGACGCCGGTTACCGAAACGAAGACGTTTGTGGTTTGCCGAACCCTACCATGGGTTCTTTTGTTTGTTTAGAGTTGTGAAACAAACTGAGTGCAACTCACTTTGTCGAATCCTTGTTTTTTATTTGGTCTGTGGTCGACGGAAGTGATAGTTTAGTTTTAAGGTGCAACGTTTCGAATATGGCGCGGTTGAATTTTAAACCGTTTTTTTCGTTTTTGGAGCTAGACCGGATAACTAAATTAAGTAATAATAGTATTAGCGACAATTGTTCCGCACTTCTTACGATATTTTGAAATAAACAGTAATTGGCTTATTTGAGTAATCTCGTGCAAATCTCGACTGAAACGTTTCACCTTCAATAAAATACTCAGAAAACACAACCTTAATAATTTACCATTAATGTTATTCAGAAAATAATCAACAGTGGGAGAGAGAAGGTTGCGGATGATGATGATGACTTTAATGAATAAATTATTTTTACGAATGCATAAAAAATATGACTTCTATCAAACACGGGTTATTCATCCTTTGTTCTTATAGTAGGGGTCGCAGGAAATAAGGGCCGCTCCGGGCCCGATACGGGCCCGCAACACATTCCCCCTGATTGGGTCCCCGGCGATGTGACACGAGACAGCCCTCTTAACCGACACCTAAAAAAATGTCTATTGGCATAAGAGACGGTTCTATTTGTTTGCTGTGTTATTGGAATGGACGAAATGAAATACAGCTATAGTCTATTTCAACTAGAGAGCGAAAAACGTACGTTCACGCCACGGTACCACGAGAGCACCGAAAACAAACGATGCGTATCGTTATCCATACATTTATGTATCGTTTCCCTGTCGCTTACGCATTTACCGTGTTTCGTGGTACCGGGCGAGGCGAGCGACAAGGTCCATCAGATATTGCAAACCTGTTTTGACATTTTTCGGTAAGATATGGCTGGGGCCACATTCCGCTCTGGAATACGCTTGGATTCGGATTGTTTTAGTGTGCTATTTGAATGTTTGGTTGTTAATTGTTATTTTTTGTTGAGTTAAATTAGTTATATCTGTTTTTGTTAGGACATATATTTGTTTTGTGTTGTTTTTTGTTTGTGAGTGATAATGGAATCATCGGAGTCGTCTTCCTCGTCATCAAGACCGTTTAAAAGTTTTAACTCACCTAGAAAGAAGCGCAAGTTATCTCATCTGTCGGAAAATGAAAAAATGATGACAATTAACGTCTATAAATATGTGAAAGAGACGTGTCCTTCAGACAAATATATGTCCAAAACGGAAATGAAAATAAAGACTGCCGATATTCTGGGAATAAACAAGGCAACTGTATATCGTGTTTTAAAAGAATATAAAGAAATGGATACAATAAGGCCGCCTGCATCACCAAAACGTGGTCCGAATATAATTGAAAAGATTGACGAGTTTGACAAGTCATGCATTAGAAAAAAAGTTCATGAATTTTATTTGAACAGCGAGGTCCCGACATTAAATAAAATTTTGGAAGCAGTTAATTCTGACGAAATGCTGCCAAATATTAGCCGTACGGCGCTGTGGCGGTTATTAAAACATTTGAAATTCAAATATCTTAAAAGAAAAAGAAACAGTGCCTTAATCGAGAGACACGATATTGTATTGTGGCGCATAAAGTACTTGAAAACAATTATGAAGTTTAGAAAAGAACAAAGACCGATATATTATTTGGACGAAACGTGGGTCAATGCAGGTACATATTTTTTTGTTTACAAATTAATAACGATTCTATAATTTTCCTGTTGAATGTATTTACTTGAATTTATTTTACTGTCGACTTTAAACAACGATTGGCATTAATCTGACATGATTGTGATGTTGTTTGTTAAACGAAAAATTGACATAGGTTTTTTTTTTTCAGGACACACTGTAAGTAAAGTTTGGGAAGACACGACTATACAGTCTCGTAAACAAGCTTTTTTGGAGGGTCTGTCCACCGGTGCTAAAAACCCTGTTTCGAAAGGAAACCGGTTAATTGTGCTGCACATAGGAAGTGACAAAGGATTTGTCCCAGAGTCCGAACTTGTGTTTGAATGCAAAAACACAGGAGACTACCATGAGTCAATGAACGCAACCAAATTTGAACAGTGGTTTGAAAAAATGCTTCCGAGACTGGAGTCAAATGCTGTTGTAGTAATGGACAATGCCAGCTACCACTCAAGACGCCAGGAGAAAGTACCAGTAACAAGTTGGAAAAAAAATGAAATTCAAACATGGCTGTCGGCGAAAAAAATTTCATACGAAGAAAAGGAAACAAAAGTAGAGTTGTTGGAAAAAGTAAAAAATATAAAAAAACATCACGAGCGTTACGTCATTGACGAAATGGCTAAAGCAGTTGGTGTGGAGGTATTGAGATTACCTCCATACCACTGTGAATTTAACCCTATTGAATTAATATGGGCAGATGTCAAGGGATACGTATCAAGAAAAAATACAACATTCAAGTTAGCGGATGTAAAAAAGCTACTCCATGAAGCGCTAAGCCACATTACCCCCGAAAAATGGCAAAACTGTATAAGCCATGTAAAAAAAGAAGAAGAAAAATTAGCCTCATTAGACCAGGAAGTGGATAAAACTGTGGATTCATTTATCATAAACGTAACAGGCGAAACATCAGACAGCAGCTCGTCAGACGATAGTAATTCTGATTCAGATTTAATATAATGTAATTTTTTTATTCGTTTGATTTTATTTTCATAATCGTTTCCTATAAATAGGTAATAATAATTATAAATAGTTTATTTGGCACACACTTAAATCTTAAACTAATTACACCTGCCAATGTCAGATGATTAATTTACTAATGTGTAGGTAGATAGTTACACGAAAAACTTGATCTACAGTTTTGAGTTAAATAGTGATAATAGTAATGTAATGATAATTGTTAGGTAAAAACTGAAAACCTGAATTTTGATAGTGACAAAATAGTTGTTAACTATTAAAACAATTTATTGATGCAAAGAAGGTTGGTCTTCCCTGCGCAACACTAAAAGGTCAATGTCCGTTTTTCGCTCTCTATTTGAAATAGACTATAGTAGAGATGCTGATGAAAAAAGAGAGACGATTTCTCTTTTTAGGGTTTTTTACTCAAAGGTAAAACGGGACCCTATTACTAAGACTCCGCTATCCGTCCGTCTATCTGTCTGTCTGTCCGTCTGTCACCAGGCTCTATCTCATGAACTGTGATAGTTAGACAGTTGAAACTTTCACAGATGATGTATTTATGTTGCCGTTATAACAACAAATACTAAAAACCAGAATAGAATAAATATTTAAGGGCATACCACAAACGTGATTTTTGCCGTTTTTATATTATGGATAAAAGAACCCTTCGTGCGCGAGTTCGACTCGCATTTAGCCGTTTTTTTTACGTAACTATATGATTTAACGAGAGTTAAGTACGCGTAAAAGGTCAATCTATCTATGTTTGTTTGACGATAACTTGGTACCATTGAAATACATATTCATAAAAAATTGTGATGGAAAAACAAAAATTCAAATAACAAAATGATGTTAATGAGTAAGATAATATGATCAATCAGTCAATTGTAAAAAAACTTGAACTTGAAAAAAAACGTGCGATGTTAGTTCGACATACCTACATTAAAAACAAAAGTACAAACCTTTAATAATCCATAGATACAAGAAGCAATATTCCCTGAAACGGAAAATTATTCCAGTTGCGAATTAAATTAAAGCCGCGAAACTTACTGAAGAAAAAGATTCGAAAACTGAGCTACATTAATTTTCTAATTAGAATACTTCTCCAATCTTAATGAGGTCTCAGAAGGAAACTAGTTTCTGCGATTCTGTGATCGTTATAATTCATGAGCTCACGCGGATTTTGTTTGGTACAAATAATGTTTTATACAGGACTTTAAGGAAAGGATAGGTTGTCACAGGACCTACTCATCATTACGAACAACTTTTACTATGGGCAAACTCTGAAATCGCGAAATAAAATGAAATGTAATTTATCAGTTAAGTCAATAGGTACTACATTCGCTCTTGAATTGCATCAACCGCAATTCAAGTAAGATACTTAATTGCCGACTGATCTAAATTAGTTTCCGATTCGTTTGTTTTAAAAGTTCTAGCTCCTTCGCTCAATTAGATTAAGGAGAGGCTTGAATGGGCTGAATGAACTTAATGAGGTCGAAATATCATTATTCTTTAATTACAGTTCTGTTCTGAGCGACTTTGTTACGATCCGGAAATATGGAGTTATAGCTTCTGATATTAGCTTGGTAAGCTTCAGCATTGACGGTTTTTTTAATTCAACTATAGGTTTCCGTTTGACTGTTAGTATCTTGCCTGCTGAAGCTACGATGCGGTCTACGATGGAACACGCTTGCCTGGAAGGAACCGATTCACTCGCGACTTTGAGACACCCAGATTATATCTATCGGGAAACATACGTACGGATACGTCAATTAGGACGATATAATGTATAATGATGATGACTACAAAGATACGATTTTCGTTATGAATGGCCGTTTGCTGAAGATTTATACCAAGTTATAGAAAACGGCTGTTGCAATTTGCGGCGGCGGTTGAATTGTTCATCATTTGCATTTTTGGATAACAATAACTAGGTTGCAGTTTTAACAGGTTTTAATCTACAAACACATGGATATTTTGATGAGCATGGAATACATAACTGATGTCCCATTAATTACTTTGTCTAAATATATCTCGTCGACAAAAATATTAATGAAAAATTTTCTTTTTCCTTTTTTTTAAATTCCAAATTGGAATTTTAGCATAAGTATAATTTACTGCTAAAACTGCAAATTCGAATAGCAAACGATTCCTAAGCATCAAAATAAGAAATCGTAAGTTTTGCCTTCGAATGCCTATCACCTGGCAGTGGGCAATTAAAGTAAACTTTCAGTGCTTTCAAAGTTCAGACAAACCGACAAGAGGCGCCGGTATTTGTGTTAGGTGTCAAGAGCCATCCACCGACGGAACTTTTCTCATAACTAACTTGGCTAAGCCACTTCAACTGGCCCAGTTCTAATTGCAGAATTGTTGGAATCCACCTGTCTTGATTGCTGAGAATATTGAGGTAGCTTTAGCGGTGAATGCGAAATTAACTATTAGGTATACAGGGTTATGATTTGGTTATTATTACGTTGGTCGTCCGGCGACGAGATGGGTCGACGACATAGTCAGAGTCGCGGGTCGAACCTGGACCCGATTAGCAGTTGACCGAGGCAGATGGCATAACGGGAGAGAGCAGCAGTGGGATAGAGTGGATGATGATGATGATGACAGGGTTATGAGGAAAGGGTATGTTAAGCCGAAATTTTGTCATAGTACTCATCATTCAATTCAATCCAATTCATTTATTTCAGATTAGGTATAATATCCATGGGTGTACAATGCATTTTAAAAACATTAGGTACATATTATAATAAAAACAATAAATGAAACTAATAATCATAAAAAAAAGTCAAAGAATAAATTTAAAATCAATCAGCATCATCATCATTATGAACAACTTTTATTGTGGCCAACTCGGAATACATGAAAGAAAACAGCTGTTCCATATAAAAATGACAATAGTGACGGACAAAATGTGTGGAATAGCTGATTTTTTTTAAGTTTTTGGTAAGTGGGTGAACATGAGTAATGCATTAGCTGACATATGGTAATATATTTCGTCGAACGAAAACAGCATTTTATTTATGTTATTTTATGTTGGCGCGAGCATATAGATATTTTTTGGCAATTTCTTGGATAGTCACATAGCCATAGCCAATAACTTCACGGTTTTAATCGTTACCACCAATATACGGCGTTAAATAGCAAATACTATTCAACTTACGACTTAGGCGAATAAATTAATTTTCCTTCCATTTTTGCTAAAATCCCTTGCAAAGGTTGAGAAAAGTTGTTTTATTCACGTTATAAAACGATTGATTTAGTTCGCCAAATATACTTCAAGTTTTGTAATAGAATACTTGTTCAATTAAACCAGAAATTAGGACATTGTTCATATTACGGGCAGTGGGGCTGAGGGGTGGAATTGCATTTGAAATGAAGAACCTTAATCGACGAGGCAATTACCCGCAGATTACAAACCATTGGGATCGGTCGAAGCGTGGAACGATATTATCCATATTGCCTTCATCATCATCATTTTCAACCTTTAATCCTCCCCCGGGCGGGATACAGGCCTACCCTCGAAGGGCGATTAGGCCGTATTCCACCACGCTGGCCAAGTGCGGGTTGGTGGATTCACATACGCCATTGAATTTCTTCTCCGGACGTATGCAGGATGAATCTCACGATGTTTTCCTTCACCGAAAAGCCAGTGGTATGTAAATTCGTACAGAAGTTCGAAAGAACTCATTTGTACGAGTCGGGGTCTGAACCCGCCACCTCAAGTTTTGTTTTGAATTTTGAGCCACCAATGACCCACTGTACCGAGCGCCAGTGATGAAAAATACAATAAACCTCGTTGCTGATCTAGTCAACAAATAAAACTAGATAAGTAAGGAAAATGGCGACATAAATTAGCATAATGGTTACATTATGGAAGCAGATTAAATGTTAAACTCCGCATTTAGAACGTTTTAGTGGTTGCGAGCTATTGTCTGTGACCACTAAGCAGGCTGGGGTTGTGGTCAGGCTGTGTGCTTTATTTATTACAACATATATAGCTGTGTCCCGCGGTTTTACACGTGGGGTTATGATTATGATGATGACAAAAAGCCTATGTCTTTTTTGTATCCCTGACAAAGGTTTATGCAACAAACTAACTTTTGCATTTATAATTTTGGCTATATAGATATAGGATCATTTTGTGCGCCCCTCGTGAATTAGCAATTAGATTTTCAGTTTTCCCAACATGTCCTTTAAACATTTTAGAGTCCAAAACATGAAGGTAGATTTCTAGAGAGGTGTATCTGAACATTCCATCCCATTAGTTTATTTGTAGAATTAGTGGCATCAATTGAAGTTTCTACTAACTGCATTGTGTAGAGTGCCTATACAAACGTGTGAAACATGCGTGCGTGAATAGTTCTTAGAAGTGGTGCGACGCACGCTTCTGTCCGCACGCGCGGGTCGTCCACAACTGAGTTCACGACGCTGTGCTGCATGCTTATGCAAAACTTTCGAGTGGGATTCTACAGGAACTGTTATGGTAAGCGCTTATCATACCACGTGAGACTCGCTGGAACGTCTAATCCAGGGGTGCAATTTTTTCTAAAGAAGTGGTCAATGAGGCTTTAGACGTGCCGTTAAATAATTGACCGAGCAAGCAAAGCGTCTCTGCAACGACTTTCTAAATTAGCTTTCATCTGTCCGGATCTGTGTTTGTATGTTGGTACTCGCGTACAGGTCGCATTTCTCAACAAATCTCGACGAAACTTGGTATATACAGGTTCAACGATTTAATAGTTTTTTTTTGTTGTCGGGATTTGTTGATTGGGTGGTGACGTGCCTAAAATATATTGTCATGTGCCATAGGTTCGCCATCTCTGGTCTAGTCAATCAGTTGTATTAAAACACTAGTATTCTCCCACTTTCCCTGCACAATGCAGAAAGTACAGTTAGTGAAGTAATAGATCACGAGGCAGGTACGAGTACCTATATCTAATGTATTTTCTGCACCGCATGAATGAAGCCATTTTACATGCGTTCACACAAAGAGTATTAACCGTTGATTCAGTTTACCGCCTCACCTTGACTGCAACACGTCTCTGTTTAAAAAAAAATATTTCGAAAATGGAAATAAGAAACTTTTGAATAGACAAAAACTAGACAAAAATAAAATATAATAATAGTTGTGACAAAATATAAAATTAAATTAAAAATTCAGTATTTTAACAAAAAACTAAAAAGGCGGTACCTAGGTAAGTTGAAACAAAATGGAGAAGGAAACAGTGACGTTAGACACAGTGCTAGAAAAATTTGGGTTGTACCGGAGCTACCACGTGAAGTTGCTGATATGGGTGCTGATAGCGTTTGCTTCGAACTCGGTTTACTGGTCTAATTACATATTTGTGGCTGAAGAAACGGGTTACCGGTGAGTGATAGCTTATTTGTTATTTTTTTTAATGATTTAAATTTAGACTAAAAACGGTTGTCTTCAATGTTTTTAGACTAAAGACCGCAGTTACTTTTTGAGAAATAGAAAATTCCAAATATTTTATTCAGAAAAATTGTACATTACTTTTATAACTACTATCTTCCAAACTGGGTGTGGGAAGCCCGTGTCTTGGAAGTCAGTGTCTTCCTCAAAATTAAAAGAATAAAAAACTCTTTTAACAAGATTTTGCCCATAACCATGACGATCCCGATGAAAAGATGAATATATAACATTTGTTTCTATCGTTTCTTGGTTGAAATATCAAAAACCCGTTGGAGCCGCTGATTCCACTTTTACTGTGCAAACCAATGGACTGTGAAATGTTCTGCCTGAGGTGTTCCCCCGTAGTTATAATCTAGGTGTCAACAAGTCACAAGCGTATCGGTTTTTTTCTAGTTATACGTACTCCGCATCATTGCAAACACAAGCCTATCTAATAAAGCAAGCCGAAATCGGTCAAGTCGTAGAGACGGTAGGCGATAGGAGCAACACTTGCATTTATCCAAAAATTACCCTGTCGGGTATGTGTACTGTTCACGCAATCCGATTTTTTGTAAACAAAGAGTGATGTTTTATTTTCATTCTTATCCTATTGTGTATCGATGGTGTGAAGGACAGTGAAGCCATGGAATTGCTGCTGTTTAGATCTACTTAGAGTTGATTTAGAGTTGAAAATAAATTGTTTGTATAAATTCATAGTCAGTACTGCTAGGGATTATCGAAAAAATGACGTATGATAATGATTGATGATAGATTATATTGAGGATTATTAATGACTATTGAGGATTATTGGTGGTCGGTTTGATTATAGACAAATTCTAGGATATCATTGTTATGGTTAATGATTTCAAAATGAATAAACAGACATTTATTAGTTGAATTAAAATACGTATCATAATTTGGAGCTGTCATTTAATTATTGTTTTGGGCTGTGGGAATATTTTCGAGTAATTATTGTGTTGTTAAAAACTATTTTGTGAGTTTTTATATCATTCGTTTTTACGTAGCAGTAATTGATTTTTGTAATCGTTTTAGTTATTAGACAAATAAAGAAATCTATTTAAAGAAAATTAGTCAATTGACTGTTAACAAATTTTCTTTAAATAAGAAACGAATTGTCATTGTTATCTTGTTATATGCCGGTTTCAGGTGCCGAGACGCAAATTTCGGCAACAACACTTGTATAGTAAACGAAACGGAGTGCAGAGAATGGATTTACGACAAACCAGACAGTTTTGTTGCAGAAGTATGTATTACATTGTTAACAGTTACTTGAGATGCAACTGATATTTTTTCAAATATACCTATATTTTCATAGACTCAGCGTGAATTTTAACGCTTAAGTCTCGGTTTCTATAAGACAATTCTTTGGTTGTAGTTGTAATTCCTCAGTCATTTATTTGGCCTTTGTAGTGATGAAAGTTTTCGCTCATTTAACCTACCCAACACTGACTCGACAAAAAACAAAGAATTAAAATTTGAGTCCTATATCTTCTGACACACGGCAACATTTCTATTGACGAGCATGGAGTCTTCAACTCGTCGATCACACGTTTGTTTGTATTAATTTGTCACTTGAAATGATATTGCATGGCACACGATATTAGGCCTACATTGGGCCCAAGATTGAAGGCATTTTAAGACAGATCTAAACTAACTTAAAATATATCTGTCTTTATCATTGCAAGCCATTACACAAGGATGCCAATAGTTTTAGAAAATTTAGATCTGTCTTAAAAAGCCTGTAAACTTGGGCCTATTGTAAGCTTAGGTTTTTGTTCTTGGCTTTAGTTTTAGTTGGCTCGATGCTGAGTGGGTATGATGGACGATGGCCTTTTAATTCCTTTCCATCTGTTTTTAGGATTCTGCACTTTTATTTCATTAAAATGAAATTAAAAAAATAGTTTGTAAAGGCAAGATAAATAATAGAAAACACCGTGTGATATGATGCTTCTCATTAGTTCCAGTTGGCCTGTCAGGAATGGAAACGAACTCTGGTGGGGACCATACACAGCCTGGGGTACATGGTGGGGCTTCTCATCGTGGGCCCACTGTCAGACAGGTAAATAAACATGTATCTCATCTAGATTTTATAATTACACTCCATATTTACTTATGTGTAACGTAACGAGTAGGTACAGGAGCGAGACAGTAAATGAACATACTCGGCCTTGCAAACAAATCATGATCCTAGCGACTGTCTCGCCTGGTCAAACTGTTTATACAAACCGAGTATTCGACCGAGGTCACTGTATCCCCACTGTATTCATCATCATTATCATCAGGTGCCATCGTCATATTGAAGTCTGGAGGTCAGAAGGCTAAACTTCTTGTGATACCATAGATAGATAGATAAACTCCATACTGTACTGTTCAAATGCTGACAACTCTCTCAGTCCGGTCCACTTCTTAATGTCGTCCAGCCATTTCCGTCTCTGTGGTCCTAGGCTCCTCTTCCCCAGAATTCTGCCCGCTGCAGAACCGCAGCAACTGCATTCTGCATCAACTGTGCTAATTCGTATAGCGATACTCTATACTCGTAACGAGTAATCAACCCATTACTAGTAGTATTTATTATACTTATATGCGGAAGCATCTCTTAGTTTGTCTACCTGTCACTTCTTTTTTCAACAGCAAAAAAGATCCCTATTACAATTTGGCAAAACAGAACGCTCTCAAAAAGTTCTTAATAGTGTATTCGTTTGTGAAACAAATAACTTTGTATGTTGTAAAGGATAGGTCGGAAGAAGACGGCCATAGCGACAGGCGTGCTGGGCGGCGTGTTCGGGCTGGCGCGGAGCTACACCTACTCCTACTGGCTGTACATAGTGCTGGAGTTCATGGAGGCGGCGGTCGGAGACATCTGCTCGCCTATGTATGTTCTGAGTAAGTAAGTAGAGGACTGTTGGGCCAGACTTATGTGTTTCTCAGAACATGGACTTGATCTTGACTGCCTTTCTTCTGTGTGATGCCTTCTTCATTAGAAATGTCATAAGTGAGAGTGACAAAATAAACTCGAACACGGCTGAATAGTGTATCATTCAGTCACAGGACAGCCAATTGAATGTAATGTAAATTGAATTGAATGTAATCTCATTCTGTTTTTTTTTTCTGTCATTTTGCTATGTACTTAAGTACTTATGCATATAGGGCTTTACTATGAAAACAAACGTGGTTTGACACACTTACAGGGTACATTTTTTTCACTAGGCCAATATCTTTTGTCGCAATTTCACCCACATAGACCACGCGTGAGGGTCTTCGTATTTGGACTCAAGCTTGCGTGTAAAAGCAGGCTAAATAGCCTGCCTGCCTTATGTACCGGATTATAAAATCAGCTGTTCCACAAATTTCGAGTCGAGTGTCTTTGACATATTTCTATGGAACACAATGAGTTTATTATTCCATAAACTTATTGATGGAACAGCAGATTTTTTTGGGAATCCCGGGTTGGTCTCATACTAAAAGTTGTTCATTATGATGATTATTTATTCTATGAGCGTTTTTCAGCTTAGTATACCCTTTCCTTATAATGCCGTAGACTTGAGTTCTATTATAATTCATTGCTGGAGATGTAAGGTAAATGTGATGACAGATAGATAATAAATCCGATTAACATGATTGTACTGTATTGTTTTGTGACCGCAGTTATACGATTGTGTCGATATAAACTGGAAAGAATTGTTCTAGAATCTCGGGCTTGGAATAAAATTATAGTTATCACCCACGATACTCATAACTGCGGAGTATCATTGATACGTAAACTTTAAACAATCGGCCATGTTATGCGATGCATTGGTGTTGTATTCTTTGTTATTCTTCCTGCTAAAACATTGGGATTTAGGTAGGTGCAAGTTAATCAACAAGGCCTTTGATTGATTAGACAGGGTTATAAGGAAAGGATATGCTAAGTCGAAAAGGGCTCATAGTCATCATTATGAACCACTTTTGCTATGGGACCAACTCGGAATTTGCGTAAAAAAACAGTTATTCTATAGGCAAAAGTCATTGATACTCGACAAAATGTATAGAATAGGTGAAAATGAGAATGTATACCCTGTATCAAGTCTTCTAATCGAATTCTTTAAAGTTTTTTTTAAGTTCGTAACCTACCTACATAAGTTTACTGTTTAATTTTTTGATGCGTCTAATAGTTTTTTTTTTCCAGATATTGAAATAGTGGCCTCAAAGAAACGAGCCATTTACTACGGACTCTCAACTATTGGCTACATCATCGGCAACGTTCTTTTGCCCTTCGCAGCATGGGGCGTTCCTTACTGGAGGAACTTCCTCCGAGTCGTCTACACTCCAGCATTCCTTTTCTTCTCCTTTATATACTTGCTGGATGAAAGCCCGCGCTGGCTACTCACAAGAGGAAAAAAAGAAAAAGCTATTTTAATACTTGAGAAAATCGCAAATGAGAACAAAATCAAACTGGACAAAGATATGCTGGACAAACTACCATGTGGGGAAAACTACATCAAAATTGGGTTTTTAACTTTGCTCAAAATGACTTTTAAATCTCGGACTTTGTTGAAAAGATGTATGATTTGCCTTGTTTGGTGGGTGGCGTCAACGTTTGTCAACTACGGTACTCTGATCAACGTAGTGTCGATACCAGGAGACAAATATGTGAACTTTGCATTAGTTTCTATGATAGAACTGCCAGGAAGCTTCATATTAATCTATGTACTCACCAAGTACAAGAGACGGAACCCCCTGATTGGCTCGTTCTTCGCTGGAGCTGTGTTCTGTATTGTGCAACCGTTTTTACCTCTGGGTAAGTTTTATTTCAATTTATTTATCCTGTCTATTTATTTGTCCTATCTGTTGTTTGGTTCATACTCTAATTTTAATTTTAGGTATATCTTTTGAAGGTGCAAATAATTAACGCCAAGTCTACTAACGCAATTTCACAAGCTTGTACTATACTTTACTGATGTGCTTGAGAAATTCTATCTGTTTTAAAGTAGTTAGATAAATTTTTACGCGTGAATTTGCATATAAAGACAGGCCTTCGTAAAGTAATACCTATTTATAGCCAGAGTTAGGGCAGAGTATGTCAAACCCACTGTAAACCCTCGTTTGCTCTGACATTGCTTTTCTTTGAGGCATCTGTAGCGTGACATTCTTTATATCAAGTTTGGATCTCAAAACGACCTAGCAATGTTCTATACATGCATAGAAGAGTAGTAGTATTTTTGGTAGTTGTATACGAGACGTACAAATAGTTCTTCCGATTTTAATTGTCACGTTTGCCCATAACAGGTCTCAGAATTTTGAACTCTTAAGAAATTCAAGATCCCGCGCAGTAGAGCACTAGGTCCATTGTCACCTTTAGATAAGAGATGTTTGATCTCTTATTTCTCTGTGCCAGATCTTCCGTGGCTGTCAGTGGTAGCTTTCATGGCGAGCAAGCTGTTCTCCATGCTCTACTTCAACATCACCTACATCTACACGTCGGAGCTGTTCCCGACCTACACCAGGAACTCCATGCATGCACTCTGCTCCTCCATCGGGAGGATCGGCTCCATTGTGGCTCCTCAGACGCCCTTGTTGGTACGTATTAATATTAAACAATCTGTTCTACGTCTGCCTAATGAGTTCTACGTCAATGGACTCAATGGTAGAATAAATGTGTACTCTTGGCAAAGAAGACCAAGGGGTCTCTATCAGAATGAGGTCTGTTGTCAAATTAGCTCATAAGTAAAAGATCATCTAATCTTATACAGGCCAGGGGTTTTAGAGGGAATTATCAACTCTGCCTTCTTTGTATTGGAGAAGGGTGCTATTTGCCTAGAAGGTCTTTCAAATTCCATAAAAAGAGATGTGATGCAATTTCTGACCTACCGGTTTTCCATAATTAAAATCCACGGTCGTCACTGCAGTTTTCCTGATTAGTGATACTTTTTATATTTTCAGAATGTCTACTGGCCAGGTATCCCATCCCTCATTTTTGGTGGGTCAGCTGTCATCGCAGGATTGTTAGCTTTTCTGGTGCCTGACACTGCTGGCAATGATCTGCCCGATACAATAGACCAGGCCGTGGCCTCTGAGAAACCTGGACTCAAGGGATTCGACAACATCGGCATGTCTCAGGAATCTCTTGAAGATGATGATAGAAGAAACATTGAAGACGCTTGACGACTGTGATAAATATTTAATTTAAATTTAGATGTAAGAAAGTTGTTAGAATGATTAGAGTGAGATTTCACCAAAGCGGAGGGGCGAGACGTTGACTAATAGAAGCGTGTAAATAGTGGTCTATGTTAAGGCCCTTTACGTGGAATGCATGGAAGAATTGCTTTTGTAGATCAAAATGTGGCATTTTGTTAAGACGCTGCCAGACATTTATTGCTTCAATATTATTGTATGCAACAGACAAGAAAATGTCACCGTCAAAATGGGGCTTGACGTCATGCAGCTGTGTTAGTGTAACTTTTGCCCCTACTCCATTCTGTTTTGGTGGACTATAGTGTCAAAAACCTCGTTCAGGGTTTCACATAAGTGTAGCCGTATTTAGGTATTAAATATTTAGATGTATTATAGTTAATAGAACGGCTGTTTTCGGTAGAATGACTGGCGCCTAAGTCACTTGTCAACGATATCACTTTCTTCGTATTTTAGCTGATTACCAAACTATCGTTAAACGCATTACTTCCGAGCAGTCATTTAATAATCATGACATGTTTGAAATAGAAAATAGGATGGTGTAATGTTCAATTTGTACGCAGCGACACCTGAGCAGCGTACCTGCAATATTAATGGAAATGCACACGATGCTAGATGCTAGCGGGTGTAGACTAGGAGTTTACATTACCAGGTTAACTGCCTAACCCTCAAAATCTAAAAAAACTGTTTTACAAAAATATGTCAGGGACATTTGACAAAATGTATGTTACAATTATAACAGCTGTTTTTTCAGCAATTTCAGGGTTGGTCATGCTTATAGTAAAAGTTGTTCATAATGAGGAGTATTATAAGCCCTTTTCGGCGTAGCATGCCCTTTCTTTCTAACCCTGTATAAATAACTAGCCCTATTAACTAACAATCCATGAAACTTTGTGCCCGGTGCAGTGCTATGCGGCCTGTCCAATAGTGTTTTTTAATCGGACCTTTATTTTTGGAGATTTGCTCCATCTTCTTCTCTAGGTTTATCTAAGTCTTTAACGAACACTGATTGCCAGATCTAAACTAACTAACCTATTAGGAAAGGACAGCAATACTATTAAAAAAAAAATCAGTCTATTAAAACCTTCAAACTTGGGCCCATTATTGTAGATATTGATTGAGTTTCAATTAAAAAAAAAAAACTTAAATGTTTGGGATTTCTTCTTACTATTACTATTCGGTGGTTCGGTTCGGTTTATCTGAAAACCTATGAATGTGAATATGTTTTGATACAACTTAATAGCAATTTGGCTTATCGAACGTTTATGCATTTTTTATTTTTTTTATTTTATTCAAAAATAGGCTTGTGTTTGACCGCCATCCTGCCTGATGGGAAGCAACGATGCGGCCTACGATGGAGCACGCTTGCCTAGAAGCAACCGATTCACTCTCGACTTGAAGACACCCATAAGGTATTCTCCACCACAGATAGCTATCCAGCTCCTTGAGTATAGGATGCGTGAATAGAATTCCTACTCTTGCAGATGTAACGGTTATAGTTCCGCAACGCGCGACACGCTGTGCAGTGTCATAAATATATGTATATATGTATATATGTATATGGGGTTATTACGAAAGGGTATGCTAAGCCAAAAAGGATGATAATACTCAGCATCATCATCATCATATGCTACCTTTAATCCTCCCACTGCTGGGATACAGGTCTACCCTCGAAGACTGATTAGGACCTATTCCACCACGCTGGCCAAGTGCGGGTTGGTGGGTTCACATACGCCATTGAATTTCTTCTCCGGACATATGCAGGTTTCCTCATGAGTAGGTACTCATCATAATGAGCAAATTTACTATCATATGGGACTCGATGTATGGGACCAACCCGGAATTTGCGAAAAAAAAACAGTTGTTCCATAAATTTTTTCGAATGTCATTTACATTTTTCTAACAAAAGCTGTTTTTTTTTAACTAAGTATAATCCTTTGTATAATGAGTACTATAAACTTTTTGGGCTTTGCTGCCACACATTAATCTTCAGATAGCCAATACAAATGTTACGTGGAGATGTGGGAATATGTTGGGAATATAATAGGAATGTTACAATGTTACTATACTCTGGGTCGCAACAAAGATTGAGATCTTATTCCAGTACGATTATTACAATATCTATTATGGTGACCTGTGGGTTGTTTATAATTCATTGTGTTTGTTATAACTTGTATACTTTATGAAAATAGGCATTCATTGACAGAAAACACATTAAACAACATATTCATTTACTAACACACTTTAAGTTAACTATTATTTATTATTTTTAGCCTATTCCGTCACTGATGGCAAGGCCTCCCTATCCTCCTTCAAGCTATAGCAACTGATGCTAAAATTTTGAATTCAAGATTTACTAAATGCTAAATACTTTTGTATATATACATTATAAATAGTAGGCTTAAACAGCTGAAATTTAGTGTAAAATAAAACAGTGAATATTATCGTAAAGCGTTTCATGAACCGTCAGCTTTTTACTAAAAAAATAATCATCAAAATCACCCAGTCAAAAGTTATGAGGTAACAAACATAAAAAAAAACATAGTCGAATTGAGAACCTCCTCCTTTTTTGAAGTTAATAAAACAGTGAATATTATCGTAAAGCGTTTCATCGGATGCCGTTCCCTAGTTTATGCAGAGTATAAACTAGCAGTACCTATCTATAGGTATCAGCCACTTGTTCCAGAGTTCATGCTCTATTAAAATTCATTCTCCGTGACTGTACATAAAAAGGAATGTTAAATTGTTTGCGAGAGCTGTTCCATAACGCGCTATGTTTTTAGAGAAATTCTTCGATGGATTATACTTGAGTGCATTATAAGGTTTATGTTTGTGTTTTTCTTTTTCTTTAACGTAAATAAGCCCGCGTTTGACCACCAACTCGCCTGATAGTAAGCAACGATGTGGTCGAAGATGAAGAACGCAGACCTAGAAGATACTTATTCACTCTGACCTTGAAAGGCCCAAAATTGTATCTCTCAGGAAATAAAGAAGAGAGATAGATAGATAAACTCTTTATTGTTCACACCAGAAATTACAGACAAAAAAAAGACAGCAACACTTTTAAAACTAGTGCAACAACTGGCGGCCTAATCGCTAAGAGCAATTTCTTCCAGGCTACCTAAAGATAGAGAGAATACATAGCAAAAAAATGAAAGGTTTAAGGTCTAGGTGGTCAATACCAAGTGGATGGCGTACTATGATTATGTAATTGCTCTAGAAACGTCTGATAGAGAGACGTAAGGCAACTGCTAATGATTGGGTACTAAAAGCTGAAAACCGGCTTGAGAGGACTATCCCAGCAGTGGACTAAGATAAGCCAAATGTGATGATAATATATGGTGTAGTTTGGGAAAAGATGGCATGTTTTGTGAGCTTTTATAGTTTAGATACATTTGGATGACTACTTATAGCTTCGGAGACTCCTAATTAAAGTCCGCGCCAAAGAATAATCATCGAAAATCATTCAGCAAAAAATGTTCAAAAATATATTTTGTATTCTTGATCTACAAATACAAGGTTATAAGGAAAAGGTATGCTAAGCCGATAAGGACTGATAGTACTCAGTATTATGAACAACTTTCACTAAGGGACCATTATGCCCGTTTTCACCAATAGCCCCTAAAATTAAGACTACTAGATGCCCTAAGCAATCTATGCCTGTGGGCCCCCCTATCCGTATGTCAACTAGAGTCGGTCTTTAAACCTTTACCGCCTGAAAACATTAGTTTTTTGTAAAATAAGATGATGAGATGTAACGTACTTTAGAAGTGGAGTAGGTGCGACAATAATAAAAACCATAGCATAATTTATTTATTTATTGAAATGCGCCTTGCGGCTTTTCCGAACATTGAATTCACGCAAGATAGTATTAACATCTAACGTTTTTAACATATCGGACTCTATGTACAATATCGATAAATTATCGAGCCTTTCTTGTATCATCTTTGTCCTTTATTCATTTTTTAATATTTTTAATTTTGAAAAAGAACGTTCCGCTGAGTTTCGAGATAATGCGATGCTGATCATTTTGCTTATTTTTTCAATTTTTTTTGTGCAATAACTTTAATAAGATTAAATAAAAACTCTCAACCAAGCAGTTTTCGAACCTATGAGAAAATTACAGTTGCCAAAAGAAAAAAAATATATACGGTAGTTGACACTGACATTACGTTTCGCTTTGGTTTGTTTTGTCTGTCAATGTCAGTGATACGATTAGCATTTAGCAGGTTGCAGACGAAGATTTTTAACACGCTTTTATTAGCTTCACCTGTATGTTTGTATGTTTGTATGTTTGTATGTTTGTATGTTTGTATGTTTGTTTGTATGTAACCGACTCCTTTGAGCGCGTTTTTGACCCACTTTAAACGGTCAGATTTCTTTCAAACTTTGTAGATATATCGAGGACCGATGACAATACACTAAACAAATCGTGTTTTTTAGTTTTTTTAACTATTAATTTTTTTATTTATAGATTGAAGTAAATAAAAAATATGTTTAAGGTATTTTACTATATTCTTTCAGAAAAAAAAAATTAAAATAGTAACATAAAAAATTTGAAATGTTGTCAATTCGAATTGTCAAATGCACTAGCGGGCAGCGAGTGGGCAAGCGGGAGTGGGGTTATGACTCTAGGTCGGACTCTATGTCAACATAAAACGCGCGAATTTTCAAATTAGAGCCAGGCCACACGGTGCGGCACCGCACCGCACCGCATCACTCCGCACCGCACTGGCGGCCACACGAGCAGTGCGGCGTCGCAATGTTCTTACGGCGCCGCTGCGGTACCGCAACATTGCCCAGTTGACGACAGTCTACCAGTGTTGCAAAAGTCCCCGATTTATCGGGAGATCTACTGATTTTGGACATCGTCTCCCGATATCCCGATTTAGCGACCCAATCTCCCGATTTATGGAAGATAGTTTTAAATTTTTTTTAGTTAGTGTTAGATAATAGTTTTTTTTAGATGTGAAGTGCCCACAAAAATTTAATAATAATATTAAAATGTCATCTAAATAATTTGACTTAGTTTGTTTTTTGATAAATAAACGTGTTTGATTGAATATTGTATTTTTTTTGTCATATACCGATTTTAGGTACAAATATCTATGGTTCACCTTAGTTCACCTGGTGGACCACGGAAGGATATGTTTACCCGTGGTCCACCAGGTGGACAAAATAGGTGTACCACGGGTTAGCACTGAAATATACCGATGTTTAGTGGGCAACTCTACCGGTTTGTAACATCTTCCCATGCTTTTACTTTCAAATTTTTGTTTTTAAAATTGTCATGAAACTTGTCCCACAGTATTTCCCGTTCCTGTATCAACGAAATGAGGTAGTTCCACACCGGTTCTCATTTTTTTGTATGATATGGGTACACGTAATTATCACCAACGATCGTGCACTCTCGTCTATGCCGTACAAACACCTGAGCGGCGCCGCTGCGGCACCGCACTGCTTGCACCCCTCCCCGCTTCGTCTGCCTCGCACCGTTGTCCGGTGCGCCTGCGGTGCGGCGCCGGAGCGGTGCCGGACGTACCGTGTGGCATACCATACATTTTTATATGTAGGAAAACGTTGCGGCACCGCTCAGGCGCCGCGCCGGAGCCGCACCGCACCGTGTGGCCCGGCCCTTAGTCCTAGAAACTTTTTTTGGTGTGGTTTTTGGTGACGTGAGAGTGAGACGTGACGTGATGCCCTAAGGAAGGATTTTTTTTTGTGCTTCTTCTGGTGCACCCTCAGACGTGATGCCCTAGGCAATTGCTTAATTTGATTAAGGATTAATCCGTCACTGGACCAACACTGTTATCGCGAAAAAATATCATAAAAATATTCCATAAAAAATGACAATGACTTTTGACAAAATGTAGAGCAGCTGATTTTTTTTCGGGATTTCCGGGTAGGTCCCATAGTAAAAGTTGTTCATAATAATGAGTACTATGTCTTCTTTTCGGCTTAGCCTTTCCTTAAACCCTGTATTTTTACAAATTTAAAATATGTCCAGCGACAGTTTAAACATTTAAAGCCTTTCCATGGAATGCCTTCACGATACTTGTATTCAATAATACTGGATAATCTGCAGCTTACCAGCTCTCCACGTAACGTGCGATGTTTGCGAATGAATTTTTGGACGAAAAATAAATTTATGCAAACATTGAGGTGTTAAGGCAGTTATGCATTTTTGTGATAGCTGGATATAGTCGGTGAAATTGAATCTCTTGGTCGTAGCGTTTTTTGACGGAGCGGTCGTGGTCGTCATGCTGTATCATTGGCAGCGGCAGATGCAATGCGCTTTACGATGTTTTGCTCTGTCACGACCTTGCTCTGTTAATGAAATAAAAAAAAATGTATTAAATAGGTTGAAATTGAATATACCTTGTTAAAAATCAAGAGATAGCGCAGGATCGTTATCAATGGCGTTCTCTGGTGTCGGATGCCAAGTCCCAGCTTGGGTCGCTGCGCCAGAGGAGTACGTATTTAAAAATCAAAGTGCTTTGATCATTGTTTTTCAATTAATTCTCATTTTCATCATCAGTTCTCCTAGTTCATTGCTGCATTGATTCTGATAAATATATAAATATAATATTACATAACTGTAAATACCTTTCCTAGAACACAGTATATTGCAATCAAAATATATCTACCTACACGGTTTCGATAAGCAGAAAAAGATATTAATTAGTACTAAATGGTCATTTCAAATTGGAAGTGTAGAATATTGTGTGAAATATACGAAAACGCTTTCCATTATGAATTGTTTTCAAAAAACAAAGCTACGCAGTTCATTCCGCGAAATAGGAAAACCGCCCTCACCCGCTGGCCGTCCAACAAAACTGAGGGTGGGACCGGAAGCGGCGCCACATCTGCCGCTTTCGTTCCGCACCGGAAGTACCCACACTCGGAGCTCACCCACAGAGCTGGCACGCGCTCACTTTGGGGTTGACATTCAGAAATAATATTTTAAAGTGGTTTGTTTTAACTTTTTGTCGCTAAATTTTGATCGATTTTCAACTTGATTTTTGTTTACTTACAAATACTTTTAATAGAGTTTTTCCAACATTTAAAGGACAAGGCAAGCAAGTTAGTTATTAAATAAAATTTGGTAAAAAGTGCCAGTGCTATGATTAACTAAGAAATCCAGCTGCCTAATAGATAACAAATGGGTAACTGCCAAATAGGTAACGAATATTCATTCATATTTTTATTCCTTAAATTTTTGTCCTTAATCCTATGATTTTATGAAAATCACTTTGATAAAGATAAAAAAAAAATACATCAAACATTTCATCAATATTTCAAAGCAGAAAAAAATCTTGTCTAAACCTTGTACCTACTATTATTTATTCTGTGTCCAGAGTCGGACTGAGTGCCAGCAATAACGAACGCGTCAGTCCTTCCGGAATCACGGCGTTTGATCTGCACGGACGTGCCTTGAATGCGGCCCTGCCTTGTATATTGATGCCTGATAATGGGTAGCCCTTGAACGGGGGAAATTAGCTGTTGTTTGGCAAATAAAGGAGGAAAACTATCATAATAGACACGTCCATGAATTAATATCTTGCTAGGATAAAGAAAATATAAAAAGACTGACTAAAAGGCATTAGATAAGGTACAGACATGCGATTGTAAGCAATTTTAAATTGTCTATGAATTATTATTTTCTTATTATTCCTTCCCTTATTTGTCTATTTTGACTGTTAAACATTCTTATAAAAATGCATTAGCCTGAAATATATTGAATCAAATACCTTCTGCTCTTTGACTTTCAAAAATTCTCATTAAAAAATCGGGTGTTTTATACAAAAAGTTAATTGACCGCAGACAAAATGTATGGAGCAGTTGATTTTTTCTTGTGAGTTGTTGAAAATCGTAGAACAATGCATAGAGTTGCACTCAAATTATCTTCAGTGTTTTCGAGTTGACCCTGTATATTCATATACATAATAAATACTAAGAAATAACAAAGATTAGGAAATAAAACAAGAAATGAAGACAGTATTTTCTATTATTGTAAGCTGCAAGTTGCAATCAAAGCTGCAGGGTTGTCACAATCGCCACAATCAGTGATACCGATCCGAGGAAACGAGGCGCGGACAACCCGTTAAACACACCTCTGCTCGGGGCCATAGCTTGACTGCGATAGTCTACACTTACTATTAGTTTAAAGAAATAAGGAGGGTTTTGCGTACATTTTAATTGTTTTTTCGTTAACAGGTGAGGTAGTAAGTATAAGCCAAATGATTAGCCTAAAGTCAAAGCCTTGGCCGATTATTGCCATTGGATTAAAGGCCTTGAAGGGTTAAATAAGCGCCATCTAGTTTTATTAGTTTAAACTAAACTATGAAGACCAGCTTGAGTGGGTTGGTCAATACTTACTAATTATATTAATGAGAGAGAGAGAGAGAGTAAGAGAGAGCGTATATGACGTCATCTGGAAGTCAAAATGACTAGTGCCCGTTGTCTGTAGCCGGAATGGCAGAGTTGGGGTCGATTTTCAGCAACAAATATAAAAAACACGATTTTTGTTTGAAAAAACTTTATGAAAAGTGATCTCTGGAATACATGCTGGTTAATTGTTAGGCCATAAATAAGCAAAGAAATGCTGTGTTGATTACAAAATAATTAAAAAATTATAAATGGACACATCCCTGAAAACAATTTTGTGGTAAAGAATCTTTCCTCACGCTATATTGACTCTACTGAACGTAGTCCTGCTGTATTGCTCAGAAAAGAAATCAGCAGTGTATTTGTTGAAAGCCAGAGTAAGTTGAGTCGTGGAGAGATGGCTGCGATAAACGGGATCCTTTTGTTGCAAGTCCATATTGGATTTTTTCTTTTATTAGTTTACAGGGATAGAAATGAGTCGGTTAAAAACTGGTGCTTTCTACTCGAGATGTTTCTATCTTTCAATTACTTTTTTGTGCTACTTCTTATTTTCAGAAGTGATTATTACAAAACTTCTAAAATATAGGTAAGTAGCATTCACGCTAATCATCCGCTTCTAAGTATATGTCAAAAATATAATAGGCCATAGTTAACTAAGGAAATTACTATATTTTAACCACATTATTCAATTCCTACTAAAAAAAATATTTCAATAATTTTCTCAAATTTTAAGAAGACACTTTTACAAATCGCATATTTATACGTAGGTATATTTGTACGTTGTAGGTACCTACCTACTTACCATATCCGTATCGCTATTTCCAATTAATTAATGAACCTTTAAAATATTCGATTCAATACGAATCAAAGACTCGATACTACTCGTAATACTCGCATAGAACCGTAATTTCATAGCTAATGAACCGGGCCTCTAATTTCACCGAGTATTCATCATAGATCATTAAGCGGCACCAATTAACGTTTCGGCGAATCTGTTCTCTTGACGAATTTGATATAATTCTGATGGATTGGTGCTAATTTCATTTCACATAAGCATCGGTTATTGCTCAATGGTTTTATGATCACAGATCTCGTACGTATTCAATTATTTATACCTAGATACTTAGGTAGTTAAAGGTAGGTAATATTGAATTTAAATTCTTAACATTTAGAGCTTGGCTTCAAAATTATCAGATTCAAATTGATCTAGTGAGAAGTGTAGCAAGATCCGTTCGTCTGAAGTCTGTGACATTGAAAAGACAATTTCGAAACTGAAATTGAGTTGGGGAAGACACGTTACTAGGTAGAGTGTTGTCAGGTGGACTAACGTTGATGGATTGGTGGCCATGGACCGGTATAAGAAGCCTCGAACGATCAGCAGGTCGTGCGTTTGGTCGACGATATTGTACTAATTGCATGTCGAACCTGGCTCAGGACGAGGCGTAGGTACAAGAAAAGAGGCTTTGGAAACTAACAAAATGTCTGTTATGTGAAGACGTTTGCTGACAGTAAGTACCTATCTGCTTAAGTGAAAATTCTCTATATTTTTTGTACGTGAATCTGTTTTTTTAACGAAAAATATTTTGGGCTGAAAATATGCCTATGATATTATTTTTATACAGGAGTGGTTTTGAATAACCACGACAATACACTAAGCAAACGTTCGCCGTGGTATTATTATGCGCCTCAGCTTTGACACTAAAATAATATCATTGGAAACTTCCAAAAGATCCCCGACCCTCTAGCACTTCCCAAAGTGCTAAAATTGACCGTATTCATCAGAGATATCGGAAATTCCCGAGGACCCAAGGGCTCTAAAGTCCAGATTGCGTCGGAGCTTTGAACAGCCTCCAGAAGTTTGCAAACGGTTGAGGATTATACTAATAAATCATGGATTATATACGCATGCGTCAATCTCGAAGTTATAATGCAACTCAGACCTTTCTAGTGATTCCAAAATGTCATAGAGTATTAGGAATACCGTCATAGATGGGAGCCGGGTAACTAGTGCCTGATTTATAATTTTCTAAGGTACAAGTTCTTTGTGCGACTCATCACAGCATGAAGGTTTATTATTACCTACTAAGCTGTTAGGCATCTGTCCCCATGTACACTCACAGATTGTCTGTTACGAATGTGCTCGTAGTAAATCAATGGAACTGAAAGGTTAGGTGTTTATTTTTGTTTCGTAACAGAAATCGGAACTGTACCCAAAACAAATTTTCTTTTTGGCGTCTCCACAAACATAAAACGAGAAGAAGAATCAGTGCAACCGTAAACCCCATGATGAAATATCTACGAATACGTAACAAAATCTCAGTATAATACACCCAGCGCCATACAATCAAAAGCGGAAGTTACGTGTGCAAAATATCGCGGCGAAAAATTCCGCGCGACATCTAAATCCACACCTACCCGCGTCCTGTAGGCGTTCAATCTTCGTCGCTTCTGCATAATCTGATCTGTGTGTCGTCACGTGCCGTATTGGCTGAATGGGCGTCACGTCTCGAGTCGCCTGACATCGTCGCAGGCCAACTTTCTTGATTATCAACACGTGGCGCGAATGTAGACAAACTTGCGGCTGTAGGCACTAATCACGGGTAGCTTCCTCGGCTGAACGGTTGATTCACTCTGTTTTATATTCTTTGAGTGTTGTTGTTTAGTTTTGGGGATTGAGGCTTTTTGATGTAAAGATACAATAAAAAAATATGATTTTGCTGCTCTTATTTAAGCAGAGATGACGGGGAATTTGGCTTTTAAAATACAAATTATACACAAAAGTGGTACCTCTTGCAGATTTTTTCATCAATGTTAGACCTGTGTTTTATGAATCTCATTAATTAATTTCATTATCGACATTGATATGAAACATTAGAGTTGAATAAATAAAACTTAACCTAAACCTAAAAGACACTCTAAAACCTTAGGCAATACCAAAATCATAATCAAAATGTATTGCGAACCTACGTAAATACCAACTCACGCAAAGACTCCTCACCCAAAGCTCTCCATCAGTCACAAGCACACTTCCTACACAAATCAGAGCATATTTATCTGTAATCTGACTCGCTAATTTGTGTTAATAGGCCGCTGTAAGAACGTCGGGCTTTACTTAATTACCGCCGGAGGAGCTGCGAGTGACGCGGAATGCAAGAAACCTCGTCTTTGTAGGCGGTGGACACAATGAAAGGTATTAGATATATCTGCTTAGTGTTGACGTTTTATAAGTTTTACTATGATACTCGTAATTGACGTGGTTTCGAAAAAAACTGTTTCTGTCAAAATGGGAGCTCTCTCTGATGAAGATCACTGAATGTGGTCGAAGCTGTTGGAGTAGAGTAAGTAGACTTAGACGCAATATAATGTGAGTGTTCCCGTTTTATAAGTCTTAGGTACTTTGTTACATTACCTATATACACGGTTATAGGGAAAGTATATTCTAAACCGAAAAGGGCTCATACTCGTAGCACTGATTGATTATGAACAACTTTCCGCTAACTCTGAAATCGAGAAAATAAACCAGGTATTCCAAAGAAAATAAAATCAGCATAATTTTCCTCATAACCGTGTAGATAAAGTCTGGTATAGGTAACCTATTTACTTATGTTAAATTTCTAAATCGAAAAATGGTGACTGAAACTATATGATCTTTGAAGTATAAAATATATAAGTCAATAGTCTTGTGTTTGTTAATTCGTCTATGTAACAAAAATACAACTTTATTTATTCCTAGCAAGCCTTTTACCGCAGTCGGCGCTCCATTGTGAACTCGCCCTAACCCGCCGGCCGAAGCGCGAGTTGTGAAAAACATCTGGAGTCGTTCATTAGCCATGCAAATGTAGTTCTCCTTGATACAATTATTGCAGGCGCCTGTAATATGCTAACTACCCTCTGTAATATGCTAACCGACCTCTGCTCGTTACGGCCTTCTGGGGTTTACTAGCTTTCTTTTGGACGCTGTTATGGCTGTTTCAGAGGACTTTTTGTGCACTCATTACCAACTAACAATTTTTACATTTTATACCGTCTCTACCCATATTTTGTAGATTTACCGATTGGTTTATCTAAAAATGAGTAAAATAATCATTATAAGAAACTTCCGTCCGATACATTAAAATAAGTGAAATCTGTGACATAAATAAAAATGTACTTACGTTGGTTAGGTACCTACTTAGCAGTTAATTAGCAGTTCGTATTATTAGTTCGTAATAAAATATTTTGTACTAACTTTAATTAAATTAACATTTAAAGTATTTATTGGATAAGTATTTAATTAGTTGGTTTTTAATAAGATATCTAACCTTTATTTCGTACTTTTCAATCAGGAAGAAAAAATCTCAAGTTTTAAAACGCCGAATAAAAGTGTCTTTCCGTTCGAGTAGCTCGGCATTTCCAATTAAATTAGGGATGCGAACAATCTTAGCAATTAGCACAATGACGTTTATTGAAATACTTCCGAACAAACTTTCCGGCAAACTTCTAGCTTTTGAATTACATGAATGAAATTAAGCAATCAGAATGATTCCACCAATTTGTGTATTGAAAAATACTTCCCAAACCGACTTGTTTACGAGTCGATTGCTTTTGAAAATATCGAAAAGAAAATCGCTTTAAAATGACGCCTGACGCAGAATCATCACGCCGAACTATGAAATACCGCCGTCCGTAGCTTCCGTGCATATTGGAAAATGGACGAAATTTTAATTAAAACTCTATATTTCATCGGAATTGAAAATTTCCGGCCGCTTGAAACGCTCAATCGACAAATTACAATGGAATGACAAACGGAGGTCTACACTGTTCGTTCCATTTATGGAATAAATATACTGAGCTTCGTGGTTTTAGTCGCGATTTTTGGTTTCTGGTCTTTACAATACCTATACCTCTTGTAGCAAAACTATAGGTATATTATGATACATTTAGATTCTTCTCAGATTTTTTTGATAAGAAGAAAGAAGACATATAACAATTGTTCAATGATAAAATGCGTGCACTTACTTACGAAATTAAAAAAATATATTCAAAAAGCGTGCCTACATCAAATTTGTTCCTGGCATTGACTACCAAATACAAAACTATAAATAGTATCCACACACTACCATTGCTCCTTTTCGGTAGTATCATTAGGCAGTTCCATTGCCATTGGATATAAGAAGATCCCAATCCCGACGCCTTTTTCCCATTAAGCCGCTCCAACAGCACTTTTCCCATAAAATTAACTTTCGCATTTATAACATTACCATGATTAAAATAGGCTACAATAGGGTAAAGTCCGATGATTCGTCGATGTAATAATGAGCGCGCGAACGGGCCTGTATCTGTTTTTAATCAGGGAGTGTAAATAAAGCCGGTGGAGAACGTCTCCCCTGGGGGGCCGATAGCGGACTATGGACCGAACTTGTTTTATTTACGGCGATGCTTTAATTTAAATAATCTGCCGTCATCAACGCGGTTGCGCCGGCTTTTTGGACGATGTAGTTAGTTTGTTGGTTCATAAATTAAGCTTGCACATGTTCATAACTTCTGCATGTTTTTCACATAGATGCGGAGAAGTTAATTTTATGAAAGCCTCTCTACGATATCAAAGTTACAACACAAAAACACAACAACACAAAAAAACAAACGCAACATAGTATACACCTACGAGTATACATAGCTGCCGTGGGTCTTCAGCTAATGCAGATAGCACACCTTCGCCGTGAAGCCATAGTGACGACTTGTTTTTACGACTTGAACCTTAATCTCTGATCTATGCTATTTAGAAGCATATTCATATTAAAACTTTACCATCGCGTTGATCAATAAATGTTATTGATATAAAAGGTCTACCTCAAAAATATTCTATATCCGATGGCATTTAGGCTCGCACATCCTAAACCGAAAATGACTCGGACAGTTTTTAAAAATATACTTAGTGACATTTCGCTGACCTTTCTGGCAGACCCTTGTCAATCAAGTAGGCGAGGTGAAGGCTAAAAATTGCAGGAATGTTATTCTATAACCTCACCTTTATTTATGTCTTATATCTTTGGGTCTTTACGCTTATTTATTTTTAAACATGTAAAAACGTTTGCCTTTTATTAAATTGTTTTATTTAAACTAATATCTCTTTTAAAAGACTTCAAAGTAAAGTAGATATTATTTAGAAGGTAATTTCCGGTGTTATGTAACGCTAGTCTGACTACTCGTGAAAATATAATTTGGTTGTCTTATTAGTAGGTATCACGGTTTACAATGCCGAAATAATTTGCTACAAGAACGCAAGAAATTAAGCGTTAATCCCAAAATTAACCAATTAAAATCTTCGTAACAAACTAGAAAACAAGTAGAAAATTTTCATAATATCATGTTAATACAGTTTTTTTGTTGTATAATGCCTGTAAAACAATAAATTGAATGACCACCTTCAAACCCTTTTGAGACCAACTAGTTTATGATAAATCATCATCATCGGCCCGTTAATCGCCGGGTGCAGCATAGGCCTCTCTTCTCGTACGCCACTCATTCTGGCCCTGTGCCAATCTTGTTCAGGTTCGTCCGCATATCTATACATACTTACTACCTACTTACTTATTTGTCGACAAGAAGGAAGTCTCCCAAGTTACCCGGCTGCGACGGGTACCCACCACGGCATGACCTATTTACTTTCAAACTCTCAATATTAAAACCTTATCATGCAATTCGAGCACCTTTGATGATTTGATCAAAGGCCGAGAGCCGTAGATGGGAGATTTTTTACAAGTTTACCGTAGTAGAAAATTACCTGTCGCGCGCATTAGCGCCGTGTCATCCCGCGGCATGACGTGAGGGAATGGAAATGCGGGATCATAAATATTTGCTTCTGAGCACAGTAGAAAATATATGAATACTGCGTACTTCATTTTTGATTCGTTTACTGTGTTTTTCCGTTGTTTTCAGCCATTATCAACGGTCTTGTTTGTTTGTTAACTAAAACGAAATACACATGATCATACTATCTACTCATACTCAAATTATAACTTTTATCGGAAGGATAAAATATTAATAACGATTATAACGACTCGTGTTATTTTAAGATTTCTATAGCAGTTGCTGTTATTTTTGTCGTGGCCTAACCATTTGTGACTAACAATAGAAATGGATCAAGCATCTATCTACCTTCAACAACCGAATTCGGGCTAACTGCGGATTCCACGCCGCCACAACTTTTACGGGAATCTGCAGACAACGGGTTAGGAGACCATGTTCTAGAGTTCTACTGGTCAGGAAACGTTGTTCCGGACTAATTCTTATCATGAACGATAAGATGTTTTTTTAAATGACTATAGAAAAAGAGAGTGCTAAAACGATGAGGTAAGCAGTTTATATTTTGCTTAAGCAGCAAACCTAACTTGGAATCTATGAAACGTGATGTAGAACCAAAATTAGATAAAATCTTGCTGACGAAGATCACGTGCATTGCGTTTGTCGACCTTCTAGTTTTCTTACGACTTAGTTTTAATCCCAGTTATTTTTGCAAAGTGCGCTGCGCTTCGTGTAACATTCAGTTTTTGTGTGCAAACATAAAAGTAAGTACTTACCTTTATCGAAATACTTATTTTCCTTATTAAAACTCAAGGGATCAACAACACATAAGGAAAAAATCTGATATTATTTCGACCGAGTTATTTTGCTACCAGTTTACGGCGCCCCATTATCTTCTTGTTTTGTACACACTTGATTAGGAACCTACTAACATGGCCGCTGTCTTTGATCTCACCGGGAAATTTCCTCAAAGTTTAATTTGTTTGTTTCTCAAACATGTCAGAGAGTAGGTGGCCCATTAACTTGTCCTGTGGAGTGGAAGTGAGTTTTAACAAATGAAGTGTGCCGGCGCCGGCGTGTGGGGTGTCACATCTAATGTTCCACTCGAGCACATCCTATTTGACGGCTTAAGTGCGCAGAGATTGGAACCCGCGCCTTCGCGGCGTCGAAACAGTATCGTAGCTGAAGCGACCAACTTATCCATAGACTTGACTCGGAGAGCCTTTTTTCTATTTTCTAAACGAAATTGACAGTGACTCGTTGAATATTTTTAGTTCCGACAATTTGCCACCTCCACTTTTAACTTTGTCGTGCTTTAAGAAATGACGTTGTTTCAATCTTGTTTATCTTGCATAGGACCAGTCAAGTGTGTGACAGATTTTTGATGGTTTTCAGTTTGAGAGATGTTGAAAATCATAGTTAATGTAAAGCCAACAACAAAGAACGCCTCTTGATAAACAATAAACAATATCATGGTTTTCTTTTACTCAATTCTTTAGGTCTCTAAACTACTGTATGTTTCAGAGCTTGAATTCAGCACAATACAGTCATGCCCTGTATCAAAAAAGAACGAAAATTCATTATTATAATTAATTATAGCCTATCTTCAGATCTAAAACCACAGATTATTCTGTCCACATGAAGAAATTTCAAACCATTTCAAACTCTCTAGGTTCTGTAATTGAATCGAAATTTCCCAGCTTAATAACTGATAGTTTGATTCTAAATTACATCAAAGTTTGGGTTAACAGCTTAACAAGCTGAGCTCTCCCATTTGTTACCTGGAGTTGGGAACTTACAGGTAGCCCGTTAGTCACTGGTAACGGGTCATAGTGCCGGTACAATGTAGGTACTCGTAACTGGAAGGAGCGGAGTTTCTGTGGTCATTTTCAGCGACAATCTTGTTTTAAAAATAGTTCTTTTTGTTATTTGCATAATAGTTGTTACCAGTGATTTCGGTCGCGTGGTAATATCGTGATAGGATCTATCTACCAATTTTGTGTTATTTCTTGTAATTTTATGACAAATAGATTTATTTTATACCATGATCATCGGTGTAATATGCACAGTAATACTTTGTCTTTTCAATCAAATTCCATTCAGCCGTAAAAAGATGCGAACAAACATACTGAGGAAGGTTAGGTAATTTTATGTGAAAATTTTAATATCATTGTTTCAGTTTTCAGTTTTACAAAACTTTCAACTTTTTTTACTTTAAATTACTGTCATTTTTCGGCTGTCAAAGTAAGAGTAGGTCTCTATATAGTAGTTGTTAGTTCCTAAGTACTTTTTTATATCTTTGCTTTCACGGTATGCAAAAATCACGTATTTAAGCAAACCCATGGACCCATGTTGACCTTAGTCATCGATCAAGTCTAATCCGACTTCGGTGACCTAAATAGAAATATTTGAATTTGAATTTGGAAAAGGTCTGATGATATTAGGCACCCCTCGCTACTCGCTACCCGCTACCCACTACCCGCTACTCGCTACCCACTACCCGCTACTCGCTACCCGCTACCCGCTACCCGCTACCCGCTACCCGCTACCCGCTACCCGCTACCCGCTACCCGCTACCCGCTACCCGCTACCCGCTACCCGCTACCCGCTACCCGCTACCCGCTACCCGCTACCCGCTACCCGCTACCCGCTACCCGCTACCCGCTACCCGCTACCCGCTACCCGCTACCCGCTACCCGCTACCCGCTACCCGCTACCCGCTACCCGCTACCCGCTACCACCTACCCTACCGAGCTCACTAGCTCACCGAGCACACACCCTTACACCTTAGCATCCCTAAGTCACCCCAAGGTCGCGCTCAGGTCTCATTAAGCAGAGTTAACAGAGAAGTTGACATGTTATTGAATATTTATAAGCTCCCTTTGCATAGGGGTATAAAACGAGAACGATTCTCACCTGATTTCACAACAAGCTAAGGTGCTCCAGGAAGACGATACAAAACAATACGGTAAGTTTAATTGCTATTTTTTTGAAAAATTGACTCAAAATATTTTATTTATGTTTTGTTATATACCTCATGTGCACAATTAATCGTGCAAATTCTGTTTAGTAGGTGCTTTTAAACAAACTATTTAAATCTTTACTCATACGAGTATACACTTTCCTAGCATACAAGACAAACACATAGATACTTTTGTTACATCCTCTACCTTTACTACAAATGCTCTCCTAATGTTGCTTGGATGAAATCACTTTTTGTAATAAGGTCACTAGTCACACTATAGTTTTGAGTCGTTTTATAATAACCATGTTTTATAAACCCATGACGCAAAAAGGGGGTGTTGTAAGTTCGACTAGCTAGGTGTGTGTGAGTGTGTTTGTCTGTGACATTGTAGTTTTTAACCGATTTTTTATTTGAAAGAGGTGGTTTTAGACAAATCTTATCAAAATCGATTCAGTCATTTCAAACTTCAAAAATTTAAATTTAATATTTGTCTTTGTTTCTTTATTAGGCGATATCAAAAAAGATTCATCAGCCTAATTCTGTTAAATTTTCCAACAGATGTCGCTTCAACAGTTCTTGTTCACCCTCTTCATGCTGGCTCCCCTGGCCTGCGCCCACCTGGGCGGGCAGCTAGCCACGCAGGACATGAACCCGCGGGTGTACTGCGGCCGCGCCCTAGCCAGGATGATTGCTACCATCTGCTACGACGACCCCGGCATCGACAAGAGATCCGAACTTGGTACTATGTACGGTGAGTAGCTGCTTTTAATTCAGGGTCTTGAATTCTAAAAATTGAATTCAAGTCGAGAGTAAATCGGTATCTTTTAGGCAAGCGTGCTCCATCGTAGGCCGCATCATTGCTTCCTATCAGGCAAGATGGCGTCAAACGCAACGCAAACGAGTGATTTGCTCGTCTCGTCACTCAATAGCATAAAAAAGGAACCTTAAGGACTTTGGGTTTGTTTGAATGGTGAATTGAAATATTTGCTCTGGGTCTGGGTGTTAGTTGTCTTTGTATTTGTGTAGTTCCATTGCATCCCCGACACAAGGTATCCTAGTGGGCTCTACCTATACCTCTATATATTATATAATCCGACTTCGGTGGCTATATATGAGCTATGAGTGGGAAACGTTTTTTTTGTTTCTTTAATTGTGTTTAATTTATTTCTCTTTTATGCCTAACGTATTAAACTAATAACTACGCTGAGTTTCCCTAGGGCGTAGTGCCTGCGGCATACTCGTATAAACAGACCCGCAGTATGATTACGCACCCGAACGGAGAACATTGTGAATGATGAATTAATTATTATTTCCCTTCGGTGAAATAGAATTTCATTCTTTTATTCACAAAATAATCATTTTTCGAAAGTTAATTAGTGTAGACGCTATGCGTATGATGTTGGTATTAATTTAAAACATTTCCATTTATCTCCAGGCTCGCTTATCCCTCCGTACTACAAAGAGCAGGAGAACCACATCGGCTGGCCGTGGATGTCCCCGAAGGTCTCCGCACTGGGATCCCTCCGTGGGAAGCGGTTCACAAGCGGCGGCGTCGCTGACGAGTGCTGTGACAAACCTTGCAGTGTCAGCGAGCTGCTTTACTACTGCTAGATAACTAAGAAACAATGTTGAAAAGTGACTCAGAGAAGTCCAGGCCTCTGTATGCGAAAATCTTTTTGAGCTCTGTGAATGTAGGCGCAAATCGTAATGGCCAGACTCAGCGCCCTTCTGGAACCTAAAACATGCCATTGCGCAGCTGTTTGAGAGCATTCGAGAGCTTAAAAGGATTTTACTGTACTCTAACAACAAAAACAGAAGAGAAGAGAACAGAGCCACCTGGTACTTTTTTGAACCACCAGCAAACGAACGGGAAATTGCATCGATTTTTTCAAGGCGAGTGCTTTGTAGGAGACTATTTCATAGAGAAGATTCTTAGTAAAAAAGTCCAAAATTGTAAGTAACTAAGAGTGCTTATAGTTTTGCGCTCATAGTACCTGTTCTTTCTTATACTCCGAGTTACTTGACGTTACTTTTGGATGGTCTTGGCTTTACTGAGGTCTTCTCCACGTGGCCTCTTTGCTATTGTTAAGAAAACAAGGATATTGTATTAAGTAGGTACGTGTAAAATTTTAGGTTTCAAAAGGAAAAAGTTCCTGATGTAACGTAATATGTATGCCTGTAAGAATTATTTGGTCAGTGTCAGTCAGTGAGAGCACTAAAATTAGTTTAATAGGCACTGCATTAAAATTGGTGCTTTATTCGTGACGTAATAGTTAATGCGTGCTTGTAGACATTATTCCTAACTTATAAAACCTGCTTAAACTTAGCCACTGCTTAAAATGTTCTAACAACTTTTCACTGACGTGAAATGTCATGTGGGACGTCATGGAAAACTTTAAACAACGGTTAACTTTAAGCAGGCAATATAAGGCCCTTAATTAAGCTGTCGTCACTGACTGGTTCTCACCAAAGGTTCACCAAAATTTTAAAGCAAAGAATTTATATATTACGTAGTAAATAAATTCCTTGCTGTAAAGCGATTAAGTTTTTAACGAACTCTCATTGACAATTCTTCAATAAGTTGAATGTCTAAAACGGGCGGTTAAATAAGTAATCGTCGTATTAAATTTTGGTGAACTAGGCCTCAGGCACTTTATGTTAAATGTAATGTAAGCGGGAAATATGTAAAATAATTGTAAGCATTAGATGCTTATACCTATTTGTCTTAAAAAAAAATTAACCACGTAGGTTAAGTATATTGTTCAGTCAATGTGTAATGTAAATTAGGTTTATTTTACTAGTCAAATAAATTATAATTATTCTTGTTGCAGTTCCATCTTTTTTATTTCTTTACAAACTAACTTTATTCAATGATAGGCTTGCGTTTGACCGCTATCTTGCCTGAATTGGGAAGCAATGGTGCGGTCTGCGATGGAGCTCGTTTGTCTAGAAGAACTGGTTGCACCAGTATGGATGATGAAAAGTAGTCTATGTTATTCCTGAACTCAAACTTTATATTTGAAGTGTCCCTCGGACCTATTTCGATTATACAAGATCAACTCTAAAACACTAAAGACCTTCTACAGGCAGTCTGAGATGCTTGGACCAAACCACTTTCGTTTCACAACTATCGAATTTTCGCAAAAAATAATCAGCTGTTCCAGATAAAAACTTTATTGACCTTGGATAAAATGTAAGGAATAACTGTTTTTTTTTTGTGAATTTGCGAAAGTCGTATAACAAAAGTTGTTTGAATCAATGCATAGAAGCCGCCTGCAAAAGGTCGCTAGTGCTTTAGAGGTGACCCTGTATGTACTCGTATATATGTATTTACCAATTAGGTACTTTTCTACACGTGTTTGCACCGAAACAATAACAAAAGTGTCAAGAGTTTCACAGTCCACTGAAAAAGATCCTTTTACTTGAATAAACTCAATGAATACATCAACCGAGAAAGCTCATCTAAAAAGACAGCTGTTTTTCTTCGCCCGTGTTTTTATTTTGTCTTCGCAACATTTCCAGTGAAAACTAGCATCTACGAGGTCTAATTTGTATGTCGACGGTACTTTGACACTGGAGAGTCGAGTCTCGGAGAGGACTTGGAGAGCTGTCTTATTATTGTTAAGGTATGGTATACGAACGCCAAACACGCTCAAATACTAGTATCTATAAAAAATCTAATTGCAATTAGTTGTAGTTGTTCACTGAGCTCTAATCTGATTAATAAAGATTAAGTTCAAATAGCAACAATTTTTTTTATTGCGTCATTTTATTTTATATATCATCTGTATTTTAAACGCGAACGTTCTATTTAATTGAAGGCATGATCTCCATTCCTAATTTTATCAAAATCGGTTTCAAAGTTAGGTATTAAGATACTTATGGGATATCTATGGGTACTTCTTCAAAGACAAAATTTTGGACTTCTATGGGTTTATTTCTGAAAGTAACTAACAAAACGGCGTGTCATTTTTTTTTTAAACAGTTTAGCTTATACGTGGTAACAAACAATTATTATTAAAATCACTTATGTTATTGCTTTTAAGCGTTCCTTTTCCACTTTTTTCCCGCCCGTCTGTAAAACGTAGACAAAGTGAAGAAACTTTTATGCTAAACCGAATGCACTCGCTGTCGTCGGTGGCAAACGCCTAGACCGAACCGTGACCGGAATACCGGCCCGACAAATGCATAATCGACCGCTTGCCTTCCACCACCGGACCACACACTTTACAATACTTTACATGCTTGAAGCCCAAAGTTCAAAAGAAAACATGGTTTTTTTTTTGGGAAAGTAGTGCTTGATTACGTTACTAAGTTAATTACTAAGTCAATTAACGTACTTACACTTTATGATAATCTTCTTTTCTCTTATAATTTAAAATCAATCGCTACTCGTTAGTCTCGTTAAAACTAAAAAAACCGGCATAATTGATTAGTTTTTTTTTTGTTTAGTTAGCTCTAATATACAGATGGTTTAAAGAAAATAAAGTGGGTGAAATCGTGGGGGCCGCTAGTTTAAAATAACAGATATTAGTTATTTACTAGTTAATAGTTAGTTAGCATTCTACGAGTTCCATAAACATTATAATATAACCATTGGTTGTGTACTTGTGTTGATGTTAACTTGTGTTAACTTGTTAATTCGCATGGAACAACCTCCGCCACAACTCAAAGAATCCCGGCGAAGCTGTCTTGTTTACCGGCAATTGTGAAACTTGGACAACTCTCGTGAAATGTTTGTTTTGTTGTCACAACCTCTTTAGGAAGAACCTCCGCGCCAAGTTTTTAAAGACAACTTTTCAAGTTAACTGTAACATTAGATTTCATTTGAAAGAATGGACGGTTAAGTCGTCTTTTGTTTTGTTTCAATGATATTTTCGCGTGAAACTTTATAGCGATGCTGTTCCTAAATTGTGTGTAAAATTGTGTTTATATATTTTTACTTAAACGTTAACATAAATAGTATTGTGTTTGATCACAACTTGAAGTGGAGCATGTTACTCTGGGTTTTATGCTGCGATATTGAATTTACTCGTATATGTCAAAATGAAGTCAGTAGAGAGCTCTACAGCTTCACCCTTGCCATGTACATAAAAATGAAATTGAAGTAAGTTATGGTCTATAACTTTGTCAATGGTACCCTAACGTGCAGCGTTTGTTTACGCACCTAGGCAAAATAGGGTACTACAGTCATATGAAGGCGCACGAACGGAGCCTTGATGTGTCGTTAACACGTTCGGTACCACTATGATTTTCATGATGTCTTCTCGGATGCCGCCTACATTTTACGGTTGACGGTTGAAAAACACTGAACTCGCCATGCGAGTCGTCGGCACTGAAATAAGATTTCCGTGAACTCTCCAAGCGAGTCGGTAGCACCGAACGTGTTAACAGACACGATTATTGCCATGGCTGAAATCAGCTAGGAACCGTATACCTTCGCCACTAAGATTTTATTCTTTCCCAAACACCCTCAAGAACCAGTCTCTCCACTGAATATTAGAGGAGAAAAAGATTGATCGCGCAAGCGGTCGGACACACCGTTCAAAATAACATTAATCAAAACTCCATAAGTATTATAATAACATCCCTTTTCCCTTTGTTGGTGAGCGGTCACCTTTATATATTTAAATACTGAGGGTATCTACTTGTGAAACTCACGCAGTATTCTCTAATTTTATTTGGCAAATCTCGAACCAACTTCTAATTTCGACTTAGCTATTAAGATTAATTTCTTAGTGGTTGTGACGGTGTGGGCGGTGAAGGTATTTTTATGTTCGTATGTCAATTTTTTTTTCACTACAGATTGTGTTTCACGAAATAAACTTTTAATTTCAACTAGTAGTTCGTGGTAAACTGAATCTTGTAACCCCATAATCTCTACAACCCTTTGCCCGAATTTGCTCATATCTGACCTTAAAAAGTATTTGTAGATAAACTATAATACTTAGGTACTTGCAAAATTTTATGAAGATCAGACTAATCATACTCAAGCTATCATTAGACATCATCATCATCATAATATGCAACCTTTAATCCTCCCACTGCTGGGATACAGGTCTACCCTTGAAGGGTGATTAGGCCGTATTCCACCACGCTGGCCAAGTGCGGGTTGGTGGATTCACATGCGCCATTGAATTTCTTCTCCGGACATGCAGGTTTCCTCACGATGTTTTCCTTCACCGAAAAGCCAGTGGTATGTAAATTCGTACATAAGTCCCAAAGAACTCATTGGTACGAGACGGGGTTTGAACCCGCCACCTCAAGAATGCGAAGCGGCTGTTCTCCCACTGAGCTACATTAGACATAATTATACATAAATACAAATGCCAATTTGATCACCAAGACTTAGTTACCTTACTTCTTCCTCTCTGCTAAAAAATACACGAATTGACACTCTTTAAGGGCCAGTAGAGCCGTTTTATATTTGAGTAATTTCCTAAAAACTCACCTCACACTGAGTTCAACCACTACGCGAGTTTTTGAGGTAACTAAACGGTACATTTTTCCCAGTACACATATAATAAATCATTGTCAGCGGGGCTCAGTTGCAGCGCACTGTCCGTCTCCTTAATGCGACCCCTTTTTCCTTTGCTTAACGACGCAACCCAATTAATTTTCACAGAATGAGGAAATTACCTTAGTGGTCTGGAAAAATGCGCAACCAGAGAAATAGACGACCTTTATAGGTTTTACTGTGAAAAGTAACGTGGTTTTGAAATATTGTTACAATTATATTATTTTTTTTAGTTTTCGAAATATTAATACTGGATTTGAGGTTTTTTGAAATAGAGTCTGATATAATATGTCGGCAGCGTATATTTGATGCATTTGTTTAAAGAGGTATAAGAATACCGATGGTACAAGTGTTACAGTTAATCTCTGCTTATGAAGGCTACGATGATCGTTTACCATAAGGCAACCAGTATCCTTTTTCATAATTTTCATAACAGTCGACATTAAGTTAAAGAAAAATAAGCAAGACAATATCAGTAAAACATAGAAAACGACGGACTTACACAACCCGACAATAATTTGAATCACAGCTCGGGGTAAGCAACCTTTCTCCGCATAACCATCTAATCCCGACTCATCGACACAGCTTTTCGGGCGTACAGCATAGTAACATCCTTTCAAATCTCTTCAAGGGAGACTGTTCACTTTTATTATTTTCCGATAGACATCGCCACCTCTCACTCGTTCACACGTGATATAAAACACGTCTTCTACATGTCGCAGAAAAGGTTTATAAGATTCTCCCTTTTACTGGAGATAAATAGGGAGATTCAACTTTGAACTTTTTCGGGGTATTTTAGGATTGATACATGACAAGGGTCGCCTCGGGCTGGCAACGTGTTTTGTTGGTCGCGTTATACAATACTAGAGGTCCCGCAATTTTACCCCTGTTTACTAGTTTTTATATCTTTCTGCTTTTTTTTTTGTACTGGGTTATAAGAAAAGGGTATGCTAAGCCGAAAAGAGCTCATAGTACTCGTCATTATGAACAAATTTTACTATAGGATCAACCCGTAATTCGCGTAAAACAAATCAGCTGTTCCATATATTGTGTCGAGTGTCATCGACATTTTTCTACGGAACTGCTGTTCGTTTCTCGGGATTTCAGAGTCAATCCTATGGTAAAAGTTGTTAATAATGATGTACTTATCATTATGAGCCTTTTTCGGCTTAGCATACCCTTTCCTCATAACCCTGTAGAGCTAGAGTGTCTTGCAAGACGCAATATGTAGAGAAACCCTGCAAGACGCTCGAACTATGGTTCAGTTCAATCGAGCAGGAATCAGGAGATAAAGCACGGCCTGCCTGAGTGGGCACGGATAGGACTACTCTAAGCCAGGACTTCAGGATACCTAGATACTGGTACTGGATAACTACTCAGGAACATGGCTGACGAAGCAATATGGATACGGTAAATATTATACTGATTTGGCTATACATGTAGTCCGTCCGTAAATCGCGTTAGGTCCAAAAAGGAGTTTTCGGCAAATTGTTTCGGCTCCGAGACTCTCCGTGACTTGAGAGTTTTGACTTGACTGAGCATCAGAAAGCGTCACAATACGACGTATAGAGTGAACGCTAGCCACCACACTTTTTTTACCCTATTTAGTGACGAGACAAGCAAATTGCTCGCCTGATGTTAAACGTCACGTTTGCTCATAACAAGTCTGCGTCACCCAGAATTTTGAACTCATACAATTCAAGGTCATCACATTCAGGCTTACCACGACACGACACAGACATATTATTATATGGATCTGCCTTAGGTTTGTTTCGAAGAAATTCAGCTCACAGATATCCACCGCACTGTACTATTATCTATTTTACACTGACGTATGTGTGTGTGTTCGCTTTGCGATAGGTTCGCAGATAAATCCGTATAGCTGTGAAATCAGCCTTAACTTTAGGACTGTCTACTGTCTACCGTTTGAGAATATCTCGGGTTCAATTTCAAGATTTTTAGGGTCTTTCCTAATATTTAACTTAGATCAAAGAGTAAATCTATAGTTTGTTTTAACCACTTTCGAAATTGCTTTAGTTTGTATTATCATCGAAGTGAAAGTAAGCAAGATCTTATAACATTATTATAGTCCGTGTGGTTAGCCCTGGTATCAGAGTTTTTAAATAGATAAATGTATATAACTCCTTATAGTTCAGACTAGACATTACAGACAAAAAGGGTCATAACACTCAAAACCAGTGCTAGTTGTAGGCCGCCTGAAGGCCTCTGACATAGCTTGGCAGTTGTTGTTATATGCCGGGACCTACAATTATAAGAAGTTCCTAATAGAAATGTAACAGCGGATGTCATATCCATCCTCTAAACAAGCAACCTGCCTCCTCCCAGATATGCGCCGGCAGGATATCACGCAGTCTGTCATGATGCACTCGGCTAATCCGCCCTTCGGACTCCTGACATCTCCCTCCAACCATCCTGTGAGCCATCACGAACGTTTCAGGTACTAGGATGATCTAACTGAATGTTCTTAAATTAATTAAAAAATTAAAGTGTGGTTGTGAAACATTTTTGTAGTACCTACGTGTAATCGTTTTACATAAATAAATAAATAACATACATAAATAACATACATAATAACATAAGGACAACATAACATACATAAATAACATATATGTATGTACTCGTATTCATTGAAATTAATGATGAATTTAGGTATTAAATACAAATTTGACATTGAAATAAGTAAAATTTTATATACATTTTGGAGATAAATAAAATTAGGTAAGTGCTGGTAAATTAAAATTATTTACTGAATAGGCGTTAATAAGCGGAAAGTTAACTAAAAAAATAAAATATTGAATTTAATTAATTATTTTTTCAATTAATTTCTACTTTGATACCCGTCTTTGAATCACTTCAGGTACAAAACAGAATTTAACTATCTACTTATTAGCCTTTTACTATTTGATTTTATATAATTTTCAGTTTAACCTCGCCTTTAATTGAGATAAATAAAAAACAACTTCTAAACAAAAAATAATAAATAAATTTTTAGCCTTTATATTACCCTTATCGACACGTGTTTTATTTCTAAACGAAGCATTTTCAGGATGAAACGTGTAGACTTTTCAAATATCTAACGCAATTTTAAAGCTTATATAAATATATTAAATTAGAGAAACCAGTTCTTTTAATATAAAAGTAAAATAAGCGCTTTAGTCAGTTTTAGGTTAATTAACCCGCAAAAACTACTTGTAAGTCAACAACAGCACATTATTCAAATGTGCGGACGGTCTAATTCAAGATGTAAAATAAGTTAGGAAAATTCAATATTCTCGAAACAGTATAGAAACACCGCCAACACCTGTGCGCGTATTTCCATCCTACCCAACGACTCCATATTTTGAAACAGAGACTGAGATCTGCGGCTTTACAACTACAGTCTCGCTGCGCGCCGCCGCGCCGCAATAACTGTTTTCAAATGTATTTCTAGTGTATTTTCGCCTTTTAAGACACTGTGACAAGAATGATTTTTTAATCAATATTTTGACGTGATAACGTCTTATAATACGATGGAGCCGGGTGCAAGTATGAAAAAAGTGTGACGTACTCGTATGTGCCGTTACCTCGATGAGGCGTTACCTCGCTCTGAGTGAAATTGTGATTTCCTATATTCTATTTTTGAAAAATGAAACCATTCCATCAGTATTTTCTTATGACGTTGTCACGTTCAACTATCGTCAGTAAACCGACTTTACAGACAACCGATTTTTTTATGTAGTATGCGGCATTATAGTAAATATTACAGCTTACATTTTTCTTTTACATTTCTTAGGACACGAGCAAGCGTAGTCAAACGAAAGCATTTTCGAGTTGGTACATTCAAAAGTACTGGATTTGTTTTTCGAATCTACTCGTAATTGTATTTGAAACAAAGTAAATTCGAAAAACAATTTAATGATTGATAGTTTTATTGAATTTTTTGACCGCTACCAATATTTTGGAAAACGTGTTGTTATTATGATTATTTTCAGTTAACTCATGAGTTTACCTACTGTACTATTGTCCACCGAACACCACGTTCGTACCGCGCGGTTCCGGTATAAATATTCAATCGGGACTCGGCACACGGCCGGCTCGCGGCTGGTTCGTTTGCTGTTCTATCGGCTCATTTTAATAATCTTTTTTAGATGTGCTTCATGGAGTTGTACTATACTTTTACTGGATCATCCGCGGATCAGTGCCTTATTACCAGCCATTAAAAAAAAAAGACGTGTAGCACTCGGGGACTGCCGCGGTAAAGTTATTGCATAGCATTTTTATCAACTTATGCAATTATATCTAATTATAATTATTTCATTAACCAATGCCACCTAGAGGCGAGTTGCTGAACTAAAGAGACAAGCGTCATATTTCAAAAAGTCATTAAAAGTTCTGCTATTCATCGATAGATGGCAAAACTAAAAAGTATCACCGCTGTGCCGGTCGGAGTGGGTGGTCTTAGGGCTTGAACACAAAACTGCGATGCGACGTCACTTCGTAAAAATCTGCGAGCTCGCACGACGCGTAGCAAGAACTTGCGAATTGATTCACCCTGGGAGACGCCTTGCCGCACGAAATCGCATCGCAGCAATTCGTGTCGTAATTTTCTGCGTTGCGAATTCTCATCGCGTCGCATCGCAGTTTTGTGTACAAACCCTTAAGCTTAGGTTATTTTCGTTACGGAATTTCTGGATTCGGCCTCCACGCTCAAGGCGCGCGATAGAAGCTATGCAATAGCTTAAAATCTTCTGTAATTATCTCTGATCTTAACCGCGGGAGTAATAGCTGAAAAAATGAAACAAACAAAAAATGAGCACAATCATCCTTTTTACAATATTTTTTATAACCTTTCTATCAAAAGTTAAAAGATAACATGAAAAAATGAAACAAACAAAAAATGAGCACAATCATCCTTTTTACAATATTTTTTATAACCTTTCTATCAAAAGTTAAAAGATAACATGATGGAAGCTCAGAGTAAAAGAAGGAAATAAAATAATTGAAACATCAAAGGGTACAATGTGGAAATGTATTTATTTATAACAATACTAGATACTATTATTAAATTACCGGACTTATTACAAGTTCTAATTTTCTACGCGATGAAATGAATTGAAATATTTGATCATACCATGACCGATACCAAAAAAACTCGAGAAAGAGTAGAACTGGTGACAGAGCCCAATATAATTAGTGAGATCAAGTCCCATAGACTCCGCTGGCTCGGACACTTAGACATGGATGGGAGAGGATCGTGCCATAAAAATTGCTTACTTCGGTGAGTCGGCCGCTTCAAGTACATATAGATGGAAGGACGAAGACCTGCAGGAATTTGAAGTTGATGCCTGGCATGAACTTGCTCAAGATAGAGAAGAATGGTGCTTCTTAGTATGAGAAGCTAAGACACAATATGAGTCGCTGCGCCAAACATGTAGGTAGTCATGATTGATACCGAAGTTTTGTATCAGTTTGTGAGTATTATAAAATTAGTAGTGTTCCTAAAACTATCTGTGATCCAGGCTGCATTGCGTCCCGAGTATAGATCATGTAACATAAATCCGTCGCTTGCTTTACAAAGGTTTTTACTTTCTGGACCCGCCTTGGCAAAAACATAGTATATTTCATTCTTATTTTCAATCGTCATGGCCAAGGCCACCCACTCCATTTCAGGATGAACTCTTAGGCTTATCTTCCATTTTTCCGGCGTTTTAGAATCAGTTAGCATCTCTTGTATGAAATCTAGTGGCAATATATTGATTGGAGCATTGAATTGTGAGTCGTATAAATTGAATAATGCAATGGCGGTTTTTACGAACATTTGGTGTATTTTTTCAGACTTCTCGTCATTATTCAATAATAAAGACTTAACTTTTAAATCGACACTGTAAATATTGCAAATGTACATATAATTTATGGTCGTTTGCAGAAGGTTGCGAATATTTGCTAATTCTGCCCGTTCAAAAAGTTCACTCGCTCGGTCTAAGTAACATTCATTTGGTCTCACCCACCATTTCTGTATTAGACTGTAAGAGTGCAATAAAACAAGATCTGACGTAATATGACTACATTTATGAAAATTATGACGAAGTTTGTCGCCACAACTATAAAAATTTATTTCTTTCAACAAAATATCTTCAAGTTTGTCTTCTTGCGCCTGATTGGTGTAAAACCAAAACTTGTTTAAAAAATCTTTAGCTTGTATTTTATCATACTCGTCTATATTAAAAGAATATTCCGGAAAGCCGTCAATGTTTATTTTTATTCGGTAGTTTTGTAAATCTTCGTTAATTGGCTTATACATGTCATTTTGCAACTCTTTTAAAAATAAAGCAGCATTCTCTGGCAATTTATTATTATCCAAGTCAAATTTTAGCATATTCATATCTGTGTCTAAAATTAGTAGATTGCCAACTGCGCTCCCGATACCACCCTTAATTTTTAAAAAACCTTGCTCTACAATTTTGCCAGGCCCCACGTCATCGACGTTGATTTTAACAATTTTAGTGTCTTTATTTAATTCTAGTAAGCACATAAGTTTATGTGCTAGGGTTTTAATTCTTTTTTGTACCTTGGTCTCGTTAAAGGCCATATCTAAATTTCCAAACTCTAGAGGTAATTCAATTTTTATTGTAGATAATCTTTCTTGAATATTGTCACTTATGACGTTTTGACGATATTCTTTAATGAATTTGTTTTCGTCTCTGCAATTCGGTAATTGTATTTTGACAAGACTTTTCTTAAGAGTCACTAAATATTCGAGGTTGCTATTGAGAAACTCAGAACGAAACTCCCATAGGCGATATTTTTTGTCACCTGATTCTATCTCGCACTGCTTTAAAACGTCTCGTGCCATGGCTACGTGATATCGTGACATTAATTTATTTACTGATATATCTAGCATACATTTTTTAGGCATAATAACTTTTTTTTGAAAAATTATTCCCAGTTTTTCAATTCGGCCCATAGTTGCCATTTTGGCTAAGCTATCAATATCATGTTGGCCATAGTCGAATCTAAAAGCTGTGGTGTTTTTTCCAGTATTTATTAGTTCGTGTATCACATTGTTTATTTGGCGTTCAGTTTTCTTTTTAATACCTCTATCCTTAGCTGAAGTGCATACCAAGAAGTAGCATTCGGTATTGCGGTAATCTCCATCAAACATAAGGTCTTTGTTGCCAACCTGAAACCGATCCTTGATCTTGAGGTAGCTTGCGAAATAATTGCGCAAGTTAAAGTTTCCGGATTCACTCCACATGTCGTCAACAGTGAGTCGTCCTTTGTCAAGGTTCTCTCTGTGCTTTAATTGCACAAACAACACGACCGGTTTTTTTTTGTTTTTAGTATTGTATCGTAGACAGATGTCGTTTAAAAGCGTGATGCCTTGAATTTTGGTCCCAAGTAGACTATTTTGCATGACTACCTCGTGGTTAAGCAACCGTATAAGAATTAGAGTAAGCATTTTTATTCTAAGCAATGAACCGCCTACTTCAGCTGTTCCGGCTTTCTTTGAATACTGAAATAGTTCATGATTAACCAAGTATTTGTTAGAAATGGCATCAGAATTATTTTCCCTTAAAATATCGTTGATAAATTGTAATTGATTGATAGGCAGGCCAATTTTCTCCACATATCTATTAATAAACTTAGTGAGTAAGTTTTTAATAGCTTTTTTAAAGTGAACACTGACTGTGAATAATTTATTCTTTGTGTGGATTATTTTAAACAATCTAGTGAGTATTGTATCGAAAGCACTAAGTTGTTGTTTAAAAGTGTCGCCTTGGTTAAAACGTTGATTAAAATCTAAATCTATGCTCATTTTAAAATAATTCATAATCTTGAAAGCACTCAACAAAACCGTATCAAAGCATGCTAGTTTCGCAAGTCGAAAATAATCATTGGATCGACTTAGATAAGATGCTCTACCCCCCTGCATCCACCATTTTTGTATTTTTTCGTGAGCTTTCAAGAAAATTGCATGGGAATGTAACTCGAATTTAAAATGATTTGTATCTTTCTCATTGTTGTAATATTTGTTTATTTCATCTTTTATAATGCCCTCAACTTTGTCTTCTGTGGCTTGACTGCAGTAAAACCATAATTTGTCAAAAAACATTTTTACATCTTTTGATTTTGTATGAGATTCCGACTTTACGATCTGGATGTCTGCTGCCAATTCGGCTAAACGTTCAATATCGTTTTCGCTGTAGCTATACTGAAAAATTTCTACGTTCCTTCCTGTGTTTATAAGCTCATGTACTACTTTGCTCATTTTATTTTTGGTATTTTTCTTAGTAAAGTTTTCTGTGGCGGATGTATATAATACGAAGTAGCAGTCGTGATCGTGGAAAACACCGTCAAACATGGGGTCTTCGTTATCGACCCGAAACTGATCCTTGATTTTGAGATAGCTTTTAAAGTACTTTAGCAAGCTAAAGTCTCCAGAATTACTCCACAAATCATCGTCAGTGAGTTTCCCTTTCTTAGGGGTCTCTTTATGTTTTAATTGCATAAAGAGTACGACCGTTCTCTGTTGGCCTTTCAACTGGTATCGCAGGCAGATGTCATCCATGGCGCCGATGCCATCAATATTGACACCAAGAAAGATATCATGCTCTATTTCCTCATAGTTCAACACTCGTATAAAAACTAAACTCACCATTTTGGTCTCGTACAGCTGGCCAGACATGCCAGAAGTGTCAGTTGATTTCAAATACTTTAATCGCTCATTAGTGCACAGACTTTTATTTAAGATTGGAGCTTTCTCTTTCTGGTAGATACTTTGAGAATTATCGCATTGGTTATGTGGTGGCTGATTATTCAGCAAAGCATTATTGCTCGCTTGTTTTTCAGCGGATTCTAGTAAATCGATAATTTTCTTGTTTTCTTTAAATGAGAATAGTAGAGCATAAGAAAAAGGTGTGTCTCCTGTATTATTTCTAAGCATGATGTCAGCTCCTTGATTTAACAGTAGTGTGGCGATTGTAACTTTTTCGTGGCGTGCCGCCATATGTAGCGGCGTATCACCATTTGTGGACTTTGCGTTTACATCAGCACCGTTTTGCAGCAGCAGCTCTACCATAAGTTTCGGTCCATATTGCACTGCTTTGTGCAGTGGCGTATCTCCGCCTTCACCTAGTGCGTTCACTTTAGCACCATTGTCCAGTAGTAGCTCTAACATAGATGTCTGTCCATGTTGCGTCGCTTCGTGTAGTGGCGTATTTCCGCTTTTACAATGTGCGTTCACATCAGCACCACTGTGTAGCAGTAGCTCTGCCATAGACGTCTGTCCATATTGCACCGCCTTGTGCAGTGGTGTTTCTCCGCTTTTATCAAATGCGTTTACGTCAGCGCCACTGTGCAGCAGCAACTTCGCTATAGATTTCTGTCCGTGTTGCGCAACTTTGTGCAGCGGTGTAGATCCGTTTTCATTCTGCGCGTACACATTAGCACCTTTCTTTAGCAACAATTTCACAGTTTCCTTATGCCCACACTCCATTGCATAGTGAAGTGGCATGTTTTTGTGTTGATCTTGTACGTTCACATAAGCACCTTGGCTTAACAGTATCTTTACTGTAGTAATCCTTTTCCAAAGAACCGCCTCGTGCAGTACAGTTTTTCCATCTTCAGTCTGTGCATTCACATCAATACTTTTGCTAAGCAGAAGCTTCATAATTGACGGCGAATTGACATTAATTATTACAAATTGCAGAAGTGTAATTTTGCTTGTAATCAGTTTGTTTATGTTAGCACCATTGTTCAGTAGCAGTTTTATCAATGACGTATTTTCGTTAACTATAGCCGAGTATAGCGGAGTAAATCTATTTTTGTTCTGGACGTCCACGACAGCACCTTGATTCAGTAATAGCTTTGCCATAGATATATCTTTTTCATTCACTGCACAGTGCAGCGGCGTATCTCCGTCTTCATTCTGCGCATTTATGTCAGCACCTTTGTTTAGTAGCAGCTCCGCTATAGACGTTTGTCCAAAATGTATCGCCTTGTGTAATGGCGTGTCTTCTTCTATTGTCTGCGCGTTTACGTTAGCACCTTTGTTTAGTAATAGTTCCACCATAGATGTTCTCCCTGCAAACGCAGCACAGTGCAGTGGCGTCTCGCCGTCTTTATTTTGTACATTCACGTCAGCGCCTTTGTTTAAAAGCAGCTCACTGGTAGATGTTTGCCCAAAATGCATCGTTGCGTGCAGTGGCGTGTCCCCACTTATAGTCTTCGCGTTTACGTCAGCCCCTTTGTCCAGCAATAGCTCTACCATAGACGTATTTCCGGTAAACGCAGCATCGTGCAAAGGCATGTCTTCGTCTTTACTCTGCATTTTTACGTCAGCACTTTTGCTCAAAAGCAGCTCCATCATATAATATCTTAACAAAACTGGTTTGTTACGTGGCGTGTTTTCTTTTATATCACAAGTGTTCACGTTGGCACCCCGTTTCAAAACTAGCTTCACAACGGCTACATTTTCCCGGCGCATGGCCAAGTGCAGCGGTGTGCTTCCATTGGCATCCGTTGTATTTATGCTCTATGCTCCAAGCACCGTCTGACATCTAATACCTAGTTCCTCTGCCATGGGCTCATTACTCACAATACACTCCAACAACTGTCTGTTTTTGTTTTTTTTTTAACACATCGTGACTCGAAGCCATAGTTTTTTGTAAGTTTGCCAGAATTTTGCGTCTTTGTACTTTGCGTGATTCTTTATAAGTTTCTAGGTGTCCCAGTGTAAAAACTTAAGCTCAAGCCACACATAATGTTCATGTTTGGATGTTGCACTTTAACCTTCACGTTTATTCCAGCTTATCAAGTTTTATTATAATTTATCAGCACCACTTTGTGACATGTTCACTTTGTACGACAACTTCCAAAACACAGCGCCTTCTCAGACACAAATATAAAAAATAAAAAATTACAATTTTATAACTGTTAAATGTATGTAACCCATGTAAATATAAACCAAATGTTTAAAAAAAATTATTTCATCTTATCGACAAAGGCCATCGAAAAAACAAATTGAATCATTAGCAATTTGTAACACGATTTTAATTATAATTATCAATAACAGAATAAAGTTAATAAGTCCCCAAACTATTATGTCGCAGTAAAATGATGACATCAGCAATTTAAGTATAATTCTAATCCTAGTCCTAATCACAGCCGCATGAAAGATTCTAACATTTATCTTTCAAACTTCTGATAATAATCTTTTGGGAGTGTTTTTGGTGTCACTAAAATTTAATCTTTATACAGAATGTTTATTTTGGGTGTAGGAATAGTGAAAACACGCATTAGGTACATCATAATGAACAACTTTTATTATGGGACGAAGCCTAAAATGGTACAGCTGATTTTTTTTCGCGATTTCAGGCTTCTTCGATTCCTTAGGAGGTAAACGTTTCTAAGTTGATCCTAAGATCATTTGACATTATAATTTTAATCAGTGTTTCACGCTAATAACTTTAAAAAGCGAAGCCTCTTTTTGATCCTTTACTGTACAGTATTTACGGCACTGAGAGCAGAGGTAGGTACAGAAAAAAAATTTACGGAAACATTATTTAGCTTCCATGAAGTTAGTCATAGCACAAAATTTCCAGTTTCTTTACTTTACTGCAACGTAAGTTTTTGCTGTTTTTTCCTGAAAAATAATAAGGTTGAAAATTCTTTGCGGGCTATTTAGCAGGATATTCATTTGGGATACCCAAATTCATTTGGTTTTTAGACTCTGCTGCTATTACTTAATGGTCGAAATTCACTTACCAAAATCGACTTAATTACAAAAATCGAATAATTAAAAGTTTTTTTGCTATTCTATATTGCGCTTTAGAAACTGCAGATAAACTATTAGGTACCACTAAAATATTATAATAAATAAATATATAATAAAAGAAATCGCAAGTGTGTGTGTATATATGTATGTGCAACGTATCTCCACAGCTTACTAAGCCGAGTTTGATGAAATTTGAAATGTAGATAATATTTTGGATTCTGGAGGCTACTGATCGTCATAACTATCACCGTTTTTCATCAGCACACAGGGGAAACCGCGGAGCGCAGCTAGTAGTACATTACCGGATGTTTTGTTATGAATTACATATTTTGGTTTAAAACTTGGTTATACACCATAAAAAAAGTCTTTTTATTTTGAATACAACGAAAAATAAACTATGCTTTTGGTGGTTAGGTTGAAAGCATTGTATTTACTAACAAAAAGAAGAAAATGATTTCATAAGTTCGTATCCGTTTTAACAGGAGTTTATCTATATAAAGTTGTCAAGACCATGTCAAAACAAGCAATAAGAGTGCCGTAGCTTATGTTCCCGAAATACTCGAACAAGGCTCATTTCACCCAAATTGATTGTTAACAACTTTTTATTAATAAATTAGAAAAAAAACCACCAGGACAACATTGTTCGTTAAGGTTTTTTTGTGATAAAAGAACTCTGAATTATGAACGTTAAAAGAATTTCACAGTTGTTCTCTAATTTCACTTTACATTATCTACTAATATATATTTTTATAGATAATGGTTTATAGTTAATTTTTCTAAAAGTATTGATGTCCTTATTATTTTAGGTTGCAAAAATAAAGACAGTTTTATTTTTAGTTAGTTTAGATCTATCAAATAAAGCCTTCAAACTTGGACCTACTGCTATTTTTAACCGACTTCAAAGAGGAGGAGGTTCTCAATTCGACTGTATGTCTTTTTTTTAAATAATTATTTTTGTCTAAGAACCTAGTCGTAACACATCGATAAGCACGTTACACATTGATAAGCATAGCGGTACACGCAGACTATCCATCAACGTTCGGGATAAGGTAGCGAGCGATGTACTATGCCCATAGACTTTTAACCAGTGGACCAGAACCTCAGATGTGCTTGTGATAAAAACGAACTAAACCTAACAACTTAAACTAAACGAAATAAACTTAATCTTTAAATAAATTAACGTTTCACACTCATAGCTCCACTAGGAATAAATTCTGTGTCGGGGATGCCATGGAACACATACAAAGACAAGGAGAACTAACACCCAGACTCAGAACAGATATTTAAATTCATCATTCAAATATCTGCCCGGCCGGGAATCGAACCCGGGACCTCTGGCTTATAAGGCGGATACACTACCGCTGAGCCAAACAGGCCGACCTGACCGCTGGGCCAAACAGGCTGAAATGTTTTATAATTTTGACTTATAACCATCTGAGAAGTATTTTGAGAACTCTGTATATAAGAGTGTGAGAGTGTGTGTTTGTTGTCTGTGTGTGTGTGTAGATAAGTGTAAACTCTTTATTGTTCGCAGTAGAAATCACAAAAAAGACGATAACAATTATAAACTAGAACAAAAATTGCAAGCAAATTCTAAAACAACATTTTGAGTTTAGTTTTTAACAAGTTTTAGTTTAAATCATTCCTAGTCCACTGTTTTATTAGTCACATTGTGAGCCCAGTATGCCACAGCACTGAGTGATGGCTCGATCGAATAACGAAATAGTGTCCTATATCACACGGCACGTTATTGAGTACGTATTGGCGATGCCGCGGTAAGGTATGCGGCGTTTTGTCAAAGCTGTAGGGTTTAGGGTTCCTTCCCGACGCCAATTGCATGTATATTTCAGTGTAGGGCTTTTATTTCAATTAAAATAACGTAAATAAAATCACAGATTAAAAACAGAGCTAAAGTCACTATCCGCGGGTATACTTAGTACCTACCCAAAAGGCTGGAGACGTAACCACGTTGAATTGCAGTACTAATTTTCTGGCCGAGTGGCCGAGGTAAGCACCAGCCTGTTGGTACTCGTAGTTTGATCTCTCTGTCAGTCGCTTGGACAGCTCAAATAACAAAAAAATCTGCGTTAAATTACGAAAGGTTCGAAACGATATTATTAGATTCAGATTTTTTCATTTTACAACAACTATCAGTTACATTGTGTAAGTCAAATATATTACAATACAATTTTTTGTCATTTTACATCAAACCCGACATGAAAACTCGACATGAAAAATCGGCGAACCCTATTCAAAAATTTTACTCGGCATTGAGTTGTTCCTCACCGTCTGGTACATTAAACTAAAAAAACTAAGAAATCATGGATACAAGACGGTTTTGGAATACTTTATGTACAAGCTGCAGGTACTTTGTGCTTTTGGAGCCTGTAAGCTGAAGCAAGGTGCTGCCTATCAAAGCTTTGTGTCAAAAGTTTGTTGAAAGCGACTGAAATGCTTAGAACGTGCCATCCCAGCTTCGGTGCGCTCTTATGCTGAAGCTTGTAATCAAATACGGTAGGTAGATGACGATACTTGTTAGGGTCTTGAAACTAAAACAAGGTTAGGTTTGCAGTCGGGTTTTTGTTTTTACATAAATCGGGTGTTTGTCAGTGTGGTGACAGATATCGTGATTAGTTTATGTAATTTCATATTTTGATCTGTATTTTTTTTTTACTTCTTTTGTCTATTTTTATTATACTTATTTCTATCTAAAGTAATATTATAACACAGTGAAGTTTGTATGTAGCTTTGTTGTGCATCTGTTTAAGAATTTTTTACCACCAAAGTTTTGCCCGAACACTAGAACACAAACAACTTGCCCGTCCTTGGTTAGGTTATCACATATCAGTCATAGCTATTCCTTCTGTATTTTTTTCTGTTTCTCAAATATTTTGTACGGAACCCACCTCTTTCTACTCCATTCAACTTGGCCACGTATTTTCCGCGCAGTTCGCAGTAATACGCCGTTTGATCACACGTTTGACACCACGATACGTCACCGCGCGGGAACAGTGTACCCTCAATTGTTAGCTACCCTCGTTTGTCAGAATTGGAGAAAGGCTTGAGTTAGATAGGTTATATTTTATGTTTTTACTAGCTAAGGTCTAATGGTGATGCTTTGCGATTGGCACAATTATGTTTGGCTTTAGACGTATAAACTTGTAAAGAAACTTCGCCTTTGCAAACTTCCTAGGCTTGTTTTTGACGTCTAGCGAAAAATGGTTTCACAATAGATATTGTCAGAATCACAGGTTAAAACTGGGACTCGATTAGATCAAGACCTAATCAGATAGCTAAGGAAGAAAGAGACCAATACCCAGACAGTGGAACATATAAGGCTGTGGATGATGATCACGTTGTCGAGAGTCATGTATGTTTTATGACTTAGGTATCAAACAAACAAACGGGCTGTCTGATGGTAAGTGATCACCGTCACCTCTACCGCCTATAATTCTATACCGATACCTACCTGTAATACATAAGGCGTCACAAGTATTTCAGGGCGCTGTGCTTTACGTTATCATTGTAAGTAATTGATTAATCTACTTATAACTAACAAGCGCAACTACAATCAAATAAACACTTCCACATTCTTCCGTCGCTGACCTCCTCCCATCCCTGTAAACTAGAGAAACAAACAACTTCTAATGGCAAAAACAACTGCGAAGATCGTAATGACGTTCCCCACGTGCATTAGTACGTAAGTGGACTAAGTGCAGACACGATCCACTCAGCAAAGTAAGCAGTGCTCCTGGATCGGTACTCTAGGTTATTATAGCTGTAAGTACTAGGTTCAACTGAAATTGACAACATACACTGAAAAACTATTAAGGTTGTGCTTATCTTCTTTTAAGGTTAGCATAGCATAATAGCACATCCTACATTTAAAAAAAAAACTAAAACTACTAAAATGTTAGGGGCGTTTATTGGGGTAATAATATATCTGTAGTACCTAATAGTCATATAATTATTCATGTTAATTTGTGACGACAAAAAATGCTAAGCAACGGACGACGCGTAGCCTTATCGGCTAAGAGCGAAGAAGAATTGATTTTTTTATCGATTTCCGGGTTTGTTCCATAGTAAAAGTTTTTCGTAATTATGAGTAACTATACTTAAGCCCTTTTCGGCTTAGTATACCCTTTTCTTATAACTCTGTATCGTGTGTTTTGACATACTCGTACAATCCGTATCGACTCATCTTGACGACAACCTGAATTTCGATCTTATACGAGTACGTCAAATAAAGAAAATAAGATTTAAACAGATCAATGGAAAATAAACAAACATAAATTGAAAATAAAACATGGTAAACAACCATAAAAATAAAGATTCGCTCTTTCGAATAACTAACACGAATATTACCCAAAGAATAGCGAAACTTGTGAAGTTCCTCGCGACTTTTGTCCTCACAGATCGTGACGACAGCTGTCCTAGAGTTGTTTTGAAAAACTGTCCAACTTATAGCCCAATGCCAGATGTTGAATATAGTTTTGTAGTGTGTATCTATGCAGTGATATAGCAAGCGTTTGGTGAACGGGAACAGGCCACCTACCTGATAGTGTGCGACCCGTGTAAACCAAGTGAATAAGAAACACTATAGTTGTCAACATAAATACCTAAATGAAGAACCCATACTGTAAAACTCCACCCTATACAGGGTTTTCTTATAAGAAATGATAGGCTAAAGAACTCATAGTACTGATCATTAACGTAACTTCTACTATGGGACCAACATTTTCCCTGAGAGCCTTTTCGGATTAGCATACCCTTTCTTTATAACCCTGTACCTAATATAATTGAATTACAAACATTTTGCGTTTTTTTCATCTTAAGTGAGGTAGAAAACCGCCCTGGGTGCCCACGCTACGCTACAGCATATAACTAAACTGCCCAAAACTATCAATGTCCATTATCAGTGCTTGGCGAGTATTCTCGAACATTATCACCTGAGAGGCTAGGGCGGCTGCGGCGGCGCTACACGGAATGGGCGGGCGGGAGGTGGCGTAGCGTCGTGGTAACGCGCGTCGTCACCGTCGTTACTGCTCACCGAACATGCTCCGAACGGAATGTTGAACGAAGCATCTTCGGTGAAATTTAAGACGATTTCAATTATCAAATTATATGTTAGGTATCTACCAGTTAGGACGGACATTTCGACATTTGCAAGTGACATGGAATTAGTCGCAAAAATAAAAGTTAACAGTCAAAGACTTAGGCTTCTGTACACCTAATAACTATACTACAAACTTAGGAAGATTCTAAAAGTATGAAACATTTGCAATTTTAGTAAAATCAATAAATCATTTCGATAGCTACTTTTTCAGGCTTAAAAAGTATTCTAATACTTCCGTCATTCAACTCCCAACTTTGATTTAAATAATAATTTAATGTTTTTACGAAAATCACAAGTTTTGAGAAAATTCAAGTAAATTACTTACGTAAATTGCTTATCTGGTTATTCTACTTTATTTTACATCATCATAATTATACATATTTTACAAACAAATCAAACTAACTAAAACAGAAGACAATAGGATAGTACCTCCTTCAAACCCCAATCCAGAAACATGCCAGACAACAATTTCTTAACGAGAGAGTTCCTCAATTATTACTCGATCCAGAGATAAATGTTAGTATAATTCAATTGGATATCACAAACAAAGGTCCGCGCCCAGCCCATCAATCTCTATAGTCCGGCTTGTCATAGCTGCCGCTGTTTGATTAATTTTGGACCCAAAACAATGCTAGTTGCACTGTGGTCCACAAACTACCACTAAACTACCACCAATACTTATACATAGGTAAATGAACTTCCTTCTTTTATTTTATATTTGTTTTATTTAAGCATTGTATATTTTATGTACAGATAGATATATATATAAAGTTTTCTGTATTTCTAAATTTTTTGTAATCAAGATTTAGACGGTAAACTATTTAAGAAAAGACCTTGTGCCTCGTATCTTTGATATGACAATTTCGGTATCGCTGTATTTAAAAAAGAGTTGATTCTGGATGTCCATTTAAACTTATATACATGTATCTAAGTATTAAAAAGTCAAACTAAAACAAATGAAACAACGAAGTACGAAATTACTTTTTGGCATCTCACAACTGATCAATCATGAATCAAAAGCATAGAAAAACTGGTAAGTCTTCTGAAACTCTAAAGTTTTGCACCTTATCGAGGTAACTTTCCCACTGTGCAGCCACTCCGAAACTAAAAGGACTTATTGTTTAGGCAAACTTGATTTATCATTTGAAGTCGTTAACAAGACATCGTGGACATTTGATACCGCCTTCTCTCCCTTTGCTCCCTTTGCCTGCCACCCCCTTTGAATTAACTTCGTTAGTTACTGTAGCTACGAGCAGAAATACATACATACATAATTATGTATCTGCCTACCTACATTGTGAAAATGAAGAATGCTCAAATAAATATGAAATAAACAGCAAGATCTTAAAAGTTTGGTAGTTAATTTTTTTTTACTTTGAGCAATGTTTGTTGTACAATCACGCAAAATTAGTGAAACGGAGTTAGATGACATTTTGTTTGAACTTAGCCCCGGATTAACATTATAACTCTATATAGGCTACTTTTGATCCCGGAAAATCGGGATGAAACCGCGGAGCGCAGCTAGTATAAACGTACGAGTACGCCTATTCTGTTAATATAAAAAAAAAACTTCATCGCAACAGTTTTAAGCATTATTCTTTAAAATATACATATGACGTTGCAAATGTTGCAATCAACTCGTCACTCCACTGACATCCATTCAGCTGGCTTGCAAACGTAATACAGCCCTCAGACACAAAATATCGAGAGTACAGAAGTAAAGCTCATGTATGTACTATGTACTTGTACTACCAACGCACACAGACATCACTCACGGACACGAGTCCCGGGAATATCGTCAGTTAAAATTATTGCGACTGCTCCTTCTTGAACTTGTCGAAACCCCTACATGCGTATAATGGATAAGTATTATTATTTATGGTTTTTGGTCTCATTCAGACAACGACACTAGTTTATCTTATAAATGTGTATAGGAAAATGTGTGGGTCAATTGCTCATGCTCAAGCACGCTTTTTATGAAGCTTAACTTCTGTCCTCTCAATATTCTGTGCGTCAGGGTGTCCTGGTCCAGTTAATCAGTCGCAATGTATGTCTCCAACTCTGCAACGGGCCTCGGCGGACCGAGGCTGATCCGTTCGGCACATACTGGATATCCTCTTGAGAAATTAAACGGTTACCCGGTTACAGGCCGGTTCCGGTATTAAAGCATGAATTCACACGTCAGTATTTGAGCTGTAGCAAGGCATAATGTTGAGCAAAATTGGTATTAGGACTAAGAGCCGGGCCACACGGTGCGGTGCGGCTCCGGCGCGGCGCCTGAGCGGCGCCGCAACGTTTTCCTACATATAAAAATGTATGGTATGCCACACGGTACGTCCGGCACCGCTCCGGCGCCGCACCGCAGGCGCGCCGGACAACGGCGCGAGGCAGACGAAGCGGGGAGGGGTGCAAGCAGTGCGGTGCCGCAGCGGCGCCGCAGCGGCGCCGCTCAGTTATTTGTACGGCATAGACGAGAGTGCCCGCTCGTTGGTGATAATTACGTGTACCCATATCATACAAAAAAATGAGAACCGGTGTGGAATCTGTAGACGTGGACTACCTCATTTCGTTGATACAGGAACGGGAAATACTGTGGGACAAGTCTCATGACAATTTTAAAAACAAAAATTTGAAAGTAAAAGCATGGGAAGATGTTACAAATCGGTAGAGTTGCCCACTAAAAATCGGTATATTTGTACCTAAAATCGGTATATGACAAAAAAAAATACAATATTCAATCAAACACGTCTATTTATCAAAAAACAAACTAAGTCAAATTATTTAGATGACATTTTAATATTATTATTAAATTTTTGTAGGCACTTCACATCTAAAAAAACTAAAAAACTAAAACTAACTAAAAAAAAATTAAAAACTATCTTCCATAAATCGGGAGATTGGGTCGCTAAATCGGGATATCGGGAGACGATGTCCAAAATCAGTAGATCTCCCGATAAATCGGGGACTTTTGCAACACTGGTAGACTGTCGTCAACTGGGCAATGTTGCGGCACCGCAGCGGCGCCGTAAGAACATTGCGGCGCCGCACTGCTCGTGTGGCCGCTAGTGCGGTGCGGCGTGATGCGGTGCGGTGCGGTGCCGCACCGTGTGGCCTGGCTCTAAGGCAGGTGTACTTAGGCATAATTATCTATAGGTATATAAAAACTTAGGCTAAAATAAAAGTTTAGTCTAAGTAGGTATACAAAATATATCCTGTCAGGCCTGTCTATCCAAAAGTTGTCTGAAAGAAATCGCTTTAGATAAGACCGCCTTTGTACTACCGAATTTTTTACCGGTTTTTTTTTATTTTTTTTTATTCTACTTAGTCTAATTTAAACTCTTATTTGTAATTTATTTAGAATGCAATTAAGCTTTACATACTAAGTATCCTATACCAAAAATATCGCCCACTTATGAGCGCGTTTCGCTTAGGGAATATTTTATGGTGAATAATTATGAGCGTTATCCATTTTACCTATCATACTTTGGAATTATAATATATTAATTATATTACGTAGTAATTGACTTATTGCACTTCACAAGTTGTGAAAACAATGAAAGTTTGTAGACAGAACCGCAAAACTCAGCTAGTTAAGTTACCAAGTAGTAAGGGAGTAAAGCAGATGGATTCACTCCGCTATTGAAATGAATTGAATTTGAAATGCAAATGAGATGCAAGTCGATACTGCGCTCGAAGGCCCTTTTAGCGCTAACAAGAACTTATGCAGATATCGTGTTAACTAGAAAAGTTTGAATTATATTAATATTTAACTACTTAAAAAAAATTACATCAAGTTTGGTAAACCAAAGTACTAAGAAGGACAAATTAAAAATCGTTAAATCGGAAATCGATAATTTTAGTAGATCTAACATTTATCCGAACGTCGATCAACCGAACGACCGTTTAACCGAACTATGGCTGCCCAACTACCTCCTTGCCTACCTCCTACTAAAAACAAAAAAAAAAAAACATTACACATTCACCTATATATAATAATAATTACGTAAGTAATTTATACAATTTGATAATTAAAAAATCTGGTTATCAAAACCATGTCTCCCAATTATATAATACAGAATCGTTTATTCATGACAACAAACAGGCACATTACATATAGGTACATACATACTTTTTAATCGACGCTCCACTATATTATATTATTAAGTATCTAAGAGCTTGTTTGTTATACTTCATTTAGTTTTGCACAGTAACCTTTATGTACTGTGAAACCTTCTATAAGACCGTTATTTCTACTCAAAAACATTTCAAAATTGCGTAGCCTGTCAGAATAGTCCCCAATACCTCTTCCAGTTGTTTCCGTGACCAGAGGATGCATCCTGGTCTGTCGGGAACTAATCGGCTAATGTGTCTATTTGAGTCTCTTTGCGGAGAATGTATATTTGGAATGGGTAGTTTCGTGTGGAGTTTTGACTATTGATAGATGATTTTCAGAGGTACTTTCAAAATCTTGTAGAATGTCAGAACGGTTGGTGTAAAATCTTTGGTCAAAACATGGAGAAAATATCACAAAAATTTTACGGTGGCGAACCATATAATTTTAGAATAATTATTTTATTGAGGAGCAATAGATACGACTAGGGAGTCACTGATCGTAAAAGTAGTCAAAGCATATGTTGAGATGTAGGTGACGCAGCATAGAACAGATTTTGCAGGGCCGAACAGGCGAGACAGACATAGGGCACAGAGCAGGACAGAGGCGAATATTGAGTACTTACTCAAAAATCATAGGCAATATATCAAAATTAATACTCCTACTATGTACCTACTATAATATTACTATAACGGTTTGAAATGACTCAGTGTGACAGCAACCATAAACTAAACCACCGCAGTGACTTGACGTCCCGAGACAAAAATAAAGTTAGCATTAGAAGATTACCACATAAACATCCATCCTCGACCAGTCGAGTACTCAGTACTTAGCCTTATTGAATCGCCTCAGTTTTATCGTCTGCATTTACTAATGGCTTCTAGTCCCTCAGGCATGTCTTTCGAACGGCCTCACGTATTTCTTTGATCAAAATTAATTGTCTTTTAGGTCTTGATGGCATTAGTGAAAAGGGTGCTATAATTATTGTAAAAAATGTACAAAAGCTTTTTTAGATTTTTATTCGTTAGTGCCTTGTGGCGTTCTTAAGGTAAGGTCAAGATGATGATGATAATAATGAATGCTTAGTGAAAAGTTTTCACTGACCACTTTCGTTTGCGCGGAAGAATTACGAGTTTCGAGCTACAGTCACTGGATTGGTGGATGTAGTCCTTATCTTATTTGCGCTGACCCTAAGATAACATTAAAAAAAGTACCTACATAGTACAATAAAGTCAGCGCCATTGTTCTCCGGACTCAGTTTGATACCTATTGGCAGGTTTAGTTTGTCTATGGTTTGGGGTCCGTCTGCGTGGGGTCTGTTTAGCAATTCCACTACAGTCTGTTCCTTTGTGCGTGAGCACGCTGTTTGCTTTCAATTAAACACAGCGTTTGGACTAGATTCACGAACCGAGGGTAAATTGGGCTGCCTAAGCGTTGTATGAGAGCGATAACATTTTATCGCAAAATGTTGCAGCAAAATGTAACTAAAGATGTTATATTTTGGTAAAATAAATGTTAGAGAATGCCAGCAGCGTAATGTTAAGTTACTGACTGTGTGGAAGCACTATTTACACCACATGTTTGTTTTACTGTTTTACACATGTTTCAATGATGTATTGTTGTTTTGTCGTTCATTCTTGGTAACGCTGACGCATGTACTTTCCTTAAAGACTTTTCTGATATTGGTTCTGATAACCGTGATATAATTATCTGATTTTCGACTTTTAAAAGCAAAAAATTACGATGGTGACTGTAGAGAGGACAGGAATCTCAACTCCCAAGAGGTCCGGAAAATAAACTTGTTACAAAGAAAATTAGGTCATCCAAATAAGTTTCTTATGAGACCGAAAATCCGATATATCCCGACAGAAAATAAAAACAGTCTCCAACATGTCGTAACAAGTTGTAACATGTTTTGTGGGAGTAACTTTTAATTGCGTCGTGAGTCGTCAAAGCGTCCCTGTAGACGAAAAGTCTGAGAGCGCGAGTTAAGTCACTGTTTTATGATTGAGTTAGGACTTTATATGCGATTAGGTTGTCAGTTGTGTTGAGAGTTAGGTCGCTCGTTTAGGGTCGCTGTAACAACCTGTGTTAATGTATGTAAACCAGTTCAAGTAAGGACTTCAGTAAATAGCCGCTTCTTAATTTGATTAGTTCGAATTAGTAGTTCTGTTAGGTCACACTTACTTGGTTAACTACAATATGGTTATTTTGAATAACTGCGTTGAATAGAGATGGATTAGAAGCATCATGTATGTACGTAATTTATTATTTCCCAATAATACTATCGACTCGTATTGGCAGCTTTATTGTCTAAACTGATCAGTAAATCGGAATTGGTTTATGAAAGAAGACCTGTCTGGGTACCCGGTACCGTTGGAACGACAAAATAGGGTTAGTATTGTAGAATTGAATCTGCGAAAACTCTACTCTCAATTTGAGTCGTTGTGTTTGGGAACATCACTGTGTCTAATTACTTTTGAGTCAACGTAAAAAAATATATTAGTAAACAAAAGACACATATTTTTAAACAAACAGCATAATTTGGAGGCGGTGAAAATGTCTTATTTATAAGCTTAAGAACTTGGTGATTCCAACAGTAATTTTCAACTAAGAAAAAGGAAGCAAAAACACGCGACTAATTGCTATACGGCGTAAAAGAGCTCGTCTTAAATATTCCAACGTATAAAGTCGTATCTGCTAAGCGTTGCAACAAAGCCGCTCCAGAACACTTTACTGTCGCGGAGACAATGTGTCCTTTCATCCCTTTGCGCGGGAACCCTGATATTTTATTCACAAGTTTCTTGTAGTGGCCTCGAGTTTTTGTGATGGCGTTCTCTTGTATGTAGGCATTTGACTCTTTGTTTTGTTTACTCCGTACTGTATATTGAATGGTGTTTTGTTTGGAAATTGGAAAAGGTATTGGGATGAATAGAATTTTGGAGAACTGAAATAAACGGTATTGTTTTTCGTTTTATCAGACATATACAGTGGAACCAATGCCAGTAGAAGTAATATATCATGGGAGAAAAATTATTTGATGCCCTATTTTGGCGAGTGAGATTTTATCTCGGTCACTGTCGCTCTTATTATAAATGTCACGATAGTGAGAGTGACCGAGTGGCCCAGAATCTCCTCTGCCGTAATCTGGTTAGACCTACGGTCTTGGCTTCAGCTAACTAGGCATCCTGCTTTCATGTCATTCACAAATTGACTTTGACCCAATGTTATTCATGTAATGTAATGTACTCGTATGTTATGACATGTAATTGTAAGAAAGCTATTTCAAGGCAAAGTAAACAGCGTTAATTAGGCCGCTATTCAACAGCCATATGCCAGAGAGAAAATTGAGTCCAGACCGGTTCAAAACTGCACTTGGTAATAGCATAAAAAAAGAATTATCAAAATCAAACTACTCTGTAAAAAGTTAAGCGGTGTCATACATGAAAAAAAAACATATTATAAGTGTATACGTGTCGACTTAAGATCCTCCTTCGTTTATTCGTCGATTAAAAACTCAGACAGAGGGCAGAGCAAAAGAGATACCTACCTAAGGGATTTATCCCTAGCAGTAGGATAAGAAAACTGTAAAAACGAATAATCAACAAGCACTAATTTGCATTACAGTTGACCTCTGCCATGCTATCGATATCCACCGCCGAAGTCTGATTAAGATTGGCTCATGCAGGTCGGTCATGCTATTAAATTATGATGGCATTGTCATTCAGACTCTACAGTCTACAGGGTTAAAAGGAAAGAGTATGTTAAGCTGAAAGGGGCTCATAGTACTCATCATTATGAACCACTTTTACCAAGGGAAAAATATAAGCTGTTCCATAGAAAAATGTTAATGACACTCGACAACATGTTCATAACCAACGAATAGTTTAAAAGGTAAGAGGTAGAAAGTTGTTCATAATGATGAGCCCTTTTTGGTTTAGCATACTTTTTCCATATAACCTTGTATACTTGTCTCGTTTATTTGAGGTTATTAACATATTACCCTAACTCTGAATTCGGAGTAAGATGACCACTATTAACCACTCAAAGACTCTAAGCAAAGATGTAAAATATATACCTACAACCCGGTCACAATATCTGTGCACCTCGCTGGAATGCGACAGGTGAGGTGAGGTGAGGTGACAGGGGAAGCGGGAGAGGCTCCCGCTGTCCCCTGTCACCTCTCCGCGCACTCCCCGGTGCGACAGTGCGACTATATAAGGCTATACGCATTCCAGCGAGGTGCACAGATATTGTGACCGGGTTCTATTTTATAATTTTCACCCTTTTTTCCTTTACGAGTACTTCAATACAGATAAATTACAATTTAAATATACCTAACAATCGTAACACGATTTGTACATTCACGACGAAAAGATAAACTCAGTCCGGAAATAAATCGCGAACATGCAAAGAAAAAAAACCTGCTGCCGGAAAAAGAAACCGCTAAAGGAAACCCACATACGGTACAGTCGAAGACAGAAAAAAAGGAAATTCGATACGAGTAACCATCGATTTCTTAAGGTTCTGTATTGTTATTCATACTTACTTTCGTACGGATGAAATAATGGGAAGTATTTATAATATTTTGGTCATAATCCTCTGTTTTTGTTGATATATATATATTTTATTTAAACGAAACCTTGTGATAAAGATAAAGTACGTTACCAACAGGAAAACAAAGTACTTGACTTCAATTAAAAATTACATTACAATTGAAATCTTAATATATATAAATCTCGTGTCACAATGTTTGTCCTCAATGGACTCCTAAACCACTTAACCGATTATAATAAAATTCGCACACCATGTGCAGTTCGATCCAACTTGAGAGATAGGATAGTTTAAATGTCAAATTATAGTCGCAATTTTAATTTATTGCAAATTATATATATACTGATAATTTTTACTATAAATTGACAAGTTAGCATCAACATACTACGGTTGCTATAGTTACGCAATGGCTTTTGACAGGACAACGTCTGTCGAGTCAGCTAGTATACCTATAAGTATCCAATTAGGTGCATATTGATTTCAAGTTATTTAACTTGTAACAATTGGACTTTTTCTTTTTTTGCCTTTTTCGAAAGTCATTCAAAGTGATTGAAATTGAATTGCTTCAGTTCAGCAAACAATAGGACTATTATTCGAATTTTACATGCAATTTTAAAATATGCTGGTTGAATTTTTAAGCTGTCAAGCTCACAACGAGTTCAGACTTTATGAAAATGTAATTCTATTTGACCGAGCGAGCGAAGCGTCTCTGCAACAACTGGCAAAATTTTCATTCATCTGTCCGGATGTTTGTTTGCATGTTGGTACTCGCGTAGATGGCTTATTTTTTAACGAATTTCGATGAAACTTGGTGTATAGGTATGGGTTCTGCGATTTTATAGAATTTTTTGGTTGTGGGATTATTTGATTGTGTGGGTATCTCCCTCAAAAAGGGGGTAAATTTGATACAGTTTCATTTACCGGCAGATTTTACATGATCCGGTTTTTAATATCGAGGCAGTAGATACTGGCCCCTAGAAAGGCTGCAAACAAACTACACAATGTGATTTTATTTCTACAAGAAATGTTATTCCGAAGATAGTCCGGCTTTGCGCGACCATTTGGAAACTATCGGGAAATAAAAGCAAAATTGTTTTACTTGTGTATCTTTATCTCCACATAATAAGAAAAGTTCTTTGTGTTAAAAATGTAGGTATAATAAAAAACTATATACCACGTTCGCTCGTGTTCAGTATATATAATCCTACAGAGAAATAAAAAGCAAGCCTATCACTGAATAAAACTAAAATAAAATAAAAACAGTTACTTGTATTTTACCCGCGACGAAACGGAGAAGGTATATGCGTTTAGAACGAGAGACCTAAAGTACTGTAGGTACTAAAAATATTTAACCGACTTTAAAATAAGGAGGTTCTGAAATAGAGTGTTGTTTTTTTTAATCTGTTATTTCAATAACCTATTTTGCATTACAATAATAATTATTAGCTAACTATATTAATTTTAAGCTCACTAAATTAATGTACAATTCTCTAAAATTTATCTTTTATCAGAAAGGAGATCGTGGCTTTAAGATTTCACTCGCAGCCATCGAAATGTTTTCCACCGCATATCTATACTAATATTATAAAGAAGTAAAGTTTGTGTGTTTGTATATTTGTTAAATTGTAAGGGGTAATCTCGGGATCTACTGAACCGATTTTAAAAATTCTTTCACCAATAGAAAGCCACATTATTGCTGAGTGTCATAGGTTATATAAAAAACCGAAAAATAAAAAGGCTTTTACGTGGTAGTCCGTTTTGCAAAGTGAATCGGAGAAAAAACGGTCCGGACGGCGCGCGATGGCTTCGGGTTTAATTAACACTAGCTGACCCTTGCCCACTTCGTTGGGCGTAATTTTAAAATCGGTTCAGTAGATCCCGAGATTACCCCTTACAATTTAACAAATATACAAACACACAAACTTTACTTCTTTATAATATTAGTATAGATTATGCCCAACGAAGTGGGCAAGGGTCAGCTAGTATATTATATGCGTGTGACGTCATCGTAACTCGTCGATTTCGAGAACCAAAATCTGTCTTCTTCCTTTGAGACGAAAACACGGCACTTCTCTCTGTACCGTACACCTTTCTGCCTTAACGATCTGAGTTTACACAAAGAATAATGTACAGATTTTACCTGTCAAATGATTTGGCTGGTTATTTATACCATGACTTATGTCTTGAAAAAGGTAGAATTTGGTTGTTATTAAAATTAAATCATACTCTTATTTATATTATTATTTTCTTCACATAGAAAATTTCAAAATTGGTTTTAAACATTTGCCTTTACACTGAAAAAAAAAACCTTTGACAGGAAAATCGGTATTTGTGACTTAAGCATTGTTCTTTTTCCATTTTATCACTCCAGTGCGTCTGAAGTTTGACCAGGGACGCTACACTTTAGCACATATGATTATCTCGGTCCCTCTCACTCTTATGACATTTCTAATGAGAGCAATAGTAACCGAGATAATTCACTCGCAAAAATAGGGCCCAAGCACCATTGACACGCATACATAGGTACTGAAGAAACATTATCTGTGTCCACATCCAATGAAGCATAACAGTGGGTAATGTGTCACGGATCGAGCGGCGATGAATCAACTCGCCGGGTTCAGTAAATCATTTGTACAATATCGGAGTGTGTTTGTGGCCTGATGAATGGTGGAGTGGAAGTGACCTACTGTACTGTTGTTGTGTGTGGCTGTCACGAGCTCCTTTGGATGCTTTGCCTTGAAATTTTCCTACTGTTACTGTTAAAACCGGGTAGGTACTTGATAAGGATAAAAGTTTAACTATTCTCGTTATATTCAATTACAAGAAATTACAATACGCAATATAAGAAATAATTTGGTTTTATTATGCCTTAGGTACGATGAATAAAATAATAAATTGCCAAAATATGTGAGGTATTTCCTTACGATATTTTTTCAGTTAACAGTTTCAGTTTATCATCAGTTACTTATTAGCAAATTATGAGCAATTTTTTTAAAGTAATACCGAACGTAAACTTAGCTAAATCTTTTAAAACTTATAAAAATATTATAATAAATCAATAATAATATTATTAGTGTCATAAAAAAGTCCATTGGCAAATATTTGACAAACACGCACTAATCAATTTCAAACATAACAAAACGTGTGTACGCCAAACTTGTCTAATAGGTCCCGCTGTAATTAAAACTAGAGCCAGCTCGTCATCAATCGACGTGTCGTGGCGTGGGGTGGCGCGGCGCGGCGTCGGACGGCGCAATTTGTCACGGCGATGACAGACCGACGGACGATTTTCATGATTTATTAAATGCACAACGCTGACAGGGTGCACTCTGCACTCGCAGGCTACGGGCAAATATTCCAGGCTTCTGGGTTCGGAAGAGTGAGATATTATCTCGGTCACTGTTGCTCTTGTAAGACATGTCTTGACACTGAGAGTGACGGAGATAATTACGAGCGCTCAAGGGTCTCTTGTCTGGTGTAGAGACTGTTTTAGAATAGAAATTGTGGTTAGGAAATTATAAGCTGAAAGAAAAAGAACTTGGCGCTTTTGCTATTTAATGGAAAAACAATAGAATGGAACGGTTTATTTGCTACTAGAGACAAAAATCGTAATAATAACGAAGACGCACTAGAAGACAATTAGACAAATAACCGTACAAGATTGAGACACTTTTTATGTGATGTAAATGAACTTTAGTTGTGTGTGCAGTTGGAAAACAATTTCGGTTTCTATAATTATTCACACATCGAATTAATAGTTAGATAGATAAGCTCTTTATTGTTATCACAAACAGAAAATACATACAAAAAGGAAATAATTACTAAAAACTAGTGCAACAACTGGTGGTCTTATTGCTACATCTACATCTTCCAGGCTTAGTTCCAAAGTGATATATTTTTGATAGCGCCAAGTGAAATCAATAATAAGTTGAAAAATCATTGAAAATCATTGAAATCAAATCAATTGAAATCATTGAAAAATAATTTACCTAAATACCTAAATCAGATTTTACTTTCAAGCCATCATAATTAAAATGTCGTCAAGGAATAAGACTTCGTAACAGTACAATGAAATATTTGTGAATTTTTCACCAGAACTTTCATTGACCTTAAACAAAGTTCATTGTGCATTTGACGGTCACAATCACAACAGACAAACGATCAAGTCGATCATAAGTTTCATAAATCAAGCTGACCACTTTAGCAAAATTAAAAAGATCACAGCTTAATCTAACAAACAGTGTGTTCTTCGGTGGGTTCCCAACGAGTCACACCAAAACAATTCACAGTGTTACTCGTTGGGTTTTTTCCCAACAAGTCATACTATTTCACTGAGCGAACGATTTTTATAAAAGATTCCCTTCGAGTAACGGTGTAACTCGATGGTAAAAATAATTCCCAACGAGTAACAGTGAGACTCGTTTGGTGTGACTCGTGAACTCACCAATTCTTCTACTAATAAGAAACACAAATAATACAAAGATTTATTGCTCAAACAATAAATTTTAACAACCGTGCACATGCTAAGTATATTGCGTGCAGAAAGCATTTGTAAAGTCTTCTTGCGGTTACAAGATTCTGGCGATTTGCCATTGTAATAAATAAAGTTCACGGCCCGCTTAGCTCGTGAGGCGAAGGGTGAAAAACTAGAGGAGCCTTGCAATTGGCAACGATTATCATGAATGGAGTTAATGTGCTTGTGGTCGAGCTCAGTCCTCCTAGCCAAGTTGCAATTTTGTAGTCAAAAAGTAAGAAAATGTATGGGATGATCTATCTATAGATTCTATATTCTATGATGGAAATATCACACCAGTACATTTTCGTATTTTCTATTTTTGTCAAAGAATTGCAACTTAGCTAGGGAGCAGGATCGTGTCTACTTTAAGTTTTTTTTTAATTCTAAGATATACTTGCGTTTAACAAAGAAGTTTTTTATGATATGATAGAGAAGAGAGTGAATTCAGATATGACGAGTGATAGAGATGAATGGAAGAAGTGTACCTACTGTACCGACCACGTGGGTGGGATAAGGGTAGGAAAATGATGATGATGCTTGCGTTTGACCGCCATCTCGTCTGTTGGTAAGAAATGATACGGTCTACGATGAAGAAAGCTCGCCTAGAAGGAACCTATTCATTCTCGACTTAAAGACACCCATGTATAATACTATACATGGCTGTCTTATAGATACATACACTTTATATTGTATAGCGTATTGTGTGTACCTGATCTGACGAATTTCATGACTTTTTGACGTAAACAAACGTGAGCAAAGCATACCAGTAAACAAACAACATAGCCATAACTATGGTAATATGACATGCCTTGAAAATATAGGAATAAATCTGCCCTAACCCTGTTGCTAGCAAGTGCTAATTCTTTCGCACATTTTCTACATAAAAAAACTTAGACAAACATATCCTTATGTTTTTTTTCTTCGCTAAAATGATAAGTTAGGTTCAAACTTTATAATTATGATCTCAAAAAGTTTAACCTGGAAAGTAGCTCAAACTAATCAAAAACAAAATACCTAAGCTTTCTAAATAAGTAGGAATATTCTAGAGAATTTTCTAGCATACTCTATAGGTACCTGAGTCTTTCTACAGCCAGTATGGAAATGAGAAAACGGGCATTCGAACGGAATGGATGGTTCAATAGAACTGTAGTCATCAATCAATCAAAGCAATATTGGTCTGCGGAATTCATATGGATTCCGGACACGGGGCCAAAGCCTCATAGCTAACTATTATATTCGTGGTATGAATTGTTTGAGAATTCCAGCTATTCCATTTTCACATAAAATAAAGCAAAATACCAACATTATCATTCTAAACTAAAACTAATCCGATGAAATGAATTGATATCCATTTATATTATAGGTATTACTTAATTTCATAAATAGGTTTAATAGGTTCGTATATATGTTTGTGAAGTATAATATCCGGAGCTACTAAGCTGATTTTAAAATTCTGTCGCTGATTAAAAGCTATGCTATCCATGAAGATATAATGGCCATATAAGCTACGCCGAAGGCAGAGTAACACAGAGCTCAAAGTCTTTGTCATCATTTAGTCACAAATGAATGGGTGAGTAATTACTATGATTACATGCACAAGTGATACAATCACTAGATATTACTACTTTACATGTAAATCCTCCCAATGCTGGGATACAAGGTGTATCGTATTCCACCACGCTGACCAAGTGCGCGTTAGTGAATTCACATACATACTCGTAATTAAATTTACAATACCATAATCACCAGTATGTTATAAAAATACAATATACCGCTTAAAGCTCCTGTAAAACCTCATATTTGCATAATTCAGTAACCCTCACGGCAAAGCTGTATCAACGTATCACCGGTGAATAATACACTGCAGCACAATTGAGGTTAAATTATGCACGGTAAAGGACGATGGACCTGTAATCGAATGTCAACAGGGGTCTAAGTGCACCAGCTACCTACAGCCATGCTTTATTTGGGGGTTGTGAGAAGTAGCCATTATGTGTGTGTGTGTGTAAGAGAGAAAGAGAGAGAGATAGAGAGAAGAAGGTCACAGAAGATGGAATTTGTTCTGTTTTTAAACCCCGACGCATAGTAGAGCGTTGTAAGTTTGACCGGTATGGGTGTAAGTGTGTCTGTCTGTGGCATCGTATCTCTTAAACAGGTAAAGCGATTTGAATGCGATTTTTTTATTAGAAAGCAGGTTTTCTAGCGGTGGTTCTTAGATGTTTTAATAAAATCGTTTCAAAGTTTCTGAACTTTTAATATTAATTTTATTTTTGATTTTTCTCGTAGATAAGTCTGCGAGTGGCTACTAGCTCGCTCGCTAACTCTGCTGGTAAGACGATGCAAGCTCCATTTTCTATTTGTTCCGCTTGTTCTGACTAATCCCGGCCGTCTCCACCTGCACTCCGTCTCTATCAAGAGCAAGCGTTGTTCCACCTGTGATCTATGGCTGCGGTGGCACGAGAAAGCAACGAGTACACCTAGGTACCATGTACGGAAGATATATTCTGGATTTTTAACTCCTCGACGCAAAAACGACGGGGTGTTAAGAGATTGACGTGTATGTGTGTGTGTCTGTCTGGCTGTGGCATCTTAGCTCTCGAACAGATATTTTGATTTTGTGTGAAAGGTGAGTCGGGTGTGTTTTTAGCTATGTTTGATGAAAATCGGTTCAGCCGTTTCAACGTTGGGGGTTTTTTTAAATTTAAAATTTAACACGTTGATGGACACTACGACTGTACCGATTGTTACTGCTTTGTCACTACTTTATTTCATACATTGCCTATAGACGTAGTGTCACAACAAATAGTAAAATATATATATAATGAGACAGTACGTCTATAGGCGTATACGTCGTTGCCAGATGGCTCATAATCTTGGTCATTTCCGAACTCCCCAGCATCAGCAAAAGAATCTTCACTTGACCCAGGAGTAGAAACCGCATCAAACAAGTCTTGTAGCCGCCATCTGCAAATAATTACGATGTATTTTAGTAGGTATCGCGAAATATTGCTCAAAACATACAACATAAGAAATGTATTGTTTACGGATACAATATAAACTCGAAATAGTGTTATACAAATAAAAAACAACATAAATAACGTTTACAACAAACATTTACTTACCTTTCAATACGATTCATCAACGAAATTGGCGCGAAAGCACTTACCTACGCGCGGGACACCGACGCTGCGCACTATGCGACTGAATGTATGAGAACAGGACGCCCACGGCCGTAGTGTGCGTGGGGAGGGGGAGTGGAAAAATGGCGACGTGTGCGTGATCTTGTGTTTTTTTAACCTTTACAATTCATTACACGGTGACAGTATAAAAGTCTAAGTTACCTCTACGGTGACACTACAGCATGCCGTTCCTAATATTTGTATGAAAAATCGATCGTCTTAGGGCGTACTGACTTTGGCTTATCCTAAACTCTTACGTCGAGTGGCGTACTGTCGTATCACTTTTTAAGTATTTACGTCAGTGAGCGGTACTGTCCATCAACGTGTTAATATTATTTCAACTTTTGTTCAATTCTATTTAGTTTTCAAATAATGGGTACATTAAAATACAAATATGAAAGTCAGTTGCAAATAATAAAACACATCATATGCAATATCAAAAAAATATTCATCATTTTGAAGACATTTTATTTAAAACATGTATAGGTACTGTAGCAATGATAGCGCTGTCTTCACTTTTCGTCATCGCGTCGATGGTAGTAGTGCATATTGGTTGGTTGGGACGGTCGATTTCCATGTCGTGGGCAAGCAAGATGTAGGTTCAAAACCAATAATGATCTAGAGAGAGAAACCTTGTAAAAAACCATAGATTGGTATTGGTTACCAAGCACCTGCGTACCAGGAGCTTTGGAAATTGTTGAAGCCATTAGTTAGTATAATCGATCACACTCCTTAGCTGTGGTCAAACAACCGAAAAAAAAACTAAATGGAAATGGATTTTGTGATAGTATGAGACTATGACTTAAACCTTTCCGCTTAGTGCAAAAATAACACAAAAAGATTATTCTAGCAAACGCATAATTTGAGTTTTGACTGTAGCGTCGCAGTCGCAGCACGTAATTTGAGCATAATAATAATAATTGACACCAGTCACAGAAGCATTAAAAATGTATTCGCAAATACACATTTTCCTTTTTTATTTAATAAAATCATATTTTCACCTCTGTGCGTTTCCGGTTGCGGGAGTTCAAACAGTTCACAGTACGTTTTACAAATTCATGACAGACAATAAAAAGGCTTTATGTGCACGGTCCCTAAAAGACTATACATATTTCAGGGAAGCCGTGTTCACACCAAGCATTTGTTACGCGTTAGCGGGACGTGGCATGGGCGAGGGTAGAACGGGAAATAGACTGGCGATAGAGACATTATATTTTTCGCAATATATTTTCATTGAACTTCTTAGAGGTTGAAAATTTATTAATATATCTAATGTTCATTCATGTGAAACTACAATTAATCAATTCGTTATAAATAATCAAAACAATAAACAAACAAAATCATAATTAAATCAAAATAACCCTAACCCGCCCCTTACTGTTCCTGGTTCAAAAGTGCCCATGACGCTCGCCGCGTTGCTACTCTGAATGGTAATGGCCAACCTTTGCATTTTTGGCCCTTAATCTATCTTAGATTTGAAATAGTTATTGATTGACTAGGAAGTACACTCATCCATTGTTTTTGCGTGATTGAGCTTAAAACATCCAAGTTAATTTTTGTGCGGTGAGTATGAACGTTATTTATTTATATATCCAAATATACAAACATCCACATTTTAGCAAGAAGCAAGATTTCAGAATTTCAGGCATGTGATGGCTAAGGCACATGGCTAAGCAGGAAAGAGGCCTATACCCACCAATGGGAGAGAGATAGTTGTAGATGATGATAATGATGATGAAGCAAACTATCAAAGAATACGAGAAAATTATAAATGTCCTCAAATTAGATGTAAAGGAAAAAGATCGACTAATAGATCAATTAACAGAAGAGCATGAAAATAACTCTAATGAGTTTGAAAATATGTGTAAGCAGATAAGTACACTTAAGAAGAAGCTATCAGACTATGAATCAGTTAAAAATGACCAACTATCCGACGTTCACTCCTTAGAAGACAAAATCCAAGAATTAGTTGGTATCAACAATGAATACGAATCCGAATTGATGAAAAGTATGAACCCATTGAAAAAAGAACTTGCTGATATGAAAGACCAATACAACACACTACAAAATAGATATAGTACCCTATTATTACAATCTGCTGAAAACCTTGTAAAATCGAGTAAAGTAAAAAATAAACCCTGCAAAATTAAATTCCGTACATATGGTAAAAACAAGTCGATAAACAGATTAGTGAAACTAACATCAAATCTTAATAAGAAAATAAAGTATCTAAAAGAAGAACTGTGCAAACTAGAACAAACGAAATTTTCTAACGAAGATTGTAATACTCTTGCCGAAAACCAGAATCTTATAACTAAACTAAATAGCGAACTGCTGTCTCAAGAAAACACGCTACTTATATACGAGTTACAAAAAAGAAACGCGACAATTGAGTCCCAACAACAGTTAAATGAAAAATTATTAGAGACTCTTGAACTTTTCAGGACTGACTTACACAAAAAAGATAATTCTTTAAGCACACTAAATTTTATTGAAGGTAAATTACATACCATTGGGAAAATTATTGACAACAGAATAGAAGAAGAAAATGACATGGAAGCAGTTGCTGAAAATAACGTAGAAAACGGGAAGAAAATTTCCGGAAACCTGGATGGAGACACAAAATCAGTGCAAACATTGAGGGAAGTAACCAAGCTGGAAGAGAAACATATCCACATTTTTTCCGATAATTGTGGAGTCGGACTAGGCGCACGTCTTCAAAATGGCACATCGAAGAAAATTTATAATCATTGCACACCAGGTTATCATTTGACACATATTGTGAAATCATTATGTATGGCAGCTCAGTCGGCACCAGAAAATACCTATGTTTTAGTAGTCGGTGAAAAAACCATTGTTAAGCGCAAAGATTTTTTGCATTGTCTAAGCTCATTAGATGCCTTAAGCAAGACATCGAGATTAATTATTTGCTCTTTGCCATACCACCGGAAATATTCTGATAATTACAATCAATTCCTATACAAATTGAATTGTGATCTGTATAATTTAGCTTCGCTCCGGGAAAATGTACATGTAATTGACATAAATAATAATCTTGACATGAATGTTTACAAAAATCAAAGATTGACAAATTCGCTTTCTCGAAGATTGTGTAATTTATTGTTATGGAATATTGACTCGCCCAATGATGGGAATAGGACTAAGACTATTACAGAAATAGTATGTATCCCAGATATGAATCATGATGTCAACCAAGGTCCAACTGCGCAAAGCGAAATGATGGAACAATGCATACCGTTACGTCCAACCAATTTTTTAGACCACAATCAAGTGATCATACTATCTCCATAGCACACCAAAACATTCAAGGAGGCATGAAAGACAAGGAACTGGAAATTGGCCTATTTCTGGAAAAGTACGATATTGATGTATTGTGTATTACCGAGACATTTCTAAAAGAACATCAGGTGTTAATGAACTTTGAGAATTTCCAGATAGTTAGTAGTTTCTGCAGAAAGCTTGCAACTCATGGCGGCTCTTTGATAGTAGTAAAAAAATCTCTAAAAGTCAAACAAAGAAAGGACATTGAACGTCTGTCGTCCGAACGTCATGCTGAAATATCCTGCGTAGAATTAGATAAATACATAATAGTAAGCTTATATAGACCACCTTCTAGCAATTTTAATATTTTTGAGTCAGTAACCGATGAAGTATTAAGTAAAGTTTGCAACAAAACAAAACAAGTTATAGTACTTGGTGACTTTAACATAAATCTGCTGAAGGAATCAAATAGTAGAGATAATTTACTTGCCCTGTTTCAAAGTTACAATTTATTTCCTCAATTTAACGAGCCCACGCGTATTACTAATACAACTGCCACTTGTATTGACAATGTTTTCTGTGAACACAAGGTATTATACAAATCTATCTTTAAATGCCTCACTTCGGATCATACTGGTCAATTTATTACTGTCCCGCTTAATAGACGTAACCCTAAAATACAAATTCGTAAAAGGCACATTACCTCAGAAAAAGTTAATCAGTTTCAAAATAATATAGAACATGACTTTTTATCTGAATTACAAATTAGCAATAATCCAAATGAATCTTTCAATAATTTATTCCAAATTCTAATACGAAACTTTAATTCCACATTCCCCATTATTTGCAAAAAACTTGACGTCAATTTAGTCTTCAATCAATGGGCAACTCCAGGTATAAGAATTAGTCGAGATAAAATGTATGAACTTTACAATCAAAAGTCAGGGAGCAATGATGAACGTTTGATAAATTATGTGCGCAAATACAGTAAAACTTTTAAAAAGATATGCAAATATGCAAAAACCTTGTATATACTTAACAAAATAAAGCAGTCAAAAAATACCTCAAAAACTGTTTGGTCTATCATAAAAACGGAAACTGCTAAAACCAAAAGTCGAGAATCGGAATACAAGCTTAAGAAAAATAATGAAATAATTAGTGATAAAAAAGATATTGCAAATCAGTTTTTAGGCTTTTTTGGGGATATACCTTATAAAACCACTAAATCACTGGCAACCAATTGTAAGGAAGCTGCTCATTTATTAGTTGAAAATGTTGCTGCCAGCCCAAACCAATTTAAATTCCACGAAGTCTCAAGTGACACTATTATCAAAACATTCAAATCGATCAAAGCAAAGAAATCGGAAGATCTCTGGGGATTATCAGTCTGTTTCGTTGCTGAAATAATATATAACTTAGCTCCTTATTTAGCCCATATATTTAACTGCAGTGTCGACAGGAATGAGTTCCCCGATCTTATGAAGTGTAGCAAGATTATACCTTTATTCAAAAGTGGTAGTAAGAAAGACCCTAGTAATTTCAGACCGATATCTATCTTACCATGTCTTAGCAAAATATTTGAAAAAATAATGTTAAATCAGTTAGCTTCATTCTTTTGTATTAATAATTTATTATTTAATAAGCAATTTGGTTTTTCTAAGGGCTGTTCAACTGTGGACGCAGCCTCGAATCTCGTAGAGAGCATCTACGAGGCTTGGGAGTCTCAGCATGATTCTTTGGGTATCTTTTGCGATTTGTCGAAAGCGTTTGATTGTGTGAACCATGAAATTCTATTATGTAAACTTTCACACTATGGTGTGACAGGTGATGCGTTAATGTTGATGAAATCATATCTGTGTGGTAGAACCCAAAATGTTGACATAAATGGGGTTCGATCGGAGTCGGCTAACGTTTCAATCGGGGTCCCTCAGGGCTCAATTCTTGGCCCATTCCTCTTTCTAGTCTATATCAATGACCTGCCTTTCTTAGCGCGTAAGCATTGTGAAATTATTTTGTTTGCCGACGATACATCTCTGTTATTTAGAATCAATAGGAAAAACTATGATATATCCAAAATCAATTTGTCGCTTAGTTTAATTAATAGGTGGTTTAGCGTCAATAACTTAATGCTTAATGCCAAGAAAACGAAAGCTATTAAATTCACATTGACTAATAATCCTTCCTTGCCTAGTATAGTTATTGACGACGATCAACTTACTTTGTCGAAGGATGCTAAGTTTCTTGGTCTTATCGTTGACAGCAAACTTCAATGGGGAGCACATATCAAGGAACTGTCTAACAAATTGAGTTCCGCAGCATTTGCAGTGCGGAAAATAAGAGAACTATCAGACATTAAAACTGCAAGAATTGTTTATTTCAGTTACTTCCACTCTGTTATGTCGTATGGATTATTGCTTTGGGGTAATGCAGCAGACGTAAATAGTATCTTTATTTTACAAAAACGTGCTGTTAGGGCTATTTATAGGCTAGGTTATAGAGAATCTCTTAGACAAGTTTTTGCGCAGGTGAAAATTTTGACGTTACCATGTTTGTATATTTTCTTGAACATTATGTATGTGCGTAAAAATATTCATAAATATCATAAACGAAGTGAATATACTAGCATAACAAGGAACAAGTTTAAACTTGTTCTACCTAAAATTAGATTAGCCAAAACTGGTAACTCTTTTGTAAGGAACGGCGTACTATTTTATAACTTGTTGCCTGTTACTCTAGTAAATAAGAAAGACACAGATTTTCAAAGAATTTTAAAAGACTTTTTAATTGAAAGGGCTTACTATAAAATTGAAGACTTCGTCTGTGATAAAGTCTCTTTACGTAAATTGTATTTAGACTGTAATAATAATACTTGATTGATTATACCTACTATTGTAGTTATTTTATACATTGATATTTTGACATTGCAATTATTTACATATTTTGTTTTGACATTCTAATAATATTATTTTCTTTGACATTTAATTTATTGTGTATTAATTTATTCGTAAAAATTGTATTAGACATTCATAAGTGTCTTGACTGATTATACCTACTATTGTAGTTATTTTATACCTTGATATTTTGACATTGCAATAATTTATATAATTTTTTTGACATTCTAATAATATTGTTTTCTTTGACATTTAATTTATTGTGTATTAATTTATTCGTAAAAATTGTATTTGACATTCATAAGTGTGCATTGATGTACCCATATTTGAATAAATTATTTTGAATTTTGAATTTTTTTTGAATTTGAAGATTCGAGGTGGATCGATTGAAGTAAACTTACACGCTCTATTGAGAGTGCTACTACCAAGAAAAAGAGAAGAAGATTGAAGTGAATAACGACCATTCTGCTTGTTTAATTCTTCGGGAAGTTCCTGAATTGTACCTATTTCTACAAAGTACAGAATAGTGCTATTTCGTTTAAAGCGGCTGTTGCCTTCACATTTGCTCCTGTTTCTGCACGTGCATGAAGTTTATGAGGAAAACTTGAAACCTAGAGCTACGATAAACTGTGCCTTATTGTGTAAGACTGGTGGCGATGGTGATCGTGTGGCATCTCACTTGCACCAGTTTAAGAGAGCAGGATGGCAAACATTTTAGTCTGTCTATGGCTTCGTCGCTTCGATACTTGTTGTAATGCTTTTTTATGGAAAGTAATAATAACTGTTTGAAGTAATATGATTTTTATCGAAGAAAATTTATCAGGATTTTTTTAAATCGTATATTTGGTGTTGCTAATAAAAAGCTGATAAATTTATAAAATGAAGATAAAGTTGAGATATAGGTTACCTATTATTTTATAACCAGAAGTCTATTAGAAATGTATACTATTTTTAACCTCGACTAGTCGGGTATTTTAATTCAGAAGCCGTTTTCTGTTGGTTATAATAATAGATACACCCCCTGCATCTCGGTTGCCAGTTTTTGGCGAAGTTTATAAAGTCGATGAACTGAAATTAGTCTAAGAAATGAAACCCCGACCATTGCCCCCATAAATACAAATCTATCAATTTTTCCCGGTCTAGCACGTACTCGTAAGTAGCTCCCGGCCGGGCTCCTATCCTATGCCAGGAAAACAAAAAAAATATATACTTTGTCCTCCAATCCATCAAATCCTTGGGCAGGTCATTTGCCCAATGGCCACAAAGGACTTGTCAAAACTAATTGCTTATATACTCGAACGCTCAGTGCCTATGTACTATCGGCGACAGTAAACACGGGCATGCGAGGACGTGATCCAAAGAGTTCCACCCGAGGGACGGCCGCGTCTTTACCAGGGAGGGTAAAATGACGCTCGGGGCATGTATGTTCGTTGAAAAACAAAACACTCTAGTTATTAATGCAGCCTATGACATTCCGTACATTGAAACCCCAAACTCGATAAATATTTCATTGAAAACGCCCGATCTTTCTCGCGGATATAGTCGGTTTAAAAAAAGTACAAAGAAATATCTCAAATGAATAATCTATAAATGAATAGCTGCTATTTTATACAACCGTTTCTTTTATAATTTATTTATGTTAGTTTACATACTCGTAGACCGATTCAGAATTATTATTATCATCATCAATCAGTGGGTTGATCACTGTTGGTTGAGTAAAGGTTTTCTATTCAGCGCATAATTTTTCCAGTTCAGATCCATAAAAAAAATATTTTTAAAAGATATAAGATACTTTTAAAATAATTAACAGAGTGCTGATGAAACAAGGCTAATCTGTTTCGTGGACCCACGCCAGTTTAAATTTAAACTGTGTTTAAACTGTGTTGGAGAATTATGGCACTGATGGTGTCCATTATTTGAAGAGACTTTTTTCTATCGGATGGCTAGTTTAAGAAAAGATATCTTTTAAAATATGTTTGTAAAACCCGGAAGCGTCATTTTAGCCCCAGGAAAAACTCAAGTAAATTCGCTTATAGCGTCACTAACAGCAAACAACTCCTGGGAGCGACGTGACGCGAACAAATAAAAACTACTCGTTGAACTTTGATAGCGGAAATTGTTTTAAGGAACGTAAAGTGGAGATTTCGTAGGTGGACTGCCAGACTCCCGGCGGAACTTGGCCGCACTTTGTCGGAATTAAAGTTATTTGTGTTTAAGAGTTCATACGAAGCTTGGCTGCTTTCAGTTGGCTGTTGTTTTGTCATGCTTTATGCGGTATGAGTCTTAAAAAGTATGGGTGGAATTTTGCGCGGAAGCCTCGCTTGGCCTGTAGTTTAGTTTGTTATACACGATGGATGCACACAAAATAACTAGTTCACGTATGACAAGTAAAACTGTATTGCCTAATCGGTCTCGCATAATATATATCACTTAAAAAAATATCACTTAAAATACACAAAAATAGTACCGCTTCTTTATACCTACATATTTTTAGGAACTACTAATTTTTCTTCCTGTGAGTCCTGTACAACCAGATCTTAAAAAAAACGCAGGTCTTAGAGACATTATAAAATAAGCCCATACAACTACCAGCAGTGGTAAAAAAGCCAAGCCAAGCCAAAAATACAGAGCGAAGATGAAGTGAGTAGGTTTATAGAAAATCATGAAAGTAAGTTCGAAAACATCGTTTTTCCAATGGTATTTTCCTTTTAAGCTTGTAGGCACTAGAACCACGAAGTTACTCGCATCACTTGGCTACAAGACACACAAGGCAAACATTTGTCCAACTTCAAAATAACTAATGTGTGCGCACAATATTCCTGACACATTTTTTCACGCTAAGTAAAAATAAACAAGTAGGTAGATGGTAATACAAATATTTTCTATTCGTAGCGAAGGATAACCAACTAGCGACACATTCGAAAATCCAATTTCCTTGAGATCGTGAGCATTTTCCGATAGACTGTAGAATCAATATTGTTACAGCGTGTTGTCGCCGTGTTTGATATCATGGAGGAGACATGACGTGTCTAGCTTTTTTTTCGGATCAAGTATATTGAATATTTATTTTGCTGTAACGAGTATTTAGCTGTCAACTGGATGGAGAGCAATATTTTTTTGAAACAACATTATTTATTTTATTATCAAACGCAACGTTTGACAATGACTTGGGTAGTGATGGTGTCTATTGGCCGAGGAGACTTCTTTTTATTAGGTGGCTCGTCGCTAGTTTGTGGTATGTTTATAAAAAAAAATTCAATGGAATGTTCAGGTCGCAAGTGAATCGGTTCTTTCTAAGCAAGTGTGCTCCATCTTAGACCGCATAAATATTCATTGCTCATTATAAGAATTCAAAGTTCTGGGTGGCGCAGACCTCTCATGGGCAAACGTGACGTTTAACATCAGGCGAGCGATTTGTTCGTCTCGTCACTCAATAGCATAAAAAACCGTCAAGCGAGATGGTGGTCAAGCGCAAGCGTATCAAGGAACAAAAAAAAATATAAACATAATTATGTATACTTACTACGTCCTACAAATATAAAAGTACTATAATATTGGTTTCAGTATAGTAACTTTACGCGTTCTACACATGTGAGATGGTAGTAGTTGTGACAGTTTGTTGTTTTCACGCGGCCGACCGAGCGCTGGTTATCTATGTCACTCGAATGATCAGATAAAAAAACATGGAATATTCTGGAATATTTGGCATCGGAAAAAGCTGACATATTTCTAAACTAAACTGACCCAGCTAAAGTTGGATAAAAGTTGACACAAATCTGGTTGAGCGAAGTAAAGTAAAAAGTAGTAGGTAGGTATTTTTAGCTATCTTAATAAAATGGAATATTCTCAACGTGTTTAAATATTTTTACTACGAGTAACACTTACTGTCACGTCACACCAATCAACGCTGAGCCTTATAGTCAAGTCAAAAGTAATAAGTTAATTTTAAAAATAAGCTCTTATTGCATTGTCATCAGAGTTACACACGTATACCAAATTTCAGATCAGTCAGACATCGGGAAGTGGTCTAAAATTGAGTTGCAAGATTCCACCCACACAAACATAGTTACATACAACCATACATACATACCATTGCAAGGTAAATAAAAGCTTTTAAAAACTGTTGCCCTGACTGACTATTAAGACTCGGTGTCGACTAGCAATGCTTTCTTACCGCGAAATTCTGAAACAAAATGAATTCGGTTGATAGATTTATGACATGAAAAGTTTCAGTTGTAAAACTGCCATTCAAAGTGAACTAGCGATGAATGTTCCAGAATGTTCGGGCACTCTCTACATTTTTCATGTTATGTCTGCTGGCGTCACTCATTTTTATTGAGCGATTTATCTAACTGTAAGGGGATTTGAGCGTGTGGTTTCGTATTTTTAAAACATCGTATTTTGTATTGACGATGATGATGAGCTTAATTTTGTACTTGTTAAATTATCCATTTAAAATATCAAACAAAGTTAATATAAGTATCAAACCAGACTGATTGCATTACATTGAGGATCTATTTCGAAAAACTCAAAATGCTTTACTAGAGGTAATATGTAACTCAACATTAAATCAATGAAAATATTTAATACTAGCTGACCTGTGCCCACTTCGTTGGGCATAATGTTAATTAAACCCGAAGCCATCGCGCGCCGTCCGGACCGTTTTTTCTCCGATTCACTTTGCAAAACGGACTACCACGTAAAAGCCTTTTTATTTTTCGGTTTTTTATATAACCTATGACACTCAGCAATAATGTGGCTTTCTATTGGTGAAAGAATTTTTGAAATCGGTTCTGTAGATCCCGAGATTACCCCTTACAATTTAACAAATATACAAACACACAAACTTTACTTTTTTATAATTTAGCATTAGGTAAAAACTATTTAAACTTTTCTGAACTAAGAAAGTATTATAGCAACCTAGAAAGTTAACCTTCGAGGCTAAGAAAGTATTATAGCAACCTAGAAAGTTAACCTTCGAGGCTAAGAAAGTATTATAGCAACCTAGAAAGTTAACCTTCGAGGCTAAGAAAGTATTATAGCAACCTAGAAAGTTAACCTTCGAGGCTAAGAAAGTATTATAGCAACCTAGAAAGTTAACCTTCGAGGCTAAGAAACGCATCTGACGTGTACTAAGAACAATGTGAAATATAATTATTTTTTTCAATGAAATAGGGTTTTAAGGAAAAGGTATGCTTAGCCAAAAAGGACTCATAGTCCTCAAGGCCTAGTTGTTGCACTAGATTTAAGTGTTATTATCATTTTGTTTGTAATTTTCGTGTGAACAATAAAGAGTGTATCTTTCTATCTATCTACTCACCATTGTGAAAAACTTTTGCTGTGGATCCAACCCTGAAATCGGCTTAGCATACCCTTTTCAAACAACCCTGTATAAGTGTACTAGCTGTAAGCTCTCGAGCTCCTAGTGCCAGACTACACCACCGCGCGCCGCCTCGTAGATACCTAAGTTAAATTGAAAAAGCGATCATCGCCCTGTCTCGGAGGTGTGATATTAGAAATAGCGGGAGTGGAAACATTTAATCTCTAAAAGTTTAGTTTTCTTACCGTAATAACAACCGGTGTGTCTTAGTTTAGTCGTAGATTAGTTAGTGAGTTATAGGCCGCCTTTCGGTGGCCTAAAACTCTGACATCAGTGGCTAGTCACACAAAGAACTAGTAGAAGGGAGAAGAAGAAGAAGAAAGAAGAAGCTGGCCTATAAGATATTATGTACTTATCGTCACGATTTCATCCGCTATCAGACAGGAACTGCTGGTTTTCCAAATAAAAAGTAGCTCATTGTGCCACTGGTAGTAAGACTGGTAGTAAAACGGGTAACGAAGGCTTATGTTAAAGCTCCCTTCATTTAAAATTTCACTGAAACCCGTTTCACGTATCAGCGTGAAAAATAACAAACACACACATGAAGTTTTGCATTTACATTATGATTGCAGTTACGCTAATTGTATTATTTGTGTTCGTTTTCACGTTTGTGAAACATATTTTATAAACTGTATTTTTCACACACCTAGGTACGTCAAATATTATGAACTAATGCAACTCTGAACTTATAAAGGTAACATATTATTATGGACTAATTGTTTCTTCACATTGGATATTTAAAAATAATACAAACTTTAACTTTACTGACAAACTTGAGTTCCATTATCTTCATGAATGGAAACACTCGGCCGAGCAAACTAATCGTAGGTCCACTGTCTCGCCTCGTCAAACTGTTTATGCAAACCGAGTACTCAGCCGAGGACACTGTCGCGCCACTGTACTCGTCACGTGTAAACAATCCAGCTTTAGCCCAATTTTCGACATTTATTAATCAAAAGCACCATTTGCTGCTACGACAATAAACTACAACAACAACAACAATAAACAACCAATAAACTTCCCCACTTCTTCATTAAAACGAACGAACACAGATTAAACAACAGTTAGAGCTAAGCTTGTAATCACAAGTTCCTTAATCAACGCAATTGTATTGAAGGCCATCAAACACGGCCCTGGGAGTCGAAGCCGCGCTTTGCAGACCTCAATACTGACCTAAACAAAGGAGGATCATAAACTAATGGGGATTGTACAATTGTAGCTTAGCACTTAGTTTGAGTTACGAATGAATGATTTTTTCCTACGGCTTTTAAAGATGATTCTAACCGAGACATTAAAATTTAAAAAAATGAGAAAAATACAAGTAATTAAACACGAGTCAAATAGAATTAAATAAAATGTCAATGCCAAATAATAATAATACAAATAACAAATAATAAAAGAATAATACAGTTCACAATCTTGTGTAGTCTATTTTATATTTTGTGAGGATGTTATAATAAAGTCTGTCAAGTGTGTGTCGTGACACTCTTGGTAGTGTTTCGTAGAAATAAACAATAATTTTTTTCTTAATGAGTTATTTTTGATTGACTTTACAGTACTATGTCTTATATTCTATCATCAGGTCGCTTGTTTGCCACTTATTTAAAAAAAAATTGATACAAAATTGCTTGAATTTTTTTTATGGCTTTCAAATTTATACCAAAAATTGAATGCCGTTTAAACAAAAAAATGCAAATGGTAACTTTTAATAACGCTGATTGATATTGGAGTAGAACATCAAACAGCGTTATTAACTTATTCCTTTGTCCATCATTAGGATTAACTTCATGTAAGAGCTAAGTTAGATAAATAAAAATACAAGCAACAAAACTTACGTTCGTTAGACACTAGACCACCCCATCCTTACTTAGTGTGTGATCATCATAAGGGCAAGTCCACAAGTGCCAGCGAAATAATTAGAGGCCTCACCACTCGCAGTCCCGTCACGCGCCTAATCAAGCAACTTGGGCTAAGTTAGATGAAGTTACCATGCGAGCGGTGTAAATTACTTTGATAACGCGACGTGACCCGACTGTGTGAACTTGGCCTAAGGAAGCGTGACGTGGCATCTTGTCCGTACTATTGGTAGATTATTAATTTTTTGTACACATATTTGGGAATTTGAATCAAATCTAATCGTTTCTTTAACACACAGACAGACTCCGACGTCTCTCCTTAAGGGTTCTTCCCCGAAGAAGGTTCGGAACCCTAAAAAGGTCTCAGATCGGTTAGGTTATGATCGTCAAATAGTATTCAGTCTGTTTGGCCACCAAATCGCCTGTTGGTAAGCGACGATATGGTCGAAGATGAAGCACGCAGACCTCGAAGGTGCCTATTCATTCTGACCTTTCTAATTTACTTACAATATTACAAATTTTCTGATGTATTTTATAGCTATCATATCATATCAATTTATAATAGTCATAGGGACTTGGTAAAGACAGACGTTAGAATAAGTCTAACAATTCTTCTGAAAGTATTGTAACAGAAGTTCAGATTGCATTTTTAATGACTTCTGCCTCCAGCTACTATTATGAAGAGCTGAGATACAACTCTGTTCTGCTCGAAATGAAATGATTAAAAAGTTTTCTTTAGTTTTGAAGAGTGTTTTATAAGTTGTATAAGTTGTATTTGATTAGGGGACGCGTAACGTTGTTTTGCCGGTTAACAGTGCTAGCATTTTACTATGGAAGTGAGTGGGTGTAGGTAGTCCTAGCATTAATTTTTTCGAAAAATACGTAGAACGCTATGAACTAAATTATAGCTTAAAAATTTGCCATTTTGTTTTTAAATAATTCATGCACTAATTACGTCATATGCAACCTTTAATTCTCTCACTGCTGGGATACAGGTCTACCCTCGAAGGGTGATTAGGCCGTATTCCACCACGCTGGCCAAGTGCGGGTTGCTGGATTTACATATGCCATTGAATTTCTCCTCCGAACATATGAATATGCAGGTTTCCTCACCATGTTTTCCTTCATCGAAAAGCCAGTGGTATGTAAATGCTTGTGCGTATAATTATATTGTTACATCATCGTGTCGTATCGCATCTAAAAAATGTACAAATATAAAACCATCCACGTTTAGCATAAACACTAGAAAACCACACACTATCGTAAAACCACCGCTCCTTCACCCATATACTTATCTGATACGGTTATACCGGATAAAGTTGCATCTCTACCCTGAAGAGAGATCCCGGCAAAGTTACAGGAACTCAGGTGCAGTAGAAAAACAACGTAATTATGCATTAGCGGGATTTATGGAAGAGTTCGCGTTCCAGTTTCAAAAGCGAGAAAGATTTTTATAAGTAGAAACCAAGCTTAATGTTAGTTTTGGTTTTACTTTTCTTGTTTGTTTTTTTAATTAGCTGATTGCGTCAGAAATGTGTATAAGTATGTATTTTAGGAAATGACTTCAGGAAACAAGTTTTAAAGTAACGGTGTGGCCCGACTTTCGTTGTCGCTTTTCACCCTAATAATAAAGTTTTAGTAGAGGCGAAATTTTAATGGTGGAAATGATACCTGAAAATATAAAATTTTAGGTACATACCCAATCTTTAGAGAAAAACTTTTTTTAGTGCTATTTATATACCTTTGGCACTTCTTGAAAGTAGCACAAAAAGTATAATTCGGCGAATGATTTTGTTATTCTCGAACTGTAGTTGAAATGTCAGTATTAACGCCCGTCCTTTTTATCACAAAAAAAGAGAATTCAGAATTCACGTTATTTTCAAATCGTGAAAAAAAGCTCCTATACCTGGAAAAGTCTAGCTTTTGTCTGCAATAAGTTGGGTATAAAGCAAAAATCCGCGTTTCAGAAATTCTGAATCTCCAATATTCTCGTTTCTAAACGAATTTTCAAACCATCTCATTCCGAAAAAGTCTCAGCACAAAGATATTTATGAGCCCCGACGCCTTTCCCAACAGGAGCCTATCTGAAGGATTTGCGTCGCGTTTCCATGTAACTTGAGATATTGACACGGCTTTTACGCGGGGCCAGGGCTTCGTATTCAGGGAATTGTGGAATGAAAAATAGATTTGTATCAACTCGATTGTATGGGGATCCTAGAGCAATTGGCGGTGAAATCGAATTTAGAATAGAAAAGAAAATAGTTCTATTTATTTTCAGTGATAAATAAAACTATTTCTATCTAGATTTGATTGAAAATTGTTTATTAGATTTTTAATGAAATTGTCACATTTTAGAAGTGTCTAACCTTTTATAGAAAATAATATTATTTTTAGAAGTAATTAGTGACTTCTGATGACAAAGCATACTTCCCGAGATAAACCTTTAAGTCTGACCTTGATTCATTAACTATATTTTTTGACGACCATTCAAAATAATATCACAAGAGTTATACTTTTTGGAGGCTAGTAATATTTTGGAACTTGTCGCTTCGCTCTACTCTCGGCCCAGTCTTGCAGAATTCCATACAAGCATCCAGAACTTTCCTCATTAAGATAAGACAAATCGTTCCTTTCATATCACAAATGGTTTTTTAATGTCCCGATAGATATGTTTACTATCCCAACGGAGAATTTTCCGCCTTATTAAATCTCTTCTGCTTTTGATTAATTGCTTTACTTTCAAATGGATTTTTAAATGTTTCTGAACTTTGCGCAGGAAAATTAAATGTGTTGGAATATTTATTTTATTTTGTTTATTTTTTTATTTGGCAAAGCATGATACCATTACTTATGGTACCATTAGGTATTTACAGAAAAAATATAAGAGCTATTTATTGAAATTAGAAACCTACTGTACTTTGAGGTACAAATTTAAACTTGCCTGTAGCTTTGTCAAAAAAGTTGCAAACAAGATTTTAAAATATAAGTTCTAAAGTAAATAAAGACTTTCGTACAAACGTTTCCATCCATTTTTTACCCCTCAAAAGTTGAATTTTAAAACCTCTTCGTAGTAGGTAACCTCTACGCATAAACAAAAATACTCTTAAATTTCAAGCCTCTACGACCGCGGCGCGGGTAGCTTGTAAATTATAAAAACATGGAAAACATAAACACCAATAAACATGCTTTTTACGGACTTCAATAAACTTCAAATAAGAAACAGGAGCTCACTCGAGTGCGGCCGACCGTGAAGAGAAAAAAGAAATAGATAAGAAAGGAAATGTATCAAAAATCAGTGATTCGACACAAAGGGCGGTGCAGGGCACTGCCGGTTCTACTGCGAAATAATAAAAACTATAGGTACTCGTTCACTTAGGTTTAAAAGGCAAAAAGAAAAGTAAATAAAAAGATAAAAACAGAAGAAATCTAAGTTTAACAAGGATTGTTTTAAACAGTGGCTTGAAGCAGAGAAAGATTCGGTTCAAAAGGCGAGTTTCAAACTTGCAACTACCGTAAGACTTTTTATCCAGGCCAACCTCAGCTTATTTTCAGAAAGTTAATCCTAACTAATATTGTAAATGCGAAAGAGAGTTTGTTTGCTTTTACTACTTAACTTCAACCAATCATCACGAAGTTTTGCGTACACGTTGTCAGAGGTATAGAAAAGATCAAAAGCTATCACCACGCGGGTGAAACCGCGGTTCACAGCTAGTATATAGAATATTTTGTAAGTATTACGTACGGGTGATATTTTGCCATATTCATAAATTATCGCAACAGTCGTTTTAGCCCACAGTTTTAGCCTCTGAATAAAACGATTGTGATATAAAACGGACAGTCGATGTTTTTCGAAACCCTAAAATATTTTCATACGCTAATCTAACTAAGCAAAAAACAAGGAAAACACATTTATTTCCACAACCGTACCTTTATATGTTGTTTAACCAATAGCAATAAAATTAGATTAAGCACACGTGAATGGCTAATCATTAGGGAAACAGCAAAAAGTCAACGAGCGCGTAAATGTTTAAGTGGTCGTTATTGTGGTCCCGCACATTTTATTGGAAGTAAATGAGTGGCTGCGGTTTATTAGGATTTGGTTGAAAATATACAAATAAGCTAAAAAAGTTATTACACTAAAAAAATATTTTCAAACAGTGGTCAGTGAAACAGGCTTTAGGAGTAAAAAAAAATGAGTTTTATGGAGATTTTTCTTGGGAATTCGTTATTGTTTACCAGATTATGGTATTGGCAGGATAAAAGAAGAAAAGACTTTCATTTAGCAGCTTTTTAGCTATCTTTTCGGGGTTTAGTTGTGATATAAAACAATAAAAATTACTTTGATGCGGTTTCACGAAGTGCGTTTTACAAATTCACGTGTACCACCGATTTTGATTATTTTATTTGCAACTACTAACTACATCATGATGTTTTTCTCAGAAACAACACTACTAAATTCTAGCCAGTGTCACAGTTAAAACAAAGTTGGAAGTCCTGCTTAGTTTTCGCGGTCAGACCATCAGATGTTTCACAGTAGTCCCCTGGTAGTAAATTCAGAAATTTGGAAGGTTGCCCGCGCCTTCCGTTTCGTGTAATTCTTAGTACGTAGTGTATGTAATGTTGTATTGTGACAAAGATGTAATTGGAGATTTATGGCGGGAAATTATTGCGAGTTATGCGAAACGGATTTGGGACGTAAAAAATAAGTAAAGTTGACTTACTTTTTTTTCTGTGTTTCGTTTATTTTGCTTTGTTTTGTAGTACTTTTTTGTTACATGAAATTTGTCATAGCATTTTGAAATTTCAGGCTAATGAGTTGATTGCACGTAGCGAGTATACTAAGAAGAACAAACAAATCATGGTTCTAGCGACTGCCTCGTCTTGTTATAATGTTTACAAGCCGAGTGCTCGGCTTAGGGTACTGACTCGTTACTGTACTCGTTACGTGTAACATATAACAGTCAGCAAGCCGCGTAATTTTCGCTTATAATGGCATTATGGCATATTTCTGTTAATTGTTAAGTTGTTAGTTGTGTTATTTTTGTTAAAATTAACATGCAGAGAGAGAGAGAGGAGGGAAATGTGTCCTCATAATTATCGTGGAAAGGTATTTTAAAAATAAAATTTGTAGAATTTATTGATACCTATGTAATATCGTTAGTTGAATCTGAGTAAAAACCTACTGCTATGGTAGAGTTAATACTCTAATGCTACGTCCCGTAGTTTTACCCAATAACGTACATCAGGTACCGTCAAATTTTAATTAATCTGTGGTATAAGTTACTTACATACTAAATTTCCAAATTCGTTCAGAATTTTCACGATTCATTAACAAGTAGGTACCAAAACATACAAGCTTTGACATTTACAATATTAGTAGAACAAAGCCCCCGCTGCCGCTTCGCTCCACTATTCATTTTGGATGACCGCGCTTTAGTGTAAACAATGGTTTGAATCTTTTACAAAGCTGTGGTCTAAATTAGGAATACGGTACAATAAACATCTCAAATGTCAAAATAAAATTTAAGAAGGTAAAATTACTTCTAAAGTTGTGTAAATGGATGACTTTCGAGAAGCTTATTGTACTCCAAAATACAGAGTTTTAACTTATTTAACTTTCTTGAAAACAAATGATAAACAACAAATTTGAAAACAGTGAATATTTAAGTATTTTTTTGTTGCTCTGATTAGTTTTTGTTTTGCAATATAGCTTATTAATTTTTTGTAAGAAAAAGTTTTAGAGCCATTTTTGATAAACTAAACGATTAGTTTCATAGTAAAAGTTGTTTATTGTGATGAGTACTATAAGCCTTTTTCGGCTTAGCATACCCTTTACTTATAGCCCTGTATTAATATGACAAAATTATGGGCAAAATATAATAATTTTAATGAAAACCTCAACCACATATCAAACATACCTCTACCTCTATATTAAACAATTAGTTTGCCAAAATACTTTAGTCTAAAATCTAAACTATGACAGAAACAAATCCATTCTATGAAAAGCAAAAAATAGCGCATAAAAGTATTTTTACCTCTATTTATATTTAAAGTCTAAGTCAACAGCAAAAACTACGTATTGTGAATAGCTTTTATCCTTTACAGAAAAGTCTACCTTTGGAAAGGTTTTCCCTGCAGAGCCACGATATTATATGAGAAGCAGGTATCGTTATGGTCTAAGCCTGCTAAGCCAAATGGAAAAGTAGCGTTAGTTTTCTGTAGAAAAAACAAGAGAAAAAAGGTAGAAGGAAAGAAAGAACCAGGAAGACCGAGGAGAACATTTTTAGACCAGATAAAAGAGAAACCAGCAGAATTAGCCGAAGACCGCCAAGCGTGCCGACTAACAAACTCACTTTCGCATATAATCAATAATCATAATAATATAAGTTAAGATTTTATCTGTCATTTTATTGCATTTGTCGTTTAGAACCCTTGGCTCTACTGACAAGGTTAAAACTTTATATGATACTTGAGCCGTTTGGACTTTTTTAGGCTATCATCATAACAATAATCTCGAGAAATATAAAAAAGTCGCTTTTACAAATTTAACAAATTCCATAAAATTATGGCACACTTAAGCCACAGTTTTGTTGTATTTGAATTCCATACGTCAAAATAACTTTCAAAGCCCAAAAAACTGTCCCCTTGCATATTTACCTTTATACTGCCAGAACAGCGCATAAAATAAAATGGTATTGCGAATAATACTCTGATCTTTTTAACTTTTCAAATGCAATGGAAACACGGCCATTTAAGATGCACTAACAAATTCTTAAGGAATATTCTGAATAATTTAGAAGTATCTGTGCTCCGAGATATCGCTCGCTACCCTTTAGGTAATGTTATTTTTTTCGAGATAAAAAGTAGTTTTTATGTTAATGCATGGCATATTCTATAAACATAAAAATTAAGTACATTTAAACCACACTTTAACCAAATCCATTCAGTTATTTTTACGTGATTTTGTGACAAAACATAAACACATGCCGATTCTCACATTTCTAATATGGTTTAGTAATAAAATAGGTAATATAAACAAGGTGCGCATTATTAGTTTCAAAGAAGTTTAAAATTATTCGTTTAAAACTAGAAATCAGCGCTTCTTTGCTACACCACCTCACTCGCCGCTAGCTGCACTAATGAGCGGTCCGATTTATGCTCAGTAAGCTCACGGCTGTGCATTCTTTTAATTCGGACCGCTCTCCTGTGCTTTAGCTTAAAGTGCAACGCGTGGAAACAATAATAATATACTCGCACTACACTATATACCTAATACGGGTATCTTAAAGTCGAGACTGAATCAGTTACGTCTAGGTAAGCGTACCTACTCCATTGTAGAAAGCATCATAGCTCGCAACGCGGGAGGGCGGTCACACGCAAGCCCAGTGAATGACCAAACCCGAGCAGTATGGTCGCTGGGCGATGACGTCATAGAAGACTTACCGCTTATCAGCGCAAACGGTAACTGCTGTTGTTTCCGATCACGCTCGCGCCCTACAGCACATTTTAGAAGATGTTTAATCCTTTTCATTTTGAACAGCAATGCCTACTTACGTCTGTCTTGCCGGGTAAGGACAACCCGAGATAGCTCCTACGCAAGCATGCTATAGGTATTTTAGAAAAAGCCGTCACTTTCCATTGAGGTGACATTATGGTGAAAGGCATGCTTATTCCGTCGAAAAAAGTCACTGAATTACATACCACAGATACTTGTCTTGAAAATAATAGTGTAACGGTATCCTAATGGTCTATAATTATCTACGTAACCCGTATTTACATACACATTTGTTCGTAAACTGCGATTACAATCCGAAGCATCGAAAACGTCACTAGTAGTCAAAGTCGGCGGAATCATTTAAGAATTTCCATTTCAAGCAAATGAGGGAAGCGTCTGGAATGCTGAGCGTGGAAATGTATCAATTTGTATGGTTATGTGATCCTCTAAACCAGTGTCTCCACGAGCGATTTAGTTGTGATTACCACAACTTCCAGAATACAAATAATCTGATTTGATGTTACAGGAAATTAATCTGATGTAACCGATTAAATTTAACTACTTAATAGAGAGAGAGAGAGTAGAGGTAATGGAGGTTAGTTTGTAGAGTTTCATTTTGATGCAAAAATATGTTTTTCATTTAACATTGGTTCCAAAATGTGTTGAAATAATACGAATTTTCAAAGTGTTACCATCAATATAGGGTTATTCATAAAGGGTATGCTAAGCCGAAAAGAGCTCATAGTAGTCAACATTATGAACAACTTTTACTATGGGACCAACTCGAAATTCGCGAAAAAAAAAATCAGCTGTTCCATAGAAAAATGTCAATGACACTCAACGAAATGTATTTTTTTTTTTTTTTTTTTTTTTATGTAATTGAGTGACGAGACGAGCAAATCGCTCGCCTGATGTTAAACGTCACGTTTGCCCAAAACAGGTCTGCGCCACCCAGAATTTTGAACTTGCGAAATTCAAGACCCTGCGCGGCACAGCACTGCGCTCGTCACCCTGAGATATAAGTTGTTTAATCTCCCATTTGCCCTGTAATTTCACTGGAAACAATGCCCTTCCAACCGGAACACAGTAATGTTTGCACATTACTGCTTAGCGGTGGAATAACTGGCAAAGGTGTGGTACTTCCCCAGGCGGTATGAAACAGCTGAATTTTTTTTTCGCGAATTCTGTGTTGCTCCCATAGTAAAAGTTGTTCCTAATGATGAGTACTATGAGCCCTTTTCGGCTTAGCATACCCTTTATGAATAACCCTGTATAGATCAGAATTAGTCATAATTAATCTGTTTACAATGGCTATTGTATGGTATAAATAAGGTGTATGTACCTACCTGTGTTATAAAAAAGGCTACAGATGATGATGACGATGATCGCTATGACAATAACCTACATTTGACTTAACATATTTATAGAGACACTAGCTGACCCGTGCCCACTTCGTTGGGCATAATGTTAATTAAACCCGAAGCCATCGCGCGCCGTCCGGACCGTTTTTTCTCCGATTCACTTTGCAAAAAGGACTACCACGTAAAAGCCTTTTTATTTTTCTGTTTTTTATATAACCTATGACACTCTGCAATAATGTGGCTTTCTATTGGTGAAAGAATTTTTAAAATCGGTTCAGTAGATCCCGAGATTACTCCTTACAATTTAACAAATATACAAACACACAAACTTTACTTCTTTATAATATTAGTATAGATAGTATAGAAGTATAGATTATTAGAGATAAAAAACTGATAAATGAGAAAAAAAATGCATCGAAATAATATCAAAACGTTTACCACGTCTAGTGAAGACGCTATCTTCCCTTAACGCTGTGTAATCTGGTTTCTAGATATTAATAGAACCTGTGAGCCACATGTACGCTGGAGCCGAGCCTGGTATTATTGTTTCAAACTTGTTTGCATTGCTCAATCATCTGTGCCTAATCTATGTTGAATAGCTTCAGTGGTAAAATACCTATTAAACAAGATAAGAAGTTATAAGTGAAAAAAAAATTGTAATGTGTGTGTGTTTGTGTAATCAGTAGATTTTAAAAAGGTAGCATCTGTAGCTGATAGACTCTTAAAAGGTAGAAAAACAATTTAAAATATTATGTGCTTGTTTGATCGAAATTAAGATGTTAAATCAAAGAGAACATAGAATGGGAAGTAGGGTCAGTGAAAAACGAGTTTAAGGGCCAAACGAGTGTTTCTGACTAAACCGTTATCAGATAATACAAGCCAAAAATAATAAAATAAAAAGTGAATCAATAGAGTTCTCTAAGGCGTTAACTACTTACCATCAGGGTCTTTCGCTTGTTTGTCACTTAATTTACGTGAATAAACTATCTGTCCAGTAAGTATCAAATTTGAAATCCTTGTATTCAAATCACTAAATATACAATCAGATACAGAACACACAATTTAAAGTCCAAAAATGCACTAAACTAATTGCCTAGATACTTCGTCCTTTAAAATAAAGCCTATTATAGTACCTAAACGTAATCAATCATGGCTTTTATAGAATTAGAATGATCAGAGATCTAATTACTTTGAGTGTACTTACCGGCGTTGTGGTTGAAGTTAGTTGATTAGTTTAGAGAAGCGAAATAGCTCATCAATCGATCGATCTCGCCGAGGCCGAACGTTCGAGAACATTCCAGAACATTCATTGTAGGGCTTTGATTGTAATTAAGTTTTAGTAAGAGCGCCTGAGAAAACATTGAAAAAGATAATTAGAATGTTCATTATTAACAGGAGTAAAATTTTACCGCGCAGCTCTACAATTTGGCCGTTTTCTCATTTTGGGGTAAATTGGTTTTTACGCAAAAATAGTCTAAAGGTGTTTTATCTTAATATATATAAATTACGTGTCACGTTGTTTGTCCGCTATAGACTCCTAAACTACTTAACCGATTTCAATCAAATTTGCACACCGGGTGCAGTTCGATCTAACTTAGGAGATAGGATAGCTCACATCTCAATTTATAGTGTCTACCCGTGCGAAGCCGGTACGGGCCGCTAGTTATCCTATATTTTGGCCTATTATAGTAATAAACTAACAATAGACACGTGTAATTAACTTTACAGTTACGTTCATACGTAACGTCATTTAAACAAGTAAACTTAAAACTTCTCCGTCAATTTTTTCGTTGAAAAATCGTGCTAGGTACCTTTTTATTGTTGATACAAAAACGTTTCTGAAAAACTCGAAAATAAACGTCACAAAACAAATATCTTCGCAATATAACACAACAAACAAAACACACTCTTTATGTTACACAAAGGAACAATTCGAATATTTCCGCCAGAAAAAATAAATCACTGTCCCAATAGACCTACCAATCCCTTTAAGTATCGACAACTTATCATTATGTGACATTTGCACAAGCACACATGTTATCATTTAACTACGTCATATAACACGAAAGAAATAAAGCATGGAAGTGAGCAGTAAATTGTGACTAAGCCGAAAAGTTATGGGCGTTACAAACGTACAAAATCGTAAAGTGTAAACCGACCTTTGGCTCCCAAGCGACACGACGATATTTAAGAGTTTTTTTATTTTACGCGCGAATGAAAAGAATATCAAGCCTGTCGAAGGAGTCGTTAAAGAAGTTTGTGACACAGAATTGTTTTCTTATGACTTCATAATTTTATTTCAATTAAAATAACGTAAGTAGGCATAAACAGTATAAAAAATTACGGATCAAAACAGAACTCAAGTCACTATCCGCGGGTAAAGTACCCAAAAGACTGGAGATGCTACTTGATTGAATAGCAATACTGATTATCTAGCCGAGGTAAGTAACAGCCTTTAATTTATTCTCAGCTTAAAAACATTAAGATTGTCTTAAATGTATGCCGAAGTACTTCGATGTATTTTCTTTTATTGCGAAAGTATGATGATCGGATCGTAAACGCGGCCGAAGAGAAGAAAAGCTTTAGTTGTGTGGACATTTTCCTTTGCTCGAATACTTTCCTTTGTGTCGATAAATAAAATAAAAAAGTTACATACTTATCTGCCACACTACTGGAATAAAATAAAAAAGAAGTTACACTCATCTGCCAACCACATTTAAAAGCATTAAAACTACACAAGTATTTTTGCAACTGCGAAAATGTGATTTTGTAAATCTAGGTTTGAATTCAAATAAACTTTGCTGTAAAGGTAAAATAAGTCCCTCAATTATTTATATATAATATGTAGGTATGATTCTACATTTTATTAGGCAAAAAGAGACTTAAATTAAGAAAATACTTACATTAAAATATAATTAAATTAAAAAACTAACCAATAAAACTAAACTAATCTAAAAGGCCGCTGCCTGTGGAAATTGTTCCCAAAATGCTGGCCCCGTTGTATGGCGATGCTCACCCTTTGGGCGAGATAGAGGCCAGCATTTTGGTCACGTGTTGCTTCGACCAGACGAGAAGAGAGCTCTTTATAAATTTTTTTAACACTCGGCCCCCACGGTCCCAAGGTTTCGACCCCAAAAGGCTGAAACATATTTGTAGGTATGTGTATTTATGTGTGTAAGCGTATGTAAGTAACGTGTCCTGAACAGACCTTTTATCTTGAAAAAAACTCTTTCAAAACGTAAAAATCCATAACTATGATGAAATGTTTACTCTCACTTTTTCAGTATTCAGTTTTTCGACGATTCTCATCACATTGTACTTATAAAAAATTCAAGCCGTCATTTCGTAAAAGGCTGTTCATTAGTGTCAGTAAAACTGGCGATTTCATGAATTTTTCATTGTCTTTTTAAAGAGCTATCAATGAAATTACTATCAATATACGTGCGTTGGTCTTTTAATCGAGTTCAAGAATAGTGGTCAAGGTTCTATTAGTTTTATGAAAGTAATTGGTTTTTGTGAAGGGGACTTTTTTGAGTTTATAAAAGGATTATTATTTAATTATTATTGTTTTACTTATAGACAATGGTTGGCCTTAATTTAAGGGTAAGACATTTTATAAATAATATTATAAATTAAACGTTTAGAATATCTACTAATTCACAGGCTGAAAAAAAATACTTTGAGAAAATCAACGCAAGAGTTTTTTCTACGAAAATTGTTGAGTTTAACAATTATTACAAAAGAAGACGCTAATACTGAGTATTTAAAAAAGTTTTCATTTTTTTGTGTCAAATAATTCAGACGGTCTTAAAATTACAGAAAGCTGCTTTATTTACTTGTATTATTATACCTATATAGGTATACTAGCTTCCGCCCACGGCTTCGCCCGCGTGGACTATGGACCTCGGGAACCGATAATTAATTCAAGCCTCCTTTTTTTAAGAGCATGTAAAAGGCGTCATACAATGGAAGCAGGGACCCCAAAAACCCCCGGATGCAATAAATCAGCCCCCTCGAATCATTTAGAAAAATGACGGCCATTTTGAATCATTTGGATTTTCGCCACCACCATCAAGTAGCCCTTGCTAACTCCTATGACATTTAGTCAAACACCCACCATCTTCAACCGTATCGGAGATATAGACCCTCAAAGTTTGTATGGCGGCCATGTTTTTGAGGCGACTATGTTACTTTTAATGGCTCCAAAAAGGTCCGAGGTTTTGGTGACTTTTTAGTCTCAGCGCTTTGGTAAAAATGTTTTTAGTTTTCGAGATAATTAGCAGTTCCACCTCGAGGATGTGACTTTTCGAAGGTTTTGGATTTTTTCCGGATGTTGTTTACACGCCTTAAGTTTAGTAGGTACATCTGTAAAGTTTCATTGAGTTAGCATCAAAACAAATTCTTTCACCGTACTATCATTACCACGCCATTTCACCCCCACAGGGGTTGATTTTCCAAAAGTGGTGAAAATGGTGAAAAATGGTGTTCGTTATTTTTTTAAGCTTAGTATATTTGAAAGTTTCAATACCGTGGCGTCAAAAACAATGCTTCCCCATACAAACTTTAACACCCTATTACATCCCTTTAGAGGTTGAATTTCAAAAAATTCTTTGTTGGTACATGTTTACTCGTCAAGACAAACACACCCTCCGTATTTTAAATTTCTACGACCAGCGGTGTAGGATGTGCCTTATCTGTCAGCGAGTCATTACAATTCTCTCTCCGTACTATATTTACCACGCCATTTCACCCCCACAGGGGTTGATATTCCAAAAATAATGAAACAGGTATCTATTATTTTTTTAGCTTAGTAAATTTGCAAAGTTAAATAATCGTACCATTGAAAAAAATATTTCTATACAAACTTTAATACCCCGTTTCACCCCTTTGGGGGTTGATTTTCAAAAACCAAAATAATAAGTGTGTATTATTTCTTTAAGATTAGTATATTGGCAAAGTTTCGTAACCAAAGCATCAAAAAAAAATCTTCATACAAATTTCAACACTCCGTTTAACCCCTTTAGGGGTTGATTTTCAAAAAACAAAAAAATAAGTGTCCATTATTTTTTTTAGTTTATTATATTTGCAAAGTTTCGTAACCACGGCATCAAATAAAAAATCTCCATACAAACTTCAATACTTCGTTTCACCCCTTTAGGGGTTGATTTTCAAAAATGATGAAATAGGTGTCGATTATTTCTTTAACTTTAGTATATTCGCAAAGTTTAATAATCGTAGCATTAAGAAAACTATTTTTTTCATACAAACTTAAACACCTCTTTTCACCCCCTTAGTGCTTGTCCACGTTGGAAGGCGCGGGCGCGGGCGCGGGCGCGGGCGCGGAGAAGTGGCGAACTCGTGTTCACATTGGCCGCCAGGCGTTTGCGCGAGTTGACGTTTCAAACTGGTTGAACTTACTTGGCGTCGCGAGTGAATCGCGCGCTCCGCCGCTAGTTCGACGTGAACACACACAAACGTCTCACTCGTTTGATATAGCCGCGCGCGCCGCGCGCGCGAATCGCTAGCTAGCCCGCTACTTTCGCCGCACCTGCGTTTTGTACGTGAACACTTGCATAGTATGCTGTATGTTTGATATTTCGTGACCGCGCCCGCGCCCGCGCCCGCGAGTCAACGTGTTCAAGCACTTAGGGGTTGAATTGGGAAAATTCCTTTCTTAGTGTGCGTCCGCTTTTTAATATAAAACTTTTGTCCAAATTTGACGTTTGTAGCTTAAGCGGTTTAGGCTGTGCGTTGATCTGTCAGTCAGTCTCGACATTCACTTTTATCTGTTTAACCCTTTCAGGGGTGGATTTTCAAAAAATAATGAAACAGGTATCTAATATTTTTTTTAGCTTATTACAATAGCAAAGTTAAATAATCGAAGTATTAGGAAAAAAATAATTTTATACAAACTTCAACACTCCGTTTAACCCTTTTAGGGGTTGATTTTCAGAAAACAAAAAAATAAGTGTCAATAATTTTTTTTAGCTTAGTATATCTGCAAAGTTTCGTAGCCACAGTATCAAAAAAAAAAATCTCCATACAAACTTCAATACTCCGTTTCACCCCTTTAGGGGTTGATTTTCAAAAAACAAAAAAATAAGTGTCAATTATTTTCTTAAGCTTAGTATATTTGCAAAGTTTCATAACCACAGCATTAAAAAAAAAATCTTCATACAAACTTTATTGCTCCGTTTCACCCCTTTAGGGGTTGATTTTTAAAAAATGTTGAAATAGGTGTCAATTATTTTTTTAACTTTAGTATATTCGCAAAGTTTGATAATCGTAGCATAAAGAAAAAAAAATTTTTCATACAAACTTAAACACCCCTTATCACCCTCTTAAGGGTTGAATTGGGCAAATTCCTTTCTTAGTGTGCGTCCGCTTTTTGATATTAAACTTTTGTCCAAATTTGAAGTTTGTAGCTTAAGCGGTTTAGGCTGTGCGTTGATCTGTCAGTCAGTCACGACCTTCACTTTTATATATATTGATACAACATTTTTTTCCGTTAATTGTTTCTATAAATTCAATTTTTTTTATAAAAACACGTACATATTTAAAAATACTTATTCATAATTTCATTCTCTAACATTATCCACCTCTTAATTATATGTATGATCTTTAAACTCTAGTTCTCCGTAGACGGTTTTCTAGTAAAATGTTGCCTTTTCACGGTGCAATTTATATAAGAGCCCTCTGAAACCCTCTGATTCCGTGAACTCTCGCCGCTGAAACTTGCCATCTTATATTTGATTAGCTGTTTTAAAACTCGCCGGGGGATGGGCTTGAGCATAGTGCGCACTGGTGGGATAAAGTATTAAAAACATGGAATGAAAATTAGATGACATAGAAACATAAATGTTATTTTTATTTAATGATTTAGTGCAATATTATAAAGGTGCATGTTGTAAATTCTTTAAAATATATTGGTAGAATGAGGCAATTGCAATACCTAATCTATACTAATATTATAAAGAGGAAAGATTTGTATTTTTGTATTTTTGTATGTTTGTGTGGAATAAACTCGAAAACTACTGGACCGATTTCAAATATTCTTTCACCATTCGAATGCTACATTATCCCAAAGTAACACAGGCTATATTTATTACCTGAAAAAATTAGGGATCCTTACTAAAACTTCAATAGTGTCCACCCGTGCGAAGCTGGGACGAGCCGCTAGTCGAAAAATAAAATTTCGACAATTGCTACGAATACAAGCTTGTTTTTCGTAGAATGCTACGACGCATGCTACGCGAGAACAGGCTACCAATATGCGTGTTTATAAATGAAAATAAATCTGTTAAAATAATGTATTAGTAAAGCGTTTTAATGTTCAAAACAGATCAAATCAACATATTTGAAACTAGGGGCTCGTCCCGGCTTCGCACAGGTGGACACTATTGAAGTTTTGGTAAGGATCCCTAATTTTTTCAGGTAATAAATATAGCCTATGTCACTTTGGGATAATGTAGCATTCGAATGGTGAAAGAATTATTAAAATCGGTCCAGTAGTTTTTGAGTTTATTCCACACAAACATCCAAAAATACAAAAATACAAATCTTTCCTCTTTATAATATTAGTATATTAGTAAAAGATAACTCACAACAACGTAAAATTTTTGTGTAAATTACCTTTGCACAGTGCAAACTCGGCCTAAGGTCGCCGTCCCGTGTGCCGTCGGGCTAAACAGGTTACCCGGAACTTAAAATTAGACTACTACGACTTTACAATGAGGGCGATGTTTACTTTAAGGCGTCTTGGCGCTTTCTTTACGGTCCGCTTCACTTGAGGTTCTTTTTTTCCTGTTCACTTCTTTCACAGTTAAAATGTTTACCTTGTGAGATTGAGTTAAGGATCTTAAAACAAAGGGTAAGTTTTTGAGGTTAAGATACGGTGTAAATTGAGAAACCTACTTAACTCATAAGTAAAACATTTAGTGGATAAAATGTAATAGTAAAACGATGACATTATGTAATATTCGCCCTAAATTTTTTGTCGGGAAATACATGAAATTCATAGTAAAATTAAATAATAGCTGCGATAGACAAAAGGGTGATGACTCTGATGATGAAAAGCAGCCCATGTCCTTTTCTGTGCCTCTGACAATGTGAATGCTAAATTTCATGACGACCGTTTGAGTTAAGAAATTAAAGCGTAACAAGCTAACAAATAAGCCCAAATGAAAATGGGTCTGGTCGGACAAAAAACATTAAATTACCTAAATCCGATCTTGTCGCAAAATGGTCATTCTGTGTTCACACAATAGCTATCTATTGTTTGGTACACAAAGTTCCAGCAGGTAGAGTATGAAGAAGATTTCCGAGTAGATACCTAATTCTAAATTCTAATCACAACACGCTACAGTACATGCAATAACAGTTAACCAGTGATATACAAACCGCCTGTTTTATATAACGTCGTGCTAACAAGCCGCGACCGCTGCCGCTGGTCAGGTATAGGCAAATATTTGTACGGGAAGTGGCGCGTCATCAAACCTACCAAACGTTCTCGACTCGAGTTGTGATACTGTTATACTTTCTAAACATTTTGGAACATATTACCACTACTTTTTACTTCTTTTACTTTTTTATGCCATAGATTTTACGTTGAAATGCACGCATCGTTGTTGAGATGCTTGAATCTTTAATTCTCACTCAAACCGTGTTAAACTTTATCTCCTTATCATCAAGTTGGAAACTGCCCACAGACTATATCTTATGTGATATCTTAGGGTAACTATCGCAGTGCTGGGCCGCGTAGGGTCTTGAACTGTAAGAGTTTAAAATTCTGAATGACGCAAACGACGGTTAATATCAGGCGAGCGGTTTAGTCGTCTCGTCACTCAATAGCAAAAAATAATAGTGAATAACTCTTTCCTTTCCTCCGTCAGAAAAAAAGTGACGTACGTTTAGCTACGAGTATATTATTTTTCGTGGTTTCAGGATTGTGATGAGTAATACAAATACAAGTTTCCGATTCAGTAGACCCGAAGCTTGCAACCCTGTATACCCGCGGGCTATGGGTCACCTCCACCTGAGACCCTATTCTTGTGCACTCGAGATTATCTCCGTCACTCTCACTGTCATGCCATTTCTATTAAGATTGACAATGACCGAGATAATATCTCACTAGACAGAATAGGGTTTCTTGCCCTATATTGTATGGAGAATCACCGAATGTGATCGGAACTTGTCGGAATAGCCAACTTAAGAAAACGTGGGTATTCCCGTGTTAATTAATCTTATATTACTAATATTATAATACCTATTAATATTGGTATAAGTATGTAAGTTTGTTACTATTGAACGCTGAAACGGCTGATCGGATTTACATAAAATTTGGAATTAAAGTCATTCATGGTCTCGATTAACACATCTATCTATATATATAAAAATGAAACCCGTTTTCCTTGGTCACGGCATCACGCGTGAATGGCTGGACCGATTTCACTAATTCTTTTTTTGTTGTATTTGTTATTATTAGGAGAAGGTTCTTACGGAAAAAAATATTAAGAAAATCTCTCAGAAATATTGAAAAACCCTAAAAACAGCCCTTTTCTTTTTCCCATACAAACGTTTTCTAACTAAAACGAGCTTTATTGCTATTGTATAAAGTTCATATTGAATTGCAAGCACTCACTGTTGTTTAAGCAATGTAGGTATGTTCCTAACGTCCAAGAGTCAATTTGCACTTTATTACCTCTGTACAAAGTTCAAATTCAATCATATCTATCAAAACAGTGTGCGTTGGAGTTGGAGCACAGATAAAACAAAAAAAAAAAAGAAAACGAAATCGAATAGTTCATTCATTTGTTTTAAAATTTCGAAGGATTTGACTCCAAGTCATAGCAAATTAAAAAAAAGTTGAAACAACAACAAACTGTCAATGTCAGTGTTTTTTTTTCATGGATGAGTTTGCTTTTGTCAACTGATACACGAAACAAATTCGTACCTATAATTGTAATATATTGTGTATAAAATTGTAAATAGTGTTTTGTGCAGTGTTTATATTTAATTAGGCAGTACCATAGAGAAGTACTGTATGGCAGTACGAAGTCTGCCGGGTCAGCTAGTAGAAATATATAAACTCATTATTGTTCACACCATAAATTGCAAACAAATGGATTATAACACTTTAAATTAGTGCGACAACTGGCGGCCCTATCGCTAAGAGCGATATCTTCTAGGCATCCTTAGAATTGCTTCTTCTTCTACTTTACTACTACTTTTTTATCCCGAAAAACGCGGGTGAAACCGGAGGCGCAGCTAGTAACAAAATATATTGTACCGATCGAGATCTCAGAGTACCTCTCATACAACAATAGATAGTCATAACAATATGCATTGGCTATGTTTGTGGAGCTAGCCAGCGCCAGCCGAAAGCTTACTCGGCTGAAATTTAAATGCATGCGTTTATTATAGCAAAGCGTTGTTTTGAATTCTCTCCATACATAATTTCCTTTAAATTAACGTAGAATCAACATTTTATTAATTAACCATCACACATATTAAAAACTGGTTTTATAGTAGTTTATAAATTAATCGGAATGAAAGTTGCGTAAGTAAACATCATAAGGTCTCCGAAACTGCGATTCATATTGGTGAAAGCTTCGACTGTTCAAATATAAGTATTGATGCATAATATTATTTTAATTAATTCGTTATTTTTATTTTATTATCCACACAGATACGATCATGAACCGTGTTTTCATAAGTCAAACTTAACAGTTAAATATATTCATCGTATTTTTTTTATTTGTTACGCTTCATAAACTCGACTTTAATTTTGTGTCGTTGGACACATACTTGGCTCTATTCTTGTCACTGTCACTCTTGTTAGGAACGTCATGACAATGACGGAGATAATCTTGAATGGCCTAGAATGTCTCTCCTGACCCAAGTTTGATGACTTTATTGACAGATCTAAACCAATAATAAACGTTTCATAACGTAACATTCATAGCTCCCCACTAGGATACCCTGTGTCAAGAATGCAATGGAACACACAAAGACAAGGACAACGGGCACTCAGACCAGAGCAGATTTTAAAATTATTCAAACCTCTGCCCGGCCGGGAATCGAACCCGGGACATATGGCTTATAAGGCGGACATACGAGTACTACCACTGAGCCAAACAGGTCCTCTGTTTTCTAAAAGTTTCGATGTCCTTGTTTTATAGACCGCAATTATAAAGACAGATATATTTTAGTTAGTTTAGATCTGCCACATAAAGTATATCAAACATAGGGCCAAAAACACAATAAGAAGAACAAGTTTCATTTCTTTCCGTAGGTACACGTTCCATTTTATCACTAAGTCGACGTTTCCTACAGCCATAGCTAAATTATCACTAACGACGACCGTTTCATAGCAACTGTCTCAAATTACCTGCTCGTAATATTAGAATCTATCACATCTAGTTAGTATGCTGAATCTAAGGAAATGTCTTTTTGTGTCGGATGTAAGAATATATTGATTTTAATAAAGGTACTTAGAAAAGGCGTGGGTTTATCATGAAATACGAAACCTTGATTGCAAAATGTAGCCTATCACAACACTTAGATTACAAAGACTGATAAACATACATAAAAAAACAAAAACGATACATGCAAATAAATGAATAAATAGAAAAATGACAGGATAAAAGTATGCGTGAGGAAAAGAAAGCGTGGATTCATAAACTTTCTAGGTTTAGGATTTTTAATTTCTTTACTCTCAATCCAACCAATCAACTGTACACCAAAGGTTCCCAAAATCTTATTTATAACAAATTGACTTGACAACTGACTCAGTAAGTCAGATATCAATAAGTAAATTTTAAGAATATTTTTAAAAGATTTTTTTGCATTGCCATCGGAGTTACATCATACACAGGTATACCATATTTCAGCTCAATCGGACATCAGGTAGTGGTTCCAAATTGAGTAGCAAAATTCCACTCGAGCAAACATAGTAAGGTACAAACATACATATAGGTATACATTGCAAGTTATTTCAATAAAAGCATTTAACTTTTAAACATAGACGGAGAATAGATTAAATTATACAATTTATACATCACCATTTGCTTTTCAAATACACTAATATAAGCTTAAAAATCCTCTTGGGTTAATAATATGCTGAGAATTATCTGCTATCATTTGCCTCAAAAGTACGTCAAAGATATAGGTAAAGAGGTAACTGAGGAAATCTAGATCTTCATCGACGACAGTTTATTCCCAGCGATTCCATTCAGGCTCTATAAATTCCTTTTCCCTAGGTTTAAGACGCAAGGAAGTTCAATTTATTCATAGCTCGGCGGAACTGAGCGAACATTGATTCGGTTTTATTAAAGCGGCATCTGGTGCCATTGCGAGTTCAATTATAACAGTTTGGTGATGATTTGTGGCTATCATTAAATTTATTGAATGTGGCCACTCTGAAAAAAAATAATAGTTTTCTTTTCAACTAAGAATACAAAAGCTATGGAGCGCACTCTGAAATAGATTTGGTGGGTTTTCTACCTATTGTTCAGTAGTAGATAGTATTAACAAAGAGCGCACATCCGCCGCAGTTTGAGTGTATTTTTTCATCTCCGGATAATTAATACCAAGTAGGGTAGTAACCACACGTTTTTTTATAAAAGTATCGAGCGGACTTCCTGACTTTTGAGCAACAAAATATACATTATTACATTATACGAGTACATACCTAAATCTCTCCATGTGGAACCCAGAGGGGCAAAATTAATTCTAGTTTTGGTTACTAAATATTCTCTTGCGTGAGCGGGACGGCTAAGGCCCGTAAACTCCATCACTCCTACGCAAGTGTCAGCTCCGTTTTGCAAAAACACTGCTTCATGGATTACATTTAACGTCGATGAACACACTCCTAGGACGTTGTTACTATATTTATCTCTAGAACACCAACGAGAAAATAAGACGACAACAGTAAGCGTTCAACAGCTCCACTGTTGAACGCATTCATTACAATCGATGTCGCAACGTATTTGTTTAACTGACCGACACTTGCGTGGGAGTGACAGAGTTAAGTTTCCACTCCATAAAGACTGAGCGTCGAATGCCGAACGACGGGAATTTGCATTTTATAATTAAATAATCAGATCCGGCCTGCGAGAAACCGTGACGTCCGTGACTGACGCGCAGCGGGGGGAGACGAGTAGGGATACCTCGGATGCTTTTGCTTTGCAAATAAAAAATATATGACAGGGTAATAAGGAAAAAGTATGCTAAGTCGAATAAGGCTCATAGTACTCATCAGTATGAAGAACTATTTCTATGGAACCAACCCGGAATTTGCGAAAATTGCGGAATTTTTCGGCAACCCTTTCCCTTTCCTTATAACTCTGTTCTGTAGAGTAGCTTAAGGTCAAGAGACCAATTCTAGCGCGTGTGATTATCTTGACCATTGTTTCTTTCGTTAAAAAGTCATGACAGAAGACTTACCGCACACCTTGATACCGTCACAAAACCCACCCCTACATATTGCGATGCTGGCAATCCCACACCGCCCAGTTCACCTGCTCTTTTCTTCAGCTCACCTGCAAGGTATGCTGCACCTGCGAGCTACAACAACATCACAACATGGGGCGTTATAAAAAAGGCCTTAAAACTCCTCTACTTACCTTCTGGCTTACCAACTATCTTTTTGGAACTCTTTAAAGGTATATCGGAAAAAATAAATCTGCTCTGTGATGGAACGTTCCCGGATCTTTGTAGAAAAGCACCAGTACTGATAGCAGGTGCCTAGATTTCATTGACTTGGTTGGCTAGCTATTCGATCAAAGAACAAAACGTTCGCAAACAGCACAGCACTGCACCTTTCCACTCACTTTAGAAACATTTCCGTTCAATGACCGAGTAGCCAAAAATATCAGATGCTACACAGTTTGGGTCGTTGCGCTTACAAAGTTTGTTAGCTACATAACTTGTTAGGTTTTAGACGCTATGAATGTTTTTGCGGTTTAGGCCTAAGAAAGTTAAGTTCACCATCTGCGAGAGTTGCTGTGTGACAGAACGAAGTCAGTTCATTTACATTGCGACGCCAACTTTTACATTTTAATGACGCTTTTAAGGCAATTTTTCCTTGACAGTGTTTGTGATGATTTAAGACAACTGTTTCTAGCTGTAGCAGTACTTTTTAGTAATTTTTACTTACCTACTTATGTAGAATGAGAGAGACGCTAAGGTTGGTCTTGTTTCTATTGCAACGCTTTTCGAGTGAATATTTTATAACTATCGCCAAGCTAGACCAAGCGTTTGACCGCACATTGCTTGATGAACCTGACGCTGATGATATTTAGAAAAACGAAAGAATAGTGAATGTTAACTGATCAATACAAATAAAAGTTAAATCAATCTTCTCATTTTCAGTTACATTTTCAAGGTTTATTTAATATTTAAATGGTGATTAAAACACAAATAGCGATAGGTATATCTATTTTTGTAAGCATATCTCATTTCAATTGAATGATCATTCAAAATTGGTATTTAACACTATAGTGTTAAAGTCGGTTAAGGCCGCTTTGCTGGCCGTGCAGTAAAGAATTGCGCAGTTGGTTAGTTTTAATATTTCATTTGCCGTTCCAAGTGTCGTATATCTTTCATCTGAATAATACAGCTTTGTTAAAGTGTGAACAATTTACTTTAATGTGGAGGGGAGCGCAAGTAGGTATGTACCTAACCTTTATGTTATAAATAAACACGGGAATACTCACGTAAAAATTAAGTCGTCTACTACGACTAGTTTCGGTCACATTCGGTGACCTTCATCAGGTGAGTTTACAAAAGTGACGAGCTCGCGGTTGCATCTCGTTTGGCACTATGGACCGCGGCGCTCCGCGCGCGCAATGATAGCGGTTGCTCTGCGGGCACGAGGGTGGGGGCGGATAGAGTCTCGCGCTGCGCCGGCGCACACTGGACTTCCTCGTCGCTGGAGTCTTCCTATGCCAGGTTGGGAATATTCCAGCATGCAGAGCTGACTGCGTCGTCACCAGACTTGTCCACTCCCCCACGATATCCATGAAGACATGGTCTCCACGTCGGTGGCATTCTCCATCCCCCCATCTCTATTGAAATTTGGCTGCCTGTCAATTTCAATGGCCCCCTGACTTTCCGGGGCACAAAAAACTTCGTGCTAGCACTTTCGCCTTGTCGAACCGGATATAGTGCCGCACGTCGGAGCCTAGGGAATGTTCTACCACCGCGGAACCGATGAAGTAAGGTTACTGTAATTCATTATTAAAACAAGGGTAGGTAACCGTAGTTTAACTACGTGACTCCCTTTTCAAAAACTTATTTGCTAGTATATTGACTAATAGGACTATATAATATCAGATGAGCCAAGTCAAGAAAAATACAGCACAAGACAAGTTAATACACCAACATAGGCAATGCCAGGACATAATACTCCCCAAACATTCTCGGCGAATCTCGTCACCGCGATTCAGGAACGACTTGTAGCGACATCTATCGGTGTCCCTGTGTCAACTGGTAACGTTACACTTAGAACTGTTTTAATTATTATTTATTTACAATCCTGAAATTGAATCCTAATAATTGGCTGTTCATAAAAAAAGTCAATATAAATATGTTTAGATATACAGACCTAGATGTTTGGGTGTCTGTTACTCAATCACGCAAAAACCGTAAATTGGATATGAAAGAAATTTAGTATGTAGCCCGGTTTAGCTCATAGGCACATTTTTATCCCTGAATAAATAGCGGCCCTGGCGAATAGCGACCAAACCGCCGGGCGCAGCCAGTTCTCAATAAAAATCTCACAGGCTGCGGAAAGTAAAGTAATTGAAGATTCATTGTTTTCCTTGATACTAATAATGACTTATTAATTATTACCTACTTAATTGAGAAATATTACTTTTGCTATAGCAATATCTCCTTGTTCAAGGTTCGTTACCAGCTTTTATTTTACTTTTTGTATTATTATGTGTGGGTCGAATCTTGTATCTGAAGTTTGTCCTACTGAGCTGATATTTGGTATTTGGAACTCCGATGACAATGCTGTAAAAGCTTGTGCTTAAATTTTTTTTTAATAGGAACTTGCTATAATCACATTAGCAAACATTTTGATTAGGACTAATCGAACCCCTAAATCGCAAAAAACTCAACTGTTTCATACATTTTATTGATTGTGAACTTACATATCTAATTGATCGATGATTGTGAATGAAAATGAAAAAATAATTTATTCATTAATTTATTCACATATTATGTTTATTAAATGTTCTTGGTTATGTCAAACTAATAGGATAGCAAAATAAATTCAATTAAGATAACTTTTCAAGTTCAGGCGGATTAAATTTGTGTGAAAAATTGGGCGCTGAGTTTGGCCTTTAGCAATAACTGTTAATATATACAGAATATATTTGTCATATTCGTGAAAATAGCTCTAAAGCCTTCGTCAAAAGGTAGTAGGTATAACGTAGGGACTTATCAGAAGTTTTCTAAGAAAACCGGTCTTTTATTTCGAGCCGAGGTCGGTCTGTTTGCCAAGTATTTCGACACGTCGATACAAATTGGTACAATAACCACTTTGACATTTTGAGCCTTATTTATAAAACTTGCTTAAACTTAATCACTTTGTTGTTTTCTCGCGTGACTTTTCACGTCAGTGAGAATTTGTCAGAACATTTTAAGAAGTGACTAACTTTGAGCAGGCTTTTTGAGGAAGAGTCTTTATGTAGCATGATTAAACAGTTTTTTATGCCATAGGTGGCAGATAAGCAAACGGGCCGCCTGATGGTAAGCGATCACCGTCGCCTATGGATACCTGTAACACTGGAGGCGTCACGGATACGCTGCCGACCTTTTAAGACTCTATTAACAGCTCTTTCGAAGAACCCAATGTTGTAGTTACTCGGGAATACAGGTAATTCAGCTATTAAATAGAGAAGTTAGTAAGTCAAGTGTAAAACAATTTGAAAACTAAATTCTCGATGTTATTGCATCTGCTATAGCCAGCGTCAATTTCATTAAGCATTCAATTGAATTTTCAAATAAAATTCCTAACATTTCCCAAAAGAGATAAAGGGTGAATTTTTCATCACATTTAAGCCCTAAAGCATGATGAGGTGGCAATGTAAAAGTTAGGGGAACTAACTGGTGACGTGTAAGGGTGTTTTAGATAAGGGATGATGGTCTCAAAGCGGGGGTGAAAATTTTGGGGTGCGTTTTTATGAATTTTTAACACTGCGCCCCTTGATTGCAGAGTGAATTGCATTTTTTCGATACGAAATATTCGTGTCATTGTTTATATTATGCTTGTTATATCGTTATGTCTGCAACGTAGACATAACTTTATACATAAAGTATGTACATATATGTCCTGACTGTGTAATTGTAAACCCATGATTTCAAAATTTAACAAATATATTTTCAAAACGTAATTTAACCTAAAACATAATTTAAAATTTATTTATATACTCTATAGTTCGCAAGGAAAAACAAAACAAAACTTTTTAACTTTAATTTAAAAACCATAAAACGCTCGCCAAGCGAAATAAGAAAGCTGTAAAAAGTCTTAAAAGCCTCCATTCCTTAAGTAAGAGCGTGCAAACAGAAATCCGCGTGAAGGCGCGACATCATTCACTTCACACCGTTCCATTCATTAAACCACCGACTCCACTCAAAGTGAGTTCGTTTGAGCCGACATGTGGTCCTGAACTTTCTTTAAACGATTCACAACGAGCATTTCTTACAGCATACCAACTGCATCAACTCTATCACTGAAGCGTAAGGATTATTTTTCTACGCGAGGGAACCTTTTTAAATTGGCAAGTTGGTAAGCTTCAAGAGAGGATGCTGAAGGACGCATGCGCGGAAATCATTGCAGCTTCGAAGGTCTCCGTTGTTGCTAGTAACCGACGACCGGCGAAGAAGTATGACAGTCGATACCCGACTGTCGAGCGGGTAGGACGTGTCCTCCGCTCCCGATAGTCGACACATCGACGTCTCCGCGGACCTTAGCTCGCGAAGTGCTATTTTTACGTTAGGGAAAATGACTGTGTAATTTTAGCTGTAAATTAGGACGTGCCGTGCTTCGTGATTAGAGGATTTCTGTAGGTAAGTTTAACTTGTTTTCTTTTATGAAGAGGAAAATTCTCGGGAAAAAATTGAGGTATAATTAGTTAAAGGATCTTGAGGGATTTTTGTGTAATCGGGTAATTTCACTTCCGGTTGGGGTTAGTCTAGTTGTTTGGTTGGTTTATGTAAGATTATGTAAAGTAAGTTAAACGGCCTTGTTCCGGGAGTAGGGTAGAGCCTTGAACGCTTTCGTGTACCAACCTCGTGGGTCATAATGTAATATTTACGTGGAACCATAAAATAACATAACCTGATTTCGTATGAAACAAAACATTGACTCGGTGAGCGACCTGGTTAAGGGTAGTTTTTTTATGAATTCGAGAGATATACTCGTATTTACCTACGTAGAAACATTTTACACGTGTCCGTGTCTAATTTTATTTGACTCACTCATATTTTTTTCGTGAAGTACTCTGTTAAAAATTTACGATAAGCTTTGTAAAAACAAGAACATTATTTTTACAAAACAAAAACCGACTTCAAAAGACCGACTATTGTGTTATTCATCTATTTGTCGCGCACGTACTTAATGCAAATTTAAGACTTATATGGTTTTCTCATGGATAACATTATCAAAACTGGACTAAATTGAAATGGGACCAAATGGAAAGCGTCAGCTTTCTAATAAAAAGAGAATCATCAAAATCGATTCACCCAGTCAAAAGTTATGAGGTAACAAACATAAAAAAAAAAAAAAAAAAAACATACTGACGAATTGATAACCTCCTCCTTTTATGAAGTCGGTTAATTATATTCTGATAAATAGAAAACACATAGAAATAGTAAATCACCAACAATAATTATGCATGTTAAGTTTGATTTTTGATAAGTGTTTACATAAAAAGATCTAGAGTCAGCCAATCTTTTCGAGCCCTCACATTTGAGTTTAAATTTCAAAATGGTTCGAATGTAATGTATAACATACATTAGGCTATCCGCCCGGTTACCCCAGTTAGAGCGCCTATCTATGGTCTCAAATCTCTGCATATCTGTCTCGCAATCTTGGACGTTCCATATTTCGACCGACCTCTAATATTCTCAGATATGAACAAGGCATGTTTTATTAAAATGTATGGGTTATTGCTGTAGCTGGATAGGACTGGTTTGGTCGGCTTTTTTTGAGCCATAGGTTGTAAACAAGCAATCGGGCTGTCTGATGGTAATAGCGAGCAGGGTTTCTTCCTCCAAAAGACTTAGAATTTTCATAGATTTTTAAAGTGAATTGAATTTGAAAATAAAAATAAATAGAAAAAGCTTGATTTAAAAAATTAGTCGCATGTAAACTATTTCCGACATAATTACCTATGATAGTTTATTCCGAAAAAAACGTCTTCACTCGGGTCTTTATTCATACAATTCCTGTTTTCTGCTTGTGACATTTTCGCTATTCAAAAATGTACAAAGTTTGTTTTTGTGAAATTCCGATGGTATAAATATTTACTATTTCTGAATTCTGAATTCGTCTTACATAAATGTGAATACGATAAACGTGGCGGAGGTCCGAGGCAGATGGCACACTGAGAAAAATGTCTGAGAATTCACCTAAAGTACGGAGCATACCTACTGACGATCACCAAAAAGTACGATGATAAGCACCAAGTTTTTACGGTGACTACTATCACAATATATGTGTGGTTGTCACTGTAAAAACTAATACTAGCACCAGTTTCTAGGGTGAGAACCATATACACGTATTATGATAGTTGTCACCGTAAAAACTGGTGCTAGTCATCGTACTTTTTTAACCGACTTATCGACCGGTACTTTAGGTGAATTCATCGGAATGTTGATGGCCATTTTTCTCAGTGTGTGTTTTAATAAAATATGTACGAATTTACTTATCTACTCAGCTCTATTCTCCTGGAAGAGATCGCTCTTAGCGATAAGGCCGCTAGTTGTTGCACTAAATTTAGATGTTATTCTCTTTTTGTTTGTAATTTCTAGTGTGGACAATAAAGAGTTCATCTATCTATCTATTCTTCAATATTAATCTGAGTATTTAAGTAAGTCATCTAAGTCTGTGACTGCGATATTTTTGCGATACTCGTTCTATTAGTTTTGAACATGTTCGATTAAACTCACATTGCTTTCGATAATAAAGCTCCTCGCTTTTAATCCAAGTCGTATTACTTCAAAGCATTTTTTAATAAAATTAAATGTCAATTTCATATAACCATAAAATATCGTAGGTATATAGATTTTTTTAATATAACTTCTTTTTAATATTACTAACAGCTATTCAACTGTTAAAAAGTAATAGGCATTATCGATGTCTAGAAGGCTGTATTTGAGCGGCTCATAAGTTATTTACTCGATTTTTATTTCGAAAAGAGTATTAAAGTTTTGCAATTTAGCAAATGCGTCCATAAAACCGTTTTACAGAGCCGTAAAAATACTTTGAATATTACTGTAATGCTTCTTAACTGGAAAATATATAAATGTTGCGTTTATGTTCACACGAACTCTTCAATATGGTAAGAACATGGCTGGATAGTGAACTCACCTTTACTTTGACTAAATATGTTGCTGTGGCTGACTTTGTATTATTAAATCTACTACCAAACGAAAGCAACCGGTTTTGGGTGGAGGTATTTTTAAAGTAGCTGCGGCCCACGTTTCTCGTAAATAAATATCTCACACGGCCCATTATTTTTTTCGGTTGTCTTTCAAAGTCATGTCAGAAACCCTCAGGTAGTTTAAATACTGACACCAGGTTTGGCCACTCAGTCTGTATGAGCCTACTTACTTTTTAATTTATCTAAGACTAGCTGCACCCGGCGGTTTCATCTGCTATTTTTTTTACTTTTAAACCATCCCTGAGCTTTAACAAATATTTCAAGATCAAAATCAGAGAATTCGGTCGTACAATTCTCGAGTTATAGCCAGACAAACGAACGGCGATTCATTTTTATATATAAGAGAAGAAGAGAAGATAAAAAGTATGTATAAAATGTTATTTATCGGCCGTCTACAGACATCTCAATCTAGTCAATTTAATACTCTGTTCTTAAATTAAATATGGCTAAGACGACAAACTAGCAGTTTCACTGAATAAAACTTTTTTAAATCGCAATACCAATGTTAAATGTTATTAGGAAGGAATCTTTATCTTTATAAAAAAAAATCAAAAAAATTGTAAATATACAAATTAATTCCGTAGCAGCTAACATATAGGATAGCAAACGAAGCTGCGGGGAACAGCTAGCAAAATGTATAAACAGTTATACCTGTCCACCTTTTCCAGTTCACCATCACCAAATAGGGCATTAGCTGAAATGACTCCTATCAGATGTAGATAAAAATGCTTACACAAATATGATGAGAACCATTCAAAATTACGATGCTTATCGCAGTCATTAGTATAATCGATTGGGGTTAGGGAATAACCATGTTTAATGTCCTAAATGGGTATTATAATAGACCAAATTATAGAAATACGGTTGGATATAATATAGTATAAGACTGGATAGAAAAGAAAATCCATACTATGATGCGACCAACGGCTCATTTTTTGTAGCTTTTTAAGCATGTTTTTTTATACAAACGACGGTTTTTGTTTCTGTTGTTGTAAATTGAGTACAGACATGAGTCAGTCATTCTACGCGCTACGCCATGGCTACGACATGACTACGCCTGTCGTAGCCCGTAGCAACTATGCTATAGATTTTAAACTTGATAACAAATCCAAATAAAAAAGCACGTTTCCCGCTTCCTACTTTCGAAGCTCGTTCGAAAATGGAAGTGTTCCATTAACCATGTTATGGACAAAGGACCGATAATGGCCACCTGTACTTCTATAGCTTCAGGCGAGCATTCGACAATACCCGCATTAGCCTAACAATAGCCTACGGCCTTGCGCACGTAATGGTGTATTCTTCTAATATTATTTCGGAACACTTTATTGGAAAAATAAACATTATAAATAAGGTTGACAGTGACGGGGAGACATAATGTCTTCATGTAGTTTGTAAGGAGGTTGTTTTGTAAGGTTTTGTCATTGTTGTTTGTAATTGAGCTTTTATTCGTATGTTGGAGATCCTTTGTGTTTTGCTTCCCTCAAAAATAATGGAATTAAAGTGAGAGTTGTATGTAGTTATGTAATAGCTAAACTTGAATTTGTAGGCTCTGTATGGATCATTCATAAGCAGACCGCGTTTTAAACCTCATGGCAACTAGTAGTTGTTCGCCTCAAGCTGTCTGTTAATTCGATCATTATTATCACTAAAATAGTTTTTACATTTTATACACAAATATAATAAGACAAACGTAAGATCAGCGGTTCATTTACCCAGACTTTGATCTTTGCTCCGCCAGATCGAAAATAAATGTACAATGATCAGCTTTTTATTATAAATTTCATCTTTTCAAAAGCATAATAACCGGATTTCACTTCAAAAACTGTTTACATTCGATAATGGGATGTAGAAGGTAACGCCTGCGCTCGCCTTAATTTTGTTTTTAATTCCTACGATCCGCTTTGTACTGTTAAGTGCCTCTTTTTTAAGGAAATTAGGGGAAAATTGACCTTTTACTGGAGACGTATTGCGCTTAATGTATTTTTAGGGCGTTCGCTAAAAATCGCTTTTTTTGGTAAGTAAATATTGTAAGTGGCGACTTTGGAAGATTTTTTTCATTATGATTTTTAGGATGAGTAGATTATTTGGTAAATTTAAGTGGTTCTGTAAAGATGATCTTTTTCATATATCAAGTCGGATAAAAAAAAAAATTGTTCGACGGACAATTTTCATCTTTTGCTTTGATCAAACTTAAGCGTGCGTTACTAATCTTTTCATCTCAATATTCTCAAATGTATATTCCATCTCAATTCAATCGCAAAATCGATTTTTGTCAAGTTTTTTAAACCGATAAAAACATAAAACTTGCGTCTACGTAGGTTTTACTATAAAAACTAACGTAATTTTAACATATTTTGCTATAATTACACGTGACAACTACGTCGGAAACTCTGACTATAGCTTCAATTAGATACCTACATCCAATTAGTGATATTAGTGATAATCTTCAATTTGGTGACCCTTTTCATATTTTTTTTTTGTTTCGCGCCCTCTTCCTGCCTAGCACAGCGCAGGCCACAGAAGTACACAAGTTTTCTGTTTTTGCTTGTTTTTAGAGTTATCCAAAAATGGTTTTAATGTCATGTTGAGCCCGAGTTGTTATTATTTTGAATACTATTTAATTGGCGATGTCAAACTGAGAGCCAATTTAGACCCGTAACGATATTTTGAGCTATAAATGTACAATGATTGCCAATCTAATAGCAAGGCAGCTATAATTGGTTCGTGCAGTTACAATTAACAGTTATACATGCTGTTATTATAGCCATAAAAGTACTGTGCAATTGGGAAAATTTTATTTCCGGTTTACATTTTTAGGTTTCAATTATTTATATTTCTATAACCGATTTTTTTTTTGTGGAAATTGTTTTAACTATAAAAAAAAATCTAGCCGATTGTCTCGTGGTTTCGTGATATATTAATTCGTTTTGAAAAAATATTACAGTTCGTACATATTAAAAAGTAGCACTTATTAAAGTGCATGTGATTTTTTCTTCCTATAAAATATTTTACAATACAATGTATTGTAAAACATGTCATGTTTAATGTTTATAAAGGAAAGAGAATGCTAAGCCGAAAAAGCCTCATAGTACTCATCATTATGAACAACCAAGCCGAAAATCGCAATAAAAAAATCAGCTTTTGCATAGAAAAATGTCAATGAACTTGACAAAATGAATGGAACAGCTGTTATTTTTTGCCTTTTCTGATTGAGCCTTTTTTGGGCTTTTTTTTACTGTATAGTAAAAATTATTACTTCTGCTGGTGCAATTTCGTTACTTTTTAACTTTTAATAAAAAAGTAGGAGAAAAGCAGATAAAGAATAGAGTCAAAGAGTTGCAAGCTCAAAAGCTCACGCGGCTGAAGCCGACGCTATAATATGCCGATGACGCCACAATTAGGTATTGGTAAAGCCAAGTGCTTCCCATAAATAATACCCTAACTTTACACCCCTATTCATACCGCACATCCCACAATGCTCGTATTATAGTGAAGTCTCCAAACGATTAATTAATTCAAAACAGCGCAGGAGCTCTATTCCGGCCAGTCTCAGTCAAGATATCTCGATTACTTGAATTCAAAAAAATCTTTTTTTTTATTTTTCTTTCAAACTGTGGGGAAACCCGTGTCTTGGAAGTCGGTGTCTTCATCTTGTTCCATTTAGTAAGATACTTAATTTTACACTTTGCATTACATTTTACTTTACATAATTGTTTTTTTTTTATTTTACATCATTTAATGATAATCTATATATATAAAAGAAAGTCGTGTTCGTGTTACACTACTTATAACTCAAGAACGGCTTTACCGATATGGCTGAAAATTGGTGAGGAGGTAGCTTAGAGCCAGGAAACGCACATAGGATACTATTTATTCCTATTATACTATTTATTTCTATTAAATAAATTCGATAGCATTCAAGTGTGAATTGACATAAAACATCAGTCACTATAAAACGAGGTATAACAAAAAAGAATCAGACTTGGAATAACAAAACGACTTATAATACTCTTTGCGCAAATGACAGCTATGTAATGGACGTATGGATGACAATTTGATTTAACAATTTAACAGCTAAACAGATTTTGACGAAATTTGGTATGAAGGTAGCTTAAGCCCTAGGTAATATGTAGATTACTTTTTACCCCAGAAAATTTAACGGCTTTCCGCTATTCTTGCAGGACAGCGGGTGAAACCGCGGGGCGCAGCTAGTAAAATTCTAAAATAGTTATAATTAATTTTTATTTCACTGTCACTTGTCTTTTTTTTTGTATGTTTGGTAGCAGTCCGACCGCTGGCGCCGGCGAGTAAACGAGTAACTATCGGCGATTTTCTCTCGCAAGAAAAGAACAATAAATGTAAATTCAGTGTAAACGAAAAAGAGATGCATATATTAAAAGGTGATCGCTGACTGTTCGCACTGCCGGCTACGACTCGCTTTACTAGTTTTATCGCTGAGCGACGAGTTTTCAAAAATAAACTCGCTCAGCGCCCGCGGGCGAGTGGCCCGAGTACTCGCTCGTCGCACTTGCACAGTCGGTTATAGCCCGGCGACAAAACTATCGAAACTACACACTCCTTCCCGCTGATCGCCAACTCGTTTATAGTTTCTAGTTTTACTCGTTTCTAGTTCATCGCCGGCGTCGGACGACTGCCTTAAGCTATTAGTCCTCCGGCAAAGGTCGGAGACGTCACTTGTATTAGAAATGTCATTACAGGCAGAGTGATAGCGAGCTATCAAGAATCTCGAGCGCTCAAGAATAGGGTCCCAGTAAGCTCGCTAATATCGCTCGGTGGCAATCGTGTCCGTTTTATGCCGGATGGTCCCTTACTAAGGGACTAAGCAGAAGCACCCCTAAACACATTGTAGAGTAAACAGTAGGGCAACTCGGTTGAATTGTGGGCTCTAAACTTACGTTAACTATCTAGGTATTAATTTTGTGGTGATAGTCTGTTCTGCCCCGACTCTAGTTAGCAGCTTGAAAACTTGCCAAAAAAGTGATTAAAAATAAAATTACATATAGTAATTTGTTGTGTACCTAAATTCAACTGAAAAAGCATAAAAATATAAATTTTAGAATTATCAGAAAAATAAATTAGATTATGGAAATTGTCACTGCACATAGTGCACATTTTATTTCAGTAAAACTATTTAAATTAAACATTTTAAAACGTTGAAAAAAATACATTGAGTGCGGTCCTAGTAAACTTAGAAACATAAATTAATAAACTTATATAAAACTAGCGATTTGCCCCGGCTTTGCACGGGTATGAAATATAGCCTATGTTATTCAAGTATAATGTCGCATTCTAATGGTGAAAGAATTTTGAAATCGATCTACTTATTTTTGAGATTAATTGTGACAAACATCTACAATGCAAATCTTTCCTCTTTATAATATTAGTGAAGATAAAGATTAAATAAGGCCATTAAAGTTAAAAATACGTGGTCAAAGTAAAAGGTTAATAATCTAATCTCTAATCTGTGCCTCTGTTAATATTCTGTGTCGTAGATCATCCCATAAATTTTGTTTAGCCACAAGTTTGTCCCATGAATACGTGCTGCGGTGTACCGCAAGTGAGGTCTCGCTCGACCTTTATATTCATTTTGTCGGGTAAATAGGGATTATGTTTAAAATTAAGGGTCAAATTGAGAGCCTAATTTTCACATAACTTTTCTCGGTCAGAACTTGAAAGAATGAAAATTATATGAGTATTTGTTTTATTTTGTTTCATGTTATAAATGATCAGGGGCATTCAGGGCATAGTAAAAATCCTGTAAACTAAGAAAGAAAATAAATGCAGAACTTTTTCTCCACTTAAAAAAAAAAACCTTTTCAGTCAACAAGTTTCTGTTAAACAAAGAACTTTAATTGAATTAGAACAATTTTTTTAAGCTTGACCATTTTGAAATGTAATCGTTATTCATCATTTTTAATTAAACAAATTAATTAATTATTTTCTCACTTACAAAAATCTGTTATCCTACAATTATTACCTAATTAAGCTACCTGTCAACAAATTAACACATTTAATTAGCAAATTAATTCCGCTATTAATTTACTGCTTTGTTACTTCCGCAATATATTGGTTTTAGTTAAATTAATTAGCAACAGTAAACAGCAATAATTAATATCAGGAGCATCTAACCGCAACATTAACTCTAACATCTACCAGCACTACTAGCAGTGGTGGATCCAGGGGGCTAAGGGGCTCACTCCCCCCTCCCCCCGCCACCCAAAGCACCCCAAATATCTGTAAACCAGGGGTTCCCAAGCTTTTATTGATGATTAGGGTCCACTTTGATTTATTTTTTGTAAGCGAGGGCCACACGGTTTAAAGAAAGAAAAAACTGTATCAATCTAAAAAAACAAATCATTACTTTGAACATAATTAAACTTACCGGTCGCTTAACGAGGGAACCATGATTTATAACATATATATAATAATATTTTATGCACCAAATTGTATGCTCTATGCCGTCAATCTTACTCTTGTTTATTTTACCCTCAAACACCTGGCTTGCCCACCCCAAAACAAAATCCTAGATCCGCCTCTGACTACTGAAAATATTTTGTTTGCATCATGAAACCGGCAACTAAATAAATAAACCGCATTTAATTTCGTAATTCCCGACCATAAAATGAACAGATCGATTGTTAAAGTTTTGAGTTGGTAGACACATTAACAGGATATCAAATTCTATGTAAATTTAAACCTAACATTATTTTGATGTAATATTATACAATATTCTGTCAATACCTCCGTAGTTCCACGTCAATCAAAATCGCAATATATAATATTAAAAACGTTTCTTTGTTTAAAAAACTTTAATACAAAATACATTAATACAAACTAGTGCTACTTGAAAGTTTGAATGTTTGGATATTTATTACTCGATCATGTAACAATGGGTCATTAGACATAGATGAAAATATTAGAGAGGTAGCTTTTACCCTGAATTTATAAATATGCAATTTATTTTGAAAAAACCGGACATATTATATGTACGTCTGCCGAATCGAAGAAGAATTAAGAAAATCATTTAGTAATGATAATATAAAGATGTAGATATAAGTAAAAATACTCAGTTGACCTTGCTTATAAAAAAAACCTCGACCTCCACAACAAGTAAAAAAGTAAGTAAGCAGAACGTACAAACAGCACAGCCCTGAGCAAAGCAAATAGCTTTTATTGGTTCGCAGGGCTTTAACAAATTTCACTCATCATTTGCCTCGGTAGGGTTGTCAAAGCGGCGAATTACAAGCTTACAAGAGCACACATCGGGGCCTTTATCTTGTTTACTCAGACGGTGGCAACCCTCGACATATTTGATTACAATTGAAATTCGTCGCGAGGGGCTGGCGACGGTATCTGCACAGGGCAGCAAACAAACTTCTGCAAAGCAAAAGACAAATTTACAATTAAAGTAGGGACTTAAACGAGTGGGACTAAGTTGACCGAGTGAAGTGAAGTCCCAGCGTGCTGTAAACAAATCGGTGTTTGTTTGAATGTTTTAATTTATTTGACTGACGCTGACAGTTAAACGTTTAATTCAATCTTCAAAAAATGTTGCAGACAACAGTATCCAAATATTGTTATAGAGTTTAAATATGAGCAAAATCGGCCGATGGGTTGCAAAGATGTAAAAGTTGCGAACTCGCGGTTTGCTGCAACCACTAACTACTGGATAACTAACAGTTAAAAAATACACAAAATTTATACTTCCCTACTTTCCAATTTTGTTTTAAAACTGTTTCATTTTAGATTCCTATCCAATAAAATAAACATGGTGGAAAAATAGTGAATAGCAATGTGAAAATGAAGAGCTCTCATTAGTCGAACAACACCAAGTTTTTTTATTGATAACTAGTTGCACCCCGCGATTATACCCACATTTTCCGGAATAAAAAGTAGTTTATTTAACCCAGAGTATAAGCCAGCTTTATATCAAATTGCATCCAATTCCATTCAGCCGTTTTGCGTGACTGAGCAATAAACATCCGAACATCCAAACTTTGAGGATAATCAAACATCTAAAAAGCTGAGATTGTCTGAAATCAAGATGTGTAGTATCAAGATGTGAAGACAGACTAAGGTTGTAATAATATGTTTCGTTGCTTCATTTCGTAACATTACGTACTGTATCTGAGTATATTTCTTTCCCGACAATAACCGCGCGTAACCTTGCCCGTATGTAGTGTTACGGCCGATGGCGGGTTCCGCGGTCGACGTACCGCATTTTCATAAGAATGTTCTTGTTTTAGAGTCGTAAACTCATGAGCCCTGCCTTTATGGATCCGTAAAACATACATTGTGGGATGGCTTAGTAAACACGAGAGTGAGCATTTTGGCAATAGGGTGTTGAATAATGATCTGTGGGTTATGAAGATATCTGGCGGGAGGGAGAGTTTTTCTGCTGGAACAAACTTACTTAGATACTGTAATGTGGGTGTGTTAGCTTACTGTATAAACTGGTGTATTTAATATAAATAAATCACTTATGTAAATTCGTTGTTCTACCACGCTGGCCATGTGCGGGCTAGTGGATTTACACATATGCCATTAGATATCTTCTTCAGACGTATGCAGATTTTTTTGATGGCAAGGGGAAATATTTACATGGTTAACTGCTATATGCTATATGCTATATGCTGTTGTGACAAAGTAATGTGAGTTATATTTATATTCATAATACTAATCCCTGCAAACTCTGTTCTGTGCTGCGTCACCTGCGTCTCAGTATACGCCTAGCCTTTAAACGTTATTACGCAGACTTGCTGTTCTTTAGGAGTCACGTTTCAATAATTTCTCATCGTTTTATTGCAAACGATTCGCTTTTGTATGTTCTTGCATTTTCGTATTTGTAAATGGGTTTCGCGCTCCGTTGAGAGGTTTTTGAATGTAAATGCGCTGAGGAAATTTTAAAGAAAAATTGTGGTGAAGTTTTGAGTTGCTTTTAGCTACTTTTTAACTACTGAAGTGTTTATAGAAGAAGTAGAATCGCTTTTTCATATTACTTTAATTCTACTTTTTTACTAATATTGTAAATGTTTATGTTTCTTGAATTTATAAAATTTGGCATGGAAGTAGTTTATTCCTTAACTCTAAACATATTATATCCTTTAACAGTTCCTGCAGGTTATACCGCGTCACGTAGCTAGTACAGTGTAGCAGTAGAATTTTAGTAACATATCCGATAATTTTCGAAGTACCTGAATCCAAACTTGTACTTACGGAAGCGTCGACATAGACGCAGACTTGACTTGAACTTTAAGATATAATTTAGTTCCAAAACAGAATTTCTGTATAAGCAAAGCATAAGTTTATTAATTTTATTTTCCCAGCCGTTTCAACTCTGTTTTTGTCATTCTCTTGAACGGTTGCAAAATTCATCAAATAATACATCGATTTAGCTTATAAATGAGTTACTCAAGCCGAGCGCCTCGAGAATTTCGTTACGAAACAAAAGAAGGGTAATTTGTCATGTTTTTTGTTGTTTGTACCAGATTACTCGTTCTGAGCTTTGATAATAGTGCTCCGTAATTTGGAGTTAATTTACTTTCGCTGTTTGAATGGACTGAAATAACTTCGAGATCTGTTTAGAGCCCGCATTGTTGTGATGAATTAGAATTTGTTGATGGTGAAATGTTTTGTTAACTTTTTAGATTTTATACTTTATATTGACTAGAATTAAAATGAAAATGGCTGTGATGATTTGCGCATTCTACTTTGACTAAATAGGCGTAGCGTTGCATAGCTGCGTGAGGACAGGTACTTACTTCTAATGGTCAGAAGCCAAGACTCGAACTGAGGTAAAAAGAAAAGCAAGTTTTTTTTTTCAAAGAAAATTATACCAGTTTAACATATAATATACTAGCTGACTCGACAGACGTTGTCCTGTCTTAACGATGACTAAAAAAAGCCATTGCGTCAATTCTATGTCAAATGTCAAATGTCAAAAGTTACATTAAAAAAGTTTACATTGTCCAAAGCGCTATATGGTTTAAGTATTTTTAAATTTTTAAATTTTTCATGTTTTTTTACTATAAATTGAGATGTGAGCTATCCTATCTCCTAAGTTAGATCGAACTGCACACGGTGTGCAAATTTGATTGAAATCGGTTAAGTAGTTTAGGAGTCTATAGCGGACAAACAACGTGACACGTAATTTACTTAAATATAGGTATATTAAGAAGATTACAATCATGTTGAGCTTTTGCAAGTAAACCTGACCACCAGTTCAAACTCATTAGATGCCCTGTATCAATTCATTTGTTTCAGATCAGTATCCGTATACGAGTACAACACAAATTCAAAAATTAACATTATAAAATAATAATAAATTCAAAATCATAGATAGATAGATAAACTCTTTATTGTTCACGCCATAAATTACAAACAAAAGAATTATAACACCTAAAACTAGTGCGACAACTGGCGGCCTTATCGGTGAGAGCGATCTCTTCCAGGCAACCTTAGGATGGAGAGAATCGACAAAAAAAATTGAAAAACGGGAAATCATCATCATCATTATCAATCATAAAATAATTCTAGAGGTCTCGGCCTAGTAATAATAGGTATCCCAATAACGTGCTAATTAAAATTATTGTTGCTTTATAGTGTTCAGCCTACGCTACCAACCTACGACTGCCTACGCCGCTAGTTAAATTACCTCCAAAAGTTATACAACCACTTAGGCGTAGAAGAGCTACACAAAACGTAGACCTTTCATAGCGAAGAATCTTAAAAGCCTAAAATTAGTTTATTAATTTACTTGAATTGTTTTCTTCCATATAAATAGATTGAATGGAATTGGATTAAGTGAGTAAAATGAAAAGTAGCCATGCAGTGTCCTTTTCTGTACCCCGTACTATACGTATACGTTTTACGATAATTGTTTTACTAGTAAGTCGTGAAAACAAAACAAATTTTAATAAAAAAACAAATTTACTACCGCATTTCTATTGTTAGTTGGGATTATTATAAAGTAGTGAAGTTTGTGGAAGGCAATCTCAGGAACTGCTGGTCCAATTTAAAAAATTGTTCCACTAATAGAAAGCTTATCCCTGAGTTCTTTAGTTTCACCGCACCGGGAACAAAGTCTTGGGCATCAACTAGTCTTATCTTACTAATATTATAAAGGTGAAAGTATGTATGTTTGGTTACTAATGACCGCTGAGACGGCTGAACGGATTTACAGATACGTGAAATTTGGAATGAAGGTCGTTCATGCTCTGTGGAAACTCAAAAACTACTGGACCGATTTCAAAAATTATTTCACCATTCGAATGCTACATTATCCCAAAGTAACATCTATAAGATATAAATATGTATATATATATATATATCTATATATTTACCCACAACGAAGCGTGGGAACAGCTAGTGTGATATAAAGAAGTACACTTAGTATTTGGGTCAGTATTCACGGGACTGTAAAACTAAAACGCAAGTTAACGGCTACATGTCATAATGTATGGAAACATGCTTTCTTGCATGTTCATTCATATATTACTATTTAACATACTATGTTGTTATGTTGATGTTTTACTGCATATTTATGTCTTGGTCGTGTTAATATGTTTCTTTCTTTATTAGACGTTAAAATGTAGAAAATAAGTTGTTATGATCATTCACAGCTATTAAATTTGTAGAAGCCTTTTACTAAAACTTTTTTCTTTCTACTTTTTTTTACTACTAAGTTTGCCGTGCTATTAAAAAGTCAGCGTTCTTTACGTTGATTTTGTAATTTTTATTGCACCTTTTTTTAATATATTCTGCCAGTCACACGGATAACTGATTATTCGTAAAGTACAAACTGTCAGAATTTTGCAGAACTTTTAAACTGTTAATGAAAACGAATGCTTTACTCAATTATGTTATACATGTACTGTAATATTTTAATAAGTTACCCTGTAAACCTGCAAAATGTGGAACGAGCTCCCTCCACTGGTATTCTCTAGTAACTGAAACATTGGGTACTTCAAAAGGGCTGTTAAAAGAATATCAAAAAGGTCGACAGCGTGTTCATGACACCTTCGGTGTTACAGGTATAGGCGACGGCAAATGCTTCCAATCAGGCGGCTCGTTTGCTCGTTTGCCACTTATGGTATAAAAAACTCTTCTATTCGCCTTAATACAGAGGTGGTAAGGTGGGAAGAAACGCAAGTAAAACCGCGGCCATAGCTAGTCGTAGACTAATATTAAAAACGCGAAAGTTTGTAAGAATGTATGTTTGTCGCTCTTTCACGCAAAAACGGCTGAAAGGGATACATGAAATTTAAAATAAAGGTTGTTCATGGTCAGGATTAACACATAGGCTACTTTTTATCCCGGAAAACTCATGTCAACTTTTTGACCGCGAGTGAAACCGCGGGGCACAGCTAACTTAGTATTAAATAGTGGGCTAGTGCGTCGATGTATGAACATTATGCCGCAACACGAATCGTACGGCGAGTGTTACCGCACGAAATAAAAACAGCGTCTACCGCACTGCAGCTGCTTGTTACACCGCGAATTATTTATGAGCCTGTCATTATGAATTGCAATTTATTTAATTATTTATATTATTACTCAGAAGTGTAACGGACAGGTTGGCGTGTGGGCTGTGACTTTGTTACTCGATCCTTGTTAGAGACCATCGATGTGAAAAAAAAGACGTGTGGTAATCGGGGACTGCCGCGGTAAAGCTATTGCATAGCATTTTTTATCAACTTATGCAATTATAATTATTTATCGAAACCTTACACTCGACACCTAGAGGCGAGTTGCTGAACTAAAGAGACAAGCGTTATATTTCAAAAAGTCATTAAAAGTTCTGCTATTCATCGATAGATGGCAACAAAACTAAAAAGTATCACTAAAAAGTGTGAGATTATTTTCGTTACGGAATTTCTGGATTCGGTCTCCACGCTCAAGGCCCGCGATAGAAGCTACAATAGCTTAAAAACTGTGTTAGAGATCCCGTCAGACTTGAGTTCATCTATTTCGTGATTTATTTACATTTTTCTTCGCGACTCTGATTGTTTTTGAATGTGGGATTTGGAAGATTAAACAATATAAAGTATAAAATAAAGGTTTATCGTACGCACACAAAAGTATAGCCGAATTAAAACATCCTTCTCATTTGAACTCGATTAAAAATATTTGAAAAAAATTGTAACACAATATTACAATATTTATATCTACATAAAGTATATGAGTAGTTGGAAAGCCTCTGACTGAGATCAATGCTATGTTTATGTTTTATGATGTCTCAATAAACAATTTGTATTTATATCTTAGACTATAAGAATCAAAAAGATCACCCAGCAATACAACCACTGTAAGAACAAAGTAAAAAGTTATTTACGAATTTTCAACGAGCTAAGTTGATATCAGTCAGCCCTAATTCAATAAATGAAATCCAGACCGAAATTTCAGTCAGAAATTCAATTAATAAAATTATATTTCATTTCAGATACAAACAAAGCTTCTTTAATTTTACAAAAGCAATTCAACATACCTTTCACTACTTAATTCAAATTATTTATTTTTTGTAGCATTTGAATAGTTTCAAAAAGAAAACACTGAAAGAAAATAATTTTAATTAATATTTAAAACCGTTATTAATCTACGAATACGTAATTTTCGTCAAAGCTATGGCTGAGAGCAGTTTAATTTCACTTTGTAGCATATTTTTTATAATTTTGTATGAAAGTAAATTAGGTATTTTACTTGAAATATCTAATATTATTTAAAGCAACTGAAATATTTTAAAATTTGTAAGATTATTACGGGTCAGAAGTAGGTCGTCCAAATCGCAACCCGTCCCACTCGCAGCCCGTCCCATTCGCAGCACGTGTATATATATTGTTATTGAGTCTTCATAAAACTAAATTGAATGATGAATAGAAGTAGATATTTTAAAATATATTTCAGAAGAAAAAATCCTCTAAAACAAAAAAAAATGTGTGAACATATTATAGCGAGAAACTACCATAGGTACAGTGCGGAGTCGCTATGTAGACTAATAACAAATTAATCTATATCGATATTGTAGTAACGATTTTTTACTGCATTGAAATACATAATTATGTAGATTAAAAAAAAACTAGCTGCACCCCGCTATTTTACCCACGCGATGACGAAACACAGTGATATAATGTAAAGCATATGTATGTTAATCCAGGATATAAACTATATCTATTCTAAATTTCATATAACTTTATCTAGCCGTTTAACTCGAAGGGATAAACATACAGACGTTTTAGATATAGGTATAATATTAGTGTGATAGATAAAAAGTAATTGTCACATTATTGTAATCAATCCTTGACCGTGTTGTTGTCCGTGTCCTTTTTTCCTTATTCAAAAAAATGCGGAAAGATAGTCTAGACCAGGAATAAACCTATTTTTATTAAATACAGTCCATTATTACAAAAAGAACCCGAGATACAGTCAGTCTCTTATTATCCTTTGATCGAATGACTACATGTCACGATTTAACGTTTTATTACAATCTTTTACCCTGACTTTCATTACTAAAAATCGCTGTAGCACGATTATTAAATATGTAAGAAACGAGGCGTGGAAACGTGATATTAAAATTCTATATTCGTACGTCTACCGAATAACCGCAAAAAATTCTAGGGCCATAGTGATGCCGTAGTATAAAAAGAGGAGTAGGTGACTTTTGGATACCAACACTAATGCACAGTCTTGAATATTCTATTTTCCTAATGTCCAATTTTCCGAACGGTTAGATCTTTCTAGCTCATATATTGGGCATTTACTTTTATGTTTCAAGGAAATGATCGTACATTGTTTTAACATAAATCTTTTTTGTAATAAAAATTACATACATTTTTAACAAAACCTGTATATGACACTCTGTTTTAAAGAGCTAACAACATACTTCGTTTCATAATATTTTCTATTAATTTTCCAATAAATCTGGAGTCTTTAAGTTTTTTAAATAATTCGTAATCATTCTAAAGGCAAGTTTTTTTTATTTTGTATAAAAAAATCCAGGCTTTAAACAATTCGGAACAAGCCTACGGGTACATTTATACTATGACTACAAATAACAAAACCTTACGTGAAGATAAAATTGAGGTATAAATGATTTCGTTTATGACATCTCCGGATTACTCCCTGTGTAGGAAAAACCCTGAAATAAACAATTTTGTTACAAACATCGAATCCGACTTCGGTGGTTACAAACCAGTTGCGCCTCGCGATTTTACTCTCTATCCTACAAGAACCATAAATAAAAAGTTACAAAAACGACATAAAGTATCCTGTACGTTAATCTAGGGTATAACCTAAACTCTTTAGTAAACTTTATCTAATCCGTCATAATGAAATCCAAACAACCTTACAATAATTTTCACATTTAATATACTATAATAGGCCCAAGTTTGAAGGCATTATTAGACACATCTAAACTAACAAAATATATCTGTCTTTGTCATTGCAACCCATAAAATAAGGACATCAATATAGTTTTAGAAAAATTAGATCTGTCAACTTATGCCTTCAAATTTGGGCCCATTATACCTATAGTTGGAGTAGTACACTTTCTCTATGAGTTCTCGATTGTAAGAAACTGTCCCACCTTATCCTTGTATCGATCTACTCGATATTAATCGCGAAAAGAGCGCCCATTCATAATGGCGAGATTAAAACTTGTTGCTCGATAATTTATTAAAACTTTGGACAGGCGTAAATTTGGAATTCACGAGTTTGTGAAATGAAAATAATTATCCTGAAGATAATCACGGTAACATTATATTGAGTAACTTTGGGGATTAGAACATTGGGCTTTGAAGAAAATGGTCTGCGTATTTAGGCTTTATTTAGTGTTTTGTTCGTTCTACCCATTGAGTAATGGGGGCGTTCGTACTAAAAGTAACTTTATTGTAACATAGCTAGAGTATTTATTTGTGTAAATGTCATTTTGGAGTTATTTTTCATTACAAGTACCTACCATTATTTTTTACTCTGGAATCCCGTCATTTAGACATTTTGCAAGAGTTACGGCTCTTTTCAAGACGTTCAGTAAGTAGTTATTCGATATCTTAGTCACCTTATGTACGAACGGCCCTTAACAAGTAAGCAAGTAAACCAGCGGTCGTCAACCTATCCCATACCATCAAAAACTCAAACATTAAAATTGAACTGCAGTCTTCAAATGATTTTCCAGTCATTATGAAGTGATTCATGTCATGCCATACATCGGCTGCATGAATTATAAATGATTCGAAGTAAGGCCGGCTCCACACGTGTGGATATAAAATGCGGACGTGCGCGCCGGTAATCACCGTAAATGATCGCGTGCGAGTCGTGTGCACTCGGCTTTACGTCGCATTATGGAGGAAAACGTCATAATAACTCGCTTACTATGTAGAGGACATTCAACGATACAGTGAAACTATTTGTTATAAAAATATTTGAGAAATTGGTAGATACTCGTACATACCTACCAACATTTGGATAAAAACATTATCTATAACTTCTCAAAGGTGACCTAGGAAGAGAAATAATGCATCACACAAATACACTGATTACTAATACTACTGTAGTACTGTAGATTTTATATTATCCGAAATAAAATATATTTGATTTTGACATCCGAAAAAGGTTTTTTTCTAGGTTCTAGGTTTTTAAAAATGGTCTTTCCTTACTTTTGTTTATCGAAATATTCTAAACTCATCTGTAGGTCATACAAACTCTTGTTTACCCGACTATTATGTTTTTTACTAAATATTACTACGAATATGGCATAGCTAGTACTATTTGTAGTATCAAAAAGCACATAGTTTCAGTTTGAAAAATATACACTAGTAATTTTCCTTTACCTTTTTATTACCCAATCCATTCAGCAGCACCTATCTTTCGGAAGACAAAATACATTTTACAATCTCCCAAATTTCAAGCGTCGGTCTGGCACACGGAATCAAGTTATCAATCAATCCATCAATCAAGCAATCAACTTGATTGATACAAAAGTTACGAACAAAAGTTGTTCCGGAACGGATTGTTCGTCGGATTTCTACAGCAATTTCAAGTCTTTTTTTGTGAAATGACTTTATCTTTGGAGATTTGATAAGTTATTGTTAATCTCATTGGTTTATTAGGAACATGAGATGCGTTAAACTACTGCGAAGTTACATAGTAATTTGTAAGCACATGTAAACACTGGGTTGTAAGGATAGGGGTTTTTTTTAGTCATAGTTTTACTAAAAGACAACTTATAGAATCGATCGCAAAAAAACGTGATCCCAAAAAAACCAGCTGTTTCATAAGGACAAGATAAGATATTATGGAAGTTGATGTTTTTATAGTATTTTTTTAATGTAGCAGCAAATTTAGCAAATTTTAGTCGAGGTTTCAGAATTGGTTCCAGTCATTGTCCGCAAATAACAATAAACTAGAAACTAACCTGACCGATATAACCTTTCAATTTGAATATTTTTTGGAGCATTTCTAGAATCGTTCAATAAGTGAAAGGTCAGTAATCCGATACGTAAGTGATGGCGTGACAACTCACCATTCAAATGACGTGGGAAACCCGACCGCATACCGAACTTTTTGGATGGAATTACTTCATTTCAGCTACTTGGGCAGTTGCTAGCCAGTTGTGATTGTTTTGGTAATATTAAAAGACCAACTATTACTGGATTTTATTACTTTATACAATACAATAATTGTTTGTTGACACCACAGAAAAAAACCAAACACAGTAAAACGAATAGGAGAAAGGCACAAAAGGCAATCTTATCGCTAAAAGCGATCTATTCCAGACAACCATCGTCGCCTTTTCCTTTGCACCGTAATATCGCACAAAAAATTGTAATATTTTTAACGGTGGCACAAATCAATTTGAAAAAGGAATAAGGCGAACCCTAGCAATCGTAGAGTTCTAATCACAATAATTTACGCGTATACTTAAAGGAGGCCCTTTCACAGCTGAGGGCCGACTCTAACTACGGCGAGAACTCCCAGTAGTATTGCCAGTTGAATATATAGTAGCACTGTTGGGATTGATCCAAAATTTGTGATTGGGTATTTAAGACTAAGTTAGGTCTAAAATACACATACAGAGTTTATGTGCAAGGAGGTTATAATAGGTAGGGAATAATCCAAAATTTGTGATTGGTTATTGAATAAGTTAGGGCTAAAATACACGTACAACAAAGCTTATGTGCAAGGAGGTTATAATAAGTTCGTCATCTAAATTGAAAAGGATTAAGGTACATTTTAATTACATGCAATACAAAAAAATACCGATCCATTACTGTGAAAAACTATACGGGACTACTCACTTAACATAGTCAGATACTCCGGCTGTAGTTTCGATCACATTCGGTGATAAAAAATCTGGTTAATTTAGCAAATAGAAGTAAATAGCAGTTACCTTTGAACTAAAGTAATACATATCACTTTTGTCTTTAAGCTTAGACTACGAGTATGCTACAGATTTCTAGTAAACAACCGCCTAAATGAAACCTCATTCATCATGTAACAAAACGAACAATAATATTAATGGTCACTCAACTCACAAAACTTCGTTAAAACAAACTAAAGGGCGATTACTAAACGAACAGAATTAGAGCGAGTGTATGACGCCATTCGATTCACCAATATTTGTAGATCGATTATCGAGATTCTGCCTCGCCTTAACAAACACTTCTCATATTATATTTCCTCACTCATTACTTAATGGGATGTGCTTCGAAACACTCGATTGCCAAGTACCGGGCAGATATGAAATTAATTTCAGGAACGCATATTTTCAGGCGTTCGTTTTAAATGGAAATTCTTCATTACGCTGAGTGATCGAAGTGTGGAGAGCTGTTGACGTTTGCGACGCACGTTTTATTTATCACAGTTTAATGTGGCATCTGTATGTATAATGAAATGTGCTTATGAATTGTTGAGTAAAAATTTCAGTAAAAGGTAGGTAAAAGGAGTAAAAGGTGTTCTTCTACACACAGATTTTGTGACACAAGTTTGCTTAATTAGAGAAAAAAATATTTAGTCTACGTACAACATAATTATTTAGTCATATAATTACATTAAATGACTAAATAATTATGTTATTATAATGTAATTTTCTATTGAGATTTAATATTTTCTTTCTGGAATTTAGCAAAGTTTTGTTCTGTAAGTTGTTCACTCAGTAAACAGTCTGATAAAATTCTAGAAATCCAAATGCTGAAGCCTAGTACTACATAAAAGCGTTCCTAGTATTCTTGGCTGGCGTAGATTCCATGAATATGATAATGGAGAAACAACGTTTTGTTTTTGCGACATGGTTCTGGTAAGACTTCTAGGTATAGCTTCTGGCGATAGATGAAAGAGATCCACTTTGTTTAATGGATAAACTATTCACACCACAAAACAAGAAAACATCACATGTTAGACACCCACACACGCACGCCTTGTACATACACACACACACGTTACAGATACAAGATTATTAACTTCTACACTTAACTAGATTTTCAAAAATAACGAGTCAATTTTGTAAACAGGCCACTCAATGTATATTAAAATTGTATCTCGAGTCAGAAGAATGGCCGCTAAAGCCTTTTTTGTAACAGAATTTTCGATAATTTGCAATTTCACAAGCAAAAACAGCCTCAATCAAATGCAAATGACTTTAAAAATGAATTTCCTCTAAAAATGCTTTCCGTATGGCCATAGCGCCGATGAGGCAAACAATCTTTGAATATAATAGACGCTTAATCCACGGCGAAGTAATTTAAAGAAAAATAACATTAGCAATTCAGATTACGCCTCTATCGGGCTTTATTAACTGTCAAACTGGGAAAAGTGAAGGCCAGGGCAAATTGACTTTTCAGGAGGTCGCCTCATCGTTGAACTCGATTTATCTGGAGCGAGTCTCATATTTTATCTTGGGCGATAAGGTTTCAGAGGTTGTATGGGACCTATAAATATCTGATAGAGTTAGTTACGTTTGGCGATTCGATCGAAATATCTATGTCGGTTGTGCACTAAATCTACACGTCATGTAAAACGTGCAGAGCATATACATTTATTATTATAATAGGTGCCCCGCGGTTTCACCTGCTATATTCTTAAACCACTCTTATACGAGTATTAGAGCAAACGTAACAAAAAAAAAAAAATTCGGGCTAGTCGTTTTGGAATGTAGTGAGACTCAATGAACTGCGATTGATATTTATACATAAAAATTATTAAATGGTTGTTTTCAGTTGGGGACGAGAAAATATCGTTGTTTTAAGTCGGACAGTTGAGACAAATAACTACCTACTTCATTCGAATTCGTTCATTAAAGCGCTTGAAAGAAAATTTTGAAATTTCGTGCAAGAAGAGCAGAATTTGCTCAGACTTTGTGATGTGATAAACCATGCCCAGACGTAAATTCTGTAAACTAATTGGTTGTTATGTGAACAATTTGATAAGCGGCTACGGACCAATTTTTCAACTTACGAATTTTCCAGAATTTCCCTGTAAAAGATCTGTAAATCAAAAAAGCCCAACAAACCAATAAGGCTACAATGAATAATATCCCTAATTGCTATTCACATAAATAAGCATTTACTTTATCATTTTCCTCGGCAACGTGCGGAAAATGTAATGGAAAATCATTGCCATGAAAACAGCTACTTTTTCCCTTCTGACGCGTTAAGACGTTAAAAGCAGTATCACAATTAATTGTACGGAGGATAATGTGCGAGCGGACTTTATGTACTCGTAAATTAGTAGCGGAGACGGTATATATAGAGAAGTGAGAGAGAACCGTGCGAAGTGGGAACAAGATAACACAGCGGAGGGCAGTACCGCGACTCTTGGCTCGAGCTTGAGGTGAATCGCACTGACTTTCGTCTCATCCTATCAGCTATACTGCTCTCATAAGTCCACGAGCTGTATCCCAAAAATAATTTAAACCATAAGACATATGAAAAAAAAAGAAAAAATATATATTGAGATTCCGCTATTCGGGTTTTGAGGGCATTAAAAGAGAGTCCGTGGGTTGGGGTTTGGATACGCACTAGGCTAATAAAAAGCAGTTATACTTAACTTAACTTGTATCGCGGACATGGCAGTTGTTGATCGACCAGTTTGACTTTTATTTATCAACAAAACCTGTTCCAACCTAGGCTTTACTGCGGAGCTTTGGACTTTCAGCTAAATTGTTTCGACAAAAAAAATCGCCGACTCGTTTCTGATACTAACTCGTTTTCGGTGAACATGAAAGAATGGAACGAACGAGAATGGTCGATTTATACGTGGTAGGTATGTTTCCAATTTTGTTCATCGACTCAACACAGTCATGACATTCTACCATATAAATACAATCACTTACTAGAAAAGGGCCCCTGCTCTGAATTAAAATTCTTTCGGAGAACACCTCATGACAAAACAAAGTTGATCATAGTATTGCCGTACAATAGATTGTCAAAATATGTAAAATGTATGTTATATGCGAAGTTGCACTACCGCACGTTGCATGACCAATAATAAATAAAAATAAAAATAAAAAAGCCTTTTATTCCTTGCAAAAAAGAGAACATCATTTAGAAAAAAAAGAAAAATGAAAACTACTCAATTAATCTTCTTTTGCAAGGACCCCTCCGCAGGTGAAGGCCTCCTCCAAAGAAAACCACATGACCAATACTAGACCAAAATTTGTCGATTGACTGGCCACAATTTTAACACAGCACTTCGAGTGGAGTGTCCTACCTGGCAACACGCAAAGTGATGTAACTTCGTATATACTATATTTTATCATAAAAGCAAAAAGGCCAAAAGGGCGTATAATACTCATAATTTATAGGCTACTTTTTATCATGGGATAATTTATAAATTATATTATTATTCCTGCAAATTGCAGGTAGTAAATAATTATATACTCGTAGAAGTGTATCATGTTACGCAGCGGCGCAAGAATGATAAGTCTAACTTTATTATTATAAACATTATATTCAAAATCAATTGTGGTGCGATAAGAAGCTTACCATAATAGCATAATTACCAGGGTAAATGGTTGTGTTCTAAAAATGAAATATATAAAATGAAGTCTAGGTCTTAGTTTGAGACATAGTACATAAAACGGCATAAGATATCGATAGGTCCCGAATGTTCCTCCAGTTCTTGTCTACATTCTACTAAGTTACAGTAATAGTAGGTTGGATCGAGTTCGCGAATAGCAAATTAGATTACCCGGCCGTAAACCCGAAGTTTCACGTAAGTTCGTACGGAACGATCGCGGGTCATGGACAGGTCGTTGCGGTTGTTTTATTGTTTTAAGGGTTAAGAAGTCAAAATAGGAGACTGTACTATTCTTTAATTTTTCATGAAATGAGGTCTTTTTTTAGTGTTATAGGAGCCCATCTTTGAATGATTTTGTGTGATTCTGTTAGTTTTTGTGGGATTGTGTGTGTGGATGGTGTACGTGGGATTATAGTCATTATATTGTACCTATCTACTGTAACTTATTCGGTGCTCGGTGCTTGGCCTGTTATAAGACACTGGGATCTTTACAGAAACGCACCGGTGCTTCTCTTATCCTCTTATTGTCTAACTCTACTTTCCCAGTACACTGCCTTGCCCTTTTCCACAACGAAACTTTCTTAGGTATGTCTATTATTTATTTAATTGGAATCACGCTTTATATTTTGTTTGGCCATGGTACGAATCGTAAAGAGTCTAATAACCAATATTTTATTATAATCTCAAAAATTATTAAAATTGAATTATCCATTTTTCAGCAGATTTTTAGAAGCTAAAAACATAACAATAAAATTATACCCTTCTGTTATAGCCGCATCTTAATTGGTTCTGATGTAATGGCCAATAAAAACTTAAACTACCGTATAGAAGACAGCAGTAAGGGAAGTTATGATTGGGTTAAGCTTACCGCACAATAGCGGCAGTGGTTAAAAGCATGTGCCGCAAAATATTCCGCTATACGTCACACTACGCCATGGTTTGCCATTACTGCTTAATGCGGTTCAAGCGTTAAATGTATCGGTGTCCAGCGGTTTCAATTGCAATTGCTATTACCCATTAAAAAAGTGATAGCGGTTGTTTGATATTTACAACAATTTGTTAAGCTATGTCAGAGGCTTTAAGGTGGCCTAAAACTCTGACAACAGAGCCAGCCACTCGGCTTATATAAACTAACTTTGCCAGAAAAAGTATCTTTTTTTTAATTCACACTTAGTAATTTTATATCTTTTGCTGTAAAAATAATTATACGAGCAAAAGAGCTGCGGACGATGAGTGGTCTTAATAGAAAAGTATATTTGTAACTAAGCTGTAATAATTATAATGGCACTAACTTGAGTGAAGGAACTAAAGTGGCCCTGGTAATTAATTATCTGAATCGTCTTACTAGCGCTTTAAGAAGAACCTAACTGGAAATGTAACTTGTTAGGATAACTTTATGCAGTAATATTTCACTACGATATTGGCGTATTTTCTTATAAAACACTAAACTTGAGTAGAAACCCAGCTAGCATAGACAATAAAACCCAATACTAAATTCTAAATCTCTTCCCGAAATCAAATCGAAAATGAATTTCTGGATTCGGATCCTAGTCTTGATGATAAGTCACCGCTGCCTAATAGACAACTGAAACGCTGGAAGCGATGACGGTACGTTTTACTTACTCTTGCGGATTTTTTTTAATTGAACCATTTTCTTGCCCTGCAGAAAGTCACGGAATGTTTTTGACAGACTTCAGAGAAAAGAAGGTAAGAAGAAGGAAAGTTCAGACTTTATAGTCCTTAATCAAAACAACATGAAAAAAAGTTCACGTGGTCCGAAAGCAGTCGGACCACGTGTTCAGAGGGAGATATATTCCTTTACACTGTCTTTTTTTCAAATTAATATCAGAAATATGTCATGATACATGGCAGAAGGCTGAAACCGAGGCAGACATAACGTGAGTGTACCAAAGTGTAACAAAACCTGTACATATCTTTTCTCAAACGTAAATAATAATTCTAGTACAATAATGAATGTGTAGGCGCGCATGTTTGAGAATAGTGATATTGTTTTCTGGTATGTACTGTGACGTGGCCCCTAGGTGAATTTATTCGACCCTCATAAAAATAATGGCCCACAAAGTAAACATCCAATAAGAACTGCGCGGGAGGACATTAATATCATAACTCTATTTTCTCGGAAGAAATAAAAGGCTACTGAATCGGCGGAAGAATGCCTTCTGTTGTTAAACTCGATATTTTTTGGTATGATGACAAAAAATGCTACGTAGGTGTAGATTGCAGTTTATAATTTTATTTAAGTTGATGTTACGTAGGTACAATATTGCACTATTGTGATTTTATAGGCGTTGTGTTTTGCCGTTTTAAGCATCTTTAATTCTTTCAAAATTTGGTCATAAAAACACTTATAAACTTAGTTATCAATTGACTTGGTATTTCAAAATGTAGTATTTACACAACAAGTAATTTTAGATAAAATATTATGTTCATATACTTACGTCTGTGTCACAAGATATAAGCAGTAGGTAGTGGGCTATTAAGGGCAACCTCGTTGGTGGCTGTATGAACCAATACGGGACTCGTCTATTATTTATTGGACAAATACAAACATATTTATTGGATAGTAGACAAACTAAACCTCTAATATACAATTTAATTAATTTTCTAAAACAACCCAATTTTGGCAACGTGCCTATTAAGTAGATACAAATCGGACTCGTACCTAATAGGTACAACAATTTATTTATATTTATTTATATATATATTTACTACCTGTACATAAATTTATGTAGATTAATAAATAAAATTAATATATAAAAATTATATTAAAAATTTATATCGCGGTATTGCCTCACGTTAATGGCTTTTTGCTGAGTAGGTAATAGACACAATGAATTCTTTCAAATAAATAAATTTGACACCAAAAAAGTTTCCAGCTAAAAAATTAACTGATTGGTGTACTCTTACATTGATGTTTTTTGACGTCAAGATATCGTTTACAAAGCCAACACACATTTTGAATATTGAATTGTCTAGCACACATTTTAACGCGCATGTCTATACTCGTTAAAATGTTCAGATCACTTGCTTAATTGTCATTGTTAGCGACGCGCTCATTAGTTTGTTAAGTTTATTTATTTTATTTATTTATTTATTAGGAAACACCAACAGTATATATATTAAAAATTACAAATAACATAATATAAAAAAGAGTTCTGATATACGAGTATAAAGGCACTCTTAGGTTGAGGTGTTGCCAATTATCAGAAGTTAGGTATTGTCAAGCGGTTCTGTTCATAATGTGGGCATGTAGTTAGGTTCTATTAGACAAACAGGCGTGGATAATCGGGCGAGAGGAATAAAACCATTACTTGCAACACACGTAGATTATAATCTTGAATGATGTCAGTACATTACTGTTACAATGATCCGTTCAACTATGATCTCCAATGGATATTCCAAGTATTCACGATACAACTCAAACAGGCACTCCGCCGAACACGTAACGCGCATAGGTACACGATACAATAAGATTCTATGACCGCCACTGTAATTCCAGATGTAATTGCAACTATTGTAATCAGCTTTCTACGTATCAACTTGACCATCATCTTGTCAACTTGTCCTTGTGGCTCTGGTCGAGATTCCTAAAGTATCGTTTCCCGCGTTTCGGATCGTAGTTGTGCCAGAGTGGTAAACGTCAGCAGCTCAGCAGCTGTCACTGTCAGTTACGTTTCTTTACCACTCTAAATAAAGATTGGCTCAGAGCGCCGACACGGCCTCTCCTGACTATCGCACGTCCTCGTGCGCCTTCTTCTCGTGGTCTTCCAGCAATCCCTCTCCATAGCATCTCTAAACCCAGCAAGTCTTCATGCAACTGCTTCTCCATAGCATCTCTGATACTCCACCAAGCTCGTCAACACTTATCCAGTGTTAATCTTCCATTTGATCTGCAAAGACAAAACACACCTGGTAAACTATTCTATGGAAGCTCGTCCATCACTGACACATCTCTATTTGTCACCAACCGAATAGAACCTTTCCACATACAAGTTACAACCACAAACACTGGACCGGACAACTGTACTCAGGCGTCCCTTCGACCAGTCATCATTTCTCATGATGACATGGACCGGACAACCAATGAGCGTCCTTTCGACCAGTCATCATTTCTCATGATGACATGGACCGGACAACTCGACCCAGGCGTCCTTTCGACCAGTCATCATTTCTCATGATGACATGGACCGGACAACCCATAAGCGTCCCTTCGACCAGCTCTCCAAATGCCACCCCAAACCAGCCTAGTGGTCTGATCCGGAACATTGACCTGCATAAGCCAGCTCCTTAGACCTTCCACTAGCTGCACACATCAATATCGTACATGGGGACATCCGATGCTCCCCAGCCAGTATTGTCGGCCTCTACACAACACAGTCACAATTCCCAAAAAAGGCCAGCATGCAGTTAATATGAGAATGACCACATACAGTACACAGGGTTTACACATAAAACAAATATTCAGTAGAACAAATTATCTAATGATTATGCTCGCATATGTGAACCAGCTCCAACAATTCTACTGATCATCATCATCATCTCTTAATATGAACAAACTAGAATGATTCTATTGATCATTACATTCAAAATTTCACATATGTGACCAACAATCAAAGACGGTAAAGGAACAAGCTCACCGGATATTGTGTTCAAGCAACATGAGGATGGTCTAAGTTCACGGAGTGAACCTTTAAAAGCCGCTGCTCGGTCGATCTCTCCGTGTCCATCTGGACACACTGTTGCAACATGCCATGTCTTTCTGCGCACAAGCTCAGTAATTAGTCTTGCTTTATCTAGACTCATTGACACCAATGTTTGGTTCGCTGTCTTCTAAGCAGCAGTAATATCTTCTCAAATCTTTATACTTCTGCTCCGGCATCTCAGGATCAAATAAGATCAGTTGCATTGCGTTCTTTGTTAGTGTCGCTTTATCTAAACTTATTGACATCAACGCTTGGTTGGATGTCTTCTATTTGGCAGTAATATTTTCTCATCGCTTTATACTTCTGCTCCAGCATCTCAGGATCAAATTAGATCGGTTCTATTGCCTTCTTTGCAATTTTTTTTCTTTTGTTTTGTTGTTTATTCTGTCTCAGGATCAGAGCGGCTACTGAGAGTGTTTCAACTGGATTTGATCTAGAAAGAGACCTAGAATCGATCTACATGTCTTAACGCCATCACGGCCTCCTGATAGTTCACTGGACGATTCACTAATACTTCACGGGTATCACAAGTACCTACCCGTGGAAGGGTTGACACTGACAACATTGTCAAGTTCCTTGACCTCAAATTTACTATCGTTCTTCCTATCAGTTATTGATATTGAAATCTCCGTCATCATGTAAATTTTTCAAACATCGGCTTCTGTACTTTCATATTCTGCTCCTTTCATATTCTGTTGTTTGTAGTTTTGAGGTTAAGTGCTAGCCAAAAATCTCGACGACTTTACATGTAGCAAAAAGTTTAGCATGGCGATGTTTTGTAGCTGCTGGTTTTATCCTCTGATCTTTGCCCTTCGTATCCCACTTCTGATAAAGGCACTCTTAGGTTGAGGTGTTGCCAATTATCAGAAGTTAGGTATTGTCAAGCGGTTCTGTTCATAATGTGGGCATGTAGTTAGGTTCTATTAGACAAACAGGCGTGGATAATCGGGCGAGAGGAATAAAACCATTACTTGCAACACACGTAGATTATAATCTTGAATGATGTCAGTACATTACTGTTACAATGATCCGTTCAACTATGATCTCCAATGGATATTCCAAGTATTCACGATACAACTCAAACAGGCACTCCGCCGAACACGTAACGCGCATAGGTACACGATACAATAAGATTCTATGACCGCCACTGTAATTCCAGATGTAATTGCAACTATTGTAATCAGCTTTCTACGTATCAACTTGACCACTCTGGTCGAGATTCCTAAAGTATCGTTTCCCGCGTTTCGGATCGTAGTTGTGCCAGAGTGGTAAACGTCAGCAGCTCAGCAGCTGTCACTGTCAGTTACGTTTCTTTACCACTCTAATGCGCCCGCCACACACTCGACGAGTGGCGTGGGAAGTAGCGAGGAAAGTAGGCAGAGACGTGGCCACGTTACTCGTCATGCCACTCGTCATGCTCCTCGTCCTCGCCCGCCACACGGCAATACGAGCGGCAACACGAGCGGCAATACGAGCGCGAATGACTGTCCACATACTCGCGCGGCCGCAGTTCGTGCCGAGCGCTCACGCGAGACGCACGTCTTTGTTTTCGTCATGTCGTCGCCGCGCAACGGAGAATGGTCGGAAGAAAAAACATTAATTTATGTTCCCTTTAAAATTGTAGATCTATTTGTAGATAAATTATTACTTTACTGTAAAAAAAAAGTTTCGTAAAAATTAAAGGCACTAAAAAAAATCTTTGGTCGTTAATTCAAAATTGTCACTACCGTACCCAGTCTACCCTAACAAAATTAAGTTGAATTCAAATTTTTATTTAACTCCATCCAACTTTTCTTGTTTAAATTGAAGACATGCTTACTACAAAAAAATATATAAATAAAGATATTAGTTAAAATCTCCATAAAAGAAAAATTGCGGTAACTGCTACATATCTAGACGTCGACGCCGACGATGTATATTGCTTTGTAGCATAACATTGATATAATTAGCTATACTACAAAATACACGCACTCGCTGCCACCATAGTTTCAACGTCCATTGTGTAGCAACGACGAATAGACAAGTGCGGCGCGTAGCGATTAATTGCGCGAATAATCGCGCGATTAATCGCGCGAGTAGAGCAGTGTGTGGACAGACAGGGCAACATCGCGGCAGCGATGCGGCAGCGCGAGGAGCATGACGAGGAGCATAGTGTGGCGCGAGCATAAATAAAGATTGGCTCAGAGCGCCGACAAGTATATACCCTTTATGGGTGTTTATAACATTCTTAAATAATGGGTAGAACAATAAAATAAAAAAATAATTACAACTACCTACATTTTAAAATGAAATTTATACAACGATTACAAAAGGATAAAATTAAAAATAAATAGAAGATGACAGAGTACTATCTGTCAAAATGTTTTGCCAATTTTTTTTTGAAAACATTTAAAGAGTTGTGAAAGACATCAAGATCTTTCACGGAGGCATTCATTTTAGGCATTCAGTTTATTATAAGAATGTATGAATATTTTAAACCATCTCCAAAAGGAGTCGGTTCTTATTGTCAAAATTAAAATTTAGGTTTTGGTGTAATTTCCCGCAACTGAGGGTAGGTCACGCGTTCAGCGCGGTCGACTATTGTAAACGTCCATTTTAAAAAGTCTTCTGTCCGCTAGGAAAACCGAGCGGTTGTGTACTCGTATAGACACGCACCGCGCCGTATATTTTCTTAAATTTCGGCCCAAAAGTCATAAATCTGTGTTTTCTGTGCAATAAACATTAGTGAAAAGTGCTAAGAGTGTTTTTCTTTGTCCGGCCAACCATAGAAAAAATAATAGTACGAGGGTACTTCTAGTAAAACTACAAGAATGTATAAATACCGTAGGTACACTACACCGGTTATGATAGGTACTCTTTTCTGCATTTTTAATAAGGACAAAAAAACATATATTACAAGGTATAATAACCAGTACAGTTTCGATGGATACTAGGCCTTAACTCGCTACTATAATTTACCTAATTGCGCCGCTGCTATTGATTTTCACATGAAAGCCTTTTCAAGGATAATTATAATTGGTAGGGCTTTGTAAATTGAAATCAACCAACCTGAAAGTCAATATGAATATCTCCGATTTGAAATTTCAGGCGCGAGTGTGTGTAGTATGTTGGTAGTAACTAATTATTAATTATAATTAATGAAGTAATTGTGTGTTACTCATTTAATTTGTATACTGTATGAGATCTGGGTTATTGCTTTACGGTTAACAAAAGGTTTGTCGTGAAAATAATCGTAATTTTTTCGTTGAAAATATCAATCGGGAATTTGAAAACGTTATCGATGCAAAACTATACCTAAAGTGAGTAAGTATAACTAAATATTACTTGCAAAATTTTAGTAATTCATGCTAGAGCTACTTAGATTTGAATATAATAATATAATATAATAATATTTCAGGAAAATGAGAAACAAAATGATACTTTGTAAAATTATCAAACATACAGAAAATGGATCAACAAAAGTGCTTAAATAATTTGCTCACCCATTATTTGTTCCTACTACTGATTTGTCGCGGAAAAGTCATAAAAAGGATAAAGGAAGGTCATAAAAAGTTTAGTATAAAAATATGTCACGCCAGAAGTTTCAGATGGCCTAAAAACTTTGATGCTAAAGCCCAAATCGCACACATCAGTAAATGTCAGGTACGTGACAGGGATATGTTCTATCAGGAGCTTAAAAACATACCGGAACATACATTTTAGCTTGTGTAACATATCAAGGCCGGCTCGGGACAATGCAATGAGTAGGTACGTCTAAACTTTGAAGTCTGCCCGCCAAGAGAACATAGGTAAAAAGGGTTTTAAAGTCGTGAGTGAATCGGTTTCTTTTGTAGGCAAGCGTTCTCCATTTTAGAACGCATTATTGCTCACTATCAGGCAAGGTGGACAATGGCAAGTCTACCAGTGAATAAAAACTAAGGGCTCCCTTTTACCATTTTCGTATGAAATCTTAATTAGATCTCAAGATACACGTGTATACCAAACTCTCAACCAAACAAAAGACTATACCAATTCAGAATTTTTCGTTTGATTTATGAATCTATACCTAATCAGATGACTATTGGGAGTTATAAATCTTGTTTGGAAGTAATTTTGCTGAAATACAGAAAATATTAAGCTTGCTGGGAAAAATAATTTCTTTCTTTGAGTTTAAGATTGTATTTCTTTTCATCGGATCAAAATTGATTATTTTTCCGTGAGGGATTTCTGCTGTTGGAAACCTTTACGGAAATACAATCAATTTCGATTCTAAAGACTGGAATACTGCTTGAAGTAATAAAAAGTATATGAGTAAGTATTTATTTTGAGAGGATGTTCAAATAAAACGTGAGTTATGAAAGTGTTAGTCAAAATAGACTTAATAAAAATAGAGTATTGTAAAATTTCAAGTAACCAAACAATCTTCATACAATATTACTTCTGACTAGACAAAAATTTAAATAATTTTAGCATAATAAACTTTTGCTATAAACGCTAGAAAAGCCAATCACTTTCTGAAACTGAAAACATTACCAAAAAGCAGTTTAAAGTTAAACCCACTAAAATATTTGTCTAGACGTCTGATAGTATTTTTATACGGGAAGTATAATTTTTGTCCACCTGGAGAATCTTTGTAGAGCTAGAGTAAATCACATTCTGTATCAGGAGCCATTGAGTTCTTACGTAGGTGGAGATAAAAATGTTTTATGTCCAGATAAGGGTTCGAAGCATTGGTTGGAAAGGTAGGTATTTTGTAGGGGTGTTTCATAGAGACCAGGAGGGTATCTTAAAGAACTTTCTCAAACACCTTTTGTGCCAGACTTTGTTCGGAACTTTGTTGGTGCTTCTTTTCAGTGTTTGTTTTTAGTTTTGTTACCTCTTAGAGATGGCTCGACGACATTGTGAAAGTCGCAGGACGAACCTGGATCCGATTGGTGCAGTAATAGAGAGGCCTATACCCAGCAGTGGGATAAGGAAGGCTGATGATGTTGATGATGAAGTGTTTTTGAGAGATGTGTTTATTTAGGTTTATGTGGTTTTCTATTGTTATAGATTTCATTATGTAGCTCTATATCTGTGTTGAATGTGTTTCTTTTAAACTACTATAAAAAAAACGTTGCAATATAGAATTTGGTTTCCTACAAAACAATAACAAAATTGAGGTAATGCTATTGTACGATTTGTCGTTCAAAACTTTGGTGAATTTAAACGAGAGCTCAAAAATGATATTTTAGTAAAATGGATAACAAACTTGTAGTTTTTGCCGATTGAGCTGTAACAAATAGAGTAACAGCCCGTGAAATCTATTCGTTTTGTTGTTGGTTTATGGATTTAGTTTTGCTTACAAAAATATTTTAACAGTCATATTTTAGAAAAATAGACGATAGTAGATCTTTTTATAAATTTTCGATTACACGGGAATAAAATTAGTTTCATTTGTTTTCATTTCAAGTAAACTTCAGTATGTAATATAGTATAGGCCGAGCCCTGGTGTCAGTCTTTAGGCCACAAGCAAATCTTTGTCATGGCTTGTTGGCTATTTAAATGGGATAAAAACTTGGACTTGTAATTTAACGTGTCATCCGAACCACGGTACCCTTTCAGTTGTAATTGTCACTTGTTGTTCCTCATCCGTAAAAAGACCGTGTTATCAGTAACGAACACCCCACCAAACTACGCCACAAGTACTACTATTTAAAAGATACGTAGAAAAGAATAGCAACAATTTAAAAGAAGCTGTCAAATAGGTATGGTAATGGTGACTCTTCATCCTAAGGTAGCGTGGAAGAGATTGCTCTTGGTGATGAGGCCGCCAGTTTTAAGGGTTATTATTATTTCTGGTGTGAACGATAAAGAGTTTATATGTCTATCTATCTACCTATATGTATGGTAATAGAATAGATAATGGTACCACAGAATCACTTCACTTCAGAAGAACTTTACTTTTATAACATTAGTGAGATGAGATATACAGCAATACTTTTTCCATCACATAAGCTCTGCCCTATCTATTCCGTAACGTAGATGGTCCCAACTAACGTCTTTTTATGTAACTCGATAAACGACTGCGTTCCTTGACGCAAATGGTTTCCTGCCGGGGTCCGAAGTGAAAGTCATGGTAGGGTTAGGTACTTCCCAAGTTTTTATTCAGTTAAGGGTATTGAACCCCTGTGAGTTTTTAGCCCTCGAAGGTAAAGTAGGGGTGTTTAAAGTTTGATGCGTGTTTGTCAGTTTGAGGCTGCCAGCTGAGTGAGCAGTATTACATTAAAATAAAAAAATATATAATTTAGTCAAGTAATTTTTAACCTTTTTTAAAAATCTGTACAATCACTTAAATAATTGCTAAAAAAATCAGATTTTTTTAATTATTAAATTTATTTTTACGGTAAACTGGTTAAAGTACCGTGCCATGTATCATAGTCTACCATATATTTTGTATTCTTTATGATCACAACATGTATAAAGTGAACCTCTTGAACTTTTGGCAAAGGAAAATCGCGCTAGAAAATCATAGGAAACTTTTTCTCGTGCGTTTACTTAACGGTTTCCTCCTTCAGGTTAAAATTGATGTCCAAGAGCGTTTATGTATTTTGGCAATCTTATTTGAGAGCCATGTATAACTGCAGCATGTTGCCACCTTCAACCACATCCTGATATTAGGTACAAGTAAGTATGCATATGCACAACCACTTATTTTATGTTTACTCTTCGCTAGCTTGTGACAACTAGTTTTGTTGTTTACACTTCACTAGTTTCATTTATTGTAACTTTAAAAATGTTAAATTACGCCAGCAATAAAGGGTTATAAGGAAAGGGTATGCTAAGCCGAAAAAGACTCATAGTACTCATGAACAACTTTCACTAAAGGCCCAACCCGGAATTCCCGAAAAATAACCAGCTGTTCCATAGGAAAAAAGTCAATGACGCTCGACAAAATGTATGGAACCATACCTTTATAACTTTGTATACGATTCAATTAGTGTATTATCCAAAATAAGCATGCTGTAAACCATTTATTTATTTAACCCCAGATTAAATTGGACGTAGGCCTATGGGTACCTAAAATTTCGACTTCACCAGTCACTCCCAGCTGCAATTAAGCTTTCAGCCGTCCATTAAAAGCACTAGAATTCACCGCGGAACTAAAACCATTGCTGTTTACAGTCCCGCCTAAGTGGCTAATGGCTGAGCAATCTCGGCCGTGTATTACGTTCGACATTTCGGTCGCAAACTGCTAACTGTCGACTGCTGACAGCCTAAAAGCACTAATGGTGTGTTTGGAGGTTGGTCGAATCGACGATTAGTTTACTGGACGTAGATGTGAAATTATGGCTCTCTTGGAGCTCTTTTTAGAATGGTTGAGTGACGTAAAGTGTAAGTTTTAGGTGGTTAGACCTCGGACTATCTGAAATATTATTATTAAGTTTATTTTTGAGTAACTGCAACATGGTGTTCTTCAGTGAGATTCTTCTTTAAAGTTAGTCTTAAAACATCAGCAGTAACTTAATTCTTCCGGTGTTACAGACGACCGTGACCACTTACCATCAAATGCCATGTCTGCTTATTTACCAGCTATACATAAAATAAATAAACATTTTGAGCCTTATTTATAAACGATACTTGCTATGATTAACAAATGTCACTTAACTTATGCGCAATAATATTAATAAATTTTAACTAAACTTTATAAATGTGGTCTTTCATGCTGCCCTTGTTCCATAATTTCGTAAAGCAAACAAAGTACAACAGGCGTTTCTGTCAGCAATCACTAGATGCAAATTAAGTAGCAGTAAGCTGATTAGCCGCTGTAAATGAGCTTCCCCTGTTCATTTGACCCGCTGCGTTTGTACAATTAACAGCTCTATAGAGCTCGTAAAGAGGAAATTTAATTTTTAATTTTGTTGCTATTTTTAATGCAAAATTCGCAAAGGCAATCGACGTGACAAGTTTATTTGGGCAAAGGCAGGTTTATTCGATGGAAGGCTAACAGTCTCATAGGCACACTTTGTAATATCAGTACTTGATTTTTATGGGCTTTTACTGAAATAGAGAAAATAAACTATCAAAAATAACATGAAATAGAATTGGAAAGACGTCCACAAAAAAACCGTAGAGATTTTTTCGCAATTTTTTGTTCTCATATTTTTTTTTATTCTCATTAAAAGGCATCCTTTTTTTATCTATTATTTTTAAAGAGATTTACAGTATCCTCTTAACTATAAAGTACTCATAGAATCACAAAATAAATAAAGTTTAGTCCTAACTTCTAGCAGAACACACTCGAGAATCATCATTTCTCGCTGAATTGTCTCAAGCATAAACCCAGGCCAAAAGCACACATTTGTGATCTTGTACCACTAACCCAACTTCGTTACTTTTACACAATCTTACACCACTCAATAAGTAACGCGCACTAAACCAGACCCTACTAAAAAGATACTAAATACGTAATGCAGCTCTACGCGCCGCAAAGATCCCAAAATTCAAATAAACCTCTCCGTAAACTGTCGACACAAATAAAGTGCGGCCTTATCGCTAAATACATTCATTTAATCACATTAGCCCGCTGCTAGTGTCGTAAAACCCTGTCCAGTGACTGTGACCACACTATAGACGCAGAATATTACAGAGGGAGATGTTGAACTGAATTACATTGTAAATAATAAGTAACACTCACTTCGAATTGACAAATAAATTAATTAATTGCTTGATAAATATAGAGAAGTCTCGTAAATACATCGCAATAAAATAAATAAAAAATTAAATCAAATCAGGTCTAAATTCCTACAAGCGCGCGTGAATTTTATATGTATGTATACTGTATTTTCGCGCTAGTAGAAATAAGAATTTTATGTTTTTTTTAAATATTGTGTTCGTTTTTCGTTTTTTTTTTCGTTTCCCCCAAAGTTTGCCATCTGTTCTCCGTTATCTGTGGCATTTCTCTCGCCTTTCCCTAATAGAGTAGGGTTCTCGCTTGATATGCCATTTTCTCTGGACGATGTTTATGATGATGTACTGCATATTTTAGTATGGCTACATAAGTACATACTCTTTGCATGCTTTATTTTTTAAGGTATGTAAAGAACATTTTTTTTTATTCAGTAGTAGGATTTCGTGATCATCGTGTCGCCGGATGGTTTGAGGAATAATTAATTTGAAGAAACTCAAATACATATAATTTTATTAGTTGCTGTTATTTATTTACAACTAATTTTCACACTAACAGCAGTGCCTAGGTAAGAAAAATAATAATTACAGCAATTAATATTAAAACAAGAAAGCAATACAAAAATAATATGAAGGAATGCCAAATTGTATATTAGTAGAAAACAATTACGATAGATGTCAAAATTAAGTTAAAATTGATTGTTAAATAGTCCAGCTAACGTAATTCTAAGTAATTATGTTAATTTTAGCTTTTTTGTTACAAACTTAAGTACATAATAATTGTCTATGTATCGAACATAGAGTGACCAATTTACTTCTTCAGTTGGCCAAATAAGAATACTAACCATTTTCTACGGCTTGCTGTCAGATTTGTTCAGAAAATAGAGTCGTGACTCCCTCACTCAACTGTGTAGATAGGTTGGTCAAACTATTCAAAGTAATCACCTGTTATTTGTTTGATTGCTTGTCCAAGAATACGCGAAGTCAACCAACTTATCTGTAAAGTTTACTGAGGGAGCCACTATCGTTTTTTCTTAAACAAATTACAGACATTGGTAGAATCTTTTTAGTACCATTATTTGGCCAACATCACAGATAATTTGGTCGGTTTATACTGGTAGAATAAAGAAAAGTTTTTCACTGTTGGTTTAATTGGTTCCTACTTAAATCTTTAGAGCTAAAGCTATCTAAAGCTGGCTAGAAATAGACTGGGTAAAATGATTTATTCTTTTTACTATAAAAACCGTAGAAATAGAGTTGATAAGTATGGAATACATTCTAAACAAAAATAGCATTCAGAATTGTTTATGACTTCTGGTTTATTGACTTTGGAAAGGTATTTGTATGTGTCAAAAAATTGTTTTAGTCAAGTAACTATGTAAGCTGTTCTGATGAGTGTGAATTTTGATATTATCTTCGGTTAGCATATTCTGATACTAATAATTCTCTGACACCAGGACTAGCCACTAGGCGTATACGTACAAATGAACGGTGAAACAATTATTAAAAAAATATTAAATGCATTTTTCTGTGTACATTGGATGTATTTTTATCCTACTAATTTATTAATGTGAAAGTTTGTGTGTTTGTGACTTAATCAGGAATAAACGGCTGAACGGATTCGAATGATTTGGTACGAAAATAGTTTATATATGCTGCATTAACGGGTGAAACCGCAGGGCGCAGCTAGTATTAAATTAAAAATATCGAATAGTCTTATTTTGAAAACGATAGTATTAATTATTCGAATGTAATACGACTTGTTAATTTATACTGGCAATATTGGAAGCCAGGACATCGAATGCGGTGCGAAGCGCAGTAATTGGTGCTACATTTCTGATTGTGGGATTAGGACAAATAATTAAAATAATAGTGCAATTCTGAACATTTTGTGACAATTTCGTGTTGCTATCCGCCATTTATGTCGCTATTCGTAGATCTACTACGAAGTTTCGTAGCTCGAAAGAGTACCGTAGCATTGTTGTAGATAGCCTACGCCACACCATAGCGGTGTGATGTTACAAATATTTAGTTTTGCTTTTATTTATAAGTAATTAAAGTTTGAAAAAATCAAAATGGTGTTTACGATTTATTTGCTCGGATTTTCCCACGTTAAATAAATTTATGAAAAAAAATCCATAGATTTTCCCTTATTAAAATTTATTTCGAAAAAAAAAAACATTTTTTTCGGATTTTCTTTTCTCATTATAAATCGAGGAGAAATCCCCAGACGTGACCTCACGGTGATCCCGGTAATTTAAATTGATTGGCTTTGAGATAGAGATTATGTACCTTTACACCAACCTGAGGGGATTCGGCTCAAGCGATTATGGTCTTATTTTATAATGGAACCATGTTGCGTAGGAGTATTTTTTTTAATCATACCTTAAAAAATAAATTGAAAGTGAAAAAATTAAGTATTCATTGGATATACAATCAAAATAAGCTTTTAAAACTACACCAAAATTCACATCTTATTTTTTTACTAATAAGAAAAACAGCGCGTGACCATTAAAATAAGTATAAACAGGCTAAGTGCGAGTCGGAATCGCGCACGAAGGGTTCCGTACTATTATCTATAAAAACGGCAAAAAAAAACATGTGTGTTTTATGGGAGCCCCCTTAAATATTTATTTTATTCTGTTTTAAGTATTTGTTGTTATAGCGGGAACAGGTAAACATAATCTGTGAAAATTTCAACTGTCTAACTATGACGGTTCATGAGACAGACGCCTGGTGACAGACGGACAAACAGCGGAGTCTTAGTAATAGGGTCCCGTTTTACTTTTTGGGTACGGAACCCAAAAAAACTTAAAAAATAATTTTCATCACAACACGACACCACAATCTCAAGCTTCAAAATAATCACCACCATAACTGGTCTATTAACTCAAATTTTACTACATTACATAGATTAAATATCAGTTACTGCGCGGGTCTTGGCGTCACGCATGATTATGCGGACTAGCGGAGCCTCTGCCGACGTACTTCATTAATTTTATGACCCTAATAAACATGCTTAAGTACACAACGGGCTATAAATTTGGTACACTTACTTTGAGGTACTATGTGCTGCTTACTGGAGATGTCGCCGCAGTTGGTGCAGTGTCTCATTTCAGTTGAAGTGCCTCAACTCCACTCGCTGGACGGGTCTGTTCTATATTCAGTAAATATATATAAATAAAATAAATATCGCTGAAATAAATAAATAAATAAATAAAAAAATATAAATAAAATAAATATCGCTGGGTAGGTCCTGTGTTCTATTCTATTATTCACAAATGTGCATACATTTTAAAGTGTTTACTACACGGATATTACAAACAAATACAAATACATTTTATGAACAAAGTCAATTCATTTAATATAATTAGGTATTAATGTTTTGGACTCACGATTTCTTCAGTCACAAAAAAATTGTCACCAATTAATTTTAAATTAAATACTTCACATTACATTTTGCCACAATTGGATCATTTTGTAATCTTCTTTTATTTTTCTAGCGAGAAACAGGGAAAAATGTAGCACATACGTCACTAGTCAGCGGAACATTGCATTGAATTGTCGTTATCTCTAGAATGTAGTACGTAGGTAATAGCTCAATGACAGGCACATGATTATGGCCCGGGGTTGACTGTTTTGATTTATCGTGTAGTCACCATCGTATACAAGGTGTAGTTCCTGTACCCTCTCGTAGTCACATATTGTAAATGATAGATTGATAATCTCTTTATTACAACCAACAGTCCCCCCCCCCCCCATCTTTTCCTCTTCCTCTTTATTTATTCACTCTTTTTTTTCTTTTTATTAAACTCTTTCTTCGATTCTTTCTCTCTTTTTCTTTTTGGTATGGTGACGGTCTTCTCACAAAAAAAAAAGTTTTATCATATGACCTTCTTTTTTTCTGATCTTCTCCTATTTAACACGCTTTTATTAGCTTCACCTGTATGTTTGTATGTTTGTATGTTTGTATGTTTGTATGTTTGTTTGTATGTAACCGACTCCTTTGATCGCGTTTTTGACCCACTTTAAACGGTCAGATTTCTTTCAAACTTTGTAGATATATCGAGGACCGATGACAATACATTAAACAAATCGTGTTTTTTAGTTTTTAAACTATTAATTTTTTTTTAAAGTGAAACCTACCACCACCACCAAAAATAAAAGAACCCAAACCAAAATAAATTAAACTCAATTCATGTTTTTTAGTAATTCAACAACAGAATGTCATCTATCTATCTATATATATATAAAAATGAAACCCGTTTTCCTTGGTCACGGCCTCACGCGTGAATGGCTGGACCGATTTCACTAATTCTTTTTTTGTTGTATTTGTTATTATTAGGAGAAGGTTCTAACGGAAAAAAATATTAAGAAAATTTCTCAGAAATATTGAAAAACCCTAAAAACAGCCCTTTTATTTTTCCCATACAAACGTTTTCTAACTAAAACGAGCTTTATTGCTATTGTATAAAGTTCATATTGAATTGCAAGCACTCACTGTTGTTTAAGCAATGTAGGTATGTTCCTAACGTCCAAGAGTCAATTTGCACTTTATTACCTCTGTGCAAAGTTCAAATTCAATCATATCTATCAAAACAGTGTGCGTTTTATACTGATAATTTTTACTATAAATTGACAAGTTAGCATCAACAAACTACGGTTGCTATTATAGTTACGCAATAGCATGAGAATAGAGGTTATAACAAAGAGTTCCTATAATTATTCTCAACACCTTTGGTCACGCCATCACGCGTGAACGACTGGACCGATTTCAATTTACTCTACGTTTATCCCAAAGTCTACCCGTGCGAAGCCGGGACGGGCCGCTAGTGTACAATAAAACACAAACTTAATCCATTTAATTCCACCAAGCATTTCTTTACAGAAAGCTCAAAAACGTTTTTCAAAAAAAAGCTACAACTGCAAACGATCTGTTTGCACATTCACACGTTCAGTATAACAATGTTTACAAGGAACATTTACCATATGGCATACCATTATACACTCTAGTTCCTCGTGATAATGTCCATAGTTGGGTGAGGGAAGTGCGGGTATGTGTGGGTGGTAAATCAGTACATTTTTGTGTACATGCCGTTGACATTACATCCCGGCTGTCTCGTTAGAGCAAGACATTTGTACGTGATAAGCAATCGCTGGACAAACATGCAATTATTTGGATATTTTTATAACGCAATGTTACGCAACCATGCCTACGTAGTTGAGTTTTGAAATAACTGGCAGCGGGTAACGATTTTAGGTGGAGTAAATGATTGGCAGTGGTATCAAAGCTATATCTTCTTACCATCCTATTCTTCTCAGTCAAGTGGTTTTAGGGTTTATCTTTAGCCGACGCCTTGACTTTCTGGCATGACATTTCTACCTTTTGCAGAAGGAAGTTTCTTAGTGAGCATTAGTGTGCTGTCGTAATTTACTTTTTATGTTTCTTTCCATCTCTCTTTAGAAGTCTCCATCTAAAACACACTAGTCCCCATCTTTAGACTGACCAGACCGTTGCTTAGCTCTACTAACCTAGTCAAACTATCACAAACACCACAAGTCTACCGATTTGTTTTTCCTGATGATATTTCCCTACAACACGCCCAGTATGCGTGTTTGCTCGACAACCCGACGGGTGGCGGCGTAATAGCAATCAAACTGGCTCTAATTAACAACCACATAAGATTGACCACTCACCTTGTTGGAACATAAAACTTTATGATCTAACCCGTTTACATAACTATTAAAAATAGTAACTGTACTCGTAGTTCACATCAGTACAAGTAAAGCTTTGTAATAGTGACGTAACTGTGTCCTAGCATTCGATATTATTTAAGGTCAAAAAATATTTCTGATTTCTGATATAGGAAAAATGTTACAATATCATGTTATTATAAAGGGTTTTAAGGAAAGGATATGCTAAGCCAAAAAAGGCTTACAGTGCTCATCATTGTGAACAACTTTTAATATGGGACCAACGCGGGATTAAAAAAATCTGATATACCTATAGAATATCAGATTTTTTAATTTTTTTTAGTAAAATGGCAATGACACTCGACAAACTGACTGTAGCTTGAAAAAAATCAGCTGTTCCATACAATTTGTCGAGTGTCATTGACATTTTTCTATGGATCAGGTGATTTTTTGTAGGTAAATTCGGGTTAGTCCCATAGTAAAAGTTGTTTATAATGATGAGTACTATCAACTTTTTTCGGCTTAGCATACCCTTTCCTTATAACCCTGTATACATCTAATAAGAATAATGATATATCATCGCAGCTAGTATCTCCGAGAACCTCAGTAACCGTACCGCATTGGAGGCCGCCCACAAATCGCTTACCCGGCACGCGGCACCGCAGTTATACGATATTATATTACAGGCACGTAGCCCTGAGTAGGCCCGACGAAATTCATAACGTAGCCGTATAAAATTGAAACTAGTTCCAGATAGTTTACTAAAGTATAAATGGTGATATTAGATGGGCGTAATCATAAATCGAGAGGGTAGGTAACTCTATCTCATGGAGCACCAAAACGTTACCGGATTTTTGCCGTGATTGTGAAGGATGAGAGGAGCTACTTCATTGCAACCCTCCTTTCTTAGATGTAACTGTTGGTCCTTTTCCTCATCGGAATAGTCTTCTGCTGGTACTTGATGAGATAGGTTACCTACGAAACACCTTAAACCTTCTTCAAACTTCACTTAAATAAACACAAATTGTACCTTAGATATTTATTTACGAACTGAAAAATAAGATGAAATCGCAAATGATTTTCGACTTTCCATAGCCTACATAGAGATCATCAAATATTACAAGCACGTACTGTACCGCCTGACTAGGATCAACGAAAATTCATAACGCAGCGGTATCCAGCTATATTGAAAAATAGTTATTTAGATTACCGAGAACAGACGAATGGAATGCTGGCCGTATTATGCGCGCTCCGCGAGATATCTACTGAGATGTTTCCTTTCGTAAAAAGGCAGGGGATCTCTTTTTGACGTGAAAACGTCTTTGAATTTGCTTATAGAGGGAGGAAGAAAACCGATAGTAGAAAATCAAGGAATACAGTTTGGTGTTGCAGCTATTATACTCGTAATCTATCTATCATCTTCATCTAAATTTTAATGGCACCGCTCGGTAGCTGAAAAATCAAAGAATTCGTTTCACATACTCACGTAAAAGATACGGCCGCCCACGTCAAAGCCACGCTCCGAATTATTTTACTTCGCGAGTAGGTTTGAAGATGTCAAGATAAATTTTCTGTCTGTCTACTGACTCTTATCGTGTATCTCGTCTCGCAAATTTCGGCAGCACTAAACTTAGAGCTAGAAAAGAATTCGCATAAAGGACTCTAGAGCTTTGGGTAGGTACTTGTGTCATGTGTCTATCTCACTCAAATAAATGCTACCAACATGCTGGATACTCTGCCATCTGGCGAGTACTTTGATAAACTATAGTTATTTAATGCACCCGGACAGATGGGCAAAGGTCTCCACAGAGTGGGTGCCCCTGGACAGTCGACCCCCAGGTCGCCCCCCGACGCTATGGCACGACGAACTCAGGCGGTTTGAAAAAGACTGGACGGTGCTGGCCCAAGACCGCAGTAACTGGAAAAAATTGGGGGAGACTTTTGCCCAGCAGTGGGACAGCACAGGTTAATTAAAACAAAAAAATAGTTCTTTAATGTTCTAGGATATGTTAGAGTCACATTATAACTGTGCATATTTGTGTATTAGGCATATTTATTTCAGTAGTAAAATTGTATGTATTTTTAACTACAAATATGACTTAAAGATTCACCAATTTTATCGGCCATAGCTGCGGTATTTTAAGAATGCTAGGTTGACTTGTAGATGCAAGCATATTAGCATGCTAACATCTCTCTTTTTCCTTCCTCTTAAAAGAGAACGGAATAAGATTTTGAATAATACACTTCATACAAGGCAGTGCAAGACACACCGCTCTCATATCGAACATGAATAAAAATCGAACGGAAGAGTTATAGCTTAATTTGTGAATAAGACAAAGCCAAATTGTTGAGATGAAACATTTTGTATCGCAGATAAGGGAAGGGTGCCGTCTGCCCCTACCTCCCGGTATGTGGTCCACAGATAATATATATTTCATTTGTATTATTTGTCCTTTTTGTGCGGTCACGTGGAACGTTCTCGGAATCACATTTCTGAATTCAGCGTTATTATTTGGCGAAACGGATAGCTCGGTAGCCAGAAATTGAATACAAATCGCGAAAGAATCGTGACCTTTTTGTATCATTTCGATAAATATGGAAACGTACGTTTGATAAAGAATACGATGATAAAGTCTTTATTCAAGTCATTGTTGTTAAAATACGGTGGATATTGTTATATGTTATCTTTTTCAAACGTATAACTTCTATTTTAAGTATGTTAGATCTGCCAAATTATATTTATAGGTTATATTATTATGAGTCTGTTTTTGTAGTTATAGAACAACTATTATTTAGATCATATGAAAAGTCAAGAAAACGAGTATTAAATAGGTAGCCTAAATAAGTAAGACACAAGACCTGTAGATCTGTAACTTATACGTACATGTATTAGTCTACACTTGTATGAATACGTTACATCTATTATTCACTTATTCCGTAGATATTTTTGGGGTCTATTTTCAAAAAAGCCTATTTATGAGTTTTTGAGAAACACAGAGAGATAACAGTTAACAGTTATCCCCTTTGTTCCAGGTAGCGAATCTCAAATGTGCAAATGCAGAAATGTGACAATTAGGTACCATCGCACATCACCAAAAATGAGACGCCGTTTGACCGCTGTACGGGAGGAAAACATTCCCAAAAACATGCGCAACAGTGACCTAGCCATCTACGTCATGGTGACGACCACCGCCGTGCTCAGTTACGTGAATAGTTTGAATGGTGACTTCGTGCATGATGACATACCAGCTGTGGTGACCAATGGTGACGTCACAGGGTCTAACTCGCTGAAGCAACTGCTGCTGGACGACTTCTGGGGCACGCCGATGGCCGATGCAAACAGCCATAAGTCGTATCGACCGCTCACGACGCTATCTTTTAGGTGAGTACCAATTGTTGTTGTCGTATACATTTTTAATTTCTTAGTCAATAGGTTATTATTTAAGGACCCTATTTATATGAGTAGGATACTATCTCGGTCATTGTGACGCTCATTATAAATATTCATGACAGTGAGAGTGACCGAGATAATCTTGAGCGCTCAAGAATAGAGTCCCAGGCTATATATAAATACTGCAGTAGAAATGATGTAAGTGAACTGCGCATCAAAATAAATACTAAATAAAATATTCACAAATTATGGTTATGAAAAAATACAAGGACGTGTCTGCAGACCGAGATTTTATTTAGAAAAAAAAATTGCTCCAGCGGTATTAACTAGAAAATAGAGAATTTTGTAAAAAAACCTCCCACCCGCTTTCGTCTAGATTAACTTTCATAAAGCAGCCCTTTAGGTACATAGCTAATAAACGGGAATACCTTATTTAAGTTCTCAGAACCCGCGTTTCCTCAAACTTTGGCTTTTTTTCGGAACTAAAATACAAGGTTTTGATGCGATATCTACAAGGGTAATTTGTGGTACTATAATCAACTAACTTTGTTGGCTCAGCGAGCCAATGTTCGCGGCTAGCGAGGCGCTGTTCCTTGAGCAAGTTTATTCTAAGTATGTCGTTAAGAATATTTAAGTAGGTATGCAGGGTTATAATGAAAGGGTATGTTAAGCTGAAGAAGGCTCATACAACTCATTATTATAAACTTTTACTATGGGATAGAAAAATAGTGTTCCATCGAACCATTTTATCCACGCTCAACAAAACACAACTAAGGAACAGCTAATTTATTTTCGCGATTTTAGGGTTGTCCTCATAGTAAAAGTTGTTCATAATGATGACTACTATGATCCCCTTTCGGCTAAGCATACCCTTTCCTTAAAACCCTGTATGGTACGTAGACTGATGTTATTTCGGTTTAATTTGAGCCAAATAACTGAATGGCTGTGAACCTACAGCCGGCATCCGAACCATGACGAGCTTTGAAATCATTTTTATTATGCATACAATTCCATAATTGAACCGTTCGTTAACTATTTTTCAATTGATTTTGGGGAGCTTTGAAACCGTGAATAATTTATGCTTAATTAAAGTAGTTGGGAGTTATTGCTTAACTTTAGTTACCTACGTTTTGTTTAATGTGATTTACCTAATTATTGTTAATCATTACAGTCTACTGTAGTTTTTTCTAGAATTTAGGCATTTGAAAGATTATCACGAGACATCAGGTGAATTATAGTAAAATGCCAAGCTTATCTCGTAAACTAAAATAATTGTAACCTTCAATCTTATTTAAGGTCAATAAATACTCTGATTTCTGTTTTCTGATTTCTGAATCGTCTATTAGTCTCGCTTGAATTCGAGAACAGCTGCACCGATTTGAATATTTTTAGTTTGTTTTGTTTGCTCTAATACAGAGGGTTTAAATGAAAAACTTGCGTGTGAAACCGTGGAGTGCAGTTTGTCAAGCATATAAGAACATTATTTTTACAAAACAAAAAACAAAAACCGACTTCAAAAGACCGACTATTGAGTTATTCATCTATTTGTCGCGCACGTACTTAATGCAATTTTAAGACTTATATGGTTTTCTCACAGATGCCATTATCAGAACCGGACTAAATTGAAATGGGACCAAATGGGAAGCGTCAGCTTTCTAATAAAAAAAGAATTATCAAAATCGATTCACCCAGTCAAAAGTTATGAGGTAACAAACATAAAAAAAAAAAAAAAAAAACATACAGACGAATTGATAACCTCCTCCTTTTTTGAAGTCGGTAAAAACTATCATATCTTAAAGATAAATTTTATCAGTGAAAGAAAACATAACTTTACTTTATCTTCTGATTTAAATTTTACACATTATGTACTTATCCATATACTTATTACGTCTGAAAAACTTTACCCTCTTTATGGGGTCGGGTGAAAAGTAGCCCGAACCTCGCAATCTGGTTATCCCAACTTGTTTTGGATTTACCTGCGCATTTCACACATCTGTATCGTGTCTGGTATCTGCGGAACCCTTGTCTTGCCCCAGGTACGTGTCAAACAGGGTCGAACGATGAGGGCAGTGGGCCATGGTACATTCCTGGTATTTGCGAAAAAAATATAACAATTGTAAAATGATTAGATGTTTTTTTATTATTTATTTGGAAATAATTATAACTATAGAGAGATCAAAACTGTTATGGTTTCGATCGGAGTATCCGACTTATTATGCGTAAAGATATTTACGCATAATAAGTTTTGGTATAATTAACACGAAAATACTCAACTTCGTTACATAATACGTTAAAATCACGTTACTTTTAATAGTAATCTAAAGCTTATCAGGAGATCTTACCAAAGACATACAACATAACCAATAGATGTTAACCCGTCACACTGTACTCATCCACTCTAGAAACATCAACAGTCCATAATCGCGCCACATCGACCCTTTATTACCGCCCCTATCTCCCCACAACCCTTTGTCATTTGCGCGTTCACAGCCGAAAAATGGTCATAAATACACATTCTGTTAAAGTGCGAACTGGCTACGATAAGCGCAGCGTTCGGGGAGCGTGAAACGTCACGCTATCTTATAATTTATTAGTGCAGGTGAGAGCGGGATGTTTTGGCTCGCTTTGTAGTGGCGAGTTCGGTTTACGAGGATATTCAGTGGTGAATGTGGAGACTGCTCTTATGGACAAAAGATGGGAGCTTTTGTTAACTAAACGAAATTAAAAACCACCTTAAAAACTTACGGCGTTTTGACACGTTCGGTAATATATCCTACTACCATTGTAAATGTCAAAGTTTGGATTTATATTGCTCAGTCACGCAATAACGGCTGAACGGATTTAGATGAAATCTAATCATACTAAATTATGCACAAGCTATTTGGCATTAGCTAAGTGAATAGTAAATTACTTAGCTTACGTCCTTTTTTTTTTTTTTTTGTTTACCCAGTGGAAATCCTTTATGGATACCACGCCCGCCCCGGGGGAGGCAGGGTGGTTATGTGGGAGTCTCCGCCCTAGTGGCGGCATACCCACTAAAACCACTGGGGAATTCATCGTCCGCCTGGTAGGGCAAGGTGGTGTCGCGTTAGCATTGACCACCTTGCCCCGGCCACGGGCCCGATTAGGGCCCCCTGCACCCATGGCGGGGTGACCCTGTTCCCCAGGATCACCCCCCAGACAGTGTGGGGTCGTGCAGGCCGGGAGAGTCCCCCGACTCTACCGGCAACCCCACTGCCGAGGAGCAAGGAGACGGGCGAACCGCCCTCTCGCTCCCCAGCCCCGCTCGCTCGCACGTGGTGGGCAGTGTGGTTAGCACCACCCACCCCGCCTTAAGCCCACGTTCCTTTCACACCCGGCCGCAAACCTCACGCGGCGAGGTGCAAAAGGAACCCTCCTCTTTCCCTTGCACTCCCGACCGCGACCCACACGCGGCGAGGAGCACAAGGAAAACCCTCCTGGTGGCACCGCTGTCACCGCCCGAGCGTGGAGCGCCGTTTCCTCCAGCGTCCACCACACTCGTCACCGGTGGCAGCAATGCCACCGTCCAAGTGTGGAGCGCCGCATCCCCCGGCGTCCACCACACTCAGACCCTCCTCCTTTCCTTGCACTCCCGACCGCGACCCACACGCGGCGAGGAGCACAAGGAAAACCCACCTGGTGGTCCGAGCCATCGCTCAGACCCCGGCTCATCCGCTGTGCCCTCTGCTAATCAGCCCTCTGCTGCCAGAGGGACACGCGGAAGGCCCCACCTCGGGTTCCTCTTCGTTTCACCGGGCTCAGTGCCACGGCTACTTATCCCCCCCGCCACGGAAAGGCGGGAACCCATTCGGGGGGGACTTAGCTTACGTCCTGGATTAACATCCACCTAGATTACCAACTACTTTTACTCGGAAACGCGGGTAAAACCACGGAGCGTAACTAGTCAATAATGCATGAGTACTCCCGTGTTAATAATAACAAAGCACTTAACTACGAGAACAACATAAAAACACCAGAATTACGTACATTTTTGAACATCCTAGAATCTTATGACAGATACATACATTGAATACATACATACATATACATATGTGACAGATACATAGCAACAGGGATCCTATTCTTGGACGCTCGAGATTATCTCCGTCCCTCTCACTCTCATTACATTTCTAATGAGAGCGACAGTGACCGAGATAATATCTCACTCGCAAGGATGAGGCCCAAAAACAGCTGAATTACGTACATAACAGTTAATCTGAGGTACAGACCAATAAAAGTTAAAAGATTATAAAAAATAAATAAACGTTTCACACTCGTAGCTCCCTACTAGGATTATTTTGTGTCGAGGATGCCATGGAACACACACAAAGACAAGGACAACTAACTCCCAGACCCAGAGCAGACATTTAAATTCATTATTTAAACATCTGCCCGGCCGGGAATCGAACCCCAGGCCTCTAGCTTAAAAGGCGGATATATTACCGCTGAGCCAAACAGGTCGTCAATATAATAATGTCTGAATATCCAAGAATACTGAAGCGTACGTCTCAAGCAGAACCTTCCTGACAGTGTCTCACTAGAATATTACATAAGCCGGTTCATAGCAAACAAGGGTATTAACGCGTTTGATTCCGTCATTGAATAGGTAATGCCGGAGTCTATTGTCTGAGAAACAATACTGTTTAACCGTGACTACGAGTATAATGAGGTATTTGATGGAAATTTGTACAGTATTATCTAGTTGTGCTTTATTTACCTGTTGTACGTTTTTTTTAAACTTGAAGGTAACTTATATTATTATTAAGTACCTTTGTTCTTCAAGTACTGGATCTACAGATTTTACCTCTGTACGAGATTTTGCTATGGAAACTAACGTGGTTTTGACTCATTTTGCTATATTTAACACGGGAATACTCACGTAAAATTAAGTCGACTCAATTTAATTGTGTTAATTATAACAACTTCTGTGCGAGATGCCCTCAAGACGATGCGCTGATTTTAAAAGCGCAAAGCTGAGTCTGACTGACTAATTATTTCACGGCTTAACCTTTGATCAGTATCAACTTTAAATCATCATTCGCTAAGCTGAACATTTATAACAAATAAATAAAATTCTACGAGTATTTTTATTTTTCTGCCAAAGCCAGTAAAGGTACTTTAGTACTCAAGTCAAGCTTAATAAAGAGTCTAGTCAATCAAGGCATCATAATCCATTCTTCAAGGCATTGTCTCTAGAGATTATGTCTCATCAAATAACCGATCGGAGAGGAATTCACGCTACAAGGCTACAATATGGAGGAGCTCAACAGGCATTCACGAAAATCTTCGACCAATACCGGCTTAACTGCTAAATCGCCGTTATGTCAATAACCTTAGGTCGAAAATCGATTGAAGCGTTGCCGAAGGCTTTTCGTCTCAAGGGTTCCAATTCTTGGTTTGTGGAAAGCGCCCCGTGTAATCCGATTTCGCCAGCTTTTTGTTTGTTTTCTTAGTATTATATCAAACTTATAGGTTTTCACCAATTCCGCGGAACTCGGGGAAATTCGGGGTTGGGGAAACTTTGGGATCCAGGGTTGAAATAATTTTGTTTTACAATTGTTTATAGGTCTTTAGTATGATTATTTCTAGTTTAAGTCTGGTTTTATTTCTCAGCGAGTTCTTTTGAGTGCAAGTTTTATGTTTTAAACTAAGCTGATATAAAATTTAAAAACCATTGTTTATTATTTATTTATTTCAATTGGTTCTATTTACACGAGTTACTCGAATGATAAGCTAAAATTGATCATAGAAATACTGTTCAATGAACTCTGATTAATTATCTTTAGCAATATTTGCTCGACATTTGTTTTCAATGCTCACATATTAAATAGATTTTAAATCGATAAAATAAATATTACCTACACCGAAAATTCATATTGAAAATAAACACTGGTGGTAAAAAATGGAGTACCCAGACATTCGACCTCAGATCAGGTAACCTTTCCAAAACCAATAGTAATTCCCTCGACGGAATCAAACGATCGGACTCATTCGAATCGTATGATCGCTCGAAACAGAATTAATCGGACAATCGAATCGGTATGAATCGGACAGCGGTGGAACGCTCGCAAGTGAGTTGTTGTGGGTGGAAATCGGGAATGCGGCACAATGCAAGTGTGACTGTGAAGCTGGGCTCCAAATGGGACTTGACAAATTTCGGACTGTTTGCTGAAATCCGTGCCACTGCAGTCGGTATTTTTTATTTTTGTTTAAAGACAATTTAAAAATACAATTAACGGTACAATTACCAGAGTATGTGCTGTGTATCCTGGTAGTACAGTAACAATAATTATGTCAACATTTTTCTGGCACACAGATTGTCATAAAAAATAACAGTGATGGCTTTGTATGTCGTTACTATAGGTATACCTATGCAGAACGGAAAATAGTCACAAAAAATTGTTAGGTAAATAAAAAATTAGTGTCGAAATTGTTTTTTGGTGATAAATTAGTTAAGTACTGCAGTTGGTATTCAATTAAATCAAAACCAGTCTACAATAAAACAAATAGCAAAAACATTCCGCCTATTTTCTGCCTTCCTTCATTAAAAGCCCAGCTAAAGGGTTCCATATCTGAGTTCATAAATCCAGCCCTTAAATTAGCGTTGTTCGCGACTCTGCCTTCTAATTGATCACTGTAACTCAGAGCGGTGTAAAGTGACAAAGATGAATAACTCTGATTTACGCAGCGGGATAAAGTAAATAAAGACCTTGTAGGTTGAGTTAGAAAAGTGAGACGTATACTTAATAAGACTGTTTTATACAACTCTAGAAATATGTATACCTACAATATATGTAGGTGTTAAATAAAACGGTCTTATATTGTTGTTCTCAAAATCTCGGTAACAACCACACCAGCCAACTTTTGTTCAAAAAGATTTGGCAAAGTATATAGGTACTCGTAGTTCTTATCTATACAAGGTGTAACGAAAAGGTTTAGTGATACTTAAGAGTGTTCTTCTACATGTTATAGTGAACAAGTTCTAGAACAGAAGTTTGCTAAATTCGAGAAAGAAAATATCGAATCTCCAGAGAAATTTGATCACTTCACTAAATTTTTGTATGGAGACTCGATTTTTGATCTCGAACTAAGCAAACTTGCGTTCCAGAAGTTGTTCACTATGACGTGTAGAAGAACATCCTTAAGTATTACTACACCTTTCCGTTACACTTTGTATACTTTGCCAAATCTTTTTGGTCAAAAGTTTACTTAGTGTGTTCTGGCCTAGATTATGAGAACAACGTTATAAGGCGTGTTTTATTTATTTTAACAAGTGAAAAAATATACCTATTTTCGCGGATCCTTTTGTACAAAATTTTGCTGGTGTATTCTTGCCTATTTGATAGGTTTGTACATGGGCTCCAAAATTCCCATTGAATAAAAAATCCGGTTGCAAAACGTAGTCTGTGCGATTTTCCAAATTTAGAAAAAAGGGAATGACGCCTTCTAATTCACATACATTATTACATAAGTTTAAAATAACACTGAAAAAGAGAATCAGTATTGCTATTCAACGAGGTAATGTCGCCGCTTTTTTATGGATACTGACTTAAGCTCTGTTTCTCATCTGTTATGCTTCATTTAAGTTTATGTAATTTTATTTTAAGTTATGTTTTTCATTACCATTGAAGAAATAAAAGTACAAAACCGATACAATCCCAATAACAAATTTTAAGTTTAAAATTATTTTTTTTTGTATAGAGAAATCTATGTAGTTTATAAAATGAAATAACCAAAGCATTCTACAACATTTCAAGTTAGAATCACAACAGCTTGACATTGTTGGAGCCAAGTCTGAGCTCTCGAGCTACAAACGTTTGGTACAATATTTTATTTTGAGAGGTTTGCTTGTGGTGGAATAGCAGTAAAAATATCGTGTCCTGAAACTGGATGGTTTAGGGATTGGATTCGGAGTTTTATTTGGCTATTTGTAAGCGGAGATAAAATGTCGTTTGCTATCTCTTTCGCGCTTAGAAAATACCAATTTTTTTGCTCTTTCCATAAAAAATGACAAAAAGCAGTTATACGAATGGCATTTTTTACAGGAGAGCAATTTGAAGTCAAAATTTTACCTAAACTAATAAGTTAAAATGCGTAGTATCAATTTTATTTTATTTAAAACATGTCAAAAATATTTTTTAAATCGAATAAAATTATTCGTTATCCTAAAAGTATATTTATAAAATGTTCCTATAATTTAAAAAAAACCTAATTTTGTAGTTTCGATGCTGATCACCCTTCGAGGGTAGACCTGTATCCCAGCAGTGGGAGGATTAAAGGTTACTGATGATGATGATTATGCTGTTCGTAAGGGCAGTCGAAATTTCACAAAGATTGTTTTTTGCTCTGTACCTACCACGTTGCCCTTAAATACCAGTCTAGTTAGGTACAGACAAAGTCTAAGTTAGGTACTTACCTAGGGTCCTCGGTGCCAGGTTATCTCAGATTGAAGCTAAATTATGCATCTCACGGAACATTGATGTATGATGCTCTGTGCATCTTATCAAAGGTAAAACTTGTTTTGTGTACTTAGTATAGTATGACGTCATTCTGTGGACATTTTTGAAATATGCGCTTCAAAATTGCTAAAAGAATTTATGGTATCTTTTAGATATTTTAAAGAAGGGTAAACTCGGCTCATCCTTTACTTGTAACAGGTTGGTTAAATAATAAAATTATATACTTTAAAACTTTGCCCAGCAGCGTATCGCGATCGTCATTTTGAGACATCTGATGGATGGATGAACTATTTTTTGTTCACACACCAGAAATATTAGCAAAAAGATAATTGATCAACATCTTCGTAGCACTCATATTATTCTTTTTTATATATTAAAGTTAAAAGAGATTTAGAAAATTTTAGTCTCGATCAGAAAGGTGACTTGATACAAGAATATCCGTTTAAATGTATAGGCTCCTTTTTGGCGGAAGTTTAAATTTTTTTAATGTAAAAACTTTTTATCGTAAAAATTAAGGAAAATTGACAAATTTTAATAAATTTGCAATCGTGAATTACTGCCAGTTACTGCATAAACATAAATGACGTCTTCAGTCAGTTCAAACCATTCATAAAATGAAATGAGACGAGTTATGTACTCTGCTTAACAAAGCGAGTATGCATTCGAGAAAATTGTCTCGTTATTTTTATCACAATGTTTGTTTACAGAGCTTATTTAATATTTTATGTTTGTAGTTATTGTCTGGTAGTGTTCAATTTAATTACATTTAAAGGTGTAAATCTCGACTGATATCATAAATGCGAAAGAGAGTTTGTTTGTTTTTCTTTTACGCTTTTACTACTTAACCGATTTTCATAATATCTTGCATTCAACGTGTATTCAAAATAAAGGGTACTGAGAATAACATAGGCTACTTTTATCATCACCACCGGTTTTCATCACGGCGCGAGTGAAATCGCTTGACGCAGCTGATTTCTAATAAAGCAGAGGTTAAACGACGTTGGAAATTTATAATTTAATTGACAGAGTTAACCCAAACTGGAACAGCCAAGATTGCATGTAAACCGGCAATTACTGGAGCAATTGTACCTACTGAACATTTTCGGCGAACAAATATTTGGAAGTCATTCCACTGGATACGGCTTAGCCTTATTTATGCTTAATGTGCATTACCATATTAGTTTGTTGCATAATTATGTAAGAAGTAATAATAAAACGATAATCTCAAAATACGCTAATGACTTCAAATAAATCGGGTTCTTGGTTATATTTCATTTTTACAGGCTTTTATTTAACTTACGATGTTAGTATAATTGTCTCTCACTTTGGTCAAAATTTACCAACTGAATTTTGAACTACTTCCTAAATAATGTCTGAATGAGGTAAAATTTGGCATACCTGTGTTACTCGGACGACAATACAATAAAAGTTTGTTTTAGAGAATATTTCTCAATAATAACTTTCATTTTTGAATACAACTACACACAGAACAAACTTCAGTATCGACTACTACAGAGAGCCACAAAAACAAACTTCATAACTCCGTGGCCCCATGAAACCGCAAGTATATTATTTTCTGCCTTATCTAGTAAACGTTACATCATTTGCGAACAATATTTATGTGTTCGGCTTGGCCAGGCACACCGTGGTACGGCGGCGGGCTAAAAAATATAATTACGATTTGGTGGTTTATGAAACAACGTAACAGTACCAACCTAGCTGTTTATAGTATATATAGATAGCTTTATGGCCTTATAGTAACAGCTCAGATCTAACAGTTTATAGTATCTACAGGGTTTTGCGGAAAGTAAGTATATACTAAGCCGAAAAAGGCTCATAGTACTCATTATTACCAACAACTTCTATAGGACCAACCCTAAAACCGTAAAAAAAAATTGCCATACATTTGACGACCTGTATAGCTGAGCGGTAGTATATTCGCCTTGTAAGCTAGAGGTCCCGGGTTCGATTCCCCGGTATGGTGGATTTAAATATCTGTTCTGGGTCTGGGTGTTAGTTGACTTTATCTTTGTGTGTTCCATGGCATCCCCGACACAGGTTATTTATTCTAGCTATGAGTTTGAATATTATTTTAACCCTGTATAAGGCTACAGCTTTATAGCCACAGTTCAACGGTATTGGATTTTTGTTTGTTTTTGAAACACAATAGTGCAAAAATAGCATTGAATTCTAGTTACTTACACTTTGTTTAATTTTCTCAGAATGGTTCTTATTGCAGAAATGTATAAACTGATTTGTGAAAACAGAGAATTCTACGAATGTATTGTTGTTAAGTTTTCTAAGAGATATCCGATGCTTTCTAGCAAATTAGGATCATGTTCGTTGCAGCGGAAAAATATTAATTAGTACTGAAAAATATACGGAAAATAATGATAACTTATACTATGCAAACTAACGTGGTTTTCACACATTTTTGTTATAATTAAACACGGGAATACTCACGTATAAATTAAGTCGTCCACTCAGTTAGTGCCAAACGAGACGCAACCGCGAGCGTCTCACGTTTGTAAACTCACCTGATGAAGGTCACCGAATGTGACCGAAACTAGTCATAGTGGACGACTTAATTTTTACGTGATAATTTTAATTTTAATTTTTACGTGATAATACATAACAAAAATGATAACTTATTTTAATATTTTTGTACTGTCACTTGTTTTGTGTCGATGAAGATAAGGTATCTAAATAGCATTATCTGTTATGTCTCGGTCATAGAAATGTGACTCTTCATCGTGATTTATTTTTTTTCTTTTTCTTCCTCTATAAAAAATGAATAGCTATTCGTTAGTCTTGCTAAAACTCGAGAACGGCTGGACCGATTAGATTTTTTTTATTACTGCCAAAAGCCATTATCTGCAAAATCAGTGCCAGACTGGACGCAACTTCGAGCTCAAAACGCTCGTAATAATTCTTTGAAAAAGATCACCGAATGTGGTCGAAACTATTCAACTCAATAAAACTTGAGTATCCCATGTTAATTGTAAGCCGAAATGTGGTAAAACCATGTTAGTTTTATAGCAAAACAGTTAGTGACGTTTTCCAGTTTATGACTTCTTGCACTAAGCCGACGAAAACGTGTCAAAACCAGTGTACATTGTAAAACTTTAACTCAGTCACTCAACACATTTACTTTGTAGTTTTGTACATACGACAAAATATGCAGGATCATTAACGGACGAAAGGGGCAGAAGGGGTTTCATTAAAATAATGACAAGTGTAGTACCTCCCCTTAACTGGTTAAAGCGTGGTCTCATTACGGCGAGTGAAAACGAAAATATCGGTCAAGTGGAGCGCGGGCGGCGCATTGAGTGCTGGAGCGATACTGTGTAAATGTTATAGATACTTGCAGCGATGCATAATCGAAATGGTGAGAAACAAGAGTCGGAATTATGTGATTAAAATAAGTAAAATAAGTACAGGTACATTATTGTAAAAAAAAAAAAACATAATATATATATTTGGTTTTGTAATATATAAAATTATATAATAATATATTATGTATAATATTTTTTTAATTCTATAAATTTATTTTAAAACTAAAGTAATTTATTTTATTGAAATAAAAAAACTGTAATATAAAAATGTATTTTGTTTTCTTTTTCAATTTTTATTTGTAATTACATGCAGCATTATTTCATAATGACGGTTAGTTGGTCGGTATAAGAAATCATTAATAACCAACAACTAGGAATAAATACCTACCTATAGAGGTATAGATATAGTGCTTACGTAATTTCAACATTATAAAACTCAAAACAAGAACAAGCTTTTCCCGCAAACCGACAAAATAAATGTAAATATTTCTCACGATGGCAGTACACATCTATCTTACAGTTTGACATTTCATACGGAACCCTGTCTCGAGTGTGTTACCAAAAACGCGTGCAATATTTCAGTCGGCAAGATTGCAGCGCTTGCTAGAGATGCGAAATGGAATGAGTGAACATTTATTCGAATAATGATTTAGATTGTAAGAATATTTCGATAACATTTTATTTTCATTATCATCATCACTTTTTTTCCTCCCACTGCCTTTTCGGTCTTGTGACCGTATTTTTGAGCGCACGGGATTATTTCCGTCACGCTTACTGTCATTACATTCAATACTAATATACAATGAGATCGACAGTGACAGAGATAATATCTAACTCGCCGGAATAGGGTCAATGTGCTGCTGCTTGTCGCATTCCGCTTTCATTTTTAAAATAATATTAATTTGCGGTAATTGTAATGATTTATTTCATTCTGTTTATCAGCATAGTTAAAAACATGGATTTATTATCACCAAAATACTGATGATTCTACACTTTAATATGTGCTACAAAGTCTGCTACGAATCTTGTTACGAGATCTGCTACGAACCTTTCTACGAGACTGTTACGAACTTTGTTTTTTAATAAATTTAATTTTGTAACAGTATGTTATGACTGAATTGCGATACCTGGAAAATCTAATTAAATAATCGATTATGCAAACAAACAGTGCTAATGTGTCATCATCTGTTTCCTCAATCTTCAATAAAATTGAAGCGAGAAAAATTTGAAATTTGAAAGAAATTTTATTCGATAAAGGAATAAAAATCGTAAAAATAATATTGTAGTTCGTTGAGGACGATAGTGCATTTCTATTGCTTGGCACGGAACTCGCATTACAGCTGCCTCCTCGGAACACAGTTAAATAATTCTACGGAACTCTAAATTGGGTCCCGCGTTCTACGCAGACGCACCAGGAATCTTTAAACAGTACTCGTAAGTACTAACAGTAGGAAAGAGGTAGTGTTGTTAAAATAACTATTTAAAATAACTAAAATACTATTTGATTTTAAACGTACTTATATGTTTATAACTATGAAAATTAACGTGGTATTACGACATTTTGTTATATTTACATGGATGATAAACGTATGATAAAGTTGGGTTCTCCGGTTATAGTTGAAATCAAACCCTGTTTAACTAAATTAATGATTAAAAAAATATTCGGCGATCTTTTTCAAGGAGTGATGACAAGCGTATCAGGCCTATCACGGCCCACCTAGCACCGGCGCTGCGTAATTAAACAACGTAGAAATGAAAGTTGTTGTTGCAGTTTATTACACATAAAAAGTAATATAAAGCCTTAATGGCTTGATTTCACGTAAAGAGTACAGTGGCGAAACAGTAACTTTGGCCGAGTATTCTTATTTTTAATTTGACGAGTTGAGGCAGTCGCTAGAACCATGATTTGTTTGCTCGGCCGAGTGTGCCTATTTACTGTCTCACCACTATACTCGTCACGTGTAATCAACCCATAAGCTTGAGTAACAGCTTAGGTCAATATTAGGTAAGGAGTAAGTTCCAAAAACGTCGTCGATATAATAAATGCCACAAAACCTTTAAGACAGAATAGAATACAATTCATTGCACACCAAACAAATTACAAGAAAAAGAAAGTATAGAAAAAGAAAAAAAAAGATGAAAACAAACGGTTATTTAATGTAAACGATAGCGGCACCTCTCACGTGACTCTGAGAGTCCTAATTTTGATAAAACACAACCAGAATTTTCTGTTTGTGGTCTTTGATACAGGCTGCCTGAAGACTAAACTGTCGCATATTTTACCCAAAATCTCTACACATCTGGCTGTTAGCCAATTTAAGCTTTTGTGCTTCAGGAAATTTAATTAAATTAGGCAGCTTGCGACGTTTGATTTCAGTGCTAATTTCACTAAAAAGCTTTTAGAACGAAGTTTAAAATAATGTTCGGAGTTCGCGCTTATTTTGGCTGATGATAGTTTTTGCTCAACACACAAAATTTATCAAAGTAGTCTCAATATAGATAGAGAATAATTGATTTAAGACAAGGGCGATGAAATTAGACTGAAATTCATTATTCATTCTGTACCTATACAGAAAGTTTGTGAAACTAGACCGTTCCAAACAACGTGTGTTTGAATTTCAACTAATGTAAATAATGTTGAAAGTTTTAATCTTGTTGAATATATTTTCTCTATTTCGGAACTAACTAAGCCCTGTAGGCCTTCAAAGCTTATTCATGTAAATAGTGACTGCGTGGTTTTACTTGCGGTGGTAAATTTTCACATATTCGCGGGCTGAAAAATGCCCTAAACATGTTTTGTGAAGTTTATCTACCTATAATTTTATACTATATGATTAGCAAATTAAAAAATATTATAAACCATATAACCAGCCAAAGACTAGTTACGACTAACACAATAGGTACAAACACACAGACAGAATAAAAAACCAGACAAGAACTATTTCACTTTCAAAATTATTGTAAAGAGTAAAGTTTGATTAAGTGCAAATGATTTTAAGTCATTTTAAATTTCGTTCCAAAAATTCACGGTTAAAATATTTTATGCTAAGCACTTTCTATGCAAAAAAGGTTTTACTTTTAAAAGTAGGCGGCCATTATCAGAGCTTTCACAACAGAAACAAAATCGCTTTTTCGCAACTTTTAAGAGAAAAACCGTTTGAGAAGCGACACGGTCGTAACTGCTTCACTTAGCGATAATTCCTATACTTTAAAGCCCATCCATTTTTATCATTGGGGAAGGCGGGGTGAGTCGTGCCGCGTCGTCACGTACTCGCCGGTTCCTGCGCTCTTTTCACGCACTAAATTAATGGTAAGACGCACGCGAGCGGTTTTTTACGTTGCTTAAGTTTTTTGGCTCGATTTGAAGGTGACTGCGGGAAAGGAGCTTTCGTGAGATATGTTATGTGTTTAAAAAAAAAGCTATCATTGACTTTATGATGCTTTAAATACATTATAAATTGAGCTTAGTCTTATATTCCTTTGCTTTAGTTATTTTTATTGTATTTTTTTTTTATTAGGCTTGCATTTAACACCAATTTCCGCATAATGCGTAGCGTCATTGTGGTCTCTAGTAGACTCAAGGTTTCGACAAACTTTCTATGAGTCAAACATGAGAACTGAAAACAATGGCACGAGTTTTATCTACTCCAACTTGTATAATTCAAACTGTGTCAGTAATATTCATGATATTTGGCATATCTTAAAAATATTTTATAGTTTTCATTGACTCATTCTACAAGCATCACTTACACTCAATACTACCAACACTCAGAAATACTCAAAACACCACAATACCGTCTCCCGCCTATACCTTACACCCCGCAAACCCGCACCGTATTTGTCATGCCTACCTCCGCAGAATCAGGCCTCCATGTGCCATCCCGTGTCTGTCCCCGAAATTGTGTGGCAATTCAACAAACATCGTTTGACTAGATAATTTAAATGGAACAAACAGTTAAGTTTGTGGGACTTACAATCTGTTAAATTTAATGGCTAAATAATTGCTTTAACTGAACAAACGGTCTGATAATTAGTTCTATCACGTAATGAGGTAAATGAGAACGTTTAAAGACAGAGTTTACAAAGTTTAATAAGTAATTAGAGCCGACATATCCACGTAATTATTCTAGCAAATGTTTATTAGACTTTACATAATATGAATAATAGTATAATTATAAGTGGGTAAGTCAGTAACTAGAAACAACGTACTGATATTCAGAGCCATGTTCACTGAAATTTAACAACGTGATTGCTGACCTGAATATCTTCTTAATTATATAATATAAATTACGTGTCACGTTGTTTGTCCGCTATAGACTCCTAAACTACTTAACCGATTTCAATCAAATTTGCACACCGTGTGCAGTTCGATCTAACTTAGGAGATAGTATAGCTCACATCTCAATTTGTAGTAAAAAAACATGAAAAATTAGAAAATTTAAAAATACTTAAACCTTATAGCGCTTTGGACAATGTAAACTTTTTTAATGTAACTTTTGACATTTGACATAGAATTGACGCAATGGCTTTTTTTACCAATTCGAATTAAATAGTCATCGTTAAGTCTGGACAATGTTTGTCGAGTCAGCTAGTTATTATATAAGTTTGCCAAAAAGAGTTAGTTGAAAATATCACCTTGTTTTAGTGTTCCAACGAATAATGTAATTCACATGAACGAAATTTCGAAAACCGCTGATTTATTCGCGATTTCTCTTGATCCGATAGTGAAAGTCACAGTAATAAGAACGATGAACTTCTCGAATATGTCCACCAGTGTCGTTTCACCAAACACCCGCATTTCAGACTTTAACTTAAAAATTACCTAATGGGACACTAAAATTTATTTGAAGACCTGTTTGGCTAAGCGGTAATATATCTGCGGGCAGATGTTGGAAAGATGAATTTAAACTATCGGCTCTGGGTCTGGGTGTTAGTTGTCTTTGTCTTTGTGTGTGTTCCATAACATCCCCGACACCGGGAATCCTAGCTAAGAGTCTAAATTGTTATTAAACTGGAAATATAACACACATACAACACAAAACACAGGTCTTCAGTCTTATTTCTAAAACGAGTCTGACATTAAAATATTGACATAATAGCGATGCTGACGCCGTAGTCATTACAGTGCCATCTCATTAAGCGTTTTCAAAGTAGGACGCCTCACTTCTCACAGACTAAAGCTTCTTTCACTGTTGGCGCACAGCTTTTACACAAAGATGTTCGTGCGTTCGCTAGGCTGTGGTTTTAGGCGCTAGGATTCGTTTCCTCTTGATTTATGAAAAGGATTTTAAGTCTGGCTGTCTTTGATGTTTAATGAATGCAATTTATACTTCGGGTAATGTTGTGGATTGTGTGAAAAGGGCAACGACCTACAAAACACGCAGACAATCAAACAGTTTAAAAACTGTAGCCCGACTGCGGGAAAGATTTTGTTGCTGAAAAATCCAACGTGTTGGTTTATTTTCGTCATTGTAGAATACCTAGTTATAGATACATTGTGAAATAAAGTGGTCATATAAGGACATATCATTTATCAAAGTCGGTACAGTTGTTTAGTAGTTACGAGGGAATATAGAGACGACATAGGTACATACGAGTACATACCGGTCAAACACAACTTTCCTTTTTGGCTTCGTACTAAGTTCGCATGGGCCGAGCGGCAAATTAAAACCAACAATACAATACCATTTTATTGACACCACCCAAAGGTACATAGAAAAATACATAAGAAACATAAAATCAGATTTTTTGAGAAGACAGAATCAATTGATTGCTAATACTACGAACGAAGAATACGAACTTGTTGTTTGCTAAACCTGACAAGTTCTGACAAAGTTCCTATTGTAATAAGCTTTGAACGGCTTTGATTTGTAAATCAAACAATTCGCATATTTGAGAGTTTTGTCAAGTAGGTAATATATTTGTTTTTAAAGCGCTTAAAATTTCTATAGAATTATTTCTTCTAAATTTTATGTGGCTTTATCAAGAAAACTGTACGCTATCTCAAACACCATACATATCTAGATATAATTTATAGAGTCAGTCGTTTCTCTGCGGAAGTTGATCTTTGAAAGTATTTATTATTATGTCTTAAAAAAAATGGATCACTTAAGTCCATAGAAAGTATTAAAAAAAAAATTGACAAAACCAGGTTAAAAAAATACGCGGTAACACACTAGAAATCGTTTGAAAAACTGCCTTTGTTACTTTTGCACTTAAGACATAATAAATAATAATATGTACTACAAATTCGGGTACAAAAATAAATTGAATGTTTATTATTAAATATTAATTTGACGGTAGCTACAAACGCGACACGTTCGAATTACTTCATAATGAAAATGTAATTTTCTTTCAACGGAATAAATAATCGACGCAATTATACTTTGAAAAGCTAACTTTACGTGTGGGTGTAAACACTGTTCGACATAATATAATGTTGCCAATTTTTGGGAGGAAATTAAATTGTGTTCGTATTCATATGAGCGAAAGTAAAATGATTTATTTCGTCAAAAGAATCTCCAGTCTTTCATGTCTATTTTTTTGTTTTGTTATGTGAAAAATCGGTGCCTGTGCCAAATTTATTTGTTGAAAGGAACGGAAATATTTGTTAAACGTTGTGAAAATTAAAGATTAATTATTTACTCATGTTTAATTTCCCGTATAGCTGTAGGTATTTATGTAGATTATAATATGATAGTAGGTACTCAATGAAAGTCAAACCCATTTTCTGTTCAGGTTTAAAATACAAAAGTATGATTAGAGTTCTTAGGTAAACTAATAAGTTTTAAAATCCAATATGTGATATTAAAAAAAAATTTCATTGCTCTATGTACGTATTTAATTTTATACACCATGTATTCACCTATTTAGAGTAATTTACTGTTACATTACAAGAAACAAATTAAATTAAATTTGATAAAAAAAAAGACGTGTGGCACTCGGGGACTGCCGCGGTAAAGCTATTGCATAGCATTTTTTATCAACTTATGCAATTATAATTATTTCATTAACCAATGCCACCTAGAGGCGAGTTGCTGAACTAAAGAGACAAGCGTGACATTTCAAAAAGTCATTAAAAGTTCTGCTATTCATCGATAGATGGCAAAACTAAAAAGTATCACCGCTGTCTTAGGTTGTTAAAATTTTCGTTACGGAATTTCTGGATTCAAGGCCTGCTCAAGGCCCGCGATAGAAGCTATGCAATAGCTTAAAAAAATGGTATTAAATAAAATAAATTTGAGTCCAAGTCCGCAACGGTGTAAGTAATTCTATAGCAAGACTTGACAGTCTTGACTTGACATCAGATGAGCTGTTTCCACACGCATAGCCTAACAATAAATTATCCAACAAAAACTTAACAAAACAAAAAGCGGTAATCCTAACAACAAAACGCGTGCCAGTCGAATTAGCATAACATAATTTTGGCATAAATATGCCTTTACATAAAATACCCATTTACAGTACAGCGATATTAAAGTATCACCCCGTACCAGGCAGTACCGACGGCTTAAACTCTGCTGTTAGGTACATTTGAACCAAGAAAGTAAGGAATACTTTGTCAATACACGCAATTCTGAACCAACTTAATATTGCACTTACAAAAATGACGGCGTGTTTTATAAAAGTTAGAACGTTTATTTTGAAGACGGTGAAATAAAATTGTTAGCTATTTGCTGCCAGCATCGATACTGAGGTTATAGAGTAATAATGGTGTTATATGAAATGGGATGCTCATAAATGAGAAGTTTTGTATTTATTTATTTAGCTAGCAATCATTACAGTCTACAGATTATTTCTTCTTTATTTTAGTTTTACCTAGGATCACCTTTATTAATAAAAAATATTGCGTGTATCATTTTTTTTTTTAAGCTATGTTCGTTTCAAATTCCACTAAAATCCGTTGAACTGTTTCAACGCAAAAAAGTGACAAAAATATACACTCACTTTCAAACTCTCACATCCAAACTAAATCTATGAATTCAACAGTGAGTTTATTTGTTTTTTTTACGGCTTTTAGTCTTAACTACTCAACTAACCATCACGAAATTTTGCATACACATTGTTAAGGATACAGAAAAGGACATAATTTTCATCATCATCGTTGTTGCAGTTTTTATCCACAGCAGGTAAATCCGCGGCGCGCCGCTAGTTAATAATAGCGTGATTAGGCTCTATAAATCAACATAATTCTTACCATCTACATAAAGCTGTATGTATTGACCGTAACCAATAGATGCCAAGTCGTATACCGAACCCTTCCTCTATCAGCCAACGATGAATCTTAAACCGCTAACGTCAAAATAAATTAGAGACTGATAAACCCGTGGACGGTAGAAAATCGGATTCTCAGTAGAAAGGCCTAGAATATTTACCAGCCCGTGGTCGAGAGGCTACATAATAAATGGCATAAGTTGGGGATCCGGCCAACAATGGCCTTTTGTTCGCAGACCCCTGCCGCAGTGGAGACTGGTCAGTTATGAAGCTCACGGAAAAAATGGTTCCTGGTTTAATCGGGATATTTAATCACAGGGTATTTTGCAGATTTATTTTTAGATAGGAATACATGTAAAAATATGACCCATGATAGATATGAATACATGTAAAAATTATGAAAAAGACTTGTGCAATGTTCACAGCGACTGTTAATAAACAACTCTTAATAACTAAATTTGACCCAAGAATAAAAAAACGGGGTGAGCTAAATAAAACCGTTTAAAAAAACACTAGAACATCAATCTAGAAATCGCGAAAGTAAAATCAACTGATCAAAATATTTTGTGTTGTAAATGTTCAGGTAGGAGCCACTTTATTCCAATGATTTAGGAGTTCCTGTAGTAAAATCGGTTATAATTATCATTACAATGGGGTTCCTTTCATCTACCACTCTTTCGTCGAGTATATACCATGGTTCTGTATACGCCTATACAACCCTTTGACTACAAATAAATTTCAGTCACTGCAATCTAGCGAGAGTCATCGTCCATTGTATTAAGAACCTGCTATATTTACGATCCGGGCCAAATTAATTCGGTCTTATCAATAAAATAGGTGACGGTTGTATTTATCGATGGTGTATATTCGGTCGAGATAATCTGGCCCCTGCGGCCCTATTCTACGGAGTGAGATATTATCTCGGTCACTGTCGCTTAATTAAATTGTCATGAGAGGAAGAGTGACGGAGATAATCTCGAGCGGCCGAGAATAGGATCCCTGTTCTTCATGCCCTCGAAAAATGATGACCCTACATAAATTGACGCTTTGTATTACCTGCCTAAATATTTAAATAGCCAAATAGACTAAATAGTTATAAGAAAACTTTCTAAATAAATCAGTTCTGAAAGCTAATTTTACATGTTTCAGTCATGGAAATTTCTATAAACTTTTATTTTTCATTTTCATGAATAAAAAAATGACATTAAAGTTCAAAGGCATCACAAAATATTGTAGGTACATCACATACTAATTCACTCTTATCCAAAAATGTACATGTTCAAAAAGTTGACAATTCACGGTAGCACTTACTTACAAACGACGAGATATAATATTATGTATTTACAAATTAACAAAATAATAGATTTTGCACCTTTTTTGTCCATCACCTAGCTCCGTTAAGCTTACCAAGACCACAGTTAACAAGTTTTGTCAAACTTCAGAACAATACATCAACAACCACGAAGTGTAACTTGCACATTGGTATGCATAGGGTTGACCGCTTACGAGTTAGTTCCTTGCTTGCATGCACTACATACGCTTGCATTAAGGCGACAATACACATGCTGGCATGCAAGCTAAGGTCCCATATTGGGTCCTTAGCTTGCATGCCAGTGAGCGCGTGTGAGTGTAATATTCGCGCTGTGTGTGTGTCTGTGCGCTTTTTCACGATCATAATTGGAAAAGTTCTAATATTTGCTCTATAATTGAAATGCTATGTGACTGTGAATTTTGTGACAATAAATGTTAATATATTCTATTATTTGCAAACGTGCCATTTCGAAAATAACAACCTACAGTATTTCTTTGCTACTTGTTAAATTTCAATGCAATATTACTAAAATACAACTATTCCAAATTACAAGCTAAATACATATTTATTCAATTCAACTCAGATAAAACTTAATACGTTTGGTAGACACTTTCACAAAAAGAACTTTAGTGTCCGTAGTAGAATTTGGGTCATTAACATTTAAATTGCTTGCATGCATACTCTAATTTGTATAGCATGACAGCAATTTCTCCATCCCAGACTCGCATCACCCATAAGCAAACTTCTCTCTGCTTTAATTCTAATCCCGCAAGTGTCAACCCTGCCTGCAATAGTTCCGTGTACGACAAACAGGAACCAGTATTTACATAATTACGCTATGCATACTTACTCGTGTATGAGTAGACGTATGAATTCGCAGATTGATGGTTGGGGACTTCTTTGAGAGAGTTAAATGTGAAGATTAGATGAAACGTGAAGATAAACAATTTTTATATAGTAATTATGGTATTGAATCGACATGACATGAAATGTTAAAATATATTTTATGGGACGTATAAAAAGCATCCCCTCCGAATTGGGTTCCCGCCTTTCCGTGGCGGGGGGGATAAGTAGCCGGGCCGCCTTGCCCGGTGAAACTAAGAGGAACCCTAAAGGTGGAGGCTCGGGCCGGCGCCCTGGACATTCCGGGAAGCGGCGGTCTGGGCCTAGGAGCCCTCCCGTATACCTCTCCGTAGAGAGGGAACGTGGTAGGGCTCGGGGTCGTCTGCGGACGACGACGGGGGGCACATTGTGCCCTCCAGAGGGGTAGACTCGGCCGGCGTCCTGGACAGTCCGGGTAGCGGCGGTCGAGTCCCCGAGAGGGAGAGAGCGGGAGAGAGAGAGGGACCCTTTCTCTCACCCGCTCCGCAGAGAGAAAAGCGGACACGGGTGCGAGTCAGGCCAGAGGGGCCAGTAAGGCTCGCACTCCGTCTCCGCTAGGAGGGCCTGGAGTGGCGGGTGCGGGGACACCCGCTGCTTCGCATTGGGCCCTCCAGGGTGGTCCACGCGTCTGATGTTCCGACGCGTCGCCACGAAGTGGGAGGGGGTGGCCACCCCCTACCCGAGGTGGGTCTGCCTCACGGCGGACATAGGCTGGGCGGGGCTGCGGTGATTTAATGGGCCCGTGGCTCCGTCCAGTGCCTGGAGGAACTTCCCAGGGTTTTTAGTGGGTATGCCGCCACTAGGGCGGAGACTCCCACATAACCACCCTGCCCTCCCCGGGGCGGGCGTGGTATCCATAAAGGATTTTCCCTGGGTCAAAAAAAAAAAAAAAGGTATAAAAAGCATAGGCAATTAAATTAAGTAAGGTTTTATAGGCCGAGTGGCTAGCTTGTGTCAGAACTTTTAGGCCATCTGAAGATCTTTGTGAATTAAATGATTATACAAAATATTTATAAATAGGGTCAAATATTAAAAAAAACTGTTTAAAATTTTGCTTAAGTTAAAGTACATTTTTTTTTATTTACGGCAACTCGTCTTTACTGATTTCAAACGTCTTTTTTTCCAAATAGTTCCAATGAATCCCAAAGCAGACAAATGTGTCTATATCCGCTGCAAGTGGTGCAATGCTTTAAGGCGGCGCGGTCGCTCGACCGAGAAATTGGACCCGATCTGGAACAATGAAGGACGATAAATTCGATACTAAATAGCCGATCTGGCGACTGCTCGGATGGAACTATGCTGAAACATTTTATGATTTAGATCTTAAGTTTCGTTTCATCTATTTCTGGCAAAAGGTTAGCTACTGAAAAAAAAAGTTTTGTGTCAGCAAATTTGTCTCGCATTGGCCTTATCAATGTTGCTATACTCGATCAGGGCTGTTAGCGTTTTTGGGCCATACTTATAAAGCCTGCTTCAGTGCTTATACATAATCAGTGTTTAAAATGCTCCGTCTTCTTTTCGCACGTGACAATTCACGTCTACGAGAAGTTGTCAGAGCATTTTAAGCAGTAACTGATCTTGACCCTTAATGTCTTTGAATATGCTAACTAATTACATATAATTTCAACATAGGTCGTTATAGTTCCAACAAATACCTCATTGAGTATTAGCATCTTCTTTTCATGAAATAAATGGCTAAGAAGCAACGGGGCCCTCGTAAGTTGCCAGCGCCGCCTTTGACCATTTTCAATGCCTGAAGTATCTTTAATGTGTTGCTTACTTTTGATTTAATCTAAAGTTATTTTACTACCTACTATACAGCTACAGTTACACCCGTTATCATTCGTTAACAGTAAATTTTCTCGGAATAAAACATCACTTAACTATCTTTATTGCGAAAAGCAAAATTTTGGATGTTTATAACTAAAAAATGACTAACAACATCAACAATATTCCAATTGACAATTTCGTTAAAAAACAATAGTGCAATAACTGTCAACCTCGTTAAATTTTAAACTTTATCAAACCAATCACAAAATTTAGTTTGCAGGCATTACGAATATGATATTTATATTTAGCCAATAGTCATTTCAAATGGAAACAATTTTACAAAACTAAAATTGCTTTCGGCGACAGCATTGATAAAAACAGGGACATTTAGTTTGTAAAATTCGAGTTTAAAACTGCGCTTCATTGTTAGCTGAAAAACTAAAATAAAACTATGTACATTTAATATTGTATTGAGCTTTTTAGATGATACCAACAGTGCAAGTATGGAATTTTATCAGTCGACAAATTGATTCTAAATTGCCTCTGAAATCGACTAAGTCGTGAAAATGTTATTTATATGGTTTGTGGTCTGCGGGAAGTCGTTTCTCGTGAAAATCTCTTCAAGCTATACTTGTTGTAAAAACTTTCAAAATTCATTTATGTTTTAGTTGATTTTTATGAATAGGAAATGCTAAGTATAATTTTAGAATCTAGGTACTCGTATACGTAGGTATCATAAAGTTAGACTGTCCAGTTAGATTACGAAGAATCCAAGCATTAGATCATACAAACACTCGACCAATTTTCAATAAGTACCAGCCACAACGTAACAAGGTTACATCAATAAAAGACTCCAAAGTGCTGTGAAGTTTCTGACACCATCCGAGCAGGCTGTGATGGGAAAATTATTCATGGCATTAATTTTTGATCTTCATTCCCATTGTGCTCCAACTTTGCCCGTTTTACAAGAACGGATTTCATAGCCTTCGTATTTCTTGGGATCAAAACTTTATGATAGTAGAAATAAAATTAGAAAATAATGGCAGCGCCACTTTCGCAAATAAAGTACAGCTTTAAATAATTTCTGAGGTTACTGCCGGATAAGCTGATAATTTTATTGTTGGATTGGATTATTTTTTAGGATTTAAAACCCAAAACTAGGTCTTAGGAGCCGCTATAAACTTTCAATTTAAATATTTGAAAAAAAAAGTTAGATGTAAGTACAAGGTGAAATGCCAACAAACAACAACAACATGTAACCGACGATGTGACCTATGTGTGTGTATGTGTAATAGTTATTTCCAATGAAACTTAAACTCACCGCCAATTTTATTTTTTAAATATTATTCCGAACCATCAAAGTTCGTAGTAAACGTTTTAAAGATTGCCTACGTTTCACATAACAAGGTAATATCTACTAATATTCCAATATGGGAATATAAATCTAACTACAGCTAAAAAAGAGTAAAACGGGCCATTAACGCCAAATGCTATATCAGCGAATGTGGTCTATATTTCAACGAACATTGCCGAACACTCCTGACAGTCCCCGAACATACCCGAATAGAGACTTGGCAATCCGTCGAACGCGAGCAAATAAAACACACGGGTGATAAAGTAGAGTCATTTTTGTGTGTGAAGAGGCGAGCATTCGTCATGAGACGCTCCGCCACTTATCATTCTAGAACCCACAGCGTAGGACAGTAAATCGACTTTGAACACACCGAAGTTGTGATTAGTTGGCGGCAAGGGCGTCGCCAGCTTATGACTAAGGGGGGGGGCAATGGGGCAATATTATGGAGGATAAAAAAAATAAACGCCGAGAGCATAAAGCGTTACACTTTGGAAGTCTTTGCCTCGATGACGATTGTAATAAGAACACGGTTCTAATATCAATGTATAAAACTTCACAAGCCCTCGACAGCACAATAGAGTCGGGACAATTTAGACATTGGAGGGTACAGTAATTTCCACCCAGCTGAAAATTGGTAGGATTGTTTGAAACACCATCATAAATGAAATCTAAAAAGTCACCATCGATCCGATACGTGCAAAAAATCTTACTCCGGGTAGAAGGTCACCAAAATGGGTTTTTCGCGATTTTCTCAAAAACAATTCAAGCTACTAGGAAACTGTTCAAGACAAGTATGTTCTCTATAACATTCCCTATAGTATTGCTTTTAAATGCATGTTGGTAGGACTCATGGTTTTGAGATATGTTGATATTCATTTCAGACCAGGCCAAAAAGATGACAATTTCTCTTAACGAAGCCTCGGTTAGCAGTAGATCATATCACAAGTTTGTAAATGAGTTTTCCTCAAGTTTTCAACATCGCTAAATCCGACAATCTCAAGAAACACTTTGAAAAATGACTCTTTGTGACTCAAATCGGATAAATGATGATGATGGCTGACGAAAAATTTTACCTCCCGTATCTCGGAAACGGTAGAAGGATATAGAGGGGTACACCCGACTTTTGAAATGTAGATCAAATTTTTGGGGAAATGATAAAAAAATATAGTCGCCATCGCCATACAAAAAAGTTTGACAGTCATACAAAATAAAAAAAAAGGAAATGCTCACAGCTATGGAACCGCTGTAGATGGATGGAATGTACTTGAAGAAATAATATAGAGGTTCATAACGACAATCGAGATTCAGAAACAAAAATCCAAGATGGCGTATTTCATGTTTTCGTCAAATTCCAGTGGATCTTCCAGTGATCCTATGAGGGTGATATTTTGGATCTGGATCTACATATTATTACACTGTTTAATGGTCTTGCGTTTTGGCAAATCTGATGATCGTGATGAAAATGGCGGCGATTTTTAAAACGGATGTCTAAATCTTAATGTTCTGAATATTTCAATATTTTCTACAATTTACATTAAACCTTGTGAATTTATTAAAGTTTTGTCATGCGATGCGGAATTTAATAGGTAAGGAAGTGAATTGCTCGCACTTTGGTCGCTTTGCGGCTAGCTACATTTGATCTCTAGGGGGGGGCAACTGCCCCCCCCTGCCCCCCCTTGGCGACGCCCTTGGTTGGCGGTTAGTCAATTAGGTTGTACTGCAAGTGTTTGTGCTAATACATAATTTTGTTAAGTGGGTGTAACCGTAAAATCTGATTTTTTATTTGTTTTGATCGATTTAGAAGTTTTTCTTCTGTTTCATGAATTTAATCTGAACTGTTTTTAGTCAGACAAAATGATTACAAAAATATTTTTAATTTGAAACTTGATTAACTTCTTGTATAATTTAAAAAGAAGAACATGAGCAATTTACCCATAGATATAAAATTATACATATAATGCATATATGCACACTGCATTTCCCACCCGCGTACACGTACATACACAGTAAAACGAAAGCCTTAAGTCAACGTTACTGCACCTTTCGATTCCAAATAGGAAATTACAGTTTAGTCCACCCATGTTTTCCCAACTATTGCCACCACCACAGTCACCTACAATAAAATAAACTAAACAACTCGCAATAAATCGACAACATATCCCCTAAATCTAGCAACATAAAAGCCATAATAACTGTAAAGCAGTGCCGTCTGTCTTCGCCTCAAATGTACCGCAGAATCGCGCCGCGAAATTGTGCGCCATTGTTCGGCGGACTCGAACAATGCAGCTTAGTGGAACACGCGAGTTTAGTTAGCTAACGACTAAATACCACTTAAATACGGGAATTGCTTTTGGGATTTATGAGTGTAATTTTTGGTTTCAATTAATTTTGGGTATTTTTTTTCTTAACAGAGTAAGTTGGCAGGTTGGCACTTAAGAGAAATTTAATAAAACAAAATTTAATAAAATAAATTTAATAAAATTGTAACTTGCGGTTGACCGCAAGTTACAATTTTTTGATTATTATAATATTTGGACTACTGAGTGGGTATTAAATAAACTAACGCTCGATGTGTATTTAAAGAACGTGAGAGCCAGACCTTTTTCTGAACCGTGTTCAAGTACGTACCTTGTCTAACGTCTCACTCAGCTTTCAAAGCATTTTTAAGGAGCAAATTTAAATCTGACACTAAACTTCCATTACAAATATTATTTTTACATTTTTAGACACAGCTCTAACATAAAAAATAGTTTAAGTTAAGTCGAGCATTTTTAAGTTGCCTAGAAAGTAACTCTACTGCTAACTCTGAAAAATCAAAACACTTGAGACGCTTGTCCTCATCACTTTTGATTTTCCTGAGAACTAATGAGTTGGATCTAGGACCCTATTCTTGGGCGCTCATGATTATCTCCGTCACTCTTACTGTGATGACATTTCTAGTGAGAGCGACAGTGACGGCGATAAAATCTCACTCTCTAGAACAGAGCCCGTGATGAAATATTTCTGAATAGTTTTGAGCTACATCTCCTACACCAATCTGTAAAAGAAATGTGGACAATAAAAACGTTTCAATGTTAAATTCGTACGCGCGACCAAACAAAGCGCTGTAACAAATAACCAGCGACGAATGTGTGGCCATAACCGTAAATCAGGTGAGCCATGTTTTTGAACAGTGCTCGAATAGTGCGCGATATTATTACCATTATCAGCATTGGTGAAGTGTTATCGGTGACTACTGGCCACTAGAGAACGCATGATGTAGAAAAAAAAATTTAAGAATCTTAAAAGAAAAGACAACACTCTTATGGAGTGACCTTAAAAGCTGCCAGTTAATAGAAATAGTTTAAAAAAACTTCACTAAAATTTTGTTTGTATTTTTTTATGTGAACAATAAAGAGTTTATGCATGAATTATGTCTGTAAAAAAATAGCATATTTTGTGACCAATTTTGGAAATTTAACTAGTTTTACTCGCAAGTTCTCAAATATTTATTAGTTTTCACCAGAAGAGTTTTTATTAATATATTAAATTAAAAGTTATCAAAAGTAACTGCTTGATACAACTGTTAACAAAAGGTATGTGTATTTCATTAAAAAAAAAAAAAAAAAAATCTATACTTATTCCTAAAAAAAGTAAAATTTCAAATATAACTAAAAAACTGTAATCCCAAACTAGGCGAGAAAGTCTGCACTTTCGGATTCGTCGGATTTCCAAATTACAAAGGTAACACAGACACATTAAAGTTTAAAATCAAAGTGTTAATACATATCTCAAACACGTCCAACAACCTAAAGCGCTCGAGTGTGTAAATATTACTCCACACTTACAAACGAACGTGTGAAAAACTGTACGGAAAATGCTTTCACGCTGTCGCCTAATTTTTCCGCAATCTCCGAGCTCGTAGCAAGATCGCTGAGTAGAAAACCATTACAGAGAGACAGCTTCGAAAAGAGCACAATCATAGGAAAATGTTTTAAGCTTGCCAGAAAATAAGAGATGGTTGTCGTGAACCTCTGTTGTTTAATTATTGCTTTTAATTTATTTTTTGTAAAGGTTTGTTTATTTATTCGACAATTGCTCTTTAGTAAAAAAAATGTAAAAAGTTTATTAATTTCAATTTTACTATTAAGCATCTAAACATTCGTTTGGAGATTAAATTCAGACAGACCAGAACCGACGATCACCAGTTAAAAACAGCTCTTTTTTAAATCATTAATTTTCAAGTTTGACCCTTTCTTTTGTACTTTTCTATATGCATAGCGTTGTCTGCAAAATCGCTGTTATTTACACCTGGAGGTACTACGTCTCAACGGAAATAGAGTAATAGGTACTTCTTGACACTATTACAGAGCTACCTCTCTGTAATATTTGCTACTCCGTTACAAGATTGCACTGCACAGCCACAGTTTAAATAGCAGTTACTTCATGCACGGTCTCAGTTCGTTTTGTTTCTTTAAACATCTCTTTTCACAATTTCTTCCTCTTCAGATTTTGTCTCCTTTCGACACGCTGTTTAAAGTAAACGGGATTATAGTGTTTGTAAGCTTACCGGCTTATAGTATTCCCGCGGTTTAACCGAAGAGTTTTAAAACAATGGTTGTTACAAAAGAAATACTGAAACTACAGGGTTATAAGGAAAAGGTATGCTAAGCCGAAAATGGCTCATAGTACTCATAGTACTATGAGTACTATACTATACTATACTATAATATACTCATAGTACTCATATTCATCATTGTGAAAAACTTTTACTAAGGGACCAACCCAGAATTCCCGAAAAACATCAGCTGTTCCATAGAAAAATGTCAATGGCACTCGACAAAATGTATGATAACACCTGATTATTTTTTCGTGACCTCCAGATTGGTCCCATAATGAGTACTATGAGTCCTTATCGGCTTAGCATACCCTCTCCTTATAACTCTGTATAAAATACTTTTGTAATCGGTGCATTTGGCTTGTCAGCGTCGTAAAGACCTGAAATAGAGTTTGTTACTTTAGTTAGTCGATATTTTCTAAAAGTATCTATATATATTGGTCCCGGTAAATCAAATCAAACTATGATTAAACTCAGTTAGTGATCTTAAAATATTTATTCAAACTTTAGGTCCGATATTATTTGGGACGACCACGGTATGAAAGGTATACTTAGCATTAGCAGGATAGACGTCTGGTCACAGCACACCTGACGACGAGATAGTTTGGTTGATTGAATATATCGTTCATTAATTTTTAATCAACAATTATTCAAAATGAAGCTAAACAAAGACACTACGGTCGGCACCTAAGAAAATATTTCTAAGAAAACGTAAAATAATGCCACGGCGCTTCCCAGCCTAAATAAATAAAAACGCGAAACCACGTCGCGGTTCACTGCCCGCATTTATTTTTACAAGTTTTCTGCTTACCTACTTTCTGGCAAAAATTGTGTTCACATGAACTTGAACACAAATGTTTACATTTCCGCAAAAGCTTCGGTTTCTACTCCAATGGTTTCCTTGATTGTTTTTGATGTTTTCTTTATACGGCTTCATTGGAACGCGTCAAGAGATTCCCTGTTTTTGGAACTTTTCACGGGTTTTCACGTGGAAATTGACTTGCCAATCTACATTTATGAAGTGCCCTGATTTCGGTACACGCTTAGGTGCCCGCAATCAAATCGGGGGCCGGGTTTTTATTTTTGCGTGCAGAATTTTTAAAGTCTTCATTAGTGCTGATTTTTTCCTATTCAAATATTTTCCTTGCTTTAAAAAAAATATTGGAATGACTTACATTTTTCTTGACATAAAATTTTAAGATCTGTTAATAAACAATACAGTTAAATTGCGGTTAGTTTTAAAGATACACGCTTTTAGCAGAAAACTCTAATTATGCCTGGTATATGTAACCTATAAACCTGACTTGACTGAGCCCACAACTTAAGATCAACACGATTTGTTGCTCGTCCAAAACAAATCCGCCCACAGTCGCACATTTCTCCCCCCCCCCCCCCCTTTCCCCCTATCTGGCCATTCTCAACTATTTAAGGAGAGGACATAAATGCCCCATAAACAATGACCTTTGTCAGGCTGTCTGGCGCTATATCTCTTCAACTTGTGAAAAATGGAGGGTCCGATATTGGCCGATAAGGCCGTCAAATTGGACACATTCGGGTGTCAAATGGGCGTCATGTTTGTTTTACACGTGTTTCTTTTAAACTGGTTGTGTTTTGTTTCTTTCAAGATACATTTACAGTACAGTATACTCGTAACTACAACTAAGGACAAAAAAAATTAAAATCAAAATTTCTTTACTGCGGCTTGTGTACAAAAGGATCTTAAAATTAGATACTCTGAAAAGTAGACCCATATCAGGCATTAAAACATTTTAGTCTTTAAATTATTATACTCGTACGTCACGTTGAGAACCACTAACAAAAAACGTAATTAAATGTTTATATTTATTGTGTAGGTGTTTCATTATACATTGACCTTAAAATCATACAGTAAAGTTTCCGATTTCGATAAAGATATCATCGACATTTCACAGCTGTCTCTTTTGACTTCATTGCACATTGCTCAAAGTAGAATATCACTGTAAAGACCTGAACTTTAACCAGTTTGGAAAGTTTAAACGCTCGCGTGCGCCACTGAATTAATACTTTATATTCTCTGACATTCTTCACTGCGGCATACAGTTCGAATGTACCTATGGATCGGTGTAAGTAGCGTGTAACTGAAAAGGTGCGAATCCGCAGAACAATTTACAAATGTCTAGACTTATGTTTAAGTATATCATTTTAGTAAAGTCCACGAATCTCTATAGGTATTATTATTTATTTATTCAGTCACTCTTATAGGCTTAAATATGCTCATCTATGCTCCAAAGTGCTATATCCATTTTTTCTGACGGAAAGAATCAATCATATTATGTATTTCATTCACCATCGAGATTCCAAACTTCAAAACAATACAACTGAACTGTAAAGGCAGTTACCGTTTGTCCTACTGCTAATTCTACCAATCAGATTCTATCAGATAAAAATTTCATGGCAATTTTACATAAACGGAAAGAAATCTAACTTACAGAAAATAACTTCGTGAAGACTAATCGAGTAGCCAGATAGCAGATAGGGCATCCTGAATCTCGCTGGAAATTGAGCCGTCGGACAGCAACTGGTATTTAAGCTTGTCTATGGCTCGGGTAACGAAGCGGCTAGATTGCTTTTTAATAGAGGTAGGTACGATAGGAGCCTATCAGAGTCCTGCTCGTTTTTCGATCGGTACGTGATCGTGATCGGTGTCGCCAGTCTACAGGAAATCGATCTCTTCCAGTTAATTGCACTGAAACACCACAATTTTTGATAACAGAGCGAAGAGGAAAAAATACGCAGTTTTAAGCTTTCTTTGCTTTTGTGGTATAAATAATTGGTTTTCTAGTATCAATAAAGAGTTGTTATTGTATTGTATCTAAAAGTTTCAATAGTATGTTCTTACAGCTAGGAAAAACGCGAATGGCCGACTCTTTAAAAGCTAAGAGTTGTATTAAGACCGCCCAAATGGTTGTAAATGTTGTTCTAACCACAGTAGTACCAATTATAGAATTCATAGTTTAACATTAAAATGTTTATACCATAAAAACAAAAGTTACCTCTAGTTATAAATTACTCTCACTGTCACTCATCCGAATACTGGCCGGCTCTTTTTTCATACCGAAACTACTAATATGCATTACAATTATTTGACTAAACAACAGCAATTTAATTAATTTGTAGTAGTTTACTAGTACCTAAACTAAAAGTAATAAAAAATATAGCAATAAAAGTATCACTAAAGTGTTTCATAGTAAAATTGTATCAATTGATACTTACCTGGTAACATTTTGGTGTAACACGATATCCCTTGATCATAAATGCGATTATTTAGCCCATAATGTACTCGTATTTGTGGAATAGTTACTGCACTGCGGTTACATTTCAAATCCATAGAGCAGTCGGACTCTTATAACAGTAGTGAATAAAACTCGTGGGCAATGATATTCTGTAAAGAAATTAATAGATACGTTAGTAAACGTTTAAAAATTAGCTGCAACTTATTTCAATTCACTTAGTTTTTTATTAATTACGTTAGTTAATTATAATTTTTTTTTTATAAGGGTACTTTGTTATTTAGGTTACAAAGTTAGAAGTACCTACATTATTATTATTAGGGTGTTGCAATGTTAACAGCATTTTAAAAATTAATTGCTTACTCTTATCTATTAACCTCGGTAGTTAAGCGTCTACAGACACATTATAATAAGTACGCTGTCGTATTTCTGTATACACATTTACACATTTAGACTTTTAATGCTTATGCTTATATTTATGTTGCCATGATCCAACCACATTCATGTCGAATACGTTTTGCGTACTCTAGGCAGCTTTTGTTGTAAATATTATTAAGATTTGATATTATTACGACTGACATTTGAAATGCCATTTATAATAACACGATTTAATTATTAAGTCACTTTGAGCTGTCAAACCTCACTCTCGAGACCCATCCGTGGAGATCTTAGCGGTTGGATAAGAGGGTGTCGGGCGGGTGAAAATTTCGACGTTAACAAGACCAGGAGCCTTATTGTGTAAGTGTGGTGGCGCTGGTAATCGTGTGTCATCCTACTTGCTCGTATGACGCGAGTTGATAGGCGCAAGCGGGATAGCACTCGATGACCATTGCCACCGCGCTGTCTCCAGGTTGACTAACAGTTAACAAACATTAGATAATGGTAACTCGGCATTTTAGATTTTTTTCGCTAGGCTTGCGTTTGAACACCATCTCATCTAATGGTAAGTAAAGTTTACGATGGACCACTCTCGCTAATAAGAAACTAATTTACTCGACACCTAGATTACCTAGGTATCTATCAGGAAACACCAACTCAGGTATTCTACACTGTAGTGGTTCGCACAATAAGAATCAAAGCGTCCAAAGCACATCTATGGAGTAAAAGTCATGAGTTTCCCAACTCATTAATTACCCAGAATGCTAATCAAGTGATCGCATGTCGCGATGTCCATTCACGACTGCCATTCGTGTCGTGCTGCTAAATGTTTTATAATGACCTCAAATTACTTTGTTTACGATGCAGAGGCGATGATTAACTGTAGGTCATTATGCGATGACAGCAATGAAATGTGAAAGCACTGCAGTGGAATATCTGTTTAAGTATTGATCATTTATCTAAGACAGAATATATTTCTACAATGTAATACAAAATTGAATAATCTACTTATTTGTAGAAATGACTCAAAAATGCTATCGTAGCACTTTCATTGAATCTACAGCTAACAAAGTGGGTTGCACGGTAATATAAAAAAAAAAACTTAAAAGCTCAAATAGACAAAGCCAATTTCAGAAAAAAATTAGATTCATGAAAACGTATCGTCAAACTATTTCAAGTCAGAGGTTGACTTGAATAACAAACGGTATTTCACATAAAATATTTTTCCCGGATTTTTTTATTAATATCTTCAAAACAAGACGGAAACCACTCGATAGAACAATCCCGTTACTGACAACGTCAGCGAAAAGAGCGCAGATTTTCTCGCAGCTTTTTACCGGGAAGTCGCACGTGCAGAAGTAAATTGCGAGAGAAAAGGTCTTACCACGTAGTTTACTTACCAAAAATTACTTCCATACCTCGGTGCGCCGTTAGGCTTACGCGTGTAAAAAGAAAAATCTGTACCGCGTCGAAATTTTGTTTACAAAGTTTTAGGATAACAAGAAAGTTTGCTCACATTCATATTCTTGGCTGATGTTTGATTTATAGCAAAAAATATCACTGCAGAGTATACCTAGATGATGCGTGATCAACTTTACGACTAAAACAACAATATATGCAATGCAATAAAAACCTAGCAAAATTAGACACCTACTTACTTAAACTTGAAAAGGCAAACAATTTGCGAGCAATATTATAAATGCTAGGCAAATTAAAACCGCGGCTGTTTCTCTGCCGTGCAAATGAGGTTTTATAATTAAAATGGCGCCCAACGTGGAGTTATTCCAGTTTGGACGCCAGTTTTAAAATTTAAAGAGTGCCTACAATGCTTGATACAATTGATTTACTATAAAATACTGCTATTAATATTGTAATCTACGTGATCAAACGTAGAACTTACAGGTTATTTTTCTTTATGTTTAAGTGAGACAATAGTTATTTTTGCGTCCTAGCAACGCTTTAATTTAAATCCCCCACTTATTGTTTTGACTACCCGACACTTTTCAATGAGTTTATTACAGAAAAACATTAAAGTCGTCAAAACATTAAAGTGATTATAAATAGTTTCTATGACTAAATTAAAGTCTGCCTTGTAATGAAACTTAAATACTAATACTGCAAGTAACCTAGCAATTTTGATTGTCCCGTTTGAGTAAAAAATGAATGTCCCTCTGCAATATCGAGTTAGCCCAACCAAGATTGGATAAACTGATACAATTTTGTCTTCTATTTTCCCAAAGTCATTACACTTATCGAATTGAGTATCATGGAAGATTGGTTCGGTATAAAAATAAAAGGTACTCTGCTGTATCACCGTTGAACAGTACAGTACCTATTACAATCATAGTAAAAGTTGATTGTATCGATTTTGTGATGGTGATAAAAATAAATATAGATTAGAACAATGTCACAAAAGCATTTTTAAGATCTAAAAAATTATCTACCAGTGAAGCGTGAAAATTTAGCCATTTTTACAAGATTTTATTAAGCTTGCACAGTTTTATAGAGACAGAACCGTTGAGTTTGCTTTCAAGTCAATAAATAAAATGATTCGGATAGTTTCGATTATGTATGGCGTTTTGAAAAACGAAAGTTATGATATTAAAAAATCTGGGTCAAAAATTATAAATGGAGTTTTTGACTAAATTCAAGTTTCCGATCAGGCTGAAATTTACTGGACGGTTTTGTTGACCAAAGGAGATGATAGTACGACTTGTGTGATTTGATGTAGAATCCAGATCCAGAGAGAGAGATCAAAATTCTTAAATGGTAGGTTAAATAGATCGAGTCAGCGTTCAATTAGTTTTGTTATCAAGAGCTTACAAATTATTGATACAGTAAAAACTTGTCATACAAAGTTTTTATCCAACAATTAATTATTTTATTCAGGCACCTATCATCTGATTCTATCAACAGAAACGAAAACGAGGGCAAAAGTTGTCACTAAACAAAAATCATTAATCAATAAGTGTAACTGCCCACTGCGTACTTTATAAAGTGGGTTACGGAGTAGAAAGGAGCATCTGTCACTGTGATTACTCGCATTTTTGACCTGTCATACTTTAAGGGTAATGTTTGGAAGTTGAAGGTTTGTTTCAGTCGCAGTTGTTTAATAAATATTCAGAAGTTTGGTGAGGCTGTAGGTTAATGACGATGACGACTGAAGCTACAAAAGACTATGAGTAACTTTGTTTCATAATTCGTACATTATTTTCGATTTAGATTTCTGTTGTGATTTATACAAGTTTTGTAAAATATTTTGTATGGTATTGTATTGTATTTTGTTTTGTAAAATATGTATTATTCCAGATTTTTCAAAACATTTATTTCTAAAGTATTACAAAAATATTCAACTATTTCAGTCCTTTGATCTAATTAGAAGTACCTACTAGGTAAAGCAAGGTATTCAATGTTCTGTATTGGCGATAAATTAAAAAATAGTTGTACCTACTAAATAATGTCACCAAATTTACGGAAACTTAATATGTAAGGCCCTAAATTGGCATATTACGAGTACCAGCTCTTAAATTATCAGAATGTTCCATTGTTCCAGGTTAAACTACGCACTAGCCGGTCTCCGGCCGTGGTGGTGGCACGCGTGCAACGTGGCGCTGCACGCGGCGTGTTGCGCGCTCGTGGCGCGAGCCTGCGTCACTGTCGCGCGGCTGCAGCGCCCGTTTGCGGCGCTAGCGGCGCTGCTGTTCGCTGTACACCCTGTGCATACTGAAGCTGTAAGTACAACTGTTGTAAATTTTTGTTGACTGGAATTTATTTGACGGTTCCGGTGATTGGGACCGAAAATTTTGGGGGGCAGAGACCTGTGTTATGATCTTGTAGATCGTGTAGATCAAACAAACAGTTCAACGTGTCATCCAAAATAGAGTGCCTAGGGCTTTTATACCATTATACTAGGCTACACTGTACGTTTATTTAGTTATCGCTCGGTCAATTCAGTATTGAACCTTTTACTAACAGCGCTGTGAATCTAACGAGTATTAGGGTTGACAGGGTGCCAGTAACCTGACCAAAAGCGCGCGCTAAAACAGGATAATGCCCAATTGCTCACGTTTGTAAATACGTGCAACCCTACTTGTCACAGTTGTGCATGCTACTCGCACCGTGTGTAATGAGTTGATTACACATAACGAGTACAGTAGCGAGACAGTAAATGGACACACTCGGCCGAGCAAACAAAATGGTTCTAGTGACAGTCTCGCCTCGTCAGAATGTTTACAGAAACGGAGTACTCGGCTGATGGTACTGACTCGCTACAGCACATGTTACTTGTAAACAATCCATTAAAGTAACTCCAGTATCAATCAAGCCATTTATTTAAGCTTTGACTGACAAATAAAAGAAAGCTGTCATTATCACAACAGTCCTTTAGACGAGAACATTAATACTTCTAGTTAACTTAGATCAGTACATTGAAGCCTTCAAAAGCATGTAGCTTTACTCCCCAATATGTAATTTTATTTAATTTTTAATATATTTTTATGCTATTGGTCAACGAGACGAGCAAATTACTCGCCTGATGTTATACGTCACGTTTGCCTATAATAGGTCTGCGCCACCAGAATTTTAGACTGAAATTGTATAAAATCTAATTTTGATTATTCCTCGCTCCACAGGTGGCGGGAGTGGTCGGCAGAGCAGACGTCCTAGCTTGTATATTCTTCTTATCTTCATTATTAGTGTATCATAGGTAAGAGCCTATTTTATCAAATCTAATAGCTACTCGTATAAGCATCATAATATTATGATAAACATAATATAATAACATAATAACATAACATAACATAATATTAAGATTGATTTGAGAATACAAGATTTAAGTCTCTAACATATTTAAGTCAAATCGTATTCAATTCACTTTGACTGAAATATAAATACGTATACAATTAATTTTACGTGAATTTACGGGAAAACTACATAAATTATAAAATTTAGACTACATTTTGTATTTTAAAATGTAGACAGTATGATGGTTGAATTTATTGTAGAAATTTATCTTTGTAGTTGCCTTGTAGGTCGGTGAGTTAAACCAATAAACCGTTGGTAGGTACAATGTTGAGAAACATTGTTGAAGAGATAAAACATACAATGTTTGAGCCAATTTCACTGAAAAAGCATGGATGGATGTTTAAATATTCAACCGTATTTAACCGGGCTTTTAAATGTATTGGGGGAATTTATCACTGCTTTAATTATACGTTCCAAAACAAAAGAAACTACGGTGAAACTTTTGTTCACATTGAAATTCTATGTAAGTAATAATTTTAGATATGCTGGGCCTGTACCATGAGCCCAGCAATCCAGCATAGCTGAAGCTAAAGCTAGCTGATTGAATTGCGTGAGTTTTTATCTCCATTGTTCTCTAGCTGGCAAAGCAAGAAGAAAGACAGAGCTATCCAGTATACTCATAGGTTCCAACCCTGAGCTATAGTGGAAATCTAAATATTACAATACTTTGACATGATTAAAAATAAAAAAATGGTCATCAAACTTAACTTTATGACCACATAAATATTAATAAAGATTTAGAAATCGTGCACTTAGTCGACATTTTGTGCAGGATCTTCTTAAAGGTTAATTAACCCTGACTGAGTTTTAGGGCGAGTATAGTTAAAAAATGTGCTGTAATAATTTTTTTTTTAAAACTACTACTAGATTAAAAATAGGCAAAAATCCAAAAAATCACTCAAAACTTAACCAACTTATTAAACTTTGACTTTACCCTCAACTTTTAAAGTAAAGTTTCTTCTTTATTTCTAGACCTACAGGAAGCAAGAAGTGTGTGTGGATGAGCATAGCTCTCGGGGCTCTGAGTATGCTGGCCAAGGAGACGGGGGTCACGATACTGATCCTCAACTTAGCCTTCGACTTCTATAGGTGCTGGCCGTTTATAAAAAGGTAAATGAAATGGGTTTATACGGTTATTAGGAAAGGGATGCTTAGAAAAAGGCCCAACCCACAGTACTCATCATTACGAACAACTTTTACTATGGGGCCAACCCGGAATTCGCGATAAAAATCTGCTGTTCCATACATTTTGTCGAGTGTCATTGACATTTTTCTAAGGAACAGCTATATTTTTTTTTTCTCGAATTCTGGGCTGGTTTCATAGTAAAAATTGTTTATAATTATAAGTACCTACTATGAGCCTTTTTGAGCTTAGCATACCTTTTCCTTGTAACCTTGTATAGGTAAGTTATTTTAAGGAGAATAAGCCGTTTACAATAAAAAGTATTTTCTTTACAGATCTCTTTGCTCGTTGAAGATCGAGAAGAAATGCACGGGTCTTTCGTTGAGGAGTATTAAAGTGGTGGTGTCGCTGGCGCTGCTGATCTGTCTCCGGTTGGCGCTGCTACAGGGCACGTGGCCGACGTTCTCCTCTCAGGACAATCCTGGGGCATTTTATCCCAGCTTCATTGTGAGGTGATTCTTATTTTTTATTTATTTATTATATTCAATCAGTACCGTTTAAAACGAATCACACTAATGATAAATTTAAAAATACTCAAATAACATTAAAACATTATTAAATTACTGTGATTTTAATAGTTATTTGTTATACAAGAGTGCAAAGTTGCTTTTTAACCGCGTGTTCAATTTTGATGACCGAGCAAGCGAAGGATTCTAAAATTGAATCACGAGCGCAGCGAGTGATTCAAAATTAGAATCCTGAGCGTTAGCGAGGGAATCAAAAGAGCACGAGGTGAAAAATCTTTGCACTCGAGTGCAACACGTAACTTTTCATTCCACCTCAGCGAGGAAAGAGTATTTTTAATCTTCAATATCTGAGTGGAAAAGCTCATTTGCGCATTATTAACAGTTTCAGTCAATTCTGTTGGCGTCAAACAAACTTCCTCGTCGCTAGAATCACTCATTTTAGTTTTTTCACTTGTTTTCAAGTTTCTTGTTTTTATAATATAAGGTTTAACAATGACGTGAAAGAATGCCGCGTAAAGAACCGCGTACAAAGCAAATTGAAAAAAGAACACCAAGAAGGTTCCGAGTCTGAGTTTTTAACAAATTAAAAAAAAGTTGTATGATATATTCGGCACCATAGAGGTAGCAGTAAATAGGTTTAATGTTTTTTTAATTCACAAACTTAGTGCACACGATGTTCTAAATTCAATTTACTTTATCCTCTAGAGAATAAAAACGGCTTTTCCACTCAGATATTGAAGATTTAAGGTGAACGCTGACTTGGCCGCACCGCACGCGCCGCAGTCCCCGCACGCATCGCATTTGTTATTGACCTCGCACACCTATCCGCGCCGCACGCGCCGCAGTCGCCGCACGCATCGCACTGGATTTCTTTCATTCAGTTTCAATTTTTAATCAATGCGCCGCAGCGTCCGATGCGGGCGGGCCGGCGTTAGTGACGTCATCAGCAGCGGCTCGGGGAATTCGGGCGCGTCAGGTACTGCGGCGACTGCGGTGCGGGTAGGTATACGAGGTTGCATAGAACTTCATATAAAGAATTCGAATGCGGCGACTGCGGCGCGTGCGGTGCGGCCCAAGTCAGCGTTCACCTTAAAAATACTCTTTCCGAGATGGTGGGATGAAAAAACTTTTATTTAACTGTCAATGTATGTGACTATGTATCTACGTAACTGTGTTTGTTCGGGTGGAATCTTGCAACTCAATTTTGAACCACATCCCGATGTCCGATTGAGCTGAAATTTGGTATACGTGTGTAACTCCGATGACAATGCAATAGAAGCTTGTTTTTAAATATATTTTTAAAATTATAATAACTTATTTATTCATAAATTTCTAGTATAGAATACTCTTGAAGCGGTAGAGGAAGCGACTTCTTGCGAATGACAGAAATTGGCAAAAAATTGGATGGAAACGTGCAGCAGTAATTATTGTGAATATTCCCAACAAAAGCAGATGCAGAGAATGTTTAACTCTTCTCTCTCACACATACGTATTATTTCATGTAACGTGCAATACAATAAATATCTTTTATTCCTTTGGAATATATATTCATTATTATTCATGGTATTGAAAATTGATCAACATGTTTCGTTGTTTATAAATGCTGATGTCATAATAATAGCATGACCGACAAAGACGGCTAGACAGACGAACCGACTGACATAACAATTAATATTTAATAAAAATAATATGACTGCTATATGATGATCATATAACAGTTCTTTGTTGTAGTACAAAGCCCTAAAATACATATTGGACTATAATATAGTCGAATATGAACCATATTCCATTATTCATATTGTGACCATTTTGACCATTAAACATATTTTATTGGATAAAACTGAAACAAATAACGGTTTACATTATTAATTTAACAATGCAAAATCGGCACGGGACTTGTTGAATTCTAATAAACACCGCCTGTTCGTATTCGTAGAACACTCAAATTCATGCCTATTTCAGCAAGAAATTTAACCAAACATAGAATATCCATCTACCAGCGCAGCGCCTGTGCAAACAAGCAAAGCTTATTTTGTTCCCAGAATTGGAATCGACAGACATACGGCTTTTACACGGTCAGGTATTAAACTGTGCGTGTTTGGATATGCTAAGTCAAAAAAGGCTCAAAATACTTATGATTATGAACAATTTTAGTATGGGAGCAACCCTGAAATCGTGAATAGAAATCTGCTGTAATAGATACAGGTCTCGAAGGGTGATTAGGCCGTATTCCACCACGCTGGCCAAGTGCGAATTGGTGGATTCCTTTGAATTTCTTCTCCGGACGAATGTAGGTTTCCTCACAATGTTTTCCTTTACCGAAAAGCCAGTGATATGTAAATTCGTCCATACCGTACCTCAAGAATGCGAAGCGGCGGTTCTCCCACTGAGCTACCACGGCTTTTATGTCTAACAGCTGTTTTTTTTTCTATGATTTCAGGGTTGGTCCCATAGTAAAAGCTATTCATAACACATTAGTCGAATCCTTATAACCCTGTAGTTTAATATCTAGAAATCAAATCGATTGATAGAACCAGTTTATAATCGCTGTTAAAAAAATTAATGCCCTAAAAGCTTTTTGTTTTATCACTATAACATACACAGTAATAAACAACAAGATAACAAGATGGCTACTGACAGTAAGAAACAAGATTATTACCTCAATTTTGAAAGTTCAGTAGTCAGTTCAGGTAGTGTGGTCACTTTATGCTGCACAAGCAATAAGTTTCCGATGCTCGTGTATTTTGAAGTTCAAGTTGGACAGTTTCGTAGTTTGTACCTCTCGCTATAAGTCAGTACTTACAAGTTATAAGTTGATGGGTCTTTATGAGTCTACTATTTGCCATCTGCGGTTTTACCAACGCAATTATGATGATGATGAAAAGTAACCTTAACAAATAGGTTACTTTTCACTATCACTCATCATCTCATTCTAGAACCTAAACTAACTTTATTCCAAATTTCATCAAAATCAGTCTGGCACTTATGAAGATACGTGGTTACAAACATTAACATATAGACACAAACAGTCAAAATATTGGTAAGATTTTTCAATAGGAGCCAAGTATGACTGAACTACAAAGATCGTTTTGTCCGCAGACTCATGACGTTCTGCTACCTAGCCGCGTTCAACTGGTGGCTACTCCTGTGCCCTTGGACGCTCAGCCACGACTGGCAGATGGGGTCAGTTCCTCTGGTCACGTCAGGCTGGGATCCAAGGAACCTGCTCACTTGTGCTGCCTTCATCACGCTGCTGGCGCTGCTGTACCGGTGCTTTTTGGATATGGAGGTAAGTAAACAGCTTTTCTCTAGACCTGTCGATACTGCTGGTGACTTAGGATCTATGGAATCTGTTTATTTGTACGTGTTGTCTTGCAGAGAAGTTTTGAAAGGTTTTCTGGGGTTTTGGGAGGTGTGCATCGAAATTATACTTTACAGGTTTTGTTTTGTTTTATCGAATCGTCAAAACATCCAAAGTGAAATATTCTGACAGGTCCAGAGGCACACGCCGGCTGCTATTGGACTCCTCCTCCTAGTTGTGCCATTTGTGCCTGCCAGCAACCTCCTCGTCACTGTTGGATTCGTCATCGCGGAGCGAGTGCTGTATATCCCAAGGTAAGTAGTCATCATCAGGAATAAAAAGTACCTAGAAACATCATGATACAAATAATGGGAATAAAATTGTTTGTAAAATTTTGTGGACACAACGCATTAAGTTCACACCTATCACCACAAAAGCCCTATTAGTACCATAAGTAACCATTTTTGTTAAATGATACGAATTTAGTCCTGGTCTATAAATGCCTGCCCCCTGTGCCTGGCACCGCCTTAGTTACGACACTGCACTTTAACGAACAACTAGCTTTGTCCCTGTTCTTCATGGCTTATGCATTACTGTGCTTTTGTTGCGATAAAGCACTTTCTTTCGGTCCAGTGTCGGAAGCGTCATCATAACAGCGTACGGCGTGCAGCTGATGTGGTACTCGCGTCCTGGTGCCAAGGTGTTCATCGTGGTTGGGCTGGCTGTGCTGGCCTGCAGCGGAGTGGCCAGGACGTATCGGAGAAATGCTGAGTGGCGAGACCGAGCGACGCTGCTCAAGTGAGTGTAACAAATTGGTACTTCTGTTATCTAAACGTAAGCAATTTCTAGAGTTTTGGATTATCATAGCTGTCCTAGCATACGAAAAGCAAAGGCAGAAAACAGTATGTTGTAATTATAATATATTTTTTGCTCGTGACATTTCACATCAGCGAGAAGTTGTCAGAGCATTTTAAGCACTGATTAACTTTAAATAGTGATTATAAATGAGGCCTTTAATGATAGACTTTTTTTTTTTTATATAAAAATAAGTGGCAAACAAGCGACGGGCCACCTGATGGTAAGTGGTCACCGCCGCCTATTAAAACCTTGTATTTGATGGCAATTTATGGTAAGCAATAATTAAAGGGGTCTACGATGGAGTACGCTTTCTTTGAAAATCTGATTCACTCTCGCTGGTTGCAAAATGGTTACCTGCAATACTTTGCGTAAAAGTATCTGTCTTACAAACAATCCTTCTAAAACTCGGATCAAGCATCACAATTCTCAGTTCTAAAGGCTCAAAGTTTTACGTATTTTGTTTCACATTCGCTCTTCGAAAATATTCCCAAAATATCTATTTCCCAAACAGATAAAAGCGTACCCGACCAAGAGCCAAAAATACTCAGATTTACACTCTCGCATATTCGCGGTACAGTCGCCGCATCCGCGCGTAAATAACCGCCAAATGTGTTTTGTTTGTTCCAGAGCGGATTTAGTGACTTTACCACAGAACGCCAAACTGCACTACAACTTTGCAAACTTCCTTCGCGAGACGGAGCAGCAAGAGTACGCGATCAAACATTACAAAGAAGCTTTGAGGTAACGAATGCCCTCACCTTAACTGGATAGCTAGTTGGGAACTGTTGAGTTAGATTTATGCGGTGTTTTGATTTTATAGTGCAGTTTTCTTTCTTGAGCTCTGAGTTTGCAAATAAGATTGTCTCTTGCTTGAACAAGACTCGTACTTCAGCCAAAGTTTCGTTTTTGTTGTTGAAAACTCTGAATGCTTAACATGGTTTCCATTGTGCTTTTTGCTGTCTATTAAAACATTTAAAATATTGTGAAATACTGTGGGCACCACTGAATATTGAGTATTGTACCATTGTGCTAAAATTACACGTAAAAATTCGCTTCAAAACTTGATATTTTAATTTCATTTCATATGAAGTAGGTACTACGAATATTGTATAATTTTTTTTAAACTGAGAATTTTAAACGCTTGAAAATCGAGCCTCGCAAACCAACATTCTTTTTTAATTCCAAAAAAGGGAATCAATTAAACGCAAACGAACATAACACTATATTATTGAACGTGCTTTTAAAACGTTACTTGGAAACTTAGAATGATATTCAACTATAATGTAGTTATTCAAACTAAACTTTGTAATTATCGGAGCTAGTTTGCAAACTACTACTACTTAGCAGAAACCGTAACTGCGCCAAGAATGTTTTGTCATTGTTATTAAACTAAAACTTGAGACGTTTGACTCGAAAACTAGTTTTGAAGAGACAAGGCTATTATTTTACTCTAAGACATTATCTAGATTTGGCAATAACATCTGTAAAGAAGAATTTGCAACTGTATTCACGTTAGTAATATTATCATAGACATGTTTGTACGTAAGTTGAAATGTTTCTGCATTTTTTTTAACTTTACAATAAAACTTGGTTTACCATAAAATGTCACTTTAAAAACACAATTTTAAGCTTAAAACTATCTTGTTAAACCATTAAGCGTTATTTTTGTATCACTAATACAAAACGTATTATCCTAAACTTTAGACAATTAAATCCAAACAAAATATTAAAGTACTTTTTTTTGAACAAAACTTTAGATTCGTAGTTTCTTTCCAAAATTTTATATATCATTCATAAAAATCTAAAGGACCACTTTTTCTTTCACTCAGGCTATGGCCCACGTATGCCAGTGCTCACAACAACATGGGCACGCTCGTCACCGGCACAGACAACGCCGAGCACCACTTCTTACAAGCCATCAAGTTTAACAAATATCACGTCAACGCTCATTACAACCTTGGGAAGCTTTACAAGTAAGTTATTAGTTTAAGTATGTATAACACAAATTTTGAAACGCCAAAAAAACATTGTTGTGGCTTTTTTATTGCAATTGAGCTGCCAATTTTAGAGTATCTACTCATTGTTGGGCTACTTGTATGCTTAAAAACTAAAACACTAACTTTCAGCACTATCTTGTTAGACTATCATGTTCTACATAAATTTCACTATCAATTAATTTCTAAACCGCAACAAACAATTAAAATTCAATTGGAAATAAAAATGTAAAGTTATCGTAAGTCGAGCTTTCTACCTCAGAACAAAGCCGTGCAATCTCTTTCAAAGCTGTTTCCATTATCAGGTATTCATTTAGTGCAGTGGATGAAAAAGACAACAGTGCAGTACTTAGGGCCATTTATTAAAAGCATTCGCTCGATCTCCTTTAGCGTTTTAATTAAAAAGCATTTCTTTTGCTTCTGTGAGCACAATTTGTTTGATCATTATTCAACTTTTATTTATTGGACTGTGTTTTAAGATTAAAATCCCTCAAAAATAACGAGATGATCAGACATTGCATGATAACCTCAACCCAGTCATTATGATAAAACCCTTTCAAGTCGTGGTACTTCATATATTACCTATACGTTATCCTCAGAATATCTTGATGAGAAGGTCTTACATGACTTTGAATTTTTTACGCTTAACTTGTTCCTAATGGACTGGTGTGACCCAAAAATTGGTTCTTGCTCGTCATAACGTGAAAATCTTAAGAATTTGCTTCGATAAATCATGTTGATCTTATTTGTTACATGCTCTCCACAACTTTGTTACTCATTATAGAAATATCTGAGACTACTTAGGTATACAATTCAGCTATTCATTCTTAAAAGCTCTTTTAATTGTTAATTTCCAATCATACCAACTACATATTTGATTAGAATACAGTTTAATTTGAAAAGCGATTAAAATTTTTAAAACCTCCTTATTAGAAAAACTGGCCGCTCGTACCAGGCAGTCAGCATGCTAGAGAGGTGCGCCTGGATCGAGCCACGTTTCGTGCAGGCTCACGTCGAACTGCTCACTCTGAAGCCGGAAGCAGAGCGGCACATGATACTGACGCGGCTAGTGCGACTCGAGCCGACGAATTGGGAACATTTTGTGCTTTACGGTGATTGGTGGAGACATAAAGGTTGGTCAAGAAGTCAAGATACTGTATGTACACAATACTCATCTCAAATTACACTAGCACAACTGTACGCGAGTAGTACACCACACTTCCATATGTTACATAAACGTAGTGTAATGTTACATAAATCAGAATTTACAATTTTTACCTACTTTGCATTAGCAGAACATTAGTATCTTTACACAAACGTCCTTATGTTCGAAATTATAGCTGGAACACTGGATGTTTCATATTTTGGCTAATAATGGTTTGATGTAATAGACACGTTAAGGACTCTAATAGGTAAATAACAAACAATAAAAAAACAAACTTCCAAGTTACTTTTTTTTAATTTACCTCGAAGTTTAAGCCTTGTTGCTATTAGCGTGGTCACTAACTGAAACAACTGAGGATTGCGGGTAGTTCCACTATTGCAAGTGGTTCTCCCCTTATACTGTGACCGGAATAATCAAGAACGGGACTCTTAAAGCTACCAAAACAAAACTAAAAGTCTCAACCTTTTTTAGAGTTCTTCAACGCGATTGTGAGACTTCGCTATCCAATAACTCAAATTCTGAAAGGCGTATTTTCTTACAGGATTGTATAGTCCGGCGGCGGAGTTTTACTTGGAAGCAACAAGACTGAGTTTTAGATATCGCTACGAGGAGCGGCCTTTGAGAGCGGATCTCATTGCCTTCCGTGCGACGGCTCTCATGTACCGGGCTATGGGACAGAAGTCGCGGACATTGCAATTACTTACTAGGTACGTTTAGTCGTTTATGTCTATTTAACTATGTTAACGTAATATACGAGTAAAATGTTTCGTTTTCTATTTTAGCGCGAACTCGAAATTATGTTCCAGTAATAAATTATAATAGTTAGTTAACTTTTCGACATCTGAAATTGAGTTAAAATTTCTCAAGAACGTTTTAGTTTTATAAATACTACAAAGGTTCAAATATTTGGAAAATTAAATAACTTAACTAACTGCCTTACATTTTAGTTTGAAGGCAAACTTAGTCAAACTCTTCTAGTCTCTTCTAGTGACTTCTAGGCTCTTCTGGTGTCTTCTAGTCTCTTCTAGTGTCTTCTAGTGTCTACTAGTCTAGTCTAACAGCAGAATTTCTTCCCAGATGGCACACTTGGCGCCGAGGCTGGCCGAGCTCGGCGGCCGCCCACATGTACCTCCGAGACTGGCGGCTGAAGCTGGAGCTGGAAGGACGCGTCCAGATCTACTCGAAGGCTGTGAACCCAACGGTAACCATCTACCTTATTGTTAAACTAACTAAAATCTGTTTATATAAACATACTAGGTACGTTTAATACTGAATACAGCCTAATCACCTTTTGAGGGTAGACCTATATCCCAGGAGTGGGGGGATTAAAGGTTGAGACAGATAGCTATATTAGGTATATTAGGTATATTAGGTATATTTAAAGCTTAGTGTCGATTTAAGTGAATATAAACTATGATGTTCTTATCCATACAAAATTATGTTTTACATGTAAAGAAATATGGCCTTGTTAATTGTCGTGTAGCTTAGGTGGACATCAGGCCTTTAAATTAACAGATTTCATGGTGACAGAAATGTGCCGAACGGTTTCACTATAAAGTTGTATAGTGTGCTCATTACTTAACAAATTGCATTTATTTACAGAAATCAAAGACGTGCTTCGACCACACCCAACTAGCGGTTGACGCCAAGAAAATAGAAGACAGCATACAAGCTCAAGATAAACCAAAAACACTAAACCCAATAGCCATCAAAACGAAAAGTGACACCAAACAAAAAAGTGACACGAGTGTTTGTGCGTGTACAAAATGCGGGACCAAAAAACGTGACGTGTCTATTTCGAGCCAAATAAAAATGACTCATAACAAGTCAGAAATCGGACACAAGGAGAAAAAGTGCACGTTACGTAGAAAAGAAAAGGCAGTGAAAAACTCTGACGTGATACCGAAAATTCCGTTGGCGGAACATATTCTTTTAAAAACATTTTAACAAGGATTCGTGCAATATTGTTTCTGCCTGTCAATCTCGATTGAGATTTTAATTTCTGATACTCATAATATTTTGATGACATTAAATATTTGACATGGCACCTGAATGTAGAAAACAGTTGACATAACGTTTTTTAGTGACGTGGTATGACGGTTGACATGAAATGTCGCTGGTTTGTTCAGTTTTGACTAACTTAGCGTATGGCGTGTGATCGTTTGAGCTTTATTTTTTTGCGAATAAAATTATTTCAGTTGAACTTAATATAATTATAATGCTGACAATATGGCAAGCTAAAATTAGTTATGATAATATTTCTATTGTGGAAATTCCAGACGAAAACACGATAAAAACATCATTATAATCGTTTTTAAAACTTATAAGTTTGATAGCTGCAACAACTTCGTTTGGAATCTTCACAGTGGTTATCTTTAGATAGTAAAGTAACAAGGAATTCATAAAAAGTGAATTGATAAGATAAAGTTATATTTTTATGAGGCAAGTGGAAATTGGGCAGTTAATATTGCCGTTGCACAAAATTTGTACGCTAGCGATAGATTAATTAAGTCATTCAGTATTTATTTTTAATTACAATTAAGTACTTTTTTCATTTATTATTAAAAGTAAAATAGACAGTTTTAGTTTTTGTGATTTGATTAATAAAAATTTGTGGCAACACTCATTAACAATTATTTGCAGTTTTCACTTCCTGAACTGAATATACATAGGTAAATCCATCTGAGATTTTATTTAGAAAATTAATAAATTCAAATAACCACAGTTTGATCCAATTCAAGTTCTACCGTGAATAGAATCTGAATAAAACTAACGAGCGATATTATAATAATTTGGCCGTTATAAAATATGCTGCTCTGTGGTAAAATCTAAATCCCTGAAGAGTGTAAATTCACGACCCTAAATCCGAGGTAAAGTTTGCTAAATAGGAAGGAAGTTTAGATTAACTCCGTAGATGATGCTACAGAAAGTTCCAGACTCTGAGAGAATACTTAATTATGAGAGGGCTTTAGCTAATTTTAATGATTATCTTGGCGGTTTCTATTTAGCATTACATTAACAGTCGTGAAGTACTTTCTATGGACGTTTCTATAAGGCCCGATGTTTACCTAAAGAACTTGACAGACGTCAACTCTTTGACAACTAAACTAATCTAAATAATCTCACAGCACCTAAGTTTTCATATTTTTTTATAGATATCCATGTGTGAGAAAGATGGCAACATTTATAGTGCTGTCAAATTAGGTTCGTTTAAAAAAAAGAACACCAGAATCAGTATCAATGTGTTACAAGTGTCTCAACATACATACGCGTATTGTGCCTAGCACAACTACGAGTATGGCGTAAATATACGTAGCGTGTATTCGATGGAAAAGTGTATACTATTTACGAGTGTCAGGAGCGATTCTGGCGGACGTGAATGGCGTACACTTTTCTATCGAATACTCGCTACATAATTCTACGTCAAAGTTGTGCTAGGTACAATGTTCATACAAAGCAGAATACCATGCAGTCTCTCAGCACTTAGGTCTACATCGGGCCTTATAACATATTCCATTATCCATTTCATTTTTCCAGAAATCAGTACTAAATTCTTAGAAAAACTTGGTTCTGACAAAATGTTTGGTAAATTGATTAAAATTTAATTACAAATCAAATTTGCTGTCGAAAATTTCCAGAAATTTCTGTCGTCGACATCAGTACTAAGAATTATAAAATGTCTGTCCCTTTAGTTCGTAAATTCATTATAATTTGAAAATCAGTGTCACAGAGTTGTGCGGAAACAATATTGAGTTCGCAAAATCAGTGCTTGTTTAAATTAAAATTCTAAGAACTTAAATTGTTAATTGCAATCAAAGTTTTGACATCCCATTTTTTTCGTATAAACTGTATGATTTGTTAAGGTGTGTACATACAATTTGTAAGACTAGAATAAAGGCACGATAAATGCTTTGAATGTACTGAGAAATAAACGATTGAATTTCATATGAATTGCATATTATTATTTTTATTTTACTTAGGTCCTAAAAATTACCAAGCTAAGGAATTAAAAATTAAAATTAAAGTTGGAGTTATTTGTAAAGGGTGTGCTGTACGTAGTAAAAATAAGCTAACTGTCGTCAACAAAATAAAAAGCCGCTTTCTAAGGAATCGGCCATGAAATTTTTGTCTTTTTTTTTATGTAATTGAGTGACGAGACAAGCAAATCGCTCGCCTGATGTTAAACGTCACGTTTGCCCATAACAGGTCTGCGCCACCCAGAATTTTGAACTCGCAGAATTCAAAACCCTGCGTGGCACAGCACTGCGCTCGTCACTCTGAGATATAAGTTGTTTAATCTCCCATTTGCCCTGTAATTTCACTGGAAACAATGCCCTTCCAACCGGAACACAGTAATGTTTGCACATTACTGCTTGGCGGTGGAATAACTGGCAAAGGTGTGGTACTTCCCCAGGCGGGCTCTGCAAAAGAGCCCTACCACTACAAATAATAATAAAATATTCTTCATACGCTGAAACGGCTCAACAGAATTGAATGAAATTTGAAGCAGAAATAGTTTAATTATTGGATTAACACAAACTACACGCCGTTTTCATCACCGCCCAGGTGAAACCGCAGGGCGCAGATAATGTAAATGCCAGTTGCTGCCAGTTATATGCCCTAATTTACAATCTCCTTGGCTGGTCCCGTATCAAAAAAATAAGCCATCCTAAAAAGCCCAATGCGTCAAAGCGTATTTTACCCTATTTGTGTATAACACAAGTTATCCACATCCACCGATACCTATATACATACATATTATATACCTATAACAGCCAAGACTATTCTCGTGACCAACTTCGACCAAACCGTCAAAAAACAACTGCCTGTTTTAAAAATAGCACTAATCACAATCACGTAGAAAACACGAAAAAGCACTTCCAAATCGTATTCATACCCGTTAACAGATGGGCACAATTTATAAATCCCACTGTTATTCTGGGATCCATTTCCACTTAATATGCCAGAATCAATTACGAAACGAAAACAATTCTAAATAGTTTCCTTATCTCTACGTAACGTTATAATAAACCCGTGCTAATCCTTTAGATTGGATCTCAGAATAGCGCCCGACTCTAGCAACAAGTGATTTCGACACCACACGAGATTCTACCTTATCTCAAGGAATTTAAGTCTTATAATTCCTCGTTAATGATTTGTTTACACGCAGGGAAGTCTTCAAAAGGCTTTTATGCAGCTATTTCTGCTTTTTACACTCTTTGTTGATGGTGAATGTAAGCGATATTCTTGAGATGCAGCGTTTGTTATTTTAAGAGTACTTTCAGCTGTAATTTTAAACGCTTGGCAATTATTTTGTATCAGTGATAGGGTTCAGGATCGATCGTTGGCGTTTGTGATTGAAATGGAAAAGCAAGGTTCATTTCATTTCACGACAGGTTTACGCCATGTTGTGCCATGCCGGCTCTAGCGAAATGGTAATTACCGGTGTTGCGGCGGTGATACTTCCGGTGCCTGACTTCCGGTCCAGTGAAAGGTGATTAATTTATATTAAACATTACATAACTGTAAATGAGAAAGTTTGTGTACGTATGTTTTGGGCCCATTTTTGTTGACAAAATTTAGGTGTGACATTTTCGCATTTGGAATACATTATAAAGGTAAAAATTATTTAGAACTAGCTGCCCCGGCGGTTTCGCCCGCTGTTTTTTTTTTACTTTTAAACCTTCCCTGAACTTCCACAAATATTTCAAGATTAAAATAAGCGAAATCGGTCCAACCATTCTCGAGTTATAGCCAGACAAAACGAACAGCGATTCATTTTATATGAGAAGATAAATTTTAGTTTTTACTCTTGACTAACTAAAACACTACTTTTTCTCCTAAAAATATGTTCCTATGAAATGGCAAGTAACCCAGATGGAGGCTGCTAGTTAGTTCAAAAGCAATCATAGCACAAATCATTGACCGTGTCAACCGTTTACGTACACACCGTATTTCCGGAGTAATATGAATCAGTCTTTGTAGTGTACATACTCGCATGTAGCGATTGCATTAATCATTTGCTGAACAATAATCTAATAACAGACATAATAGTAGGTATGTCCCTTTCACTTTCATAAAAGGTCCGTCAAGCTATCCTTGTCATATGATATCAGTATATTTGCCAGTTATTCCACCGCCAAGCAGTAATGCGCAAACATTACTGTGTTCCGGTTGGAAGGGCATTGTTTCCAGTGAAATTACAGGGCAAATGGGAGATTAAACAACTTATATCTCAGGGTGACGAGCGCAGTGCTGAGCCGCGCAACGTCTTGAAATCTGCGAGTTCAAAATTCTGGGTGGTGCAGACCTGTTATGGGCAAACGTGACGTTTAACATCAGGCGAGCGATTTGCTCGTCTCGTCACTCAATTACATAAAAAAAAAGATAAAAAGTCAAATTTTAACTCGTGTAGAAGTTTTAAGTCTCGATTGTCACAAAATGAGGTTGCACAGACGCTATCACTATTGTGATTTGTAATCCTACTATCCTATTCCTACGACTATTAAAATGTCGACAATGTTTGAATGTCACACAAAAAGTAGCTTACACCCTGGACTTACATACTCGTATAATTAAGCCCCACATAATTAAGCTGAAACCACGAAGCGCGGCTAGTATGAAATAAGTGCAAAGAAGCGACGGGCCGCCAGTTGGTAAGAGGTCACCGTCAATGGACACCTTCATTACCTGAATCACCTTCACTTTCATTACTGTAATGTCTGCACAAAACGTGAGTTTCAATTCCCCGCAAAGATCCACCGTAACCGTGGACTGGATTAGTAATTCTCACCGGCACGTGGCCACTCGGACAACTATTCGCTCAATTTAAACTTCAGCATTAAAACATCGCTTACTCTGAACGATGCGATATCGGAACAGTAGGTATAAACCGACTGAAACGGAGAGACTGAAAGTATGAAAGCTGCATTAGGTAAAGAATAAATAATACACTTTAAAGGGGCTAACGTTTTAACTATAATTTACTAGCCAATGTTACTTAAAACTGGCCTTTTAAGAAGAACTAATCTGATTTATTGATGTGTAAAATTGCTACTCTTTATTCATTTACAATTCAAACCATAGGTACTTACCTATACCTATTTACCATCAAATAGATACTTAATCCTTAATCTTACTTAATCCAAAACGCAGACAACAACGACACCGCTTTTGTATAATTAATCTACTGTTTGCCAAAGTCGTATCGGTCAGCAGAAGCACAGATCACGAAACGACAATGTCGGCGAGTCGACGCCTGTTTTCGAAGGCATTTCATCGCTAATCGCTTTTAAGTTTACCGCTTCAAGTTACGCTGTGGAATGCGCAACTTGGCGAATGTTAAAACACTGTTTTGTTTATAACTAAAGCCACAAAGATTCTGAATGGTTTCCGCGAACAGCACAAGTCGTTATAGTCTGATAAAACTTTACGCCTTTCTACCTGCAATAATGGCTTTTATGTCATTTGCTTTGTATTAATCTTAGGATATGTTTTAGTGTGTAACAAAAGCTGTAGGTATACAGTTGCATATTTTGGAACTCCACTGCTTTTTTTTTACTTAATTTTGCTAATTTTTTTTTTTTTTTTTATGTGTTTGAGTGACGAGTGCTAGTACCTAGTGTATTTATTATCGTCATCATTAGTTTAATAGATATACAGAGTTAAAAGGAAAGGATATGCTAAGTCGGAAAGAGTTTCGAAAAGGGTAGATAGTACTCATCATTATGAACAACTTTTACTGAAGGACCAACTCTGAAATAAAAAAAAACAGTTGTTCAATAAAAAGAAATCAATAACACTCAACAAAACCCATCTGCCACTACCTTACTACTGTGTTAACCCCTTACTCTTTTTTTTTTTTTTTTGTTTACCCAGTGGAAATCCTTTATGGATACCACGCCCGCCCCGGGGGAGGCAGGGTGGTTATGTGGGAGTCTCCGCCCTGCGGCGGCATACCCACTAAAACCACTGGGGTGTTCGGCATCCGCCTGAGATGGGGCAAGGTGGGGTCGCGTTAGCAATCGCCACCTCGCCCCGGCGATGAGCCCGATTAGGGCCCCCCGCGCCTATGGAGGGGTGACCCTGTTCCCCAGGATCACCCCCCAGACAGTCAGTGTGGGGTCGTGCAGGCCGGGAGAGTCCCCCGACTCTCCCGGCAACCCCACTGCAGAGGTGCGAGGAGACGGGCGAACCGCCTCCTCGCTCCCCCGTCTGCGCCGGAGCGGGTCAGATCGGGCATCGTCCTCTCTGACCCGCTCCGCGGCCTCCTTCTGCGTCATCACCTCTTCGCAGAAGGAGACCCCGGCCTGCCACGATCTCTCGCCACCAAGCACGGCTTTCACCACGCTCGGCAACGAGAGATCCCGGCCTATGTAGGCCGAAAGCGTATGCCGCTGGGGGGGCCCCATGCGGCACACGCTTCCAGCGTCCACCCTCCTCCTTTCCTTGCACTCCCGACCGCAACCCACATGCGGCGAGGAGCACAAGGAAAACCCCCCTGGTGGCAGCAATGCCACCGTCCAAACCATCACGCTGTGCCCTCTGCTAGTCAGAGGGACACGCGGATGGGCCCACCGTGTCGGGTTATTTGCCAGCGTGCGGTAATACTGCATAAAAGCTGCAGTATTACCGCACGCTGCTGCCCAGGGTGCACCACGAGGAGGTTACCCGACCTAGCACCCCCAACCCCTTACTCTTACCTTAGCCATACCCAGAGCCTCATACCGAGCATAATCCTCGAATTCGTTTTCCTACTGCCTTCTGCCAGAGCTCATAGATAGAGAGGTAGATAGACTGATAGATGTATAGATAGATAGATTTATAAACTCCTGTAGACCGCCTAAAATGTCTCTAGCATGGTTTAACAGTTGTTGCCGTAGGACAGAAACTGGGACCTAAAATGTTGCGTTTCATCTGATCTAGGATGTTTTAACTGGCGATATGATATGCAGGTCGACTCGGACTACGTTTGCGATTCGCAGTAAGTAACGGTTCTATAATAACGCTGTATTGTATGTACTATTCAGAAATGAAATAGTAACCAAACATACATCCAAAATATCAGAGGTCAGAGTGAATAGGTATCTTCTAAGTCTGCGTGCTTCATCTTCGACCACATCGTCGCTTACAATCAGGCGAGTTGGTGGTCAAACGCGGACTAGTTTACGTTAAAAAAATATATATACTTTTCTAATTACGTACGGAACACAAGATGAGTCCTTCTGACGAGATGAAAGCCGGCGAAACGCAAAATTACTAGAAATAGAAACAAAATCCTCAGAGATCCGAGAATGCGATATGATTTACTTCCGTTAATGGATTCGAAGAACTGTGGATTGTGGAACCGGAAACGGTTCCATTTTCCATTACGTAATTGTAGGAAACAGCTAATAGGCGCATGTCACATAATGGGTTCGTCGAATTATCGTTAAAATTTATAAAAAAATAATAATAATATTTTCTTCCCGGGACCAAATCGAACGCACTTGTTAAAATAGGGCAATGAAAATACTATAGTTTTAAGGGAGCTTTTAATGTTTCACTCTAAGTGTAACTTTACTATAGAATGTACCTAATAATTAAACAAGAAAAATACAAGAATCCTTAGCGTGATTCTCAGGATAGTGTACAAGTACGAGTAGTTCAACTAAATAATTTTTTAAAAGGTATTTTTAGGTTAAAACTCAGATTAGTCGGTACCAACTAACAAATAGAAACTAATTCTTTCTAATAAAATTCTTAAATTGGAGGCGGGCGTTGCTACCCGCACAGTTTTAACAGACAGGGACACAGATTTAACTACTGCGGGCAGCATCGTTTCTCTTGTTTTTTAGCTATTAAGAGCTCTGCCTCATTGGCGACGTCGCCAGCGGCGCAGGCCTGGCTACTTCTGGCATCCAAAGGTCGCCAAGTCGAGTGGCCATGGAGTCTCGACAGTCAGTTCGTTTACGTCGTCAGGAATGGATGTAGAAGAAATCGCAGTTCTTTGTTATCTGAAATCGTCCAAATTGGCGGCTGACTGGCGACTGAGTGAGCGAGGTGCAGTTTACCGTGTACATTATAGTGGCAACGTCGCCAAGCCGCCAGAGTATCCAGAAGCCACGTAGAGAACTGTAGCTCGTGGCCACGCTTCCAATTTGGCGACGTTGCCAAACCGTCGCCAAGTGAGTTAGGTACCATACATTTCAATATTAACTGCTTGGATACGTCGCCGGCGACGTCGCCATGGCGCCTTAATGAGGCAGAGCTCTAAGTTTTTTGTACAAATAAAGAATTTGAACTTCCTTGTTCAAAAACGTAACATCAAAACCACAAGATCTTATCCAAAGGCTGCTCCTCGAGCCATCAACAATAGTAGCCCAGATTGTACCAAGACTCGGAAAGCACATTTTCCATTCATTTCCATACCAGCTATCAGAATAAAACGAGCCATGTTTGCGTAAGGCGATTGTGCGCGATCCTTTGTTCCCCTGCCTCCATTCTGCTTCCGTGCGTCTTGGGGGAATATACCTTAGGACACGGCTCTTAGCTTTGATTATTTACTAACTAGCTGTTCCCCCTGCCACGCTTCGCTGTGGATAAAAAAAGAAAAAAAATAAAAATAAAATATAGCCTATGTTACTTTGGGATAATGTAGCTTCGAATGGTGAAAGAATTTTTGAAATCGGATCAGTAGTTTTTGAGTTTATTCCACACAAACATCCAAAAATACAAAAATACAAATTTTTCCTCTTTATAATATTAGTATAGATAATTGTTATGCAAATAGACAGTGGTTTAGTTTTTAATTTAAGTACTTTTTAATATTTGTATGTATCTGCATAATTTAAGTCGCTGTGAATAAATGAATTGATAGTGGTTTAATTTGGTGAGTTCGATTTTTTGTGTCATAAAACCACTGCTACTTTATTTTAACTGTTTTTAGACTTTCCTTTTTGTAGTGTCAAAACAGAATTATCATATTGTATGGTATGAAAATAAAAACTGGCATGGTTTTGACACAGTTTGTTATTCGACTCAATCATGCGTTAGATTTTTCAGTAACGTAATTAATCCGTGGTAAATCATTAAAAAAAAGCTAACCCATTCGGTATTTTTTCTATAAACACCATTGTTTTTGTAGTAAATTCCGAAAGCAAAAATAAACTAATACAACAGTGAGATAATTTTTTTTATAAATAACTCTTCTTGTCGCACTGCCTAAAGTAAATAAAGTTGTAAAAATTTGTAAATGTTAATAAATTAAATTGTAATAGTTAAAACTCACGGACCGTGGAGTCTGTGGTGTTTAATAAACTTTATATAAAAAAAACAGTGAGATAAAAAAGTCTATGGATAATGATGGTGATTTATTTTATTCTTTTTTATAATATTTTTTTCCGCGCTCTACAAAACTTATTTTAAACACATTTTCAGTTCATAATTCGGGTAAATATTATTTGTTAGTTTCACATCCAGCCCTGTATTTGTCCTCTCTCTGCACCCATAGTTCTCTGGATATCTGCCATTCCTCAAGGAATTAGTTCCCAAGTGCATGGACGGTCTGTATGTGGGTTCCGTATTTGTACTACTACTTTGAACAAACTGAACAGTTTTATTGTCTGAATTTTGGAATGTGTTTTGAGTAAGGCTGTGAATACACCTAAAAACTTAAACCAAAAAGGTTTCCTGTTCCTTTTATTTTGTAAGAAGAAGTGGGTGCGTGAACAAATTAAGAATCTAGGAGACTTGTCGCTAAAAGCAATTTCATTCAGGCTGGTGAATGACGAGGTTTTTATCTTTTTTTGTATCCTTTAAATAACCGTTATTTTACTGAAATATACTACATAAGCCAATTGGTTACTTTAAACCAATTTGCTTTTGAAGTAACTGTAGCTGCACACAAAATTATCATGAAAATCAGCTCAGCCAATACGGAGCAGAGTGGTGCAATTATACTAAGTTAGGCACATAAGGCCCAAGTTTGAAGGCATAAGTTGACAGATCTAATTATGTTTAAAGTATTGCTGTCCTTATATTATAAGTTGCAATGACAAAGACCGAGATATTTTTAGTTAGTTTAGATCTGTCAAATAAAGCCTTCAAACTTGGGCCCACTATATTGATAGTCTACATCAAAACCCCCGTAGCAGTTAATCCGTTTCAGAGCTACGTCACTACGACTAACTACAGTGCTACGGAGCTACGGAGCTACGCGCCTGCGAAACAGAATCAGTAAGTATGACAGTTACGTTCACTTTACCTGACACATATTAAGCACCATGTACATTTGCATCCTTCTTCATGACAGTCCTAAGAACCTATAGGTATACCCTGGAATAACGGATAGCCCTGAATTAACAGACAGGGTACTTTTCATAATCATAGTTTTCTCCGTTTTTTAACACCGTTCTTTTTTGTGTGGGAAAGAAACCACGAGGCGCATGCAGTTAGTAAAATGTAATATCTAATCTGACGAGTACGTAAACCAACAAACGTGTCAAGTAGCTAAACGTGATCTAACCAGTAAAAGTCCTTCAGGGGATGCAAGCTTGTGTGCTTGTATTTAAAAAACTGTAACCCGACTAAGTAAAGAAATATACGATTGGGCGCAATATGTCATTTTGATTTTTTATGATTTCAAATTTCCTACTAACACTTGTGCAATAAAAACGATTCAACAACATACCGCTTATCAAAACCAGTTCAGCCGTTTAATGTTTCCGAGGAAATATAGTTACTCTTATTGAGCTGTAATTTCTGATCTGAACAATAAAAAGTTAATCTATTTATCCACCTATCTATCCACATATTTACTCAGGTAAAATACATAACCTCTTTTTGGTCTTCAGCGCACTCAGTAAATGCACTACGTTTATTCAACAAACCTTTTTTTTTACTTTTTTAGTAAAATAGCTAATCGGGCGTGGGTTTGCCTGCAGGCAGGCCTGTTTATTGCCTCCCTAAATCGCAGGCATCACGCTAGCCACGGTCAAAGGATAAACGGTGGGAATTAACAGCCAGCCTCGGTCTATTCCGGTTGCCATGCAATGTAATGTAATGACGCTCGGTTAAGAGAGATAAAGAGTCGTCAGTCATATCTTTCGTGAATTTTTTTAACACAAGTGAAAGTATTACCTAGAGGTATATACACTGAGAAAAATGGTAATCAAAATTCCGATGAATTCACCTAAAGTACGGAGCATACTGACAATCTCCAAAAAGTACGATGATTAGCACCAGTTATTACAACTATCTTAATTTATGGTTCTCATCCTAAAAACTGGTGCTAGTACTAGTTTTTACGAGGACAACCATATTATGATAGTTATCACCGTAAAAACTGGTGCTAATCATCGTACTTTTTGGTAATTGTCAGTATGCTCCGTACTTTAGGTGAAATTTTTCTCAGTGTTATACAAAGTATTTAACGAAAAAAACGACATTAAATAAATAAACATTTCACACTCATTGCTCCCCACTCGGAATACCCTAAGTCGGGGATGGACCACACAAAGACAGTGACAACTAGCACCCGGACCCAGAACAGATATTTAATTTCATCATTCAAACATCTGCCGGGAGTCGAATCCGGGACCTCTGACTAAAAAGGCGGATATACTACCGCTGAGCCAAACATGTCATCTTTGAATGGAATAATTTTGTGGTCGGGATTTTTTGATTTGGGGGGTTTTCCATCAAAAAGAGGGGAAATTTGCTGCAGCGCCATTTACCGACCGATTTTGATAAAATTTGGCAGAAGTAGGGTAAGGTGGTATAGGAGTACGCACTTAAGCTTCAAAGCGATGAAAAAGAAAATCAAATACATTGTACAAATCAGTTTTTGTTTTAATTGAAAGAAAATGTTATTGTCTAATTAAATTATGAGTGAGAATTAAAAATCTTAATAATATTTTGAATAACAAACTAAAAACTACTTAAAGGGATTTGCGAACTCTTACACATACGGTCGTTTAAGAATACGCACGGGTGTTGATAAGAGTACGCAAACATCAGTCGATACATAAATCACAAATAAAGTTGCCCACATTTATGTAAGCGGTGCATTTCTCATGCCACCAAGCTTTACACGTACAACACTCGATCCAGTCCTCACAAATAGGTTCTTCGTATACTTCTTCACATCCTCCACACTTCCAAATCTAATCCAAATCTAATAAATAAAATAAATCTACTTCATAATACATGCCATCTATTTTTTTTATGTATTTGCACAACTCTTGCTCCATTTCTGGTGTAAAAGTAGTATCGTATCTCCCCAGAGATGTAGCTGGTGTGGATCTCTTTAGCCTCTTACGAAGAGTGGCTTCATTTATTTCCAATGAACGTGCAAGATTCACCGTCATTAACTCGCTGCCTTGCATTTTCAAGGTCCGAAAGTGACCATAGACTTCGCTCAGTAGTCCGTTTCCTTCGGGACATACTGAAAGAAAATAAAAAACATAATTTTTAACAACAGTCGTACAAGAGTACGCGCGTACTGCTATACACCTAAGCGTTTCGAATTCTTATCCGACGTGCACATTTTAATCAAATGTGACAGGTGCTGTCATCTATTGGTGAATAGCGAAAACACTTTCGTTTCGATCAAATACCTTGATAAACCGGCGTGCGAAATCATAGATTGTTTTTTCTTTTGTGTTATTGTATATATTAATTGTAATGCTTTGAAAATGTCAAAAATAAATAACAAATTGCAAGAAAACATTCAAACTTACCTGGCTTCTCCAATTTATTGCACTTTTCAATATTTTTTGGACACAAACACCTACGCTGACTGCCGGTCTAAACACAACTGAAGTTAGCTTCAACTAGCAAACTGCTTCGTCACTAGCTTCACTGCGTACTCTTATCGCCCGCGTACTCCTATACCACTCTACCCTATATCGTACCTAATTCTGAAGAAGAATTTCGAAAATGAGTAAAATGAGTCAAGAGGTTGTCTAGATAAAACATTAATTGTCGCAAAAAAGTTCTCGAGCAAAGTCTATTCGCAGAACTACTAGTTTTTAAAGTGAGTTCATATACGCCGAGTGCCTATAAAACCACCCGACTAAGTCGTGGTCTTTGCATGTTCGCTCATAATAGCTTTGGCGCCACTGTCTTCGCGGTAACCGGAAACAATTTATTACAATAATTTCCGGTTTAAGCACCCATTTGAAACTTCAACTCTTCGCGACGGATGACTAATTGAAAGAATTTGCGATGACGTAATATGGAAATCTGGAGTTGGATTATTTTGTTTTGAAGACATTTAAATATTTTTTACAGAATTTTAAATCGTAATGATATTGAAGCCAATTACGACTACCGGTGTAAAAGCTGCTCACCGAGAAAATAGTAAAAGTAGAGAAATAAATTATTTTTTTAAAATAACCACTCAAACTACTTCTTAAATTTCCTATGATAATGTTGTATTTGTGATCAAAATAATTTAATTTTTCTTTAAACCTTGCCAAATAAAATTCAAAAATAAACAACATGACACACTCTCTCACTCTAATAAAGACAGAGATAACTAGCACTTAGACCAAGCAAGTATTAGATCCTTTCTCAAAGCCAGCCGGGAATCGAACCCGAGACCTCTTGTTTACACGGCAAACTCACAACCACTGAGCCACCCAGTCGTAAATTCAAGCACAATTCTAACCTAAGCCCATCAAAACCCGTTAAAAACCAAACCGTCCTCATTTACACAGAACAGCGCAAGTTAAACAGGCGATTACGATTCGCAGCGGCTCGCGAGCAGCCGGCGCCGTGTCATTAAAGGTTACATCGCCGGGATTAAAAAGAGATCTCAGAGCTCCGCGGGGAAATGGAAATGCACTTAATGCATACGTAATCAAATTATCCTGGCGAGCGGAACGGAACGCCCTGCGGTGGCCGCTCTTACACCGTGCGGTAATGCTATTAAACTTCCATTTAACGTTATTTAGTGCGTCATGTAATGTCATTATTATGCTTTTAAACTCGCAGATTTTGTAAAATTTTATGCGTATTTTTATGTTGTAGCACGGACAAACTATAGAATATGATCTGAATATGATTTTAGAAAATTAAAAGAGTGGGAGCTGTTAGAGAAATAAATATTTATATCTTTTACACGATTGATTTGATAATTATCATTATGATCGTTAATTAGTGCCGAGTAAAGGATCCGCTTTGATACACCATCTGATTGTAAATTTTCGAATACCTTACCGTTTTGCAATCTATATAAATAGACAATAATTTTAATTAATTAATAATTATTAATCTATACAACTTTTTACCTGGCTCGGATACAGCGTTTCTAAGCTTACAGGTCCACGTCCACTTTGATTGCGTTACGATTGCGCCTTACGGTTTAAAAGCACCCAAACCAGCTCCACTACTAAAGATTCAAAATCAAGAAGAAGACTTACCAAATGTCCCCGAATTGCAGTTTAATATTATTATTAAATGCTTTAATGCTCCACTGTAGGTCGGATGTCACGTTACATTGTAGGCCCGGGTGTTAGTCGTATAGTAACATCCGCTAAGCTATGTCTGGGGCTTTCTGGGGCCCTAAAAATTCTAAAATCCCAGCTAGCACTCGGTTTATGCAAACTTTGGACCTTCTTGGTTGTTGGTAGCGCATCTTATGTACTTGTAAACAGGTTTCGGGTATGAACTGCCCTAGTTTGAAATATGGGAATTAACCTATTACCGACCACTCAACCTTTTTAATCCTCCCACTGCAGCAATACAGGTCCACCCTCGAAGGGTGATTAAGCCGTATTACACCACGCTGGCCAAGGGCGGGCTAGTGGATTGACATACACCATTGTGTTTCGTCTAGGTTTTCCTTTTTTTTTATTGGAAGATAGGCTTGCGTTTGTCCGCCATCTCGCCTGATGGGAAGCAACGATGTGGTCTACGATGGAGCACGCTTGCTTCTTTCCTCGCGATGTTTTCCCATACCGAAAAGCCAGTGTCATGTAAATTCGTACGTAAGTTGCAAATAACGCATTGGTACGAGTCGGGGTTTGAACCCGTCACCTCAAGAATGCGAAGCGGCTGTTCTCCCACTGTGCTACCACGATACATACACTATACGACAGACTATGTACCTACTCACGTTCTATCGATGCTTTACGTTTCCAGCTCGGCACGGCACGGCCCGGTGTGATATAAAACGCACTTAACGCAGCAATGAAGCAGCTGAAGCACCGAAACGCAGCGTGCATTTAATGGCAACTTGTCTTGATTTATGTGTTGCAAAATGTATAAAAATAGGCTCTATGAGCTTGAACTAAAGCTTGATTTTACATAAATACTAGATGAAAAATATGAAGTGAACATCTATCAAGCATAGGTATAATATTACTAAAATTGCTGAAGACAGACTATTTTTGTTTTCGCTATCTTTCTCTTTTTTCAATTGTTTATTTTTTTTAATGGTATCGGCTAACAATCAGCGGTCACCTGCAAAGAAATGGTCACCGCTGCGTAATACATAATAATTAGGTACAACTGCAACTGCGGCTGTGTGTTGATAATTGTTTAAATTACCTAAAAAATTACATAAACGATTATCAACTTATCTCGTATTTCGTACACTTTCAATATTTATATCATAATACCTGATATTTTAAAATCTTTTCTGTTATTTTAGCCGCCCGCCGCGTCGATGATATTCGCCTTAAGATAAGAAGAATTAATGGTATGCAGATTGCTCAAAAACCTCGTAAAATCAAAACAAGCGCTTGCTTACTTTGTTTGTGAGGGCATCCGAGTTTTCAAAATATTTATTCAGATTCTCACAACATTCGTATTCTGAATCTATATGTTTTTTACTAATGTCAATATAAAAATGTAAATAACATTACAGTTGGGCTATTGTTACTATGTTTTATGAACAAACATTTATGTAATTGAATGCCTTCAACAAACTGCAAAAACTGCAACAAAAAATCCTATTTAAAACGAAACTAAAATGAAAACCTTAAATTTATTTTCACGAATAGAATTTAACGCCAACTCATATCCAAATCCTACACTAACTAAACAAAAATAGAAACGCTCTGAAGTGTTATGAAAATGGATCAGATTTTAAATAATTTCATATTCTCACATAGAGGAAAGTTTTAAAAAGTTTCTCCGGCCTGGGACGGTCGCGGCCATTCACTAATGAATACATAAATAAAACAGCGACTTTCGAATTTAACAGCCCAGCTCCAGAACCTTCATGAAAATTTCAAGAGTTTTCAAAATAAAAAAATGTGGCTCACGAAAAGTGGACCCGAAAAAATCAGCGCAATTTCAGAGAAAAATTTGCATTTTTGATTACGCAAATCGTAACGAGTTGGAAGAGATATTTTTGCGAATTTTTCACGAATTTTCCGACAGTTTGATGGTAATTTTTCAATTTTTTGATGAGTTTACAGAGCTCGGTGCTCTGCTCACACTTCACTCGAGGACCGTGAGGTGTTCAAGCGTGAGTACTTTAGAGTTTCCATGATATTCAACCTTTTAAAGTTACTCTACACAACTATTATAATAACTTAATAGCAAATTTAACTGACGCTCTCAGCCCATAAATAAATAGGAATTACTCGTTATAGCATCCTACGATCGAGTTAACATCCTGCTGTACTGTACCTTCCTTTATTTAAAACTGCTTAATTTTAACCTAAAATAAACTAAAAACTATCCTTCAAACTCGGACTGAAGACCAATTTTCTAGTTATGTACCAGAGCATCATGAACCCATTATAATTATCTAAAACTGACGACAGAAAGTATGAGGAACGTTTTAGGTAGAAACAAGTTTAATGTCAGAATATCTAGCGGTTACTATCAGATAACGACTCAAACTACTTATCTACACTTCTACACTTATTTATGAAGAAGTAAAGTCAGACAGTTGGTATATTTATAGGGAATTAATCTCTAAAAGTAATAGTTTGGTATAAATAATTATTTCACTAATGGAAAGCTTCGCTATCACTGGGTGTTATAGGCGTCTTAAAGCTCCAAGTTTACAAGTCCGAAGACCTATTAGCACTGCACAGAACACGAAGTTCCGGGCATCAACTAATGTTTAATATCTGAACTGATCTAGTTACTCAGATCTACCAGGAACCAGGAAGTACCAGGAGTCCATAAACACAGTAGAGGTTTCTCGAGACTGAATAAAAAGTAATCAAATCACGTTAAATATTTAAGTACTCAGACAACAATAGCCCCTAATTTGGAAGTAGTAAAGAAGCATCGGTCCCGCGACCGTGGCGCCCCCTGCCGTAATGAACCCGCCCGTTTCCGGGACGGCCGCTATCTAGCTGTGAAATTAATCATTTCAAATAAAAGGAACAGGAAATGTAATTTCCGTTTTCACTTCTTTGAAAAATTAGACAACAATATGCTTTCGGTCTTTGTTATAAATTACTTTATTATTTATGGGCTTCCACGTGGCCGTGTAATTTTCAGGTTGAAAAGTAGTTTGAGCTGGAAAAATCAATTTACTCATTTATTCGACCAGAATAATGAGCTTCACAAAATCTTTCGACACCTTCGGGTAAAATTATAACCTAATTATTATGCTCTCACTTAAAAATATTTAGAAAATCAAATCAAAATTTCATAATGCCCTTGCAAAATAGGTAGGTAGGTAGGTACCTATATAACGATAATAATAGAATATGTTTATTACCTACAAGTGATGAAAATGTTGAATTTTACGAACTTCATTCAAGAACAAGATTTAAATCACTTCAGTAATCGAATCACAGATAAATCAAAACAAATAAAGACACGTTTAATTTTAAAATTACTTTTTGACAATCTAACACCCTAAAAGTCCCAAACAACATCAAAAAGAAGAAGAAAAAACTTTTTTCCAAAATTATTTCGAGTACTCGTTGTTTATCACTGGAGCAACGTAATGACAAAGAAAAATGCTTTGTAATCAGGGAGTTTCTTTGTTTCTACTTGTACACCGTCATTTAAAAACATAAAATTTGATTAAAATCGTACTTATATGAAAAAAAAACCTAGCAAATAATAACGACAACTCTGCTCAAGTATTGCATCGAAAACCTAAACAAATACACTCGAACATTTTGAAAACGTTGATGAACTTTATGCCCTTATTTGTTGCCCTCTTATTTCACTGCAAAGACTTACTTTTTAATAAATCTGAACAGAAAAAACAGAGACTTACGAACATGAGTATGCACTACCAAGCCATGTTCAAGGCATTTTCTAAAAAACATATCAAGGAAAAGCGCCTGAAAATATCATAGCTATTTTTACAAAACCGCGCTGCCATGTTCACGTCAGAACATTTCCAGTCGCACTTTTTCTAAATTCAAATGAGATAAAACAAGCGACGAAAATGGCACCCGAAAATGCTCTCCCAAAAAATAAGCATCGGATATTGTGGCGCGAAGTGCGTTTTTTTTAGTTCATCAAAAATGCAAAACTTGATGGAAATGCATGCAGTTGGTCTGAAAATCCGTCGCCTTGGTGAATACGGCTCAGACTAGAGTAGAACAGATTAGCAACTTCAAAGATACTTTTGACTCTTGTAAACTGTAAGGTTTTATTAAATAAACAAAAATACCTTTTTTATTTGAAAATTAACATAATTAATTATATAATTATATTAAGTTATTAATTTTGTTTTTCAATTAACCTATAATGTCCCACTGCCGGACAAAGGTCTCCCCAATTTTTTTCTATTTTTGCCGGTCTTGGGACAGCACCGCCCAGTCTTTTTTAAACTTCCCCAATTCGTAATATAACTAACAAAAATTGGCGTGTATGCAATATTGTTACACAATAACATCGAATATTCAAAAGTTAGTTACTAGAAATAATTTACAAATTAAAAACCATCTGCTAGTATAAAACTCAGCAATAATTTAAAAGCCTAAAGCTTCTGTGAGAAACTTGAACAAATGTCGAACATAAAACCACGCACTAGATTCTCAACTATCAACTTGCCAAACATCCGTTGTTGTCCAAACCCTGCTCGCTCAACAACCAGACATTGATATTTTTGTAATTAAGTTTTGTGTTTGTAAATGTTTGCATCAATTATTTAAGTTATTTGAGTCAGTAATTAATTTGTAACTTAATTTTGACAATTTTATTTTGTTTTAAATGTGTATTATCAATTTATTCATTCTTATTTACAACTTGACATTATTCTATTTTAATTTATATTATTTTGGATTGCTATTTTGTTATTATTTTTATTTGTTATTACGTAGTCTGGACTTACTGTATATAATTCATTTAATTTTTTTGTAATGTAATATATTTCATGGTGTATGTAACCTATCGCACGCCTTGGCTCTGCTGTGAGTGCGATAAGTAATCTATACTAATATTATAAAGAGGAAAGATTTGTATTTTTGTATTTTTGGATGTTTGTGTGGAATAAACTCAAAAACTACTGGACCGATTTCAAAAATTCTTTCACCATTCGAATGCTACATTATCCCAAAGTGACATAGGCAATATTTTTTTTTTATCCACAGCGAAGCGTGGCAGGGAACAGCTAGTTAATTATAAATAAATAAATAAATAAATGTCCAAATGAAACGTTATGTTTTATCATCGTACTTGTCCATCTGCTCCTTGATAGTGTGTGACACAGCGCCGCCCAGCGGCTCCGTCCGTTTGTGATGCAGATGATACCGCGATGCTCTAGTCCGAGTATCGACAGTTCTTTATGCTTTTGTTGCTTTGTAGCGGCAACACAGCGTGAAATGGGAGCTTTTCGTGTAAACCGCTGTCGATAAGCCTTTTTGGATAAACTATTAATACTCTTATAAAGCAGTTTAAAGAGCTAAACTTAGCTCTTTTATTCGTAAATACAGAGTTATAATAAGGAGAGAGTATGCTAAGCCGAAAAGAGCTCATAGTATCATCATTATAAATAACTTTAACAATGGCAACACAACCTGGAATTCGCGAAAAACAGCTCGGAAATCTTAGGAAAGCTCAGGAATCAGCGGTTCCATACATTTTGTCGAGTGTCATTTACATTTTTTTATGGAATAACTGACTTTTTTTTGCGAGTTCCGGGTTTCTCGCATAGTAGTTCATAATGATGATGAACTATGACCCGTTTTCTGCTAAGTATACCCTTCCCTTTTAACAACCTTGTACTAGATGTCGCTTAGATAGATAAATTAACCTCATTTAGCGTAATACAAAAATAATACATAATCATAAAAAGTAAATCACATCAGATGCCGTGATGCTTTTAGCGAATATTTACAATAATATATTCGTCAGCTTTTAGAGGCAATAAATTATTCTTATTTAAAAATCATCCATGTAATATTCAGTAGGAAAATAAGTGAGTGCCTGATCAGAATGTTCTCCAGGATTGCGTTCCCTCACGCGTCTCTCAAGGGTCTTATTGCGTATTGGGTTTGATAGCAATGGTCTTTATTATTTGTTTCGATTTCCTTAAAAAACTGTTTTTTTTTAATGTTATTTTTGTTTGGGAAGAGTCAATTATAGTTAAGAGATTATATTATAGATATCATATAAATTGCAATTAGGTAGGCAAATAGGCAAGTAGGTAATTTATTGACATTAAGAAACCACTTGATATTAGTTAATACTTGCAGTTAAATTAAATCTATATTAGTATTAAAATCAACCCTCTTGTGTTAGTCTTGCAAAAACTCAAAATGGCTCGTCTGATTTGTTTTTTGTATATCTCTTATTTTCTCCAACACGAAGATAGAAAGCGGATAAAACCGCGGAGCACAGCAAGTATTAAATATAAACGGAACCCTCATTAAGAATCATCCAAAAAGTTTGACACGAAATAGAGCCAGAATTACGTACACACGACTCGGCGGCATCGAATCGAAATGTATTCGATACTTCGTGACTTCCCAAGTTGGGAACTCTACTCGAACGCGTTATGTGTGCCATATTTCATGTCTTGTCGTGTAATGCTCACAACACTTGTTAGTTCAGTGTGAAATCGGTTCGAAAACTTTAGTTACGAAGGCGTTTTGAAAACGCGTTTAGCGGAACGTAGAAAATGCGTCTCCAACTTGTTTTGGAAAACTTGTTCATTTGTCAATCACTTATCTTCTTGTCGTCTACTTTGTGGTAACGTTTCATTTATCATAATAAATAACATCATATCTCTTATAATATATTTTCTTAGGATAACTACCTATACTGTCAGGAAGGTCTCTCCCAATTTCTTACAGTTTTTTCTGTCCTAGGCCAGCTACAGTAAATATTATGTCATGCTGACCGCCAAGTTTGATAATTATTTCATGCATAAAACTTTATTTATTGTTTTGTAAATAAAATCAAATATTTAATAAAGTATTTGTAGGATACGCAAAACGTCACATCATATTGCTCAACATTTATCTACCTACCTCTTAGAGCTCAGATCTAGGAAACTTAACCTCGATGTCCAACAATAAGTTTTATCTTTGACAGTAAACAGTAGGATCGGTAAATGTTTGAATATTCTTAATTTTACGTTCTTCTCCAGAACTAATGATGTGTGGTCACGGTCGTCGCTATACTCTTGAAATGCGAGTTGTTGAAATATATTTCTTTGTATTTTATACGACTTGTGATATATGTGACTGAACAAAAAGCTTAAGAAGACTATCAAAACTTTCAGGGAATGATTTTAAGACTTTTAGAGATACTCCAAAAAACCTCAAGTGAGCGATTTTTTGGCATGAATCCTATACCTACATTCCTCATCACATTTTCCTTACAATAAAATAGTTGGCAAGGTTTGGATGTTAAGCAGTTAAACGATTTTAGTTAGAAGTGAACGATCAGAAGAGATAAGATACCTAGAATTTGTAACAAAGACTGTAGTGTAGGTATTTAGTAGGTCCAACAGCCCTGGTGACAGAGTTTTAGGCCGACTGAAGGCTCCTGATATAGCCTGACGGTGGTTGTTATAGAGCAAACAGCTGATGGAGCATACAAATGAAAGTGTCAACTAAACCACAGAAGTTCACAGCTGAAGATACGAGTAGCACTGGCGGGCATCCATCCTTAAACCATCCATCCTTAAACCGACCGTCTCGGATGGCCCGTTGCACATAGTCAAGCTACGGTACGAGATCTATTTTGATCTGAAGAAATTTCGACCATGCAAGTGGAACCTCGAAGTAAATGAATAGTGTTATCCGCAACAATCTATACTAATATTATAAAGAGGAATGAATGAATGTGGTGATTTGTATTTTTGTATTTTTGGATGTTTGTGTGGAATAAACTCAAAAACTACTGGACCGATTTCAAAAATTCTTTCACCATTCGAATGCTACATTATCCCAAAGTGACATAGGCTATATATTTATTTTTTTTTCATTTTAAAACACAGCGAAGCGTGGCAGGGAACAGCTAGTATTCTATAATTTGACAACAATGCTGACTAACCTTTCTATTCTGTACAAACCAATGACTTGATAAACTATAGACAAGACATTTTAACAAACTTATTCACTCTGCAAACAATTCAGGTACGAGATGGGGGAGGACTATTGACCGAACGTTGGTTAATCCGACAAAGTGGTTTTCGCACACTAGGGCGGGCCACAGTCCAGACGTGCAGTATTTTAATACAATAGCGGCTTATCCTAATGGGCGCAAACCTTTATTGGACTGGATAATTCTATAGGTATGATTATCGCTAATGTGCTGGCTGAATATGCTCGTCCTATGGCAGGTTATCATAACCTGGTTATGGACAGTCTTAGAAGAAACAATGCCACAGTGAGGTCAGCAGTAAAAACTCTTTGATGCGAGCATCGAAAACATCTATTCATCCTATCACGATAAAAGCTAGAGTTAGCACTCTTCGTGTTAACATCATGGTGACTATGCCTATTGTCTAATGGAAGCTGGGTCCACCCTTTTATTCTCATGATCCAAAATAATGGTAAGGTTTTGCAGATTTACCGTGAATTGGCAACTGTTGAAGGCACTTGAGGCGGATATAAATGGTCGTCAGCTAAAATAAAATCATCCCGCTAATATAATAAATGTGAAAGTTTGTTTGTTTGGATGATTTGATTTTTGAATATTTGTTACACAAAAACAGAATGAATTAATATTTGGCTTTTATTCAAAGCGTTTAACGGTTACTGCAAGATAGGGGTAAAACTGCAGGGCACAGCTAGTTACTAAATAAAACCACTACAAAGGAAAAGACAATTTCAAGTTCATTTGAGAGTAAGAAGCTACAGAGAAATAAACGACTTCTAAAAAAAATAAAAAATAATTAATGGAAACTTGAAATTTATTGACCCTTACTATCACAACACGTATTTAAATCTAAGCGGTGCACATAGAACAACACACGAAAAAACGACAAGATTCTACAGTCAACAAACACGGCGTCCAAAATACCACAGCCAAACAGAAAAGTAATAAGTCGGTAAACTGTCTGTAGAACTGCACGCAACTAAGACACTGAGGATAGAAGTTTGGGCAAATGTGATAGCACCATAAGCAAGGACGTTTACGAAGTGTAGTCAACAGCGTATGGTGACAACCATAAATAGCTTGTTCGTCTCTTCTACGGTTCCTCATTGCTCTTTTCTTATCTTCTCTATCAATTTCCCTCTGTTCCTTTTTGTTCTTTCCCTTTCGTTCAAAAAATGCTCTGTAGAACCCAGAATTCTTAAAAATATCAACAAGTATCATCGTCATGTCAGAACCGGCAATGCTGTTTTGCATTTTCAATTTCTTTATCCTAATATAGTCAGAAAACCATTGTTTTAGGTTCTGAAATGCTTCGGCAGGGTGACGTATTTTCAACTTAGCGTACAACAATGACCTCTTTGGCTGGAAAAGTAGGTGAAATACAACATAAATCATATGAAAGGTAAACTCTAAAAATATCGTTATAGTACCCGTAATACAATCTGCGAAGCATGATGTATCGTCCATAACTGATTTGCCCTTTTGTTTCGCTTCCAATGCTGTTATCAGCTTTTTCCTTTCTTGAGCGAGTTTGGCTTGACGAGCATGGTAGTGGCGTACGAATGCACTTTCCTCGCGGGCTTTATTCTGGAGCGCACTTTGTTGATCTTTCTTTGATTTTTTCATCTTTTCTTTATCGGTCTTCTCCTTTTTTTCTTCTTCTTCTTTCTTACTTTTTAGAGTTTGTTTTACATCTTTCTTGTTTTTTTCACGTGTTTGTTCCTTACCTGGTTTTTGCACAGAACCACGTTTTTTATTGATACTTTGTTCAGGTCCATGTGCTTGTTCCTTACCTTGTTTTTGTTCAGAAACTTGGTTTATTTCTGTACCACCTTTTTTTTCAAGAACCTTTTTTAGTTTCTGAGCGCGTTTTTGTTCTTCGACGTTTGGTATACACGAAGGGTGGACGCATTCTGCTACCAGTTGTTTATTACTCAATGTTTTCAGAATAAAACACACGGCTTTGTCTTTCTTTACTGGTTGTCCGCATGGGCAAGACGGTTGTTTTGGTATTTTGGTTTTGGTTTTACATATAGCGTTGAAAAATTCAGTGATGCAAGATTCTTTTTTGATATTACTCTGATTTTGATTATTTCGCCAAAATTCTAATTCTTTTTGTTGTCGTTTTTCTGATTTACACGGAGCACAAATACCTTTACTTTTCGGCAGTGGTTTTTCTAATGGCGTGTGTTTTATTTTGTCTATTGCATCTGTAGAATTTAAGACACACATATTTTTTGAATTTAATTTAACAACGAATAACGATTCTTCTGTTAGATTGTCTGGCTTTGATTTCTTATTTAATTTTGAAGCATTTTTCTGTACTTCCGGCTTTTGTTTTTTGTTATCCTTTTGTTGTTTATTGTTCGCACACAAATGGTGACAACATCTTGTGCAATCACATACACATTCAGGCAATTCTTCTCTTGGTATGCATTTGCCTTTCTGCCCAAATGTCGTGCATATAGCTCGGTAGCATTTCACTGCAGAAGAATTATTAAACAGTCCAAGCCTCTCTTTATTATGTATAAGATGTGAGCATCTCCCATTTGCTCCTATTGATTTTAATGACACCGTTTCTATTGTATTGTCACATGAATCAGAACATGTTTTATTAACAACAAATTTTTGTATTTGATCTTTTCTGAGCTTGTTTGGTATTGCAGTTGTCACGAAATAACAATGTTGATTTCTATTGAAAACGTTTAGATACGATTTCAAACTACTTAAACTAAAAATATTTTGTTTTGCCGATTTTTGGTGACATTCACGAAATATTTTTTTGTCTATTTCGTCACGTGATTGTTTTTCGCAGGCATCTGTGACTTTTTTTATTCGAGGCTTTTGTATTATTTCTGTGTTCTTCGTTAAAAGCAACGGTATTAGTTGTTCTTGTTTTGTATTTCGTTGACATTGTATTCTTGTTTGATCTTTTAACTTTACTATCTGTCGATATAAAATTGGCTGTTTCTCTTCTTGCTTTCCTTTTTTCTGCTCTATTTGATCTCTCTGTTGGTCTTGTGTTTGCTTGTAATTTGTACTCGTATCTTGTACATCAACTTTATTTTTTTCTAATTTAGCTGATTTCTGATTTACTTTTATGTATGTTTTCAAATTAGATTGTTCTGCCACTCTTTGTCTTTTTTTGATGCAAACCTTTTGAAAGTACTTTTTACAAATAATGTATCTTTGTTTTTTTCTCTTAGTTTTACACCTCTTAATTTTTTTGCAATCTTGATTTGAGAAATTTGACGGTAACACGGTTGATTTTATTTCACTAGTCAACCGCTCTGACTGTGAGTGCAATAAGCATCGGCACCATTTGACCGCAGAAAAGGTGTCAATCACTCCAGGTCTCCGTTTAATGCGTCTAAGATTTGAACGTCTCCCATTGGTTCTGTTTGATTTTAACGGTATTACATTATGAGATGTGCTGCTATTGAAAATGTTTAAACATGATTTGAAACTGCATGTTTTGAAAATGCATCTGGATTTTGATTCGCAAAACAAAACGTTTTTATCAATCTTCTTATTTGCTTCTAAAACTTTTTTTTGCATGTGTGGCAGTGCTTTTATTTTTAACAGCTGTGATTTGGATTTACACAAACTGTAGGACGAAAGTCTCGATATTATTTGTTTTTGTTTAGTTTTTTGCTGATTTTGTTTTGCGATATGTTGTACTTCTTCTTTGTCGTTACTTCCTTGAAGTGCTTTTGATAGTAGCTGTTGTTCTTGCTTTGCTACATGCTGTTTTGACTTCTGTGTCTCTTTTTCTTCTTTACGTCTTATTCTCTCTCGTTTATTTGTTGTTTTCTCATGTTCTTTTAGAACTATCAGGCTTGCAACGCTTTTCTTTTCTCTTAGAAGACTAAGATTGCGATCCCAAATTACTTTTGTTACTGGGCCACATTCGCAATTTACTTTAGTTCTAGGGTCACATTTGTGAATTGGTCTAATTAGAGAGCCATTTTTGCCTGTCCATTTTTCTTTAAAAACAGGGTTTACATCGCCAAAAGTGGTCGAGCTACTGACGCTGCAAGCTGGATAGTCAACAGAAGCATACTTTTTAGACACGTGTTTGCTTTGAAAATTCTTCTGCTTAGCTTCGGGCTTAGTGGCAACTTTACATAATCGACATTTACAATGATGTTTAGTATTTTCACGATTTTTGGTACAAATACAAAAAGAATGACGCGACATTCTATTCAAACAACATCAAGTATCTTCATTAAAAATTGGTACCTACCAAATAGGAAACATCACTTTACCACCGATTTTAATTTTCTTTGAACGTTCTACACAACATTTCGGTAGTAATATAATATCAGTACTTAAAAATTTATAGAATTATAATTTCATGATAAATCTTTCAGTCACAAACTATCAAATACTCCTTGAACCAAACTGCTAAAGGTTACAATGACATACAACCTTCAGAAACTTCGCGTTCGTTTTGGGATCGAAAACGGCTAAAACCGCCAGTTTTACTTACAATCGTTCGCATGTGTGGCATACAGGGATTTACATATATTATGCAAACGATTTTGTAATTTTTAACTGTTTTTTTTGTCACCGATTCCAAAATGAGCGTGAAATTAGACAAAAATAAAGTAAAAAGTAAGTAAAGTCCTATCTCACTGGATAAACTATTTATTGTTTATGCCACAAATAACAAGCAAAAAGAGAATAATAATATACTTAGCACTGCCACAAAGGTCGGATAGTTTCATACAAACGTACTTTGAAATATTCTTCAGATTTTGATGAAAGTTAGAAGGTAAAAAAACTTAAGCTTATGAGCAATTATATGGTTTTAAATGAATTGTTATCTCCTGCAGGTTGGTATTTTTTAAACTTCTGAAAATTATCCTCTTTTTTTAAAGAGATCACTATTAACTGAGACCACATCGGCGATCAGAGCCACTCAACGCCTACCTGAGAGATACAATCTTAGGCTTTTCAAGGTCAGAGTGAATCCTCTACGTCTGCATTCTACATTTTTGACCTCATTGTCGTTTACTAACTGTCGGGGGGTCTAAAAAAGTAGTTGCACAAGTTTTTAAAAGTAATAATCCCTTTTGCTGTCATTTCTGGTATGAGTAATAAATACATTATCTATCTAAACCCGTCTACATTAGCTGAAAGCAGACAAATAGCGATAACAAAGGCAACTACACCTCAAACGGCCGCAGTTGAGCATCGGAATAAAATGCACCGAACGCTTCACCTACGAACTCAACTTTGAACAAGTGTCGGGAACGGTGGTTGGGCGAGCGGAACATTACAGGTAGGTAGCGGAAAGGAGCGGAAAGAACGTGTGAGCTCTATTTTTATCTTATTAGCAGTTTCACTCACTGTCGTATTATTCGCCTTATTTTTTCGAGGATAAAAGTAGCGTGTGAGTAAATTATAGGTACATATAAGGACCCAGCACACCAAATTTTTTCATCTAAATCTGTCCAGTAGTTTTTAAATCATTTTTTAACTTTTATACCTCTAGCATTAGTAATCTAGGATAGTAGCATCGTAACTTTTTCTTGTTTATCCAATAGAGCGATTATGACTATTGCGTAATTTACACAAACACTTGCGCTTCTTTTTCTTCTTGTTTCTTCTTTTTTATTTTCTGGCACTTGGCTGAGAAAGATTTATTGTCTACTTAAACCCATGTCACAATCCAGGATCCCGATAATTTAATCGCCACGCCTACGCTGGGTTACCTATACCAAACGTAGTTTGTCGCTTCGATCGCTACAGCGCACACGCCCGAAGGTGTTAGAAATGCTCACGGTCCATCGCAGAGCAAGTTCGGCCGTTAGCCGCTACCTGAATATGGCCGTAAGGAAATTGAATCGAAACTTACTTGTTGCTGCCGTGCCCGCTCTATAATTTACTTGTTCTGTGTCGAACTAACTTTGTTAATTGGGACGAGTATTATAAACAATTCTTACTACTTGTGGCGCAATATTTGTATCTTAAGAAACGCTTGTGCGATTACAAATGTAAAAATAAATGCTTTTAAAATAGTTATTTTTTTTGGAAAATTACTAACTTAGGCTTTGACAAAATATACTTAAGTACCTACCTACAGACAAACACCATATATGGTAAGCAATTGTTATCGATGGATACTTGTATTTTGCAACACCTATCAAATCGGACGTCAGTGGTAACACCGGAGACAACGAGGGCGATGTGTTCCACAGCTTTTTTTAAGAACCTCATGTTGAAGTTATTACTTAAAACTTGAAGTTATTCCATATTTTGTACAAGTAGAGAAAAACCTCTTTATCAAAACTTCATCATAAACCCGGCTTTCTTTCGTAAAGCTTCTTAACGAGAAACGTAATATATTAAAAGCCGTAGTAAAGGGAGAAATAAAAATATCATCTACCCATTAGGGTTGTGAAATAGGTTGGCGGCGCAGACAGCAAGAATGGATGACGCAATTACTGTACAGTAGTTCATTCAATAATATTTTGATCATATTATAGTACTTATGGCTTTAAATGCATGTAAATGAACTTGGATGGGGTGCTTAATGCTTTTGTCTCTCTTTGAGGATACAAAAGTAACAAAACGGCCGCTCTACTTCCAAGTTTTTCACATTCTAAAAGATATCATCTCAATTAACGAAACTTCAACTCGTAGTCTATTAATCAGCTTAGCACCAGACCAGCGCAGGCTTGCTTTACAATCATGTTAATAAAAAACAGGCTTTAACTATGTAGCAAGAAGTCCATTTTACATTTGGTTTTTGTAATCAAAAACAATAAAACAAGTGGACAGTGCGTTGACCAGCATCCCACTGTGATAAAGTGGACTGCGAGCTTTATTGAGGTGCACGGCACAGTTTTATACTCATACACTCAGTACAGACATGCAGGGTCTATGTCTCTAAGTCTGTAGGTAGTCAAGCAACGTGTAATTTTGCGGTAGTTAAGACTGCTATCGTTTTCTCGTTAATGGCTTCTATTACTTGGGTTTTACCGTTTTACATTCATATTTCTGTTTTACTGGTTTATTTCAAATGCAAACCTTTCATTTGATGAAACCTCTTTTTTATTTTACAAAAAAGACTTGAGATTTTGTTGTACTCGTATGTGTCGTATATGCCTTGTGATGTAAGTTAACCTACTAAAAAAAACATACAGTTGAATAGAGAACCGTCTCCTTTTTGGAAGTTGGTTCAAATTCAATAACCAAATTTTTATCGAAGTAAATGTCTTGTAGTTTTTTAGGTCACCAAAATGTTGGCCTAATTCGTTCAGCCGTTATGTATTTACCTAGAAACCCACGTGTTTTTATATTTTCGTCCTTATTAATTGATTAGGGCAATTGTACGTTTTAAGATATTTCAAATGAATTTGGTAATTTGCGAAGTCGTACCTACTACCATAATAGTACGATACCGTTTTAGTAAAAATTTTCGTTTGTGAATCTACGTCTGATTTAGATTTTTTTCAGTATTTATTCGTTGACCTTTTGCGTAGCCTATGATAACTACGAGAACAAGCATAAAATTACCAACCCTATTCAGACATTCAACGTTCATTGTAGTAGGTACCAATTCTTTGTTTATTTTATTTATCATCCATATTCCAAAATAAAGGCTAGAGGTGCCCGGCTGACCGCCACTGAAGCAGGTCGTATACCTAGTTATGCAAAAAATAATAAAGAACAGGGCTGAATCTAATCAACTTTATTGTTTGGAAAATAAACCAAACATTTGTTTGTTCATTTGGCTCTGCTCTGCGGTAGATTACTTTTCTATCTGTTTTTTAGGTTTACTCGAGTGTAAATAACGTTCTTTGTACAAAGTTTTTGATTTATTATTTAAAAGCCTACCAATAATAAATGGTAAAGGTTCTGAGGCAAGTATTATATCAATATAACGTTTCATGAAATACAATTATAATAAGGGTAGCTAATCTATCTACATTCTTAGATTATAATAATATATTTTGTTAATGGGCCTGCGTTTTTGCAATGAACTTCCTGGTCAGATTCAATGGTTTTTTTTATGCCATAGGTGGCAGACAACCAAACGGGCCGCCTGATGGTAAGCGATCACCGTCGCCTATAGATAACTGTAACACTGGAGGCATCACAGATACGCTGCCGACCTTTTAAGATTCTATTAACAACCCTTTTGAAGAACCCAATATTGTGGCTACTCGGGAATACATTGACTTCAATTGATTCAGCTAACTGCACTCTTTTCGTTGACTAATTATACTCTTTGTGTTATACTTATAGAAAAACACTACACTTCGTCAGTGTTGTATATATAAAGTATACAGCGTGCGTAATTTGAGACCTTTCTTGCGGTGTCTTAATGTCGTCCTGACAAATGATACAGACCCAAATGAACGGGTATTAAGCTGGGGCTACTAATGAAACTTGAAATTGAATCAATTGTTTTTTTTTCTATGATAGGCTTGCGTTTGCTTTTGCCCAGCACTGGGACACAGCAGGCTAAGAAAAAACAGCTCTGGGACTGAGACACAACAGGCTTGCGTTTGGCCGCCATCTCGCCAGATCGTAAGCAATGATACTGTCCACGATAGAACACGCTTGCCTAGAAGGAACCGATTATATCCATCGGCAAACACCACCGAAGTCGGATTATTTGATCGATGGACACACTTAGGCAGAGCACGAGTTCTAATGTTTACTCATTTCTTTTACACCAGTCTTAGATCTGATTCTTGAAATCAATCAGTCATTTTCGTATGACTTGAAGCTGCGATCTGCGGTTTCATCCGTTCTTTTTTCTAAACCAGCCCTATGTTGAAGCGAACAAATCCGACTTCGGTGAGCGAACACAAAATAAAATTAATTGATTGAACCATGTTCGAGTTATGGCAAAACTTACGCACAGCGATTGATTTTTAGGTGTACTGAAAATAGATACATGTTAGTCAATTATAAAATACATCGATTCTTGTTGTAGTCGCGAACCAAACAATAATAATTATTATTTTCATTTCATAAATAAGGATGTACTTCGTTTATAAATTTTCTAAGCAAATACGTTCTACATGTCGTTTAAACAAGTTTTTTTATGCATAATGGCCGCAGTTGTTTTCAGTGACATAAAATCGAGATCCCACAGTACCCCGAAGGCTTTTAACATCGTGTGCTACTGAGCGCATAATACATTCGGGTATTTGGTCACGAGACAAGGGCGCGTTCATTTTGAATAAAAATGTGGCAAAGAACCTGAATGACTCTATTCATCACGACACGTGGCGGCCATGGACGAGAGTAGTGTAGAGAACATAAAAATGTCAATGACACTCGACAAAATGTATAGAATAGCAATTTTTTTTTGCGAATTTCGGGTTGATCCCTTAGAAAAAGTTGTTCAAAATGATGAGTACTATGAGCCCTTTTGGCTTAGCCTACCCTTTATGAATAGCTCTGTAGATTACATCTAGTAAAGAAATAATAATAGAAAAGTTTACTGATCAAAAAAACTAAAAAATATTTTTTTGTGCTCTGTCGTGGGTTTCATGCTCTTCGTTTTACGGATAAACAAAATATTTAATTAGTGTAAAGGTTTAACTGGCCATCAGTAAAATATGAGAGTCTCATGATTAATAGTTTTTATTTCTAATTTAACAGTGTAGTCTGTCTTTTTTATGACCATCTCTTACAAAGACTTTTGGTATCCCAAAAATAAAGCATACCTACTAAATTGTGGCAATAAATAAAATACTTGTTATCAATTAAACTAAGCAAACAAACTAAAATAGCAAAGTATGTTCTGGCTTTAAAGTTATCGTACCCGTATCACTAGTATCGCAGTAATTAAAATAAATAAAAATAAAAATAAAAAATCATTTATTGACTAAAATACATTGTGATACCTTCAATTGACAAAATTATAATAAAAGATAATACAAATGGCAACCCTAACGAAGTAACACCGGGCCCCAAACTAGGCAAAGCCTGTATCTTGGGCACCCTGATAACCGGTTGGTAGAACCTGTTTCTCTCGCCGGGGTATGTACACATTAACAATATCATCTCAATTATATTATATATATTATTATAACAATATTTAAATCCTACAGTTTGATTTTTTTTTTTAAATTTAGATATGCTATTATATTATTTAAATATATTCATTGAATTACTTAAAATTATTTAAAAATTAAAAATTATTTAAAAATTATTTAAAAATTATTTCTATAAAAGCAACTTTATTTGAATTAAATTATTAAAAACATTAAAAGAAAAATTTATAAAATATTTCTGTCGTTCCCAAACAAAAATACAGGTGCAAGCTAGGGAGGGAGAGGGAGTGGCAGAGGGGAGTGGGGTGTGTATGTGGATGTGTGTGTGCGTGAAAAAGTGTATGTTTGTATGTATGCGTTATGTCAGAGCGATCAGGAATGAGTTTGGTGAGTTCGTAAATTCATCTCGGATGGAACGGATGGAAAGATGTCTTTATACTTCATTTCGCTAATTTTAACAAGTCTTTCCGTTTGCGAGTATGAAAGAGATAACAACCATTTAAGGATTAGGCTTTTGGATTGGGCGAGTGGTGAGTGTTGGATATCAATGATCTTGCATACAGAATTGTAAGTAAAGATATGGGCGTATTTCGGTAGACGACAGGCAAACGCAGTGTTTATCTTTGGAAGCAACTGATCACGTGTGCGATTCCTTCTAGTGGAATCCTGGTTAGCGGACAGGTGGTGGCTCTTAGCAATTGCACGCCAGACAAAAAGCTGGCGAACTGTCAGCACTGCAGCCTCTTCATATAGCCTATCTGTAGGATACCGACGGGCTTTGCCCATCATGACTTTAAGAACAGCCCTTTGTGCTCTTTCAGCCTCTTCCAAGTGCGTCATTGCTGCCCCTCCCCACACACCTATACAATATTGAAGCAACGATTGACACAACGACTTGTATACCAGCATCTTTACGTCTTCATTGGCAGCTGGTCTTAGGATCTTCATCACATATATCAGCTTTCTAACTTTTTTTGAAATGTAACTTATGTGACTTTTAAACGATAAGTTTTGATCTATTACTACCCCTAGATACTTTGTATCCTTAACTTTATGGATTAAATTGCAAGTACAACCTGTTTCGGCAATGTTGAGATCATTCGCTGCCTCGCAGTTATTGCTATGAATTCTAAGCTGAGATTGATCCGTCCCCGTGGCTTTCGTAATATGAAAAGCAATGAAATTAGTTTTTTTGACGTTCAGAGTGAGAAGATTAGAGTCAAGCCACCGGGACAGAGCTGCCATCCCAAGCTCTGCTTCTTTATAAACGGACTTCCAGTCCTTTCCATGAAATATCGCCACCGTATCGTCAGCGTAGCAAATGATATCCGAGTTATTTAGGTTAAGGTCGAGGATGTCGTTCATGTAGACAGTGAACAAAGTGGGAGCCAGAATGCTGCCCTGTGGCACTCCAAAGGCAATATGCAACTCACAGCTCTTCTGGTTCTCCACTTTGACACATTGTCGTCTGTTTGAGAGATAGCTAGAGAACCAACTGAGAGCAATTCCTCTGATGCCAAAGCGTCTGAGCTTTTTTAGTAGTAAAGGTGTAGATACTGTATCAAACGCCTTGGCAAGATCCAGGACTACCCCGATGCACCTTTGTCCACTGTCCAAATGAGACGACACCGTTTCTGTTAAGAGTTGGACGGCATCTTCTGTCGATTTACCACGCCTAAAGCCGAACTGGCGGATGTTAAGAAGCTTATATTTCTCTAGGAAGTCCACAAGTCTTTTATTTACTAGTTTTTCTAAAATTTTCGAAACTATACTCAGCAGAGAAATGGGTCTGTAGTTGTCTGGACTTGCTTTGTCTCCGCTTTTGTGCACCGGAGTAACGATGGCAGTCTTCCAGCAGTCAGGAAAAATACCCGAAGACATACTGAGATTACAGATGTACGTTAATGGCTCCAGGAGTGCAGATATAGCATACTTCAGTATTAGTGGTGTGATAGCATCGTCACCCGGCGCACTGTGAGGTTTAAAGCCCTGAATTATTGCTATTAATTCTCTGTGGTCTGTTGGTGCCAAAAACAAAGAGTTTTGGCAGCGGCTCCCAAATGAGATTTGCTGACTCAACTTTTCTTGCGTGGTCCCTAGCTTTCGCAAAATCTTCGATGCCAGGGTTACTCCTGCAGTAGCAAAGTGTTTGTTACAATTATTTAGGGCCTCTTGGGGATTGGCGGCATTGCTCAGAAGCTCGTGAGAGCTTTTATTAGTGTTTGGTAGGTCACAGACATTTTTAATAGATTTCCACAGCATTTTTGGGTTTCCATGGTGTTGCGCTAGCTGAGCCTTGTCGTGTTCAACCTTAAGTTTGTGAAGAAGGAATTACTTTTTAATCTAAGCTTGCAAAAAGTACAATCATTAATCCACTCGGGCATAGCGTAATAAATAAGTTTGGCAAACGGACAGACGTTGCTGCTTTACGAAATTACATTAAACATAAGTTATCAGTACCCCTAGCATGTACTTCTATCGAAAAATAGGAAAAATTGGACGTATCGAGCGTAAATGGAAACTACATATGTTATTACTATGGACCGGATTATATATTATGCAACATAAATGACGAGTTTTAGAAAAATTGAAAGTATTTATTGCGTTTAGGTGCTATATTTTTTTTTGGAATTCTATGTTAGCATAAAAGACGCGCGGCTAAGTAAAATTATGCAATCTTTTGCTGAAAATAAGGTAAATATGCAATTACATATGCAAATGCATATGATCCGCTCTGTAGTTATTACATTTTTCTATGAAATACGCACTATTAAATAGTATTTTTAAATATGCGACCGCGTAGCCACGAGCCTAAAGTGGATCGCTCTAGCTTTAGCCTCGCTCTGTTAACCAGAGAAGCACTGAGACAAACGCCAACGCGATCCAGTTCAGCCCCGCGCTAAGAATTCGCTGTACAGTTATAGGTGTCTTTCAAGTTGCTTCCTCCACGGCTAAAATCAACTATTTGTTTTAGCGAGTTTTTCCAACCTTCGCCGGTTTTCCCCGCATCCTCCGGGACCTCCAGTCATGTTTGCAATGTAATTGGTTGTATCTCGTGTGGTCGGCTCTGAGGCCTATTTGTCTCTGTACAATCGAGCCGCTTAAATAATGAAAGTACTTCTGGGATTAGGTATTGTTAGCTTTTATTTGTAGGCTTTTGTGGACTATAGTAAAGGGAATAGGTGAGTTGTGAGCGTATAAATGGTTGATGTTGTGATTGTAAATTATTGCTGTTTTGGTTGTTACAAATGTTTATTTTAAGGTTGTCTGCGTTCGGTATATTTGTTTAAAGAATGTGAAATTCGATTACCCACTAAATAAACAAATACGATTATTTGGAAAATATTTAACCGCAAAATAAGCTACCCAGATTCTTTCCAAATTAAAATGATGAAAATTTTAAATATCTACCATTTGGATCAAATAGTGGCATACCATGCAGTCCAAAATATTTAGCTGCAAAATAAGCTCGTACCTAGATTATTGCGAAATCAAAATGTTGAAAATTTTAAATATCTACCATCGGACAAACTACTTGGCATATCACGCAACCCAAGCAGAATCTAAAAAGATAAATAAAACAAATATGGGGACAACTTTTACATTGTTTTTTTTATAACACAGGGTCGGTTCAACTTATTTCCGTTTTCAGTTTTATAGCCATTCTAAGGGTTGTGTCATATCGAGGCCAACAACGACAAACCCATAGCCGCTAAGTATGCATAGAAGCGGTTATGTACTGTACGTATTTTTGTCGTTTTTTAGTTGATGAATCAACTAGTTAGACGGAAATATAGTATAAAAGCCAGTCTGACAAAAAGATCTTACAATAAAAACCATCTACCGTTTTCCACCTACTCCTGAGTAGATATACCTATAGGTCTTCTCATCAGCGCGCCATCTTTTTCGGTCCTGTGCTAGTCTCATCCACTGCCTTCTTGCCGTCTTTACAACGTCATCTGACCAGCGAGCCTCGGTACCTACTGCTTTGGTCCACCGTTCGTCTTCTCTTCAAAATGACAATATATACTAATAATCCACCGTCATTGCTTACCATCAGGCGAGACGGCGTCCTATCTTAAAATAATACAAATAAATCAGAAATAATTGTTCAAAAAAGAAGAATTAATATAGCTGTTCCCTTCTCTACATTTTTTTTTATTCAGTAATAGGCTTGCATTTGACCGTCATCTTGCCTGATGGTAAGCAACGATACGGTCTACGATGGAGCATGCTTGCCTAGAAGAAACCGATTCACTCACGACTTGAAGACACCTAGATTATATTTATCGGGAAACACCCACTCAGACAAAGCGTTCCACCACACCCTAGCGGTTCGCATAATAAAGGTGGAATCAAAGAGTTTCGTACGAGTTAACTATACATAACTTTAAACTAAATTTTTGATGAATTCCACACGCAGTTCACACACTCAGACGCTCTAGCGGTACAGCCTAATGCGTTCGCTTTGAAACCATCGGTATCATGGTGAAATCAGACCCTCTACCGAAAAATTTTACGACATATTTTTTCCAACCGCTGTACAACATATGGCGGAATGGTAAAAATAAAGCAATCGCAACAAAAACACGGCTTCGGCCGTAAAATTTGAAAGGGTATCGTAACTTCGCCGTATCTTCATATATGAAATCATTTTTTTCATCTGCATTATGTTCTTTCAATATTCTCTGGTCCGATGATGTTTGGGGCAAATGTTTTATTCATTGTATGCTCAGTGAAACATGTTAGATGAGAATACAATATGGAATGTTGTTTTGGGTTCTCTTAACATGTATTTATCATCATCATCTAGTCTTATACTCGTAGATCTAGTGCTGGCAATTTGTTGCGTCTATAGCTCAGTGATTGGTGCGTTCGGGTTTCAAGCCGGAAGGTGTGTTCAAAGATCAACAACCTTGAGCTAACCTGTGCTGGAAACAAAGGAAATATATTGTAACCTGAATTAATGTGAAAACGAAGACTAAGCAAAACAAATCAAATCAAACTAACTGCGTTTTTGAGTAACCTATCTACTTAATAGCCAGTTTCCTATTCCAAAGTGACAGACAGGTATTGATTATTGATATTAGTTTATTTTTACTATTTTGGTACAAAACCCTAAATACACGCATTTGCATTTGTAGCACATGATCCTTTTTGGTCCTGTGCTAATTAAGTTCCCAATAAGCGTCCCAATAGTGGATAAATAAACACACAAAAAACTGATTGCTCATCATAACAAACTTTATTGTTTTAAATGAGTTACAATGAAATTATGCATACATTTTGTAATACAAGTCTTTTAAAGAGCACTAAAACATCACAAAGGATCATCTGGAATATAAGTGAGTTGTTAAAACCGCCGCAAGCATGCAGAGCAACTTTGTAAGTTGCGTACCATCTGCGCTGTATTATTTACTGCCACAAAAGCGCTTTGTATTGCTATCATCGGTTGAGTTAAAGAGAGCATTAAACCATAATTAGTGGTTTTTAATGTTTTAGCTTTAAAACAAAGGATTCATTGTGACTATTTGTCAAAGAAAATTACTTGTATCATTCAGTAACGCTAAATACACAAAGATACACAAATAACATTAAAAGTTAAAGTTACAAAGGTGGCAATTGAGCGTCAAAGCCAGCAGTCACATAGAAACAATATAATACCTACCTACATATAGCTCTAGATAGAAAAAAATCTTTATTGTTCACACCATAAATCTTAAGGTGCTGATAGAATTGAGAAGAACATCGAGCATTCGACGTTCTTATATTTGTCGAACTGAGCAACGAGCCGAGCCAAGCATACGAGTAGAGCCAAACATTGCTATGAACATTTCTATGAGCATTCCAGTGAACGCTCTAGCCGATGCTCGTCAAAAAACATTCTTCACGAAGATGTCAGACTTGACGGTCGCGTGTGCTGCATTTATACTCATTGGTTATGTAAAAAAAAAAAAGTAAAATAGAAGATGGTGGCAAACTAAACAGTTTCGTCTTAGAAGTGGAAGTGGAGGTCTACAATTAGTTGCAGACTTAAAACAACAAGAAATAAGCGGACACTAATCAAGTGATTTTGAATATTTGTTAAACATGATTGGTCCAAAAATAGTCAAACAGGACACAAAGTTTAGAGCTGCAATCACGATTCAAGAAAGGTTAGCAGTAACTCTCCGTTTTTTAGCAACGGGAGATAGTTATATAAGTTTACAGTATCTTTTTAAAATGTCAAGACATTCCATTGGATACATAATACCGGAAGTATGTAAAGCAATCATTGGATTATTGGAAGAAAACATCAAAGTAAGTACAAACTGTTTATTTTCATACAAAAAAGCGACTTCGTTTACAGTCCTACTTCGAATTTACGAGTAGAAATTTATGTAATCCGATAATTGACTCATTACGTCCAAGTCTGTGAGACTGGCCTCCAAATTATTTGTGTCTTGTTGTAGCTTTACGTCTTTTTTAAGGCTATTTTTGCTTAATGCAGGTGGAGAGGGCATCGTTGGCAATCTCATTTTTGAGTAACAGCGAAATACTGTCCCTATCAAAAGCAAGTCAAAAAGTTTCTTCCAAAAAGTTCATCTGCTAAAACGAGACTTACAATCACAAGAAAAAGATTGTGACTTCAATACCATTTCATTTAAAACTTTTCAAAACATGACTGTGTCTTCTAGAATTCCACGAGTTCCTCACAACTTTAAACTAAAGGCGGAATCTAAAGACAAAACCAGCAAACGAAGATCCAAACTCATCCGACGTGACCCCGCGCCAAACGCCGCGCGCCGTCTCACATGCGAGCAAATGAAATGCTCTTCAGAAGACGTTATAACTTTACGCTTTTGAGATTTGATGCTGGGTTTGTACCGTTTTAGTTGGAAGAACTGTTTTTTTTTTTGGGCTGCTGGCCACTGAGGCTTCTACACCGTACCGGGTGGGTGGCTAACGTATATGGCGCTGAGCCTTAAGTTTTTGGAGGCGACAAGCGCAAGGATACTTCGAAGGTACGTTATGAGAACGCTGCTGCTGGTAGTTCAAACTCAGCCGCCCAGGGGTCTTATTCTTGCGAGTGAGATATTATCTCGGTCACTGTCGCTCTCGTTGGAAATGTCATGACAGTGAGAGTTATAGAGATAATCTCGAGCGGCCACGAATAGGGTCCCTGGTGGCAAAGTTAGAGATCGAGATTTTTAGAAAATATGGAATGAATGTTTGAATCTAACAGCAGTTTGAATCTTTATCTACGGAGATATTGCAATCTATTCAGGAATACAAATAACTAAATGTAGATTTTTCTATAAAATATTTTCGTAATCAAACACGTACATAAAAAAAATACGCTAGTCTAAAAACAATCTGTCCCCATCCTGAACGCCTCTACCGAAAGTACCCATTAAACTTGCGGCATTTCCCCGCTGTATCGCCAGCGAGATGCGCTGGGCGAGAAACTGTCCCGCGCGAGGATCCCTGCCCCGCTCCCTCAGGCGACGTAATTGAAAACATTTTTTTAAAGTACGAACAAATCGGAACCGCGTGAATTTTCATAAAACAAACATCTAGCAAAAAAACGTGTGAATTAAAAAACCGTGTATTGTATACAACCCGCACGAAATGCTTTGACTCCACTTTTATTGTGCGAACTGATACTATAGAGTGTGGAATGCTTTGCCTGGAGTGAGTGTTCCTTGATAGCTATTACATTCTGTGCCTACTAGAATATGGATGTCTTCGAAAGTAAATCGGTTCCTTCTAGGCAAGCGTGCTCCATTGTAGACCACATCATTGCTCACCATCAGGCAAGATGGCGGTCAAACGCAATCCTATCATGAAAAAACGCCCGAAACCGCAAACCGCTAGAATGTGAAATGTTTTGCCTGAGTGGGCGTTTCCCGACAGATAAAATATAGATGGCCTTAAGTCAAGAACAAAATGGTTTTCTTCGGGCATTACTACCATTGCAACCGCATTATTGCTAACCATGAGCTAAGATGGCGATCAAATGCAAGCCACGTCGAAAGAAAAAAACAATGGGGTAGTCCCAGTTTTCCCCACGTCCCAGCAGCTCGCCCAACTGCATCTGTCTCAGTCATCAACGGTTCGTTTTACATACTATTTCCCATCCTTTGCCGCATCACGTTGCATTCCCTTCTGAGAGGAATTCAGTTACACTTCGGCTTTGTTCTTGTAAAACTATATCGTGGTTTGAAGTTTTAAAGGTTTTTAACGCTTTGAACGCGGTTTAGTCTTGAAAGTTATTTATTATGTGGAACTAGATGTTTGTAAGTAAAGAGAAGTAAGTATTATCATTCATGTTTCTCATGATTAACAAAAGATTCGACTAAAGGCAATGCTTCGAAACCGCACTTTTTTTTTTATTTAAATCAAAAAACAAAACATCAGGTAATATAAAGAGGCTGTTAGGTACATTTTTGGGCGAATACGTTTCATCAACGACTGCGCGATTTTTCGGAATGGTTCACAATTTAATCTACTAAGAGCTCATTCGCAAATCAACACTATTTCAGTAAAACAACTAAAAAAAACGCAGTTCAGCTAATGCGAAAAAAATGGGCAGATAATTCCATTACTCATTGTCAGCGGTGAAGTATGGCACAGTGGCCAGTAGCACCGGGCCCAGTGGCACTGTAGTATCCATTTGCATTGGCCACTCGGGTCCTCTGCACTCGCGCGTTTATCATGCAACGCAGTTAATGCTTAGCACAGAACTGTTCAAATGGGATATAAATTTCCGACACTTTTTAGCTATATTGAATTTTTGTTCATAGTGGCAGTTTATTTCAGAACTATTTGAAATACAAAATGTTCTGCATGTTCTTTGCTCAAACTTATTCGCTGACTACTAGGTTGATAAAATAATATCAAATATACTTACTTTGCTCGGAAAATACTTACGGCTTGCTTACTTGCTTGAAAAACGGTGACCATGATGATAATTATTAATAGCTTGTGTTAATCTAGGATATAAGGATATGTTCCGTGTACTCATAGTACCTACTTTTAGCGTGAAGGAGAAACACACATGCAGACAAACTTTAGCATTTATAATTTTACTGCAATTAGTAGGTAATAGGTATTTGATTAAAGACGACTCTAATTTTTTGCTTATTAAAAGTTTATACCTAAAAACTTTAGTGGTTTTAATGGTTTTGAGTTTACTAAAACTGTCACTGTTATTATACTCAATTCAATGTAAATGTACCTAAATGTTCAATGTGATTTCGTTATTTTTTTGGGGTAATTTCAAAACAATTAAAATCGAATCAAATGTTCATCTGATCTCAAAAGATCTCAAAAGCAAGTCTAAGCTACAACTAAAGATATCTCCCACCGATTCCACGTACTAAAGTCAGTATGGTTACATACTACGTGAGCATTTTAATCCCGCGGGACTCAATACAATTTACCATTCGTTATAGTTACTGGAGATATATGGAGTGAGAAAGTGCGCTTTTGCATTATGAGTGGAGCACATTTATCAAAGGATGCTATGCTTCTTGGTATCTCGGTAGACTTGCCTGTTTTTCGATTATTTTTCCACTACGGTAAGTGGAAGCCATAAATGTGGTAAGATGTATTTCGTTTCGTGTGTAGGTTTGTTTACTCTTTTTCTTCGATTTAGCTTAGAATGGCGGCCATTTAAACAATTAAAAAAAATACATCGGTATACTATATATGTATACTATACTCGTACATGGTATGTATATACTTTCTATTGTGTTTATTAGATAATGCTGGAATATTGATTCGAATCGCTTTGAGTGTGTCTGGTCTACGTGGTTTTTCCAACAAAAGAATGTTCGTGTTGAAAAGTTTGATGTTAGTTTAATTGCATAGGTGCTGAGAAGGTCTATTGATATTTCTAGTTCTGGAACCGCATACCAACAGTATTTACAAAGCAGCTACCATCACACAAATAACTTTGTACAAATATTAGCTCTCGTGTATATCGGCACATGCAAACAATGATCCTATGCCTTTGAGTGCGCCGCGACTCTGAAAACAATGTGCTCGGATGGGATGTGTTCGACGTTTGTATACCTTGGAGCCATTCAGCCGTGTAGTTATGTCTTTTGGTCGAACGTATTGGGCCTGTATTCGGTTTGCATATTAAATGTGGAGCGTTGGTCGTCCGGCGGCGAGATGAGTCGACGACATAGTCCAAGAGGGTAGTCGAACCTGGATCTGATTGGTGCAGGACCAGATAGTGAAATAGGAGAGAGGCCTATACCCAGCAGTTTATGAAAGCTGTTTATGATTAAATAGCAAGTCGTTTTTACGTCGGTTCGATGTTTAAAGTGGCTTTTTTATGCTATTGAGTGGCAAGACGAGCAAGTCGCTCGCCTGATGTTAAACGTCAAGTTTGCCCATAACAGGTCTGCACCACCCAGAATTTTGAACTCAAAACCCGGCGCGGCGCAGCACTGCGCTCGTCACCCTGAGATATAAGATGTTTAATCTCCTATTTACCCTGAAATTTCACTGGAAACAATGCCCTTTCAACCGGAACACAGTAATGCTATTACTGCTTGGCGGTGGAATAACTGGCAAAGGTGTGGTACTTCCCCAGGCGGGCTCTGTAAAAGTGCTCTGTGCTCTTGGTCAAATAGATAACTAAAATAAATAGGTATTAGCTAAACATTAAATAAAAAAGCGGACTCTTCAACTAGAGATCATCAGGTCTTCTATCTACAGTGAAACTTGGTTAAGTGGGACCTGGATAAGTGAGAAACCTCCATAACTGGAACTCATGCTGAGGTCCCTACACCTTGGCACTGAATTACCTCTGTTAGTGGCATGAAGCAAACCTCTATAACTGGGATTCGTTCTTTCGATTTTATCGTCATAGTTACCTCTATAACTGAGACAGCGAGTGAATTTTATATGCATTAACCTCTGTAACTGAGATTACATCGTTGTGGTTGTTTATTTACTCATTCTTATTGTACCCACAAATTCCGCACTTAAATAATTTTGAGCCTTAATGACCTTCAGTTTTAGTTTTGCTTAACTATCATACGGATGTTTATTTGAAAAATTCCAACGCTATTTTATTTAAAGTGAAACGGAAACTTTTTGAATTGGAATTACAAACAGATTTTTTCGTTTTTTAGTAAGGCCGGGTAACTAAATTAAGTAATCATAAAGTTTGCGCCAATTGTTAAGCATCCCTTACGGTATTTTGTAGAGGTAATAAACATTAATGCACAAGATTACTCAAAAAGCCAATTAAGCGTTAAACTGGCGATCGGAGGTACAAAATATCGTAAAAAATACTCAACGATTGTCGCAAATTTCATCATTACTTAATTTAGTTACCCGGTCTAACTATAAAAACGAAAAAACCATTTGAAATTTAAATTTCGCGCCATAAGTGAAACGTTGCACCTTAATAATCGCACCTCTATAACTGAAATAACCTGTATTCTGACCTCTATTAATGGAACCCTCTGTAAATGAAATTTATTTATACCTGGATATCTGAGACCCAGGGTAAGTGGAATACCTCTATAAGTGAGACAAATTTGCAGGTCCCTTGAAGTCTCACTTAACCAGGTTTCACTGTATATTCTTCTTTATTTCAAATTAATAGAAAACAATACTCAACACACTCATGTAATTAGGTACATGAAATACCAGTTTCCGTGAAAATGAGACATTTCCACTCTACTTCAATTGCAGTAGAACGCATTTCCATTCCACTATGGAACAATATCCGTCGCTGCATTACATCATTTCGAGTCGAGGCTCCTAGCTAAGTGTTCCTATCACAATTTCCATCAAGTTTCAGTGAAAGCGAGGTCTTATTCTCTACGCCCTATTTATATTCATCAAACTTGTTTTAGAACGTTTGTATTACTTCTTGTCCTAGGAAAACAATGACATAAGAAGGTTGGAAAACTTTGAATAGATTTAATCTTTGAGTCCGATAGTTAAAATATATTTTATTTCATTGATAAAAACAAAGAAACAGAAACACTGAGGGAGAAACAGTTTCGTTCTTTTACATATCGTAAACTCTTTGCATAAGTTGCATTAGAGGACATTTGTAGAAAATAACATAATGTATAAAATAACTTTTTAATAATCTTCTATTTCGAAGTCAATAAAAAATGAAGCCAATCTAGGATCACATTTGAACCGAAACCAAGCCAAGTCTAGAATAAGATCGCGAGGAAACATTGCTTAAGTGCATTCCTTCTGTTCCCATCTTTTGTCTATAGAATAGAAGGAATGAACGACTGCAGCGCTGTTCATTCAGCAATAGACAAAAGAAAATTCATCGTGAGAATATTCGGAGTTTGTCTGTTTGTAGGCTGCGACACTGGGTAACAGAGCTCCTTTAAATTAAATAAAAGTTTAAAAAGGTAACAGGACTAAATCAGAACCATTTTTTAATTATGGTAATGCTTATTGTATTTTCCGAAAAGTTTTTATACTTTTAATTTATCTGTAATGTATAAAAATTGCCGTACGTTAGATTTGCAAGAACTGGAACATAATAGAAAGATTAGAATTTTTTATCTGCTATTGTCGCCTTTAATACATACTGGATTGTTTTAAACCAATTAAACCAATAGATCTAGATTTTCATAATAATTTTAAAATGGTTTAATACGTTTTTTATTAAACCAAACGCGGATATAACATATTACATTCGATTTTTTCATTTTTAACTTAGTTAAAACATAAAGTTTTAACTAACACACAAAAATACCCAAAACTTTAAAAACCGAAATAATTTCATTTTGTGTTTGAAGGAACAAGACAATAAGCGCAAAGCCAAAATACCGAAGCACCTAGAAATATTCTACACAAACAAACGAGGTCTTACAGTCCATCCGCTTCACAATTGTCTCACAGATTGCGGAGTCCCGGATATAATAACCTTTTCTATCTTCATTTTATACCTAATATTCATTTTGTTGTGTTTATTTCCCTTGTATTTCATTGAAAGTACATCCCGTTAGAAATGGAAGGCAGAGTTGTTTTGTTTGGATTGTCTTTTAATATCGAATTATATGATATTTTATGATCGTGTGGGATAGTGGGAGTACCGACAACCGAGCACCGAGAGGACAAAAAGGCCTTTGTCCAGCAATGGTCAAATGCGTCATGCACTGTCGTCATTATTAGGAAGTTACAATACTATATGCTATTACTTCAAAAGTAGCAAGTATAATAAATGATAATGTAATAATAAAATCGTTTAATTCAGATACAAATAAAAATAGATAGATACGTAAAATAAATATTTATGTATACCTAAAGTCAACGAAATCAGTGTGTTCTAAATACATTTAACACTTTTTTGAAGGGGAAAAGTGGATTTGAACGAAAATGACACCGTTTTAGCAAGTTACTCCAAATTAAGTTCAGGTTTCCATTTTGAAAGCACGTGTGTATCGAAATCACAGCTAGGAGTCGGGCGCGAACGGCGACAAAACGGCCGTTCCCACGCCCGCCTTGGCGCCCGCCCGCCCAAACGGGAATACTTTTTTCATTTCCTACGCAAGTTTTGTATGGCCACAGACGTAGCGTTTTGAAAAGTACTCTAATGCATGCAACTCTAAGGCAAATTTTCTTAACGACAAAGAAACTGGTACGAGGTTCAGCGTTTCACATATTCAAAATTGGTACCTAGAATTATCTATTGACTAGAGTTAAATAATTATTACTTGAATTTGTAATACAAATATTCTAACCCATAATATCTTAATAATGGTAGTATAGTAAAAATGGTCCTAGGGCCGATTTACCGTAGAAATTAAATTAAATTAAACGCAATCCAGAAAAATCCAGGAATGTAGTAAACTGAGTTGTGTATAGCAAAGAATACAACTCGTTTTATTATACGATCGGTGAAATTGGCTCTTAGTGTCTTTGATCAAAGTGCAGGAAGGAAACATAATTGTGGCGTAAATTATTATTTGCGTGACTCGTACAGCCAACTCTATGACCCGTACTTAAGAGCAAAACTGTCGTGGTTATTTTATTGTTCAGCGGGACCGCGGCTTAACGCCCTTGTTTGGAACAAATTACTGGTGTTTCGCGCTTTTTACTTCCCGCGATTTGTTACCTATCGTATTTTGGACGCCCGATATTGGCAAAGTTGCGTACCTCCAAACTTGATCACTGAGATTCTGTAATAAAAGAAGTTTCGCGCGATTCTAAATCAAGGTGGGGTTTAGAATTAGTTGATACATTTGCGGCTTCAGTTGTTTGTTAACTATTTTTTGTTTGTTTTTTGAGGTGTTCACAGCGGGGTGTAACACAAGCTCTGTTTTGAAGAATAGCTTTAATAATGGCTTAATCGCTACTAAGTACTAATACATATCTACCTACCTACAGTGTAACGATCATTGGGTTTTCGTTTTCCATCTCTAAAACGCAGACAAAAAAGAAATAACAAAAACAGAAGCTAATGAAAAATAAATCCAAAGCTAAATTGCCCATACATTGCGGTATTCTAACTTTTGTCTCGAAAGGAACGCATCCTGTGTTCGTGTAAGCGTGTAAGCGGGCTGCATTTTTCCAAGGAGAAATGAGCTTTATGGACTTCTTGCTTCTTTTTCGTGGCTTTGGTGATCTCTCTACACAATGGAATAAGGCTCTTATATGTAGTAGATTACTGTTTAAAAAGCGCCATCTAGTTTAATTCGCTGCAAACCAATACAAATACTTGTTGTAGTTACGTCACATGCTTTTTTTATCGATCATTATTGTTTTATTTCACCTCTTTTAGAATTGTAGTCTTGTACGTCTGATGAGCTCAGTGTATTTCTTGTTCTATGTATAAACAAACAGCTATCTTAGTCCTAGCACTGTATGCTGTATGACAATGATCTAATTAGACGGCATCACGAGCGATTAGTATCTAGGTGACACCTGACGCTTCCCACAATACAATGCGTATTAATCGGAAATTGCATACATACATTATACAGGATGTTTGTTTGAAGTGAGGAAAGGTATTTCTTGATGCGCTCTCTGTAATATCGTTGCATAACGCGTCTGCATTCACATAAAATGGGGGACCCGTACATTTCGTGTGTAGCCGATAGTAAAAATAACGCTTTTTCAACGCGCTCTTTATACCACCAACTGCTCCAACTTACTTACTAAATTTACTTTAAAAAACATGCAAAAAATTGTACAGTACGCCTAATTATCTGCAGTAATATAACATTAATTAAATCTTGTCGGTAATTTAGTTATCACGTTGGGTAAAGCGGTGTCCACACATGAGTAACCGCTGGCTATCAGAGCGGCCTGTTCACAGCGGAACGTAAATCACTTGCCGCCTGGTACCTACTGCTATCTCTACTGGGGGTTGCTGATACGTTGTCGGCGGGGTTTGCTCGCAGCCTAATATTCCTGAGACTGTGGAAAACAGTGACTAATCTTGGCTACAGTTCTGTCAATTACTACGTTTATGGCATTCTTAGCATAACTCCGTCCACAAGTCTAATCAACAAAGTAAAGAAACTGCCGGGCTGAATGGGTGAATCCTACTGAAAATTACGATTCACTATGGGCAACTTTCAATCATCGCCGTATTTCATAACAGTGCGGGTAAAATATCGGGGCACAGCTAGCCACTCATTTGCGACTGTGACTGATTGATCTGTTTTACTTGTTAGTCCATTTTTTTCCACGCGTGACGTATGACGCGTCGTCAAAGCGTGGTTCAAGCGTGAAGTCGTGTATTGGTTTTTCATCCGCTTTTTAATCAAAAACTTGCTTGGCTATTCATACAAACATACTTATTGAATTTTTTACAATTATTTGTCCGATTTTGGCGCTTGATTGAAAATTATCTGTTTCCCTTAAACTTTGATCTTTTTGACACAGTGAAATAAACTTGCATTGTAAAATAACCAACATCCTAACTAATGAATAGGTACTTAGTTGTGCAACTGCTATGATCTACCTCTATAGCCTAGGTACTTCAAGATTTCCCCTCCGAATTGGGTTCCCGCCTTTCCGTGGCGGGGGGGATAAGTAGCCGGGCCGCCTTGCCCGGTGAAACTAAGAGGAACCCTAAAGGTGGAGGCTCGGGCCGGCGCCCTGGACATTCCGGGAAGCGGCGGTCTGGGCCTAGGAGCCCTCCCGTATACCTCTCCGTGGAGAGGGAACGTGGTTGGGCTCGGGGTCGTCTGCGGACGACGACGGGGGGCACATTGTGCCCTCCAGAGGGGTAGACTCGGCCGGCGTCCTGGACAGTCCGGGTAGCGGCGGTCGAGTCCCCAGGAGGGAGAGAGCGGGAGAGAGAGATGGGACCCTTTCTCTCACCCACTCCGCAGAGAGAAGAGCGGACATGGGGGCGAGTCAGGCCAGAGGGGCCAGTAAGGCTCGCACTCCGTCTCCGCTAGGAGGGCCTGGAGTGGCGGGTGCGGGGACACCCGCTGCTTCGCATTGGGCCGTCCAGGGTGGTCGACGCATCTGATGTTCCGACGCGTCGCCACGAAGTGGGAGGGGGTGGCCACCCCCTACCCGAGGTGGGTCTGCCTCACGGCGGACATAGGCTGGGCGGGGCTGCGGTGATTTAATGGGCCCGCGGCTCCGTCCATTGCCTGGAGGAACTTCCCAGGGTTTTAGTGGGTATGCCGCCACTAGGGCGGAGACTCCCACATAACCACCCTGCCCTCCCCGGGGCGGGCGTGGTATCCATAAAGGATTTTCCCTGGGTCACAAAAAAAAAAAAAAAAAAAAAAAAAAGGTACTTCAAGATTTAGCTGGCACGTTGCAAGTAGATCGTATCTAGATAAACCGTTGAAAGGTTGTCTTTGTGAACGAAGATTTACTGAATATCAGAAACTACTAGCTCTGCAACCAGTTGTGCAAACACAAAGTAAGTAAAAGTACAAACTCAGGCTGGCTATTACGATGTTGTATTATTATTGTGTACGGTTAGTTATGCTATTCTTATTTTATTATTATAGAAAAAAGTGCAAAATATTTTAGCCAGAAAATATCTTTTCTCTTCTGTCATACCATGCCAAAGTTAATATTAGATTCTATTACCTAAATAACTAATATTAGACGCGAAAGTGAGTTTGTTTGTTATGTTTTACGCCTTAACTACTCAACGGAACATCATAACATTTTGCGTAAACGTTTTCAGGGATACAGAAAACCATTAGTCAAGGTATTTTTATCATCATCATCATCATTATCACTGTTTTTCATCACCGCGCGGGGAAACCCCGTGGCACAGCTACTATTCTATATAATATATCAACAATGGATAAACCACATTAAATCCCGGCGCACATTAGAGGCTATCTCGGTAATATACAACAGTGTGGATAGGTGCACTCGACTAAATAATTTATGTGCAGAGCTGACTGCCCAGACCCGCGATAGCAAGTTTCCCGCCGGGAGATCAGGCAATTGTTTATGCCTACACACCTACTCGTATACTTATGCTTGTTAGCAGTGCATCCCAGCATACCTACTCACCTTTTACAGAAACTTAACAGTAATTAGGGCCCAGCATTCATTCTGCCAAAAATATGCAGCGAGTATTCGATAGAAAAATGTATGGGACAATATTATATAAATGGGACAATGCCCTTGTCGGGCGTAAATTGAAACTGTAGATGTTCATACAAATTTCTTTCGAATACTCGCTACGTATTTAACGTCAGAATATTATTATATACTAAGCCTTGACAGCGTTCAGCTCAGCTGAGCTAGCAAAGATGGGCCATCTTTGCTAGCTCAGTTAACTGTTTCTACTTCATGTCTTTTATAGCTTTTACTCTTCCCTAGTTCCATTAGGAATTCTGTTTTAGGTTGTCTATCTGTAATTTCTAAACTAGTTTCCAGAGAAGGTTCCAGGTTGTATTTTTGGTGGGATCGCTATAGCAGGGGGTATTCTTTGAATACCGCTGCCAGAAACTAAGAACAAAGAGTTGCCAATTTGCCATCGATTTTGGAAGCGTACTGTACTAGCGCTGCCAGGGCTCCTGGGAGAAAAAGTGGATATAATACAATTATAGGCGATTTACATAAGGCGAGCATAAACAGTAGTTTATGCTTTTTTTGGTCGTTATTGGATGAGGTCTGTTGGATGTTTTTTTTCATATGTATTGTTTTTAATTGATACACCGACTTTTCTCAGGATAGTTTTAGGGGTAAAATGTACCTATAGGCCCTTGATCTATGCTTTGCTGGATCTATTAATTGTGTCATTAAAAATAAAATATTTTACAAAACTACTCTAAAATTTAATGGCTTTTATTTATTTACAGTAGGTATTTTATTATTGAAAAAATGTAGAAGTTTTTTACTCGAATAGATTACGAAAATCCTTAAAAATTGAGATCTATTGATTCCATTATCACGACATAAAAATATGTTCTATAAAATGTACCTAAGTATACGTAATGACGCTGCGACAGATTGAAATGGATCGACAACAAGGGTTACAAGGGTTCCTTGTATAACTAGGATTATACTTTGGATCACCACCGAAGACGATTTAATTATTACATGCAGCAGTACATGGGATTGTGCTATCTTCTTCACACCTTTAGATATTCACCACTATAAAATACAAAACTTGACTTCCCGTCTCCCTTCCACGACCGGAGAGGGGCGCCTGAAACTGGTCATTACGTGTTTTTGTGTCGTCGGAATCACACCGTACCTAATTGATCCGGTGAATAATTGTTATCACATGGATTGATTTAGTGAATAAGTGTTAGGATAAAGAAAAATATACGCGATCTAATTGGAAGTGAGTACGGAAAATGCAGAAAAGTGCAACGAAACGGGCTAAGGAGCTCGTCGTCGTCGAGTTTCCGTCAACAATGTGATAATTTGCTGGAATTACGAGTTCGAAATGGATAGTATTGGATATTGGAAATCAGGTATGTAAAATAGACGTACCTACATACAATATTTAAAATAATTGCAAGACAATTAATATACCATAGCGTTATAATATTGAATTAATTTCTATATATTTCTACCCTCTTTTCTAAAGTTATTACTAAACATGATAGAAAGTTTTGGGTTTGAATTGAAATATGAATGTAGGTAAGATAAATTATAATTGACTACCTACTCCTTCGTTTTTATTGTTGTTGTGTTTAATTAATAGTTAACAACAGGAATGATTTCATCTCAAGTAGGGTGGCACTTACGAGTACGTATTCTGTGCACTGGCACATTTGGAAGGATCGAATTGTAAGATTTATTATTTCACTTTTATTTATACGTACCACCTACTTCTTAGTTTATCTTATTAGTCGAGTATCAAAATAATTTCTTCGTATTGTCTAATTTACACAACTGTCTTCACGTAAAATGTGATAAGACTATGTACTAATTCTCCATATAAATAATGTTGGAGTTTTATATTACTTTGATTTAATTTGTGTTAAGACAATGAACTTTCCGCGTACATCGTGTGTAGAAAAATACTAAGTTCTTTTAAGCGTAAATATGACCAACTCCACAAAAACCTTGTTGAGGCTACCTACTAATTCTCCATGTACATCATGTCGAGGCTTTTTAATACTTTCTAATAAATCAAGTCAACATCTCCACGTAGGTAAAACGTGTTGAGGCTACCTACTAATTCTCCATGTACATCATGTCGAGGCTTTTTAATACTTTCTAATAAATCAAGTCAACATCTCCACGTAGGTAAAACGTGTTGAGGCTACCTACTAATTCTCAATGTAAATCATGTTGAGCCTTTGCATTACCTTCACGTAAATCGTGTAAAGGTGATGAACCCTCCACGTAAATCGTGTTTGAGGCGCATTTACTCCACGTATATCGTGTGTAGTAAAAAGTTAAAGTTTCTCCGCGAAAATCGCGTTGAGGTTATAATATATTATAGTACTGGCGCTATGTCTATCTGTCGATTATGCAAGCTATAAGGTCCGCCAAGAGGAAGAGGCATTAAACGAAGCCGATGCATCAATAAAATGTGCATTGAAGGCAATAGTCAGAGGAAATACAGACGCCAGTTGCTTACAGGAAACAGAAATTGCGAAGATGGATAACATATTATGTTAGCAGACACAACATAGTGTTACAACACAAAATGTTAAGACATTTTATTTTTGCCAAGTCTGGTCGAGTACCTATTGGCCAAAATTTCGAAAAGGGCCGTTTCAAGGTCAAGTTCAAAATTAAACGAGGAGCTTTAAACGTGTGGGGGATTCCGTGAGTAGCCATCGAGCTGCGTCAGAACCCCGCTCCTCGGATGCAGGCACCAGCATCGAGGGATCGCCGCCGGGAATACAGTCGCAGGAAATGGCTAGTCAAGGAAGAGCATAAGGAAATAGTAAGACCTACAAATATTTCTATGAAATTTTTTCTTTTAGTATCATTTTGAATACAAGAGTAATGTTTTGAGTGTACTGTAAAGAGAAACCGTTTTATTGAGTCGGTACCTGGCAATAAAATCATGGGTTGGAATTTATATCGACACGCGAGACGTGTCGATGTCGATTGTTTTCTTATACCTATGTGCTGTTATACTTGATCTGATATAAATGAGAATAAATACCGAAAGGTAACAGCGATCACCGTTTTATTTGGGGTTCAAAAATAAATATTTCGATTCAATAAGGGCACTTTACTATATAAAAAATATTAATCAATTCTAAAATCTAAGTATTCTAATTCTATTCTAAATTCTAAATAATAATTAGTTAGATCAGAAAAATCAAAATTATTTAAATTATTTGATTTCTAATTAGAGCCCTATTCAAAGCGCTCTCATCGAAAATCCGTGTATTTATTTTTTAACAAAATGGATTGAATTTCGTCGCATGCATACATACAGACTGGTACATCTTTACAAAATTATTGGAATGGGAAAAATGGGCGTACGAGTAACTATAACTACCTACATGATCCTTGGATACCTATATTATGCACATATTTAATTTTAATGATTATAATTTCCAAATTTTAAAAATTTGGTTATAGCGTAGTCAGTAAAAATTTACTTATGAGAGCAAAGACTTCACATTGAACTCATTTCGCTCCATTTTTACACATCAAATATGTTGCATAAAATGTTTTTCAAAGTAGCTGACGGTGCGGCGCGGCGCACTGCCTGACGGGCAAAGTTTACGGGACGATTGGACTGAATTGGAGCTGTATTGGATACTTTGGATTTAAAATTTGCATTTCAAGGACTCAAAATATTTATTTTTGAGCTTCAATGTTGCCATAAACTCTTAAGAGCAGATAACGCAACAATTGTTTACTTTAAAAATCGAATAAAGGTTTTTATAACGAACTACTTCGGCGATGTTATGAGATTGGGAATATTTCTACTATTGCCTGATTACGTCGTTACTAATCATGAATTCAGTAAGATAAACACGGAATATGAACATAAGTAACATAAATTGTTAATTGCAAGTAACTTGCCTCTCTATGTGTTCCTCCGACTCAGGCATTGTAAGTTAAAGTCACCGTGAACTGTGTTAATAGTATCGGAACAAATATTTTTATTTGGAATAAAATATTTGCTCACAGAATATGGCATCTACACGCTGACCTTACTCTGGGGGCAGCGAGATTACCAGGCAGTTGATGATAAATCAAAACCTTTTTGAGGCATAATTATTGTATTGACATGGTTTCATCTGCGAATCAAACTTCAAAGCAATATGATTCGTATATGTATTAAATTGCGGATATTTTTTCAAGAAAGTAACAGTAACTTTCAGTATTCTAATGCGAGTCATATAGAATTTAAATTTAATTAAAACAACAAATTTTGAACTATGTGACAGCTTTAACAGCTTTGTCCATAAACATAGTAGCAAAAGTCACATTATATGATAGTGTCTACAGATTTTTATAAAGTGTGGACGGGTTATAACCTAAAACCATATACTAAATAAAAAATACTACTTATACTAAACTAAATATTCAGCGTATTGGGACACCAATAAGATTTTGGGTTTTGTTTCTAAATTAAATAATTATTTAGCAGATAATTACCCTTTAAGATTTATCTTGTGAAACTAGCACTCTACAAGCGATTGCTTCCGCAAGAAAATGCAACCGATAAGTTTAATAAAATTAAATGAATGGGTCTAAATAAATCTTTCAAACTATAATAACCCGTTTAGATTAAAATTAAATTTCTATTGTTTTCGATGAAGCAGTTTGAAAATAGATCTCGGAGTATTTTGAGAATGGTCTAAGATAGCCCTGGAGTGAAACGAAGCCTAAAAATAGTATTTTAAAATGAATTAATTTTAATGATAATTCTGTGGAGCATTTTGCGAATTAATGTATGAGATTCTTTTCTTTTTTAACAAAAAAAAAAAAAAAAAAAAATAATAATAATAAAAAAAAAAAAAAAAAAAAAAAAAATAAATAAATAAAAAAAAAAAAAAAATGGAGTAAGTACCACTCCGGGATTAAGCCTAAAAGTTTCCTATTTAAGAAAAACATCGCAACCCCGGTCCGGTGCCTTCCAACCCTTGCCTTTTATTTAAGAACATTACTGGGTAACATAAATTGTATACCTATACATAATCTGAACCTTAACTATGGTTTGTATAGAATCTATGTAAGAAATATAATTTTATTTGCGGCTGTAATGCCTAGTGAGTTTAAATAGCTGATAAACTGCCTTGCAAATTTGCGACGGTTTTACGAGTTTATATTAATAAATCCTAAACAGCTGGATGAACATATCACCATTATTAGCATGCTAGATCCGCATAAAATGCGAAAAGCTCACATACTCTTAGGTGTAACAAAAATAGGTTGAGAAGGCTACAGGTCGGAGCGATTGCTTTATATATTTTTTAAATAGAGAATATTTAAATTTATAATCTTGAAAACAGTGAAGTGGCAAAATCTATATTCAATATTTTTTTATGAATAGGTACTAATAATAATATATTATGTATCTAATCAATCAAATGCTTTTATTGGATTGATAACTTATTTGTTGAGATTTTAAAAGTTTTATAAATTGTTATGGATTAAAGATAGAGTTACCTATGGAACACATTATTTTGAATAATGTAGGTAACATAAATCAATACCAGAAGGGCATATATTATAACATTGTTTGTTTTTAAGCTCTTTGTCTGACGAAGGATCTCTAAACATCTGCATGTAATAATTAAATCGTCTTCGGTGGTGATCCAAAGTATAATTATGAATCAAACAAAACGTACCTTGTAGTTTGATTCCAATTATGCGAGGATCACCACCGAAGACGATTACACTCCCAACCCACCCTTGTGAAAGGACCCTTGAGTGAGCAGACAAACTAAGAAACAAAAATGTATATTTACACAGTTAACATCCTTTGTAGGTATATCTCTAAAAATAATGACCAGTTTCAGGCGCCCCTCTCCGGTCGTGGAAGGGAGACGGGAAGTCAAGTTTTGTATTTTATAGTGGTGAATATCTAAAGGTGTGAAGAAGATAGCACAATCCCATGTACTGCTGCATGTAATAATTAAATCGTCTTCGGTGGTGATCCTCGCATAATTGGAATCAAACTACAAGGTACGTTTTGTTTGATTCATAATTATAATAATTACATATATGCCACAGACTATGGCCATGATCGTCGAAGCCAAGGGCCATACTTAGACACGATGCTTAGTAGTCGCTAAGATTGACTGCTGTCGTTAAAACTTGTGCTCAATACAAAACCGTAGTGTGCAGTACATTTAATGATTTTTTAGTTTTATGGGGCCTCAGTTATAAACATTGCTTTATGGGTTGATTACGCGGAACGAGTGCAGCGGTAAGACAGTGCTCTTGACCGAGTATTCGGTTTATATAAACAGTTTGACGAGGCGAAACAGTCACTAGAACTCTCAGATCAAGTAAAAAGTAAAAAACTTTCTACTTGATCTGAGCTAGAACCATGATTTGTTTGCTCAGCCGACTATGCCTGTTTACAGTCTCTGCACTATACTCGTTAAGTGTAATAAACCCAAAAGTAATGTCGCTTAACGTAAACTTTATAAGGTCTAATAAAACTAGAAAATCATTTAATAATAGAAGTCAATAAATCAGTAGGTCCCGTTTTGAGCCGAACACATGTAATCAATCTCTGCAGCGGCATGTTGCATTTATGTATGAATTTAAGCGGGAACACGTCGAGTGCTCGCGAGTGATTGATTGGAGCCGACTCGACGATTCAGGGGTTTTTATCAAGACACGGCTCAATGGAGCTGAAACCAGATCTTTTTAACCATCTTTTTTACAAAAAGGAGGTGCTCAATTTTTCTTAATGCTAATACGCAAACAACAAACAGTAGCGAGTATTCGACAGATAAATGTATGAAAATAGGACAGCGCGGGGTCGGACGTAAATAAAAACAGCAAGTTCATACATTCATACATTTTTCTAATAAATACTCGCTACGTATTTTACAACAGAACTTATGCTAGGCCTACTATCTTTTTGCCATGTTGTTATGTTTTGTTTTGTTTGTCGGTCAGTTTTTTTTTTTTATTCTGAGACTTACGATTGAGACGTTTTGTCCCCAAAGTGCGTTAGACAAAGAAATTCTGCCAGCTATTCGCGGATTGTCATAGGCCGCTATCCACTATACAAAGAGTATTGATCGCTACCAAAAAAATAAAAAAACATCAGTTCCATATTTTTTATACTTTTTGAATTATATTCATTTGTTTTTGTGGAGTTTGGAATCAATTGTTTCGAAAAGAAAATTAATAGAAAGGAGTTTCAAATATAGTTGTACGAATTGCTAACTATTTGAGTATTTACCGATATTTATTACCCATTTAGCCAGAAGCTAAAGTCTACCAATGGCAAAATTTTACCATTCACTCATTGTATTAATTTGTAAACAGTGAATTCCACGAATTTAGTATTGGTACGAATGGCCTTATGTAATAAATTTCCCACATATTCAAATGATTGTTTTTCAGCCATAGGAGTATTTTACCTCCTTACCTACTGTTTTCTGACAGATTGTGATGATAGAACGATTAATGTCAAGAAATATTTAAATACTCTCCATTTTATGTTCCTTCATATTGATTTATTGAAAATCCGTTCATGGTTTAAATAAAATTATTTTCTACATAAAAACAACTTGCGCAAGAGTTTCGACATATTGAGATAAAACGTTTTAAGACATGTGTTCCCAATAATCCCTTCACGACATGGAGCATCCAGTGGAACAACGTTTTACTTCTATCACAAGATACCACTACTACATATTTTTCTTCCTATTTGTCAGCAAAACGCCAATTTTTTGGCATTTCGTGAGCTTAATTTTCTTGACCCCCCCTCTAAGCTTCCAGTGTGTAGAAAATGGAGTAGATAAAGGAAAGAATTTTTGTCCTTGTAGTAACCCTGTATGGGACAGAAGCACATTTACAGAAACCTTCCAGACCAAATATAACCTCAGCTGTGACAGGAAAAAGTATGTAGCAACGGGCAACTCTCTGCTGTACTTTGGATCACTGGTGGGAGCTTTTACGTCCGGTTTCATGGCTGATAAGTAAGTCTATACAATAGTATTAAAATTTGTCAACTCAGAGAAACCTAGGCAGAAAAAAAGATGGCGGACAAACGCCAGCGTATCATCAAATAAAATATATGAACTCCAAAAATTATTAAATTTAGTTATAGGTTAGGAAGGTTAGGTTATATAGGTTAGATTTTTAAGATTAAGTAGATTTGATTTAGTATTATTTTATACTTTTTAGGGCTAATAGGGAGTTTTTGGAGGTTGGTTTCTTTTTTGTTAAAAAGTTTTTTATTTATGTATTTTTAGTGATAAAATTTTATACGTAGGTATTATAAAATATGGGTAGACCTACTAAAGACGCTGCTCGTCTTAGTTTAATGCGCACTCGTTTGGCTAACGAAAGTCAAGAAGACTAATACGAGTACTATGTGCTACAACTAGCTTCTAGTCGCGGAAAAATATGTAACTACTACTAACTTTGATAGGAAATGTGGTACCCTGATATACTTACTGAAACATTTTGCGTAACCCTTTCGAGTGTACAGACGTGATGTTATTATGTGTGATTGCGTAAACAATGCATATTTATGCGAAAGCAGCGATTGCGTTTGATTTGCTGTCATTTTTTGGAGAGTTTCGTTGTCTGTCTCCGAAACCCATCATCAGATCTAGGTATATGAAATTTAAATGGGACCAAAATTTTGCAAAACCGTCTATATTTGACGGAGTTATGCCCGAACATACATAAAAAAAAAATACAAACATCCGAATTGAGAACCTCCTCCTTTTTGGAAGTCGGTTAAAAATGGAGCACTGCGTTATACTTAGTTGGAGCCACCAAGACCTCTACTTTCGTGTACGTATACAAAACGCACACATTGACATATACTCCTCTACTCACTCGTCTGTTCGTCAGACCTGGATGTTTCGCCGAAATCGCACATAAAAAAAGAACGATCCACAGCTCACATAATATAAAAAGGTGGCTTCTGCCAGATAACCGTGGTGCTCTATCATTCTAAGTTTTTCTGAGCTTGTACATAAAAATATGGAATTTTCCTTTGTCTCTATGCTTCTTGAATGCCCTGCCGCGGGCCGCATGTGACCCGCGCTCCGACCCAAACGAGGCCACGAGCTATTAGTCTTATTATTTGAAAATTACTAAGGATTTTATGTAAAACTCGCACTCCCAATATTGAGCCGTTGTTCTTGATACCCCAGCCCCTAACTTCTGAGCTAAACAGTTTATTTCACCAAATATTCTTTGTCCACAGATAGTTCTTGATACCCCAGCCCCTAACTTCTGAGCTAAACAGTTTATTTCACCAAATATTCTTTGTCCACAGATATGGCCGCCTTAAAATGTTTAGCGTCTGCGTCTTTGCTTTAAGTATTGCTGGAACTTTAGTTGCACTTATGCCTAATATTGCGTTGTTACTCATGGCGCGCTGTTTCGAAGGAATTGGTATTGGTGGAGCGATTGTCACCGGCTACGTGCTGTGCGTGGAATACTGTGGCGTCAAGCAAAGAGAGTTCATTTCAGCTCTGTACCATGTGCCGCTCAATGTCGGCCATATGACCGTACCCATGGTCTCATACGTGCTGCGAGATGTCACCCACTTTCAGATAGCTATATCGCTACCGGTTTTCATTTTTGGGTTCATGTATTTCTTCTGCTATGAATCACCGAAGTGGCTCATGGACATGAATCAGATCGATAAAGCTGCGGACATAATGAACAAGATCGCCAAATAGTGAGTACACCGAAAAACCATAAAGATTGTCGCTTTTTTTAGGGTTAATACAAATAAGAAGTATTACTGAAAGGGCTCAAAGTACTCATCATTACACAGTAAAAGTTCTATAGGACCGACCGTGAAATAACAAAACAGAAATCCATACATAAACGTTAACGACACTTGACAAAATGTATGGAACAGCTGATTTTTTTCGCGATATCAGCCAGCATTGGTCCCATAGTAAAAGTTTTTCATAATAATGAGTAATATACTCGTTAGCTCATTTCAGGTTAATATACCCTTGCCTTGAAACCCTGTCCAGCATCTACCATAATATTTATATTGCATCAACTACATATTTTTAATCGACCTTCACGTACGGTCATCATAACAAGCGTGAAGTTTGATTGTCGCTGTACCTACTCTAGAACTCGAGAACCCTTGGCTCCACTCTGGATTCAAAATATCGACCAAAATAACATTATTTAAACCTTTGTCATACAATCTTCTAGTTCTCACAGAAAATAAAAAATAAAACTGTACAGTTTTATTTTTTATAATATTGTTTGAGTCTTCTTGTTTGAGCATAACATTGTTTGAGTCTCTCGCGGTGTTCGAGAAGTTTAGAATTCCCGGATGCGTTAAACATTCTGCTTTGGAATATATTATTTTATTTGATTAGTGACATAGCCGTTAAAGTGTTATTTTGCTCCCTTTTAATACAATCAACGTAATTGGGTGCGTACTGACTGACCGAGCAGCCTCGCGTGGCAGACGTTTGGCTCGGGCCGCGGCACGCTCGGGCGAGGCAGCGCGTGCGTTTGCCTCGGGCGAGGCACGTCCTGACTGGCCGAGCATTTGCTTCGCGCGGCAGGCCTCGCGAGGCTGCTCGGTCAGTCAGTACGCACCCATTAACGTATAAAATAGAGTCGTTAATATAAATGAAGTGCGTGTCAAAGGCTAGGCAAGTTTTTTTTTCGAAATTTTTGAGAGTCTGTAATATGATAACTAGGTGTGTTCAATAATGCCGAAATTTTGTTCACAGTAACAGAACGTCTTATGGAAATATTAAAGGTGAAATGGAAGCATACCGTGCCGCCCACACAGGAACCAGCACCACAAAAACAAAGTTCACGGACATTTTCAAATACAGACAGTTGATCATAAACTTCTCATGTATGGGTCTCAATTACTTTGCATGCGGCATGGGCTATTACGGAGTATCACAGTACATTGGCAAAATGAGTGGAAATGTTCACTTAAACGTCATGTTGTCTGGAGCTATGCTTATACCGGCAACGCTCTCTTGCATCGTGCTTCTTCACTACCTGAGCAGGAAAACATTCCTAATGATCACAAGTTTTATCTCTGGCTCGATTCTGTTGATCGTCGTTCTAGTAATTCCGGAGGATTTTAATTTACTGAGGGTCGTATGCGCTTGCATAGGCAACTGTTTTTACTTCATGTCTTTCATAATTGTGTTTTTGTATGGAGTGGAACTGTTTCCCACTTCCGTCAGGAATTCTGTTTTAGGTGTTCTATCTGTGAGTTCAAGAGGAGGTCAAATACTAGCGCCTATAATAAACGAATCCTCTGGAAAAGTAGCAGGTTGTGTTTTTGGTGCATTAGCTATATTAGGAGGTTTTCTTTGTATTCCGCTGCCAGAAACTAAGAACAAGCCGCTGCCGTCGAACTTAGAAGCGTACAAGAAGAAAGGAGGCGTGAACATAAAGTAACTGCAGTGCAAGCGCGGTGGTTTATCAATCGATAAATTTTACATTTGCCACCGACAAAACGAGTTTCATCGAGTTCATCATATTCAGCATTATGTGGTTGACAAAAACTTGGTCGATCATAAATGTAAAATATGTCAATCGGTAACTACCGCACTCGCAGCGCTACAGTGCAGTGCAAACATGTCTTTCTGATAGTCAATTTTCTCCACACGACAAGTTCGTCGAGCACTGATTATTTAATACACCTACAAAGCAGAATGGGTTTGTCCGTTTTGTAAAATTCGTGAAATCTATTTTATTTTTACTAAATGAATCGACAAACCCATTATGCCGAATTGTACAAATAAACGTGTTCAAATTGAACCGTGTCGTGTAGAGAAAATGAATTATCGATAAAAAAAAATATTTGCGCTGCAGCAGTCGTAGCATGGGTCGTGGAGATACTCTTTCCAGGTTTTCATCCGCGCGTAGATGTGAATGCTGAAATATTGACTGTCTGTCTCTTCCTCTTGGGATAAATATAGTGGAAAGACAGTCTGTCCACGGCCCATATTAACCTGCCTTAACCTTCATTATTCGGCCTGCTGGTGGATCAAAATTATTTATATATTTAAGGGTGTTATAAACAGGTCCCCTTGTAATCTTAGAATACGGTTTGTATGTATTGTGTATTCAAATGTAATAGGTATTCAATACGCCTTCAGAACCGTCTTGAATAGACAAAGGGCTGTACTTATAAAGCCTGCTTAAAGTTAATGATTGCTTAAAGTTCTTGGTTTTGTTTTCGCACGTGATATTTCACGGAAGCAAGAAGTTGTTAAGGCTACTTACTACACACAGTGCCGGCGGGTATTCGAGCCGCCGGGCTTGCTGCACACACGACGCGCTGGCATGGCCGCCGGCATGTACCGGCCGGCGGCTTGCATATGCCGGCGGCATGGCCGCTCGCCAAAAACCCGGCGGCACTGCCACCGGCACTGTGTTTTGCCTTTAGAAACTTGTTGTTGATGTAATTGTTGCATTCTAAGCAGTAACAACTTTTAGCAGTGTTTATGAGTAAGACGCACACTTTCTAAAACTAAAGCTCTCTGCCATTTTGACCTACGCAAAAACATCGACACTTTGTCAATTTAAATTGACTTGTTTTATTAATAAATTTTATAAATTATTTTGTCATAGAATTGCCATGTTTTACAACGTAATATACGCGTTATTTTATGGAAAATGATGTTTTTGTTGTAAAATTAGTTAACCTATAAATAGCAGCGTTTCGTCGTAGTCATATGAGCGCTCCTTTCCCGTGGTACACCTATTTTGTCCACCTGGTGGACCACGGGTAAACATATTCTTCCGTGGTCCACCTTAAACTCTCGTAAATTATTTTTATTGAAATATATTGCCTATTGTCCACCTCTTTTCATTGGCTAGATTAAATCTATGCAACATTGATCCCGACAAATTAAGAAGTATACCGAATGAATTTTTTTTTTTAAATTCATTTATTGAAATAATTTACTTCAATTAAAATGATGATTACTTAAAACTAAAATTGCTCTCAACGTAGTTTCTCCAATGCGAAATTGATTGGAATTTCACCATTATTATATTATTAGGTTATTAATCAAAACCTATTGGTCGGTAGTGCCACGGGTAACTAAGTAGATCACGGGAAACGATCAATAGGTTAGGTTATGTTAGAACATGAAAAACAACACACGAGCCGAGCGAGCGTAGCGAGCGTGCCGCGGCAGCGGCCGGCGAAGTGCTAGAAAGCCAAGAAGCGAAAAAAGTTAGGTTATTGATCAACACCTATTGGTCGGTAGTGCCACGGGTAACTAAGTAGATCACGGGAAACGATCAATAGGTTAGGTTATGTTAGAACATGAAAAACAACGCACGAGCCGAGCGAGCGTAGCGAGCGTGCCGCGGCAGCGGCCGGCGAAGTGCTAGAATGCCAAGAAGCGAAAAAAGTTAGGTTATTAATCAAAACTCAAGGGTGGACCACGGTTAAATAATAATTTCCTATGGTTCACCTTAGTTCACCTGGTGGACCACGGAAGAATATGTTTACCCGTGGTCCACCAGGTGGACAAAATAGGTGTACCACGGGTTAGCACTGCATATGAGTTTGAGCGGTCGCATAAACACGTACGCACGTACATGGGGAACTAATCAAATGATTCGCAACAAAATTACTCCTAGTGGCCGACAGCAGCACTACACAGGCAGCTTTAAAACTCGTTCTAAACATTTGCTCGGTTAGTGTATCGCTCATGCTTCGGCTACATTAGCGGGCGAAGATTCGTATCGTGTTGGCGCGACAAAAACATCGTGTTCGGACATAGGCGATGTTCTTGTCTACATTAAGGCGGACAAAGATTCGTGTCGAGTTGACGCGATGCATCGTGCCGGATTGTGTTGTGAATTGACACTGAATTGACGTAGGTGTAGCCACCCAAGCGAATATTCTCGCGACAAATCCCTTTGATCCGTGCCAGTTTACCGACAGCTCCCCGAACTACATCGTCTTCGCCCGAACACTACGCGATGACACGATGTACCCGGCCACATTCATCGCGTTAACACGAATATTCGCTGTAGCCCGCTAATGTAGCCCCAGCATCAGCGATTTCAAATGATGTTTTCTAAATCACTATCAATCAGTCATACTTATAGTATAATTATTATAAGTTGGTGACCATAAAGATAGCATGATTGAAAACCTCACAGAACAATACGTAATTAACAAAGTCATTTGGAGCGCTCTACTATTAGATCAAGGTATGTGTACCAGTGTCGGTCAAGAAATAATCACGTTCATAAACTCACCTCTGATAACTTGACTAGTATTCGTGATTTATTACAATCCACACACTACTTTCGAGTTTTGCCTTTTTTTAAATAAAATTAGTATATTTTAATGAAAGTGGAGAGAAAAATTAACAAATGTTTGACTTGTAAAACATGCATCGCCGTCTCGATTACCCATAATCTGCAGACATAATGGCCAAACATAAGGTCCAGAGGAAACTCTTCAATCCCATCGAAGTACATTTCAACGTGATATCACGATATCACTGCTTCGTATTCGGCTTTTTGTTTCTGAGCAAGATTCCTATATTCTGGCATGTGATCAGCTTACTGTTCCTGGCCCCTCCTATGGACTTCTATTGTGAAGACACTGGAGGAGAGATACGCAATTCTACGAAGAATGTGTGCCCTTGTGAACATGCTGAGTGGGACCGAAGCGTGTTTAGTGCAACCCTGCAGACCAAGTTTGGAACTCATTGTGACAGGAAATGGCTGATAGGGCTGTCTCACAGCTTATTGTACAGTGGATCGTTGCTGGGAGCATTGATATTTGGATTTTTGTCTGATAAGTAAGTGGATTAGACTTTATCTTAGCTAGGTACACGCGAGTTAGGTGAAGCTGATAACGTTTAAGCGCAATACTAGAAATTGTCCAAATATTATGAATGTGGCTGTCACTTGAAACCCAAGAAATAACATAGGTAACAATGGGGCAGGTTGTTTAAATCATCGTGTTCTATGTATCTTTAAAAAATATTTTACCCTTGGAACCGTTACATTAACAATAATTGTTTTGCTTAGTTTTCACTTTGATAGCAAAACAGACGAACAGACATGGTAAAACTAAAAATATGAAAGTGCGCTTAGTTTACACAGTTTCCGAACGCTAAAAAACTTACTTTTTGAACCCTAAAAAACAATTAATAGAAAACAAACGAGGAATAAAGTTTTTTTTTAAGTTGCTATAATTTCACAGATTTGGCCGGCTCTCAATATTTTGCCTATGCCTCCTCATCATGGCCACATTTGGGTCCATAGTGATCGTCATGCCCACCATAGCAACCTACTCCTTCATCCGTGTTTTGGAAGGCCTCGGCATCGGCGGCACAATCGTCACCGGATACGTCTTATGCGTGGAGTACTGTGGAGTCAAACACAGAGAGGTCGTCACAGCCTTGTTCCACATACCTCTCAATATCGGCCACATGACTTTAGCTGGGATATCCTACCTTTTGAGAAACTGTGATGACTTCCAACTGGCTATATCGATACCACTGTTTTTCTTTATTACCATGAAGTGGTGCCTCTTGGAGTCGCCAAAATGGCTTATGGACAGCAATCAGATCGATAAAGCTGTTTCAGTTATGGAGAGGATTTCTAAATTGTAAGTGGTATATTTTTTTACTTCGTAGAACTTCAATATATCATCAAAGATATATAGTTGTAGTCCTTTAAGGCAGTCGAATCGAATGTATAAAGCTTATTACGCGTGATGTTTATTTTTTTAAACACAAAAACAGACCAGCACAAGGAGTTGGTCTGTTTTTCAGGGTCAGCATCTGAAATTAATCTAATAAAGAATAGAGTTCTGAATCGGAGAGTTTGACTCTGTGAATTTTATTTCATCCACAGCAACAAAACGTCTTATGGAGATATCAAGGCTGAAATGGAGGAGTACCAGGCCAATCACAAGAAGACAACCACTCAAAAGATGCAGTTTTGGCACATATTCAAGCACAAAAGGCTTACCATTAACTTTGTTTGCATGGCTGCCATCTATTTCGTCTGCGGCATGGGATACTATGGCGTGTCCCAATACATCGGTCAAATGATGGGAAACATTCACGTCAACGTCGCCATCTCCGGAGCTATGCTTATTCCAGGGACCATAGCCGCCACCTTTCTACTCCACACTCTGAGCAGAAGAACTTTCCTAATGGCTACAAACTTCATCTCGGGCATCTTAATGCTGGTGGTCATTCTGATTCCACCGGAAAATGCGTGGCCCAGAGTCATCATAGCTTGTATTTGCAACAGCACTTTCTTCATGTCCTTTATTATTGTGTTTTTATATGGAGTTGAGCTTTTTCCCACGACAATTAGGAATTCTGTGTTAGGTGTTTTAACTGTAATGGCTAGAGCAGGCCAGATATCTGCTCCTCCAATAAACCAATTTCACGAGACAGTATCAGGCAGTATATTTGGTGGGTTAGCATTGCTGGGAGGTTTTCTGTGCATCCCGCTGCCTGAAACAAAACACACAGAGCTGCCTTCTTCGCTGGAAGATTCGAAGACGCTGCCTCGACATCAGACTAATTCAGTAGATAATGAAAGTCAAGGCGTTAGTACATCAAATTAAGTTGTTTTAAAAAATATATCCAACTAATTTCCTAATTCTGTCAGGAAAATCAAATCAAAGAAGTAGCCTGTCTCACCTATTAAACATATAAAAAAAAGACGTGTGGCACTCGGGGACTGCCGCGGTAAAGCTATTGCATAGCATTTCACCTGGAGGCGAGTTGCTGAACTAAACTTAGGTTATTTTCGTTACGGAATTTCTGGATTCGGTCTCCACGCTCAAGGCCCGCTATAGAAGCTATGCAATAGCTTAAAAATATTTAATATACTGTAATATCTTTCAAGCATTACAGTGCATCATTATAATAATCTTTACTCATGCTACTGTGATATGTATGGCAGATTTTGCTAAAAATTATACTATTCATTTAATTTATCCATCACTCATATATTTTATCAATTATTTAGAATATGTGGGTTATAATATTTGTATAATATCTGATTTTATTACATAAACTATCACAATAAACAAACGTTATGCCAAGAAACTAGTATTCATTTATGTCGTAATATAAAAGCTATCTATCTATAAATGCAAATGCTGACATGATTAAATTTAGTTTCGAGCATAACAGTGAGTTTAGTAAAGAAGGCACGAAGGAATTTCCTTAGCTGCCCCATTTACCCCTAAAACTACTTCTCATTCGAAAACTATTCGTCAGATTTTGATGAAACTTTGTTTTGCAAATGAGCTACATTTCTGTCACTTGAGTTCATTTTTTTTCAAAAACATCCCCAATAGAAAATAGAGCCATGAAACACATCTACTTTTGTAAGGGGTAACTGTGAACTGATTTATTTTATAGAACTAATATAAAAATGATTAAACCACAAAGCGGACCTAGTCTCTACATTAATAACGGCTCTGTCCTACGAGTATGCGTGCCCTATTCAACAGGACTTCAAAAGCACTTGGAAACCAATATGAAGACTTACGCGAGAGCACAATCACTGGTTCGCTTTCAAGGCAGAGAGCTAGTTACAAAAAAAAAACTATTTCAAAAAATTCCTTACTCTTCTAGATTCTTGGAGAAATAATATAAGAAACTAGCTGACCCGGCAGACTTCGTACTGCCATACGTTTGTATGGGAAAAAGAAAAGGGCTGTTTTTAGGGTTTTTCAATATTTCTGAGAGATTTGAGAATAATAACAAATACAACAAAAAAAGAATTAGTGAAAACGGTCCAGCCATTCACACGTGATACCGTGACCAAGGAAAACGGGTTTCATTTTTATATATATAGATAATATATGTTTTGCAAGATTAGCAAAAACGTACGCGGTTTTTATCCAACTTCGCAAAAAAGGGTAAATTTCAGATGTTTAAAAGCAGGTACCATCAGGCGAGTTGGTGGACAAACGCGGTCTTGTTGAAAAAATAAAAAGGTAATATTTTTATATTATAATAATATTTTTAAGTAGGGTCTTTCAATCTTATCATAGTTAGTTTTGAAATCACATTTCACAATAAAATAATTTATGCGAAATATTGTATTGAGTATGTATTTTCGTTACTTCTACATGAAGAAACGTTAACGTATTTGGAAAATATCGTGGAGGAAGCACATAGGTGGGCTATTTTTTTCCCCAAGAACATAATTATTCCCGTAGGACGTCGGGTGCAGTCGCAGGTCACTGAAAGGAATAAATTCATCATTTCCAACCACATCCGTCTCTCTTACACTGCTATGTTAATTATACTTATATGCCTCTCTCTTGTTATGCCATCTACCTCGGTCACATGCAAATAGAGTCAAGTTCAAAATAAATAACTAAAGTACATCTCGAACTTTCTAGATAAATTCTGATTATGTTTGTTTTCTTTTAAAGTTGCTGCCTCCTCGCCTTCCCGCTGCAATTTACAATAAAACAATGACTGCGCGACACGGTTATTTTCAATAAGCTCTCGTTACACGGAGATAATGAAAAAAGTTTTTATTGCTAACAATATGGTGTTCGAAGGTATGGCGCGGTTACTGTGATCCTAGCTATACATATGTATCGAGGGTATCATGGCAGAGAGACATGCTAAATTTTGCTATAGACAAGGAACAGATTTTCTTACAGTCAACTTTTTTGTGGTTGTATCATACTTATTTTTAATTAAATTATATTAAGTTATACTGCACAGTGCACATTCCACAATACTGTCTACAGGAGCATGTATGAAGTAGGTAATTATTATTTTTTTACAAATGAGTGACGAGACGAGCAAATGCTCGCCTGATATATAACATCAAGTTGATTCCGACCTAAAAAAATATCATATTATACCGATAACAACCACTCCTCTTGATAATTTTAATATAAGTCACACTGTTGATTAATTCACTATTAAATAAAATCTAGGCAGTAAGCAGTATATGGCAGCTACCGACAGGTTCCTAATCCTTATAAGCGAGCAGACCCTCCAGGGACGAAAGTGGCAGTAAATCAGCCGAGCAGGACACTATTGATGGTGCCATGCCCAAGTCGCATTACCAGATATAGGAGGAGCTGTAAATAGCTTTTTAAAATTTCAAATAAGACTACCGATATTAAAAAAAATGTAATAATTCCTTACCAACGTGGTTGATTTGAGTGGTGCGTTAATAAATTGAGTTTCCCGTAATATCAAAATTTGTTAAAGAACTTAAAATCTCGATTTTGTACTACGTACGTACGTACGTACGTACAATGGTAATACATGCAATGAACATAATACCTCTATCAAACGGTCCTATTACAAGTCAGATTAAAATATTATGATCCTAAGTTTAATTTTAACCTACTTTTGTAGCTAATTACAAAACTCATTAACAATTTTATAGTCACAACAGTTAACAATAACAATTCGATATGAGAATTAAATCTGGGACAATTTCTGTTGACCGATTCTCCAGTAAAGTCACGTATGTACTGTTAAAGAAATTTATTTATTTTTCAGGTTCCCACGGTTCGTGTAATTACTAAGTCGTTAGGAGATTTCACTTCATGACTTGAATTTTAAATAGGGGGCAGATTGCCTCTTTTGTACGGAACCCTCTACGTTACATCTGTAAACAGAGGTGGGACAGCTTTGTGTACTGTACTTACTTTACTTGGGCATAGGGATACTTAATGTATTTAATTTTGAATTCATGAATTTGTCGGTAACCTTTGGGGTAAATGAATTGCGTCGATACTTTTAGTTCTAAGGTTGATTCAGAACATGCAAACCATAATTGTAACCGTTCTAAACATAAGATTTTAGTGTGTACGTAAGTCGTCGCATAATATTATGTGAATCCGGCTTTAAGATTTTTAACGCATTTTAGAGGTAGTCTGCCAGTCTGCTAAGAAAGCATTGAGGTCGTCGCGCCAACATTTCTACTACATCTCTACATACGTCTTACTTCCTGGCACGGCCCTGGAAGCTTATACCTTTTGATTCTACAAAATAGTGTAAAGTATGTACTACTCATAACAATTTTTTTCGTACTCTTGCGGCAATCTCGGCTCTTTTGTCCTTTTGCACTTAGCAGGCATCTGCGTGATTCTCCTAGCAATCTATCAGGCCATCCCTAGCGTTACAGAGCCATTAATCAATAAAAATAAAACAACACATTTAAATAAAGTTATTTTATTAAAACTAATGACTATAAAACACGTTATCCTACACGCTCTAGCTGTGAGATTGCAAAGAATTTCGGTACGTTCCCAACTTGCATAATAATTTATGAAAATTCCAACATATTCTAGACTCCGTTTTGTGAATAGGTACACTCAGCTTTTTTTAAAACTGTATGTCAAAAAAGTAATTTTTTCAAGACCAAATCCCAACGCTTTTATCAGACCAAACTTGTAACTACCCTCAAAATGTACCAGCATTCAAATTATTCCACTCCCAGTTAATTTATTCACAAAACGAAGTTGTGTAGCATTTCCCAAATCCACAATTAGGTGCAAAGGTGAATCGGTCCTTAATTAAGTCTAAGCTTAATCTAGAGTCGTATATTTTAAGCTACTTACTGTCTAGGCTGAAAATACTTAGACGAAGCTTTAAGGCATTTAGAATAGTAATAAATTAAAATTTAAAAAAAATGTGTGAAGAAACGTATTAACGTATTTATTCCTATGTGAACTACCTAAGCGGCATAATAGATTGTTGAGAAGGTGGTAGCGCTAGATTCACCTTTATCTCCGTAAGGTAACAAATAATAACATTTTATGGTCTATTTTTTTATTCATTTTAGGCATGCTATTAGTTTTGTTTCCTAAAAGCGTCGTCAAAGTATCTCCAGCATTACGCTAACTTGACACTATCTATTTTCGTCTGCACCGCAGCGACGTCTGTCCACGGAAGAATAAGCTCTAGTCCATCCCTTTCTCCTCCTTCCAATCAGCGTGGTGGCGTGGTGGTCAGGTCACTGCGGGCCTTACATCTCCGGATGTATGGTTGGGGGGATGACCACCCACGTATTTTGTGCTGTGCGTGGGGGGCCCGTAGGTTGGATGCAACAAACCTGGTGGCTGAGTGATTGGTTGGTCTTTCACAACACTCCACTTTGGTGTGAATTTCAACCGAAACGGGAGGATATGGACTAGCCATACATATTCATTCAGCACAGGTGGCAGTCTTCCACTCCACCGGGCGAGAGGGGGGGTTTTAAGGGGCCTGCAGTCGGCGTCGCTCGCGGACCACGTTATGATTGGCGTGGACCTGGGAGCGGCGTCCGCCTCGTGGGTTCCTGACTCCGCCCTTCTATATCCGCTTAGTAACCCTGGTGTTGTAACCCAACATCCCCAATGGTGCGGGCTCCGTGGAGGGTGGGGATCTAAGCGGATGAACTAATAAATTTAACAAGTATGGATTTCACTTCAAAGCAATCGCAAACCCCCAGTGGGGAGGCGGTGAAGTACCTAGAGGCTTCAATCGAGGCTGAAGAGGGAAACACTGCTGCCTGGAAGGTCGTAAGACCCAAGGGTAAAAAAGGGGCAAGGAATGCGGGGAAACGGCCTACAGCTGCAACCTCAAGTTCCAACACCCCAGCTCCCGTGGTGGCTCACGTCCCGGGGAGATTAAGCAAAAAACAAAAACGCAAGCTGAGTCGTCAGCATCAAGCGCAGATGCGCCGGGAAACGGGTTCGGGCGGACCACAGCCAACGGCTGAGGCCCCTCCAATGAATAGACCGGGACCTAGCGCATACTGCCATGTGCGACGATCCGGCCAAAATGAGCCTGCTGCCGAGCCGCATGCCCCGCCAGCATCAACCGCAGTCTCGACTGTGGCGAATGCTGGGACCGATGGTTGCAGAGGCAAAGCCACGGGCTCAAAAAACAAAAACCAAAACAGACCCAACCGCAAAAAGCGTGCTGAGACAGCCGTTGTGAAGTCGGCGCAAGCCTCGGCACAAAATGAGCCCAGCAAACGCCTGCGGTTGGACGACACGACATCGCCGAGAGGCGAGTATAAAAAAGCGAGGCTGGACAACTCACGACGTGCCCAAACCAGCTATGCGGGGATCGTGAAGAGCGAACTCTGCGTAGCGGTGACGAGGGACGACAATGCCCAGCTAAACGAGGAACAGGTCACCTTAGTGAAGAAGTTCCTTCAGCGCAAAATTTTGGAGGGTATAAAAGACCCTTCAATCGCCTACTCGCCCAGCTTCAACGGCAAACCCGTCTCTGCAGATGGAGTGTTGAAGCTGTGGTGTGAGGATGAGCGCTCACTAAGGTGGCTGACCGAAACGGTAGATTCCATGCCAGAAATGAAAGGCACCAAATTCGTGGTGAGGAAGCAGGGTGAATTGACCCGAAGGGTGCGAGCGGCCCTGTTCCTTCCGGAGTGTGAAAACACCCTGGAGGACACCAACCTTGTTCTGGATCACCAGAACAAGTGGGCCCTCGTGAACACCTGGACGGTCTTCACCCACACGCTCCAGAAGGATGGGACCATGTTCCTAACTCTGGGTATCCCGGAGAGCGTGGTCCCGGCTCTTCTGGAGCGTGGACGCAGACTATCCCATAATTTGGGAAAGGTATACGTCCGCTTCTATGGAGCGGACGGGTCCCTTTCGGATGAGCCCCCCCGGAAGGAAGTCCCTACCTCGGCGGAAGGAACGGAGACCGTCCCACCGGCGCCTATGCACTCGTCCCCAAAACCATCGACATCTGAAGTCGTGGTGGTGGGGATGAGTGTGGACCCGGAGCCCCAAAAGAGTGGCACCGACGAGGTAGAAGAGCTCGAAGAAGGCATCGAGCTAATGCAGTCGGCAGAGGGTAAGCCTGAAAATGGCGTCCCCTACCGACTGTAAATTCATACAGGCAAACCTCCAGCACAGCCTCACTGCTACGGCTAACCTACGCAGGGTGCTGGAGGCCCCACACAATGGGGAGACCGTCGCCCTGATCCAGGAGCCGTGGATCAGGGGTGGGCGTGTATGCGGTCTCAAAACGCCATATGGTAAGTTAATTTTAAACAGCACATGCGATAGCCCGCGGGCATGTATTTATGTACCGCGTAATATCTCTGCAGTGCCCCTCACAGAATTCTGCTCTAGGGATCTGGCCACTGTCAGACTCCAGAACACCGGAGTCGACGGGGGGATGACGATCATCGCGTCGGCGTACATGCCAGCCGACGAGGAGATCCCTCCGACACACTTGGTGGATTTGGTGAAATACTGTGAGCGAAACAACTTTAAACTAATTATCTCAACAGACACTAACGCGCATCACCCTTTATGGGGAATGCCAGCAGCCAACAACAGGGGAGAGGAACTGGTAAACTACCTTTTCACAACAGATCTCTCCATAGCAAACAGAGGAACGGAACCTACTTTTGTCACCAGTAGATGCCGAACTATAATAGACCTCACACTGACAACAGGTAACTGTATAGAAACAATAAAAAACTGGCGTGTGTCGGACGAGTCCTCCTGCTCCGACCATAGATGGGTGCGTTTCGAACTGCGAATGACCACCACACCGCCTTTACCTACACGCAACCCTCGGCGAACGGACAAGGTAAAATTTTGTGACTTTCTAAAGCAACGCCTTAACACCGACGCCACGGAGGCATCAATAAACAACACAACCGACATAGAAAAAGCGGTTGTACAACTGACCAATAGTCTCACCAGGAGCTTTCAAGAGGCCTGTCCTCTATCCACCCCCAACAAAAGAGGGAATCGGGGATGGAGCAGAGACCTGGAGAGTCTAAAAGCAAAGGTACGTAAACTATTTAACAGAGCAATGAACACTTACAACGACGAGGACTGGAGCAATTACAACACTGCCCGCGCAAATTACAAAAAGCGGATTCGATCCAGGAACCGTAAGTCGTGGAGAAGGTTCAGCTCAAGCATAGAGTCAAACACACAAGCCAATAGGATCAGGAAAATTCTCGCGGCCGATCCTAACCGAGAAATCGGATCACTGAGGCTACCTGACAACACCTACACTAAAACAGACACCGAAACCAACTGTCTTCTTCTACAAACCCACTTTCCAGAATGCCAAATCGTTGACGGTACCACTTGGGAGGTCAATGATGTGGATTCACCCACAGCTGACGACTGGTTGACCGCAAGAAAGGTGGTCACAAGGGAGAGGATTAAGTGGGCAATAAACACCTTCCAACCCTTCAAATCAGCGGGCCTCGATGGCATATTTCCGGGCCTGCTGCAATGGGGAGCAGAGTACATAAACGGAACCCTGGACCTCATCTTCACAACTTGCTTGGCGTTCAAGTACGTCCCACTCGCGTGGAGAGAGGTCAGAGTTCTATTTATTCCCAAACCGGGTAAGAGCGATTACACAGAACCCAAAGCATACAGGCCGATCAGTCTAACTTCTTTCTTACTCAAAACCTTAGAAAGGCTATGTGACAGGTACATAAGAGACGACATACTGACTGTGACACCATTACACCCACAACAACACGCTTACAGTGCGGGCAAATCCACGGAATCAGCCCTACACAAAGTGGTAAGCACTATCGAGCAGGATATCAAGAACAAGACGCTTTGCCTGGGTGCCTTCATAGACATTGAAGGGGCCTTTGACAAAACAAATTTCTGCAGCATCAAAACAGCACTCAGAAAGCATGGGGTAAAGGTGACGCTGAGCGATTGGATCATCAACATGCTGAAGTTAAGAGCGGTGAGGGTGGACGCTGGAGGTACCACTAGAGCGACAGTATCCAGAGGATGCCCGCAAGGTGGTGTCCTCTCACCATTGCTCTGGAACATGGTGGTAAATGATCTAATCGCAAAGCTCAACGGACAACGCTTTCTCACGGTAGGGTACGCAGACGACCTGGCCATCCTCATCTCAGGACATTTTGCGAGCGTATCGTGTAACATCATGAACGGCGCACTACGGGTCGTGGAGAGATGGTGCACCGAATACGGATTGTCCGTGAATCCAACAAAAACACAACTAGTAATGTTCACAAACAAAAGAAACCTAGGGAGATACACACTACCTCACCTCTTCAACACACAGCTGGCCCTAACAGATGAGGTGAAGTACCTGGGTATCACGCTGGACAGCAAACTAAACTGGGCAAACCACCTCCAATGCAAAATAAACAAATCCATCATCTCCTTCTGGCAATGCAGGAAAATGATAGGGAAAACTTGGGGACTAACCCCGAAAATAACAGTATGGCTGTACAACACAGTTATAAGGCCCTCCTTAACATATGGCGCCCTAGTCTGGTGGCCTAGAACTAAACAACACACAACAATAAACAAACTGAAAAAACTCCAGAGACTCGGCTGTGTAGCTGCAACCGGCTGCATGAGAACGGCCCCTACGGCAGCCCTAGAGGCATTACTCGACCTGCCACCACTGCAGCTACACATCCAACAGGAGGCCGCGGCCTCTGCTTACAGACTCCGCGCACTCAATCTCTGGGAACATAACAGGAACGCGACCCACACCACAATCATAGAGGAATGTGCAGAGGGCAACCCAGATATTCTCTCTATTTATGACAGGGTACCTAAACAACACATCTTCACTAAAAGCTACAAAGTACAGCTGTACGAGGAGCCTAGTGAAGACACCAACACACAGGAGCTTAGGATATATACAGATGGCTCTAAAATGAAAACAGGTACAGGCACAGGCGCTTTCTCAGACGAGCTGAATATCCATGTAGCGTTAGCTCTAGGGACACACAGCTCCATCTTCCAAGCGGAATGTGCAGGTATCATCCAAGCAGCAACAGCAATACTAAACAGGAAGGTAACTGGCCACAATATCAGGATACTTTCAGATAGCATGGCAGTTCTTCGAGCACTGCAAAAAGTTGAGCACTCCTCGGGGCTAACAGTTCAATGTCACTGTCTACTGGAAAAGGTCAGTAAACTAAACTCACTGACCCTCCAATGGATAAAAGGACATAGTGGATCCAGAGGAAATGATGCGGCTGATGAATTGGCAAGAAGAGGCTCGGCCATGCGCCCCGTAGGACCGGAGCCAATGATACCTCTGCCTTTCAGCCAAATCAGGTCATGGATTCGCGAGAGAACGCACAAACTACACCAAAAGCTTTGGGCAAGTATGGAGGATTGCAGGCAGTCGAGGGAGGCCTTCCCGGTACTGAACCGGAGAACCTCCCGAAAGCTCCTCAGTCTAAAACGGGACAAGCTCCGACTTTTCGTCGGAATAGTCACCGGACATTGCCCATTAAACAAACACCTATTTACTATAGGTGTTACAGATAGCCCCCTGTGCAGAGGATGCATGGAGGCGGAAGAAACGGCCAAGCACGTGCTCATGGAGTGCGAAAGCGTGGCGTCCCAGAGAGCGAAGTTCCTGGGAAAACCGGGAACCCTGCGGGAGGCCTGCAGCGTGACACGCAAGCTGCTGGACTTCCTGGAGGACATCGGGTGGCTGGAGTAGCCGCCGTCACCCGCTCACGCAAAAAGGGCCGACGTACGGCCTAGTTGCGGAAAAGAGCCCGCTCACCAAGTACCAAGTACCAAGTAAGCTCTAGTCCGCGGTGATAAGACCGCATTCCCTCACCACCTGCTCCGTTGAAACTGGGTTTAGGAACACTGCAAAGGAAAAACAAAATACTCACTTGAATACTATCAAACCAATTAACAGAAAACAACAGCAACAACAGGAGTGTTCTAACTACCAACGATTTAAGTTATGCGTCTTGGCAGTGTGTTTCGTAAATATACATTACCAACTGCACCGGTGCTTGAAGCAGCTACTCTAAAAGAATTGTTTACTATTATCAAGATAAAAAGTAAACAGCCTACGTGTTGATTTAGAATACCTATAGGTACGCTACGCTATCTTCACTGTAAATTTAGTATAAATCCGTATAGCCATTTGTCTGTAAACTGTAAAGAGTTTGGAAATTTCTGGCAGTAAGTAACATTAGAGCCAGGCGAGACGCAACCGTGAGCGCGTCACGCTTGTAATCTATACTATAATATTATAAAGAGGAAAGATTTGTATTTTTGTATGTTTGTGTTGAATAAACCCAAAAAAAAACTGGTCCGATTTCAAAAATTCTTTCATCATTAGAATGCTTATCCCTGAGTAACATAGGCTATATTTTATACCCCTGCAAAGCCGGGGCAGGTCGCTAGTCTCCTGATAAAGATCACCAAATCTGATCGAAACTAGTCGTAGTAAACGACTTAATTTTTACGTGAATATTCCAGAGTTCATTATTACAAAACTTTAGATAACATCGTAATTCCTATATATCTAAGCGTTTTACGTGTAAAAAGTATTCTTTATTCTTCAAGTCAATGGAAATATTACTGCAAAGTACACGTTTTACTACACGTTGTTTTTGAAAAGAGTGCGGTTTTGAAACAGTCACTTGAAGCCCTTAATTAGAGCGGTTGAACAATGGCTTTTTAACGAAACAAAATGAACCTTTTGTCTTGCATTTACCATTGTTTTTTTTGGTCTGTTTGTTTAATATGAAACAGCTTTTTGCTTACCAGCTTTTTGTACGAAAGTTTATTCGAAGGGATAAATCTACCTACAAAACGAAATTAGAAACTTATTAAATTTTGCCTTGCAAATTGGTTTAGTTTTGACATTAATTTGATTTGATTTGACGAATTTGTTAATAACAGATAGAACAGTACTCCTTAGTAAAATATTTAATCAATTGAAAATTACGCGATAGCCACATAACCTTGACCTCTGGTCATATAGGCCCCTTTTTATTCCGAAAAAGTAAGAACGACGTACGATGGTTAATACGATTAATATAATAATAGGGATTTATGTTAGTGTTTTGGAACAGGTTTTTTTATAAGAAAGGGTATCGCAAAACGCGATAAAATTACGTAAAAAAGTATAGAGTCGAAGTCTCAGCCTTTTGTTCAGGGTGGCAGAGGACAAAATGACGAAAGACTCGAAACTTACTTGTACTACCTGTGAGTAAGTCTTGGTCGGGTAAGATGCTGGCCGCTGCGATGGCTGCCTCGTCCAGAACTATCACCTGGAAATAAATTATGATTGATTAGAAATTAGAGAAAATTGACATTTATGGCCCATCTATTCGAAAGACGGTGCTTTGTTGCTTAGTTAATAAACGCACCGATTTATTCAGATTAAAATAGCTCTCCACTAGAATAAGCCTGTGTCGGGGATGCCATGGAACACACACAAAAAAACAAGGACAACGACAACTATTTTGACACGACAACTATAATTTATATCGTACGTCTTCAGGCCCGCAAGGCTAACGCGTTGAGGCCATCTAGCTCAAAGGAACGACCTTGTGCAACGTTCTGCCGATGCCTTTCTTAGCGAAGATTTGTATCTGTAAATGTTGACATAATAGTTATAGAATATACCTTAGGAAATCCCATAATCTTAATCTCAGCCTCAGGCACAGTGAGCGCGACCCTCGGCGCCTCCTCCGGCACCGGGTTGGACCGCAGCAGGTCCAGCGCGTTGGGCGCCAGCGACCACAGGTGGCCGGCGCCCTGCGACGCGCGCGCCCCCTTGCGGAAGTGCGGGTTGATGGACAAGTTGTGTCGGATCGAGTTCTTCCAGCGCTCGTCGTTGGCTTTGTAGTAGGGGAAGCGGTCTCTGTAAAAATAGTTCATTCTTATTATTAACATGTTGTGAAGTGTGTGAATGTTATGAAAAAGAAGCGATTGGACTCTTAAAAGGAAAAACGACTGGCTTGAAAACTTTGGCCCTAAGTGTGCCAATTAGCCTTAGCAGGTACGAACAAAAGTACGAAACTAGTATTTTAATTTTTATGCAGCTTTAAAATAGTAAGAACAGCGGGACTTGTCCCTAAATAACTCCGGGACTCCGGCTACCACCATATGCTCAATAAATACTTCAATAAATGAAATTTTTCCATCCGATTTTCTTCAAGTAAAATAAAGTACGGGAATACCTTAAACATAACTGATTGAAACCTTAACAAAATCTTTAACTACCCGCCACCCCTTTAAAGCACGAAACGCCATGTTACCGATACACCTCATTTGTTTGTGCGTGGTGATGTTTGTTTACCCGACACCGGGCCGTGACCGACACGGGTCTGCACTGGTTGGGGTCACTTTTAAATGTTCTGTTGTTCATAATTATTTTTTGCTAAGTGCAAGAGAACTGTTTGAAATATTGATGTTACTGGCGCTGAAGAGTAAGTACCTACCTTTACTGTTCTTGAAAGTTTTTTTTTGCAATTATAGAAATCAAAGGTATCTTTACAAAACTTCCTAAAATTACAACTAAACCATCATATAAAAAAATAAGAAAAGATATCCCTACCTGTCAAATCACAAAGTCTTTCTGAGTTGCTCCTTTTTAATTCTATGTCCCCCCACCCTTTTGAACATTACTTTTACAAGACCCAGAACGCTTCAGAAATTGAAGTGTACCAAAACAAATCAATTAATATGCAATCGTGTCGAATTACAAGTTAAGTTTAAAGAAAAGGGGTCGAAAATCATGTCGCCGGGCGTCAAGCAACTTGCAGCAGGGCCCGCGGCGCGCGCCCCGGGTGGCACGGGCCGCGGCCGGAGATCGATCGGCCGCGCTAATGCGGCCCATTATTGATACATCCGGCGAGGGGAAAAGGGCACCTGTTTGACTATTGTTTTTTAATTCGATAATCAGACATTGTCATGGATGAATAAGTTTCATTTCTATTGCTGAGTGGCACTTTTAGAGTCAAGCTTTTCTCGAAGTCAAGACATTTTGAGTCGCAGAAGCAACAATTTACGAAGTATTTTCAAAAGTAGTCAGCTCGTTTGATTTTTTTACAGCGACTGAACGGTTTTTGATGTTTCTGTGTGAAAGTGACGATGTAAGCAAGCGTGTTCTCTGTTTATCAAGTAAAATGTTGTTAGTCACATAAATCAATGTAAACCAATGTTGTATCCCACAGGTTTGTCACACCTGTCGCAGCAACCACTTGATAAGTTAATCGAAACATGTCATTCAAACTAACAAGTGTCATTAACGTAAAAGTATCAGCCTGTATCGTAATGAAAGTTTCAAGGGGATTCCATACGTATGTGCTACTTTTTAATAAAAAAAATGTGGGAATAATTATAATGGTAGGTCACACGGAGAGACGTAGTTAATAAACTAATTGAAAATCTCAAACCGATTGAATCATTTGATTTTTTAATGAAAGTTCACCACTTTGTTTCATTCTATCTTTATTATTAAACTTTTGATCATCATAATATCAATATAAAGGCTATGACAGGATGTCTAATCTAATATATTAATGTAGATTGTATTTCCATTGCAGTAATTATTCGTTTTTGTAGTAGTATATAGATTTGATTGCTGGCTCTACATATTGAAAAATTAGCGTTTGAGTTATTTCGTTGGCTGTCACGACTGCATGCTTGTGATAGTCAAAAAAAAATAGGACCTTATATAATATTGATTGTTGTTAATCACTACTTGAAATGCTCTGACAACTTCTAGCTGATGTAAAATGTTCCATGCGAAAACAAGACGGAAAATTATTTAAAGCAGGGCTAATAAATTACCCTACGGCCTAATTAGTACAGGACAGACTGCCCCTATTCTAACAGTCAAAACAATTTCAGTCACCGCTATCTCTCACTCGACATTATTATCAACCCACCTAAAATGCGCATCCAATACAAAACCTGTCCAACTACCCAATTTGATCAACCAGCAACAAGCTCAAGAGACTCGCGCGGTCTAACGCATATTAAAGCTCCCGAGTTCCCGCTAATCCGGCCCTAACACCGCTAATGTTTGTATTTAGATGGCAATCAGACCGTGAAATCGAGCGGGATGTTATTAATTCGTTATCGCACCGTATCGCCTACTGTTTACACTGTGCACACGATTTGCGGCGACTACAGGCCCTATTCTATGTTACAGACCGTGCCCACAATAAAATAGTGCATACGTTTTAAATTAAATTTCGTCTTGGGTTTTAAACAACTATTTTTTTTTGTTCAATCTAAGTTTTTTTTTTTTTTTTTTTTTATGTAATTGAGTGACGAGACGAGCAAATCGCTCGCCTGATGTTAAACGTCACGTTTGCCCATAACAGGTCTGCGCTACCCAGAATTTTGAACTCGCAGAATTCAAAACCCTGCGTGGCACAGCACTGCGCTCGTCACCCTGAGATATAAGTTGTTTAATCTCCCATTTGCCCTGTAATTTCACTGGAAACAATGCCCTTCCAACCGGAACACAGTAATGTTTGCACATTACTGCTTGGCGGTGGAATAACTGGCAAAGGTGTGGTACTTCCCCAGGCGGGCTCTGCAAAAGAGCCCTACCACTACAAGAGCCCTACCACTACAAATATAACAACTAATTGGACCTGTTACTTCTTATTTTTATAACAAAACATAACATTCGCAAAATATTATATTCTTAAAATATTAACTTTTGTAAAATGAAGTACAAAAGTATTATCCATATAACAGAAGATATTTCTTTTTATAGCGAAAATTAAAAAAGAAGCAGAATTACAAACAATTAAAATGAAAAAAAGTAAACTGCATTGCAAACAAACAAAAAATAACGGCGGCAACAAGATACTGAAAAATCGGATCAAGCTGATAAAATAATTTTAAAATGTTTAAACTGAAATATCGATTGGAGAATGCTGGCCAGATTTATCGGAGCTATAGAAAGTAAATAGATTTTTATTTTTTCGTCAATTTCAATTTAATGAAGACAATTAATTTTTTTACATATATTTTCTGTTTCATTGTACCGGTAATATTTTGAGAATATAATATTTTGCGAATGTAATGTTTTGCGAATGTAATATTTTGAGAATATAATATTATGAGAACGAACCGTTTTTTAGTGTTTCTGTTGAAATAAACGTTTTTATTATTATAATTCTTGACGCTCAAAATTATCGCTGTCACTCACAGTGTTATGACATTATTTGTAACTAGCTGTTCCCTGCCACGCTTTGCTGTGGATAAAAAAAAAATAAAAAAAAATAGCCTATGTTACTTTGGGATAATGTAGCATTCGAATGGTGAAAGAATTTTTGAAATCGGTCCAGTAGTTTTTGAGTTTATTCCACACAAACATCCAAAAATACAAAAATACAAATCTCTCCTCTTTATAATATTAGTATAGATATGAGCGATAGTGACCGCGATAATATCTCACACGACAGAATAGGGCCCGAAGCGATTACGAAGCGAAAGGGTGTTAAATGTAAGCTTTTTGACCGAGCGAAGTAAGTTGTCTGTCTAGGGGAATATATTGGCATTTATATGTATATATATTTGTTTGTCTATGTAGGTATGTAATATATTTTTCCGACGATAACTTGAGCATGGTTAATACGATTTTAATTAAATTTTATAGTTCATCGAATTGAGAACCTCCTCCTTTTTTGAAGTCAGTTAAAAAATAACTTCTTATGTGTAAATCGGTAAATTTGCTGCGTACCGTTATTGGGGTCGCAATGTTCGATGCAGCCGCAAAGTAATTGTTTAGGTATGTGTAGGATTTTTTATTACAATTCATTTAACTACTTGTTCATTTTTGTTAAAATCAAACACGGGAATACTCATGTAAAAACCCCGTGTTTAATTGTAACAAAAATGTGTGAAAACCACGTTAGTTTCCATAGTAAAATACTTGTTCATTCCAAACTAAAACATCTTCTTCACAATTTTTTAACCGAATTTACTCATATTTGAAAACATATAAAATATGTGGATTTGTTCGGTCAACGCGGGCAACGGCGCCGCGGGACAACCTAAAAAGTAGATAAGATGTTTTAAAGATGAAATTCGTTATAGTACGAGATCCGGCTGCAGGATTAGTGCGTTCATCGCTTTTTTGCTGAAAACCGATTTTTTATGTATATTTATAATTAGGAGAATATATATTTATCAGGTTGCCTATCAAAATTTGGCCGCCAGTATTTTTAATTAAATTATTTTTAATTGATTTTTGGGAAAAAATTTCGTTCACTTGTTTTTTAAATAAAATAACGTCTACATCACGGCAATTTATATGAAGATTCAAAAAAATCACGGTTGCCATTGCGCACTTGGCCGCACCTCTTCGCAGCCAGGTGTAAACAGGTATGATTTCGATACATTTATACGTTCATAACGTTTATTTATGAATTATATATCAAATTAAAGCTAATTTTTTTCTATTTATTATCATATATGGTTGCCTAATTAAATCTACCCGCAAATAAGGGTTGCTGGCTTTTAAAAATTATAAATATTTAAGGTAGAGTGAAAGAGAGTTAGCGCGTAACATCATTTCTCAGACGAGGATAGCGATTGCCGGCTGTGCTACGCTTTTAAGCCATTGCGCATGCGTCGAATGTTAGTGTTCTCAACCACCGAGGAGTAATAGAGACGACTAATAGATACTCCAAAAAATATGTCTTCCTTTTCAAAATGACAAATTTAAAAATCACAAAAAAAAATTTTAGATTGTACTACGTTACCGCGTTTTTCCATAAAAATAAATATTTTTTCCCAAAAATCAATTAAAAATAATTTAATTAAAAATACTGGCGGCCAAATTTTGATAGGCAACCTGATAAATATATATTCTCCTAATTATAAAATACATAAAAATTCGGTTTTCAGCAAAAAACCGATGAACGCACTAATCCTGCAGCCGGATCTTAGACTATTAGAGAGGCACTTAATGTTAAGTGACAATGTTGCCATCTGCAGTTATTTACAGGAACGACGACTTAATTTTCTCCTTCTATTTATTTCTATTGAGAATAAGTTCCAGAAAGTTCCATAGAAAGCTTCTCGAATCTTTAGAAGACGTTCAATATAAAAAGCAATAAAAACTTCAAGGAAACTTCCGTTCATATTGTACTAGGAAATAGACAATGAACTAATTCTCGCTAACTGTATCAATTGTAAGAACCGTTATGGAAGATTCTAGTATCTTTAATATGTAAGGTCGTTGGTTACAAAGTATTTTGTGGCCATAGTGAGGTGTTTTCTCAAGGCATGTATTGGCAGCACAGTTTATTGATACAGTAGGTATAAAAAACTAGTAGGCCATGGCTAGGCGTCCTGATGCGGCTTTTACTAAAATAACTAAACAAAGAGAATAACGCTCAATATTCTTCCTAAAATGACTTTGATTTTACGTATGCACTGAATAGATCACCTTTATACATAGTCAGTCATCCATATTACGTTTTTACGCAATGCGATGTTTTTAGCTAAAGATTTAGCGCTAGAGAAGAAATAGAGAAGACTACAATAATAGTTTTAGACTTTAGTCGTCTAGTCCTAGTTCATATCGCTTACTCGTACCAACAGACGAGTTGGTGGTCAAACGCGGATTTAATCATAGTAAAAAAGTCCTTGATTAATATTTCTTGATTTCTACTATAACAGGCACAAAGGTTTCGTAACAATAATGCGCTTCATTTAAGACGCTTCTTTTAAGACGCTTCTTTTCACGTCATCGACTTCAACTACGCCGTTCACAATAAAGCATTAAGTATAGCAGCAATACTCACGATATCCACTGATAGATCGCCGAAACAGTCAGCTCTCCATTCTCCCGCAGAGCCCTCTCGATCAGCTCCGGATACGTGTACGGAGGCTTTTTCGGGACCAGCGGAGACTCAGGAACCTCCATCTTGGCTTCCTTCACTGACCTCACAGGATCATCATCAGGAACTTTTATATTGACAAGCTCGTCCAGCCTGAAGTTCAGCAGCCATGCGAGACTAGCACAGTCGTTGTCGTCCTCCATCTCCTGAGGCCATTTTCTACGTCTCCACTTCGATTTATCCGCAGTTTTGATCGACATTTTTTATTTTTATTTGTTGTTTTTATTTTATTTGCGATGGTCTGACAGGGCGTGTCGCGGCCGCACTGACTGCGTTTTGAGTTTCGAACGCGATCGCTGTTTCGTGCCAGGCCGCGCTATCTCTGGTTAGTGTAATCTTTTTAGAGGGTGAAGGAGGTTGCTTAGCATTGCAAGTGAACTAAACTTTTTGGAGAAATATGTATCTGCTTGTATTTTTATTGCAAAATCATTTTGGATTTTATTAAATTCTTTTCTACAAATATCAAGAAAACTATTCGTTTTTTTTTGTCGTGTATTATACGTTCCTTAACTATTAATTCGTTCAGCCAACACATTGCTTTTGCAAAGCCGAGACCCAAATCTGTGAGGGCAACAAGTCTATGGCATTAGCTAGTTCTCAATAAACATTAATATACAGGGTTAAAAGGAAAGCGACTAAGCTGGAAAAGGCTCATCATCATTATGATCAATTTTTGCTGGGACCAAACCAGAAATCACGAAAAAAAATCTGCTGTTCTATAAAATAATGTCAATGACACTCGACAAAATGTATGAAACAGCCATTGATAGCCATTGATATGACTTTTGGCGGGAACGTGGAAGAGACACGTTGCTTCATTTTGTTATTTTACTAAACTTGTGTAATTTTGAGTGTTAATGTTTATTTTAAGTGGGGAAAATAACCATTAAGTGCTCGAGGACGTGCACGAGTGTGGGCAAATCATAAAATGCAGTGAATCGTGTCATTCCGTGTTGCTTCCAAAACTCCTTAGAAAAGCCTCTAGTAAAGTCTCCACTACTTTACTGGGGTACACCGAACATACTCTTATAAAACGGACACTGGCAGAATTGCGGCTTACATAGCCGCAGAGTCCAAAACAAAAGAAGAAGAAGAAGAAGCCATTGATATTTTTTTTGTCAAGATTTTCGGATTGGATCTCTAGTAAAAGTTGTTCATAATGATGAGTACTACGAGCTCTTTTCGGCTTAATATATCCTTTCATTATAACCTGAAAGCTACTTCTTCGAGCCTCATTGTTCCAGATTACATCTTTCGCTTATCTCACCTTAACATTAAAAAGAGTAAAATCGAAATAATACTACATAAGCTTGACAACCGTTACCTTCGAGCACGGACGTGTTCGCAAAAATAATTGTTTTCTGATTTCATAATATTTGTTTAGAACCCAATCCTGTTGGTACGTGACGAGGTATGCGCCATTTTTCCGACGATACTTTTATTTACATTACAGATACAGTCGTACAGTTTAACAACAAGGTATAAAATTACTTTTAATCTGAACACTACAGGCAATATAGGCACTTATTATTGAATGACTATAAGCCTATCGAAGTAACGAAGTGGAAATGGTCACGATAGAGACTAGGAAAGTTATGCAACGTTTGGTACTGTCTACCCTTGGATGGGTGACCGTGAGCATTTCTGAATAGCATTTCTAACTTATCCCTACTTCGTGTGACGTCTGTTTGAATGATGAATTTAAATATCTGCTCTGGGTCTGGGTGTTAGTTGTCCTTGCCTTTGTGTGTGTTCTATGGCATCCCAATACAGGATTTATCTTAGTGGGGAGCTATGAGTGTGAAATGTTTATTATTATTATTCACGTATTTATTTAGAATCTTAATTTTTAAATTTTTTACAATACAAAATAAAAAAACAATAATATATTATAAAAAACTTAAAAACTAGGTTGCCACCGGCAGCGGGGCAGGGCCCAAGCTACCGGCGGTTAGGGCTGCAGAGACAGGAACCTCCGGACGATTCGTGCCGTGTCGAGGACCACTGCCTTCTGCATCTGACCCCTGAGCCAACCGTCTAGCGAGAGCCTCTTGAGATGTTGGTCGAGGCTTTTCGCTATCAGGCCGTTCGCCGAGACGACTATCGGGACAATGATCGTCGAATCAACATCCCACATGGAGGTAACCTCGTGAGCCAAGTCAAGGTACTTGCTGAGCTTGTCCTTCTCGGCCTTCACGAGGTTTTCGTCATGTGGAATGGTGATGTCGACGAGCACTGCCCTGCGCTGGCACCGGTCGACCACCACGATATCAGGCTTATTGCAAACAATAGTCCTGTCCGTGATGATAGAGCGGTCCCAATAGAGCAATGCACGACCATTTTCAAGAACCGGCGCAGGTACGTACTTATAGTACGGTACCTCAGACTCTACAAGACCGTATCGAAGGGCAAGTTGCTGGTGGATGATCCTGGCCACTAGATTGTGCCTGTGCAAATACTCGCCGTTAGCAAGATGCGAACAACCGGAAATGATATGCCTGAGTGACTCTCCGGGACGGCGGCATGCTCGACAAATGTCGACCGTACCGTCCTTCAGGATATATTTCCGATAGTTGTTCGTCATCATTACTTCGTCAGCAATTGCACAGGCAAAACCCTCGGTTTCCCCAAAGAGGTCACCGAAGCGTAGCCAGTTCACCGATGCGAGTAAGTCCACATCAGGTCCTGTTAAGTTCCGATAGAACCTCCCGTGCAGCTCCTTGTCCTTCCATACGTTCCTGCGGTCCTCCGTGCTTAGTACCATAGGTTTGCGCCAGTTCTCGTTCGCCAAGGAGAGCGGTGTGAGGCCTTTGTCAACTGTCACAACATCGCGATGCATCCCGCACTCGTTGTTTAAGAAATAATTTCTGAGACTGCATACTTCGCGGTTGTGGAGGTTCTTGGCATTTAAAAAGCCACGACCACCCCACTTCCGCGGAATATACAGTCTCATAACAGACGAGCGCGGGTGTAGCATGCGATGCGATGTGAGCAGTTGACGAACCTTCCTATCCAGGGCGTCCAGCTCAGTCTGAGTCCACCTGAGTATGCCAAAGGAGTATATCAGTAGAGGCATCACCCAACCGTTGAAGGCACGCACCTTGTTGCCGCCAGACAAAAGACTGTTAAGTACTTTTGTCAAGCGACAGAAGAAGCGTTCCTTCACCGATTTTCTGATGTCCTCGACTGCAATACCCAACGACTCTGACATACCGAGGTACTTGTAAGTCTCGGCTTCTGAAAGGGATCTAAGAGTCATTGTCTCCGAAAGTTGTAAATTCGGAGAATTTACAACTTTCCCCTGCTGCACATGCATGATAGCACACTTATCTACACCGAACTCCATCTTGATGGCGCTGCTAAAACTCTGTGTGAGTTTTAGCAGTTCCACCAAGTCTTGACGTTTCGGTGCAAACAGCTTCAGATCGTCCATGTACAGCAGATGACTAATGACATCACCCCCTCTCCGAAGCCGATAGCCGAGCGCTGAGTCCCTCAGTAAAATGCTGAGGGGATTCAGAGCCAGGCAGAACCACAATGGACTCAGACTGTCACCCTGGAAAATTCCCCGCTCAATCCTTATAAAGTCCTGCGGGGTTGAGGGGCCGTCACCACCGCCTGGTTGACGAAGGACTGTGACCCATCGCCTCATACATGTGCTTAAAAAGGATTTTAGGGTTGAATCAATTTTGTACAACTCTAAAATCCTTTCCAGCCATGAGTGAGGCACCGAATCATAGGCCTTCTTATAGTCAATCCAGGCAGCAGAGAGAGACCCTCTATTCCGCCGGACTTGTTGGCTAATGGTCATGTCAATGAGGAGGAGCTCCTTAGTACCACGGGACCCAACCCTACATCCATTCTGAGCTGGGGCCAAAATATTGTTTGCAACAATGTGCGCGTTAATTTTTGCGGTCAGAATGGATGTAAGGAGCTTGTAAATTGTAGGCAAGCATGTGATGGGTCTATAGTTCTTCGGATCCGTGGTACTACCGGACTTGTGGAGCAAGGTAGTTATACCGGTGGTCATGAAAGTAGGGAGAGAACCGAGCTCGAGGGCTTCTTGAAATTGTGTCGCCAAGCAGTCATGTGAGCACCGAATCCACTTAATCCAGAAGTTGTGCAAGCCATCCGGACCAGGACTTTTCCAGTTCTGGGCCGTACGGATTGCACAACAAACGTCTTCAGGGTCTATGATAATAGACCCCATGGATTCGATGCGCTCACATTCCCGCTCGACAACACGTATCCAATCACCCTCGGTGTGTTCGATGGGCACCGACCAGATGTCACGCCAGAAATCACTCATGGCATTGGCATCTGGGAGCTGTCCACCACTCACACGTTGATCAGTCCCCTCCCACTTCCGGTATACCTTCCTCTGATCGCTTTGGAAGAGGCGATTTTGCCAGTATCTATCCACACGCACCCTGTAGCGACGAATACGATTTGCCCATGCATAGACTTTCTGCTTCAGGTAGTCGATGCGTTCCGTGACACAGGCCAGATAGTCCTGGGATTGGATACCAGTCCCGTCAAAGGCCTGGGTCACAAAACGCATGACTCGGGGACGGTTATTGCCCCGACTGAAGCAGACTAGCTTTGCAATGAGAGTCCTGAATGTATTGATACGCCGCTCGATCCGTATTTGCCATGCAGGTGCGCATCCGGCGGGGCGCGATGCTCGGTCAGTGTCCGGGAATTTGACACGAGCAACGCGACACGCCGCAATAGCACCACAGTACATGATCGAGTGGGTATCAACTAAATCTTTGCTAGCCCGCATATACGGGACTAGCAAAACATTCAAGGCTCCCATTAACGCCAAGTTACGTCTATGGGTGGGCAAACGTGGTAGTCGCGGCCTAGACTCGGGTGTGAATCGGTACTGGCTAATCGCGTCCTCCAAAGTCCTCCTCAATTGCTCACTCACCTGGTTACTCACATTCGTACTCGTACAATCTCCTTCATCGACATCGGGGCCCACCTGCGTCGCTAGTGTCACCACCGGCGACGGCACTATAGCCACAACCGGGGCAGACGACGCGACAGGTAGATCTCGTGTCAAGGAAGGAGTCGCACCAGTAGGAAACGCCTCCAGGCGGAGCCGATCAAGTACAGACTGTTCCAGCAGCTTGCACCGTTGGATAGCCCGCACTTGATCCGACAGTCGTTGAGCGGACACGGCGACAGCTGGCTCAAGAGTCTGAAACAGAGGCAGCATACGATCACGGTACGCCGTCAGGGTGATTCCCCCCTCTGCTCTTCTGAGCCCCATAATAGGCGCGCATGCAGTTCTCATTCATTTTCTGAGTCCATCGCATGCGGCGCACTACACCACCGGTAGCGGGGGCCGGGCGCGGAGCAGGTTGCCCCGCAGGCCCCAAGCGTGCCGGCAGCGGAGGACGTCCCCGTCGCACAGGTCGTGGCGGCGGCGGCGGCGTCGGCGGCCCGTCCTCGTCGCTCGACGCGCTCGTGTCGGGGGGAGTAACAAACTCATCCTCCGACGAGGAGCTCGGAGACGACGGGGTGGGCGGAGGTGGTGGGCGTGCGCTTGTGGATTCCGCTGCTGCTCGTCGTTTTGATCTCGTGATCATTTGTTATTTTCCATTTTTCCTAGTTTATTTTTTGACATTTGATGTGTCATCTGGTCATTGTTTTCAATTTTATTCAGTTTTGAAATTTCTTGGTTGTAAAGCTTGTCCCTTTTTTCATTTGTTGATAAACTAGATTGTCCTTTTTCTATTTGTTGATAAAATATGTAGAAAACTAGGAAAATAAAACAGGAAATACTTATAAAATAAAATTTAGGAGATATAAAAAACGACTGCTATGTTTGAGCGTGACAGTGACATTATTATTGTTATTATACCACATATTTATTTATTTTCATATTTTTTAAATTTTTTACAATATACATAGAATATAAAAAAAAAACGAAAAAACGAAAAAAAACGAAAAAAAAAAAAAACGAATAAAAAAACGAAAATATAAAAAACGACTGCTATGTTTGAGCGTGACAGTGACATTATTATTATTATTATACCACATATTTATTTATTTTCATATTTTTTAAATTTTTTACAATATACATAGAATATCAAAAACAATATATTATAAAAAACTTAAAAACTAGAGTGCCACCGGCAGCGGGGCAGGGCCCAAGCATACCGGTGGTTAAGGCTGCAGAGTGAGGGACCTCACTCTGCAGCCTCATAATAGGTGTGCATGCAGTTGTCCTTTATTGTTTGCGTTTATCGCATGCGGCGCACTACACCACCGATTTATCTTAGTGGGGAGCTATGAGTGTGAAATGTTTATTATTATTATTATTAACTCTTGTCGAAAATCAAATGGAAGCCATAATCTTGGTCTTTTCAGGGTCATTGTGAATAGGTATCTTCTAAGTCTGTGTACTTCATCTTCGGCCGCATCGTCGCTTACCAAAAGGTGAGTCGGTGGTCAAAAGCCGACTTATTCACGTTAAAAAAGATTTTAAACTGTTTTGGAGATTTTCCCTTCCTATCCCATCCTTACAAGACTTAAGCAGCTATTAGTCATTTGAATGAAATTCATGAAAGCTCTATTTACGACCTACGCAATTTTGAATCACTAGTAACAAATTTACCACTGCATTTCCTGCTTCAGTTCGCTATTTTTTAATGCAATTACTTTTCCAATTTACTGCAGCCGCGTACTCCGGCACATACCTATGTTACTAAAACTATACGGTGCTCGTCCTGCAATTGATTTTGTTTCCAACAAACGTCTGTATTGTTTGATAAAACTTTACGAAACGAGCTGTTGAGCTTTGATTTATTAAGCGCTTGAACTGTGAGCTCTTATTTATAGATCGGTTACGTAATAGCTCATATGTTTATTTCGAGGGGTTAGTAGATTATTAACAACCACCACAACTGACACCAGGGCCAGTCACCAGTCAGTTGTATGCTGTGGAAGAGTGCAAAAGCGTGCTCATAGCCTCGGCAGATAACGCCAAGAAGGAACACCCCAGAGTTTTTAGTGCGGATAGGCCGCTACTAGAGCGGAGATTTCCACGTAACTGCCGTACTCCCCCCCCCCTCCCACCCCCGGGGTCAGTGGTATCCATAAAGGATTTTCCCTTGATGGTATAATGAAAGAGGCGCCTAGAATTCACTTTTCGTGTACACTGAAACACCATAAAGGTTACTCCATTCTTTTTAGTTTTAAAATAGCATCTACATATTTCTGTTACATCAAATAAATTTTGTTGAATAAAACTTCACACTATGTTACGATGACCATAACGTGAAGTTTCAAGCAGCAAAATATTGCTCATGCAACATACCTACATATTTTACATCGTTAGGTGCTTAATTAACCCTATAAAATTATGATTCAATTTTTAAGGCTTTTCAGCTTGTTTATGTGTCTCATTCGAATGCATAAAATGTTAATGCTGTAAAACGCAGTCATAATACCGAACGATATACCGAATTTCAGTGTAAATGCACAAAGAACAAAACGACGCGCATTCCCATTGAATCGGAGCCGGATTTAATTCGATTGCGAATGAATCGGAGAATCGATTTCTAAAAGTGTTTCGATAATTCGATTTAATTACAGGCTTTGTGCCGTTTGCGGCTGTATCCAATTATTTAACGCTGGCCGGATGATGCTCGATAACTTTTATGAGCTTTATGTTACACTTTAAACGGTTTTGTAATTAGAATATATGGCTTTTGAAGGAAATGTGATGCTTAAGCCGTTTTAGCTTGAATAAGTAACAAGTCAGAGTCAAGTCAAGTCAGAGTCGCGGGTCGAACCTGGACCCGATTAGCAGTTGACCGAGGCAGATGGCATAACGGGAGAGAGGCCTATACCCAGCAGTGAGATAGAGAGGGCTGTGGATGATGATGAAGTAACAAACTCACACACTCCAACACAAAACTTACGTAGTTATAATATCGTTAATGTTTTGTAGAAAGGACGAAGACGCCTTAACCTATTACAAAATAGGAAAATATTTTTTTATTCAAAGACAGGGAAAAAGTATATCACATTATAGAATAATGTTAATTAAACTACAAAACGGCTTTTCTGAATCTTTTATAATTGAATTAGAATCAGAAATATTTATTGACGTTATTATTGCATGTAACAGGTAAGTCACGCTTACAAAGAATTTTATTATTTTAAAATTTAATTGAACGATGTTAAGTAAAGTTAATTATACAAAATATGAATTTAATAATTGAACATTTTTACGACTAGCACATTTCTTGTGCATTGGCATTCGTTTTTATCACAAAACATCGACGACAATGTGTTATCTAATCTCTCTATTCTATTTCCCTATATTTTCCAGCAACTTCTCTTGAAACAGACGCAAACTCTGCACCCTTCCTCAAGTCGGCTTCATTGTGCTGGCTTCAGACAAGTTCCAGCTATTGAAGTCAAGTGGCATTAGATTGCAGGAATCCATTAGCACCAGATACGAGAATTAATCCTCGATTGTTCTTGTGCAGAGCTCGTTGCAGAGTATAATATATTGGTAGAAATATATTCTGCAGTTCTGATTTTTAGAACTTTATAAAACCAATCAGCTACAAGGGTGGCTACGAACACATTTATTTGCTGAAAAAGCATCAACGCCGCTAGTGTTGCAGGTGTCCATGGGTGGCGATTTCGTTTACCATCAAGCTTACCGTCTGCTTGTTTGCCGCTCTTTTACATTTATGTATAAAAAAAGCTGCGCCCCGCGGTTTTACCCGCGGGATGATGATGATAATGATGATAAAAAGGACTGTGTTATTCCAGAATCTAAACTGCAAATTCTAAACATTCCAAATGTCATCAAAATCAGTGTAGTATTTACGTGGTAACAAACACACGCACACACACTTTCGTATTTATAATATTAGTAGGAAGTACTAAAAACAGTATCCTGAGCGTAACTTTTGTGTAAAAGTACGCGTTTGTGGATGTTATGAAAAATGCAGTTTCTATTCACCAATAACTTTATTATTTACGACAGGAGCGCTGACCCATTTCATATATTTTCCTATGGAATACGTGCTAAGTGTTTTTCGATAGAAGTTGACCTGAAAACAAGTATCAATTGATAAGGAACAGAACAGCTTCTTCAGCAACTGGACGCGTAGCTCTATTATGCGTTATTTTTTGACAACTGGTAGAGAAACTCAGTTGTTTTAGCAGCCGGAGGGTAATAAATCGCTCTAAGAGTAGTGTACATTACTGAAATCGTTATGATCCACTTTGCGTTTTATTAATAAACGCAGCACTTAATAACTGTTTAAAATTGTCCTTCGTATCTTTAGAAATGACTATTTCTAGAGAGCAAGAAGTTGTCGGAGCTTTTAAGCAGTAACTAACTTTAGGTAGAGTTTATAAGTCCAGCCCTTAATGTTTCTAATAAAGTAGAGAAGGAACAGGAGAAACAAACAAACACGATCTATAAATGTTCCAGGTATTGCTAGCGTGTTCTCTACCTATACAAAGTGTAAAAGAAAGGTGTAATAATAATACTTAAGGGTGTTTTTCTACACGTCAACTTGAACAACTTTTGTGACACAAGTTTGCTATTATATATAAATTCGAAAAAGAAAATATCGAGTCTCCATACAAAATATAACGTGATGTAACGTAATCTATTTCCTATGGAGATCCAATATTATCTTTCTCGAATTTAACAAACTTTTGTTCTAGATTTTGTTCAGTTTGACGTGTACGAGAACACCCTTAAGTATTCCTCCACCTATCCATTACACCTTGTATATTGAAAGGCTTTGTTTCACTATCGTGTTATGATACACCTGATACCTAGCACAAATTTTGAAAAGCGTAGCGAGCACTCTATAGAAAAATGTATGAACTGAACAGTGCTGTTTTCATTTACGCCTGACATAGGTGCTGTCCCATTTTACTTACATTTATCTATCAAATATTCGCTACGTATTTTGCTTCAAAATTTGTACTAGGCATACTAATTAAAATATGCTTCGATGCTCGCTACTACATAGAGGTCTTTACTTACAAGCGCCACTTAAAATTAAGTGATATTAGGCCCAAGTTTGAAGGCATTTTAAGACAGATCTAAACTAACTAAAAATATATATGTATTTATCATTGCAAGCCATTAGACAAGGATGCCAATAGTTTTAGAAAATTTAGATCTGTCTTAAAAAGCCTTCAAAGATGGGCCTATTAATTAGTATTGCGCAGTGCGCACTATATTTTTGTTTTGCGCAAAAATTTAAAGACGTAAGATGAATCAAAGCAACGTAAGGCCAAAAATGTTTGTCTAATAGGGAGCTAATCTAATAATAATTTATAGGGTTCCTACACAGATTTGTAAGGAAAGGGTATGAGCCCCGAAAATGGCTTTAACTACGGGACCTACCTGATGTTTGCAAATAAAAATCAGCTGTTCCATACTTTTGCCGACAGTCTTTGACATTTTTCTATACTTTTCGGCATAGCATACCCTTTTGTTATAACCCTGCATTACTTACATTATAGCTTTTTTTATGTAATTAGTGACGAGACGAGTGAATCGCTCGCCTGATATTAAACGTCACGTTTGCCCATAACAGGTCTGCGCCACCCAGAATTTTGAACTCGCAGAATTCATGACCCTGCGCGGCACAGCACTCGTCACCCTGAGATATAAGTTGTTTAATCTCCTATTTGCCCTATAATTTCACTAGAAACAATGCCCTTCCAACCGGAACACAGTAGTGTTTGCACAGTACTGCTTGGCGGTGGAATAACTGGCAAAGGTGTGGTACTTCCCCAGACGGGCTCTGCAAAAGAGCCCTACCACTACAAATATACCTACCTATACTTTTACATGGCGCGGAAAGGGCGACAACACGGTGGCAACTAAATGCACTATCTCGTAATTGCCAATGCAATCCTGCCGCTTTGTTGCCATTAGCAACTTGACGCAATTAGCAGCAATCTGCTCGCTGATGGGCGAACAATTCAATTTGCAATTGTTCTTGCATCGAAGTTACGAGTAGGCATGTCTATGTCGTGATACATTTTGTTTGTTATTTGATACTAGTGAAAAGCTGAAAAGCTGGAGGAAAATCGCTCATTGGTGTTGAAAAATATGTGTCAATCTTAAATTTGTTTAACTGTTTCAACACCAATCAAAATAGTTAGAAAAATAATAGTTAAAAAAAAACTAAAAAAACACGCTTTTTATAAAAAACCGAACTAAAAAATTGAAAATAAAATTTTATAAATTTAAATTAAGAATAGGGTTGAAAATTTCAATAAATATAAATTAATAATAGTGTAAATAAATAAATATATGTATTTTATTTTTAAAAAGCGTGGGGTGCATGGGTCAATAGATATTATATATTTTGTAGATACATTTTGTATTGACAGACATGAGTAGAGTGATTAGCATTTTGATAATATCTTAGAAAGCACCCCACGCTTTTTTAAAAATAAAATACATATATTTATTTATTTACACTATTATTAATTTATATTTATTGAAATTTTCAACCCTATTCTTAATTTAAATTTATAAAATTTTATTTTCAATTTTTTAGTTCGGTTTTTTATAAAAAGCGTGTTTTTTTAGTTTTTTTTTAACTATTATTTATTTTTCGCTTTTTAGTTCGATTTGCTAACTATTAACCATTATTAATATGTACAAATGTGTTGGTGTTATCCGATTTTGGCCGTCTGCTCAAGCAAATTAAAAATAAAATTGATGCGTAACAAAAAATATTGAGCAAAAAGATTTGTAGCCGCGTGGTTTCGATCCTCAGACCTCATAAAATAAAATTGATGTGTAACAAAAAAATATTGAGCAAAAAGATTTCTAGCGCGTGGTTTCGATCCAGGGACCTCTGGGTTATGAGCCCAGCACGCTTCCACTGCGCCACTCTGTTCTGTGACACGAATGACGAAATTACCTTTTGTAAGTTAAACGGTATTAAAAGTTAAAGAAACTTTATAGAAAAAGCGTGATAAACAAATTAATAGTTAAAAAAACTAAAAAACACGATTTGTTTAGTGTATTGTCATCGGTCCTCGATATATCTACAAAGTTTGAAAGAAATCTGACCGTTTAAAGTGGGTCAAAAACGCGCTCAAAGGAGTCGGTTACATACAAACATACAAACATACAAACATACAAACATACAAACATACAAACATACAAACATACAGGTGAAGCTAATAAAAGCGTGTTAAAAACCAACTAAACAAGAACCACTAGTTTTAATACTTGGTAATTATTTATTGGATAGGAAACAATGAAAATTGGAAAAACGCAGATGGAAAAACAAGTCGTTGTAGAACAAAAAACTGCGGAGCAATATAAAAACAAGCTGTTGTGCGTTTGAACGTGCAAATAAAAAAAAGTTCGCCGAAACACGACATTTAATTTTTATTAAGCAATCTGTGTTTCCATAACAACATTTGAATTTCGACAACAATTTACTAAGTTAAATGAAAACATTAAATATCCTGGATTTGATATACGCGAATCGGACGATAGTTGGTAAATCCAAAACTGGCGACTAGTTTTCCGAATGAAAACTCAAGTGCGTCTTTCGAACTGCCTAAACTCTGTGCCGTTCTAGGGACGTGACTGCGTGATACGTTAGATTCCGTCAACTTTAAATCCCAAACTGTGACCTCAGGGAAATAACCATAAATTACAAAAACAGTAATCCAGCAGAGCCCGGCTAGTAATACATAATACCTTCGTATAAAATAACCGCAAACACACTCAAGCAGGTCGGCAGAAGTTAATATTTGGCCTGCCAAAGGCGAATATTGATTGGCGTCGTGACAAGGGTTGTACGTTTCTCGAGGTGCGAGGTGGAGGTATGGCATGAAGGACTATTCTGGTAAGTCTTGATCGTTTTAGCACTGAAATTTGGTTTTGATCGCGGTTTGCTTTTAAGTTTTCCGCTAAATTTAAACGTTTGACGTAACATACGAGTACCTAATATCCATATACAACGTATCATCGACAACGAGATTGTCAACCTAGCAGTTCTTTCTACTTGATCTGAGATCAGTTCTTGTCATTTCTGATGTAACCAGTAAAAAGTTTTTCAGTTTCATTTTATGCCATAAAACAAGCAAAAGGGCCTAAAGGTTAGCGATCACTGCCGCCTGTGAATATCTGTATCCGCAACGCCTCTGGTGTTAGGGCACCAGAGGCGTTGCGGATACGCTGCAATTCAATTAGGCCCCATGTCACCCTGAAATACTACCGGTCGTTTGACATAAAAAATCGATGTGGCGAAAAAAAATTATATTTTCATATTATTTTCGATCCTGGCTTTGCATTTAACCGCCATATCACCTGATGGTGAGCACTAATGTGGTCTACGATGGAACAAGTTAAAATAAACCGATTCACCTAGACTTGAGGATGAAGACACTCATAATTAACTATCGTAGAACACTCAGGCAGACAATCCCACACTCTGACGGTATATTGGAATTTCAGAATAGTGCCGTTGTAAAGGTCTCGTTTATTCGCTGTAGAGTGTAGACTTAGCAATAAGTACTTATTGTTTGTGTAGCGATGGTAGCGGTAAACATCGCGCGGACACGATGAGCTTTTAAATGCGGGTAGATTCACACGAATTAGTATTTTTTTGCTACTTTCTTGCATATAATACAAATCGCTGCTTAAAAACTAAAGGGCCACAAACCAAAATTTAGTTTTTTTCAGGAGACCAGATTGAAAATTTACATTTAGTTTTTTTGCTTTTTTGGCACTCTTACTTACAATAATTCTGTGTAATTTTATATCATTCGATGCGTATTTCAATTCCCTATCACTTGTTTCCTTCAATTTTGTGGTAACTTTATCCCAAAGAAGATTAGCAGCACATAAGTCCCTTTAGTTTATAAATTTTTTCAATCAAAACAATTAACATTTTGAATAAAAGGCCACAAGTCGAAAAAATTAAATGTTTTATTAACCCTTAATTTAGCCAAGCATTTTTTTTTCGAATTTCTGTGATTGCTATTGATTTTTAGGATGAAATGATAAAGTAAACTAGAAAAATATGTAAAAAAAATCTATTGTTATTACTTTTTCAGAAAATGGACGTCCAGTATACTGGACGTTCTCCGGTTTGCGAAGAAGAGAGAGTTGTTTTAGTCGTTCAGTATACTGGACGTTTCCTGAGATGCAGAATTTTAGTACTGCTTATTTATTGTTTGAAATAATTGAAAAAACATTTTTTTTTACTATTTATAAAATCAGTTTTATTAGAATTATCAAAATCAACATCACTTATGTCAACTAGTTAAATATTTGGTTACAGACTGTAGTTAGAACATAATTAACACTATTTATTGAGTCAAACTCACAATAATCTTATATAAGTTTCAGACACAATGAGATCAAAATAACAATATTAAACCTTAGCTTATTAGCCCAGACAACATTGATATGATTATTTAATAAATCTATACCTAATATTACCTACCCGTATAAACATAAGTCTCATTCTCATAACAGGAACACATACTTGCAAAATCACGTAGTGGAAAGTAAATAAGCTACTTTTATGATCAAAAGATCATAGGGAAGGTTGTAGGTTTCAAACACCCATCATTTGTTGTGAAATTTGCTTTGCTTTCTTTTTCTGACAAAACCTTTGGTTACATTTAGTGCAGTAAACTTCTGTTGTGTTATTTTTGCAATACTTGCAACGGCCGGAGGTTGTGAAGTCCTGCCAGTGACCGACACCATCATACCGCACAGCTTCAGGTGGTCGGGGTTTCACAGGAGCTTGAATAACATCAACTGGAGTGGTTGTAGCAGGAATCTCCTGAGTTCTCGTACTTTGAAGCAGTTCTTGAGCTAGTGTGCTGCGAAACTTCTTCAGGTTGAAATGTTTCACAGCTTGACGGCTACAATTTCTGCGATAAAGCAGCCAAGCGTTGTTAACGCAAATATCAAGCATTTGAGCAAATATGGCGGTATACCAACGACGACTCTTATATTTCGTTCTATATAAAGCACTGCACGACTCTGTGCGGCAGGGGACAGTACGGCAGCTAAAGCAGGTGAAGCAACAGCAGGTGAAGCTGGGGCAGGGGAATATCGAATTCCAGGAGACTCCAATGATGGGACAGCGGACAGCGTGGGAATATTTTCAAAGTTTACTTCGTTATGATTGGGGAAAACTCTTCGTATTATAGGTGTGAGCGGAGTTTCTTCCTCGCAGTCGCTGTTCTCAATGAAATCGGGACTCTTTGGATTCTCATCTAATAAATCTAGTCTCTCTAAAGATGAATCTATTGACGGAACTTCGGAAGAAGAACGATGCTGCTCTATTTCGTGTTCGTCGGAATCCGAGTTACCGTCGTCCGATGGGGCATCTTCAACGGGAACTAGCCCAACAAGTTGCCTCTCTCTTGAAAACTTCTGCATGTGCTGAAAATCAAATCATTTATGAATAAACAAGCTACCTTATGACTAATGACCAGAGTCATCGTGAGAGAACAGAACAGTTTAGAAAGACAATTACTGAAGAAAAACAATTACAAGAAGTTAAATCTACTGATGAACTACGCATACTTATATATATTTTTTGATTTATCAGTAATTTATTTTTAATAATACAATAGATTTACACGTTTATATTTCTTCCTTAGTTGTTTATGTTTCGAGAAATGTGAAGAATACTGCACATTCTCAAAGAAAGTCATAACACTACTTAACAGGAAATGGGAAGAATACTGGACGTTCCGATTCAGACATGTATAAAATGAAAATAAAGCAAGGAATTTACATAACATTTACGTTTACTATTTCATACATTCAAAAACAGTAACATACATCAATATTTCATAGAGTAGTCTAAGAAAATCATATTTTAAAAAATACTTACCAAGAGCGCGCGCGACACGCCCTCGGATCCTCGACATTGTGCGGGTCACTAACGAATATGGCGTAAACGCATGAACTAGCCGACTTTTCGCATATTTGTAGATAAGTTCCGTAAATTATTTCAAATATTGATAAAAATGAAAAACCTATTATTTTTCATTCCAGATTTTTTTGAAAACTATGTCCCGTATTCTGGACGAAACTAGATTAAGGGTTAAAAAAATTGATCACAACCTTGTTGGATTGAGAAAAAATCGTAACGTAAAAATGGAAAATAAAAAATTCGCACATCGAAATTAAAAAACAATCACTATACTTAGCTTTTTATTACTAAAATAGGGTTTTGGCACCATACAAAATAGGAAACAGACAAAAATAAATACTTCTAAAACCTCATCAGGCACAATTATCACGAATTATTGGTAACACAATAAGCAGTAGTAGGTAATATGAATAAATGCTTTGTACTTAGTATAAACAAGTCAACACTTTCACTTAAGATAATAGTATTTTTTATAAGCGGTTTCTAAGTAATTACTAAATAGCAGTTTTAAATATAACTCTACTAATCTATATATATAAAAGTGAAGGTCGTGACTGACTGACAGATCAACGCACAGCCTAAACCGCTTAAGCTACAAACGTCAAATTTGGACAAAAGTTTTATATCAAAAAGCGGACGCACACTAAGAAAGGAATTTGCCCAATTCAACCCCTAAGAGGGTGAAAAGGGGTGTTTAAGTTTGTATGAAAAAAATATTTTTCTTAATGCTACGATTATCAAACTTTGCGAATATACTAATGTTAAAAAAATAATCGACACCTATTTCATCATTTTTCAAAAATCAACCCTTAAGAGGGTGAAACGGAGCAATGAAGTTTGTATGAAGATTTTTTTTTTAATGCTGTGGTTATGAAACTTTGCAAATATACTAAGCTAAAGAAAATATTAGACACTTATTTTTTTATTTTTTGAAAATCAACCCCTAAAGGGGTGAAACGGAGTATTGAAGTTTGTATGAAGAATTTTTTTTTGATGCTGTGGTTACGAATCTTTGCAAATATACTAAGCCTAAACAAATAATAGACACTTATTTTTTTGTTTTTTGAAAATCAACCCCTAAAGGGGTTAAACGGAGTGTTGAAGTTTTCATGAAAAATGTTTTTTCCTAATACTACGATTTTTTAACATTGCAATTGTACTAAGCTAAAAAAAATATTAGATACCTGTTTCATTATTTTTTGAAAATCAACCCCTAAAAGGGTTAAACAGATAAAAGTGAATGTCAAGACTGACTGACAGATCAACGCACAGCCTAAACCGATTAAGCTACAAACGTCAAATTTGGACAAAAGTTTTATATCAAAAAGCGGACGCACACTAAGAAAGGAATTTGCCCAATTCAACCCCTAAGAGGGTGAAAAGGGGTGTTTAAGTTTGTATGAAAAAAATATTTTTCTTAATGCTACGATTATCAAACTTTGCGAATATACTAATGTTAAAAAAATAATCGACACCTATTTCATCATTTTTCAAAAATCAACCCTTAAGAGGGTGAAACGGAGCAATGAAGTTTGTATGAAGATTTTTTTTTTAATGCTGTGGTTATGAAACTTTGCAAATATACTAAGCTAAAGAAAATATTAGACACTTATTTTTTTATTTTTTGAAAATCAACCCCTAAAGGGGTGAAACGGAGTATTGAAGTTTGTATGAAGAATTTTTTTTTGATGCTGTGGTTACGAATCTTTGCAAATATACTAAGCCTAAACAAATAATAGACACTTATTTTTTTGTTTTTTGAAAATCAACCCCTAAAGGGGTTAAACGGAGTGTTGAAGTTTTCATGAAAAATGTTTTTTCCTAATACTACGATTTTTTAACATTGCAATTGTACTAAGCTAAAAAAAATATTAGATACCTGTTTCATTATTTTTTGAAAATCAACCCCTAAAAGGGTTAAACAGATAAAAGTGAATGTCAAGACTGACTGACAGATCAACGCACAGCTTAAACCGCTTAAGCTACGAACGTCAAATTTGGACAAAAGTTTTATACTAAAAAGCAGACGCACACTTAGAAAGAAATTTGCCCAATTCAACCCCTATAGGGGTGAAAAGGGGTGTTTAAGTTTGTATGAAAAAAATATTTTTCTTAATGCTACGATTATCAAACTTTGTGAATATACTAAAATAAAAAAAATAATTGACACCTATTTCATCGTTTTTGAAAAATCAACCCCTAAAGGGGTGAAACGGAGTATTGAAGTTTGCATGAAGATTTTTTTTTGATGCTTTAGTTACGAAACTTTGCCAATAGGTATACTTAACGTAAAGAAATAATAGACAATAATTATTTTGGTTTTTGAAAATCAACCCCCAAAGGGGTGCAACGGGGTATTAAAGTTTGTAAAATATTTTTTTCTTAATGGTACGGTTATTTAACTTTGCAAATTTACTAAGCTACAGAAAATAATAGACACCTATATTTTCGTTTTTGAAAATCAACCCCTAAAGGGCTGAAACGGAGTATTGAAGTTTGGATAAAAATATTCTTTTCCCAATGCTACGATTGTTTAACTTTGCAAATGTACTAAGCTAAAAAAATAATAGATATCTGTTTCATTATTTTTGGAAAATCAACCCCTGTGGGGGTGAAATGGCGTGATAAATATAGTACGGAGAGAGAATTGTAATGACTCACTGACAGACAAGGAACATCCTACGCCGCTGGTCGTAGAAATTTAAAATATGGAAGGTGTGTTTGTCTTGACGAGTAAACGTGTACCAAGAAAGATTTTTTTGAAATTCAACCTCTAAAGGGGTGAAATAGGGTGTTAAAGTTTGTATGGGGAAGCATTGTTTTTGACGCCACGGTATTGAAACTTTACAAATATACTAAGCTTAAAAAAATGACGAACATCATTTTTCACCAATTTCACCACTTTTGGAAAATCAACCCCTGTGGGGGTGAAATGGCGTGGTAATGATAGTACGGAGAAAGAATTTGTTTTGATGCTAACTCAATGAAACTTTACAGATGTACTAAACATAAGGCGTGTAAACAACATCCGGAAAAAATCCAAAACATTCGAAAAGTCACATCCTCGAGGTGGAACTGCTAATTATCTCGAAAACTAAAAACATTTTTACCAAAGTGCTGAGACTAAAAAGTCACTAAAACCTCGGATCTTTTCGGAGCCAATAAAAATAACATAGTCGCCTCAAAAACATGGCCGCCATACAAACTTTGAGGGTCTATATCTCCGAAACGGTTGAAGATGGATGGGTGTTTTACTACATGTCATAGGAGTTAGCAAGGGCTACTTGATGGTGGTGGCGAAAATTCAAATGATTCCAAATGGCTGCCATTTTTCAAAATTATTCGAGGGGGCTGACTTATTGCATCCGGGCGTTTTTGGGGTCCCTGCTTCCATTGTATGACGCTTTTTACATACTCTCAAAAAAGAGGGATAAATTAATTTCATCCCGGAAAAAAAATCGGTTCCCGAGGTATAGTCCACGCGGGCGAAGCCGTGGGCGGAAGCTAGTTGTTATATAAAATCAGTCTGTGTCCTACTACTATTTACGTTTAAAGATTAGCATAAAAAGCTACGTATTACATTGGTATCACACTTCTTCTTATCAGGTTCAGAATACCCTGTTTTTTATCTCTGAAGCTTTTAGTTTTTGAGCATATACTTTTTTGAGTGTCGTGGTTATCACGGTATTGATCTTTGCTTGTTTTTTGGTCAAAGTAGACACTGACTTAAACTCTGCGTCGTCGTAAGAAGTCTTAAAAAAGAACTTGTTTGGGTTTTCTTGGCAAATTTTTATGACTTTTATGTCAGCCCATCTCAGCTTTTCTCCATCTTCTGTTAGGGTGTAATTACCAGCAGCCAGAGATTTTAAGTCGTAGAAACTGTCGTGTGCCAGTTCGTTGACGGTGTAAGGTGTGCCCTTCCTTAGTGCATTTGAAATATTCCTTCCAATAACAGAGTGTACAGAGTCACCCTCGTTTTGGGTATGCCCCTTTATCAAATATTTGTGTGTTATGCTTCGTATTTTCGGAAACTTACGAAGACAGTGTTGATACATCGCCAGAGTAAAGTTCTTTTGCTGGCCACAGCAATTGTCACTGCAAAAAACCATATCAAAAGCTTCATTTGCTTTATCATGCAAACTTTTTGTACATAAGTATAAACGCATGAACCTAAAGCGTGATTTAGACGATACAATTTTCTTGTACATTCAAGTGCAATTATTGAATGCAATAAATTAAGTGCGTTAATTGCCCTTCAAGAATTGTACGCAACTGTTTACACGTGGATACAAGTAAAAAAATTGAACGCAATTATTGAATGCAAGTCTTGACAAAAAATAGTTGCAAATGTCTTCTGTTTAGACCAATACAATAATGTTTAGGAGATTATTGCTTTCAAGGTTTGACTTGTCTAAATAGAGAGTTGTATGTGCGTGTACCATTCATTGGCGGGTTGCTTCAAGTATTGCGCGTATTTGCGTTGTCAAATTTATCATTCAAGTGTTGGAAGGTTTTGTAAAGAGAAAGAAAAAGATTGTTAGACGCTCCAAGAACTCCTCTTCTTGCTATCCATTTTTTGATCCAACACCTCTTTTTACGACGATTTCTCAATATTTCTTGTCTCAGAAGAGCAGCAACGATTAACACACCTTCACTTACTGCACTCATGTTGGCAAATGAAGAGAAAACTAATTGAATGCAAGAATCGCCTAAGAAATTTTTGTATGTGCTGTTTACACCAAGAAAATTTTGGCAAGCAAAACTTGCGCAAAAGATCAAAATGTTACGTACTGTTTAGACCATGCAGGTAATTTATTGCTTCAATTTTATTGTATGCAACAGGCAAGAAACTTGCATCATGTAAATGGCGCTTAATTCGTTGACGCCTCGAGCAACACAAACAAAGCAAACGGTGTTTTTGGTCTCGAGCTCGGTAATAGTAAAATTTAATAGGTTTATTTTTGATAAGTAGTAGAAACTCGACACTTCACCTCGTGGAGATGGCATCACGGCTATAGGTCATAGACTGCCACTATAAAATTATCACTGACTTTTTCCTTATCTCTCGCCTTTTCGGCTCTTGCGAGAGATTTTTCTTTTAGATGCAGTTCGTATTTTGCCTGTAGTGGCACCTTATCTTCAGCATTAGCATAGGCGACGCAATCGTCACATTGGTCTTTTTTCGGCTGCCAGAACGAGATATTTAATTCCTTTGCAAAGACGTTATAATATATTTGGTACAAAGCATAGCTCTTTCCTTCAGATTTACATTTTTCTACATAATCTCTGTGTAAAGCAGTGACGTTCGTCCAATATTCGTTCAATATTATTTTTATTTATTTTGTGAATGGATGAAATTGTTGGTTACAGGCAACACCATGTTTAAAATTCTATGAGTTCGGTTACTCATTCTGCAAGAGAACATGAATTCACAAATTACATCGGTGAGGTAGATTGCGAAATATAAGACAATAATCGACAAAGGTGAATGTACTTAAGTGAACTGCTTATTATTATTATCCACGTTATCATATTATATTACACAACATCAAATATTATTTAACCACATCATAAAGCAAAGTTTTCCATTACCAAATAAATTCCAATTTTTATTAATTCCCTTTGTCTTAAAAGAAAACACCTCAAGCACAACAATATCTAAAGCAAAACAGACGTTTCACAGAAACAACTCTTAAGCTTATAACAAAAATAACATAATTAGGCATTTTTTATTTGCTAAACTGACACTTTTCAAAACGAGGCACTTTTGATTTAAAAATTATTGTGTACTTACTTTTGTTTTACATGCGAAACAGACGCATTCCAAAATGTGGCCCTGTTGCTCCTAAAATTTACCCTCAATATAGGTAACTTTTTGTGATCTGGCTGTTTAGCAAAAAATACACGTGCGCTGGCACCGTCTGTCGGGTCGCAACTCAAAAGATGGCTGCTTTGCTCTGAACTTAGCCACCAATCCGTGAAAATGCCAAAAGGGCGTATGAGTAAATTATTGATTTAAAGACCGATTTCGACGAGTGTCTTTGTGTTATATGAAAATAAGGGCAATTTTGGCCCAATTTTTAAAATAAAAGCAATTTTGGATGATTTTGCTTTGTGGCCCTTCAGTTTTTAAGCAGCGAAATGTCACATTGGTCAAAGATTTATAAGTGGAAACTGGACGGGCGGACTAAGTGGAAAATTTCGTTTCTTCAATCAATTTTAAATTAATTGTGGTTTCAGATGAAGAAGAAGAGCGAGCGTGCTTGGGCGAGAGTTTGAGAGGTTATTTAAAATATGACATTAGTAGGTACTCCTTTTGAAATTAAACCTGAACTGGAACTATTTTCTTAATCAATTAGCGATCATTTAGTAGAAGTTATAGGCCATAGGCGACGGTGATAATTCATATCAGGTAGCCCGTATGCCTGTTCGCCACCTATGGCATAAAAAATGTTCAAATATTGAATCCATTACCATACCTACGACAAAACCATAGAGTCATTTTGATTCTGGCGGCTAGCAAAATCGAACCCTGTTTATAGACCACCAGTAAAAACAAAATAGTCCCCAAGCAATCAGCAGGACATAAGACCCCCAAAAACAGCAGTGTCTGCGATGACAGTGCTGACATGTGTAAGCTAGAAAACTGTCAACCATATCGCCCAATATAACTTGGATCCTGTCTACTTTACACAGTTAGCTAGCCAGGGATTAACTTACAGTGGCACATGGCAGTGGCTATCCTTCGGTTTGTTCCTCGTATAATTGTATAGGCCTAGAGGGTACCCGGATGTGCTGAAACGTACACAAGCGGAATAGATCCTGTGAGACTGCGTTCGAGTTTATAGTAAGCTGGTTTTTATAAATATTAAATGAATATTTGCGTCTTTTATCGGGCGATTGGGAATGCCGAACTTTTTGATGTTTCGGTCACAAAGTTTTGTAAAATGTTTAGTTAGATTGTGATTTCTTTTATCTAATAAATATCTACAAGTATCTATCTACCTATTAGATTTCAATCAGAATTTTTCAAATCCTTTGCGGTTATTCATTTTGACAGCTTTTAAATTGAGTTTAGTCTAGACAATTTTACAACAGAATCGACACTAATTAAGCATCTAGGACTAAAACTCGCAGCCTTATTTGTTCCTCAGAGCATTCTTACCAAAAAAACTCTAATTAGGTATAACAAATTATTTTGAAACTGACATGGCCTCCGATAAATTTCGTCATTCCTCACCGCTGCTATTATCAGTCCTCGGATAACAATCAATTAATTGCCCTCGTCTATTTCAATTGACTTAATTAGGAACATCATTTTCAATTTTTTTCAAGTTCTTTTGTCTCAATAACAATAAGCGAGATTCCTACTTAAATTCAGCACATTTAATTACTCACCCATTTATTTGATTAGACCCACTTAAGAAGTTCAGCCTATAATTAATATTGAGAGCGAAAAACATTAATTTCGGATTTCCTGGAAAACGATACTTTTATTCGTATCTAAATCGAGAGCTTTTAATGAGGTGGAAACTTTGAATGAGTTTAAAGTTAATGAGTTTGATGTACCGAGTACTTTAATAAATAAAATAAATAACGATAAGAATGAAAAATATTAAGTAAAGCTTTTGTTTGTATTTTACGAAATCAGAGAGTTTCAGTGAAAATATTTTTTTTTTCAACTTAAATATGCCTAACTTTAACTTAAAGAGGCCCTTGTAGTAGCTAAAGTAAGAGCACAATAAGCTGAACAATCTTTTTTGTTAAGTTATTTGATCACCTACTTACGAAGTTTCGCAAAATAGAGAACATTTTGCAACATTTGAGTTGTTTTGGAGTTGACAGCAAACATTAATAAACAATTAAATAAATTGGATCCCAGGGTCTAAGAAATAATAGCGATCTAATATAGACCTTTTGCACTATCTTCCTAATTGCTTACAGACCTCTATCAAACTCTGACTAACATAAAATGAATACATATTATTGTTTATCGATGACCGTAACTTAACTATATTTGGACTGATAGTCGTAATTCATTGGCAGAATATTTCCCGGGCTTAAAGGGCAATGCCAGTAAGGTCAGGGGGCAGTTTGGAGAACTTCTAATGACCAAGTTCTAAGATCCTGGCACACGAGGTATCATTGGCACTGGGTTCTTTAAAAAGGCTGTTAATAGAGTCTTAAAAGTCGACCTGCGTATCCGTGACGCCTCCGGTGTTATCCATAGGTGACGATGATCGCTTACCATCAGACGGCCAGTTTGCTATTGCCAACCATGGCGTAAAAAAATACCAATTAAATCTAGAAAATAACTCCGGAAGGTTTTATTGTTAAAGTGTTTTGAAAATCAGCTGTTCCATAGGAAAACGTCAATGACACTCGACAAAATGTATGAAACAGCAGATTTTTTTTTCGCAAATTCCTGTTAGTAAAAGTTGTTCATAATGATGAGTACTATGAGCCCTTTTCGACGTAGCATACTCTTTTCTTGTAACCCTGTATACGTAGTTTTAAAATACTAGTCATGAACTCTGTGTTGCCTTCGACAACTCCGCCCAAATAAAGTCTAGCTACGACACCACGCAAACTAGCTACGTACTCTACGAAGTCTTGCTACACAGTTAAGCTACGCAGTCTTGCAACTAAATTATGGAATAAGCTACCCAGTCTATTTATTTAGTGTAGCTACGCGATAAAGCTACATTTGTGACTACGCAACGTAGGCATTTTTATAACTATTACTAGCTGACTCGACAGCTTGTCCTGTCAAAAGCCATTGCGTCAATTCTATGTCAAATGTCAAATGTCAAATGTCAAAAGTTACATTAAAATAGTTTACATTGTCCAAAGCGCTAAAGTTAAATTATGGTTTAAGTATTTTTAGATTTTCTAATTTTTCATGTTTTTTTACTATAAATTGAGATGTGAGCTATCCTATCTCCTAAGTTAAATCGAACTGCACCCGGTGTGCAAATTTGATTGAAATCAGTTAAGTAGTTTAGGGAGTCTATAGCGGACAAACAACGTGACACGTAATTTATATATTTATAAGATTAAGTTAATTTGAATGTTATTTCTATATTTTGCAAGATTGCAAGTTAATTAAATTCTTCCTGTCATATTTTTGCGTGCAACGCCCTCACCCTTACTGTGTAGCTTAGCTTGTAATAAAGATATAAGGATAAACCCTATATTGTTCACACCATAAATTACAAACAAAAGGATTACGACACCTAAAACTAGTGCGACAACTGGCGTCCTTATCGCTAAGAGCGATCTCTTCCAGGCAATCTTAGGATGGAGAGGATAGATACAAAAAAAATAACATGAGTAGGCTTTGTACATTTAATAAATAAAATACTAAATTAATAATACATAACATTTAAGTCCAAGAAAACAGGGTTAATGCTTTATTTAATCTACTCTCAGTGTTGTTATTGCGTTCTGGTTGAGACTGCAGTTGGGCAGACTCTAAATGCTAAAAAGAGAAAAAAAAAGAGAGAAGAGAAAAAAGATCTATCTATCCACATTTTGAACAGCCAGTGTACCAGACTCCTTAAGGCACAGGTGGTCGTCTCCCAAACTTAGTCCAACAGCCATCCATTTACCTGGATCTTGGCATTATTGTCTCGAAACAAATTAATAACGCGTCCAATGGCGTCCACTTTTTGTTTCGGCCTTATTAACTCTCAAACTCATTTATTGTTTGGAGAAAATTGTAATTTACGGACTGGCTTGTACATTTTCGTAAGTTAGTAGAGTGGGTGTTTAGACTTGTGTAACTTAAATAGAAATAAACGATTACGTTAATGTTTTTTCTGAGGAATAAACTGAGCAAAATAATTGTATGTAATAATGACATGTTAACGAACAATCTACACTAATATTATAAAGAGGAAAGATTTGTATTTTGGTGTGTTTGTAACGAATAAACTCAAAAACTACTGGACCGATTTTAAAAATTATTTCACCAATATCAAGCTTTATAATTACGAGTAGCAAGTACAACATAGACTGTATTTCATACCCGTGCAAAGCCGGGGCAAGTCACTAGTAGTTCATAAAACACTGAAACTGGCACTGTGACTTATGAACAATTGATTTTTGATCGGTAAAGATAATAATATGATTAAACTGAAATATTGGGTAAAACTGCCCGACGTGGTATAGGTGTATAAGAACGGAATCATAAGCACAAAGGATAATACAGGATTATTCAAAAAGGGTATGCTAAGCCGAAAAAGGCTTATAGTACTCATCATTATGAATAACTTTTACTATGGGACCAACCCGAAATTCGCGAAAAAAAAATCAGCTGTTCCATACAATTTTGTCGAGTGTCATTGACATTTTGTTATGGAACAGCTGATTTTTTTTTCGCGAATTTCGGGTTGGTTCCATTGTAAAAGTTGTCCATATATCATAAGCCCTTTTCGGCTTAGCATAACCTTTATGAATAACCCTGTATACTCGTATTTTCGGTATTTTATTCCGAGTGCAGCGACACTTTTTTACCTATGCCGCATTGTATATTTGTAACATGGCAAGCTGTGGTCTCAAGAACCCTTCCAAAACTGTCAATAGCTACTAAAGGATAATAAATAAGGAGAATACCCTAAAACGGCAACCATTAGCAGGCACAATAAAGAGGAAAATAACAAATAACGTTAATTAGAGTAAGTTTTTCTCGCAGATTAATGCAAAGATCCTGAGTGCTCTCGTTTACCCGGGTCTGGAATATCTAACAGTCCTTGAAGCTAATCAACGGAGCAGCCTCATTGCATTGTCTTATGAGTCACGTACACGAGATGTTCAAGACTTATTGTGCGGTACGCACTAGGAGTGGTGACGCAGCTTTTAAGCCGGCTTTTTTATCGGCTAATTTTTCCAGTGTTTAATTCTGTCCTCGTGAGATTCGAAAATAGTAAAAGGCCAATCTGGATTTCCTCAAGCCCGTGATGATGGCACACTAACAATTTTCTTAATAGGTAGTTTTTTTTTTCACTTTGAAATTTTCGAGTTTTCGAACTTCATGATAGTGTGCGAATTAAATTTTGATATCAGCCTGAAGTTGTATTCTTGAGATTCGAAATTCGAGAATTAGCCAATACAATTTCGCTACGAACTATAAACACAGCCCACGTACTGCCCTACGAATTCGATCACGTCCGTCTGCTCCTGACTTGATATTTGTAAAATAAATAAGTTAATTTGAAACAATTATTAAAAGTAAGCTTTTAGCGCATTGTCATCGGAGTTACACACGTACACCAAATTTCAGCTCAATCGGACATCGGAGAATATTATGGTTCAAAAATTAAGTTGCGTGATTCCACCTGAACAAACATACAACAACAAGATTACAATAATAGCAAGTTAAAAAAAAACTAGGACCAAATAAGAGCAGTAGTTTACTTCCACAGTGGGTACGGTAAAGAAACTTCCAAGTACAAAGACGGGTTCATAACGCGCGGAGTTATCGCCGCAACATTATGCCGGTACATACTAATTAGGCGGTTACCAGAAGAACGTATTAATTTATGGCGAGAACGTTCGCGGAGCGTAATCCAGCCGGTGTGCACCGGCCTTATTTAAGTGGTACGACTTGAGACTTTTCTGCGGTAGCTTATTTGCTGTTATTTAACCCTTTTTATACATTTTAAAAGCTTTTATTTATCTTGTAATGTATATAAATATGTTTGTTCGGGTAGAATCTCGCAACTCAATTTTGAACCACTTCCCGATGTTCGATTGTACTGATATTTGGTATACCTACGTGAGTAACTCCCATGACAATGCGAAAGCTTGTTTTTAAAAATATTTTTACAATTTATTCCTTACTCAATCCTCGACTCAAACAGATGGTTAATAAATTTAAAGTGTGTATCTTTGTTTTTGTTTATGGAATCGTAGCTCCTGGTCAACTGATTTGGATTTTGTTTCTTTATTTGTTTGAAAGGTGACTCGATCCAGGATGTTCTAAACTTTGATTCCAAAAAATATATCGCGTTTAAAATTTATCACTATTTTTTTGTTGATGAGATGTTTTCATCGGGAGTATTAAGCTATTATTTAATTTGTCCCACATTGTCATAAACATTTAAATACGATAGTAAAAGAGTTTTTGCCAATTTCTTCAGTGATCGTCGGCAGAGAAAAATAACGCAGGGCCCTGTATATAAATGCCATAACATTGCTGTCGATATCCATTCATATGATTTTCTTGTACCTTTGGTAGCAAACAAGCGCACCAGTACGCCAGATGAGAAGGAATTACCGTTTCCTACGGACGAGTATACCTGGATGTACATACTCGTATCTTGTAACACCGGTGGCGTCACGGATACGTTACCTACCTTTTAAGACTCTACGAGTATTAACAGCCCTTTTATATAACTCGTTATCATTATTTTCTTAAGATGTAACTACTTTTTTTTTTTTATTAACCTATGCTGTCCCACTACTGGGCAAAGGTCTCCCCCAATTTTTTCCAGTTACTGCGGTCTTGGGCCAGCGCCGTCCAATCTTTTTCAAACCGCCCGAGTTCGTCGCGCCATCGCGTCGGGGGGCGACCTGGGGGTCGACTGTCCAGGGGCACTAATTGTAACTACTAATTAAACTAAATAATTGAACGCACCGTAAGTCGTAGGCCGCCGTAAATCAGCTCGGTATTTAATATTTGGGTTATCCAATGCAATATCAAGGTGACAAACGATGACAGTTGCAGGCGGTAATGGTCAGCTATTACCCGCCAGAGGGCGGCGGTGGACGTTCATTAATATTCATCCTGTACGGTGTATTTTAATTAAACAATAATAAATAATTATTTATTTAATTATTACAAGCTGTGCCCCGCGGTTTTACATGCGAGGTGATGAAAAATGGTGATAATGAAACGTAGCATATGTGTTAATTCTAGGCGTAAGCAATCTCTATTCCAAATTTGCTCAAAATTGGAGTAGTACTTAGTTAAAGAGATACGTGTTAACAAACATTCACGCACACGTTTCCGCATTTACAATATTAGTAGAATTACTTAATGACAATACATATAATATACACAACCCTTTGATGCTCATATTCGAATTTGAAAAAAAAAACATAAATTCAACAGTTATCTTGGAACAAATACCTCCGATTACCGATTCTCCGATTTAATTCCATGGCTCTGCATAGATCCTCGCTTTACTATGCCGCACAAGTCATCAATTTTAAAAATAATTGTAGTGGTTAACATTATCTTGCGTCTTGACAAATTACAGACTGCTAGCTTTTAAAGTTCCTGATATAATTGGCTGTGACAAGACAGACAGGCACTGAAGTCTCGCCTTAACGGTTCTTCTTCGAAGGATATTCAGAATCCTACAAAGAACCTACGATATCACAGACTGACACACTTTAAGCTTATACGAGTAACATCCAGCTATTTACCTAATTAAGTCTTTTTAACACGCTTTTATTAGTTTCACCTGTATGTATGTATGTAACCGACTGCTTTGGGCGCGTTTTTGACCCACTTTAAACGGTCAGATTTCTTTCAAACTTTGTAGATATATCGAGGACCGATGACAATACACTAAACAAAGCGTGTTTTTTAGTTTTTTAACTATTAATTATTACGGTATTTCTTTATGTAATAAAACTATTTCTTTTTATTTGCGTCGGTGTTTAAAACAACATTCGAAGTCACTAACGATACAAAATAAACACAAAATTCCCATTAGTTTCATTTGACAACAGCCTTCTCTGTCTAGAAGCTTCGATCTGAAACATCTTATCCCTTGAGGCAATGAGAAACCAAAAATAATGAACCATGACAAATTCGATGTTCAATTTGTACAAATGAACATAATCTTGAGAAAATTGGCTCACGAATTGACATGAAAAACCAGAGCTGCTCGTATTAGGCAAGCACAGACAGACTTTCAGAAGAACTTGATACCTAATAAGTATGATGTATACAGACAGGGCTATAAGAAAAGGGCTTATGCTAAGCCGAAAAGGACAGAGTACTCATCATTATCTACGAACAACTTTCACTACAGGACCAACCCGGAATTCGCGAAAAAAATCAGCTGTTCCATAGATGTCAATGACGTCGGCAAGCTGCGTGGAACAGCTGTTTTTTTTTTTGCGAATTCTGAGTTGTTCCCATTGTAACAGTTGTTCATAATACTTGAGTACTAGAGCCCTTCTCGGCTTAGTATACCTTTGTCTTATAATCCTGTACGGGGCTATTACGTCTGCGGGGTTATTACGACTTTTGTCTATAACTTATGTATCATAATGTTTTATCAATAACGACATCTATGGGCCACTTCTTTTTCTGTTTCCACTTTCCGCCCATAGATGTCGTTATTGATAAAACATTATGGTACATAAGTTATAGACAAAAGTCGTAATAACCCCGCAGACGTAATAGCCCCGCATGACATTATATGTTCAGGCAGGCTTATGACAAAATAAAACCTCCAAACTATATAGAAACAAGTCAAACAGATCTAGGAACAACTAGGCTCCTGAGCATTAGACCATCCAGCCCCTCTAGCCAAGTTGCAATTCTATAACCGAAACGAAACGAAAAGTAGGAAAGTTTAAGGGAATAAAAATAATTGTCTTTTGCGAAATGACATTTAGCCACAATGCGATTTAGGTACGCAGAGAGCAAACGTTATAGATTATATATTTATTATATGACAGAAATTTCATTGCCATTCATTTTCCTAGTTTTCTATATCGTTTCGCTTATAGAATTGCAACTTACGTAGCTACAAGGGCTTTTAATCATTCTCTTCAACCCTGAAACAATTGCTGCCCGTTTCTACTGAAGTAAGAAAGTAATGAGACGTTCTCGGCAACAGAATCCATTTTCATTATGCTTGCGTTGGACACCATATTTAGGCGGGGAGATACCGACTCATTTTTACAACTAAAAATAATAATAGTAGTCGATTTAGTACCAAAATAGAAACGAGACAAATAACAAATAAGGTAAAATATAGATGAAAATTAACTTTCTAATTCTGATTACAATTTGTACGCCAAAGTAAACCGTTAATCTAATTTTAGTTATCGATATGTTCAAGTTTAGGGTAACGTTTATGTGTCTGACAGATTTGGAGTGCCTACTTACGTATTTAAAAAAATATTCTAACAAAACAAGAGATCCGAAAACTTGTAAAAACACTACATATCTAAGACTTGTGTAGTCGTCCAATAACTAATAGAGAAGAGTACCAGCCGAGCTAAGTCAGCGTTAAGCTACACTGGCTTACAATAAAATTAGCTAAGTACACAGTCCTCACTAAAGATATTGTGTCGTAAATAAAACTATCAGTAGCTCCCAGTTTATTGCTCAAGATAATTTCTGAGCGCTGTTTGTCGTCTGAAAAAAACTATTAGACGCTGAGCCGACGGTTGTTCTATTCGTCTTCATAGTATGTATCGAAAGAAATATACATTCGTTTTCATAATTCATTGGGTTGAAATTTGGAACAGTCTTCTGATTTTAAGACAGAGAAGTTGTCAGCTATCTCTTTCGCGCCTTGAAAAGAATTAAGTATTGAATTTAAGAAAAAAAAACAAATACCAAATCACTTCATTTAAATTTTATTAAAAATATTTTTGTTATTTTTATTTTAGGTAATGTTTTGTTAATTTGACAGATAAGAAATTTAAAGAACTGTTTTTCTTCCATACCTAATGTAAATACACCAAATCTTGGATCGGAAATTTTCTTAATTTTTTTTTTCTACTAGCTGACCCGGCAGACTTCGTACTGCCATACAGTACTTCTCTATGGTACTGCCTAATTAAATTGCAATAACTTTATAAACTTACTAGCTGACTCGACAGACGTTGTCCTGTCAAAAGCCATTGCGTAACTATAGCAACCGTAGTGTGTTGATGCTAACTTGTCAATTTATAGTAAAAATTATCAGTATTATATAATTTGCAATAAATTAAAATTGCGACTACAATTTGAGATTTAAACTATCCTATCTCTCAAGTTGGATCGAACTGCACATGGTGTGCGAATTTTATTATAATCGGTTAAGTGGTTTAGGAGTCCATTGAGGACAAACATTGTGACACGAGATTTATATATATTAAGATTGTTGGCGCGGTTATGGGTCACAGATTAGTGATGGTTAACTCGAGTACCTAACCCGAGTGTACTCAGTTTTTTGTTTGATTATCTGGCGCATAGATTGACACATCGTACTTGAAAGCAGCTCGATTCAAACTTGCGCAATTATTAGTTGAATGTCTCGCTCGCGCTTCACGCGTCTGTGATATCCGAATTCTTTCGTTCATTTCGGCCGTTACTCTCTTGTGCAGCATGATTAGATCGGTAATTAGCTTGGTTTGTAGCATTTCGGGTTCTTCTACCAAAATTGCTTCGTCTAATAGGAGGCATATCAATAATTAGCGATCATAGGTAAATAAACACTGCACAAAACACTATTTACAATTTTATACTTATAATATAAATTACAAATATAGGTACGAATTTGTTTCGTGTATCAGTTGACAAAAGCAAACTCATCCATGAAAAAAAAACACTGACATTGACAGTTTGTTGTTGTTTCAACTTTTTTTTATTCAGTTGACAAAAGCAAACTCATCGATGAAAAAAAAACACTGACATTGACAGTTTGTTGTTCTTTCAACTTTTTTTTTAATTTGATATAAAACAAATGAATGAACTATTCGATTTCGTTTTCTTTTTTTTTGTTTTATCTGTGCTCCAACGCACACTGTTTTGATAGATAAGATTGAATTTGAACTTTGTACAGAGGTAATAAAGTGCAAATTGACTCTTGGACGTTAGGAATATACCTACATTGCTTAAACAACAGTGAGTGCTTGCAATTCAATATGAACTTTATACAATAGCAATAAAGCTCGTTTTAGTTAGAAAACGTTTGTATGGGAAATATAAAAGGGCTGTTTTTAGGGTTTTTCACTATTTCTGAGAGATTTTCTTAATATTTTTATCCGTAAGAACCTTCTCCTAATAATAACAAATACAACAAAAAAATAATTAGTGAAATCGGTCCAACCATTCACGCGTGATGCCGTGACCAAGGAAAACGGGTTTCATGTTTATATAATATAGATTACATGTTAACATGTTTATTTCGTTAAGTGTAACTCAGTAATTTTCTAAATTTACAGTAATTTAACATTCAAAACTGTAAAAGTTCGCGAAAGAAATTAACTGAAAACCGTTTATCTGTCTCTGAACTCAGAATTGCCTCTGCTCTAGGTATGTTCTCTGACCTGATATTGTAAACCTAATTAATGCAATTAGCATGCTAATAGCCACTATAATTGGGTCACCCGTGATTTGTTGTATCTTGAACTATTTGATTATGTTTCCTAGCAATTACCTCGTTAAATCGTGATTTGTCTAACACGTACAAAACGTTTTTAAATCTGTTATTAAGTTCTTGGGACCCTATTCTTGCCCGCTCGAGATTGTCTCCATCACTCTTACTGTCATGGATTTTCTAATGGGAGCGACAGTGACCGAGATAACGTGTCACTCGCCAGAATAGGGCCCCAGATCGGTATAGTCAGGGAATTACAAACTACGGTCTTTCTTATTTCATGAGAGATAAAATATTGGGGTTTTTTTTTGGGCAGTGCGATTAGCTATCTTCTAAATCTGTTCTATACAAAATTGTCAATGACACTCGACAAAATGTGTGTAACAGCCGTTTTTTTGTGATTTCGGGATTGGTTCGATAGTAAAAATTGTTCCTAATGATGAGTACTAAGGAGCTTTTTCGACTTAATATACCTTTTTCTTTTAACCCTGTATGTTTACATAAACGGTGTTTGGTCTTCGCCTAAAATCAAGCAATTATTAAATAATCGTAATCTTAAGAAGATTACGATTATTAATATATTATTATTAATTTTACGTGCCAAGATTACAAAGTAAGTAGCGTACCAATACGTAGTTTTGTTTGTGTTTTCTTGTTTTTATAAAATGTATTGACCTAATCTATACTTATTAATCTCAACGTCAAGAACATTGATTGATTTAACATCCATAATAAGATTATTTTCTAGAAAGAATGTAATTATTGCAGATTTTGTATAAATAATTAATCTACTTACGTCAGCAGCCCTATCGGCAAATTTTCGTAGTTCGAGGATCGAACTTCAAGTTGTCGTCAAAAAAAATTGCCGATACAAAATATGTCAAAGCGCGTAATTTAGTTCACTGAACCAGCTTCAAAATCTAACCTAACCTTCGGCTCGTGGAAAGTAAAGCCTGATTGGCCCATTTCGATTTTTTTAATCATCTTACTGTGTGTGTAAACACTCCTGGGCAAAGATCTTTGGAATTTATGTGTAAAAAAACACAAATTGACTCCCTCATCCAGCTTTATAATTAGCCAGTTCGAAAATTAAAGACCAGAGTGACATCATCTTGGGCTTGAAGAAAACCAAAATTTCCCATTTCGAATTTCATGAAGCCAAAATCGAACTTCGAAAAAGTTAGGCAATACGACCGCTGCATTTTGTTATTTATCTTATCATAATAAAGGCAAATATTATTCTATATTACCATAAATCAATACATGTAAATATAATCACGAGTACTAAAATTATATGCCTTATCCATTACATAAGTGGCAATCAATGTAAATGAATAATTATGTGGCCAAGCACATGGCGAGACACGACTAAAGTTGGGTTCTGTAGGTTTTTTCACGGATGCTCGAATAAGGCCCATTAATTAAATCGATTTAATTGTAACTAAATGCCTATTAAAGCGTTGTTAGCAAATCTTTACAATAATTTTAGAAGATATATCTACCTATATATAGGAATTCTCGTATATATGTAGAAGTTATGATGTTGTGACATCCTAGGACGAACGGACGGACACACTGATAAAAGTGCATAAAAGTTCTTTATACTCGTACTTACAAAATTATACAATGCAAAAAAGGGCCAAAAAGGCAAGGCAAGGCAAGGCTTTTACAGTGAAATTAAACAGTAGGTACTGTTAACAATACTGTTTTAAAAGATTAGGACTACAGAACCACAGAAGTTCCTATCAGACTTTATCGGTGCCCCTGGTGATGCGATTAGCCAATATAATTATAATATAATATTTTTATATTATCTATAAAATTTGTTTATATACAAAAAAAAACGTCATATAGGTATTGGTGACTCTTGCAAAGTTTTTATAAACGACTATTTATTTACAGATCAAAAATCAGATCAGAATCTCAGATTTGAATCAAATAACAAACAAATTGAATTTTCGTAAAAATATTATAAGTTGGTACAATAAACTAATGTTTGTACGAATTGAGCATACTACATTTGGCGATGTTTTTTTATTCGTATACCTCACTTGTATGGTATAACTCGCTTGTACAGACTCGTACTGGCTCTGCCGAATTATAACAAGCAATTGTTGCTTGTTAACATTAATTATTATGCTAATTCCATGACGTCACCGTGCTCGCAAGTCATCATAGATCGACTTTGAGTCCCGATACCCTGATAACAAACCGATTTGCTTTCTATCCAAAACTTATCTCACCGTATCATAATGTATTTATTATCTCGATAAATATAAAACTAGGTAATGAAAACTGTTTATCAGTGCTTCGGTTTGTTTTGAAAGAACATGGCGTTGTCGATAGGATATTTCGCAATTCTAGTGCTATTTTTGGGAGTGCTGGAATGTTTGGGGAGCAGGGTCGTGGAGACGGGAGCCAGTAGTTTCCGAGGAGCAGAAGTCAGCGATGACGGGTACTTTGAGTTTCTGGGTATTCCTTATGGTCAGGTCAATGCTGCCAATCCTTTTGGGGTGAGTGCTCTTTAATATTTTTATGGTCAAGTAAGAAATTTGCTTGAATTGCAAGTAAGAGGTTGGCGTTTCAAAGCAGTTCAATTCAGAGTCACAAATGTTAACAATATACAACTTTATTGACACCATGAAATTACAGCAAAGTACAAAATTAGGGACAGTTACAAAAGGCGGTCTTAACGCTAAGGGCCTTATAGTTATGACATATTATTTTTTTGAACACAAACTATACCTATAGTTAACAAATTATATTATACTATACTATAATTTCAGTTATCTATTGCCCGAAAATTGTTTTAATAGTTTGGTTTTCATTTTAGATCGCAACTCCATACCCGGCAGTTAGCGGTATTTATGACGCAAATGATGACTCCTTCAGGTGCCCTCAAATGGATGGTGGTACAATCTTCGGCTCTCTCGACTGCCTCCGCTTGAACGTCTTCGTTCCAACTACAGCCACCGCCGATAGCCAGTTGCCAGTCATAGTAAACATTCATGGAGGCTTCTTCGCCCGAGGCCACGCCTCCAAAAGCCGCTATGGACCCAAATTCTTAATCCGACATGACGTCATCGTTGTATCTATAACTTACCGAGTAGGACCCTACGGATTCATGTGCCTCAACAGACGCGCCATCCCTGGAAACCAGGGCCTTAAAGACCAAGTCCTCGCCTTGAAATGGATAAAAGATTACATTGGAGCTTTTGGAGGAAACCCGGATCAAGTCACGCTGTTAGGACAAAGCGCTGGAGCACATTCTGTTGATCTGCATTTGCTATCGGAGCAAGAAAAGCTTTACAATAATGTCATCATACAGAGTGGAAGCTCTCTCGCTCAGACCGTTCTATATGAACCAGAAAGAGACGCTCCCATCAAGCTAGCTTCTTATCTTGGACTTGCACATAGCAGCGTCAGTGAAGCTCTTAGATCTCTATCAAATGCACCCACAGATGACGTTATAAGAGCAACGTCACAGCTTAACATTGAATTCAAACCCTGTGCTGAAACCAAATTCGATGATGTAGAACCTTTCATAACAGAGTATTGGTTGAACTCACCAGTGCCTAAAGCCAATGACTTGCCTATTATGATTGGATTTACTGAATATGAACGTATGATGACACACATCAATGCCGGGGCAGATCATTTCCAGGGCATAACGAATATAGTTTACAACTCTTTGAACCACACGTTTGACTTTGACGAAGAAAGAATAAACAGGATGGAAGACTATATGAGGAGATTCTATTTAGGTGATAGTGTTGTCAGCCAGGAAGTGGCTTGGCAGGTTATTAATTTTGATTCTGACTTCTTGTACAATCACCCGATGCAAAAGAGTATTAAGAAATTCGTTGAAGCCGGGGCAAGGAACATATTTTACTACATGTTTTCGTACAGTGGAGGACGCAGTGCTGCAAGTTTGGCCAACCTGGACGTCCAACGGGCTGCTCATGCTGACGAACTGAGATATCTCTTCGACATAGAATCGCTGCCTGCACAAATATCAGCTCAAGACCAAGTCATTATTGACAGAATGACAACTATGTGGACTAACTTTGCTAAATATAGGTAAGTAATAGAATCTTCATTACAAAAGACTGAAAGTTAAATTCTAAATTTTGAGATACAAAAAACACTGCTGTCTAATCAGTCGGTTTATTACCATTACCATCATAGAAGTATTATGAGTTTAAATTATAACAAATCATACTTCGTAAGCGTTACATGTTCCCAATAATAATTAAATTGTTATCATCGATCAAGTATCTCCGATTTCGGTAATGGTTATAAACAAAAAAAAAAATAGAAAATGATGGTGATTTTATAAATGAGAACCACATTGGTAATAAAGATACCAACAGGGTTTTATTTTTTTCTTTCCTTCATGATCAGACTATCAATCAGTCCCCTGTTACATAAAGTAGATCTTTCTCAAGACCAATTATTATTAGTCTGTTTCACTGTTTCTATCAAACTAATCGCCTAACACTAACTTATTTTTCTAACTGGTTCTAGCGACCCAACACCAACCACGACCACATTGCTGCCTGTGAAGTGGATTCCTCTCACGGGTGACGTTTACCATTACCTCAACATCGGCTCTGACCTCAACATGGCGCGCCGCCCGTTCAACAGGAGGATGGCTTTCTGGGACCTGTTCTTAAAACTCAATGGAGATTATCAGAAGAACTTTGAAGCAGCAGTCGCGGCTGATGACGATGATGACGAGAATGACAGTGGCAGTATGGTTACTGGCAGCTTACTGACCTTAATGCTGACTCTGAGTCTTGTATATAGGTTTTAGTCAATAAAAGATATACCGTGTTACTTTTTTTTAAACTACTGATAATTTGGGTGATGATAAACTCAGCTGTTTTTTTGGAAAACATAATCAAGGCGATAATCACAGTAAAAGATCAGTGACTAATTATTATTATAATGATTATAATAATTCAATATCAATCAACAGTACCTAATTAAAATGACGCATATAATGCTACAATAACAGATTTTTTTAAAATTACGAGTACAAGATTTAAAAAAAATTAATTAGTAATTACTAATTTAATTCACCAAAAACCTCTCTTAGCCTGCTTTCCTACATCATCATTTTCGGAATTAAATATTCCGTTTTACGATTTTTGATACTTTGACCTAATTTCATTCATACAAACAAAATTAAGAACACACCAAGTTTAGTCGTTTAGTCGTCAAGAAGTAAGAAGAAGACAGAGAGTTAAACAAACAATTTGACAAAAAGCACTTAAGTCTGATTAAGATTACATTTATGTGAACACATTTCAATCCAAGTCACAGGATAATCTTAAGCTAATTTTTTTTTTTATATTATACAAAACAGACTGAACAGTTCAATACCAATTACACAACCTTGCGAAAGATGGGTACGAGTAGAGTCACACCAATACCGGAGAAAAGATAATGACTAGAAATTATCTACCTAATTATTGCTATCACTCAATCCATGCACCGATAATTAGCTACTGATCTCATATCAAGAAATTAATTACCTATGTTGAAATCGAAAACAGTCAGATAGTAAACAAATATCGTCGGAAAATGACGATTACTTTCGTAGATTTTGTTAAACTATTTATTTTTTATGTATTGTGTAGTGTTTCAACTGTTTATGGACAAGGTCCTATAGTTAATACTACGTTAGGACAAGTCCGCGGAGTTGTAGCTGATGATGGAGACTATACTATGTTTTTGGGCATACCGTTTGCCAAACTAAATGAAGATAATCCTTTCGGGGTAAGTGTACCTAGTCTATAATCAAGTTATATGCAATTTAAATATATTGCGTAAAAATAAAGAAATATAAATACTTGTAAAGATTTGAATATTAATTTATACACGTTAATGATAAGTATAAAAAGAATAATAACTGTAAAATAAATAAACGAATAAATTCTTGTTCTGACATAACATAAAGGACTTGTCAGTTATGTTTTATTATATTTTAGGAAGCACTCCCAGCTCCAGAATTTGAAGGAATATTCGAGGCAAACGATGACTCTGCCATATGTCCACAAGAGGAAGAGTTCAACCACACTATTGTAGGCACTCTAGATTGTCTCCATTTAAACATACATGTTCCAAATTCAGCAAATTCTACTAACCTACGTCCGGTTTTTGTTTGGATATTCGGAGGTGGATTCCAACTCGGATTTTACGGAAGATTTTTATATGGTCCAAAATTTCTTGTCAGACATGACATAGTCCTTGTTACTATCAATTACCGTGTTGGTCTTTACGGCTTCATGTGTCTCGATATACCAGAAGTAGCTGGAAATCAAGGGTTGAAAGATCAACTGATAGCATTGAGATGGTTACGTGAAAATATTAGAAATTTTGGCGGCGATCCCGATAAAATCACTATCGGAGGAAATAGTGCTGGTAGTATGTCAGCGGATTATCATATAATGCGCAAAAACGATGGCCCACAACTGTTTCACCAAGTCATTCTTCAAAGCGGTACAGCACTAGTATCCGGTACCACCGAACTACCTAAAGATGCCCCATTACAGATAGCTCAACATCTAGGTTATGAAACTAATGATTTGCATGAAGCTATAGCTTATCTTGCAAAAGTTGATCCACTAACGGTTGTTGAGATAGGCTTTGAATTAAACATCGCAATCGGAATTTGTGTTGAAAAGGAATTTGAAGGTGTAGAAGCATTCATTGTGGAAGATACGACCACGATGACTAAAATACCCGGGGTCAAAGATATGCCAGTTATGATTGGTTTTATGAACGATGAATTATTAGGACTAGGCCAGAATGGGTTAGATGAGTCTAGCCAGCATATCGTATCCGTTTTGTTAGCTATGCGTTTCGATCCTCTTCATCCAGATTTTAGATTTATGGCTGAAAACGTTCAACAGTTTTATTTCGGAGACGAAGAAATAAACAATGATCAAATTCAAGAGTACATAGACTTAATGGGTGATTTAATGTTCATATATCCTACGCATCGATCAATGAAAAGATTTTTGGACAATGACGTAGGCAACATGTATTTATTTAAGTTTTCGTACGCTGGAGAAAGGAATTTCGTGAAGCACAGAGAGAATATTACTGGAGGAGGAGCAGCTCATGCTGACGAGCTGGGATACTTGTTTGACATTTCATACATGGATGAGCCGAATGCTGAGGATCAGAAAGTCATCGACGGCATGACTGCTATGTGGGCAAATTTTGTTAAATACACGTAAGTATTTCTAACTACCACATTAGAACTTCCCTTGCTGAAAAGAAATAAAATTATTCAATTAAACATTTCTTTGACGAGTATGTTTAATGTCAGCTATTATCTTTTGAGGAAAAAACAACATTAACTTCAATTATTATTAGTTTTGATAAAATCATTGCTAATCGTAACCACAATGGAAATTAAAGCATTACATTGAGAACAAGTTTATATAAAGTAAGTCAATAATTTTCCGACACCAAAACAAAAACTATCAATAATTAATAGTTTATTTCTGGCTATCAAAAAATCGTCTCTTGCAAACGAAAACAGTTCTGGCAGTATATAATATTTTTCACAATTCTTCACATTATTTACATTGCTAAATATTTTTTACAGCGACCCTACTCCTCAAATATCGGAACTTCTGCCTCATAAATGGGAAGCCATCACAAAAGACTCCCCTTACCACTACATGGAAATAGACCAGCAGCTGCGCGTTGGAACCAGACCACTCCGGGAGAGGATGACTTTTTGGGATCTGTTCTATGATACATATGGCAGTACTGCAACAGTTGCTCTGAACTCTGACAGTGAAATTTACCGATTGATGAAGAAAATCATGTTTTACAGATAAACGGATTAAATCACTGTTAAAATATTATTAGCTTTATTAACCAGATATTTATTTATTTTTCTTAGTTCTTAAATTTTTTACAATATAGCATTAAAAAAAACAATACATTATAAAAAACTTAAAAACTAGGTTGCCGCCGGCTTTATTATTATTACCTGCGGCTTCGCTCGCATTAATTTATTTTAAATATAAAGTATCTAGGTTACTTCTAATACCTCCAAGAATATGTGAACAAAGTTTCATGATGATCGGTTAAGTAGTTTTTGCGTGAAAGTGTAACAAACAAACTTACATTCACATTTATAATATTAGTAGGGATAAGTAGGTTATGTCATTAAAGTTTACCGTCAGATTTTTTTTTTCTTTTGCTCCTTGAGACCCAGTAATTAATTGACTAAATAGAGATTAGTAAATGTATCTTAGATGTGCAGAATAATTATGTACTTCTACTTCAAGTGATTAATCAAAAGGAAAGATGGAATGGATTTGTGAATTGAACTAACTCGATAATCAAATACGTACCTAACGCAATGTTAGCATGGCAACCCCGACTTCTTGATGGTGGCACTACTGTCGGCTGGCTGGCGGATGGTGTGTCACTCTCACGACTGGCGAGTCGTGAGGGCACCGACAAGATGGCGGTGCCGGTTATAATACGGAGGCGATATAAAAGATGGAAGATTGGGAAGGCTAAGCCGCCTGTCCTCTGATTGTGATTGTGAATACTGAATAGTGAAGTGCTGTGATATTATTATAATAATTGTGAGTAGCTTCCATAAAACGGATTGAGTATGTGATTCTAGTGCATAATTCCCCGAAACTCCATAGTAGTATACCCATAGGTAACGTAAGTCGGAGGTAATGCTCTGACACATCGCCCTATCCGTGGAAGACTGCCACACTGGCGGTTGTGGCTTTTTTCTTTTATTGCATTTTTGGAATCCTTAAATACATACGCATCTACTCACATTTTCAGAAAATCGGAAAATCCTGTATTTGATATAAAAAAACACGATTTAAAATGTTGACAAAAAGCCACGCTCCAAAATACTCCGTAGAATACAGCCACTAACGCCACTGCGTCCAAATTTATCCGGCGATTACGGCCACACTCGCCTGCGCGGCCGTGTTCGACGGTAAAAGTTGCTTGGGGAGTCGGCCGACAGGGTCGTAAGCGCATCTGTGCCATTACTTGACGGATTTACCGGGCGTGCGGGCGCGTTTGAGTAATTAAACGTTCCAGGAAATTGGTTAATATGTCACGGGAGGGTGAATAAAATTCAAATATTCTATATTTTGATCTTCATTCTTTATTTGTGCAATAACTTAATGGCTAAAAACAATGCTACTCACAGTAGATAAAATCGAAGAAAAACTTGTTTTCTAATGCTATTGGGAACTGGGTGTACATGAACTACAATTTTTAAAATATGTTACATTACAAGTCACGCGCCAGTCAGAATCATCGCTAAAGGACTAAACAAAAATAAACATCTTTGTATACCTACATTTATATATAAAAAAAGACAATAAATTAAATAAATAAGTCTATATTTCTTCTACCTTATAAATACTACATAACATATAATTTTAATTAGTTTGTATCATAGAAGTGGCCTCTGCGGTGTAGGCCTCCCCTAAAACTCTCCACTCTTCTCTCTCTCTCTCGTCTTCCTCGTCTGGTCAGTATTGTTCCGTAAATAATATATGTCTCTCCATCTGTTCTTTTGCTTTCCCTGGTTTCTTTTTTTATCTCTTGAAATACATTCTGTAATTATTTTTGTCCATCTGTTGCTTTCCATCCTACATAATTAGGTATGTAGGCTGCCCATTATCACAGACCATATAAAATATTTAAGTAGTGTTATCGTTGTTGTCTTACATCTTAACATACATCAGGTACTTTGATTTTGTTTCTTACAAGTTATATTTAATCTGTCTGTTTTTTTTTTATATCTGATAAACTTTTCTGCATTTTTCTCTTGTAGAACTTTTTCTTCATCCATTTAACTCAAATACCATGTTTGACACCCATATGTTAAGCATTTCTTTATGTCTTTATTTCATGATTTTTCCAGTCTGATGAAATTCTTATGTGTAGGTACCTCTTTTTCTGTACAATCATTAAAAGAAACCAAATGTCCGAGATAACATAGATGTTCTCATACTCAATTTTTACACCTTCAATGACATGAGACTCACGATTAGTAAGGTAACCTTTATTTTTGTTGCATTTATCTCTAGACCAACCTTCTTGCTCTCTATTACTAGTTTGCTAACCATGGATTCCAAGTCTAATGCATTTTCAGCAAATACCACATTCAGCAAATCGGAAGTGGCTCAGGAAATATTCATCTATCTTCACTTTTTTGTTTTCCCATTTCAGACTTCTGGAAACACGCTCTATCACAGCCGAGAAGGTTTTTGATGAAATAGGGTCGCCTTGCCTATCTCATTTTTCCATTGGGAACTCCATGCTTTCCCGCTCTAATCACATTCTGGCTATGCCTTTAGAGTATAATTATGTTGCAGATCACGTTAATGTAGGGCTGGTTGGCTGGTCAGTGCTTTGTTATTTTAGTGCAGTCCAGATCATGTTGTGGTCTACAGAATCGAATGCTTTTGTGTAGTCTATAAAAAGCACATAAATAGCGGTTTCCCGTTTTCATTGGATTTTTTATCAATTGAAAGACTACCTGTATGTGGTTCATTGTTGAAAACATTTCGAAAACCTGCCTGCTCTCTCGGTTGGTTTTCGTCTAGAGTTATTGTCAACCGGTTGAGTAAAAAATTTGAGAATATTTAAACAAGTTTGTCATTAGGCTCATTGGTTTATAGTTTCTAATGTCACATTGGTCTCCTTTTTAAGTACAAGTATAATAATAGACTTCGACCACTGTGCTGACGTTGTTTTTATTTCAATAACTATGTTAAATAGTTGCTGTAGTGGCTTTATCAACAGCATTCATAATGATTTTAAAATTTCGTTAACTATTTTGTCTTCGGAGGCTTTAATATCCCAGTACAAATTATCTAATATTTTCGTTGGATGTCTTTATTTCCAGAGTTGTAGTTTTATCCAACACGGTTTTAAATTTTAAAATATTGTGTTTCAGAGGTTTTGTCATTAAGAACCCAACCTCGTTTCTTCCGTTTGTTCACTTTGTTCCAGGTGTGCGGAATAGAATAAAGTCCGAGTATTCTTCTATGGTTTTTTTTTATGTCCGTGGTCTTCTAGTTTCGCATATCCCTAGGATGTCCCAATTTATAGATTTTATAGAAAAACTTAGTTTGGTGATCTTACTGTCTACGATTAGAGTGTTTGCATTAAGAAAAGCCTGAGTGTTCCGGTCTGGTTTAGCGGGTGCTGGCTTACTCCTCTACGGTGACTAAGCGATTTGAAAGAGTCTTTTGGAAGAGCCTTTTGGTTTTTTCTTGGCTAGCAGTTGCTTGGGGGCTAAGCAGTCAAGGTCTTCAGAATCAGAATCAGAATCAGAACATTTAGGTCTTAAGGAACCTGTATGTCTTGCGTCTTATTTATTCTTTTTGGTAGTAGTTTTGTGTTTCTTTCGATTGTTGCACTTCTAGCCCCTGCTTCTTCAGGAGATTCTGACATAAATCTCTTATTGAAGTATTTAGATCCCGTCGCGCGTCTTATTTGTTTGTGTGAGTCTAGTACCACTATTCGGTCATAACAAAGAGCTACTTTATACATCCACAATCAATATACATGCGTACATACACACATAAATACATACATATCCCTCTTTTTTAGCTTCGTTGCAGTTGGGTAAAAAATAAATCATCTCGCGGTCAGTCGACGCTACTTTATTAAAAACTAGCTTCGACCACGTGGACTACACTTTAAAAACCGTTTATTTTTTGGGGGTAAAATTAACTTAACCCTCCTTTTTGAGAGTATGTCAAAAGCGTCATAATGGAATTAGGGAAACCCCCAGATACAATAAATCAGCCCCCTCGGACCATTTTGAATTTGTTATCTTGGATAACATTTGGTCAAATACACCACCTTCAATAGTTTCGGAAATATAGACCCTCAAAGTTTGTTTGTTTTATTTTGTGTTGTTTGTTGTTTCAATTTCCCCAAAAAAGTTTAAGGTTTTGGAGTATTTTTAGTCTTGGCGCTTTGGTAAAAGCGTTTTGAATTTTCGAGATAATTAACAATTCCAGCTCGAGAGTGACTTTTCGAAAATTTTGGGATTCTATTATAAATTTAGTACATCTGTGTAAAGTTTCATTGACGTAGCATCAAAACAAATTTTATCTTCGTGCCATATTTACCACGCCATTTCACCCTCATAGGGGTTGATTTCCAGAAAATGGTGAAATACGTGATTAATATTTTCTTAAGTCCTATTGTAAAATTTTTAAATTCGTGGCATCAAAAAACAAAACAAGCTTCTCCATATACACTTTTACACCCTATTCCACACCTTCAGGGGTTGAATTTAAAAAAATAAATAATAGTTAAAAAAAAACTAAAAAAACACGCTTTTTATAAAAAACCGAACTAAAAAAATAGAAAATAAAATTTTATAAATTTAAATTAAGAATAGGGTTGAAAATTTCAATAAATATAAATTAATAATAGTGTAAAAAAATAAATATATGTATTTTATTTTTAAAAAGCGTGGGGTGCATGGGTCAATAGATATTATATATTTTGTAGATAAATTTTGTATTGACAGACATGAGTAGAATGATTAGCATTTTGATAATATCTTAGAAAGCACCCCACGCTTTTTTTAAAATAAAATACATATATTTATTTATTTACACTATTATTAATTTATATTTATTGAAATTTTCAACCCTATTCTTAATTTAAATTTATAAAATTTTATTTTCTATTTTTTTAGTTCGGTTTTTTATAAAAAGCGTGTTTTTTTAGTTTTTTTTTAACTATTATTTATTTTTCGCTTTTTAGTTCGATTTGCTAACTATTAACCATTATTAATATGTACAAATGTGTTGGTGTTATCCGATTTTGGCCGTCTGCTCAAGCAAATTAAAAATAAAATTGATGCGTAACAAAAAATATTGAGCAAAAAGATTTGTAGCCGCGTGGTTTCGATCCTCAGACCTCATAAAATAAAATTGATGCGTAACAAAAAATATTGAGCAAAAAGATTTCTAGCGCGTGGTTTCGATCCAGGGACCTCTGGGTTATGAGCCCAGCACGCTTCCACTGCGCCACTCTGTTCTCTGACACGAATCACGAAATTACCATTTGTAAGTTAAACGGTATTAAAAGTTAAAGAAACTTTATAGAAAAAGCGTGTTAAAAAAATTAATAGTTAAAAAAACTAAAAAACACGATTTGTTTAGTGTATTGTCATCGGTCCTCGATATATCTACAAAGTTTGAAAGAAATCTGACCGTTTAAAGTGGGTCAAAAACGCGCTCAATGGAGTCGGTTACATACAAACAAACATACAAACATACAAACATACAAACATACAGGTGAAGCTAATAAAAGCATGTTAAAAAATCCTTTCTTAGTACACACCTTTGCTCATCAAAACAAATACACTCTCCAAATTTAAATTTCTACGACCTGTGGTTTGGCTTTAAGTCGTCTGTCAGTCAGTCAGTCAGGACTTGTTATTTATATTTAAAGATTAAAATATATTCAGATATAATTAACACGGGATTACTTAAATTAATTAATTAACGTCAAATTAAGTCGTTTATAACGACTAGTTTTGATCATATTCGGTGATCTTCATCAGGAGATTACAAGCGTGACGCGCTCGCGGTCAGGTCAAAATAAAAAAAAGTCGCGCAAAATTATAATATCTAACATCCAACCATTAACAAAAAAAAAATACAAACATCCGAATTGAGAACCTCCTCCTTTTTTTGGAAGTCGGTTAAAACAACATTGTTTTTCATCTCTTGTACACGAACACTAAAAATTAAACCGCAAATTCTAATATTTACGACAAAAATATTAGAACCCAGCTTTTTACGTGGAATAAAGGCGCAATGTCTCTTAAATTCACCGCGTTTCTCATTTCTCACTCGGAAAAAAGCCCTCATGGCGGTTAAGCCGACGTGATCTTGAGAAAATTCCGTGGAGTAAGGTATTAAGGGACAAAACACGTACAAATACTACGACATTTATATCATATAGATACAACTATATCATCATCAGCAACCTTTAATACTCCCACTGCTGGGATACAGGTCTACCCTCGAAGAGTGATTTGGCCGTATTCCACCACGCTGGCCAAGTGCGGGTTGGTGGATTCACGTACACCATTGAATTTCTTCTCCGGACGTATGCAGGTTTCCTCACGATGTTTTCCTTCACTGAAAAGCCAGTGGTATGTAAATTCGTACATAAGTTCCAAAGAACTCATTGGTACGAGACGGGGTTTGAACCCGCCACCTCAAGAATGCGAACCGGCTGTTCTCCCACTGAGCTACCACGGCTTAATTTAATCAATAGTCTAATAATTTTTACCCCTTAGTAGAGTAGGTATAAGTATCATAATGAATTATCCAACTTATCTCCCAAATCCTTTCGATAATCGCTGACCTAATAATGATAATAAAATGTTTATCAATAAATAATTTATATAATAGCGTATTTCAAAACAGCAAGACATTATTAAAAAAGAAGCCGTCAAAATGACTATATACAAATCGTTTTCTGTAAAGATATTTGTTTTATTTGGAATATTTGCCTCTGATGTCTATGGTCAAGGTTCTATAGTGAATACTAAGTTGGGGCAAATTCGCGGAGTACCAGCTGATGACGGAGATTATACTAATTATTTGGGTATACCGTTTGCGAAAGTAACAGAAGAAAACCCTTTTGGGGTAAGTATATTTTAAAATTCTTATGTACGATAATAATTATGTTATCATCGTCATACAAAAAAGTGTTGATAGTTGGAAGTAGATTTAAAAGTTCTAATAAGTACAATCAAGTGATCAGTCAGTATCAAGTATTTTTTTTCTATTTTAGGAAGCTCTTCCATATCCGGAATTTGACGGCATATTCGAAGCAAACGATGATTCTGCCATTTGTCCTCAAGAAGAAGAGTTCAATAATACTATAGTCGGCAGTCTAGACTGCCTCCACCTTAATATTCACGTACCAAACTCTGCAAGTCCTACAAACCGTCTTCCAGTTTTTGTGTGGATATATGGAGGAGGATTTCAATTTGGATTCTATGGGAGATTTTTATATGGCCCGAAATTTTTAGTCAGACACGATATCATTTTTATATCAATCAACTATCGTCTGGGTCCATATGGATTCATGTGTCTTGACATACCAGAGGTATCAGGCAACCAAGGCCTTAAAGATCAAACCATAGCTTTGAGATGGATTCGCGAAAATATTGGTGACTTCGGTGGAGATCCAGATAAAATCACCATAGCAGGTAATAGTGCTGGAGGTATTGCTGTGGAGCATCATTTACTACGCAAATCTGATGGCCCGAAACTATTCCATCAAGCTATTCTCCAAAGTGGAACAGTCCACATACCCGGTCTGTCCGGGTTGTCTTCTCCAAACAACCAAACTCCACTGCTTTTGGCTCAACACTTGGGTCTCGAAACGAGCGACATTTATGAAGCAATAACATTTTTGGCAAAAATTGATCCGCATACGATCATTCAGACTGGCTTTGATTTGAATATATCATTTATGACCTGCATCGAAAATAAATTTGATGGTATTGAACCATTCATCTTGGAAGATCAGGTATCAATATCGGATGTACCGACTGCCAACGATATGCCTATTATGATTGGTTTTACCAACGACGAAGTAGGGCCTCTCATGGAAACTGGTGTAGGTGATGCCGGTCTAGGAATATTTTACTTTTTACTATCTGCTGTACTCAATCCATTACACCCCGATTTTAGATCAACATCACAAAATGTACAGCACTTCTATTTCGGCGATGAAGAAATAAACGACGATCAGATTCGAGAACTGGCTGACTATGCTGCTGATTTTATGTTCGTTCATCCAATGTTCCGAGCTATGCAAAGGCTCATAGAGAATGGTGGAAACATATATTTGTATAAATTTTCGTATGACGGGGACAGGAACTTTGTGAAGCATAGAGAGAACTACACAGCAGGTGGGGCTTGTCATGCTGACGAGCTCGGTTACTTGTTTGACATTTCTTACATGGAAGAACCAAATGATGAAGATCAGCGAGTGGTCGATAGCATGACCGCCATGTGGGCTAATTTCGTTAAATATGCGTAAGTTTGCTAATATTTTAGAATCTTTTTCTTTTGTGTCTATTTTTCATGTCTTCAACACATCGACAAAAATTTGCACACATCAATGATTCAACATTACGTTAAAAAGCAAAGTAATAGTGACATTATTATTTTTTATCAGTAAATATGATACCTACTGTTCTAATAAAATACGAATATCCTTAATTATATGAAAAGTAATAGTCATTCTGAGATGGCATTTTAATTTCTTCATTAGATATAGGTAGACACTCTGCCCTCATAATCATAAGCAACGCACTTGCATCCCGAACGGTTTTGAGATATGGCGCCAAAAAGATTATTTTCGTTTTTGATGTGTAGTGAGAAAACTATTATAAATATCATAATAATTTTTACTTATTACTTTGCACACAACGTTTAACTTCACAGGATACAACTTTTTATTGTTCTTAGTATTGTTATTTAGTAATAAAATAAGAAAAACATTTTTTACCTAGTAAACATAAAAGAAACTTATGCATATTACTAGGCATAACCACCGCATTGCAATTGCGCCTTTTATAATTAAAAAACATGGAAGTTGTCAATATGTTTGTCTAGACATAAGCGACGCAAACGACGCAAATACGATTGTTATTCCTAAATGTCTTGTATTTTGCGGTGCTAATGGCTAGTTAATCTGCTATTTATTTTTCCATGTCACTTATCATAAGCGTCGCAAGTACGCAAATGCGTTGGTTATGTTTAGTTCTTATTTTGATATATAAGTAGCTAAACCAAATCATAATCGTCGTAAGTGATTTTATGATATTTATGTTTAGTATTATATGATTTTTTGAGTGAAGAAGAGTGAAAAAATAAGCCGTAATAGCCATTACGACGGTTATCACTAGTAAATCCTCTTATTTTTTGTCGATTGCGTTGGTTATGCTTAATAGAAATATGGGATGTAATTAATTTAAAAAAAAAAGAGTCGGTGATACTTGTAGATCTCATTACGCAGATTCTGGATATATATATAACTCAAATCACCCAAAAATGTCGATTACGTTGCTTATGATTGTCACTAGTATCCGGTTCAGCAGGCTGATTCATCTATCCGAACATAGAATGTTTCTTCTAATGAATGAAACTCGAATGAAACTTCCGCCTTCGGAAAAATCTTCGATTTGACATAATCTTTCCGAAGGCCAAAAAATACCTGTGGATTTGTCACAGAAATTTTAGTTTTACAACAGTGCCCTATTTAGGTAAATAAAGAATCAGATTAATCAGGTACACATTTATTATACTGTTTTCATTTGTACTTGACAATATAATTAGAACTTAGTTATTCTCTTTATATTGTGTTGTGTCTTATGTTTAAATCGATTTGTAAAGATCAATTTGTTTATTCCAGGGACCCGACTCCTCAAACCTCCGAACTACTGCCTTATAAATGGGAAGCTATTTCCAAAGGCTCCCCTCACCACTACATGGATATAGATCTTGAACTAAGCGTCGGCACTAGACCATTCCAGGAACGAATGGGCTATTTGGATCTACTCTATCATAGCATTGCAAGTAATCAACGAGCTACCTGGAATCCTGACAGTGAGATCTACCGTATTATGAAGAAAGCTAACCTCTTCAGATAGATCTGTAAACGACACTATTTTCTTACTATGACGTTTTTTTTGTACAATTTTTTGTATGTGTTGAGTGTTTTATAAACTTCCGCATAGAAAAGCCTGATTCCATTTTTTTTTCCATTTTTATTATTTTTTTTATTTTTACTTTTTATTCGTATCCATACATCAAGGACAAATTTAGAGTTTTGCTATTTATATTAAAAGTACTGTTTTGAGCGTTGCATATCATTTAATTCAAAATTAGACCGAATAAAAGCCAAGCCATAGCCAAGCATAAAACCGCTCTACTCCGAAAAAATTAGACGAGTCAAACTACAACAGAAATGCGTAGGAACTGATTAAAAGCATACAAAAAGTATAAGCTATTAGGTTGTAGGTATAAATATATATAAAACACAAAATGTTCACAAAATCTTTGTACTCTGAACGGTCACTTAGCTCCTTAACAGTAATTAATATCAGAAATGATTCAAGTGGCCAGCCGATCCAGCTAAATGGAGCGCGAAATTAATGCCCGAGCGTTTTCGACAGGTTTTCTATAGTGGGAATTAATAACAAATGTGTAGAGAAGAACTGGAAACGATTCCAGCTTAATGGAAGTTTAGAGTTGGATAAATATTTTTAATAATGTTGTATGTGTTAAAATAATAGCGGAGGACCGCCAAGAATGGAAATTAGTCCACCGAAAAGCAGCCGACAAGAGCAACACTCTTAAATACTGTATGGAATATTTATTTTCTACTATAAGTACTTAATGCCAGTTTACTAATACTGAACTTGTGCAATGATTGTTGGTTAGCGAGGAAGTGGTCGAAAACTAAGCACGCCGATTCATATCAAATCAAAAGTTTCAAATAGGGGAAGGCGTTCTAACATTTTAGTTTAATAACATGGGCTTCAGTGAACTCAAGACGGCTTGGCTCTATGACGAGATAAAGCGATCCGCTAGGTACTATGTAGCTAGTTCCTGCTAGGTCATGTCACTAGAAAAGTAAATAGAGCATAAATCGGCAATATTACATAGTAGCTATTTAGCATACTATTTTAAAGTGAAGTTAAATAATTAAAATATAAATACCTTTATGTAAGTAACAAAGTTTCAAGTCGAACGGAAAAGAAAAAAAAACAAAAATAACGAGATGTAGAGCAGCATTACGAAAAGGAAAACGTAATTAATACCAGTCTGCAACATTCATTAATTCAGCTTTTGGCGCGTCATATTTTATCACCAGCACTCGCTCTTGACATTGCTAAATTCAAATAAAAACTCGTTTTATGACAGTCTATTTATCAGAAGGAGTTTGTGTGATGTATTGTCTCCGGGGAGTGGAGTCTTCGTCTTTTGTAAAACTGAATCTGGTTACGTCACGCTGGGAACGCAAGCTGGCGGGTTTTTAGATGAAAGTGTTTTGTTTTTGATCAATGACTTTGCAGGATAAGCTTGGTTCTATGGTCTATATTTTTATAGAATTTAGTGACACGGAAATTGCTCGCTCGATATTCTACGCACGTTTGCCCATAACAGGTCTGCGGCTCCCAGAATTCAGAATTCTTAAAAGTTCAAGACCCTGCGCTCGTCACCCTGCGATATAAGATGTTGAATCTCCTATTTGCCCTGATATTTTGATGAAATCATTTTATACCAATAGTTTAGTACCTATGTATGTTATAAGTGTACGAGTATCTCTGTTTACCTCGAGCGCGATGTTTAGTTCTCATGCAACCTATTTGAATAAGTTGGTAACGCATGGTAATTGATTTTCCTTAATTATGGAAATTATTAATTGTTTTTTATGTGTCAGACAAACTAGGTGCATACTGAATAGCCAATTAGCTGATTGTTAAAATAAATGTTTAATAGTTGCAATAATGATTAAGTACCTACTAGTGATTCATCATAATCATCCACATTTTTTTACTACTTATTATATATGTTTATTGTCTTGTGTCAATAGAAACCAGATTTGAAGACCTACGAGTATTTTATAAATATAAAATAAAAAATTAAGAATTAGGTGTTAGCTAAGTTAAAATAGGTATCTAGATTTTAAATTGTGTCACTTAATTTAACAACTGTAATTACGTAGATTTAATTCGGCTATCAACTTTGTCTCATTAAATTAACAACTTTACTAATATTACTAGTCATAGTTAAATAGTAATTCGAGAAACAATTTTCACAACGAACCAGACAAAATGGACACACCCAGGCTTAATCTCCGGAGCATAATTAGTTATTTAGCAAAAAGCGTGTCGTCTCGAGGTAGTTATTTAAAATAAACGAGGAATGAAAGGCTTATTTCCTAAATATAAATGTTAGTAAGATAAGCACCTTAGTAAATTGTTTTAGAGAAGCTTGAGACCAAAATGAACTTAACGTTTAAAAGGTCAACAGAACAAAGGTCATTTTTAATTCTGTGTAAACAGTTAAGTTACTCATATTTCATATTAGAGAGTTTATGAAATTAGCAATGCTACGGGCGCTACAAATATTCTATTAGCGCTACGGACTTTTACAAATTGCTATGTATTTATACTCTACTACCACCACCTAATATTTACGAGCTCTACACGACCTCTACAAGCGTTACAAGAGATCTACAAGTGCTACACAACCTCTACAAGTGCTACACAACCTCTACAAGCGTTACAAAAGCTCCACTAGTGCTACACAACCTCTACAAGCGCTGCACTACCTCTACAAGCGCTACACAATTTCTTCAAGCCCTACAAAACTCCGAGATACATACTACATACTACGAATGCGCTACACGGTATTTTATCAGTAAAAATGCGCTACACAACCTCTACGAGAATTACACCATGCACTCTATCAAAATTTGACAAAATATATTCATAAGTAAGCAATATTAGTTTGGTAGTATTTCTGCAGGCAAAAACTATTTCATTTACCAAGTTACAGATATGACAGGTATTAAAAACCGAAGCGAGATAGCATTCAGCACCAGATAACTGTCAGTCGTCACGTCATCTGCAACGTTCCAAACACAACCACTTTACTGGGGCAGCCACGAATTGAACAGCATTTCAAGCAACGGAAATTGAGTCTACAGAGCTTTCAAATAAGGTGCAATTATCATACAATCAATTTAGTGCTAGGTATATTAACAACGGCTTCCAAGGCAGTCGGAATGCCCGTACCTGCGGCATTAGTATTTGGGGACTCTGAACTATGAATTTCGGTCTGATGGTCTGTCAGAACATTGTTGATAAAAATAACATGAAATATTTATTGAATGCTTAGCTAAATAATTTGAATTATTGAATAACACTAGCTATGCCGACCGGACTACATAGCTGGCTCCAAGTTGAATTGTAATTTGTTTCAAATTAATTTAAACCTTCCGGAGTGGAGTTGAGAGGTAACATGAATACTCGTGTAATATGTATTGATTTTATCATTGCTTTTGATTTCACAAACCAAGGCACATTTATAACAAGAACTTTTTATATTCTACTATTATTTATTCCCGCAATAAAAATATTAATAAAGGAGTAAGCAGCATTTGGCAAGCCATGTAAATATAAAATATGCATATTTGCATAATTATGTATTAGTATATTTTTACATGCATATCGTAAATAATGTAGATATAAAGACCTTACCTTTTAATGCTGTTGGTCCCAGAGTCCCAGTCTAAACGATATACCAACAACCAGCGGAATGCACTTACTCGAGATACAAGCTGTATCATACCTCTAAAAATTCGCTGTCAATTTCTATTTGAAAAGAACTCGCTCCCAAAGCAATACCATCCAATCTAAGAGCGGAGTCCATCAAATAACCCTCTGCACCTGCACAGGACGTTTCAAAAATCGGTTACCTACTCTGTCCCGTCCGCGCCTCATACAATATTAATACTACTCCCCACAGTCTCCTAGATTCGAACTACCAATATATATTTAAAAAACTCCTCCGCTGGCAACACCGCTGTGAGAATTCTCAAATTCGAATGCTTATGGAGTTGCTTATAAGACGTTGACACACTGGATATCTGCGAACGCAATGCTGCGACCCGTGTTTTCTTAGTCCCGCTCGACATCTCTCAGAATCAGGTGAATCAATCAATCTAGACAAGCGTGCTCCATCGTAGACCGCATCGTTGCTTACCATCAGGCGAGATAGGATAGATAGACAAACGCAAACATAATACTGAATAAAAAAATAAAAATGGTGTGAAATTATTGCGGCTGGTTCAGTACCTATACTTGAACTTAACTGATACGGACGAGATATGATAAGTAAAATTAGGAAGGACGAAAGTAGATTTATGTAGCTCTCTGACTTACCTACGGCAATAGATCTCTCTACAAATATTACATATGTGTTACGTAGCAGACGCATGGAGTGACAGCAAATATATTATTATGACCGCAGATCGCCACTAGACCAAGATTTAGATTTAGATCAGATCATTTATTTGCCAGTGTGCTAAGGGCCTAAGGTGCAGTTCTGTGATACATTATTGATTGCGGTGTTGAAGGCGGAATGGTAAAGTGAAATTCTCGGCGGTCAACTCCGAGATACTGATATCTGCCTGACATCCACTAAGACGGGATTCCTTTGGCCGGGGTTTGCTTCGGTGATTCTTGACTTCTCTAGATCCAGATATTGTGTAACGTTTAGGTTTGACTACGACGGATGCTAAAGCTATCCTTATTTATGATTTTGTAGAAAAAAGCGAGACGAACAAACTCAAAAGGATTTATCGGCCTAGTTGGTTATTGATATTTTAATACTACTTACAAGAAGACTCCTGTTAATTCCTCGTTATAAAAGTATTTTACTCATTTTATTATTTCCTTTTCCTATCCATTTATTATCCATTAGTGACCTAATTAGGCTTCTCTCACACTAAGTCGGTAGTATCTAACTCAAGTTCTAAAAATCTGCTTTAATTATTACCTACCTTATAATAGTAAAATAACGTTTTCAAATAAATGAGAAATTTTATTATAATTATAGCCATCTCAACCGAACACCTAAAATCGTTTCTACTTTCATATCCTAGGAGGAGAAAAACACGATGAACAAAGACATAAATCACCATTGTTTGCTCCAACACGAAATATTTCGAAATAGAACTATGACAAAAATCGCTATTGTTTTCTCTAACACAAAATACTTCAAATAGACCATTGACTTAATTTCGTTCAACGCCTGCAATTTATTCCAGATAGAAATTAATTGCGCCATCCCTCCACAGCGCCACAAGCCAGTCGCCAGACTATTTGCAGCTACCTAAACTGCTGCAGTTTCATTTCGCGACGCCACGAGTGCACGGCAAATGTTTACTATTGTTTTAATTGAAGCCTGTATTGCCATCGCAAAAATACCCGATGTTTTCGGAGAGACGTTGCGGCAACACAGCTTGATTGAAGTCGCTCGGGAAACTGGTGTTATTGTCTATAGAAGCCAAGAGTAGAAGTTAATGACATGATTATGATTACGGTTATCCCAAACCTATCGAAACCTTCCTAATGTAGTATTTAATTCACAACAACATACCCTTCATCATCATCATCAGCCCATCTAGAGTCTGTCCACAGCTGGACATAGGCCTCTCTTAAAGAACGCCATAGCTTGGCCTTACGCATCCACTTGCCTTACATTACACAGGTCATCGCTGCACCTGGCCTTTCTCTACACAAATCTTAAATAAGTATTAAAAATAATATTACAATGTGGCTGAAACCTGAACTTCAGACACGAGGCTGTTTGTTCTTCGGTTTCGCAAGTTTAGGACTACAAAACGACCTTTAGCATTTTACGACCGTGCAGAAAGTGCAGATTATCTTAGTCAAATAATTATTGAAGTTGAACCCTACTAGCAAACCCTAACTATCCTTTGTTATAATTATTATAAATACCTGAACAAATAGATAAAAAAAAAAAAACAGAGTTTACTCGTAAGTCGGTATCAGTATCGTTGCTTCATCGAATAGCAATGTAACACTGACTATTATACCTATATTAGTACATACCTAGTAAATCGTATGGCTTACTATACTATACTCCTATGGATAACTACATACGAGTACATATACCTAGAGAGAAGAGAATCTATTTTGGTTGTCGACTAGCTATACCCAGACTTCCATGGAGAATGTAAAATTAGTTCGACACACGGACGAGTATTTCAGCCAACTAGATCTTCGTACTTAGTCAAAAGACTAAACGGTTTAAGGAAATAAACGCGGTATCTAGCCTCCTTTAGGCAGGTCAGTGTACAACTGTACACAACTGTTGTTTGTAATGATGTTGATGATGAAATTGCTCATACTGAGCCGTTATTGGTTTATCATCGAGATGTAGATGCAGGTAGATACAGAAGACAGAGCTGCGTGTGTAGGCTACTACCTTTACTCTGTATATAATAGTATACTAACTTATATAGTACCTTTGTTGGACAGACATGACATGTTTGTCACTGATCGCCGTTATCAACTGGGCAGTTTTTGAATACAGTGCCACAAGTTTAAGTTGGCGGTGGCGATTTGAGGAACTAAATCGGCCACCTTGAAAATTCACTTTGACACTTCCGAGTTCATAGTAAACATCGTTGCGAATATTTTTGCTACTATTATATTTGCTACTGTGCTATCATCATGCCTAAAGTGATAACACTTTAGGCATGATGATACACTGACATTGAACACAGTGGCGCACAGCCGCGCCAAGTTATACTTGCCGGACTGTACCTAGCAAATGGCATTTAAAACTGAGTGTTACCGTGCGTCGGATGACACAAATTTGTAGGCCTTGGTTACTTTTTTTCGTCCGGCGGCGAGATGGTTCGACGACATTTTGCCCAAGTTTGAAGGCAAAAGTTGACAGATGTAATGTTTCTAAAGGGGCGTCTAAACGGGCCATATTTTACGACAATTTGTGGCTGCAATACTGTGGCCGGCAACATTGCTAGCAATACCAGCCACACTATGCAATATTTTAAGGATGGCCCGGCATTATATCCACATATTTTTTGGTATGTCAAAATGTTTTTATGAAATCATGGGTTCTGAATCAAAGGCCATACTATTGCAGCCATATTGCAACATGTTGCCTGCAATTGATTGCTCAGCCATAAAATGCACTAAAATGTTTTTTTGATGGCTGGGCAATATTTGCCAATAATTGCAGACACAAATTGTCGTAAAATATGGCCCGTTTAGACGCCCCTTAAGGTATTGAAATCCTTATTTTAGAGGTTGCAATGACAATGTTAGTTTAGATCTGTCAAATAAAGCCTTCAAACTTTTGCCCATTGTCAAAGGCGCGGGTCGATCCTGGATCCAATTGGCGCAGGACCGAGGCAGATGGCACAATGAGAGAGAGACCTATACCCAGCAGTGGGATAAGAAAGGCTGTGGATGTTGATGGTTACTCTTATCAGTAGGTAAAATGAAAATGTTTGACTAACAAAAATGTATATCTACTAAATTGTTTGCTGTCTAAAATAATTGTATCTGTGTGTCTAACATTCCCCAGTGTAGGTAATTAGGCAAATCCAGGAGGTTGGGGCTTCTAACAATGCCTTTGATTAGTAGATTACTAGCCCACAGCTTTCGGGGACCACGGTCTGTGGACGCTATTCTTGGTGATAGTGAGAATAGGCGCGCTTGTACTTAGAATACGACTACGTATATGCATATGTGAGCGGTCAGAGGAAATAGAAGATGGCAGGAAAATATATTTAATTTCGAGATAAACTGGAATTGTTAAAACATCATTTGAAAAATACCTACCTACTTACTTCAATTTTTTTTTGCCAGCTATTTAGGAATAATAATAACTCCTGGCAGATGCAATAAAATTAATGGGTTTTAAAATCAATGGTTGTTTAACTAGAAACCACAAAAGGTCTAATAAATTTGCCTATACGAACATACTTATCTTTAGTAGATACTCCATCATAGTTACCGCTTGTAAAATCGAGTAAGTTAATAAAGTAAAATTAATTGAGTTAATAAGAAAATGTTAGAATTAATTACAAATTCCAAGTAATTATTCATTTATGTGCAATTATAAATCCTTTGTAAAGTGCAATTATTCCTATAATTGTAATCCAAAATGTTACCAACAACAGTATAGATAGATAGAAAAACTCTTTATTGTTCACACCATAAATTACAAACAGAAGGATTATAACACCTAAAAACTAGTGCGACAACTGGCGGCCTTATCGCTAAGAGCGATCTCTTCCAGGCAACCTTACTACTAAGGTACCTTAATACTTACCTACTAAGGTTCCGTAAAGGCAACAAAAAGGAAATTTCCCCTCGAGGTACCGCTACCGTCAGCGCCAGTTACATCATTATCTCGATCCCAAACAGTCGCATTCGGCTTCTATCGTAACATTTGCATAAATAAATAAAACGGTGTACTCTCGAAAACTTGCTATTACAATTCTATCGGCGCGCCCGCGGCCCCACGGCCCACGGCGGAACTGGTAGTGATGTTCACTTTACTTGAGAGCGGTGCCTATTTTTAACCACCCACGTAAAAAGAGGGGTGATATAAGTTGCGGGTGGATCTTTTTGTAAGCACCGAAGCAAAAATAGAGGTCTTTTATCAGGTATCAGTGTACTTCCGTCTGTCTGCAATATTGTATAATACTTAGCTCCTAGACGACGACGAAGTCAATTTATTTGGTTTTGATTGTTTGAAAGGAGGTATGATCGTGAGTGTTCTAAGCTATGACAGAAAAAGCAACATACAATATGAAAATGAGAACCGTCGCCTTTTTGAAGTCGGTTAAAAATATTTATTTGGTACCTATACTTGAAAAAATATATTTGTTTTATTATTTGATAAATATTTAATGAATCATATTTATTTAAGAAGAGTAACATCCTACTTAGCGTCTTTTCGTATTCCATTCCCCTCCCTACCTCCAGCAACACATTCCTAACTGAATATTACAAAAATACAATATTCAGGACAACACAGCCGTAGATGGCAACATTGGCAACCGACTGCATCGAAAGGTAAAACCAAACGACCGAGGTATCGCACACGTACGATTTTTAACTTTTATGCTTTGTACCGAATATGAAGTTCTTCGATTTCAAAGAGTTTTTTGTAACTCTTGATTTTTGAAAATTGGTAACTTTACCTGACAATCAAATTATATTAGCTAAGAATTGTAAAGTACATAAAAAAGCGTTTATAGGTAGGTGCAGTAAGTAAGTAAGTATCTACTAATGTCTAAATGTAAATATTAATGTATTCAGGATTGATTTGGCCGGTGCATTAAAAAAGATGTAACATAAGAGCCCCAGTTTTTAGTGCTTGTCTAAGTATAAAACGGTTAAACTCAACACGGCAGTTTACTGCGCCACTGTTTACATCGTCTCTGTTTAAAGAATTTAATTAAAAATAAAACAACGTATTTTTATCCTAAAAAAGAGAGTGAATAGTGATCAGCTACATTAAAATCACCCGGTAGGGTGTCTTCAACGCAGTACTCCTAGAATTAAAACGTAAACAACAATAAACACTTCGTGACGGTTGCTAACCGACAAAGTAAACCACACGAACACTACAAAGAAAAATAAACACCGGAGTCGGAAGGTCAGTTCAACCATATTATTATTATCAACCCAGACGTTATAAGAGGAAGATCTTCCAGAAAATTAAGACATTATAACCTACAAAATACCAAACAAGAACGGAAATATTGTCGGAAAGTCACCCACGCCATCTAGCGGCGAGTAGCAACCTGGAAAAGCGACAAGGCCGCATAACTCAACTATAAAAAACTACGGTACCAAGTGGTGACTAGCAAGCAGCAAAGTGACAAGACTACATTTAATTTTGCAAACATAAACTCACGCCAGCTACCGGCGAGCAGCGAGCTGAAAAGGCGAGAAGACTACATCTGCAAATATAAAACCACGCCATCTAGCGGCGAGTAGCGAGCTGCAAAACTTTAGGTACTCGTATTGGTGCGTGTCAAGAAAAATATAGTGATTAGTTTGTATGGTTAAGTTAAATGTTAGGTTGTATTATTATTTTATTATTGTTCACATTGTTAGTGTAGGTTCTGAACAAACAGCTGTAATAAAATTTTTATTTATTTCAGTTCAGTGGTGCACAAACAACAAGGTCATATTTCTTAGATTAAGCACGTTTGCACCTGTTTTAAAAATCTAGTTTTGCTGTCGGGCACAACTTCCCCCCACCGTCACCTTAATCCCCCTCACTATTAATAACTATTTAATAGGAATTAAATAATTTTGCTTGTTTTGGCTCCTATCATATTATAACGTTCTTACCTTGCATACTTACCTAATCCCCCCCCCCCTCCCCTTCAATAGAGATAGAACCTGTGACTATCGCCGCCGCCGGGAATACTCCTAGGGCTCGACCATACTCGCTGGCTGACTGGAACTCACGAGCCTGTAACATAAAACATAACAGGTACATTGACGACGAATAATTTCTAAGTATAATAATAACATAATAATTGACACGAAGTTGTATCATCTATACAACCTCTTTACGCTACCCGAACTCTTTAAGACTTTGACAAAATATCTTGGTAGTATTGTTTTATTTTTATTCTTTTTATTTAAATCTTGTTTGTAGTTAGTTCTCTTCTGACTTTGAGTACTTTATGGTTATATTTGTGTGTTGTGTTTTTTGACCGGCACATCTAGGATAAGCGTAGAATAATTTTGTTTTTTGACAATATATTTCACTTCAATTTTGCGTCTTACTGAGTCTTTTGACTAGTAAGTACTATATTTTTTACTGACATATCGATATTTGACTGACTAACGTAGCCACCCCCGACCATGTTCCTTGCACATACACCGATAAAGAAAAAGACTGATATGAGCGCTTCAGTCTCCCCAACGGATAAAGAGAAGGCAGACCCTTCTCCTAAAAGCCTGACATTAGCTCCTAACGTACGGCGGAGTATAGGAGAATGGGAGAACTGCGTGGGGGAACCCAAGCCGTGCACCTCAACGGCTCACGCGCACTCACCTAAGAAACTCGCGTCGGCTCCGGTGGCAGCCCCCTCGAAGTCGAAGCAGAAGCTGGCGTCCCCCACAGAAAAGTCTGCGGCAACCAGAGAATCTGCGGAGGCTGTAGGTGGGTCACCGAAGCTGAAGTCAGATGTATCCAAACCAGTTGATAGGGTGCGTGAGAGTCGGAACTGGCTTATGAAGGCGAAAAACTGCCTCAACGATGCCCGCAATTTGAAGTTAGACCTCAAGGCAAATATCACGTTGGCAGTGGAAAAAATGTATCAGCTGATGAAGGACGAGGCGGCAGAAGCTGCATCTGAAAAGAAAAAACAAAACATTAATAAAGAAAAGAAAGGGTTAAAAGAAAGGAACATGGGAACTGGACAGAGTATTATGGGAGAGGAAGGACAAGTTCTAATCCGAATGATAAAGAAACAAGGTGAGAAAATAGATAAGACACAAATGGAAATGGAAAAGCTGAGAGAATCCATCACGCTACAGCACGCAACCTCACTACAACAGGCCGCCAACACGAGAGCTATAGCAGTGCAACCCATAAGACAAATGCCAGAGCGAAGCGCGCTTCACTCCATCGTAATAGCCTCAAAAGACGAGAAGCATACTGGGGAAGAGGTAATGAGTGAGGTAAGGAAGGCTGTCAACGCGAAGGATGGATGGGTGACTATCGAGAGGGTCCGGAAGGTTAAAGACAAGAAAGTCATCATAGGATGTAAAACAGAAGAGGAAAGGAAAAGGATAAAGGAGCGACTCAAGAGTGCAGACGATCGCCTTATTGTTGAGGAAATGAAAAACCAGGATCCTATGCTGGTTCTTAAAGACGTACTGACGCTCAATAGCGACGAAGACGTCTTACTTGCATTGAGAAACCAAAATGGGGAGGTCTTTCAGGGCCTCGACAAGAAGGACGATCGAGTAGAGGTTAAGTTCAAGAGACGCGCCAGAAACCCGCTCACAAACCACATAGCATTAAAGGTGTCTCCACAGATATATAACCGCATGATGGCTAAGGAAGCGGTGCACATCGACATGCAGAAAATTAGGGTCGCAGACCAGTCCCCGTTAGTGCAGTGCTCTATGTGCCTGGCCTACGGACACGGACGGCGGTTCTGTAAAGACACCATTCCAAAATGCAGCCATTGCGGCGGCCCACACATGAAAAACAAATGCGCCGACTACTTGGCAGCAGCAGCACCAACCTGCTGCAACTGTGTGTCCACCAAAATGGAGAATGCAGAGCATAACGCCTTTAGCTCCGAATGTCCAGTGCGTAGGAGGTGGGAGGCACTGGCGCGCGCTAAAGTAGCGTATTGCTAAAGTGGTTCCAAGTCGCTCAGGGGTAGGCGACCCCACCAGAAGATATGCAGTAGCCCAAGCAAACCTTCAAAGAAAACAGTTGGCAACCACGGAACTAATGCTAGAAGCCAGCAAGCGAAAACTCGCTTTCGCGCTCATCCAGGAGCCTTATGTGGGCGCAGTGAGAAGGATGAAGGACTACCGTGGGGCGAGAATTTTCCAGTGCGTCGCTGTAGGAGATGGGACTGTGAAGGCGGCAATTGTCGTCTTCGATCATGAACTTGATGTGGTCCAGTGCCCGAAACTCACGACCAACAATATTGTTGTAGTGAGAATCCGAACCAGCGCCTGGGAAATCGCGGCGGTGTCCTTCTACTTCGAGCCTGATCAGCCCATAGAGCCATACCTGGAGCAGATAAAGAAGATTAGAGAGGAGCTGGGCTCAAGAGGACTGCTTGTAGGAGGCGATTGCAACGCCAAGAGTACCTGGTGGGGCAGCACTATAGAAGACCACAGGGGAGCTGAGATGTCCGGGACCCTGGAAGAGTCGGGACTTCAGGTACTCAACAGAGGTGATACGCCTACTTTTGACACCGTGAGGGGTAACAAAGCATACACCAGTATAGTAGACATTACAGCCTGCACGGAGGATCTATTGGAGTTGGTAGATAACTGGAGGGTAGACCAGGAGATGACGAGCTCTGACCACAATGCCATTTTGTTCGAAGTAAGTCTCCGAAGAAATAGAGGCCTAAAAGTGCAAAGAACGACGAGGCTTTACAACACAAAAAAGGCTAACTGGGACCTATTCAACACAAAAATTTTGGAATTAAAATCACAAAATAACATGAACATAGAGTCCATAAATAACATAGTAACTAAAAACGAACTTGAAGTCTGCATTACCAAATTTACAAACGTCATTACCAACGCATGTAAAGATAGCATGCCCACAAAAAAGAGTACGGAAGTACTCAAGGTCCCATGGTGGAATGATGAGCTCGCAAGGCTGAAGAAAGTTACCACTACCTTCAGGCGCAAGATTAGAACGCTGCACCGCACCGCAGAGAAATAGTGGTAGCTGAGTACCTGAAAAGAAAAAAGGAATATGAGTGCCAAGCCCAGAAAGCCCAAATCGACAGCTGGAAGGAGTTCTGTAGTAAACAGGACAAGGAAGGAGTATGGGACGGTATCTACCGGATAATTAAAAGGACCACGAGGAGACAAGAAGACTTGACCTTAACCAAAGAAGGTGCACATCTAAACCCAAGAGAGTCGGTGAGCTTACTAGCGGAGACATTCTACCCACAAGACCTGGAGGAAACTGACAATGAAGATCATCGCCGCGCCAGAGAAGCGGCAAAGCGGGTAAACGAATGGAAGCATGATGAGAGCCATGACCCACCGTTTACACTGCTGGAGCTTAAGACTGCGGTGGGGAGTTTTAACCCAAAGAAGGCCCCAGGAGCGGATGGCTTCACAGCGGACATCTGCAGCAGAGCTTTATACCAGGACCTGGACGCATCCCTTGCCCTCTTCAACAAGTGCCTAGAGATTGGCCACTTCCCGGACATCTGGAAGCAGGCTACCGTGGTAGTCCTGAGAAAACCGGGCAAGGACGATTACACGAACCCCAAGGCTTACAGACCGATCGGTCTACTGCCGGTTTTGGGGAAGGTCCTGGAAAAGATGACAGTAGCAAGGATCAAATGGCAGCTAGTACCGAGAATTAGTACTCGTCAGTTCGGGTTCATGCCCCAGAAAAGCACCGAGGACGCCCTCTATACTCTAATACACCGTATCAAAGGTAAGATTGAGCTGAAGAAGCTGGTAACCTTAGTGTCATTGGATATAGAAGGGGCCTTTGACAGCGCGTGGTGGCCAACTATCAGAATGCGACTGGCTGAGGAAAAGTGCCCGGTCAATATCAGGAGGCTACTCGACAGCTATCTCGACTGCAGAAAAGTCAGTGTAAGATTCGCCGGGGAAGAATGCACCAGGAGCACCAACAAAGGTTGCGTGCAGGGGTCAATCGGTGGTCCCATCCTATGGAACCTTCTTTTGGACCCTCTGCTGCGGGAATTGGAGGGAAATGGAGTGTATGTGCAGGCCTTCGCTGACGACGTAGTTTTGATTTTCGACGGAGACACTGGACTTGACGTGTCGAGGCAGGCCAACGCGGCGCTCGCCCACGTGCAGCAGTGGGGTGTTCGTAACAAGTTGAAGTTCGCGCCGCATAAAACTTGCGCAATGGTAATAACCAAAAAACTTAAATACGACACTCCGCTGCTGAACATGGGAGGAGTGAGTATTGGCATGTCACGCCAGGTCAAGATCCTAGGACTGACTATCGACGACAAACTGAATTTTAAGACTCACGTCGCGCTGCAATGTCGCAAAGCGCTCGACATTTATAAGCAGCTTTCAAAAGCCGCAAGAATAGATTGGGGTCTACACCCCGAAGTCATACGCACGATTTACACTGCTACAATAGAGCCCATCATAATGTACGCAGCACCAGTATGGGCGCCCGCAGCTAGGAGGATCGGGGTGCGTAAGTCGCTCGGCACAGTTCAGAGAGGTTTCGCTCAGAAGCTTTGCAAATCGTACCGAACCGTCTCCTTACACTCGGCGCTGTTATTGGCGGGGATACTGCCTCTCGACCTTAGGATACAAGAAGCAGCCGCTCTGTACGAGGCAAAGCGAGGGTTGTCCTCAAGCTACCTAGGAGATAGAGAGACCGAGAGGCCGGTACGGTTTGCAGAAGCTCCTCACCCAGCTAAGCATATGGACCTGGAGTTTACCCGACTGATAGACCAAAGCCTTGTGGACAGGTACAATGTGCAGGAGGTGCGAATCTTCACCGACGGCAGCAAGATTGAGGGAAAGGTCGGAGCTGCACTTTCCCTGTGGAACAGTGAAGCTGAGATCCAGAACCTCAAACTCAGTCTGTCCGCGTACTGCACAGTCTATCAGGCGGAGCTGCTGGCCATATGCAAGGCTACGAGTGTAATCCTTAAGAGGAGGGAGGTGAGTTTTGGTATATACAGCGATTCGAGGGCCGCACTGGAGACGGTCGCTAACCATGACTCCCTCCACCCTCTAGCTGTCGAAGCTAGGGAAAACTTGCAAAAGGCTTTGACCCAGGGAAAGGATGTCTCCTTATTCTGGGTCAAAGCTCATGCGGGACTCCCGGGCAACGAACGCGCTGACGATCTGGCCAAGGAGGCTGCCCTGAAATCGAGGAAAAAGCCAGATTACGACCGGTGTCCAGTTTCACATGTCAAACGGCTGATACGAGATGCATTCTTGACAGAATGGGATACTAGGTATAGAGCTGGTGACACCGCGTCAGTAACAAAATTGTTCCTTCCCGACGTAAGGTGCGCCTATCGGTTCGTACGAAAGGTCAAGCCAGGGGGTGTGCTCACCCAGATACTCACGGGGCATGGTGGGTTCTCTCAGTACTTGAACCGATTCAAGTGCAAGGAGAGCCCATCATGCATCTGTGAGCCTGACTCTATTGAGGATATACCGCACATCATAACCCAATGCCCGATTCACGCAAAACTGAGATATAATCTAGAACAGAAACTAGGAGAAAAAATAGAAGTCGGAAATCTAAGTAGTATCATTACTGGCAAAGCGACCTCCTTAGATTTTGTGCACTACTGTACTGAAATATGTAAAATAGTTATAGCTAGAAACAATACCTTAGATAAATAAGCAATTGCTATGTTATATAATAATTTTATATAAACCGTAGCAATAGTAAGTCACTAGAATAAGTAATTAAGCAGTAGAGTAAGTACCTAGAATAAGTTATGGTTTTGTAAGATTTTTGTAGCCTTCCAATCCTGAACATATATTCGGGGAATCAGCTATTTTATTAATTAAAAAAAAAAAAAAAAAAAAAAAAAAAAAAAACTCAACACGGCGGGTTTCAGCTACTTCACTTGAGAGCCAGGTGTAAACATATTCCGCTCTTCACTTCTTCAGTCAAATTAGGTATCCAACTAGGTACCAGAATCGTTATAAACCTAAACCTTCACTGTAATTCAGCATTCATTCATGCCAATAATTCATTTAAGCCCAGCAGTAGGCGATTATGGGCTGAAAATGATGATAATGAGTAGTAAATCCAGGTGTTTCCGCTCTGGGTTACCTACCTTCTTCCAAGGACTCAAGCCCTCCCCAAACCAAAATCCTGGATCCGCCTCATGATAATCATGATTAAGTCGATATGTAGGTAGTGGGTAAGTACGGGAAAATAGCACAAGGGAGATGAGGCCTCCAGCAGTGGGTCGATAAAGTAAATATAACCAGTTAAGTAATTATAGCTCTGAAATAAATAGAAGAGTTGAACCACCTTTCTAAATGAGTGCTTTTGATGTCAAAAACATGAGTGAAAATCTAATTGGTAGCTAGAAGCATTATAACGAAAGTTTCTCACACGCCTTGTACCTACTTTACAAACAGCACTGGCTCTTTAGACAAAAACCCGCCAAGTAATTATTAAGAGTCTGTAATTAAGGGTAACTTTCCAAGAAACTTAATTAACTCGCACAAGTTATTCTGTTTGATTTTTTATTTTATTACTAGAAATAAATTTAAAAATTGTATCGATACATCATCATGATAAATTTTACAGATATGGTTCTGCAACATAATAATTATCATACCAATACCAATCTAAAATGGCAAATTATTCTACAAAAAAAAAACTAATTCCCCAGATGGAATATTGTAAATTGATTTGAGTCCTCTAGATTCAAATTAATGTCTTAAGTACAAGATTTTTATCATCATGGGATATTACTCGCAGGGTTTAAATTAATTTATTTATTTTAGGAGTTCAAAATTCTGGGTGACACCTGTTATGGGCAAACGTGACGTTTATCATCAGGTGAGCGATTTGCTCGTCGCGTCACTGAATTGCACAAAAAAAGAGAAATTGAAAATCTGCGCATAACCATTGATACGTCTGTAATATTTGTTTAGAAATTACAAAATTATTTGGTATCAGTTAAAAAAATAAAAATTTACTTCCTGGTCTATAATAATTTATATCTTAACTTATTCTTTTACTAAAATACCCCTTTAATTTAGTACACCAACCAGTCACACCAAAACGAGTCACAGAAATAAAGTAGCAGATATTAGAGACTAAAACTCAACCTGCATCCAATAACTTTTTCGCACCAGTTTATGGCACAATACCTACGCACTGCCAAGCCACTTATAAAAAGTAGCATTTGGTTAAGGTTGTGTTTCAGAGAAAAATATAAATTAGAGCATGAATGCATGCTATCTCTGTTGCTTTTACTATACTTTAGATATTGCTATCCTGCTGTCACTCTTCCGATGAGACTGTTTTAGATCAGCCGGCAGAAATGTCAAAGTCAGAGAATGTGACAGATGTTTTTGTAGGTTATTAGGTCGAACAACAAGTTCGCGGACAAACGAAAGTTCAAAATGTTTCTAATCCCGTTATTTCTCAAGCTTCTACGATGTTGTGAATAGAATTATTTGCCGTTAGCTTTATTTTAGTCTTCGACGTCTTCATTCTTTGCGTTGTATCGCTAACTTCTCTGGTCGCGTCACAATAACTTTAAAATGATAAACATAATTGACTTGATATTTCTCAATTTAGCCTTTGTAGCAACGTTTACTGGTGTATTAATTAATAACTACGAGAAATATGTGCCGACTTTTATTATTAAAGGGTATAAATATGGGAGCTTTGCGTACCAAGGGTCGGATGCGAACTACCTTCGAGCATTGGAGATTCCAAAGTCCTACTACAAACATTTCTACCTGTTTTCATCAATCTTCAGCTTAATTACACTGGTTTACATGATACTGGTGTATTTCTTCGACTTTGGTATGATTAAGTTTGTACCCATGGTACTGAAATTTCTTCTCGAAGAGGATGAACCTTCAGGTGAGTTACTTTGCCTTTTTTACAAGCTTTTATTTCACTTGCCTTGTACATATGAAATATGAATAGACTTGAAATCTTGACTTGAAACTGAATTTTGAACCATTGACTGATACCTGGTTGAAAATTTGGTACAACTGTGGAACTCCGAAGGCAATGCAAGAAAAGAAGCTTGCTTGTATTTTTATTAATTTCTCTATTTATGTTATAAACCACACAAATTTCACAAATGTGAAAGTACCCAACTCTGTGACCGTTAGAACTTAATGTTTAAATTGACTTGATCTAATATTTTTTCCAAAGCTGTGTCTTGTGTATTATTAAAAATAAATACAAAACACTGTCTTCTACTAATAATTTCATGAAAAGATGCAAGTGAAGTAGTAAATAAATCCCAATAGTAATTTAAACAAGAATGCAAGTATGGCTTATAAAATACAAATAGGATAAAGAAAACTCGTAAATCTTTTGCTAAGTTTATGAATATTTTATACTGTTAAGTATTCTAAGAAGTTGAGTTAAGTATTGCTGATTTTACTATGCAAACTGGTGTTATTTTGACACATTCTAATGAATATAAATGCGAAAGTGAGTTTGTTTGTAACATTTTCATGCTCAACTACTCAATCAATCATAATGATATTTTGCATACATGTTGTCAGTACAGAAAAGGATCAGTATTCATCACCTCGCAGGTGGAACTGTGAAGCATAGCTAGTTTTATTACAAATACATGCAACTACTGAGTACTCACATCTAATGACTTTCTTCAAGAAATTATTACTGAAACGAAAACTGAATGAAAAGTAACATATCACATGTTACGTGATTATTAATTCATTTATTTCATCTTAAAAATTACAACTGTCAAATCTACACTTAATACTTTCTTTTCTTTAAATAAACTTAATAGGAAGCCTAATATTTTTTAACCGACTTCAAAAAAGGAGGAGGTTATCAATTCGTCTGTATGTTTTTATTTTTTTTTTATGTTTGTTACCTCATAACTTTTGACTGGGTGAATCGATTTTGATGATTCTTTTTTTATTAGAAAGCTGACTCTTCCCATTTGGTCCCATCCCAATTTAGTCCAGTTCTGATAATGGTATCCATGAGAAAACCATATAAGTCTTAAATTTGCATTAAGTATGTGCGCGACAAATAGATGAATAACTCAATAGTCGGTCTCTTGAAGTCGGTTTTTGTTTTTTGTTTTGTAAAATAATGTTCTTGTTTATTAGTATTTACGGCATGACATCAGTTTAAAATCTACAACTCCCTGTTTAATTTAAATACAATGAATCTTGCCACTACAAAAGCCACAGCAAAATTATTATTTATTTATTTAAAATTTGCTGATAACACCTGAAATAAATAACCTGACCTGAATAATTGAATATTTCAGTGTACAATATAAATCAAAATGAATTTTTTCTTCAACAATAAAGGCATGTTAAGTGACTTTTATTGTTTTGTAGTTGGATAACGGAGTCAGTCGTATTGCAGCACCAGTGTGGGTCAGTCAAATCAACATCCTCTTAATTTGTAAAATTTTACCATTAAATATTGCACACTTTTATTTTTTCTGAATTTCAAACTCGCGATATTAAACCAAACGCCATTATTAATTTTCGGAGCTGTTATCATAGTACTTCTAGTGATTGGTATTTGGATCAAAAGTACGAATCGAATATGCAAGTCGAAGAAGCGCCTGGATGGGAAAACGGCACTGGTGACTGGCGGCACGGCTGGCATGGGGCTGGAGATGGCGATAGACTTAGCAGAGCGCGGCGCGCGCGTCATCGTCGCCTGTCCGTATCCGGAAGAAGGCGCGAACGCGGTCCAGGAGATCACACGCTGCAGCAAAAACCACCAAGTCCTCTTCAAGCTGCTTGATTTAGCCTCTTTGGAGTCGACGCGGAACTTCGCCGCGGACATCCTCAACACAGAAGACAGGCTTGACATCTTAATCAACAATGCTGGAGTCGCCGGACCGACGACTGTTCCGACGAGCGACGGCCTCGACTTCATCATGCAAGTCAACTACTACGGCGCTTTCCTGCTCACTATCTTACTTCTGCCGCTTCTGAAGAGAACTGGCCGCCAAGGAGAGCCCAGCCGGATCGTGAACGTATCGTCGTTGTTGCATTGGATCGGATCAACGGCTAAATCTAGCCAGTTTGGTCTTACATCGTACGCTAACAGTAAACTATGCATTGTGCTCTTTTCTCGGGAATTGACGAAAGCGCTAAAAGACTCCAGGGTAGTAATAAACAATTCTGATCCAGGAGCGGTTGGAACACAGATTTTCTTAACGATTACCCGGTACAGAGCCATTCGGTTTCTCGGATGGGTTGTGACGGTTGTCTTCTACCTTTTCTCTAAGACTCCGTGGCAAGGCGCTCAGACTGCACTCCATGTAGCGCTGGACGAGGAAGCCGGTAAAGTGAGTGGAGAGTATTTCATGAACTGTCAGCCAACAAGAGCTATCGCCAGAGCGTACGATGATAAGTTAGCGACGAAGCTGTGGGAAGAATCTGTGAGACTTGTTAAGTTGACCGATCAGGAATTGAACACATGTTTGAAATCTGCCTAAAGTTTTTGAGCTAGGGTAGTAGGTACCTACTGTGAAAAAAATTGTTAGAAACTATATTTGGTGGGAATTTCAATGGAATAAAAGTTTTAAATTTTGATGATTGATCTTTTGATTTGATTGATCCTTTGATTTTAAGCTAATATGAGATTCTTGGAATCATAATGCAATGCTGCTCGATTTACAATTATTTTCGAAATAGTTATAAAGTGAAAGGAAATCGCACACTGCGATTTCCACGGTCTTTTTTGCCACACACCTGCAAAATATAGAACGAGCTCCCACCGGTAAATTCCCGAGTAACTACAACATTAGGTTCTTCAAAAGGGTTGTTAATAGAGTCTTAAAAGGTAGGCAGCGTATCTGTGACGCCTCCGGTGTTATGCGCCCGCCACACACTCGACGAGTGTCGTGGGAAGTAGCGAGGAAAGTAGGCAGAGACGTAGTGTGGCAACGTTACTCGTCATGCCACTCGTCATGCTCCTCGTCCTGCCCATCGCTCCCTATTTTGTCGGTTTTTGGACCGCGAGTCAAAGGACCGGCAATACGAGCGCGAGTGACTGTCCACATACTCGCGCGGCCGCAGTTCGTGCCGAGCGCTCACGCGAGACGCACGTCTTTGTTTCCGTCATGTCGTCGCCGCGCAACGGAGAATGGTCGGAAGAAAAAACATTAATTTATGTTCCCTTTAAAATTATAGATCTATTTGTAGATAAATTACTTATTACTTTACTAAAAAAAATGTTTCGTAAAAATTAAAGGCACTAAAAAAATCTTTGGTCGTTAATTCAAAATTCTCACTACCGTACCCAGAGTCTACCCTAACAAAATTAAGTTGAATTCAAATTTTTATTTAACTCCATCCAACTTTTCTTGTTTAAATTGAAGACATGCTTACTACAAAAAAAATATAATAATTATATTTTTTATTAAATTATATTTTTTATTAAGAATTTAACTAATATAATTATTATAATTATTATATTAGTTAAATTCTCCATAAAAGAAAAATTGCGGTAACTGCTACATATCTAGACGTCGACGCCGACGATGTATATTGCTTTGTAGCTTAACATTGATATAATTAGCTATACTACAAATACACGCACTCGCTGCCACCACAGTTTCAACGTCCATTGTGTAGCAACGACGAATAGACAAGTGCGGCGCGTAGCGATTGCGCGAGTAGAGCAGTGTGTGGACTGTGGACAGACAGGGCAACATCGCGGCAGCGATGCGGCAGCGCGAGGAGCATGACGAGGAGCATAGTGTGGCGGGCGCATTACAGGCATTCATATCCGATGGCCACAAACAGGAGTCAAAGTTGAACAAATACTTTCCGTCATTCCAGTGTCAGTGTTGGCGGCGGTGCTGGCGATGGCCCTGATGACGATCCAGTGTCTCCGGCGGCTGTACGAGACCTACTGCCTGCAGGTGTTCGCCAAATCAAGCAAAATGAACCTCAGCCACTACCTCGCCGGGATCATACACTACTTCGCGTGCATAGTGGTCGCTGCTGGACAGGCGCCGCTATTTTGTGGTAAGTTTTTCAGTCCCACTACTAGGCCTCCCTATTCTCTTTCAAGAATCCCTGTTATCAGCCAAATAACGCTAGTTGGGGTAAATACTGTGAAGATCATTAGCTACCTCGTTCGGAGTCGACCAGAATTGAATTACCATCTCTAGATGTGTAAATGTCTTTTATTTTACTGTCGTGGTTATTGAATTGAGCTATGAAGAATGCAGCAACAATTCGAAAGAAGTTTTGCCTACTGACTAAACCACAAAATGAATATAGTAAATAATACAACAATTATTTATGAGAGGTTAAACTTTATTATATTCGTAAACGAATTCTACTACAAACGTGATCGTGGAAAGGAACACACCTGTGCTGTAAAGATACCACGGTATGGCAAACCGCGCCTGAAATCCCCGCGAGTGGAAACGGAATTTTAAGTCTCTAGCGTAATATTGATCCGCGAGACTCTTTTCTGATAGACCAACTTCGCGGATTCGGAGCGCCAATTTACGGAACCTTTCTCCCATCGGGAACCCTTTGTTATAATACATGGCGTAGATCACCTTAGTATATGGCTTCGGGAACGAGTGAACCATACTCTTACCGTATGCATCGCAAAACTTTTGTCTGTTAATAGAGTATACGGAATAGATGACGATGGTGAACAGGCGATCCGATTTGCCCACCGTTTTGACACTTTCAATGAGTCTCTTACATCCTATTGTCCCAATTTCGGCGTCGCCGATAATTTCGCCGTGGTAGTCCTCCGCATTCAAATATGTGCCCATAACAAAACTGATACAAGGCTCTAAGCCACGGTCGATGGCAGTTTTCTCATCGCTTATTTGATAAGTCATACTAGGGCTCATGGTCAAGCTCATCAAGTAAGTCGTGTAAAAGCTGTTGACTAAATAAGCGAACATGACCCATATAATGACGACATATTTCACGGACTGCCGGCTGCGAAATTTGAATCCATGAGATAATAGACTGTCAAATAAAACCAATACGATTTGTCCTCTATCCTCCGCTTTCAGCAAGATTGTCACCAACGCCGAATACAGCAGCAAGGCGAGCAATATTAAAGTCCATATCAGCGGAGAAAATTCGAAATATATGTCCTTCCAAGCAGGTGTCGGTCCCGCTTTTTTAACCATTAGTCTAATTTCATCTATGTAATCGAAATGGCCATGGATGTAAGAGAACGCTTTCGCCCGGGAAGGTATCAACATCATGCCACCCAGCATGAAGTCAGTCTGGTTCTGCATCAGCCGCACCATCGGTCCCGAAACCGTCATGTTCTTGGATATCGTCGAAAACGATTCCGAATCGAAATCGTAAAACGGCCTATATTTGAACTGTTCTATTTCACTTATCATATGAAAAATGTAATGTTCCGCTCCCACAAATCCCAATTGCTTGCGAGCATCAAATGTGAGTTTCGAAGAAAAATCTGCCTTCGAAGGATCTATTCCGTAAGGCGGCCAATGAGGGATGGAGACCTCAAAAAAGCATTTTCTTAGACCTGTGGTCACTTTATTAGGGTAAATATCAGCGGTTACGTCAGGACATTTTCCGTAGTAAATGGTTCTAGTGTAATATTTTCCGCAAGCGTAGTTTTCAAAAGGGTTATAGGTGTACAGATCTGTTGTGATAGTTCCGTTCATAACTACGACATTGTATACACGATGGCGAAGTAACGAGTCAAATACCTGGCGCAGTTTTTCAGGTCCGAGAGATTTGATAATCACCAAAAACCGGGCGTACGGATTCCAATTGCCTTCTGCGACGAGGTCTAATATATGCAGCGAAAAATCATGTAAATTTCCCACGACGATCACATACGCTAGATTGGGTCTTCCAATATGTTCTGTGGACGGCAAAAAATATCCATTTATCATCTCTAAGTTGAACGATACGATTTCCATGGAGTGGAGATACTTCAGGAAGTTGTTGTCAGCATTCTGTCTTAAGTAGACCATGTTTTTGACCTCTGCAAAGTATTGGCGCGTGATATTTGCAATGCATGGTAATACAGGATCGGTTTCAGCAAGTTCCATCGCAGGAATTATTTTTAAGCAATGTATATTTTGTAGAAATGTGGACACAAGTAACAGTACCAACATGTTCGGTGGACCGTGGGCGAAATGTAACTGTCGCCTCGCGTTATAGAAGACAAATATTACACTACTGGAATCCAAACAGCTTTGGGTAAATGTAAATATTTGGTTTGAGTCAAAGCTCCGGTTAAGCTTTCCGTTTTGATTCAGCGCCTGGCGTAAATTAATTAATTTCAGTTTGGGTCCAATTGATTTTGTTTTCTATAGTTTTAGTGATGAAGGAAACAGATAACAATATTTACCAAAAGCCAACTAGGCACTAGTATAACTTTTTTTTTTTTTTTTTTGTTTACCCAGTGGAAATCCTTTATGGATACCACGCCCGCCCCGGGGGAGGCAGGGTGGTTATGTGGGAGTCTCCGCCCTCCGGCATACCCACTAAAACCACTGGGGTATTCGGCATCCGCCTGAGATGGGGCAAGGTGGGGTCGCGTTAGCAATCGCCACCTCGCCCCGGCGATGGGCCCGATTAGGGCCCCCCGCGTATATGGAGGGGTGACCCTGTTCCCCAGGATCACCCCCCAGACAGTCAGTGTGGAGTCGTGCAGGCCGGGAGAGTCCCCCGACTCTCCCGGCAACCCCACTGCAGAGGAGCGAGGATACGGGCGAACCGCCTCCTCGCTCCCTCGTCTGCGCCGGAGCGGATCAGATCGGGCGTCGCCCTCTCCGACCCGCTCCGCGGCCTCCTTCTGCGTCATCACCTCTTTGCAGAAGGAGACCCCGGCCTGCCACGATCTCTCGCCGCCGAGCACGGCCTTCACCACGCTCGGCAACGAGAGATCCCGGCCTATGTAGGCCGAAAGCGTGTGCCGCTGGGGGACCCCATGCGGCACACGCCTCCAGCGCTTCCCTCCTCCTTTCCTTGCACTCCCGACCGCAACCCACATGCGGCGAGGCGCACAAGGAAAACCCCCTGGTGGCAGCAACGCCACCGTCCAAGCCATCACGCTGTGCCCTCTGCCAGTCAGAGGGACACGCGGATGGGCCCACCGTGTCGGGTTATTTGCCAGCGTGCGGTAATACTGCATAAAAGCTGCAGTATTACCGCACGCTGTTGCCCAGGGTGCACCACGAGGAGGTTACCCGACCTAGCACCCCTGGCACTAGTATACCTAAGGTAGGTAAATCTAGCTTGAACCGTTTTATCTACATGCACAAGCGCTGGAGATCGCATTCTACCGAAACAAAATGGCGTTTATATGTATTAAATATTAGCTGACCCGACAGACGTCCTGTCTTAACTATGAATATTGAATTCGAATTGTCTTAAATTTTCTAATGTTCCTTTCAATTTCCTTAAATTTTTCTTTCATAAGAACCTTCTCCTGGCAATAATTAATACAACAAAAAAAGAATTAGCCATTATGCTCTATCCGTTCACGCGTGATGCGATGACCAAGGGAAATAGAGATTCATTTTTATAAATAAAGGTTATACTTGCTTATTAAAAATGTAATAATTATTGACTGTAACCCTAGAATTAATGACTAATTATTTTTTTACTAGACTTTGACTGACATTTTTATTACTTAATTTTAATCAAATCTAATTTATTAACCATACTAATATTTGTACGCCACACGCGGCAAGAGCACGAGACTGTAAACTAATATACTAACACCATGTATGCAATTCTGTATTTTGTGTACGACCATGTTCTGCAAATAAATGTTCTGATTCTGTACATCTACCATGAGTTTTTAGCCATTTTACTCGCTATCGACCGCGTTAACATTTTGTATGGCAAATTGTACAGCGCCCCTAGCGGTTACTCGTAGAACTAAAATCGGCACCATGAGTCGCTGAGTAAACATCGTATCGAGAACTAAATGTCAGCGAGTAACGTTTTTATGCCGTTGCCATACAAAATCGGCACCATGAGTTACAAATTTGACAGATGCCATCGAGAAATACCGTCTCGAGTGTAGTTAACTTACTCACTTACAAATTGTAGCGTGAAATTGTTTCGATCCTCTAGTTTTTGTAAAAGTAAATTTAATTTAGAGAGTTATATTGTCTAAATAGTGTCGATAAAACGTTATTTTACATGAAACTTGAATGTTTAAGGCGCGAACAAGAAAAATCTTAAGCTGGCATGAGAATGATACTTGAAAAATTTATTATGAATTTATTTAGGAAGACATTTTTATATCAAAGAATATGTATTATGCTCCATAAGGATACTTTTGAGGATTTATTTCGTGACTATACAACATTTGAAATCCACTCAAAGGATCTTATTGGAAACAAAGATAGGTACTTACTTATGGAAGTTTCATTTTAGTTATAAATCATCCAAAAATGTACATTCCACGACTTTGCCGGTTTTATAATGTATCATCACAGTTATCACCATTATGTTCAATTTACGCCGGCGAGTACCTAGCTACGTAAACAAACACTGACGAAATCTAAAACCATTGCCCATTGGACACGCACTTGACCTTGGCCGTATATTAACCAAATAAATTTAAAATCACTAACTATTCAGGCTCAAGCTCTCTTCTATGACGCTTTCAATTAGCAGGGTTATTTTAAAGTACTAAGATTTTTTCAATGTATCCCTTACTCCGTCTTTAGAGTATTAGTTGGAAAGAGAGAGCAATAATCGGTGTGAAGTTAGAAACGGTGTAGTGCTGCCAACATAACGATATCAAAATGTACTCGACAGAGTGAGCTAACTCGAGGAAGCAAGTTAACTTTTATGGAACTCATGGTGCCGTTTTAAAACAAAACAATCCGATGCGCGTGTATTCGGTCCCGACTGAAGTAAGTTTTCGATGGCAACTCATGGTAGATGTACTGATTAACAATGACTTGAATGCCGTTGATCTCATAAAAACATTGTTGGCGAGTAAGTTTACACTTTTTTTAAGTTCGGATATGAGCAATTGTATTTATGGATTTAGGTCGCATGGTGTCTGTTCGAGGTAAATATCAGGTCAAGTTTTGCGCCCTCGTTTACATAATACTGTCTGAACTGAGTGCTTTTAATAAATATAAAGGGCCTTACTTTTAAACACTGTTTAAACTTAATCGCTGCTTAAAATGTTCTGACACATTTTAGCTGTCGTAAAATGTCAATGTGCTAAAATTGCGTCAATTTTTAAGCAATGATTTACTTAAAGCCGGGTTTAAGTAAGACTCCAAGTGCTGTCATAAATGTAGGAATATAAACCATATTTAAATTATAGAGCCACACAACACTGAAGTGTCATAAAGTTGGGTAATTTATGGCGCGACAGTTATTTAATACTGGCTAACTGCCTGCGTACATAAATCTAGTCTAGAATTTAAATGGTAGCTAAAACTGTTTAACTGGTATGATAGGTACTTTTAGGTACCTACCTTAAATCAAGTACCCATATATTCAGCAAATAAAATGTTCGGAGGTCACTTACATTGAACTTGTCAAAATTATCTAACATATTGTAATATATTACAATACAATGTGACATATTACAATATTTTAGATAATTTTGACGAGTTCAATATAAGTGACCTCCGAACATTTTATTTGCTGAATATAATATGGATAATTTTCATTATGGGTAATGTAATGAAAATTACTTAGACGATAAACAATAGATAGAGCAAAAACAGGCGTTTGTGAACTTTCACAGTCCATGAATAAAATATAAGTACAGGGTTATAAGAAAAGGGTATGCTAAGCTGAAAAGAGCTCATAGTATTCGTCAATATTAACAACTTTTACTATGGGACCAACCCGGAAATCGGAAAAAAATATCCTTACATTTTATCGAGTGTCGTTGACATTTTTCTATAGAACAGCTGATTTTTTTTTTATTTCTGAACTGGTCCCATAATCAAAGTTGTTCAAAATGTTCGGTTTAGCATACCCTTTCCTTATAACCCTGAATATAAATAGTAGAATGGGATAAACGGCGAGAGCAACTGTTCTTATAAAAAAAATATCTCTTTTCAGGCAACCAAAACCGAGACGCGGTAAAATGGAGCGACTCGTGGACGAAAGCCATGGCAGTTCCCTGCACTCTAGTGTTCCTCTGGGCGTGGTACGAGCAGTACCAGAGCAATATCATCTTCGCCAACCTCAGGCGGGATAAAAAGTCAGGTGAGTTTTAAAGTTGTACCTTGTCTTGGCCATCTTGGTAAGTTTTAAAGCTATATTTAGCCGTCTCTCGTGTGATTTTCAGGGCATCAGATATCGCTCAAATTCATACCTCCGGGAACCTCCTATTTGTAGTGGCTCTTTTGCAGAGCCCGCCTGGGGAAGTACCACACCTTTGCCAGTTATTCCACCGCCAAGCAGTAATGTGCAAACATCACTGTGTTCCGGTTGGAAGGGCATTGTTTCCAGTGAAATTACAGGGCAAATGGGAGATTAAACAACTTATACCTCAGGGTGACGAGCGCAGTGCTGTGCCGCGCAGGGTTTTGAATTCTGCGAGTTTAAAATTCTGGGTGGCGCAGACCTGTTATGGGCACACGTGACGTTTAACATCAGGCGAGCGATTTGCTAGTCTCGTCACTCAATTACATTAAAAAAAAAAATAAAAAAAAACCTAAAACTTGGAAAGGGTTAAATGCTAAGCCGAAGAAGGCTCATAGTAGGTACTCATCATTATGAAAAACTTTTACAATGGACCAGCCGGAATTCGCGAAAAAGAAATCGGTTGTTCTATACCTACAGTTAGTCGAGTGGCCTTGACAAATTCCTATAGATCAGCCGATTTTTTCGCGTATTCCGGGCTGGTCCCATAGTAAAAGTTGTTCATAACGATGACTACTGTGAGCTTTTTTCAGCTCGGTTTTTGAAGTGAAAACTTCTTTAGCGGCGTAGTACACTTTTTTGGAATGGGTAAAAAATGTTAAACCCGCGACAGGGTCACGTGACCTGATCGAAAATTCGTAAGACGGATGGAGAGTAGACAGCTAGTATCCCCCTCTCTTTCTACGGCGCGGCGAAAATGTATGCCTGCGCCGGCTGTTTCGTTTAGGCGGCGCAGGGCGCTTGCCCGAATGTTCTAATTGGACAGTTATAGTGTTGTGACCTAGTGATTATAGTGGACACGATATCGATTCATTTTTCTATTAAAATAATTAAAGCAATTCGTGCAAATTATTCCCTAACCATTCCAAAATATCCAAAACGCACAACGTTAATACTTAAGTTTTCACTTCTGCCGGCACTCCCGGAGTGCAACCCGTCGTTTTTTTTTTCTTTTTTCGGCTTAGCTTACTCTTCCCTTAGGGTGACGAATCAACATCGAGCTGTGCTGCGCTGTACTGCGCTGTGCTGTGCTGTGTTTCTTAAGCTACGTTTTTTTTAAGAATCAACATCAAGCTGTGCTGCGCTTTGCTTAGCTCAGTATAAAGCCGAACGTCCACCGCCGGCTAAACTAAATGAAAACTAAACTCACTGAACTAAGCTATGCTAAACTAGAACTACGTTGTCCGTCCACCAAAAAAGTAATCAGCACATAAAAATCCATAAAAAACATAGCACAGTTCGGCACAGCGCGGCTCAGCACGGCGAGTAGCGCGCCTCGCTCGAGACTGCTGCGTTTTTAAACAGAGCGTAGCCTCACACAGCGCAGCACAGCATGGTTTGTTTCTATCCTCATTGAAATATTAGACGAGCGAGTTGACCAAACATAGCACAGCGCAGTACAGCTCGATGTTGATTCGTCACCCTTATAACCCTAAATACTTAGTTAATATTTGAAACGTTTTTTTTTTTCAGGAGCCGTAGTGACAGAAGAGCACAGAGTGCCTCACGGGCGCATGTTCGCGTGGGTGTCGAGTCCGCACCGCCTGTGCGAACTAATACTATATACGGCGCTGGTACTGCTGCTGCCTACGAAGACGTTCTTCTGCATTTATCTGTGGGTGCTGGGGAACCAGGTCAGTAGACTTAAACCACATACGCGTGTAAAAGTATACAAAAAATTACGTCTTACGGCCGTGGATACTATAGTTTCCTTAGTTGAATGTTCGAGCGGTTGTCGGCCGTCTGTGCGAGGTTGCATTGCACTCTATACGGTGCTAGTATTGCTGCTACTAGATAAGATAGATAAAGATAAGATAAGATAATTTATTAACCAAAAAATAAAGTACAAACAATGGAAACTTAAAAACTTAAAATAATAACAATAAACTGATATACATATCAGGTTAAACAATAAATTTCCATAACTTTGGCTGCGGCCCCACACTAGGCACAAGGCCCGTATTGTGGAGACCAAGATTACGATACATAACTTTTTGAAAAATGAAAGTCTGGGGGTGTCCTAGATCAATAATTTCAGTTTGATACATAAAGTTAATAAATTATAAAAAATTTGATTTTAATAATAACTACAGTTACTCACGTAGACTTTCTTCTGCATTTATCTGTGGGTGCTACGAAACCAGGTCAGTAGGCTTTAAACAGGGTGAATAGAGTCGTCAAAGACAGACAACGCAACTGAAAACGCCTAGGTATTGCAGGAGTCTACAGGCGGCGGTAACCCCTTACAACCAGTTTTTACTATTGGGACAAACTCAGGAATCACAAAAAAATTTATAGTTGTTCTTAATGAGAACATTTATATCCTTTTGGCTTAGTAAACACTTTTCAAATATCTTTGTGCATTAGAAACTATAAACCCCCTCATATTCAGAAACTTTTTACTAATCTAACCTATATTAGGCCCAAGTTTGAAGGCTTTTTAAGACAGATCTAAATTTTCTAAAACTATTGGCATCCTTGTCTAATGCCTTGCAATGATAAAGACAGATATACTTTAGATCTGTCTTAAAATGCCTTCAAACTTGGGCCTATTATCTCATGATATTAATTTTTCTGTTTTATTTTCAGTTTCAAACCGCATTTCAAGCTCACGATTGGTACAACAAAGCATTTAAAAACTACCCGAAGGAGAGAAGAGCAATAATTCCACATTTAGTGTAGTTTTAAGACAAATCAGTTATCGAATATTTTAATCGAATAAAACGAAAGTTTTCTTGCTAATCGAATTATGAGGCTTGGCTCGAGACGTAGTGCTAGAGCAGGATGCACGTATACAAAACAACGTGCATCCTACTCTCATTCCACGTTCGAAGCCTATAATGTACTTGCTGTTAATCAATTATGTGTATCGTTTTCTCTCTCTTAATCAACGAGCGCGAAAGAGATAGATATGATCAAGGGTACTTGCACGCGGTGTTAATTTACTTACATAATTTGAGACGCGGGCAAGAGCAGGATGCTTGTTGTATTACATACGTGCATCCTACTTTCTCGCATCAGCACCTTTTATAAGTATCCTTATTCAATGATCGCTGTTAGATTGTTCATCTCTTTTTCTCACATTGATTAAGAGCGGAATAGCATGTAATTTAGTTATTATGTTAGTTATTTAGTTATTATTAGATGTTAATGGGACCAAACCTATGTTTAATTTATTTTCCCAGTGCTTGTTGTTTACAATACATAATGTATGGAGGCTATAATTATGTTTATGTGAGTACTTATTTATTGAATTTAGAGTTTAAGAATGGCTATTCAATGTATGGTATTACAGTTAGAATTTAAAAAAATGTTGATAATATATTTTTGGAAACAATATTGTTCTTAGCAAAAGTAAAAGGCTGATATTTATTAAATTATTGATTTTATATAAATACTTGACCATTTATTTTAACACTAGCCCCGTCCCACGGTTTCACCCATTGTCCTACGCTGTACAAGACAAATTAATAACAAATAGAACAGAAAAAAAACCGGCCAAAGCGAGTCAGACTCGCGCACGAAGGGTTCCGTACCATTATCTATAAAAAACGGCAAAAATATCACGTTTGTTATATGGGAGCCCTCTAAATTTTATATTATTGTTTTTTAGTATTTGTTGTTAAAGCGGCAATAACATCATCTGTGAAAATTTCAACTGTCTAACTCACGGTTCATGAGATACAGCCTGGTGACAAACGGACAGACAGCGGAGTCTTAGTAATAGGGTCCCGTTTTACCCTTTGGATACGGAACCCTAACAAGGAACAATTAAGAAAGTAAATAATAAAAATCGTGTCAAAGGGGAATGAATTAGAGTGGGGGTGACGATATGCTCATTTCCGTTTCAATGAAAATACTCTTATACTTTATCAATACCTACCACTGAACTTGCGCGATTAAAATAGGTGAACGACTCTACCTGCTTAATCTTCTGCATCCATTGTTAATATTGTTATGCACTGCAAATCCGCATATTTTTTTACTTCCCATCCGACGCTCGAAGCGTAAACACGTCACGTCAGCGCCGTGCGTAAAATAATGAAAATGGCAATACAAGACTACTTCGTGCTAATTTTAATATTACTAGCATTATTTGTGAAGCATATGTTTTTCTATGCAATAGATAAAGCACCTAAGTTACTCGTGAAATTGATTAAATATGGAGGACATGCCTATTGAAGATTTAAACTGTTGCAAACGCACACAAACTGTGTTGATTATTCGAAAGAAAACACTCATTTGGTTCCGGCAGTGGCAGTGAATATTTGGAGAATATAAAGGTAAGATATAATAAGATATGTTTTTTGTTTATCATTTAAGTACTTGTTACATATTTAACTAATATAATCTAACTAAGATAGATCATCTTTTATCTGGTTGTTTCTATTTATCATTGAATCTCAATCAAGAAACATGAGTTGATAACATAAAAAAATACGTATAGGTACAAAACATGAATTGCAGACACTGACACTGGTGGTGCAACCAAACTGATAATGCATATAACTGCGACCTTTATCGCCTTTGTAAGTTCAATAACTCTATTATGCCATTGACTCCTACTTCACATAAATAAACACAAACCGCCTTAGTCAGAGTTAGGACGTTTTCACATTAAGCGGCTAAGCCACGTGGTGATTGCACCGTACCGTGAACTTTAGCGCGAGCAAACTGAACCTGTCTTTCGTCTCGCTTTCTACGCTAGAGAAGAAGTGAGACAAAAGCTACCATTTCAGGCTTAAGCTCAGACCTCACGGTACGGGCTGTAGTACAATTATAAAAATTAGCCGCCGTCGACTGGCGGCTAACCAGCGTTGTAATGGCGTTGTAATCACTCGTAACGAGTAAAATGGCGAGACAGTAAATGGGCACACTTACTTCTAGTGACTGACTGTTTATACAAACTGAGTACTCGGCCGAGGGCAATGTCTCGCCACGTCGCCACTCGTGTAATCAATCCATGATTACACGGAAATAGCAGGCCTTTTGCTAAAGTGACGTTGTTACCGCGTGGCTAAGTCGCCCAGTGCGAATACGCCCTTAGGCACTCGAGTTAGGGATCTTTACTATACTGTGATAATACAATTTTAAATTGTTTTGTTTTGCTTCGTCTTTATTAGATAAATACTATTGTTTTTTTTTCAGATTACAATCAAGTCGACTTCTACAACGTTAATTGCATTTTTTATCGTGGCATTGATAAAGAGATATTATTTGTAAATGCATTCTGTTTTAGTTTTTTTTTTTATTCTATTTCTGTGGATAATATTTTACAAATATTTATTTTTAGTCGTTTATACTATTTAGTAAGAATATATTATAAGACTATTATAAATAAATAGGCAATAGACCTTGTCTCAATAAGCTAAAATTACTACGTATAATAGACTGAAAATAAAAATGTAATAAAAAAACATTTTTTAAGTAATTGTAAAAAAAATCGCACTTATCCAATTAAATTGTTTTATTGACCAACCACTTACATTAACTTCTTGAACATACACAATGGAATACACACACTCACACGTCGGTCTCCAAAGCCGGCTATTCACTGGCGAGCGCCTTGAATAAACTGGCTTATTTAATCCTAATGGACAACTTCACTTAAACAGGAAACTGGAACAAATGGAAGTTTAATTTTAGTGATAGTTATAATTATAATATATATAATTATAATAGTAATAATTTAACATACTAACATATATAAACACTACATAAACACAATATCTTTCTTTCCTTCTTCTTTACTAATGTAACATGGCCCACTTTTGGTCAATAATTCACTCGTTAGCACTGGTAATTTGTGTTAAATATAAAGTCGTATTTTTTACTTCGGCAAGCAGATTGACAGCACGTCTGGTGACCACACAATTTGGCTCTATTTATTACTTAAAACATTACTTATTACTCATTACTTAATTTTAATTGAGGTAACGTATGTATTTAGTTACGTCATGTAACAGTCCGGAGTAAAATATTTTCATTTCATTATCGTCACGCTGCGCTGGCTCACCTGTACGGGTAACCTTGCGTCTTGGTCCGGAACACGGAGAGCAGCAGCGAGAAGAACACGCAGACCAGCACCAGCCCCACCACGGTCTGGAAGCGGCGCTTCTTGCCGTCCGCGAGCGGCCGGACTTCCCCGCGCTCGCCGCGAGCGCCGCCGGCCGCCTCTATCATTATTATCATGCCGACTACCACTGCACCGTCTGAAGGGAGAGTTAGGGAAGATCTTGGGAAGATTCACATTCTTTTTCATTTTTCGGGTATCTAGCAAGTTGTAACAAAAAATCGATATCAACATCGGTTCAGCTAGTAGCTTCAATTAATATAAAAATCAATAAATTCTTATAAATAAATAAATTTGCGTCTGCTCGTTCGGTTTGGAATAAGGGGTGGCGGCGCTATTGCCACAGACACAGATATTACATGTTAAACTTATAAACTTAACCCTGTCTACATTGGGTGTGAAAATGGTAAGTTTATTTTAGTAAACCATAATACTGTGCGTTCGGTTTAAACAAAAACATGTAAACATTGTGTGACATCTGAATGTGTTCACATGCAAACGATTGTGAGCAAAATTCGCATGTTGCTCACAATGGTTCGCACACCATTAGCTTGCGAGTGTATTTTTGTCGTGATTTTGTCGAAATGATATTTGAAAAGGATACTCAAAATAGCGACAATATAGCTCTCCAAAATGAACTGTCCATGCGACCCTCCGTTGATATAGACGGGTCCATTCTTAGACCTATGGAAGAATGGTGGCCCTCTAATCTGGTTCCACATCTGTCCGGAGATCATGGCGAAGCAGAATACAACTGCGAATAGGGCCCACATTTGCTTGTTGTAGAGAAACTCGAGGTTGTTACGTCTCATGTAAATGAAGCCACCGATTAGGACGAAGAGCGTCGCGAAAGCGACCGTGCCCGAGTAGTTTGGTGGACGGAATATTCTAATCTGTGGACAATTTGAAGAAATTGTACTAAATTGTACAACAGCACATAATAAAGAGTTAAAATTACTTCAGTTCTCTCTATTAATCAGTACATGTTGGAGGTGAGTTTAGTGGGTTTATTTATAACATTTTACTGAGGCACATAAGGAAACTTAACACTAGGTTAACTTGGTAATTACAAACTTAATTTCGTTTGATGACCTTATGGACACATTTTATTTTGGTTCCAGTTTCATTTGACAAGTCTATAAACCTATGTGTTCCTTTAAAAGTGAATCATACCGGCACGTCAGTCCTGTCTTGTATCCACTTGGCAATAGCTTCGGCATGGATTCCAGACCGTTCCAAGTCCATCGAGTCAGCTGGTTTTGGTTTGCTTTTGGCTGGGAAGTGCATTATCACCGGTGCTGTATTTAGGCGTAGCTGAAAATTTTTATCCAATAAGAATAAATATGTTTTGAAAAAGTTAACAAGCAGTGACCCTTTAGGAAACATCTATAATCAGCTTGTAAATAACGGAGCTGTGAGGTAAGAAACAAAAAAACTACACCCAATGCCTTGTCTTTTTTAATGATATCAAATCTCACCATTTATTTGTTTTCGCTTTCGTGTAACTCTAGCTTGTGACAGTAAAATAAAGTGTCACTTACCATTTGGAATATATCAGAACCTTCATCAAAATCGACTATACCAAAGAAGAGTTTATTGGTAAACGCATTGGTGAATCTAAACGAGTTGGCCACTATCAGGTATTCATCGAACACTGCCTGGCAGATCGCACACCGTCTGGAAGGAGCCATAGCAGTAAACATTATCACGAACGAGTAGTCTTTAGGAGGAGATTTCACGAACTCTTTGAACTTATTTAGGTTCAATGACACAACAGACTTCTTTGCAGTCATATCCGTTAACGTCTGGATTTTCTTTTCAAGCTGAAACAGGGAAATAGGACATATTATTGGATGAAATGTGAACGCCGGTTACAGGTCACAACAATGTCGAATAAGACTATGTTGTGTATGTTACCTTATTATTTTGTGCCTCCCCCTCATAGTATGTGAGGAGGATAGTAAATAAAAGCAATGATTTGAACTTCATTTTGCTAAATTATAATCAATTTCTGATCAGAGATCAGAGATTTTACTTTTCTTCGCCCTCCTCGCCTAATCAAAAAATTTGGTTTGACGTTGACAAATTTGACAATGTACTGTTATGAAGTGCCACCTCAAAAGTTTTGTGTTTACTTTTAGCATGAAAACGAGATGCAGGGTCTGTGGATGTTGCAAGAGTAACAGAGGCAAAAGATGCATTTGGCTCTAGAACGTTTTAGGTTTTGACATGACTGACGTGTCCCCACATTTTTCCACATTTATATTTTTTTGTAACTTCGAACAAAATTTACATTTAGCCCAGAGCCAAGCCAAAAAAAAAAAACAATGGAAAAACAATCTCTCGTGAAAGTTTTCATTCTAAATAAATTGGCCGCGTAACGTGGCGTAACCTTGTTCGATTGATCCAATCGATTTTTTTATAAATTGAACATAGACAGGATTCTGCTGGAAACATAGGTCTACTAACTGCATATTTCGTTTAAAAACCCCGCGCATCCACCAGTGCTTAGCTGCTCTTTTCTGTAGCTGTAGTGTAGGTATCCATGTATGGCAAATTGCAAAATTTCATGATAATGCCCAGAACTTCGTACTCGATGCTGCTCGGCCTTCGAAATTGCAGGTTTTAGGCTGTAAAATAGAGCCTATAGCACTCGATCAGGGATAGTTTAGATCTACAAACATACATACATCCATAGATATATATCCATACAAACAGTACCTTTTCAACGCCAGACGCTAAAATAGGGGCGATAAGTATAACGTATATAACGTGCGTGCGACTGTGGCTCGCAAAGGCTGAACTGATTTTGATATTATTATATAGTTTGTCTTTGTTTGATAAGTACTGAGATTAGGGCCCATACCATGAAAAACCAGGCTGGTTACGTTTTGTTTCCGACGCTGCGCGAACGCGAATCGTATCGCCGCGCAATAAAGTTTATGGTCAGGCGGCGTCGGAAACAAAACGTAGCCATCATAGTTTTAAGAGGTCATGGTACGGGCACAGGAGTGTTCTTATCAGCAAACCATATAAACCACGGGACGCCCGCGGGGCATCGCTGCTAGTTTTATGGTTTGCCTATAGCTATAATTATTATGAAGAGAATTGGTTTAGCCATTTAGAGATTAGAATTTATGATAAGTAGATTCTCGACTGGGCAATCTACCGGGGGCCTTAAACTGTCGTCATTTCATCCTAATATTATACATGCGAAAGTTTGTGTTAACGTTTGATATGTACCATGTATCTCATATATCTACTAACGCAAATTATTAATGAATGAATTATAAATATTTAATGAAAAATAGAGATAGCTTATGGCCTGGATGAACATACAGACTATTTTTCATCACTGCTCAGATGACACCGCGGAACGCTGCTAGTTTCAAATACTTCTAAATTAAACTGTGCAGTCTTGAGAGGAAAATGTTTTAAATTTATTTGCAATTCAAATAAATCTAGAGAAAGATGGAGCACTGCGGACTGCGGTAGATTTGGGAGAAGCCAAGAACTCCTCTACTTCTGCGCTTACGCATATAGGGGAGTATTGATGTCAATGTGTTTCGTCTGGTGTACGTATGCGCGAAAGTAGTTGTTCTTGGCTTCACACAAATCTAAAGTAATGCTCCATCTTTTTAGGTTTTCTGAGTTTTACAAGCACTCCAAATATATTTGGCCATGTTTCTAGAAGTGGATGTTCTTGTATTTACACAATAATCTGTTAGGTGCCTACTTTCATGAAATTGTTACTAAGGGAGTATTCTGTGCTAAGGGTTCAGATGGATGGAGTAACTATCTATTCTTGCTGTAGTTTTTTTATTTCTTATCTACCTCATGTTTGAAAATAATGGATGGAAGAGAAACAATAAGTTGATAATTTACATTTAGTTGTTTTCAAAATATTTTATTAACACAATTCATTCAATAACACCAAAGATTATAACATTCTCTAAAATGAAACCTAAAATAAAATACAATTTTACCTAAATGTATTTTACTTACCAATTTTATATTTATCATTCAAACATCATTTGACTATGAGGTATACAGAATAAATATTTGAAATATCTTCACATTAAAGTCGTCAGAATATGTAATAAATATTATGCACTATTTTATATATATTTATTATAGTTTGAATAACGACAGTGCTAGTGTATGTCATGCAAGCGACTGCCTACTAATTAATACTTTGAAGTCGCCACCTACTCATATGTGCGAAGAGCAAAGAGGAAAATAAAACACAACATAAATCAAGTAGAAACAAAATAAAATGGAATGTACAAACCACGTTTATTAACTGATTCCTGGCAATACAATGTTTGTGACTCGCTTCCCAATATCTGTCACTCGAGGTAACATACAGCCCGCTGAAGGACACATGCATTCACTATAACACTGAAAGCTATATAGCATGTAGTGCTCAAAAGCCAGGTTTAACCTCAGCATCCTCAGTAGATGGTACACAGTACCCTGGGGGTTCACCGGTTTCATAAATTATACATAACTCGTTTGGACTTAACTTTCTACTCTAACTGTACATTAGTTTCGCCTTAATGCTAAAATAATCTAAAAAGTGATATCGTCGGTCGGTACGAAGACATCGCGAGGGTGTTAGCGCGCAACAGAACTGATATGTCGATAGTTAAACGAAATCTCCTGTCACCGATGATGAGAAAACGCGGTAATAAATTAAAATAAATTACGCAGTCATCGCCCGGTAGCGTCGAATAGAAAATGTAAAACCATGATTGGGATTCGAAAATAGATCGTAGTACAAAATAGAATTATTTATAGTTCGCGTCTCGGGGCGCGAGGCGGCCGCAGCATCGGAGCCGCCCCGGCCGGAGAAGTGCGACGAATGTAAATGAATTAACAAGTCAAGAGGAGAGTGCTCCGAGGCCCTAGGCGGCTACCGGCGACGACGTTCCCTGAGCAGATTCCGTGGCGTGGAGACTCGGAGCACGGCGACGGGAGCGGAGACAGCTTACTGCTTCGTGTAGAGGTAGATGGCGACGATGAGACCGTATAGACCCAATACTTCGGCGAAAATGAGGATGAGGATCATTCCGACGAATAACCTGGGTTGCTGCGCTGTGCCGCGGACGCCGGCATCGCCCACGATGCCTATGGCGAACCCGGCCGCCAGACCCGAGAAGCCGACGGCCAGACCCGCGCCGAGGTGGATGAACCCTCTGCAACAAACACATAAAACCATTAACATAGGTGCTAATACCGCCAGAGAGTGGAATACTCTAAGTGGGTCTACCCAGATGGATATAACATGGGTGTCTTCAAGGCTAGATTGAATCAAGCAAGCATGCTCCATTGTGGACCGCATCATTGCTCACATCAGGCAAGATGGCGTCAAACGCAAGCCTATCACATCAAATGAAAAACTAACTACACTAAAATTATAAAGAGGTGAAATTTGAGACTCAATATTTTTTATAAATCATCCATAGAGACCATAAATTGCATAATCACCAATTTATAACTTGGCTGTAGGTTTTCAAAAAAACGTAAATTAGCAACCAATTGACATCAGAATTTGAATCTGGGTCAAACCAAACAGCCAACCATTTCATAAAGTATTGTGGTGCAATCATATAAAAATCAATACACCTGTACATCGGGGCATAATTGCTGACCTAAATACGGGACCTGACATGGTTCCAGTAGACGAGGCAAACAAAATGCTATTTTATATAATAAAATCTAGATAATATGACCTTCTTTTGAGTAAGTCAAGTTAGTCAATATAAGTCTTTCTTGTTTTATCCAGTTATATTGTCTTGGAATCTGGTATAAATAACATATTAGTAAAAAGTTATTGTAATGCTAAGGACAGTAACTCATTTCGGCCATTTTGTAACCCTGTATTTGTATAATACAAAACAGTGGCTAAATAATAAGGAAATATCCAGTTGCAATAACTAAAAGTGATTCAGACACATTTTACTGTCATGTCCTCCTGCTTGCACTCATAGTACAGGTAAGTTGAAAAAGCGAGAGGGATGACAATTTTACATTGTCCACTCATTCATGAAATATTATTTGTAAGAGAACTTTTTTCCTGATGGTCATTGAAAACAAAATATGCAGTATTTACACCATTCAAAGCATGATTCAATTGACCTTGCTGTACCACATTTCCTCTTATACAGGAAACAGGTGAACCATTGAAGCATACAACTGTGTACTTTTTGTGCAGATTTATAGGTTTTATTAAAATTTTGTCAAACCAAAAATCTATTAATAAATTTACATAACTAGTTTTTAGGTCAATAACTTTTGTGACAATGTCCTTCGTATTATAGTTTGAATAAGTATTACTCTGAAACTTGTGTTTTTTTTAGTGTTACTTTATAAGTCTTAGATAAAATATACTGATATTTGGGCAAGTGATTTTATGTGGTAGAAGGAACAAGTTGTGTTGGTATTGTTTCTAAAGTGCTATAGGAACTCTTATTTTAGCTACCACTATACAATGTATACAAATACAATGGGATAAAACAACTTAGACTTGACTTGAGACATATTAACTTACTTCCCTAGACTATGATTACATTTGACACTGAATAAATTGACAAGATATCTAAAGCAAAATATTTAACATGAAAAAAGATATTTTAAAATTATTTGCATTGTCTTTACTTACTTATATTGTTACATAAGTATTCCAAATTGAAATTGAGATTTGACCTAAACTAACATGATAAATTAAATAAAAGCTTGCAAAGGAATACTTACTTGTATAGGGAATAGTCTTTAGGCTCCTGCAGGGAACCAGCAATCAGGACTGCCACTACCAGCCCGTAGATGGCAATGATACCCGCCATGACGACGGGGATGATGGACTTCATGATCAGCTCAGGCCGCATCACGGACATGGCTGCGATACCAGTGCCGGACTTGGCTGTGCCATACGCCGCTCCCAGCGCTGGAAAAAACAACATAGACCATTAGTAACAGAGTAGGAGTCGATAGAATGGCTTAAATGTACTGAAAGTTAAGGCTTTGGCCTTGACAGAAGGCCACAGCTACCACCACTATCGCTACCATAGGTACAACCAAGTACCAATTGGGGCACAAGTTTAAATGTTATTTCATTACTTTCCTGTAAGAAACATATCATGATCAATGCTTGGAACATTTATTTTTTGGTGTGCAATTTCTATATATGCAAATGATTCCAAGAATATTGGCACGTTGAGACCTTGGTAGTGTACAAGCTTATGCATGTCTATCCTCCTGATCATCCTTGGAAATGTTGTCCTCATTGATGTATTAAACATAGTATAATGAGATGAGATACAATGTTTAAATCACCATCTCTATTTATTGACCTCCGAGATTGCTCAAGATCCTTGTACATTCAAAAGGGAATCATGTGGCCTAGTTATAGTAAGTAGGTCACATTTTGTGTTTGAGATAGTTGAATTAAATTGGAATGATTAATTTACCCAAATTCTAGTTTGATTCCAGCAAAATGTTGACAAAATATGAGTTGCCACTGTCATGTTTGATAGACTTTCTGTAAGAAGATTGCATGTTTTATGCGTAAAGTATTTAAGTCTTTGTCACAAAGGAGGTAAAGTTGACTCACAGAACTGAATGAGTTCTTTTTGGTTTAGCTTGTTAGAATGTCAAGTATTCTTTTTCTGTTGTTAATCAGTGACATATTGCACGAACACCAAATTTTAAATTTGCAAAATACCTACTTGAAATAAATAATACAAGGAAATTAATTATTTAAAGTGTGAAGAGAAGTTCATATTTCTTACAGGGTAAGTATTTTCATGCATAAGTATAAACTTGGATCCATAAAAATATTTCCAGTCCTTTTTTAGATGCATTAGTCTTTGATATCATCATCAGAACTATCAGAGCTTAGTTTTTAACAAGTAAAAGAGTGTGGTTATTCTATGCAAGAATCAATCATGAAACCTTGAGGTTTGCTTGGTAGGTCTTATTGATTCTAGACTTAGGTACCGGCTGCTTGTCCTTTAATACCAAATGCAAGCCATGTCAGATGTTAAAATAGCCTAAAAACTCTGACATCAGGTCTAGCCTATATCAGCTTACTTATTCTAGACCTGGACCAAACAAGTTACTAGCAATTTTGTCTTAGCTATCTATTTGACATCTCATTTTAGGTTAAATGTGAATGGACATGTTGTTCTTGTCACATGGTATCAGTAGATTCAGCATGGAGTAGAGTTGTGTGATGTGTTATGTAGAGACAAGTTTGGACATACTTCATGGAATAGTATGTCAAATTACAAGATTTGTTAGGTAATCAAGCATATAGTATTAATTAAATCCACCAGAACTTTTCAATTACAATAATTTGTGGTCCTGCTTGTTCATACTTATGTGTATGTAGAGTAAAAACAATGAATGTAAAACAATGTTATCATATCACATATCTTTATTGAGAACATCTTGTCTATGAAACAAAATCACATGATAAGGTACTTCAACCAAGTACTGAATCTTATAAAAAGTGTAGGACTCAAATTTGATGATTTTAAAATGTAAAGCAAAGTACTAGGCATCCACTTATCATGAAAGACTTAGGTAGGTAATCAGTTACAGGATCACATGATGATAAGACAGCAAGAATTTTCAAAGTAATCATTTAGGTACATTACATTTGTGATAATTAGTGTCATTTCAGCTTAATTAGAGCAGCTTACACCTAAAACTTAAGCTATAGTAGTTACATTTCAAGTTATGTTAGGTTCAAGTAAGTCATGGTTACAGTTGGTCACATGATACAATGGTCAGTCATGTGATGTTATGCTGGATCACTCTATTTCCCATAGAGAATAACTAAAGCAGGATCTAGGTTAGCAAGTATTGATCTGCTGCCCCATTTTATGTAGATGAACCTAAAGTAGGTTACAGCTTCCCAAGTTGAGGTAGGTAGGTATGCCAATAACTCACTGACAGTTTGACAGTTCATGTATTAGGTTAGAGTCATGTGAATGATTGGGGATGATGATCACACAGTATCATGAAAACGTTTAAGACATTTTGTAGATATTAGAAGCATTCGAATTATTCATTTCCATTGTCTGACAGCACTACCCACTTTTTACAGATTTTCCTCTATGTAATGGCAAAAATAAGCGTTTTAGTACTGCAATAAGGTACTTTTATGCTCGTATCTGTTTTGCAAGTATGACTAGCCTTATGATTCATAGGTATTTATGTTTTTCGTTTACGAACGCCCCCAATCATCCCTGTCATCTAAAATCTAATGTAATAACTTTATCAGATCGTCGTCCCGTCATCATACCTGCATCTATACAGATATAGCGTGAGCTAAGGCGCGGCAACTACCTAACTATAATTAGTGCTCCTAAAATAACCAGAATCGATCCGACATTACAAGTAGATGCAGCATTCATCCCGTAGGAGCCGTCAAGCTTTTATGTTGTAGAGATATTCAGGATTGTTTTCATGTATTGTATCGTCTGGTCCTGTGACCGAGTTGGAAGGATCGATAACGGTTGGAGACAGCCATTTCGGCGTTTATGGTTCACACAGAATACATACCGCTAAAGATGATAGCAGACGCCGCCCCCATAACTCCAAAGAAGGGTCCATAGATTGGGTTTTCACTAGACATCTTGAGGATAAGTGTGGGTTATTTACAGGTCTCAAAAACTGTGATGACTATCTGCACACACTCACTCCACGGAACTACTTTTGCACAGACAAATATGGCTCAAGCTTTGCAGACTCGAAGAATGGGTCATATGACGACTGATGTCCAAGGGAGTGCTCGATATGACCTAAGTTCTGATTGGTTTCAAAGCGTCACATCCGAAATGAAGCACCAATCCTGAGCTTCAGATTTCGCTGCGGTATGACGTATTTCATTGATGTGGTCTGGTGGCCAGCAATTTTGCAGTGCGCATGAACCGTTGAGTCGTTTATCCTTTTATTAATTAATTTATGTTAAAAAAGTAGAGAAATATACATTTCTTGTAATTTGAAAATATAGATGTAATTAAAAATAGCAGTGTTAGATATGTTGTTAATCCAGAATGGTCACAAAACACGTAAAATTAATTTATTTGTTTTGTTATTGACCAATTATATTTATTGCCACATATTGTTTTCTTCTATATTAGTATAAAAGTGGATTTAGAACAGGAGCGTTAAGATATCGAAGTTAGTCTGATATTCCTTGAAACTTCTCTAAATTGCCCGAATTTATTACTAATTTACTTAAGTACTTTAATAAAATGCTGTATGCGGTACTAATGATGCATGCTTTGAGTAATCATCGACAAAAGTTTAAAAAGCTTCTTTTCGATTTGGCTATGGTAGTTTTTAAAGTCCGGCGTTGCAACCCTGAATGGTAGATAATATTAAAACTTAAACTGTCAAAACTTTTTGTACTGTTAATGTCAAGACTTTTTGGCCAGTGTCAATGTCAATGTCAAACACTTAAAATTGTTAAAACTCACGTGCGTTTGATTGAATTTTGTAAACAAAATTACAAAACCACATTCATGAATTCCAAAAACTGTATTTTACAGTGTTATTTACTTAGTAAATGAAATAAAGAAGCAAGAAACCGTAGAATTTTCGCAAAATGAAGTATCATTACAAGGTACGATTAGTCCTGTCTGAAAAAACATAATTTAAGGATGTTTTCAGATAGCTCGTTTGATACCCAATTTTCTAGTTTATTTGACTAAACATAATTTCATTACATGGAGCCTAAAAGTTATAAGCTCATATCTGATCGTTTAACATAGTAATAACGTAGAAAACTCACTGTATAAAGTGTGTTTACATGTATCGACATAACCTCTGTTTTTCTCATTTCAGTTTCAAAATTTGTTAGGGACCGTGTATCGCCGTGGCGATGTCCTGTTTACTAACGATGGAAACTGTGTCATTAGCCCCGTTGGTAACAAAATAACTGTCTACAATCTCAAACAGTAAGTGCCAATAGAAATTTTACAAATATTTTTACTAATTTTATCTAGTTTTTCATGCAGGCTAAGCTAGATGTAGCTTTTCATTATAAATTCTGCTATATATACGACAATAATAAGGGTCATATTTCCAATCCTAGATCAAAAGTGATGTAGTAATAAAATTACATACCTACTATCACTACATTATTGTTTATTACTCTTAGTTTTATGTCCGCCAATACAGTTTATTGTCATATTAAACTCCGTAGACTTTCTGACAACTTTGTCATGCTTAATCCTTTCCAGAAACAAAAGCAACACATTGTCATTTGAAAGCCAGTACAACTACACTGCCATAGATATCTCACCAAATGGATCTACTCTACTGGCTATTAATGAAAGTAAGTACAAAGATACAAGTCATAGTGACTCAACATAAATCACTGCCACTAAATAATTCCAGTTGGAAAGGCTAAGTTCGTAGTGAAATTTTAAGGCAAATAGGAAATTAAACATGTAATATCTCAGTGCGATGAGTGCATTGCTGTGCCGCGCAGGGTCTTGAATTCTAAGAACTCAAAATTCTGGGTGACGCAGACCTGTTATGGGCAAACATGACATTTAACATCAGGCGAGCGATTTGCTCGTCTCGTCGCTTAATAGCATAAAAATAAGATTACTGGTCAAAAAACTGGTACAGACTGTGCTCTGGTCTGGGGGATTGTACAGTGTCTAGTGTTTAAAAACTTATCCAAGACACATTTCTATGCTACTGTTCCATTAATCTCTACCCGTTTCTTGCCCATTCACTTTTCCCAACAAAAGAATGAGGTAATTCAACTTCATTGGAAGTTTTGAAATGAAGAACATTACCAGCAAAGGCAACAAAACATATCTTTGTAAAGTTATTACTAAAGGGCTGAATAAAAACTTGATAAAGTTTGAGTTTGTTTGTTTGTTTCAAGTCTATTCATGAGAATAACGTTTATCAATTTTTTTCTTGAATCATTTATTTATTAGATGATAGGCGAGCAGCATAAGCAGATGTGCCTATTTCTTGTAGTGTCGAAATATTTAGAACAAGGCAGAAATCATTTACAAAAATGCATAAAGCTGTATAAAAAATTACCTTTACCATTTTCAGAGGGTGAGGCACAGATAATCAGTCTGATCACATGCAATGTCATACACAGGTATAAATTCAGGGACAATGTAAATGCTGTAAAATTCAGTCCGGATGGGAAATATTTTGCGGCTTGCTGTTCCGATACAGGTTTGTATGTTTCTACTGTAGTAACTTTGAGCATGTCATATTACACCAACTGAGATATTTGTGATTTTATTTGAAACTGTACGCTCGGTGGTTTCACCCGGGTATGATGATAATGATGGAAAGCAGTCTATGTTCTTTTATGTACACACAACAGCGTGTATTCTTCAAATCAAATCAAAGTGCATCAAATTTCTTGATGCACTTTGAATCATAGACATTTATTTGTACATTATAATTTCCAGTATTCGTCATGACCGCTCCATGCTCCTTCACTGGAGAATTCCGGCCGTTCATAATGAAGCGAGTCTTCAAAAAGTCCAACGATGACGTCACTTGCCTCGATTGGTCGGCATGCTCTAGGCTCATTGCAGTCGGATCCAAAGACACCACAACCCGAATCTACACCGTTGACTACTTAGATAACCTCAGTGCGTATGCACTTAGTGGCCACACAGATAAAATAACAGGAGTGTTCTTTGAGAAAAAGTCGCTGGACCTCATAACTGTTAGTAGGAATGGCCAGGTTTGTCTCTGGGAAGCGAGCATCGATTCAGATGAGCTAGTGACGTCAGAGGTGCAGATTTCAAAGCGGAAAAAAATTAAGTTAGCGGAAAAAGAAGCGGAAAGTGAAGATGATATTGATGAGAAAGAAGTGATGGAAAAGGACAAGGAATATGTAAGTTTTTCAATCAAAATTTTCTGGAAAAAACTCCCAGCAATTTATTGTTCATGTGACTTCAAGTCTGCAAGTCAAGCATTCAATATTTTACTTTTTGTAGGAAAGTGAAGAAGAGGCACCAAGCACAAGCAAATCTAAACCTTCCAACGATGATGAAAAGAAGTTATTTTACAAGAAACTAGGGCGGCACTATATCGGCGACGCGATACGACAGGCCAGCTTTAAAGTCAAACTTACGGCTGCTCAGTATCACAAGGAAACTAAAATATTGGTGACTGGTAAGACATGTTTATGTTTTTACAACTGCATATTCTATAATTTACTTTTTAAAGGTACAATTAAATTTGTACTTGTACTTTTATACAGTTTCGGGCATTATTTAAAAACACCTATTCTGTCAGTGTGATTCACAAGACACAAGCTGGCGTGCTTTTGATTATTGGCTTTTGTGATTCAGTTAAATGTAATACTGCTCAGATTTTAATGCTCCTTAGGGCAGTACATTGTAGTAACGGTTCCTTGTGTGTATCATTCTTTACATTATATTTCTTAAGTCGCTTTGTGTTTTCCTTGCAGGGTTTTCATCGGGAATATTCTTCCTTCACGAAATGCCTGATGTGAATCTGATCCACACACTCAGTATATCAGAGCATAGAATCAGCACTATCGCAATATCGTCACCGGGGGATTGGATAGCGTTTGGATGCCCCAATATTGGACAGCTGCTGGTTTGGGAGTGGCAGAGTAAGTTTTAGACGATGCTTTAATTAAGGCTTTGCTTTGAAGGAAGAATCGGTATCTGGTTCTCTTAAAGTCTGACTGTTATTGTGTTGTAACTTTCAGGCGAACAGTATGTGATGAAGCAACAAGGACACTCGCTCGACATGACTTGCCTGACGTACTCGCCGGACGGACTGTACATTGTGACTGGAGGATACGACGGGAAGGTTAGTAATTGACAGGATTATAAAATCAATTCGACCTCGTGTCGACGACAAAATGTTCAGTCCCCGCAACCCTTTGGGCGTTACTTATAAAGCCTGCTCAAAGTTAGTCACTGTTTAAAAGTCTCAGTCTTTTTTTCGCACGTGACTTTTCACGTCAGCGAGAAGTTGTCAGAGTATTTTAAGCAATGACTAACTTTAAGCAGTCTTTATAAGTAAGTAAGTATTTTTGCCCACCATTAAAGTTTCCGAGACGAAGTCGTGAAGTTTCGTTTGTTAACTTGAAGTTACTTATATAATAAAACATTTGATTCTTTAAAAAAACTAGTCAAGTTAAACCCTCTTTTATGCTGTTTATTGCCGAGACGAGCACATCGCTCGCCTGATGTTAAACGTCACATTTGCCCATAATAGGTGCCACCTAGAATTTTGACCTCTTAGAATTCAAGACCCTGCGTGGCACAGCACTGCGCTCGTCACCCTGAGATATAAAGATGTAAACCAAGTAATTTTGGCTCTATCCAGGTAAAAGTGTGGAACACAAGCAACGGCTTCTGTTTCGTGACATTCGACGAGCACAAGTCGACGGTAACAGATGTAGTATTCAGCACTAATAAGAAGTTCCTTGTTTCTTCTTCGCTTGACGGCACCGTGCGATGCTACGATCTCACTAGGTAAGCCATTTTTACTCTTATTGCCTATACTATATCATTCATCATTCATCTTTTCTTCTCTTTTCTTTTCTTTTTTCTTTTCTTTTTCTTTTCTTTTTTCATTTTTTATTTTTCATTTTATTTTTTCTCATTTTTCTTATTTGTAACAGTTTCTCTAATTTGTGACGGATTTGGGCCGAACATCCTCCCCGCCTTAAGGTTCCATTTTTCTACAGGTACCGAAACTTCCGAACGCTGACGTCACCGACGTTAGTTCAGTTTAGCTGCGTGGCACTAGATGGCAGCAGTGAGCTGTGCGCTGCGGGCGGGCAAGATGTCTTTGAAATATTTGTCTGGTCGATCAAGTTCGGAAAATTATTAGAAGTAAGTATGCGATTATACATGAGTTACATATGAAATTCTCACGAATATCTTTTTCTGATCATCGCCGCTATAATTACCTACGTTGGCTACCAACGAGTCAAATGGGGTTATCATATTTTTGTAATGGAATTCTTTGTGGCTATTAACATTTATGTCAAATTGTCAACCGAATTCTATTTATTCTACCTATTCATTTTCAAATATACACTTTTTGTACCTGTCAAAAAGATTGAAATTCAAATTACTCCGCAGTTCAATGCGATTGAAATTGAATTAGCACTACTCCGCTAGCACTCCTCCGAGTCACTCTCTGAGTCTGAATCTTACTCAGTGGGACAGTAACTTCATTCCCCAGGTGCTAAGCGGCCACGAAGCCCCGGTCTCGTCCCTCGCCTTCAGCCCGTCGCTGTCCAGCTCGCGGCTCGCGTCCGCCAGCTGGGACCACACGGCGCGGCTGTGGAGCTGCGTGGAGACCAGCTCCGGCTGCGAGACTATACAGCTCACTGCCGACGCGCTGCACGTGGCTTTCAGGCCGGACGGGGAAGAGGTGAGGATGAGGAGGTTTTAAGGAAAAGGGTTTTTATACTAAGCTGAAAAGGGCTCATATTTATTATTTACTAGCTGTTCCCTGCCACGCTTTGCTGTGGATAAAAAAAAAAAAAAAAAAAATAGCATATAATGTTACTTTGGGATAATGTAGCATTCGAATGGTGAAAGAATTTTTGAAATCGGTCCAGTAGTTTTTGAGTTTATTCCACACAAAATCTTTCCTCTTTATAATATTAGTATAGACTAGCGGTTTCACCCGCGTTTTTCAAGATAAAAGGTGGCCTATGTGTTAATCCAGACCATGAACTACCTTCATTCCAAATCATGTAAATCCGTTCTGCCGATCGAGATCGATAAATATTTTTTGAAAAACGATAATAAGTTGTTCACACCAGTAATTACAAGGAAAAAGATAATAACGCACAAAATTAGTGCAACAACCTTATCGCTAAGAGCGATCTCAGGTGAATAATATTCTAATATAATCTAATATTTGAATACACAGCTAGCAGTATCCACCCTGGACGGAAACATTTCGTTCTTCAACCCCACGACGGCCGACCAAACGGCCAGCATCGAAGGCAGGAACGACCTGGGCTCGGGCCGCGCAGACACCGACCTGATCACGCCGGAGAAGATGCTGAAGACTAAGTAAGTCGAATTCGATCTTTCTAATCGTCATCGTCGTCGTCGTCGTTTCTAGTCGTCGTCGTTGTCGCACTAGTTTTTAGGTGTTATAATCCTTCTGTTTGTAATTTATGGTGTGAACAATATAGTAGTTTATGCAACTGTCATATAATGAAGGGTATTAAAACACGAGTGTGTTTATGAAACGAGCGCAGCGAGTTTCATAATAGTAACGAGTGTTTTAATACCTGTGTTATATGCAGTTGCATACACTACTTTATCTACACTAATGCTGTTACATTCTACTTGTTTCCAATACTTGATAAAATACGTTTATCTTCACTAATAAAAACGTGTATTGTCACAGTGAACTTGGCGCGCAATCAGGAGCGAGCGCGCATGCGCGCGCAGGGCGGCCAATCAGGAGCGAGCGCGCGATGTTATAATGACTCATTACGACATCGATGTGGATATTATAACATCATGTGAAATTGCTTAAATGTTGTCTGTGCTATAACAGTAGTCATTATAACACAAGTATTGGAAACATAAGTAGAATGTTATAACATTAGTGTAGATAAAAGAGTTTATCTAACTATCTATCTAATATGATAAACGTCAAAGTTATCCAAACTTTGGAGGTTTGTTGCTGATTCACGCAAAAATAGCTGAACGGATGAAATTTGGAATGAAGGTAGCTGTGGTAACCGGTACCTTTTTTAAAAAATTAAATTGTTAGTATTTAGATTAATTTATTTGCAATGTTTTCCTAGTCCGCTATTTTAAAATTTCTTAAGTTTTCAAATAGCTAAACGCAGAACACTTTTTTGTTTATTGTTCTGTACTATACTCAACTTCTTTAAATATATTTTGTTTTTTTTTTGTCTCCAGAGCGTTCACAACGATCTGCTATTCAGCGGACGGTAGCTGCATCCTCGGCGGGGGAAATTCTAAACACGTGTGCCTCTATAATGTGAAGGAAGGGATACTTATCAAAAAGTTTGTTATCACGCAGAATCGCTCCTTGGATGCCGTCAGCGTGAGTACCTACTAGTAGTAATTATAGCAAATTAATTAAGCTATGGTACCATTATGAAAATACATTTTGGTTAGAAATAGAAACTTAACTTGATAGTAACATAAAACCAAATCTAAATTAGCATTTTAATTTCTACATATCACAGTTTTAATTTTCATTTCATTGTTTAATTTAAATCGCAAAGTTTTTTGAATATTTAATGAACTGGCTGACTTGTAACTTTTAGTTTAAAATGAAAACCAGCAACTATGTTGCAATAAATTCATATTCTCTTTTATATTTCTAGGACGTTATAAACCGTCGGCTTCTGACCGAGTTTGGCAACATGGCGCTGTTGGAAGAAAGGACGGAGCTGGAGGGCGGTGACGTCAACATCCGGCTTCCGGGCGTGGCGCGCGGGGATATGGCGGACAGGAACACTAAACCGGAAGTACGTATAATACGAGCCAAACTTAATAGCGGCTGTGTTTGTATGTAAGTATGTTTGTAGGGCGTAATCTCTGAAATGACTAGTCCCATTCAATTTTTTTTTTCACTAATGGAATGGCTGCTGTATCCCTAAGTGCTACAGGCTATTATTGTATAGCCCCAAACCTGCGAGGCCGACCGCTGAGCAGAACCAAGCGCAAAGTCCCGAACATCAGCTAGTACCACGTAAGACGCAGATCTACTTTTTTACTACACAGTTTTAAGATAATGCTCGAAATAAATAATCGAGTAACAAGTATTGAAAGCGTGCAAAATCGATCTGTGAAAATCACAGTTACAGCGAACGACTAGTATAATATGCAACATGTTGCATATGGGTGGAATGATGCCTGAAATAAATTGTTTACATATTTATTACATTTTAATATTATATTTTGCTTCCAGGTGCGAGTGTTCCGTATAAAGTTCTCGCCGACGGGTGAGAGTTTCGCCGTGGCGGCCACCGAGGGGCTATTTATTTACAGCCAGAGCGCGGGCATCGACGGAAGCTTCAGGTAAACTAACTACTGACGACATGTATTGTAGTTACCGTAGAAGTATAATATAGGGTTATAAGCTAAGCCGAAAAGGGCTCATTGTTCTAATATAATATGGCTCATAATATGTATAGTCTTTATTCAACCGTCTCGTAAAAGTTAACTTTGCATAATCTCTATATTCTTAAAGTTATAATACCGCCTTTTATGCCGTTATTATGCATTTTAGTTTGTAATGTGTATGTGATTTCCTTTTTGTGGTGTCAATAAAGATTTATTGAATTATTGTCTCTCAGGCCGCATCGCCTGGAGGCTGGGACCACTCCCTTCGCAGTGAAACAGCTGCTGAAGGAACAGAACTGGGGCCTGGCTCTGATTGGAGCTATACAGCTGAACGAGCATACCGTGCTTCAGGAGTGTATAGAAGCGGTGCCGGCTAATGATAGTAAGTATGCAACCCTAACGCATATATTGATTGCTTGAAGTTTTAAATCGGAACAGTAGACAAAACTCTACAAAATGAATGTTGTAGTCTACCTTGTTTCCTGACAGGTACAATCTCGGCGTGCTTCATCTTCGACCACTTTACATTGTAAATGAGAACCTATTGCCTAGACAAACCCGATGGGGTTTTAAGGCAATTATTGTTTAAAAATATACTATAATATAAAAAATATTTGAGAAATTTTAGTTAGTTAAGATCTATCAAATAAAGCCTTCAAACTCGGGCCCACTATTAGTATAAAAGGTGTTAGGGTTTTGAATTCTGCGAGTTCAAAATTCTGGGTAGCGCAGACCTGTTATGGGCAAACGTGACGTTTAACATCAGGCGAGCGATTTGCTCGTCTCGTCACTCAATTAAATAAAAAAGAAAATAAAAATAAAAAATAAATTTAAAGTAAAATATGACATTAATTCTCTTCGTTTATTCCCAGTCCACCTAACAATATCCCAGCTGGACACGGACTACACAGAACGTCTCCTCTCCACCGTGGCTCGTCTGTTAGAAGACTCGCGCCACCTGGAACATCTGTTACTGTGGGTGAAGGCAGTACTCAATATAACGAGGAGGAAGTTGCCGCCCAGTGTGCTACTGGCCTTGGAAAAAGTATTAGCTGTCAAGTACTCGCAGCTTAGTAAAATGTGAGTAATTGAGTATAGCTTCTATTAAAAATAATTAAATAAATAACGTTTCACACTCGTAGCTCCCCACTAGGATACCCTGTGTCGGGGATGCCATGGAACACAAAGACAAGGACAACAAACACCCAGACCCAGAACAGATATTAAAAATTCATCTTTCAAACATCTTGTTCATCAAAGTAACTCGCAAATACAGAACTACAGTGAAAATTTGTCTTAAATAGTTAACAATATTTTAGTACTACAGTTTCGTGGTTAGTATGGGATTGAAGTAAACTAGGTGGGGCTAGAAGTCGTCTCGGTTTCTTGCTCTTTTTGATATAAAGAAAGAAAGAGATAAACTCGACCGCAACAGAATAACTTCTCCTGACGCTTTTTAAATATTTAAAAAATACTACGTTTATATAGACAAGATTTTTCTGCAAGCCACGAATCAAATTTAGTAAAGCTGTTCCATATAGTTAAAATATAACCTTCACATACCTTACCTATAATCATGAGTTATATCAAACTCTAAATATAATAATAGTAAGTATCCATCCTAGAAACCAAAAAAACGGAATGCCTGCTAACTTGACATTCCATTTTCCACCTTAAATCAATCAGCACAGAGTTGCTAAAGTAAATATTTTTTGGGATAAAGGTGTTAATCAAAATGTCACAATGTATCAATATAATCAGGAGATAAGGTCAAGTGCGAGATAGCAACACCGTGACGTGACATAACAGCAGACATATGATGGATGAGTAGGAAACTGGGCTATAGAGCCGCCAACCTTATTGTAAACGCAGCGAAGGTCTCGCGATCATTTCTATTACCTACCACGAAAATTTGCTTCTCAGGGGTCTGTAGGCACTTTTTATTTGAATACTAGAGACCTGCCCCGACTTTGCACGGGTCTGTAATATAGCCTATGTTACTCAGAGATAACATTTTAATAGTGAAAGATTTTTTGAAATCGGCCCAGTAGTTTTTGAGTTTATTCAACACAAACATGCAAAATATTAGTACAGATGTAGATATGTCTATGTATATATATTTTCTGTAGGTTTATAAGGAAAAGTAGTAAAGTAAAAAGTACACATCATCAGACACAAAACGCGAAAAAAAAATCCATGAAAAAGCTATTCTACAAATTTTGTCGAGTGTCATTGAAAGTTTTCTATGGAACATGGGAATTTTAAGGGTTCTGATCTGTACCTCTTCTGGGAAAGAACCCTTATAATGAGACTCCGGTGTCCGTCTGTCCGTATGTCACAGCCAATTATTTTACGATTTAGTGTTGGTTCCATTATTTCTATTAAAAATGTATCCGTATAATAAATAATCAATTTTGTTGCAGTTGTGATTTCAACAAGTACACGATCCAGTGCATCCGGTCCGTGGGCGAGTTGACGCCCAAACAAGAAGTAGAGCCGATGGACACGGGCGAGTCGGACCAGGAGTCCAGCGGACGAGGGACTATCTCGAACCAGAGCGACTCAGATTGAATAAAAAGATATTAAAAAGATATAAAAAAAATGTTTTAAAAAAACAAGCTTTTATTGCATTATCGTCGGAGTTAAATTAGTATGTTTAAGTTTAATCGGACATCGGGAAGTAGTTCAAAATTCAGTTGCAAAGTTTGACCCGTACTAACAAGGTAAGTTATAAAAGCTAGATAATAAACAGGACCCTAACAAGTCTATAATGATGGCCATCGCGTGGTATTGGTATCCCACTGGCCACTGGCACAAAATACTTATAGATCGATAGATAGATAAACTCTTTATTGTTCACACCATAAATTACAAACAAAAGGATTATAACACCTAAAACTAGTGCGACAACTGGCATCCTTATCGCTAAGAGCGATCTCTTCCAGGCAACCTTAAGATGGATATATACTTACGCTATTTGAGCGAGCGGTATAGCAAACGATTTTCACCACCAGACTTACAAAAAGGACTAAATAATGTTTGATACAGAATTTAATTTAGGAATAGGCGCTATGTAGAACAAGAAATAATCTGAGCATCTGTTCAGTGGGCGAGTTTCGTACAAAAAGTAATTAAATTGTTGATCGAACGGTTTTGTTTAATAAATAATTTTATATTATTTGGAGGGCTCAATAAGTATTAGCGTATTCTTTGACTAAAACTGGTTCCAAAATAGGAAAGAAATGGACAAAATTGGTTTGTATTCGAATTTCTATCATTTGACGACTAAATTATTTCAGTCAGTAATTTTCCCAAATTAGTTCCGTATCTTTTACTTTAACATCTCCATTCAACCCTAACTAATGAGAACTCAAAGGAAATACTTTCTTTTAAACTGTATACCTATTTTATTCGTCGGTATATTGCTATCGAGGCAATGTATCATACTTTACATAACAAAAAAGGTTTCCTTACGTAGGAACCTATTATCTGAACGTATCTAAAGGTAACGAGGTATACATTACCTACGGAAAGAAGAGATAAAACCAGATAACAGTCTGCTTCTAAAGTGTGTAGGTAAAGGGTGACAAATACCTATGCCACCTACACCAAAAATATTTGAAACGAGGGAAATGAAAGGCGACAACCGCGCCTTAGGGAATACATTAAACAATTTGTTTGGGCGTGAAATCAATTTGTCGCGTCTCCGCTCAGGACCTGGGGTGAAAAATGATGTTGGCACATACAAAGTGTTTTAGCAATTCACAACAAAAACAATATTTGAGGAAGTTCTTACTGCGAACAAGGCTCAAGGTAGATATTCTTTAAAAAATATTATGTAGTAGAAGGCAATTGTGCCTATTTGCGCCAAGGATTGTTTGTGCCTAAACAGAAAATCGAGAAAGTTATAGTGTTATTGTGAATCGAAATCGGTTCTTCCGTTTGGGAGCTACGATGCCACAGATAGACGTCTTTTTTGCGTCGGGGGTTAAAATCTAGTAGGTAAGGTTTGAAATAAAAGTCTCGCTGCAGTGTAATTTATCCTTTATATCCGTTACTATTAGACAGTATGAAGCTGACAGAGTTGTTGTGCCTCGGCAGAATGTTGGCCGCGCGAGCCAGCACCGCGCCCGCGACTACGACCGCGAGTATCGCCGCCGCGAGCAGCAGCCAGCGACCGACTTCCACGTACGAGAGGAGGCGGTGCGAGGCCTTGAGCTCCTCTTGCAGAGATGGGGGGAGGACGGCGCCCTGAAATGTGGGATGTTTTGTGAAGAGTGATAATATTTAGGGTTATAGACGTTTGTTGCTGACATACTATCATTCCCTCAGCAGCCCACTTTAACCCACTGCTGAACGAAGGGCTCATGGGGTTCGTCCAAGGCAAAATAGCCTGACTGGTCTTTCTGTTCTCTCATCTAGCCACGTGTTCTTACTGACTTAATGTTATGTTTGTATAGGGTACTTCGGAACTACTATCTCCGAGTGTTGTTTGCGATGAATGGTCCAAAACTTGCGAGACCAAAACTAGAATAGCGTCGTGTCGGCCACTAAGTCCGGGCACAGCTAGCTATTCATATAAGTAGAAAGGCAGCGGATAGTGGCATGGCTGATAGATACGATGTTGAACTGCAGGCGCTTGATACAGTGGCGGATTTGCCAGCAGGCTGAGTAGGCTAGAGCCTAGGGCGACAGAGTTTAGAGGCAGCAAATTCATTATTTTTTGTTAAACATGGTTTCCTAAAAGAAAGTTAATATGAACAAGAGAAGGGGGGATGGGGGGGGGGGTGGTAGTGTTTATAAGGAGTATTACCTCCTCGAGCCACAGCAGCGGGAACAGGCCGGTGCGCACGGCCTGCAGCTGCGGCACGGCCGGCACGTTGCGCAGCTCGATGTTGAACTGCAGGCGCTTGGCGCCGCGCAGGACTACCCCTGTCGTCTGCAGAACGAATCATCATCATCTGCCTACCCTTATCCCACCTACGTGGGGTCGGTACACTATGTACACGTCTTCCATTCATCTCTATCATCGTCATATCTGAATACATGATCTGCCTGAATGGATGTTCCCCGATGGATATAATATGGGTGTCTTCAAGTCGAGAGTGAATCGGTTTCTTCTAGGCAAGCGTGCTCCATCGTAGGCCGCATCATTGGTTCCCATCAGGCAAGATGGCGGTCAAACGCAAGCCTATTTCTGAATAAAAAAAACACTCCCTTCTTTTTCATATTATCATCTTTCACACAGTTCATCCATACTTTCTTTGATCGTCCTCTACAGCTATACCTACCCATTCACACTCAAGTTCATCGTCTACGGAACAAATGCCATTCAAAAATAAATCCGCTAATAAAACGATATCTCGCTTGTCGAGGGTTTCAAACTTATCTTAATGTTCAATGAACGCGGAACCGTTAAATTGGTTCTCTCATCTGTGAGAGTTCCTCAGAATAGATACTCGTAAGCTCTAGAATAAGAATTGATATCAATTTGGCAAGATACTTTCGTACTGATTGATATTATCTTCAAAATAATTTTGGTCCCATAGTAAAAGTTGTTCACAATGATGAGTACCATGAGCCCTTTTTTTCTTAGCATAGGTACCCTTTATGTAAAAAAACTGACCGGATCAAGATAGACGTATGTGTTATGCTTGTCCTTGTCCGGGCGGATCCCCTCCGCGAAGTAGTCGAGCAGCTCCTCGGAGCCGAGGTAGTAGTGCGGCAGCGAGGCGATGGCGGGCGCGCCCTGGCACGGCTGCAGGTTCAGCAGGCCCATGATGAGGCAGCCGTCGTGGTTGGCGCTCCAATTCCTCAACAGTACAGAAACTATGAGTATACCACAACTTGGAAACACCCACTCTGCCCGAGTGGGTGTTTCCCGATAGATATAATTTGGGTGTCTTCAAGTCGCGAGTGTATCGGTTCCTTCTAGGGAAGCGAGCTCCATCGTAGACCGCATCATTGCTTACCATCAGGCAAGATGGCGGTCAAACGCAAGCCTATAATTGAATAAAAAAAAAACTTCCAACTCAACTATAGGTAGGTACCTACGGTAGGTATCTACAACGAAACTTTTAAAATAAAATTCGGATTTGCGAGCCACTTTCGTGCTGAGCTGTCATGCCGTAATAAATAATTAGCCAGGTTTTGAACAGCAGAATTTTAGATCTGCATCCTTGCGTTGATGGTTCTTTTGGAAATCGGCTGTTAGGTACATACCTATATTAGACACACCGTAGTCTCACCTTAAAAGTTCGTTTAATTTACGTTAAAACAAATCGTACTTACTAACAAAAGTTAAAACAATCAGACTTACTTCTTACAAAAGCACCGGTTGTTGGGGTTGGCGCTCTTGGCCGCGAGCGCCGAGTCGTGCATCTCGTAGTAGTACGCGGACATATTGAATATCGTCCTCTTGCCTTCTAGGCTCACGTATAACGACCTGGAAGTCACCAGAATAAATAAGTAAAAAAAAGTGGTTCATCTTCTTCTTCTTATTCTTTTCTAAAAAAATGAATCGCTGTTCGTTAGTCTCGCTAAAATTCGAGAACGGCTGAACCGATTAGATTTTTTTTTTTTTGCGTAGGTACTTTTGTGTGTATACAGTAAACCCAGAGTTGCACTTCGTAGGTAGGTACGTAAAACAATTCCACGCGTAGGTAGGTACTCGTATAATAACACGTTCGACTTCGAACCTGTCGTAAACCCACCTAGATCGATGCGTAAACCGAATATTGACAGGGGAGTGGGCGCTGCGATCAAAATGAAAAACCGCGTAAAGGGGTAGCGTAAATCGGGGTATTACTGTATTAGATTTGATTTTATTTATTTGCTGGATATTTGCCTCTCTTGCTGTGCCATCCTTACGTCTACATATTTTTGGAATATACGAGTAACTTCCTGCCCCCCATCTATGGAACCCTAATTCAAAACAGGACATAAAATTAAGAGTTTTAGGTATATCTTCCGGTTGCAAATGTTCGACGTAGGAGGCAGGTGCGTTGCGCTGCCAAGAAAACTATTTACTTATTAAGTATCAGAACAAAATATTAGCAGCCTAAGTACTTACCTAGTTTAGACTGCCTAGGCTAGGTAAATCCATGTTCAGGCTAATGAAAGCTTTCGAATACTTAAACTTAGGATGCTTCTAAACTTTGTCAGGATACCGAAAAAATTGGATCTATTCCGAGCCATATTTCATTTGAATGTTCAGAAATATAAATGAAACCGAGGGACGCAAAGTAATAACTAAGTACTTAGGTACCTACGCAGGCAAGTTTGGTGACACATGTAGGTAAATATGCCCCAATACACGTGTACCAACCACTACAGTGGATTAAACCCACAAATCAAGTCCATATTAACTGTAGACAATCGTGCCGTGAATACTTTCATTTCATTGCTTTTCTCATAGCGAATAGGAATACGTAGAAAAAAATATGTAAATAAGTAACTCAGCGTAGTAACATGGATTTGAAATGTGCCTAATGAGAAAATTCCGACGGCTTTAGGAAAGGGTAAGTATTTTTCGTCTTTATACGTTTTGCCTTTTGGTTTTAAATAATGGGACTTAGGCATAAAAGTTTATCGAGTGGAACGAATAGGGTGGATGTGGTTTTTGATTGGTGTAGGTACCTACACAATTTTTGACACGCCTAATTTTTAATTTCATACAAGTAATTGAATGAAAGTGTGTGTGATCTACTGATCAGATTTGGATGGAGATGTTTTTATACCCAGGAAAATACATTCCATATAAATAATGTATTCCATTGAAAACTACAGACCGGGTAAGTAGGTACAACTTCTGTAAAAATTATTCGATAAAAAAATCTGTATTTAAAACGAAAGATATACCTACCTATATAGATTCAAAAGTTGGTGTGTGTGTGTGTCTAAGGGTGCCCATAAATAGAGTAAGCATATATTACGTATTCAGAAATTGGTCCTTCGTATCTCGGAAATATTAAGGTTCCTGTAGAATGGCGTGTTAACATGGGGCGCTTAGCTCATAAATAAGTAATACGTATCAAGGAAAGTAATATTACTTCCTATTCCTGGATATGAAAGAAAGAAAATCACAGAAACCAACCAGAAAGAAATATTATACCTTCAAATATCCGGCTCAAAAGAGTACAGCTTCATCATACTGCAGCACCTACTTAATTAGACATGGAGTCCTTGTCTTTGCTGTTTATACTTAACATTAGTAGGATAAAGTTATCTTACCTGCAAATATCCGGCTCAAAAGAGTACAGCCGCTCGGGTACATTGGCCTCATCAATCGGCGGGAAGATCGACGAGTCTGACCCGTTGATCATCCCGCAATACTCGTCTCCCCAACTTGACATGGAGTCTTTGTCCTTGTAGGAAACGATGTGGCCAAGCTCGTGGATGTTTTCAGTGCCGCGGACCATTTCATACGGACCTGATTCGGACCGGTTCATCTAGAAATTACAACAGTTTAAAGAAAAAATAAGGAAACGAAAAGTATTGCCTAATAAGTAATAAGTATATGTAGTTGGCAAAAAGTATTTATTTTGTGCCTAGAAGAGCGATAAGGCCTTGGTGTTGTATGTATAACTTTTAAAGATTTAGTAGTTACTGGTATGATCAATATAGGTAGAAATAACTCGAAAATAAAAAAATAATATTCTAATTTTTTTTCCCTGGTTTTATGGTATTTTCACTGGAGTTATACGTTTTATTATACTAAAAAGCTCAGTCGGACACCTACCATGAGTAACAAGGCAAGTTAAATAAAAGCTTGTAGAACAACAAACAATCCTTCACAAAATAATGAAATCTTCGTCATTTGTTTCGAGATCCTTCCAGGCTTTCTCAAAACAATACCTATTTGTGAAACTGAAGCTCTCTATAAAGCTAGAATCCAATCAAACCTTACATGAGAGAACATTGAGAAGTAAAATCCCTTTCCATCCTCGGCGGGGCGCATCGTCGGCGGAGTCTGGCTCCTAATCTGTCCGCACACCAACCCTGGAATACAGAATACAGTCGTATACTTAGTTAATCAAATACTCGTAGCTACCCCTAAAACCCGAGCGACAGATTCGACGATAGCAAAAAGAAGTTGTTGACAAACTTTATGACCACTCACATATCACTCACATATGTCTTACGTCATCTTAAGCATTATACCTAAGTATATTTAGGTAAAAATTCTACCCGTCCAAGTCTTCTACAGCATAATAATATGTCTACCTGAATGAACAGGAAAATAAATAACATGAAATTACTTGTAGAGTCGCTATATATCGCTACTAACATCGGGGTTAAAAAAATATTACGGTTGTGGAAGGCCTGGGAAACTGTAAAAACGACCACTACGACCAGCAACCCTATTGGTTTATCGCCAATGTTCGATTCTGGCTTAATGAAATTTGAAATGGACCAATCTAGCATTCCTCAAGCTCGAGGTGACGTCACTTGGCAAATTTTGACTACAACATAAAATTCGAATTTTGAACTTCGTAAAGTAACCATCGATCCCGCAGTAGATTCATAACGTTCTTAAGTACGAGCGGCCAAAAAATTCGGCTTAGACTCTATGCGACTCGTAGGCGTGAAGCACTGGAGCGTAAACACATTGAAGAGATATTGTTATTACGTGTGACATATGCTGCGCAGTTTTTCACGGGAAGGATGTGGATAAAAGTCTTGTCACACGGGATGTTGTAACGACACGAAAAATTATTCTTTGAATGAATTTGCTGTCAGATAGAGCGATGAAAACCTCGGGCAGGTCAGCGAGAGCAAACACGATATTTTCGTCTGTTGTCGTTGGTATTTTTCTTGTGAGTGATTATCAACTGTACCCTCTGATCAGATACTGCCTATGATTGAAGACTGTTCCTAAGTTAGATAGATAGCCAGGCGAAAGAATAACCGGAAAGTTCTCTACCACTACACTATGGTTTCCTTACGATGTTTTCCTACACGACTTTAAGCTCCTTATTGGGATAAAATCAACCACAAACTTCAAAGCATACGTACCAAGAGCAGAGTTGTCTCCCTCACAGTTGAGGAACACCCCATCAAAGAACAGGTCCCTGACGCGCACCCTGAGGAAGGGATCCGTGAGGTTGGTGAAGAACTGCTCTAGCGCCTTGTTGACCAGCGGGACCAGGCTCGGCATCATGTCGTGGACCGTCAGCACTGCGGCCTAAGGGTCATAATAGAATAGCAATTGTAACAGGGTACAAAAGTAGCAGATATTGGATTTATGTTACAACTATTGATAACTAGCGGTAACCGCGGTTTCACCCACGATATGATGATGATGAAAAGTGACATCAATCTTATTCTTGATCGAAGGCATTCTCTATTCCAAAATTTAATCAACAATGGGCAACAACTGTACGTGTTATCAAACACACACAAACTCGCATTTATAACTTATTAAAGGCGCACATAAGCCGTTCAATGGGATATTTTAGCAATTAAAGTCCACTCGCAAAGGCCAAGCCATGACCCTTGCCAATGGCATGGCCCACTGGGCATTGCTTTGCTTTGCGAACATGGCCTTGCCAGATCTGTATAGATGAAGCTTGGGTTTTGACATAGGCTGTAAGAGAGCACCATTTTACTTCAGACGAACCACAGGCAAATGGGTTTCAATTTAATTGCGACAACCAAATATACTTAGCTGAGTTCTCGAACAGTTTTGAAAATAAACCTAGGCTAAGGGCTCAAATATTTAAACACGTTGACGCCGTGTCGTATCACGTTTATGTTTATGTGTTTGAGCCCTTAGATGTTTTATCTCAGTTCACTGCCTACAGGCCTTTTTGCGGCACATTTTGATTTACCAGCCCTAATCAATCCTAAACAAACACCGTTGATCAGCTCACGTTTGAACCACGTAATATCTATTATTCAGATTTCGATTTGTCAGCCTATTAGGTACACGTAACGCCGTGAATGTGATGTGAATTTCCGGCAGGTTTGGTAATAAAGCGAGTGTTGCCTTCTTTTTTATGAAGGCGTTCTCGTGTATCCAATATCCCCCTTTTCCCACCCTTTCCCAACCTTTTTTGTGTTTAGTTTCCCCTTAGTAAAAATTTTTACGTTCATGCCCCCCACACCCTTAACTTTTTCATGGTTTTTATGTCAGCTCTCAAATCGTCGTCCGGTTTAATATTTTTAATTGCTTCGAACAGCCGAGAAAAATGTATCAAAATTAATAACACACCTTTTGGTTACAGAGGTTTAAAATATGCGCTATTTTTTTCTTTTAAGATACTAAAGTGTTACGCCTCCCTTAACATCTCGCTACGTCCCTCAAAGAAGTCATGCCCTCCTGCTTGGGAACTCCTGACCTACGGGGTTATAAGGGTATGCTAGGCCGAAAAGAGCTTATTGTAGAAACTAATCATCATGTACAACTTTTATTATGGGTCGAAGCCTGTAATCCCGAAATAAAATCAGCTGTTTCATATAAAAATGTTAATGACACTCAACAAAATGTATGTAATATCTGATTTATTTTCGCGATTCCATGGTTTCATTGATTTCATCGGTTGGTCTCGTAGTAAAAGTTGTTCATGATTTAACCCCCTTTCGGCTTAGCATAACCTATTCTTATAACCCTGTATAGGTACGACACGTAGGAGGAAAATTATTATTTAATATGTCAACGACTTGCAACACAATAACGTGAATCCTTAGACATAATAAAACATGATGGTATGTGATATATAGAGTAGGTACTTATTTTCTTCACAACAACATAACAAACTACATATATATAATTAGTTATGTTGTTGTTGGTATGATAAAATATGGTTTAATTAACCGTTTGGATTCAGTTTATATTACGATAGCTGTTTCAATCAGGCGTTTCTCGGTGGAGGCTCATCTCAAAATTTGTATTTAAATTGAATCTAGTGTTTTTCCGCTGCAATAAAAACACAACAGCTGCTGTGGAAAAACACTAGAGATTCAATCTAGATATAAAGTAGTCTATGATCCGGGTTATAATAACTGGAAACTGTTCGTGGATTGTAGATATCTGTCTGGGTGACTGATATGACTAGCTTGATGACTAACCATGGTCTGAACTAATGTCTGTCGTTTTAGTATCCTTCGTATATAAATATGAATCCAGGGATGTTATATTGTAAAGTTTAGTGATAACACCCACCCACAGTTTGTTCAATTGATAGCTCTGGGTGACTTCTTAGAGTATTTCTATATATCTATATCTATAGAAATACATGGGTCTACGTCGGTATTTATATACCGTTGTAAATACTACATACAGTAAAGCAAATACCTGCGCTTTTGAAAGTAACGGCTCTGTTTCGTTTTAGGGTTCTACATATATAAAAATGCTAGAACGGAAACCTTATGGTGCGAGTCCGGTGTCCGTCTGTACAGTTATTTAAACTTACCAGGTAAGAGAAGTTGATGACAGTAACTTCGTCCTCCTCAGTGAGCCCACCCGACGCTTCCTTGTCGAACTCGAAGTGTTTCTTCAGCATGTATTTGACGGTGTCATTGTGCCCGTATTCTAGGACTGTTCGCTCGCGATACTCTCTGAAATAAGAAAAAAAAAAAAAATTCAGGCATTTCACCCATATATTTTGTACCTATACAGGGTTATTCATAGAGGGTATGCTAAGCCGAAAAGGGCTCATAGTAGGTACTCATCATTATGAACAACTTTTACCTACTAAAGGACCAACTCGAAATTCGCGAAAAAAAAATCAGCTGTTCCATACATTTTATCGAGTGTCATTGACATTTTTCTATGGAACAGCTGATTTTTTTTTCGCGAATTTCGGATTGGTCCCATAACAAAAGTTGTTCATAATGATGAGTACTATGAGCTCTTTTCGGCTTAGCATACCCTTTATGAATAACCCTATATAGTACCAACCTATGTGGTTGGTAGGGCTATTTTGCAGAGCCCGCCTGGGGAAATACCACACCTTTGCCAATTATTCCACCGCCAAGCAGTACTTTATGTTTGCACATTACTGTGTTCCGGTTGGAAGAGCATTGTTTCCAGTGAAATTTCGGGGCAAATGGGAGATTAAACATTTTATATCTCAAGGTGACGAGCGCAGTGCTGTGCCACGCAGGGTCTTGAATTCTGCGAGTTCAAAATTCTGGGTGGCGCAGACCTGTTATGAGCAAACGTGACGTTTAACATCAGGCGAGCGATTTGCTCGTTTCGTCACTCAATTAAATAAAAATAAAAAACAAAACCAAAGTCATTGATTCAAAGTCCATGTTGTCTACAATACTAAAGTCAAATTAATTAAAAAATGTCAATTAACGTTACATTTACAATAAAATAAAATAAGGAAAAAACAAGGTGATAATTCAGACTGTATGAAAGGTTATAGGTAGGAACAAAGGTTAAATTTGAGAAAAATAAAGACATATAAAGACTAATGTTGGTTTTACTTGGAAATGACACATAAAACCGTGAGTTCAGGTTTCTGAGAATTTCGCATAAAATTATATAATATGTATTATAGATTTATGTTATTTATCTACTAGCTGCGCCCCGCGGTTTCACTCTCGAGATGATAAAAAGCGGTGCAGATAATGAAAAATAGTAACCCATGGGCTATTCCAGAAACTGAACTATTTATATACCTAATTTCATCAAAATTGGTTTGGTAGTTATGAAGGTATAAACACATATAAATTTGCTCTAGATTTTAACGAGCCGCTCTTGTATTGAACTTATATTCATAGCTACCAACAAAGTGTCCTTAAATAAATCAATGATATTATTATGTTTATTTATCTATGTTAATAACCCACAGAAACGAGTAGGTAAGGAGATACTGTTTGAATCGTTTCTCATGGACATAAGTATTTGTTATAGAGATATCGAATATACGATGTGGCATGGTGGTCAAATGCAAGCCTATCATTCTACTATAGTCGTCACAAAATAAGAAGCCCGTTTGGACGTTTGTCATTGCGACGTAACTAGTGATGTAACCATACGACTCGGTACTCGATACTCACGATAAATCAATTCAAGTTTGTATGAGTATTTGATCGATTTGATTTTGTATTGTAAAGTACATTGGATTAAGGTTACGATTCGAAAATTTAACTTGAACTTGAATATTATAGGTATATTGAAATGATACGAAATGGTGCGAGAGGTCAATTTGTCTTTAATTTAATATTTTTGTTACAATAACATTCATTCAATCACAAATAAACAAGAAAAAACGAAAGTGATTGAATCTTCATTCAATAATTTTCTTCGGATGATGAGCCAAAATCGTCAGTTGAGCTATCGTCAATTCAATAATTAATTGGTTACAAGTTACAACACTAATATTTGAAAAAAGAAGACTGAGAATGTATTGAAAGTTTCGTTATAATTTGACATTAGGTACATGCTACCATAAAGTATGCGCGAAAAGCGTTCCAAGTTACGTTCTACGGACTTTCTCAAGTGTCCAAACGGGCCTCTTATTTTGTGACGACTATAGGTAACACAATAATCATAATCGTGAAAGTTTGATTGTTTGGTTGTTTGAATGTTTGTTACTTAATCACAAAACAACGGCTAAATGGATTTGAATGAAATTGGCATGAAGACAGCTTATCTCAGTTGTTACACTAGTTTTAAGTGTTATTATGCTTTTGTTTGTAATTTCTAGTGTGAACAATAAAGAGTTTATCTTAATATGGTTGTCGTCTCGTCATTGGTTCAGTCCCCGGCACGATGGTAAGTGGAGGGTCGTTTATTTTAAGGTTAGATGATCTCTACCTAATATTAAAGACTGTAAATACTTCTGTAGAAGTTAATTGTGTAGTAACACCTTTTAATATCCATGTCAATTAGGTACTTCGACTTTATCGTTTGCAATAAAACGTTTTTTCTTTCTTTCTGAGAATTGCAGAATTTATCATACCTTATACCTTTAGCGTTATCCTGCTGTTGGGCAAACTAGTTTATCATAAGGGTAATATAAATATCTATAACATATCTATACTAATATTATAAAGAGGAAAGATTTGTATTTTTGTATGTTTGTGTTGAATAAACACAAAAACTACTAGACCGATTTCAAAAATTGTTTCACCATTAGATTGCTACGTTATCCCTGAGTAACATAGGCTATATTTTATAACCGTGCAAAGCCGGGGCAGGTCGCTAGTAACTTTACATACTTAACTAGTTTTACCACGACAGATCTAGCCTATCTTTGTGCGCTTTGCAGATACGACACGAGTTTCGCATTAATAAACCAATTGTTGGGTATTTTTGTAAGTTGTCGAGAAATAAGTATACCTACATAAAACCAAGTAGGTACATAAGGAAGCTTTGGTAGCTCAGCTCGAAAGCCGGAACTGCCGCTTCGCATTCATGAGGTGGCGAGTTCAGACCCCGACTCGTACCAATGAGTTCTTTCGAACTTATGTACGAATTTATATACCACTAGCTTTTCACCAATCCACACTTGGCCAGCGTGCCTAATCACCCTTCAAGGGTAGACCTGTATCCCAGCAGTAGTGGGAGGATTAAAGGTTATGGATTAAGAATGATGATGAATGATGAAAACCAAGTAGGTACAGTACCTATCTATATCTGTCTACTTAGTTGTAGGTCCTCGTACGTGATAAAGTGCTACGTTTCTTATCTCTACAGATAAATCTGATTCACAACAGTTATAAATAACAACAAAGTCAGCCATAAATATTATCTATATTCTATAGCTAAAATAAGAAAATCTCATTTCATAAGAAATAAGAGGTTCTTATAGGTATACAAGTGGAAAAAAGCGAAATCTAATTCCAACACAATAAACAATAAAATAGGATAAAGCTATTGAATTAGAGATACTAGATTCTTGTAGGTAGTCCTGAGATTATCTGTCACTGTATCTCTGATTAGAACTGTAATGAGAGTGAGTGAAGTGTAACAGATTGTGTCACATTAGCTTCTGTCTACGGCTTTGTTCGAGTGACCTACAGTTAACAATATATTTTTTTTTTCATACAAACATTATCACTCCATTTAACCCCATAAGCGGGATTTTAATATTTTTATCGCAAATTTGTTTCTTAGTGATTGCCTGAATTATACAGAAAACATTTTCGGTTCAAATTTCGTGTTTCTAAGACCAGTGGGCCTACCACAACTTCCGACGTAAAATAGGTCGCCAGTATTCGATCGAAAAGTGTACGCCATTTACTTCTGTCAAGGGCGCCATTGACGGGTGTAATTGGAGTACCTATACACTTTTCTGTCGAATACTCGCTACGTATTTTAAGAAGATGAATGGAAGAAGTGTACATACTGTACCGACCCCACGTAGGTGGGATAAGGGTAGGCAGATGATGATAATGATCATGACTCGCTACGTATTTCAGCTACGAGTATGTCAGAAATTGTGCTAGGGCCTAGCACAATTTCTGCAGTACCTATAGGATGATATGTCAGTCAGGTATGGCTTTTAACAGATACAGGCGGACAGATATATTATCTCTACACTGTAGAGGTAAATCTGTCTGTTTCATCAGGCTAGCGATTTGCTTGTCTCGTCAACTCAATAAGATAAAAAAAAGTTTCATACCAGTACCATAGCCTACGAGTAAAATACAATAATCCAAAATAATCTTGCCTTCAACTTGACTTTAAAGCTTGTAATATTATAAACGTTGACAAACAGGTTAAGTCTAAAATAAAATCATCTTATAGGAATGTCCGGGTCCATTGGTAAGGCTGCAGTGGAAATGTTCAATTGAAATTAATACCTGTTACAATAATATAAAATTCATTTTCGGTCTACGATATTGTAGTGTATACTGTATGCGTGGAAAATTATGTTCTAGATGACCTTAGACTTATTATAATAAAATTACGTGTTCTATAACAAAACGTGTCTAAATTACGTGTATGTTTTGTTAATCTACCAAACAAGACTCCTTATATATATCTTTTTTGGTAACGTTTAGCTGATTCTTATATAATATTTGAATGTTCACATTCACAAAAAGCAGTCGAAATTGAGAATCTGCAATTTTTTTTTTTAAGTCGGATAAATCATGTTTTATAGAAGCAGTGTTTCATTTCGTAATTCGAATCAACAACCACCTACGAGTATTTACTGTACCAACAAATAATTGCGATTCAAACATAGACATATCTATTATCCAGCTTAATCTCAGAGGTGGTTGAACCTCATCTGTTTACTTGCTATCATGAATAAGAGATGTACTTTACAACGTTCTAGCAATTTTACAGTGTCTATTATAAAGCTATGTATAGACACTCTGCAATACAACATTGTAAGGTGCAACGTATCACTTGCAATGCATTCATTGCGCAAGCGGTACGCTTGCGCTCGATGTGATCACGAGTAAAATATAGTAAGTGAATACGAGTAAATGCTATTCTCGATCAATCGCTCTGTCACTCTTATTGATAATGCTATTCTCGGTTGCTATGTCACTCTTATTGAGCAAGGAAATGACCAGTGATCAGCCCAGATATTGTATTTATATTTTTACAATAAAAAGGTTCTACTACGTTTTGTAGTAAGGGCATTCGTACTAAGTTGAATGGAAAGGGTATGGAGACCAGCATTGACTTCGTTCGAGTATTACTAGTTGGTAGTGCGTCTCTACTTTCTGAACTTTTACGTCATGGCTCTAGTTTTAACTGGGCAGATATTTGAATGATAATAAATTCAACTTATCATCTGCGATAATATATTTGGAACATAAGTAACTGTTGAAAGGTGTTCTTATGTGTGTTCCAAAGCATTCCTGATACAGGAACACCGACTAACTAAGTAATAAGGAGCTATGAGCAAGTTGCGTTGCATTGCATTGCACGTTATCTTTCGCAATGTATAAGTAGCCTAATACCTTCTTATGTACCATCTAATCTAAGTTTCTCATTTACAAAGTCTAAATTACTGCAGTAATGTGGTTTAGATATATTTGCATTGATGTTTGTTTGTTGTAATATGGAGATGCTTGTGTTTGACAAATAGGTTTCGTTAATGATGTGGTAAATGCAATCGTAGTTTGACAGTCGTATATAATAATAAAATAGCGTAATCTTGTAAATGCATACCTTATTTTAATGCATACAATAGCATGCAATACAATTAGCATGATTAACGTTAAAATCGGCTTATTTTCAAATAAAATTTTTAAAGTCCTCAAAAAGGACAAAAAGTAATTTAACATTTAATATAATAACTCTATAATTATTTATTTCAGGCATTAAAAAAAACCTTTTTGTGCACGAGTATATGTAAAATATCGATATAATAACATATACCTACCTATGTTTGACAAACTCTTAATTATCTATATATAAAATGGAGAATATAAAATGAAATAAAAAATGTCAACTAAAATTATACTGATGCCACGAAAGATATTTTTATACATTATATAATTTTCCACAGTAATACTTTAAAATAAATTGAATCTATATATATAAAAATGAAACCCGTTTTCCTTGGTCACGGCCTCACGCGTGGATGGCTGGACCGATTTCACTAATTCTTTTTTTGTTGTATTTGTTATTATTAGGGAAAGGTTCTTACAGAAAAAAATATTAAGAAAATCTCTCAGAAATATTGAAAAACCCTAAAAACAGCCCTTTTATTTTTCCCATACAAACGTTTTCTAACTAAAACGAGCTTTATTGCTATTGTATAAAGTTCATATTGAATTGCAAGCACTCACTGTTGTTTAAGCAATGTAGGTATGTTCCTAACGTCCAAGAGTCAATTTGCACTTTATTACCTCTGTACAAAGTTCAAATTCAATCATATCTATCAAAACAGTGTGCGTTTTATACTGATAATTTTTACTATAAATTGACAAGTTAGCATCAACAAACTACGGTTTCTATAGTTACGCAATAGCATGAGAATAGAGGTTATAACAAAGAGTTCCTATAATTATTCTCAACACCTTTGGTCACGCCAACACGCGTGAACGACTGGACCGATTTCAATTTACTCTACGTTTATCCCAAAGTCTACCCGTGCGAAGCCGGGACGGGCCGCTAGTATTAAATTAAAATAATAAATTATTGTAATATTACATGAATCGATGAATGAAATAAAATTGTTGAATTAAGTCGGGTAAGGTATATTTCATTTAAATGTATACAGGTATTTAAATATGATAATTAGGTATGCGCCGTACAGGTTACAAACCTATCTACCTCATAATAATAGCCTATGACTATGACACATTGTACAAGACAATAGAATTCTTTCAGGAATTTCCGAGAAAAAATAAGAAGTCACTAACACCGTAACCCGAGCAAGTCTATTGACAAAATGACATTGAGAGTGTTAACGAACAAAACAATGGACCCAGTAACCTACCTATTTATTTATATACATGGCCTTACACGACTGTCACTTGTGTGTGACATGCCATTATTTACCTGTTTGCATGGTGTAAGCATTATGAGCTTCACTCTTAAACGTTGCTTAGCAATTGCTTATAGTTAGACATTCATTTAACTTGAGCGCGCACTTAAACTTTGAGAAAACTTTATAAGTAAGGCCCTATTTGTATACCGAATATACATAATTTGGTAGGATTTTTTGGTATCTATGCGCTTAAATAAATCATACCACTGGCTTTTCGCTGAAGAAAAACATCGTGAGGAAGCCTGCATGCATAATCCCACTTAGCCATGGCTAAGTGCGGGTAAGCTAAGACCGTATTCCACCACTCCGCAGTGGTGGTATGCGGCCTAATCTTATTTAGAGGGTAGATTTGTGTCGCAACAATGGGTATGTTTAAAAATCGAGTTTTATCAAAAGCTCAACTTATAAAATAACTACAAAAACAGATAGATATAATAAAACATAAATACCTAATTGTAATATTAATTAATGAAAAACAGTGCTCAAGTATCCGGGCACTTAATTACTTGAGGTTTTTTAGTAGTATTTAAATTTGCCTCGTTAGTAGCAATGTTAATTCTTTTGCCGAGATAAGCAGCTGCCCTTTGGTCGCTTGATCTTTCTATTAGCCACTTGGACAGGTCATTGAAGAATGACCATGCGTTGAGGTTGAATAGAGTTTTTTTTAAATGTGGCCCACAAGCAAACGGGCCGCCTGATTGTAAGCGATCACCGACGCTTACAATCAGGCGGTGGTGAATCAAACACTGGTGGCATCACAGATACGCTGCCGACCTTTTTAAACCCTTTGCAAAAACCCAATGTTGAGCATTTTTCAATTTGACGAATACTACGTATTTTCGACACGTATGCTAAAGAAACAGCGGTCAATAGAACCATTATTTATCTACTATTTCCAGATAAACAACATTGAATTTATTTCAATTTGACTTTCCCGTGTCATAAGCAAAAAGCTCAACAGTATTTAGATAGAACCGAGTATTCCAGATCCGACTCGACACTCGACCCATCAGACCGGTTGCCAAAACTTGTCCGTCAAAAAACTAGCGCAGACCAACCACTTAGAATGCAATCAACTTTATAATTGTAAAATAAGGCCGCTTTTTATTTGAAATAGCTTGATGTTTTAGAACATGATTTGCTGGAATTCAAACGGTTGGTTATTTGTTATTTTTTGTACGGATTATGGAATATGAAGACTGTTTTGATGCTAAATTAGCGCGTAGCTTATTGGCTGAGAACTTCCATTGAATCTCATTTAGAAATAAGTAGAGATAGGTCCAGAGCTAAAAAACTATTCTCAGTGCAACACTCATTCAACACACATTCATAATCACGTGGACATTAATTTTATACCTTGAACTTAGAGTAATGTATGTAGATTTACTCTACGTAGAGCAAGAAAATACATGGGTTTTTGTTTGGCTTAATCATTATATAGCAAGTTTAATCAAAATTAGACATGTACCTAGTTTCCTGAAACAATTTACACCGAGTTAAGATACTATGAGCTCCCAGCTCTTCGGTTTAAGGCTCATCACTTTTTACCTTCATTCCAACAAAACTTCTACATTTAAACATTCTTTACGTCACGTTATTGTAAAATGTTTACAAAGTGATCGAACGCTGTCATCAAATTACAGCACGCACGACGTATTGTCTGCCTTGAAAGAGGGTTTGATCACGGATATACAGTATAATGAATGGCGATTATCATAATCATACCTGATACCATCCGTGTCATGTCAGTCATTTTGCGCATGTGAAAAATACCAAGAATATTACTTATTCAAAATCATAGCACGAGTGAGTTCTAGTTCTCAACTCTCAACATAGGTATTCATTAACTGTTTTTTTTTTTTTTATGGAATTGTGTGACGAGACGAGCAAATCGCTCGCCTAATGTTAAACGTCACGTTTGCCCATAACAGGTCTGCGCCACCCAGAATTATGAACTCGCAAAATTCAAGACCCTGTGTGGCACAGCACTGCGCTCGTCACCCTGAGATAAAAGTTGTTTAATCTCCCATTTGCCCTGTAATTTCACTGGAAACAATGCCCTTCCAACCGGAACACAGCACATCAACATAATCAACCTTTAATCCTCTCACTACTGAGATACAGGTCTACCCTCGAAGGGTGATTAATTGGGCCATGCAGGTGCGAATTGATGGATACACATATGTACGCCATTGAATTTTTTCTCCAGACGCGGATATTAAATTATTAACGTAGGCATTATTAAAGTGAATTCGTTTAGGCCGAGCAGCTAGCTTGGTGTTAAAGTTTTAGGCCTCCTAAAGGCTTCTGACATGGCTCAGCAGTTGATGTTACAAAGACGCTTTTCTTGTTCGTTCAACAAAAACCTCTACACAAAACAATGTGTCGAATTGTCGCTACAAGTTGCTCTTGAGTTGCCTCTCCTGCACGCTATTCTTCCAAGAATGTGAATCGAACATGGAAACAAACACGGCCAGTAGACGCGCCTTGAGACTAACAACCGTAGCCTACAATTTAGCGCGTCATTCGACCCACGGTACTGCTTAGTCGTAATTTCCTTTCGTGGTCACCCATCCGAAGAGTGACTGTGTCATCCTTAGTTTAACCTATAGATAGTATGAATATACCTATTGACATATTGAAGTCTCGGTAAACTTCGTCCCATCTAAAATGGGTATTTCGATTGTTCCTATGGGTTTTTTAAACCTTTGTATTTGTTTTTAACTTGAATAAGTCCGCGTTTGACCACCAACTCGCCTGGTGGTAAGCAATGTGGTCGGAGATGAAGTAAAGACCTAGAAGATACCTATTCACTCTGACCTTGAAAAGCCCAAGATTGTATCTTTTAGGAAACAAGGGACAGGCAGTGTGTTCCATTCCTTGGCCGTACGACTCACAAACGTATTGAGGCGACCAAAACAATTTCTAGTTTCGGTCGAGCCATTTCCCAGATTTTGCGACACCAAAACCGGAGCTCGACCGCGAAATGAGCGAAGACATTATTGAGCCCACTTAACACGTAGCGATAGTTTTCATAGTTGAGGCTCGACCGCGAAAGAGGCTAGCGGAGCGGTCTAACTATGAAAATTATCGGGGTTCATTAATGGCCTCGTTCATTTCGCGGTCAAGCTCCGGCTTAACGCTTAGCAAATGATTTCTGTAATTATAGATAGTTTAATAAACTATTACGTACTTGTAAACAAAAGGCCCTATTTCCTTGAGCTTCGGCTTCTCCCCATCATTGACTTCGTCCACGTTGGTCACGTTGAAGATATAAACCTTGAAGTCCATCGGCATGGGCATCTTCAGCCACTTGTCGAACATCTGGGAGGAGCTGTCGATTTGGACATTCTGGAAAAAGCAAACAATTGACAAAAATAAACAGGCAAATATTTTATTTATAAAAAAGAACAAAGTAAAAAAAAATATGAAAAAAAGAAGAGACATCAGAAAAAGAGTTCCCTATGTTCCATTGTCATTAAACGTCTGAACTTATTTTGAATATTTTCATGGCACAAATTAGACCATTAATAATTTGTTTGATGTATGATAATATGTCGTTAGATTGTACTTAATTCCGCAAGTGTTACCGGGAATATTATAATTTTACCGCCAAAATGTATCTTTTATACATATGAAACAAGGGAAAAATGGTTTGCAAATTAATGTCATAACTCAAATGCAACTAATCGATAATAAACTTGATAATAAAATCATAGACTGCAGATTCACCTAAAAGATATCAAGAAAGACCCTTAATTTTTTACAGTTCTCGAAGCGATTTGTATTGTAAATCAATTAATTATTTATTGACATGTAATTATTTCATATTTTGAAAAGATTGTTAATTGAATATGTTTTTTGAAATACCAGCTTTTACCCGGGGTTTCGCTCGCATATTTTTTGACAAACAATGTTTTCATCTTTCGTACATTATTTTTAATAAAAAACTATTCTAGGTTACTTCTAATACCTCAAAGAATATGTGCACAAAGTTTCATGATGATCGGTTTAGTAGTTTTCGCGTGAAAGCGTAACAAAGAAACTTAAATTGACATGTATAATATTAGTAGGGATACGTTCTTGTAATAGAGAATTTAATGCTCAGTAATTATTTTATACCATGTGCCATGTAATGCTGGCTATGTACCTCTATAAAGAGTATACGTATGGTAGGGTTTTGCTATACAAACGAATATAAGAATGCGAAAGTGAGTTTGTTTGTTACACTTTCTTGCCTTAACTACTCAACCTATCATCACCAAATTTTGCAAACACGTTGTCAGGGTTTCGAAAAATTATATAGGCTACCTTTTGTCATCATCACCGTGTTAAACGCGCGTGTTAGTTTACAAAGAGGCAACCGTTGCATTATTCGTAATGGGTGTATTAGTAATCACAGACTCCTATCATAATTATAAAAACGATCGAAGTATTAATATGCAATACAATAGTGTTATTTTATACACTGTCATACATAATATCCCTATGTACCTATTATGCATTCTTGGTCAATGGGCATTGCGTCATAAAACTTAAGGGAGGAGATAAGCGGTCGTAAGTTGTCTCTCCTGAACATTTTTATATTTTTCAAGATATAAAATCACTGAGTAAATACGTTACGTACTGTTAATGTAGTAATTACATTATGACATGTTTTAATGAAAAACTCGTTTAAAAATAATTATTAATTTAAAGGAAAAACCTAAAAAAATGTTAATTTCTTTTTGAAATGGTTTTTTTTATTATTCTGAAGATGGGATAGAAATTTGTATTTTTTACTTTGTATAGTAGATATGTACTTATTTGCAAGGCTGAGCCTCTGTCCCAAGCCTGAACTGGCGATCAATGGCCCAACACCACGTACAAAGTCACAGGCGTCAACTTTAACAAAACTTTAAGGGCCTTACTCATGATATTTGCAACAAAAAAAAACAACAGAAAAAAAATGCAAAAAAATGCTCTGGCAACTTTTTGCTGACGTGAAATGTCACGCGCGGAAACAAGACGGAGAGCTTTAAGCCATGATTTACTTTAAGCAGGCTTTATAAGTGACGCCCTAAAAGTCACATTTCCATTTCAAGCTACGTTATTATAAAATTGATGCGTTTAAAAACTTCAACTCTTATGACAAAAATAAATATATTCTAATTAATTAGTTATAGTGCGTTAATGTTATTAAACTACTTTGCCCCGGCTATAGCAGTGTTTTCATAAAACTAGCCGACTATGCCTCTAGGCCAAGTAAAACCGGTTGATAGTACTACCTACTACTTGAAAAGGATAATCGATCTTTATATCGATTATGAAGTCAAAGACTATTAAATGGATTATAATTGTAGTACTAGAATGTATTGTACATACCTACAAGCTTACATACCTATTAATTGTAAAAAAATTAGGGAAATTTTAACGTCCTAAGATTGGTATTTGTAGAGGATTTAAACGAGACGTCAGGCGAATCGATTTGCTCGTCTCGTAAAAAAATCTACTCTGCGTCTTAGTGTTATACATATGTTTTTTTCCTAATCTGTTGCGTACTCCATGAAATATAATAGTGCAAGGATTCATTGACGAGTTGTGACTGAACTTAATTAAATCAGTTTTTTTGTTTTACAGAACATGAAATCAGATATATTTTACAAAAAATTCTGGGATTTTTTCTATATCCTACAGAAGCTGACATCAGGAACACTCCGAATTTAAATAGATTACGACAGTTTAGCCTAGTCAATCGTAATAGTATGGAAGTAATAAAACAGGCAGAAAGTCAGCCAGAGAGTTGTCTGTCAGTTATAACCCGGTCACAATATCTGTGCACCTCGCTTGAATGCGTATAGCCTTATATAGTCGCACTGTCGCACCGGGGAGTGCGCGGAGAGGTGACAGGGGAAGCGGGAGAGGCTCCCGCTTCCCCTGTCACCTCCCTCGCATTCCAGCGAGGTGCACAGATATTGTGACCGGGTTGTACTTTCGCTGTTGAAGGTAAGTGCTATAGGGCCTGACTTAAAAAACTTGCTCAAAGTTAGTTACTGATAAAATTCTCTGTCTTGTTTTAGCGCGTGACATTTTAAATCAGCGAGAAGTTATCAAAGCATTCTAAGCGAGTAAGTAAGACCCATAGAGCTCACATTTCAACGTCAGGGCCGATCATGTCTCCAATGAGGATCCTTTTAGACCTAATGTAATTAGTAGAGAAGACTTTCATTCCAAATTGAACTTTCTAAGTAATTCACCGGTTAGCAGGAAGGATTTATTTGATGAATAAATAATTATTGAAGCAAAAATTGCCTCAATTTATTAAATTTCTCTTCGGAAAGGAAAGCGTTCGGTTCATTACGCCTGTCATTCACAATTCTATTCAAAAACTACTCCTGACTGTTAAATTTTGCCTTTAGATTTTACCTTTTACTACGAAAATTAATTCAAGTCAAACAGTTTCATTGAGTTTGCTGAACAAGGGAGATAATTGCTACGGAACCTAAAATGATTTGAAGTTTAACTCGAAATTAACAAAAATCGTTTGTCGAGTAAAAAAAAAATTAAACAGGATATATTTAATACAAAGTAAGTATGGGTAGGATAACACAATCTGTTTTTTTGTAACCCTTATTTTTACAGGAATATAAAGTTAGTACTTAAGTTGAATACTAAAAGAAAGATTGCATCTGTAGAGATTTATTCCTGATGCAACGTCATATCAACAGATCTTCCCGTTTTCGGTATTTTTAGTACGTGCTTAAACGAGTTTTGACATTTTTCCCGTTTTAAAGTTTGTTTACATTGTTTTGGATGAGTCACTTGATTTCGGAGTTAGCTTGATGTAAGCTTCTAAAGGTTATGGAAAAAACCATATTATTAAACAGTGAAAAAAAGTTAATGATGAATGTGTACAATTTTTTATTAAACTTTAGTTTTTTTTTTACCTCTCGCCGATGTCCGATTGAGCTGAGATATACCTGTATAACTCCGATGACAATCCAATAAAAGCTTGTTTTAAAATATTGAAGCATTCTGATATTTAATATATTTTTATAGTTAAAAGAAAAAAACAAAAAACTGTCTGTCTATTCATCGAGAAGCTGCTTATTATTCACGTTTTTCGTGAATTAAAATAGCCTTGTACGGGTGATAGTGCTGGCGACCGCTGACCGCAAACCCATCAGGCGAACCGTTTGCTTTTTACAATGATAAATAAAATACTCGATAGAACACACATATGTACAGATTGGTACATGATACCACACAAAACATTTTGCCTACATTTTTTCTAAAATACATGTAAACTACAACTTTGTTTACTGTTCACTTCTGCCCACTTACCTTCTGAATTTGTTTGTCGACGATCTTCGGGAAACCCCACAAGGCCAGTACAATTGACACAATCAAAAACACAAGTGAACACGTAAAAATTAACTTTGCTCTACTGGCCAACATTTTAAAAGCTCACTGAATAAGTCTCAAAAATTTAACATTACCCAACCAAGTTTTGAAGTTTCGAACTCAAACGCAAACTAATTGGCTGGCTTTTCAAAACTTAACAAGAAAAATTAAAAAGAATAAATCGTAACTTTTTTACCACTAAAAAGTTTTCATATATTTTTAAAATTTAAAATGGAATTGTGAATTCTAAAGCAGGTCCGTCGGCGCGGGAAACCTGTAACTGATTAGTAAAGGTAGATCCACACGTGCAGTTTTTCTCTCGATGTTTTTTTAGCACACTGACGAATGCGAAATGTTATGTATAGCTATCTCAAGTATTTTTTCTTACTATGATTCTTTAATTTAAGTTTATCCAGTTGACATTTAAGCTTCGTAACTATGCACCGTTTGTTGTCGACCGTCGACATTCGCCTCTTTGAACCTGGGTTTTAGGCAAGGTATGACATCAAACTATTTGTTAGTTTTATTATGCTTGTTCAACTAATCATATTTAGATCACTATCATCATCCACAGCATTCTTCATCCTGCTGATGAGTACTCTCTCTCTCTCTCTTTCCGTACAATTTGCTTCTATTTCAACATACATTTTTTTGTTGATATTTTTTGAAATAATTCTAAAATCTAGAATATTTTCCTAAATCTACCCACTTATACTATTATTTATTCGCTAATAGCGAAACCAAATACATAATAGAAGTCATAATTAAAATAGCAAACTATTCGATTTACGATAAGTACGTCCTTTTTCTTAAAAAAATATAGAATTACAGTAAAATGGTTTTATAGTCGTTTAAAAATTAATGGAAAGTCATGTCTTCTAAAAAAAACTATACGGGACACTTCAAATATTTACACAATTGTTATCTATCACTTTGTTGCTAATAACATTTGCTAGGTGATAATTTATTGAACAAAGCACAATGGACCTACCTAGGTATGTTTATTGAGAACAAAGGTTAAATAACGGATGCCTGCCAGTAAGAAAAAAAGGTAAAGAATAAGGTAAAGGTAAAGTCATCGAGTCATTGTGCTCTCAACCTAAAATATTATTAAAAACGTACCTAAATGTCATCAATTGTGACTACTATTTCATCTTTTTTCTAGATTCCTTTGGTCTTAAAAGAACAAAAAATTACTGTGTCCGTTCTTTTAATCCCTACGATCCGGTTTAGATCTGCGCTATTTATACATGAATCAATAAATGTTTTTATATTTTATGCAGCATAATTACCTATAATCAATGCCTACAAGGTTTTATACACTGTTGGTAATGAAACCGCTATGAATAGAATCAAAGTCAAGATCAAAACCAAGTAGGGAGAGGAAGACCGAAGCTATTTCAATGACAAAGTACAAACCGACTTAAATATTCTTTTTACCATAAACAAATAGAAATGCAAATAGAAAAAAAAGTATTTAAAAAAATGGGTATACAAACTCGTTATTGTTCGCACCAAAAAGGTAATAACGCTTAAAACTAGTGCAACCTGGCAGCCTTATCGTAAAATTAAAAAGTTAATTGGTTCCGATAATTTATTTTCCATCGCGTTTTCAATTTTAATAGTGTTCTGACAATTCATCTTTTATGTAAAGGCTTTTAGAATTAAAAATAATAATCGATCTGAGGTCAAACAGATGATTTTTTTTGGAGTCAATAAACTTTTCATAGATTGATTCCAAGTGTCATAAAAATTTGCAACTGACGGCTATAGACGGCGGCGTCTCCGGGAAAAGTCTGCTAAGCTAACCCTAACAGATAATGCCAAAGAAAAATAATCTCCCGTCTAAGGTGGTAAGAGTTGTTTAAAGGAATCTATAAGTTTACGGTACCACTTATATAAATGTTTATTTTGCATGTCTAAGTTTGTGTTGAAGAAAATACAAACGAATACGTATTTATGTAAGTACACTGAGTTTTGAAAAAAAAAACCTTTAGAATTAATGATAGCGAGTATTAATTTACGAAATAACATATCAAAATAAAAAAAAATATATTTTAATTTTATTATTGTATTCGTATATTGTGAAGGTTACTATCGTTCAGTGGACATACCAACAAAAACGTGTGAGTATCTTTGTAGGTTCGCAACAAGCATTGTACCATTAATAATAATAATACAATACATAATTTATACATGAAACTGCTTTAGTGTATTTTATATTATAATTTTTTGTCTAAAAAAGTTTCGTGTTTCGAAACCAAGAAGGTAGGTTAGTTCATTAATTTTTAAAATAATTTTGGATAACAAATATAAAAGGATAAAACCTACTTTAGAAGATGGTAGTTTATGAAGTTATTGTGCATTAGAAATTTTTATTTTTACTTTTTGTTACACGTGGTTCACTCGTTATTTTCTTGTAGGTACATTATTTTGAAAAAAAACAGCTAGTTCAAAATATGGTAAGATGTAATTGTAATAAACATTGTGTAAATCTACCTTTACTATCTATGAAAATTTGGTATGAACAAAATTTTGTCTTGATCAGTTTTAATTAATTCCTTTTTAGTAAGCAAATCAAAATACAGTTTTTATAAATTATCAAACACTGCCAAGCTTAATTATAACCACCACAAATGTCAAACAACTTTTTAAAACTTTTTTTTTGCGTAGACGGAGTGTCTGCACCAGGTTGTACCATGTAGGACACTGAACAATCATTCGTGGCGTCACGCCATTGGCTTCGTTACTCGTAATTATTGTAGTGTTTGTAATAATTTCCTTCCATCATCATTACAGATAGCGTTCATGTGAAATAATCGTCTCTATCGGGATTAATTTCGTTTGACATTAATTTTCATAACCTAAAAATATATGGACATTTTTAGGCTATGAAAATTTAATGACTATCATTAACTTTTGACCACGAACTTAATCGTTCCTATCTATTGCTGACTAAAAAACCAATATTTTAAAAGAACGATTTCATTTTCCTCATGAAAATTCGATGGTGCCTCCGTCACTTAACTCCAAAAATAAAATGGTCGGCGGTCGTGATGGCCTTATAAATAATTTCATTTTTTATCGCACAATAATAAAAATAGAAAAATGTAAGCAAATTAAGCGGTCATAGTATCAGAAATTATTGTAATGGTGTCCTAATTGCTAAGCTATTAATTTCAGGGTATCGAAAACGGAGAATTAGGGCCAGTATCAACCAAAGAAAAGCAGAGCTTAGCCGATTTCTGTTTTAAAAAAAAGTATGAGTTGCCACGTAGGTCGCATAGGTGGATACAAATTTATTCCCGCCATTTTCTTTGAAAAAAATAAAAACAGATTTTTCGAACCTACTTTGCTCTCACGAGTAGCTTTCATTGCTCACCGTTTTGGTAAATTTCAGTTTGACATTTTTTGACAACAAAAATTGTGTTTTTAATTGCATTCAAAATTGTGCGCTAGCAGTCAACGATGCATAACAGCAGTTAACGTAGTGATGGTTAAATATAGGTTTACTATTCTGTAACCGTGAGAAAATCTATTGTATTACTTATGTATGTATACACATCTTTATCCAACTACCTACTTTTATATTCATTTTAACAACTAACACGTTTGAAAAAATAAACATGTATTTAAAGTTACCAGGCAATTTAATATTCTCAGATAGTTGCAATATAGTAAAATTAAATTATGGTACCTAGTTAGTATGTCAACTACCTAAAAGGTTAACTAAATTAAGATTTAACTAAGATACTAATTGCTGGAAAAAAACTTCCTTAGCAATATGGCCGCTAATTGTGGTATAGTTTGCAACTTTATACCGTTTCTGTATCCTTAATTTTTATAGTACCTAGTCCTACCTATGCCAAATAACTAAAGAGTTTACATTTATCTATCTCATGGCCGATATGGCTTTGGTACCTTTTACGCAAGAGGATCTAAGTTCGGCCTTATCAACTAACTTAGGCAGCTGATTGATTCTGGCTTCATGAAATTCGAAATGAGCCCATCTGAAACTCCGAGGTGGCGTCTCTCTGGCCTTTTATTTTCGAATAACCTACGAGTACATTTCGAATCTCGAACTTCTCCTTTGAAATCTTTTCTTTTTGTATCTTGTTTGTGTTTTTGACCTCGATGAAAATTTGTTTGACCATTGTAAAATGTTGTGAAACTTTGCTATTAATATTTATTTTGAAACCAAATAAATATTTATTTTATCCTTATACATTTTTGCAAGTTTTATTGCAAACTTCAAATATAGCTGGAAATACCAAACCAATGATTGTCTAATTGAAGTTATCATTCTTTTAATCGCGCAACATTTTTAGCGCAAAAAATAATGGATACATACTTCGATATCGAACTCTGCTTCAACATGAGTTAGCAGATTGGATATACAAAAAATATATACGTATAGATACGTAGGTATAATATAAATGTATCTACTTATTACAAAGTTTTTATTAATACGAAAGTAAGTAACTTAAAAGACAAGCACAGAGCTGGCTGTCCGTTTGTTACCTTATCAAGACAAATTGGCTGAACATAATGAATATAGCTGAAATTGAAAAATAGTGTGTAAATTTATTATGATTATGAAATTACAAATCCTTAAAATGTAAACTAAAATGCGAAAAACTGCAACTGCAACATGGCGGGTTAACCCGCGGGGCACAGAACTATAAACGCAAACAATTTAGTAATTACGAAATAATAGGCCAAATACAGGAAGTTCGGAATCATCAATTCAGCAATTACATGTATGTAAGTAAGTATTGTCAAATAAAAGAGCTGACCTTATGTACTTTTAGGGTTCCGCAATAACATATTATAGAAAAAGAAACCACTTGTTTGACCCCCGTCCATTTTTGGGGACAACGTCTGAACACTGAACTATATCTGTATAGGTAAAAAAAGTAGCATACTCTTTCCTTATAACCCTGTAATACACCGCATAAAGTGAGCACGACTTTTTGCACGGAAGCCTGTGGCGGAAGTATCGACATAGGTACGCAACAGAGACTTTGTGAAGAATTCAGTTTTTGACTGTTTCACCCCAAATTTTCATAAAAACAGAAACACTCGCTTGTAATCATAGCGTTAGGATGATAAGGAACTTTGCATACTCTACTTATGCATGTATGATTATTTAGAAACGAGGGTAAAAGTTCAACGCTTAAATTCATACTCGAAGTGAGGCTCTAGTCGAATGTAAACCAAACAACGCTGAAATTAACTAGAAGTTTATTAGTTTGTGTTTCTTGCTTATTTAAAGTTTTCGTCTAAGAACATGGAAACTTGGTTTGACTTATTTTGTTAATAATCTTATTAATTACGGGAATGCTCGCGTTAAAAACGATTCATAGTAAGAGACTTAATTTTTACGTGAGTATTCCCATGTTAATTATAACAAAATCTGAGAACATGTTCAACTAAAATATTTAATGTAATGAATAATAATTGTTAGTAGTTGTTGTAGAAAGTTCCTTTTTATGAAACCTAGATTAGGTTTATCTAAGCAATAAGTTATCGTCATAATAGTTTAGTAAGTTTGAAATAGAAAACAAAAAGTTATACCTACTACAGTTATCTTGATAATCTACAACATACCTACTTATTTTAAATCATTCAAGCGGTAGAGTATAAAAATGTCAATGTATACCACCAAACTCAGATTTTTAGGTTTAAAAACACATTTTGTTTTATACGTTTCAGTTTACGCGTTTAAGTTGTAGGTATACATGATAATAATGTTGTTTATTTAGCACTTATTTTTTTAAAATCGTATTTTAGCGTTACGTCTCCGTCCAAAAGACCAATTGATTTAATTAAACAAAACTTTAAAAAAAAACTGAATCGTCCATTTTTTTATTTTCTACAGAACCCTCAAAGCACGAGACCTGGCTGCATTTTAGCGGATTTTATTTTATGTTAGCCAGTAACAAAGTTCATGGACAATAACAAGTTTCAGTTCCTGAGTAAAATATATATTATGAAGTCTACGTAATTGAGATTTCAAATAATGTCAAATAAGAATAACATTATTAAGGTAATTGTATGTTCTTAGATAATTTTATTGCTAACTTTGTCCCAATCTTCGGCAAATAAAAAAATGTTATTATCTGCCAGTATTTTTCCTCTTGGGCTATATTAATCTATTTTTAGCCTTAAGAAGGCACTGCGGGGATATCTATGATGTGACATAATAATATTACGAAGTTTGATAGGCCCTTAATTACATTATTTTTGCTTATAACGTAATACGAGATGGCATTTCTACTTACAGAATATCTTTATCCTGAATTCGTTTGAAGAAGGTAAGTAAAGAAATCTCCAGCTTGATCATGAAATTACAAAGGAATAAAAATATTGTAAATGTCAAAGTTTGGATGTTTGTTTGTTAGCCTGTATGTTTTATTTTCTATAGGCTTGCGTTTGACCGCCATCTCGCCTGATGGTAAGCAATCATGCGGTCTACGATGGAGCACGCGCGCCTATATAGAAGAAACTGATTCACTCGAGACTTGACCACCCACAGATTATAGCTACCGGGAAATACCCACTCGGGCAGAACATTCCAGTCTTTAGCGGTACGCACAATAATGGACAGTAATAGACAATAATAGAGTCTAGATTAAGATACAGGGTTCTATGAAGGATAAAATCAGCTGTTCCTATGGAAATGTGAATGACACTCGACAAAATATGTGGAACAGCCATCGATCTAATCCGACTTCGGTGGGAACAGCTAATATTTTGTTCGCGAATTCCGGGTTGCCACCATTGTAAATGTTGTTCATGATGATGAGTACCTACTTTTCGGCTTAGCACACCCTTTCCTGATAACCCTGTATAATATGATTAGTTTTAATCCCGGAATATTTAATTGTTTCTGTAAGAAACTTGGTGAAACCGTGGCGAGCGGTTAGTAATTAATAATTAAGGAATAAAGTATCAAAATGTATAGAGTCAAAGTCCTTTCATTAAACGGTAAGTAATTTAAGAAAGGAATCCAACGCCTAATTTTCTCACAACTTTGCTTGAAAAGGCACAACAAAATTGTGTGAAAATTAATTAGTTAGCCCTTTAGCGAATTTACATCTTGATTAGAAACGTTTTAGGTATAACCCGGTCACAATATCTGTGCACCTCGCTGGAATGCGGCGCCTCTCCCGCTTCCCCTGTCACCTCTCCGCGCACTCCCCGGTGCGACAGTACGGTTAGCATCTTCGTTGCCGATACACGTCCCGATAATTTTGAGATATTTTCGCTTTGTTGTTGTTTTGTTTTTTAATATTTATTGTTAAGTTTAGACATAATTATGACGTCACGAGGTCAGGTGCACAGATATTGTGACCGGGTTGTACCTCTAAACTTCATTATGGAGATGGCACCTGATGATGAAGAGGATTCATACTATGATCATCATCATCATCAGCCTGTATTGCTTCACTGCTGGGTATAGGCCTACTCTAAAAATATAAATATAGAATTCTAAAAATTCTTAAAATATAAAATCTCTCTGTTTTCTTCATACGAGTACTATGAAATAAAATAATAATAAAACATTAATTTTTTATTTCAATTTTCGCACAGAAGTAATTTGCATTAATTATTAACCATATTGATAGTCCATGAAGTTTTTAAAGTAAAAACTATCCGCTTTAAAGTTTTTATAATTGCTATATCATTATTTCATACACCTGTAAAAAGAATCACGCGATTAAACCGATGGCATGTATATAGCTCGTTAATACAGAATATCCTATCTAGTTAAAATAATATTTACAAATAAACAGTTTCACATTCAAAAGGCGCCAAAGATCTACTTTATCCATTTTTTTCTTTTACTATATAAACTGACGAGGTATGGACACATTTTGTTTTAGTTACACGAGACTACTCACGTATGTTTGAGGCGGATACTTCGACTATAGTTTCGATCGCATCCAGTAATCTTTTTCAAGAAGTGATTAAAGACCTGACGTGACCTGACCTTTACTTTCTTCTTACATACAAATACGAGTACATTATGCAACCTTTAATCTTCCCACTGCTGGGATACAGGTCTACCCTCGAAGGGTGATTAGGCCGTATTCCACCACGCTGGCCAAGTGCGGGTTGGTGGATTCACACACGCCATTGAATTTCTTCTCCGGACCTATGCAGGTTTCCTCACGATGTTTTCCTTCACCGAAAAGTCGGCCTTTCTTTTTACTCTAAAAAAATAAAGTATCTTTTATTTATGAAAGAAACTTCGCTTGAGCCCTCATTTTTTTCCAAACAATATAAATTAATGAAAAGGCTCAGAAAATTAATTTGTTTACTTATTTTAAAAGTTTAAGCTTTTCCGTTCCCGCGATGCCGCAGTAGTCAAATTTTGGGATGAGTATTAAACCAATTTAGTTAAGTCTGTGGACAATGAAATTGAGTAATATTAGGTACTAGTAGGTACAAATCTATATATATAAAAATGAAACCCGTTTTCCTTGGTCACGGCCTCACGCGTGAATGGCTGGACCGATTTCACTAATTCTTTTTTTGTTGTATTTGTTATTATTAGGACAAGGTTCTTACGAAAAAAAATATTAAGGAAATCTCTCAGAAATATTAAAAACCTTAAAAACAGCCCTTTTATTTTTCCCATACAAACGTTTTCTAACTAAAACGAGCTTTATTGCTATTGTATAAAGTTCATGTTGAATTGCAAGCACTCACTGTTGTTTAAGCAATGTAGGTATGTTCCTAACGTCCAAGAGTCAATTTGCACTTTATTACCTCTGTACAAAGTTCAAATTCAATCATATCTATCAAAACAGTGTGCGTTTTATACTGATAATTTTTACTATAAATTGACAAGTTAGCATCAACAAACTACGGTTGCTATAGTTACGCAATAGCATGAGAATAGAGGTTATAACAAAGAGTTCCTATAATTATTCTTGTGACATATCTAAATAAATGCATACACAATTCACCGGGTGGCGTGACACTTCCGATCTGTCATCGGAGCGGTGCGGACGTCTCCGGTGCGTTGTGTTCCTGCTTACTGATAACTAATGGTTGTTTTACTATACCTTTACCTAAAGATAAATTGTAGACATCACATTGGCGACGAGTAAAAGCGCAGTAAGTAAAATTACGCTCAAATTATGTACCTGCTAACGGAAATTGGTCAATAACAAAACTATTTTTTTCAAAATTGTAAACAAAAGAAAGACAAGTAGCATCATGTAGGCATTGAAACAACTGACGTGAAATCGCGCTATATCACGTATGCATGCATTTGTGTATACCCTCATACCAACTAAAATGGTCATGCAAGGTTTGAACCAAAACATTGTGATTCCAAAAAATCAGATAAGCGATTAGTCTCGAGTCTCGACACTCAGTTGGAAAACTTGCACTATTGACATTATATTGATTGTGTATTATCAGACCTACCTGAAGTGTGAAAATAACTACCTACTTTATATTATTTCAAAATAAGTAGTTATCGTAATGAAATAATTGGATAGGTAACGAGTATAGTATCATGTTGTAGACCAAAATCTGTTCGCATATACCTATCGAATGTTGAGATTCGATCAAAAACCAAAATGTTCCAACGAAATATCGTTAACTACCCGCACCACCCTACAAGTACCACTTCGATATTTGAAGTCATGTGATACCTACTTATATCACAATTAAAACGGGGTATGGTAAAAAGTGCCATAAAATCATATCTAAGGCCAAGTTTCGGATCAGTAAAACCGAATATATTTCAAATACTGTCTATCGTTAGCTTACAAAGCCGAGTCATGTCGCGCTAACGACACTCTTTACTACCTAATATCAAGCAACCTTTTTTTTAAAATGAAGTTACGAATAGGTCTAGGTACCTCCTATTATACCTATTAATGGTGCGCAAGCCTTATCAAGGTCAAATGCCTGTTTTCTAGGCCTAACGTAGTCATTATAATAAATAATTGTTTACAAATAATTGAAGTCCGTTAGTGACTCTGTAAATTAGTCATTAAAATATAATTTGTTGGAACAAAATCACACTTTTCTTTGCATAATACAAAATACATTTCCTATATATGGAAAATTAAAAAAATATATATAAAATAACAAAAAAGAATAAGAATAATAAAAGAAACAAATAATAAAAACGAAAACTAGAATACTAATATTAGTATTCTGAGGTTGCAATATTATGAATTTGAGATTGAAATTAAGAAATTAGATTCATAATTATGTATTTCTCTCCTAAGCAACGTTACTTATTAGAACGGCAGCTAACCGAGTTCCACGATAGACAGATCAAAATACAACAAGTACCAGCCTTAATAAAATTGAAAAAAAAAAAAAACAACAAAACAATATACCAAAAAAGAGGTCGATTTCTGCTGCCGATGTGGTAGTAAATTCCTGCCCTGCACTGATTGTATCAAATGTGGTTTCAAAAGGTCATTTCCAAAAACACTACTAAACAAGGGCCAATAAAAGAAAACGTACCAACCTCTTATCAAAACAATATACCAAAAAAGAGGTCGATTTCTGCTGCCGATGTGGTAGTAAATTCCTGCCCTGCAATGATAGTATCAAATGTGGTTTCAAAAGGTCATTTCCAGAAACACTACTAAACAAGGGCCAATAAAAGAAAACGTACCAACCTCTCATCAAATGACATAATAGGTCTAAAAAACCTAGACTAGAAGAAGCACCCAGGAATAATGAGTCTACAGCCGTAGACTAAATTTTTCTCATCGATGACGATGTAAACAATAAATTACCAGGTAGGTGAACTTAACATTAAAATGCTCATTGTTTCTGGCAGATCTAATATCACAAATGATAAAACCTGGGAATGCATAAAAAAAAAAAAATATGTGCTGATTTTGAACCAGCAAAAGTCTTCGGACAAAACGTTCTTGCCTTATGGTGCCAATCAGTCATTAAAAGTCATTTGACGCAAAAATGAAATTCGGCATGTTGTCAATGTAGTCATTAGTGACAAAATTCTACATAATAGAAAATGGTTTTATGAACCCTTTTTGGAAAAGAAAACTGAATTTTCCACAATGAGCTAAAACTAGGCGTTGTTGTAAATCTGGGGGCAGTGCACCTCACCAAGTCGAGCAAGGCACAGCCTGTACCATCTTTTCCTGAAGCTATTCAGGCCATTTTCGTAACTTTGTTGTCAAGGAAGAGAGAAGTCTGAATTTTTGTGACCACGAGAACATCAAAATAAATAGGTATAATACAAGTTTCATTCAATTTGAGATGAGAAAGTAGTTTATGAACTATTGCAAGTCAAAGTATCTTCAGTTTGTCACTGACTTACTGAAAAATCTCATCATAATTCTAAGGTACTTCTAGCAGACACACAGGCTTGAAATTCTAAACACATTTATTGTTTAGCCAATACATATATATATATGAAAATTCAAATATACCACAATTTCAGTCAAGTTTTCGAAACTTCGTAAATAAGTTTGTAATCCTATGTAAAGATAGGTGATTGCAAAGTTCATTTTGTAGTTCACATAAACCTGACGTGCAAAGAAATAGTACCCGCGAAACTGGTCAAGAGCGAGTCCGACTAGAACAAGGTTACGTAACTAGGTAACATTTAATGAAGATTTATTTATTTCTGGTCAAATTATAAATCCCTGGTTGTTTAAAGCTAGAAATTGATCATTTTAATGATCATTAAACGTATCTTTTGATTGCGTTGGCTTAGAAATTTCTTTATTTCATTGCACCAAGGGATACAAATGATACAATACAATAATTAAATTGACAAACATAGTAAAATACATAAAATAAAGTCACAACAGGCGGTCTCATCGCTAAGAGCGATCTCTTACAGACAATCGTGGTATATGTTTTTAAAAATATTTTTACACTTTAACTTTTCCTTTTGGGGTATATAAACCTAAAAGGAAGAGATTGTCAAAAACAACATGAAAAACATTGTTAGTGTAAAAAATATGAAATCTAATATAAAACAAAGTTAATTAATTTATTCAGTGCCTAGCATGAGAGTATCTATCTGACAACTTTGTGATAAATTACCGAATTAGTTTTCTAACATTTTGTAGTATCCGTATCAATGTTACACATCTATTCCTATATATTATTCCTATAATAAAGCAGTACGACTTGACAACCGCTCTGGTTGCATGATGGTGATCTTATTGAGGAAAAACAGAATAGTCATACCAGTTAAGCTGTGTAAGTAAGTTTTGCCAGGAGCCCATGAAGGACTTTCAGGCATTGAAAACAAAAATTTAGGCTACTCACGAAAGTCTGGTGGCCTAAAGACACCAAAAGCACCGTAAAAACAGCAGAGGTTACTTTGGTATCAGCTCCAAATCAGTACCTATAAAAAAGGCGTGAATTTTGTATTCAAGAATTTGAAACATTCTACACCGAACAAGGCATTACTTTTACGTACGTATTGAATTAGCCTCAGAAAACGCGATGAGGTTGAGAGGCAAAAGAGGGATATCTTTATACGACTGCAAATTATATCCTTAAGCGACTGCGAATCAGTCAATGTGAAAAATCTAATTAAAAAGATAATTTGCAAACATACTTAACGATGTAAAACAGCACACCTCATCCAGCATCCCTACACAGGAAAATCCCCGTCTAGGCTGTAGAACAGCTCGGACCATTTAGAGACAAATTATCTTTTAACAGACCTGGAAAATGATAGATTTCGAAATCCGAGATCGAGACAGAAATGAAAGAGACATGGAGATTACACGAAGAAAAAAAAGGTGTGAATAAAGAATTTTAGTTGGTGAGAAAGTGTACGTAAAAACCTAATTAAAGAAAACAAATTAGTCTCAGAATTTGATCCAGCACCTCAAACTGTTGTTAGTGCTGAAGGAAGCGACATAAACATAAGGAAAGAGGAAACTGGACGGGAGTACATAACACATGAGACACGTGGACATAAGGAACATCGTACATTTAAAGATAGAAAGAAAATGGAAAATGGAAATTTAAACATAGAAGGAACATCGTACATAATATGCAGATCAATGGAAAATTATCGCTCGGGAAGAATCGTCTAATTAACTACCTAGTTGTTTTGATAATTTTGATGATTGAGTTTGAAACTTGATTTTTGTTAAAATATTGTTTTAATTGTAATTAAGAAGTTTAATTGAATATGTTAATTTCAGTTAAAATATTGCTTTGGTTAATAATGCAAAAAACTATAAAAAGGAAGAGATGTGACATATCTAAATAAATGCATACACAATTCACCGGGTGGCGTGACACTTCCGATCTGTCATCGGAGCGGTGCGGACGTCTCCGGTGCGTTGTGTTCCTGCTTACTGATAACTAATGGTTGTTTTACTATACCTTTACCTAAAGATAAATTGTAGACATCACAATTCTCAACACCTTTGGTCACGCCATCACGCGTGAACGACTGGACCGATTTCAATTTATTCTACGTTTATCCCAAAGTCTACCCGTGCGAAGCCGGGACGGGCCGCTAGTTAGATATAGTTACTACGTAACAGATATATAACTTATATACAAAAACTAAAATACTTACGTAACACAGGGTTTTAAAGAAAGGGTATGCTAAGCCGGAAAGGCCTAATAGTACTCATCATTATGAACAACTAGGACTTTATTATAGGGCCAACCTGGAAATACTGAAAAAAAATCAGCTGATTATTTAAAATATAAATATTTTATACAGCTTGTCGAGTATCGGTGGCATTTTTATTTGGAACAGCTGATTTATTTGATAATTTCTGGGCCCCATAGTAAAACTTGTTCATAATGATGAGTACTATGAGTCCTTTTACGCTTAGCATATCCTCTCCTTATAACCCTGCATTAACCTACTCAGTCCAGCCTCGTCTTAAAAACTTACTAAACAATAGCTTACTTTAGAAGTTTGATGAATAGTATTTTTGGCGTTATAAGTATGATTGCGTTTCGTAAACTCGTTGTCAAAGTTAGATTGGAATTATTGCCCTGAAATCAATCACGAGTTAGAAAAGTTTTTAGTCAAACTGTTATTATGATTTATAAACAGATTAACATTACATATAACAGTCACCTTTCGCGTAAAAAATAGTCTTGATATATATTTTTAATAATTTAAATTTTTAATTATATTTTTTTGTTGTTAGATGATAGTCGTACCTACGTTGAAAACAACAGGAAAGCCTCCGCCATAATTATCAGTTATCTAAACGTTAACGTCATTGTTCTTTAGAAGACCTTTAACTGATTATAAAGTAGTTGTAACTTAACTACATGTACTGTATGCTAATTGGCTATTACATTGCAAAATCTGTCAAGGTTTTTTTTTCTGTGCACCTAATCTGATATATCAGATAACTGCTTGACTTGGAGCTTGATTTATCTTCCACTATCTATCTATGGGGCTCAGCCGATATACTTTGGCGAGACAGGCCCCCTAGCCAAGTTGCAATTCTATGATCGTAAACTCTAAACAGAGTTATAAGGGTTTGCTAAGACGAAAAAGGCTCATAGAACTCATCATTATCAACAACTGCTACCTACTATGGGCTGGTCCCATAGTATTTACATAGTGAGGAGTCCCATAATATCTACCTAGATAGTGAGGTCTAGGAGAATATGCGTTATGTACTCTCCTCTTCCGAAAAATATTCGGAAGTACCTAACACACCGAAAAACGATAAACACACCAAAAACACCGGAAAAGCTGAAAAAGTAAAACCACGTTTATCAAAAAACATCAACGTTAATTTCCTCTATCTCAGTTTATCCTATTTCGTAATTTAACTGCTATTACAATGAGAGCATTGGCTATAACACGCTATGGATATTATTCTGCCATCGAATGCCTATGTAATTTAATAGACATCAAAGACCTAATATCTCACAGACGTTAGATTATGAATCAGACTTGGAATTGGCATTACAAGATCAGCAGCCAGTTACTTTGTGCGCGAGGTAAGATAGAATAAATCAATACAATATTACATTACATAACACAGTTTTTACACACCTAACAAATTACAAGAAAAAACTAAAACTATGTGAAATTACATTCGGTACTACAAGGGCAGCTCACAAAATAATTCATAAATAGGTTAAGTACCTATTTATGAATTATTATTATTATGATACATTTTAATAAGCAGAATGTAATCTAGTACAAAGAATAGTTTCTATAATTGTATGTGGTCCAGCATCTCGTTTAATGGCGTGTAATTGTTGGACGTAACAATTCTTATAGGCATATTTTGTACTAGTGTGTTGCCTGAAAATATTCGACCCTTAGCGTGTGTCTATTGGATGGTAAGCCGTCGATAGACACCATTAGAATGTGATGTTTTCCCTCCATTATGTTGACGGCCTTCGTGATTACAACGTTAGACGGCCTGAGATAGTTTATTTAAAGGTAATTTATTTGTATTAAAGTTTAAGATAGACAAAATAGCTCGGATGTCACAGTGGAGTAGTACCGTTTTGGAACGAAAGTCTAAAATAGAAAAATTACTTAAACTTTTGCCACAGTCTCTGAGCGACACTTTTTAGACCGGAACAGACTTTTAATCTGTATTAATAAAAAGATAGATTGATTGATCAGTGCTTCTAGAAGAAAATGTACTTAGTATAGCAATGACCGAATAGAAATACACAGGATACTCAATGCTCACATATTATATTACGAGTACGAGTAGGTACACTAAGAACGTATAGTTTATTAAATCTATATCTAATCTATATTAAGTATAACGATTAGCCACATATGAGTAAGTCAGGTTTATAAAATACCTCGGTAGTTAAACCCTTGTCAAGCGGTATTAGGACTGTTTGAGGCAGTTCTGGAATGTCTCCTATAATAGTGGGGTTTAATACTATTAATCATGTTGTCTTTGGCATAGCATCTGGGGTCGAAGATGAATTTAGGGATACTATTTGAGACATGGTAAAGGGCTGAAGACCCGTCGCCGTTCTAAGTATACCTCTAGATAGAAGGATGAAATGAAAAGACCTTCAGGAACTTGAAGGTTGTCTGGACGAGATCGCTCTTAGCGCTGAGACCGATTTTTGTGCTATTCTCTTTTGTGGTATCCGCAAATTTGAACTACGACGAGTTGAAAAAACACTTCCTCATTTTTTCACTTTTCCAATAAACGTAGAAAATAAGCGCCTGCGTAATAAGTTTTTTCTCAACCTTCCTATAAAGATAAAAACGAAAGTTTTCTACGAACTGACCTACGATTCATATTCGCAAAGGCATCGGTTTCACACCGAGCTCATAAATAAAGATTTTAGGCCAGATACAAATTTGCCGTTTGGCAAAGTTTCGTTTTGAGTAACAGGTGCATCAAGGAACTTTAAAATAAGGGTGTATTTCAATTGAGTTATCTGAACTAAAATTTAAATAATTAGAGAATGCGGTTTGGTCCAATATTTAGAATTCAATTATGCACTATTGATAATACTTATTCTTTGATTTATATTTCTTATATTCTTATATTCTTTAATTATATTCTTTGATAAATAGGTATTAAATTGATTTAAAGATATATTTTTAACGATTATTCTCAAATACTACTGAATCGATTTCAAAAATTCTTGCAACATTTTAGAATGCTACATTATCCCTGAATAGCATTAGGCTATATTAAATTTCATACCCATGCAACGTCGGGGCAGGTTGCTACACATTATGTACCAAAAATGTACCTTACTCACTTCCACGAGAACTAATGCACGTCGAATAAGGATCTCCACGATAAAAACTTCTTAGACTTTGACTTAAGCTTACGGCTCTTAAAGTTAAAATCCCTTAAACTTAAGAAAGTTAAACACAATAAGGTTTTGCTTGGGCGCACGAAACGCTCAGTTTGTAAGCGACCTTACTCAATCTAAATTCAATGTACGTATCCTTACAACAGTCCTGACAAGTATTCCATATTGATCGATTGTTGGGCATAGGTATTCATCAAATGTTCTTTTGCTATTGTTGTTAGACCTTTCTCCAATGGTCAGTAATCAATTTGGCATTGCACAAGGATGTGCAAAAAGTTAAACCACGCCAATAGTTAATTCATAAAATGCGTAACAATTCAATAATGACGTGACCTTCGTTTTTAGCTGTCGTAAAATTACAATAAATATCCACCGAAGTATTTAAATAAGTAATAAGTATTTTTCTAAGTACAGTGCTGTACTAAAAAGCTAAACCAAAACGTTTCTTACTTGACGTGTCTTGATTTACGCAGACGGAATTTTTCATTGACGAAAACTGATTAAAACAAAGTGAAAATTCATGTTCGCTTCGTCGGACCTTATCGTCGGGTATTCAGGGTTATGACAGATCCTATCACAAACATACGGGTGTTTTGTTTTATGTAAATGAGTATGTAAATTGTACTATAAATACCCCTTTCTCGGTGTCCTCAATTGTTAATTGTACATAAGTGATAGTGAATATGGGATTGGTCTTGCGGAGTGCGGTTTTAGTTCTCTTGGTTGTGGATGGTTTTGGTAAGTAAACTGGACAGACATACATAATGTACCACCTGTATTTTTCAATAAGGGTTTCTTCAAGACGCTAGTAAAATTATACTTTAAATTTAAATATTTTAATGGCAAAGAGACTAGACTTATTTAATGATTCAAATATTTCAATGGCAAAGAGACTAGACGTTTTAGGAGGAAAGAAGGAGGTATAGATATTTCAACCGCTGCTACGAACACTATCGAAACTGCAAAATCACGTTTATTTTCATTGTACCAATATTACGAATATTTTAAAAAACTTATAGGAAAACAAAAAATAAAAAATGACATCTTTTAAATCGAATAAAACTAAAACACATTTAAATTTGGTCAATTTTTTACTTTGAATTGGTCTCCAGTAAAAAATGCCTTTTGCAGTTTCGAAAGTGTACAAACACTATCGAAGTCGATTTATCACTCTTGGAAGACTCAATAAAATCTACAAGGTGAAAAAATCAAATTTTTTTTGGCGTAAATTGAACTCCTTTATCTTGAATTGTCTGTCCGAGAGGAAATTTCATTCGACTGTTGATTTAATTTCTTTATTTTATTTTCTAACGAGAGCTTTTAACACTTATTTGCAGTCCTAAATAAAATTGTCTCAATGGTAAAAGGAGAGTCTTCGAGTTCAACTTTGAACTTTTAAACGAGGCAATAGAGTAGAAAATCGTGGAGCGTGTTCTGTCTGTTTTTTATTTCGTTCGCCAGGATACCTTTCTTTATTAGATTAAGTGTTGCTGAAAATGAAATATACGAGTAGGTACCTGAGAGTTTAACTTTATGGTAGGTACTTTTGTAGCATTTTCTTCTGCAAAATGATTCGTCTCGATTTTTATGATATAAAAAATGTTGCTTACTATTTTTTTTAAAGAGATATTATAGAATGGAAAATTAAATGAACTGCCTTTGTAATGTACGAGTAAGTACGAAATTATTATCTTTATGTTTAGATCGCCGATCGGTTTGATTCTACGTTCTGATCCGGACTGGCTCCTTTGTTTCCTAAAATATATACCTAATCTTGGATTACTCAGCGTCAGAGTGGGTAGAATTATCTTTTCAAACTGCCTGCGTTCTTCATATTCGACCACATCGCCGCTTACCAACAGGCGATTTAAGCTCAAACGCATATATATTTCAAGTCTACGCTTGAAACCGTAACTTATTTGTTAGTTGATAATTTTAAGCTTAAAACCATTTTAAAGTCTTACGATAACATGTTTTCGAAGAAAAAAAGTTGAAAATTACATTCTCCTACGAAACAAGGCTAAGTAACTTATGCACCATGATGATGATGATGACGATGCATTCGAAGCCGATTTCGGCTACGGCGGCCACATTTTCTGTTGGTGGTAGATTACTGATGCGTCATAGCTTTGAGCTAACAAGATTCTTAAAATTTCCTGATTTAGGCACTTTGAAACTCATAGCATATTCGATATTGTAAATTTATTACAAACTTATTAATAGATAACTTATGCACCATAACTTTGAGCTAACAAGATTCTCAAAATTTCCTGATTTAGGCACTTTGAAATTCATAGCATATTCGATATTGTAAATTTATTACAAACTTTAAGATATTTCTTCAGGAAGTAGGACTGAATATCAATATCTTGAAGAGAAGTTGAAAATCACATTGAAATATTAACTTAAATCGTAATAAAAGGAAATGTCACTGTAATCACAGACTCAGACAAAAAAATATTATGTAGAACTTTTCCGATTTTGTACACCTACAGTTTGTACACGTGTATTTTAAATCATTTGACTAAACGCTCTGTACCAGTACTAGCCGAGGATCTGTAAGCGGTTTTTCTGTGTCCAAGCTTACATCGAAAAATCGTGACGAAATATGTGAACGAAACAAATGTATACAGGGTTAAAAGGAAAGTGTATGCTAAGCAGAAAAGGGCCCACAGTACTTATCATTATGAACAACTTTTACTATGGAACCAACCCGGGATTCGCGAAAAAAAAAATCAGCTGTTCCATACATTTTGTCGAATGTCATTGACATTTTTCCGTAGAACCTCTTATTATTTTCGCGAATTCAGGGTTGGTGCCATAGTAAAAGTTGTTCATAAAATTGAGTACCATGAGTATTTTTCGACTTTGAAGTGGCACTAGCCCTGCCACGTCCGTGATACTGCTATGATGTTTGCGGACAGACCTGAAATACCTACACTTTAAGTAACTCCTAAGACTATAAATACCGTCTATTTATCAATATCATGTTCTTTTACAGCATCTCCCTATGACTTCATCAACTTCCCCACTTTGCATGAATTCCTGACCAGCCCCATGACATTCGAGAACCGCATCGTGGGAGGCCAGGAGGCGAATATCGAGGACCATCCTTACCAGGTCTCTTTCATAGTGAACAACTCCTTCTTCTGCGGTGGCTTCATCATCAGCGAGGACTGGATAGTGACTGCTGCTCACTGTGCACAAAAGTAAGATAAGAATCCTTCTAAAATTAGATATATGAAATTGAGTTTGGTTGTTTGTTGCGCTTTTATACCTAAACTACTGAACCGATTATCATCAAATTTTGTGTAGGTGCACGTTGTCAAGGATACAGAAAAGGACATAGGCAACTTTTCATCATCATCGTCATTTTTCATCACCGTGCGGATTGAATCACGAGCTAATACTTAATAGTTTTAAAATATAATTTTTGATTTAAGATATTATAGTGATTACTACAATCACTGTGAATTATTTTTGGAATTCTGATTTTCAGAAGTATAGAATTTTTATGATGGTTAATTTTTTTCTTGACTTGACGTGCCTTTTGCAGAGTCGACCCAAAAACTGTAGTTCTCCGAGCTGGTAGCTCCTTCCGGAAGAACGGAACAGTCATACCCATAGCAGAAGTGATCGCTCACCCGGAGTACGACCAGCCAGCGTTTGACAAAGATGTTGCTGTGATGAGGACCGAGAAACCCATCGAGTTCACTGACACCATACAACCCATAGATTTGCCACCACAAGGGAGGCCAATGAAAGGAGGTTCCATAATCAATGTCAGTGGATGGGGCAGGACTAAGGTTTGTTGTCAAAATCACTAAGTGATCAGCGATCAATCACAACAAGTTTTAAAGTTTTATTTACCATTATTTTCTGAACAATTTCTTTCTTACTAACAAACAATTAGCACTCATGTATTAAATAAAACACGAGGAAGGCATTGACTCCCAAGGCACGGGTTTTTAACACCCAGTTTGGAAGACAGGGGTTATAAAAGTAATGTAGGTACTTACAATTTTTTTGAATAATTTTTTTTTTGTCTTTAGAATTTCTAAGTTTTTAACGATAATTTTGCTCGTTTCGTCACTTAATCAAATAAAAAAAATTAAAAAAAAAGATAAGACCACATTTTGTGCCCTATTCTTATAATCGCTACTGTGCTTTTTTTGTGCTTTCCTTTTTGTGGTTTCAATAATTAATTATTTTATTGTAACTCCAGATATCTCTCGCTCTCTCTTTCTATCTTCTGTCTCTAACTTTTTCTAACAATATTAGACTAAAGCTCGGCTAAGTATTGAGGCAAACATCAAAGCGGTTGTTGATATTCCTGTTATCATAAAAACCGCTTCCCGCCTCAGCTATCACGGCTGTCTGTTTTTCCATATTGAATATCCTTTTGTGAAATGGAAAAACCAACCCCTAATACGACAGGAAATGAATGTCGTATTGACACAGATTTTCATATTTATAACGGCTTTCTTTGAAATACAAAAACCAGTTTTTCTTCCTATTTGAAAGTAATTTATATCATTCCTCATTTATATTTAAAGCTGCTTTCAGTTCGTTTGGTCTAAAAGGTTTTGAATTGCCAAAGTGTGTTGAATATTTTTGTGACTAACTGAGTGTGAAATCGTAATTGCTTTTGATTTTCAAACGTTTATTTCGTTTAAATCTAGGTTTTTTTTTTTTTTTTTTTTTATTATGTTCACAGAACTGGACATACACTGACAAAAACTTAACAAAATATATAAAAATAGTCGTATGTGTACTACGTCCTTCTTGGAGTGAACACAGCATACTTAAGAAAATAGTTGTGCACTGTTTACAAATAAGACCAAATAGCAAAAATACTAAAAATAAACAAAAATTACAATTTTAAACAAATAAATTCTCTGAGTATAAAAGTCTCCGAAAAGAAGAGACTGATGAACCGAAGATGTCGGTTTTACTACAAATGCTGTTATAAAATAAATAATAGTTAAAAAAAAACTAAAAAAACACGCTTTTTATAAAAAACCGAACTAAAAAAATTGAAAATAAAATTTTATAAATTTAAATTAAGAATAGGGTTGAAAATTTCAATAAATATAAATTAATAATAGTGTAAATAAATAAATATATGTATTTTATTTTTAAAAAAAAATATAATTCCCACGACTGTATCTATTTTATTATTTTTTGGTTTTTAGTACATTTTTTTATTGTTTTTTAAAACCGTTTAACTTAAAAATTTTTTTTACCTATTTTTATTTTCTAGTTTTTAGTTTTTATTGTATATAGTACATTGTATTATACTGGTTGAGCACTTTCATTTGATACCCATATTGATGGGATCGATAAAACCTACGTTATCCGCCATTTTGTAGCGGCCGCCATCTTGTATTTCAATTTTTTATAGTATATTGTATTCTGCTTGTTGAGCCCTTTCATTTGATACCCATATTGATGGGATTGATAAAACCTACGTTATCCGCCGTTTTGTAGCGGCGGCCATCTTGAATTTATAATGATAATGAATAAACATAATTGTATTGTCACCAAAATCCAAAGTGTATACAAAATTTCAGATTAATCGGTTGACAGGAAGAGGGTGAAATTTGAATTACTAAATTTGACCCAAGAAAGAAAAAAGAAAACGTGAGCTAAATAAAACCGTTTAAAAATAGTGTGTTTGGTGAAACGAGCGGTTAGCAGAGTGCTCGCTCTACCCTGATCAACGTCCCAGGGCCGGCACTGTGCGCTTATCCCAACTAATATTATAAATTAGCTACACCCGGCGGTTTCACCCGCTGTTTTTTTTCTCATATTTAAACCTTTTAAACCTTCCCTGAACTTTCACAAATAGTTATTTCAAGATCAAAATTAGCGAAATCGGTCCAACCGTTCTCGAGTTATAGCGAGCCAAACGAACAGCGATTCATTTTTATACGAGTAGGTATTTATAAAAACATTTATTTTTCCCGAAAGATAAAAACCTTGTTTGTCAAAAAATATGCGAGCGAAGCCGCGGGTAAAAGCTAGTACCTATTGTATAAAATCAAAGATGGAAAGATTGGTTGTCGGTTTTGGGTTAACATATTTTTTCCTTTCAGCAAGGTGCGAGCAGTATTCCAGATAGGTTGATGGAAGTGGAAATTCCTGTGGTATATTACGCGGAGTGCTACCTGGTATATTTCGGCACCCTTACAAGGAACGAGTTCTGTGCCGGCAACTTCTTTTTAGGCGGACAGGGAACCTGTCAGGTAACTTGTTTATTGATTCGCACTTTAGGATACGAAGTAACTGTTATCTAATCTGTGCTTTAGGTATTTTGTTCTTTCAAAGCGGTCGTACTCATTGTGCATTTGTGTAAAGACCCCGCGTTGACTGTAATTATTTTAACGTGTTATGATGATTTGTTTTTCTAAACGCTTTGATTAAGTTAAATTTTCCTAGAAATAATTTAAATATATATATATATACTAGCGGCCTGTCCCGGCTTCGCACGGGTAGACACTATAAATTGAGATGTGAGCTATCCTATCTGTTAAGTTAGATCGAAATTTGCACACGGTGTGCAAATTTGATTGAAATCGGTTAAGTAGTTTAGGAGTCTATAGCGGACAAACAACGTGACACGTAATTTATATATGTATACTAGCTGACTCGACAGACGTTGTCCTGTCAAAAGCCATTGCGTCAATTCTATGTCAAATGTCATATTGCGTAACTATAGCAACCGTAGTATGTTGATGCTAACTTATATATATAATTTGCAATAAATTAAAATTGCGACTATAATTTGAGATTTAAACTATCCTATCTCTCAAGTTGGATCGAACTGCACATGGTGTGCGAATTTTATTATAATCGGTTAAGTGGTTTAGGAGTCCATTGAGGACAAACATTGTGACACGAGATTTATATATATTAAGATTAAGATATATATTTATTAATAGGTTTGCGTTTGACCGCCATCTCGCCTGATGGTAAGCAACGATGCGTTCTACGATGGTTTATAAGTAGGATTTTGTCAACAATGACAATGAGTCCTAGAAGTAGTTTAAGGGTTCTGCTTTCGCGTAAAGTACGATATGTACGGAACCCTTGATGACTTTTGCTTCATATGGCAGATTTATTATGTACAGATTTAATGTCAACAGGGTGATTCCGGAGGTGCAGCGATTCAGGACGGCATGGCTGTCGGTATCGTGTCCTACGGACGGGGCTGCGGCCAGCCGCTGTCGCCGAGTGTCTTTGCCGACATTTCATCAAAGATTATCAGAGAATTTATCAAGGAACACACTGGATTGTGAGAAGATTTGCTATACTGGCGTTTGAGTTTATTTCGGTCAATCTCACTGTTATGACATTTGATGAGAGCGATAGTGACCGAGATAATACCTCTATCGCCAGAATAGAGCTCAGGCCTGTCAATGACAGTCTCATATGGGTGTTAACCGGTGAGCTGTATTTTTTGCGCAGTCTTACATTTCTTAATCACCGAGTAGGTCAAAAAGCAAAACAGCAAGTGTTCTCTGAAAATCTTTATACCACTATCAATTTTTTCATTAATAATGTTCAACATTTGTCGTAAAAATGTCACTTCAGAAAATGGATTTGTTTTAATTTATTAATTGTTTTAGTGCTTGTTCGAGTTTAAATAATTTAAGTACACTTACATACTCTGTAATTGTTAAGTAATTTAAGTTATAATTATTAACACTTAAGTATTAGTAATTACAATTTGCGAGTACATAACCTGTTTTATGTGAAATTGTCATAGAAATAAATGAAAGAAAACTAAACTACATGTTAAGAATTACCGGCTCTGCCTCGTTAAATCGAATAGGTATTTTCCGGGTTCGAAAAATAATCCTCCGTCCTTCCTTTCCTTCTTTATATTTATCTTTGGAGTGGAGTGCTATTAAGAGCTCGGACAAATCAACCGAATCAGGGACCAGATATTTTATTTAAGTGGACTAGTTTACTCAATAAGACCAAATCAAACGACCAAACCATTTTTTTAACCGACTTCAAAAAAGGAGGAGGTTATCAATTCGTCTGTATGTTTTTTTTTTTTTTTATGTTTGTTACCTCATAACTTTTGACTGGGTGAATCGATTTTGATAATTCTTTTTTTATTAGAAAGCTGACGCTTCCCATTTGGTTCCATTTCAATTTAGTCCAGTTCTGATAATGGTATCCATGAGAAAACCATATAAGTCTTAAATTTGCATTAAGTACGTGCGCGACTAATAGATGAATAACTCAATAGTCGGTCTTTTGAAGTCGGTTTTTGTTTTTTGCTTTGTAAAAATAATGTTCTTGTTTAGTCCAATGATTGGCTTGCGTTTGACCGCCTTGCTTGATGAAAAGTAATTATGCGGTCTACGATGGAGAACGCTTGCTTATAAGATACCGATTCACTCTCGACCTGAAAATAAACATATTATAACCATCGAGGAACACCCACTCAGGCAGAGTCAAAAATGGCTATATTTGACGAATTTCATCTAAATCTGCCATGGCGTTACTGAGGTGAATGCCAAACATGCCATATTTACAAACATTCGATTTTATACTGTTAGTTTGACTGTATATTCAGGGTTAAGAGCTTAGAGTGTACTAAGTCAAAAACACGGATAATTACCTATGTATTAATTACTTATTATTCAGAATAACATTTAAATGGGGTTAACACTAATATCGTAAAAGTTTTTTTTTTCCCCAGAAAAGAATTAAGCTATTATTTTAGTATTAGTATGCATATTATTTGAAACTCAACGAAATGTATGTAAATGTTTATCGAATTACCAGTATTTACTACAGTATTTTATTTTAGTAGGTACTATGTTTTTGGCATACTGACTGAAATTTGTATTTTATTGTTTATCTATTCACATTGTATTCTCTATTCACAGTGCACCAGTCTTATGCATTTAGAACACCAAATTAACGAAACTAGTATTTTTCCACGAAGAAACACACCTTCAGTGTCCTTGAGGTACCTACTCGTACAGTCCAGATTTGGTCAATCATTAATCATAATAGTATCACGAGAGTTCGCTGAAATCTGAATACAGAATTCTTGTCAGAAAAAATAGAAATTTTGCTTTTTAACTTTTCACAGGCACTGTCCAAGTCATGCACAAACTACGTCAGCCGAACTACGGTAGCGCTCAGTTTTAAATACCACCACCGGTCACCCATCAGAATACTGACTATGTCATTGATTGCTTAACATCAGCGATTGATTATGAAGACCTAGTCGCGCTATGCTACCAGCATTACAAGCTAAAAATTGTGCTAAAACTCTAGACAAAATTTACATAAAAGAGAAATAACTGTACAAGATAAAACCTCAATAATTTCTAATATCAAATATCAAACAATGTTATGAATCACAAAAAATTCAACAAGTTTTGAAACTTCACCCCCACTCCATCTTTACTACGTCAAACTCGTAACTTGTACAAAGTTACGCGTACCTTGTTTTTTCTGAAAACTGAACATTTTCTTTTAATTTTTCATGTTCTAATTTTCTCTCTCAGTAATTCGATCGAGTCACGTCCGTTACTAAGAAAGGCAATTCATGGTGACATTTTTAACAAGCCCTTGATTAGCAGACTTCCTGTCGTGGACGTAATTAAACGTTACACAGGATATAGTGATACTGCGATACTATGATTAAGTAGGTAGGTATATGAATTATCCTCGTCTTGATTAGAGGTTTTTTCTTGATAAGTCCCTGAAGTTTCTAGAATTGTTAATTATCTACTTCTGACAAATGATGAACATAGAGCTAGATTTTACTGACCTGGTTTTTTATGGCTCAAGTTATATGAGAGTAGTACCGTGCATTTATAATAAAATGCAGGGTTTTAAGGGAACAGTATGCTATGCCGAAAAGGCCTTATAGTACTCATCATTCTGAATAATTTTTAGTATAGGACCAACCAGAAAATTCGGGAACACAAATGAAACAGCTGAGTTTCTTTTTCACGATTTCACGTTCTAAATAATAAGTACTATGAGCCTTTCTTATCATCTCTTATTATCTCTTTTCTTGAAACTCTGTAGAACTAGACTCATGTAGGATTTTGAGTAACAAAAAAATACGATTATTTATGTAATAATTAGGTTTAATTCATTTAGGTAAATGGTAATTTCGAATATTTTTACGAAGTATTTTTTGTTTGTAATAAGCACCTAATTAAATGGTTAATTAAAACAAGGCAATACTAAACTTACAATCAATAATACTTAGGTACAGTAATGTCTGAAGTCATTTTTTTCATTTGAAATTGGTTTCAAGCTTTTACTAAGGCTAATTTCACAAGTGTAGCGAGCGATAATTTAAAAATGGAACATTTTTTATACAACGTTATAAGGAAAGGGTTTATTATGAACAACTTTTACTATGGGACCAACCATGAAATCGAGAAAAAAATCAGCTATTCTATACAAAAATGTCAATGACACTCGACAATATGTATGGATCATGGAACAGCAGATATTTTTTCTTTAACTCCGCGTTTTCCCATAGTAAAAATTATTAATTATGGCAAGTACTTATATTGAACCACTTTTATTTAACAGTATGAGCCCTTTTCGGCCTTGCATACCCTTTCCTTATAACCCTGTAGTGTCGTGGATTGCTCAGCACAAAATCTTACTCACGAGCCCTGTCCACGTGTTGTACCCGCCCGCAGGTGGTGACTTAATCTCACAGAAAACATGGTTCTGAAAACTATGAAATCAGCCTAAGCGCCGCATTGTATAACTACTCAAGTACTCATGTCTAGAATAATTAAGTTTTAGATTAAGCTTTTGAAGTATAAAATCAAACCTTTGATATTGAGTTTTCAAAGCCTAGTTAGGACAGTATCGGATTAAATACCTAAAACTCTCAGTCAAAGCTATGTCTCGTAGAATGTTCAACTTTTAATGATATAGAGTCTTGAGCGAACTAAAGTTTCATTTTTATGGATTCGCAGAGGTATCAATGCTACTAATATTATAAAAGTGAATGTAAGTTTGTTTGTTACACTTTCACAGGCAAACTACTTAACCGATCATCATGAAACTTTGTACACATTCTTGGAGGTATTAGAAGTAACATAAGATACTTTTTACTAACGCTAATGAAATAATTTTTATCGGAAACTTAAGTTAACCTTTTGACCGAGGGTGAAACCGCGGGGCGCAGCTAGTCATTGATAAATAGCTCCTACGGAATAGTACCCATACTAAATGGAATTGGTGTCATTGACTAATTAACTTTACTAAGGAACTGACCTTCGATTTCCGGTTTCCTTTCTGAGTAACCTTCTATCTTATCTAATAAAAGTATAAGTTCTTTTACAACAGTACTCTTAACTTATTATATTTTTAACATTTTTTTTCAGGAACAAATCCTTGTAAATATTGTAAATTTTATCTCTAAATTGGATTCCACTACTGTTTAAAATAATACTTAAGTCTACTAATATAAAAACTAAATTGGCGTAAATGATGTGTTCACGAAATATCGCTCGTCTAAAATAAAATTAGTCTAATAATTAAATTATTAAAATACAATTGAATTTTCATTATTGCGAATATCACTGGAAATTTGTTTTTAAGATCAACTAGTCCTTTTGCAAATGAGATACGTAGATACATAATTATTAATTTATAATTAATATATTTCAGTTTTAATTGTCTCCATTTATTTGCCTTCAAACTTAAAATTGCAAACAGTTGCTATTGCTTATGTTATAGTCCAAGAAATCGCGTGTCAAAAATAAACTCGAAAAAAGTAAATCTTCCTGTCTCTTTTCATCTCTTGTCTCTCTCTCATTTACTGATTTACTGTAAGTATTTGGCTCTCATTTACTGATCATAACGTAACCTGTATTTGGAGGTTCAAATAACTTTAAAACTATCAATCACAAGCATAACCTACAAAACTTACAATTTCTACAAATCGTTACACTACGAATACGTTTTAATTTGTCTTTCTTCGAGACATGCGAACAGTTCCTAAATTGCAATTCTTAAATCACGTTACATCTAAATCACAGTTTCTCAACTATCGAGATGATGGCATAGGCAACTCCGGACACCATAGCTATAATGGAGAATATTCCTATGAAGGTGTTCTTCCAGACAACCCAGTGGAAGATGTGCAGGTCTTTGTCCCATCGCCAGACGGTCTCCACGATGGCGGGGAGCAGGAGGCCCATGATGGACAAGCAGACGGCTCCTACTAGCTCCATGAATAGTTCTAGTCTTGGGATCGCTGCTGCTAGTCCCACTGTAAAAAACAAGCAAAAAAATAATTTAAAAATAAAAAAAATTGAAGCGGCAGAAAGAAAAACATGCTTAGATTTATTTTCCAAACAAATTGTTCGACAAATAAATACTTCATACTTATATTGTGTGTATGTTTATTACCGCGTATTTCCGTAACTTCTAAATCGATTTTGTTGAAATTTTAAATTTAAATACATTAGTACCTACTTGATAACATTGTTATAGGAATTCTGACGTTTTTTTTCAAAACTTAACTGAAACGACATTGAGTTACGTTAAATTCTTTCTCGAAGTGAGAAAGTATTTCAGTGAAATTCTTCGCATTATTGTACCGTCAAATAAGTCTTTTCTCTGATTTAATTTATTTTACTAGAGTTTGTGGAAAAATGCTGAGACAGATTAAAATGGCCTGTCTTGTTAAGAAATATTTGAGTAAACAAGAAAAAATGGCTTGTTACTATTCCAAGAAAGTTATAACAAAGTCTAGAAGAGTTTTATATAACCAGCAGGTGTTTGCTCTACGAAAATAAAGTATATGGAAATAGCCGCAAATAAATTACAGAAACAATATTAGGTAATATCACTAGATAGAAGATCAGCCCAAGTTATAGGCCAAGCCTGGTTCCAAGGCTCACTGCAACACATAATTATCTAATTTGTCACTAACTTTTGCATAACGTTGTACAATTTTAGATTTAAGCGTGTCATTCTATGTGTATTTCTTTCCAAAATCAGGATACTGAACGGTAGCACCGCACCGGTTCAATGTCCTCATATTTAGACGATTTTTTCGCATAACTGACTAGTTACTATAATAGTATACTACTGATCAGGGCTCAAAACATATTTTTATGCCATAGGTGGCAAACAATAGATAGCTAGATAGATAGACAATTTTTTTATTGTTCACACCAGTATACAAGCAAAAAGGACTAAAATACTTAAAACTAGTGCAACGACTGTCAGACTTTTCGCCAAGAGCGATCTCTTCCAGACAACCTTAGGTAAGCAAACAGATACAAAGCAAACTTGTTTGGTCCCGGGTACGAACATACTGAAACGACTTATGTCAAACGAGCGCTGAAACTCCGCCAGATCAAATATTTGCCATCTGAATATAGGCACTGAACGCTACTCAACTGTTTACTGGTTAAACAAATAAATCGACTCTTGTATGCGGTAATATATTGTGAAAGGTGAATAGAGTCCTCAAAGGTAGACAAACGTACCAAAAACTGCTTTGAGTATTGGAGGTGGCCACTGTCCACTGTCTGTCTAAAGGCAGCGTGGTGACCACTCACAATGCGAGGCACACGCTTGTTTGTCATTTATTTTTATTTAAAAACTAGCGACCTGCCCCAACTTCGCACGAGTATGAAATATAATCCATGTTACTCGCTAATAATGTAGCTTTATATTAGTAAATACAGCCTAATCACCCTTCGAGGGGAAACCTATATCCCAGCAGTGGGGGGATTAAAGGTTGCTGATGATATTGTTAAAAAAAAGATATCGGTCCAGTACTTTTTGAGTTTATTCATTCCAAATATAAAAATCTTTCCTCTTTATAATATTACTGTAGATAACATCCTGTTTTCTTCCAGGGTTGACGTCCTTCTAAGTAAGAAACGACGAGGTTAATGCTCTACGAAGTGATCACTTAGGAAAATGTACTCCACTGAACTTTGCGGGCAATCTCAATTGAGCTTAAACTTTGTACAGTTCATTTAACTCTCCTCGAAACTACAATTGAATTTCCTCAGAAAAAGAAACCCATTAGTTTTACTACGAACTTCCTAATGAAATTGAATGCTTTTATCTTCATTAAAAATAGCTTTCCGGGAAAAAGAGTGTAAATTGTAATGGACTTATTAAGCGTTTAGTGTTTTCTTGTAATGTTAAAGTATTACTTTGGTCGGTAAAAAACCTGGAAGAACAATCTAATGATAAGATAAACCTTGGGAGAGATCTAGGCAATGACAATTATATCCATGGGTCCAAGCTAAGCTAAGTAGTGGATTCATAGGCGATGATTACTTTGACAATGACTATTATTTCTCTAACAGTACTTGGTTATCAAACCACCTATGTATAGTAAAATTATAGAGGGTAATGGGGACACTAAAAAATTATGATAATAACAAATGACAGTAGCGGTACCTATAGCCATCAATTATAAAGCATCAGCATAATGTACCACTGGTCTTCCACTAGATTTCCCTGAATCTGAAGTACCATTCGACACACAAACTCTCATAGACACAACCAAGTACCTAACCAAGACCCATGGCAGACTTATAACTTATCTTACTGCCGAGAATCGAACCTGAGACCTCACGCACGAACCAGCATTTCATTTCTGTTGTAGATTCATTTCATTTGTCATTTGTCATGTGTTGTATTCATTTGTCTGTTGTAGATACATACCCAGCAACAGAGTCCCAACAAACCGGGTCCCAGCGAGCGTCCAGTGCTGCGCTCGCGCCGTCACTTAGTTCTGCTCCCGCCTCCACACCACATCCATCAGCATTTAGTAATTTAGTACATTAGAGCAAAGGATAGCAGCATCACACAAACTACCAGAAGCTAGTCTATAGTGTAACTACGTAGTTACGTACCCAGCAACACAGTCCCAACGAACCGGATCCCAGCGAGCGCCCAGTGCTGCGACCGCGCCGGCACGCGGTCCTGCACGCGCCGCCACACCACGTCCACCGGCACGTAGTACACCAGAGCGAAGGAAAGCAGCATCACGCATGCCACCAACAGCTTGGCGGTTTGGGCTAGCCTGGAAAGCGTTAAAGTTATAAATAGTAGATAGATAGATCCTTTTTCATTTACACCAGAAATTACAAACAAAAGGTAATAACACAATAAAATACACTAACGGGTAACAGTACAGTAACTTGTAGAAATATAGCTAAGACTGATCTTTTTCAAGCAGTTCCGGGTAGTTTATAAATTCTATTCTTACGGTTGACAGTCGATTTAGTGTCCAAAATATCGACTGAAAATGGAAAAAAATTACCCGATGTTCTAAGAACACTGAGTAATTTGTAAGAGTCTGCTCAAGACAGGAAATTTCACGTTATATTTGAGATACTAATAACTTAAGCTGGGGTGATTGATTGCTTCGAACTAGTTGGTAGGTTGATATTTTTAGCTTTAATACAATAAAATTTGCTTTAATAGAGTTTGTAGGCAAAATAATTCAATGAACCTAATCTGAAATATAATTGTGTCTGGTGATGAGCTTAAAATCACATATTTGTCATCTAGTTACACATCATCATCATCAGCCTATTTAATGTTTGTCCACTGCTGGACATAGGCCTAAAACTTAACACTTGCAAATGTCATCAGGTAATGGACTCACACCCTTTATTTAAGAGTCTAAACAAATTTCTCTCTCACTAAGTCTCTCCATCACGTTTAAGCTTCCTAATATTTGCCAGAAAATTCTAAAGGCCAAACACTTTTACTCACACTTCATCTTGAGGCAAGTTCAAAGTGAGACTTCCTCTCACATCCTCTCCGAAGCTCAAGTACCCGACGAAGCCGACGAACCCGTAGAGGATGACCACAGTGCTCATGGCCACGTTGAGTACCCCGGGACAGCCCAGGAAGTGCTGCGGCTTCAGCATCTCGTTTTCTATGGGCATCACCACGCCGATACCTTCCATGGCGAAAAGACTTGTGCTGCAAAAAAGACATTTTCAATCAACAAATTGTAGCTATACAAATTATAAACCGACTCGAGTAATTAGTTTGTAAAAGCTGGAACAGAAGCAATTACTGAAACATCAGATTGTCGATGTTCAAGTTGTCCGGAAGTTGAAATGCTTGGTTGTTAATAGTTGTTAATTAACAAACTTCAAGAATTTGGTTCTGAATTTAATGGTAGGTGGTTTTATGGTGGTTATTGTATTGTGGTTATTTTATAATTATTATGTGGTTGTGGTGCTATTAATGTTTCCATTAATTTATAAAGCGATTTCAGTGATTTTTTGTACTCTATGGGTATACATAGGTACTCTGCTCTCGCATTATATATTGTTAGAAAAAAAAATTCAATCGGATGCGCTAGTTTTTGGTGGTAAAGTTAAATATAAAATGGGTATCAAAAAGTCACGAGTAAATCGGTTTTTTTTTCAAAACAAACGTAAACCACATCAGGCGATAAAGATTTTCAAACTCAATTCTACTACGAAAAATATAAAAATACAACATGTAAAACTAATAAAAAAAATTAAATCGGCTTCGAAAATATTTACAGAAAAGGCCTAAACTTCAAGCGCCTGTAACAAGGGTTTGATGATACCTTGTTTTCTCTATCCAGGTTTAATTTCCGTTCATAAATAATTTCAGTACCTAGTTAACAAACATTTATTACAAAACTCTAGGGTTCTAGGAGTTTATTAAAAGTTTATAAAGTTTATGTATTTATGTTTTACAGGAAAACATTAGGTAATTGAAGGAGTTGTGTGAACTGTTTTAAACCGATTAACACAGTATACGAAATTTTCTATTCGAAATATAGGTATAACCCGGTCACAATATCTGTGCACCTCGCTGGAATGCGTATAGCCTTATATAGTCGCACTGACGCACCGGGGAGTGCGCGGAGAGGTGAGCGGGAGAGTCTCCCGCTTCCCCTGTCACCTGACAGTGACAGACAGTGACTGACAGTGCGACTATATAAGGCTATGCGCATTCCAGCGAGGTGCACAGATATTGTGACCGGGTTGTACATGGTACATATTTACTTAGGAAGAAAAATATTGGGCCTAAGTTTGAAGGCATAAGTTGACAGATCAAATTTTTCTAAAACTATTGATGTCCTTATTTTATGGGTTTCAATGACAAAGACAGGTATATTTTTAGTTAGTTTAGATGTGTCTAATAAAGCCTTCAAACTTGGGCCCATGATACTGTTCCAAATTTTAAACATTTTTCTATCCAATATGAAATTTTATTGCTAGGCGTAACTATAATTACACAACAATGGAACACAGCTGGTGTTCCATTGTTTCACCCACGTGATGATGATGATAAAAAGAAGCCTATGTTCAGAACCTAAACTATATACATATACATACACTAGCTGACTCGACAGACGTTGTCCTGTCAAAAGCCATTGCGTCAATTCTATGTCAAATGTCAAAAGTTACATTAAAAAAGTTTACATTGTCCAAAGCGCTGGTTTAAGTATTTTTAAATTTTCTAATTTTTCATGTTTTTTTACTATAAATTGAGATGTGAGCTATCCTATCTCCTAAGTTAGATCGAACTGCACCCGGTGTGCAAATTTTATTGAAATCTGTTAAGTAGTTTAGGAGTCTATAGCGGACAAACAACGTGACACGTAATTTATATATATATTAAGAAGAAGATTTAAAATTTTGTCAAAATCGGTTTAGTAGTAACGGAGATACTTGGTAACAAACGTTCATACACACAAAATTTATCGCATTTGATGATGACGATGATGTACTCTATGCCGATTACGGCTACTGCGATCATATTTCTTGCTGCTGGGTTATTGATACTCGTATGTTCTCACACGGCCGATATGCCCAATTTTAGCAGTAGGTTCTAGAACTGCTTGCTAAATAAATCTATTAATAATTATAGCATTTATAATGTAAGTAGGAAATTGGATTTTCCTAAATAAACATAAACTTCTATGTGAACAGCTTGAGACGACAAATTATTGACCTATCTCGAAAGAATGAAGCTCGTTACGGTGATCTTTACGGGCAGCTGCGCCACGCCAAGACCTCATTTTTGCAATCTTGCAGTTATAACTCAAATGTTTCCTCCTTTTTTCAAGGAAAATCTTTTGGATTAACGAGGATAAATTAGCGTAAGTTTACTTTGAGGGTCAGAGGTTACCTCCTCGAGATTTAATGAGATTATTTTCATGAGTCAGATAATATTTGGGAAAGTGTAAATACTGTTTGTATTTCATGCCACAGAGATATAACGAAGTCTCTTGTCTCTTCCAAAGGTCGATTAGATGTGCAATATTTATCGCCGGATACTGTACCTACCTAGATCTGTCAGATCTGACAGATGACATATTATGACAGTTTTGCAAACCACCCAACTGGTCCCATCAGAAAACCGGCACAGGCTGTTTACAACCAGAGATGTCAGCAACATGGAAGGGGCCCGAAAGGGCCCATGCCCGTCGGGGCTGCCGGTAGAAGTTACCGCGGCCTCGGCGTCACAAGGGCGTAGAAGGAACATGGGTGGTTTCTGGTCAGTAGAAGTCTGACACTCCCTTCCGCTCTGCCCCAGGAGTGGGAGCATTTGATGATTTCCCACACCCCAAAAAAAAAAGGCTGTTTACAACCGCAAAATGCAGAGTTGTGATCGGTTTTTTTGTCAAAATGAAACAAAGTTTAATATTAGTCTTTAGGTTTTTTTATAGGTTTTTACGTTTTGGGTTTATGATTTTACTTTAGTTTTGGCTGTTTTTGGTTAGTTTTGTTTCATACTCGTACCTGATAAAAGTAGGAATCCCCTCAATACTGGTCGCGGCATTCCGCTCCTTGATATTAGGCGGGTCCCTCAAGCAGTAGTAGATGCAGATGCAAATAGACGCCAGCCAGACGAAGTTGGCGATTGCTGAGAACGGCACGAGGTATTTGAGCTTGGTGATCTGCGTGAGCGGGACCAGGATGACGAGGGTGAGCGCGCAGTAGACTGTGACGCTCCAGTCTGGACCGCCGTACACGTCTGAAACCTAGAGAAAAACAATATTATAGACATAGAATAGGCCAAGTTGGTTCACTAATACAAGATAGGCGTAGACGTCTGATACTCAAAGAAAACAATCCAGGCCAAGGTGAATCTTCAGTTCGAAGTAGGCAGCTAATGAGCGAGCGTGTTTCATCATTCACCATTTCACCGCATTCGTTAGGTACTTTCCACCAGGGGCTCGACTTTTTAATCTTTCGCTTGCGTATTTATCTACTATTGAACGTAATTTATAAATGATTTCTTTCTTAAGTCAAAAAACACGCAATTGCGAGTGATTAAGAAATTACACCTATAATCAAAAGTAAACCCAAAGTCATAGACAAGGCTTTGACTCAGATACTAGCATTTTTAAATAAAATATATTGGCGAGTAACTTAAGCCAATTAATGTTTCATGCTGACCTACTTTCCACGGGCATAGGACAGCATTGTCAAGACACATAGGTACCTTTATCTAGAGATAATAATAAAATAATAATAAATCACTTATTTCAGGCCATATAACTTGCATACAAGCAAACTAAGCACTAAGCTTCCATTTAAGGTTGCTTTACTTTACTTACTTGTTTAAACGACTCCGCTACAACAACAACGTAGACGCAGCAGGCTCCCAGGTGGGTTACTGCCAAGGCCCAGTCAGCTAATTCCCTAAAATCACAAAAAAAAAAACATTAACCTACTTCTTAGAGTAGTATTTGTACTAAGTAACTACTGAGTACGAAGCCAAAACTAATGTTATAAGGCCAATTTATTTATGTTTCAATAAAAAAAGTAGGTTGAAATAAAGCTACACACTGCACGTGTTTCTTATTCTCCAAATCGTATCGCTCTTTTCGCAATTGAATTCAAATGACGCTGAACAAAATTATCTGGGCGTTAACATTTCAATAGGTACTAATCTTTCACCATAAATACCCTTTTAAATAAAGTGGCCGTTTCGGGGTCTATTAAGCCACATCTTCGATTTGAGGGTTGGACCATCGACCTGCGTCGCGTTAGCTTAGTTTAAATTTTTAACCCGTAGATACTTATTTATTTATTATTAAATGCATGCTGCACTCACAGCAACGCCAAGGCGTGCGACATGTCCGACACAAATAATTGTAAAATAAAAATAAAATTTTAAAGTAAAAAGAAAAACAACACATCCAAAAAATTATACATAGGTATTAAAATAAAAATTGAAAAAAAAAGAAAAAGAAATACTTAGTTAGTTCAACGTAGACTGATGTGCTAATAGTCAATAGCATTGGCATGATTCAGTAAATTACATTCGGTATTGATTTTGAAAAATTTATGCGCATTAGTGATTTGAATTTATTGAATTTACTTTAAAAATACGCGGGGTTATGAGAAGGGTCGGCTTAACCTAAAAGGGCTATGAACAATTTAGTATGGGACCAACCCTGAAACCGAGAAAAAAAACAGCTGTTCCATACATTTTGTCATTGAGATTGCTGCTCCATATTCAAAATTGGTCAGAATGATGAGTTAGGTACTCTTATGTTTTTTTTTTTATGTAATTGAGTGGCGAGACGAGCAAATCGCTCGCCTGATGTTAAACGTCACGTTTTCCCAAAACGGGTCTGCGCCGCCCAGAATTTTGAACTCGCACAATTCAAGACCCTGCGCGACACAGCACTGCGCTCGTCACCCTGAGATATAAGTTGTTTAATCTCCCATTTGCCCTGTAATTTCACTGGAAACAATGCCCTTCCAACCGGAACACAGTAATGTTTGCACATTACTGCTTGGCGGTGGAATAACTGGCAAAGGTGTGGTACTTCCCCAGGCGGGCTCTGCAAAAGATACCACTACAAAAATGTACCATTAAAATGTACCATTAAGGAGGAAAAATCAGCTGTTCCATACATTTCTTCGAGCTTGAAGCAGAATGAAACATCTGAAACCACTGAAAATATCGAAACCGCTAAAAAAGATAAAAATAAAAGAACAAATACTTAGTGGTCTTCCTTACCTGGCAAAGTGCGCGAACTTCCTAAGTGGGACCGGTCCATGTTGGAACACCAGGTCGCAGGTGTCTGCGTATCCTAGAGCTGGCTTTTTTGTCTCCACGCACAACTGCTGCGATGTCCGCACCTAGAAAATAACAAATATTTTTATCGAATAATTTGACACCAATCACTAGGCATACATTTGCCTTGTTGAATCGCCCTTTGGTCGATTGATCTTTCTATAAGCCGCTTGAATAGGTCATTGAAAAGCAATCGAGAGAATTAACCAAAAAAATAAATAAAGAAAGCTTGCGTAAGAAGTATTTATTATACTTTCATAGACTCCACAGTTAGAATGTTCCGGAAATAAATTTTGTCCGGATACGTATTTTTCTCAAATATTGACAGCAGCAGCAAAATTATAATTCAATGAAAGGAAAACATTGCGAATGAAAAGAAACGAAATGACGGACTGTTGGATGAAATTAATTGAATGAGGCAGTTAGGTAGGTTATTATGTTATGGCTTATTATATGGGCCTGTGCTTTACTAAGTACTTCTCGCCGACGTGAATGTCACGTGCGAAAACAAGACGGAGCATACAGATTAAACTGGGTTTTTAGGAAAGACTATAAAGCCTTAATATATTAAACTTAATAATAAAGTCTTCTTAAAGTTAATTATTGGTTAAAGTTTTCTGTTTTGTTTTCACACGTGACATTTCACATGATTAGCGACACTGAAAAAATGGCAATCAAAATTTCGATGAATTCACCTAAAGTACGGTACGGAGCATACTGACAATCACCAAAAAGTACGATGATTAGCACCAGTTTTTACGGTGACAACTATCATAATTTATGGTTGTCACCGTAAAAACTAGTAGTAGGTAGGTACCAGTTGTATGTTCCGTACTTGAGGTGAAAATTTTCTCAGTGGCTAAAATCTATTTCAGACCATTTTAAGTAGTGATCACCTTAAGTAGGGTTTATAAGTAAAGCCCATAATGTGGATAAACACGGTATAACACTATTTCCTATCTTTTTGTTTCGTTTTCTGTCACTAAGGTGTCTTAAGTCGGACGGAACAAACAAATCCAGTCGATTACAAGTTACATCATGCAGTTACGGTTATATCAACAAATTTCACCATCGACCACAGAAAAGTAAGTTAAAGGGCACAAACTCGCGTGACAATGCCCAAGTAGGTACATTTACACGGGCATTAGAAAGTGACGGTATCACAAATGCAGTTACACAATCAAATTACGATGTCATAACTGCAAATAAAGAATAGTGCAGGCCGCAAGTGGGTTAGTGATGTAACTGAGCTTTCTTATTCTGTGGTCTAATTAGCGGGAACCATGCAATTGGTACTATGACACGGTTCACACAGTCATCAGATAAGACGAATTTGGTTTTGAGAAATACTACGTAAGCTATTTTGCTTTACGAAAACTGCAATAGCTAGGCTAAAGCTGATTTTGAGCAAAACGCGTTTAATGATTTTATTTTCATCGTGTTTGTTTATGCTTAGTATTAAAACCGGCTCCGTCATAGTTACGTAAAAACTGTCTAAAGAAAATGTATAGATCTTCTGCTGATACCGAATATGTACTTAACTCAATTCGGCTAAAATTCGAGTTATTGCACTTTTCGTAAGGACAGCAGTATTGTGAAGCGCAGCTTATTGTTTGAGAACTTCAATGCTCTAGAATCGCATGAGTTCTCAAAGTTTATTACGCAGTGCAGTGTTTCGTAGAACTTCGTCTTGAAAGCGACATTTTAATGAGAGCATAACTTCTGGTCTGGAAGCTTTGTCTTAAGTGATGTAAAGCACAAAGCTTTGGAAATGCACGTACTTTGTTTCGATAATTGTTACTCTAAGTTAGAGTAGAAGTAGATAGTTAGATAAGTAAGTTTGTTAATCTACAGGACTAATGGTTAGCTCTAATGACAAAGTTGTTAGACCGTCTGAAAGACGTAAATAGGGATAGATGGAAGCTTTCTTAATATTGTTCACACCGAAAAAAATTAGTTACAAACAGAATAAGATTACTAATAAATGCACAAGTGGTGGTCTTATTCTAAAAGCAATTACTTTTCAGATTTCTATTTAATGAAAAAAAATGCGTAAGTACCAATATTGAAAAGGCCGGATGTACATTTTTAAATGATTTAAACTAGGTACATTTTTTGTATTGGTACGTACCAAAATATGTATAACATGTCCGCAGATAAAGCCAACGATGATAGTTCCAATGCTCCCGACGAGCAGGCCAGCGTTCTTGAAAGCGAGTGGCATGGCCAGCACTCCCGACCCGAGCGACACTTTCAGCAAGTGAGCTAGGGCCCCAAAACTCCTGGAAAATTTGTCAAAATAGTATCATCTAGTTTTCTAAACAAAAACATAAAATACAACAGTGACTATGTCTTTCTATCTCTCAGTTTTTCTTCTTCTGCCCTGCATGTCTATTTTGCAAGGTAAAAGTATTATCATACCAATAACGAATACCTATTAAATGCCTGTTTATTAGTAAATTTATCACTACTGAACGACTGAATCGATCTGGTTGAAACCCCGTACGTTATGACTACGGAACGAAAAAGACGATTTTTTCCCCGAAAAAAAAATGGTCAAAACAGCGAGGCGCAATATGTTTTATTGCTTAAAGAACAACACAAGTGATTCGAAACACGAGTATCGTTACTTAAAGTATTTTCGTTTTATCGAAGACAAATAAGAAAAACACAAACGCGAAAAAGTAAATATTTCAGTATCATTTTGGTTCCCATTCCTCTCGATTATGCTCGGAACTTTTCCAATGAATGTGAATTTATTTTCTTTAATGCCGGCTGTATACTGCCGCCGAGATTCCCCGAGGCACGGTCCCGTGTTCTCGTAAGTAGCGATAAATCCCTTTGACTTGGTTTGATAACCTTTATACCAAACAAAGGTCAGTCCAAAAGGGAGTACTATTGTATACCTAAGTAGGTGTGAATATGTATGTAACACATAAACACAACACAACACATATTATATGTACACAATACTTTCTTTTGAGTTGACCGTGGTCGGGTCAAAAGAAAGTATGTATATATATATATATATACGTATCAGTATGTATTAACCATCATCGTTGTTTAGTATTCTGTGGTATCAGCCTCAACGCTTTGGAAAATATGTTATCCAATGGAGCGTCACTCGCGCTCTCAGTCTCGGCAAGTGTAAAGCAGGCATTAGAAACACATTAACGGTTGCAAACAAAGAACCACTTATTTGTGTACTTTAAATTTGAATCCATTCATTGGAAGCGGTTCTTTGGATAAGTTTCGAAATAAAAGGTGAAATCGAAAACAACATTCACGAAAATTACTGAATACAGCCGTAAAAATAGAGAACAAGAATCTTAAATAGAGCTTACCATCACTCACAAATGGAGATTTTGTTTCTCAGATACTTAATAAAAAGTCTCGCTTGATTCGACATCTAACAATTTATATAAATAGATGCGAAATATCTAAATCTTTTGAAATTGTGACGGAAATAAAAATATTTTACTACATCGAAAAACGTCAAAGTTAAAATACATTTTTCTTCCAGAAAAGTCGGTGAGGCCAAAAGACTAATGTAAACGTATGTAACTGTAGGGGCGGCTTTATACTGGGTGGCGCAAAAGTTGTCACCCGATGTTCTTCTCTGTTCAACGAACGTCGGGTGACAACTTTTGCGGCACATTGTATTTCATAAGTGTACTTACGAAGTGTTAGATCCAAGCGGTCTGTGCTGGGACGGGACGTATGGATCTAAGTCTTCTCTCGACCCATTGTACGCCAGTTCGATTCTGGAAAAGGAATAAAGTTGAACCATTAGCATTTGAAACAAGCAATTTAGCACATATTGTATTCTTGTTATAATGCTTTGTTTTTCGTCGTTTCGCGTTCATTTAGAATTAAGATTTTTGTGCATTTTGCGAACAACGTTAGGTACATGTTTCAATACTGTTGTTATTGTTGTTGCGTTGTTGTTATATAGAATTATTTTGCAAAAACATTTTCTACTTTGTATATTTAGCAAATTATTAATTCCAGCCCCCTTGGACGGTTTTAGTTAGATGGATAAATGATAATATTGATAAGAAATGTCTATTGCACACACCGTTACAATTGAAGATACATAAACCAAAAGAGAAGCACTAACAAACTAGTCACAAATGGTGACTAATTTTCTTTCTGATGCGATCGAAAAGTTAATCGATTGGTATTTAACTAATGTAGTACCTACATGTTATTAGTTCGAATCTATTCACATCCTTTATTGTAGATGATACACCCTTATACTGTTGATTTCCCCCGGATACGTACAAAACGTTTCGAATCTACGTTTCTGATCCGTACCTCCAGGAAATGGAACAGACTTCCGGCTTTCTTGTCTCCTCAAAAGGTATAATCTTGATCTTTTTAAGGTCAGACTGAATAGGTATCTTCTAAATCTGCGTGTTTCATCTTTGACTACACCTACGTCGCTTGCCAAAAGGCGAGTTGGTGGTCAAATGCAAAACTTATTCGCGATTAAAAAATAAAAAAACTAGTGTCACAAGTGGTGACAATTTTTACTTTCTGATGCGTTTCAAAATTTAATCGATTGGCATTGAACTCTTTTACGTAGGTAATTATTATTTGTCTCGCCTGTTTTTTCTTTATCAGTGAAGATAATATAAACTTCATTCATTTTCGTTACCAACTGTACCAATTGACAGCGTGAAGGATGCCACTCAGTGAATTGGCAGAGAATTAACCCCAATATGGGGGCGTGGTTGATGAAATATTTGTTTTTTATTGCATCAGCTTCACGTTGCACTGTACGTGTTGTGTTACATTATACGTATTGATAACAGGAGTAGGTGCTACAAAACCACTTAGGTATTTTAATTATAGATGTAGAATATTAAACTTCTTGAATAGTCTATAGAGAAGTATTTAGACTACTGCGATTCTGATCATTTTAAATCGATTTGTGATGATATGGATACTTAACTGCGTTTATAACTATTTAATTTAAAGAAATACTGTATAAATAAATATGCTGTGTTCTGTGCTTCAGTATTTTTTATAACGTTGACTGTGCGACAAAAGTGCACTCTACTATTTTTTGCCTTGCAAATAATATAATAATAATCTAAACGTAATGCTCTATACTACAAAACTTACGTACTGTTAGAATTTATTTTGTAATTTAATTACCTATAGTATTTTGAATCTTACTTACGAAGTCATAATATATGTGTAGTTGCTATGATTCATTTTTCTCACCAAAATGTTTAAAATAAATTCACCTCAGTTAAAATAGCACAAAGCGTTTTGTTACAAGCTACTTTAAGATCTCAATGAAAAGCCGACGAATTTTCCTGACAACATTATTACGAATATTGAAATAATCATATCGTTAACTTTTATTTTTTCATTGAATTTTAAATTACATGTTTCTATTGTCCAAAAGGTTTAATTATGCACGCTACGCCTGTAAACAAGGTTATTTGAAGTTGAAATACAACAATTAATATTGTTTGTAGAACGGCTAAACAATATTTCAGTACACAAACAAAATACTTGCCTAACCTCAGGCGAGTTGGAGTTTAAACAAAAGCTTATTTCGTGAAAATAAAAACAAATTCAAACTAACACTAAACTAGCTGATATTTTAGCTTACACGAAAACAATGGTTAGGGTTCTAATAGACTTTAGAAGGTCTAAAGATAACCTGTTTGCTCAAGCTCACGACCAGTTGATAGCATACTCAGCTTTACCCTGAAAAACAAGCTTTTAAAGGTATCATGTTTCGAGTTGTAAGCAGTTCAGCCTTCAAATCCAGTTCAACACTGAAACCAGTACTTAAAAAAAGTGTTTGTCCGACTATACTAAGATAGATAAGTAAATTAGTAATAGTATGTTTCGAATTGGAAATAAACTTCCAGAGAGTCTTTTAAGGACAACATAAACATGCAAGTGCAAAGTTCACATTTTGTTTTATCAAATCTTAAAGTTGATTCGATGAACTACTAAGACTAGGTTTATCATAAAATGCGAAGACGTTATTTTTACTTTTAATAAATTTTAATTGTACTTTATTCTCACCCAAAGCACTGCATGGCACTATTCACTTATTCACTCAGACTGAAACCTGATCGAAGCCACCAAAGCGTCCTGAAGTGCGACCATGATTGATGTAACAATGTTGCTTCGGCGCAACTCAAACCATTGATTTGTTTGTTTTTATTAATTGTATTGTTGTTGTTTAGTATATTTTAGCGTTATAAATAAATAGAAATAGAATGCTAGAATAATAATTATACACTCGAAACGGGCAATAACTTTTTTCCGGAAGTTAGTAACTTAAGAGTTTTCGGTGAGAAGCAAGTGCGGCTAGAAAGATTCCTAAAACCTTCTATAACGTACATTTTTATGGAAGTTGCTGAAATTGTTTTTTTTAGGAAGTGAGTCGGCGTTTGGTGACCAACTCGCCTGATGAGCATGTGACCGAGGATGGAGGACATCTACCTAAAAGATGTATTTCTTACCAACTCGGCAGTATTCAAAAGATCCATTTCTAGTTAGTACCGTGTATTACAAGATTAAGGATCGTTATCGTTGCGTGACACTTAATACGTTTTCGGAACAATTTCATGTTAATTAAACAATTGATATTACTAAGAATTTTGTTCGAATTGAGGTATAATTTTAATTAACGGGTTTTATTTTCAAAAAACGGTTCACCGTTCTATCTGCCAGGGTTTTGTTTAACTTAGTCAGACTACTCGTATTTTATTAAAATAAATGTTCAAGATTTAGAAAATAAATTAAAATGTCTTATTTATTAAAATGAAAATAGGTGGCATACTTTATTTACGGAACTTTACAAAGGAAATTGAAATCTTAATTGTCTTGCTCTAGAAAAAACAAGCATATAGTTAGGAAACTATTAGAGTTTGACCCTTTGTATTTAAGCTGTATACATATTCAAAGGAAATACATGCTACAGAGAGAAATTACGATAAAATAGGTAATGGAGAAAACAGCAAACACACTGTTTTCTCCATTACGGTCCAATAAATAGGTATAGGTTACGCGTGTCCTGAGCCAATACCTCAGAGAAAACAGATTTGCCGAAAACGAAAATAGGTAAACATTTTGTGGAGTGTCACATTTAAACGTTATGGTTACTATTTGGAACAAAATAACAACGATTTAAGTGGAAATTAGGAATGAACATAGCTTACACCTAGATTTAATACATCAGTATCTAATCAAAAAATTGGTGAAGTGAATAAGACTGCGGATAGTATTTTGCGATGCATTTCTTTCGGTTCCCTTATTTAGATTTTTTAGGGCGTTTTTTTCGTTCATTTCAGTGATATATGACGGTAATTGCTTACCATCAGTCGGCCCATCTTCTATCATCATTATGTCACCTCTATTCTCTGATGACAATAGAATCATAACATAATATCACAATCCTCATCAACTCTTTTGCCATTGTCTCATTCTCAAAATATTAGGTATTTTGATGTGAAATATTAGAACATTATTTAGACATTACTCAGACATTCCTATATTGTGTTTAAAAATAAAAGATAAAATAAAGCTGCTCTGCGATTTATCTCCCACAGTTTACACGTCTCTAGTTACAATTGTTACATGTTTAATTTTCTAAATCGTTGAGGTAGAGCAGAAATTCAGGGCGAATTTTGAATCAAATGAAGTCAATGGGACCTCCTGTTTGGTATCGTCTATTGAAATCGTAATTATTATTATGTTGCTTTCTGATTGCGAGTCGAAGCCGGATAAGATTGGCTTAATACCGGGATGAGTAGCGACTGAGACGAGACTCTCATTCTCAGAAGTGGGAGATAACTACCTGATAATGATGATGATAAGGGCGCACAATAATAACATCGGACTAGCTCCGGCCCGCGCGGTTTCACCCGCGGTCAAAAAGTTTTCATGAGTTTTCCGAGATAAAAAAGTAACCTATGTGTTAATCCAGACCATGAAAACCTTCATTCCAAATTCGTTGAGCCGTTTCAGAGTTTAGTGGTGACAAACATACAAACTTTCACTTTAATAATATTCGTAAGATTTGACCAAGCCGTACGAGCAAACATTGATCGTTCTCGTAAACATGTGTTTTTGGGCGTATTGATGCTGAATTCGTGTCAATGACATAAGTACTATCTCCACAGCATTAAATTCACCTACTTTGTAGCTACTTTTATACGCGAAAAGCATATCCCAAGAAATAATACTTTAATCTTTTCTCGTAGGTACGTCAGCTCAGCGTTATTTGATACCTACTTATAAATCTCCACTACGAGTATCAGTATTATCTCCTTTTTATCGTGGCTAAATACTTGACATGCAGTTTACTAGATAACCAAAACAATCCAATTAAGCTTGTTTAGACTTTCAAGGTAATAAAAACCACTTGACAATGAGTTAATGCGATAAAACTAAATCAGACCGTAAATGTTTTGGTCATCTTATTTAAACAATAAATCGTGTGTAATTAGGTTAAAGAAAGAAGTGTGGAGTTTGTTTAATGTGTTCTAATTTATTTTATTGTAGTGCTATACGTATAGATTGTCCTCCTTGACATGTCTGTCAATGACGAACCTGGCTAATTAGCCAGGTTGAAAAACAGCCACATTGAAAACACACCACTGCCTCGCAAATGGAAATTTTGTTTTAAAAGCCCTGTTGTATGGCGCACATTACAACAGATCGTCATTGTTGTATTTATAGGTTTAGGAAGACTTTGAGTGGGTCTTTGTAGTGCTAAATTACAGTCTTAAAGGACAATATATTTTAGTCACCAGTTCTCCACAAACCTTGAGACTAAACGTCAGTAATGGTGCTTGCTAAAGGATAGCTAGTATATTTTATTCACTAGTTCATTAAAAACCTTGAGACTGTGCTTGCACACAGTTCGACCGGTGCATTTTGCTCTTGCACACCTGCGTGTGCTGATAGCACGCTTCTGAAGCAAACACGATCCAGCCATCTATTCGAATATAATTTACTATGATGTTATTTGTTACAGCAAGGCCAAAGTCTCTGTCATAAAAAGTACAGAAGAATTGACCCAAAAAGTTGTGTAAACAGTAAATTTCTTTTTGATTTGATATTTGTGGACGAGATTTTCAAGCTTATTTTTGTTCCGAATAAAAGGACCAAAGTAAAAGGACAAGGCCTATAAAGACAGAGTTCCTTATGGGTAGATTATTTTTTATTGATTAAAATTTAGTAAACAAGAAAATTACTTGTTTTCTTAGGTCCTCAAGTGACAATTTAAAAGGCTAAAGATCATTATGACAATTGTTTATTTGACCTCAGTTTAATGGATCAATATCGTTTAAAAACACAGCAATAAATGTAAAGTGATCTGTTTTTACCCTAACAGGGTCGTGCCTATTTTTTTATTACGTATACCGTACGTACTCGTAGACTCATGTCGTAGCGTATTACGCAGCTATTGCGTACCAAACAACCCGCCAAACTCATAAAGTTGTTACGAGTAAGTTTGTTGAGTTGTTTGTTACTTTTTTAATTGCTTTAAGATTACGGAGTGGTAGCTTGTTAGTAGTAACTTATTGTTGTGTTATTGTTGTTGATACTAGACGTGACTTTAAGGTTCCAAAGCAAAACAGGGAAATTAAGGGATTTATAAGGAATGTTGTTGTTTGTAACAAGGGAAATAGGATTATAATACGTTAGAATGGTTCACACATCTGCAATGCATCTGCAATCTAGTCTGCTGCTCCTGTGTTGGATAATACACCAACGAAATTATCCCTAATGGCCTACAGATGTTACAAAAGACGTTATGTGTAAGGCTATTTATACAAGGGAACGTATCCATAAAGAATTTCAATACTTAAATTGATCACATCCCGAAATACATTTTTAGCAGTTTTATCTAGCAATTATGTTAAAATTGAAATTCATTAACTCAGTTCAATCATTTACAAAAGTGAGAGTGGTATGCGTAAGATGATTTTGATCTCCGCAAAAAAAAATCCTACTGCTAAATGGTTCATACAAGCAAAACCACACCACAAAACTAGTCTCCAGAAAATCATTGACGTAGCCACCGACGCGTGTAGAATTAAATTGAGCATTTCATGAATGAAATCGAATGGTGTGACGCTATTCCGATATTGACCTTGCTTCGGCTTTGATTTGTGTCATGGCTCTGTTTATAGATGAACTAGCAAAAAGTTCTCTGCAATTAGTAGCACGTGCGACTTGCTGAAAGTTTGTTAATTGTACAAAATTTGCAGAATTTTAAGCTAAGGATAGTGCACACTTCTAAAGCATTTAGCGAGTTCGAAGGCACGACAAAGAGTGATATCAGACTAAAGCTAAGCAGTTTCTGTAACTGCCTTACATATTTAAAAGAAAACCGGCCCAAAAGGTCGACGATATCAGACCCATTGCGGGTCACACGTGGAACATTTTTCCGAAACAGGGAACTATGACGGTATTCTGTGACCGAACGAATAATGGCACGAGGGAGAGGAGGCCTGTACCTAGTGGGTCGATACAGGCTGACGAGAATGACGACGCTAATAAATTACGTCACTGTTCGTCATCATTATCACCATAAATCAAGCTTGTAGTTGTGTCATACGCTATGCTTGCCAATTTTCTTCTCTAAAACATGTCTACCCAAGCTGTTATCGATTTTGAGGCAGATATTATAATCAGCCTATATTAGTTCTTAATAAAGCCAGTCCTTTCAGAAAGGACCATTCTTTTATAATACGATCCTTAGAGATATACCAAGTTCTTTCTTTGAGTTAGACCTCTATAACCTATGAGTGGACCAGTTTTGTCAATATGTCTAGACTTAGGATTTTATGACAGGAGCTATTTATTATGGGCTATGAAATGGATCATGGAATTTTATGGAAATTCATCTCCGTAAAACTTGTTGCTACGAGTGTAGGCTTTGCTTAAGGACGTTCATAAAGTAGGTATTTTTGAAATAAAATTGATATCATGATATCATTAAACTTTTATCTTATCAGCAATATTTTATATTCACTTTTATCTCAAGTTAAATATAAAAATAAGTCGGTGAATAGTTTCACTTGACGCTGAGATAAAAATAGAAATACGTAATTTCTACTGCATATGACGTGGGCTGAGGAGCATTGAATCTAGTGCTGGGTAGATTTACAGTACTTTACATAGTAATAACAGACACAACATAGTACGAACAGGCTGCCAGCTTCCTTGTTTCCTGAGAATTACAATCTGGGGCTTTTGAAGGTCAGAGTGAATAGGTATCTTCTTAGTCTACGTGCTTCATCTTCGACTACATTGTCGCTTACCATAACTAATAACAGCATCAAACTGCTTACGTATACTATAGAATGTAGTTATAACTACTGGCTGGGTCCGGAAGGGATCGCTTCCAGTGATAAGGTCGCCAGTTGTTGCACTACTTTTATGATATGTATGTAATTCTGTTTCATATTACGAGTACGTACGTATGCAATTTCTGAAGTGAACGATAAAGAGTTTATATACCTATGTATGTATCTTTTGTAACTTTTGTTAAGTCTGATTGCTTGTAACGATGACAACGTAATGGCTACGTTGCAATTGGAAACATACCTACAATAGATGTCAGCCATTGTCGGCGCAATATAATACAAAATGTCCTGTCCGCTACACTGAGTGATACAGCTCAAATACTCTAAAGTTATTGACTTATTTAATAATACCTAATGGTGTAAAATGTACAAATATGATAATTTTTAATGTTTTTTAAATCTACGGTAAAAAATAGCTTCTTGGTTATACTTGTAGGTACCTATGCAGATTAATTCGTCTTTTATTTTTTTATATAAAAGAGAGGCAAACAGGAAGACGGCCATCCTGATGTTAAGCAGAACCGTCGCCTATCATATAGCAACATCAACACTTGCGGCGTTGATGTTGCTTTGCCAGCCCCGAAAGGTGCTTGTAGACTCCCTTTTTAAAACACCCCATGTTGTCATACAAGTCATTACTTACTTCGAACTGTACGCGTCCATAACAGTTGAGATCGGCGGCGCTGATGGCTGGGTCTTCTCCATCATGAAGTCTTGAAATGGTTCGGCAGTAAAGTCTTAATCAGTAAACAGTAGTATTTTCCTATCACGGTAGGCGGCGTATCCATCCACTTGGAAGCTCGGATCTGAAACAAATGACCAGGTAATAAAATAAAATGATTCATGAGAAGTAATTAGTAGATTACGACATTCGTCGAGATAGATGTAATCAAAAGTAGAGGTCACGTATCGATTAATGTAGGGTAGTAAAAAGCTCAGGCATAGATTCAGGGTTTTTTCAGGAATTGGCAAATATGTAGATCTTTTATTAAGACTCTATCATATGTAAGTTATGATGCTACAATGACGATTTTAAAATGTTAAAAAGGTAGTATATACTATGGAAACTAACGTGGTTTTCACACATTTTTGTTATAATTAAACACGCCAAACGAGACGCAACCGCGAGCGCGTCACGTTTGTAAACTCGCCTGATGAAGGTCACCGAATGTGACCGAAACTAGTCGTAGTAGACGACTTAATTTTTACGTGAGTATTCCCGTGTTTAATTATAACAAAAAGGTAGTATATAGTTTTGAAAAAAAAAAACAATTTAAATCGTAAAGAGGAGTTGGGGGGAGTTACGGGTGCACTATTGTGTTCTTGTTACTCTTGTTTCCGCACCTAGTTGCCAGGTCGAGCGAAGACTTGCGAAAGTCAAGTGACAAGGTAGCAAATAGATGCACAAAATTGTGCCTTGTTTTCTTGTGTGAGCAGTTAGACTGCAAATCACAAGGTTAAAAAATTAAAATGAAATCATAGTGGTAAAGACTCAGTAACAAAAATGCTTTCGGTTTATCTTCTCGGAGAATTTTTTTCTGATTTAAAAAAAATATTATTCTAAGTTTAGTTACTTCAATTTAATTCCACTTGCAATCTACTGAAAGAACGTGCGTTTTAAAATCTTTTGTTTTTAACGAAGGTTTTCTTGTAGATCGAATTCCAAAAAGCTCAATTTAGTTGACAGGGTCGGCATTTAAAGTTGATTATAGTCAATTGATTTAATTTTGCATTTGGCCTTATCCTAGAATCGAAACTAAAATGGAACCAACTCCAAAGATAGCTTCAAGCAAATAAAATCTCTCAAGACTGAATATTTTTAAACAGAACTGAAACAAGAATAAAAAATAATCCTGAATAAAAAATCGTCGATCACTTTATTTGTTTAAGAAACATTTTGAAGAAACTTTTGTTTATTTAAACTCTTTTCTAATTAAAGGGTGTTCATTGTCTACGATCACTCCATCGTCTAATATCAAATTAGGTGTTGTCAAATTATTATTAGCTCTCCTTTTTGAAATCAGTTAAAAAGAGCGAAAAGTCGTTCTAGGGTTAAAAAGGGTCATCGGAAAAGAGATAAGTAAGAAACAGCATCTGTTATAAAAGCGATGCTACTGTCAATGAATTTTTAGTTCACACAACTAAACTTACTTAAGAAAACTACTTTGAAAAGTTCACCAAAAACACTTTGATCCAGTTTAGTTTTTTCATCTAACTTTTATACCGAAATTATGATAATAATACCTCAATTATCCGTCAATGCCTTGAGAAATCACTGTCACTCGCGAGCGATACGTTTGCACTCTTTATCTTGACAGAGATATCTGAGGCATCCCTTATCAGCTCTTATCAGCCGTATCTTCACTCTCGTGAACGCTTTAATTGCTGGCAATGTATCTTGGAAAATAATAAGAAATCTGTGGCCAAAGCTACAGCATGTTGCTAGAACGCACTTCCTGAAAAAAGGTACTTCAAAAACAATATATTCTTCTTCCTACCCTTGTCTTACTTATGTAGAGTCAGTATCGGTACAGAGTCTATGTTTCTTTAATATACAAATAATAATAGAGGTGCAAATTATTGTCAAATGCAGGGTGCAGGCCTTTATTTTTTGGCTACAGACTATCTGTTATCTATAATCTGTTATCTCTGATATTATGAGCAGCAAAGTTTACTGTACTGTAGGTCTGATTTTTTAAATTATTTTGTAAAAATATATTAGAACTTGCGCTGAATCGGCTTGGTTTATAGCGCACGCGAGACCGAAGGCCGAGCACCACTGGACATAAAATCCCGGGCATCAGCTATAAAAATAAATTACGTACCTTGTTGGCAGATGCCTACATCAAGCTAATGTTGTGACCCAATGAAGATCAAAATGATGATAATGAAATGAAATTTAAGATAATTTAAAAACAAAACTTAGAACCGGAAACTTGTGGGTGAAGCGCGGAAAGCAGTTAGATCCAGACAAAACAACGTTTAAATTGTTGACGAGCCAAGTCTCGTCGATTGAAAATAATTGAAAAACGACCAATTTGATGATGGCTACTTTAAAGGTCAATTAAACGAATCATCCTATATTTAGGTAATCTACAGTTGTAAAAAACTTTTACTTCACATTGAATTGCGATATAAATGATGAAAAGATGTCTTTTCAAAATATAAAGCTAGTGAAGTATTTACTGGTGTCATACAGAGGTCGCAGCTTAACCCTTAATAGATCATTCAAAATTAAATTGTTCTTTAGACAAAATAAGTCTCTTCCTTTAACTAATTTTCATTTTCTTTAAACTCATTCATTGTATGCCAATGGGCATAAATCGCATTTATGGGTTTTGGTGCTAATTAAAAATATGTAATTTGAGGTGACCGTGACGAAGAAACCACTAACATAGTACAAACATTTCGTCATATTATTTACACAAGTAAAATATAGATTACGGATCCTCTACTAACAAATAAACTATACTAACTACTAAGATATCTATGCGACTAATGCTTACATTTTTGTTGCTGCATACAAATAATCAGCTTTTTTAATAGCATTGGACAATTTCCTTTTTTTTTTAAATCGACGTGTGCAGGTGTTTTTGTTATATGTTTTTTTAATGTTAAAATCAGGTCAGATATCATAGTTAAACGTTGTCTTGTCCAATATTACAAAAATATATGACTGCTTTCAGTAGACATAATTAAGCCACCACAATCTATTTTAAGGCTTAATATGCCTTAAATGTATTTCGCTCACATGTTCACGTCGCCAATACCAATTAACCGTGAAATCAGAACGGTATTGACCTAGGCGCGCGGTAAGTTTAAGGCCAGCTCAGGGCCAACACTCGACTGCCTAGAATACAGACTGCATCTTAACAAGCTCTAACTAAAATTATACAATATACGGCAAATAAATACTTACTTTTCTGTATAATATGGAATCACATCTTACCAACTACTTAGCTATTTAGTTTCAATAGGGCCAGAAGGGATCCCAGTCTACGTTTTCTTGTAATTTCACTGAAAACAATGTACCATGATATCCCTTCTGGTATTTTATTAAAGGTAACTTATAATAACATTTCAATTAAGACAAAAAAGAAACAAACCTACTAACAAGCAAGTAATTAACACTGAATATTTTTCTCTAGGTACAAGTAAAATAGCTTCCATCTTTGGTTTCCGTTAACAAAGAAAATAGTTTGTATCAAAATTTATTGTTATAATGAGTTTGTTGTAAGCTCTACTTTCTTTTTCGGCATAATTTTAAGGTATGCTTTATCAGCTTGTAACTTAATGTAGGTATCTTGAAAAGATCAGATTAGGCAATTAGGCATCTTGCAGAATTCAGACTATGTAAATTGAAACTTTCAGCTCAAAAAAGAAATTGGATGGGGCTGGCCTTACAAATTACGATAACAGAATTTTTGTAGCTACTTACGAAGATTCGAGTTACTCTATAGATTGAATTGATTTTTTTATGCCATAGGTGGCAGACAAGCAAACGGGCCGCCTGATGGTAAGCGATCACCGTCACCTATGGACACCTGTAACACTGGAGGCGTCACAGATACGACTCCGACCTTTTAAGACTCCTGAATCCACCTCCTGATCCTCCTGATATCCTGATGACATGTTCTTCCGCTTTACAGTTGACAGAACACAATTTAGTTCTAACCTTCGGCAAAATGTTCTAACAACAGAACACAATGGACATTATTATGCTTTTGTCTGACAATCTAAGTAAATAGAAAAATAATTGAATTCGCAGTCATTTGTAACTTTATCAGCGATTTTTATATGTTATGTGAGCACTGTGAAACCTACTACGTTATTGGGTGCAATAAACACTGTCACAATGTATTTGTGTAATTAATTAAATAAATAATTATTAAGCAAAATAAAATAGAATATATGGGTTCGTTTGAAAACTTTGGCTAAGGTACTCTACCAACGGTATACCTTACCAAAGGTGGAGTATCTTTTTGCCCATGAAATACCTATTAATGACACAACCAGCATCTCAGAACAGAGGTTATGCCTTATTAGGAATCATAGAGGTCAATAAATACATTATACTCTCTCGCATTGTGCATCATTGGGTATGATTTTGCAAAATGCATTTGGGACAGTTGGATGCATTTCGAAGAAATCCACAAAGTATAAGTTGCGTTCTTCTTAACGGATATATTAAGTCTCTTAATTCACTACAAGTAATATTAATTTAAACCTCACGACAAGTTGATGATATTTTAAAGGCTGAAAATATTTTCTTGAATCATAATTATATACCTAAGAACATTTGCGTTCAAGTCACTTTTCAAAAATAAAATCAAAATAGATTCAGCCGTTTGGGAGCTGTTACCATAGAGAGACAACTACCCGCGTTCCACACCTAACAGACATTGTCTGTATGCTTTTAGTGTATCACTTTGTTTTTAGCTAAAAAATACACTATTACTAAATCTACTTAACCACTGCACAAAAACATGTCAATCACTCATGATGGACTGATGAAGGTCTAAACATAATTACTTATGTTAACCACTGTACTACTCCTACAGCTGGTAGGTACTCATTTTAGGTCAACCACACCTCTGTGTCATTGACAATCAAGTGTTGACAATTAAACGACTTGTAAGCAGTGGTAGCACGTACTCGTAGGCACTTACACAATCTACCTGGGGAAATACCAAGTCTCTTACACAACCGGTAAAATTGTGTTAAAAGAAGAGAAATGTTTTCAGTGCCATTGTTACAGGTACAAGATGTTACGAGGTTTCATTCTAGCCACTCATGTGGGTTGATTACACGTAACGAGCGCAGTGGTGAGACAGTAAAAGGGCATACTCGGCCGAGCACACAAATCACGATTCTAGTGACTGTCTCGCCTCGTCAAACTGTTTATGCAAATACTACTAACAGCCGTAGTACGTAGCCCTATTTAGTAGTCGAAATGTGCTACAGTGGCCGAGAGAAGTACTAAAATTAGAGATATGGAATGGAGTTTCATACACATTATACCTACGTCTCGGTTATATTCTTTTTCTCGCTCATAATAATCTTCAATACTCATACCTTTTGATACAAAAATATTTTATTACACTCGTTGCATAAAGGTAGAGGTACTTTTACAACAACGAATGAGTGATAAAAAACTTGCTTTCAAGACTTTTTATTTTGTGACCCGATATCGAACTGGATTTTAAAACACGAACTGGTTCCTAAAAAGGAAAAAATACAGTTTTTATTTTTATTCTGCCAGTACGAGTATTTAAAATTCTTGTTTTGGGACACGTATAGCGAGATTCATGGGAATAACTTACATCATTTGGTTTAACGGCAGCGATAAAATATGCTACTGCAAATTGTTTACGAAATGCAAGAGTGCAATTTGTGTGAATCTGCAAACTTTCTAAAAGTCTGCAGTGGCATAGCACTCTGCTGTTGAGGGCAATTAGTTTATGTCGCCCCATAAGTTTGCAGTTTGTAAAAGCAGTCTCAGAATAGTGGCTGCGTAACGTAAAGCCATCGTTTGCAATTTGACACAGAGCATAATTTCCGGTGGCAGCGGAAAGGACAGCGATCATTTGGCGAACCATTGGCTCGTTGGTCGGATGTAGCAGTGGTAGTGGCAGGAAGGCAGTGGATTAAACTGGCACACAGTGGTGGATTTACCAGCAGGCTGAGTAGGCTGGAGCCTAGGGCGGCAGATTTCAGGGGCGGCAAATTCTGGGGCAAGTTTTTTTAATTTCGGACATGATTTCTGAAAGAAAGTATTATTGTGAGCAGGGACGGGGCTAGTATATCGAATTGTTTAGGTCGGTAGGGGCGGCAAAATGTTTAATAGCCTACGAAATGTGTAAATCCGCCACTGCTGGCAACAGAATCGAAAAAGTTGGCGCGCTGAGGAGGAGACCTATATCACTGGAGTGACAACAATGTTGATTATGATGATGATAAGATGGCATTTAGATAGCTTTAGCTGGTTAACACGGGCGTGGTCATGTCTAGAAGTAAACACGTATTCAACAGACGTGTTCATAATTTTTACAAATTGTCGATCAATGGAGTTCGGAATTTTACCTGCCTACGTTCCTTTAAGGAAAAATATAAATGAGCAAACTTGTAACATTGTAAATAATTTGGTCAATATATGAGTAGATAAACGGTGACATTGCGGTCAAAGGCAAGCGAATGATTAAGATTACTTAAAATTAATTTGAAAAAAGAAAATTAAATTATGATTCCTTTTGAAAAATTACGAGATGCATGATCAGAATACGCGAGCAAAATGAATAAATATTTACCAACTTTAATTAAGAGTTGAACAGGTAAAAATACCCACCGCCACTTTCACACCTGACGCCACCTATTTTCACGCCTGATCCCACCCACTTTCATTCATCCCGTTGCCACCACCCTTCACCCATCACCCTTGAAATCCATGAAATATGTCGCCTAATGCCTTGCACGCTTCCAACCGGCCTTCCAACCGTCACGTGTAGTTCAAGGCCCACATGTGAATGACCAATTGGTCATAGATATACAAAGAGGCACACGTGCCTGGCGTTGGTCATGATTACCATTATCTATTGAAACTTCTTTAAAACTCGCACGAAGTTGTAGAGGCACGTAAGGTACGAGGAAAACCTTCAGGTTGTGGTTTTTCGCACAAATTCCGAAAATGCGTTTGTTCATTGAATTTTAATAACATATCGCACATGACCTGGGATTCAGTGCGAGTGGATAATAATGAATTAACATTACGTTGATTTGTGGTTATACGTAGAATCGTAATAACGCACGCACGACCTTATAATTATACCTATGTATGTACTTTTTATTACATTCCTCTCTAACGACAATTGGTACTTAGGAACAAAAACAATACATAAAACATATCATAAAATATCTTGTCTTGTAAATATCATTAGCACCGAGATTTAATCTTGTTAAAACATTATAAAAACTTAAAACAGGCTGTTTGAGCATAGAACAGTGGGGTCAAAGAAATCGCGTGAGACGACTTGCACTACTAAAATTCATAAATCGATTTTTGTTCCAGCTGAATCAACACTTATAGATGTACAAATTAAGCATAATTTAGCATAGAATATACTTAATAAACTTGCTATGAAAAATGATATAACTAATATATCGAGTAGAACTTTGCAGATGCAACCGCGACATGCAAATCACGTATAACAATTCACTTTGTGTTTTTTATTTTCGATAAAAGCCAAATAAATTTAATTGGTAACGGTGTCTGGTTTTAATCAAATTTTATCCACATTAACTTAAATTGAATTTTATAATAAGATTTTTAATAAGTTTTTTGTTAAAAAAATATCTTGTGTTCTTCTTCTCTAAGTGCCTCTCCACTAATAAATATAGGCAGCCAGCTTCATAAAATGTTCTTCGTCTAGTGCGGTTTAAAGTAGTTCGAAGCCAACTATTTCATGTCCAAGAACTCGGAATTAAATAATCCTGTAATCGTGCTAATTTAAACGTATAGTAGATATAAAAATGAAAACTGTGTTTAACTTGATTACCTACGATTTCAGTCTTGTATACGATAGCATACCGGGCAAACCACGGAGCAATAATTGTTGGATACTATAGTATACAATAATTATTATTCTCGTAATCTCTCCAGACTTTCCTCGTTGCATGTACTAGTGGTAAACCTTGTGCTACTCAGCTGTAGGTCAAACCCTCATCTCACAATTAAAACCTTATTGGAAAACAACTGAGTTCACATTCATTTAAGTTTGCTAACCACGTTGTTTCAATTTATTTAATTAGACTATAGTCCAGGGATGGCGAACCAATGGCACGCTACCACTAGGCAAAATTATTGAACGGCACGTTGAGTGGCGGATTTACACATTTGCCGATACACTGTAGCAATAGCAACTCCCCGCCTTGCCCGTCATCACGTCACGGGCACGTCGAGAGCCTTATAAATATTTCTTTAGAAATTTTGTAGACCGCATCATTACTTACCATCAGGCGAGATGGCGGTCAAACTCAAGCCTATAATTGAATAAAAATGTTTTAATAAAAAATAGCACGTTGATTCGTAAAGGTTCGCCACCCCTGCCCAGTCTGTAGTAGAAGTTTCTCTTGTGGTTATAACTTACAAATGAGATTTTCCGATTAATTTACGTTTTGTTAGAGAAATAAGTCTACACAGGATGCTCGGTGAGACGACAGCCGTATTTTGTTAACAAATAGAACTTTTTATTTCACAGTGCATTGTTAGTGATACATTTACGGGCAAATCTGTGACGGTTTGTGTTTCATTCATTCAATTTCATAATATTTTCATTAAAGTTCTGGTTTTTACCAAATACCTATGTGTATTTTTTTGCTTTTACTATGTACTAGTAGGTTCACTATTACTTTATCATGATTCACAATACGTTGGCCATCCATCAGATCACTCTGTATCTGTTTAGAATTCAGTTAGATTCCTTTAGAAATATCCTTGATTGACAAATGACAACAGAAGATTAGTTGTTGCATTCCATATTAGCGGATGCAATCTTTATTAGTGTTTTGAATCTATTGTTTGCTAGTAGATATCTTGGTATTTCCGATCATGAAAACAACGATGAAGATGGCTATATTGAGTGTGTTTTATTTAATGGTTCATTGTTTTGATTAGGAGCGGTTGTAGTGACTTCACACGTATTACATTGCTTAGAATATGTCAAATACACGAGCTTCATGAGCTCGTGAATAGAATAGAGCGCATACGCAAACCCTATTGTCTATTATTCTTCAAAGCAATTTTAACCTTCAACAAAAAAACGACTTTAGAGGTAACTTTATAAATAACCTTATAATACGGCACGAAGGAAATAGAAAGGATGTAATGTGGGATACGTCATCAGTGTTTTTCTTCGAAGAAAAGCGTTCAGCGCTGCTCCCTGTATGTATAGGATCATTTATAATCTTAGTTGCATCTAAAGATTGAATCCGCATTCAGTGGGCCTAGCATAACTTCTGACGTAAAATACGTTGCGAGTATTCGATAAAAAAGTGTATGCCAATTACGCCCGTCGCGTCGTCAGTGATCATGACGACCGTAAACGGCGTACTCTTCTCTGTCGAATACTCGCTACGCTTACTGAAGTTACGTTTAAACTGCACGAAGGTATGGCCTGTAATCTGACAGGTTCGGGTTTAAAATGCCTAATTCTCCAAAACTTCTAGTTGACAAAACCTTCCAACTCAGCTCTACCGTCGCTCTCACCCTGTGACGTCAAAGCGTGGTACCTTTGTGATATTGTGGTTAACTTTTTACTGAGATCGCTGAACTCAGTTCACGTAGATACGAATACAAGTAGATATATAGCTTTTTTGTGCTATTTAATATGGATAGAATAGCTTGGTCATTAGTAAATGCTAAACATAGTTTAATTCTTGGAACCACAAAGAAAATCTTTTGAAACTAATGCAAAAAATGTGCCGCGAGAATGAAAAGAATAATTAGCTTGGAATTACCTTTACCGCACAGTACCGAAGTTGATTATAAAATGGTCACAATTTTTTGATCCTTGACAAAAGTTATTGAAAAAATAATTGACTGGCTACTACTTTTTATACCATTTGCTTGGCTTTTCATGATTCTTCTAAACTAAAAGAAAAAAACTTTTGAGAATCTTATACCAGCTTTTAAGGGTACAAAAAGTTTCTATACAACACCCAAAGTATCCATTTAATTTTTTTAGGACATTCTGTATAAATTTACCTTATTACATGTACCATGGAATAACCGCAAAAATACAAAGAAAAATTCCGACAGTTGACACAATGACAATATTGATTTACATACTACTCAAGGTTTTTTTTGCTTCATTTAATTTTAATTTATTGGTCGAGTTAGTTTCCGGTATATTAGTAAACAAGTACCTCGAGCCTTTAGTGCTCGTAACTACGGCACTGTTCAGCCACAGTTGACGCGGTCAGTCTTCGGATGGGTGACCGCGGCTGTTACTTACAACTGAGCGCTACCGTGGGTCGGATGGCACGTTCAATTGTAGGTCCTATAATAACACCTGCCTAGCCATGTCCGAGGCCTTCAGGCGGCCTAAAAACTCTGACGCTAGTTCTAGCTACTTGGCCTATACGATCTTCCTAACTCTTTTTTACCTACATAAAACCACTACTAATCATCATAGGTAGGTTCATTTTACCTCACAGAAGTTCTACTCTGTTCCGCTTCTCTTTGTTCTCGAATTTGAGTTACTGAAATCAAAATTAGAGGCAGATGAGTTATTTAGGAAACTAAAGCTTCTAAGTAAATATGTAGTAGTACCTTATTAACATTTACGAGAAAACCTTCTGACACCAAAATTTCGTCGAAATTTTGAACACGAGGTATCAATCGTATTACATAAACTTTAGTACCTAGTTGTAGTGTGTTGTTGTTGTGTCTTTGAAAGATTTAAGTAACTTAAAACCATTAGTTTAGTTCTAGACTAACGTAGTTTAGTTCTCATTAGTATTCCTTATGAAGCAGCTTTCCCAGACTAGGTCTATCGGGAAATTATGGTTCGTTATAAATCAAGAAGCTGTATCCAAAATAGTTCTTTGGAAACAGTAACAATTTGTTTGCTATATTTAATATTGTGTTGTTGTGCCGGATTTTTCTTCTTTTACTTTTTCGGGATTATTTAAGTATCGTATGTGTCGTTCTATTTGTTATTCTTGAGACGATTACAGAAAATAACAACAGAATAATTTTTTGAGTACGGAAACTTGTGTCTGATGACAAAGAAGGGAATGGATGAAGTCGAACGGCAGAAGACCAGAGTGAATGAGTAATAATAATGTTGTCCTGTCAGGCAATTTGGTGAAACGCGGACTTATTCAAGACAGAAAGAAGGCCAACAATAAAATCCCGACAGTAGATTCTCAAAGTTTAAAGATGATGCACAAAGCTTTTGATTAAATTACTTTCACATACGCAACCGGAACTTCAACCAAAGAGATCAAACAAGTGGTTGTACCGTAAAAATTGAATTTTCTTTGAGCCTATCGAAAGTTTGGAAAACCAATTATCAATTTACGCATGATCCCCAAACTTTGAGCCCACCGTCGTTTACCCGGCGTAGATGCGGAGATCAGCTAAATTTGAAGGTATTACTAGATATCGATTACTGATTTTGTTTACGTGATCTTTTATAAAATAATCTGAAAAATGAAAAATTAAGTCTGTGTCTGTTTAATTTTTAACTTCAATTTTATCATTTTTTTATTATATTTCATTTTTCACTCTTGTTTGTGAGCTCTCTTTATGTAGATTTGTTACATAAAGGACTATTGGTACCTACTTCACTTTAAATACAATGCGTGTTGGGATTTCTGATATATTTGCAAAAACTTCTGACGCAAAGCTTCTCCTAGATAGTTTTAATGACTTCGGGAAAAGCCCGGTGACAAAGCGGGATTTCCTCCGTTGGAGGAAAGTTAGAAATGGTTTTCCCTTTTCAAATAGTTTTCGTGATAATTACCTTTTTGTAATTATGTTGTCAAGTTTAACACTTTATTAAGCGTTCTATTTTTGTTTTGTGCTTATTTTTTTGTTGATTTTTTGTCTTATCGTCTAATTATATTTTGTTCCTGACGGGGATAGACATGGAATGGGATGATGAAAGGTTGAGTAGTAGTTTATTTAGGTCTCAAATTAAAAACTCGGCTACTAACAACGCTTAAAAAAGTGCAACAACTGGTGGCCTTTGCGCACAGGGCCTTTCTTTTTTTTAAGGCATTTTCTTATGCATTTTTTCTTTACCAGGCCAAGCTTAGGATTGAGAAGATTCATAGAAGTGTTGTGTTGCGTACTAACAGATTAATAAATACTGACTATCTGCGTCCCGCAGCTTCATTCGCATTTTTCAAGTCAAAGTACCATATATACAGGGTTATATGGAAAGGGTACGCTAATCTAAAAAGGGCTCATAGTACTCATCATTATTACTTACTTTTACAATGGGATTAACCCGAAATGGCGAAATAAAATCAGCTATTAATCTAGGTTCATACTAAATTTTACCTAAATCCGTGTAAGATATAAAGTTGGTGCAATAAAATTTAATATTTAATTTATATTTAAATTTTGTTCACAAGGAACAAAATAATCTCTGATAATGATAATGATCTAAATAAATAAATAATATTTTCACAAAATGACGTAAGCATTACGATTCTCAGGAAATGCAGTCACGCAGTGTTAGGTAACGTGGCATTTTATAATGGTGCCATTGTCTTAAATTATATCATAAACATTTAGATTTGACGATAACTGTTAAATTATGTTATATTTGGCGGCAATTTCGCTTTTGTTTCCGCGCGGTACAGCTATAAAAAAATAAAGAAGAAAGAACGAAAGTAAAAACAACAAAACAAAAGTTTTGCCCGTTTCGAATTAAGTACTTTTTGAAGCTTTATACTCGTATAATTCCTCGCAGAGTTTTTACGGTAAAATGGCGTATCGTGTTTTGGAACTAGCGGCAATTAACAGTAAATACAGTCACAGTTTTGAATCCTCTGTGAAAAGACTATAAATATAAAATATAAATCATATGAAACCCAAAATGGTATTGGTAGATGGTATTTACAGTTACCTACTGTAAATATTTATTGGATAATATTTACGCTACACTCTAATTAATAAAAATATAATATCTAAGTGGGATTGGCATAATAAAATGACTAGAAAAACTTTGAAGTTGTATTAGGTAATTCCAATGCAAAAAATTAAGGTTTTATTAGAAAAAAATAATTAATAGTGCAGTGATTTCATGGTTTGAATGCTTAGCGAAGGCTAGAAAAATAAAATAATAATATCTCCGACCTGCAGTTTTGAGGTCATACTCATAAAGGTTGTTTAAACTTTATCAGAGTTTGAAATTGTAGATAGGGTTATTCATAAAGGGTATGCTAAGCCGAAAGGGGCTCATAGTACTCATCATTATGAACAACTTTTACTATGAGACCAACCCAAAATTCGCGAAATAAAATCAGCTGTTCCATACAATTTGTTGAGTGTCATTGACATTTTTCTATGGAACAACTAATATTTTTATAAGGACAATATGAAACCAATTCTGATTATTATCAGTCAGTTAGACAAAAACTTTGTTTCAGAAGATATTATAATTCTGACTGACAAAATATATTTAATTATTGACTAGGAATAGTAGTTAGTACTGTAGTAGGTAGAAGTTTACTAGCATTTATTATAATTCTTATTTATTTAGGTGTTGCACTACTTTTAAGTGTTAATTATCCTTATGTTTGTAATTTCTGGTGTGAAAAATAAAGAGATTTTCTATCTATTCCGCGCTTAATAGAAGACTAGCTGCATTGGTTTCACCCGCGTGGAGACGAAAAATGACGATGATGGTAATAAAATGAAATTAAATGCCACAAGTCAAGAATAAATTTAAAGTAATTGATTAATCAATAACTAATAATTAACATGTCAATTGTTCGTATTCATCTAAATAGCTGACGACGAAAAGTTAAGTAGCGAATATCCTGTGATCTATGCAAATGCATTCATCTTGATCGACGAAATAGTTGAAGCACGAAAGCATAACAAACTAACTCATACGAGTACATTCGCATTTAAATTATCTTAATATATATAAATTACGTGTCACGTTGTTTGTCCGCTATAGACTCCTAAACTACTTAACCGATTTCAATCAAATTTGCACACCGGGTGCAGTTCGATCTAACTTAGGAGATAGGATAGCTCACATCTCAATTTATAGTAAAAAAACATGAAAAATTAGAAAATTTAAAAATACTTAAACCATAATTTAACTTTAGCGCTTTGGACAATGTAAACTTTTTTAATGTAACTTTTGACATTTGAGAATTGACGCAATGGCTTTTGACAGCACAACGTCTGTCGAGTCAGCTAGTTTTATAGAAGATTCAAGACACACACAACACAGTTCTACAGTTATTTGTTGTCAGATTGAAGTATTGAAGTATTGTGTACCTAAGGGCCCTCCATTTATCCAAACGGAACAATATCGACTGAATGGACCTTCATAAATAAAAACGTAGGTATTGCAACCTTTTCGTGATTTATTTCAGAAACATAATTGAAAAATCATCTCCACAACAAAGATAACAGCAGTTTAACAGATGGTGCGATAAAGACGTCTTTACGAGTTTCAATGTTTATTTCATACAACATTGTTTTACTTTATATAAATATAAAATATCGAGGAATTCCAGCTGAAAACAGTTTTCTGCAAATGTTTTCGCTGAATTGTGTGTTCGATTCAACAAATTTTTATTTTTCAAATTTTGTTTATGTTGTCTTGGAAAGTTAACCGAAATATTGTTTTTAAAAGAGTTTTAGATATGGGTACGTATACAAATCTTACATGAAACATTTATATTATTTTTAGTTATTTTATAACTTTTTATAACTTGATATTTTGATATTTTGACATTGCAATAATTTATATATTTTTTTTGACATTCTAATAATATTGTTGTCTTTGACATTTAATTTATTGTGTATTAATTTATTCGTAAAAAATGTATTTGACATTCATAAGTGTGCATTGATGTACCCATATTTGAATAAATTATTTTGAATTTTGAATTTTGAATATAAATTTAAATAATATTATGTAAATTGTTAATATTATTTACGATTAAGATAATTACTTTGTTGACCAAAATGCGAAATAAGAACGAAATAAATAATGAGCAAAACTATGTACTATGTACTAATAAGACACTCGACAACTACCCTCAATTAAACGACATGAATTTAACATCATTGATAAAGTCAATTCCACTTGACATAAGGTATAATGAGATTCAACTTGAAAGAGGGGTCAAACTCAACAGCACAAGAATTTTATGCCCTGAAACCAGCAGAAAATAAAGCATTTTAATTTCTAATTAAACTTACTTTTCAGTCACAACACACAAAAACTCCATAAAAAACTAACAATTTTTCGTTATCAATACTCTTTCGTAGTCAAATTAATTAAAAAATAAATTAGCACGCAAACGTCATATTTGAAATTGGAATAAATGTCACTTCGCTCGTTGAAATTCGAGCGATGTTTCGACGTGCGTTCTGCCACTCAGGTGACAAGCAAAACATTGAGAGACAAAAAACGAACTGAGCTAAGGCTGAGCCGCACTCACGGTCGGCGCAGACGCAGCATTCGCACCGCATGACTTAATTGATTTTAAATCGCAAATTGCCTGATTGTATGTGATCGGGCAATATGCGATTTAGAAGTAAATTACTATGGTACTTCTTGAGGCCTGAAGTTGCGTTAAAATTAAAGGGTTGTTTTTAAGAAATAATTGTTATTTTTCAGTGGTGAATACAACTTGCGCAAGTACAGACAAAGCGGCACAGTGAGTAGGTACTTTAAATTGTTTTTTTTTTCAAATCTTTTTGCATTATTTTCTCAAATAAATTAAGTCATAATATTCTTTCACAAGATAAAAAACATTTCATATAAAATTATAATATCTATTATAATTATGTACCTATTTTTTCAAAAGAAAATTACACCAAAATTGGTTTCTATGTACTTAGAGTAGGTACTGTGAATTGAAAACCCTAGGAGTTGAAAGTACGAATAAATATCGTGTTGAAAGCAAGCCTAAATTTCTGTTTACTTTTCCAGCGTTCGGCTAAACCCTAGCCGCTGAAGCGCCTAATGACCATTTCCAGTAATTAATTTTGAAAACCAGCTTTCAAATATTGTCTGGATGAAACGCTTTTGCTGCACCTACAGTGTTAGAATAAAAGATTAGCTTTATTAAGCCGAAGGGCTTCATCATCATTATGAACAGTTTTTTCTATAGAACCAAATTTGAGATCGCTATAAGAAAATCAACAATCTTATCTAATATTCCTTATATTATGTATATTGCCCTATACAACATACTAGTCTCTTCTCACAGCTTTGCTAGCCTAGCTTACAGTAAACCATATACATAATAATATTATACTACCCGGGGCCATTTTTCAATTACACCCCTAAAATTATTCCAGTCAAAAAATATTGATAAAATGATTTTTTATTTGAAATTACGAGTTTATAGTAACTCTTTACTATCACAATACTCAGTTTTACAACTTAGAGTTCAAAACAAAGAACAACAACAACTTAATAACAACAACACAACTTAACAACAACAACTTAACAACAACTAACAACAATTAACTGAATACTACTGAATTAACAACTTTTTTAATTTTTTTTTTTACCTCTTTATTAAAAAAGTACTTTACACAAAGACAAATACACCCTCTCCAAATTTCAAGTCTCTACGACCAGCGGTTTGGGCTGTGATTCGTCTATCAGACAGTAAGTCAGGTATATTTGGGTTATACCCACAGGTTTAGGCATATTGAAAAGGATGTGCATCGAGGTTTGCAGTAGGGATTCCTGAATCGAGTGTGACCAATAACTGGAGGAAAATCGAAGAATCTGAATAGTGTGAAAAACATCTTTGACCTGTCATGATTCGTAGAAATAACATTACGTAAATCAAATAGCAACTTTTCCTTCTCATTATAGTACAGAATAAATAATAATTACGTCAAGCTAGGCACTAAGTCCTTACTCATATACAATGCTTTAATTACTTACGGTTAATCACTTGCCAATTACACAAACCTATTACTGAATAAAATAATTTCCTGTGACATACCTACAGTCGGACGGATGCACGCGTCTCATAAGGGTTCTTCCCCGAAGGAGGTTCAAAACCCTGAAAAAACACTGCTTTGGCTACTTTTCGCTGACGTAAAAATGCCACGAGCAAAAACAAAACGGATAATTTAAAGGAGTAATAAGTTTAAGCGGGATTTATAAGTTATTGCTTAATACCTAGAGGTTGGTCTGGCAAGAAGAAAACAAGTAATAATAACTTAAAAATAAATTATTGAATCGTGTAACGAATTTAATACGCTGCCAAAAACGGATTTGTTATTTAGTTTTACATAATAAACCATTAAGTGGCTGCCCATAATATAACAGTACGTATTTGCAATTGATATGTAAATAACACTAAAATATTTAGAACCAGAGTAAAACCGCCATTAGATGCGGTTAGCAGACTATACGTAAACCGCGCGATATTATGAATAACCCATTTGGTTGAAATTAAACTAGCATTCAATATTGTTATGACTTTCAGCCAGTGATCACTCACTGCCGAACATAAATCTTAGAAGCGGAAGATTAAGTAGCTTTTCGGACGTGAATTGCGTACCTCAGAATCAAAATCACAATAAGAATTTAGTAGATAGTTTGCTGCCGAAATCACATTCTTTGCCGGCGATCCTACTGTGTAGTCCTACTAGTAGAACCAAAGGCGTTACACAAAGTTTATTTTAGGCACAATCGGACTAGCGTATATTGTGTGACACGTACCTAATGCAGCTACCAAATCTTTTTAAGTCGCACGCAAAAAGAGGGGTGTAACGTGTATCTCCGTGGTATCGTGGTCCCTCAAACGGTTGACAGATATTAGTAATTTTTTTTGTTTAAAAGTTGACTCGACCAACTGTTTTTAGTGAGCTTATAATTGAAAAAAAAAAAACGGTTTGGGTGGTTCAAGATTTTAATCTCTTTTTAACCGACTTCAAAAAAGGAGGATGTTATCAATTCGACTGTATTTTTTTTTTAATGTTTAAGTTATGAGGTAACCCTCCTAACTTTTGACTGGGTGAATCGATTTTGATGATTCTTTTTTTTATTAGAAAGCTGACGCTTCCCATTTGGTCCAGTTCTATGTATCCATGCATCGATCTAATCCGACTTCGGTGTATCCATGAGAAAACCATATAAGTCTTAAATTTGCATTAAGTACGTGCGCGACAAATAGATGAATAACTCAATAGTCGGTCTTTTGAAGTCGGTTTTTGTTTTTTTGTTTTGTAAAAATGATGTTCTTGTCTAGTCGGCGGTTTTAAAACTGTATTATTGGTTCTAAGCCGCAGTATTCTAACTTTATATTAATGCTGCTGAGTATACAAACATGGACCAAGCTCGGGTCCCGATGGTAATAAGTTCGAACTAATTCATAACACAATTTCAATGGGATTAACTCTATTTGTAATTTTATTACATCCAGTAAAGGAAGTTATATTGTATTACTAGCTGCGCTCCGCGGTTTCACCCGCGTTTTCCGTGATAAAAAGTAGCCTATGTGTTATTCTAGACCATAAACAACCTCCATTCCACATGTCAATCCGTTCAGCCGTTTTTGCGTGAAAGAGTAACAAACATACATCCTTATACATTCTTACACTCTTTCGCGTTTATAATATTAAGTAGGATTGGTTGATTGGTCGTTTATAATATTAAGTAGGTCTTTCTTCGTTTTGGAATAGCCTGCAACAAAGTATAAGAAAAGTAATAGCATCTCCATTTCTCCATATTCCACAAAAAAAACTCCAAAAAAAAGTAAGGTTAATAATCTGTTAAAGCAAGTTTTTATTTAAATGCTCCTAAGAGGATAAAACAACTCGTTTTATCAGAGAGCTCCCAAGGCCACCTTCCAGTTCTATCATCTGATCAGCAACATATTAATATCGCATTGTCACCCGATTATCAATACCTACATGTAAAATGTTGGCTCAATAGAAGAAAAGATCGAAATTTAACTTGCAAAATTTGATGACGATGAGTATATAGGTATGAACACCGGGACAGGTGAAACTTTTAAATAAGAAACAAAATGACGTTTTGCACTCATAGCTATCCACTAGGATTCCGTTTCGGAGATGCCATGGAACACACACATAAAGACAAGGACAACTAACCCAGAGCAGATTTTAAAATTCATCATTCACACACCTGCTCGGTCGGGAATCGAACCAAGGACCTCTTTGCTCGAAAGGCGGTCGTACTACCGCTGAGCCAACCAGGTCATCGAAAGAAAACTAAACAAAACCTTATAAAATAACATTTAAACAGTCCTCTCAAGTTAAGTTATTAAAACCCCGCAACAAAGCATTCACAAAGCTTCGTAGGTACCTAATAGCTCAAAGCGCGCAATGTTGATATTTCGAAACCATTACACCTGTAATTTAGCCGTGGTTATGCAGCCACAATAGTTTGTTTACGTTGTTGTACCTTAATTGTATTGCAGCACTTTAAGGCCTTAACACACTGGTGCGTTGATCTGCGGCCTATTTTAGCGGAACGATGCAGTCGGGTAAAACGCTCTGTGCATTTATTCGGCACGGCAAGGTATTCGGCAAGAACCTATTTCCCAATTTCTCTAATATTATGAAGCCAAAACTGTGTTTCTCAATAGACCGACAACGCGATTCAACGTTTTTCACACGTTGATTGTACCCACACGAATAAAGCTGTAATTTGCAGCTAGAGTGGTTGCCAGCTTATCTAGTTGCAAATCACAGAACTATCAAAACACCCGGAACAACAGCGGGCGGGTCGTAAACTGCTCACACTGTAACTACACTTTTTAGTAGGTACTTGAGAACTACTACGGTCGTGTCAACTTGGATGTACATTAAAACTATTATTATCTGACATAACATTCTTAACTATATAACATTATCAACTAAATTACGAAATTAGTTAGCATCTACTTATCGGGTAAATGTGCACGTGAATTTGATAGTTTTTTTCACGGTGCAATTATTTTCCAATACAAAAAGTCTCCTATACCTACGTAGCGCTAAAACAACGTAGCGTTTACTTAGTGGCTGCAGCGAGTGCAACGGAACAAAAAGACGATCGCAAATCACCAGTGTGATAACACCTTTTACTTTTCATTGAGCCTTAGAGCGGCGGCGACCTTGCGCTACAATGCGTCTCTACCAGCCACCAGAACGGTAATCATTCGTCTATTATTGCAGCAAATTATGCTAGTGTATTTTAATAATAACAGCACTAAATTAAGGTCTTATAGTGTGTTACCTTTTTACGTTTTTATTTAGGCGTAGTATTAATGAAACGGTTTTACTGCCACTTTTAGATTTTTTCTATTCGTTTGTTTATATTTTCGTGTTCGTTTGAAAGTTTTCAAACAGATAATGTGTCTGTTTTACTAATTTAATTGTATAAAAAACCTCTCATATTTTGCTTTCATAAAATGTTTATTCTAGAAATAAGACTGACTAAAATAGGTAATTCAACTAACAGTATAATATGTACGTATATTTATATTCATAGTAAATAACAATTAACAAAATGGCACGCGTTTATCGATACTAATAAATATCAGAGTTATAAAACGTGGCCATAAAACACTCTCAGAGGATGTTAGAATGAATACCACGAGAATCGCATTCTATTACAATATTTTAACAATCATTGACCTGATAAAGCAATGAATAACGCAATCTATACCTCTCACAGAGATTTCCGATGAGACGACCCGTTTCTTCTTACAATGTAACACTCCAGCAGATTGGCTAATAGAAGTATGATAACAATGTCCCAATTCTAGGAATTCTATTCTCTGAAGCTAAAAGAAAGAAATCCGAGATCTAAATGGACTTTATTCTTGTAGCTAGATTCCCAAAATGGGCTGACTAACGTAAAACGCTTCATTAGGCGCCTAACAGTATGTTTCAGCAACGAACTGGAGAGCTCAAGCCTATTATTTAAGGGTAAGTGTAACTTTAACCTTGTACTGAAGAGCTGTGAATGTGTAATGTGTGTGTGTGTGTGACATTCCGGATACTAACATAAATCTTACAACACCTTGCGACTCCCACTATTTAGAAAAATCAGATAATTTTTCTTGTTTACAAAATTTATTTTTTATCAAATTTTTCAAGCTGTTTAAGCGGTAGAAGGTAACACAGATTGCACTGGCTTACATAATTATACACGTGTAGAAAATAAAAAACATATAAATTACACTTGCACACCTAAATACTTACTCGTACATGCACTTGAAAAACACTAAACTCTTTCCTTGAAATTTAAAAAACTGAACATTTTCATAGCCAAACTTATCTTAACAATATACAATATTGATTATAACAAAATCTATTCCTAGCCCTTTTTCAGAAGCCTTTGAAAAGCAGGATATTTCTTACCTATCTAATTACTCGGTGCTGTTCATCGATGATTGGATCGTAAACGCGTAGGCTTATTTGCCATTTTCAGCGCCGACGCTCAGTTGGTTTAGGCTGTTCCAATTAACGGAACAAACACTTCGTGGCCCGAGATCCCACTCCGTGCTTTTGACACGTTTTTGAATGAGACAGATTGTGATAAATTTTGAACAGGTGTGGAAATTGATGCTTTTGTGTTTAGTTTGGTGATTTTAGCCGTTTTTAAGCCTCGAAGCAAATAGAGGGGTATGGAATGTGTACTGCGTGTCTGTCTAGGGGTCAATAATATTATCTCTGGTGGGATATTATATTTGCTACAAATTAACTTTGTGACTGTACTAAGGCTTCGTGGCTCTCAAACGGCTGGACCGATTTTTTAAAATGTGACTTTATCTAGAGTGTTTTAAGCGTGATTTTAGGAAAAAATACCAGCAGCTTGATAGCCTTTTTTAAAATTGTACAAAATGCACCCTATACATTATACCTATCTATTGCCGCGCAGTATGCACTGAGAAAAATGCAATCAAAATTCCGATGAATTCACCTAAAGTACGGAGCATACTGACAATCACCAAAAAGTACGATGATTTGCACCAGTTTTTACGGTGATAACTATCAAAATATGTATTATGGTTCTCACCCTAAAAACTGGTGCTAAACATCGTACTTTTTGGTAATTAGTATGCTCCGTACTTTAGGTGATATTTTTCTCAGTGTGGGCAAATGTGCGGTGTAATGTATTTGACCAATGTTCAGTTTTTTTAGGCATTCACGAGTATTTAGTATTGATTATGACCAGTAATAGTGAATATATGTGTCTTATAATAAATTCCTCGGATTTTAATTTCTTAATCGAGCTAGCTTTTACAAAAAGGGCAAATGTATAGGAAAAACTAAAGAAGGTAACAGTTTTTAAAACAATATATTTTCATTAGTCAACTACGGGTAATATTAGTAAAGCTTATACTACGGCATTAAAGTTATATATCACATTTCAAATTAATTCTATATTTCTAGTAAAGATTAAATTATTGTACATAAATTGTCACGGAATAAAAAATAATACTTACTTAATTTTGGACAGCACAATTCATCAAACATACCTATATGAAGCAAATCTTATTATAATTAACAATTTTTTATTATTATTTCATGTACTCGTATTATGGCATTGTATGATTAAAACATTATGTCGTGAAAATAAAAAAATATTGGTAACTGCTACGACGCGACGTAGAAAAATGTAAAATACTAGCAGAGGTGAAAAGTTTTACATTAGGCAGAGTGCATATTTATTACTTACTTAAAAATAGTATTTTGTGCATAAACTAAAAATAAAGTTGAAAAATGCTCTATTTTTAAACAACTATTCGACAAAAAAATAAAAGAAATGTAAGTACTAAGTACTATTCTTATTTTGAATGAGTTTAGAATACAATTTACAGTATAAAATTACTGTAGTAATATTTCGCGTGGGGTCGCGGCCCTCGGGCCATTTTCAAAGTAGCATTATTATGATTCATTTGAAAAAGTTGAAGGAACAAAGAACATTCAAAGAAGCACCATCTAGTCTCAATCAATTTCAACTTTAAAATATAGCTGGTTCGTAATTTCTCAGAAACAGCTACAAAATAATATGTATGAATAGTTAATAGAAGATGTAGTGAAGTTAATGCGATATTTATCCAAGAAAAATGATATAAACTAGATATCAAAGAAGTCATTTACTATTGGGAACAAGTACCCTACTTTTGCAGAACTCCCGAGAAAAATAAATGAGTTCTTAGAAATATGATGGTCGGAGGGATGTGAGTTTCATAGAGAGGGAATAAAGTGGAAATTAGCTACGTCAATAAAATAGTGACCTATGAGTTTCTAAAGCACCTCCATTAGAAAGAGACAGAGATACGTTGAAAGGTCAAAGAGTGAGGGAGGGAATTCGCATAACTTTTTGCTTTGCATGTCCAAGCAAGTAGGTAAGCATAATTATATTGAATGTAATTTGCTGTAAAAACGTTTTTTTTTATATCTTATCTTATCGGGCAGTCACAACCAAATTACGTTTACAGTCGCTGGGACCTAAAACACAACCAACTTAGTCACTAAACTGGAATCTTGTCATTTTCATTATTATAATTCTCACCAATGAAATAATCTACCGTGTTCATTGAGCAATTATATACTACGTACCAGAGAAGACACTGCAGGACATTGCGATGTCCGTGTTAATTTTGACCACCTTGTGTCAAACAATACTTAGTTACTCGCTAGGAAAACTAAACACATTTGTACACATATGCTTGGGGTTTATGTGGTACAGACAGTCTCACATACTCGGCATATTTAGGCAATTTGATTGAGCGAGCGTGTAGCGTGTAACAGTGAAGTGTGTAACAGTCGCCACAGTTAATTGAGACATCGTCAAATAATTTGGCATCGCCTTAGTACATAATTATGTAACAGCTCAATGACTGTGTCATAGTTTTCTAGGAATATCCTAAAAACTTAGCTTTCAGCAAAATTTATAAAAATATATTAACAGATAATTCATGATTAAAACTTTTTTCACAAGAATTTACCACAACTTAAAAATAATAATATCTAAACAATACTTGGGTCAATTGTACTATTCGTCATCATTTCCAATTTGGGAAGATCACTGAACTTAGCCACCATGCTCTGAATAGACACATAAGATCCTGCGAACAGAGCTACTAACGACAAGAGACCGATGAAGAGGTTCTTCCAAAGGATCCATTTGAAAGGACCCAGTCCTCTGTCCCACTTGTGGACAGTGTCGACGATAGCCGGAGTCAGGAGACCGAGGCTTGAGAGGAAGATGGCGCCGCACAAGTTGATGAACAGCTCCAAGTCTGGGAAGGCTGCTGCAAGGGCCACTGGAAAATTTAAACTATCGTTAGTGGAATTTTTATATAAAAAAGTAAACCATGTCAAGGAAACTAATACTTACTAGGATGAGGGTTGCAGGATAATACAATAAGCAAGCTCCCGAATATAATTGCTAAGCTAATATTAAAAAACAAATTAGGCATCTCCAACCACCTAATGAACTGCTTCTAGGCAAGTGTTCCATCATCGACCACGTCATTTCTTAGCATGAGACACATTTATGGTAAATCTTCATAAGTCCTTACCAGGGTATGTAGAATCTTATACATGTACAATGTACAATTGTACATGGCGTAATGCTTTGTCCATTAAGCAAATAAAAATACTGATTGTATGTTTTTAATCTTGACTTGAACAATTACAAAGCTGCAGCAAAACCATTTCAAGACTTGCAAACTATTTCCATTCTTACCTGAACCAACGACAGCTGCAGTTCTGATACTAATCTGCGTGATGTTGTGATACCGTACAGCAATTTTTGTGTGGAGCTGCCTCCAGATCATCTCCATGGGGACGTAAAACTGTAGGCTGTATGTGAAGAGGATTGCCAGAGCCATGAGGATCTTGGCGCTTTGGGCAAGTCTGAAACAGGGAAAACCGTCAATGATTATGCTGTTAGAGAATTGTTACGAGTTGGTAGATAGAAAACTTTATATGAAGGTTCATTCTATTGAACAATAGTAGTAGTGTTTTAAATCAAAAGGTAGGTAATCAAATATGCGACATACCAGCCTATAACAACCTCAACCCTCGGACAAGGGTGATTGAACTCCTTTTAAACGACTTGTCGTAGAAGCGTAGATGTATGTATCTAAATCATTTTAATAGTAGCCAGCTTGGCGGACTGCCGCAGGCATACTGCCAGCTTCCTTGTTTCCTTAGAGATACTTGAGCTCTCTTGAAATTTTCATGGTCAGAGTGATTATGATTAGTCATCTTCTAAGCCTGCATGCATCATCTTCGACCACATTCTCGCTTACAAACGCGGACTTTTGAGCCTTAGCAATTTTGATGGCCTATAAACATAGTAGGTACTTACATTTCATCTTGCGGCAGATTCAAAGTGACACTCCCTCGGACATCGTCTCCATACTTCATGTACCCGAAGAAGCCCACGATTCCATACAGTGATATGACGATGGTCATGGCAACATTAAGGACTCCAGGGCAGCCCAGGAACTGCTGCGGCTTGGCCATCTCGTTTTCGACTGGCATCACCACGCCAATGCCTTCCATTGCGAAGATAACCGTACTAAGAAAAGAAAAACAAAACGTTGAAACAAATCATTCAGTTTTTGAATGTATAAACTGTTTCTTCTTATTTCTCGAATAAAGTTTATCTCTTATTTTCTGTATGTAAGTGTCTTGTCTTTGTCCAAATAAATAGTTGAGTACAAATAACATCATATCTAAATATACAAACATGAACAATATTGAACAAGGTAAATCGCCTCCTATTCAGATCACGAACTCGCATCATACAGCTTACTGTCTTATGCGATCTTACAAAAAGATTGTGACGAGTACATAAATCAAGATTTAATGGTGCTTTTATATCAGTACATCAAAACGAATAAAAATACAAACCATCAGTCTATTTTTACTATACTCTGTAGTTACTACAATTTCAGAGTTGAACAACAACAATACAACTGTAAAAAGTAAAAAAAGACCCTGAAATAAACTATTCTTACGCCGCCGTCAAAGTCTCTTTCAAACTGTTTATTCTACATAAAAGCTATGAATAAAATTAGTAAGTAGTAAACAACTGATGAATGGAAAGAATCGTGGGCGTAATAAAACGTCGGCATGTAATCAATCTAATCTCTATACCCTATTCATAAAGTTTGTTATTGAACAATGCATTTTATAAAATCAAAACTAAAATTAATTTTCATTACTTTTTTTTCATACAAATAAGTGCAGATTAGCACAACAAATTAGCTCCAGTTTAATTATTTCCAATTAAATTAAATAAAAACCTTGAACGAAGACAAATGAGAATGGAGCGAAGCTCTGAGGCAAAAAATGGTGGTAGAGTAATTTAGTGGTTACATATTGGCAGAGCAATTTGATACTGAGACTGTGCCTGCGTGTAATTTTGGCATAAGTTTGGCTTCATCATCATCAGTTTAGTTGATGTGTGCCCACTGCTGAATAATTGAATATAGCCCTCTCCTCAAGAACGCCACTTGGCAATAAGTCTGGCTTTTGTTAATAACAAGTTGCAAGCATGAGTCACCGCGATCCGAACCGTTTATGGATGACCAACGTCCCAGCGTAACTTGGTAATTTGGGTGCATGAGTTTGTTTTTTTATGCAGTTGAGTGATGAGACGAGCAAATCGCTGCCCGCCAAACAAAAACGTCACATTTGCCCTAAACGCCAGAGGTTTTCGCCACCCAGAATTTTGAACTCAAAATTCATGACCATGCGCGGCACAGTACTACACTCGTCACCCTAAGATAATGACCGTGATGTTATTTGCACTGCATTTCTCGGTATCCATCTACATTTTCTTAAGTCCATGTGAAAAATCTACCTACTTGATACAAGTGTCAGGTGCTCGTAAAGTCCCCAACAAACTTCGGATGAACATCGTTCAGTCAGTAATCCTCGTTTTAACTGCGCAAGTTTAGGTATTAAAATAGAATAGAATTACAAGAGATTTGAACAGTTTCTATTCAGTTTGTTTAGTATGCAATGAATGTTTAGAGCTGTGACATTTTCTAAAAGAAACATTAGTTGTGTGCTTTGATTTTGTTATTTATTCAAGGTCTGTGGAATCTTTTGGCAAGAAAATCGTCTTGAAATCTGCATATTAAACAATAACTTGAAGCTAATTTTGTAAAATATTACAATTTAAAAACGTTGATTCTAATAAACTGTTATTTTAGTTTCAGTAAGATAATAATTTAGTAACGCTGGAAAGTTAATTTAACCAGACGATTGGACATAGATACAAATTAGGTACATCAAACTCATTCGCTTTTTAAAATATTCAGCTATCAATCTAGTCGAGGTGTGCGATCTCGTGCAGTTTTAATGCACTGAAATGCACCAAATGGTATCAAAATATGAGTTATCTATGAGGTAAGAAGTCGATGGCTTTAAGTAAAGTCTACCCTCCACAAATCCTGCATTCTACATCATTTTCTAGCCAATTCACATTTTACTTCCCAAAGTATTGCAGTTACTTTTTCAATCTCATACCAAAGGAGGGTAGACAGACGCCACATGTTTCTCTCACTTCATTTTCCAACTTTTCAGTCTGCTGGAGCTGCTTATTTATTTACAAGACGCGAGATAATCGAATTCGACTGTGTATAAAGTTTAAAGCATGCAGGGTTTTAAGGAAGCCCGTCGGGGCTGCGGGTAGAAGTTACCGCGGCCTCGGCGTCACAAGGGCGTAGAAGGAACATGGGTGGTTTTTGGTCAGTAGAAGTCTGACACTCCCTTCCGCTCTGCCCAAGAGTGGGAGGGGTCATTTGATGATTTCCCACCCTCCAAAAAAAAAAAAAAGGGTTTTAAGGAAAGGAAAATGTTGAAAACCGAAAAAGGCTCATTTACTAGGTACTCATCACTAAGAACAACTTTTACTAAAAGTTAGGCCCAAAACTCGACTTATTGCACTTTTTGTAAGGACGGCAGCTGTTCCATAAAACAATTTTTGTGACACTTGACAAAAAAACTATGGAACAGCTGATTTATTCTCGCGAATTTCGGGTTGGTCCCGCAGTAAAAGTTGTTCATAATGAACCCTTTTTAGTTTAACTTAATTTATCCTCTCCTTATAACACTGTATAGTGGAATGTATTTACAATAGATTCTTGTAAGATGAAGGCGTTTTAATAAAATATCCCAGACTGTGTATTTTGTTAAAGTACGAGTAAATACAGTCACACTACATATAGTTTCTTAATGACATTTTCTATGAGTTTTTCTTAGCTTTTCTTCAAGCGCTTTTGATGTAGTTAAGTCTATTCTTTGCTGCTTATTGTTTTCAGATTAGGTAGTCATTAAATAGCTGAAAACGATTTCATTGTTGTAAATTTTAAAAGATTTAGTAAAATCAAGAACCTATAAAAACTGTTGTTTGCTTGTATTGGAGGTCTTTGGACGGCCTGAGAGCTCTTATAGCCTGAGGTCGTGAATGTATGACTTTGTTTGCGATATTTGTATAGACGACACGACTCCCTAGAGTCGAGCAAACAGTGTGCAGGTCCTAAAGAACGAGGAATAAAGTCCCAAGAAATATATGCTCTTAATCCACTTATCAGTTCCGCACCGGACCAGTGCTGCCCGACCTCGTATAAATAAGATTTTACTGTGTGGCTAAAACTGCATTTTAGATTCGTACACAAAACAATGGACCGCGCGGTCAGCGTAAACAGCAAACTTAAAATGGACTTTATGACACACAGAATAGCTCCGTTTCTTATTCACACGATTGTGAGGCGAAGCGGCGCTGGTCTGGAGCGGAGCTGATAAGTGGACTTTGAGGTTTAATCTCCAATTTTGAAAAAAATAAACATATAATTCACTAACCTGATAAACAATGGCCACTGGGTCACGCTAGCTACCATCACCCTGTCTCTCGGATGGGGCAGATCTGCGAAGATGTAGTACATGGTGATTGCGAAGCAGATCACGAGGAACACGTTGGCGATGGCAGAGAACGGGACCAGCCATTTGAGGTTCCTGATTTGGCAGATCAGGACTAAGGGCACAAGAGTCAAGGCGCAGTAGGTCTCGACGGACAACTTGTAGTCGGGCACGTATTCGTCGAAAACCTGCGAATAAAAAAAAGTTTTTGGTACAAAGTGATATCGAAGACTCATCGCGGGTCATTCAAGGATGAGATTGGGCAGAGACTGGGAAATATGGCACAATGGAGAGGAGGCCTATACCCAACAGTAGGTCGATAGTAGATACTGACGATGGTGATGATGATGATAAAACTGATGTAGTCAATTAATACGATAAAATACTTATTGACACCCAAAAAGGAAATCACAAACATAGTAAAAGTACTATAATAGTCTACATTACTTTGCTTACGAGGTTTCTTCTAAATACAAGGATTTCAATTTATTATTGTTGCAGTTTTTAGTGATTATCTTTGCTGTATTAAACAAAAAACAAAAAAACAACTTAACGGATTTTGGCGACAATTAGTCATTAAATGGCTCACGCACGCCTAGTGCCTCGAATACGTTTCAGCTGAAATTTCACGTACGTCCATCAAAAACCTTTTGCTACCGCTGTGGTAATAGTGTATTATCATAAACCTGTTGACGATTTTCCACAAATTACAGACGTGTGGACGGCCCACAACACGTACCTACGTGTTTACATTAACTTTTAACATTTAAATACGCGCAGAAAGGTCTTGTATGTCTACAAAAAATATTATTTTAGGATCGTTATAATCGAGTTAAATCCCAAAAACTCTAGCTTATAATGCCAATCTAGTATTCATCTAGATATTCATGTATTTTAGCACCAAGTTACTACAATGAAATTAGGGTTTATTCTGAGCTAGATAGTAATAATTCCACTATTTTTTCCACCTCTGTGAATGCCTGAGCTCACAAGAAGTTGTTGAGCTTCATCACAATATTTGGCATCAATAGCCCTTTAGAATATGAATGAGTTGGCTTTACCATAGAGTAAGGACAGAGGAGACACGAGCCTATCACAGTGAGTTTAAGCTTTGCACATCAGTATAGAGTCATATTTTAATGGTATGAGTATTGTGGAAATTTTGACTATGAAAACTAACCTGGTTTTGGTTTTTGTAATTGTGAAAATAGATCCTCAAAAAAATATTTTCAAAACAATTTTTTATTGCATTATCATCAGAGTTACACAGGTACACCAAATTTCAGCTTAATCGGGCTGCGGGAAGTGATTCAAAATTTAGTTGCAAAATTTTGACCCACACTGACATACCAGTACATACTATCGCGGCAAGTTGAATAAAAGCTTATGAAAATTCAACAAAGAATGGGGTGACTTGGTTTGCCACTAGTTAGTTTTTGCTATAACTAGGTGGCGCCACATTGCATATAATATGTGAACTCACCATCTGCCTATCGTAGATCAGAAGATTTCAAAAGTACTCCCGCACATGCTGTTAAGAAAAATGACGATGCCTTCTCTGTTCCTACTCTGTGGGCTAACCGCGTACTATTCAAAGGCTCTGGAATATTCCCAAGAAGTGCCTTATTATTGTAGATCGGGGTCACGTTTTGGCTATTAAGCTGGTGATATAATAATGTTTGTGCTATGAGGGTACGAATGATATTTGAATTCTCGATGCCCGGAAAATATTTTGGCTGTCATACGAAGCACATTGACCCGAATATTCCCAGTTGTCGCCACTACAGGCGACAAACCGGAAACTAATTTAAAACGCTTTTTCCCCGATTGTTTCCAGCGACAACTTATGGAAAAATTGTATTTCCCAGTTCTTACTTCCGCTGAAGTAAAAAAAAACATTAAATAAACTGATTATGTATGCTTGCGGATCTTTGCTCAAGTCGGTCGAACTTTTCGAGCCGGCTTTTCGAACCGGCTTTCTTTGCATATTTATTTTGTGTGATTTTCCTTAAAGAACCATATTAGAAGACCATTTAACCGCCGCGAAAAATCAAAAATGAAATCATTTCTATCTTTGTATTACCTATAGATATAATAATTATGCTTACATTGAAGTTACTTTAACATACCAAAACATTTTTTCAGATTATACCTCTAGAATCGAAGAATAGAATACATATAATGTAGCATTACTGGACACCAAACAAAAATGTAATACATAAATCAATCAGCATTATTCTGAAAAAACTATCAAAAGAATCTTAAAAAACCCCCAACTTTTCATCAAACAGCTGCGAACACTCTCGTCTAATTCACCTATCAAACCAAATAAACAAAATCAAAATCGGTTCATCCATTCGGGAGCTATGATACCACAGACAGACACATACACAGTTACACAGATATGTCAAATTTATAACACCCCGTCGATTCTGCGTCGGGGTTAAAACCCTGTGATGAAAATTCAAGTGCATTCATGCATTTACTCGTAATAAAAACACGTACCTATGCTGTGAGTCCACATAATAATATAAAATGTATTCCAATAGTCCACGTCATAAAAAAATAAAATAAAAATAACGTTTCACACTCATAGCTCCCCACTAGGATAAATCCTGTGTCGGGGATGCCATGGAACACACACAAAGACAAGGACAATTTACACCCAGACCCAGAACAGATATTTAAATTCATCATTCAAATATTATATATGCCCGGCCGGGAATCGAACCCGAGACCTCTGGCTTTATAAGGCGGATATTATTACCGCTTACCCTCTCTTTGCTTACCTCTTTAAAGTTCTCCGCGATGAAGACTATGTAAACACAAAGTGCTGCCAGGTACGTGGCAGTCAGAGCGTAGTCCACGAAAGTCCTGTAATTAAAATGTTCGTTAGTTACAAACTTTACGCTTGGCTAAGTACAAAAGCTTTTCAGTGTCAAAAAATTTTCATTGTTTATTAATGACATGTGGTTTTGAGCATTACAAAGTTATAACCGTAAGAAGTAACTTTAAACATTTGTATTACATTGATTAGATATACAGGGCTATAAGGAAAGGATATGCTATGCTAAAAAGCCTCACAGTACTCATCATTATGTACAATTTTTAGTATGGGACTGTTCCTTGAAAATGTCGATAAGCAAATTTTTGACTTATAATAACTCTTTATATTAAACGTCTGAAACGTAAAAAAACTCGTGTTACAGCAAAATGATAGACGACGACGACGACTTAATTTTTACGTGAGTATCTCTTGTTTAATTATAACAAAAAAATGAGCAAAATAATAATTTAATTTGCTCTTTTGTTTAATAAAATTACTAAGTAATGTGTGAAACAAACGCCAAATATTATATAATTATTCCAAATGTGGTCACATTTATTTAATTGCTAGAATAATACGAGCCAACAGGCCTGTTTCAACGTTTAACAAATTAAATTAAAGAATTCGAGGGTTCATTAATTTTGCTTCGTTAAATGTTTAACTCTTTGCGTAAATTTTGAACACTTTATCAGTGACTTTGTGAACTTAGTAAGTCACTTTTGGAAATATAGGGCTGTGTGTAAAAGGTACGCTAAGCTGAAAGGGGCTCATAGGACTCATATCTTTGTGAAGAACTTTTACCATGAAAGCAACCCTGAAATCGCGAAAAATATAAATCAGCTTTTCTATAAATTTCGTGAGTGTCATGACATTTTTCTACCGAACAGATTTTTTTCGCGGATTGAAGGTTTGTTTCAGGGTAAAAGTTGTTCATAATGTATTAATTATAATGTACTATGATCCGTTTTTGGCTTAGCATACCCTTTGCTTTCAACCCTGTATAGAATCAGTTACATTACAGTAGAAGCTCAATTTTGAAATGGTCTAAATATTTACCAGTAATTTATCCCTTTGTTTGTACAACTGATTGAATTTTGATGACTTTTCATTGGGTTGCGAATTGAATCCCGCAGGGGTTTGAAAACAATTGATTTCAGATTTCTTTCACTTTCGTTTAAATTGTAAAATTTATAACTACGAGTATCTACGAATTGTGCACTGAATTGGTAAGTTGAGTAAATTTGATTTGACTCCACAAAAATAATATGAAAAAGATTTTGAAGAGATTTCAGGAGCAATCTCAAAAGTTTGTAACTGGATTAGTTTTCTAATTTCTATCAATGTTTCAATTTTGGTCCCCTTTATTGCCAAGTAGGTACTTATTTATAGGTATTTATGCAGAACCTTAACCTAGTAGTTATTTACCTATATATTTAAGTTAACAAAGTTACATGAGTTTCTTTTCTGTGATAGTTTTATGTTCGACCGTCATTTTGCCAGATGGTAAGCAATGATGCGGTCAGCAACAGAGTCCGCGTGCCTAGAAGTAAACGATTCACTCGTGATACGTTAAGAACATTAAGTAGATTGACAGAGTCGGCTCTAACACACAGAAGACCTTGGGCAGGTGGCTTCTGTTCATCCATAAAAAAAAAATCGTTCCGAGACTTATAAAAATTCACAAAAAAGCTGTTCCACACATTTTGTTCCATTATAATATAAAAGTTCAATGTACGAGACATTGAACTTTTTGTACGAAACAACTAATTTTTTTTGTGAATTTTCTAATAGAGCAGAAATTGTTTTTTTTGCTTGTCTCGTCACTCAATTACATAAAAAAAAAGAAATCTCAGGTTATCTGTGGAAGGTTTCAGTGTTTTAGAGTTCACCCTGTGTTGTACGAATATTTACCTCACAAAATTGGCCCAAGGCCGACATCTCTTCGGCCCAAACTCAAAAGCTGCCCCGCATGTCTCCGCGAACCCCATGGATGGTTTTTTAGCGTCCACACAAACTTCTTGCGATGTTTTTACCTGAAATAAGAAAATAATTTTTCAATGTTCTCTCTGAAACTTTAATATTACATGAACAAATTTACTTTGCTGCTTAAATTTTGTACTTGGCGCTTGTGGGCAATAAAGTTCCGGAAGGATAGCGTGAACATACACACAGAGTAAGAATGATATTAAACCAGGACATAACTAGACGTAAAGTATGTACGATTTTAATACCATAGGTGACCAATAAGCAAAAGAGCGTTTGATGCCAAGAAATTGACGTCGTCAATACCTGTAAAACTGAAGGCGTCACAAATACTTGCAGACCTATTAAAGCTGCCAGTTAACTGAGACATGGTCCTAAGATAACCCCTTTCTTGATTAGCGTGCAAAATAGACAGGGTTCAAGTAATAATGGACCCAGTTAATTTATAGCAAATGCGCGGCAGTAAGGCTCTATTAACAGCTCTTTTGAAGAAACCAATATTCTAGTTGCTCGTTACTATGTAAAAACGTACCAGCACATAGACGCAATGTGTACAGATGAACCCGATGACGATAGTGCCGATCGCTCCGACAGCCAGACCGGCATTCTTGAAGGCAGCCGGCATCGCCAGGATGCCGGACCCGAGGGAGGACTTCAGGAGGTGGACCAGCGAGCCGATTGTTCTAGAAAAATTAAAATAAAAGCTTAAATGGGTATGTAAATGTATGTAATGCAAAGTATGTAAACTATGCCTGAGTGGGTGTTCCTCGACATGGGCGTGTTAAAGTCAATCACAGAATAAGAAACAAGTTATAAATCACTCGTTGTTTATTTTGCATAGGTATCATGAATTGTTCCACTACTACCATAAGTTTATGGTAACCTTCTACCTACTACTACATTAGTTTTCTCATTCTATTCTTTTCAAACCTAATTTTATTTACTTTTAAGTCTAGGTGCTCGTACCGTTGCGTTAAATATCCTAGTAGTAAAGTCCTATGTGAAATTACTCTAAGCAACTTGACCGAATATTCTGCGCCTTAACTGACGACGTCAACTTGCAAATTCTTTACCTACCCACATAAAACAGAGTAACAATACTTCAACACCTGAGACTTTTATCTAGGCTACAAAAACTTGCAAAAACATCTAGTACCTAATAAAAGTGCCTGAAATTGTGTCTCATATGGAGGCTTTATGTCAACGTTATCTTTTTTACGTGCTCCTGGAATGGTGAAGAATGTCGGTAAATTTTGGTGTAAACTTATCTCTAGAACTACAGTTCTTATTTCACTTTATGTTTACAGTTTTTCTTTGAGATTTTGTTTAAGATTTCGACAAAAAAAATAGTTTTTTATAGCCGACTGCGATTTTTCATACTTTTATTCAGTGATTTCATAACTCCAAAAATGTTGATATGAGCGAGCGAGATAGTGGTGCGTCATATTCTGTGCCTTAAGATGTTTGTTTCTAGAATATTTTCCAAGATAGATTTTTCCTTAGCACAACACTAATATTTCCTCACTTCATTACTTTTACGCTTTATCTTCACTGCATACATTAAGCTTGTTTGAGATCCTTATTAGTTTTCGATAATGCTGCATTTTATAACATCAATATTCAATTTAATTTTTAATAACTTTTTAAAGTGAAATATGATTTCATTACAGGGAAATATTTTCACTGAAAATAAACGTTATTTTTTCAATTACAGAAATTATGTAAATTTCCGACCGTTCGCAGAGTCAACGAGCCAGCCGTGCGTATTTCGAATTTTGCTCTTTATTATTTGTATTTATTGTTTATTCTTTTCAAATCTTAATATAAATAGTAAACAAATAGATTTTCCAGCTACTATTACAAATGCTAAAGTTTGTGTCAATGTTTGTTAACATTTATCTTCGCAACTACTGAACCGACTTTGATAAAATTTGGAATAGAGATATCTTCACATAGGCTACTTTTCATCATCGCCGTTATCAATCACGGCGCAGGTAAAACCGCGGGTCGCAGCTAGTAGGTACGTAAATAACATTTCCATTTTCCACACATGCATATCTTCTTTTATCTTCTTCTTAATATATATAAATTACGTGTCACGTTGTTTGTCCGATATAGACTCCTAAACTACTTACCCGATTTCAACCAAATTTGCACACCGTGTGCAGTTCGATCTAACTTAGGAGATAGGATAGCTCACATCTCAATTTATAGTAAAAAAAACATGAAAAATTAGAAAATTTAAAAATACTTAAACCATAATTTAACTTTAGCGCTTTGGAAAATGTAAACTTTTTTAATGTAACTTTTGACATTTGACATAGAATTGACGCAATGGCTTTTTTTACCAATTCGAAAATAGTCATCGTTAAGACAGGACAACGTCTGTCGAGTCAGCTAGTTTAGTATAAAACAAGCATTACACAGATCTAAAACTACGTAGGAAGATCCGATTTTGGCCCTTATAGTCTCAAAATCTGAGATTTGAAGTAAACCTCTACCAACCTCAGATAAACTTAAAGAAAAAGATGTAGCACTGCGTTAGGTTTGAGTGAAGCCAAGAACTGCTCTACTTTCTCGCGTTCGTACACACGCTTTACAGTGCCGCGAGTAGGGCGGTATTAAAATCTCTATGTGTGCGTCTTGTGTACGTACTCGCGAAAGTAGAGGAGTTTTTGGCTTCACCTAAAACAAACACAGGGCTCCAGGGCCAAAAACATACATTTTTGTTTAAATATAAAAGAGTGGAATACAGGCAGTCGGTCAGTCAGATGATAAGCAAAACCACCGTTTATGAACACCCGCACCACTTTATTTACTATTTACAGATTTCTACTTTACTTTTTACTGATCCTTCTTTAATTCTAGGTTTATCTGTGTTACAAACAAAGAAAATAAAAACTTACGAGTTTGGGTGTTCCACTCGCCGATGCTCGAAGGGATCGTAGGCCTTTTCATTGATAACCTCTTTTGAACCTAAGCTGAGAGTCGACTGGAATCCAGGATTTGAAGCTAAGTTTGCGCTGAAATAAAAATAAAAACTTTTAGGTTGGACTGTAGAGAATGTTCTAAGTTTAAAGGCTACGAGGATTTGGACTTATTTACTTTCGAACTTAAAAGATATTTATTCGAAATAGATATCTTCTATAGAAGTGGATATTTATAGCATTCGTGACGTAATAGAGACCTTTGGAAACTTTTTGTGAAGATGGTTCAACGTGTTTCCAATTTTAGGAGGATCAGGCACAGTAAATCTTTATTGATGATCTTTGATAAGAAAAGGCTCGCGTTAGAGTGACCGCTTCTCACTATTATTTGCGGAAGTGGTAGCTCTCAATCTTTCTTCTATCTCGGTCTGGAGCGTGGGAAATTGAGCAGCCAGAGCAAGATAGAAGCATGGCTGAGGAGGTCAGTCGGCAGTTAATGACGAATGATGCTGTCAGAGGACACCAATCATCCGCACGCGCGCACTAAATCATCCGGGACTGATTAATCATATCACTAACAATAATATTTCTATAGGTACAGGGTTATAAGGAAAGGGTATGCTTAGCCGAAAAAAGACTCATAGTACTCATAATTATAAACAACTTTTGCTAAAGGACCAACTCTGAAATCACAAAAAGAAAACAGCGGTTTCATACATTTTGTCGAGTGTCATTGACATTTTTGTATGGCGCAGCAGATTTTTTTCACATCGGGTTGGTCCCATAGTAAATGTTGTTCATAATGTTGAGTTCTAAGAGCCCTTTTCAGCTTAGCATACCCTTTCCTAATAGCCATATATAATAATATTAAACCTATATTATAGTATAATATTTCTAAATATAAGGCTATATAGTTGTTGCAAAGTTTATTAGCAGGCATATTAGCTACGTGTTGCCGACGTCTCCATTACTTTGATTCGATCCTGAACATGTATCAATCAGGACGATTGCGATCCTTGATTCTTATCATGGCACATCAATATGGAATGAATGGTGTTGACCGAATAGGGTGCCTTTCAGTTACACCAATCTTATAGGAGGTTTAAGTTCACGGTAATAAAGGTTATTTGTAAAGGTTATGCTATGTCAAGATGGCTCATATTAGTACTTTTCATTACTAACAACTTTTTCAATTTGATTTTATCCTAAAATCGTGAGAAAAAAATCAGCTTTATGCGTAGGAAAAAAAGCGATACTGGTGATTTTTAATTCTGAGTGTTCCTTTTTATGGAATATGTGATTCATTTTTCGCTGTTAAAATAAAAGTTGCTCAAAATGATCAGTAAAGTGACTCCTTTAGACATCGCATACCCATTCCGAATAACCCAAAATGTCATTTTCCATGACTTGTGTCCAGTAGCAGGTACAATAACAGTCCATGGTTTTTACAAGAGCAACATAAAACAAGATTCTACTCACGTAGAGTTGAAATTGTCCAGGACAATGGTCCCCTTTTTTTCATCGCTCCCCATTTTGGCACGTCGTTATTCTGAAACAAAGGACAATAAAATTAATTAAACCATAAAACATAACTCATAAAACTTTGAACTGACGTCTGGTAATGCAAAAGTGCTGTAAAGTATGTGAAGTTTCTGTGAATTTTCTTAGAGGCTGTCGAAATAATTCAGTCGCTAAGATCTAGTTAATGGAGAGTATAAGTAACTAGTTTTCGTTTTTCAAACAGCGAAATATTCGTTTTCATATTTTCGAGAAAAAAAGGCTATTCATCTAGTAAAATAAAGTACCTACAAATTTTGTAAGTACGTTTCTAAAAAACCTAGATATTTTTGGTACTAAGTTTTAAAATGTGAGATTTATGTTATTATCTTATTTAGCTTAAAGGGTTGAAATGATGACATTCTACTTTAGTTTCTAACTTAATAATGAACATGCATTTATTTTTTAATTTTTGCCTGTTAAAAGTAGGCAAGTTGACACTCAAAAAAATTAAACCTGGTTTACCTCCATACTGCAAACCAAAAATGACTGTGAAAATTTTATAAAAACAATTTCAGCCTTATTTTATTATTATTTTTAAACCTTTTTACACGTCTTAGCATATTCGCAGGTAAATGCGATTATGAAACTGCTGATATCAACAAACCAACTGAAAGTGCTGCGCAAAACCAAAATAACACAAACATCAGGTAAAGTCAAGTAAACATGTAAATCAAGTTCTGTAACCTACTAATGTTAAGGCGGTACGAGTCGGTAAACAATTTAGCAGCTTCCTTCACTTAATCACGACAACTTGCCCTTAACTGGGACGGCCTCTCTGGACTGTGATGGAACTTAAACAATCGAGACGCTGATATAGAGAGGACCTGGAAGCGCCTGAATTTAAATTTAAAAGTAATCATAAATGACTGAGTGTGTGTTTTTCTTAATTTTGTGTAGGTACGTAAAATTTGTTACTGTAAACTACAATAAAGTTTCAGAGGTCCAAAAACTTTGACTTCACGACTAGTCACTTGGCAAATATTATTATAATATTTTCATTTTATTAATTTATTTATTTTAAATACGAACGTTCTTATTCTTAAGCGATTGATACTAGTAGGTAAGTAGGTACCTATATAAATATATTGTTTTCCTTTAAATAGGTACCTACTACTGTAAGTACGCGTCAGGTACTTTTTGTATCTGACATGATTTTATAGGCGGTAATACACAAATTAATTCCAAAGACACGTTTTTGAAGACGAACTTTCGCAAAGTAACGCCTGATTAAAAATAATCTGAGAAATATTAATAAATATAAAGTATTCTAGATTTGAATGAGAGATTGTTATCATTTTTTCAAATCAACCTTGTTCGCAAACTCAGATCAGTTTGACGTAGTACCTACGTGCATTGACACATCCAGTGCGCAATTTTCTTCTTTACATCAAGGGCGCTGTCGTCGACGAGACGCACGATGATGAATGGTTTCCACTCGACCCTTTTTTGGCAACAAATATTTCGAAACGAGCTCTCATCATACTTTTAATGGAAAACTGGAGATTATTGGCATCAGATTAAGTGGAGAAATCGTAAAGGTAATTTAACTTGGAGTGCTACTGAAAGTTTCGATTTCTGAACTATTGGAAATGTGTTGGAAAACTTTTTGGTGTAATAAGCATGGTTCTTGTTAGTTAGGTTTGTTCAGTGAGTAGAAATAATTTTAATTTACGGCGGAGTTTAGACAAGCGGGATTTCGGTTGTGTTCGTATTTCAATCGATTGAATTCGTTACATTTCATGTGGGAAGAAACCGTGTGTCTTGGAGATTACCATTATTTAGATTTTAAAATAATGTATAGCGTCTGTTTACACTTGATATAATGTAAACGTAGGAAACAAAACCAACTAGTACTTAAATGTTGCGTGACGTGTGTTGTTCTGAAACCACGGCAGCGAAACCGCTACTCGTTGCTGTATGAGCCTTATATCGTATTTTATATAGTAGAATTTCAAATGGCTAACTCTCTCAGCATTGACTTTGTTACACATGTTGTATTTTGTCATTATACTGTAAGGTAAAATACATAACAGGATGTTATATTTCGGCGAATTACATAATATATCACTGCTTTAGTTCCGCGGAAAAGCGGACGTTAAATCTTCTACGAATAAAGTAAAACTGTAAAGAACACAAATTAGTAAAAATATTTTAAGAAAAAGGTAGGTTGTTTTGCTCTGTAAATGTTTTTTAAAATCCACCAGACAATAAACTATATCGCTACATAAATATATAAAAAGTGTTTTGTAATATTGCATATTTCTTTACTCGTTTTCGAGACATATTTCGCTGAACAAAGATTTTCGCAAATCTCTTTAGACAAGCTTCAGTTTGACTAATTTCATTATTAGAGTGTCGAATTACTTCGAACGCCAAATTTAAAATCTTATTAAAATTCCGGATGTAAGTAGGTAATTGAAAAGAAGCGCTATCATAGCCCGGCGAGACTATAGCCTGATTTCCCAAAATTGATGGGTGTTTTTCAAATTTTGTAGAAATTTAGTTTGAAATCCAATCTTGAAATTTTAGAATAAGCTCAAATTAACATAACTTGAAACAGAAACAACTTTTCGAATTCGTTAAATTAACTTCTCTTAGCTGAAAATAGATATCTTCAGAGTCTGTATCGAAAAAGTTATGGGTAAATAAACGAAACAGCTCGGAAAATCTTGATAGACATAACTAAAATAACATATTTTTGACGGTAAATTATTTGTTAATTTTTAAAAGCAATTTTTACTTATTTTAATTTATTGAACATTTTAAAACATTATTTGATAAACACAACATTGGAATCAAGGACAATAAGTAACCTTTCAATGAAATTGAAACGGAAAGTGTCGCCGAAATTCATCAGACCGAAACGAGGAACTCTGGATATTGAAATTTACAATTGAAGATACACAATGCTCCACTTCCACCAAATAATTTAATTTGGACAAAATTAATTTTCAAAATGTTCTTTTAATGTAACTCAATTTTTTTACGAGTACCTACTTTAGGATTCATACCTCTATAAAGGTATGAAAAGCATCATCAGAAGTATTATGGGAATGCGAATTTGAACTAATAAATTGTATGTTATAGTTAAATTTAATTTCTAGTGATTTTCGCTCGAATATCGAGTCTAGTTCTAGTACTTCAAAGATTGTAGAATCAGTTAATAGACTACTATAGCCGAAGCGCCAGAATACTACTAGAGATTCAATTTAAATGGGTACTTTGAAGGTAAACTTTCGCAAGCGCCAATCACCAGATCCAATCAACTAGGGTAGGTAGGGCAGTAAGGCTAGAGTGGGTAGGGTGGGTGTATCTTTATTCCTACTATTACAATACGCTGATTCTCTAAATATCTAATTAATATGACTACTAGTTTAGCGGTAGCAAGCCTGCCTTATGAGCAAGAGATCCCAGGTTCAATTTTCAGCACAGCAGACTGTCAGCAGACTAACTGCAGCAGAATATCTGTTCTGAATCTGGGTGTTAGTTGTTCTTGGCTTTGTGTGCCTTACATTGCATAGGCTAGTCTAGCTATGAGTGTTTTAGTTCAGTTTTAAAATTTCTTAATTTTGCATAAGTATACAAAATAAAGAAATTTGGGAAACGTTATTTAACATTCCTAGCGGGGTAGACTTGTCCCTACCTTGAGTGTGTTACTTATTTATTTTCAGGAAATATCAGTCTACATAATCTATTTCATTTATAACGACAACTAATACCTACCTATTCAAACAGTTTAGTCTTACAACAAAGACGTCCTTCAAGATCAAGATGCTCCCATATAAATTACACTTGTGTTTCTTACTAGAAATACAGACGTACTTCATAGAAGTCTCCACAATTAGCATATATCTGAATAGGCGACTGCTAGGTATTATTCAGAGTAATTGCATGTGGGCGGCCCTGACAGGTTGGCCGAGATAAATGCATAAATGGCTAGTTTACGCGAAAACACATTTAATGCACTTAAATGGTTCGGTGAGCAGAAAACGGCAGATTAAATGTCAACGGAGGAATATTTTTACGGCCAGGGCGATATTTTGAATTCAGAGTGGATTGAGCGGAGCAAAGGATTTTATATTGTATACTTATTGTATTTATTTCATAATAATTATGTCAGATTACACGTCAATCATAATATAATTAATTCTTACAATAATGTAAAAATTTATATAGCATAGTATACAATTCAGTTCAATTAAATAATAAATGAGTATAAATGATGTCAAGTAAAATAATTCTGTCACATGAAATTAAAATAAAATAAAATTAATTCAAATATTAAATTTATAAAATTCATTAAAATCATAGAAGGCTTTTCCGATGAGCCATTGTTTTAATTTTAAGTGGAATCCTGAGCGCAGCGTGAGATTTAAACCACGTCGCCCGAGATAAAATATTATTTTACAGCCGAATACACTCTGCTTTCACCCCCATCTATGAGATAAGAAAAAAGTCCCTGTGTAGAATAAGTATTTTTAGTTATAAGAAAGAATATGCTTACACAAAGATGCTCTTAGTATGCATCATTTTGATCAAATACAGCGACTAACACTACAAATCGCAAAAAATAAACCGGTTGAAACATTCTCGGCTTGGTCTACAAAAAAAAAACATAACTTGAACACAACAATTATTTTTATTTCCCAGTCCGTAAGAATAATCCTATATCTTAATATATATAAATCTCGTGTCACAATGTTTGTCCTCAATGGACTCCTAAACCACTTAACCGATTATAATAAAATTCGCACACCATGTGCAGTTCGATCCAACTTGAGAGATAGGATAGTTTAAATCTCAAATTATAGTCGCAATTTTAATTTATTGCAAATTATATATATACTGATAATTTTTACTATAAATTGACAAGTTAGCATCAACATACTACGGTTGCTATAGTTACGCAATGGCTTTTGACAGGACAACGTCTGTCGAGTCAGCTAGTTTATTTATATATTTCCTTTGAATCCGACCTAGAAAATACATCTTAATAAAAATGTACCCACATGCTTAATTTATTATTAACACCTACTAGAGTATTTATGTAGCTACTACAAACCCTGACACTAATCTATGTGTAGGTGAATAGGGGTAGGCTGTAACTGATCACTCAATGGAATGAACTGTATAAAATAAAAGTGTCCAGGCGACTGAGTTTTACTCGCAAAATTGGAACCACGCGCTGTTCGCAATTTTGCTTTGCAATTTGGAATGCATTTTCCCAGAGATGTGTGCTAGATCGATTTTTCCAAAAAACAAATGCCACCGAGCAGTAACTATTATCTAATCTGTGCTGTGTAGCTGAACCTATAGCTACTATGTATATTACTTTACCGAAATCTTTAGAGCCGTTTTTGAGAATCTAGATTAGAAAAACAAAAATTACAAACGTTAAACGAGTTCATGGTTCTATTACAAACATCTACGTAATACACGTATTCATGTGTGCGTAATATGTCAAGTTACGAAGGTACACTTGTGATATTGAGATACTTCGAATAGTTTCCAAAAATAGCAATTCAAAACTACAATTATGTAAATTAGGAACCTGTTTTTTGTTTAGCTACATTATTATGAGCGTTGGAAACCGTGTCATGGTCTTTGACGCCTACGTCATTGCAGGAAAGGTCGCGTGAGTCGACTAGTGCGAGTAGCTCGTGTCAAGGAACGCCAACCGGTGGAATGATAATAGTTTGCTTTTGTCTCGATTGCAATTAATTTGACTAAGTATTTACTTTGTGTTTTTACGATATGTAAATGTTAATATTCTGACTTGTTTTAAATCTTTTTACAAGGTTAGCTGCGACCTGCTCTTTCACACGCGTGGCGATTAAAAAACATGTGAAGATGATAATGATAAAAAAGCGTTATGTCCTTTTTGTGCCCTTAACAACGTGCTTTCAAAATTTCGTGTTGATCAGTTGAGTAGTTAAGGTGTGACAAACAAACTCACTTTTATGTTTACATATAGCTTGGTAACGAGAAAAGAGTAAATTTTCTTCGTTTGTAACCGTTTATCTTAGTCCTCGCCTGCGCGGTATAGAGGTGCGGGGTGCGGGGGTATGACGGCGCGGGGGACTGAGAGGGTGGCGCGGGCGGCGGCGGCGCCTCTGTACCGCACAAAGATAAACGGTTTGGCTATAGGTAGGCATAACTTTACAACAAAAGACGTTATGCTATTGATAAATTCGATTTTACTCGCATTTGACAAACTGTTAAGCATAACTGCGAGAAAAAAGAGTACCTAGGCTTATTTCAATTTAATGCATGGAGTATTTGAAATGTTGGCACCGCTACCGATTACCTGACTTTAATAAAATTTGGAAAAATCAACTAAGGTGGTACAACATCTATTCAGAAATCAACTAAAGGTCAGAGTCACATATCTTGCTCCGAAATCCAATTAGGGTACTCTGTTAGCTCCCCACTAAGATGCCCTTTATCGGGGATGCCGTGAAATAGAGGTAGAATATACACAAAGACAAAGACGATTCTACCTCTACAGTCCACAGCCAGTGTGATTACAGCCAGTTATAAACCTGACGAGGTCCAACAGCCAACATAGTAAACATCAGAAATATTTATTAACCATAGATAACATTGAATGTAAGTCACGTTTACGAAGAGTTCTATTATTTTAGAATAAAATAAAATAAGTTAAGTAAAGATATATAAACTCTTAACGAGTATTGTTTAGTTGCTTACACCATAAAAACAAAAGGATAATACCACTTAAAACTAGTGCAACAACTGGCGTCCTTACAGCTAAATTATGCAAAACTTATAATAAAAAAAAAATTACGACGATTAAACATTATTACATTATTACATTAGTACAAGTGTACAACAGTATTTAAGGAGTACAAAATTTAGTTTACCTTAAAACAATACCGTGGGAAGATCTGTTAAGTAATTATGCAAGATTGCAGCTGTAATTGCGAAATTAACGTCTGCATTTTTAAATTGCATCGATGTCTGCCAAAACTGAAAGAACTTACGCAATGGTTGTATAAAAAGACAGTTAAAAGCATACGATTTTGTCAAAAATTTAATTTAATCGCGTGAAAAGCAGTGAAATGTGTTTTTAAGGATGTGCCGAGGATATATGAAATGCCAAGGATGCTATTAAAATGCTTTATAAGGTGAATCAACTTGGTATGGTCTAGACAACAGAGGCAGATACTGTATATTACAATTTTCGTGGTATAATAAATTATATTATACCGGCTGACTGGTTAGACACTTGACATATTCTAGGTTATTATAGTACTCATCATTATGAACCACTTTTACTATGGGACCAACTCGGAATTCGCGAAAAAAAAATCAGCTGTTCCATACATTTTGTCAAGTGTCATTGACATTTTTCTATGGAACAGCTGATTTTTTTTTCGCGAATTTCGGGTTGGTCCCATAGTAAAAGTTGTTCATAATAATGAGTACTATGATAACCTAGAATATGTCAAGTGTCTAACCAGTCAGCCCGTATAAATATAACTAACTGCACCTCGCGGTTTCACCCGCGGTCTAAAGGTTAACATGAGTTTTGATTGTCTTTTGTTTTTTTTCTTTTTGATTTTAAAATTAAAAGAAATGTATCCCTCGGGAAAAATACATTTTATCGGGATAAAAAGCCTATGTGCTATTCCAGACTAAAATCTATCTCTGTGCCAAATTTCATCCAGATCCGTTTAGCCGTTCTGGCGTGATTGAGTAACAAACATCCATCCACCCATCCATTCATCCAAAATTTCATATTTATAATATGGGATTAGTGAGAAGATAATAATAATGAATATTTCACACTCATAGCTCCCCACTAGGAATAAATCCTGTGTTAGGAATGCCACGGAACACACACAAAGACAAGGACAACTAGCACCCAGACCCAGAACAGCTATTTAAATTCATCATTCAAACATCTGCCCGGCCGGGAATCGAACCCGGGACCCCTGGCTTATAAAGCGGATACACTACCGCTGAGCCAAACAGGCTGACGACGACGACAAGATAAATAACCCTTTAACTTAATAATGAGAAGATAATACTTTACTATCAGAACGAGCCGCGGATGGCCCGCGCCACCTCACCAAATACTAGTTTATGTTATAACTGCTACCTAATTATGTAAAGTTGATCATGATCAGGGTTGTGATAATGATCACGTCCTTTCGCACTACGAGTACTTTGTTCGAACTCGATTATTATCACGATGGGGCATCTATAGTTCTATAACAAAGACACTTTATAATTATTAAGGCTATTTTTAAAGTGATTCTAGCTCTTTTGTTACGCGAAATATTACAGTAATATTATAGGTAAAATGGTAGTGTGATTTATGTATAGGCTAATCTATACTAATATTATAAAGAAGTAAAGTTTGTGTGTTTGTATATTTGTTAAATTGTAAGGGGTAATCTCGGGATCTACTGAACCGATTTTAAAAATTCTTTCACCAATAGAAAGCCACATTATTGCTGAGTGTCATAGGTTATATAAAAAACCGAAAAATAAAAAGGCTTTTACGTGGTAGTCCGTTTTGCAAAGTGAATCGGAGAAAAAACTGTCCGGACAGCGCGATGGCTTCGGGTTTAATTAACATTATGCCCAACGAAGTGGGCACGGGTCAGCTAGTTTCTAATAATTATGTACGAAAAAATCGTTTAAATATTCAAACTTGTACACATTTGTTTTCTTTTCATGAAATACACGTGTTATTAACATAATACAAATGACTTAGAACAATAATTATGACACGATCACGTTTTACGACTCCGCATAAAATCTTGAAAAATAAGCAATTATGTGTAAAATTAGGTGCCTACAACTTTACGGACCGTGAAACTACGCAGAAATGAGCTCGTTTTACTAATTATTATGAATTACTTTTAATAATTTCCCAACCTTGAAACTATAAAAATCTGCTGATCTGAACAACCACAATTAAATACTTAAACCATTATTAATTTAAATAATGAAATACCATAATTAATTTACATTTTAAATTTAATTAATTTAAAAAATAGAAATTGTTAATTATTTCTATTTTAAAACTACTAAAGCTTTTTGACTGTGTACAATGTACACATTGAATGCCCGATGTGGGTAAACTGACAATTTCAACCGATGCACTTACATATCTAGCGTATAAATTACAATGTATCAGTTGTTCAATAAATGGATTTGAATCTGAATCTGAATAATAAAAGTTATGTTAAAACTTGATACTAATGAGTAGAATCAGATCCTTTCAGTTTAGTACCACCGTTCCACGTAACCCTGTGTAATTAATGCCAGAAACAAATGTGATTCCTGAAACACCAACATAACTAGATACTTAATGATGTTACACTATTGTTCTTATGCATATTGTATAACATTTAAAAATATTCAACAATTAAAAAAAAAAAAAAAATCCCCAAGCCCCAATGTCAAGAAACGGGTCAAACAAGATTTGTCCAAGTTTAAATTTATCGTTTCTTTACACTTTTTGTACCTATTTTAAAATTAATGAGCATAAAAACAGATTGCTCCACGACTTTGTATTCAATTATATAATATGTTTTTATTTGATGCTGTTATTTGATTTGCACTGTTCGTGTGAATATAATTTAGTATATTTAAGTATCATGTTAGTATTAGTAAGTTCCTTGAAATTTATAACTTTAAAGTCAGTCTGAAATATTATGAGCTTGTGTAGTTCCAAGGAAACACATTGTTACTCTACTATAAAAAAAAACAAAATGGAAGACAGATCGAATATAGAAAAAAGTACCGCTGTGCTGATCTGATGACTCCAGTAGTAGGCATAGAACTTACATGATGGCGAACACTAGGCCCTTTGTATTTTAGTTCAGCCAATTGACTAGATCTGATGATGTTGTTTATCCTTTGATGAAAGATTCAGTTAGACGCAGTCTCATAAACTCATTCAGTGAGTAAAAAGGGTTGGACTCGAAGAATTGTTTTATTTTTCTTTTGAATTCTATAGCATTAGGTTCGTGACACTGAGCGGTAGCTTGTTGAACATGCAGGCAGATCTTATTATAAATACCTTGCTGTAGGTACTTCTTCAAAACACCATCAACCTACATTATACGTCTGGCACAGTAGCTGTGACTGAAGTGGCTGCCTTTTAAGAAGTTTCTTAGAATCTACCCGGAATCATTCGTGTACATGTTTTTTTAATGCTAACTGCTCATATTAGATCCTCATTGAGATGCGATGACGTTATTGTAACTTAGCCTTGCGTATCATATTAAATAATTGTTACCACATACTTAAGTGTGTAGTATTTTTTTGCATTACGACATTGTTTGATTGTCAATAAATTCCATGGCTTTGTCAACTCTAACTAAATACAATATTTATGTGCAACAGAATACTAAGAGTTGTAAGAAAAAATTACCACTACTATACTTACTAACCAACTTGATCACTTTTAGTTTGGCGCTAACTACGATATGACACCAACCCAAATAACTAACTTAACTTCACAAAATACAAATTTTTGAAAGAAAACTACAAAAAAAAATACTATGGAAACTAACGTGGTTTTCACACATTTTTGTTATAATTAAACACGGGAATACTCACGTAAAAATTAAGTCGTCTACTACGACTAGTTTCGGTCACATTCGGGACGCAACCGCGAGCGCGTCACGTTTGTAAACTCGCCTGATGAAGGTCACCGAATGTGACCGAAACTAGTCGTAGTAGACGACTTAATTTTTACGTGAGTATTCCCGTGTTTAATTATAGCAAAAAAAAATTACTTGCCAAATAATTTCATAGCAACTGATATAAACTAACGGTAACGCAAGTTATCATCCAAAAGAAATGATAGATAGGGACAAACGCTGATTTGTATCAGTAGACGACCTTCGTTTAGTTCGGTCAAAATTATCATTTATATTTTATTGCTCGATCAGAATCGCATCACGCCCTTGTCCAGAATCAAGGCAACGATGCTCTGCATATCACTAACTAAGTAAGGTCGCATATGCTAAGTGGCTAGCCTTCAGTTCTTGGGCCGCCTAAAGGTCTCCTGACGTCGCTTGGCGGTTTTAATGGGACAAAGAACCATGGCCTACGAGTCCTACGACTCATCGGCTAACGTGGCATCAGAGCTGTGGCATCCTGTATTATGTCATCGATTTTCATATCACTGAGGACGGAGGATGGTGGGGATGGTGGGGCATTTTCAGAACGTAGGAGAAACTCTAAGGAAGAGTTAGAATTTTGAATTTAGAACTTTCAGATTTATTCATGAAGATAACTAAACTTGACTTGATGATGAACTTGAGATAATATTTTCTGTTTTTAAGGTCGATACTGGAAAATGGCCTAAGGAAAACCAGTAAACTAGTCTATCAATTACAATGGTTGCTAAATGTATTCTCATGGCCATGAGGTAGAACTGTAATCGTCATTAGAATCCTTATCAGTAATTCATCATTACAATTTTTCATTGACATTAATTTTATCAAGAACATTCCTTGTATCAGTAATGCTAGAATTAACTTGACTACTTTCTTTCTAATATTTTCGTTGTTTAATATTTTGATAAGATGATAAAAAAATATCTATGACGAGGACGACACACATCAAAGTTTTCTTCAAGTTTAGACTAAAGCGCGCTAAATATATTTTTTTACTTTATGTTAGTTATATACAGGGCTATAAGGAAAGGGTATGCTAAGCCGAAAAAGGCTCATAGTACTTATTATCATCTCATTATGAACAACTTTTACTATGTACTATGACCAACCCTGAGACACAACGCCAGAAAGAGCGAGACAGATCCAGGAAGTTGTCTTATTTCTAAGTCAATACTTATTTCTATCCACGTCAAAATTCTAAGTTATTCCTAGAAATGATCACTTATAAATGACCCTCTGCGCCCTCTGGGACTTTGTGCCACTCAAACTAACTGCCTTAAGCACAATAATTGCCTTTATTATTGATTTTATTGCCTTAATGTAAAGTAATGTTATTAATGTCAGTTATGTTTAATTGAACATGAAACACGGAAGACTCCCCACAATATGTGATTCTATGTTGCAACTACCATGCTAGGAACTTATTTCTGCAATGCAATGAATCTTTACTTAGTAATAGTTCTTATTCATGATTTTAATTAAATTAATTCATTACCAAGGAGCCAAGGCAAATAACTTTGTATGGGCTGAGTGGCTCCTGGAGTCAAAGTTTTTAAGCCTCCTAAAAACCTTATACATAGTTTGACTGTTGTTGTCATAGGACAAAATACATATAACATCTTCGATTGGTCTTAAAGCACTAAAAAATTTGATTTTCAGAAGTTTTTGTGTCAAGAAATATTTTAGATAGGTCATTCACTCTTGTAATAATGAAAACCGTATGATGTATGCAAACTATTAACTGCAACTGAGAGTGTTGTGTCCCGTCGAAGTCGACATTCTCCCAAAGAGATCGAATCCATGTATTCTGTTTTAACACATGGCCAACTTTTTATACCGAAAAGTTGACGGTTCTAGCCAACTTTTTTCCCGAAAAAATAAAGGCATAACCAGTAAGCTAGATGGCCACTCACTATTATTTTATTATGATATGTCCTACTAATACAACAGTAACATTGAACAGTAATGCTCGGTACGTCATAATCGGAACAGTTACGGCACGTCCGAGCCCGGATATGTGATAACATCCAGCTTGCGTTTTGCATGCATATGCAATGCACAGCTGGTATAGTATAATACATATAGTATATAGGTGGTAGGTATACCTACGTTTAGTTATAATACCTGGAGAGTCGTTTTGATACGACGAAGTTTCCTTCAATTTTGAAGCTTAGTCACAGCTTTATAAGGATTGAAAATTGCATTCAGTCAATGGACTCAAAGAGCTTGATGAATTCATTAAAGAAAATGTAGATAGATATTGCGGTTCAAGACGTGTCGATCTTTTCTTATTTGTCACGCTCAACGTTTCAATTAAGCTATTTATCAAAAAATTAAGTGAAATTTCAGTACCTTGTAGGTAAGTAATAGGTATGTAGGTGTTTAGTAAAGAGAGCAAATAAAATACTTGTATCAAATACCGTGTAAATACTCGAAATAGAATACCTGCTCTATCTTAAGCTGTCCTAAACAAATATTAGATGTTTCGTATCGGATACCCAATACAAGTACGTATTGAGATGACAGATTCAGGAGCGGTGGTTGCACTTCATCGATCAAGTAATCCGTCTTCGGTGTTGCACTTAGTCTTTGTTTACTTTAGATATGACATTAGCCATCTTATATTTCCGTTTATGGCTACACTAGGTGCACCCCGTAGTTTCACCCGAAATTTTAGGGTTATTTTTTAATTATATTCAATTTAAGTCTATTTTCACATTAACTTTCAGCCGTTTAGCCATTTTTGCGTTATTGAGGAACAAACACCCAGAGATACAGACTTTGACATTCATAATATTTTGTTGCATAAATCAATTCAATTGCAAAGGTTATTTCTTTAACAAACAAAAAACAAACTTTGTTTGATTCGTTCTTGCGGGTATTTCCGATGATACTTGTAGGTGTAAAAAGTTTGTTATAATAAGTAGTTTAAATAGGTCTATTTGAGGCATATGTAAAAACAAGTCGCTGCGGTTGCCGAACCTAGTTTTTTCCTTGGTTGTACCTACTACATTCAATTTAGAGGTAGACGGATACGAATTTGTCTATTGAAATAGCATCTACAATTTTAAGAAGCTGAAAAGTTTTTGCACTAGATTATGTTTATTTAACTTCAATGCTGAAACAAATTTATTGTGCTGGCAAAAGCTACGCTTCGTTATTTAGTGAAATTGGAAACGACTCAGTATAGAAAAAAATTAAAATACGTAAACACTGGACTTCATCATCGGTGCTGTAGCCTTTAAAAGACCTGATTAAAGTAAATTATGTTTTAAAGTTCTCCGTCTTGTTTTCGCACGTGACATTTCACGTCAGCGAGAAGTTTTCAGAGTATTTTAAGCAATAACTAACTTTAAGCAGGCTTTATAAGTAAGACCTCTATTGTCTAACAGACTGGTAATCGCAATCAAACATAAAGCATACTCTTTTCCTACTTTTTCGATTACTCGATTATTTGATTCGTCTTTTGTTACTTTTTCGATTATTCGATTCGGTTATTGATTGCAGCTGAGGTACCTATTGGATGAGGAAATTCAGTTTCAATTTGGCTTCTCACAATAAAATTGACTGCATTTATATTATTAACGATACTCAAATTATATATAAGGTTACCACACATTGGTCGTATTACATTTTCTACTACATAACTAAAATGATCGAAGAATGAAACTGCTGCCTCGTTAAATCTATTGTGTGCAACATAGGTACCTACTAGAAATTATGCTGAATTTGTAAGACAAGTAAGTATATTTTAAAATAATTTTAGCCTTTATACCTACTTAATAAAAATGTTTCTTATGTTGTGATTAGCTGTTATTGAGTGACAAATCGAATATTTGAAAAATATAAAAAAATGTTTTTTTTTTGTCTTGTCTTCTATTCCTCTTAAGTTGTACAAATATTTTTTACCAGTATTTCGTTAGTTTTTACTTTGGTTTCCGAAATAGTGCGCTGAAGAGAAGATTTATACCTACTCAGCAAAAGGTAGAAAAGTGTCGATGACGATTACAATGAAATAGATCCAATTGAATGATCAGCTCAATTTGAATTAATTAATGAATTGAATTGAATGAGTGATTCATTTCAAGGAAAGGAATTACTTAATTAAATAATGAATAATAGAGGAAATAGAAGACAGGAAACTAAGTGCATGAATAGATGAATTGCACCTTTTTATCTACTTATTTCTACTAGAACTTAATGGGTATAGCATAGAGAAAATACGAAAAATACACTGAAGATGAGTAATTAAAATGATTGTCCAAATAGATAGATCGGCGGGCGTTTCTACTGACATACAGATAAAAAATGAATAAAAAGAAAAATATATTTTGTATTAGTCGGTAGAATAAAATTAGCTTCATTATACCTACTCATAAACATAATTAAGAAGGTAAAGAGTTATACGATAATTATTTTAAACCGCAAATACGTTATAATTTATTTATATATTATTTATTTATATTATTTATATAGTTATATAAAAATATAGGATGTGATGTGACACACGAAAATATTTTACGATTTTAATGACATTTGTGTAAATCTTATACAGGGTTATTTTTAACTGTTTACAAACTTCTCACAGGCAGCTTCATACTACACTAATTTGGTTGTATTGGCTTATTATATAAAACTAAAAAAAAAATGTACATATTTTGCAACTATCAGCTTTTACGCTTTATCTGGAACTCTAAGTTCCATATTATTAAAATCAGCGTGTTACTTTAAGCCTTAATTTAAATATTTTATGTTTTTAGGATTCTGAACCTCCTTCGGAAAATGACCCTTAAGACGAGACTTCGGCGTCTGTTTGTCTGTATCTCACAGTCAATTATTTTGTTTATCAAATGACACAATTTTATTAACAGTCACGGATCTAAAGAGGGAAAACTGTTTTTATCGTAATATCTAAATTTGGTAAGAGCTTTATGAATAAAACCTTCCCGCGTGAGATTTTAATATATTTCAAAATAGCCCTGTATAAAATATTTGATCGCACAATCGCCAATAAAGCATCGATGGAAGGTATAAAATCTAAGTGCAAAGTATAATAATGCAATTCATAAGACACAGGTTAAGCAATAGTTTCCAGGACATTTGCAGAAGTTACGTCGAGAGAAAGCGAGCGCCGACATCTGTTTGGGTTTTCAGTTTGCATCATTTTGCTAATGGCCTAAGTATTAGATGAGTGTCAAAATATTGCATTGTTCGTTCATAGATAGGTATCTTAGTAAGTTTTCGTAACGCTGGCCAAGTGCGGGTCATCGTCATCATCATCATCATCAACCTTTTTATCCACTGCTGAGGATAAGTATTCTTTTTCTGGTCCTGTGCTTGTCTCATCCAGTGCCTTCCTGTCGTCTTTACAATGTCATCCGACCGCGATACCCGATGGTCTGCCCGGAGACCGTTTATTTGTTTCGCGGCCACCATTCTGTGACTGCTTTGGCCCACTTTCCGCCATCCCACCTGGAAATCCCATCTCGTGTCCCATTTTTTTTTTTTTTTTTTTTTTTTTGTTTACCCAGTGGAAATCCTTTATGGATACCACGCCCGCCCCGGGGGAGGCAGGGTGGTTATGTGGGAGTCTCCGCCCTGCGGCGGCATACCCACTAAAACCACTGGGGTGTTCGGCATCCGCCTGAGATGGGGCAAGGTGGGGTCGCGTTAGCAATCGCCACCTCGCCCCGGCGATGGGCCCGATTAGGGCCCCCCGCGTATATGGAGGGGTGACCCTGTTCCCCAGGATCACCCCCCAGACAGTCAGTGTGGGGTCGTGCAGGCCGGGAGAGTCCCCCGACTCTCCCGGCAACCCCACTGCAGAGGAGCGAGGATACGGGCGAACCGCCTCCTCGCTCCCTCGTCTGCGCCGGAGCGGGTCAGATCGGGCGTCGTCCTCTCTGACCCGCTCCGCGGCCTCCTTCTGCGTCATCACCTCTTCGCAGAAGGAGACCCCGGCCTGCCACGATCTCTCGCCGCCGAGCACGGCTTTCACCACGCTCGGCAACGAGAGATCCCGGCCTATGTAGGCCGAAAGCGTATGCCGCTGGTTGGCCCCATGCGGCACACGCTTCCAGCGTCCACCCTCCTCCTTTCCTTGCACTCCCGACCGCAACCCATATGCGGCGAGGAGCACAAGGAAATCCCCCCTGGTGGCAGCAATGCCACCGTCCAAGCCATCACGCTGTGCCCTCTGCTAGTCAGAGGGACACGCGGACGGGCCCACCGTGTCGGGTTATTTGCCAGCGTGCGGTAATACTACATAAAAGCTGCAGTATTACCGCACGCTGTTGCCCAGGGTGCACCACGAGGAGGTTACCCGACCTAGCACCCCATCTCGTGTCCCATATCCCATCCCCATTTGAGTCCGTTTAACCTACCACGTCTTCAACCTTGTTTCGTAGTCGATTCACATTAGACCAAATTGTCATTTTGAAATAAGTCTAATTTGAATTTTCTTCTTGCTATGCTGATGTCCTCACGATGTTTTATACCTTGTACTATTGTGTATCTGTGCTTATATACCGAATTGTAGTAAATTATTAAAATTGGTTTTAATGTTACTTCATTCATAAGTAATGATTTCTATCGTAGTTTTATAACCATTTATTAGTTAGTGAGTTTATCAAGATTCTCGTTTAGTTTTTTGTGCCTAAGATTGTCGATGAAGAAATATCGTGAAGAAATAAGGTCAAATTAGACTTATTTCGAAATGACAATTTGGTCTCATTACAATTTGATAATATGCAAATTGTTTACTGACCGATAATTACAGCTTGAATGTTGCATAGCAATTTAGTTCAGTTCCTTTCTAAGACCTAGTGTTAAGATTTAGGCTGGCTGAATATTATGCAAAGTACCAGTAAGTAGGTATGTGGTAAACCTTAAAACACAACCTTTTACTATTAATAATACTACTCAACCTGGAATTCAGTGCAGTATCATGCACCTGGAAATCAAGAAAAAATAATTTGTTCCATACATTAACATTTTTTTGTGGAACGGTTGATTTTCCGGGCTGGCCCCATAGTAAAAGTTGTTCAGAATGATGAGTAGAATAAATACTATGAGCCATTTTCAGATTAGCATACCCTTTCTTTATAATCCTGTATTATTTTCACAAAAGTCTATTCAACACGTAAAATATATGACTACGGAATGAATGTAGGAAAATTCATTATAATGACACGACACTAGATCGTAAAACTTTCCAATTTTCGATCATATTGTCTAAAATCCTTATTAATGAAAAAGTCTACAAAAGCGAAACAATCCATCACGCTTGTTAAGCCGTCCAAATATCCGAAACCTGCTGTGTACCGCGGTTTTACTCATGATTTTGTAGTTTTCTTATGGTTTCTGAGAAAAGTATAAGTAAGGAAAACACAAAATTGATACTCTTTGTGCTATTCTTGTGATACACATTACCGTTTCATGATTGGTTTAGCCGTTTTGTCGTGAAAAAATAACAAACAGACAGTTGCGTTTACAATATAAATGGCAATGTTAGGCTCGACGCAAATGGGCCACATGTGACCGCCACAAGTGGCATAGCATAGTGGCAAGTGGTCTGTGGCCTCGATTGAGTGTAGTGGGTAATTGATTTTAAAATTTTAAAACTTCTAGAAAAGAGCTGAAAACCTTCAACCGGCCGAACCAATTTTATCAATGTCGATTGAATCGCCTTCCAAACAAATAAATGATTAAAACGAAAGATACGTTGTCACAGACAGAAAAACTTACTGGTGCATGTGAACCATAAGTTTTTTTGCACCCTTATTTTGCGTTGGAGATCTAAATGTCACAAACAGCTCTAAATGTCAAAAAGTATTGAATTGATATAGCTTGTCGCCATGCAACTAGTGGTTATCTCCAGTGGCAGCCACAAGTGCCGGTGTTATGACGGTGTCTGCGCTGAGCCTAACTGGTACTCGACTGTGACTATGACGCAACGTGACCTCCGAGACGAGGCTTGCAAAATACCGGTGAATCAGTGATTTATCACGATTTGATCTATTCTGACTTGAGCGATGTTATCTCGGTCACTATTACTCTTAGGACTTTTCTAGTGCGAGCGACAGTGACCGAAATAATACCGTGCGAGATAGAATAGAGCCTGCTCTGTGAATTACTCTAATTTCTGGTCCAGTGAACGCGTACTGGTCTACTGGGCCAATAGTTAGATTAAAGCCTAAATAATGTATTTACGATCATGTTACCGGAAAAGTGTTATTATTACATTTTGCAATTCTTATAATAATTCTACTAGGTAGGTATATTGGTATAATTGAATGTCCAAAATGACTAACGTAAAACCACTTACTTTCGCTTAGGGACCAAAATCGTTGGGTTTCCAAAATTTGCGAAGTGTTTTAAACGAAGGGTCTTATTCTTATATTATAACCATTGAGTTTAATATACCCACCATTATCATTAATTAAACTCGTAGTTATAATTAACACATAGTTATTAAGTCCTCAGACGTTTTGTGTTTGTTAAATGTATGAGACCCATAAAATGTGTTATGATGATTAATGAGTGCTGATCATCACTGATATGTCACTTAATCAGATGTCAGAGAAAACGGTGATGATTTTATACTAGCGGCGCGGCGCCCCGCTGTTTTACCCGCTATCCTGAAAGAACCAGTATTTTTTCCGGAATAAAAAGTAATGTGCAATTTTGTATGTCATTTAGAGATCATTGATTAACAGCTGGTTTCAGGATTGATTCATATCCTAGAATCCAAGAATATGTAGATATCATCAAATCAACAGAGCCAACCAGTACCTATTTATCACTGTAGCTACCTTCAAAAATAGCGACTGACTCATGTATGTTCTATAACACTTATCTACAGGGTTATTCATAAAGGGTATGCTAAGCCGAAAAGGGGTCATAGTACTCATCGTTATGAACAACTTTTACTATGGGACCAACTTGAAATTCGCGAAAAAAAAATCAGATGTTCCATAGAAAAATGTCAATGACACTTGACAAAATGTACGGAATAAAAAAGAGCCCTTTTGGGCTTAGCATACCCTTTATGAATAACCCTATATACTATATGTACCTATATATAATTGTAGACTTCTCGCCATAATAGCACGAGTATGACTCAGACTTTTTTTCGTTTTTTGACCTTAAGCGTTCCACCTGAGTTGATATTTTCTGGTATTTACAAACTAAGGAAAACGTTCAATTTCAGATAATTAAATTTCTGCTGGGCCAGCTATTAATAACTCGTAATTCAACCCTGAAATCATGAAAAAAAAAACAGTTACTTGCATTTTGTCTAAGGTCAATGAACTTTTAGTATGTAACAGCTAATTATATTTTTTTTTGCGATTTCAGGGTTAGCCACATTGCGCATTGTAAAAGTTGTTCAGGAAGATACTATACATCAGTATTATCACATCTTTTGTTATAAATTGTACTATTCACGTAGGATGATTTAATGATACTATACACACACTACACTACACTATTAGCGATAAGACCGCTTATTTATTTTAATTATAGTTTCCTTTTGTGGTGTCAATGAAGTATTATTTGTATTGTATAAGTTCACGAATAAATACAATTTGAAATCATAGTAGCTAAACGTAAAAAAAAACACATGCTTAATGCAGTAAAATATTCGTCAGTTTCGTTACTCATACAAATAAAATATGTAAAGTTTTAAATACTCATGGAAATGCAGGTAAATGATGCTATGAGCCCTTTTTGGCTTGAATACTTGTTTCTTATAACCCTAACACAATGAAACTGTCCTCAAAACTCCCTCTAAAAGTTCGTTAAAATTGTGACTAGAATCCGTCTTACCCCGTGCTACATAATACCTATCGTGATAATAATATTATTTTTTTTATTAAAAATTCCGCATTTGGCCCCCAACTCGCTTGTTGGTAAGCGATGATGTGGTCGAAGCTGAAGCACGCAGATTTAGATGATACCTATTCGCTCAGACCTAATAGGTAATAATTATTATTTATTTTATTACTTCATTCTGAAGCCACGAGTTGTGCCAGTATAATCATGTAAATTTATTTAAGCATTGTTTATTTTAAACATTTTAAATCCTGTTTTCTTATTGACACGTGCACGTGCAGTGTTCAACGAAATTAAAATATTTGATTTATGATTGAAAAGGTCAATTATTTTAAGTCACTAAAAATAAAAGTTATTTCTAATTTTCATGAATAAAACTTTAGTCAACTAGAACCTAAAAAGTTAATATTATTATTTTAATTATTTACTGTAGTTAACAAAATAATATACTTACTATGGAAACTAGCTTTGTTTTGACACATTTCAATTAATAAATCCTTTTTATTACATGAACGAGACAAGGTCAAATTAAAACTTACCTAAATGTACAACTACTTAACTAAATTTTTTCAAGTTCCGCAATACGATAATAAAATTAAGTCCTGGATTAAAAAACCATCATTGAAGTGACCTATACTGAAACAATTTTACCAAACATTTCTTCATCAACGCAATTAAGAGAAGCAAAATTAAATAATTAAAAATCATACAAATTAACATACAATCCAGCAATATAAACAACCAAAAATGCCGCCGCGATATACCCACAACCGTTTATGTAAAACATTGCACAATTTACATTACCTTGGCTTTTATCCCTTCACTTCATCAAAGATACATCACTTAACTCGAGTCACTTATTCCGTTCGTAAACACCGTCCTTTTGTTGGTCTCGTAAAATTTATTTAAAAATTGCTGTAATTCGTGCGACTCCTGTAGCGGTCGCAAGCGCACTGTTTTGCAGTTGCGTTGCAAAATGTGTACGCGCAGAACCGGAGACCCCAAACGCTCAATTCGACACTTGCAAGGAAAACTGGTTGTAACTTTGTTTTTGGTGGTCTTAAGTTTGTTCATTTTTGTTAAAAATACTTTAAGCTTTTGAATTAACAATTACCGTTGTAAAATTTTCAAATGCATAAACTTATTTAAAAAAATACGCACTACGTACTACGTCTATTCTTTAAAATTCCTTAGGTGGCTTGGTTTCCAGTTTCCAAACACGTATTGTTTACATTTATGTTCCAGATATTTTATGTTTTTTTTAACTTTAATGTTTTCTACTAAACTGCTAAACTTCAGTTACTACGTTTTCTTTACACGTATCGAAATGTTCCTCGATATTTGTGCTGTGGAATTGCCTTTAGTGTAATTAGGCAGTTTGGTGAGTTGGGAATTTCGGGTGCGGGCGGTCCGTTTGTAGTCGAATTTCGTATTTAACTTATTGGTTGCGAAGATAATGACATGACGTGTTTGGATAGCTGAGTTCACGAAAACGCTCCCACTTTTTATCGCTGACAGGGCAAGTAACTTTATATTATCTATTAGTGTCAGAGGCTTATAGGTGGCCTAAAAACTGTGCCTTCAAGGCTACGTTTTGTACGAAATTACTTACTTTTTTCTTAGGTATTTATTACTTTTTCTGTAATTTCTCACGGTTGATCCTCGAGGGCAGAATTCCGGGGAAGAGGAGCCCAGGACGACAGAGACGGAAATGGCTGGAAGTTATTATGAAGTGAACCGGACTGAGTCATGAGCATTTGAAAAGCACAGCATGGGATTGCAAGAAGTTTAGTCTACTGACCTCCAAACTTCAATATGAAGATGGCACTTGATGGTGATGACATTAATCTATTTTGTTAGTTGTTAAAACTATTTTTGTCTATTTTGCGGCAGGTGTTGCGCTAGTGAGTCTAAAGCATCATTTCTTGTGAACTGTAAAGAGTTATAATACACAAAAATATTTGTCTAATATGTATTTTCATCATGTAACATCATTAAAATTTGGTCTTACTTCTTTCTAATTTTAATAGTCGATCACAAGATTCACAAGCAATAAAATCCCTGTATTTCCACTGCTGAATATTTATCTTACGACATACTTAAGACAAGAAGTCAATTTAATGGGGTTTCAATATCGTGCAGTTATCTTACTGCAATCTGTGTAATTGGCTTTATCCGTTAACATTGATTTAAAGCTATTGTCGTGCATAAATTTTGCAATTAGGTACTTTGTTATCTTACCTCATAGTAGGTACCTAGTCATGGAAGTTTCCAAAGGTTTGTTTCATTCAACTTGTTTTATCCTCTGGAGCCCATTTTGGCGAGTGACTCGGTCACTGTCGCACTCATTAGAATTGTCATAAGTGTGAGAGTGATGGAGATAATCACGAGCGTCCAAGAATATTGTCCCTGGTCACAGCGGCCTTAAGGTCGTAGCCCACTTAGGTATACGACTCTGCTCCTACACCGCTCCCACCCAACACCGCCGACTGCTCGCGGTCCACGCGCCGCCGACCAGCTAGCAGTCGCCCAGCTGTCCACGGGCCGACCGATCTCTTCTACCGACTGGCCGGCGCGGCGCCGGCGGCGCGGCGACTACTAGCAGTCAGCGTGCGGACACCGCGCAGTTCGCTTGCTTACAACGTGTAGCCAGAGAAGCGTCAACTAGCGAGCAGTCTGATGGCGGTAAGCTCGCTGTCAGCGAGCTGTCTGCTAATTTATGTTGCCAATATAAACTAAGTATATCTAACGGGCACGACCTGAAGCTCATATTTGAATGACATTTTATTTGTCGGGTGGGAGCGGAATTGTATAAGTGGGCTACGACCTTTATTAGCATTTTTCTGATGGTAGTTTCTGGTTTTATAAATTCAAAAAGGCCTGGCTTTTTCCTCAAGCCAGTGAAGCCACTATGGCCTTCAATTTTGGAACTCATGATTTTGAAACCGGATGAGGGAACTAAATGGTGTGATTTGATATAACAAGTATCAGGTTAGATCCGAGTTAGCCTATTTAATTAGATTTCGGTTTGTCCCCGATCTCAAAATTTAACAAAAAAAAAAAACTAATATATTATACAATACATTATCTTCTTTTCCTTTTTGGAAAATACTTATTTGATCAGAACTTCTATTAGAATACTAATACCCAAAGATAAAAATGGTTTTACTATTTTATAAACGAGAAACTAAAATGGACCGGTATTCAAATAAAATATTGTAATAAATGCGTGGTTTGAGTTTGCATACTTCTCTCGGTACCAATAACCTGCATAAAGTGCCAGACAGATATGATAAGTAAATCGAGATCATGATCATCGTAAGTACCTACTGTAGCACACAGTGCAGTGCCTAACACTTTTCAAAGGTAACTTGGCTTGATATTCGATTTCTTCTTCAGTGATTTTTGCGTAGGTTTTTCTTGGATTCGTACCAAACGTTTTGAATCTACGTCTCTGATTCGTACATCGTCTACTTCTTCTTACAATTACATATTACAAAATAAGTATTTTTAACTTATTTTCTTGTCTTTGCCTAGCACATTAGCTTCCGTACCACGACAAATTAATTAAATTTCGCAAGTTTAATTTGGTAAATCTCCAAAAACTTGCTCCACTAATCTTGTAAGCATATAACCAATCCGATCTGGAGGTTGTTTGTCGGCTTCCGCTAATCTTGCTCAATCTCGCAGTCGGCGCGTCTGATAGAAATCGATTTAGTGCGGATCTACGGATCCCTACATTTTCCTTTGTTTGCTAATTTGGAGCGATTTATCGCTTAGTTCGGTTCCGCGCCTCGTTTATTGGGTTTGAGTACCTGGATTATACCTATTGGATCTTCCTTGTAACATGGGATTTAGTTTCCGAACTATGGTTAGAAATTAGTAGCTGTCTATTTTAATTATTAATAAGTACCTACCACGTACATATAAAAATACGCTAGTCTAAAAACAATCAGTCCCCATCCTGAAAGCCTCTACCGAAAGTACCCATTAAACTGGCGGCATTAATTATTAATTGATTTAGTTCAATTGAGAAAACGATCCGATGATTTATATCCTTCTCAAATCTAAAATTATTAATATGAAGCTGTGGATGTTTTTTTACTTTTTTTTTTTTAAATGGATAAATCGGCGTTTGACCACTAACTCGCCTGTTGGTAAGCGACGCTGTGGTCGATGACGAAGCACGCAGATCACTTCTTCACACTGAAAAGGCTAATTCATTTATTTCTTAATTTGGTTGATCATAGGTGAGAAATATAAACCTATATCTCACATAGAAACAGTTAAACATACATTGGTTTTAGAAGATAAATAGTCGCTATTTGGAAATGTTTCCTTAGTTTCTAAAAGCTCTTTTATTCGAAGGCAATTACGCGAAAAAGGGCCGATAGGAGAATTAATTTTCAGTTAAACGGTTGATGTTATCCCTTTTACAACAAATTGTAGTTACAGTGGGCCTAGCACAACTTTGACGTAAAAATACGTAGCGAGTATTCGATAGAAAAGTGTACGCCATTTACACCCGTCAGAAGCATACTTGACAGTCGTAAATGGCGTGCACTTTTCTATCGAAAACTCGCTACGTATTTTTACGTCAAAGTTGTGCTAGCCCTACTGAATAAATGAAAGTTCAACGTAGTTGAAAAATAAAATTTATGGCACATCAAATTCACTTAATGTTCATCAATATATTTTTATTAATTCTATTTATTCGCGATAGAATAGAGATGGTGTATAAGTTTAAGGTGAGGTGAGGTTCATACTGCAAAAAAAAATGTTCCCGTCTATCGGTTAATACTTCGGTTTGACCAATCAAAATATGTTTTCTTTGTTTGATAGATGACTTTGTCAAGAGAAAATTGGTTCAGTCGTTCGTAGATTTTCAGCCTTTTTAATTGGGGTTTATTTTTTTACTTGTTGATTACACTCTGATAGACATTGAACATTTAACATTTATTTCATACAATGTTTACATATTGTTATAATATCATTTTACTTAACATAAATGGCTGAAAAACATATAAAATAAAGAGTTAATGATGACAAGCTTAGCCTTGCTTCACTTGCCATCGTTCCAACATACTTTATCCACAGTCGCACTCCTTTTGCTGAGCATCATTTTAATAATACCTACACTATTTTTGCTGCGTCATGTATCTTAAATGATGAGCAATTAAATAGCACCCGCGTCGATCTAGTCAGATAGACAAGTTGATTTACGAGTAATCTATTACGAAGCGCCACGCAGTCTGTAGGCCTAAGGCCGTGGACGGTTTGTCTTTTCTCCGTTTTTATCCGCGCCACGATGAGACAAAGCTAGAATACAAATATGTTTGTCTCTTTCAGACGGTATTAAACGGGAGAAATAGTATTTTTCTTTGCCGTGTGCTAGCCCTGCTGGAGTACCTATCTAGCCTACTCGAAAACAAGCATAGCTTATAGATAAATCTTGTCGAAAGTTGTTATCCAGTTACATCTTTTTTAGGGTTCCGAACCTCCTTCGGGAAGAATCTTTATGGCGAGGCTTCGCTGTCTGGCGCGAGGTTTATTTTTCCCAAGACACGCTACTTAATTTTGTCTTCATGTTTAACCAACTTTTATCGCGAATAAGTCTGCATTTGACCACTGTCACGCAGACAATGACGTGATCTAAAATAAAGCGTGTTAATGCGTCTAGTAATTATTTTAAGTATACTGTGTCGTGAACTAGTGAGTCAACTGGGTCTCAAGGTGTCTTGCACTACATTTACCGTTCAAGGTCTCTATTTATTTATTTATTTATTTACTTTCAAATGCTTGCTATGCTTACAGCAAAGCCAACGCGCACAGCAAGCCACAATAACAAATCTTAAACTAGGTGTTAACATTAAAATTACTTAAAAAACGAATACATGCTTCAATAAAACGATTGTAACGGGTACAAAACAAATCTAAGTCTGGTTCCTGACCAATCAGATCGTTGAGCAGATTAATGGCCCGATTCGTGGGAGCATACTGAGCTGTGGCTACCAAAGTGCATCTACTTCATCGGATATCACGGACCTTATTCTTGGGCGCTCGAAATTACCTCGGTCACTCTCGCTGTCATGTCATTTCTAATGAGAGCGACAAGGACCGATATAAACTATCACTCATGAGAATAGGACCCCCAGTTGTGCGCCAAATAAGACCAAAGCAGGGTCAATTGAGTTTACTAATAGATAAGTACCTACACTCTAATACTTTAGTTATATATTGCGCTATTACGCAAAGCGACAGTGGTTTATTTGGTTCTTTAGCGAATAATTTTGTCACGGATACGCTCTCTCAAAAAACGCAAACGTTTATTAGCTCACTAAGCAACAGTAAGCTACCCACGTAGTGATGAAAAATGGTGATGATGATGATGAAAAGTACCTTATATGTAATTATGTATGTTTTCTATACTCCTGACAAAGTGTACGCCAAATTTCACGATGGTCAGTAGAAACACAAGCAAAATGTAAAATGAGCTCCACCGGTATTTCCAAGTAACTACAACGTTGGGTTCTTCAAAAGAGCTGTTATAGTCGTCACAAAATAAGAGGCCCGTTTGGACACTTGAGAAAGACCGTAGAATGTAACTTGGAACGCTTTTCGCGCATACTTTATGGTAGCATGTAATGTCAAATTATAACGAAAACTTTAAACGAAAACGAAAAATATTAAATTAAAGACAAATTGACCTCTCGCATCATTTCGTATCATTTCAATATACCTATAATATTCAAGTTTAAGTTAAATTTTCGAATCGAAACCTTAATCCAATGTACTTTTCAATACAAAATCAAATCGATCAAATACTCATACAAACTTGAATTGATTTATCGTGAGTATCGAGTACCGAGTCGTATGGTTACATCACTAGTTACGTCGCAATGACAAACGTCCAAACGGGCTTCTTATTTTGTGACGACTATAATAGAGTCTTAAAAGGTCGGCAGCGTATCCGTAACGCCTCCGATGTTACAGGTATCCAGGTGTTATATGCCACGGTGCTCGCTTACCATCAGGCGTCCCGATTGCTTGTTTGCCAGCTACGGCATAAGTTTGAAAACGTTGCGTTTTGCTATGCAAGCTTAATGTTTGGTCCCGATTGTAATACGTCACCGTTTTACTCGAATCAATGATGATGAATCAATCACGAGATGATGACGGTGACATAATTCAAACTTAAGGCAAAAAGGACCGCAACCCAAAAAATAAACCACAGAGGATCCTAAATCCTAATGACGATGCATAATACAAACTTAATATCATGAAATTTTCCCATTTCCTCAACTTTGGATCCTACTGCGGTCCTTACTAACCGCAGATATTTGCATCAAAGGGGAAGTCCTGACCACGCATGAGAAATTGTCACTAGTATTGCAAGTCACAATTACTATGCAGGGCAAGTTTGTACTTTCATCAGTACACTTGAAACTTTAGCTTTCGGCGAACAGCTATTTTCAACTGCTGCTCAATTTTAGATTAATTGATTGATGATTTTAACTACATTAAAATGAAAATGACTACTAAGATTTTTTATAAAAACATGAAAGTCTCTACTTATTATCTACTTATTATTATGATTCAGCCGGATACTCCGACTGTGGTTTGGATCACATCCGGTGACCTTTTTCAAGGCGAGAACACAAGCGTGACGCATACGATGCTACGTCCTGTCCTGTGTCAAAAGCCAGAACCTTGTCAGTTTTCATAGATTTTTCAAATTATTTAGGTATGTAAGATTTAGAAATTTTTTTTTTTTCTGCGGAACGTTAATCGGAGTTATGAATTTTGGAATTGCGTACTAATGTTCATTCCGTTTATTTAATAGTAAGCTAGCTGGGTGTAATATAATATGGTACATTCCCCACCAACGCAAGATTTGAAATAGCCACTTAGCCAGTGAAATGCAATTCATTGCAAGCGTGCAAGACACTTAGTGTCCGGGAATTTTCCGTATTCGTAAGACCCTGCAAAACAAGCTCAATTTTTTCAGTTAACATTTCAAAAAGAGTCCAGTTTGTTATGTGGATTGGATCGCGCTCATTTAATGTAGAACTTTTAAGCCTTAACAAGTCTAGAAAGATATATTTTGTAACAACAAAAAATGCTGTAGTAGACGATTTCTTATACCATCATAAACAGGTTTCAAAGACCAGATATGTAATGTCAGCACAAAAACATTAACAATTAAATTTTCAATTTGCAATATTTAATTTTGGCAACTTTTTCTTAATTCTGGTCCTTCATTATGTTTCAGTCTGTTTTTGATGGGAATTGTTTCCGGGTACAAACAAGGCTTATTGGCGTAAGAAATCTTCTTTAAAACGTTTTGAAGCGCTGTTTTTAAATTGAATTGGAAATGCAATTACATATTACGATTGAAATTTAAATGGCTAGTATGTACCAGTAGGTTTTCAAAGAGATATTCGTGTATTGTCGTGGCGAGAAAGCTTAATAACCGTGGCTTATATACCAGTAGGTTTTTGAAGAGATATGAGCCGTAAGGAAGTGGACTGTAGTTTGGTAAACCACGGTTACCGGTAAACCACGGTGTTAGTATTGTTACTTGTAAGTGACGCAAGATGAATGAGAAGAACCCAGGGACGGTACTGGCTAAGGCGAAGTTAGCCAGCCCTAGGAAGCCGCTTTATCGGGCTTTGTCTCTATAGCCCACTTTGGCGCGGCTCATCTGTGGAGACCTTGGCGATAAGATAAAAAAATATGTTAACAGGACTAGTCAACATGCTGGGTCATTAAAAAGTAATTAGGTTAGGTTAGTTAGGCTGACGTAGATCACGTAGATAACTATGACGAGGTTAGTAGGTCATTGATATAGGATGCACTTCATTATATTTTTGACACTTATTATTTACTTGTTCAGTTAAAATTGAATTCTCGGCTGATTTTCCAAGTTCGAGAATCGAACTTCAATTAGTGGTCAAAACGAGCCAATATGATTTTTATGTCAAAAAGTACAATTTAGTTCACTCATCTGGCTTCAGGATCATGGATTTCGAAAAAAGAAAACTAGAGTGACGTGAGGGCTTGAGGAAATCCAGATTGGCTCATGTCAGATTCCATGACACCAGAATCGAAAATTGGAGAAGTTGATCGATACGGCCGTGGTATCAGTAGCTTCATTTCGTAGTAAATACTTAATTATTAACTGGATTTAAATGTCATGACCGAGAGCAAACTCATTGAATATTGTACCTATAGGTGATCTGTTACTGTTTTCCTTAAATTCTTTACCAGCAAAAAACGTAACGACACTCAATCTACTTTGAGCTATTGAGGCCAGCTTGAAGGTGACTTCCTTAGTGAGGTGAGGTACCTACATACAAAAAATCGTTCTATTTGTTTAATGTACCCATCGACAAAAAAATCGACAGTCCCTACGAACAGTATCAAAACTACAAATAGCTTTTTTTACAGAAGAGCAATTCAAAGTCAAAATTTGACCTAAATTAAGTTAAAATGTGTAGTATCAATTTTATTCCATTTCAAAAATGTCAAAATATTGATTATTAGAATTATTAATTTTCTTAAAAGTATATTAAATAATCGTATAATTGGTATAATGAAAAAAAAAACGTGATTTTGCAGTTTCGATACTGTTCGTAGCCGGTAAAATAGTGAAACTAATTTTATATGCGGAAGTTTGTTTATTACTCTTTCACGATGAACTTAACAAATCACTCTGGTGTACATAAACGTTGCCAAGGCTACACAAATAGATGTACTTAGGCTATTAACATCACTGTTTTTCATCTTCGCGCGAGCGAAACCTCTGGACGAAACTAGTAGTGTAATATTTATTTATTGTCTACTTGTAATTATTAATTGATCTCGTTTCAATAATAATTAATTACTGTATTTCGTCGGGAAAAGTAAGTAATATCCAATCTTGGACCAGGTAAAAGGAAAAGTGATATAGAGCGAGTTTAATTCCTAGAAGGTTCGCTTATTGTTTGTGATAATTAAACCTGATAGGTCTACCTAATTTTTGATAAATGAATTTATGCTATTTATTTTTTATAAGTAATATATTAGACTATCGTTTGATTTTTTAAAAAAACAAGATTCAATAACAACAACACCACAATAATAACAATTACCCGTACATTTTTAACATATACTTTGGAAATGGAAAATATGTTTTTACGAATATAACAAGCTTTTATTGCATTGTTATCAGAGTTACAGAGGTAGGTATACTAAATTTCAGCTCAGTTGGTCATCGGAAAGCAGCTCAAAATTCAGTTACATTTATCCCACACAGACGATACACCCTCGTACACACATACTATCACGGCAAGTTAAATAAAAGCTTGTAAAAAGAGAATTTCGTAAGTGGTATTAATCCTGTACATTTCTTGTAAAACAAACCGATAAATGTAATCATAATAAAGACGTATCAAAAGACAAAGAAAGAATTTCTGGCGATAAAAAGGCAAAATCGTTTTGCTTTGTTCATTCATTCACAAGATTTTGCGTTATAAATCTTACTTTAATGAGTTTTCTTTCAATAACGGTAAATTAGGACCATTATCACTTAATACAATGCAATTAATTATTTTTACTGCTATTATGTGAGGGCTTTTTATACCTTAATACGGTTTGTACACGTTTGCCTATCTATAATATTAGAGTAGAGTGTAATACAGGGATATAAGGTTAGGGTATGCTTAACTCAAAAGGGCTCATAGTACTTACTAATCAGTGTGAACTATTTTACTATGGGACCAACCCTAAAATCGTGAAAAAGAATCAACAGTTCCTCAGAAAAAGTCAATGACACTCGAAAATGTATGATGCAGCGATTTCAGGGTTGTTCCGTAAAAATAATTCTTAATAATTAGGTAATATAAGGAATAATAAGAATTGAAAATCCGAGATCGTACGACCTTAGTTTATTGTCGCATTCTTTAATAAAAATTTAAAAGGTAAGACCAGAAATAAAATATGGGAACCATTTTATTAATTTTATCTATTTTTGGAATCGCTAAAAACTTTCAGCTTTAGAGTTCTCTCTACGACCTTTTCTAAGTGAAGGATTTCCAACTCCTTGGCTACTTGGTATTTAATCCACAGTTAACTGAGTCACTTTTCTTTGCTTTTTCACACTTTGACGCCTTACAAAGTTTGCTATTAATAATATCTTTGCAGGCGCTAGATATAAATATAGGATCAAGTGACGCCTCGTACGTACTGATAAAACATATACATTTTCTCTTACACAAAACATACATCATACAAAATAAAATTATATTCATGGAAAATAAACTATGCAGTGTTTTTCATGTCTTATTTTCCATACTATGACATAAATAAGTAGATATTTATGATGCGTAAAACTTTGCGATTTTTTTTCTATTGAGTGAAGATTACTCAATAGTGTTTTGGAAAGTTTTACAAAGTAATAGATATCATCATAATTCAAAATATAATATATTTTTATGATTTCTAACAGGTTTTCAATGAATAAAATGACGTAGAAGGGAAATAAAACTGTAATTCTATTTCTTCTTAAACTATTGTAGTATTCTTCATGAGGACGTGCAGCCGGAGCCGGGCATTTTTATTTGTAGATAACCCATTATTTTTGTTTGATTAGATGAAGAGGATTAAGCGACATCTAGTTTTGTTCGTTTTGAACTAAAACTTATAGGTTGCCAATTGGTAATTTCCCTCTCAAGAGCTACATAACATAGTTAGCAATTTTATGATCAAAAACATTTCAATTTATTTTGTACGTTACATTTCAAGTAAACCAGGGTAAAAATAAAAAACTGTTCAAATTTACTCTTTTATTCAAGTGAACAACCAAAAATATGGTTTCTAAATATCAAACAAAATTTGCGCTACAAAATGAGCTTTACCTACAACTATATAAATAAATTAATCTACAATTTACAAAATAAACGATTGAGTCTTGTATTTCAAAACATTATATTCTTTTGTGCAATATAATTAGGATATGATAATTTTGTAATATCACAATATAAGAGTATTAGCCAATTTTGGAAAGTTCCTAAATATATTGCGTCTTAATTGGGGGGAATAAATGTTTATTGACTATTAGGATACATAAAATATATTTACATCTTAAATTTAGAATAACAAACTAAACTAAATAGAACTAAGAAATTTGCAAAAACTAAAAATCAAAAAGTAGTTTTTGCCCGTGTGGCAAAGTACTAAGAACGCTGGCTGCATTCTCGCATTCCATTCATTCTTAATTTAGCTTTGGTGTGTTTCTGACAGCGTTGCGGTTTAGGAATGAAAGTTACCAAAACTTAAACGAAATGAACAAATGAATAAGATAGACATTCCATACTGGTTTGTTTTTATAATATTTTATAAAATTAATAAATGTGTTTTTCTCATTGGAAAAGCCATCAAAACGAAATGATCAAACTAATTTCGCACGTTACTAAATAGGATTTATGGTGCCTCATACGTCGCTTTATAATAATCAAATGCCAAATGTCTGTTTGATTTTGATTGCTTTATACATTTTAACAATTACGAGTATTTCACTACAAAGTTACAAAAATTATTTGCGTTTCATCGCAATGTGGCAGTAGCGTTATGGTTCAAAGAGTAAAAGATGAAATAAATACTCAAGTCCGTTCTTATAATATAAAGTATTTTTGTTATAATTAAACACGGGAATACTCACGTAAAAATTAAGTCGTCTACTACGACTAGTTTCGGTCACATTCGGTGACCTTCATCAGGCGAGTTTACAAACGTGACGCGGTCGCGCAACCGCAACTGTTTGTTTATAATCTATGAGCCACCTCTTCCAAATTGACTTAAACCAGGGTTTTTTTATGTTATACGATTTTTTTAGTACCTTTCATCATAATTTTATCATGAAAGGCACTGAATCTTGTGACATAGGACTCACTTCGCGCGAGATTCAGAGATTTACTGTTATTATTGAAGATACTGGTTCTGAGTTTTACACTGTTTTTACTTACATTTTTACATTCTACACGTCATGTAATTTGGCAAAACGAATTCGAATTAAAGAAAAAAACCATGCTTTGTTAACTTTAATTGTACCTATAATTGTTCATCCCTTTCGTTTGTTACAAACATTTTCGGGAACAAATAATAATCTCCATAAGATAATAATCGTTTTGTACCGGATAGCTTTAAATGAATTTTGAGTTTACTTGAGAAACTCTTCAGTAATTAAATTTCGAACTCAAATACAATGTCTAGGTAATTAGAATTCTCCGACTTAACTTTTGAGGCGAAATTTTGGTTTTCTTTGACGCAAATACCTAGTTGCCTTAAATTGATGGCGGCTTCAGGAAATGAATAAGTAAATACAATTTTCCTCGAAATTGAGAAGTTTCGTTAGTTGGGAATTTATTAGAGCACCTACAAATAATAAATAGGTGGTACAAATAATTTAGAATTTGAAATTGAACTTTGCAATAGGTTCCTCAAAATTAATTCAATTATTCAATTGAATCCATTTATGAATTCAATTAATTTTGTGGAAATCAGGGAACGAACAAAAATCTATCTATATCTTTCTTCTTCTTCTTCTTCTTCTTATATATAAAAATGAATCGCTGTTCGTTAGTCTCGCTAAAACTCGAGAACGGCTGGACCGATTTCGCTAATTTTGGTCTTGAAATATTTGTAAAAGTTCAGGGAAGGTTTAAACGGTGAGAAACATTAATAATAAGTAAAGAAAAATATTAAAATCAACAATTTAATTTTCCAATACAAACTGTTCCTACATTTGATGTTTGGTACGGTTAACTCGGGATGTCCGAACTCTTTTGTCTTTTTAGAAATAAAAAATAGTGTCACTAGTGTCAAATATTTATAGGTGTGTTCAGAAATTGGTCCGATCTTTGTTGTTGGTTTTTGTTTTTTTTTGTTTGCTCTATTATTAAAATTTAAAAAAAAACAGCGGGTGAATCCGCCGGGGGTCAGCTAGTAATTATATAAAAATGAATCCCTATTTCCCTTGGTCACGCCATCACGCGTGAACGGCTGGACCGATTTCACTTTTTTGTTGTTGTTGTTTTTGTTTTTGTCAGGAGAAGGTTCTTAAGAAAGAAAAAAAAAATAATAATAATTACGCGAAAATTATAAAATTTAAGAATAGGTACCTACTTAGCGCTTTGGACAATGTAAACTTTTTTAATGTAACATTTGACATTTGACATTGAATGGCGTGCTCAAATATCATCAAGACACATTTACTCTACGTTTATCCCAAAATGTTTAAAAAATGAATGTCTACTCGTGCGAAGCCGGGACGGACCGCTAGTTAATGATAAAAATTAAATAATACGTAGATTCAAAAGTTTGACTGTTATGTTTTCTTTATTATTTTTAACCAAAAATCATTAATAAAATAAAAATATTTAGTCGTATTTGTATCTAAAAGCAAGGGTAGATAATAAAAAAACTACTAACAGATCTATGTATAAGTAAATAACATACTTTAGAAGGTAAAGGGAGTTCTTCAAGTTTAGTTTAATTAAACTGCACGATAATTGGAATGTGATGAGTTAATTAAAGCTTACGTTTCAACAAGCGTGTCGAAATGTGTGATGAAATTCGAATGATATCATTATTAGAAATATAAAAATGCATTTTAAATTTTTACAGTTAAACGGTTTTACAAAGATAATCACTAGCCATTACAACAGATTTAAACTTTGACAGTAACATTAAACCAAATAGAAACTACTTTATAGAAGCACCAACTTTGCATGCGAAACACACTGAACTTAGCAATTTTGTTAAAAGTATTATTAAACAACGTTTTAGGGTGAGGTCAGACGAGCAATGTCGATAGTTTATTAACGCGCAGCGATTGGTTTCGGTTCATTATGACATTCTGAAAATTGGACGACAGTGAATTTGGGCATTTTAGATATTTATAATTAGAAGAAAGATAGGTAGATAAAAACAGGAACAGATAATTAATTAGAAATTATAAACTATTCCATAAGTTTAGATAAACTGAAGCACGCGACGCGAACATGTCTCAAATGACGCTCATTTGACTTCAGCCTTATTTACAACTACATTTAATCTTAACTAGATAAAATTTCAAATGTTAACTATCACAAACTTTAAAGCTATAAATGATTATGATTAGGACGAAATCTTAATGGTCTCAATGAGTTTTAAGCACCTTATTATTATATTGATTGTAATTTTAAAACACATAAGAACTTTTTGAGCTGATAAAAAGAGTTAACTCTTAAAATTACAACCAATGATTTACTTTACTTATATTATATAATATGGGGTGTTATATATATAAGCGAGTCGGAACATTCGGTTCGGCAGTATTTGTTGAACGACAATGCCGCAACGGCTCGAAGTAAGAGTTACACATTGAACTTTATTCGGCTAATTCACCAAAAGCCGACCGGAGTGGGAAAGGCCAATTTTTTCCCGAGCATTCATCTTCATATGTCCATTCATTTTGTTGTGCCCGCATGGCCCGCCCGCCCGCTTACGTGTGTAGCGTCCCTAATAATAACTAAAGAAAATAACATTTTGCTTATACACTTTAAAAATAAATTGAGTAAGTAAAATTATAAATTTAACTTAGCCGAAGATTAAAATATTGTACTTAATATATTACAAGGTTTTTATTTAATTTACAAATTCTATCTTTGAATAGCAGCTGTTTTTCAAAACCAATTACTTTTGCAATATTCTATAAACGTTACAAATAAAATTAAATATGTACCTATCTTACTTTCTTTGGTATAAATAATTTGTTTTGAGATTGTCCTTGGTATGCCCAATTATTTAGTTTTTTTGGGAAAAGTTAACATTACATGCCATTTCGTTGTCGATACTAATTATAATTAATATAATATTGTGATAGTATCTAAGTACCTATTAAGGGAGGACTCTAACTGACAGAGTCGTCGCGGTGGCGTTAATAAGCATTGCATTGTGTTCCCTAAACCGTGTAACATACAGCTGAATTTTAAACGTTTTCGCCAGTATCACGAAGCGCCAAGTTTACATAAATTAGCGTCCTCCCTCAGACAAATTGGCTTTTTTTCTAACACTTAATTAAAAAATTTCCTTTGAACAAAATTTATATAATATTTATTTTACATTATAAAATATACGATCACAGTATGCTTTGCCGTCGATCATTTGGAAAATACAAATAAATATGTTTTCAACTTACATTCGATTAAAGATCTTATAACATGAGTAGGTAAGTCTAGTTTAGCCTAACAACTAATTCTTTTAAAAACCTAATGATAAGAAAATTAAATTCCTTAACTACGTACTGGGTCCGCAACATGAGCTCTTAGCGCGAGCCTAAATTAAATTGCGTTGAATTTTGTCTCACTTTTTTCTGATAGAGCAAGACGAAGCCAGGGCGATCCAGTTTAGGCTCTCGGTAAGAGCTCAAGGCTCGTATCCTGGACCCCAAAAAGGTATTAATACCTACTATTCCCAATTTTCATACAAAGTAGGTATTAAAATGAAATTAGATTTCATTTTAAAACTGCAGGTCACCTTTTATTGTGCGCTAAGGTGCCCTTTTATCAGTCTGGGGTCCAGCGTATGGTTTTACTTAGAAATATCGAGGCAAAACACTTATGCTATCTAATTGTTATGAAGAAGTCTTCGTTTTCAGAAGTAGGACAGGCCAGTACATCGTGACGAAGAGAAGAAAGAGCGCGGGAAAGACCACGCGGGAAAGCTTGTCTATTTCCCTCCAAAGAATCCTTTCTTGGCCAGTGTCGGCGTCGAGCCACGCGACCTGAAAAATGAAATCGCGTTCATGAAATTAGCTGACAATTAAAAACAAAAAAAAAATAGCTTTTCCTTTTCACTATGTGTTGTCACGAAAAAGGCGGTAGCCAGTACCGATCTCCATAGAGGCAAAGCTCAATATGACGAAATGAATAAACTAATAATAATAAATACATATTGCATGAATACTAATAAACTTTTGAGCGCAGTTATTACAATTTTTACAAAAAATAGTTGGGAAAATAGAAACATTATAGAACCATCTTAGTTGTTTTTTCTTAGTCTGTTCTTAGTACCTGTAATATACTCTGCCGTCGCTCCACGTTGACAAGATGAGGAGTGGAGTGGTGAGCAGAGGGGGCGGGGTGCACCGAGGGGGTAGCGGCGGGGGGCGAGGTCGGTGACGTCAGGTCTACCTTGCGACACCGCACCGCGCTGCCCTCCCACGCAGCCACTGTGCCGCAGGAGCCTTTCTCGCCGTTCAATCGCTAAAAGTACAAAAAAGTTAGTAAAAAGTAAGTATCAATCCAATATACGAGTATCTTATCTACTATCTCTTTACGTGACAAACAATGTCACGTCAAAGTCCTGCATGTGTTTGTAACGGTGTGTGTTTGAGTTTCATAGCTTTTCACTTATTGATAACAGTGTGTTGATATTGTCCTTGTCTTTGTGTTCCGTGGCATCCCCGACACAGGGTATCCTAGTGGCGGACCTATGAGTGCGAAACGTTTATACTTCGAACTCACTCTTGGTTAGCGTGGTGGAATACGGCCTACTCACCTATCTAGGGGAAGACCTGGTATCCGGACACTTAAAGTTGTGTTGAAAATATCACGTTCTGTATTGCAACAGTAAAGGAGCGATTCCAGTTGAAAATCGCAACAGAAAGTCAAAACATCAGCTAACGATGCTAGAGCTACGTGTTTATTCCCTAAACTGTTTTCACAGCGGTGTCTAGTATCACATTACTATATAGCTGATGCCCCCGACTTCGCACGCCTCGTAGTGCCTCGCCGCGGTGCTGCTCGGCCTTCGGCCTCGAAGCTGTAAGGCTCGCGGCCGAGACTCTGCCTTCTGTCGGCTTCGCTAATACAAAGTTTCAGCTCAATCAGATGAACGACGCGCAAGCAAAGAAGACAGACAGACAGATTTGCAAACATTGGGGGACGAAACTATCAACAGCCATCTTCTTTCGCGCATTTCATGAGATTTAAAATGACAGAGGGACAATAAGACATGAGATAAAATTATTTGAAATAATATTTTTAAGTTTATTTTGTATTGATTTCTATTAATTAGACAAAGTAATAAAACAAAGTTTTTTAAAATTCTTCCGTCATATTAGAAGATATCGAAATAAAAATTATTTCAAAGACTTTGATGTCTTCTTGTAATTCTTCAATGTGCGAAAGAGTCAGCTGTCGATCATTCTCAGTCCATCTCACCACAGGTATGATCCGCGGCATGGCTTCCTGCTGCTTGGTCTTGTTCATCTGGTACTGCTTGTCCAGCACCTTCACCACCACGAACTCGCCGAGAGCGGCGAACACGAACATCATGCACCCAGCCATCCATAGATCGAGAGCCTACAAAATTAAGATATTATGGAAACACACCAGCTGCTCCCGAAGTTCCTACTACGTGCTCATAGACTTTAGAGAGAATTCTATGCGCCTATTATCCTACAGTAAACCACGCCTATACAAACTAACTTATTTGCAAAGAACTGTTAATTTTTCAAAAAAAAAAAAAAAATAAGCATTCATAAGCGAAAGGCTTTCTGCCCAGCCTTGTGACAGTAGGTATAGGTAAATTAAAAAAAAATAGATATCGCGCTACCAAATTATCTCCAAAACCAAAACTAGGAAGATCAAGGAGAACATTCTCAGGCCAGACAGGTAGATGGAAATTACTCCACCGACAAGAGCAACTCCTAATATATTATATTGCTTCTTTTTTTTGGATGTTGATTATGAAAACAGATATGGCACTCATAATGATAGGCAGACAGCGGACAGCTGATGCTGAGATTCGTGCAACTCTTGATTACCTTTAATTGTTCTCACCTTAACGTAAGCTACAGGAGGTATATCCGCCCTCAGTCCTGTGAACATGGTGACCAATGTCAACATGCAGGTGACCAGCAAGGTGACCCTTCCAGGGATGGCGTCCAGGTCCAGCCAGAAGCTGAACCAGGAGAGCATGACCACTAAGGAGGACGGAGCGAAGGTCTGTATAAGATGGTGACCGATCTGGCGCTCGAACCTGAAGTAGACTACGAGTCTTGAGTAGTTTCCTAGAAATTAAAAAATCATCACTGTCATCGTCATCATCATTTCTTATGTGCACAATAAAGAGTATAATATATATACCTACATATATATCTATCTAGTATTTATATTTTTTCAATCGCCAACATGTTCTTGTCCTTAGACCATAAAGATTTTAGTGGGTTTTGTCTACGAGCTATAAAATACTTATTGCGGTTTATATAAGATTCTCTTTACCTTTATTTAATTTTAACTAAAATGGTTCCACTAATCTCTAAAAATAAGTGACACCTAAAAAAAGGTGACTTGACGCGAGGCGTGGTGTTACCGTACTACCTGGTGCCTTAATCTTGAGCGTTCAAGATTATCTTCGTCATTCTCACTCTCATAGCATTTCTGATGGGAGCGACAGTGACCGAGATAATATCTCACTCGCCAGAATAAGGCCCCTGTCACGACAACGGTGTCACGCTTATATGATCACTTCTTGAAAAATATTGTCAAATATGATCAACACACCTAATACGTGACTTTTTCCGAGTAATCATCACGAAAGTCAAAACCACGTTGAATTTCATATTAAAAACAAGAAACAATAATTTAGATTATCAGATTTTGTGTCCTTTCACAGAAACAAAGATTAAAAAAGCCTATCAACATCCATCACGAGAATAAGTTTCGGGAAGTGAGTAAATAAGTTAGTAAAGTTTGTTCGTGACCAGGTAAATACCGAGTAAAAGAATAAAACTGTCCGCGAACAAAATTACGAGTTTGTGAGTAGGACAAACAAACCCGTGACTTCAAACTGATTGACTTATAAAATTTGTGGGATCTGTTTTGAAAGAAAACATGAATGAAAAGGGACTCCAGACAAAATGATTGGTTTGGTGAACAATGAATTCATATCATATATTCATGAATTCGGCCCAGGATAGGAAGTAGGAAGATGATAACAAGAAAAAAAAGCTCAACCAACTGAATTGTCTTTAGCTGTAAAATGTCTTGTATTTCTAATAAACCCATGAACTATAAAATTTATTTTTTACCACCATTTTTTTCCCTCGTAAAAATTTGAAAAAATTATTGAGATCAGTTCTCAATAAAAAGAAATATTATGGAACACAAATAGTGAACAAAGCGCTGTAGTTAAAAATAGTTAAAAGTAACGTCTTTGGTTTTAGATAATAAAATTAATACCTACAGTTGGGTCGAAAATCTCAAATTTTAGTCGTTCTCTTGTTTTAGGTAAGTGTAGTACCTACTAATTATGAGTAAGTAGGAACCCAGTCCGCATTAGAGATTTTGTAGGCATTTTCCATTGTTCCAAATTGCTAAGCCAAATGGACATTTCAGGGTATTAAAGCTTTCCTTTCAAAGTTCTCCTAATTACTTAGGAAATGTTTGAACCGCAGTTTAATCTTGGTAAGCATTTATGATGCTCGTTCCCTAACAGTTTACTTTGCTGAATCATTTGAAGGAGCTCAGCTCGGGTAAGTTGACCTGCCTGGGGTCGTCCCGCCTGGGGAAGTACCACACCTTTGCCAGTTATTCCACCGCCAAGCAGTAATGTGCAAACATTACTGTGTTCCGGTTGGAAGGGCATTGTTTCCAGTGAAATTACAGGGCAAATGGGAGATTAAACAACTTATATCTCAGGGTGACGAGCGCAGTGCTGTGCCGCGCAGGGTCTTGAATTCTGCGAGTTCAAATTTCTGGGTGGCGCAGACCTGTTATGGGCAAACGTGACGTTTAACATCAGGCGAGCGATTTGCTCGTCTCGTCACTCAATCAAATAAAAAAAAAAAAAAAAAAAAAAAAGTTACGATCACGTTAGCAGCATCTTGAGTTCTCTTGAATGCTGTGAATTTGAACAGAAACATACAACTAAATAGAAACCGATTTGTCAGTACTATTTTTGCTTATTATTTTAGTTTGAGATTTGTTTTGTTTTGTAATGCTATTGTGTAGTTAGTATTAAAAAATTGTATGTAATTTTTTTCATTGTCAAATGTGTGGCTAAAAACTAATCTAAGGACAGAATTAAATTCTATGGCTACTCTAAAATTAAAACGATATGAAGTTTGTTTATTATTTTCCGGATCTACAGCTCCAGAACTTCAGGCGAAGGCCTAGCAGCAGCTCACCGAGCACAAAGTCATGGAAATCAGCTAGTAAATTTGCAATATGATAGATAGAAAACGTCTTAGGCCCGTCGTATACAACGCTACGCAAATCTTCGATACCTAACGATTTTGGTCTCTAAGCAACTAACGCAATACCAATTAATTTAGGTTCGTACACAAGCAGGATATTCTAGATAGCAGCCAAATATTCGCGACATACGTTTAATTTCGAATATTTGCGTAGCTTTGTGTACGAAGAGCTTAACAAGTTACACTGATGTGGAGGCTCAAAATGAGCCCACCTTATCTCGCCAAATAAAGACAGGTAAAAAAATAAAGCGAATATAGAGACAAAGGTAAATAAGTAAACAGGAAGCGGAAAGCACAAAGCTTTATACAAATTATAAAACTTTATAAAAAACCTTAAGACATTTTTTGAAAATTACCAAAATTCTTTGTAAGAAATGCGCAAGTTGTGCTTACCGGAATTAATATGACTTCAAAGGAAAAAATGAATATAAGTAAGCAGTAGCGTGGTGGAGTCTTTGAGAAAGAGAGTAAATTAATTACAGTGAATATGAGGTTTTGTAATAGGTCTATCCTAATGGAATTTAAATATAGGAAGTAAAGTAGACGCCTACTTTACTTTCTAATTCAATAATATTTATACATGCTGCTTTTTGCGGTTTTATAAGCAGGGTTTGTGGTTTCGTCAAGGGAAGGTTTTTATGACCGTTCTTATCGTACCTACAATGGAATTTGACAAGCAACTTATTTTCATCAAGATTGGTACTTAAAGCCGTTAAATCATGAAAAAGTATCTCTAAAACAATTTTAGGAGTTATCATAATACTACTGGCCGATGCTGGGCAGCCTAGCAGGTTAGAGATAGGCCTTGCTTTTAGATAGCTTTAGCTAAATCTGTCCTGTTTTGTGTTTGTTTGTATGTTTGCAAGGATGTTGATACTCGCGTACAGGTAGTATACTTATATTTCAACAAACCTTAAACTTAATAAACAGGTTTTACGATTTCAAATTATTTTTTGTCGTCAGCGATTTTTCATTGGGAGCGTTTTTTCCTTAAAAAGAGGGAAAATTTGCCGCATTTTCCGGTTGATTTAGAAAATATTTAGCAGAAACATTTGATACTTCATTGTAACAAAAATTTCAAATAAAAGTAAAATCGGTTTAACAACTGTTGATGGAGCTAGGTACTGTATGATGTGATATTTATTAACAGTCAAAGAATTATTTTAAATTGTACGTATCGTACACACGGATCAATTCAGAGATCGACCTTATCTAAAAATAACTTGATTATGTAATACACAATTTACTGTTTCTCGTATTCTCTAGGCCTTTCTTTAAAAACACGTGTCGTATTAAAATGTACCTGACTGGTAAAGGGACGAAAAGGGCGAATTTCCCATGGCGTCCCTTGATACTGGTTGGTATAGAAACATGGAAATTTATTTCGGGTCCTTGCCATTTGTATAAAACATACGTGTAAACGAAATAGTCTGAAGCCTTAATACAAAAGGGAATTAAACATTTTTGGAACAGGAAAGGAAAAACTCGTATCGTAATTTAAGAATATTGCCATGACTGACTGTAATGTTTTCTAAATCCTATTAGTCTGGAAATCTCCTATTTTTTGTTTTAATTCAAAAATGTTATAAAATTGCTTTGTTGTTTCCTTGGTTCTTTGACGCATTGTTGTATCACACACAAGTAAAATCGTATATTTCGGGACATCATCATCATCATCATCATCATATGCAATCTTTAATCCTCTCACTGCTGGGATACAGGTCTACCCTCGAAGGGTGGCATAGTTGACACTCAGGAAATATTTATTCCTGTTTGTTATGTAAGTATTTATTTATTCAAAGTCGGGGACAGAGAGGAGTTTTTATTCTTGTTTATCTCCTCTTTTTTTCCGTAACAAAGGGACGGATTTAAATTTTCTGATTAGAAATCTGGTGGAAGCAAATTTATTTTAAAACGGTTTATTTCCAGGAGGTCAAGTTGTGATACTAGTTCAGCGGCCTCAAGATTGTATCCATCAGGCGAGTTGGTGGTCAAATGCGGCCTTACTCATGTTAATAATTATTTTTATAAAAAAAAAAACAAAAACGACTTCAAGAGACCGACTATTGAGTTATTTATCTATTTGTCGCGCACGTACCTAATGCTAATTTAAGACTTATATGGTTTTCTAATGGATACCATTATCAGAACTGGACTAAATTGAAATGGGACCAAATTGGAAGCGTCAGCTTTCTAATAAAAAAAGAACCATCAAAATCGATTCACCCAGTCAAAAGTTATGAGGTAATAAACATAAAAAAAAACATACAGTCGAATTGAGAACCTCCTCCTTTTTTGAAGTCGGTTAGAAAAACCGCCAGTTTAGCCGTATTTAAACATACACAAACAAACTTTTTTTTAAAAACCAAAACGCACCTAAAATTCTCTCACCGTCTTTATCGATCATGTAGCCGTTGGTTTCCTCCAATCGCAGAGGTTGTCCGATGTGGTACTGCAGAAGCTTCAGTTCTGGGTTGATGGTGACCCCAGCTTCGCTCCAACGGAAGCGCACCTTTTGATTGCTATAGGAAACTGAAAAGGAAATATTGGAATATATTTCCTTTTAATATAAATATTGAAATATAATCTATAGGATTTGACAAAAATAACCATATAATATGAATATAGCTAATATGCAAAGTTTTTTAGATGTTTGTTTTAGTGGGTGTATCCCGATGTCAGCAAGTCGCGAGTGGATTGGTTTCTAGACGCGCGTACTCCATCATAGACCACATCATTGCTGCCCATCAGGCAAGCCTATTATAGAAAAAAAAAAAAAAAAAAAAACGTACCTAAGCCTGTCATAGAATAAAAAAAATATATTTTGAAATGTAAGCTCTGGCATAAAAGCCGTAAAGCTATAACTCACAGCTTTCAATATAAATCGGACAGGACTGTATGTCCATGGGGTAGAGTTGAAATTCCATCTGACAGGCGATGATAGCGTGCATCCTCGCTGCATACCGCACCGTCTGGTTTCGGTACAGCGTCACTGAGGAGAACTTGTGGGTCAGCTCCGCTATCTCTGAAATTATTACATTAACAACCACTCAGTGAATGCAATATTCTTTTTATGAAATCGAGTAACAAACAAAGAGCTTTTTTGATGGTAGGTCACTGTCGTTTAAAAAGCTGTTGTACTAGAAGTTTTGATGGTTACCGAATTGAAATCTGGTATCAGTATTGTAAACAAATTGTGTTTTAATTAAAATTACATTTGGATTAATTATGATATAAGTGACCTTATATATTGATAAGTGGAATCGATGCAAGATAATTTGAAAGCAGGTGTTCACCAAAGCAATTACTTTCATACTGTTCTGTACTATATATATACTCGTATTGTACATGTTCAAGCTTCAACCGAAACTCTTTTATACCGTGTAAAAGCTATATAAACGTGTTTAAATACGTATATATAATACATATTTTTTAAATACGAACTGGTTTTGGGTGAGTGCTTGCGTGCATCGTGTGTGCTTCACAAGCCTATAAAATTCCTTAATTTATTTCAATTGCCAGTGATAAAAAACTGCCATTGCGAATTTCACTCGCAGACTTTTACGATGAGAGTGCCGTAATATTTTGATATGGCAAGTTTGCTTGTTAAGCTGCTGTTTGCCTCAAAATCTTGCCATATTAAACTTTTAAAGCGATTGTAAAATAAAATTAAGTGATACACTCGTGAATGAAGATTTGTACAGATTGCAAAAGTGAGGTTTTTAAAAGTGTAAATTAAAATTTAGCGGTAATTTTATTTACCGGGGGAACGTTGTTTGTAATGCAATGCTCCTCCTAAACAGAAAAACAATATTACATTTATAATTCTGTACTCTGACTTTCGCAAATATATATTTTGGAATTATGAAAATTCTACTTTCATTACATTTTTTATACAATGATAGTTTAAAATAGTCTTTGGTGAACACCTAAAAAATACAATACCAAAAAAATGTCAAAATATTTTTTGTAAACAATTTAATTTAATGCAATAAGACCGACAATTTTAAAGGCAATAAAAATCCTTATATTTGGTTGGTACTTGTTATATTTTCAGCATTAACTTTTTGAAATTTTCTCAATTTTTTTCAGCGAAAATATTTCAAGGAGCAGGAGCAGTAATTGCCAATCATTAATTTTTCCATCAAATACACTTTTAATCAGGTAATGGGCCCAATTTTGAAGGCTTTAGTTGACAGATCTAATTTTTCTAAAAGTATTGATGTCCTTGTCTAATGTTGCAATTACAAAGACAGATATATTTTTATTTAGTTTAGAACTGTCAAATAAAGCTTTCAAACTTAGGCCAGATAAAAATATTCATAATGTGTGACGTTCAATATTTAGGACCTTAACTCGTAGAACGTAAAATACTTATATCTATGAAAACTATGCAAAGTTTTGCCAGCTTACCTGTAACCTTAGAGTTAAGGAAATAAGGGTCAGGATGCCACAGGTTGTCAAAGAACTCTGGTGGCAGCGTGACATGGTCGTCTCCTTCTTCGAAGATGTCTTCTGGGAGCTGCAGCCTGCTCTCTCGCCATGTCTGTCTGATGAACATGTCCACTCTGGAAGCAGGGAGTTAAATTGTAAGATTCATATTAAGATTTTTATTGCTTAATCCGTAACTGTAATGTAACTGGTAGAGAACGTTATAACTGGTCACATTCTTCACTTAGGGTTGGTTAACCAAGTGGCATTTGCGGAGTTAAATAAGGTAATTCATTTTTTTTTAAAAACAAACTTTAATGCATTGTCATCGAAGTTACACTCACACGTAAGTATAGCAAATTTCATCTTAATCGAAATTCAGGAAGTGGTTCAAAATTGAGTTGCAAGATTCCACCCGAACAAGCATAGTTTTCTAGTTACGTTGCAAGTTTAATAAAATCTTTTAAAAAGTGGCTAAATACAAACTGTTCCAGGTTCAATTCTGTTGTTTGCTGAATATTTTAAACCATTTGTCATCTCCACAAAATATGGAGAGAAAGGGGTTTTGCTGCTGCTTACAGTTGGTCACTGATAAATTGCTCTGACAACTTCTCGCTGAAGTAACGAAATGTAACTAATAAGACTATCAATCTCCACCACAGATTGCGGATTTTTCTGGTTGGAGTTTTAATAATAATGCGTTTATTTCAGGCAATATAACTTGCTTAATGCAAATTACAGAGGCCCATAGAAAATAATTACCTTACAGACTAACAATACATATTAATTAAACGTCATAAAATTATTTCTTTAGGGACTTTGTTACTCGTACCGTCGAATACTAGCCCTTTTGGCCAGAAATCTGGTGAGAGTAGTGCCACCTTGTGCTTCGCGGGAACCTGTAGGAAGTAAGACTTGACTTTGTTTGTTTTCTTTTACCTGAAGTCCATGTCTTCTACGTTGATAGAGTTGACATCGACCACGTATATGCTGAACTCTACTAGAACTGGTTGTCCTTTTCGAGCAGGTGGGCGCATTTCTAGAAATATAACAATAGTGTCAAGCGAAAAAGATTAAGGTTAATTGTCTAGTAAATATTACTCAGAATGCGGTGATGAAAAACAGTAATATAAAAAGATGTCAATGAACTTTTCTGTACCTTTGACTTTGTATGCAAAACTTCAAAATGATTAAATAAGTAGTTAAAGCGTAAGAACCAAACTTAGTTATAATGTTAGTAAGGATTGAATTTCTAGTGTTTTCTTTCGCACTGAAAAAAATTTACAAAATACATTGCAGCTAAATAATAGTTAAGAGAAAATTAATTTCACAAAAAATATTAACATCTGCTTTAGCAGAAGTTTATCAGGCGTTTCTTTTAAAAATTATTAAACTTGTACTAGACTAACTTGTGTAGTAGACTTGTACTTTTTGAATGAATAGAAACTTAATTAAACAAGTAGGTAAATCTATACCGATTACTAACCTTTCACATAGCTTTCAGGCAATACCACCCTGGGTTTGAGCGTATGATTCCTTTTCGAAACCACGTCATTGCACAGCCTGAAGAATAATACAATATTATTAACATACAGGTAAGTACATAGATATAAGTAAATAGGTATTTACATTTGGATTATTAATTAGATACAGATATCACTGAAGCTTTTCCATTTTTTTCATTGCTAACAGGGTACCAAGCATAAATTTTGTCAAAAAATTGCCAGAATTCGATAGATAAACGCATTGAAAAATGGGACATCGGTCTGGATCTTTATCGAGGAAATTGCATTTTTATTGAGTATTCGCTACGTATTTTTTTTACACAATTCATGCTCGGGGTTAGCGTTTGATCAACATTCTGGAACTGCCCACATTATATTCGACCATTGTCTCAAGATTATCAGTATTATATAGTTGACCTGACTTTCAAGAGCCGATAAATAGGAGGCTTCGAATATTGGACAATAGACATCTTTTCTGTGCCATATTTATATTTCTTTGTGTCAAAAGAAAAGATAACTAATTGAAAACGACTTCTGCTATTGGGTTGATTACACATAACGAGTACAGTGGCGAGTCAGGTTCCTCGACCGAGCATTCTGTTCGTTTAAACAATAGTAAGTATTTAGACGAGGCAAGACAGTCGTTAAAAGCAAGGTTCGTTTTCTCGGACGAGTGTGCCCATTAACTGTCTCACCACTGTACTAGTTACGTGTAGTCAAACAATACGTTTTTGTGGCAAAAATACGGCCTAAATATTCAAGCCCTGAATGCATCTATTTATTGTGTTGTTTGCTGACGCAACTCGTTCTAATACCTTGACATGAAATGTTTTCACACAATGCCTAAGTAATTAATTCTATTAATAGCCATGGGAACTGCCATTCCGGGTAGAAAATAAAATTTAATTTTTCACGCGAAATGACTTTGGGTTGGAATGTTATTTTTGTTAGGGTAATCAGCAGAAGAAATAATTTTGTAATTTAATTTAATTTTATGATTTTTTTCATTTTTTTTTTTCAGTTTTAGAATTTTTCACGTGGATACAATTTTTTGGATAGAAATAACAATTAGTCAAATCAGAGAAACTTTGTTAGTTTCTGAAAAAGAGATTATAGTTAATCTTGGCTTTTATTTAAGAAGTAAAATGCTTGTGTTTTTGCGGAATAACTAACTTATCCATGAAAAATGTTTTAGGGATGATTTTGTATTAAAGTTCAATTTCACCTTTGTTATAATGAAACAAGCTTTTAATTTTCTGTCGTGTTTATTGAGTAAGCAAAACAGCAACTATAAGACCTACGAACAAATTAATTATGAAAAATATTATGAATCTGATAAAAAGTTTGTTTGCAGAGAACGGTTCAAAGTCTTCAAAGAAAAGTATTTCGAGAATTTTCCTTCAAAGTGGTTTTTGTGTTCTGATGTATTTTTTCAGCATGAAATGACATTGTCTACTAAATAGGTTCATTACAATTTTATGCTTTTATAAATGCCAAGATTTTTCTTTAAAAAATGGAAATTAAAACGCCGTCCAAAACCTTAACTAACACCTAAATTACTAAAGTTAAATATAGCTTTGTACCTATGAAATACCTAAATTAGATTCTACTACTAATAAAATAGGTCTAACAGTTGGTTTGTACATTCGCTTTGCAGGTATAACTTGTGACGTCAATGAGGACTATAATCCGACAACATAGCGTGTTCTTCGTGTTATACACTGTTATAAGGAAAGGGTATGCTAAGCTGAAAGGGGCTAGTACTTATCATTATGAACAACTTTTCCTATGGGACCAACCCAGAATTCGCGAGAAAAAACAGCTGTCCCATACATTTTGTCGAGTGTCATTGATATTTTTGTATGGAACAGATTTTTTTTGTGAATGTGCCGTGATGAAGTAAAAGTGGTTTATAGTGATGAGTAAGACCCCTTTTTGGCTTAGCATGTATACCCTTTCCTTATAACCCTGTATAACTAAAACATTTATTTTCTCGTAGCGGTAGCGTGCTTTATAACTATTACAGCTCAGAAAGTAAAACAGAAAGTACCTATCTCCTGAAATAGACTGCGCTTATTGGTTCAGCTTCGGAGCTTCTCTTATTTTCGCAAATTGTGTCCGTTTCGAGACCATCTGGGAAAATATCGACGCTTTATCATCTTTTCCCTTAACTCAGGTATTATTTTATATCTATTTTTATAATGAATCCGCGTTTGACCAACTCGCCTGTTGGTAAGCGACGTTGTAATCCAATATCTCTTCATCAACGGATGAAGATATATTTTTGATCGTTTGATATTTTTTAGTCTACCAAATAGCTTTGTTTATTATACAAGATTTTTTTATTACAATAAATTCCAAATACTTTGAATATTGAAAAGCTTTGAGGCTTAGATTTAAATAGGATATATAAGTATAAGCAAGCAGCAAGCTACGAGTAAGTATACTATTTTATTGAGTTTTAGAATGCTCAAAAGACTTTCGTAGAAAATTAAGTAATGCCGAAATATCTAATTGCTAATTATCACTCTACTCATTTTTTTTACTTTACTATACACATAATTGTTAGAAGTAACTTTTAACAATTATAAAACTCGATTGTTTTCGATACAACCGGTACAATTTAATATAAAGACAATTATTATTTTCCAATAAATTTTATTCAGGTAAGTTGGTATCAAGATTATAAAAATCTAAATAGTTTTCAGAAATGGGCCGCCTCAAACAAAACATTGTCGTTGTAGAGTAGACAGACTAAAAAGAGCATGACAACAAATACTAGTGAAATACAAGTTAAACTTAGTTTTAAAACTAGCGTAGCGTGTATTCGTTAAGGTATTTAATCGTTTCTATTTTACATAATTTGGTTAGCCCAAACAAATTTGCTAGGGATAAGCAAAAGAAGTTTGTGGGATAACATACCAACTCGTAGAGGCAAATTTTGTAAAAACAAGTTTGCTACAATCCTGATACCAAATTTTTTTGGACAATTTTGGGCTTAGTGAAAATTTTCATTTAAAACTTTACTGCACTGCACAGGTGTGATTGAATGTTAAATCTGATCTGGTAAAAGCTTATATTTTACAAAAAATAAGTTTTTCGATATTGTAAGTTTAAAAAAGTTTAAAAAGCGGCACTAAAATTCTATTGCAAGAATCCATTTTACAAGTTAACAATATAGAAGTAAAATAAAATAGAAAGAGCAGAATGTTTAGACGAAACTTCAAACGGCGACCTACTTAAGATCGCTAAGGTGGGATATAGAAGAATTTTAGTTCTTAAATTCTTCTTATACCTTATACTTGTATATCCCTCTCTCTCTCTCTTTCTCTCTCTATAATCTTTCTTTATCTTAAAGTTTGGACCAAGCTATAGCCTAAAACTACACAAACGCATACTAGAGGTAAATACTTAACGCTGGCGTGAAAAGTAAAAAAAAAATGGCGTCAACTCTGTAGCATCGCCCACTCAAATAAACGAATGTGACATGTAATAACATTGTCTGCCTTCATTTTCATCTCAATATGTCAGAAAAAAATGGCGGTAATTCTAGAGCTGGCTTTATGAATAGTAAAACAGAATCAACGCCACTACAAAAAAAAAAAACTATGTGCGTGTATTGCTAAAACAATTGACAATGGCAAAAATCATAAACAAACTATATACTTAAGTGGAGCCAAAAATTCAGAAAAAAAAATCTGATTGAATTTTTAGTGCGATTTTTCTTTGCCCTTACTTGGTTTCGGAACCGTTGACCTCGATGGAATCGCAATCGATTTGGGTCTGTGGCTCCATCTCATCCTCCTCCGATTTAATTAAAATGATGAAACTGTACAGAAATTTAAAAAGAAACATTAAATTTTGACCTTATTGCCAATACAAATACGTACGTACTAAAACATTCGGTACCTAATATTATACACGAAGTGGTAAAAAATTCAAAAAAAAAGAAACAACAAATGAATTATATTGTGTGAAATTTCTTCTTTTTGTTTTGGTGACCAAATGGGTCAGTACCCATTTGGTCAGTACCCAAATTGAAATAATTATTCACTCTCATAAATGTGAAATTATGCTTAGTATTGGTTTGTCCGATTAAAAATTTCGTAAGGGCAGAAAGAATTTGCACGAATCTTAAAAGTGCGGAGTCGACAAGCCTCTTTTGCGAGAAACAACAGTCTTTTTAGAACATGTAAGATTTTTTCTTAAAAAAATAGGGTAGGTACCGGTCTGATGGTTTCTAATACCCGCAGAGTGGTTCGTGATATGTTCTGGTATAGTGTATATATAGTATGTATGTACCTACCAATATAGTCTAACACGTAGTACAAGATTTGCTTTTAATATATTATATTATTCCAATCTAGCCTGTACTGCTATACTGCTAATGATAAGGGTTATTGATTTTAATATTTCCCAGTAAGTCGTTTGTTTCTTGTCTATTTTCAGCCTAGAAACAGTCGAAGACAAGCAATTTGAACGACAATAAAGGTAACTACGCCTTTGTCTGAGTAGCTGGAAGCAATTAGATAGGTACTTACTTATGTTGTCTAGAATATCGCATGCTACGTAAAACTACATTTCATTATAATTTCGGACTTAAAATCAAGTTTTTTTAAATGGGGCGCCAAAATAACCCCACCCCGGCCTCAAAGGGTATCCTTCGAAAGCAAATTAAATGCTCAAGGTTTACAAATAAAAGGTTTAGTAATTTGATGAAAAACCTTGTCAGTATAAAATAACGCTTATTCATTTTTGACCCTATAACTTTTGTCAATGCGGAAAAAATACAAATGACGTAGGCACATATCCAGGCCAAGGTGGTATCATCGATTGTATATTTTGTTGCACGCCACGTCGCTATACTTAGACCATCGCAGTATTTCGCATTTGTCATTTAGGTATCATGTAGAGGGTTGTGTTTTGAATATACCTATATTGACAAAGTAATTGCAAAACAAAATAAAAAACTGAAATAAATCTGTGAAAAATGTAGGCTTTTAATCATATTGTCGGTGTTTTTTTTAAAGGAAAGATTTAAATCTAAGTTTATGAATTGGTTTTAAGTTACGATGTAGGTATACATTTACACATGCAGAGTTTTCATGTTTATTAAAAATGAGTTTACACATTTGAACAAAGCTACCAAAAAGCTTCATGTTTCTGATGTTTATTCGTTTATTCAGTGAACTCCATATAACAAAGGTAAATGTTTGATATTGATATTATTACAGTTCGTTAAACGCTAACGTTAGCGTTTATAGTGTTTTTAAATACTGAAATCATCAGTCTGTCGTGTAAGTGTGCACTTGTAAGACTATATATACGTGTATACAATATACAATTATACATAATTATATGTCTGTACAGATTTAGTATGTCAGTAATGTATGCTGAGCTAAAAAAAAAATCTTAAATTTTTTTAACAAAAAAGATTCAACACCTTTACTTAAATCCTTTACTACAATAAACCTACACTACTACACCTATACTCAACACGGACTCCAAACCCCGAAAATAATCATAGCAGCAAAACCAGCAAAACCAGAGCAGGTTTCCCCTCTCCATTCAAACTTCCGCCAGACCTCACGAGTCTATAATTCTCCCCACCCCTCCATAACCCTTTAACGCCTATAATTTATTAAATCCACCACAACACATAAGGTAGCACTTCCTCCTGCGGAAGCCGGCCACACCGTTTGATGCTATCATTATTCTTATCAGTGATTTATACTTCGGCCTTGACCCTCGCCCTGACCTTCGGGATCCATCATTTGGAGGGCAGGGAACACCGCAGTGAAGATAACGAGAGCTATGACGGTGCCGGTACAAAGGTGCCTTTAAACGCAGCGATACGACCACTACCGAATGTTTTAGCAATAAAACTTTTATAGCTGAGAGTTAAGTATTTATTTTATTATTCGGCAATAAATAGTCGATAAGTAAGTATCGCCTAGAAACCCATTAAGTTTTGGTGAGTAAACATTGCCTATAAAAGATTACTAAGATACAACGATATACACTTATATAAATAGCAATAAAAATGATATTTTCAATTTTATTATTTTGTAATTCAAACGTGTAATATTGTACGTACTACTTGCCTACGACTATTCTAAAATCACAAATAAAACATACTTGCATAATTGTGTATTGGTCACTGTTTGGTAATTGTGTATTAAGTATTGTGTTTGTTTAGTTCAATACGTAACAATGGCAATCAAAAGAATACCTCTTCTATTCAAGAGAATATTTTCAACTAGAACCCTAAATCAATTATTTGAACCTTTGATTTAAACAAATTCATTTCCAGGAAACGAAGGACAAAAGGATTTTGTTTTTACTTCTTCTAAAAAGTTTGTTACTGAGGTTTTCAAAATGTAGTTCGTCCTTTAATGAAATAAAAAAATAAATATGGTTTACATAAGTTTCAAAAGCGACAATTTTGATTTAGTCATCGGTAAATACCAAAATCCGTGATAATGATTTTAAAAAACTTTGTATTACATAAACAGTTGATTTCAGAATCAATATTGAAACTTAGAATTCAGTTTGTCTTGAAATTACTTAAGAAACAGCCAAACTTGAATAAGTGCCAAAGCTTTGATATTTTACCTAAGTCTACGCTTATCACAGAAGTTTACAAGACCTTGGTTGGTTAACTACGTCGGCTAGACCACGAATAAAGTGGGTGACTTGTGTTCATGGGCACCATGGTTTTAGGTCACAAGTTTATGTCTAGGTTAGGTCTTATCTTGCCAAGGCTAAGTCTTATCTTTACGACTTCTCTGGCCTTCGTTGATAACGCAAAATACGGCTTGACCGTCGAGGAGGTGAAACAGATAAACTAACTTGAAGCTTTCTCGAAAGTACCTTCTCGACTAAATTATGAAACTGTTGGAAAAGTCTAATGTGTTGTGCTGGAGTTGTTTCACATACTGTTTCTTAAGCAAATTTTCGATAATTCCGATATTTACTTACTAAAATATTTATTAATATTTTTAATATCTGAAAGGCGTATAATGGATTTTTACTGTTGTAATGTGGCAGTCGTAACCTAAAATCCTTTTTTCTTGATTTCAAAAGATAGCTTATTCATAAAATTACGAAATTGATCCCCCATGAAGAAAATTATTTAATTATTGAAAGTAAATTGCACTTATCAACTTTTTAGGTTCATTCACTGGTTTATTAACTTTAATGTCTGTTTTAAAAGCTTTAGACGACTAAACTTATTAGTCGTCGTCTGCGCTAAGCTGAGACTAAGTTTACTTCTAATTGACGACCTGTTTGGCTCAGCGGTAGTATATCCGCCTTATAAGCCATCAATTTGGATTCGATTTCCAGCCGGGCAGATGTTTGAATGATGAATTTAAATATCTGCTCTAGGTCAGGGTGTTAGTTGTCTTTGTCTTTGTATGTTTCATGGCATCCCCGACACAGGTTATTCTAGTGGGGAGCTATGAGTGTGAAACGTTATTATTAATTTTCATAGACTCCAATTAGAAATAAAATCGTTAGCAAATAAGTATTATTTTAGTTTTGATTAAAATTAAAATCCTCAATAAATTCAAAGTAAAAAAATTAACTTAAAAAGAACCTAATTCAAATTCGACATAAAACACAATTAAAGGATGATGGGCACTTCGTCCCCGGTGTTGTATCAAGTCATGACATATGTCATTCGAAAGAGCATAACAATAGCATTATTTAATTATATGGCACCAACCCCGAGTGACGTGCAGGGGAAAAGATATGGCGGTTTTTAGATTCCAAAAAGTGCTGTTTTTTTTGTTTTATAAAACTATTTTATTGAATTTTATTATCGTGTATGCATTTTCTGTGACTATTTTATCACTCCCTTATAACAATTAGATAATAATAGTTTATTTATAAACGTTTATTTAGTTTTAATTATTTTAATTTTATACTGGCACATGCCAAAATCTTACATTGCTGATTATCGACAGTTTTTGTCTGAATAATGCCATAATATAATATCGATTTATTCATATTATCAATATTTGAAAAATTAAGCGAACTTACCTGTAAGTGAAGTCTGATTAAGACTATAAGTTGTCTTGTCAAAGGGTTAAAAGCCCGAACCTTTCGTCAAACTAGTTTGTTTTTTTAATTATCTCTTCCTTTGCCAAGACAATATAAAAGCGAGCGAGATAAACTTTAAATAATGGTTACAGATAAGAGTGAAGGCATAGAGCAGAGAGCAATCATCGACTAAATGCAGAGATTTTTACTTTTTTTTTTAAATGCTTTTGACTTTGAAAATAGTGGTCAATTAGGCCTTCTTTGCAGAGCCAGCCATGAATTTGGCTCAAAACGTCACAATACTGCTAACGGTGTGAGGTACTATCGATAAAATCGGCTGTTTCGACATTATTGATGTTCTAGAAAACAATTAAGAAATCTTATTGAGAATTGTATTTATTGAGAAGGGTAGTCGTGCTGAATCTGACTACATGCCTATCCCGATCATATTCATACTATATTCATACTATGGAACAAGCTCCTGGCGTACCGAGAAGCTAATGACCTCGTAAGTGACTGGCAGTACGGATTTTGCTGAAACTGGTCTACTGGTGATCTTACCACTCACATCTGAGAGACTATCGAAAACATGAGGAAGCGCTCATATCACCACCGACAGAGGATGGTAACAGAGGTAGTTTTAGTAGGTATAACCCCACAAAAACCCCCTTGACCCGGTTGCCTCCCAACGCAGCCGGTTATTTTCTTAAGGTTTCCCCCAGTCTCAAAAAAATTATCCATAATAGACTATCCATCAGTAACACTACTTTCAAACGTGTATCTTATACTATACCGATTGCAAAAACTCGTGTTTTTACTGTAGGTATTGCTTTATTATTCAATAAAATGTCATAGTGCGCATCAAACTTAACCAGGTTAGTACCGCCTCAATCGAAAACTGCCAAGAGACAAGCTTATGCGCTTGACCATGGCTTCTCTCGGAGGCTGGATTTTTCATCCGCTGAACCGCGCGTCGGATATGCAACGGCAACGGTTTGTGGTCTGCGTCCCCAAGAACACCAGGCTTCATCAAATAATTATAGTGAACAAGGACAAGCGTGGAGAGCACCGACCCCTGGAGAACACCGGCCTTGATATCTTTTAAATCAGATAAAGAACCACCAATGACCACTGCTCGAATCAAATAATCCCGCTGGAAGTTCGATATCCATGCAACAAACCAAGTGAACAAGCCAAACAAAGGGAACTTGCTTATAAGGCTTTTATGCCAAACCCTGGTGAAAGCTTTGTAGGTGTTAATGGAAACGACTAGCTTTTCATTATGTTTTTCAGAGAGGGCATATTCAGCTAGTGGATACATAGCGACTGACATAAAATGCCTTTTATATAACAGCACTCTTAATACTCTTTATTTCTTGCAAATCATTGCCAAAATGTCTTCTACATGTTCCATACATTTTGTCGAGTATCATTGACATTTTTCTATGGAACAGCTGAATTTTTCCCGAATTTCGGGTTGGTCCCATAGTAAAAGTTGTTCATAATGAAAATAATGCCTACTATGAGCCCTTTTCGGCTTAGCGTACCCTTTATGAATAACCCTGGATTCAATAATAAAAGTAATTTTTGACATACATGTTAATAAAATTCCTTAGAATAGTTTTAGAAAGCAAAAAATCAGCAATTTTTTTTTAATCTAAAAACGATCATATCTTTTTCCCTGCACGTCATTCAAGGTTGAATCATACAATTAAATGAAGCTAATATTATCATCTTTCAATTGACATATGTCACGACTTGATACAACACGGGGACGGCGCCCATACAAAAGTGCCCATTCTCCTTTAAATTTATAAGTGTAAATAAATAAAAAAGAAAATTTCTGCCAAAATACCAATCTGTAGTTGAAGTTTTTCTCACCATAATAAAAGAAAGAAGAGTGTTGTACGCCAGACACCAGGTATCATCTTCGAGGTCTGACGATGGACGACCAGTGGGCTCCACTTTGGAGGTCATTCCAATGCCGCCCAGTTACCTGAAACAATCCTGAACTAAAGTGTTTGTTGTTGATAATAATTTTTAAATAAGTCAATACAAAACTAAATGTTTCGTATGGCTTTTTTATGCCATTAAGTGATAAGACGAGCAAATCGCTTCTGGGTGGCAGGACCCTGCTACCCAGAATTTTGAATTCTTAAAATTCAAGACCCTGCGTGGCACATAACTGCGCACGTCGCCCTGAGATATAAGAATGGAATGGAATGGATGGCTTTGAATTGACTAAGAAAAAAAGAATCATCGGGTATCTTACCCGATGATTATTTTTAATAATTAAAAGCTTTTTTTTTTTGATATCGGAACCTAAATCAATAAAAAAAAAAAAACTTTATAACCTTAACTGAAAATTCAGAATGTCACTAGTTCATTGTATCAGTTAAATTGAGCTACACTTCACCACATTTGCCAAATTGAAGGGATCAATTACTCGATTTCGACACGAACGTTACAAAATCTGTTTCGAAAATATCACGAATTTCCAGCTCCCGTCAGCGAATCCCTGATGAGTGTAGAGTGTAGTAATGCAAAGCTTTTTGACGTCACGTTTTCGACGGTTATGTGCGATTGCTGACATCACATGCGAAAATCACGTAGCTTGGCAACTATTTTCCCCTCAAATTTTGTTAATTTTCATTCGTATTTTAATTTCTTGTTCTACGATCGATTTATCAATTTATTTACTTTCATTATCCACATGGTAGTAGGTACTTTATTGACGGATTAGTTGCTTTACTATCCATTTTATTGCATGGTACGTATACCTAAAACTAAAAGAGTTAGATTTCACTTTGGTAGAGTTTTTGAAACATTCAATTGACACTTCTACCAAATTATTTTTCACTAGCGATCTCATTTCATTTGTAAAAATGTACTACGTATTCTTTATTGTTATTTTTAGGGTCTAATCAGCTAAGTTAGCAACAGCTCGACGTGTAGTCAGAAACAGTAAACGACAAGCAAGTTTATTGAGATTTAGCTCCCAAAGGAACAGCCAGAACATGCCTTCATAGGCGCTTGACGACGTATTTTCGGTTCGAGGGCAAAGTAGATAAACGAGCGCGAAAAAACGACGCCGACTTCTATGGAATACCTGCAATCAATACAGGTTTATAAGGAAAGGGTATGCTAAGCCGAAAGGGGGTCATAGTGTTCATCGCTATAAACACCTTTTACTATGGGACCAACCCGGAAATCATGAAAAAAAAAACTGTTTCATAGAAAAATGTAAATGACGCTTGACGAAATGTATGGAACTACAGATTTTTTTGCGTTTTCCGTATTGTTCCCATAGTAAAAGTGTTTCATAATGATGAGTGCTATGAGTCCTTTTCGGATTAGCATACCCTTTCCCTAAAACCTTATGTGTTGTGAATACTGTTATGCGACTGTTACTGTTCGCTATTGCGACGCCAAAAGCTAATAATTTAGTAACATCAGGCTATTGATTGCTTGAAATCGATGCCTTGGGCTGAGCCGATGACCTACTCCACTGACCAGTTGTGTTCTTAGGAATAATTCATGCATTCAGCACTGTTGAAGAAGTATGCATGAGGAATGAGGATTGCCGGCATCGAGTTTCATGCTCCTGAAGTAAGTATAATGATACAGTTAGAATCTATTGCGATGGAACAAAACAGTACATCAAATTGTTACACCGTTACACATTGATCGAGAAAAAAACTTTACAAAGGATGTAATTAAAATTCCTAAGAGGTTTAAACGATTACGACATTCAATCAGCCTGCAAATGTCTTTATGTAGGCGCTATGAATTATCATTTATAAAATTAAATTTTAATTTTAAAATTTGTTTTCTGTGAATAACATAGCTAAGTGTTGATAGGGATACAATTCAAACAAAATAAACGAATTTAGCTTAATACACAAAGTCTTTTAACTCTTCATAACTAGCTGCACCCCTGGGTTTACCCGCACGGTGATGTTGAAAAAAGCCTAGGTACGAATATAAATCCGAAGTACCTACAAGCTATCTCTAATTAAATAACAAATTTCCTCCAATCATTTCAGCCTGAAAAGTCTGACAAACATGCAGACAAGCTTTTGCATTCAAAATATTAGTAGGATAATAATAATCCTATCCTATTCTACTATCCCATTAAAATTATAATAGTGAAAAGTTTGTGAGTTTGTTTGTTACTCTTTCACGCTAAAAAAGCTGAACGAATACGGGTGAAACTTGGTACGAAAGTAGCTTATACCCTGGTTCAACATATAAGCTACTTTTTATCCTGGAAAACGCGAGCGAAACCGCGGAGCGCAGCTAGTAAAATAATCATAATAAACGTTTCACTCAGGATCAGGACAACTCGAAGTAAGTCGTTTCAGAATCAATAGTTTTAGCAGTCAAAGTCGATTCAGAACAGCTAGCCCTATATATTCCCTAATTAGACCATCCCGCATGTCCCAAAGGGATGTGGCGTCGCGTGTCGGGTACCCTTGATAAATGATAACATCAGTAAACCCTACAGCCTGGAAAGTTCTCGAAACTTCCATATCGGAACGCTAATTTGAGTGAACTTGCAAATTTGGATTTTCGATAACGTTCCAGATAATTTTGTTACTTAACTAATTATCTGTTCATCAACCTCACCAACTGGGAATAACATGATTTTACCTCAAATTAAGACATAAATAACTTGTAATCATATCGTTATCATCTGTAGGGTTATTTAATGTCAAATGTAATATGTATTAAGTATTTATTAGTCATAACAGAGTAGGTACGAGTAGGTACAGTTTTTTAACTTTACATAGTCAGACAATCTATTTATTTTGCTATTCTGTAAGCAGGCAGGTATGTTTAACTTGACATCAAGACAAGCATTACCTACATAGTAAGTAGCGTTTTGTTGTCGTTTCATTCAAAGTTACTTTTCTAAAAAAACTTTCTTAAGAATATTTAAAGCTAGGAATTACAAACTATTTGCCTTAATTCGGAGGGTATAAACTAGATGGCGCTTTTCTCTAGACGAGGGACATATTTCTATTATAGGGTTTCTAATACGAGGTTACAGGAAAGTGTATGCTAAGCGAAAAAGGGCTCATATCATCATTATGAACCACTATTACAATGGGACCAACCCGGAGTTCGCGAAACAAATCAGCTGTCCTATACATTTTGTCGAGTATCATTGACATAGGTACCTATTTCTATAGAACGGCTGATTTTTTTCGCGAATTCTGAGTTGGTCCCATAGCAAAACTTCTTCATAATAATGAGTACTATGAGCCTTATTCGGCTTAACATACCCTTTATGAATAACCGTGTATATGATACTGAACATATCTATATATATAAAAGAAAGTCGTGTTATGTTACACTACTTATAACTCAAGAACGGCTTTACCGATATGGCTGAAAATTGGTGAGGAGGTAGCTTAGAGCCAGGAAACGCACATAGGATACTATTTATTCCTATTATACTATTTATTCCTATTATACTATTTATTTCTATTAAATAAATTCGATAGCATTCAAGTGTGAATTGACATAAAACATCAGTCACTATAAAACGAGGTATAACAAAAAAGAATCAGACTTGGAATAACAAAACGACTTATTATACTCTTTGCGCAAATGACAGCTATGTAATGGACGTATGGATGACAATTTAACAAAAACAGATTTTGACGAAATTTGGTATGAAGGTAGCTTAAGCCCTAGGTAATATGTAGATTACTTTTTACCCCAGAAAATTGAACGGCTTTCCGCTATTCTTGCAGGACAGCGGGTGAAACCGCGGGGCGCAGCTAGTTATGTATAAAAAACACCCGCCAAAAATACCGATAGGTACAAAACGCGTTTAACCCGTAAACCGCGGCTGGAGTTGGCTACGGTACGTACTTATATAAAGAGTTGCGCTAACCGAATCTGCGGCTTGTGGGCAAATTTCGCTCGAGTATTCACGAATTTCGGAGTCCCGACACAAAACTATGACAACAATTTTATTTTAAATTCGAGTTAATCATTTTTATTTATTAAATAAATAATGACGGCCTTGAATATGTACGGCGTCTACAAAAACACCGGTATTTATTTAACTTTTTTTAATAACTGTAATGATAGACCAAGCTGTACAATAGTTCACCTGCGAACCGCATGCGACGCTAGCGCCTCCATACAAAGTACTAGTTTGTTGTTATTGACGTTTGTAACAATCTCAAGGGTTCCGTACCCAAGTCCAACGAAACCCTAAGTCAAAATAAAAACAAAACTAAATTATACATAACTCAACAAAATTAAATTACAAAACTTACCTCAAGAGTTTCGAAACATGCGAAATATCAATAATTTTTCGTTAATTAAGTTTGTACAAAAAGTAAACCGGTTGTGAAAGTTCATGTTTTGGCTCAATTACGTTTCCCTTCCGGAGCTGTCAAGTAAAAAGCTAAAGTTATTTTTTCAAAACCTCGTGACAAGCGTGCTGGTGAAATTTGGGGAAAATCAATATTTCTGTCTCGCTTCGCTGAAATTGTTTCATAGTCACGCCAGTACATAAATTATAAACAAATTTATTAACAATACAGTCTAGCCCAGGCTTACATCACTTGTCATCTAGTCATCACTTCCCCTTAGAGGTTTTTTCAAACAACAGGATATTTCCAAATAGTCGAGTTTCTTGTAATTTTCCACAAGCCACCGATACTTTTGAACACTTCAATCGTAAATAAATCCTAGAGTGTGAATAGAAGCTGGACAGTGAAAAACGACAAATAAAATGTATTCTCTGACTACGCAAAAATTTGCAAACATTATTTATAAGCTAACGAATTAGAGTAAATCAAATGATATTAATAAGGAACAAAATTTTGCTTTGAACTTCTTTTCTATATTTTCAAATTATGATCAAAGTATTCCCATCCTAAGCCTCGATCTAAAACTCGTGGTTTTTTGAAACTATCGGTAGAGTAACACTTTCTAAACGGTTTATTTAGCTTGACCAGTTTCTTATTTTGGTTTTAAACTAGTGATTCAAATATAAAACCATCGAAGGTAATTAAAAAAACTGAATAAATTTTACAATTTCTCCGTAAAGTTAACGTTTCAAAGTCCAGATCCGAACGACCTATTTCTACAGGGTTATACAGAAAGGGTACGCTTAACTGAAAAGGGCTCATAGTACTCATCATTATGAACAACTTTTACTATGAAACCAACCCGGAATTCGCAAAAAATAAATCAATTGTCCCATACATCCTGTCGACAGTCATTGACATTTTTCTATGGAACAGCCGATTTTTTTTCTCTAATCGAGATGGTTCCATAATAAAAGTTGTTCATAATGATAAGCACTATGAACCCTTTTCGGCTTAGCATACCCTTTCCGTGTAACCCTGTATGCCTAGTTGTTAGTCATTGTTACAAAATAACATCTACGTCCCAGACATTATGATCTAGTAGTCCGAATGAGGAACTGTCCAATGGACGTCCATAAATCAGCAATTTCCCCTAAAGGCGGTTGTTTCCGATCGCTGCCAGCGGCCTTGTGCCACAGAATAAGTGATTGTAGGTACTACAGGCGAAGTTTGCCGGTGATTCAATGCGCCGGCGCACGGTGCCTAAATTGGTTCTTCCAACAGGTGATGACCACTTGACCGGGGAGAGAAGTGTGAACTGGATTTTTCGTAGGTCAACCTACTAAATTTTTCAAAAGATAATATGAATTATTATTTTTTTATTTTTCGCATCATTGCTTACCAGGCGAGATGGTGGTCAAACGTAAGCCTATCATAACATAAAAAAGAAACTAATCAGGAAGGTATTTAGGGCCGTTAACGATTATCTCCGTCACTGTCACTGTTATGACATTTATAATGCGAGCGACAGTGACCGAGATAATTATCCCCTCCCTTCGCCAGAATAGGGTCAGCTTATCAAAAATCTAGAAAGGGAAGTATGTCACAAGATAATTTAACAAAATATTTAAATAACAAGCTTTTATTGCATCGTCATCGGCATTACACAAGTATACCAAATATAGCTCAATTGGACATAAAAGTTTAGATAAAAAAGTTTAGACATCGGGAAGTTCAAAATTCAGATATGGGCCAACAGGCGAAACTGGGCTCGTCACTTAATAACATAAAAAAACTAACTGGGCAAGTTAAATAAAAGCTCGTAAGAATAACATACAACAAGGATTGTGGCCAAAACAAAATACCTAAGGTAGACGAATTAGGTCGTATGAAGCCCCTTTTAAAAGGGATTGAGTTTCTTTGTGAAAGACTTATTTGTATGTTCGGATTGTTTGGATTTTACTCTGACAACTAATCAATATTATGTTGTTTGGAATACAGCTGGAATGCCTTTCTATTGAAGGTCTTTACTCCGTATTATAACATGGGGCGTTTTAAAAGGGGTATCTACAAGCACCTCTCCGGGCTGGTAAAGCATCATCAACGCCGCTAGTGTTGCAGGTGTTCTGCGGAGGTTTCGTTTACCATCAGGCTGACCGTCTGCCTGTTTATCGCTATACTAGCGGCCCGTCCCGGCTTCGCACGGGTAGACTTTGGGATAAACGTAGAGTAAATTGAAATCGGTCCAGTCGTTCACGCGTGATGGCGTGACCAAAGGTGTTGAGAATAATTATAGGAACTCTTTGTTATAACCTCTATTCTCATGCTATTGCGTAACTATAGCAACCGTAGATTGAACTTTGTACAGAGGTGATAAAGTGCAAATTGACTCTTGGACGTTAGGAACATACCTACATTGCTTAAACAACAGTGAGTGCTTGCAATTCAATATGAACTTTATACAATAGCAATAAAGCTCGTTTTAGTTAGAAAACGTATGGGAAAAATAAAAGGGCTGTTTTTAGGGTTTTTCAATATTTCTGAGAGATTTTCTTAATATTTTTTTCCGTAAGAACCTTCTCCTAATAATAACAAATACAACAAAAAAAGAATTAGTGAAATCGGTCCAGCCATTCACGCGTGAGGCCGTGACCACGGAAAACGGGTTTCATTTTTATATATATATATAGATGTCTAAATAATTATTTTTACAGAAAACAAAAAAACAAAAACCGACTTCAAAAGACCGACTATTGAGTTATTCATCTATTTGTCGCGCACGTACTTAATGCAAATTTAAGACTTATATGGTTTTCTCTAAACTGGACTAAATTGAAATGGGACCAAATGGGAAGCGTCAGCTTTCTAATAAAAAAAGAATCATCAAAATCGATTCACCCAGTCAAAACTTATGAGGTAACAAACATAAAAAAAATAATAATAATAACATACAGTCGAATTGATAACCTCCTCCTTTTTTGAAGTCGGTTAAAAAATACATAACATACATGCAACCATTTGAGTTTGTGTGATGTAATTTTACTTGCAATTTCTCTCTGATTTAATAATTTACTGTACTTTCATCATGGTTTAAATTTATATGTATCAGTCTATTTGTATAAAAATCAACCGCCGTTAGTCAGTCTCGCCAAAAATTGCTCGACCGATTTAATTTCAATTCCATTGTTTTGTTCGCCTCAATAGGTACTTATTATATTAGTTTAGAAAAATAGTAGGTAAAACCGCGGGGTGCATCTAGAAATAACATAACATATTAAAATTTGTTGTCTGGTTTTGATAACGCTAACATTTCTAAAACACTGTTAACAATAAATTATAAAGGATTTCAGTTTGTCTAGACAGAGGTGTAATTCAATGAAACCAATAAGCTTTTGTTATACCGATGGCTCCTTGTTTTGAAAATTAAGGTACGGCCTAATAAGTTATCTCGAATATTTGAACAGTACAAACACTAAGCTAACTAACCTAAATAACCTAATAAATAACCTAAATAACCTATTTATCAATCCATCACGTCAAAACGGCTAGAATTTGCGAAACTATAAATTTATTTTAGTTGGTAGTTTGGATGTAGCAAAAGGGTTACCAATTTTCAGTCCAGGTTTTTTATAGTAGTGAATTCAGAGATACTTTTATCTTTTAGTGAATTATAATATGCCAAGTACGATATTTGCAGATAATAGTTCTGATACGTTTAAGTAGTATGTCCTAAATACATACGAGTATAATTTTATTCACCTCATATAATCTGGTTCGTGAATTTGTAAAAACCGCAGCAAAAAATATTTTTGAAATATATAATAGTCCTTTCTATTACTCAGTGATTACACTGTCTGGAAGGAGATGGACAGACCTGTGCCCAGAAGTGGGATACCATACTTGTAGGTTGACAGAAAAAGTATTTTGTTAAAAGTACGTTGGATTGTCCAAAAGTGCTACTAATATAGGTAGAGTTATAGGTCGACATCGTATCTGTAAGGCCTCTTGTGCTACTGATATCTAAGCAACGGTGATCGCTTACCATCAGGCGGCTTGTTTGTTTGCCACAAAAAATAAACTTTCTGGTCAAACATTCGCATTTTGCTAACTAGCAGCTTGATTTCAATTGGTATCCCAACAGAAACCGTATTTATTCCGGAATAAAAAGTAGTCTATATGCTAATCCAGGGTATAAACTATTTTACTATCAAATTTGATTTAAATCCAGCTGTTTCAATGTGGAAAAGTAACAAACACACACTCATACTCAATGGCAAACATTCGCATTTACAATAAACTAGGTGCGTCTCGCGGTTTCTACTGCTTTCCCCCCTAAACTATAGAGGCGAAAAAAAGAAAGAAAAAACAAATCGATCTAGCCGCCTTTCGAGCTCTTACGAGACCGATGCACGGCAATTGATTTACCTTTCTTTAAAAATTAAATGTCGTAAATAGTGAGTCAGGTTTTTATTAAGTTTATTCTACAAACATTGATTTTAACGCCTCGCATGTTAGTACGTTCAACGAACCATCACCAAGAACTTATCGATTTTACTGGCCAGCTAAATTGTACCAAACATTTCAGAGTCACTCGACTCGGACCACAACAAAGAAAATACCAAGTTCCATAACACTCGGGATCGATTAATTCCGTTGATAAGTTGAGTCACAGTCTTACAGTAGGCACTTGTGTGACGAGTCATTTGATTCATCGATTTTTGAACCAATTATTTATGTCTTGGAAGTAGAATGCCAATAGGACATTTTAAATTGATAGATGTCTATATACCTATACCTCTATAATAGGCTAGAGATAATTGTGTTTGATAACTGATAGCTGACGTGGTTTTAAAGTAATTGGCGCGCGATTCTATAGGTTTTTTATATATTGCAAAAATAGTGTTGTTTGTATGTTTTTTAATGGCATTAGAATAATCGAAGCGAAACTGATTTGAATGAGATCGAAACTGGTCTCTGTAGCCGACGTAAAAGTACTTAAGTGAGTGTTACCGATTTATATACAACAAATTGTTAGATTTCATAGTATGGGCATAACAATAACTTAAAAAATTGGTTCTTGTAAAATTTGACATAGGCTATGCCGCCAGGGTCATCATTATTGGCCATGTTTTATGTACAAGAGATGATTATTCAGTAGCGTCTGATTGGGGACGTCTGCGCTAGTGGCTATACAAACCAACGTGAGAGTCAGAGACGCCAGGGTAAGCGCAAGATACGAGTAACTAGGCACGCGATGTTTTAACTTTAAATTAAATTAATGTTGACTCACAAGGGAGGCCCAAAGGTACTTGGCAACAGGATTTAAACTTAATTGGTAGCTAGCCAGTGATCTAAAACTTTGTTTACAAGTATACACTGTGCAGCAGTTTCGCATTTATCAACGCTTTTAATCCTCCAATACCGAGACGACCAAAACAAAAAAAGATACTAATTAAAATCATACATTCGAGTTTTTTGCGAGACTAACAAACGGTGATTGGTTTATAAATTTGTATAGGTAGATTTGCAAATCAGGAGGTGTTGTGCCTGTACATAAGTCAGCATTTGTAATGTACGTAAAAGTAAGTTGGTACTTTATACCTCGCGCTTTAGTACTACGGTAGTGTCACGTCATCTTTCTTCAAATACAGCTCACCTCTTGTTAGAATGTGAACACAACACCTGCAACTACAACGTACGATGTTGAACGCGCCAACTACTAGGCCTAGCATAACTTTTTACGCAAATTACGATGCAATTATCCCTAAGAAAAGTGTACTTCATTTATGCCCGTCAGTAGCGCCCTTGACAGACGTTATGGCACTTCTCTATCGAATACTCGGTACGTATTTTACGTCAGAAGTTATACTACGCTAGGCACGTCAGAAATTATGCTAGACCTAATCTTCCGTCACTTATTCACTGAAAAACTGAAACGGGAATAGTTTCTTCACAACTTCCTTCGACCGGAAGTTAGTACGGGCTACTCATTACTGCGTTGACGTCACAGTTTTGCGTATTTCTTAAAATAGTCTCTCGTCTAGGTTTTTCATGGACAGAATAATGAAAGAAAAACAAGTGAATACTGAAACTAATAATGATTTCTGAGAATATTGGCAATTGTAGAAACTATTCTGATTTGAAATCAACCTTGGAGAGTAGCAGTATACTTATTCAATTCATAGTACTGCTACATTTATTTGCTTTAGAATTATTATATAAATGAAAAATAAGATTTAAAAAAATGGCGATCAACAAAGACTTGACAATCAAAGACTTCAGACCTTAAAGCAATTAGTTTAGTTTAGAAAATTAGGAATCGTCCTGGTAATTACAAACACTAGTTAGAACAACCAAAAGACCCATTAACTAAAGTTGTTTTACTTTTACAAAAGTTTCAATTTAACAAATTGTATTTCTAATTTTTTCAGGGGATCTAAAAAGCGCGAAGAAACTAAATCTTTGGAGTAAAATAAGACAACATCTAAGAGTTTAACTTCAGCAAAGACTTCGACAAACCAAGTGCAATCAATCAAACTTTTTTGCGTTCCAAAAAAGTTTTAAAACCAACAAAAACAACAGATTAACAAAGGATTAGCCGATCTAAGCACAATCCTCTTACCAACATTCGAGCATCGTCCTCCCGTTCCACACACTACACTTTCAATTCCGGCACTTTGGTGAAATCCAGCACTTTATTTGTGATTTTTTTTATAATTAATATTTATGGTGAAGCGGTGTGAGGCGCGGTTGGGACGGCCCCAGCGGTGGTTTAACTGAGCTGCAGTACGCGAGTTGCGTGCTTGGCTCGATGGTGGTACACCCACCGCCCGCCTTGGCCTGGGTACGGAACATTTGGCTCGTTTGTTTTTCTATGGTGGGTTTAATAAAGTAAGTTTAGCTTGGTACCTTTTGGGTTGTTGTTGGTAGTTAGTTCTGTTGTGAGTTTAAACCAGAGAGTATGGGTAACTTGAATTTGGGTCCAAGTTCAACTTATTCGTTTGGAATGTTTTGTAATGGTCCTTGATTGTAAACGATCTGGGCTGACTGGGAGAGGGTACTTACTCAGTAAAATATAATATCTTTACTTTATATTGTACATTCAAACAAATTTTATAAATACTAAGACTTAGTCGAATAACATTCACCTAAAGCAATTTTGATATTCAGTAGTGTAGTAAAGAAGTGTAAAAAGAATAAGAGAAAGGGATAATGATGATGCTTATTTCTATGCGACACGACACACGAACGTTTTTTGTCCGAGAGTACAAAACCAAGTGTTACTTTTTTACAGCAATGTATTAACTATAGATTTGTTATTTGGTACGGAATACGAGTAGCGACAAAGACAAAGTTCAAAAATTTGCCTACATTTAAAAGATACAATAGATACAGTTTTTTCTTTTTCGATTACATGTCAAAAGCCTACCGATCGAGACACATTTGATTTACCGCCCTGTGAAGATATTTCAACTATCACACAATTTAATTTTACTCTTGAATAATTTTCTGAAATTCTGACACAGTTTTGGTGGGCTATATTATTTGAAATGTGATATAAATCATGTAATTTTACGAGTAAGTGGGTAGTGTAGGTTTTTTACGGAGTGAAGCGGGCCGATCATGTTTTGCAGAAATCCGGAATAAAAATAGAAAAAAGATCTTTTTAACATGTAAAAATAAGTGGTCGTGCCATAGCCTAGCAAAATCGGTTTAATACCAAAAAAACAAAAACGAACGTACGGCCGGTTGTTTAAAAAAACAGTTCTAACTCCAAGACTGATTTCCGGCATCACGATGATTCATCGAAGCATCAAAAGTAAGTTAAGTATATAAAAGTGGCTGAAGTCTGGAACAAAATACCAAATTGGAAAGTTTTAAAAAGAAAACAGGATAAAAAAGCGAAAAGTTTATGAAAAATGTATGAAATGTTGCAAATATCTGGCCACCAAACGCTGAACTGTTAGTAATATGATATGACGTCGACTGCGGTTCCTGCGAACTAATACTACTGCCTAATACATGGTTTTGGATACATTTCAAGTTTCGCCCTTGACTGATAAAGATTATTTTAATAAGACAAAAGTCCCATTTTCTTTCATATTTCTTCACAATGGATATGACATAGCTGCGCGACGCGGTTTCACACTCTCAGTCATGAAAACCAGTGATTGAGACGATGATGAAGAAAAGGGCCATGTGTTTTTCAACGCGCTTCTTACACGTACACTTGCATAATTTAATGATGAGTGGTTGAGTTTGAGTGTAGGTTAGGTTCGTAACAAACAAACTCACCTTTGTATTTATAGTATTAGTGAAGAGTTTTTGTCAGTCGAATCACACCTTCCCTCGACTATCGTAAACTTTTGCTGGAACATCCTGAGAAATTCTCAAGTATTCTCCGGAATATTCAACGACTCAGACTCGACTCGACTATTTGAGATTAAGAATGAGTAAACCTATTCTGAAACTTGTCAAGAAATCTAGAACACTGTAAATCTAAGGTAAAAAACATGAACCCAAAATGTTGATCACCTCTCCGCAAATCAAACAGCTAGCTGCTAGTGACAACGTCTGGGGCAATCCAAGATCTACGAGCTATCATTGACCAACGAGACGCTATGATTGATAAATCACGCCTTTATATCTAATAGCTGCGGAGACTATTTGAACAACATTAGCCCAAAATGTTGTCCACCCCTGACCAAATCACATGGCCAGCACAAGTTGACATGGACTGCGGCACTCCGCGACTTACGAGCTAACATTGACCACTCGCCCTTGACTGATTATTCAATACAACGCACGCTTTGGAAGCTAGCAGTTGCTCTGCTGAGTCAGCATGGGTAAAGTTTCATATAGTTTGAAAACTAATCAGAAACAAAAGACATACCAAGGATAGCAGCCACATTTCGTATTTAAATAGCTTAGAGCCATATCTAAATATTCTCTGTCACTTCATCCAGTCTTTTATCTGCCGACATGTACTCGTATATCGTTTGTGGCGCAGCTTGGTTCTTATTTAGTTAGAATACATTTCATCTAATTTTTTTTTTTAGTATAAATCATAACCCTCAAAACCAATAAAACAAGCTAGTTATTTTAGAGGCGATCTTACAGCATAAAAAACACTTGATAATATTGACAATTTAAGATAATATAGACATATTGTAGTCCACATAGCGATACAAAAACAACGTTGCTTTTCTTCATTTATTTTCTCCACGATAATATTTCGTAGTCTTTTGGGCAACCGTGTTTCATTGTAGGTCGCACCAATCGTACCATCAAACGCGACCCAACGCACGCTACCCGGTCAAACTAGAGCCTATCATAAAATAGTGTCTTCCAGTTTCCAGCGTTATCAATCAAATCAAAATCTTACGAGTCGGTATAGTAGCACCCACGCCGTCGTGTCTAGGACTAGATTACTTCCCGGTTACTATAATCGTACAAATAGATACAAACATACACTCTGACCTTGACTGATCATATATAGTGTAAGAACACAAAGTAATAAAATAATCCTAAATAGTGTCACTGGAAGCCTTCCAAGAGCAAAAATAATGTGGAAGGATAAATTACAGCAAGATTGTTATTTCTCCCGAATTGGTTGAATCGTAGCGAGCGAAGAAATTTCAATAATAAGTACTTTATCTTGTAATCAATTATGGATATTGCTGTAACTAGGTTAGTTCTTGATTTTCTTAAAAAGTTGAAAAAATTCAATCCTTTTATGAAAATTCTAAGACTTAGTTACAACCCAAAAGTTACGTAACTTTGACTTTTTTCACAAAGTTACTCGCTAATTAGGTACTAAACCTAATTAGGTCTCATCTCAACCCCAAACTTCTAGGATTCATTTTAACCTTTTTAAACATCACTCAAATTCATGAATAAACCTCACTTTCATCAAAAGTCTTTTATATTTGTCTTGAATGTTTTGAATTTAAAATTTGTCAAAAACTTTTTCAAGTCTAACATTTATTTAGTTTGATACTCAGGGCTCGTAACAAGTTTATCAAGTTACAAGAATTTCTGAATTATAATTAAACTTCTTTTGAAAAGACGTCTGGTTTTAAAGTAGTAGGTAAGGCATCGAGGACATAATTTAAAAATGTATTTGTAATTAGATTCTTGGATCAAATGGACTTGAGGGAACATATTTTTTTTCCCTAAAATAGGCAAACGTCTAGCAGTGGAGTCTTTAAATCAAAAAAAATTTTGTTTTCAAAACTCAAAAAAAATATTAAAAACGCTCATAATCATAAGCGTAGTAGGCATCAATGGATAAAAAAATATATTAAAGCATAAAACTCCATCATTCCTATTCTTGAAAATGCTGAGTGTGCTTTCAAACTCTAAAAGCTAAGAACTATAATCATTGTTTTTTGTACGGAAAACTTTGAATAGACTGATAATGGTGATTTAATGAAATGAGCGTAAATTGAGAGAGGTCTGCAGGATCTAAGTTCCCTGGTTTTATATCCAGAAGCCGTGGAGTATACCAAGCTAAGTCATGTCCAATCAAAAACAAACTTTCTCCCTTTTTTTATTTTTTTTATAATGAACTAGCTGACTCGACAGACGTTGTCCTGTCAAAAGCCATTGCGTCAATTCTATGTCAAATGTCAAATGTCAAAAGTTACATTAAAAAAGTTTACATTGTCCAAAGCGCTAAAGTTAAATTATGGTTTAAGTATTTTTAAATTTTCTAATTTTTCATGTTTTTTTACTATAAATTGAGATGTGAGCTATCCTATGTCCTAAGTTAGATCGAACTGCACCCGGTGTGCAAATTTGATTGAAATCGGTTAAGTAGTTTAAGAGTCTATAGCGGACAAACAACGTGACACGTAATTTATATATATTAAGAAGATAAATCCGCATTTGACCACCAACTTGTCTGTTGGTAAGCGACGATGAGCTGGTTTAAGCTTTGTTCCTAAAATGCATTGTTACTAGGTACATATCTTGAGCTGTTAGTAGTTAAAAATGTGTCAAAATTCTATGTGGCACTTGACTTATGTGTTAGCGCGACTCTTATCATCAGGCTAGTGACTTGCTCGTCGCGTCGCGGCGTCGCGTCGCCTAATTCAATGAAAAAACTTTGCGTTATTTTAGAAATCACTAATCATTAACGTAATACGTCTAGACTCTGATTTAATTTTAACTGCTTTTCTTTTGAGTTTTTTTGAATATATTTATTTAAACTCGTACGAGTAATACGAATAATCTTCACATAATTATAATTCATTATTCTTTTTTAAAGTTTATGAGTTATAAAGATTTATGATTTATTCAAAAGGCATCTTTATTTAATGACCTGTTCGCGATATGAATATTTTTCATTTGTACAAAATAATGTTTAGCAATGCTTGAAAAAAATCGAAAGGTTTGAGAGCTTTTAGTGAAACTTCTTTAGAAATATGTGAATAGTAAAAAGGGTCTATTTGTGTATTAAATAGCTTCAAAGTTTACTGTCAGTTTCAGTGTTTATGATAAATATTTCAAATTGCAAATATTTTGAGGGTAAATGTATTTATAACAACTCTAGCCGTGGCCCACGGTTTCACCCACGCTGTAATGAAAAACGGTGATGACGATGATGATGGCCTATGTCCTTTTTTGTGCAGGTGATAACGTGTATGAAAAGTTACATGATAATCGGTTCAGTAGTTAAGCGTGAAAGTGGAACAATAATCACGGTCAATATTCAAAATTGAACTAACTAACTAAATAAATAAATAAAATATATATTTTTTATCATATTTCGAACAAAACTCCGTTCGCATTAATAATATAGTTAGAATACAAATACGAAGTACGAATGTACCCAACATTGTAATATCTGTTAGTGACTTGTGAATTAGTTGGAAACTACGGTCTAGATCTATTTGTTACCATTTTAGAACGAAGCTGTTAAATTGAAATTAATGAAACTATTCGAGGAAAATACTTAGTGTGAATCAATAAAACCTCTGTTTGAACTTTTGTTGACTTTTTGTGGCTTATCTGTTCAACAGATCTTGATATGTACAGAAAATATTATTGATTGTTGCATGCGAATAAACATAGGTAGTCGCTCCGCAAAGAAATTGGAAATTGCTGGCCAACAAAATTCATCGGAACTCGACAAGTTGATACAATTTTAACCAACTATTTTTTGGCATCAATTCAATTTACCTGTAGATATGTTTTTCGAAAGAAAATAAACAAGAAAAGAAATGTTAAAATTAGAATTACCAAATAATTGCCTTGTCAAAAATTTAGGTAAAGTTGGATGCAGCCAGAAGCAGTCTTTGAATAAGCTAGCTGCCGCGAGTTCGGACAAACGCCTGTTTCTGCAAATTTTCTCACTCCCTTCCACTAACAGTAGGTACCTAAATGAAATATAGCTTAGCTAATCAACATTCTCGTATAATTGAAAACACAAAAGGCAAGTTACGTGACAGCTCCAGAAGGTAACCACCGGCGGTGACCTTGCGCCCATCGATCCGTTCCGTCGGGCGACAGCCACCAACTCTTTATTACCTTATGATAATTGATAATGAACAACTTTATGTGTGTTTGCACGAAACAAAGAACTTGTGGGAACCTACTTTGGAAGGATTAAAAGAGTAATAAATATTACGGTAATGTTACATGACGGGACCCGGTATGAGTTACGTTGCACGTGTTTCTTGATGATGTACTATTAGGTACGTAGGTTTCTTGAACCCGTATAAATAGCCAATACTGGTGGAAAGACTTTCGACTTTCCTTGTTTTATTATAACTTGTTTTCTTATGGCTTTTCCTTTTAAAAGTACTCGGGGCCTTTTGGTTTTGTAGGTACTGTTGTTCTGAAATGAACAAGTAAAACAGAAAAACATTTGCATCGGAGGGAATGCTAATTAGCGGAATGTTTAATTATGCGGATTTTATTTTAATTTAGTGAATGGCTCTCTTATATTCGTGTCTTTAGAAAAGTTCTGAAATAAACCCTAGTTTAAAACTAGAATGTGACTTTTCTATATTTTTAAAATCTTTTTCCAATAAGGGTTTATCGGAAAATAGTAAGAATATTCCTCTAACTTAAGTCGTTTTAATGAAATTGGCCCTTTCATATTCTGCATTTATTATCTTCAAGAAGCCAGCTTAATAGCAATGAACTCATTGAACTGAAAAGTTTATTGACACTTGGATGAAGTTCAAAATAATTTTCCTTGGTTTATGCTGCTCAAATTACAAAAAAAAAATTAGACAACTTTATGTTTGCTTTTGCAATTGATTAGAAAATCAGCACTTTGATACGAACTTTGATTATAAAATAATTTAATACCTTTCTCATCAATTGAAAATGTTTCTGCTTACCCCTTGATTAATAAACGTGTAGTGTTTCCGTGTTATCAAAAATTTCATCGAAACTGATGTAAGTACATAATTAATATGCCACAGAATTTTCCGATTATAATTAGAAAAGCTATTAATGTTTTAACGGTAAACAAAATTTGTCGGTATTACAAATTTTGTGGAATCCTATCAAAATTACTTTGCAAAATTAAACATCAGAAGCAGAAAATATTGTACCTTTTATACAACAAAAGCCAATTTAATCAAAACTATTTTGAAAGAGAAGATAAGAAAATAATAAAAGGGAAGGTATAAAAGCTAAGATAGAGAGTCAGGATAGTAAAACATAAAGTACCTAATTAAAGATTATAGTTTGTGATAGTTTTACCACCGAGTCGTTTTTATCAGATGAAAAGGAAGCTATATATCCAGTACACATGTTTCAGGATAACCAGCCTGGTCTGGGCATTCCTGGCGTCTTCCGACTGTTAACTGGGATTTATTGCGATAATAAATTCAGACACGGGTCACAACTGCATGCATCCTACTGGGACAATCTACATGTTTTTATGGTGTTGTATCGCATTATAGACCTTAATCGTGTTCAAAAGTGTTGTAAATTTCGGTTTGGAATTTCGGTTCTGGGAATAGGTTTGGTCAACTATGGTTCACAATCGTTTGAACATTTTTTTTTCTAATTACTTTTTTTCAACTCGAATCGCTACCACGATAAGAAGAATCGAACTACTCTTTTTATCACGAATACGTCCGCGTTTGATTATCAAAGTGCCTGTTAGTCATAATGAAGTTTTTTTAGTTTACTCATTCTCAAATGTAAGAGCTACAAAACTCATGCGCGGTGTTCACTTTAAAATTTAACATAGGTAAGCTGAGTGAACGTTACTTTGACTTTGTTTACTTTTGTATTAAAATAAATGGCGACTAAAATGAAACACAAAGGGAATAAAATAGGACGAGTATTTCCTAAAAGAAAATTGTCGACACATTGCAAATTGGTTGAAAAGCGCAGCTCGTCCGTGAACTTGTCGCGGAGTTGCGATTAGAAATGGCGGCTAACATTTCGGTGACAGAGACTGAACTCTGTACAAAATAAAGTTGAACATTTTTTAATGTAACCACTAATCTATTTGACTGCAACCGCTTCTTTTTTGTGGGACTCAAGACAATATACTTACGAGTATCTACTTAATAATGAAAGTCATCATTCAAAAATAAAATCATTACAAACTCAGTATTTCTCTGGAACTGGATTATCCAGAACCATTTAAATTTTATTTAGTGTACCTATTAAGTATCATACAATTACTTATTTGTGAATTTTTTTAGCATTCATGTACTTTATATCGTTTCCAGTTTTTATTATAACCATGAAAATGAAACATAAATAGAAAAGAAAACTAAAATCCAGGAATCATTTTTGTGCTTGGCTAATATTGTACACGAATCTTTTTTTTTTTTTGGAAAGAGAATTTCACTTTTAAATCTCCGGCACTCACGTAAAAGTATAGTGTGCCGGAAGCGCTAGATTGTGGTAGTTGGCAGTCAAAAGGCGCACTGCCAAGGTACCTCACTGTCGGTCATAGATCAAAGATGGTAGATAGGCCTTTATTAATTACCTGGCTGACTAACTGAAGGTGTTGTGTTAGTGGCATTTACGTCATTTGAGACCGCATTGACGCAGTGTGACGTAAACAAAAACACATTTGACAATAATACAGCAAACCTAGCACGAGCCGTAGACAAAATATGGTCTTTCCACTGTTTTTATCCGCATGTAGATATATATATATGTATCTAATAGGCTAGAATATGGATATGCTTTTTTTTAAAGGACGATTCACACTCATAACTTCCCACTAGGTTTCCCAGGGTTGGGGACGCCATAATACATTCAAAGACGAGGACAATTAACACCTAAACCCAGATACTTGAATTCATCATTCAAGTGGCTGCTGAATCGATTTCGATAAAAAAAAAATATTTTTGTTTGACATTTTGCTATAGATAGATAGATATAAACTCTTTATTGTTCACACCATAAATTACAAACAAAAGAATAAGCAATTGATATTGATATTGATCAAGATCATCCTTTGCAATGGTTCAAGACAATTGAATTGTTCTAAATGTGTTTCTGAATGTCAGATTTTAACAAAGCATTTCCAGTTTCAACATAATAGAGATCTAAAATAAAACTTAAATATCTAAGTTAAGTATATTTGCAGTCGTCGACGGTTCCATCGAATTAATAAATTATACCTACTTAAAGCAAACTTAGTCACTTAAATTAGAAGAACTTAAAAATTAGAAGTTAGTTTTGGACTTGCTCGGACTTTGACTCTCCCCAATATACAATTATAAATGTAGCTTTCGATTTCTTTTTCGAAACATTTTTTTGCAAATGTTATTTCTGTTTTGTCCTCGAAGAAATTTAGCATTCCATGTAGTTTATTAGATTATGTAAATGACAAAGCACTCTAACTTTACGTTTAGGTACATTCTAAAAAAATATAGTACAGCAAACAATACTCCTGGTACTTTTTGTTCTAATTAACGCGGGAGAAGTAAAATGCAAAAATAATAACCACGTTGAAATGTTTCCGTTATAATTAAAGCGGGAATACTCACGTTTCATAAAAACAAAACGTGTGCAAAACGTATATTTTTAAAGTGTGAGTATTCTTGAGTTAATTATAATAAAAATAAGTCAAAACCACGTAAGTTTAAACGATGAAATGTTAAACTACGTCAATTTTCACGTTAAATTGTTAAAACCAAGTTAGTTTTCACAGCAAAGTCCAGGTAAGTATCTCTACATTTTATTCTATGCAGCGACGTCACAACCGGTCAGCATGGCAATTGTCGAAGCGCCGCCGAACGAGGATACAGTCTCTATTAACCGGCCGATTGTTGCCGCTAACCGACGATTACGGGAATGGTTTAATTGGACCTTCGGGGCCGTGGTCAAGGCCATTTCGAGAATGTAGCGGTGAATATAGAGAAAAATCGAGAAAGTATTATATACTACGAGTACCTACATACTAGTTCAGCCACGCGGTTTTACTCTCGTTTTTTTGAGATAAAAAGATAAGAGATTCTGGCTTAAATGTTAATCCAGAGTATGAGCTAGGTTTTTTTTAAAATTTCATCTATATTAATTTAGCTGTTTTTGTGTGATAAAGCAACAAACATCTAAACTTTGACATTTACAATATTAGTAAGACATTATACATACAAACACTATATTATGGCAGACTGAATTACACACGCCCACTATCTTATAGGAATCGTTAGTTTTTCCGGTTAAGGGCGAGATAAGCGGTTGTCAGCAATCTTTTTCACGCATTTTTACATTTATGAAAATATAAAATCACAGATTAGGAATATAAAAAAATATAATCCTCTACAGTCTACAATAATAAATATTTCTCATTTAGGTCAATTTTAATTTATATGATAATTTCAATTTTTGTTTTTAAATCTCTACGGTGTTTTTTTTCTTTAAAGAACAATAAAGAAAATGGCACCAGATCTAAAAGTGGCCCAAAGTTTAAATCCAAGGTTTTAAATATTTCAATGACTTTTTACTAAGCATATCTAATAACTGATCTAATAAGTTTACTGTAACAATAGGTACATGATATCACCACACCACACCACATCACCACACCTGCGTTTCACATACCTACCTAATTCATATGCAGCGCTCGTGCACTGTCTGCTCCTCAATTAGACGGTCTCAATAGCTCAGTAAACTATGCTACGTGTGCTTTGATGCTTACTGCTTGCGGGTCATCCATAAATAATTACGTCACACTTTCATGGTTTTCTGACCCTCTCCCCTCCGCCGTCCTTGTCATAGCTAGTCACTTTTGAGAGAATCCCCTCCCGATAACGTCATCTTTTTGCATCTATGCTACGTTGCAATTTTACATCTACAGTTTTTTTTCGCTTTTAATACTTGGATATTTTTGATTTCAACTGTTACGTTTCCTAACTCCTTGTCACACAAAGTTACATTTAATTGTTGGCCCCTCCCCTCCATTACGTGTGACGTAATTTGTGGATGGCCCTTTGTCTATATTAAGGCAACGGATCGTTTAGTTGCATAAATAACAGATATTTGGCGACATGTTGAGGCAGAATTGGCAGGTGACTTGCCTTGGTATTTCACCACAACAAAATATTCCGAGATAGTGATCACATAAGTGACTGCTCCTAGGTATTATCGCAAAGACAAAGGCATTTTTTTCAGGAGAGCAATTGAAAATCAAAAGTTTGACCTAAAATAATAAGTTAAAATGTTGTATCAATTTTATTCGATTTTCGACGGTTTTTTTAGAAATATTTATTTCCCAAATGTATATTAGGTATACCTATATGCGTGATTTGCAGTGTTTTTACTTGACCGCATAAAATAAGGCTAATATTTTTCGCGTAAGTTTAAATAATTATGTAGGTTAATCTGTTCCTGACCTTCTAGCGCTTGAACGGCTCGATCGATTTTAGATTGCAAGGTGTTGTTAGATATATCTTTATATTAAAATTGACATATTATATAGACACATTTTGCAGTAGGTTTTGTTTGCTTTTATTAATAATTCGATTAATTAGAATATTTTGCATTAGACCAAAACGACTCTTATATTTATTTAAACCATTTTTTAGTAGCCAACTTTATGAATGACCTGTGTGTGTGTATGTGTGTGTTGTGTGTGTGTTAATAGAATGCATTTCCGTCGAAGATCTTTTCGCTGAACTACAACATGAGGCATTTTAAAAAGGGTGTCTACAAACGACCTGTTTGGCTTAGTCGACCTGTTTGGCTCAGCGGTAGTGTAGCCGCCTTATAAGCCAGAGGTCCCGGGTTCGATTCCCGGCCGGGCAGATGTTTGAATGATGAATTTAAATATCTGTTCTGGGTCTGGGTGTTAGTTGTCCTTGTCATTGTGTGTGTTCCATGGCATCCCCGACACAGGATTTATTCCTAGTGGGGGAGCTATGAGTGTGAAACGATTATTTATAAACACCTCTCCGGCCTATCAAAGCATCATCGACGCCGTTCAATGTAGTAGGTTCACAGGTGACGGTTTTGCTTATCATCAGAGTGACCGTTTACCTGTTTGCCGCTCTTTTATACAAAAAGACCTGTTAACCAGATTATCCATTTGTCCCGCCCAGAATGTCTTTGTACTCCGCATAATATCTCCGAAGAAAAATGACAAGACAGTCAAGCAAACGTCTCAGTGCAAAATCACAGTAGTGTTACGTCCGTCTAACTTTACCGAATCTATCATACTGTTATATACAAAGAACTGCGGAGGAAGACCTCGTTAGAATGTCCGTCGAAATTCGTTCCCCACCTCTTGCAATTTGTCTGTTCCTCGAAGTATCCTGTCCGGAAGGTCGGCCGACGTGAAAGGAAACTGTGATCTGTAATTTATAAAATGTATGCTGCTTTCAACAAAATGAAGAAAATCGGTACGTGTCAAAATATTGTACAAATACAGGTTGTATACGAGTAAGACATTAAATAAAAATGAGAAACATAAAAATTCTAGATTGCCAAAGTTGTGAAAATCATATAAACGAGGCAAACGTCACTAATCAAAAGAACGAATTTTTCTATCATTCGAAGAAATTATGTTAAATTCTCGCCCCAGAAAATCTATGACAATTTTTTGACGGCCTTTGATTTAAAATACCCTGCCTAAAAGTCTCCCGTTACGGTAACCAAAACCTTTGCCTGATATGAATTTGTACGCACTGGAAGCACAGAACAGATAGGAACAGAAGTCAATCACATGTTGGCACTCTACTTTTCATACCTACGCTCGGCGGTCGCACTAGAGTTGTCAACTTTGGCTTTTACACAAAAACTATTGTGGTAATGGCACTGGTAACTAGTTGTTTGATTATTGAGAATGAAACAGGAAGCACGGAAATGTAAACCTTAAGGTTCCCAAGAAGAGATCGCTTTTAGCGATAAGGCCGCCAGTTGTCGCACTAGTTTTAGGTGTTATAATCCTTTTGTTTGTAATTTATGTTGTGTGAACAATAAAGAGTTTATCTATCTATCTAGGTAAACCAATAATTACTAAACACACTGGTTCGAACCGGTCCGAAATATCGTGTCCGTCAGCGGTGTCTATGTCTGCATTACGTGTGTGCCTCTGAGCGAACTTTGTATGTAGATTGACTTCTGTACGTATCTGTCGTGTGCTAGAAGACATTAGTATCATTCGAGGCGGTGCCTCACTAGCTAAGTGGTCGTTAGCCTTCCTCACAGAGATTACGAGTCGGTCACATGATACGACGTTCTAATTATTACCATAGAAAATAGTTACCATATTATGAAAACCAATATATCATCCACAGCCCTCTCTATCCCACTGCTGGGTATAGGCCTCTCTCCCGTTATGCCATCTACCTCGGTCAACTGCTAATCGGGTCCAGGTTTGACCCGCGACTCTGACTATGTCGTCGACCCATCTCGTCGCCGGACGACCAACGCTCCGCTTGCCTTGCCTCGGCCACCATTCCGTCACAGTCTTACTCCACCTAGCGTCTCCCCGCCTAGCAACGTGTCCCGCCCAACTCCAATATACAATACAATACCAATATAACAACCACTAAATTCAAATCTATCTTTAAAATCTTCTTTTCTCTTTTTTATACATAATAAACAAGAACATTATATTTTTACAAAACAAAAAATAAAAACCGACTTCAAAAGACCGACTATTGAGTTATTCATCTATTTGTCGCGCACGTACTTAATGCTTAAGACTTATATGGTTTTCTCATGGATACCATTATCAGAACTGGACTAAATTGAAATGGGACCAAATGGGAAGCGTCAGCTTTCTATTAAAAAAAGAATCATCAAAATCGATTCACCCAGTCAAAAGTTATGAGGTAACAAACATAAAAAAAAAAAAAAACATACAGACGAATTGATAACCTCCTCCTTTTTTGAAGTCGGTTAAAAATCAAATTTAGGTAACTGCAAAAACTCGAAAATAGCTCGACAAATTCATTTTTTTTGTTTTGTTAGCCTCCATTGAGGTGGTGGTTTAGAACTGTAATAATTCCTATTTTATGTTTTCGAAAAAAGAGGGATTCTAAGTCCGTCCTCGTACTGCACACTCTGCTGAGTTTTAATAAGATTTTGAAGATTTAGCAATTTAGTTGCGGAATAGTAGACAAACAGAGAACAATGAACATAGAGAGTTAATCTCAGCCCAAAGTAGCTACAACTTCATTGTACAGTGTTTAGTCATGCGTCAATTTAATCCTATGATGATAATAAGGAAAGGGTATGCTTAGCCGGAAAGGGCTCACAGTACCCATAATATCCTCATTATACCCTTTCCTACTTCTCATACATCTTATCATAATACCTTTTCCTTATAGCCCTGTATAGAGACCCATATATCTTGGGCTCCACTGCCGCAGGCAAAGGGCCGACAATCCAAACATCTGCAGTAAACAACAATACAAACATAACTTGGAATCTCAAAGCGGACCCACTTATATATATATTATTATACCAATGCTAGTTTCAATCGAAGAGCTCTTTCTAAATTGACAAAACATTGTCTCTTTGTGAAATCATATTCTCATTGGAATTGTCTATGTACTTTCAATTTGCTTATAAATCTATTCGTATACTAAAAAACAAAACAACAGATTTCACATCATCGTTCATTCACATTTATTGTGAGTTGTATCTAGACACGCGGTAGCGTGTCAAGCCAAGTTCAAGTGACAGAACTGGCGAGCAGCACCGTGTGTATATTACACGAACCATTTGGAGGCACTTTTGACCTCGTCATAACTCAAAAACTATTTCACATAAACGTGTCAAATTTGGCTCATATATTAAGACTTGCGAGATACATATGTTAGATATATTCTAAAATAATTAATAGATCTGAATTTATTTTACTGGGAACACTAAAATAGTTCCCGATATGTCCACCTTGATGGGTGGCGCCACGGGCACTCGTTGTGTTTTGCCGCCATTATGCAGGAACGAGGCATTGAAAAAGTCGCAAACGAAAAACTAAATGATAATAAAATATTATAAATTATACGTGTGTGGATTGAAACGCTAAATTAAGGTATTGTAAGGAGTTATAAACCTATTTCATAAAGTAAATTACTATTAATCGTCGTTTATGGCGATTTGATGAGAACGATATGAGATGTAAACATAAGTGATTCATTTGTCGTTTCTTTCGAATTATAATACTGAAAACTGATCATAGACGTTTTATTTTAACTGTAATGTCGTTTCCAACATATCAGAAGTGGGATCGACGGACAAGATATCCATATTTGTCCGTTGGTCCTGTCCACATAATTTTTCTCTTAACGTTGTTTTTTTTTTGTTTGATTGTGCTTATAAAATACGAATTGACTTTAAGACGCTATGATCATGTTAAAGTAAAAAGAATAATGAATTTGGAGGTGATAGTTGCGCATATCGTAATTATAAGTTTCATACTGTTGTTGGAAAGATGATGCATTTGTTGAAAATTAAGATTTGTAGTTACGAACCAGTTAGTTTACAAAAAAAACTTGAAGATAGAACGTAGTGGTTGGAAATGCATCCTGAGTGTATGCTTATTGGTAAAAACTATTTTAATGGTGTTTTGCTACCTACCTACACCTGCATCTACACAAAAAAAAATAAAAAAAATACCTAAGTTTTGTGTAGCAACCAAGTCGTACGCTAATCGCTATTAATGTTGGTGTAATTTCCGAGTTCCTAAAATGATTTGGTGAACTGCTATAGTATTAGTGCGTATTAGTATTTGTTTTTATCTATGAAAGTGTGGTTTGAGTATTGTTTGTGCAGTTAGTAACGCTTTAACTGTAAGTTTCAGACACTATGAGCGAGCCAAGGCCGAACCTGAGACGCAGAAGCAGCGTCGAGGGGTACGGCGTGGAGAGTGACCCAGAGACCGAGCACCGCGAAGGCAGCGCTCGTAGAGGGGCTACTCGACCGCTGTCTGATAAACGGAGCGAGGGAGTGGAAGGGAGTCTGGATAAAAGGCAAGTCCACAAACGCTCAAATTATGACGTTGTTAATGATTTAAGATCAAAGCGACTGAGCAGGGAGTTGTCGCGGCAACAAAGCTCAAAAGATGATGACCAAGGGTCAAGCAATAGTGATGCATATAGGGCATCCCGTTCTCGCCAGAGACGTAGCAAGGGTGACAGCAGAAGGACTCGTAGATCGGACAATATAAACAAGGCGTCGGGCTCACGTCAAATGAGAGCTTCCCGTTCTAAACGGCGCAAACCTTCAACCGACGACCACGCGAGGTCGCCGTCTGGCGAAAGGCCGACCAGTCGTACTAAGAGAAAAACCCGGGACGCTAGTAGGAAGACATGGCGACGACGTCGTGACACTAGTAGCTCCCCCGAGGATTCGCGTAGAATAGCGCGGAAGAGACGTCGCGATGATAGCGAGAGCGATGAAAATTATTTAAAATATTGTGAAAATAAAAAAAGGCGATCTAGAACTTCGCAACGTCGCTCTCGCTCTCAATCTCATGTTTCGTCACGAAACGATGTTCGAGACGATATATCTGGATTGTCTCACGGTATTTTAAATAAGTTTTTAGATATCTTGAAAAATGTTAAAGGGCAATCGACTACTAAGCTTTCTCTGACAAACGTTATTCCAGAATTTGACCCGATGTCAAAAGAACAAACCATTAAAATTTGGATTTCGAAGGTAGAAGAATGTGCAAAAATTTACGAATGGAATGAACGCGAAATAATTCATTTTGCTCTGCCGAAACTTACAGGCGTCGCGAAATCTTGGTACCAGGGGTTAGACACAGTGCTTTATAGCTGGAGCGAATGGAAGAGAAAACTTAAGGAGTCATTTCCTTGTAGAGATGATTATGCGGAGTTGTTGACCTTGATGCTTGCAAAACGCGCACGTTACGGCGAATCTTTGGAACAATACTATTATTCCAAAATTAACCTCCTTAACCGTTGTGGTATTAAAAGTCAAAAAGCAGTGGATTGCCTATTACACGGCATAGATGATCGCGCTGTACGAGTAGGGGCGCAGGCAGCACAATTTAATGAGCCTGAAGATGTGCTTAAATATCTTAAGACCGTTAAAATCGATACGTCTACTCGCGGTGATAGGCAACGACCAGATAGGCCTCAGATACGAACAAACCCAAACCCTATCAGATCTAGAATGGAGCATAATATAACAAAGTTTAAATGCTTTAACTGCGACGAAGAGGGCCATAAAAGTTTTAAATGTAGTAAACCTCCGAATAAATGCACTTCATGCGGTAAAATCGGACATTTGGACGTACACTGTAGGCTAAAGCAAATCAACAAAGAATCTAACGAAAAAACGGACTCGGTCAAATTCGAAAAACAGGTAGCCGTACTAAACAAACCTGACGATACTAATCAGAAGTATCTAGTTGACATCGAAGTCAATGGTATTCCCATGCTAAGCCATGTAGATTTGGGCAGTCAGTGCACTTTAATCAGATACTCTGAATTTAAGAAGTTAGGTCAGGAGTCAAGCACGGACAAGTTACCCGTTTTACGAGGTATAGGCGGTTATTCGGTGAATCCTTTGGGTAGAGCCAACGTAAGTATAACCGTTCAAGATATTACGGAAATGGTTGAGGTATGCATTGTTGATGATTCGGTTTTAAACTACCCAGTTTTACTAGGTCATACCTTTACTGAGGTGCCAAGCGTCACTATCACAAAGACGCATAATGAACTAATCTTCGAAAGAACATCGGATGTAAAACTGTTTCTAAAGGTGCGCAATGACCTTAGAATTGGCTCAGGGCAATTCGCAGCCATTTCGGTTGAATCACAAGTGAAATATAAAGGTCCAGTTTACGTAAATGGTTCTATCCGCCGTGATGGTCATAAGGACCATTATCTCCTACCCGGTGAATACACACTCGATGACGGTCAGGGCAGTGTTCTCGTCCAGAACTTAAGCAATGCTGACATCTCGTTTAAAAGGGGATCCTTGATCACTAGAGCTACACCCATTCAAAATAATCGCAACGTGTTGTCTGTTGCTTTTGACGATGACGAGGACCATTCGCTGAATTACGGGGAACAGCTCACGCAGGACCAAAAATCTGAATTGCACAACCTACTTACTAAATACAGTGACTGTTTCTCGTCAGGTCTTAAAGATTTAGGTTTTACTACAGCCGGCGAGATGAAAATAGAGTTAGAAAATTCAGACCCGGTTGTATATAGGCCTTATCGTATGTCGTACGGAGAAAGGGCTCACGTTAGGGGGATGGTACAAGAAATGCTTGATGCGGGAATAGTGAAAGAGTCTTCTTCACCGTATGCGAGTCCGATTGTACTGGTGAAGAAAAAAACTGGCGAGAAGAGACTTTGTGTCGATTATCGTGCGCTAAACCGCCGAACAAAGAAAGATCACTACCCCTTACCGAGGGTTGAAGATCAGCTCGATCAATTAGCAGGAAATAAACTTTTTATTTCATTAGATTTAGCTTCTGGCTATTATCAAATTCCTATTGAGCAGGATTCTCAGGACAAAACTGCTTTTGTAACGCCTGATGGGCAGTATCAGTATACACGCATGCCTTTTGGTTTAGTGAATGCTCCGTCGGTGTTCCAGCGAACCATAAACAAAATACTGGCAGAAGCAAAAATAAAATATGCCCTAGTGTACATGGACGATGTCCTTATACCAGCAAAATCGTTCGTGGAAGGGATGACCAGACTTGAGGAGGTACTAACCCTGTTAAAAAGGGGTGGCCTAACCCTTAAGCTTTCAAAATGCCACTTCTTCCGAGACACAGTAGACTTTCTGGGGTTTGAAGTCAACGCTAGCGGCATTAAGCCTGGCCTTAGAAAGATTGAGGCGGTTTCTAAATTCCCCATCCCGAAGAATCAGCACGAACTACGCCAGTTCCTTGGACTAGCGTCGTTCTTTCGGAGATTTGTTCAGGGATTCGCGGTAAAAGCTAGACCGTTGACTGATCTCCTCAGAAAGGATTCTGTGTGGAAGTGGACGGAGGAACGAGATAAAGCCTTTCAGACTATCAAATCCGCTCTGATTGAAAGACCCATTCTTACGTTGTATGACCCTAAAAGAAATACGCAGGTTCACACCGATGCATGCAAGTACGGCGTCGCGGGAATATTATTGCAGGAAGGAGACGACGGAGTACTTAGGGCAGTCTCGTATTATAGCAGAAAAACGACTCCTGAGGAACAAAAATTTCACTCGTTCGAACTCGAAACCCTCGCGGTCGTGTCATCTCTCAGCAAATTTAGAGTGTATCTTCTGGGGATTCCTTTTAAAATCTTGACGGACTGCAATGCATTGAGAACAACACTCACCAAGAGGGACCTCGTACCTCGCGTAGCCCGTTGGTGGGTGCAGCTCCAAGAATTCGATTGTGACATCGAATACCGAGCTGGCTCGCGAATGGCCCATGTCGATGCCCTAAGTAGAAATCCTATTGGAGAAGCAGTGGATGAAACTCACATTTTAGACGTACTGTCGATCAATACTGAAGACTGGATATCTACCGTCCAAGCTGGTGATCCGGAGGTAGTTAGGATAAAAGAAATACTTAGTGATCCAGATTCTGAGAAGACAGTGGAGATATGCAAAAATTACCGTTTGAAGAACGGTAAGATTTATAGGGTAACCGACGTGAAAACTAACGAAATGAGGTGGTTGGTCCCAAGAGGGGTGCGATGGCAAATAGCGAAGATGAACCATGATGACGTAGGTCATTTTGGTTTAGACAAGACTTTGTCTCGCATACAGCAATCATTTTGGTTTCCCAAAATGAGAAAATTCATAACTAAGTACGTAAAATCGTGCTTGGAATGTGCTCATCACAAAGTACCTTCTGGCAAGACTCCAGGAGAATTACATCCAATACCCAAAACGGACGTGCCCTTCCATACGATCCACGCGGATCACTTGGGACCTTTTATTCGTAGCAAGAAAGGTAACTCTTATCTGCTCGTTATCGTCGATGGCTTTACGAAGTACGTTAATATTACCCCTGTTAGGAATACAAAAAGCGCCACGTCAGTCAGAGTGTTTCGTGATCATATAAGCTACTTTGGTGCACCAACGAGATTGATAACGGACCAAGGCACTTCATTCACTAGCAATACTTTTCGCTCCTTTGTGAAGACCTCGGGCATCAAGCACATATTAAATGCCGTTGCCACTCCAAGGGCTAATGGCCAGGTGGAACGATTTAATAGAACCATTCTCGATGCTTTATCAACGAAGACTCATGGTAAAGACGATAAGAGCTGGGATGAGTATATACCGGATATACAAATCGGTATCAATACCACGGTTCATAAGACTACCGGTAAAAGCCCATCCGAGCTCTTATTCGGCTTTAAAATAAACAGCAACACAGAGAACATCCTGCACGAGATCATTGATCAAGTCAGGGACCCTGTGACGCTTGACGCTCTGCAACAGATGAGATCTGAAGCAAGCGACCGAGTAGAGAATCAACAAGCGAAAGACAAATCCCGGTTTGATGCGAAACACATCTCACCGATTAATTTCAATGAGGGAGATCTAGTTAGTGTTAGGCGCGAAGTACCAAGTGATGGCAAGTCAAAAAAACTGGCTATTAAATATCAGGGTCCGTATCGCATCTCTAAAATTCTGCCAAACGATAGGTATCTAATTGAAGATACCCCGTTAACTCGTAAACCCGGGCGCGGTAGATATGAAAACGTAGTAGCGGCCGATAAGCTCAAACCTTGGCTTGCTTTCAGTAGAGATTTGGACACATCCTCATCTGCATCAAGTTCAGAAGAGGAGCGTCAAAATAATGACTAGCTCTCAGTAATTCCGTAGTAGACAAACATAATAATTAATGTTAATTGATAATCGTGATTCCATTTGTGTGCGTATAAACATAAACGAATAATAATAATAAGTTCTAAAATATTTATTATATAAATGTAACAAGAGCTAAAAATATGTAATACGTACAATTCCATATGATTTATATATTTCATTTACGATACATCATGGAAGAAGATGATGTTGTTTAAAGCGTAATGATTATAATTATTAACTTTAGCTACTATTATTTTCTACTGTGAACATTATTTAAAAAATGTAAGACGGTTATGTATAAAAATATAATAAAATATTTTCAAAATTATAAATACTTGATTGAGTGGAATATTTTGCACTTCACTGCTATAAAGACTGTGTACGAACAACACGGTAGTTGTTGAAATTATTAAATGTTATTGTATTGAGATAATTAATCTGCATAAATCACTTGGAAACATATCCCCATAACGTAGTTAAAATTTACTTATCTGTGCAAATATCTTTGTAAAGCGCGGGGACTCGCTTCTGCAGGATGGCCGAGCTGTTAGATATATTCTAAAATAATTAATAGATCTGAATTTATTTTACTGGGAACACTAAAATAGTTCCCGATATGTCCACCTTGATGGGTGGCGCCACGGGCACTCGTTGTGTTTTGCCGCCATTATGCAGGAACGAGGCATTGAAAAAGTCGCAAACGAAAAACTAAATGATAATAAAATATTATAAATTATACGTGTGTGGATTGAAACGCTAAATTAAGGTATTGTAAGGAGTTATAAACCTATTTCATAAAGTAAATTACTATTAATCGTCGTTTATGGCGATTTGATGAGAACGATATGAGATGTAAACATAAGTGATTCATTTGTCGTTTCTTTCGAATTATAATACTGAAAACTGATCATAGACGTTTTATTTTAACTGTAATGTCGTTTCCAACACATATGTGCTCCAAATTTCATAAACACACCTTAAACGGTTATTTAGATATTAACGTCCAAAAATCGTAATTTTTATCACTGATCTAACTATAGACTAAAACTATATCCATGTTCCAGATGACCTAGAAAGTTCAAATTTGGTATGCAGATAGGTAATTAGGTGAAAACAAAGGAAAAAATCTGAAACTGGTAAATTTGTATCATTTTATTATAATTTTGGAACACTTAACTTATACTTGGTGCCTCAGCAATCAGCAATCAAAACTTATAACAGCCGGTCTTTATGTGGATTTTAAGGTCTTCACGTGAATATACACGAGTAATCAATAGTCTATAAGATCACTACTCATAATAAATAATTATTTTAAATGCATTTCGGTACAACGTCGCACAGCAGTGGGCTGGGAGCAGTGCGTGCGACTGAATGAGTTTGAAAGTGAGAACTCATTGGTAACAAAAGTTTTTCTTGAGAAAATGTCAAATTAAAACGAAACTCTCAAAAAGAGTTCTCTATTTCTCGTTCTCAGTCTTCTTTTTCAAATATTAGTGTTGTAACCAATTAATTACTGAATTTCACCAGCTTCAATCGATTTTAATCGTAATTAAATATTGATCAGCTGGATCAGTCAGGGGAGATTTTGTGAATGATGCCTTACTCGCATTCGAGTCTAAAAGTACAAAATATTATCACGAAGCAATGCACGCAAATAAATTCACAGAGTGAATTACTAACTTTCGCTTTTTCTTCATTTATTGTGATTGAGTGAATGTTTTGTAACTAAAAATATTAAATTAAAGACAAATTGACCTTTTGTATTTGACATTGTACCATTTGAACCATTTCAAAATACCTAAAATATTAAAGTTTAAGTTTAATTTTCTAATCAAAACCTTAATCCAATAAACTTACAATACATAATCAAATCGATCAAATACTCATACAAACTTGAATCGATTTATAGTGAGTATCAAATACCGAGTCGTATGGTAACATCACTATAGTTACGTCGCGTTGACAAAATATCAAAACGCGCCTCTTGTGTTGACTATAATTTGTTAAATAATTATCTTTTTATTACGTATATCGTATAATACAATGAGTCGTACCATAGAATTACGGGTGGGTGACACACTTATCTTACACCGAATAATTCCAATGCCTCCCGATGGAAGCTGCCTATTCCATTCGATTGCATATTCTTTGTTTGAGCATAATAATATACAACAAACAAATACGTTGCGTGAGACTATTGTAGAGCATTTATGTCGTAACTGGTATGATTTAAGTTTGTATACTAGTGGTCCAAACGGAGATCCTTACTGCTCTGAAGAAGAGTATCGAGCAAGCATGCTTTGTTCGACAACTTATGGAGCTGCTTCTGAGTTAAAGGCTGCAGTAAATTTGAATTCTTTACAAAAAGTAATGATATCCCACCAAAAACATACATGTAAAAAGGGAGAGCCAAGTTCAATACAAAAAGAATGGAGATCTAAATGAGTGCCAAGTTTGATGGTCAGTCCTGGAATTTATTTATACTATAATATAAAACATCATTTTTCTTATAACTTCGGATATATTGTAGCCTAAGGTTTGACTTGGCTAGTTTTCATATACGAATTACAGGTATATTACATAGCCTTCATAAGTTCTAAACCTGTTACTTGTCGCTTCTTATTTTATTATTATTTCGAAAATTTGGCATGCTGGTAGAATCTAGCCATCGAACATAATAATTTGTTTATGAAAACTAGCCAAGTCAAACTTTAGGCTACAATATATCCGAAGTTATAAGAAAAATGATGTTTTATATTATAGTATAAATAAATTTCAGGACTGACCATCAAACTTGGCACTCATTTAGATCTCCATTCTTTTTGTATTGAACTTGGCTCTCCCTTTTTACATGTATGTTTTTGGTGGGATGTAGGTTACTATGAAGAAAAACAAAAAAATACTTGAATGTTTATTTAAGAGTTAAACACAATTTATTCCTTTTCAATATTATTTTAGATAATTATGATAAAGATTTCCAAGTTCTTTTTTCATCATGAGCCAACGTTCGGTAGCGATATCAGCTAGAGGAAATCGACAATACGTTTGAAGATAGAACATGCTTGCCTGGTAACTACACTAGGTACTTTATTTATAGTAAAAGCCTAACTCCCTGCCGTAGCCTATCCATTTTTTTAACGAGCTTTTTCTACTACATTTTTTACGAATAAGCTAATTATTGGGAGCGAGTACCTATCTGGTTACTAATGTGAATTTATTGTGCCAATATTTAATTCTACAGATCTCACGAATTCACTGAAATGTAAGATATGTTTCCAAAGCTCTGCTAGACGAAAAAATTAGTTTCCATTTCCAGAATTTCAGCGTTTGTAATTTTAATCATTTGTATTTTTAGAATAAGACCTACAAAATGAAGATGTAAGCAGGAACGTTTGTTGTTCTTTTGTCACAGATAGGTCAGTTACAGTTTAATTATTAGAGAAATTAGGTTCTTCTATTGCTCATTTAGCAGACAGAGTACTTACGATGTTTTTTTTTTTTTTTTTTTTTTTATGTAATTGAGTGACGAGACGAGCAAATGACGACGATGATGTTGCTGTGTTCTTTGTAAATTGCAAACTACTCAAAAAACTATTTATTGATTCAATATAAAAACGAGGTGGTCAAAGATAAAGCTCGCATTATCACTGGCCACTGTGAGCTAAATTACGACTTACACAAAATTGGAGCAACGGACAGTCCGCTGTGCCGAGGCTGTTTACAAGAGGACGAAACCGTGGAGCACGCGCTGTTGCACTGTGAGGCCACGGAAGACATAAGATCAAGGTCGAGTTTCCTTGAAGAAACCACACAACAAGTCTCAAGTACCACAACACCCGGCGCAATGCAAGTGGAGGAGGTATGCCAGCGACCCCAGGCCGTGCTCCGTTATTTTAGGGAGCTCGGATGGTTGGGGTAAGCTGGCAGTCGGGGGGCAATGCACAATACACCCCAAGCGGGACGTCGGTGCAGGTCGTATCACCCCCATCTAGAATTAGAATTAGAATTAGATAAAGCTCGCAGACTTAGAAGATACCTCTATTACAGTAGATTTTTTAGAGTTAAATTATCATGAAGAATATTAAGGCTTGATCTCTAATTTTCCTCCGAGGAAATAAGCCTGATGCTGGTTAGATATTACGCTCATATTTCTCGCCGGGGAGCGACATTCGATCATCGGCTCAGAAGCTATGAAATTGCAGAAATTTGTAGTGCAAGTTAAAGAGGAATTTGTATGAATAAAGTTCCATGGTTGTTAGTTGCGCCCCGCAGTGTTTGCTTTTGTCTTATGATACAGGGCTATAAGGAAAGGGTATGCTAAACCGAAAAGGACTCATCGTTATGAAAAACTTTATTGCGACCAATCCAGAAGTCGCGATAACAAAATCAGCTGCTCTATTTCACATTTCTAAGGAACAGCTGATGAACAGCGGACAAGTGGATTCACAAATGCTATTGAATTTCTTCTCCGGTCGTATGCAGCCCCCTGTCAAGCAACAGTTACCTACTGAAGCAAAATATCCCAGACTCTGAAATAATAGCAGTTATCTTAAGTTCTGTTGTAATATTTGTGTCGTTTGTTTCGCGGAGTTCGTCTTAGAAGAACAATCGGAGGTGTTCGGTCTGAAAACTTTGGGACCTTAAGCGCTTTAGCCTATTTGAAATTTGGATTATAATAATCTTGAGTCCAAGTGTTTAAGTCCTGATAACATAATTCATACAATAAATATTTATTGTACCTACACCAAAAAACTGAAATAACGCATAAAGTAAAGACTTGGTGAATCAAATTATAATGAAAATTGCATTCAGTAATACAAGCCCGACCCTATTGCCTGAAGTGATTCCTTCCATCATCATCATAATCATCAGTTTTTCACTCACTTCATCCAGCACACTTCTTGTGTTCTCATCCAAAACCTTCTTTATATTTTGTTTTACTTTACCACCTTTATATTTTTAAAATGGATCGTAGCGTAACTTTGTTTGTGTTGTTTGTATGTTTGACTTTTTGAGTGTATGTTTTGGTTTTCTTAGAGTTACTAACACAAAATTGTTTTAAGTCACTCATAACTTGGACCGATCCAAACTGTGTGTAATTTAATGTTTTTGTAATGAGGCTCTTATTTATAATAGTTTCTAAAGATGCAGTTTCACGAAGAAGTTTAGTCTCGATTTTCCGATAAAATGAATTGTTTAAACAATTTTCCACCATAATTGAGTAGACAAATTTTCAAACACTTTTTGACTAACTAATTCTTTAATTACGAATTTATAAAAAAGCTTGCTGCACTCCGTAGTTTTATACGCGTGGAGATGAATGATGATGATGAAAGTTAGCCTATGTCCTTTTCTGTACCCTGACAACGTGTACGGAAAATAGCCTGATCATCAGTAGAGAAGTTGAAGTGTAAAATATCAAACAAACAAACTCTTTTTCGCATTTATGAGCTACATTTTGGTTAAAATTATGAAACGTTCTAGAAAGAAGTTTTTTTCTGAACTGCTTTACTTCCTTTTTTTATGCTATTCAGTGATGAGGTAAGCAAAACGCTCGCCTGATGTTAAACATCACGTTTGCCCATAACAGGTCCACGCCACCTAAAATTATGAATTCTTCGAATTCAAGACCCTGCGTGACACAGCACAGCACAGCACTTTGAGATATAAGAAGTCTAATCTCATAATTGCCTTGAAATTTCACTGGATGTTTACACATTACTGTTTTGCGGTTGAATAACTGGCCAAGGTGTACTTTCCCAGGTGGTCTCTGCAAAAGAGCCCTACCACTACAAATACTTCCTTATACTCGGTTTTACTCTACCTAGTACTACAAAACAAATATTTACTTCTTTTGCTTGTTGATCCTAACGATGATATCGTCCACAATCAAAAGTCATAAGCGGCAGCATGAGATGACTAAATAGGTGTAAAGTGGTGGCAATTTGTGAAGTAGGAAGAAACAATTTACGTGCTCTTGAACAATCCTAGCTCTGCCCTCCCGAACCTAAAGTGCTGTAAAAGCAAAAACACGATTTTGAAATAAGCGCGCGTAAAGAGTAAAAACTAAAAAAATATGCCAAAAGAAGTTACTTGACTTTACTTGTTACTTCTATAGTAGATCCAACCGTTTATTTTCTTTTTGACAGATCTAATTTGACAGTTATAGTGTTGTGACCAAGTGATTATAGTGGACACGATATCGATTCATTTTCGGAATACTGGCAAAATGTAATTCAAAAAACAAGAAACTATAATGGCAGATTGGGATAAACACGTGGCGATAGATAATATGAATCAACAATTAATTATAAATGTCGGCGATAGCTCGAGTGACAGCGACGATGAATCTGATTTTGATTAATAAATAAATAAAAATAAAAGTCACAATAATTGTTTCATATCATTTCATACCAATTTATATTTATAGGTACTACATTAGAATGCTACATTATACCCGTATAAAAATATTTAATAAACAATATCGATATCTCAATCGTAACATCACTATGTTGATAGCCATAGAACGTAATTTTTTAAAAACGTTTGTTATTTTATGTAATTTATAAAAAAAAACTACTGCACTTATGGACTCAATTTGTCAAAGATTATTATTATACGGGATCAAGGAGCAAACTTAGGCAGTTGTCATATTTTTAAAACCTCGCATTTAAAAGTGAACTTTTGCGTAACATGACGCAGTTACGTTCTATTGGTGCTGTCAAAAAGAAAATAAACGGTTGGATCTATTAAAATAGATATTTAAAAAAAAAACTTATTTCATTTATAGGTTTTAAATTGGGGTTTCAGAATATGTATTTAGCTTAATAGTAACAAAATGTCTATTACTGTACTTTAGGCTCACTTGGGCAGAGCTGATCTTGAATTTTTGATATTGGTCACGTTGTCGAATCGTGCTTCCCTGTTAAGTAAGCATTTGCACGGATGATTTATATGACTGTCGCACGCGTTCAGTGTAGGCGTAATGAGTATTTGAAGACTCTGACTTCCAAGACACGGGTTCTCCACACCCAGTTTGCAAGGTTGTGATTATAAAAGTAATTTTATTTTTTCTGATTTTTTTTTGTGATTTTGATTTGATTGTGTCTGAAATGAAATTTGCTCAGGTTTTGTGACTAAATTGACTGTGTGCTGCGTGTTGATGAAAAACAGTGATGATCTATTTGTTTGCGAGACAAAAAGTATCACAGTTTTAACTATAAAAACTTAATTTACTTAATATATTATGATGATTATGAAAATGTGTGTGTATCTTTGTTACCACGTATCTCCGTAACTGATGAACCGTTTTCGATAAAATTTTAAACTAAGATAGCATACTCTGGATTAACAAATATGCTATTTTTCATCATCGCCGCTTCTCATCATTACGTGGGTGAAACCGCGGGGCGCAGCTTATAGTACCTATAGGTACAAAAAATAAGTACTACTCAGGAAATATTTTTTTCGATTCAGTGACCTGAAACTTTGCCCAAAAACTTTTCCTAACACATTTTCCCTTATTCTCGACGAAAACCTGAAAATGTCAGATTAAAGTTTAAAGAATGTATGGCTGAATAGATAAGTAACTCAATTACGAAGTGAAACCTTACAACTGCAGTGAGTGCAAACTGTTACTGGCTTTAGTTGGTTATGTGACAATGGTGGACGGTGGGTGCTTTACTTCAATTTAGGTTAAAGAAAAAGTAGAAATAGGTCAAGTGAATATTGTGAAATAAACACAAGTAGTGCAATCGTGTTTCCTAATTGTTAGGTATAATCAGATATTTTTACGGCAACAAAATTTCTCTTAAATGTATGGAAAATTGTTTTTATTAATTTTGATAGAATATTAATTATCTAACTTATCTTATATGGCAAGTAGGTAAATCTCGAAATTTATGTCTTACAAAAGAAAATAAGGTGACCTTAATTCACACATTGTTAAATAAAGCGTCGAAAATCTAGGCTACATTTACGAGTCTAAAACGTGCACCAAAATAGTGACAACAGCGCCATCTACGTCCATAAAGTTAATCAGAACCAACATGGCCGAAAACAAAAAATCTTTGTCACGTGTTGCTTCTCATTAGCGTCGTTTGCCGTCGTTGGCATTGTTGGTGCAATTTTCCACACCATCCTATAATTCAATTGATCGTCATTCGTTTCTTAGTCGTGGATCCTGGTGTCGTCAAGACAGGGGCGTATAAATATGAAGATGGGACCCGATACGTCGGCGAATGGAACTCCAAGGGACAGAAGCATGGGATGGGACACCTTGTCCTGCCGGATGGAACGAGGTAAAACCAACACTGAGTACGCTAAGCATTTAATTTAGTGATCCTCTTCTCGTTTCACGGGAAAGATAACTTTTAATCAACTTTGATAAACTATCCAACATAGTATACTCATGCATTAAGCTAAACTTTTTAAGGTACTTACGAGTTACCAGTAACCTGCACTTTCCAAGATACCTAAGCTTGAACTTTCCACGTTATCAAATATCTGGTTCATTTAATGCTGAAATGGGTTCTTTTTGACGCAATTTTTTTTTAATTGTTTGTCTCTTTATTTCAATTGTCATTATTTTAGATTATTACCCTAATTATATTTTGTGCTTTTCTTCGTGTCTTCTTTTTCTTTAGGTATGACGGCGCATTGATTGGAGGGCTGTGTTCTGGGCTCGGAGTCATGGCTTTTCCTGATGGAGCTAAGTGAGTATTGAAAGACTTTTTTAGTTTTTTAATTTATCTATTGAAACTATTAGGTATATCCTGAAATTTTCATTATGAAAAAAACGTACTTATTTCTATTTTAATATAAAACTCAAACAAATGTATATTAATTCTATTCTAAAATTGCTCAGCCGTGGCACACGTACTAGTGAAAAATATATATTTTTATCTTAGAGAAAAAGTAAGTGAATTTTTCTAGGCGTTTTATCTGTCTGGAAATAAAAGTAACAGGTAGACCTTGAAAGATAGTAAGCCTCTTGGCATTTACAATTTTATTTTTGTTTATCTTTATGCGACTGTAAAATCCCCGGGAGATCAGGACGCCTGTCTACAACAAGATTTCAGTTTGGTTACCTACATTAAAGTTTTTTCATTAAATGAAAACTATAGTACTTTTCATGCGTTTATCAAACACACGCGTCTATCGTCAATACCCGCGACACTTGATAAATACGCGTGTGAAAAATGTTAAAATAATATCATGAATGACCGATTTGAATAAAATTGATTTGTTGAAGTGTCTATAGGGTTTCTAGGCCCAAGCTTAAAGGCATTATTTGACAGATCTAAACTAACTAAAAATGTCTCTGTCTTTATCATTGCAAGCCATTAGACAAGGACGTCAATAGTTTTAGAAAAAATTTAGAACTATCATAAAAAGCCTTCAAACTTGGGCCCAGTATATAGGTAAAATGCCATTCACATCTCATAGGTAGGTACGCGGAAGATAAAAAATAAATGATTGGAACGGAACGGTCCGATCCAATCATTTGTTTCTTCCGCGCACCTGTTTTGTGGAATGGCTTTCCATCTTCGGATTTTCCTCCGAACTACAATCTTGGTTCCTTCAAACGAAGAGTTGATAGAGTCCTCAGAGGTAGGCAACGTACTGAAGATATATTAGATATATATTGGAAGTGTCCATAATAGGCAGCGGTTACGACTTACCCATCAGGTCACTTGTTGGCACCTATTTAAAAAAAAATCACCACTCTTCATCTTAATTTAACCTGACTTCCTGACATATTGATGTCAATCCTAACAATGCTCAGTATAAATCCGTCCTTCTACAAATGCCTTAGTTTCAATATATTGCCAAATCAAAACCAATTTACTTAGAACTACGTTGTTACCTATTCCAGATATGAAGGGGAGTTCATGCAAGGCTGGTTTCACGGTCATGGCGTGTTCTGGCGCGCGGACGGGATGAAGTTTGAAGGGGAGTTCCGCGGCGGACGGGTCTGGGGACTTGGTGAGAAAATAACAAAGAGTCCTACTAGTACAGGGTTATAAAGAAAGGGTATTCTAGGCCGAAAAGGGCTCAGAAGAATTATTAGATATAAACAACTTTTACTATGTAGGTAATCAACTCTAAAATCGCAAAAAAATCATCTGTTCCATACAATTTGTCGAGTATTATTGACATTTTTCTATAGAGCGGCTGAATCCGATACCATCAAGCGGTTTCAGCGTAAAGGAGTAACAAGTAAAACTAGACGTTACCATTGTAAGCAATGGTAACGTCTAGTTTTAATGTTAAATGTTAATAACTGTGGCTATTTTTGGCATTCCACTTTTGAAAGTTGTAATAAATGAAATTTTTGAAAGTTATTGCGATTCAACTCATAGATCCTGAGGGAGATACGGAGATACCCTTACTAACCCACGTCACTTTAACTGAATGAAAGGCGCGGTTTCCCCTTATAATTCCTTGTGCATTTCTTTATGGACCTTTTTTGTTGCCGACGGGGAAATCATAACAAGATATCTAACTGTTTTTTTATTCTATGACAGGCTTAAGTTTGACCGCCATACTGCTTATGGGACGCAATGATGCAGTCTATGATGGAGCATCCTTGCCTACAAGATACCCACAAGAAGAATAAGATATAAGATTCACACATTTTTTGAGGTTTAGAGGGGCTACGTGTACCTATTTAAGTCAATGAGTTAGAAAATTCATTAAATTAAGTTCAGTAAAATCTTATTGGTGGCCTGCTTTATTGCAGATAATTTGCCCGACCCAGACCCCTCGGCCACAGATTAGATGATAGTTACTCAGGAACCCTATTCTTGCGAATGAGACATTATCTAGGTCACTGTAGCTCTCATTAGAAATATTATGATAGTGAGAGAGACCGAGATGGTTTCGAGTCGAGCGCCCAAGAAACCCTATTTTTACTTACGCCGAGTCTCAGCTTCTCCCAGAACAGCAACAGGCACTACCGAAAAGCCTATTTTTTATGTTAGCGATTGACGAGAGAAGGAAATCGCTCGCCTGATGTTAAACGTCACGTTTGCCCATAACAGGTCTGCGCCACCCAGAATTTTGAACATAGGTTATTAATATATTATTTATTAACAAGGTGATCCTACCCTAGCTTATTTCGGTGGTTGGTTAGATTGCCACCTCCTAGTACCTACTCTAAAACAAAGTCATTTTATAGTATTTTCTTCCATGTGATACCGATGACGAATTTCGATTGGTTCAAAATAGTGAAGTAGTAAAAACTGGTGTAAAAGAATTTGTGAACAAAATCCTTTGTGTAGGTAAAATGAATAAAAGCTAGCGTGGGTTGAAATGTCAAATTTTTCACACGCAGCATAGACGAATATTATATTACTATTGTATTTGGCTACATAAGAATTCGTTTTATTTTTCTAGCGCCTTGTGTGACGCTGCGAACCTTTGGGATTGGGTTTTTATCAGGCATTATTAAATTTTGTTCGCAAAATCTTTGCAAAGAAACTACAATAATATTTTAATGTCAGTAGTAGGTATAACATAGCTAAATCGGTATGTGTATAATAAATGTATAAATACATTATAAATGTATGTACCTATGCGATAAATTGTTCGTTGCCAAATATCGCCCTTAAGTTTCAAAGTTTCCATACATAAAAGCCTAATATCAGACATACCTAGGCTATATTTCCGTCGTAGACCACATCATTGTGGCCTTATCGCTCTTAGCTATAAGGCCGCCAGTTGTTGCAATAGTTTTAAGTTTTATCATCCTTTTGTTTGTAATTTCTAGTGTGAACAATATAAAGAGTTTATACTTTATATATTATGATATCTATCATTGCTTCCCATCAGGCAAGATGGCGATCAAACGCAAGACTACTATATTATATTTGCGCTAAATACTATTGTGTAATTAATTATCATAAATCTCGCTGCTGGGTGCTAAAATTGACTAACGCTTCTCTAATCTCACCGTGCCCTCAGTGACCTGTATCCATTAAAAACATCACACAAAAAAATGCAAATATAACTTTACACTTCAAATTTTGTTTCAGGCTTAGTAACATTCAACGATGGCAGCAATGGATTCCCTCGCAACGAAGGCTTCTTCCAGGACTGTCGGCTCGTGCGGCGCAAACGTTGCCCTGAAGTGGTGCAGAGGGCGCAGAAGGTCGCTTACATGGCTAGAGCACAGTGCCAACAGATGTAGGGGATTGTCTACACTGTACAGGTTGCTCGGATTGATGACAAATGTTTGTCAAAAAGTTACGAGAGAGGGTTTTTTATTTTATATGCCATAAGTGGCAAACAAGGTAACGGGCCGCCTGAAGGTTTTTCTTTTCGTTTATAGGCTTGCGTCGCCTGTATATACCTATCTATAACATCGGAGGCATTATGGATACGCTGCAGATCTTTGAACACTCTATGAACCCTCTTGAAGAACCCCATGTTGTAGTTACTCTGAAATACTGCTGGTTGGAGCTCGATCCTCATTACCAATTTTAGTATCGGATTTTGAACTCTTTCAAGATAAAGAACTAAAGCGCCTCTTCTCCAACATACAAATTTTTATTGGGTAGCTGCGCTAACAAAGCTAAATTATGTTAAAAACGAGCGAAAGCACGAAAGACATCTTAAAATTTTTCGTGCAGAGAAAAAAAAATAATAAAAAAACAAAATGTTCAAAAAACAACAAACAACAAACACTACACTTAAAAAAACAATAACAAGCAATATTTCAAAATAAAACCAACTCATTACCAAAGTTGCGCGTGGCAACTGTCTAATCAATGCGATGAGCCAGATCACTGACCTCTCTCAGCTGAGCGCCTTTACTTATTTGATCTCACTTGATTGGGTCGATGAACCAGCCTGCAGACCAGTCAGCAGATTCTCTCGGTCAAATAATAAGGTCACAGCTTATTTTAAGTATTGGCACAGAACGTTTTAGTTGAGAATCCCTTCCTAAAATATATCTGGCCCGTCCTCTAATAATCTGTATAATCTCTAGCAAAGAGATATTATCACGCAACTCAGCTATACCATTCGTTCTCAACCTTTAATCCTTCCACTGCTGGGATACAGGACTACCCTCGAAGGGTGATTAGGCCGTATTCCACCATACCATTAACTATTATTTATTTAACCAATTTAGAACTAAGATTAATTTTAACTACTAGTTGTATTCATTTCAAAATATGTCAAGTAAAGATGTGATATCTATGAAAGTTAAAGTATGTCAAAATATTTCATCTAAAATATAATAATCCTTTGACTCTTAGTTTCATTACTCGTAAATGTCCTAATTTTAAGATTACGAAAAGATATCTTAGTAGTTTTAAATATCTGCCTATTCATTGAATATAACGTAATGAGTGCCTAATTTCGAATTACCTTCTATTCAATTCTGTCAGATAATTTCGGATATTACCTAGGGTTTTCTATTGATTACCATATTACTAGTGTATGTTATAAACTAGTTACGACGCCATTGAAGCAAATATTTGTATCTTTTAATCTGGCATTTTCCTAGACAGAAAGTATCACATTTAAATAGCACGAGTAGAATTACTAGGAGCTTTCTGAGAATTAATTTAGCCTTTTTATTTTAATACAGTTGAACACCATTTTACGCTGAGTATAATGCTATTTAAAACGTTTATAAAAATGAGTTTGTTAGTAAATTGGAAATATCACTTGTTGTTTGTTTTATAGAGGTCATCATCTGCCTACCCTTATCGCACCTACGCTACGCGGGGTCGGTACAGTATGTACACTTCTTCCATTCATCTCTATCATGCGTCATATCTGAATTCACTCCCTTCTTTTTCCTATCATCTTTCACAAAGTTTTGCTTGTTTTATAGAGGTAGTGGCACCTAACTGCATTGCTGTAACGGGGTTGGTGTAATTTGGATAGAGGCAACTTTAGGTACACATCGAATTGACTCACAGGCATCTCAAAGACATTTATTTTTACAACTAGATACATAACTATACTGTTATTCATTATACAGGGTTATTCAAGAAGGGTATGCTAAGCCGAAAAGGGCTCATAGTACTCATCATTATGAACAACTTTTACTATGGGAGCAACCCGAAATTCGTGAAAAAAATCAGCAGTTCCATAGAAAACTGTCAATAACACTCGACAAAATGTATGGAACAGCTGTTTTTATTTTCGCAAATTCTGTGTTGGTCTCATAGTAAAAGTTGTTCATAATGATGAGTACTATGAGCTCTTTTCGGCTTACCATACCCTTTATGAATAACCCTATATGTGTAGATACGTATTAAACGTAACTCTATTTTTTTATGCAAAACTGGTGTAAGTAATAACATGAATAAACTTGGGGCTAGTAGGTAATTGCCACATACTTAAATTTGATGCTGTTGGGGTCTGATAATAAACCGAATCCCTTTTAAAATGTAAATTTTTGCTCCAAATAATTTGTTAAGTTTGTCCCTGTTTTTAGATTAATTGCTAAATAGGTCCGAGAACAAGTCGTTCCACTCAAAAAATAAAACTTCCCAAAAACAATTTAATATTATATACAAGTTTTAACAACTTAGAGAGCGATACATAATTTTACTTAACTAAGTGAATAAATTAATTTTATTTATAATGGTGTTAATTGCTTTTTAACTTCTTCGCAGCGATGGTTTCTTCGTCGTCGAGGCATTGACCGTAACGCACCTCCATACACTTGCTTCCCTGTAAGAAGAAGTACAGATTTTGTAAGAGCTGTAATTTTCACTTTTATTACTATTTTATTACACTAAATTATGTTAAACCTGTGACTAAAAAGTCTAATCATGTAGGCTATAGCTAGCCCTGGTGTCAGAGTGTCTATGCCGCCTAAAGGTCTTTGATATGGCATATCAGCTGTTGTTAAAGGATAAGCAATTGAGGCCTGCAATTGAACTCGTCATCCGAACCACGGTAGCGCTCAGTTGTATTAAAAGACTACATTTGACTTTATATATAAAAACATTGTGTCAGATTGACCTCTATGTGCCACACAATAAGGTATATAGCTAATATACACTAATGAATACGGCAGTATACAACTTTATGATTTTACATTTACTATGCTATAGCTTCATAAATATTGGCTTCGAAGTTCCCAGATCAGTTCTCACAGCTTATGTTGCCATAATCACACCTTTAGATCCAAAACAGCAAATCAGCCATCGTTCCAACCTCAATACTTAGCGTAAATGCCTTCGTTGTATAACCTTCATATAAATATGAAAGTACCAGCTGACATAACGGAACTTGTTCACCGTAACTTTCACTGTTGTGTAAGCCTGACGTAAGATGAAGTAATTTTTATAATTACGTTTATACAGCTGATTTCCGATGGACCGGAACACTAAACCGATATTGAAGTGCTCTTAAAGCTTAAGTAGGTTTTGAGGAAATCGGCTTCGGTCTTGGAAGTGTCTTGTTGAACGAGCGCACAGTAAGTACCTACTTGACAGTGTGACGTGAATTGAGTTATGATTTTCTTCTTATGGAATTTGTTTTGAAGTATTTGTAGAAAGAGTTTTAGTGACTGCTTCTAGAAATCTAGAACCTAGTGGTCTAGTAGCTTAAGTTGAAATTGCATTGAACTTTAGTTCTCGAATCGAGCAAGTTTTCTGAGTGCTCGGACAATGGCCATAGAATAATAGTCTTAACAAAGCCATTTGCGGTAAAAGCGATGCAATTTGCACTGACTTCTAGATTGGTATACATACTACACATAGAAGCCATTCCAGTTCAGCTAATTGAATTAGGTACTAGTAGCTTGATGTCTGTATGTTATGGAACTAATTTAATTTTTTACATGTCAAAAAAAACCTTACCTTAGCAAGATAAGCCTTCATGTAGAAGTTTCCGAAGAGAATGATGAACGAAATCATGTAGATGATCAGCACGTAGTGCATCCACAGAGGAAACTCGCAGCCAGTCCTGATGCCGTTGACGCCGAGCACCAGGGCACATGTGAACTGGATCTGAAGAAAGCAAATGTCCGTTAGAGTTTATTTTGTCTGATTTTTTAACCAACTTCATAAAAGAGACGGTTCTCAATTGGACTGTTTGATGTTTTAGAACCCTTAAGGCGAAACTTCGGTGTCTCAGTCTGTCTGTCTGTCTGTATGTCAAAGAAAATTATCACAGGAACTATAAAAGCTAAGTGCTATATGTTGGGCACGACGCTAGTTTTTAAAGGCTTGAGTAGCTTTGCGACTATGTCAGCTAATAAGAACATTGATAGGTTTCGAAATAATAGACAATGCTATCAAAGAAAATATAGAGCAAAAGTAGACTTAGACCCTACCAATCAAAAGAAGCGGTGCGGAACGGTGGATTGGTTTTTGGTTTGTAGAAAAAAATGTTTTGGGTCCACTTAGAATTTAGAAGATCAAAAGTAAGTGAGGCAATAAAATTATTAGACCATCTGCAAGGCAATTTAACTAATAAAGCCATCGATCTGCTTATAAAATCAGGCCAACGATTAACTCGACTTAAACGTATTATGCAAAAATTCGCGACCATTTCTCATCACAAATATTTTTATTTAAATTCAAAACTTACTCGGTGTTAAATAAATCACAAACTCAAATCACAGATTCATTCAGAATTTTCTGCTCTTCTAAAACTAAATAAGATCAAAATAAATCTCGACGCGAGACATTCTGCAATCAATGTAACGCGTAAAATCAATCATAATAAAATTGTGCAATATCTCTGGAATGATTTCGAGATATAACTCTCGTTTCATAAAGATTGATAAAGGTTCGTCGGTTGAAAGACCAACCGATATAATCTCGATTTAGTCAGAAACATCTTTTGATTGGGAACGTATTGGAGAAAGCTTCAAGTTGATTTTGTTGACACGATAGTGAGATATGGGTTTAGACACCGAACAGTTTTTATAAATATGTCGATGAAATTGCGAAATCTTTTCGGAAAATAGCAGAAATAAACAAGGCATGAAATGGCACAAATTTAATTTTGTTGCCGAGGGTAGCGTCCTGAGAGTAGTTATTTTGGATTCCAACTGATAGTTGAAACCTCTTTCATAGTTCACTTGACCGCAAATGGACTAAACGGTTTCCATTTTTTGAGAAAAGGGAAAACTTCCACATCGTAGTTATTGGACTACTCGCAAGTATACGACTAAATTCAGGTTTAAAAAAGCAAGTCTTTTGGCAAGTCATTGTGCACAATTTTTTCAAAACCAAATTGTTTTCTAACTATTCTGCTATAGAGGAGTTCGTTTCAGGAGATTAAAAACAGACACGGAAATAATCCTCATTAAAAGCAGTAAAAGCGGGAGGATTAGGGACTTAAATACTAGTAGTAGTGACAAGTGAAATAATTGAATTTCGTAAAGCTGGCCTGGTGTTTGTGGAGTACTTACGAAATAGTTTTCTAAATAAAAAGAAAAAAAATTTATTATTGCTGACCATTACGGGTTTTACTTATAAAGCCTGCTTAAACTTAATCACTGCTTAAAATGTTCTTGTTTTTGCACGTAACGTTTCACGTCAGCAAGAAGTTGTCAGCTAAAAAAAAGTAGCCTATGTGTTAATCCAGACCATGAACAACCTTTATTCCAAATTTCATGTAAATCCGTGCAGCCGTTTTTACGTGAAAGAGCGACAAACATACATACATACAAACTTTCACGTTTATAATATTAGTAGGATATGTAACTCCTTTTTAACTAAATCGATGTTCACATCGCACCAAACTTTCCATGTTTTGACGATAACAATTTCCAAGCATTGTAACCACGCTCGCAAAACAGATAATGAAAGTGGACTAGGTTGGGTAACCAAGAAATTATTACAAAACCCAGACAAAACAAGGGAAGTATGCTAAATGCTGCTTACACCTAAATTGTTCAGTGTTATTGAAACTTGACACGCAAATCTGTGCGTCGTTCGTGCAAGAATATTTCGACAAAGCCAAGAACCAAGGCAATGTCTTCACTCTTCAGAAATAAGGTCTAAAATTGAGTAATCTCTGACAATACAGTTCGAACTTTACTAAAGCCTACTTTAATAAGTTCGAAAGCCTAGCTATTGAATTAGAATTAGGTAATACAAACGATAAGTAAAATCTTGTACCAAGGTTATTTCAATATTCATACTCGGATCGTATCTTGAATTGTCAAAAACTTCTATTTTTATTTTCCGACTTCTTTTTTTTTTTTTTTCTTTTTTTTATCTATCCTCTCCATCCTAAGGTTGCCTGGAAGAGATCGCTCTTAGCGATAAGGCCGCCAGTTGTTGCACTAGTTTTAGGTGCTTTAGTCCTTTTGTTTGTAATTTATGGTGTGAACAATAAAGAGTTTAAATCTATCTATCTATCTATCTTATGAATATGTAAGGAGCGGCATTTTGGGTTCAAAAGCTAGCTAATATAATATTCTGTATGGCTAGGCTGAGTAATCTGGAGATGAGCCCTGAAAATGTAGTTTGTTGGTCGTGCAAAAGCTCCTCACGTAGCTTGCTTGAGTACTCTATGCAGAATTAAATGTCATGGACCTACTGTATTTATCTTTGTAATCTAGGTGATGTGGTCTTGGGATTGGAACGGTGTTTATATTTATAAGAAAGGGATGAGATTGAGAAGAAAAACTGGTTGGTATTATGTTAATTAAATAATCATGACGCCAACAAAGCCGCGTTAGCTTAGTTAGTACTAAAATTCGAAATTCAAATGCTACGTCTTCAATAAGCTTTTCAGAAAAATTACAGTCAACCTACGATCTATTATACACCAGTAAAAATTCCAGGTATACGCTTCCCAACCCGATTTTTGTAAGAGAATATTATCTACGAAGAATGGATGAACTCGATTGAATAGACAACTCTTATGTTCCTGCTTAAATGAAATTCTATACGTAATAGTTGAGTGGGATAATTTGGAGACACACGAGTTAAATAATAATGGATTATCATTGCAGATTCCGCACTCAGTTCAGGACATATAGGGTTATTCATAAAGGGTATGATAAGCTGAAAAGGGCTCATAGTACTCATCATTATGAACAACTTTTACTATGGGACCAACCCAGAATTCGCGAAAAAAGAATAAGCTGTTCCATACATTTTGTCGAGTGTCATTGACATTTTCCTATGGAACTGTTGATTTTTTATCGTGAATTTACACCTCGTATCGGTCAAAATACAAGTATGAAATGTCGTTTGCAATTGGTACATTGATGCAATTGGCGTTGCTAATTTCGTGCTTTTTATTGTCAGATAGTTTAGGTATTTTATAATTCAGCATGGTTCATCTTTAATTACATTGTCGCTGACCAAAAAGTGGGTTGCTCTCCAAATGCGGATTTATATAAACGATGCTAAGCACTTCCTTAGATTGACAAATCTAATTTAACTAATGTGCAATACAAAAATGCAACGATAAGAAATGTTACTTAATTGTCTTGACTCAGCCATTAAGTATGTAATTTTTCAGTCTTTGCTACACGTGCTTGAACAAAGTTTTTGTAATGCGGTATTTATAAGGGGTAACCCGTGTCTTTTATACTTAAAAGGGTCTCAATAGATCTAAAAATAATATCCCTTTAAATACGATCATTTGTGCGCGACGTGAGGCCGTTATGCTATTCAGCTTAACACCGATCTCCTTTGAGTATGCTTTTGTATCGCAGTGAGCGAGGGAAGGTTCATTGCAAAATTGAAATAGAAACCCAAATCGAAATAGAGGTTGCGACTTGTATCATCCTTTAAGTTTCGTTGCTCCGAAACGTGAGACTTTACTCGATAAATAAGTTTCTAGACATCATAACGAACGTCCTCAAAAGAACTATAATAGTTTCTAGAAATCTCTAGAATCTACAAAGTCGTTTAAAATTTCTTGCGCTTCTTGAGATTTTCACTGCAGCGAAAATTTAATTATATAAATTCAAAGCCGTAATAGCAACCTCGTAAAGTTATATTTAGACTTAAATATTTCAAATTATCCCAAATTTCTTGTTACTAATATTTTACTGATACTTCTTATCAAACATATAAAGGTAATGTAGATAAGTCAAATTTAATTAATATTCGTCAAACCCATTAAGTTATTGCTGCAATTGAGTCATAAGCTTATCGAATGTTCACACTGGCAGAGAAATTATCCATAGGTTACAGCGTTACTTTTACTTAATCTTTGTATAAGCCTGATCTTATTTACCATTCGCCATAATTGCTTTGGGAATTGCCTATACTTATTATTAAATAGGAAGTAGACCGATAAAGAAACAAACACATATAATGCTTAGTGGGTATTTCCCGATGGTCATTATCTGGGAGTCTTCAGCTCGCGAGTGAATCGGTTTCTTCCTGGCAAGCGTGCTCCATCGTAGACCGCATCATTACTTACCATCAGGCGAGATGGCGGACAAACGCAAACCTATCAAAGAATAAAATAATACTCACCAACTGTAAAATGGTAAGGTATTTCTTCCACCAGAGATATTGGCTGACAGCTGGTCCGAAGACAGACAGACCGTAGTAAGTATACATCAGAACGTGTATCCCGCTGTTCACCATGGCTGGCAAGAATGCTGAAAACAACAAGAAATTAATTGGAAGATCGAACCTTAAGTATATTGACATTAGAGTACTTTTTAGAAAGTAAGTAAGATCGTAAACGCTGCTGGGCAAGCCCAAGTGACAGTTTTTATGCGGTTTTTTAGTTGTTGTTATAAGACAAAGAACCTAACCTACGCAAACCCGATAGATAGATAAACTCTTCATTGTTTACAGAAATTATAAACAAAAGGATAATAACATTTAAAACTAGTACAACAACTGGCGGCCTTATCGCTAAGAGCGATCTCTTCCATGCAATGAACAGGTGTGCAATATTGGAGAATACTCTGTGATAAATATAAACCAAACCCGATTAGGGTTTTAAGGCAATTATTGTTTAAAAACCCTGGACCTACAATATAACGTTTCATCCGATCCACGGTAGCGCTTAATTGAAAATGACTCACGTTTTACAAATTTATTTATTTATTTATTTATTTATTTATTTATTTATTTATTAATTTATTAATAAATTTTCTTACTCATCTTACAAATATGCTGGAGTGAACCCACGGGGCGTAACTAGCTAATCACAAAGCGGAAGCTTATGCAATTTAACTTCGAACTGTGCACATGTATTCAGTAGAAAACATTTGCATTTAAAACACTCCGTTGATGAATCCTTTGGGGATTCACTGTGCAAAGCCTTTGAGGCTACACTATAATATCGTATTTTCAGCTTTGGTATGGTATTTACTCGTATCCTATCAAAATAAATAAATTTCTTGCTTAGTAAGAATTTCATTTCGTAGAATTATTTTTGTAAATATTATTATGTCTGCAATGTTACACAAACTATGGTACATATTACATGTTGTTTTGTTGTGTCTTTATTAGGAAAAAGCTGATAGTGATGTCATTGTGGTATGGTTCTTTGTAGACAGTGCTGCGTTGTAAAACCTTATCTTTAAACTTATCGATGGCCTTAGGCCTCTCAATATCCTCTATTTAACTTTCTACGGGAATTAAATACATTATATAAAAAGTTTGTCACGCTTGTTACGCTTTTAACTACTCATTTGCTCATATTTTGCATCCACCTAAATTTTTTAATGTTTAATGTAATTTTTGTTTAATTTAATTTAATTTTTTTTTATTCTTTTGAGCGACGAGACGGGCAATTTGCTCTTCTTCTTCTTCATAGAATTCAAGACCCTGCACGGCACAGCACTGCGCTCGTCATCGCCGTTTATTTATTTTTGTTTATGAACCTTGTAAATGGATCTTTGAGTAAAATAAAGCATTATTTTAGTTTTATTAGAAATACTTACTTGACCCACTGGGCACCCATTTGATGCCGATCCACCAGAAGCTAAACATGGTGGAGTGATGGTACACGTGGAGGAACGTCAGCTGCTCCTCCTTCTTTCTCAAGATAAAGAAGAACGTGTCGCAGAACTCCAGAAGCTTCGAGAAGTAGTACCACCAGACTGCGTCTGCTATCTGTTGGAAGAAACCTCTTTATTACTATTTTTTATTTTAATGTTTCAATTATATTAACATTACAAACACTGTTATTAGGAATTATTTATACAAACATTTTGAATGTTTAATTTAAAAACTATAAAATTATAATATTATATATTTTTGTAATTTTATACAGACTAGTTGTATAAGTATATTCAATAACTCGGTACCTATCTATCATACGTAACGAGTACAGTGGCGAGACAGTGCAAAGCGAGAAAGTCAGTAATGAGTAGAGTAGTCAAAATGTTTATACGAGTACGAACCGAGTACTCGGCCGAAAGCACTGTCTCGCAACTGTACTCGTTACGTGTATTCAACCCATGACTAACTAATTGCCCCTTTTCTCAACGCATCACAATAAATTGTCAAGATAAAAATCTTCGCTGTGCGTGAGCCTAAAATACCTACTGATAGGTATTATGTAACCATCCCAAAGAGATTGAGTATTAAAAATTTCTAAGTACTTATGCAAATTGGCTTTCATAATTCGTAAAGTTACGAGCATCACGACAGCTGCCGACGGCTTCGTCTCCCCAAGTCTTGTCTTCTTAGGGCTGTCACAGAATAGGTAATGTAAGTACTGTGTAGTGTACACGCATTATATTTGACCCAGATAGTTAAATCTACGTAATGAGGTCATAACATTGGTTGAAAAATTAAATTTTTACGTCGACTTTGTTTTGTTCCAAATCCAAAGATCACAGCACCACTACTAATTATATAAATTGTAAAACTATAATTAAGTACTGTGAACTGTGTAGACAAATTGTTTTGTAAGTCCTTTTTTTGATTCGACTGCCCTTACGAACAGTATCAAAACAAACAAAAATTACATTTTTTACAGGAGAGCAATTCAAAGTCAAAATTTGATTCAAATTAAGAAGTTAAAAATATAATTTTTAATGTTTTCCTAAAATTAGGTATTTTATTTTTTTGTAAAATTGGCACAATGAACAACATCGTGAATCGCAGTTTTAATAGTATTCGCAGTAGCAGCCGAAATCATGAAAAGGTCTTAGGGTTACTTACTTGCAGTTCATCTGGATCGTACTTTTGTCGACAAGGTTCGCAAATATAACTGTATCTTAATCTAAACGATGCAGTTAGTAACCTGAAACAAAAAAGGTTTCAACACAAAGATTCTGGATCAGAAATACATCTAAGTTATAAAGCTTTAGAATAATTGCTACTAAGAGTACATTGGAATTATGTAGTGGCCACATCAATATTAGGTTGTTAAAATAGAACAAAAAAAGTGATGACTGTAACAGTAATCATTAGGTATGTTACCGCATTAGCAAGTCAAAAGGCATTTCATAAAAGTCTGAACCATTTAGTTTTATGTAAAGTGTGAAAAATCCTGTCAAACATTTTCTTTATAAATAAGCGAAAACGTCGAAAAATAAAACTTAATTCATTTTGATAAAAATTTCAGCCACATTTCGAGCTTTTCATTCCTTTGATGAAAAAACTTGAAATCAACATTTTTTGAGGTAAAGTCGGCCTGTTTCATCTGTCCACCCCAAGTTATTACCCTAGGGGTGAAACCCCAGCTCAATTATTAGGCATTGCGTGTATTTAACAAGAAAACAAAATTCTTAAAGAAATTAACAAAATAGTTCAAAAAACAAAACGCGTTATACGGGAGACATGTCTTTCGAAAAACGTTTGTTAATACTAGTAATCACCTATTCTATGAGATGCGGCTTTATTGTCTAACGGACTGGATAATTGGAATTGGCTTTATTTTGACACTTGAAGCTAGATTAAAGTGTCAAAAGCCGATTCCACCCACACAAAACACTAAGCTTTACTTTACTATAATAGATTCTCATTGGCTACATAAGCTACGCCTACGATAGTACTACGAGCGCTACAAAATGTGTAGTTTGCTACAGACAACTTTGCTTCTCCCAAAAACGCAAGTTTGAAATCAATAATCAAGTTTTGTTTAGACAAAGTTATATTGAATTTGAATGACGTTGAAGGATACTGGTATGCTACAAAGTAAAACTCTTTTTTTATGCAATTGAGTGTCGAGACGAGCAAATTGCTAGTATGATGTTAAACGTCACGTTTGCCCATAACAGGTCTGCGGCACCTAGAATTTTGGACTCTTAAAGTTCAAGACGCAGCGCGGCACAACATTACACTGCGCTTGTCACCCTAAGATGTTAAATTTCCTATTTTTCATGAAATTTCGCTGGGAACATTGCCCTTCAAATTGGAACAGAGTAATATTTGCAAATTACTGCTTGGCGGTAGAATAACTGGTCAATGTATGGTACTCCCCAGGCGGCTCTGCAAAAGCCCTACCAATACCACTACAGAAAGAAGATTGTGTATGGTTAAAAACGTACCTTATTGCTATGTACGCGTTTAAAGCTGCCATTGCTAAGTTGTACGGCACTAGGAGCCAACTTAGCTCGAACGGCTTCCTCCGTTCCATAATTTTGGGTCCGATCCAAACAATGAACAGATAGGCTAACGTGTAGATCACGGTTGGCGCTGGGGAGTCGACTAGAGGCCATCCTTTTGTTCTGCTATCTGAAAAGATAAAGACAAGTGTGAAAAAAGGTTCAAAATTTCCTCCAACTAAGATAAATGTGAAAGTTTGTGTGTTTGTTACTCAGTCATGAAAAAATGGCTGCCGGATTCGGATGAAATTTGGTACGAAATTAGCTTATACCTTGGATTAACATATTAGTATAATTTTTTATCCCAGAAAAAACAGAGAAGGAGTAACATATAGGCTACTTTTTATCCCGGAAAATGAGGGAGAAACCGCGGGGCGCAGCTAGGTCGAAATAAGCTTAATAACATTTTCTGTTTTAGACAGTACACACATTTTCTAAGAGGATGTACATACTCCATTCGTAGGTATTGCGTAACGAGTTATTAAGTAATGGTGATTTAAACGGAAATCTGTTAATTATTATGATATAATGTGATTATGGAAACGAACGTGCTTTTGACACGTTTTGTTATAATTAACACGGGAATACTCACGTAATTTCCGCAACCGCGAGCGCGTCACGCTTGTAACTCGCCTGACGATCACCGAATGTGTTCGAAACTATAGTCGTCACAAAATAAGATGCCCGTTTGGACGTTTGTCATTGCGACGTAACTAGTGATGATACCATACGACTCGGTATTCGATACTCACGATATATCAATTCAAGTTTGTATGAGTATTTGATTTTGTATTGTAAAGTACTTTGGATAAAGGTTACGATTCGAAATTTTAACTTAAACTTGAATATTATAGGTATATTGTATTGAAATGATACGAAATGGTGCGAGAGGTCAATTTGTCTTTAATTTATTATTTTTAGTTATAATAACATTCATTCCATCACAAAAAAACAAGAAAAAACGAAAGTGATTGAATCTTCATTCAATAATTTTCTTCGCATTATGAGCCAAAATCGTCAGTTCAAATTCAATAATTAATCAAAAATTTAATCGTAAATTCAATAATTAAATGGTTACAACTTATAACACTAATATTTGAAAAAAGAAGACTGAGAACGTAACTGTTTTTGAGAGTTTCGTTATAATTTGACATTGCATGCTACCATAAAGTAGTGTCATAACGGGCATCTTATTTTGTGACAACTATAGTCGTAGTAAACGACTTAGTTTTTACGTGAGTATACCCGTGTTAATTATAACAAGATGTACTTAATGCGAACAGCGGAACTAATTTAGCTTTTCTAATGTTTACAATATTTTAGTCAGAGATTCTTAGAAAAAATTATTGAGAATAATTAACAACATTTCATTACAAGCAAAAACACTTCTAATCCAATTATTATTGAAATTTAAAAAGTGTAACTTCAGTATGATTAAAAGTTAATAATCACAATACCAAAACAAGAACATTATTTTACAAAACAAAAAACAAAAACCGACTTCAAGAGACCGACTATTGAGTTATTCATCTATTTGTCGCGCACCTACTTAATGCAAATTTAAGACTTATATGGTTTTCTCATGGATACCATTATCAGAACTGGACTAAATTGAAATGGGACCAAATGGGAAGCGTCAGCTTTCTAATAAAAAAAGAATCATCAAAATCGATTCACCCAGTCAAAAGTATGAGGTAACAAACATAAAAAAAAAATGATAAAAAAAAAACATACAGTCGAATTGATAACCTCCTCCTTTTTTGAAGTCGGTTAAAAAGTAGCAGTACCTAAATAATTTATTCCAATCATAAAATAAGGGTATAAGAATTGTAATTAATTTATTCCACGAACCATTGTAACAAAGTAATTAAATTAGTTTGACACAAACTACATAACTTTACAAGCTCGACTTGTAACGTTTTAACGTGATTCTAAATTACTGAAAAGTTTAAATTTATTATTCTGACTAGTCGAAGCTTTTACTTTCTTTTGAAAATGGCTACAACTTATGAAAACGTTTAATTACTTTCCTTTGATACGAGCCAGAGTTCTGAGTTTGGGAAACCATCTAAATTGAACTAAACAAAATCTACGTTCCAGAGAGTCCTCAGAGGTAGGCAACGCACTGAATTGGAAGTATCCATAGGTGGAGGTAACCACTTACCATCAGGTGGCCCGTCACTTCTATTCCACTTATTTTATTTAAAAAATGTTAGTTTTCATAGTAAAATTCCTGTAGAAAAACCTTCTATATGCTACGAAAACTAACAGGGTGTAGAAACATTTTGTTTTTATTTAAAATTCACGCTATATTTATGCATACATGATCGATGCTGGTCGTAGTAGTCGACGCAATATACTCGTAACGTTAAACGGGAACTTCCCCGTTTTAATTGAAACATAATGTTCTGGAAACCAATATTTTACAGCAGTAAACTCTTTGTATGATGCTTGAAATATTTTATGTTAATGTCGGAATTTTCATATCACAAGGATGTTCGGTCTCCAAGCTATGAGATACAAAAATGTTGAAGTAGGAGTGATAATAATGATGTTTGCCGCAGACATTTTAAAGAACTTTTTGCGCAAACTTTTAGCTTCGATTTACATTTAAAAATTATCAGTTTGATCCGATATCCGTTCTGCTGTCGTTACGAAAAGTCAGTTTAAAGACAGAAAGAAAATAAATATTGTAGATCTCGTTTTGCTGATTCCGAATATGTACTTACTTATCTTAATTCGGTACAAAACTCGAGTTCTTACACTTTCCGTAAATATTCAGCGTTGTTTTCATATCCTTGTGATTCTGACCATTATGATTGAGTTGCACACACAGATAATTTCAAAAGCATTACTATGTATTTTAAGTGGGGTTATGAATTTCAGCTGAATTCTACCCTTTGTTTATTATGGTTTCAAATTAAATGCCACATTCAGCAAATTGGATGTTGAAGGGCTTATTTTATATTAAAATACCTCAGGCCCCTTAGGTAAAAGTTTATTAGTTACCAAATTATTTTTAATTATTTGCAATTTTGGTTTGTGATACTGTAAATTTTATGCCTGAAATAGAATAGAAAACCGAAGTATGATATGTTTCTAAAGCTAGGGCAATGGTATTAGGCTGTGTCGGAGCCGGCTCCTTTTAAAATATAAATTTCGAGTCGAGTAAAGAGGGAGATATTAAATGTAGAATAAATGATCAATAAAAAAAATGACGATGATGATTAAATGATAAATAGTCTAAGATTATTTTAGTCAAATGATTCCGTGTAATAAATTTATTATCCATTCCATTCCAATATTGCATTCTTCTATTTTTTGATACAATTTTATTGTCTATGCGTTAGCGCGAAATGGTACTCGTAGAATGCCCGAAGCCCCTACGAACAGTATCGAAACATCAAAATCACGATTGTTTCATTGTACCAATTATACGAATATTTAATATACTTCTAGGAAAACAAATAACTCAATAAAATTACATGTCTAAATGGAATAAAATTAATACTACACACATTTTACATTTTAATTTATTAATTTAGGTCAAATTTTGACTCTAAATTGCTCTCCTATAAAAAAGTGCTATTTCCAGTTTAAATACTTTCATAGGGCAGTCAATTTTACATTTGAAGTACGCCGGGCCCATATCAGTCCCGAGCTCTCGTTAAAACGAATCCTTAACTTTTTCACTAATTAAACTACCACTACTTTAGCCTCCCCGAAAGTTATTTAAGCTTTATTAATAAAAACTGGCTAGAAACATAATTGAATTCTAATTTAAATGAGGCAAACCCCAACAGGCTTGTTGTTAAGACCAAAAATAAATCAATTTGTCAACGGACTTAGTTGATGGAAGACAAAGCTCTATCAATGTTTGTGAATTTATAATTGCGTTTTGAAACCAGTGGGTGTACCTTAAAGTAGTGGAGTATAGCGTTTTTAATTAATAAATGAAATACGTAACTGAAAAATTCAGCCTGTGACACTTTGGATACAAAGACGAATTCGGCACCTCGCAATTCAATATCGGGTAATTATTTTAGGCTGTAGAAGGCCACTTAAGAATCGACAATTTTATACAGGGTTATAAGGAAAGGGTATGCTAAGCTGAAAAGGGCTTATACCAGTTAGTATTCATCATTATAACTAACTTTCACAATGGAACTAATCCCGAAATCGAAAAAAAAATCTGCTGTTCCATACAATTTGTCAAAAGTCTTCAATTTTGGTCTCATAGTTAAAGTCGGTCATAATGCTGGGTAAAATGATATCCTAGAATATGTCAGTCGCCTAAAGAAACACGCTGGAGGTGAATTTGCGTTTTGTGTAGGTCAGCAGATTCTGGTCAATGCTTCGCTTTAGAATTCTGAAACCCACCTGAGAGTGATAACGTCCATAGGTAATAGTCGTAGGTGTCTTTCAAAACAGTCTGCGTCGAATTCACTATAACATCCGCCATTTCAATTTATTTCTATCCACGGTAACCTGTAACAAAAGAAATTGAAATGATAAATAAATAATTGGTTGATGATAAAATATTATATTATGCAACCTTTAATCCTCCCACTGCTGGACAGGTCTACCCTCAGAGGGTGATTAGGCCGTATTCCACCACGCTGGCCAAGTGCGGGTTGGTGGATTCACATACGCCATTGAATTTCTTCTCCGGACGTATGCAGGTTTCCTCACGATGTTTTCCTTCACCGAAAAGCCAGTGGTATGTAAATACACTGAAAAAATATACTTCTACTATTTCATATCAATTAGAGTTCTGGAGCTCCCTAATCAAATAGAAAACCGTTAGCTTCGTTAGGCTTGAAACGCGGAAAAAATTACTAGAATTTCTGAAAGGCCGATAACTAAGGCGTAATTGAGAAGATGAGCATAATTTTAGTTTTTCAACAAATTCTGAGAAGTCAGATTGTCAGTCATTATAAAAAATATATTATACTAGCTGACTCGACAGACGTTGTCCTGTCAAAAGCCATTGCGTAACTATAGCAACCGTAGTATGTTGATGCTAACTTGTCAATTTATAGTAAAAATTATCAGTATATATATAATTTGCAATAAATTAAAATTGCGACTATAATTTGAGATTTAAACTATCCTATCTCTCAAGTTGGATCGAACTGCACATGGTGTGCGAATTTTATTATAATCGGTTAAGTGGTTTAGGAGTCCATTGAGGACAAACATTGTGACACGAGATTTATATATATTAAGATTATTTAGAAAGGAAGGTCCAAAAATAGGCTACACGCAATCACAATTATAATAGATTGCTTCATTTATTCGTTACAAATAAAAACGAATTAATTACTCGTACTCACTTAAAATTATTCAGGTGTACGCACCAACGTCATCCCACCCAGACGCAGAAGTAGATGAATTCTACGACGACATAGAAAAAGCCTTCGATGATACTCCATGCCACTTTACAACGGTCATTGGCGACTTCAACGCCAAAATCGGTACGCCACTCTCAAACGAAAAATCTGTAGGCCCTTTTGGCTTAGGAAAGCGTAACGACCGCGGACAAACCCTTGTTAACTTCCTCCAAAAGAAACATCTCTTCGCAATGAATACGTTCTTCCAAAAGCGACCAGCAAGGAAGTGGACATGGGTAAGCCCTGACGGTAAAACTAAGAACGAAATAGAATTTATTGTTAGCTCCCACAAATATGTAGTTCAAGATGTGACAGTTCTTAGTCGCTTTAAAACGGGTAGTGATCACAGAATGATTAGGGCAACACTCAAATTTGACTTGAATAAGGAACGGACAAAACTGATAACAAACGGACAAACACGGTACGAAACACAAGAACTTGCTTCACTTGGAGATCAGTTCCAGATTGATCTAAAAAACCAGTTCGACGGCTTAGAAGAGTCAAGTTTGGATGTTGACCAGATCAACCGAAAACTTTGCAATGTGATACTAGATACCACTAAAAAACATTTAGGCCGCGTGAACAAAAAGAAGTGTAAGCTTTCAGCAGAAACACAGAAATTAATTGAAGAAAGAAGAAATATGAAACACAATACACATTCGGAATATAGATTAATCCTAGCTACCAATAAGAAAATCAATAAAGCCATTAAAACAGATTTGAGAAAGTACAATACAGACATAGTTATTAAAACGATTGAAAGATTCCGAGGCCCAAAAGTATTTCAGAGAAAATTGAAAACTGGTACAAAACAAATTCTAAAGTTAAAAGATGGAAACGGTGACATGGTTACGGATCGGCAGAAAATACTTTCTGTCGTTGAAGAGTTTTACGGTGATCTATACGCAACTCGATCTACTGAGCCTGACATGCAAAATAATGATCCCAGAGCCTTAGCTGTAGAAAACCGAAACGCAGAAGAGCTACCGCATATATTACCCTGCGAAGTACAAAAAGCCCTTGCCCATATGAAAAGCGAGAAATCGCCTGGGCAAGACGGTATAACTGCTGAGATGCTCCGTGCAGGTGGAAAACCAGTACTAAAGGTTCTCGTTAAACTCTTCAACGACGTGTTGCTAAAAGCTCACACACCTGAGTCTTGGAAAAATGCCATCGTTACCATCATCCACAAAAAAGGAGACATATCAAAATTAAATAACTATAGACCCATAAGTCTCTTATCACAAGTATATAAACTATTTGCTAAGGTCCTTTGCAATAGACTTACACGCCAGCTTGATGAATGCCAACCTATCGAACAGGCCGGCTTTAGGAGCGGACTTTCCACTATCGACCATATCCATACGGTTAAGCAGCTGATGGAGAAGAGTCAAGAATATAACCGGCCCTTGTGTATGGCCTTTGTCGACTACGAAAAGGCCTTTGACAGTGTCGAACACTGGGCCGTGTTTAACTCTCTCCATCGCTGCTCGATCGACGCACGATATGTGGATGTGCTCCGAGAGCTGTATACATTGGCAACAATGCAAGTGAAGCTGCACGACTTTACCAACCCCATTTCCATCAACAGGGGGGTGAGACAGGGAGACACTATTTCACCCAAGCTTTTTACGGCGGTCTTAGATGACGTCTTAAAAATGCTTGAATGGGATTCCCACGGAATTAACATCAACGGTGTATACCTGTCTCATCTTAGGTTTGCAGACGATCTTGTACTTTTTGCTGAAAGCCTGGACGATCTCCACAATATGATCCAAGACCTTTCGGATGCTTCTTTGCAGGTGGGCCTAAAGATGAATATGACCAAGACCAAAGTGATGTCGAACGTTTCTGGGACTTCGAACCCAATAATGATTGGGAACGAGAGCCTAGAGACGGTGGATAGTTACGTGTATCTTGGCCATACTCTATCTTTTGGCATAGAACATCAAAAGAAAGAGATCGCCAGGCGTATACAGCTTGGATGGGCGGCCTTCAAAAAGCTAGATGACATCCTCAAGTCACGCCATATTCCACAGTGTCTCAAGACTCGCCTCTTTAACCAGTGTGTCCTGCCCACCATGACTTACGGTGCCGAGACATGGACGCTCACCCATGAGGCTGTGAACAAAATCAAAGTTGCACAGAGAGCCATGGAGAGGTCCATGCTCGGCATTAAACTACAAGATCGAGTTCGAAACACGGAAATCCGACGAAGAACCAAAGTTCGGGACGTCGGAACCGTAGTTATGAACCTTAAGTGGAGTTGGGCGGGACACGTGGCTAGGCGAGAAGATGGCAGGTGGAGTAGGGCAGTCACCGAGTGGTGGCCGAAGCTAGGCAGGCGAAGTGTTGGTCGTCCGGCGGCGAGATGGACCGACGACATTTTCAAAGTCGCGGGTCGAACCTGGATCCGATTGGCACAGGACCGAGGCAGATGGCACAGTGAGAGAGAGGCCTATACCCAGCAGTGGGATAAAGAAGGCTGTGGATGATGATGAATTACTCGTAAGGTACTTAATAGAATTACATAATTAAACACAGAACAAATAATAAAAGGAAAACTAATGAGTCAACAAGAGTCTCATCTCAGCATAATTCTTTTTATGTCCACGACATAAATAATTGTACAATGAAACATGTAAAATCAATACGAAATGAAATATATCGATTTATTTATATTTTGACGATTTTTTTATCAATATGTCAATTGCCAATAGCTAGGCAACCGTCAAAATTATGGAATTTTAGTGTAAGAATAAGTTGTTGCTATATTTATCAGAAATTGAATAAGCTACAAATTTTCCCAAAGAATAGCGCAAGTTTTTGGTTGCTATTTTAAGAAAGTCATTTCCAGGTCTAAATAGATAAGTACCCATTTTCAGTACGAGCAAGCACTGTTCCAACCAAATAGCTTTCACTTTGGGAAATGGAGAAAGACAGTAAAGTCGCGAGTAAAACTGAATGAAGACTTTAAATAAGTTACAAGAAGAACCCGAAGGGAGCACTAAAGGATAGTGTTCACTTTATATTGATATTGTGGCCTGGCGTAGAGGCGCTTGTGGATTTCAATTGGGTTGTCAGAACTCTCAACTTTGAACGAGTTGTTAGTTTACTTAAATAACCTCGACTTAAAAGAATGTTGTGTGATATTTTAGTAAATTTTGAGCTGATTTTAACGAAGAGAACATAGTTTTCCTACAATGAATAAGCAGTTGAAAAAGTCAGTTTTTATTGTGGAAAAAAATTACGTCACCAAAATAATTATTATGATAGTTTATTAATTTAAACGTAATTCGATTATTATTACAGGTAAAAAACAGAGCCTAAGTCGCTATCTGCGGGTATAATAGGTTACCATTATTAATTAAAACGTAAATCGATTATTACAGGTAAAAAACAGAGCTTAAGTCACTGTCCGCGAGTGAAACCAAAATAGGTACCTACCCAAATAGCTGCCGATGTTACTTCGTTGAATAGAAATATGTACTTAATCTCTAGCCGAGGTAAGCGCCAGCCCTTTGGTCACTTGATCGTTTTGGACAAAACATTTAATCTGTCGGCGCTCTGAGCCAATCTTTATTTAGAGTGGTAAAGAAACGTAACTGACAGTGACAGCTGCTGAGCTGCTGACTTTTACCACTCTGGCACGACTACGATCCGTAAGGCGGGAAACGATACTTTAGGAATCTCGACCAGGACAAGGGTTGATGGTTAAGTTGATACGTAGAAAGCTGATTACAATAGTTGCAATTACATCTGGAATTACAGTGGCGGTCATAGAATCTTATTGTATCGTGTACCTATGCGCGTTACGTGTTCGGCGGAGTGCCTGTTTGAGTTGTATCGTGAATACTTGGAATATCCATTGGAGATCATAGTTGAACGGATCATTGTAACATTAATGTACTGACATCATTCAAGATTATAATCTACGTGTGTTGCAAGTAATGGTTTTATTCCTCTCGCCCGATTATCCACGCCTGTTTGTCTAATAGAACCTAACTACATGCCCACATTATGAACAGAACCGCTCGACAATACCTAACTTCTGATAATTGGCAACACCTCAACCTACGAGTGCCTTTAAATCTATCTGTTATTGTTGTTGTTTGAACTGTATGGCTATAGTTTAGTTGATTCTAGCCATGAAACCATCCTCATCAAAATAATAACATGGTTTCCCAGTTATCGATCAAGGATATTATCGCTTAAAGCAACGTCGGTTAGAAAGTACATGAATAATTCACAACATTTCTCTTTGATTTTATGCAAGGCAACGTTTCACAACAATGACTTTTCTCGCTTTGTCTCTGTTCCATTAAAATAATAAATTGGCTTTTGCATTAAGCTGTAAAAACTTGTTTCCACGGTAAAACATTCAAATCAAAAGACGAAAAACGTCCGGAGCTTTCACAGGAAAGGTTCTGAAAATAATATTCTTAAAGACTTTTTGAAACAAGATATTATTTTTGGGGACGGAACTTTAAGTAAATATTTCTATGGATAGCAAATTGATCTGTGGACGGGATCAGAGTGGTTCGGCTTAAATATCTGCCGGGCTTCAAAACAGTCCTAAATGCTTCTACGTCAGCGGAAACTAGAGAAGTCTCGCAAATTACTATTTTAACCGACTTCAAAAAAGGAGGAGGTTCTCAATTCGACTGTATGTTTTTTTTTATGTTTGTTACCTCATAACTTTTGACTGGGTAAATCGATTTTGATGATTCTTTTTTTATTAGAAAGCTGACGCTTCCCATTTGGTCCCATTCAATTTAGTCCAGTTCTGATAATAGTATCCATGAGAAAACCATATAAGTCTTAAATTAGCATTAGGTACGTGCGCGACATATAGATGAATAACTCAATAGTCGGTCTCTTGAAGTCGGTTTTTGTTTTTTTTTTTTTGTAAAAATAATTACATCTTATGTCCGTTAAAATTTGAAGTAAAATACTCAGCAAGCTGGATGAAGCAGAATTGAAAAACAAACCAATTAGGTCAGTCGCTGGAAGTTCAAACAACAGTCAGGAGAAAAACGAAGCTTTAAAAATGTGGTTAGGTTACGTAAAAACAGACGCAGCAGTCCTCAGGTCATATTGCACTATGAATACGATGAATTTTTTAGTACAGCTCTCCGATTTTTTTTTAAAACGTTTTAACTGATTACCTTCCACATTCTGTTAGCATTTTAATCGCTCTGTACAAGTCCGGTCTGGTTTCTTGTATTTATGTGGGAGTAAATTTTGTATTTTACACTGTTGATATTAATTAGCAACATCTGTTTCAAAATGATTTTTAATTTGATTAAAGAAAGAGACAAATCTCGATTATATGAGCAAGCAAAATTATCAATTTTGCTCGGATTACGTGTATCTTGGATAAATTGTATTTATCAATGTCTGTATCAGGGAAGTTTTTCTATGTACTAAATTCTTTGACCTAATAATCATTGAGTTTGTTCACCAAATCATTATGACATCGCATATACTTGTAACTAATCTATACTAATCTGTTGACTCCTTATTTATCGAAATCGGTAAAAGTAAGGTTGTACTTCGTCATCATCATCATTATCTTTATTTATTTATTATTTTTTTTATGTAATCGAGTGACGAGACGAGCAAATCGCTCGCCTGATGTTAAACGTCATGTTTGCCCATAACAGGTCTGCACGAGGGGTTCCCAACCAGTCACACCAAAACGAGTCAGTGTGACTCGTTGGCACCACCCAGAATTTTGAACTCGCAGAATTCAAGACCCTGCGCGGCACAGCACTGCGCTCGTCACCCTGAGATATAAGCCAGCCAGCAGGCTATCTACAGCCTTCTCTTTCCCACTGCTGGGTATAGGCCTCTCCCATCATGCCATCTACCTCGGTCACATGCCAATTGGGTCCAGATATAATAATTTATTAACTTTCAAGTTCAATTTTGAAATCAGGTTATTTTTCTGTTCTACGAAAGTTCTAGGGTCTGAATATTTATGTAATGGCAAGACCTTCTATAGTTTTCACTCTCACGACCTTGCCCTTTTCAGATAAAACCCTCTTGGAACTTTAACTTTCTTATGAATACCAATGCTAGAATTTTTAGCACATTTTTGTATACATTTTTCATCGACGTATGTAGGTAGGTAGGTAGGTATATTTATTTAACTCTTATATTTACTTAACTCTATGTCATTTTTAGTGACAGATTTTGAAATACTAAACCTGGAACTTTTATTTGGAAAAATTGAGTGACGAGACGAGCTAATTGCTCCCCTGATGTTAAAAAACGTTTGCCCATATTAAAAAATATGTGAAATGAAATGTGTGACTGTGAATGTAGTTGTTGTGTGAATGTTGCTTAATGTAAAATTAAAAAATATATTTAACAAGACAAATTCGCGAGTAAGACCGCGTCGCAACTAGTAACAATATTTTTTGTTTACCCGACTGCGCAACAAGGAGGGAAAGTTTTATACAATAGGCGACTTATACACCTGACGAGTCTTCGTTTCTTTACTTTCACAGAAGTAAAGTTTCAAAGGAAAATTGCTAAATTAGAGTGGGACGCTCCAATTGGTCACGTGCCTATTTTGTTCATCTAATAAATGGTTGAATACCTATTTATAAAATTACTTGTGGGACGAAAAACAGAAACCTACATAAGAAACACACTTATTAACACTTATGAAATAAACGAAAGTGCGTGGGTCGTACTTACGGTTTCATTGATAGCAAAGTTACGAAAATTATAAATCTGTTTTATTTTGGCAAGTAAAGTTTATATTGTCGTCTATTTATGCTAAGCTTCTGTACTTATGAAGAGGTGTATTATCAACTTTTTGAAACGACCCGTGGGTGCTAAATAATTGTTGGTAAAATTGAGGGTTTAATTTTAAAGGCCCGGGTTTTTGTGAGATTAATGGTTAAATGTGAGTTCGAATCTATTGGAGATTGAATTTTTTGTAAAGTTACGATTTTTGGCGAGATCTTGTAAGAACACTGAATAAACTTTCTATGGCTCACTCGTATTAAGGAAAATTTTGAGTGTCTCTACATGTTGTACATAGCAATTTTTTCGTATAAAAAGACAAAGATCTGCAAAGAAAATCTTTAAGAATCATTCCGTCAATTATTATAGGTGGGTAAACTAGAGTTTCTCAAGCATTATGTAAATAAATGTTTCCATCGGTTTTCGCCCACATCAGCCCTCACTTTCATTGGCAGTTTACCCAAAAGGTTTACTTGACACGAAAATAATGTTGGTCATCTATTGTAACCAAGTCTTGGCACTTCCTTGTGGTCATCCAGTGAAAGCAAGCCGAGCGGGACAGAAATACACGTTTATAAATGAACGAAAGAGAGAGCCGACCCCCTGAATCACGTACCATTCTTTAGATGTTCCGCGTTGAATAACATTCACTTGAGGTTATGCAGTCAGTAAGTGACGTAGAGTCGATGCCAAATTTTTTGATCGCTTGCAGAAGAATGCTACTTTTCGACCGGAGACATAGAGCAAAATAGCAATAGAGAAATAGAGCATAGAGAGAGGTATAATAGTATATTGTAAAAGTGACCGAAAATGCGGCAATATGATGCAACGTGCATAGCAAAGTGTGAAAAGAATATCAATGGTAAAAAACGGATCGAACTTCAGGTTGCCGTCAAAACAGCCGAACCGATTTTTTACTTTAAAATATACAATTTAGTTATCTCATTTAGTTTCAAAATCATGAAGCTCGAAAATAGAAGTCCAGAGTGCCGTCACCTCGGGTTCGAGGAATGCCAGATTGGCCCATTTTAAATTCCATTAAGCCAGAATCGAAAATTGGAGAAGTAAGCCGATCCGTTTTACACGAGTCCTCGTTGTACCCACAAGCGGAAAATAGGTCGACCGGGGTAACAAGGGTTACGATAGTCGCTTTATACAAATTTTGACAAGCCTACCTCCTTTTATGCTACTGGTACCTCTAGAACCGCTGTCGCCACGGTTGAACACACGAATAAAACAAATTTGGAAATTTTACAAACAGGCCAAAATAAAATCATAAAAGCTCTATTTCGATATGACTACCTAACGCCTACTACTAAAATTTACGCAGAAACTAAACTTATGAATATACCTCAAATATACAAATATAATACATGTATTTTAATAAGAAAAGTTCTCACAAAAGACATACATACTCAACTAACATTTACAAAAAAGATAAATGTACAAAAAATTTTAACGAGACAAGCCAATAATTTATGCTTAGCTAAAAAACCTAGAACAAACTACGGACTAAAAAATATTATGTTTGAGGGAGCTTATCTATACAATAAATTACCAAAAGAAATTAAACAATCGAAGTCACTATAAATATTTTTAAAAAACTATTAAAGCTACACGTATTAAAGGATTTTTCATTTGTAAATATTAATAACTAGCCTGCGCTAGTTACACACTAACCTGCAAAATAATTTCATTCATATGCCATCCATATTTCTTTTCTTTATCACTTCAAATATTAGTTTTGTTTATATTGTTTAAATCTTCTAATTGGGCTCACAGCCAATGTGACTGAGTCGCCTATTGTTCTCCGGGCGCAGCACGTAAACACCGAACTGAGTTCTGGCAAATATTTAACTACATCACAAAAAAAAAAAAAAAAAGTTCATTTTACTATTTTTAAGTCCGTTGTGCTTAGCAGCACTAGCATTGTATACAACGTAAAATATAATCTCAATAAGCTAATCACTGTATTATTATGAGATTAATAAAATTCTTAAACCATAATCACAGAACGTCACGATGTCGGAATTTCAAATTTAGAATTTAGCAGAAATGCGACCCTGAAAAAAAAAATAAAAAAACAAAACCTAACCCTTACGAGCCTGGGCGATCCTGTTTAGACTCGCACTATCACATGGTAGGTACGGATCTTGGACGTACAAGAGTTGGATAGGGCTAGCCACAGCTCAGAGCGGTCAAGTATTTGCTATCGACTGTAAAGATTGCTAGTAAGTATTGAATGGTGAAACTGACAAAGGCATTTAGGACACTGCAGTACCGTGATTATGCAAATAATTATGGTTGTGTGAGATAAGAAATATTGACAAGCCTATTCAATTTTTTTTGACTAGCTTTGTAGAAATAAGTGTTAATTGGTCAAATTTTCCATTGTGTAGGTGCCTCCAAGGTTTTTAGGTTACGTTCAACAAAGTAAAGAGGGAAAGTTTTGTTGCAAATACATCAGTTCTTGTGAAATGTTTCGTTGAAAAAATGAAATTTCTTTTTAATTTTAAAATTAAAATTTACGTATAAATTTCGAACATAATAAGTAGGAACATTTTACCGAAGTTCTTTCAAATCAGTTATGAACCACTTATTTTTTCAAAAAGTTGGCTAAAAGTGATTCGAGGAAAAGTCTTGAAAGTACCGCACTTGACGCCTGTAACTGACGGGGGCGTGATAAAGCGTGCCAGGAACAGGAAGTAAGGGTGTAACCGCACTAAGACATAAAATGAAGATACAGACAGTCAACTACTATCAACAAGGTGTGTCGCATTACATTATGTGACTGGGATTCACATACTTTTCCTTCAAGCTTTACATGGGCCGTGTACAATTTGTCTTTCCACAGTTTTTTTCCAGGGATAAAATGACAAACATGTCCATTTTCTACGGTTTGCTATGCCTGCCTTGTAGGATAGGGTGGCTAAATGACCCCCGTTGTGTTGTTCGTAACATCAATCAAAGACATATGGGAAGCCTTCATCAGCCTAACAACTCTGACATCAGGCGTTTCGAATTTACTTTAGTCGATAAGTCGTGTGTATCCTATTAATATTATGAACGCGAAAGTTTGTAAGAATGTTTGTTGCTCTTTCACGCAAAAACGGCTGAACGGATTTACATGAAATTTGGAATGAAGGTTGTTCATGTTCTGGATTAACACATAGGCTTTTTATTCCGGAAAACGCAGGTGAAACCGCGGGGCGCAACTAGTTATTCTGTAAAATGATTTGTAGCTGCATTTAGTAATTTACGCTTGCCAATTCACATCACTAAGGCTGACATGCGTCATACGAAGCTAAAGTGTAAATCATAACTCTAAACTTTTCGATTTTGGTGGGAATTAACCCAGAGTTAAGACAATGTTCGTATTTAACTCGGAGTTAGCTGCGAACCGAATCTGCCGCTATTAGGCTAAGTCTATCATAGTGCGATCTTACCTCAAGTTTTCTAAGACCACCAATACACGAGACTAGGAAGTTGATGTTCTTACGAATTGCTCTCGACTTGATTTGATTCCAAGTCTTGTTTACTCTGGAGTTGTTGAGTGAAATGTTATCAACTCATGTGAGTTTCCAGGATTAGTGTTTTTGTTTCCATATACACCTAAAATGTGCATGCACGTGTGTGGGTACATTGTGTAGGAGTGTAGGTAAGTGTGTGAATGATGTGTGTATTTATGTGATTTGAATGCGATGACGAATACTGTAAAAAACATAACTATATCTTCACATAGAAAACACAAATAATTAAGGAAAATAATAAAGTTAAGTATAGTTAGTTACTGTTGATAGTAAAGTTAAAACACAGTATTAAAAAATAGAGGTCAAATTAACTTTTTATATTGTCACACCATTTTTTTATTTAGTTCCAAATTTTAAAGTTATGCGGTAAAATGACTTTAATTTAAATACAATCACAAAACAATTACGATTTGTATATCAATAAACATTATGTAAAACGTTAAATTATTTCCTGTGCATAGTTATTTTAAATGTTAATAATAATTTGAATTTTTTTTAGTTACGTGATTGTATATTTCGTTCATAAAAGTACAATGACAATCAAAATGTAACTTTTTCCACAGAAATACAAAATAAACAAAACTCAAAAAATAGTTCCTTTAGAAATACACATCTAAACCTAACCTAGTAAATCCATCCGCAGATTTCTATACCCGATTCTGAGACCCTATTCTGGCGAGTGAGATATTATCTCGGTCACTATCGCTCTCATTAGAAATATCATGACAACGAGAGTGACGGAGATAATCTCGAGCACTCAAGAGTACCTACCCTGGGTACTTGAGCTCTGAACGCGGGTCTGAATTTAATCGCGTTCACTTATGTTTCGTTCTTTTTCTAGTTGACAGAGCGAGACCAAATCTAGGGCGATCCAGCTTGGGCTTGTGCATCCTATTCATGCTGGCTTGCGGGCTTGGCTGGTGGGATTCTATTTTTGGGCGCTTGAGATTATCTCCATTTCTCTCACTGTCATGACATTTTTAATGAGAGCGACAGTGATATGGGAATTAAATTTCTGTAATCTTTAATATATATAAATTACGTGTCACGTTGTTTGTCCGCTATAGACTCCTAAACTACTTAACCGATTTCAATCAAATTTGCACACCGGGTGCAGTTCGATCTAACTTAGGAGATAGGATAGCTCACATCTCAATTTATAGTAAAAAAACATGAAAAATTAGAAAATTTAAAAATACTTAAACCATATAGCGCTTTGGATAATGTAAACTTTTTTAATGTAACTTTTCACATTTGACATTTGACATAGAATTGACGCAATGGCTTTTGACAGGACAGGACAACGTCTGTCGAGTCATAAAGTAGTATATAGAATCTACAAGTAAATTATACAAGTCTTACTTTTCCGTAGCATTTTCGACCATAGAGTTGCAACTTGGCTAAAGAGGCAGGTTTGTTGTCTTTATAAAAGTGAGGGTTGAGTAGGTACGTGTTAATGAGCTAAACAAAAGCCCTTTGTTCCCCAAAGATTATGTCAATCAATACACTACATAAGGTTAAAAGGTCGAAAAATACAGGTACAGTCGAAATCATAATATTTTTCAGAAAGCAATGCTTTAAGACCTACACAAACGTAAGATTTATTATATTATTATTTTTTTCAGTAATATTAGTTTTTTTCCTACTTATCGTCCAAGCGGATCGACGACATAGTCAGAGTCGCGGTTCGAACCTGGACCCGATTAGCAGTTGACCGAGGCAGATGGCATAACGGGAGAGAGGCCTATACCCAGCAGTGGGATAGAGAGGGCTGTGGATGATGATGGATGATGATGATCGTCCAAGCAGATCGTAATCAGCGCTTCGTGAAAGCCAACAAATAAACAAAAAACAATAAAATTGGCCAGAGCTTTTGAGCAGCTTAATATTTTACAACGACGTAAATGTTTTTCTTTTATGACCTCATATGGCCATAAATACTTTATGTGCATTTGACTTACTTGGTCATGGTCATATTGTTGTGTATTATAACTTTCCAAAACATCTAGCAATTGTAGATAATGGCTTAATTTAAAGATTGCTGCTGTCATATTTATCTTTATTATCCATCTATAGGCTCGTGTTTGACCCCATCTCGCCTGAGGAGTAATCACCTCATTTGTGAGGAAAGCTTTTTCATAGACACATACTAAGGTACTTGACAACGTAAGTGTATAAAGCACAGCTGGTTGTAAGTGACGGTGTGGACGAAAACGGTTATACATACAGGGTTATACAGAAAGGGTATGGTAAGCCGAAACAGGCTCATAGGCTCATTATGAACAACTTTTACTATGGGACAAACCGGAATTCGCGAAAAAATATCAGCTGTTCCAAACATTTTGTCGACAGTCGTTGACATTTTTCTATTTATTTATTGACAGCTGCTTTTTTCGTGATGTCCGTTTTGGTCCCATAGTAAAAGTTGTTCTTACCCTTTCCGTATAACCCTGTATAGTCTGGAATACAAACTGGCCTATTAGGGCTCTATTAGGGCTCCCAGATAAGCGTTTTTGTTTGATCTACTATATATCTCATTTTTATTTATTCATACTCAAAATACGTTGTAATACTCCATTACAATTTATTTGATCAATAGACACTCGATTTTCTCTCCGCTAATTCACTAAAAAAGCTTTGACAAATTTGCTTTTGACTCCCTTGTACCCTTTCCAGGTACTGTGAGACGCACTTTCTACGCCACCTTTGATCTTACGTGGTCCCATTGTGATGAGCCTGAAGATGAAAGCTATTAACCGTACCTATAAAGTTCAGTACATTATTAGAAGCCGTGACAAAAGAAAATATGAAACTTCATTCATGGCTTTATCACTTTCGATGACAAGAAAGTTATAAATTGCTCTGAGCCGATAAAGGAGTAAGATTCAGGTACAAAAGCGAAAATCTAAAAATTAATTTGGTAAGGCATAAAGCAAGATAAGTTATTATTATTTATTGATATAAAATAAATCATTTTTTTTAAACTAAATGAGTACTTTTAATAAAAGCTAGTAGATCTGTGGGAGCTCTGAGAAAAACATTTTTTAACTTTTAGGTTTTTTTGTTACATTTAATAAACACTAGTAGGTATTCGTATTTCGGTAGAAGCAAGGGCCGTATGCAACCCGTGGGATGTTCTGATACAAAGTATGATCTATTGTTATGTTTCATTTTAAAACTTGAGGTCATCATGAATCAATAACATTTAGAAAAGCGCCATCTAGTTGAAATTACTTGGAACTAAAATATATTGCTGACACAGTTTTTCCTACAAAATTTGATCCGGTATGTTTTTGAAAATATTTCTGCACTTCCCCTAAGAATTCTTAGTGCTATTTTCCCACGAACTGATCGAAATAATCTCAAGGATTAAGTATTCGTTCGTTTATCGAAAACTTATTAAAGGAAGGAAAAGTACCTACAATCCTACATAAGCGCTTAAGATTGCGATGAGAAGCTTTAGGGTCAAACTGCACTAGGATAATCTGTTAAGATACGATACTGATGGATGCGACAAAACCCCCAGTACAGCCAGATGAACTTTAGGTGAACCACGGAAAGAAATATAAACTCCTGGTACACCTCGTAATCTGATGTGAACCACGGGAAGAAAAAAATGCTCTTGGTACACCCAGGTGAACTGTGTAGGACTGTAGGTGGACCACGGGCAGGGCCCGAAATATTTTAGTACCTATATGTATTTAAAAGTTCAATTTATCGCGGTTTGAACCTGGACATCATTGGCTTTGGGACCCTATTCCTGGGGCACTTGAGATTATCTCCTCGAATATCTACGGGGTTTTAAAGAATGGGTATGGTAAGCCGGAAATACCTCACAGAACTTATCATTATGAACAACTTTCACTATGGGGCTTACCCTGAAATCGATTAGCATACCCTTTTCTTCCAACCTAGTTTAATATCAGACCTGGTTTACATTTTGTCGTTCACGCTGCAGGTCGCGTATTCAAGTGGGCTTATACCATCTTATTAGATATATAATTTGCTGTTCAGTGGATGAATGTGCGTCTAATAAGATACGGACCAATTGAGTAGGTATCAATTGCTATATTAAAAGAGCAATTGATATTACTGAATAAAATAATGTAGGTAGTCTGGATAAATTGGGAGAAGCTAAAAAGATACTAGTACTAAAGCCATTTATGTTATAGGCTACTCAAAAGGTGAGGGATATAAAGTACAATTAAAACTTGATCTTAAATTATTTAAATTGTATCTATAAGTAAAATTATGAGTTTTAAAAAGTTTTATGTTGACTGTTTTTTTATTTATTTTTATTTCACCTCTTAAAAAATGCATTTAAAAATTATGTTAATGTTCCTATTTTAATTTACAAAATAATACAAACAAAAATATTTTTTTTTACATTTACAAAATAATCTTCTAGAAATGCATTGCAGAATCATGTTAATGTTCCTAAAATTAAAAATAGTGAAACAGCTTACCATAAAAGATCACAAAAGCACAGAACCACACTTCACCGAGGTGACGGAAGGGAAACGCTTAGTCGCGTTCCACTGTCAAATATCGCGACCAGACTGCGCGTACGCAGGCCCGAGCGCGCCATCTCGACTCGCGAGGGAATGGGAAACCTTTCAGATGCTACGTTTCATTAGGCGACAATTCACAGACACTCACTTTAGAAAATCATGTTTCACCGTTTTTCGTTGCATAAACGGATTTTCTTTTAAAAGTGTTCGTACAAAATACGTGTGGATTTATAGCCCAACAATGTAAAACAAATAATTTTGTCATCGTTTCACATTTATTATTTTTAGGCTATAAAGTAATATGACACAAGTTAAGTTAAAGACTAACTGAAACTGAAATAAAATTTGTCAAGGAAAGTGGTGGTTTAAAGTATTTTTGAAAAATGTTTTGCAGAGCCTAGAAGGTTTTTGCTTTATATGAAACACTCGACGTCACCACACTAAATCTCGCTTGATAATATTGAATACACTGTAAGTACGTTAACTCTTTAGAACGTTCTCATAATCTCAATTTTGTGTTTTGTGTATTTGTGAAACGGATTTCGGTCAAGTGAATATACCAATCTTTCATATGCTTGTACCGCTCGAGCGGTCCAGTGTATTATGTGACGTGGTTAACCGACAAAATGTGCAACTTTATTATTTATTAAAATCCATTGTATTGTAATTGTGGGCCACCATTCTATTGAGGAGCCAAAGAATGACAATGGTTGTGGTTGTGGCTCAATAAATGCTAATTTACTCGACATTTATTAATCTTTTTAACCGACTTTAAAAAAGGAGGAGGTTATCAATTCGTCTGTATGTTTTTTTTTATTTTTTTTTTATGTTTGTTACCTCATAACGTTTGACTGGGTGAATCGATTTTGATGATTCTTTTTTTATTAGAAAGCTGACGCTTCCCATTTGGTCCCATTTCAATTTAGTCCAGTTCTGATAATATCCATGAGAAAACCATATAAGTCTTAAATTTGCATTATGTACGTGCGAGACAAATAGATAATAACTCAATAGTCGGTCTTTTGAAGTCGGTTTTTGTTTTTTGTTTTGTAAAAATAATGTTCTTGTTGTATAGGAAACTATTTAAATTAAATTTTTCTGTTCTATAAATTTAAGAAAAAACTTACTTTACCTATCTAAGTATTATTTTATATTATGTAAAAAATCTATTAATATTAACGCCAAATAATAACATAAGACATTCATATGGCGTAATAGTGGCAGCGCTTTAGGAACAATTTGCACAATTTAATAGTTTTTGTTACAGTTATGTAAAAAATTAATCCCATTTTAAATTCAATACAATTAGAGTTTATCCCCAGAAGGGACAACTCATCTCTTTTACAACATTATGAAAATTGTACCGAGAAGTACCTATTTACATGAATCTACATAAATTGTGCATATGGATGTTCCCTGCGGCACGCTCCATCTCTGACTTTTAAAAGTATTGGAAATGGATAGTACAATATTTCACAAGAAAGAGTTTTTAATATTACATTTTTATATCATTTCGATATTGGGTTAGTATTCTCAGTATATTTTCCGTTCATCCGAGTTAGAAAGTGGTGTAAAAATCTGGTGGTCTGGTGATCTTAAATACTCATACTGAATCCTGAGCTCGCCCTTAGCCAACACGAAAAGTAAGTACTTATTGAAGAAGAGTAAAGTTATCCTATTCAATCTACACCTGTGTTTGCCAACTGACCGGTACGATGTAGAAGCTTCATTGGACCACAGCATTCAGTCGTAAAAATAATTAAAGTATATTTAGTATTATTTTAAAGCAATATTGCATTGCAATGGATAATTATTGAAACTAGATTCATTATCATCATCTACACGCATTAGCTAGCATAGTTTATTCTACCATTCTATACAGGGTTAAAAGGAAAGTGAATTAGCTGAAAACCCGATATTGAAAACCGCATCAAAATCGGATCATTAGTTTAGAAGATAGGTGGGAACATTACTTTGCACAAACGAACACACAAACAAACATCTCTCACCCTAAACGCATATACCTGCTCCGTTCCGTCGTGGGTAAAAATTATTAAGATCAACTTTTTATGTTTTAATAGCTGTTTTTTTTACAATTTTAGGGTTGGTCCCAAAGTAAAAGTTGTTTATAATGATGAAGACTATGAGGCCTTTTTCGCTCAGCATACCAAGTCCTTATAACACTGTAGAGTATTGATCCCACACCAATATACAGCTGGATAGAGATAGGTCTATCCCCAAGGCTCGTCACTCAGTCCATCTTTTACGATCTAAACTCTATTCCAAATACGTTAGGTACCTTTTCCTATAGCAAGGTTACGTGCATTCGCGAACAAAATTATTGGATCCAAGGAAGTAATGACGAAACAAACCGACGACGCCCCTTCAACACAATTAGCAATAACACTTCAAACTTCACTTTCTTTCAACAAAAATGCATATAAAATTTCGTTTTTTCACGTGTTCTGATTTTACAGCTTATGATACGTACCAATCAGGATATTTTAAGGTCTGCCCTGCTTTCTCTAAAGGAGAATGTTACGCATTTCTCCGTGAAACAACAATCTCTTCCAATTAACTGTTTAACGGTAGGTTCTGCCAATTTAATGTGTACCTAACTAAGTAAGGAAAGTTATCGGTGTAGGTCATGTGCAGGTAGGTGTAGGTTTGGTCTTGACTTCTTTTTGAATCCGCTTCTTTTATGTTGAAACTTTTATATTATCAATGAATTTTCTTCGCCTTAATAGAAACAATAAGAAAAGTGTTATTGGATACATTCTTAGTAATTAGTTACATAGAAAATTAAATTAAATTTAAGTTACTTATTAGCTAGATAAGATGGCTAGATTGTGGGTAATTTTATTAAGAAATGCTCCTTAAGCGTTTCATAAAAAACGAAAAAAAAAAATTTTTGTTGAAAAATACATAAACTACAAAATGCAATTCAATGATGTCGTGGGTCAAACCTGGACCCGATTATTAACAGGAGAGAGGCCTATACCCAGCAGTGGGAGAGATAAAGCTGTGGATGATGATGACAAATGCATGAGCCTAAGTCTACACTTATGATTTAGTCGTTTTAGAAAAAAAAAACATTTCCAATAAACTGCTAATGAAAAAAACACCATAGTCTTTCCTCCATAAAATAACAAATTTTTAAACTAAATAATAATAATAATACAAAATTACGTCACTCTTTTTTGTTAGGCTCATGCATTTGTCATCATCATCCACAGCCTTCTCTCTCCCACTGCTGGGTATAAGTGTAGTAATCTTATGTGTAGACTTATGATTTAGTAGGTAGTATTTATTAGTACATGTCCCGCTTAATTAAAAAAAAATAAAGACATCAGGGAAAAATTGGTCTGTTATTTTTACGTTCGGGAGCTTATATATTTAGATTGCTTCCAATAGCAATCAATCAGGCTTAACGCTCAGTGCCAGTGCTCACTGGAGAGGCGCAGCGTGGCGGGGAGATGAGATCGGTGAAAATTAGGTTTAAAATAGTCCCACCGCACTTTCAACCCCGTGACGCTGCGATATAATTTTGAACCTACGGCAAACTGGAAAGAGTTTTCTTTTCCGTGATTGCACGCCGCGCCTCGCTGCGCTTCTCTAGTGAGCAATGTGCCTTATAATCCATCAGAAAATAAGCGGATTATTCTATCTCAACCACCAGTAATGGAAGAGTCTCATGATTTCAGCAATAATAAATTACTTTGTAATTTTTCGAAAGTTAGGAATAATATTTCTTGATATTGGATGGATTTTTTTCACACCAACGTGCTAGTTACCTTCAACCTTTTTATCTTATAAATCGTGAGACCGCCAATTCATCCGCTTGTTTACCACAGTGAAAAAAATTTGAATATCTCCGCAATTTGTCAAACTTTTTCCTCAAACTCAACAACTTTTCTGTAGACAGGATCAAATGAGGCATACTTTAAATTCTGTTTAGACCTTACGGTCCATTTAAGCATTAATACAGTAATCAATCATGAGCAATTGAGCATTTGCTGTCGGATGGCCTCGCGCCTAGGGTTACCATTTGAAAAGTCCGGGCAAAAAGTCTGACATATCAATAAAAGTCCGGGCATTGGACTCGCGCCCCCATCATGTTAACAATTTTGTACCTTCATGTAAATCACGCACTGCGCAGGCACATTACACGAATGGGGAAGTCGCGGGGCGCAGAGGCACGCGTGAAAGCGGGCAACTTGTGTTTAACATCCCACAGCTCTGCCATACGTAAAATTATGAAACTTATAAAAACAAATAAATGCTTTGTTATGGGAAAAACGAGACTAATAAATAGACTGATTTGATACTGTTTGTGTAAGTTATATTACTCGTATTCCATTTTAACCCAAAAAGCCGGACAAGCCCGACAAAGTCCGGACAGAAGCCCATAAGTCCGGACATGTCTAGACAAATCCGGGTGGGTGAGGCGGGTGAGGGGCGGGTGATGTGAAGGGTTTTCTCTATTCATGCTGTAAATTTGCTGTATAATGCTACTTAATAAACTGTCTGGCGTAAGTAGATTGACTATAGATAAGGGTAGGGTATATTTATTTACATCTGTAGTGGTAGGGCTCTTTTGCAGAGCCCGCCTGGGGAAGTACCACACCTTTGCCAGCTATTCCACCGCCAAGCAGTAATGTGCAAACATTACTGTGTTCCGGTTGGAAGGGCATTGTTCCCAGTGAAATTACAGGACAAATGGGAGATTAAACATCTTATATCTCAGGGTGACGAGCGCAGTGCTGTGCCGCGCAGGGTCTTGAATTCTGCGAGTTCAAAATTCTGGGTGGTACAGATCTGTTATGGGCAAACGTGACGTTTAACATCAGGCGAGCGATTTGCTCGTCTCATCACTCATTACATAAAAAAAAAACATAAAATAAATGTATAACTAGATATTAACTACTGCCTACATGAGTCTGTGTTCAGCTCTTTCCCTTTTCAAGTAGGTATGTTCAATGCGAATGTTGCGCTCCGATCACTTGGGTAAAACGACACAGGTTTGAAAAGGTCTGCTAAGCCGAAAAGGGCTCATACTGCTCATCATTATCAACAACTTTTATTGAGACCAACCCTGAAATCGCGAAAAAAAAACCAGCTGCCCCATACAAAAATATTGATAACACTAGACAAAATGTATGGAAATGCTGTTTATATTCGCGAATTCCAGGTTGGTCCCATAGTAAAAGTTGTTCATAATGATGAGGACTAATGGGCCCTTTTCGGCTTAGTATACCCTTTGCTTGTAACTCTGCACACCGCTATGTTGTGGACTACCCCCACAACATAGCGGTGTGCATTATATTTGCGGGCACCATGGTTAGTACCAATGGAAATGTTCATATGCCCAGTCCTTGCAAAAAGCCAAGAACCCAATAAGGGACTGGAACTGTACTGTAACTTCAGAACTAAATGCAAACTTCATGCTTCCGACTTCATTGAAACTTCAATCTACATAATATTTAATCATAAATGATTTATTCTACTTACGATTCCAGAAATGGAATAAATGAATCATCCTATATTAAAACGTACTCAACAAATACAGTAAGTAACAAGTAACGTATTTACCTGGAATTTCTTGCTATCACCTAATTACAAAGCTTCTTAAAACACGTACCAAGGATTTGAGCCTAAATTCCTTGTAACAACTCATAACTCTCAAACGATTGCAGATACAAAATCCTTCCTCCTGTGCTTTTTGTCTTAATTTCATGTTAAAATAATAAACCAAACATTCTCGTGCTTCGTTAATAAAATTTATTTGGAGCAGAAAACGCGCTAATACGAGTTTGTATCAAATTGCTACAATTTATACGATAACTGTTTTTCAAATCTGAATAAGGTGTAAATGCTTTTATTTCGGTTGTTTATGCTTATAAATGTTTTTATTTGTATTGTTTATGATTTGTTATGCAGAGTAAGAAATTTGTTACACGTCACTTGTTATCCCGCGTTTGATTATTATTTATTGGGTAAACTGATGATTTCATAGCACACCCATTTATAAATTACAATGTATCAGTTGTTCAATAAATATCTCTGAATCTGAATCAAATTATTTTTTGGTAAGCGATGATCATATGGTCGAAGATGAAGCACATAGACCTAGTAATAAATTAAACAGGCGGTAGTGTCGTAACGATTTTTTTTCACTAATTGACCACCAGTCAATGTTGTGGAATATTTCAAAAACGATTCATTATTTTCTTTCCACAAAGTTCCCGCCTGGGGAAGTACCACAGCTTTGCCAGATATTCCACCGCCAAGCAGTAGTGTGCAGTGCAATCATTACTGTGTTTTGGTTGGAAGGGCATTGTTTCCAGTGAAATTACAGGGCAAATGGGAGATTAAACAACTTATATATCTCAGGGTGACGAGCGCAGTGCTGTGCCGCGCAGGGTCTTGAATTCTGCGAGTTCAAAATTCTGGGTGGCGCAGACCTGTTATGGGCAAACGTGACGTTTAACATCGGGCGAGCGATTTGCTTGTCTCGTCACTCAATTACATAAAAAAAAGTTCTACCAATCAAATTACCGACCATTACCAAGACCATGAATACCATGACCAATTGACCAGTTATTATTCGGAAATTGTGTATTTTCCAATAAAATATTGGAAACTACATACTGATGTATGTTTTAACACGACTATCATTTTGTCAATCCAAAATTAAATTGTTTTTCGTTTTATTCTTACACCAACCCATCGATCTAGTATAATCCGACTTTGGTGCACAAACCAAAAGCTTAATTAAAACATTTCTCATTTTCCTCCCGAAGACACACGTCTATCGTTCATCATTCATCAATCAATGCTTTATTTTAGCATTAAAATCCTAACAAGATGGTTTCATCACAACATTACATCATACTTGTAAGTATACAGTGTAAATTTGCATAAACACAAAGCTTTGCTTTATGTAGGCCACGCATCGCAACTGTACAGTTAGGGGCAAAAGTCCTTGCATTTCTGATAACACTGGTTCGAAAATGTATGTAAGATTGTCAAAAAATATTACTTATATATTCACAGATCATAATAAACTTGTAAACATAATTTTGTACATAAGTACGAGTAAGTTCTTTTGTATAGATAAAACAATTCTTAGATATTTATATTGTCCTCGTAGATCGCAATGAATAAAAACCTTAAACGCCTTTAAAATTGGCTGCATTGTCGTGTTTTAATTTAATAGACGCTATGCCAAAAATTTAATAAATATCTTATGTTCATCAAATGTAAAACCGATTTAGCTAAGTAGAGTCACCATTTTGTAAAAAAATATCTGTCACATTTCCTGGTGGAAAATGAAAAATAACGTCGAAAAAAGGTGATTATTACATAAAACAAACATTTTTGATGCAACAAGAGCTAAAAATTGAGACTGAAAATACCTCTAGACCAGATGTGCATTCAGAAACATAATCCAACTGTCCATATTTTCACACCAGGTGTGCATTCAGAAACAAAACAACTATCCATATTTCTCTACCAGCTTTAGAAACACTAAATAATTTTATTGCGTCTGGCGCTACGTCTAGTCTCTATTTAGTACCTAAATCCTTAGTAATTGAGTTCACAGACAAATCAATCTCCATAAAAGGTTATAGTGATCTTTTATTTTTTAAACTGTTTAGTGTGGGTGTAGAATAAAGTCGTATGCACACAGCATACATCCTGCACTGTCGCATGTCGCCAAAAAGTCTATGACATTTGGTGGAATTTAGACCACTGTTTGCACTGTAAACTTTATGTTTATGTTTAATCTTTTTAAAATATTTGTAAGTTGCGTTTGAATACAGCTTAATAGACTTAATTGCTGGCTAAAACTGTCTCGTGTGCGTTGGTTAATGATTTGTTTAAGCGTTAAATCGTTTATAAAATAATTGTTCAAATTACTTAAGTATCTCTTTACATGCAAATTCTATTTCGATCTATTGTATGGAATTGCAATGAATTCTTTATCTATTCTAGATTATCGCATGTAAGCAACTATAAGTTACTTACCTACTGATTAAAAACCATGTAAAACCCATAAGTTGTTTAAAAAATAATAAAAGGTAGCTATTTATTATTTTTTAAACAACTTCTAATAGGTTCATATAATACGTTCAGTTAGTACGCCACTTTTCATGGTAATAGAATACCTAAAACAATTATTTTCAAAGCAAGCGTGCTTCATCTTCAACTACATTGACGTTTCTTACCAGGCGAGATTCGACGTCAGGTTCGAAGAAAAACGGCTGAGCGACGTCACAGTTCAACCGCTTGTCTCCCCGCCTGTACGAGCAGTTCCGGTGTGTGCCGAGAGCAAGTGCCGTTACTTTCTCCGGCTGCTCTTAACGCTGTTATGTGAGTACGCACAGATGTAACACATAGTTCTAATGGCGAACTGTGTCATGGGAAATGTAATCTTCATAACATATCTAAGGTTTAATTTTTGACACTTACCTACAAGTAAGTTTAAAATAAGTTAATAAAAAAAAATAGCTTGTATTGCATTTTCATCGAAGTGACAAGCGTATACCAAATTTCAGCTCTATTAGACATCGGGAAGTGGCTCAATATTGATTGGCAAGATTCCACTCGAACACACATACTCGTACATTGCAAGTTAAATAAAAGCTTTTAAAAATGGTATGTCCCGGTTGTTTGTTCAGTACCCAAGCCACACCAGAGGTCTTAAGACGGCCTAAAATCTGATACCAGGAATAGCCACTTAGCCTATATCAAATTACTTATTGTACTTTAACTAAGTCAAGACGAACCGCAGTTCTAAGTGTCTTATCTATAGGAAGGACTAGCCACTCGGGCACTCAACCTTTCATATAGGTTGAGTTAAGTCTGATCTGATCTGATCTGATCTGATCTGATCTGATCTGTCTATTACTGAGTTAAGTCAGAGGAAGTAATTGGCGCTTCTATAGTCTATACCATACATGTATTATATTAATAATTGTTATTGTATGATTGACTTCTTCGATGATACTTTGCCTTGGGTACTGTTGATACGAGCTGAATTAATACCCTACTAATTTAATGAAGTATATGGAATGTCAAAATATGAACCAAAAGTGTTATAGGGGTACTAAATAGATATAAAAATTTTGTGAACACTATTCGGGCATATAACTAGTCCATGATAATAATCATTAAAGATAAGAGTATAGTTATAGAGTTGTAGTATTTATGAGTATCCGGATTATGAGGGTAGGTCTTGACATTTGGTGGACCTACCGCCTAATAAATACAATCACTTTTGTTAAAGCCACAGCCTGTATTCATTTGTGCTCCCGGTTCCCTATCCTGTAATCCAGTACATCTCAATAAAAGAGTTTAGTAGAGACGAGTAAGAGTAATAAAATATATTATCTACGAAATTTCGCAAACCAGAGCAAAAATGTGATATTACGCTCTTCGCATCTGAATCCGGCTCTGAATAACACCTGAATGAAATAGGAGTAAGAAGGTACCTACAGTAAGAATGACTACGTTCTACTTAACTTACATCTCACTTCCTTACTTCTTACTTCCTGCATAAGGTTCAAAATCTTACTATAACATGGGACCCTATTCTTGGGTGCTCGAGATTATCTCCGTCGCTCTCGCTGTCATAACATTTTTATAGAGAGCGACAGTGACCGAGATAATATGTCACTCGGCAAAATGGGGTCCCGGATGTCAAGACCGTCAGGGCACATAATACAGGGTTATAATGAAGGGGTATGCTTATCCGAAAAGGGGTCGTGGTACTCATTATTATGAACAACTTTTACTATGGGGCCAACCCTGAAATCAAGAGCAAGAGAAAATATCAGCTGTTCCATAGAAAAATGTCAATGACACTCGACAAAATATATGTCACAGCAATTTTTTATCGCGATTTCTGGTTTGACCGCGCAGAAAGTTGTCTTTAATGATGAGTAAGTACTATGAGCCTTTTTCCCACATACTTTTACCGACATATATAACCTTGGATAAGGTAAAGTACATAGCAGTAAACACCGAAACTAAATAAGAGCAGCTAGGGTACTCTAAAGTTTAGATAAGCACAATAAGTTTAGCCAAATACAAGTTCTGCGACGAAGTGTGCGAAGCAAATATTGGCTGCGACTTAAAGGTGAACGGAAGTTTAACTAACTCCATACTGTGAAACTATACCGGGTCATAGAGAAAGAGTATGATAAGCCGAAAAGGAAAGAAGTATCTAAAAGGTAAATTATTAAGGGAAGTGTCTATCTAGCTACCTAAGCCGAAAAGGGCTAATAGTATTCATCATTATGAACAATTTTTCCAATGGACCCACCCGAAATTCGTGAAAAAACTGTTCCGTACATTTTGTCGAGTTTCATTGATACTTTTCTCTATGGGACAGGTGGTATTTTTTCGCGAATTTAGAGTTGCTCTCATAGTAAAATTTGTTCTTAATAATTAGTATTATAAGCCCCTTTTGGCTTAGCATAACTTTTCTTCATAACCCTGTAGTATTACAGTCAAATATAATTAGCATGGCAATTTCCTGTGGCATTTTCAAACAATTGTGTGTAATTGAAATTTTTGTGGTTTCACACGTGTATTTTGAGGAAAATGACGATATTGGGAGGAAGTGAGGTAGACTGGCACAAGACCACGAAGACATAAAAAAAACATAAAGACTCATTACTTTTTTAACCGACTTCAAAAAAGGAGGAGGTTAATTCAATTCGTCTGTATGTTTTTTTTTAAATTTTTTTTTTATGTTTGTTACCTCATAACTTTTGACTGGGTGAATCGATTTTGATGATTCTTTTTTTATTGGAAAGCTGACGCTTCCCATTTGGTCCCATTTCAATTTAGTCCAGTTCTGATAATGGTATCCATGAGAAAACCATATAAGTCTTAAATTTGCATTAAGTACGTGCGCGACAAATAGATGAATAACTCAATAGTCGGTCTTTTGAAGTCGGTTTTTGTTTTTTGTTTTGTAAAAATAATGTTCTTGTTTGATTATGGATACATTTAATTTGAAATAAATTAATTTTGATTTTGATAGATGGCAAACATGCAAACAGGGTAACCTGCCTAATGGTAAGCGATCACCGTTGCCTGTTTTTATTTTTTGGTGTTTTTTGTTTATGTGTAACCTGTAAATGGGGGCGTCACGGATGTTGCCGACCTTTTCAAATTTTATCAGTTTTCCTTATATGTATTATCTTACTTCCAACTAATACTATAAAGGTGACAGTATGTATGCTTGTTACTAATGAACGCTGAAACGGCTGAACGGATTTATATTAAAGGAGAATGGGCACTTTTGTATGGGCGCCGTCCCCGTGTTGTATCAAGTCGTGACATATGTCATTTGAAAGATGATAATATAAGCTTTATTTAATTGTATGACTCAACCTTGAATGACGTGCAGGGAAAAAGATATGATCGTTTTTAGATTTAAAAAAATTGCTGATTTTTTGCTTTCTAAAGCTATTTTATGGAATTTTATTAACATGTATGTCAAAAATTACTTATTTTATTGAATCCAGGGTTATTCATAAAGGGTACGCTAAGCCGAAAAGGGCTCATAGTAGGCATTATTTTCATTATGAACAACTTTTAATATGGGACCAACCCGAAATTCGGGAAAAATTCGGCTGTTCCATAGAAAAATGTCAATGACACTCGACAAAACGTATGGAACATGTAGAAGTCATTTTGGCAATAGTTTGCAAGAAATGTTGCAAACTATTGCCAAAATTGTTCACTTGGTTTGTTGCATGGATATCGAACTTCCAGCGGGATTATTTGATTCGAGCAGTGGTCATTGGTGGTTCTTTATCTGATTTAAAAGATATCTAGGCCGGCGTTCTCCAGGGGTCGGTGCTCTCCACAACGCTTTTCCTTGTTCACTATAATTATCTGCTAAAGCCTGGTGTTTTTGGGTACGCAGACGACAAACCGTTGCCGTTGCATATCCGACGTGCGGTTCAGCGGATGAAAAATCCAGCCTCCGAGAGAACCCATGGTCAAGCGCATAAGCTTGTCTCTTGGCAGTTTTCGATTGAGGCGGTACGAACCTGGTTAAGTTCGATGCGCACTAGGACATTTTGTTGAATAATAAAGCGATACCTACAGTAAAAACACGAGTTTTTGCAATCGGTATAGTATAAGATACATGTTCGAAAGTAGTGTTACTGATGGATAGTCTATTATGGATAGTTTTTTTTTGAGACTGGGGGAAACCTTAAGAAAATAACCGGCTGCGTTGGGGGGCAACCGGATCAAGGGGGTTTTTGTGGGGTTATACCTACTAAAACTACTTCTGTTACCATCCTCTGTCGCTGGTGATATGAGCGCTTCCTCATGTTTTCGATAGTCTCTCAGATGTGAGTGGTAAGATCACCAGTAGACCAGTTTCAGCAAAATCCGTACTGCCAGTCACTTACGAGGTCTTACAGGTTATCTGTACGCCAGGAGCTTGTTCCATAGTATGTTGTCTTGCAGAGTATGAATATGATCGGGGTAGGCATGTAGTCAGATTCAGCACGACTACCCTTCTCAATAAATACAATTCTCAATAAGATTTCTTAATTATTTTCTAGAACATCAATAATGTCGAAACAGCCGATTTTATCGATAGTACCTCACACCATTAGCAGTATTGTGATGTTTTGAGCCTAAATCATGACTGGCTCTGCAAAGAAGGCCTAATTGACCACTATTTTCAAAGTCAAAAGCATTTAAAAAGTAAGAATCTCTGCATTTAGTCTATGATTGCTCTCTGCTCTATGCCTTTACTCTTATCTGTAACCATTATTTAAAGTTTATCTCGCTCGCTTTTATATTGTCTTGGCAAAGGGAGAGATAATTAAAAAAACAAACTAGTTTGACGAAAGGTTCGGGCTTTTAACCCTTCGACAAGACAACTTATAATCTTAATCAGACTTCACTTACAGGTAAGTTCGCTTAATTTTTCAAATATTGATAATAATTATGAATAAATCGATATTATATTATGGCATTATTCAGACAAAAACTGTCGATAATCAGCAATGTAAGGATTTTGGCATGTGCCAGTATAAAATTAAAATAATTACAACTATATAAACGTTTGTAAATAAACTATTATTATCTAATTGTTATAAAGGAGTGATAAAATAGTCATAGAAAATGCATACACGATAATAAAATTCGATAAAATAGTTTTATAAAACAAAAAAAACAGCACTTTTTGGAATCTAAAAACCGTCATATTTTTTTCCCTGCACGTCACTCGGGGTTAGTGTAGTATAATTAAATAATGCTATTGTTATGCTCTTTCGAATGACATATGTCATGACTTGATACAACACCGGGGACGAAGTGCCCATCATCCTTTGGAATGACGACCGTTCATGGTCTGAAAAGAATAAATAATAGTTAAAAAAAAACTAAAAAAACACGCTTTTTATAAAAAACCGAACTAAAAAAATAGAAAATAAAATTTTATAAATTTATATTAAGAATAGGGTTGAAAATTTCAATAAATATAAATTAATAATAGTGTAAATAAATAAATATATGTATTTTATTTTTAAAAAGCGTGGGGTGCATGGGTCAATAGATATTATATATTTTGTATTGACAGACATGAGTAGAGTGATTAGCATTTTGATAATATCTTAGAAAGCACCCCACGCTTTTTTAAAAATAAAATACATAATATTTATTTATTTACACTATTATTAATTTATATTTATTGAAATTTTCACCCTATTCTTAATTTAAATTTATAAAATTTTATTTTCTATTTTTTTAGTTCGGTTTTTTATAAAAAGCGTGTTTTTTTAGTTTTTTTTTTAACTATTATTTATTTTTCGCTTTTTAGTTCGATTTGCTAACTATTAACCATTATTAATATGTACAAATGTGTTGGTGTTATCCGATTTTGGCCGTCTGCTCAAGCAAATTAAAAATAAAATTGATGCGTAACAAAAAATATTGAGCAAAAAGATTTGTAGCCGCGTGGTTTCGATCCTCAGACCTCATAAAATAAAATTGATGCGTAACAAAAAAATATTGAGCAAAAAGATTTCTAGCGCGTGGTTTCGATCCAGGGACCTCTGGGTTATGAGCCCAGCACGCTTCCACTGCGCCACTCTGTTCTCTGACACGAATGACGAAATTACCATTTGTAAGTTAAACGGTATTAAAAGTTAAAGAAACTTTATAGAAAAAGCGTGATAAACAAATTAATAGTTAAAAAAACTAAAAAACACGATTTGTTTAGTGTATTGTCATCGGTCCTCGATATATCTACAAAGTTTGAAAGAAATCTGACCGTTTAAAGTGGGTCAAAAACGCGCTCAAAGGAGTCGGTTACATACAAACAAACATACAGGTGAAGCTAATAAAAGCGTGTTAAAAAGAAGGGAGTGTATTCAGATATGACGAGTGAAAGAGATGAATGGAAGAAGTGTACATACTGTACCGACCCCACGTAGGTGGGATAAGGGTAGGCAGATGATGATGATGATGATGACCGTTCATGGTCTGAATTAACACAAAGGCTACTTTTTATCCCGGAAAACGTGGATGAAACCGCGGGTCGCAGCTAGTTTTTCATACATAACGCCATAATGCTTCTTTATGAAATCAAAATACGTGTCTAAATACAGGGTTATTCATAAAGGGTATGCTAAGCGGAAAAAAGCTCATGGTACTCATCATAATGAACAACTTTTACTATGGGACCAACCAAAAATTCGCGAAAAAAAATCAGCTGTTCCATACATTTTGTTGAGTGTCATTGACATTTGTCTATGGAACAGCTAATTTTTTTTTCGCGAATTTCGGTTTGGTCCCATAGTAAAAGTTGTTCATAATGATGAGTACTATGAGCCCTTTCCGGCTTAGCATACCCTTTATGAATATCCCTGTATATGTCAAATAGTTAATCCTCATCGGCCGTTTTTCTTCGGGTCAAAAATGAATTTAAGTGGGTTAATTAAAATGCGGTATTAAGTATATGCAGCTAATACATTTTCATGAAAATGGAATCCATAATAAAGTCGGCCTAGAAAGTAAGTGGCGTCGCGAAATTATATCACTTTAATTTGTCCGTTGCGCAACGAGTTTTGGTTGGAGTCGTGGTGTAATTACGACTGCGTTACTCGTAATAAGGGTCAGATCACACTAGGACGCTACTTAAACTGTTTTCTTTTTTGCTTTTTAAGTAAGTTTACATGACACAGTTTGCTTCAATATTGCACACCCCGCTTGTCTATTTATTTTATCTATCCTCTCCATCCTAAGGTTGTCTGGAAGAGATCGCTCTTAGCAATAAGGCTGCCAGTTGTCGCACTAGTTTTAAGTATTATAATCCTTTTGTATGAAGTTTATTGTGTGAACAATAAATAGTTTATCTATCTATCTAAAACTAAATCCTACAATGTCAAAGTCTGTATGTTTTGAAGTTTCTTGCTCAATCATGGAAAAACAGCACAAGCTTTCCATGCAAAAACTCTTACGTCATAAGATACCACTACAAAACCAAATCATACTAGAATGACTTTCATCCTAGAAAACTTTATTTAAGAAATTAGTAGGTAACTTACTGTTTTTTTTAGTAGTGAAAAATGAAATGAATGGCTCTCCCAATTGAAATCATTTTATTTTTTTAATCATCGTAAATATTAAATTTTTTGATGAACCACACGCGTTCAAATAAGTCTCAAATATTTTGCTCTACGCATGACGCATCCAGCTACTTTAGTATCCATTATTTTTCTTAAATTGGTTCCATATATGTATTGCCGGAGGACATTTCATTATTTATTCTTTATTTATGTTTACATCTTTGCTATTGTTTTGATGCGTGGGACTTACTTTTGCGTGTTTTGTGTAATTTGTTTAGTTTTCTCGGTTGTCTGTTTTGATTTCTATTTTATAATAATAATAATATAATAATAATCCGTTTATTTCAGGCAATATAACTTACATGCAATGCAAGTTACAGAGGTTATGATGATTTACTTATGATTTTTACTTTTTATAAATTAAATTAAATTAAATTAAGTTTTTATTATTTACTTTATGATTTTTACTTTTATAAAAAGCTTTTATTTCTTGCAATGTATGAAACTATGTTTGTTCGAGTGGAATCTGGCAACTCAACTTTGAACCACTTCCCGATGTCCGATTGTGCTGAAATTTGATAATTAAATTTTAAATGCGTGTGAAATACTAAAAAAATTCTAAACTTGACTTATTCAAACGTGTTTTAAGTTTCATATTTATTTTAAAGTTTCATTCAGAAAATAGTAAGTAGGTATAATTGCGTTGCGCCGTACAAAGCATAATAGTGCGGTTTTACCCTAATTATCGCTAGATGACTAAGTTACTTTCGACTTAAATTTAGTTGAATATTAGGTACTGATGCCTGGGACTTCAAATCCCGCTTGAAACGGCTCGGCTTTTGACATCACAGGCCATGTACCTAGTAATGTTAATTAAAAATCTACTAGACAGCGCTTTTAAAACGCGCAAGCAAGATTCTCCGGGAATATTATAAGCTTGAAGTTGATGTTTGGTTGATTGTTTCACTTCGAGTGGTATCCAATAAATCTAGTACTACCTTGTTTTATGTGTATCTCCGTGTACCTACAGGTCTGAAACTTGCAGCCGAAATTCGGCCTTCGGTGAAAATGTTGCAGTCGAATTGGTTCAGCTGTTTCCGAGCGATGCTCTCAACAACGAACGGAATTCAATTTTCATACATATTGATAAATAATTGGAAACATATCTACAAATTTATTATTCCTTGATACAATTACAGTTTTCAGTGAGTTTTTTTGATCTTTGACTTCGAATAAGTAGCGCAACGACTTTTTATTGTAAACTTCCTTATCATTTCCTTCTTAAATAAATTTAAATATTGATCATTATTTATATTCGCAGGTGTTTATTAAAGTAATATAAGGCGCCTTGCAGCGTAGTGAAGTGTTGATCTGCGTGGAGTGGTGGCTAGAAACCTCCGATAAATAACCACTCAAATGCTGGAAAAGTATGCTGAAGATTCAATGAAGAGCATTTTGAGAGATCTACATCTAGCAGTGAAAAAAACCGATGATAAAAAACTGATAATTATACCAAATTTGTGATTATGATTGATAAAAAATTCAAGATAAAGGGAATAATAGAAAATTAATATATAATTCCTGGAAGAAATAATTATAGAATAATCGATATATTGACGTCAATCCTAGGTATCTTAATATAAACTTTATTAATCTGACAGAGCTATCATCATCTTTTTTCATTTCAATGGGTAAGACAATGATAGTTCTAATAGTAGATATAGAACTGTCAAACTTCAAGAAAAAAGACTTGTGGCACTCGGGGACTGCCGCGGTAAAGCTATTGCATGGCATTTTTTATCAACTTATGCAATTATAATTATTTCATTAACCAATGCACCTAGAGGCGAGTTGCTGAACTAAAAAGACAAGCGTGATATTTCAAAAGTCATTAAAAGTTCTGCTATTCATCGATAGATAGCAAAACTAAAAAGTATCACCGCTGTGCCGGTCGGAGTGGGTGGTCTTAGGCTTAGGTTATTTTCGTTACGGAATTTCTGGACTCGGCCTCCACGCTCAAGGCCCGCGATAGAAGCTATGCAATAGCTTAAAAGTATCACAGTATCGACTGTCAACCCATCACCCATCACTCTCATAGCCAAAATTACCGTCTCAACGAGAATAATTCGACGTGAAATTTACCTGCAACATTTGGCAATTATCCGAGATTATACTCGCTGGATCGATAAGTAGGTACATGTCATTCAAAATATTTGCAAACCATTAAAAGTTACATTATAACGGCATTCACTTTGTGTCAAATTTCGACTTACGTAGTATGTCTACTACGTAGTATGTTTACTACGTAGTCTTACGTAGTATGAGCTAAGAGTGTTATAATTCTTACAAATCTCCTTTTATTGTGTTGTGTAACAATATTACATAGTTGTGGAAATTTACTTTTTTTTTATTAATAATAGGCTTGCGTTTGACCGCCATCTCGCCTGATGGTAAGCAACGATGCGGGCTACGATGGAGCAATGCTATTAATTAATTATATATCAATTATGTTATTTGTAGCATTATTGCTAGCCATGATACTTAGTATGAAGTTTCTCTTAGGCGCAAAAATTGCATCGTAGCCGAAAGTCAAATAGATTCAAATCAAATATATTTCAAAAGAGGACAAGTACCTACTACTACAGTTTTAAATTTAATTAACATGCTATGGAATTAATAAAAGTCCACAATAAAGGATAAACGCTGAGCCCCAATCTAGGCTCAAGGTCTGGGAGTTGGGAGAATGGTAAATATCTCCTAAAGTCCTAGTCTCCTAGTCCTAATGTAAATGGTAACCATGGGTATAGGAATCCAGGAAACCTGGGGCATTATTCTTGCGAGTGAGATATTATCCCGGTTACTGCTCTCATTAGAGTGACAGATAATGTCGAGCGCCCAAGAATAGGGCTCTTGTGTGGTGGCGAGGTAAATGGAAACAATTTCTTTTATAATCTAATACTATTAAACGAACAATATTTGATTAAATGTATCTTCTAGGCAAACGTACTCCATCGTATGCTGCATCGTTGCTTATCAGGCCAGATGGCGATCAAGCGTAAACCTATTAAAGAATTAATAAAAACCTATGTATTTTGAAATCTCAAAAAAGGCTCTAACGATTTCGATCAAATTTGCGATCTCAACTCTGGATAAACTTGTTTTCCTTTTCCGAACAAATGGACTAAGAATTATTATGTAAATAGAAATACTAAGTCTAATGCTGCAGCACTGAGTGACAACTTGCTATTACATTTTTGAAGGCTTTACCAGAATTAAGCGATAAACGATGTATTTATTCAAAGGCATTAGATTACTTGTGTCGTGTATAAAATATAAGTAGTGTTTATAAATTACAATATTACTTGGAAACTGACGTTGTTATTAGAATATACAGGGTTATTCATAAAGGTTATGCTAAGCCGAAAAGGGCTCATAGTACTCATTATTATGAACAACTGTTACTATTGGACCAACTCAGAATTCGCCAAAAAAAAATCAGCAGTTCCATACATTTTGTCGAGTGTCATTGACATTTTTCAATGGAACAGCTGATTTTTTTTCGCGAATGTCGGGTTGGTCCCGTAGTAAAAGTAAATCATAATGATGAGTACACTATGAGCCCTACTCGGCTTAGCATACCCTTTATAAATAACCCTGTATAATCGCCCGTCACGCTTGTAATCATTACCTTAAAAGGACCAGATGTGATCTGGTCCTTTTCAGGTAAATCTGAAATCAGAGATCAGATTAAAAAAATACGTAAAAAAGCAGTACAGTGTTAATAATTTTTTATTTTTATTTTAAAGTAGGCACGCAGTTTCAAACACAATATTACAGACTTCATACTCAGATCAAGCTAGACACCAAAAGGAAAGGAAAACAATAAATGACCTACTACTCTACTTTATACTACACCTAATCCGGCAGTTCCACATATTCCTACTGATCTATCCCTACTGGTAGAGAAGAATGGATTTTTTTCCTCCTATTACTACTAGGGGGGAAATTTGGATATTTTACTTCCACGTAGGTATTTCTACTATACTTAGAAGGGGTAGAGTACCTTTACTCTAGCCCTTTTCCACATGACACGACTGTATAATCCCTTGATAATACCGTATATAATCTCAAAATGAATCTCTAGAACAATGACCATGGATAGTTAGAAAATAACTCGCATTGGAATCGTCAAGTGTGTCAGCCGCGTGTCGCCAAAATATAAAACTCCTATCAAAAAGATGTTAATTCACTTATCAGTCAATTCATATACGCAGGCGCTATTTATGATTTTTCAACCTATTTTGTAGGTAGTTTAGGAATATAATTATTTTGTACTCGCTTATCAAAAAACCAGCTATCAATCTATAGTTTTGACTATTATTTATTATGTGCTATAATATTAAACATAGACAAGGCCGGAAAGAGCAAGCTATGAAAATAAAAACAGACCTTCGGCTCGTTCATTAGATGATACATATCTACTATATAAAAATAAGTCGGGTTTTCCTTCCTGACGCTATAACTCCAGAACGCACGAACCGATTTCCACGGTTTTGCATTCGTTGGAAAGGTCTCGGGCTCCGTGAAGTTTATAGCAAAGAAAATTCAGAAAAAATTTCAACATAAAAGCGGGAAAATCTTTTTTCAGAACAATGTCCACCCGTGCGACGCCGGGATGGGCCGCTAGTTATATTATAAATATATTGTAAAGGCGGCAAAAAGGCAGTGTATGTGACTGGTATAGTGTGATATGGTGCGATGAAGAAAACACCTCATAACATACTCAGTCGTTTTGAAAAATGGTTGATGTTGATGAAATAATCTACTTATAAAAGCGACTGCTTTTCTATCAACTTTTGATATTCCACGGGCATCCCCTATGCTGCGACAATCTTCAACTGAGTTATTCATGTTTCATTAATTTAGCTAAAGCAACTATCGTCCTCTCTTTAGCTCTTATTTACATTGTTTTAAAGTTCACTATTACTTACCAGTTTTATTTATTAAAAGGTGCCCTGAGGATTGTGGAAACAATGTAATCCTGTTTCAGGCTGACCCTTTTACTATTAAAATTTATAATAGAGATTTATCTTATGGTTAACGAAATTAAAACAGATTATAATCATTTTTGCAGTGGTGTGTCGAAGTCGATGCTTTTGTACCTATTCAATTCAGAAATAAACTGACTGCACCAACATTGCTGATAGCTGCTAACTGACTGCTTCTTTTTTTTTGTCATGTGTGAGAAAAGAATGGCAACCATTCTTATTTCGTTTAGAAAACGATTTTGTTGGCAACTCGATGTTTTCTGCTTTACGATACGCTAGATTCAGATTCAGATATTTGCAGCTATGTGGCAAATTCGTATCATGTTATACATAAGTGAATGTAGTCATACAAAATTTTGTGATTAAGGGAAATTTTCTGGAAATTGTGTGACTTTTCATCACAACTTCATATCGAGGGCATTTGTGGAAATGTTGGTGTTCTAGACATAGGTATAGTAGGTAGGTATACACCGTACAATCTAGTCCAAAAAAAGTCATCATTCCATTCAGACAATTTGTAGTCATGGTTTTTTGTTTCGCCACCTTGTACGACATGACAATCCAAAGAAAACTATCATATGTAGAAGGAAAGGTTGAAGGAAGGAGAGAACCAGGAAGACCATGGAGAACATTCTTAGATCAGATTAAAGAGAAGGCAAATGTCGTGTCTAGCTCTAGCAGAGGACCGCCAAGCCTGGAAATTAGTCCACCGATAAAAGCAACGGTCTTAAATTTCGAATGAATTAATGATCTTATTTTACCTAATGAAAAACGCTACCAAGGATGTTGCACAACTCGCCGTAACTAAAGTATGACATAACCATCATACGAATTACTTTGTACTATTTTATTAGATATATACAGACAGGGCTATAAGGAAAGTATATGCTAAGCCGAAAAGGGTTCACAGTACTTATCATCATTTACTTTTATTACGGAACTAACCACGAAATACGCGAAATAAAATCAGCTGTTCTATACATTTTGTCGAGTATCATTGACATTTTTCTATGGAATGGCTGATTTTTTTTCGTGAATTCCGGGTGGGTCTCTTTGTAAAAGTTGTTCATAATGATCAGTACTATGAGCCTTTACCGGCTTAGCATACCCTTTTCTTGTAACCCTGTATATCTTCGGATATTCCACGTAAAATGTAAGTACCGTAAATAAGCTACAACTCGAACAATATCGTTAGTTATCTCGATAAGAATAATCCAAGCTACCTAATCTGGTCGCTGTAGAATATTCTTAGACCTACGAGTATTCTTCTATGTATTTATTTCAATTTTTCCTTTTTTGAACAGCTTTTTTGAAAATTGATCTGGTAAAAAAATTATCTACTAAATAGCTGCACTGAGTTTTGTGAATCATAGTTAAGAGCACTGTTGATTGGGTCATTATTTAGAATTTATTTACTGTGCATTTCTAAAAATTCGTATTAATTCATCACAACCATAGAACCACCTATAGAACCATAGAATATATCACCTATATAATGTAAAACAAGGACGAAAATATACGTATAAACGTATACACCGATTTATTTTATTTTTCTTATAAATGACGCACACATATTCCTGAACAAAGAATTTTTAATTTTGATTTTTTCTTATTATTTACAAAATAAAAATTAGACACAATGTTGAACGAAATTCCAGCTCAAAATTTCCTTAAAAAGTGTCTCCGTTTTTAAAGTTCCGTGCCCAAAGTGTAAAACGGGACTCTACTAAGACACCGCTGTCCGTCCGTGCGTCCGTCTGTCTGCCCGTCCGTTTTTCACCAGGCTGTATCTCATGAACCGTGATAGTTAAACCGTTGAAATTTTCACAGATGATGTATTTCTGTTACCGCTACAACAACAAAAACTAAATAATTATTTTTTTACCGTTTTTATAGATAATGGTACGGAACACTTCGTGCGCGAGGCCGACTCACACTTGGCTGGTTTTTAAATAGACATACCTTTATAGCTGCCACTTAGTTGTGTTGCTAATCTACAAAGTAATCTCGAATAATGGTCATGGCCAATAATTGTCTTTTAGTATCCATAAAAAAATACAAAACGAATGTACAATACGTACCTAATTTTGGTACATGCCTGTGAATCATATCTACTATACAATGTGCCACTTATAAGGTGGCACAGGCAATTATAGCTAAAACTATGTAGGAGTTATGCTAAACACATACGTTTAAAATAATAGGTGGTATTATTTAAAAACGTGGTAAACATTAGGAGCAATACCAGCGGTACTAACAATTTTAATATGGTAACTAGTTGCGCCCCACGGTTTCATCCGCGTTTTCCGGGATAAAAAGTAGCCTATGTTAATCCAGACCACGAACGACCTTCATTCCAAATTTCATGTAAATCCGTTCAGCTGTTTCAGCTTGAGGTCCTGTTACTCTGGCCATATATATTTAAATTTCTTGATTTTAAAGCCGGATGTGTGAATTAAATGGTATATTTTTTTTTAAAGAAAATCGGAATTTAGATGCTCGAACTTTAAAACTTAGGCAACGGGGCCGCTGACTTTTATAACATGGGAGTCAAACTTGACCTGCCATCATTTTCTGAGTTTTACAGTGACTGAGTCTCATTCCGACCGCTGGATCTGCCTCGATAAAGGATCGGGGGTTATTTCTGGCGAGTGAATAATTATCTCGGCCACTGTCATTAGAAATATTATGAGAGTGATCCTGACGGAGATAATCTCTACTCACAAGAATAGGGTCCCAGATGGATCAAAGTGTAGACTAAACACGTGTTTTTATAACAGCGTTTATTCTTCTCCAAGTGCCTCTCCAATAATGAAGGTTGGCAGTCAGCTTCTTAAAAATTTCTTTGTGCAGCGCGAGTCTGAGGAGTTGTTTCACAGTGTTTATCCCAGTCCACTCCCTGATGTTTCGGAGCCACGACATCTTACGTCTTCAATATTATACCATCATTGCCACTGGAGCAGTTGTGCCATCTGCCCTGAGCCTTGCTCTATATGTCGGAGCTGGGTTGGCTCGGGTAATCGCTGGCAAGGGCGAAACGCACAATGCACCCTTTGCGGGACGCCAGTGCGGGACCTATCGCCCCCATTCCGAATAAAAATCTGGCGTCTTCTGACCTTACGCTTCCCCAGTATTTTGCCCATCATTATGGTCTGCAGAAGAACGGCTCACTTCAGCTTATTTCCACTTCAATTTGCTTTACTAATGGTATCAAATTTATAAGGGCCTCCTTAGATGATCTACTTGTACATGCATGTTACGACACACGCATCGATTCACCTGTCGTGTAAGTTGTCTATCTATCAAAACACTTGAATTGCTCGATTGATAAGAACTGATTATAATAAAACATCGATATCTGTATATAAAGGTAAGTATATACTAAAAGTCCTTTTACATTTTCCAAGACGCTTGCATATCCTAACGCTCTCAACCGATCATCGTGAATTTTTGCATGCACGTTGTCAATTGTCAATTAGGAAAATATATGTATTTTCCTACTTTTCATCTACTTTTGACTACTTTTTGTTACTTGACTATTGACTACTTTCATAACCTATGTATTCGATATAAAGTACCATGAGACTTTTTATTAATATTAATATTGAAGATTCTTCAATGAAAAAAAAAAAAAAAAAAAAGATGTAAAGATGTATAAAAATCGGACTGTCTGGCATGTGGGCATAAATAGAGAATTTTTCACACATTTCTTACAACTTCTTCTTCTAACGTACAACGAATTTTACTAAGTTAGCTAGATAATTTATTCTAAAGGTCATGTATTGTGTATGCACCTTACATTTTTTTCACTTCGCATGAGTCAAATCCCTGCTTAACGACAGATATGATATACTTTGAATATCGGTGACGAAATATTTAATCCGGTCGATATTGACTTTCACTTACAACGATAATGTTTTAACCTAATTTTAAAGCCCACATTTTTTTACCTTTACCCAGTAATGGGGGTCGGGAGTCGGGACAGACTCCAAATAACAATAACAATTTAAGGCATCGCTTTGCTCCTATAAATTTTGCAGAAATTTCTCTGCTATTACTTACCAACTTCACAAATATGAATTTAAACTTATTTATTTTGCTAAAATTCAACAAAGTATACTTATGTAAAAAAAAAACATTTACCTGCATTATATTTGTAAAAAAAAATTACACTGCATTTTAATTTCTTTTGTATGTTAATTCTTTTAGTATGAACGTTAAAAGCATTTAACGAAATATGTCCCAAGTTAAATGTTTGGTTAGGACTCTGAATAGTTCAAATAACGTTTAATGTTCGGAGTCCTAACAAAGCATTTAAATGTTCTTAACTCGGTCGACCTATTTTGTCTAAAATGTTCTCTTCAATTCTAATGTTTCTTTTTAACACGCTTTTATTAGCTTCACCTGTATGTTTGTATGTTTGTATGTTTGTATGTTTGTATGTTTGTATGTTTGTATGTTTGTATGTTTGTTTGTATGTAACCGACTCCTTTGAGCGCGTTTTTGACCCACTTTAAACGGTCAGATTTCTTTCAAACTTTGTAGATATATCGAGGACCGATGACAATACACTAAACAAATCGTGTTTTTTAGTTTTTTTAACTATTAATTTTTTTAACACGCTTTTTCTATAAAGTTTCTTTAACTTTTAATATCGTTTAACTTACAAATGGTAATTTCGTCATTCGTGTCAGAGAACAGAGTGGCGCAGTGGAAGCGTGCTAGGCTCATAACCCAGAGGTCCCTGGATCGAAACCACGCGCTAAAAATCTTTTTGCTCAATATTTTTTGTTACGCATCAATTTTATTTTATGAGGTCTGAGGATCGAAACCACGCGGCTACAAATCTTTTTGCTCAATATTTTTTGTTAGGCATCAATTTTATTTTTAATTTGCTTGAGCAGACGGCCAAAATCGGATAACACCAACACATTTGTACATATTAAGGATGGTTAATAGTTAGCAAATCGAACTAAAAAGCGATAAATAAATAATAGTTAAAAAAAAACTAAAAAAACACGCTTTTTATAAAAAACCGAACTAAAAAAATAGAAAATAAAATTTTATAAAATTAAGAATAGGGTTGAAAATTTCAATAAATATAAATTAATAATAGTGTAAATAAATAAATATATGTATTTTATTTTTTAAAAAGCGTGGGGTGCTTTCTAAGATATTATCAAAATGCTAATCACTCTACTCATGTCTGTCAATACAAAATGTATCTACAAAATATATAATATGTATATCTATTGACCCATGCACCCCACGCTTTTTAAAAATAAAATACATATATTTATTTATTTACACTATTATTAATTTATATTTATTGAAATTTTCAACCCTATTCTTAATTTTATAAAATTTTATTTTCTATTTTTTTAGTTCGGTTTTTTATAAAAAGCGTGTTTTTTTAGTTTTTTTTTAACTATTATTTATTATTATAATACCTGTTTGCGTTGGATGAAAAATGTTAGAACTATAAAAAAATACAACTAGGTACAAGCAATTCTGGGTGGCGCAGACCTGTTATGGGCAAACGTGACGTTTAACATCAGGCGAGCGGTTTGCTCGTCTCGTCACTCAATTACATAAAAAAAAAAAATAGCACCAATAAATATTTATTGTGCTCGTCAGAAATTAATCAAAATCAATATTTCATTAACTTTTTTCTATTCCCTACGTGCTTATTAATTTTTATCTAAACATTATTTTATATTAACTGTACTAGGTATTATAAAAACAATTATTCCCATATCAAATCGTTGCAAATGACTTCATCAACCACCTAGATTTGTTACCACGCTGTAATCTCAGCTGATATAAACAAAAGTTTCATCAACATAGTACAAGCACTTGGTACAACATTGATTAAAATCTATATTGTTGACAACATTTCTATCTTATTTTCAATAAAGCAAAGATAAGGAGTTACCCACTAACTGTCTGTCAAGATAACGTAGATTTTCTAAGACCTTGACGACCAATTGACAGAATCAGATGTTTTTCTTATTGTGGTAGCAAATTCGAGAGTTCTATGAAAGTTGAGTAATAATGACGAGCATTATCTAAAGGGGCGTGTATTTTGTAAGTATGCATGCAGGTTATGACTGAATAATTGAGGCTGAATAACTGAAGCAGAAGATGAACCAATGAAAGAAATGAATTAGATCGAAAAAAAATTGAGAGGGGCTTGGGCTTGGGCTTGGGCTTGGGCTTGGGCTTGGGCTTGGGCTTGGACTTGGGCTTGTGCTTGTGCTTGGGCTTGGGCTTGGGCTTGGGCTTGTGCTTGTGCTTGGGCTTGGGCTTGGGCTTGGGCTTGTGCTTGTGCTTGGGCTTGTGCTTGTGCTTGGGCTTGGGCTTGGGCTTGGGCTTGGGCTTGGACTTGGGCTTGTGCTTGTGCTTGGGCTTGGGCTTGGGCTTGGGCTTGTGCTTGTGCTTGGGCTTGTGCTTGTGCTTGGGCTTGGGCTTGGGCTTGGGCTTGGGCTTGGACTTGGGCTTGTGCTTGTGCTTGGGCTTGGGCTTGTGCTTGTGCTTGGGCTTGGGCTTGTGCTTGTGCTTGGGCTTGTGCTTGTGCTTGTGCTTGTGCTTGGGCTTGGGCTTGGGCTTGGGCTTGGGCTTGGGCTTGGACTTGGGCTTGGGCTTGTGCTTGGGCTTGTGCTTGTGCTTGGGCTTGGGCTTGGGCTTGGGCTTGTGCTTGGGCTTGTGCTTGTGCTTGGGCTTGGGCTTGGGCTTGGGCTTGGGCTTGTGCTTGTGCTTGTGCTTGGGCTTGTGCTTGTGCTTGGGCTTGGGCTTGGGCTTGGACTTGGGCTTGGGCTTGGGCTTGGACTTGGGCTTGTGCTTGTGCTTGGGCTTGTGCTTGGGCTTGGGCTTGTGCTTGGGCTTGTGCTTGGGCTTGGGCTTGTGCTTGGGCTTGTGCTTGTGCTTGGGCTTGTGCTTGGGCTTGGGCTTGGGCTTGTGCTTGGGCTTGGACTTGTGCTTGTGCTTGGGCTTGGGCTTGGGCTTGGTCAACAATATAGGTAACCGATTCGCTGCGCTACTTCATTTCGCACTTGAAGTGGCGCCTTATGTGGAGTGTAAGACGACACTGAAGCACCAAAGTGGACCCAAATCATTTTTATCTCGTAGTACTTAATGATGAATACGTCGAATGAAGCATCGTTGTCACAAGGTTTTGAGTGAAAACATTTACTGCGTATTTCTAAATAACTATTTATGACAAGGCTCGGCGCAAACGGGCTACAGGCCGCCACTATAGGCTAGTGGCTGAAAAAGCTAAAACTAGCAGCAGCGGCAGCTAAGGCATACCATAGCCACACATACTGTGGCCACTGATCTGATCTGATCGTGGTCTCTTTGAGACAGCAGTGGCCACAATATGTAGTCGGTTGCCTTCTTTTTTAGGTATCCTTTACCGTTTTGTGAGGCTCGTTGCAATTGACGTTTCGCCGTCAAAAGTCACGTTACGCGACCAATGCTGAAGCAAGTGGCCGGACAATCTGGACATCACTATACAGGGCTAAAGAAAAAGGTATGCTATCCCGAAAAGGGCTCATTATGAACAACTTACTATGGGACCAACCCGGAAATCGCGAAAATAAAAACAGCTGCTCCATAGGAAAACGTCAACGACACTCGACAAAATTGTTGGAGCACGAGATTTTTCCTCGTGAGTACTGTAGCAGTCCTTAATAAAAGTTTATCGAAATGACGAGTAGGTACTATTAGCTTTATTCGGCTTAGCATACTCTTTCCTTATGACCCTGTATGTACATCTGACTTGTCACCGACCTCTGGTTGCTGTAATCAGTGGCCTGTGTACGCAGAGCCTAAAACAGAAACACATAGCCGCTTAGCCGGTTTGATCTACATTCTACACATCTGCCGTCCACTATCTATAATGCCTTTAAGCCTCAAAACCAAGTTTGGAGATATCAGCAAAAAACGCGGGAGATGTTTAAAATGAATGCTACTTTATAACGATAAACTTTATAGGAGACTTCCTGACATAGAAATACATGTTTTTTATAGTACTTTCTAATAAATGTACTTTAAAATGAATACACCTGTTTATTTAAATGTAAAATACATTTTTTGCTTTATAGCCGTGCTTTAAATTTTGATAAAAGTGAAAACCAAACGCTAAAATGCAGTTAAGTTCACCGTAACGGCATTTTAGCATAGTGTTTTTAGGTAACTGATTATTGAAATTTATGTTTCATAAAATTAACTTAAATTACTTAACTAAAATGCCGTTAATGTATTTTAGCCACATTCATAACAAGCATTAAGGATAACTTATGTAAAAAAAAATATTTAAGCCGTTAATTACATTCAAATACATAGCTTTTAAGCAGTTAAACATAAAACATCTGGGACATAGCCACTATTTAGTTAAGCATTTACTACTATTAATTGAGAATACCATTTCAAAATAAGTTAACTTGAAAAATAAAACTACAACTATCAAAATTAAAAGATATGTTTATTATTGAATTTTGCTATTCTAGTTAAAAAGAATGTATTATATACATACCCATAATATTCGGTTTCTGCTACATATATATTATAGAATAAATAAACATAATAATAAATTAATAAACCTTACAAATAATTTGGGGATTGGTTTAGTAATATTCTAACTCTTATCAGACTTTTTAAAATATGGCTTTGAGGTCCTTATCAAGTAAGTTTACAATACAAAAGTATACACACAATAAATCGCTCTTACATTACCTACAATTATAAAATGTTCAAGCGCTTCTTGTTTTCCTCGAGGTCTATCGCCTGCGTCCACACGCTTGAGGCATACATGATGATGGGTTCCACCACTGCGACGCAGATGGTTCTCGTGATCGCGTTCTTTAGACCCCAGGTCACTTTCGCCGCACGTGCAATCTGTTTGGAGATATCCGCCACCTTTTTACACTGGGCTTTCATGTGTGAGCCTACGATTGATCAACAGGCAGCAGCTTGACTTCTTCGACGAGATTAAGCTGGATGCCAGACATGACCAGGTTTGGGGGTTCGTACTTCAACTTTTTGATGAAGAGCATCGCATTAGTCTTCTGCGCTGCAAAGTTGAGCTTGTTACGTTTTCCCCATTTCACGATCATGTCACACGATGATGTTTGACTGTGAACCTGTGAACACGAGAACAACGTCATCCGCGAAGGCTTGACAGTATACTCCCTCTGCTTCCAGCAGTCGCAGCAGCGAGTCTAGGATTACGTTCCAGAAGGTGGGTCCGCCGATAGATCCTTGGACACACCCTTTGGTAGTTTTGCTCTCGTGTGCTGCTCCTGCATAGTTGACTTTGACTTTTCGGTCATTGAGGTATGAGTTTACCATCTCGAAGAGGTTTTTTGGGCACCTCTTCTTCGCTAGATTGTCTTTTAGGGCGGGCCAACATGCATTGTCGAATGCGCCCTCTATATCCAGGGAGACTGGGAATACGATGTTTTTGCTGTTTACTCCTTTTTTGATGTGCTCTACCAGGTCATAGAGGGCGTCTTCGGTTCTTCGTTGGGGCATGAAACCGTACTGTTTCTGACTGATGGTCGGGAGGAGATGCCATTGGAATCGGAGACCTATAGGACGGTATGACTTCGGATGTGTGTAATCTGTTTTACCGGGTTTGCGTAGGATAATCACGTGCGCCGCTTTCCACTGCTTGGGGAAGTACCTCAGCAACAAGCATTTGTTTGCTATCGCTAAGAAGATTTCCCGTTCGCTTCGGATGGCTGCAGCGCAGATGTCTACGGTGAGCCCGTCGGTTCCGGGGGCTTTTTTCGGGTTTGATGAAGTAATGAGTAAAATCATGAAGTAAAACGACAATAATTATAGCAAATATCAATAACACACTGGCGAAGATCTTAAATAAATTACTGCGTTGAAACCACTGTTTATCTTGCAGAATAAAACGATAGACTCGCCATTACAAAGTAACACTAAAACCAGACATCTTTTTTGACGATTAACGCGGGAGTCACAAGTCTACCACTAACTAGATAATGATTATCAGATCTAGTTCTTTGTTCTACGGTGATAATATTAGTGTAACAAAAAAAAAATAAAGCGCGGGGTGATGGCAGATAACGGCGTTTTAATTAAGGAATGCTGCTTAACGTCTTTTAAGTTGAGGAAATATATAAAAAAATATACATTTTAATTTTCGAATTTCTTTTGACGACTTGCAAGTGTATTAAATTGTATAATGGAATAAGGTGAATCCTTATCTAAAAAACGGTTAAGCGACCTTAACGTCTTTTATTCGAAGGTTTTTCTTGTAACTGTGTTTTAGTTAAGGAATTTTTCAATAAATTAAAACACACCTCAACTTAAAAGTAATTAAAGTACTTTAGCTATGTTTTAGCATACAAAACACAATAAACGGCTTTATAGGTAAGCAATTATTTGATATTTTAATACATATTTATGTCGTTATGGGATTATAGCGGCTAGTTAGTTAGATAATGTTATATGACGACTTTATAGACGTGTAATACAAAAGCTTTGGGCAAGTATGGAGGATTGCAGGCAGTCGAGGGAGGCCTTCCCGTTACTAAACCGGAGAACCTCCCGAAAGCTCCTCAGCCTAAAACGGGACAAGCTCCGACTTTTCGTCGGAATAGTCACCGGACATTGCCCATTAAACAAACACCTATTTACTATAGGTGTTACAGATAGCCCCCTGTGCAGAGGATGCATGGAGGCGGAAGAAACGGCCAAGCACGTGCTCATGGAGTGCGAAAGCGTGGCGTCCCAGAGAGCGAAGTTCCTGGGAAAACCGGGAACCCTGCGGGAGGCCTGCAGCGTGACACGCAAGCTGCTGGACTTCCTGGAGGACATCGGGTGGCTGGAGTAGCCGCCGTCACCCGCTCACGCAAAAAGGGCCGACGTACGGCCTAGTTGCGGAAAAGAGCCCGCTCACCAAGTACCAAGTACCAAGTAGTAGACGTGTAATATTGAAAAGAAATGTCATGTAGCGGCGTTTGTGCTATTCTTATCTTAGGACCTATGACAGATAGGAACACGTTTGTTAGACAGGTAGATAGAGAATTTTAAACTCTATCCTATCATGTTTAAAAGTAAAAATCGACCCCCTGTGGCTTAACGGCTTTATAGTTAGTGGACGGCAGACATATTATCAACCAATCAAAAACAGGGTTCTACAGAAAGGGTATCCTAAGCCGAAAAGTACTCATAGTACTCATCATTAAAAAATAAAACCTTTTACTATGGAACCAACCCGGAGTTTGCGAAAAAAAAATTAGGTGTCACATAAATGTCAAGTGTCGTAATTTTTCTATGGAACAGCTGATTTATTTTTTTCTTGAATTCCGGATTAGTCCCATTATAAAAATTGTTCATAATGATGAATACTACGAGCCCTTTTCGGCTTAGTATGTCCTTTCTGTATAACCCTGTATAATCTTCTATAAATATTCAACATTATATTGCTACTGTTTCTACTCTCATGCATATTGCATGACATCAATGCTATGTTTGGTAAGGTCATGGCGAATCTTGACAGAATCTTAAGGAGAGATAATTTTACCTGTTGCTCTATGTCTAGGCAGGGGTTCCCAACCAGGGGGGGCATGCCTCCATTGGGGGGCGTAGGGAGATGTCAAGGGATGCGAGACACGTTTGTGTCTTAAAAGATAAAAAATAGCACTTCTACAATAAAACCTCTGGAATCAGATGGTGTTCTTAAAATAGAATAAATTTTTCTCGGCAATTCAAAGTAACTAAAAATATGAAACCGGACGACAATTTGAAAGCTGACATAAAAAAAACTTGAAAAAGTTAGGGGGGCATGAACGTAATCATTTATTCTCCAGGGAGGCTCCACGCAAAAAAACGTTGGGAAACCCTGTATCTAGAGAATGGCACTTACGACTCACTACGGCAGGCCCTCACCACAGGGTCAGGCACCTGACCAGGCGGCCTCATTGCTACATTGCTAGTAACCACTTTTACTAGTATGCTGCCCTGGACGAACGGACCTATATTAAATTGCCCACATAAACCCTGGAGCGGTACCTCAAAAAAACGATTGAATTCTGCTTTTTCACGTATCAGATGCGTAATTTTTAATCTATCAGATTCATTACAAAACAGAAAAAAATGTTTTTGAGTTTATGAGGGCAGTATATAAAGGGCTTATACAGGGTTATAAGGAAAGGGTATGCTAAGCCGAAAGGGCGCTTAGTACTCTGTTCCACAAAATAATGTCAATGACACTAGACAAAATTGACAATATTTATGACAAATAGCAGCTGATTTGTTTTTGCGATTTCAGGGTTGGGTCCCTAGTAAAAGTTATTCATAATGATGAGTACTTTTAGCTTTTTGTGGCTTAGTATACCTTTTTCTTATAAACCTGTATATGGTAAAGGTGCAACCCAACAGGATGCAAGGTATCTTCCTTTATGTTCATCTGCCACGCTCGAGTAAATCCTAAAATCCCCAAGTGGGGTTGTTTGCAAAGATATTTATCCATTGTTCATTTGTACAATGAGTTTACGTCACTTTACAGTTTGAAAATAAACAATATTAAAAATAATGCCCCAGTTTCAAATCTCATTATTTCCCAAAATAACGTGGATTATTACAATTAATTATTTAACCACAATAAGTTAATTACACGCTTGCAAGAAAAGTTGTTGATAATATTGAAAACAAACGATTGCAAAAGGCATCTATTGGTTGGCCTTGATGTTATCATGAAGGTTCAGTATAAATAAACCTTATGCTTGCAACAATAAGGATCATATTCGAGTGTTTAGAACTGTGTGACAAAACGTGCTTTAGTTATAGTCCGACGAAATGCTGAGATCAGTCGGATTTCAGGTGTCACAGAATCACTATCGAGTTCTGAATTTATAAAAACAAATAAAAGTAAATAAAAAAATTTAAACTTGATATGTGAGTGTTAAATTAAATTGTTTGTTTTAAAGTTAATTTGGAAAGGTATGCAAACTATTTGTTTTTTATGTTATATTTTATTTTTTTTTGTTTTCGTTATTTTAATTCATCATTCTCATGAGCCTTTATTATGAAAGTATAGCAACAAAATATTCTTTGGCAACCAAAATTATAATAATATGTAGGTACTTAAGGTAGGTAGTAATTCAACAATAGGTAGGTTTCCTCCGACTTAAATTACGTGTTTCAGGTAATTTAATTGTTAACAACGTCATTGCATTCGGTATCAAGTTAATGTGCAGTTAACAAAAATAGAGTTGCAACTAATTGTTATGTTTAAGCAACGACCTTCATAACAAATTAAAAAAATTGAAGGTTAAGAGATGAACCAGATACCTATTGTTAAGCTTTTTTTTTATTCAATAATAGGCTTGCGTTTGACCGCCGTCTCGCCTGATGGTAAGCAATGCGGTCTACGATGGAGCACGCGCGCCTAGAAGGAACAGATTTACTCGCGACTTGAAGACACCCAAATTATATCTAGTTTTAAATTGTGCAGTCAACAAATAGTAACTAATTATAAAATTGTGCTCTATACCTTTATTTAAGCTACGACCTTCATAACAAACAAAAAAACTGAAGGTCAAAGAGATGCACCAGTTTAGTTCAAGCCAGTGTTAAAATATCTCAAATATTAAATTGTAATAAATAAAAGCCTTAGACTAAAACCTGACACCTAACTCGGCCAAGGGCGACTTGAACTCTTGCAGAGGGTTTTGAACCATCACCTAAAACACCAGAACGTAAATCGACTGCTGCTATGAACACGAAACTTCAAAATCACAATTTATTTAATTGGATTAATTATGTTATACTTTTAGAAAACAAATAATTGTACAATTTTTTATTCACATTTGTTAAATTGAATTAATTTCTACTTTCATTGTGCGCACTGCCAGAGTATGGAATACTTTGCCCGAGTGGGTCTTTCCGAAAGATATAATTTGGGTCTTCAAGTCTCGAGTGTATCGGTTCCTTCTAGGCAAGCGAGCTCCATCGTAGACCGCATCATTGCTTACCATCAGGCAGGATGGTGGTCAAACGCAAGCCTATAATTGAATTTCATTTTTTTTTATAAAATTGATATTACGAATTTCAACTTATTCATTTAGGTCAAATTTTGACTTTAAGTTGCTCTCCTGTAAAAAATGCTATTTGTTGTTTCGATACTATTCATAGTGGCAGTCGAAATGTGAATGTGTTCTTCCATTGAGTTCGAGGTTCTTAACAAAAGCCTGTTTTCTTTAATCTGTGAAAATTTGAACGGGTTACCTATAACAAGACAATAACTCTTTATTGACACCACAAACTCACAAATCAAAGGAAATCGCAAACATAGTAAAAATAGTAAAATACAACAGAGAAAGGCATAAAAGGCGGTTTTATCGCCCATTTCAGATCTAAAAATATTATACGGTCGAACTGAGGGTAGTTCCCAGCTTGACAGTGTAGGTTTAGTAACCCTACAAACAAGAACATTATTTTTACAAAACAAAAACCGACTTCAAAAGACCGACTATTGAGTTATTCATCTATTTGTCGCGCACGTACTTAATGCAAATTTAAGACTTATATGGTTTTCTCATGGATGCCATTATCAGAACTGGACTAAATTGAAATGGGACCAAATGGGAAGCGTCAGCTTTCTAATAAAAAAAGAATTATCAAAATCGATTCACCCAGTCAAAAGTTATGAGGTAACAAACATAAAAAAAAACAAAAAACAAACAGACGAATTGATAACCTCCTCCTTTTTTGAAGTCGGTTAACAATAGTGATCGCGATTTTTTCGATAATATAAACAACTAGTTAAGCTACCGATTCTGCTCGATCGCATAAACTAGTATTTTAAAGCAACTGATTTTTCTTGAGGAAAGATATCGATAAACTAAGCTTATCGATTATTTGGCTCAAAACTTCAACAACAACAAAAAACTTCATGTTGACAATTTTATCTAAATCGTAACATCCTGTTATTTAGACGTAGTACTTAAAACATAGATTTTTTTAATGTAATTGAGTGACGAGACGAGCAAATCGCTAGCATAGGTAAGTAACATAAGTTATATCAAACATACGCACTAAAACCATCTTACAAATCCTACTGGAAGGATCACTCTTATTTTATACTACTCTTTTATTCCTACTTTTAAAAGTAATAAACGACTTAAAAGAAAAAAATACTCGATAAGCCTAATAAAAAGCTTTCATCTACAAAGATTCAATAAATCCAGTACATACGTATTCTAAACTTTTATTATATGAGACAGCTCAGCAATTGAGAACTCTACGCTTTTGTTGAGAATTTCAATTTAATACCGGCGAGAAAGCAGTGATATTTGGACATTTGTTTCTTACTAGTTGAATAAAATAACGTTTTAAAACATTCACTATTTCATCTACGACATTTTTGTAACATTGAAATAGCATTTAGAAAGAAAGTGCCCGGGAACTCGGCGGTTTTATTAGAGAGCCTCAGATTTTCAAAGTTTTTAGGAGATTTAAAAGTTTTTAGAAGACAGATATTTTCTAAATCTAATTCTAAATTTCTAAATTCTTTTATTGAATTCTTTTTTGGCGTAGAGTAGGAAGGTAAGGTGGGGTAGGTAACAAACAACGCTGATCGTTGCAGGTCGGGAAGACCTGGTTTTTGACCTATATACCCTCAGATCAAGTAAAAAGGCAGATAGATTAGATCCAAGTGAAGCCAAAAACTACCCTACTGCCCGTGTACGTATACTTCAAGCACATATTGACGCATAAAAACTACCCGAATCAATCGACAGTTGATCAGAAAACGTGGACAAGAAAAATAAATAAATAAAATGATGATAAATAAATTAAACACAGTAAAAAATACGCAAAAGTAAAAAAAAAAACGTCTGATTGAATAACTTTACACGTGTCTACATAAAGTTAGTAACATCTCATGGAATACTTATACATCATAATTTTTAGGTTTTAATTTCGAATACAAAAATGTTTCGGGTAGTTTTTGGCTTCACTTGTATCTAAGGCGGGAGACTATACTGCCTTTCTACTTGATCTGAGTATATACCTATATAAATAACAAGCTGCCTTCAGGCACCCTTCAACGACAGAGCTAGTCGATAGAAGTGGGTGCACTCAGCCTACTAAATCTAATTTTTTGTATAAAAGAGTAACTTTGTCTGTTTGTTTGTTAATCCGTGACGCTGAAACGGATGAATGGAATTGGGTGAAGTTTGAAATAGAGATAGATTTTACCTTGGATTAACAAATAGGCCACGGCTAGGAATTTTCATCACAATTATTACCGTGTAGGTGAAACCACGGGACACGGCTAGTTTTTCAATAAAAACAACAAAACTCTCGAACTTGTCCTTGTGAGTCTCGTCCATTGTCGATTTCCATGTGATAAAACAAATTATGAATACGTTTCCAATGTGCTAAATAAGTGCATATAGGCAGAGTGTCCTAGCCCTAGTTCCGGAGTTCTTAGGCCGCCTGATGGCCTCTGATATAATTTTGTTTTTATTAATAAAACAATGAAATAGCTTAAGATAGCTCTTAGCGATAAAGCTGCCAGTTGTCGCACTAGTTTTAAGTGTTATAATCCTTTTGTATGTAATTTATGGTGTGAACAATAAAGAGTCTATCTATCTAGCTCTAGCTTTTTTCTTTGTATCTTAAAGATTATTGTTATAGGATAAACCACCGGGCCTACAACTTAGCGTGTCCTCTGAACCTAGGTAGCGTGGTTAAGGGTTAATTACCCGTAACGAGTACAGTAGGGAGTCAGTAAAATAACATACTCGGCCGAGCAAACAAATCATGGTTTTAGCGACTGTCTCACCTCGTCAAACTGTTTTTACAAACCGAGTACTCGGCCGAGGGCACTGTCTCGCCAATGTACTCGTTATGTGTAATCAAACCTATTAGAGAGTAAGTAAGTTACTTAGTGACGAAACACCGATGCAATGGCAAAAACATATAACAAGACAAACATACGTGAAACCAAAATTAAAATAACTAACCTGTCTAGAGGAGTCGTCACTCAAAGTTAGTTCTTCGAAATGTACAACTACTGACTGTTTATCAGGAAGGGGTATGCTAAGCCGAAAAGGGCTCGTAAGGCCCAAGTTTGAAGGCTTTTTAAGACAGATCTAAATTTTCTAAAACTATTGGCATCCTTGTCTAATGGCTTGCAATGATAATGACAGATATATTTTTAGTTAGTTTAGATCTGTCTTATAATGCCTTCAAACTTGGGCCTATTGTACTCATATTATGAACAAGTTTTACTATGGGATTAACCAGGATTTTCATTTATTTTTTATTCTGTAAGTAATACATTTGCATTTGCATTTGACTGCCAAATATAAAAAAAATGATAATATTAATTAAATAAAATATAATAACACGCGAAAAAAAAAAATGTTGATCCTTAGAAAAATGTCAATGACACTCGACAAACCCTGTATTTGACCATAATTGAACGGTTTTAAATAAAGAGTTATTTACACAGTTATCTACCTACAACGTTACGCTACAAAATATACAAAGTACATTACAACAATCGACCGACAATTACTATAAAGCCATTGAAGCTGCATTGTGTCGCATATGTCACATAATAATAGGTCGTATAATAAAGTTTGCGGCATTTTTATCATTCCTAATGTACAGGGTTATAAGGAAAGGGTATGCCAATAAGGGTTCATAGCAGGTACTCATACTAGTAGGTACTACCCGAAATTCTTATAAAAAAAAACTGCTGTCCCATAGAAAAATGTCAATGACACTCGACAAAATGTATGGAACAGCTAAAATTTTTTCACGAATTCCGGGCTGTCCAATAGTAAAAGTTGTACATAATGAATATTATGACCCCTTCCGGTTTAGCCCTTTCTACGTTTTTCTAGACGTAAAAAGTAATACAGGGTCCGCATCATGAGCTCTTAACGTAAGCCAGCTTCGCTCCTGTGTGAAATACTGCTGCCATCTTTGGGACGGTTCAGCCAAATACCAGCTCGAAGCTCTTGATTCGGTAGATCGGCGCGCTGTTCGACTAATTGGCGATAAAATTAATTAATTAATTAATTAATTGAGAAGTTAGTGGATAAAAAGCTACACAGTCTTGAGCACCGCCGAAGGGTAGCGTGCCTGTCAATTTTTTACAGGATTCATTTCGGAGAATGTGCTTCAGAGCTTCATGACCTGATTCTGCCATCCCCTTTCCACTACAGGACAAGTAGAAAGATGCCTTTCTACCACCCTTACACCGTGGATTTCCCTTGGATTCGTACAAAACGGTTCGAATCTACGTTTTTGATTCGTACAGCCAAGGAATGGAACAAACTGCCGGCTTCCTTGTTCCCTGCGAGGTACAATCTTAGGCTTTTCAAGGTCAGAGTGAATAGATATCTAAGTCTGCGTGCTTCATCTTCGACCACATCGTCGCTTACGATCAGGCGAGTTGGTGGTCAAACGCGGACTAGCTCACGTTAAAAAAAAGCCTGAATTGAATCGCGTTGTCTTTTGTCTCACTTCTTCTCTAGTATTTATTATTTTTTACTATTTGGATGATGCCTCATCTCCTTAGATCACCGAAGTCTTACATACTAGATCGATGCCTTAGATTAATTTTCTTTGATACTCACACATCAAAACTTTGCAATTCGTGCCACATTGTTTGCAACACATTTTCATAACTTTTCCAATATGCAGTTTACAAATTCACTCGTAGTTTAATATCTCCCGAGTTTGATGACAATCTCTTGACAGTTACCGAAGTGGTTTATAAGTGATTTATCTTAAGTAATATGAGAGTTGAATTAGTTTGAGGCAAGTGGCTAACCCTGGGGTGCTAGGTCGGGTAACCTCCTCGTGGTGCACCCTGGGCAACAGCGTGCGGTAATACTGCAGCTTTTATGCAGTATTACCGCACGCTGGCAAATAACCCGACACGATGGGCCCATCCGCGTGTCCCTCTGACTAGCAGAGGGCACAGCGTGATGGCTTGGACGGTGGCGTTGCTGCCACCAGGGGGGTTTTCCTTGTGCTCCTCGCCGCATGTGGGTTGCGGTCGGGAGTGCAAGGAAAGGAGGAGGGTGGACGCTGGAAGCGTGTGCCGCATGGGGCCTCCCAGCGGCATACACTTTCGGCCTACATAGGCCGGGATCTCTCGTTGCCGAGCGTGGTGAAAGCCGTGCTCGGCGGCGAGAGATCGTGCCAGGCCGGGGTCTCCTTCTGCGAAGAGGTGATGACGCAGAAGGAGGCCGCGGAGCGGGTCAGAGAGGATGACGCCCGATCTGACCCGCTCCGGCGCAGACGAGGGAGCGAGGAGGCGGTTCGCCCGTATCCTCGCTCCTCTGCAGTGGGGTTGCCGGGAGAGTCGGGGGACTCTCCCGGCCTGCACGACCCCACACTGACTGTCTGGGGGGTGATCCTGGGGAACAGGGTCACCCCTCCATATACGCGGGGGGCCCTAATCGGGCCCATCGCCGGGGCGAGGTGGCGATTGCTAACGCGACCCCACCTTGCCCCATCTCAGGCGGATGCCGAACACCCCAGTGGTTTTAGTGGGTATGCCGCCGCAGGGCGGAGACTCCCACATAACCAAACTGCCTCCCCCAGGGCGGGTTTAAAACTAGTGCATCAACTGGCGGCATTATCGCATAGAGCGATCTCTTCCAGGCAACCTTAGTATGGAAAGGATATTTAGAACTTTACTACTACTGGATAATTTTATTGGCTTTTTAGGGTTCTGAACCTCCTTCGGGGAAAAACCTTTAAGGCAAGACTTGTGCGTCTATCCGTCTGTACATCACAGGCAATTATTGATTTATTGATAGGCTTGCGCTTGACCGCCATTTCGCTCGATGGTAATCAATGGTGCGATGGAGCAAGCCTGCCTAAAAATAAACAATTCGCTCTCTACTTGAATACACCCAGACCTCTGACCTCAACGGCCTCTGACATGGTTTATTGATTGGTGATTGTAATGGGATAAACAACCGTGCTATCCGATCTACGAAAGCTCTGTTGTAAATGCCAACCGCGGTCACCCATTACCTTACATAACGTAAAGAAATCGTGATGAAAATATTGTTAAACTTACTAAAATGCCTTTTAGTTTAGATGTAACACTAAAATGCTAAAAATGATGGATTGATAATTTTTTATTTTAATTTTTCAGGTAATCACGCAAAATGGCGAAAGAAAAAAGCAATAGCATGGAGATAGACAATTTCAAATCCACGTTAGTATTCTAGAATATAATTTAGATGATTGCCAATTAACTAGATTTTTTAACAGATATGGATATCTTATAATATAATATCTTTTTTTTTAACAAGCTGTTCATACCTGAAGCGACATGAACAGACCCCCGATCATTCCAATTCTGTCTTGGGCTCGGCCTGTTAAGGGGCTAGCACAATTAAGTTAAACGTTTCACACTCATAGCTCCCACTAGGATAAATCCTGTATCGGGGATGCCAATGCCATGGAACACAAAGACAAGGATAACTAACACTAAGACCCAGAACAGATATTTAAATCCGTCATTCAAACATCTGCCCGACCAGGAATCGAACCCGGGACCGCTGGCTGATATGGGCGATTGTTTTTATAAATAAATAAATTTAGGCACCGATCCACGGCCAAAATTGACAAATCCGACCTTCGATCTTTCATCAGCTGACCTTGGGCCATGAAACGATGTGACCAGACGCGATCAACCGAGACGCTTCGAGAAAATCAAGCGCACGGTTTCTATTGTATTCGAGGGCCGTGATTTACTAAGTACCATCTGTACTGTTCGTGACGTGAATCGATTAATCCTACTAATATTATTAATGTCAATGTTTGGATGTTTCTGGCTCAAACACGCAATAGTGGCTTCATCATCGTCATATTATATGCAACCTTTAATCCTGCCACTGCTGGGATACAGGTCTACCCTCGAAGGGTGATTAGGCCATATTCCACCACGCTGGCCAAGTGCGGATTGCTGGAATTCACATACATTCAAAAGTGGCTTGAATGGATGAAATTTTGTATGAAGGTACCTTATACCATGAATTAACATTAAGCTATTTTTTATCCTGGAAAATGCGGGTGAAACCCCCGGCGCACCGCAAATTTTGTACCATGGATAAAAGTTTGAAAAATGACTATTGTTCTTATGCCAGCATTAATCAATGGGTATGCTAAGCCGAAAAATACTAATAGTATAGTACCTACTCATCATTATGAACAACTTTTACTAACCAAGAATTCGCGAAAAATAAATCAGCTGTTCTATAGAAAAATGTCAATGACACTCGACAAAATGCTTAGAATATTTTTTTTAAGAATTCCGACCTGGGCCTATAGTAAAATTGTTCATAATGATGAGTACTATGAGCCTTTTTTGGCTTAGCATACCCTTTCCTTATAACCCTGCATAACTAGTTCCAAACATAAACTACCAACATTAATTATTATAGTTGAAGGAATAATACTTATCAGTCGGTGTCCGGGATTTTTTATAGGTACTGTTTTGTTTTTCTCTTGTGTTGTTTTCACTTTTGTTGACTGCCATAGAATCAACTTCACAAAGTTAAATCTTCTTACTGAAATATTAAAAGTATAAAAGTTATTCGTAGCTTAAAAATTATAAAAAATAAAACGCAAAAAACGCAAAAATAAATTATAAATAACGCAAATTAACGCAAACGCAAATTATAAATAATCATACGCAAGGTTGATTATAAAATGATCTCTGAATGTACTCGTAAGTGTAAAACTAAACTAACTAACCAGACTAGCCAAAGGAATACCTAATTTATCTTTCTAGCCAAAAACTTTGACTTTGCTTGACAAAAAACTGGCCAAGCGCGAGTCTCGTGCAAAGCGGGTTCAGTACCACCACAGTAAGAATAAAAACCGTCAAATACAAACACATTTAATAAGGACTTGCTATGAGTGATTTTGATTTTATTTTGTTAAATAGTAGAACTAGAGACATAAATCATAGCCAAATAATTATTTGAAACTTTCTACTAGCTTTATTACGTTTTATGTAAACCAATCAGCTTTTTAACACAGTCACATTTCAAACAGACAGATGGACAGCATCGGCTAAGACCTGCCCAGTTGACACCTTCTGGGTAAGGAACTCTAAAAAGAGTGACCCGTGTTCACCCCCGTAATCGGCAGCTTTAGTTTATGTCTGGCCATTTTTGAAGGACAGAGAAGTTAATTTGAAAAAAAATATCGTTTTAGTGACAACGTACAGTAATATAACAACGTTGGGAAAACTGTATTAGGTAATTTTTTTAAATTACCTACTTTTATCTCACGTACCTAAATGTGAGCGGTCAACTGAAAAGAGACTCGAGACCCTATTCTGGCAAGTGAGATACTATCTCGGTCACTGTCGCTCTTATTAGAAATGTCATGACAGTGAGAGTGAAAAAGTCCATCTCGAGCGCCCAAGAATAGGGTCCCTGGCGGTAAAATAATTAGTTTCGAGATGAACGCGTTCAAAGTTTGGAGTTGGCAACAAACATGTGCAGAAAATCTTTTGAAATAAATTTAAAAATATAAAACACGTCCACCTAAAGTTGAAAATGCTCTAAAAATATGAATTTGAGAGATCACCAGCTTTAAATCATAAAAAAGTCCAAATTCTCGCCAAGTATGTGTTAATTCGTCCGAGTTTACCTGCATACGTCCGGAGAAGAAATTCAATGGCGTATGTGAATTCACCAACCCGCACTTGGCCGCCGTGGTGGAATACGCCTAATCACCCTTTGAGGGTAGACCTGTATCCCAGCAGTGGGAGAATTAAAAGGTTGATAGTGAAATGTATTATTGTGTAATTTTGTAACAGTAAATAAGTCATTAGATCAGCTCAATTTTTTTTTTTTTTTTTACATCGAACTAGGCATGCATTTGACCGCAATCTCACCTGATGGGAAGCGACGATGTGGTCGAAGATGTAGCACGCTTGCCTAGGAAAAACCTATTCACTCTATTTCTAAATATCCCCCGGGTTGTACTTTCTAGGAAAAACAGACGCGGGCAGTGAGTTCCATACCTCTGCCGTTCGGATTAAAAAATACGAATGAAAAGGCTTAGCTCAATGCTCTATTCATATAAACATCATTGCTGCAATTATGAGTAACATTTATATGTTCAAAAATTTCAGTGTGTATTGTATTTTAATTTGTTATTATAATTGGAAGGGCTTACTATAAAATTAATTATTGTTATAATTGAAAGGGCTTACTATAAAATTGAAGACTTCGTCTGTGATAAAGTCTCTTTACGTAAATTGTATTTAGACTGTAATAATAATACTTGATTGATTATATACCTACTATTGTAGTTATTTTATACATTGATATTTTGACATTGCAATTATTTACATATTTTGTTTTGACATTCTAATAATATTATTTTCTTTGACATTTAATTTATTGTGTATTAATTTATTCGTAAAAATTTTATTAGACATTCATAAGTGTCTTGACTGATTATACCTACTATTGTAGTTATTTTATACCTTGATATTTTGACATTGCAATAATTTATATAATTTTTTTGACATTCTAATAATATTGTTTTCTTTGACATTTAATTTATTGTGTATTAATTTATTCGTAAAAATTGTATTTGACATTCATAAGTGTGCATTGATGTACCCATATTTGAATAAATTATTTTGAATTTGAATTTTGTTAGTCAAATAAATGTGTGGAACATGTCATGGTTTAACAAAAGTACAGAAATTTGTACGGACATTCAATTTTTGCATGTGAAATGTTGGAAATTGTATGCCAAGCTCGCAAATTAAAGAATTACTTGTATTTTCGATGATTTTTCATGCTTGAAAAGTTATTCAAATTATCACTACGATATTCGATATTCGACTTATATTCGATTGTAAATGCGATTTTTCGGTTGAAAACTTCTAATAGGCGCTGAAAATGTAATTTGTATAAAGAACAATGAACCAAAAATTTTGAAAAAGACAACCTCAAAAGACAAAATTCAAGGACAAAAGTCAAAAGACGACCTGTTTGGTTCAGTGGTTACATATCCGCCTTATAAGCCAGAGGTCTCGGATTCGATTCCTGGTTGGGCAGATGTTTGAATGATGAATTTAAATATCTGTGCTGGGTCTGGGAGTTAGTTGTCCTTGTCTTTGTGTGTTCCTTGGCATCCCCGACACAGGATTTATCCTAGTGCAAGTATGAGTGTGAAACGTTTGTTACTTGTTTATTATTTCTCATAAGACTCACACGACTATATAATGATAACGCTAACAAATGATAATAAGTTATTAATCAATCTTAATATATATAAATCTCGTGTCACAATGTTTGTCCTCAATGGACTCCTAAACCACTTAACCGATTATAATAAAATTCGCACACCATGTGCAGTTCGATCCAACTTGAGAGATAGGATAGTTTAAATCTCAAATTATAGTCGCAATTTTAATTTATTGCAAATTATATATACCTATACTGATAATTTTTACTATAAATTGACAAGTTAGCATCAACATACTACGGTTGCTATAGTTACGCAATGGCTTTTGACAGGACAACGTCTGTCGAGTCAGCTAGTAAATAATAAAAATAAGAATTTTGATAGCAAAACAAGCTATAGCAAACCGGAACAAAACCCGTTGACACCTCATTTATTATGCAAACCGCAGTGTGTGGAATGCTCTGCCTGAGTGGTTGTTCCCCGATGGTTATAATAGGGGTGTCTTCAAGTCGAAAGTAAATCGGTATCTTCTAGGCAAGCGTACTCCATAGTAGGCCGCATCATTGCTTCCCATCGGACGAGATGGCGGTCAAAAGCAAGCCTATCATTAAATTAAAAAAGGTATTAGGATGTTAATATCTAACGTGGTAAGCCGACACAATATTACGTGAAACAAGCTTGTTTTTAAACTGTCACCTATCATACCCCATAGGCGTACGCGTCCAATGTGATTGAAATAATTACATCGGCGTCCCGACGCAATTCGATTCGAACGTGTAGTATCGAATTAGGTACATTCCAGAAATTAATCGATTAATATTACGCGATAAATATCGAGCGTGTAGCATTTGCAATTTTGCATATTGTGACTGCCGTTATAGTATGAAAGGATTCTGCCCACATATTTTTTTTTATAAAAAGGATATGAAGCAGGTAGACGGTTAGCCTGATGGTCAGGAACTGCCGCATATATGGAGACCCTGTTTAATATACCCCATGTAGCTCAGCGGAAAGACTTTCGAAAGAAGGGCATTCCATACTTAGCAAGTCTGCGAAAGAAAAGAGCTGTAATATGAGTCATAGATGATATCCTGTCGAGTCGCAAATGGATCGGTTTTTTCTAAGCAAGCATGTTCCATTGCAAAGTGGATCGCATCGTTAGTGAAATAATGGCCAAACGCAGGCCTATTATTGAATAAAAATTGTCTACGCGGCGGAAAAATGTTTGAATTGTAGGTATATTAAACATATTTTGTAGATATTTTTTGTTTTCTCACATTTTAATTTAAAAGCAGAGAATTAAACTCTAAAAAAACTAACTATTTCATCCCTCGGGAAACTAAACTACACTAATATTGGCGTTATTGTTTGCCAATATAACTTTTTTGTCGTCACAAAAAACTAACGTATTACGAATTATTTCAACAACTTACAAAAAATAAAGTTACATTTAAGTTGCGAAGCGCTTTTTGATTTATCATTGAACAATAAAATGATTGTTTTCAGAGCTGAACTCACCAGTAATCCCGCGTTCCAGTCGTCACTGAGCGTGACATCAAAAACTGACGAAAAAACCTATAATCCGTTTGAACATCGCACTGTGGAACATCCCAACACGTGAGTATCTAACGAATGTTAAAAGTTTAATTTTTATTATTCACATTTAAACTTTCCTTGTTTTTTGACCTTGTTGAATGGGCTTGTTAGGCCTGATAACGACTTTTGTGACGTCATTTTTATTGCTTCATAGATATACCTTAAATATGTCAATTCATATCATTTTTTGGGACGTGTTAGAAAATATTTTTATCAACCCATTCTGTCCCACTGCTGGGCAAAAGTCTCCCAAATTTCTTCTATTTTGGACACCTGTTTTTTTTACTTTTAATTTATTTCATTCCTGTCTGTCCCCTCGCCCTGGAGTTACTTATACGTGCTTATAATAATGCATAACCGGCTAAAGCTAATGCGTTTGTTAGGCGATAGTATGTCAATGAATATTGATTATGATCAGGCGCTTTATATAAAATGGTCATTGCTTTTATTTAAACCAGTATTTATCACCTAATACAGAAGAATCTTATTAGCTCGAAGCTTGTGTGTTTTAAATTTGTATTATTTTATCGTCGAATTCTTTTTAACCGACTTCAAAAAAGGAGGAGGTTATCAATTCGACTGTATGTTTTTTTTTATGTTTGTTACCTCATAACTTTTGACTGGGTGAACCGATTTTGATGATTATTTTTTTATTAGAAAGGGACCAAATGGGAAGCGCTGACGCTTCCCATTTGGTCCCATTTCAATTTAGTCCAGTTCTGATAATGGTATCCATGAGAAAACCATATAAGTCTTAAATTTGCATTAAGTACGTGGGCGACAAATAGATGAATAACTCAATAGTCGGTCTTTTGAAGTCGTGTTAAATTATGAAGAAATGCAGAAGTCATGTCGTACTGGGAGGTAAAAGCACTAGCCGAAGACCGCTTATCCCGATAATAACTCCATCGACAACAGCAACGCGCGTAAATTTTAAATGTATATCATCAATTACTTTGAGTTGTGAAATTATTTATAACTAGCTGACCCGGCAGACTTCGTACTGCCATACGTTTGTATGGGAAAAAGAAAAGGGCTGTTTTTAGTGTTTTTCAATATTTCTGAGAGATTTTCTTAATATTTTTTTCCGTAAGAACCTTCTCCTAATAATAACAAATACAACAAAAAAAGAATTAGTGAAATCGGTCCAGCCATTCACGCGTGATGCCGTGACCAAGGAAAACGGGTTTCATTTATATATATATAGATATTGATCATTTTTTTTACCATTCAATGAGACGAGCAGAACGTCTCTCGTCAGCCTACCACACCTACCTACCTATCTATACACATCCTGGTATCTAGTTATAAAATTACTCATTTTACTTTTACAACTTTTTTGCCTTCACTGTAAGTAGACAAACTTGTTACAAAAAATAATCAGCAATAAAACTTAGCAACAATATTTTACCTCCTAACTTTTCCCCTTAGAACAGATTTCCTGTTATACTATGAAGTTTCCTTACATTGTAACTGTTGTTACCTTGAAGAAAGATTGCGGGAAAAATAAAACTGAGATGCACTTTACGACTTTATCGTCACAACACTGTAATATTGTATTACCTGTATTATGAATTATTGTATTGCTCTAATATTGTATACAATACTATTAACTAATATTTTTTGTCATTAATATTACATATTATTCATTTCTAATAGCGGCTCATTTTCAAATGTCCAGTTTTCAATACCTGCGTATAAAAGACTTGAAAATAAATTATTAAGTCCATAATGAACCATAATGAATATTGGTTTGATCGATTATTAAATTTCAAATCTGGATACATTTGTTTGGTATTATTTTTTTAAATGGAGTAAATAATTTCAAGATCTAGATCTAGGTTTACTTGGGTATTTTTTTTGCTTTTTGTTAGGGTGTGAAAAAAAAACACGCAAATCAGGGACGGATCTTTTTGTATTTAGATATGAATTAGATTTTTCTAAATTATGGTTCAAGATATTTATTATCCTCTCAAAAATTAAAAATTACCTTTTAAACGAGAATTACTTTTACACAACTGTTCTGATGCTAACTGGCGTTGTTTTCCAGGGTATTGGGTTCAATCGTCCATCTTCTCAAAGCATGCTTGGGAACAGGAATCTTGGCTATGCCCTCGGCCTTCAAGAACTCGGGTCTAGTCGTTGGTACTATCGGAGTCATACTAGCTGGAATTGTTTGCACACATACTGTCCACGTTTTGGTAAGTCACCCACCTACCTAGCTTCCCTAGCCAGGACGCAATCTATGATCACAAACGCTATATAGAAAACTAGCTGCCCCCCGCGGTTAAAAAAAAGTAGCCTATGTATTAATCCAGACCATAAACAATTTTCATTCCAAATTTCATGTAAATCCGTTCAGCCGTTTTTACGTGAAAGAGCAACATACATTGTTACAAACTTTTACGTTTATAATATTAGTAGGATGAAGAAAATGTATAGGAATGACATTTCGACAGTCTATATAAAGATTCTATATTCTATTACAGAAATGTCGTTCCCATAGACTGTTTCAGTTATCTAGAGGTACTTATTATGGCAATGCCACAGATTAGCTTATACCTACAGGCTAACTACGTAATTTTAAGGCTTTTTATTACCAGAATTATGTTTTGCTTTTTTATCGGTTTAAGAATTATTTATTAATAATAGTACCTAATTACTTTTGAAACTTTTTAGGTCAGAACAGCTCAAGAAGCGTGCATTGTAGCTAAGAAGCCATCCATGAGTTTCTCTGAAACTTGCGGAGCGGCGTTCACATATGGGCCCAAAAAACTCCAATCTTGGGGTCCAACTATAAAGTAAGCCACTTTTATGTCTACAGGGCTATTAGGAAAGGGTATGCTAAGCTGAAAGCAGCTCATATCTATCCTACATAATACATACATAATGATGAACAACTTTTACTATGGGACCAACCATAAAATCCAGAAAAAAATTAGATGTTCCATAGAAAAATGTCAATGACACTCAAGAAAATGTATGGAGCAACTGATATTTTTTTGGTCCTATAGTAAAAGTTTTTATTTTTGAGGAGTACCATGAGCCCTTTTTGGCTTAGCGTACCGATTACTTATAGTCACAAAACACTTAACATGAATGATTTTTATCCTGTGATAGGCTTGCGTTGACCGCCATTTCGCCTGATGATAAGCAACGATGCATTTACGATGGAGCACTCTTGCCTAGAAGATATTATGCTGTATACAATAAATAACCACAAACATTATTTTGTAAAAGTAACCGTGTATGTCTGTCATACACCATGCTGAACCGACCTAGATCATATTTGACAATGTGGTAGTGTGCATCACGAACATAGACCAAGGTTACCTTTTCCAAAAAATTGAATACGGATAAAACTACAGATTAGGTAGTTACACAACACAGTTTTATTTAGTTCTCGATGACTCGAGCTGAAGCGAAAAAACCAAAACAATAATCGCATTCCGAGGTTTTTCGAGCCATTTCCGAGTTTTTGCGAGACTAACGAACGGCGATTGATTTTGAAAGTCAACATTTGAACATGTTTTTGTTTTTAGGAAACTTGTCGACTACTCGATGATACTGTGCTACGTGAGCGTGCTTTGCGTTTATGAGGTCTTCATCGTCTCGTCTCTTAAAGAGGTAAGCATTATTAAAAACGATCGTATAACGGTTTTTATTTCATCTAAAATTTTGGTATAATGCATTTTGTTTATTTTTTATAATTTCTATCTGTATTGAGACAGTCCTATTATTCCAGCCTCTACGCTAATTTTAATAATTAATATGAATATTTTCTTAGAATTTGCTCATTCTGTCTAAACAATTTTCTGGAGAGTTGACTGGATATCGAACATTAAGAAAGGAAGAACCACGTGTAGCGCCTGAAATATTTTAATCAATGATTGAATAGCTAGCCAATTTACTTAGTTATGCTGTAGGCGCCACTGGAGTCGTCTGTTAGACATCTTCAGCTTGCGGAATAGCAAATTTAATATCTTTTAATTCTGTAGGTCGCTGATGTCTACACCCCCGGCGTGGAGCTATCTATCCAAACGTACTGCGCACTGACGTTGCTGCCTCTAGTCCTGATCTGTCAGATCAGGAACTTGAAGTTCCTCGTGCCATTTTCAGGTGTAGCCAACGTGTGCATCTTCGTTGTATTTGCCATCACGCTATACTACATCTTTACTGACCTTCCGCCGGTTTCTGAGAGGGAAATGGTGGCGTCTATTTCAACTTGGCCTTTGTTCTTCAGGTAAGAAATGTGACGGTGCTAGAGGAAACGAATTTCCTATGAATTTACTTGCTTAAGGGTATTTGCTACGAGAAACGTTATTTTTGCTATAGCACAAGATACCTATAGTGTCACGAGAGAGAGAAAAATCCTATAGCAGTATTTGTAGTCCTTAGCAATACTTTCAGGGGGCTTAAAAGAAATTAGGATTTCTTTTTGATTAATTTTATTAATACATTGCATACAAAAAATTAAAATATTTTCTGCATTTTCAGCACAGTAGTATTTGCCATGGAAGGAATTGGCGTGGTGATGCCGGTTGAGAACGAAATGGCTCGTCCTCAGAAGTTCCTCGGCTGTCCCGGGGTGCTTAATATTTCTATGGCCACTGTCATTCTGTTGTATGGAGTTTTTGGTTTCTTTGGCTACGTGCAATATGGAGACGCTGTGAAGGGAAGCATTACATTGAACCTACCTCAAGATGACCTGTGAGTTTAAAACTTCTTACTACCATACCGATAGTGTTATTAAATATCCTTTATCCAAACAAATTACCTATAGAATTTTGAACTGTTCGAGTACAGGGTTATCTTCTTTTCTTTCTTGTTCTTACCCAATAATTGTGTCTGTTAATATTGACCAAGTTTGGAGACGTGTTGACTTTTGCTGTTTCTTTCATCATTATCATAGTTATTATCAACCATTCAACCAACCACATTTTCGGTTTTGTGCCAGTCTCGGCCACTGCCTTTCTACTGAGTCTACTGACTTTACAAAGCTGTTTCTTAAAGTTTTAAATAAAATATTTTATGGTCACTAAATTTACATAGGCGAGAACGCTAACAAAACCGTAGTTTTCAGTAGTTTTTTGCATTTCTGGTGTGATAGTACTATCTTTTTATTTTACATTTTTTTTTCAGTGTTGCGCAGAGTACTAAACTGCTCATGGCGTTCGTGATATTCTTATCGTTTACCATACAGTTCTACGTGCCCATGGAAGCGATCAACAGAATGCTGGCGAAGAGGAAAAGCGACAGCTACCATAATCTCATACAAATCAGCATTAGAACGTGCATTGTTTGTTTTTCTGGTGAGAATACTATAATTTCTATCGCCGCTAGCTTCCCTGCGGTTTTGTATGCTAAGTACAGGGACCGTTAATTTGACGGGCTAACATTTTGTCATCTATAATATGTGGATCCTTGATATAAGGAAATACAACACCCAGTTTCATTAAAATCTGTTCAGCTGTTTTAGCGTGACGTAGCTATCAAAATTACAGACAGATTTTCTTCGTCTACAGTTTTATTATAATTATTAATAAATGAAGAAAAATTATCTTAGCTATATTAAAATTTAAAGCCTGACACTCTGCTATGTATCTGATGGCTTGAGCATTTTAATAATTATGTTTGGAGTTTCATGGGATAATCCATTTCTTGTCATTGTGTTGTTTTGTTTGGTTATGTTTTGTGTGTTTATGATTTTATTCTAAACTAGAACTTTTGTTTGCAGTGGGTATAGCTGCAGCATTCCCCAACTTGGAGCTGGTCATAAGTTTAGTGGGAGCCGTATTCTTCTCCACCTTTGGCCTTCTCTTCCCAGCAGTAGTGGAGACCGCATATCGGTGGGAAAGAGACTTGGGCTTCATGAACTACATCTTGTGGAAGAACATTGTTATAGGCATTGTTGCTATTATAGCCTTAGTGTCTGGGTCGTATGTGTCTATAGCGGGTATGATTGATGAATTTTATAGACATGGTGGCGATGAATTAGCGTTAGACAACTCTACTTTGACATTTAATTGAGCCACTTGAGCGTCCTGGTGACTACACTGTCCACATATATCCAGCTTAGAGCGCCCTGGGGAGTACAGTCCGCAAGGCGACAAAGGCTGTGGCGCTGGACGTTCAAATGGTTGAGTATTTGCTAAGTTAACATAACGTTATAGTGTAAAGTCTACATCATACAACATACATACATATTATGTATAATGCAGAATTGTAGATGTCTATTTAAAGGTCTAATGACTGACTGACAAAAGTTTATTTATAAAACATTTTAGTTATAGGTACAATAGATGACAGAAATTGAAATTGTTTTAAATATGATTAAAATATTGAATATTTAACTATTTTTTAGACGTTTAAGTAGGTACTTAGTATAATACTTCAGCAGTAAGAATTTTGTATAAGCTGTTATTCAAATGCCTGTACAGTAATGTAAGCTTGTTACAATAATATTTTTTAATAAATTATAAAATAGCATTTTGTAATTACCTCATTTCAAATATTTGTAAGATTAAATAGCATCCATAATATAAATCTTAGTATTACATGTTTGTGGTCTTTTAATTTTTCCTCTTTAGATTTTTTACTCTGACTTGATTTTATTTATTTCTAATTAACTAGGAATAATTTAACATTTAATAATCCCATTTGCTGAACGAAATATATTCTTTCGTTTGTTTTTTGAGCCTCAAGTAAAATAAGGTGTTTTTGTTAAAAATAATATCCAAATAAATACCTGCACTTGGGCAATATATCCTACTACTATTATAAAGGCGAAAGTTTGTAAGTATGGATGTATGTATGGATGTTTGTTACTCTTTCACGCAAAAACGGCTGAACGGATTTACAAGAAATTTGGAATGAAGGTAGTTCATAGTCTGGATTAACACATAGGCTACTTTATATCCCGGAAAACGCGGGTGAAACCGCGGGGCGCAGCTAGTCTAACATAATTATATGCATTGAGAATTTAATTAATATTTATGCTTGATGAGTTCTTATGTAAAAGTTTATAGAAATGGCATACCAATATTATCCAAACCAGCACGGAACCACAAACCAAAGTTAACCTTTCTAAATCATGCTAGAAAACTCATTGGTCACCGACTTTTATCTTTATCTTACCTGCCAGCAGAAGACAATTCATGACATTGACATTTATTCCTCTCCGTCTCATATTCTCGACTCAGTAAACATTTAATGATCCTGTTTGATTTCCCTGTAGCTTTGCTTATTGTTTTAAATTCCTCGGATCGTAAAAGTTTTTTAAGAGATACCAAGCTTTATTGGATTCTGTAAATACAGTACCTTTGTATCAAGCACAGCGCTACAGTTCGTAGACGAGGTCAGCCAAGAAACCACTCTAATCAAAGTTTTGTGATGGTTAGAAATCAATGGCGGCTGAACTGATGAAGTGATCAGTGCGGTGCCACGTGCAGAAGGAGCGTGTTTTCTGTGAGGAAAATCTTCTTCATGAACAACCAGACTTGAAGACTATTGGAGACAATACTATAGAAAACCAAAGCTGGTTTTTCAAGACATTGCAGATCACTGAGATCACCCATCAACCACTGTTTAGGTTCCGTGAAAACATAAGGGTCGATTATAAGATACATACATTTGTGAGGCATTATCTTGACTATTCCAATATCTTTTATCATAAATGCGAAGGTGAGTTTCTTTATTTGTTATGCTTTCACGCCTAATTGCAGTTTGCTACAAGTCTGAATATGGTAGTTATAAAGTTGAACTAGCCAAGTAAAGATCTCAGTCTAATAGGACAAATAAATTGGCATTTGTTGGCTATTGGAAATACGCTGTATAATTGATCCGATCTTCATGAAACGCAGTCGATTTCAATATTTATTTTATTTTAATTATATTCTTGTAATAGTGTTAACGTTAACTAAAATGCCCGAAAGTCATCTTAATATGTCGTTTCGAGAAGTCCCAGACAGCGCCTGCTTGAAAGCTGTTAGGCGATCTGAACAAGTTGCCCAGTTTTCGTTACCTTAAAATATAAATTATTTCTAAGCATACGTTCAAAACTTGTCTTTCAGAGCCTAGCTCACCAACTCGTTAAGCGTGGCGGGCGAAAAAGAGAGTCATTCCGACAATCCGCCGCAGTCATCTTCTAATTCCAGCAGTCATTCCAGCAATCTCTCTAATTCATCAATCCCACCAGCATCACAAGTTCCATCAGTCCCATCAGTTCCATCAGTCCCAACAACCTCACCGGTTCCACTGACCTCACCAGTTCCACCAACCGCACCAGTTCCACCAACCTCCCCACTAGCAGCACTAGCAACAGCAGCAGCAGCAGTAGTTTCACGAGCATTACCTGTCCCAGCAGCTTCTCCAGTCCCGCCAGTACCACCAGTACCACCAGTACAACCCTCACTAGTCCCACCAGTCCCACGAATCCTACCAGTCTCACCGTTACCGCCAGTTCCACCATCCTCATCTGTACCACCAACCCCACAAATTCCAGCAGTTCCACCAGTAACAGCAGTCTCATCAGTTCCACCAGTTTCACCCGCAGCGCTAGTTCCACCATCTTCACCATCTCCACCAGCCGCATCAATTTCGATAGAACCACCAGTCCCGCCAGAACCAGCACGACCAGTCTACAATCCCAGAGAACATCGTCATGTGCAACATCCAAATTCGTAAGTTTAAAATATAAATTTAGTGTAACCGATTTTGTCACTTGATTGTGCTAGCCTTTCGTTAGTGATTCGTAAGATACGAGTAGAGATCAAAATTTGATAATTCAAATTCAAATTAAAATTTTGTTTGAACATCACAATATAATTATTTCTGCTAAATCGAATTTTCGCTTGGTTTTTCAGAGAGTTGGGTTCAATCATAAATCTTCTCAAATCTTGTTTGGGTACAGGAATTTTGGCAATGCCTTCAGCTTTCAAAAATGCGGGACTCGTTATTGGCACTCTAGGTATGCTATTAGCTGGAACAGTCGTAACGCATTGCGTTCATATATTGGTAAGACGGAATTTGCTGCACATTTTTCTCCTTTTATTCTTCCTTTATTTACCTACTTCATCAAGATCGACATAAATAACTGATTTCCACTCACTGCACTGAGTCTCATCTTCAGCGCGCTAGCGATTTCGGTCCTACGCCAGCCTTATCCATTTCCTTCTTTTCTACTCATTTACCTTGCTTATTTTGTAATTATTCTACGTACTGGTAAGTGAGGCGTCGATTGAACACCAGCATTTTGGCAGACAATATCGTAAATCGCGGGTTGACCAGAAAGAATCTATGCTCAGCAGTGGGCGATTACGGACTGAAAGCTATGATGGCTTCGTAGATTTACAATACTTTTACATTTGTTTTCGTGAGGCAGTAAGAACCGGTGTAGTTTTCCATTTTTAATGACAAGCTTGTCTCTGACCTTCATTTAGCTTGATAAAACAAAATATGCTAATATTTTATAAATTCTAGGTAAAAACAGCTCAACAGCTGTGCGTTGTGGCTGAGGTGCCATCGATGAGTTTTTCGGAGACTTGTGGAGCAGCGTTTACATATGGGCCAAAAAAACTAAACTCCTGGGGCCCTTTTATACAGTAAAAGAATAATATATTATGTTGTTATAATTTAAGACATCTGTTTATTAAAAACCTTTGATTGGTTAATTTATTATGAGTATATAAATAAGCAAATGCTTTATTTGTTTTTAGACGATTTGTGGACTTTACCCTAACGCTATGTTACGTGGGAGTGCTATGCGTTTACGTGGTTTTCATCGCAACAACTCTTAAAGAAGTAACCATTCTTTTGATATTGTTTTTTATTAGGCTATCATCCTACTGCTGACCCACTGTCTCTTTCATTTCTTTCCACACACCCCTATTCCCAAGTCTAGTCGTTAAACTAGTTTTTCAGTCGTTCTACGTGGTTGAGCCATCAAAAAGTTTTTTTTTTGTAGTTCTCATTATATTAGTATGTTTTCTCTTATTTCAAGTGGGCGCTACTAGTAATTTTTTTTATTTCCAGGTATATGCTACTATCGTCCCCAACAACAATTTATCCACTAAAACATTTTGTGTGATTATGCTCATTCCTCTTGCTCTGCTTTGTCAGATCCGAAGCTTGAAGTATGTGGTACCGTTCTCTGCTCTGGCTAATATCGGAGTTTTCACTGTTCTCATTCTCACTTTGAACGAACTCTTTAACGACATGCCTTCTCCATCTGAAAGGGTAATGTGTGCGCCAATTACATCTTGGCCTCGGTTTATCAGGTATGTACTTAAAAAAAAATATTGTTTACCGGTGAAGCTGAAACTTGATCGGCGTCATCTGCCTCGCTGAATGAACGCTGGTGGTGGGACCACAGGGGATGTTAAAACAGTTTGACCTATCTGGCCCATCCTGCCACCAGGCAGGATGGGATTCAGTCGAGCAGGGACTATTTTATATCAGCTAGAGATATTCAAAAGATTACATCCATTCTTACATTTGCGTTGCATTACAACGTTTTCTTGCAGTTGTTTTACCGCGAAGAAGTTACAAACATTCAGAAACCCTCACTCACTCACCAATTTTTCTATTTATAATATAAGTAGAAAGTGTTTTAGTCTTAATAATTGTATTGTATGCGTGTGATTGACAAATAGATTCGAAAAATAAAAATACAACTATCAATCCATTTTCAGCATAGCAGTGTTCGCCATTGAGGGGATCGGGGTGGTAATGCCGGTTGAGAATGAAATGGCTCACCCTGAGAAGTTCCTCGGTTGTCCAGGTGTGCTAAATATAACCATGGGTACGGTAATCTTCTTGTACGGGTTGATCGGCTTCTGGGGCTACGTTAAGTACGGGAATGAAGTAAGAGGAAGCATTACTCTGAACCTTCCCCAAACCGGCTTGTAAGTTTAGTTTTATTATAAAAATTATTTAAGTCCACCACCACCATTCTTAATTTCTTTGGCTTCAGCTGGCCCGGGAATTATTACTTTCGATTTAGTTTTTCTTTTTGAAGACACTGGAACTGATTGGCCATTGCCCAAGTATCTAGGAAACTTTGGAAAAAAATATAATTTTACAAACGCGAATTTGTTCCTATAGTGAAGCAGGCGAGACTTTAGTTTGATGTAAATCAAAATGTAATAAGACACTTTTCTTAATTATTCAACTACAACTTTTTTTCAAATAAAACATTACTACCATACTCTACTTACTACAGGAATGCCCCGACTCCTAAAACTACTTATAGCATAATTGTGTCATCTTCAATTCTAGGGTTTCGCAACTTACGAAGTTGATTATGGCAATCGCAATATTTTTTACATACTCCTTACAATTCTACGTGCCCATGGAAGCGATTAATAGAAGATTGCATCAGAAGGATACCGACCGATATCACAACCTCATGCAAATCAGCATTAGGATCTTCGTCGTGAGCTTCACTGGTGAGATATTTGCACTCCAAGCAAAGTCAGAAGTATTTCCTGCCTCCTCCAATCGTGCTTCTCATATCTGAGGGTCGTGACCACAACCTCCAAATAGTTTCTCTCTCACGATGTTGCGCCAACGTTACCTATCTTCAGCAATGTATAAGGTAGAGCATCGTAGACCGAGGTGTCAAGAGTGGTGCGAATTTGATCATAATAGAAGATTAAGTATTTAAGTAAAGAGTTATTAACAAAAAGAGCAGCAAAGAAGCTGTTCAGCCTGGGGTAAGAGGTAAGAGGCCGCCTACTGACACCTGCAAAAGTAGTGGTGTTGATGATACTTTGCCAGCTCGTAGAATAGGCTAGTTGCCTAAATTTGATTGATTGCTAATTAATATACCTTAGTATCCATTATACATGGAAAAAATATGATTTTTTAAAAATATTTCGATTTTCAATTTGTATTTCGCATTTAAAGAAATGACATTTAATTTCCCCCGAAAACGCTCAAAACTGTCATGGCGTCGTGTGTGACGTCAACCTGTGCGAAACACAGCTGTTCGTGTATGGCGATTGTTGATATTTCGTGATAAAAAATGAATCCGTCGTATTACAAGTACTGTATGGTGTCCCAGTGTAAAAGCACAAGTTTATATACGCCAAACAGATTATTTATCTATGTTCCAAACGATCCATAAATACGAAAAAAGTGGCTAACACTTGCGAGAAGGAATGATGCTCACTGTTTGTCAACTAAAACAAGAATGTATATTTGTGAAGATCATTTTGATGTAAGTATTTGACACAGTAGGTATAATCCTAATAATCTAAATGTAAAAAAAAAACTGATAATTTTCCTCAAGAATATAGTGGTAAAACAATAACAAAAACTAGTTTAAGGTTAGGTATTTTGTTATGATTTGGACAATATTTTGTTAAATTAATAGTCCTAACACACGTTTTATTGTTATAGTTGCCAAATGATATGCTTAATTATACCGAGTATCATAATATTATGGGAAAAGTATCACAAGTGCGCTTGAAACCAGGATGTAGGTACTCCAAGTAAATTTGGATGTCAAGAAGATAGGAAAAAGCGGACATGCAACAGCACAGAACGATCATACATATTGAAAAAACAGAAGGACGACAATAGCAGAGTGTCTGAATGAACGTAAAGAAAGCTCCACGCTAAGTTCATCTCTTAAAGATACTCCTCATACAGTTCAGATTTCCAAACAGTTGAATAAAATGAGCCGGAAACTTTTAGTGAGCAGAAAGTAATTAATTACACATCAATTCAGAAGTAAAGCAGCCCAGACCACTATGAAAACAAAAGATCAGGCGTTATCATGATGCATTACCGTGATGTTTAGCACGGCGTGACGTCACATTTTCTGATTGGCGTTCACTGTCACGTGACTCAATGCCTATTTTTTAAGATTTTCTTTTCTAAAAATATTAATAATCTTTAATTATTTTGATAAATTGTTTTATTTTTTGAAATCTGTATAATCTTAATCAATAATTAGAAACTCCAATCCATCCGATTCATTCTTAGTGGAAACAAGCCTAAAGCCCGTCACACACGTAGCTATAATATATAGTAATATGCCTTGCTATCTATACTAATCTATACTATCTATACTAATATTATAAAGAAGTAAAGTTTGTGTGTTTGTATATTTGTTAAATTGTAAGGGGTAATCTCGGGATCTACTGAACCGATTTTAAAAATTCTTTCACCAATAGAAAGCCACATTATTGCTGAGTGTCATAGGTTATATAAAAAATCGAAAAATAAAAAGGCTTTTACGTGGTAGTCCGTTTTGCAAAGTGAATCGGAGAAAAAACGGTCCGGACGGCGCGCGATGGCTTCGGGTTTAATTAACATTATGCCCAACGAAGTGGGCACGGGTCAGCTAGTAATATATATTATAGCAAGCTACCACACACGGAGACGATGCTATAATATATATTTTGCCTTCATTTCATTGATGGTCGGCCAAGCGTTTGCACGCGTTTTATAATACAGGGTGTTTTGATTACTAATTAGATAATTATGAATTCAAGAAGTAGGTACATAGTTATTGGATTTAATTGACAGTTCTTCAGAGGACGATTCTGATGCCACTTTTGATATGTCAGTTGCCCCCTATCAGGCTCAAAAACTAGAACTAAATGGATTGAATCGCATCTAGAGAATAAAAAAAATAGGTAAAAAAACTTTTTAAGTTAAACGGTTTTATGTTAAAAAACATACATTGCAATGTTTAAGATAAATGTACTAAAAACCAAAAAAATAATAAAATAGAAATACAGTCGTGGGAATTATAAACATATGCATAGACTAGACTAAACTAAAACCGTGGGGCACGTCACAACGTCTCTAACTTAACTAACTTAACTCTCCCCACGGTTTTATTTTAGTGTATGTTTTAGTGTAAAAACATACATTGCAATGTATGTTTTTTAACATAAAACCGTTTAACTTAAAAAGTTTTTTTACCTATTTTATTTTCTAGTTTTTAGTTTTTATTTCGCATTCTGTTTAATTCATATTGATAAAACCTAAGTTATCCGCCATTTTGTAGAGGCCGCCATCTTGGATTTTAATTTTATATAGTACATTGTATTATACTGGTTGAGCACTTTCATTTGATACCCATATTGATGGGATTGATAAAACCTACGTTATCCGCCATTTTGTAGCGGCGGCCATCTTGAATTTATAATGATAATGAATAAACATAATTGTATTGTCACCAAAATCCAAAGTGTATACAAAATTTCAGATTAATCAAATTACTAAATTTGACCCAAGAATAAAACAAACGGGGTGAGCTAAATAAAACCGTCTAAAAAACTCGTGGCGAATTTAATTTGTATCGTGAACTATCCTCAAAAAAATTCGCTCAATATTTTAGGAGTTCAAAATCGTCATTTGTAGATCTTCATGAATTAATAAAAAATTATATAAGCAGAAAAGACACAATCATGCGCAAAAGTATTAGTTCTGAAGAACGACTTGCTGTGTGTTTAAGGTAAGGAAAACATTTTAAAAATTTTTAAATCAATCTTTTATTTTCTATAAAGTTTAGAAATGTGTACTTTGCATTTAAATACGTAGTTACTACTTAAATACTCGAACCCTCGAACACGTTGGAACATGCTGTACATTCCAAATATGTGGTAATATGTCTTGCTATACCATAATAATTATACAGTAATATATATTAATATGCGATGCTATAAATTACGGTATAGTTTGGTGACGTCATAGAAATATATATTATAGCTCCGTGTGCGGTCACTTCAATATTTGTATTGAAAATATATCGTAATATGCCTCGCTATATTTATATTAATATATATTATAGCTACGTGTGTGACGGGCTTAATAGACACCGTTTTGAAGCCGCTTTAAGCCCGTCACACACGTAGCTATAATATATATTAATATGCCTTGCTATAATATAAATTAGTATGGCTTGCTATAATATATATTATAGCTACGTGTGTGACGGGCTTTACGTTTTATGACAATCACTTCACGAAGTTTCAAATTATTAATAACTCGGGCGAAGCGAAAAGTAAAAATGAAATCTGTAACAAGTTAAATACAATGTCGTACCAATATTTTTTTTTGGAAGACATTAGGGCTTTCCTTCGACTACCATCTTTGCCATCTCTCTGTCTTGTTGTTGTTTTAAGGTTTGATGTTGAAAAGCTGTCTACAAATTAGTTACTAAATAAATTTCTCTTATTGTTCACAGTAGCCGTAGCAGTTCTAGTCCCAAAATTGGAACTGGTTATCAGTTTAGTGGGTGCCGTATTTTTTTCCACGTGTGGCCTTCTTTTTCCATCTATAATCGAAACTGTGTTTAGATGGGACAGAAACTTAGGTCCTTATAACTATGTAATATGGAAGAATCTTGCAGTAATGATGATAGGTATCATTACCTTGTTGGCTGGGACACTTACTACTATATTTGCAATCGATGCAGAAGCGTATTCAATAGACGAATTTGAACGATTGGCCGATTACGACGACCGAAAATAATAAATACTTTTTATTAAGTAATTTTTGAGTTTTATGACTAATTTCGGTAATAATATTTTGTTATGGGTAAATGATATTGTTTTTTTTTCCATACACTCTTAGTTTAACTTCGACAAGGTAGAGGCAAATGTAAGTCTATTTAAATATAATACACATGTAACAAAAACATGACACAAGCAACATAACGTAACTTTTGTTACATTTTCCAAGATGATAAGTAGCATTTATTTTAATCCAGGATATAAGCTACATCCATAATTATCAAATTTTATTTGAATCCGTTCGGCCGATTTGCGTTTGAGTAACAAGCATCCAAACACACTACAGGTACCTACTATAGAAAAAGGCGGACAAAATCAAGTAGTGCAATTTCAGGACACACTCTCCGAAACTCTACAAAATATCGTAAAAAATGTTTGAACGATTGTTACAAATTTTATTATTACTTAATTACCCGGTCCAGCTCCAAAGACGAAAAACAGTTGTAAACTCAAATCACACGCCAAAGTGAAACGTTTCACCTTAAAGAAAAATAGGTCTTGTATAATTTTTGTATATCTACTATATTTTGGCGCCATATATAAAGTTAGGTACACTACTATATACTACCCACTCGTTGCACGCCACATAAAAAAGTAACACTACTTACTCGTTTTTATTCCATGTATGACACTAGTTGTTTCTAAGACTTAGTGCTAGTCAAAATAAAAAAGTATGATTATGATTTAACACAATGTTAATACTTGCTTTTAAAACTTAAGTAACCAACACAACTTAAACAATTTAGAAAAAAACAATACATAAGGGTAATAATGGTATATAATATTATTAACAATAGCCTCTGTGTATCTGGCTCTAAATTAACACGTCCAGTTAAGTTTGAGGAGTTCGAGGTGGAGATGGAACCGTTTGTTTCATCGCATATACTGATAAATCATCGACTTGAGAGTCTTCTCCTACTCGAACGCCCACAGTTCCATCTGGGAAGAATCGACTGGTAAATGTAGCCTCGCCTTCCCCAAGGAATACTTCTACGGAACTCGAATCAACATACACCGTCCAAAACAAATTATCTTTTGGCCTCCATTTTGTGCTGCGCTTTCCATCTTCACCGCCACGATCCAAAGTCACGAGACCCTTATTGTAATCATAACAAATTATTACCGCAGGTCCATTGTTTGATTCTATTACTAAAGTAAAGTCCTGGTTGCCTGGAGCTTTGACGTCTATTTTTCCTGCATTGTTTTCTAATTTCACAGCAGAGTCACTAAGAATCTTTCCGTTACAAATCCTTTTACCAATAGCACTTTGGATCTGGGATACGGGCTTCTGTATCAATCGAAGTTGGCGATCTAATGTTAAAACCCTGGGAATCGTCATGTGACCCGTAAATCCATCATTTCTTTCTGGATAATATTCTTCCCACATGTCAGCCCAAGCAACCATAATGGTTTCACCTTTATTGTTCAAAGTGGTTTGAGTAGCGTAGAAATCGTGACCAAAATCCAACTCTCTAAATTCAGTCACCTGAGTGAATTTTAAATTGCGATAATCAAAGAAACCAACAAGGTAACCGGTTTGGTATAAATTATTAAACCTGATGCCTTGTGGTTTGATTCCCTGGGGTGAGAAAAGAAGAACAAAGTATCCGTTGAGCTCGAAAAAGTCAGGACACTCCCACATGAATCCCAAGAAGTCGTAAGACTGTTCTAAAATTGAAACTTCCTTCCAATGGTATTTGTCCTTAGAAGCGTACAACAACGCACGTCCCTGCGTGTCATTATTGAAAGAATTTCCCAAAACCATGTAGTATGTGTCGCCGTGCTTCCAGACTTTAGGATCTCTGATGTTGGGCTGGCGGTTTTTGCCTTCAATAATCGGATTACCTTCATACTTCGTTATTGTAACTCCATCATTGCTCCAGGCTAAGGCTTGATGCTGCTCATGATCAGGAGTTTCCCCTTCATGGTTAACGTTTCCAGTATAAAACAGATACATGATGTTATTTTCAACAAGAGCGCTCCCAGAGAAGACTCCGCTTCTATCGTATTCCTCATCAGGTTCCATAGCGATTGGTAAGTGAGTCCAATTGAACAAATCGCTGCTTTTAGCATGTCCCCAATTTGCTATACCTGGCACTTGGCTGGAGTTCGGGTTGTATTGATAGAAAAGATGATATTCACCGCGAAACATGCAGAAGCCATTCGGATCGTTCATCCATCCCGACGGTGGAGCGAGGTGGTACTTCGGATAGAAGCGAGAGTTCACACATTCGACGCTTGTATAGAGTAGAAGGATGGATAAAACACTAAATATTATCGTCATTTTCACGGCTCGTCAAGAGCGGACGCGTATTCAGGCAAATCGTCTCGTAATAGTTCACATCCGCGCAATCAACTCTTATATATAGCTGCACTATTTGCGTCATGTCGTGCCTCATCACAGCTATGTACTATGTTCAATTATTCTGAGTTCAATTTGAGACGAATTTATGACAATAAATACATCAACAAGATTGTATGTCGATGTATAAGACAATAATTTTAATAGACCGTGTATTTTGCATTGTTTGCACAGGCCACATTGTCCATGGGACACGCGCATTTTTATATAGAGCTACTTTTGTGTTTAGCCGACTTCAAAAGAAAAGGAGGTTTCTCAATACGGTTGTATTTTTATTTCTTATTTCCTCAGGACTCCGTCATACATATAATATAATTGTGATAAATACCAATCTGGACATTTTCCTACTTTCAGAAGGGTCCAATATAAATTTCAATAAATTCGGTTCAGTTTTTAAAAGTGTTTTCTGAGTAGTTTTAAAGTTGGGTTTTGTAGTGTTTATTTTTCTGGATCGTAACTAGTATTACGAGTAACTACGATATTGGCCTAGAAAACCTTAGAATCACTGTGAAACTTAAATATATCCTTAATTATCTTATGCAGAACTCACGCACGTGCATGTGCACGAACGTGACCACTGAAACCACTGAAAATCAATTTTTGTAAAGACAATTTTTTGACGTTTAAAGTAGGTATTTAAAACAAATTTCGCTACTGGGTGACAACTGGAAACACCAAAATATGTCTTTAACTCTAAATACGATTTCTGATTGTCCTCCTTAGGGATAAAGATAGGGTGACAACTGGGAGTGGCTCTAAATTATAAAGAGGCTTAATGAAATAACTGTTTAAACGTTTATTATTTGTTTCATTATGCGCATTTGGTATGTTCTACATATTAATTAACATTTATTGTAAAGCTAGTTACCGAGCATTTACATCATTATCGCAATTATAGGCTAATTATATATATTACAAATACTCATATAAATAAAATAATACATTCGGCAACAATACCATAACTTTTTATTGACATCAATAAGGTAACAATAACATGAGAGTTAAACTTGCAATAAAGAGGTTCCGCGTTTACCTAATAATTATGATTTATTATTAACTAGCTGCGCCCCGCAGTTTCATCCGCGTTTTCCGGGATAAAAAGTATTAATCCAGACGAAGCTTATGTGTTAATCCAGACCATGAACAACCATCATTCCTTTCATGTAAATCCGTTCAGCCGTTTTTGCGTGAAAGAGCAACAAACATACTCACAAACTTTCGCGTTTATAATATTAGTAGGATAGTAGGATTCTATGAACTATGTATTATTTACTAATTTATGGTTGCTATTTATACTCGGCAGCTGTAGACCCTATCTTTAGTGCTCGTTTCGACATACACGGCTCCCCTATTTTCAGCATTCTTAAAAAATATCACACACAACTACACATAAGGCACGATCTTCTGCCTCACGCATCCACTTGCCACCTTCCGCTTACGCCTTACGCAAGTCGGTTCTCCACCTGGCCGCAGGGCGCCCTACAGTACGTTTGCCGATCCGTGGTCTCCACTCTAGAACCCGCCTACCAACGGTTCTTTAGGAGAGGCCTATGTCTAGCAGTGGATAGATATTAGACGGACTGGTAATGACGATAATGTATTTTTATACTTCTTAATTCGATACCTCTTGACTCGTTCCACAGCTGTTATATTTGACAAATAAACGTACCGTACCTCAAACACTTTTAAAACTGAATTCACTTAATATATCATGAATAAACACTAGGTATATTTACCTAACGGATATGATGAATAAACACTAGGTAGGTATATTTACCTAACGGTTTTCAGTTCAATAAACGGTAAATAGCAAAAAGACGGAGCTGTTGTAAGTAATTATTCAAGAAGACTGAATGCCTAAATGTGAAAAAAAAAACTAAGGAAAAGGTCCGGTAAGGTAAAAAATGTATTGGTGAGAGTAGTTTTAACCGCAAATCAGACTTTTGGGAATACCACGAGTAAAATATTCCAAGTGGGTACAGTTGAACAGAACATATACCAGGGAAACCAACCATTTTCAATATGGGGTCGCTAATACTCGCTATTCAAATTCAAATTCAAAATATTTATTATCAGACACATATTAGTCCACATCAGGCAAAAATGACAATTACAACTAACACACACATTTAAGAATTTCTTCGTTAGTCAGTACATGAACCATATAACAATGATTCACGTACTGACAGTCAAACCTACACGAAAATACGCTTAAGATGGCTATAGAATTAATCGTTTGTGAACTATTTATAGCCAATTAAGTCACCAACGATTCACCTCACATTGGCAAACAATATTGTTGAAGATAAAATGCGTGAAACTTGGAATAGGTATACCTATTGTTTTCACTCTAACCTTGAAAAGATCAAGAAGGAAACAAGAAATCTTAGCTGTTTGTTTAAATTCCTAGGTAAAAATCCAAACTTCATACATCTTTGATACCTAAATAGTCGTTGCAATATGATTCGTATTTTCATAGCAAAGGTGATTTCAATCAAAATAATCCTAACCAATATTAAAAATGCCAAAGTGACTTTGGTTTGACTACTCAAATATCTGGTTTTCGAAGCTACTAGCTATTTTCCGAAAAAATTGTATATTTGTGTTCGATGTTGATTTTTGAGATGTAAATGTATGCAAAAACATAGTTAAAACACATATGACGAACAATAAAATAATGAAAATACAAATATGACTTTAATTTATAGCAATATTTTAAGTAATGTTTATCAAACACGGAAAATACGCAAGCGGTCTCCAGGACCGACGTCAGGTGGCTAAGGGAAACATACGAGTAGACTCCTTTTAATCTCTGAAAAAGTAACTGCTTTCGTAAGATAGGGTAAACTACTAAGTTTAACATAATTATCATCTTGCAAGCGAAAGAGTCATGAGCTCGTGTCGTCTCGTGAAATAACATTATTAGAATAATGTCTGAATGTCTAAATGAACAGAATAAGTATTAACTGATAAAATGTAGGTAACCTTACACGAATGACATACATTTAATAAACGTTTTAGGCAAATAGATAACATTATATAGAATTAAATTCATCGCTGTAATACGGCCAATGGCAAACCGGCCTGTACCTATTAATTTTGACACGAGTATTCGATAGATAATTCGAATATTCGAGTACCTATTCAAATTGTGTGAAGTGAAGTGAATTCATCATTCTTTTAACGGAATTTAGATGGATATTTTTCTCAGAGTACAGTAATTGTGGCGTAAAGTGTTACAAAAAAATGCAATGCTGAAAATCCTACACCATCCAGTTTGGTCGCTTTTTTCTTCCGCGGACTAACAAGATGTGGAATGCACATCCATCGAATGTTTTTTTGCCGAACTACAACATGAGGGGTTTTAAAAAATTTAAAAAAAATCAAGCAAACTCACTTTCACATTTATAATATTAGTTTATTTATTTATTATTTATTTACGAGTATATTAGATAACTGCCGCACTTACAGCAACGCCAAGGCGTGCGGCAGGTCAGATGCAGACAATTGTAACATAAAAATTGAAAAATTAAATTACAAAAAATAATAATAAAACATTTAAAAAAACATACAACATTCATTTTACATTTAATGTATGTAATCATAAATACTATTAATTTACGGCCTTGAAAGAGTGCGGGCGAAGCCGCCATAACGAGAAACTCTTCCGTCCCCAAACTTTTCGGGTATTGCTGATAAGGCAAGGGTTGATCTTTGTAACAGTTTGCTTGAAGTACTACCCTCACATACTTATATCAACGACTAAATAGAGAGAACTATACAAGTTTATATATGAAACATACAGAATTTATTTTTACTACAATATTAAAACTAACGTAGTTTTGTCACAATTTGACAATCAATCAAACGTAGCCACGTGTATTAATTAGAAAGTAATTGTTTTTTTAACACGCTTTTATTAGCTTCACCTGTATGTTTGTATGTATGTTTGTAACCGAGTCCTTTGAGCGTGTTTTTGACCCACTTGAAACGGTCATTTTTCTTTCAAACTTTGTAGATTATCGAGGACCTATGACAATACCTACACTAAACAAAGCGTGTTTTTTAGTTTTTTTAACTATTATTTTACAAATGAGTGGATCTGTTTATTGTATATTTTGCTGAAATTATATTAATAAGTTTAAGGATAATTGTTTTTTTTTGTGAAAAGAAAATTTTACAAAATTGAATGAAATTTCGTATAGAGAATGAAAATAGCTCAGCTCATCACCGTGAAGGTAAAACCGTGGTATACAATAAACATCTAAGATATCTATATAGCTACATATAACAATAGGAACCTATTTGAAATTATATTACACAAAGATGTGCTGTGCTATCCATAATTATAATCACGTTCCTCTTATTATACCATAATAATGCTAGTATAATAATGAAAATGTAAAATAATTCAGAGTAAACATTTCAATGCATGAATTACTTGCATAAATGAGAGCGAAGTCACGGTTTTCATTCTCGAAGCTTGAAAGCATGTTTTCTGATACGGTTCCTTCGAAGGAAAAGAAAAGGCCAACGCAATCTAACTGACCATTACCGTTACCTTCACAATAATAAATATAAACTAACTACATGATATATTATATCTATCATAAATGATATCATATTCATTTCACCAATACAAACGGTCTCGTGGCCGCGTCTTATCATTATCAATTAATTATCATCATCATTCTAAACCTTTAATCCTCGTACTGCTGGGGTACATGGGTCATGAATAATGTAAAAATAATTAAATTGAAAATGATTGAATGAAGTTATTGGATTTGAGGGCTATAAAACTTACACTGACATCCCGCAAGGACTGCATTGTGTGTTTTTTTTTGCCAGCGGTTATCCGAGCCAAATAATCTCCTTGAAATATCGGAGCAAGGCTTTGGGCCGCTGATGTAACTGCTTGTGTGGCGTGTATGGTAAAACTATTGATGACTAGCTGTGCCCCGCGGTTTCACCCGCATTATCCGGGATAAAAAGTAGCCTATGTGTAAATCCAGACCATGAAAAACAGTCGTTCCAAATTTCATTTAAATCCGTTCAGCCGTTTCAGCGTTTATTAGTAACAAACACACATACATACTTTCTTAAAAGTCAATTTAAATAATTGGTCTGTGATATAACTTACATGATATCTTAAACTTTAGGTCTGTAGTTATGACTTCAATCAGAATAAAATTATACTCCAGAGTTTAAACAGGCTAAATACTTAATTGATTACTGTTGGAAAATTATACCAGACCAGACAATGTTTCTAAAGAAACAAACAAGATTGGATAATTGGTACAGGTGTTGTTTAGGTTTAAACCAGTACTTAACGGAAAACAAATTACCTGGCATTTGTCTATAGAAGATCAAAGGTCGGTGAAAGTTCGTTGTTTATATTTTCTCTATTTATGATTACTAGATCTTTCTATGTCTAGGGCAGCTGGTGGCAAGTTGATGCGTAAGGCAGAAGATGAAATCGTGCAATGTGGCGTTTTATAAGATATTTTTATTTTTATGAAATGAAAATTAATAGTATGTATACCTAATAATGAAAATGTATAGTAGGTACATGTCGCCCCCGCAATATCGGGGCAGCGTGATTTTAAAAGTTGATTAATATTTACATTTTTTGAATGTTTTTATGTCCCGTATATTTTTTTATAAATATCCAGAGTACACATGTATATTTTTATAACAACAGTTTAACATGAAGTTAAGTTAGAGCAAAAATGTCAACAACTGCTTAGACAGCAAGTTCGTGTAGGTGTGTGTTCCACGGCATCCCCGACACAGGATTTATTCCTAGTGGTCGAGCTCTGCTATGAGTGTGAAACGTTTAAAAAAAAAATACTAATATTAGCACTCACTGCTTTTAATATCGAAAAGAGCATTTCCTTGGCATTCATGTAGCCTAAAACTCTGACGCTACGGCTAGCTATCCGGTCTACACGATCTTACTGTTTATCTAAAAAAAAAGCTGCACCAAAACGAATAAAATCCTCCTATACAATACAATAGTACTATAATGAATTTTATAAGTTCAGGCTACGTTGTAATTAAATTAGTTATATTCTTACATTTATAGCTAAGTAGTCAAAGCTCGGGAATAGTAAAGTTCCCGAGCTTCTTGAAGCCCGTCAAAGGACTAAATAACGTTGCAATTCAGACTCAACGGAAACTTAGTAAACTTAAACCTACTTATTTATTAAACTTTCGAAACTATTTGATACTTTTAACTACAAGGATACTTATACCTCTAAATGACTATCCGTAGATCCTTAGATAAATATATAGTAGGTAGATACGTTTTTACATTTGGATATACATACCATATCATGTGAAGATCACCGAATGCGATCGAAACTAGAGGTATAGTCGTAGTAACGACTTAATTTTTACGTGAGTATTCCCGTGTTAAATATAATGCATTACCTGAATGGCACAGTAACACACAAACCCACCGCTCGTTTTCGATACAATAAATTTAAAAGAGAAGGAAAAACCGACTGTAAAATGTAGCCTACGAGACTCCTAAAACTAAAAGAATCTAATATACTCCACTTGCAATACAAACTCGGTCAAATCGTTTAGGAATGAGGAGGTCACACATTCTGGCACATTTACATATTATATGCTCCTAGCATATTGAATACCCTCTTTCTGGGAAGTTGTAAAAAATATGTACGTAAAAGGGTGCGCCTATTGTCTTATTATTCACATTCAACTCCAAAACGGATTCAAATGAAAACTGGTTCTCATACTTTGTATTTTATTATATCTTGAAAAACTTCGAAAAGTCTCGATGAGGCAAAACTATTCTAAAAGGAAAGTAGGTATAATTTATTAAAAAAGGGGCGATACAACAACAAAGGAACAAAAAACTAAAAATCTAGGTGTAGGGCTTAGAGGTATTAATTATCGAAGCTTCTTTTATCACCAGAATATATATTATAAAGTAAACCAGCTCATGTTATTTCTCCATCAATATAAATTGTTAGACTTCAACTCGGCACCAAAACCCTCAAAACATGTCGATGTATTTTTATTACTAATTGTATCCACTTTCATTATATACATATGTATAGTGTATACGTACCATATTATAATCATAATTACCACAGCGTATTGGAACCCCTATGTGAAGTAAATTAACTATCTTTGTACGAAGATCTGGCGCATGCGTATGCCTACAGGATCTCTTCGGTTTCAGTTAAAAGGTAGCTATCAAAGCAGCCACATGCTTCGAAAGCGCTGAAAGTTTTATCTCGGAACTTTCGTACTGAATTCTGTTGAGATCGTGCGTCTGTGCTAAGTTGTTAACTTATTTAGAAAGACAAAATGTGTTTTTACGGTGTTTAATTAATATTTGTGGTAGATAGTGTAAGTTTTAAATAAATAATTAACTTTTAAAATATTATTATAGCTTTGTGTCAGTGTAAGTGGTTTTGTTAGTGCTTAAGTTAGCGTTAAGTGAAAAATGACAGAAACTTAGTGAGTGTTCTTAGTTTGCTTGGAACTGTGATAAAAGGTATGTTTTTTCTCTCTATAGAGTATGACAAAAGACTTATATTAAATTGTGCCTAGCCGCCTGTTCGGCGATAATTATTTAGGTATACAATACAATAATTATTTAGGTTTAAAACAATTTTTGTGTGAAGTTGACGAGTATGTTCGATTTTTTTTTTTCAAATTCGAGTAACTCGCCAGAAATTTAGAAATTTGTGACGATGACGACGAAAAATATCTACTTGTCTTGGTATCAATTGATTTACCTACGGTATGGATGCCTCAGCTACACACTCTTACGGGTATATTTTACTTTTATCCATCAAAAATCTTTAAATCTTCAAAAGATTAATTTATATAAGTATAGAGCTATTTTACTGACGCGACGTGATTTTGACATATTTTGTTATGACTAAAACGGAAATACGTAAAAATTAAGTCGTACAGGCAAGATGCAACCGCAAGCTTATCACATTTGTAATCTCCTGATGAAGATCACCGAATGTGATCAAAAGTAATCGTAGGAAACTACTAGTTTTTTTTTTGATTCTTTTCATGTCGAAATCTCCGACTATTTATTATGGTTTAAGATTTTATTTCCTACTTATTACATTACAAATCACTTCTGTAGCTAGACTTGTTTTTTTTTTTAATAAATACAATTTTTTTATACAATTATTGCCCTATAACCCCGAATGCAAATAAATATTTGACCTAACTACTTTTAATAAACTCCAAATGAACCAGAATGCTAAGTGTGGGTGAAAAAGTGAGCACAGATATTTAATAAGGAAACAGATTACGTATGACTAAAACAATGACGTGATAGATAAATGAAGTCTTTATTGTCCACTCTAGAAATAACAAGCAAAATAATAATGAAAAGATTATGATGCGCCTATTACCCTGACATTCATTTCAATTTAATAATAGAACTATAAAAGGTTTTAATGTATGCAGAACCAGCTCAGAATAAGCCACAGCGTTTTAACAATGCATTTCATTTTTAACCGACTTCAAAAAAGGAGGAGGTTCTCAATTCGACTGTATGTTTTTTTTATGTTTGTTACTTCATAACTTTTGACTGGGTGAATCGATTTTGATGATTCTTTTTTTATTAGAAAGCTGACGCTTCCCATATGGTCCCATTTCAATTTAGTCCAGTTTTGATAATGGTATCCATGAGAAAACCTTATAAGTCCTAAGTTTGCATTAAGTACGTGCGCGACAAATAGATGAATAACTCAATAGTCGGTCTCTTGAAGTCGGTTTTTGTTTTTTTTTTTTGTAAAAATAATTATTGTACCTATTCAGCCCCTTAGATGAAGATTGCGTTGTTTCTTGACATAGACATGACTTCAGTCGGAACAAAATGTCGGATTTGCTTCTACTACGAATAGCGAGTAGTGTAATGGCGCTCTGCAAAATTTTATGATTCTTCAGCTTTTGATAGGATATATTGGACGTCTTATCAACTGTAGAATAATAACTGTTTGAGGTTGTAAAATATCAGCGCATTTAAAACTTTAACATCACAAGATTTAAAAAGTCGTGCTTTGTTAATTGAAGAATTATTTGTATTAATGTTTAGCCAGGGATTCTGGGGGGAGGTCTTTTGTTTAATTTAGAAGCTAAAAAGATTTTTCATGATTGATATCAATGACAATGAACAATGATTGATCAAAAAAAATTAAAAACATGCGTGCGTTAGATCAATTTGTGGAACCGCTATAAAGCCGTAACTGGCACAATTATCGTGGAAAATATAATTTGAAGTGGAAAAACATTGTACAAATATTAATATAATGAAATAAAATACGTGGAATTGGCCACTTATTACTATAGATCTGTTTTATTTTTGTTTGTTTTCACGAAATCTGCTATTTGGTTTTTTGAGGAAAATTTGTACTTGTTTGCTTTCTTTAGTGGAATAGAAGACAATGTGATTAAGAATTTGATTAAAAAATAAAATTAATAAAAATAAAAACAATTATAAAAATCGATTGTTTGTTGAAAATATTGATGAACAAGAACATGCAACATTCAGATTAACATAGAACCTCCTTGTTACTGAAAATTTGTTAAAAAATGAACAGGACTGATATTTATTATCTCAACAAACCAAACTAGTGTTCTATGGCAATATGTATCAGAATAATAAATCAGGCTACTTAGTTTGATAAATGAGTTTGGGAAAGGGGGAGGGTGTGTCCATAATGCTTTTAACTTCACACGCTAGAATTAATTATTTCCAAATGTTATTCCTCCTGGCTGTTTCAGCGCGATACGAGAACAAACATACAAACAAACTTTCACATCCTACTAATTTATAACATTAGTGTGATTGGAAAGTTCATCACTGAGTGCTTTAAGCTTCCCGTGTTATGATTTTCCAATTTTTTTTTCCGTGTTTTTTTTTCTCATTTATTTTTATTTGTTTTTGCTCTATAGGTGAGCAGCACCGATTATTAAATTTAAAACTTTAAATTATTCAACCGATTTTCATGAAATTTAGCATAATTGTTATAACTCATCTACGAATTTACACAACACTGGCTTTTCGGTAAAGGAAAACATTGTGAGGAAACCTGCATACGTCCGGAGAAGAAATTCAATGGCGTATGTGAATCCACCAACCCGCACTTGGCCAGCGTGGTGGAATACGGCCTAATTGCCCTTCGAGGGTAGACCTTGTATCCCAGCAGTGGGATTAAAGGAGAATTAATGAATGAATAAAGCAACATGCGTGACATGCGCCATCAACTAAGCTAACTCGTCTCGTTACGGAGTGGCACTGGCATTGCAATCGATTTTTATCGGTTCAAAGATCACCTTCAGTAACTTCTGAACCTTAACCTCTGCAGTCCTAAGATTTGCTTTATTTTATTTAGTGTTTGATTAGACGTGCACTTTCCAGTTCATTAAGTATTGCCAGATGATTGTGAATTTTATGAGAGTTAATGTGAATCAATAAAATTGTATGATTGTTCGATACGTCATCCTAAGAAAGTCTTTGTAGTTTACAAAACACTAGCTGACCCGGCAGACTTCGTACTGCCATACAGTACTTCTCTATGGTACTGCCTAATTAAATATAAACACAAGCTGCAATAAAGCTCGTTTTAGTTAGAAAACGTATGTATGGGAAAAAGAAAAGGGCTGTTTTTAGGGTTTTTCAATATTTCTGAAAGATTTTCTTAATATTTTTTCCGTAAGAACCTTCTCCTAATAATAACAAATACAACAAAAAAAGAATTAGTGAAATCGGTCCAGCCATTCACGCGTTATGCCGTGACCAAGGAAAACGGGTTTCATTTTTATATATAGAAGATATAGATATAGATAGATAGATAGATAATACTTTCGATATTATTGGTATTTTCGGGATGGGGACTGAATGTAGACTAGCGTAGTTTTTTATATGTACGTGATTGTATAGGTATTATTGTTTGTGTTGACATTTTTGTAAATTTGAATATCAATAAATAATTTTTACTTCACTAATGCACATAATTATTGTGTTTGCCTTTTGATGAATGTGAGAAAATTTATGAATGTCTGTCTATAAATCCTCTTTATTTTAAAATTGCCCGAAGGAGATGTCTCGTAACGAAAAGATTTCACTAGTTTTTAAGTGTTGTTTTTTTTTAGTTATTATCCATCCTAACTTTGTGAACGTGAGTTCGTTTGCTTTTTATGCTTTCACGCCTTCAACTGTACATCGGAAACTTTTGCATAAACGTTGCAGGAAATACTGAAAAGGACAGATAATTTTTCGTCATCGTCATCAATTCACCATCGCGCAATATAACCGCGGGGCAGGGCTAAAATATCTAAAAATAGTCGTGTATGTAATTTAGACTGCTGCTACAAAAAGTATCGAAACTTCAAAATGACGATTTTTTTTCATTGTATTTAATTATACAAATATTTAATAATATACTTTAAATAATTCTCAAAATAATTTTACTAATGAGATTTTTTAAATGGAATAAAATTGATACTACACGTTAAACTTATTAATTTAGGTCAAATTTTTACTTTAATATTGCTCTCCTTCAAAAATTGCCATTTGCCGTTTCAATACTGTTCGTAGGGGCAGTCGGTTTGTTTTGACAAAGTACCGAGTTTCTTTGAACAAAACCTTTATCTAAAAGCTTTTTACTAAAAGCCATTTAGTGGTTTCCATTGGTTTTGATGTCTACGAAAGGTCCCTGTTAGTCTTATCCTTTCACTATTGATAGCAACTGAGTAGCGAGTACTTATAACCCGGTCACAATATCTGTGCACCTCGCTGGAATGCGTATAGTCTTATATAGTCGCACTGTCGCACCGGGGAGTGCGCGGAGAGGTGACAGGGGAAGCGGGAGAGGCGCAGTGCGACTATATAAGGCTATACGCATTCCAGCGAGGTGCACAGATATTGTGACCGGGTTGTACTTTGCTTTTCCGAGATAGGTATGCCTATGTAGGTAATGTGAGTACTTCAGACCCTTTTGTTGAAAACATAGCACTTTTATATAACTTGATACAGATAAAACAAGGCGTTATACAATATAGGGTTGTAAGAAGAGGGTATGCTAAGCCGGAAAAGGCTCGTGTTAGTCATCATTAGAAATATTATTAACTATCGGACTAAGATTGAAATTGCGAAACAATAACAATCTGTAATTATTATTACTTATCATTATTTTTTTTTCTTTAGAACAGCTGATTTTTTATTTTCGAGATTTCTGGGTAGGTTTCATAGTAAAGAAATATCTGTATTATAATTGTGAGTACTGTGAGCCCTTTTCGGCTAAGCCTTTTCTTATAGCCCTTTAGAGCAAATGCTGTTTGGATTTTCACATCGAAATGAACTTCAAAGCTGGGCTCTATTCTTGCGAGTGAGACAATATCTCGGTCACTGTCGCTCTCATTAGAAATGTCATGAGAGTGAGAGTGACGGAGATAATCTCGAGCGCTCAAGAATAGTTTCGTGACTAGTTTCGAGTTTGAGTTTGCATTGGAAATTACGTTCAGGCAGAATCTAACATTCTAAATATATTCCTGGAATTTGAATATATTCCTGCAAAAACTACGTCAGGTACATCGTCAGGTGAAGCATAAATCAATATTGAGTTATCAAACTCCACGTTCCAGGCTATGGAATTGTGACGTATGTTCTAGAGATAGCTTTATTGAGTCAATAGCAGTTGGCCGGAAATTTGAGCCGGTGCTCGGCTTTTTGACCTCGCTATAGAAAATGAACCACTGAGAAAAATGGCCATCAAAATTCCCATGAATTCACCTAAAGTACAGAGCATAGTGATAATCACCAAAAAGTACGATGATAGTACCAAATTTTACGGTGACAACTATCATAATATCATCGTTGTTGGTTGTCATCGTAAAACTAGTACTAGCACCAGTTTTTAGGGTGATAAGAGTGATAGCTTTCCAGATTCCCCTTTGTCCCCAAGGGTGACAGTCGGGACTCATTTTTAAAATTGGTAATGACATTTTTGGTGTTTCCAGTTGTCACCACTGGGTTTGACTTTTATAGCTAGGCAGCATTGCCTAACCTTTTTTGTCTCGATTAGTAGAAAATGTGTCAATGACAGTCTCGACAAATGTATGGAACAACAGCTGGTTTTTTTTCGCCAATTCCGGGTTGGTCCCGTAGTAAAAGTTGTTCATAATGATGAGTAATAAGAGCCCTTTTCGACTTAGCGTACCCTTTCTGTATATTCCTATACATTTCTTATCTTTTAATTGTTTCTTCGGTAGCTTGACCCCGTCAACTTTGCCTAGAGTTGTTTTGTAACAAAGTGCAGAAACGGGATCCTATAAGTTGACGGAAGTTTCTTGCTCTAGTTTTTGCACAAGCCGATACTTTAAAAAACGGAAATATCTAGTTACATAGCATCTGCTAACAAAATCGGCACAAAGTATTCGATTTCTACAACTGAAGTTGTGTTAAGTCTAAGTCTACAGGGTTATAAGGAAAGGGTATTCTAAGCTGATAAAGGTTTATAGTACTCATCATTATGAACAATTTTTACTATGGGAACAACCCGGATTTTGCAAAATAACAATCAGCTGTTCCATAGAAAAATATCAATGACACTCGACATATGTATGGAACGGCTGTTTTTTTTTTCGCGAATGCTGTGTTGTTCCCATATTAAGTTGTTCATAATTATGAGTATTATGGGCCCTTTTTGGCTTAGCATACCCTTTCCATATAATCCTGTTTAGAGGATATATCCTTAAGAAGGAAGCGACGAATTTTGTTGAATTTTTGGACTTCTTTTGTTCAGATGACTTTGACTAGGCTTGGAACGCCAGTGGCCGACTGAGTCGAGTGCCACTGGCTGGCGATATTAATACTCGAAGCTAAATTAATGACTAAATGCTGTTGCCATTGAGGCTTCTACAGCGTATCGGGTGGGAAAATTAAAGCTGTGCGACTCAACCGACATTCGGTAGCGGTCCGACCGTCGGCGATGAACGAGAAACGAGTAAAACTAGAAACTATAAACAAGTTGGCGATCAGCGGGAAGCGAGTGCGTAGTTTCGATAGTTTTGTCGCCGGGCTATAAGCGACTGTGCAAGTGCGACGAGCGATTACTCGCGCCACTCGCCCGCGGTTGCTCAGTCTGTACTGTAAACAAAAGATCACTGTGAAGAAATTATCAAGCGAGCGAGCATCGCTAAACGAGTATCGCTGAGCGAGTTTATTTTTGAAAGCTCGTCGCTCAGCGACAAAACTAGTAAAGCGAGTTGTCGCCGGCAGTGTGAACAGTCAGCGAGCACCTTTTAATATATACATCTTACACTGAATGTACATTTATTGTACGTTTCTTGAAAGAGAAAATCGCCGATAGTTAGTCGTTTACTCGCCGGCTGTCAGACGACTGCCTTAGGCTCGGACACATTAAGGCGGGCCGCATCGCACCGCAGCGACATTTCAATACAAATTCTTGCGCTGCGACCCGCCTGTAGTGTGCGATAGTTTATGTAAAATGTACGAAAGTGGTGCAGGAGGATTTTTGTTATGCGTTGCGGTGCGGTGTGCCTTAAAACGATGAGTAACACTGTCTGTTGACAAAAATGAGTTCAATTGTCAAGAAATCGGTGTTAACAGACGAGAAACGTGCTACCCGAACCACAAGCAGAGTTTGCAGCTTTTTATCCACTTCTGACGTGAGACCGTGACCTCGAGAAACGATTTTCAGGGGCATTGACGTCGGTTATCCTGACGTCATAATTTTCGTTGTTTTTCAGCCAAACTCATTTAAGAGTGTATATCCTCGTATTTACTGAAATTTGTTTTGATACGCGAGTATTATGACACAGATATTTTGGTATATTTCGTTTCTCGTTATAATGTAGAAAACAAGTCTCATTGTAACATTTTACGCATGGAAGTAAGAAAGTTTTTATATTATAGGTACTTACAAAAGCGGGTAATTGGAATTGGCTTTTCAAGGGTTTCTCAATATCAAATAACAGGAGCTCAGAAACCTACTTTTATTTTTTTTCATGTGTCTATTTGATCTGAAAGTAAGTAAGTAGTAGCTACGTGTTTGAAATCCAGTGTTGCCAAGGACTTAATGAATTTATGTCTATAGCAGATTTTTTGTGGAAACTTTCTTATTACTTTTTTACATAATTAATTCTATTTTTATTTCTTGTAAAAAACATAAATTAAGAAATACAAATGGGTACTTTATGTCATTCAAAGGTTTAAACAGTTTTTTTTCGTGAAATAAGTCTGGAGGATTCCATTTATTCATTTATTATTAAATACCTGCCGCATTCATGCCAAACAAATAATTCAATTTCTGTGATTTTCATAATAGAATTCAGAAGGAAATAGCATTTGCGTAGCAATATTTGCTTGATTTTGCAGAATTTAATATTGTGTCCAATTGATGGAGAGTAATAAATTAAAATAAATTAATAAATAAATTACGTGGCTTTGTGTATCGTTTCCGACTGAAAATTATTCGATATTTCAAAAACTAAAAGCGTTGATAATTGTGAATAATTATGGACTTGAAAATATTCAAGTAAAAACCTTACCATTCCTGTAAATAAGAGACTAGTGCAAAGACGCTATGAAAGGTTTTGCAGATCTTTCAAATTAAAAACACACTAACGAGCGCCTGCTCACTTACTGTAATCAAACGTACTGCAATTAAAAATATGGGAAGTAACTCGCTCCCTATATCAATTCAAGGTGAGTTTTCTTTTTGGTATTGAAAAATATCGCTCGCAGCAATAAGACTTTTGTCTGGTCTTTTGTTTTTTGCGCTATAGTTAAAATATTATTGTATCATTAAGAATATCTCGTGAGATTTTACAATGAATTAACTAGTTTCGGTCACATTCGGTGACCTTCATCAGGCGAGTTTACAAACGTGACGCGCTCGCGGTTGCGTCTCGTTTGAAACTAGTCGTAGTAGACGACTTAATTTTTACGTGAGTATTCCCGTGTTTAATTATAACAAAAATACTATTTTTTAGCTTAAATTGTTTTAGCATGTCCGGGATTATAAGGTATGCTAAGCCGAAAAAGTACTCGTAGTACTCATCATCAAACAACTTTTACAAACCAACCCAGAATCGAGAAAAAAAATCAGCTGTTCCATAGAAAAATGTCAATCACACTCGACAAAATTTATAGAACAGCTGATTTTTTGTTTCGCGATTTCCGGATTGCTTAGTAAAATTTGTTCATAATGATGAGTACTATGAGCCCTTTTCGGCTTTGCATACCTTTTCCTTTTAATTCTGGAGAGACTATGTTTGAGTAGTACTAATACGGTTACATATCTTGAGGCGCTACTCGTAATAGTACCTAGGTCAAGGACGTAATTCGACTATGAAATACATGCCGATATTTCAATTTCTAATTTTGTTCCAGATCATAAAATGGAGGAACTCCTACTGATGATCAACACCTCGTCGCTTCGCATGAAAGACGTCGCGACCAGCGCAGTGCCCTTCCTCGCCGTCCGCAACACGAGCATCGGCAGGGTTGCCACCAACGCGTACGAATGGCGCTTCATTCTCCCGCCCTACTTCCTCATATTTGCCCTCTCCATATCGGGCAACTGCCTCGTGATAGCAACCCTGACAAACAACCGGCGTATGAGAACGGTCACCAATGTCTATTTACTCAACTTGGTGAGTTTGCTTTATTGATATAAATTCGTCTTTTGATTGAGTCTTGTGTAGTTGTTGAGGAAATTTGGGGTTAAAATAGAATATAAGTCGTTAGGTAGTGTTAGGATTGAGTATCGATTCCTACATAACACGTCCCAATGCCTTACTGCCATTTTATTGTTGAGACGTGACGTAAAACGTGGCGTATAGAAAGCTAAGCGCCTGAATCTAGTTTATCAGACACGTGCGGTGTCATGCCTTGAGGCACGGAGGGCGTAATCATACATTACGTAGCGATTTAAGCCAAAAGACTTTACTTTTTTATGAATAAATCATTATTTGACAGTCGCTGTTGATAGGTAATGATGTTGTCGAACATGATAAATGCGCTCAGAAATATTTTTACTTGAATAGCTGAAGATGAAATTGGTCAGAAAATAAGAAAATATGTTTGCAGGTTGTATTTTCTGGGTATACGTATCGAAAACGTAGATTTTGAATCGTTTTGTTCGCATCCAAGGGAAATCGACAGCGAAAAGGGCGTCTTTTTACTTAACTTAAGGGCTTAACAGTCCCAATTACCGCCAGGGCTATCCAAACAAAAGCTCTTGAGTTCTCATTCTAACTTCTAACTGTTGATATCTTCGTCTAATTGGCAGCAATGATAATAAAAGCTCTATTTTTAGGTTGTTTAGTTTTGTCTACTTAACTTTTAGGGTTGGCTAGATTTATCAATAATATTTTTTTAGGTATAATAGTAGTTTCACTAAAAGCACAATTTATATAAGATACGTGGAGCCAATACACAATTTTTACTTTAGTTCATTTTCGATCATAATATGATCGAAGTAGTAGGTACGTAAAGTCTTTGTATTTTAAACCTTTGTTGCGATAAAATTCAATGCAAGAAATATAAAGTAACAGCTGGCCGTTCCCTCTCAAATGCAGCCATAATAAACCGTTTTCTCGTTACCTGAAGACTCTAAAAGTGGTCTGACAATACCTTCCTAGAGGTAAAAGTGGTTCTTTTGTATTTTCTTCGACAATGTAGCTTAACTTTGTGCTATCTATTTTCAAGCTTTCCCGCTATAGCTTTGTTGAGACTTATAATCTTTAATTAATTGAATTGAGTTACAGAAATAGAGTGCTATTTTATGCATATATTTTTTTCTTAATGTGTCTCTTGCACCGCACCTCGAAACCTTGTTTCGATACACGTTTTTTCTATTGAGAAGTGTCTCTAGCGTGTGATTTTCCCAAAATGGATATCGATACAATGTTCTGTGGAGAGGTATCTGTGTAGTGTGTGGTCCAAGAACAGAATGAGTGAGAGACGTGCCTGAACTTTTGGTCTTTCCGGGTTGATTACACGTAACGAGTACAGTGGCGAGACAGTGCCTTCGGCCGAGTAAACGGTTTGTAAAAACATTTTGACGAGGCCAGACTGTCACTAGAACTGTGATTTGTTTGCTTGGCCGAGTATGTCCATTTACTGTCTCGCCACTGTACTCGTTAATTCTTTACATTGCGTCATTTATATAACCTACAGCAAAATCGTTACGGCAAATCCTAAGTATTTTGAAACTTTAAAATAATTGATTTAATCTATGTCAAAACACTTTACCTTGTTTTCCAGCTCTGAAAAACTTCTATTGTTCCAGGCAATATCGGATTTTCTCCTGGGAGTGTTTTGCTTACCATTCACGCTGGTTGGGCAGATTTACAGGAGGTTCTTATTCGGAGCAGCGCTCTGTAAACTAATACCTTTCTTACAAGGTAAGTCTAATTTGTATACTAATTGATAATACTAATGAAATACTGACAAACGGGTGGATAGACAAACGTAGAAGTTTCACTTACAGTATGTTCTTTTTTTCCAATTAATTATGAAACCCTTAAAATGTAACCATACTGAAATAAATATTTGTTTGGTTTGGTTGTTACATACAGAAAGACAGACTCGGAGTCTCGCCACAAGGGTTCTTCCCCAAAGGAGGTTTAAACCCCTAAAACCACGAACATACGCCCTCTTATCCTCTCATATTAAGTACGTAATGAAATTCATATATCTAGACTAGTTTCTACCCGTGGTGGCAGGTGTATAGACCGCCTGAAGGCTTCTAACATGTTTGGGTGTTTGTTATATAAACTCAACCGGGGTCTATAATGACGTATCATACAATACTGATAGCGTTGTTGTTTCTCAAAAACAAATCACATAAAATACTTTTAGTAGTAAAGTCACAATTAGTAAACTAATTAGTATTATTTTGAAAACACAAATTTTAGCGGAAGAACAGTAATATTATTCGTATCAAATCGCTACGAAATTTCACAGACTTTAAATTTGAAGGAATCTTGAAGCAAAGAAAATACTTATGAAATTTTGTGAAATTTTGCGCGAGGGATGTGACGAGCTGTTGTAGCTTTATTTGATGAGATGAATTTCGAGACAAACTTTTTTAAAGTTTTTCAGTAAACTGAATAATTCAGTTTATTCTGAAATTGCATAAGCTTGATGCGACGCATTCTAAAGTTTGGATACCTACTTTTTGCGTTATTTTATTAGTCTAAAGTTAGTTTGGAGTTCATCATCATCATCATCCACAGCCTTCTTTATCCCACTGCTGCACTTTCTCTCTCTCACTGTGCCATCTGCCTCGGTTCTGTGCCAATCGGATCCAGGTTCGACCCGCGACTTTGAAAATGTCGTCGGTTTGGAGTTAGTCGTGGTATATTTTTTAGAACGCCTAAAGACCTCCGACATGGTTTTGGCGAATGGCCGGAACTTACATCACACGGTTCTAAAGAAAGGCTATGCTAAGCCGAAAAGGCTCATAGTACTCGTACTCATTACTATGAACAGCTTTTACAAAGAGAACAACCCGGAACTCGCGAAACAAAATCAGCTGTTCCATAGAAAAATGTGAATGACACTCGACAAATTGTATAGATTTTTTTTCGAGAATTTTGGGTTGGTCCCATAGTAGAAGTTGTTCGTTTTTAGTTTATCATTAACGTCTTATTCCATCCACGGTAGTTGCTCGAGCTTTGAGTTAAGTTTTAAATACACGCGTTATTGTTAAATCACTTTATGAAATGATAAAACGTGAAATTAAAAGCGATAAATTCTACTAAATAGCCTATGTTCTCTACTTATGCGTAGTTTTCGCAGGCAATAACAACATTGTTGGCTTACAGTACTAAAAATACAATGGCGGAATAAAATGTGAGCGGAAATAATAAATAGGTAAAATATCTCGCTGTGAGAATTCAAGCGGAGCTAAACTTACTAAAGCGGTACAGTCTTCTTGTAATAGAGCCCCTTTGCTTATCACAAGAAGCCTGCAAAAATACATACAACGTGACAAAACTGAAAATGTTTTTCTGTAATGAAAGAAACTTTTGAATTCAGAACCCAATCTGACGCGTGCTATATCTTGGTCACTGCCCTTCTCCATTTATTCTTATATTTCACTAGCGACCTGCCTCGGCTTTGCACGGGTATAAAATATAGCCTATGTTACTCAGGGATAATGTAGCAATCTAATGGTGAAAGAATTTTTGAAATCGGTCTAGTAGTTTTTGTGTTTATTCAACACAAACATACAAAAATACAAATCTTGTGGTGGTTTGACTCGCTGATTTTTTTTTTAATTTTTTGTCTTTACTTTTAAACCTGTCCTGAACTGCCAAAAATATTTCAACATCGAAATTAGAGAAATCGGTCCAGCCAAACGAAAAGCGATTAATTTTTATTTATAAGATTATACGAGTAAATAATAAATGTAAAAGTTTGTGTTTATTTTTAATCAACAATATAACGACTGTTTATAATTAAATGACGATAGAAAATAATTTTTCTTATAACGATACACAAACAGAAAAACAAATCGTATTGCAATGCATGAAGGTTTAACGAGTGTCATAGGCTTTATCTAATTTTACCACTCTTTTTTTGTTTCAATATTAAACAGATTAAAATATGAAAGACTAGTACATATTTATGCCTGATCAAATTATCGTTTGCTACAGCCGTCTCAGTATCCGTCGACGTGTGGACCCTCGTAGCAATATCCCTGGAGCGCTACTTCGCCATCTGTCGCCCGCTGAAGTCTCGGAAGTGGCAGACCCAGTGCCACGCCTACAAAATGATAGCCACGGTCTGGCTGCTGTCTATAGCTCTCAACTCGCCTATACTACTGGTTTCTACGTTACAGCCTATGAGAGGAAACGGTGAGTTTATTAGTTTTACTCGTATTACGTTAATAAATGGTTCAGGTAGCTTTCAGCCCGATTGGCCCACCTTTATCGAGAATGACTGGGTCTCAACGACCCCGCTGGATCGGCCCCAGTACTGGGGCTGGGTCGTTGAGATCCAGTCCCGAGAATAGGGATGCGTTTAGGGAGATGTGGGAGGCCTTTGCCCAGCACTGGGACACAATAAGCTGAGGAAACAAAATGGTTGGTCGAAATTACTATCTAAAATCACCCGAAACGAATAAAACTAGATTATCTTATTGGCTTTTTTTCTTTTACTAATCGACTTTTTTTAACTTTTACTATCAGAATGTCCTAAAAATCACCTGCGGTCTATACTTCCTCATCTGAAATATAACTTACATTATATTTTGCACAAAAAATAAGTTACCAGACCAGAATCAGAGGTGAATAACATTACATTTTAGGTTATCGCTCACCAACCTACACATCGTGTTTATTTGCTATCTCCTCCAAATGTCCTGTGGCTTTTGTATTTCGCTAAGAATCGCTCGGATACAGATTTTATCTTGAAAATAAAAATTAATACCCAGTCGACGTTCAATCGTTTCGAGAATAACTTTCAACGAAAACGTGTTTTTGTGTAAATCCATGCCTACTTCATACATGAATACGTATCTCTTTCTATGCATATTATTAGGAGGGAAAGTTTGTATGTTTGTAGAGGGTAATCTTCAAATGAAGACTAGGTCCTGGTCTGATTTTAAACGTTAATTTACTAAGAAAACTAATTTTCACTCAGTGAGTGAAAATGGCTCGCCCCATTTTTGATCGCTACGACACAAAGTGGTTTAAAAAAAGCAGCTGAAATCGCAAGCATAGCTAGTTCATAACACAAGAAAAATCTATTATTTTTGGTATGACAACATTACCCAGGTACCTACTAAGATTAAGATTATCCTTTGAAAACCGTTCAACCAAATTTCACTACAAGCTTTTTGCATTATTTTTACTAAAATTTATCGTCACAGGTACAGGCACCGCTTTATTATCTCTCTATATTCAGAGAGCGATATATGAACCACAAACCACATTAAACGTGTTTGCAATATTTTATTATCTCTCTATTGTCTCTATATTTCAGAGAGCGATATATGAACCACAAACCACAATAAACGTGTTTGCAATATTTTATTATCTCTCTATATTTCAAAGAGCGATATATGAACCACAAACCACATTAAACGTGTTTGCAATATTTTAAAACTAGGAAATGTATTATGTACTCACGTGATTTATTAATATTCTTGAAACAAAATTGTATTTGAAAAGATAATCTTTGGTGGGAGATGCCAATTTATAGGACATTTATAGGACATTGTGATATTAAGGAGTATATTGTTCTAAATTAAAGCTTACATAATTTTTTACTGAGCAAAGTCGACAAAAAACACTCAAAAACTCACTATTTTTCAAAAAACGCATTTTTAACATAAAAAGCATCCCTTGTAAATCTAGCTAGTGTGTAAGTCTCATACACAATTTCATCAAAATAATTGAGCACTTTTTACGTGAAATACTGTATTACATGATAACACACTTAACAAACTTTCGTGTCTATGATATTAGTGCGATAACCCGTAGAAAAGTCCTAGCAAAATAACAAGAAAACTTTGTTGTTAGAACCTTTTTATATTGTGCGAAATATACGACGAAAGTTTGAGCAGTCCCTTGACTAAGATTGTGAGTTTTTTTAAAACAGCTTAAAAAGTTACCGAATTCAGTTACCAGCTTTTAAACACTTCTTAAAACTTCCGCGGTTTGGTTTTATTATTGTATTTAGAATAGAATGGAATAAAGCTTTGTTGCACACAAAACAAATTACAAGAAAAAACTGTTATAAATAGAACTTACGAGTACCTACGTTCCTGCGATTTTATGTTTGACTGGCTCGGGTGTATGTATCTTTTTGTTTGTTCGGTACAGATTGCAATCAGGTTTTAAGCTTCACAAATTATAAAGATATTTGAAAGCTTTCACTTAAACAAAAGTTGAGACATTTGTAAAAGTTTCGAACTCCAGGGAATTGCATTCTTATCCATTTTTAACACGCTTATATTAGCTTCACCTGTATGTTTGTAACCGACTCCTTTGGGCGCGATTTTGACCCACTTTAAACGGCCGGATTTCGTTCAAACTTTGTAGATATATCGAGGATCGACGACAATAAATTATTATACGAAAAATAAAAAATATATACTTAGAAATAAATTAAAATAATTATATGAAGCTAATAAATTGTGTTTTTGCTCCGAACGCGATTTCTACGATTCTTCGTTTACGATTCTACGTTTATTTATTATTAAATACATGCTGCACTTACAGCAACGTCAAGGCGTGCGACATGTCCGACTCAAACAATTTTAAAATAAAATAAAATTTTAAAGTAAAAAGAAAAACAAAATATCCTAAAAATTATACATACGAGTATTAAAATAAAAATTGAAAAAAAAAAGAAAATGTCAGGTCAAAAAAAATAAATAATAGTAAATGAATCAAAAAAGAAAATAAAAATTAAATAGAACTGTTAGCTAAGCTGTGACTCGGTACGCGAATTCTGTAACTACTGCTGGCTAAGCTGTGGTTCCCCACGGCTACTGGTACATATTCTGCTACGCGCCGCGTTTGTCAAAGAGCGATGACAATGCGTGTTTTTTAGTTTTTTAAACTATATGCAATTAAACGTTGTAATTTGAAATTTTCAAATTATCTGTGATAAGTACAAAACAAAAACTAAACCGAAAGCTCACTATTTAAAATGCAATCTAACTATACCTTGACTGACACCTTTGATGTAATTTCTACCTACAACAAAAGAACCAATCCTCAGTGTAGGTGCTATACGTCATAGCTGAAATGTTATTTTGTGAATATACCCCTACATTGGATAAATACACCTATGATGAAATAAATAATTTCATTTCATTCCACAAGCTGTTGCTTTCAAATTGATAAATTTTAGTATTTTTAAGTGGTTTTTTGTATTTAAGGATTAGGTTGTCTGCTATTTCATTAATTAGTAATTTACCATGTACTATATCTATAGAAGGAATCAATCTTTCACTATGATCTATAGTTCTATACTGTAACTATAGGTATGTAAACTTGCCTTGACAACACACTTCATGTAATGATGTAAGATTAAAAGATTGGCTTGGCTATGTTGTCAGTAAATTGCTAGCTACTTACATTATAAATTTAATGTTAATTACTGTCTCTACGTGCTTGGCATATTAGGTAAGGCAATAATAGAAAGTAGGTAATAATTTAGAGTACACTTGCGCACGTAAGTGTTATAAGACGCAAGTACTACGCGTGGGTACGTTAAGCTCTATTCAAACAAGCCATAACTGCGAATATCATCGCAGTTATGGCAGCGATTTCGAGGGAAATTGCCGCTTTAGGCAACTCCTCGAAAATATATTCCTAAAATTCATTCCTGGCAAATCATTGGCAATTTTACTTTTCGTAAAATGGCCAATTACTTCAATGAATCATATTTAGGTAATTCAATTTAATCCATTGACAGAAAATCCATTGAAAACTGTCGAACGGATTAATTACCGGATATTAATTCATATGCAGATTTACATGATAATTGCCAGTATGTAGCAATTTAAAGGTTTTTAATATCGGTTAGCATCGGGTTTATGATTCCAGGCTGTCGAAATACTGCTTAAAATTTCACTCACCATAGGCGATAGTAAATATCACGTATATCTGAATAGAAATTCACATCACACATAATCAACCTATCAAATATTTATATCCACTGTTGGACATAGGCATTTCCTACAGAGCGTCACATAGTACCGTCTTCTTCCTTACGCATTCACTTGTCATCAGCCGTCTTACGCAGGTCGGAATATTTCTTAACAAGTACAAATTGTCGTTAATATCTGCGTACTTCGGAGTATAGCCAATTAAAGTAGATTACATGAATAAAAGCCGTGGTAGCTCAGTGGGAGAGCAGCCGCTTCGCATTCTTGAGGTAGCGAGTTCAAACCCCGACTCGTACTAATGAGTTCTTTGGGACTTATGAACGAATTTACATACCACTGGCTTTTCGGTGCAAGAAAACATTATGAGGAAACCTGCATATGTCCGGAGAAGAAATTCAATGGCGTATGTGAATCCACCAACCCGTACGTACGTACGTGGCCAGCGTGGTGGAATACGGCCTAATCACCCTTCGAGGGTAGACTTGTATCCTAGCAGTGGCAGGATTAAAGGTTGCATATGATGATGATGATAATGATGACATGATTAAATCCTTCTTAGAATTCACTAAGTAACTGGCAAATTGTTTCAGAATCTAACAAAGCCTGTTTAAAGAATTACCGACGTTTAGGGAATAATTTTAAAGTACTTAAGTGACTTTCACTATAAACAATAAAGTATAACAACTTTCAAATCTCTTCGAAAAGTTCTCGTATAAAAGACAAGACTCCTACAAGAATTTAAGCGGGTAGTTATTGAATAAATTATTAGAGTAAAAAAAGTTTATTTTAACCTCGAATTATGTTGCTTTTTGTCTAAGGAAAATTTACGTAACCACTAATATACACGTGGGTGAATCAAGGAAATGGGAAGGAAAATCCCACACGAGATTAAACATCTTATAATAATATCTCAGGGTGACGAGCGCAGTGCTGTGCCGCACAAGGTCTTGAATTCTAAGAATTCAAAATTCTGGGTGGCACAGACCTGTTTATGGGCAAACGTGACGTTTAACATCAGGCGAGCGATTTGCTCGTCTCGTCTCTAAATATCATAAAAAAAAGGAACGTAATATGCAATGTTTAAAAGTGATTTATGTCTTCTATGTTACAGTTTTAGCACAAAATCCCATTAGTTCGACCTTAGACTACTTAGTAGAAAGTAGAACAAAGAAAGGCTATTTAAAAAAACATAAATCTATTTAACCTTTTTTTTTTTTTGAGTAGGGAAATCATCAAATGACCCCTCCCACTCTTGGGCAGAGCGGAAGGGAGTGTCAGACTTCTACTGACCAAAAACCACCCATGTTCCTTCTACGCCCTTGTGACGCCGAGGCTGCGGTAACTTCTACCCGCAGCCCCGACGGGCATGGGCCCTTTCGGGCCCCTTCCATGTTGCTGACATCTCTTTGAGGCGCGCGTGGAACACGAACGCGCCGTCGAAAATCTATTTAACCTAGACTACACGCGGTTGAAATTAGCTCAAGACAGGAAGCAATGGCAAATGCAAAAAAGAGGAGGCCCATATCCAGCAGTGGATCGATACAGGCTGGTTTTGATGATGATCAAGACTTTTATTGAATAATACTTTAACTCAACCCACGTTTTATCATCCCACTGCTGGGATACCAGGTTTACCCTTGAAGGCCGTATTCTACCACGCTGGCCAAGTGCGGGTTGGAGGATCTACATACGCCATTGAATCTCATCCTTGTCTTTGTGTGTTCCATGGCATCTCCGACACGGGATTATCCTAGTGGGGGAGCTATGAGTGTGAAACGTTTAATTACGTGTAAAGGGGCGTCTAAACGGGCCATATTTTACGACAATTTGTGGCTGCAATACTGTGGCCGGCAACATTGCTAGCAATACCAGCCACACTATGCAATATTTTAAGGATGGCCCGGCATTATATCCACATATTTTTTGGTATGTCAAAATGTTTTTATGAAATCATGGGTTCTGAATCAAAGGCCATACTATTGCAGCCATATTGCAACATGTTGCCTGCAATTGATTGCTCAGCCATAAAATGCACTAAAATGTTTTTTTTGATGGCTGGGCAATATTTGCCAATAATTGCAGACACAAATTGTCGTAAAATATGGCCCGTTTAGACGCCCCTTAAACGAAATATCAGGGTGTCTTCAAGTCGCAGTGAATCGGTTTCTTCTAGGCAAGCGCGCTCCATCGTAGACGGCATATTGCTTCATCAGGCGATATGTCAGTCAAACGCAAGCTTGTCACAGGATTAAAAAAACTAAACGTGATAAAACAACAATTACTTTTTTGCTCTTTTTGCTCTTTGGATTAAATACCGGTTTCAGCATTTTGAAACCAATTAAAATCCTTTAACGACGGATATCGACAGATTTGGTTTGGAATAATCTGTTCGTCTTCGTTTTTCTTTTGTTTGTAAAATTAAGTGTAAACAGACTACTGCTATGTTTTACTGGTATCATGGGGAATTTGGAAGTGGACCGGACTGAGTTATCAGCATTTAAAAAGCACAGCATGGGATCGCAAGAAGTTTAGCCTACTGACCTCCAAACTTCAACATGAAGATGGCACCTGATGATGATGATGGGGAATTTAGTTTTTTCGGTGGTAGGTACGATGGAAAAAGTGTTTTACTTATTTAACTAATTATAGACCTGTGTCATATTCTTTCATGAGATTACCAGTAGGAGCACACACAAAGATTGAATGAAATGTTTAGGATCTCTTTTTAACACTTTAACTGCTGGAAACACATACCTACCTAGTGTTTTCCTTTGTGCAACGCGAATGTGGCTACACACGCTAGGCGCGTAAATCACAACCAATTTGATAATTAGCAGCAGTTAAAGTGTTAAAGTCGAACAAAAGTTGTATCTACACAGATATTTTTTTAAGTTGAACAAAAAGTGTAACTATTTTAAAGCCAAAATTAGCAAATAAGAGTTCATATTCCTGAAAACGTTCCGTTACGCTTATCAGGACAAATAAAAATGCCTGTTTGTTTCTATACTTATAGTTATTTTATTTGCGTGAATACGTGAGTATTTGACATTGAGGCGGAGTTCCCGGTTTTGCTTTTATCCTGGTTCTTGGGTTTCCCTGGCAGCGATCTATTTGACCCTCGCCTATAATAATTGTTGCTTACAAGTGAGAATAGTTAGAGGAAAGTCGCCAAAATATGGAATAGTATCCAAATATGGAATATCTTAATTTCTCCAAAACTATAAGTTTAAAACACAACACACTACCATTTTCTATTTTATTTGGTCGCTTTACTACCGCACTCACACCATCGTTTCAGTTGCGCGAACGCTACATGTGTGGCAGGTGTGTTTTGTTTTGTTGTTATGCAGAAATTTTTAAAGGTAGGTATGTTAGTAAATGTGTATTACCAGTTATTATGTATGCTTACATAAGTTTTATACTATTAAGTATATCGATATTAAGTTTATCTCAACATTTTGTGATCTTCTGTAATTAAAATATTCTGATTTGGAAAAATATTAATACTACTTTGAACTAGTATAAAAATCCAAATATGGACAGTCGGTCGTGATGATAAATAAACATATGATAAGTTATGGACCAAGAATCTCTTGATTCTGCTGATGCAGAATGTATGTTCCGTCTAAGACTTTATTCCATCGATAAACGTGGAGAAAGCTAGATTAAGTGCATAATGCTTACACATTATGCATGTAATCCAGGTTTCTTTGGGCACATTATGATTGTGCTGGTCCAGAGTTTTATATGTACTTGGATCTGTGACTTTTGCAAGTTAATTAAGCAACTTCTTTCATTTATCACAAGTTTATTCATTTTAAGTCTATTTTATTCATTGATGTGATGATTTAGCTTGTATTCCATTTATGGGTGTCTATTCCATATATGGTCACTGTTTTGTGATTTTGCTTTTTGTTTTAGATTTTAATTTGATAATTAATATTTTTGATAAAAAGCTGTTAATTGCTACATATAAATGTATGACTGATTAGTAATGACATTAAACTATTTTCATTTCTATTTAGTTTTTATTATAAATCTCTAAAACAAAATGGTATTCCATATTTGGTGACTTTCCTCTATTTCCTATGTTAGTTCCTTTTTCAGCCAGCTTTATTTCATTTTCATTAGGTACATTGACATTTTGAACTAAAAATCTATACTTTTGCTTTTTAACTTGATTGACACCCGCTTGTCTAATTTGTCGAATAATTGTAGGTAGTCTCCTACCTACGTCTTTTTTTTTTCTATTATTTAAGAAGTGCCAAAAGAACATTTCTTAATAAAATTACAATCTAGCCGCAGGCTAATAAGTCAATTAAATCTAACTTAAATTTCTAGGTAATTAATTACTAAGAATGGGTCCGATAACACTTTTCTTATTATTTCTATTTAGGCGAAGACACAATGTTCACGTGTTTCCTACCTACGTCTAAAAAAAATTTTTTTTTTTAGTTATATTGTGACCATCGATCTTCATTGTGACTATTGTTATTATCTATTTTTCGAGGACTTCTTTTTACAGTTGAACTGTAAGAAATCCTCCATTAAGTCGAATAGGTGTAGACTGTAAGTGTATCTATACCGGAAATAAATTCATCGTACTTTAATTATTTTAAGACTATTGTTTCAAACTATTTTTGGAAACGCTCACCACCTGGTGAGCAATTTCCTCGTATGCATAACTTTCGGAATTAATAATGCCCTGAATTAACATATTGGTTGTTTTTAATCATTATTATCACCATTTCTCATCACCTCCCAGGCCCAGGTGAAACCACAGTGCAAGCTTTATAGTAGTTTCTCAAAAGATGACCGATCTCTTCTTCTCCCAGCTTTCAAATGTCGTGAGATGTGGTCCAGTCTGCAGCTGGAGCGCGCGTTCAACCTCGGCCTGGACGGCGCGCTGCTCCTGGTGCCCTTCTTCATCATGTCCTTCGCGTACTCCCTCATCGTCACCAAGCTGTGGAGAGGAATGAGGCACGAGATACAGCATAACTTTAACTGGCAGCAACAATGTAAGTAAAAACTACCTTTTTAAATTGTGCTTATACAGGGTTATTCATAAAGGGTATGCTAAGCCGAAAAGGGCTCATAGTACTCATCATTATGAACAACTTTTACTTTGGGAGCAACCCAAAATTCGCGAAAAAAAAATCAGCTGTTCGATACATTTTGTCGAGTGTCGTTGACATTTTTCTATGGAACAGCTGATTTTTTTTTCGCGAATTTCTAGTTGGTCTCATAGTAAAAGTTGTTCAAATTGATGAGTACGATGAGCCCTTTTCGGCTTAGCATACCCTTTATGAATAACCCGGTATTTACATAATTTCTATAATTATGTATAATATACAATGGGCTCAAGTTTGAAGGCGTTTTTTGACATATCTAAACTAACTAAAAATATACATGTCTTTGTGATTGCTACCTATTAGACAAGGACATCAATACTTTTAGAAAAAGATCTGTCAACTAAAGCCTTCAATTTCGGGCTCATTATATATTGCATACATATAGCAAAGTCGTAACCTAAGTTTATGTACCATAAAACCTGACATTTTTGAAGTCTTTAAATTACGAGTAGGTACATAGATCTAAATTTACTAATGCAATTAAAAGTCGTTTGTGTGTGTTTCAAATAGTACATATTTTTTTACTGTAAGTATTGGGGTCAGACTTATTTCATTAACCAAAAGAAATCCTCAACATTTACAGCTATCTCAGTATGTAGCCCAAAATAGTCGGTTTTCCCCACACATACTTAAGCGGAGGCTTAATAGGTGTTACACATAAGCAGGCCGGTATTAATCGGCACAGCCGGCGACAAGATCCAAATTAAATATAGGGTTATTCATAAAGGGTATGCTAAGCCGAAATTGGCTCATAGTACTCATCATTATGAACAACTTTTTCTATGAGACCAACCCGAAATTCGCGAAAAAAAAAACAGCTGTTCCATAGAAAAATGTCAATAACACTCGACAAAATGTATGGAACAGCTGGGTTTTTTTTTCGCGAATTTTGGTTTGGTCCCATAGTAAAAGTTGTTCACAATGATGAGTACTATGAGCCCTTTTCGGCATAGCATACCCTTTATGAATAACCCTGTATAGATGAATGAACAAGAACAAAGCCACCTGGTTTTGCCGGTCGAGTCTTGACAATCAATATTAGTTCAGTAGTGCTATCCGATCGGCACTGGCCGAATAAAGTCCAATATGTGGTATTTGCTTCGTACAAGCAATGCTTTCAACTAATACTGCCGAATCAAATGTGTTAACATACATATTATGTGTGTGATAATCTTAATTAAACCAAAATGGAAGCAATTACTCTTGAGTGAACTGATTAAAGCCAGATGTGTGTCAGGCTATCTAATACCCGAATCAAGAAAATGTTTTTTTATTTATATATCCCCAATAATAAGGGCTTGGCCACGGGACATTCGCCGATGCGAATATTCGCGCGGTGCGAACGGCGAAGCGTCTAGCGACTGAAATAAACTCATAGCAATGTACCTACTAAGTTCATTGCTATGCGACTGAAATAAACTCATAGCAATGTACTAAGTACACTATGAATACATTGCTATGAGTTTATTTCACTCGCTTCGCCGTTCGCACCGCCCGAATATTCGCATCGGCGAATGTCCCGTGGCCAGGCCCTAAGGTTGAAAAAATCCTATTCTACTACTCTAATATTATAAACGCAAACGTTTGTGCGTGTGTGTTTATGTTTGTTACCTTGTATCTCTTTAACTGCTATTCTGATTTTGATAAAATTTAGAATATAAACCCATAGGTACCGTACCTCATCATGATATCATATTGCGGGTGAAACCGCGAGGCGTAGTTAGTAAGTTGCCAAACTAAACACACAGTTATAAAAAACGTGCACCGTTTTTGTTTTCAAAACGTTTATTTATTGACCCAATCAATGCCTATTAGAGTAACACTACAACGATCCGAAGAGTTATTTAACGTTACGCGCATCAAAAAACATCGCAATGTCAAGCGTGGCATGTTTGGAGATTTGCCAAATCAAAATAACACATTTCTTACACAGATCGATATCGTGCCTTAAAACGAAACCATTTACTCGTATTCACGTATTCGTATACTCGAATTCGTGTAAACTTAATAGTTACGCGGTTACTAATAATATATCTATAGGTCTTATCGTATAAACATTGAACATAGTTTGGTGCTGTTACCTTATGAAGTTTCTTACCTTAAAATGTGACCATCTTTTGTCGTGATTGTGGAGGACTGGACAAGCTATTCTACGTACTAGCAACGTTTCAAACGGTTTTATTTAGCTTGTTGTTTAGAAGTTATGTAGCTTTCTGTCCTTATTCTCAAAGAAGCAATCTTCTGATGACATATTTATATTAGTTACCGGAGATGATCTCGGTCTACAAGGTCTCTTAATATTTCATGATGTGAAGCTGGCTGCCAGCCTGTTATCGGCACTACACACTCCCTCCATAACTCCCGCTGTCGTCGAGGTAATTTATTTGACGTTTCAATAAACAACCCTAAGGGTGACAAATCAACATCGAGCTGTACTGCGCTGTGCTGTGCTGTGTTTCTTAAGCTACGTTTTTTTAACAATCAACATCAAGCTGTGCTGCGCTTTGCTTAGCTCAGTATAAAAGTAATCAGCACATAAAAATCCATAAAAAACATAGCACAGCGCGGCTCAGCACGGCGGGTAGCGCGCCTCGCTCGAGACTACTGCGTTTCTAAACAGAGCGTAGCCTCACACAGCGCAGCACAGCATGGTTTGTTTGTATCCTCATTAAAATATTAGACGAGCGAGTTGACCAAACATAGCACAGCGCAGTACAGCGCAGCATAGCTCGATGTTGATATCTCGAGCGAGGCGCGCTACCCGCCGTACTGAGCCGCGCTGTGCCGAACTGTGCTGTGCTGTGCTGTGCTTTTTTAAGGATTTTTATGTGCTGATTACTTTTTTGGTGGACGGACAACGTAGTTCTAGTTTAGCTTAGCTTAGTTCAGTGAGTTTAGTTTTCATTTAGTTTAGCCGGCGGTGGACGTTCGGCTTTATACTGAGCTAAGCACAGCGCAGTACAGCTCGATGTTGATTTGTCACCCTAAGAGTAAACTACAAGCCAATGTCCGACTGCCTTTACGAACAGTATCGAAACTGCAAATGGTATTTTTTACAGGAGAGCAACTTAAAGTTAAAATGTGCCCTGAATTAAAAAGTTACAATAAGTAATTTATCAATTTATTCGATGTAAAACATGACATTTTTTTTTTATTATTTGTTGCATCCCGCGTTTTCACCCGCATTTTCCGCGATAAGAAGTAGCCTATGTGTTCATCCAGACCATGAACAATCATCATTACAAATTTCATGTAAATCCTTTCAGCCGTTTTTGCGTGAAAGAGTAAGACATACGTACATCCATACATTCTTACAAACTTTCGCGTTTATAATTTCAGAAGGATTTGTTTTCCTAAAAGTATATTAAATATTCAATAACAAAATACGTGATTTTTAACCGACTTCAAAAAAGGAGGAGGTTATCAATTCGTCTGTATGTTTTTTTTTTTTTTTTTATGTTTGTTAACTCATAACTTTGGACTGGGTGACATTACACACAGGATTAGAAAGCTGACGCTTCCCATTTGGTCCCATTTCAATTTAGTCCAGTTCTGATAATGGTATCCATGAGAAAACCATAATACCTAAGTCTTAATCTATCTATCACTGTGTGCACCGTGCAGGGACAGGCTACCTTTTATGGCAAACAAAACCAATAATTGGGATATAATATTACGGGGTTGGAAAGGGTATGCTAAGCCGAAAAGGACTCATAATACTCATGATTATGGACAACTTTTATTATGGGACCAACCCGGAATTCGTAAAAAAAATCGGTTGTCTGTAAAGTCGGTTTACTGACGATAGTTTAACGTGACAACGTCATAAGAAAATACTGACAGAATGGTTTCATTTTTCAAAAGAAAAATTTAATTTAATTCAATTCAATTCAATTCAATTCAATTCAATTCAATTCAATTCAATTCAATTCAATTCAATTCAATTCAATTCAATTCAATTCAATTCAATTCAATTCAATTCAATTCAATTCAATTCAATTCAATTCAATTCAATTCAATTCAATTCAATTCAATTCAATTCAATTCAATTCAATTCAATTCAATTCAATTCAATTCAATTCAATTCAATTCAATTCAATTCAATTCAATTCAATTCAATTCAATTCAATTCAATTCAATTCAATTCAATTCAATTCAATTCAATTCAATTCAATTCAATTCAATTCAATTCAATTCAATTCAATTCAATTCAATTCAATTCAATTCAATTCAATTCAATTCAATTCAATTCAATTCAATTCAATTCAATTCAATTCAATTCAATTCAATTCAATTCAATTCAATTCAATTCAATTCAATTCAATTCAATTCAATTCAATTCAATTCAATTCAATTCAATTCAATTCAATTCAATTCAATTCAATTCAATTCAATTCAATTCAATTCAATTCAATTCAATTCAATTCAATTCAATTCAATTCAATTCAATTCAATTCAATTCAATTCAATTCAATTCAATTCAATTCAATTCAATTCAATTCAATTCAATTCAATTCAATTCAATTCAATTCAATTCAATTCAATTCAATTCAATTCAATTCAATTCAATTCAATTCAATTCAATTCAATTCAATTCAATTCAATTCAATTCAATTCAATTCAATTCAATTCAATTCAATTCAATTCAATTCAATTCAATTCAATTCAATTCAATTCAATTCAATTCAATTCAATTCAATTCAATTCAATTCAATTCAATTCAATTCAATTCAATTCAATTCAATTCAATTCAATTCAATTCAATTCAATTCAATTCAATTCAATTCAATTCAATTCAATTCAATTTAATTTAATTTAATTACAAAAGTAATTGACAAATAGGAAAATATAATAGAATTATAGGAAATCACAATTTCACTCAGAGCGAGGTAACGCCTCATCGAGGTAACGGCACATGCGTCATGTTTTTTCGTGCGTGCAGCCGGCTCCATCGAATTATAAGACGTTGTCACGTCAAAAATATGCTGTTTCATAAAAATTATCAATGACACTTGACAAAATGTATAAGACAGGTGTTTTTTTTTTTAAATAAATAAAATGGGTAGAGTGTATAATTAAGTGTTGTTTATACTCGTATATGTCTTGTAGTTGTTGAGTTTTTATTTTAGATTTAAAGCAAAGATTAAGTGTAGTGTAATGTCGATTATCACTATCGGACTGTAATTGGTGATTAAATCATTGCACCGGTGTAACAAAAAAATATATTAATAAAATTAAGTCACTTCTCTAATGGGACCCATGATGACCCATCCCGAATATAAACACATCACTCACACATCGCAGGCACACATTAGACCTCTTATTCCTCTACAAGCTCGCCAACGGAATTTTTGAATCTCCGGATTTACTTTCCGAACTATTCCTGTGGCTCTAGCACAAGTTGACGATACTACGTAGACGCTAGGTAATATTACGCAGCGAGTCGGCGATACGTCAATTAAAATGCGAGCATATCTTCTCACGTCTCCGTGTGCGTCAATACGTTAGTAATGACGATAGCTAATACGCAGTTGAACAAAATGAGTGAACAAAATGAACGATTTCTTCGGTTTTTTATTCTCTGCAAGGAAATAAAAAAAAAACAAAATATGTGAAACTTTTGGGGGGAAACTCCTTTCAGTTTTGACACCAATGTCTTTTATTGTTGAAAAGTAATAAATTTAGTAAATCAAATCAAAATAATTTTTTGGGTTTTTGCTGATGGTGGTTTGGTTTTATGGTACCACAGGGCCGGGCGGACACCGTGTTTTCTACCAATGATTAGCTCTTGTGAGCCGGTGGCAAAAAAAGAACAATGCACAACATGGAACCCGCAAAATATAGCAAATGAAATACATAGTGTACCTAGTAGAAATGTTTTAGCTTATAGGCTAGCAAATAATAACTGAATTAGTGTAGAGAGATATTTTTATTAAAATTCTATTAAGTATTTTATGCTGAAAATTTGTTTGATTGCTAAGTTTTAACTGTCCTTTTCTTCTGATTCTCTGTAGAGAAACTACAAGACTTCTTTGCGGTGTAGGTATCTCAGTTTAAACTCCGTTTTTCTAATATACATAGCATCATGGCATCATAGTTTTTGAGTGTGTAATCTGCAATAAACCAGATAATTAGTAATATAAGTAAAACTTTACATTTTGAAGAAGTCAAAGAGTAAAGGACATAATAACATGTGTGTGATATGTGCATATTCATGACCTTTCATAGTACGCCTATTTATGTATTGTAATTATTGCAATAAATATGATATTGAATAGAATATGCACTTTTTATTGTTCTTGTTTGTTGTAGGCTTGTAGGTTATTGTATAGAAGCGATTTTGATTACAATTTGGTTCTGACTGATTTCCTTTGAGGTCATTACTTAGATTAGAGATGGAATAAAGTTCTATTACATTAAATTGAATCCAAAGCCATGAAATAAACTATTAATAATAGAACTTAACAAAGCAGTAAGCAGCATCATGTGATAATTGATAATTTTACTATGGTAACAAAATAAAATGATACCTAACCTATCTATCCGGTTTTTTTTATATTTTAACTTAATTTACCTTATCAAGTGTGCCTGAAGAATGTTCTGTGTCATATTAGTTGTAAGAAGCACTTCTATTAATATTAATAATTCGTCTATTTCCATTTTTATACATTTTCACACGAGAATAAAAGCGTGGGTTTGCTTTTTGCTGCCGTTATGCCGTACGTTTCTGTACTATTTTTTATTTTGTGCTTGGCTTCTGCACAGACTTTTATTAATTCATATGTTCAAAATAAACATCCTGCTAATTTTACAATGATTAAAAATATCCCGTAAACCTTAAAATGAATAAAAAATCGAACTTTAGTGTTTACGAAAGTTTTGTCACTGAAAAATGTTGGGTGAAATAACTTTCGTAACTTCTCACGAGCTGGCTATCGTCCATCTGTCAAAAAAAAAGATATGCTGCCGATTTACGCAGAATCATAAGGGATCATCACGTTAGCGTTACGTCGCCGTAACGATACGATAGTAACTAATACTTGTGCTGCCGATTTACGCAGTTTCAGTTTCCATTTACGGACGATAGGGGCGCTGACCTATTTTTCATACATTTTGCTATCGAATACGTGGCGATAGTTTTTTCGAAAGTAGTTGTGCTAGAGCCACTGAACAGTCCTCGATCGTTACCAAGAGCATCTCGCTTCAATATTTTTTCCACTCTTAATTCGCGCTCTAATTTAGGATTTAATGCTCCTATGGCTAGATTGGTTCGCCAGTATAATATTTTGTCTAAGACTTCCGACGCTGACATTTTTGGCGATAACATTTATTAAGCAATTGCATAGCTTCTACCGCGGGCCTTGAGCGTGGAGACCGAATCCAGAAATTCTGTAACGAAAATAACCTAACACCCCCCACTCCGACCGGCACAGCGGTGATACTTTTTTAATTTAAAAAAAAATTTAAGAGCTCTGACTATTTGGTAATAATAATAATTTTTTGTTTTCTCTCGTAATTTTTAATTTTGTATGTCTCATTTGTTTTATTTTAATTTTTAATTTTATTTTAATCACTTTAGCAAAACGCCATTCATTTTTATACATTTTAATGTAATACTATTTTCTTGACTTTAATTGATCCTATTTACTTATAATAATAATTTTTGACTTTTATTTTTAAAAAATAAATCCGTCTAAAGTAATAAATTATTTATTATTAAAAGTAATTTAAGTAATAAATCCGCCTTTTAAGCCAGAGGCCCCGGGTTCGATTCCCGGCCGGGCATATGTTTGAATGATGAATTTAAATGTCTGCTCTAGGTCTGGGTGTTAGTTGTCTTTGTCTTTGTGTGTGTTCCATGGCATCCCCGACACAGGATTATCCTAGAGGGGAAGCTATAAGTGTGAAACGTTTACTGATTTATTTGTGAAGTTATAAAAGCGTTCCTTCAAAAATATAGCTTAACACGCTCCGCAAAGCCATCCTCTTTGTTTGATATTATTTCAGACCCTCTTCACACATCCACCTAAAATCACAAACTGAGTCGGTTAAATAGCCCTTAACCCCATACAAAATACCCCAATATCGAAATACTAGACGTTCGGACCCTCTCCGAGTTTGCAAAGCACTATTCAATGGTAAATTAGTCCGAATGTGGCCAATTAGCGAAACCCGGAGGTAAAGTAAGCAATTAGCACTGTGAGCACAGTAACAGCGGTAGGTACTAGTAGCTAGCTGGTAAGGCTTAAAGCCTAACAGATGGCGTATTTGGTACGTTCAGACCGCAAACCCAGCCTTTTGTTAACCGTATCAAAGTATAGTTTAGATTTGTGTAAACGTAATGGCAGTGACAATCGTGTGCCATCTCGCTCACTCTTATGGCGCGAGTATGTTAGCGCAAGCGAGATGGCATGTGATGAGCATTGCCACCGAGCTTACACAATAAGATACACGGTCCAGAGCGCTGCCTGAAGCGTTTGTTAGCTGCAGACCATTTTAGCAGTGGCGGATTTACACATTTGCCGCCCGTAGGCTATACAACATTTTGCCGCCCCTACCAACCTAAACAATTCGATACATTAGCCCCGTCCCCCGTCCCTGCTCACAATAATACTTTCGTTCAGAAATCATGTCTGAAATTAAAAAAACTTGCCCCAGAATTTGCCGCCCCTGAAATCTGCCGCCCTAGGCTACAGCCTACTCAGCCTGCTGGTAAATCCACCACAGCATTTTAGTATTTCCTTTTCACGTCTGTTAACATCACTTACTAAATTTTTGTAGTATGTTTGTGTGACGCAAAAATACCCAATATTAGTTTTTCAATGATAATTTTATTTATACGGGTTGATTATCATAATTGTATTTATAGGGCCATCCTCAGAACTTTATTATTGAGTTTCTCAAGTTCTTGTTCAAACAATTAACAATTGGAATAACAATTAGATTGGTCCAGTTAGATGACCGTTGAACATTGAACCAAGACGCCAGATCTAATGATCTGGCATAACAACTGTTTGCTATGCTGCTATCTTATTTTTTTTCAAAATTATTTGGTGCATTTTACAACTGTCCTTCCAACCCAAAAATAGCACTTTCAAGAACCTACGAGTATCTACATGAACTGCCGGCACTGCCGCACAGTCTTACTTTCTAAAACGGACTAGAAGCAACAATCAGTGGGTAGTCGAAAATTGTCAACGACTAATTTCCTAATTTCCATGACGCACAACGAAGCTTTTGATTGACTTTATTCCGCGTAAGCACCACGCCTGAACTCATATAGATTAGTGAGTCGTAAAATATCACTGACCTCGATATAAAATCTAAGGCAAGCAAAAATTGCTGTTTTAGGGCTTCATGCCCTCAATTTTCGAACAGAGCAGAACAGAGCTCTTGCTGTCATTGCCATTCTCACTAATATCCTATCAATAATTATGCTGATGGCAGGGCGAGATTGAAGGCTCAAATCGAAAATGTAATTTGATTTTCAAATTTCATTCATTCAAATTATAAAGTTGAATTGAAATACATTGAGGTACCTAAATAAAAAATTAAATAGAAATGTAATTTTATTTTGTCGGTTAGGAATAAAATATACTTTAGTCGCATCATAAAATATATTTCATGATGTGACTAAAGTCTTTTTACTTATTTGGCGGTGTCTGGTTTTCAACAAGACTTTGTAAACTATTAGGTTTTAGGCATAAGAACTTCATTACAACGAAGAAAATTTAATGTTCGTCGTCGCATTTGAAACACACATGATTGATTACCTATTTCTCGCATTTCTTTCAAATTTGAAATGGCAACCCTATTTAGAATTAAAAATCGCAACCGGCTGGATACACGATCATGTACCTACTAGTAAACATGAAGCCGTAGTACAAACCAAATCGTACTATAATAAATTGCGTTTGAGTGAACTTGAATGAACTAAAGTTTTTTATTGCAGTGTCACGGCAAAACAGCTACAAAAATAACATAAACAACATGGCACCGACCACGCCTATAGTGAGGAGCAATTCGGACCTTTATTGCAAGAAATGGAACGGCATCAAGAAGTCACCGAGGGTAAGTCATCCCTTTCATGAACCTACTTAGACTCTCTTTTGTGTAAGAACCTTTTCCTTCAATGTGTACAAACCTTTAGCCTTTTGTATGCTAACCTGTAACTCCTTTTGTCCACAAGCATGAATTGTGTCGGACTAATGTAACCTACACTTAGTAACATGAGGCGTTTTTAGACGCTGGCCTCGAGCGAGCGATCTATAGTTCAGAGTTCTTACAAACTTTAAGGACTCCGTAGGCTGACCACAATTCTGTGTGTAAAGATTCAAGCCATCGCATAGGTACATTACAGTGAAGGCAAAACTTCTAGGGTGAACTACTTCAACTTAAATCATCCCCCCGCCAACATACCAGGTCTAACATACCTCTAAAGGTCGTTAGGCCGGATTTCATCATGCTGCGCTGGCTAATTGCATGTTGTGTTCAGGGTTCACTTGCACAATTGTTATTTTTTCTCCTCACGTTTGTGAGGTTGCCTCACGATGTTTTAATCACCAAAAAGCCAGTGATACATATAAGTTTCTAAATATCAAATTGGTTTGTCCAGTGGTCGTATCAAAGGGCTCATTGGTACTCTTAGGATAGTTAGTAGTAATCAAATACAGACGGTAAGGTTGTCATCGTGCTCGTAAGGGTCATTTATGTCATCGTGCTCGTAAGGGTCATTTATTCCTTAGAACTTTGAAACACTCGCTGTGAGCCGACCGTGCCTTCGTTCCGGACAGTGGCGGATCCAGGATAAGGTATAATAGTTTAAGAGGGCTTGAGCCAAAACAAACGTGGGGCTTACAGGTATTTCGGATGCTTTTTCGGGCGGGGCGTAGCCCCTTAGTCCTCTCCCTCTCTAGATACTCCGTTGGTTCCGGATTTAAGTTACTCGTACAAAGCGTCACATCGTTTGATCCAGCAGGTTTCGTAGAAATTATTGAAAATCCAATCTTAGTTAAGCTTTGATGTTATCATCAAACATGTACGGGGTTCTGTCAAAAAGGGTCTTTAATATTTTAAGACATAATAGCCTGCTTTCAAATAAATAGCGATACCTAAACGGTTGTCATGGATTTATCGCTATTTGCTAAGATATTTCGGGTATCGCTACGTAAACTCCATCTAATGGCCGTGAATATTGGTCCTGAACAACATTAGGTACGTGAGCTGATCTTCCACATAAGTGGGATCAATTTCCGTAGTGTTAATAGAGTCTGATATCTTGGCTTCCCTACACGGCTACACGTACATAGTTCTGAACAGTCTATTTAATTAATACTTAGCGGAAATTTTATGAAGAACAAACCTACTCAAAGGTTGATAAATTTTTCTATACTTATCTTACTTCTTATTAATATAAAAAAAATATATTTGAAGTTTTGGATGTTATAATTAAATTAAAAAACTAAACCAATAAAACTAAACTAAACTAATCTAAAAGGCCGCTGCCTGCGGGAATTGTTCCCAAAATGTTGGCCTCATTACGACGTTGTACGAGTATGGCGTTGTTCCCAAAATGTTGGCCCCATTACCACGTTGTACGAGTAGGTATGGCGTTGTATGGTTTGGATGTTTAGATATTAGATGTTTGTTGCTCGATTATGTAAAAATGGCATTACAGATATGGATGAAATTTAGATGTAGAGGTAGTTAATACTCTGTATTAACATAAAAGACTATATTTATCAAGAAAAAGCTAACGGTATTATCGTGTAGCTCAGGTAGTGCTTGATATAGCCACGTACTATTCTGAAACCAATCATTTGGACATTGGCGCATTAATTCTCGCAATAATATTCTGAGCGTGGCTAATATCGTAATAGCAGCGTAGAAATTAATTTAAATTAAATGAAACGAAGATATTTGTCGCTTTGCTTGATTTATTTAAGTGTTTGTAATCAAATTCAATTACAAATGTAACCCCTAATGCAGAAGACAAGTTAATTAAAATAATAAATATTTTCAGATTAACTTATTATAGCTATTAAGCGTTCAAACTTAATAGCAAAGCTCTTAAAATGTTTGATAAAGCCAAGCCATAATTTTTAGAAAAAGACTTGTTAATTTTTAAACTTGTTTATTTTGTTTTCGAATTTCGTAGCTACGATATATTATGAGATGCGATTAAAATGTTTTAGATTATAAAGTGCTATAGTTATAGTTACATTATAAAATTGATGTTGGTACTCGTGAAAATTAAGTTCAAATTTTTGTAATGTCATTGCCCGAGACAATCTTATCATTGATTCGACTAAGACAAGTCAGAAAGCAAGGAAATATGAACTCTAAATAATAATTGTATCACACACTAACACATTAATTGTAGGACCCGGTTGTTTGTTCTATAACAACAACCCTCAAGCTGTGTCAAAGACTTAGAAGCGGGCTAAATACAGACTAACACTCGGTTTATACGATCTTACTTACTGTTAGCACTATTAGTAACAAGTCAGACATATAGGACATTTAGGGCTAGGATAGGTGTGGGTGGCTCGAAAGGGCTTATGTCCCAACCACGTTGGGACATAAGTCCACACACAAAAGACGGGGCGGGCCGCACACAGGTCGTGTCTGCATTATTATAATAATATTGATAGAAGTCTGTACTTAACTTTTAATCTTCCCACTACTGCTGGGATACAGGTCTACCCTTGAAGGGTGAATACGGAATAAGTTATTCCAGCACACTGGCTAAAGGCAAGTTTAGTGGATTCACATGCACCATTGATTTTGTTCTCTAGAGGTAGACGTACTATTGCAGATTTTCCTCTAGAGGTATGCAGATTTCGTCACGGATACTAGTCTAGTGTAGCTTAGATGTTGCTCCAAATGCCCCGTCCATCTAATCTAAACAATATGCCTAATTGTCCTCTCCCTGTCTGCTCCTCGATTTATGAATGTGGGTTGGGCTTTAGTTGGTCCGTTGTCAATGTCATGTTGTGAAGACAGATGTTCGTGTTTGCGCGAAGTTTTATCGCGATGTCTGTCATGACGTATGGATATCTATCTACATTTCTACACTAATATTATAAAGAGGAAGGATTTGTATTTTTGGCTGTTTGTAACGAATAAATTCAAAAACTACTGGACCGATTTTAAAAATTCTGTCACCAATATAAAGCTACATCATTAGCGAGTAACATAGACTATATTTCATACCCGTTCAAAGCCGAGGCAGGTCGCTAGTATTATATAAGTAGATACTAAGGTACAATAAGTTTAAGGTAAGTTCATTTTATGATGCTGATAGGTTTATGATAAAGCCTGTAGAGTAGACAAAACTAATCGTCTTTAGTATTAAATTGGCACATTATAACTAAACCCTTGTTTGTGTTTCAATTTATACTCCATTACCTGGAACCTAATTAAAATGAACAGCAAGATTCCGTTACCAACTTAAGATATTTTAGGTAGCTGAAACTGGTTTCCCAGGAATTTCGTGTATTATTTTAATGAAACAGATGTCAGGAATATTATGGCTGTAATTTAAATTGAAAGGTAGTTGTAGTTGTAAATCGTAGGTTAGTTTAAGTTAGGGTATGACGCAAGGAGCTAGTACATGGATTCATCAAAAGGGTAGTTAATAGAATTCTTGAAAGGTCGGGAGCGGATCCATAACGCCTCCGGTGTTTCAGGTATCCATAGGCGACGGCAACCGCTAGCCATTAGAGTGGAGCGAAAAAAGTTTTTTCATTTAACTGTAATGTAATAGTCAAAATTTAGTGCCTTTTGGGCTTAAGTTAAGTCATGCAGAATATTAATCAATTCAACTTAGAGTAACTGCCTCCGCATCGGCACTGATTTTATAAAAATAGTTGGTTTTAGAACTCCTATAGACGTCATATTTCTGTACGACATTTAAATAAACAAACTATTTTTTTATCACAAATGGTTTACCGGTATACTATATTTTCGATGTAGAATACACAGAGAAGCCACACTTTGTGTTTTATTACTTCAATAAGGGGAGTGAGGGACTGCCTCTGAGACATTTGTTTCTTCATCTCGACGGGTGTACTTCAGGACCTAAATCTTATGTTGGTCCACTGGGAAAAGCTCTAGAAACAAGTGAAAAACTGCCTGTCAAGAAATTTGAACGCACTAAAGGACAAATGTTACCAGAAATGGCCAATGATCTGAGTACCGATCAGCAGTACTTGCACAAAATTGTCTCGGCCGTTATTTTAGGTGTGTTCCCACAAGATCTCGAAAATAAATCTCCAGGTAAACTTTCACATGCCCGTTGGATCACACGTGCCAACCGAATACTACGTTTGTATGAGGCGACTGAAAATCCGACGGAAAATTTGATAACTCTGGCTACTTTTGTGGTTAAAGTCTATGCACCTTCCTGGTTTTTAATTAAGACCAAACCGTCATGCAAAGATGGCGCCCGTCATCTATTTCACATTATAATGGCCTCCAGATACCTGCCAGAAACTTTGAGAAAGATTATAGATCCGGTTATCCAAAGAAACGGCTATTTCGCGCATCCCGAAAGCATTCTTCTTGCGATGATAACAGATGAGAGTAAGAATATTAGAGAGCTGGCTGCTCGTCGCATACTGAAGGCACGAAGTGTGAGTCGCCCTTCAACACCTAGACTTTTTCAAGTGCCATTGATAAATTTTAATGCTGGTTCATACATTGATTTAATAAACTGGCAGGAGAACTTAACCGAACCGCCGCTTTTGAGACATTTATCTGACCAAGAAATTCAGGACATTGTCGAATCTGGTGGTGAGAACAAACCATTGTTTTAAGGCTTCCCTGCCATACTCAAGCTGTTGAGAGAGCTGTGAAGATTACGACCGAAGCTTCCATTTCTCAGTGCACAAAAAGGTCACGATTAGGTGCAATAAAAGCCAAGTTGGAATCGCGGAACGTGATGCCCAAATTTGAAACAAAAAGGGATTTTCAAGCTTAATAATTAATTTAATTTATCAAATTCTTCGAAGTATTTTTATGTTCTTTATCTTAATAAATGTCTAAACTATAAATTATCTGTCATTTAATACCTTCTTACCACTAAATAGGGCACAATATTTCACCTTAACAACTTGAAACTTTCTATAAAATTTTAAAATTTTGAAGTCATTGCGGAGGCAGAAGATATTCATTAAATGGAATAAGAAATTACACTTAATTTAACTTTATTATAAGGCACAAATTCCCCCCTATTAGAACTTCGAAACTAAAAAAAAAAAAAACTCCATACATTCGTGCTCCACCCTACAGCCATCAAAAGGCGTCGGTGATCTGCTTGATATGATCTATTTGATGTACCGATAATAAAAAAGAAACCTCGAATATAATTGAATTCAAATGAATTATATTCGCGGGGATGCAGCCAGCGTTCTTGGTACTTTGCCACACGGGCAAAACCTTTTTGATCCTTAGTTTTGTAAATTTCTTTGTCCTAGTTATTTTAGTTTGTTATTTTTTAGCTTATTTTAGCTTATTTTAAATTTAAGATGTAAATACGAGTATATGTAAATAAAATGTAAAAATATCAAATAAATTATTCAAATTAAATTAATTCTTAGTAGTAATTCCATGGAAAACACACAATTACATAAATCCAAACGTAGACCAGATTTTTTTTGCCATTTAAATATTTGCCAGGCCACGAATCCAAAAACGAATCCACAACGGTATTTAGTTTAACTCGTAAAATATCACGGATAATAAATATATATAGGGTTCACGTAACAGTCGGTGCGCCTTGTACCGTTTATTTAAATTTCAGGGTAAAGTGGTTTATAATAATGATTACAATAAACTCTTCTTGGCTTAGTACCGCCGCCGTTCTGTAAAATACTGTTTAATTATTATTGGAGTTGAACATTAAATATACGAAACTTTGCTACATATTCTCCTACGAGTATGAATAATTATAAGACTGATGAAATTTCCACGGGCAATACATATAATATAGGTAAAACAAATACAATTCATAGTACATAGGTAAAATACATACGTAGAAATAAATAATTAATGTTAAATTCAATAGATAAATGTCAATGACGCGCAACAAAATGTATGAAATAGCTGATTGTTTTTGCCAATTTCGGTTGGTCCAATAGTAAAAGTTGTTCATAATGATGAGCACTATAAGTCATTTTCGACTTAGCATACCCTTTCCTTATAACCTTCTGTATTAAACAATCTGATTGCATCACTTTGTTTGTTGCTTTATTAAAAATCCTACGTAAACATATCCTTCAATCAATCTGTCAAAGTTATTTGTGTTTCACATGATATATAGTTAGGGTATAAAATACAGGGCTATATGGAAAGGGTAAGCTGAGCCAAAAAAGGCTCATAGACTCTCGACAAATGTATTGTATGGAACAGCAATTTTTTTATCGCAATTTCAGGATTGGCCCTTTAGTCGACTACCTCGACAACGTGGGCCTTGTTAGTTTTCATAGTTTTGTTAATAATTTTGACCTACTATGAGCACTTTTCGGAGCATATCCAATCTTTATAGCCCTGTAGAATATTTTTGAGACACAGTGTAGGAGGGTCGTAAAGTAAATTGACGGACGGAATCTTTTTCCGGGTATTGGAAATGATGAGTTCGTTAATTCTGAAAAAAGTCTCTTGATAGAAGTATGGAAGTAAATAAGTATTTCTGGCTAGTACTACCTATTTATGTCTGACCCAAGTTGGTAGCTAAAGCAGGAAGTTACGGGAAAATCCATTGGGATATGCTCTGTAAGCGGCTTGAAATATTTGAAGCCGCAGAAAAAGCGGCGTGAAATATTTTGGAATGAAATGAAATAAAATAAAAAGAAATAAAATAAAATAAAATAAAATAAAATAAAATAAAATAAAATAAAATAAAATAAAATAAAATAAAATAAAATAAAATAAAATAAAATAAAATAAAATAAAATAAAATTAAATTAAATTAAATTAAATTAAATTAAATTAAATTAAATTAAATTAAATTAAATTAAATTAAATTAAATTAAATTAAATTAAATTAAATTAAATTAAATTAAATTAAATTAAATTAAATTAAATTAAATTAAATTAAATTAAATTAAATTAAATTAAATTAAATTAAATTAAATTAAATTAAATTAAATTAAATTAAATTAAATTAAATTAAATTAAATTAAATTAAATTAAATTAAATTAAATTAAATTAAATTAAATTAAATTAAATTAAATTAAATTAAATTAAATTAAATTAAATTAAATTAAATTAAATTAAATTAAATTAAATTAAATTAAATTAAATTAAATTAAATTAAATTAAAATAAAATTTAAAAATATAATAATTTTAAATAATATAATTTAAATTAAAATTTTCTTTCTAAAAATGAAACCAGTATTAGTAGTTAGTAGTAGTAGTTACTTAGTAATAGATTTATTACATAAGTACAGTGCCAAGAGAATGCTCTCCGCCTAGTACTCGGTTTGTGTAAACATTTTGACAAGGCGAGACAGTCCCTAGAACCATGGTTTGTTTGCTCGGACAAGTATGCTGATTTACTGTCTCGCCACTCTTTACATGTAATCAACTCATTTGATTTTAGATTTGTGCTAGCTGTGTCTCAGGGTTTCATCCGCACTGTGATGAATGGGCTTTTCCAATGTCTATGAAAGATTTCACGATGATCATTTGGGTAGTTAAGGCGTGAAAGATCCTAACCTAACCTAACCTAAAAAATTAACAAAGTAACTCACTTTCGCATTTATAATATTAGTTAGGGTTTCTAATCGAAGTGTCATAGATATTTTAGAATCAAAGTTTTTTTTTTAATAATTTTTAAAGATACTATTTAGTGTCACTTTCATACTTTAACAGTTGATTTATATTTTAGTGATTTAATTAAAGCTCTGCTCACTATTTTGTTCGCAAATATAACTGCATTAAATTGAGCTTTTCCAACAGAATAATATTAATCATACTTTCGGGCCTTGATTAAACAAACGACTAAAAAGTAAACAGTCCGTATTCAGTATAAATTAATTGAAGCTAATTGAGATAATTAATTCTGCATTATTAAAGCATCAGTGGGCCCAGCATCACTTCTGGCGTAAAATACGTAGCGGGTATTCGATAGAAAAGTGTACGCCATTTACGCCGGTCAAGGGCGCCACTGACAATGAATACATGCTAGTTGTGCTAGGCCCACTAGGCGTGAATAATTCTGACCATTTTGTTTAAAGTAAAATTTCTAATTCTAGTAACTAATTTCTGTAGGAAACACAACTAATGCAAGATTTGATTGTAAGTTCGTGTAGGACGAGTGGTTAGTCCTAGTATCAGAGTTGTTACGACGCTTGAAGGCCTTTGGCATGGCTTGATAACTGATATGGGACAAACAGTAGAAACTTTTTTTTATGCCATAGGTGGCAGACAAGCAAAAGTACCGCCTGATGGTAAGCGATTACCGTCGCCTATGGATACCTGTAACACTGGAGGCGTCCCGGATACGCTGCCGACGTTTTAAGACTCTATTAGCAGCCCTTTTGAAGTACCCAATGTTGTAGTTACTCGCGAATACCACGACAACCGGTAAGTTTAACAACCGGAATGTTGTTAAACTTACAATTAAACATGTCATGTAACCCTCGGTAGCGCTCAATTGTACTTGCCAACGATCACCCATCCAAAGACTCACTGTTTAATCCAGCTCTCAATGGGTTGATTGCACGTAACGAGTACAATGGCGAAACAGTGCCCTCGGCCGAATACTCAGTTTGTATAAACATATTGACGAAGCGTCAACCCATTGTATGTTATCATAAAGGAGTCAGGTAAACACGTTTAAGTAAAACTGAAAAGCAAATGTCAGTAACAAAGCAAAATGTTATGGTTCTTCAAACAATCACAAGACTATAGCGTGCGAACACTGTTGATACAGTACTACCAAAACAACAATGAATTTTCTATAAAGGTCATGTCTGTGAAGGTTAGGGGAAAAATTGTTGTTTTCGGTCTTTTCTAGGCTTTTAGGTATACAAGAAAAGCAAGTCAGACGTCGCGCTTACATTAATATTTATCTTGCGTATGTTATGTACGTTTTTTGTTTTACTTATGTACGTACTCGTAAGTACAAAATTTGTTAAAACTCTGACCGATTCTGAAAGAACGCTCGGAAGCTTGTAGTGGTAGGGCTCTTTTGCAGAACCCGCCTGGAGAAGTACCACACCTTTGCCAGTTATTCCACCGCCAAGCAGTAATGTGCAAACATTACTGTGTTCCGGTTGGAAGCGCAGGTTGGTTGCATTGTTTCCAGTGAAATTACAGGGCAAATGGGAGATTAAACAACTTATATCTCAGGGTGACGAGCGCAGTGCTGTGCCGCGCAGGGTCTTGAATTCTGCGAGTTCAAAATTCTGGATGGCGCAGTCCTGTTATGGACAAACGTGACGTTTAACATCAGGCGAGCAATTTTCTCGTCTCGTCACTCAATTACATAAAAAAAAAGAAATCTCTCTTAACAAAGGCTGCCAGTTATTGTTTTCAAAGATACCAATCCTTAAAACATTGGAAAATCCTGAAATTCGTAAAGGATCCCATAACAAAGCAAGTATTAATTATTACCTTAATACCTTTTGTTGTAGAAGACTACGTACCTACCTGTACAGGGTTGTAAGGAAAGGATATGCTAAACCGAACAAGGCTCATTGCACTCATCTTTATGAATAACTTTTACTATAGGAAAAAAAATCAACTGTTTCATAAAAAAAAATGTCAATGACACTCGACAAAATGTATGTATAGTATAGAACAGCCTTTTTACTTCAGATTTTACTTCGCCAATTTCGGGTTGGTCCCTTAGTAAAAGTTGTTCATAATCATGAGTACTATTGGCCATTTTCGGCTTACAATACCCTTTCCTTATTACCCTGTATACGAGTATATCCACCATATACTCGGTTGTTAAACTTTTAGGTCGCACTGAAATCCATTCATTTGTCGGAAAAGTCGTTAACACATAATTAAGTATCCACTAGAGATTTTTAGTATCTTAATAATTATTGTCACCACATAAAAGTTTATATCTACCAAATTCCTACTCTGTCAAGGCTTAAGGCACAAACTAAGGAAGGCATATAGTCGTAGCTAAGCATGTCACATTCGGTAACTCATCATCATCATCTTTATCCACTGCTGGACAAAGGCCTCGCCAAAGTGAACGCCACAAGACACGATCTTCTTCTGCCTTACGCATCCACTTGCTTCTTCTGCCTTACGCAAGTCGTCGCTCCACCTGGTCGCAGGGCGCCCTACTCTACGTTTGCCGTTCCGTGGTCTCCACTCTAGAACCCGGCTACCCCAATGGTTGTCGGTTCTCTTACAGAACAAATTCGGTAACTAATTAACAAAAATATATATTACTTATATAAAATTTTCGGTTCCCTAAGCAACAGAAAATTAGTGTAGATTTTCGCTTAGGGTAGTCATGAGTTTGCAAAACCTTAATCACTTGAGCCTAAAATGTTAGTAAGCGCTTTTTTTGATAATTAAATAATTTATTTTTTTTAGTATTAGCAAATACGAGTGTGAAATGTTGTGCTTGAGTGGGTGTTCGATGGTTACAATATGGGTGTCTTCAAGTCGAGAGTGAGTCGGTATCTTCTGGGCAAGCGTACTCCAACGTAGACCACATCATTTCTTCCCAGGCAAGATGGCGGTCAAACATTAAATAAAAAGAGCATAACATTCGCACACTATAAAATCGGTATGCATTTGGTAGTTTAGTTAGAACGAAACTATTTTCTTGCGTTTTAAGTATTCATCACAGACTTGGAAGTCTCATCTTCAACGACTTTTAACCTTTACCTACGCCTTATGTGTTGGAAAATCGATATTTATTCTTTGGGGAAATCCATTCCTTATTTATTTGAAGTTCAAATAGTTTTGTGTAATTCACGAGTGAGTTACTTGACGCGTGTAAAACCGAAAAACAACATTAATCTTCGTGCTGTTAAAATCGCAGCATTGCCGCGAACTAGAATAAGAGACAATTTGCAATTATGATGGATGAGCTTTTGTGAGGTTTCGCGAGCTTTCATGAGCTTTCATTCCCAGCTTTGCTTAAGTTGACGTTGTAAGTGAAACGTATAACATGCTCAAATAACTTAAGCTAATACTTCTCATACTATTCTACTTCTATTAATATTGTAAATGTGATAGCTTGTACGTCTGGATATTTTTAAATCAATCACATAACTCGGCTTAATGAATTTAGGTGACATTTTGTATAGAGGTAGAGGTAGGTTATAACTTGAGCTAAAATATAGGCAGACTTTCGAACGAAATCTTTTCTTTATATTACGTACCTACTAGCTGCACCCCGCTGTTTTGTCTTCCCTGCATTCGAGCGAACAAATCAAAAAAATATCTGTTCTAATCGGTCCGGCCGTTCTTCAGTTTTAGCGAGACTAATGAACAGCAATTCATTTTTGTATAAGAAAAGAAAAAGAAGAAGAGACGATAAATCCACTTTGACTACTAAATCGCCGGAAGCTAAGCGACGATTTGGACAAAGATGAAACACACAGATTAAAAAAACACTTTATTGAATTTCGTTCCAAAGTCCTAAATATTCAGGAGAGCGATTTAAGTTAAATTAGGCCTCTGTACAAAGACTACAAAGTGTCGGGTATCACGCACGAGTAAGTTTTTTATTTGAATGTCACGTATCTTGTATCTGAGGACATGGATATTGGCAGCAGGCATGACATGAAAAATTGCTTTTCATTTGCTTTGAAACTCTGAACCGAAAAGCCGCTCTTGCGGAAACAACAAATATACAGAGTCACGATTGTAAACGAGAGAAGCATGGCATACTACTGTGACCGTAGTCTACTTGGAACGGTAAAAGTAAAGACTAACAAAGAAATCTTCGTCTACAGAACCGTTTTATTTTTTAAATAAAATGGTTGCAAGAGTTTCTGTAGATACAAGAAACATAAGGTTGACATACAAACTGGAAAAATATTAAGACTAAAAGTATATGTTAACTATATGTGTATGTTAGAGTACCTAATGTTAGTTCAATTATGCTTTAATGGAACTTTGCTTTAATACCGTTGGGAGCCTCTACTTAGGTCCCTTAGAAGCTTTCTCTGACTATAGTTTGTTAAGTAAATTGAGACAAGTATTTGTTTGTGCAATTGAACAACCCACGTGTTCATTTTAACTAAAAGTAGCGCAGGTAAGCATCAAATATGCTATTGGCGATAATGGGTTGATTACACGTAAAGAGTACGTACATTCGAGACAGTAAATAGGCATACTCGGCCGAGTAAACAAATCATAGTTCTGTCTCCTGTCTCCTGACTGACTGTCTCCTCCACCTCAAATTGTGCTCCTCATGTCTGAGAGTTGTAACTACCACCTCCAAATTGTTTCTCTCTCACGATGTTGCGCCTAAGTTTTCAATCTTCAGCAATATATAGAGCATCGTAGACCGAGGTGTCGAGGGTGGTGCGAATCTGATCGGACCAACGATTTAGTAAGTGAGTGTATTAGTGACTGTCGTCAAAATGCTTATAAAAAACGAGTACTCGACTGCACTGTCTCGCTACTGTACTCGTTACGTGTATTCAACCCATAACCACACGTGGGTAGGGGTTTGAAGTCAGATGTAGGGGTCGGTAGTGACCGTGACAGGCTTCACCGAGTGCGGTACATGAAGTATGAGAACGTTAATAATAACTTGTCACTTAACCACTTAAAGTAGTTGCCGGTGACCCATCTGCGCAAACCCTTAAGCTTAGCTTTTAAGCTTTAGTTGTTGTAGATTCTACAACAATGCAGAATGTTTGATGTTTTACTCGCAAAAATAGCAGCCGACTTATCTCCGCTTACGAGTAAAATCAATTCAAACGCGAATTTGTTGCTTTATCTTTTTGACAAGTGAAAATATAAGTCGACGTTTTATCGACGTGATTTTTTTATTACTTAAAAGGTTCAGCCAGTGACAAAAGATCCTTACTTAACGATCAGATTAGGGACCTTTTTAAATTTACGACAAAGACTTACGAGTAGGTACCTCTAACTTAATGTTCCAGAAATATAAATTCCACTGAAAGCGCAGTGGGATTTTCTAAGTGGATGAAACTAGGCAGTTAGTGGTCTTCCATTATTCACGTGAGGCTCGCAAGGGGGGAAGGGGATTTGGAAAACGTCACGATATATCACAAGGGGGGGGGGGGGGGGGGGTATCTAGATAGATATCACGTGTATTTAGTTTTTCATTAGGTAATTCTGAAAATCTTAAAAAAGCTTGTACATAAAAATTCACGTGATTTTGGCGGGAGAAGAGAGGTGATTTATAACCTCACCACGCACCAGGGGTGAGGGGGTAATAAAATTGCTTAAAAACATCACAATGATTAATGGACGATGCTCTATTCGTAAGGAATAATATAAAATAATGCTCACTAACATTTTTTTTTTAAACTAGTAATATGCTTACGTGTGACCGCCATCTCGCCTGATGGTAAGCAACGACGCGGTCTACGATGGAGCACGCTTGCCTAGACCATACATTCTTCGCCCTGATGCCGGGGCACTAGAATACGGCATCGGTATCCCCTGCCTGTAGTAAGAGCCTACTAAAAAGGGACCTCTGAGCTCGGGGGTGGTTGGAGGTGGGGCTGCAACCACCCATCCAAACGAGCCCGGGTGAGGACAACAACGTCGGGTGGCCCGCGTTGTCGCCGCTTGGAAGATGCTTCGGGACAGCATCAAGCTGACTCGGGGCGAACGAAAGCGCGGTGCTGAGGGCTCCGGTGAGTTCTTAGAGAGAGCTTGGAGCCTCGTCAAGCATCAAGGTAGGTCGCCGGGGGGGTTTTAGTGGGTACAATCCCACATTATTAATAACCCGGCTGCACCCCATTGCGGCCGGGCATCTTGCGAAGATTTCCCCTTCGTAAACAAAAAAAAAAAAAAGACCGTACATTCTACATTCTTGTTCGCAGGAGTCTGAGCCGCGGCTGGAGCCTGATAGTAAGAGCAACCAAGCGTACTGCATGCACACGCTGGACCTGGAGTTCCGGCACGTCGTGCGATCTACCCACATTGATAAGAGCATTGAAGCTAAGAGAAAAGTAAGCGGTATTTAAAAAAAAATTACCATCATCAAATGCCATCAAATTCATACATTAATCAACATTTTAAATAAAAAAAATATATATTCTATCATCAATACAGGGTTATTCATAAAGGATATGCTAAGCCGAAAAGGGCTCATAATACTCATCATTATGAACAACTTTTACTAAGGGACCAACCCGAAATTCACAATAAAAATAAATAATAGTTAAAAAAAAACTAAAAAAACACGCTTTTTATAAAAAACCGAACTAAAAAAATAGAAAATAAAATTTTATAAATTTAAATTAAGAATAGGGTTGAAAATTTCAATAAATATAAATTAATATGTAATAGTGTAAATAAATAAATATATGTATTTTATTTTTAAAAAGCGTGGGGTGCATGGGTCAATAGATATTATATATTTTGTATTGACAGACATGAGTAGAGTGATTAGCATTTTGATAATATCTTAGAAAGCACCCCACGCTTTTTTAAAAATAAAATACATATATTTATTTATTTACACTATTACATATTAATTTATATTTATTGAAATTTTCAACCCTATTCTTAATTTAAATTTATAAAATTTTATTTTCTATTTTTTTAGTTCGGTTTTTTATAAAAAGCGTGTTTTTTTAGTTTTTTTTTAACTATTATTTATTTTTCGCTTTTTAGTTCGATTTGCTAACTATTAACCATTATTAATATGTACAAATGTGTTGGTGTTATCCGATTTTGGCCGTCTGCTCAAGCAAATTAAAAATAAAATTGATGCGTAACAAAAAATATTGAGCAAAAAGATTTGTAGCCGCGTGGTTTCGATCCTCAGACCTCATAAAATAAAATTGATGCGTAACAAAAAAATATTGAGCAAAAAGATTTCAAGCGCGTGGTTTCGATCCAGGGACCTCTGGGTTATGAGCCCAGCACGCTTCCACTGCGCCACTCTGTTCTCTGACACGAATGACGAAATTACCATTTGTAAGTTAAACGGTATTAAAAGTTAAAGAAACTTTATAGAAAAAGCGTGTTAAACAAATTAATAGTTAAAAAAACTAAAAAACACGATTTGTTTAGTGTATTGTCATCGGTCCTCGATATATCTACATAGTTTGAAAGAAATCTGACCGTTTAAAGTGGGTCAAAAACGCGCTCAAAGGAGTCGGTTACATACAAACAAACATACAAACATACAAACATACAAACATACAAACATACAAACATACAGGTGAAGCTAATAAAAGCGTGTTAAAAAACAGGTATCTCATATTATTTTGTCGAATGTCATTGACATTTTTCTATGGAACAGCTTATTATTTTTTCGCGAATTCTGGGTTGGTCCCATTATCCCATAGTAAAAGTTGTTCATAATGATGAGTACTAAAAGCCCTTTTCGGCTTAGCATACCCTCTATCAATGAATAACCATATAAAGTGACACTCTATTGGAACCACAAAAGTAAATTACAAACTCATTAAAAACATAATATGAGATAGGCACAAAATGAAAAGCTATCTTTGCTTGATTTTTATTTCATACCGAAGTTTCAATCAATAGGCTGAAGTTTTTGCGTTCCGCATTTTTTGTTCAGTATTTGTGTAGCTGAATGTTATTGGAGATCCAACGATTTATGCGGAAAAGCAATTTCACTTCGAAAAAGACTCATAGTAGGTACCTACTCATTATAATGAATACCTTCTACTATGGGACCAACCTGGAATTCGCAAAAACAAGTCAGCTGTTCCATACATTGTCGAGTCTTCATTGAAAATTTTCAGTTATTATACATCATCATACATCATTGTAAAAGTTGTTCATAATGATGAAAGTACTATGAGCCCTTTTCGGCCTAGCATACTCTTTCCTTATAACTCTGTACACAATTTCTCGTAGATACCATAAAAGATTTATTGGATTTCGCCTCATCCGATCCATTGCTATCGATGGGTTTGCTAAAAGCTTCCGCTTACCTTGTCACAACCATTAGCCGAATAAAATATTCATAGCCACAAATAGAATTTCGTCGAAGGTTAGAAATATCGTTGCGTTCGTATGTCGTCGTATGTATTTTTTATCAGCGAACATTAGATCGAATCTCAAGTAAAAATGTTTGCTTGATTGTTTGTCTTTTAAAATCAAGGTGTCAATGACACTCTACAAAATGTATGTGTACGAATGATGAGTACCTACTATGAGCCCCTTTTGGTTTAGCATACCCTTTATGAATAACTCTGTATAATGACCGGACAGCGCACACACTGTTATGTACTAATTACAAACTTAGTTTGTACCGGCTGAGTGGCTAGCTTAGATGTCTGAGTTTGTAGACACCCTGAATGCCTTTGACAAAGCTTGGCGGTAAACCACGTAAAAAACATACTCGTACATGCTATATGAATGTAGGCAGCAGAATTGTAGGACGAGCAATTCTAGCTTAGAAAACTTCCTATTTATTACCTAGATGCTAAATAAAACCTTATTTGCAGGTAATAAGAATGCTTTTCGTGATTATTATGGAGTTTTTCATCTGCTGGGCACCTCTGCACGTGATCAATACGGTAAGCATAGTTATTATATTTTATGTAGTAAATTATCATTAAGCTTTCGAGTTATTTGTTCGATATTCTTATTAATATTGATGCGCTTAAAACGACTGAGACTGAAGTATTTCATATGGACTTCATGTATTTTTAGATTCTTTAGGGTCCCGTACCCAAAGGGGACCCTATTATTAAGACTACTGTCCGTCCGTCTGTCTGTCCATCTGTCACCAGGCTGTATCTCATGAACTGTGATAGTTAGACAGTAGAAATTTTCACTAAAAACAAATACAACAAATACTAAAAACAGAATAAAATTAATATATAAGGGGACTCACATACAACAAACGAGTTCTCTTGCCACTTTTTATAGATACGGTACGATACGGAACCCTTCCTGCGGGAGTTTGACTCGCACTTGGCTGGTTTTTCCAAATATATATTGATGGAAAAAAATGTGACACCCCTATTCCCCAAGGCCAGTTATAGTTCCCCTTAGATATGTAGGGCTGCCATCGATTCTGATAAATTCACTCTTCAAAATGCACCCACGTTGTGTCGATGGATTCCGCACGCGGTGTTCGGTGCAATGTCAGCCCTAGTGATCATAAATCAATCGGATTGTGACACACCTGATAACCGAGGCAAACGAAACATTTATTTTATGTATTTATTTAAGTTTGCCTACACTACGAACACAAACACATTCACAAAAAATTAAAAACAAACAAAATTCAGACAAAACGAAGCAGTACTCAGAGGCGAAGAGAGCATGCAACTTAAAATATGAGTCATAATTAATTATTAAAATTAAAAAAATAACAATTAAAGTCAAGAAGAAATTAGATACGATAAAATGTAACTAAATTGAATAAAATTAAACATAAATAAAACAGACATGACAAACAAAATTAAAAGAGAAAAAATAATTTTCAAATAGTCATTTAAGAGGTAAAATTTATGTTGACGTAGAATCTCCAAAAATAAGAATATTATAGTGGTATTAAAAATTTCAAATGCTTTGTTTACGACATGAATGAAATCAGAAGATTGTTAATAGTCTAAGCTAAGCTAAGCTAAGCCTAAGTCTTTTTCTAATATTTTATACTCATAAAACATAAAAGTAAATGTATAAGAGTGCATAGTGAGTTACTGACCGAGCGAAGTGAGGTCTCAGGAGTCTAAAGAAACAAATTGGCATTTGTACGTTTGAAGATTTGTATATTTATTTGCCGACTTGAGTAAGTAGGTACAGTTGGTCTGAACTTCATAAAATTTTGCAAGCAAGTATTTTTTTTATTGTACCTTTGATGGGCTTTCGTTTGACCGCCGCCATCTTGCCTGAAGCACTTTTTAACACTTTGGCTGCAGCTAGTAATCACACGCGCTTACCCCAGGCGCGGCTAATAAAACGCGTTGTGTTTTACGCGCCTGGCGTGTGCAGCCGCACTCGCGTTGCGCAAAGGAAAACACAAGGTATGTGTTTCCCGCAGCTAAAGTGTTAAGAGCGAAGATGAGCGAATATATCGGTCGATGGGATGTACGAGTAAAAATAGAGTTGCAAGTTTATATTCGCCGCAAATTACTAAAGTTAATCTGGAGTTTAATTACATCGTCTCTACGAGTACGTAGATGTTAGGTAAGTAATTGCTATTCTCAGTCTAAATGACAATCTCAATCTACCCGCCGCTTATTATCTCGGAAATTCAATAAAGGCTTTAACACTTCAGCTTTGTAAACAAACACAGTCTGAATTCTCTTAATTAACGGGCCACGTGAATTCTAGATTGTTTTATTATTAGCTCGTTTCACAAATAATTAACAAAATGGACGACAAAATGAGGATAAAGTGAACTTTGTGGTTTAGGAATTCAAATTGCTGTATAAAAACCGAGAAACCTTAAAATTATTATTCATCGACAAAACCTCTTGGAAGTTAAGTGAAATTAGATTGAACTCTTGAAGTATAACATTTAAACATATATAAAAAACCGACAAAGGGGTCTTAATTTAGATTCTGGTATGAAAGCTTTGTCAAAGTAGAATCTGCGTACGAGTAAAACTTTCCACACGTGAGCAAACCTCAGCGTACGTGTCATTGCATAATAAAGGTCTTTTATTAAAAGTATGCACATCCATTTTCACACCTTAAATTTTAAATTGAAAATGTATTTTGCATTAGCTTTGTTGATTTTATGTTACTTAGGCATATTGCAAAAGTTTAATCTAATCGTCTAGGTTTGAATATACCTATATTTTGGGACTGCGTGCTGATTGCACAAAGCTATACTAAAATAAAATAAAAACGTATAAATTATTGAGTATCATCACAACTAGCTGAAAACTGTGATGATGAATAATGGCCTGTCCTTTTTTATACATCTGACTAAGTGTATGCAAAATTTAATGATGATCGATTGAGTAATAGGCGTGACGAAAGATTTTAAAATCCTCTTCCATAATGTGAGTACACATTTACTATTTACAAAAAAGCCTTTATTTCGGTATTAAACTTAACGAAGTTTGAAGCCATTTTTCACATATTTTTTCAACAGTGCCCGAAAACAGCTTGCTTGTGTCATTTGTGTCATGGCGTCGATTTGACGTCACGGCTAGTAAAAATGTCATTGTGTCTATGCGTGATGAGCGGCGGATGACCTGAGTTCACTGAAGCGTGACGTCATTCGCTGTGATTGTTGTTTCTGACAAGATGGCCGATTGCTGTATTTTAATGTTTTAATTTATTGAAAATCTTAGTAATCTGTTTTTTAAAAATAAAACTAAACATGTGTTTTAATTTTTTTTAATCTGGCTAGTCCCCTGAAAGCATTGAATCGGCGATTATTTGATACTGTCGTCATGCCTATTAAGGCGTAACAGCGTAATAAACAAACTCACTTTCTCATGCATAATATTTAATGAAAAAGTATTTAAGCTGATTTTCCGTGACTATAAAATTAGTCTGTAATCTAGGAGATTTCAAGTCGCAAGTGAATCGGTTTCTTCTAGGCAAGCGTGCTCCATTGTAGACCGCATCGTTTTGCTTACCATCAGGCGAGATGGCGGTCAAACGCAAGCCTATTACTACTAAAAAAAGTCTCAATACTTTTAACCTAATAATTAATTATTATAAATGAAAAAGGAGTTTGTTTCTTTGTATGTTATTGTTACGTTATAAGAAAGTCGTTAAACGCAATCGTAAAAATAACCAGCTCACGACTTCTTGCTGATTTTCTTCCGATCCCCAACAGATCTACCTATTCTACCCCGACGAGCTGTACCAGTACATCGGTACTAAGGGCGTGATGTCACTCCAGCTGCTGGCCTACTGCTCCTCCTGCTGCAACCCTATCACCTACTGCTTCATGAATAGGAAGTTCAGGCAGGCTTTCATTGGGCTGTTCAAGAACTGCAGGCTGTTCAGGTGAGTTTTTTTTTAATTTTTGAACTCCTTTTGCAATATTAATAAAGGTAAATTAAACTAAATAGGTTTGGTTTTGGTTTGGCCACTAATGGGTAGCGTTTAATTAAATAACAATTTTTCTTAGGAAATGGGATTGATGAGATTTGGGCACGTTCTGTCAAAAGGTTTTATTTAGCTTGCCCTGTTTGGTGTTCATTAGGTCAAATGTTGAAACTGAATTATGAACCACTGCCCGAAGTCCAATAGAGCTGAAATTTAGGTACCATGAAACTCTGATAATAACAAAATAAAACCTGGTTTGATTTGTACGTACGTGAGCTATAGAACGAAAACACTCCGAAGTTGTTGAGATAGAGGCTAAAATAAGAAAATAAAATAAATGACTAATTTTTACAGGAACATTGAAAACAAACGAACTAAACATATTGAAACTTAGTTTCTTTGACATAAAGCTCGCCCAGATTAGCTCCCACACAGATTTTTGGATTCATGAATTATTATCTTTTTTACGTTTATTTGGCCTAATAACTCCGACTTTTGTTCGTTTTACTAACCAACTAAAATACGACTGGCGCTTTAGTCTATTATTGTATTATCATTTTCCTGGAGTAAGATTAAAGACTACGTGGAATATATTTTAAATATTTAATCAATTTCCTAAATAGGATGATATGACGGATTTTTTTGTTTCGCGAATAAGGCACTGTTTGACCACCAACTCGCCTATCGGTAATATCGGTCGAATAGAAATAGATAGAATCCCTTATCCATCGCATAACACCCTCGCACACCGGACACAACTTCAACATCCTGTATTTTAACTTACGATAAAACCTAGCCATTATCAACAATAGCTGTAATCCCCTAAAGTGACCCTATAGGGGTCTTGATCCGTCCCTAAATGCGTCAAGTTATTAAAGTAAGCCGTAGTCACTACGGTGGTCTAGAATGACGTGTCCAGACCAATAAATGGATCAAACACGATAATCGGCTTTTAGTGGAGGCGGGATTGACTATAAAGTTTGATGAGATTGGCCATAGCAGTAACTATAGAAAACTAGACGTGTTTCTGTTTTGTGGATTGGGAAAAAAAACGGCTCCTTTTTATCCCACTTCTGAATTGTCAGAGCATTACCTCCGAATTACGTTACCTATGAGTATACTACTATGGAGTTTCGGGGAATTATACACATACTCAATAGGTTTTATGGAAGCTACTCACAATTTTAATAATATCACAGCACTTCACTATTCACAATCACAATCAGAGGACAGGCGGCTTAGCCTTTTTCATCTTCCATCTTTTATATCGCCTCCGTATTATATCCGGCACCGCCATCTTGCCGATACCCTCACGACTCCCTAGTCGTGAGAGTGACACAACATCCGCAAGCCCGCCTCAGTAGTGCCACCATCAAGAAGTGAGGGTTGCCATGCTAACAGGATTATGTAACTCGCGTATAGTAGCTTTATTAGGCGGATGTCAGATTAGCGAAATTTTTGCACGGTGAGTGGCTTCGATGCGTTAATTCATTAAAATCGGTTCAGCTGTTTATATATTCATCAGCTCTTTTCTAATCAAGGTTTTTTTTTTAATATTTGGAAACGGTGTCTATAAAGACAACTTTTTCAATGAGTTTCATTTTCCTATAAGGAATATAAACGTTTAATGTAACGTGTACAACATTTTCCTAGAATTGCGTTTTACATTTTTCACTGAATTTTTGCGCCAATTCCTTACCTACAATAATAAAGAATTGAAGTAATGATATCCCATATTTCTAAAGACGAAGTTATTGCAGTGCTGTATCCGCTTGGTAATCGAAAACGGTATAATATACGTCTGCGCATTCACAAAGAAGGCAATACACATTTCTGCTTTATTCGAATAAACTTTCTATTAGTATATATTTCATACTAGCTGCGCCCCGCGGTTTCACATCGACGGTCATTGAGCCGTTTCAGCATTTAGTGGTGACAAACATACAAACTTTCACTTTTGTAATATTAGTAAGAGACAACGATATATCAACGTACCTTATTGGTTGCTACGTGGAAAAAAGATCGATCAAGATATCGAGTTTAACGATTACGTCATGTTACGTATGAGTTAAGTGTGATTATTGGGCAATATAAAGGTATAAGAAAAGGATTTGCGAAATCGAAAAAGGCACATAATACCTACTCATCATTATGATATCAGATCAAAAGAGATATCGCAAAAAATCAGCTATTCCATAGAAAAATGTCAATGACACTCGACAAAATGTTTGGATCAGGTGGTTTTTTTACGAGTTCAGGGTTGGTCCTACAGTATACGTAATTATTTTATTACCATGAGTAAAATAAGTCATTTTTAGCTATAGTATTACTCTTTTCTTACAACTCTGTATACAGTAGTGGTGTCTCCGCTAGGTAGGACATAATTCATAACAGCACGATGGTTTTAAGCAAAACCAACCAAAAACATAAAGCATTGAAATACTAACCTATCAAGTAGATGTTCTATAAGATCTGTTGTTACAGGGCGTGCTTTCGAGACAACGCTGAGAACAAGCAAGTGACTCCGCCTCCGGTCAGCTCCAGCCAGGACGTGACCGCTTGCGTCATTCGCGGGAGCCACACTGGACGCACTGGTATGTCTAGTTTGTAGCTTTAATAGCTCAATGGTCGGTGCGTTCAATTTGGTTCAAACGCTAACAATGTTTTTGAGCTGGGGGTGAAGAAAAACATCGTTATATTGAAATCATATAGCAAGGTGGTAGGATTACCACCATGGCTACAGTATATGTATATGGTATGTATAAGGTGTATATGTATGGTTATATAATTACAAATTAAGTAATATATAAAATAGTGACGTTTAACATCAGGCTAGCGGTTTGATCGTCTCATCACTCAATGGTATAAAAAAAAGTAAATTTTAATCAAAAATATCTTATTAGCCCGCTGCATCTGTTATCCTTCTGAATGACAGTTTTATTACTCGTCTGTTTTATTGAATTTCAGTAAGAGTGATCAATTGGTAAGAGAGATCAAATTAAACTTTTGCCAGAACAAAATCTTTTTCTTCAATCCAAGAAGTCGATAAGTACCTAATGTCGTCTGTTATATTTCCTTCGATTTCTTTATAACGACGACAGTCTTGGTCCGCATCTCGGAAAGTCGGATAACGAAGAAAGTTACTTTGGCTGTTGCTTCGAGTACTATTGTTTATTTTCTATTGTTACTATCTTATTTTTTATTCCTTTGATTAAGTTTAAGTAGGGTTTATAAGTAAGGATAATCATAAAAATTTATTCATCATTCACAGGACAGAAAAATGAGAGAAATATAAGAAGAAGTCAGTAGAGTGTAACCTACTTTAATCTACAAGATGTATTTTGTTACCATGTAGTCTTTCTATAGATTACATTCATTACGTTGTTTCAGACATTCTTATCATTTAGTTTTAGGCAATGACTAAGTTTAAACAAGAATTAATTAAGAGCCTAGTTGTTTAGTGGTTCTTACCACAGAGAAAATGTCCCCAAAATGTAGGTACTATGTAACAGAGAAGTCGCATTTAGAGTTCAGGTTTTCTAAAAGGGTTGTATAATCCTATAATTGCCTGCATTAGTCTTTACAACAGCTGCTCATAAGAGGCATTCCTTTCACACAAGTCGTTAACAGCATAAAAGCCTAACTAAATGGGAATCATTTCACAAAACATGGCGAAACGAAGAGTTGAAGACGACTGTTTAAAAAAAGATATTGATTGAGTAGGAAGACTCTAAAAACTGTTTTTAGAGTGAAGTATATGGATAAATGTATTAGAGATGTGACAGGCTGGGTTTGGCGCCATCTCAGGCCGCTATTGATTCCATTTTAAAATTTCGGTGGTGTGCTTATAAAGTATGGCAATACAAATTCGTATTGAAGTTTGTAGTTCGCATTTTATGATATAAGAGTAAATAAACTACTATATTATGTATCTTTCTATCTTGTGTGAAAAGGTGTCACAAAGACTTATGATACGCCAAGCCAGGTCAGAGATCTTTGAGTGGCATAAAAATTCTGACACAAGGACCCATTCTGCCTATACGACCTTACTACGATACGAAAATGTTATTTAATCGACCTGGTTCTTATTATCGTATTTTATATACGAGAATCAGAAAAAGGTGACATCCAATAACTTGTACCGGTGCTTAAGGAAAATTTATGAGGAGGCAAGAGCAAGCGAAGTTTGCGTGTTGCCTCTAATATATGAAACTACGTTACGTGTATTCGATACCAATAATAGAAACCAAAACTTATACATACACTAGCTGACTCGACAGACGTTGTCCTGTCTTAACGATGTTCCTGTCTTATTTAATTCGAATTGGTAAAAAAAGCCATTGCGTCAATTCTATATCAAATGTCAAATGTCAAAAGTTACATTAAAAAAGTTTACATTGTCCAAAGCTCTAAAGTTAAATTATGGTTTAAGTATTTTTAAATTTTCTAATTTTTCATATTTTTTTACTATAAATTGAGATGTGAGCTATCCTATCTCCTAAGTTAGATCGAACTGCACACGGTGTGCAAATTTGATTGAAATCGGTTAAGTAGTTTAGGAGTCTATAGCGGACAAACAACGTGACACGTAATTTATAAATATATTGAGATACTAACAAAGTAACATACTTATTCTACTGGGTTATAAGGAAAGGGTATGCTAAGCCGAAAAAGCTCATAGTCTTTTCATTGTGAACAATATTTACTAAGGTACCAACCCGAGATTCTCGATAAAAAAATCAGCTGTTGCATAGAAAAATATCAATGACATGCACTCGACAAAATGTACGGAACAGCAAATTGTTTTTTCGCTAATTCAGGGTTGGTCCTACAGTAAAAGTGGTTTAAAATGATGAGTAATATGAGCCTTTTTGGATTAGCATACCCTTTCCTTATAGCCCTGTATTTATATAGTGTAAGTTCGAATAGGCCAAATGGCTAGCCCTGTATCTAGCACAGTTTTTGACGTAAGGCTGCCTGATAGCGTTGGATATGTCTGGGTGGCTTTTGTTTTTACAAAGCCCCGGAGTCTAGAATTAACGTGTCACCTCAATCACAATAGCTCTCAGTTGTAATTGCCACTTACAGTCAACCATCCGAAGACTGAGCGTCTCGTCTGTTGAGCCTGATACTCGTAGCCCCGTAGAATTGTATTTTATTATAGACCAGCTGCACCACTCTGGAACCGCTATCCTGAAGAAACCGTTTATTTTCCTGGGATTTAAATTAACTAAGTGTGAATCTAGGTTATAAGTTTTTTCACATCAAGTTTCATTCAAATCCGTTTGGCCGTTTTCATGATTGACTCAGAGAGACACACACAACAAAACTTATAACGATGTATCTTGTTATCCAGTTTTTCGCAAAATACCTGAAAAGACATACATTAAATGTTCTTACTGTTACCAAAATGAAAGGTGAATCCATATTACTTTTGATATGTTCTGAGAAATCAGGATTTATTTTCTTTGAATTGAGTGAATGTGGTATAATTCAATAAGAGACATTTATTTCATCTATAAATCGAATTTTCTTATATCGGTCTTTCATACGAACTTCATATTAAGGGGAAGAAAATAAACGATTGTCTGAGAATCGTCAGAAAAAAATCGTCAAAAACTCAGATCGTCGAATTAAATATTTCACCAAAAAACAACAAAAATATGAATTGTAAATAAATTGTTGTATCTAATAATATTTCATTTGTTACGGAAAGATTAAAAAAACTGTGATTCATTTTTTCCAAGTCCTCCGTCTTTACAGATTTTAAATACTTTGGTTTTTCAGCGAATAATTAAAATAATATTTTTAATTCTTTAATCTGATGATTTTTTTAACTCTCAATCAGTTGGTTTTATATCAAAATAAGTGTAATATGCGTAAAAGCGATACCCGACAACCGTGTGCCCTTAACTCCCTTTAATTCATCTTAAGCCGTCTTCGAGGATATGCGCTGGAATCTCATCACTCAACATTGAGGTAATACAGTTAAGCTACGAAAAATGGTTTCCGAGGATAGGATAATCTAACCTCACATTGAATATTGAAACAATAAGAAAAGTGTTATTGGACACCTTCCTAGTAATTAGTTACCTAGAAATTTAAATAAGATTTGTTTTTCTTGTTAGCCTGAGGCTAGATTGTAATTTTATTAAGAAATGTTCTTTTGGCACTTCTTAAATAATAATAAAAAGATGAATATTCTCGCAATCTCCACTTCTGTAAATAAATAGGTTTAACATTGCAATTGTGCACGTATGTAGCGAGTAAGCACTCACGTTACGTGAGTGCTCACTCGCCGAGGGGCGTTTTTCACAGATGCACCTGCCACCCTAGCCAAGTTGCATTTCGATATTATAATCGAAAAATATTAGACACAAACGTATGGGAATGACATTTCTATAATCTACTAGCTGCACCCGGCGGTATGTTTTTTTTTACTTTTAAACCATCCTTGTATTAGAGCGAACGAAACAAAAAATAATTAGGTATTCAAATCGGTTCAGCCGTTCTCGAGTTTTAGCGAGACAAACGAACAGCGATTTATTTTTATATAATATAAGATGAAGATTATGGATTCCATTATCTATGACAGAAATTTCATTCCCACTTTCCTACTTTTCTATATCGTTTCGATTATAGAATTGCAACTTGGCTAGGGGTGCAGAGATGTCTTGACATAAACGTCATACTAGCGTAAACGCGGCTTTCTAACGCAGAGTTTTCTTCTGTTTTCTAATTTGAAGTAGGCATTTATGTAGAAGACTATTCCTTGATGCTTCACGCAGATATCTTACCACAGCGCGGTACGAGTTTAAAAGACCGGAAGGAATAAGGTCCCTAGACGGTTTTCTATCGTGCACAATTTACTTACTCGACCAGTACACTGAGAAAAACGGCCATCAAAATTCCGATGGATTCAGTTAAAAACTGGTAAAAACTTGTGCTAATCATCGTACTTTTAGGTGATTATCAGTATGCTCCGTACTCTAGGTGAATCCATCGGAAATTTGATGGCCATTTTTCTTAATGTCCAATTGTCCATCGCCCATTCATGCAGTGGCGGCGAAGTAGTGGCATCACTACTTCGCCGCCACTGCATGAATATGTGGAAATGTACCAATCAATACCAGGATTACTTCCCGGGATTATGCATAAAGCTATAGCTATTAGGAAGGCATGGTAAGCCGGGGCTTACTATATCCTTCCCGAATAACCCCAAATACAACACGGATATGCTACTGAATCTAATATTATAAATGCGGAAGGGTGTTGTACCTACTGTGTATAGTGTGTATGTTTGTAACTTCCTTACGATTAAAGGGCTCAACGGATTTGAGTGAAATTTGGTAAGTAGATAGCTTACGAGTATACCTTGGATTAAGATGGGATACCAGATAACGGGTGAAACCATGGGCCACTGCTAGTATACCATCAAAACTTTAACATTATAAATCCGAAAGCAAGTTTATTTTTTGCGCATTCACGCCTTTACTTCTAAACCGATTATAATGAAATTTTGTATACACGTTGTAAGGAGCACAGAAAAAAAATACCGGGAAGAATGGCAAAGTATGGAGGAGGCTTTAACTCACATTTGCCCTAGATATTATAATCAAATGTATATCTACCTAACTAATTCTTATTTATTTAACAAAATTATTTTTTATTTTATTTTAGCACTTAAATTTTTTACAATATTTTAAATTAAAAACCTAAAAACATTTTAAAAACTTAAAGCTATGTTGCCACCGGCAGCGGGGCAGGGCCCAAGCTACTGGTGGTTAAGGCTGCAGAGTGAGGAATCTCCTGTCAATGCGGGCCGTGTCAAGAATCACCGCCTTTTGTATCTGACCCTTGACCCAACCGTCTAGCGAAGTAGCGAGAGCAAGTCTAGTCCATTATTTTATTTATTATTAACAGGGAATTCTTGAGAGCAAGTTTTGATTTAATCCATTCTGAGAGCTCAGTCGTGCATACGAGGTTCGGCACGAAATCGAGGAATAAAGGAGTCGGGGAATTGAGACCCTCGTGCTTTGTCATCCTTTGAACCGAAACCCCGCAAGCAATATTGGAATATTGTTTTTGAGGGATTTCGGTCCACAAAGATAGGAAATAAAGTACGAGTAGATATTTAATACAAGCTCCACCCTGTAGTTCGATAACCGTATGATTATTACTTACTAGCTGCGCCCCGCGTTTTCACCAGCGTTTTTCGGGATAAAAAGTAACTTATGTGTTAATCCAGACCATGAACAACCTACAATCCAAATTTTTATGTAAATCCGTTCAGCCGTTTTTGCGTGAAAGAGTAACAAACATGTATCCATACATTCTTCAAAACTTTCGCATTTATAATATTAGTAGGATATTTACGCGTTTGGTTTAGTTATTTACCCTCATTCATCCCTGCAGCGATGAAAAACGAATAAGATGATAATAATTAAAAATAAAATCAAACATTAAAATTTTTAACCGACTTCAAAAAAGGAGGAGTTTATCAATTCGTCTCTACATAAATGGTTTTTTTTTTTTTTTATGTTTGTTACCTCATAACTTTTGACTGGATGTATCGATTTTGATGATTCTTTTTTTATTAGAAAGCTGACGCTTCCCATTTGGTCCCATTTCAATTTAGTCCAGTTCTGATAATGGTATCCATGAGAAAACCATATAGGTCTTAAATTTGCATTAAGTACGTGCGCGACAAATAGATGAATAGTCGCTCAATAGTCGGTCTTTTGAAGTCGTTTTTGTTTTTTGTTTTGTAAAAATAATGTTCTTGTGTATTCAAAAAGTTTACAGTACTTACTACTTTATAGTTACTAATGTCTACCAAACTGTCTAAACCAAACTACTCGTAACTTATAATGTACCTATATAGCTTATAATATTATGTTCATCCAAGTTATTAGTCTCATTCAGTCCAGCCTTTTCAGCTTCGACTAACGAAGATACAAGCCAACTTCCTTTGTAATATAATTAGTATGATATGATGTTAATTATATAATACTTAACCTCAACATAATATTGATGTAATATTATTTAAATATCACTTAATCTCGTCAATATTTGAAAAGAAGTGTTTATCGAAATTCTATTGGAGATAAACATAAACTTGTTTATAAATGTTTGGAACTTTTCAGCGACCAAGTTGAAGAGCTTTATTAAATTAAGAGGACCCTTTTGACGAAACTCATTTTTCATTCATTTCATTCAACAACCTTTTACATAAATTTTGGCACTCATGAAATTGCGCGGATTTGCCATCAGTTTTCCAGTTATATTTTATTTTTTCGGATTTATTGTACAAAAGTCATGCAATTAAATTTAGCTACTTTCTTATAAATTGCTCTTCAGCAATGTAATAAAAGATTTAAAAAAATACAACTTACAATGTTTGTATGTACCTACCATAAGTACCTACTTACGTTTATGTACTTACTACTAACATGGTTATACCTACAGGTAACTCCGATGATAACTTCATAAATATTTGTTATTTAAAATAATTTATAATATTTATTAGAAAAAATGTTTTTACACACATAGGTATCTTGTTATTCAATTATATTTTATCTAAAGAGTAAAGAGTTAACTCCCAAGGGTTGTTTAAACCTCGCCTCTACCTCGCCACTTCTCTTCACATGATATCGCTCAAAACATATCGGTTTGTTTACAAAACATTATCCAATTTCAGGCTAACTAATTTGATGAACTTCCGCCCTCATATTATTTAGAATTTGATGTTATTAGCGTGTTACATATACTCGAATCTACAGTTTGTAACTCAATAACTCTCAGGGCTGAGTGTGTTTAAATTAAATAAAATAGATACGATAGAGACGATAGAGAGTTTCGAATAAATTAGTTTTAGTTATGGAGGTAACTTATTTATTATCTATTTACTAGCCGCGCCCTGCGGTTACACCCGCGTTCAAACGGTTGACATGAGTTTTTCGGGATAAAAATCATCTCATTAGCGTTAATAAAAAGTATCCTGTTACTTCTAATACTTCCAAGAAAATGTGTACAAAGTTTCATTATGATCGGTTAAGTAGTTTTCGCGTAAAAGCGTAACAAACAAACATACATTCACATTTATAATATTAGTAGGGATTCAAGTTCACCTACTACGTCCACTAACAATTACAAAAAATTAAAAACACAAAATTCTGTCAAAATGTCGCAGTATTTAGAGGCAAAGACAGCATGCAATTTTAATAAAGGGTACAATATAGAAAGGAATCAAAACTACGGATAATATTATTAGAACAAACAAAAGAGAAGGCAGATGTCATATCGTACAAGGGGCTAGTTACTTTAGATGTTACTCGTAAGTTGAATTAATTAATTACTTCTCAACAGCCATTTATTGAACCACGTAACTTATTATCTACATAAACATAAATAGAATATTACAGTTAACAAACAGAGCTCAAGTCACTCTCCACGGGTAAAGCACCCAAAAGGCTGGCGACGTTACCTCGTTGAATATCAATATTCAACGAGGCTTATGGCTGTCAAACGTAAGCCAATTACTGAATAAAAGAGAAAGGTTAAAGCATCAGCCATTTGGTCTCTTGATATTTCTATTAAATAATGATTGTTGTTACAGAGTTGGATGGACCGGAAGGGGAGGATTGTGTTTAGCAGCGGCTCACAAAGTACTGCTGTGGGAAGCGGCGTCCACCCGGCGTTGCCCGCGCCTGTCGTCACAAGACCGATCACACAGGTACCGTGCCATTTTTCGATCATTATACAATAGGCGTAACGAAAGATTTTAAAATCCTCTTCCATAATGTGAGTACACATTTACTACTTACAAAAAAGCCTTTATTTCGGTAATAAACTTAAGTTTAACGAAGTTTGAAGCCATTTTTCACATATTTTTTCAACAGTGCCCGAAAACAGCTTGCTTGTGTCATGGCGTCGATTTGACGTCACGGCTAGTAAACATGTCATTGTGTCTATGCGTGATGAGCGGCGGATGACCTGAGTTCACTGAAGCGTGACGTCATACGCTGTGATTGTTGTTTCTGACAAGATGGCCGATTGCTGTATTTAATGTTTTAATTTATTGAAAATCTTAATAGGTAATCTGTTTTTTAAAAATAAAACTAAACATGTGTTTTAAATTTTTTTAATCTGGCTAGTCCCCTGAAAGCATTGAATCGGCGATTTTTTGATACTGTCGTCATGCCTATTTATATATTTAGAAGAAAAGGGTATGCTAAGCCGAAAACGGCTCATCGTTATCATCATTATATACTACTTTTTCTAAAGGGCCAACCCTGAAATCGTTTAAAAATATCAAGTTGGTCGACTTTTTCGACCAATAGGACGATAAAATAAAAATAAATAAAGAATTCAAAACATAAATGGCTTAACAAAAGATTGATATCTCCGCCGGTATTTTAAATTATTTCAGTTTTTTTATTCATCCTCAGTGTTTTTTTTATTGTCAACAGCATACACCTATAATTATAGCAACCTTATAAAACTGTCATACAAAATTATTAAAAACAGACCCAACACATATCGTTTTTCATACTCTTTTATGAATTACCCACGCTCTATTCAAAACCTGTCTGTTCCAAAATAACATGAAAAACCAAAAAACTCGCTTCCATAAACAAAGCCCTGGCGTAGTGCGGACATCAAACAAAATGATAACGAAGCCGCAAACCATTGAGTTTTTAACCCTTTTCAGTGTTATGATAGACATTATCAAAATACAACCTAATTAACTCTTCACAATACAATCTCGTCTAACTTAATGAAGTAGAACAAAAATTAGACAAACCACTTGACTGATGAGTTAAACTTCGAGATAAAATAAATTAGCCAACCTATAATAAAATCTCGTTTATCCAATAAAGCTGATTGCCCACTTTTATCAGCTCACTCACTTTTTAACGTTTTGATCTTGGACTGAATGTTTTGGAATGTAAATTGAATAAAATAAATCAGCTCCGCACCAAATCAAATCAGATAAAAAAACCAGCGAGCGTCGCCTCGCCTCACGATTGTGTGAAAAAGAAAATAATTTATACTGTGTCAGAGGCTTTCAGGCGGCCTTAGAACTCTGACCCTAGGCGGGCTATACGAGCTTACTTACTTACTGTGTGGCACAAAGTCCATTTTTAACCGCCGACACAAAAACGACGGGGTGTTATAAATTTGACTTGTCTGTGTATGTGTGTGGCATCGTAGCTCTTAAACTTATGAAAGGATTTTTTTTTTTTGAGAGGTGAATTAGTCGGGTGTGTTCTTAGCTATGTTTGATGAAAATTGGCTCAGCCGGGTCAACGTTGGGATTTTTTTTAATTTTAAATTTAATCTTGTGTTATGGATACGTAAGCGAACAGTATACCGCGTGCGGTCACTCAACAAACAAAAAATGAACTTACCACAAAGTATAAGATCGTTTCTATTTTCCACGATTGTGAGGCAAGGCGACGACACTAGTTTGGTTCGGAGTTGGTTGGTTTGGTTGGTTGGGTCGGTGTCGATACAGTCTATTTTAGATTTGTAACTAAAACAGTGGACCTGTGGTCAGCGCTCTATCCATAATCTGCTTTGTTAGTAAACATAAGAGGGACTTTACGTAATAAACTATACCTAAGCATCTTTTTACACGATTGTGAGGCGACGACGGTTTGGTTCGGAATTGATAAATTGCCTACGAGCTTAAGGCCCCGTGTACAACTCTCTTCTTGTCACTGTAGGTCATCGAGACAGGCGAAGAGGGAAGCCAGTTCCTGTACAGAATCACGTGGGCTCGAACGGGGCAGCCCAAGGGCGGTCCCACCCTGCCACTTTATGAGTGAGCACTCCCGCATCGGTGCTTTGGATCGTGAAAAGACTTTTTGTGACATTCTCGGCTAATCTACGACCACAAAGAGAACTATTTTGTCATAATGTAGAAGTGTAGTTATGTTAGATTTGTGGTGGGTTTTGTATGATAAATAAAACTAGTGAGTAATATTTATGTGAATCGGTTCTATTTTTACACAGCGTTACAAGCGAGAGTTATTACAAGAAGGAAGGGCAGATGTTGTGCTGTCAAAAGTGACAGTCGAATGAATGGTTGCGTTCACAACTACATAATTACATTATTAACATCCTCTCCTGAACGCAGACCCATATTTAAAGTACAATAAACATGTTTTTCAATTGAAGTGCCTTTTGTTAAAATATCAGCGACCATATCTGCACTTTTTACAAATGTAAACTTTATATATGATTTATTTACATAGTCTTTGATAAAATGAAACCTTATATCAATATGCTTAGTTCTAGGCTTATAACTATCACTCAATGACAGTTTGATAGCACTTTGATTGTCACAATGTATCGAAATTATATCACCAGAGTCCTGATGACCTAGCTCAATCAGGAGCTGCCGGAACCATAGGGCTTCCTGCACAGCAGAACTCATCGCCATGTACTCTGATTCTGTAGTCGACAATGCTGTGGTTTGTTGTCTACGCGAATTCCAGGAAATCCCTCCGCCCTGAAACATAAAAATGTAACCGGAGCAACTCTTTCTGGTTTCTAGATCGCCTCCCCAGTCTGCATCACAATATGCCATTATGTTCTGGGTACCATCTTGGTGATATCTCAATTTTAATCCTCGGGTCCCTTGAAGATATCTTAAAATCCTTTTTACAGCGAGCCAGTGGTCTGGATGTGGATTATTATTATATCTGCTCAAAGTATTCACTGCAAAAGCAATATCAGGTCTTGTAGCTTGTGCTAAATATATCAAGCACCCAATTGCCTGTTGATAAGGGAAATCTACCTTTGCTCTTTCATTGTTTTTTACAAATTTTATACCAACTTCTATTGGTGTTCTAACTGGTTTACATTCTGACATACCAAATTTGTCTAAAATCGATCTGATGTACTTCTCTTGGTCTATGAAAAGCTCTCCTGTGCCTCTGTTTCTTGTTATATTTAAGCCAATACATTGTTTAACTTCTCCAAGATCTTTCATACTAAAATTTAACTTTAGTTTTTCTTTAATCATAATTGTAGTCTCTTTCTTGGAAGTTAGGATTATGAGGTCATCAACCCATACTGCAATATATATCATTTCTTTCTTATTATAATATACACAAGGATCTACCTGTGAGCGCTTCAAGCCAATTTCCTGTAGAACAGTGTCCAATTTTAAATTCCACAGCCTGCTTGCTTGTCGGAGTCCATAAATAGACTTGTGTAGTTTACATACTTTTGTTCCTTCCTCATATGTTGGAGGCTGCTCCATGTATATCTCCCTGTCAATATCTCCTTGAAGAAATGCAGAAACGGCGTCCATTTGGTCGATTTCTAAATTATATTTCACTGCCAGAGCCAGTAGGTATCTCATAGATGTATAACGTACCACAGGTGAGTAAACTTCATCAAATTCTAGTCCCTTCTTCTGTATACATCCTTTTATCACCAATCTTGCCTTGAAACGTACTATGTTACCTTTCTGATCTGTTTTAGTTTTAAAAACCCACTTACATGGAATGACTCTTTTATCTGAAGGCTTTTTAGTCAAACTCCACGTTTGATTTTTGGCTAAAGACTCATACTCTTCATCCATTGCCCTTCTCCAGTGTGCAGCATTCTCTGAAGAAAGAGCCTCTTCCTCTGTCTGCGGATCATTTAGATTACTGTAACATAGATAGCTTGCCGGATCCAAGTCTTCATCTTCCTCTGACTGATTTTGTTTATAATTCCTTATTGTTACCTTATCACGTGAAGCTGGTGATATCTGAGGCCTGCGAGGGGTATCTGAGGTATTATTATCGCTATCCCCTGTATCATACTCACTGCTGTTGTCAGTTATAGCCTTTTCTGTGACTTTACTGGTTGTGAGAGGTACTTGTGCAGCTGATCCTCTCCTATACTCTGAACCAGGCGTGAGTGTCATGTCATGGCTGCTGATGCCACTGTCATTCTTCTCGGGAGATGTCTGCTGGCCTGAAACTCCAGTTGGTACATTAATACCTAACTCTTGTTTTTTCTCTAGAAAAGTGACATCTCTGCTCACTATAACTTTATGTGATCTGAAGTCCATTAATCTGTAAGCTTTTGAGTTTTCACAGTACCCTGTGAATATGAATTTACTGGACTTGGCATCCCATTTTCGGCGTTGCTCTTTCGGCGTATGCACCATTGCTTCAGAGCCGAAAATTCTGAGGTGTGACAAGTCTGGCTTTTTCCTACTCCACATTTCATATGGTGTTTTGCCACCTAGTGATTGTGTTGGAGATCTGTTGATTATGTAAGCAGCTGCAGCAACTGCTTCAGCCCAGTAACCTTTGCTTAAACTAGCATCAAAGATCATACACCTTGCACGTTCCACCAAAGTCCTATTCATTCTTTCTGAAAGTCCATTCTGTTGTGGTGTATACGGAGCCGTTGTCTGATGGACTATTCCACAATCTTTCAGATATTTTTCAAAATATTTATTACAATACTCTGTGCCTCTATCAGTTCGCACACATTTGATTTTATAACTCAGTTCATTCTCTACTTTCTTTTGAAAATCTTTGAAAACTTCCATTATGTCTAGTTTGTTTGTAAGAAAGTAGACAAACACTTTTCTTGTGTAATCGTCTATGAATGTTATAAAATACTTCTTACCTCCCAATGACGGGGTCTCCATGGGGCCACACAAGTCAGAGTGTAAAATTTCTAAGGGCTGAGTAGCTCTGGAACCTTCTTTTGGAAATGGTGTCCTAGTATGCTTTCCCTTAAGACATGTTTCACATGTTATATTGGCTTTATTAGTACTCACAGGCAGAGATAGACCTTCGGCACATTGAGGAAGCTTCTGTACATCAGCAAAGTTTAAATGGCCCATGCGTCGGTGCCATAACACGGAGTCATCTGTAATCCCAGTAGAAATCATATTAGCAGTGATCTCTGTATCAATATTCAATCTGTACAGATTGTTTACCATGCTTGCTGAACATATGTGTACACCCTGAGCATTGTAAACATCACATCCTTGGTTATCAAATATTAATTTACAACCATTTTTGCTCATGGCACTTACTGAGAGCAAATTTACGGCAATACTTGGTACAAACAATACATCTCTTACCTGTATTTTTTCGGAGCCATTTAGGGCTATATTAACATTACCAGCACTCTGAACAGGCATTGGAGACTTGTTTGCTACTGTAACGTTTGTAACCGGAGCCCTCTGGACATCATACAGCCAATCGCTTCTCTTAGTCATATGCATGGCTGCACCGGAGTCCAGATACCACTGATCTTCATTAAGCTCATTGAATGCTGAAAAAGCTGCAACAAAACCAGAGTTATCTCGCACTTGTTTTGCCTTTTTCGGTGCCTTGCAGTACTTGGCTATATGCCCATGCTGATTACAATTAAAACACCGGGGACCGGAGGATTGAATCGACTTGTTTGAGGAATTCTTTGACTTCATTGGCTTCTTGTTCGAGTAAAAGGCAGAGGGATTTTCACTTTTAACCTCTTGTATGAGCTTCGTCTTTATAGAATCTGCCGTAATCGCTATCCCGGAGCTTTCTAAACCCATTATCATCAGTTTGTATATGTCGGGCAGACCTGCGAGCATTAATACACCAATCCACTGATCTTCTACACTGAAGCCGATGCCCCTTAACTTATGGGCTGTGCTCATAATCTTGTTCACGTACTCTTCAATAGAACTACAACTATCAAGCGATGTGGTCACAAGATCGCGTAGCAATCCCACTTTCCTTGTCAATCCATTGTCGTCGAATGCTTTCTCGAGCTTCTCCCAAGTTTCTCTCGCAGTCTTCGCATCCTGAATATGAACATAATTCATCGGATCCAGGAGCAAAATGATTTTTGTTCTCGCTTTCGTGTCTTTGGCAGGATCTATGGCCATGCCGGTCGCGGGCTCGATACACGTCCACAAATCTTCATGTTGCAAATACGATTTCACAGCAAATTTCCAACTCGCATAGTTGGATCGGCCAGCGAGTTTTTCGATGTTGAACGCCGAATTCGGTGCAGTCGACGTCATTTTCAGGAACAAAAATGGTTGAGGTTAAGTTGGGGTCAAATGGCGTCGTCCACATGCGCCCACGCCGCGCCGGCCGGTACTTTTCGGTAGATTTACGATCACAAATTACAGACAACTGAAACCCAACCACGCTCTGCTACCATGTTAGATTTGTGGTGGGTTTTGTATGATAAATAAAACTAGTGAGTAATATTTATGTGAATCGGTTCTATTTTTACACAGCGTTACAAGCGAGAGTTATTACAAGAAGGAAGGGCAGATGTTGTGCTGTCAAAAGTGACAGTCGAATGAATGGTTGCGTTCACAACTACATAATTACATTATTAACAAGTTAAGGTTAATGTAACGCATTCTGTATTATATCTAAGCTCAGCAATCAAATACATATGTAGGTATAAGTTTAATCAGATATTCTCTATTTCCAAGTGTTTACATTCTTAAAAACTTCATATATAAGTAAAATGCGGTTGTATAGCTAAAACTAGATTTGATTTATTATGGTTTTGTAGAATTGGTAGGGTAGCATCATGGCATCAACAAAAAAATAATACAAAAAAGAAAACTGTTGGCGTAACAAAAAGGGCTGCTTCACAGAATGCCTACGCCTGTGCCTCGAAACCATTGGAACAAACTTGCTCGTTGTAAATAAAATCCTATATCGAATTACGCAGAACTCAATTTAAAACAACAATCTTTGAATAACATTTTTTTACGTATCTACATAGTTTTTCATTTCAAACTATATCATACTTAAGACTATGAATACGGGTTCAAAATTGCAACTAGTAAAGATTTTACTCCAATATTTTGAGGCGTCCGTATGCTATACGGACGTTCTTTGTGGCAAAGCAACGAGTAAAGATTTTGCTCCAATGATTTAGCGGCCAAAAGATTATGCTATACGGATGTTCTTTGTGGCAAAATGACGCACCGTGAAAACGCCTGAATTGTTTTTTACTTCAAAATGTCGTGATTCTTAATGACTGTTAAACACGCACTCTTAAATTTCACCGAAACTTAAAGGAGATGCTATGATGATTAGCATTTATTAAGTAGCTAATAAAAATGTTGTATTTGAATTCATTAAAACTTTTATGGGTGGTTTAAGCATAGTAATCGAATAAATATTGTAGATAATTATATTTCGATGTATTCGATATCATACATTTTCTAAGTGTTTCTTATAATGTAAGTCTAATCGAGTCGAGCTTATAATCAATCGTTACCATTAATCATTTCCCACCTACCGCTGAGTATTTCTCTCTTTTATCTTTCTTCTCTTTAACGCGCCATCTTTCTCGGTCCTACGAGTATGTCAGTCTCGTCCACTGCCTTCCTGACACTTTAGCATTGTCGTCCGAACTAAAGGTTTTTCCATATAAATTAGTCATTAATTATCACACGTAAACGTGATTAACTGACACTTACTACACAACGTAAGCTCAATACTTTCTAATATTCTCAAAAATCCACATCAATTTCTGTGAGATTTTTACGCTTTTAACTTACTTTCCAAGATAGCTAAGAACCTATAGATATAACTTTTAAAGCCTGAATTCATGTTTTTTTCAACAATGCTAAAAATCAAAGCCTTCTTAAGGGGGAGAAGTGACTTAGCAATATCAAGATCATTAAAGCTTCATTTATTTCACTACTCGTGTTTAAGCGATATTTAATCTGTAACAGGCGCCTAAATCTAACAGTATACGACGCAATTATCGTCGGATACTGTTAGATTAATTAATTAATAACGTTTCAGTCAATATCATAACTTCAAAGATAAGTAATCATCCTCGATTTTCAACTAAGTATCGGAAATATCAACTTGACACCTCATGTTTGTGGAACTACATAGGTACGAGTATTTTGATAAATATAAAAAAATGTGGTGTGATGTAAATATGAAAAACTAATCTCTTTACAGGTGTTATAATTTTTACCGATCAAATATAATTAATTATGTGTAATCTAACTTTAACGTATAATCAATTAATTTGAAGTATATAATAATTTGACATTTGCTAAATAATAATATTAATGACTATTTATAAATATGGTCTATAAAATAAGTGAATGTGACGTTATCGAATTTGTTCGTATAAAGACGATGTAAATCTATTATCTAAAAATAAGACTTCAGGGAAGCGCCGCGAGTGTGTTGGTAACTATGGGTCTGTGTCTTAGTATCTAACCGACTGATATTCAAAATCTACTTCATTTTGACACTTGAGGCTTATTGCAATTACTAATAAGCTTATTGGAAGTGTCAATATAAACCCGAACGCGATTGACAGTCAGTTAGATAATAATGCCGCTGGTTACGCTCGCGGGAGACTGGTTGATTAATAAAGTAAAGTAAATTAAAGTAAAGTAAAGTGATTTAATGATTTAATTTAATAAATTTTTATTTTTTTATAATCTGTAGTAAGAATTTAAACTGTAATTAGCTAAGTAAAAGTGACATATTATAATAATGTTTCTACCTATTTAATATTTTCGATTTTAATCTTTAATAAGAACAAAATATAAGACAACATATAAGTATGTAAATGTATTGTAGTAGGTAATTAAATGTATTAGCAACTGTATAAAATTTATTATATTTCTGTATATAATGTATAAAAATTTTCCTCATGTTAAGAGAGTAATTTAATTTTGTACTATGATGAGATTGTAAAAACTGTAACAAGTCATTTTAGTGTTATTTTTTTTAAATAATAGTAAACTTCTGGGGTCTTATTCACACTGCTTAAATAATCACTGTTTATAAATTCTCTATCTTGGTTTTGCATGTTACATTGCAAGTGAGAAGATTGACTGCCCCTACGAACTGTATCGAAACTGTAAAATAACGTTTTTTTTCATTATACTAATTGAATGGATTTAATAAACTTAGGAAAACAAGTTCAAAAAAAAAAATCATGATTTTTTTCATTGTAGGTAATTATACTAATCAAATGGATATTTAATAAACTTTTTTTAGGAAAACAAATTTCTACATTTTTAAATCGAACAAAATTTATATAACGAATTTTAACTTATTAATTTAGGTTAAATGCCATTTGCAGTTTTGATACTGTTCGTAGGGGCAGTTGAGTTATCAAACCATTTTAAGTAGTGATTAATTTAATCAGCGGTTATAAGTAAAACCTCAGGCTTGTATTTCAAACACAGTTTTAAAATGTTCCTAGCACTCTACATGTTTTAATAATCTAAATGTGTTATTTTAATCGATTATTGCATTCGTACTTGGTGTATTTAAAGTACCTGAACCTTATAAACAATTACAATAAGATTTGGTGTCGAAACGTGTTAAAATTCAATAAAAAGAAGTATTTTATTGCTTGTTTTATTTGTATTATATGCACTTATTTATACTTATAATATACCTCTACTTAAACAGGTATTTGAAGTAAAAACTAATTACCTAAGAAGAGTTGATTCATACATTTTTATTTCTCAACGTTTTCTGTTGCATGAATAAATTACAAGCAATAATAATATACTTTTTACTATCAGTAAAACAATAACATATAAGAAATATGAAAAAAAAATATTATTCATACTTATTTTACTTCAAATAATTACCATTCCTACTCCTCAAATAAACGCAAAGATATAGTTGGAGCATTAGGCCAGATTTGGGTGAAGCTAAGAACTGGTCTACTTTTGCGCTTAATAGGAATAGATGCAGCACTTGCGGCACTGTAGAGCTTCTCTGTGTACGCAAAAGTAGAAAAGTTCTTGGCTTCACCCAAATCTAACGCGGCGCATAAGTTTCTCTCTAGATTTAGCTGAAACCTACTTAAAATTTACCTGCGTATATAGCAGCGGCTACATCAGACTATATCTACTCGACGAGTGGTGCAGCTACACGGTGGGCGCAACGCGTGGTGCGACAAACAAGAGAAAATACGCCCGTCGCGCTTAGCGCAGCGCGTGTTATCACGAGTTGTTTATTGCACCTTTACAAAACGTTGCAATCCATAATCGGTCCAACCGTTTTGATGATACTCGTATGTGATGGTTTTGATGGCAGAATTTATGATGATAACAGTAAAATCCTGCGTATCGTGTCCGATGATGGCGACTCTGGCTATCTCCTGGCGTGTGCTCGTACGTGGCTGGCAAATCAGAAATCCGTCTTGAAAACCGGTCGCAAATAGCACAGAAAAAATGCCAGAATTAAGTTAGTTATAGTTATAATTATAGTTTTATTTTAGTACCAAAAAAGCACATGTCAAATTACATTTACAATTACAAAAAATTAATACATACATTCAAAAACAAAAATAAAATAAAATAATTAATAATACATTCTAACAATGAAATAGGCTTATACTCTAGGCAGAAACTCATCTACTCTATAGAATAATTGCATTTTTTCAACCGTATCTTAAACGAGTTTCTTGACGGAGCGTCTTTGACTTGGTCTGGAAGACGGTTGTAGACGCCCGTCACCATCACGTGCACCTGCTTGGACTCCTTGCTTAGTTACTTACTTGCTTGATTAGCTTACCTACTTGCTTAAACCTAGAAAACATTACTTTTCTTCTAGACAGGAGGCTAAAAACCAAATAAATACACCAAAAATATTAGGCCCCGAAATACAGGTTTAAATCTAATTCCTGACTACAAAATCTAATTACTACATAATACGAGAAAGTAAGTATAGGTAAACATATAATGTAAGTATGTTAGCGTTCAGCTTTTATTAGAACCAGTGGGTTTCCAAAGAAAACCAAAGTTAATCATCCGTATGAATTCTGAGAGTTTGTAGCAAGGAGGTAATGTTTGGTTTCCTTTCTCATCAAATAACCCGGAACCATGCAAAGTTTAGCAAATTTGAAGCGTAACGCGAAAACTTATCTTTAATGTAACTCGTAGCTTTTTGAATACTTCTGCAGTTAAAGTTGACGAATTTATTTTACTTTAAGAGAAAACAGATAAATTGATCGTATGATCGTAGAAATAGCTTTGCTATTAAGTATGTCGTACGAATGATATTTGTATATTTTCTATGTAGATACTAAAACAATGCGGCTGAGTAGCTAGCCCTATGGTCTGAGTTCTTAGGTAGCCTGATGGATCAATGATAGGTATAGCTTCTTTTGTTAGTTAATGTTAAAGGACACACAACCTTGACCTACATACATACAATTTGACGAGTCTTCAGAACCATGGTAGCCTATTGTCGTTAAAGCCACCTGCAGTATGCTATGTACGTTGTGCGGCTACTTACATACTATTTAACTAGATAAAGAAGCTCGCTCTTAGCGATTGTTGCTTGATTAAGTGTAACTATTCTTTGTTTGTAATTTTTGGTGTAAACAACAAAAAGTTTATTTATCTATCTATGAAGTAGGTACTGAAAAGCTGTCGCGGCCTGAAAATCGGGCTTACCACCCAGCGTATATGAACTCACCTACTTCAGATATCGCTTTTGACGCTATCGAGTCATGTCTCAATAAAATGTTTTCCCAAAATGTGTATCAGTACCTAATAGTTTCTCGGAAGTTGTAATATCTCCGTAATGATGACAAGTTTCTTATATTTCGTGTTTTAGTACGAGTTTAGTTCATTTTACAATAGTACAACTTTATTTGTCAAGATCATTAACCCTGGCCGATCCTGTGCACTGTTTTCTGAAAGTCTTTTTTTTCAGTTCTTATAAGTAGGTACCTAATTGATTATTCCCACCTTTTAGGATAAGCGTATGCTGAGAGCTGAGGACCCAGATAAAGCAGCACAGTACAGTAGGTACTGATTCTGAAGGATAGAGCAGGTGAGACAGAGATTAGGCACAGAGCAGGACAGACACATGTCTTGTCACTCGTGCCTACACCGCAGCTCTCTTAGTACGTTCATGCATTACAAAATCTACTCTTCCCTATGCTGCGTGGACCTGCGTTACCTGCATCTGAGTATACGCCCAGCCTGAATATCAATTTCATCTCTGCAGGTAAGCCAACCTACCTACAAAAAAAACTAGATGACCACGTCCAATTAAAACAGCGGTTTTCGCTGGCAATTCTGTCTATTGCTTTTTTTTTGTTCGTGTAAAAAGCCGAAAAAAAGACTGCAAAGCCTAGTTAGAGTACTTTATAGACCGTAGCTAGGAAAAAGCTGTAAAAAGAAATGTCAAAGCTTGAATTGAACGTCAAATAGGCAGGCAATTAAATTGAAAATGTCAAAATAAACAAGCGAAGCAAACTGAAATCCCATTCTTTGGCGCGATTATCGCGGTCACACTGTCATGACAATATGTTTATAAGAGTGACAGTGACCCAAATAAAACTCACTCACTTCTCATTTTTTTTTCCATTTTATTATCATTTGCCAGAATAGGGTCTCTGGATATGAATTACGAGTGGCTTATCAAGCCATACTCAACAAACTTTTTTCTTTTTGTTTTTTGATATTCGCTTTGTTTGATTTTCTTTTAAAACTTTATAACCGGATCCGTTCTGACGTTTCCGGTTCTAGGAAAACGTAAACAAATTCTGTTTCAAAAACTTCGCTTAACGATCTGAAACAAACGATCAGGTTACGAGTATTGGAATATCGAAAATTCAATTCATTTCGAGCCGATTCTTCACAAAATAATATAAAAATATATTCTTCTTTCATTTTAAGGCCCTGCGTTAAACCTCGCGCGGGTGCACGGGCCACATGATGGTAAGTGTTTATAAATGTCGCATTACCGTAGAGTGCAATCGTGTTTTAAAAATGTTACCAACAGGGCTTGTCGCTTGTCGAGCACGGAAATTAGGGCAGAGATGGATGATATTGTAAGTTTGGTTTGTTTTTTGCGCACACCACCGTAGACCACATCATTGCTCACCAATTCACCATCTAGGCAAGATGAAGAACAAAAGCAAGCCACCAAAAAATTAATAAATAATAATATTGTGTAATTGTAGTGTCAGAATAGTTGCATCTGCGTCCGTGGCTAAATACCGATACGAGAGCCACAAAATAAATGTGCTCACATTTTTTGCAGGTTGTTTGCGATTTTTTTTGACTAAGCGATCATCGATCATTCGAGTTTTTTTCCGTTCGTCTTTTTGTAAAAGTTATTTATTTTATGGCTCCTTTTCACATTGGGCTTCACTGCTATCTCGCTTGGAATACCAAATACATACGGCCGGTGGTTTTTTATTGAACTTATCTATCTTGTTTTGGTACCTAAGCGATTTAGCCTTCTACGTCTGGATCATAATAAATAATTCAGGACCGAGTGTAGGCTGGTACTTACATGGGTAAAGACGATCTCTAAGCCCAATATTTTCACAATGATTTTCTTTCATAATAAAACATTGTAAGTCTTTGCAAAACATTTTTACTGAAGCATTACAGCCATTGTCCTGCCGTTGGGTTTCTAATAACATTCCGGGACTGAATAGGTTTCTTATTCAAAGGTTTATGTCAGAGAAAAAAGTTGTACTAGGAATTCAGCAGCAAACTAGAGGTCCACTAGTGTTAAGCCAATACTGGTTAAATCTCGCTCATGCGAGTTGAAATAAGTTTAAGAGTATTTTTAGAGTAACTTTTTATTTTAATTCTCTAAAAAAATAAGAGTGTCTACTCGTCACCACAAATCCGATGAGCCAATAATGATAACACATGATTACATGAATTTTGAAATTTTGAACGTTACATGACAACGTGACGTTTTACCAGGCGGGCGATTTGCTCGACTCTTTACTCAATTGCCTAAAAAAGATAATACCAGATAATTCGACTCGACTACCAGATCAGATACCAGATCTCCATCCTAAGGTTGCGTGGAAGAGATCGCTCTTAGCGATAAGGCCGCCAGTTGTCGCACTAGTTTTAGGTGCTATAATCCTTTTGTTTGTAATTTATGGTGTGAACAATAAAGAGTTTATCTATCTATCTATCTATCAGATCAATACTAGATCGGCATAATAATATTGCATCATCATCCGATTTACACATGCATGCAAAACAATTCACTAACGCAGAAACAACCGGAGAATGGGTCCACTTTAACTTGGCAGGTCTAATTACAGACAGACGCCGGGACAGGTGAAACAAGAACTTTTAAAGCTCTTAAAAAATAGAACGAGATGAACTAGCGTACCGAAGGTTGAGTTTAATTCCACTACACAATCGTTTTGTGGTAATTATGTTTTCCTACTTTTATATAATGTTATATTTTAAGCTAGAGGTCCCGGGTTCGATTCCCGGCCGGGCAGATGTTTGAATGATGAATTTAAATATCTGTTCTGGATCTGGGTGTTAGTTGTCCTTGTCTTTGTGTGTGTTCCATGGCATCCCCGACACAGGATTCATTCCTAGTGGGGAGCTATGAGTGTGAAACGTTTATTTATTTATTTTATTTATTAACGAATATATCCTACTAATATTATAAACGCGAAAGTTTGTGAGTATGGATGGTTGTTACTCTTTCACGCAAAAACTATTGAATGGATTTTAATGAAATTTGGTGCCAAGGTAGCTTATACCCTGGATTAATATACAGGGTTATTCATAACGGGTATGCTAAGCCGAAAAGGGCTCATAGTACTCATCATTACGAACAACTTTTACCATGGGACCAATCCGAAATTCGCGAAAAAATTATCAGCTGTTTCGTAGAAAAATGCCAATGACACTCGACAAAATGTATGGAACAGCTGATTTTTTTTTCGTGAATTCTAGGTTGGTCCCATAGTAAAAGTTGTTCATAATGATGAGTAGGTACTATGAGCCCTTTTCGGCTTAGCATACCCTTTATGAATAACCCTGTATAGGCCACTTTTTATCCCGGAAAATCAAATAAGGGAGAAACTTCGAAGAGCAGCAAAAAAATAATTTCTTCCATAGAGTTGAAGATTCTTATTGTGCAGCCGGCTGACGCTCGGCCTGTTTTGATTATATTTATTGTCGTACTTCAGAGTTTGTACAATATCACACCAAGTTTGACGCTTGTATTACAGTTTTTACGAAAGAGTAAAAAGAGACATTTATTATATGGCACCTCCATAGAAGAAACTGGCTTTTTGCTAACCTATCAAGATATTTTAACAAACAATAGTATGGAACTACCTAAATTATTTGCTCAAAAAAAAAATTGGTTGCCTGTAAAGTCGGTATACGGGCGAAAGTTTTACGTGACACGACTTATGTCTGTCTCTCTCGCTCTTAGGCGGGCTAACCATGCCCGAGTGGAAGGGACGCGTGCCTCTCACTCGCTCTCATTGTGAGCGCATAACGTGAGCGGAGCGTAACGCAGTTTCTTGAAGTGTCACCCGGCAAACCAATTTATAAGACGTTGTCACGTCAAAATAAAATGGTCACAATGTCAGAGAATTTTGTTGTGGTTTCAACTGAAATACCCCATCTCTAATTTTGGACGCGTCTCAGAAATGTAAATACATACAGCCCTTTGCATGTGGTCACATAGAGATGAATTATTCAGTCTAAGGAATTTGTATTGTACTCAATAATGCTGCCTCAAATTGCTCTTACATAACATTATAAAATATCATACTTACATACCTATTATAAGAGGCGATTCCTGAAATACTAGAGCGTAAACACAGTACTACACTACAGTTTCTGGCAGGTCAAATTGAATGTGAGATCATGCTGTATATATATTAAATTTTAACTAAGAAAGGGCATACAGGGTTATTCATAAAAGGTATGCAAAGCCAAAAAGGGCTGATAGGGTCACCGAATGTAACCGAAACTAGTCGTAGTAAACGATTTAATTTTTACGCGTGTATTCCCGTGTTAATTACAACAAAAATGTGTGAAAACCACATTTTAGTCTCCATAGTAAAAGTTTTACCAGTGTTAGCGCGGGTAGCCTAGCGGTGTTAGTAAAAAGGGCGCCACCCCGCCTCGTCGCAATCCCGCACGGGATTGCGACGAGGCAGGAAGGAGCGAGGGTAGTTGAGTGTTGGTCGTGGGTGAATAGTGCTCAGATATTGGATTGCGAGAGAATATTAAAACTGTGAGTACGTAACGGCTTAAAATGTAACTAATGAGACCTGTATAAGATATGTTAATGAAAATAAATCCGAAGTTCTTATCAAATGGTGTATTATCTTGAATTTCCCTTATAACCTCAACCCTAATGGTTAGTTTAAGGCCAGCTAGTCTGACAATAGGATCAACTGATCGCAGAAAAAACCAGCGGTTTCATTGAAAAATGTCAATGACACTCGACAAGCTGTATGGAAAAGCTATTTTTCCCGCGGTTTCAGGGTTAAATTTTTGATAAAGAAACCAAAAATTCGTTTACAACTATTTTGTCTACCTATAGGTACTATAGGTATTACAATGTTCCAGACATTCTTATCATTCAAGTTTCTCGTAATTTTATATCGAGATGAAATTTCAAAGACGTTGAATTCAATTATAGTGCAAACAGTTTTATCAACTGTCTACAGCTGCTTTAGATAGCATTTATCTCTTTACTTTGCAATTATATCTTTCACAATTCAAGATGATTTCGAAATTTATAACCGCCAGTCAGACAGCAAGCGGTTTGAAGTTCTGAATTATTCGTTTCGTATTCACTGAATAGATAGGTATAGCTTTATTGCACACCAAACAAATTACAAGTATATCTAAGACTATGTAGAATTTCTTTTGGTAGTACAAGGGCGGCCTTATCGGCTAAAGTGATTTTTTCCAGACAATTTTTTGATGTATAGAAATATAAAATGGTGTACCTACCTATAATGGATGCACCGAAATGTAGGTATAAGTTGGATCTTTACATGCAGAATAGCTGCTAGACCGCGGCGATCTCTAAATGCTCGTAAAAACTCAAAACTCAGAGCCACAAGCTGCTTTCTGTGTGGTTCTAGCGCTTTAAAATCTTGGCTTAACTTTTATAATATTTTATCCCCAAGTCAAAAATAATTTCATAAGCTAATTTACGGAAGGATAGGATCGGAACAGATGGCGCTCTGAAAAGGATTGAGACCTGTGTCCAGCAGTGGGCGGGTAATGATTGATGATGATGATTAAGTAGTAGGCTTTCTTTGTATCAAAACTGGCCAAAGTATTTTAAGTATTTTTCTTAAGGCTTAAAAGGCTTTCGATATTCCAAGTTCGAATTTCGATCAGCCTTACTAATATTATAAAGGTGAAAGTATATATCTGACCCGGCAAACGTTGTTTTGCCATATAAATTGACTATTAAAGTGACTATTAAAAATTAGGGGTTAGTGATAGAAGGGTGAAAATTTAGGGTTGTACATATGTATTTTTTAATGCCACATAAGCCACATTATAAAAAAATATAAATTTTGTCCAAAAAATAAAAATAAATCTTTGGGGTGGACAACCCTTATCACTTAGGGGTATGAAAAATAGATAGTAGCCGATTCTCAGACCTACTCAATATGCTCACAAAATTCCATGAGAATCGGTCAAGCCGTTTCGGAGGAGTACGGGAACGAACATTGTGACACGAGAATTTTATATATAAGATGTTTATTACTACTAATTAAGGTTGTACGAACTTAATTACTTTGAAATGAAGGTCGTTCATGGTCTGAATTTAAACAGGCTACTATTTATCCCAGAAAGCGCAGGTGAAACCTATAACCTACCTATAAGTTTCGATCGAACTTCAGGTAGTCGTCCAAAACAGTCGACACGATGTTCACACATAATTTAGTTCACTCACCTGTCTACAAAATCATGAACTTCGAAAATTGGAGGCCGCGACACCTCAAGCTTGAGGGAAACAAGGTTGGCCTATATCAAATTTCATGAAGCTATAATCAAACTTTGGAGAAGTTAGCCGGTAGTACCGCTGGTCATTTACAAAAACAATTGGAAACTGTAAGTACAACCACACACAACGAGAGAAAGAAAGGGGAAGAGGGGTCGTATTCATGTAGGTGTTGTTAATATTTTTTTAACACGCTTTTAGTTTCACCTGTATGTATGTTTGTGTGTAACCGACTCCTTTGAGCTCGATTTTTCCCTCGATTTCAAAGACCGATTATACTTAAAATATATATAATTATATATTTTTTACTATTTTATATCTGACTATTTTGAAGTCTCATTACTAAGAAAACTGACCCAAAGTGAAGAAAACTTGGCGGATGCATTATTACATGCATCGAAGACTTAATCAGTCAACGAGATCTCGTTAAATCATAACAGTTTCCACTCGCGTGTTTGTGTGTAGTTTGCAAACATTGTGCCACTCGCCTTGTAGAGTGGCCATGGCTTTGAAGTTTTTTTTTTATAAATGTAAGTGGCAAACAAGCGACAAAGTTTCGAGAACACAAGAGCAGAATGAAACAAGAATTCCGGCAAAAATACGTAGCAAATTTTGATTGAAAAATGTATGTTTACATTTTTGTATCGAAAACTTGTTTCCATTTATGCCTAACGCTGTCTCATTTTTCATTTATCTGACGAAAACGCGCTGCGTATTTTGCTGCATTGCTGCTATTTTTGTTCACTGAAAAACCATAAAGGTCGAATCAACTTCACACTTTGTTATAATAAACGTTTCACTCATAGCTGGGAGCTATGATAATTATAGCCTGTGTCGGGGATGCCATGGAACACAAAGACAAGGACAACTAACACCCAGACCCAGAGCAGAGATTTAAATTCATCATTCAACCACCTGCCCGGCCAGGAGTCGAACCCCGGACCTCTGGCGGACCTCCGGGACTTATAATAAAATTATTGCGTAAAGCCATCATCCTTCCGTTTTGATTGTAGGTTTGTTACTGTTTCTTTAGTAGTTTGTACAAGTACAGGACGCTTCTAAAGGGCATGAAGTACAAAACTTATGCCACGTTTCTACTGTTGATACGAGCAGATTTGTTCTCGCAATTTTAAAAATACCGTTCCTTTAAGTAACACTTATGACTTCACCTTTTATTCTCTCCTGTAGGTATCTGCACTAAACCTAAGCTTATTTCAATTCTAATCTAATTTTATGGTTATTACTTTCTCCCGTGATAAAACTATAAAAGCCAGAAAGTACTAATACTCAAATGGACTTAATATTCTTGAAGCGTCTACGAGAGCCAGAGTGCGGTCAGATTCATTAGCGAAATGTTTTCAAAGTTAATTATCACCAAGTGTATGAACTAAGTAAGCTCATCAAAACATTAATATACTTATAAATTAGTTTCAGCAAAAACAGACTCCCTTCTACGAAATTAACTTGTATACGATTTTATGGCCTTAATTCTATGAACAATAATTAAATTATATGCATTCAATTAGTACACTGCACAAATTAAACAACGGCATTGCGAATTATAAAGTTATAACCTACATAATTATTAGAAATCATTATTTCATGCTTTTTTGTTGTCTGCTTTGGATTTTGGCTGTTAGTTGTCCTAGTCTTTGTGTGAATTCCATGGCATCCCCGACACAGGGAAACCTAGTATGTAAGTGTTAAACGTTTTTGTAGAAAGTGTTTGAAATATAAAAGACAGAGACTAAAGTTAATGATGTTTCTTTAATGGTAACATACGAAAATTGGGCAGTAACACCGGGTCCAAAACTAAGCAGAGCCTGTGTCTTTAGCATACAGCCAGTTACCAGATCCTGTATGACATAATTATGGTTTATATACATGACCTATCAAAACTTATCAACAGCAAAACGCGTGTTAAATATGCCAGATGAATGGAAATTGTAGTCAAATTGCTGATGAGAACCAACAACCTCATTATAGGTATAGCCCTCAGTTATTATTGAAACTTCATTCGAAATGTGGTAATAGCCACACTCAACTACAAACTGAGCCACATCAATTCCAACCTGTCAATTTAGCAAGCTCTGAGTTCTCTGACTCGGTGTGCAAAATAATTTCACGTCAATCATTATAGCTGTAAACTATAACGAGTCCGACCGATCTTGTATTAACCCACATTGACCCTGTTTGCTGCAGAGCAAACAAAAGAAAATAAAGGTGCTTTTATTTGCGCTGAGCTGTTTTTATCGAACTGTTGTTGTTGTTTTATCAAAGAACAATTCGTTACGGCCTACGTTATTTTTTTAAGTGAGACTTGCAAATATAGCCTTTCTAGAGCATTTTTAGTTTTATATCTTAGTGTTTTGACTACAACTTGTTAAGTTATAAAGTTTAATGCAATAAACGGTAATACGTTTGAAAAGGTAGTTTTTCGTCGTAAGCAAAAGTTCTAATATACATTACATAGGTACGTCTACCTTTTTTTAGAATTCGTTTTTGGTTGGAAGGTTTTTTTAGTTTTTGTAAAAAAATTACAATAACAAGTATCGGATAACATTCTAATGCTACGACCACATTATCGGCATTCGGCGAATTTGCGTTATCGCGTCAAGTTTGGCCGGATAGCCCTTTGAATCGTGAATTCGTGATGCATTCGGGCGGACACGAAAGCTTATTGCGAACTGAACTGAATTGAAACTGGCACGCATGAAAGGGTTTCGAACGAGTTGCTTATTGCTTGATGTACAAGAACACTGCGTAGATATATCTGAACACGATGTTTTTATCGCAACAACTTAACACGAATTTTTGGACGTTTTAGTAACCCCAGTAAAACCCAACACACTGTTTTTATCACGACAACACGATACGAATTTGCATGCTTTAATATGGCCCCGCATAACCAAACACGTTGTTTTTATCGCGAACACACGACACGAATTTTCGCACGATCATGTGGTCCCAGCATTGCAAAAACGGCCACTGCATAGCGACATCATGGCCACCGTAGTTACACGTGAATTCTAGCACACACCTAGTTTGACTTAAGTACTAGAAGACAACACACCTCACGTCGGTTTGTTAAAAAATTAATTGACTACAAACATGTGATTTGTTTCGAGCGATAACAGACTTTACAGTGATAAGAATAGTGTAGTGTTTTGAGTGTGCTTGAGGATTTGTTCGAGAAAATGGATTTGGAAATGTAAGACATAATTACGATTGTTTTAAAAAATATTTACTACTGAATACTCTTGATTAGTGACCGTTTTGCCTATTTTGGTAAGAGGAGTAGAATATGAAATTCAAACGTTAGTGGTTGTATTTGCATAAAGCCTGAAGGAATGTGATTCCAAATGCCGGCCGGAAATTCTTGTGTAAAGTTATTTGCAATTCCCGGTATACCCATTCTTTGGGTTATGAAACTAGACTTGGAATTTTTTATCTTGTTATATTTTTATACATTTCTGTCAGACTAATATCATAAATGTAAATGTTTGTCTGTATATTTATTAATTCTTTTTCACGCTGAAAGTACTTTTCAAAATCGGATGAAATTTGGCATAGAGATATGTTAGCTTATACCTTGGTTTAACATACTGTTACTTCTGAACAATACATTTTATCATCATAGCGCGGGTGAAACCGCGGGCATAGCTAGCTAGTAATGCATTAGTTGGAAAAAATATAATAAGCTATTACATTTTGGATATTTTAAATTTTCATATGAGCACCCAACTTACGTCAGTAGTTTTGTCGCTCATAACAATAAAAGAAGAATAAAAGACTATTCCAGTAAATCCGGTGTCGATTCTGTTCTGCCATTAATTAAACCTTACTAATCTTACACTAACTCCACTTTTGATTTTAATTGTACGGAAAAAACGGCAGCATTCTGAAGCCTTTTAAAATATTTATATAGCTTTTTTATATTTAGTTTAGAAAATGGTAGACACAACAAAATTGACGTCAAAGTATGAATGATGATTCAGAATATGATGTAATACCGAAGTACCTATATTTCTATAGAATAACTAATGATACAAGTGCCTTAGAATCTTTTGCTGATATTATTTTTAACCTACTCTTGTAAAAGGTAAATGAATTCGTAAGTTTTGAAATAAAATGTGACTTTTTATCTAAAAATGAAACTCTTTTTACCTTGGTCATCGCATTATGCGTGAACGGCTGGAACAATTTCGCTAATTCTTTTTTTGTAGTGTTAATTACTGTCATGAAAAGATTCTTATGAAAGAAAAAAATAAGGAAATTGAGCGGAACATTAGAAAATTTAAGACAATTCGAATGCAATATTCATGGTTAAGACAGGACAACGTCTGTCGGGTCAGCTAGTCAAATATAAAAAAATACTTTCTATCTCAGACTCAATTGGTGTGATTTGCATTTGGGTCAAAATTAAGACTTCTTATACTCATTATGAGCTTATAATACCTTTATTATACACTAATACAAGTTAATTTTATGATGCCAATTTTATTATCTTAGTTTTGGACTCAAATTCAACGTCAAGTCACTTTATAGCTGTCATAAACATTTATAGTTTATAGCAAAAAATAGTTATTTACATTATGAAGATTCTCATAAAATTATGTAGGCTAAAAGGTCAGTGTAACAAACACTGCTGAGTCCACATTTTTTATATTAAACCACTTTTTAAAAATAGAAGAGAGGTTTTAAAAAAAATTAAATTAACATTTACAGACAGTCCTAGGACATTTTTTTCATGATTTTTATATGAAACCAAAAATGTTCTAACATAAATCTTCTGTCACTGGTTCATTAGAATTTTCTTTTCGCTTTACGAAGTCAAATTATTTTTTAAAGCTGAAAATAATTGGCTTATATTTGACCGCAATCTTGGCTGATGCGGTCTACGATGGCAAACGTAAGTAGAAGGAAACTACCGACCATGATTCTGAAGAAAAATGCGTTTTGAAAAATGGAACTTGTAAATAAAAAAATCTGTTTTTGCTGCAAAAAAATAGTCTTCTTTAATGTCTTGCATGTCGATTTGCTCATACATTGTTTTATAAAATGCTACGTATTTTTTCATAGAATTCAACCTCGGTACCTAAATCCACTTACCGTGAGTCGAAGTTAATTTAGTTACAATCTGAGTGCATTGTGACCACTGGGAATACAAACTCAATGAGCTCATTCCGCAGTCTATCTGTTTGAACAATGAAGGTAAAACTTCCTTCCCACTTTCATTGTGCGCTCAGACTTTTATATTTCTCAATCAAAAGCTATGCCATGAATTCTGAAATCCTTTTAACTAAGTACCCATGGGGCTTTGTTGCCTACGTGCTGTTATTTCAAACGTTTTTTTTTTTTAAACTTATTTGGCTTAGTAAGTCACTTTAGCATATAATTTTTGTTGTGTTAAAAAACTAGTATTTTAAGTGACGTTCTGATACTCGTAGTTCAGTTTATAGTCCTTACCATTATGTTAAGGGGCGTCTAAACGGGCCATATTTTACGACAATTTGTGGCTGCAATACTGTAGCCGGCAACATTGCTAGCAATACCAGCCACACTATGCAATATTTTAAGGATGGCCCGGCATTATATCCACATATGTTTTGGTATGTCAAAATGTTTTTATGAAATCATGGGTTCTGAATCAAAGGCCATTACTATTGCAGCCATATTGCAACATGTTGCCTGCAATTGATTGCTCAGCCATAAAATGCACTAAAATGTTTTTTTGATGGCTGGGCAATATTTGCCAATAATTGCAGACACAAATTGTCGTAAAATATGGCCCGTTTAGACGCCCCTTTACATTTGTAAAACAGTAGTTGTCAATTGAAGAAAGCATTGAAAAAAGCGCCATCTTGGTTCAAAGTTAAACATTACATGAACTAGCTAGCTATAGGTATCTATAAATGTAGCTGCACCCCGCAGTTTTATCCGAAGTTTCCGGCATAAAAAGTAGCATGTCTGTAAATCTTAAAAGCTACCTTCATACCAAATTTCATCCAAATCCATTCAGCCGTTTTTGCGTGATTTATCAATAAACATCCAAACTCACAAACATTCAAACTTTGACAAAAAAATATTAATAGGGTATCAATAGTGAGTAATTAATTTATTTTTTATTTTTTTTATTTCAGCACCCGAGGAAATGAAGATAATACGCAGTCCACCATCACTCTCGATAGGAAATGTGATGATGTAGACGAATACGAGCCTTTTGAACACAGGAACGTTACTCATCCCACTTCGTAAGTAATTTAGCTACTCAGTACGTAACATCAACCTCAGTTTACCGCAAGAAGTTATTACGAGTAACTGCAAAAATAGTGCCAGGCTGGATCTAACTTCGAGCGCATTATGCTTGTAATCATTCCTTGAACAAGAACATTATTTTTACAAAACAAAAAACAAAAACCGACTTCAAAAGACCGACTATTGAGTTATTCATCTATTTGTCGCGCACGTACTTAATGGAAATTTAAGACTTATATGGTTTTCTCATGGATACCATTATCAGAACTGGACTAAATTGAAATGGGACCAAATGGGAAGCGTCAGCTTTCTAATAAAAAAGGAATCATCAAAATCGATTCACCCAGTCAAAAGTTATGAGGTAACAAACATAAAAAAAAAAAAAAAAAACATACAGACGAATTGATAACCTCCTCCTTTTTTGAAGTCGGTTAAAAAGATCACCGAATGTGATCGACACTTTACTGTAGTTATAATATCTAATAAAATCTAATTCAACAAAACTTGAATATATTCCCGTGTTATTATGGCTAACATGTGTCTAAATTCTAATTAATTTTCATGGTAATTATGCTTTTTGCTTCTTTACATTTACTTACCTAAATCATAATTGAAACTGGTTTGCTTCTCATAACATAATTATTGTAGCGCAATGTTATACAACAACGTGCTTACAATGTTACTAAAATTACATCGTTATTATGTTACAAACCGTGTGTACATTACATGGGTATTACATGGGTAATACCTGTCATATCTCGGTGACAAACTTGTGAAATTGAAACCTTGCTTTGTCCAAGACCAATAATAAAATACATTAATACATACATACTCGTACTTACTTACTGTTAGTAGGTAAAAAAAAACATTCTGCGCGGCCGGGAAACGAACCCGGGACCTCTTTCTTATAAGGCGGATGCCTTATAAGAAAGAGACCGGGACCGCGAGCCAAACAGGTCGGTTATCATGTATGTATAATCATACATTTGAATTAAAATAAAATGAATGATTGAGTCGGATATTAAGCCACGAAAAATCGACAACCACAATCAAAACCAAAAAATAAATACCAACGAAAAAAAATAAAAACCCCGAACGTAATCACGTTACTTTTCAAAATAAAACGCATACTACAACACCAAGAGATAACGTAATAAAACTCATTGTCAATTTCAGAGAGATAAAACCGAGGTATAGTACACACAAGAGGTGTCACAAGTGTTATATAGATAATTCTTAACCATTTATTAACAAATTTATCTTAGATTTTTCAAACACCAATGAACGATAATGTTGATAGGTAGATACTAAACTAAATAAATAACGCATGTGCATTCCAACATCTTTTGATAAATCAGTGAATAATGTAACAAAAGTAGGAGTTATAGACCGAGAGGGCATCGTCGCGTCGGTAACTCTATCTTTAGCAGATAACACTGTATCAATGAGTAAAAAGACAAAAAAACACCTAATATTATTAGTATAATCTTGATAATTGCGGCGCGTTCAGAACGTTTGACGTCGATGAATATACATTTACCTTTATTTCTATACAAATAAAAGCTCAAACAAAATAATACCTAGACAATCTATCACTGTCGATACGAAAATAAATAACGATTGATAAATGTTTCGTTTGTGTCTAGGAGTATGAATTAAAAAATCGAAACATGTTTTTATAGTTGATGGTTAGGCATTTAGCTGTGGATTATCAATGTATCTGGTTAAAACAAATTGTTTGAAAAACAATAATCACCTGTTAGATACTGGTTTTTCAACGTACCTTACGACTGTATTACCATAGGTAAGAGTTTTAAAATAAGCCAAAGGCGGTAGACCTTTTGGTCAGAAACTTAATAATCATCATCAGTCTATTGAATGTCGGTTCACTGCTGAAAACCTATCATAGGGAACGATGACACAAGCATTTGCCTTCCGCTAGCTAAGTGTCGCTTTATATAGGTCGTCGCTCTACTAGGCCGCAAATATTCTTCATTTGCTGACCCGCGGTCTCCACTCTAGAACCAAAACGGGTACTAAATAAAAAAAAAACTTAATAAATACTAATACTTTTTAATTTACAGTACACTCGGGTCGTTCTTCCACCTGCTGAAGTCATCTTTAGGTTCCGGGCTGCTCGCGATGCCGGCGGCCTTCAAGAACACGGGGATCATTCCGGGATGCATTGGAACTTTTCTAGTCGCAGTTATTGCTACGCATTGCGTCCATATTTTGGTAAGTACACAGGGCATGGCAGGCCACAGGGTATGCTAAGCCAAAAAATAAATATTAAAAAAATATTAAATACTAGCTGACTCGACAGACGTTGTCCTGTCAAAAGCCATTGCGTAACTATAGCAACCGTAGTATGTTGATGCTAACTTGTCAATTTATAGTAAAAATTATCAGTTTATATATAATTTGCAATAAATTAAAATTGCGACTATAATTTGAGATATATTAAAAAAGGGCCCATAGTACTCATCAATGAACAACTGTCACTATGGAAACAGCCCTGTGGGGCTAGCACAACTTTGACGTAAAAATACGTAGCGAGTATTCGATAGAAAAGTGTACGCCATTTACACCCGTCAGGAGCACAGTTGACAGTCGTAAATGGCGTACACTTTTCTATCGAAAACTCGCTACGTATTTTTACGTCAAAGTTGTGCTAGACCCACTGATATCGGGAAAAAAAATCTGCTGTTCCATACATTTTGTCGACTGTCATTGACATTTTTCTATGAAACGGCTGTTTTTTTTTTTCGCAATTTCGGAGCGCGCTGTACTCAATACTCTTACTCAGTATATCGGCCAAATAAAAAATACTTTTATACGAAAAAAACAGGTAAGCAATTAGTAAATGACTACAACACACGTATTACAATGAAAAATAAACGCCTAATGATAATGAAAGAAAACAATATCAAACCAGGCCGACCTTTTTTAAATAAATCATTCACCACCAAATCGTTTCAAATTAATCACAGCATCTGAATAAAGAAGAGCAAAATTTGTATAACAGAAAGTAGAAAAGGGTGCTATGAAATATTGTTGTAATTTATTAGAGACTACCCCCTTGGCTTAACCCGGAATTATCCAGTTTTTCTGTATTTTTACCATGTCTGTTCGCGTGATTAATTTATCAAGGTATAGGTACCGTTTCTTATCGTCCAAAGGGGTCGTCGTAAATATGTAGCAAACAAGGACATTATGACCAAAGAGGACACTCACGTATATCCACGGAAAGGTCGTACTACGCTGTAACAATCTCGTTGTAAGTACTCATTATTGTAAACAACTTTTACTATTCGACCAAGTCTGAAAAAAAGGAAAAATATTGTTTTACTTGGAATGGTCGTTAAGAGAAAATTTCATAGTACCCATCTACATTGCTGATTATTTTTTCCATTGCTTTCATGTTCTTTCCATCGCCAATAATTTTCTATAACGATGTAGAGCAATATTTGTTTTAATTGAAGCAAACTACTGAGCAAGAAAAAACTAATTTACACAGACTAGCAGGTTCATGATAAAAAAACTGCAGTATTGAAAACAATCTAAGCTTCAGTACAATCTTTTAGGCGGTAAAAAAAATTATAAAGAGCTCTCTTCTCGTCTGGTCGAAGCATCACGTGACCAAAATGCTGGCCTCTATCTCGCCCAACGGGTGAGCATCGCCATACAACGTGGTAATGAGGCCAGCATTTTGGGAACAATTCCCGCAGGCAGCGGCCTTTTAGTTTAGTTTTAATGCTTTAGTTTTTTTAATTTAATTATATTTTAATATTCTTAGGTATTTTCATAATTTAAGTCTCTGTGAATAAATATATGTCGGCGCTCTGAGCCAATCTTTATTTAGAGTGGTAAAGAAACGTAACTGACAGTGACAGCTGCTCAGCTGCTGACGTTTACCACTCTGGCACAACTACGATCCATAACGCGGGAAACGATACTTTAGGAATCTCGAGCAGAGCCACAAGGACAAGGGTTGAAGTTGATACGTAGAAAGCTGATTACAATAGTTGCAAGTACATCTGGAATTACAGTGGCGGTCATAGAATCTTATTGTATCGTGTACCTATGCGCGTTACGTGTTCGGCGGAGTGCCTGTTTGAGTTGTATTGTGAATACTTGGAATATCCATTGGAGATCATAGTTGAACGGATCATTGTAACATTAATGTACTGACATCATTCAAGATTATAATCTACGTGTGTTGCAAGTAATGGTTTTATTCCTCTCGCCCGATTATCCACGCCTGTTTGTCTAATAGAACCTAACTACCTACATGCCCACATTATGAACAGAACCGCTCGACAATACCTAACTTCTGCTATTTGGCAACACCTCAACCTATGAGTGCCTTTATATATTAGTATTACAAGTAAAAATAAAAGTTAAGCTTTAGTAGACTGAGTTTAACAAAATAAAAAGCATGTATTGAACATGTTTTTTTCTAATATGATTATTGAAGGAGTCTGATAAAACCAACTTTCTGTCAATCAAAAACCAACAATCACTATTTGGAAATTAATAATAAATTTCTGACTCAATGTTTGACAAACTTCAAGCAAAAAACTATTAATAAATCTACTAAAAATGTTCATACAACCGTACACCTATTACGATTCCGAAGTTTACCTTCACGGAGTACCATAAAAGGTAGAATAGGCAGAGAGCGAACGGCGTTGGCTTCTTATTAGGGTTCCGTAAGTGTCGTTTGAGTTCGAAACCCTATAAAATAGCTATATCTCAGACGTCGTCTTTTATCAGGCGGGAGTTTCCGGAAGCAGTTGAGTTCTAAGTACCTATCGGAACTCATAAGTGCCAGGAAGTTAGAACTTACTAAGGGTCGCTGCGTAACTACGAGTACGTTAAGGTAGCCTTTCGAACTAAGCGTCACAGACGCTGCGTCTTTAGTGCCACGAACGGCAAGCGCGCTTATTGGCTTACAACGCGGTTACCGCGGCACTGTGACGTCACAGACGCCGCGTCAGTGTCGCTGCGCTCGAATGACGTTCCCTAGAATTTCATACATTTGCATAGATCATCTATCTGTCGCTCTGTCACGGCGTCACAGTCGCGGCGCCACTGACGCTATAGACGCTCGCTTCGAAAGGCTACCTTTAGCCTTCAACAAGGTTGACTCACTACCTTACATTTCAGTAAACACAGGGTTATAAGAAAAGGGTATGCTAAGCTAAAAAGGAGTTATAGTAGTCATCATTGTAAACAGCTTTTAATGGAACCAATCTTAAAATCGAGAAAAAAAAATCTCCATAAAATGTAAAGAAGCTGATTTTATTCTCGATTTCAGGACTGGCCCCATAAAGTTAAAGTTGTTCATAATGATGAAAACATTGAGTTTTACCTCTTCGGCATAGCATACCCTTTCCTACCAACCCTGTATAGTATAATAGTATTTTATAAGCCACAAGTACGGTACGACTTTTTGTTAATAAGACCAGTGAGTCGTAACAAAAGTACAGTACTGTTAGCGTTGTGAAGAAAAGCTCGTAGAAATATGTTTGACCCATTACGCGAACATTGATCCGAATACATTTCACGCTCGCTCGAGATGAGATGGGACTCAAGATTGAGTTAAGCGAAATAAAATGCTGTGAAAAAATTAGGTAGATAAATAGTGAAGGCAGAGTTTGTTTAACATTTTTTGTTATGATTCTCAACGGTATATTGTCAAAAAGTTTGTCAAAAGGCAATTTATCATATGGGAAATTCGTGAATACCCATTGGTCCTGTTTTTTCTGTCGATGTGGATGGTGGAAATTTGTATTCTCATTTGGCCTTTTGATTGTAAACTAAATTACGATTTTGAGAATCGGTACTACTGCTATCTTTCTTCGAAAAAATGTGGAAGTTAAGCAAAATCGTGAGAACTAAGAGTCCTCATAGAAGTTGCTTTTTCAGTTTAAATAAAAACTGAACCCTTAACACGTGCTAAGAGTGCCCAAGATAATATCACAAGGACTAGAATAGGGGCCCCGGTCAGTTCTCTACAGCGCCCGAGTGCAATGAGCAGGTTTGTTTCAAATAGCATTGTGAATTGCTTTGCCGTGGCTTCGTATTCTGAATCACGTCTGAAGCCTTTGGGATTGAAATAGACAACAAATATGAGAATATGCCATCCGAACACCACGAATGGACTTCTATTAAATAAGTACGCAGGATGTAATTCATAAACATTTTTTGAACACTTATAGGTATGGTTAAGTAGGTTCTTAGCGGTTAGAGTTTGTAGTAGCTTCTATTAGTTTTATTGAAATATGTAATCAAGAAACTGTTAAAACCAGAAGCAAAATTTTAAAAGGTTAATTTTAAAAATATTTTTAAACAAACTTTTATTATAATGTTTTTAGCCAGTAAGTTTTTGCACGAATAAAGAATTTGAAGAATTTGAATGTCATCGGGTTTACAGATGTAGGTACACCAAACTTCAACTCAATCGAACATCGGGAAGTGGTTCAAAATTGAGTTACAAAATTCCACTCGAACAAACATAGTACATTGCAAGTTAAATAAAAGCTTTTAAAATGTATGTATAACTTTTGTTCAAACTAATTCTCCATTACTAATTGACGTGTTTTACAGGTTGACACTTCAAGAGAAGTTTGCAAGAAAGTTCGAGAGCCGTCGCTCAGCTACACCGACACTTGTGAAAGAGTATTCAAAATGGGACCTCAGAGGCTTCGTCGGTACTCCACTCATGTCAGGTTAATATTATCTTCATACACATTAAATTACAAAATAGCAGAGATAAATGTTTGGTCACCTTGTACGAAATGAGAAACTAATTAAAACCATCGCATCGTAGAGGAAACGGTAGAAGTAAGACCGAGATGACGAAATATTGCACGACCAATATGGTCTACTGTTGAAACTGCCTAATTTTAAGATCTTTTGTACACATTATCGCAATAAATATAATATTATACATTTAGATTTTTTTGAAGACCAGCAAACAACATTTATCTATATTTGCTGGCATTGGCATTTTTAGACCAAAGAAAAAGATAATACTTAATATGTTGTACAACCAGCTAAAAACACTTACGGAAGACAGCCACTCCTAGAAACTGCTCTGTCACGAGCAGAGCTCTTTAGTACTGAATTAATTAGCACATGATTCTGTGTCTCCTGACAAAATTATACAATTAATTCAATACAATTCGGAAGTAGTATCATTCGAGTTGTATCATTTTGCACAGGAGGCACAGAATTGTATGTGGTAACTACCCACTTACAAAAGCTAATCTAATACGAGTAGGTATATATAAATTACGTGTCACGTTGTTTGTCCGCTATAGACTCCTAAACTACTTAACCGATTTCAATCAAATTTGCACACCGTGTGCAGTTCGATCTAACTTAACAGATAGGATAGCTCACATCTCAATTTATAGTGTCTACCCGTGCGAAGCCAGGATGGGCCGCTAGTATATTATATACTTACCGTGATTAACACCAAAATATTTTTTCAGTTATTTTTTATGTAAAAATAAAGAGTGTATCTATCTATCTATGTCACTATATCATTTATTTCAGAACAATATGCCATACAAAAACTCAGGTCAAATAATGACAAAAATTAGAGTAAAAAAAAAACAAATCAAAAAAAAATTATATATCACAAAAATGTAAACTGAAAACTATAACGCTTAAGCGCGTTTAAGCGCTTTATAGAAAGCGCTTGAACTCAATGCGCTGGTCATTCTGAAGGAAACAAAAAGCTTCCATGACATATTTTGAGTCCGCAATTTCTCTATTCTTCAAAGGCTTTGAAACAAAGAACCAGCTTTAGCCAAAACAGTCCTTACTAGACCGCAAGCTTAACCAGAATTGGGACTAAATCTCTAAAGATACTTATAGATAAGGCTCCCATTGCAAGAACTTTTACCTCAGATACCAACAATCTATCTATCTAAATTAATAAACTCTTTATTGTTCACACCAAAAATTACATACAAAAAGGATCATGAAACTTAAAACTAGTGCAACAACTGGCGGCCTTATCGCTAAGAGCGATTTCTTCCAGGCATACTAACTTTCCACCTCCACTTCTTTTCTAGTCTCTCGTGAATCAGAACATTATTATTTTAGACATTTCTCGACAATTTTTTAACCATTAGTAAAAAGTTAATGTCTATTTTTCAGCTTAGATTAACCCGATTTTTAACTCAAACTTATTTCATTAAATTACAGATTCAAGCCTAAGTAGAGCTACTTAAAGAGATCTGTTAGAGTAAGAGATGATAGTTCTTACAGGGGGCTTAGTCTATTAGAACTTGAAACTAGACATTGGAATCATGAACCGTTTGTTAGTTCAAGGACTGAATGAATAAAAAAGGACAAATCCCTCAAACCCTCAGCTTTGAGTCCTTATTTATGTACTGACTACTAATATAGCATCTAACTGCGCCCTGCGGTCTTACCTAAGCGGTAAAACAGAACTGTGTTGATGAGAATATATAAGCTATTTCTTTGTCATCCAATTTTGTCCATTAGTTTCAGCGTGAAGGAGTAAATAAAAAATACGTAAATAAATACGTTTCACACTCATAGCTCCCACTAGGATGAATCCTGTGTCGGGGATGCCATGGAACACACACAAAGACAAAGACAACTAACACCCAGATCAAGAACAGATATTTAAATTAATCTGCCCGGCCGGGAATCGAACCCGGAACCTCTGGCTTATAAGGCGGATATGTTACCACTGAGCCAAACAGGTCGTCACAAACAAACAAACAAACATAATTATAGACAAACTTTTTCATTGGGTGAAATTAGTTGCGCCGCGTGGTTTCCCGCGTGATGATGAATAGCGGTAATGCTGATAATAATGAAAAGTAGCCTATTTGTTATTCCAAAATCTAATCTATTTATACTTCAAATTTCATCAAAATCTATTTAGTAGTTCCGGAGATACATGGTATCAAATATTCACACTCACAAACTTTCGCGTTTATAATACATACCTATTAGTAGGATAGAATAGGATCTGTGACGAGTAGTTAAGATAATTTTAATCAGAATTGTCTTCTTTGAGCTAAATTTTATTAAAACACTGGATTGCAGTATGTTTTATGCATGAAAATGTAAGGCAATCACACTTTTCAGGCACTTTGCGGACGCAGCGATGGCCGGCGTCTGTCTCGGGGGGACGGCCGTGTACGTGATATTTATCGCATCTTCTCTTAAGGACGTAAGTATTCTAAGTATGTAGGCAATTCGAGTTGGGCTGTCGAATACGAATGGCTGTTTTCATTTGAAGTTTACCTACTGTACCTACTGTGAAAAATATAATCTACTTCATCAATTACGGTACGTCGACACGGCGTCACTCTCTGAATAGGCTTCCCAATTTCTTTCGTAATTTGCAAATGTCTTGCCCAATATTTTATGTGATTGCGGGCCAAACCACGACAAAGTAACTTTACCGTTAAAAAACGGCTGTCCCCATCGACATAGGTTTTTTTTTTTTTTTTTTTTTTTTACATCGGACTAGGCATGCGTTTGACTGCAATCTCACCTGATGGGAAGTGACGATGTGGTCGAAGATGTAGCACGCTTGCCTAGGAAAAACCTATTCACTCTAATTTTGAACACCCCCGGGTTGTACTTTCTAGGAAAAACAGACGCGGGCAGTGAGTTCCATACCTCTGCCGTTCGGATTAAAAAAGACGAATGAAAACGCTTAGTACGGTTACATGGAATTTCCACCGTATGAGGGTGCCTCTTTTTCGTGCGTCTGGTGCTGTTATAAAAGAACGGCGAAGGCAAGACAAGGTCATGCAGTTCTTGTGCACACTCTCCATGGTGTACTCTATAGAACACCGACAGACTGGCCACTTCACGTCGGTGCGACAGGCTCAGGAGCTTGGATTTCACCAGAGAGTCGTTATTGATCAGCCTTTTGGCGCGCCTTTCTATGGAATCCAAAGCCTCAAGCTGATACTTAGCAGACCCATGCCAAAGGTGGCAGCAGTACTCCATACACGATCGAACTTGTGCTTGATATAGAGTTAGAAGCTGTTCTGGTGTGAAGTACCGCCTTACCCTGGCAAGGATGCCAAGTTTTTTAGCAGCAACTTTGGCTTTAGACCCAATGTACGAGCCAAAGTTCAAATCCGACTTTAGATGGACACCTAAAAGCTCGAGATGGTCAACTATTGGTATGGATACACCACGGAAAGTAGGTGACAGATCAAAAGGACACTTTTTCGCGGAGAACAGACACGCCTGCGTTTTTGTGGCATTGAAACACACCAGGTTTTCGTCGCCCCAGTCAGAAACAGCTCTAAGAGAAGTGTTAAGACGGGCTACCATGGCCTCTCTCTGCAGTCGGATATCGTCACTGCTAGCTCGAGCACTGGACCTATAACTCTCAACAACTGTACTGTCGTCAGCATACCCAAATGTACCAGGCTTAAGTAAGTCATTTATGTGCAATAAGAACAGTGTTGCTGAGAGGACTGACCCCTGAGGTACGCCGGCGTTGATAGCCATTAGATCTGACGAGCAACCATCGACAACAACTCGAATCAATCGATCCCTCAGGAAGTCAGAAATCCAAATGCACAGGCCAGCTGGAAGTCCATACGAAGGAAGTTTATTTAAGAGACCGTCGTGCCACACCCGGTCAAAAGCCTTAGAGATGTCCAGAGATACAGCAAGTGCTTCTCCGTGCATCTCAATTGCTTCACTCAATATGTAACTAGCGTACGCAAGAAGATCCCCAGTAGACCGGTTCTTGCGAAAGCCATATTGCCGATCACTGAGGAGTTCATTTGCTTCAAGATACGCCAAGAGCTTATTGTTGATGACCCGCTCCATAGTTTTACAAAGCAAAGAAGTAATGGAGATGGGCCTGTAATTAGCCGGGTCTGCACGACTTCCTTTTTTTGGAACTGGCTGCACATTAGCAATTTTCCAACACTTGGGCACTATCCCAGCAGCTAAAGAGAGGCGGAACAGGCGTGTAAGTATCGGAGATAACTCAGGTGCGCAGTTTTTAAGCACAATTGCAGGTATTCCGTCAGGACCACTGGCTTTGTTGACGTCTAGAGCACGAAGCGTCAAGAGTACCTCTTTTTGCCGAATGCGAAGATCGGGCATATGCACCCCGCAGTGTGGCAATTGGGGAGGTGTTTGACCGGTGGCATCTAGGCTTGAATTGTCCGCAAAGAGTTTAGCAAACAAGTTTGCTTTGTCCTTAGCGGTCGCGGACAATTTACCAACTGCAAATAAGTATGTCATTTAGAATTTCGGTTATTACTTTTTGTGATTTGCGTCGTGCTTGTGTTCGTTGTAATAAGTTTCAAAATTGTCTAACATTTATTGCCGAACTTGATATACGAGTAGATCTCTACAACATCATACATTTTATTTTGATAGTTCTTGAAACGGTCTGAAAATCTCTGATTCAGAATATTATTTTCGTTTCCAAAGCTCAGCAAAACTCGAATTGTTGCTCTCTAGAGGGAGATATTGTCATAAACTTGAACATTCATAATAATAAAACCGCTTAAGATAAGGAAACGAACTAAATCGTCTCTTAGGACCACTTTTGCAAAATGTATTTTTTATGGCCTGAATATTTCTGTAGTCGATTTTATAATTTGCCTGGGTCGACACCTGTTCGGTATTACAATTTAGGTAGGTACATAAATCTAAGAAAAAAAAAATTGAATCAAATGTAATTTATAGTCACTGTTCTAAGGAACTTACATGTTAGAAGCTTTTGCGCAGTCTAAAAACTTTGACACCAGTGTGCCTAGCACAACTTTGACATAAAAATACGGACTGAGTATACGCCATTTACGCCCGTCAGAATCGCCCTGACAGGCGTAAGTGGCGTACACTTCTCTATCGAATACTCGCTATGTATTTTTACGTCAAAGTTGTGCTAGGCCCACAGGGCTATAGCCACTCGGCCTATACGAGCTTAATGAAAATGCAATATGCATATTTATACCACAAAGAAAAATAATAGATACGAGTATGTATCACTTTTTTTTTGTTTATTTTAATGAATATCTTCACTACATTTCTTAAATTGCTCCAACAACACGCACTATGTACAAACCACCTTAAATAATATAATTATTGGTATTTTACCCAACAAAAGTATTTTCTATACTAATATTATAAAGAAGTAAAGTTTGTGTGTTTGTATATTTGTTAAATTGTAAGGGGTAATCTCGGGATCTACTGAACCGATTTTAAAAATTCTTTCACCAATAGAAAGCCACATTATTGCTGAGTGTCATAGGTTATATAAAAAACCGAAAAATAAAAAGGCTTTTACGTGGTAGTCCGTTTTGCAAAGTGAATAGGAGAAAAAACGGTCCGGACGGCGCGCGATGGCTTCGGGTTTAATTAACATTACGCCCAACGAAGTGGGCAAGGGTCAGCTAGTTGGTTTATAAAAATAGAATCTATTCGCTGGTACTGCTCTCAATATTATCTGTAATACAAACATTTACACGGGCATTTCGTATTTCAACCCCGTACCAAATAAAAGTAACCTGAATAACATGTGTAAACGTACGAGATCCGGTTACTTTTACCTAATCAGTATTAACGGCTTCGCGCTTCAATCAAGACCATAATTAATAAGTACATAAGACCTTAGAGAACACAAATTGAATATGTGGAGGTGGATCGGAGACGTATCGTTTGTCGTGTATCATTCGAGGCGGAACGGCGAACATCAATAGATATACAAGACGTGACGAAACCTACCCACCTGGTACGCTGTAGAGGCCTCACTGGCCAACAGCATTTCGTTAGCTTAGCACTAAAAGTAATTAACTGCAAAAGTAACTAACTGTTTTGCTGTGAAAACTAACATGATTTTGACACATTTTGACTATTATTAACACGGGAGTACGTACCTACGTTCGTCTAGCCTCGCACTGATTTTGCAGTTAAAGATTTCTTGCGTAAGCCGACGATTTAGGCATTAATAAGGCTTTAGCTAGCTTGCCAGGTAAAGAGCACAAGCTCAAGCGTGCTTCATTTCTTATTACAAAGTGAGAGAGGTATGTTGTGCTTGCAAACATACGTCAAGACGTTTCTTTGTAAACATGAGCTCGTATCTAGCAGCTCAGTTCGCTGCACAAAGTACTGTAAAGCGTTTTAAAAACTCAATACATAACAAACAAACGCAACCATACCGTTAACATTGTGGGAATTTCTCACCTCTCAACCAAAGGCTGTCTGGAAGAGATCGCTCTTAGTAATTAAATTGCGATTAGTGTCTTTTGCTTGTATTTTGCTTTAGAAACTAACGTGAGTAATAGAAGAATTAATTTTACGTGTTCCAAAAAATTCTTGGGCGGTTCACACCGCAGTATGAAAAGACCCATTCAAAATAAGCTCTTGTACGATTCACATCGCGGTTCAAGCCGGTCGCGGTGCGAAACGCCCAACGACCCGAATATTTTCGTGTTAGTTATAATACATAAATATTTTATTATGTTTGTAATTTTCTTTTTCTGATATCAAAAAATAATTATGGACTTGTTGTTGATACAAGTCAGGCTTTCGATTATTGACGTGGATATTCTTAGTATCTGTTTGATAGTATTCCCGGCAGCAGTTTCACGGGTTCATTACATGAACTTAAGCCTCTTACCCACGGGAGCCCTTGATTTGCGGTTATAAGGAAATTGCCTTAATAGGACTATGTTAGTACAATCTTAGTTTAGAGATCTCGAATTGTGGGTCTAATTTAATAGGTAAGTAGGTGTATTTCCGTGAAATCGGTTTTGTATTAGCCTTGGCCTGAATGCCGTAGTTGTGTTGTTTGGTTGTTTTTATGGGACTGTCTAAAAGGAGGGTACCTAGATAATGTTTTTGCTTAAGTGTAAGACGTGTTTGTCGGTTTACATTAATACAGCAGTTTCATAATCATAATTTGTACCAAGTTTCCATAAGAAGTTAATAGGTTACTTTAATAACATTTTGTGTGCGGTATGTACCTACCCAAGACTTTTTTTTGTTGCACCATCCAAAACGTATTTTTGGATTGGCCATCAAAATTTATTACACTAAGAGGATTCAGTCCTGATACTTCCATATGCCTCTGTTACTATCATTCCGTAACAATTAAGCTATGGTCCGTAATAAAAGTAATAAAAAAAATAGGATGTTTTTTAAAACATACAGGGTTATTTTTTTATTTTTTTTTCAACTTTTACTGATGGATACACACGGAATACGCAAAAAAAATCAGCTGTTCCACACACTTTGTTGAGTGTCATTGACATGTTTCCATGGAACCCCTAATTTTTTTCGTGAATTCCGGTTTGGTCCCATAGTAAAAAATTATCATAATTATGCGTACTGTACGAGTAAGGTGAAGTGCATTCTAAAGGTATAGACGTTCAGAAATTGAAAGATCCTGATGTTAGAGTACAGGTGTATAATCAAGTCAATGAATGGGCCGCAGACAATAAAACCTCCAGTGATCCACATGGCATTTGGTCTAGTTTGAAATCTCGATTTTCCATCATAAATAAGGATTTTATCTGTCGATCTGGCGTTAAGAAGAAGCAAGTTTGGATGACCGATGAAATCATTAAACTAATGGAGGAACGCAGGCTACACAAAACCACCAACAAGACTAAGTATAAGTACCAAGAACTTGATCGTAAGATTCGCAGCAAATGTCGGTTTGCAAGACTGCAATGGTACGAAAGTCGATGTGAAAAGGTAGAGCTCCTCATGAAGCGACATGATTCATTTCAACTTCACAAAGAAATAAAAGATATGGCATCCCTGCACAAGAAACGCCGCCAAACTTTCCTTACTGATGACACAGGAAACGTTATTCTTGATCCTAATAGGATAAAGAAATGTTGGGAAGAATACGTTGAAAATATGTTTTCAGATGGTACACGATGGTTGATGGAAGATCAGACTCAAATGGTAGGACCAAGCATCCTGGAGTCTGAAGTACTTCGGGCTTTGCAAAGGGCAAAAGCTAGAAAAGCACCGGGTCCGGACGAAATTACTTGCGATAGCCTTAAATTACTGGAAAATGACAATATTGATGCACTAACCAACATGTTTAACTTCATCTATGACTCTGGTGAAATACCCGAAAATTGGTTGGAGTCTGTTTTCGTCACTTTGCCAAAGAAAGCTAATGCCAGAAAGTGTTCAGATTTTAGAACTATCAGCCTAATGAGCCATGTATTAAAACTATTCCTTTCAATAATACATGATCGTATAAGACCTAAATGCGATAACCAGCTCGGGGCCAGCCAATTTGGTTTTCGTTCTGGAATGGGGACAAGAGAGGCACAATTTGCACTAAATGTTTTAGTTCAGAAATGCCGGGATATGCAACAAAGAGTGTTCCTGTGTTTCATAGATTATGAAAAAGCTTTCGACCGTGGTAAACACGAGGTACTAATGGAGTTATTGAAAGACATAGATCTGGACAGCAAGGATCTGCGTATTATCCGCAACTTGTATTGGAAACAGAGTGCGACGGTGCGTGTGGATGGCGAGCTGACGGACCCAGTCTCTATACAAAAGGGGGTGAGACAGGGCTGTATTATGTCTCCTATTCTTTTCAACGTTTACTCAGAAGCTGTTATCAAAAAAAGCGCTTGAAGAAGTGGAGTACGGTATCATAATTAACGGACAAATAATTAACAACTTACGATATGCAGATGATACCGTTTTAATGGCGACCACTGAAGAAGGCCTCCAAGAAATTGTCGATAGAGTTTCGTTGCACAGCAAGGCGGTGAGGCTCAATATGAATGTCTCGAAAACCAAGGACCCAATATCACCCACCCAATAAAACCAACAAACCCAATAATATCACCCAATGATAAAGTGCGAGCAGACATTCGGGTTGGAAATCACATGCTGGAGAATGTTGACAAGTACAAATACTTGGGGTCGTGGTTAACTGACACATGGGAAAGCGATACAGAGATCCGTACACGAATCGAAATAGCACGAGCTGCATTTACAAACATGCGTAAGGTTCTGTGTAGTCGGCAACTCTCCGTTAAGTTGCGAACTAGGCTCCTGCAATGCTACATCTGGCCTGTAGTTCTGTATGGATGTGAAGCATGGACCATGAAAGCAGAGCTCCGGAAAAAAGTTGAAGCTTTTGAGATGTGGTCTTACCGCCGCATGCTTCGCATCAGTTGGACGGATAAAATTACCAATGTAGAGGTTTTAAACCGTATGGGAAAGAAATTGGAACCTATCCGTACCATCAAACAGCGGAAGGTCGCCTACCTCGGACATGTGCTGCGACATGACCGGTATCAACTTCTGCAGACCATAATGATGGGCAAAATACCGGGGAAGCGTAAGGTCGGAAGACGGAAGATGTCGTGGCTCCGTAACATCAGGGAGTGGACTGGGATAAAGACGGTGGAACAACTGTTCAGACTCGCGCTGGACAAAGAGAATTTTAAAAAGCTGACTGCCAACCTTCAATAGTGGAGAGGCACTTGGAGAAGAAGAAGACGAGTAAGGTCTAATAGATAATATTATGTATGTATGTATAACCAAAATAAAATAAAAACTAAAACCAGGTACTTTCCTCTTTTTACCGTGAAACTTTTTCCATAGAAAGGGTAACATTTGATTTTATCGTCTTTTTATGGTAAGTGAGAAGCTAAATAATAATGCATGGTGGAATATTGAAAACCAATACCGAAACCATCAACCATGGTTATTACTGACACAAAGAATGTAATAAAAATTTAAGATTATTAAGAGATCAAGCGCAAATAAGTTGAATTCAAGTTTCAAGACAGATAACAAAAAAAAAATTTAGAATTGAGCTGAAAATATAACATTTTTTTTCTTTACAAGGTTATAAAGAAGGGGTATCCTAAGCTAAATAGGGCTTATAGTAGGGTATCATTGTGAACTTTTTTTACTATAGCACTAACTAATCCTGAAATCAAAGAAAATATTTTCATAGACATATGTCAATTAATACTCGATTACACATGTTAACAGCAGATTTTTTTACTTAGTTGCAGGGTTTTTCCCATAACTCTCAAAGTAAAATTTGCTTTTAATGATGAATACTACAAGCTATTTGTGGTTTAGTATACCTTTCCCATATAACCCTGTATAAAATTAATAGGTACCTATGTACATTGTGTCGAAATTTGAGTTTGCATTGCGAATTACTCGTAAATTAAGGGGAGAAATGTCTAGTTCAGTTTACCGTTTTAACTCGATAATCGATACTTGGTACTCGATATCATCCAATCATTAGTCGATCTCCACTCTACAATTTTGTGAATTCCGGGTTGGTGAAATTGTGAAAGTTTTTTTTTAAATAAATAAACGTTTTACTCTCATAGCTCCCCACTAGGATAAATCCTGTGTCGGGGATGCCATAGAACACACAAAGACAAGGACAACTAACACCCGGACCCAGAACAGATATTTAGATTAATCTGTCCGGCCGGGAATCGAACCCGGGACCTCTGGCTTATAAGGCGGTTATATTACCACTGAGCCAATCATCATCATCATCATCCACAGGCTTCTTTATCCCACTGCTGGGTATAGGGCTCTCTCTCACTGAGCCAAACAGGCCGTAATTTGAACCTGAATATCCAGTTTCTCCAACTTCCGAGACTGTTTCACTTCTCAATTAAGTAACCATTTAAGTAAGGCTTCGGGACTTCCAAAACAAAAGCCAAGGGTTCCACTTTGGCAAATGAAATATTATATCGGTCTCTGTCGCTCTCATTAGAAATGTCAAGACAGTGAGAGTGACGGAGACAAATATCTCATTTGCCAGAATATAACCTCCTGGCTTTGGTTTCGGAAGTTTCATAATAAATCATCATGAAACTTACCTAAATTATTGACCGAACAAAGTGCGGTCTCAGAACTGTAGAGCAACAAATCGGCGCCTGTGCGTATGTATGTTTGTCCGACGATAACTTGAGTACTCGTATAGCTGATTCGATCTTGATAAAATTTTGCAAGCAAGTACTTCATTTTAATACAACGGTCTCAACAGGTAGAGAAATTGGATACTTAGCCCAAAACAACCCCGAAGACGTTAAAACTACTCTATTTGTTCCAGATCTGCGACCACTTCGCTCCTGCAAACAAACTGTCTGTCGAGGTGTACTGCGGAATTCTCCTCCTACCTCTAATTTTGACAACTCAAATACGCTACCTAAAGTTTCTGGTACCATTCTCAGTACTAGCGAACATTTGTTTGGTATTGACATTTGGTATCACTTGCTACTACACTTTTGTTGATGTTTCACCGCTGGTAAAGGTCGAAATGGTGGCTAGCGTTGTCAAGTGGCCTTTGTTTTTGAGGTGAGTGTTATACGGGTATGGATTTTGTTGGTGGTCTAATTGAGATCCATTCAAGGTTATAAAGAAAGGGTATGCTAAGCTGAAAAGGGTTTATAGTACCTACTCATCGTTACGAACAACTTTTAGTATGGGACCAACCTGAAAATCACCAAAAAAAACCAGCTGTTCCGTTTTGTCAAGTGATATTGTCATTTTTCTGTGAAACAGCTGATTTTTAACACGCTTTTATTAGTTTCACCTGTATGTACAATATGTGGCTCCTTTGAGCTCGATTTTGCCTTACTTTGAACGATCAGATTTAATTCAAACTTTGCGCACCTGCTAAAGACCGATGACAATGCGTGTTTTTTAGTTTTTTATTCTTTCACGAATTCCGGGTTGGTCCCATAATGAAAGTTGTTCATAATGATGAGTACTATGAACCCTTTTCGGCTTAGCATACCCTTTCTGTATAACCTTGTATAGGAGTACGGCATGCGAGTGTTTATGAGTTATTGTTAAGTAAGTCTCTAGGTCACTGCTCCTATAATCAAAGTAAATAGCCTAGACACCAAAGCGAACCTGCGAAGTCAACAAACCGAGCGTTTCAGTTTCATTTGAAGTTTACCTGCCCATTTACCATTTCAAGAGTCAAAGATTAGCGCAAAAAAGCTTCAAAAGACCTCTGTGAAATGAAACCTCGCAATTATTCTAATACCTACTTTGAATAGAAATAGAATATAAATTTGGTTGAAAATGAGAGCCAACTAAAAATATTAGCATATTTCATTGCGAGCTCTGACGTGATAACTAAATGGCGATATTTTGGATTTTAATTAAATGGGTTTCAGACAGCTTTGATGTTTGTGCAATTTTTTTCTTTTACATTTATTCTGAAAGGAATTTTTCCGATGAATTATTCTGAGAATGTACACACCTACTTCGAAGATATTTCTACATTGGCCAGGAGTATGCGTCGATGGATATAAGTTGAACCTTTTCCAATACTTTGTAGCAAGTTCCAGTGCAAGTTCCAAACTTTCTCGATTGATAAACGTCGTTTAAACTCAGCTAAAGTTCCATACTAGCACAACAAGTAGGTATGTCAACTGCTCAATATGCAAGAATGGCTGGAGAGGTGTTCAAAGTTTCTTCAACTTACAATTTTCATTGTGCAGCTTCTGCTTATTTTGTTATAACTAGCACGGGAATACTTAAGTAAAAATTAAGTCGTTTACTGCGACTAGTTTCGGTCACATTCGGTAAGTTTCAAACGAGACGCAACCGCGAGCGCGTCACCGAAACCAGTCGAAGTAAACGACTTAATTTATACGTGAGTATTCCCGTGTTAATTATAACACAAGAACATTATTTTTACAAAACAAAAAACAAAAACCGACTTCAAAAGACCGACTATTGAGTTATTCATCTATTTGTCGCGCACGTACTTAATGCAAATTTAAGACTTATATGGTTTTCTCATGGATACCATTATCAGAACTGGACTAAATTTGAATTTGAAATGGGACCAAATGGGATGCGTCAGCTTTCTAATAAAAAAAGAATCATCAAAATCGATTCACCCAGTCAAAAGTTATGAAGTAACAAACATAAAAAAAAAATAAAAAAAAAAACATACAGATGAATTGATAACCTCTTCCTTTTTTGAAGTCGGTTAAAAATGAGTCAAAACCACAGCTTTACAACAGACAACAGCTTTACTAAGGAAACTAGCGGTTTCCATAGTAAAGCTGTTGTCTTTTCACAAACTTTTATTTAACTTGCAATGTTGGTATTTAAGTGTGTATCTATGCATTTTCGGGTGCAACTGAAATTAAACAACTTCCCGATGTCCGATTGATTCGTTACGGGCTCTAATTATAAATATGTTGGCATACTTTACGTCAGAGATATCATAGCTAAGGAGTAACTATGATCTAATCTGTGGCTAAGCTAAAGTGGCAAGTGGAATATCTTAGTATCAACCTTCAAGCACTAATATAGGACTATTAATACCCACGAGAGAAATTATTCTAAGTCTAATTAATTAATCTCACTAACTTTTAAATTAGCTAGATTAAAATATGCACTCAGTCATTCAATAACCGGGGCAATTTAGACATCTGAGCTTACATTAATTCCCACCCGCAGCTGAAAATTGGTAGGATTGTTCAGAACACCATCATAAATGAAACCTAAAAAGTCCTCATCGATCCGATACGTGCAAAAATTTTTACTCCGGGTAGAAGGTCACCAAAACGGGTATTTCGTGATTTTCTCAAAAACGGTACAAGCTACGAGGATACTGTTCAAGACAAGTATGTTCACTATAACATTTTCTACAGTATTGCTCTTAAACGCATGTTGATAGAACTTATGGTTTTCGAGATATGTCGATATTCATTTCAGACCAGACCAAAAAATTGACAATTTCTCTTAAGATGCCTCAGTCAGCAGTGTAGATCATAAAACAAGTTTGTAAATGAGTTTTCCCGAAGTTTTAAACATTGTTGAATCCGACAATCTCAAGAAACACTTTGAAAAATGACTCCTTGTATCTCAAATCGGATAAATGATGATGATGGTTGACGGAAAATTGAACCCCTCGTATCTCGGAAACGGAAAGAGATAGAGGGGTACACCTAACTTTTAAAATTTAAATCAAGTATGGACCTTTCTAGGGAAATGATAAAAAAAGATAGCCGCCATACAAAAAAGTTTGACAGTCATACAAATAAACAAAAAAAAAGGAAATGCTCATAGCTGTGGAACCGCTGTAGGTGGATGGAGTGTGCTCGAAGAAATATTATAGAGATTCATAACGACAATCGAGATTCAGCAACAAAATTCCAAGATCTCGGATTTCATATTTCCGTCAAATTTCAATGGATCTTCTAAATTTTAAAGTGATCCTAGGCAGGTGTTATTTTGGATCTGGTGGCTCTTAAGGTCCTTAAATCCATTCCTGAAATGATTTTTTTTGTTCGGCCATTTTTCAAAATGGCTGCCATACAAAAGAAAAGGAGTGAAGTTACAATACTTCGCACCCAGCTGAAAATTAGTAGGATTGTTCAAAACATCATCACAAATGAAATCTAAAAAGTCCTTATTGATCCGATACGTGCAAGAAAAATCCGATTACAACTCTTTCAACTTTTTGAATCGTTATATTTCAAAAACGGTGCTCTTAGGAAAAAAAAAATTTACATTGTTTGTAGATAATTATCTGATCTAAAATTTGGTATGGCTAATTGTATGATAAAATTTACTGTTTTTCTGAAAATTGTGAAAAACCAGTTTTTGTGACCTTTTACCCGGAGTGATTTTTTTTGCGCGTATCGGATCAATGAGGACTTTTTAGATTTCATTTGTGATGATGTTTTGAACAATCCTACTGATTTTCAGCTGGGTGCGAAGTATTGTAACTTCACTCCTTTTCTTTTGTATGGCAGCCATTTTGAAAAATGGCCAAACAAAAAAAATCATTTCAGGAATGGATTTAAGGACCTTAAGAGCCTCCAGATCCAAAATAACACCTGCCTAGGATCACTTTAAAATTTAGAAGATCCATTGAAATTTGACGGAAATATGAAATCCGAGATCTTGGAATTTTGTTGCAGAATCTCGATTGTCGTTATGAATCTCTATAATATTTCTTCGAGCACACTCCATCCATCTACAGCGGTTCCACAGCTATGAGCATTTCCTTTTTTTTTGTTTATTTGTATGACTGTCAAACTTTTTTGTATGGCGGCTATCTTTTATTATCATTTCCCTAGAAAGGTCCATACTTGATCTAAATTTTAAAAGTCAGGTGTACCCCTCTATCTTTTTCCGTTTCCGAGATACGAGGGGTTCAATTTTCCGTCAACCATCATCATCATTTATCCGATTTGAGATACAAGGAGTCATTTTTCAAAGTGTTTCTTGAGATTGTCGGATTCAACAATGTTTAAAACTTCGGGAAAACTCATTTACAAACTTGTTATATGATCTACTGCTGACTGAGGCATCTTAAGAGAAATTGTCAATTTTTTGGTCTGGTCTGAAATGAATATCGACATATCTCGAAAACCATAAGTTCTATCAATATGCGTTTAAGAGCAATACTGTAGAAAATGTTATAGTGAACATACTTGTCTTGAACAGTATCCTCGTAGCTTGTACCGTTTTTGAGAAAATCACGAAATACCCGTTTTGGTGACCTTCTACCCGGAGTAAAAATTTTTGCACGTATCGGATCGATGAGGACTTTTTAGGTTTCATTTATGATGGTGTTCTGAACAATCCTACCAATTTTCAGCTGGGTGGGAATTAATGTAAGCTCAGATGTCTAAATTGCCCCGGTTACATAGCAGTTAGTAAGTTAATTAGTTTATTTTCTAAGACAATACGAGTATTACTGTCTAAGATTATTGGCAAATATTTTGTAGCAGCGTCAGATACAATCAGATTATTTTGTCTGGTGCTCTTTCAGTAGATATAATCGTCAATTTTGAAAATGAATCTATAAGCTCACAAAGATCAAGTGTTGTATTACACAGCAGATTGAATTAGATATTTTCAACTTTTGAAGGGAAAACTTATAAAAAAGCAACCCAAAAATAAAGTTAAATGAAGTGGCGGCGGTGAGTGCTTCTTCAGTGAAATGTAACCCGCTTGATCACTTTGCATCATTTTTAAAATCCGTGTTTTTCAGTGATTGTAAGGATCCGTATAATTAAATATCCGTATAACTTTTAGAAAAGTATCAGTTATAATAGTCAGCACGTTCTACTGCAGGTGAAAACTTCCCTATGACTCTATCTCGAAAAAAAAATAAAAAAAAAAATCATTGTCATCGGAGTTATACCTAACTTCAGCTCAATTAGACATCGGGAAGTGGTTCAAAATTCAGTTGCATGATTTGACCCAAACAAAAAGCAAACAGGGCAAGTCAAACAAAAGCTTGTAAAAATTTTATACTTACCTACAGATGTACCTGAAATTTTTCAGTACGGCAATCTTTGCAATGGAAGGCATTAACGTAGTAATGCCAGTTGAGAACGAGATGGCGCGGCCGCAGCACTTCCTGGGCTGCCCCGGGGTGCTCACCACCACCATGGGCTTCGTGGCGGCGCTGTACGGCGTGGTCGGGGTGTTCGGGTACTTGAAGTATGGGGACCAGGTGCTGGGGAGCATCACGCTTAACTTGCCGCAGGATGAAATGTGAGTTATATTTATTTGCTTGGATTTTAGTACCAGGATAAGTAGGTCGTAGGTGGGTAATGCCAGTTGAAAACGAGATAGCTCGGCCGAGCACTTCCTGGGGATTACGCTTGCCGCAGAAGTGGAAAATGAAATGGTAAACGTTTCTTTTTTTATGGAATTGAGTGACGAGACGAGCAAATCGCTCGCCTGATGTTAAACGTCACGTTTGCCCAAAACAGGTCTGCGCCGCCCAGAATTTTGAACTCGCAAAATTCAAGACCCTGCGCGGCACAGCACTACGCTCGTGACCCTGAGATATAAGTTGTTTAATCTCCCATTTGCCCTGTAATTTCACTGGAAACAATGCCCTTCCAACCGGAACACAGTAATGTTTGCACATTACTGCTTGGCGGTGGAATAACTGGCAAAGGTGTGGTACTTGGGTACTTCCCCAGGCGGGCTCTGCAAAAGAGCCCTACCACTACAATTTCTCACAAATGAAATGGTGGGATGGATTTTAGGATTTTCTTTACTAAAAGCAAACAAACAAAAATGTTTAAATGTGTAAGGTTGAGTCAGGACTGTTTTTAGTGTTAGTTTATCTGAATAGTACAAAAGGGTAGATACTTATCTAATCAAATAAATGCTAATTTCAATCATGAATATTATCTATTTACAATTAGCTAATTAGCGGCTCTTACATTCATCCCTTCCTAAAAAACGCTCTTCTAAAATAATATTTTGCCTCATACAGCTAACTTCTCTATACCGATATAATGTACAATTCAGCAAAAATAGATCAATGAGTCTAGTCGTTTCTCTAGAAAAACCCGTTTGATATACCTATCAGAAGACAATACAAAGATTGAAACGAAAATCGAGTTACTTCTTACCTGAAGCGCTTTCGGTAACGTTACGTAACTTTTGTCTTTTTATCATTGTACCTATGCTCTGTTTTGGTTGCTAGGCACGATAATTGGAGTCCTACATCTCTTTTTATTTTATTTAGGTAAGCAGGTTATATCATCACCATACCTATCTTCACGAAATGAAAAAGTAACAAGTGCATGGCAAGACTTTCTTATGGTGCGTACCTGAAGCTGTAGCGATGTAACATAGCATATATTTTATTTTCACGTTAAACTTTTCATATTATTTCAGTAACTCTCAGTTGTTTATCAGTTGGCTTCTGTTGAAAAATACACAAGGGCGTATTAGATAAATAAACGTATGTAGAAAGGGATAAGTGCCCTTATTTGGCATAAACGAAAACTGCATTTTTCCACCGAACATGCACTATAATAGGTCCGTATTTTTTGACAGATATCACTCTTGGTTTACTATATTCTAGGATGTGAGTTATTTGTAAGCCCAAAAAAAATAACGGGATGTCGGCAAAATTCGATTTAGTCCCCTTGATCTGAAGAACGTGACGAAAATCGCTTCACATTTGACAAAGGAAATAAAAATACAGTTTATCGCATCAAATCAAACGTAGAATTTTTCGGAAATGGAACTATCCAAAGTCAACTTACTCGTACCTATCTATCAAATGATGAGGTTTTGGAGAGATAGGTATTTAAATTTAGGCTTTGACAGGTGAGCATTTGATGAAGAAACAAAACGGTCCTTATGAACGTATACGTTATAACTTTTATGAACAAAATTACATTTAACTTTAACAAAATGCAAATACGAATTGTTTAGTTCGAGCTCATAATCAGGTTACTTTCGTTTAAAAAAAGACCAGCAAACAAGCAGGCGGTCAAACTAGTAGTAAAGTGGACCGCCCATACAAAATAAAAACAAACAAATTAAAAAAACATAGAAAATACTGTTTTAACTGTTTACCGTTTAGCATAATGCTGTAAACGGCTGTAATAGGTAGACCAAAAGTAAACTAGATAGGTACAATTTATACAAAATACAAAACTTTAAGCCGACCTTTGCTGCTTATGAATGTGGTTAAAACGAAAATACGCACAATTTATATTTAGAAGATTGTCTAAACGAGGACGAAATGATGTAATACTAAACCTCATGAGATGTGAATTCATGAGATAAAAGCCAAATAATGTCGGTACTTAGTAACCTGTGAGCGAGCGAGCGAGCGAGCGAGTGTGAACGAGCCTTTAATTAGTTCGAATTTCCTATCAAGGCTTACCTACATTGTTTACTTTTATACCATATTAAGGAATTTCGAAGTCAATTTGACCTTCTAGTAGAATGTAATAGACACACAAAAAACAAAGTACCTACAAGAAAAAACTTAGGCCCTTCGGACCACCTTCGGTTTTTCCGCTGAAATAAAATCTGGGCTACAATAAAAGAAGGTTGAATATAACCCCTTAAAAAGTAGGCAACGCACCGAAGATGCTTCGGGTATTCTAGGTGTTCATAAGCGGCAATGAACACTTACCATCAGGTGGCCTGTAGCTTATTTACCACTTACACCTAATTTGTATATTTTTTTGGTTTTATTATAGTTTGGCGCTTTCCGCGAAAATTCTGGTCGCCATAGCTGTATTCTTCACATATTGTTTACAAATGTACGCGCCAATGGACATTATATGGATACGTTTGAAGGACAGAGTGAGCAAGCAGTATCACAACGTGGGGCAGATGGCACTGAGGACTGTCAGTGTTACGTTTACAGGTAAAAATTATATATATTATTATTATTATTATTTTATTGACAATACAAAAAAAAAATCACAAACGTTAAAAAACATCTGGCGAGTGAGACTTTACTCGGTCACTTTCAATCTCAAGATTTTCCTAACCAGAAATACAACAGTGACGGAGCTCACTCTGATCCCGTTCAAAATAAATCTACGTTTCTGATCCAAACAGTCAGGGAATGAAACAGACTGCTGGCTTCCCCATTATCCTTGTTTCCCGAGCGATACAATCTTTGGCTTTTCAAAGTCAAATAGGTATCCTTTGTTTTTGCCCACTTTATCTTCGGCCATATCACTCACCAACAGTCGAGTTGATCAAACGCCGACTTAATCGAATTAGAAGTAAAAATTCGCCCTTAAAAAAATTGTAGTTACGAGCCCAAATTGGGATCCGAATCTATCCTTTTCTTTGACACAATAATTCTAATAATAAACCTGAAGATGACGAGACCCACGCAGCGTTGTGCAGACGACAGCTGTAGGGCGAGAGGGTGAGGAGAGTGAAATATTGACAGATCCAAGGCAAGGTCTCGATTTATATAACTTAGGCGTAATTCAATTAAGTATTATCACGTCTGTTGTCTCGCAGAAGTATAGATAGACTAAGATCCGACTGTAAGAAATGATTACCTAATAGGTACCAAAAAAGAAGGATGGTGTAATGATAGCATTCACATAGGATTACCTACCCATTGTACTCGTAGTTTGCCATTCCCCAGCCTAGAGAATCCTTATTTTATTCTATTTTAAAATAAGTTTTTATAGTCTCTTAGTTGAGTGAGTCAAGTAGGTACTCACTAGACTAAGATAGTTGTGATTGCTATCACAGTTATGTTTTGGTATTAAGTATGAGGTATTTCTTGCAGCCGGAGCTTAGTCTATATATAGATATTATATAAGTCTTCGAAGCCGGTTCTACTCTGACATTATTCACAAAGCCATTATGCTCATTATGCAATAAGTTTTCGCGATGTCTTCCATTTCTGTTTTTCCTTCGAAAATTTTCATAGCAACTCTACTATACTAAATCCACAGAAAATGAGAAAACGTGCCATCTGTTGTATTCGAAACATCCAAGAAAAAGCGCAAACTCGACTTATCGTATCAGAATGTAATTTTGTCTAGCAACATAACATAACTGTTTTGCTCTATTTTGAGTTATTTGCATTCATTTGTCATCTTGAATTTAAAGGTTCAAGTTCAAAATATCCAATTCAAAAAGGGCCTGATACATCTTTTACACGAAAACTTATTACTTATTTATTTACTTTTACTTATTCCCAGAAACATTCATCCTCAGAAACGTGATATCCAACTATAATAGTTTGATAATTTATAAGTCTGTAAAACGTCTTAAAATGAGAAAGGAATCCCGACATAACGTAAACGTACATAGAGTAGGTATATCATAAACTCTGTTACGACTATCAATAAAGGTTACGTCTACTACAGCCATCCTATCATTTATGAAACTTCAGTCACTTGCACAAAACTGCTTAGACGCCTACAAGATACATGTCTCAAAAGAGAATTACAATAACTCCCTTCATCATAATTTATTGTTAGCGCCTAAATGTGCACCTCTTTTCTTGATAAATGTACAAATTTTTACATTTTTGGCAATTTCTCCAGATTACTTTTCTAAAAATGACTTGCTGTAACTGCGTTTTGTAGCGAAGTTGCGTGGCAATCTACGGATCCAGTCGCAGTGATATTGTAGTTCTTAATCAACATACCACATTTGTGCCTTTGGAAGGTTAGAGTTCATTGCCTTTTCAACAACTGACTTTACTTGACTGTTAGACAAATAGTTAAGGAGACATTTCGTTCCAAAATTATTATGGTTGCAATTGTTGTTGTTGTATGTTGTGGATAGTTGTAGGGTGTACTGTCTAGTCTATTTTCCTTTTCCATAGTCTAGCAAGGTAGCAAGTCTAGATAATTATCTTAAAACGTTGCACCGCACGGTCCAATGATTCGCTTTGAAGATTTATGTCGCTAGAGATGGATTAAACAATCTGCCAAATGCAATTTACTAAGCGTCTACCCAAAACAAGCTATATTATTGATTAGTCTCAGGGCTGTCCGTAAAAGCTTTTTCTGTTGCGGTCAATAAATAATGGCGTTGATTCTGTTTAACCACTCTCTGAATTAAACTAGTGTGATATACTCGTAACACTAAAATTGTTTGTCTCTTTCATTTTTATATGTAAAACAACAGTTTTGCACAACAATTTTGGACAACAATAAGCAACAGTTTTGAACCTGTCAAATTTCATTTAAAAATGGTATATGAGAATTTATGCCAATACCTACCTTAGATGTTTTATTGTGCCCAATAAAACGAGTCCCATTATCATTTCATATTGACTAGGGATACCCTTTTTTCAGTGATTCTCGCCATTGCGATCCCAGATTTGGAGCTCCTGATCGGTCTCGTCGGTGCCATCTTCTTCTCGACCCTGGGGCTCCTGATTCCACTGGTGATACAGACAGTCCACAAGTGGGAAAAGGACTTAGGACGCTGGAATTATATTCTGTGGAAAAACGGACTACTGTTGTTAGTATACTTGATTGTCCTGGTTTCAGGATGTTATAGTGCTGTAAGTGAAATTGTTGCTAAATTTAGATGATAAATATTTAGGTATATCTTTTTTACACTTTTATCTAATTGTAAGCAGAGCTTTGATGTAACTTATTATATGAAATGGATAAAAAATGACTTTGTAAAAACTGCTGTTTTATTTTTTCAATCAATTACCTAAGTATTTATGTATCTAAATAGGTAGTTTAAATTCATCGATACTTGAAAAGAATATGATATCTTGTTATATTATTATGCATTTAGCTATAAAACGGCGGATGAGCAATAATTAATGATGAAGAAGAAGTCAAAATACTAAGAAATTATGGACTAACCCTTAGCCACCTGACGTCTATTTCAGTTACACTACCACCTGACGTCGGTCCTCGAGACCCCTTTCATATTTTTCATATTTGATAACCATTTTTGAAAATATTGCAATAAATGAAAATCGTATTTGTATTTTCAGTATCTCTTTGTGCGTCATCTGTATTTAAACTAAGTTTTTGCATGCATTTACATCTCAAAAATCAACATCGCACACAAATGTCCTAATTTTCAGGAAAATAGCTAGTAAGCTTCGAAAACCTGAGATTTGAGTAGAAAACACTATGTCATAATATTTTTAACTAATTTATGACAAGTTCCATATATAATTTATACCATAAAATAACTTCTGCCACAATTAAGCCATAAATATTGCAAAATAACAACCTATTAAAATTCCTAATTTGCGGCGAATAGTGCGCTGCAGTTTTCAATTACGCGTTTCACTATACAGCTTTCCAGGCCCATACCTATAACTATAAGGTATGCCTTTCCAATGAAATATCATAGCTACTCGTAGAAGATACATAAGTCTTCCATCGGAGGTGTGGTGTCGTTTTCATTTTCATGAAAAAAAAGCTCAGAATCGTCTTCTACTTTCTTTACAGTCTAAAAATCCCTTGCAATAATGATTTTCACTGGAACATCTTCTAAAGTAGTTGTAATCTTTATTTGGAAATTCTAGTACATTCCACAATTTACCGAGTCTATTATAACCTGTTTATAGCCATAGTAGTATGTATGTATCAGACATCATAAGCCTTCAAAACAAAAAATGATTACCCAAAAAAGTAGCGTAACCACCTGACGTCGGTCACACAGACCGGGCGCAAAATATAAATACCAATAATTATTAAATGCGAGAATTTTTGAAGCTACCGAATAAACGACGCGTTAGTAGGACAGGAGGAGAAAAAGTGGCGTAGTGTGCATCGTAGCCGAGTTATTTGAAAAACAAAAGTGCCGGAGTCTCTGAGACCGACGTCAGGTGGTTAAGTGTGTCAGAGCATTACCTCCGACTTACGTAACCTATGGCTATACTACTATGGGGTTTCGGGGAATTATACACTAGAATCACATACTCAATCGGTTTTATGGAAGCTACTCACAATTTTAATTATATCACAGCACTTCACTTATTCACAATCACAATCAGAGGACAGGCGTCTTAGCCTTTCCCATCTTCCATCTTTTATATCGCTTCCGTATTATCACCGGCACCGCCATCTTGTCGGTGTTCTCACGACTCCCCAGTCGTGAGAGTGACGCACCATCCGTCAGCCAGCCGACAGTGGTGCCACCATCAAGACGTTGGGGGTTGCCATGCTAACATTCGGCCATCCGACCCATAAGTACGTCCTCGTACTTGATTACGCACGAACACTAGTTGCCGCCATTGCACCTGTGGACACTTCACAAATCGCCCACATCTACCAATACCAAGAATAATCTTGATAGATAGATAAACTCTTTATTGTTTACACCGGACATCACAAATAAAAGGATATTTAGACTTAAGAACCAGTGCAAGATCTGGCGACCCCATTGCCAAGAGCGATCTCTTCCAGGCAACCTTAGAAAGGAGGATACATATTGAATTGAAAAATGGGGTGTGCAGTATTAGATAAAAGTGATATGTAAACCTACATAAACTGTATATACTTAGACATACATTCAAAACAAACAACAATTTAATCAATCAGGAAGAATGATCAAACAATTTTAAATAGGAATAAGCATAAGTTATAAAACTGATCGTGCCAATAAGAAAATAAAATGTGATACAACCTGACACCACAATTTGACTCAATTCGAATGTTTATTACAATCCACTCCCTGTTTGGCAGTTGTAACATATCCGTCCCATAAGCCAGAGCACCCGGGTTCGATTCCCGGTCGGGTAGATGTCATAATGATGAATTTAAATATTTGTTCTGGGTCTGGGTGCCAGATGTCCTTGTCCCTGTGCGTGTTCCATGGCATCCCCGACACAGAAGTCATAAGTCACAGCTATGCGTGTGAAACGTTTATTATTTATCAGTCAGTACGACATCTTCTGGCAATTTGTTCCAGTTATAGACCAGAGTTGTTGTCTTGTATAGGATGTGGTTTGTAGTGTTGGTCTGGGATAGTGTGGGCCATAGCAAGGTTTTATGGCGTCTGCTGTCTTCGACATCTTTGAATGTGAAATGTTTTGTATGTCCGTAAAATTATAGAACCCATTCAGCACTTTAACGGTTTCAATCAGGTCTCCGCCCAACTGCCGCTTCTCGAAGGTTGTGAGATGCAGTGCTTTTAATCTGTCTTCATAGGATTTGTGACATGGAGCATACGGTAGCTTTTTGTTGGGCACTTTTGAGGAGGATCTTTCTCAAAGTAGAGACTGCATACTGGGAACCCATACTTCAACAGTGGCTTTATATCCTATCGGATATATCAATCCTTCGTATCCGTAATAGTAGGTAGTTGTGTCGGAAGATTCAGATTAAGAAATATTTATTGAACTACTGATAAGTACCTTGTAATTCATAAGCTATTGGTTGAAATTGTCAGTTTACCCACATCGGGAATTCAATATGTACTCGTACACAGTCAAATAATTTTAGTAGTTTTTTAAAATAATAATAATTAACGATTTCCAATTCAATTTTAAATTCTATGCATAATATGTCAAATTATTTTAATGAAATGTCAATAGTATATACCTCGTAATATCATGTCAATAATAATTCCTCAAATGTCAAATTTTAAATTGTTTACTTAATAATATCATTTCCGTAGATTATTTATCTCTATTCACAGATTCATTCAAGTCATAAAATACGTGATTTAATAGCCACTTCTTCAGATACATTTTGAACTGTTTATGACATGGTATATGTTTCCATAATAGGCATTATTATTATTTGTTTTTTTTCGACTTCATTTGATGTGACATCGACCACCACTGAAAAGGCATATTGCTATGCTTATATTGACTGAAGATTTTACTGTCAACATTTGCCAGATGTGACTTCCAGTTTAGATTTGCATCCTTCCTCAGATTAAGCACATGGAACCATAATTGCTATTTGCAATTCAGATATCCTTCTGACTCAAAACTAAGATTAGGTAGTTACATTATTTTCGTAATTGCAAGATTGGCTTCATTATCAAAGTTGTATATAATTATGAGTAGATTAGTTTACTATTAGACATTTTAGGCTTAGCAAATGCTTTCCTTATAACCCTGTATAATAATGTTTTATTTTGTGAAGTATAAAGATTTGGAATATTTTATGATATTTTCCCCCAAAATGGGGAAATATTTCTAACCAGGCATCATTTCAAGAGTATAGCTGTCGCATGTGCGGCTACGCTATGGCTCCATCTTTAGGTAATACACCTATCTATGACCTAGAGTTACTCCAAGAAAATCCATCTGACTAACTTCGACAAAATGCATTAGACTGATGCTTGGTTGATATATAAACTTGATATCCGTAAACAAGACTAATGATTATGAATAAATTTCAATACTGCAAGGTATAGGCACATCTGTCTATGCTGCTTGCCTATCTTCAAATATATTATACATGATAAACAACAGACACACGTTCCTTGTTTTGTTAAAATCACAGTATTACCAATCTGAAAATGTATTCCGGCACCTTATGCTTCAGTTACGTGATTACTGGGAAAGAGAAAAAAAAAAAAAGAAGAAATCTCGATGCTGCGAGCCACCACTTGAAATAAATATCGGCTTCTGTTAACGGCTCACATTATGACCACAAATTGTGCCCCAAAGTGACAGCCATTGTGCCCGATTCGACCCATGCAAGAGCACTATACGATTGATATGTTGAGTCCAGAGAAGAGACAGTTCACCATCTTGCGTACAAAATACACAACAGTTAACAGGTCCTCCAAGCAAGGGTTGTGCAACTGCTGACATCCAAGTCTAGTTGAAGAGACAAGTATATATTATAATTTGGTCGGAGGCAGCATACGATTATTGTTTCCGTACCTGAAAACTCAAACATTAGGTGTACAATTCTGCTAATGCTGAAACTTTCATTCAGTCACTTTAGAGTTTCGATGGTAATTTCCGTCTATAGTGAGAACAAGTAGACCAAAGCACTACTTTAAAAGACATAACGACTTTTAATGGCATGAGTGGTGTAGGACCTCTTAATAGCGCGACAATCTGCAGTAAGAACAAACATTTTTAGAGATAAGTTAGTGTGACAGTACCAAACACACATGTAGGAATTAGGGTTTCCAACCGGGAAATCCCGGTTCCAAAAGAACCGGGATTTCCCGGTTCTTTTGGAGTCAAAAAAGAACCGGGATTTTTAAATCTTTTCCCGGTTCTTTCGGGATTTTCGGTACCAGCTATTTCTTATTTTCTGAAGACGCAAAAGAGAATCTAACACGTAAATTACTGCGTTAATTTATAACTAAAACTAACCGTTAAGTACTTTATTTACAGAAAATAACATAAATAGGCATAAAAATAATAGAATATCACAAATAAAAGCTAGTTTTAGTTAGTTAGCAACTTATCAGCTTTCACATAATGTCTGTGAAGGTTTTATTAGTTGTGAAAGCTTAAAAAACGTATATCATTACATTATTTTAATTTGAGTGGTTGCAGTCACACTTTCTAAAAAATCAATTAGATGACAGTAATGGATGGAAACTACACACTCCACACCAACCTGCCAAAGAGGAATGGGCGTCCGCAGACTCTATTGTCATTCTGTAGTTTGTCAAGTTGTCTGTTGGGTTACGGCAATGCTCGCTAACAGAACTGTCAGAATTGAGACAGAGAGCATTAGGGTATTGAGCTACAAAAAGCTGCCCGCAAGAAGGAGCTACGTGGCGCAACACAAGTACGAGTAGAAGAGGTATATCAGCGATCCCAAGCCGTGCTCTGCTAGTTTAGGGAGCTCGGCTGGTTTGGGTAAGCTGACAGTTGGAAGGCAGTACACAAAACACCCCAAGCGGGATGCCGGTGCAGGTCATATCACCACTACTTGGAATCAGAGGAGCTATGTCACCATTGATTTGGGTTATGGTGGTAGATCAACTCGCAGAACTCGTTAACAAAGGTGTATTCACTGTAGCGTACGCTAATGATCTAATTGGTTTTTTATGTTATTGAGTGACGAGACGAGCAAATCGCTTGCCTGATGTTAAACGTCACGTTTGCCCATAACAGGGCTGCAGAAAGAATGCAAAAAGAATTAGAATGCAAAACCCTACGCGTCACAGTACTGCGCTCGTCACCCTGAGATATAAGATGTTTAATCTCCTTTTGCCCTGAAATTTCACTGTAAACAATGTCCTTCCAACTGAACTTCCACTTAGGAAGAAAACATCATTAGCGAAATAATTTTAGGTTTCTGCTACACCTGCACATACAGCAGGTGGCGATAGCTTCAGCCTTAAGGATCAAATCTACGAAATAGTGGAAAAGTATGGGTCCCATAACAAACCACTACAGAATAATCGACCGAGCATCGAGAATAAGTAATTTGTAAATATGTAACAAGTATGCATTGATCATAGAGAACAACATCTTGGATATTATATATCTGGGTATGTCATCCAGGTAGAATATATACACAGGCGAAGAATGAGGTGGATCTAGGCTGCGGCTATTACTCGCTGAAGCTCAGACTCCAAGAGTCCGCTGAGAGTCACACATCACTTCAGACACTCAGACAAGTATAAAACGAATGACTACTGCGTGTAAGATTCACTTTTGCGCCATTGAAAAACAAAAAATAGCAAATACCAAAAAATCTGAAAGAACCGGGATTTCCCGGGATTTCCCGGTTCTTTGGAACAAAAGTACCGAAATCCCGGTTCTTAGAAACAGTACCGGTTCTGGAAACCCTAGTAGGAATCCTTGTATATTATTTGACGCACAAATCATTATTATAATACGAGTATTTGCGTGCGGTACGCAACACGAAACATGAAATCGCTGAAATATCTACCCTAACATTATAAAAAGAAAGATTTGTGTGTATACTTATATGTAACGATTATACACAAAAACTAATAAACCGATTTAGAAACCACCATTAAAATTTCTTTCACCATTAAAATTCTACATTATCCCTGAGTACCCGAGTATACTTGACATCCGTGCAAAGCCAGGACAGGTCGCTAGTCAATTATAATAGACTTCAGCGCTTCCATGCTCTTATACAAACCCTTTTGTGTCCTCCTTTTAACTGCGTTGTTCTATCAAAGCAAAAAAAAAGTTTGATTTCTATTAAGTATTCGGTTCATAGAACAATAAAAAGCTATATGCGTGACCCTTTCAAAGTTTGGGCGTAGCCAAAGTCAGAAAAAAAAAATGCGAAGAAAGAAGAAGAAAACCAACTATAACTTTAACCAATCGGCATCCCCTGTGAGCATATTATGTATCTTTGCCTCCATAGCAACTAAAATTTAAGAAAGACTAGAATACTCGCCGTCACGACGAGGAATATGTTTATCGAAATCACCTGAAAATATTTTAAAAACGAACTCGGTACAAGACTCGCTCACGACGGCGCTGGTCAACAAAAGTAAAATTATGTGAAGATCACCGCAGGCACCAAAAACCACAAAAACAACAATCTTGAAACGAAACGTTGATCAAAATAAGACGTGCGAGTGTAGCCCGATGCCGCGCGAGCGTCGTGTTGCGCTGCGCGTGTGTCGCACCGTACTGTGCGGGCGTCCTGTTGCGCTGCGCGTGTGTCGCACCGTACTGTGCGGGCGTCCTGTTGCGCTGCGCGTGTGTCGCACCGTACTGTGCGGGCGTCGTTCCGCACTGTGTGAGTATCGCCCGGCGCCGCGCGAGCGCTGCCCGGCGCTGCGCGAGCATTGCCCAGCGCTGCGCGAGCGTTGCCCAGTGCTGCGCGAGCGTCGCTCTGAGGTGTGTGGGCTGCACGTGCGTCGCACTGTACTGTGCGGGCGTCGTTCCGCACTGTGTAAGTGTCGCCCGGCGCCATCCGAGCGCCACCTGGCGCCGCGCAAGCGTCGCTCCGCGCTGCGCGAGCGTAGACCAGCGCTGCACGAACGTGGCCCAGCTCTGTGCGAGCGTCGCCTCACGCGGCACGAGCGTCGCCTCGCGCTGCACGAGCGTCGTCCGGCGCTGCGCGAGCGTCGCTCCGAGGTGTGTGGGCTGCACGTGCGTCGCACTGTACTGTGCGGGCGTCGTTCCGCACTGTGTGAGTGTCGCCCGGCGCCATCCGAGCGCCACCTGGCGCCGCGCAAGCGTCGCTCCGCGCTTCGCGAGCGTAGACCAGCGCTGCACGAACGTGGCCCAGCTCTGCGCGAGCGTCGCCTCACGCTGCGCGAGCTTCGGCCGGCGCTGCGCGAGCGTCGCTCTGAGGTGTGTGCGCGTCGCTCTGCGTCCCACGAAGACCACGCTGCGGTGTGTGTACGTCGCTCTGCGTCCCGCGAAGACCACGCTGCGGTGTGTGCGCGTCGCTCTGCGTCCCACGAGGACCATGCTGCGGTGTGTCTGCGTCGCTCTGTGTCCCGCGAAGACCACGCTGCGGTGTGTGTGCGTCGCTCTGCGTCCCGCGAAGACCACGCTGCGGTGTGTGCGCGTCGCTCTGCGTCCCACGAGGACCATGCTGCGGTGTGTCTGCGTCGCTCTGTGTCCCGCGAAGACCACGCTGCGGTGTGTGTGCGTCGCTCTGCGTCCCGCGAAGACCACGCTGCGGTGTGTGTGCGTCGCTCTGCATCCCGCGAGCGGCGTGGCATGTCGTCGTATCGTTGTTTATATCATCGCAGTGTATCGTAGTATTTCATCGCGGTACAACATCGCAGTATATCGTCGCAGTATGTCGCCGTATTGTTGTGAGCGACTACGTTGATTGCTAAATAGTCGTGTTATTAAGGGAGGGAATTGGGTCGGGGTGCGGGGGGGGGGGGGGTCTTCGGAGTTTGCCTCTGGCAAACCTAGTTGGCTATAAGTTGAATATAAGGGACAGTTCAAGATTTTCTTCAGACGAGTCCATTGAAACTGAAACATATTTATTTATTTGCGCAGACTAGATTATCCATCTGGCTGTCACTTTAGTAAAACAAACAAATTACAACAAGCTGGCCCACATTAATGCAAACTTTTAAAACAAAAGGTTTAGTTATGAGGGAATTTTACAATCCGATTTGCAAAAATCACGCTTCCACCAAACAATTGTGCGTTATATGGAAGATCAGCGCCATCTGCTTTGCTTTAACAAGTATCAAGACACGCGGTAGCGTGTCAAGCCAAGTTCAAGTGACAGAACTGGCGAGCAGCACCGTGTGTATATTACACGAACCATTTGGAGGCACTTTTGACCTCGTTTATTTCTACAACTTTGCTTGTGACGTAGTTTTTCTCGTATTTATTTTGTTTCTAACATTGTTCAAGAGTGACAGTAGCGACAAAATGACAGTGACAGCATGATATAACTTATAGTTTTTTATTTTTAGTAGACGGTAGGTGTAATTCATGCATGTCTTCAAATTTAAAATAATAACATCACTCGATCAGCCATATCGTGACCAAAAATGATTTCTATGCCAAAAAATATAATTATGAGAGTTGGACAAGTGTTTTAGGTGATTATGAGCCGACAATTTGTATGCCCACTGGTGTATTTAACCGAAATACTATAAAAAGCTTCCACTGCAAAATTAGTGGAACAAGAAAGACACTATAATGTACCTATATCGTCACAAAAAGAACTATAAAAGACAGATAGAGAGAAAACGATTATCTGCGTTTCGTCTCGTTGCGCTGCGTGCGCGTTGCTGTGCGTCAGACAGGTCGCCTTGCGTTGCAGTGCGCCCTCGCTCTGCGCCACCCGAGGGTCGCGTTCAGCTCGGTGCTCAGCGGGACTGAAACGCATATTTTTTTACGCAGACTAACTATTCAGGAGGAGAACTTTTATTCTTTGGGTCTAGTTGTGATCACTTAAAATAGACAAGGTACCCCACATTAGGAAAATAAACTTTGACAAGGCCATGTGGAATGTGAGAAACTGAGAACACAATACATAAATTGTTCGGGCACTATGTTAGGCCCTTTCACATAGTTTGTTTGTAATTGTTTACCCCATATATTTTTTTTCTTCTTAAATTTTTACAAAAAATAAATAGTAGGTAAGTGAGCGTGGCAGGAACGAATTAGTAGGTTAAAAAAAAGAAAGAAAAAAAAAACCGCTCCTTTTTATCCCGGTTCTGAATTGTCAGAGCATTACCTCCGACTTACGTAACCTATGGCTATACTACTATGGGGTTTCGGGGAATTATACACTAGAATCACATACTCAATCGGTTTTATGGAAGCTACTCACAATTTTAATTATATCACAGCACTTCACTTATTCACAATCACAATCAGAGGACAGGCGTCTTAGCCTTTCCCATCTTCCATCTTTTATATCGCTTCCGTATTATCACCGGCACCGCCATCTTGTCGGTGTTCTCACGACTCCCCAGTCGTGAGAGTGACGCACCATCCGTCAGCCAGCCGACAGTGGTGCCACCATCAAGACGTTGGGGGTTGCCATGCTAACAAGTGCTAAGATGTCTAGACGCAAAACTAAACCTAAAATTAATGCATTAATATAATAAATTGACAAAAAATACAAACTGTTTAGTGTTCGCACCACAAAAAAAAAAAAAAATTTGCTACGATGCATAGCTACGATGATACACACTGTTTAACTCCCGAAGCAATTTCAGCTAAACGTAGTTTATTTAGCCGCTCAGAGCAGAACTAAAACTAAAGTAAGTAGGTAAGCTCGTATAAAGCGAGTGGTTTGCCCTGATGTCACAGTTTTTAGGCCGCCTGAAGGCCTCTGACATGGCTTGACGATTGTTACGATTGACATGGCTTAACAATCGGGACCTTCAATTTAACGTAAGAGCAACTTAGCAAAAACCAATTTAGAGCAGAACTTAAATATTACTCAATTTAGGTAATGACCTACCCGACGACAGATTTTTGTCTCTACCCTTTCATAACCTCGGTGGAGGTGTCTCTGTCAAGGGCTGACAAACATCTGTGTGTCAGCTCGAAGAAGGACTCTATACTTACAACATTATTTTGGCCTTTTTACAAGTAGCGAAAATTCACTTCATAATTCGAGTAATTTTTCTATTGCTCTATGCAAAACAATTCAGATCGACCGTAAAGTTTGGCGGGATTTTTACCGATGAGTAAATTTTCGCTTGCGCGGAAATTATGTTCCCGGTCAATGGAGCTGACCAAACAATTTGTTCAAGAAGCTGAAGAAAAATTAGTTTTTGAAAAACCAACGTTTTCCATTAAAAAATAAAATTAGGTTCGGCGTGATGAAGCTATTTATCAAAGCCTCAAAGCATGACTAACCGTTGACTCTGCAAAGTTTTAATTTGCAAGAAAATTTGCAGAAGTTGAACTTGAAACAATCTTTACTTATTGCAGCAAGTCCTCTTCTGTGAGTTTTAGTGTCCTATTCAGTGTAATTAAATCGTGACTGCTATGGATTTTGGAAAGTTCTTGCACTGGCAAAGACAAAAGGACAAAAAGGACATTAAAATTACACGCAATTATTATTATATTTTTTTTGTAAGGGACATTTTTAAAAATGCCTTTACTCTGTTTCTTACTAAATGAGATGACAAAACCTAAGTAAGAAACCGAGCGCTATCCATTTCTACAGACTTTTTGATTTGTCACTCACCGCCGCGCGCCGCACCGTTTGACATACGTTATTCAATAAAACAAACACCGCTTCGCATAGAGTGAAACCGCGGGGCGAATGAGACGACGACTTAATTTTTACGTGAGTATTCCCGTGTTTAATTATTACAAAAATAAACCAAATAGTTAGTTACATTTTTACCAAACCATTTTGTCATGTTCTATAGGTATAATTATATCTAGCGTTCAAAGCTAAGCATCTTTTAGCTTCCCACGTATTTTTGTAGGCGGCGAAAAGGGTTATCAGAGGCAAGTCTTCCGGTTTTGATAGAGCATTATCCCATCCGATCCCGACCCTTGCTTATAATACCTAATAGTTGAGTCGGTAACTTATTTTCTGAGGTTCGCATATTTTGCGAAATTTAGCGTTGATAGTTTCCCTTTGTGTGTTCGTCAGAAGGCACGTTAATTAAAAACATTGTTGCGCCAGTTTTTGTTCTTGACTATGAAAATAACTCGTATTTTAAAATATATACGCAAGTAGTACCTAATCTATTTATGAAACTACTATTTTACAAACTCGAACTTGAGGTATAACTCGAATCCTGAATTCCTGAAAAAGTTCTTAGGAAGGTTAACTTCAAGTAAGTAGGTACCTAAGATTTCGTATCTTTGGAAATGGCGAAACTTATCTTATAACATAAGTACTTACCTACCTGTAAAAACGACTCGTTTTAGCGCAAATGTGTCTGTCTGATCCCTTATCATTATCAGTCTTGTACCGTAAAACCTAAAAGTATTGTTAACCCTAAAACCGAGACACCATTAGGCAAGCCTACTTACTTAGTGAGGTCATCGAGACGCCACGGTTTCTTAACCCAACATTTTCTTAACTGCGTTTAAGATAATTTTCACGTAGATACGCCTAAACGTAGTGATTACTTACTCAGTGAGTAATATCTACATCAAAACAGCCTCAGTTGGAAAGACTAAGGCGAGGATAAAATGTGTTATAATAATACACTGATATTATTATATCTTATATATATAAAAATGAAACCCGTTTTCCTTGGTCACGGCATCACGCGTGAATGGCTGGACCGATTTCACTAATTCTTTTTTTGTTGTATTTGTTATTATTAGGAGAAGGTTCTTACGGAAAAAAATATTAAGAAAATCTCTCAGAAATATTGAAAAACCCTAAAAGCAGCCCTTTTCTTTTTCCCATACAAACGTTTTCTAACTAAAACGAGCTTTATTGCTATTGTATAAAGTTCATATTGAATTGCAAGCACTCACTGTTGTTTAAGCAATGTAGGTTGTAAGTTTATAAAGTTATTGCAATTTAATTAGGCAGTACCATAGAGAAGTACTGTAGAAGTACTGTGTATGGCAGAACGAAGTCTGCCGGGTCAGCTAGTAATATTATATTATTGTAGGTACGCGTAAAAGTTTAGAAGTGAGTTGGGTAAGTACGAGTACCTAATGTGTGTATTATTGTTATGACTTATGTTCACGCAGACGTATGAGTACATGGCATATTGCTCAATGGATTTGAATAAGACCTAGAGATTACATCCCAGACATCCTAGATTAGCGCATAAGCTACCTACTTGTCATTCCAGTAAGATCAACATTCATGAAGGAATAGAGCCCTCAACCGCCAGACGAAGCTAGTATGTAGTATGAGATAATAGATCGGCAACGTTTCAGTGCTGTCACCGGTGTTATAGGCTTATAGGTATCCAGATATCGAGGGATGAGTGATAAAACCCGGTAACTTCATTAAAGTGAGTCGCGAGATATTCCATGCTAAAGTTTCTTGCCAACAAAAAAATGATTTCCTGTGAAAACCATGTGCAAATTCTTAACTACTTATGAAGGTTATGATCACAGGAAATCAGTTGGCAAGAAACTTTAACATGGAATATCTCGCGACTCACTTTTATGAAGTTATCGGGTTTTATCACTCATTCCTCGATATAGATAACACAGAACACATAATAGTAGATATCCATATAGGTAAGCGACGCGACGATGATGGCTTACCATCAGGCTACCGTCAGGGTCTGCCTGTTTGCCACCTATGGAATAAAAATATAAGAGAGCTGGTGAATGTAGCTCACAAATTAACTAACTTTTATCCAATTTTTTCACAAGGATGCCTAATAAGCCGTCGTCGCTTTACGAGGGTGTAATTAACGCAAACTCTGTATAATTCACGTTTTAATTCGAGCGTTTGTCATTTACAGGATTTGTAAGACTGATAATTACGAAAAGAGACTCTGTGTCATAGGAATCTAGACTAAATTTACGTTGGCCTGAACGATGATCTAAATATTCTCCGTCGGTGGGCTGTTTTCCTAGGCCACTCTAATTTCATGCAAAAAATAAGAGGAATAAAAAGGTCCAAATTTTATGTTACATTGGTTCGGTATCTTACCATGCTAATTTTTATTTATTTTTGAGCCTAACTATACAATCAGTAGATATATAATTGAGCGTTTTTATTACATTATATGCCTAGGTAACTAAGGTAGCCTTGCCAAAGTAAGTGTGCGTGCATTTTTTTCGGAAGTAAGTACTTACTTAGACCTAAAAGTAATTTTACGAGCGATACCTACTTACTACATTTTCTTAAGTCCTACATCTTATTACACAATCTAGTTACCTAGATATAGGTAAATAGGAAATCCTAATTTATCCTATTTGATTTGTACCAATTTGTTTGGTTTTAAATAAAAATATGTATAACGGAGTCGGTGCAACTACCTAAAGGTAATCTAAAAAATAAACCACAAAATAGAATCACAAACTCGTAGGTATTTTATTCACAACATTCAACAAGACACCATACATTTATAACGGAACATTTATCTCACATACATACTCCTTAAACGTAACTTAATAATCATTACCTATTATCTAAATAAGTACATTTTAAAGTTTGTTTGTGAAAAACAGTCCCCAAAATTCTGCAACCAACAAAAACCCTACCGCAAACTCTTAGCGCGAGGCTGAACTAGATCGCGTTGGCTTCTGTCTCACTTTTTCCCGTAAGACGAAAGCTAGGTCGATCCGGCTTAGGCTCGCACGGTACGGCCCCAGTACTAGCACACGAACTATTTTGACAAGTTTGTTAGTTTTAGCCGGAATGGTTTCCAACTTTAGTGGTTAATATCATAATACGGTAACGTATGCGATTAAGATAATTAGCAAAGTACCCGAATCGAAGCCAACCTTATCACCTAATCTAAGCCTTTCTATGTATAGGTATAGCTTTCTGTTCTGTGTAAAACATGGCTTTGGACTTCATCTTCATTATCATCAATTAATGAAACTTCAATTGACATGAACGGCGGCTTAATTATCCATCTGAATCGGAATCGGCTTTGACACTCAAGCTCCAATTGTCAAAATGAAGCCGTTTCTGATTACACGTCAGATGAACAATTTAAGATCAACAATACGAAATCGGTCCCATATGACCGAAATAAACTGACCAGCCGAACACAGAAAGCTTTTTCATTTATGCTGTAGATAGGTTTTTCAGTGGCATAAAAACAATATTTCTTATAGATTAAAACTAAATATCAACTGCCCAATACAAAAAAAAAATGAACTAAATGTACAATAACAACTAAGTATAATATGACCAATAGATATCAACACTAAATATTGTTATATATAGGCTTCTGATGGCAATTTCAATTCAAAGCCCAATGTTACCGAATGAAACCTAATTAATTTCAAGTCAAAGTGCATTTGGCAAACCTAAGTTCATTCATGAACTTCACTCGCATGTCAGATACACGATACCCCGACAGACCCATCCATGCTATCAGATGGTTCCACAATTTGCTGCGAAAGGAAACCGAAACGACTACACGTCCGCGCAGTAAAAACCAACGACGAAATAAATTAAGTTAAAGACTCCTATCTGGATTCACTAAGCATATAATATATGTAGCCCTTATGTATACACGGAAGCAGACTGGTTAACGACATTGAACCCTGAAGCTACAATGTTGTAGGGGGTTCAGTGAAGATACCAATGTAAAGGAATAAGTAGGTACTTATAGAATACAGGATCATGAGAAAAAGGTATGCCAATAAGGGCTCCTAGTAGGTACTCATCATTATAAATATTTTTAATACTATGAGACCAACTCTGAAATCGGGAAAAAAATTGCTGTTCCAAACAGTTTGTCGTGTCATTGATTTTTTTTTCTGGGACAGCTGATTTTAAAATCAGAACTTTTACAAATATCAAAAATGTTCTGTGAAATGCAATTGAGCAAAAAACTAGGTACCAGTATCCATCTTTGTTTTTTTCGATCAGTTGGTGTCTACGAAAAAGACAGACTGTAATGCAAATGTTTGTCTGATGATGTACTCACAGGATTACAGTATTTACAGTCCCCTGCAAACACGGAAGGGCTTTGGATGGCAACGAGTCAACGACCCCTAATGAGAAGTCCTGTATCTAGAGGCGAGGTAACTCAGGGTTAACTTTTGACCTTTTGTAATTGAATTGCTTAATTTGTTCGCCTTTCATTTGTAGGTGTTCATTAACAAACACTTCTTTAACTTTCCTCTCTAAATCATGAAAGAACGTAACATCTGATGTACGTTTTGAACAACTCATGCCAAAGCCGTCCATAGTTCCTAAGGTTTGAAAATAACAATAAATCACATTAATATTATATCTGCTAAGTTATCCGTAATAGCACTTCCAGCTAACCAAAGTCGTAGCGCACATACGCCGCCGTGGCTATAAAAAAGATATGGCATAATAAATCAGTTAGGCGCTCGCAGCCGAATTATAGCCACTTCGTAAACATGGCGTTCGGTCGAGCTAAACGTGGGGACATTGGGCTATATTTCTAAATAAAGTTTGTTTTGTGCCGGGTTCAATAAACAGTGATGTGACTTTTACCCTTTATGATCAGACTGCGGACAAATCAAAAATACTACGAGAGCCAAATGACTAAAATGCGAAAGAACTAAAATGCAGGACTAAAATGTATTGTGTGTTAGGAATTTCGGATTTCGGACGCGCTTGTGCCATACATCAATTAGTAATAAAACTTATGCTGTCTACAAAATTTCGATTAGGTATTTATAATGAGTTTTTTTGTACTACATGGTTTATTTAAGTTTTTCGTCGTTTGCTTCTTTTGCGCTAGTTCGATTATCGATATGATAAGTATAACGGATACTTAGAGCTTAGATAGATAGATACACATATTATGGTCAAAAAATATATCTTTTTGCTAATAAACTGAAATTCAAATTCGTTTCTAAAGTTTTGATTGTGGCATGTAAAACTATTTACATAACAGTTTATATCCTAGAAAAGTTCAAAGCTAACTTTTTCCTAATATTTCACAACTTTCCGCTTCTATAAAAAGAGGGTAAACCGCATTATATAATTCGTTACATAGTTCAGTAGGTATATGACACATTACATCATCATACATTTATAATTATTATCTTATATTTTTAACACTATATGTACCTACACAACATTTTATTTAGCTGCATTATCAATCTTTCTATTGTATAACCTTAACGCGTACTTACATTTATTATATTATTATAATATTATAATTATGATAATATTGCGTCATTATGCATACATAGCCTTATCGGTTAATACATAATATATTAATATTATTCTAATTTGTTATTAAAGTATGTATGTAAGTATGTGTTTTAACAAATAATTATATATGCTGGGTATATTATATGATATAACAAACATGAGGTATTTTAAGGGCCTAGTTTTAGAAGAATATAGTTTTTTCTAATATTTCTTTTGTTTGGCCGCTCTGTGGTTTATTATATTATTTTATTGAGATCATAGACTATATCTTAATAATTATTTCTATTATTGAATAACCAAGTAAACCTAAAAATATCCATCAATTTTTTACTTTTTCAGTGCGACTAGAGGTTTCAATACTTTTCAGTGTTTTTACTTAAAATACGATTAACTTATTTTCAGTAGGTACTTTGGTTATTTTTTTTTAAATTACAAAATATCAAGATTAACGTAAAAATCACCGGCCTATATTAAACTACAAAAAAAATGCTGTTTTGCTAAGTAAAATTAGAATGATTCGATAGATATTTTTTTTTTTTTAAATAACAAAAAACAAAGATTGTTACATCTTAGGTTATCAGATAATTTTACATATTTTGAAATTCATTACTCCAACGAAATCATGTTTATCTCTAAAATATACATATACCAAATATGTGCATCAAGGCCTTACCTATTTTTTTCTGTTTAGACATTACACACATACATACACATACATTACACGTGTCAACAACATTGTGTCGATTCTATAGTACCAGTTTTAACTAAACTAAACTGGGTTACCGCGGATGGCAATTACAACGAGAGCTGTAAGTCGGTACTGTAAGTCGGATGGCTTGTTAAATTGTAGGCCCAATTTCTCCTATACAAACTTAATTACTAAATAAACTAAATATGAAAGTCTTAAGGCAGTCGTCCGACCGCCGGCGATGAACTAGAAACGAGTAAAAATAGAAACTATAAACGAGTTGGCGATCAGCGGGAAGCGAGTGTGTAGTTTCGATAGTTTTGTCGCCGGGCTATATGCGACTGTGCAAGTGCGACGAGCGAGTACTCGCGCCACTCGCCCGCGGGTATTGAGCGAGTTTATTTTTAAAAGCTCGTCGCTCAGCGATAAACTAGTAAAGCGAGTCGTAGCCGGCAGTGTGAACAGTCAGCGAGCACCTTTTAATATATGCATCTCTTTCGTTTACACTGAATGTACATTTATTGTCCTTTTCTTGCAAGAGAAAATCGCCGATAGTTACTCGTTTACTCGCCGGCGGTCGGACTGCTACCTAAAGCTGTTACAATTTTTGTTTTTTTTTTTTGAAATGGAAATAAAACACAATTTTAAAGTCACAAAATCAACGCCATTCTCATACAACATACAACGTTAGCATAGAATCTGTAGTACTATTCCATTAAACTAAATATGGGGACTTTGAAATTGTTGCCATCCTGTTCTTAGATATTATAAGAGAAAGAGACGAAAACAATTTTCGAGTTGTCTTATAAGTTTAGTTCGGGCATGAAATTTTTTGATACTACAGAACCGTAATTATTTTTATATTATGGGTACTATTTTATATTATTTATTAAAATCTTACATAGAAAATAGCTGCCATATGCCACTACATAAATATTGTCATAAATACATGCCTACATCTCTCATTATCACTTCTTAGTCAGATATTTAAGACAATTATCAAGACTTTAGCGGACAGTTTTAAACTTACTAAAAGTGAAGCTGTCTTTGTCTAATTAGACAAGGACATCAATACTTTTAGTTTTAGATCTGTAAACTAAAGCCTTCAGAATTGGCTCGACTAATTTTTTTAATGATATCAATTTACAATATTATATCGATATTTACGTTTTTTTTTTTTCAGATATTTACTTAGTCCAAAGATAGGAAGGAAGACTAACGTGCAAGTTTTAACTTATATAGCATTGATATTAGATATGACGATAATATTTTGTTTTGAATGTTTGAATCGTTTTATGCGTAAACATGCAATAGATCTTCTGTCAACTTCTGGGTAATGAGAAGTGTGACGTGTGGAAGCGAGACACCGTTTCACAGGACAACGACCTTTATCTAACTGACTGATAATAATAAAAATTGGCTTCATATTGACCACTGCAGCAAGCTTCAAGTGTAAAAATGAAGTCGATTGTGATTGCTAGTTAGTTAGGCAATAACGCCACAGATAAACTTATACTTAAACCTTTTAAGAATTATCAGGGTTGATATTTAAACAGCAATGAAGATTTTTTTATTATGAATCTGTTTGTTCCTATTTTGACTCGACCATGTAAGTACATACCTATGTTTGTTCCTGTGACCTAGCGCCAAAACAGCTTGACTGATTTTGTATTGCCAGATATTGATAGATAGAGAAATACGTCCGAAGCAAAAGGCATACTTAAGCTTTACGAAGAAATACATGTGACATCTGCATAGTAGCAACATAAAATACATTCTAAACTTTTAAACCAATTAACTACAGTCCTACAGACGATTTTGCATCACGTCAGACTTCAATTTTCAAATTCAACGCGACAAAAAAAACACTCAAATAACCACTTTGTTGTACAAACAATAAGGTAGATTCTAAGTTAAAAAAGAGATAGAAGAACCGCCAACTTAATCCAGCTTGAATCTTATATGTACATATTTGTACATCTATCTCGATTTGACTGCGTTTTGATCTCGTTTTGAGTTGATATCTATATCAAAGCGGACGAACTATGATCGCAATCTCGTTTTGAGTTGATATCTATATCAAAGCGGACGAACTATGATCGCAAAGCTTGAATCTTATAACTTAAATCAGAGTCCTTATTCTGCCACGTACGATGTTAACTCGGTCTCTCTCACTCCAATGACTTATCTAACGAGAAAGAAAGTGACCGAGGTAATACTCGCTACTCCAAAATATCGCTACTACCAAAACGATCCAAAACAAAGCGTTCCGATCAATCATCCTATGCTCTGCAGCGAATGCTTGAACTGCAGCAACTTGCTCAGGTTATTGAAGACCAGGTCCTGAGGGTTTGTGATGACGAAGTAGACCAGGCCGAGGATGGAGAGCACCGCGCGCCAGATGGAGAAGTGGGTCCATGTATGGTAGAATGTTGGTATTGTTGGCTGGAAAAAACGGAGTTGTTAGGTGCTGGAACTGATCCTATCTGATTGGAACTAGTTTTGATCCGAATGGGTGAGAATGAGAGAGAAAATTAGGTCCCACAAACGTCTTTTTGCTTTGAGGCAATAAGAACAGTGCCTTGTGCGTATGCATCCCTAACTACTGACCACGACCGTACGGTAGGTAGCGAGTACAACTAAATATTCTACTTTTATTTTTGTTCTAGGTATATTTCTTCTATTCTTATTATTCTATTAGCAATTTTTTTAAACCATGTCTAAGCAATAACGATCAATTATAAAAATTCAACTTTTTATCGTTTTAAAACGGTTACAGTAAAACGGCCATTATTAAACATCAAAGATATTTTCAAAGTCAATAAAAGTTTATTATGCGATAAAAGTTTACGTAATAATAAAGGAAACGTGCAGCCTGTGGAAATTTATGAATGAATTTTATTATGATGTCATAACGGGGCGCAGATATCCCTATAGATACCGCACTACGAAAGTCATCGAAATTCGGGAGCGTTGGTTGCGAGGATGCAAAGAAAACACCCCCTATATAATAAATAATAAAAAATATTAAATAATAAAAAATAAATACTTCTGCAAACAGTGACAGACTTTAGATCTTAAAGTTTACCTAGCTCGCTCTGCTTGCAGAAAACCCTCATTTTGCAGCCTTAGTTACCCGAGTACGTTATCTATAGAGGGTAGCCTGTGCGACGGACGTTATAATTTTTGTTGATGGGTAATTTCTGTCTGGCGTTACTTTTATGTAAACCACAGACGACTTTTATTCGGCAGCCATATAAAACTTCTGAAAGTGAGACAAGGACTGGAGGAAAAATTTGAATTAGAGCGAGAACGAACGAGAGCGGTTATTATTTTAGTACCAGTACCATAAGTAAGTACAGTTTTTCAAAATACCATAATTGCGTAGTTACTAATTATTTACATAATTAATTAATATTTATATAGTGCTGGTTGGTAGGAATGACTAGCCCACGTTTTAGTTCGAAGCGAATGGCACAAGATGGCATTTTTATTAATGTTCTAATTTTCTTTCACTTTTTCAATTTAAACATAACGTAAGAAACATAACAATAATTATAGTTTTACATACATATTTTTACTTATTTTTGCTAAAATTCTATTGGTTAATATTGCTCCACTCCGTTCCTTCCCACTCCAGATCAAGCCAATTCACCTCACCTCCTCGCTCACCGTGGTAACATTCCCCGTGAGTTAACAATCAGAGCCGCATACTGGTATACCAGTAGATGAGGTCGTCGTAGATCCTCGCTGCACAGCTCACTAGCAGGCAGGCCGCATACAGTAGAAACCAGCACTACAGACTAAAAGGTTGCAGTCACTCACCAATCTCACCATGGTAACACTCCACCCGTTGTGTGACTGTCTATTCACCGTGGTAACATTCCATCAGTTGTGTGACTCTACTCACCGTGGTATGATTCCCCGTGTAGTTCCCAACGAGCGCCGGATACCGGTACACCATGAGGTCGTCGTAGGTCCTTGCCGCACAGCTGATGAGCAGGCAGGCCGCGTACAGTACAACGAGTACGACGAACTAAAAGCGCTGAAGCCACTCGCCTTGGGAACACTCCACCAGTTCTGCGGTTGTCTACTTACCGTGGTAACATTCCACCAGTTGTGTGACTCTACTCACCGTGGTAACATTCCATCAGTTGTGTGACTCTACTCACCGTGGTAACATTCCATCAGTTGTGTGACTCTACTCACCGTGGTAACATTCCCCGTGTAGTTCCCCACGAGCGCCGGGTACTGGTACACCATGAGGTCGTCGTAGGTCCGCGCGGCGCAGCTGACGAGCAGGCAGGCCGCGTACAGGACGACGAGCACGGCGGGCTGGAAGTGGGGCTGCAGGCCGCGGGACACGTCGAGGCTGGCTATGTCCAGTCTGAGGGGAAAACAGGCATAGAAGAAATAGAATAATAGTTTATTTTATTTAATGGTAGGCTAGTGTTTGACCACCATATGGTGGTAAACGGTGTATTATGGAGCATGCTTGCTTGGATGCTAAAAAAGGGTTGGTTTGCTTGTTTTTGATGACATAGAGGACGGAGGCGTGTTAGCAATCCCCATTCAATTTAATTTATAACCTTTTCCAAATTCGTTGCAAAATTTATTAGATTCTGCAAAATCTCTATGCAGTTTTTTGTTTTATTTACTTATTTCCAGACTTGATAACTGCTGCTCGTGAAAAATCCTGAACAGACGATACAATTATAATCTTGGATATTTCAAAATCAGTGTGACAAGGTATTTTCTAATTCTGCGAGCTACATTTTCGACCACATCGTTGCTTACCAACAGGCGAGTTGGGGAAAACGCCGACTTAAACAATTTTATTGACATTGTTGGTTTCTCACCTATCCAAAACAGAAAGCAGACACAGCACGCAGAAGAAGTAGTACGTCGCTACGTATGGCATGGTCACGACCGCGTGGAACGACAGATGGCCGGCATCCAACCCGTCGGAGTAGCTGATGAGGAGCAGGTGCATCAGGGAGAGGCCTCCGAGGATGCCGTGGCAGGCGGGGGCGAAGCTCTTCCACGCCTTCTGGACTGATAGAGCCAGGTCTAGCGGGGTGATGTCGCCCATTCTGAAACATTTTTATTTTTTAACATTAATTACATTTTTCACGAAGGGAGACCTTTGCCTAGCAGTAGGACAGCATAGGTTAAAAAAAATAAAAAAAATAACATTTTACTCTTTTCAGTGACATAACACTTCATTTTGGATTATGATTTGTTCAGCTATCTTGTAAATTTGTTTTTCGTGAATGAGATGACTGAATGAATTTTGATCAAATTGAACAAGGAAGCAGTAAGTATGCCTCATGAGGACATTAATATTATGTACCTACTATAATTAAAATAAATAATTCCATCCCCAAAACTTACGGGACGAATGCAGGAAAGCCGATTCTTTGCCATTTATTTAATTTAAAATGAAATAAAAAATTGTGTGGTGCAAGAAACATTCAAGATACTTAATTTACTAACCTTAAATATTTATCTCCTTCCCTAGACTGCTGGGACTCCAATATCCTGTCTCTGGACACAGCCCTAAATGTCCCTCCACCTTGCAGGTAGATCTTCTCCGGCCTCCGGCTGAACGGGTCCAGCCTCTCATCGTTGGGTGATGTCAGTGGTGACGGTGATGAGAACGGGTTGTCAATGTATTGCTCGTGGTAAGGCATGCTCGATTCTAGGCTTTCGAGCATAGCGGTGAGGTCTGTGGGACGGGCTGAAAAATTCAAGGTTATGAGGTTAAGTTATGCTTGCAAAAAATAATCTTAATTTCAATTACAATTTAGTCTCATTAGAAAAATAAAATAATTTAACCTATTAGTCTAATTTGATAATGCTTGTTGTTCACACCAGACATTACATACCAAGAATATTTTTATATTAAGTTTGTGGATTAAAAAGTAGTAAAACAACTGGGGCTTTTTTAAAGCAATCTATTTTAGGGATTTTAAGCTGGAAAATTCAATAAATGCATTTTTTATTTTGTTAGGTTATATTTGGGACGGTCCTCTTGACAATACGCAATGTTTAGCATTGCATTCCATTTATTGTATTTTATTTTATTCATAAAAAATTTGTAACTGACATTTATAAGTGTACATTAATGTACTTGTATTTGAATAAATAAATTGAAATTAATTGAGTTTCGTTACCTGGTTTAGCCATAGTTTTACTCTTGCCAGCAGTCTTGAAGACTTTTGGACTGACATCTTGACCATTAGCGTTGCCGTCCTGTTGCCTCTCATCTCTAGTTTTCCTCCGTGTCTTGCGAGGCTTGTGCCGTAATTCCTTAGTTGTGCCGTTGTTGTTCTCTACGTCGTTTTCTATCTCCAACTCACCGGAAAGGGTAACTATTTCTTCTTTGTTGTACTCTTTTAGATAATCGTCTACCTGGAAATATTTATAAGAGTAGGTATTAATTTTGGAAAGTAAAGAAGTATTTGAGTGCATGTGGTATTCTATTTTTACAAGCTTTTTATTTAGCTTGCATTGTTCATAATTTATTTATTTGTTTGGGTCAAATATTGCAGCTAAGTTTTGAACCACTTTCTGTTGACAGATTGAGCTGAAATTTGTTATATATTTGTAACTCTGATGACAATCCAAAGAAAGCTTGTTTTTATTTAAAAATATTATTATTTTTATAATAAGTATTTTTTGTCTGCTTTTATGATCCACACTTGCCAAATTTGACCATGATCTGTTTAGCTTTTGAGTTGTGGAATGGTAGCAAACAGACAGAAGGACAGACTATAAACCTTAGAGTAAATGCCAACTTGTATATCTGTTACAGTATCCTAACTAAACCTAAGCACTATGACAATAAAGTCTAGAATGCTGTAAACTCCAACAACAGATACATTTGCCAAATTGAACCAGTGACCTTTAAGAAAGCATGCATAAAGTACTGTGACCTTTGACTTTAGTAAACTTACTTAACCTATAAAATCTTACCTTTTCTAAAGCACTAAGACTAGACCCTGGTATTTCAAAGTCTTGCTGCTCTCTTTCTCTATGTTTAGATGAATGCCTCTTCTTTTTCCTGTAAGACGGACTCCGCTTCTCTTTGTGACCACTTGATGGCCGAGACAGTGTCTTCAGAAACTTCTCGTCCAAGCCGTTAGGATCGTGAGAGTAGAAAACAAACGACGGATTATCTGACTTCTTTATTTCCTTCTCTACAAAGCCCAAAATACCCTGCTTCAGTTGTTCATGTATTGGTAGCTCTACAGATTCGTGCTCGGATTTTATCCAGCTGTCGCGTTTGGACTTATCTGATGTGTTTTCTTCTAGCGGTGCTGATTCTATCAGGTCTGGGTCTTCCGCATGGCCGTTGGATAGTTTTCTGGAGCCAGACTGACTCCGCGATCTGACCTTTTTTTGCTTTGGAGACGGTGATCTGGCTGCTGTGTGAACTTCAGCTATCTCTTCCCTCACGTCTATACTCTTTCCAGGCTTCATCTTTACCTGATTGCAGCATAAACCCACGCAATTTAACGCGACTCGAAACTATTATTTATTCACGAATTGGAACCACTACAACACTAATTTACGTAATAATAAAGTACCGAGATGTTTCTTCTTCATTTTAGTTTTCAGTTTTTGCAATTCTAGAGCTGTTTATTACACTTTATTCCATTCCTAAGTAAAAATAAAAACAAAGGCAATCGCTTTCAAATAGTACCAAATGTCAAAAGTCAAGCGCCATTGACGTCATCAGTGACGTACTCTGACGTCATCCAAAATGAAACGTTTCGTTTTACGTATTTTATTACCTATCTACTTTTCAAAACCATTTTACATAAAACCTATAACTTTTTTACATGGCCAGAAAATAATTTAAAATTAGAATAATCAATGACAATTTGTTGTTTAATTTAGAGTAAGTGTTGAGAGGAAGGCAGAGAGTTTTTCTCGAAACATTAGTTCTTTTCCCCTTTAAAACTAGTATCACGGAACAGAAACCGTGACTAGTATAGATACAAAGACATAGATGTCGCTGCACGTCAAGAAGATCAAAAGCTTGCAAAAGTTTCGACATGGCGGTTTGTAGCGGCAAAATTTAAAACTTTAATAAGTAATATTGTTTTTACATGAAGTGTTGCATCTTGTTGTTGACTCTTGCTTGATCTCGGTATTAATTAATGAAGTATTTATTTCATAAATTGAACGATCCTAGAAATAGTAACACATTCGTGATTTCGTGGAGAAAAACTTCTTGAACTGCCTTCACAGTTTTTCGCTAGCTTACCTTAATAACTTTTGCAAAAGATCTCAGAAATATTTAATACAACAACGCGTTATCGCAATAAAATCAGCATAATTACGAGCTGGTTTCGACTCATTTGATTATGAATTCAATCGGCCTGGGTAGGAACGCGCTGTCGCGGCGTCGGCGTCGTGCCACCCGTACCAGTTAGTACCTTCGGACTCAGAAATTTGGAATGCTGGTGACCTTCGCTAACGCCTTTTTGTAGTGGAACAAGCTATACGAAACGAGTTAAATACTTATCGTATATACTTATACAACACCAAATTTTTGTGAGGAAAAATTGTTTTGGAGGAAAAGTTACTTGGTAACTACGTAGGTAGAGAAGTAGAAAAATACTGGCAAGCCGAGTTGTTTATGAAGAAGGAGTAAAGTAAAACTTTGTTTCTACATCTAGTTTCTGATAATTATCTGATCTAAAACATATTTATCACTTGTCTTCTATTTCGTTTGATAGAAAAGTATTATAGGTAGCTACTTCCGAGTGGGTACATTCAATAGCATTTATTTAAAAAATAAATAAAAACAACATTTCACACTCATAATAGCTCCCTACTAGGATACCCTGTGTCGGCAATGCCATGGAACACACACAAAGACAAGGACAACCAACACCCAGACCCAGAGCAGATATTTAAACTAGACACTCGTAAACTTTTAAAATGAGATACGTACTAGATAATTTCCGGGGAAATTCCGGGGATGAGGAGCCCAGGACGACAGAGACTAAAATGGCTGGACGACATTAAGAAGTGGACCAGATTGAGTTATCAGCATTTAAAAAGCACAGCATGGGATCGCAAGAAGTTTAGCCTACTGACCTCCAAACTTCAATATGAAGATGGCTCCTGATGATGATGACTAGATAATTATAAACGGTAGCATTTTAGGCAGATAGTTATACACAGGTATATAATACAGATGGGTAGGTAGTTACTTAATAATCGCTTTCGCCTATAACTTGAGACCATACACCAGGCAGGTTATGTATTCAAATGTCTACGAATTAAAGTTCCTATAAGAAAGAGAGACTTTGGACATTTTGGACTAATTTAATATTGGATAGAAATAATAACAATAACATTTAAATCTACAATAACAAATTTCTTTGACTTTGATCCTACTTCTTGATTGGTAGGTACCTACCTACTAATAAATTTTCAATTTGCCCTGTCTGTACCTAACCAATCTTATTAGAAATCTACTTAAATCATACCTAATCTTATCTGTTTTTACTAACGTTGATTTTATGGTAGACACAAAAAGAATTTGTAGGTGTTATGTAGGTATTTTTGTACTTATGATTGTTGTAGAGATACTAAAGTAGGGACTCTGCCGACTCTATCTGTATTTCGTAATTAAGTATTCTGCTGACCCTTATGCTTATTTCTATTAAGTACTTAAGTAAATCAGTTGGTAAATTCTAAAATATCTGGTTAGGTACCTTGGATAAGATAGACATAGATAAATAAATATATATAGATAAATAAACTCTTTGTCTTTAACACCGGAATTTATTAACGAAGGATTAAATCTTGTGTAGCAACTGGCAGTCTAATTGCTAAGAATTATAATGTCACAGTTATTAAGTGTAACCATAATAATGGTGTACCTACCACCAGCACATGCCTCCTGCTCCATTCGTCTACTTACTCTTTTTTAGGACTTTATACGACTTACGATATTCAACTAGTTGGTCGTTGTATCTTTAAAAATAAAACTTTATACTAAAGCTGTGTACAATATTTTGATTGGCAAAGTATAAGTGTATATTAGTCAATTACTTTCGTACCTTACTTATACAAAAATAAATAAACTGTAGGCCTAGCACAACTTCGACGTAAACTTACGGAGCGAGTAGGTATTCGATAGAAAAGTGTATGCCATTTACGCCTGTCAGGGGCGCTCTTGACAGGCGTAAATGGCATATACTTTTCTATCGAATACCTACTCGCTACGTATTTTTACGTCAAAGTTGTGCTACGTACCCTATTCTCCTGATCGACATGTATGCTGATTGCCCGCGCACATGCTCTATGCAAAATGTTATTTCCGACTGTTACCAAACCGTCCATAAATGCACTCCAGTTGGTCATCAAGTGGCCTCCTGCCCCTGTACCCCCCTAGAGGCCGTTCTCCCCTCACAGACCCCTCCGAGGCCGCAGCGAAAGGCACTTTCACTGTTGGAATTCGGAGGCAGTGACGTCATTTCTTGTGCCTTTGCGCAATGTGATGCAACGATTTTGTGCACTTTTCGTACAAAAGACCTCATTTTCATGATTTGTTCTGGGGCAGGTGATGTCACCTTTCTTTTGAGTGTTTACTGTTTGTTAAACCTACTTAACTGCGCCGAGGCCGATGTAAATACGTGCTCAAGTATTTTACAAAAAATAAAAATAAATATCACTTCCAGAAATCATTGCTGGAAAATATATTGAACTTATTTTACAAAGTATTAGAATCAGTTTTACATAGCTGGTTAAGCAGTTTTATTGTGAAAACACTAAAGAGCAGCGCAAATCAGATAGTAAAGTTCGATCATTTTATCGAACTTGAATAAACCCGATTTTTATTAAAATCTAATGAAGAGGCTCTATGATTAACACTAGTTACTTACGTATTACATATCTGTTGTATAATAAAAAGGAACAAAGGGTTTGGCTATTGCAAACGTACCGTTGACTAAAGAGGGGAAGGCATTCATCCTAATATTTCAAATTAGGGCTAATTCAAAATAATACAAAGTTTAAATGGCCATTTCACTTTATTGCGATATACTCATTTATTACATTGATTCATAAAATCTACATTAGTTTGGTCCAATAATAATAATTATTAGAGAAATTATAGAACGCTAACTGCATTCAACTTATTAATATCTACATAATTTATTCATTTTGAATAATGTCATAACTTAATATTCCCAACACCGTAATATTGTAAATAGTTTTTGTGTAAAAAAATTTACATCTCAAATCGGCGGGTTACTAAGTCATAATTTATATTGTTTTTAATTAATTTTACAAATTTTGCCCCCAATAAAAAAATACACTTATTTGTCTATTTGGCACAAAATTAACCATAATTTTTGTTTTTAATTGCACAAGAATTTCTCCGCCTATGCCATAATATATGATACCTACATAATATTGCAAATCCGACATAACTTGTCGTAGCTTATTTTATAAACTTATATTAGGATATTTTTTTTTTTATTTTTGATTTTTTTATGAAGTTATTTATAAATTATTTTAAATAGTTCAAGTATTTTATAATTTCCGAGAATAATCTCTTTTGTATCACTATCAAAGTTACAAGCTAAGCAAAAACATCTTACATTGTTCTTATTTACAATACACTTATCTACCTAAAAGTTCATAGAACGTACTAGAAATATATCATAGATATATGGGATAAACAATTACCGACTTTCGACGCAGACGATCATAAATCATTCGATTCGAAAATAAATAAAATCGTCGACGTGTAATCACCGGTAAAAAAAAACTTAACGCTAACACAGCTAAGAATCCCGTCCAGAAAAATTCTTGAGAAAATTACCTTTCTCGAATTTTTTGGAGGGATATTGTACAAGACGCCTAATAATTCCGATCGAAGACGATACTCGCCCGAACTTCGGAAAATTCGGTCGTCAAAGACTGCTTCTGCGTCTCGTTTTGCGATCGCCCACAAAACGGGACCAGTCGCCACACGTGGTCCGCATTACCGCGGCTCTCACAGACCTACCTATTTACAATAAATATTTACATTAGCTTACAGTCTAGGAGTGTCTAGGAGTATTCATAGGCAATAAGGATGACAGAACTGGTACACGAGCCGCTGACTTCTCTCAGTTTTCTTCATGATGCCTTTTTTGTAGTACTGTCGGATGCTTCGAGAGAGCTTGTCGTAGTTCATGGCGGGACGGTTCTTTCTCTTGCCCCAAAGCCTGGCCACGCGCACTGAATCCTCAATCTTGAAGACTCCGCTACCTGCAAAGACACGGAATGAATTAAAGATTTGTTCGTTTATTTGCGAATGTAAATACCTAGTGGAACTTTATTTTAGAGAAACGTTAAAACGGTATTCGGTGAAGCCATTCATTTACAATTTAATCGGTTGTTGCACGAGGTTCGACTTGGGTTAGATGTGTTAGAGTTTTTAGCTTGTTTACGATAAAGACATTACGACGAGGTGTTTTTGTTGCGTGTACGATAACAAAAAGATACCACTATGTATTAAATTTACCTACTACCAAATGTTGTGTTAGGTGTTGTCCAGTTTAATTTCTATCCCAAAAAAATGTACCTAATCATATTGTTTATAGTTTTTGATTGGTCTTATTATCTCCAAAAACCACAAAATTAAAATCGCATGGTCAGCAATTAGTCGAAACCTAAGCATAAATCCGTTTTTAGTAATCTAGAGATATTATCAAGAATCTAACAGACAAATGAGGTACTAAGGTTCACAATGGACGTGATAATAGTAACTATTGAATCCATAGCGTCCAGATGGCAGTAACTGGCCGGATTACCTTGGCTGTAGAATGTCGCCGCTAGTTAAGTTTTCCGACTACATTACCGTTACATTAAATTATGTACGTATTCTTGAATAATGGAAATCTCATCACGTTTAATCGACACAATTTTGAAACAAAGAACGAATAAGAAAATCCATCAACTTGGTCTTGGTCGCGATTATTCTTTTACACGAACTATTGTAAGCTAAACCACGCCTTGTAGTTTTCCACGAGAAATTCTACTTTATCATGATTTATAGCTCTTGGATCCAAACTTATATGATTTCTGTGGCCCTGTGTAACGTGCGGGCATCATATGGTCCTATATAAGCACTGTCCGGTGGGCTTAACAGTTTTGTAAACGTGTCCATGTTTTCTAGAGTACCAATCTCAAAGCTATTTCTCACCTCGAGGCTGATCACAATTTATTGCTATTATTCTCCTATTGTTACACTAAATACGTCGTCTGTAACTAGTTTAATTCCGTGACCAGTCGGTTCAAGAAACAGGTTCAAACAAAGAGGATTGTAAAGACACATAATACCATATTTTTTATAGATTGAATAAAATGTACTTCATTTTATTTTACAAGGCTCTAAAGGAATTTGTATAAATTTCAAAAAGGTCATTTTTATGAGTCACTACCACAAAACTCAATCCGTGGTGAGTCAATAGATTTCTCTTTTTGATCTGAAACTTTTTGTATTGTAGGTATTTTTGTTGGCTTTTGAAGAGTTTAGAAAATTTATTAATAAAAACATAATAATTTTTAATTTATTTTTATATGCTGAAATACTAAAATAAAATGATAGTAGGTTTGAACATTTTATTATCTCTAGACCTTTACTGGTCTATGGGTAATGTAACTGGTTTGGTGTTGTTTGTATAGATTTTCGTGTAAAAAAATTAACCATCTAACACAACCCACAAGTATTTCTACAAACATGTAGTTACGTTTCACTTATTTGTAAGTAGGTAAGTAGGTACACTTACTCATAATTTTGTTAATGGTTTCAGTATCTTATCGATTCTTATCACAATATATCAACAAAAGATATTTCGATTATTTTATGATCGATTGCCTTAACAATTGTACAAACTGTTTTAAAAATAAGCATGATGTGATTTTCTGCGTAGTTAGATAAGTATTTGTTATTTGTATTGGTTTATTACTCATACGAAAATCTCTCAAAAACAAAGTTACCGACTCTATTTACACAATATTTGTTCCTACCCAACCTATAGATTTAGATACGAGTAAGCACTTAAATTTTCAGATTTCTTAAAAATATTACGCCATACAATACCAATTATCATGTTTTACACACAACAAAAATGTTTTACATACAACAAAAATATTTTACATACAACAAAAACAAATCTCAAAAATGATGAAATGTTTTTTTTTCAATAGACAAGCTATAAAATCTAGTAATCCAAGCATTGTAACCTGAATTTCACAACGCCAAAGTACGGTTTAACTTTATCCTTTGTTTTAAGTGAAGTATAAAGTACCTACCTATCACCCAATCCATACTCTAAACTCATGAAACTAGCTCTTATAACTTAATCATCACACACTGACATCAAAATAGCTAATTAATTTAAAATAAGGGTTTAAAACTATACTTACTTCGGTCTAACCACCGAATCGCCGAGCCGTGGATATGGGGTGACGCCAGAAGTTCCTTCAGGAATTGCCAGAGGTGGATGTGTGTGCTTCCCGTCTTGGCTTTTCCTCCAGCTGTAACACTGCTGGCACCTACAGGCTCCGAGTCTTCGTCTGCTGAAGAAGAAGAAAAGGTTAGATCTTGAACTATACGAGTACTGCTTTTTTGACTGCATCATCTTTATACTGTCTTAATTTTATCAGACGGTTGCAAGAGACAGTTTAGGTAGCATTATATTCAAATGTATGCTTTTCTTTCTAAATGTATAAAATAAGAAATGAGGTCATTTTGGGCATTTTACATTATTTTATACTATTTATCTTTCTTTAACAGAAATAATTTTAACAAATCTAATAAGTACACCTGCGCCCAAGAATTGTAAAATATAAATACTACATTTTTGAGCGACGGAAAATCCTAATTATAATTATTATTTTATAGTAAGTACATGCAAGAGTAATAAATTACTACAAATAGTTTAATGTTAACATTCAACATTATTGCCATTATTTTGTTGGACTTTGATTTGTTTTCAATAAATATTTACTCTTGTTTATCAGAGAAACGATATCACAGCTGCGCTAGATACCTACCACACAAAATACATTCTCAATTATAATTACAACGCATAAAATATATTATTCGTTATCTAATAACCATTCAAGTTTATACAAACTACGGTTAGAATCATTTTCAGTTAAATTAAGAAAAAAAAGTAAGTGTTTTTATTGTAAAATTGGTATTCATATTAATCTACTATTACAAAAACTGATGTGGTGTCACAATCAACCTATATCCAAGTTAATCGTCGATTTTCTGTTCAATAATTAGGGTCATTATCTACCGCGTAATGGTGCCAATGTCGAGAAATAAACTACTCAGCTTGCATCCAATATATTTTATATCTTCCCAGAATATCATAACCAGCTATCAATACCTCGAATAGTGTATAAGTATCGTAATCATCTCTGGCCTAATCTACTCTCTTGGGAAACTTCTAATTTAGACTTTAATATAAAACGCTGGTGTAGCTTCAGTAACTGCCCGTTTATTTTTAATCTCATAGTGTAAACTTTATCCCAATTTATTGCGTTGACCTTCAGTGCTAGACGTGTAAACAGACTGACATTCAAACGAATAGCGTAAACACTCTAACAGTACCTAATAGCTAAATGCTATTTAAAGAAGAAAGCTGGCGTTGAATGGAATATTGCAGGTGTTTCCGAAGATACGGCCAAAGTAAAAGATGAGGTGCGAAAACACGCTAAAACCGTCAATCTTAGCACAAGCGGTAAGTAAGATAAAATGTAGTCACATTAAAGCGACGGCCAATTTGCAAAAGCGTACGCTTAATGCAATTTACTGTTCAGAAAAACAAGTTTTTATTCAATTAAAGAGCAACAAAATGTTAACGACAACGTTATACATTTGGAAAGGCAGTACTTGTCTGTGGCCTTGCGGGGTCTAGAGGCACAACAACAAGTCAGACAATCTGTGTCGTCGGGAAACGACACAAAAACTCGACTCGACGTATATGGAGTGGACACAAGTAAGGGCTGACATGCCAATAGGACGGCAAAGGTCTGATTGATAGCCTAACTGTAACAAGGCGTGCCATTCCGTACGGGACGCCGCACTCCAATTCATCTTAAAGGAAATTTGTTGGTCATTGATTTTGATTTTCGTATCTTGTTATGATGAATGACAGCTACGAGGTATTGCTTTAGGTCTTTCATTAACTTTTATATTTATTTGGAATTCAAGTCACTGTCTAGTGTCTATTAATGCCATTGTAGCCCAAAAGTTTCTAAGTCTGCCAATGGTGTTGCATTTTTATTGTAATTGAATTCAGTGGATAGCCTATTGACCTGTATAGAGTGGGTTTATCGCTAGGGTCTCTCCGATATAAATCTTTATGTCAAACGAGCATGCGTGGATTGCTGACAACTCGCCGAGAGATAATTGTCGATTGCTATTTCCTGTGCCAGTATCTGACACTTTTTTATTTATTTATGAGTTAACTGTCTGGCCTTTGAGTGTTGCAGTGAGTTTTATTTATGTGAATTCAATTTCTACTAGAAGTGGATTATTTTTTGCTTAGTTTTTCTTTTTAGTTAGTAACAAAGAGAATTAATGTTCCACGCGGAATTTTCCAATCATGTTGCTGTGATAACAATTGATAGGCACTTATATTATTACTGTCTTAATATGTACAAGTTGTCCATTGTTCTCCACTGACCTACTAATTCTAATAACTGCTTAAGTAGCTAAGTACGTTTTCTTTTATGTCCAAAAGCTTTTCCTCATTCTGTCTAATAGATTTTCATTATAAGTTCCCTCATACACTAAGAAATTTACAACCAAGGTAGCAGCGATACTTGCTCGTACGTCTTGTCCATATATCATTAACTTGTTTGTCAGTTCGTATGTGTGCCGTCCGTAGACTTGGCTAACGGTGGCGTACAATGCGCAGCCGATGCATCGTTGTTCCACTTCTCAATCCTAACACAGATTAACTACAGAAAAGCAATTCTAACAAAAAATTGCAAGCTACAACAACAATTCCTAAAGCCAAAATATATTTTTTGGAGTAAAATTAGTAAATGTTTCATTGGTTACGAGTTTTAGAAAATAAATGAAAGTGATGTGAGTTTAGATAATTCTGTTTAAAAACATGCGTTATGGATTAAACCATATGCGAATAAATAGGATCACGATCAAATATTAGAGAATGATGATTCTGAAGTTTAGCCAAATATAATTCCTAATCAACTGTTCCAAAATTGAAGGCATATAAAGCATGTTCTTTCTAACACCTTATGTTTGATACTTTGTCATATTTGTAATCCTTGTCTGGATTTTAGTTACAGCTAACGTTTTATTCTTCTTCTGATTTATCCGACTCTCTCATTTTGTGATTTACGGTTGCTTAACTGACAGTATCTTCATATAACTCATTTGTAGAAATTATTATCTGATTCACCTGTAGAATGAACAGTTACCATACTTAAATTAATTAACACCTCATACTTATTATATTGTAAAATTACTTTATGTGATAAAATAATTTAAGTGTCATTGCGAGTTAGCAATTTTCTATTGATAACTTTATCTGTTTGATTGTGTAGCGATTAATGGTATTATTTTGTACTCAGTTGTATTTTATTAAATTTGATTTTATTATTACAAAACTTTTGAATCCTATTCAACAATTTAAGATCATTGATAATAATACGCTGGTAATAATTTGAATATCATTGTTACCGACCGTAATTTACGTTCAATACCTATCTTATAAGATCTTCAGTAAGATAGTTTGATATTATACTTAAGTAAAAAGTGGAAAATGTATGTTTGTTCGTGTCAAATCAATGGTTGATTTAGCTGCTAGCTCATTAGTCTAACGTAGATTTATTCGTGAAAAAAAAAACTGGGATATAAAAAAAGCTAAATAGGTATAGAAAAATCAGGCTTACCATCGCTCATGTCGTCAGCAGATGGTAACGGAGCAGGTGTAGGAGTAGTTGGAGGCTGCTGATGATCAGACCAGGAAGGGTTCGAGGATGGTCTCCAAGCCTCATGTCGCGCCGCCTTCCATATTTCCAGCTGGGCGTACAGCGTGCTGCCAGCCTGCAATAAAGACGAAAACTTTAACAAACTGTCGTAAATCCCATAAGATGTTTTATGGCATGGAATTTGGGTCAGCGCTCAAACATGACAAAGAGAATGACTATAAAACTTAGCTATCTACTCAATAAGTCTAAAACGATACCGAATCATCAATCAATCAAACCTAAATAGATATTGTTATGATAGCATAAGATCTAAATTAAGTTTGTAGAATTCGTTAGTCTATATCTATACATGAATCTGTTTATTATACCCAAATTATACTAGGACATTTTTCTGATTCTGTAGGCTCTAGACCCAGCAACAGCGCGTTGATAAATTTTTGTAGTTTCTAAACAAAACCACTAAAATACCACGAACGAGCGAACTTGTTTATTGCAAACAGCCACTTCTTAAAAAATTCGAAACGTCTTATAAATCTGCTCGAGAACACGATCTTTACAAATCCAATTTTAGAAACTAGTTTTCTAGTTATACGCCTGTTTCTACCTATAATAAAGCATTTAGAAGGTTACATTTTAAGACGGTTAAATTTTACGCGGCCAATTTGGTAAAGGTTGATGAACTGTGAATTTGCGGTGCCGAAGCGGGAGAAGGGCCTTCGAAGGCCGCATCAAAACAAACGCCGTGTTTGTATGCGGAGTCAAACATGGTGCTCTAGCCGGCTGACTTTCATCGGCCTTGGAGAAAGTCGAGGCAGCCGCGCGTGATAACGTTGCTGCCTTGCTGCCCACTAGAACGCACCGATTAGACGCTCTTACGGTTCTAGACGATTCCAATTAGCCGAGTTGCATAATTGATAAACGCCCCAATATTTAAACCTATCAAAATCAAGTCAACTTGACATAACAATCGTTGCAAAACAAAGTGTTGTACAGGCGAAGTGTGTCGGGTTATATAATATTGAGAATCGGGTTGTCGTTAACGGATTTCCTTAATAAGACGTAATACTTTTCTTGCTTTAAGGTCTCCTGGTAATACCATGAGAAGATTATGTAAATGTACATAAGATTCTATTTTGTGCAACTCTATAACTTCATTTATTTTTATTGGTTTACGATTCTATTAGTATATTAAAAGTACTAACTACCAATACTTAAATTTCAATAAAAGAAGCGTTTAAACAGAAATTGTAAATAAGCGACGTTATTTTTATTGCCCTTTGCCCTCTCATTTATACCTAAATTGATAAACTTATTTGGAGGCCAAAACTGCGATTTACTTGAAACAAACAAAGCTCAAACAATATTAGATACCTATCTACATTAGCTACCCACAAATACACTACAATGAAAATTACTTTAAAATATTATCAGTTTTAAAATCTAGAGCATTCCCTAAAAACAAAATTTGATTATTTATAATACCTATTTAATAATAATAGGGAAATTACTTTAAATGCCTAGTCAAAAATACTAGCAGGCCCAGCAGCTTCAACATTTAAATTTCATTACTATTTTTATTAAAAAGTCAACAATCAAATTATAATATTTCAACTAACATTTTAGAACAATTTTTAACAAAAATTTCAAACTAAACGAAGCCACCGAAGCTGATTCACCAGCTGTTAAACCATTAAATCGGCCAACATGTTACAAGACACGCAAGTTAAGACATGATGTAAGATACACCTCACAAAAACATAGGAAGTTATTACCCAAATCTTTGATGAACTGATGAAGATTGGTATTGAAATAATCGAATTTGAAGAACTCGCTGCAATATTTAATGAAATGTAGCAGTAATTGAAACGATTCTTTGAAAAATGATGTCATGCGTTTAAATCATCTGGCTTTAAGTACTTATTGATAAAGGCTATCTACAAATGTCTAATTTGAATGCAGATATAGATAAAGCTAATAAGTTAAACCTTTGCTTTATCGTTAACTAGCTGACCCTTGCCCACTTCGTTGGGCATAATGTTAATTAAACCCGAAGCCATCGCGCGCCGTTCGGACCGTTTTTTCTCCGATTCACTTCGCAAAACGGACTACCACGTAAAAGCCTTTTTATTTTTCGGTTTTTTATATAACCTATGACACTCAGCAATAATGTGGCGGTGTTAAAAATCGGTTCAGTAGATCCCGAGATTACCCCTTACAATTTAACAAATATACAAACACACAAACTTTACTTCTTTATAATATTAGTATAGATGGTACATCATCATCATTATTAGGCTGTAATCACCCACTGCTGAGCATAAGCTTTTCGTCTCGTATTCCACTCATCTCAGTTCTTAGCCAATCCTGTCCAGGTTTGTCTCGCAATTTTTATTATTCATAACATAATGTAATAATATGCCACGTCAACTATTTCAGATAATTTTGTTTTGGTTGACCCTAATGATATGAGTGTTAAGAATGTGAGGTGATTACGCGATAGCAGTCGAATGTTTGTAGTGATTTCTATTACGAGTACATATAACGAGACTTCGGCAAATGCCTATTAATTGTAAATCGAATTTGCATTTTGCGTCGCACCTTGGGTCACCTTGTTTATTTCATCAAGTATAGCATTAAGGTTCTTAATTGTAGTGTGACTTACCTCAGGTGCTCTCTGGTTAAAGTCTTCCTCGGTAAGTGCTACAAGCGCTGGTCCGTCCATTGCGAAATACTCTTCAGGGACCATTTGTAGGTTGAATGTCCTCAGTGTGAACGATACCCAAGCCTTGACATCTTCTGGTCTCCATAGCATTGGATCTGTAAATAACATGACTTGTTGATACCGAGTCTATTCTTATAGTGTTAAAGGTTATCGTGCCCTTCAAGTGAAGATTTAAATCGGTCGTTTATTCAAGATACTCTACACTATTGTACTTTTTCATTATTATAAGTTTCTTTGGATTTATCTAAATAAAGTTGTATTAGTTATGGTCTAGTTTTTTCAGTAATATCGAAACTCGAATAACAGGCTTCATTAGAGAATTCAAAAGTCGTTAAGTTACTTATTTATGCATAATTTGGAAAAATTATTATCACAAATCAACTATTTTATTCTAATAAAGTGATATTGGCAACGTCACGGAGCGCGATGAGCAGCCGAGATCATCACTGGGCCAACACAAACATACAGCTTACGTAATCAACCATTCTGTTGAACTTCTCAGAAGCCATTTAATATTTATAATGACGATGTACTTAGGCAGTAGCTGACATCTCTACGAGGAAATATGTTTTTTTTTCTGCCGTATCGAGATGATAGTGACGCCATTGTTAATTGCGCCATTAATGGTACGGTAAGGCATGCAAGTACACAATTCACATGCCAAGACATTGTACGACTAAATGAATTATGCGTGACATGACAGATACGAAGTTATTCTCTGGGAATGCAATCGATAAAGTCGCGGTGACTAATGAAATTGGCAATTCTGTTGACTCACCTGGAGAAATTCCAAGTACTGTGCAGGTGTTGTCTACGTCTCTTTTAGACTGTTCGATGGCCATAGAGAGAACACGGTCGATGTCAGGAGCAACCAAAGCCTCGTCGCCTCCACTGCTCTCTTCCATCTTCACACTGCTAAGCTCAAAAGGTATCGGCCTGATGTTGAGCCTCTTTTGAAACGACGTATCTTCGAGTGCTGATCTGAGGAGTATGTGATCTCTTGGCTCTTCAACTTCAATTTTAGGTGTAATGTAATGATGTTGAACACTCTCTTGTAATATTTGATTCTCTTTTAGAAGTTCCTCAATATCTATGTATTCTTCGTGATGTGGTACCGGTGATGTGCTGTATTGTGTGTGGCTGCTGCCGTATGACACGCACGATCCTGAAGGTGATAGAGGGTAGGGAGAGGCGAAACCAGGTACACTCAATCTGTTCGGTTCCTCTTTAATGGGGACCTGTGAGTAGTACTGGATGGAGTTGTACGGGGAAGAAGGTTGCAGCGCCACGGTGGGAATGGAACCTTCGTCTGATGAGGGAGAGGGAGTAGGGTAGCCTTCGAAGTCGTAGAGGCGATCGAGGAAGTTATTGTCCTCTGGGTATGGTGGTGGTGGTTTTGTGTAGGGGTTTTGCGGGGAGTGCAGCATGGGTTCAGGTGGGGACGCGGCGCCGAGCAGGCGGAGGAGGTGCTGGAGGTCCGCGGGGGACGCGGGCACGGCCCTCTCGTCCTGCGAGGCCGATGGCGGGCTGCACCCGGACCGCGGCACTGTCTGTGGCATCTGTGGACAACAGAAACATCACATTAGAACGCTATATGGTGGACGTAGAGTTTACGTTGAACCAATCTTTGGGTTGGCAAGTGAGTCCATACAAATAAGCTTTGGTTGCAAAACTTTTACGGTAATGTGTGTGACCACAAGTGGCGTTTGAACCTTAGTCATGACATCTTAAAGGCATTATAATTCGTCGACGCTCGAGCCACTCAACCTACAGCAAATTATGTAAACCTAGGGCAAGAGCCAATTAAGGATTCTCATCGTACAAGCATCGATAAATATTTGTTGAACACATTTTACGCGTCGACAGCGGAGGGTTAGGTCACCGCACGCGTCAGCCGCGAGTCGCGCGGTGCGTAGCAACGTTTATCCAGATGTACAAAACATAACAATCTCAACATCTTGTATATTTTATCTATAGACACGTCAAAGGAGCCTAAATTCGGTAGTGACTAAACCGCTCCTGAATCGAGACAAATATTCACACGTCATTAAGTAGTTATGATAATTATCGCAGATTGTCAACATTTGGATAGCGTTTGGAAATATATTAAAATATCACGACTATGTGTTTAGTATAACTGTTTGCTAGGCGCTTCTGAGAAGCGCTATTAGCTAGTTAATGGTAATGAGGATGATTGTTAAAACTGTTCGCAAAAAGTTATAAAGATACGTAGATAAGCATAAATTAACAGCAAAAAAGCTACTGTAATTTTTTTTCCAAAAGAATTTTATTCAAAAAAAAACTCACACGCAATAGCGACAGACCCATCTCTTCGATATCCGAAACCTCACTGAGGTGGTAACTGAGAATTTTCCGGGCGAAAATGTCGATATCTCGATCAGGTTAGACCGGTCAGGTCGGGTAATCAAGGCGCAAGTGTTTTCTTGATATTCGCATGTTTTACTTAAACAATGCACTGTTTTACATATTAGTTCTCATGCGTTGATATCTATGTTATTGTTCTCTACACTGATTCTCCGAATCGAACGTCAATTCATTTTAACGTCAGTATGTCAATTTTATCTCGATTTTCTCGAACAGTTTAACTCACATAACGTTTAGATAAGGCATAACAAAAATCTGGCAGGCCAGTCAAAACCAGAGAAATAATTAACCAGAGAGACATTAATTATTTTTATGGTTACAAATAAAAATAAATCACTACAACTTATGTACGTTTAATGATCCGAAATTTTAATTTTCGTTATTCTATATTAAAGTTTTTTTTCTACGTACCTGAGCAATCTCTACCCAAGCTAGAAAATATGTGCGTTTGCATACATTAACAATCAAATTATTCTATTTATGTACTAAGCACAAGGAAATACATTACTGGTAACGAAATCGTGATTCGAGACGAGATTTACTGCATTCCTTTTACCAGTTCTATCATGACTTGGAACTTAAAAAAAACTTTGAAATGTTACTCTGACTGAGGCTTACCCTGAGATTATAGTGAGGGCATTGCCTTACTTACTTATTGCCTTGTGCACTTCTTTATAAATTGCCTGACTTATAAGGTCTCACAGAATCTCGTTGACGCATAACTACTGCTAGAATTTATTAAAATTCTTTAATATCTTAGCAATTATTTCAAGAACCATGATTCATTCAGAAAAGTGGAAAACCCGCTTTCACTCAAGCCTAGACTTTTCTCGTCACTTCCGTCACAGTATCCTCTGCGCTCTCAATCGACCCAGTCACCGCTCGTCAGCACGTCAGTCTATCGAACCCCACGGAAATGCGTCTTGCCGTTTCCTCAAAACCTTTTTTTACATGGACACGCTTCAATTAAATATAGTACGAGTTGTAATCGCGTCGACATAGATTTATCAGTAGGAAGCCGGTTGTTCATTCAGTAATACAAAAAAGAGACAATAGGTCGTATGACGTCACTCTATTATTATCTATGCCAATAGATTTCGGTGCAGTCACAATTTGAGCAACCTTGGGGAATTCACGTTGCTCCGACAATGCTGCTTGTAACGAAATAGTCGGCGTTGACAAAGAGTTCGATTTGTTCTGGTTTCCGCTTGTTTTACTGAATGGTGCTGTTATCTTTCGTAATATTCATAATAGTGTCCAAATAAGAGTGGGGCCTAATGACAATGACCTTTCTCGAACGTTGCAAACGATATTGATGACCTCAAATTTTTTTTGTTGCATTTTCTACCCTATTTGTGTTTTGTTGCATATATATTTGCAATTTTCTTTTTACCGGCTTTTTTATTCTAAATCTCGCATGGAATAAATCTTGTAGCTACAAAAGTATCTGAATCTGAATCTAAAAATTATGTGTGGTAAATGTGAGATAAAAATGATGGTAATTGTTTGCAACTCTACGTCTATAATACCGTTCATTATGTTGTCATTCTTCATTATGCAATGTTTACAATCACTTATGAACTCTAATTTCATTCTTATTATTTTAATGTATGATTCATTTTTGATCAACTCGTTTACAGTAATCTCTATCCGTGTCCGTCTCATAATGCCAATTTTTCCACACCCAATCTACGGTTTATCAAAGCCGGTAGTTGTGTTGATGACAATTGAGTTTTAATGTATTTTTTCATTCATGGATTTAATTATCTATATAGGATGATGAATGGAAATATTACCAACAAATTATTGATACTATTTAAAAAAAATGCAGTAGTCAACTCATTAGTATGTCATTTTGAGAGACAGTTCTAGGGCAAACCGGAGCCACGTGATATGACTTAAGTCAGTGCTATGGCTTTACAAAAAGGCTGATAAAACTCTATTGATTTATCTTTATCATATTCACGCTGAACAATCAAATCTCATTAAGCGTTTGTAACTCTACTGCACAAACTTTAACAATCTAATTGCCGATTTTCAGCTCCAAATCCAAAGCAATTGCGTATATGTCTACAAGAATATATATCATTCGAAAAATAAACCATCACTTTTAAAATTTAGAATCTTGGGTCTAAAACAAAAAACTTAAACCGGTTTCGTAGGTAAGGGTGGTCTTAAACAAGCCTATTATGAATAAAAAACTTTAAAAGTTACATTAGTACATTGTAATGTTTGCAAATGCTGCAATAACTACCACTCGGTCGTCTAGATGTCAGCCGCAGATTGTGTCTGAATAGGCCATTATATCAGCTTTATGGCCGGAATTCCCTAACTCGCTGAACGTCTTTATTTTATCTCTTTTATTGTTTTTAATTTTAGTCGACTTGTGGAAAATGTTTTGTTTGAAAATGAACTAGACTTTTCATGAAACGTTTCATTGTTCAACTTCAATTGGAATTTTAAAAACCGGCTTGGTTTAATAGAACGTTAAAAGGTTCGATCATTTGCTATATTAGACAAGTAATTATTTTTTTGTAATCCCAAAACATGTCTGTCAAGTAACCAGCTCATGTTTTTATTTTTACCGTCCAAAACAAGCTACGATCAAGCCGCACTAAAGTTTGGTATTTCCAAAACATTCGGATCCAATTAAACTAAGTCCGGCTGACAAATTTATAGCCATTTTTATTGGCAAACTCTATACAACTACAAGAATTCCAATAAGTCTTGCACGGACGCGGTATGCGAAAAGGTTGCAAATTCCAAATTGATTTCGTCAGTTACTTTGATTGATGTGCATAGCTAGCGATATGTTTGGTGTTAACGTCTGTTGAAGCATTCACAAAATGAAGATAAAGGTTAGTTCAGTCCAATAGATCCACCCAGAAAACTGATGAAGGCTCAGCCTCGGAATTAGGTGCGAGTCGACCTAACGGGTAAACTCAACTCACTTGATACTGCCCACTTTCACCCTCCATATTTAGTCAAATGTCACTGTTCGTATACAAAACAAAAGCCGCACTCACACAATCACCTGCAAGTCAGTTGTCAAAGCTGAGGTTGATGCACCTTTGACGTCGCGTCCATGTCAAAAGTGAGGTTAGGTTGCGCCGGCGCCGGCCGGCCGCGATCGAATTTCGAATCCGCGATTTTCAATTGTTATTTTCACTGACAATTAATAAAACACTTTATGTTGATAGCATTAGGACTGGTAGTCGAGGTAACTATGTTGGTTTGTGAACTGAGTTTGCACGTTTTTTGGTAGATGAGTGCGTGTGTACGTCGGATAGATCACACGGGCACTGAGCGCGGCGGCTGCGCATGGAGGCTCTGGCTGAATGAACGCCTGCGTCACTACGGGAAGTACGCTACTAAATTAATATCAAATTATTAGATCTGACATCGGAACTGTGTGTTTCTATACGTCATAACTAACACAATTAAGCTTTTGACGTGCGAAATAGAAATTAAAAAGTAATAAGTTAATGTCAACTTTATTGTGGAGCGATAAACAATATCCTGTCCAAAATTTGAATCGAGTCGCGAGTACTTAATACAATTAACTTCAAGGCCTTTGATTTAAAAATAGAATCGATAGTACTAGAACTTATAGGTAAGGCAAGTGATTGTCCAAATTTAGTGCTTAATGCTTACCTATTTTTGGCTATGGTAAATTATATCTACCAAAAAAGTGAGTTAGTGGCTAAACGCGGACCTGTTCACGATAAAAAAAATAGATTATTTATAAATCAATGCAACATTAATTACTTTTAAACTCTAGTTTTTGACATAAACGTTTTGACATAAAAAATATGTTCTTGCTTTAGATAATTATACTCGCAGAATCATTATAGATTTCCAAAATGTATCGCTGGCATTAAAAGCTCTATCGCAAGACGTGTACCAAAACAAATCCATAAAATCAGCATCAATCTGTTAAATTTTATTGATTATACATACATACTCGTAACCATGACATCACCGTTTATTAAAGATGGTTAAACCATTTATGATTAAACCGGATTTAATATCCGATGCATATCCTATGTTAAGTGGCGGAAAACTCGAGGGAATTTCGGTCCCAGCCACCTGCAGCTTCGTGCTTGAGACAGTCGTGGCCACCGCGATTGTTCGCTGACGTCATCAACATACCTTCCGCACTTCATTCATACATACTACTTCACCAACACAAGTTTTAGCACAAGGCCGAACGAGAGAGCAATATCTACGTGCTCCGTCTCACGTATCTAATTAAAATTCGTTCTGCATAATCTACCGCATTTTTGTTATTTATTTATGTATATTTTCTGGTATATAATTCAGTTTTTCTGAGCGTCCCGCCGCTCTATACAAAAGACATCAACGGGGTGCCTCGGAAATTTGCCTTTTTACCTGTTTATATTAATATGAATTGCAGTTTAAAATTGGCAGGAGAATATAAAGTTATGTTTATTGACATCTTTACTCCATATACAGCTTTTATTTATGTTAGATATTAGTAGTAAAGAGTCATAGTAGGTTTTTAAATAGTTGATATCTACATAATTATTTTGTTCAATAAATTATAATATTACGTCTTTGTCGCAATAGTAATATATTAGTAAGGTTACGTATGTTATAAGGTGTATTTACCTAAATGATTAGGTAATATTAGCTAATATTTATGTCTACTCGATATTTTGAACGTTATATGTATTTATGTATTATAGTTATAGTAATGGCTATTCTAAATACATTAGACCAAAATAATTGAAATCATGAATTCTAAAACCAATTTTATCATAAATTTAGTAATTAAATTTTGGAATGAAGTTGTTTTTAAGCAGCTACACACTGTCTTGTAATTCAGCAGTATACAACTACCATTGAAACTATAGAAATATATAATACATCTGAACCAAGTCTCTACATTCCTTAATTCAATTTAATTAACCAATTACGCATACAAAGTAATAAGAAACAGAAGAAAAAAACTAAAGTTAGACAATCCTAGAAAAACCAAAAACTTCAACAAGTCTCAAACCCCACAAAATTCTCCCCTATCCCAGACCAGACATAACCAAAATAACCTACCGTGAGTATCAAGTATTGCACCTACAATATTAACTTCCATCTATTTATAGTCCGTGTTATGTAAGTGGGAATGCCACTGACTAACGCAGCCTTGTCGCAACCCATTCATGAGCGCTTGTCATATGTCTCAAAAAATAATTGACGACCAATAATTGAAGAGCAAATATAATTTACCGAGCGATGGTATCACCTTTTTAGAAATGACAAAAAGATAATACGAGTGTTTAACTATATATTATTTTGGACATCAACTCAATTGACTTTTATTTATCGCGCTGCTGGAATAACAGATCAAAGGGGGATGAGGCAGTATTCCAACATGCTGGTCAAGTGCGGGTTGGTGGTTTGATTTCTGGGCAATGGTTTCCTTCACTTAGCACTTAGCAAGTGGTAAAGAAAAGCTATCTAGGCAAAGGTATGGGCATAGGAAAAGCTAGGTTGAGTTACTATAATTTATTCTTACACTTACAGCGTGATGGAATACATTATTAGTACATTATATAATAATATACATGCCTGATATTTACGATGAAATCTTTAGGATAATACATGCAGTAAAGAATGGATAAGATAATCTATAATATATACATAGATAAAACAACAACAAAGACACGTGTAAGTAATAGCGTCATTTCGTGAAAGTCAGATAAAATCGTTACCATACCGTGATAAGGGCACCGATATGGTTAAAACTGATAACAATAGGTATAGATAACGCCATATTTTACAATACATATTATAGCTAGGATTGGACAAGTCTTAAGATAGAATTATATGCAATTACATTTTTATCGAAGTTGTAAATAAAATGCTTATTATTTGTTGATATTAGACAATAAAATAAAACAAGCGAAAACTTAGTCCAGTATAAAAAATTTTAAAGAGTAGGTACAGCAAAATTTTACCTATTCCAAATTGATAGATAGATAGATAAACTCTTTATTGTTCACACCAGAAACACTAATAAACACACACACACACACTATTTCACTATTGCATACTTAAAAAAAATATCGACGAACTAATTTGAACTCTATGCCCTAAAAACATAACTCAAATTGGCTTGCAGCATTTGCAGATTAAATGCTTGTATTTCTAAAATGGATACCACGTATTAATCTTCAACATTTACAGCGCTGGTTATGTCTTACTCGGTCATTAGAGTTAAACCAAATCTTAAAATACCAAAAACAAAATAAAACATGGTTTAAAAAACTTACAAAATTTTATCTGCGGTCAAAATAATACATTCAAAATGAGTTTTCTTGTTAAACCAGGAAAATATAAGATTAAATAAAGATGCAACAGGTTTTAGGATGACTTCATATCATAACGTGATCGAATGCACGCTATCTTTAGTGACGTAGATAAAGATAGACCAGTCATAGGGTTTCATAGTAAGCAAATTTCTTAGAATTTTCTCTACGTACGGGTAAATCAAAGAATGGAAACTGTTAAACATATTAAGTGTAAATAAATGTTCTTTTTAAACATTAGGATTTTCAGAATCTATTGACGTAAAATAAATCAGTAATGTTCTTTGATAGTGAGTACTATTCTTTGAAACTTAAATAAAATAAAATGATAAAATAAAAATAATTTAAAAGCACTAAAATCAACATATTTTGTAGCACTAAAATTGTTTGCATCTCTTTTCTTTTAGTCTTGAGAGAAAAGGATGACACATGTTTAGAGCTGTTAAAATTAGTTTAGTTTCATTTTATGTATTGACTACATTATAAATACAATACAAATACTTTTATATAAATTTAGCATACCTCTTAATTATAAGAAACCAAATTATAAATTTTTATGTCAAACAAAAAAAAATACTCCATAGTTTTCCATTCACAAAGAATATCACTTTTTTAAGGCGTGGCGTAAAAATATTAAGTGTTAATTACCTGATAATAGTAATCTTTCGAAATCCAACCTCCAAAATATCCAACATTGTTGTGCACCACCATTTCGTAACTTGTAATTTTCCAAAAAACTATAAAATACCGACAATTAATCTGACAATAAACCACAGTTATTTTTTTAATTTTCAAGTGTGTATGTACTGCATGAATGTCAACTAAAGAATAAGTGTCAAGTAGCGAGCATATCGCATTTATTGTGAAGAATAATTTCGTTTGACAACTTTATCATTTTTAAGCCAAAGTTCGCAAGATAAGATTACTGCGCAGTTATCGACGTGCCCTTTTATGGGTATCCGATGCTTGCTTGATTTCGAACGAGGTTTATTCCTATTCTTATTCGAAATGGGGTATTATTCGACATGGGAGAGATGGTGTTCCGTAAAGAGTGCATTGTGCTTTTCCCTTGCCAACGGTCAGCCAAGCCACCCCAACTAACCTGATATAAATCGCAATTATGCTGATTAAAATATATTTATCTTTTGTATAGAGACTTACTACCGCTTTGAGGTTTATAGCGGTGCCATGATGGTGTCAAAGTACGTTTTAGTTCGAAAACAGTGTAAACAAAAAAAAACATACAGTCGAATTGCGAACCTCCTCCTTTTTTGAAGTCGGTTAAAAACCCGTGATTTTCACCAGTGTGTTAGTTGGGCAACTTCTAGAAATGCAGTAGTGAGGTTTTGGGTCTTTTTGTTATAACCAGAAAACAAAAATACGTATTTGATTTAACTGAACATTGCTAGGTGTGGTGAGAATGGAAAATTACAAATTGCTCAGAAAATTTACTCGATTTATACTAATTGTCTATTCAAGCAGTAAAAATCCTTTGTCAATAAGGAATATTAAAGAGCTACGAGAAAAGCTACGAGAGTATTCAAACGTAGCCATAGGCGTAGACTTCCCGTAGCTATCCCGTAACGTCCCTCAAAATGCTACGGCACAAATTGTTATCAGATCAATTTAAGTTCTGGCTAAGCATTTTACTTTTGTTACCGTATCTTTATAATACACGGACTGATCTTAAGTTTGTGAGAAAAACGTATCAGCTATTGAAAAATTGAATAGTATCCTTGCATGTTAAGTAGTTTGAGACCGGTCTATTGGCTTTTCAGATTCAACCACTTACTGGGGCTTAATCGAACCGTTAACTAATTAATCGCATTTAAAAAAGAAAGACGTCGAGAAGAAGAAAACTGGTTTTTGGTGAATTTGACTCGCTTACTTAAGTGGTTTGGAATTTGAAACTTTAACTTTTACTAAGTCAAAACATCACAAAAACGTGTTAATTTTTCCAACGCGGTCTTATCAAAGAAAACTAGCTTAATGACTAATTACATACAGTTAAGTACTAATTAAAACGAAGCTACCTATAAGATATTTAACCTTTTGTTTACTATTATCATAAGACTAAGTTATCGTAGTACACGAATCAGCGAGATGATTCAAGAGGACCAATATTCCTTATCTCGTCACTCTAATGTTAATCTCAATTGCAATGAAAGGGACAGAAACAATAATCTGTTGCCTGATCAACCTCACAGCTCCAATATTAGCAAAATGATCGTAGTTCTAACATGAGATATGTTCTAGTTTCTTTACAAAGTTTAAGAGGTCGATGTATTCAAAACAAATAAATTAATGTCACATGCGACAAGTTAGTAGATAGATTATAATATTAATATCATATATAACAATGTCTGGTCTTACAAATTTAGTAAGAAAAGTCATATTTGACTGGTTGAAGCTGGGTTTCGATTTTAGAAAGACAAATCGGTGTATGTTTGTTTGAATGTTTGATTCCTTGTCCGACAATAACTTACATATGGCTCATTCGATCGTCATGAAATGTTTTAGGCAAATACTTCATTGCAATACAATTTTAAGTTAAACAACAATTGCTATTAATTATTTTAATTTTTTGATTATGAGCAAAATCAGGCGAGGAATTTCAAATCATGACTTTATTGCAAACAGAAACTTTAACTCAATAAAATTCTACGCGAATAAATGCAAAGACAACCAACCAAAATTTGCAAACGGATTATGCTATACATAAGTTGAATATCAACGCGCTTAGTTCGGTGGAAAACAGTACAATAGATCTCGCAATATGGCTGACAGACTACAAAATATGCAAATTGTATAGCATATCATGCTAGCTATGCATGAATTTTAAATTACATGTTTATAAGTGCAGGTGATTATTTTGTTTTCTTGTTAACATATTAATTGAATTAGATGTTTAACTTGTCATGAAATTACTTTTTTTTTATTTCTTACTTTTCCTTTGATTTTTACAGGGCAGCCTACCCTTTCTAAAAAGGAATAAATAATTATACGGGTTACTAAAAGTTAAGCTTTAATTTAATTTGCCTTGTTAGTTTGAATCAAATCTTGGAATTGGAATTTTGAACCACTTTCCGAAATATAATTAAGTTTTTGGTACGCCTGCGTAACTTCGATGACAAAGCAACACAAGCTTGTTTTTTAAAAGCTATTTTAAATATCCTGTGTTAGCAAAAAAGAAAAAAAAAAACAAGAAACAGCTTAACGAAGAACAATCTTTGATAAGCTTTTTTGACCGCCATCTTGCTTAAAATACGCTTGCTACTGTGCGCTATGCGCTATATATGCTTTTTTTATGTAATTTTGTGACGAGACGAGCAAATCGCTTGCCTGATGTTAAACGTCACGTTTGCCCATAACAGGTCTGCGCTACTCAGAATTTTGAACTCGCAGAATTCAAAACCCTGCGTGGCACAGCACTGCGCTCGTCACCCTGAGATATAAGTTGTTTAATCTCCCATTTGCCCTGTAATTTCACTGGAAACAATGCACTTCCAACCGGAACACAGTAATGTTTGCACATTACTGCTTGGCGGTGGAATAACTGGCAAAGGTGTGGTACTTCCCCAGGCGCGCTCTGCAAAAGAGCCCTACCACTACAAAAAGTTATGTAAGTTATATATTATATATACTCGTATATAGCTATGTAAGTTAGTAACAGCAAGAGCTCAGGTTCTGCACAGGTAGTCTAGCGCGTTTAGGCGTGGACGGCTGGTGAAGGGGACCGGTTCTCAAGGTCCATGGTTTTCCCGTCGTCTCGAGATTATTTTCAACTCTTGTTGTGATACTGTTGTCATGTTGCTTTTGTTTTGTTTAACTTTGTCATTTTGATTAGTTTTAACTAAAATTTTATGAACTGACTCATGGTAAAGATTTGTTTTATATTTTCCTCATTATCATTTTGAATCAGATATAAAATACAAAAATATTATTCGTTTAAAGAATAAAGACTGGACTATGTAAATACTACATTTGAGATTTGATTTAATTGAGTGATAAACTATATCGTATACTAGGTACTAATATCTGTATAAATAACTTGATGGACAACTTTGCTCACAATGAGTTGGCAATTAAATTAACTTGTCATGTATAATAGCACAGTTATGGTTATGTATTCCTGTTGCTACACAGGCGCTGATATCTCTGCCGACTCTTGGCAAAATGCCACATGGCTATACCTTTCTGCCATTAAAATTCAATAGAGTTATTCTATTATTCATGGTAAACTAAAATTAAACTTGTAATATTACAAATTACAACCAATTTCGTCATGTTTTTTTAAATTAATTATACTCGTAGTTTTATTGCAAGAGATAATTGATTTAGATAATCTCCAATAATAAAGATGAGTTCAACATACTAATATTATAAATGTGAAAGTTTATAAGTGAGGGTGTGAATGTTTCTTACTTTTTACGGCTTAATAAATTTTTGCGAAATTTGAAATGGAGACAGACATCACAGCTATGTATATAAACTTAATAAAGTGGAAATATTAAGAGAGGACTTTTATCGTGAGGGAAGTTGTAAATATCCGACAATCGATATGCTTTACCGACTTGAAATAAATAGAGTTAAAATAAAATATGTACCTATTTATTTTTTAGCATATTTTTAAGTGAAATCTTTTACTAAAAGAGTAACAACAGCAGGCTTTTTTACTATGTTTAACAGGGTACCCTAGTGGAAAGCTATGAGTGTGAAACATTATTTATTGTTTATCTAACAATGTTTTTCGTAAATTTTGAGAAATAACTACATCCATTTTTTGCTAAATCTATGAAGAGGCAAAGTTAGTGGCACTCGAGACAGCACTCGTTTAGAACAATTACTTCGCAGACTGTTAATAATTACACGTGTTATAGCAGGCAAGGTCGTTCCAAACGTAACTTGTGACGGCAGTTCCCTTTCACCACCACGATTGGTCTCTCAGCATCTTAGCATAGTCACTCGATACTTAAAATCGATATACGCCGCCCACTGGCATTATTCGATTATTTTATATCGAGTAAGCTTGATTTGTGGCTCGTTAAATGTTAGTCGGTTGATTTGTGTGAGCTTGCTGTGCCCTATGCGGCCACAGATGGAGTAATAGTTGGCGACGCTTTATTTAGATTCCTTTGTTCTAGTTTGGTTTTGCATGTGACTTTATTTTGTAGCTTAAAGGAGGTTTTGGGGCTTGAATTTTAGTCAAAGCTGTTTTATTCTTGCATTTTTTTTGGAAAAATAAAAAAATATATGATTTACAGAATAGACGGATAATAACTAAGAGCAAATAAGGAAAGCAGAACTAGTAAATTTTTATATAACAAAACAGGCTTCTCAAGCCGAACACCTGATAGTAGAAATACACGAAACTTCGGTATTTTTCCTATATTTTACTCAATAAATTAGCATAGAGCTGTCGTTTGCATATTCTACGGTGTTAATAATACCAAAAATATCACTTCACGACCTGTTGACGCAAAATACTGAGTTCAAATGATAATTCTGCCCATTTTTGTGAAACTGAGAATGTACTGACAGTCTTTGCTGAAATGATTATGAGCAACTAGGTGCGACATACGGTTTCACCAGATACAGATACTGCAGGAACCGCTATTTTTTAACAAAAAGGTATGAAAAAAATGAATAATAATAATCAAGATCAAAAATCAAAAATAAATTATGAATTAGGATTTCGATAGTTAATCGGTGTCTTCTAGACAAGCGTGCTACACGTAGACCGCATCATTGCTTACCATCAGCCGAGATGGCGGTCAAACGCAAACCTAAATGAGACGGAGGCCGAAAGAAAACCTATCACTAAATTAAAAAAAAAAATAGACTAAACTATTAACGTTACCGAATCCATAAAAAGCATTTTTTTAAAAAAGCTTTTTTCGAAGCTACTTTGTTACTTCAGCAAACTAAATACCTATTTATACTTGGCACAAAGTAAAGCAACGCCTACTTAACCGCGTTAATAGGCCTCCAAATATTACAAATCACGTAAACTCTGACTCATTTTCCACAGCCTCTAGAAGGGGTTTGCAAAATTGATTCTTTCATTTTCCTGTTCTGACTGGACTCGAATTTGGACGAACTTTCGCAACTCAGTGAATCAGACGCGGCGAGAATGGTCAACGATTGCTACTGGACTGTGATGGGAGAAAGAATGGATGCGGTGACGCTTGAAGTTGTTTCCATTGCGATTTGATCAATTTGGACTAAATTAGTTGTTTTACAATATGTTTGAAAACGCGAAGGCAGAGGACCGCCAAGCCCGGATAATACTCTACAGACAAGAGCAACGCTCTAAATTTTTCTTAAACATACAAAAAGGTCTCTTTTTTGAAATTAAAAGCAAAAAATTAGGTAGGTACTAAATCCAATCAAATGATCAGTTAACAATTTAGTTGTTTAGAAAAAAGTAACATGCAATGTCAATGTCATCCAATAACATGACTTTAGTGACCCTAAATTGTCCTTGCGTTTACTACATTGTGTAATTATATTAAAAGTAAATTATCCTAACACCAAATTGCTTATTTTGCAATTTTAAATTAGGACAATTTGATGTGTGATTGCTATAAGTATATACGAGAACATATCAGAAGGAAACAACAATTACCACTTATTATTTTGGTGTTATGTCAATTCATTAATCGACATAACACCAAAAAAAAATTAAATATAAACCAACGTACTTTAAAAAAAAATCGTTTTACTATCTTTCTACATGCCACATCAAAACATTAGCACATCCTCACAATATTTGGATTCACGTAACGTCAGACCGTCCTCGACACGAATAGAAGAGAAAATCGCCAAATAATGGGCCCTATTCTCTTTTGGCTTCTGAGAAACAGTTACGACGCATGACTGAAATTCTTCACACATTTTTTTATCGCGAATTAGGCCGCGTTTGACCAGCTCGCTTGCTGGTCAAACGCCAACAAAAAAGCCACGATAAACCTAGTCGAAGATGAAACATACAAACGTAGGTTAGAGCCTTAGCCTTACATAATAATTATTTACTCTGATCTTTAACGAAAGAAATGATCTTGAAAGATTTTTACCGTACTATGTTTTGAAAAAAATTAAATTGGTAAGACATTTCCACCCCTAGTTGTTATTGTTTTTTATGAGTTTACTTGTATGTCTTTGTACAAAAACATTTGCGCAAATATACTTTTTTATGATTGTTAATGGCTTGAATAAAATTGACAAAACATCATCTTGAAATCTTAGTTTAGTATTGTTATAATAAAAAAGTGTTGTAGCACCTAACAAACTATACAATTCTACTACTTATATGTATATTTCTTTGAAAAATATAAAGAATAGGATAAAGTTTTAATCAGAAAGCAGTCAAGCAACGCTTTAAATAAACAAATACGCAGAATTTGTCCACCGGTTCGTAGCTTTTAATAGAAATAAAGTAAATCAAAGGTTATTAAGAAAATGCGACAGACCGTGGACTGAGACGAATCGGCCAGCGGCGCTTTGCAATTATACCTCCAACCAAAATAAATAGCTCATTTATCTGGCTCATTTCAATTTGATTTCTTTATTCTATGATAGAAGATTATAAATAGCCGTAAACAATTTGGTTTATGCAAAAGAATGGAAATTATAAGCTGTATTTAAAGCGCAGTAAGCTTAACGGAGCTTTTGGGAACCGTGGTTTTTCTAAAGAGGACAGTTTAAAATTTTGTGACCTCGAAGCCTTGGTGTTTGTACACGTGAAAACATTTTTGAAATACATATAATTATACTCGTATGTCGGTTTGTGTTGTTTAATAGTCGAATCTATGACAAACTTGTATTTTGAGTGGAGATGTGGGCTGCATGCGATGTGCGACGCGTTCTCATGGTGGCCATTGGTTTGTTCGATTGGAAAATTTAAAAATGAAAATCATTAAGAAAAGCGCCACCTAGTTCCAATTACTTCAAACTAAATCATAGCTCGTTAGTAATTTTTCACCAACCAACTCTATACTTGGTTAGTGAGAAACCTATGTACGTACCTTACAAGTTAATAAATGAAAAACTACGTTATAACTTACCTATTGCTAGTATTAATCGATGCCTAAAACCGTAATAGTTTTATCAAAACTAGGAACTCCAAATCTTAATGTTTATTATGTATACGTGCGGCCCAATCACTTTTTAATAGCCGTTTTAAGGGCACACAATAATATTAAACAGAATAATGTAATTTAAATAAAGTAAAGTGAACTTTAATGTTATGACGTGCGTAATTTACCCATGAAGTTAACGATTTAACGATTAAATTTAAACTTTAATGTCCAAGTTATAAGAATTAAAGTCGTTCAACGGTGCGTATTACTGACTTTAGTACGAGTAAAAAACTGCATCAAAAATAGCCGACACCTAGACTGTTCAATATCAACTGTATCAGCGAGGGTATAGAGTTCAAAATCGAATTGATTTGTTATAATTTCTACAGACTGGCTGATCAGGTGGCCTTCGAAGGGATCTCTTCCGAGTTCTTGAAGTTTAAAGCGGTTATTCGTGTATCAAATACGACGCACATTGTATTGTTTACAATAACTGGTTTTTAATACTGGTCGAGCGTGAGCGAAATTACAGTACTTCAGTTAGGCATACTCTACAATTATTGAAGATTCGATAAGATTATATCTACTTTTGCTACCTGCTCTGTAATTTGGGACAAAATGTCAACTGCAGCGTAATACAAAAATCTCATTGATTTTTTAAGGAAATAATCCCAGACGTAACAAAGAAGGTGGCAAGTATTTTGTATTTTATCAGTCCATGCGGTATCAATAAAAAAAATGAATTTTGTTTTTAAATAAAGTGGCAGAGTTTATTTTTGCACATATTCTATTGTTTTATTATTTACTAAACTGTGACGAAAGAATCTATTCTGACAGCAGAGGTATAGAAAAATGTTAAAAATTAATTTTTTGTATTGTATTTAAAAATCTTTATTATCAGACACAGTACAAAATAGTAAAAAAAAGAGTAAATAGCAATAATATTAAACGGTAATCGTATTGTATGAATTTTAACAGCCTAAAGACAATCCAATTATCCACACAATACACATTACACCTATTAATATGCGTTGCCAAGTCCCTTCGGGTATAAATTTATGTGCGCCTGTGTTACGCGGAAAAGACGTGAGCACATTTCTGCGAGCTAAACGGAATAAAATTGCATTTATATGAATAATATAACTAAAATATCAAATGCAAATTTAAATTGTATTGATTGTGTTAACATTAAGTACTTATTATTGTATTGCAATGATGACTAGGGATTTTTAGCTAAATATGTAATATCTTATGATTTATTGGATACACTAGCTGATGTTCGGAAAGATTGGTATTACTCAGACTTAGGTCTTTCAGTTTTGGGATATTAAAATATAGCCTATAGACCCTTCTATAGCTTTCCATGGTCGATTTTCTTTAGTCGGATTAGTTGTTAGTTGTCAGCTGCTGTTGGAAATTACCCTTTACATGCATACATGCTCAACATACATGCATACACACATAATAATAATATTACTAAAGATAATATTGTATTAAGCTCTAAATTAATTAAACAATTATATATTTATTTAGAATCGTAGATAAATATTATTTGGGTAATCATTCTGACCGGCTAATATTTAGTTTAGATAAACATTGTATCTAAGACAAAAGGAGGAAAATGTTAATATTGAATTGATGACCTTAATTAAGAGTTTCAAATTATACTAATAGGTGTTCTTCGAGACTATTGTGTTGTGGCTTTTTTAGGTCATAAAAATCATTTCTATGAAGTTTTGAGCAAGTCGCAGAAAGTAGGTAAATCTATACTAATGTTTTAAGAACAGTAAATAATATTTTGTATACGTGTGTTTATTATAGAGGCCGTGATAAAAGGGTTATCTCCGAAACAACGAACTGTTCCGATTTTTTAAATTATTTCACCAATGGAAAGCTCCACTTTCCCTGAGTGGTATAGGCTATATTTTATAACCCCAAACCTGCGAGCCCGAAGACCGAACACCACCGGGTACAAAGTTCGAACATCAGTAGAGTTAGTCATTTTCTAACCGACTTCAAAAAAGGAGGAGGTTATCAATTCGTCTGTATGGTTTTTTTTTTATTATTTTTTTATGTTTGTTACCTCATAACTTTTGACTGGGTGAATCGATTTTGATAATTCTTTTTTTATTAGAAAGCTGACGCTTCCCATTTGGTCCCATTTCAATTTAGTCCAGTTGTGATAATGGTATCCATGAGAAAACCATATAAGTCTTAAATTTGCATTAAGTACGTGCGCGACAAATAGATGAATAACTCAATAGTCGGTCTTTTGAAGTCGGTTTTTGTTTTGTAAAAGTAATGTTCTAGTTGACAGCTTTCTTAGAAGTTCTCTTAAATTTTGATTTAGTCATTCTTCAGTTATTCCTCCAATTTCTTAGAAAACGATTTAGAAGTTGATTCTGTCAACTGACAATTTGTATTTTCCAATATTGATAGTTTTTTGTATTTGAATACCGCAAACGCAGTTTTTGTAAATTAGTAGAAAACTGGTTTTTAATCAAATTTTTGGTCGTATATTATGTCTATTTCTTTATTAGTATCAGCAATTAGCAGCTATATGTGAAAGAGAAAAGTCAACTTAAATTTGTCGAAATAAAATAAATGGTAGGTATATAGAAATAAAACACGAGTTATTCTTAATTATTTTGATACTACCTGCGCCCCGCGGTTTTATCCACGGAGTAATATAAAACGGCAAAGACTGTGAAGGTAAAGAGTAGCTTATATCTTTTTATCTTTTTTTTTTCATGGCATCCCCGACACAGGGAATCCTAGTGGGGAGCTAGAGACAACTTGTCCGCAAAATTTCATGATGATCGGTTCAGCAGAGGAGTGAAAGCTCAGCAAACAAATAAACTGACTTTCGCATTTTTATATTATGTAATTTAATTTTAAATTTTGTGTAATTATTAATTTTAAACTTGAGTTATTAAATATAATTTTATCAATATTTTAAAAATATGACACGTTATGAATCAACCCGTTAGGGAGTTTCTACACTGGGCAGCAGAATCGCAGCGATTTGTCGAGAAAGCGTCTAATTGCCGTCGCTCTAATGACGCGCAACTGCACTCGTTATGCACTGCACTTTACACATCGACATACACATATAGGTAATATTATATTATACACCGACTGTTTTACATTGATTTTACCAGACAGTCGAATAAGAGTATTCAGGTGGAGAAAAGCTTGTTATGTTTTCCTGTTCTTAGGTAAATGTCATGCATGACCAATTCTTAAACTTCTGTCTCGTCGTTTTTATGTTTGGAGTTTCATACTGTATATTTTACTGTAGGGTTTTTTGTTTCTCTTACTTTTTGTTTGGCAAGACGCGGCCAAGAGCGCGTCACGCTTATAATCACTTCTTGAAAAAGATCACTGAATGTGATCAAAACTATAGTTGGAGTATCCAATTCAATCGCGTATTATGTCCCGTGTATTTATTTTTAATTATTTATTTTTCTTACAATATGTCAAATGAATATCCACATTTTACTTTTCTATTAATTTTGATAGTTCGAAACACTACAGAACAGTTCAGAAATAAAAACTTTAGAAAAAAAACCAAGACGTCTAACTCCTAGTCATATACTCATGAAACTAGATATAAATTACAAGTGCAGTAATGACGTACAACCACGCACGAGAGTATGTAGGCTGCTTTATATAGAACGTAGTTAGCGTTTAATGAATGAGAGATATGAGAACAAATTAAAGATTTCCTTTACGTTTTAATTACTTTTTAGTTATGTGATAAGATGCGCTTTAGATCCCAAGACTCTTGGGAATTTTATTACCTGACTAAATTGAATGGAATCCTTTTTTATGGTTTTATTGCAAAATAAGTTAGTTTTCTTTTTAACGATAGAATCTTAAATATATATTTTTAAATCCCTACGCAAATAGAACGTGTCTATGTATCTGTGTGTCGCATCGTAGCTCCGAAATAGACAAATCGACCGGACTTGGATTAAATATGGTGAGAAGCTCATACAAGGATTCCAAAGTACATTTTTATAGGAATTTTTAAATGGTCATTGTAGAATAGAATACGGAATGCTAGAAGTAAAAGTCTACTGCTAGTCTCTAAAGTATTTCACTAATTTTATATTTTTGTTTACATTTTTAAGTACCTAAATATTTCCATTTTTCCTCAAGCCTTTAAAAACGTGTTTCTTCCTAATCGTAAAATCAAACCAAAACCAGCTACTCATTATGACAAGCAATAAATATTAAATATTTTAAAAGCATAAAAACTGGACTAGTATATTATATTATCATAAGATAGGTATTAGGTACATTTTCCTCAATCAACCTCGTTTGTCCGTGAAAAGAATAGACGTAGCAGAATTAGGAACTAATCGCTTTCAATATTAAGCTGTTTGGAGTTTGAACTAGCTTCTGACAGTGCCCTCGCCCGCCACGTCGATTGACAAGTCGTACAGTTAAAATATAAATTATCTTACGGCCACGCCTGATATGATAACACACACATGGGCATGTGTTAACAAAAACGTCAATTTAAAACACTTACTACCATAAACTATGTCTTTACGTTACGTCATCCCTTTTTGTGAACATTAAGGTTGTAAGTTGTAAGTTTTTTAAGGCTTAACAGTGTTTTGTTTGTTTTTGTTATTTTTAAGATGGTATTTAATGTACAACATTATTCACTTGCTGCACAAGTGAACTGGAATTGGCTAATTATATTATTATGTAGATAAGAGTTGACGAGCTTATGGTTTTTTGAGCGTACTTCTTTCGCGAGAGAAGAATTGCGATGATCAGTCAACGGGCTATATGGTTTGTGCCTATCAAAGTCCCGATAAAGGCACAATTACTATTAAAATATTACCTAGATTACGAGATTATTTATAAAAAAAGATATGTTATGGAGTCTTGAGTGTGTATTACACTTGATTGCTTCGAAAAATTGAATGATTTGAATTGAAGTTGACGATGATTGGCGTTTGGATGTGTCGCCACTTTCCATTATATAACCAAAAGTATTGCGCATCGCAACGCGCCTTAAGAACTCTACTACAACTTTGATCAAAAAGTACAAATTTCTTGTTTTATTTCAGTATTGAAAGGAAAATGTATAAAGCAATTTCAAAAAATATGGAACAGATCTTAAAATTTACTTTTTAAGTTTTGGTTGGAGTGAAATGGATCAAAATCAAATGCTAAGTCCTTTAGGGTCTCTATATCGAACACAAAAGATAGTGCCATCATATTTAAAGTATATATTTATCTATGCGCAGGTCACGTGGTCTCTATCAGTTTATTTAAGGTCACAGGGGTCATATGACGCACATTGGGGGTCATGATAACCAGTGATAGCACGTAGAATGTACAAACAAACAATTTTTACGTTAATTTCTTTGTTTGTAAAATGCAAATTAAAGATTAGTCGTTGCGGTCGGTAGCTGAAATCAAACATTCCAACAACATCGCAGCTTTTTTCGACGCAGTACCACCAAGGCGTGACTAAAATGCCCCTAGCGACTCCAAACAGCGACCGCAGCGCCAGCGTAGCGCTCTCCGGTACTAATACCTGTTACTGCGTCTCGGATACTTACTCGCTTTAAATAAAGCTATTTCCAATCTCCTCACAGGCAGGGTCGTGCACGATGAATATTTACCCACTAAAATAAGTATTAAACGCTTCCATGTAGCTTATATTATGAAAAACTGTGCACGTTTTATGTAAATACTGCGAGCGCGAGCGAAAACTAGAAAGTTTACGCACACACGCGCGATCACGTACAGACGCGAGCGTGTGTGCGTAACCGGCTCGGTTTCATAATTTAAAATCACATTAAAACATTCAACGTGTACACATTTTCAATTTAGTTTTTGTCAAAACTCACCGTATCTGTCTCCTCAGCGAAACCGGTCTCCCAAAGCATTGTCAGTATAACAGAGTCCAACACGAATCACTTCAAAACGTTCAATGTAAATACAAGATAATATTCGTGCGTTAAATATCAGTCCATATCGCGTCGCGTCTAAAGAAAGCTCGCTTTCCGCGCTTTATTTTCTTTTTGAGGAAAAGTGAGGTGTGGCGCGTAGCGTCCGCAGCGAGTCTCGACAGAGTATGCGCGTGCGGCGGCTCCGACGGCGCTCGAAGCCACCGAGCGCGCACGAACTCGCCCGACCTACTTTGTCCTACTTCGAAACGCTGTGGTCGAGCGCTGTTGTTTTTTTCGCATTTTCCGATGAAATTGTACCTGCTTATGTACATAGCATGTTCGTACCACATAGGCAGGTTGGCGGGACAAAAACTTGTTAAATGTACCTAGAGTGGTTATACTCGTCCCATATTGATCTAGCTTCATAATTTGTGGAGATAATGATATGACTGCTATGTTGAAGTGTCAAAGGTCGTGCCTTTCGATATTTGGCTGGTTTATGTATCTGAGAAACCTATGGGGTGCCCGCTTAGACTAAAAAAAATAATTGTATTTTTAGTAAAGGTTTTCACAGCTCACTTAAAAGTGAAACGCAACAGTCGTAGTTTATGATAACATAATTATAATGGCTATCAAAATAACATTTTGACATATTCAACTTATCTATTTTTATTATATTTTATGTTTTCCTTTGTATTTGGTGTAAGTATGTCTAATTATATAGACGTGCCTGTGAAAAAATGTAAAATACAAACTGAATAAAAAATTATAATAATATTGCTCAGGAGAAAAACAGTTACCTAAGCTTAAATAGATAGTTACGAGTATGTACATAAAAATATATTTTAACAAAACACTTGTCATAAACTTAAAATAAAATTACGAATCTTTTGTTTGAAGTTGGCTAGCATTTATAGTATTTGCCAAATTACCATGAAACCATTAATTTTAATTAAGCGTATACCATTAAACTGTTTCATAAGGAAAAACAAACTCCAAAAAGGGCAGAACAAAATTACCATACTTTCAACGTTGCATACAAAAACTTTTCGTAGAGACAGTAATTGCACACTATTGTTTGCTATCAATTATGTACTTTCGATAATAACTTACACAACAAAACTTGGGAAGTCCATAGTGCAGCTGCCGCAACTGGGAAATATGGACTTGCATCATTTTATTAGCGGCGCGGCGTAAATTTCGTTGCAAATTGTGTTACGGTTGTGAGATGTCTTAATCTTAATTAATACTAGGTTTTTGGATCAACTAATAAGGAGGCTAGAGGGATAAAAAGGAGACGGGGAGGGGCGGTTTATGATCTCATATAGCCTAGCTCTAGTCTTGAAAACGAATTTAATTTAATTTTTAGATTTCTGGCGAAATAAAAGACGAGATAAAATAACTTCAGAGTTTTTGGTATTTTAAGGGGTTAAAACTGAAAGTTTTCGAAATTCTCTGAATTAATGTACAAAAGCTTGTAGAGTCGGTTCTTTGAAAATGTTTCGATATCCTTAATTACAATGGCATCATCATCATAATCAACCAACCTTATCCACTAGGGACATAGGTCTCTCGGCAGGCCTAGTCAGAATCAGCTTTTTGCTTCCAAGGCGTTGCCTTACGTTACATATTATGTGTATTTACTCACTCCATTATAAAACTCTTCTTGTGGTAGGTATACGTCAGACTTAACCTTAACCGTCATCAATATTTAGATTCAGATTCGAATTTATTGCTTTACCGTACCCATTTAAGAGCGATGCTCTCGTTGATAGAGTAATTTCCTGATTTGGCGGTTTTCTGCTTGTGTTTTTACCTTCTCTTACGACATGACAACCAACCAAAGTAGGTATAAATAATTGGCTGACGAACGGACGGACGGATACCGGACTCTCACCATAAGGGTTCCTTTTTATTATTTTAGTACGGAACCCTAAAAAATGCCAACAAACCAACATTAGAACTAGCAGTTTTAAACTCTACGCGCTATAGTTACTTCTCTTGACACTCTTGTCGGTATTACGTAGCTATTACATATATCTTTTAATATCAAGTAATTTTACTTGAAATATTGTCTTTCAATCCGAGAACAGTATAAGTGCACTTCTGCTTGGCGGTTGCATTTTAACTAATATTATAAATTCAAAAGCGAATTCGTTTGTTAGTCTTTCACGCTTTAATGACTAAATCGATCATCATAAAATTTTATGTACATGTTGTCGGGGGTACAGAAAAAGATATGAGCTTCTTTTCATCATCAATATCATGTCCATTTCTCAGCATTCTGCGGGTGAAACCACAGTACGCTAGCTATTCATAAAAGTAGGGTACTTCCCCAGTTAGACTCTTTACTACTTAAACACTTCTGCTAAAGTACCTAATCGAATCAAAACTAAACTTCAAGTCTCTTCTTTTTTTACAGATATCCAGCATCTTTCCAACTACCCATACTTGTAAATTATACCTACCTAGTAAAATAGGTAGCGGGGCATAACCTTTTCAATTGTACCTCAATTCCATCCTGGTTTTATCCAAAATGAAATAAAAATGTTTACATTTCCAACTACCTCTTGCGGTTAATTTTATTCAACGCTATTTTTAGATACCATCTTCTTATTGCTATTTTGCTTGACTTAAGTTTATGGAAAAGTATTTTAGATCTACGACAAAAATGTATTGTATCTTGTTGTATTTATTGTACTAGCTTTGTACCCGGAGCTATGCTCGGCTTTGGGCCTCCCAGGTTTAGGCTTCTAAATAAATATAGACTATAGCGTTCAGGGACAGTGTAGTTTTCCAATGGTAAAATAACTTTTAAAATTGGACCATAAGTTTCGAGATTACCTTCTACAAACATATACAGGGTTATTCATAAAGGGTATTCTAAGCCGATAAGGGTTCATAGTAGGTAACTCATCGTTATGAACAACTTTTACTATAGGACAAACCTGAAGAATATAATATCAATGACACTCAACAAAATGTATGGAACAGCTGATTTTGTTTTCGCGAATTCCGGGTTGGTCCCATACTCATAGTAAAAGTTGTTAGTACTCTGTCTAATCCAGTTCCCATTAGCTCACTACAAAAGTAGACTGGGATAAACCAGGGTTTGTCCTTCCAAAAATACCCATAACAATACCAAAAAACAAAATCACGGAACAACTCGATTCTAAGAAATGTCAGCCGAATTATACCAGACGATCTCATCAACCATGCAACGGCCCTAGTGTCATAAGTTTGATCGATCGAGATAGCAGCAATGATGACGTCTCAATGAAAAACCTGCACCACACCTTACGTAATAGTTACTAGATACTGACAAATTTATCTGTGAAGTTGAGCGGGAGAGCCACTGTTGCTTTTTCTTTACAGAACGAACGGCCTTCCTTGAAAAATTGTAGTTACTCCATTTGGTCACTTCTTCATATACATAAGTTGGGCGTTTTAATACAAGGCTCATTGTAACAGATTATATTACTAACTTCAATTTTAAACTTGGTACAGATTACTCGAGAGTTACTACGAGAAACATGGACTTTTGTCATAGTTTATGCAATAGTTTTAGTAAATAATACTGCGTATTGTGAGAATAAGGAAATGTTGTGAAATTATAATGAGTTCGAGTAATTTGACCAGTGATTTCATCAGTAATTGCGTTTTAAAGCCTTAAAAATATGATAATTTTTTACTATGAAATATGACTGATATTATACAATAAAATCAGAGGTGTTATATTAAAACGGTTCAATGGTTAGGTAATAATACCTACTGAATTAAGGATTTGCCCGGTTACGATATACAGGGTTATTCATAAAGGGTATGCTAAGCCGAAAAGGGCTCATAGTACTCATCATTATGAACAACTTTTACTATGGGACCAACCCGAAATTCGCGAAAAAAATCAGTTGTTCCATACATTTTGTCGAGTGTCATTGACATTTTTGTATAGCAACTGATTTTTTTTTCGCGAATTTCGGATTTGTCCCATAGCAAAAGTTGTTCATAATGAGCCCCTATGAGCCCTTTTCGGCTTAGCATACCCTTTATGAATAGCCCCATATAAAGAAATTTGGTTTTAAAATTAAATAGATCGACCAATAGAACCGTTATAATGGTTTCCCGATCAAAACATATAGGTAAAGTTTTTTTTTTAGTTTCTCTTGTGCTGGTACGATGTTTGGACGGTACTACTAAAATGGTTAGTACGATTTATCAGTACTTCAAGAATTATTTTCTAAACTTACATTAATTCCGGCTAAACAAATTAAACAGTCAATCTAAAAATAGTTATCCAATAAAATTAGCTAATAATTGCATGTACTTACTTAATGGATCCGCTTTGGTTCTTACAATTTGTTTCTTACAGGAAAAGCCCAGATGAATTTGTAATTCAATGACTCTGTGCTATAAATAATGACATTTTCTAACTTACCGCAATACGGATATTGAAAAAATGGAGACCACAAATTATCATTTAAGCGTTTGATAAATACTACACTTTTTGTCATAACAGTTTATTGAATTATAATTTACCAGTAAGAGATGACTCAGGCTAAGTTTATCTGGAAATTGTGATACAATAGCGCCGATTTTGTTGTATTATCGTAGTGGTAGGGCTCTTTTGCAGAGCCCGCCTGGGGAAGTACGACACCTTTGCCAGTTATTCCACCGCCAAGCAGTAATGTGCAAACATTACTGTGTTCCGGTTGGAAGGGCATTGTTTCCAGTGAAATTACAGGGCAAATGGGAGATTAAACATCTTATATCTCAGGGTGACGAGCGCAGTGCTGTGCCGCGCAGTCTTGAATTCTGCGAGTTCAAAATTCTGAGTAGCGCAGACCTGCTATGGGCAAACGTGACGTTTAACATCAGGCGAGCGATTTGCTTGTCTCGTCACTCAATTACATAAAAAAAAAAAACAATAAAACACAAGTTTTAAAAAAGTGTGTTTAAACCACATCAGTCTTCGTGGCAAGATTTTGTTGTGAGCTTTGATTTTGATGTATTCAAAACCACAAATTGCAATTTTATTTTGGATAAAAAATGTGTTGACCCGCGTCAGTTTTCTTGGTAACATTTTATTGTATTCGAGTTTAGTTTGGTAAATTGTATAATACAACCAGAATCAACACCTTTGGTGTTATTTATAGTTTCTGATACAATAGTAAGAAATAATCGAAAAAACTTTTAAATTTGCTTTGTATATTTTTTCCTCAATACATATATCAAGAGTGGAAAATTTGTGCAGTTACTCGATTTGCTTAATTTACCTACACGCCACATAACCTGTATTTATCCGTCTTCTGAAATATCTTACAGAAAGGAGTACAATTTTACTAAAAAAAACTGCGTAAATTTTATGAAATTTTCCACTTCCGTCCAAATTAGAAGAGCTGAAACAAAGCTACCTATCTTTTTTTAATTCAGATATAGACGTGTTTTTGACCTCGCCTGATGGTAAGCCTGAGCAATTATGCGGTCCACGATGGAGCGCGCTTGTCTAGAAGAAACCAATTCAATCTCGACTTGAAGACACCCAGATCAGGGAACACCCACTCTAGCATCACTACTTGCAATACCAAAAAGTGTGAAATGAAATCCGCAAAGAGTAGGGTACCTACTAAAAATGCCTCGAGTATTGGAGACAATTCTAGCAGTTCAAAGGCAGTCGTGACCACTTAAAAAACATGCACAAAATGCAAAACCCGTTTCTCAAAACGCACGTTTCATTATAGGTATTTGTGAAATAATCGCGTGGCCTTTAAAGCACTTACCTACCTACCTACTTACCTAGACCAATTACAAATCTTGCAATGCACGTGCCCTGGGTTTATACTCCAGAAGTAATTTGCCACGCGCAAAGCACCCAGATCAAAAACTAGTGCCCTTTTCAATAGTTGTAAAGGTGAGGCTGCACTGCCTATCTGGTTTACTATAGCATAGCGTAGCTAAGACATACCACGACAACAAAAAACAGTTTGTAACCAATGAACGCTGAAACGACTGAACGGATTTACATGAAATTTGGAATGAAGGTCGTTCATAGACAGGTAAGTAGCCTATGTGCCATTCCCATTCCGGAAAACGCCGGTGAAACCGCAGGGCGTAGCTAGTAATTTATTTGTCAGAAGATTGTAAATTTTCTTGATATTTTCTTTGTATTGATCTGAGGCCACCAATAGATATATCTACATTACCTACCATATGGTCTGATGGTAAGAGACAGTGTGGTCATAATTTTCAATATCTGCGATACTATCACATTTTCTATCTCAATGTAAAAGAAAATCTGCTCATGGAATCCTAAAATAACAATGAAAATTAAAATTGGTGATTTCACAATTTTGTAAAAAATCATATTTCTTTGATATCGATTGAAATGAATACACCAACACGAACTTGGCCGTGGGACTACGGACTAACCAGTAACCACCCTCCGAGGCTAGTCCTGGTATCTCTGATTAAAGATAAAGTTAAAGTTGTTGTTGACTAAAGTAATCTGAAACTGGAGCCTTACTTGAAGTCTCTTAAACATCTCATTTGATTTTGTGAAAAAAGACTAGTAACAAGTATGTTAGTAGCAATCGTATTTCAACCTACTGGAGCTCAATCCTTCCCAAGCTTTAAATAACTATAATATAATCCAAGAACAAGTTCTACGACTTTTACATTGTTATTATCGTTTTTTACTTAAAACAAATTGATTCGTAAACAGACTTGAAAGATCGTGGCAGGTAGGTGTCCTTTATCCAAGCTGATGCCGTGTTTGGAATATCAAATATTGAATTAATAACGAGGTTTTTGCAACTGTTTTGTTTTGATTGTAAGTAATAAAACTGCGTTTTTGCTTGTGTAAGAAATTTTTTGCAAGTAGGTATATTATTTTATCGCTTTTGTTGGTAGATGAAGGACGCAACTAAACACTCACTCACTCTCTTCTTGATACTCCAAACACTGAGCTGAAGTTTATCTGGTAGTTAGATTCTGTCTCAAAACTCGAAAAACCTTTTTACAAACATTAGCCATTAGTTAGATGCAACTTTTATTTCATTTAAGTGCTGCTATCTATTATACCCTAATATTAGACCATGCTAAGTCTTATACTGTATCTGCTCAAGATATAGGTATATGTACAAAATATGTATTCTAAGCCAGATAAAGCTTTCTAGTCGATTTGATCATCACTAATAGACACTACCTTACTTCCAGATCTAACATAAAATGATGTGACGTCAAGATTCTCTTATTTTATTACGGCGTCATTATATCTCTATAATACGTGATGACTTTAGACGTCCTTAAATCTTCCCCTTACCTCGCAGAAACCTGATGCTATGCATTAAACAGCCATACAGCTTGACATCACGTCCGCCAGTCAGGCAATCCACATCGCTTCAGCTCAAGCTCGTTGAGCTTAATTCCAGCCACAAACTATGTGATGTATGTCCCTCGAGTGAAGTTAATGGAGGTATAAACATCTGACCGCTACCCACTCATTGAGGGCAATATGTGTAGACCTGTAGACTGGGGCCTTATTCTGGCGAGTGATACATTATCTCGGTCCCTGTTGCTGTCATTAGAAATGTCAAGAAAGGGAAGCTGACGGAGATAATCTCGAACGTCGGAGAAGAGGTCCCTGATACTCTGCAGTCATGATGAAATGCTTCCGATTGGTGGTGCCATGTTTTGATGCACGTCACATAATGCTATTTCATGTTATATTATGTAATTACAGGGAGTGATGTGCCTCTGCTTTTATATGACCTTAATGTAAAGCAGTCGATTTTTTATTTACATAACTAAGTTTCTATTTTTCTGCTTTAAATGAAGTAAAAGATAATATTTTATACTATGCTTGCGATGCATTATTCATGAGTTGTATAAACACGATGCAAGGGGTTTCTACAATAGAGGACATAATTATTATACTAAAGAAAAGTTAGATAGATAAACTTTTAGTCGTTTCAACAGAAATTACAAGTCAAAAGATAATAACGCTTATAACTAGTGTAACAACTGGCCTTATCACTTAAAAATGATCAATTCCAGTGCAGTAATTAACACACCTAAAGATTATACATTAATAGGATGAATGAGAGAAAATAAATGTGCTGTATTGACGTCATTTAATGTGTTAAGAATGTTAAGATCATCAAAAAATAATTAATTGTTACATACATACAGATATAACACCAAACTCTCACTACAATGGTTCCTTTTTATCATTTTGGTATAGAACCCTGAAAATTACGTTCAAGCTTAAAACATCTTAACGCCTAACTACATGTTTTTGCAATCGCATTTCTATTACAGTTTCATTTAGACGCGTAATTCTAATAACTTCCTTTGTTATCAAATGAGACCTGGTAAATTCCCTAGCCCGTCAATTAGATGAAAAAATGTCCTAAACGCTACAATTTAGGTACAATTTGCTACCTTACCTGAACGCTAAATGGTTTTTAGATAAGCTAAAGCACTTAAAATAGACCTTAGTGTATCAAAATAGAATGTTATTTAGGTGAGCATGAATAGAATTAGGCTTTTTTTATTCAGATCTATCTACTTTTAGTTCTATTTTTGGAGTTCATCCACGATTGACGCAAAAAGTGTTTGTCTCGAATAGTGTCGGGTAGAAACGCTCAAGGACTTCGAACAAAAACTTTATCGATTGAATCAAAGCTTAGCCAAGTACGTATTAAACAGTCTGTCGAATAATGCGTGGCTTTGGTATTTGAATCTTTGGTGAACAAAGAGTCAAATACCAAAGTACGTAAGTACTATATTTGAGTGGTTAAGCGAAAAGAGACCTGACGGGAATGGTTTTTGTTTTTGATGATTTTGAATTCGTGGTCTTTCTTATTAGCCCAGCCGAATTAGACGAGAACCGAACCAAACCCAGGAAAAATTATAAGTAGAATTTTTCCTTCGGAATTCGTTAGAGGGAGTCACTGGGAGTCTACATTTCGTTTTTCGAATTCCCAGTGGTCTTGCATTTTCCGCCATCTTGATTTTAAGGGTGGTTTTTTAAATAACTCGTTTATTTTCAATTTTACACGAAAAATGGTTAGAACCAAAGTTGTTTGAAATTGAATGTCCTACAATTTCTGTCCTCATCAATTTTTTCGTAGGATCGATATTTTTCGATCGAGGGGGTGGAATTGTATTAGCGCATTATCATTGAAATTTGCAATATTTTAAAATAAATTGTTGTTTCGACAGAGTGGTCGTATGGTAGGGACATTAGAGCATTCAAAATTGGAATGTAAGTTGTAAAAAAATAAAAAAATAATAATAAAATATTTCGATGCATTCCTCACCTCTTTTCCGGGTGTGAAATGAAAAAATATCGATCCTACAAAAAAAATGATTAGGACAGAAATTGTAGGAAATTCAATTTCAAACAACTTTGGTTATAACCATTTTTCGTGTAAAATTGAAAATAAACGAGTTATTTAGAAAACAAAAAACAACCCTTAAAATCAAGATGGCGGAAAATGCAATACCACTGGGAATTCGAAAAACGAAATGTAGACTCCCAGTGACCCCCTCTAACGAATTCCGAAGGAAAAATTCTACTTATAATTTTTCCTGGGTAAAATAACAATTCGGCTGGGCTATATCTGAATTTTAGAGTCAACAGTGTTTTTTGTGGAGTATCTGGTTTTTTTATTATTATAAAACACTTTCTGAACTCACTTATATGCAACATCAAATTTTGAATCAGTTGATCCCGAAATAAATTATTTCCCCGTTAGGTCTACTAAAAAAATTAAAATATTAGACTATTAATTATCCAGAAAATGTTATAGAGCTAATTTTGACATCAAAAATCTCACGCAGGCTAAAAGTAATCATTGAACTGAACTACCTAATTGGTTGATAATAAATTTATACATTCCAAAAAATCTTTAAAAGAACGGGAGAGGCCTGTGTTTTGGGTTTAAAGACTACATTTTATTTAAAAACTTTTTACTATTTGATTTGTATTTTTGGATGTTTGTAAGGATTAAACGTCGTTGCAAGTTTGACACCTATTTTGACACCTGTTAGCAGCTCAAATAAATTTCTAAAACTGTTCAAATCGTGAATATTTCGATATTATAATAGTTTCATTATTAGCTTCATTTATAAGCTCTTAAATAAAATCCGACAAGTAAAACGAGTATCAATATGTTAATCGGTAAAGTTCAGCATAAGTTATGCCCACATTATTTGAACACCTGTTTTTGCTTCGAGTTTCTGATTCTTAATTAGTCCACGTATACTATTCAAACTTATTCGTTTTTTTATTCAAACTAGTCTTGTATGCAAATTGCCTTGAAAATTAATTTGCATCACCCTAATGTTTTTAAAATTAAATGTTTAATAATTTGTCGCTTTGTTTGTTTGTAACTTTTTGTACTATAAAAAGTTGAACTGATTTGAATGCGGTTTCACGAAGGAGTTATTTTCATTTAAAAGAGGATAGGTATGAAACGTTTTTTTTAAGTCAGAAAAATCAAAATAAAATTGGTCAATATCTGGTAAAACCGCGGGTCAAGTACTGTTTATAATTTTTTTAAACATTAACTTTCAAAAGATAGAACATTTGGAAAAGTTTTTACTAATCACCTCGTTTGGACAACTAATTGCTTAAACATGTTTCCATCTAGATATTTTCAAGAATAATCCAGTAATTTATTTTTTATTTCTTGTTCTACAATACCTCCTGGCAAAGGTTGGTTGGTTAAAAAAACAAAATGGTATAATTTATACAAATAATTTATTTTCCTATTAAAACCCTTAGTGTTACGTTAAATAACTATATACACAGATAAATATAGGAATATACAAAAATATAAAACAGCAGTCAATATTATTATACCTAAATAAAAATATAAAAAGCTAAAACACACTGTCAGTAATATAAAGCATGCTCAGCCTGACCAAAAGCTTAATTAAATTAATTAAAATTAAATGACGATTAAAATAATTATGGTGATACAGTTGGCAGTGAAAAATATTGCAAATAACCCGATTCAATGTATTTTCAGCAAAACAATTCAGATTGTAAGTAAACATTAAAATCAATTTATTTATATTTTTTATTATTGGCTAAGAATAATCTTCGAATTAATTCAACAAAATGTTCTCATTGGGATGTTTGTTTTTCTGAAAAAGTTCTATAAAATAATATAAAAGTGCAGAAATCAGGTTAAGAGAACTTAAAAGCTATAAATTAAATCATAATTAATTTATTACAGGCAATGAAAAAGCTTTTTCCGATACGGCTTGTTATTCGCATATTAATAATAAAATTATTCATTTCCATCTTATTCATATTTTTATATTGCTATTTACATGATTATATAAATATTTTAAAATTAAAATCGGTTTAAAATATAGGTAATATTTATCAAATGATTTAAGGTTGACTGGGAAATTAATATAAATAATAGGACAATACCATACTCTTAGATATAATATCATTATCCTATTATTTGATTTGGAAACATTATATTTTAATTAAAAAATCAAATACAATACGTAAAATAAGTAGTTTTAATAAATTAACAAGACAACGGGGAAGCGAATCGCCAAGCACGTGCAAAATGGCACATGGATTTAGTCCTAGCTACAAGGAATAGAATTAAACCTAAACTAAATTTACACCTAGAAAACACCCTTTTATATAAAAAAAAACTCATTGATAAAAGCAAAAATAATAATAATAACCCTGTCTATGAGATTAAAATAATAAATATGCTTTATGCAAAATGCATACAAAAAGTAAATAAGTAATGCCAAATGGTGTCAGAGTTTCTAGACCAGGAGTTCCCAACTTGGGAGAATGCCTCCCTTGGGGGCAAGGAAAAGTCAAGGGAGGTGGAACACGTTTGTATCTTAAAAGAAAAAAAATAAATAGCGCTTATACCTTAAAAACCTCTGGAATCAAAAAGTGTTCTTAAAATGGAATATATTTTTTTCGGCTATTCGAAGCAACCGGACTAAAAATATCAAACCGGACGACAATTTGAGAGCTGACATAAAAAAACAGAAAAATTTAAGGGGGGGGGGGATGAACGTAATCATAAGGTCGGAAACTGTTCTAGACTTATGACATGGCTTAGCGGTAATGCATACAGAATTACTGGATATTATGGGCCTTAAGTACTTAAAAAAGTGATGAAAACAATTATACTGCACTCTACATTATTGTATTGCTTACAAGTTAATTGACATTTGTCAATTTTAGCAACTGCTAAACATCGTAAAAAGTAAGGCCATATTTTATTTTTTTTTAATTTTCTTCACCCAAACTTATTTGAAAACAATTATTATGTTTGATAAATGATGAGTTATTATTTGCAGTTATTAACTGGACTATGAATTTACTGTATAAATTATAACGAAGTACATAATTATATAAGCTACAAAAAAATATTTTTTAAATAATACAAGCTAAAATATAGCTAAAATCACAATGTTTAAAAACAAGTTTATACAAAACAAGATTTCACAAAATAGACCTGTACAAAAACTGCCAAAAAGACCTATGTTTTTTAAATGTTTCTCACGTTTTAACAATATGAGTTGAAATAAAAAAAAACTTAAATTTCCTTACAATAACGATAAATATTTACGAGTACATGTGTTTTTAAAAATTGTATCAAAAAGACAAAAAAAACCTGAATCCAAAACTCAATTCAAAATTAATCTTGAACACATCATTGACTATTCTTATTTTAACTTCACATTTTTAAACATCGTAAGTTTACATTATATACAATAACCTCGAAAACCTAATCTAATGATAAGGCCCTAATTCGCTACCCGACTATATACATTTGAGCACACGCAATTGCAACACATAGTGCGTACTATGACACTTCCGGAAAAGTTTCGAGTCCATCAAGTTCTCTATTTACAAGTCCATTGACTTTCAATTCGGAAATTACCGGTAAACTTTGCAAAAATCGGAAATTTCCGAAACTTTTCAGAAATTTCTAGCATCGTTTCGTAAATTCCGAAACATTCGGTAATTTCTAAAAATAACGTACACTCTAAAGTGTACGTTTTTTTCTGCAAGTTTCGATTATTTCTGAAAGTTCCGCAACTTCCGGTAATTTCCGGTATTATCTAGCTAGTTTATCCCGCGGATCCGTTCGTGTAGACATCTCCTGCGGCTCGCTGACCAGCTCGGATCACGCTCTGGACTGTTTGAGCTGCACCCTGGAAAATATAATAGAAAATGTTAGTAAATTCACACTAAATTAACAAGAAAAAATGTGCATAAGAGGAATTTTAGAGAAAATTAATGTGTAAAGACTTAAAGAGAACACAGAAAGGAATATTTACAATAACTTATGCACTTTTGGAAGATGTTTGTATTTTATATTTTAACCTAGAAAACTTTTATCCTGTAAATTAAGACACCAGAAATTGCGCTAAAAACCATAGCAACAATTAACCGAAATAGCTAAAAACACTATCATTCAATTATAAAATTACACCGAAAAAATTCCTAATTCACTTCAGGAATCGTATCACATTTTTACTACTGCTGAAAATGTTGTTAGATGTTAACCATTTTCAGGAGTTAGTACGGTATAGCTTTCATCATTATGCCAATTAAAAAAAAACAACCGCACAAGAAAAAAATAAGTTTAAGCTTTGTTAGATAAGTCAAAGAAAGTTAAAAGTTAAGTCAAAGTTAAGTCAGAACAGATTTTCAGATAACAAAATGTAAACGACAGTTGAAAGTTGAATGTTAACTTTAATTTCAAACTTACGACACGAACAGCCAATTATCATCCTGAAATCTTCAAAAGGTTATTAATAATTAAGTAAACTGTAACAGTGATCATAATAATATACTCGTAAACTGTCGTAATATGTATTGTAATCATATACAAGTTTGTATCTCTAAGGATCTCGTATTTACAAAGCTAAACGTTCGGTTATACCTTAACTTATGAGTATACAATTAACATTTCTAATTTCCAAGTAGATTTTTACATATAAACGTTGTCGCAAATAAAGTACGACCGAAATAAAGTGCATCTGTAAAGTTGTGGAAGCCACAAATTTTATTTTTGTCGACACATCACACGAGTGATTGCCAGGACTCATTATTCTTGATCAACGCCAACACTACGGATAAATTGATCGATCTTACTTTATGGAAACAGTATTACTTAGGTATTACGAGGTATAGGTTTCAAGGTGATTTTTTTGTGGGCAAACCAAGCTATCTACAGCATAAGCTTTCATATCCACTGACCTGTATCGCAGCGCCAAGGAACTGCGAGAAGGCCCTGGTGACATTGATGGCGGCGGAGACCAGCTGCCCCCTCCCCGGAGGCTGTTCCGACGCGACCGCGCGCGGGGGCTCCAGCGGAATCTATCAGATCAGGGAGATATTAGTCACTGTTCTAGCTAGGTGGAAGCGGGCTGGTTACATAGCTTTGAGTAGAGAACATCTTTCATCAGAAATCAGAAGTAAGTTAAGTCATACTACTACTATTATTCAATCTTTTATAATCCTAGGATATGAGTATACCCTGGAAGGGTGATAAAGTAAGTCTATAATAAGAAGTCTTTTAGTCTATTTTTAAATGTAGTAGTTACATGATTTCACAGGTATATTTATGAAGGCTTTTTGGACATAACTGTCTCTTTACCGGATAAAAAGATGTTTTTTACACAAAACCATTTCAGTGTCAATTAGTAGTATTTCAGATGAAAAATAAATTGGAGATACATTAGGTATGGATGTACTAATACAATATAATGTGTATAAGATAAAATGTACATAAAATACATGAGTTAACCGCCACCAAAGTAAGTAAGTATCTTACAGTGTTAAACAAAAAAGTGTAAAATGTTTCAATAACATGCAATGTTTCATGAAATGTTTTTGGAACAGTAGGTACCTGTTAGAAGTTAAGGTTAAAGATTAGAATCACAAATTAAAAATTTAAATCACATTTACAGTTAAAGGTTACAGGTTAAATTTGTTTTTAGTTATTCAGTAAGATTTAGTGCTTATTAAGGTTCAAATTAATTTTTCAGGATATTTCAAATTACTCACCAAAAACTGGGACAAAGGTATCATGCACTTCACAACACTACATTTTATACACTTTAAATTACATATTCTACATAATATACATTACATAGACAAAAATATACATAACGGAAATATGCATATTTGGTTTGCGTATGTCCCAGTACAGTTTAGTGTCGTATGATTTGTGTAGGTACGGCCGGTGTGAATGACCAAAATTAGGATAGATTAGACTTTTTACGTCACCATAACACTACATTTCGGTAGTTGATAGTTCATAACTGTACTGAAAAAATATTAAATACAATCTGCAGGTTTGTTGCAAGCTGCAAATTAGTTTAATTCGTACTTTTAACTACATAGTAATGTACTCGAATTGTATAAACAACAGATGAATTTTGCTATAAAAAGTTTAATTATCCGTGAACGAACTGTTATTTACAAATTACCAGACTATTACGTGCGTTGGGGCAGAAATTGGGGTACTCCTGCATCACATAAAAGTTACACACAGAACACATTAACACAAAAAATACACATACAATTTTTATTTTACAAAAAGTAGCTATGCTTACTCCACATTGTTTATTTACAAGCCAATGAAGCCAATCTTAAATAAATAATTTAACTAAAAAACACAAGATGGAAAATACAAAAAATACAAAAGTTTTCTCTAAAATCTACAGTTTCTCACTATTTACACCCGTCCTCCCACATAATTAACATTTATACAATTATACAAACACAGACTTAGATTAAATAGGAACAAGTTTTGTATGAACATGCTAAATCATCGTTCCAGATTGAGTTTTGTATTTAATCTAAGGTCTGGTACCTTCACCTCATCCCCAGTCACAGAGTTTTAGCAATAATGATGAGAAACCCACTCTGTTGCCGGACGGTCGGTCGTCAGCGTTGCCGACGAAGGGGCCGGAGCCGAACCAGTTGGCTCGAGCTGTCGTGGCCTCCGCCGGCCTGGGGGCGGGCGCGGGCCTCCTGTTTGGCCTCGGGGCCGTGGCCTGCTCGGCGCCGGGCCCTGGGCCGGTCTCTCTCCACTGCTGCCACAGCCACGCCAGGCCATCGAGAATCGGCCTTCTCGGCGCCGGCGGCGGCGGCGGTGTCGTCGTCCTTCTCGCTTTCGGAGTCACTACCACTTGGTTCAGTAAAGCCTACGAGGTTTTAGGTAAAGTAATGATAGTTGATAACATGGAGATGGAGATATTGAAGTGAAACATGAGTATTAAGCTCTGAGAGAGAGAGAGAAGGGGAGAATGAATGGATGTGAGTTAGAGGCAAAGAGATCGATTGCAATGAAGTTATTGGTGACAGAACTTTAGTAATGGCTTGAAAAAATTGATATAATAACCATACCAATCATCTTACCAAAATGGCAGAGATGGCATTTGTGTCTTTTGACGATGAACAATTTTACTACAATTTATTGCATATTGAGAAACAGAATTGACAATCAATGCTTCAAGTTCAAAAAACATTGTTCCAACGTAAACAGGTAATAATAATTAATTGATGTATCTTTCGAACAAGACGTAACAAAAATTTGCGTCTCGAGTTCATAGAATATTATTACTAAGGCATTACAATATTTCAACAAAACGAATTCTGAACAAAATTGTTCGTCATCAAAAGCTTTGTAACTTTGTAAGCCACAATATAAAAAGTAAAAGGTTAACTAACAGCCAGTCTGAGTTGCTCGTCCAAGGAACTTGCGGTGGTAGGACCAAACCCTTGCTCCTTCAGCAACGCGGCGAGCAACGCATCGTTGCTGTTGCCGAACTCCGTGCTCAGAGATATAGGCGCCTTGGTTGCTTCGGAGACCATTCCTGTAGGCCGTTGCTGCTGGAGCAGCTTTTGTAGGGCTTCGTCTGATGTTTGGCCTGGAATGTTTTGAGTAGCTTCTTTAACATATTGTAAAAATAATTAATTTATTTGGAACTTGATTTGTTTTTATCCGAATTCACATAGGAAGAAAACATTTTTGGATGTAAACAAGCATGTGTGATTGTTTGCCTGTTGTGATTTTGGACTGTGAAGTGTCGTTAAATTTGTCTCTATCCCTAAAGTACCAAAAGCTTCAAATTGGAGCCGGATTTTAATTCATTACTTTGATTTGAAAAGACAAAATCTTGTAGCAAATTCAATAAATGAGTTGCATTTATTTTTTGTACAGGCTTTTAATTTCTGATTTTCTACATTAGAGCTGCAACATCTATATTTATGTGTTTTAATTCTCTATCAACATCAGTGCTCAAACATCATTGTTTTTAAACCAAACTTAATTGCCCACTGCTGAGTATTACCTCAGTTTTGATCTTATATTAACTATTCCAATATTTCCAATACTTGCACAATAACTATTTACTTCACTGCTAAAGATCAACTTTAAAATTACGATTAAAAAAGTAAAGAATAGAAAAAAAAATCTATAATTTACCTGTAAGAGCAATTTTACTCCGCATCGTTGTGGTCTCCTGAGCACCCTGCAATTTTATCAAAGTTTTTATCAGCTTTCCATCGTCTTGGGCTGTCTTTAGATCGTCTTTAACTACTATTTTAGCTCCGAAAGGCATTGTCGAGGTCGGGTCTGTCATCGTAACTGTTGATATCATGGTGGGTTTTGGTGTTAGGGAGTCAAAAGGCTCGTTCAGCGGTGAGGGCGAAGCTAGTAAGTTGGAGAGCAGTTTCAAGTCAGCATCAACACTGGGTTTTAAACTCACAGTAGGATTGACAATGCCTGGTAGTGTGGGTAGGTTAAACTTTGACGGGTCTTGTCCCGTAGCTTTCAAAAGTGCTTGTAAAAGTTTCGTGTCTTCTTGGAACTGTTTTATGTCTTCTTCTATTGACGGTCCGCCTGGTTGTATAATTGTAGGTATTGGCCTGGGTGTGGTTGTGGTTGTAGTTGTAGTGGTGGTTGTAGTTGTAGGGGTAGTGGTTGTTGGTCTAGCCGAAGTTATTGGGATGAGGTTGTTGGCGCTGTTATTAATATTTTTTCCAGTACGAACGGCGTCGTTAGGTGCGCCTTTGATGTCATTCAGGCTTCTATCGACAGCGAGGGCTATGATACGGTTGGCGAGGGCTGCCTCGGGGTCGTCGGTGTTAGGGTTGGTGTTTAAAACAGTTTTCTGAAAAAAAAACACCATAAAATTTTTTAATAAAATTTAAATAGTACGTACCATTTTTTTAATGTTAGTCTATACTAATATTATAAAGAAGTAAAGTTTGTGTGTTTGTATATTTGTTAAATTGTAAGGGGTAATCTCGGGATCTACTGAACCGATTTTAAAAATTCTTTCACCAATAGAAAGCCACATTATTGCTGAGTGTCATAGGTTATATAAAAAACCGAAAAATAAAAAGGCTTTTACGTGGTAGTCCGTTTTGCAAAGTGAATCGGAGAAAAAACGGTCCGGACGGCGCGCGATGGCTTCGGGTTTAATTAACATTATGCCCAACGAAGTGGGCAAGGGTCAGCTAGTAGAAATATGTATTTTAATCAACATGCTTGAATTTAATATTTATGTTGTACTACGTTACTAGCTACTCCCTGCGGTTTCACAAGCATTTACGGGATAAAAAGTATGTATGGTAAACCAAACTCGTTCAGCTGTTTTTGCATGATTGAGCAACAAACACTGAAACCTCGATAAACCCAAACTTTGACATGTATACTCGTAATACTAGTAGGGATTTCTAAATAAAAACTAAAAAGCTTACCAAGTTTTGTAGGAAAAGCAAATCTTCTTCTACGGAAAACGTTGAAGTGCTCGGTATTTCAGTAGTAGTTGAGAATCTTCCAGGCGCTCGGCGACCCGAGATTGTGGCTGTTGCGCTCCTGGCCGTCGTGGTCAGATCTCTCCGGTTAAACGGCGGGAAAGTGGTCGAAATCCCAATATCCTCTGTAGTACTCTGCACAGGCTGTAATGTAGTAGACAATCTAGGAGCAAATGTTTGGAATGCGGGCCCGGATTGAGTCGTCGAAAACACAGGCCTAACGTTCAACGGAGTCGTTGGATTCGACCCTATAGAAGTTGTCTGAGGATTTGAAGCGACTCTTACATTAGAAGTTACTCCAGATATCACGGGTAAATTCAAATTTGCCGGATTCTGACCAGTCGCCTGCAACAAAGCCTGTAAGAACTTGGCGTCTTCTTGGAATTGTTTTAGATCTTCCTCAATTGTTTGTGTGGTGGTCTGTTGTCTAGCTGTTGTTGTTGGTCTTGTAGTGGTTGTTGTAGGCCTAGGTGTTGTAGTCGGTTGTGGTGTTGTTGTTGGTTGTGTTGTTGTGGGTACTCGAGTTGTTGTGAAAATAGCGTCTAATGACGGTATGTTGAGATTGGCTGGGTTCTGGCCTGTCGCTGCCAGGAGGGCTTTTAATAATTTTGTGTCTTCTTCAAATTGTTTGATATCTTCTTCTAGAGAACGAGACGTTGTGGTTTGCGGTTGAGCAGTCACTCTTGCATTACCACCCAAGTTCGGTATTGATAACGAGTTGGGATTTTGTCCAGTTGCAGCAAATAATGCTTGTAATAAGGCTGCCGGGTCATTTGCCTGTGTAGTAGATGTTGGCACAATTCTCGTTGTGGTTCCAGATGCAGCACCAGTCAACAAACTGTTGGTATTGCTTTGAATATTCAAATTCTTAGGGTCTCGCACAGAGTTTTGTAAGCTTTGAATACTTTCGGCGTTTGCTTGGTACGCTCTAATTTCATCGTCGAAATTAGTGGTTAGAACAGTTGTTCGAAAATCAGTGGTTGTTGACGCTAATGTTATCAGAGATGGCTGCGTTGTTAGCGTAGTTACTTGCGTCGTTGTTGTAGGCGCCAGCGTAGTTGGAACTGGTGTAGTAGTAGGTGCTTGAGTTGTAGTAGTAGTGGTAGGCACCAGTGTAGTTGGTGCTGGCGTAGTTGTTGTAGTCGGCACCGTGGTAGTCGCCGCTTCGGTTGTAGAAGTGGTTGTTGTAGTCGATTCACTGGTCGTACTTGTAACCGTTATAGTTGTTGCTTCACTGGTAGTTGTAGTTGTCGCACTTTCAGTAGTAGCAACTGGTGTGTTTGCTATGGTTGTACTTGCTGCAACTGTTTCAGTTGCTTGTGCTTCGGTTGTACTTGCTTGCGTTGGTGTGTTTGCTGCAGTACTCATATCTGTCACTGTTTGAATCTCGCTATTTGTGTTTGTCGTTGAAGGTGCTTTTGTTGCAAGTTTTAATACGTTTGATTTTTGTGTTTGTACCATCACTTCGTCAATTGGTATAAATTTAAATATTGCTTTTCCATCTCTATCGCCACCAGGTCTTTCCGTGCGAATTTGTTGTGTCTGCAATACATCCCAAATGATATGTTATGATTCATACATTTATTGCACTTGAAGTTTAAATAACATGCACTTTTTATAGCAATATTGTTTCCTCGTATGCTTATACGGTCTCACTTATAAGCCTTCACCACTTACCTTTACACTACTCAGCATTCCATGCCAACTTTATTATTATAGGCCCCAGTTAATATTTTCAAATTGCAGATAAAAGTTATTGATTATTTTTTATGTGTTTTATGAATGTTTCAAGAAAGTGTTTAGTGTCATTAATCGAAGAATATAGTGATTGTATAAATAAGGTGATGTATAAATAAATTATATATCATGATACCTCCGGATCAATATCCAGTGTTAATATTCTTGGTTCACGAGTGGAGCTTGTCATGGATGATATGACCATCTCCTGTTTAGCGGCCGAAGATATACTATTAAGCAGAATCTCGTCAATAGAAGGTAGCATTGTAGTTGTGCGTAAACTCAATACATGCGAGGCAGTGCTTATTTCAGCAGGCGGCTTTTTTATGGCAGTATTTATACCAAATGGACTGCTTTTAATATTAAGTGCCGATGTAGATATCTGCAATTATGAAATAAAATGTTATGCTTTGCGAGGTTAAACTGGGAAGCGGTTATAGTGCAGAAGACATGCATAGCTTAGATAGACCCTTTCCCTCACCATCCATGCTTCCTCACGCCAGGACGCCGTTGCAAGTGGAAACAAGCTCAAAGCTTTCAAGCTAAACAACTCAAAGTCAATACCGTCGATTGTAGGTTATTTACAGTGTCTGTGGTTAATTCGGTTTCCGTTCCGTTATTGGTGATGTCTGTGGAGGTCACAGTATTAGTGGATACTCGGATGGGGTTAGACCGTGGTCTGACTATGGCCGGAATGTTATGGATGGGGCTGTATGGATTTCTCAAGCTCCATGGGCTAATTGGTAGTATGTCAATTTTTTGCATGATCCGTGGTACTCTAGTTCCGTTCGGGAATTTACGTATTACTGTGTTATTGGGTAGCAAACCATAAACGATGTATGGGCTTGCCTCTGTTAATGATTCCAGGATGTCATCGTTAGGATCTTTACGTACCACTGTGTTGTTCGGAAGTATGCCGAATATCACATAATCTTTTTTCGGTATTGGTGCTGGTGTAGCAGCATTAGGAGCAGCTAAAGGTGTAGTATTCTGAGTGTTATCAGATGAAACTGTACTGACTGTTGTAGAATCATTATCTGATTGCGTAGTTTCTGTTTCAATAACTTGAGTAGTCGTTTCTACATTAATTTGTGTAGTTGTTTCTGTATTAGGTGCAGCAGTGGTAGTTTCAGTGTTTTCTTGTATTGTAGTTTGTGCTGCTTCTGTGTTGCCTACGGTAGTTGGTGATTCTTCGATGGCTTTTTCCGTTTCACGAATCTGAATCTGTTCTGTGGTGCTCACAGATCTTGGAGATTCATCCAAATTATATCTATCAAATATAAAAATCATATCTATTGGGGACAATGTTGTACTACCAGTTATATCTACGCCACCACTTGATGACTTAGTTTCTGACCCAAAACGAGATGATAATTCTGACGATAACACAGTGGTTGTTTCTTGTGCATCACTCGCAAGACTTGGTGTTGAAGATGCCAATGTGGAACTTTCATTAAAAATAAGACTGGAGGCTACATCAGGTTGTGAAGTTCTTGCGGTTGTTGAAAGAGGAAGGGGTGAGGAAGTGGTCAAAGGATTGGTCATCAAGTCGTTTCTAGTAGTCGTAGTAGATTCAGCAGTAAAAGTCATTGTATTCATTATGTTTGTTAAACGGCGTGATAACTGTATATTTTCACTCGAAGGGCTTATTATATCAACTAAAGTTGGGGCTGTTGCAATTTCAGCGTTGTGCTGTCTTAAGAGATCTTCAATCATTTGTAAAACTTTAGCTTTTTTCGTTAATACCCAAAATTGTAGAGGCGATACTTGAGTTGGGTCCTGAATATCATCGTCAAAATTAGTTTTTGCTGGCGCTACTGATGTTAATGTTATAGGTATTGACTTTGTCGCATCACCCTTATTTTCTTCATCATTAGCAGTAAAGTCTTTGACTTGGAAATTGGTAAGGAATGGAAGGGCTCTGTTGTTAGTAGGGGATCTACTTGATGCATCATTATTTACATTGCTTGTATCTACAGTTGTGGAGTCAGGCGACGTCAGTGTTACAACGCTTGCCGCCGTGGTTGTAGAAGGTTCGAAAGCAAACCGTTGTTCAGAATTCTCGGCTACAGACGAGGCGTTCACTGAAGTCGTCTGAGTACTTGACACAGTAGCTGTACTTTGTGTGACTGCGATTGTAGTATCAATATTATTTACAGTTTGAACAGTGTCCTGTGTCACACCAGCAAAAGAATCTCTATTATTAATTACAACACTATTTACACTATTTTCAGTTACAACCCTTTGAAGTCTATTGTTAGAATCTGCGTCATTATCTACATCTATATTAATATTTGCAGTATCTTCAATAGCCTCCAAACTGTAGGGAGTAGTATTGGGAGTTGAGTCAGTATTTTCCAGTCCAGTCGCAAGTCCATCTAGAGCGCGAGGTATTAAAGACTTTAATAGTTTTGCCATATCTCCCGAAATTCTAGATCTACTATCTTCATCCATATTTTGAATAATACTCTTAATATTATTAGATAACATGCTAGTTAGTTCTGAGGATACTAAATTGTTATTTGATAACAAAAGATCAGACACAGTGTTATATACCGTTGCTGGATTGTCAGTCGTCGGCTGATTTGATGTATCAGGTGCAGTCGAGAGTTTGTCGGTCGGTGGTTCTGTATCTGAGTACAAAACTTTAAATGCAAATGGTCTCCTTGCGGAAACAGGAGTGGAAGGAGTAGGAATAGGAGTCGTAGGTGTATTCACAGCTTCAGTATTTAGTGACAGTGTGACACTTTCCCCAGCCGACATATTGTTAATTACAGTTGGTGTAGTCTGGACAGTGTTCTGTACAGATTTAGTAGTGGTGCTTGAGCTGGCATCAGCTGATACAAATGTTTCCGGGCTCGGTATACCGCCGGAAGTATTTACATTTACTATGTTACTCACGCCGTTGAGTACTTGTGTTACATCAGTATTAAGGGTTTTTGTTGTAACTTCAGTTGTAGTAGAGAGTCGAGGTTTGGGGGTGGACGTTAGTATATCAGCTAGAGCATCAAAGATAGACACAGTAACCGAAGGCGAGTGATGTGAAGCCTCGACATTCATGACTTGAGACGGTTTAGTCAGACTCTCTAGTCTCAAGTCAGCTGAGGACAACGTCCTCCGTGTTTGAGTTATTGCTATTGCGTTCATATCTGGACCTAATTGAATTTCTTCTCCCTCTACCTGAAATAAGAAGTTTTCTCACCCATACAAACAGAAACAGAACTGTGAGTAGATTGAAAAGGTGTGTACGTGTGTGTATATTTGTTGCATGAAATAGAAAAAATATATTCTTGAATGGAATGGAAACTCGTGCATAGACCAAAGCCTCTTTATATTTCTTGGAATTAAGATAATAGGGGTACATTATAGATATTAGTGCTAAGGTAAAGTTCAAGAAAATCACGTAGCAAACTTAGTAAAACAATTTGTATAAAATGATACAATTTTAATTAGATACCTAAATAATATTAGTGGTCGTATTCTACTACGTAAGTATGGTTATGCTATGATTATAACTAAGCATTCTCATGATAGTTGTACGCAAGCAATTTTAATATGAATTTACATGTCGACACTTTCTTCTTTGTTATGATGGTTATATTTGTTTCGCTTCAAAGAGATGCGGTCCGAAAAACAACCTTACTGGTTCTTATAAAAAATAATTTCTTAAAATGTAATGTAATTACTGAATGCCCTTAAAATTACATCTCTTTAAAACTAAACTGTGATTTGTACAATAGGTACGATTAGTTGTGTTGAATGAAAATGATGTTGATGGTGGTGTAACAACTAAATTATTCCAATGACCAGTTCAGTGTGTGATGGTTCGTGTGGTTCATGATCATATGACGCGGTGACGGCTGGCCTTGACAGAGACTCTGTGGTCACATCTAGGTCCTTGCCTTCGAACCAGTGAGGCTCTTCTACAGACTTTGTCAACAGGTGGTCAGTCACGAAGAATTTCAGCCATGCCTTTAGCAATGAGAAACTTTTCGTTACTTTTGAATTCAATATTGAAAACATGGTGATATCTGCTGATATATTACTACAATGAACACATTCTTAAATTAAATAACCTTGAATGGTAATTTTTTATTAGTTTCCAATATTGGATGATAGGTATTATTTATGTAGTTCAATGTAGTATATTCCGCATTGGTTTTCGATGAAAAGCTTATTGCTGAAGTCTTTACTTTATTTTTCGTGTTTTTTGTACTTTGTAGTTTAACTTCATCATTTAAGCTTTTCATCAAAAACATAAACATGATAGATGATTATGTTATTATAAGGTGCAACATGTTTTTTTGTATCTTTATGCCAATTATTTATTATAAAGGGGCTTTGTTCTTGCTGTTTATCTAATAGTAGAGTCATAGTTGAATAGTTTTTTGTTACAAATTTTGGAAAGTTGCACTGTAAAAGTAGAAATGTATTAATTTTGTTATTGACGTTATTGTTTAGTATCTTGTGTTACTTACAGTCGATGAAGTTACTGAGGGTACAGTGGGTTTGTAAAATGGCTTATCGAGATATGAAGCTCGATACTTTGAACTGTATCTACTTTTAGATTTCTCAGGCTCAGGTGTTATCTGTAAAATTTTGATCAAAATCGTAATGACCTATCTGAGTAATATCACCGGTTTCAGTCAAATGTTCATTAATTATTCTATACTTACGCCATTATTGGATGCCTCGGTCGTCTTGGAGAACGCTTCACTATATTTCTTTACATTTCTTTCACGAGATCGTGCTGTAGTTGCATTGGGAGAATCTTCAGTTTTTTCTTTTCTTGAACGTGCTTTTCCGTATTTTCTTGATTGGATATTCCTTACTGGAGGTACGGTTGTAGATGATACTCGCACTTTTTCCGCTACAACTGGGTTCTGATCTTTATAATTGGCATGATATTTGTATTTATCAACGTCTTGCTTTACTATAACGGTTGGAGTTACTGGAACAACCTGAACATTATCACGTTCATTCGTTGTATCGAATACTTCATTCGCAGTCATACTTTCTCCAGATTCTGTACTGCTTATAGTTATTATGAATGGTTTTTTACTTTCCGAAGCATCACTATTTTTAATCAGAGATTCACTGATCAGTTCATTTTGGGCAGGTTCTTTTAGCAAAGTAAAAATAAGTGGCATATCGGGGTCTTCTGTTTGTTTTTGAGCAGCATCTGGAGTTACTTGTTCAGTTTTTTCTGTTGTCGTTGTAGTTGTGGTTAAATTCTTGTTGTTTCTCAAACGAGAATAGTACGACGTTCTTGGTAGAGAAACTCTATTCCTCACACTGTATTCTGGTTTCTTTCCAACTTCAGTTACAACTGAAATTTCTGTGCTCGTGGCGAAGTTTCTTCCTGATATTTTTCTAGAATACAGCGATGGTCGTAGCAGGGATTTTTTTAGTGGAGAATCGTTGTCAACTGTTTTGTTCTGTTCTACATTATCTACGCTTGGAGCCGACGTTGTACTAGTGTACTTGACTTTTCTGCTGTATTTGTATACAGGACGTTCAGAACTTGAGTTTGGGATACTACTAGCGGTGGTGGCAGCCGGCGATAGAGTTGATTTTTTGTTTCTAGCTGAATACTTTCCCCTTGGTCTGTACTCAGAACTTTTTGATGTTACTTCTGGTGCCGCTGTAGTTTGAACAATTTTGTCTTCATTATCTTGTTTATCTGCATCTGTGTTTTGTTTACGCAACTGTAAGCATTAGAAATCGTGGTTATGATACAAGTAAAAAATTAATCAAAAAAACATAAATAAATCATGAAAAAAAGCAACTTAAAACTATATAGTACAGCATTTGAAGACCTCATCGCTAAAAGCGACATCTTTCAGGTTTTATGATAACTTTTTTTTTTGTAAATTTTTTGATAGAATAAAAATCATGCTACGAATTAGTGATGTCTTTCAAAGAGTTGATGTAAATTAAAAATATAATGATTTTGTTAGTATAGTGTTTTGAAAACAAGAGAGTGTAAGAGTGTTAAAAGTATGAATAGTGAAACGTTAATTACTGCTAGTGACCCTTCATATTACCCTTGAGTATTTGTTTACAGCAGGACCAGTTTGAGTGGATTGTAATGATGCATTGTAAGTTTTGTAAACTTTCTGAGAGGCTTTCACTGACAAACTCTCACTGTTTGGAGAGTTTGTTTGTGTCTGAAATTGTTACAATACAGAAATAATATACACAACAGATGATGATAGTAAAATTATTTTCATGAAATATTAGAGTCATTGAAATGTGACATGCTAAATAGAGTTAACATGCTTTAGATTTTTTTATCTGAGAAGTCCTGATTTTATTAAAAATATTTACATGATTAATCAGTTTTTTTTGTATTTAAAATACTTACGGCATTTTTAGCTTGGATCAAAGCTTTAAAGCTTTCAGGATAATTATCATCATCATTAATATCACTCTCTACACTTTTAGGTTTTGTCGGTTTTGCGACTCCTTTTGCTCTTGCCAGAGGACGTCTTACCACTTTTGTCACCTTAAGTGTAGTAGATTTCAATTTGTTTGCCTCAGTACTTTGCTGTACAATTCTTTCAACGACAACTGGAGCGGATATTTTGATTTCTGGTTCTGGTTGACTAGTAAAATTTTCTTTTTGACTAGATTTTACTTCGTTTAAGGCTGCTACTCCTTCGCCGGTTAAATTGGAGTCCGTTTCAGACGGTCTTGCCTTATATCTTAGTTTCCTTGCATTTCTTAAATCAGCTGATGTTCTAGCCGTTGTTGGTGCTTTGTCTACAATAACAACAGAGTTCGTTGTCCCTGAGTCTTCTAAGTCCAAAGATCTGGCATTGGGTCTTGTATTGACACGAACTCTGGTTCTTCTCGGGGAAACGGTTTCTGTAGTTTGCGCGATCGAACTTCTCCGTCTAAATTGAGTAGTAGCAGTGTTATCTTCCTTTTTTGTTAGTTTAGTTATATCGTCAGCGTTAGTGTTAATAACTTCGATTTTGGTTTCGTCGATAGTCGGTGATGATACTTCCACAGGAGCTTGAGTAGTAGACGTGGGTCTTCTTCTGACTTGTGGTCGAGATCTAACCTTGTCACTGTCTTGAGGTGTGAAAGTATTCTCTGTCTTGTTTTCGACAGGTCGACGTGTTCGAGTCCTTCTTGATTGGAATTGTTCGTTGGCTTGAGGTGTTGGTCGCTCGGTCTCTAGAGCTGGCTGTGTCCTTTCAGTAGGACTTCTACTCCGAGATCTCGTCCGAACGACATCTCGTGATGCTTCCTCCCTTGGCCTACTGCCTCGCGACCTGAAGGTAGGCGGTGCGCTGTCTGGTTGACCAGCATTGATGCCGTTGTCGACAGTAGCTGGCGTCGCTGGCAATCTTCTGCTTTGTCGCCGCAAACCCTCCACCTGGAAAAATTAAACAGTTTATTAACAAAAACCAATAAGAATACATCTTCAACATTTAGTTAAGACGATGCGTACTCGAGTCCCTGTTTGTGGCTACAACATGTGTAAAAACGAACAAATTGATAGCATCTCTTCAGTATTCCAACTTGTGAATGCCCTGAAATGATCAATGCATATTATCCATGCAGTAGAACCTTACTGTTACGGCACACCTGTCATTATGCAATAACTTAATGCAAGTGAACAAAGAAAGTGAAGAATGTAGTTAGAACAATGCCTGGACAGCAAGAGCCGGTCATTGGAACCGAAAAGCCATTGTTTCAGGTGACATAACTGCGAGACATTTTTGAGCAACGATTGTGAATGTACACAAAACCAGTAGACTGAAAACAATAACAGCTATCGTTTTCGTGAATGCTATTAGTGTTTCAGCAACATTACATCCGGCGCATATAGAACACGTTCAGTCAGTCGTCACTCTCACTGTAATGGCATTTCTAATGAGAGCGATAGTGACAGAGATAATATCGCTATAATGTGGACCCAGAGTATCCAGGCCGTTGAGATTGTGAAATCAATTTGAAAATATATCGAATTTGTTATAAGACGTATGTTTTAACTTTTATTAAGAACGCGTTCTATACAAGTCTAGTCTATATAAGTCATCTGCTCTAAATAATTTAGTTCAAACTTTTAGCGTAGTTTTGTTCAAGTTCAATCCTACCAGTCTTGCAAGACACTGACCTTGAGTTGGCCAGTCTCAAACAATACAGTCCTCAATTAATCATTACATCAAACATAGATCCAGACGACAGTCGATACGTGCTCGCCAATTTCACACACGAATTCATAACAACAAAGACTTTGGTACCATGGAAATACCCAAGTTACTCGTATATTAACATTTTAAAAAAGTTTTTTATAAAGATTTTCTTATTTTAACGGATTTTGCATCCTGATATACTCGTATGTATTATGATATGTTGGACATATCCAGTTGTTCCTAAAGTCAAAAATCGAAGTTTCGTATAAAATTTTAAGAGCAACAGTTTTCAGTATTCACGAAATGGTTTATTTTATTAGTCGTCTACCTTTTCCAGCACATTTCCGATTTCTATTACGTTTCTTTAATCTTTGATTTTTCATATTCATATTTATACGGATAATTTTTTAAAAACAAACCGACAAATCACTGACTCTGGCATCATCTAAAGTTTAGATGATTTAACTTTAACTTAGAGGGTTTCTTTATATTCTAACATACTTCTAAGTTAAATCTAAGCACACTACTATCTAGGCTACCGCAGTAGAAATAAAATTATAGGCTCAATTTCTTTATCAGCAAGCTGAGCACCGATATATTCAAAGTGAGAGGTCCACAGTCCACACACAGGCCTTACGTCCGTGTGCCCTTAATCAGCGACATGTGAACAAGCCACCTGCGCCTTACCCCCGTGGTCTAGATAACTGACGTATTAAGTAAGTACTTACGTGCGTCGTTACCAATAACGTTTAACTTGATTGGGTCGTAAAGCTTTGTGACTTTTGGAGTAATACCTACAATAACACAATAGGTCAAGTTTAAAGCATAAAACACACACAACATAACACATTAAAACATTATTTCTCTTGTGTATTCATCCTCATCATGTCCCATTTGATTGAGTCAAACTTGAGTTTAAAGTGTGAATAATTAATTAATCAATATTACCTCAGTAAACCTTATTATACTTACTTATACTTAATATTTATTCAGACATGGCTCCGTTTTGCGTATGTGTTTAAAAATAGTTTACACAAATTTCTCCACCTTTTCTATGTACAAAAACGTAAAAATAACCCTGGACACCTTCTTCTGAATAATGTTTACACATACTACCAGGTTGTCTCTATTTACGATAAGATACTTTATTACTCGAAAATTGAAATCAAATCAAACTAAACCGAAATTAAATTCTGTCCTAGTATTCCCTGGCTCAAATCGCTCAATGTAATGTGCTAGTCACGACTGAATGTTAGGTACTGGCCTGTGCACGACCAATACAATGCGGTTTAGGGTTTAACTCGGTACATAAAACACGGTACAAATAATAGGAGAGTTCAGAGCTGTACCACGAACTCGTAGTGTGAGCCTAAACAGTTTCGTCTAGGTTTTCGCCTGGCTCTATCTGCTAGACAAAAATCTAAAAGTGAGATAAAACCCAACGCGATTCAGTTCAGGCTCGCACTAAGAGTTTGCGGTATGGCCCTATACTCGATATCTAGATTGAGACCTTTCTTTGTCCCATTCAGCTTTACTCTGAGATAACTGAGTCTGATTTACTTTACGTTTAAAAACATCTCTAATATAAAACAGTATAAACCCAAAAACTATTTTCTATTTTTTGTTTGTCCAAAAAATACAAACTTAACCGGGGATAAAAAAACCACGCGACGCGACATAGTAGATAGGTTCCTAACAAACATCTATACCTACATATTTGTAAAATGTATTATTTAATTTCACGAAACTCGATACGTTTAAAGCAATCGTACTCTTGTTAAATCAAGTGAGTATTGCCATCTCAAATTACAATATTCGGCAGTCATGCGAGCTACTCGACCAAGCCGCTAAACCCAGCTAATGGAGCCAGTAAATAATTGGAACCTGACTCTACCTGACTAACAGCTAACAGGAAACGGAAATTAGGCTTTAGTTTCACATAACTTGGCTTCGACACGTCTACATTTGACAGGTCTTATGTAGGTGTACTTTTTATAACTAGTGTTTGTTTTTCAACCACACTAAAAAGATGAAAGGTTTTCTTTACCAACACAAATATCTAATTTCATCAAGGGATATACCTGGTGATTGGACAGCTATTATAGCTACCACGTCAAGTTAAAAATACATAGCTAAGCACCCAACCTTGTCTTTCAGTTCACTATAGAGCAGTTTCTGACCCCTCACTTCTCATACTCGAGTTCTTGGTAACACCTGGCATATCCACCATTAAAAGAAGATCGGCGTATACCATTAAGTGAATGTTAGGTCGGATTTTTTAAGAATAAGAAAGGCAAGCTTAGTATCAGTAACCTACCCTAATACTTCCAGTGTGGTTTTATTTAAAATTCAGCCCATGTGGCTTACGTCATCGCAAGCTCTAACAAGTGTACCTAGCCACAAATGTTAACTTTAAAGCTATATAGCCCACCAGTTGGTCTGGTTTCACTTCAAAACGCTGTGAAGCAATCAATTTAGTATCAGCAGGGCAGATATCATGGTAGGAAACTAAAAGCTATAGAAAAAGGTGCGAAAATATCTGGAATCACTTTAACTATTACAGGGTTATAAGAAAGGATATGTTAAGCCGAAAAGGGCTCAAAGTGCTCATCATTATGAACAACAGCTTTTATTATGGGACCAACCCAAAATTTCATTATAAATAAAGGCAGCCTTTTTATTAGGTTTTTTTGGTGATTTCAAGTATGATTTCAGAGTAAAAGTTTTTCATAATGATTTGTACTAAGCGCCCTTTTCGGCTTGGCATACCTAACCTTTCTTAGTAACCCTGTATTTTTGAGAAACTTTAAGTACGATTCAGATATGAAATAAACTATATCGGTTAAATTTTATGTATAATAATTAGTTTTTACACGTAATTGTTCTTGATAACCAAGTCCTATTCAGTATCACAATACAAATCAAAACCAGTAAGGGACCTTGGGTAAAACCCTAACAGCGTTTATTGCCACTTGCTTATAAAGATTGCTTAGCCTTATAGACTCAATCGCTTTATTAGCCGGATCTATTCGAACTGAAATGGATATTTGAGCTTCAATTATATAAAATGCTCTTTTAATTAAAGAAAAAAATCATGTCTTTAATTTAATTATAAATGTGTGCACGACCATATCGGTCTGATATCTGATCTTTTGATTTTTGTTCATTTTGTCAAAAATATACGAACAAAGGAAATGTGTTGGATACTATTTGGTATTTAGCAAAGGAATATTGTATGATATCAGACAGTGATTATTCAAAGGCACAATTTTGGCCTACGGACTTCAGAATTTGAATTTCAAACTTTACTTTCTTATTAATATTTGGTGATTCTAAAAACTGCAATATGAACTGTTACAGTTAGAAAAATTAAGTTTAAGTATAATTTTGTTTGACGTACAGAACACAGTCATGACCATGGCAGAAACTTTAAGTAGTTAATAGAAAGCCATGTCCTTTCAGGAGGGTCCGTTTTGCGGTTTGTTTTCATCGTATCAAAATTCCCAAACCTTCAATATCTCAATGAAATCACACCAAATCTTTCTTTCACCAATGAATCAGCAGTGGAGAACTGGAAACGCGTGTCACCTTGCCTTTCACCCCGACGCCGACGCATGCGCAACAACGAAGCTTTGTTCTTGTGCGCTAACAACTTTATTCATTGTAGCCGTTGACCGTTGCCAATTAAATATATAGTTGTTAGTGCCATTTACGTCTAGATCTAAACGAACTAATGACTTTTGAATGAAGGCGAGTCAGTCTTACGGCGTTTGTCTCTCTACCATTGATAAGTAATTGCAACAGCTGTAAGTCAGTATTTAACAGTAAATGTATAGAACCTTGTCAATCATTTTTGGAGATTTCATCTAATTTACATATTTTTCCGTTTAAGATTTATTGGTCATGTTTAATTTAGCTTATTAGTTGATGACTAAGGCTTCACTGTGTATAAATAATTCAATTGCCGTGCCTTAAAAATCAAACGCGGCTCGACCAATTTAATTTTATTTTTGTTTGCTTCGGTACAGGGAGGGGTTGGGAAAAAGCGGGTTAATCCGCGGAGCACAGCTGTTTCAGTGAGTACAAATTTCATTATCGATCAATTAGAGATTGTTTTAATAAAGCAAGCTTTTAACCCTTAAATGGCGCCAATGGTTTTGTAAAAACCTGTGACAGGTTTATACTTTATTGACAAAATTCCATTGCCCAAGTTGAAAGGGCCGTGGAAAAGAACATTCAACTTGTTACGTTAGCCAATAATTACATAAATGAGTCATTACCTAAAGGATGTAAGGTTTTAACATTAAATCTTTCGAATTAGGTGTGAGATTGGTCAAAGTTAAGCCTATTAGGGCTAACGTCAAATGCTTAATTGAATTAAAAAAACACTTGATAAAAAAGCTCATAATATTTAAACGGAGACTTAATTACTAAGATCACTTTTCGTCAACACACCAAAACTACTTTTATCACTGCTTTTCAATAAATTATCAACTCACCTGTCAAACAAAAAACTATTCTAATCGGTTTTGCCGTTTGAAAGCTACAATTTCACAAAAGACACATAGATACTACACGTTAAATTTAAATTACATCTGTGTACTTGCGTCGGGGATTCAAAACGATTAGTTATTTTAAACACTGCTTGCTTTAGACGTTTTTGACATTTTAAATTATAGTTTTCTAATTATTAAAATATATCTATTAATATCCTTACAGTTTTTTATGCTCATTGCATTAAGTAGACTAACCAGACGGAACCTCGCATTTAAGACTTCAAAAAAGCTTCGAAGCAAAAAGATCATCAATCAAAGTCATCAAATACAGATCATCTTTCAGAAGGCTTATTTCAAAAGTTTAGCGAACTGCTTGCCTACACTTTAGCTGGTCTTATAAAGTTGCAAGTCAGTTTGGGTCAAGGCATGCCTCTTCATGTCATGTTACAATGTTGTGTAGTGAATTGATAGCAGTTTGAGCTTTGTGGCTAGTAAATTATGTTAGAAAAGGAAAGACGTCAATATTTGTAAAGCTCGTCATGTATCTGGATCATATTTGCAATATGGCGACTTTGTATCTATCATATTACTCAATCTGTTAGTCTGGACTGTAATGTTAGTCTTATCAATAATGAATGAGACTCCGCATCGTGAGATATTGATTCTAACTAGATATGTAAACCTTTCAATTTAGATTAGTGGCATAGCTGCCACTAATTATAATTATTATATAATTTATACACTATTTCTTAGCGGTTATGTTACTTTACCAAGAATTATTCCTGTAAAGTCTCTCAGCAAACAAAGTCTAATTCTATGAAGAAAGAGAAAAATGGACTAATGATCTGCGCTAAATCTATAGGATGCAGAATTGCAGTAATTATACATATTTGATATCATCTTACCTTCACTATCAATAACTTCTTAAAATAACGAACAGGCAAGATTTTCATTGCTGTTATAGATGGTACATCAGCAATTTCAGAATCATTGGAAACTAGTCTGTCAAGTTTTTTTTAAGTCTCAAGTAAGCTTACAGCTAGGTACATTATAATGAGCTAAGTGGGCGTAAGCGACATTTTTTTATTTACATGTATGTAGATATAGTAAATACACGCTATTTGCATTTACTGTATCTGAAAGTGCAAGTTACAGCTGATGAGGTCAAGGTAGCACGCATGAAAGCAGGGTGAAGGGAAACCGGACCGAGCGCCTCGAGGGTCGGGCTTGATACTGTCGTTAAGGGAGCCTCCTCGCCAATTTTTTCGTAAAGGTTTGGGAATATCATTAACTTATAAGTAACAAGTATGTCTTCATATTTTTGTGTCGCGATTTCGTTTGTAAAGTAAGGATCTCTAGGAGACATTAGTGAACCTTTCTATCAATAAATGAATTTTTGAATTGTTTCAGTAGTTTAAAATATAACCTCCGAGGAATAATTACTGAAGTACAAAATTTACGCTACCGTTAGTTTCTCTAATCAAAATTTAACTGCATTTTATTCAAGATTAACCTACGTTAGTTACAAGAAAATACTCACATTTTTCTCTTGACAGTTAATTTCCTTGTATGAAAAATAAGCTTGTTACCTTGATTTAGATTGTAACGAATACTTTATCTCAAGCCGGCACGAGTTGTAACAAGCTCTACATCTACAAGCTTATTATTATCAGCTTTCTCGTCTCTACAACCGCTCTTCCACTATCACTTATCAATTACTTTCCTTTTATTTTCCCTTATTTCCTTTACCTTGGCCAGTGACTGCTGACGCATACTTGAGATGTTAATAGGAAAGAATCGAGCTTTTTATAGTTTTGCGCATAAGTAATACATAAAATGACTCGTAGGTATTATGTAGCATTGATACGCTATAAAATTATTCAGTTATATAATTTTGAGTCGTCAGTTTCGTATTGAACTGTGTAAATGTTTTCACGTGTGCTGTGGGTTTTTTCGCTTCCTATAGTCAAAAAGAGTGTATAGCCCTACTTTTTTTACTTCACTGCAGTCGAGTAATAATAAAATAATCTGAAACATATAATTATGTTTACTGTTGTTGTAAGATCTTGTTTCCATTTGTATCAGATCTGTGTTATCACCGAGCCAGATAGCGTGACAGCGCTTATGTAACTGCGACCGGTGCGGCGACCGACTTAACTTGGAATATGGTGTATATTATGGGAGGAAAAACCTGAATATTACCGATCATTTTATCTAAGTGACATGGACCTGTAGTACTTTACTTTACTTTTGAATAAACAACAGTTTAAGAGCTGGTTTAGCAAAGCTTGCCAAGCAATTGTGTGCTTCATCAACCATCATCATGAGAGCTAGTTTGGGTTAGATGGCCTAATACTATAAACTCGTGACACATCAAGTGAGATATGATCATAAGCTTTCAGGCACAAGAGCTTCGCGTTCTGGCCTCTCCATTTTTTTACAGCACTCTAAAAGATCGGAAAACAGTTTTTATAATAATTATTTTTTACGAAACAGTTTTTTGTAGACACAAACGTCACCTATGAGATCAGTATCGTCGAATGTAGGGCAACGTTTCCAGTGCAATTTCAGGGTAGATAGGAGATCAAACATCTTAAATCTCAGGGTGACAAGCGTAGTGCTGCGTCGCGCAGGGGCTTGAATTTTAAGAGTTCAAATTCTGGTTGGCGGATACCTATGGGTAGGTAAATGTGACGTTTAACACCAGGCGGGCGATTTGCTCGTCTCGTCACTCAATTACATAAAAAAATAATTAACAACCCGCAATGTACTACATATTTACATATTATTTACGTAAAAAGACATTCTCGAGCAAACTTTGTTATACTGGTTTAAGTTTCCCGATCGGATTATAACATGTACTTGTACTTACCCGTAATTGCAGTCCAAAGTGTTCAATCGAGTGATATAATCGTAATGTATCGTCCGTCGCCGCTCTAATTCGTGACTTATTTTGACCGTTCATACCATGGTGCTATTGAGAAATCGATCAACGAATTTATATCTACCACTCAATCGATACAATTCACTCGTGTCAGCAAATTAACGTTTTTTTATAACTATATTAAGTTACCTATACTTATGTATCTTATAGTTACTTCTTCCAGTATAAGTGACAAAATTCTCATTAATATATATTTCCTTGACGATAGTTAAGTATTTATTTCACAGTCCTATAAATAAAATAATTTATTTCTCTATTCGTTTGTATGTGCTGCTTTTATGTCAACAATAAGCAAGGAATCCACAAAATTATTAACATAGAGGCAGATATAAAGCAAAATGATTAAATAAAATAAAAAATCCCACTTCTGAACCATCGCCTCTTGGTTCAAACCCCTAAAGTGTAGCTACTTTGAGACAAAACTGAAAGGTCGTTACGGATAAGCTTTTCCTTGCTCCTTACTTTTTTTAATCGTGTGTCCTAATCTCAGCACATGTTTACAAAAACCCCCAAATTAATCAGCTGGCACGTTAAATAGAATTCGAGCGAAAGTCGACCGAGCACGATCGCTTTCGTGCAAAACCAGTTGGCTTTCTTCAGTAATGTTATATTGCAGACATAATGAGTGTGGCGCAAGTGAGATGGTCAAGCGTGTTAATTGAACATGAACGTACATTGTAATATAAACAAAGGTGTCATGTTCTAATTCAAAATACTGAACTAAACCATGCAAATTCAGATTTTAGATAACTCTATACATTGTTTATTCTATAAATTGTTTTGTAATGGAGAAGCGCGGCGCTTACTAAAGGCAAGACTCTTGTGTGTAAGTGGCACCACTTGTCACTTGATAATACGCATATTTACATAAATAGCAAAAATCTATCTTTTTCAAACATTTTTTATTCTTGTCTGACAGTATTTTCTGCCTGTTTACTTTAAATCGTCAGATATGTTATTTATTGGCTACCTGAATCCAGTAACGTGACCGTACAGACTAATTAACTATGTTATTAAGGAAACTCAATATAGCTTTTTATTAATCTCCCTTTCGTAGTCCACGTTTTTCATTAGAACTGCTTTTTAGAAATTTATCTTTACAAAATAGAATTATTTACAACTCGCCATAAGCTCATCACTACGACAGCAGCCAGAAGGTAGCCGTAAAGCGTTCAAGGTTGATGCCGAAAGTGACAAGAGCCTTGCAGCGTGGTTCCGGACCCATGCTGACTATTACGTTTTATAACAATATCAGGCCGTTTTAGGTTAAAAAATGCAAGGAAAAATGACTGGGTAATTAGTTCTCTAAGAGAGCTTTTGTGACTGCGCAAAGTTTACTTGTAGAGAGGGAGAGAAGCCTATACCCAGCAGTGGGAGAGAGAGGGCTGTGAATAATGGTGATGATAAAAGTTTGTTTGTGGCTTCGAAAGATTTCGAAAGATCGCTAGTAGCAACGAGAGCCTGCGGCCGAAAAAAAATATTTTGTTTAAAAGTCCGCACACTAAACTTTGTATAGCAGAAACGTAAACTACAATTAGCATTTTGTCGCAACAACAATCTACCAGTTAGGTCAATTTTAGTCGGACGAAAGACATTGCAAGTGTCATGATGTCAGATAAATTGCCGAGAATTACGTTTGATAGCTTTATTTAAATTTAATTATTGCCACTATGACATACAACACGCGTGGACGAGAAAACTTCATACCTAGTAGTGGGCGAAGAAATATCAGTTAGCAGGATGATAAATACATAATAAAATAAACAAAAACTGTGCAAATTAGTTGAACAATATAGAAGATAACTCAAATCGCATGTTAGGAACAACTAAGTCTCTCCCACCCGGTACGCTTGAGAAGTGTCAGTGGCCAACAGCATTTGGTCATTCAAAATAAAACGAGTACATAAGTCTCTTTCAATATTTTTTTTTTTTTATGTAATTGAGTGACGAGACGAGTATGTAAATCGAGTAATCTTTTTTCATATAAAGTGAATTACATAACACCTATACTAAACACAAGGAAGAACCACGTATAGCTTCACCACAACCCATCCATCTCTATAAGCCGATAAACAGATAACCGCGAGGTCGATCAAACTATTTGCAATATAGCAATCCATATTCTGCAAACGAAAGGCAATTTCTGTTGCGTGCACGTAATGACATAACTAAGTGTATGAATACCTACACGACATACTTACTAAGATAAATGATACTAGGTATGCCTCAGAGTCTTGCCTGCGTGAAATATCATTTAAAATTCTTCAGCCTCTACCTCTACCTTTACTGAAAATGCTCGTGCAAAAAATCACATCGTCTCTTTTCATTTTTTGCAGCTTGAAATATGAACGAACAAACACCTTTCACATTCATATTATTAATAGAGATAAACTCGTAGCTGCGTGCAAATAAATATCTCAATCACTTGGTTTTCAAGTTATAAAGTTGCACTACCAACAATAAATTTTGTAGAGTAGTTTTTGTCGTCAATATTTTGATTTATCGATATTTTTAAGTAAAGAAGCAAAATTAATAAATAATGAAAGATGAAAGAAAAGAACAAGAAAGTAAAAGAAATGAATTAAAAATCAAAAGTTCAAAACCTTGCGTACTCTCTTGACATGTTCCAAAAAACATCAGTATCAATTTTTCTAAACTAATTTTACCTCTAACTATTGGTAAGGTATCGCTCAAGCTCTAATCTATTTCATTACTCGTAATAGCATCGATACAATCATACCGATTGTCGTCAAAAGGATACAAGGTCCAAGGTCCGGTTCAGCTACTGAAAGGACCTTGTCGAACCACTGAGACTCGAGCTGTTGATCTGTATTTAGGATAATTGAGCTTTATTAAATAACTCTTAAGCTCCAATTTGCAGTAATGAGTCATGCTGAGATAGCAAGCAAATCAAAGTAAAAATCCTATTAGGTGCTAATCTTTTTTTAAGTGCTTTTGCATCTACCTACCTATGTTCCATGATTCAAATAATAAGTTAATTTCAAAACTACATATTTAAAACAAATGTTTTTTTTTTAAATATCTTGTTGCATTGTCATCAGAGTTATACACGTATACCAAATTTCAGCTCAATCGGACATCGGGAAGTGATTCAAAATTAAGTTGTAAGATTTTACCCGAATAGACATAGCTAGATATAATACATAGTTACATGCATTGCAAGTTAAATAAAAGCATTTGAAAAGAAGAAGTAAGTACGAGTAAGTAAGTTCGTATTTGCCGAGTGCTGGGCTGGTGTCTGAGTTTTCAGGCCGCCTGAATGCCTCTGACATGGTTTGGCGGTTGTTGATAAAGGGCACCGAACCGGGGCCTACAATTTAACGCGTGCCTAAATGTATAGCATAAGCTAAAAGCCATAAATTAGTAAGACATAAGCTATAAGTTCCATAGCTTAGTCGCCCTTATTAGGCGTTGCAAATCATTAACTAGGTACGAGATTGAATGTAACTATAACCTAATACGATGGTAATTTTATGAATTTATTTTGTTAGATATTATTGTGCTAAAATACCTAACAGATTTTAAAAAAGGTGGAAAGAAAATGATAAAGGAAAGTGTTTGGTAGAAATAACTAAAAACCAAGTTCCAAAAAATCCCCATGTCCTAAAAAATGCAATATTTTGTGTACTTACTTATTGTTGAAATTCATGGCATAGATAATTTCTCCTCAAAAATGGTTAAAATTTTATTCGCCCTGGACAAGTTTCGGTATACGTTGGTTTTTATCATAAACTAGCGGCCCATCCCGGCGTCGCACGGGTGGACATTGTCTCTGATACATAGCATGTACTACAAACCAATATTTTAAGTTGATGGCACCGGTGCGTGAAAAAAGATTTTCCCGCTTTTATGTTGAAATTTTTCCTGAATTTTCTTTGCTATAAACTTCACGGAGCCCGAGATCTTTCCAACGAATGCAAAACCGTGGAAATCGGTTCGTGCGTTCTGGAGTTATAGCGTCAGGAAGGAAAACCCGACTTATTTTTATATAGTAGATAACCATTGTTTTTCGAACTAAAATTAAATCAAAACCAGCAAACCAGTATACTTAATTACTTGTATTTTATATACAAACTGTAGTTTGTTTTACAACAGTTACTTTTGCTTTACTGTCGTAACTAGTAACTTTGTGACTAATCATACCTTACGTCAATATGAAATCGGAAAATACGCTACTGATGTAAGATTAAACAATTTTAAAGCCAGAAAGATCTAGAACGTTTCAAATAATTATATCAGGTGCAAACTCGGACAAATCAGGGTGCAAATGATTATGTCTCTATCTAGAACTAGATGATTTGATTAGGTAGTGACAAGGTCGATAAAGGTGAGTTATAAGAGTAACTGTTTGAGGTTTAACAACTGTTTTGCGAAAATAATATACAATATGTCCGGTTTCCGATGTCCGATACTTTAAGGGGTTAAAATGCAATTAATTTTATCGACAAATCACGGATTTTTTTTTATTTTCCTCCATCAATAAAAAAATGGCAGCACTTTAAAAAAAATTGTTAGCGAAGCATAGGTGCTTGTATTAATTTAACAATATCTACCCAAGTAGAAGACTTACAAACACAAAAGTGGTCTCAAATGTTAGTTAATAGTGTAGACAATAAATCTAGATTCAAATTTTAATTTTTTAATGTTTCAGTATTATTAAAAATAATTTTTGAAAAAAATAAATTGGACAACAAATTGATGTTTTTTTCAGATATTAGTTTAAAAAAAAACCAATGTGTAAACCAATTTTATTTTTTTAATATTCTATATATATAAAAAAATGAAACCCGTTTTCCTTGGTCACGGCCTCACGCGTGAATGGCTGGACCGATTTCACTAATTCTTTTTTTGTTGTATTTGTTATTATTAGGAGAAGGTTCTTACGGAAAAAAATATTAAGAAAATCTCTCAGAAATATTGAAAAACCCTAAAAACAGCCCTTTTCTTTTTCCCATACAAACGTTTTCTAACTAAAACGAGCTTTATTGCTATTGTATAAAGTTCATATTGAATTGCAAGCACTCACTGTTGTTTAAGCAATGTAGGTATGTTCCTAACGTCCAAGAGTCAATTTGCACTTTATTACTTCTGTACAAAGTTCAAATTCAATCATATCTATCAAAACAGTGTGCGTTTTATACTGATAATTTTTACCATAAATTGACAAGTTAGCATCAACAAACTACGGTTGCTATAGTTACGCAATAGCATGAGAATAGAGGTTATAACAAAGAGTTCCTATAATTATTCTCAACACCTTTGGTCACGCCATCACGCGTGAACGACTGGACCGATTTCAATTTACTCTACGTTTATCCCAAAGTCTACCCGTGCGAAGCCGGGACGGGCCGCTAGTACAGGATATTTGCTATAAATGTCCATTTAAATCTTAACTGTGAGTTAGATAGTTTAGGAGCTATGACAGTGTATACATACGTACTTGAAAAGCGCGCATACCCCAGCAAATGAAATAAAACAAAAAAAAATAAAATAAGAGATAATGAGAAAAATTCGATTCGACAAATCACGGATTTTTTTTTAAAAAATCCGTGAAAAATCCGTGATTTGTCGATAAAATTAATTGCATTTTAACCCCTTAAAGTATCGGACATCGAAAACCGGACATATTGTATAATATATCAAAAGGGCCCGATAGCAAACCGTACCTAGTCTTTGACACTATCGACATAAAAACATTTCTATTGATACAAAAAGACACCGCCAATGCGAAATGGAAGTATTTTAGGCGGTAGAAGGTCACATAGAAATAAACAAACAAAATATACTTATTTAAGATACTCGTAGGTATCTAAAATAATAGGTACTTGGATACACCGGAAAAACATTAACTTTCTTTTGAGCCATCGCGAGTGAAAAACCACCACATGTTTCTATAGCATTTTTTTTTTGTTTATGACAAAAGTGGCAAACAAGCAAACGGGCCGCCTGATGGTAAGCGATCACCGTCGCCTATGGACCTACCTACCTGTAACACTGGATCGTCCCGGATATGTACGTTGCCGACCTTTTCAGACTTTACTCGTATAGGTAAACAGTCCTTTTGAAGAACCCAATCTTGTAGCTTTTAAATAAGAAATAATTATTCTGGCTATATAAAGCGTCTAGTCTTGATGACCTACAGCTTTTTACCATAAAACACGTTACACTAACAGTACAAGCCTTTATGTAACTCCACGGCACTTATCTCAAACATCGTGTCTTATCATTTCACCTCAATTTGTCACGACGTATCACGACGACCGACCGACGACCAACTTAACTTCAAACTTGGCAAAATGAGGGAACTAAAATTGTCTACAGATGGTTGTCAATTTTGTTCAGAAAATGCAGTGGTGGCTCCGCGATCAAGGTTACGGATAAGTTTGTAGTTCACTCGCTTCTTCACGGCGCCGGCGCACGATTGAGATATATCAGCAAAGCTCCCATTCGTATGTGGGATGAAGATGTGGCGTAGATGTGATGGTTGATAATTTGATTATCAGCTCTAAGAAGAACTTAAGATTAAGATAGTAGATAACTTAGTTAAATGGTTGGAAAGATTAAACCGATAATCTTTTCAATAAGGTCAATTTTAAGTATCTAGAACTATTACCTCTATAACTGCATTTCTGCCTGTCACCTGTCACAGTCATTATCTCAACGCGAGTAACAAATAACATGTAAAAGGTCAAACTAATTCAACTTCAGCTCTTGTTTGTGGCTCTTTCTTGTGAAGATTTTTCACAACTCCGCCAATGTCACGTTAAAATAGATCATCAAACGCATAGAGTAGGTATGGACAGTTTAAAATTGTTCGCTGACTGGTAAATGTACCTTTGTCACTAAACTTATAGACATAAAGTTAGTAGGTATTATTTACTATACGATCTGCCGAGAGATCCTGTTTTCACCGTAATGAGACTACAATTGATTAATTAACCAAGAACAGTTAAAATAAATTAGCAACATTCAAACCATCACGGATTCAATTAAAGTCCAAGTTTCCTTATTTGGAGATGTGCTTTTAAAACAAGGTCCACCTGTATTCCTTGTGTATTGTTGTTTCCAATATATCACCTGCGTGACTTTCTCTACATTAACTCCCACTTATAAAGAACCGATTCAAAGTCCCTTTGTGACTGGCGCGGCGGCCCTATCAACTTTCCTACTTCACTCTGAAACTCAGTTTCCGAACTCCATGATTTTGAAACCGGATGAGTAAGCTAAATTATATCTTTTGACAATAAAATCATAATCCTAATTTTGACGATAACTTGCAAATTCGATATCGACGAAAAGTCGATAGGGCGACAAAAAAGTTACCATCACAGAAAATTCTGAGGTTTTAGTAGACCAATCTAAATTGACTACACTCGTGTAACAGTGTGACTGGTTGGGAAAAAAATTCCCAACGAGTCACACTGTGACTCGTTTTGGTGTGACTGGTTGGGAACCCCCCAAAACTAGCTGTTCTCATTAAATAGTCTACAATGACAAAGATAGCTTAGTTTTAGTAATATTTGAGTAGATTTGAGAGATTAGTAGATTTGGTAACTCAAGCCCACATAACTGGCAATATTGAATACGGGAGGGTCACACGTGCCGACTTGTTTTTTCAAACACATATAACTCTTGTATATTTAAAGGCACAAGACCTGCATACATACACTTCATTACATTCATACATTTCAATTCGCTTCACTTACATAATTTTACGTCTAGACATTCTAAATATTATTTTAAGTAAGTATACCTTCTGCTAAAAGTGGGTCAAAACCAAAATCCTTTGTATCGTACACAATGCAATTAAGAAATTCTTCGGTAGGTATGTATCATCAATATGTAATTTTGCAGTTATTGTTCTCAATTTGTATGGATTGTATGACCTATGTAAATTGCGGGTTGTATTAGGAACGCTGAAATATGTGTGATGACGCTACAGGTGGAATCAACCAATTTTAGATCGTGTTTCAATCAATTTATAGTTAAAATTGCACTTACATCATCGTTATAGGACTTTAGACATTTTAATAATATAGCTTAAATTTATTACACTAATAAATGATAAATGCCAAAGTTTGTCTATATTTTTATTACTTTTTCACGCTAGTACGGGATTGAATATAATTTAGAACAGAGATTGATTATATTATACCTTAGATTTACATTTTACACACGCGTTACTTTTCATCATCATTATCACCATGCCGGTGAAACTACAGAGCGCAGCTTGTCAATATTAAAAGGTAAATTTTATTAATGAAAAAAATTGATTTTTTGTTGCACGTAAATCGTATTCTCATATAAAAAAATATATGATAGCTTTAACATTTATATAGGTTTATACTTTTGATTTTTATGGGTAAACGATCGAATTTTGCACTAAATCTTGCTAAATTCTGCACCTTGCTAAACAATAATTGTTTTAAACATCAAGCTCGTTTGACAGCAGTTGCTGCTGATTTATTGTTAACATTTCAGACAACTGCAAACTGAGCCTCAGTTACTAGCCTAAAATAGTATTATACCTACACAACTTATTTTTACTAGTGCCTTATTAAATCGATTAACCAAAATATTCCGCTCAAACAGATAGTAACAGAAAAAGCATTACGAAATCCAAAAATGCAAAAGCCGCTTTGCAGTTAACCTTCAATTTCCGTTTCGAAATACAGCTACTGCAGTAAAACAATGCAAACCAGAAATATTAACAGTTCATCTCTCATCGCAAACTCTAAGCACGGACTTATTCAAATCTTTTCACGCCCATGACTTACATTTTCTTGAAAACTTGCCATGTTACAAAATTTGGCTCGACATTCTGCGCGAAACTAGAGGTATAAAAAGCTTGGTACAATTTTTGTAACTTCTGATCAGAAACATTGATGACTTCCATACTGTTTTTATTTTTTTATCCGTGAGCAGTTGTTATAATTACGTGGGACTACTCACGTATGGAGTCAGATTTTCTGACTACAGCAATTCCAAATATTCAAAATGTTATTTAAAAATTAAACGTATTTTTAAAACCATACGACATGTCTCGATAATAATTATTAAACTTTATCTAACTTTTTAGCTTTTCCGAAATTTTCATGAGATAAAATCTCCTGTAAAAATCTACCATGATGCCAGCAAACTATTAAAAATTTATATTATTAAATTGATTGAAATATCCAATCAGCCGTAAAAAGGTAAGAAGTAGACAGAGAAAAAGCACTTATATAGTTATAATAATAAAATCGAAAATCCTAATCCTATTTTAGGGAGCTAAATATTGAATGGGAGGATTTCTAATAATCACTAGTTTCATTAACACTATATCATTATAAATTAAAGAAAGTTTTACAGAAAATTCGTCAATTGCAATTTTCGCACCAGCTAAGAGCCCTCTCAACTTTCCATACTGATGTTATAAGATAAAAGTAAAAGCTTGCATCTCCATGCATTCTCTTCAGTCTTTTTGTAGTGATCTAGGTTAATGATATGCGTAGGGGCTGTGCTATACATTACATAAAGATAACAAAGCTTCCAGATGAGTTTAACGCCGACGCAATAAGTTTTTTTGTCTATTTTTTTCACTTTCTCCGTGTCAGTTTTAACAAGTGCTCTTTGATATATCCGTTGGTTAGCAAACCGAGTTATTCATACAGTGTTTTTGTGTAATATAATAATTAAAAGTGATGAAAAGTCACCAAAGTCATGTCAAAGCGTAAGGTGGTGGTCAAAGTGAACCACTTTTTTAACACATTCATGTTACCTAATTTCGAGAAAATTATCGAGTCTCCATACAAAATATTTAGTCACGTGATCAATTTTCTATGAAGATTCCATATTTTCTTTCTCGAATTTAGCAAACTTGTATTCTAGGAGTTGTTCACTTTCACGTGTAGAAGAACACTCATGTAATGCTACACCTTTCTGTTACACCTCGTATTATATTTAAAACTTACGACACGATCTATGGTTCACAGCCATAAATCGTGTACCAGTTCCATCTTCGATCTTATCTTCAACGACCTTGACTTTTCGCATTTGGTACAATTATTAATCAGTCAACACTTGAAAACAGATGATGGCATATTTAAATAGAAATAGGCATTTTAATTACGACTTTAACATTAAGATGACAAGGTCGAATTGGAAGATGAGCCATCTTTAAATCTGAATCGTTATTCCGTGATGACCTAGTGCTATAAAACATCTGACCTTTCTTATCTGAAGCCTAATGTTTTACTTGTCAAGTTAATATTCTTAGAGAATCTTGCCTCTAAAATCTTCAAAAAAAAAAATCTTGTCTTTAAAATATGCAGCTAAACACATCTAATGGGTTTATCAATGTGTTGCCGTGTTATTCCAAATACTAAAACATAATTCACACGCACACTTCACACTAATGCTACAGGTATTATTATATTCTTTATAAGTTTGTAAGAGAATGAATATAAATTTGTTTTCTCTTCACGCTGAAACAACTCGACGAATCTGAATGATAACGTTTGGAATTAAGTTTGCTTTTACTCTGAATAGGTTTTTTTACTCTCTCTTTTTTATGATAAAATTTACAGTTCCTGTAGCAACCTCTTTCCTGATAATGGCTGCAACCGCGGGACGCAATTAGTAATGCAATAAACAAAAACGTTTGGAAAAACCCAAATGTATGGAAACATTTTCTATTCACCTTTCGAAATACCAGCACAATAAAAAATCACCAAAAACGAGAAAATTCGTCCTTCATCCTTTAACATTTGATTGTTGACACGTTCACCCACGAAAACCCAAATAAGAATAGAAACACATAAATTATGGGATTTCTTTGGGCATAGAAACATTGATGATTCAGTTTACACCAACGCTCTTTGGTTCTACTATCCATATTGGACGCAAAATGTCAGGTACAACGGTTTCATCATTAGCTGTTTTGAAAATTACATCTTTTATTTTGATATTGACCTTTAACCCACTTTAATATGCCACGTGAAAAAGCCATAGCAATGGCGCATTAAAATAAAAACATAATAACTACCTACTTAATTTGGAACAGTTTATGACTATTATAATTCTAATTGAAGGTTTTTGCTTTTATGACTTACGAGTATGACAGTTATGACGTATGGTATTTATTAAAAAAAACTTTTTACATCTTAAACAGAATGAAGATAAAAAGGTATACTTTTGGGCTAAGAAAACGACCTTTTCTATGTCTTTCATTCACTATAGGTATTGTTCTACAAAACGGTTTTAATTGTTATTTAAAAGCACAATTATTATTCATTGCGATGGTTCTTCAAAATCACCTGTTTAAAAGTTACAAGCTTTTCTCAGATCACGAATAATTTTTAAATTTGAATATTGGTTCGCATCTATAACTTGAAGATATTACATCGTGATGTGATCACTGACATTTCATAATTTAGTTCAACATTACTCAAGTGCATTACACATGACCTAGCCTTTTAATGTTATGCAAGAAACATCAATCACAGGTGGGTTAAAATCTATAAATCTAAACCGACTTCCTTATAACTCAATGACAAAAAGCTTAATTTAAACGCAAACTTGTAATTACAGCTCTGGGTAATATTATAAATCATTTTAGTGTTCCTGAAGCTACATTAGTAATTACATTCACTTTTGAATCCAGCACATTATCACGACTCGTTGTGGGTAAGAGTTCTTTTGTAATAATAAATACGAGTACACTAGGGTCACGACGGCTTACTTTTTACCTACAGATTAACTTACAAGGAAAGATCTAGTTGGTTTCAAAGAATCAGAGTCACTCTTCGATTTTAAGGACTGATTTTACCGTAGAGGTAAACGCGATCTGTCCAATCTAAGCTCAGTTTAGGAGTTGAATCAAGTTCAAAGCTACAATTAATTTTCTCAGAACTTAGTTCTATTGAACTCGTTTTTATACGATTGGTGAAATCGGCCCTAAATCCACTGCAGAGCATCAAGTTGTCAACATCTTTCGCGAAAGTCAAATGCGCTATAACTTTACAGCAGTTTTAGATAACATCGTAATCTTAAAATAAATTATTTATGTTTAATATCAAGGAAAAAGTTAACAAGCTTGAAAGCTGAATAAGGTAAAGCTTGATTATTAAATAATTAAGGTTCATTTCTTCGTATCGACAACCATAACCAACAAATCAAGACCTTCTGCTCCGTACAATATTAATTTATTCGATTTGCACCATTAAACGAATAATTTATTCGGTTAGCTTTGTTGCGCAACATTTCAGCTGCAGGGTTTAATTCTTACATGGCTACGCATAAGTCACGACTTCTGGCTCTTATTCAAACATATCACCTTACGTATGACACCGTTTTAAAGGCAGTTATATCACGATCCTAATCGAAGTTTTCGATTCTGAATCACATGTGACATTCGCTTGAAGCCTAGATTTGATCGGGCACGTTGGCCACAAATCAAGGTACGAGTCGAGTATGTGCTAATAGTTACAATGTGTGAGATTGTTGCTAGTAGTAGAATGATATGACTAAGAATAACTCTACTTTGTACTAAATATTGAAGCAACCACAAAGTAATAAAATGAAATCTTGTTATCCCCGTTATGGAGCCCTAAACAAATTCTTAGAGTTACTTTGATAGAACCAAGTTTCATAACAGTTCTACAAAAGCACTGAAATATCGTGGTGAATTAAAATTATGCAGTTAATAAATAAACGCCATTCCTCTAAATGCTGATGAATTAAAATGGTGGCTATAATCATCACTCAAACAAAAGTACAATTACAAATTTTATCGACGAAGCCAAAATGTCGTCTATTTGTTAAAAAGTACTGTAGCTATTGAATTACTAGTGCTATCTTGGGACTACACTACAGTGGAGCCAAACGCAGAGTCGTTACGCAACTCTTTAAGTTAGTGCTTTTATAACCAAAGCACTAGACAAAGCTTTTTGCGGTCGTAATTGCGACATAACATGTCACAATCAGTTAGGTACAATTACTCTCGAATGATAACGAATACTTTATTATCTGAGTCTTTATTATATTAAGTCCGAGGCAAGAAGAACATTAGTAAAAGTCGTGTTAACTTAATTGCTTCATACTTCATTTGTTTTCTATTTGCCCTACTTTGTTTTAAGTTTTTTTTTTCAGGCCTCGTTAATTTTGGATAGATTGAAAGGCAGTGGCGAGACGGCTGAGAGTTTATAGATTAGAAGACATAGCCACGTGCTCCACTAGCTAACATTTACCTGCAATTTATAATAACTCTTAAAGTAAATAAATAAATTTATTTATAGCCAGGTTAAGCTATTGACAAAGAGTTACAGAAAGACCTGAGCACAGAAATTATTTGAATGCTTAGAAACAGCAGTGGTATGGGTGACACACTTAAAATGAAAAATGATAGTTTTCAGAAAAATGTGAAGGGTCTATGATGTAGCTCTATGATGTTCTATGATAGATCTTCGAAACATAAAAATCTTGTAAATCACATCTTAACCAACATTTTTATATCTATTAATGTACTAAAATCAACCTAAGAGCAAAAACTAGTAAACTTTAATTTTGGCATTCTTTTGGTTAACTCAATCCACAAATTCTTGGCTTTATCACAAGCTATGATGCAACGATCTAAATTCACAACTTAAAGTCTGAAAGTTTCCAAAGAGACTAACTAACTAACTTAATCGTTAGTCTATTGTTACAAATCTGAGTCAAGCATTACAGAACATATTATTCCATCTAGGAAGTAGATGGTATCGCAGCGATCGGCCATCCTTCGTGAAAGGATCACGGTTACGACTCACCTGTCACTTGTGGCGAAATATTAATATTAAACTTATAGCATCCTAGATGTTTTGATATGTTTATTATGTATTGATGTTAAGAAATGTTGACGGGTATTTTGTTGAAATATTTATGTAATAGTCCAGTCTATTAATAGAGAAATATTCGTAGCCTCATTCAGAAGTTTGATTTTTTTTAATGAATAGTACCTAGGTATGATTCATTAGTATATCTTCTTACCCTTATCCCACCTATGTGGGGTCGGTACAGGTTTTATTTATTAGTATCAAATGTAAAATCAAATCGATTTAATTTAGTCTTGAATATTTTTATATGATCTTGAAGTTCAAAGCAATTTACCAATATTTTTTTTATTTACGAAAAAAAGATGTAAAAAGAGAAAAAGTGAATGCAAAATGAATTTTTATTTAAATAAAAATAAATTAAAAGATAAACACATTTACTATTCACGCCCGATGTGACAAATTATTATTACCAAGTTTACCTTAATTGGCAATTTGCATATTATAAATATATTATATTTATTAGGTAAGTAAAACCGCACATTTCGATGAAATGATTCATCCGAATATGCATAATTGTTTAATAACATTTTTTATTTCATATATTGAAACTATTTATGCGAATCTGCTAAATTAATTATTATCCTATTAATTATGTGATATTTTGAAATGATTCACTCAATACCTAATCTAGAACATTTTAAGCATATTTAGATGATTCGTTTCAAAACATTAATTTACATCAAATTAGGTAACCGAAACTAATAAACAAGTCTAATTAAAACACATCAGCACTCAGACGTAGGTAAATTATATTTAAAAATTAATTATTGAACCGCAATGTAATATAATAACCTCGGATCTGTAGAAAGGAACCGGTCATCTTCCAAATTACATCAACAAGGACTGTACCGTTCAAAATAGTTACCTATAGCCAGCTATAGTTATACTGCTTACTCGTACGAAGCGGTGTAAGGGTTGTCAGCTATCATTTTTACAGAATTTAAAAACCGATTACATTTACAAATTAAAATACATATTAATACATATAATTTTATAATTATAATTTTTCGAACAGAATCATTTAAAATAACATTACAAATTTTAATAAGAGTTTATTTGCTCTCATGTCTTTTATAGTTTGACAAAGACGACGATTCTTTTAATGATATTTTTTTCTTATTTCTAGACTATCTGTTTGAGACCCTTTTATCGCCAAGAAAGAGAAAGAAATAAAAATCCTTTTCATCGTCATCGCCGTCCACGGACACCTGAGTAGGTTAAACCCTATTGTTTTATAAAAGAGTTTTTTTTTCTGCGTTTCATCTTCATCTTCGGTTCAAAAGTATCGAGCAACGCAGCATCAAACTTTTGATCGAGGAGTCAAACACAAACCCACTTAGTGTAAAATACACCCACTTAAATTTAATACACAAGTTAATTTCTGATTGTTGGTATTACTCCAAATTTAATAAAAAATGCACTATGTATTTTAAACAACCAAATCATCTAAAAAGAAAAATTGCACTCGCAAAAAGTTCAACCAGGAAACTTATTTATTATCTTGATACTTGAGATAGGTAACTGACAAGTTGATATTACAACTTAAAGTGCAACCGCCTAGTAATAGTTTTTATTTTTTATTTATTATGTTTATGTACTCGAATTAAAGAAGAAAAAGAAGCCAATTGGACCCTCAACTTAACCTAAAAAAAAAAATAGTCTTTAAAATAGCACAAAAATATGTGCTGGGGAGTGAGAGTGACCGAGATAATCTCGAACGGCCCAGAATACCGTGATCCGGCACCTTCAAAATTAATGTGCACAATCTTTCCAAAAACAACTAGTGTTGCAATAAGCACCTTGTAAAATACAAAATGACCGTCTCAAGACGTCTCTGAACTTTTAAGCGATCCTCAGAAAGGTGATACTCGTAACGACAGCAAATATTTCAACTCGATTTCTTTTCTCGTAAAGGGCAAAATTTACGAATATCTCGATTGTGGAGTTCACTCCGCAATTACAGACGTCTTCAATGAAAATAATTGGTGTGGTCTTTCTTTAATGGTTCTTTTGCTTGAGCAATGAGCATAGTTTATTTTACTTTCTTTGTTTATTTTTGAACCACGGTTTTGCCTTATCAGTTAGGTATACCAGGCATCAACTCGGCATGTTTTTGACGTTTACGACTTCCACTAGCTTGGTTTCAAATGCCAACAATAAGCTTAAATTAAAGTTAGGTTAAGTTGTTATGAAAAAAACATAGTGTTACGGATCTATGGTATGGAGGTAGAATATATTTTGGTGCGACCTGCGGTCATCAAGCACCTAATAATATGTTTCAGCAGCCACACCAGAAAATAAACTCCAATTCCGGGCTAGAAGTATTTTTCATTCTCAACCATGTCATTTAAGATCAAGTAAGGTGTTATGAATCAAACACTCAACTAGATACTAAATGAAAAACTTATTTAAACAGACTAGATATCCTAAATGCATTGGTACTACATTTGGTTACAAACTACCTCGCAGATTAATTGAAAAATTATCTAGAGATTTTAGCACAGCAATAAACCAAATACTTGACATTTCCTCATAGACATACTCATACTCGTATAATTAACTTTTAATCTACAGTAACCTAGAGTTTATTAGTTTTTTGCTATAAATATTTGAAATAGAGCAAGGATTATAATTTATGCAGCGGTAGAGACTTGCCGGCCTTAGCTGTAATTATTTTTGTAGAGTACGTGGTACGGGCTCGTTTAAACATTAGAGTTGAAAAACAAGACCAAATATTACAAAAGTGAGAAACAGTAATTTTATTACAGTTATTGCAATCTTTGTTGTGAGTTTTTTATATTTGACTTGAAGCGAATTGCTATTAATTAGTATGTACTAAGTTTATAATTTAAAGTCTATGCAATATTATCGCTGCCAAAAATTATTAACAAAACACAGTTAGGTTTAAATAAGTAAAATTATGATAGAATTTAATTTAGCTCAATTTAGCTTAGCTTAAGATAGATAATAATTTTCCTTTACGAAAAATACCAGGAAAGCTATAACCCTGATAAAGACGCCCAGTAAAGTATGGTACATAAAATAAGTTAATATCCAACTTTTTCCCAATTACACCAGTACAATAATTTCTGACAATTAACAAGCACAGAATTCTGCGAAAGCATCTCTCAACGATTAAAACCTTCAATTCCATGCCATTTCTCAGAAAACTCCTTTCAAGGTACTTTACCACTGAACTATTTATATTCATCAGATAGGTAAGTCATACCAGGTACCTATTAAAGTGCCGACATGTCCAACCGCCCCAGTTTCTCCGGGAAGTCCAGTTCAGGGCAGGATCGAGAACAACCTACAAGTGATCTTTCGACCGAGGACACCCACTCGTCTTTTTGTCCGTACCTGTTACTTTGAAAATAACGAGTGCGCGGTACTGATGTTGGTAGATGTAGGTGATATAGGCTAGATTTATTTGCCACTTAGTTCCGGATCGCTGTTTTTAATTTTGCGAGAGGTCATCTTGTGTTTTTACGTCAGCTATGTGTGTAAGGTTGCTTTTTTAAGTGAAATATTTGTGAGGTACAAAAATAATTATGGTAATTTGAGCCTGGAAAAGTATGATATCATGACCGGGATTAGTGGCGTACAAGACTGTGTATGATAACGGTCTATTAATGGTGATGATATATTAACCGATAAGTCAAATTGTACATAAATATGTTTTTAAAGCAAAATTAAAATAGCCTCAGCTTGATAAAAAACTCATATTTAGGTAAAAGGTTGAAGTTGAGGCAGATTGAAATTGATCACGGTTTGTTAATAAAAATAATTAGCTATTTTTAATTTATTTTGGTTGAGGTAACTTTTCTAAGTTCCATTTCGTGTTTTTTCATTTTAGATTTATTACCTCATTACGATTATTACCATTAAGACGCCGAATAAAATTGGAAAGAAATAGGTATAAACTCGGCTGTCAAGGCTAGGTAGGCTAGGTAATGATGGACGATATTTAACATAATGAAATACAAACACTTCTTAAGATATTTGGAGCAATTAAACATTGACATTTAAGCTTGATTTATGTAAACTATTTAAAAATTGATGCTATAAATCTGATTGCAACTTATGATCAAAGTCGTCACTTAAAGGTTAAGTACTTATTACTTACGCAACTTAAGTTTAATTTATTTAAAAATTAGCATTTTCTATTGGTTTATTTATTTTATATTTTTTTATAACTGACATTAAAAACTTTTACTACTTCTACTGAGTCTTAGTTTTTTTCTTGTATTTTGTTTGATATGCTTTAAGTTATTTTCAATTCTACTCTAAAAATAAAATTAGATCTAAATATTAAGTTATGATAATCTACGTTTTAAGGCAATAACAAGAATTTAAAATTTGCGTAATTTAGTTAATAAAAAAAGTATCAAGTCTTATTACAAGATGAAGGCATCCTGAAATAAAGGTCACGGCTAAAAAAAGATAATGATGCTTTTACAACCGCAAAATAAATGTCAAATGGTATTTTTTGCTCGATGAGGTTGTTAGCTATCGTTGTTAGATGCATAAAAACAAATCAACTTTTGACTTATATTAAAGCTTTAATTTTCCATTCATTTATAGAGAGAATTCCGAATCAATATTTAGTTTTTATTTGTTTCAAATTAGGATTTATTTAACACAAAAAAAAACATAAAAATGTCATAGGTTAGCTTAGGTTTCGTATGACGGCATGAATTCAGAGAAAACGTAACCTATTCTACTTAGCAATAATAAAATAATTGGCTTTGAAATACAGGCAGGCTGACACCGAAAACTCGACTTAGGGGATCTTCTGCAAAGGGGGTGCAGAACCCTAAAAAATATGGTAAATGGTTGATAACGAAGATTATTTTACAATCCTCAAGTGAATTCGACTTTTGTGATTTTCCTGACATTTTCATACAAATCAACAAAACCTTGAGAGTAATAAAAATATCTTCAAATCTAGTTTACTCTGAATTATTTAATTTTAATAAGTTCAATGACATTTTCTGCAAACTTCTGAATATCTTATTATTTTCCTATTGTGTGAATTTTAATGATTTTTTTAGAATTAATACTTGCATATATTTTTATTGTTTTTACCTAACTTTTTCGGCGTGTGACTTGCGAGTATTATGTAGAAATAAAAACATTTATCAGTACACCGTAGAATTTGCAAATAACGAAATTGTATTGCAATGCTGCCAATTCTACCGTGCTACTTTCTTTACTAATCTTTTGATGTATTTAAATTTTTGGCCTTTTCAAGAGATGAAAATAATTGTAGTATGGTCAGATTGTTTTAGTTTAAGAATGATATAACCGAATCGACACCACTTATTTTATGAAAAAGTCGATGTGTCATAGTTTTATTCTGGAACTGGAGTTATCGAAACTCGACGTTTGTTTTGAGTTTCGAGGGATCATTTTTTAATGGCTTTCTTGAATATTTTCATGAGTTTTTTTTTTGAACAAACCCTTTTGTGAAAATCGAGCTCCAGATAAAGTTTGTGTTCTTACCACTGATGTCTTCTAGTGTAGTTGTCGCATGTTGATTAATTACCTGTAAGAATAAAAAACATTTTATTAACTGGAATATTGTATAAATAGCACTTCAAATGTTTCTAAATAAATCCTGGTTGGAAGTACTATGCGTTTTGATAATTTCAAATAGCATAGCAACTGAAGATTAACCTGATACCTGACAGTTTTACCGTATTGTAGACTTTTTTAGCTTACTTATATTTATTTGTGTAGTAATAAATATTCATAATCGGCTGACTCATAAAAACATTTGTTTATTAACTGTCGCGAAGCCGTGCGTACAATTCCACTAACTCTGAAAGGACAAGGCAATCCGGTGGCCAGTCTCTTACCATAGAGACACCTACGCGACGGCTATAGAAATTGTCTTTATATTACTATGAAAGATGCCCTATCATAACAAATAGGTTAGGTTCATTTAAACTGAACCATTTTTAAAGACGCTTGATTAGAAACAAACAAACAACAAATACCAAATAAAATTTAAGAGACATTGAATTTTACTATGGAAAATAACGTGGTTTTGACACATTTTGTTTGTTGTTGTCGATTTAATTTTTACGTGAGTATTCGCGTGTTTGATATTGAATTGATTGTAGGAAAAATTGAGAAGCATTTTGTTAATTGTTTTATCATTTATTGGTTCCATAAATGATAACGTGGAAAACGGGGATCAAAACGTTAGCAAAAGATAGATAGGATTAGAAACGGCTTCACTGATCAGAAATCTCTTTATACAAACTATGAAATTCCTAATCTAAATCCCTGATTCCATTTCAACCTCAAAAGCCGCACTGCACTACCACCAGCCACCAGCTTTCCTAAGAGTCACCAGTACTATTAACTGCTATTCAATCTATGGCTCGGCTTGGCCACGCGTGACGCTGAATTCGCACTCAGCTGATGCTTACGCAACTAAACAATCATTTCGTTCATGGTTTCGGTCACTTCGCGCCTATTCTGTACGGTTCTTTACTGATTGATACAGTTTTGAACGCTTGCTTCGAGAAGTTATTATAAATTTCGTTGGTTGTTTGCATCGGTTTTAAGCCCTTTAAGCTATCATTTCTCGGCGTTTTCGTATGCGCGCCAAGTATGGATAATATTTCGACTACCAATCAAAGTAAGAAGCTGTAAAACGACATTCAATAACTAGATACGAAATAATAATGTGTCTACATAACTTCACATGCCTAAATCAAAATCACAATTGAATTTCATGAGAGAGTTCGCTATCGTTGTCACAGCAACACATGTGCAGCTTCATAAACAGCTTGAGAACTTTTTTGGCATAATTTCATTGTTCCAATAGCAAATAATAAATCAAGAACTAAAACAACTATACCAGTTGCATCCTGCTTACAATCACCACTCCTATATTTCAAGAAGCTAGGATGGCTCTACCCTAGCTGACAGACACTTAATATCTACTACAGGTGGTACTTATAAACATTAAATCAAATGAAACCCAGAATACCAACTGGCATACATATATTATACTTATATCTAAATACCATAGTTCGCTACAGATGCTCATTGTTCAAACATCTCTGCTATAATCAGTTTATTCACATGAACCAGCTCTATAATGACGTGTTACTTTCAATTACGCCGACATCGCTGACATATCTTCAGCAGCATTTGCATAGTCGAGCTGAATATTTCGTCTCGGACTGCTGACTGCATCACTAGCCCGTGTCAGTAAGGACGTACTAGAATGCAGCGATGCGACTCACGCACACAAATGCATCAAATCCAAAAGCACAGCGCAAATCCAAAAGAAATGCCAATTGAAATTTCGATAGAACTTACGTTAGAACCATTTTGTCTTTACATTATCCTGTATAATAAATATTTGCAAATAACAATATGGTATAAATCTGTAAAGATTTTTATTGTTATTGCACAGTTATTGCTTGTATTAGACGCTGTAGTTATTTTTTAAATACAATAGTAAAAATACTCATACTTGGCGTAAATTCTAATTAAGATAGAGGGCCATGACACAGGCTTTTGTTGATGACGCGTGTGTATTAGAGGACTTTCCAGTTCGTTGACACCCGCGTCACAGATCCCTTACTGTTTTCACAATGCAATCGCGATTCTCGATTGCAACTCCAACGCGAGCAACACGTGATATAATTGACATCATTCGTTAGCTATGATGACCACCAATTAGACAGCATTTTAGAAAGGTGCATAAGATAAAAGTAAGTAAAAGCAGTGCAAACGTTTGGAATGACTGCCAATTGAACTTTAAGAAGTCGTTATGGACGACATATATATGTACCTAGATGAGAAAGGATTCTGTAGATACGGAAGTTATTTTCTATTATATTTTGAAGAGGTTTGTTTACAAAAAAAATAAAATAGTAGAGCTTCTAATAAAAAATCAAGATACAAGTTTACCATTTAATTAAACTTGCACAACAAAATAAAATTCTGCAGCCCCACGTTAGTTTCAGCATAACGAGAACATTTCATCTGAATGCATGTTTAAATTTTAATTTGAATATCGCAAGACATTCCTTTAACTTGAAGTAACCAGTGAAGTAACATCAGATAGTCCGATTGTTGCATTTAACGATTGTCTAGGTGACTAACATCGTGACGAACTTGAGAAAAAGTTACTGAAGAAGGCATTAAGCTGTAGATGATTTTGAAACTATATGATGATGAGATGATGGCTAGATTATGACTAGACTAGATCAGATGATGATTTAATTATTTTCTAAATTCGATGATAGGTTTGCACTTGATGGCCATGTTGCCTGATGGTAAACAATGATGTGGTCTACGATGGAGCACTAGAAGAAACCACTTCACTTCAAGAAAGAATTCACTATACAAAAACATTTTATCTATCGGGTAACACCCATTTAGGCACAGCATTTCACGCTGTGGCGGTCCTTTTATGGTACCGGTTTATATTACAGGACCGGGATAAGTGGCTTACGAGAGGAGAGGCCTGTGCTCAGTAGTGAGCGATCATGGGCAAATAATGATGATGGTAATAATGAGAATCTTTGTTTTCATTATTGTCATCATCCTCGCTCTGCGATATCAGTCTACTGCTGGACTCAGACCTCAGACCTCAGACCTGTACATGATTGCGAGTCCTCAAATTTCCCGAGAGTTTTTTTAACATAATACAATTTATTTTCAAGTTTCATACTTTCAAAATTTAGTAAACATATTAATTGCACACCGGCAACCAACTTCGAGAAACTTGTTTTCCGTTTTCGAGATCAAAATAAATAGCAGCGAGTTACTTCCGAATCAACAACTCTTAAATATTTGCAAGGAAATGTACAATTCAGTTGAAGTACTATTTGTATTTGTAAAGTAGTATTTGCAATTCTCGGAAATGCAGAATTAACAAGTGTTCAATAATTAATACAGAAAAAAATATAAGTTGTAGGCAGAATGTCTAGTCCAGGTGTCAGAGCTTGAGAAAATAAGTTACGCAGTTTTAAAAGCTCACGCAATTTTTAAAATACTTGGTAGAATTCTTATTTTACTTAAGTTTTGTCTTTGCCTATGTTTTGATAAGGCTACAATTACTTCTATCGAAATTGTCTACTAATCTGAAAAGCTAATAAATATTATACCATAATCGAAACGTCTCTTAAATCGATCATCCATTACCTTATTACTGCTTTACTTTGGGTTCACTTAAATCAAACCACATCTACCTATTATGATATTAAAGTTTCGCAAACTATTGTTAAATGCATTAACCGTTCTAATAACATTTTGGCAAAACCTTTCACTACTACAGATTAGATCAAACTAATTTAGGAGGATAAACTACAAGAAAAATACCTATGCAATCTACAAACCTATTTGTACATAATTTTACGAATAAGCTTTTCTAAGCCAAAAAGAGCTCAACGTATTCATGATTGTAAACAACTTTTACTATAGGACCAACCCTGAAATCGCGAAAAAAAAACGAAAAGTAATCATCAAGACGTATCAAACGAGCCTTAACAATCAAACAACCTCGATAGGGTTGCGCCGTTTTATTACAGTGTTTCCATTGCCACCTTTCTGGCTCTAGCATCAGATCAGCTCCATGTAGCATTGTCATCCGATTTAAATATGATTGCAAAATTTCAACTCAATCAATCTATATTTATAAAAATGTTATGTTGGTTTGTGTATGCTTCAAAAACTCAAATAGTTGTGCACCGATCGAGCTGAAATTTTAGCATGATATAATAATACGCATTAAGGATTGTTTTTATCAATTTTTTTTTTTTATCCACAGCGAAGCGTGGCAGGGAACAACTAGTCTATTAATAAATTTAAAACCAAAGCTTTCAGAATTGGCTGAATGAGTTCTTGGATGAATCCTATAGTAAAGTCACTTAAAAGGTAAGTACAATTTGAGATAGTTCAATTCATAGTCACTATCAAGTAAACAGTATTACTTATAGGTGAGTCAAGCCGATGCCGATGGTCGATTAGTTCCAATGTTTTGAAAGGTAAATTACTACTTTGTTCAATAATGACTAAAGGCTATTTATTATTTCTTACTAGTTAGATAATCGAGTATAAATGTGCTATTTAAAACTTAGAATAAATGGCAGAACACTTAGATTTTCAATATAAAGTAGAGGGAAGCAGGAACTAGCAGTTTAAATAAGAGCGAACTCACGTTTTACATCAAATATAATAATTGCAAGGCGAATAATGTTCACTTGATAAAGGTTCTTTTGCAATACAATGTGCGTATACTCTTGAGCATCGGATCAGATGCATATGCACACAAGTGAAGACAAAAATAGACAAATACAAACAAACTTTCGCAGTAATAATATTAGTAAAGAAGGATGATACTGTATTTTTTGTTATAATTAAACACGGGAATACTCACGTAAAAATTAAGTCGTCTACTACGACTAACTGTCTGGTACTGTATATTTCATGTTCATAATTTCTAGTAAATAGTATAACATAGCGGCACTGTAAGTCTCAAAGTACGCTCCACCCATTCTATGTTCACTTTTACCAAAATTTCTACCACTATAAACTACTAAAACATAATTAAATTTACGTAATATTATTACAATGACTCTATTGTTTCATAACTTGTTGAGTGCCACACTTCAGATAAATTCGTTTATACATTTCTTTTGTAATTTTTAAAGTTCCCACTATTAAGTGATGCTTTCACTACTTTATGTTAGTCTGCATTTGAATATATGTATCACGAACAGCTTGTAATTGCCGTAATGTATACCGAGAAAAGATATACTCGTATGTATGTATGTATACTACGCCTTCATGAAAGTCTAATAAGAAAAAAATTACGAATGTGAATCCACTAACCCGCTCTTGGCGAGCGTGGTAGATTACGGATCTCAAGGCCTGGTATCCCAGCAGTGGTATGATTAAATGTTGAGTTAATTAATTGAATTCAAAAAGTTATCTGTAATTTTTCACTGACGGGAAAAATAAAAAATGTTAAAACATTTTTTAACTAGAACCATTAACCAGCCTGCGAAAAATACTGATAGTACCTATCAACTTTACTACTGAAAAATGATTGATGTGGATGAGTAACATAAACTGGACAAATGGACATCTAAAAATAAAAATAAATAAAATAAAATAAGCCTTTATTACTGTATAATGTTATACAGTTACATATTTGAAAACTAAGTATTACATTAAATTTATCTATTATACAATTTATACAGCTTGTCCTTTGACAAAGGCGTCCTCTAAAGACTTCCATTTTTCTCTGTCCTTCGCAATCACATCTAAGTCAGACTAACTATACATCATCCATCTAACGCACTCCATTCGCGGCCATCAAGTTTAGTGTATTCGCTGTCAACAGATTTTACACTAGATTTAAAAATGTCCAAATTGATTGAGAGCGCCTCGTAAAGCATATTCGCTTCTGACAGCTGATTTAACTTTTCAAATTCAACTTAACACTTAAATGTCAAGTGAATCTGCTAACTACCTATACAGGGTTATTCATAAGGGTATGCTAAGCCGAAAAAGGCTCATAAAACATCATTATGAACAACTTTTACTATGGGAGCAACTCGAAATTCGCGAAAAAAAGCAGCTGTTCCATACATTTTGTCGAGTGTCATTGACATTTTTCTATGGAACAGAGAGCTGTTTTTTTTCGATAATGATGAGTACTATGAGCCGTTTTCGGCTTAGCATACCCTTTATGAATAACCCTGTATAGAACTAGATACATAGTACCTTGGCGCTATGTTTTAGAAAGGATTGACCATCCATTAGATAGTAGGTCATCTCAACCACGGAGAGGTCTGGTTTATTTGGTAATATTTATCTTATTTATTTTTCACTTTCAGCTTTAAACACTGTACGTGTAACGGTTAGCAATAAAAGCAGTAAGCAAACTTCATGCAGGCTAAAAAATGTCCCATTTTCTTAAAAAATTCTTTAAACTAGCTGTTCCCTGCCACGCTTCGCTGTGGATAAAACAAAAATAAAAAAATAAAATAGATAAAAACAATCCTTGATGCGTATTATATATCATGCTAAACTTTCAGCTCGATCGCTGCAGAACTTTTTGAGTTTTTGAAGCGTACACAAACCAACATAACATTTTTATATTTAGAGATAGATAAGATGGCTCAAATGTTAGACAGGCACATAATTATGATGTAGTTTGATGCGAATGTGTTTGTGTCTCAAAATATTTTTATATTCATCTAAAATATTAACGTGGATGAATGTAAATTGTCCATAATTTGCGAAATTTTTAACAAAAAACTATTTATCTATCTCTATCAATAAAAGATATTATATACCTAACTTTATAATTTAACTTTATATGGGTATAATAATTGACTGAACAAATAAGTAGATTTTAGTTAAAGCTCTCGAAACGCCGAATATGTTTCGGCGTTTCGAGAGCTTTACTTTCAAATTTGCTAGGAGTTGGCCTACTGTCTATACAGACCTCGATCTTTATTATGCAACATTATAGTTATAATTAGCACAGTAGCGAATCAACAGGTCAAAGGTGTATCGTGATCTGCGCTAGATTATCAAAGCATCATCACTTTCGACCTTAATAAAATAAGGAAAAGGTCGTAAACTAAATGAAGATCTTCAAGATTATGTCAGTTTGATAAGGTTAAAGAATGGTTAAATATAATCATGTGCAAAGTGCACTGTAATGACTTTGACATTAGGGCTGGCTAGTTACCACTTAGTCTATACAAACTTACTGCCATAGACTATTAGTTTCTAAGTGCAAGGAAATATGTACACTTAAATATATATTCTTGCAATGATCTTAGGTAAAATTGTTAATTCATTTACCAGGAAAAAATAATATTGTTTAATATTTAAAGAATTAAGAGTAATTTCATAAGTACTGGGGCGGTACTGTGAACTCTTAGCGTGAGCCTAAACTGGAATGCCCTAGCTTTCGTCTTGCTCTGCCAGCGAGATCAAAAGCAAGATAAAAGCCAACGCGATCCAGTTAAGTTCGTGGTACGGCCTTTGTAAATATTTCTGGAGTTGCATTTCGGAGCTCTTCAGAAAAATACTTAAATGCGGAAACTTGTTTCCAATGTAACCTAAGCACAATCTATATTTACAAACCGAGGTAGTAAGTAAGTAGTAAACGTAAAATTAAAAAAAAAAGTATGAGCATCATAACACCGACTTCCGGCTCTATCTAAAAAAAATATTAAATGTTATCTAAATCTATTTTGAAATATGTATACTGGTCCAATAAAAAGCTGTTGACCAAATTTAATATACAAAAGCAAATAGTAAAAGAAAGGAGGAAACCATTATCTGCTGATACTGCAAAATAAATAAGAAATCATAATAAAACTAATGTCTTTCTTTGGTGCAGTGTGACCTATTAGATTAGATCATCAATTACGTGACCAGTGAGTGCACTTTCTTAAGTGGAGTCGGCCACCATTCATTTCTGAACTATAAAGATGATCAATATACCTAAGAGTTGTATTGCGACTATGCTACATAACCAATCGCACGTCTGTGGATACTTTAGTATCTTTATGGGTTGTAACGTAACTAATACAGTGGCGAGACAGTGCTCTCGGTCGAGTACTCGGTTTGTATAGACAGTTTGACGAAGCGAGACAGGCACTAGAATCATGATTTTTTTTCTCGGCCGAGTATGCCCATTTACTGTCTCGCTACGAGTCACCAACCTATTAGTATACCAACGCCGTGGTTCAACTTTTACGCAAATAGCAGCATTTAGTGATTTCGAATTATGAATTAGTTTTTTTGCTTTTCAGTCACTATTTTTACGATTTTTTATGTAGCTTGCCTTATTTGTAGTTGTTTTTAGGTCAAATCTTGCAATTGAATTATGAACTTCTTCCTGATGTGAGCTGAAATTTGCCTATGACAATGCAAAAAAACTCTTAATAACATTTATTTTAATTACTTTTTTACTTCTTCTTCTTTTTCTTATTTATAAGTATAATTTCAGTTCTCGGAGAATAATATGCGGGTCATAAGAAAAGGATATGCTAAGCCGAAAAGCGCTCATGGACTCATGGTACTCATCATTATGAACTTTTACTACGGGACCAAACCGGAATTCGCGAAAAAAAAATCAGCTATTCTATAGAAATATGTCAATGACACTCAACAAAGTGTATGGAACAGCTGATTTTTTATGTTTTTTTTTAATTAAAAGATTATAAATTATTCGCTGAGCTTGGCCGACTTGAGTATATTATCCAATCTAACAGATGACACAGCTACCTACGTTGCGCAAAACCGCATCGTAGATGGTCCAAATTGATTTCTGAAAGGTGCACGCGGTCATCCGACGCTAAATCGGTAGATTACGTGGCTCCCTAACTGTATGTGGTGTGGAGCCTTAAGTGGCGCTTGATGAGTTTGGACAGACGACCTTTGAGTCATTTACCTGTATTTACCTACTTTAAACTATAGTGTGATAAAGAGTGAAAAATAAATTACCAAATACCTACACTTCTGACTATAATTTTATATAAAACTTCATTTAGATACAAAAGCACTCAGCGTTTGTCTGTACTTTATCCTGAAAGTGCTTATTCACAGATTTAGATGCAATTCGGAAAAAACGGTTCAGCATGGTGGCAGGTGAAACTGTGGGGTGTAAGTAGTATTGTGTAATAGGAGCTGTGCCCCGCGGTTTCACCCGCATTTTCCGGAATAAAAAGTAGCCTATGTATCCAGAGTATCAGCTTCATCTTCATACCAAACTTCATCCAAATCCATTCACCCGTTTTGCGTAATTGAGTAACAAACATACAAAACTTTGACATTTATAATATTGATGGGATAATTCTATCCCTCCAAGCAGCCTAAAAGCTTTGACATTATCAAATTGTATACCAACAGTCTACCGCCCTTTTAGACATATCGTCCGGTAAAAAACCAGAAGCACATGACAGATCATAAGATCGGTATTTGATTCGTCGGCATAGAAAAGGTCATAGAAAAAAATGTTATAAACAGTGTGTCATCTGATGACTTCATGTTGTAGAAAGCTAGTCTGAATGAATCTGTATTAATAAACAGAAATTTAAATGCCAGCACATCACCATAAATAAGTCTTCATACGATTGTTTTTTTTTATGTAAAAGTCACTATTTTCTTTAATTTAAATATAAGTATAGAAAAGCAAGCAACTGACGGAAACGGGTCAAGCGCATCGCTGCCACAGATTAGATAGCAATCAAAACGTAAGAGTGCACGCGCATTAGGGCAAGACCAAAATAGTATGCTGGTCGCAACGAATCGTTGTGTGGTCCAAATGTGTAATGGAGTAGATGTAATTATAGCGCGATGATTTTAATAAAATGAATCTAGAGTTACGTGCCCATGTCAGAATTTCACCCGTCCATAGCATCTTGTCAGTCTACCCCATTGTCATAGATAAAGTAATTTATGTACGCAATTTTGGCGTCAGCGGCAATACTACTGAACTATTGTCCAATGTAACATAGAAAAAAATCAATAAGGAAGCTTTTGAGACTATGGTAAGTAGTTAGCTCTCTACGGAGGATGTTGAAACGATTTGAGACATCTCATGTTCATGTTGGTTTCTCATGTTCTCTTTAGTATGCCCAGCATGTCCAGTACTGGGCCAGATAACTAGGCATGCTTTTATTAACTTCATTTAATTTAATTCTTAAATATTCTGTTACATTCAAAGTTATTTAAGTTTAAGTTTTAGTTTATGTCATTGCATGTTTTGTTTGATTTACTCGTAATATGCATATTTCTCATTTCTAATATCTGATTCCAGATTCCGTAGTTACGATGCGAGTCAGTCTCTGGTCAGTACAGTGCGCGATGACCCTACCACCGCTACGTTGATCGCCGAGCGCCGCACTGCGCATGCTAAATACATGATTACTTTCACGCGGCGCAGGAGCACAATTAGTTTAGCACTCCGCTGAGTGTCATAATTGATGTGTTTGACAAAAGGTTAGAAGAGAATGGTGTTTGTTTACGTTTTATTGGAACTACTACTACAGTTTTACGGAAAGTTTCACGTTCGGATCTAAATAAACCCGTTCGATATTTTTTCGGAAACCACTACGTTGAAACCACTACGAAAACTACTGGGGTGTTTTAACATTATTAAAATTGGCTATATACTCGTAACGTTAAAACAGTAAAACAAAAAAAAACTAGAACTCAAAATACAACACAATTCTTTTTTATACACCAAAAAAAAAACTTAAAAAGTTAAAAAAAGTACCCTACAAAGACAACCTTATCCCTTTAAATGTGATTTAATAGAGGTAAAAAGGTAAAACTCTCGGCGTCTACGATAGCCTAATTTGTAATTAAAACCAGGCGTTTACACAATTCTAAAGACCTTAATCAAGGAGTTAACAATAAATTAAAAAATAAATCTCCGCAATTTACGAGGTGCACCTGATGACATTACCAAGTGCCAACTTTAATGGCAATGTCAAACTTTCGTTATGATATGACCTTAATGTATTATGAATGTTGCATACAAATGCAGTCTCTGCCTACATAAATAAGATACAATACCTACAGACCCCTCCTCTTTGTGCAATATAATAAATTGTGGCAAAGCTTAGGTTTTTTATCCGATGATAAGCAACCGTTCAAGTTCCATCAAAATCAATCGTACAGATTACCAAAAAATAGACTACTACATTTGTATGAAACTGCTCGACTTCATGTACTTACTTCTTACCTACCTGCTCGTATCGGTTAATTTTCATGACGTCACTCTAGGCTTGAGGAAAGCCAGATTGACTTATTTCAATCTCATACACCCAGAAGCGAACATCGGGTAAGTTAACTAATAGGGCTGTCAGTCCAAATAAATCTAAAAGAGATCCTGCAAGCCTGCTTTGAGGCTGAAAAACTCACCCTTTTTTGGCAGTCAGATAAAAGTTACATAGAAGGTAGGTATACGTAAACGTTTCACACTCATAGCTCCCCACTAGGAATAAATCCTGTGTCGGGGATGCCACGGAACACACACAAAGACAAGGACAACTAACACCCAGACCCAGAACAGATATTTAAATTCATCATAATGCTATTGTTTATGGTTTTTAACTAAACATAGACACAGACACCGTATTTATTACATTAATTTATTAATTAAGTCGTAAGAAAGTGTAATTTTCTTCATAATAACACGTAATTGTGATACAATTTTAAATTATCACCATCAACAATCACAAACTAATATGTACAGTAATAGACACGCTTATTATAATTACCGTAAGGTTTATAATTAAAAAATTAGTTGTAAAAAGGTTACTACGATTCACTTTCTCTGAGACCCAATTCCGGAACGGGATGTGACGCCACCGTAGAAACTGGTTTGCAATCGTATCAATATTCATCGATCTTCATAAATAACGTCGTAGTTCAAAATCTGGTTCAAAAAGTTGATGAAACTATGTAGATATATTTGATAATTTAAGCATCATCCGTGTTGTCATCGCTGTCAACGATCATTCGATAGCAAACGGACTATGTACCATTCCAAAAACAGCTATGCTCTTAAAACATAAATAGTTTCATTTGTTTTTGATTTGGTTTTGATTCTTCGTATCCAGCATTTGAGACTTTCTAGATCAAGGTAACTGCAGTTGCTGCTATTTCATTAAACCTAGTCTTAACTTAGTAGTACTTAATTATTTTAGTAAAATAGAGCTGGTTTAGTTTAGTTTTGTTTAGTTTAGTTTAGTTTGAGCAACTTTAGTTTAGATCACAAACTGCCGCCTTGAGTAATTATCGCAATTTCTGAATAATATTTGATATAGTTTAGAATCGTTAAGAGTAAGTTAAGTTTCACAGCTTGTCAGTTAGATCCAGATTTTTGTGTAGTTAGTAATTACAGTACCATACACTAGTTGAATTTAAAATATTATGTTTATTACAAGGTGTGTAAGGTAAGTTTGTTTTTAATTTTACTTAATCTGTATGAAACGGCAAGTACATCCGTTTCGACTTCGATAAATTGAGAGCAGAAGTCGAATGAAATATAGACTGAGATTTAAACGCATTGCCATAAATTAAATTTAAAAGAAAACTAAGAAATCGTTCTATAGATACCACGTTATTTCCGGGAAATTGTGAATTTGGAGAAAAAGCAACTCAATCTGGATTTGTGCCGATATTACAGCTAATCCTGAAGGCCTGTCAAATTTAAATCGGCTAAATGTGTAGATGTCTTTATCTAATTAGACAAAGACACCGCAATGACTAAGCCAGCCATATTTTTGGTATGTTTCTATTTGCTCAAATAAAGCCTTCAGGAGTAGCTACATTGTAGTACCGAGTAACTTCTAAAACAACTAGATAAGTATTTTATTTTTTTATTTGACAGACAGGCTAGTCGTATTGTTTATCCACTTTATGTAAGAAACATATGAGGCAGATAGAGAACCACATGAACTTTCGCATTTACACTCGTAAAATTTATGTTTAAAGTTCAAATACATTAATAGCCATTACCATTGTTTAGTACCTAAGTACCTAATAGAATCGTAATCGTAAATTGATCGATTTCTACTTATCAAAAGCTTAGTACGTCTCGATATAAAAATATCGATGTTAAAGAAGTGGCGCGATGTATGAAACCTTGAGGTGTACTTTATATCATAAACAGCTTGATTAGTTACGAGTGGATAATTATTACTAGTTTTTTAGCTTCCGCAGTAGCTTATTCCGCCTTTTTAATTTAAAATGCCAAAGTTTGATGTTTTTAATCGACTTGACTTTGATCTAGATTTTGAAACGGGTGTAAAGTTTGATCGACAAGATTTTATCGACTGACATGTGATATAAATAGGGTTCATGTGTTTTTTGTATAGTAATTATGTATGATACGACTGTAGTGTTAATCCCTCTGTTATTATAGAGGTAAATGTGATAGTTTGTCTGTATGTTTGTCCTTCACACTGAAACGCCTGGACGGAATCAAATGAAAATTGAAATAAAGATAGCTTAGATCTTTAATTAACGCGAATGCTACTTTTCAGCATCATCACCACCATCATCGTTTTACATCAACACGCTGGTGAAACTGCAGAGCGCAACTAGTATTGCATATTGTGAGAATTTAGTTTCCTTTTAAATATTGGATGCAACATATAATTTGCAAAGTACTGGTTATTCAACAGAAACGCTGAGAAAATTCGATCACAGAGATATTATAAACCAAAAAGTTTGTGTGTATAAGTACCTAATTATTATTATTTATGTTTATTACCTCCTACACAATTACCTACCAAAAATGTCTACAATGTCACCAGAACGGATCTTACTAAAATTTTGACCTTACATGATTATTTTTTTTTTTCAATTATAGGCTTGCGTTTGACCACCATTTGATTTCGCATTTTATAGCTTATAAGTCCTACATTACCTTCGCATATTTAGAACAACACACTGTTCGAATAGAACAGCAAGTAAACCCGCGGGGAACAGCTAACACGCCATGTAAAATGAAAGGAACAAACACTGGCCAGTGTTTTGACATAAATTATGATAGGCCGCAGCCGAAGGATCCAAAAGAAAAACCAAATTGACTTAACTCTATTTAATGTATAAAATTATAATCTATAGCTACATTTCGCTAGGTAAATGTGCGATTGCACCCGATGTTAGGAATACAATGAATTATGAAGTTCGGTAGAATTAACAGCGGATTAAAGTAATATACTCTTGGAATTGAAGCGCTGACTCGAGGGCTTCATCGGAAGGTATGTTTTATGGAGAATCGGTTGCAACACCCTTGGATTGAAGCGGTGACTCGGCGACCTGTGTGGTCGGCGGCTCGTGGAATCGGCCCGACGTAACACCTCCACCCTCAGAAAGGCAACTATTTGAGAACTTTGAGAGCAAATGTTGCCGGTGCTCTAGTCTGGATTGCCAGGATTCTCGGCATCTTCATGGTGTTGTTCTTCCTCTTCATTCTGCACGCAGTTCATCTTCTTAAAATGATCGTAGTAGCGTCGTATAGCCAGTGACGCTGTTATTATCGGTGCGACCAATAAGGTTTAGATTGGTATCATAGTATGGTATGTGTCGGTGCGATGGGATCTAGTTGTACTGCTAGATGTAGCATCACGTTATCTTGATAAGTATGTAGGTTTTGTAAATTTATAGAGTTGATTTTTAGATGTGGCAGCGGTGAGAAGGTTGTTATTTCAAGGTTCGTCGAAATCTTCCTGATAGTCAAAGGTTGTTCTTCGATCTTGTCGTAGATATTACTGATAGTAAGAGTGTTCTGTGAGCGGCTGACTGCGATAGCAAGGTAGCTTCCTTGTACCGTGACGTAGCTTCGGTGTCCACAGGAAATTGTATCTTCGTCGGCTGGGGGAAGGGGATAGCGTAATCTCTCTCGTTCAGTTGGTCCACAGCTCCCTTGGATAGCTTGATTGTGGTCATCTCGCAGGTGGTCATCTCTCAGGTCTTCACAAAGGAACCATGTGCTGTACTTCGGACATTCTGTCTCTATTATACATGAAAGCCTGCCTGTTACTTGCAATAAGGGGATGCGGGGATAGGATAGATCGGTTGTTCTTGTTAGGGACGATTGGTGAATCTAAATAAATCTTATTCTATAGGAGATACTATGGGAAATTTCGGGGCTATAACTGGGCGTTTACCCGAAAAATAGTACCTAACCTGGTTTGATTACGTCATAGTATTCTTTGAAATGTAACTTGAATGACCCTGGGGGTAAATGAAATCTAACTTATTTATCATTCTATTCTAGCTAGTATATCTAACTATAATAATGGTGGGTGTTCGATGCACGCACGAAACATAAAATAGTTTTTACTCTTAAAAAAATTCTGCCTTAATATCATCAGCATTTTAAGAGATGATATAATTAAAAGTTGAGCGAATCTCGCATACTTGAGTAAGTTCGTATCCCGATGTGCGTCACTATCTAAAAAGAAGTTTTAATTTAGAATTAGTTTGCTCTTGATTTTGAACTATTTGCGTTATAACTGTGTTATGCTGAACCATCCAATCTTAGCTGATGCTGATAATGATTGTAAAATTTGTCCGCGACTTTGTGTTGGTTTCTTTCCAGAATTTTGATGGCATTGTCAAATTTAATTGCGTCTGTGGAATCTAAATTGCCCGTTATACTATTATCGAGAGAACCTAATCCGTCTATGGGACCCCTCTTCTTACGATTAGGCTCAAAAGCGTTACGGTCATTATGTAGTTTCTCTGTTAGATAGTCAATTTGAAATTTATATAATAAGTCCGTATCGTTTCCGATTCTATTCATGTAGTCGGAGAGCTGGGTCTGTAAATCAGTAATTTGATTTTCAATATTGTCAAGTCGTGTGATAGGTAGTTATTAGTCTAGTCAGTCCAAGCTTTCAAGTCGGATCTATTGAGTTTTCAGCCTTGTCATCACGGTCAGAGTAAAAAATAAGTCTATAACAATTTAGCAGAGTTAAGAACTCTTTAAAGACGGGACTCAACCACGGGGCCGCGTTTTTTAGAAGTATAAATATAAATTGCTAAAACAGCTGAAACAGTATCTTGAATGTGCCGGGGGCGAGCTTATGTCTGCAGGTAATAGAATTTCGAACAAAAACTTATTGATCTAGTTCGTATACTGCTTCCGCTTCACGGTCCTTATTACGATTTTGTAAAAGGTGAGAGCGATCGGGCTAGTTGCCTTCTGTGTAAAAAAAAACGTCCGCATACTAAGCACACAAAGATTCAAAGTTCGCGCATTCCTCAGCGTTTAAGTAGTAAGTACGTGGTCGCGATAAGACTTCGTCGGCACGTGAGCGCAGTTGTGCAGTGCGCATGCACTCTTTAGAATGAACTCCGGCTACTATCAGTCGGTTCAACGAAAATACTACGCCGTGTGAGGATGGATTCACGATCTCAAGAATACCACGGTTGTTTCTTACTATTGTTAGGAAGTCTCGGATGACACGGTTCGACACTATCTGCTCAGGTACCTATAAGCTTTGTCGTCATTTAAATTAATTGGAAGTCTCACTAATTTCGAAGAATTAGCCGCGATAACGTCTTCGTACAAGTTAATGTTGCTTGAGTCATACACTTGAATAGGGTTAGCCGCTTGACGCAGTGATAAGCACTTTATTCTTAAGGTCAATCTTAGCTTCCCATTTCTTTAAAAGGTCTAGTCCAATAAGTCTGTCAAAGTAGTTTTGAAATCGATACACAAGTAGTTTAAAAAAAAATCAGTCTTGAAATACAAAAAGCACGGCAGGGAAACGAAATAATTATTGCGAGTAGTCGCATGCACATTAGTGACCACAAAAAAAAATTGAAAGGTAAATTGGAAAAAAAAAATCACTGCTTCAGGGTTGATGAAGGACTGATTAGCCCCGATGTCAATTTAAGGGAGGCTCTAAAATTTGGATGCGACGGAGTTGTCTATGTGTGTGTAGATTGACTTCTATCTTAAATTTCATGATTTCTGGCCCTTCAGAAAATACTGGGAGCTATAACCACTAAAGAGTTGAGGGTTGTTTAAATAGTCATCGCCAGTCTGGTCGGAAAAATTATTTATTAAGACTGTTCTTATGCCGTCCAACTTTCTGGAATACCTTTAGAATTTATTGTGCGGGCGGTTGGCCCAGTGATTTTATTTAAAATACCATTGAGTAGGTAAGCCAAGATTGATTAGTTCTGTACTAAACTACCTAAATTTTTATTACTATCTGCTAATCTATGCCTGCTCGATGCAGGGCTTAAGGATATTCTTCTTGGGTGAAGAATTTTGAATTAGTCTAGGTCTACAAATCTAAGTTCCAATTGTCTGCGCGATGCAGGACAAAAGGTATTTTCCAAGAATGAAAAATGTTTTAACTAGCCTAGGGTTTAAGTTGCAATTGTCTGCGCGATGCAGGACAAATTGAACTAGCTTATGTCTACCTATAATCTAAGTTCCAATTGTCTGCGCGATGCAGGACAAATTGAACTAGCTTATGTCTACCTATAATCTAAGTTCCAATTGTCTGCGCGATGCAGGACAATAGGTATTTTTCAAGATTGAAAAAAAAAATTATTTTTTCACTAGCCTAGGGTCTAAGCTGCAATTGTCTGTGCGATGCAGGACAAATTGACAAATGCCTCTAATCTAATTTGCCATGGCCTGCGCGATGCAAACCAAATGGACAAATGCCTCTAATCTAATTTGCCATGGCCTGCGCGATGCGAACCAAATGGACAAATGCCTCTAATCTAATTTGCCATGGCCTGCGCGATGCAAACCAAATGGACAAATGCCTCTAATCTAATTTGCCATGGCCTGCGCGATGCAAACCAAATGGACAAATGCCTCTAATCTAATTTGCCATGGCCTGCGCGATGCAGACCAAATGGACAAATACTTCTAATCTAATTTGCCATTGTCTACGCGATGTAGACCAAATGGACAAATGGCCTAGTTCTACTAACAATTGTCTGCTCGATGCAGGACAAAAGGGTATTTTTCAGAATCGAAAAATAATTCACCATTCTAGGAGAACTAGGTATAAGGAGAGCAAGTACAGGAGCGATTCATGCACTTACATAATATATTTCTTCTTGGTTTCCTCTGGAATCGATGTCTGGATTTGTCCTTCAGCCACGGGCCCAGGTTCATTTGGACAAAGCAGGAATAGTACGCGCCGCACTCAATAAGTGTATAGGCACGCACAGTAGTAGGAAGTTCTTTCACGGACAGTTCACGTTACACGGACAGTCATGTTTCACGGATTGTTCGCGTCGGAGCACTCCTAGCTAACCTACTTTGTCCTACCGACTGCGCCAATTATGATAGGCCGCAGCCGAAGGATCCAAAAGAAAAACCAAATTGACTTAACTCTATTTAATGTATAAAATTATAATCTATAGCTACATTTCGCTAGGTAAATGTGCGATTGCACCCGATGTTAGGAATACAATGAATTATGAAGTTCGGTAGAATTAACAGCGGATTAAAGTAATATACTCTTGGAATTGAAGCGCTGACTCGAGGGCTTCATCGGAAGGTATGTTTTATGGAGAATCGGTTGCAACACCCTTGGATTGAAGCGGTGACTCGGCGACCTGTGTGGTCGGCGGCTCGTGGAATCGGCCCGACGTAACACATACGAACGTGATGGGAATCTCAACGGTTTTGTTATTCACGTTTACTTTCAATTTCAAAACACGCAATTGTAATCTGATAGAACGTATTAACTTGTTCTGAAAAGATTGGTTTAAATAAAAAGTCTTGATCAAAAGTAGTATCTTTTAGAAGGCAGATGCCATGTTGTCATGTGTTGTCAGAAGAAGGTAAAAACACTAGTAGAAGATTTTCAAGCCTTTAAATTACTGGGCCGGCAAAAGCAATGCTCTTAAATGAATAATAATAAGAAAAAGTAAAAAGGTATGTCCTAAGCATTAATCTAGCAATAAAAGCCAATTGTTGGTAACTTTCAGTATTTATCTACAACTTATTAGAGTCAGTCTAAAGTTGGTGACCTCTAACTTTGCTTTATTAATATACCTGTAGGTATAAACAACAGTTGGTGACTTAGACATGGCGCACGCTGTGCAACTATAATATGACTGCGACAATTTTCTCGCTTCTCAAACTTCAAAAAACTTTTTTTTATCCACACCGAACCAAAAAATTCATAAAAATTGTCATCAACCCGGGTACAGCCCAAAATATAAAAAAAATATTATTTTTCTTTTCCTAAGGACTATATTTAGAACACACCATGGTAGATATCTATAAAACCATGAGATCAGGCGACTACCCAACACGATTGCAAAAAGAAAAATTTCAACCATAGCCTTAACCGTCTTTAGTCGGTTAAAAAACCGTCGATTTCTTCGGTCAAGGCGACGGCAATCGAGACTCGGTGCCTGCCATTAATTAATTAAATAGCCAGCTTAATGTTGACATTACACGATCATTACCATGTGGTATGTCTAATTGTCTGTTGACCTCTGGCAGGTCGTGCTGGTCAGGAGTAGTTAGAAAGTAAGTATGTACGACGTAAGTACTCCCGTGTAAATATAACAAAATGTGTCAAAATCACGTTAGTATTCACAGTAAGTATAGTAGCTGCGTCTCTCGGCTTTACCTAAGTCTGTGGATGGGTTTGCAACCGGACACTATCATGGATTGGATGATTGAATTGTAGGCCTCAGTTATTTGGCCTTATAACAACCGCCAAGTTACATCCTAGATCATTCAGATGTCCTAAAATCTTTGACACGAAGACTAGCCTCTCAGCCAATACACATTACTTACTTTACCTAATATTTTTCAGTTTTCTCGCCTTTTCGGAGAAAATACTCTAAATCCGTAATTGCATGCGACGCACGCAAACTTTTTGCAGAATAATTTCGTATCATAATTTCAAGTATTAGTGACAAAAAATCTTCTCACGAATTATCATTGTGTAGGTTTTGGAATTTCTTTTTCAATGACGAAGGCAACAAACTACGATTTTTCAGGTTCTAAATACTTAGTCAAAATTTCGGTAGAATAGTTTTTTTATGGTTTTGGGACGCATGTTTTAAAATTTTAAAGAAGATAGAATTTTGTCCCAGTGAAAATCGTTCAGTTTCGGTTATATTTTCCAATTTTTTACTATCATTATAGCCAACAGAAAAAATAGACACGCTTTTATTATAGCAACGCTTTATTCACAAAAACTTGTAATGACTTTGTTAATAAACACAACTGTGAAGAATTTAATTAGTGTCAAAAGCTTAACATTGACACAGACAACTGCGTTAGTACGTGATAAAAACAAAGTGAATTAAATAAAATATTGCAATTCGTTCCAATCGAGTCGTCGACCGACTCGACTCGATTCCAAACAGCGATTCCGGCACGAGACGATGACATAACTTATAACTCGATTTACATGATGAACTGGCACGCACATAGGTTCTAAACTGCTTTGACGATATGAACTCCATAAGTAGGTATTTGAAATTTAAAACATACTTACTTTTATGCATCGATGTTACACATGTAAGTGGCATGTAAGTGGCAATTGTAAATTTAGGCAACATTTTCGAGTAAGACGTTAATAGTTTAAAATTAAGTTATTGTCCACATAGCTTACATTACAAAGTGCAGTAACATATTGTGGAAAATTAAACTCATTTCACGCTCGATTTAGAGAATTCAAAGCTTCGCCCGAAGTTTTATAGGACTCTTACGAAATGGAAAAACGAATTACATGATTTATCGCTTTCCTACTTAATCGAATAAACTTGTTACTATAAATAATTTTAATGTTTATTGCTCCAATAGGTCAGCCCTTAAGTATCGCCATAATCATCGATCTAATCCGACTTCGGTGTCATAATGAACTTTGCGATTGATGTCGATTTTTACCCACGACAGAACGGAGAGAGGAAGGTGGATGAGAGGAAGTTTGTATGTGCATTTGAATTTCACCATTTATCTCGAAAACGGTTCGACCGATTCTGATGCGATTTTTTATTAATACCATTGCTGTATTACTTTATGACGATATTTATTTTGTAAATATAAATATCAACATAAAAATTGGACACTGTGTACTCGTATATGTATTTATTACCTTTTCAGAATCTATACTGGCTTCTAAGAGATTAAAGTATTATATTAAAATATAAGATTAAATTACTATGGGTGCGACGGTAAATTTATTTCACAGAAGTGGTTATTAGCAGTGATAGGAAATTACATGATATAAACTCTAAGTGGAAACATAAACCAATCGTAAGTCTTGAAGATAATTATAATTAAACTTAAAACTTAAGAAGTCTCTAACCGTCCCAATCTTCTGCCTACATTTCCGAGTCTTTAAATTATGTGAGCGCAAGCAAACAACCATAAAACCGGTAGATAGACAAATATTGAACACACAATTAAACAAATGTTTGACATAATACAAACAGGTACTCAAACAACAATATTTCTAAACTTTTAATAAATCCAATCTAAACATAAAACAAGTAATTTCACGCTTAAATACCATCCATCCATCCATATTTGCTTAGCATGCTTCGTTGACAATACGAGTTGTAATTTAGACATCAAAATCTTCTCGTTTGAGTGGATACGACAAAAAATACTCATAAATCTCAGATTGTTTGTCAATTACATAATTCCTAGGAGTGTTTCGTTTTAATTGTCTGTAAAGAACGTCAATGGTGATATAACTATGGGTTGATTTCCTCTCGGGTTTGTTCCCGTGATTCTCACGCTTCTCCAAGGTAAGCCCCAGAGTAGAGAAGCCAGTAACTCAACTCCAATGAAAAAAATGAAGGTTGGTAATGTTCAACGTACATAGACTGTTTGACACTTTTGCAATGCATTCGATTCAATTTAAATTACGTTAATCGACCAAGCAACATGCTCTAGTATTTACACCTTAATCACTTACACCGATACCACAAACCCATAAATAAACATAATAGTTACTACAACATTTCAATCTAAGAACTTAAAGAATTGTTAACATTCTTCAGGTTAGTTCAATTTGTATGAAGTTAACTTTCTGTCTCAGCCTAGTGTCAAAGCTCGAGATAATGCGTGCCATTGTGTGTGTAACATTGTCACTGCGCTCACGGTCGCTGCGACCCCTAATGAGTGCCGCCGTGATATATGGGCCATCGGAGCACATCCTCATCCTCATTGAGGGTAATTCGAGTGTATTTGACACTCATTACGAGTAATGTGTGTTTTGGTGAGGCCTGTATTAGACCGTAAAAGACACGCTGTAATATGTTTATCTTGGACTGTAAGCGGCGGGTGAACTTGTCCATACAAAATGTTTGGAAGGTGTATTTACGGTGCTTCATAATTTGGAACTGGCGAGATAATAGTATAGGAAGCATAGTGCATGAATGAAGTGTGCAATGCGATATTATTATTGTAGGATAGTGAAAATAGGCCTTTGTCTGTCGTCTGAACCGGGCAAGGCAGTTCGGAATATAATATGGTTTTTAATCAGGGAATAGGCATAATAACAACATAGTTGTGGATCTGCGTAATGTTTGTGGAACTTGCAAAGAGTCGCCAGTCTTAACTCTACGAGACGGAGGAATAACGATTTAATTGATGTCTTAAGAAAACAAGCAGAGAATGACTGATTGCTCTAGTTAATTGTACATCAAATCAATAACGTCATCACGAAAACGACTGATCAATCATAGACCATAACGCATCATTATTTCAAAAGGATCGTTCCCAATCGAGGACGCTTGCAAAAGTGAACGTTTGCCTATAATTTGGTGAGGTATGTACTTTAATAGCAAAATTACGTGCCGTGTATTACTCGAATAGCAGCTAAATAGAGGCGATGGCGCATGCGCCGGCAGATGATAGTAAAGCGGTGCTCATACAACAATTCACTATTTTAAAGTACCTACTCGAGTCAGGAGTACAAGCAAAAGCTTTCTATTTGATAATAGAGGTAGGAAATTCTAGTGCCTGTTAGCCACTAATCAGGCTCTATTATTAGATTCTCATCACCAAATGTGTTCAAAAACAAATTCCAGTAACCTAGGACATAAGAAATCATATTGTAAAAGATACTAACGCCTCACTTCAAACTTCATCATCAGCTTAATATTCTGAAAATATCGTCCTAACCACAGATACCTACATCTAAGCTAGCTCAATCACAAACTTGAAAGTTATAAAAATCAAACAAATACGATACAGAAATTACACAAAATTAAATACAATGTAGATATACGAGTAAATCATTCAATGGGCTTGAGGTTTTTAGAAAATATTATAGCGGTAGGTAAACCGCAGGATGATTATAAGGTTTTTGAAAGTGCGTATCTTGGTTAGCTACTAACCCCAAATCAGCAATCATTCTTGACTTTTAAAAGCTTTTATATAACTTGCAATGTGTTGTTTCTAACTATGTAAGTATGTTTGTTTTTCCTGCAACTCAATTTTGAACCACTTTCCGATGTTCGTAATTTAGTATACGTATGTAACTCCGATGACAATGCAATAAGAGCTGTTTTTTTTTATTATAAATTAACTTATTTCTCATTACGTGACATCTGCGATTTAGGCAACAATATTTCTGTCACTTTCAGCACCGATATATTTAGAATCTAGTTTTAGTGAAGGTAGATTGTAGATAAAAATATTGTTGTGTAATTTTTAGAATCAACCTGCACTTAAAAGCCAAAGAAAAAAAAAATTTTAATATGTATTTATTATTCATTTTTTTATGCAATTGAGTGAGGAGACGAGCAAATCGCTAGCTTGAATCTAAACAACGAAACAATAACGTAGCAATTTGAACAAATCCGCAAAAACTTATTATTTGTCTGCGAGCAGATGCCTTATTCTCATTGTTTACAATTTTTATCATTAGGTACTATGGTACGAGTAGATTAGAAATATTACGGTGTAACACAATAATGTACCATTGTAATTATATTTTACTGTTTAAAAGAAACAATGTAAATAATTTATTTTCACTACCTATTAACCTTTTGTCGTTATTTAGTTGTTATAATAATTGATGTAAGAGTTCCTGTGTAAATATTCCTTGAAGTTTATTATCTCTTTAGAATCAAATGACGCGTGCTATAATCGAAAGTAAAACGTGCATAATTAATATGTTTGCGTCGTCTGAATCGTGATATAATAAAACTATCTACTTTAACCGTTAATTGGACATTTACATTCTGCAATCTCGTATTAACGAAATGGATTATTCATTAGAGAAGAGACAATTAGCTGTAGACGAGGAATACATTCAGATGTTAAATGTTTTTCTAGAGATATAGTTAAAGTGATATCGTTCTGAAACGTTTTCTTCATGGCAAGGCGCTTTGAAATTACAGCTAGAGTCGGAGATTCTATTTTTTAGCGCTTGACTTTATCTCTACTCTCACTATCACGAATATTGAATTTAAATAGTGATCATGGACAGTGATCAAACGCCTAAAGTAAAACCCAGGTTAGCGTATATCAAACATATAATGAGCTTCTACGATGATTGTCATATTGTGGTTAAAACTGTGGTGTGAACTTGTGATGTTCGTATTCTAACCAAACGTTTTTTGCAGCTAAATTGTTATAAATCAACACTTTTATTCGCTTTCTCAACGCTTAAGCTTAAATATATGACAATGCTATAATTTTGAAGCATCGCACATTTACTGCGATAAGCGTCTAACAATACATCATGAAACATAAGTAGACGTGTAATAGGACTTTGTCGCAGAGAGAAAAAATAGTTTTATTTACAACAGTAGAAGAAAATGAAACTTGTATGAAATTGACAAGGTGTCAGTGTCAAGTAGCTCGCGACTTGCGTGTCACTAAAAAATGTAAACTACGAAGAGATAATTTAAGTGAATTATGGACGTTGAGATGTCAGAGAGATAGAAAGCGAGGTTCTTGGACTCCGCTGTATGGCTGGCTGGGTTGTGACGGTTGCTGCGGTTGAAAATGGGATGGGTGACCTTTGAAGAGTACAACAGGGTTATAAGGAAAGGATATGCTAAGCCGAACAAGACTCATAGTCCTCATCGTTATGAACAACTTTTACTACGGGACCAACCCGAAGTTAGCGAAAAATAATCAGCTGTTCCATAGAAAAATGACAATAACAATGGGCAAAATGTATGGATCTGCTGATTTTTTTCACGAATTCCTGGTTGGTCCCATTGTAAATCTTGTTCATAATAATGATGAGATCTATGAGCCCCTTTCGGCTTAGCATACCCTTTCCTTATAAAGCTGTATTAAGATGATTTCTTATCATAATTATAATAATAGCCAACTCAATGGCCGCTATCAATTTTTTTGGAGATTTACCACATGTACTTATTTCTTGAGCTCTACTTCAAAACTATAACCAGAGAAGGTTGAAACTACAATAAAACCTGCCTTTTTTAAACCCTCTATTTCTCAAAAATATGGTTGAGAAATTAAGGGTTTAAAAAGCTTGTGTAAACAATTATTACAGAACAGTATTCCGAAGTGTAATCTGAAGATACTCTCAAAACTCAATAAAATAATTGTCATTGACTCGAAGTATCTTAGAAAGTGAAATAGAGGCATTGCAATTCATTTGCAATTTGTACGGTTGTAAGTCGCAGTAATCGGCGTTACTTATTATTATGTCATCAATACGCTTTCATAATTTTAAATTTTAGTCTTATGAACCTCAAATAGATCAGTGAACTTAGAAGAATTCGGAATAGTTGCTATCCGCTCTAACATTAATATTGTAAGCTGTTAGAAGCTGCTAGGCGATGTAGACTGACAGGTATATAGACCCTGGTGTCAGAGTAATTTGAGAAATGTTTATAAGATGATGTAGTGAAAATTATCTGCCCAAGTCTGTCTTAAAAGTTTATGAAAGGATAAATCTTAAAAGTTTATGAAAGGATAAATGACTGTGATATTTTTAAACACATTTTTATTTTATTTTATTTTGCTTGCTTGTAATTTTAGTTTTTAATTTTGTATTTTGTTTCTCTACGCAATATGGGTTACTCGCCTCAAATAAAGATTTTATTTATTTTTATTTTATAAATAAAAATAAATCATAAAATATTATACGATTTTTAAAAAGATGAAAACTTCTTAAAAATATACATTTGCATAACACTCCACATAAATTTCAGAAGAATATAAGTCTATGCCTAAACTGTTACCATATTGTTAAATGGTTTAAATGTTATACTAATCTTTGTTGACCAGATTATAACATCACACAAAAAACCTTTAACAACGGAAAGTTGTCGTTAAGATCGAAATTATAACTATTTAGCTAAATCACGAGTTTAAAAACCAGTCCAAGCTCCAGTAATTTAAGTAGGCAGTATAGGTATTGCGGTAGGTATTGAAGGTAAGTGAGGTTAAGTATAAAATGAGTCTTAAGCTAGTTATAATTGGAAACATATAATATAAATCAAATAAAATAAGGATAATAATAAAGGAATAATCATACAATTTGTAGAGCACGCCTGCTTAGAGTACAGGTGTTGTACTGATTAGATCAGTACAACACCTTGTAGACCTAGTAGTCCGGAGTAATTATAACAAAAATACCTTTTCTTTACACAAGAGTACACAAGTTGCCAACTCGGATAGAGTCCTGAATAAAGTCCCAAATAGAGCCTCAAAAAGAGTTCTAAGTATCACTGTCTGTTTACTTGTATCTTAACACGACTAAACCGTTAACTAATCTTCCAAAATTTATCAATAATATAAACTCCATTTTATGTATTGAAACACACATCATACACTTGATGTGTACCACTAACTAAAATTGAGAAATTGTTAATTACTATTGTAACCTGTCGTGTCCATAGATATTAATTTGAAATACCTAAAATAATATTATTATGAATTTTATGAACTATCTATCAATAATAAAATGCTGGTTAAGCGATTCAAATTCGTGATTTACTCGTAGAAGTAATGTCGTGACTCTGAATCAAATAGTATTAGGGGGCTCTATTGCATGCTATAATAATAGTCCAACGCCAATTATGTTACCAAATGGTGATAGATAGATAGTTCTTAACTAATAAATATGCTTTTGTAATAAATAACCAACAAGATAATTTAGAACATTTATCAAACTACAAACCTATAATTTTATAATCAAAGCAAAATAAAAACGTAAAAATAGGAGCTAAGTTTGCTAAGACATACAAGATCGTTGTTTCTACCGATTAAATAATTTAGATCTATTTAGATCTAATCTCATGGGTGTCAATTTCACGAATTTGCAAAGTTTCAATGAGCGTTTAAGGCTGAGCTTGGACTGAAACATTAAAAGAGAAAAACAAAAAAAAAACAAAATAAAATGAGATGAGAAAAATTTATACAGATACAGTAAGAGTAGAGTGAATTACTGGCGATATTTAATAATATAACTAATCTCTTTTCCACTGAGAAAATAATCACCTGTCTATTGTCTTAAATTTCAATAATACATTTTAAAGTGTAACCAAGTCACCCGTGGCCAGTTCACCGAAGCCAGTAAACGGTACAAGTATGAAATTGATCATATTATATTGTTGGTCGCACAACCTTGATAGTTGACCGAGCGAGTCTTGTTGCCTGTCGCCAACTACGTTTCACAATGCAACTATGTTATATCTTTTATAACAAGATCTGTTTAACTTTTATTCCAGTTCGGGCCCTTTTAACGTGTTCACACGATAATTAAAGAATTGTTAAATTTTAGTACCTTGGTAAGCAATAATTTAAACGCAATGGTGACTCACCGTTGACAACAAATAGTAGTACAATTTTATTGGTAATTAAAAGTAATGCTTTTTTTCTATATAGCCTACTCATTTTTGTTCTTTTGTGGTAGTAATAGTATTGTTTTTATGTGGGGTAAAAAGTCATATCTTTGTTCGTCAAACGTGATTATAGACTAAGAGCGTTATCTCGTCTGTCTTTTTCTTGGTGTAAATCGTTCGCAATGAACCAAAATAAACATAAATTATATTATTTTTAAATATGAAGAAAAGACATTTTAACGAAATCAAACTATATTTTTTGGAGAATCTAATAACATTTATCATTATTATCATACTTAAAATCTGTATGTTTGTGTGAGTGTGACATGTTGGTTTGTTGCTATACAGGGGGTAATTTTATTAATTTTTTGAATACTTGTTTTTGTCTTACAAACGAAATCTCTGTAAGATTCGTTCGAAATACGGAAAACAAAAAACTCACATACGAGCAATTCAAAAATGACAACTAAGTTCTATACCTACCTAACTTGACTTGACTTGACTGGTTTGTACATTGTATAGATAGAAATGAGAAAATCTCGTGAAAGCTGAAAGATACGCACAACTAGCAAAGAAATATCATAGAACAATTTATGACCTAACATTGCTTGTAAGTTTATAGCAGATCTTTGTCCATGTAATACCTGTAGTCCATCAAAATGTATTGAACATCAACTTTCACGTCTCAAAGCTTAGGTACCTATTAGATTGCTGATACCTAACTATGTATTATAATACAATGACCTTTTTGAAGTCTTAGAATGTGGACCTACTCCATTGTTGAGGTTTGTAATGTGGTGTATCAGGTTTCTTTTGTCTTGTTTTTGAATAACGTAAGTGTCCAAATCTAGTAGATCTAATATACAGTCCCATTTGAAGGATTTGTGTAGTATAATATTTTAAACTTGGCTCATGAGAAAATCTCTTTACATATAATAATATTGTCACCCTGCAACATCCATCTTACAGTGGGAATTGGTCTCTATCCGTAACTTGTTCGTGTAGTTTACGTAAGTACTGGCTCCCATTGATTTAGCAGTTCTGATACAATTGGGCTTTAGAGCTTATTTATATAAATCTAGTTTTGTTTAACGTTGATGGTACTGACCTGTGTATCTCTCCTCTGTGCGCAGGAGACGGCGAGGAGCGCAAGCGCAACCGCGCTCCACAGCACGCCGACTCGCATCCTCATGCACTGAAACAAAAATATAGTGTGAAAAAATAGAAAGAAATGCTCATTTCAAAGTTAAAGAAATGCCGTAGCTAAGGCTTCTTCGAGTCGGCTTTAGCAGCAATAGGTAACCTAGTTTTCTAGTGAGACATAAGATTTTAAACGGACACCTATTAAGCAGGGATAGGTAGGATATAATCTGATTTGGTTATTGACCGAGCGAGCATAGAGTCTCTGCACGTAACAACTGGTAACATTTGCTGGCATCTGTCCAGATCTTTGTATGGATGTTGGTACTCGTGCACAGGTTGTTATAGCCGTATTTATCACTAATCTCAACGAAACTTGGTAAACAGTTGGGCTTCTTGTGTCGCTGAATATTATTTTAATTTCATTGGCCTTACTGTATACTTAGCTAACGCTTCTAAAAGTGGTCGATGTAATCCTAAAGAGATTCTTATGACGATCTTTATAGCTTGCGACATAATAGTGTCTCATGCGTTTAAAATATCGTTACAACTTGCAAGCCTATGATTTTATCGTTGCGTATAAATGGTTAAAGGGTCAAAATGTTAAGGGCAGGTCAGAGCAGGTCACTTATAATTAAATTATTTAATGATAGTTATTAAGATTGCTATAAACTGAAATACTTTTACAAGCTCTTTTGATTAACTGTGCTAGTAACTTATCTTAGGTACTTATTCTATAATTATGTTAATATTTAATAGGAGTGAATTAAATCCATACAGACCCAATGTTCTTAGATTATTTATTTTCAACTGACATGAGCTAAAATTATAATAAAAAATAAATGTAAAACACTTCATATTTATTACTTGAACAAACTAAAAACTTGTTACATTATTTTATTTTATGACCTTCTGTACTACAATATTAATTTATTTCTTATTGCTGATACACTGAAATGTCAAATGTTTTTAATTTTAAATGTCAAGTTCAAATTTATTGACATCTAATTAGTCATCTCTCTCCTCGCTTACCTTTCGATACTTGGGCTATCTCTTTGATTCGATATAAGCGTTTTCTAATCGCTTCCATTGTTAAAAATAGCTCTTTGGCAACAAACTTTCAGTTTCGTGGGCTTATAGAACTTTTTGTTAGTTAATAAAGCTCGTGGCAACACGGCGAGCGTCATAGGCACTTTTGCCCAGGAATAGCAAGGGGCGAGCTTATTTGATTGACTTTTACGATTATAAGTTTGTTATTATTATTTTGATTTATTTGTATTATATTTACATTGTGTATTAATTATAAATAAATTATGATCTGATATGATTAGTAAAGTAAAGTAAAAATGTATTGCAGTTGTCCTGATTACGCCTCGCAGTGAACGCACACCTCTCTTGTTAATATTGTGTTTAATAAGTAATTATGAAAGACGATTGACGAAACAGATTTATGAGGCGAGTGTGAACGGACAAGCTGGTAGAGGTCGACGTAGGCGAACGTATCACGATCAAATCGAAGACGTTCTCAGTAAAGGCCACGTAAAAAGTACCCGCAACCGACGAGCTTGTATGAAAACACTTATGAAAGTAGAAGAAGCGAAAGACATATGTCAGGATCGTAGCAAGTGGAGGGATGTAGTCTCTGCCTACCCCAATGGGAAAGAGGCGTGATAATATGTATGTATGTATGTAATAAGTAATTATAACGTAACACTAAATAAGCATTTTATTGGTATCCCAAGCCCCCTTTACTCCTTCCATCTTAACAACATCGTATCACTTTTATCACATTTAGGTAAAACTCTAAGTAATCATACAAATATCTATTGTTTTGTTAAGCGCAAACACGTCTGCGTTTAACCTCTAACCCTTTTTTTTTTTTTGGGGTGGTGGGAAATCATCAAATGACCCCACTCTTGGGCAGAGCGGAAGGGACTGTCAGACTTCTACTGACTAAAAACCACCCATATTCCTTCTACGCCCTTGTGCCGCCAAGGCCGCGGTAACTTCTGAACGACCCGCAGCCCCGACGGGTAACCTCTAATGCTACGAATTTTATATTATTCAATTAATTTTTTTTTCTAATCTACTAAATAACTAAACATAATATGTCATAAGTACAATTTAAGAGCTTAATCAAAAGTTATTATGAAACATGTGATAATTCTCGGTTCTTGATTTTATGGTCGATTCCCATACGAGAGCCGCAGTTCGATAGTGAAAGTGCATTTAAGTGCCCATTTGACAGATTTACGATACGGAATGATTGTGTCAAGAATATTTATACAAGGCTTCAATATTTTTAAGAACGTTTAAAGTTATTGTCGTCACGAGTATATTAATATTGAAGTCTACTGCTTGCTACGGCTTTTTGAAGTATCATGTTTAGTTACCGATGCGATGACTTAATATTTTTTTTTTGTCTTTTTTATTATTATTCATCCGTTTTACATTCAACAGTGGGTATTGAGCATAGGTCTCCCCTTCAGTTCTCTTCCTTTTTTACTTCTATTTCAGTCTCATCCACTGCCTTCCTGCCGCTTTTTCATCCGACTAGGTGCATCATCCATGTGAGCGGTCATCGCTTAGGACCCTATATAGCAAATAAACTTAGAATTGCCTTTTTAGAGTATCGTGTATTTGCATCTAACTTAGTAAATGTTCCGGTTGGCCACTTAAAACGCGAGCACGCACCATTTCCCTCTCAATATGCCGATTGCCATGACTAGGCCATCGCTGCACTGCGCTGCTGTTGCAATGCTTTCCACCGCGCCAGATGCTTTGTAGAGCGACGACACGTTAAGTAATGTATAATTGTAATTTGTGTTGCGGTAATTGGTTGACAGGAAAAGTGTTTACTTAGGATACCTACAGTTAAAAATGTAGGTACGAAATCCATAGACCATAAGTAAAAGCAATTAAGGACTCTTTTTGGAGAGTCTCAGCTGCCGTCTCTAGTAGAGGCGAACTTTTATGAGTGATAGATTCGACGTGCAGATCAATGCAAGAACGTATGTACTAAAAGACCTATTAAAAACGCGTTTTATCAAATTGGTCGAAAATTTTTTGATTAATATTTTTTTAAGAAATATTCCTCTAAGCGTGTCTTATTAAACCCGTTTACACACAAATGAATACTCAAACTACACCAATAAAATATAATGTGGTTGTAATTGCCAGAAATTGTAGCTGTCGGTCACTTTCACTGCTACACTTACTCTCGCGGTGGTAAGTTGTGAGTGAGCATTAGTTGCATTCCAATGATGAACGAGAGTGAGTGGTAAGTACGGGTTTGGTACGCGGAACTATTTTTTGGTACGTGGTTGAAGGGCTCAGATGAAACTTAGGGTCGATTGTGATTTTTGTGTTGAACGTAAAAGTACCTACAGATCAATGGTTTTGACACGTCAAAGTTAATTGGACCAATTTCAGATCGACTAAGACATTCTCAAAGGTCACCGGCTCACATCTCTATGAAATCGTCATAATTAATTATTAGTTAGTAGTTATCAGCTCGTAACTACTAACTACCCACAGCTGATCAAAGGCCTCTCTTCTTGCACGCAACTCTGAAACGACAGACTTAGTAGGGGATAGTCGCGCATTTACATTTATGTCGAAATCACTTCCACCCCAACCTTTGCTCTGGCAACCTACAAACTATTGCGATATTGGCGTTATTTTCAAGACTTACACTAGACGGTTCATACAAAGTATAGACCACTTTGATTGTATTACAATCGCAAATTAACCACTATCATGGCATAGCGCTCCCCTTTCAGTAGATATAGCTAAAGACCAAACCGATTAATTACAAACATACTCGTATGTGTATTACTATTGTAAAATATTTTAGTACTCTATTACTGCTTTCACGCCTTTTTCAACATACCAAGCCATATCACCACGTAGTAAGAGTTTTAAGCTTCCGTGAGCAAACTGCACGCTTGCCAAAAGTATTCCGATTAATCGGTCTTACGTAACTATTGTGCAAAATACTGAACGATATGTCCCAGATACAAATATGATACACTAGTGTCGTTTCGGTCTGCCACGCTTGTGTTTGTGTTTTTGTTCAGCCTACTTTTGTTATTGGAGACAATAGGATGCTTTCGACAGAAAATTGGTTAGACTGCGACAAACTTATTTGTACAGTTGAATGGGAAGAGCATCATCGTTTTTTCTAAACTGAACTTAATAGTCTGCCATATAATATTTTAGTTCCGTCATTTAAGCAACTCTGCTGTTAAGTTTGTCGCTTTGTTCTAATGGTAGGAAGTGACTGACGACTTGTAAAATTAAAGACGGAAATGAAAACAATAGATAGAGTTTACGTATTTTGTAATGTATAGGAAAGTCAAAACTACAAAGAATCCGCTCAATGACTAAGGAGTAATTGTTCAAGAATACGTTTTGGTTTGTTTATTTTTTTACTTGTTCAAATATTAGCATCGCTTGAGCATTCACAGCTATTTTCAATGCACTTCCGTGCCACACACAAATGCGTCATAACATTACACGTACGTCATATAATCTGATATAGGTTACTTGTAAGCCCAGTATAAGCCAAATGAAATAAACCTCAACAAAATGTCAACAGTGATCAATTGAAGTGAAGTAGACGTTATAGTTCATATGACAACTAGATCAATCTACATTCATCCACCATTTACCGATGGCATACATACAATGTACATAATAATTGGACAATTGACATTTAATTGTTAATAACGCTCGATACACACTGTTCATAAAAAGCCCGCAACCGGAATGTAAAAATGTCACGGACGAAAAGTATCGAAAGAGTGGGTATGGTAATAAGTAATTACACGAGAAATAGGTATTTAGTTGTAGGCTAGTGGCACCGGTAGCTAGGCGTATCGTGACGGAAGCGGCACGCAATGAAATAAGTTAGGTGCGGTGTTCACGAATTTATTGAACTACAGAGCCACGGGTATAAAAATTGGCGGTGGCGTTTCAAAGAACTAAATGGTCAGCCAAAAATTGACTTTGAAAATAGAAAATACTTTTGGTACTGATATTGTGAAAAGTATCGCTGCGTTAAATGATAGGGGAATAAAAGTAAGCAAAACAAAGTTGAGCAAGACTCTTCATTTCTACTAAACCATCACATAGTAGGTATATTTATAAGAACTTTGATCGCAGAAACTTGATTTTGGCTTAAACTTTGCGTTGTCACCTCTATTTACCGCAGAAAATCAATTCATGAATTCAGATACAATATTTGACTCCAAATTAAGTCTCATTGAATTATTTTAACTAGAATGGACAGTGATTTACTTGTTGTATATCATTAGTCTGATTACCTAAAAGACTGGAAAGCAAACAGTTAACTGTCAAATTGATTTGGCGTTGAAATACAATCTTTCAGAAAATAGGACTCAAGTTTGCCACAAGTCTAAATAATATAGCAACGTTGCATTAATCGCAACAAAAAAATGTACCTAAGCTAGTAGTATTACTATAAAAACTAATGTGTTTCGGGGGTAGCCGAAGTCACGTGCGAGGTCCCGTTTTAATTATAACAAAATGATAATACTGCCTTAGAATTTTCTGAAATGCACTTTTAGGTGTTTCTTCCAGAATTTAATTTTGAACAAGACATCCAAGAATTTGAACGAAGAGATAATTTGATATTCAGCGATTTACAAATAGTGGTAAGACATTCAAGAAATTCTGTCTCTACCAGAATGTCGTTTTCGCAAATAAACAATTCAGTTGAATAATTGATAATGAAATCTGGATAACAACATGATGTGACGAAAATAAAAGCATCACGTGTATAGATGATGCATGATGTGTTTTCATATCTCACCCAACAAATATTTCTTTATGCTTCAGATTTAAAATTAATAAAAAGTCATCGTACAATCGGACATCAATTAAATCGCATGATCCAAAGGTGATCGCGCTTTGCGTGTAATTGGGTTTGCAAATAACTGCACGAAACGGTTAGTGATCCGTGTTGGTCCCAAATAGAAATGAAGTAGTATTGGCAAATAAAAAAGGAAACAAGAATGTTAGAGTTAGGTCTAATTTTAGCTATATTAAGATAAGCTGCCTAACAGTAGCATTAAATTTATTTTAGACACAGTAAATACACAGCTTAAATTTATCTATTCAAGTTCCGCTATAACATCCAGTAGTTTGTCCCTAATTGTATAATTATAAAGTACTCTGTGACAACTCTATGCAAGTAGAGAAATTAATTATTATTGCAATTTGGCGTGCGCTACCGCACGCTCGAGCTATGAGGTTTAATGGCAGTGTTTGTATGGTTGGCATAACCAAATTGTGCGTGATTGGAGGACCTTGGAAATGTTTAAATAAATCTATTATGAAACCTATCATGATTTTGCGTGACTTTTCCTTTGTCAAAATTTAAAAAATTTCGCTAGCACTTTTTAGGCGTAGTTAAAGTATTCTAAAATGATCTTATAAAATAAAAAAACATTCTCTATAAGACTTATCATTGTACAAAATTTACACTCAATAGTAATCAGTGATTACTAATCACCAACTACGTTTAGCCATATCAGGTCAACCCTGATATGGCCAAAATAAAAAAAAAATAAAAAATATATATAATATAACATTTAAAATAAATTTATATATTTATAAACTTTTGCATATGCATAAGTTAGGTACGTAAGTTTCGCAAGTTTCGTATTTGATATGTAGTTATTTATTTCGTACGAAAAAAATAACGTTAATATATTTGTTGTTTTGTTAAACTTTCGAATTGTATACCTTAAGTAGCGCGACTTATGCACATTCGAAAATTAACATATCAAAATCTAATCCGATGAAAACAATCTTAACTTTTGAGAAATTAAATAATCATTATTTTACGTCATGCAAAAATCTCTAAAATATGAATCTTGCTAGTCAACACAGTCTTCATGCCTTGCTGAGTATGTACTGTTACCTCATGACTTAATATCTTCAACGGAATATAAAATTATGATATAACGTTCATGAATAAACGAAATGGTCTACTTCCGAGTTGAATTTCCATTTATACAAAATTAAACAAACTTAAACCGTCGTTTGAATTCATTAAAACGGTATTTCTGGGGAATAGCCTACAATCATGATCATTTTCTTGAAAACACGGGCTTATTTTGGACTTACTTTCTGGCACTAGTTAATATATTAGTTACGTTTTAAGTTTTAAAAAGAAACTAAATTTATAAATTCTTTACAATTAATCTACTGACTAGCAGAGTGACCACAGCTACCTACACAGTATTCAAATTACATATTATCAATCAATTGTGATCTAATTCTGCTTTATGAACAAAACATTCCAAAAAATACACTTCTAGATTCGGGTCGTTATTTACTTTTAAGAAAAAAAAAAGACGAGCAGGTTGTCAGCCTGGTGGTTAGCGTCACTGTCTACCTACAAGGCATTGCACTATAGCAGTGACATATCTAATAGCAACATCAATATTTGCGATGACAATGGCTACGCTCTCAACCCTGATTATTCGCAAAATGCGACGTTGTGCGTAAAAAAGGCACAGAAAGGTAAGTCGTAATCACCCCGCGTAACCTTTTCTCCGTAAAACAAGCCTTAATCAACTATGTTGCCACAGATAACTTTACTTTTAATGATATTTACCGGAATCTCTATGAGTAGTAACTACCCTAGCCCAAGCTTCACCTGTCCATCACATACCTTGGCCGAATTTCCCAAACCGCATCCCAGATAAGTTACAATAAAATTAGCAGCTATCAGCAGCATCCTGAGACCTTGGATCGATCTCGGATAATGAACGCTTACTTAATTGACCTCTCGATCGCTATCAATCTATTGCAATCTATTAGTATTGTATTAACAGAATAATTACTATTAAGATTTAGTACGTTGTTTTTTTGGTGATTGTGCTATATTATGTATTTATACTAACCAGTAGTATATATAACGACTTGTTTAGCTTGTCACTTAGTCACGTAAAAAATAGACACGCTGATGTTATCGGTAAAATGTCTTGGTTAATGATAATGAAAAGTGTAAAATGTTTTTCTACTTTTAAAAAGACATTCATGTATTTGGAGACAGACGAAATCCAAGTTACTATTAAATTTGGGAGACCTGTTAAAATGAATAAAACCAAAAATATTGTTATATATTACTATTAATATCAACTTTTTATTTGGGTATATTCCATTTTTCACAGACAAGTTAAACATCAAGTAAACTATCTTGGCAGCATTATTAGGTATACAAAACACGTCACCGCCGGGTAATACGAAACTTTATCTTATACCAACCAGTTTAAACGTAGAACTTATACCACAATCTAGATTTAAGTAACACCAAACTAGAATACATTATTCAAATTAGCTCCTAAAAATGCAGCCAAGGACAAAAGTCCTAAAAAATGTGACCTCGGTAGTGCAATTGAAAGTTCTGCATTGTTACCTAAAGGGAACAGTTTTGGCGTGTGGTAGGATCCGATTGCAAGCGATAAGTGTCTTGACACCTCAATTATACAATGGGACACACGCCGGTGTTTTGTATGTTAATATGAAGCCGAAGTACAATGTTAGGAAGTCGTCAGGTGTCTGACAGTCGGGCTTGACCTTTCGTCAGACATAATTACACTGATGATTTAGATGAATTGTTTGTTGTTTGTAATTTGAATTGAAGCAAATACAATACACAAATGCAATTACGTATTAGCATGTTTGGATTTTGTATTTGATGACGTTGTTAAACGTAAAACGGCTACAGTACGAATACGTGACATTGAATCTTTTGAAACTTTTTGGCTTTATTAATTTCTATGATTTTATCATTTCTAGATTATGTTTATATACTACTTATATTATATCGTAGTCGTAGGTTAGTGCTATGCCTGTTGTTTGCCATCATCATCAGCATCACTTAATAAGTTATTCTTTCATTGCCGAGCAAAGGTCCATCTTATACGTCCTATGCTAATCTTCTTTCTTCATTGGGTTCTTCAAAAGGGCTGTTAATAAAGTCCTAAAAGGTCGGCGGCGGCGTACCTGTGACGCCTCCAGTGTTACAGCTATCCATAGGCGACGGTGATCGCTTATCATAATACCTTTGGCATAAAAACTACCTAGTCCAACTTCGACCAGTGATTATTGCAAATCATCAACCAGTTTACGAAAGTGCGGCATTTTTTTCTGCCAAATTTATTACCCGTTCACAGTGGAATGCGTTAGGTTTTAATCGTGATAATAATCTGCGACGCAAACGCTACCGTAGGAAGTCAGAAGGAGTTCACTTTCTAAACCAGCGCCGGCGCAGACTGCTCTGCTGGGGGCTACCACGATCTTAAAACTAATTTATTTAGTAACCAAAATAGTATGCAATGAGTACTATATCTTAGTTGTCATTAGATTTATTTTACTCTTTTAATTGTTCAAAAAGTGAGATAGCTGGAGTTCAATGGAAGATAGCTGGATTGCTCACGCCAAAAATTACAAATACAAATTACAAAAACAATACAGTTGTAGCACAGTTTTTTAAATGTCTTAAAAACTTTGTTATCTTTACTGCTATCCTAAAGTAACAGCCTTTTAGATAGCAATATAGATTAAATACGTAAGACGACATAAGAGAAAATGAGAAGACTATATTTAATTTTTTTATAGGAGAAAACTTTTTTTTTTAAATTCTCACAAACGCAATTATTTGTACGTAAATGACAGCCTCTGAAAACGATCTAGTTCAGGCAACATCAATATTTTCATTGCGATACCATTAATTCAAATTAGAATGTTTTTCTATAGTAGGCCCCCCTGATCTGCTTTAGTTTACTGTTTTAACATATCAATGACACTTTCGCTACGCTCCACGACTCCACGTAATGGTAACGTAATAGCGGCGGATGACCGCGACGAGTGAGATGGCGAAAAATGATGCTCATTTCTCAATTTTGATTATCACTGAATTATTCAGAATCTCACGCATTCAAATTTGCCAGTCAAGAACAAGCAGTGAGAAAGTATTACTATGTCATTGACGTAAAAATAATGATTAGGTACAGTGAAATTGAAGGCCAGATTGATCGATTGGGATTAAATGCTATTATTTCAGGGTTTTGAGCGAAGATAGGTGCCACAATGAAGCTTTTTGCTTACTTCAAAAAAGGAGGTTATCACTATTAAATCATTTCTTGTATGTACCCGCTTCAAATAAATATCTGTCCATTAATTCAATCAATCATTATTTAGCACATAATTTTAAGCATTAGCATAGTCACCAATAATCATGGGTTGAGTTGCGTTTATCACCAGCCAATCTATTTAACCTTCAAGTTGATTGAGTTGAAAAAAACGTGGAATTATTTAATTTTTTTTACCTGTATGCTAAGAAAGGCATTCTTTTAGTGGTTCTGCCATCTGCTTTCCTCTGGCACTAACACCGTTTGTTAAATTATCCCGTAGTCAGGGTTGGCCTTTGCATATAGGTAAGACATGTTGCATACGAGTACTTGGATGAACATGTAGTTGTAGTTGTATTGCGTGAGCTGTCATCACATCTTCTTATCGCACCATTTAATGAAACGAGCGGCAAATAATTCATTTAGTTTACTTTGGAAAGTGTTAAGATATTTGACTTTGATTGAATTTTAAGAGAAACTAGAAACTAAATGATGAACACGTAGTAAATAATAATTTACTAATAATATAATGTGAATTAATGTATAAATAATTTTCATCTGTATTTTATACAGTTAATTAGGACTACTTACTTACTGACTGTAGTCAGAGGAACATTTTTACGTGAACAGCAATGTTCGATCGGATTTCTGGACGTTTGAGATTAAAATTCTCATTTGCCCCAATGCCAATGGGGACGTTGAGAATTTATCACATCCATGGGCGACGGTGATCATTTACCATCAGCCGGACAGTCTACTTGTTGGCCATCTAAGCATAACAAAATTATAATTTAATAAGGTCGCTGGATGTTATCTCTTTCACCTTTCACTCTCATTGACACAAACTTAGAGTGACAAAGATAGAAATAGCTTCAATAGCTTAAAAGCAAGGCCATGCATCACTATTCTATTCTACAAGGAACCACGAAATGCCCACAGAATGCAAATCGAGTTATTATAATCCACTTTCTATTGGGTATTGCAAATTGCAGCTGCGTTTCAACTTGACCCACAAACGAATCTAAATTAACATCAGTTTTATCTTTCAGTTCGCGTTAGTCATGGCAACTGATAAAGTCTAGATTGGGTATAATAGTTAGGTTGTTATTCAATTTGTTGTTTAATTAGTCTTCAATAGATGTCTAAATTTATCAGCTGTGGTATCTTTATTCAATCAGTAACATTATTTTTATGAAAACGTGGTTTTGAAATATTTTGTTTTTATTTTGTTGTTTTTGGTAACCGACTCAAAATTGCGTGAATGTCGCTGATTCTATTTTTTCCGGTTCTGTTTACACTGTTTCAAAGTGACAGAACGAATGTCATTTGATATACCTGTTTATTTTGGATTGTGTATCAACACGTATCATCTCCGCCCAGCCTGTAAAAACAATCTGAGAAGTGAAAACTTTGATTATGCAAAACCCATTTCTAAAATCTAGATTTCAATTAAAGATACACTCCATTTGGTATCCAAAAGTTGGTTTCAAAATTATGTGATTCAGAAGAAACTTTGTTTTGTATTATTTATATGCAAATGCAAAGAAAGTGAATTCTTGTGTCCTTGACTTTGAATATCTATTTTATTTTTTTCAATCTTCATCGAGTCTGATATTTTTTGTTTTTCGAGAGATTTTACACAATTAGGTTATTAAAATAGAATGCGAAAAATTTACATGTTTATTTAAATTCTCTTCATAATGTAGGTCTGTGTTAATATGTTGAAATAGAGAGGAGCACGTTGATATCTTTTGTTTGGGAGAACGCAGATATCAAATACATTCAAGTTTGGATATCTACTCGTAGACATGCACATATTTTGATCGTGGTAATAGGTAAAACAGGATCAAAATTAATTAGCCTTAAATAACCCACTGCTGGAAACATAAAAACAAAAGAAAAATACTTTAAATTTTTAAAGTTTTTTTCTTTTCTTTTTACTCATCTGCAATGTATTAATGAGAGTAAAAGTGGACTTTCAATAAGAAAGCATGAGACAAAAGACAAAACTAATCGATTAAGCTTAACGCCTCAACTTATGCCGTTATAAGGCTCTCTTTAGCAATGGTGAAATGGTATTCAATACATGGTGAATCACTCGTAGAGCCACAGATGAAGTAATAGTTTGTCGTGTAGCGTTGCAGCGTTGCCGTTGTAGCGATCGCGCGTTGATGTCTTTTTCAGTTGTCTGATATTTCGTAGCATCAATTTTAAACTATTCAAATTGTATTTACGTGATACATTTGTTTTCAAAAATATTAATTTCTGAGATATAACCGATCCATTTAAAAAGGACTTAATTGACGACGATTTCGGTAAGCATACATAGAAGCCGAACATAACCCTACTCCTATTTGAAAGTCGGGTAAAAATATAGTTTAGGTTTGCTCTCAACTAATCAATTCAATAGCTAATGAAGACTTCTTCGCTCTCCATTTCTGAATAAGGATGTTATTTGTATACCCGCGAACTTTCACTCATGTCTATTTTTTCGGCAACAAGCCAGCTGGTTAGCTTTTTATTTCGCGCTGTGGAATGGAATCTTCGCACGGTTCGCTGAATTCTTTTACGTCACTTGTTTACTGTAAATATGGACGTGGTTTTAACACATCATCATTGACAGCCTTCGATATCCCACTATCTTATGCTTCACTCTTGCTGAAAGGTTTTAACGATACACGTTTTGCTAAAATTACGCAGGAGTGAGTATTTTCATGTAAAATCGAGTTGGATACACTGTCTATTTATACTAACGAGTATATTAGGTAGTATTGTAAAACTAATACTCCATACTAATATTATACATAATTCTATAATTTCGATCACATCCGGTGATATTTTTAAGGATCATAACATAATGTCACATGTCTGTGGTCACATTTTTGAGGAATTTAAAGAAAAGATTTTCTTTAATGTCATAGGCAGCAACCATAGATAGTGGAAACTAGTTTTGAAGTCTTTAGTAATGACTGAAGAAGCCAGCAGTGAGAAGCCAAAACATTAAAAAGTAATGTTTCGTAACAGTGTCATTGAAAGTCTTAATAATGTTTCATAATCATAAGCTTCAAGTGTTCAAAATGTTGAGGTCTAAAACTTTTGTTATGCGTTTATTAAACTCATCTTTGTACTTTTGTTTGCTATCGATAAAATTAAGAAACATCTGAAATTAGTACATGTTTTTGTTTTTCACAAAATTACAATGTCATACGCATGTATTTAGCAGTTAAAAAAACATATTATGTAACCTGATTATTAAACTAAATTTTTCAACAAAAATTTAATTACTAGCACGAATACAAACAAGAACGTCGTATTGGATTTCATTACTAACAACGACTACGAATATTTCTTAATATTTTAATTTGAATAAACTTTTATGTTTCTAAGATTTTGTTATTGTTCTAATGATTTTGATTTTGTTATTGTTATTGTTATAATGAGTCCGACTATTATAACTGAGAGCTGCAATTGTACTTTTATCACTTTTTATTTTTTTATTTTACACTATGTACTTTTTAACCGACTTCAAAAAAGGAGGAGGTTTTCAATTCGACTGTATGTTTTTTTTATTTTTTATGTTTGTCATAATTTTTGACTGGGTGAATCGATTTTGATGATTCTTTTTTATTTTTCATTTAAATTTAGTCCAGTTCTGATAATGGTATCCATGAGAAAACCATATAAGTCTTAAATTTGCATTAAGTACGTGCGCGACAAATAGATGAATAACTCAATAGTCGGTCTTTTGAAGTCGGTTTTTGTTTTTTGTTTTGTAAAAATAATGTTCTTGTTATCACTTTAAACATAGGTACATATAATTCAGTATTTTACAGAATATTTCCCAACAATGATTACAATGAGTTTTTTCATCAAAATTGTATTTAAAGAGACTTTTCAAGATAGCCATATTTGGTCTTTGAAACGCCACCGCCTGCGCCGGCTAATACTTGTGGTGGTACGAGTAAATCATCTAATAGACCTACAATAAAAGTTTATTGGGCCAATACAAACTATTCTCCACATGCCTACGACTCACACTTTCTTCCTTAATTCACCGTAACATGAGGTACTTAATTACTTCAATAAACTATCCAATATAGTTATGGCTATTACCTCATTCAGTATTATTACAGACTGTGCGAAAACAAACGTCTTGTACATTCCATTGTTGTAACAAAATAAAGAAGTCATAAGGTACAGTACAGACACACGCTCGTAATGAAGCATGCTTTAGTTTAGAGCATGCTTTATTTTAGGTATGTTATACTAGCATGTTCTGGAAATTAATATAGCTCTCAGATTTTGAGAATGTCAAAAATTAACATGCTCCTGTAATCTCTTCTGTATAACGAAGCCACTTTTTGTGTTGATCTCTTTGCTTCATTATTATCATCATCATTATCATTACGCTGAGCATAGGACTTTCTTATGTACGCCACTCATCCCGGTCCTGTACCAATCAACTAACTAATCTTAAACCACATGCTCCATTTGATACAGTTTTCACTTGTATTTAGAATAACTCAGATACTATCTTCTGGAAAGTTATCTTGAAAATTATTATGTGGATCCATGTGAAGTTATGACATGTCGCTCGCTAGTATAATAACAATACTATAATTGGTAATAAAATGCTTGTAATTATAGTTGTAGGTACTTTATACTACAACTCAATATTAGCATGCTTCCATGCCATTAATGAGCATGTGTGTTTATAGCTTTAAACATACTCGAGTTAATTCCTCGTACACATAATAACAGTAACAAGCCCATTGTTAAAAAGTTTAGTTTTTTCATAGATATTTAATTTCTCCGTGGTTTTGTTGTAATGGTGATTTACCAGAGTCAAGGCGGAACTAGTATTTCCATTGTTTCGTCATTGTTACGATTTACCTTGTTGATTTTTATAGTAGCTATATTTATACTGACTAAGATTTTAAAACACTGAAGACATTTTTTAGATCACTGAAATTTTATTTAGCCTTTTAGAAAAAGGGGAGTGTTTTTTTTCTAAGGTTTACCAATCTATTGCTTTTTTTTGTTTAATAATTTTTTTGTCCGTGATTATCAGTGCACTAGCACAGGTTCAGAAATTAGTCACACAATAATAAAATTAATCAAAACAAGAGATATTGGTCATATGTTACATGTTTAGTGAACTCAAACACTAGTTATTTCTTAAATCTCCATAAAATACAAATAATAAATAAAAAAATATCCATTGTATCTAATAACAATCTAAAAACGTTTTACAGCCATTCAAAGATAAAGCTTTTTCTAAATTCACGCGCCAACTAAACCCCACAATCTTGTACACTCACGTTTTTCAATTTAAATAATTTGTAGTGGCAATAAAACAAATATTAAAAGTAAAACTAACTCGCGTGGCCGCAGAGAAATGTGCGAGCGCATATCAGACAGCACGCATTCACTTTCTATAAATCGATCGATTTGTTTTCGGAATGTCGCTACTTTTTACATAATGCTCTGGCCGGTGTTTTGATGCCATTATCAAGTGTAAATAAAGATTGATAGACGTGTTTTTAATACGCTAGCTTGGCAAGAAACTGAGTTATTATGATTGGTAGAATTGTACTTGAAACACCAAGATATCGATTTGAAGAAAGTAATGCTGTTGCCGATTAAAATTTTTAGATTTACTTAATTGGATTTTTTTGAAGTGTTAGACTCAACGTTGTCGTCACAAAAGTTACAATAGAGTATGTAATGATAATCATAATGAAGCGTACTTTTCACAGCTGTCATTCCAGACTCAGTGGATTTATAATTTTTCAGACTTTCATTGTAGAGCCTATCTTGCTGGCCAAAAAAAATACCTAAGTGTAACACAGTTTTTTATATAATAGGTATCAAAATTAGTACATTTATCCAAGGTTGACCACTTCTTTCAAGTTGGTAAGAGATAAAATGAAAGGGAAAATAATTTCTGCCTCAGTTTCAGAAACTTGCGCTTTCAGAATAAAATGTTCTGGCGGATTTCCGAATCAATATCTAAATCTAAATCAAATATCTATTTTTGGCTTCTGAAAATGAATTTCAATTTAAAGTTTCACTCGGAATTACTTAGGTCCGGCTTACAAATATGTTAAAACACATTTGAATTAGAATTGTAATCAAAATAAATGAATTAACGGTTTGTCAAGGTTCGGTAAACATAGCCCTAATTTAACCTTAATTTAATATTTTTTTATTAAGTATAGCTAAAACTATTACAAACTGTTTCATAACCACTAATCAATGGATCAGTAAGCACACAAGTTATTATTCTGTTATGAAAACCACTCTTTTCATTCGTGTCCGAGTTAAAAAAAATGCAGTTGTCAAGGTCCACGGTAAGTTTTGTACTCGTTCGCAACAAAGACGTTGATAAAATCTAAGTTGGCGCTTAGTTGACCAATAGCCACGACATTTGCCAAATTTAGACCTGCCTTGTGGTAAATTATGAAACTTAATAGTGTATTGATTTGACTTGTCTACTGGAATGCTTGGGGGATTTTATTGGCTCTAAATACCAGAGCATGGTATGTAGTTAACAATAAGTTGTCGGTTTTAGTGAGCTGTTAGTGTACATGTACATAGTAGGTACGTAAACTGAGCACTAGAGGTACCTACATATTTTATAAGCCAAGTCGTGAGGTATTGGGGCGCCCTGAAACTTTGCCAAACAAGTTGGCGACTGACCCTTTTCGAATTTACTGTTTGAGTCTATTCTCTAGTACGACTACTTACTATTATGATCTCTACAATTCTTTGATTGAGTCTTCTAGTAAATCAACAGGTGGCAGGATTCTAATGATAATATAATGAAATCACTTTGATAATAAAACTAAATCACATAATGTGATTCAAATCATATTTTGTCCTCAAATATGGTAATCTACACTTATTAATTCCAAAGAGTCGACCAAACAAAAACAACAACCGCTATCTCACTCTACTATGCATGAAGCAAATTATTTGATTTGATTGGTACAGCTTAAAAGGATGATGGGCACTTCGTCCCCGGTGTTGTATCAAGTCATGACATATGTCATTCGAAAGAGCATAACAATAGCATTATTTAATTATATTACACCAACCCTGAGTGACGTGCAGGGAAAAAGATATGACGGTTTTTAGATTGCAAAAAGTGCTGTTTTTTTTTTGTTTTATAAATCTATTTTATCGAATTTTATTATCGTGTATGCATTTTCTGTGACTATTTTATCACTCCCGTATAACAATTGGATAATAATAGTTTATTTATAAATGTTTATATAGTTGTAATTATTTCAATTTTATACTGGCACATGCCAAAATCCTTACAATGATGATTATCGACAGTTTTTGTCTGAATAATGCCATAATATTATCGATTTATTAATATTATCAATATTTGAAAAATTAGGCGAACTTACCTGTAAGTGAAGTCTGATTAAGATTATAAGTTGTCTTTGTCGAAAGCCCGAACCTTTCGTCAAACTAGTTTGTTTTTTTAATTATTATCTCTCCCTTTGCCAAGACAATTTAAAAGCGAGCGAGATAAACTTTAAATAATGGTTACAGATAAGAGTAAAGGCATAGAGCAGAGAGCAGTCATAGACTAAATGCAGAGATTTTTACTTTTTAAATGCTTTTGACTTTGAAAATAGTGGTCAATTAGGCCTTTTTTGCAGAGCCAGCCATGAATTTGGCTCAAAACGTCACAATACTGCTAACGGTGTGAGGTACTATCGATAAAATCGGCTGTTTCGACATTATTGATGTTCTATAAAATAATTAAGAAATCTTATTGAGAATTGTATTTATTGAGAAGGGTAGTCGTGCTGAATCTGACTACAGGCCTACCCCGATCATATTCATACTCTGCAAGACAACATACTATGGAACAAGCTCCTGGCGTACGGAAAAGCTAATGACCTCGTAAGTGACTGGCAGTACGGATTTTGCTGAAACTGGTCTACTGGTGATCTTACCACTCACATCTAAGAGACTATCGAAAACATGAGGAAGCGCTCATATCACCACCGACAGAGGATGGTAACAGAGGTAGTTTTAGTAGGTATAACCCCACAAAAACCCCCTTGACTCGGTTGCCCCCCAACGCAGCTGGTTATTTTCTTAAGGTTTCCCCCAGTCTCAAAAAAAAACTATCCATAATAGACTATCCGTATCAGTAACACTACTTTCAAACGTGTATCTTATATTATATCGATTCCAAAAGTCGTGTTTTTACTGTAGGTATTGCTTTATTGTTCAATAAAATGTCATAGTGCGCATCAAACTTAACCAGGTTAGTACCGCCTCAATCGAAAACTGCCAAGAGACAAGCTTATGCGCTTGACCATGGCTTCTCTCGGAGGCTGGATTTTTTATCCGCTGAACCGCGCGTCGGATATGTAACGGCAACGGTTTGTCGTCTGCGTACCCAAAAGCACCAGGCTTTAGCAGATAATTATTGTGAACAAGGAAAAGCGTTGTGGAGAGCACCGACCCCTGGAAAACACCGGCCTTGATATCTTTTAAACCAGATAAAGAACCACCAATGACCACTGCTCGAATCAAATAATCCCGCTGGAAGTTCGATATCCATGCAACAAACCAAGTGAACAAGCCAAACAAAGGGAGCTTGCCTATAAGGCTTTTATGCCAAACCCTGTCGAAAGCTTTGTAGGTGTTAATGGAAACCACTAGCTTTTTTTATATGTTTTTCAGAGAGGTCATATTCAGCTACTGGATACATAGCGACTGACATAAAATGCCTTTAATTAGACAGCACTCTTAATACTCTATATTTCTTGCAAACTATTGCCAAAATGACTTCTACATGTTCCATACATTTTGTCGAGTGTCATTAACATTTTTCTATGGAACAGCTGATTTTTTTTCTCGAATTTCGGGTTGCTCCCATAGTAAAAGTTGTTCATAATGAAAATAATGCCTACTATGAGCCCTTTTCGGCTTAGCGTACCCTTTATGAATAACCCTGTATTCAATAATAAAAGTAATTTTTGACATACATGTTAATAAAATTCCTAATAATAGCTTTAGAAAGCAAAAAATCAGCAATTTTTTTAAATCTAAAAACGATCATATCCTTTTCCCTGCACGTCATTCAAGGTTGAGTCATACAATTAAATAAAGCTAATATTATCATCTTTCAAATGACATATGTCACGACTTGATACAACACGGGGACGGCGCCCATACAAAAGTGCCCATTCTCCTTTGTATCTAGAACCTTAATGGAATCTTTTTTACTAAATTTGGTTCTAGGTTTGAAACAAAGACATTATTGTCTTTGTTTGAAACCCAATCTTCAAATCCAACTTTAGAAAATGATTTTTTTTTAATCTACCTCTACAAAATTGATACAAAAGGGTGGTAATGTAATCGGTTTACAAATAGATGTTTTCATTGTTACTAGGCATGACTTTGTAGAACTTTAATTATCTAGCGATATCGCCTGTTTACTTGTGCCCTTTGACGACGTGAGCGCCACCTAGATATGTAACGACGAAGCTACGGAGATGCACATGCGCATCATTTCAGCGGTTATCACACTACGTTTTTTCGTAAGGGCAATATTTTTTAAAATCTATGCAAGTACATATATTTTTTAGATCGTAGAGTTAATATCGCGTGACCTACAACTGTTTCTTTGTAATAGTTAGGTAATTTTAAGTGTTAAACAAAAGTAATTCAATATTCTCTGTGGAGTGAAATGTCGCAAGCAACGGCAGTACCGACCGACCGTTTACTTTCATAAAACAAGTTTTTACCAGTTGCTCGACTTGAGTTAAAATTCAAGTGATATAATTATTTTTAGTGCAATATTAAATCGGTGCAAAGTTATCGATCGTGACTGCGCCAACACTCATGGCCGGTGCTTTAGAAAGCGACAGATTTATCATTGACTTAATAATGGTGCAAAATCGGCCCAAACTTACCTTTGTAGCTGCTTTCAGTAATCACGAAATTAATACACTAGTATCCTTTAAGAGTTCACCATTTCTATCACTTAGAGAAACACCGGTAACACGTTCACTGCGGAAAGAAAATTTTCAGGCAACGCTCGCTTCCCGAATCCTACATATCGAAAAGCCCGAATCGAAGTTCCGTATGGACAGTGGACGGCGATGTCAACGTCCTCGACGCAATCCGGACACTGACGTCGATCGTCGCTCGATTCGGACTTTTCACGCACCGTTGCACTTCATTCGCAACGAAGAAAATATTTTTGTTTTTTGTAAAATTTGAATGTGGCGGGAAGCGTGTGTTACGTGGTCGGAGAGTGTACGCGAGGGTCTGTCGGAGCGCGAGGTGCGACTGCGGTCACTGCTGCGGCGCGGCACTCGCTCTGCGCCTGCTGCTGCCCTCACCATGTGTAAATGTTAATCCGTGATATTACCGCCGACCAGCGACACACGATCTGTCAACGACACGCGGTCACATACACCTCCAAGCTCCGAAAGCACTGGCCACCTTCAAACCTGTTGCACTGGTTACTGTTACTGTTTCGTTTAGACAATACCCTCTTTCAGAACCGATTTTTCAGCCTCGTTTCCAAAACGAAAGGCAGTAGATGCTTACATAAATGATGTTTTTGGTAATTTCGCTCCCTAGTTCCATAAAGACAAAGGTTTAGCATATATTAGTGTTTGAGCTGAGGCAATGGTGGTGAATGGTCAACGTTAGCAAAATTTGCAATTTCAGGGCTTATGCAATGGTACATAAAGACTAGACGGTAGTTCCTGTTTGCATCAACGCGCAACGCGGGAAATCTAGTGCTAATGAGAGCACGATTGTAGATATCTACCGAGCTAGGACTCTACTAATTAATTATATATTAAGTAAGTAGGTACCTACTACCTAGACGGATAGGTAGGTAGGTATATGCAATGTTTTTAACTCACTGTGGTAAAGTTGTGGGTATAGTTGTGCATGTGGTAGGGGTCTAAATATTTGGTAGAACAATAAAGATAATCCTACTCATATTATAAATGTCGAAGTTTGTAGGTTTTGAATGTTTGGAAGTTTGCTGGAATCAAGCATAATCTGAAAGGATTTGGATGAAAGAACAATGCCCAAGTCAAGTAGAGACCAATGCCCAAGTAGAGGCAAATTCAAAAATAAATTTAAAAAAAAATTACGTGAAGAAAATTAATATGAATCTGTGATTTAATTACAACAAAAGTTACCTTTTTTCAAGCTTTTATTTAACTTGCATTGCAATTTATCTAACTACGTAAGTACTAAGTATTATATCTATCTATGTAACTTTTTCGAGTGGAATCTGGCAACTTAACTTTGAACCACTTCCCGACATGCGATTGAGCTGAAATTTGGTATCGGTAACTACATGGGTAACTCCGATCACAATGCAATGAAAGCTTGTTTTTAGAAACATTTTTAAAATAACTTATTTCAAAACAAAAGCCATAAATACATAACAAGTACCTACATAGCCAAAATGACGCTATTTTTCATTCTAAAAAATGCTATTGAACTCGCGGGGTGCAGCAAGTGTGCATAAGGATAAGTAAATAGGTAGGTATGTATATCTATTTAAAGTTTTGTAATAACCAAAAATATTAACAGATATTTAGTTGATACGAAGAAGGCTATAAAATTAAAATTGTGCATTTCCTGCTTAAAAGTTTAAGATAAATAATAATAACGTTTCACACTCGATTATGTATAATATATATACTTACTCGTATATGCATACATACCCATGTACTTGATACCAAAATTATAGAAGAGCACGCTCAGTCGCACATGGCGAAGCCTCAGAGTAACATAGCAAGCAGATATAGTGCTACCTTAGATTCAGGTGAAGCCAAAAATTACCCGGCTGCCCGTGTACGTAGACTTCAAGCACATACTTATTGGCGCGTAAATACTACCCGAATGTCATGGGGCTAGTGGGGAACTATTAGTCTGAAGTGTTACTTTTTTGAACCTAAAATGATGCTGGCTACACCGCGCCGTTGCCTTCTCAGTCCTCGTAGAGATATGTGGTCAAATCCTCAAATCAGACCTATTACCCAATTACCCAAAAGTCCTAAATTCATAACCATAATTTCAAGAACCTACAAAATACTTGTAACTCTGTAAATAAAGTAGGCGATAAGTGCTTGGCTAGATAAAATCTGCAGGCGTTAAAACGGTTGGGATGAAACATATTGCAATATTTATTCCTATTCGTTTAAACTCGTGGCCTAAGCTTTACTTAAATTAATGTAAATTTAACTTCTTATAAATTCAGTAAATTAATAAGTAAATCTATACACTACTTAGCGATGCGACGTTTTTTACGTCCAAAATAAATGATGTATTTTTTTTTTTTATTACGGTATGGATTGTGACACGCACAATCCCCATCGGTACTTTAGCGTCTAGTGATCCCCCAAATGTATGTATGATAGATCTTAAACTTACAAAAATATCTTATTACTTACGACTACTGATTAGTAGAATTATTACGATTAGCGGTTTAAATTACTTACTGTCAGATTACAAAAACGTCGTGTTATGTCAATTTGTGAGAGGAAAAAACTCGTGACTTTTTTAATTTTTTGACATTTGATAATGACAGCTGATACCTATCCAAGATACAAGACGTCAAATCGTCCGTTGCATCTTAGCCAGAAAATACAAACATTTTCCGTATCATGCATAATCATCATTATCAGCTTGTAATTGCCAACTGCTGAGCATAGTCCTCTAAATGTACCGCCACTCATCCGCATCCTGTACCAATATTTTCCAGGTACGATCCACAATTTATAATATCGATTACATTCACACTTAATAGAGCAAATCAGAAATCATTCATATAATATATCGTATCAGTTTTGTTTATGTTATGCAAATGTTCATTGAATACTTAACAATGCTAGAGCCAAAAATATTTTGTCTCTATTTCCACGCGCAACACGTTCCGACAGAAGAAAATCGACAGTACTAAACTTTAAAGGCACATAAAACTGAAAAAAAAATGTTAAGGCAAAAAAGCCTTTGCAAACCAACAAAATGTTTACAACTTCTAGTATTGACATAGCGATAAATTGACGTCATCTTGGCCAATACATTTTTTCTGAACTGAAACATCCTTGAACTATTTTATAACTGATGTACTCGGTAAACTCGTATGAATCAACTCAAATCACACGGTCAGTCCTCCATCCGGGCAACAAGGCAACCAAACGCTTTGTTTCATTCATCGCCATGCAGAAGTGAACAACTCCACCCAAAACTTTAGCATTTAGTAAGTAAAGTTTTCACTAATGACACTAATCGTTACAAAAAGTTTCGAGTTTAGAGGTCTTGCGCGTTCATCCGCGAATGCCACTTCCTACGACATCACGTACAGCCCCAATCGCCGTTAATTTACAACTGAGTTTTATTATCAATAATAATCTTATCAATGTAGATTATGTACACTAGTGTTGGATTTGTACCATGCAATGGGCAGCACATTACCTACCAGCACGCCGATGGGTGGGCGGTCGTATCTCGAGTGCCAGAAGACTTAAATTACAGAAAACGTATGGAACGGAAAGAGTTGACATTGAGTTTCCACAACTTAATAAAACGAGGTAGTGTAGTGTATTTGTTTAATATTAACCAAGGAATTGGAAGTGATAAGTTTAGTGTGAATTCGATTAAAATGGTATTGTTTGTGCGCGAGTGAGCTAGAGTGCAATACACAAAAGCGTGAGATTAAAAATATTATCAGTGTTTTAGGGGACATTCAGAAAGGTGGCATACTTACATTGTTTTATCCAAAATCTTCATACTTCTTAGTTATATTTCTAATATCTATTGTCTAAAGTCTAGTTAAATTCTTATACTTACATACATCGAACAGGTTTGTTATGATACCATTAATAATAATAATTACCAAACTATAGTTTTCCTTGTTATCGACTAACTTCACAGAGTATTTTGAATTCTTGTAAGAGTTAAACGTAGTGTAGTTTTAACATGTTCCTGTCTATTTATTTGTAACTAGCTAACGAGTGAGGACTTTTCACTTACTGCGGTGTAGTGTTGCCTAAAATGTTTAGAGCAAAATCCCAAGGCAAGGCCCTTGGCCTCACACACAGAGAGTTTGAACTTGATCAAACAAATGATGTACCAATGCGTAAGGGAAAAACAAACAAAAATACATTTTCACAAAAAAGATTAGATAACAGATATATTTTAGTGTATTTATTGCATAATATAATATAATTATTATATTTACAAATTTAATTTTACCATAGATTGCAATAATAAATTAAGAACATTTAACCGTATAAAGAGATTAACAATTACAGACTCATTTTATTGATCAACTAAAATTCTTGAAAATATCTGTCCCATGTTTATTACCACCAAATACCACCACCACCAGTGATGAGGAGTTAGTCAGCAGTTATCTATGTTATTGATTGGTTATTTCTGTTATCTATGTTTGTGCTGAAGATATATTTACATTTAATGTTCAATGATTGATTTCATTGTCTTTACATGTGTTATTGTGAATTTGAGTGGAAAGATTTATGCGGACACACACACAACAACCATAATAGCATAATACTTGTAGCTTGTTTAAATGATTTCCTCTCTAGCTTAAAGAAACTCGAGACTATAGCAACAGTGCACCCTTTGTGACAAGCCAGTGCGGGACCTATCGCCCCATTCCAAAACAAACATAAACAGTATATGGCAAGAAGCTAAAATCTCTAAAATTAGACAAACTAGTAAAGTAAATTAAGTATGTGATTGTCATTCTCTTTTGGATGGAAATCTTATTTTGCATCGTTACTGTTAGGAGTCATCTGATAGTAAATAGACTTCAAACACACTGAGAACTTGCTTGAACGAAGATTTGTCTATAGACTTAACTTCACTGTCAATATGTGCGCTGTGGTTGTACTTTTCCAAATAAGTTTTTTTTAAGCATGGTCTTTTATGTTATCAAAAGCTAATAAGCAAAGTTTGATTTCCAGATGAACAATTATACGGGTATACAAACCAAGGGATGGACACCCCAACGACTCCCGGGGACTGCATACCGGGACTGTTCCAGGCTATGGACTCCCTCAACCCTGGCCTGGACTCAGACTTTGATGAGAGTCTGGCCATCCCGGAGCAGTTCTCAGATGAAAAGATCAAGGAAGAGACGGATGCTGGCAGTACGTATTTTGTTTAAAAAATCTGCTATTAAATCACTATGCATTCTAATTCTAAGTGGGGTGATACAACCTCCACCGACGCACCGACGTCCCACCTGGGGTGTGTTATGTTAATCACTATGAAGCACCTATATTATAGCACCTGCTAGCAGCTATCCTAGTAACTAGTACGTAGTTTAATACAATCCTTCTAATATTATAAATGCAAAAGCTTGTGTGTGAATGTGTACATATCTTTGTAACTACTGAACTGATTTTGACTGAATTTGAAATGTAGATAGCTTAGGTTCTGGAACTTAGACTGCTTTCGGTCATAGTCTTAAGCAACATGGCTCGGCAAGTACAGAATAATATACATTTTCCCACCCACCTGTATGTACACTGTAAAAGCCTCAGTGGCCAACAGCATTTAGTCATTAAAAAAATAAATATAATTATACAAATAATAACATAATAATGTTTCACACTCATAGCTCCCCACTAGGATAACCTGTGTCGGGGATGCCATGGAACACACAAAGACAAGGACAACTAACATCCAGACCCAGAACAGATATTTAAATTCATCATTCATACATCTGCACAGCTGGGAATCGAACCCGGGGCCATACAAATGCATATACATTTGCTCAAAATCTTGAAGTGATGCGATGGCAAGGCCTCGATTATGTCTTGGGCTAACAATCATTCTAATCTACAGTGCTTATATTAAAATGTACTACTATGAAAGGTGGGCTAATAGCTCCATAAAGACAATTAAAAACACATTCGGCCTAACCGTAAGTACAGTTAACACAATGCTTCTACAATTTTAATGCAATGACAAGTCAATTAGCCTAATGCTCTAGCAGGTTAAATTTCATGTTCTTGACCCAAAGCAAGATAATTTACACCTACTTGTGGTTATGGGTTGGTTACACGTAACGAGTACAGTGGCGAGTCAGTGCCCTCGGCCGAGTACTCGGTTTCTGTAAACATTTTCACTGGGCGAGACTGTCACTAGAACCATAATTTGTTTGCTCGGCCGAGTGTGCCCATTTACTGGCTCACTACTGTACTCGTTACGTGCAATCAACCCATAGTTACCTTGAACGAAACTGCTGTTTTTTATCCCCCATGCGGAAGATTATTACAATAGGCGGATGATAAAGACGAAATAACAGTCACTTATTGGATAAGTAGTTATTTGGGTATCTTCACTATCTTAACAAGCTAAATGTGTTTATATTCAGCGCCTTCACTTCCTCTACTTTTGTTACACTTAGGCTTATCAATTAACAGATAATATATTATGAAATTTAAAAGCAATATGTATGAATAAATAGGTACTTGAGGTAGGTAGAAGTGGGTACACGTTTTGATCATATTGCAATTACTGGATGAAGTGTAATCACTAAACAAATATTTTAAAACTAATTTCTTTGACGACCCGTTTCGCTCAACGGTAATAACCATAATTATAAGCCAGAGGTCCTGTGTTAAATTCCCGGCTGGGCAGATGTTTTGAATGATGAATTGAAATGTCTGTTCTGGAACGTTCTGAGTCTTGAGTGTTAGTCCTTGTCTTTGTGTTTGTTCCATGGTATCTCCGACACAGGTTATCCTAGTGGGAAGCTATGAGTGTGAAAAACGTTATTTATTTTCTCATAGAATTTCTGAGAAAACATGGCAACAGTTTTGGAGTTATCTTCTTTAGTTTCGTTTAGATAATGCAATAACTGAATTGACACATATGCTTCCTGTACTTGAATCTTTTCTTTTTTTCTCAGCGCCTTCACAATATCCACCCCTTGCCTTCTGCCTCGATCTTGATACCTAGTGTAGTTGAGAACGGGCAACAGGTAATAGACTATTTTGTATTTAGCTTCAAGCTACACTACGCGGCTTTACTGTTGACGCATCGGCAGTAGGTAAAGTGAGAAATATTCGGTTAATTTCGATTTTGTATGAGGCTCTGTGTATACAAAACCGAAAACAACAGAGTACTCATGTCACATTGTATTGTTCTCGGCGAGCCTACTAAAAAGCCGTTTTCTGTACTTTGATCCTTTAGAATCTGATGTAACCTACTTAATTATGATTCATGAATACTTATGCCATGTTCATTAGGGTTTTTTTCACGGATCTGGAAATATTTTGTCATTATTTTTATTCCAAAACGATAACATCTATCAGAGACTTAAAATGCATCTTATCGCCATTTTACTATGACTAATAAAATAATCTATATCTAAACCTTTGTAAATATAAATAGGTATTTTCTAGTGTTCGTCAGCATTTGCAAGGCTTATCATAAGATATGTTAGGTACTGTTTCGAATTGTTATCTGTAAGAGTTCAACGTTTTTCTAGTGTAGGGGGGTCCCTGATCTACAAAAAACAAAGGTACGTTGGTGATAGTAGTTACGAAATCAAAGACAAGGAAAGACATACGAAACTTTTGTGATTACAAGTTAATAGTGATAGAGTACCTAGGTGTACAAAATACTCTATCGAATAGTCATCGGCTTCTATCACTAGTCATAACTAGGTATATCTCATTAATCACTTCGTAATTGCTTTGAAATAAAAGGGGCCGTTACTCGGTTATCGGTTTTTTCTGTACGCTATACAACTACGAGTATATGTATGTACAAACTTACTTGATTCGATGATACAACTATATATACAAATAAAACGTACCGATTCGGTAAGGGTTTTTCACCAAGCCCTTATCTCAATGAATGTTTTCTACTTACGCTGTATAAGCAGGAGCGAGGGACAGGATAAAATCCAAAGCAAAATATACAGATACAATATGATTAATGAGGGGATTTCCTAATCTACGTTCACGCTCACAGATCGAACCTCCACTAACGTCAGACTAGTCCGCTGGCATCAAAAGTCCTAAATAAGTCGGGGAGAGAGGAAGGCGGGAGAATCATCTGCCTCTGCATGAGTCGGAGATAGGGGTTTCGGTCTCGAGGCTCTTATCGGTCTCCCGGAATTTTCGGGACTGCAAAACAACCGGGATCCCGGGATCGAAAATTCTAGTCAATTACTAATTATTAATAAAACTATTACTCGTAATAAACTTTGAGTCAAGAAAAGAACCGCAAAAATCAGCGTTAGTTTTAGATAAAAGTTCCCGGTCTAAAATTAAGCAGAAACTATTCGGGTAATGCGTATGGGTTCAGCATAAAATTACCTCATGACGTTGACTAACCAACATTCAATGTAAAATAAACAATAGCTCCTAGGCACAGTGGGTAGGTACTTACGATCTTAAAATACCATCTCTGTGTAAAATACCATAATCTTTGCGGTAAAACCGTACCGTTTTACTCCCGACGCGTGACACATTGATTAATTTATAAGGTCATTGGAAATTTGTAAGGCTTTACTACAATAGATCACTCACTAAGGTTAACAGGATAAAGATTTATTGACAAAGATGTGAATGAAAGAAAAAAAGGTAAATTAAAATACGAGTAGTAAGTAAGTACAAAGATTAAGATAACTGTGATACAACTGTTGCTCATTGATAATCATGGTCCTATTAGTCACTGTTTAAAATGTTCTGACACTGACGTGAAATGTCAGCTGAAAAAAAGAAGGAAAACTTTAAGCAATGTCTAACTTTAAGCAAGCTTTACAAATAAGGCCCTATTTGTCGAGTCTAAACGTCGTAGTAGTTAATTTATCTATCGACAGAGTTCCATGCTTGCATTGCTAATATTTTTTTACACAACAGACATCGTCAACATTTTTTTCTCCATGCGTATCCCAGGCTAATTGGTTTCGGGAGGTACCTGCACCGAATCAGGCGGGAGGAAACGCCCGGATGCAACCACTGTGAGGATCGGCCGGAGGACACGGTGGAGCACACCGTGGAGGTCTGCCCCGCTTGGGTGGAGCCCCGCCGTGTTCTCGTAGCGGCGATCGGCGGCGGCGATCTCTCGCGTCCGGCCCTGGTGCAAGCCATGGTCCGGGGCGAGGAGGAATGGGACGCCGTCGCCTCCTTCTGCGAAGCAGTGATGCTAGCGAAGGAGGTGGCGGAACGTGAGAGGGAGAGAACCTCTCGTCCCAGCCGCCGCCGTGGGAGGCGCTCCGGGCGTCGGGGGTCACGTGACGACCTCCGGCCACCGTAGACGCGGGCCTGTGGACGGTGAGCTATTGGGCTAGCTCGCTGTCCGTCCGTCTTATGACGACACAGGCCGTGTCGACGGCGCGTTCGTGTTCCACGCGCGCCTCAAAGAGATGTCAGCAACATGGAAGGGGCCCGAAAGGGCCCATACCCGTCGGGGCTGCGGGTAGAAGTTACCGCGGCCTCGGCGTCACAAGGGCGTAGAAGGAACATGGGTGGTTTTTGGTCAGTAGAAGTCTGACACTCCCTTCCGCTCTGCCCAGAGAGTGGGAGGGGTCATTTGATGATTTCCCACCCCCCAAAAAAAAAAAAAAAAAAAAAAAAAAAAAAAAAAAAAAAAAAAAAAAAAAAAAAAAAGGCTAATTGGTTACATCCGTCATTTAGCCTATATAGGGTTATTCATAAAGGGTATGCTAAGCCGAAAAGGACTTATAGTACTCATCATTATGAACAACTTTTACTATGGGACATATACATTTTATATACATTTTGTCGAGTGTCATTGACATTTTTCTATGGAACAGCTGATTTATTTTTCGCGAATTTCGGGTTGGTCCCATAGTAAAAGTTGTTCATAATGATGAGTACTATAAGTCCTTTTCGGCTTAGCATACCCTTTATGAATAACCCTGTATATAGTCAAGATCTGCAGACTGCTCCATAAGTTGTGTAGACTGGGCTGTAAGACCTTCTAGATGCAAGTATAAACCAACTAGGTAAACTAGTATAATATAATATATCCTACCATTATTGTAAAAGCGTATGTTTGATACTACGTATTTCCGCAACCGAATGAAGGTCTAGATTAACCCATTACTAACACACGCTACTTTTTATCCCGGAAATCGCGGGTCGCAGCTAGTTTACCATATTTTTATTATAATTTACAAAAAATCTTATAATTGCCTTAAAAGTTAAAACCAATGCCAAGTTTGTCTGATAATGGTTTCTCGACAATCAAACGGTTCAAAACTAAGCAATTTGAACTCGCAGACTTGTATGTTCAGTAAAACGTTAAATACAAAGAGCAGCGAGCAAAATTATTAGTAATTTTTTTCATATGATATTTATAGTTGCCTACTTGCTAGCCTTGACTTGCGGGTCGATACGATATTACACTCTAAGCGGCTGAGCAACTAAAATAATTTTACTCGGTTATGGCGTTTAGCTGTAATTATTCGGGTAAAAAGTGGATAAAGGCCTGCATGTTGGGGAATAAATTAGCGAGTGTTTAGCGAATAGGTAATTAGGGCTTAAATTTGTGGTACAGTTAACATACAAGTAGCTTCGATGGAATAGTTTCTAATGGAGTTACAGAATATACGGGGTTTTTAATTGTTGAAGTTCAAATTCTGGGTCGTACTGCGACTGTCGAGCAAGCGCTTACTATTAGGCGAGCAACGTTATACCTTCTTGTCTTTATTTTTCTGTCTAACTCTTAGGGCGAGATTTCTCGATGAAAACACAAGTGTTAGTAATAATTGAGTGTTACTGGAGCCTTTCGTAAGGTCGCGGCCGCCTACGGTCTGTAGGACTTTTTGATAGGGCTATGATATGACACGTTATGATTATGATCAATCATTATATTTGATTTGAAAATAAAAAGAAAAGCGCCAAGTATGTTCATATACTTCGAACTGAAATATATTATATACATAGCTAGTAACGCCCCAACCAAATTTAACATATTCTTTTTTCTAGTTAAAATCTAGCACTAACTAATAAAGTTTTCATTTCACTGTTTCAGCATCGACATCCCAATATACAGCGGTCCCGTTCAGAGTCGTCCACGACAGTCCAGTGAAGTTCAACGCTGTTCAAAGGAGAGTGTTCATTCCGGGCGTCGAGATAAAGGTCAGATTCGTGGAGAACGAACGGAGCGTGACGACACACCTGCTCAACGCTAATCTGTGAGTATGAGTAGATAAGTTTATCTTCATGCTGTAATTTTTGTGGTTATTGTTAGGATTACGTTTAACTGCCATCTGGCCCCTCAGCCTTTTAGCACGCTCAGTTTACATACATATAGGGTTATAAGGAAAGGGTATGCTATTAGAGCTGGTTCAGACATGGCGGATTCCGCGCGGATGCAAATCGCGCGGTTGATCAAATCGATTGTCAATCCGCCCGGACAGGTATGAACGAATGAATAGGCGCTAATGTAAATAAGATCCGCGCGGTTGACCCGCGCGGTTTAGAACCGCGCGGATTCCGCCGTGTCTGAACCAGCCCTTAAGCCGAAAAGGGCTCATAGTAGGTACTTATTATTACGAACAACTTTTACCATAGGACACCAACCCTGAAATCAGGAAAAAAATCAGCTGTTCTATAGAATCGATGACACTCGACAAAGTGAATGGAGCAGCTGATTTTCTTCGCGATTTCAGGGCTGGTCCCATAGTAAAAGTTATGCATAATGATAAGTACGAGTAGGTACTATGAGCCCTTTTAGGCTTAGCATGCCCTTTCCTTATAACCCTGCATGTAAGAGACACTAATTTCCTATTCTGTTGCCGCGACAACAGGACACAAGATTATACCTACATCACTTTAACTCCCATTTCGCCAACTTCTAATTGAGTTAGGTAATCTCCAACGACTCGCTCAATTAATTTGACCTCACTGGCCTGGAACAATAGGCCGGTTTTACCATGAACAAATCATTCTAGAGATGTTTTCCAACTTCTCATTATACATAATGTTTCTGTGCTCTGCTAAAGGCTATCGACTAAGGTCATAGTCATACTTGGGATAACAGTATGGGTTGTCAAGGACATTGTAAAAATACCCTTTAATCACGAACAGTCGCTAATTTGGCTATGAACAGCTGTCTTGTTCTGAAAATGTGTTTTATCTCGTTTTGGCACGCTCCTTAATGAAACAAAATACATTTTATTAATACTGAAGAATAAATAATGAGACAGTTTAAAATAACAATGTATAATGTACATGTTTAAATAACGAAACTAAAATAACTAGAAATTTAATTTAACTAAATTTCTTTGTTCTAGTTATTTTAGTTTGTTAGTTTAGCTTATTTTAAATGTAACATGTACATACGAGTATGTAGTATGTATGTGTAGATTTCAATTTGCGTCAACTTTTTTCCAGTCGAAAAATGTAAAATCCAGTGACGTAATTCTCAAACGCAAAATGCAATGCAGTCACTAGGGTGACTATTGCTACCATTACATGAGTTACGCTTGTAAAAGGGCCTTTTAATAGGCGTAACCACAAGCTGTGTTAGGAATAGGTGCATTACTACTACTAGGAATGCTTACAATCTATGTTCAAATAGACAATGACGTCAGATTTCGGTATTCGGTATGTGCTCGTCATATTCATGTCAGAAAAAGATAAGTCATCATTGAATTTAAAAAAAAAAACAATATTGGCCTGTAGCCGGCTTCAAGGTAGCCTGTATTCTGTGATAAGCCCTTTCCATTTTTCTGTTTCTTAATTATGGAAATAATGTTCCGATCTTATAACAAACTACGAAACCGGTCGACTTGGACCACTTCCTAACTTGTCCATTTCCAAAGTTGTCCACTTCCTAACTAGTCTGCCATTCTCAGGGTCACTCACTACAGACGTCTGGCTTTTCCTTCGCGCACGCATAATAACCGTCTGAGCGTGAATAAGAAAATCTGCGCTATAAACAATCCGCTTCCTAAATATCCCTCGTCTGAGAGGCCCCTACATAACTTTATCTATCAGTATCCATACTGTCACTATTTTTATTCGAAGCATGATTCAATCTGGACTGCATCCAATACTACGATACGATAAGCGGCGTGTGAATGAGATTCCCAGACGGTCGTTTACATAGATCTCTTATGCAAGATTCAGTGTTTTGTTACGTATTAACGATGGCGAGATAAATAGGTAGGTACCTGCCTAGTTTTATCTCCTGCGTCACAACTGATATAGTAGTCACTTTGGCGATTTGTTTGTCTAATGTCATGGACTACAATGCGACCATCTTATCGTTGGTGAGCTTATCAGTAAAGTTACGGCCAGACCTGCGCGCCAGCGACGCAAGAAGCGGGAGCGGCGGCGTGGCATGCGGCATAGCCGATCGCGTGGTAGTCGATTCCTATGCTTTCTTTTGGCGCATTGCGCATCTTACGATGATACCGCGGGACAACAAATGCGAGACGCGCGCGAATGAAGGCGCGGATTAGCGTCATAGACGCTTTATAGATCTTCTATCGCGTAATAGAGCTTGGTGTGTAGAGGTTCCCGCGTCGTTGGCGCGTATGTTTGACTGTAGTTTTAAACGGAAGGGTGCCTGACTATCATCTAAAAGGCACTGCTATTAGTAAAATTATCGTTTGATCAACTCTGCAAATAGTCAGTCTTAAAATAGCACACAATTATTTATTTATTATTTACAGAGAGCAAAATTTTTTTTACAACTTTGGTCCATCAAAACTTGAAAAATATCATTTTTAATAGACTTTTATCAGAAAAATTTCTATTATTATAGAGACCAATGCCATCGTTAGCACCTAATAACATATTATGAGTCAATGAAATGTTTATCTAAGTTAGTCATCATCACATTATCAGCTATAAACAATTATTTTATCGGTCTATCTGGTTTTAAAGGTTCTAGTCTAATCTTTCAACGCGCCGTCCAGCTGTTTTAACGTACATATATTAATCCGAGACATATATTTATTGATATATTACGATGACAAGTTACCAATAAATATTTTTCCTTATACTAGCGAAGTAAGGCCTGTGAGGTTTCTTCAAGTCTATAAAACTGTAGTAGAGGCCTTGACGATCTCCAGTTATCCTCACTCTCTTCTAAATTGGCCAATAGGACCATGACGTGCAGTTATTACTTGATGCTATCTGTCCTATTCTGCCACGTGTTATATTATCTCCGTCGCTCTCGCTCTAATGAGTTTCCTGACGAGTGAGACGGTGAGATTATATTGCACGCTTTAAATTATCCCTGTCCTCTTTTGGCTGACCACGGGGCCATCTATAAGTTCCATAGATTAACCAACACATGGATGTTGGATCTAGTACTAAAGTTAAATACATGAATAGACACCCCGATAAAATTACTAAATACGTTTATCAAAAATGAATTTACAGTCGATATGAAATTGGCCAGCCATAATACCTTGCTTATTTTAATTCGCGAAAACTCGTGCAATACAGACTTCGCAGTTATAAGCTAGGTATTGTTGTTTTCGTATCTTGTCTGTCTGTTTATAAAATGAAGATAAAAATAAACCAAATTAAATGAAGCTCTTAGCTGATTTTGTGATGTTTTTATTTCGAAATTGTTCACCTTGTATTTAGACGATATGCCTCGTTGAACGTTTTGATAACATGCTTAGGTTTTGCCAGTTGCTAATAAATTCTACGAGTATGTATTAAATAGTAGGCATGATTTTCCTGACATCAGTACCAAAGACATTTCTGTATACCAAAATCTGCAGAGAAATCGATAATATTCCTGTCTCTTTCAAATGATAAATCTCATCGCTACCACACCGACCGTATCCAAATTATGTCAGTCCTGTCCATCCAAACGTTGTCTGGAAGATATAGCTTTAGGCGTTAAGACCGCCTTTGTACTACCGAATATATTTTACTTAGTTTTTCTTGTAATTTCTTTGGTGTGCAATAAAGCTATATTCTACCTTTTTCTTGTAATTTCTTTGGTGTGCAATAAAGCTATATTCTATTGTATTATTTAGTAATAAATACTATTGTTATTGTAAAGTAACGTACACTTTTTTGAACATAATGTTTTAAATTTGTTTGTTTTTTTATGTTAGAATCTCCAGAAGCTAATTAGAACTTAATACAATTCCAGGTACACAATATCCCTCCTACACGGCGACTTCGAATGGACGGTCAAGAAACGCTACAAGCACATCCTATACCTCCACCAACAGCTAACCCTATACAGAGCATCGTTAGACATACCTTTCCCCACCAAAACGCATAGAACTCGGCGAGCGAGTTTCAAAAACACAGTCAATACGGAGGAACAGGCTGAAAGAGTTGCGTTAGAAGCCATACCGAGGAGTAATTCTAGGAGGAGAGATGGACGGCCGAGGAAAAAGAAAGGTGCTCTTCCCAGGTTAGTTATATTTTCTTTCTTTCTCGTTTTATCATAACATTCCACGTTTCATGTGAATGACTGAATGGACCTAACGAACTAACGTGGTTTTCACACATTTTTGTTATAATTAAACACGTGAATACTCACGTTTTTTTTTTTTTATGTAATTGAGTGACGAGACGAGCAAATCGCTCGCCTGATGTTAAACGTCACGTTTGCCCATAACAGGTCTGCACAACCCAGAATTTTGAACTCGCAGATTTTAAGACCCTGCGCGGCACAGCACTGCGCTCGTCACCCTGAGATATAAGTTGTTTAATCTCCCATTTAATTTTGCCCTGTAATTTCACTGGAAACAATGCCCTTCCAACCGGAACACAGTAATGTTTGCACATTACTGCTTGGCGGTGGAATAACTGGCAAAGGTGTGGTACTTCCCCAGGCGGGCTCTGCAAAAGAGCCCTACCACTACAAAGTACGTAAAAATTAAGTCGTCTACTACGACTAGTTTTACGTGAGTATTCCCGTGTTTAATTATAACAAAAATCCATAATCTATTTTCCCTTGACTAAGTCTTGGCGCACCAATTTGAAAAATACTATGAAAATGTCCGAAGACAGTTTACTTGAAAACATTATTGTACAAAGTCGACTAAAAAACAAGATGGCTATCTACAAAAAGAGAAAAACCCCCCTTTCAATGTTCTTTGTGATGTGTTTCTTAAAGCAAAACGACTGATTACAATCTTCTTTTCTCTTTTTCTTTTCAACAAACAAGAAATGACTGACTGACTGTGATATTTTTATACACATTTTTTTATACACATTTTTATTTTATTTTTCCTTGTAATTTTAGTTTTAAAATTTTGAATTTTGTATTTTTGTTTTCTACGCAATATGGGTTACTCGCCTGAAATAAAGATATTTTTTTATTTTATTATTATTATTTTCAGATTTCCAAAGAAACCTGAAGTGATGATAACGTACGACGGCATCCAGCTCAGAATGAAGCAGTTAGAAGAATATTTATACAATCTACTTAACATTCCCTTGTACAGAAACCATCATGAAACAGTGAGTGTCAAATAACTATAATCCTATTAATATTGCAAATGTCAATGATTTGATGTTTGTTAATGTTACTCAATCGCGCAAAAACCAAACGGATTGCTTATACCCTGGATTAATATTATACGTAAGCTACTTCTTGTCCCAAAAAACCCGGATGAAACCGTAGGGCTCAACTAGTATAAATATAATTTAAAAAACCATTATTGTCGCAAACAGGCGGCGGCACATACAGTTAAATTAATTTCGTGTTTAATAATCATGACAAGAACATTATTTTACAAAACAAAAAACAAAAACCGACTTCAAGAGACCGACTATTGATAGTTATTATAAGACTTATATGGTTTTCTCATGGATACCATTATCAGAACTGGACTAAATTGAAATGGGACCAAATGGGAAGCGTCAGCTTTCTAATAAAAAAAGAATCATCAAAATCGATTCACCCAGTCAAAAGTTATGAGGTAACAAACATAAAAAAAAATGATTAAAAAAAAAAAACATACAGTCGAATTGATAACCTCCTCCTTTTTTGAAGTCGGTTAAAAATTTAAATGTGATGATAATGAATTTCGTTTCTATTTTTAAGGTGAAATTCCTCGAAGTATCAAACTTATCATTTATAGCGGAGCTCGGTACGAAGGGCAAGGAGGGTATGATCCAGAAACGCACCGGGTCCACGCAGCCGGGCCAGGCGGGCTGCAACTGCTTTGGCTTGCTCAGGACTATGGTTTGTGTGAGGTATGTTTGTAATAGCGCTATAAGTAAGTAAATAGTAAGTGCTACTATCCCGTTTTCCATTAAAATGAAAAGAGATAGAATATATTTTTGTGTTTTTGTTGAGAGAGAGATACAATAAACGTTTCACACTCATAGCTCGGGACTAGGAATAAATCCTGTGTCGGGGATGCCATGGAACAAACACAAAGACAAGGACAACTAACACCCAGACCCAGAACAGATATTTAAAATCATCATTCAAATATCTGCTCGGCCGGGAATCGAACCCGGGACCTTTGGCTTATAAGGCGGCTACAATACCGCTGAGCCAAACAGGTCGACAATAGAATGGACGTTCCCACTTTCGACTATTTAAATAGTTTTAAATACTTACTTAAAATTATTTTCCAATAATGATTTATCTTTTTTAAATTTTAGGTGTAACTACTTCTGTACGGGCCTGGTTTGTGCGAAGTGGCAAGAACGGTGGCTGTTCGTAAAGGACACTTTCTTCGGATACATTCGACCGAGAGATGGCGTCATCAAAGGAGTCATGCTGTTTGACCAGGGGTCAGTGTTTTCTATTTATTATGTAAAAAAAAAAGTATACACTACTTAAATTATTGGTAAAGGTCGATTCACACAATACATATCAGTGAAGCCACAGTTCCAGTTCCATGAACGCATTGAGAGCACTGTGTCGTCACTGACACTGACAAGTAGGGATGCGTTCATAGAGAATGTATGAAAGAATATTTCGCTCTGTGCCGGTACTGTGTCGGAACTGTGGCTTCACTGACATGTGTGAATCGACCTTAAAGCTCTAAAATAGCTAGATTTGATTTATTCGATAAATGAGTCGTCAATCAGTAGAAGAGTTAACTCAATCACAAGTTCACTCTGTTATTTTCACGGAAAGGCAGCGGTTTTGAGACTTGTCCATATTTGATGATAATTTCAAAACGAATGAACTGATTTTAAAAACTATTCCACAAAGAAATAATACAACAATAAGCTAAGCAATAATGGCTGTAAAATCAAATTATATTCAGAGCAATTACGAGCAAAAGTTAGTAGAAGGAAAGTATGTTTGTGTGTGAAATATTAAATTATTTCACCGCCACAATTTAGTTTCAAAAACACGATAATAAAATTAATTGATCTTTTTGTTTTGTATGCAGCGGATGGAAATGTGAGTATCCCGACAGTAAATGTGGTTTTGGTCACAGCACTGTGTATATTTCATACGAGTGCCCATATAAATAATTTAGTGATCAGTTTTATCATTGAATTTCGAAATAATTAACTCATCTAAGTTTTGTATATACTTTCATCTAATAATAAATTCAGGTATTGATACCTTCCTCATACGTTATACTCAAATAATCATCTTTTACAACATTCCATAACTTGATTAATATTCGTGCTAATAATTTCTGATCGCTGTGAATAATATAATTGCACGGTAGTTTTGTCAGCAAAGAATTAAGCGGCTCAGTTTACGCTGACGAAAAACTATTTCCTTTGAAAGGTTTCGCAGTCAACGCATGCTCATCAAAGTTTCAAATTACTGCAAGCCCCGTCTTGACCTCGATTCGTCTTGAAATATGAGCCCTATACCGCGTCACATATAGCATAAATTCCATCGTCAAACTGTAGACGTGTGATTAAAATTTTTCGTAGAAAATTGTGCTGTATTCGTGGCCGTAATAGGGTTTACACTTCAATGCTTCAATAGTCCAGTATCTATGACCATTGAAGTGCTATGCAAAATTGTATCTTACTATCACGTGTTTGGATTCAGATTCGAAGTATCAAGCGGCATGTACTCGACTGGTCTGAACCATGGGCTGCAGATACTGAACCAGAGCCGGCAGATGGTGATCAAATGCTGGACCAAAAGGAAGAGTAAAGAGTGGATGCAGTGCCTCAAGGCAGCAGCTAACCAGACCGGTAAACAACCATCCATGGGTTTAAGTAACAAGTATACTTAAATTAAAAATCAAAAACGCCTGAACGACTAACCCTTTCGATTAAATCGTCTTTCAAATAAAGAAATCTTAATCAATATCGATTCTGACGGTATCACAACACACGTCAATTTAGCTTTCTTACCTTATCGATAGGTGGCGAGGCGAATAGGTTAGTTCACTGAGCGAACGAAGCGTCTCAGTAACAATTACTGGCAAAATTTGCTATTGTCTCTTGATGCATTTTATCTTTTACCTGTTATTTTACTACGTTAGTATTTATTCTAACAGCAGCTGTCTCTCTCCCCCAGGCCGCGATTTTACGTTCCCCAACGTGCACCACTCGTTCGCGCCGCCGCGGCCCGCCACGCCGGCCGCCACCTTCGTGGACGGGTCGGCTTACCTCGCCGCTGTGGCTGATGCTATGGAACTTGCCAAGTAAGATAGCAGCTGTCTCTTTCTTAAGATATACGACGGATTACGACGTCACCTTTCTGGATAGACTTCACTTGTTTTATGGAAGGGACTATCGTCGATGGACTGTGTCTAGCACAACTTGGACGTAAAAATACGTAGCGAGTGTTCAATGGAAAAGTGTACGCCATTTGCGCCCGTCAGAATCATCCATGACAGGCGTAAATGGCGTACACTTTTTAACCGACTTCAAAAAGGAGGAGGTTATCAATTCGACTGTGTTTTTTTTATGTTTGTTACCTCATAACTTTTGACTGGGTGAATCGATTTTGATGATTCTTTTTTTATTAGAAAGCTGACTCTTCCCATTTGGTCCCATTTCAATTTAGTCCAGTTCTGATAATGGTATCCATGAGAAAACCATATAAGTCTTAAATTTGCATTAAGTACGTGCGCGACAAATAGATGAATAACTCAATAGTCGGTCTTTTGAAGTCGGTTTTTGTTTTTTTGTTTTGTAAAAATAATTATTGTTATCTATAATTACAAAGTTGTGCTAGGCACATGACACTGAGCGCCAGTTTTGGTTGTGCCCCGTGGTTACAAACAGTGCGTATGTATTAGTCTAAGTTGTAAGCTATTTTATATTCCATTTTCACTTACCAAATTAGTTTTTAATATGTTTCGGAGTTTTAACGTAAACAAATACTCGTAACAAATACACTGGTTGTGATTTATAGTTTAGACAATTGTTAAGTTTAAAGACTTTATTGATTTAGCATGTTTATCATCTATTTTTTTGCTCTCTCTCTCTGTTTCTGTCTCTGTCGTTTCTTAATATAATACGTTCTATTTCAGGGAAGAGATTTTTATCGCAGACTGGTGGCTGAGTCCTGAAATCTACATGAAAAGGCCAGCTCTAAACCCGAACTATTGGAGGCTAGATACTATACTGAAGAGAAAAGCTGTAAGTGTTGGTGAAAATAAGCTTTTGATTTACAACTCTAATGCTTGTAGAGTAGAATTGAAAATAAATCGACTATTTTAAAAGAAATCCCTGTTTGCAGGCTCAAGGAGTTAAGATATTTATAATGCTGTACAAAGAAGTTGAAATGGCTTTGGGCATCAACAGTTTCTACAGCAAAAGCAGACTGGCCAGCGAATATATCAAAGTAAGTATTTTACACTGACACAAATAATTTAAAATTGAACGCAAAATAATAATCAGATTTGATATAAAAAGTAACGATATGAAAGGTCGTATGTACCTATATTTTATCCCGGAAAAATGCAGTAAAACTGGGTACAAAATCGAAGGCAAGATATTCAGTTTACAATCAGTAGATCTAAGTAGCCAAATGCAATTCTCAATGTGGGCCTAAAACCGCCGTTTTAAACCATTTTGGCCATTCTTTTACCCAGCCCACTTGTGTAAATATAAATAAAAACGCGTATTATTCTAACGTTAGGTTTTCCGTCACCCAGACCACGCGAAGGCGGGCGTGTTGTTCTGGGCGCATCATGAGAAGATCGTCTGTATCGACCAGACCGCCGCCTTCCTGGGGGGCATCGACCTCTGCTATGGACGCTGGGATGATTATAAGCACAGGTGAGTCTTTGTAGTGGTAGAGCTCTTTTGCAGAGCCCGCCTGAGGAAGTACCACAACTTTGCCAGTTATTCCACCGCCAAGCAGTAATGTGCAAACATTACTGTGTTCCGGTTGGGGCATTGTTTCCAGTGAATTTTCAGGGCAAATGCGAGATTAAACATCTTATATCTCAGAGTGACGAGCACAGTGTTGTGCCACGCATTTGCTCGTCTTGTCACTCAATAGCATAAAAAAAAGAGTTGTGCTAAGACGAATTTAGACACAGGTCAGTCACGTCACGTTAAGGAAAATTTAAACACAAAGAAGTCACGATAAGTTAAATTTAAAACAAGTCAGTCAAAATAGGCGATCTCAAACATAAACCACTCATGTTAGGACAACCACAAATAGCTCAAATAAAACGTCGTTACTATTTTACTTCACTTTACTCACTTTTATTATTTATCACATGTTTTGCATGTCCCCAGGCTAACAGACCTCGGCAACGTCTCCCAGCCGCAGAACTCGATCCGCACGAAGAAGAAGACCTCCAGCTCGCCCGGCGGCGGCCGCCTGCTGGTGCCGCACGCGGACGGGCTGCAGGCCACTATAGAGCTCGCTAAGACCTCGAAGGACCTCGTTATTAGTCTTAATGAGTAAGAAAACACTATTAACACATTTACGTGACGTTATAACAGACTTAGCTGCGCGTTTTTTGACATAGCCGGTCCAATTCGAACCACTCTAGACACCTCACTTTTCAAAGCGCTGCAAGTTGCTATGCAACATTTCGTTAGAGAAAGTTTTATTTGGATGCGGTCGAGACATGCCATGACTCGACTGTAGAGTACTACCAAGGAAAGTATAGATGAACTGTGTGAAAGACAATGTGAATAAAAAAGCAGTGTGTTCAGATATTACGAATGATAGAGACGGATGGAGTAAATGCACTTTGTACCGACTTCATATAAGGGAGATAAACGTAGGAAGGAATCAAGTGTTAAGGTCAAAACGGCCCTTACACTTGCCATCAATCTAAAATACTGGTCTAAGTTGTCTTGTCAATGCAATCCCTCCAGCAAACAAAGCGCATATCTCTAAACTTCCCTTCCTCAAATTTACAGCAGCACAATGAAAATCGAAGAGAAAACCAAAAGGGACTCGGCAGAGCAAACAGAGCCAATCGAAGCTAACGGCGACTCGGAGAACGAGCCGCGGCCCGACATGCCGGTCCTGGAGCCGGGAGACCAGCTGCTCATCACCAGTCCTCCCACACACCAAGACTTGACCAGGTATTTTTAAACTGAGACTTGACTAGGTAATAAAACATAAAAGATTACCCCTTGTAGACATAGCATTCAAGATCTGAAAGAAATTTACTTCTTGTCGATTTTTCATTAAGAGTTTTGGAAGAGATCGCTCGTAGCAATAGGACCACTATCTAAAATGCTTTTTAGGGTTCCGTACTACAATATTAAAAAGAAACCCGGTAGTCTGTCCATCTGTCTGTATCTCAAAAACTATAAAACGCCCTGAAATTTGGCATTGTCTAATTTGGCATAAGCCCAAACAAATCGTAGAATAAAAATAAAGAACAATTAATTTTTTGATGTCGTTAACCTGTTATTGATTATTTTCGAACTTTGACGAATTGTATTACAACATATATTTTCTATTTTCCAGATTTGAATCGCCCGAAGTTCAAAAACGGAACGTACTAAACAAAATCACCGACCGAGGAAAAGACATGCTGAGCATCATCTACCCTCCTTTCGAAGACGAGCGTATAGAACAGAAGTTCGACGATTCAGAACGGAAAAAAGCGGAAAAATACGCTCTATCAAACGACCAGATACTTCTAACTGACGCTTTGGGTATAAAAGTGAGTGACGTCAAAAGGACGGTGATTGAGAAAACGCCGCTAGCAAAAGTAATTGAGGGTAGAGTGATAACGGAGAGTACGAAGGATGCGTTAGAAGATGTGGAGGGAAACTCTAAACTGTGGATCGGGAAGGATTATACGAACTTTATTGTTAAGGATTTCAATAATTTAGATCTGCCTTTTGTTGGTAAGTAACTTGTACCAATGCAGGGTAATAAGGAATATACATTTTGTCGAGTGTCTTTCTATGGACGGCTGATTTTTTTTTCGCGAATTCCGAGTTGGTCCTATAGTAAAAGTTGTTCATAATGATAAGTACTGTGAGCCTTTTTCGGCTTAGCATATCCTTCCTTTAAAACCCTGTATACTCCACCATTCTCGATGGAACCGTATACTACTCAATAGATTACCTATCTACATTATGATTTTCTCTTCGTCCCTCCTTAAGTCGTGTTCCTCGTTTCTAAGCAATCTTTGTTCAAATATTTTTTCCTATATTTAAATAATCTAGCGGGGTTGCATTCCCGTACTCTTGATTAAATTAGTATGGATTCCAAAATAGTAAAAAATATCGGCTCCATTTTGCTTCAGAATCAAAACTAAATTCGACCGATGAAAATAAGTTTAGTACACAATAGTTATTACCTCTGACTTCAGCTATAAAAATCTAAATCGATATCGTCATTGCATTTCAGACCTAGTAGATAGAAGCTCAACGCCTAGAATGCCGTGGCACGACATCGGAGTGCTGGTCCAGGGCGCGGCGGCGAGGGACGTGGCGAGACATTTCATACAGCGGTGGAACGCTATCAAACTTGAGAAGGCTAGGTGAGTCAAATTTGTACCTTAGGGCTTGTGGCGTTATGTCGAAAATGCTCTGACATGTGGTGGTTAAATCTTGTGTTATCTAAGTTACGTAGTTATTTATTATAAGCAAAGCAAGCTAAACGTAGAAATACCAAATTAAAAAAATTGAGATACTATACTATTTTTAAACCTTAATAAATATTTTTTCCTTATATTATGAACGCAAGACAAAGTTTGGCCAGAAAAGCGATAAACTAGATTTATCCGGATGGGTTTCTCAAGTCTAAAATCCGATTTTAATTTGTAACTACAATATACATATTGACCAAAAAGAAATGAAACAGTAATAGTGCTAATGTAATGATAATTTTTCAGGCAAAATTTAAACTACCCGTACTTACTACCGAAGACGTACACCGATATCAAACCTCTGCAAGATCTGGACAAGATGCTCGATGTCGAATTGCATAATGTTTCCTGTCAGGTAAGAAATGCATTACTTTAATAAAATAATCACTTATTATGCAAAATTAACAACATACCTACTTGATTTTTATAAATCAGGAAAGTAGTTTCAACGATTGATCCCTTACAAACATACATACAAGTTTTATCGTTCTTCTAACAACTTTTACAACGGGACCAACCTGGAAATCGCGAAAAAAATCAACTGTTCCATAAAAATATGTCAACAAAACTCGACAAAATGTTCGACGATTTCGGGGTTGATCACAAAGTAAAAATTGACTAGGTACATAATACTACAACAACAACTACAAGCCCTTGTCGGCTAAGCATACCCTTTATGAATAACCCTCTAAAACAATATTAAAAAAGTAAAAATAATATATTTAACTAAATAAATTAAAGAAAAAAAAAATTTTTGTAGTAAATCAATTAAAAAAAATGTTCCTCATCTTCCTCCCCAGGCGCTCCGCAGCGTGTCGAGCTGGTCCTGCGGCTTCCTCGACCCCGACACGGTGGAGCAGTCCATCCACGAGGCCTACGTGGACGGCATCACGCGCGCGCAGCACTACGTGTACGTGGAGAACCAGTTCTTCATCACGCAGTCGCGCTCCAGCCAGGCCGTGCGGAACCAGGTATTGAGGAACCAGGTATATAGTACAGAATGTCTTACTAACTGGTGGCGGGCTTTCTTCTGAGTGTTGTGCGAGTGGGAAACGAAACGTGCCGCCTGAGGGTAAGTAAGGCTCAGAAATAGACTAACTGATGTGTTCTAAGCTCGAAATATCCACTCAAAATATTGCTGATCGGTTCGTTTTTAACAACATATTTTAACATTCTTATTTGCGTTAACCAAAATTTGGTGAATTATTTCGCACTCGCTACGCTCGCACTTTCTAAAACTAATGGTAATAATATGACCATTGTAAGTCTGTACAATTTTTCAGAATAAAATATTTTGAATTCCCAGATAGGCGAAGCTCTATACAACCGTATAATGCGAGCGTTCCGAGCCAACGAAAAGTTCCGCGTGTACGTCGTAATGCCGCTGCTGCCCGGGTTCGAGGGGGAGGTCGGCGCGCCTTCCGGGACCTCGCTGCATGCCATCACACACTGGAACTACCAGAGCATATGCAGGTAAGGACCTTCGGTAGGATTCGAAAAATAAATAAATAACGTTTCACACTCATAGCTCCCCACTAGGATATCCTGTGTCAGGGATGCCATGGAAAGACCCAAAGACAAGAACAATAAGATAAGATTTGTCTGACTGTATCGCTAAGAGCAAAGCAGACGTACAAACCTAACTTTTTTATAATGTCAATGTTAAACTGGATGAAAATGTAAAAAATGTAATATTTATTGGATTATATATATTATTTTTGTATTATAAGGAAATGGTAAGGGGAGGAGGGGAAGGCAGTAAAAATGGTTCATAATAATGAGTACTATAAGCCCTTTCGGCTTAGCATACACTTTCCTTAAAACCTTATAAAATGTACGTTGTAAAATAAATGTATTGCTTCACGTCGATAAACAATCATTTATGATCCTATCTTCCCCAGGAGTCGCGAAGCAATAATAACCCGTCTCTACGAGTCGGGCGTCCCAGACCCGTCAGAATTCATCTCCTTCCACGGCCTGCGCACGCACAGCTCGCTCGGCGGCGAGCCTGTTACCGAGCTGGTGTATGTGCACTCGAAACTGCTGATCGTGGATGATAAGACGATTATTTGTGGGAGTGCGAATATTAATGATCGGTCCATGTTGGGGACTAGGGACTCAGAGATCGCGGTGCTGCTACAGGTTAGTTATTTACTGCTAGCTGATGTTTAAGACTTTGTATCAGGTGTATGCATTCTAAGCTGCTGCATCGTGAATTTCATCACGATTTTACTTGAAAATCTCTCGCATGTTTATCTTCCCATCCATATTCATTTTCTAACTACCGTCTGCATGTCTTAGCTATGTTTCAAGAAAGCGCATTCGTATCCGTATGACAATTTGAGTTCCGGAAGTTTTTTAAATGTTTGATGCATTCTGGTTTTCATTGGTATTATAAATAGAAATTTGTTTTTTATAGGACGAGCAGTTCGTAGACGGAACAATGAACGGCGAAACATTCCCGTGCGGCCGCGTGGCCGGCGCGCTGCGCAGGCGGCTGTTCCGGGAACACCTCGGGTACATGGACGCGGACCCGGAGAGGGCCGGGGTGTCGCTGGACGACCCCGTGGCGGAACACTTCTATAGGAACGTGTGGAAGGCTACCTCGACGAAGAACACTGAAATTTATGAAGAGGTGAGTGTTCTTTGTAGGTATTACCAGGTTCAAACTCTTCGCAAGCGGCTGTTCCACGAGCGCCTCGGACACGTGGACGCCGAGCTGGATCAGGCCGGTGGTGTTATGGTTACTACGAATAGCCAACACTCCTATGATCTAATTCCGAAAATTACGAATATACAAATACTTGTACTACAAATTATTATTGTTGTATTTGAAATATACGAATAGAATACCGGTGTGACCTGTCATATCCCAATGTTGAGCGAAGGCCTCCCTACCCTCTGTCTAATGGTGGCAGTAACCGATTTTTCTTTAGTATTTAATTCGTATCTAAACTAATATATTTCATAAACTTTGCAGGTATTCCACACAATACCAACAGACTCGGTCCACTCATTCGCAGAACTGAAGCGCTACCAAGAAGAGCATACGGAAACGCTCTGGCAAACCGACCCGACTCTAGCCAACCGTAAAATAGACCTGATACAGGGGAACCTGGTCGATATGCCGCTAGACTTCTTATGTAATGAGGTTCTGACGCCAAGGGGGACTTCTATGGAGGGGATGATGCCAACTTCGTTGTGGACTTAACGGAGTTGATTGAAGAAACCTATTTGCTCGCAGGACGATAGCCCCAGATTGTAACCAATTAAATGTGATTCCTATATCGTGCTACGTAAAGCAAGATTTCAAATGATGTGTCATGTTTCATACGCGAAAAGCGATCTCTTTCAACAATATTTAGATGGAAGAAACTAACCGTAGATTTTCAGAGCAACTTAAGTTTGGCGTATATACGCTATGCATTGTATGCATTAACCATTCCTGTGTCTTGCCATAGCAATATGATTATAAGAAACTTAATAAATGTATCCTCAAGGATAAGTGAGGCGACCAATGTGGTTAAAGCGTAATTGATGTAAATGGAATATTGACAATTATATAATGATTAATAAAAAGCTATATACATCAATTACACACATTCTTTATGATCACGAAACAATAACATTTATGCACTAGGGCCTTAAGCGGGCTCTGTGTGCTTTTGGCGTAATTTGAAATACGCTTCAGGCACCGAAAATGGTTTCTGTCGAAAAATACGTAGCAAGTAATCTATAAAAAAAAAATGAACTAATGCAGTTTCCACCTACGCCCGATAGGGGCTATTCCATTTGTACATACATTTTATGAAATGAACATCTTATTTTCGCAACAATTTAAGCTCGGTACCTAGATAGTGTTATGTGATGAACAATAGTCAGTGGTCGTCTCGCTGATGCTTAATAATAATGAGCCTTACTTATAAACACTGCTCTATTTAATCACTGTTTAAAATGCTCTGACAACTTCGCGCTTATCTGAAATGTCACGTGCGGAAACAAGACGGAGAATTTTAAGCAGGGAGTAAGTTTAAGCATGGTCTATAAATAAGACCATAAATGTATAATATAAGAAATCTCTACTTTCAATTTAATGGTTCTTAAAATGAGATTATAATTTAATTAATGTTTTAATCTATTGAATATTGTGTACATAGTGTATTTATGAAATATTATGAATCGACAATGGCGCTGATTTTGTTATTCCAATTTGTAAACTAATTTTGACAGCTCTTTTTAAGTTTGCCGTCCTATTCTAACTTATTGAAATAAAAAGAGACACAAGTACTTAGTTTTAGCCAGATTATCAATAGTATATAGATTGGTTAACAGAATCGACGTCAAAATAATAAGAATAAATCTATAAAATATGATAATTTTAACATATTATTTTTGTGTTCTATTTTATTTTAAGTTAATTATTGTAATATTTCTTAAATAATTTTATTGCTTTTTAATTAATATTTGTGGCAGTGCCTCCATTTCTTAGCGCGATTAGAAACGGCCTCTTAAAAAGCTATATGATCTGTCCCTTGCAGTGTCTTGTTTGTAAACTCTACAGTCTTAAATTTGTAGCCTATTTTAAATTGTGCTAAGAAAAGAGGGTAGGATCCTTATGCTGATATTCTGATTTACGTAAGTTGAGAAAATGATTTCTATTTTATACCTTCTCAGTACAAATAAAGTCATTCCATTCCTAACCGCCGAACAATTAACACATTCCTATCAATATGTTCCAATTGAATTAATTAGACGCCCCAGTAGTTGAAACAAGATTGTATGCCAAAATAAAAAAATATATATAATATATATCTTTATTTTGACTACTTAAACTGATTTTTTGGAAAAAAACTGACGATTTGTGAACATTTAGCAGATTATATTTTGGAAACTGAATGAAAGTTCCTGAAATAAAGAAATGAAAATGATAATTTCTATCTTCGTTTTTATACAAATCTGTAGAAGCATTGAGTCTAAAAATCTAGCTCGGATACAGAGAGGAAGGGCGCAATTGAGTAGGAATAATTACCCCTGAATCGTAACTGGAGCACTTAATTTTGATCTTCAACGTTTCAAAATCGCGCGCTCGCTATGCTCGTGCATTTTTAAATCAACCTAATAGTCAGTTCACAGTTGTGAAGATCATACGTAACTAGTTTCGTAGACAATTTATTTGGTACATTATCTATTTACCTAATTATTGTTTTTGATTTGGTGCTAATGTAATAATTTGTTTATTTCATAGTAGAACTTCATTATTTTATTATACTAAGATTTCAGACACTTTGTTTTTTTATATTTATTTAATGTGGTATGTTTGTCGTTTGTTTGTATTTGATGGAAAAATATAATTATTTATTGTTGTAAACAATTGCTTTATTACGAGTACAAGATTCCCCATAAGTTAGTAATGGTAAAGTGACGCCTTTAAATAGTCTGGTTCGTCTTTTTCTCGATAAGTAAGTAAGTGAGGATAGACCGATAGATACTATTACTCAGGCCTATTACTAAGACTCTGCTGTCCGTCCGTCCGTCTATCTGTCTGTCACCAGGCTGTATCTCATGAACCGTGATAGACAGTTGAAATTTTTACAGATGATGTTTTTCTGTTGCCGCCATAACAACAATTATAAAACAATAAAATAAATATTTAAGGGGGCTCCCGTACAACAGACATGATTTTTTGCCCTTTTTATAGATAATGGTACGGAACCCTTCATACGCGAGTCCGACTCGCACTTGACCGGTTCTTTTTTATCCTAAGGTACCTACCTAATCTACCTATATTCTATTATTTTATCTTGGCCTGCGTTTGACCACCATCTCGCCTGATGGTAAGCAACAATGCGGTCTAGAGCATGGAGCACGCTTGCCTAGTTGGAACCGATTTAAGTAGGTACCTACTCGCGAATTATTATTATTTTTATTTATTTTACTAATAAACTTGTCATACATACATTAATTATGGCAAAAGGTTCTAGCAAAACTATCAGCTCGTCAATCTACTATTCCATTCTTTTAGAGAGGCTACCTATGGAGTACCTAAACTAAAGACGGCTGTCCAGTGGCGGATCTAGGTTTGAGGGATTTTGGGGGGAGCGCCACTGCGGCCGTCTGTATTTTTTCTTAAAGAGAAAACTATTTGAGAAACCTCCATCTACTGTTACTAATACAAACTAATTAGGCTTTCATAAAAAATACAAACACCAATAGATGATGCTAAAGATGATGAAAACTAAACCATCAAATGCTAATTCATATTTTCCGTGGTATACTTAAAACTGCCATCTACCTAAATTGATGCAAACCATTTCGGTTATGTGAAATTGCCATCTACCGTAAAAAGACAGAACTTTTGAAATTAATTCACTGTGAAACCGTAGCTACGAAATCGTCACGGACGCTGAAAATGTCAGAAAGTTACGCTGAATTAGTTTCGAAAAATACTCCTAGATGGCAGGCAGATGAAATAAAGTCGATTTGGATGAGGTGGCTTTTATTTGTAGGCTTTAAATTATTTTACTAAAGTTACAGCCAAAAAAAGAAAAACAATAAATACCCAAACCTTATAGTCCATCTAAGCAACGTACGAATTGCAAAGGAGGTCGAAGTTCTTGAAAGTTGATTGTGTAGTTGAAAGATAAATACCTGGTCAATCGAGACCTAACATATTATCATAGATGCACACATCATTCATGATTATGTTGATCAAGGTCACGGACTAACTGATTCCTTATACCCTGATTGGTACTTCTTCAAGAAGGTGGTACTTCTTGGTACTTCTTTCCGTGATCCTTCCATTACCTGGTCTGTGTCGACCTCATGTTGACCTTAAGCAAATATAATTTTCTCATTATTTTACCCATATTCTACCCCATCCACATATTATTATTGTTTTTCACATTTGTCACCTAACAAAAGTAAGGAGGGGAAAGCAAATGGTGCATCGTGAGCCCTCTGCTCTGCACTCAACAGTTGAATCTCAAGCATTATCTTCCTCACTCATACCATTTATCACGGAAGTGTGAATGAGACAGCAGTATCAGAGGGGCTGGATCAAGGATATAATGTGAAAAGGGGAAACAGGCAAATTGATACCTTATCTACTGTCTATGATTATCAAAGTAAAATTTAAGTGCTGCACTTGATTTATTATATACCTACCTACTTTATTTAAAGTGCCTTCCTATGTAAGTTATAAATACCTACTAGCACCTAAATAGGCAAGTAATATTTAATTAGTAGATAATAAAGTATTGATTTCTAGACAGTCATCTTTATAATTATCGTTATAAAGGTAAATTAATACCTACCTGGCAAAAATGGCAAAGAACAGGACTGCGAAACCATTGGGTTATACAAGGAAAGGATACAAGGAAAAAAATCAGCTGTTACATAGATAAATGTCAATGACACTCGACAAAATGTATGGAACAGCTGATTTCTTTTCGCGATTTCAAGGTTGGTCCCATAGTACAAGTTGTTCATAATGATGAGCACCGACTATAACCCCTTTTCGGCTTAGCATACCCTTTCCTTATTATACTGTATATGCAATGCTGGTGATGATGATGATGAGCTTATGCTTATAATTACTTTTTTTTTGCTCCAAAAAAGATTAAATCCTTTTGCATGTGGCCCACCTCAGCATGAGATAGAACCACATGGTAGTCAAATTTTATCTTGCTTGCTTGGATAAAAACGTACACACATAAACAGACACAACTACATACATAACTCAACAAAACCAGAGTAACTAACTGGGAAATCGAAGGCAAAACCACAGGGCGTAAATAACAGAAACAGTAAATTGATTTGACGAGTATGAGATACATCTCATACTCGTAACTCGTAATCCTATAAAGCCACATTGATGTTAAGTAATATAGATAAAAATAACGCTTACAGAGTTCATTAATAAGTAAGTAACCTACCAAGTTACCTACTAACAATAAGTAGATAGGTATCTAACATTGATCTAAGATATTCAATATTTTTGCATTGTAGAAATATTGAGTCAGTTAAACACAGTATCATTTAAAAAAACTTGAATTGTAAATTGGTTCAACTGGACTCGAAGCGCTACTTTGTCGTCAGGGACAATAATATGAAGACGTGATGTTTTGATATTATGGGTTATTATACTAGCCTTGCAATTATCGGAGTTAGTTAAATACGCTAACAAGGTAAAACAATAATTCCTCGTATTGTAAACTTGTTTTGTTTTGTTTATACATAAGTTGATCATGGTCTTGTGCCTTTGATCATGTGTGTGTAAAGTATGGTCATTAGGCCACATTATTTAAGAACGTTAGGGCTGGAAGGGCCGGCCCTCCCGCGTCGAGTCCTACGCTCCCTTCCGCGCCCGTATTTGAATAGGCGAACGTTGCGTAACCCGCGGCCAATGACAGCGATCGTGCACATGCACGGGGCGGGGCGTTACGTCACCGCGGTCTGCCCCCGCGGCCGCGCAGCCGCCGTGACGTCACGCACCTCGATCCGTCCCCCCGCACCTGCAGCGCGATACTAGCGCTCGCCAAAAGTGGCGCTTCCCCGAAACTCGAGACAAAACACTCGTGCGCTCAAAGATGGCGGATGGGTCGCCTGAGCACCGTGCCGGCCCGCAGTTAGCGAACGATTTAACTTTTTCCGCTTCCAATAAAACACTATGTGACTCAAAAATGTGCAGTGCTCGAACAATGGAAGGCGACGGTTTAAAGTTATCGTTCTACATAGAACTGGATGAGACGGAACCGTGTGAGAAAAGTCCGACGCGCGGCGTGGCCGCCTCTCGTGCGGTCCTAGCGGATTCCCAAAAACCATCGCACGCGAGCGCAGTGGATGTCGAAGACAGGAAAAAGCGATGCATCGACAGATACGACAGCTCCGAATCGTCTGACAGGTGAGTGAGAGTAGTTTTCAGTCAGCAAAAACACTAGCCGATTGTTTATTTGCGGTCGCAACGTTCGAGTCAATGCTCCAGTGACCGGAGGCTGTTCGATTTAGATGTCATGGTCATTGTGAAAAGTTTGGTGTTGCTAAGCCGCCTCCGCTCGGTTGAATGCCCTCGGAATGGCTCGCTGGCCCGTAGACGCGCTCTCCATTTGACTGGTTACTAATCGCCGTGAATCGCTCTCGTAATAATACGCGACGTCTGTAGGCACGATGACACCCCGATTACAGCGCAGCGACAGCTCAGGCTGTCCACTCGTCTCGTCCTCTGCTATTTACGATCTTTGAATTAGCCTCTAGCTGAGCCAACTTACATCTGAAACGGTAACCTTGGTTTTTTAATTAGCGGCGAGGTTGTTACCACTAAATACGTGTTTAATTTTTTTCATATACCTAGTTAAATAACCGTGTAAGTTTTGTTAACAAGCAAGTGGAGCACCACTATTTAGTATATTGTAGTAGGTACCTACCTATAGCACCCACCTACTTCGACACACAAAGACGATAATCATGTCATTAGCTGTATATTGAACTTGACTTAAATAATAATATCAAGGTAAATGTTACTCATTATCATAGAATGACGTAAAAATTGTTTTAAGATAAGTGTGATAAGACTGTAATCTTTTGTCTTTTCATTACACATTAGCTGTAGGTATCTAACCAACCACATACATACTCCAAACTTAGATATCATTACATGCCTAAAAGCCTGGATTTACCATATCATTGTAAATTACATACATACACATAGGTATGCACCTACCCACCTACTTTTTCGATTTTAAAATAACTTATTATTGCATGGTAGGTATGTACCACATAGCATGTAAATGATGCAATGCCTATTTACCTATTTCTGTTCTATTTTCTAAATGAAATACCAATCTAATAACTCCTCTTATCACATTAGCAATTGGGAGGAAGAGACATAGTCAAATTATTTAGTTTTAGTTCCTTGGGTTCTTCACAAATTAATAAACCAATTACTTTCATGAATAATCTGACACAGCTGTTACGAATTTATAACAGATTCAGATAGATAGACAAATAATAACAAACAAAGTCACAACTAAAAACCAACCAAGCCATTTCAAGTCGAAAAGTTTCTATTCAGTCTAAACCAAACCAGGCCTGTTCTATAAAAGCATAAAATGGGCAGCCATGCCAAAAATAGCTAGACACAGTTAGATAATGTCAGTGAAGTGCGGTATGTGGGTCACCTATTACTGCTGATAACACTGTCCACTGGGTGTGGTGACTGGCAAATTGATTGTGCTGTTACACTTATTTATTAGCCTGAAGTGTACATCAGGAGCTTAAATAGGCACAAGTTATTGGACCACACTTTTAAACTAAAACTAGATACATGTGAAAAGCATTGATTCTATTGCATCATTTCCTTACTTATTTAGACTTAACTCCAACCTTAATTTCGTAACTTTTTTATTTCAATTTTATATAAAAACAAAAACTACCTAGGTATTTGACATTTTTTGAATTCTATTATATTGAATTTGACAGCTCTGAAATGATTGCCATCCTCTTCTTACACATCAAAATAATAGGAGATGCTGATAATTTTAGTCAGATAACCTTTAATTAAAGTATTTTTGGTATAAGTACAAATAATAACTAACAAAGTAACAACTAATAACTTATTGAGCCATTTATTTGTTCTTATAATGGGTTAGGTATTGCGCAGTCTTTTTGAATTACAAGTTAGGTAGGTTAATCAGTACATTACATACGGAATGCCACAAATAATAATTAATTACTGCCATCATATCTGAGGTCGGTGAACTAAGATGCACTCGCTTGACTTCACTTGTGGTACCTACATTAACTTTGCAAGTTACTTGTGATTAGACTTGTTAAGGTACCTAATAAGAAAATTAATGGATATTTGTTAATTCCAGCTGTTTTTTTATTTTATCATTGTACCTATTATATTGTTTTATTTTGTCATTATTAATTTTCATGTTAGGTACTTTCTGAAGTTATGCACGAAATAATACGACAAGTAGGTACTACAACACCTTGGATGGTAATCCCTGCTATTATAGTAGATAGGTACTACAATAGGTTGTAATTTAGAGAATGCCTAAAATCTTTTTTTTTTTAGACAAATGATTTTGGTTTTATTAAGAAAAACTTAAGCAAGTTAAACTTTTGTCAAACAAGACATGGTCTGATATCCTCACTTGAAAGACCATTCTTTTTCAAGGCTAGCAATATTATGGAACTCCAAAGGAAATGGAAATTTAAATGGATTTGCAACAATATTTTTGACAGATTATTTTATATGAAATCAGACCTTACTTAAGATTCCTAGAATATTGAAAGCGTAGGCACTTAAGTAATATTGAGTAGAGATTGTAAAAATAATCTGATTATGAAACCAATGCCAATGAATTTCATAGAAATAAGGCACTTCCATGAAACTTCACATTTTACATTATCTAGGGTTAACGTTAACACAGAATGATAAGAACTCTCTTGAACTATTTGATAGGCTGTATCACTATGTACAATGTACATAGCACTTACATAACAACAAATGCATGTCAAGTGGCAATGGATATCAGGAGGTTTTTACCATTAATTTGCAAAGTAAATATGTATGTAGAATAGGTATTATGAAATAGAGGTAGTGTGAATGGTCATATGTTACTATAGTCGGTTTGTTAACAGATGATTGGTGACAGCAGCATTATATGTATTTGAAAACGCCAAATAAAATTCCTCTTATATTTTCTCTTTTGATAGATTGGCTTTATGTTTAGAAAACTAACAAAGGCAGATGTAAAGTATGGTATTTTCACTAACCTTAATCATAAACGTTGCTCAAGTTAGTTATTGCTTAAAATGCTCTGACAACTTCTTACTGACCTGAAATGTCGTGCGAAAATAAGACGTTTTTAAAATAAATCTATCTACCCTCACGTACAAATTCTCTTATACATACAACTCGCTAGTACTACGTCGCTCGGTCGCCAGACGAGGATTGCGATTGGCTTACGATTGGTCAGTTCAAAATTCACTGCACTATGATTGGCCGGCTCGAAACCGTAGACTGAATTTACTGGAGCTTATGCTATTTTGAGCGTAACATTTTCGTGAGAGGGATACGTTGATTAACGGGGTATAAATGTGGTCTTCGACCTGATCCAACAATCTTCGATTCGATAATTTTTGTTCTATGGTAATCAAAATTAGGGATTTTTAATTTTAATCCTTTAACTTTTTTTTTACCTATAATTACATTCTTTGTAACGGTAGTTAACAGCAAATTTTCACAGTTTCGGTATTTCAGAAATGGTAAAAACCTCGTAAAAACCATTGTTATGAACAATTATTATTGTCTGATTAAGAGCTCTACCTTGTCATGCTTACATACAGGTAGACCTGTGCTTACATACCTACTAAGCTCTACAGTATTATAAGGAAAGGGTATGCTAAGCCGAAAAGGATCAGCGAAAAAAAATCAGCTGTTCCATACAAAAAAATGACACTCGATAAAATGTATGGAACTGTTGATTTTTTTCGCGAATTCTGCGTTTGCCCTATAGTAAAAGTTGTTCAAAATGATGAGTTTTGTAAGTTTTTTTTTCGGCTTGGCATACCCTTTCCTTATAACCCTGTGGTTATCTTGTGTTATCAACAGAAGTCTGTAAAGTCATTAGATTGATATGAAATTACTTTTCAAATAAGTTGCATATTTGTCTGGGTTTGATAACAAGTTGTTATTAATGAAGATTGATTTTCGGTTCACACTAATTAATTAAATTGTACCTACTCAAACACGGCCTGATCTGACGCCTGAAATGCGACTGAGATAGCTAGACATGCATTTCATGGGAATGAAAGAGACAACTATGAAATGATTAGTTCACTCCCATGAAATGTCCAAATATCCCTTTTGCGTGCCAGTTTATGCTGTAGGTATATTGGTAAACGCGATGTCATAGAAACTAGGTCATACCTAGTTCAATATATGCAATCATAGTATAGAAAGCTTGTTTTCTGTTATAGTGCAAGTAAAGATATTTCAATCCACGAAGCGTCGTACACTTTCTCCTAATTGCTTACAGTGCAAGCATGCAAGTAAGGTTGTACTTGTAATGGACAATTTATCTAAGTGTGTGTGTAACTGTGTACCTTAGGTATAGATATATTTACACAGATAGACAGATAAATCATTATTATTTTAGACTAACTGATACAGTAGTAGAGGTATAGTCCGTTCGCTATCGGATAATCGCTGGCCGAAGTGAATTACCAAAATTTGGGTTTTTCGGATAAAGTAAGATATCACCCCCTAACACCCTGACGAGAACCTGCTTGTGTCTGATGGAGGGCACCACATATCCAAAGATACACCAGTAACCATACTATATAGAGGTATTTGTAGATTTTCAAACCACACAGTTGTAGAATTTTGTTGATAAACTTCCAACTTTAAAAGATTCGCCCATATAAATTGCTGCAGACAACCCTAGACCAACATTAGTCTTCTGTGAAAATTCATGTCATTCAGTCAAAGCTTCGGAAACCAATCTTTTTGTAAGTTACCACGGTACCAGTCTGAAGCCGGCGCGAAACTTTTAACTGGCGTGGAAGCAACCTACAAAACGAACAAGGATCCTGGGATCGGTAGGTAGATAGTAGGGCGTTCACGCGAGCCTAAGCCACAAAGGGTGAGCAGTAAAATAAAAAGTTAGGAGTTCTAACCGGGCGCGCCGGGGGACACCGAACGGGTTACCGGACGCGCGGTGGTATGCTGCCGTCTTGCCGCGTGTTTGATCTCGACGGCCGGGCCTAGAAGGCAATAGCAACGATTCGACGCGGGGCACGTGACGTGAGCGAGACGAGACTGCTTCAATATGTTCAGCGACCAGGACCGGATCGAGGCTCTTCGATCCTCCGGCGCGGGCGGGGGGAGGGAGAAAGATTTTGAGCTAGCCAGCGCACATGACCGGGCGCCAAAACAAAATTGAAGGGGAGATAACGATCTGATAACGACTGAATCCAACTGTGTTCTGCAAGTTGCGAAAAAATAAAAGATTATATTTTGTTCACAATTAATTAATATTTAACTACTCTGTTTTCGTTCTTTCGACAGAACTTATGCTCTGATTTCTGACTTTACTGGGCCTAAGTAACTATTATTTAATCTGTGCCCCCGTAACAGCCTGCTACATACCTCGGCGCATCAGAGCGACCGGTCGCCCCCTCCCCGCCTGCCCCCAGTTCCCTGTCATTAGAAGCGTGCGCGGGCGCATTGGCCCTCGGCCGTTGCGTATGCCTCGACTTACGGGCTCGGAAACCACGATGGTAGCGATTTGAATTTCGAATGTTCCACGTCAAAAAACAGTTTCTTGGCAACTCTTTTCGTCCATTGCTGTCTTGAAACTCTCGTAAAGCGAACTTTAGAGTGGTCTGTTTTGCTAGCAACATAAATTTTGGGAATTGGGTTTATGTAAACAATTTGCCGTGTTAGCAAATGCGACAGAGCAATTCTGTAAAAGTGCAGACAGACATCGCGGTATTTGTCTGTGCTTTGGTTTCGTAATTTTGGGCACTTGCTTAAAATTTCGCATAATTATGCTAAATTACTTATCATCATAAACTTATGTTTGTTAACAATTAAACCCAGCCTTATCTTAAATTTTCTGAGTAAACTTTTTGCTCAAGACTTCGGGGTCGCTCCAGCTAGTTCAAAGAAAAAAAAACGGTATTAGAAATGGACGTGGTGATACCCACAATGAAGAAGATGAAGGGAAATAGCGCTTAGAAACCGCATAATCAAAAGCGGTCTATCCTCAGAAGGCCAAAGAATTACTGCGCGGAGCTGGTACGGAATTCCTGTGTTGTGGTCATCACAGACGAGTTCACAATAAAAAGACGAGGGTCAGGTAGAAACTGAGTCATCAGCGAGGCTTGGTCGTTCAACTTTCATTATTCTTTATTTATATTTTATTGTTCGACTTGACGCGTGCTTTAAAGCGACCGTCGTAAAGCGAATGCAGCCTAAATATGAACTAAGAAGAACAAAGGAGTTCTTCAAGAAAACCTGTTACTGGAGTACAGTTACGTACACAAATTGCACTCACATACATGTTCTTTTGAACTATTAAGTGGCGAAGTGTGAGTTTGGCCTTAGAGGTTGTGTAGAACCTATACGTACAATATGTAGTATACTGGTAGTAATTAAGTACCAACCACTTTTGTTTTTTTGGAGTAGTAAGCAACATTCCTTAGCAGCCTTCAGAATTCTCGACCTTTTGCTTGTATTTTGACCTCATAGAATACTTCATTTATTTTTTACAGTTTTTTAACACAGATACATCTGATGCTTATTGCGAACTGTGGACTGATAAAATATAGTTTTAGGTTTGGATTAGACAAGACATAGGTACGTTATTAATGTTGACTCAATGTCAATTCAGCAATCAAAACCAATACAAAACATTTGGAAGTACTTACATAGTACTTACTACCATTTTATTTGTGCAGTCACGTAATTCGCACCTATCTTTATGCAATATTGGTTCCTTGTACGTCAGCTGGCCTTTATCACTAATAGAGCTTACTAACGCTTGCGAAATAGGTTTCAAGTAGACCTATCACTATGCTATCACCTGATAACAGATATCACACCCACTAGCCCTAACGTTATGTTACGAGTATGAGCGTTAGCTGACAAACTACACATCGGTTTGCAAATTTAGAGATATTTGCTAAGGCGATGTGTAGTTCTGTCGCGTCTCTAGTAAAGTTAAACTCACCAAAATGGCTTCCAAAATCGTTCAGCCGTTAGCTACAAAAAATTGTATCGATTCTTCAACAAATGAACTTTCGGATCCAATATTAGCTTAAGAATCTTACGTGCGTACGTTTGACATAAAGTCATTTACTTCTCAAAGAGAAAAAAAGTTCCGTAGTTCGTATCTTCATCAATATAACTTAGTATGATACGACAAACTAACCCAGTCTAGGTAACAAACCGAAACTAACTTTCTGATATGAAGTTAGATCTTATCCGCTTTAAAATTCCATCGAATCCTCCTGACAATTTAGTTAACGGTAATAGAATACAGTACGAGATCTAATTCGAGCCGTCTGAAGCAGTCAGGTCACGCAACTACGGGCCTGGTGAATGTGGAATGTGAACAGCCTTGGGAAACACTGGCCTATCTGTGTTTACCTAGAGATTGTTGTATTTATTGCTTAGAGACCCTAGATATTAAACTATACGAGCAGCCATCTGTAGAGGAGACCAAATGGGGAATTGAAATTTAATCTGAAATTGAAAGGATTGAGATAATGACAAATATTGGGATGTGGTCTGAAAGTCTGAACGACTAAGTGGAGGTGCGTCGTCAGAGCGCTATTTGCGCCCCTGATATGTTGACCCCTGGGGTATGAATACTGCCCCCCCCCCCTTCCCCATTGGTATGGCCCAGTATTTCTTCGAGACAGTTGGGTAGAAACCTAGAAACTACAATCATCATCATTATATCATATGAAGACATAATGATCTTCATCTATCGTTGGCATAGAATCCTGATATGTCATATAAAATACTCGTTCTAGGTTATTAGTACGATATTTGCGTTTAATATTTTTTGTATACTTAATTTGTATGATGCTAAATTCGTGTGAGGTCTCATGTGTAGGTAATTTAGTGTCAACATAATTGTGATTTAGTTCCCGAGTTCATCGAACGGGAAACCACATCCTTTCAATTAAAATTTGAAAATTGGTACCTAATACTTTTGGTTTTTGACACATTTTCCGTAATTAATGCTAGAATAGTTTCCTCTACATAAATACGGATAATGCTTAAAAATATATTTAGCATAAAATTTTATTGGCGTCAGCATAAAATTTTATGTCTGGATTGATGTCAAACTCTTGAGCCGGCGTGCCGTTGCTACTTAATGAAATAAAATATTGTTGAAAGGCTGTAAAAAATTTCGAGTGTCAATAAAGTTAATCAGAACATTAACACGGGTCTAATTCTAAAACTGAGATTACATTACACCAATTCCAAGACGACTTCGATCAGGCCGTTTTGTAGCATCCGTCGCGTCTGAGCATGCGACAAGCGACACGCCGCGTTTCAGTTACACTTTAATTGAACCAAGGAAAGAAATGAGTACCCATGATTACATCTAAATATTTTCAGCTAATAACTCCCTGGTCGTGTTCAATGATGACAAAATTATTTTAGCTTTTATATTAGTTTAGTTTAGTTTTATTGGTTTAGTTTTTTAATTTAATTATATTTTAATATTAAAAAAAAAAAATTGTTCGCTTATGTCAGTTTTTGCAACTGAATTTAGACCGCTTTTTGATGTTTGATTTAGGTGAAGTTTGGTAAATTTGGGCGGTAACTCCGATGCAATAAAAGCTTGTTTTAGCTTATGAAAAATATCAATTAGAATACACAGAGATCGGATTTACAAGCAGCCAGCGGTATGGTACTTCTGAGATGCCACTTAGGCCCTTTATCTACCAAAGCTGATCTGCCAAGAGAGGCACCTGACGTCATCGTCATGTCTATTGTTCAAAATCACGTCCCTTCGTTTACCCTAACCCGCACCGCAAGAATTTGCCTCGGTGTAAACTTAGCTTTAAGAGTAGAGGCTAATCACCTTACACCTACATAGAAGTTCTCATGTTGCACGTCGGAGGGAATCAGTGCAGTCAAAGGGCACTGATGTCCAAACTGGTTCTCGGCTCAACTAATGCAATTATCGACTGGCTCGTCCGGCCCGCTCTAAGTGACTGCCGAGAAAATGTTTGTGGTAAAAATACAAGGGCCTTAGGGCTGGCAGCTTCGAAGAATAACAGAAGTTATCTTAGTTCAATTGTTGGCGCGTTTGACTACCACATCGCTGAGTATGAGTTCAAATCCCAACAACGAATTTGAGCCTTGACTTGTGAAAGAAAACATCGTCTGCTTATAAGTTCCTTTGCCTGTCAACCGCAAAAAGAAGATAATTGTATTCACATTTTTATCATACTAAACAAAGTTGTGAAAGGGCAGTCAAGCAGTCGAGTTTTTTTTTGTTGTTCATTATTATAACGATACTTGTTTGCAGATGCATACTTAAGAAACGGCATTTACAGATGCTTCTAAAATAAATTGCCAACCCTAGACCCTAATAGTTGCCTAGATGTTATGGTTGTTGTAAAGTGTAGTCCAACGTAAGTACATCGATTTAAACAATGCCCTTACTTCTTGCGTCTTGCCAACTTTCTCGAAACTTAATGAGTTGTCATCTAAATAGAAAAACTTTCTGCAATCCTGTTATGAGGTCTTTTCTAAGAAACTTTAAGGGCGAACCGTAGAAGCATAAGTTCAAATGCGATTCCGAATAATATGGCATTCCATTTGTATTCGTTAACATTTCGATGTTTTTATACGATATGTGAATGTGGTAGAAAGCCAACGGTGCATCCAATTCGTAGTACTTTTAACACAAAACTATAATCCGAAAAAATCTGCAGATTCACTTGAATTGACGCAATACTAAACTGAAAAATCATTCATCCTTAACTGGATACTATTCAGGTAGGTAGGATACTAAGAATTTCTTTGAAAGGGGCCCCTTTTTGTGGAGTAAATAAAATTCCACGTAGGTCGTAACATACGACTAATTTATGTGGGTTCCTTTTCTTACCCTAACTAACTAAGAGTACATATTTTTCTTACGGGCCCTGAGAACTAGTAACGTTTATTTCTTAAATCTTTTTACTAAACTACGAAGTCTACAAATTCATCAATCTTATAATTCAACTTCATAAATCTATGCAATTCTTCAACAATTCTAAGAAATCTTAAGGGTCTCTTTTTGTGCGCTAATTAGGTGTTATAAAATGTTAGCGGAGTATCTGGTTTTAGTTATTATTGAAGCTTGAAGCAGGTCGTTAAGGATTTCTTGCCACATTTTGTTAATGATTGTAAATTGCATGGCCGTGTTTCTAGAAATATCGATCCTGTAATCCGAAAAAGTTTCTAGTTTCTGAAATCGTTCATCCAAAACCATTGTTAGTCGCCCATCCGAAGTCATTCTTAGAAACCTTATTACCTACCTTATAGAACACATTGAAATTAACGATTCTAGGTTTAAATCTTGGTTTCACATGAATTCACGTTGAATTATGTAATGTTAGAACAGCAATTAACCGCACACGTTTGGTGTCATTTTTTGTCCATTAATTAAAACTCGTTAACAACGCCATTCATTACATAAATTGTATTCTGTTATTGTTTTCCACAGTAATTACTCAACATTACGTATCGCTTCTCGATAGTAATTTCTTTTAGGCCGTATTTCTTTAAAATGTATCCGCGCCAAACGGCTGGGTGTTCGCAGCTGCCCCAACACCTGTCCTTTGTACCTTTGACATTTGACAAAATTTTATGGCGTCTGATAATTTTATTTGCAGCTTATTAACTGCTTCTGTTTTGTTCTCTCTAGTAATTTTTTTTATGGTTTTTTATGACAACTATATTTGTTATGCTCAAAAAAATTAACAATGACGAATGCTTTACGTTACTTTTTGTACTTACGTTGCTTTACTTTTTGTGGGTTTATAACATATGATATTTCACATCTACTATTAGACCTAGTGGACTCAGTTTAAGCATTACCCACAACATATAATTCTAAAGATGGGCTAACTGAAGGCATATCTGTAATTAGTGAGCGAGCGGGCGAGTTCGCATCGCCGATTCCGAGTAACCCTTTGTTATTATCCAAATTGTGAACGATTAAAATGAATCGCCTGCGGTCGACGCGTGCCCATTTACGTCATCAGACTTGCATAGGCGATTAGCTGTTTTGTGATTGTTTTTTACCTATCTGATTGAAGGACTCGCAAGGACGAGCGGTCAATGAAGCAAAAAGAATGAGGTTTTACAGCTACGTTCTAAGAATATATAATTTATTTTCGACCAAAAATATTGGGTGTATCAACTTTATCAATTGTATGTTTACCTGTATGTGAAGTTGAGTCTTTCAAGATATTAAGACAATGAGAACGTCTCCTTAATTCCATTGGGAAATCGTTTAGACAATGCGATCGTCTAGCCGTACCAGACCAGACACGGAAGCACGAAGGGAATTCGGCTAGACACAGACATGACAATCTAACCCTTTACATTCGCTTAGATGTCTATTGTATTCCGAAGATCTTTACTTATTGATACGTCCTACGTATTCAGAGATGAAAGGGAAACGTATCCTATTTGCACACTTCACAGTTGGCTGCGAATTTCCTTTCAATGATGACATCGAATATTTAGTGAATGCTTTCAAAATGTTGGAACATTTTTACGGTTCGGTAACCGGTGAATGAAACCAATACTTTAATAGAAACCAATCATAGTTTCAAATTGTGAACGGATGAATTTTATTTTTCATTAATTAAAAACTGCAATGAAACAAACCATTCTCGTTATATCGTAATATGGGTTCGAAGCATTACTTTCGATTATGTGAGAGCATTTTGGAACTAGATGTTTATATCGTGTTACACACTGGCTTCATATCCAAGGAATCTCAATAATCCGAGGGATCTCGGGGCTAGGCGCAGAGGCACCAAAGTCAACAATTTATGGGATCTCCCATCCATCGTCACAGACGTCGTATTGTCCAATTGCATTCCTGCTATTTAGTCGGCTATCGAGAATTTACTGGCCGATTCAACTGTCTCTTCCTTATTAATTGCGATGAAAATAATGGACATGAATAAAGTCGTTTAGTATTCTAATTAAGATTTTCTACTAATATGTATTTGAGCTTAAAAATACTCTATCATGGTAGTATTTTGAAATTATGCCTCGGTGTCTAAAATAAGCTTGAGCGGAATCTGAAATAAAATCTCGTTGTAATATCGCGGTCATCGACTTAAACCCATCATCAATCCGATGAAATCATTCCTCGAATTCGATTGTTACAATTTCGAGCATCCTTTTACAATCTGCAAATCTGTTGTCTAAAGGCACGCCGATTTGGCATCGTTAGCCGACACCGCCTCCATTTAACCACAACCTGTTACCAGATACTTGTTATTGTAATTAATTTTGCATTACTACCTTTGCCAATTTCGCGTGAAACAATTCGGGGATACTTGCCCTGGGCGCGGGGTAAACAGCAATTAATCCTGGCAACACGATACGTTGGCAAGGGGCCGAAGGAGGGGTTTCTCCGATGGCAGATTGCTGCATAATCCCGCTGCATTTCTACTGCTTCCGATGCGAGGAGAGGGCGTGATGTGGGGGCCCTTTGAAAGGCCGTCACGCCATACGAGGGCTAATGTATTTTTCTTTCTTTCATTGTTTGTCCGAGTATCGATCTCGAATGGCTCGCCTTTAGTGATAATGGAAGCTAAAAGCACTTGATCGAAATCAGAAATACGAGTATTACGAAGTTTTACGAAACCAAGTTCAAAAAAAGCTTTATTTAGCTGGCACAAGAAAGCGTGTTTTTGTTTTCAATTGTGCCTAATTCTGAAACAATAATGCTCAAGTCTCATTGTTTAGACTTTTATTGTTGTTACTTAAATATACTTTTGTAATGACGGCTCTAAAATTAAAAAACTCCCGTGACGTCTGCGATGTTATAGAGTTTCCAGAGGCGACGGTGATTGCTTACTATCAGGCGACCCGTTTGCTTGTTAGCCACCTATGGCATCTATATATATAAAAGAAAGTCGTGTTATGTTACACTACTTATAACTCAAGAACGGCTTTACCGATATGGCTGAAAATTGGTGAGGAGGTAGCTTAGAGCCAGGAAACGCACATAGGATACTATTTATTTCTGTTAAATAAATTCGATAGCATTCAAGTGTGAATTGACATAAAACATCAGTCACTATAAAACGAGGTATAACAAAAAAGAATCAGACTTGGAATAACAAAACGACTTATTATACTCTTTGCGCAAATGACAGCTATGTAATGGACGTATGGATGACAATTTAACAGCTAAACAGATTTTGACGAAATTTGGTATGAAGGTAGCTTAAGCCCTAGGTAATATGTAGATTACTTTTTACCCCAGAAAATTGAACGGCTTTCCGCTATTCTTGCAGGACAGCGGGTGAAACCGCGGGGCGCAGCTAGTAAAAAATAAAACTTACCGAAGTTTTTGTTATAATTAAACACGGGAATACTCACGTAAAAATTAAGTCGTAATTAAGTCGTCTACTTATAACAAAAATGTGTGAAAACCACGTTCTTACCGAAGTTATAGAATAAGAAGACGAATGAATTGTGTAGCTGCATATGAATGGGTTTAAATGAACAAACCCCACACACACGTTCAACCAGTGCCTTCCAGTTCAGTCGATATCGCGTGAGGGGGACCAATATTTAGGGACCCCAACTAATGGTTTAGTTTTTTCAAACAGCCCCTTCTCATAACATTGTCTAATTTTGCTTCTTCACGCTCTCTGTCATTTGTAAAGCTGACTTGACATTTCCTAAAACGCGTTTTACTTCAAACGCTATTGAGCAACGATGTGGAACTCGAGAAGTTTGGAAAACTTTACGATTGCCTGCGTCTCCGTCTCTCCCCTTTTCGTCAGCCGAGAGAATCTCCGAGGTATTTCGTAATTACGCCGACGAAATACCGTTACAAATTAACATTAAACTAAAGAAATTGCCGCTTATCTCATATCTTTATGTACGTTAACTAGTTAGAACTGACAGATTTCGCATATAATTACTGAGCGTTTGAATAAATATTGGATATTTTAGAGTTGAATGTAAAAAATATAATATTGTAAGTTATCAAGTTAGTGTGAACGTCTTCAGTTAAAGTGTGAATTAGCTATTAGCAACCTTAGGTGCGTAATAAACCTATTTTATGCCATGAACTCTAAATGAGTGCAAAACTCTACAGACTATAGTCATGCTAATTCATCACCATTCAGTATAATTTATGCCATCCCTTGCTCCAGTTCGTGTTAATTATATTTATAACGTCTTTGTCGCTAGTTTTCTAGTTATTTATTCGTCTCAACGTGTAGTCTCGTCTCGAAGCCGTGATGTAAAGTTGTCATCAATATTTCATGTCGCCGGTAAGAGACCTAATTCGGGAGGCGCGTGCTACCTAAATGTGATGGTAATCTGCCCGTGTCGTGTTAACCAACCTGTTTACCACCGAAGCATTGCCTACCCCTGACTATTTATGGATTCAACGAGCAAATGTGTCAGTAAAGAAGATTCCTCCTGAGCACAGACTTTCTTAACATTCTTTGATGATTTTGGTTAAGATAAATTAACGAAATTAGTCATTATAACTTTCCAAGTTACCTCAATTAAATTCGACTCGAAATATCAGAAATAAAAATCGTATTTTAGTATCATCGGTATTGGATCTTCGACAATAAATCAGAAGGATGTCTGGCTGCGCTTGACCATTTTATTAAATTCCTCGTTTAAATACCCTCCGTGGCGATAAAGGCAAATGCTTCGATATTATCGCGATGTCTCCACACCTCGTCGACTCGCCCTGTCGTAATAAGTCCGCACTCCCCTCGCTCACCTCGATTTACACTGAATAAATGTTGTTAAGTTGTTATAGTTTCAATTCCATCAACCCAGGGAAATGTACGCGAGTTTAATTCTATTAAGTGTGTTCAATGAACGGAGTCTGATTTAAATTGCAGACCCAGAAAGGTATTATGAGTCGGAGCATTGATACCTGAAATGCCAAAACACCTAGTTACATATAATACAAATATGGAAATCTCGCTACAGCCGATTGCAATACCCAATAGTAAGGTTCAATTCACAATTCACAGATTGAATAGAACCCTGTCCGTTGTCGTCACTCAGGTAATGATTCCTAATTAAATAAAATGTGACTAGATAATTTAAATTAAACTAACCAAGAATATGATCAATGAAGGAAATGGAACGTTGCCAATTGAAAAGCGTGGAACCGAACCATTAAAATTACATTATTCTACTCAGAATTCGCAAATTATAATGACAACTAAAACCACAAGCTTGGCAACCACTCGGTTCTTGGCTACACCTACAATTTATGCGAAACCTTGAAGATATAGCTGAAGAACTGAAGAACAATTGTTGCGCAAATAGAATGATTGTGTAAGCATTATGCATCACTTTGTTCTTTGTAGAAGAAACCTCTGTTTAAATTTTAGGTCGCATTCATTTGCTTATAAATACATATAACATGCGTATACGAATTACGTCTAGACTTAATATTATGCTGCTATAATATAACTAGATTCAGCTCGTTTCTGGGTCATGTTGACGAATCTGTTTTCCTTCAACCAAAGTCTAACATCTTCAGAACTCTTCAAAGTTTTTGTCAATATTGATTTATGTGTAAGTCTCGATATTTTAACAAGCCCAGCGAAGGTATTCGGGGTCCCCTCGCGACGGCAGGTGCCACAGCCGGTTTAGGAAGCCAACATTGTCCCAATAAACGTAGAAGTTACGAGACCTGTTCCATTGCTGGGACCCTCTTTCTCCCGCTGCGAATCGCCATAAATACTTATTTATTATTGTTACTGCTTAGACCGTTACTCCTATTGCGATACGATGAAACTAATGAATGATATCCTCGTCTAGAATTGCAAAACTGTCAATATAATTGTCGGTATTATAATAATATCCAGAAGCTCTAATTAAATCAACGATAACATCTTGAATTTCAATTGTTTCCAAAACTACCAAAACGCTTTCACGATGTACACGACGGGCAGCAATAACAATAAACACAGCTTATCGTTGTCCATCGCGCTTATCATAATTATAACATTATTCTCTAAAAAGTATACGTAATTGTAACTAACGACAATATTAACGTCAGAGAGCGTTGGAAGAAAAAAGTTGAGGAAATACGATTATTGCTACAATCGTAGACCAATGTGAGCATTAACCTGATGTTTTCACTGAATTACGATACTGATTGCTGCTTATAGCTGTATTTATACGCTTATCAACATAATCTTTGTAAATTGTTAAAATTATTTTACTGGAATTCTTCAAATAAGTTACAAGCGTTCTCCGTAGATCATTTTGAAGATCATTATCATAGCTTACCATCAGGTGAGATGGTAGCCTATACAATACAATTATTTATCAGTAAACAAAGTAACACCGATAATCGTAATCTTTCCATGATCATAATATTATTTTACTCAATTGATAGATTGAATCATTATACTGATTTAAACTTGTTATACTTAGAAGTCATCGCAATAATTAACGATAATAAAGTTATTAGCTAGAATATAAAATAAATGGAGTATATTAAACAACCACAAGGTGTTGCGAAACATCTGGACAAGTAACAGCATAATATTTATTATGGAATACGATTATCCAAAAGGCTTGAATAGCAATTTTAATTGAAGCTGTATATCGCAATTGACTGAAACAATGTGCCAGTTGAAGCTGGTCGTAAAGTCTTGGCGTTGACAGCTATGTCAGTTGCTGTTGCGCTGCGCACGCGCTTACGCCTGCTGCATTTTGTCCTTTACTCACAACAGAATATATTAATGATGGCATGTGCATTGTGCAAGCAAAGGCACGCGACAGGGCATAGAAAGGTCTAACGTCGTCGACCTCAAACATCTGCTGTTTTGCATGAATAGATAATTCTACAAAATAGCGCCTGATAATAATAACCTTTGCTACCATATTTCTACCGTTTACAGAACTGCTTCGCAGTTTAATATCGTTTTATTCATGTATCTTGATGATATATTTATTAAGAAGCAAATTACTCATATTTTAAAAACAGTATAAATATTTCTGTTAAGTAGTAATGGGATAAAAATACTGGCTAAACTGTAAGATGGAAATGCTTAAAAAATAAACAGACTAACAAATCATTACGGCATCTGTCAGTCGAACTCATTAATTGAACGAATAAATTGAATAAAGATTGCAATTTAATTACTTGGCAATTCATAAAACATCCTTTATTTTGGATTTGAGCGGAATGACTGATACACCCCCAGCAGTTTGTTTGTAGGGTCCTCGAGCCTAATGTCCATTAGACACGGTACGAGCACAGCTGCTGAATAAAACAAAATTAAATCTTATGAAGCAAAATCCTGTACCGATTTTGATTATATCGGCGATATTGTAGTAGTGACAGGAAACTAAGGTCAACGGTTAAAAAGCATAATATTCGGGAATGGCTTATTAAGTTGTTTTTGTTTCCATTTCCAATAATGAGAGGGCAGCTGCGGCGCCGCAGGGGAGAAATGTCAGGCAGCGCCCGGTTATTATCTGAATGAGACAATGTGAACTTTTCATCCTGGTGTGAAGTTATTGTATTATTTGCTTTTGCTCTCTTATAAGGGCCATGCTGTCAAAATAAACATCGAAAACAAGGATAAATAATAATATAATCATCACCCACTTACGAGCGGTAATTAGAATACTAAGATATGAAACAAACTTAAAAGTTCTTTGAAAAATACATTAGCAACGTTGTTTTATAAATCCCAGGTGTAAGATATAATTCTTCACAAGCAAGGGGTGCTGGAAACGATAAAAACAGTTATGAAATTAAAGGCATATGGTGTGTTCTAAACCGGATACTGCGGTTCGAGGCGAATGTAAAAAGGCAATGAACCTCGCTCCATTATAACGAAGGCTTAAATTGTAAGCCTACACCCGGGAAAGGCTCCACATGAACAATAAAGGCAATCTGTTGAAAAACTGAAATCGATTACTTATTGCTACCGCTGCTACCGTCGAAATTGATTTATTCCTTGCATTAACCCGACAATGACGTAATTGAAGAGCTTGCACTTTTAAACTGGTTCGATATATCATAGTAACAATTCGATTTTATAGTGTTATGCCCCGGGAACGACATTAATATGCATCGGAGGCGCGTGCCGGGCGGTCAGGTGTTTCTTCTATGCGGTCTCGCAAGCTGCGCGCTCCGTAAATGGAAACGAGACTTGTGGATGGATTACGTCGATTACATCGCAATTATCCGTGCGAGCCGCGTCGACTGCTGCTACGTAACGTCTCGGAGCACTTTCGCGATCTTTGTTCGCAGCGACATTGACCTTGCCGCCTGCTTCGCAAGCCTTATATAACATTTTTCGGAGGCTCGCTGCCGCCGTTCTGTGTTCTTGCCATTGAACTTCATTCTTTTCGTGTAATGTTCGTAAACACGTGTCGAAGATTGCAGGGCCGATTTTGTTATCACTTACATGAGATGGCAGACTTACAAATACGAATCCTTTGTCAAGCTCCGCGTCGGCATGATCGTGTTGTAATCGTAACGCGATATTCGCATGCGCGATGCGATCGTTTTTATCGCTCGCCCCTGTCCTGACGAGCTACAGATGGCATTCACGATGCAGACTCGAGGTTTTTACTGTCTCACCGTCGCTACACTTGGACAGTTATGTCGCTGACTCTTTAGGAATTCAAAATTTTCTTCTCATGTAATGCTCGTGCTGATAGTGATCATCTACATACTAAAACTTTGTTTGAATCCGGTTCTTGTCATCACCTTGTTTGACTATGCGTTCCAAGCACTACAAACTAAGAGCACTCGACGTTCGAGCGTCGTAAGTCGTAACAGTTGCTAAGTAAAACTTTTTGTAGTCTGTTTTTTGACGGGATTTGTAGATAATCCCGCAGGTAACGCACGGTTGAATTTAAACTGGCAGTAATGGGTCTATTGTTTGATGTTTTAAATTAAGATTGTTGATAATGAGACCAACAAAGCGTGATGTATTTGTGTAGTGAAAGCTAAGGCGCAAATAACAATCATAAATAATTAAATACGCATTACTACTCAAAAAGGAATTTGCAGCATGATAATAAAATACCTATACTGATAGCGTAATGATTGCTAGCTAAGGACGTTGGCCCAAACATCTGAAACATCAATTATATTGAAGGGAAGTTAACCAATCTACCTCTCGACACTTGAGACGTCTCGCCGGATCATAACTTGAACCTAAGCAGGTTCTCTAGCAATTTCTTAATCGTATACCAAAAACATGTTATAGGTACATATTCCAAACCATTGTTAATATGGCTTTTCTTTTTTTACAGGTATGTGTCTATAAAATTAGAGGGTCTTTGCTTGCCTGTCATCCAAATTCTTCGGGCGTTATTAAAATGATGTAAGTGTTGAGTTTCAAAGGTTTGTTATGAATTCATGTGCATCTTTTATTCTATACTATCGTAAATCCATTTCAAAGAAAATTCTTGCTTTACTATAATTAACCCTATGAAGAGAGCAGGAAACGTGGTTTGGAATGGTGCCAGATATAATAACTAACGTTTACGAGCGCAACTTGTAGAATGACGACCACTAAGTCAAGTACGAGTATCTTAACTCTGGTGAATCCTACATTATTTAGGTTTTGAATCGAAATAATAACATAAAAAATAGACAAATAATAATATAGCTTGGACTTCAAGGCTCTTCGTACCTAGCGACGAGCCACGCAGTGGAGTTTTTCAGCTAGCAACAACAAAAAAGTACCCGTCGGTCGTCCGAGTCTTTGTACCAAAACCATCTAAACTAATCAAATTAGAACATGGTCTATGAAAAATTATATCGTGAAATCAATTTTACGCAAAATTGGTTTAACACCTAAAAGTTTCAATTGTACCTCACATGCTTCCCGATCCCGATAGCGTAAAAATAATTATATGTATGTACTATGATTAACAGCCTCCAGAATAATATCGGATGTTGGGAATCACGCGAGATATACTTTCATCTCATACTCGTATATCAACTTGGTAATGTTACGCAACAAATTTACCCTTATTGTATAATGTTTAACGATACGATTCGCTTGGCTTGATAGATGCCCGTAATCGAAATGGATAGTCGAGATGTCGAGCTACATACTATCACGCGATTGCTAACTTGGCTCACGTAGAGCTGAGCAAAAACTGATCCAGAACAGTACCGTGGGAAGTTATCTATAAACATTGGAAGCAGCCTTGCATCGCATTCGCTAATGGTGATCGATCATGAAATTCTTCGGTATAATTATTGCCACCAATAAAAATGTTTGCTACCAAAGTTTCTAAAGAAACGCGATACTTTTGGTACACTTCGCAGAAATCGTAAAGAAAATTTAGTCTGGCAAAATGTTTCCCAGGAGCTCCCATTACAAACGCTTTTTGCTCTCGTTTTATGGCCTTTTCAATAACACAGGCCCATAAAAAGCGTTACTAAACGATAACTAAGCACCAGTAATTTGTTGATATGCATCGATGTTAGACCGCAAGTTGTGGGAGCGTTTCGGACAGATACGGAAGAACGATCCGCGGATCATACGAGGGTACGGCAAATGGCAAAGCCCTAGGGCGTTCTCCCCTCTCCGACAAAGCTAAATTCTCATTTGCATAAGCCATAAGAGATGTTGTTCGCGAAGGGGACTGATTAGCTCGCAGCTGAATTTGTATAAACCATTGCGAAAACTAATCATTTTGCACGTGAGCTCAATCAGCAGAATTTTACAGCAATCGCAGAGTTTTAATCTAGCTAGAACCACTTTTCTTTATCGTGTTAAATTCAAAAGGAAGTGCCAGCTCATAATTATGAAATATGATGCGAACTTCCTTCCTCGGTTTTCGCTTGCGCATCATGTATCAAGTTGCCCTCTCGTTTCGAATCACTGGAGCCGAGAGCGTCTTTGCAAACTCTCGTACTCCCCGTTGGGCAACATTTAGGCGGAATTAAGTGCGCTTAATCATCGGCGCGAGCGATGGCCCGGGGAGCACAATTTTAGCCACGGAACCCGCATTCATTATACTCCCATAGTTTTTTACGATCAGCTCCTGCTTTATTTCAGTTAGTCAGACTGCACTTACCGCAACGCCCCGACGGAACAAGTTAATGTGCTCTTAAATACAGTAGTTTGGCGCGAGACAAAGAACTTCACTGCACTTTGCATGTTCCAAATTATGCCAAATCGTGAGGCAAGGTATCGGGTTTACATGACGGTTTGCAAATACCCCGAGACACAAGTAGTCAACAAATGATATGAAATGTATTATGAAACACTAGCTGCGCCCTGCGGTTTCTTCCGCTATCCTACAGAAAACTGTTACATTTTTCGGGTTTAAAAAGTAGCTAGGTATGTGTTATTCCAGGATATAAGCTACCTCTATAACAAATTTCAACCAGATCTGTACAGCCGTTTTTGTGTTATTGGGAAACATTACACAAACTTTCTCATGTAAACGTATTAGTAGGAAGTAGGACTAGGATTGTTTTCCATTCTCGGATATTTCTTTTACTGAAAATGCGACTATACCATGAATCAAATGACCTGGTTGAATAATAAAATAGCTCTATAATAAACATCAGCAAAACTCACACCCTGGTTCATGAATTTGTAATGGCTTCGAAGTAACGAACGATGCAACGTTTTTTGTGCTGGGTGAAAATCTTGATTATACCTATTTGGCGAGAAAATTATACATTGAAAAACACAAAAATGCAAGCATCAAAATATTCCACCGTCTAGTGCCTTCGTTAAACAACCTGTTGTTTATTTTCAATAACACTTAACGAACTTCGTATGTCATAACAGTTGCATCGACATTCTCGTTTCCGACAGCGTCAACGCCCACCTTTTAAGCTCGGGGGCTTCTGTTATTTTTCTCATAAAATACGAGGCCAGCACCAAAGTGCGTGTTCTTTTGTGGCTGTTTTCTTCACAATGGGCCGGTTTCATTATGCAGGGGAAAAAGGAACTAAACAGATGTACGGCGCTGGTGCATTCGCCGTTCGAACAATAGTCACGAACAGCGCGATCGATCGCTGTCGTCTTTTGTGCGGCGAAGACTCCAGTGACACGCGGCCCTGCAGCTGGTGCCACACTACATTAGTTCCGTCGCTCCGTTCCGTCTGCAGCTTCTTCGGAAATCTTATCGATTCCACTGTCACGACTCGCCCGCAGCCGACGTTGTCTCGAACAATGCTCGTTAGGTAATTGTCTTCTCTGATACCAAAACAGTCGCAAATACAATAGAGAACACGGAAGTGGTTTCCATAACATAACGGTGTAAGTATTTTAATACAATGACGAGTAACACTGCAAGCTCAGAAAAACAGAAACTCGTGACCGCAGGGTAGTATGCAAGCGATTCAGAGGTCATGTTATTCCGGCCAATCTTGGCAAGAAAAAGTGTGGGCTCCCGGCTGACGCGGAGCGCTGCGGCGGCGGTGGCGGTCGCGTGCGTGCGCGCCCGCAGCGTACGGACGCGGTGGAATTATGTGCACTTACCGCAGCCCGCCATTAGCAGCTTGAGCCTCGCGTGTTCTGTCATGGGCGACTGTTCCGGGCTTTACAATTTAAAAAAGTTTATACTTCATGTCAAACTTAATCTTGAAAAAGTAAAGTTTCTAATTTTGGAACTTAATCAGGCAAATCATTGAGTCGGAACAAAAAAAAACAACGGGCTCGCTTACAGAGTAATCGATTGGCATCGCACGATCAAGTTACACAATTAACGAACCCTTGAAAGATTCAAATTAAACTCTCTCGCAAGTCAGTCTTTCACTTAGTACAAATACAAAGCGCATCTACCATTAGGCTTACCGAAGATTTTTAATTAAAACATTTCGCCGAGGAAACCTCGCCACAAAAGAAAAAGGCCAATGGTAACTGAAAAGAAAAAAACTTTACCCCTGCTTTTCATCCCTTAATCTGGTAATTGTCGGCGAATTTTTTTGTACATCGAAAGAAAAAACTTACCCTTTGTAGAGTTTACCCTCGCACGTGTACCGTCGAATCTTTTTAACCAATCGTAAACGTGAATGTCGGGACTAAATTGTATGACGAAATACTGTTATCTGAGAGCTCCATCAGTGCTTACAAGCTTGAAAATCATTCTGGCGTTATCTATCTCGATCTGGGTGATGAATAATGAACACATGCTAAAAAATAATGCACTGCAGAAAGTTTGGACGGTCAAATATTTATCCCGAGGTCACCCTAAACTTCAATTGAGCGTCGGAAAACGAGACGATTCTGTTAATAGGATTGTAATTAAGAAAAACGGGGGTGAAGTGCCAACAAAGGAGGGGAACGCAGGTGCGACGCTAAGGGCGTAACCTTTAACAACAGCTGTTCGATTCTATGGAGGAAATGGCTACACGCCCGATCGAACCGATGAAAAATAAGACGAATGGATTTAATCTACTCCCACATTATAAATTAACCGGGAGGCACAAATGCTATTTTATATCGTCGTTAAAGCACATAAAATAGGTACTAAGTCGGCAGCTGGTCGTGGCACGATGCCTCGTGGTTAATGTTTCTAAAGGGCAACCTGCAGCGGTCGCAAAATGTTTACACAAGTCCTAAGAGTAGTTGTAATAACACACCGCAGCGTTAATGGGACTAATGCTATGGGATCCCGTGCGCTGGCCGCCTGAAGCCATTTGAATATTAATATCCACTCGAATTCGTTTAGGCGTATATCGCCACTCGCATCCATTACCCGTTATCTATCTTCTATCTATATCTATATCTATATCTATCTATCTATATCTATATCTATCTATCTATATATATATAAAAATGAAACCCGTTTTCCTTGGTCACGGCCTCACGCGTGAATGGCTGGACCGATTTCACTAATTATTTTTTTGTTGTATTTGTTATTATTAGGAAAAGGTTCTTACGGAAAAAAATATTAAGAAAATCGCTCAGAAATATTGAAAAACCCTAAAAACAGCCCTTTTCTTTTTCCCATACAAACGTTTTCTAACTAAAACGAGCTTTATTGCTATTGTATAAAGTTCATATTGAATTGCAAGCACTCACTGTTGTTTAAGCAATGTAGGTATGTTCCTAACGTCCAAGAGTCAATTTGCACTTTATTACCTCTGTACAAAGTTCAAATTCAATCATATCTATCAAAACCAAGGAATTTTAAAATTTCGAAGGATTTGACTCCAAGTCATATCAAATTAAAAAAAAGTTGAAACAACAACAAACTGTCAATGTCAGTGTTTTTTTTTTCATGGATGAGTTTGCTTTTGTCAACTGATACACGAAACAAATTCGTACCTATAATTGTAACATATATATTTTAAGTATAAAATTGTAAATAGTGTTTTGTGCAGTGTTTATATTTAATTAGGCAGTACCATAGAGAAGTACTGTATGGCAGTACGAAGTCTGCCGGGTCAGCTGGTGGGGTTATAAATATTCTGCTGTAATGATGGTGGTCGCAGTCCCAATAATGTGTTAATGTTGTTTGAGCAATCTCTACTGGTCATTATCATAATTGCCATACTGATTGAATACGCAAAAAAATAAACGATAAAACTTAATGCAATGAATTAAAGTCATTGAACCATCAAGTTTCCTTGATCGTATTTCTCAAATGATACTTATCTGACATATTGCCACCGAGGAATTCTTTTCCCATTTTACGGAATTTCTGACAAACACGCGGCTACAATTTACGATAAAGGCCGACCATCCTTCACTTCTTCTTGGGACTTCAAAATCCTTTGATAAATTACTATTTCATCTCTGGATTTCGAATTTTGTGCGAACTTGTTTCACCCTCGCTTTTCGATATCTCGGGATTCTCAGGGGTCTGAATATTTTCTCGCTGCTTTGGTGGGAACAGTAATCCACGGGCCAGAGCCGGACATTTTACGTCAGGGATTTTTAATTTGGTGGCCGCCTGCTGCGTACGGATTATCAAGCCGGGAGGCTCGCAATTAGTCGTCGTGTTGAGGTCGCTCGCAGTCCGCCGCCCGCCGACTTTTCGAGGATTAACCAGCAACTGTGCGCAGAACCTTAAATCATTTATTCAAATCGTCCTGACTTGGTGCTTTACATCTTTATTTATTTACAAAGTTCGTTTGATATCTTCAGTCTCATTGAATTTAAAGTAACTTTTTTTAAGATGACAGGAGTTTCCGAATCTGAGTATCTTGTTTGAATATTTTTGATGGTTGCATACAAGTCCAAGTTTTACATCTAAGTCATCTAGAGGCTAAAATGCAAAGGTAGGTCCATAATTCAAAGTCTGAACAAAATTATATACCTATTCTAAAAGTAATAACGAAATTTCGCCTTGGGAGTTGCAATTTTAGAAAAGGAATTTATAATTTAACCCAAACAATTTGAAGTGTACAAACAACCAAAAACAATATCCGTTTATCCAACACCCCTACTTTCCTGCCCTTTGTCATAGGGATGTGCCTTACCTTTGCAGAATATCGATAAAATAATTACGTTTGATATATTAAATTTTTTATTGGATTCTGTATCGCGGTAAAACTCTAAAATTTTATCAATTTCTACTCGACATTATGTTTTTTAAAAACGTATACATTAAAAAATACAATAAATATACTTGATTGTAAAAATGTGCAACTCTTTATAGTTTGAATTTCAGAAACAATATTTTTAAACATAACCGTTGTAGCGTAAACCAATTTTGGCTGTCATTTCCACACGAACGTGAATTTGAACATGAAACAGCGTCGCCTCATGGGAACATTGAGGCTGGTCCTCGTTTTGTTTGTTTTGCACAGTTGTGACGTTGCAACTGGATTATGAGATGATCCTGGACTCTTTCGATTATTGTATTACGGTTGGGCGATCTCGTCGTTTTGCCGAATGAATTGGCCGCGCTCCAAGCGAAACTGCTCGGTGTATCCAGTGGTAATTGACATATTTGCCTGAAAGCTCTTCGCTTCTCTCTATCTTTGTTAGCCATTTTGAAATGAAATGCTTCCTGATTTGTCTTGTCATCAGATGTTACAATTATTTTCTTTGTAAGTTTTTAACGAGTATTGTTGTTGGCATTGGTTTATTTTATCTCTTTCACTATATGGTTACATTTCACATGTCTAAAGGTCTGTTATGCTGTTTCTCATTATGATCTAAGTGATATGATCGCCAGACCTTATGTTGATGCCACCCATCCGCCGTTTCCGTTCGCAAACATTCGCAGCTACAATACGGTCATGTGTTCAAATACTAGTTTTTACGGCTGACACGTCACTCATTCATCACGATAACGTAGGTACATAGTATGTATACTTGTATTGCTGTAGTGCTAGTACAATGGTTATGGTAATCGTGTCGAGATTGCGATTAACAATAATAGGCTCGGTCGGCCGTGCGTAGTGCGAGTACTGGATCGATACGCGACCATCTGGCGGTTCTTGGGATGCGAACTTGCTGACATGTTTTTTTTGTTTATATATAGTGATCTTAGTTTAACATTCATTGAAGGTTTTTTGGTCATTGTTACTAATAGGTCAATGACTTCTATTTGACTATGGAAACTTGAGTTTGAGACATTCTATTATAATTAACTTATGGGTTTGAAACTATAGTCGGAATATCCGACTTAATACGTGAGTACTCTCGTGTTAGTTATAGGTAAGTCAGTGTTAGCAATATTGTTTTGTCCCTTTTGTGATGTTGTCGTGTTGTTATGGTTATTCTTTAATTTCAGACAGATTCTATGGATTTTTGTATTTTGGATTTACAATTACAAAATGTTGTTGTCGTTAATTTGGAAACTCTCTTTCCGCAAAATAATTCCGTAACTAATGGTTGAAACGATAAAACTTTTCGTGACACATTTCCAAAGTTTAAAACTGTGCTTAATTTTCGCACACAATAAAGTAATCCCCCGATATACCATCGCGCTTGCTAGAGCTCAATATTGCATTAATGAGGCCTCCAACAATGACATTTAATTCTCTGCTCAAAGAGTCGAAATTTGATGGAAACATTGCAATATTAACTGCCTTATTCCTAACGAATAAGTTTCAAAATTGCTGGAATACGCAATTATGCAGAATTTCTGACGGAACTTTTCATACCATTGTCAACCTTCTAATGGCGAAGGCATAAGGTTCAATATCCCGGTCGAAAGTATTATTGCAAAAGGGTGGCTCACAAGACGGGGGTGGACTTCTGACACGTGCACACGCATTTTGCGTATTACCTAAATAAATAGCAGTACTCCAAGCCTTGTTTGTGTTTTGAGGTTCTCACGAATTTGTCTTCGTTAATTTTAAATTATTGAGTGGGGAACTCACAAAATAACAGCGGTAAAACTACGACCGCCGGAGGGCTTTTATAATAGCCTTCAAATTGGTACCTATGTAGTTATGAACAAAATAAGTTTTATTTTCTGTAGACGGACACAAAATTGATAATAATACTACAAGACAAAGTTTTAAATATCTTTGCTGCACCATAAAGACGTCACCGCAGATTCTTTTAACTTTAAATTTACAGATTCATAAAATTGAATATTACAATCGTCTTTTCAATTCTAAACATCAAAATCTTGATCTTTTAATAACTATTATTTGTTTATATTTGCGATTTACACAGGCGTTCTGCAAAATAAATGGTCTCTGTGATACACTATTCCACGCCTTTATTGCTTTTGTTACTAAAAAGAAAAACTATGATCCTTGTTATAAGCTTTCTTTTTATTTGGGTGTCTTCGAGCCGAGAGTAAATCGGTTTCTTTTGAACAAGCGTGCTCCATCGTCGATCGCAACATTGCTCACAATCAGCCCCCCTAGCCGAGTTTCAATTCTATAATCAAAAAACGCTATAGAAAACTGGGAAAATATATTTATATTATATTTATAGATTCCATGTTGTATGACAGAAATGTTATTCCTAAACATTTTCCTAGTTTTCTATAGCTTTTCGATTATAAAATTAAAAGCGATGGCTGTCAACAAAAGGCTATCAATGAATAGAAAATAAATCTTGTTAATCAGGTGCATTCATTATACCTAATCCAATTTTGTCCCGCTGGTCATTTCTACTGCACCATAGCGCACTGGACCATAAGCATAGAATTTACATAATCCCGTGTTTGAGTGCGCACGTGTTCAAATGCCACGCGTCTAATTCACAGCAACCCTTTGATGCGTCCTTTGTTGAGATATGATGTAATGAATTTGATTTTATTCGGGCTTTATTGCGCGAATGTCGGTCGCGAATCGGGCGAGGGTTGCAGCGATCGATACAGTGCTGTCCCGGGACAAACATAGTAGGTAGTTTTGGAACGAGGTCGTTTGGAAACCGCCTGTATATTTGTGATTCCTAAAATGAATGCTAGAATATTTAACCCAGTATTTAAAGCATGTATACTAGTTCTTACAAAAATAAGCACTAAAGTTCTATTAAACTGAAGAGGAAACCTATAAATTCTCAGCAGTGGGTGGAAAACGACCTATGACGATAATGATGAAGGAATCAAATGACTCAGCAAGATAGAATAGATAAATTCTTTATTGTAGCTAGCAAGTTGTTGTTATAGCAAGTAGCAAGCTGAACAAAACCATTTTACCACAGCCTACAATCATCATCATCATCAGCCTATGTAATGTTTGTCCACTGCTGGACATAAGCCTCTCCTAACGAACGCCACAAGGCACGATTTTCTGCCTCACGCATCCACTTGTTCCCTTACGCAAGTCGTCGCTCCACCTGGCCGCAGGGCGCCCTACTCTACGTTTGCCGATCCGTGGTCTCCACTCTAGACCCCGTCTACCCCAACGGTCTGACTACAATACAACTATCTAAGTACTGAAGCAAGTAATTACGTGTAAAACGTTCAATCTGTTAAGTTTTCTGATTTTGATGTCTGAGTACATATTCCTGGAATGACTGAGTCAAGCCAAAGGTACCTCGGATGAAAAAAATGGAGCTAAATCAATCATATTTGCTAATCTTCGCTTCACGAGATTAAAAAATCTTTCTCATCAAACCGAGATTATGGCAGACGGACCGATCCATCAGACCTTTGAAACGATTGACGACTTTCAAATAGCAACACGTTGCAGTTGCAATAGAAAGCTGCGTAAATCGCCACGTCCTTGGCAACGTTTCGTAATATGTAATTGTCTAGTAACTCTTGTGTATACTGTGTTTGGGGCAATCGTCCGTGGCGGCTGCGAGGGGTGCGCCCCACCCGGTGCGTTCACACACCGCCCCTCCGACACCCTTGATAGAAAACTTGCCCTCAATCCGCTGGAAGAGCTTGGAGACTAAAACCAGCTTTTATTCTTCTTTCAATTTCTCAGGTATACTCGTACATCTTATTTATAAACCGGGTTAAATGATCTGATAAAAGCACTGGATTAAGCTTCATTCATGGCCATGGGAAACTTAGGGGACAGCATCTCGGTTGAGAGAAACCGGGCTAGTCCACTAAATATTCCCATGTTTTTGAGAGACTTACCTTTGTAAAGGCCACCTGTCTAAAAGGCTGATCAGTGTTTTGCGTCTGTATTCATCGAAAACTAGCTGCGCCCTGCGGTTTCACCAGCGTTTTCCTGTATAAAGTAGCCTATGTCTTTATCCAGACCATGAAGGACCTTCATTAAAATTTCATGTAAATCTGTTCAGCCGTTTCAGCGTTCATTAGTAACAAACACACATACTTTCACCTTTAAAATATTAGTAAGATGAGCACTATCTAAATACTTATCGTTGCGAGTATGGAAATATAAATCTCTACACTGATTCATATATTCCAGTTAGATAACAATTATGAGACGTATCCAGTAGCATCTGACATCATTGATCCTCCCTCGTTCTCGTATATTGGGTTACTAGGGCTGGGCACAGTGAACCACAGTAATCTAACTGAGTAGTGGTAGGGCTCTTTTGCAGAGCCTGCCTGGGGAAGTACCACACCATTGCCAGTTATTCCACCGCCAAGCAGTAATGTGCAAACATTACTGTGTTCCGGTTGGAAGGGCATTGTTTCCAGTGAAATTACAGGGCAAATGGGAGATTAATCAACTTATATCTCAGGGTGACGAGCGCAGTGCTGTGCCGCGCAGGGTTTTGAATTCTGCGAGTTCAAAATTCTGGGTGGCGCAGACCTGTTAAGGGCAAACGTGACGTTTAACATCAGGCGAGCGATTTGCTCGTTTCGTCACTTAATCACATAAAAAAAAAAAAAAAAAAAAAAAAAAAAAAAAACTACAACAGTTTGCATGCACTTTGACCGTGAGACCATTTTCTAGTCACTTTGGTTTTACAATGACTCTTGTTGATGTTGATCTACTGACACTCAAGCATTGTTTTTTTTTTCTGGTTTTATTGGGAAGTTTTCGGTGGTGTTGTAAAGCTATAGGAGGTCGTATTCTCACTTAATGCCCTAATGTATTTGGATGTTGTTTCGGTCTCTTATCACAATAAAAATAAACTTTTTCAATTGAATCTCCCTATAAATATTTTCTGTCCTAGAGCCAACATTTGAAAGGACATTGTCCAAAGTCGGCTTGGCGTGAACAGGATGCTCATAAAAAAATGATTTTGTCGATAATTCTTTTATTTTTTTTAAATAATTATTCTCGTATGTTTTTGTATCAAGGTGAACAGAAAAAAAGTAGATTTAATTAGTATTTATACTGAGTAAACCCACAGAAGAAATAGTAGTTTAAAGTAGTAAACGGAACTGTAGGTTTAAAATCTTGTGTTGCCATTGAAAATTATTTTATTTTATATCGTTGATCTATTTTATATCGATTATTATTATTCGATATTTGGTACAGAATATTATGATGAATGATGTCGACCGCGTCGCATCCGATGATGGCGATCTTGGCAATCTGGCGTGTGCTCGTAAATGGTGAACTTCGTCTTGAACACCCGGTCCCAAGTCTTGTAACTTACTGGAATGTCTATCAGGCATTTTACGTTTCCGCACTTGTCTTATGCATATTGCACCGCTAACCGATTCAATTGGACAATTTTTAACTTGATGTTTTTATCACATGAACCGAGGATTACTCTCTAGGTTGTATTTATTTCATAATATCTATGAAAACACAGAAACGAAATCGAAATCGATTAGTTTATCGATTTTTTTTTTGTAGTATGGCAACTCCGCATCCGTCATGTCCTGTTCAGGTAACGTCAAATTGTTTTCATCTGTCGTCTCTCTCGACTCTCGACGTTCTGGTCTGGATTGTTTGTGATTGTGTATTGTGGAAGTTCGTACTTGTTTTGGACAATGGATTCTGATAACGACCCTTGCTTCCCTATGGACTCCGACTTTACCTCCGCTCACAATGACCCTGGCCCGCCTATTGACACTGATGCCGCCGTTCACCATGACACTGGCACTCCTTTGGACTCCGATATCTTCCCTCATGTCAAACCTGGCTCGTTAATGTCAAATTATATGTACCAAAAAGATACATATTCCCTGCACAAGCATAGGAACCTAATAAAACCATTTGTAATTGATTGTACAGACTATTGGAACAGCTTAATTATTCTGTTCACACACCTGCATGCCGAGAGGAAGGTGAAACTCAGTTATCAACACTTGCAGCTAACCAGTCAAGAACTGTAACAATATAGGCTGCAAAACATTATTGCTGCAATTGCATTGTGGGCCGAAAGACTGTGGGTTGCTGCGCTCACATTATGACCGTCATTTGGTACTTAAGCTGGGCCAGGTACGAAGACAACATAAATCCACCTGCCCAGTTTCTGGATACTGTTTTAATTACATATGATTCTGATTAGAAATAAAAATAAGCTTGTTTTATTTCAAAAGCTCTCCGCTGACCATGATGTTTTACATGTAGGAAAGAGGTCTCTTACCAAACCTTTGCTACAAAGTTATTATAATATTTTGTTAGCCACTGACATAAGGTACTTGGCCTATGTAATAATTATACCAAAACTCACTGTTCACTCTAAGCCAAAATCCCCTTACAAGTGGACATTGTCCTTTTCTTAAAAATCTAATCCAGTGTGTATACAGTTGCCTAACTGGATGCACTTACATTCTGTGTCACGTTGCCGCAGGGGAGCGCAGGGCGGGGCCATCTGATAATATCGACTTTTCTGCCGCTATTGATCATTTGCCGTTGATTGATAGTTTTTAATTAAAACGATAACGACTCACATTGTTTTTTATGACGTGTTATGGGGGAATAAGGACGAGTAAGTTTTCATTTTTTTTCTGGGAAAAATAAATTTAATAAATTAAAATAAGTTTTGAACAGTGTCACAAAATCAATAATAGAACTATAAGTAGTGACAAAACTCGCTACGTCGTCGCAATAACGTTACTTTTAGCACGCACAATAAAGTGAAACTAATCGTCATAAGATAAATACCTGCAGGCGTTATAACCGCGCGTGCTGATTTTCATCTATCGCATTAATACACGCGAAAGCTTTTACAGAAACATTCTGTCACTTTCGCACTCGTTATTTAATGAAAACCTCATGCAAGCGCTAGCTTGTGCCCAACTTGCCCTCGTTAAGAAAGGCACAACTCGCATTCTGGTCGAAGGCAATATATTCCCGATGCTTCATGTGTAGTAATAACGGACTCGTTCCTAGGCTTTATGGTTCAAATTACTGTTATAACCGGTCATTATGCGAGGGTAGCACAATCGATGCCGTCGACTCGTGCTTGACTCTTTAATTAACCCTTCAAATATGTATGCGACCTCGAGTATGCACCCTCGTGTTGCAAAAATTATAATGCTCTTCATTAACATCCTTAAACCGACTGTGTTTTATGCTCACTGGAGAAATACGCATAAAATTAGCTAAAATAGTGATTTTATTTCGAATATTTTTTTAATCTGCTATTAAATTACGTCCTTATCATTAAAACTTTGCATTTACTTCAAGAAGAGCCCATCGTTAAAATATATCTCGCCGTAAAGCTTGTATTTCAACCTAAAATAAATCTCAATAACTGTTTTTAAACTTCAAAACTGGCGTTAATCACTTAAGACCCAGCTGTTGAAGGAAATCTCTCAAAGGAGAGCTCGCCATCTAAAAGCTAAGCCACAATGACAAGACACTGTTGCTTGAATCCAGCGCTTTAAATTACGCTCAAACCACAGAACAACCTACTTTGATTCTTATTCCCATATTGTAAAGATGAAACTTGTCTGGTGAGCAATTCAATCAATTCAGTAGCCGAGATTTAGGGGTGGTTACTTGCCTTAATTTGTCTACGAAATTTCAAAGCAGGTACTACGTATTTATGAGAAAACTTTCCAGTCCTGCTACCTTTAAAGATACTGTTCTGCATACTGATGTTATCGCTATCAACTCTTTTCGGCCATTTTGAAAGGAGTCGCTCTTAAAATTCCCAGCGCGCAATTAAAACGACCGCGGACATAAAATCCAACTGCCATCACTTGACCGGTGCCTTAGGTATTAAATTAAGTCCAAAAAATTAACTCCAAACCTGATTTACTGTCCCAAAAAAATCTAAAACGCCGCGAGTTAAAATCGATGCGGGCAGTGCCTCTTGGGATATTTGGTGCAAAAGGAATAAAGAGGCAACCCTAATCCTTGGATGCAAGGGTCTGAAGCGCAAGGGACTGTACAGTTATCGATCTCTGAATAAATTTAACTTTCTTTGACAAGCGCAAGCAGGTTAGGTAGGAAATAGATGTTGACGAATTGTCTTTTAGTTGATGACCGAACAGACGACAGCTGTTCGGATCGGACGTCCTAGTCCCAAGACATGTAATTTTATACCTGGAGAGTTCAACTGAAGAAAGAACTCTGCCATGGTTTTGACGCGAATGTCTTTTTTCCTTTTTTGTTTCTGATGTTTAGTTTATTACCTTATTTTTTATATATTTTGGTGTGAAACAAATATCTTTCTTTCTCTCACCTTTCGGAGGCCAAGACTCATTTTGCATTGCTACCTTAATCACAGCCTCAGCTTCAATTATCCAATACGGTATACGGCTAATGAAAACGAAACTGCAAAAGCAATTTAGGTTAAAAAGTATAGCAAAGTAGGAGCTCAATCACTGTCTTCCAACTCCAGTGCGGAGCAAGGGTCTGATTGCTCATTAATCACAGGGGCCGTAATTACCGCGCCGGCGCACTGCGATGGAGGTAATTTGATTTTAGAGCTAAGAAATACGTAATGCAACCTGACTACAATAGCTTTACTTTATGTGTTGCTTTTGCCAAGAAGCCGCATCATAGTAATGCTCGAACAGTAGTTCTATGTCATTTGAGCGATGACGGTGGTCAACATGGTGATCAGTGGTAATTTTCTAGTTTAATTACTTTACTTCAATATGACCGACAATTTTATTGTCTTCCGTAGTAAATAGTTAACTAGGTTCCGCAGTCACTGTACGTTGCGTTCGTATCAAATTACAGATGACCTTATAAATTAGGTCATGGTTGCGAAACATCGCAGAGTAGACAAACATAGCCAGCGTCGAAAAGCTTTTCCGTTCGGCTCAATATAAGGAAAAGTTTGCTAAACTGATGGCCAACCTTCTGTAGTAGAGTGGTACCAGATGATAATAAGTATAAATAAAGACAATGTAAGCAGTGTCTTCAGGACTTAACATAGTGGTCATAGTCACGCACGCCTTATCGAGACTCGATTCATAACTGTCAGGAATATTAATGAATAGTCCTGACCCTTAGATGTAGGGAATCGCTGAGGTTATCCTAAATGTGTCGAGACTCGAGACACCAAAGATGAGTTAGGACTGTGCTCATTATCACCAGTATGACAGGCTGGTTCATCACTCATTTATGCGTAGTTTGAAGTCAACAAATAGCTGTTGTTCTTCGAATTAATCAATTATTAGAACTTGCAAAATACTCGTAACTCATGTCTACATTAACACGAAGAATTTTAGTAATTTCTAAAGTTAAGGGGTTCAATTCAATACATACAAAAATTTCACCTGAAGTATTTTGTGTTTTGTTTCCTGCCAATTAATATCCAAATCTACCTTTTTATTATATTATTTTTATAATACATAGTTTAAATAAACCAAGCTTGTAAACCTAACTTAAAAAGATAACACATAATAAATTTCGTCCTGTTACGATTAAATTAAAACTTTAAACTAGTTGGGTTAGCTAGATGTAATACTGTAATACTGTGATCAAAATAGCTGCAAGAAGCGCGAGTTTCCAATTTGTGGTTTGGGGGATATCGTCTCCTATAACTAACTAATGCTTTCAGCTCATTAGTCGGCGTACTGTTACCGGCTTATTTATTTAATTAAAACTGAATGTGAAGCTAAATAATGGAGTAGCACGAAATTGGCTGATAAAGCTGAATTTCCGTTGACGGTTTTGCTTGTTATAGACAGACGTGGATGCCAAGAGCTAATTACCTCGATGGAAGGTAGTAGGAGTATATCGTTATAAAATACATCATCAGATATATCGAGTTCTCGACAACTTTGCTATGACAATGTAATCATTATAATTGTTATTACATTGTCGTAGCAAAGTTATCGATTGCATAATTGGTACCGAATATACAAGCAGATAAACAAACATACAGACATATTCCCTTGCTAATTATATAACAAAACACACAGACAGTTAAGAAAGCAAGGTAATAATAACTTGTTTTTTACACTCCATTGAATCTCAATAGTTTGATAAATACCCATACACCGCTATTGTAAGGGCGCCGTGTTTCGGTCATCACTTCATCAGTCGCACCTGCCTCAAAACCGGACACCATAAATTATATAAGAGTCAAACTTGTATTCTCCCCATCATCCCTTTAGTTGTCTGGACTCATGGACTGTACTCGTGGCACTCGTGCCATGCCGTTGCTTTTATATGATCAATTGGCCAACCCTTGACGAATCTACCTCTAAAGAAATAATAAGCTACCTATCTGCTTTCATCCGATGGCCAGATTTGAAATTGATGCTCTCTACGTAGAGCTTGTATTTTACCTCCTTACACATTCATTTTAGTTTTATGATCGCTGCAGCAGTTTCCTTCATTCATCAAATACGATGCACCTTTTGGACATAATTCTGTCCGTGCTTGTGAATAAACGACTTCCTTCCCCAACCGTTTGAAAGTTCAAACCGTTCTAAAATTAGTTGAACAACTAATGATTTCGTTAGCGGCATATATCAAGCTCGAAATGTATTTGATCACGATAGAAATAGGAAGGCTATAAATTGCTGCCTACAAAGACACCGGACAAGACAAATGTACTTACAAATAAATACAATGTTTCAACAGCATGGACATTGGACACTCGATAAAGCAGGCTCAAAGTTGAAACTAATAGGAGTAAAGCCGATGAAATAAATTAGACCTCTGAATGCAAGCAATAGAAAAATTACGAAAAGATCTTATTACGTATCGTTTATCGAAATAAAACCAAAACTTATAAAAATATTCAACGCAAGAAATTGCCTTACTGTTACCAGTGTTACCACATATCCCGAGAAATACAAGGTGTTAATACGTGGCAATGCTATAAGTGGCTTGTTACTAGAAACACTACAACAGGAAACGGTCTTACGCTATCTTGCGCAGGTATTATGTGGATTAACGGGAGACCGGCCACTCGCCTTTGTTTATGTGGGTCTGTGCGGTGAATCCGTCGACACTCGGGACCTGTCGCGATAATACTCTCATTGTGTAAACGAGAAACTTGGTCTTTTATTTTTATGCTAGCACTTCCCACGGATACGCGCCGCGAGCGCCCGGCGCGGCGCCACCAGTCAACGGTTGATACTGCTTAGAATGTAACAGCGGGGTGCTGCATGGCGTCATTAGTTCGAATAAATAGAAATAGTGTTAAGGTGAAGTTACAGATAAACAGGGGTTAACTTGAACGTGCTCAGTGGTTCAAGGTGCAAGTGCTACAGCTTGTCTCCACTTGGCTCGTCTACAAAGTCTGAAGATTAGAGTATGATTCTTAAAATGTTCATTAACCTCATTTATATTTATATTCACGATGTTATTTACTGTTATCTCAGTCGCATGTTATTTATCCGTCATCCACGTCCTCGTTCTCAAACCGAGTTTAACATTCCGCCGTCGCGTCGTCACGAAAGCAGTAAAAAATCAGTCTTATCTTGTCCAAGTAATTTGTTGTATGGAATATGTGAGTGTATTGATTCCTGCACTGATTGCTCGCTCCAATCAGGGTGTACGAGACTAGCATAAATTGGCAGGGAACGCGTGGAATTTACGCAAAACCGACCGGCCAATTTGTGTGTGTGTTGGCTATTGTGCGAAATTGCGACGGTAACTAGTCGTAACTACCCTCGTTTTACTGTTCTATTGTAACTCACCATAACTTTATTAAAACACTTGTTGCTTATGTTAGTTTGAATAGTTTATAAATCACTGCTATTTAGAGAATATTGTGCTGTAGCCAGATTTAGTTTTTGCCTATAATTTGAAAATAACTTCAGGATATCGCACACTGCCAATGCTGGTTTTATAAAGCTCGAAATGTACGTAGGGTATACCTTCGTTTTACTGTAAAAGTTGACTAATTACTATGGCTCTGTCATTAAAAACGTAATTTCCCTAATTAACAGACTTGGTAATAAACTCGCAATAGTGTTCGGCGTTTTATTGTGTTGTAAAATTAAACTGATTTTATTCCTTATACGTCAATTAACGTTTATAGTCTATAATTATATCCACGTATACACGAGCACTTTTTATTTAATACAAATATTTTCTCCCGACTCTCCATCAAAAAAGTTACCAAATAAAAAAAATAAGGTACACAAAAATGGTTCAAAATTCTAATGGCGAAAACAGCAATAAATACGGCAAAGTACCAGGCGCACAGCGAGGAGGAAGTGTTCGCCGCGAGGGACCGCTGGGCGCGGACGCTCGAGGAATATTAAACAGGGGAACAGGGACGAAAACTGAAGACTTAGCTAACTTTAGCGCGAACGAATGTTTCTTCTCAACGCTCTCTTGTCCTCTGGTAAATGAAACTTCCCACCAGTTAACTTGTACTAATAGTGCTCGGAAGCAATTAATGTTGCGCGCTCTACCTCTTAACTTATCCTGTCGAAGTGTTAACGAATTCCTTTTAATGTAAAAGTTGTAGTTGATCTCAACTAATTCTCGTTGTTTGTTTCAGGTAAGCTTTATCCCAAACGAAGTTACTCAAAGTAAGAGAATACGGAAAAAAAGCTCTACATAATAATAAAGTAAGTGCAAAATGCTACAAAGAAAAGAGAAAATATACGTCATGACAAGTAATATCTGTGCCGAGGTGTTCCCAGACTCGACGAAACCTCTCGAGTAATACTGGCACAAAGCAAAAAGGTTAGAACACTAAGCTCGCCGTCGGTCGCCTTGGTCATAACATACTTTTTGTTAAGCACAATCCCATAGCTGCCGGGGCCAGACGACAGAGGAATGACAAAAAGGCAGTGACTCCACCTTCTTACTCCAAATTAATTCACACTGGTACGCCTAAAAGGCGCCTGATTAGACATGCTGCATTGATATCTTGCTACTTACTACATAGCGAAATGTGAAACAGAAGGGCTATTCAGATGAATTCTTGTTTCGATATTTCTATGGTTTTTTGAGATATTGTATTAATTTGAGTATGGATACAAAATCACGACTTTGCACACTTCTATTACATTTAAGTTACATTAGGCAAAAAGAGACTTAAAATAAGAAAATACATTAAAATATAATTAAATTAAAAAACTAACCAATAAAACTAAACTAATCTGAAAGGCCGCTGCCTGTGGGAATTGTTCCCAAAATGCTGGCCCCACTTCTATTTAATATCATTTTAAGGATGATGTAGGTATATTCTTCATAACAATATGCAATTTTGCATTATATTCCTCCAAATTAGCTGTATCAGCTTCTATGATGTTAAAATTTCGAATCCAGTCAGAAGCTGTTCAAAGTTCGATATCCCTAAACGGTCTCATTAGTTTACCTACTGAACTATGTAGGTACTGTCGATAAAGACTCCGAGGCAAATCCGAGTCCGGGGTCAACGGCAGCCAGGTACGGGCCCGAGTTTTTTGTAGCCCTCCCCCCTCGAGCTTCTCCCACCCCTAACTACGGCCGCTACCGAATTAATGTCACACTTCCTCCACACTTTAATTCAATTAGTATGCTTCTATTAGACCCTACGACAGTTTTTTACTTGTTTCGTGGCGCCAAACTTGGCAGGATACCTGTGTCAACTGTCAACGTCTGTTCTCATTAAATCTTACGAATAAACTACACGAAATCGCTCCGTAGCTGTAAAGCTAATTTTGTAAAAAAATTGATTGCATGATGTGACCGGGCTTTATGCTTTGCCTCATTTTCAGCGTTGTCGGGTTTTCGTTTCGTTTGTTGGGTTTTATTGTGTTGCCTGGAACTGTGGTACCTGTCCGAGTTTAATTTTCATTACTGTGAGGTAGAAGTTTTGGTAACTTTTTGTTGCTTTTTGGCAGCGCAGTTTAGCGGCAAATTATCCACCAAAATACTAAATTACCCAGAAAGAAGAATATATTCAGCTGTATTGCGAATATATTTCTTCCTCGCAACTGACTTATTTTTACTTCAAGGGATAATATAAAAAATCACGAAAAAACATAGTAATAAATTCGTGACTTGACTACTACATAATATGCAAGCTAACTAACAAATAAATCATCCCTACTAATAGGCGTATTTAAATACCAAGTCGTTCTCACATTGCATTTCTTAAAGCTATCCGTCTTATCTTTATCTTGTTGCTCATAAACCGTAGGTCTTATCCATAATTTTAATTCATTAGATAAATCAATTTTATCAAAAGTTGACATGTCAAATAGATTGCTTGTCTAAATATAAACCAGTAAGTTAACTCGCTTAGGCCGATTAATTAGTTGTTTAGTTCATCTGAAGGCTTTTGACATCGCCTGACAGGTATTGTTATAGGACGAACAACCGGGTTCTACAGTTTAACCTGCCAATTGATCCACAGTACCGCTTAGTTTATAAATGCCATCTGCGATTACCTATGATAATACCTGTCTCACATACTCGTAGTACGTACGTATAGTGGTAATGTTACGTACTTACGTAGTAATATCATTTACACTTTGCTGTAACTCCACGAGTTCTTACTGAAAGTGATTCAGAAGGCTACGATTCGCAAGCCACTAATCGCACAAAGTAGTTGCGTCACAACTTCACAAGTCATCGTCACAGTTCTAGGAAGGAGGTCAGAGAACTAGAGTGTAAGCGCTCGCCCACACCTCTGCGATAACCGAAGGTTCCCATACAGCCGGACGGAAATAGTGCTCGTTGCCGATTCGATTCTACGATTACATTACTCACGGGGCGGCCGCTTGTGTGATCGTGAACACACCATTCATAAAATTCTACCGTTTTGTCTGAGATAGAAGCCGTAAAAGAATAATGTTCTTTCAGTCTCTACGCTGTTCGATCTTCCGACGCGTGCAGAAATTGAACATTGAGCAGGCAGATGAATAAAAAGCATTGCCTCCAATGTTACAACAACAAATCGATAAAAAATAATGCAATTCAATACATATTTAAATTACTAACGTGATATCGTGTTCCCTCATCTTTTGACCAACGCTGGGTTATGAATATTTTTAAAGCCCAGCGAGGGGTCGGGGAATGTTTCGCTAATAAGTTTGTAAGGAATTTCTGTATTGAATCTTTTTGCTCTTGAGCTGAAAATGCGTTATCACGATTCTCATTATAATGTAGCGTTAATTTTGAGAAACCAACTTGATTCACCGATCTTTCTTTACACTTGGTGTTGGATTGATTTCCAAACTTCCGATGACGCATAAAGATCGTAATAAATCAAACATACCAAACTAAGTGACTAATATTGACCCTGTTTTCATAGAAACAATTATGCAACTCCAATTGCGAACCGAGCTCTTACTTTAGCTGCATTTCAGAAAAAAATCTAGGGCATTGTCGCGTCAACTGCAGCGGCGCTGTAAGAGCTAGACGACATTTACGAGTCCAGCATGAAATATTCGCATGCTGAGTGGTCTGACCTAAATCTATCCTATCCAAGATAGCACTCAGTCTCGGGCAGTCGCCGTAAAACCCTTCATAAAAATTGTGAGGTGGTCGTAATCGTAAGGTTTATGAAATGTTCGTCGGTGGCATAGCGTGCACTCTGATGGTTTGTTGGCGCGGTGCCGTTGACCCTAGGCTTTGTTTACCGGCCGGTTCTGTACGCCTACCGCCCGTCTGTTTATCTGCCGCGCTGTTGAAACAGTAGTCGCAGTTGTATTGATAAACGGATCAAACTCGCTCCTATTCATTCATAAATCACTAACAAAACGGTATGATACAATATTGTTTATTGCCTTTGCGATGATAACACGAATAAATCTTGCATAACAGGACCACAAAATTGGACTCAAATCTGGGAGCTGTACGTTAGCTGTAATTGAGTTTGGTGACGTGGCGTTTGACGAGTCACGCACTTGGAAACTCTGTGAGAGAGTAAACAACTGGGCATCTAACTACACACTTGTGATTTGTAGGGCGCGACGGACCTGTAGCGTGGAATCCGGGTGGGCGTTCCTGGCCACTTCATGATTACTGTCATTTGGCGATCGACACGCACTCACATTTAAAGATTGTTTAGAAAGGCCACGTCATAATATCCAGCCATATACGAGTATTTAGTTTAACCACAAAATACCTACAGACAATGTAATGTTTTAAGGAATAACAAAGGCGAGGCATAGCTTACGAAGCTTACTGAAGCCAAAGGTGGCAGACATGTACCTATCGCGTTCGAGTTTCCTATTACAACACCGATGTACATAAGTATCGTTGTATGTATAGTTGCAGTGCAGTAAAACAAAGCCACCTACGTTAGCAATAAACCTTTGCCGGTGACTGGTGCAGCTCAGGGTCGCCGTTGTAGGTCGATGCAGGCCACTCGACACCTCTGCAGCTGGGACGTGCAAGCTGTAAGATCGAGCGGAATCGAGACCACAAAGAAGCATCCTTACAAGATACCCTTCGAAATTCCTTTGTTGCACTAATTGGTCCCAAGTGAGGACATTGATGTTTATAGATAAAAAAGTAGAATGTTTTACGGCGTGATCTTCTCCAACTTTCTATATGTAAAGTATTGTAAAGTAAGAAGCTCTTTTGTGGGAAACATGAGGCGAGCTGTAGACATACGCCTAATCTGTCAACCACAAAAAAATAGCCTGAGTTAGATTAGATAAAATGGCCAGCCGAAACTAATCACACTGACCAACATCTAAGTCATAAAACGAGCATTGCAAATATTCCAACAAAATAACACGTTTAAAAGTGAAAGCTCATAACTTGTCCTGTCGCCGATCAATGGCAGTCAAAGACAAAGCCCGAACGTCTGTAAACATTCTATTTTATGGTACATGCGCTTCATGACCTTCGCCATATTATTGTTTCCAATAACATTGCATTACAATCACTTCAGCTCGTAAATATTGCAAAATATTTAATACGTGTCTGACTGAACGGATATAATCGCTGTTGCTTGCAAATATAAATCCGGATGCACCCAAAAACAAACGGCAAGTCTACGAAAGTCGAGTTGCATGCCATAATATGTAGTAGTCTACGATAATATAATCAAGAGAGAAGGGCCGCCAAATGGTTAAAATCGACTCGAGACAGACACGCGTCTCGTACGTAATAATGTAGGCAATGATGCGACTAATCGCACTATAAGAACAACGCTACTCGCTACACAATGACGAACAGTAAGGGCGCTTGATACGATCAGTTACATTTTACTGAATTCTATCGGATCTCTTATGTTGATCTGAAATGTCATAAGACTGGAAGTTCAAGGATAACCTGTAAGTTGGCAAATGAAACCTTTGATATCTACCAAAGTTATGAACAAAGTATAAAACTCGGACTTATACAGAAAGTACAAAGAATGCATATAAATAGATTTGTTGATGTTAGTTTTGTCTAGTATTTGAAAATCTTACAAAAGTTCTTGCCCTAAATTTAAAATAGCATTTTCGAAATGTCCTTAGCCCCTTACTGGTCAAATTTCAGGCACGACCGACACAGTCACGATGTAGGGCAAGTCGGACAGAATAGTATTCAATTCCAGAACTACAGCAAATTGAGTCGGATGACGTAACCGCTGGAAGCTTCACAAATAGACATGGATTTATGAGACTCGTTTACAAGTCGTGGGAGAACCGTTGCGCCATTTAAACTCATACCTTATACTGGCCATTATCGTACTGATACTCGTATTGCTAATGTCAAAGTTTGTATGTTTGGATGTTTGTTACTCAATTACACAAAAAAGGGCTGATCGGATTTTTATGACATTTAGATAGTGACTACCCTAGATTAATATATAGGCTACTTTTTATCCCGGAAAATGCGAGTGAAACAGCGGGGCCCAGGTAGTAAATTTCATAATTTTCGAAATATGCTTGTGCGCTTCAGATTATTCTGTCACTCTTATTTTCATAATATTAGAGCAGAAAATAAGGATCCTCGGCTAATACGTTATCCAATAAGTAATGGTTTCCTTTACTTTAGTTAATAACCTGATAAGCCAGCCCTCAGTGACCTAAGTGACCTCCTTTACTCTCTGCTTTTATTAAACACGAACAACGCTGTCAACAGCTTTCTTAAAACTGGCCAAGATGCAATGTCAAAACCTGTTCCTGACTTAGCATGAGCAATGCTTGAAGCACTTTGTTTACACTCGTGAACTGAAAATAAACAATTCCGCGAAGTATTAAAAATACCACGATATTTTAATGTAGGTTACTTGTTTTAACGGCGTCGATGCAAGCTTGCAGTGAAGTGCACAACGTCGCTCGCAGGCCAAGGTTCTACAATTAACTATGATTATTCTGTTGCGCTCGCCATTTCGCGGAAGTAAAGCTGCTGGAAAAGCTACCTTATTTACCTCCATAGGTTGTATGCAACATTTGCAACATTAAAAGACTAATATTTATGACAAAAGCGATACTGTTGTATAAGCTCGGATCGCACTCTTTACCTTCAAATAAATTGAAACATTTAAAATAAATCACAGTATACTGAAATTCCCGAAATTGTCGGACCAAACCCCTATAAACGCTAGTCTATGAAATTCTAATCGCGTTATCGCCTTGTCTCTTCCAGCCATAGAGCCTCATTGTCCCTCATTTTATTATTCGCCTACATTGATTTACAGCGTTCCCTTTTAAGTCTTCGCTTTCAACGGAACGTCCTTTTGTTGGAACGTCCAAGTTTTTCTAAAGAGCTTTGTCTTTACCATTCCCATTGTGTTTTTGTCGCTTGCCTGTAAAATAAACAGTTTGCCTTTACTGCCCTTTTGCCCTATTGTTTTTTGGTTTTACTAAATCTATTTAAATTCGTTACTGCGCTTGTATTATATTACTAGCTGTAGCAACTAAATGAAATATGATGTTACCAGCTAGATTTTAAGTACTGTTGAATCAAAGCTTATCTGGATTATTATATCTCGATTCATCTAACTAATGGTATTTGCACTATTATTTATTCAGTGCTAATGGCATAGATAATAGTTTCAATATTGAAACAGTGTATCAAATTACGTTCTAGATACAAACAAGCATATCTATAACTGACTATATTGTAGTAATATTCTCAAGTAATTCTCAAAAACCGCCTAGAGATCTATTGCAATTATTATTACCCGTATTGTGTTAGGCGGCGCCCTCTGGCGGACCGCACTGGAGTGTTATTGGAACCGCAAACTGTTTGCAAACTACCTACACAAGTAACAATACCTCCACTTAGTTGTATGACTAGAGTCTAGAGTGATGCTAAATAGTACATATAGGAAACTAGATAGGTATATAGTTGTTACCTCAAGTTTACAGTGTCAATAGTTCGTGCCTGCGTAGTTATGTTTGGATCTGTATCTATATCGATTACCTAAGTCCGTGGTTTGTCCTCTCAATGATCTCGCTTTGATTACAGTTGCAAGAAAGGGGTTGTTGATTAGGGTTGCGGGTAGGCAGAAGTTCAGCAGTTTAATAAGCGGCACTGCGTCTTGTATCGTAAATAGATATCTACGATCAGAGTGAATACAAACTTGCATTAACATTTTAGACTGAGCCCATTAATTTTGTCTACTTTTCCATGAATCTAAAGATTTTCGAACAATAGTAAGATCACGTAAAAACTAGCATTAAACCTTTGCATAAGAACATTTCACATCAAACCAGTTAAGTCAGTCAGTTATTCTATACAATATCTTGGGATTATACCGCCATCTAAATAACTCTACAAAGTAAATACACTGGATCAAAATAACTAGTTGCAACATAATAATATTCCTAACCAGTCGTCTAACCGAGTCTCTATCAAAGTACTTGTCTTGTAAAACCACAATCACTGCATCTCATCAGCTGTGGCATAACAAGGTTTTGAATCAACTTATTGCCCAGGCACGGTTTATTTCTGCACACGCCAACTTTCGAAGAAGTACCTTGCTGCCCACTGCCGCATGTACTAGAAACCCTAAGCTAAGATAACCAGACATTTAACTCGGAAAGCTTAGCACTAGAACGTACTGGGTTTAGCTCGTGAAAGCGGTATTTTGGTCCATGGCCAACGCAGCCGGCGAATGCAAGGCCCTGCATACTGTTGCAATGCAACCACTGCAAGCCGCTAGGTACTATCGAACCGGTAACTGTTTGTATCGGAGGTACTCGTATATTTACATGAGAAACTCCTAATGGTGCCTACTTACGATACGATAGGGCAGAGTATCGTGATTCGTGGCATGGTAAAGGAAAGTGTTGCAATGCAGCTAGAAACGGTAGGTGATTTATGTTGGGTGTATTTTGCTCGATCCTGTGATGTGTTGAATATACCGCCAAAAAGTTAATTTCGACCATCTGCGAAAATGAGGATTGGTTTACCTATTAAGTTTTTGTTAACCCACTCCTGAGCGTAGGCTAACCCGGCTTACTTGGATTATGTTGTTCTCTTCAATTTTATCCATATGTTCTACATCAATTTTTTATCGTTTTGATTTCTTCGAGCAATTAAAACCGACGAAGATTGCGTTCCGTTTTCCGTATCAGATGAGAATGTGGGGATGCTTATAAATTTATTCCCGCATAGAAAATACTATAGATAGCTGAGAAATAATTTAAGAAAATTTATTTTATCTCATATTTAATTAAGACTCAAGAATCACGATGCTGCAATGCGATCTAACGCTCCTTTGTTGACATCTAATAAGATGATCAAACTTTACAGCCAAGTACAGCGCAAAGCCGCGGGTGGTCTCTTTATCGTTTGAACAACTATATATACCTCACTTTCTAACATTATTCACATCTGATGAGTATACGTTTATTGCTATTTTACATCCTAAGTACATCTCAAGCTCTACGGGAGACGCGGTGATTAAATTCGGCTTTTATAATGCTGTGCATCAACTCAAGATAAACTGCTCAAAGTTCGCCTTTGTAAAGTTTGAGTTCAACACAGAACGGATTAAATTTTTTTTTTTTTTTTTTATGTAATTGAGTGACGAGACGAGCAAATCGCTCGCCTGATATTAAACGTCACGTTTGCCCATAACAGGTCTGCGCTACCCAGAATTTTGAACTCGCAGAATTCAAGACCCTGCGCGGCACAGCACTGCGCTCGTCACCCTGAGATATAAGTTATTTAATCTCCCATTTGCCCTGTAATTTCACTGGAATTCTGAAGTACTTACTTCAAATTGCTATTCACGACCGATGATTTATTGCAGTCGCTCTCCCGTTACAATACAACATTAGCATTCCTTTGATTCTTGTTTGTTCAGCGTTGACAGGTAAAATCATAAAGTTTGGAAATCATGACCGTTTCAAGTGTCCACATGTGACATGAGTGAGCTACACAGAATACATTCAGAATGCTCAACAGAAAATTTGAGTCACTTGAACTTTGATAGATCGTCAAAAGTAAAACTGTTTAATGGCAACATAACTGCGCCTCAAGACGTCTTATGTTCAGCGCGGTAATAAAGTTTTGTGAGCACACTGCACAAGTTATATGAGTATGTTGTCGTGGAGTCGATCCAAACTGAGCCGTAATCTGACACAAAGCCTCTGCAACAATGAAGGGCTTTGGAGCTCGGACGCCAGTGTGGGCGAACGCATATTTTATGAAACAGCCTGCTCAAAATATTAACTGAGAGAGCAACCAACTGAGAACATAACCAAAACTTGCTTATAAACCTTCAGACAGACTGATAGAAATCTTTTCATAAGTTTTTGGCTCTATCGTGAACTAGACAAGTCAACAGTGTCGAGATATTGATCGTTCATTCGAGATGTTTCTTTGTAAACTGTGGTTTAAACAAAGGATATTGAAACGTTTATCTCAAACCCTTGCGGTTTGCGAAACAACACTTTATGCAACTATCGCTCTAGGCATAAGTTACAATGACCAGCGCCAAAGATCCTCTTACCCCATTTAACGGGCTCATGTTTCCTTAGATGCGAAGGTTCATAACAAACTGGTTTGATCTGAGGGAACCGGTATCTTGGAGTCTACTTCCCAAGGTGTCTAACTAAACTGCCATTGAAATGTAATGTCCATTGACTTGTTTAATGTTCTAACTTCTACCTCAAATAGCAATTTATGAGGTGTTATCGAAGAGAACATTGAATTGGACGTTACAGACGAAATTTGTATCAAATTGATTCGATAGTGACAAAAATAGTTTTATGGAATCATAAACAGTATTTGAGTGTAATAAAGTCAATAAAAGCAACGTAATGTAAAGAATAAAAGATGAGTCGTCATTCCAAGGCAAAAGCCATTTTCATAAAACAGACATGGTGCGAGCGAAGCGAATGCATTTAGGGCTCGGTCATCGTACCTTGCGGCGCGGCGCGGGCGCGTCGTGTAGGTGTCGCGCTCCGGTGACGACGATCTTTATCGGCATACAATTAAAACGTTGTTTCGCGACCTGTTGCGTCCCCTCGCTCCTCTCTAAATCACCGCTCCACTGGACAGACGAACCCTTCCAACCTGCGGATTTATTACACTTGACCCAAAACGAGATTGAGAGCTGGGATCCTAACTCGATGCAACTGCTACTGGAACAATGAAATAATAGTCGACTTGAATCGCCGACGACGTCGCCATCGCCGGCGACGTAACAAATTGCAAAATAGACATGCGATTGTTTATATGATCTCGATACGGAGCACACGTGCTTTCCAATAAAAACTTTGGAGGTCAAGTGTAGTAGGCGTATTTATATCTGAACGAGGCTGTGCTAGGGCGGTCATTAACTGGGTCGTGGCGGTACAAAGGCCCCCGACCCCCGTCGAGGGGGAAAAGGGGGTGGTTTCGCTTTCCTCGCTCTTCGGGTGCACTCGGAGACGGCCGATGTGGTTCGGTAGCTGGCAATACGCGGAACAACCCTGGTATTTCTGCGAACTGATACTACGATACGCTCTGCGCGGAAAGGAAAATGGATTGAAATAGCTCAGTCACGGTTATAAGAATGAATAAAGCACCTGTTCGTATTAATTTTATTTATTTACCTTTCTGCCATTCATGGTTTCTTGAGGAATGCCTTTGGTCTGATTGCTATGATTTAGTAGCACAGATTACGTAACTCATTTAGTTCTGACTTCTGATATATAATGTTAATGTAATAAATAAACTATTTGATTTGATATTACTTTATCTACTCCCGCCAACACTAACCCCATTTCCTATAACAATTAACCCTACTTCCAATAAACCCCTTTGACTGGGCAGCAATGGCTATGGTTGTTCTATGGTTAGTTTTGTTTCCACCTCCCCGTGTAAGTTAATTACAATGCGATACATCGATACATCCGGTCGTTTTGTTTCGGCGCTCCGCAACACGAGGGCGACCTCACTGAATGAATGCATAATGTTATTCAATTATGCAAATCGACGACACGATGACGCGTCCGAGACGACAACGACCCGACGCGGCGCGGCGCAGGAAATCGGCGTCGTTTGCGCAACGTGTAGGGGAAACTATTTCACAGGAACCTAGTGCCCACGGGGCTTTGTTCCGATAATCGCTTTTCATTTGCCATGCTGACGTTGCTTTAATCATTAGCAGACTATAACACATAAGTGAAAATAGCAATGGCAAACGTTCAAACGCAACCCCGATCCCAAGAAGACATTAAAAACGGAAATATTAAACAGCAATAACCAAATGATAAATCAATCGCATGCTACGCCGCCATACCATCTAGCTGTACGTATGTAGCAACTAGTAACGCCGTACAATCTCGCGATGAATCCCGTACCGTTCGTATTACACAAGTGGCAATGCCAATAGATTCACTTACTCACTACCTACGCTTAGCTTGTAGGCACTATTTTATCTATTCTATGACTAGCCTGCATTCGAAGAGCTAAGAAACAAACAACCACCTACAGCTATGATTGCATCAAAATAATGATACGTGTATATGTATTCAAACTGGCGTTTATGCCTAATATCAACTGAATCTATGTATGACTAGGGCATCAAAAAGGATGAAATGATAAATAAAATTCGAAACATCCTTGATTCTTGGCAATTAATTCTCACTAGATGCTAAAAGCTCGAAGAGCTTTGGTAAGGAGACTGTGCTAATTGGTGTCAGTAACTTTCAGATAATTTGCGACGTATTTATTAATTTTTAATCACACCATGATGTTTTTTTCGTTTATCTAAAGGTGCTCGCATACTGTTATTTTAACCTCGTCCATCAACGTCTCGACTCTGGCAATACAGTCATCATCAAAAGTATTAATCAACTAGTAACGTCATTTGAACTGTTGTCGGCGTTCATGTTTACGCTTTCTCTTACGTGCTACAAAAGTATCCGAATATTTGTCAAATCAAAGATCGTGAGTTTCGTGCAGGCACCTTTAGTTTCCACATAACGAATCGCAGTAATGCAGCATGTCTGTTCAATTAACTATGCGTCTGTGTGCCGAGTGATGACGCGCCGGCCAATACTAGTGGCACGTTGCGGCAGGTCAGTGATCGCGATTCGTTCACTGTACCCAGACACTGAAATGTCTCGACGATACCGTGCGAACATCTAGTGCTTATATTTATGCGGGTTGACCCCAAAATGTACGCCAGTACCTACAGCAGCAGCTGTATCCCGTGTACTGTCGCCCTCGCTACCCATTTCTGCTTCCGGTTCTCTAGAAATGAAAAAATATACCTCCATCCAATATTCATGTCGACAATAAAACCATACTTTGTAACAAAATTAAGAATCCATTTATCATTTTCTCAACAAGCAGAATTAAAAAAAATACAATAAACTTATCATGCGTTCTATGTGTTTTGTTGTTCATTGTTTATCTATTATCAGATTGCTTTATGATTTTCAGTTGATTTAAAATATATTTCAAGTATGAAAACGTGGTTGTTACACCTTTTCTTCTTGCTGAATGTGGATTAAAACCAACTTCAAGTATTCGATTCATTCAATATATGAGTACTCCCGTGTTAATTAATAACACATCACATAATATTTTTAGAAACTGACAAAATGTATCAACTTTATTTTCCTATTGATAATACTCGTATTAACTAACGCATTCATTTCCATTGTTTCAGGTAATTACAATTCCACAAAAGTCGCACAATCGGTTTCAGTGCAGCTAATTTCGTATGTAGAGTTTAATTTATTCGATGTATGGGCATGTTTCATTAATCACCACGTCCACGCGATATCGCTTTATTACTGTGAGCTCTTTTTCAAGTCGAATATATCTTTCATGAGTGCTTATACATATTCGTAAATTTAATTTTATCTACGGCAATAAATTGCCAGTTGTCTTGGTGACAAATTTTAATTATCATTAAAATTATTGCTGCTATCTTGATGAGAAATTATAAGTAGTAACTTATACTTATGGAGATATAATCTAATGAAATCTATATTTTTATCACCAAGCTCAATAACTTTTATAAAATTCTCACTCATAAACATTAACGCTGCTGCTTTTATAAGATTTGTGATTTGGGTGATGCCGTTGATAATAAAAGCCCAGCATCATTTCGCTCTCCCTCTTGCTTTCTCGGCTTATCTCGTGTCTTTCTATCGCTGTCTCTTTCACTTTATATCAGATGAAGTTCATAAGCGCTCCCTTCAGGAAGCTTTCTAGACACTTTACTGCCTTGCTTATTTAATATATTCAGACATACATAATGGATATTCTGCAGTACACTGTAACATTGACAACCTGCATTAGGTAAGGTATTTACGAGTAAGTAAAAGCTGTATTCCTCTCGTTGTGTTTGTTTATTACTTCCTCACGCTAAAACTGCTAAACGGATTTGAATGAAAATTCGAATATACTCGTATTTTAAACCATTATACCATACCTTAACACATGGTCCATTTTTTAACCTTGAAATTTAACCGTTTCCTATAGGATCGCGAATAAAACCCCGCAGAGCAGCTAGTACTTGAATATAGCTAAAATATCTATACGAAACTAACCAATAACCCTACGCTTATCGCATCCTCTCAAGAGTGCTTTATTTATGGCCACCTCGTTGATAACCGAACGCATATCTGAATTTGGGCTCGTTACGTCCCCAGTTTCCACGCAGAACTTGAGAGCTTTATCGCCACTTCCAAATTTCAACTTTATCTCTAAAGATTTACGACCCTATATGTATTGAAATGTTGATCCTTTTGGGTGAAGGAGCAAGTAAGCTATAGGATTGTTAGAACGTGTGATTTTTGTGGTGTAGGAGGATCGTCTCTAATCCGAATTCCTTTTTTGTTTTCTACAATAATAGGCATTACGTTCCAATTTTCTGCTTCACAGAAGTTCTGATCCTAGCAACGAGTTTAAATTTAAAGATGGAATTATTTTAAAAGTTGTAGCAGTAACCCTCGCTCAATATTCAGTAGAGCTTACAGAACATTAAATAGATTTTATGTTCCCATATCTTTTTTGTGCGAAAATAAACTTTTTTACTGAAGATAATCAATCTATTTTTCACATCAAAATTCTTATTTTACATAGAATTCATGTCCAAGAAGCGAATATTAGTACCTAAAGTATGTTCATGCGTGAAGCGCGACTTTCACAGTGAAGTACTGAAATTAGTGTAGTGGAACATTGCATTTACTGGTACGTTGATAGAGCAATATTAATGCTTACTTTACCTAATTGCTTAGACTTACAGATACTTCATCGCTATAGTGTTAGAGATAGGGTAAATGGGAACTGTTTGAGCGGACGTAGTTAACAATGCAACTACTCGTAATATTGTACAAAATTGCTTTGAAGATCAAATATTCCTCTTGTATTTTCGCCAGAAAAAGGTACAAACAACCATGACCAAGTTGGAGTAAAATTATGTCTTCTCCATTAGCAAGAAAGCGCTAAGGAAGATAAAATACGATTTGAGTATGAATAAATCTTAGCTGACCCTAAACCGCTATGTGGGCTTAATTTCGGTGCAGCTGACTCTGTGCGTGGGTGAATGGAGATTCGGTTAACGTATTGACAGATTATAGAAGCAGTAATCTGAATCGATTCTAAAATTGAACTTTAGAATACCGTTTTCGAAGTTCAGGAAAAAAGTTTATCTTTCGGTCTAGTTTGTAACGGCTAAGTAAGATTTAGATAGGTACTTCGCGCACAAAGCATGGTAAAAAATAATGGTTTCTCACTACATTATTACCATTACCATCAACACAGTATCTGATCTGAGTAATAAGTCAGCTAATTACAGTGATAATTCAGCCGTCTAATGATTGCCATCACGATCTAACGCGACTCTTCCACTGCCTCATTAATTGCCAATTGCAATGCTTTATTGCATGTCTCTTGTAAGCCCTATGTTAGTCTTGCCTTATTAGTGAGGCGCGGCCGCGGCCCTTCGTTAGTGAAACTCTTTAACTAAACCAGTTGGCTCTTCTGCTGACTTTCTTTTCAGATCTTAGTGATATGTAGTAATGTATATTATATGTATAGTATTTCTATTTTATTGCCTTTTCATTGTTTATTCATTTTTTTTTACTTTGCTAGTGGTGGTTATATTGTCAGTTATATTGATTTATATCAATATCGTTACCCGGTCTGTAATGAATTCCTGTTGCAATTAAAACTTCTTTGTACGCATTTCCTTTCTTTAATATAACTCAGCAATTACGAGTAGCAGTCATGTGTGAAATATTGTTAACTAATAACTGGCTTGCTAATTAGGCATTACGTTTCATCGTAAAAGTTACAGCGGCATAAACCCCGCTTTATTCCCAAGTTGTAGTATAGAACAGTAGTATGTAACAGGCTTCCTTATGCCCAGCTATTTTATACAAATCCTTTGTTACGACTAGCGTAACTAACAAAGCAAATGTTTTACGCGTTTCTTACCTTTTAAAACATCTGTTATTTGAAGATAAAAAAGTGAAGAGATGTTTAAAATTAAATCAACCAAAATGAAACCGTATTGGGAGGCTATAAATGCGCAGGTCGATGAATTCATGTCGAGGCGGACTAATAGAAGTGAGGCCCTTAACGGTAATGCATTAGATACTGCAACAAAGGCGATTGATTCGTGCTCTCAGGATCAAATGGGGGCAAATTTCGGGTGCAGGGCAGGCCTTGTGCGGGGGTGTGCGTGAGGCGCGGGGCGCACACGGGGGCAACAATGCGGCCCGGGTATCGATCCGCCCCCGCTCGGCGTCGTCTGCTCCACGCGCCGAGCCTACGCGAGCGCGGTCAATCTCCTCCGATTCTATGCAAGCCTGGTACTTTTGCTTTCTAAAATACACCACCAATACACGCGGTTACGAAATGTCACTCTGTGAAGTCTGTGTGTGTGTTGATGACATACTATTTTACCTGTGGCTAGGTTTTATTGTTATCTTTATCTCATTCATTGCTATTCTATTCATTGTATTCGATTTTGAACATTCTGTTTCTATTTTAATTAGTTTTGTTTTACCTGAAAACCACTGGCTTAGTAGCATGGTGTAGTTTTCAAATCTTCTCCTCAATTAAATCTGCAAAGTGTAATCGACTCTTATTATAATCCCTTTGGGGCCTTCGCTTCGTAAACTGAGAAGTAGGCATCCGAACTACACCCGATAACGGACCAACCGAGGGCTCCGGTAACAATAAGCTAATATTTGGGTTAAGAGACAATCGAACCCCTGTTTTGCATCTTAGTTTGTAACCTCGGGGGTCTTAAGAAGAGGTGACAAACCTCAATAAGTTTGTTTGTGACGCTTGTACTATTATCTACAAATAAGATTTCATGCTCCGTATATTCGACTGACATTTGGTTTATCTTTGTGCTTGCGAATAAGACTATTGTTTTTGTTAAAAAGGTTTGTAAATCTTTGTTATTCATTGATAGTAGAACGAATTTTACGAGATAAAAAGAATGACTCCGAAAGCATGTGCCCAAAACTGTAAGCAACCTTTTGGTTTGACAAAAAGGTCTGGACAGATACTGGTTCCGAGTTAGGGCGCGTTAGTGAAACCTAATAAAACCCGTTATGGTCTCTACGTGACGCGTGCCGGGGTAATGAGTTTTCGGAGAAAGCTGCCGCATGGGGAGTTCTCGGTACCGACGCGACGCACCGACCTACCAAAAAAACAACGGCGAGTATGAACCGACGACCGTGTGTGAATACTTAGGACTTAGAGCTTTCGGGGCATTTCACATCAAGCAGCATCTACGTGATAATTCGGAAAATTAACGCGGATTTGTGATTTTAAATTCGAATGTGGTTGAAATTAAAGTCGAAATGATCCGGCTCACACATTATTATGACAGATGTAATAACCATGTGTAAATTCACATCTTTTATATTTTTAGCACTGTCTGGATGAAACTGCGGGGCACAACTAGTCCTACTGATATTATAAACGCGAAAGTTTGTAAGAATGTATGTTTGTCGCTCTTTCACGCAAAAGGTTGTGTTCATGGTCAAGATTAACACATGGGCTACTTTTTATCCCAGAAAACTCATATTAACTTTTTGACCGCGAGTAAAACGGCGGGGCGCAGCTAGTATTAAATAAAAGTTTGATGTTATTTGTGCCTGAAACCAGGCCGATTAACCAGGCGATAATTACCTTTGTTGGTTTTGACAGTCGTTGCAACAGCCGATAAATTTGAACAACCAAAATACCTTACTAATTTTAACTCACTTTAAATTAACCAGACTAAACTATTTTGTGACTGCATTCTTTGTAATATGCTCTCCCCTAAAAGCTTTTAAACCAGGACAGGGACAAAAGCTTCAAGCATGGAACCTTTTTAAGCATGTGCCGTTGAATGATGACTCGGCAACACGGCATTATGTGAAGTAATTTATCTTCAATCCATCGCCAGCTAGTAAAAGTAGTGAAGCTATAATGCATTTTTACTCGATGACTGATGCGTCTTATGGCCAGTTTCATTTGGGACTCTGTTGACGTATTTGAGTTGGGTAAACCTTGGTTTAAAAAAAATGTCAGATAAGTTTCAACTGCGAACTGCCTAGTCATTTGATTAATTCCTAAGTAAGTCTTTTACGAGTATAACTTTGACACCCTGTTGCTAAAATTGTTTCTACCTGATTGTTTAGAAACATTTCTTGTTGCCATAGCATAACGTAATGTGCATAATTTTGATATAATTCGTAGACGTTGTTTATTTTTGCTGGCTTAGAGATGCTCGTAATTTTATGGTGAAGATTTCAGTATCGTTTGCAACGACCTGATGTTGTCCCTCTCTACAAAAGCCCCCTAATCCCCTTAGATTTGTTTAAGTCCATGAAGACGGCTGTAACTTTTATGTAAATGTTGCAATAAAATAGGTTAGTATAGCACGTCGTTTCCTAACGGTTCTAAAACTAACAATACCAAAAGAGTGGCCCATCAATAACCGAGCCCGCCACCTCAATGTTTGTCGTTTTAATTTTGAAAGCTACTCGGGGCCCTTTGACGGGGCCAAAGTTAACATTCCCTACATTCCTCGGACGCGTTATATTGTTATTGTGCTTGCCGTCTCTTTCTGGTGCCGAGGTCGGCGCCGTTGACTCACCCCTTGCCCGTGCCCGTGTCAGGGCTGCTGCACACGGTATTTTGGCATAGACTGAAGCGAACTGTCTATACTATGGAACTACTACGTATTACGAAAACTGTAATTCTTAACTTATTAAACTAAATATTAGGAAATATCTGTCACGAGCCACGACAGACGAAACACAATATTTGTAATTCTAAATAAAAGATTTTATATTTTGTATTCAGATAGGTACTCATTTGTTATACATAATACGTTTTAGTGCGGCAAAGGCACCAAAAAGAGGATACTGGGGAAAACTGGAAAACCTGCCGAAAATGTAAAAAACTAAATCAATACCTAGTTCCATTCCATGTAACATCTTGAAACTTTAATATACTTTAGTGAAATAGAACCGCTGCCGCCTTTTGATTGATCAAGCGGCCAATACCCGCGGTACCAGGGCTATTCCGCTCAATTAGCCGCTGCACGCGGGTTTGCCTGCCAACAAACCCGCTCCCGGCTGCTTTGATTAAACTTTGATTGAGAGCTGTCATTCTCACGTTGGATTCAGAACGCGACTCTCGCGTATATGAATGCCAAAAGTAATCAAAATCCGACGTCAATCTTGATTTATTTTGCGGAATCACTAACTTTTATTTGTTTATGTCTGATTGTTTTTTTTTTTAATTCAGTTATAGGCTTGCGTTTGACCGCCATCTCGCCTGATGGTAAGCAATGATGCGGCCTACGATGGAGCACGGTTGCCTAGAAGCGCTTGCTTTTTTTTTTTACATAAAAAAAAAAAAGGAACCGAATGGAAAGGGAATCGAATGTTGCATGTCCTTTATATTAAAATATGTAATATACTGATATGATTGTGTAATAATTTGATACTTTTAAAATTCTCACAGATTTTATCAAATGAATTCAAATGATGCATTTGGTCTTAAAATTCATATTAATAGTGGTCGTGACCACGGTCAATGAATTTTGATTTGTTTTTTAAAGGTGTGTTCCGAGAACCGCTTCAGATAAAGCACAGTAAAAGAGAGGCCTATACTCAGCAATGGAATAAAGAAAGCTGTGGATAATGATTCAAATCATAACATTTTCAATTTAGAAGATATTTCTATGTAGAAAACTCCTACGTCAATAACACGTAGAACAGTACCAAATAGAATGTTAAGTAAGATATTACCTAATTTTCGTAACACCAAGAGCCTTCAGAACTTTGTGTTCCGAGAAGTTTGAGGGGTGTGGTTGGTCGCGACAACCTTCAAGTTCAAATTTATAGCAACTTTTAAAAAACTTTTCTGTGATTTCAGGGGTACTTGGGTAAACTCATTGCATAAACCAAGTTCTATAACTTATTACCTCACAATGTCAACGGCGCGTTGTTCACGTTTTTAATTACGTTTCTCAGAAGTTTCCTCAACAGTCTGAAGTTTTACACGAGTTTTCTCGACCTATTTTTATTTTATTACAGACTATTACGTTATGATTTCATAATTTTCTTCTCGATTCTACGCAATGTAATAACACTCACAATGACTCGGGGTTGGGGCTCTAAATCTCTGTGATAACGTTTGACTTTATGTATAGATATTTGTTTTAAAATATACGGCAATTAAAATTAGAGTGGGCTAATAAAAATTAACGTCTTGGAAATGAAACACGGTAGAATATCGGCGCCCTTTAACTACCGAAATGCTTAATTAAGTCGGACCCAACGACGGTACTTCAACTAGTTTTTAATTAAAACTAGATTAAGTATTCACCGTCATTTAAATGTAAGCAGCGTACCATTTTTATATAGCGTCGTTTTTTGCAACGTGCCTTGTGTACTACACGTAATTGTTAGTTGATGTGGTTAGATTAATAATGTAATAACGTCATAACTTCATTTGATTCATAATTGCTTTTTAAAATTTACCACGATGGTATATTTGAATTAATTTCTGTGTTCTGGTTAACTATTTCCGCTAGAAACTTGTTTCTGTGTGGGTGATAATATATTTCATTTTAATTGTCTGTCAAAAAGAATCATCTAAAATGGACTATTGACCATGTAGTTAAACAACTGTTTATCGTTTCCGGCGTATACCTATATTGTTTTGACAGATGCCGTCCCATCAGCTATTTGCTTATATGAAACAAATTCACGGGCAACTCGCAAAGAATATTGATTCTTATACGTTACAGTATAGTGACGTAATCTCTTGCCGATATTCCGGTAACGTTACGTTTGTTATTGCCGGAGGAGGCGTGGTGTCGTCGCATCTATTTTTAGGTTTACGAGTTCAATCCCCCTTAGCCCGACCTCCCCTCGCGGCTGTTCTCATCCCTATTCGGAAAAGTAATAGATCTCACGTCGACGTTTCTTTTAATACATTTTTGATCTCAGTACAATTAGTTTCATTATCATTACATCTTCTACGTCAATTGATATCATTTCTTCTTATGACATCAGGATAAATTGTAAAATGTAAACGACTAGATAACACGAGAAAGATGTTATAGCATTGTTTCTCGTGGCTTCACAATAATTTATGATAATAAACGTAATCGCGTGAGACTAAAAGGCATGTAACAGTCGCACTTGACCAACATTCCCGGTCGTGACGTCACCGGCCGACGAGAATTGACCCAGATCAATTGGAACTTTGAACATAGTAAAAAATTAGGCCTAGTTTCCATTTGCGGAGCTGACGCTACCCACTTATTGGGTGGACAGATAAAAATACGTAGGTGTGAAGGGAACGTAGGTGATTGTCACCGTACCTTCGAGCATTTATCCATGGCGTGTTTGTAAATAACAGGTTGGATCAAATTACTAGTGGGTGAAGTGAGGAATGTGCTTGAATTTTTAATTCTGTTTGACATTTGGCTCGACGAGCCTGTTAGGCTTTTATTGAACTTTCTACCTACATCTATTATGTATGGTTGATGCATTTTTCGTTTGATGTAGTGTAGAAGAAGTTTAAGGTTACAGTTTGATGTCCTCCTGGAGCGTATCCAAAAGAAATGAGACATAGTCATCATTATAATTTTAGTTGTACGTAATTCTATTTTTGCTCTACAATAAAGATTTATCTATCCTCTTTATCCCACAGTTGTGTATAGGCCTCTCTCTCTCTCGTTGTGCCATCTGCATAGGTACTGCGCCATCGGCCTCGGTCCTGCTCCAATCAGGTCCAGTTTCGCCCCTTAATTTTAACAATATCGTCGACCATGGGATTCATATCTCATTACCTACTCACTCTACCGAAACAGACGCCTCTTTAAAGTCGGCTCTGAAACTAGGGCAGTATTCATAGAATGGACCCCCACAATTTGGTGCAGTGCGTAATGGACAATTATTTCGGCAGTCGGCAGTCACACGCGTGGCTCGTGCGTGCCTATTGCCGGAGGAGAGCGCGTGTGTCAGTCCAAGATGGCAGCGGATTACGGGTTAGAAGACCAGCGATAAAACAAAATAATAATCTTACATAATCTATAATTAACATATAAAAAAATGATTGGCTGGTTAGAACTAAATCACGCTAAAATGGTTAAACGGATTTTGTGTGGAATGCTTATTTATACTCTGAATTCACAGATCGAGTTTTAATTCTGAAAAACGTGTCTACAGTTCCCGATGGGTAGCGCGATAATCGCGGAACGCAGATTTTAAAATTATTATTTTTTAAATAGATCTGTGTTAAATTTTTGTAAAAAAGGCTTTCTCATTGTTCAAGTAGTTGTAATTTCGTACGTAATCAATGCGAAATGCGTTATAATGAATTGTATGATAAGCCTACCCGTGGCCGCATGAACTTGGTATAATAAATTGTGGAGTAAATTGTTTTTGATATTTTCTTTAGATTGTATCTTATCTTTTTATGTTGTCATGTGAATGAACGAGTTATCGCTCAAGTTGATAGCGAAGTATGACTATTGAACGTTTACGTGATAAAATCACAGATGTATGGTGAAATTGGTGAAACATTTTAATTTTTATTTAAGTTCAAAATCATTAGATAATTCAATATTCGCACCATAAGCTTTCCACTTAACTCAAAAAAATACCACTAAATAAATGAAACGTCAGGCAAAATAAATTGCGGGATGAGCTCGATAAATTTGACAAAAGGCTGGCATTGGCAGTCAGCACCAGCCCGCCAATTTCTGAAAATTTCTTGGCAAAGCCCTTACCCAGCAGCGAAACAACAATTTACAGCCAAACCATATGGCCAAATACTATCATTGTTTCACCAGTTTTTTTTTTGCATTATTTTTCGATATCACCATACATCCTAAACCATAGGGTCACACACGACCATATTTTAATTTAATTTTTTTTAATTTAATTTATTTTTTTAATTTTACCTATTCTTTCTCCATTGACACATCCGCCTGGTCTCGCCGCTTGCGCCGCCCCGCGTCAGGCCGCTGGTCGATAAGGCCATGTGTGCCAGGCTCCGCGGGAGTCCGCTCCCCCCGCTCCGGTCGGCTATTTTAATTTATCACGGCGCGGCGCGCCCGGCCCGCGACCCAGCTCAGCTAACCTTCCCGACTTCTCATGCTACGGGGTACAAGGGTATGCTAAGCCGAAGGGCTCGTAGTACTCTCATTATTGTAAATAGTTTTTATGTGACCAAACCTCAAATAGCAAAAAAAAATGCTGTTCATACATTTTGCCGTGTATCATTGACATTTTTCTACATGTCTAATACAATTATGTTGATTTTTAATGACATAGATTTATAGATAACGGTAGAACTAAACTAGCTAGAACGTCCTGTTTTTAAAATTTTGATGGCAATAGCCACAATAGTGAAAAAGAAAACTTTTACTCAAGACACTTACTAGCAAAATAGAAGACTCAACAAGAAAGGTTAGGTTCAGGACGAGCACTTCTCAAGCTGCCGACCTGCCACAACATAAGCCTCCCCTTTTTCTTTAGCATAAACTACAAACTAATAACCTAAAGAATATTAAGAAAAATGCGTATTTCTGTTACATAATGGATGCGGTAAACAAGTAGAAGAATAAAAGGGACTAAATCTAAATTCAGGTCCAAAACATGCACATGTTAAACATATTGTAATGTCGATTTGATGTTATCGGAAAATGATGAATGAAGGTTCCGATATTGTTCCCCTGAATAATATAACGAGCTAAAAAAAGTGGCATCGCGGACACACGTGTGCGACAGATTTCAACAGAATAATGTCCATTAATGCCTGTACGGCCCATAAAGCTTCGCCTTATTTCCATAGTTTTATCGCACGTGATGTCAAAACAATCTATTCTTAGTTCAATATTTATTTCACCATTTATATTTAAATACATTTCAAAAACAATACTGTTTGTTTTTGTTCGGTTTTATTTAGTCAGTCGGACCACTTTACCCCAGCTTACTGTACCAACCCTGTTGAACAGATGTGATTGATTTGAATCTTGTAAAACTTTGACATTAAAAGATTTGACGCATCACCATTACAAAAAAAAAAACAGAATATCCTAAATCTATTTACTTTCTTCTTCAATAAAGCTCTACCGATAAAAACACACAAAAAGTTAATTCAAAGAAACAGGAAGGTTTTTTTTTTTTGAAACTAACTACTGGACTGATGCCCTAAATCGCAACTTTGTTTCTTATTTCCTTTACGAAGTGTTAATAAGTGAGTTCATTATCTCCCCCTGCACAGGATCTGTCAAATCACTGCACACAATAGCTCCGTATCGATCCAGCGGCCGGCTAAATCTAATACGAGTTTTTTATTACTTGCGAAACGAATGAGGTAAAACGTGTTTGAAACAGACAGGGGATTAAGTGTCCCCCGTGTCCCCGGTGTGGGGGACGTGTGTAAAATAATTAGTCTTGCGTGATGTGTTTTTTTTAGTGGATTACTTTTTACTGCGTTGAAGAAACTTGTATTTTATTACTGTTTGCAGTTCTGTAAATACTGTCTTGTTTTCAGTAAAATGCACAATAGTTTTATTGTCAAGCCGTGGCTTCACAAGTCGCGTTATACTGGTTGTCTTACACAATCGCCAACAGAAAACAAGGTTGGATTGGACTAATACTAATTCAGTTTTATAAATTCGTCAGTTCAACCTACAGTCAACAAGGAATGCTTACAGCTTCTTCAACTTGGCCTTCGTTATACGGGCGACTTTATGATGACCGTACTTCAGAGAACATGTTAGCAGTGCGTGCTCTCGGGCGGGTCTCGCGGATCGCTCGGATCGGTTTCACGCGGATCGATTACTCTTTGTACTGCCATGCCAGTGCCAGGGCCAGCAGAATAAGGCGAGGGTCGGCGATCATTGGGATATTATGCACGACGTAGTAGAGATGACACTGCAATATTGTCAGTCATTTATTAGTAGCACATTGAGACTTTATTCACTCAGTGCGCTCGAAAAATGAGACTTAATATCATAAATATCACCGAATTGTCATAGCGTATACGCCGCAATATTTTTTATGCAGATAATACAACGGAACATATTAGGCATTTTGCAAATTGAAGGCATTTTAAGACAGATCTAAACTAACTAAAACTATATCTGTCTTTATCATTGCAAGCCATTAGACAAGGATGCCAATAGTTTAAGAAAATTTAGATCTGTCTTAAAAAGCCTTCAAACTTGGGCCTATTATCTACAAAGCGAGATGTAACTTACATTTATAGATATAAATCTACACACTGAATGAAATTGAGTAAGGTAACTTAACTGAAACGGAACATAGAGGTAGTGTGACGCCTTCTCCAAGAGTTTGTGCATAGTAACTCAAAGTCAGTTACAGGGTAAATAAACTGAACAAAATCCGGCAAATACGAGTAGTTAGGCGCCCCTGCTTGCAAGTCCTGTTTTTGATGTTCAATTTTTAACCAAACAGAAACACGAATTCTAAATTTCCTTTGTAATGCTGTGCAATTATTTTAATGGATTCTGCACTTAAATGGATACCGTCTTAGATACACTTCTATCAGGTTAACATTCAGTTAGTTTACCAATTTATTCCCATGATCACAATGCTAGAGTACTCGTACAAGTGTGCTGTATTGATTGTGGTAAGGTATATCACGTCAGGTATGTAACCCTAACAAAGGAAACTGGTATTTACCCATTTGAAATGGAATTAAGTTACTGCAGCCATCCTACTGTGTGCCATCGGGAAGGCTCCGAGTTCCGAGCAAACAGTCGTCTCGGCAAACATCGCCAGGTACAAAACTACAAACAGCTGGTCGGGCCTTGTTCGGGCCAGGCTATTGTGTGCGCCTGCGACGTTGACTGCCTGCCTACCCGCCGGAGCGGCAACCTCGCACTCCTTAATGTTTATTTTATAGTCCTCCTACGCCTTCAACATAATGTAACCTTGCTGTGTTCCATTTACTATCCACGGACCCTAAGAGTCAAATCTGTTTGCCAGTTTCGACACTTTATTGCTGCTGCTGACAAAACAATGGGACCAGTTAGAGAAAAGTCCGCTTTGACCACTCATAGCAAAATGTACTCTTTCTGAATAGGAACTATGAGTAATTGAGTACACTTACTAAATTACAATGAAGGCAAATGTCCATGCGGGCTGATCCATGTGAGATAAGGTTATGTAAAACTGTTCTATTATACAAAAAATGTTCACATTTTTTCCAAGACAGCCAGCATCCCATCCATCCATCACATAATGAAATGTGACTTCACGAAGACAATAAACCGACCTTCGCACAGTTCATTCGAATACTGGTCGAGGACAGCTCCACTCAACTGTGAAGATCTATGTAGGACCGCTCGTAAAATTAGACTTCATAATAAGCACTCGCTCGCTACACTAGTCTCTACATCACCGTTACGACTAACTGAGGACGTACTTCATTTGACTTTTATTTGTTTTGGCTCCGCACGTAGCTGGTCACTGTGGCTTTATCTGTGGCGGCCCCAATTTTCAGTCGAGAATGTCGAGATCCGGATAGACAATACAACGTCTAGAGCTAGTCAGATACAGTGCAAAGTAATGCAAACGGTGATACGTTGTTGTGATTCTGTAGAATCTTGTCTTACCATACCAACCACATTATAGGAATCACCCCCAAATGCCCAAAATAATTAAAATCATGAGCTTTTTAATTGCTCACCACAATATGTCGACTCAACGAGCACCGAACCGGTGTTTAGATGTTTACAGAGAGAACAAAGGCGCGGCATAAGTGTTTTCAGCGGGATTTGCATGCCACCAACACAATACATATTATGAGCTAGAACACGTGCCGCGAATCCTGCCTTTGTTAGTAGCCACAGGTTTCCTAGAGGTTCACGTAATTTACAACTTGGGAACAACAGATATTACCTAATTCCGAAAACATTGCAACGTTCGTTGGTTACGTAGAAGGTTTATGTTATGATTAGAATGTTATTCAACGTGAAACAAAGCCTAGCATAGAATTAAAGTTTCACAAAAGGCAAATTTACTTATTTAAGCTTTGCATCAGTATTCGCTTGGACCAACAAAGGACGTATGACGTAAGCCATTTATTTGTTGTAACTTGCAGTGTTAATTTACAAACAACATGTATCATTTTCCGCTTAGCGTCATTTCGATTAAGCTGAAAAATGTAACAAAAATCACGCCTACCTCAATTATTAGATATCATTTTAAAGATTTCAACGCTCCGCTTTTCCGGCGGACAGGAATTCCTCATACACATGTGACCTGCCAACCCGACGTCAAAAGCTGTATCTCCGTAAACTCGCGGCAAACCACGTGGATCGTGTACCGGACTGACTGAGACTGAGTAACGGACACGGCGCCGGCATTTCCTCGCCCGCATACAGCGGCGTCCGCCTATGAGACGCGCGTTTCCTGCGGAGTGCGAACACGCCTGTAGGGTCAACGAATCCGCGATCAATGTGTGGAAGTAGACTAACTCATGTTCGGATGTGCGGAAAGCTGTGAAGGAAAACTTTGTAACTGAAGCTTCACTAAGTTCTAATGAGTTCCAATACCAAAAGCTTTGTAGGAGTATGACTCAAACGTCTAATTCGTTAAACCAATAGTATAGTTTCGAATCAGATATGATTCATCTAACTAAGATATGCTTTAAGAGCACCCGCATATAAGTCTTGAGAAAGTTTGACCTGTCAAATTTTATCAACATCTTTTAGACCTGACCTTCCTCTCTTACATTATATTTCTATCCTCGTCAATAACTTCCGGCACCAAGCCTGCCAGTACAAAGGCTTTTTACGGCTTAATATTTGTAAGGTGAATGACCGAAACCGCACATGACAAACACGGAAGTTACTCACTTGTGAATTCCGTATTCGTATTATCTGTCAACGACTGGCCCAACCCTGGCCTTAGCAAAAGATACCATTAGAAAGATTAAGACTGGTTATTGTTTTACAATTCCAAGAAAACTTTATAAGGCTAGGTTTAAATCTCTGAGTCAAAAGCCGCATTTAAATAGGGCTGTCGATTCCGTTGAATAACACCTCCCTTTTACAGATACGCAGGGTCGGAAGTAGGAAAGTTTTCGACGCATGGCTGTCGGGGGTTGCGTCCAGTTAAAATTAAATTAGGTCACTGGACATGGTTGTGCCCATCCCTAAGGGGACATGGCTTGCGATGGCGCCATAAACGTGAACATTTTAAAGTATACACTCACGGAAGAGGCTATGTATAGGTAAAACGAAAGCTAAATTTATCCTTGTTGTGAAAACTCGTTGAAAACTGTTTTGGGCTTAGGCTATTTAAAGCACTAACAAGTTATTTGTTAACCAATTTTGGCTATTGACGGTTATTAGGGCATGTTGCGGAATGCCAAAGCATACATATTAATGTGATGTGCAATTTTGATATTATTGTTTGCGCAAAATAATCAGATTGAAGGCGACATAATAGAACGAGCAAAATTGTATTATGTATTTGTATCCAACCTTAAATTGCTCACTTTCCGTCGCATACGGACCCAAAAGATTTTATTTAATCGAACCTTGAACAAGGAGAAATTATAGAAACTCCAGCTCACGTAATATTACGGTTTGAAATTAGTTTAGGCAATCTTTCTGGTGCGAAACAAGGAGGGCTGGGGTTCGAGGGGTGGAATGATTGATAAACTCTTCATCTTGCACGCTATTATGGCACTTCAATGGTTATCTATGTTGTTTTACGTTTGTTGGTGTAATGTGAATGATGTGGCTTTTTTTCTTGCGTAAATCGATAGTTCATAAGAATTATCTTCAAATGCTAACAATTATTGTTTAAAAAAAAAAAAAAAACGCTTGCAATTGGTTTTTGGTGTGCATTTGATTAAGAAAATTCACCTTGTTAGTTTAATTTCGATGGCGTGTTTGATGATAATGATGTATTCACAAAGACTATTTATACTTGTAGCTATACCTATTACTTCATAATTCTAGCACAGCTTAGGTAATCGTAGTGCTAAAGCTACTTATTATCTTCCTTTGTCTACAGGTATGTACCTATGGTCACGCATCGAGCTCCGTGGGAACGGGGCAGCTTCCTCAACCACGAGCGACCACACACACAGTATACGCATCAGTTACTACCAGATGCAACCGCTACACAGATCACCTAACAGTTAGTGCTTTTACACCACAGTTGGGCTAGCAGTTAGTACGACAGATAGTGCCTAGATGAGCTCACAGTTAGTAAGAGAGCTGCAACGGTCTCGGGTTACACTCGCTTCACTGCCTCGGATAATGATCCTGGTACTGTAATTATTTGCATCGACGTAGTTAACAACAATAATATGAAAACTAGCTCGATGGTTAGCTGCCTAATTATACCCTATTTGAGGATGTTAAGTACCGGTGTAAATAAGATCAAATTAAACTTGTCGAAAACGACGCAATACGCAAAGGCTAAGGATATCTTCTGTGACTGTTTCTTTTGTAATCGTGCAACGAATTTAGGTTCATTAGTCTTGATACGATTAAATTCAGTAAAGTTATTTAAGTGCCTTAATAGGTTTTGTTGATAGTCCCTTCGAAAAATAAAAACTAAAAAAGCCAATTAAGTTTGTAAAACTTGACTCGTGTATCGGACTGGAAATCTGTGTCAACTGTCGCTTGGCATTGTACAGAATACCTAGTTGTTGTCTTCTAACGATGCCTCAACTGGGTACACGATTTTGTTTTACATATCAGCCTATTTTGCTGCACTATATAACACACCAGTTACATAGACACAACTATAAGCTAACTGACTGGCTGCTTCCATTCTTCACAATTTGCTGCAATATGAAGTCAAACATTGGCTAACTGAATCCAAACTATTCCTGCCTCGCGAAGCATATCTCACACATAGCGAGTGCGGGCAAACTTCGGACAGTTAAATTAAATTCATGCCATAGAGGTAGAGCCATGGAGAACTATGTTCGGTTTTATAACGCGCTAATCTGCCAGTTAGCGGCCCATAGAGACTGGATGGGACGGCGTGTTAGATATTAATTGTGTTCTGAAGTTTGGACATTTCAGAAATATGTTTATGGCTTGAGTTAATGCCTTTAGTAAATGCTCTACTACGGACTTTGGCGGTTCGTTTAAAATCGGAACCGTGAAGTGAAACTGTTGATTCATTAAACTTTCCCGATGTTTCAGATTTTTATTTTATTGTAGGTACTTCGAATTTAAGTTTTTCACGTGAAACGGTTCGTAATTAGAAAACATTCTGTAGGTAAACATTATGAAGGATGACCGGCATTTACAATTTACAAGAGATTGTAATCGTGTCACCGGTGACACTTTACATTCTGATGGGTTTCCTCTGGGACTAAAACAAGCCTCAAATCTTTAGGCTGAAATTCTGCGAATCAGTCACTGGTATTCGCAGCTTCAAATTACTTGGTAAATTCTTAATTAAGCAAACTGCCTGCCTAAATATCATTCGGCAATGTTTCAAGCAAATAACAAAGTTTCATTACGTTTTGTATAACAGCAACGCTGTCAACAGTGACATGTAAATCTAAACTGTTATTACCATCATCGCACAGGCAAGCCTAAGATTTTAGATGCAGTCCATTTTACTGCCCCGATCAAAGCAGCGAAGTTGTTTATTTACATCGTAACCCAACACATGCCGCGCAACATTACCTCGGGACTGTTCCTCGAATTTGAAACTAAAACCGGCTATAGAATAGCTAACTAATAGCTATGGAAGTACAGAAGCGAAAGTTCTGTTTCTTCAGCTTTCCTAATACTCTGCCAAATCTGTTGTAGCGTTTCTTGACATCAGCTCTGGTCGAAGAAGCAACTTCTTACCTTCTTGGTCTTCTGTCAGCATTTTTCCTTTTCTATTCGACATGACATTTTGCCCTTTCTTCTCTAAGCTCTATCTTTGGTCTTTATCGTCCTCACTTTCCCTCCAACTGCAACTTCCCTCAATGATTCATTTTCATAGTTCTATTAAAATCTTCGAGAGCAACGACCTTATTATTATCTTGCAATGCGGTGCAGCACGCGAAGGAAGTTTGCAATTAAAAATTATCTGGTCGGCATCGGTGCAAGTATTAAAGGGGATTCCTCTGTAGGTACTTATTTGTTCTATGGCCGTATGAGATCAAAGGTGCAACAAATATACAAACTATGTAGCGACTATGCTCTAAACTGCGCCGTTTAATGCACGTGCTAGTGTTTTGATAACCCGATGACAGGACTTCGTAGAACGTTTGTTGTTTGCACCGGCTCGCTTTACTCGGGTCATTTGTACCGGTTCCATATTTTATTTGCTTTGTTTGCGGCTCTACTATTATCGTATTGCTTTCGTTCGTGAATTACTAACCTGTGTTGGTTTAGGTTTGCCTTTTGGTTCGAAAACGCTGATCTATCTGCCGCCGTTTATTTTTTGACTGAACGGTTTTAATCATGATGTAGTACTAGGGCAGGTGTAGATCTCACGAAGAATCACCACTTTTTCTGTCACAATTACACAACACAGGTCATTCTTTTAAGTTTCATGTAAGGAATTTTTTACAGCAAATACCTACCTACATTTATACATTACGAGAAAATATTACTTAGGTACCAATTTTGATTGTTGTGCCAAAGAGATAAAAGACCAGTTACGTTATAATCACACATGATGACGTCATAATAAGTAACGTGTGTTGCCGATAGAATTGTATAATAGGAAACAAGGTCATAATGGTCGAGGGGTTGCGTGATCGGTCACCCGAGATGACAGCCCGATACTCATATCGCAAGGTCTCGGGTTCAACTCCGCCGCACATTTTATAGAAAACACTCGCATGCCGTACTTCTATACAAGGTTATACAGAAAGGGTATGCTAAGCCGAAAAAAGGCTCATAGTACTCATCATTATGAAAAACTTTCACTATGGGACCAACCCGGAATTCGCGAAAAAATAATCAGCTGTTCCTTAGAAAAATGTCAATGACACTCGACAAAATGTATGGAATAGCAGATCATTTTTTATGGTCCCATAGTAATGGTTGTTCATAATGTAGAGCACTATGAGCCATTTTCGGCATACTCTTTCTGTATAACCCTGTATAAATAACCATTTTAAACAGAACCAGCATGGTAAGATCGCGCAAGACTAGAAAGCTCAACATAGACTGATCCCATCATTCGCTGTCATGTCGTAAACACGCGATGAAAGCCGCCGCAAGGAGATGGTCAAGATTAAGCCATTAAAGGTGATTCCTATAAATATGTCCAATGTCCAGCTGAGGCTTATTTTATTCATAATGCAAGGAGGCCTGAACACCTGGCTCTTTATGTCTACTAAATCTACTAATACACCTTTCCATTGCAAATCGCCTGTTCGGAAACCTGACATTTCAAATCTCTTCGCTTGCAAATTGAAGTGTCAAGAAATTGTTAGACTAGTGAATAGTTCAGACATGTTGCAATTCGTTAATCTAAATGCCAGTAATCTAAGTTCGCTAGACAAATGCTTTGAGAAATTGAACGGAAACGGATGTTCTGTAGCAACCAAACTTCCGTTTATTCGTCTTCTCGTATAACTTCCTATTACACGCGCATGCGATGATAATGCCTTGAGATTTGTGCATTTTAATAATAGAGGGGAATTAGATAACGTGTGAAAGTTTGTATCAGTGTTGTGTTGTGTTAAATTTATGAAATTAATCAAGTTTTTTTTGTCAATTATTTGTAACTGTTGTTCTTATTAGGTAGAATTAATCATGGAAGGTATGAGACCCCTAATCATGTTTGTTTATGGATCTTAAATAAAAAAAAAAAACACTTTTCATTTAAGTTTTCTCAAAAAAATAATAATACTAATCAAACGAGTCCAAATTCGATCAGTTAGACAGACGGCAGACACCGCCACTGACTGGTAAAATCGAATAAAAGCTTATATGTAAAACGTTACCAAAATTAAAGCGTAACCATGGAATATAAACCTTTCCCGAAAGCAGCAAACTGTAATTGACTCCGAGCTTCGAGAAACCGCACCGACATTTCTATTCAAAATAATTCCACCCTACTCCACAAAACATTCGTTAGCTCGCACACGATCTTACACAATGCCTAATGGATATGTCAATAAGAAACTCTATACGTACGGGAAATCGAGTTACAGAATCACCACCGACCGCGCACTTTAAATATTTATAATTGGATAACTTTCAAAGGGTTCCATTAGGTCCATTCAATGCGAAAGAAGAGTTGTCACTTGATTTTCTCACAAATACCCTTTATATTTTAGCTGTTTAGAGAAGGAGTCGTCAATACATCATGTTACATGACGTGTTTTCCTAAACTAATTTACGAGTTTCACTCTATTAAAGTTAGCAAGATAGGTACCAGGGTTTTGTAGTCATTGTGACGATGACTTGGCCATAAAGTAGATAGATACCTACTTTATCTTTTTATCAGTCGCGCAGTCATGATACATTGAATTTATTTTTAGCGTTTTAAATTATGACTTAGTTGCGTACCGCGGTTTCTCCCGCTATCCAACAGGAACCGTTAAATTTTTCGGGATAGAAGTTTCCTAAACGTAAATCTAGATCTAAGGCATAAGCCAACCAAATCCGTTCAGCCGTGTTTGTAACAAACATACAAACTTTGACATTTAAAATATTAGTCGGATTAAAATAAATGTTTCTCAGAAATAATCGTATCAACATAGCTCGGGTCACACTGCAACTATGAATCCAAATGGCGCTAGAAGCTTATAAATAGGGCAGTAGACGAGAGAGCACTTCCGTCGAGCCGCTTTGGCGAGCGTATCCCCAACCTATCTATAGCTACTCTGTACGAGTATATGCATACAGCTATGTGGCTTTTATACAATGTACGCTGTATGAATACTGTCGATGAAAGTAAAGTTTATGTCTGCTGCCTGACGAGCAACACTCGGAAGCTTCAAACATTTTGCTGTTTTGTAATTAAACATGTTTCCTAATGTTTGAAATCAACTTTGGTTATACGAAGTGGAATTTAAGTTCAAACCAGAATAAAGAAAAATATACAAAGTTTATTCTAGTATGTACAATACATTCTTTTTCATAGTTCCACCGACTGATTTAATAGTTTGGTTATTTACATTTTTTTAAGTTTCTCATCTTGTCACACTTCACCGCTAGCAGGTAATATTTTTATAACAAAACGAATGTAACTACTAAATTAATTTACTCGTTAATTTATGGCCTATTACATTTCCAACAAAAAATATTCACATGCGAATAGGTTGTTAAAAAGTTGGCCGCGTATTTTAAATGAACTTTTAACTACTCTACATTTTTCAGTTTACATCGAATGACCAACACGTACGTTTAATTAATGGAAACATAAACTAGCGCCTGTGCTAAACGAAGTTAAATTTATTAAATCTGGCAGCAGCGAGTGTACTTCACATTAGGTTAAATGGGGCGGCTAAAGTAAAAAGCTCGTCTGGCGTCCTGCGACACTTTTTGTCACTTAGGAATATTGCAATGAAGTGGCTTTTCGTTTGAAGTGGTTATGTTGATAACTTATATTTATGGTTAAACAAAAATTGTTACTAATAATCGTGTTAAAGTGAAAATTAGTTAATCTTCGGTAATTTGTTAAAATCTTTCTCTTTTCGTTTGAAGTGTTTTTGCTTGTGTTTACAACGGAAATTGTTTTACAATATTTTAAAAATAATAATCAATTTTATTAAAATCTTTCTATGTACATAGAAACAAAAGTAGAAAAACGCGAGGCCAAGAAAAACATTCATGGACCAAATCACTTGTGAATCAAACAAAGGTGAAAGCAAGTTTACAAAATTGGCAATGCATAGGAAGAGGAAGCAATGGACTTGGACGTTGCCTATTCAGAATGGATTTAAAAAAAGTAAAGTTATAAAAGTGGCAGAAAAAAATCGTTCAATAATATTAAAAGCGTCAAATCTATACAAACAGGCTCTTCTTGTGTAGAGTCAAAAACATCGAAAAAGTTTTTCACAGTGTAAAACTGTGTTAGGGGTGAAATATTTAAATCTCGCTCTTACGAGGAGACGGGCACCTGAGCCAGAGACAAGCCGTCATTTGCATCCCGTCACATGAATATTTAACTTCTTGTTTAATATTCCGAAAGATTGTTGTAGGACGTAGCGCCTCGTAAAGGCAGCTATACTATTTCTTTATAATTAACGTTTCTTTATGGGCGCACTTCCGCTTTGAGTGTTCTTCGTGTGAATTTAGGAAATAAAGAAATTGCTTCCTTTACTCTTATTTGCAGAAAAAAGATAGGTACTGTTTTAAGTTATGCCTTCTGTTATTAGAATTCCAGTCAGCTCGAGTATCTGACGATGATTATGAACACATCCTTATTACAGTCTATCCATAAGTGTGTTGTTATGTTACGTCACTCAGTAATATTTAAACAAATCTGTTTGTCTTTGTTGCTTTATTATTGGTCTACTAAACTAAACCAACGCAGGGAAGGAAAAGGGCCTTTGTCATGAGCTTTTCATAAAACTGATATTAGTGCGTAAAAATGTTTAGTATATTATGACATTGACAAACCTACACAAACCTACACATTATTTGGTAGGCATAATATTGCTCATATTAGTCCAATCTAATAAAAGTGGCAGGCAGTTAGACAGTCGGTCCAATGGCCGATTGATTGGTAAATTGTCGCCGACGATGTCGCCGCAATGTCATCCGCCCGCCGCTGCCGGCCAACGCCTTCCGGCTTTGCTCTTTTCGATATCGATGTTTCGATACCAAGCATAGTCAGCGTTTGCTATATCGATATCGTTGCTACATCTCTAACTTCGTAGAGTAAACCGCACACACTCTCTATCTCTCTCTACCTGTGTCTAATTAATATTTCACAATAAAACGTTAATCAAAAGTGAAAATTGGACGCAACTCTGTAACTTCATGACGCTTTAATTAACACAGAACGTCGTGTGTGGCCTTACCCGGGTTTATGCAAACACGCTTTTGTATTTTGTACTTCAAACTTGACAAGGGCCCCAAACGAACCCGAACGGATCTCCCACATAATCCTTCCAACCGATTCCTTCTGATGCATCTTAGAGTGTTAAATTATGCACACATCCATATGGAACGAAATAAGCCGGTAACGCTCTCGATGCTCCGAAACGGCATTCTAATCGCGAAAAGACCCTCCAACATAAATATTCTATCTACGAGAGGAAGCGTAACAAAATATTTACGGGATATAAAGAGCGTCGATGCCGTTTTGTAGGTCAGATCCTAGAGGCGTCGTCGCTCCAGTTAAACCGCCCTGCGCCGCGTCGCCGACGCTGCCTTCAAGGCGAGTCTCGGAAACGAGACGCCGCGGGTGATTTTCCACCCTCTAGTTCGCTGCGGCCGCCCGACTACCCAGCCACCTCCGACGAGACATCAAAGAACAACATTTTATTATTTCGTTACCACCCGACCGAAGAAGAGCACTTCCACTGGAGTCTGCAGGAGATTTAATCACCGCCTATTAAAAAATTCGCGACGAAAGCGCCGTGTTTCATCAAGCAAATACGAAGTTCGTGTCGGTACACAAATTACGAAGTCCGGCCGACGCATAATGAGTCTGGTGGGTGTGCGTGCCCGATGCATCAAAGTGGAAAACACTGTAATACGAATAATTGGCACTCTAAAAGTAATTATGTGTCATAAAGAGCAGGTCGTTAATGTCGCACCACACACGAGGTTATTGTTTCCTTCCGTTCTTCAAGTAAACATAAACACAGTCTACTTGAAAGTTTGATCGAAGACTTCAAACAAAATAGACGCATTACTGCATTTATGTTGTTGATGCACTTAGGTGTTCGTACGTACACCCGTGCGGTCGTATACATTTATGATGATCAGTTAGACCGTCTCATTATTCATACTCATATTATCTTACCTTGAATATGTTATTAACTGTATAGCTCATCACAATATTGTAGATACAATGGGAACCGTTCGCGAAACCTTCGAACGCGTCATGCTAATTGTGCAAATGCAGTTGAGGACGAGAAAGGTCGCTTCGGGCGTCGCACTGCATACGAGTGGGGCAAACAACTGCCACGGAACTTGTCAATAATATTATTCAAATGCATTCACTCGATCTAAAAGTGAGAAACGAATCAACGATTCAACATGTAACATGTAATGTAGGTAATGTAACCCATATGACGAGAATATTCAAACAAAAAGATGTCCTGGCCGTATAAAAAGAATGTAGCAGTAGAAATAAGCATTGCAAATACTAATTTGTAACTTGATAATATATAATGAGATATAAAGTAAAGAAACATCGTCTATACGGACGGTAATGAAGGTGATACAAAGACTAATGCTAATAGAACTAAAGATATAGTATGTAAGTGCCATGTGGCATGTAGTCTCGCATGGCAGTACGACATTAGAATGCAACACCGACCTCTCAGGGGAATAACTCAATGCGGACACCTGAAACTAAAGGTAATTAGATGCCACCTAGCGCGGTCCCTGTGCTATCTGAAGACAAAGTAACTTTGTTAACTAATATCTGAGTAAAATAAGATAAAAGCTACTTATTTAGACTGACAAACTGCAACTTGTGTTCAGCAAAGTTAATCTCTTAAAAAGCCCACTTTATTAACTTTTTAATCCGCTTCTCATAACACGATCCGCCGGCGCTGCAAACTGCAAAATAACACATGTAAACAAAATAAACAAGTTTGCCAGCCGTATCGCAGTCGACGAAGAGGACACAGGAACGCACTCAGGACTCGCGCCGATTCGTCCGAGTATGATAAATGGTCAAGCTGCCGCCGAAACCCGCTCTAATACCTCACCGGACCCCGCCCGGGGAGGGACAATATATGACTTTAATGGAAAGATGTGACGGCGAAACCGCAAGGGAAATATGGAAAAGATCCGACCAGGGAACAATGTGACGGTTGCCAATGCGCTTAATGGATTTTGTTTCAAGGATTAAGTTACATACTTAAATGTGCAGACATGTTTGCTTTAATCGATTACAGAATCTCTACAAAGTTTTAGTAGAAAAGCGTGCAATATAAGCTGATGGGAACATATTTAACAACGCTCAGATGGGATCAATTCTAAGGCATAGGTAGACAAGAACATTATTTTTACAAAACAAAAAACAAAAACCGACTTCAAAAGACCGACTATTGTGTTATTCATCTATTTGTCGCGCATGTGGTACTTAATGCAAATTTAAGACTTATATGGTTTTCTCATGGATACCATTATCAGAACTGGACTAAATTGAAATGGGACCAAATGGGAAGCGTCAGCTTTCTAATAAAAAAAGAATCATCAGAATCGATTCACCCAGTCAAAAGTTACGAGGTAACAAACATAAAAAATAAAAAATAAAAAAAAACATACAGACGAATTGATAACCTCCTCCTTTTTTGAAGTCGGTTAAAAATAGCAATTCCTACTCGTAGTGACCTCGTCAAATAACCAGCGCAAATGTGTACAAAGTCAAGACGCGATCGAAATGATGAAAGTAAACACATAAATAACTGGAGTGAACTAGTTTTTAACCGACTTCAAAAAAGGAGGAGGTTATCAATTCGTCTGTATGTTTTTTTTTATGTTTGTTACCTCATAACTTTTGACTGGGTGAATCGATTTTGATGATTCTTTTTTTATTAGAAAGCTGACGCTTCCCATTTGGTCCCATTTCAATTTAGTCCAGTTCTGATAATGGTATCCATGAGAAAACCATATACTTTTGCATTAAGTACGTGCGCGACAAATAGATGAATAACTCAATAGTCGGTCTTTTGAAGTCGGTTTTTGTTTTTTGTTTTGTAAAAATAATGTTCTTGTGTGTGACCTTGATCACTAAACCAAAAAAATTGTAGATGGCCAAATCAAATGTTTTTATCAATTTATAGATTTAGCTATTGATAACAATAAGGTATACCTACTAACTAACATATTAGCATTAACTCACATAAAAAGAAATTATACACCTTAATTTATTCCTCACAATCTCTACTGTCTCCCACAGAGTCCCAAACACGATCCGGCTAAGCTACGTGATTTGTTTGTAATTGGAAATTCATAATTAATTTTGCCTAATGAATGTCATAATAAGACCAAAGCAAAAAGGGTAGATAGAGATGGTCAGAAAAACAAAAGGTAAACAACCACGGGAACTGGTACCGGAATACCAAGTATTTACGGGGAACACCATTCCGCATTTTCTTTAGGAGTATGCAAATAAGGATCATTTTCACATCGAAATTGAATTTAACATTTGGGAAGTTATATTGGTTTTACCATATCTAAAGGACACGACGGAGACAGTGTTGCCGCAAAGCGTAGCGGCGAGCAGCGGCAAGAATACGCAAACAGGTGTCGACTCCGAGGTTATATTTGCATATAAATAGAGTTCCTGCTTAACTGTAACACTGTCTCGTCCCTTTCTATCTCGTTGAAAGGCACTTGCTAGAGCAGCGCGGAGTGTTACGCCTCCTTGCACGCGGTGCGCAAGTACAGCCGACTCCAGGAGATTCTATTTATGTTCCGTGATGTAATGTTCCCAATAGGCCATTCGCATAACCGCACTCAGGGTGAGTCCTATTGTCTCACGACATACCAACCGATAGGAAGTCAATAGATCGACCATTGATATTCAACGACCAAGTCGCCATCAGGGAAAAATAACGACTTCCTTGCACATCTTTGGTACGCAGGGAATCCGTTTAGTTTTTGCAGTCGAGCTACGCAATGAAATGTTCATCTGATCGAGCATTTTAAAGCGTGAGTCGTTAGAGAATATTCTACTAGGCTGTTATTCCAGAGCAAGTTTTTCAAATGGGGAAGTTATTATAATGCGCAGAGGCGAACCGGTCGCAGTAGGCGCTTCCTAGCTTGGGCCTGGCATGCTACCTTGCTGGTCTTCTTTGACTCGCCCGCAAAAAGTTCACTGCCTGCCTAGCCGGAGTACGTCTTGGGAATAGAAAAGAGACATGAATAAAATTGAATCGAGATGTTTATCTCTAGAATATTAATGTCACCGTGGACAGGCTCGTCACTTGGCGAAGCTGTGAAATTATAAAATAACCATCGTGCTAGGTGATTAGTGAGCCGTCATCGGCGATGCGGCCGGTTCCGCGCCTCTTCCGTTAGCCGTTTTTTATCGTTCGACTATTACATCACATAGGAACACGCGCTCGCGGTGCGTGACCCGTCTGCGTAGGCGCAGGTGACATGCGAACTCCTCATTATTTCGACATCTACCCGCGAAGAGTCTAACTAGTTCTGATATCTGAGACCCCTGTTATTTGTATTCTTTTTTTTGGGACCGACCGTTTTCTATTTGTTCCGTCGGGCCCTTTTTTTGCTGGGTTGCACCGACCGACTCTGAAGGTTTGGAGCGTTTTTACTCTGGTTCGGGGGACAGGCGGGTGTACGCGAGGGGAGGAAGCGCGGCCCGCCCCGCCGCCCCGGGCCGTCCTTGGCCCGAACATTCACCTTGGCGCTGCGCTGCCGACGCACCACAGGTAACAAAGTTCCGCGAACTACGTGATTTCTATGGCTGTCGACCGAAAGTGGATCCTGCACCGAGCCCAGTCGCTGGCTACGGAGAACTGGTGTAATGGAACACTATCGAATGCCTTGCGGTCGTCGTGTGGACCCCCATCGTATGATTTTGCATCGTTCTATTTTTTTGCAGTATCTAATATCGCATTAGATTTTGATGAAGGCGTTCGACTCGATGTGGGTGGTGATCAGTCACAGATAGATTAGTATTTGCTCCAGTTACGGTTTATATCCCCCACGTTGTTTATTACGTGCATTATGTTCTTTGTGATCTAAAATGATCTGCCCAAGATTTTTAATTTAGGGTTGAGATTGAGATGCAAAGTAATATTTTGATATTTTTACTTAGACAAATTAAAATTTAGTGAAACTATCATTATATTCGTGTAATTGCTTAGATTTTTTGTTGCAGTTAAACAACTAACGATATTCTCGGAATCGGAAGATAAGGTACAACTTTTAAGTTGTTTTCACGGAAATAAGATAAATGCTCAGATAAACCGCGTCCGCGACGGGGGTCACCAAACTTCGTGAAAGTTTTATGTAGGTAGATGCTACATTTGAACAGTTAGGAACTCTATATAACGGCCATCGAGTAAGCTGAAAACTTCTCTGGAGTATAAAATACGCTCATAGGTATTTTCTTTTCCAATTCTGTTTTTACAACAACTTTATGACTTGTATGGTGATTTACTGCTTCAAAAGTGTATTTGCGGCTTACAACGGAATATAAACTTTGGATTATGCGTTTTAGTGCTTTCAGTACCAGTGCACGTCTGCGAGAGGTTCGTTCACCTTCCTCGTTCTCATATTAATCACCCTCTTTACACATTTACGAGGTTTCCGTCTCTACGAGCTCAGTATCAAGTCTACCGTAATAGTTACAGTCTCGACTCAATCTTTATATCTTTTAATTGTTGCGTTAATTATGTCGTTGACGGCGGCTCCAGCGTCCCGGGCCCGGCTAGCTCGATGTGCCTAATCTTATCATCCTGGAGGCCGGACATAGGAAGGGCATTAAATTTGGAAAGATCGTCGTGGCGTGGCACGGGCAGAATGAACGCGCCTGAAACCGGTCGTCCGCCCGTAAATAATGGATTAGAGGGGCGAGGGGCAGGGGAGCACGCTGAGACGAGCGGGGGGAGACGCACGCACCGGCTGCGCGCGCGGGCGCGGGGCGGGGACCCTCCCGTCAGCTGTTGCGCGGCCGGGAGCGCGCACACCGCCGCTGCCAATGCATCGCTGTTGATAGCGTACGCCGCTCGTGTGCTCGCGACCGTCCGTGCCGAGTACCGTCCGTGCCGCGCCGGTGACACAGTGCAGTGACGGCCCCAGTGCCCGCCAACAGTGATGTGCAGTGTGTGACGTGCCCAGGATGTGCAGTGCAACGGCCGGGAGCTGACCTCGCATCGCCCGCCGGGGATGCCAAGTTATGCTACACCACCGACAGAGGTGATTATCCCGTCCTTGCTCCTAAAACACCATGCGTACGTGCGGGAGCATCGTTGCGGCCTCGGGACACCCGCTACTTCCCTGGTACCGTGTTGTTAACCGTTGCTACCGGGTGAAGTTTGGTAAGCTGTGGATTATTTTTTGGCGTTTTTTTTCAAATATTATCAAAAAATGCGTACCGTCTAACATCATAAAAAATTGCAGCTTTTTGTAAAAATTCAACAATGGAAGTCGCCCTTTCGCCTGAGGGTACGTTTTATGTAGAAGGTGCGGCTGTTTTTTGTGCGTCTGTCGAAGATTTTTTGGGCATTAATAATATGACAAAACCGGTATGCAGTAACAACTACCTACGTATTTTCGGTGAAGTTTCTCCCGCTGCTAACGCGTTTGTTAACCCGAGATCTTATTTCGAATCTTACGTGCGTTCCTTCTCTATGTTGCTAATAATTAACATGTCTGGTGGATTAGTAACACGCGGCAATAATAATTAATCTATAAAATTTACACAGAAAATTATTTATTCAAATACATTGCATGGGATTCCAGTAATTACTAATAATATGTATTTTATACTGTACTTACTTACGTCATTTATGACAAATGGATTATCATAAGCACATGGAAACACGTCACATTTTATCAATTCTAGTAGTCGGTTTCCTTGTGTGTATTATTAATGGGGAACCCCATAAAATAACTCAATAAATGTATAATAAAACAGGAAATATGTATAGCAAAACGTTAATTCTATATTCTAAAATATATTTTTTCTTCTAAATCAAGTTTTAATTTAAGACCACTACGACTACTACCTACGCAGTTTTTCAATCTCTAAAGTAAGATCATTCAGCCGCACATCCAACTGACATAATATAATATTCCTTCATTAAAATATTCCTCATATTCACCAACGCTATAACCCAATGCTCCTCCTTTTATTCCCATTAAATATACATAATACATGCAAAATAACTATAACCGCTCCGTCTTATTACAATTAAGTCCTCAGCACTTTAACACGCGTCTTGTACCAATTTTATTTTTATGGCATCTATAAATTAGCTTTAATAAAAATGTTTCTCGTAAGAATGTCTTTTACATTAGACCAACCAGCATAATCGTTAGTGACAACATATAAAGGTCTTATAAAAGGCAGGTGCGCACCTAACACCTTGTGCTAAGCTTTCCGGTTATGTCCACTGAATAACTTATCTAGTCTTTGTCTATATTCTTGCACAATGGCTGGGTCAGGTTTTTAACGCGCAGTTCTATGTAAGGAAGGCATTTGCATTCTTCATAATTCCGTAAGAAGAAGCGGTTAGCAGCTTTATCCGCAATGTTTCCCTGACTCATTACTTCAATGCAAAGCATTCTACTTCGCAGACTTTGGCTTGTAGTTGCGATATGTACAATCATCGAGCAAAATGTCAGAAATCAAAAGATTCTTTGCATGTAAAACATTACAATAATTTATAGCCACTACTGTAATTTTAAGTGCAGTAACTTCCTTCTACTCGTAGTTCGGTTGATACACATTGCATTCGTAATGTCTGTACTGCTCGAATCTATGTTCTTAAAAAAATGAGTCAAAAGCACTAACAATAACTGCACGGCTTAAATACCACGTGTCCGAAACTGACGTGTTCACGGCAGATGCTGCATGCGAATGTTGCTTGAAAGGTGACCCCGTCGACACGAGCATAAGACAAAAAACTCCTAGTAGGTATATTTTTATTTGATAGTGATGATCCATCAATCTTATATTCTTTATGTTTTGCTAATTCATCAAATAACCAGCCAATCATCAAATCACTATTGATTACATTTACCGCTGTGATCTAAACACAGTATATATAATGTTGATATTTTCGATACTGTACGGATTTTTTTGTTTGTTTCTCGTCTCTACGTTGCTTATATTGTTATTTTCTTTTGTTTTCTAAATAAGTTGTATCATAAATATTGGAATAATAATATCACCCTTAAAGCTGATAATGAGTTTCTAACGTTCGTACACTCACGACTCACGACTATGTATTTTTTGTCAAAGTATGGGAAACGAACAAACGAACGATAGGGAAAGATTTTTTCTGCATTTTTTTCATCGTGCGAAGCGAACATTTCGTTTTTTGCTCGTTCTAGGTAGCGGACAAAATTTTGACGAGTTATCCTTTTTGACACTACCATTTAATTTACATCTGGCTTTGCCCTCTCCCGCAACTGCTAGTCCAATTTTTCTGTTTATTTCAAGAGTCTTTTAACTCGTTTTTTTGTTTGTTTTTCTTTGTTAGGTTTTGTGTTGTGAAGCCAATAGAACTGTTATTTGTTCCAAATCTGAGCAAATTAGAATTTTCCGTTTTTTTTCAAAACTGTAATATCACATGAACTATTTATTGACCGCTACATTTTTTTAAGTTGGTTTTCAGTCGATTGAATTCCAATTAATTCTTTAATGTTGTACACCTAGGTACATTTCCGATTATCACACACACAAGGCAGAATTGAATATTTCGACAGAACAAAACCATATTTGTAAAAAGTCTGTATTTTTTGTCTGTGTTTTTAAAAGTCTATTCTATTCACCTCATCTATTCACCTCATTCTATTTTCGTCTATTTTACTCAAAATACCTAGTACCTTCTAAATATCACATCTGCATCTTCAAAAGACTGTATTTATAAAATTTACTACTCATTACTACTAAACTTATCTCCTCCGACGTTGGCTAGAGAGGAAATGTCTAAATGAGTCCAATTAACACGGCACCCACCGTCACGGCGTCTCGTTTGTCGACTGACTGCACCGTCGCTGCAAGCATAATGCGATTTAAAAGCAATCTCAACGCTCGCACGCTCAATTTCCCGCTGAATGTCCAATCCGCCGGAGATTTCATAACTTGCAGCTTTGCGCTACTTTTCATATCCTTAGCTTCGTCGATATCTTGATATTGCAATAAGTTTCGTTCAAGATATATTTCTTCTTCTTTTTTCTTTAAAGTAAGAAACCGAAAAATAAAATCTTGCAATTGTAGGATATTCTTATTTTTAAAAGTTTGTTGCGTAGTCTTTACCGATATCCATATCTACTAATTCTTGTCGTCGTCAACGTTAAATAGCATTTACCTATTCATTCATCATAATCATCAAAATCATACGATTGATATGACATGACAACCACGTTACGTTTTGTATATCATTTGCAGTACATATAAATCTGTTACTTTCATGCGTTAGATTCCAAGAGTTGCCTTTTTCCTTTGAATCTCTAATCTTCGTTTAAGCCTTGTTAGTATTGACACTATTGACTATTACATTTTGATTATCTTCTTTTCCCCGAACTGACTTCGAGTTGTTACAGGTTGATATCTCGACACTCCTTAATTTTACTCCTGGAAAATAGCTATCTTTGTGTGGCGTTTATGTTATGCATGTTTGAATTAAAACTGGTTATATGTAGTGTATAGTGCACTTATGTTTTGAAAGTTTTTTTTTAAACATGATTGTGTACACTTGTACAGTAACAGATTATTCGCATTAATTACAAAATTCTCTATTTTGGGGCCTGAATCATATCTCTACGTTATTATGTATGTAATTACATAATTAAAATATTTTTGGGTGTATTTAATGTGTAGGTATGTTTATTGGTTTCTATGTGGTATTCTACCGCCTAAACGGCACGCCCTATTTTAAAATGTGAAGTATAGTTATACCCGTAAATTCGTACTAACCTCCTACATAATAAATATAGTCTTAAGATCTAAGGCTCAATACAATTTTATAAACGTATTAGACTTACCTGTATTTCTACATTCCAAGTATCTATCGCTTTATATTTACACAGTAGTGCCTCTTAGCTTATAAATCTCATAACTGTCGTCGATTACTCAACTAGCTGGAGCAGGTTCTGTGTTTACGGACGTGCTAATAATTACATTAGCTACTGGTTCTTTTACTTGCACGTTTGCATCAGACTGACTGTAGTACTGTTTTGAGTTTGTGCTTATCGAAATATTTTGTTTGCTTGTCATAGATAAACTAGTATAGTACCTAATGTAATTTGATATGTATTGGATATTAAAACACCAACGTATAAAATCAACGGTCGTACAAAATGGAATATCCAAACATATTCCAGAGGGTTTTTTGAGATAGTATTGAATGAGAAAAACGTTTTGTCTATTCCTGGTTTTTTCGATGCTTGAGATCTAAGAATATAATTCTAACACAAATTCCAGTGCAATATAATAATAAGAATGTATGAGTATATGTGCTTTTAAATTGCTAATATGAAACACAACCGGCATCGTAAAGTTTTATCGTTGGGCGACATAATGTAATGTTACCCTTATTACACAACATGTAAACAATATCCAGGCAGTTAACGGCGGGTAATAAAAACTATTGCCATTACTATTTATTGTTACTTCTAGCCAGTTGGAAAATATCAGCTCCGGTGTGGCCAGAGTTAGGATAAAGCACAACTTATGTATGTGTAGAGTAAGCATTACAATGCTAGTACGTTGTAATAGTAACATAGCTTTTATATTTGTATGGCTACTAGTTGCAGCGGTATCATAGTCACTTTCAGACTGTAAAGAAAACTCACGTCTATCGCGAAAAAGTGTTTTGTATTGTAAGTATTTCTAAATATAATTTAGTTTTGATTAAAAAATGAACTCAATTCAACGCTATTAACTCCATTTGGTTTGAACACCATCACAAATTTAAATTAGAATTAGTATTGTCACCAATATTATATGTTTAGGTTCATTTTTAAACGGGAACGAGTTATGTGTATTCCTTGTTTCATTTCTTAACGTCAATCTCTTTGTATCTGTGTTTGTACCTAAGAGTATAAGAAACAATAACCGTCCAAGTTATTCTTACTTACATTAACGGAGTCTCGTCGAATAGCCAGTTCATAAAGTAGAGGAATGTTAGTTCCCTTGTTGTTGGACTTTGCTATAAAAGTTACGATATAATAACATGCGATACTTGATGTGTGCTTGTCATTAGGCTAATGGGTGCCGTTAAATAGTTATAAACATAACATTTCTTGCACCAAAACCTACAGTATATTTACCAATAACCTCTAACTGTTTTTTAACAGTCTTTATTGAATTTCACAATCAGTATTTGTATCTGATACTCTTAATGCATTAAAATGTGGGTGCTTAGTTTAATGATTGGCTTTCTGTCATTTCGTAACTTTTAACCTGTCTATGTTTAAGTAATTCTTGATTTAATAATTCTGATTTTCGATTATTTTGTTTAAATTTATCAATTGTATGTGTAGTTTCTAAAAGTAAATGGACTTAACTCTCACTGCAAAGTTCATGATGTAGTGAACTCATCTTAGGCTCTGCTAAATGTATAGAAAATGAATTCTAATCTTTTGTAACAAAACTCATGAAATATGCTCTCTTCTAATTTATGAACCAAATCGCGCCGCCGCGCGCTGCTGACGCCGTCACGGACATCATGGCCATCGAAAAATTGTACAAACTACGTATTTATTAAAAGAACCACAAAAAATTCTTAATACAAAATGTAGCCTGACACTCCAGATACAAAGACGAGTCAATGACACCTCGAACTCCGAAATCGGTCAAACAGTTTAAGTGATAGGTCACATAGATAACTTACATAAAGACATGCACACAAACATAAAAAAACTACTTTTCTTTCTTTACCAGTCGCGTAAAGGAGAGTCTCATTTAGATCTCCTTAGACTTGCCTTTGACTGCTTTGTTTATTTTAGAAGTCTATTTTAATCGGATTTGACTAAAAAAATTACAAAAAGGAATCTGCAATCTGTATCTGCGTCATACATCGATCTAGTATACTTCGGTGGCGTCATAATATCTCCTCGAGTGAAGTGACCGTTTGCGTTATCCTTGATAAGGAATTAAGGATACTCGTATCAATAGAAGATCGTCGGCAACGCGACGTATAAAGCTGGACATTCACCTCGAAAACGTGCTTAGAACAGGGCTGTCGCATAATATCGTCAAACAACATTCATTGGATAATACTTAGTCATGTATTTCTAATGAATAGATAAAAATCTATGTTATACACGTTTTTGATAATTCTTAATCATATAAATGAATATTTAAACTGAAACTGCACCTATCAGATAACTCGTTTTTATCGTAAACCTTGAAACTACCAGATTTCAATCTCGTAAAAGTAATTTTTGTGTTAATTAATAGTTTCTAGAATCGACAGAAACTGTTTCATAAATAAATATATAAAATGATCATGAAGATAACCCTGGTGGGAACAGGATTCAGCGACTGCTAAAAATACGCCTCGGAGCGCACGCGCCGCATGACAATTACTCGGGAACTATAGCAATAGTACGTAGCGTGTTCAAATGTTACAAACTCATGATTATCATTATTTTAAGAGCCCGCTATGCGCCAGTCTGGTTCGTTTAATTTTTTTACAGTTTGATCTGCTGAGATTTTATTACCTATCTATCTATTCATTTTTATTATGATTGTCAATAAACGAGGTTGGTCAATTAAATCGGCAGGATTTAGCTGTAATATATTTTCTATACGATTATTATGACGATGAAATTAAGGCTGGTGAGTGGATTTAAAACCAGCAGTAGAACTAAAAATAATCGGGGAAGATACTGCAAGTATAATACCGACAACGATGCTGCTAGTACCATTATATCTCCTGTGCTGATACTCGTAGTCTACAAAAACTTGCGGAACCTGTTTGCAAATAGCCGTTGAAAACGGGAGTAATTTAGCCGATATAATCATACTTAAGAGCTAAGTCATGCTCTTACAAGACAACTGATCAAGTCTAACCGCTCTTCCCTCATTCTCATATCACATCCATTTCCAAATCCCAATTTACATAGATAACGTAAATATCACAAACATTAAAGAACAGCTTACAGCTTAAACATTCCAGTAGGTAAAGTAATAAAATAATAAATTGGAGACGTGATCTTTACTCCTGTAGTGATAACAAGAGACAATAAACGATAATGAGGAGCATCCGGAGACAGTGTTAGCTATTAGTTATGCAATAACTGTGGCTTGTTTATATTATTTCTCTGTTTTGATAACAGTATCGCGGTGATAGTTACCTATTTAGCTAATAAATGTGAGATGTGGTTTCGTCACATATAAACTGGGTCTTTTAAGATAAAATCGGTTTATAATGTTGGTTGGTTACCAAGGAAATCTTTAAAGTAAAAATATGTAAATAAAAAGAAAATAAATGGATTTATAACAAAATACGTCAGACGTTAGTTTTCATGCTGTTAAAACTGAGCCAGAAAATGAGAGACAAACACGTAAAGGCTGCACTGCAAGCAGGAATTATTGATTTAACACATTATCATAAAATTGTTACGACTCTCCAGATTAGCTGCTACACGAGTGTGGCCCGAGGGTAACACGGACTGTTACAACCTTCAATCGGAGGTCATAGTCATTGATATAACCCTAAAATTCAGTCGGACATAGAGAGCTTCATATATGTTACCTTTAAAATAATCATATTTTGTGGTAGACAATTTCTCCGTTCCACTCAAAAGTCCGGCAAAATAACATGGTGTATCTAGTATTGTTTTCACACAGCACAACATCCGCTCTATTCATAGTGTCTTGAGCAGTCGCCGTAACGGAACGGAAGCGAGACAGGTCCGAAGCAAGCCGAGGTGCGAGTGAATCGACACGATCGGTCAAGTTTACAACTTGACTGATTCCAGTGTCGATCGTATACGCAGATACGTATATCATGCGAGTGCTAGATAAGGCAGGGAGCGGTTTTTGTTCGATAGCTTCGGATATCCATAGAGAAATGGTCGGTGTTGCCTAGCTACTCGTAGATAAACCTTATCGGAATGTGCTTGTGCACTTCTCGTTTATTCTTGTACTTTTTTTGCCTCTTACTTGATACAGAGCTCGTAGCAAGGAATAGTAAAATTAAAATAAAACGCCCGGACAAAACACACTGCAAGTGGACATTTTCTTGTCTAGTTCAAGAATCATAACTTTACCTCATTGAATTTATATTGTTTTATCAAAGTTTATAACGTGAGAATGATGTTTAACAAATTACTCAAAACGAAAGTTCAGTAATATTGCATGGAACTTCTTCAGTTTCTTTAAACTCTGTGATTCTAACAACGCTCATAATTATATTGTTGCTGTAAGATATTATTCTTTTTTACACCAATCGCACAACATTTATTGGATCAAGAATTTCACTCTAATAATAGCGGTCTCTTCCAGACAATCGTCTATAAAGTCTTTTCCACTGTTGTGTATCTCACCGCAACATGCCCGTCGCATTTTGAAAACCGGTCCGACCACCCTTCGTACATTTACTGTATTGATTTTATTATTGTTATTTATTAACAATATTACCCGCTGTGCCTGCGGGGTAGCTCAACTAAGAAATTGGACTTTATTGTAGTTAATTGTTATTATATTTTTTGCTGCATTATCAAGTGCGTGTGATTTTCTGCTATTATATTTTTTCTTGTCGACTGGACAGGGCAATTTAATAAGTCAGCTTAATTTAAGGAACCGAAATGTAATTTCTGAAATGAACGATTGAGTACATGGTAGCCATTGAAGTAAGTTCCTTCAGTATTAACACTAAGCTTGTATTACTGCTGGTTATTGCCCGTGTACACGAGTATGAGTTTGTGTTTATTGTGGTAGGAAATGTAAATTAATGTTAATGAGTGCGGTAATAACCCGCTATGAACGTGAACTACACATAGTCGACGTCTCTTTTATGCTTACTAAGTTAATAAAGCTGTACGTGCTGCTCTACCAAACTTGGCCATTTGACCTGTTTTCTCTGATTGGAATAAATCAATAAATGCGAGCTTAAATTAGCGGTGTGGTCAGCTATTTTGAGTTGGACTAGTTAGGAATAGTTTTTGGCTGGATCTATTCTTTGTTAGTATTTTCAACTATGACGACTATAGGCCCAAGTTTGAAGGCTTTTTAAGACAGATCTAAATTTTCTAAAACTATTGGCATTCTAGTCTAATGGCTTGCAATGATAAAGACAGATATATTTTTAGTTAGTTTAGATCTGTCTTAAAACGCCTTCAAGCCTATTGGCTTTCTATTTTTGGATTTCATGTATGTTCAGCTAGTCTTTTTTTTAAATTCTATCCTTCTACTGTAATTCTGGCTTGGATAAGTTCTATCAATTAGTATTAAATATCTAAATACTTTTACTTTACTTGTTACTATACGTATTGTCTCCTGTTTAGGGAGTTAACAATATGGAGTACCTTCAAAGCATCTCTGATCTTTATGTTGAAGAAGTCGACTGTAATAACTCGCTTCTTATGAATCAGTACCCTGATCTCGCTCCATACTTCACATTGTATTGCAACAGTCCTATTTCCAAGAGTTAACTGAAGTACCAAACAAATCGTATGCAGGCCACAAGTGGACATTGTGCGGCGGACAATGAGCATGCGGGCGCGAGGTTCAAGGTTCGATGCCCCGCTGATTGCCCCCATGATCTGGCCGCCGATAGCATCTCCGTCATTAAAGTAATAACCGCAAAATACATAAATACTAGAGGTATAATGCTAGTTCTGTGACGTATGCAAAAGATATACCCATTGAAGGCAACCATCTGGATGCTTTAGACTTAGATGAGCCGCGTGTTGGTCAGAGACCTTAGGGATAGCGCGGGTTGAAAACCTTGCTAATAAATATGTAACTATGAGAATGGTATCCAGACGTGCAATATTTATTCACGTACGTCAATACAAAACTTGAAACGTCAGTCTAATATTAAATGCATACTACGGAAGACGAAATAGTTAAATAACTCGATGAAATTTATAAAGCAGGAATAGGCCACAGAGGCCGAAATCAGCCAGACAGAAAACGCTCTTATGCTAGTAAGAATTAAAAGACCCGACACTAAAAATGAAATGAATCTTGGTAAAAATCTATGTTGTCTCTAAAGTGTGAAAACTCAATTATCTTAATTGCTTGGTTAAAATATCAAACCGACTAGACAAGAACATAATTGTTTAACTACGAGAATATTAAATTAAAAATCAAATTAGTTTTTAATAAAAAAATACCGTAGTCTGGTTGTCTGTAGTCTGTAGTGTATATGTGTCTCTGTCTGTCTGAAGTGTGTATACAAATCTGTGCTATAATTTTATTTCCAACATTCTCTACGCCGTACCCATCATCGGTCCATTCGAGCTATATTTCTGTTATCACTTAAACACTTACCACCAGCTATCGAAGATACAATTATCGTGATGTAAACACGCTCAGTGAACAGAAACAATGCGTGCGCGCATCGTATTGCGCAAGTTTACTTTCGCCCACGCGAACTGTAACCGTAACGCGTTTGTTTACGTTTACAACAATAGCGGCTCTTAATAAAACTAGCAAGAACTTCATCACACTAATTTATTAGAAACGATAATAATAAATCAAAGCGAGAAATTGTCCAAAATGTTTACATACAACATAATCTGTAATCTGACCCTCTAATGAGTACAGGTTAATCTTCTTAATATATTTATATAAATTACGTGTCACGTTTTTTGTCCGTTATAGACTCCTAAACTACTTAACCGATTTCAATCAAATTTGCACACAGTGTGCACTTGTGCAGTTCGATCTAACTTAACAGATAGGATAGCTCACATCTCAATTTATAGTGTCTACCCGTGCGAAGCCGGGACGGACCGCTAGTAAAGTATAAATAATTATTTATATCTACTTTATAATTACAACAGGCATTGATGTAATGTAACGAATATTTACAAAATTGAATGACATTGAAGTGTAGAGGCTATTGCTCTTATTGATTGTATCTAACCACTCGGAAGATAATATGATAACAGCATGTTTCACGTATGCACGTTTTCGTAGAACCTTGTAGCACTTCAGATAATAAAAATGATACTATAAAAATCGGATTCATTAGTCATGCGTACTCAATAATTTCAATGAGAAACCGAAACGCTTTAATTAAAAAATCGACTCGTCATAATCGTCACTACATAGGATACAACAAAGTCGCTTCCCGCTGTCTCTATGTATGCTTAGATCTTTAGAATTTTCTTAGATTTTGATGCGGTTTTTTTTAATAGATAGAGTGATTCAAGAGGAAGGTTTATATGTAAAATCGAGCTATAAATTACAATCAAGGAGCTTTGGCCGGTAGATGTGACATCGGCTCGACCTCGATACTGCGCCGGATCTCAGTTTCCGCTGCTCGAGCGGGAACCCGGACGGTTATAGCACCCAGTAAGCTTTCACAGCCCTTCTTCCTATTCTAATAATACGAGTATAACTAAGTTTCTAAGAAGAAATACTTACAGCAAGTTCCTGACAACACAATAATAATATGTAGTAGGTAAGATTGCAATGGCCTGATCACTTTCAAAATATATGAGTGACGACGCTTCATTCTAGGATCAGTGCTCATTCACTTATAATTATTACATGTAATTGTTATTCGTTACAATAATGATATCCTAGAATATGTTAATCAATTGTGTATACCTATTTATTTATTATTATTAGTCTTATTAGACCATGGCAGGTATATGAAATGACTAACAATATAATAATATTAATTATGCATGTTGATGTGTGCAGTGACCTTAATTTCCGTGATACGCTAGACGTCTCTTTTGACCTATCGGTTATTAATTTGAGTCATTTAGTGTTTACGTTTTTGCGCAACATTCTATTCTCAGTTTTCCTGTTCGGTTACCTACGTTTTTTTCTTAGTCGATTTATTCGATATGGCTGAAATCAACTCAATCGTATTCAAGCACCTTTTTTATTGTTCTTTTAAAGTTACTTCGAACTTCGAAGCTACTTAGTTCTGGGCCCACATTGTTGAGCGGCGGCGTGGGAACACCATTATTTAAAACACGCCTCCAATTGAATTTAATGTCAAAGCTCGAATTAACATCTGATATCACCTGCTGCTTAAATGTTTCATTCAAATTCAATCTCTATGTAAATTAACATATTAATTCCGCTAGATCTTGTAAAATAATTTCTGCTTTTTATGATTATCTGACTTGAAATTAAACTGGGGTTCGGAGTGCCAAGAAGTGGCTAAAAACACGTGAGCTGTCTGATCTAAGTTGGCATAAAAACTTTCGTACTTTTTTTACTACATTTTTTTCAATCAACAACCATTCCGTTTATCGGTGAAGTAAAAAAATATAAATAGTTCCTGATGTTGGAGTACAATGTATGCACAAAAATAAAGAAAATTGGCTATTCAAATGGTTTAAGCTGTCTTCAAACTTTATCATCAGTACAGTTAATAAGCAAATCAGTTGCACGATAAGACGTCTGTTACGAGTGTTTACGCTCACGACTAATCCGATATGACGGTATGACGACTGAGGCGCGAGGACAGTCGTCATCGAGTGGCCAAGGTCCCTGCACCCGCGATTACTGTAAATGTAAGTGCATAATGCATAATTACCACTACTATCGGTTCTCAGATAGATATTGATTGCTATATTTGATAACTACGAAATTAAGGCCTTAAAGACTTGAACAACAGGGCTAGCCAATCGGCCTATACAAACTTACTTCTCATTTAATTTCAAGTCAGGTATAACATGAAGTCCATTCGGTTCTAAACAAAACAAGTTCCACAGTTCTAAACTTATGTGAATACTTTTTCATTTCAATTAATGAAAACGCTATGGCAACATTGGCGAGATTATTTGAGCTGTTAAATTTAGTTTAGTTTACAATATAGATCCGACGCCATTCTAGTTTGAGAAAGTCTGTCTGAAGCCGAATCCATGAATTTTAAAAGATGTTTTAAAAAAGTTTAATTAGTTCTTAATTAAAGTAGAACATAAGAATGTTTGAATATTTTGTTGAATTGGAAATAATTAACCAAAGAAACCGTCCTACTACAACTGTAGAGAAGGTAATTTGGCCATAAATAATCTCATATTACAACGATAACATTCCGGAAATCGCGTACAATGCCACTGGTAATCAACGAAACTTCCCACGGAGCTTCAAAGTACGAGTACCTACTAATTTAAATTAATTAACATAACAAAACATTGTACCGTTAAAACTGGCGAGACAACTCGACCGATGAAGTTGACTAATTGCTAATTGCGATCGAGTGTTGTTCGAGTTACCTGTGGTAGTGCACTTATGTCCTTACACTGCGTCGTTAGCAACTGCGTTCCGGATGCGTCATACATGGAACTGTGATGATAATCATGCACTTGACACACATCGCCGACAAAGAAGTGCTAGTAAGGTACCTGCATAGTAATAGTATGCTATTCGTTGGCTTTCATTTAATTGAAGACCATTACATAAGTTCATACAGGCCATGTCCTGGTGTTAGAGTTTTTAGGTCGCCTGTAACGCGTTTCTATTTATTTTTTCTTATACAGTTTTAGTATCATTTATAAAGCTATCTTTTACTATTCACGCATTAGACAATGGCCAGTAAACGCATTTGTCAGTGGAAGTGTAGTAGAACTCTCAACAATAGTGGCAGACGGGTTCTAGGGTAGAGAACTGAAAATGTAGAGAGCGCCGCGCGCCGATGCCGACAGATAAACCGACCGACTCGGAGGGTGGCGAATGGACGTAAAGCAAAAGATAGATAGACGGGCGAGTTGGCGCCCAAACACGGACTTATTTACGATAAAAAAATAAAAATATTGTAGCTCCTTCAAAAAAGCTTACGTTCAGCGGTGGACAAACTTGACAAAAACTAATAAAAATAACAACTGCGCAGTACATTTTTAAGCGCAATTGGAATTCAATCGAAGCAAGCACCAACTTGCCTGTAGGTATTTTGTAAATGCGCACTTGGCCCGCAATGTGTAAATATTTTGTTTACACTTAGAGCTTATCTAGCGGTTATCTGTCAGAATTTATATTAAGTGGGGACTCGGCAAAGTTATCAATGCAATTGGGTGCAACGGCCGAATGTTTTGTTAATCATCATTAGTGGCTTTGGTTTTGACATGGGGATCTAGAACTGGAAGCGTTTATTGCTCTGAAGTCGAGTCAGAGTCAGTCACATATCGGGTTTATTTAGGATGGAAAGTACGCAGGTTTTAGTCACTGTAAGCAAAATAATTACCCGCGGTTTGCTGTAAAATTTTACTATGTAAATTGACCTGGTTTTGACACATTTTGTTATGATTAACACGGGGGTGGTCACTGCTCAGGTACAATTGAATTGGTTTCTTCGACTATACCTATTATCGATGACATTTGGTGATCTTTTCCAAGAAATGATTATATGACGCGGCCGCGTCTTTCCTGGTGCTATGAAATCGGGCCCTGTCTAAGTGTAGTCTGCCAATCATAAAAAAGCCCCCCTGGCATCAATACTTTATTTTTCCCAACTGAAAACCACGCTTCCAAAGAAAATGTACTAGGTATTCAATTAGCTTTGTAACTTTAAGATAAGAAGAAGAGGGTTCGATGATCGTGTTGCGTCAATAGCTTTTCCGTAGAGTTATTTCGCCCATCACTCAAACAAACCATTTGTTTAGTCTGTGCGGTTTTCCAAACCGAATGCTGTTATTTTTAGTTTCGTAAACGGCGGAATTCCTTTTTGTGATCATTGAGGTTATGTTTAAATTTGTGCGTCCTCAACCTAAAAACGCCTGGCGGTGTTGCACTCTTGATGAAATCTGGGATCTGTGATATATTTGTCTATGATTCGGATTACACAAAGGGTTTATGCTTCTCATTCTTGTACGTTTTAGAGTTCCTTACCTAAATGATAAATAAAATGACTTAGTGAGACTCTCTTCACTTCAGTGTCTGTCTGACTGTGCGTGTCATCTGTATGCATGTCACAGCCGCTTATTTTACGTGGCATCAACCAGTATTATACGTTCTCTCTCGTCTCCTTAGTAATATCACAGAATACTGTAATACTCCTCACTTACTGTTTATACATATTTTTATTGTACCGAAGTCCCTCAAACACTTAAAGTTAAAAAAGTTCACCTGAACAAGTTTCATTCAATTCTTGGGAAACCCTTTCGTTTGTAGTTTATTCACGTTTTGAAAATTAATTAAACCGCTTAAAATCTTTAGCCAAAATATTACACCATCTGTCTCATGAAACAACATCAAACAGCGTCCGAGGATTAATCGATCTGTTTAATCTAAATCTCTGGAATTGGCAATCAAGCTAATGAAAACCAATGCATACAACGTAAAACAAAACTGTTGACTTTTCTGAAAGCTGTTATATTTCCCATCGGATATTAACCAAAATAGCGACCGCTGGAGTATCAGAAGACTAGAACAAAGCCCTCCAGCGCTCTGCTTATTTCCTGGCCAGACGACGTAACCGGAAACTAGCACTGCAGCGTCTTTGTGAGTTGCGTCACCGCCAAATGTTCCTTCCAGACTTAGCACGCGATTTGCAACCCTATCTCTTCACTAATCTGCATAAAATCTTAGTCGACTAGAGAGTCTGATTGCGAGATAAGACGGCGTTGTTTGTAAGTCGGTTGCGAAGGTGGGTAGGGGAACCCCGATAGGATAGGGAACTAGATTACTGTGCCGTGAAATCGATTTTTGAAAAGGAAATTGGATATCTGAAAGCTTTCCTCTACGAGCACGAGTATAAAGTTCACCCTACTAAATACCTAACTACCTAGCCAATTGTATATGTATAAGTGGATCAAAATTGAGTACAGGTTATGGTCGAAAAGGCGGTATGTTTCCGCTGCCCCATAACCCATTTTCGATTAGGTGGTTACTACGAGAAGTCAGTAATTTTATTAAAGAGTAATAAATTACAAAGAGTACGACGAGAACTATTTTTTAATGGAATTATAGGCTATGGGGACAGGGGAAATACACTGATAAGCCTTGAGAGAGCCTTATTCAGATACAGTATGTGTTAGGTATGTTCCATACATGGTAGTAAAAGCGTCATATTTCGAGAATTAGTTCACGCTATTCTCCGAGTAATCAGAAAAGATATAATAAAATTAGTCGAGGTAAAATTGAATTCGTTCTATGTAATAGGGAGAATTCTGTGGTTCTGCCCAAATCAGATGCGATTGGGTTCTATGTGAGTAATCATGTTAGAATTGTTGCGACTCGACTAGCAAGTATAAAAATAATATTTATAATACATAGACTTGTAGAGTATGTAATAGTAGAGTAGGTACATAATGTAGGGGACACTTCGTTTAGGTGGCAATAAAAACAGCCTGAAAAAGCACTTTAGCAACAAAATCAATTGAATAACGTTTGACAGGAGCGTCACGCGGGGTGCGCCCGGTAACCTATTTTGATCCCTTCGATATCAACTACCTTACGAACAATAACATAAGGCATCGAATCCCTGCTCAAACTGCAGCCGATAGCCTTGTAACTCTGCGTAATGAACTGTAAGCTTGACGCCTTGCCACGACCGAGCGACTACGCAATCCCATGAATATAAAACGCGTAAATAAATAGCAGATGCGCGAAAAACCCACCCCGACAAAACCGTCAGACACTTAGCATAATAATCGCGGGGGTGTAGGGAGCAGCCAGGGGGAGGCAAACGGGGGGGTACGTAGTAAACAGGGGTTCGTCCACCCCGTCCTCTGACACGATTCTCACGCGACGGCTGCCTTTCAACTCGTAATGAATGGGTAGCGGAGTAAATACGTCGCCGACGCGGTGACATAATCACGATACGACTACTCGCCATTGAAAACCAGTCGCGTTGTGACAGTTACATGCACTCGGAACTGGAATGACCAGGGAATTCTTTCGATCTAGAAATCGGCTTTTTGTTCTCCACACCACTCATTAAAATTCGCTTTCGTTGCTTTCGTTTTACGTCTCGATCCGAGAATCGATGCGGTTGGCTTTGATGCGCTTTTTGTTAGATTTCAATCTCGTAGAAACTGCATGGAGACATTAAAGTAATTTTACTTGTACGGGGTATAAGGAATACGTAAAACGTTTTAAAAATATTATTAGCTTCGATGAAATACATACCTACTAAAATCACAATCAACCATACCTACTCGTATTAAAGTTTATTTTATGGTGGGTCTTGGCACCATCTAAAATTATTCCATTGCCATTTAATCCAAAATGAAAAAAGTTGAGTATGCCTTGTGTATAGTGCGGACCACGAGGAGCGCATATGTGCGCCGCAGGGTTCCGCGGGCGCACGACAAAACCCCGTCGTAATTCGACGAGCATAAATCCCCCGGGGCCGGCTCCCGGCACGATGATCAATTTCCAACGCTAAACGTAATAATATTCCATTTTACGACCCCCAAAGAATGTCAAACTCCCTTCAGACTTCATTTGGACGGATTTAAAGTTGTCTTTGTGCAGATTTTATCCCATTTGTTACTTATTGGGTTCATTAGTGTATGAATTTCAATGTTATAAACTCCCATTACCAGCAAAAAAGTTCATAACATAGCAATCTGTTCACAAAAATCGAGCATCACATGCGTGTTGAAATTTTAATAAATGTTTTAACGAGTCGCCATAAATTAGAACATACTTGCAGAGATGTTAATCAATAGCGACATTTACATTTTTATTGGGCGCAAGATAGCATTTCTTTTAGCTTATTTAAATGCAGGTAATGATGCATACCAATTCCTGGCTTTTGTTTTCCTGATTCCGCATTATTTTATGGCAAATGGTTGGTTGAAAAAGATTGCTCATTTGCATTCTCGCTATGATCCGACCCCACATGCAAGTGCTTTTTCAAAGTTATCCTCGCTTTTACTTCTTACAGATTATTTATCTGGACTTGATTACAATTAATAATCATGCGAGCACGCAGCGATACAAAAAGATAATATGTTGGCTTTTGGCTTGTCTTATACGCGTTCACGTATCATATTTATCGTGAGCAATATGAAATTATGTTCGTACCATAGTTGTACGCTCCAGTGCCCTAATCATATTCCGTGATAGTTATTAGACGGAGTCCCGATATGCGTTGTACGGTGTGTAATCAAAGCACCCTAGCACAGATGTGGAGGGGTAGCGGCGAGTGCGCTTGACGTATCATTTGCAGTTATGCACACCCACCGCCGCGTACTACACGTCCTGAGCAGCGTGCATGAGTGCTCGATGCATCCCATGTCCACCCCTCGTGGACAAACCCCCGTAATCAATCGAGTTTGCATAAATTAATCACTAATGGAAAAATTACAATGTTTCTCGTAGTGAAATGCTTTTTGAAACAAGTCCTTTGCTCGCACGTAAATGCCAGTGCTTTTGTATTCGCCGCTGATAAACAGGTTGTCGACCAAATTAGAGGGGAGAGTTATTGCTTTGTAGTGACATATCTGATTGTGCTCTTGGCTAAACTACGTTATTACGTTCGAAATAGCCGGAACTCCATATTACGTGGAAATAAAATGTCGTTGCAGTAAGACGTTTTTTTGCTGCTAACTCGTCGCGCAATGCTAATTGGTTCTAATTATATATAATTCGTTGATCGACGAGGGGTGCCAGGGCAATTAAAGTAGCGTAGTAGTGCAAGTGCATAGTAATTTCCTAGAACAATGCGCATACACCGGCCACTTCCGAGAAAACCGCCGCCGAACATGTGCACCTCGCTCGTGTTCGATACAAGGGTATTGATATCGTGTAAACACTAAACACGCACAAGGTGTAATAAGCTTCGATGTTTTGACACGTGTATTCAGTACATTTAGCCGGGAATCGGTTTAATCTAACTAACAATTACGGCGGAACCTTTGAAGCAGGCAGAACGCTTCGCACTTTCGGACGATTTTTTTTTTTTAATTTTTGAATTGAATATGGGAAGGGGTTGATTTTAGAATCGTCAGTACCTACGGTATGACAGATTCTGAGTGTCTGTCGATTGAGATTTAAATTTATTCTTTCGTTAATTTTATCTGACGATAAGCTCTAGCTAGACTTATTTTATTTTGGAAAAATTTCGGTTTTGGATTTAAGTGAAATTATATTATTAAAATAAATTGGTTTTGAATAGAAGTAGCCACAATGTACCCTAGATCAAAACTTAGGCTATTTACTGTTAAATAACATAATTTAGGATAGCGGCATTAGCAGCTGTATCCATGGGGCGCAGCTAGTACTTTAATATGACGCAATATTTTTTGTTAATACAAATCGCTGACGAAACAGCAAAACATTTCTCGTACCTAGGGCGCATTAAAGTCGTACCCACTTACGTACAGATAGGTATTGGCGAGCGCACAATGTAACATCGGTCGGCGGGTGAACGACCGAAATCGGCGCGGGCGCGACCTTGCCTCGACTCCTCACCTACATACGTCAACGGCGGCCACTTTTGCTTTCGACATTCGCAAAAAAACTACAGCAGATTGTCTTATCTGCGACTTACACTTTAATACATTGGGAATTAGACCTCGAAATAAATTAAGTATAGGCTTATTCTCTTTTAATCTATATCGAGTTTGATTCCTAAAATAAAGGCTTTTGTTAATTAATGCGTCGTAGCAGCGGTAATATTTGTGATTGATGATGGTGTGCATTTGTTGAAAGCTGCACGGGTAAGGAACCTTGAGATACGGCCGACTGTTATTTAAGTAAAGAAAACATTTTTTTAACACAAACATACGCGTAAAAACATACATATATGTAAATGTCTTATGTTTATGTACCTATCATTTCCAACGATATCGTTAGTCTATTACTATTAATTAAAATTCTTAATATCTCGTGAACATCTTTTAAAATTGGGTCAATTAGTAGAAACAACAACCTTCGCTGCCAAGTCCGAGATGAGGGGAAGCAAGATTCTAAACCCTATTATAGTTCGGTGTACGTGCATCGATATAGCCAAACAAATAGGGCGCCGGGAGATCTCTCGCGCCCGAGACACCCCCGCCTCTCACCCTTTTTACCAACCCAATGAAAAATAACTTCTCCACACTAAACCACAAAGCTGATAATCGTTTACAACGAATATTTCTAAGAATATCTCTCGAAATTGTGTTATTTAACATTACCTGTGGATCATTCAACAAAAGTTCTAAAATGGGTTACGTTGCGCCCCGTAAGCGGGGGGAGGCTGTTACTTAAACACGTTACCTACTTTTAACGTGTGAACCAAAACTCTCGTTATGTTGATAAATAAGCGTCTGTCGCTCCACATGTTTTTTAGGGAACGTCACGTAACCCGTCAACTTAAATAAACCCGTGATTGATACCCACCACGGCGCAACATCCCTCCAGTAAATATAAAATACTAGCTGACTCGACAGACGTTGTCCTGTCAAAAGCCATTGCGTAACTATAGCAACCGTAGTATGTTGATGCTAACTTGTCAATTTATAGTAAAAATTATCAGTATATATATAATTTGCAATAAATTAAAATTGCGACTATAATTTGAGATTTAAACTATCCTATCTCTCAAGTTGGATCGAACTGCACATGGTGTGCGAATTTTATTATAATCGGTTAAATGGTTTAGGAGTCCATTGAGGACAAACATTGTGACACGAGATTTATATATATTAAGATGTAGGTACTTTAAGCAATAAAAGCTGTTTCAAACGCTTTACTCGTACAATAAGTAAAATTGTCCGTCAGTTCGTCACAGTGAACAGTCGCGTTGAGAGTACGTGCGTCGAATGTCACGCGGCCAAAAATAAAATGTGCGTGTCGGCGGGGACGATCGCTCGGTCAGTGCAGTCTCGTTGCGTCACTGCACCGCCCGCGCCACCGCCGTCGCCGCCCGCCGACGGGGCATTGCACCTTGCGCCGCGACCAAGCCATGCTCGCTCCTTTCCCCTTCCCACCGTACTACTTGTCGCGCGTCTATTCATACGACCTATCGTTACAATTGAACAGCTGATTGTCATAACATTAGGTACCTATCATGTTGTTGTTCATTGTAGAGATTCGGAGCTTACCGGGTACTGATTGGTTGTGTTGTATTGTTTCAGTGGTGTGGTGGTGCTGAGTCCGACAGAGAGCAGCGGCAGCAGCGACATCACCGAGCCGCGGTCGCCGCGCAGCCCCGAGTCGGCCTGCAGCACCGGTGCCAGCGGCGCGGAGGAGGGTGCGCGCATGCCGCCGTGGGTGAGCGACCCGGCGCCACCGCCGGCCGCGCGCCGCCTCGCTGCACAACCCGCACCCACCCGCCGCCCCAACCCGCCTCACCACCGCCGCATCACCGAGTATTTTAACCATAAGATGAAGCCGCAGAATGGCCTCAAGAGGGACCATACCAGTAATGCGAACCACGACGAGATCAAGAAAAAGTGCCTTCCGATAAATGGCGTCACGCACGACCTACAAAAGTACATCTCGTATTTATCGCAAACGCTCAGTCCAAAAGTGCTCTTGGACGTCGAAAGGCAAGCAGAAGCCCCCGCCAAGAAACCGGCCTCATCCACCTCTAACGGTGTTCTGAGTAACTATAAGCCCGCAATTCTCATCAGACGGCCATCCAAAACTTTGGTAAATGGAGTGACAGATTTCGGGAGGCCAAAAGACGGCACCGAGGCAGTTCACACTACCATGAATGGCTTCATGGAAGTACGACAACAAGAGCATTGTCCTAAAGAGAAGTTAGTGAACGGGCATTTAAGTGGGCTTGTGAAAAGCAAAAAGCATGGTCTTGATATTAAGAAAATGGACCCATCGGCCAATGGCATCAATAAGCAGATGAAGAGCGCCCCTAAGGGTAAAGTTCCAATACCTGCCTTACCAACGGCACCCGTTTCTCGCTCGCCAATTAAATTAGCAGCAAAACCTGACCACTCGAGAATGAATGGTGTAGTGAGCTCGACGACCAAACTCGACAGTCGAATGAACGGAGTAATGTGTGGCTCTAACAACCTCAGCTTAAATTCTACACATAAAAACGCTTCCTTGAAAAGAGACCTGTCTAACAAAAAGGCGGAAGGACAGACGTCAAAAAGAACAAACCGAAAGTCGTCCGCTTGTATAGCGAATAGTAAAAACCTTACGTGGTCTAAAGCGAATAATCTTAAGCAAGTTCAACTTCAGAAACAGAACTGTGTCAATGCAACACAAAGCATTCCTAGGAACAAGATTCCCGGAGAAGCTAAGCCTACGCCAAAGATGAACATACCTAATGGGTTACGACAAGTTCCTATGACAATGAATGGCAGCCTCGGGAACCTGAATTTGCCTATGACCAACTTGCAAAATTGTCATCAAATAAATATTCCTCAACCATGCAACGGCACAGTCACTTCCAATAATTTAACATCATTCGTCGCTGTTCCTCATAATGTTATGCTGACTGCTTTGAGGATACCTCAAAATGGAATACCCGCACAGACATTGACACATCAAAATAATATGACATCTTTCAATCGTCCCAATGTGAACGTGTCTAGTCCAACAAAACTAAATGGGCAATTTGTGTTTCCGTTGATGCAGAATATTAACGGAGCCGTAGTTCAAATACCAAGTTTAATGGCAAAGATGCCAAACTTTGTGCTTCCACAAACTTCTCAAATGCCGCAGCGACAAGATCACCACCTACAGAGTCCGCAGCATACGGCACAGATCTTAATAAACGGAACTTTGCTAAAGCTCGCGAACCCGATGCCTCAGGCCTATCAAAATGTGAACAAGGCTGCACCGATAACGAGTCAGTCTATTCCGCATATGAATAAAAATATGTCGGGTGTGCCAACGGTAGGTATGACTGTTCAAACGAAACCAAACTATGCTGTCAACTTTAGTCATCCCATGCTGATGCCGCAGACCGGATACATAGTCACTTCCGTGCCAAACATGAACGTCAAGGAGACATGGAGCTACACAGGCAGCACTGCGACGACAGCTCAGAGCAGTTGCTCGAATCCGATCGTAAACCATCCTCCTCCACTACTAAGTTTTACGAACCAAACTCTGCACACTAGTAGTATTCCAATAGCACCTGTGAAGCCTCCTGATAATCCGATCCAGGGCACAGAGCCACCAAGTAGTACTGTCAAAGAACCGGAGACAAATGAAGTTACAACTCCAAAGTGTGATTTTCCTTGGCTGTCGAAAACTGTTAATAATAATATTGTTCTGTTAGAATCTAATAAAATGACCACGGGGCCTTTTTCTCAAGTTAGTAGCACCTTATCTGAGAAATTAGAACAATTCGCTGCAGAGACAGTAATAGAAGCTAAGACGAGAGAACAGGAGAACGAGGATTTAAAGATGGAGGAAGACTCAATCTCGGACGATACAGATAGCAGAAGTGTAGAGAGTGAAGATCTGCGCAAGGTGGAAGAGGTGGCAAGACGAGAAGAAACCATATTCACACAGATAACCGTTCTGAAAGACGTATCGTCCAACGTCCACAGCTCTATAATAGAAGCTAATTTTAACGCTGAATCGTCCGAGTCTGGAATCGGCACTGATAAGTCAATAGATTCTCCAAGCGACTCGCAAACGAGCAAAGAGTGTGATGACGACTCGTCTCTTTCTTTAAGTATTAGTGTGTGTTCTATGGATGTGCCAAGCCAGAAGAGTCCTATTCTGAAGCAGCCCAAGACGTTGAGGTTTCCTCCTCGCAACTTAACGAAGACCGAGACCAATGGGCGGAGATCCAGCACGTTCGGTTCCACCGTCGCTGTGTGCATGTGGGAGAACTGTAAAAGAACGTTCGATGGAGATCCAGACCTCTTGGAACACTTACAGGTTGGGGTTTGCTTTATTCCGTATTTTTTATTGGTAGAAGTTTTTTTGTACAAAGTTTATAACTCAAGGGATTTATTCCCTTGCAAACTCGTTTTAACTGAAAACAACATTTTTTCAGGCGTTCATAAACCAACAGGATAGACGAATTACTTGTATTTTACTAAATACATTATACTAAATGTCTCCTTAAATACATAATTTTATCTGCATTATTCGTCTGGGATAGAACTCAATACTTTATTGAAAAGTACAGTTTAACTTTTTTGCAATACAATCAACTTTATTTTGGTCGGCAATCGGCATAAACGAACGTAACAAGACATTTAAAAATGAACTAATATTCTTGATTAAATACCTAGGTACCTTATACTTCAGCAGCTTTAACCATAACTAACAAAGCTCTTCATCGTTTCCAGTCTGAGCACGTAGAAACACAAGTTGGGAAGGAGAACTACGTTTGCCTGTGGCAGCAGTGCAAGGTCCGCGGGAAGCCTTCCTGCTCGCGACTCTGGCTGGAGCGACACACGCTGTCCCACGGCGGCAGCAAACCCTTCAAGTGTATCTTCGACGGCTGCGAGAGACGGTTCTCAACACAGGTACAATTACGTTCCCTGCTCCTTTAACCGATGAGACTTTTTACAGATTCTCTGCAGAATAAGGTTGCTCGACAATGACTTCACATCTCTAAAAGTCGTGATAAATTCGATGTTTCAGACGAGATGACTAACTTCTCTGTACGTATAAGATTTTCTAAAGGAAATATTGTTACAGGAAAGAGAGTTATTGATCTTGACTAGAGTCTTCTACTCATTAATCTAATTATTATGTCTTTACTGATTTTTAAAATCCCGAGTCTTCAACTGTTATTATTGTGATTCTTCTGATTCTCAACGAAATTAGGTCACTTGACATACAATGTCTTCACATCTCTAAAAGTCTTGACAAACTCGATGTTTCTGACGAGATAAGTTTTCTGTACATATAAGATTTTCTAAAGGAAATATCGTTACAGGAATGAGAGTTATTGATCTAGGGTCTTCTACTTTTTAATCTTATATCTTTACTGATTTTTAAAATCTTGAGTCTTCAACTGTTATTCTTCTGATTATATTTTTGTTAAAATGTTTTGTAAATGTCTTGGTTTTCATCTTAATGAAACCCATTCTGATTGTGTCGTCAGATGGTCGTTCTGATATTATGATTTAGTAAATATCGTGTTCTTCCTAAAGCTTTGTGCTTTCAAAAAGGAGTAAGTTTAGGTTCATCTTCTGTTGCTCAATTTTCACCCAATCACTGGTGATTGGAATACTTGAAGATGCTATCAAAACCTTGAAATTTTAATTGTTTGTTGTAAATGTCGTCTGACTCAAATTTCATATGATTATCAAATTTTAGTATGCTTTTTACCGGAATAAGTAAGTGGAGGTGTCAGATTACCAAGTAATCTAAAATGTTATGTAGTTTTTTATTGAACCGTAGATTACACTTCAAATAACCTCCAATCACTAGTGATTGGATCATTCTACGTGATTGAAGAAGTAATCATTACTTATGTTTATCGTCAATCGTCATGGCTATATTTGCCACTATCAACAGTTCGATTAATGTTTTTAGAGTTAACTTTTTCTTAAGCCTTGCCTCACGATATGATTCCATCACTAGTGCAACCTGAAACACGTTCGTCATCATTAGTTAAGTTCTTTATTGTCTTCATATTTTCTTCGTTCATCGTTACACGTTCTGATATTTGTCGGTCATATAATTTTCTTCCTGACAATCGCGCTGCGTGACTTTCTATTCAATTGTTTCGTTTGCGATGTCGCCAGGGCTGACGTTGGTTTATGACCGCGCCCGGTTCCCTTCGGCTCGTATCTTGCAGTATTAGCGATAAACTTGTGTTATGCTTTCTTTCCCAAGGACATGAAGAGAGTGGTAAAGCTGCCAACAGTGAAAATCACCCAAACCAGATTCTAACAACTTATTATTCTTTTGTTCAATAAATTTATTGGCCATTGAGCTATATGGGAGCTATATTGTGACATACTTTGTGTTTCAATAGCGTTATATGTCACATGTTATTTACAGTTCGATCGTTTTAACTTGGAAAGTGGACATTCGATGCCTTGTGTTTTTAGAAATATGGAGCACAGAAAATTATGTTTTTCTGCCATTCAACTGATATCTTTTGAGTCTGCTTCAAACGGTCGGGCTGTGCCATTATATTTTATAGTGTCAGTAAGTCAGCAGACTTGAACGGCGCTACTTTTAGATCCCATCTTCGATAAATTTATTGCACCGCGTTTCGTTTATGTTAATCTACAACGGCGGCCGCAGTGCAGTGTTGTGAATAAGAAAATACGTTTGCTGGACGGGATTCAAGTATTGTTCTAGAACTTAAATAGATAATAAGGAGACTGTAGCCATGTATTTCTATAATTTAAATCGATCAGTTTTTACTAACTGACCATTCAATTGCAGTTTAAAATTTCGACGTCTATGTATACTTCTGATTATCTTATCTGACAAATCTAGGTTTGTATAATTCAGAATTTTGTTATAGAAAGACGTGCTACTTTTTCCATCGTCTAGTTATCTTTATTTCCTAACGTGACTATCGTGATTTTTCAGAGTTTGCTCGAGCGGCATGTCCACCACCACTTCAATGATTCGTCCCCGGGTAATGGCAGTGGGAAGAAAACAGCTGATAGCGCCACCAAGCTCATTCGGAGGAATGGGAAGAAGCTGCGATACCGACGGCAGCCGTGGTCTGGTGAGTTCAATTTGTGTTTTAAAGCTATGCACTTGGAGCTGGACTATTCTATCTACAGTATTACACTAAGAGAAGGGTGAGAGAGAGAGAAGTCACTAGAGATAAAGTAGGTTTTACAAACTTATCCAAATCGTATGTTATTCGATAGGATCAAGGAACAATCCTAGTCCTCGTAATAATTCACACTACATTCAGTACACTAACGCAATGATGCCAGTGATTGGGCTTTTAAAAAATGAGTATTATCGTTATTCCAGCTCGCATGTTCGACTTCGTGGACTCCGGCATGATGGAGGGCGTCGCGTGGCGGCTGTCTCGCTCCACCTCGTGGCGGCTGGGCGGCGGCTGCCCGCTCCGGGAGCCGCGCGGCCGGCACACGCTCACGCTGCACGCGGCGGTCACCGCCACGCGGTACAACGCGGTGGCGGACCAACGGGAGGCGCTCGTCACCTACTACCCTCTGAATGTGTGAGTACGACTTTACTTGCTTGTTACACAGGTGACTGGATGCTGGATGCAGGAATGGGAACATTGTGCTTGATGTGCAGGATCTGTATGAGATGACACTCCGCCATTATGGGGTAGTGAACTGTCAACCCATAGAATTCTACGAAATTGACGCGATGATGCATGGTGTACGAAATTGACAAATGTCTTTATGGCGGTGATACACGCTTCATACAAGCTCAGCGGTCCGAGGATATCACCCTGGTGTATGCCCGGGACACACGCGTCCTGATTAAGCTGAGGAGGCTTGCTGCTGAGTCGAGGATACGCGATACTTAATCCATCAGTCGTCAGTGGTGCCCTCTACTTAACTACTGTCGTAACTTTCTCGAAAAGTCTGTATTCAGGAGCCCTATTCTGGAGCGTGCTATATTATTGCTGTCAATGAACCTCTTGAGAAGAGTGATCGAGAAATGTCACACGCGCCAGAATTGGGCCCCAGCTGTATGCTACTGACTGATATATATAGTAAATGACCATTATTTTTCATCAATCAACTAATATTATCAATAAAACAAACAATGTACATATTTGAATGTAGCTCGATGTTTTTTTTATTAGGAATTAATACACATTTGTATTTACAGGTAAGCAAACGTTACCGAGTAGACTAGAAGAGTGTGTCTTCCCAAACATAGGGGTATATTCACATGATATTGTCTAATAGTGAATTCTAGGTTGCTTATACTTGATGGTTCTAACTAAATTTCCTTTTTATAAAATACTGAGATACTATAAAAGACAAAAAACATTAAGTGGGAGTGAGAAATCAATGTAATTATTTATCTTCTGCGCATTTGGTTATAATTACACCGATTTACTTACGTAAGTAGTCGGATACTCCGACTCTCTCACTCACCACATATCCGATCAGAACGAAATACAATATGAGAAACGCCAATGGTGAGAGCGTTAAACTATTTAAAAAAAATCTAAATAAAAAAAAACTAGATTCAACTTCTATCGCAGGTAAAAATTTATAGGATTATGTAATGATTGTAGTAAAATTGGGAATTAGACACTAATTATACCAATTTGCTGGTTAATCTACAGCGATTCTCCACATTGTCGAGTTTATAAATATGTCAGGTAATCTACAGGTGGGTTAACAAATATGTGAACCAGTAGTAACCTACAAATGTATCTGTTGATTTATTAAACATCACATTCATTTCATTTACTTACTCTTTCATTATCATCTGCATCGTAGAATGTGTAGTGATGTTTCACTTATGGTTGTGATCACATTTCAATTTCACATTATACTTTTTAGATTTGTATGAAATAATCATTTAATTTTTTTGAGTTTAATTTTATCCAGCAATGTATGAAAGGTGTCTAATAAATCAAAACGATTACTGAGTAGAATTGTTGCATGAATTTTAATATTACTTAAACGCTATCGGGGGTCATATGCATTCCAAACCAAAAAGTATAAACAAAGTTCATGCACAAACAAAATTGAACTCTCTTCCAATTGGCATAACGTTACCTTTTCATATGCACTTGATCCTCATAAAATGTCTTTTGTCTTGTGTGCTTTATTCATAATTTCATGACAAACTGCCACACAGAGCAACGTTGCCAAGTTGCTAGCAAAGCGTAAAGGAACTATTACATTTCGTATTTATTCTTTCTTATTGGCTTACTCCCTTGTTCATAAACGTCCGAGCAGCAAAATATGCTTCGTTAACTTTTCGAGGCCGAGAAATACTGGATTATAGGAAAAGGGTATGCTAAGCCAAAAATGGCTTATGGTACTCATCGTTATGACAACTTTTACTGTGGGACCAACACGAAATTCGCTAAAAAAAATCAAATGTTTCATACATTTTGTCGAGTATCATTGACATTTTTCTATGGAACGACTGATTTTTTTATCGCGAATTTGCGTTTGGTTGAATAGTAAAAGTTGGTAATAATGATGAGTACTGTGGGCCCTTTTCGGCTTAGCAGACCCTTTCCCATAGCCCTGTATTCTTGTCAAAACGAGACGATGCTATTTTGTAGTTCCAAGCCTGTCGGACGTTTCTGAAAAGGCCTGTTTGAATTCTAGAAGAAACACCAATCTTCGTAGCAAGGTTGCTAGTTACTTCATGGGTTGTCAGTCCAATTTAGCCTTTATTTTCATGTGGTACAGGGCACCTTGCTTCTACTTACAAACTCTAACCTAATTTCATGCGATGCAGCCATTTCGACTTTGGATTTACAGATCGATTATTTATATCTGGCTCCAACACAAAATTGAATGTACAAAATATGTGTAAAGTATATGTTAACGGCAGCCAGCTTAAAATAAATAATCGACTTGTACCTAAACATGGTCAGTGTATTTATTTGGCTTTTTATACATCTGGGATTGCAACCCAAAAAAGCTGCAAACACCCATTCAAAAAAAGCAAAATGTTTAATACCAGTTGTTTCAGATAAAAAGTTACATCAATAAAATTTTACAGATACTTTTCACAATCTGTAAAGATACGTTTTCCTACGACCGTGTTTGCAGCTACATTTTCTGTGTGGCACTGTCCTTTGCGAATACTAAGGTGTGTTTCCCGTTTCAGGTTGGAAGACGAGTGGGTGCCTGAGAAGGCAGTGTCCCGGGTGAAGCGTGTGGAGATCGCTGACTTGCCAGCTCACACCAAGGTGCTGCTTTATGAGCAGTTCTGTGCGTCTTATAGGTATGTTAGCATTGATTTATCGTTGGTTTCGGACTGTTTGATGATAATATTTCTTGAAGGAAACGATGGAAGGATAGGATACTATGCGACCGAGATAGGCCGAGCGAGAGAGAGAAGAGCGTGAGTGTAAATGAGACAAAAGCTCGAGTGTCTCGGGATGACTTAGATAGTACAGCGAGATTAAAGTTGCTTAACATTGCTTATTTGTTAGGAGCTTTATTAAGCCGCTCTAGTCCAAAACAAAAAAAGACGAGAAGAAATGTTTTTGTATTATTTTGTAACTTATTTTGTGCTTGTTACATTTTTAAGGACTAGCTATTAATCCCATCAGAATATCAAAGTACCTTCAACCCTCATCCTAAACAGAGACTTTAATAACATAAATCTATCTATTTCCAGGCAACCCCCAGTCCAGCCCCCCGAAAAGAAGCCCCCGCCCACCCCCGCGCTCCCCTCGCGGCTCCTCCCCGCGCGCAACTGCGCCTCCTCCCGCCTCCTCAACAACCTGCTCGCCAAGCAGCGCCGCAGCCTCGAGTCGCGGCCCGAGTGCAGCGCCGACAACCAGCCCGTCATACTCGCCGACGAAGACAAGGCGGAGGTCAGCGGAGCGAAGAAAAGGAAGATGGGGAGACGATACGGAGGGAACTCGTTCTGGCCCTGCGGACGATGAGAGCGTTAATGTAATGTTGTTTAGTCGTTACGTCTGCGGATAATGGGATTTGAGGGAACGTAACTTCGGAAAAAGATTAATCAAGTCGGAAAATGATCACGCAAGTTCACTGTATTCGATCTGTACAGAATTCTGATAGAAGGACCAGTTTGTCTTGAAGTAACCAAAAGAGGGATGTAATAATTTTCTTCGGATGGTTTTGCTCTTGTTCGCAAATTCGATTGTTTGATAAATTGGTCGCTCTGTATCCAGTTTGTAAGACAACTTTACTAGAGACGAAAAAACCGTAAGATAGACGATATATGGTTTACGAAGTGGGATCATTCTTTAACGGGTTTTCTATGGGAGTTACATTTCCTCATTTCATTTTATTGTTCGTAGGTTAGGGTTCATTATTCTTTAGGTGGAAAGTCGAGAAGAGGGGAATGGGTGGTCGTTCTGCCGTGAGTCGATACTTCAGTTACGACCGTGTTACTCGCCAGTTACGGTTCATTTTAATTCGGGCTCTTGGCGATATTGGGATGATTTTTACGAATGTTTTAGTTCGGTTCCTAGAGGTTGTGGATTTAAGTTTATTTTTTAAAATTGACAACTGCTTTTGGCAGGCTTTTTTTAAACCCATATCGCCATGAGCTGTTTTATTATTTGATGGTATTGTTTTATGTCAATTTAATTTGAAAATATTTTTAAAGTTGGTTTTATGATTTGTGATATGCGATGTAACTCGGGCGCGACGGATGTAGACGCTACCGGCAGACGCCATGTTTAGATAAATTCTCGCCAAAGATTGTCGACAGTTCGTAGACTGCTAGTACGTAGCAGGCGTAAATTTATTCACAAGACTGATGATTTTTATAATGATATTTGAACGGTTCGTCGGGATATCGAGCCTTATTGCGTCGCCGCAAGACGTCGAGCGGCGCGAACAAAATGTAAATACTTAGCGCGAAATGTAAAAATGTAAGACCGAGTTTAGAATTTTTTCGGTGTAATATAGGAGTTATAGTTAAATTATCCCTCGCGGGGTACGGACGTTAGTCTGAGTAGCGTAAGTTGTTTAGTTAAGGTCGTCGACCAGCGATACGCACTGCCAACTGTATATAGTAGTCTAGTAGGACGGGACGTGTCCGTTTGATGTTAGGATTATTTGCGTTCGTCGCGTGTCGTGATAGTCGTGTCCGCGGATAGGTACTCTCGCTTTCGCTTGTTGAGGTGCCACTTGGCCTTTGCACTTTGTACCAACTCGACGTTGGTTCGATTCAAACTAAAACGTAAGTTCAAATCCTTATATCCTGTACGGTATAATTTCAAACTCAGTGTCGACGACTCGACTCTGTGCACGCGCGGCCACGCGTCGTACACTCAAAATATCGTTTAAAATTAAAACTTCATGACGACATTGAGTCCATTTTTGAGTACTTCGAATCAGCGTCGAGTCGATATCTTGTGCAGGTCTTTAGGACGTGTTGTGTGCAATGTTAGGCGCGTGTGTTTGTCTCGCTGTCCTTCATTATGAATATTGACGAGGCACTCTTTAATTATTAATAATGTTTGTCAAACTAAATAAAAAAGTAGCTGAATTGGTCTCAGATTTGCGTTCATTCTAGAGTAGAACAGTTTTTTAACTGAATATTTCTGATGAAAAGCTCACATTTGTCTCTGTCACTTTTATAGGGATAGACATCGTTGAATGCGCCAGAATGGGGTGTATGAGTGGACAGCGAATATAAGTGTGTTCACGTGGCTTCACTCGTAAGTGCCTCGCGTGGCACGGACAGACCGACACGCTGTGTTCAGTATCAGGTAGGCCGCGTACTCATATCAAACGAAACTCGCCCTTAGGAACTAGATCGTAGACTACAATTTTGATATTCGATATTTTAAACCAATTGTTGTGTTCCGAATGTTTCTGGGCAATACGCAATGTGCACGATTCAATGTACGCATTCATTCAAATATTTACCCTTGACTAATAAACACTTTAAAAATATTGATAAAAACAAAACAAGATCCCTAACATGTTGGTAATTCAGTAACATAAAAAAAAACGTGACTTTACGCTAATGCTTACAAAGAGCTGTACATTTTGTCGTCACTTGCATATTGCCTGTTGTTGATGACTTCTACTGAATCAACAGATGCCTGTGAATAGCGTGTTGTGTGTTTGTAAAAGACTCGGGTCACCGGCCCGGGTAAGGGAAGAAATCTTCCAAAATACAGCCCTCACCTGGGCCCTTGTACCGGGCCTTAATGCGTTATTGCCATTGATGTTGTGTTTAATTGTACAAAAATATTCAGTCGGCGTTGAATTTATACTCTTAACTAAAGTAAGAAAGCATTTGACAGTCGCAATAACATTGTAGAGAGAAGAGCAATATTTTCTTCTAATATTTAGCAAAAGCTTATCGGCTAGCAACAATCCGTTTTGTATTGGCTCTTATTTTGGGTTTAAAAAGAATTAAGAGGAAACAATAAGTAACTAACCTTGACTATTGATCAGAATTACGGTTTTTATTCGGATTTTTAGTTATTGATACTGTCACATTCATTCTTAGTTTAGTTGGCCCTTGTTCATAATTGCTAAGTAGTCTTGGAGTTGCTTCATGTTTTGCCTTTATCTCTATTTCTAATTATGAACTTGATCGAAGAAGACAAAAGAAGGAGTAACTATTACAAGGCTATAAGGGTTACGGGCCAGTTAGAGTATACTATATCTGTTCCAAGGAAAACCTCGAACGAGAAGGTTATTCAAATATACAGTTAATTCTCTCGCCGACTACGCCTTCTTGAAAACGTAATGAAAGCAATAAGTTTTTGTGATAAGAAAGTAATGTAATATGTTCATATTCACGCACAAAGCGGTGAAGTTATTGTCGTGTGATACGATAATTTTGTGAATACACAATCGTACAATCAAACAGCAGCGATATACAATCCAACCTTTTTATTTGGAAGCTTGACAACTGAATTTTCTCACAGCGTATGCAATAAAAGTAGTCAACATCTGAGTTATGAATCCTTTCAAAAAATGTTTGATTGAGTACAATAAAGATGTACTGTCGTGACATTGTGATCCGGTGTGAAGAAATTCGAGCAAACATTTTATTCATTCATGATGTATGTATATTTTAATAGTTTTAGACAAAGTGTAGTAGCTAATGGCTGTATGCAAATCTTTTCAAACATTTTAACTACTAAAAAAACAAGTTTCTCTCTGATAGTAATACACCAAAAAAGAAATTGAAAAGTCAGATGTTTTTGCATGATATTGCAGACATTAGCTACCGCCACTTATCAGTTGTATTCGAATTCGTCAAGACAATGAACTCTCAATTATGCATACAAGTAATAAGTACATTGATACAAAGGCCAAAATGTTCGATAATGAAATGTCAATAGCAGATTTAATTAGTTAAGATTTACGACCGTTTTGGATGCCCCTGTACAGAAGTTGTCAGAGAATCCAATGCCTTTTTAGCCTTAAGGGTTTATACAAGTGAACTAATGAAAATTGTGTTCTGTGCTCACAAGATCTCGCTAGTATTGTTTAGTTAGTGCCTATAGTTTTAAGATAGGATCAATTTCGCGGCAAATGGTGGCAACTTAATTAATTATATAAAGAAATGAACACCATGTTTTTCACTACGCTTCTTGGACGTCGTCTAACGTATATAAATCTTACTGCAAAGAAGATTAGGTTCATTTTAGTAGAGTAAAGATACGATTCTAGTGTAATAATTTGAGAAATGTATGTGTATTCGTACTGTAGAGAGAGCCTTAGGCGCGATGTTACGACGCACGAGTTAGTCGGTACATAGAGTTTGGCCAAGGAACGATGGTAATGGAAAGTGACCACTGTGTCTATGGAGGATGGGTTTAAATTCGCTCGCATTACAACAATGCCGTCTCGGTCAGAGGCGATGCGAATTGTAGGAGGCTCTACATACATATCTGATCTGATATGACAAAGATTAGCTAGACGTTAATTGCATGGGAGTAAGGAATTAGCTTATAGTTTCTGTCTCTTACTTTTATGTTAGTGATGGCTAGCCATCCTTGTCGTATTATTTCAGATTAGACGTCAGTTTATGTCGTCTGTAGAGATCTGAAGTCTGAACACGTTGAGTAGGCGTGGACCCTAAGAAAGTGTTAGTAAAATTTCTCAATTAGTCAAGTTGGTGCCTGATTGTCGATATGTGGAAACGTATGCAACAGTCTTGACTTCCTTTTGGAGCTTATCCAACGTACTGATTATTATTTTAATTAATTTGAAATTAGTATAATTTTATCCAGCACTGATTGTAGTGCCATATTTTATTGGCTCGCTTTTTTAAATTAATTATTTTTTTAGTGAAATTCGACACCAAATTCAGAAAGACAAAATTATTTTTTTGTTTTATCCGAGTAACAAAATGGACTTGAATATTTGATCTCAAATATTTGGACAGTGTAAATGGACGGAATGTTGGACGCGTGATTCTTGTGTGGTAGCCATAGATTTACTAAAACGTGGATGTTGGGTTCAGTACTAAATTTAAAAAAAATGTGACCCAAGTTTGCTCATATAAACTTAGATATATAAATCCATAGAATTACATATTGTCAAAGCAGTTCAAAATTTAGTCAAAAACAATTACCTCTTCTATTGGCATTTAACTGTGGATAACTTAAAAATTACTTTTGTTTTAGTCTACCCACAGACACATGTTTGTAAATCTATGGCAAATGTCACTCGAATCGTGTCTCGCTCAATTATAACAGCGTGCGTGTCGGTTATGATGATTTGGCCTATGAAAAGCTCGAGTACAAAATTTCGTTTTCTGTTCGGTAAAACGTTCGGCTGATATAAATATTCGGACTAAAATAACGATAAGTCGTAGGTTAGACTTCGATAGTCAAAGAGATATTTTGTGAATACTGGAACTTTTCTGTTAAGCAACTAAACTATATTCAGAGAATCGTATACATACATATTCGTAAGCGCAAAAAAGATACTATATATTTTTGACACTGCCACATTAGTTGTAGCAAACGTCGGGACTTTGTATAGATTTGCTCAGCTATTCTATGATTTCTGAACTCATTATAATAGTTACGTTTTCTTACGTGGAAGTAGGAAAGGGGAACAAGCAGTTTGCCGATCGTTTAATACTATAGGAAGGAAAATCTATGAATTTATGTTATGTATTTGATAAATGGATCACGGCTAACCACTGATGATTGAGGCGTGAAACACATTACAGCGGCGATGCAGCGCTCAAATTAGCCAGTTGGGCGGTACTGCAATAGTACAAAACTATCCAAAATTATACAGATATATCGTATTCGATAGAAAATGAATAAAAAAAGTTTCCGTTCACACTCGATGTCTAATTTTTTGTACGTTTACTATCGAATAAGTAGTTAAACTATTTTTCGATAGATTTTGTGCTGAGTACAGTTCTGATAAGATAAATACCAATGTACAAAAAACGCCGCCGACGCAGCTTTTCTTAGAATATTCGCGGGACCGGCGGCGAATGTTTATCTGATCAGAATCGTTTTGGACTTTATGGAATGTAAATAAGTAGATATTTATTAGTAAGTATTATTCTGCATTATTCTGTAATTTGCTTCGCGCCTGGGGAGTAGAGAAGGCCCGGACTCGGGAGTAGGCTAGGCTAGTGGTAGTAGCGAGTTGTCATTGATACATGTTTCCTATATTATGCGTTTATTATATTATAAATGTTCCCTTTTATTGTAAATGTTTGAGGAGAGAGTGGTGCCTGTGTATCCCCGAATAGTGTGCACTACTTATATTCAATTTGTAGATATTTAATTATATAGTATAATGTTTAATGCGTTGTCTTATTTGCTTACCCTGTGGTGAATCCGAAGTTAATTATAATTTGAACCCCAGCTTTTGATGGGAATCTACCTCAATTAATTTATCATGTTTGGGCATAATATAGTGAATTTTAACGGCGTCTTTGAAATTTGTTCGATTTAGTGGTTTAATAAGAATATTTCAGTTAAATGGTTTGTCCACCTGTCACAATTACTGTATCTTATATTGATTAAATACATATTGTATGATTGATAAAAATGTGTTTCAATGTTCTAAACACCTTCATCAAAACTACAACCTAGGAAATTATCTTATGGAAACTTATGAAGGTTAACATACTCAGTATCATATCAGTTTTACAAAATCATGAAAGCTTTGGATAAATTCAATATTATATTCCTCTATACCCGAAGGCATGTTGGCTTATAAATTGACTTTCAGAAATTTGAAACTAAATGCAGGAATATGCGCAACCTTGAGAAACTACGCATGTCTTGCCAATCCAGCAAGCAAAAATGACGTCAATGCAAAATTGCAATAGAACGGCTAAGTTTCCAATTTCTTTAAACACGGCGACATTGTTGATGCAATTCTACGAATCAATAGCCTGCGCACACGGCTGACGTCTTACCCGACTGTAGCGAATCCAAATGGAGGATCGTAGTTACCATGTTTAAATGTTACCACCTACCTACAGTTTCAACTCTGTAACCGACTATGATAAATTAGTGTTCTGTTGGATGGAGCTGATAGAGTTATCCTTTGTAAGTACAGCATCTCAGAAGATTATACCACTGGGTATTCGACTTCAGCGACAAGTCTGAGGATCTACTGCTACGCCTCTCCGGACTCGTGCTGTATCCCACGCCAAGTCTTCCGTCTACGCAGGCTATAAGTATTTAATTGTAAGTATTAGTTTGTCGGGAACGTTGGCGATAAATGATTCTCAAGGAAATTCGACACTGGCAGGTGTGCTAAACTGTTATTAGGCTATTTAGCTTTATTATCAATCGTTATTGGGCAGGAAATCCCGGATGGAAGGTAATGACGCTACGCACAGCCGTTAGAAAGTAGTACACGTGCAAAGTTGGTGCTTTGGAGAAAATCTGTAAGAGGTATTCGAACTTATCTACCTTTTGGGTCTTTTTGAAGCTTTAAGACGTAGATTCCTACTAAATAGTAGAGAACTTGGCGACAATGTCGATCACGCACGAGACTGGGTCTGTAGTACCTAAACTATAGGTGGAATTCATAATTACTAAAACACTACAACACACTAATTTGATGAAACTATGAGACTACTATGAGAGAGAGGTCTGGAATTCTGGATTCTGTCAAAAATATTTGAATAAATAGGACAACGAACAAGTAGTAGATATGTATGCACGTTTACTTTACACTATCCTTGGTCATATATGAGTCATAAGTATATTTCTTTTATTTGCCTGGTAGAGATCGTTCTTAGCAATAAGGCCGCCAGTTGTTGCACTAGTTTTAAGCTTTATGATTTATTTTTGTCTATAATTTCTGGTGTGAACAATAAAGAGTTTATCTATCTATCTATATTTTTTTACAGCACTTTTTTGGCTCTCGTATTAAAAGTTGCTCAGTACTTCGGGGACTACGTACGCCTCGACGCAAATCTTATTAGTAGGTAATGGAGTATTCTTTGTTAATGGTAACAAGATAGTTCCCAACAAATACAATGTCCAGTATCCGTTTGATTTTTATGTCTAGGAATAAAAAAGTGGTTTTCCTTTTTGCTATCCCGAAAACCATTACAAAACTTAAAAAAACTCGTAGTTGCTTGTGAGTTTTGAAGTTTTTGATAACCTCTGTCGATGGAAAATCTGGCCAACTATGAAATTTATAGCAAGGGTTTGGCTCGTAAATCCAAATTTCGTTCTAAATAATAATATTGTCTGATATAGTGAGTGAGAGTTAGGTCGGTAGTCGGCGCGTGATTACCGCACAAACAGGGGCGGATCTTGAATTTGTGGGGCCCTGGGCTAATACTGCGTAGGGGCCCTACCTAATTACTCAACTAATTGCCATTTTGACATGTAACTGTTTTCTGTAGTGATGTAGGTATATGTAATATATGAACCAGATTCAGCATCGGAACCAGACCCTGCAGTGGAACCGGATAGGAAGAAAATAGGAAAACAAAATATTTTATTTATTTGTTAAAACATTATTTATTGCAAAATAAATAACTTTTAAGTTATCTATCACTTAGTAAACTAAACACGCACTAAACACATTTCTAGCAATAAAAAAGTCAATTCGTTAATACAGGGTGTTTGGTCTAGGGTTAGACAAACTAAATGGGTGTGTTCGTTGACCCATTTAGAGAATACAAGTTGGCCAAAAAAAATCCCAGACGCCTCAATTTTTTTTTAATGGTCTAGTGTGTGTTTTTTTATTTTTACTGAAATTTAACCTATTAATTAAGCACCACAACTTTTTAAAAAACTGTTTTAGACCGGTTCTTCTTATTTGAATTTGGTCTCTGATACATTTTCGTACTGTACAAAGCAAAATTAGAAGCAAATAAGGACTAAATAATTCGTTCAGAGCTCATAGAGTGTAAAAATGAAAGAAAAATTGCCCAAAAGTCAACTTTGACTCGATCTAAAGAAAAACTAAATTATCCATGAAATTCAAACACTTCTAAAAACATCTCTTGTTATCCCTTATTACAAAAGTATCCTACACGAGTACAAAACTTTATCGCTTTGTGAAAAAAAAATGATGTTTGGGAAAATGAAACAAAAACAATAATGCAAAAAATAATCAGTTTTGTTCAAAAACAGCTCCTCTATTCGCAATGCATGCCCGTCATCTTCGTCGGATTTTTACAGTCGTAGTTTTTAATTTCATCTCTTCTTTCATCTTCGCAGAAGCGGCATTGATTCGCTCAATAAGTTGCTCTTTGGTGCTTATTTGAACTTCGTACACTAATTCTTTGGCACGTCCCCAGACAAAGAAATCAAGTGGTGTAAGGTCTGGGGAACGTGCGGGCACTCGATGGGGCCACGTCTTCCGATCCATGTGTTGGGGAACACATTGTCCAGGTACTCGCGTACAGACGCCGAGTAGTGCGCCGGGCAGCCGTCTTGCTGGAAAATCATGGGGCGTTCTTTCAAAAATTTTTCTTTCATTTTTACACTTTATGAGCTCTGAACGAATTATTTAGTCCTTATTTGCTTCTAATTTTGCTTTGTACAGTACGAAAATGTATCAGAGACCAAATTCAATTAAAAAGAACCGGTCTAAAACAGTTTTTTTAAAAGTTGTGGTGATAGGTTAAATTTCGGTAAAAATAAAAAAACACACCTAGACCACTAAAAAAAAATTTAGGCGTCTGGGATTTTTTTTGGCCAACTTGTATTCTCTAAATGGGTCAACGAACACACCCATTTAGTTTGTCTAACCCTAGACCAAACATCCTGTATAGTCGACGATAGCAGAAGTGCGGAACAATAACAAAATTGCGTCGGGTGATAAGCGGAAAGAAGTCCCCAGTAATAGACAATACACGGAATACACCAACCGAAAACAAGCGACAGGGAATTCCCCGTTCCGTTTGATAAATGCGCACACGGATTGGTTGATCGCAGTGTTGCCAACCTTATGATCGGATTTTTTTTAATTCTAGATAATTTTTACTATTGACAATATCGTCTATTGGTTTCAGTTCGGTTGGGGGCCCTCTGTATTCGCGGGGCCCTGGGCTGCAGCCCAAAAAGCCTTTAAGTAGATCCGCCCCTGCGCACAAATATACTCTACCTCCATGGCGGATAATTTCATTTAACTGAACTTGGAATGTTAATAAGACTACGACTATATAATACTACTACGATTACGTCTAGTCTACATATCAGACGTCTAATTTTGTAGCCACTTGAGCTTGAGTTGCAGTCGCTGGGTCGGCGTGATGGCAATGATCAAGCTCACTGTAGTTAGAAGAGGTTTCGGTAATGTGGGCAGTTTCCGCTTTTGTTGGTAGACGTGAAAATAACGGGACGTCTCTCACGCCTGGAATGAGATGGAGATGTATCTAGGGCCTAACAACACTGTGTGGGTCTAAACTAATTCAATTATAGGCTTGCGTTTGACCGCCATCTTGCATCAGGCAAGCAATGATGCGGTCTATGATGGAGCACGCTTGCCTAGAAGATACCAATTCACTGTCGACTTGAAGACACCCATATTATAACCATCGGGGAACATCCACTCAACATCCACTCAGGTAGAGCATTTCACACTCGCACTCTTCTTTATTTTCTTCGTCTACATCTTTCTGGTATCTTTCTAGCAAGCAAGCTCCCTGGAATTGTACTGGGTAGATCAGTTCTCTTCAGTGTAGGTCTGTAGGTACTCTACCAGCTTTCTATATAATTACGTTGTCAACTCCTGCCTGGTTGCATCGTGTTGCATCGTCAGCACGTCGCCGGAGCCGCAAGCGAGCGCGTTCCAGCCCATTCCTGCGCCGCCACACACCGACTACAGACATGGAAGTAAGTTTAACCCCAATATTATTTTTGTTTTATTTGTAAACTAATAAATAAAATAGTTTTTGATGCCTTATTGGTTACCAAAAACTTTTATTGGACTAATTAACAACATTATAGGTGTGTTAGAACATGACAAAAGGTGTGCTTTGACTATGCCAAGCAGAGATATCGGAGCAGCGGCAGCGTTGAGAAATATACAAAAGAAAAACTTAAACTACAATAACTATTTTAATACTCTGTCCATCTAGCCTGAAAGTCCAGCAAGTTACATTAGGCATTGACTTGACGACTGAATTTATGTTAGTCTGCCGATGTTTTTAAAATTAATTTTGGTAGACATAGGTAGGTTAACTTTGGCCACATATTCGTGTTTTTCTAGACTTCATTTCCACGTGTTTCTAAATTATTTCGTTTTAAAACATAATTATCGTTATGCTCTTTAGATAAATAAATATTTTTATATTTTTCAGAGCCACTCGAGAATCAGCATTGGGGCGTGAAATCAATGGATATTTCGTCGTATTTGGTAAGTGTCTATTTATTTTTCTTTGCATTTTCGTAATTTTATTTTCGATTAGTAGCTTATCAAAAAGTATGGGAAACAGATCTGAAGGATTTTTAGTATCTGGATAATATTACGCCCATGTCAAAGGTCTTATTTGGCGACCTCGACGACCTGTTTGGCTCATCGGTAGTATAAGCCTTATAAGCCATAGGTCCCGGGTTCGACCGGGGAGCTATGAGTGTGATTTCTTTTTTTTTCATTTGTAAAACTTGACATTTTGTGTACCTAAACTGTCCGAATCTTCTAGATCAACGATATCCGTAGACTTGTTTTGAAGTAAACTGAAAACAAATAGGTACGGGTAAACATTTACCTATATACACATTTAAACTCTCTTATTTGTAATGATAGTGTGATTCGTAGAATTCAGGTTTTTTAACTTTTTCAAGCCAGGAAAGTGTGTCTGTTGTAAATTCTGGGTAGCGCAGACCTGTTATGCAAACGTGACGTTTAACATCAGGCGAGCGATTTGCTCGTCTCGTCACTCAATTACATTAAAAAAAAATGTAGGAAAACATTGTTTTCGACCTTGATAAGTCAGAACTACGAGTAGATAGGTATTGTGCGGTGACCTTTTTTTAAACTTTTTTATTGATAATTGATTTGATCTGTTTGTTTTTAAAAGTAGATAGGACACACCTAGGAAGAGGCTTACTAAATATAGTGGATTTGTTTCTATTTTTAATATGAAAAACTAGTTTTTTTTATATGTTCTATCATCATCATCCACAGCCCTCTCTATCCCACTGCTGGGTATAGGCCTCTCTCCCGTTATGCCATCTGTCTCGGTCAACTGCTAATCGGGTCCATGTTCGACCCGCGACTCTGACTATATTCTATGTTTATCGTTGAATATTTTGTTCTTTATTTTTCTTTTTATCTTATTTCACTCTTCTCAAATTGTTTGTCATAAAAAATTGAACGCTTACTTTTATTGCATATATTTTTTTTAATTAAAATTGAGTTGAGGCGGATGGTGAAGATGTTGATGAGGAACGTAAGATTTATTCAATATACCTATCTGGTGCTAGAGTAGACAGGGCTAGAAAAAACGTAAAGCCGGCGACTGAACTGAGCATTTTGCCGTAACGTAGCATTCGAAGCGAGAGTGGTGGAGCACGCGGCCCTATGAGCGAGCGGATCGGCTCGCTGTACTGACCTGCAACATTTCGTCGTAACGTAACGTTACGTTACGACGAAATGTTACAGGTCAGTCACCGGCTTTATAGTTTTAGTGTGTGTCATAAAACTACGATGAAATGAATGGAAAAAAGAATATAAATTATCGAAGAAAGAAGTCAGTCCAGGGTCTTAAGAAACAAGAAAAAAGAAGATAAATAAATGAAGAGAGAAGAAAATTCAGGGTCGAAATGGCCATTACCTCACAGTCACGTGGTCTTGTGGTACAACGTGTGATGTGACGTAGTGGAAGTCTCGACCTGGATATCATCGGTTTACAACAGCGAGGGCGAGTGTCCTCTTCAGAAGCTACCAGAAAGGATGAAGAAGTTATTGTATTGTGTCTCATAATCTTGTAATAAAACAATGTTCTTTTAGCTTAATTAAATTATTAATTAAAATTGTGTGTACCTATTGATGATTAATCTGAAATAAAATAATACTTATCGATATTTTTTTATTCCTACTAGGTACTTGGAATGTAGTTAGGTAGTTAGGATGAGGACATCACGCTATTCGATATTGAATGACGATACGAGTAAATCGACTTTTGAAAGTTTTCTTTTCTTGAATTAGTTTCTTCGGGAATAACCTCGAATTTGATTTACTTCGTGTTCGATCGAATTTGAGTTACTAGATGAGCTCCGCGGTTTCACCGTATTTTTATTTTAACGATAAAAATTATGTGTCCTGCCTTTGTGTAATACAGAAAGCTTTCATGCCTAAATTCCATCCAAAAACGTTCAGCCGTTTTTTGTTTCATTGAGTAATAAACATCCAAACATACAAACATTTCCAATATTAATACAATACAATGTTGTTGGATAGTTTTACTTACATACAAAAGTTCATACTTTTCGTTGCCGTGTGAACCCGGGGTAAAAGCCTAGCTTGTCTAACAGAACGATACGTGCATTATTAAATTATTATTCCTCATTATCCTAAGTGCCGCGCATAAAGGCTACGTGACCGAAGCCGTTGTATAGAATTTCGCTGGCTCAAGCACTTGCGCATGTGTTGTATGTAAGTAGGTACATAGGATGTACATTGTATATGTACATAGGTGTTGGTTACATGCACTTGTAAATGCAAGGTTTGCACTGAGAATGACACCTGACACGCGGGTTTAGTGATAACTGTGTTTGCACTCTCGGTGGCTCTTTTATGCAGTTAGGTACTCACTCATACTTAGGTACTTACCTACTTTAAGCATTTTATCGATATTTGTTGAATATTTTGCAAATGGGTTTGGTAGATCCAAAGGATTATGGCAGCAACGAATAGGTACCTATGTACCAGGCAGTAGATTTTGGATTGGTTTTTAGGTAAAAGATTTACATTTGTAACGCAAGATTAAAATTTTATGAGCGAGGAAACATATCTCTTCTACCAATCTATTGTTGTAGGACCAACACTACATAAACTCAACCTAACGTTACATACGAGTAGCAGTACGACTATATTATACACCTTCCACAAAAAAAATCTAAGTAAGATTTGTAGGTAGTTTTACTTCTTTTGTTAGCAACTGCAAACTTCAAACGCATTTATCTCGAAACTAATTATTTTCCCGTCAGGGCCCTTATTCGCTATCTACCATCATATTCCACGCCAAAAACGCGTAACGTCATCACACGCACGTAACGTGAACGCGGCTCAGAGTCTTAGCGTGGCATCGCGTTTTAAATTTTGACATTGGCATACGGAATACCATTCCGTGTCGATTCCATGGATTTGACGTAACGCGGCGCGTTACGTGCTCGTGTGCTCATAGCGAATAAAGGCCCAGGTCGCTTGACCTCTTACATTTTCAAAGACAAGCAATGTCTATTTTATTTATTTTTATTTTATTTTATTTCGAACTCTAAGCCCTTACATACTTTTTCAATAAACAGATCATTAATAAGTAATTGTATTATTCAAAGAAAAATGATTCGTCTTCCCGTGTGTACATTCCAGGTGGAGTGGGAGACCGATATGAGGTAGAGATGGAATCGCAGCTTGCTGATCATTGACCAGACGCAGGGATGTTGGAGTTTCGTGACGTCAGCAGCGGCTACTGATTGAGGTAAGTGACAACTTTTTATAATGATCTATGCATCTTTCTAGCGGGGTCTCTTATTTTGTCGAACGCTTTTTGACTAAAAGATAACATTAGTTAGAAGGTACTTAGGTACTGCGGCCTCAGGACTTAGGTACTGAAAGATAGGCCTGGAAGAAGTGATAAGGCCGCCCTTCTACTCACACTCTCTCTTCCCAGCTATATATTCCACATAATGGTGAGTTCAGCGTCACTAAGGCTGTCCTTGACCGAATTCTACTTAGTTTTTAGTTTGTGATTCGTTTTGTGTAAATATACACAATAAAGCCATATTACTTTCTTACTTACTCCTCTGGTGCAGCAACCCAAAGGGCCTTGGCTTCCGACACCTGACAACGCCATTGATTGGTTTTCTTCTGTTCTACTTAATAATAATTATCTCAGTAAACTACATAAACTCCTCTCCTAAACTACATACAACAATATTATTATTTTGGATCCATGTCTATGCTACCTACATTTTTAGTCCTGAAAGGGAAAGTTCACTAAGTTCGTTCCGCGAGTTTCATTCATAGCGTCATAGGCGAAGTTATGAAGTTACCGTCGAGTTGCGAAGTTCCAATACGGCGTCGATGGCAACTCTCTTCAACTTATCTCCAACTATAGCGAGTAGAAAAACTACAGAAAGACTGCTTCATAATATTATAGTTATATTCTAAGTAGTAAGTAGGTAAAGGTTCTAGCTGGTAGGTAACCTACTTCTGAGCTATGTTTTCTTAACCATAATCTAAAGGTAGTCCGGACAGCGATAAGGATGCCTGATTTTGCAATATTTTTTATTTTATGTTGAATTTGTTTATGAATAAAGCCTAAGTTTGTGCGCATCTAAACATGACTAAATATACCGTATTTTTTATGCATCAGCTTTGCATTTTTTACTCATCGAAACTTTTCAACTGTACAAATAGGAGTACAAGTATTTGTGGATAGAACTTATTACATAGCGGAGTAGATAAGTACTATCTATGGATTACCTATGTTTTTTGTTTTGTTTTTCTTCTCTGTTAATTTCCTAATCAGCACATCATCTCTTCGGTAAAGTTGTGAATAAGGTCCTGATTGATTGTCCGATGAACTTCGGCTGTGATCAAGTAGATACTTGGCTTAGGGATGCTTTACTGACTTGAGATAACGGAGGCTTTGTCTTGAAGTTTTCAGAAGTTTTCTTGTCAATTTGTTAGGCCATGACGGACTATATAAAAAAGATTGCCGCGCCCTGCGGTGATAAAAACTTGTGATGAAAAGAAGCTTTTGTCCTAAAAAAAATGATAACAAATAAAAAATATAGTTCAAAAAACTAAAAAAAGTAGGGCAAAATCGAGCTCAAAGGAGTCGGTTACATATACAGGTGAAACTGATAAAAGCGTGTTAAAAATAGCCTAAGTCCTTTTCTAAACCCCTGACAACGTGTATGCCAAATTTCATGCTGATCTGCTGAGTAGTTGAAGCGTGGAAGGGTATCATGTTAACAAACTTACTTTTGTATCTATGGGTATATACGAGTAGGTATTACTTAGTAATTATTTACTGCTTTGGATTTTAATGGCAAATTAGTTAAGTAAAGCTGTAACGAAATCATTATAAAGTCTTGGTAGAAACCGGCCGAGTCCCTTGAGATCAAAGATTTTTTAAAACTTTTTGCCCCAAACTTAAAATTTTCTCCATAATTTAGCCCCAAAAAGCGTAACAACTCTAAAAACAAATAACCAACTTTTACTTTACAAAGTCTCAAAGGAAAAAAATCCAATAAATCCGATTAATTTTTTCGCAATTCATTAATACTCGAACTTGCAAAGAAATCCCATAAATTTTTCAGCGACGCGCCAGATTTTCCAAGGCCGTTCTGAGGCGAGTTACAAAGTTTTCCGTTCACTTATGAATGAGACTCTGATGATAACCAAGGACGTAGCTAGAAACTTTCTTGCAATGTTACGTGACAACCTTGGCTTAGGTTAGAATGCTTAGATCATACATATAAAAAAAAATGGGGTATGGAGACTAGTCGTAAAGCTCTACAATTCTACATCCTTATCTTTATTGATGGGTAAGATGCAAAAAGATGTGGAATGCACACACGAAATAATAAATCACATAGTAAACAAATATACACATACGTGTGCAGATGTGACGCTGACGATTAGCCTACTAGCCTACTACTAGATTTTTAGTAGTGGTAGGGCTCTTTTGCAGAGCCCCCTGGGGAAGTACCACACCTTTGCCAGTTATTCCACCGCCAAGCAGTAATGTGCAAACATTACTGTGTTCCGGTTGGAAGGGCATTGTTTCCAGTGAAATTACAGGGCAAATGGGAGATTAAACAACTTATATCTCAGGGTGACGAGCGCAGTGCTGTGCCACGCAGGGTCTTGAATTCTGCGAGTTCAAAATTCTGGGTGGCGCAGACCTGTTATGGGCAAACGTGACGTTTAACATCAGGCGAGCGATTTGCTCGTCTCGTCACTCAATCACATTTAAAAAAAAAAGCCATTTGTCTTGCATGTTTTACTCCAAACAATTTATTAGAAAATCGGAGAAAGACTCAACCGAGTGAAATCAGAAAGCGCAGTTTGTCAGCCTCCATAGTAATAATTGTAATTGTGTTGGTAATTGTGGTTAGGTAGCTTATTTAGCGACTTAATCCTAAACTGACCATTATACGTACACGACAACTGCGGAACCATTAATGGCTAGTTTTGACGTCTAATTACAGACAGACAGACTGAATAACGGAGCGCTACAGTATCTATGGCAAAGGCAGGCATGAAACCCACTAGCTCCGATTTTCTAGCCTTTTCGCATTTTATGGCAAAAAAGTTTGGATCCATCTATTTTTTTCTGAATCTGGGTAGGTATATGTATCATATCTGCTGATCTAATTTGGTTCAAATCTGCTAAACTATTTTGGTATAATAATTTAAGTACCAAACTCACATCCAAACTTTATAATTTTTGTTGGAAAGGTACAAGAAAATTTTAATTCATTGTGTTTTCCGACGTTTTTCTCGGGCCGGTGGCTTTTGAACTTCTGATTAGGGCCACCTCATACCAACTGTAACCTAAGCTGTGTCAGGACGGCAGAATAAACAATAGTAGTAGAATGCAGTGAATTATTGACTAGCGGTAATGGTACGGCATGTTTGGGATGTCCAGAGACGTAATTGGGCAACGGGGCGGGAAGATAGGTAGGCTGGCTTTAGAAATGATTTTTATCTCATCTATTCTACTTTGAAAATAGATTCTACGTAAGCACTAGAAAATTTGATAAATCACTTTATTAGGCTAGAAAAAACTATGGTATGTTTTTAATTTAACATTTTTAATCTTTAAGCGTTTTGATATTTCTTAATTCCAGTGTTTGTCATGATATGAAAGCCCCCAGAATGCGGACCTTAACCCGGCCCTGAGTTAGATAGAGACTGGACGCGAATGTTTTGAGTTTTCTACATTTAATGAGCTAACATTCCCAAACTCGTTTTCAGGTTGTCAGCATTTTCAATTGAAGTCTGAAGTTGGTTTTAGTTGCTTGACTGGTTCAATTAGGTATTTTGTATTTTCATTCTTGTCACTCAAGTAAGGTATTCAATTAGGCTTTGTTATTATGATTTTGTAATAGGGAATAAGATTATTGGAGAGTAAAAATCTAGTTGATATTATAAATGCGAATGTGAGTTTGTTTGTTATGCATTACTTAAACGATTATCATGAAATTTTGCATACACATAGTCAGATGTAGAGAAAAGTGTTTTTTTTCATGGGTTTTTTTTGTGTCAGAAAATTCGTAAAGAATCGTCCTTAGGGATTTTTCCGAGCGCAGTTGGTATTTTTTTTTATTGAAATGTGGTTTATAATAGAATATTTGTAGTTCAAGATTGAGGTCGAGAAGTTCGGGACGAACCCTACATCATGCTACAGAAACAACATTTGCAAATGAACAAACTGACATTTTTTAGAAGTACAAAGCACCTTCGCTTTTTTACAAAATAAAAGCTGTTTTTGCCAAATATTCCGTGACAATGCAGTAATAACAGTAAGCAACGAACGACCAGATAAACGCTCTTCTATGAATTTAAGAGCAAGTTCCCTTTATTTCCACAGGTTTTTCCTTTTCTTCCGTTATTATTAATTCAGTGCTAACCGTCCCATTTTGAAGGCCCTAATGATTTCCCCGCGGTCGTGCACTATGAGGTGGCTTTAGCAAACATTTAAATATTAAGTGCAGTTTTAATTTAACGGTTTGTTTTGGTCCCTCGTCTTTATTAGGTGGGTTAAATAGGGGAGTTTAGAAGGGAGCGGATATACCTTCCTGAGGTTATATGTATAGGTAGGTTATTTAGGTAGATACTCGTATATCTCATACGTTAAATTTAATATGACAGTTATTATTTGGTACTACCTCAATGAAAACTCATAAATCTAAAATGAATGATATAAATGTTGCTTTGCTGTGTTTATCTTTTGGTGTTTTGCTCTTACGAGTATTAAGCGCTCTCGCTTTAATTTGCAGTCTTTGACAAGGCAACTTTTTCATAAGTACTAGGTATCATTTATTTCAGACCTTATAAAACTTAGTGGCAAAAACTTTCGAATTTGAAACTTCCATTTTTCTTTCTTTCTTTTTTCTTTACATAAAAAGTTAAAAAATGACAGGTAACGAATAAAATTTTGAATTTGAATTTGATATTTATGTTTATCTTTTCTTTCTTTTTCCTGTCCAAAAAAGATTGATATGAAAAATATAGAGTTATTTTTAAATGAGTTTAAAAAAAGCCTTGAATTTGATAAAAGTAACCTGCGTATCTTTCGTATGCAAGTTTCAATACATTCGTACATCCTGCTCTCGCACGAGAGCAGGATAGAATAGATCACTAGAGCAATAGATCACTGAAACTATTTATCTTCCGCAGCGATACAAAAGAGTTACAAATCGCAATGATAACTTCCGATTGGTCGGTGATTGGTCTACGAGTATCTATTAGAGTGTGATGCCCGCGGGTCCGGGACGGATTACGAAGATTATTTTGTTGTTGCACTGTGGGACAAGTTAGAAGATGTAGAGTTAGGTTAGTTAGGATCCTGTGTCTTCGTATGTGTTCGGCCACTGCGATCTTTCTGAGCTAAATTAACCGTCTTCAAACTTTTGAAACCACTTACGGTAAGTTCTTTCACTCAGAGAAGCCTATGCTTCTACGAGCAATCGATGCGCCTCGGCTACAGATGTTTTTAAATTAAAGGAGTAAGTTAATAGTTCCCGAAAATAATGTATATCTGGCACAAATTTTGACATTTTCGGACGATTAATATTATTTGATGCTGATACTAAGTGAATATTTTAAAGTACCTACTGCTGTGACACCAAATGACAAAACTTATCTAAGCCTTCTTTCATTTAACAATTTGAACCAGAACTATGTGTAGCGCTATCTTTCTTAAAACGGCGGAAACTTTTTTTTTTTCCTGCTACTCACTACAACGAGGGGTTCTTCAAAAAGGACTGTTAATCAAATCTTAAAAAGTAAGAAACTTATCCGTGATGTCTCCGGTGTTCTAGGTGAAATGTTCATAGGCGACAGTGTTCGCTTACTATCAGGCGACCTGGCTGCTTGTTTGCTACTTATGTCATAAAAAATATGTCGAAAGTGCTACTTAAAATAAAATTACATATCATTATTCCACATAGAAACCTTTAAATTTATTGTCACTTATTATAATCCACATTTGCTAGTTGCCAATGTAGCTGTCGCTGTTCTCTCCTACCTTGCACCATAACAGCGGGAAAACAGCAAAGCGTACGTATTTTAATCATATTTCAAAAGGGCTTTGTTCGTTCGTTTCACGACCGAATTAATCTGCTAAATTGAAAATCTAATAAATGTAATCGGTATTCAGTTCAAATGTCATTACAAGCGTTTATTTAACTTGACGTGTTAGTGCGTAGTAGGTATGTCTGTGTAGGTATTTTTATTATTATTTCTGCTGATCCGTCAATATTTTTTCAGTATTTAATGACAAAGTTTTAGTTTTACAATGCTTTGCTCTAATCTAGGATCTTAATATTGTCTGTGTGGGTGAAATCTTGCAACTTAATTTTGAATCACTTCCCGAGGTCGGGCCTCGGGAAGCTGAGCTGAAAAGTATGCCTAACTCCGATGATAATGTATTAACTAAAACTGGTTTTTCGTTTCTCGCCGGTCAGTTTGATGGTTAGCAAACCGCCGCGCCGCCTATGAACATTTCACCTACAACACCGGTGTTGACGATGCTTTGCTAGCCCGGAGAGTTGTAGACACCCTTTTTTAAATGCCTCATGTATGTTATTTATTTCTTATTCGATGACAGCCTTGCGTTTCACTGCCATCTTGCCTTATGGCGAGTAATGCGGTTTACAATGGAGCATGCTTGTCTAGAAGAAAACGATTCACTCTCCACTTGAAGAGACACACCCATAGATCTATCGGGGAACACCCACTTAGGCAGACCGTTTCTCCCTGGCGGTTCGCACAATAGAAGTAAAATCAAAGCGTTTCGCTAAAATTTCATTGAGTAATATTAGCTATATGAGGACAGTACCCAACCCCAGCTACAGTAAACGGACGCCGCAGTCGTTTCGGAATACTTCAACATTCAATTCTTGTCACAGACTTGCAATAAAGTAGACTTTGTGATTCTTATCCATTGTTGGATTTGTTTTTAATAATGGTTCCATTTATGTAAGTCGGAAATGGTGGAGTGGACATTTTCTTATTATGAAAATATGGGTTGGTACTTTTATTTTTTGCGGGGAATTTTTCAGCGTTTCCTAGGTAGCTAGTATAGTTTAGTATTTAGTTTTGCGAGTTTAGTTCAGTTTGCATTGTTTTTTTGTGTCTATTATACCTACTTCTATAAGATTCCTCAAGGAAACGTCAAATTTTTAATTCAGGTATTTTGACATATAAAATGTTTGTATGTCACTTTCAAAGACAAGGTTCATCAAAAAACCAGTACAGGGCTATTTTTAAGTTATCAAAAATATTTCTTAAGTTTTATTCCTAACAACTATTATCTCACGACTAAAAAATTTAAATACAATAATATAAAATACATATCACCAAAAAATATTTGAAGTTTGTATTTTAACATAGCCCTGTACTACAGTCAAAGAGACATTTTTCATTAACATTTATTCCCTATCTAATTCCTTACCATTACGTACTCAAAGACTAGACACGCGCTTCTGCTCTGTCTATTTACACTAAAAAAAACTGACTCAGAATCCTCCATTCTCACGATTCTCTCAACTCCCTTCCTAAATATCATCAAAGTTGTTTCAGCCGGTAACAAACAGGTAGACCGAGACACTCCAGTTGATAATATAAGCACAGTAAGCTGTTCAATAAGATCCGAGAGAGGTCGTAACGAACGCGTGCTCTCTCAGATTGTCGAGGGGAGCAAAATCAAATTTGAATATTGCCCTGGGCGAATATGAATTCGGTTATGATACGACGCCATTCTTGTTAAACAAAGATATATAATCGTATAGATTGTAACATAAAATTTGTTTGGTGGTCGCATTTCAAAAGAGATGGTTTTCAGTGTTTTATTTATTTTATTTTTGTGATAAATAATATTTGGACTTTGGCTAAAATACTTCTTTTATTAAATAACAATAAGACCGCTAATCAGTGGCCTTGCTAATTAGGAACTAATCAGTTTTTTAAGATCCGTGACCAGTTAATATTATTTCCTATTATATTCCTTATTTCCAAGGAAGAAATAAAATGAAAAAAAAATATTATAATAAGTAGATTTTGTAGTGATTATATATTATTGCCTATTTACGTAATATGATTCAAAACGCTCATTGTATAAATGCATATTTCTAATTAACTTTTCTTTCAAGACTTGTCTTTTGCGTCCATTTTTATTCCGAAAAATTCATTTACATTACTTAAAAAATTGCAAAAAATATATCTACCAATGAAAAGCAAAGAAATAAAGCCAAGAATATCATTCTTACCCATTTTTATCGCAATAAAGCCGAAATATCTCCACGACATGAGCTATGAAGCCGATGGCACGCGTGGTGCCGACGCGACGCCTGCTGTTGCTAGGCGACTGCAGCCAATCGATAACAGCTCACGGCCATTCATACTTCATTATACCGGCGGGGGGTCTCGCCCCCGCCCTTGATCCGCGACGAACCCGGCCCGGAGTTTATGTTAGGATATTTTTCGCTAGAACGATAACAAACGTAAGTTATACGAATAAGGCGAATTAAAATATCGTCGCAGAAAGTTTTTGTTAGGATATTTTTCGCTAGAACGATAGTACATAGTTAACAAACGTAAGTTGTACGAGTGAGGCCATTTAAGATATTGTCGTCGTATATCAGAAATTAACTAAGCCGAGAAATGCTTTTTGGCGATATGAGCGTGAAAAGTTTTAAAAAACTAAAAATAACAATGATCCGATCTGAATCCGATTTTACTGTACTGAACTTTTCCATTTTGAAACACAATATTTTTTTTAGTTTGAGAAGGAGCATTTCTCGACTTAGTTAATTTTGGCTCTACGGCGACGATATTCCAGTATTTCTATTTATGTAATTCATGCAGTATGATGTCACATGAGAGCCAGTTTGTATTCCAGATTTGTATTTATTACATCGTTAATTAATGTCGAGAGTACCGAGGTCAAACGCCTAGCTTGTCAACTATAGTAAAGTATTACTTTACATGATTTCAATAACTTGTAATAAAAGTGTTGAACTCCAGCGAAAACTCGTTAAATAGTTCAACTGGTATACTACTCGGTAAGACTACTAGGAATGGACCGTTGCTAACACCAAATTATAAAAAATTAATAGTTAAAAAAACAAAAAAACACGCTTTGTTTAGTGTATTGTCATCGGTCCTCAATATATCTACAAAGTTTGAAAGAAATCTGACGGTTTAAAGTGGGTCAAAAACGCGCTCAAAGGAGTCGGTTACAAACATACATACAAACATACAGGTGAAGCTAATAAAAGCGTGTTAAAAATGAAGTGACAACCAAATTAACTGTAAAATCGATCAGTAAGTAGGTACTTTTCTACCGCACACCAGAATCAGCAGATCAGTGGACAGATCGTACCCAATTTAGTGAAAAGGGTCTTACGAAAATACTAACTTCAAACGGGTCTACCCTGTCTGTCTGTAAGTAACTCGTCGGTTCGATCCTCTATGATTGCCAATCATAGGTGATGCAATTCCGTCCAATTGCAGATTGCATGAATGAATTTGGAGCCAATCAATCTTCAACGCTTTGGATCTTTGGAAAAGCTGGAGGAGGCAACAAACAAGGGCCAAATATAGATTAAGAAGTAGCAAAAGTTGTAATAGTATGTTTCCGAAATTAAGGTTTTTATTATTTTTATATTACAATCTTTAACGCGATTTTTAACCCCTCATCTTGCACCCGATTAGCGTGCGCGATCCGTACTAGTTTTATCATCTTGCTGATTTCTGAGAAAGCAAAGCTAACAGTGTATTTTATGGTCACATACATATATAGCTATATGTAATTCTTCTAGCCTGAAATTCGTAGGAACTGAAGTTCATGCATCATTCAAGTGTCAATTTGAAGTGAGTACGAAAATGCCCTTTGTGGTAAAGCTTTCGAAAACGCCTTCAAGTGCCTGAAAGAGTTGTAATATCGTAATCACTTTTGCAAATCAATATCATCATCATCAGCATTTGTATCTATTGAAGAAAAAAAAATAGTTCAAGTTGAAAATAAAATTCAGTAAATGTAGCATTAACTAACTGAGACATTATCTTTGTTATATTATTATATTGTACTAGCTGACCCGGCAGACTTCGTACTGCCATACGTTTGTATGGGAAAAAGAAAAGGGCTGTTTTTAGGGTTTTTCAATATTTCTGAGAGATTTTCTTAATATTTTTTTCCGTAAGAACCTTCTCCTAATAATAACAAATACAACAAAAAAAGAATTAGTGAAATCGGTCCAGCCATTCAGCGCGTGATGCCGTGACCAAGGAAAACGGGTTTCATTTTGATATATATAGATATATGTAGGTATGTGTATAATGTACATTTTTAATTCTGCCCATCCATAAGTTTTCTTGTATAATAAGGTTTTAAAAGTACTAGCTGTTGTGCCTCGCAGTTAACTTTGTTCAGGCGACAAACCGAAAAAAACTATTTAAATCATTCCAGACATTTTCGTGTTTTTTCGAGACTAACACACGGCGATAGATTTTCATAAATATATACCAGTGGTTTTTTCTGTTTGTTTCCAAATCACTCTTTTATTAAGGGGACGAAACAAAACAAAAAATGAAATAAAAAAGGGCCGGCCATTTTCTACTTTTTCGAGACATACACAAGACGATCGATTTTGTTATAATAATGTACCTATATGTATAGAATAATAAGCGTGGTATTGATATATTGACTATTTCTAAACAGAAGTATCTAATTGTAGATTCATAGCATTCGCATACATACATGTCCAATCATAGAGCTATGCTTGTTTATTTTCAGACGTCGGTGCTTCATACATATTGATGAATAAATCGCTATTCCATTAGCAGTTGGTAAACAAGAATTCTATTAAAAGCTTATGATGACAGTTCTTATACAGGGTTATAAGGGAAGGATATGCTAAGCTGAAAAGGGCTGGTAGTATTCATCATTATGAATAACTTATACTACCAACCCGCAAATCGCGAAGAAATTCAGCTGTTCCATAGAAAAACGTCAATGACACTCGACATTCCTCTCCTAATAACTCACTGTTTCTTATAACCCTGTATATTATGTAGTCTAGGTATGAAGTGCGGATCCAGGGGGTGAGGGGGGAATTTGTTTTCGAAGAATAAGATTAGGTAATTTTATATCTTAATATATATAAATCTCGTGTCACAATGTTTGTCCTCAATGGACTCCTAAACCACTTAACCGATTATAATAAAATTCGCACACCATGTGCAGTTCGATCCAACTTGAGAGATAGGTTAGTTTAAATCTCAATTTATAGCCGCAATATTATTTTATTGCAAATTATGTATATACTGATAATTTTTACTATAAATTGACAAGTTAGCATCAACATACTACGGTTGCTATAGTTACGCAATGGCTTTTGACAGGACAACGTCTGTCGAGTCAGCTAGTATAACAGTATAAATTAGGAATTGTGCATCAATCCGTATTTCGCCATGTACACTACACATCTACCCAGTATAGGTGTTTGTCCAGATGAATCTCGATAGTAATTATCACTAAAATATATAAAATGCAAGCAAGGCAAGCGCGAGGTTTGAAGGTTTTTTTGACTAAAATTTAGTATAAATAATTCAATCAGTTATGATTTTGGCGAGTTATGACCATGCCTGCTAAAACTTTAACCAACTATGGTACGTATGTGATGTACTATTCGTTTAACCTCAGCTGCAGAGCAGTTTGGAATGTTCAGTCCCCAAGTTTTAGAACTTTTACTAAATGTCTTCATTGTTCGTCTTTTACTTAATCTATATATATAAAAGTGAAGGTCGTGACTGACTGACAGATCAACGCACAGCCTAAACCGCTTAAGCTACAAACGTCAAATTTGGACAAAAGTTTTATATCAAAAAGCGGACGCACACTAAGAAAGGAATTTGCCCAATTCAACCCTTAAGAGGGTGAAAAGGGGTGTTTAAGTTTGTATGAAAAATTTTTTTTTCTTTATGCTACGATTATCAAACTTTGCGAATATACTAAAGTTAAAAAAATAATTGACACCTATTTCAACATTTTTTAGAAATCAACCCCTAAAGGGGTGAAACGGAGCAATAAAGTTTGTATGAAGATTTTTTTTTTAATGCTGTGGTTATGAAACTTTGCAAATATACTAAGCTTAAGAAAATAATTGACACTTATTTTTTTGTTTTTTGAAAATCAACCCCTAAAGGGGTGAAACGGAGTGTTGAAGTTTGTATGGAGATTTTTTTTTTGATACTGTGGCTACGAAACTTTGCAGATATACTAAGCAAAAAAAAATAATAGACACTTATTTTTTTGTTTTCTGAAAATCAACCCCTAAAGGGGTTAAACGGAGTGTTGAAGTTTGTATAAAATTATTTTTTTCCTAATACTTCGATTATTTAACTTTGCTATTGTAATAAGCTAAAAAAAATATTAGATACCTGTTTCATTATTTTTTGAAAATCAACCCCTAAAAGGGTTAAACCGATAAAAGTGAATGTCGAGACTGACTGACAGATCAACGCACAGCCTAAACCGCTTAAGCTACAAACGTCAAATTTGGACAAAAGTTTTATATCAAAAAGCGGACGCACACTAAGAAAGGAATTTGCCCAATTCAACCCTTAAGAGGGTGAAAAGGGGTGTTTAAGTTTGTATGAAAAAATTTTTTTTCTTTATGCTACGATTATCAAACTTTGCGAATATACTAAAGTTAAAAAAATAATTGACACCTATTTCATCATTTTTCAAAAATCAACCCTTAAAGGGGTGAAACGGAGCAATAAAGTTTGTATGAAGATTTTTTTTTTAATGCTGTGGTTATGAAACTTTGCAAATATACTAAGCTTAAGAAAATAATTGACACTTATTTTTTTGTTTTTTGAAAATCAACCCCTAAAAGGGTGAAACGGAGTATTGAAGTTTGTATGGAGATTTTTTTTTTGATACTGTGGCTACGAAACTTTGCAGATATACTAAGCTAAAAAAAATAATAGACACTTATTTTTTTGTTTTCTGAAAATCAACCCCTAAAGGGGTTAAACGGAGTGTTGAAGTTTGTATAAAATTATTTTTTTCCTAATACTTCGATTATTTAACTTTGCTATTGTAATAAACTAAAAAAAATATTAGATACCTGTTTCATTATTTTTTGAAAATCAACCCCTAAAAGGGTTAAACAGATAAAAGTGAATGTCGAGACTGACTGACAGATCAACGCACAGCCTAAACCGCTTATGCTACAAACGTCAAATTTGGACAAAAGTTTTATATCAAAAAGCGGACGCACATTAAGAAAGGAATTTGCCCAATTCAACCCCTAAGGGGGTGAAAAGGGGTGTTTAAGTTTGTATGAAAAAAATATTTTTCTTAATGCTGCGATTATCAAACTTTGCGGATATACTACAGTTAAAAAAATAATTGACACCTATTTCATCATTTTTCAAAAATCTACCCCTAAAGGGGTGAAACGGAGCAATGAAGTTTGTATGAATTTGTTTTTTTTAATGCTGTGGTTATGAAACTCTGCAAACATACTGAGCTAAAGAAAATAATAGACATTAATTTTTTTATTTTCTGAAAATCAACCCTTAAAGGGGTGAAACGGAGTATTGAAGTTTGTATAAAGATTTTTTTTTTGATGATGTGGTTATGAAACTTTGCAAATATACTAAACAAAAAAAAAATAATAGACACTTATTTTTTTGTTTTTTGAAAATCAACCCCTAAAGGGGTTAAACGCAGTGTTGAAGTTTGTATGAAGATTTTTTTTGATTCTTTGGTTACGAAACTTTGCCAATATACTAATCTTAAAGAAATAATAGACACTTATTATTTTGGTTTTTGAAAATCAACCCCCAAAGGGGTGACGAGGTATTAAAGTTTGTATAGAAATATTTTTTTCTTAATGGTACGATTATTAAACTTTGCAAATTTACTAAGCTTAAGAAAATAATAGACACTTATATTTTCGTTTTTGAAAATCAACCCCTAAAGGGCTGAAACGGAGTATTGAAGTTTGTATAAAAATATTATTTTCCCAATGCTACGATTATTTAACTTTGCAAATGTACTAAGCTAAAAAAATAATAGATACCTGTTTCATTATTTTTGGTAAATATAGTACGGAGAGAGAATTGTAATGACTCGCTGACAGATAAGGCACATCCTACACCGCTGGTCGTAGAAATTTAAAATACGGAGGGTGTGTTTGTCTTGACGAGTAAACATGTACCAAAGAAAGAATTTTTTGAAATTCAACCTCTAAAGGGGTATAATAGGGGGTTTTAAAGTTTGTATGGGGAAGCATTGTTTTTGACGCCACGGTATTGAAACTTTACAAATATACTAAGCTTAAAAAAACAACGAACACCATTTTTCACCATTTTCACCACTTTTGGAAAATCAACCCCTGTGGGGGTGAAATGGCGTGGTAATGATAGTACGGAGAAAGAATTTGTTTTGATGCTAACTTAATGAAACTTTACCTACAGATGTACTAAACTTAAGGCATGTAAACAACATCCTGAAAAAATCCAAAACCTTCGAAAAGTCACATCCTCGAGGTGGAACTGCTAATTATCTCGAAAACTAAAAACATTTTTGCCAATGCGCTGAGACTAAAAAGTCATCAAAACCTCGGACCTTTTTGGAGCCATTAAAAGTAACATGGTCGCCTCAAAAACATGGCCGCCATACAAACGTTGAGGGTCTATATCTCCGAAACGGTTGAAGATGGTGGGTTTGACTAAATGTCATAGGAGATAGCAAGGGCTACTTGATGGTGGTGGCGAAAATCCAAATGATTCAAAATGGCTGCCATTTTTCAAAATGATTCGAGGGGGCTGACTTATTGCATCCGGGCGTTTTCGGGGTCTCTGCTTCCTTCTTCATACAATATGACGCTTTTTACATGCTCTCAAAAAAGAGGGATAAATTAATTTCATCCCGGAAAAAAAATCGGTTCCCGAGGTATCGTCCACGCGGGCGAAGCCGTGGGCGGAAGCTAGTTTATAAATAAACTAGCTGCACCCGGCAGTTTCACCCGCAGTTTTTTTACTTTTAAACCTTCCTTTTAAAAGACCAAAATAAACAAAAAAAAATTCAAATCGGACCAGCCGTTCTCGAGTTTTAGCGAGACAGACGAACAGCGATTCATTTTTATTTATAAGAGAAGAAGAAGATAATCATTTGGTAAAGTGTCCATAATATTCCTTTGCTTTAAAAGTTTAAGAACCGCTGCTCTAGGTAATACAAACTACAATGTATTTCGGCTGAACATTTTTCACTGAAGAGAAAAGCTTTTTGTCTAACGAATGTAAACGTGACAGTATACGAGAAAAGGTACCTTGTTGCAAGGATATAACGTACCTTTTCTAGTGGATTATTGTAAATTGGTTTTCTAGCTATTCCATAAATGTAGCTTAGCCTAGATTTTTTACCTATACTTGAAGTTTTTGCTCGTTTTTGCTGTTTGTTTTGCTACGTTCGTGTGTTTATTCTGTTAAAAGCGCTTTTAATTAATAGCCCGGTCAAGGAATAATGTATAATAAAACGCAATGTTTTTAAATAGAAAGTGAATTTATTAGGCTCCATTTTGCGGTATTATTAAGAGGAGATAAACCTTTGTCAGTTATATCTTTTGAACACTATTAGAATGATAGTAAGAAATCGTTCGCCATCGTTCATCTTCACCTTAACATCGCTGTCTTTTTTGTAGCAGTCTAGTAATAGGAATATCAACACTTTGAGCTGTCTAATCCGCCTTTTAAGCCAGAGGTCCCGGGTTCGATTTCCGACCGGGCAGATGTTTGAATGATGAATTTAAATATCTGTCCTGAGTCTAGGTGTTAGTTGTCCTTGTCTTTGTGTGCTTTATGACATCCCCAACAGAGGGTATTCTAGTGGGGAGCAATGAGTGTAAAGGTTTTTTTTTTCTTAGCAGTCTAATAAATAGGGATATCAACACGTTGAACTGTCTAATTTATTTTTATTATTATGTAGAGCACAATCGAGATTAACTTGAGTACTACCAAGTACTCGCTTCTATATCTATCCTTCACATTTTCATTTTGTATTTTATGTAAGCCCTCAGGAGTTCTCCTCTATTTCAGTTCAGTTCTCTTGAGATAGGAAATGGGGGCGATTTCCTCATCGAGCGTAAACGTAGCACCGTAGCGTAAACGTAGCTCCGTAGCGTTAACGTAGCCGTGACGTAGCGTCTACGTGGCATCCTTAAAGCGTCTCTGCGCGACGGAAATTGTCAAAGTGCGCGCTGCCTAACCGGAAATGGATTGATAAATTGACAAGTTTTCTGCAGCTGGTTGGTCGGATATGATTGCTAAGTGAAAGCCAACACGTGTTATTATATTGAGCCATTAGCGTTCCACTGCTGGGCAAAGGCACCCATTACACATCCTCTTTTCCCTCGGGAAAAATAAACATGTTAAGGTACTTCTTTATTACTGGGACACTCATTATAATAGTCTACTTTGCTCCTTAGACAAAATAGATAATGACCAGGTACGAGTAGGTACTTAAAAAGTGGAAGTTAATAAATGCTTTCAATTTAACAGTCCAGCCACAAAATATTTGCCAGAGCAACGCCAAAGTCGTCGAGTTAGAAGGCCTTTATTAGTTGTTCATCAAACTTCATAACGAAGTTTACAATTTGAGGCAATGTATTGTCATCCCCGTTTGCGCCCCCGGATATTGTATAAGTTCTCCTCGTTGGCTTATTATTTGCACAAGATAGATACAATTGCTCCTTCGGCAAATTTTGAAGGCTTAAGTTTGATTGCTAACGGAGAATTATTTTAATTCTGCTCCTTTTTTCTGACTAGTATGTTTGTAGTTTTTGTTCGAGCATTATTATCAAGCTCAGATCAAGTAAAAAGGCAGATAGAGTCCCGCCTTAGATCCAAGTGAAGCCAAAAAAACTACCCTTATTACTACTTATTTTTCTTGTCCACATTCTCTGAGCAACTGACGTAAGAATTGACGATTGATTCGGGTAGTTTTATTACGTCAAATGTGTGCTTAAAGTATACATGCACGAGCAGTAGGGTAGTGTTTTTGGCTTCACCTGGATCTAAGGCGGGACTATATCTGCCTTTCCACTTGATCTGAGTTATCAAGGTAAACAGAAAAAAAAACAACAAACAGGTCAAGCTGAATAAAACGGCTTAAAACTTAAAAAAATGATGATAAAACGTAATTAAAACCTTGTAATTATACTTGAATTTCTAGGTAGCTCTAGGAACATTTACTAAGAACGTGTCACTTTTCTTATCATCAATTTTCACAGGATTTTTGCAGGACAGAGATTCCTCAAGTTTTCTGAATTGACGAACATCTATTTTATTTCATTTATGAGATACACAAATAACAATAAATTTCACAACACGCATCTAAATCCTAAGCTGATCTACAAACACTATCCATCTACTTTGAACTCTATGGTCAAAATCAACCTGGCACCTACAAACAACGTTACTCTGCTAATTAACCCTCCATTTCCACCTGTATCCGTGAAGGCTTATTCGCCGCCGGAAGCTCTAATTCACGTTTGGAAATTGGTGCCTCTGTAAGGTCGAAAATAGCAAAATTCCTGAAACGCTCGAGAATAATTTAAAAACCGGAAATTGACCTGCACGACTGGCTCTCGTTTGATTCGGTTGCAAATAACGTCCTATTTGCTTGTAAGGATAAATGATCAGTCGAATCATGAAAGGGATCATTCATGCCAGGTTTTTTAGGATCCTATGATGAGATTAAGACTCAAGGAAAGTCAAGTCTTTTCTCGAGTCTTCCTTTTTTGTTAATTAAGGTCCAACAGCTATAAAAGCGAAACTGTGAAATTTTCTCATCTCTCATTTCTTTCTACTCTTAAGCTATACAAAATTACATCTTCCTAAACTCTTCTTTAGTTTTTGTATCGCATCGTAAACACTGAAAAGCGAAATAAAATAAATGTAATGTAAATGTAATTTAAGAAGTGAACGAGTATTTCCATCAAAGATTAGTAATGAGAGAATTAAGGTAAAAAAATAAACCACAACCAAAAAGTATATATTTTCTACGATACCAATGGTATCTATTACTAGCCGTTATTTACTTAGTACTACTACTACGGTAATTTTCAGTTTTAATTTTAAAACACTACTGTTTTTACTCGTACCTTATTTTTTTTACTATATATGTACTCACGAGTACTTATCTATAACTTTACGTCTTCACCTCTTTACGAGAATTTTCTCAAAACTTAATGCTTATTTTTGGCAATAAAAACTAACAGCAACATTTATTATACTTTTCAAATATATTTCAAGCATGTTTGTCCCGATATTTGACCTCTGGTCCGAATAAAAATAGTTACGTAGCCCCTCGCCCTTGAGCTTTCCTTCATCGGTGCCCTCGATAGAACCCTAAGACCATTTTTCATCTCGAGACGTTTGCGTTCAATTTACCGCACGTTGTCGGTATAGAGACAGGTTCTTTTAATAAAAAGAAAACAATGATATCTCAATTTTGTACTGTAAGTGCTGTTGTACTATGAATTCTAACTAAAATTATAAATGTGACAGTGAGTTTGTTTGTTACACTTTCACGCCTTAACTATTACACTTAACCACTTTGTCAGGGGCACAGAAAAGTACATAGGCTGCTATTCATCATCATCATCATCACTATATTTAGATACGATTTGACGAGATAAAATGACAAAGTGACTCGACAAAGTCGACAAACAAAAAACTCGACAACAGACAAAGACTCGACAAAGTGATGCGTGCACTGCAACCCACATAAACGAGGAAAGCTAACAAGTACTTATGAAGGAAAAGGCAAAATTGTGTCCATTATTTCGGCCAGCAGTTATTACAAGTCGACATTGTACTTCGTACGGGCACACTACACGTGATTCTATTCGTATTCCTGCTGCTATGCTATAACTAAAGTCAGTTGTTCTATCCGTTAGTTTGGTTTAACTTCGTCAACCCCTTAATTCAGCGAATCAATCTCCGTTATCAGAGCACGCAATATCATTAGATAGCACGCGGAGGGTGAAGGGTGTCGATAATTGTAGACGAGGGTCTTCGGCCGACTGGAAACTCCCTGAGATAAGCACGGTTACGCGTGACCATCGAGATCGATATACTTCTGTGATCTAGGACTATCGTGTGAGATGTTATCTCGGTCACTGTCGCTCTGATTAGAAAAGTCATGAGTGTGAGTCAGACGGAGATAATCTCAAGATCCAAAAATAGGGTCTTTGGTAGGCGAGATATGTCTCAGTTTCTTCTAGATAGGTATAATCCGACTTCGGTGTAGATAGGCTAGCGACAAACATACTCGTATGTGGAGCTTAAAGAGGGAGCCATATACGGCGTTTTTTTTTTTAAAACTAGTACCATTCTACACAATTTACAAACATAAGATCTTATATGTATAATACGAGTATTACTTTACCAGACATCCCATTTATGATTTAAACAACATAAAAAAAATTATAACAAAAAAGATTTTTATACATTTTTTGCCAATTAACTATTAGTTCTTGCTACTGTTAATACTTAGATTCTTTGCATTTGTTGCAACAAGGTACATAAGTTAACACAATCAATTTAACGAGCCTTAACGTAACTTCAAAACAGTACAACCCTCCGAACCAATAATTTCTATACTACGTAGTAGGTAAGTACAATCCCGAAGAAAAGTAAACAGAGCCACATGGGGCTGGCTAGTTTGATCATATTTCGGCATTTCCCCATCGCACCCCTTCTAATTAGAGTGGGTAAGGACCGGGAAAGAATGGATTTTCCTTACCTTTGTAATAAAAATAATTAATGCCCCCAGGCACTTGACTCTGCTCCCAAGATTACAGTTTCTGTGTGGGTGCTTCCGTTTCCGTTTATGACTCTTTTGTTAATTGTAATTAATTAAACGGCGAATTAATTAAGAGGCAGCTGTTTACATTTCTTTGCGGAAGGGTTCTTTCATTTTAATCAATATCTAAAAATAACTTGATATCTTTGTCTGAAATTTTGCGAAAGTGTACCTGTATCTATGTATGTACATACGAACGAGTATATGGTAACGAATTTTTGTCATAAAATATCATCATAATTGACCTATGTCTTCGTAACGCCGCATATAGTGCCTTTACTATTACTGCCATGTGTAAGCTAGAAAACAGTTAACCGATATATTGTCCAATATAGCTTGATCACTACCAATTTCACATACTGCGCCATAATACACACTAGGTACATAGCTCTCTGTATACACAGTTGACTAATAAAGAGATTCTTCTTTTCAATAACCACCTCTCTCTTTTCTTCCAGTGTTTGCCCGTTGCTGTATGCAGGTCGTCAGTGAGGACTTTAAGGTAATAATAGTACTTACTCAAGCCATGATAAGTAGGTACGCGCTTGCTAAGATAGCAAACTATTTATTCTACGTGCAAGGATCCCTTTGGGTCGCCGACACACCGACAATCCTTTATTTTAATAGTAAGAGTAACAAAGTGAGAATGGTAAAGAGCAGCGAAGAATTCTGAGAATACGCGTACATAAAGACCTTTGCAGACTTTATTGTTACGACCCCAATTCTATACTCGAAGTAGAGCGATACTGTGTAAGTGTCACTACATCGTAGTTTGCTAAGTTTTCAGGCCCATTACTTTCGACGCGTCTCAACAGTACCTAACATGATTTTGTTGTGAGCCAAAAAGTTCGCTACATCACATCTTATTAGATCAGATAATGGCTAAGACATACAGACGACATTAGCAGGACAATACCCGCGGGACGCCAGTTGTCGCATCACCCGCCGCACACTAAGTAACTAACGCGTACGGAGTTCACATTGCATTCTTTTGAAGTGAGAGGGGTCAATGTCGAGTCTAAGTAGTGTACAATGACCGTAAGGGCACCGGCCCTCTATCAGAGGCCGATCTGACGCACGCAACGATCCCCGTTTTATATGCGGACAATGGATGCTACACTACAAAATAAAAACCCTTCGATTTGAAGCTAGGGATTCGAATCAATGTCTTGGGTTTACGTTTTTCTAGACGTCTATTTTTTCCAATGTATTCGTATTATATACATAATGCGGGTCATTTTTGAAACTTTGGCACTTGGTAACTCTATGAAGTTGCCTAATAGTACGTAGAAGTAGTAACACGACAAACAAGCAATGCAAAGCGATAGAAGGATCTAGAGCTACCATCTTGATCCAGGCTAGGAGTAGGTATAGGGTATTTTCTATCTCACTGTTCACCTATATTCAGCTATATTTCTACTTTCAACCCATATGATGACGAATTCTCGAAAGTCTTAAAGAATAACGACTAAAGTGTTTTATTATAGGTACGTAGATACGTCAAAACAAATTTATTTAAAAAATGTGCCTTTGTCACACACAACTAAATACTTAGAATGACTTAGATGGTATTTCGATTTGAGTTCTTCTAATATTTTGACAGAAATTAATGAAGCAAACGGTCTATAATTCAAAATAGCAAAAAAAAAAAAACAAAAAAAAAATCCAAATTAAAAAATCTAAACCCAAATATTTTATTCGGAAAAAATTGTACATTGACATGAACATACATTGTCTGTAAACATACGACTACGTACAAAAAAATACATACAGTCGAAAATAGAACCTCCTCCCTTCTTGATCAATTATAAATAGAAATACGGTGCTCACCCATCTATACCTTTCAGAAGCTTCAAAAACTGTTCAAGGTCAAGTTGTCTAATTCCCAGACTCTAATTATTGACTAACGAGAAAACTTTGTTCCAAAAACATCGTAAGGCGAGGTTAAGAACAGGTTTAATTACTTTTAATATAAGTTCGTCGAAAAGTACCTACTATCAAATCTTACGTAAACGTTTTGATTTTAACTTTATGAACTTTTTAATAACGGCTTAATTGAGTAAACGGTTATTTTTAGCGGGAATTATGACACCTAGTCTTGTTCGTTTATTTTATACTTTGATTCTTTTAGGTTATCTGGTTCGGATGCTAAAACCCACGTACCTACAACTATAATTATATTCACAATAACTTGTTCATACTCCTTTTGTAATAGTTTATTGTTACTATTTTTGACGACCTGTTTGGCTCAGTGGTAGTATTTATCCACCTTATAAGCCAGAGATCCCAGACTCAATTCAGATATTTGAATGATGAATTTAAATATCTGCTCTGGGTCTGGGTGTTAATTGTCCTTGTCTTTGTGTATGTTCCATGGCATCCCCGACACAGGGTATCCTAGTAGGGAGCTACGAGTGTGCAACGTTATTTTTATTTATTTTATGATTTAGTTTTATTTTGTCAATAAAATATTTGTCATTATAAATTAATATAATTATAGTAGAACTATTTATATTACATCTAAGATCTAGGAAAGGGTAAGTAGTTTTTCATCTAAATATTTTAGGCACATTTCTTACCTATAAAACGTGTCTCTTCTGTACCCTTGCTCTGTGACACGACTGCGAATGAAGCGTAATTTAAAACGAAAGTGTTATTCTGCAATAAAATCGAAGTTGAAACCAATCGAGCCGTATTTTTAATTAGGAAAAAGGACTGACGCCCATATTTTATACTTACGTATTCTTTGTGAAGAAGACCTGGAATAATGACCTCTATTTCTAAAGTCATAAGGTACGTAAAATTATGCCTTGAAAATGACTTTTAAATGTCTTGGAGTGCCAGGCAGTCTTGGGACCCTATTCTTCGGCGCTCGAGATTATTTCGGTCACTCTTACTCTAAGGACATTTCTAATAAGAGCGACAGTGACCGATATAATATGACACTCGCCAAAATAGGGTCCCAGTCTGACTTATTGCCAACGTTTTTCGATTTCACTGGTAATGTAGGTAGGTAATGAAATTGTAATTGGGACAATAATGTTTTTTTTTCAGTAGAGCTTTTCTAGTACTAGTATATGTAATAGTTTCTCATGAAATATTATTTTCAAACACGTATTACATAGGTAAATACTTTGTTTTTATATATATAATTTGTTAGTCAAGACCCAAGCAATTTTGTAGGTGGGTCGCAATTTCGATTCCACGTCAGCCGGGCCGCGGCAGATGTGAACCATCAGGTGTATAAATATTTTTTGGCAGGTAGAGTAGTCGAAGAAAGATTCAGTTCCAATTAGTCTGCTGCCTTTCAGTATTATTTTGAGCCAACTCAAATTGGCTGGCGGGCCACGAGCCAGCAGCAGTTGATCACCCCTGCTTTGAAGCTTAGAAACTTTACCAGATTAAAATAGCCTGAATAACGAAATAATTATCAAATAAATAGAAAACAAAAACATTTCTAGAGCTTAATTGATTAGTTTAACTTAGCTGCTTACAATACTACTTTAAATAATTTCCCCACACAAGGTCATAACTTCGAGCCAGCCAATTAATCAGTTAATCCAACTTCAGCCGCATAAAATATTCAGGCAGAATCTCGACGATCAAACTTCACTGCTGATTTCAATTATAATGAAGAAAACGTACACAGTTCGCATTCGCACCCTTGGATCCTCTGCAAGAACTGGCGACGATTTTGCTCCTGCGGCAAAAGCTAATTAATAGAGTTTGAGCTCTGGGGTGATGTGATAAGGTTTATAGTGAGTCGGGGGTAGGACGGGGGATGCTGTATGTATTATAAATTGGTTTAGAGCAGCGCGGAGGGAGACGCCGGCCGCTCGATACCGCCCAGTCGCGATCACGGCTCGGCAGCGCGCGCTACTCCGCCGCCGCCGGTCCTCTACCCATCATAATAAACCATTATTTCAATATTCTCAGTGTGTTTCTTTATAATTTAACGTCGCAGTGAACAGTGAATGTGTCGCGTATAGTCTTCGTAATCTTTCAGTGCGTTTGTTGACTCAGTGCATGGATTGTTTTCTTGTGAACGAAGCCCGAATTTTCGCCGAAAAAAGTAAGTGTATCAATGAAAATTCTTCGGAAAATTTCCCTTTTAACTCTCTGATATCGGAAAAAGCAAAATGGTTTAAATTAGAAAGTAGTTAAGAGTTGTTTTCGAATAGCAACAAAAAGTGTGAGCATGAAAATCTGTCAGATATTAGTGAAAATGGCAGTGATTAGTACCGAGTCAAACGTTTCAGAACGTAGATGTCGCTGCGGTTGGTAAACAGAGGCGTAGCTTGGCTAAATGTAGTACTTACTCTATCAGAGGGTCCCATGTGAGTATTTGGTAACCGTAATACTGCATAGATAACTATATAGTCATCGGTATACAATTGATTCAGCTTTCGCAGGGATGTATTCGTATTCAACCGGCGTAAAATTATCTAGCAATTTATGTTTGTGAGGAAAAAAGATGATATGGACTCAATGGTACATGAAATGCTAAAATTATCAGGTATTCATCGTTCCCAAGGCTTTGCTTTACAATTGACGTGTTGGTTGAGTCAAAGGCTTCTTTTGAACTATTAAGTCGCAATGCACAATTATTAATTGGCTCATTAGCTCATTCATTGCCTCGTTATTTGCAATTAGACTATTAAGTATAACTATTTTACTACCATTTGCAAAAACTAGACTGCACTTTCTAAACCTATAACTATATAGGTAAATAGATAGAAATCTATCGATCGTATACTCTACAGTACGAGTAGGTATTAGCCTAATGATCAACTGCGTTTTCCTAAAAATGTTTTAGTATTATTGGTAGGTACTGGTAGGTACTCCCAACTATTAACACCAAAAGAGTCACACTGTTACTCGTTAGATTTTTTAACAAAAAGCTCAAACTAGCAGCTCAGCTAGCAGTAATGTGCAAACATTACTGTGTTCCGGTTGGAAGGGCATTGTTTCCAGTGAAATTACAGGGCAAATGGGAGATTAAACAACTTATATCTCAGGTTGACGAGCGCAGTGCTGTGCCACGCAGGGTCTTGATTTATGCAAGTTCAAAATTCTGGGTGGTGCAGACCTGTTATGGGCAAACGTGACGTTTAACATCAGGCGAGCGATTTGCTCGTCTCGTCACTCAATTACATAAAAAAAAAAAAAAAGCTCAGCTGCAGTAACAACAATATAAAGATGAAAAATGAGCAAAGCCCGGCTTCCTCTTGATTAAATTCAGAGGTCCAGGGGACAAGGGATCAGGGAGCTTTCACCCGCCCTTGGGGCTTCGGATCATTGTCCTGGTTAAAATTAGGGGATCCCGGCTTAATGTCGCGTCTTTAATACTTTTAACACCGCGGTTAATGAAAATGAAAACCTTTAAACGTTTAAACTCGTCTTTGGTGAAGGTATGCTTTGTGATTGAACTCATTGATGTTTAATCATGTTAGAATATTATTGAAAAAACAATGCGTATTATCACCTAGCTACTTACAGAATAAATAGTAGTTAATGCATAGAATAAACAATATTAATGTTGTTATATTCCAATTTTGAAATCAAAACTTGTTTTCCATTTCTTTTTCTCCATTAGGCTAGTTGTTTTGTTCCAGTTATACCCGTGGAAAAATCGATTAACTTGTATGTCCTCATTTATTTTTAACACGCTTATATTAGCTTCACCTGTATGTTTGTAACCGACTCCTTTGGGCGCGATTTTGACCCACTTTAAACGGCCGGATTTCGTTCAAACTTTTTAGATATATCGAGGATCGATGACAATAAATTATTATACCAAAAATAAAAAAATATATACTTATAAATAAATTAAAATAATTATATGAAGCTAATAAATTGTGTTTTTGCTCCGAACGCGATTTCTACGATTACTGTTAGCTAAGCTGTGACTCGGTACGCGAATTCTGTGACTACTGCTGGCTAAGCTGTGGTTCCCCATGGCTACTGGTACATAATATTCTGCTACGTGCCGCGTTTGTCAAAGAGCGATGACAATGCGTGTTTTTTAGTTTTTTAAACTATTCTATATTATTCTCTTTTCGGTTAAACTTTTTTAATTGTAATTTCTATTAGGCTTCTTACAAGGCACTCTATTTCACCTGATTCTGCTTTTCGTTTCTATACTGCCAACTGGTTTTCGTACCTTATTCAAATATTTTGGGACCGTACATAATCACATATACCTTACAAGGCAGGTAGATATGTTTACTGGTTACTCATTGGGAATACTTAATGATTTCAAAATGATCGTGTTTCATTACAAAAGCACACCTAGTGGTCATCTATTGAATATGTCTTCAGAACAATGGGTGAAGGCATCAATAGAGACATAACATGTTATGTAGGGCATGTTCTACAATAACATGGTGATTCACCCACCAGTAGAAATAGGACACCTAGTTTAGTATGTATGTGGAATGTAGGTATCATGTCACTTGGATAACCTAATTCGACAAGTAACCGATGAGTTTTGCCAAGATTGATAGGGTCCCGGGAGCGTCCCATATTTTTTCAACTAGCTGCGCCCCGCGGTGTCAGTCGCTCGTTGATGATGATTTTCATGATGATAATTATGAAAAATAGCCTAGGTTTTATTCTGTATACCTAAGAACGTGTGTGCAAAATTTTATGGTGATCGGTTCAGTGGTCAAGACGTGAAAACGTAACAAACTCACAAATTCTTACCTTACTTTACTGATATCCTGACAATATCAATCTTTTACATTTACCTACATAAAACTTGACAAAGACAATTTGTCAAAGCGCCTCAGACAGCCACAGTCGCCGCCTCAGCAAAATAAGCTGTTTAAACAAAAGCCTTGTGGTTCCGCAAGCTCTCACAAAATCCCACGAGCGACGGCCTCTGTTTTTTGTCCGACGAAGCCTTTTCACGGAACCCCTGTCTCTGCAAAAACATCCTTGGGTATAATGACTGAAATTAGTAAAGGCTGTAAGGGTGTGTCATATCGCATGGGATGGTGTTTGGACACAGTCTCGTTATTGGGGGACGTGGTGTTGGAATAGTTTAAGACTTTAAGCGTCTTTGTAATGATCCAGGGGTCGAAGTAATGATGTTTGAGCACTTTACTGAGTAACAAAAATGTGCAGCAGCAATCTTAACTAATTTTGGAAGCCAAAGACTCAATAGTGTTGAGTTTAATTTGGGATGAAGGTAGTGTGTACCCTAGATTAGCAGACGAATTGTAGTACATTTTTATTTTGTGCTTCCTGAAATGGTATCCTATAGTTGTAGTTGGGGTAAAACTAGTTTTAGATATTACGTAGGTAGGGATCGTCTAGTCTAGAACTGAACACCTTTCCAATGTTTCTACGCTCAGATGCAAAGTGGATGTAAAGATGCAATACACGAATTGGTTGTCGTTGTCGGTCCTTCAGTCGCCAGCACGCATATAAAGTAAAGTGTTATTGAGTAGAGGGGCGTTCATTTTAAGACTTTGACTGCTGAAAACACATACATACCTTGTGTTTTCCTTACTGAAACGCGAATGCGGCTACACAAGCCAGGCGCGTAAAACACAACGCATTTGACTATTAGCCGCACTTAAGGCAAGCGCATGTGATTATAAGCAACAGTTAAAGTGTTAAGATTAGATAATCTTGACTCACTTACATGAATAGCGACTTAGATATCTTATTTTCAGGATAATAATGAGATTAGTATACGTCTATCCTTCGCCATTTTAAGCTTAGAAATATGAATTTCGATTTATCGTCGAGTGTTGAGCCTTGATTAAAATTCGAGAGGTTTCTGACAGCCTCAAGGATAATGCCTAAAGAAATATGGATGAGTTTATTACAGGTTACAATTTTGAGGAGAGATTACTGATTAATAACCTGAATATTAAGTTGATTTTCAAGAGGGAATAATGTTATTTTTCTCGAGTGGTTTTAAAGGAAGGAAATTATCTAAATGGCTACTAAATAAAAGGATTGGGTATTTGAATCGCAAATTAAGGTTTTTAGTTCTAGTTTAGAAGATTAAACTATAAAATTGAAGACTTCGTTTGTGATAAAGTCTCTTTACGTAAATTGTATTTAGACTGTAATAATAATATCTGATTGATTATACCTACTATTGTAGTTATTTTATACATTGATATTTTGACATTGCAATTATTTACATATTTTGTTTTGACATTCTAATAATATTATTTTCTTTGACATTTAATTTATTGTGCATTAATTTATTCGTAAAAATTGTATTAGACATTCATAAGTGTCTTAACTGATTAGACCTACTATTGTAGTTATTTTATACCTTGATATTTTGACATTGCAATAATTTATATAATTTTTTTGACATTCTAATAATATTGTTTTTCTTTGACATTTAATTTATTGTGTATTAATTTATTCGTAAAAATTGTATTTTGACGTTCATAAGTGTGCATTGATGTACCCATGTTTGAATAAATTATTTTGAATTTTGAATTTTTGAATTTTTAAAATCAAAACATCAGACAATCAATCATTCAAATCTATTCTTCTCTATCAGATCCGGTTGTGAATCTTTTTTCTTTTTGTTTTTCTTTTCTTTTTCTACACAAAAGTGTACCTATATTGTTTTTGTTACTGTTCCCATAGATAGGTACAACTCATGATATACGTAACGGAAATAATTAAATAGGTTTTGTAAAGCTGTCTGAAATTATGAGATTTTATCGTTTTAAAATCGTAAATGGCGCCTGTTTTCAACCCAGAGGAAACATCACTATGGCCTTAAATTTTCGAATTTCAAGATTTTGAAATTGTTAATCGGATAAGTGATCTAAATAGTGTGCTGTGATAAAAAAAAATCGTATGGACAAATTGACGAAAACCTGAAGTTCGAATTTCCATTTTCAAGTTCAAATTCCTGATTCTCGAACTTTGAGAATTAGTCGACAGAGCCGCTGTTACTCCACGCTGTTCAGACACGATTGATGTCCGCGACGCCGGAGGTGTGTCGACAGAGATGGATGGCGCAGGCTTGTCGTTAGGCACTTACCTGCCTCGTCTCATGTCTGATCGCGGGTTTATTGTTCGAAACGTTTAGCTGTGTTTTTTGACTTGAAGAACTCTGAGTGGATGGTTGGGAGAGTGTTGAGGTTGGAAATTGCATTGATAAAATTTGGTTATATAAGTCTAGCCGTACACTTGTTTTTTTTATGCTAGAGTGAGACGAGCAAATCGCTCGCCGGATGCTCGTCATATATGCCTATTATGTGAGCGCTTACCTATTAAATAATAAAATATTTTTTACTTTTTGGAAATATTTACTTATATTTCGTAGCCCTTTGTTTTTCATATTGTACGAGTATCTTGGATAGAGCAATTTGAAGCTTAGGGCCACAAAAGAAATAATCCCTAACCACGCATGTCCCCACATCTCCTGGGGGATACAGTTAAAAATACTTATGCGTTGCCCAGTGGCCTGCAATCATTGTTTCACCCTCACAGCTATAATTTATGTATTTTTATAATAAAACTGTGTACAAAAATGGAAATTAAGTACGTCAACAATTTAATCTTCAACGCCACCCCGGGGCCGTATTGCCCAGTATTAATTCTGACCAGTCGTTCGCTACAATGTTTTGCGATGGACCCTGCCCTGCCCATCGACGGATATATTTAACATTTGATGAGTGGTATCATCATCTCGTGTGCAGTTTACACGCGGGTTGTAATTTAGCCCAGCTTACGAGTACCTTTTCGAAAAAAAAAATTTTCATCAATTTTATGACTTTAACTAGAAACCATGGGCTTTGGTTTCCGACTATGGATTTTGGATTTTGACTGACCAAGGTCCGTAGTCTAAATGTTTCTTAACAAAATTTGAGCTTACCAATCTCTTAGACCGCATCATTGCTCACCATCAGGCAAGATGGCGGACAAACCAAAGCCTCTCACCGAAAAAAAGAAATAGTATGAAATCTGAAAGGTAATTGGGCTGTTCGAGTTTATCTCGATCACCCTCACTGTCATGACATTTCTAATATGAGCGACAAAGACCCAAATAATATCTTACACGTCAATATAAACTGAAACTCGTATTCAATTGTAACTTTGTAAGTAAACCTTGTTCCACTTTTTGTTATCCTTATCTATAAATCTCTGAAGTGTTTGTAGACTCCGAAAGCTTTCAATACCAGAGCTTTAAGGATACTATGTAAAAAGCCCGAGAACTTACAAGTCCATTTATTACTCCGAGAGCGAATCCCGACCATCGCTCAAGATTATAACGATATCGGCTCCGAAACGAGGATTACGTGTGAACTATACTCGTATCTATTGGATAAAGATAATGCTTTGGCCATTGATTGTGTGGCTTTGATTGAGTAAGTAAAGTAATGGAATGACTTGACATGGAAAAAATCTATTTTTTTTTCTAAAAAAATATAGTATGTTGTAATTCTTTAATATTGTATTTGGCATTAAAGCAACGGGTGGCCCATAAATAATTTAATTTTATAGGGGCGCCCTTGTGATTGTAAATTACAGTCATTAAAAAAGCTGATATAATTAAAGAGTCAACAAAGTTTTTACAATTAGGCGATATTTGTCATTGCGGCCGAGAACGCCAACACTTTTTTGCTTATAGTCAATTTAGATCTGTCAACGAAAGCGATCAAAATTGGCCATAATATTTAATGTAATGTTTTCCGTACCAAACTCAAACAATCATACTAACCCAAAAGCAACCCAAACATAATGAGTGTGAACAACCAAAACCAAATAAAAACAAATGAGTCCAGCATCACGTGATCACGTTTCCTCCAGTCGGCGCCTCAAAGACACCTCACCTCACCTCTAATGGCTCTATAATGAGATACGCTCGACCTTCTTCAAAGAAGGCCAGACCGAAATCACAAAGAAGCCAATCTCTACCCTATTTTTACTTTTAAACTCGTCATTATAGTAAAGGATTCTCTCGATGGTGCGGGTAATTCCCTAATTTGTAGGGATTTTGGGAAAACGTGATGATTATACGGTAGCTATGAAAATTAATAAGGGCTGGGAATTTTGCTCGAACAGAAGATATGATAAAGGAAGAACAGTTTTTTTAAGATACTCTTAAATTTTCCAAATGCGAATTTGCGAAGTTTGCGTGTGTTCTATTTACTCACACATATAATTCAACGTATCTGTTCCCACTTTACTCCATAGCGGCTGAACAGATTCAGATAAAATCCAACTTGACGTAAACACTAGATTGACGTGAAAACACAAGGCAGAAACCTTAAACCTTTTCTAGTAGCAAGCTAACCTGTGGTAAAGAAAAGCAAATAAAATCGTAAGGTTTTACGTCTTGTAGGCTTATTAGCTGCTAGATTTACTATTTTAATTAGTATTGCACTTTGATAGCGTTCACTCAAACAACCTCAAGCCAACTCAAGGTCTCTCTGTCAGCCCAAATCAGAGTATAATTAGTAAACACATGAAATATTTTGGGAAGGCAGCATAGTTACAAGCATTCTTGAGATGTCTCGTCTCACCACACCTTCGCCAACAACAGAGTCGGGCATGGAGAGGTCCAAAACACGGCGGTGCGCACGCGTGAAGCCTCCCCTTTGCAGACTGTTCGTTAACCTCGGAGACGCAGTTTGTACAATGCTACAGTATGGAAACTCTGTACAGCTTGCTCTAAGGAAGCAAATCAGACTTTTGACAAGGAAAATTAACTGACACAAGAATAAAAAGAGAGAGTATCAAAGTTCACCTTGCCTTACCTTGCCTTGTGTCCGGCAAGGACACATGTTTTTTTAAGCGGCAATTTTCGGATTTCACTTTCATTTACCATAATTTACTATTAAAACTAACATAAATGTAGATTCTATCGAGCCTCGTGCATCTTGCTCACGTTTGCTTTTAACTGCTGTTAAACGAATTAACAAGACAATGTAATTTTTTCCCACGTAATACACAAATGTTGCCATAAAAATAAGAGTAAAAACACAGATTGTTTCGGCAAGCTTCGGCTATGGTTCATCGTAGATCCAGTAAATCTAGCAAGCCTAACTTTTTCCTGTGAATTGCTTTACTGCCCAATATAACGTTCAAGATCTATGGGTAGCTATGGAACGGAAAACCATGAGAGAGCAGCGAATTTGTCTCGCGCCACAAGGTCGGCTGTTCTATAAATAGAGGGAGGTATAACGCTGTAGGATTGTAGAGGGACTGAGTGTTCTCAGGAAACGATGTACGGAACCTTTATGGACAATTTCACTAACCAGGGGCTCTCGTATGTATCTACTCGTAAGTAGAGCTCGTTGGCGGAGCTTTGAACTTATGACGATGTTTCCGTTTTCATAAGCTTTTATTTAACTTGTTTCTGCTTTGCTTTCTTCTGAAATATTTTTTCTGCAGTATGTAAAATATCATAGCTAGATAGTTCGATTTTTATTGCTAACTAACTGGGCTGTGCGGCTCAAATATATCTTGAAATAAAACGTGATTTGAAGTGCGCCGTAAATTTTTCTAGATAAATTTTTATCAAAAACTTAAGTAGCTATAAAGTTGAACCTAAATGAAAAGATCTCTACAATTAAGTACTTATTTTCTTCATCTATGTTAGAAAAATATGGCAGTAATTTTGGAGTAGTCCTTTTAAAAACGGGTACAAAAGAATAACATTAACGTCATCGATCGCACCACCATTCTCCTAACACAAAATTCCACTTTACTCGACAGCTTATGACGGTAACAGGATAAATCTATTTTAAAAAATATCCCCTATCAACGTACACTTTCCTGGCCGTCCTAAGCCCATCATTACAAAAGATTTACACAACAGCGGGTTATCATAACCAATCAATCATCGTATCGTGGATCACACACGATCCGCTCAGGGACCTTTATTTCGCCCCCGGAGGCGATTTGTGCGGCGATCGACTGACCACGGGTTTGCAAAATCGTTTCACTTATCTATCCTATCTGTTTGTTGTTTTTTCATTTTAACTCCCCAGTTTTTGTCCTCATAAAAAATCATCAAAACCAGCTCCCCAGCTGGTTTTGATGATTTTTCAAGGATGTATTATGAGGACAATTGCTAGATAGTTGTTTTGCGAACAATAGTTTTAGGTTCGTGACCTTGTTATTTACTGTTTCAGACAAGTTGGCGGTCAACCGTAGCTTTATTTGTTAAAATAAAAACGATAAAAAATCATGATAAACGACCCCAGATGCATCGGTGCATTTTCTTTGTTTTTTGTGTTTTACGTTTGAAGATATATGAAAAGTTAGTATCTAAATATTAAGCAAAACTCTCTCTCAGATTAAGCTAGATATCTCTGTATCTTCGCTTTGATTATTATGAACACACCTTAGGATTACCTTGTAGAATGCATCACCCAGCCGCTCAGCAGGGTGAGATCCCGCTCGGCCTTCTTTAGCTAGTGAATTGCTATAATTATTCCTTCAGTTTCAATTGCTGTATCCCACCGCTGCAGTGCTGCGGCAGGTCGGCGGAACACGATCAAGCATGCAAACGCGTCAGTTACCAGCGCACCACCTCCCATGTTAATGTATTACAGACTAGGAAAGGCAGAGAGACAAATTTACTCAACATAACTGACCCTCCGCTCCGACCGGGCGACACGACACACGTTAACTATTGGATTGTTCCTAATAGATGCTACCAGATAGTTCTATTGAGATTGAAGTTCCTAATAGTTAAGTTGTCATCATAACTCATCATAATAATCATAATTTTAAAACAAAGCTTCTATGTTCTTGAAAATGTTCTATTTATCTCCGTTACAACTAGATGGATTTAGATAAAGTAGCTTCTATCTTGAATTAACACATTATAATAATCTCTAAAATATTGCGATTTCTTTAGGATTGTGGGCAAAAGCTCTGACTTAAAAAAATGTTGTAGAAAATTGTGGATAACTAACTTTAAGAGCTTTATTGACGTTTTTCTGAGTTGTCTATCTGCGCACTTCTAATCTGTGTGAATGTAATAAAATACGGTCTGCAGTGAAACAGCGGATGCCTGATTAGCCCGCGGACCACTGTGCATACTGATGCACTGTGGGATACTAATATGAGTATTGTTTACGCGCTTTATGAATTCATTTTCAAAGAAGGGATGGAGGCGGTGTTCGGGGAATGGTGATGGCATTGAACTATTGATAGCCGATTGATTCTACTAAGTTTGAAAGACTAGTAGCTTTGAACAAAGAACTACCAGTACCTGCCAGTTTGCCTTGTCTGGAAAGTTAGTCCACTCAATTGACTCAATACATAAAAAAAATTGCAATCTGACCAACAAGTTTTATTAAAAATTTATTATTAAAAATAAAGTGAAAATAAAGTGTAATGTTATGAAATATTTTTCCATCATTTATTTAAATAAAAAACCACCCAAAATATTTTTTTTTGAGCAATCGTGTAAATATTCGTATGTTTTATTAGTATTATCAGCACTGTGCTTGTAACCTGTCCTGCAATCCTTATGGAGTTCTTACCAGCTATCAAGCGCTGAATCTCTTGCTCATGCTAACCATAACTCATGCATATGCACTCCCCGTGTATGATTTCCTATTAGATTGAATTAATTAGACACGGCCCGCCGAGACGCGTGATGTGAAGTGTGGAACAATTTCTATTGCCACCTAGTTGTTAGTTTAACAGCTTATTGGTGCATATCGAGAATCTTGAGAAACACGGAACTTACTTTTTTGTTGTAGGTATTTTGGAAGGCTAGTTTAGGCGATTGCTAAGAAGTAAAGCAAGTAAGCTTTTCTGCTTGGCTCAGTATAAGGAGGAGTTCGTTAGTTTGACGTTTGATATAGGACGGGTCTAGCTAAAGCTATTACTTAAATCTTAAGATAGGTTTCGTATCTTACGACGTTTGTAAGCTCTTAGATAGACCACCACTGTGGTGCAGTAGTCAGAAAATAGTCCCAAATTACTACCAGAGTAGTTAGTAGTTTAAAAACCAATGTTACTACAAGTAAGGCTGGTGTTACACGGGTAACGAAGGTATCATTACTATGGCCACTTGCAATTTGATCTCAAGTGCTCAAAGACTTCGAAGTAATGTCACAATGCGCCTTGTTAGTCATCGCATCGCATACAATGACGAAATTTGATCGGATTCTTAAAACTTGCATATTTGTTTACTCATAGGGTGTCCATCGATCTCATGGATAAGTGTGCGTTGAAATATGAGTTACTTATTGCTTACCTACTTAAAATATCGCCGACTTATATACAGAGGGTGAACAGGATATATTGGATATACACAACTATAAAAAGAAAATTTATAGCAAAAACATAACAGGGGTGAATTTTCTTATCTCTTGCAGAAGCAAACATCATAAATAATCCACAATAGTAAATCGATTAGTTGCACAGTGGGGTCGGCGCGTGTCCATGGCGACAAAAAGTTCGGTACGCTGATAGTGCAACAAAGCGCCCGGCGACGCACGGCGGCGCTTTTGAACCACTGTGCACTTGCCGGAAGACAGATAAAATGAGGTAGAAAAATAAATTTTTGTGCTTTTTATTTACAGTTGTAGTAGGCATTAAATATTTTAAAAACGGATCTACATATTTCATAAACAGTCAGGTAGGTAGTCAAATTACGACGGCCTAGGGACGACTTTTTAAAAAGACAAAATTTCTAATTTAAAGTGTCGTTTATTCGACGGATCTCTTAAGACTAACTTAATATTTAACAAAGACAACTCACAACGACTCGCCAGTCAAAACATCCCATGTCGCTCTCTTATCAATTACTTCTACGAAGACCACCCGATTGCGCTGATCAAGCGCATACCCTAAAAGCCACAGGGCCAGACTCAGGTCGCATGACTTCTCCCTCCTGAGATTCGAAATTATCCGAAGGATTCGGGGAGTTTCGAAAATTACATTTGTAGCCTAATTTTCTTAATCTAATATATAAAACTATCAATCCGCAGATTACAATAATGAGGTATAAAACAATTGTCCAAATACTGACGCTATAAATTTTCACTTCACTGATATCATTTTCACTTTCACTTTTAGATTTTAATGCACTCACACTTAATTGGACGTTCTTCAGATCTATGTCTTCTAGTTCTATAGGTTCTGTATCTTCAGTCTTGATGTAACTAATGTGTGGTAAGTTGATAATTGGTAGTCTAGCGTAATTTAGTTTATCCAGCTGGTGTTGTCGAAGTTTTAGTACAAATCTATCAATTTTGATTTCACATTCTGTATCTTCTAGCGTGACAATATACGTTCCCAGGATATTTTCTTGTTGTACTTCACTTGAACAAATCCGTTGCATGAGTGTATTTTCTTTGGAAAACAGGATCCACCGGTTTGGTCGTATACGTTGGACCACGACGTTCTCAAGTTTTACTGGAATCAAGGTACAGGAACTCATGTTTTTGGAATATTTCATCAAATCCGAAATACATGGGTCCTTAATGAATTGGGCGGTGTTATCCTCGAAGCAGAGAAAGCTGGATTCGCCTGTCGCTTCGCACGGCTGGGCTAACGGCTCAGAGGTCAGTCCTTTCACTATTAGGTAAGGATATTTAGGAAGGATGATGTATGTCATATGATCATGGAGAATAGGGAGAGGGTACAATTTATAGTATATGTAGGTCTCTTTACCAATAAGCGGAATTTCTAACACAAATGTTAACTGATTTTCTTTAAAGAATGACTTTATACCAATACTCTCTTCAATCTTTACGAGATTCTCTTGATTAGCAGGAAATACTAATCTATCTGTTTGTTCAATATTTTTAAGTATAATTAGTAAGCTGTCGGAATCAATTATAGATTGATGTAGAGTATTTAACTTACTAAAAGCTATCGCAGTTTCCAATTCGTTCAATTTAACAGAAGTACTTTGAAAGTTGTGTAAAATCATAGAATATACATTAATTATCATATTACTTGCGTAATGTACATTTTCTTCCTGTTTTGCTTTATCTAAATTGTTTTGAGATTCTTTAAATTTCTCAGAGAGTTGCAATACATTATTTTTAATTGACTGTGTTACATTATAAAAACCTTGTACGACTTCGGAGACCAGAGTTACCTTTTTATTAGTGTATGCCTGTTTTGACTGAATTGTTTCGATTAGTTTATCGTATCTGTATGCATCTTCACTGTCCAAATTTCCCGTAATTATCTTAATAATAGAGCCTAAAGGATTAACAAGGCCTCTTTTTACTCTATACTTAGGAACTAACTGTCTATACTTACTTATAGTTAAATTCATAAAATATTCTACTTGAATTCTAAAATTTGAGAAAACTAAGTTTTTATATGTCTCATCATAATTAGCATCTACCTTACTATTTACGTCATTAAATTTAATGATATTTAATGTTAAGTCCTCAGATATCAAGTTAAAGTCTAATCTCTTCAGTATTGTCCATTTTTCAGTGCTAATCACTGCTGTTCCTTCCTTTAAGGGTAGGACTCCTGGAATGCCCTCAAGTGACTGCAGTTGAAGGGCCTGGAGTTGGGTCGCTGCCATCAGGACCAGCACCATGATTAGGGCGTCTCTGTGGAGGACGTTTGATGTCTTTAATAGGGATTCTAATATCGCGCTTCTTTGTTGTTACAGTCACAACATTTCTATCAGCTTCTCCTACTACTACAGCTTTATCATACCGGGGCTTATCCTTGCTTCGCCGAATATTAGTTCCTTTAAAGAAAATTGTGTCGTCCGTATTTATATCAAATTCTGTTTCACCTCCTCTTCTGTCTTTAGCGTTTTCCTTTATTTTAATCATTTTATCAGTTATATTTTTATACAAAAATTTGGTTCGTTTTTTATGATCGCGCATTAGCACCTGCATATATTCTTTGTCTAAATTGATGTCAAAGGTATTTTTTGATTCCGTGTGACCGAAAACTACCTCGAAAGGGGTTAATCCTGTTACGGAATGAATGCTATGGTTGTAGGCCATAATGGCAAAAGTCATTACTGTTGAGGCGTCAGTTAGTTTACGTTCGTATTTCGCGAGTCTGTAAGTCTCTAAGAGGGTAGAGTGAAATCTCTCTATCAGACCCATCGAATTTGGGTTATTAGGCGTACCTAAATGGAGTTCAATTTTGTAAAAATCCAATAATTCCTTAATTAGTGAATTGTTGAATTCTGATCCAGAATCTGAGCTTATTTTCGTTGGTGTTCCGTAAAAAGAAAAGTACTTAATCAGCGCTCTTACTACCTCTGGAGCTGATTGGTTGGATACTTCAAACGCTTGACCAAGCTTACTGAATGCATCGATGATAGTTAAATAAGATTTTCCTTCTATTTTAAATATGTCTATGAAAAGCTCTTCAAAAGGCTTATTTTGCGTCTGCGTTAACTGCAATATAGGTTTAAGGGGCTTCCTGTCATACTTTAATTTTTTGCAAGCTTCGCACGCATTTATTACGGCGGCTACTGTAATGTCTAAATTGTGCCAAAAATAGGTGCGTTTTATGTGTGTCACGGTTTCTTTGATGCCACGATGGCAATTTTTACCAACGTGATATTTGTTAATAATAGCCTTTTGCTCGTCCTCGTCATCTACATAAATTACCCGTTCTGTACATTCCAAAATGTGAACAGTTCCCTTTTTAAATAGTGATATCACTGCTTCTGTAAATCTGGCTCTATGTAATGGATCTTCAAAGTATATGAAATATTTAATTTTAGTACGTATGTATTTTTTTAGAAAATCTTTAATTAGGTCAGGTCTATTTAGTGGCATATGGACTTCTAATATTTTTTGCTTTTTATTGGATATGTCTTTAATGGCGATTTCGTCTCTAAACCAAGTATACACTAAAATCTGGTTAGGCTTTGTATCGACCGCTTCATTTAAAATGGGGATTCCTGCTGAATCTGTATTACGTGCTGAATGTATGGTTTCAGATCCTACATTTGTATCTGTATCTGACGCTGTAATAGTCCCACTAGATGGCTCTGGTATTGAATATGGCGAACGCCGTTGTTTTTCGTCCGGGTCACTAATGCTGAGTGTACTTTCAGAATCTATTGAGATAGCTCTTTCTGATTTTGGGGAAACTGGGGTCTTTTTATTTTGTAAATTAACTATTTCGTCTGTAATTCTTTCACAATGTCTTTGTAAATCAAATTCTTCTTCGTCTAAATTTACTTGCATCGAACTACTATCCTTATCATCTTTACCCATCGCATTCACTTTTACTCTTGACAGAGCGTCGGCGTTTGTATTCTGTCGACCGTTTTTATAAATTACGTCATAGTCGTATTCGGCAAGTCTCAAACGCCAGCGAGTTATTTTACTGCTCGGTTCTTCAAAGGAGTGTAACCACGATAACGGTCTATGATCGGTGTAGATTGTAAACTTTTTGCCGTACAGATATGGTCGGAAGTGTTTAATGGCCCATATGATAGCCAATGCCTCCTTCTCTATAGTGCTGTACCTACTTTCGGGATCGTTGAGGGTTCTCGATGCATATGCAACAGGACGATCGCTACCTACCGTACCCTGTGATAAGACAGCACCTATTGCATAATCTGAGGCATCCGTGGTTAAAATAAAGGGCTTTTCAAAATCCGGAAATTGCAATAAGGGTGCATTTGTTAGCAACTCCTTGCATTTTTCAAACGCTTCAGTAAATTCCTTATCAATCACTACCTTAAGATTTTTCTTGAGGCATTTTGTTAATGGTCTTGTCAATTTTGCGAAGTCCTTGATAAACTTTCGGTAGTAGCCAACTAAACCAAGGAAGCTCTTAATTTCCGTTTGTGACCTTGGTAGGGGGAATTTTAGAACTGCATCGATTTTGTCATTATTAGGCTTTAAGCCGTCTTTAGTTATAGAGTGGCCTAGATAAAGTACTTCCTTACGAAGGAATTCGGACTTATCTAGCTGGACTTTAAGATTGGTCTGTCTCAGTCTTTCAAAGATTTTACGGAGTTTTTGTACATGTTCTTGCAGACTAGATGAATAGATAATAATATCATCTAAATATACAAGGCAGTGTATTCCTTGTAGGCCACGCAGGATACTGTCCATGGCTCTCTGAAAAGTGGCTGGAGCCGTCTTAAGGCCAAAAGGCATACGTAAAAATTCGAAATGGCCTGCCTGTGAACTAAACGCAGTCTTTTGTCGGTCTGCTTTGTCAATCTCAATTTGGTGGTATCCGCTGGCTAAATCCAAGGTCGAAAAGTAGTTACACTTACCTAACTTATCGAATAAGTCAGATATATTAGGCAGCGGGTATTTGTCGTCAGTCGTAGTGTCATTTAAACGTCGATAATCAATTACCATCCTGTATTTCTTTTCTCCAGAAGCATCAAGTTTCTTTGGTACAAGATGTACTGGGAAGTTCCAAGGTGAGAAGGATTCTTGGATGACTTTGTCTTTAAGTAGTTTGTCAACTTGTCGATTTATCTCGTCATTTATTACTTGTGGTTGTCTATATGGTTTTAAATAGATTGGGTCTTCATTCTGGGTTCGAATTTGGTGTTTGACTTGATTCGTAAAGGTCAAAGGCAACTTGTCACAGTAAAATATGTCTCTAAATTCATAACACAAGGCACTGATTGCATTTCTTTCTTCTGTATTTATGTGGTCGAGTCTAAGTTTTTCTAAATTGTCAATCAAATAGTCGTCAATATCGGGGTCTTTGTCAGATATCTTATTTACTTCACAGACTTGTGGTTCGTATTGAATAACGCTGATAAGCCGATTTATTTTTAATGTCACTACATTGTCTTGTGTATTTTGCACAACTGTATATGCCTGCCCATTAACGCAATTAACAAGGGCGGAAGGCATTCTAACGCCAGTGTCAAATTTGCGGTATTCTATAATACCTGTACCGTCATGTAAGTTAGTAGGTAAACTCACTCGGGTTTCAGATCGCGGTTCAAGTCGAATATTAATTTGTGGGTTATAAACGATTGGAATTTCGGTGTCACGGGTTCTCAGTACTTGGTTTCTCATATCTATATTTGCACCAAGCTGCGACAAAAGGTCGGAACCTATCAATCCATCGTAATCTTTGTCTACCTCGTATACGTAGAACGTATGTGAATCTCTGCATCTAAATGTTTCTAGCAAAGGAATGTGAATCGCTTCACCGTGAGAACTTCTGCCATGAGTGCTGATAACCTCAAATGGGACAGAATATTTATGTTCTTGAAAGTACTCATCCGCTTTGTGTGGGCTTATAAAAGATCGTGAGCTACCAGTATCGATCATAAACTTTGCATTTATTTCTGGCAAACATATGTACGGTAACTTCGCGAAATTGTCACAATTTAAGTTTATTAACTCGAGGGATTCCTGTCCGAGGCTTGTTCGCGAAAATTTTGTTCGTCATTCATTGTCTCGTCATACTCGTACATCTCAGTCACATACTGCATGTTAGTTTGTTCGTCGCAATAAACGTTATTGTTGTAAGTCACTTCATTTTCGTAATCGTAATTGAAATGTTCTTCGTAATCGTTCTGTTCAGGTGAATATACTTGAATTTCGTTATGATGAGCTTGATTAGGGCGCATCGGTAACGCAGTGCGCATAGTTACGTCAGATTCATGTAATCCGCCTACTTTATTTTGGTTTGAATGAGGAATGCCGAATTTAAATTGATTTGTGGGGGGTTGGTTATAAAACTGTCTAGGGGCTGTTTGACCAAACGGAGGTCTGTAACCTTGAGGAGCTTGAGGCGAGCCGAATCTATGACCCTGATTATTTGGAATTCCAAATTTGAAGTTTTGTTGAGGTTGCTGAGGTCTAAAGCCACTTGTATGCGGTATCCCAAATTTAAATTGTGGTGCCTGTTGGTTTCCAAAATTCGAGTTATGAGGTCGGAATTGGTTCGGTACGCCAAATCGAAAACCTCCCTGATTAGGTGCATTAGCACTAGCAGTGTAAAATGGTTTTAATCCGAATTTTTCGACATAAGGATTGTGTGAAGTTGTAGCTTGTAATTTACTAGGCAACTGTCGCAACATTTTGCTTCGCGTATTGTACTGGAAATTGAAATTAACCTCTTCTAGTACAATACTAAGCGCTCTCTCCAATGTGTTACTTCCTTTGAGTCTAACTATACGAATAAGATCCTCGGGAAGATTATAAAGGAACACGTTCATGGCCATATTATCGTAAATTGTAATTTTACTGCGTCTAATATGGTCATCGTGTATAAGATTGACTTTGGCATATAATGTACTTTTCACTTGTTGGATTCGGTTGCAAAACTCGAGATATGTTTCATTCTGGTTCATTTTCAAGGTTTCTAAATGTATGGCAATGCATTCTTCGGAACGCGGATCTCCGAAGTGCTGAGTCAAAACGGATTTTAATACGGCCCAAGAGTCTATGTCAGGTCTTTCACTCAAAAGGTGAGCGGCTTTACCGACCAATTTACTTGCCACTACATGAAGCGCATATGTATCTTGTGCCGGATTATTTTCCCTTCTGTAACAGCCTAAGACGTATTCACTTTTCTTAATGTATAAATTAAGAAGTTTTTCATCACCGTCAAATTTCGGTATAATGGAGGATATCTCCTTAGGAATGGCATCTACGGCAGATTGAGCCATTTTTGTACACAATTTAAAACACACAGTTGTAAATATAAAATACACACAGTTATCACACAGTAAAGTTTAATAGATTCAATAATCAAATCCTACACACTTAATTATTTCAAGATCGAAATAGTACACACTAAATTATTTCAAGATCGAAATAGTATAATAATAGTATCCTAAGTTACCTATAAAAATGCTTATAATAGTAAAATAGTATAATTACCGATGTTCGGTGTAATTATACAGAAAATCAGTTAACCAATTACATAAGGTGAAGTTTGACCTCAAATAACATGTAACAAATTTAAAGTGGAATAGGTAATGGAAACAAGGAATAGTGAATTTGGACTACTCACAAGCCAGCCATTATCCTCCTTGGGTGAGTCAGAAGCAGATCCCTCGTCCTGTGTATTGCGCGTCGCTGGAGACTTATTTATTTTGGTTCGTATGGATACCCGCACTACGATTTACGCACTGTTCACGCCACAAAACCGATTCAGGGGCTCTGTAGAGGCGACAGCAGCACGATAGTAGGACTTAAGGTATCCTACCGGCTGCGCCAGTCAAATTACGACGGCCTAGGGACGACTTTTTAAAAAGACAAAATTTCTAATTTAAAGTGTCGTTTATTCGACGGATCTCTTAAGACTAACTTAATATTTAACAAAGACAACTCACAACGACTCGCCAGTCAAAACATCCCATGTCGCTCTCTTATCAATTACTTCTACGAAGACCACCCGATTGCGCTGATCAAGCGCATACCCTAAAAGCCACAGGGCCAGACTCAGGTCGCATGACTAGGTATTATACAGCTTTTGGTTAAAGTTTGTTTTGGTCCGGTCTTATTTATAGATATAAAACTTTTACGGTAGAATCTGATTACAGAGGTGACCAAGGGTTGGTCAGACTTCGTCGCACTAAACGGAAGTCGTTACAATTGAAATAAGTTTATTAATACTGAAGAGCGGAGCTTTTTGTTATCGATACTGTTATAACCGCTTACTCGTTATTAACACATTTAAAAAAATATATATTTAAATTACTTTTTGGCAGTTATAATATTTAACTCATTTAAATGCGTCCCATATTTCTGAGTAGCATAAGTTATTCAAATGAAAAGCATTGTTAAAGTTTATTGTTTTGCTATAAATTGAAGTTTTCATAACAATTTGCATTCAAATGACTATTTAGTCTCATTGTGCGGTTTAGGTTTTATTGCATGGCATACGGTCACATGTCAGGCTGCGCCGGTGTGTAGCAGTAAAAAATTTAGACACAAATTGCATAGATATTGCAGAGGGGCAACTTCGAAAGGAGAGCGAATAAAGCCGAGTGATTAATTTTTTTATTTTTTTTTATTCGAAAATAGGCTTGCGTTTGACCGCCATCCTGCCTGATAGGAAGCAACGATGCGGCCTACGGCCTGCGGCTTAATCTCTAACAAAATTATGTTACTCGTAGGCAAACATTTAGACTCAACATGTTAGTAAAACGTTTAGTGTTTTATGTTTACGTGTTTTCCGTTGGATCTACTTAATACCAAAGCCACACCTACTTTTTGAACTGAATATTAGATGTTAGGAAAATATAAAAACATACTGCAAAAGACCTGATTAGAGGCTGATGTTGCACTTTGTATATGAATGGCGGTTCTCTGCTTTTCTTGAAATCCCCATCATCATCATCATGGTCAGCTTCTATCGACCCACTGCGCTGGGCCACTCCTCTTCCTTGGGCCATTTTTCCCTGTCTCAGGCCAATCTCATCCATGGATGAGCCACGGATCCACGGATATTTCACACTCTGTGTTCCTATTCATATTATGTATCCTCTCCATCCTAAGGTTGCCTGGAAGAGATTGCTCTTAGCGACAAGGCCGCCAGTAGTTGCACTAGTTTTTAAAGAACAATAAAGAGTTTATCTATCTATGACCCGCGACGGGTCAAAGTCCAATCTGCTTTTTTCTATGTTCTGTGTAACAAGTGACCATCCATGCCCTCATCGGGTTGCGACATAAACTCGACACCTGAGATATTGTTATTGCCTCGTAGTTAAACGGTTTAACTGCTCTTGCGAATGTTAACAGTTTCATTGACACTCTGCAATGGCCAAAGGATGCGCAATTGTGGTCATAAAGTTTTGTTATTTGACAATTGGGATGTGAAGCTCAAACTATAGTTGTAAATTACACAATAACATGTAAGACCTAAGATAGACGGTCGGACAAAAAGAAAATAAATAATACAGGGTTATTCATAAAGGGTATGCTAAGTTGAAAAGGGTTCATAGTCCTCATCTTTATGAAAAACTTTTACTATGGGACCAAACCGAAATTCGCGAAAAAAAAAATCAGCTGTTCCATACATTTTGTCGAGTGTTATTGACATTTTTCTATGGAACAGCTGTTTTTTTTTTCACGAATTTCGAGTTGGTCCCATAGTAAAAGTTGTTCATAATGATGAGTACTACGAGCTCTTTTCGGCTTAGCATACCCTTTATGAATAACCCTGTATAGGGAAAGAAAGATAGATCTTTATTTGAAACGATAACAAGTACAGTAGTAAGTAAAAAAAACGTAATAAAGAGGGACCATCTCAGCATATTCGTATGTATATGTTGAGTGCCGGGCAATCGGCGATGGTTTTCCCATAGGTCCTCTACTCCTTTCTACTTTTTTGAAACCAAATCCAACCGATCAGAAATTCTAAGGACCAAATACAAGTATAATATTTATATACCTCAGGCCAATAACTCCTTGTATCACAAGAGCTCTTACTTCACAGCTATTAAAATTTATAACAATCTGCCTTTAGACGTTAAGATGCACAGAGGACCTGATTTCAACAAAATGTTGAAATCTTGGTTACTAACGCAAAGTTTTTATAACTTACAAGAATATTTTGCAAAATAGTGTTGGTTTAAATTCCTAACAAGATATGTAATTGTGGTTATAGTTTTTCTTTTTTTTTCAATTTTATTTAATCTTTAAGCTAATTATTGTACGCCCGAAATGGGCAAATTGTTGAAACTGCAAATTGTAATAACAACACCTTATGTACACAATTTAAACAATAAAAATATTCTGATTCTGATTCTGTATCACAAACAGTTGAAAAACTATGTAACCTATAACTATATAATATCTAATACAGCGTATATTTATAATTATTTAATTCCCAGACGTGTCCATTGGTATCGAAGCCAGTGGCGACGATCTACTTATGTAGCACTATATTTTTTTAAATATGTATTTCTAACCAAATCGCTGTGAAACCTTATATCTGTTGGTAGAATTCAAGACGGGTACAATTCTAATGGTAGCCCTTGAATTTTATACACATAACTGAAATAATGAAGTCTACGAAAAAGCTCGGTTCCTGGCAAAATAATTCACATACTCCATACTTGAGATCTAAATTAACAATCATCTGTAAATTAATACTATAACGAACTTTTGACACCTAAATATTATACTTTACGTTACTGAAACACTTCGGCGTTAGAATATTCAGTTCCTATGAGACGTGCAACATAATATTTTAGTGATGCAAACATCACTGTTAGCGTCACCAGCTGTGTTAGCTCGGGAATGTAGAGACGAGACGAGAGAGGTGGCTGTTTGAACAATTGTTCTCTACGGGTTACGTAATGATAAGGTTTATTTTAGGTGGTGACAGGTTGATGACCTTAGATCACATGACTAGAAGACTCGCACTTGGCCGGTTTTTGTAAATAAAATTCTTATAACACCCAAATACTAATTACTACTTTACTTTAACAACGACAACGATGATATGTGACAAATGAAATATTTTTTGAACAACCATCAAATATTGTATTATACATGTAGAGCAAAAGGGTATTGAATTAGCCGTTTCGAAGAAATCTCATACAAGAAACCTTTGGCAAAGATTGTTACAACCCAACGTAATGTGATGTAATGTGTGTATGTGTGTTATGTGTTGTGTGTTTGATGAATAGAGTTCTGTGACTGATTAGCAGGCGCCTGTGAGGTTTTTATCTCAACGTATAAACGCGAGGTCTACAGACCTATGATGTTGTATTAAAACGATATCCCACCAACTAACCGTCCAAAACCACAATCCCACGAGCTGAAGACCTGTAAGTTTGCGGTCAGCTTCATGAGAACTTCATGCAAGCTATATTAGATCGTATGTCAAACGATATAAAGGTTATTTATTGCAGAAGGAGCAGAATTAGGTAGGCGGTTATAATATGTCAATGTGCCATCAAAGTTTGGGTGGATGCTCTGCATCAGTTATGTGCTCAAGAAATGAGTCCGTTGGCCGTTGTGTCCCTTAGCACCAACATATTTTGTGACCGCTTGTATATTTATTAAATAAATAATGATAATAGTTGATAGAGTAATATATAAGTAGACCTTGTTATTTCACATTTGAAATTTATGTTTTGAGTAATATAACCTAATTGTTTGTAGCATTTGTTTTAGAAACCCCCTATATATACAAATACACTTGGTAGTTTGTGAGCAATTCCCACAATATTTTCAAAATTATTTTACTGCAAAATCAACATTACAAAATCTTGCATGACATTAATTCTCAAAACTTCATCTTAATCTTAATATATTTAAATCTCGTGTCACGATGTTTGTCCTCAATGGACTCCTAAACCACTTAACCGATTATAATAAAATTCGCACACCATGTGCAGTTCGATCCAACTTGAGAGATAGGATAGTTTAAATCTCAAATTATAGTCGCAATTTTAATTTATTGCAAATTATATATATACTGATAATTTTTACTATAAATTGACAAGTTAGAATCAACATACTACGGTTGCTATAGTTACGCAATGGCTTTTGACAGGACAACGTCTGTCGAGTCAGCTAGTGATTTTATAAAAATCTAACATCAAAATGCTTTCATTTCATTTCGCTCTATAATAATCGTATATGCAAACGAAATGGAAATAAAACCATTGAAACTAATAACACGACCTGTCTTGTAAACATAAACACCCGATGTTATCGACAATAACACCATCACAATGGGGAAGAAAAGTGGCCATTTGTAGCAAAACTACAAAAACAGTAACAATCAGGTCGTACACTTTATTGAAATTCAAAGAGCTATGATGCTCGCCGGAGAATGAACCGTGGAGCATGGAAAAGAGCTAATGGAAAAGCCACAATTATGAAAAGTAGGTATAGGGCGATATTTGCAAAAATCAAACATGTAGGTAATATTATTGGGATCAAAATTTAGCGGTTTATAGTTTTATTCTCACAGTTTATGTGTTAGATAATACTGCTAGTATGTGTAATTACCTATTTGAATAGTAAACAATAAACAATAATGACTATGAATAGATATTTAAGCTGGTTTTGTATAACGTGTATAATAGTATAACGTGGAATTGTAGACAGGATGGTTGTCTCAAAGTAAAAATCGACACGGCATAAAAGCCAAGCTTAGTTACAATCTACACAACAATTCTGAAAATACTAGCTGCGCCCCGCGGTTGCGCCTAAAAAACTAGCCTATGTGTCTATCCAGATCATGAACAACCTTCAGTCTAAATATCATGTAAATCCGTTTAATTGTTTTTGCGTGAAAGAGTAACAAACATACATCGATACATTCTTAGTAACTTTTGCGTTTACAATATTTAGTAGATAGAAGATAGATGATGGCAGAACTTGCTCATATTCATATCACCATTTAGGAATAGACACGACCATTCCAATTTAATACAGACAAGAAAGTTTCCGTGGAGTAAACGCCAGGCTCATTGTCTGGTTCCCGCAATACGCGGGCTCTCACGGGAATACGATCTCGAGGAAGAATTCAGGAAAGCCCTTTTTACTTCGCAAAATTATAGTACAAAGTTAGGTTAAGTTAGTACGTGTAGGTACGACTAAAAACCCGGTTCAAACTAAGATTGGCGTGTTGAAAAATGAATGTTTTGGTTATCTTCTTTATACTTTCGATGTGATTGATACCTACAAATAAAAAGAAGAAGAAAGAATTTAATTAAATTATTTACCTCTAAGAATTTTAAGAACAATTTAGTACAAGAAAGTAGATTCTACATTGAGTGAGCTCTCTAAGCTCTACAAAAGATAGAGAAAAAGACGTGGAAAACTTCAAAGAACCCCATAAAAGTCATCTAAAAACCTAAAGCCACAACTTACCTGCGACTGGCGCCCACCGCCGCGCCGCTTTTCCCTTTGACGGCGCCTCACTTCCTACATCTGAGATGGTGTTTACAGAGCCCGCAGTTACAATGGCGATTGAATTCTTATGAGCACCGGCTTGTCTGTAATCTCATAGAATTGAAACGGTTTTTCTATCACACATCGCACCGCTTTAGGAACGCAACATTGAGAAAGGTCGCCGGTGGTACACGGGAAGCTTTTTATGTGGGACTTATTTGTTCAGTTTTAATGTTGGATAGGCGTGTATAGAGGGTTATAAGGAAGAGGTAAGCTGAGCCAAAAAAGGCTCATGGTACTCATCATTATGAATAACTTTTACTATGGGACCAACCGGGACATTGCGAAAAAAGAATCAGCTCTTCCATAGAAAAATGTCAATGACATTTCACAAAATGTATGGAACAGCCGATTTTTTTCTCATGTTCACACACTTTTATTACAATTCTGTAGTGTAAAGTCTGATCAATAATTATTAATTAATGAAGACGTTTTCAGACACCAGACAAACCACCATCAGGGAGGCATTATTAGTTTCAACCGTTTTCTCGTTGTGTCGTCATTAGATCATTGTATAAAGAGAGGAAGGTTAAATTGAACCTCTTTGTTTGAACTGGAAACAGTTCTTTATTCAACAAAAGGTAATGCTTTCTTATCTTCTAAATTGACTTTATCTTGGTAGCTCAAAAGACTGAAACTATAATCATAACAAGGACGCCACTGGAATAGCTAATACACTAATCCTTGTGGTTCTCTTTTGTTCTAAGTTTCAAAATTGAATTTCCCATTTCAGTTATCATTTTAAATTCTTTTATCCTTCGGGTTTTAAACGGATTCGAGTGTTATCGGACAGGATCGGAAGAGAATCGAAACTGGAGTCCTAGGATTGGTGCTGCGGATGGAATTGGTTGCGACGTGACGTACTGCACAGTAGCAGTACGAATGCAGTCAGGGCTGGATTTAGATACACAAACAGCGATAAATATTAAAACAAAAAAAAAATCAGAAGAGAAGTAGTTTACTAGTGTTTACTCGTCGGAATTTGAGAGATTACTTCTTTCGAAGTCTATTGTGGAGGCCCCTGAGAGGTTACCCTGGATTCCTGGATGCCCTTCCCTAAGTCCGGCCCTGAGTGCAGTAGTGTATCCCTGCTATTAATTATTTTTTCTCGACGTTCACGGCATCACGTGTAATATTATTAATAGCACTCAAATAAATACTAAAGTATCAACTTAGCTTAATTTTTATTCACATGAAAAGGGCTTTGGGTCATAAAATTCATCTTACCGTTTATAGACAGCTTTTTCATACTTAACCTGTCAAAATTCGTTGTTAAACCATCAGTCATTATATTGGTTGCTCAAGTCATATTTCATTTCTAAAGGTAAGGTTCTATATGTATAAGCTGAGCTATAAGCTTTCCTAAATAAGTGGCAGCGAAATACAGACAGACGGACGCCGGAGTCTCACCATAGGGTTCTTTATTACTATTTTGTAACGAAACCCTAAAACGGGTTGGTTAATAATTTATTTGCAGTCATCTGAAATTCCCGCCGAGGTCGACAATTCCACATAGCTCAGTGTTTTACTGACGCTGCAGTCGGAGTTATTGCCTTCGGAGTCGATTTCCTTGGAAATCCGGCCCGGACGCGGCCCGGGTCGCGCTACGAGCACGTCCCACGACTTTTGCGTCTTACATTCTAATTGAATTCCTTTTTCTAGCTATCTTTTGTATGAGCAACAAGATTGTACTATAATAGCCGTTTTTTGGTGCAGAGTTTAGCGAAGCTTGATTTTTTAATATGTAGTTATAGAGGTATAGGGCTATAAGAAAAGGATAAACTGAGCCAAAAAGGCTCAAAATACGCATCATTATAAACAACTTTTGAAAAAACATCTGGTCCATATATCTTGTCGAGTGTCGTTGACATTTTTTTACGGAACAGCTGATTTTTTTTCGGATTCCTCATAGAGCTCGTCATTATGAAATGATGAGCTCTTTTCAGCTTAGCATAACCTTTTATTATAGCCCTGTAATATTACTTACTTATTTATTTTTATGAAACCAACAAAGCTTTGGTGAAGTGAAGGACGTTTGGCGCAGCTAATCCATGGATGGGTGAGGGTGACCATGATCTGTATTTCTCTGCGGTAAATAATACGCTACGGCGCGGCGTTGTATTTCACACAACATCTCGATCCTTTTATATGCTTTGTCTACTCAGCCTTTAATCCTCCCACTGCTGGGATACAGGTCTACCCTCGAAGGGTGATTAGGCCATATTCCACCACGCTGGCCAAGTGCGGGTTGGTGGATTCACATACGCCTTTGAATTTCTTCTCCGGACATATGCAGGTTTCCTCACGATGTTTTCCTTCACCGAAAAGCCAGTGGTATGTAAATTCGTACATAAGTTCGAAAGAACTCATTGGTACGAGTCGGGGTTTGAACCCGCCACCTCAAGAATGTGAAGCGGCTGTTTTCCCACTGAGCTACCACGGCTTTAGAACAACGTTATTGGTATAAAAGATATGTCGAAATAAGCCTTCGGGCGACTAAGAACTTCTAACGTGTATCCGAGTCCAAGCTTAATTTAAAGCACTTTTTCACTTCACAATAGTTATTACTTATTAGTAATTTATTACTCTCATAAATATAATTTGAGCCGGTATGACGTCACACATACCCTCGAGGTAAGTTACCAAGAATGTCGTAAACTGCGGCGATATCATAAAACAAGATCACCTAATAAAATGCCCAATAAAATACGCGTATTCGAGTAGGCAATACCGAGTATCTTTACTTGGGTGTGGAGTTACGAAAATCGGAATTATTTCACGTATCATGTGCATACTCGTAAACCTACTTACGGCTACAGAATGAGAAGTACAAGTTATGACTTTAGTATACGATGCTATTCGATTAAAATAATTTGAATCGGATAGCATTATGATCATCGATTAAATTTTTAACTAAAGTAGGCATCGGTCATTCTATATAATTATCTGTGAAACTACAAATGACGGTATTTCTTAGTATAAACATTAAGTTATAATAATTAAACGTATAGATATTTTTCTCTTTGTGTCTCAGAATCTTCAACACATTTTGTTAATGCTGCCATGGTTCATCCATCTCTTGGCTCATATCAATTCAAATCGATTCAAACAATAAAAGAGACCGCTGTGAATTTTTTGATTTGATTTTCACGGTACTTCGTTTTGCTAGATGCCGTGAAGTTGTACTTGCACGATACCGATTCTGGAGTACCTATTTTATTCACATTCGTATAGTTAGTTGTTTAGTATTTCCAGTTTAGTACTTATTATTTGTTATATTTTAAGTTTATTTTCAGCCAACCTAGCTCTCACTCCCCAACACAGAAAACTTTCGCCTCTTATTCCTTGCTTCAACCGTTTATCTAAACCGGAGACTTGTACACAACTTATCTACTACTTAAAGTCACTTTTGCGTTTACTAATGTCATCACCATTATACTAACGATTATGGTAGACACGTTAAATGTATTCTACACTTACCATCATCATTTATCACTACACAAACTACTGCAAAACACTGAAGTCGGTATATCTATTGACCACCCTAGTCATCCTCAGTAAGAAATCTCCTGAGAGATATACTAAAGTAGATTATTAAGCCTAGACCCTAGACTATCGACTTTATTAGTCTTCTCTTGTAATTTCCAAGCCTGGCTCTGTTCCGCGTAATTTTAAAGCCACTGCCGTGTTACGCAAATCTACCATCCCGTGATCGCCATAATGGTTATGTTAGCACCATAATGGTTATATTATCAACGTAAGGCGTAATGGTTATGGTTATAACGCCATTAGACGCAGAAGAGCTTTCGGGATGCGCAGGAGTGTTAGATTTAATGAGAAAAGTGCTGGACGTGAAAATTGTTTATAGATCCCCATTTCAGTTTATAGTAGGTACCAGGTAGTAGGTAGGTAGTGCGGTAGGTACTATCGTTTTGGATAAATTAAAATTCTGCTAACAGTTTTCATGCCCAATGATCCGTAAAGCGAATTTAATAATGTAAAAGGCTAATCTCCTCAGGCTCATCTCAGGCTAATCTGTCACGTTCGCTTTCTATAAATTCTGAAAGCGAATTCTTGAACAAAAACTTGAATTCAATTTCGCATTAAATACCTGCATTGAACCTTCGATCATGTTAAACGGATCACTCAACTGTGGCAAAAAAGCAATTATGTGAAACGTCCTAGACTGGACGATTCATTGACCCCACCATCTTTCTACGTGACCTACGCCACTTTAGTCTCTAAACCCTGATGCTTAAAGGTCTCTTTTCCTTGGGTGGATCATGGAGTGTGTCACATTGTCCGCATAGCATTGTGGCATAGCGCACGGGACGTGTTCCAAGTTCCAAGATATTACACGACATTGAAAAAAAAAGAAAATAGCACGCCGCGCCGCGTCCGTTTCGCATCCAGCGTGTCGTCGCATATTCATCCCTCTTAAAACTTTTAAGCGAATATCAACCTTTAGCTACGAAATAAAAAGAGTATATTTCATTGTAGAGTCGTAATTTAAGGTTGCTTTAGGTTATTTTATTGTATGGTTACTATGAAGAAAGATGAAGCTATTTTCGAGACGATGTGACCGCAGCAATGATTGGTAATGGGCGCTCTGAAGTAAGTTTTATAAACTGCTTATTATGATAATAGGTACATGTACTTTGTTTTTTGCTATTAAAATGGCTTTGAGATACAGATATATTATATCTTGAAAGTTCTCGTTTTTCAGGTTACTATAATACGTTGTCGTCGTATAAACTGTTTTAATTAGGAAACGTTGGCGAATGGCAGCAAAAATAAGAGTTGATGAGTTTAGAATCGCAAATTGTACAGTCGCCACACTAGAACAGATTGCGAAGTAAGTGAATAATTTCTTGGACTAAACAAATTCTTAAGGTGGACCAAATAATTTTGTTTCTTTTTTTTATCGCCATGTCTCATTTTGAGTTTTTAATTTCTTTTTGGTCTTGCTTCTAGAACGTTTATTTTTCTCGAGGTAACCGGCTCAATAATACTTGAGTCTATAGTGTTAATTAAAACAAAAAAAAATAGTTTTATCCAACTTGTTCTAGGTACATGGATAAAATAGAAAATTCAAAGTTTGTGTAAGTCAATTTGGAGTTAATTTGTTAATGAAGAAAATTCAATGTGTTAATTAGATCAAATTAAATTTGCTAAATTAACATAAAGTTTTAGGCTTGTAAATGAACAAAAAAAAGTTTTAGTAGTTCTTAATTAAAAATTAAAGTTTGGAACTGAATATTTTTGCAAGTGGTATAAATGCAGTTGATTTTGCATGTAGGCAGGCTTACTGGCATTTGATCTAATAACGTGGCCTCAAAGAAGTCGTACAAGTAAAGCCGAGGCGACGTGGCAACTCTACGGATTCAACGTAACTCTACCCACTATCATTCACAATTTTCAATGCAATTCAAGGTGCTTGAAATCGAGATTAAGTTGAATTTAAAAAAATCCAAAGAATCTTTAGTCATCAAATTCTGGAAAACCATTGGAGGTTCCACTCTTCTCAATCTGTGAATGGCTAAAGAAGAAGACAGACAACAAAACCATAACAAATACATTTAGAAGTAAACTCACTGGCGCTTTTATAATCAGTTAGAATATTAAATAGAGTTGTTAGCTGATAGCAGAGCAATCATCCTCCCCGCACCTTCCAGTAGCAAACAGTACAACAAAACCCATCACCAGTTAAACTTGTGGTGCCATAAGCTATAAATAGTTCAGACATGAAGTTGGCTATGATTTAATAAAGGCAATAACGGTAATGATCCTCAGCTCGCAACGGATGCAATAAAACACCAGAGCTACTCACACCAGCTTGGACGGTAATCGACGGAACTACTCGGTCCCTTAATGCAGTAATCACTGGGCTGTAGTCGGGCTGCATTCGACAACGGCACGGGACAATAGGGGAACTCTATAGAGCAGTGGAATATTAGAAATGTTTGTCACCTGTCGCTCTTATTGGTAGTTATTCATTTTTTGTAGGATGGGTGCACATCATAGGTTTTATTATCGTCAAAATTGCAGTCTTGTGTTCTAATTTTGCATTACGTATCATGTAAAATCTAAAGACAGGGTTTTCTTTTCCACCTTTTATTTTGCCAGTTCGAGAATTTAAGCAACAAAAGTTTAATGATTGATAAAATCTGACCAAATAACACATCTCGTATTTATTATGATAAATCGATTGTATCATTGTTTTTTCTAACAGAGATGAAAAGCAAAATTTATAAGATCATTCCTTCGATACTTTTTATTTAGAACACGAAGCGCATTTCTCACTGCAGTCTATTGAGACACCCGATAAAATACAATATCCGAGAAGTTGCGGAAGAATCCAATAAGCTTGGAGTAAACGCGAATGCACCCGGGAAATGTCGTTAGTTACAGTAAGGTTACAAATAAGTAAGGTTACAGCCGAGCTATCAATACGAGGTCGCCTCGCTCCCAGTGGAGTAAAGTCCTTGAGAATATCGTTTTAAATATTCCCTTGTTTTTGTTTTGGATCTTTCTTCGTGGAAATTGGAAAAACAGGAAACACGGAAGTTGTTTGTTTGTTATTTATGATTACTTGGTAACGCAGATATAGTAGGAGTCTATGATAGGAATAACAGATGTAAGAATGTGTCAAATGCAATGCACGTATAAGAACTTTTTAGAAGTTTTTTTTTGTCTTTCTCTTCATAGGAACAGTCTACTGCTAATATTCTATGAGATAAGGTTACCTTACCTACGATGGCTTCCTGGTCTAATAGATAGCGCACATCGGATGGGTGGCTTCTACAACTGAGCTCTATCGTACGTAACGTTTCATAAGTGTCTAGGGATCTCAACATTGCTTTGAGTATTGTATGTCTTTAAATACATACGTAGTAAAAGGAAATAATATAATAAAATCATTATGGCATTAGTTGCTTAGATTGGCAAATGCCATTTAACATGTGAGCAATACAAAAACCTAGTGCGCAACTGTACAGTAGGTACTAACCAATGTCACTTAACTTAAGAAACCTTTATAAGCAAGGCCCTTACTGTCTTCACAGCAATAAATAAACCTTCATCTATTTATTATACCCGCGATACTCGTACCAGACAGAAGGCATTCAAATGAAGGATCGACGGATCGGAATTGTTTGTCTGACTCCAAAAATAATTAACAACTCTCAGTTCTATTTCCAGTACTCGGTGAAATGGATAAAGGTTGAAAAGGAGCAATGCGGGAAAGTGGGCAGAATGAATGCGAAAATACGAAGTGGATCCTCGAAATAAAGTTAAAAATATCGACATGAGTGCTTTAGGGAACGAAGGTGCACCCTTGTACTTGTATGACAAGGATGATACCGTGAATTAGATTGCACAGAAATATTTAAAATCTGCCCGTTCAGTTACTAAAATACTGTGGTACATTTTATATTTATGTGCTAAAGAGAGGGTAGGCTAAGAGTGTTTATTTTTTTCGAGCTGTTGTCTTTTTAAATTATTTCTATGATTTTATAATAATTCAATTTTTATCATCATGGTTTTTATTTTTTTCTTTCATGGTTATTGGTTACAAAAGAAAGATAAAACATGAAACTCTGAGAAAGGTAATTTTGAGAGTTAAATCACACAGACTAAATCTAAATCTATACTAACAAACCGAAACCAGCCATATCTTTTTAAAACTTTTTTTTTAATTTTCCTTCACTAATTGTGTCGTTTTTTTTCTTTTCAGAAATCCAGTTCGTTAGCAAGGGATGACTGGAGAACCACGTTAAAGGTAAATTTCAAAATTACATCAAGCGATATTTCGAACAAAACTAATTATACTTAGGTATACTCAAGACTGTGAAGGCAGTCATTTCTGGCATAGAGTCCATTAAGCGTGTAGTGCACTCTCTGAAATGTGTTAAAGTTCTATGGAAAACTATTAACCGGGCTGCAAGAGAGGATCGTGATGCTAGAGTGGGAATACACGGGAGAGGTTTTGTAGAAAAAGTTATTGTACACGACTAGAGGCAATGGGTGACCAATGTTATGGGGCCAGTGAAATACTGAGCTGTACAACTTTCTCGACGCCAATAGTTTATGGGAAGAAAAAGTCGTGCGCAAAAGTGCTATACAATTTCGAAATCGGTTACAGTTTTTTTTAAACGACTGTTTTGGAAAGATTGAATATTTAATAAAAACTGGCAACTCTTACTACAAATTACTTGCTGCATTAAAACTTTTTACCATCTGTGACTCGTGGTTTATAGCGTGTGAAGGGACAATTAAAGCGATTTATCTGAATAAACCTATTATAAGCGTTAACTACATTTTAAGGTGACATTTCCGTCCTATTCACTATCAATCCTAAATTCCTGTCTTTTGTAAACGGATACCTTTATTTCGTTTCTATAAGTTCGCGCAGTTATGCGGATCCTTATCTCGGACAGAGGCCCTTTGCGGTCCCTTACAAGGTCCGGTATGTCTTTCTCAATGCGAATAACTATAATACCAAATCACGGTACTTACTGTTGGCTACTGGAAATTACACTTTATTGTGTAGGACTTAGGAAAGTAACTGAAAACTTTGCGAGCTTGTTTCGGGTCATTTAACGGACTTTTTGTTCGAAACTGTTTAATTTATTAAGTCTGTTTTAATTGATAAGGTTGTTTCGTTTGCAATGTATCGTGTCTGGCTAAGGTACATGATATGATACAAGGTACATGATACATCAATGGTTTTACAATTTTAATGATTATAACCAACGCAAACATTTACAGTCTTTATCCATACGAATGAATTTTATTTTTTTAGTTATAATTCCGAATGCACCCGGACAGGTGGGCAAAGGTCTCCACAGAGTGGTTGCCCTCGGACAGTCGACCCCCAGGTCGCCCCCCAACGCGATGGCGCGACGAACTCGGGCGGTTTGAAAAAGACTGGACGGCGCTGGCCCAAGACCGCCAGAACTGGAAAAAATTGGGGGAGACCTTTGCCCAGCAGTGGGACAGCATAGGTTAGATAAAAAAAAATAAAGTTATAATTCTATGTCACTATATTTTTAAAACATTGCAAGTATGTTAGTTTGTTTCTACAAAAATAAAATCCTTAAAAATATATTTAATAACCATTATAAACTTTATGAAAAGAATTGCAGTCTGTAAAAGGATACCTACTATTATTAGTGCATTTCAAAGGCTTCATACAAATACCGTCAAAGAAGGAAAATGTGGACAAAGTCTTGCATGTAAAGCTACAAAATTAAGTATGAAGAACAAGTGTAAATGAAGTCTCAAGTAAGCTATAGGTAAGAGAGCTCATGTAACGAAGTCCCGTACTTTTATACTCATTGTCTTTGAGTATCGTAGCAGTGTATTTTATTTTCAGCTAAAACAATTAACAAGAACATTATTTTTACAAAACAAAAAACAAAAACCGACTTCAAAAGACCGACTATTGAGTTATTCATCTATTTGTCGTGCACGTACTTAATGCAAATTTAAGACTTATATGGTTTTCTCATGGATGCCATTATCGGAACTGGACTAAATTGAAATGGGACCAAATGGGAAGCGTCAGCTTTTTAATAAAAAAAGAATTATCAAAATCGATTCACCCAGTCAAAAGTTATGAGGTAACAAACATAAAAAAAAAAAAAAAAAACATACAGACGAATTGATAACCTCCTCCTTTTTTGAAGTCGGTTAAAAATTATTTTAAAACTAACGTGATTTGACACCTTAACTCAAACAATAATCAACTAATATAATAAACCGCCTCACGGGTTTGTCTGCTTTTCTGCAGAAACAGTTAAATTTTCCGGAATAAAAAGCAGCCTATAAATAAATCCAGCGTATAAGTTACCTTCACACTAGATATCACCTACATCCGTTGAGCAGTTTTTGCGTGATGGAGTTACAAACATTCAAATATCTTAACATCGAAACGTAACTTTTACAGTATTTTTTTCACATTATTCAAATTAGTAGGGTTTAATTGTGACTTAGTTGCGTTACTGTTTATATTTGCTGTGGTCGGATTGTATCGTTAAGCGCCTTTATTTCTGTTGACTAATTGATTGCTGTTGATTTACTCGGATTTCTCAGACGTTGAATTTAATTAGTGCACATTACTTAACTGTTACGTACTCGTCACTCCCTATTCTTAGACGATCGAGATTATCTCGGTCCCTGTCGCTCTCATAAGAAATGTTATGAGAGTGAGACTGACGGAGATAATCTCGAGCGGCAAAGAACAAGGCCCCAAGAGTGATTACTTCTCAGCCGCGGCTAACTGGGCTTCCCTTGTATGGTGCGGTTGTTTAAGAGACACTAAAGTATTCTGTCTATTTATCTATCAGCTTCGGAGACAAGGGGTCTTACTAATAAACTCTGACTAAACTGAATCGTTGCTTAAAATTCTCGCTCCAACCCGTGGTCCTACCGCTGTCGAACTAGTTGTATCACGGGTAAGTTAAACTATCCATGGTCCAACCGATTGTCGTTTTTGAACTTTTATATGCATATTCTGTAGGTCTGAGAATCGGCTACTATCTATTCTTCATACCCCTAAGTGATAAGGGTTGTCCACCCCTAACATTTATTTTATTTTTTGGACAAAATTTTTATTTTTTTTATAATGTGGCTTATTTGGCATTAAAAAATACATACAACCCTAAATTTTCACCCTTCTATCACCAACCCCTATTAATTATATGGCAAAACAACGTTTGCCGGGTCAGCTAGTCATCTTATAATATTTTTAGTAATAGAAAGTTCTCTAAAACCAGCTTAGGTACTAGTGGTTAACAAATATTTGCGTTTATTAGTCTGAATCTGAGTATGTGATTTATTAGAGTGTTTGTGGGTGGGAGAATAGTGAATACGTTATCTAAAGATACAGTCAGCTTGTCCAACATCTACTATATTGGTTTATATAGGTGCTTTTCTAGCGCAGGTGCCGAAATTGCTATTCCCTACAAACATATTAAAATCAGTCTACCGCCCTAGGTCTATCCTCCTCCAATATTGTCTTTGGATTACCATATTATTGGCTGCTCGTTTCTACTTTCTACATTATGTATCTATGGTAAGGTAACATGTAGTATGGGTGTATCATGCAGGGTTAGACAGATTTGCTATGCTTAGCTTAACTTAAAGAAGTAGATAATTGTACCTATTGAAAATTACTCGTATAGGCAAATTTTAACTAGACTAAGTCTAAAATCGCGAAAAAGCAACCATTTTAGAAAATACCCATTTTCTATGACTTAGTAATTATTTACGATTACCAAAACTTTCATAGTAAAAGTTGTTGATGTACAATGACCCTCCCTTTGAGATAAACATAGCAGTTCTGTCTAACCCTCTATTGTTGTTGAGAAAATATGTTGAGACTTGAGATGTAAGAGTTCCAAGCCCTTTCGCTGTTCGAGTTCGAGTATGTAAATATATTTTGTACTTTGAATGTACAAAGTTTGTAACGAAGTTAATATTAAATTTTGCGAATGTAAGGGATGTATGAATATGATAATAAACACCAATCGTCTTAAGGACGCGCTCAGACGGAAATTTAATTCTCGGTCACCCATCCAAAAGCTAACTAGATGTTGCTTCATAATTAACCAGACCAAAGGCAGAACGGACACTCACTATTAGTAATGTCAACAAGTCTCTTGAAGATAACATTCAAACCGGAAGACCAAAACTTTAATTCGCCAATCATAACAAAGCTCGGAAACAACCAGTTCAAATAGGTATTCGCTACAATCAGAACTTAACTAGTTACGCACTATAACACGCCGCATTCCGCTTCCTAATAGCGGTCTAATAGACCACAGTTAAGGAAATCACACGTTGCTGCGCTCCGTATGAGCGATAGCCCTAAGTGGGGTCTGGCGGACCCCTGCGGGCTGCCGCGGGCGGTCCGAGAGACCGCGAACTTGATTTAGCTTTACCTTTGCTGTGATAGATAAGTAGAAGTAGATATGATTGGAAATATGGCTCCGCTCTGTTCATGGTTTTTTGATAGGTTTTGAGTTGGCTATGAATATTTTACACACAACCTAAATTAGAAAACTAGGTGCAGGAGCTTGTGTGTCAAATGTGTGGAAACAATTTTGTTCAAAAATATATTTTTTTTTGTTTTGCGAAGCATATTCAAATTTGCTCTGGTAAAAGACAAAACTCTATTATTCCGTTTTTTTTTTTTACGAAAAAAACTGCGCGCTTTGAGGTGACTTATATACCTAGCAGTTAGTGCAAAATGGTTGATTGACGACGAAGATGACATCGGTTTTTTAAGAAAAAAAAACTTTAAAGTAGGAAGAATAATGCCTTCTGCTACTTACGCAACAGCAAGCTTAAACCAAGCTATACCTTTTGCTTACGTTTGAAAACGTCCTATTGTATCTGCGGCATTACAAACCGCGAGATTAACCATTCCTCTCTTGCTCGGAAATTGCTTACAGAACAATAAAAATATCTGCGTTCTTACGCCTTTTGCGTAATCCAAGCTTCTGAGCTCTTGATACAACAGAGTATGGCTAATCCTTGGATTTCCAGGTGTTCCGTACAGACGATTTTAGAGATTTTGTACAGTCGAGTAACCTTCATAGGTAATAGGTATCAAAATATCTTTCAGAGTTTTGCTACAGCTCTTGCAGCAGTATTTAGTTTATTCCTGCACCTTAAATTCCTTGAAAACTCACTAAGTCTTCAGTCCATACCAAACCAAACAAAAAGAAAACTTAAAGACTTTGCTGATTTTGGGGTTTAGAGAAAACTTAATATAAAATGTGGCGGGCACACAAAATATGTCTTATACATATAAGACATATTTTGTGTGTTGTCATTATTAGTATCTATAAGAAATGTTTAACACAAAAGTGAAACTAAAATAAAAATAAAAAATGTTTGCTTGCGCTTGATCATCTCGCTGGAAAATAATTTCTAACCCCGATCTTCTGGTAACAAAAGCCCAGTACCCAGTATCCTGGAAACATCTCGTCGTCTCAGTGCTTGTTTGGTTTATCTACCATTGGTTAGTTTTTACAGTAGACGAGTTTCTTTCTCTATTTTAAAAAAGAAGCTATAATTATAAGATTTGAAAATCTTTCATATTACATTGGTTACCTTTAAATTGATTTTTATAATTATCATCTATGGATGGTAATTAATTATACCTTATTTTACAGTTTTTATTTGGAGATAGGACAAACATGCACAAATATAATTACGAATGTGGAGTAAGAACATTACCACATTAGAGATAGACCAAAATGACTGTTCTGTTTTTGCGTGCTTATTTGTTCGATATGCCAGACGTATATAAAGGATGTATACATTTTTTTGCTATTCCTAAAAAAATATAGGTACGTTGCGCTTCGCATAAGTTAGAAACTGACTTTTACTATAACTCACTAGAAGACAATTTACTATAACTAAACTACGTTTATTAATTGCTTTATGAATAATAATTACAAAGTAGGTAAAGAGCAGGGCATTCCCATCACAAATATCCTCTGACTATTTTCAGGGAAGTCCCGAGGTAACTAACTGAAATAAAACAAATTTTATTTAATAAAAAAAAATAATAAAAAAAAAATAAAAAAATAAAATAAAATAATAGTCTGGGTACTGGTCTGGGTACTGTTGGGTTGTAGGTGAGTAATTTAGTAAGCTTGGTTTGTTTGTAGGCTTTAGAATGTTTGTAAATTTTCCTTTTTTCGGCACTGGGCGCGGCGCGGGCGTTAACGGGGTAAGCGAGGGGAGCGGGGAGCGTAGCGCCCGCTTGTTGCGTGTGTGTGTCGTGTCACGTCCCGCAAAGGGTTGTGTAATTTTAAAACAGAAAAACAATTTTTGACTTTTGTATGAAAATCTAAATATGCTTTTATTATATCTTAATGAAACTTTCAGGATGTAATGGTTACAATGGATACTTTAAGATATTTCCGGCTTAGCATACTCTTTCTGAATAACCCTGTATTTATACAATCAGTAAGTTGCCGAAATAACTACCTAATGCATTGGGATTATAATATTAGAACAGTGACACCATACCTTCAGATCATAGAAATTCAAACGGGAATCAATCCTATCCTTCTGCGTCTAGGATGACACATTGTGTAAAAAAAACAACACCCTGTTTCAAATTCATAACGGAATGGAGTGAAAATTAAAAAGTACTTACTGCTCAGTTTGCGGCTGCGTCTTTTTGTATTTTGTTTTGCCGCCAGTTGTAGACATGTTTAGTAAAATTTTTTGAACAATTCAGGCACAAACAGTCAAACACACAGAGATTTATATGTTTTTTTCGAGAGCGACGAAGTGGTCCCTGTGATGACTTCTGACACAATAATAAATCAAAAAAAATGGCAGACATGGCGTCACGGACTGTGATTGGTTAATTGCGTGGACAAAGAACACTCAAGCACTTAAATTCTTTGACGAAGTAGGATATAAAGCAAATACTGGACAAAGAACAAACAAGCACAAAATTTTCATTGCGGTGTCGTGTCATAAATAAAATTTAAATTATTTTTTTTGTTGTTCTTTATGAAAAAATTGTAAGTTTTTCTTAACTAACAGGATTGAAATTTAAGTCTTAACAAAACTGCATTTAAAGTTCATTTTCGGTAAATTTGGTCGATAGGCCAAACAAGCACTGGGACGACGATCTGTTCCTAGCGACTGGTCACACTGCGAGTGGCGGGTAATGAGTGTAGATTGCGATAATGCCGCCGCGAACGGCGAGAAATTGACACGCCAATTTGCGGGTAGATGTAAAAGGTAAGTACCCTCACATACGATACGCTTCCGCGTACTTCGAATAGGGAAGACTAGATGGCCGTGCGCGCCGCTACGAATAATATTACCTATTCTGTGAACCTGTGATGTTAGATATTGCATAAAGCAGCGTCTTTAGATTTTACTTAAGATTTTCGAGATTTTAATCATGAAGGTATATAACAGACAAAAACATGGAAGTAAAACAAAGGCTTTAAGATTTATAACAGTTAGTGTGTATAATTTTTTACGAAATATGATAGCATTAGTATAAAGGATTGGATTTAAATAACAAATCACTGTGAAAACTATCATACAAGTTTTCTTTACCAGTACCGGTTTCCTATAAATAATCAATAATATATTAAGTATTACCAAGAAAATACTTAAGTAGGTTTAAATAATATAGACATCTACAAAGTCTAAAGCTATAGTTATTTATATAGATTGTAGTTAACTATGAATTAAGAGCTATTAGCAGATTCTAAGTACATATAATATAATATTTCAAAATCCAATACTCAGAAATTCAACTACAACAACAAAGATAGTCAAATTTGAGTTCAGTTTGTCCGTTCTCTATAATATTATATTTACCAAACAAACATCCCCATACTGTGCAAGACTTAATGAAACGAGTTTACGCAACAAAGTGCCAGTAATTCGCTCGCCACACAAATTGTAGTGTGTCCGTCTGATCGTTTACAAACATCAATCATAACAATCGTAATAAATTACTCCTCGAACCGCCGTGTTATTTGATGTTACTTTTATTGTGCTGGCTACATGTTGGATGAAGACATCGTTATTGCTATGCGGTGAGACTAATTTATCTGTAGAGTTGAGATGGGAGCCACCATCGTTTTTTCTGAACAAAACTGTCACCGAAATTTGGAGTCACAGTCGAAATGTTTAGTTCTATCATTTTACCGCATTTACTAAAAAATACTTCTTAGTGTAAATGTACAATCGGTATAAGACAGTGGCTGGATTCCAAAACCTTTTTTTCTTGAAGAATTTTCTAATTATTATTACAGCGAAATGAAAACGAAAATTAATCTCCGTATTTGGTTATTTTTAGACCGGCTTCTACCATGTCGGACATATAGTCACGTATAGCAAGATCATTCAAGGATCAAGAACTGTTTTTTTACCCAAAGTTGCAAGTAATGTAGAGTTGCAAAACGAGGAAAAAAGGATCATTGTGTAGATAAGCTATTTTCAGCTTGCAAAATAAATTTTTCTAAGTACGACGTTAATAAGAGACGTACAAAATACCGAGAAGAAAAAAGCTGTTCCACTGACAAGACCTAAAATTGAGTCTGGATAACAGCCACTTCTGAAAGCTTATAAGCTTTTGTAGCTTGAAATCTAAACTAAACATGAAACTGTACTTGCAATTGTGCTCAGTGAGAAGAGGACATCAATACTTTTAGTTTTAGATCTGACATTAAGCCTTTCAGAATCAACTTGAATAATTCAGTTATTTTTCAGCTTAGCTTTGGCGATCGATCCCAAAACCAGAACAACAGACAAGCGACCGCTTTCCTTCATCCCAATCGCGTTGAAATATAGTTCCGATGCAGAACCGGTTGCAGACGTTATCTGGTTATTTAACCGCGAGTTTCGTCACGCCGACCGTTATATTTAACCGGCGGTTAACTGGTTATGTAATTGGGAGCGAGAGAGTTGAAAGTAGGGACTGTTGACTGAGGTTGGGACACGCACACCGTGAGGACATTAAAAATAATGGCACACATGAAAACTAAGTGATAATAGTGGTTTGCGTTCAGATTTTACGACAAGGCGACAAGGCACATTGGCTTTGCTTACTTCACACTAGATATGCGTTTGACTATAATTTCACTTGATGGGATGCGACAATGTGATCAAATAAGTAGCACGCTTGCCTTGCAAGAAGTGCCAATTCAACTCTTATTGAGTTAAATTTCCAAAAATACGTTTTAAAACAAACTAGAATAAGAGTAGAACCAATATAGATAGATAGATAGACAGATAAAGTCCTCATTGTTCACACCAAAATTACAGACCAAAAGGATAATAGAACTCACGAGTAAGTTAACCGAATTAGTTACTAGTACTTAAAATAAGGTAATTAAAGCTGCGGAATCATCATGAGCTTTGAATTAGCGTAATGTGGAGGGTCCAGACTAGTTACATATAAAGGCTTGGAGACAAAGCAAGCCTAGATTAGTGTTACTCTTATTTTATTTGCAAAGCACATAAAAAGTTTATGTATAACTAGCTGCGCCCCGCGGTTTCACCCGCTGTCCTGCAAGAATAGCGGAAAGCCGTTCAATTTTCTGGGGTAAAAAGTAATCTACATATTACCTAGGGCTTAAGCTACCTTCATACCAAATTTCGTCAAAATCTGTTTAGCTGTTAAATTGTCATCCATACGTCCATTACATAGCTGTCATTTGCGCAAAGAGTATAATATGTCGTTTTGTTATTCCAAGTCTGATTCTTTTTTGTTATACCTCGTTTTATAGTGACTGATGTTTTATGTCAATTCACACTTGAATGCTATCGAATTTATTTAACAGAAATAAATAGTATAATAGGAATAAATAGTATCCTATGTGCGTTTCCTGGCTCTAAGCTACCTCCTCACCAATTTTCAGCCATATCGGTAAAGCCGTTCTTGAGTTATAAGTAGTGTAACATAACACGACTTTCTTTTATATATATAGATTTGATATACACTCTCTTCTATTTCTAAAACTTCCTTAAAAATAAATGAGAGAGGAGTTTTCAGACTGCGTTCAAACATTAAAATCAGAATTGAAGCTAGATCTTTTACTGTCAACTAATTGTATTGAGCGCCGCAAGCGCACCTACTTTTGATTCGGAATTTAATAACTGTAGTGATATGTGGCTCATTCGTGAATGGGCCAGTCCGGGACCGTTCCCATGGTGACGTAAAATATAGCCTTTTGCTTGTATAATTTTACTAGCTCCGCGGTTTTATCCGTAAATTTCCATTTTTTGAATAAGAATAATCCGATGTAAAAGGTAGTTTTTTAATTTTTCCGTTTACATATTGAATCTGGCTGGGTCCACGGCAGTGCTCCCGTCTTTTATTATTTATTATAATTTATTTCCAAGTTTTGTTTATTTGCCAAAATCATAAAGCTAGGTTCAGGATAATTTTGGTGCCATTATGTTCCGTATAAGCGCTTTAATCGACTAAGAGTTTAGTAAACTATGTTTCAAGTTCAAATACATTTACTTTACGACTTTACCTAGAATGAATGGGGCCTAGGTAATTAAAATAAGACATAACCAATGCTTAAGACACGTTCGTGTTCCGAAGTTAATTCATCAACTAACACCGTTATCTCATTGAGCTTTGAAATGAATTCATCAATGGTTTAATGGTTGTCGTATAGTAAAGGTCTTGCAAAATGACGGAGATTTCATCTGTTCATTAAACACCGAACAGTAAGTGTTTAATATACGTAGTTTGTGTTTTATCATTATTAGATTTTGAACAAATAAATGAAACAAAATAACAAAAAATAATGAATTTGTGATTTGAACAACCGCTGCCTACTGGTAATATGACGGCACTAGCTATCTATTCTCATATTTATATAGAAGAAATATATTCTAATATTTTCTAGAACAAATATTAGACGGGTGCTCTACATTTCGTAGAGTGTCTCTTGACTGTCTATAGAACTACATACGTCTACGCAAAGATATCTTAAACTTTTTTACAATTCTATAGAGTTCACCTATCACATATTTACACTTAATTATAGCAAAATTTTTCAAGACCATCTTAGTTTTCATAGTAAAATATTTACACTGTCTCCCGAAGCGAACCCTAGAACCAGCTCATATTTTACAATCACGTCTAACTTTACCAATATCTAGTACATCTATCAAGTTTGCAAGACTTACTTGGCAGGCCGAGTGCGTATATCAAGGAAACTGCTGCCCGGAGCATCGTTCGGACAGCTGTCATAGCGTTTGTTTGAAGACGCGCCCGCGGCTGCCTCAGTGGGCAACGGGCATGTCACGCAATTTGCAGGCCTGTCTGAATGTCTAGCGGGTGAATTAGTGAGCACCGGTTTAGTCTTTTTAATGGTTTATTCCACTTTGTTTGTTATTGAGCATTCAATTATGAGTAGGATCCGTGGTGTCGGGTTAACTCTTGGGCGTAAGTAAATCAAGTTCCCAAATTAGGTGCACTTGCACTTCCGATCATCAACTAACATACATACCTCATTTTGGTAACAACAACAAATAAAATTAATTATGACTGTGTACAACACCGAATTTCTATCTTTCTTTGTGGGCAGCTTGCTTTAAAATTAACGTAGGTAGTAAAACCAGCAAAAATAACTCTCGGTTCTTTCCCACAGCATTTTTTTTAATTTTCTTCATTTTCTCCCTAGATAAAAAGTATATGAACATTTTCTTCCTTCATGAATTACGGCGCAGAAATAGCTCCTAGCCTTTCATGCTTTCGCCGCATACCAGTTATGAAAAGGTAGCACGCAAATAAATAGACTGACTTTTGTTTTTACAAGAATAAGGTATGTATGTGGAAGTAGATCAGTGGATTAGAGTTCAAATTCGCATCTCACAAATGCTTCACTCTTGCAAACGACACATTAGCGGTGCGTAGAGCGCCGCCGCCGCACAATACTTCACGCCTCCATTCAGCACCCTGTATTATCGTTTATTCTGTGGCAGGCTACATTGTTACCCGGAGTAGCCTTGCCACATGTTCGCCACATATTTGTACGTTGTAAAGAGGGCTCTGACCACGCTCTGACTACGTCTTTCTTTCAGGATTTGAACACATTCATTCGTTAACCAGCATTTAATTCTACATCTGCGTTCTACACGAAAAAGGGAAAATGTAATTCGCTATCACATCGTTGCTTGACAGTATAACAATGTGATCCAGGATGGAATATGTAGAAGATAATCCTCTAGGTACATCTATTTCAACTAGCTGTGCACCCTTTTTTTTAGGTGGACAATAAGTCAATAACACAATTCAGGAGCCAATATTTTCCGGGATGAAAAGGCTAGTCACTGCGTCTTTTCTACTACATTCTATGCGAAAAATCGGTTCGATCCGTTGCTTTGTTATTGCAAAAACGAAATCCTTACAAATACACTATCTAAAGCTACAGTACACCTAGTTGTGTCACGCGGTTTCACCTGCGCGGTTATGAAAAATTACAGTGATGATGACGTTAGCGAAAAGTGGCCTATATTATTTTCTGTACCCCTGACAAAGTACAAAAACTTCATGATATTCAGTTGAAAAAGCGTAACAAACAAACAAACTTATTTTCGCATTTATAATTTTAGTTAGAACAGGGTATATCCACGAGCCTTTTCATTATCAACAACAGCGTAATCCCGTATTGTCTCAGTGTATATTGTACACTGTAGGTACAGCTGGTGAGTGCGGGGTGCCCACACTACGCCTTGTACAGTTGCACACTCGAGCTCTCTCGACACACGAATCAAACCGTACGATCTAAATATGGCGGGTGCCACTTGCAAGGGTGGAGAGTGGAGACATGGGAGGTGCACACTAGAGTACCACTCATGTAACAATTGTGAACATGTCTTTATTTGGGTGTTCATTGATCAGAGAAATGGCTTGATTGTAAACTACAATCAGTGCTTGATTGTTTCTCTGTAGATTTTAAAATATCCGTAGTTTATTGTGATTTACAGCTAATGAATGCTAATACCTCTCTGAAGTAGGTATGCAAGCTTGGCTCAATAATTTACTCATGTATAAGTCTACCTACTTCTTTTATGCTTTACATACTTAATTAAAATTTCAAAGATAATTAAACATTTACGTTTTTCGGCGTTGTTTAATATATAAATATAAATAAGTATACGTATATATGAATATGTATAAAATTTCAAAGATAATTAAACATTTACGTTTTTCGGCGTTGTTTAATAAACATTAAATAACGAAAGACGCAATAAGGAAATATGTTTTAGAAAATGAAAATTTTGTTTCATGTTTAGCTTAGCAAACATGATCTTAGGAGTCAGGTACAGCTGTTTTAATATTATTTAATATTCATGTTGAAACAGATGATTCTCTTATTTACCTCTATATTCAGTAGGTAAACATCATATATATAATACTTAGTCCCACACAACCACGTACCTCATATATTTTAGATCAATATGCAAACAAAATCACCAAAAAATACCTTTAATGAACTCGAAGTTTTCTCAAGCACCATCTCAAGAATAATGAGGAAAACGTCCTCAATAGCTTTCCTGCAAATCAAAATACGTATTATGCAAACAAAAGCATCCTTCGGTCTAATAATAGACTCAAACATGTTTACTGGAAAAATATATGAGGATCATGATACTTCAAACAGTGCTTTATCTTCTCTTATCCTCTTATATGGTGTGTCGCCCTTAGGACGTACCTAGGGGATTTTCAGGGTGGTAGTAAGGTGGGTGGGGGGAGGCAGTACGTAACGTAAGGCCCTTTGTCTGGGCGTGCGGGCGCCGTCATTACTTTGTCAAAGGTCCTCGTAGGCGCTGCCGGAGCCGCACGTGCTATCCCCTGTGTTGGAATAACTACTCAGTGCTGAATGACGAATGCAGCGCATTGTGGCTTCCTTTCGAAAGCACCTTTATTTGAGTTCCTTGGGGTTGTAATGGGAAATTCTTGCAGAGAAATGTGTTGGAGTTTATTAAATACGTGGGTGCTGGAAAGGCTTACAAAGAGGTAAGCTAAATCAAATCGATGTATAGGTTTCTTTTGATATATTTGAAAGAAGAAACTTTCTTAGTAAATGGATTAGGTATTGGAATTGTAAGTAGAAGACATATCTAGAAAACCTTTGATGTTTGGAGTTATTTGATGTCCTTTTAAGACAAGGACAACAGAATCTATTATTGGATGAACCTTTACTTGGATTTTTAAGTTGGTGTTTGTCTGTTTGTTTTTGTGTCAATATCACAATTAAACTGTTGGAATTACCTAACTGTCCGATTCCAATGAATTTGATCACCATCATAAAGATTTGACATCATGAAGATATGTAAATTAAAATGTAAATCTTCTGATTTTCAAGATAAACTGGTAATCGTCGGCCAAGTCCAGACGCAGATAATATCAAATTATGAACGGTAAATTTTGTAACAACCGAGAGATCACATCTCAAAATCAGCACAACAGGTCGCTAACTCACGAGCTCCATTAAGGTCAACATAAAGGCAGTTTTCCACACTCTGGCAACCCTAATGGCGGGACGTAAAGCGGCCGGTAACTGTCGCCTGGCCCCTTGACCGATACTGTGTACCTATGTCGGGCGGTGCTTGGACGCCGCTTTTCGTCCTAAGATTCGAGGGAAAAGCGGTTTAAGATTTTGCAGATAAATTGATGGCGACTGATTTTCAGCTAATAGGAACTTAGATGGCTTGATACCAAAATACCCATGAATGAGGTTTTTGTCTCCTCGTATTTATATTCATAAATTCGTACCAAAATGAGAATTGCATTTTAATGCTATTTTAATGTTAAAACATTTGTTGTGCAATTCTGAAGATAAATTACCGCTTATAGTTTTATTCTTCTCGGTTTTTTATTACTTTTCAAAAATATGAGAAATAGCTCTGACTTTTTTAATAAACTAAGGCCGCGTTCCTATTTTAATCTATTAAAATGAACAAAATAGAAAGAATCCGGAAAATACCTGAATAACCAAATGCGGATATCGAGAAGAGATCGTTGTAAGCGATAGGACTGCTTTTCGTGCCCTTGTTTTTATGTTTTTCCTATATTTGTACTTTCCTTATGTTGTGTCAAAAAAGCATTATTGTGTTATATTGTTTTGTAATCCGCTAGAAGTTGATCCAATGCGCCAGTGATAATTACCGCGCAAGTTTTTGCGGGTAGCCATCCAGCACGGTAACTCAGTTATGCGTTACTTGCGCCATTGATTGGCCGCAGGTCAGTTAGCGGTGGTTAATTCGACCACAGTTTACACTCTGTCACTATTCACCTAATTGGCCACTTTAATTAGAGCCCTGCGTTCATTAATTTGCAGTGGGTTAGTAAAGGAGAGTTTTTCTGAGGAAACTAATTTGTTACTTTAAAGAAGTTGCTGGAGTTTATTTTTGTTAAAAAGCTCTCGTTTTTAAAGAGTTACCACAAAAGACGGAATTCCAGGTTTCTTCCGGTTTCAGTACGTATTTTTATTGTTTTCTCTAGTACATTTAGTTTGATCACGTTTAAGACTGACAGATCTATCTTGACAATAGGTACTAAAGATTATAATATAATATATAATATAAATACATATGTAGGAAAACTAAACAAACAGCGGGGGTAGTAGAGTGGTATCGCAAATTCATCTCAAATATAACATGGCCATGCTCTCTTACCGCTCACCTAACAAATTATAATTCTATTCGAAGTATAAATGTCTAATCTTCTTCTTCAAGTTCCGCCCCTATCGGAGGTTGGACAACTTTAAGACAATCTTGACTCTAGAGGCTGCCGTTCTGAATAAGTTGTGCTGCAGCCAAACTATTACCTAATGTATCTATAATACTTTATTTAGAACTCCTATAAAAAGCCTTTTGCGTAACTCAACCAAGTCGTTCAAATTCAGTACCTACATCGTACTAATATTATAAACGCGAAAGTTCGTGAGTATGTTTCTTACTCTTTCACGCAAAAACGGCTGAACGGATTTACATGAAATTTGGAATGAAGGTTGTTCATAGTCTGGATTAACACATACCTAGGTTAGTTTTTATCACGAAAACGGGTAAAACCGAAGTCCGCAGCTAGTGATTCATAAAACCTATTTAGAGAGAACTGCTTTCCGAAGCAGCCTTGTTTTCCAGATTCCATGATATGAGATGGACGGCTGCCAACGCATCTCAAACGATGTAGCGCCAGATAAGAAGTTATCTGAAAGTGAGAAATGGTACTCGTATGAGTTCGGTCGCATCACACCGATTATAATCTTCTAAGGGCTCTATTCTGGCGAGTGAGAACTATTTCGGTCACTCTCATCAAAAATTTCATGACAGTAAGAGTGAAAGATAATCTCGAAGGCTCAAGATTAGGGTCCAAAAGTGGTTTTGATTAAGACGCTTCATGCTATTCTTTAATAGATGTAGCAATGTCAAGTAACTGTTGTCGCTTTAACTCAATTTTACGACTCAGCTTGTAAGTACATAAAGGCGGGTTCACACCTGCGCACGCGCACGTACCGTGTACACTACGCGCCTCGAATGGCTGAGGATACGTCACATTTTACGCATGTTCTTAAAATACACGCGAAACGCACTGTTTGTTTGCGAGAGGACATTATAACTGGCACGCGAATTACTCGTCAACCACTCGCTAATGTCCAAAGGTAATCTACAGATACAATGTTCCTAAGATGCACGTGAGCCGCACTGTTTGTGTGTACGCAGGTGTGAACCCGCCTTTACACAACTATTGTATTTGCCTCTACCGTTTATTCTACCGTTGTAGTAGAGAACGTAACGTATGAGGCTGCGACTCGATGTATTAGCAACGAGATAATTATTATGTGGTCCATATAACCGGCACTTGCCTTCTATAAAGGTACTATGGAAGGCAATTAGCAGTTATGAGTAAATAATTATTTTTACAAAAAAAAAAAAACAAAAACCGACTTCAAGAGACCGACTATTGAGTTATTCATCTATTTGTCGCGCACGCACCTAATGCTAATTTAAGACTTATATGGTTTTCTCATCGATACCATTATCAAAACTGGACTAAATTGAAATGGAACCACATGGGAAGCGTCAGCTTTCTAATAATAAATAATAGTTAAAAAAAAACTAAAAAAACACGCTTTTTATAAAAAACCGAACTAAAAAAATAGAAAATAAAATTTTATAAATTTAAATTAAGAATAGGGTTGAAAATTTCAATAAATATAAATTAATAATAGTGTAAATAAATAAATATATGTATTTTATTTTTAAAAAGCGTGGGGTGCATGGGTCAATAGATCCTACTACTATTATAAAGGCGAAAGTTTGTAAGTATGGATGTATGTATGGATGTTTGTTACTCTTTCACGCAAAAACGGCTGAACGGATTTACATGAAATTTGGAATGAAGGTTGTTCATGGTCTGGATTAACACATAGGCTACTTTTTATCCCGGAAAACGCGGGTGAAGCCGCGGGGCGCAGCTAGTATTATATATTTTGTAGATACATTTTGTATTGACAGACATGAGTAGAGTGATTAGCATTTTGATAATATCTTAGAAAGCACCCCCGCTTTTTTAAAAATAAAATACATATATTTATTTATTTACACTATTATTAATTTAAATTTATAAAATTTTATTTTCTATTTTTTTAGTTCGGTTTTTTATAAAAAGCGTGTTTTTTTAGTTTTTTTTAACTATTATTTATTTTTCGCTTTTTAGTTCGATTTGCTAACTATTAACCATTATTAATATGTACAAATGTGTTGGTGTTATCCGATTTTGGCCGTCTGCTCAAGCAAATTAAAAATAAAATTGATGCGTAACAAAAAATATTGAGCAAAAAGATTTGTAGCCGCGTGGTTTCGATCCTCAGACCTCATAAAATAAAATTGATGCGTAACAAAAAAATATTGAGCAAAAAGATTTCTAGCGCGTGGTTTCGATCCAGGGACCTCTGGGTTATGAGCCCAGCACGCTTCCACTGCGCCACTCTGTTCTCTGACACGAATGACGAAATTACCATTTGTAAGTTAAACGGTATTAAAAGTTAAAGAAACTTTATAGAAAAAGCGTGTTAAACAAATTAATAGTTAAAAAAACTAAAAAACACGATTTGTTTAGTGTATTGTCATCGGTCCTCGATATATCTACAAAGTTTGAAAGAAATCTGACCGTTTAAAGTGGGTCAAAAACGCGCTCAAAGGAGTCGGTTACATACAAACAAACATACAGGTGAAGCTAATAAAAGCGTGTTAAAAAAAGAATCATCAAAATTGATTCACCCAGTCAAAAGTTATGAGGTAACAAACATTTAAAAAAAAACATACAGTCGAATTGAGAACCTCCTCCTTTTTTGAAGTCGGTTAAAAATAACTAATGATTGTGCTATTTTACTTTTAAATGTGTCCAGTGTGACAAACAACTAATTTAGAAAAATCTACTGAACTAGTTTAGAGAAAAATACGTGAGATTTTGATTTTAGTGTGTTGGTAACATATATATTGGTTGTTTTATCAAAAACTGTACAGCACTATTTTTTTAACACTTTTCCTGTACTTACTTCGTATCCAAAAATATGACTCCGTCGAATTAAGGGTTAATAGACGACTTTAACACTACGTGAGTATTTCCGTGTTAATTAAGTAAAACAGATTGATTCTATTAATAATATAGTTGATGATGACATAATGTTTTGCGAAAAAGGAATGGAAAAACGTATCACATTTCTGTACATTTCATACTCGTCATCCAAAGGTTGTCTAGAAGAGATTGCTCTTATCGATAAGAGCGTCTTTTATGCCCAATATTTTTTTTGTGTTTGACCTATTATTTCGTAACATTAAAGTGTTTCTTGATTGACTCTTTAATTTGCAAATAAAAACAGAAAAGTTTATTCATGACAACAAACGGACTCATTTGTAAAGCAAAACTTTTTTAAAGATCGATTAGTTATTTTAATTAAAAAATATAATACAGGATTATTCATAAAGGGTATGCTAAGCCGAAAAGGGTACATAGTACTCATCATTATGAACAACTTTTACTATGGGGCCAACCCGAAATTCGCGAAAAAAAAATCAGCTGTTCCATACATTTCGTCTCGAGTGTCATTGACATTTTTCTATGGAACAGCTGATTTTTTTTTTGCGAATTTCTGGTTGGTCCCATAGTAAAAGTTGTTCGTAATGATGAGTAATATAAGCCCTTTTCGGCTTAGCATACCCTTTATGAATAACCCTATATAATATTTTTATTTGAGTAGTTTAAGACCAAGTTAACTCGGCTTTATAAGACTGACTACGTAACTTCAACCAAAAAAACGCCAGTTATGTGACGAAATTTCGGAGAGACCGCCATTAATGTTAAATATCAACTCAAAACTGCACCAACCTTGCATCAATTACATTATTGTAATCAGAGCAGTTTTATATCTCAATCACTTGCGACACCGATCACTAATATAAAGCAAGGACATGTACTTTTTCTGAGTAATTCTCACAATATCCTGTAACAGAATATAAGAGCGGTCGAACAAAAAGGGACCTGACGGCAAAATAATCAGTACTGAAATAAACGCGTTCATAGGTAGGATTTGCTAATTCATAAAGCTAAGTGTTTTGAAATATACAATACATACATTATTATTAAAAACTAGTCCACCTAAAATATTCTATCTGTACTTAAATGAAGATAGCAGGAGAGAAAGAGACCATAGATTCAAAATCTTTTATGGAAAAATCAATCGCTGTTTTTTAGTCTCGCTAAAACTCAAAAACGGCTTGAATGATTTGTTTTTTTTTTTTGTTTTGTTGGTTTTACAATAATAGATGGTAGTTTAAAGGAAAAAAGCCACCCTGTTTTTTTTAAACCACCATCCAATAAAAAATATTATTTATTTTTATTTTCTGTCAGGTCCCTTTTCGCTTGACCACTCACATGTGGTCGCTCCACATTGGTTATGAACTTGCAAGCTCGTTATAGCATGCTTCGGTACAGTTTTTTCTCGAACTAAAACAGATATAGACAACTTACGTAGCTTAATTGGATTGTTAGTCATTGACACTGCCAATAAGCTGGGGTTATTCTTTCGAGTGAAGTATTATCTCGGTCACTGTCGCTCTCATTAAAATGTCATGTGCGTGAGAGTGACAGAAATAAACTCGAGTGTCCTAAGAATAAGGTATCTTACAAAGTTTGCTTTAGAATGCAGTATAGAGGTAGTATATGGATGTTGGCTATGTCTTAATTCGATCACTTCTTAAGAAATGGCAGTTATAAGCATTTTTATATTCCAAGGCAAGATCGCAAAAAATGTTAGTAAGTAAATCTGTTTATGATTGGCAGGCTAGGCGTTTGACCATAGCACAGATTGTTAAGTTGACAGTTTTTTTTGGACACCTCGGATTTCAAAGCAATTATGCAGTACCTGTTATGGGCAAACGTGACGTTTAATGTTTGCTCGTCTAGTCACCTAATTTTGTAAAAAAGTTGCTTCCAAATTAATTTAGTTATGACTTTTCTGTTTCAAAACTTAACGTTTATCAAGTGAACTCGTTTGTTTCTTATAAAACCATATATGAAGTAAAAATACCTATTAATGTTTTCACTTTGCCTGTTCAATCATTCCACATCAGTGTTCTTTCCGGCTCGTTGGCCTGCAATCAACTGGCTAAAATAAAGCTTGCAGGTCTGCGGAGTATACCTACAGTTGTAGGAGTATACAGGGTGGACGGAGAGATGGGTCAGTGGCCCTGGGTCAATTACCTTTATACCAACACGTCGCGATCAGTGGCCCTGAGTGACAATAACCTTAATACCAGCCGATTTAAGTGCTAAAGCTATTTTCGAGTTGATAACTCTAAAATAAGCAAAAACACTGTTAAAAAAATGGTGGTTGGCTCGATAAGTATGGGAAGGGAAAGCTTTTTCTGCTATTGCACGATTTCCACCATACTGCAGTTAGAATAAAATAGAATAAAGTTTTATTCAAACATCAAATACTTAAACTAAAAAAAACAAAGACTTAGTAGAATTACATTTTACAATTACTACATATTTTATTCGGTAGTACAAGGGCGGGCTTATCGCTTAAAGCAAATTCTTTCAGACAACCTTTAGACAGGTTTTTAGTAGGCATTTTATCATTTACGTAAATTAACAAGTAAATAGGCGGCCTTGTCGTCCACAACGAATTCAGTCAGACAACCTTCGGAATACTTCGGATGGGCTTTTAGTAGGTTTTGCGGCATCGGTTTTACTTTTTTTTTTGTAATTTCTGGTGTGAACAATAAAGAGTTTATCTATCTATCTTTTCATCTGATCTGTTCATCTGTTGATCTGATTATTTTCTGTGCTGATCCATCTTTTGCTACACACCCTGTACGACACACAACACAGCGATGTACAGTGTGTTTCTTAGTTAACACCCTGTATATATGGTTACAGCTACACCAAGCTCATACTCGGCTTGAGTCGTGACTGATTAACGGATTCTGACGATTAGTACGTGAATTACTAACGTTATTATTCGTCTTTACCTTTGTGGTGTAATGAGAGTGTTTCTGGTTAGAGGTTCTCGGTTGTTTTGTTACGAACGGGTTTTTTAATTCAATTGAAACAATTGATCTAATTTTTAAATTTCTTAGCTATCTTCTTCACAGTAAGAAGGTTTTTAATATGATACCGCCACCGCTATTGTTGCTGGTTCCCATAGTCGGGAGATATTCCCGCTTGCGATCCGTTTACCATTAGACTGAACCCTGTGTTTGAATCCAGATTCAAGGTATAAGGTATCTTACCCCAAATTTTATCGAAAGCCGTTCAGCTGTTTTTATCCACGACAGAACGGAGAAGGTATATCCATTTAGGGTGACAGGCTGTTACGAGATGGAGTAACAAACACTGCAACATACAAACTCCCACATTTATAATGCTACCAGGATAGGAAGGATGTCCGGTGCGGCGTGAATTATCTCCCCAGTTTCGTGTCCAACTCGTCCAATTCAATCACTGCTGCCATTCCTTTTGCAACCTCTCAGATCTGATGAATGAGCCGCTCGTAACGAAGTGAGACGTCGACACATTACCGCGACACCCGAGATATCTAATAAGAACGGAACTGCGCCGTCTGTTTATGGCTAATGGGGCCAGGCTACGGTTTGTTAGTTTTTATCGAACGTTCGAGTGTGGACAGAGATGTAGGCTGCGGTTTTATTGAAACTATTATGTACTCTGTGGGGGTGGCTTTGGCGCGTGCTAGAGTAAAGCTGCCAATTGATTAGCATTTAGCCTTCTAATGAGGTAGAACCGGTTTTAAATGCAGTTGAATGGTTTATGACGGCCTAGTCTGAACATCATCATAATCATCATTGTCAGTCTGTATAAACCCACTGCTAGGTGCCATTTTTCCCTGTCTCGGGCCAATCTCATCCACGGATGACTAGTCTAGCCTGATCATCTGTCACTTCATATTTATAACCATGACCAACATTTGCTGTAGTAGTTCCGCAAAATAACCCCTAATCACAAACAGTTATGTCAGAATCAATTAAAATACAGTCGTAAAACAGCTTCAGTTAACTACGACTGGCACAGGAAGCTCCGAAGCCAGCTCCATTATCAATTGACATAAAGGAAGCGGTTACAGCAGTAAAGTAGGATCTAAGCCGGTGCGACAGATGCGTCGGATTGCACGCCCGTTATGAAAACATGGGCGCGGGAGGACGGGCCAAGGAGAGGGGGTGCTGCCCCCGTTTGAAGACTTATTATAGTCATGTTTTTTTACGATTGAAAACGAAAATGAGGTCTCCTTAGCCGATTTCGGCCACAGCAGCTTTTGCTTTTGTAAGTTAGCAATTACATAATCAATATAGGGTAATTTACAAATATCTACCTACGCAGTACTTATATAAAAAAAGTTATAAGTAAATACATAATAAAATTTTTAAATTAAAATCTAGGATTAAATAATAAAAATAGGTGTAACCTAAAGTGAAAAAAATTGTTGTAAAACATATAAAGTTTTATTAATCTCTTTATTTTTGTTTGATTAAATGTATGTACAGATATACATATATATATAGCAAATTATGTAATCTGTGAAATAAAGAAATTGGTGGTATATTATTATGAATAAGTAGGAACAGTATACATATATTTTTGTTGCAATACACTCCTTAAAAGTCTGAACTTTTAAATCCTGATGCAATATTTTTCACATAAAACCATTATTCATAGCTTGGCCCATTTCGCTAAGCACCTCGAGTACGCCCACTTGGATCACGGTAGTTCAAATCGTGCGAAATGATTTCACAGTTGTACAGGTGAACAGCTATCGCAAGCGGAATCGGATAAATAAGAAAAAGTCGACAAAAACCATGAAATCATAGTTTGTCCAGCGACGAAATGGACGGAAACTAACTATGAAATCGGCATGTTTCGACAATCTATAAAATAAAGAGTTTACTAGTTAGTTGTTTGTTATTTTTATTATTTTATGTAATAGATATTTCGTTCGTACCTAGGTGTTATTAGATTTGGTGATTAAGTTGAACTGCAATACTCAAGACGTGCGGAACCATACAAGAAAATATAGCGCAAATCGCAATGCCTTTTGCTAAGCATTGTGCAATTACGAGTTGAAAATGATGATGATGTGGAATGAAGTCAATGGAATCATTAAGTACCTGTTTGGAGAACAGAAGATCCGTCTGTTCAAGATTAGAATTCGACTACCTTACTAAGTATTTTTGAAATGAAGCGAAAGTTTTTCGAGTTCACTGCTGGATATAAAATGATGCCTGGATATCAAAGTGCGCCACGTACATTGCAATACTTAATTCCTCATCGAAACGTACGACATAATAAGGTCAATTTATTGGTATGTTGTCAAAGAGGTATCGGTGCACATTTTCCATTTGAAACCAATGTTCCAAACATACTTCTTAAAACGATACTGTTTTACGTGTTCTTTTTGCTGGTCTTCTTCCCAGTAAGCAGCTAAGTGCAAAATCACTGTTATTACGGTGACAGTAATTCATATCGCCACTGAGTGCTGTTCGTAATCTCAAACACATTAATGGTCTTTTTGTGTGTTGATGGCAGAAATATGTGCGGTTGTCCTATAGTTTATGGGTAGGTTTGGGAGATTATTTTTTGCAGCCATTTTACGCTTGCTTTGTAAATATTGAAATAGCATAAGGATTTGCTTTCAGATACGTAATGTCACCAAATAGCCGATATAAGTGTAAACTAAGTGATTACTTATATTTTCTGGATGATTATGGACATTGTGCAAAGCTTGTAACTCTTGTATTATTTCAATTATAAAACGTTATGTATAAGTTTGTAATTAAGGATATTCAAACTTTTTTTGGAACCTTATAGCAATGCTTAATGCAGAAAAATTATAAAAATGTCATCATATGCAACTAGTTTAAAGTTATGCAAGAAACTTGTTGGCTTGTTTTCCATTCATTTATTCCATTGTTACATATGTTAATCTGTAATTACCGTGACGCTTTGCATACGAATGGAGGTCGCCGGTGTGACCCTGACCGTGTCGGCAAAACAAACATCGGGGACGTGCTGATATCTATTCGTATCTCTAGGAATAGATCTAACGCAGATTAAACTTCGTAGCCCTCTAAGATGTTTCATTAAACCGTTATTAATGGTCTCTACTATGAGTGTTTGCTAATGTATTCTAAAATTAACATATACCTAGTATACCTACGCTTCTTACCCAAAATACGAGTAGAATAAAAAATCACTTATGTCGCTTTTTTAATTTACTACCTACTGTTTCTGTTATCGATCATCCGATAGCAAATGGACAGAAGGCAAGAACCTCAGTTAACTGTACTTCAAGCAAACTCTTATCCAAGCTATGTTTACACTTACTCAATATTCCACGTAAGAAACCACACACGCTAGAACCGGTCAATACGGTTCATTCTAACTTCCACAGATCTTAAGATATTCCATTTCAATTAGCCCTACAGCATTTCCATTAATTGATAACGCTACCACAAGCCAGAACACGACTGAGGTCCCGACAGTGGAGCGAGCCAATCATAATTGTAAAGGTAGCCGCAGAGCAATCAACGTTGTAACAAGCCTTAGGAAGCCAGCGTCTTGTAAATAAGGCAGAACTTGTAGTCATATACATAGCTGACCATCCCCGGTAGCCGTGTACTGAGGTTGTAAGATTGTACCCGCTGGTTTGTTAAAGCCTGTGAAATAGAGCAACGAAGCTCTTGCTACTGTTTTTTTCCGACTTTTTGTGATTATGGCGTCTTACAAGCATGTCATTGGTGGATCAACGACACATTAGTCACGCGCTGCTTCGGCAATGATGTTCTTCAGACATAAAGAAGGAATCCACAAAATACGCGACTCCGTGTGGTATCAGTGACGCAATAACTAATTCAAGTTTATTTGACAACACTCTCGAAAAGACAAAGTAGACAACGTGATGTGATAGATAAAGTAACTCAGTTGCGCGAAAAAGAAAATCCTACAATCTTGGCAGGCTAAGCCAAGCTCTACCATTTATTCTGTGACCCAGCTAGAATAAGCAAACTTTATATCCTTACTTAGCGTAGTTTTCCTTACACTGTGGCGGAATAACTAGTATTCCCTCCCGCTGGATATTGTGGGTAAACCGCGTTCTGTTGTTACAGGTAACTGCTTCCGGGGTGGGCGTCATACAGACGTGATTACAGGTGTGAGAAAGGTATGCTATGCTCATGGATGTGGTATGAAAACTATTCTAATATAGCCGCATGAGATATGGAAACATTCCTACTACTTTGACTACATTGTAGTGAGTTTTCAGTTTTGAACTTTGTTTTTCTTTGCAATTGAGTAACGAGACGAGCAAATCGCCTGATGTGTAGACTTAAACCTAAATACAAGTGAACGAGACAAAATTATGTGTAACTCCATTTTATTTTGGTTATTCTTTGAGTCCATAGAACAGATTGGAGCATATATCCACTTACGGTAAGTACTTCGTAATCTAGTGCTGTAATAATAGTGTAAGTTAGGTACCTCCTTGGTCAAGTTCTCAAGTTAATTTCTAGTTACTGCCAGGGTTTGCCATTACGGTCTATTACGGAGCTTGTAATAAATTGCAATTAGCAACTTTATTAGCGATGTGTGGGGAATCCACACTAACTTTGGCCCTTACTTCAGTAGGTACCTACGTAAATAAGTGTGTGTGTGTGTGTACGTGACTTGCATAACATTTAATAGTATAGATTTTTTTTGTAGATTATGATATTATGTATTATCGTAGATTTAAGTAGGCACCTATTCATGTAAAACCACACCTCGTAATGTTACCCCAACTTCAGATATTAATTACAAAATCTAAGAATTTAAAATCAAGAACTAAAAGATTACCTACGGACATAGGTACATACCTACTTATCTAGTTACCTACGTAATGTAAAAATATAGAAAGAAAATATATAAAAGTGGTTAGCGTTTGTCTGATGCAGTCTGCAGATGAAGTCGATATTATTTCCAGTTTTTAGGTTTTTCGTTGTAAAAAAAAATCTCATGAGGTCTACTCACTCTCATCATTAAAATATAGCTGAACCTATCAGAGAGTGCTCACTGTTATTAGGAGCTTATTTTCTTACTAGCTGCGCCCCGCGGTTTCACCCGCGTTTTCCGGAATAAAAAGAAGCCTATTAATCCAAACCATGAACGACCTTCAATCCAAAAATAATGTAAATCCGTTCAGCAGTTTCAGCGTTCATTAGTAACAAACATATATACTTTCCTTATCCTTTATAATATTAGTAAGATTTTATTACCGCATCCAACCAATACCTGGCTCCGTTCTATCCCGTCAGTAGGTAATACTAACTAATTGAGTGCAACCTCAGTTACGCGGAATTACTTAGTTCAGTGAGGTTTTACGACGAAATTTACTGCTAAACGAAAATATATGTATTAAACAAGTTCAACTCTAAAACACTAAAGACCTTTTCAGGCGGCTTCTATGCATTGATCAAAGCAACTTTCGTTTTACGACTTTCGGAAATTTACAAATATATCATCTGTTCCATACGTTTTGTCCTAGGTCAATGATCTTTTTTTATGGAACAGCTGATTTCTTTGTGAATTTTCGAAAGTCGTAGGGCATTAGTTGTTTGGTTCTAGTCATCAGGCTGCTTGTGGAAGGTCCTCAGAGTTTTGAGGTTAAATGCCTTGTACGGTGCATAATTATATATTACTACTATTACCGTGTTTGTAGATCTATAATTAGAGCAAAACAGTAAGTATGCCATTTAAGGGCCATACGAGTAAGTAGGTACGGGCTGGAAACTACTTCACCGACAAAACCAAAGCTCTTGATTAGTATTGGTATGTAGTAATTGCAACTTTAGGTTCTATTTACGTACCCGGAACAATTATATGACTATACCAGCTTTGTCTGTTATCTGTTGTCGGCTAACTAACTAAGAAATTTAACTTGTTTAAACTGGGTGCTTTTTTAGACTAAAAAAGAAAATTTAAGGTGTGGTAGTTGCATAAACTTAGTAAAAAATCAATGGCATGGTTACTTTGCAGGCTTTTAAGCAAGAAATGAATTGATTTGTATGGATTTTTTCATGTAATAAAAGATTTCGGGAACTGAATAATTTTGCAAGATTTATAAATATGCTTTTCGATGAAAACCCTTAATTTTCATTTCAATTAAAAACATAATCCGGTATATTTTACTTTAATGACAAACTGGTTTCTAAAATAGTAGAAACTTGTAAATACATCTCTGCTATGGAATGAAATTAAAATGTGTGCTACGGTTGCAAGGTATTATTTACTATCTAACTAAGCAATTACAGCACCCATAATCTTCCACGTTCTTCTAATTTCACGTTTCCACGTTGCTAATTTCTATAGAGAGAACTGAGAGAACATATTAATTCACGGGATCGCGTGCTGCGGCGGCTCTAACGACTCTAGCGTGATCAGGCCGCATCGGCCTTATCTAATGCTTTGAGATCGCTTTTTTCATAACTATAATAATCCGATATATAGGTCAGAGGACCTGGGGGGTTTAGTGGTTATTATTGTGATTAGGACTGTTTATTTGGGTCCGAACAGCTATAGCAGGGCGCAGTAGGGCGGTGCCGGTGTTGAGTTCATTCGCCTGAAGGAAACGTTTGTACGGTTAGAAGTGGATTTATTTTATGTAACAAATTATAAACAAGCAGACACCTCGCTTAGTGGTTAGTGAATATTCTTGTTATACTCGTATCATACGAGTACGTATGCTGCAACAATGGTATTTCAGTTAGCTGCTTTAGTTTTAGAATAAGAATTATTTTTAATCAATTGAGTGAAATTCAAATCGCTCACCTGTGTGGTTGTCACCTTAAAATTATAAGTATCAGTAAAAGTTATGCAATGGAAATTCGTAAATAGCAGCGGAATTTTTTATCACCTGAAAAAGATATTCCGCGAATTAAGCGGCATAGTATTAATTATCAAGGACCTTTGTGCTGTCATCACTGATAACATTCTTTGAGAATTTAGGCGATTATCGCAGCCTTTTAAATCGTAATCCTTTTAAGCCGGAAGAATTCCAATGGATTAGGTACGGCCAACTTATCTCTTAGAATTGGCCAACTGGTGATACTAAAATTTTCTACTGATAGCTCTCAGTTTTATGCAGAAAATACGTTGCTGGCTCCATCATACAACTCCACAGAAGAATTTGTCACACTTGAATAAGTACCTACCTAGAATAGAAATACGTAGGCACTTTGAAATTAAACGAAGTGGAATTCCATCTCCGTAATAAAATTTCAGGAATAAATTAAGGAAATATTAAAATTTGGACTGTTTTATGCACCTACTCGTTTATTGCCCATAACTCTTTTAGCTATAAAACTTTTGATGTCTAGTCATGTGCAGTTTTGAATAGCACCTTTGTATTTTTGCCTGTTGTGATAATTTCATTGCTTTCCCAGGTGTCATGGTGTTTTATTGCTTGTTTCATGGTTTATGGAGGCGTAGGTTCATAGACTCAACTTTACGGTGTCGATGTGAACCCAGACCGAACTATAGTAGGTGTGAAATATTTGCTGTTTCGTGTGGGCAGATGATTTACTGGTTGAGCTTTTATTGATAGAGTTTGAGTTGAATTTAATTTTCTGTCATAACAGCTGAGACACTAATCAAAATGTTGAATATTTTTCAGAAGTCTAAAATATGTTTTAGCAATATAAAATGTAAGGAACTATTAATTTACGAGATAGTCGACAGTTTCTGCAAATTGAAACTAAAATCACAGAGATCTCCTAGTTTAATTCAGACTCATTTAAACGTGAATAAATTAAAACAAAATTTAATCGTATCTATTAAGCCCAAAGTCGGGGCACATAATAAGAGATAAAAAGGTGAAATGGACTAAACTTGTAACTGAATGGTACCCCAAGAAAGCAGAAGAAATCGAGGTAGACAAAATAAAAGATGGGAGTATGATGTTAAAAAGTAGCCCAGCATGGAGCCAGGTTGCGAAGGACAGAGAAAGATGGAAGTCTTTAGAGGAGGCCTTTGTCGAAAGACAAGCTGTATAAGAGATAAACCGATTGCCGATTAATTAATTAATTAAGGTAAATTTAATGTACGAGCAATACTTAGTTTTTCAAATACATATGTAATTGTATAACATTGATTTTTATTTATTTTATTAAGCCCAAGCACGTTTGGTTTTTGAGATCTTTCACACGAAACCGTCTATACGAGTATTTCTAAAAGCGATCCCACAAAGCTCCAGTTATCATATCAGCATAACATAGTACGCTTACTAAAGTGCACAACCGTGTCGCTGGCCTAATTTTTATCCGAGTGTGGCAAAGGCAGTCCCTCTCAGAGCAAACAGCCTAAACGGGGCGTCAGTTGGGCGGGGAACGCGAAATTGTCGTCAAATCACTGCTTCCGGCGCGGTGATTGCATCCGCTCCCGTGTTTGCTTTCCCGAATCGATTAGACTTTCAGCCGATACGTATGAATTAAGAGTAGTTTTGGAAACGTTTAATTGACTGATTGGTTTTGTTTCGATATGTTTGATTGAAAAGTTACGTTTAGTGGATTTTTTGTTAGTAACAAAAATAAACTACTTTATCGGCCTATGACTGTCTTGGTGATATACCCAACTGATTAAGTAATTAGATTGCATTATATTTCTTTTCTTTTACTAAATATCTCAAGGCTACTCAAAAATAAAATAAACTTATGCTACCAACAGATTTCGGGGCACAACCTTCACTCACCTTTAGGTGCTCTTCTTGTTCTTCACTTTAAAAAGAAAAATATCCAATGCTATCCGAAGATCCGACTCCACTTCAAGTTAAAATATAGCCCCGAATTTCCACGCGACGATCCCAAGGTCCAAGATCTCAGATACTGGGAGGGTGCTCGCAACTTGCGACCGCCACTCTAAAATGTAAATTCGAGGGTCTAAAGCCAACGCTCGATAAGCAGCTGGAAGGACCATTCAGATGTTTTAAAATACCGAAGGAGGCTCCGAGGATTCAGATATTTACAAGTACCTGTATCTGTTTTCGAGAGAAATAACTTTTCATATATTTCCCTGGTGGAAATAGCAAGGTTTACGTGCAAAGTGGTTTGAATTTGCCAACCGAGGAGAGAGACTAAGTGATATGCATTGGGGAGGCCAACGTCTAGTCTGGAGTCTTGTGAGCTAGTTATGGTTATGATGTCAGTAAAATGCAAATTTAAACGCTACTTTATTTCCAACGTTTTTCCTGATTTTTCAATTTCATCGTCACTTTATTTGAGATTTAAGAGTGCATTTTGTAAATTGTCACAGATTTTTAGTGCGTGTTTATATCACTGTCACTTAAAATCAAAGGTGTGGTCGAATGCCTAACCTGTCAACCATATAAAAGATTCTTTCATTAACTATGAAACAACTATGGCTTCGAAACCGATAAACAACCTTAGTAGGTACGCCAGAGTACTCCGATACTGACTTTCATGGCGTTTAAATTAACTTTAACTGCCATCCCACCACCTCAACTTTGGTCCCATCCGCTGTACTTCACAGTACCGCTATTGCAAATAGGTATAAATCCCGGAGAAGTTGGCCAGGAACATAAACCATACGTCCGGGTCCGGGGTGTGAACTGTGAAGCAAGTTTCTGGGGTAACAGTAACAGCTGAGCGTGTACAAGCTGTTCTGTTATAAAACGCGTAGTTTATCTCACTTGCTTAGGGGTCGTCCATTAAACACGTGATGGTTTTAGCAACTTTTTCATCCCGCCTCACCCTTGGTGACACGTAATGAGGTTATAAATTACTCCCCCCCCCCCCCCCCGCCAATAATACATGTATTTTTTATGTACAAATTATTAAACAAAAGAATGAAAAAATAAATACACGTGATTTGTAACTTTAACCCCCAATGTGATATTTTGTGAGGACTTTCGGACCCCCTCCCCTTCCCCTTTTCGAACCTCAGGTGATTAATGGACGATCCCTTACCTGGCCTAGATGTTTGTACGAAAACATGACTAGCTTAGCTCTGATCCAAAGATTAGTCTTTAGTTGAAATGCTAGTCTAAAATATATGATAATATTGGTGTTCAAGTGTTTATTACTTTGTGTAGTCGTCAGAAGATTCGATGTCAATTATTTTACGTATAGACTGGGTTATTAATTCAAGGCCAAGGTCAAATTTGGTACGTAAAGCAAATAAATAAAAAATATTATTTACCTACTCGCTTATTGGCTGATTATATTTTCTGAGTATATATAGACCTTTCTTCTTTTACGCCAATCGCCATTAAACTAATATTGGCCGGTAGCTCTACGACTTTCCAATCAAAACTTAACCAAGTCACCTGATTTATCGACGCATAAACCGCTCGAATAACGATTTTCTATTTAGTTCAAATTCTAAATAGATTTCCACAAACCCATAAAATACTGCCTGCATTAAATAGGTAAATAGAAGAACTTGTATTGGTTGATTTTATTGATTATATAAATCTGCTATGATATCGTTTTCGATGTTGAATCTACAGCCATTAGATGCTATCACAGCGAAGACATGACTCGCTATAACTATTGGTACAGTTAGCCAGCGAGAGTTTGACAATGGACATAGAATAAAGAAAAGTGCATGGTACAGATAGGACAAACAACGCCGTCATCGATACTATTCATTTGTTTGTTTCATTCTAGTTATGTCTACTTAGAACAGTTCACTAGTGGCCCCAATTTTTGTGGGAGTGCGCGTCTGGACACTTAGAAGCGTTGGTCACCTTCTCAATAGATTACAACAATTGTTGCAGATATATTATAAATAAAATTAATGCCTGACATGAACATAGAGGCATCAAGATGGAGAAAGATAGCGCCTCTTAGTATCGGACGCCTAGATAACTACAATTTGGGTCGCTGCGTGTACAAAGATAGTTACTTTGTCATTATTTTTTTATTCCTATTTAATTTCAACAAGAACATTATTTTTACAAAACAAAAACCGACTTCAAAAGACCGACTATTGAGTTATTCATCTATTTGTCGCGCACGTACTTAATGCAAATTTAAGACTTATATAATAATATGGTTTTCTCATGGATACCATTAGACTAAATTGAAATGGGACCAAATGGGAAGCGTCAGCTTTCTAATAAAAAAAGAATCATCAAAATCGATTCAAAAGTCAAAAGTTATGAGGTAACATAAAGAGGAACAACACGAAAAAAACAACTAAATAATTTGAAATGCATTGTAATCTAAAAATACACGTTTACTTTTAACTAATTTTCTGAGGTAACAAACATAAAAAAAAACATGCAGTCGAATTGATAACCTCCTCCTTTTTTGAAGTCGGTTAAAAACGTACCTAAAGATGCATGCAACTGCGTAATACAAAACAATAGAAAATATTATTAAGATTTTCTGTTCCTAGTTTACAAGAGACGCTTCTGTGCCGTATTTGTTTATCTAATCTGTGAGTAGGTCCAGCGTCCCGTTATATCGGATCGGAACAGTGGTATCCGGAGATCATCACGCCTCGCCGCAAGGTCGCGGTACTTCTACGGTAATAGTAGTAATAACTGGTAACGGTGGAATCAATAGTACACATCTATACTACTACGTCATGATAAATTACTATACACTGACATCTAATTAGGTACAACGACTGATTGGTCTCCTTTTTTTTGCAGGGATTTGTAATAATGAGATTAGCAGTCTTCCCTTAGATGTCAGTGTCTGAGATCTGATCGTTTTTTTGACGATATATTTACTTTGGTTTATAATTTTATAGATGACTAAAAATACCTGAATCCTTTTTTTTTTTTTTACTATATTGTGATATCAAACGGTGGAATGGGAAAGCCTAATGATATGATTTTTCGATTCAAACTTTTTGTATTTATCTACCCAATTTAGATTATTGTAATGCTAATATTATCATGCTACAAATATAATATGTTATGTAATCTATGTAATATATATTTACATGAATAAAATATATCAATGATCACATTAATATCTAACCTCTATAAATTAAACGTAACTGTGGGACAATGGCCTCAGGAGAACAACGTTCGTTCGTTTTGCAGTGGACTTTAGAGCCCAATTAATGTTTGATTATGAATACACACACATATTATAATTTATTTAATAAGACCTAAAATACAATTTTGTTTTATTTAAATACGTTTTATTATAACTACCCGGGACTATTCATGTAAACAAAATGTGTTCAAAATCAGATTAGTTTTCATAGTAAAATGTTTAGTACGTTTACTTTTATAATCTCTTTGTAAAAAAGCTTTCAAAGCTTTCACTAATTAAGTTTCGCTAGAAACCGAGCGATTTCACGATTGATCAAAAAGTAAAACTTGTTCAAAAGCTCCTTTAAGTTTAGCATACCCTTTCCACCTAACCCAGTACCCAGAGTACCCACCCAGTACATACGAGGTACTAACAATACATGCTAGATACATATGTAAGTAAGTCTCCGCGTGCTTGCGGTTTTAAAGTACGAATATTCTACACACGGCCGCCGAATACCTTCGTTTGAGCAAGCAAAACCTAAACAAACAAACCGTTTGAATTGTTCGTTCATTTGCACATTAAAATTTGTTATGGAATAATGGTCGCGTAATTGCCTATTATTTTGTTGGTTTTTTTCCAAACCTGTAGAATACTGCAGTATAAAATGTATGTATTTACTTATGTGGACTTGTATGAGAAAATGTTAAATTGGGTAACATTACCCGGTTCACCTAAATAGACATCTGGTAAAAACCATTTCTTGATAAAATAAAAATAATCACTTAAAAATAAAACACTAAGCGCTTATAACTACACAGTAATAAAAAATCTTTAGATGTAATTGAATAATTAAGTAAAAAAATATACGAGACTGTTTTAAAAAGTACATGGTGTTATGTCCTTGGGGTTTATTTATGTGTATAGTCTATTTCAAATAGAGAGCGAAAAACGGACATTGACCTTTTAGTGTTGCGCAGGGAAGACCAACCTTCTTTGCATCAATAAATTGTTTTAATAGTTAACAACTATTTTGTCACTATCAAAATTCAGGTTTTCAGTTTTTACCTAACAATTATCATTACATTACTATTATCACTATTTAACTCAAAACTGTAGATCAAGTTTTTCGTGTAACTATCTACCTACACATTAGTAAATTAATCATCTGACATTGGCAGGTGTAATTAGTTTAAGATTTAAGTGTGTGCCAAATAAACTATTTATAATTATTATTACCTATTTATAGGAAACGATTATGAAAATAAAATCAAACGAATAAAAAAATTACATTATATTAAATCTGAATCAGAATTACTATCGTCTGACGAGCTGCTGTCTGATGTTTCGCCTGTTACGTTTATGATAAATGAATCCACAGTTTTATCCACTTCCTGGTCTAATGAGGCTAATTTTTCTTCTTCTTTTTTTACATGGCTTATACAGTTTTGCCATTTTTCGGGGGTAATGTGGCTTAGCGCTTCATGGAGTAGCTTTTTTACATCCGCTAACTTGAATGTTGTATTTTTTCTTGATACGTATCCCTTGACATCTGCCCATATTAATTCAATAGGGTTAAATTCACAGTGGTATGGAGGTAATCTCAATACCTCCACACCAACTGCTTTAGCCATTTCGTCAATGACGTAACGCTCGTGATGTTTTTTTATATTTTTTACTTTTTCCAACAACTCTACTTTTGTTTCCTTTTCTTCGTATGAAATTTTTTTCGCCGACAGCCATGTTTGAATTTCATTTTTTTTCCAACTTGTTACTGGTACTTTCTCCTGGCGTCTTGAGTGGTAGCTGGCATTGTCCATTACTACAACAGCATTTGACTCCAGTCTCGGAAGCATTTTTTCAAACCACTGTTCAAATTTGGTTGCGTTCATTGACTCATGGTAGTCTCCTGTGTTTTTGCATTCAAACACAAGTTCGGACTCTGGGACAAATCCTTTGTCACTTCCTATGTGCAGCACAATTAACCGGTTTCCTTTCGAAACAGGGTTTTTAGCACCGGTGGACAGACCCTCCAAAAAAGCTTGTTTACGAGACTGTATAGTCGTGTCTTCCCAAACTTTACTTACAGTGTGTCCTGAAAAAAAAAAACCTATGTCAATTTTTCGTTTAACAAACAACATCACAATCATGTCAGATTAATGCCAATCGTTGTTTAAAGTCGACAGTAAAATAAATTCAAGTAAATACATTCAACAGGAAAATTATAGAATCGTTATTAATTTGTAAACAAAAAAATATGTACCTGCATTGACCCACGTTTCGTCCAAATAATATATCGGTCTTTGTTCTTTTCTAAACTTCATAATTGTTTTCAAGTACTTTATGCGCCACAATACAATATCGTGTCTCTCGATTAAGGCACTGTTTCTTTTTCTTTTAAGATATTTGAATTTCAAATGTTTTAATAACCGCCACAGCGCCGTACGGCTAATATTTGGCAGCATTTCGTCAGAATTAACTGCTTCCAAAATTTTATTTAATGTCGGGACCTCGCTGTTCAAATAAAATTCATGAACTTTTTTTCTAATGCATGACTTGTCAAACTCGTCAATCTTTTCAATTATATTCGGACCACGTTTTGGTGATGCAGGCGGCCTTATTGTATCCATTTCTTTATATTCTTTTAAAACACGATATACAGTTGCCTTGTTTATTCCCAGAATATCGGCAGTCTTTATTTTCATTTCCGTTTTGGACATATATTTGTCTGAAGGACACGTCTCTTTCACATATTTATAGACGTTAATTGTCATCATTTTTTCATTTTCCGACAGATGAGATAACTTGCGCTTCTTTCTAGGTGAGTTAAAACTTTTAAACGGTCTTGATGACGAGGAAGACGACTCCGATGATTCCATTATCACTCACAAACAAAAAACAACACAAAACAAATATATGTCCTAACAAAAACAGATATAACTAATTTAACTCAACAAAAAATAACAATTAACAACCAAACATTCAAATAGCACACTAAAACAATCCGAATCCAAGCGTATTCCAGAGCGGAATGTGGCCCCAGCCATATCTTACCGAAAAATGTCAAAACAGGTTTGCAATATCTGATGGACCTTGTCGCTCGCCTCGCCCGGTACCACGAAACACGGTAAATGCGTAAGCGACAGGGAAACGATACATAAATGTATGGATAACGATACGCATCGTTTGTTTTCGGTGCTCTCGTGGTACCGTGGCGTGAACGTACGTTTTTCGCTCTCTAGTTGAAATAGACTATAGGTAGATGTATTGTTTTTAGTGTTCAATGAATACCTTACCTACTGTTCAAATTCTATACCATTCATTTCATTTTGCAGTAAGTTTTTTTTTTGTAATAGTTTGTCTTGAAACCGAATTATTAAGTAAGTGCTTAGATACTTGAATAAGTAAGAGTTAGCCAAATCGTTACATGAGACCAAATTAGTTAATTACATAATTTCTTAGAGTAATAACAGTATATCCGATTGATAATAGCATATAATTATTTTAATCTAATGCAAAATGTCGATCATTCGTAACAGTTTAAATAAAGCCATATTCTCACGGTCCCAGTCTAGAGTTAAACGTTATTACTTATTATAATGCGATTCACGGTAACTAGGAATTCTAAGAAAGAAAAATACTAAGGTCTCAAATCAATAAAGTGTAGGATAATTATGGTAGGTATGTCGCATTTCCCTTATAAGCTTTAAGCTGGTTGGCGAATCCACCTTATTCTAGGAACTAATTTATCTTTAGAAGCTAATTAAATTAATTAGATTTGCAGATATATTCCCAACATCCCCTTCGACAAGGCTTAATGGAGTCGTTGGGAACTAAAGTTACGACTCTAACGAATCTAGATTTTTACCTAAGCCTCATTATAAGTGTTAGTGCTATCATCATCATCATCAGCCCGTTATCGCCCACAGCTGAGCGTAGGCCTCTCTTCTTGTACGTCACTCATCTCGGTCCTGTGCCAATCTTGTCCACGTGCTATAGTGCTACAGTTGCAGAAAAAAATTGTTCAAGTTACCTTCATCTAAAAATAAAAAGTAGCATAGAAATTGTAGTAGATACATATATACTAATCAGAAAAGTTAATCCTTGGTCTTATATAATAGGAAAATGAGTTTACACCATGGTTTCCTTAGATAATTTCCCGCTCTTTCTATTATGTCTAATGAATTCCAGTAGATATAATTTTGAACAAGTTTAATCGCTTAGGCATAAAAGATTTGAAAGATAAATATTAATTGATATTAACTAATAACAATCAGCTACATAATCGATTCAAATTCTTTTCCGTGTTTCTTCAAGACAAGACTTTCTGTCTATCAATTCATTTTCGATTCTCAGCTTTCCACCGTCACAAATTCATATCCACATGCCATATTTACATACTGTGCTCACGGTTAGCACGACTCATCACTTTTCCTCGACGAAAATGCAAAACATAAAGAAAGTGCACGCATCAATGAATAGGGGAAATAAATCAAGATAACCGGACGTAGAACAACACGAACGTTTATACGAATAAACACCGGTTTACTAAACTCGAGTTGTTTTTATTTGTCGGTCACACGAATGTTTATAAAAACACACAAAACACTAATTACTAGCAATTTCATATTCAACTTCCTTCGCTTCCTATAGTAGACCTCACACGAGTGAGTACCAAAGTTACTCCGTAGTTCGTAGCCAATGTTTGTTTTTCACATGCCAGCGCCAATAGTTTCATCAAACACGAAATGAAAGTAGGTGACTAAAACAAAAGCTTTTCTGTTTCCAGGAGTAGTTTCTCATAGTAATATTTTGTTAACCATAATTTTCCATTTCATTATCAATTGAAAATATTGGAATAGTTTGTGCTGGAGTGTAGTGGTTTGTCGGAATCGTTCGGTCACCGCGGCGCGGCATTCCGGTCCTCGATTCATTCGTTCACTTCACTAGTCGTGGGTGATAACCGCTTGCCGGCGGTCGCGTTGTGTGTCGCGTTATTTTCCCGCGATCTCGATTCGAATCCGAATAAAATATAACAAAACGAATAAAAACCCGAATAGGATTTGTGCAAAAGTGTGTAATTGAAGTGGATTTGTTGTGTTTCGATTTTCACCCGTTTAGTTGAATGTGTGTGTGAAAAACGAGTTTTATTTTTTTCTGTGCTTAAATCTAACTTGGATTTTCTTTGGCGTAGTTTTTATGGTAAGTCAAATCAAAGGTTAATTGGGTCAGTTGTAGAATACCTACCTACATGCAGGTAGATGGACATAATAGTGTGGAAATAAGTGCTCAAACCAGTTTGTGATATTTATTCACTGCACAATTGTTTTTTAATCTATTCAGATAAATACACATAAGCTGATCGGCTCTTTCCAAAACTTGGACTCTATTTCAAACGTGCTGTGGGTTCAAAATCGTATACTAAATGAATACTAATCCCTAAGTATGTCAGTCGTATAACCGAGCATCCTGTATATGAACTAAAATTTATTTGCTGCGGTAACGACCTGATTCATACGTACTAGCCTATTTATTTGGGACGTGAAACCTATTGATTTCTTATGTCTGTCACTAAATCTTGTACTTACTTGTTGTGATAGTATTCTTACTGTTCTACTTGTAGTACGAAATAATAAGATTAGTAGTAAGAATAAGAGGGTAGTTTGAAATTATTATATCTGAACATAAATTAAATGCCGCTAATACCGAATACAGTTACAACTGGAATGTAATACAAGATTATTCAATTAAAGCGAGCGTGTTTTTTCTGAAAGATAAGCAATGGGACTACTTTTATATTGACAGCTTTAATGATGTTAATCTTATCAAAAAATGTCTCATATCACCGTCTACGTAAATACAATTTATTTAATACTGTTATGTCGAGTTACAGCACTTCAGAAATACTGTAAAAGATATTTTTTTTGCAATGTTTGACTGCACCTCACCTTAAGGTGTCTATACGATAATAAAACGCGCTTTATGCGATACCCAGATAATAATAAAATTACAGAACAGGATAAAAAGAGGGTTCAAAATTAAATAGGTAGTAGGTATTATGTCAATGGGATTTGATGATCAAGATAGGTACTTCAAAACGGTTTTAAGCTTTGAGACGCCATATTTATCTGAGGTTTTGAAAGATTCATAAAATTAATCTAACAGAACTATTTTGTTATTATAAATTATTTATCGATTGACTTATGTAGTACCTATTAATCTTTTAATTTACGATCCTAGACAACTCATATTACCAAGAACTCATAGAAAAATAATCTAAAGTACTTAGATATAAAAATAATTTCGTTAGATTAACTATTATTTATCTAAGTCCACTACTTATTTATCTATTAGGCGGCGTTCTAATTGGCAATCGCACTGACGTACAATCGCATAGCTTTGTTCGTACGAATTCGCGAACCAACAAACTTTTTTTTTGTCCTATCTTTATATTCCTGCGATCACTTCTGCGATAGCGTTCGCGACGAGATCGCATCATTTGTTCGTGCAAACAATGGCCAACTATGACGCTCCTTTACATCTTCTCAGACTAAGGCCCTTCGTACAAACTGCGCTACGCAAATCATAGACACTATGTTATAAACTTATATCGCGAAGATCGAGTAGCAAAATGAATAAAATGTTGGCGACGCGTGCTTGTGAGTTGTGAACAGTTTCCTCGTAGCTTGAACTATTTCTGAGAAAATCGCGAAAAACCCGTTTTTGCACGTATGGGATCGATAAGGACTTTTTAGGTTTCATTTATGATGGTGTTCTGAACAATCCTACCAATTTTCAGCTGGGTGGGAATTAATGTAAGGTCAGATGTCTAAATTTATAATGAATAATCGAAAGTGTGAAATAAACTTAAGTACCTACTCGAATTTTAGAGTAGGAAAATTACGATTGTAAGAGATTCTTGAAAATGTCAGATTAGTCAGACCCTCGAGTTAACAATTCAATGTAAGACCCTCTACTCCAGTTTTTGAACGTATGACATGATAGTACTTAATAATGGTAGTCGATATCTACTAAAAATATTTCAAACCATATACAGGGTTTTTCTTATAGGGTATGCTAAGCCGAAAAGGGATCATAGTACTCATCATTATGAACAACTTTTACTATGGGACAAAAAAATCAGCTGTTCCATATATAAATAAATGTCAGTGACACTCGACAAAATGTATAGAACAGCTGATATTTTTTTTCGTGAACCCTGTATTTCAAACTGCTGTCAGAACTAATCCAAGCGGATTCTGGTTATGGGTTCTTAAACATACAGTCGAATTGATAACCTCCTCCTTTTTTGAAGTCGGTTAAAATATCGATTATCTTATGATTTTTTTATTTCTTTACTATTTTGTTATCAAGCAATTCCTTATCTTTTAGCCTTCATCAATTTATGGTACCAGGATACCTCGTCCAATTAGCAAGACCCTGGGATAATGTTACCTAAGCCCCAATAAGAGGATCACATGAAACTTTGCATAAATCTTAAGGATCCTTGAATCCTGAACTAATTAAAGTTTTCGGGACATGAGAGCTGAGTCCACAAGTAGTGTTTGGCTGGTAACTTTTGTGTAGGTACCAAGACTACCAAGCGCTGTTCCGTCGCAGGGATTTTCGCTAGAATTAATGGCTGTTACGTTTAGGTTTCTTGGAAGAAAGAACGGATAGAATTATACCTTCATATATCTTGTAAACGTGTAGGTAAAAGTTTTTGGCCTGAGTGGACTGGATGAGTTTTCTTCTTTGTTAAATAGTTAATCTATACTGCCTTATTTTATACCTAAGCTCATATTTACTAAAACACTATTATATTTACATTCTCCAAGCATAATTAAGGTCATTAAGGTAATCATACCTTCCTTATTACGATACCTGACGCCTGAAAGCAAAATTTTCTGAGCTTATTGTCCCCAAAGGTCCTTTCTCAGAGTCCAAATACGCATCGCGTCGCGCCCAGAGGATGTCATTACAGCCCTGACTGCGTCTTATCTATCCGGTTATTACTAGCTATCCTCTAATTGTGCGACGTAGGGTTGCCACCCTTGTCAAAACAACGTAGTTGACTACAGAACCAGTGAATATAACAACATTTTTGGAGAAAAAACTTCAAAGATAATTTAACAACCACCTACTTACATACTTTTGTATCTAATAATTGAAATAAAAACGACTACATACCTATTTAATTACGAGTAAACTTGGATGTTTCATTTTCTTTTTATGAAGTCAGTTTACTCTAATACAAAAAGATACAATAATTTCAATTTCTATGAAAACATACTTCGTAAGAAAAACATAATTATGGAATTAACATTATTAGGAAAAGTGGATGGTGGCAACCCTGATTCTAAGGCTGGAAACAGGCCCCAAGATCAGACTAATAATGAGGCATGTTTAGAAAACTACGCAATTGCAATACATGACATTGAAGAGAAGCATGGCGAGGTAAATGATAGCGTATCTGCTCGGTTGTTACACGATGTTACTCGTAATGATAACGTGCACGATGGAAACGTTAATAGAAAACATCAAGGTAACAAACATGAGACGGATGCACTGTAAAAAATACGAAATAAGATAGAAAGAGCGAAAACCAAAGGAAAAATCAAAATATATTTAGGAAGGGAGAAGTAGCTTAGTGGTGAATAAAACAACTAAGTAGACCGAAAATTATAGAAATAAGAAGTGATTTAATTTAATCTATGTATAAACTTCGAAAAGGAAAGGTGAAAGTAAAGAAAGAACAAGGACCAGAATAAAGGGAAATGTCTTAATAAAAGAGGTCAAATCGCGAACGATGACTGATAAAGCCGAATACTGTTTCACCAACAAGAGATAAGCTTTTAATTGCATAAAAACACGACAACACTAACAATCTTATATCAGTACTAGACTTTTACGTAGGGGCGTTCTGTTCTTCTGTTCGTTCTGGTTTTAGGTTTTACTCGTATTTGAAAAAGTTTAAAAAATAATATTAGAAAAATCGCCATCTACTCGTAGCTTCGTTTGTTTTGAACTTAAGCGGGACCACATAGCTGGTTGGTAATTTCTCACTACCTATAACTATACTGACAAAGTATAATATGTGATAGATAATACATATACAATTATACATGTATGTGGTGTAGTAATTCTATTAAAGCCATATATGAAATGCATCTATAGCCAATACTTCTTTTCTTTCTTGTCAACAGTTGACACTAGTTACTAGTGTAACAAACCGACAAGAATCTGTTTTCAGCATGTCGACAATGCTCATTAGTTTTACGACATTACAGAACAAGAAAACTGGAACTAATCGCACTAACTCGGCTATTATAAAATCAGTACTAAGACACATTAGCATTAGGTCGTGTATTCACTGGAAACTAATGTTGCTGCAAAGTTGAATACGTAGGTCTTGTTGCCTGACTTTGAGAATTTATCGTGTCTGGTAGCTTCGAGTATCCGTATTTCATGCGTTTCTATATCGGTAGTTGGCGCGCGATTTAGACCATAATGTCGTCTACTATGATTAGGCTTGCTCGCCTTTATTCATCTGTGAGTACATGGCTTTATCTGACTTTATTCTCATGGCCGGAGCGTATCGCTCACCACCTGGTCGTTACAAACAAACAGCCAAACATTATTTCCTAACTGTACAACAAGCTTTCGAAAGCTGATAATTATTTATGATTAAAATTGCATTAAGTAGCTCAGTTATGCTATTAAACTGTGTCACTGATTAAATGATAGTTGTTAAGGCAATTGTATGTTTTAAGTGATGCCCCTAGACCCTCTGTGTACAGATATGCTTGACCTTTGCAACAGAAGTCATGTCAGTTTCTGATTTGCGGAGCCTGTGTGATGGTTCGGCGTGTGTCTTGTGAAATTTTATTGCATTAACTTTCATAAGAAACTAAGACGCAATGACTTTATAGCGATCCATCAAACTTGCATTAATATATGGCCGTTGCAACATCAGCAGTATGAATATGCAAACTTTAATTAAATCTCTACCTAGAGGATGTTGGTACTTTCAAACATGTCATAACTAATAGCCTACTCGTAGTTATGACCGATTTCATACGCACGGGTGGCGTGCTTGTCAAGTTTACATAATACCATAACTTTAATTGATAAATCTAACAATATACCTATTCGACGATTTTCATTCATTTCGAGCCAGGTTTTATGTTTTGCAACACAAAAGAAATAATACAAAAGAAATCCAAAACATACTCGTACTTCCTATCTTATTTGCAAACCAATCAAAGCAACAACTTCATAAAACAACCGTCCCTCGAGGCAACACACGGTCATTTGTATTAGAATATGCTGTCGGCTTCACGTCACTGTTTCAAAATCGACCGCTCTGACCACCTCGCACGCTCATTCTGATATTGCATGCAACTGGTAACTAAACAGAAACTTCTAGAAAATAACTGTCCATAACCCAAACGGAACTGTCTATAGCTGTTTTCAATTGTACAAATTCAAATAAAAATGGACTGGAACTGTCCATTTTTATTTGAATTTGGAACGACTAGTCCTGCACTTGAGTTTTATATGGTTGGCTAGGTCTATCTTTGAGCTTGTTTCGCGATAGCAAATTGGAGCAGATGAGGCTCTCTTGATTCTTTCGCTTAAAACTATTGGTTCATTGATCTACTAGTAGTAGGAACTTTTTTACAAAGCCGACTTACTCGCAAAGGAAGGCATAAAGAAAGAAATTAAGGCAGATGTCGCGGCACTGTGTAAACCAACTGCATTGGAAACGCGAAACCTGTTAATTGCCTACACGGAAAAAGAACAGCAAAATCTATGGAACAAAACTACAGATTGTAAACACTCAAAAGCTTTTTACCCATCGATAAATAGAAAAGCGACCAACAAACTACTCAAGTTAACCAGGACAGATCTCCGTACAATGATAGGCATTATCACTGGCCACTGTGAGCTAAATTACCACTTACACAAAATTGGAGCTACGGACAGTCCGCTGTGCCGAGGCTGTTTACAAGAGGACGAAACCGTGGAGCACGTGCTGTTGCACTGTGAGGCCACGGAAGATATAAGTGTCAGAGCATTACCTCCGACTTACGTAACCTATGGCTATACTACTATGGGGTTTCGGGGAATTATACACTAGAATCACATACTCAATCGGTTTTATGGAAGCTACTCACAATTTTAATAATATCACAGCACTTCACTTATTCACAATCACAATCAGAGGACAGGCGGCTTAGCCTTTCCCATCTTCCATCTTTTATATCGCCTTCGTATTATCACCGGCACCGCCATCTTGTCGGTGTTCTCACGACTCCCCAGTCGTGAGAGTCACGCACCATCCGTCAGCCAGCCGACAGTGCTGCCACCATCAAGACGTTGGGGGTTGCCATGCTAACATTCGGCCATCCGACCCATAAGTACGTCCTCGTACTTGATTACGCACGAACACTCGTTGCCGCCATTGCACCTGTGGACACTTCACAAATCGCCCACATCTACCAATACCAAGAATAATCTTGATAGATAGATAAACTCTTTATTGTTTACACCGGACATCACAAATAAAAGGATATTTAGACTTAAGAACCAGTGCAAGATCTGGCGACCCCATTGCCAAGAGCGATCTCTTCCAGGCAACCTTAGAAAGGAGGATACATATTGAATTGAAAAATGGGGTGTGCAGTATTAGACAAAAGTGATATGTAAACCTACATAAACTGTATATACTTAGACATACATTCAAAACAAACAACAATTTAATCAATCAGGAAGAATGATCAAAACAATTTTAAATAGGAATAAGCTTATGTTATAAAACTGATCGCGCCAATAAGAAAATAAAATGTGATACAACCTGACACCACAATTTGACTCAATTCGAATGTTTATTACAATCCACTCCCTGTTTGGCACTTGTAACATATCCGTCCCATAAGCCAGAGCACCCGGGTTCGATTCCCGGTCGGGTAGATGTCATAATGATGAATTTAAATATTTGTTCTGGGTCTGGGTGCCAGATGTCCTTGTCCCTGTGCGTGTTCCATGGCATCCCCGACACAGAAGTCATCCTAGAAGGGAGCTATGAGTGTGAAACGTTTATTATTTATCAGTCAGTACGACATCTTCTGGCAATTTGTTCCAGTTATAGACCAGAGTTGTTGTCTTGTATAGGATGTGGTTTGTAGTGTTGGTCTGGGATAGTGTGGGCCATAGCAAGGTTTTATGGCGTCTGCTGTCTTCGACATCTTTGAATGTGAAATGTTTTGTATGTCCGTAAAATTATAGAACCCATTCAGCACTTTAACGGTTTCAATCAGGTCTCCGCCCAACTGCCGCTTCTCGAAGGTTGTGAGATGCAGTGCTTTTAATCTGTCTTCATAGGATTTGTGACATGGAGCATACGGTAGCTTTTTGTTGGGCACTTTTGAGGAGGATCTTTCTCAAAGTAGAGACTGCATACTGGGAACCCATACTTCAACAGTGGTTTTATATCCTATCGGATATATCAATCCTTCGTATCCGTAATAGTAGGTAGTTGTGTCGGAAGATTCAGATTAAGAAATATTTATTGAACTACTGATAAGTACCTTGTAATTCATAAGCTATTGGTTGAAATTGTCAGTTTACCCACATCGGGAATTCAATATGTAACTAACTCGTACACAGTCAAATAATTTTAGTAGTTTTTAAAATAATAATAATTAACGATTTCCAATTCAATTTTAAATTCTATGCATAATATGTCAAATTATTTTAATGAAATGTCAATAGTATATACCTCGTAATATCATGTCAATAATAATTCCTCATTAAATGTCAAATTTTTAATTGTTTACTTAATAATATCATTTCCGTAGATTTATCTCTATTCACAGATTCATTCAAATCATAAAATACGTGATTTAATAGCCACTTCTTCAGATACATTTTGAACTGTTTATGACATGGTATATGTTTCCATAATAGGCATTATTATTATTTGTTTTTTTCAACTTCATTTGATATGACATCGACCACCACTGAAAAGGCATATTGCTATGCTTATATTGACTGAAGATTTTACTGTCAACATTTGCCAGATGTGACTTCCAGTTTAGATTTGCATCCTTCCTCAGATTAAGCACATGGAACCATAATTGCTATTTGCAATTCAAATATCCTTCTGACTCAAAACTAAGATTAGGTAGTTACATTATTTTCGCAATTGCAAGATTGGCTTCATTATCAAAGTTGTATATAATTATGAGTAGATTAGTTTACTATTTATTAGACATTTTAGGCTTAGCATATGCTTTCCTCATAACCCTGTATAATAATGTTTTATTTTGTGAAGTATAAAGATTTGGAATATTTTATGATATTTTCCCCCAAAATGGGGAAATATTTCTAACCAGGCATCATTTCAAGAGTATAGCTGTCGCTTGTGCGGCTACGCTATGGCTCCATCTTTAGGTAATATACCTATCTATGACCTAGAGTTACTCCAAGAAAATCCATATGACTAACTTCGACAAAATGCATTAGACTGATGCTTGGTTGATATATAAACTTGACATCCGTAAACAAGACTAATGATTATGAATAAATTTCAATACTGCAAGGTATAGGCACATCTGTCTATGCTGCTTGCCTATCTTCAAATATATTATACATGATAAACAACAGACACACGTTCCTTGTTTTGTTAAAATCACAGTATTACCAATCTGAAAATGTATTCCGGCACCTTATGCTTCAGTTACGTGATTACTGGGAAAGAGAAAAAAAAAGAAGAAATCTCGATGCTGCGAGCCACCACTTGAAATAAATATCGGCTTCTGTTAACGGCTCACATTATGACCACAAATTGTGCCCCAAAGTGACAGCCATTGCGCCCGATTCGACCCATGCAAGAGCACTATACGATTGATATGTTGAGTCCAGAGAAGAGACAGTTCACCACCTTGCGTACAAAATACACAACAGTTAACAGGTCCTCCAAGCAAGGGTTGTGCAACTGCTGACATCCAAGTCTAGTTGAAGAGACAAGTATATATTATAATTTGGTCGGAGGCAGCATACAATTATTGTTTCCGTACCTGAAAACTCAAACATTAGGTGTACAATTCTGCTAATGCTGAAACTTTCATTCAGTCACTTTTGAGTTTCGATGGTAATTTCCGTCTATAGTGAGAACAAGTAGACCAAAGCACTACTTTAAAAGACATAACGATTTTTAATGGCATGAGTGGTGTAGGACCTCTTAATAGCGCGACAATCTGCAGTAAGAACAAACATTTTTAGAGATAAGTTAGTGTGACAGTACCAAACACACATGTAGGAATCCTTGTATATTATTTGACGCACAAATCATTATTATAATACGAGTATTTGCGTGTGGTACGCAACATGAAGCATGAAATCGCTGAAATATCTACCCTAACATTATAAAAAGAAAAATTTGTGTGTATACTTATATGTAACGATTATACACAAAAACTAATAAACCGATTTAGAAACCACCATTAAAATTTCTTTCACCATTAAAATTCTACATTATCCCTGAGTACCCGAGTATACTTGACATCCGTGCAAAGCCAGGACAGGTCGCTAGTCAATTATAATAGACTTCAGCGCTTCAATGCTCTTATACAAACCCTTTTGTGTCCTCCTTTTAACTGCGTTGTTCTATCAAAGCAAAAAAAAAATTTGATTTCTATTAAGTACTTATTCGGTTCATAGAACAATAAAAAGCTATATGCGTGACCCTTTCAAAGTTTGGGCGTAGCCAAAGTCAGAAAAAAAAATGCGAAGAAAGAAGAAGAAAACCAACTATAACTTTAACCAATCGGCATCCCCTCTGAGCATATTATGTATCTTTGCCTCCATAGCAACTAAAATTTAAAAAAGACTAGAATACTCGCCGTCACGACGAGGAATATGTTTATCGAAATCACCTGAAAATATTTTAAAAACGAACTCGGTACAAGACTCGCTCACGACGGCGCTGGTCAACAAAAGTAAAATTATGTGAAGATCACCGCAGGCACCAAAAACCACAAAAACAACAATCTTGAAACGAAACGTTGATCAAAATAAGACGTGCGAGTGTAGCCCGATGCCGCGCGAGCGTCGCCCGGTGCTGCGCGAGCGTCGTGTTGCGCTGCGCGTGTGTCGCACCGTACTGTGCGGGCGTCCTGTTGCGCTGCGCGTGTGTCGCACCGTACTGTGCGGGCGTCGTTCCGCACTGTGTGAGTATCGCCCGGCGCCGCGCGAGCGCTGCCCGGCGCTGCGCGAGCATTGCCCAGCGCTGCGCGAGCGTTGCCCAGCGCTGCGCGAGCATCGCCTGGCGCTGAGTGTCACCCGGCGCCATGCGAGCGTAACCCGGCACTGCGCGAGCATCGCCCGGCGCTGCGCGAGCGTCGCCCAGTGCTGCGCGAGCATCGCTCTGAGGAGTGTGGGCTGCACGTGTGTCGCACTGTACTGTGCGGGCGTCGTTCCGCACTGTGTGAGTGTCGCCCGGCGCCATCCGAGCGCCACCTGGCGCCGCGCAAGCGTCGCTCCGCGCTGCGCGAGCGTAGACCAGCGCTGCACGAACGTGGCCCAGCTCTGCGCGAGCGTCGCCTCACGCGGCACGAGCGTCGCCTCGCGCTGCACGAGCGTCGTCCGGCGCTGCGCGAGCGTGACTCGGCGCTGCTGCGAGCTTCGGCCGGCGCTGCGCGAGCGTCGCTCTGAGGTGTGTGCGCGTCGCTCTGCGTCCCACGAAGACCACGCTGCGGTGTGTGTGCGTCGCTCTGCGTCCCGCGAAGACCACGCTGCGGTGTGTGTGCGTCGCTCTGCGTCCCGCGAAGACCACGCTGCGGTGTGTGTGCGTCGCTCTGCATCCCGCGAGCGGCGTGGCATGTCGTCGTATCGTTGTTTATATCATCGCAGTGTATCGTAGTATTTCATCGCGGTACAACATCGCAGTATATCGTCGCAGTATATTATCGCAGTATATCATCGCAGTATGTCGCCGTATTGTTGTGAGTGACTACGTTGATTGCTAAATAGTCGTGTTATTAAGGGAGGGAATCTTCGGAGTTTGCCTCTAGCAAACCTAGTTGGCTATAAGTTGAATATAAGGGACAGTTCAAGACTTTCTTTAGACGAGTCCATTGAAACTGAAACATATTTATTTATTTGCGCAGACTAGATTATCCATCTGGCTGTCACTTTAGTAAAACAAACAAATTACAACAAGCTGGCCCATATTAATGCAAACTTTTAAAACAAAAGGTTTAGTTATGAGGGAATTTTACAATCCGATTTGCAAAAATCACGCTTCCACCAAACAATTGTGCGTTATAAGGAAGATCAGCGCCATCTGCTTTGCTTTAACAAGTATCTAGACACGCGGTAGCGTGTCAAGCCAAGTTCAAGTGACAGAACTGGCGAGCAGCACCGTGTGTATATTAAGGGGCGTCTAAACGGGCCATATTTTACGACAATTTGTGGCTGCAATACTGTAGCCGGCAACATTGCTAGCAATACCAGCCACACTATGCAATATTTTAAGGATGGCCCGGCATTATATCCACATATGTTTTGGTATGTCAAAATGTTTTTATGAAATCATGGGTTCTGAATCAAAGGCCATTACTATTGCAGCCATATTGCAACATGTTACCTGCAATTGATTGCTCAGCCATAAAATGCACTAAAATGTTTTTTTGATGGCTGGGCAATATTTGCCAATAATTGCAGACACAAATTGTCGTAAAATATGGCCCGTTTAGACGCCCCTTTACACGAACCATTTGGAGGCACTTTTGACCTCGTTTATTTCTACAACTTTGCTTGTGACGTAGTTTTTCTCTTATTTATTTTGTTTCTAACATTGTTCAAGAGTGACAGTAGCGACAAAATGACAGTGACAGCATGATATAACTTTTAGTTTTTTATTTTAGTAGACGGTAGGTGTAATTCATGCATGTCTTCAAATTTAAAATAATAACATCACTCGATCAGCCATATCGTGACCAAAAATGATTTCTATGCCAAAAAAATATAATTATGAGAGTTGGACAAGTGTTAGGTGATTATGAGCCGACAATTTGTATGCCCACTGGTGTATTTAACCGAAATACTATAAAAAGCTTCCACTGCAAAATTAGTGGAACAAGAAAGACAATATATGTACCTATATCGTCACGAAAAGAACTATAAAAGACAGATAGAGAGAAAACGATTATCTGCGTTTCGTCTCGTTGCGCTGCGTGCGCGTTGCTGTGCGTCAGACAGGTCGCCTTGCGTTGCAGTGCGCCCTCGCTCTGCGCCACCCGAGGGTCGCGTTCAGCTCGGTGCTCAGCGGGACTGAAACGCATATTTTTTTACGCAGACTAACTATTCAGGAGGAGAACTTTTATTCTTTTGGTCTAGTTGTGATCACTTAAAATAGACAAGGTACCCCACATTAGGAAAATAAACTTTGACAAGGCCATGTGGAATGTGAGAAACTGAGAACACAATACATAAATTGTTCGGGCACTATGTTAGGCCCTTTCACATAGTTTGTTTGTAATTGTTTACCCCATATTTTTTTTTTCTTCTTAAATTTTTACAAAAAATAAATAGTAGGTAAGTGAGCGTGGCAGGAACGAATTAGTAGGTTAAAAAAAGAAAGAAAAAAAAACCGCTCCATTTTATCCCGGTTCTGAATTGTCAGAGCATTACCTCCGACTTACGTAACCTATGGCTATACTACTATGGGGTTTCGGGGAATTATACACTAGAATCACATACTCAATCGGTTTTATGGAAGCTACTCACAATTTTAATAATATCACAGCACTTCACTTATTCACAATCACAATCAGAGGACAGGCGGCTTAGCCTTTCCCATCTTCCATCTTTTATATCGCCTTCGTATTATCACCGGCACCGCCATCTTGTCGGTGTTCTCACGACTCCCCAGTCGTGAGAGTCACGCACCATCCGTCAGCCAGCCGACAGTGCTGCCACCATCAAGACGTTGGGGGTTGCCATGCTAACATAAGATCAAGGTCGAGGCTCCTTGAAGAAACCACACAACAAGTCTCAAGTACCACAACACCTGGCGCAATGCAAGTGGAGGAGGTATGCCAGCGACCCCAGGCCGTGCTCCGTTATTTTAGGGAGCTCGGATGGTTGGGGTAAGCTGGCAGTCGGGGGGGCAATGCACAATACACCCCAAGCGGGACGTCGGTGCAGGTCGTATCACCCCCATTTAGAATTAGAATTAGAATTAGTAGGAACTTTATAATTAGTATGATACAATGCCTGCAATCAACAGAATGCGTCTCGGTGTCGCGTCGGCGTCGATGCAATCTCAAAATCGCCGATCGCCGATACAAGCATCGAGTGTGCGTTGGCAGTGCCTGCTCAATATTCTTCCAATGTCCAGTTTTGCAACCGGTCTCGTAATAAAGCTCTGCCTACACAGTCTGCTGCATTATTAAATCAATAGATAAAGTGCACTCGCAACCTGCACTTTGCCGACGCGTCAGCTTTCGCTCAGTGAACTTCTAATGAAGTAATGTGCTAAGGTCTGTGATATTATGCAAGAATATCATCGAGCTATATGAAAATAACATTTATTTTTCTTATTGATTTTTAGAACGAAGTGTTTATTCTTTATCGTCGTATCGATGATCCCATTTTGTTACACCGTGAGCTCTTGTAAGTAATATAGTTACTAAATATTATTTCGCGGTTCACTGGCTCCTCTGTTGAAAATGAACCTGGCAATATAATCCTTTGCAATTTCATTCGAGAGCCACGCTTCATACGGGCTTAAACTCTCGAAACCTCACAGAGTTGCCAGCCGCTTCGTGGTTTCCAACCAAACAATTAGGGTTCCCCGTCGATGAGGCGGTTTGAGCAAACCCTCGGGAACCGTCGGAAGTGTTTGCAATCGATACCCAAACGAGCACTGCCAGAATACGCCCCTGACGGAACGGTACCATCGCGTGCAGTTTGATTCGTAATGACCACTATAAAAATATTCGTGAAGTAATCAATACTGAAATTAGTGTGTCGGCGATGACAAAGAAATGTAGGCGAAGTTTTTTTGTTCGGTGACGTAGACGCGACCGACTAGTGTGGGTATAGTTGATACGGTTTTTTGGTTCCCCCGCCCACCACTATTCTCGCCCTGCCACTAATGAGCCCGCGCCTGTGAGATATAATAGCCTCAGAAGATTAATTAAAAAACGAGTATTTTTTTTATTTTTTTATCAAGGCAGTTTGGTCAAACACGAGATATTTGGTGCATAAAGAAATAGGTATATCATTTCGGTACTCAAAACTATAAGAATACTCGTAGGCTACTTTTCTGAACAAGTGTACTTCTTCTGTTGACCAGGCTCGGCTGTAACCCGATCCGAGCACCGTTCGTTAGCGACGAATTAGCACAAACGTGTACAATTCCGTCTGCTTACTGTTTAACAGGGCTGCCAGGCTTTCTTTCGAATCACACCCTAACTATTTCACGGTAGAATTAAACTGCGGAAATATACTGAAACTTTAATAATAGGCGACATAAAATAAAGCCACTATTTTATTCAGGAGACAAAAGTCTCTTGTGGATCATATAACACGTAAAAGTATATCAAATAAACTGCCTCTACTGTGTGAGATGCAGTGAAAACGTTTTCAATTACCAAAGGTGGCAACTGGCAACCCTTCCGTTGACAGTTCAGTTTGATAGCTGGCAACAGTGATGGGGAAACGGGCATATTTGATTACAATGTAACTCAATATGGTGCGAGAGACGTTGGCAAAAGGCAAAACGTAGTAGCAGGTCCGTTAAATTTAAATGGAAACTGTTAAATGGAAAGCTAACTGAAGGGACGAAGTTTAAGTGTCGAATCATATACATATCTAAAATATTGAATTACTTTGGATTAAGCTATTAAAATAACAATGGTTAACGTAATAGGCTAATAGGTATATAATATGTAAAATCTATAAAAGCATCACATATACATACCTATTTATATACTTACCTATAACTTATGAATTCAGAATACTCTACTACGCTATAACACTTAAAATTCTTGAATATTTATGAGGAATTACCAAACAAAACAAATTGTAAAATAGTAGAGCATATTTCTGAATAATGAAATGCAAATTAACAAAATTCTTTAAAAATGTTATTCATGTCGAGTTGTTATCCCAAATATGTTATTGAATAGAAGAACTGAATTGTTTGCTTTCATTTTAGTCTAACATAATTTTCAAGTAAAAGTATTTTTCTACTGACTAGCCAACGTTTACATTAGCAAATGACAATTTCATTTTAAAAATAAAGCTGTTTTATTGATTCGTTACGAAGCTGTCTGTCTGTCTGAACACGTTTAAATACTCTCCAAACAAACTCACTCCACAATACCTTCACGACCAGCAGTTTAATCACAAAACTCAATAAAACCTATTTACCGAGCGCATTCCTTTCGTCAAGCGCACCGTAAATATTCGAGTCGATAGCATCGGATCTGGTTACTGGTATCAAATATTGAGTTCAGCTCTTATAAGTAGAAAGTATAGTGGCCTAGAAATGAGTTCGCGTTATCGTAAGTGAAATGTACTCAATCAACCGTCGATGTAAGTACTTGGTTCACACCGGAGCGCGGCAACGAGAGATGTGGCGCGAGAGAAGCGGTGGTCGCTTCACTCGCTTCACTGGTATAATAGAAGCTGTCTGTTACTTACATTACAAGCTGATCGATACTTACGTGTAAATTAACCCAAACAAGCTTTATTTCGCAACAGATGTATGGTATAGAACAACTATACTATAGAATTATTCCACTCAACCTCAATTTGCTCTACCCAAAATTTTGTGGTCTACTTTTTCCACTAATCAGTTTCGCTAAAGCAAATTTCACTCGCCCAAAGACTAAAGTTAGCAATCTATCACTAACCACTCATTGCCTCAATAATAAAAATAAACATAGCTTTACACTTCTGTCTCAGTAAGTACTTGAGGTATAATAGTTAACTACCACGTGGCTAAATACACGTGATTGATTATGAGTAGGTACTAACCAATTCGAAGACAGACATACAAAGGCGGTATGAAACGTGACCTGCTGATTACTGCAGAAAGATAATAGAAAATAGACAAATTGAAACCTGTAACTGAAACCGATTCAAGTTATTAGAATAATGAAAAAGCTATTCCAGAGACTTCTCAGAACGAGTTACTTCCTCGACTTGTAATGGAAATGTTTGCCGATGACGTACCCACTACAAATAAGGTTTTTTACGGTCAGTATCTTTTTTCTAACCCTGACAAAGAGGGCCTTGTAGGAACCGGTATGAAATTAATCTTTGAACAAAAAACGAAGGGCACTTATTACGATACGATACGACTAGGGTCTTTGTCCGGCGTGACGTGGATATAATTAGAAGATAGTATCTGTATTGTATTGCGAATAGGAAACAGTGGAGATTTAATCATTGAACTAACAGTAAGTGCGACCGGCGATTCGTTTTACGGCCGTGAGACAGCCATGACGGCGTTGCTTGAACAGTTTTTATCGAGTTTCTTGGTTGGTTTACGATTTTGTACTGATTTTGGGAGTTTCCGAAATAGTTTTTGTAAAAATTAGCTGCACCCTTCGGTTAAAACCGTTATTCCGCGTCATATTCCTAAGTACAGTTTCGAGCACCAACCTCATAACATGAAATTGTTTGTCTAATTTTAGGCTAATAAGCTCCTATTCTGAAACAGCCTCCAACATCAAAGCTAAAGGCCCTATTATTGCGAGTGAGACATTATCTTGGTCACTGTCGCTCTCATTGCAAATTTCATGAGAGTGAGAGTGACGGAGATAGTCTCGAGCATTCAAGAATGAGCCCTGCTCTCCTTCGACTACAATTTCCATAGAAATAAATCTCGGCTAAACTCAATTTGGAGTCAATCCAAAACCAATTACATTAATGGCTTTGTGGTTTTAATTGGATAATTTGAATTCATAGATTTATGATATGATCAATTGCAGCAATTTTCACGCGCTTCCTACCTCTCCATAATAGGATACTAGGCTTATTCATAAATGTCATATAGCTTACATTGTTGTGCCTACAATCTTACATACAATACAAGCATAAATTAAGCTTTTGTCTCCAACATTTCAAAAGCACGGAGTACGAAAGGTTTTGCGACGGTTTTTAATAAGAACTAGCTGACCCGGCAGACTTCGTACTGCCATATAGTACTTCTCTATGGTACTGCCTAATTAAATATAAACACTGCACAAAACACTATTTACAATTTTATACTTATATAATATATTACAATTATAGGTACGAATTTGTTTCGTGTATCAGTTGACAAAAGCAAACTCATCCATGAAAAAAAAAACACTGACATTGACAGTTTGTTGTTGTTTCAACTTTTTTTAAATTTGATAGGTCAAATCCTTCGAAATTTTAAAACATATGAATGAACTATTCGATTTCGTTTTCTTTTTTTTGTTCTATCTGTGCTCCAACGCACACTGTTTTGATAGATATGATTGAATTTGAACTTTGTACAGAGGTAATAAAGTGCAAATTGACTCTTGGACGTTAAGAACATACCTACATTGCTTAAACAACAGTGAGTGCTTGCAATTCAATATGAACTTTATACAATAGCAATAAAGCTCGTTTTAGTTAGAAAACGTTTGTATGGGAAAAAGAAAAGGGCTGTTTTTAGGGTTTTTCAATATTTCTGAGAGATTTTCTTAACATTTTTTTCCGTAAGAACCTTCTCCTAATAATAACAAATACAATAAAAAAAGAATTAGTGAAATCGGTCCAGCCATTCACGCGTGATGCCCTGACCAAGGAAAACGGGTTTCATTTTTATATACTCGTATATAGATTATAGATTATAGGATACTCGTACATGTGTAAACTGTTTTATTAAGAATTACCTATCTATAGGAAACACGTGTAAATAACATATTAATGGTATATTTATTATAAAGCTTCCTTCAAAAATTGCTTTGAATATATGTTATATTACTTACTTACATTTATCGCTTGGCTATCAAATTTAGCGAAGAGCGCTTATAAAAATATATTATAATAGATGAAGATTTTGTTCTTTCATTTCTCTCTGTACCTTTGTGTAAAGTAAACCAGAATGAGCAGAAATACTTAGCTGTTAATTAAGTCCAGTAGGTTGCCAGCTTCCTCGCATACAAGTCCTCCCACACGGCTTTACCTTCTCATCAACTGGTCCGTTACGACATTTGTATCGTCATTCAAATCGATGACACAACCGTACCGTTCGATTATGTTAATAAAGAAGTTTATTAGTTAAAGTTCATTAGAAATCATAACAAAACGGTTTTAATGAACTCAAGCCTATAAATATAGATAGGTAGTTAAGCCTACGTCTATGTTACTATCGTGTATTCTATGACCACGTGAGTAAAGGGCGCCAAGTTGGTACATTTCATTTTAGCACTTTATTAGCTGCGTAAGTGCGTAAACGCACGCGCACGCTAGTACGTGTAGCTTCCGAACTCGAGTCTCAATCAGGCTCCACACATTTGGAAATTCATTTTAATTTTCTTCTTCTTATTTTCCTATTCCTACGGTATACTAGGTTGGGTCGGCTCTTCTGATTAGCCAGCGCCAGGATGTCTCGTCCTGGATTGTCAGTTTGTTTTGTTAGACCTTCTAAATGATTTGAGTCATTGTCGTCCACCTGGCTGAGCGGTTGGCCCCCTATTCCCCACTATAAAAATAATTGCGCCTTTTTTAATTACTAGTAGAAATAATTAATTCGGAAACTGAGCTTAAAAGTTTTATCGAATATCAAAGGCAAAAGTGACTTAAGTTTAACTAAAGTACCAAACTTTGCGGCTCAAACACCTCGCGAAGTGTGAAAAGAATACAAAAGAGATCCTATAAAAATACTTTTATTTAGCGCAACTTTTCGAGATGCCGCAGTGAATTCCAATACGACTAGAACTTGTTCTTTATTAGTGATCAAAACATCAGATAATAATATAATCAGTAAATTGCCGTAAGAGGAAAATTTCATATTTTTATGCACGAACCTGTGAACTAATGATTTAGAAGCTTTTGCTTTGAACCGATGTTTTTAAACATACATTTTATAAGCTGTTATTTACTTAAACACTAATACATTTGATTATCATTTCTATTTAATATATAAATCATTAGCGTTATTTTTTGCATTATTTGATGGACACGTTGCCCTAAATCAAGGCCGAATATCCGGTTTTTAATTAAACCAATTATTGACCACCTCGGCAGTTCGTTTACAGCACCGACGCTAATCAATAAATGTATCTAAACTAATAACTAGTAAGGGTGATGACCTCAGATTCACTGAGTAGGTATAACTTCTTAGTGCCAGCGCAAACTGTGGCTGGTCGCTGCGACAAGATGCTGAGTTGTCGTTAGCAACTGCGTCTGGTCAAACCAAGCAGCGAGTGAATGCGACTCTCGTCCTGGCCTTTTTTAAACCTCGACGCAAAAACGATGAGGTGTTATAAGTGTGACGTGTCTGTCAGTGGCATCGTAACTCCCGAACGGATGAACCGATTATTATATATATATTTTTTTTATTTATTCAGACGAAAAAGAAACATGGATAAAATAGAAATTATGTTTTTTTTTGTTTAAAAGTCGGGGGTGTTTTTAGCTATGTTTGATGAGAATCGGTTCAGCCGTTTCATTGTATAATTATGAAAGTGGTATGGACTATGGAACCTCCAATATCCAAGGTACCTTCAGTGCGTTGCCCATTTTCTACCATGCCAAGTGTGCGGAACTGCGGAGCTTTAGACGAAAAATATGAAAATTGTCTGTTGCAGCCTTTCGTTGTTCATATCTATCGCAGTCGTTTGTCGCATAGTGTGCGCGAAATCTTAGATTGAGTCGTCACGATTAGATCTAGTGTTCAAGAATTCCGGCTAAAAGCTTTTTGTCCCTGACTGGGTAAAGTACAGATAAGTTTATCATCGCAAATCATTCGTGGTGTAGTCATCATTCTTAATAACTGACTACGCTGTTTTAGGTGTTTTGTCTACAGCAATTGATCAGTGTTATCGAGATTCTTCTTAAATAAAGTACATTATGTTATAGTTGTTTTAGGTGATTCCCCGTTGACTTGTAATTTAATATCACTCCTATTTATTTAATTTTAATAGAACAATGTGCTCTATATATAATGTATATTTCATATATATCATCATCATCTTCAGCGTTATATTAGTCCACTGCTGAACATAGGCCTCCTCTTCTTCTCTCAATTTCTTCCAAAGTAAACCATTCAGCACAATGACCATTCAATGTATCCACCCATATTCATAATGATGAGAACTATATATGAGCCTTTTCGTCTTAGCATACCCTTTCCTTAAAACCCTGTATATTCCTACTTACGCTAAACTTATGCTGCACATAAATAGCAAATTCAAAGTATGCAAAATGATACAATCACTCACTGCATTCTTACCAGTCTCTTCATAACTCCCTCGTTTGCGAAAACTTGTAAGTTAAATCATTTACAAATTGCTCTAACCCAATTAGCGGTGCAGTTCTTCCGGGACACGCAACGTACTATTAAGATGCTCACTTGCCTGTTTAATAATTAGTGCTTCAATGAATTTTCCACTCGACTGTACGCTATGTACGATATGAGCAGCCTCGAACAGAAAATAAACAAAGAAGCAGCTTTAGAGAGCGCAAGTTGTTGGTATTTTAATACGAACGCAGGGATGTACCTCTGCTTTTAACAAAAGATTTACACGCGAAAGTAAGACGTGTCTACTGTCGTATTTTCTTAAAGTTTCAGAAAGCTTTTCTCTGTTTATTTCCTACTCAGCTCTTTAACTTGTTCCAAAAACTTCTAAGTAGACGTAACTCTAAGCTCACAAAGGAGGCTGTTTTTGTCGTTCTTTTTGCAGTTTGTTTGCAATTGCAGTAGATAAGTCTAGTTGAGGACAATGGAATGGAATTGCTAATAAACATTGCGTCAGTGCTCTAGAATAAATTATATTTAATTCTACTTGAACAATTAACACACGTCTGCTTTTTGTTTAAAAAAAGAGTTCAATTATAACTACAGTTTACATATTAATTCATAGTACCATATGTATTCTGTGATAGTAGGTACTAATACGAAAGTTACATAGATTCATAAACTTGGCTGTAATCAAACACTGACAACCACAAAAAATGAGATAATAAAAAATATATTTAATGAACTTTACAAATACATTGGGCCCAAGTTTGAAGGCATTTTAAGACAGATCTAAACTAACTAAAAATATATCTGTCTTTATCATTGCAAGCCATTAGACAAGGATGCTAATAGTTTTAGAAAATTTAGATCTGTCTGTTTAGATGTGTCATAAAAAGTCTTCAAACTTGGGCCTATTGAACAGTGAACTACATTACTTGTGGTTCAATTTTACTTTCATCTTCGAATTATAAACACTCCAAAGTAACGTAAAGAAGTTCACAATGGTTTGATTAAAGTTACACAATCAAGGCCCTCACCCCATTTCAACGATACAGTTCAAAATTCCATTATAACACCTAACTTTTGCTTGTTTTCTATCGCATTGTGGTTCACAAAATACCATTTGGTTCAGACCGAGGCCCCACACTTTCCCACGTTGAAACCACTTCGCAGGTGACCGCACGACACAGATTAATTAGCTGTTAGTACGTGACCTGCCGTAGATTCGTTGATAGTCAGTAAGGCGTTGAACCACAGTATGAAACGCAGTTTGTTTGAAGTATTCATAGATTAGGTGAGAGTGGCTGCGTGGATAGTGTTCGGGCTCGAAACGTGAGGCTAATCACTGGTGACCTTGTAGCACCGTTCTGAATAGAAATAATTGCTAGCCGGTGCTCTATGAGAAGAAATATTAATTTCGTTGAGACTTAATAATGTTGAGTGATAGCTGTTTGTAACGTAAGAGAAACAGCTGGGGCTTATCGCGTAATTAACACTTCTGTGGTAACTTTTTAAGTTTTACCACCAAAGTAAATAATGCTCGCAATCGTTTTTAGAATTCCGTAGCCCAAGAATGTGAACGGAACCCTATTATTAAGCCTACATCGTTTCGCTGTCCGTTTGTCCTACCATTTAATAAGCGTAGGTATAAAGTATAAACTTATTAATTGAATATTTTTTTTAAAGAGTATGTGCTCAAAAGTTTAAAATTGTATGTAAAAAAATAAACATATTATGTTCAAGTATATTGTAGATAGTTATACAAATAAAACGGGATTTTAAACGTTTTTTGCTCAAAGTATCGTAAATAACGGTAAATGCGTTAAACATGGTGTGGTTATACTCGTAGAATATAACACAGCCGGAATGAAAGAAAACAAACATTTTTTTGTAAACACAACACGAATACAACATTTTGTGTAGTACTCTCAGTGCGCAATTCTGATTTACAATTAAGTATATTTAAGTACATATTTATACATAATATTTATTTAGTAGCTAACTAATTTAATATTATTACCGCTGAGCCAAACAGGCCGTCAAAGTACAGGCCGTCATATCGTACTTATTTTATTTTAGTGTTTTTGCGGATTAATACTTTGCTCATGTAAACAGTCCATAACAATTTAGTTTTGTTCAGTATCTTTGAACGTTCAGGTATATCAGGATTCATGAATACGGAATATTTATTTCTATTGTTATAGAACTAGAATACAAGAAAACGTTTATTGAGATGACGGCAAATTCGTTTACGAAAGTGCAACTAAGATGGTCCCTAAAACTCTTTATTATCACTAGAATAGTTTCAGCTTTCAGCCAAAGAAGTAATCGTGTTAAATTCTGGTTGCAGCAAACTAATTGACATTCCGAAAACACTATTACGCTTCTGTACATAAAGCTATTCCAGAAGCATTTCTGTAGGTGACTGTCCAATGTCCATACACCTACCCACGCTCATCATGAAAAGTAGCGGTACCGTGGTAATTGTTGATATAATGCTGCCATAAAATGGCCTATGTATTCATTAGATTAGAGTTAATAGTTTGAAGTGCATACCGGACGATGGAGTTAAAACAATTTGAAGGCAAATTGAAATTATTGCGTATTATATGTTTCTTGGGTTTACAACTAACGAAAGACCAAGGTTTCTATTTACAACATGAAACTTTTAGTGAATTGTCATTCTGTTCTTCCGTTTTTAGTCTGTTCTACCGACTAGCCCAGCTCATTCCTTCTAAAATACACTGCAGTGCAATTCTTCAATGCACTGTATCTTTCTTCTGAACGTCTTGTCGTCGTTCTCTCAGTCAATCTTCGGATTTTCATTTTCATTTACAACCTTCCTTCTTTGTCCTTCTTTGTTCTTCATTTCATCTTTATTACCTTTCGTGTATCGTCACTGTTTCAAGTTCTCTGCAACTAGAAATGAGCTAAATACTCGACAAAAAATCGAAGTACCTACTGGCTTGTTTTAAAAGTAGCGAAGTAGGTACCTCTGTCTACCTTAAGTTGAAAACCAGTTAGCGTTCTTAGTCATCAGAGTTACAGTATATAATTACAAGTATGTGTTTATACTTTGATAATTTTGTACGAAAATACCTCGTCAAATAATTGACACCAATCTACAAAGTTTACGGTACTATGTTAATTAGCTCAAGTAATTTACCTAGCCAATACAACTAAATTAAGTTCTAGAACTTACTTGACGTTGACAAATTGCCGCGACAATTTCTGGGGAAGCTTTGATAGCAAAGTTTTGGTGTAGAATACAATAATGGTTACTAAGTTACTATACAAGTTCTAGTTTCAATTGCGACTTAGGTACAATTGTGGTAATGTATGTTATAGGTTTAACGGCTTCTTTATCTAATAATGATGGATGTAGGTTATCGGAGATGTGAATGGACAAGCTTTGCCAGAAAACATGACAAAAATGTTTGGGGCACATCTATTTTGTACAAGGCAAGAAATAAAGAGCAGAGATATAACAGCCAATAGTAATGGCTCGCAGTCTGATTTAGTCTGACATTCTGAAAATATCGAGTTCTTTAGTACATGCTTTGATTGATTCACTCGTGGTATATTAGACCTCTGCTTACTGAATAAAACGATGTCCAACGTGTAGCAATTAAAAAAATAGCGATTGATTTAAATTATGTAAATACATGAAATTCAACCAAAGTTTGTTATCTCTTTAACCACACTGTGGCCACTCTGCCCTCCCTAGAGGTGAAACTACATATTTAACCTACATTTATCGGAGTATTCCGAACTACATGTGGTGCAAAACGTTCTAACCTCCGGGACATGCCGTGTTTGAACAATGATAAACACGGCGCGTGATAAGAAAGAGAAATGGGTCGCTTGGCACCGCGTGCTGGTCTCTACTCTACCTCTTGAGGCCGGTATTTTGGATTCCGTGCATTTACTTTTGGCTTTAATATTTTTGAATATGATTGCTCTGTTTGTAGTAGCTGGTAATATTTTGTTTTAATTAACACGGGAGTATTATTGAGTCAGGTACTCCGGCTATAGATGTGCTTTAAATTAAATTCGTGAGTATGTCGAAAACCACGTTAGCTTTCGCAGTAGCCTTTTTTTTTAAATTTCAAATTATTATCTACGCTCGTGGTAGCTTATCAGATAGTAGTTTACGCAAGGCATGTTAAATACGGATATAACTGCAGTTTGGTTTTATTGGTTGATTACATGCAAAACAAAAAAATAAATAAATTAGTGATAGCGGGCCTTATCGGCTTGAAATCGATTAAGATACGAACTCACACTGTATTCATAGTAAAACACCTGTTTTATTAATATATATGACTGAAACAAATATACGTTCCGTTTCAGATCACAAATACCGATCTAACGTATTCGATGATTGCATGTAATAAAGGTTTTTGATGTCGAAACCAAGTTATAAAAGAAAGTGAGGAAATCAAACGGTGTAATCTGCTAATAACTTGTCTACACTGGGAGCGGGCAATGAGCGAGCGCACTGTACGGACAAATATTTACACTACGGCAAATGCACATGGAGCAAGACGTACAGACAACTGCAGAGATATATTGAGATATATAGACCCGTAGAAATACTGAGAGAGATGGCAAATAGGAATAGAGGCAAAAATTAGGGTAGGTAACCTGCGTACACATCTACAAATGATACAGACACTACTCGTACTCACTGGCAGCGGTCACGACCTTCTCACCATGCCATCGACACCTTTATTACCATGTAATAAAGGCAAGTTAAGGTTTCAATGGCAAAGTGTCTGCGGAGTAGATGTCAGTCTGATCTCAGAGGTGAATCCACGAACTAAAGTGTCTTGTATCTTCAGCTGAATGGATAATAGTACCTAAAACGCACAGCGCAGACTGTAATGGATATAAACTTGCGAATAAAACTATGTTTCCCAAATTCTAAAATACTGACGACCTTTTGCAGGCTGCTTCTATGCATTGATCTAAGCGTCTTTCGTTACTGCCGTGGTAGGTTAATTCCTGCGTTTTGCTGACTGTACTATATCAACTTACCTTACCGCATTAACCAATGAGCCAGCGTGCACCGTTAACTGTTTACAGAGCGTTGCGTAATCCACAATTAGCGCGAGAAGCGGAATGCTGAGACATCACTATTTCATTGCGGTCTAAGCAGTTCTGAGGAAAAACCGTTGGACCTTAGATAAGTTTAGAATTAATGGTTTTGTCTAAGATGTTCATGTCTTCAAAACAACAAGGTAGGGAGCGAAAATCCTGGTCCATTGGGAAACAGGTGTTGGAAGCAGCTGATAATGTACTAAGGCAGAGAGCGTCTACCAAAAAAATTCGTAAGGTTTATTAGGCCTTATATAAATTTACGAAAAAGTAAGCATGTATTTTTGAAAAAAAAACCGAAGGAACTTAAGAGTATTTGAAATATCTTTAGATTAGATTATACTCGGTCAAAATGTTAAAAATACTAATAATTTACTGAGTCTTTAGTACTTTATAAAGCAATGACTCATTCGCTAAAGATATTTGTATGAATAGAGGAAGCAGCACTTTGCTCGGACGTCAAAAGAAAATACAAAAACATCTTAGTGACAAAGCTATTTGCGGCGGAGCATTGACTCCAGTAAACATGGATCAAGTTGACTTGTCAAGCCACATCAACCTGTCAAGCTTCTTCATTCTTCGAGGAAACTCGATCTAAACGGATTCATTAATTGAGTAATCTAGTTATGATTCAGCTTTTTATTATGATAAGTTTATTATTCTTAATGTGTTGATTTAATTTGACACAAACCTTACTCTTTAACAATGTTATAATTTTGAACTCACGTAATGTGATCGAAGATCAACACGAAGATCGAAAACATATTTTTAAGGAACTTCAATTCATCAAGATATTGCCATGTATAGACAACAAAGATCTTGCGATTCACCTTGAATCAGAAGTAATTAAATACCGCATCTGCAACTAATTTTAAATTGTGGTGTCGGTGTATTATTAGTTGGATGCTTTAATTAGATGCAAGAGATAACCAAATCGTTTTTCATACTCATTACACCAAGTAAGGACCGAATCACAACCAGCCTAAAGATATTTCTAGAAAGGTTTTGATTTAATCAAATAATTTAATGTCACTAAATAGCGATTGTAAATTTTTCGAATTAAAAGAAGCATCTCCAGCTTTTACCCTAGTCTTGCCAGGCTCGAAAACATGGTGGATTATAGCAAGGATAAGAAGGGGATGGCATAAGCCCACTATATAACATTGAGACAGTCGAGAAAAACTTCGTTAGCAGCAAGATTTAGCAGTCGAGAGTTTTTTTTTTACTTTCTCACAATCAGGCGAGATGGCGGCAAATTTGATGGCAAGAATACCATCAAATAAAAAAAACAATTACCTAAGTAACTAAGCTCGTATTGGGCGAAAGGGTCTGGTGTCATACTTTCTAGTTTTATTTAAATCGATTGACAGTTTATCACCAAAACGAAAATAATCTTACCGTAACCTGACGAAGCTTGACTCCTAAACTCTTGCACCGTAACTGCTGTAACTAGAGTCGGTAATTAAGCTTGCATCACCAATTTATCTACACGCCACCGTGTATCGCTTAAATAACACTTAAATCACGATTATTTATCTAGGAGGCATTTCGTCGGGCGAGTAAATAGTTTAACGCGTTTATCTTAACTGTGGCAATTAACCTGCTCCAGTTGACGGGAATGTTTGTCCACTGCGTCTTTGTAAGAATGCTAGGGATGTATTGTATCTCTGTCACCCTAAGGTGTTGGTTTACTATAGTCACCGCGTTACCAACTGTGTCGTAGGGCCATTATTAACGGGGCCACAATACTATCTACTATGTTTCTATCTGATTTTATTCTTATAGATATGCGCCTATAACCATCTCATGCACATCACTATGCGGCTCCATAAGACCCATAAGTGCGAGCGAGATAGACATAGAGTCATAGAGAAATGATTTTTAGGCCGCACGACTCAGTTGGTAACGCGTTGACTATAGCTTAGGTTACTATTGATTCCTTCGTTGCGAAATAGACTCTTGTTAGAGCTTTTACAAACACTTTTACATTCGTTTATTACTGCTGTGTTCCCATAACATTCTAGATAGGCGTAAGGACTCCGGTTCGTTTTGAATGTAATCTTGTAACGGGCTGTAACGAGGCTGGCAAAGTCACATTTCAACTAGTCTACTGGCACAAGCATGTATCGCGTTAAGTCTCGAAAAATGTTTTATTGAAAACATTACAGTCTTAAATATTTTTATCAATTCGCATGGTATTTTGGTTTAAAATCAATACTAGCTCTACAAATGAAATACTACAATTAAGTATCAAACATTTTTATTGACTAAGTAGGTATTATTTGTATTTACCTCAATGTATTGACTAATCATTTGTTTTTTAAGTTTATTCAATGGAAGGTCAATAAAATTTGTCGCTCCGTCGAGGTCAGTAATCATTACCAGATAACATTATCTGTAAGGTAGGCGCCATATTAATATGTGGCCTTATTAGCTATCGAATAATCAATTTGTCAATAACATTATCATTTCTATCGGGATGTTGACACATTTCTTTATGAAGTAGGTAACACTATCATGGTTGCAGTATCAGTTAAGTGGGAGCTATTAGTTTTATATGTATAAAAATTAATCTCTGTTCGTTTGTCTCGCTAAAACTCGAACGGCTGGACCTATTTGAATTTATTTTTTTGTTTTGTTCGCTCTAATACAGGGAAGGTTTAGAAGTAAAAAAAACAGCGGGTGAAACCGCGGGGTGCAGCTAGTTAGGCATAAAATTATCTATCAGACAGAGAAGTAACTAAATGGAATGTTTTTATTAATCTACAATAGAACTAAAAACAATATAGTGTTCTTAATAAAACATATAAATTTATTCTAACTTCGAAAAGAAAAAAAAAAGTATTAGATAAAATTTAAGTATACAGGCGTCAAACATTGTAATTGTTAGTCATTAATAACACTACGGTACACGCGCTCCTTTTTAACACGCTTTTATTAGCTTCACCTGTATGTTTGTATGTTTGTATGTTTGTATGTTTGTATGTAACCGACTCCTTTGAGCGCGTTTTTGACCCACTTTAAACGGTCAGATTTCTTTCAAACTTTGTAGATATATCGAGGACCGATGACAATACACTAAACAAATCGTGTTTTTTAGTTTTTTTAACTATTAATTTTTTTAACACGCTTTTTCTATAAAGTTTCTTTAACTTTTATACTGTTTAACTTACAAATGGTAGTTTCGTCATTCGAGTCAGAGAACAGAGTGGCGCAGTGGAAGCGTGCTGGGCTCATAACCCAGAGGTCCCTGGATCGAAACCACGCGCTAGAAATCTTTTTGCTCAATATTTTTTGTTACACATCAATTTTATTTTATGAGGTCTGAGGATCGAAACCACGCGGCTACAAATCTTTTTGCTCAATATTTTTTGTTATGCATCAATTTTATTTTTAATTTGCTTGAGCAGACGGCCAAAATCGGATAACACCAACACATTTGTACTTAATAAGGATGGTTAATAGTTAGCAAATCGAACTAAAAAGCGAAAAATAAATAATAGTTAAAAAAAACTAAAAAAACACGCTTTTTATAAAAAACCGAACTAAAAAAATAGAAAATAAAATTTTATAAATTTAAATTAAGAATAGGGTTGAAAATTTCAATAAATATAAATTAATAATAGTGTAAATAAATAAATATATGTATTTTATTTTTAAAAAAGCGTGGGGTGCTTTCTAAGATATTATCAAAATGCTAATCACTCTACTCATGTCTGTCAATACAAAATGTATCTACAAAATATATAATATCTACTTATTGACCCATGCACCCCACGCTTTTTAAAAATAAAATACATATATTTATTTATTTACACTATTATTAATTTATATTTATTGAAATTTTCAACCCTATTCTTAATTTAAATTTATAAAATTTTATTTTCTATTTTTTTAGTTCGGTTTTTTATAAAAAGCGTGTTTTTTTAGTTTTTTTTTTTTTACTTGAGTACACGCGTGGCTTACTATATTAGGCCATTTTAAAATATCAATAAATTGTATATTTATGATTATTTGACTAAAATAATAAATGGAATGGAAAACTTATTTATTTTACTTAGTATTACAACATTACAATTTAGATATTATATTTAAAATAGTGAACAATTAGCAATTTACTAAATATCTAAGAAAAAGTAACAAAATGGCACTTCTGAGATCAACATATTTTTTTAAAATTAACACTAAACTTAATTACTAATTTCTTTATTTTCGTAGCATTCAGGACACACTACTGCTTGGTGATCGGGACAAATCCATTTGTAGCAAGTCTTGCACCACTTTTTTGTCGACCGAATTCGGGCTCTCGAGCAGAGTGCACATCGACCAACTCGTCCTGTCTTTGGTGTCAAATCGAGGATCAAGGGAGTCGAATGTTATCGTATGTGTCTAGAAGTCTAGGAGATAACATTAATTTTCTTTTGGCTCATTACAGTTCATTAACACCGTCTTAGTTTACGTACACTTTCATTTTCTACGTTATGAAGCAGGTTAATTTTTGAAAAGGATAGATTATTGGTCTTATTACTACTTTTATTAAATTAGGCACGTCAATATTATAAATTGAAATATTAACAATTTAAGGTTTTAAATGTTCAAATAAAAAATAAATAAAAATAATCACATTAAAAATTGATGATCATGTAAAGACCACTTGTCAAATACCCATGACCTACTTTTATAAAAATGTTTAATACGTATGCAACTATCGTTAATTCCTTTTATCAGCGATTGTTGTTATTTCAATAAGCGTAAAAACCACTGTGATATGCTACCTAGAAACACAAACTCATCAAAAACAATTTTATCAAACAGGTAAAAGTACAAAATGGCACCTTCACTGTTCTTAGAAACTGATTAATATCGTAGCGCCAATGGCTATTGAACAACTATTGAATATGAAATGTGGACTTCAAAGAACTGAACCCGGATAGACTATAGTCGAGCTCACGTCAGCTATAAATATTTTGCCTCGCTCAAGCTTAGTGCAATGTCTACCAGAGCAAAATAGAGGCAGATACTCTTACCAACATTACAACGTGTCACCAAGTTCCAGTGAAATTAATGAAGTCATACCAAGAGAGTCAAGAAACCCAGCATTTTAATTAATTTTAAATAATTTCATTTAATTAACTCATTTTGCGATCTTTTAGATTAGTTTAGTTTAGTGTTATTGTTTTAGTTGTTAATTATTTTAATGTTCCTATGTACTTGTCAAAAACAGTTTATTCCACAAATCGCCTGGTTTGTTCATGGAAAAATTTAATTAAGGAAAATACATAAGTAAATAACCCATAAGATTTCGTTTTCGAATACTTCTTACCTTTGACTATTTCTCAGACTACTTCGCATAATGAAATTCTTTTTATTTCTACTTTTTCTGTTTAGTTACCTACTCGTACTTGTCATTTCTGAAGGTTGTCTGGGATTTACTCACTTGTAACTCTTGTAAATAGATACAGCGTTGAACATTGTTTGAATAAAAATAATGTTTGTTAGTCTTGAGAATCTCTCGATACTTTTTATCGTGATATTGGTTGAAACGTAAATTTTTGTTACTATAAGAAAATTTAGAAAATGTTCATAATTTCATAACACATATCCATCTCGTGCGATTTGAGTCCTCATCAAATGTTATTTGATAAACCTTGCTTCCGTACTTGGATATTTAATTAATAATTACCTAAAAGGTTAATAGAAAACTGCTGCACCCTGCGACTATATTCAAAGCAATCATAATTCTTGACACCTTTCTAAATTATTTGATCTATTTTTAAAAGCTTTTATTTAATTTGCAATGTATAGATAACAACAAACATGTTTAGGTGGATTCTTGCAACTCAATTTTGAACCACTTCCCGATGTCCGATTGAGCTGAAATTTGGTATACATGTAAAACTCCGATGACAATTCAATGAAAGCTTTTTTTGTAACCCCCTGATGTAAAACCGACGCGGTGTTAACAGTTTGACGTGTTTGTGGCATCGTAGCTCCCGAACGGATAAACCGATTTTGTTTTTTTTTTTTTTGTTTGAAAGTGATTAGTTGGGAGTGTTCTTGGCTATGTTTGATGAAAATCGGTTCAGCTGTTTCAACGTTGGCGGTTTATTAAATTTCAAATTTAATGTTTTTAGAAACACTTCTTTCTTCATTATTTCGTCACGAGTATGTGGTCTGACAGTTCCCCTGGTTGTCCACAGATGTCGTAGCGCGCGATGGAGGGCGAGTGCGGCGAGAGCGAGGGCTGGCTGCTGGTGCGCGTGCACGTGCCCGAGCTCAACGTGCAGAAGAGCCTGCAGTTCCCGCGCGACCAGCTCGTCTGGGACGTCAAGCAGCAGTGTCTGGCTGCGCTGCCTAAGGTCAGTTTATACTACACATTTTAAACTATATTTCAGTTGTATTTTTGTGACTTGGTTAAGAAAGGTTGAAAATCATTTATGATTACATTTTTTTGGCATCGATAAAAAAGCTCGAAAATCAATTATGATACACGCTTAATCAACTATATAAATATACATATAGGGCTGTACTTAGAAAGCCTGCTTAAATTTAATCGCTACTTAAGTGTCTATCTTTTTTGCAAGTGAAATTTCACGTCAGCGAGAAGTTGTCAGTGCATTTTAAGCAGCAACTAACTTTAAGCAGTCTTTAGAAGTGATGCCCAAAACCTTCCATAAATTTTAGAACTCCGCGAAGAAAACTCGAAGATTAATAAATATGCCTGAAAATATGTAAAATGTGGTTGCAATTTTGAATCACCTGATTAAAAATTGCAACTCTAGGTATTACCAGCTTTACACTCTCGGGTTTCTCGTCCTCTCAGCCGACCGCGCAATCAAAGCGTGATTCGACCGAGCAACGAGAGCGTTGAGGCACAATCGCTTTGTTCGGCCTATTTCGAAGTGTATCGACGAGAGTGTACAAACGGTGTTGTTTCAAGTTTTTTTTTAAATACCGCTATTTTTGTCGTCAAATTGGCAGCCCTGCCTATCTAACACAAAAAGAAATCTACGTACTCATAAAATTAAACAACAAAGTAAACTTTTCATGGATCTCATTGAAAACCATAATTCAATCAAGATTGTTTCGACAAGATTATTAAATTCTTAGTTCTTACATTTACACGTGTGCCATTTCCTACATAAAAACACTTTATACCGATTCTAATGCTTCAATAAAACGTCATGTAACATTAACCTCGTTCTAATGCGATTACACGCTACAAAATTGTCGAATTATTTCACACATTTTGCAAAAACGTTTATAAAGCGCTTCAAATACGTAAAACCAAACTGGAGCCCTTTTCTCGGGCGTTCGAGATTATCTCTGTCACTCTCACTCTCATGACATTTATAATGAGAGCGACAGTGACCGAGATAATATCTCACTAGACAGAATAGGGCTACTGGTTACTTATTCTGAATGTTTCCAGAACTTTCGCTTATTCAAATATATTGTTGTTTTGTAGAGAGATTATTCAATGTTACCGTTCCTGGGTAACTTTTGATTTATATGTTAATGTTTTAGTACCTCGCAGGTACAGTTGTACTATGAAACATGACTTTGATTCTGAAAGTTCTGAGTTTATTGTGTACGAGTGTGATGTTTGGTGGTTTTAAGGGTCTTGTGAGTAAGAGTTCTTTTGGAGAATAACATATTATGTATATTAGGAGCAGTGCTGTAACTAGCCATAAAAATAAAAAATAAAAAAAAATGCATAAAAATGCACCCGGTGCGAGCTTTCAAAACTGCGCCCCTGACCTAACTAGCTACCATGCATGAGATAAAACTAGATACTAGTCTGGTCATTTCTGCGCCCCTCCAGGGTCTGCGCCCTGTGCCTGGGCACTGCTGGCACCGCCCTAGTTACGGCACTGATTAGGAGTGAATAAGAAATAAAATATCGTTTATTATAACCATATAGCATTTAATGATGTAAACTAACTTTGAGGTTAGATAACTAAATATTACTCGATGCTACACTAAATTTACAGTAAAATCAGAAAAACGGTAATTGTGAAATAATTTGACAGTTAAGTTTTTTGAAAATGTTGCTTATGTATCACTTCTGTACGTATTTTCTTACTTCGTTTCGTATTCTTCAGAAGGTAAGACCAAGACGGCTTAAACATTGTATCGAATAGTATCTGGGTCGCTTATCTTATTTAGGTCCATGTTATTTACAACACTACTGTCACAAAATTCACAGAAAATCGGGATTTCTTTCGTTCGATTCGATTGAAATTCAATTCGAGTGAAGTTATCGCACCCTTAAATGTTTACTCAGGCTCTGAAACCGAACGTCTGTAACATTTTAATTAAAGCCTGTGTTTGAAAACTTTTCTTTGTTATCTGGCTTAAGGTGACTTTTACACTGAGTTGTTGGCATTCATTTAAGTTTGTAATAAGAAAGTTAGTACAACTTACTGTAAATTTAAAACACGCAATATAAACTTACAGACAGATTTTAAACCACGAAAATTAATACCTAAAGTATAGGTACCAAGTATAGGTAACACCAACAAGTTTGCGTAGCTTTTCATGGTATTATTAAAGTTACTAGTCGATGACAGGACGTAATAATCAGTAATAGATATAAATTTATTATGGTTTTGATGATTATAATTAATTTCCATATTTACTCGTATTTATTGTTCCTACTCTATTAACTATAAAATAAAATAAAACGATTAACGATACTAGACACTAAATAATTTAAAGCTAACATACAATAAAATGTACAAGGTTATAGATTTTAAAATTAAATGCTATCTTTTATTACCTGTTCGACCTTTCATCTTACTCAGAAAGCATTTGCATCTATTTGTAAAGTAAAGCTATGACTACACTAGACTAGCCGACCGAGGTAGCACAAGTCAAGTCGGCAGCGGTGGGCGGTACACCTACGGCGGCCGTAAATCTGGACAAATGCACGCATTAAACATCACGCAGTCAACCGGGCTCCAATAAATATGTCCCGTTCGCAATCCGCGTGTACACTAAGCTTTAGCTTACTTTTTTTTAGAATGAACCTTCACAATACAAAAGCATATTCATTTTTTTATGTTTTATTAACATGTCCAAAAAACGAAAATGAATTTAAATGCGTTTTTCTTGCCAATTAATGTAAATGAGCACTTAAGATATTAATAATTCGAAATAATTTAGGATCTCCAGCTCATTATCTGAATGACTTACGAACATTTATTTGAATAATGTTCACTGCCATAATAAATGTTTAATTGTATAATTATTATATTATTATTTTTATCAATCATTTATCTCCTTGTCGGCTGCTTCGTACGCAATAAAGTGTGTATTTTTATTATAGTAATAAATACTAGTTTTTATCTTGACTACTACTACACTGCCACCTGCCAAAATTACTATTTTATAGTAGCAGGTTCTATAAGGAAGTCTGATAAAAATAGTTTATTATTTTATGATATGTAAGTAGTTTCCAATTACTCTCATACGTTATTACAATTACATGTAATATATGAATTCTAGGCATAATTGTATGCCTTTTTAGTCAATAAAAATAGTACTTTATGAATACCAAACATGTCTAGGGAGTGTTCTACTCAGTACGTTCTCATTTACTAACCTATTGTATTTATACTAAATTTATATAATTAGTACCATTTAATAACTGTCTTACAATGTAGCCTCAGCGTCCTGTAAAGTCGAGGAAAATATGTATTACAAACACAAACGTTAAGACGTCAGTGAATAATGTCACCGAAGTAAGAAAAATCAGCGCTGACTCATTCCCTAGTGACATTACATACGGACCGGTCCGGGGTACCGCTATGGAGGCGAATTCCTCGGATGGTCGGACCACGGTCACTGCGGAACGGAACGTTCACTACGGGAAAAGCCTCAGTGAATCTTTTATGATTTTTCTTATGTCTCTTTTTATGACATACACATTGTGTACGATTTTAATTCGACTTTGGTATGAGTTATTCGTAGATCATAAATATTCGTATGATGATTGTTACAGATATGGATAATTGGATTTTATGTAATTTTGCTAGTTGCTTCTACTAATCGAAAGTACAATCAGTTTTTATAAACTGCTGCGTAGTTTCAAATGCGTAATTCTATTATAACATTATTAGAAATGTTTGCTTGTGTGATGTTTCTTATCTGCGCCTAGATTTTTATTCTTTGGAAATTTTTATACTGTTTAAATAACATATCTTGCTATAATTATAAATTATGGTTATGAAATGAATATTGCTTGATCTTTTTATATATGTACTATGTAGTTATATTACGGCGTAGATAATTTTATAATTGACACCAATTTACGAGATTACTATTTCAATTTGCGGCACTTATTTCGTTTGAACTATATGATCGAATATTTAGGTAGTATTATCGACTATATTATGTTTATATTATTATGCATTTTATTAATTTGTGTATGTATATTGTTTTCGGTGGTGACTTCGGCGTCAATCAGGTGGCCACTTGGTACAGGGTATGTCGAGTTTATAATGCAACCCCTTGTATAAAGCCTGTGCTACCCCCTGTATAAATTATACATACATATATAATTATATACAGATATTTATGTTGTGTAAAGCCTTACTATAAATGTGTTAGTGGAGCAAGCACGGTTTAGTAGCGTATTATTATTTAAATCTTAAAAATTATATCGTATTTTTATTATATATTTTTTGCTTTGAGTGTTCCCCCTAGATGTGACGTGAACCCTCGAAATAAACGAGTGCGTTTATTCATTAGATGTTTTCGTATCTTAGAATAACTGTCAGAGTAGATTATTGTCTGTAAGTAATAATATTTCAGTATTACAATAAAAAAGTAGCAAATTATATCAATGTTGAGCTAAAACCATTTAGGAAAACAAAAATGTAAACATTGAGGTAAATCCACTTGTCTATTATCCTAACAACAATATGGTTTTGTCGTCGTTTAGGAAAAAACGAAACCTTAAAAGCAATATAGTTTTCTTTCTACGAAAAAATAAAAAATGATATGACTAAACATGTGTCTTACTCCTTACTAACGCAAAGGACACATTAGTAAGGTTGTCCGACCTGCATGAATCAGGGTGATTCAACGCGGATGTTACCTGCCGAATGAACCTGCATGGATTCATCACTGCATGTTATCTATAAAGCTATGTCAAAAGCGGAAACAAACAATTCGCATCTATCTCTTTCGCTCTCGGAACGTATAAAATCTCTGAGAAGAGATGTAATTTTTTTTTATATATCTCTACTCAGTGAATAATAATTATATCTTAATATATGAAATGTTTCTGGAAAGAGATAGTTGAAAACGGTTTATCTCCCTTTCAAGACATAGCTAAGATATCATTAAACATAATATAGCTTAATATAACATGTACAATTGTACATATTCTCTGAAATATGGCTTATAAGTATGGAACATGTGAATATAATTATGTATACCAACCTATATAACTACTTACCTATAGAATGCTGGTTGGCATTATGTGTTTACTTTGATGTGCTTATTGTTCATTTGTAGGTATCTAATTGTGACACATGTATCAGATAATGACTTGATACAGGTTTAGTAGTTAGGTATACATAATTTTATGAGCTCATTAGAGCTTCAGGTAAGTTTATATCTAACGTTGCATAATTAATTAATTAATTTAAGACATGTTGATTGAGTGACAAATTGACGATAGTGTACATAGATAACGTATGTGTTATCGTATTTATATATTCAGGTGATTAAAAACAAACTAAATAACCATTTTTATATAACGAGAGAAAGTATTAATTGAGAGGTTAGTTGTATAAAAATTACACGTCAAATTTGCCAAGCAGTTATAAGAGTCAGCTCTATTGTGAATGGAAACGCGGTGATGACCTCTACTAAGTGAAGCTGAAATACATACTCCATAACTATAACAATATATCTACGTATAAAATGCTTTTGCGCACTTCTAACTTTAGCTTTTATATGGGTGTCTCCGACGTTTTACTCGGCGGAATGACGCAAGTTTGTTTTCCATCAAGTTTGTCGCAAGCACGCGGCCCACATCTCCGGCCTACTTATTAAGACTTCGCCCATCCTCATACAGAGCTGGACGTTTCCTAACACAACACTATTCTTTGTTGCTCATTTTCTGTGACTTTTCCACATTTTCGGGGCATTGTGTGCGAGTTGTGCGACCCATTTTCGGGACCCATTCTTGAAACGAAAGGGTTAGAGCGGCCGAGCTCTATGTAACAAATGCTTGTCTTGCGATATGGAGACACGATCTCTCCGGATAATTTGTGAGGATGAGATGGAGATTTATTTGTCCCGTCTCTCGGGAACATCTTGAAAATAAAGGTTTTGGATTTATAGGGTGTAATATATAATCTATTCGTGTAATAAATCTAAATCATTCCAATACTTAGGTATTCCTCGTGAAGAAATAGTAGCCAATCTCTATAAATGCGGAGAACCGACTAGCAAATAAATACAAATGAGGGTCGCTTTAGCAAAACAGAAAATCCGCAGTTTACGACACAATTTATCGATAGAAAACAAGGCAAGAACTAAACATACATTATCCGGCAAATGGTACATTTTCAATAGCAGCTATTGCTGTAATCGACAAAAATACAAGCAATAAAATATTAAAGGGCTCGAACCGAGCCAAAGTAAGAGAATAAAGGCTCATTTCCATATTCGAGGAGGCAATATCTTTTGCCGCTCTCGGTCCGGCGCTCCGGCCATTATGACCATATTTATCCGGCTTTTTACGGACAATATAATGCGGATTCGAAGCCAGTTTAACGTCGTGTCGTATGGTGTGGAGACCTCATTATTCAAGGGCATTTGTATTCATGCCGGTTGTGTAGATAAGCATATTTCTATGTGAATTCAGCTGAAAAGAAAATCCTCACGTTCGGTTATAAGTTACGGCGCCATTCGAGATCTCAAGCAGAGATCTTATTAAGATTTTTCTCCGATTTTATTGTAATGCCATTATTATTCGCAGCAAGTCTTTTTGGGGTTCATAAATGAGGTCGCAAGTATATTTCGGTGGGTATATAGAATATTCAGATCAAAAAAGAGTATCAAAATATACTCGTAACCAGCTTCCTGTATGACATTTCTCTTTAAACATTTACGCAAAGTCCTCGTAAAGGTAGCTCATATAAGCTGGCTCATGATAGCAATGCAAAATGGTTTCGCCTACATACAGAAATGCACAAGGTCGTCCACTGTCGATAGCCCAGAAACTGTTTAAAAAGTTGAATTACCAAGTACGAAAATGATAATTTATAAAGAAATGGCGACAAGTTTATGTGTAAAAATAAAAATAATGAGCTGGGTTTCGTTATTCAACTTGAAATGGTAAATTTACATATAAATATCATAAAGTATCGTGTTTTTCTTATTTTACCTAAGTACAAGTAAGCTTGGTTCACACGAACGAAAGACTAAAAATCAATATCGTGACTTTATTTCTCGACATTCTCAGAAAATTAAATTTTATGTATTTTCGTGTTATAAATTGATATGCAAATTATTGCTTCTTTTAAATAAAATAAGATGATGCGCGATGACCGGGCAAATGTCAATGACGCACCATGAGGTCATAGGTGCCGTGAGCTCCCAAGATTTATGCAATTTCTCAAAGAAACGTGGGTTTCATTGGAACTGTTGTGCATATTTAAATATTAGAACAGAAGCGTGTGAATTGTATAAGAAAATTTCCTTGAAAATGGTATTACATTACTCGAGCCTCGCTAAGAACCGTTCTGAATGTAACAATAACTCCGTAAAAAGCTAAAAGAAAACATTTTTCTAATATTTCAATACACTAAGTACAACCTAATGTTATCCTAGGAATAAATTAGGGTACAAAATATTTGAGAAACGTAAAAAAAAATACACAATGTCTAAAAATAAAGCTTACAACTCACAACTTTAGACTTTTAAAAATAATATGCATTTGATAACTTTCCAAATAAACGACCGAAATATTCTTTGACATTATATGCAGCTGGCAAATCCTGCTCTTTAAAATCCTCTCTTTAAATATGTATATAAAGCTCATGACAACATAATTTTTATAACTTTGTAATATGACTACTTGATTACCTTTTCATTAAAAAATAAAGTACGCAATAAGTAATCAAGGTCTACAACTTGAGGACAACTTGAAAAATGGAAATAAAGCGTGACACACACGTGCCGACTTTTTAGTCACGCTCGTGTCGGACAGTAAAGTTGTTCGCAAGCTCCAAGCTCCGTCTTCGCCGTATATGGAAATGTCAAGTGACGTAATCCCCCATATAAATATTTGAGTCTACGTTGCGTAACGCAGGGCCGTGAATGCCGACCCTAATACCACGCACGACCCTCTATTTATTCACGCTGATTGGTCAGCTTCATTTTTGACTTCATTCTGGGCCGTTGATTTCATTTGGCTGTTAGGTTTACGAATTTACGTGCCTAAGTGGCTATAAAAGTGAAAATATATACTTATATAATATATACTTTACTACATAAAAAAATTAAAAAACCCTGATAAGAAAAGAGCTGATAAATCTTTAAACGGCTCAACAGATTTCGATATGAATAGGAAAAAAAAACGGTTTAGCCCTTTGGGAGCTACGGCGTCACAGACAGACACACCTTAATCTTACAACACCCTTCTTTTTGCGGCGGCGGCTAAAACCGACCTTAAAATAGATAGCTAGCTAACCAAAATTAAAATCATGCCAATTATAGATAATAACAGTAATATATGTATAACATAAACAGTAGGTGTACTAAATAACACCCACTGTCCAATTATTGTTCAAGGTGGTGCTCGTAAATCGATTTAGATAAAATAAACACGACATAAAAAATTATACTGAGTTTAGGGTGTCATAAAACTGGTCCTAAGAAATAATTCAGTAGGAGGTCAACGTACCATAAACTTTTGAAGATAGATATTTGAAGATACCATTTATGCTTAATACTTCACTTTTCATTGTGACATAATTATTTCACACGGCACTTTTTATTGTGCCTTAATAAAGCTCTTATACTCTTGCAAAGTTTTAGAACCCAAAATTGTATTGTTACACAATTTTATACGATCAAATCGGTTGACACGAAAAGTTTCATAAAGTAAGAGCTACATACGAGTACATTCTTCAACAGCCTTGTTTTTCAAACGTATTCCCCGTAGAGCTTTAACAAATCTTACTTACCGCTACAACAGCAAGCAAACAGGTTTCTAGTTTATAATGCAACACCTAATAATGGGCCGAGTATACCTGTTAGCAACTTATTCTGCTTAATCAATGCTAATCTGGATACTGGCTTCACAGCGTTTACTCGTTTTTGCTAGTTCCGTAACTATTGATGGCTAGAGTAGAGTCTAGGTCTAAGCAGTAATCTGTTTATGCTTGTACCATGCACAACTTAACAAAGTCAGGAGTCAGTTAGGAGCTTTCGGTTACGTAAACTATAGGAAATAATAATAATTTGATTTTAGTATTGAAATGTTGAAAGCTAGTTGATTCCATTCACACATTGAAATTTGGAATTATGTTTTACCTTACATTATTGCTTAACTATGGAAACTAACGTGATTTTGACATGTGATTATTCCCAATGCTTAATTTTTCAGTAAGTACCTACGTGATACGAAGTAATACTTACCTACTATAAAATATAACGAACTGAAATCAACTTGGGTATTAATAACTCTTCCATTCCCTTTTCGCTGTAAACGCAAGTAAGGCACGAAGAAGAGAGTTAATTAGAGCCGCGAGTTCTCAGAAAACATAATTTATTGAGATTTCTATCAAGCCTACATAATTTTATTACAATAAATAAATATTAGCCAACTCATAAATTTAGCATCTAATTTACACAATACTTTGCGTACAATAACTATATACGTATATCGAAAAAGACATTAACTGCTCATCTTTACAGCCTGTTGTAAAATGTAAAATAATGTCGGTAACAATGTTAGCTCGTTTGAGCTCGCTTTTATAGCTTAATAAACGACATTTATAAATTTTGCGATGATGGCGGTAAGTTTAGTCGTATAGGAACGCGTACGTATTATAAATTGTAGTTTATATGCGGAAAATAATAGATGGGACGTTAAAATATCTCTTCAATCTTCCATCCACATCGCCATAAACAACCATTTCCCACCCACTGCTGAGTATGTGTCTCCTCTTCGCCGCGCCATCTTTTCCGGTCCTGTGCCAGTCTCCGGTCCGGTCTCCGGTCCTTCACATTTTCAATCTTCACCAAGAATAAAATTGAACTGTTGCGAATAAAGTGAGGTAAATGTAGCCGGCTTCTCTAGATAGTAGCTATTAGATAATTTGCACCTCGTCTAGAATTTAATCGAATTAGTTCAAGCAGGCGTCAAATTGAAGCCTATAAACCACACCAATCGGCACTGTCTCGCAAAAAGGGGTTTAAATTCCCCCGTAATCCGACACAGTGGGTAATTTTATAAGCATTACAAAATGGAGAGTTATTGTCGTAATAAATTCTGTTGTTCTGAAAACCGGATGGTTATTGCGGAATTTACCATTCGGCAGCTTTGCATTGTCGCTGCTACAAAAAGTCTAAGCTTCTGGCAACACGCGAGAGCAATGATTTAACCGGATTTCACCGGATATTTCTGGAAATTACTTTGTCGAGAGCTGGGATAAATCAACACAAAGTGCCAGTAAATTAGATTTTATTGGTAACGGCGTAATTTATGTAATATTTAAATCAGAAGGCGCTAAGACTCGACAGTTTCGTGTTTGATTTTGCTATACACATCTTGTGTAATGTTCACTTTTGCTATATCATTACGAGTTAAATAATGTCTGCGATGACTACAGGGCGAAGCTGGTAGCGAATTAAATTCATGTATCCAGTAGCAATCATCTCGACATTTCAATTATAGCGAAGAGTGGATGGAACCGGGTGCGGACTAGTCTAACCGCTTGGATCTGACGGGCACATCTTGAAATTCATATCAGCAGTATTTACTTTGTTTTATCGCAGAACTTTATTCATTGTTGATCTTCGGTTTGATTTTCTTCGAGGACAGATTCAGGGCATGGCAGAACATTATCTGACAAAGTTTTGCGTAGTGCGGATATCGGAACATGAATTCTACTTACCTATACTTGTGATTTGTTCTTATTAATCGTTGCCTACAGATAAATAAATTACATTCCTTCCTACACTTTCTGAAAAATTGCAGTTGTGTTATTAATGTAATGTAATTTATTTACTTATTTATTTCTCTCTGCCCTACTGCTGGGCTTATATCTCGAATAAGTATCTGACTGACACAGTGACATAAATCAAACTGGAAGACGTCTTTTGATCATCTGTAGATACTCCCATTGAGCGACGATCTTTGCCTACTTACTTAGCTTAAAAAATACAAGTGTTTTTAACACGCTTTTATTAGCTTCACCTGTATGTATGTTTGTATGTATGTGTCTTTGTAACCGACTCCTTTGAGCTCGATTTTGACCCACTTTAAACGGTCAGATTTCTTTCAAACTTTGTAGATATATCGAGGACCGATGACAATACACTAAACAAATCGTGTTTTTTAGTTTTTTTAACTATTAATTTTTTTTGTTATGTCGCTGGCAGAGACACGTTGACGTAATACCGAACACATACACTGTCTAAGGTAACAAATCATAAACCTTTGTGAACTGGGTGATAAATAAAAACGTAATCGCTTACGCGTGAGAAATGAGAGAGAATCCATAATGTACTGAACGAGTATGTTGTCAAAACATTTTCTGTTATAGGCAAATATGTATGACGCTTTAAGTCCCAGTAAGCCCCTAGGTATTCTAAAATTCATGCCGTTATTCCATAAAATTAAATTACTCAGACATAAATTTTCCCAAAGCAAAAGTATTAGGCTGTGAACATCGCAACATGACAGACCTATCAAGTGACATTACTGGAGTCATAAGCTTATTGACATATTTACCCCAAGGAGCTTTCGAAACAGGCCGACTTATTTGCATACGTCTCTTTGCTGACGCATATTAATATTATATTCACAGCCTTTGAACATACCAGATGGAAATCAGGTGCGTAGGAGTCCGCGTGCCTAAGGTTCGAAATCTCAATTGGCGTCCAGTGTGCGCTGAGCCTTACAATCGTTTTACAAACACTATAAATTGCTTGTATTATCTGCCTACTGACTTGGGTATAAATATTAATATTATTTATCGCCTCGCTCTAGGATCGCGGTGGGACAGGTGGAGGCAAATTGTGGGATACAATTTGAACTTAAAGTTTTCTGACCCTACTGTTACACAAAGATGTAAAATATGTATTTCACGTATTTAATTTCATGGACTTTTTAGTGTAGTACGTTTTTACGTTGGTGTAAATGTGGATCAAACCTTTTTCAAAGAACGTGACAATATTTTCACGTCGCTTTTTGCTCTCGTCACAAATCATGTTATATAAATAAAATCAGGTAAGCTAGAGCTTTTACCGCTACAATTCTTCTATAGATTGTAGATTAACTATACACGCGCACACCAGAAACACATAGATAAGTAAAGGAATAAGACAGAAGAGGCAGTAGCCAATATAAAAAATACAGATTTTTGGTAGTTACTAGTAAACTTTAAGAGGTTAAAGTAGCGGGCAGATCACTTACGTCAATGATACCCAAAGCTCTTCAACATACGTCGCTAAGAGCTGCTCATCCCTATATAATAGAGAGCTATTATATAGGGATGAGCAACGTGTTCCCTCCGTCAATATTTGTACGGGCAAGTGTTTCAAAACTTTCGTACGTACTCTGATATGGGTAATCGGCAGCTAACTAATACAATTTAAACTTTATGCGGTAAGAATTTAGGTGAATTTTTCAATGTCGTATTGGCTGTTGTTTCTAGTTTGAGTAAGCACTACCAGCCCGTTAGGGCAAACAACGGAAATCGTCTTTTGGAGTTAAGTTCGTGGTTTTGAAATTATTCAAGTCTCATGGTAATCATGGTATAGATATAATATGTTCAAATATCGGAGTATTTGTTTAACATGCTTGTGCTCTGCTATCTGGGTATAGCACATAGACAACCTCAATTTAGTACTCAATAATAAAGTATTTGCAAAGTTATAGGTAATGGAAAATATCCAATTAACTTGACAATGAAATAAACAAGTAAACAAATTTAGCCGAAATGTAATTTCCCATACGAAATACGAAGGCAATTATTTCTGCAAAGGATTAATTCACCTGAAATTTATTTGCCAGCTTCAATTAACTCGAGCTAATATTTGTGTAAAATGGTGACGCTTTTTCATACATTTAATTAAAATTAACGATTGCGGCGAAATTTTGCTGTTTCGTAGCATATTCACGTGTGCGAGTGTGGTAGGTTTCATGACACATGTAGCCAGTAAGTAAAAGCCAGTAGGTACATTACAATGTATTAGAACTCGACAAGCTGTAAAGGTCTGAACATTTTCAAAGGTAAAACTGCGCGTCTTTCTACTAAGTAGGTATGCAATGTAGACAATAAATATGTTAATGGTAAGATTAGCAGTGTTTAATAATGAGAGTGGCAGTGTCTTTGAAGATGTTAATTAACTAAACTGTAGATACAATAAGCCAGAAACGAAATTATTACAAAATTGAAGCAAAATAAAGTCGGTTTTCATTTGTAACATCTCCAAAAACCATTTTTTTTTATAACTTAACGTGTCCTAAGTATTCTAACCTAACCTTAAAACTAACCTAATGAAAACTATCAAGTGCATGGATTTCTAGGTAAATTAAACCTAACAGTGACGTCAACCACCCCAAGCTAATTCAAGCAAACGAACCCGATCAATCACTACTACTCGTATTCTGACAAATTAATTACTTTTGCTCTTTACAAAGGCTTTGTTAGACTCCATGTTGAATTATTAATAAGCAAGCATCATTTTCAATTTCAAAGGATTCTTTAGCTAAGATTTTGAAGCTTTGTATAAAACAATTAGGCTAAATGAAATTTAATCATAATTTTCAATTTGTGTCATCATTTTCGCGTTAAAGCTGATCTTTTGAAATTGGTGTCAAATTTTCGTAGAGCTTATTTTAGTAATATTTACAGAAGCAAAAGATCACATTTTTTTTTATAGAAATAAAACTGCTATCGAAGAAATTAGGTACTTTTAGTTTCCAATAAAAAGATACATAGCCTGGTTTTTATTTCACTATTGAAAAATCAACCCAAAGACAAATGAGCCTGCGTAAGCTTTTAGCTTTTACTTTAAAATCAGGAAAAAAACAAAAGTAATTTTTATAAGGTTTTTATTTTTCCAAAGGTTTTTATTTTTTCGTCTTTGAAAAACCGCGATGAAGAGTAATAACATCAAGAGAACCTACACTTCCGACTCAGAAAGTATTAGGCAAGTTCTTGTAACGTAATGGAAAAATCTTTTCACTGGGACTTACGTCACCCTGAATAACGCCTAGGGCGATTCTGGCGAGTGAGACATTATCTTGGTCACTGTCGCTCTCATTGAAAAAGTCATAATAGTGAGAGTGGCTGCGAAAATCTCGAACGGCCCAGAATAACCCCTGTATATACACTCAGCCTGGCTGAAGGTGACATCTAGAGCAAACAGCCCGGTCTAATGCTTGCTCCTTGCCTAAGCCTAATAAAATTTGTCACCACTATCAGCCGCTTTGACGTCATACTTTACCACCTCCTTCAATTAGGGCGACGGGTGGTACGTTAGGTATTGAATTATAATACGAAAAAGAAACTGGTGGTAGTGAAATTTGGAATGGAGTTTTGGGTTTTGATTTTATTAATGAGTTTGAAGCCTAATATTTCGACAATACACAGACGTATCAAATAATTGGCTGTGACATACGGACGGACGCACGAGTCTTGCCATAAGGGTTCTTCCCCGAAGGAGGTTCAGACCCTTAAAGATGTGATAACTTTGAAAATCTATTTTAATATTATTTTGGCAGCATAAAATATTTAAAAAAATTATTTTGAGTTTTGGTATTTATTACATAAAAGTGATTAAAATCCATTAAAATACACTATTTCAAACAAATTTATCAAGTTTGTACTATCACCAATTTCTAACCAGACAAAATGTTATCGTGAAAGTTTATTAGTGTGGCCATAAATTACCGGGCACCGGAAACTCCCAATTTTGCGGACCTTCCTCGCACGAGTAACTGGAGAGCCTCGTAACCCGTAATTATCGCGACTCGACAAAACCGCGCTATAAACTGTACTGTGAGCAAGGAGTAGGTCATTTTTTAGTTAGTTACTAGTAATATTACTGACAAAGCCTAATGTTTTTGCCTACAGGCTGACACAGACTTACAGTCTGAAAGTGTAAATAAAAAAATGCCTTTAGATTATGTACTGTTAATAGGAGCTTTTTCTGTAAAATGAGCTCATACAAAAAATATAAAAAAATAGTAAATAGTATAAATAAATAAAAAAATAAAAATTACGGCTATGAAAATACAATCATTTCTGTCGCTTAATTTCCCAACATTTAGATGAAAAAGCAATATTTTGAGATCAGTCATTCTTCACATATTTTATTACTGGGACAAAATAAGTTGTAATTATGGTACTACGAGTATAGTGGTACACCTGCAAGTTTGATATTTTCCAATAGAACAAATGATGCTGCTGCAACAGTAACTTTTCCGGGGCAAATATTTGAGGAAAATGTATTTACAGGTTTTTAACGAGTCCAAATTTCTCAACTCTTTTGTAATGTCCATAGCTAACGAGCTGGTTCAGGTGCTTAATTAAATACGGTCAAACTTGTGCAATACAGTTTATTGTTACGGGACCAGAATATTTTACAGAGGAAATACGGTTATGCACTAAAATTGGTAAGGGTATAAATAGCTATGGACCGTATTTCGTACTTTATGCGGTATTATCAGAGTGGTACTAAATAAAATACTAATAGTTATTTAACCTCTAGTGCTTTGCATGAAAACATCAAAAAGAAAAAAAATACACAAACATCAAAAGTAAAATTAAAAATAACTAAAGACGTAAACTAACATAGTAAAGCAGACAAGAAGGCTGTGGATGAGACTGGCACAGGATTAAACAAGTGGCGTGGTAAAGAGAAGATCTATACCTACTCAGCAGTGGCTGAAAACCGGTTAATTATGATGAAAAACAGACCAAACAAAGTATCGAAAAAATAATAAATGAATACAAATAAATCTGAAACCCCGCAGGAGTAGTAAACTAGCTTGTAAACAAAATATTTCAAAACAACGTTGACGTCAAAGAGACGTCATAACCTTTACAAAAACAAGCGAACTACCCTCAATAAAGTAACCCGCCGCGCGCGCCCTAAATCGTCTGTAGAAGTACCCCGTCTGACCTTCAAACTTATGTAACACCAATCTAAAACGAAAAGAGAACATTACTACCTCTATTTCAAATAGAACAATATACTTTGTATTAATAACAGCTGACCATTTACGAAATTAAACTACGATGTGAACGAAACTATTGTCGGGTATTGAGTTTAAACTTTGTTCAAGTTTTTACTCACATTTTCTGTTATTATAAAACAAAATGTGTCAAAACATTAGGTTTCATAGTAGAACTGAATATTCAGTCATAGAAGCAAAGCTAATTCATGTACTTTGAAGATTTTTTAAAATGGTCATAAAATTAAATTTAAAAAATTCTGTCTTCCTTTGATGGAAGGTGCGCAATTGCGTTACTTAGATATATACTCGTACTTACCTACCTACCTACAGTTTACACGCAATTACATGTTGCTATAAAAATACTGTTATTATTAAACAATTAAAACTAATTAGTCTAACAATGGTCGGTATTATGTGTTATCGCTAAAAACTATCAATTAAGTAATCGTTATGTATAGGCACTTTGGTCTTTGTCTGTGTAAGCCGCAAATATACTCGTAGTTGTGATTAAATCATTTAATAATAAACATACTGACTTGTATTGTATATTATCAAGCATACATTTTATGTGAGCCTGGATAGAGCTAGTTTTGGCACTAGCCCAGAAGATTAACCTTGTCTTAAGCCAAGGCGTAGCTCTTAACACATTGGTGCCTCTCCATCACGGAATAAAAAATACGCTTTGTAAGAAAAGGTAATCTGTAATAAAGTGTTTTTCAATAGGTATTAAAAGTTAGATTTAAAACCTATTAGATAAAGAAATCTGAATGTACAATTCAGAACAGCCCATAATTCTTACCCAACGAGTACCTACAGTCGTTCCATTTAACTAGATCCAGAGATAAGGCTCGCTGACCTAAGCGCTTAAATAAATTCTGAAAGGCTAAAATTACACTGAAATTATCCAGAAACGTTATAAAACACAGTATATCAAAAGGAAAAAAAATATGAAAAGCACCCGAAAGACAGAGTGGGCGTGTATTTTTCCGATGTTCCGTTTTTGCATAAAAAAATAATCGTATACTCGTGCTCGTAGGGAGGCATTTAGAGTGTATATTTTTATCCCAAAATCCTTTCTAACTGCCTTTCTTATGAATAAGCCCAGAACTCATCAGAACCTTTCCTCGTATTCTAATTTACTTACACATTTTTTGCAGCGGCCTAACTATGCCTTGGTGGGTTAAATACCTTAACTAAATAAAAAATCCAGGGATAAAGAAGTTAGTATTAAAACCGGGTAACTTTATTTAAGTGCGGGGAGCAATAAAGTGCTAAGGAACCACTTTTAGTACCCATTTGGAGACTTTTTTAACTTAAACTTTTTTGAGTTTGAAGCTTTAGCGTTAATTTGCAGTGTTCAAAAGAAGTTTGAGGTCTAATTACCGTTTTTATGGAAGCACGAATTAGCAATTACACCAAAAGAAAGTTAGTAGGTATAGCTGAGTAGCTAGCTCTAATGTCAAGAGTTATTATTAGGTCGTCAATTATACTAAACTGTTAAACTCTAATTTATTTCTCGAGTACTTCATCAGCCCGGAATTACCTACACTTTGATACTGTCTCTCATCACTCTCATTTAGCTTCTGTAATTTATTGGAACATAAAACATACACTTTCATTTATAATGACTTAAGGCATCGGATTGTAAGAAATCTTGCCTCCTAAAGTTAAAACTTTAGTTAGTCATTGGAACGCAAAATTACGATTTGTTCAATATAGTTAAAAAGATATGAAAAGAAAAAGATATTTTTAGTTACATTTATAAACTCGGAAGATTCTTTTTTAAATAATGATTTAATATTTAAATCGTGCATAAATCTATAATATAACATAAGTTATAGGTCAATACGGTAAAATGCTGAGATTATTTTCCTAGAATGAGATAAAGAGCATTTCGTGTCAAAACAATAAGTAATATTAATAATGTGACGGAGAAATTGGAAAGTCTGCACAGGAGCCCATTCTGGCAAGCGAGTTATTATCCCTGTCACAGTCTCTCTTATTAAAACAGTCATGACAGTGAGAGTGAACGAGATAATCTCGAACGGCCCAGAATTCTCTCAGGTTGAACTCTACTATCCGAACAGCTTTAATTGTCTATTGCTCACGGTTTAACAGACATTTCATCTGTTTGTAATCGCAGCTTTCACACAACGATAGGTACGGTTGCCGTTACGATCGACTGATGAACTGTACCTAAACTTTGCCATGGAACTTTTAATCAATTAAGATAAACAATGTTTGCCGACTAGAAAATAAAACTGTCGGAGCGATTCGACCTACACGAATTTACTTACTTACTGACTATAAAGACTCTTGAAGGAGATAGGTTGCCAAATCAATATTAATTATTATGTGTTTAATGACCATACAATTCCAAGATAGACAATTAATTGTTTAAGATCGAAATGTTAACGCTTCTCTAAATATCCCTTCACATTGAACGTCTGTAATTTGTAGAGGTATATTTAAAAACTCTAAAGAAGTATAGTCCAAGGGGACGCTCAGGCGCCTTTATCAAACCATATTGAAAATTTTCAATGCTTTACCATTAAATAACACTCTTACAGTAGTATTTGTCTTTGTATTTGTTGCTCTTTCTGAATATTTGCGAGTCGTTGTTCAAAGGGTTTCATCCGCTTTGGAGTCCAACCCCGTATATTTTTGTCAAAAGACTTTTCAATTTACTGTCGGCAACGAAAAGGAAAACCTGTAAATAAACTGAAGAAACTATGAATTTTGTGAAATGTTGGAAAAAATATTTAGCTCAAAGAATTTTGAATATTCTGTAACATTTTTACGGGCTCATGTACTATTTACTTACGTTATTTTAGATTTGATACTAATAAGGTATTTTTTTAGATGTAGGTATGTCCCTCCTTACTGACCATGGCAAAAACAATGTAAGTTATAATGCAAATACAAAATATGAAAGATGTAAAGGCTTCGATGTAAAGGTCAGACCAAATTCAAATAAACTATTATATATAGCAGGTTTTTATGGGCAGTTGTAATAAAATAGGTAGCGTTGTAATAACTGTGAATCCCTTTGGGCGGTCGATTGGTAGGCGACTTCCAAACGTCCGCGGTGACTTTACTCGCCGACCCCGCTGGGGAGACAAAACCGCAATATAATTAAACTGAGCTCGATGGCTTAGGTTTTATTTAATCTGTTTATCTCAAATAAATATACGGGTTGTCAGAATTTACAGTTCGCAATATATGATGACCAATCCACCCACAAATTATGATTAAAACCCAATACAATGGTTGACGGTGGGGAAATCTTCACAAGACATTTGCATTCGAGTCGATTTTCAGCTAGAATTATAAAAAAAAAAACGTTTCACACACATCGCTCCCCACTAGGATAATCCTGTGTCGGGGATGCCATGGAACACACACAAAGACAAGGACAACTCACACCCAGACCGAGCAGACATTTAAATTCATCATTCAAACATCTGCCCGGCCGGGAATCGAACCCTGGGCCTCTGGCTTAAAAGGCGGATACATTACCGCTGAGCCAACAGGTCGTCAGATTGGTCTCCAAGAACAAGTAGGTTCCCTTATCATATTATTTATGCCCAGCAATGGATCCAAGCAAGATCAATCGCGGCCTCACCCATAAACGTCGCGAAGATGGAGAAATATCATTCGACTTTTGCGCAATACAAAAATGAAGCGCAGAACTAACGAATGCCTCTTTAAGCAGGGCTTAATTAAGAGCCTTGTTGCTTACTTACGAATGATTCTTTACAAACCAAAACCATTTACCTATTGTCTAGTTGTCCCTTACATGTTCAGTACACGCACACATAGTGTAACAGCCTGTAGAGTACACGAATCGACATGCCCGATACGATCTACATCAGATAGTTGAAGGAATCGGACCTGCGTGCTGTTATGTCGTCACAGATTAGATCATAGCCACTGTTACGGCGAGCACGTGAAGGCCTCTTCAGATTATGTTATACAGTCCGACAAATATAACGACGGTGGGACTGTGCCCCACTGTCCTCAACAACGAATGACTACTACTTTATTGTGTCTTCTACACCACTTTTATTTAGTTTAGTTTCATTCAATTATAGTTAGGTATTTTATCAAACATACGCGAAGAATTCTGCAATTTATTTTTTAGTTTCAAAGTGACTTTTCAAACAAACCGTTTTAGTTCTTCGAAGCGCTTTCGGCAACGTATACTTGTAGATTTCCCAAACCCCACCAAGCATCCTCGTGGTGTACCATAACGTCGCCCAGTGTGAACGTGTCTTTTTAAAAAGCTTGCGATCAATATTTCTTGTGCATATAAAATTATTACGAGATATCCTAATATCAAAGTAAAAAATCTGTAAAGTAATTCACGAATACTAGAAATAACGAAATGTTGTAGCCTATTCTGAAACGGCCCTTGAAGGTCGTGCACAAGTTACGTGAGGGAGGTAAACAAATTGTTGTTTCAAGTTATTTGTCCTTCGAAAGAAAGCTATTTTCTATTTTGATTACAAAAATGCGTAGGATTGTCGAACACGAGTATGGATTGAATTTTAAGCAAATAACATAGCGTCGTTGCGCGTGCAAAAGTAGCTATGTATATTTGACACACTTTACAGGAGACGCAAAAAACTGATTTTCTCGTAAAATGTCCAGAGCATATCAATAATTTATCCTTACTTTGATACATATAACAAATTTACGTAGTTTTAGATTACTATTGGATAGATAGCATTATGAATAATGACAAAATTAAACTTAATAGGCAAATTTGACACATAGAGTTATTTATTTGAGTTGTAAATACAAGCTATGTGCATTTAGAGCACATAACTACTTTATAATTCTATGGAACCTAAAAAAATATAGCTGAACGATGACACATAGCTATATTTTGGAAAGAAATAATTAATAAAAAAGTTAAAAAAACCAACACATTTAATATTCAAATGGTATTAACTGTTTATTGAATCAAACAAAATCAATCAATCAATCAAAAACATTGGTGGAACTAATCAAGAAAATAAGTTATCATAGAATAGGTGATAATCACGGTGCATGTATTGCTTTAGACTTTGTAGGTGACTAAATTTGGTAGAATCAATTTTTAGTGGGAAAAACTCATCATAAAGGCTTTTAGGTTTTTTTTTATTTATTCAGTAATAGGCTTGCATTTGACCGTCATCTTGCCTGATGGTAAGCAACGATACGTTCTACGATGGAGCATGCTTGCCTAGAAGAAACCGATTGACTCGCGACTTGAAGACACCTAGATAATATCTATCGGGAAACACCCACTCAGGCAAAGCGTTCCACACCCTAGCGGTTCGCACAATAAAGGTGGAATCAAAGCGTGTCGTACGAGTTTTTGGTATATCAACCTTATAACGGTGACGCTTTTTAGTGCCCTTGGTAGACCGATAGTAGAAAGGGCTAGAGGGAATTAGATCATGCAGATCAGAAGCACACTCTCCGAAATGTATCCGGTAAAAGACCGACAGACTAGCAACTTTGCGCCGATGTTCGAGAGTTTGGAGTTTAGTCCGAACAAGGGAGTCTTTACCAATGAGCCTCTTGGCACGTTTCTCAATGGACTCCAACGCCTCAAGCTGGTATTTGGCCGATCCAACCCAAAGGTGCGAGCAGTACTCCATGCACGATCGAACTTGTGCTTTATAAAGTAACAGCAACTGTTCTGGCGTAAAGTACCGCCGCACCTTCGAAAGGATACCCAGCTTTATGGCAGCCAATTGAGCTTTGGACTCTATGTAGGAGCCAAAGTTGAGGATTGACGTCAGAGCAACGCCCAAAAGCTCAAGACTGTCAGCCGTCGGAATGGACACATCTCGGAAAGTAGGAGCCAGTTGGAATGGGCTCTTCTTTGCGGAGAACAGACACGCCTGGGTCTTAGTCGCATTAAACCTGACCAGATTGGCATCACCCCATTCTGAGACAGCCTTAAGAGACAAGTTCAAGCGCTCGACCATAGCCTCTCTCAGAAACTGGATTTGAGGACCACTGGACCGTGCGTTAGAAGTGTAGCTCTCTACAACAGTGCTGTCATCTGCGTACCCAAAGATACCGGGCTTTAGCAGATCGTTAATGTGCAGCAGGAAGAGCGTCGCAGAGAGCACTGACCCCTGGGGAATACCGGCATTGATATCCATTCGATCAGACGAGCAGCCATCAATGACTACTCGTATCGATCGATTCCTCAGGAAGTCCGAAATCCACGCAACAAGACCAGCGGGCAGGCCGTATGAGGAAAGCTTGCTTATAAGGCCGTCATGCCAAACCCTGTCGAAAGCCTTCGAGATGTCAAGGGAGACAGCAAGTGCCTCCCCATGCCTCTCGATGACCTCACTCCAGATATACGTGGCGTACGCTAGAAGATCACCAGTGGACCGGTTTCGGCGGAATCCGTATTGCCGGTCACTGAGAAGGTCATTAGTTTCTAGGTACGCCAGGAGCCTGTTGTTCAGGACACGTTCCATAGTCTTGCAGAGTATGGACGTGACCGAAATAGGCCTGTAGTTGGCAGGGTCGGCACGGCTACCTTTCTTAGGCACAGGCTGCACGTTAACAAGCTTCCACGACTTCGGCACTATACCAGTTTCAAGAGAGAGACGAAAGAGGCGTGTCAACACAGGAGACAACTCAGGCGCACATGTTTTCAGAACTATGGCTGGAATACCAACTGGGCTGCTGGCTTTGTTAACGTCAAGATTGCGTAGCGTTTTGCGAACCTCCACTTGACGAATGCGCACTGTCTGGTGGAGTTGAAGGTGTCGCGCTACCAGCATCTAGACGTGAAGACTCCGCGAATTGAGAAGCAAACAAGTTAGCCTTCTCCTCAGCGGTGTGAGCCAGCGTCCTATCAGGTTTTAGCAGTGGAGGTAGTGAGGGGCGGCAGAAGTTCGCTTCGACCGATTTAGCTAGGGACCAAAATGCTTTACTACCCGCTGGGTATGAAGCCAGTTTGTTCCCTATTCGACTAATGTGGTCAAAGCGAGCCCTCTGTAACACCTTTTTGCAGGACTTGGCAGCTGCGTTATACGCTCTTTTCATCTGGCGAATATCCTTCGCTTTACGGTGTCGAGCATCAACCCAGGCAAGGTAAGCCTCCTGCTTGCGCGCCTCAGCGTGACTACAGTGAGGTGCAAACCATGGGCGAGCTTTGCCGGCCAATGGTACTACTATCGATGTGACGCTCGACCTGTGCGTTTCGTGATCGAGCGACTCTGAACTTGACCAAAAATCTCGCTATGTGCAGCAAAGCACATATCAGGCGCAATTTTTTCTTCCGCTTTAATAAACTTATTTTAGCTATGTGAATTATAACACTTGGCGTGTTAAAATGGAACTTTAGATGTATGAATGTCACATAGCTACATTCCGTACCTCTTTAAATATTGGGTCTATCACATAGCTGTTTTTACAGTACGTGTGTATTGAAATACCGATTAAAACTGCATAAAAAACCGAAAATGACTAAATAACACATAGCGACTTTTGCACGCGCAACGACGATAGGTGACATTAGGCCCAAGTTTGAAGGCTTTTTATGACAGATCTCAATTTTCTAAAACTATTGCCGTCTTGTCTAATAGCAATGATAAAGACAGATATATTTTTAGTTACTTTAGATCTGTCAAATAGTGCCTTCAAACTTGGGCCCATTGATAATGCTAATTAGTAAACAAAGATTAAAATCAACTCAACTTATATCTCAGGGTGACGAGCGCAGCGCTGTGCCACGCAGGGTCTTGAATTCTGCGAGTTCAAAATTTTGGGTGGCGCAGACCTGTTATGGGCAAACGTGACGTTTAACATCAGGCGAGCGATTTGATCGTTTCGTCACTTAATCACATAATAAAAAAAAAATAAAAAAATCATATTAAAAGAGTTCAATTTAAAAAAAAAAACAAAATCAAATCATATTGGCAAAATTCTTTGAATGATTTCTTGCCAATATGCTCGTAGTTAGTTGTTACTCAATTAGGTAAAAAAAGTTCTAATTAAAAACCGTCGAATGTTTCTAAGAATGTCATAACACAAAACAGAAAGTGAGTGAACATTCCTAACCAACCTTCCCACGTTATCACGCATACGCTAAACAAGAACAATGGTTATTTAGTGCCGATTTGTGTAACTTCCGCCTGTTATGAATTGTGCCGATATTTTGGTAGTTACTGTCCCCGATTCTAGCTAGAACAAAGGTATACTTTACCTTCGAGTACGTAAGTAAAATCAGAAATAAATTGTATAGAATTGGGCCGGATATAACAATAACAACCATAAACAACAATTAATTACAATTAACAAAAGATAAAATAACGATTATTAGTGTTTCGAAATATTTTAGACCTGTCAGTAATCAAAGTTAAGCAATACTTTACAAAATAGCGCCTGATTTATTAGAAACATATTTTTTAACACAAGCAAGTTATATTTATATCAACATTAAGTAATATTGACGAAATAAAATACACAACTTAAATCTAAACTAACCTAACATAACGAAACAAATCTCTTAGGTACTAAATGACTAAACACACGTTGAAGATTTCTTTTGAGATTAGTCTGGAGATAATCTTGTTCTTCATCGCCCTATACGACTGTAATCCATTTCTTTGTTTTGTATTTTATTGCAGCTAATTCTGAACGCTGTTAACAAATCTATACTTACTAAAAATAAAGCTGTCTTTGTCATGCCGTCATTAGACTAGGCTGCCTGTATCGACCCAATAGGCCCAAGTTTGAAGGCTTTTTAAGACAGATCTAAATTTCCTAAAACTATTGGCATCCTTGTCTAATGGCTTGCAATGATAAAGACAGATATATTTTTAGTTAGTTTAGATCTGTCATAAAATGCCTTCAAACTTGGGCCCATTGTTGTGTATAGACCTCCCCCCCCCCCCCCTTCTCGGGCCATTTTTCCTTGTCTTAGGCCAATCTCATCCACGCATGGCCCGCGATGGGTCTAATGTCGTCTACCCATCGGGCTGATGGTCTGCCAACTGAACGCTTGTCCCTACATCAGCCAATTTAGATCATTTAACTAAATACTTCAAAATTAACTGCATTGCCTCATTATAAATCCTCCCTCCAACAACCTAACAAAACCACAAAACAAGGCTAACAATCCTGATGGACTTGTTCACTCACACATAAGCAAATCTCTCCCCAATCTAATTATATCTGCTGCTTAATTTCGCACGTTTTCCTGCGGGTTCCTCCCCCCCCCCCCCACCCCTCTTCTAAAACGAAGCGGAAGTAAATATTTGATGAGGAGTGCAGGGCGACAGGGTTGCCCTTTTAGTCACGTTCGGTGTTGGCTCAAATCTCTGTCTAATGATAATGTGATCCTTAGGAGCATATACGAGTATACCGATCTACTAAAACGTGAAGTCACGTTGGTAATGGAAAGTCCTGAATATGTTGCGATAATTCCCAACTTTATGCGATAGAAGTTCTTCAATTCTTTCTATTGGAGGTTACTTAGTAAGGTACCTACGTATTTCTAGAAACAATACACTTACACAATTTACACATGCCTCATTATCGTAACTGAAATAACGGGGAACAGTGTTCTGGCAACCTCATTTGAGAGCCGGTTCGTGTTCCACATTAGAACATCCCATCTTCAGCAACATCCTCACTTAAAAACAGGTTCAGTAGTAAAGATACAATATCAATATTTCTTAATCAGGCTTACAACAAATATTAACTAATAGGAAAGGCAAAAGCTTATAAAAGAGTTTCAAGAACTAATAGCCTCAAAGTATAACCAATCACTGTCAGATATTGCATTAATTAAAAACAAATAATGTGACTTTGATTACTTTTTAATTCGCTTCGCAAAGTTACGAAGTTCGCAAGCTCTGCTAATCTAGTCGGCTACTTACCCGTGTGTCGCTGTGACGAAGGTACGCCATGATTACGGTTGGTTCAGAAACCATGGCTTTTGCCGGCTTTAAATAATTATAACGAAACCTTAGCGTTGACTTTAAATTGGTTTTAGGTATAATAGGTCGATTCGGTCTTGTTCTATTCTCTACTACTAAAATTGGTTGCGGATTTTCCGTTTTATATGCTTGCTAGAAAAAGTCACAATTAGAGCTGTTAAGTTTTATTTAAATTGGAAAATGCTATAACAGAAACGAGGCCAGCTGCTGAAAGACGTGTGGTTACTGTTTATAAACTTAAACTCTAGATTTTACATTTTCAGTGATACTTCAAAATATTGCCTACATTTTTAAAAAAATAATTATCATAAATAAATTTAAGTTTTTTTATCGCAATATTTCATAGCAATATGGAAAATACATTCATTTATTCGGGAGGTTCGCTATAATCACAAAAAAACACGATATCACGTTTCGCTTCGCTTTATTCACACCCAAAAACGAAATTAATACGGAAGCTAAATGAAACCGAATTGTTACAAAACAAAAGCTATTAATTTTTCCTTTGGCGTTATAATTGAAAATTAGTCTCCCCAGTGAGGCCATTGTGCGTAGACGTCTTTATTATAGCTGCATTTTGATTAATAAAAATGTGAAGATACGTTGCGGGCTTCAAGTCTAGTGATAGAGCAGCCTCAACTCTACCACTGTTTTTGACGCTATACCTACTTTGACTTATTTGGCAAGACAAGTAAAAATCATGAAAAGGATTAATAAGGACATAAACGAAAAAGTTCGATAATGGTATTGGTTTCAGATTAAAACTCTTCTATAAACACAGCACAGCACACGTATAATCTTGTTATTGTTATAATTCATACTGGACAATTCGAAATGCGGAGACCCCGAATATAAAACATAAAAATAGCCGGCACATCTTTCTATTTTAATTCATCAATGTATCCAATTGTAAAAGCGGAAACACGGCATCGTGTAATACAAATGAATGCGCTCATTTCAAACAATTATAACAATTAACAAGTTTAGTTACGCGTTTGTTGCGCTTTTGGAAATGAAACAAGTGTTTCTCAGCGGTTCTGTAGCTTTAATCTTAGTTTTAATGGAGCGCTTTTGTGTGCAAATAAATTTAGTTAAAATTATCTCCCAAAGACTCGTGATATGAGCGTAATGGTTCAGAAGTTGAATATCATAGGGGTCGAAGATAAACATCAAAGTTATCTGCAGCCCTTTAGTATGGTAGGTTCAAAATATACGGGCGGTTTTAGGGCTTTAGTAACGGTTACTAAATTATGATTTGATAAGTCACAATATGACCTTTTTTGGTCGATAAGAGCCTTTTGTCTTTTCTGTGTTTGTACTTTCCTTTCGTGATGTCTATAAAGTGTTATTGTATGTACAGATTGTTTGTGAAATATCATAAAGTATGTAAACATTCAAGTACGTAGTACGTAGTAATGACAATCGGGATGAATCACTAAATTCTTAGTAAATCCTTCATATTCGTAATCGTTATAGTCACTGTTGTAAGTAGCCAAGCCAAGTAGTAGGTACTTAGTTTACTGGTGAAGAAGTTCATTAGATTTCTTTGAAATCTATTAAAATGGCGTCCACTTGGATTCACACTTACGAAACAGAAACCCCAATTAGTTTCTTGTAGCCCTGAAACATATTTTTCAAAATGTTTCTTGGATATTGCTTCATTTATATTTGGATAATTTTATCTAATTAGTTGTTATGTTTTTAGTAACGCGGACCGCGCAATCGGGTCCAGAGGCTCCAAAAATTTAAGTAGGTAGTAAAACGGATTGGAGTTCAGTTTCCATTCAACTTTTTATAATACATATTAAAATAGTAACTGTCAATCGCATTCTTAGAGCGACCAGCCTTTAGTCGAGCTAGACAAAGAGAAATCCCTACATATCACAGTCCGACTGTCGTGAACAATGGTCCTGTCCTATCGGCGGTCCACGATCGAGCTCCAGATTGATTCCGCGAGCAGCGTCCCATCACGACGGGGACCTGCTTGACCCTGCTCGGCTGGGAAGGTGGGTCGGGGAAATGTAGCTGAAGATACGTACGAGGTGGCAACCCTGGCCTCGACGTGGCTTACCTTTGTCCTTGTTCTGGTTTGATTAAAGCTATCTTACCAGTATTATAAAGGTGAAAATATGTTGTTTGTTACTAATGAACGCTGAAACGGATGAATGGATTTACATGAAATTAAGGTCGTTCATGGTCTGGATTAACGCATAGGTTACCGAAAAACGCGGATAAAACTGCGCGGCGCAATCGACTCCATAAAAAGTATCAAGTCCGTCCTTTGTAGCAATTCAACGAAATCGATTTAAGTCTTAGTAAAAAATTGAGAGTTTAATTAACATGTTTCAGATATATGAGATAAAATATATGAGATTTTTCATAAACCTCAATACTGATATATAATTATAAAAAAATCCCTAAAAAACTGGTCCGGTATCTTTTTATTCTACTCGTATCGTATGTGATACTGCAAGCAGTGTTACCTTTACAATTATCTTGCCATTGGCGGCATATTGCGAGTACAAAATCAACGCCTTACACAAAAACACTGAAAACCCTTGTCGCTTTAAAAATTGTAGGTGGCTTTTGCGACACCCCTAAACATAGACATTTTCTCATTTCGACAAAGTACTACCGCTGCAATATTTTGGAAGACTGTACTCACAAAAACGTTAAACAAATGGCAGCAAGATCGTAAAAGTTATACGAGCAAGTTCGCGGACTTGGAAATATGCTTCTAAGCCACTGACTCGAAATGGGGCTTTGAAGTGCTCTAAGTATTTTGGAATTTGACGGCCTGTTTGGCTCAGCGGTAGTAATATCCGCTTTATAAGCCAGAGGTCCCGGGTTCGATTCCCGGTCGGGCAGATGTTTGAATGATGAATTTAAATATCTGTTCTGGGTCTGGGTGTTAGTTGTCCTTGTCTTTGTGTATGTTCCATGGCATCCCCGACACAGGAATTTATCCTAGTGGGGAGCTATGAGTGTGAAACGTTATAAAAAAAAAAAAAAAAAAAAAAAACAAACAAAAAAACAAACAAAAAAAAAAAAAAAAAAAAAATTTTACTGACAATGCTTTAGATTTGTTACGACCAACAATAAAAAATAAAATAAGGTGAGGATTGCCAAAAAATATTGCTACCTATTTGTATTCAGTTTTTATACCATTTTTATTTTTTCTGACATACTTAACTAATTCAATTGAGGTTATTGCTCCAAATATTTTTCATATAGTCGTAAGTATTTATCGGAGACTTTCGATATTTGATTTTCGCAATCATTCCTTATCAAATACAAAGCATTATATCAAAGCAGGAAACGAAGCCTTCACAACAATACAAAATAAGCGAACACGTGCAGTTACACAACTCCCTTTTAGAAGACTATACATATACATACCTACTTGCTTATATTAATACCTGTAGGTATTGTTTAGTAAAAGTACTTTGTCACAATAAAAACATTCAGTACTTCATTAAAGTTGTAGGAATATGGGAGAAAATTGAGTTCGAGAAAGATATACCAACCGTTATTATTCACTAACGTAAACAAAATAATTATAATACTGAATCATTCGCCACCTGGCTGACGACTGTTACTACAAAAATATTGTGTAAATTAGCACAATTTCATTTTACAATAGACGTTGATGGTATTGTATGGGAATTCAAATGTATATTGTATATCGTGTGTTACCAGCTGGTCATATAATTTTTAAGATGTTTTTGACGGCAAAACAAAGTTTTGGCTAAGCGAAAAGTTTAGGTATATAAAACACTAGATGACCCCGCGGTTCCAGACACAGTGATGATGAAAAGTAGCCTATGGTTTATTAAGGTAATAAGCTATTCCTATTCCAATTTTTATCAAAATCGGTTTTGTAGTTACGGAGATTCATGACAAACATTCACCCACACTCACACACACCACTTCTGCATTTATAATATAGTAGTATTATTATTAGTAGGATACGATCCCAAGTCGTGCAAATGGCAAATCGAAGAACAAGCGCTGCAGGCTGCTAATAGCTAATCGGTTTTTATTGATGAATCTCTAAATCTGTCCTAATAAGTATAAGAAACAATTCCGTTTACGGATAAAAAGATGCCGAGTTTTTGCCAATTAAGCGACCGCCCGATGACGCCCTAATTGTAGCTATAACCGTCACAAAAACCATAATTACGTTTACACAGCTCTTATACCGACACATAAATGAGATAAAAGCTACTATTATGGTAGTTCTGATCGATTCTTCTCATTGTATGTACGTACGCATAAACTATTTATATACATAGTTGAAGTAGTGGCGAAACTTAAAGTTTTTTTTATTCAGTAATAGGCTTGCATTTGACCGTCATCTTGCCTGATGGTAAGCAACGATACGGTCTACGATGGAGCATGCTTGCCTAGAAGAAACCGATTCACTCGCGACTTGAAGACACCTAGATTAAGTGGTAAATAAGAAGAAGAAGAAGTGGTTAAGAAGTGGTTTGCGGTTGGTACGTCGCCGCGTCGGTAACATACTGAAATGTTTGAACATTTGTTTTGAACAATTTAAAAATTGTGAAAGTTATAAAAAGTGTATTCTTTGAGTTCCATTTATACGCATGAAAAGCATCCAACATAAAAGAAAACCAATATGGTATGGTAAGGTTTAGCGAAACCTACGTTTGCCAACTGCCTGGTACGCTGTAGAGGTCTCAGTGCCATCCGTATTTAATCAGTACTCGTATAAGTAAACTATAGACAACCTATTAAACTGTGAAAAACTTTAAAAACTAATTGCACACATGCAGATATATTAACGACTAGCTGACCCGTGCCCACTTCGTTGGGCATAATGTTAATTAAACCCGAAGCCATCGCGCGCCGTCCGGACCGTTTTTTCTCCGATTCACTTTGCAAAACGGACTACCACGTAAAAGCCTTTTTATTTTTTGGTTTTTTATATAACCTATGACACTCAGCAATAATGTGGCTTTCTATTGGTGAAAGAATTTTTAAAATCGGTTCAGTAGATCCCAAGATTACCCCTTACAATTTAACAAATATACAAACACACAAACTTTACTTCTTTATAATATTATTAGTATAGATTATTAATTCTTTGAAATACCATTAAAATTTCCTAAATAGTCTAACCCAGTCTGTCGCCCATTCACGGCGGTCTCACGATATGTCTTCATACTCTGATGTTGGTTATTCGCTACAATTGCGTTATATAAGTCAGATTGGTCGATTAAGACACTTTGTTATTCAACATGTGTTCGCAATGATCGCTCCATCGCCGTTCAGTTAGTTGTAATTGAGCAATTATAGAGCCTTAAAAATATAATGGTTATACTTGTAGTTCGATTCGCTTCGGCTTCATTATAAAGCTTTATAATGAAGTATAATGGAAATATTAAACTGTAATCATGAGTAAAGATTTCACTTTATGCCTACCTTGATCTTATTTTGAAGGAGAAAGCGTAGAAAGTTTCATTAGACGTACCTTAATGAGTACTTAAAGACATTTCATGATTTGCAAATGATCAGTATTTACTCGTAAGTAGACATTGATATTAATATTAACTCGTAATGCTCGTAAGTATGTTGCTACTTACTTTCTTTTTGAATGAATAAGATATATGTATGTACAGTAACAATGTATTGAAAGGTTACCTTTTCTATAGGAACATTGCTATTACATTGTGTATGCAAAAGTAGAGCAGTTCTCGCGCCGTAAAGCCTGCAATCGTAAAACCAAAATTCGACTTATGGATGCGTTGAAGCATAGTATAATCGTATAGTAATTATCTACATCATGGTAGACTATTACAATGGTATTGTAGATCCAAAAATTTCAAAATTCACATATTATTTAGGATAATAATTTGGGCTAGCTGTATACCTACCTACCTGTCTTCGGTAGAACAGAAAATGAAATTAATATCTAGATTTAAATCAAATAGCTGAAACAGCCGTGTTGTTCCCGGGACCGGTTAAACTAAATCGTGTTAAATCCGACCCAATTCTAGATCTTTAATGGAAAGCTCTAATCAAGTATTTAAATCAGTTGGCAAGTTTGTCTTATCAGCCACTAATTGAATCGGCTAAATGTTAAGTTTGTATTGGGACCTGAATAAATAGAGGGTGAAATGTGCAACTTGAAGAAAAGGGTTTTGAGGTAGGTTTAGAAGTTAAAACCTCAAAGTATACTTAGTCTAGTTTAGTTTAAATAAAGGCACGTGAAATAATATTAAAGTTTGTGAGTTTTTGTTTAATATTTAAGCTTCACGCTAATATAAGTACCTATGTACAATGTACATATGTATTTGTTCTCACGCAAATCAATATCAGTAGGTAATCCTAGATATAACAAACATATATTGTACATTTAGTTTCGAAAAACAAAGCTTGCAGCAAGTTGATATTTTTGAACAATCGAGCTTTTAATTTTAGTGGGCTTCGGAATACCATTCACATATTATTACGACAACATTTCTAGTTCAAGAGTACCGACAGAAAAAAAAAAACATTTGAAATAATTTACAATCTTGATTTATCGTTTCTTATAACCTTTTTGTTCGGCTCTACGCCCACTTAGCGAATAATATGGCAATACTTAAATATTGCCTTAAGGTGCTTTTACACCACTAACAACCGATGTTCTGCACCTTGTTACATTGTATTTCGTGATATAATTATAGTCACGTCTGCCAATCACTTACATAATAAAAAATGGAATAACCTTGCCAATTTTTCTAAATGCTATTATTTTCACATCATTTTGTCGTAAAACTTTACAGCAGGAAGTTATTACACGCCCAGTTTTGGTGTATAATTTGCACTATTCAAGCTGAAATGACATAACGACAACATGATGTAATTCTCTCACGAATTCACTCAACTTGTTCACGAGTTCAGGGGCCATTATCAAGAGGCGAGTCTAGACGAGTTGTCTATGGTCTGTAAAAAACACCTACTTTTATTCAAGTTGAGCGATAAAAAGTGGTAGAAAAGCATCGAATTAGTCACTTTATTTTTACAAAAAAATAACAAATCTAAATTCTCTGCGGTAATACCTATAAATACCTAATTGTTACCTATCTCATTTTGTTCATTTTATAAAAACAATAAAATAATACTGTAGATTATTGTCTGTTCATTCAAAATAAAACAGTCGCTATTTGAAACTCGAAAAAGAAGAAGAGATAAATTCACAATAGCTTTTTACGTGTCCGAATACGAAAGCACCCATCAGCTATCGAGAAAATAGGGCAATTCTTTCGATCTCATTCGATTATTGCTTCGACATGTAGTAATCGATTCCAATCGACATAAATCAACTCGTTAATTATGTAAGGCCATAAATATAAAGTGGAGCTACAAACGTCCGCGTGCCTGTAACCTTGGCATCGACACATGTCAATAAAACGTCTGATAGTTTATTAAAGTTTTTGCTAAGATAGGATTTCACGGTCATAAACAGCCGTCAAAGTGTGCTTGAACCTTATGCGGCGGTTATAAACGTGATTAATGTCATTCGGGGTTTGATTAAGATTTCTTGTCAAATCACGATTGATGTAAAAAAGTAACAATACTTTGTGGGATCAAATCAAAGTATACACAGGGTTCTGCAGTCATATTAAAATTCGCAACAGCCAAGCTTGATCCTTTTGTATTTGCTTTCCTTATCTGTTTATTTTTATCGAGTAGACGTGATGTAAGTAATGATGATGAAAGTTAGAGACTTTCCTAAGTGGCCCTAAAAAGCTTTTTAACAATCACACAACCCAGAAAGATCTGACTTTTTGTCAACTTCTCTACTCCTAAGTCATAAGTTACCATCTACTAACATGAGCTTCCAAGTTTGTCACTGCATTAAAGCTCCTTCTTCAAAACCTCCATAAACCAGGTGAGTTATATCCCCCAGCACTTTCCTCTAATGAAAACCTAGTGATGGTTCCATTCTGCACCTGTGTTAATGAACTCCACTCTGGAGACCGGAAGTAAGAGGACTCTAAATTAAAACTTTTTATTACCAACGCTAAAGTTTGCGACAAGGTGACAAGAACTGAAGTGTCTCGCTTTTGTTTGTGTGAATAATGTTAAATGGTGTTAACGAAGCTATGGCAACACTGACAATTTACAATAAAGCTTACTTATTTGCCAAAATAAAATCAGACTAGGCGATAAACCTGATACGTAGGTCGTCGTAGGTAGGTATGCGTCAAGTCGTGAGTGAATCGGTTACTTCCAGGCAAGCGTGCTTCATCGTAGACCGCATTATTGCTCACCATCAGGCCAGATGCCGGTCAAACATAAGCTTATCATTGAATTTAAATAAAGCAAAAAAAAATGTTTTGATTACAATGTGTTTGAACTTGAACTTAGTTTGTTTAAACACTAAACGACCTTACCTATTTTTTGTAATTTACTATTATACTCGTACCTACTTATGCAATGTACTCAAATATGCAATTAATCTACACTATTTTTGCACAGCCATTTGACTTTTTTTAATACAATTAACTATGAAAGCTCTAAGAATCTTTAGGTGCATTACCTACTTATTTAAATCGAATACGAGTAAGTTAGCCTTCGGCCTTCCTCCGTCATTAAAGATTTAATAGCGGTCAGACTAAGATGTTCACAGAACTCATCAATACGTAATTTCGTAGCATTCTCAATAGCTTCTCGAAAACCCAAGACCCATTTAGAAACTAAAATGTAGTTAAGAATCAGCTCTATCCGATCTAATAGAATTTTAATCACGTTTTAATTGGGAGGCATTGCAATGCTTATTCAGAAGATTGACGTACCTCGCTAGATGTTGATCAAAAATAAGCGAAATAGAAATCAACGAAGCAGGTTTTTACCTGGTCGTTATCTTTCAGCACTACAGCCTAACTACAAACTAGGTTTAATGTTATAACTACGCCCGACTGAGGCAAGTCAGCTCACTGACTGCTCGCCCGTAAAAACGCTTAACGTACCTAGTATTTTGCAGTAATAACCTCATTATCGAGTAATAATTTAGCCCCTGGCATAACTCCAACTTGTTAAACAATACATTAGCAGTCTATTCATTACCTTATAACCAACTTACCAACTTTGGACCAGTTTCTAGCCCCATTTCTGCGTTCTGGCGACAAATTGTCGAGATATTTTACAATGGCTATATAGTTAGGAAATATTTCGCAATGAGTAATGGGTGCTTTGAATAATTTGATCACTCAATAATTGGTACGATTATTACTCATTAAATAATAGTCATAATTCTTGAGACAATGTCGGCGGTGATCATAAATTACAGGCTTTGTGGATTAGGTAACTACGGTGTAGGCGAAGTAGGTTTAGAAAATTTACTTTTACTTTCCTTAGGCTTAGGTTGAATATAAAATGTTTTCTTAAAGTTTACTTAGAAGAACAAATTAAGTGCAAACTGTAAAGTGTTTATACCAGACTTACTTTGTAACTTTCAATTATAATCAATCTAAATATAAATCAGGACCTAAGTACTCCATTCATCCTTTTTCATCTGAGAGGTTTCAAAGTAAATGAAGATCGAGAGATCCTTTTAAGGAACGGTGAGCACATTTAGGTAATTTTAAGCACGATTGAGCAAGATGCTTTAAAATTAATATCTGAAACCTGTTTGATGTAGAATAGTCAAAAGAGTTGGGGTAGAAAGGTTTTCCGAGATCGGAAGGTAAACCCAAATACTCTTATGAATATTTAACTTGTAGCCAAATAGGCTTTTATTTCCTCATATTCAATGTAAACATAGTTTTCCTGGAACTGGCTGTAAACATGATTTAGATGATTTTACTCTACCCTTTGAAAGTACTAAGAAAAATGGAAATTTGAACATCTTTATCGGAAAATTGGATCAAAACCAGAAGCGTATACGTATTGGCTGACTTGCAGTTCTATTTTATAACGCTTGGTATAAAGTACCTACTACTTACAAATTGTATTGTCTGTTGTTAATGAATTGGATGACCAGATATAGATCTAAGAAAATTTTAAGCTTGATATACCGCTGTAAATCAAATTAAGTAATGATTCCGATGCCAAATCGGTATTTGTATCTCAATTATTTTTTTAAAGTAAACGTGTGTACGGGTATGAAAGATCATTCAATGGCGTATCACAAGAACAACTTCGTCGAATGCTCTTGTAGCAAAGCGACAAACCATGAAAACGGCTCGATTTAAAAATCAGTACCAATTACCATGTTTTAACCATTAAACGCAGTCAAGGGCCGCGTAACAAAAACCCACTTTCTCGGGTGAAAGTACAGCTTACGATACCGATGTTTCAACTCCCGTAATAGGTCAGATTAAGAATGCATAATAGTGCTGTGCCTAGGCTAATGCAACGTCTATGCAAGCCTACACGAGCCTAACGCAACCAAAGAGGCCGTGTTTGCTGTAGTATTGTTTTCATGCTATTTTAATTTTGCCTCGGTTTGTGTACTAGACTGAGGCAGTAAGTTGATTGAAGAAAAAAAAAATGTAACAAAAAAAGTCTTGTCTGCTAGGTCGAAATGAATTTAGATGAATTCCGAGCTTTTACAGTGTGTTGTATGTTACATGATTTATGTAATGAAAATAATGCTGATACCGAGCTAACATTTTTGCGTGCGTCCGTAATTACATGTTAATATTTGAAATGTTTAATAACCTGCTAATTAGTAACACGAAATTAAACACGTGTATTTATCATTTTTTGCGTCTGTTTTTGTTCACACAACTGTCAAAATGACAAAACTTGCGTCATTATAATCGTGATTGTTAAGTCTTTTGGCCTTGGACTATCTTAAAATAATATAGGTATCAAAGTAATTACTTTTAGCGCAATGTATTAAAAAGCCAAAGACAATACCAACAAATTTAACTGTGAGAAGTCCATGAACTCATGTAGATATCGGTAAAAGTACCGTTTCTAAAAGTAATACATAATTCTGCATAGGAAGTGATACTTTCATTATTTTAATACTTTCTCACGCAAGACGTGAACTGGCGGAAAACAAGGTATTAGTCATAAACACTGAAGAAAATGTAAAGCTTGGAAGCCAGTTGAGAGTTGACATTTAATTAAGTGATCTTTGTCGACATGACTATAATATACCTACGTAGTATTGTGGATTGAATTCAGTAGGTATAACGATATAGGCGAATCGAAGAAACGTACATCCTTCATCGACCTCGGCTATGTGAGATATAGGATAGAAAAATGTCAATGAATAAATAATATTTTTTCAAATGTATGCATATAAGTAAATGAGTATGAACTTTATAAAGAATATTGTAGTTTAACTAAACGCTTGAAGCTTATTATTAGCCTACAAAATAACGCACCTTCGCCTTAGCAATAATTCTTATAAAAAAAGCGTCGCTTTTGTCAGTGTAGGTAGAGCAGCAGCTTTCCCGATCCACTATGTTTGTACTTCTGTGACATGACACGGCAGATTGAGCTTACGCTGGAAGATATGCACTGTTTTGTATTAATAGGATTAAGATAAAAATATATTTAAAGGCTTTAAAGATAAAGCACAAAGCACCTAACACGTCCTGTAGATTTTCTAACTCTTTCCGGAACGAATAATTCACCCAAATTGTGCTTATAATTTATCAAATCGAAAAGATATATAGAATGAGATACGTTGCAATAGATAAGCAACCCTTTCCCTTTCACCTACTTTCTCTCCACAAAGGCTGAAACCTGATTAGCATACTGTTACCGATCTATACCGTCTGAATCGTGGATAATAATTCGAGTAATGAGACTTACCGGAACTCAAACCTCATGAACATAAATTTCTTTATTTTGGACCTTATTTTGTAAGGTTATTTTACTTTAAAAGAAGTCAAGTAAGAGAGCTCCGGAGAGCTATCTCCTTACCTAATTTATAGCTTCACTCTTTTCACGTTTCCTTCAAAGTATTATTTGTATATTTCATCTCGCAAGGACGGAATCAGTATTTTTAGAAGCACACACCCCTATACCGACTTTAGGTAACTTAATATAAACACAATTGTGTAACATTTTGGCATACATATGTATAAGGTAGAGGCTTTTCCTCTAATTTATCTTTAAACAAGTTTGAGCCAATTTCCGTAGAAAAATCGAGGTCGGCGCGCCACTTTTCCCGAAGACGGCCTAGAAGAAGAACTTACTATACATGTTAAATATGTATATAAGTAGGTATAAGTATTTTATGGCCCATGTTTTATCTTAGTAAGGCGATCGGCTATCGTCGATAAACTAGTATTTAAATAGGCACTACCTATCAATCTTGAGCATAAAAATTAATGCGCATTGAAACTAGAATTCGAGAATTACAGGCAAGCTGTACCAAGTTTAATGTAGGACGTGTATACCATTAAATTAACAAGTTTAATTGGTAAATACCAAAATGTCACTAGGCAATCCTCTGTTACAAAAGATACGAATTGGTATTTAGTTCGAGGCAAACTACATGCGGCTCGAGAAGAACTGCCAGCTATAAAAATAATTTAAATTAAAGTAGACGACTTGGTGACAAATTTGGAAGTAGCTATACTCCGTTAGCAAAGAACATTATTTTGTACAATCATTCGTTTTGAGCTTAATTCTCATAAAATGGACATGTAGGTAAGTAGGTCATATCATATACAAGGTAAAGTACCATTATCATGCCCATCTTAAAAAGGAAACAATAATCCCAAATCGCATTTTGTTTCCTTTTAAAACATCAAGCAAAGCATGTTTTTGGTTCATTTCCGCATTATTTTTTTATGCCAAAAACATTAAAAGTATTGTATTGCATTCTTATGAACATTGAACATGCACCACAGTCAAGGCCACTGTAATCTGTTATCTTCAATTCAATAAATAGATCTATAGTAATCAAGATACCCTACCTACGCTATCACCAATTACGTAATACAGACACTTTACCTACTGTCTCCCCACTATCATTAATTGATATGTAACTATTAATTGTATTGATTCGATATCAGTGCGTTTGATAAATTATCATCATTAACGCATTACTATGATATCTGATACATTGAATAATCGAAAACGAACAGTGGCGCCAATGCAATGCTAAACCAATTGCGAAATTACACAACCGGCAACAGCCAACGTGAACTTTAAGACAATACCAATTAGTTCAATTTTCAATGAGCAATTTTGGTAGGTTTTGAGTTTGACCAAGTCTAGGAAATGTAAAGCCAAATAACAGAATATTGAAGCGAGTTAATGACCAAGTGAGTTGTTCGGCGGCCAGCTAATGGAGTGTTACCCGAGTTTGGATTAATTGAATTTGTAATGAAGACCACCTGCGCTATTAAACTATGGACCGGCGATTTGATGCCGAACGATATAGCTTCTGTTATTACATTTCATAACCGTAATCTAATAGATGCATGGCTAAAAGTTACTTTCAAACAGCACACTGGACAATGATGAAATTTCCACATAGAAATTCTCCTATACTTGGTTTTAATAATATTTGGTGAGTTTTTTTGTAAGTCCAAAAAATGGTATGGCAACGTAGTAGTGATGAGATGCAAGACAGTCCGATGATCTAGGCAAGGACTGCTCTGCTAAGATATGGAAAAGTAAAATTACAAGCATAAAATAATGGACTCATAAATGCCGATATAAATTATGATATTGCATTTCACTTTTATTATAAAACCGTTCAACCATTACATGGCACGTTAATTGGCATTAGTCTCAGACTAATCACAACACATTCATGAAAGTAGACACTTCGCCGATTCCAAGGAATGTGTGAAACTGACAGCTGTCAAAGCCACATATCGCATAATGATCTTGTTACTGTATCAAACGGTGCAATCAAAGCTTGCGAAGCAAATCTTAACGTACTTACCTGAGTCTTGATTAAGCACATTGCATTGCCCAAGAGCTTCGTGTGGACCTATTACTGGGTTATGCAATGAAGCACCGGCCTCTGTGGTCGAGTTGGTATGTTGGACCTATTGTTGGGAGGATGGGCTTGACTGGTACCTAGTGAGTTGGAGCCAATATTGAAGACGCTTTGCAGATTACAATGAATGTGAATAAGTTATATCTTCTGTGTCTTCTTTCCTTTTTTTCTACATAATTACAAACTTCTATTTCCGTGCGTTAGTCTTGCAAAAATTCAAAAATAGCTCGACCGATTTGAATATTTTATTTGTAGGTGGTTTGAAAAAAAAGGGTAACCAAATCAATCAATCATTTTTAGTTGGTACGAAGTTCGTTAGGTCATCCAGTTTATCATACAATATTTTCTTATCTGATGGTAAGTATCTAATCAGTTAGGTTGAACTGATCCACTATTAAAGTCTTGTTGGCTTTTTAAAAGCCCACCAAATCTTGGCACAAACATTTGACTCAAAATTATATGATTATCGACTTCGCAACACACGACCAGTCAACGGCTAGTAATAAGAGGTGATCTGCTGATCAAATATCTATTGCAAATTAGAACTATGGTCGAATGCAAAACTATCCCTAATTTGAATTACAAACTTTAACCACAATGAAATAGAACGCGAAATCGCATAACAATCTCTTTCACTAGAAATAAAATTATCTACTTATTTGTAAAATTGCGTTTAAAAGTTCAAGGCTACTTGTTTGAAACAATCAAGACGTAATCTTAACAAGATCTAATTTGTACCTTCGGGTAGATGAATAAAATTGCTCTAGCATTTTAGATAAACTATGACCTCAGGTTATTTAAATGGTTATACATCGAAGAAACTCTCAGATCTTACACGCACTTACCCAATTGCTTATTTATAGAAAACAAATAAAAAAACTGCTCACCACTCAAGCCATATCTGATCCACTTGGTATACTGTGTCTTTGCATTTAAACTTTTTACATTAAATTGAGTTCAGCTCATTGTGCATTTTGCAGCTCAACCAGTCGATATAACGATCCGGCAAGTGTTTGTGAGTGACCGCGAATGGCATTTAATACTGAATGACTGAGGTTGGGATTACGTCATCAAGGCTGTCTAAAACTTGTCTCCGTCTATACGTTCCCTAAAAGACCAATCTTTTGGCGGTTTTTTGCAAAGTACTTACTTTAAAACCACTCACCATAAAAAGTAATGGTTTCTTTATCGTCAAAGTTCCTGTCTTTTCAAAGAATTATATTTCCACGGTAGGAAACCTTCGATAGATTTTCAATTAGATTGAATGTTTGCACGTCGCGGTCTAACGCGTATTTTCCGATAACAAATCGATTTTCTTTAATTCGATTGGGTGTGATGTTCATAGTTATTTTCCATTCCAGCAGAAAGGAAAGATTACTTTTATGCTACGATTAGGTACTAACTTGGTATAACCAGCCCCAGCCCTAGGACTTGAACAGGGTAGAGCAATTACCGGTCACCGCTCGATCTCGCACAGTAGCCTGAAAAAATCGCGTAATTGTTTTCGCATTTCGGATTTTGGCTCAATTGCCACCTGATGCTTACAGCAAAAGCTACCCTAGCTTTATTCCAAAGCCGGCTCTAAATGTAATCTTACATACTTCCGGTTACATGAAAAATATCAAATGGTGAAATCCTCCTTGCAATTATTACAGGACGTAACTGTAAGGTGATACTCGTACGAGTAGTTTCTGATATCCTGATCCCAAATCGAATAAATACCTATGTTGCTACTTTAGATTCTAATATATAGATATCTAAATAACCCGGCGGTATAGGTACACAAATTTATTCAGACATTTGCAGCCTAGACCAGATGCCAGCCTCTGATATCTCGACCAGGAATGGCGCCGTCCGACCAGCTCTCACTATCGGGAGCGATTTTTCCTGTAGATTATCTTTAGTATCGGATTCGATACATTACTCCAGAGATACACGACGAGTTCACGGCAAACTTTATGACCGCTCTGATTCGTGCGTACCACGCTTTTCAGGTTAATACGGAGTATTCAGGGGCTGTAAAATATTAAACAATCGCCATTTATTTTTAAGAAACTGAATAATGGATTTACAAATGGTTGTCTATTTGTCTCCCGAAAGTTAAAAAAGTTTTATTGCTTGTCAAAAATCTATTATTCTAAAATAATGTGTACTTTTCTAATAATAATGTGTTAATATGCAAAGTTTAAGTGTGTTCGTAGAACTCTCTTATATTGAGTTTTTACTTGTCATTGTATCATTAAAATGTTCACTACAAAGAAACACGCAGGTTTATTAGCACCTTTCAAGTATCTTTATGCCTAAGTCCCGCTAGAATCTAAAATATGGTTGCAGCGTGTTCAAAGAGCCTATAAAATTTGACGCGCACTTTACAGCACTCAGCTGCAGTATGGTAAGGTAAGGGTAAGGTGGTTTGCATTTCTCACTTCGAATATCTAAGTAGGTAAGCCGTTTTAGAGTGTTGCGGGCTTGCGGGTCGGGACAAAGTGTATCGTTCTCATATCTTTACAATAAGTCTCTATTTTACAAAGACATTGTATGCAGTAGAATTTAATTAACTTATTCCACTATTTCTACTTTCTCTGCTAAAGAGAAACAGCAGAGATAATACTTTAATCAAGCTTCAATTTTCGTTCTCAGGATAAACATGTGACATCACATTTTGTTTGTATTCTCTACCAAGTTTCAGTAGAAATACAAAACATAATACATTTTGGCACTATGTTTCGGAAACAATTTGCTTAATTAATCGTTGTGTCACAGTTTGCATGTGAAAATAATGCAGCAAAACATCCGCAAACGCGAACCAAATTCCTTTATCAGACAGCGGCTGTATTTCACGGGCTCTATTTGTCGGGCATTACGGTCGAATTTACCGTTGTAATTAGGTTATCAGATGGTGTTCACACTGCAGTCCCGAGGGAGCCCGGAGCGAATGAATTCATCATTGAATCCTTCCGGGGGGTGACGAGTCTCACGCGTGCCGTGCGAATAGAGGCTGTCGTGAGAATAGGATAGGTTTGTAGCAGTTTATTAGCCGAGTTGTCCACACTAGTTGAGCTATTGAGGTGTTAGATTTGTATCCGGGCCACTTATGCAATGGGCTTGATAACAAATTGAATCTGACATTGTACAATAGTGACGAGGTTTTTGAAGTGATTGTTACTTGGAAATAAATTCTTTATAATAATTTATTTCTAAAAATAATGTGATGGCTCTCTAACAGAACCTGAACAAACCAAGCTACTCTCTAACAATATGATTCAAATTAATTAAAACTTTCAAATGTAATTAAAAGACAGCTAAATGTTAAGCAAAAGATTTTCTTTAGATGCACAAAGTTTAATAATAGATTTTTATCATCAAGACATTTCAAATCGTTCAAGTGCTTTGATCAAGATACAAGCAACTCTAATTTGTTTAAAATAATTTCTGAAGCAATGTAACGTTAAAATTATGCACGTAACTAATTTAGTCTATACTACGAGTTTGCTCGTATCTCGCGACTCTCGCGTTCCGTTCCACGCAGCAAAAGCAAATTAGGCGGATGCTGCCAAAAAATAAAACCTTTTAAACAAATTCACATCTGGGTCAGGTGAGCAAGCACTCTCTGGCCACGGGCTTCATATTTCACATCTGCTAAATTTAATGCTAGAGTTGGGAGCTTCAGCGCGTTGTTTGCGCGTACTAGATGAGGTCCGTTGAGTATACAGGCGAGCGTAGAGCGAAACGTATTCATAAACAACTTTTTTCTCGATGCAATATTGCAGCAACATTAGCCAACTTTTTTATTAGTCAAAATTCAATGTTATGAAAGAGCTTATACATTTCTTGTAATAACGCGGCTTGCTTACGATTTTTGACAGCTTTTGCTAGTGAAGTGAAAATTTCCAAACCCGTTAAAATATAAATTTTGTGTCGTTGTGTACCCTTGTATTACATATATTTAAGATCGTATGACACACGCACACTATATAATATATATAAGTAGAGCATAAAAAACTGAGTTCGTACAAGCAATGCCATACTTATTCATCAGAAGCTGGTATTTCCATGCTTCAGAATGCGAACTATTCCCAATTACAAACAATACAAGAGTACCGGTGCTCAATATCGGCATATTTATTTGGAGTCCCGCCAAATGTCCTGAATAGCCCTGTGTTTGTTTCACTACTCACTGCGTGCATAGGCTGCTTTTATTTTTGCGTGGATACGTAGGCAACTTTATTTATGGCTTTGTCATCGTCAGCCATCGGTATTACCAATATGAAATAGAGCACGTAGAGGCACCAATATTTGCAGAACAGAATGGTGGGGCAACAATTTTATTTTCAGAACAATATTCCCGTGGGAAATATTTGCGTCCTTATTTGATCGATACTAACAACTTCTCATAGTTTTATATAAGCTATCGGTATGTATGATTTTCTACTGCTACTAATGAATGCCATATTAAGTAGTAAAATCTGAAAGGGCTTTTAAAAACGTTGCGTGTCAACTTTCCCTCGCCCTTAACCTTTTAATCAATAATTCCATGACAACTACGCTAAAACAAAAGTGAGCCAGAATAGATTATTAGAAGCGATTGCCGAGCAGAATTGGCCTTCGAAGTTGGCCGATGAGTCTAACTTCGTTGATGAGTTATTGGATTTCTCGCACCTCAGCCGGACGTGTCATATCGCTGGCCATTATAACAGTCCAGGCTTTTATGGTTATTGGCAGCGTTTGTTTATACTCGTGGCTCTATTTTCTTCTGTTTTGTTAGGTTAGGCTGTGTAAATATTGGGATAACCTAACCTATCCTAGGTAAGCTTGTCTGTGAAAACGTTTTGGATAAGCCTGATCTTAACTAAAATAACTGAAGAGACTAAATCTTACCATATGCTTATTAACAATACTTAACATTTACAAATACACGTCAAGTACACAAATATCTGGGTGCCTGACTTTATTAGAAGTATTTAAATGTATCTTACATTCCCCAAACGTCTTTCTTCCAAAAGAAATCCCTAGTTCCCTACATTTTGTCAGTTAGTCGACCAATAAATGAGAAAGTTATCGGTGACATTCGGCTAATTGTCCCGTTCACTAATGGAGTGTAATGAAATAATTGATGGTATCCGCCGTCACCCCACATTCAGCCGGTATTAAACTCGGGCAACAGGGACGGACAATTTTAAACCGATAAAACTTTGGATCAAACTTGGTACTTAGTTGACGAGTGGAGTACGTCATGGGATCTATTGCGTAAATTGATGTTCTAGCAATCAGTATGCCATATTTTCCTGCGTTTTTTTTTTCGGGCAGAAAGGTAATGGATGAGACTGGCACAGGACCGGAAAAGAAGACTTATACTTAGCGGTGGGTAGAATATGGTTAATTATGATAATGCTAATTCATTATTTGTTAATAACTATATATTATTTATTTTATTTAATTTTAGGTTCAATTTTAACAAGGACATGCTTTTTTTTCCGTTACTTAATATGACTAGATTAGACGATGTTGTATAGCAAAAGGATACAGATCGTCTTGTATAATGGTATTATACTTTAGGTGCTCTACAAATAGTGATCGGACTCAATCAATTAAGTGAACGATATTTTTTTTTAATGCACGATTTATTATTTACCATTACCATTGCTTTGAAAAATGCTAAGCTAAACATCCTGCCAAATACAGCTATAATAGTAATGCCGTCGGTATCCCGAGCCACGCAATCAGCGGGCGGTCAGCTAATCTTGTACCATGCTATTAACTTATATTGGGAGTGGTCAAACGAATGAACTAAAATCTTTCATTACGGCGGTTAACTTTTCTCACAAATTACGATGGTAGCTCCCTCACTCAATTCTAAAGATACTTGGTCGAGTCCTGAAGTAGCTTCTTACTAGAACGTTATATACGTCTCTCTACCTTAGCTAGCTTCACCAATCACTCCCAATCTTAGACATAGATCTTGTAACTTTTTTTGCAAAGCAGAAAGGGATGTAGCTTGTTACATTGTAAGTATTTTTGCAAAGCAGAATGGTATGTGCTGGCGAGTTTCATGCTGCGCCGGCGCAGCGGGCGTCGTATTGTAGGTCCTGTAAAGCCTTCGACTTTGTAGTCTGTACAGAGATAAATATAAAGTCCATCCCTGTTACAAATAGAGCAGGATATGTTTTTAAATGTATGAGGCAAAGATATCATTCATTTCTCATTGACTTAGTGTAGGCTGTTTTAAACTATTTAATAGTAGAACTGTTTGTATAGGTAAATAAGTACCTATTAATATTATATTGGTATCAATAGATGTGCTAGTAAATTTATAGGTTCCTACTACCTACCGACATAGCTTGAATTTAGTTCTAATAGAAATTACTACTTATATAGTCTACTAATAAAATTAAAGCCCCGATCAAATCTACATCGATCCATCATAAGCTTTATCAAATGGGTGTCACTGTTTTGACAATAGGTAAGTGATCACGTTTTAGATATAATTTTAGTTAAAAGTATAGATTAGTATTTATAGCATACTAGCTGTGTTCGCGGTTTCACCCGCGAGTTGATGAAAAATTATGATGCTTAAGAGTAGCCGATGTGTTTTCATCCAAGGCATAAACTGTATCACGGAGATACGGTCGAACTCGTACGGTCGTACTCGTACCAAATATTCACAAACACTCACACACATACATACACATACAAAACTGTAGCTATTATATGTATAGAGGATGTCCACATACTGAATTACTATAATAATAATAAATTCAAAATTAGTGTTCATTTATTATTTTTGACGCACAGCGACGCGCACGGCAGCTCTCGTTTGTCCGGCGCGGCTCCAGTTAAATTGCGGCTGTCACCGCGCCGCTTCCTGGTACGGATTTGTTGTCTGACCCGCTCCTTGTGTTGTTTTAATGGAGCATGATTGTTGCTGTTGATCTTGGGTTCTTGGATGTACATTTTATACCATTAGGATATGCAAAAGAGATACAGAGATCTCACTAGTAAAGTCAAAAGTTGTTTAGTAAAAGTTGTTCATAATGATGAGTACTATGATCCCTTTTCGGCTTAGCCCCCCCTTTCCTTATAACTCTTTCCCTGGCCCTTTTCCTGTACCTATTAATCTGTATTAAGTATGTTTACCTTAAAGAACTTAAAAAGCAACGCCTTGTAATTTTCGGCTTCGCAGTTTTCCAAATCAATTTCCAGTTCACTACTGTTTTCCGCAATAAAAAATATAATATTTAGCCCGGAACATCGCCAAATTTTATAAAGCTAGGTTAAATCATTACATAATAAATAAGCTTCAAAATAGACAAACCCACAGAAGAGTAAGTAGGCTATCCACTCATCTGTTGTATGAAAACCACAAAATAACCATTTGTAAAATTTGCATACTTAATTCAAGTCGGCATAAATAAATTTATTTGACCAATTAATAACTGTAATGTAACAATAAATTGAATTAATAAGTATTCAGACAAAGCTTCTGGTGTCATTAGTCCATGTAATTATTTTGTATTTATTATGACAAGGACTAAGAGGGTTTTGCAACTAAGTGAGAAAACTTCATAGGCAATTTTCTTCAAAGGATACAACTAATATTACTACTTTAGTCTAAATTAAAATTTATGACCGTTCTGAAAACGTTGTTGGTATTGTCGTGTCTGTGGATTTAGGCAAACAGACTTCATTCAGTTGGATCAAAATGTTATAACGAAAGGCATAAAACTTATCATAATATGGATTGCTCTAGCAGACTCTAGCGTCAAAAAACATACTTTAATGACTCGGCGGCGGGCTAATTCTAGACGAATCTAGAATCAGGAACCGTCCGTCAGTCTCACTCTCTTGATATTTCTAATGAGGTCGAGATTATATCCCACTGGACAGAATAGTGTCTTAGAGCTTGTACACAAAACTGCGGTGCGACGTCGCATCGCAAAAATCTGCGAGCACGCACGACGCGAATTTCTGCGATGCGATTTCTGCGGCAAACAATTTCCTTGCCGCAGAAATCGCATCGCAGAAATTCGCGTCGCAAGTTTCTGCGTTGCGGCATCGCATCGCATCGCATCGCAGATTTGTGTACAAGCCCTAAGCCCGCCGGAATGCAAGCTGTCGTCTCCTACACCATCAATTCATTGGTCGCGAACAGCTAATTTGTCCTCTGTAATGTGTAATGCTCGGCATGCGCCACGCATGCGCGCGCGCCTTTATCATTTCACACACATAGTAATTGCAATTTGCAATGCTTCGCTGTGGAAATAAATCACGATTTATTTTATTAACTTCAGCTTATATTTCTATTTCTATAATTAATATTGAAGTAAGGTTAAAGTTTAGTTGTTTAGTTTATCTTTGACTGGCTTAAGATTCAAATAACGTTTCCGAATAATTAACAACAACATAACATTTAAACCCAGCTTAGTATACAGTATTGGTGATTCCTGGTCTAAAAATATATCGCGAGAAGCAAAGTAGTATCTACTTAGACTAACTTCTTGTGTTACTTTCTACTTACTAGTTTTCTAACTGACACGTTAGGTATTTTACCATCCGTTCCGATTAATCCATCTCGCTCTAAGCTCTAGATACGAGATAGGCGTGTCCATGTATAGTCACAGATTAGGTCCCTAACTCAGCTTAACGTTCTAGGCAGGTATAGTACCCGGCTTGTTAAATGGCACGTCTGAAACAAGATTTAGAAATGATTTTCGGTTTTATACAGCATTACCAGCATTACCTTTGTCTATTGCTGATATAATTGACATGTGTCAGTCCAACTCGGTTCAGTGGAAAAGATCGGCCACATTCACTCAAAAATTTATAAACTAAGTGGAGTTGTTTGTAACCAACACTATACCTATAAATAAGAATAGACAATTCTTCCAAAAGCCTCCATTCTTATTAAATACAAAAAAAAAGTTTTAACTGCTTCATAAAAATATCAGACAGACAGCACAGTGTACGACAGAAAACCGACTTTAGGCAGAACTTTTCTTCGTCTGAACGTTCCATATGAAAACCCGGGCACTGCACTACGCAGATATATCCAACACGGGTGCGTGACAGCGTGACACGCGGTCACAGACATAAATAACCACCCAGAAGCGGCTATCGAGATCTATTTCGGACATTTAGGCATCTACTTATCTTATAAAGACATACGCTTTGCCTTTTTCGGTTTCGAGTGTGGGCGGGTATAAAATGAGAAACGTGGGGTTTGAAACGGGCTAGCTAATAACTAGTTAAATTGAACTTGGACTGTAATTTTTGTCGATTCTCAGTAGTGCTCCTGAGGCGGATATAAGTCAACATAATTATTCTAGTTATTTACAACAGAACTTTTGGATTTTCCTCAAGTTTAAACTGTATTCAACAATCACTTTTGACTTAAATGAACAATCGCCTGTTCCTTGCAATTAGGTAAGTAATAATAAAACTAAATAAATAAATATCTGTTTATACCTTAATAAGTATATATGTTTTCTTTAAACGTTTTAAGCATTTTTACGTGTGCCAATAATCCCGTCTTTTAATCAAATCCACACCAAACCACAGACCAAACTAAAATATTGCTGAAGAAACACGAGTGGGATATGTCTGAAAAGGATTATCCTATTAATAAAAGTTATCTATAACGTTTAAATTTTCCAAACACACCACAATACTAAAACACTTTCCTAACTCCAGCCTGGCTCATTAGATCCGTTTCGAAATAGCAGCGATGCTCCGAGGCGGCACTTTAGCCCTAGAATAGACAATAGTCAGTGCTTCAGCCAGGAATCGAACCCCTGTCCCCCGGGCCTGATTACCGCTTATTACGTGCATCATGCTATTACCGCCCGTGCCGGTATGGAGTTGGAGTCAGTGAATAAGCTTTATGGCCGGTTTACATTATTCCAGTCCAGCGATCCAGTCCAGTACTGGATTGCTTACTGGAAAAATGTAAACCGGCACTGGAATGAACTGAATCCAGTAAGTTCATTCCAGTGCCGGTTTACATTTTTCCAGTAAGCAATCCAGTACTGGACTGGATCGCTGGACTGGAATAATGTAAACCGGCCATTAGGTATATTAACTGAATTTTTAGCTTTAATTCGCTGGTTTTTATTCCCATTTAATATATATTTTTTAAAGTATTTAAAAATATTACCTACGAGCATTCTTACCTGAGTTTATTTGAGTTGTGTTTTTCATTTTAGTGTTAATTTGTGAGACCCTGAGAAGAGTCGTTGTAGCCTGAGCAAGTTTACCTTGATCATGAGGGGTTCAGAACGAGCACTTACCAAAATCTACATCATTTTAACACTGAAAAAATAAACAGTATATTCGTCTATGGTTAGAAGTAAGGGTAGACCCCTGAAAACGCGAGCTTAGTTACTGCTCATCAATCTATAGACTTCGAGCTAGGTTCTATGAAAGTGCTATTCTTTTTCATGCCAATGTCCGTCGCTTGAGGATGACACCGTAATTGATATTTCGTGCGAATTCTACATCTTTCAGTATAATAACACACATGGCTTTGTTTTAGCACAAATTCACTGTAATAAGAATCCTTTCAGTCATTATTTCTTAATAAAGACATTTCTTTATTGACACATTTTATCTACCGTTTTGTAGGCTGGTATACGCAGTAATCTTTCCCAGCATTAAAAGTCGTCATAACGTTGACCTCGCCATTAGAAAACCAACATGGAAACCCTGTAAACGACGTTATTAAAAAACTCATCAACTTTTTATATGACCACAAGTTCTTAACTGGCATGGCACATGGCACCAATGCATCAAAAATATATCTGCACCCTAGTCTTGTCAAACAAATTCAATTGATGTCTTTATTTTAAAATGACCGTGGCGTTACTATTTTAAGAACTAGAATACCGAAATATTGGACATCGAATTCATTCCGATTTCCGATTTTTTTATTACATTAAAAAAATCGAAAAGAATTGAATTAAAATAGCCACTCAATTTTATGAACTGCTTAAACTAAAACATTACTACTTGGTGAATTTTTTTACAGGTTTAAAAACTGGCCTGAAAATAATTAACTGTCTAAGTTTTCGATAAATCAAAACTACGAATATTATGTCCATAGCTAACAACGCTATTTAGAACTTTACGATAAACTGTAGGAAACAAACGCTTTTCCCTTTAGAGGTCAACACGAAATGCTCCAAATTAAACTTTCGAGCACGCAATTTACTTGTATTTATTACAAGTTTGTTATTGCTCAATATTTTTTACACTTGCCAGCGTGATAAAGTGTTTTTACGAGGTTCACATTGCCCTCCGATGGTTGCGCGTTAGATTTCACTCGCGAATTTTTCACACTGAGTTCACGGCAAAGGCGAGAGTAAATTTTGCAGAGCAAAGTAGAGTCTGCATTACACCTTATACCTAGTTAATACAAAATTCAGGAACTCGACGACTCCGAGGCTTTCAGGATGTTAACGTATTTAGAGCTTTTACGTTCAGGGCTTACGAAAGGCTAAATGGTGGACGGATACATTTAATTTTCATGGACTCATTTCCTTTGTTGGAAGTGTTTTCACAGAACAGAACGAAACGTTACGCTTGCTTGATTACGCAGGGAATATGCAGAAAAATCAAAACAATACAATGTTAAAAATTGATAATTCGAATTTTTTGACAACCCTTAAATAGCACTCACGGATTGCGCTTGTCACACCCTACTCATATATGACGTGTGATCGCCTTAATCAAGGAGGTTCGCTTGCTAATAAGCTTTTAGGTTTAAACCTTGCGGGGTGAGTTCCATGTCAGTGTCGGCATGGACTGTTTAAATATAATCACACCTTATTATACTTTGTACGCATAGATCTAGCCTAACATCAAGCGACCCATAGTGAAATTAAGTAGGTGCTTATATCAAACGCGGAAAACAGATGGAAAAAACGTGAAAACTCCTCGAGGACTCGACACTCCAAGGAAAGAGACAAATAGTGGCAATTAAGCCGGTTTTGGCCGGAGCCACTCGAGTGGCGACTGAGTATATTAGTTTCGCAAGCTGACACCGAGCCTACGACTCTTTCCCAACGCATCGCGAAATGTGATCAGCTTATAAAAGTATCAGATGTCGAGATTATAATATGATACATTAATCATAGACGAAATTTCGCGTGTCCATGTAATTGAGACTATTTGTCAGATCGCGTTTTAATTTATAGTTTAACGAAAAATATGGAAGTGCGATCAATTTGAAAAGATATGAGTGATGATTAAGATAGTTTTAAATTCATTTTTGATTCTGCTTTTTATTTTCGTAGACATCACAATATTTATAGACTAGAAATTATAAAGGAACGACACGACGACATGACTAGATATGTTTTTTGATAAGAAACCGAACATAATGAAATTTATATCAGTCGTAAACTTTCGGTTTAACTTGTAAAGTTTTCGTATATCCTAGATGACAAACTATTACTAACAAGTTGAGTTCCCTATTGTTAGCGCACCTACGATATTTTATTATATAAATATGTCGACACGTGATCGTCGTTACACGTGTAGAAGCTTATTCGCAAGGGAAAACTTTATGTTATTAGGTAGGTAAATATCAGTCCGATTATACAATTCGAGGAACCTATAGAAGCCTTAGTTCGCTGAATCTTCCATCTCTAACATATTTCCCGCTCACCTCGACAGCAAATAAAGATGTATAAATATCTCATTTACTACCTAAACATATAGGAAGGTACCTAATTGGTATATATATATATATATGAATTTATAACTTCGTTAGAGCGTAGGTGCTGCTTACTTACGCGAGAATGAGAAAGAATATTAAATACGAAAAACTTGAGAAGACAAATCAAAAATATCAGCTCCCAATCACTTTACGCTGCAAATACGTAGGAATTGTGATAGTATCTACAATCCGATAGAAGCCTTCGAAAGACAATCACTGTTAGTAGTGCAGAGCCTACCATCTGTTCCGTTGCACAAATTGGAAGTTCTGAGAATCGATATTCAGATATAGAAACGAGGGCGATCCCGGACCGCAGACTACCGTTATTGTTATTATTTGCTGCGGCGGCGAGGCAAGCCAGGGCCGCGCGCTAGTCCAGAGCGTGCCATTGCCTCTCGCTCTAATTGGCTCTGATCTCGAGATTGCAGAGACAATAACACCGCTAACTAAATCTAATTTCACCGCAAATAATGCAAGCTTTTCTTGCTTTATCGTGGCGCTGAATTTATGCAGTGTCAATGCGTTACTTTTCAATTTCTGTCGTCATTGTATTCAAATAGTAGGCGCGAGTGGTTGTCAATTAGAGGACAGTCGCCAGGTCGCCACCCATTCCAGCATTTCCGGAGAGCTAACGAGGGTTGAGTGCAGCCTCGTCTTATTTGGATCAGCTCGTATCTCTAATATTTATAGCGAGCGACGTCCGGGCTTCCAAGTTATAGCTAGGTATAGCTCTATCTATCTAGATATACGTAGGTATTGTTTATAGGTATAGTTTAGTTAGGCTGTTCGTACACTAAGCGTCCGAAAATCGGATGCTCGACAACTCGATTAGAGTCGCGACTCTCTCATACCATTACAAAATTGAGCTTTACACCTTAGAAACAATTAAGAGTTCCATTTGGTAGCAACAAAATGTCAACAAACCATCTCGTCAAAACACGCTCACTCGCTACTCGAGAACTCGAGTAACAATTTTATATCGCCTTGTGTAGGAACTGCCTTTCTGGAAGGTTTACGAACGTAGCCGTCCAGAGGTTTAGTACTTCGGACAATTTTGGCTGACTGCTCGAAAACTTTGCAGACTTTTCCGCCATTCGCTGGCCTCCCGCCAGGATCGAAGATTTAACCTTACATTTTAAAGTTGCATGCAATTTCGTGAATGAATTTTTACCGAACGTATTGCACATTTTTTAAACAACCGAGAGACAAGATCGAATTGCTGGAATAAAATTGTCCAAGTCTAATTAGCGTTTAGCAATTTCATACCCACAAATACCATGCCCTGCACAATGCTGCACTTGGTGACTCTGTGATATTAGATTAGGCGAATCTGGCCATGCCCTGTAATTTACCTATACTCGAAAGTTTATTTAATGAGTCCCTTAATCAAGCACCTATAACCATTTCTCAGCGCCGTTACGTAAAAAGTATCCGATTAGTAGGTTGGCGTTATGCAAACACCATAGGAAAGTAAGAAGAAATACGTCGCCATACCAATACCTGATTCATCATCGCTACCAATACACTTTCTCCAGCCATACGGATATGGTGTTTATGAATGAATCATTCGATAACCGCTGACCGTAATCAGTTCGCTCAACCGCAGTAGGGCGTTGGAGGAAATAGAAAAACTTTAACGGAACTAGCTATTTATTCGTAGCAATTGAAAATGATCTAGAAAACTATGAGAAAAGAACCTTGGGCTGTATTAGTATTGAAAGTACTAATACTGTTTTAGTGGTAGTACTTTAATTGACTATTAACATACAATCCAAACTACTTTTCTATTGAAATGCTTTACATATTTTGATTAAGTGCTAGGTATATCCTTATAGTAAAACCTTACGTTTACTCCCACCTGTTCTCCTTACGAGTCGGAATAGCCTATCAAGAAATCAAGATTTTTGAGATCATCACAAAAATTATTACAGCTAAACGATTGTTGCAATAACACAAACATGAGAGGTTGCAATAGCCGTATCATACGGCCTACGATAGCGGTCTCTTAATTTTCACACCGAATACAATTCCATAGGCTTTGATGATCTCTTAGGGTCACGTAGTCAAACTTGTTACTAGCTCTACGTCTTTCTCTCCATATTTTTGAGCAACCTACAATTTTACTATGGAAACTAACGTGGTTTTGACACAGGTTTGGTTTTCGCACTAGTCGTAGTAAACGACTTAATTTTTACGTGAGTGTTCCCGTGTTAATTATAACAAAATGAACCTGACATTTCTCTACGCAGCTTGAATCTAGTCTCAAATTACATGATATTAATTACAAAAGCTTCGACGAGGTTTTCCTCCATCCGATCGCACTTAGTAACTCAACCTGCACGCAACGAATTGACCTATAACCGAGCCGGGCTTGAGCAACGCTCGACCGACCGGCGTCGATGTGACAAAACACATCTGTCAACTGACCACTGATCCACTTACGTAGTTATCTACAGGGTTATAAGGAAAGGATGCTAAGCTGGAAAGGGTTCGTAGTACTCATCATTATGAACAACTTTTGCTATGGCACCAACTGGGAATTCGTGAAAAAAATATCAGCTGTTTCATAGAACAATGTCAATGACACTCGACAAATTGTATGGAACAGCTGATTTTATTTTCACGAATTCCGGGTTAATCCCATAGCAAGAGTTGTACTTGTACATAATGTACATAATGATGAGTATGATGATGACTATGAGCCGTTTTCGGTTTAGCATACCCTTTCCATATATTCCTGTATACACTGGGGTTGTTTAGATCGACGCAGTGATCGAGTTAATACAGCAATTGGTCTTTCTAGTAGTTTGTCGACCTTTCCCGGGATCTTACAACAGCGGTCTATACTTTATCGTTTGTAGCATGTTTTTTAATAGCCAGCCAGCAGAACTTTTAACAGCGCAAAGTTGGTGCTAACAACCTAGACTTTGTGTTGATGATAAAGTTTCATAGTCTCATAGATAAAGTAATATGATCATAAATAACTATGATGCCTTATTTCAAATGCCTCTACAACATAAATGATAATAAAGATTTACGTTTTAAGGTTTTAACAAAACCATCGATAATTTTTTTTTTTTATTGTGTAAAATATATTTTACACAACTTTTATAGAAGCACAATTCTATGACTCTATAAAGTCAAATTATTTATGATTCTGAAAAAGTTGATTAGTCCATCGTTGCTAGTAGGTACGTAAACAATGATGTCTCTTTATTATAAAACGATACGATGAAAGAAAACAAATGCCAAACAAAGTGCGTGCAGTATTCCCGACATTTCCTAGTCCAAGTGTTATCAGTTCCTGCCAGAACACGATCTGTCCACTGGGTAGTTGGAACGCGGCACGAGCGGTCAACTCGCGTCGGACCGCACATCAATTACCGGCTACGGACCGCTATAAATTGATTGCTTCCCTCAGTTTCAAATGCCCCCGTTACTGTTAGCAACTTTTGTACTCGCGTGTACGACCCGTACGGTACACGGTTGTGCACTTTCTAGTATAACAGTTCCTAATTTGATTAGGGAACTTTTTGTGTGACGTAAAATGGATTCACACGTACTCTTTCGTAACATCCACGTTCACGCCATTATAATGAAAGCTTTAAATCAATTCTTGACTCCACTCCACTTTTTGCGTTCAATAAGAATTCTTACGTTACCATAAACAGTCGTTTGTCTTGGTTTAACGTGGGCTTACACCTCCATTGTTGCAAAATGCGTTGTTATCGATTGCATTACGGGCTCCATTTGTCGGTAGTCAGAAAGCAATGCGCAGCTTGTTTGGCTACAGTAACAAGCAATATCGTATCTACTATCCGCCAACAAGGCAGCCATTTTCAACATCTCCTTACCACACGTGTGCTAGAAACTGTATCTGTGAACAAGAATCGAGCGATCAATCGAGTGACCCACTAACACCGTGTAGACGCGCCATTGTATGCAAACGTTCCAAGCTAATTGTTACCGCCATGTGACAGACTGACAGAAACAGGAACACCCACTCTCTCATAGCTACTTTAACCAGAGGTACTCATGTAGTTAAGTTAATGTCATGTTGATAAGTTGTTAATGCTAATCTGTTGCTACAGTTTAACAGCGGCCACGAACCGTTGCGACGCCTACTTATTACTAACTTGAGATGTGATGACGACGAAACGACTATAGAAAGCTTACGAAAACTCGAGCAGAAAGAATTCGGAAACTTGATTTAGAGAGAGCGATGATTGTAATCACGGAAAATGTATAATTAGGGATACCTATCTATTATCTATACAATATTGCGGCCTACCTTTTAAGATTATCCAACTGGAAACATCTCCATTGCCTAGCATCAAGTGGAACATTTTCTCGCGTATAGCTCAAACATGTATGTACCTGAATCTCGTAACTAAGTATCTCCACGTGAATCTTGAAGATAATCATAAAAATTACCTGATACGCTTATCAGTTATCAGCGGCTAAGTCAAGTTAGCTAGATCCTTAGTAGAGCTTAATTTCTTATCACACCAGCTACAAGCAAACAAAGAACGAGATTATCTCTTTCGGGAAGTAATTTATCCGCGGTCCATGTTGAATGGACGCACTTTATGACTAGACCGAGTTTTACGTCTCTATGTTTACAGCTATTTCATTGCGGTCTGTTTTATCATTAACCTTAGTGTTCCATTCAATTGATTTCCTCAAATCAATACTGGGGGCTTATTTAGGACCTAAGGAATTGTTTTTTTACGTACAGTCAGTTCCTGTTTGACTTTTATTTGCAAACCTATGATTTGATGATGTGCCTAGCATCATAACTTTTTATGTCCTTCAAGCGTTGCGTAAGTAGAACACTTTATACTGGGCCAATATCATAGATAACTTACCTTGTGGCACGGAACCCTGAAACAGCATTTCCAATCTTATGATATTAGTTCTCCAGAGATGCGCTGCGTAATCTGTCCTCCGAAAGCTGGATTTCCGATATTTCCCCTTCATATTTCCGATATTTTCCGCCGAAGCCAATATTGCTTAGAAAACTGCTGGACTCGTGGCAATATCCCAAAACTTCACGATCAAATACTGCTGTGGATAGAAAAGTGGAATCTATGTCGGAAAAGAAAATGTTGAAGTTCGCATTACATACATTTACTTATACGCAAATAGGTACATTACAATTTGTTTTTGTTTTCACAAACAACCAAGTACAATTAATCTCAATCGTAGCTATTATCTCTTATTCCTAAATAGTCTAGCCAGAATTTAAATGTTCTCGTAAATGCTTGCTAAATTCTCAACTTAGTCTTGCCTTTATCTGATTGTAAATCACAGTCATTTAATCTACAAAGTCCTGCAACGGTCTCCAAATCGATGTGGAAGCAATCTGCCCCAACAAGCCAGTGCAGACTCTATCAATCGCTGGGACGGCTCGAATCGATCTTACTTCGTTAGCTCACCTGCTGACTTGCTTTTCCCATTTTCCCCTATCTTCTCTATTAAATCCCGTCTTTTACTTTTTCAAAGCTGCCTTTTTGTCGAGTTCCATTTCTTATCGATATTTTATTTGAGATATTAACAGTGAAGTTCTTTGTCAGTCTCTTACTTTATTTGACTTAATTAAAATTTAATTGTCGTGATATGTAAACCTAATGTTTAAATGTTGTTAATGTGCTCTTTGTTACCGGTAGTCAAATAGTTTCCAACTGATATTTACTAAATTTGTGTAGATAGTAGAACCAACTCTACCCATATAGAGGTAAATATATTCTGCTCTTCTTATTGTTTTGAATGGTCGCTTTTAAGCAATGAATTTGCGCTATTTTTCTCTCTTATAGCCAATATAAATGGTTCGTTCCAATGAGTTAAGACGTCATAAATATCCCTCATAGAATAAACTCATTATGTTGTCTGCAATTAAACTTCTGACAATGATAAATAAGTACTAGTACACTGATTTATATCTTTTTATTTCACGTTAATAGGTGTTCGATGCTGAGAGCCGTCGTAGCTTGAGTTTTGCACGATTGCTCGTCTCTCTTTTATTACGATTGGTTGTAATTAGTTGTGTTTTTTTCTACAGTGTTTATATAGTTTCGTAAATTGATTAGTCAATAGGAACCCGAAGTAGGTCTCAACAATTTTTGTGATAACTTATTTTGAAATAAGGGACGTCCATCTAGGTATCGAATACAAATTGGTCCAAAGCCCCTTTTTTCTCAGAAACGCTCTCTTCTTTCTATATTTCTCCTTTGATCTATTGTTCAAATGTACACTCGTATACACATTCACAAGATATGTTTTCAAAGCATTTTTCTTTATCTGATAATACCTACTGTTTCGCTGTACCTTTATGAACGACTGGAGTTTTATTTCGTGTAATCTTTGCAATCTACATCTAGTCTAGTCTTCCTTGTCTAAAGTATTTCAGGTTGTTGTAATTAGATGTTTGTTTGTTTCCAGGAACTGAAAGAGAGCTTCAACTATGGTCTGTTCTGCCCGCCAGTCAACGGCAAGGCCGGCAAGTTTCTCGACGAGGAGCGCCGTCTCGGCGACTACCCCTTCAATGGACCTGTCGGATATCTTGAGGTAAAGAACTTTCAGCATTGGTATTATCGGCAACTTCGGATACTCCTAGAACGTTTCAAATGAGTTTGTTGTGGAAAAACAGTTATGGAAGTAGTTGTCCTGTATTAAATTAAAAAAAGTATTACTTTTGATCTGTGATATTACAGTTTTCTTTACCTAGTAAAATCCTATGTGAATTTGTCAACTACTCGTACCTCTAGTATAATTTTTATTTCGCATTCGAACATTTTATAAAACGTGTCTCAAGAGCGCATGCGATATGTGAATGGAAATGCGGTTTGAACTTCCGCAGTTGGTGACTAGTTACTATTTTTAAAACTCAACTATCGACCAGCACTTTAGGTCATTCCGAACATTCTTCGTATCGTACCACTAGAATCTAGTACAAAATACACGTACAAGTTTTCGAAGTCCTATACCACTTTACACAGGTACATTTGAAAAATACCAACAAACTAATTTAAACTCTTTATTCATCACCACAATGCACAATTTAACTTTCCAATAAAAAGTTTATCCATGTCGTTTTTCAGTTGAAGTACAAAAGGCGAGTGTACAAGATGCTGAAGCTGGACGAGAAGACGTTGAAAGCGCTGCACTCGCGCGCCAACCTGCGCAGGTTTCTCGAGAACGTGACGCATGCGCAGGTTGATAAAGTCACAAAAGCGTGCGCCAAGGGACTCGACCCTAATTTCCACTGCACGGAGACTGGAGGTAAATATTTTCTTAATTAAAAAATAACATTTCAGACTCATAGCTCCCCACTGGGAATATCCTATGTCGAGGATGCCATGGAACACACACAAAGACAAGGACAACCAACACCCAAACCCAGAGTAGATATATAAATTCATCATTCAAACATCTGCCCGGCCGTGAATAAAACCCCGGGACCTAGCTACAAGCTTTTATTTAACTTGCCGTGAAAGTTTGTATGTCAGTGTTGGTCAAATCTTGCTATTGCTCGTATTATGAACCAATTCCCGATGTCCGATGTCAGATCATACATCTGAAATTTGTTATCCTTAAATTACGACAAACATGCAATAAAAACTTGTATTTAAAAGAGATTTAAAAAGGTTTTTTTTGCACTAGCTGCGGCCCGTGGTTTTACCCACTATCCAGCAGAACCTGTAATTTTTTCCTGGATACAAACCTGTTCAGCCGTTTTTGCGTGATATTATATCCTAGTCCTGCGTGATATTTTCAGTAAAAATATTTGAGAAATATATTTAACTTCTAATACATTGAATGAACCGCAACAACCAACATGACAAGAATGAAAACCCTTAAGGACAAATTACTCAAACCAAATCACTGAAGATGCTCCGATTCGATATCGACAGCCGCACTCGTCTTCTCACATAACAAACAAAGCCATGTTATCGATAGAGGCCATCCTCGTCTATTCGCTTCTATTCACGCAGATGAATACATCCATACATTCTCTCGCTAGGCGGGCGATTTGCCAATATACAACAGTAGCAGCACAATGTTGATTTACATATGGATCCTTATCTGGTATTGTTTCGCGTGTAGGTAAAATAGCGCGTTGTGAGAGCCGTATCAAGCCAGCCGTGGATAATCTACGATAAATGTCGAACGGTCCTTGAGACTGAATACTTATTTATTGTGAACGCATAATATCTCATTCATGATGTCACCGCCTATATTTCAATAGAAGTCAATCAGCATAGGATTTGAATAGTCTAATTCAATTCAATTGTTGTTTTTGTCGCTCTTCCGCTTCTATATCTCATTAATCTTAAGTTAAATACTTCTGCGTTATTCTTTCTCTTTGTATAGGCGCAGAACCGATATCACTTTTAGCGTAGGCTCAGTGATTTATTGCATCAAAAATCGTAAACCGCATGAATAGTAAGTAGTAATACCTACTTATTCAGTTACCAAAGCAAACAATAAAAATGTATAGTATATAATGGTAATTTTATTACTTTTCCTTCAAGCTATCCCATTTATCATTTCAGATACCCCTCTAACAATAGCCGCCGGCCTAAAGTGTCCTGGGAAAGTCCTGATCGCCTTGGTCAACGGCGGTGCGCTCCTGGACTATCGAACCAAAGATGGCAGCACGGCGATGCACAGAGCCGTCGAAAAGAACTCTTTAGAAGCTGTGAAGACGCTGCTGGAACTCGGGGCCTCGCCCAACTATAAAGATGGAAAAGGACTAACCCCCTTATATCTGTCGGTGACAAACAAAACAGACCCGCTGCTGTGTGAGACGCTACTCCATGATCATGCAACGATTGGTGCTACAGATCTCCAGGGATGGCAGGAAGTGCATCAGGTAACTTATCAGTTAACATTGAATATTAAAATCATAATATCCAATATTTTTAAAATAAATTTTCTTTTACTTTACCTTGACCCAAGCAACCAAGTAGGTATCCATACAACTAGGTTTGATTTCGTTTGATAGTGGAATTTGAACAATTTACCTAGGTACCTACTATCCTATACCTACTAATTCAAAGATATATGCAAAAATGCGATGAAATTTAGAAAAATAAGGACGAGGTACCCTGGCGGAGTGAGTTCGCAGAATCGGCGTTCACATATAGAAGTCTTTGCAACTCATAGGCTGGCGAGTTTATGGCCGAGACCAAGCGCTTGTGAGTTTTACGACCGTACAGCGCCATCTAGTAAAATTTCATCAAACTTGATGCTTCTTTTACTTACTTGGGGCACAGCTTGGAGTTAAAAAGTATAGCTAGCCTGATAGTTTTATTTCGTGTTCTCTTGTATCGGTGACTTGTTTACGTTTATTACACAAGAAGAGGTAAACGCACAGAGGCTTTTTAAAAATTTCAAGACTTTCAGGAAAAAACATATTTAATTTCTTTCTTTCTTTCTTTTTACCCATATTTACACCTTACACATTTACAAAACACACTTAAAACATTTTTTTAGATAACTTAAAATTGATCCAACTTCTGTAAATATTCCAGGCGTGTCGCAACGGCCTAGTGCAGCACCTGGACCACCTGCTGTTTTATGGCGCAGACATGAACAGTCGCAACGCGTCAGGCAACACGCCGCTTCACGTATGCGCCGTTAACGCACAAGATTCCTGTGCCAGGCAGCTTCTCTTCAGGGGCTGCGACAAAGAAGCGTTGAACTTCGCCAATCAGACGCCGTACCAGGTTTGATTTTTATTTCTTTCTATGAATCCAAAATCTTATAGAACCGCTAGTAACTGTATTAATTTAGATCCTTCAGAAAAGTCTGGTATTTCATTGAAATTGATTCCGAATCATTTAGTTAGTAGGTAAATAGCTACATACTTAGTTTTAAGAAAATGTTCTGAATAAGATCCTATGCTTTTGATTTTGAATGTTATTGGATTCTAATGTGGTAATAATTAAAATATTTAACAAGAATCAAGCCAGTTGTGTTGACATCATTATATTTACATACAAGCGTTATTCTAAGTTTATAGATAATACAATATTACTTACATTTTCTTAGAGTCACACAAGGTAGTGTCTTTGTGCTTGTTTTATTTGTTAACTTCTGTTTGAATTCATTTAGGTGGCCGTAATAGCTGGAAATTTGGAACTGGCGGAAGTTATAAAGAACTATAAATCGGAGGAAGTCGGTGAGTGAAATCCTGGTTAAACGTAACTATATGATACTTACTAGTACTTATATATGACTATTGCATGGCTTTGATTGGTGCTTTATATGACGAAATTTATTTATAGGTGTTTATTTAATGCCACTAAGAGTAGAAATGAGGATTTAAAATTTTTTGGTCACTTTTAGTAGACTTTATTTATTAATTATTCAACGTTAGAATATTATTTTCATAAAATAAGCACAATTTTAGGTATACATATATATTTATGATAGGTATATATTGTTTACTTAAGTTTTAACAACGCGTATATGGCATTTCGTATGCAAATAAATGTAAATAACAGTTTATATTCCGTTTTTTATTAATACAAAATTACAATGTGCATGCTATCATTCATTATAATATTTATATATCATTGCTTATTATCATAATAATGGTGATGGTTGTATATTTAATAAAGATTAAATATTGATATATAATAATTACAAACCAGTTTATTACTAACCAGGTATGTAGATAATGGTTTTAAGTATCTATAATTTTAAGCATATACAATTTTTTTGTTATTATTTATTCTGTATCGTTTAAATAATATTGTTGTCCAGCCATTCTTTAGTTGCTAGTTCTAATATGTAAAATTTAATTTTTGTATTAGTTTTATTAAAAGATTTGTCAAACTTCCTTTATACTGTTGATTTACAATATATCCTTTTATTCCCCAACTATTCTCATGGTATAAATTGCCTACTTATGTAATTATTCTTTTTTATTCACTTCATTAAAATTCTAAATTTATGTTTACCTGAGATATTCTGTTATTGTTTTGGCGACGTTCTTTTTCTTTAGCACGATTATATTTGGTTGTCTGGTGGGTAACGGGTGGTATTACAGTTCCGTTCCGCGGACCGCCCCGGTACAATCCTAGACGGCGGTCGGCGGCGTGGGGCGGGTGGTGGTCGGCCGGGGACCGGTCCTCGCTCGCCTCCTCGACCCGCATCCCCGCCGAGCTGGACGCCATGCTGCGGCGCGCGCAGCACCCCACGCGCCTCGCGCCCTCGCCCTGCAGCCTCGAGCGGCCCTTCTCCTCCGCTTCCTCCAGTATCAGCGACGCGAGCCATCCCAGCCATGAAGATGACGCTAGCATTCTCACAGGTACCGTTTCTCGAAAACCACAGACACGGGTCAAATAAATTTGACGGTTTGTAGATGTGACACTAGGTACCATGTTTTATTGGCTTAAACTACAAACCTATATAAAGATTTACACCTACATATGTAAAATATAGAGTAGTCATAAGTTTGGTTCCGAGTGTCGCATCTACGTTGACGATTTACTAGTTGAGGGACATGAGCGAGTGCACCACGACGTTTCACGAGTCCCTGTGAAAGACAACCATCACCATGCACAGTCCGTCATCACCTGTCATTCGACTGCATGTTTATGTGCCTTTATGTAAATACGTAGTTCCACGGTACGCTTGCTGCTTCGTTCCTTCCCGACGTATGTACCTCTGCCCTCTTTAGATTTAGTTTAGGTGTAAATTTGTATTTTGCTTTTGTGTTTTGCCTTCTTACAGAGATACTTTTTATAACCTCTACCTACTTTAAAAATAAAATTCTCTTCAACCAATACTTCTGTGATGTTAGTACCCTACCTGAATTTGAAAATCTTATTTAGTAAATAAAGCCCTTCCCCGTGTTCATTTACATAAAACAGGTTCTAAAAAAACAAAAAAACAAAACAAAAAAACAAATCAAAATTGTCTCTTGAAAAAAAAGATCATGAGGTGAAAGTGCCCAAGGCTGTTGTAATTCAAGTCGTTGTACACAGGATGTACAAATAAATGCAATTTACCAAAGAGTACTCCCTAAACAGTGTCATCGGGCGGGTTTATAGATAAAAGCGCGGGGGACACTAGTGACATCATATCGGACTCGAGTGGCGTGGGCACCAGCAACTCGGACACGACGACCTGCTCGCTGCAGACGGCGGGGGCCACCGTCGTGTGTCTGCAGCCTTATGAGCCCGCCGCGCACGGCCACCTCCGGCTCAACCAGGGAGACATAATTGAAGGTATTGTAGCTGTAGTCATCAAGGATAACGTAATTGATATCGTATAGCTAAAAGCTATAGATTTTTACTCTTCGTGACGAAAAATAACAATTAGAAAACCATAGGTCGCGTTTGATGACGTAATATTGTAGGTAGGTACTGCTGAAGTAAAGTGCAATATTGTGTAGACTAATTTACTAACCTTCGTGATCAATAACATCAGCTCGTGATTTAGACATACTAAATATTTTAACAATTGCAAATTCAATGTAACTAAAATATCATATCATAAAGCAATACATTCTAAACGACATCAAATAGGTTATGACTAAAAAATATTTATGAGGGCAAAAGGTAATAAATCTATGATAATATCAGTTCAGCTTAAAATGTAGCAAGTGATATCTTCTTAAATTTCAGTTACGGGAGCAACAGACGATGGTCTACTAGAAGGCACGGTGCGAGGATCTGGAGCAATGGGATTGTTTCCCAGCCAATGCGTGCAAGAAGTCAGGCTTCGACAAAATGCCAATTTGCATCAGGTAAAATGATAAATCTAAACCTACTTTAAAACTTCATAAAGAATCCTAACAATATCCATCGTGAGAAGGCTCTAGAATAGAGAAGATAAGAAGTTACGTTTGGAACAAATTATGTTTTACAATGTTTAATGGAACCGAAAAAACATTGTTCGTAATTTCGCTAATGTATAATTTTCAGGTATTAGCGTCAGGGCCGATACACCATTCTCGAGTAACGGGCAGACGGGAAATGGCTCTCAGCAAAACGTACAGTGCTACTGCTCCTAGGATAAAGAAAACGTGAGTTATTTTTATTTTATTGAATTTTTGTTATTTGGTAAAACTAAATTAAGAATGTTGTCGTTCCCTGTTAATCGTGATACAATTACAGATAAGTAAGTATACCGGATCAATTTACCGTCTTATGGGCGTGCTTGAATATGCTAGTCCGAGATATCGTTTCTAGTGTAGCTAGATAAATATCGACTTCAATGCCTAAAGGTTACTAACACAATAGATGTTTCCATAACCTAATGACAATCGCCTAAACAGGAGACAGAATTTGTTTGTTTCTAAACAATAAAGGATGACAATACAGTCGTACCTACTAATCGTTGCATCGCATGCATTTGTTGCTTGTCTTTTATAATGATCAGTCCTTGACAATGATCGATGCCGCCGCGTGGCTTGGTAGTTTTGACAATACACTGGTTAGTGTACCTACCCAACAAAAGGGTTTTCTGAAAAATTCTCGCCTATTATAATGTTTAGTATTTGGGCAATGGTAAATGCCTCGGAACTGCTTCGAAATATTGGCACAACTAATGTATCGAGAAGTTCTTCGTTATGTGCTTTTATGAAGATCAAAGTTCGTCCTCGAAGGTAAAAAATTAAGTAATATTGTCCTAAGCATAAATCTGCAATTTTGTGTAAACAGAAGAAAAACAAAGTTTAGTTTCGTAACCAGCGAGATTCAAGAGACTAATGGAAAGTTCTCAATGTTCCAGGTACGGCAACATGGAGACGCGTACAGTGGTGCTGCACCGGGCGCGGCGCGGCTTCGGCTTCATCCTCCGCGGAGCGAAGGCCTCCTCCCCTCTGATGGAACTCCGTCCTTCGGAGCGCTATCCTGCGCTGCAGTACCTTGATGACGTAGACGCTGGAGGTGTAGCCGACCGAGCAGGGTTAAAGAAAGGAGACTTCCTTATTGCGGTGAGTGAAAAGAACTTTCGAAAGAAATCTGCTTAAGTATGGGTTATGTCATTTATTTGTATTGACTCTACTTAGTATCGTCAGACTACTTCACTACTGAGATCCATTACTATTTACTGCCCTTTATAATAATTTACTGTTGCAGTGTCAGAAGAATTTGCTTGCAATTTTTTGTCAACAAACAGAACTATTACATCTGTTTATAATTTTACTTTCAAACTCGTTCGATACTTATTTTTACTTTACTTACTTACTTTATTTTTACTTACTTTATTTTTACTTACTGATTTTTACTTTACTTTTTTTATTAGTCTAAAATAGTCTGAACTTAATTTCAGATAAACGGCGAAGACGTAACAGTGGCATCTCACGAACACGTAGTGGAGCTGATTCGCAATTCAGGAGCTCTCGTCTCTATGACTGTTGTCTCGAACAATAACAATGGTAAAGTTATTTAAATAAATATTGACAAGTTCTAGACCTACTATAGTTTGCAGTCAAAAATATTTGCGAGATCAGTATCTGTTCGTCAGTTACTATGTTTTTTAAAGTTTTGCCAGTCGCGGTTCAATGCAGCCTCGAATACATCATCGGATCGAATTCTACAAAGCTTATTACGTTGTCATATTACGGGCGTACAAAAATAAATTGTACGTTCCAGGTAACATCGAGAACAACCAGTGCATGGTTCCGACGAGCAAGTCTCAGAACCAGCTGTCCAGTTCGGGTCGGCCGTACGCCGCCACATTGCCGAGGAAGGGTGCTGGAGGTAAATCCTCACCCTTTATCTTTTCCTTTTTTATGATATTATTTCGAATTTCTAAAAGTTAAAGGTATAAAATGGAAGGTACCTCAAGGTTTGCTTTTGGGGTATTTCTTACTGCTCGGCTTCTTGTCTACGGCAAGTTTTTTATATCACCAACTCGCCTGTTGGCAAGCGATGATGTGATCGACAATGAAGCATTCACCTGACCTTGAAAAGCCCAAGATTGTATCTCTCAGGAAACAAGGAACCCGGCAGTCTGTCTGAACGTTAATGCAATGGTGTTACAGGTCGGAGTCCTGCGCCTGCGCCGCCTCGGCGAGACCCTCGCACGACCCTCAGCGTCGGTAGAGCGAGAGCCAAATCAATGGTCGCCGGACTAGGTTTGTACCTAAGATTTAAATTTTATCTCAAGATTCTCAACCATAATAGTCTTGATGTTCAAATAATTTTATCGGCATTATTTTTTTTCAGAAAACGGCGGGGAGAAGGAGGAATCGTGTGAACCACTGAGCGTCGCCGGAAAATCTTCGTCAGCAGAATCAGTGCAGTTACACGGTGGAAGCAATAGTAAGTTCAGAAGCTTTCATTCAATTAAATCCGATTTATTTTTGAATTCTTAATGAGTGAACTCCTAATTCAACTACGAGTTAGTGGATTAGTTGGTCGTCCTAAAATGGTATTTTTATGGTTTTTTTTATTAAATGGTATTCAACCTCTTCCCACGTAGGTACTTCACATTTTCTTGCCACTTGTTTCATGTTTCTAAATATCTTGGTCTTGTCATAACTCTTTGTATTTGTCCTAGCTGGCACCCCGTCGTCCGGCACGCCGGTGGCGGCGCGCACGGCCTCCATCCGGCAGCGGCCCGCCTCCTCGCGCATCACCGCCGCCGAGCTCGAGGAGCTGTTCCAGAGGCAGGCTGACGCTGACACTATGTGAGTATAGATTGTAATAGATAGATGGATTAACTCTTTACAAACAAATCCTTTTTTGTACAGCTATATATTGGGTTTAACAATAGAGAGAAAGAGGGTAACGATAAGAGGTTGCGCAAAAAGGTATTAAAAAACTTTTATCTGGACCCATTCTGTACCGAAAGAAATTAAAGATCGGAAGTAAGTTTTGCAGATATCGTATCTTGAAACATTCCAGACCAGATGAATATTTTTGATGTAGTGCTGGAAACCTAAAAGTTTATCTGAATGGTCTGACTTGAAAAGTTGAACAATATTAGCGTACCTATCAGATAATGAGTAAAGATCTAGCTAACAAATGTGCCATGGTCAATGTAGTCAACATTCTACAGACCCTTCTTTTTTTTTTTTTTTTTTTTTTTTACATCGGACTAGGCATGCGTTTGACTGCAATCTCACCTGATGGGAAGTGACGATGTGGTCGAAGATGTAGCACGCTTGCCTAGGAAAAACCTATTCACTCTATTTTTGAATATCCCCGGGTTGTACTTTCTAGGAAAAACAGACGCGGGCAGTGAGTTCCATACCTCTGCCGTTCGGATTAAAAAAGACGAATGAAAACGCTTAGTACGGATTAGTACGCTTCTTGTGGAAATTTAGTACAAATGAATAACAAAAGCAGTTTGATAATCCAATTATGTTTATAATATTGCAGAGGCGGAGGGAGTGCGATGATGCGGTCCGCGTTCCAGGGCGGAACCAACTCACCCCCCTACTCACCGGCGCGGATTCCTACCAGGGTCTATGCGTCGGTTGCAGAAATGAAACGATCCAGGGGGAAGGTACACATAAATTATTACCATGTTTCTTTTAATAACGAAATCTTCGATTGTGATAAAAGTTAATGAGTAAGGTACCTATGTTCAAATTGGCAATCATTGTCATGATTTATCTTATTATCCTGCTGCTCATCTTATTAATAGGTACTGCTTAGAATGTCAATAACCTACCTTAGTATACTCGTGAACACTCAAGGCACGCCTCTCAGCCCCTTCTTACAAATCCAAATTAGGTTTTGCGAGTCACATCCAATACCATAAAACCTGCCCAAAGTTAGCTAGGTTTATCATTGACAGATACGCCAAGAAAGACCTCTACTTTACTATGGAAACTAACGTGGGTTTGAAATATTTTGTTTTATTTAACACGGGAATACTCACGTAAATATTAAGTCGAAACTAGAAAAGACTACCATACATATTTACATGAGTATCCCCGTGATAATTATAACAAAAGGGACCTCAATGACTCAGTCACTCAGGCCGTCGTTCCCCAGGTGTGGATCAAGTCCGCGGGCTCGCTGCGGCGCGACTTCCACTCGACGCCCGACCTCACCGAGCACGCCGCGCAGCCCGCCAGGACGCGCTCCAGCGAAGACGTGCACGGTAAGCGTTTCAATCTTTAACCTTAGGTTTTTTACCTCTTTCTTTTTTTTTACTTTCCTGCGACACTTTCTTTTCTTTCTCTAACTACTAAATCATTCTTACAAATAGTTTCGCTTCTCATTATTTTTATTTTATTTATTTATTTACCTACTTTATTCTTATGTCTCTATTCTTGTACTTAATTCAACTTTTCTTTAAGTTTTCAAGTCCAAGTCTTCAAGTGTTTTATTCAATTTCGTTTATTCTCTTTCGTACACTTTGAGAGTACAAAAAGACAACCAAGAGGAGCCATATTCATTTTTATTTCTCATTTATTAATTTTTTCTGATCTTCCCTATCTCGTTATTTTCTTGTTACCCTTAACAAATTAATCCTCTAAAAAAAAAGGTTAGATTCTAACCTTCTTCTTTTTTTTCCTTGTAATTCAACTATTAAAACCCTACCCTGCAGGTCCGGGCCGCGTGCCCCCCCCGACGCAGCCGCCGCCGCCCCCGCCCCCCGCGTCCACTTTCCGCCCCGCCGCGCCTGCTAAGCTCTACGCATCACCCAAAGACCTGGAAACAGTCGCATATAGGCCTAACAGACCTGAGAATACACATACTGTGAGTACATGCAATATTTGCCTTTATTCTACTAATATTAAATACTACACATGCAAAAGTTTGTGTGTAGGTAAATGTTTGTTACCAAGCTAAAGAACCGATACGTATCTGTAATACATAAAACATGAGTTAGCTACGAGTAGCACAACACTTTAGTTTTCTAAATTTTTAAGGCTTTCAGGTATTTTTTTGCAATTGATCCGAAAGACCAGTTGCAGTATAACGTATTTAGGGCCTACACCTGTCCATGACTTGAGCATTTATTGGCATGCGCAGACGCCGGCGGCGGCGGCGGCGGCGGCGGCGGCGCCCCGCGGCGCGGCGCTGCGCTCGTGGTCGCTGGGCGCGCGCGCCGCGTCGGCCGACGAGCCGGGCAACCAGTACGCGCAGCCCTTCAACAACAAGGGATTCGTGCGACAGGTACCCGCATTTGGAATATTTTAGTTGTATTCCTTCGCCAGTCCATACGATGACGCAGACGGTATAATAAAGGCGCCATATCGTTGCCCGCATGTTTGATTGTATTAACAATGTATTAGTTACCAGTGCAACGGTACGACCCATAAAATTTTTAATTCCTCTGAATTCGGGAATTTTCTTCCAAATACGAGCGTTATACGAACTTTTCATCTGGAATCTAACTATGCACGGATAGGTTTCAGTTTTTAATTCTGTCCTACACTCTTTTTAAAACCCGAAATGCAAATGCTACCTCTCACCCTCCCGCTCTGCTCATGCTTTGCCGTAAAAACAGATTTCTTTACGGCAACTATAACTCCATGTGTATACTGTAATACTAATTTGTTGATATCGCTTCCAGAACTCGACGCCCGCGCCCCCGATCCCGGAGCCCGACTACAGCATGTCGGAGTCGGACGAGGAGGGCGACGCCAAGCCGCAGGGCGAGGCGCCGCCGCCCGCCGAGACCAGCGCCAATAGCAACGCTAGGTCAGTCTCTATACACTCATTACACTACACTACATAACACATACCTACATAGTTAAAAATATAAGGAGAAAAGATCAGGAGGAGGGAAAGTCTTTTTTGTGTACAGAGGAGGTATTTTTATGTGAACAGGGTAACAGTACTAACAATAAGCAAAGGGTTATACTAAGCCGAAAAGGGCTCTTAGTACCTACTCAACATTACGAACAACTTTTACTATGGGACTAATCTGGAAATCGCGCAAAAAAAGATCAGCTGTTCTATAGAAACATGTCAATTACACGCAACAAAATGTATGGAACAGCTGATTATTTTTTCGCGATTTCCAGATTAGTCCCATAGTAAATGAGTACTATGAGCCTTTTTCGGCTTAGCATACAGTTTCCTCATAACCCTGAATAAAATGTAAAGGTTAGAAGTTTTCTTGTTTGTAACGGATTTGGTACTTGCATTAGAGGGGAACAAAACTAGTGTCCAAGCCAAATAAGATACCGGGTAAAACGGGGTGAATAAAATCTCAGGGGTGAATAGATACAAAACTAAAAATGATTTTCTACAGACAATAGCCAAAAATTTCGAAAAAGAACAAAGAAAGGTGAAAGAGGGTGAAGGTTTCGAAACTTTCGGTACTTTTTTCTTTCGAAATATTTGGCTTTAGTCTGTAGAAAAAATTTTTGTTTTGTATCTATTCATCCCTGCGATTTTATTCACCCCGTTTTACCCGGTATCCGGTCTTGGCTTGGACACAAGTTTTGTTCTTTTTTTTTTTTTTTGTTGGTACCTAATCTTTTGTGATATAATATAGAGAAAACCAGTGTTGAATTGCCAGGCCAAATATTCAAGTAATTTCAGTAGTTACATAAAGGGCTATTTCTAGCAAATAGTTTCTTTTTAATTTATCATTACCAAAAAACTTGATAGTTTTAACATTCACAGGATATGCAACAACATCCCCAACCACAATTACGCTACAATATATGAAATAGAAGAATGAATTTCCTTAAACCAAAATCTCAATTCAAAGGTATAGTTGAACAAAAGGCCGTCTCTAAATTGTCGCTGGGAAATTGGGACTTGTGTCAAAACGTTTGTGTGTTGCTGTTTTTCAAATGTTGGGTAGGGTCATTTTTGTCCGCATTGTTTTTGTGTCGACGTTTTTTTGTTTTCAGCCTATGATACTTCATTTTAACGCAAACGGTACATTCGTAAATAACTTTCATGCTTTTCATACTCTACAGCAATGATCAACTTTCTATGTCAATTTAATTGTCCATTACTCCATCTACTTTATAAGTGATAAAGCCAATGCAGTGCAAGTGTCAAGTTGCCATGAAATGTTAAAACAAATGACTGGCCGTTTGATCATGATTTGACCATTTATGTTCGCAATAAAAATGAATTTGACAATAAACCTTGCGTACATACCTAGTACACCTACTTACTTATTGGGAAAAAAAAAAATACTAATTTAACTTTAAATTTAATTTCCTTGCATTTCTTTCCCTTTCCAGTGGCAGCAGCTCCGGCTCTAGTTCCATGCAACACTCATTCTCGGTAGACGAGATACAGAAGATCCGCACGCGGCTCAAGTCGTCCAAGTCGTGCGGGGACGAGCTCGGCGCGCCGGAGCGAGATGACGGAGATAACTCATCTTCAGGAGTGTCCAGCGACCAAGAGGCACAAGCCAAGCCTATCCCGCGACGGGACAAGGTCTCTTTCTGCAGCTCCGTGCAAGTCAAGTCCTCGAACGATGTGATCAGTACTGAGCCCGTGCACAGTTCGTCGGAAAGTCTGGCTGCGCCGCCGCCGCCCATGCAGCGGCACAACTCGCTTACGAGGAAACGAGCGACCGCTGCCCTGTTGAGGGGTACCATTGGTGCGGCTCGGGGGAAGTCAGCCGCTGAAAGGCTCGGAGTAGATATAGATAAAGCGCCGGGAAGACGAGCGCGTGCAGCGGTTTTGTTAGCAGAACTGCCGCCTCCGCCCGAGGAGCCGGCGGGCGCGGCCGACCCGCCGCCGCCCGTGCTGGCCCCGCCGCCGCAGTTCAGCGACCGAGTGCGAGTCGTCGCCGCCCTGCCTAAGCAACTCGCGCATCTCCAGTAATGATCTTATGAGCACGGGTGGACGCTTTGAAAACTATTCAGAACGAAGGTGGTTTGATTCAAGGTTTTCTTACGGTTGGTTACATTTCTGTATTATACTTCTGCATTTTAAGTTTTATTCAGAAACGTTGGATATGTCCGTTTTAGCTTAAAAAAATGGTTGTTTTCGCTCGTGATACTTCTCGTCAGTGAGAAGTTGCAAGAGCACAATAGTGAGTTTCCAACGAATGAGTTACACAAATAGGCGATGTCAGAGACCTTCAAGCGGCCTAAAAACTCTGACACCAGAGCTAGCCACTAAGTACTTATACGCCAATACGAAATTACTTTTTTAGGTTACACTGTCATGGTGGGGATAGTCTTGTTGCTCTTAAAATTATATGACATGTGACTAATATCAGTCACATGAGTAGATCACATCCAACGTTTGTGAATAAAAGGGTTTCGTTAAGTTTATAGTTCTTCGCAGCTATTTAGAAAGAATGTATATTTTAACGCGTCCACCTCGAAGTAGTTTCTATGACAAATCTCACCGGCATTATAAATATAATTATTTGTTAAATATTAACCCTTGCTAGATGTTAGCGGTCGAGTTGGAACTTACAGGTATAGGCGACCTTAGAACTGATAGGTAGCACACTCGATAGACCTTAGTACCTTCAAATAGAGCTCACATTGAGTCCAAGGTCTTTACTAATAGTAGGCCTCGAAGATCACTTTGTGTTAATTTTCTTGGCACCGCAATACGTTTTTACGTTCTTAAATTTTGAATCGAGAGTTCCGTATTCAAGTGATACGGAAAATCTGTTTCTATCTCTAATAACTAATTGATTAAGAATGTATCTTTAGTTCGGATCTAAACTACGTACTATCTATTGGTTAAGACCCCATAATGCCAAATAAGAACTTTCTTGCATCAATCTGTACAGTATCATGTATTATATAGTGTCTTTTCATCACGTTTCTTATTGTAATAAAGTGCACTGATTTAGGGCCGAATCCAAATTTGTAAACAGTGCAAGGGTATATGTTTACCCCGAAAACATGACTTTGCACTAATATCCCCAGAAGGGAAATTCCTGTATGTCGAATGAAAATGAGAACAGAAAGGAGGCGGCACGAGAATTGTAATTTGTAATTCTGGTATCTGATAGATGAGTTAGGGCGGTTCGGTCATAGAGGATTAATATTGTGAGCTGCGTTTGATGGGAGGGTGTTGTTCTTATGAACCGTAGTATAACTATATAACGAATCTTAACTCTTTCAACCCTCGTAGGCTTAAACCATTAAATGTAACTAAACGAGTTCATTTGCGATACAAATTATAAATGTTAAGGAAATAACCTTTTGTAATCAAACGACTAAATGAAACCAAAGATTTATAGTATTTATTGTTGAGGAATTAACATTGATATAGTTGAAACTAATTTTTATACATTCCCCTAATGAATAGCGTTTAATATTTTGTATCTTCTTTATATGAATCAATCATAATTGTTTGTTACATGTACATTCGTCTCCTATGTGTCAAATAACGATTTAAATTATTTTCAATTTATTTTATTGTAATCGACATTTTTATTTTTATTCTATTTTCTCTGTAACAACGCAACCAAGTGCCATTGTGTCTGTTTTAATATATTTTTGTATTAATATCTATCTGTAAATATTACGAGAGCTATTTTGTAATGTGTTAAAAGAGAGGACCAGACGCGCGTTAGCAAAATAATCCGGCCAAAAATAATATATTTATTGTATAAACAAAGTATTTATAGAATAAACACAGTATATATTTATTCAAATATGTTATTTACGACTGTGTTGTGTTCAAAACGAAAGTATTTGATTTCTTTATTCGTCCATTTCGTCGCAATGATCCTCTCTTTTGACGACACATTCAAATATTACTTTTACATAGCGGCAACAAAGCCTATTTTAACTTAAAAGTGTTCTCTTTATATACTACAGGGTTATTTTTAATTCACCAAAAACTCACAGGCAACATACAATAAATCAACAATCGAAAAAAATAGATTTCCGGACGTATTATTAAAAATCTAGGAACATATTATATTATATGATGAAGATGTTACCTGGAAAATATTACTGATATATTAAAAATAACCCTATATAGCAAAGTGCTTATTATAGCAATCATTAGCATCATCCGATCCATTGTAAAGTACATTTTTATACTAATCGAAATCATCCGTGCATCGTATAGCTAGTTCTACACTATAGTGTATCGCAAACAAATGTTTTATATTTACCTAATTTTCAATTTTATTATCTTAGAGATGATCACGTTTTCTAAGATTTGAAATGAGCAGCCTCGATATTTTGACTTTTTCGAAACTGAAAATAGGAGTGTAATTTTTTTAGCATGAGTTTTGGTGAAATTTAGAAAATTACCCTAAAAGGTCGTTGAGCAAGGCAAATATTCTTAGGCCAGAGAAAACAGAAAGCAGATGTCTTATTGTACAATGAGGCAAAAGCCGTCAAGACTGGAAATTAATCCATAGAGAAAACCAACGCTCTTTGAAAAAGAAAACATCACGCTATAAAAATTACCATCCCTTGTAGCTATAAAAAACTTATGTTGACCAACATTATTAAAAGGTAAAGTTATAATAAACGCCAAATATTATTTACAAAGGCAATTTTAGCATTTCGTTTAGAAATATTTAGAATTTGGACAACTAGACGAAGAGATATTTACCATCAGAATATATTTAAACATGCGTTAATGTTAGCAAATTCTAGAATATAGCGAGAGGAGCTAGTTTCTCTCAACGTATTATTAGCACAATGAATCATTTCCATTATTGTTTGTAACCTATTCGTTATTCGTCTTGTCATTATTTTAGGTTGTATAGTATTTGTCTACTTAAGGCGTAGCTAGGTAGCGGTTAATTATACTAGGGCAATATTAAGTGTAACTGCATGGGGAGAATGGGGCTGGTCGGATGAGGACTTCCTCGCTCAGTTTTTGATGGCATTTTTGAACATTGACTGAACTTTCTTCGAACTTCACTCGATATAATTCAAAATTTAGAAAGGACTGTTGGTAAAATTTCACTTGGCTTTCGTCAGCTTTCATTTTGTGTACCTTAAGGTTTTTTGAAATTAAGTGAGGGAATGTTCGAAAATCTTTACTTTTTAGTTTGAAGACTTCAGACTTGTCAAATTTGAAATTGAGGTTGAAATTTTGTTGAACTCGAATCTGTTTTTTATAACATTGAATATTGAGTTAGTCATTGTTCGTGAATGTTCACTCCTTAAATTTTTAACAGCTTACAAGAGCATTCAGTGAACTTTCATAAAACTTCATTCACTTTTAGACAGCTTTCAAGAACATTGAGTGAACTTTCGTGAAACTTCACTCAATCTATTCGGCTGTTTGAAAATTCTGCGAGTGAATGTTCACAGAGTGTACAGCCGTTTTGTATAATACCATTGTTTTGCGTTTCATTTGAATCTCAGTATCGAACGTGTGACTACAACCTTGGTATACTTTCAAATGAAGAATTAAATGTTTCATCACTTACAAACTTTTTTATTTTAATCCTTTTCCTTTTAAACTCTTAATTCTGCGAACCATAAAATTAGTAACAAAACAGCAGACATACAAACTAGTGTTACAAATGGCCGCCTTATGGCTAAGAGTAATCTCTTCTAAGTAGGTAGTTCTTTATTTCATTTCATAACTGAAAAAACTTACGCTAATTCATTTGATGTCAAGAGATGATGCGATCTAATATGGAAAACGATTGTCCAGATAAAATCAATTGGCTGGCTTTATTGCCATCCCTTTTAAACACAGCATGAAACATCACGCATAATTTTTAAACCTATCAAATGAGAGAACATTAGCACTGGAGTAACTGTACTAACGGCTAAAAGCTCCGCTTTAAAATTTCAAGGAGCTGGGTTGATTCGAGTAGGTGCTGGTAAAGAAAAATAAACACCACAACCTCAAGTATCATTCCTATTTTATTTTTTCCAAAAAAAAAATAGAATAGGTACGGTTTACAACCAGGCCAACGTCAAAACACAACTGTCATAACTGTTAACATTCATAAAGAAGAATATGGCTTCAGTAAATCTATACATTAATACACATTACAAAAAAAAAACCAAACAATAAAATAATCCTTTAATCTTCTTATAATATAAAAATGAATCGCTGTTCGTTAGTCTCGCTAAAACTCGAGAACGGCTGGACCGATTTCGCTAATTTTGATCTTGAAATATTTGGGGAAGTTCAGGAAAGGTTTAAAAGTAAAAAAAAAACAGCGGGTGAAACCGCCGGGAGCAGCTAGTTATAGATAAAACCAAGGCTATTACACATAAATACTCTAGATAACGGTGGCATTGAACGTTTGATTTCTTTATCTCTCGAGAGTTCAATAAAAATGTAAGCGATAATCAGTGACCGTGAAGATACAGAGTCTACAGAGTGCTTGGACAAACGATTGACGTAAATATTTGAGAATTTAGATAGATTTCTGAATCATTTGTAAACCAATAATTGGCTGTGATATATAGACGGATATACCGAAGTCTCGCCATAAGGGTTCATCCCCAAAAGAGGTTCCGAACCCTAAAAATAGTTAACAAAGTTTTATGCAGAACTTTGTAAAAATGGCTGTCTGTAAATTACAGCCAATTGCCAATTATATTTATGTTAGAAAAGTAAAGTTTCCTAAGTTAATGTATGTTTGTATGTTTCTACATTACATCCTGTAGCTTAAACGGCATGACAGATTTTAGTTTGTATTGTGAGATTCATAATTATGTTTCCGAGTAAAGCTTTTTTTTAAATTTACCTAGTTGGGTTCAGAATCATGCACTGAACTACCAAACAGCCTGTATCTTCTTAAAGATAACATACCATTTAGGACATAAATAAAAATATAGCTTATCGTACATAAGTGGACGGATTAATTCGTCATACATAGTTTTATTACAAAATGGACGGATTGTTATCACAATCGGTGGCTATAAGTACCTACTAAATATTTTTTGTATTAACAATGTTAATACTCTACTCAGTCATTATTTTGTCAGATACAGATAAGTATGTTTTAAAAACATCGGATATTCGGTCATAATTTTATAATAGGTACTTCCGTGAATATCCTCAACATGTTAAAAAAAAACACAATCTTGAAAGTCTTAGCAGCAATGACACATTGGGCTCAAGAAAAAAAAAGTTTGATGGGTTAAGTTGACAAATCTATTTTTTTTTTAAGTATTCATATTCATATTTTAAAATGCTGGCCTCTATCTCGCCCAATAGCATCGCCATACAACGTGGTAATGGGGCCAGCATTTTGGGAACAATTCCCACAGGCAGCGGCCTTTTAGATTAGTTTAGTTTTATTGGTTAGTTTTTTTAATTTCATTATATTTTAATGTATTTTCTTAATTTAAGTCTCTTTTTGCCTAATAAATCTCAGTACTTTAAAAAAAAAAAAAAACCAAAAAAAAAGTATTCATGTCCTTGTCCAATAGGTTGCAATGACAAAGACAGATATATTTTTAGTTCGTTTAGTTCTATCCAAAAAACCCTTCAAACTTGGGCCCAATGCTCACTCACGATAAATCCGCTTCTTCACATTTTTATCTTCTTTTGCGTATCGCTGTAGTAAGGTGTTACAACGCTAGGACTCACCACGGGCTCATTTTGAGATGCTAATCAGTATTAATATCCATGTAGGCGGCGACATCGTCGATTTTGACGAGGCGTCGGTAGTCCACGTTTTCACCGCACATCGGACATTTGCCTTCCTCTTGGAGGATTCTTGAACAATTAAAAGAAAAATATGAAGGAAAAAGAAAATAAAAAATTGTAAATTTATTTGACACGAAATAATTTAAAAAAATAAGGTAAAAAATTACAATTGTTGTCATAAGATTATTCTAGCAGCTAAATAAATAAATAAGATTAATAAACAGAACTTACTCGAGAAACTCTGAAAGTATGGCTGGAAAATCGCACTCGGGGCAAGCGGTCAAATCATCTTTCACAATGTGAAGACCCTGAAAATAAATAGCGCGTTTTGAATATTTTACCTTATTTTATAAGCAACATCTATGTGTCAAGGTGGGCTTATACGGGCAACTAAAATTGCTCAATTCCAGTCAATACTCGTCAACTATGACGTCACGACTACTTCAAGCAATTTACGGCAACGGCAACAAGCATCAATACTGCGCAATACAATATTGAGCGATATGGCGCAACTTCATCAACTAGGCAATACTGTCCTACACGAGCATTTCAGTATTCGCTCGCTATGGACGACATTGTTCTTGCTGCGGCGGCTTGTAGCGCTTTTTTTATTATTAATCAAAAACAAAAAAGAAAGAAAAGGAATAGGCGTATCTGGGTGCGATCGTTTTTGGCAAAGAGGCCGCAATTTTCATTGTGTAAATGTAAATGTAAATTAGATGATATATTATTCAAAAACTTTACTAGAATGTCACGAACAGACTTTGAATTACTTTTGAATCCTATCCTATCCTACTTCCACCCGACCTCTCGCTCTCCCCGCGGAAGCAAGACGGCAATTACGAATGGACCGATCTGGAGCATTAATTGCTCCAGATCGGTCCATTCGTGTCAGCGCACCTTTAGACGAAGATACCTCCACTTAGCAGTAACGCCGCTGCTACGGTTCTAGGAGCCAAATACCGTATAGACTCGATTAAATATATCATGAATTACAGCTAGTCATAAGCCTCGAGTTAGAGATCGCTTAAGGCGAGTATAGCTGCCGTAATGTTCAAAGAGAGTGGTCAAGCGCAAGTCTATTTTGAGTAAAACAGTCCGATATATAGATCAATCTACTTAGATTCTACTAAGTTCGCATAGGCTGAGGAACAAGCCTTCGTGTCAATGGTAGTGGTGGTGTCAGGCGGCTACAAAAGATACTAATAAACTACGGACGACAAGGTCCAGGCACAAGGTACAAACTATTTTCAGGGTTCATTGCCACGGTTGTGGGAGCGTGAATCCCCCTACAGAATTAACTTTAGCGGCTCATATTGTAGTTTGGCGAAAAGATCTTCGACAGAAGGGTATTCCCCATCTTACAAGTCTGAGGAAGGAAGAATCGCTCGCTTGATGATAAACGTCACGTTTACCCATAACAGGTCTGCGCCACCCAGAATTTCGAATTCTTAGAATACAATACTTGTCTTGCAACTTTACCACTGGAGCAGCTGTGCCAGCGGCCCACAGCCTCGCTCCGTTACTTGAAGGAGCTGGGTTTGCTCGGGTAATTGCTGGGGAGGAAGAAACGCACAATGCTCCTTTTGCAGGACCTATCGCCCCCATATATCCGAATCCAAATAAGAAATCTTATTTTTTTGTTATTACAAGACGAGCAAATTGCTCGCCTGATGTGTTACTTGTCTTACTGTGGCTAAACAGAATGGTACGTCCGCCTCGCAGCGCGTGCAGCGCAGGTCTGCGGTGGGCATGGCGCCCCCGCACACGGGGCAGGGGGCGGCGGGGGCGGGGGGCGCCGCCGTGCGGGGGGCGTGCCGGACGCAGGATTCGATCTTCTTTACGTATTTTGGGTCGATCTGGAAAAAGGCAGTTAAAAGTAATCAGGAAAAAGGCAGTTAAATAATCTGGAAAAAAGCAGTTAAAAGTAAAAAGAGCTATCCAATTAGAACCTTTTATTTTACTACGCCTCGCAGATTTACCTGCATTTTCTGGGATCAAAAATGACTTATATCTTAATCCAGGGTTTATGTTAAATTCATACTTAATTTCAATTAAATTTTTTTTTGCCGTTTTTGCGTGATTTAGGTACAAATATCCGATCATTTGACATTAATAATAATATTAGAAGGATTAATATTTAAGTGATAGCATGTACCTGTGACCTGTATTCGGGTTGCATCAGCACTTTAGCCCAGTGATACGCTTGGTGCTTGAGGCCCGCGCGACCGCATTCTATCACCGCAGATGTCAGGATCGAGACTTGATCTGTAATATACAGTATGTTTTAGTTTATACGCTCTTATCCATGCATTGAGAATCAGTAAATACGTGATGTAAGATTTTTATGAGAGTTTATTATATGAGACTTTTACAATAAAGTCCGTATTCGAAATATGTGACGTCACCTGAGTGACGGGCCAAGTACGGTGGTAAACACGGCTTAACAATCTCCCTCTTTTTTGGTAGTCAGGTTTAGATTTGAAGTCTTTATTGTGGCTATATAACAATGTTTCGTTGCATTAGATAAGTCATATTTTGGTCTAGGTCAAGTCAGTTATGCTCACTGGTCCAAATAAACTGACCGCAAGAAGACTGCAGTCTGATTAGTTACTCCGTGTATGATGTGGTATGTGTGTTGTTGTCTCGCTCTTACGTTGCACGTGCGGGAAGTAAGCGACGTCCTGCGCAGTTCTGACCAGCAGCCGCGCCGCCAGCTCGTGCCGCGAGCGCCGCACGTGCGTGCGGACCTGGGGGTTGTGCGGTAGCGTATAGGTCGCGTCGCGTCATCTAAAAAGAACTCTGGTTTGTACTGCGCGCAGTACAAACCAGAGTTCTTTCTTTTTTTTTTTTTTTATAGGTACAGGTAAAATGTAATGTTAAAAGAGAGAAGATTTCTTTGAACTTATTATTAGAAACTACCTACTTTTATAGTACTTCGAGATGAATGTCAATCAATAATGAATTGATCTCCCGAAACAATTGTTTTTCTGTCTATTGCATCCCACTGCTGTGCAAATGTCTTCGCATCGTCTTCTAAGCATTCCTGTCATTTAACATAACTTATAGTATATCTATAATTTTATATGTCGTATTGTATTTTATATGAAACAGCTGGACGGAATTGTATGAAATTTTAAATAGAGATAGTTTGTACTTTGGATTAACATTTAGGTTTACACTTTTACTTTAGATTTACTTATTGATAGGTATTTTTTTTCATATTAATCATCATCATCATCTCTTACCAGTATGTAGGAGTGCAGCAGCGCGAGCGCGTCCCGCATGTCGCGCGGCACGGGCAGGCGGCGCGCGCGCAGCGCCGCGCACATGTGCCGCGCCACGTCGCGCGCCTCGCGGTAGCGCCCCGCCGCGCACTCCGCGCCGGAGATTATCACCTGCGGGAGCGAGAGAGATAGTGTTGCGGGCCTCTTTAGACACTGGCATTCATGATATCACCTGCAAGAACGGGGGAGGGAAAGTATCAAGTGAGTTTTTAAGGAGCCGCCCGCCGCGTATTCTGCGCTTGAGATTATCACCTGCTTGAACGGGAGGGGGATAGTGTTGCGGGGCTCTTCATATACTGGGGCAACGATGAGAGAAACTTTGCCTTTTTTGGATATTGGTTTTAATTTTGTTGGTCTATTTTTTATACTAAGTTAATCTGAGCAAGACCCAGAATAAGTAAAGATGGGAATTTATTTCAGTACTGTCAAATTTAATTAATTTGCATTTGATATAAAATTTAATTGGCTGCAATAGCACGGCTATTTACAAGAATAAAATGAGACAACCAGAGTGGAAGCGAAAGTGAAAAGCTCTAAATTGAGGTTAGCAAATTGATAAAAAATATATATTTTAGAAACTAAACCAATTTAATTAAGTAGGTATAGGGGTGGGGTGGTGGATAGTAGGTAGGTTATATCGGTTCCAATTACCGCAGTTTTAGCCGCCTCGGAGAACTGCCGCTTCGCCATGTAGAGTCGGAATAGATGCCTCGGCTCTCGAGGATTGCCATCCGTTTCTCCCAGCAGAAACTCGATCAATCTACATATTATATTATAACAATATGAATACATTTCAGATTTTTTTTTAACAATTCCTTTTTACATTTACTTTTATTTTTATTTAAACAAGTACCCGACCACTCAAACCTTGGCCCCTGTTAATACCAAAAAAAATAATTAAAACCAAAGTTTTTTTAGTTTTTACCATGAACTATAAACTATAAACCGGACTATAAACTCTACAGTATGCAAAACAGAAGGCACACTTACCTTCTAGTCAGTCTCTCATCGTCGCTCGCGGCGGCAGCATCAATAGCCACGCTTATCGCTTCATTTTCCTCATCGTCAGAGCCACCAGCCTTCATCAAATGCCCCATGGCCTTACCATACTCCCCGGCGTGAAAGTAAAACTTTCCTGCCAGTAAATGGTTCTTTTCCCCCTCGAAATGCAACGCTAGGCTCTTGAAGTCTTCGGGCCGGGCTTGCGAGGTTTGGATTAAGATTTCGCCGTACAACTGGAGTTTGCCGTTCTTTCTGGCCAGTTGGAATGCTTCGTCGTAGCAGAGTGACATTACCTGTTTTGTTGAACACATTTTTTTTAAATAAATAAAAGTGTGAAACGATCAGCAGACTAAAGAAAACTGCTTTTGAATTAACAACACTAATAATGTATTATAGTTCGAGTTGAAACTAGACATAAACTTGCTTGATAAAAAAGGACGGTGCCTTTGTATCGGAGGCCAAGAGCAAAACACAATTTGGGCCTCTATACTTGTCACTTACAACAAAGTAAGTAAGCGAAGTAATATGATATAATATCAGTTCTAGATCAGAATTGTCCCTGTCTTTGTAGTCACCAACACATAACATCAACACAGGAATTCCTACCAGTGAACTAGGAGAGTGAAACGTTATTTCTATTTTATTTGAATGTTTAACAAAATTACCAAAAACTTGATCGCAGAAGTGGGATCATCGCTGTTCTGGAAGTAGTTGGCGACCATCTTCGCTCCATGCACGGACTTCGTTTCCTGCACCAGGCTGACTGCTTCGTCTATATCCTCGAGTTTATCCAGATTCAAACGTATAGCAGCCTCGTAGTCTTGTGCCTTGAGGTACGATTTTAGAGCGTCGGCGTATCGACCTTCGGCTTCTTTTGCTTTGGCGTACTGTATGTGGACGCCGGGAGAGTTTATCTTTGGGAGAAGAGCTTCCACCTGAAAGAATGATTGAAAGTATGTAATCTTTGGTGAATCCCCTCATGAGAACTTTCTCAATCTTTTATTTTTCTGTTTTATTTTTATGTACTAAACTTGGAAATGTTGATTATTATTTGATTTAAAGATAAACAGGAAATTACAATGTATCAGTTGTTCAATAAATATTTCTGAATCTGAATCTGAATCTGGAAAATGTGAGACGAAAAATTCGTCCGTAAACTCCGTTCGGCTAAAGGTCGATTCACACATATCAGTAAAGCCACAGTTCCGACACAGTATCGGCACAGTGCGAAATATTCTTTCATACATTCTCTATGAACGCATTGAGAGCACTGTGTCGTCACTGACACTGACAAGTAGGGATGCGTTCATAGAGAATATATGAAAGAATATTTCGCACTGTGCCGGTACTGTGCCGGTACTGTGCCGGTACTGTGTCGGAACTGTGGCTTCACTGATATGTGTGAATCGACCTTAATTCTCTCTTCTAATTTTCAAGTTTGTATGTAAGTCACCTTGAGCCACGACTTCAGCTTGATGTAGAGAGAGGCCGCCTTCTCCGCGCTGCCCGCGTGCTCGTACAGCGCGGCCGCGTGACTGTAGTGCTTCTCCTCTTCCAGCAACTGCGCTACTTCTACAGATAATGCATGCATGTTTTAATCATTTATGGGGAAAATGGGAGAAACTTCAGACATCTTTCGACTCCAAGGCACCTTTACTGTTTTTAGTAATTCTTTGCAGTTATATAACTATCTAGTACCACGTCTTGGGGGCCATTCATAAAATATGTCACACGTAATGGGGAGGAGGGGGTCAACTAAGCGTGGTTCTTAGTTTTGTGACGTAACATTTTAAAAACTAAAATATCCATAAATAATAGCAAAGTTGTAAAATTGCAAAAAAATATGACGTCATATTAGTCTCACAAATGTGACCAACAGTGACATGGACGGGGGGGTCAAAAATTCATGAAATTCGTGTGACGTCATTTATGGATAGCCCCTTGGTAGTAAGTTACGCCGGCCGCTGGCCTACCTTTGAGCAGCATGTTGCGAAGCGCGCGCGCGGGCCGAGGACCAGGCTGCGGGAGTATTGCGCTATACAGAGGCGCGGGGGTATGACGACGCGGGGGACTGAGAGGAGTAAGATACACGGTTTGGGTTTTTTTATAGTTTACCTTTGAGCAGCATGGTGTCGCCGGCATGCTTCATGGCGGTGGAGGCGGCGCGCGCCGCGTCCCCGCAGCGCGCCGCCGCGCGCGCCGCGCCCGCCTCGCAGCGCGCGTTGTGCGCGAGCGCGCGCGGGGAGCGGGGGGAGGGGACCAGGCTGCGGGTGTACTGCGCTAGGGCTTCGTGGTACTCCGCGCTGGGGACGGAAAAATTCACCTGCCTATATTACTATTCACTAAAAAATTTAAATAAAAAATCCGGCTCGAAGGACCACAGTGTGTTCTGCCTGAATGGGTGTTCCCCGATGGCTATAATATGGGTGTCTTCAAGTCGAGAGTGAATCGGTATCTTCTAAGCAGGCGTACTCCATCGTAGGCCGCATCATTGCTTCCCATCAGGCAAGATGGCGGGCAAACGCAAGCCTAGATTCCTACAACTGCCGCAGATACGATCACCACGCACCGACGCGAGAGAAATAAAAGACGCTTGAGTATTAAAGTGCTACAGGTAATCGGTAATGATCGCCGATGCTACGAGTGCGGTTTATGTGGCGGTTGCTGGTGCACTGGTTTGTGTAAGCCACGCTAGCCGCCGCTACCGACGAGTGCGACCTACTTGTACTTAAACCAAACGCTGATGTGTTCGCTGAAGTACGCAAACTAAGGATACTTAAGAATACTTTTCCACGAACGCTCAATCGGCTAACTCTATACTGTTTGTAACAGAAATGAACTTTAATCCTTACGTACGTGAGCTCAAGATGCTGCGCTTGGTGTAGCGAGATGTCCTTAAGTCTCTCCGGACACGCCTTCTCCGCTATTTCGGCCGCTCGGGCCCAGTCTCCCCTCGCCGCGTGTAACTCCAGCGCGTGTAGAGTGCCGCGCGGGGAGCTCTCGAGCCAGCGAGCCGCGGCCTCCGCCTTACCGAGGCATGCGCAGAGCATGCCGCTGTGTGGGGACCATACACAATAATGAAGGTTCCAAAACCCGGAACTAGGGCTCAGGTAATCATTATTTTTTTTAAACATTATTATTTTCAGAACTTAATATTACCATAGTATGCTAAGATCTTCAATGTGTGAAGCGTCTTCCAAAGCCCACACCATGGCAACATCACTCAGTTTGGTGTAAACTCGTATCGCTGAAACGATTTAAGAGTTTATTTAAGTAGTAAGTACTGCAATTTATGATACACAATATGAAGCAGCAAATAAAAAAAAAATATATGTAGTAGTTTTTAGTTTGAGCTATGACGTTTTGGTAAAATAATATAATATTCGAAACGCTGGAAAACCAATAAATAATTTAAAGTCTTTTTTTTATATGCACAGATAATAAAAACTTAAAGGTTCTTTAAGCTTTTACCAGCTTTTAGCGAGCATGCTTGAAGGGATATGTGTGAGCGTGTAGGATGTATTTGTGGAGGAATATGTGAGTGTGTAAATCTCACCAGTTTCAATATTGAGGTCGGCGATGGCTGCCTCTCCGAGTTTCCTCCAGAGCGGCTCTTCTCCCACCGCGTCACAGAACAGCCATGCCTCGCTGTACCTGTATGTTTTGGTACTAATTTATTACAAGACCCGTTGAATTTTGTACCTATTTAGGTAATCTTTACATCCTAGAAAATTGTGTAGATGGATTAGCAAATAACTTTAAGACAGTTGCGACTTACCGTCGCAGCGTGATTAGCTTCTCGACATGCCGCTTCTGGTTTGCGATACGCTTCTCCGAGTCCGCGTCGGCGAGGCCCTGCGTGTTGTGCGACTCTAGTGACACCTTAACTACACTAGAATAGAGATCAAAATGGAATGAATAAATATAAGTTCTTTGAGAGTGAATATCCAACATCAAATTTAATACACAGCTGGACCTAACTGGTAGACAACTAGTAATCCTCTTGTATGTGAAAATAGTTTAAGCCAAGCCTAGTCTGGAGATTGCATGTATGAATTTTAAGCAGCACAATCATAAGCAATACATTTTACCAACTGTTGATGCCGCTCGATGGGGTATGTTGTATTTAAAAGAGATTATATCCACATGCACAATCTTCTGTTTTTGTTACCTTTGATCAAACAAGATCAAAGCTTCAGGTAAGCGCCATCAATGGGTGGTATTTTACTAGCGAATAATTTATTATAATTTTTTTTCACTTTTTTAATAAAAAAAACACATCCAAACAACACCTTGCCACGGCCGTAGGCTTTACAAAATGATAAAAAAAAATAGTCACCCGCCACCTGTTGTATAGCAGTACACGTCTCCGCAGAACAATATGAGCGGGACCTGGCCCACCGCCAGGGGCGTAGTGGCGACGAAAACCACGTGAGCACCTAGAAACAATATTTCATTAAAGAAACAAGCATGAAGTTTACATGACAAAAAATAGGAATAAAGAAAAAAATATTTAAAAACCAGCTTTTATTTTATTGTCATCAGAGTAACCACAGGCATACTAAATTTAAAGTCCATACATACAGAAGTGGTTCAAAATTTAGTTGCAATGACCCACACTAACAAAGCAAGTAAAAACCTTTTAAAAAATCAAGAAAAAAAAAGAAGGAAGGAATTAAAAGGGGCAATACTAATAGTAAGTGCCACGCCTGTTAAAATAACTGTACAAGTAACATCTCCAACCTGAGACCGACGCGTTGACATAGTAGTAGGTATGCACTGCGTCTCCGTTGTATATTACGAACACGTTTCGCTCCGACAGACAGATGTCCCAGACTACTGTCCTGAAAACAGAAACAACTTACAGAATCTCATAGCGATTAGCGACCTAATCCTGCTATTAGTTTTATTCTTTGACAATAACACCTTACCTAGAAAGGTAAGCGTGCTCCATCGTAGACCGCATCAATGCTTCCCATCAGGCAAGATGACAGACAAATGCAAGCCTATTATTGAATAAAAAATATAAATCTCTTCACTGCTGTTCCCGCACTGACCTCACGTCCCCGTGGTCCGCACTGACCCCACCTCCCCGTGACCCCACTGACCCTACCCCCGTGCCTCCACCCCGCACTGACTTCACGTTCCCGTGGTCCCCACTGACCCCACCCCCCGTGCCCCCACTGACCCCACCCCCGCGCTCCACTGACCCCGCCTCACCGTGCCCTCACTGACCTCACGTCCTCATGGTCACCCACTGACCCCACCCCCCGTGCCCCCCTAGCCTCACGCCCCGCGCCCCTACTGACCTCCCTTTCCCGTGGTCCCCGCACTAACCCCACCTCCCTGTGGTCCACATTGACCGCGCCCACTGACCTCACGTCCCCGGTGTCCCCGGGCACGGGCGCCGCGTCCCGCGCGGCGGGCGCGTGCACGTGCGGGCGCGCGCGCGCGTCCAGCACGCAGGCGCGCGCGCCGCTGATGTCGCAGTGCAGCGCGGACAGCGCCGCCGGCAGCTTGTAGCGTGGCGCGGCCGCCCACTCCTCCACGCCGAAGTACTCGATGTGGCCTTGCTGGACCGCACACCGACAATGTTTCACCAGTCATTTTTGTAATAAGCTGATTTCGAAAGTATTTATAAAAACCAGCTTTTATTGCATTGTCATCTTACACACGTATACCAAGTTTCCGCTCAATCGGACATGGGGAAGTGGTTCAAAATTGAGTTGCAAGATTCCACCCGAACAAAAATAGATACATAGACAATTATAGACATACATTACAAGTTCAATAAAATATTTAAAAAAAAAGCAACAAACAGTCGAATTGAGAACCGTCTCCTTTTTGAAAGTCGGTTAAAAATAGCCTTAATGTTACCCTGTCTATCGTAGGAGTCAAAATGCGACCGTCGTCGGAGTACAGTAAGCTATAGGGGTGCCGAGACTTGATGGGATTGAAGACTTACGTCTGTGATGAAGATGAAGAAGTCGCTGGTGAGCTGGATGTCCGTTATTTTGGCGCCCGCCATGTGCGGCTCCGGGAACAGCATGGCTTCACGCTCGGGCTGCGACGAGGAGTCGATCTGTGCAAGATACCTTTTGTCTTGTAAAAACAATCTCGACTTATACTATGGGTGTATGGGATGTTCTCTCAAATTATTTTGCGTCACCGAGGACAGAGACGAAGTCGGTGGCATTTAGGGATGTGACAAGATCTAGTAAAATCTGCCCCTATATGAACGCTTGGGCTCTGTAAACCTTTTAGACAAGTAAACAAGAACATTACTTTTACAAAACAAAAAACAAAAACCGACTTCAAAAGACCGACTATTGAGTTATTCATCTATTTGTCGCGCACGTACTTGATGCAAATTTAAGACTTATATGGTTTTCTCATGGATACCATTATCAGAACTGGACTAAATTGAAATGGGACCAAATGGGAAGCGTCAGCTTTCTAATAAAAAAAGAATTATCAAAATCGATTCACCCAGTCAAAAGTTACATACAGACGAATTGATAACCTCCTCCTTTTTTGAAGTCGGTTAAAAATAAGGCACGTCTAAGAAGATTGAACTGTACCGTGTGCAGTATGGCTCGTCCTGGCTCGTCCCTTGAACATTCCGTGTATAACATCGCTTGTTCCTGGTACAAGGCAGCGGCGATGTAATTTCTGAAAATCCTTTAACGTGTATCATGGCTCGTTTCTGAAAAAATTCGGCCACGAATATGCCGGAAGTCTCGAGATTCGACCAGCTGTAAATTGCCTACCGTGTATAGCATGGCTCGTCCCTGGAACAAGGCGAAAGCAAGCTCGATTCCGAGAATCTCTTACCATGTGCAACATGGCTCGTCCCTGGAACAAGGCCGCCGCGAAGTCAGCCCCGAGCCGCAGCGCGTCCACCGGCGCCGGGTACGCCCGCCGCGTCGCCGCCCGCGCCGCCGCACCCCCCGCCGCACCCCCCGCCGCACCCCCCGCCAGCGGCACGAACCAGGCGTGCGGGCCGCGCGCGCAGGCCAGGTGCCGCGCGCCCAGACCCAGCAGCGAAGGTTCGGCGGGCAGCGGGTACGTGGCCAGCGGGGTCGCCTCCGCTGCGGGGGAGCGGAGAGGCTGGGATTAGCCCTTACGACCGTGCATGGCCATTATCAGATAAATATTATTGTTTTGTGCTATTGTGTAACGAGACGAGTAAATCGCTCGCCTGATATTAAACGTCACGTTTGCTAACAACAGGTCTGCGCCACCCAACCATAGATAAACTCACATCACAAATTATGAACAAAGGATAAAAAAATTAAGAAAAAGAGAAGTATTTTGCGTAGGGGCGTAGTCTCGTCTCACCAATCAACAACAACCACGAAAAGCAAATTTAGACACAGGAAAATATTAGACAGACACAAAAAGCGGTCTTATCGGTAAGAGGAATTTCTACCAGGCCCTGCAGATAAAAAATATGGAGCACAAAAAGTAATACAAGCGAAACACTCACCTCTATTCACAGGTTCCGGTTCATCCCCCACTCCGATACACTGGTACACGGTCGCTTCAGTGAGGCTGGTGAGCGTGATGACCCTAGTCCCGTACGCTGCGTACAGCGGCGGCAGGGCTGTCACGTACACGTTGAGGTAGGCTCGGCCCGCGGTGGCCAGCAGCCGGCCGTCGGAGCTCCACGAGCAGCGCTCGGCGCCGCCGGGCGGGACCACCGACCCGGCTACCTCACCGTTGTTCCAAATCGAGACTAGTTTTAGTCTGAAAAGTGTTTACATGTTTACTGAGCTATGCTCAAACACCAAACTAGTCGATCAAGAACAGGTTATTAATAAGGTACCGGGACATACCAACTGGTATGTTGGTACTCGTTTTTGTATATGGTGTTAATTTTGTAGCTAATAAATTTAAAAAAAAAAGGTTATTTCATATTCATTTCAAATAAAAGTCCATTGAAATGTCCTATGACATTTTAGTAAAATTATTGAGTGAGTGTTGATAACCTGATGATGATAATCTTATTCAAATCACACTTACTGCCCATCACCACACGAAGCTGCCTCTCCATTCGAAATAGCAACATCCGTTAGATTGTCCTTATGATTCTTCACTTGGAACAGCTCTTCTCCAACTTCTTTGATATGCGTAGATATGGCAATAATGAACCCTGCACTGAACCCTATCAGAATGTAGCCATCTCCATACCATTTGTAAGAAACTATGGAGCCATAGCGCTGTTGGAATGCAAGCTCTATGGGGTTTTCTGGATTCAGCAGGTTGTATAAGTAGAGGGTCCGTTTTCCAACTACAAGACTTATCTGTGACAATAGAAAGTATGAATTATTTTACAGCATTGCTGTGTAATAAAATTTGTTTTTTGTCAAAAAGTACAAATACAAAAATTACAAAACTGCAATTCTCAAAGTAAGCGAAAAAGGCTGTTTTGTTTTACTTTTTCTTGAGACTACCAACACAAATAAAATCTTTCGTACTTGTCAGAGAGAATCATATTTAGATTTTTGCCATGATTTGAACCATATATGTTACTTACTATGTTAGTTACTTTAATAAGTTACTTTTTGTTCCTGAAACATGTAAAGTTCCTGAAGGATAAAAGACATGAAGCATACATACTGTATTTTCCCCAGCTGCTCGCTCATCAGTTTTCATCTCAGAGAACTGGAGGTCATTAGGAATGTCTCTCAAACTGATAACCCTCAGAGTGTCTCCATCCGAGTTGTTGATGGAGAGACTTTTATCTTCCGATGCTAGTACTAGTATACTGTCCTTGTTCCATGCAGCACAAGTAATTTTTTTCGTGTGTTTACCGATAATGGGGATTCTCCTGCAAAAAATTTAAACGTAAATAAATAATTTTAAGAATGAAAATATAAATAATTAGTAAAAGATCTCGTAACTTTTAAGCTGCTCTACCAAATCTCATCATAAACACACAAGAGTCACCACAATAAAACTTGCTAAATGCATATACTTTGTCCACTCCTGTATAGTCAAAGAGGAAAGTTTAACACTTTACTTACTTTGTAGTATGATGATTGTACAAAGCTAAGTTCCCTTTCTGTGTACCAATAGCCAGCAAGGGCTCTCCGAAGGCCCATGCAAGGCAGGACGGAGGCTCCCGCAGCCCTGTCTCAACGTTCACACGCTTGTTGGCGTGGCATTCCCATAGTAACACCATATTACTGTTAGGAGTTATTATAGCGAGATAGTCACCATCTTGATCCCACTCCATTCCCGCACATAGCCTGAAGGCAATATTCAATGTTTATACCGATGGCACATTGAGCAAATGAGTAATTTGTCTGATAAAAAGCTAAAATCTATACCTCACCATAAATTAAATCTTTGAAAAATCAGAAGAATGTGTGAACAGTCCAAACTGAATCATAAATCAGATGGCTCCAGGCTTATTGGAGTATTAACAAATAGTTGCAAGTTCGAAAACAGAACAGCATAGAGATACCAAGATTCAAAGTAACAATACCCTTGCAATTTCATTCTTTCTATCAGCGTCCCACTCCTATCGTGGATCGCAACTGTGGCATCAGTACCAGTCGTGGCCAGCAGCGAATGCGACTCTCCCTTCTGCCACAAGAAATACAGCTCTCCCAATCCATGAGGCTGTTCTAAGGTGTATAACAGCTGGAAACGAAGTTATAATTTAGAAAACAAGTATTCAAGAATTTAACGATAACCATTGTCCGGCTAAATTAAAAGGAGAAATAACTTACTTTGGGCGTCGTCATTCTTGACAGAAATTGTCTTCTCTCCGCAGCAATTACAATTTGACGATTATTATTAAGTTTTGCATATATTTTCTGTTATCATTATGAATTAATGTTTTCTTCTCATTTTATTACGATCTGTTTACATTTTTTTTAGTTGCTTAGCAACACAGGGTGGCCAACTCCAAGAATTAGTTAAAATACCCCTTAACCGGACTAAAGTTTTACTTTGGACTGAACTGACTTTTTACTAAAATGACTACTATAAATCGCATTTCGTTTATTATTAATATCGTTTATTTTATCCATTCATTTTTTTTTTTAATAGAGTGAAATGTTTTGTCATTTTGTCTGCATAGCAGTAAAACTAAAACATCAAAATTGTAAAAAAAATCCATTAAATAATAACCAAAGAAAAATGTTTTTTTGACGTGACAACGTCTTATAAATTGGTTTGCCGGGTGACACTTCAAGAAACTGCGTTACGCTCCGCTCACGTTATGCGCTCACAATGAGAGCGAGTGAGAGGCACGCGTCCCTTCCACTCGGGCATGGTTAGCCCGCCTAAGAGCGAGAGAGACAGACATAAGTCGTTGTCACGTAAAACTTTCGCCCGTATACCGACTTTACAGGCAACCAATTTTTTTTTCAAGTTATTTTCCTCTAAAATTCGGGAGAAAAAGCTATAATGGCAGCGCAGAAGCAACCATAAATCAGCAGACTTTTTAGCCGTCATTGTCAATTGGTCGACTTCTGACAGTGACAATTACATTTACTTGTCCTTCTTATCTCTTTGTCTCTATGAAAACGAGAATGAATGTCAACTTAAAATTTAAATGTTCCAGAACCGCTTTTGCAGCAATCTTTAGTTTATAATAGCATGAGAGAAAGTGTTTTACTTCTTTCTAATATATAACGCGAAAAAGAAACAGCAAATTGGACACAAAAACAGAAATAAATTATTCTTTTATTCAAAAATAAAATATAAACGTATTTAAAGCTTGTTTTGCAGTCAATGAGTTTTTCATAAACTAGTTTTTAATTTCCAACCTATATATAATATAATTAGCAAAAATGAAATATGGTCTAAATAAGGTTGAAATTATTTTTACTTTCTAACCTGTAAAGTTTGTAATTTATTTTCTAACCCAAATAACCATTTTCAGCTTAGCCCACACAATTTTGATATTCTGCGAAACCTGAGGAATATTCAGATTTTATACAAGCACAATGAAAATAGATTTACAATACATGGAGTGGAAAATCAGCTGAACATACCAGATCATACAGAGAGTCTTAAATCTGACACAAAATTATTAAGTAAAGACTCCGAAATAACCTTCAATGTGGACCGCAACACGTTCCTATCCAAGGCCTTGCAAAAATGCATTTTGCCTGAACAGCAAATCTTCCCTCAACCTAAAAAAATTGTGATTGATTTCAGCTCCCCAAACATAGCAAAACCATTCCATGCCGGTCATCTCAGATCAACCATCATTGGGAACTTTATTGCGAATGCTAACAAATATTTCGGCAACAAGGTCACCAAACTTAACTACATGGGAGATTGGGGCACACAATTTGGACTACTGCAATATGGTTTAGAAGCTAAAAATATTGATGTCAACAAACTACAATCTAATCCAATAAAAACCTTGTACAATGTTTATGTTTATGCCAACAAATTAGCTAAGACAGATGAAAATGTACAAATACAAGCTAGAAAATACTTCTCTGAAATAGAACAAGGCAAAACAAATTTAGGTAACTGGAAAGCCATTCGTGAAACAACTATCCAAGAATTGGAAAAGGTGTATCAAAGATTGGGAATCCACTTTGATTCATTCGACTGGGAGTCCGACTATAATGGTGGAGCAATCAAAGATTTGATGAACTCATTGGAACAGAAAAACATTATTAAGAAAGATGAAACGGGCAAAATAGTAGTCACCATAAATGATAGAGATGTCACAGTATTAAAAAGTGATGCATCCACTTTATATCTCTCGAGAGATATTGCTGCATTGTTAGATAGATACAAAAGATTCCAGTTTGATAAAATGTTGTATGTTGTTGATAATGCACAGACTGATCATTTTACAGCTGTTATTGATGTTGTCAGCAGAATAAACAAGAGTTGTAGCGAAGGCTGTGAACATATAAAGTTTGGAAGAATTAAAGGAATGAGCACAAGACTAGGAAATGTTGTATTTCTCAATGACATTTTGGATGAGGCTAAAAGAAAAATGCATGAAAAGCAGTCTTTATCCAAAAGTAATTTATTTTTGATTTAAATATCTGTATCTCCATTTATATTTTCCGTTTACCTTTTTTAATAGAATTGATCTTTATTTCAAATAGAATTTTAATTTGGCAGATTTATATAAAGGAAACTTTTATCTTACGAAAATTGTGGACACAGCCTAAAATTTTATTTTAATTTACAGATACAAGAAGTTCAGCCTTAAATGACAAGACTTGTGATATCCTCGGCACAACTGCTGTGCTCATCAATGACTTGAAACAAAAGAGGTTAAAAGAATACATGTTTGACTGGGATAGAGCACTACAGAGTGAGGGAGATAGCGGGATCAAGCTACAATATTTACACTGCCGACTGTGGAGCTTGGAACAGAATAGTGGAGCTGCTTTACCAGACTTCTGTGATCCATCTCACTTAACCGAAGAAGTTGTAGGCGACGTTGTAGCCGAAATAGCTAAATTTGATCATGTTCTACAAAAATCTCTTGAAGAATATGAGGCCTGCATACTAGTAGGCTATTTGTTCCGTCTAGCAAAGCATGTAAATAGGATGTTTAATGAATTAAGAGTAAAAGAAGTTGAGCCGGAGTTAGCAGCACAGAGATTATTAGTGTTTCATTCAGCTCGAGTAGTGGTGAAAACAGGGTTGGAAGTATTGGGTGTCAAAGTGCTGTATGAAATGTAAAACTGTTTTTAAATTACACATTTTGTCCTCAAGGATAAATGCTACCTTATCTTGCTTTGCAAGGCTAGTTCCCGAATAAAAGTATGGACAGTATCTAAAATAAGTTTTTTTTTTCATCCATAGAGATGCTATACATCATTAGCTACAATGTCTACAATACAAAGGTAGGTTTTAACAAGCTTTTATTTAACTTGCAATATCAGTCAAATCTTGCAACTGCATTTTGAACAACTTCCTGGTTCCATGTGAGCTGAAATTAGGTAGGTATACCCATGTAGTTTTCAAAGCAATAAAAGAGTTTTATGAAACTTTTTTTGTGTATCTTGTACACATGTCCTGTTATGAATACTGTTAGCGGTGGAGAGGTCTCTCTCGTCTGTTATTCAATTTCCAATATTTCATCTTTTTCGGATGAGAGACCAAGATGTAAGTGGCTGACTAATGTGGCCTGAATATAATTTATACACAACTTCATTGTGTGCAGTAACATAAAAATACATTTTCTGCATTATGTATGTTTTGTCTGTCTCCATGTTACCGACCATCTAAAACAGATATGTATTATATTGCAAGATGTTGTTACATTCATCTTTAAATCTGGAGTTTCGTCCATACGACTTTTTTTTCATCTAAAATACTTATTAGCTATGTCATGAGATCCCACTAAAATATGTTCATCATCATCATCATCAGCCTATCTAATGTTTGTCCACTGCTGGACATAGGCCTCTCCTAACGAACGCCACAAGGCACGATCTTCTGCCTCACGCATCCACTTGCTACCAGCCGCCTTACGCAGGTCGTCGCTCCACCTGGCCGCAGGGCGCCCTACTCTACGTTTGCCGATCCGTGGTCTCCACTCTAGAACCCGTCTACCCCAACGGTTGTCGGTTCTCCTACAGATATGGCCAGCCCATTGCCACTTCAGCTTGCTAATCCTCTGAGCTATGTCGGATACTTTAGTTCTTTGTCGGATAATCTCAATATGTTAGAGTGTACTTATTAGAAAAGTTTATGTTAGTTTCCCGCCTAAAAGTTTGCCTCCATTTAATTACTTTTCCTGTTCCGTTACACATTTACGGAAACGGAAAACAGATTTCGATACACTGTAAAGTATATTTTTAGTTTTACCTTTTCTGACAGTATTCACATAATTTTAATGACATTATATGAACAAGCGTAAAAAAACTTGTTTATTTTTCATTTGTAACAAATCCTATTTATTTATTTGGAAAAGATCTATAGTTTCCGAGAAGAGACCTCATAGATCGATTTTAAAACTGTTCAAAATAATCGTTGATGAATCGATTATTTTATGAAGTTCATCGATAACTAAAAAAACTTTTTAGCATACGCTTTCTTTACTTTGACATTTGGGTACTTCTTCAAAGACAAAATTTTGGACTTCTATGGGTTTATTTCTGAAAGTAACTAACAAAACGGCGTGTCATTTTTTTTTTTAAACAGTTTAGCTTTAACTCTAACTGGGACAAGTAATATTTTTCAAATAATTGCAGTCTAAGTATAAAATAAAAATATTTGAAGTTTGTTCTTCTGATTCATATAACGCGTCCGCTTGCCATTTTCCGGAAGAAAATAGTCGATACCGCATTTTCCCTTTGATAAATCATTATGAATTATAATTATATCAAAAGGAAATGAATTGCCCTCTTTAAAAAAAATAATCTATTAGTTATACTTACCTTAGTGTATTTATAAATAGGCAAATAAGAAGTGTCCGGCATATAATACTGATTAATGTGGCGTAAGCTGCGCCTGACCGTGCTTGGTCGGGTAATAATAATGAGAGTCTGACTTCCCGCGCGGGGGGAAGCCTTTCGTGTAACGGACGCGCTAGAAGGTGGACGTGCGGCTGGTTCGCTTGGATCTCGGAGTTATAAAGATAAATATCTGATTCATCTGTGCTTGGATCAGGTGGCATTTTGATTACAATGCCTACCTTATAAAAAATATTTTATTGTTTTACAACATCAATCTGTATTTCGTGTAATGCTTTTGGGTTATAGATTCAAGTAAAAAAATGACAACACTGAAGTCAGTATGTATGATGAGTTATGCATGTGTGAAGGGAAAATCCTGATTTATCTGTGCCTGATTCATATGGTCAAAACACCATTTGAATCATAAAATAACGTAGTTTATCTCCTCTCCAGCACGAAAGGAACGCTTTTGTTGCGTAATTCTCCTTGTTCAATTTTTTACCGTGTACAAAATAATTGCAGGAAACAGATAAAACGCTTTCAAAAAGACAAACGGGTAACAGACGTATATAAAAGACAAAAGAAAAATCTATTTGAAAATAAAAATAAACAGCTGATTGTCGAACCCTATGCTACCGGAATTTAAAAAAATGTCACAATGTATTTTGAAGAAGATGAAAATAGTAGAATGTGCGCGGGAAAAAAAAATTGCCACGAAAGGAAAAGTAAGAAAACAGAAGCGATATCTTAATGACAGTTTGCAGAATCTACATAAAAAGTATCTTGAAGCCAACCTTCAATACAAAATAAGCTGCAGTGCATTTTCGTCAATACGGAGCGAAATTACATGAAGTTTTTCATTTTTAGTTCGGATTCTGATTCATCTGTAATACAAATTCTGATTCATCTGAGCACAAAATATTTGAACGTAGATATCTTGAAAACTACTTTATAAAAACAAGTCCCTCATTGAAATATATGTTCTTTAGTTACCTTTTTTACATATGAACATGTGGGACAGAGCTGAAAGTGAAACAAAATTTTGGCCAGATGAATCAGTCGAAGAATAAAATTTCGAAGAAGTACCCATTTACATGCTGCTTCAAATTACATACTTAGTAATGGTAATGCATTTTTTAATGTTAGTGGGTGATAATTTGCACTTCGCAATACCACCGCTTTAGAGGACTCGAAATGCTGAGGCCAAGAACTTATTCGCTTGCTGGCTGACTTACCGAGCAAAAACAACTCAAACTCATAACATGTACTGAATGATAAATGCAAAAGTGAATCTGTTTATTTCATTTTTTACTTTTTCAGAACTTAACTAGGTACAACCGTGGGTACAGTAATAAACAGCTAAACTAGTAACATACATAGTAGTAAGTAGTAGTTTTTTCACGATTTTATTATTGTTCTCCCTGTAAATAAACCTTGGTCATACAATGAATTTTGAATGTTTTTACCCTACATTGTTTTAAAATCAGAAAAATCGATATCACGGTCGATAAATTATTAATTATATTATTTATAATCGATTAAAATTAAATAAAGATCGGTAGAAATAATCGAGTTCGAAGTTCATTGGAATCTACAATAGTTCAACCGCTTATATTACTTAGTTGAACTACTTACTAATAAATGACATAATAAATAACACTAATTTAAAAATCTCGCTAAGTAATTCTTAGCCAACATCTAGACGGCTGTATGAAACGACCGCTCATTGCACCATTTACTTAAAAATAAAACAAGATTAAAAGTCTGTCTATGGCTTCCTCAGTCAAGCATAGACAATAGACACGTCGTCGTATTGATGTTGGCCACTCCCGAATTAGAGGGAAATTTAAATTTTAATGCAATTATTCTGTAACTAACTATTTTTAAGTAAAGATCCAAGTAAAACTTTTTCCAAAGATACTTATTGTTATTCTGAGTTGGTTACTAATGCATTTTATCCATTTTATATAGTCTTTTGAATATATTTTGTAGTTACATGATTTTATATCTTCGACAGTGTTCGGCTGTCTTCGGGTGTGTACGCCTTGACGTCAGAATTTTTTGACCGATCCTGCGTCAAATTGGAACTTCCGGTAATCACGTGGTACATTTCGACCAATCAGCAAGCGTATTCTCTTTATAGGCCGACATTTTCTGACAAGCGTAGAAAAACTTTTCATCAACAGCCGCCATTTTGCGCTGGAGAGACTGAGAAGAATTTCGGAATTTGTCGTGTAAATTTTCTGTTTTTTCTTACATCAATTTATCATAAACTCTACCATTCCGTGTATTTTAAAGTGTTAAGTGAAATCGTGTTATTCGATCGTATAAATATTTCCATAAAATAGCTAAAATCTGGTGATATTGTTTTCATTTATTGTGCTAGTTCCGACGGAAGATGGTGAGAGGGTCTGTGTAGCTCTTCGATTCGGAGCTTTGTAATGGCGAATACTTGAGTGAGAAATTTTAATATGTGCCTTCACTGGTGCGAAGGACATCGAACGATCGCGATGTGGGTGAATTACATTATAATGAATGACAAATCGCTTTAAAATATTATTTCCTAAAAATATGAGACAAATAAGTGTTATTTGAATCGGCGGGCCGAAATATTCACGACGGCTTTCGATTAGTAAACAGAACCATGGCTGATGAGCCGCCTAACAAGCGGCCCAAAATGCTGCGGGACCCTTTCCAGGGTCCATCGGACTCCGGGGGTGAGTATTTTTCAATATTTTACAAGTTTGCAAAGTGTTGAACCAGTGTTCTGTCATATATGTTTCTTTGATTTTTGACATTTTGTCTTGGTTCTTGTTAGCGCCTTGCAAGTTTTGCGTCGTATTATTGTTTCTTTGCTCACGATTTAATAAAATAAACCTCGGTATTTCAGATTTTGTAGAGTTTTGACTTTTGTTTATCTCTACTTTTTGATATTTAATTTATGAATCTTGTTTTGGGCACAGCTTTCAGTATGTTTAGCAATTTTTAAATTCGCCTAAAATAAGGATACCTATTTCTAAATAAATAGTTACCCAATTCACAACACATTCTTCTAATCTGAATAACATTACATTGAAATGCTGTGTTTTGGGCTTTTCAAAAGAAGGTCATGCTTGTTCTTCAGGCTAACTAAATACTATTGAGGTCAATATTTTGTGAGCATTCTAGAGAGGTGTTTTGAAAATAAATTAAAAAATACTACACAATATAAAATGTTTTGATTGGCTAACTTTACATTTTTTGTGTTTTAGTGATAATTTTTTCACATTTACTGTGATCACATTTGCTACAAAGCTAAGAAACTAAGCAAAGCCATACATTTTACATGTTTATTTTGTCTCACATAATATTTTGTGTAATGAAACATATCTGACAGCTCTCAATGTTAAGTGCATAACCTCTTGGATCTCATGCCTTACTTTTGTTGTCATTTATGCACCAAACTAAAATATGTTAATAAATCTCAACAAAATATTAAAACTTCCTTGAAATTAACCAGTTTTAAAATAAAAGGCTAACAGAATAGTTTTTAAAATAAAAAAAATTGGAATCCTGGCTCCTTAACTTCTTGACTTGTGAATTGATGTGAACCTTGGAGCACATACAATTAAAAACTAAAATAATAGACTACCATATTTTTATATGTATGTGTTTGAATATTATTTGTGTTGACAGTGTTAATAAATGTTGTTGTATAGTTTCTTAGCTACATGAATCAAATTTGGCTTCATTTTACAAAACTGAAGTAGTAAAAACAGTGAAGTAAAAGGTGTTTTTGAGTCATGTAAAAAGCACATTTCACAACATTGTTTCATGACTGATTTACTGCACAATCACTATTTATTCTGTAAGACCATAAGTCTCACACTTTTTAGTCAAGCAAGTCATGATTGTAACATTTTACATTATCCATAACAATTTCTTCGTCATAAAAATATTTTTCTCTAAATTTTACATTTTAAATATACCTAGTCTACATGAACACAAAATGCACCTAAAAATGAAAAAGCTATCCTTGAAAACGTAATTTTTAATCTTTATCAAAATGTAATAATAAAGAAGTCTGTCTTGAAAATATTTATCTAAATTGTGAATTACTACTGCTAAACCCTCTGATTTTACCTGATGATTTTTGCTTTTGACTAACGTCTGGGAAATAAAGGTGGTTTTTATTTGATTTAGTAGTGATTAAAATTTTAAATTTTTACAATCTAAGCTATATACAGGGCTTTAAGCTGGGGTGTGCTACATCAAAAACATGCTAATAATCATAAACAACATTGCTATATGTGACCAAACCTGTAGTCAGAAAAAAATAATTACAACATTTTTGATAGATAACAATATATTTTCTTAGGAACAGCTGATTTTTTGCAGTTTCAGAGTTGACCTTAGTTATTATTTTTTTTAGTACGAGTACATGCTTGTTTTCAACATTATTCTTGTACTTGAATGCTAAAATAAATAATACAGATATGCTTGCTTGTGATGCACTTCCTTGGCAAACTTCATCAAGGTTGTATCAGTAATTTTGTCTTAATTACATGAAAAGCTGCGTAAATTGTGTACAAGAGGACTTGATTAAAAGGGGAAAACTCACCGCATAGAAAAGACTAGCATAAGACCAAGCAAAGCGATAAAATTAGTAAAGGAGGACAAGACTTACTCTGGCTTAGTAAAAAGATATATTCTACAAGCCCACTCCTTATTACAAATCCTTATTAGGATATACCTATGTTATTCTGATAAGCAAAAGTCAAGTGATTTTTTGCTTTTATTGAGTAAAAACATTTGTCTTCTCTTTCATGTAGATCAGAGGTTCTTAAACTACTTTTTTCTTCCAACTACTTTGACAATCAATTATTTTGTGGTGTTCTGTTTTTTAAATACTTAAATTGCAGTAGAAAAATTAACAGCTATTGTACCCTAATCTGCTTAAAAAAACTAAATTTTCTCTGGGCCCTTTACCACCCTGTAGGCCACTAGTGTCCACAAGGGATGTTATCACCCACTTTGAGAACCTCTGATGTACATGCTACTGTCTTACATAAAGAGTACCAAATTTATATTACACCTGGCCCTGCCCTGTGCCAGATGGAGACTAACATTAAATTATGTCAAGTGAAATGCTAACCATTCTAACCAAAAATTTACCAATTTGACCAAAAGTTTGCTTACCCAAAAAGAGATACAAAACAACTTGCGAGGCTTTGGAGTTCACAAAAAGAAAAAACAATTTTTCATGTGACTTTCAGTATTATTACAAAATATTGTGTTTCATAGATTCTAGATACAGATATAATTGGTCAGTTTACAAGTTTATCATATTTCTTTCCACCATCTACTGAATTCTTTAAGTTTTTTTTCATTCTGTGATAAATTTGCATGTGACTGACATGTTGTCTGTTGATAAGCAATAATGTGGTCCATGATGGAGCATGCTACTTTAGAAAAAACCTATATAAATGCAGTGTTTACATAATTAGTAAAAACTTTGGCTTGAGCTAACTTAGTTATGAAAACTATTTTTTTTTGTGGCATTCTATTTAGTTATTAGTTAAAAAACCAAGTATATCTAATACACTTAAAAGAATGAAAATTATATTTAAATAATGATTTAATAGTTATTCAAATTTATAATTAATGTATGAAACCTAAGTATATAATTATGTAAAAATAAAATTGACATTTAATCTTTGAAATCCAACAAAATATAAAAACATGTTAAATGTTTTGTGAGCTGAGGATAAAATAAGAGACTAATTATGTATTTATTGGTTTCTTGGAGTGTGTAATAAATATAAAATCTTTTATGTAGGTAAAGAAATTGTGTCAATTCAGAAAAGGTGTTGAATATCTTGTGACAGTTGTCAGCAACTCATGCTTTTGTTGGAATGTTTAAGTGTGAATTAATAGATCAAAAAGAATGAGTGAATTTTCTTCTTACCACTGTCTACTTGAGGTCTTTGAATGTATAGTAATACATTTTCCATCCAGGCATTCTATATTATTTCCAAACAAACTTATCATCAGAATGTTAGCTTGATAGAGCTAATCAAGCTAATATGTTCACTTAAATGTTAACTAAGTTGAGTGATCAATTAAAAAGTATCATATTTGCCATGTAGATAGGTAGTAGGTACTGCCATGCATTAGAAGCTAAAGTTATGCTTGATCAGAATAAAGAAAAATATTATACACTATTGACACTAGGAGTAAATAATCATAAGTTCTATAAATTCTAAGGATTTTTAATCAGTTCCTTCATAGATATAACTCATAATAATATTTTTTTCCTCAGATGGGTTCTCTAACCTGGACATGTTCGACCTGGAAAAGGACCTCCCAGATGAGTTGATGGGGGGTTCCTGGGGCGAACAGACCGGAGTTGCGGGCCCCAAGCCACCAGCGCAGGGGCCCGGGCCCGGGGGACAGATGGCCCCCCAACCGCAGTTGAATGGGGATGACCCCACAGCTGCAATGCATAGACAACTTAACAATCACCTTATACAACAAGTAAGTATCTGGAGCTGATGGAAGTAACACTACTGCAGCTCTACTCATAAAGATCTGTTTGTTTTATTTTTTAATTCACTTCATGAAACTGAAATTATGTCAAAAATTGTTGATGAGATGGAGCTTGCAAATTTTGTTTTTGTTAAGTATTGGTTTGATGTCATATACAGGTGTACTAATAGTCTGTGTTTTTTGTTGGTTTATTCACAGGGAAACAAAAGTGGCTTAGTGGGCCACAACAATCCATTAGGTTTGAGTAGTTTAGGGAGTAAGAGTCCAAACTTACAGTCGCCACCAAATGTATCTGTGTCCAAGGACCTCATGGGTGGTATGCACCCGCAACTAATGCCAAATACGAGTCATCCAAATCAATTACATTCGACAATACCGATGAGCTCCATACAGGGTGGTATGAACGTAGCTAATGTCGGTGGCAACATGATAGTGACGAATAGCAATATGGCCGGAGCAGGCATGCTCGGGAGCGGGTTAATAAACAATGTGAACAAACAACTACCCACACTGATGGGCAACAACCACCATCCGCAGCAGCCGCACCACCCCCACCAGGTACCTAATATTCTTCCCGCTTACACCACCAGAAAAATATAATATACCATTATCTGTTCAATTAAAGAGAGTGTATATTTGATTCAATTGTTCAAATGTTATGAAAAACCTTGAAATTAGTAATTTATTAACAGGTCAGCTTAAACCAAACAAAGTTGCTATACTAAATTGATATAATGTTACTGTGTAGAGTTTACAGAATTTATACATAATACCATCCTACTGAAACAAAATCGTCTCCAATTTATTGCCTAATTGATTTACATAATTATGTAGTTATATAGCAACAGAATTGTAAAAGTAATGTGATAGGTAAGGTATTCTTTATATCATTCCACATTATCCTTCGTGAAAGTTACAAATTGTAATGTTAATTAAACGAAAAGGTCCAGTTTTCGCCGGACGGCCACGTTTCAGTGGGATAGTATACTGAGATGAGAAATATGCATTTTTGTTCAAATTCGAGAACAGGTTTCCTCAGCGTGGCCCACATTCCAGGGGATGCAAAACGGTCCGCTGAGCCGAGTCGGCGTCGGCGGAGTAGGAGTAGGCGTGGGAGTGGGCGGAGTCGGCGTGGGCATGCAGGCGCCCAACATGCGCACGGCGCTGCAGCACCACCAGCAGCGCATGGTGGCGCCGGGCGGCGGCGGCCACCCGCTGGCGCCCTACCACCCCGCGTACGGGCAGTCGCCGGGCGGCGTGGCCGGCCCGGCGCAGCGCCCCGCCGTGCGGTTCGGCGGCGCGGGCGAGGCGGGCGGGGGCGCCGCTCCCGCCGTGCCGCCCGCACCCTCGCCGCAGACGCCGGGCGCGCCCGCCGGCGGCCAGTCGCAGCCGCAGGCCGCCACGCAGGCGCCGCCCGCGCCGGCCGCGCAGCCGCCCGCCTCGGGCTCCATCGCCGACCCCGAGAAGCGCAAGCTCATCCAGCAGCAGCTGGTGCTGCTGCTGCACGCGCACAAGTGCCAGCGCCGCGAGTCACAGGCCAACGGGGAGAACTGGCAGTGCTCGCTGCCGCACTGCAAGACTATGAAGGGCGTGCTCAACCACATGATGTCGTGCCAGGTGCGTGCCCTGGCCTCACAATTTCTTTTTTTTTTTATGTAATTGAGTGACGAGACGAGCAAATCGCTCGCCTAATGTTAAACGTCACGTTTGCCCATAACAGGTCTGCGCCACCCAGAATTTTGAACTCGCAGAATTCAAGACCCTGCGTGGCACAGCACTGCGCTCATCAACCTGAGATATCAGTTGTTGTTGTTTTTTGTGCGTATTCTAAATTAATTGTCTAGTAGTTAAATAAGTCTTTGACTTAATCAAATACATATTTGAGATATTTTTTCAACATAAGATAGATAGGACGACATAAATCAAGCTTTTGGCTACCTTCGATCCTTTGAAAAACAATCGAAAATCACACGAATAATAAAACTTTTCTCACCTCTTTCTCGTCTTTTTAAAGTTTCCATCTACTATATATTCCGTATTTGCATCTACATATTTAGTTTCCTGGTGAAATCATCGATTAAATTTTTTCCCAGGCGGGGAAAACCTGCGCCGTCCCGCACTGCTCCTCGTCGCGGCAGATAATAAACCACTGGAAATACTGTAACAAAAATGACTGTCCCGTTTGCTTGCCGCTGAAACAGGCAGACCGGTCTAGAAATCTTAATGGTAAGTTATTTTTAACTAATTTGGCCTATATTTATTTTCTTTTTCTTCAAACAAACGTTTCTAGTGAATAATTGTATGTTTGCGCTGAGGTTCCAACACAAACCTACTATTATAACAAACAATAAAACCCAGAATACCATATTTAAAAAGTCTCTGATGACGAAAATGTTACCTTATTAGATAAACAAATCAATAAGCTGACACGGGCTCCTGAATCGATATGTCGCGGTGTTAGTTTTGCACGTATTACAGGCGTTGTGTAAAGGTTCACCAAACTGTGGTTATCTCATGTAAAGTTACGTTTCTTATCGTCTGAATTTTCGCATGTAATTCAATTCAATTCATTTATTTCGGATTACAATGTCCATAGCTATAATAAATCATAATATCAATTAGGTACACATACACATTATAATAATAAAAACAATCAATGAAGCTAATACTAATAAAAATAAAATAAAAATGTCAAGGAATAAAAATCAATCAAAAAATTAAATAAACATCAAATTAACACAAAATTATCTCAATCTAAATTTAGACTGCATGTAATCATCTCGAGCTGGGCAGTGCAATTTTATTTAACTTGTATTTCCTGTCGTGTACATCAGTTTTAACCCCCTACGTAAAAAGAGGGGTTGTTCTAAATTTGACCACTATGTGTGTGTAGTTATTCGTGGCACCTTAGCTCTTAAACGGATGAACCAATTAGTATGCGGCTTATGGCAACGCGCAGTTCACACGCAATTCAAGTCTATCATTTAAAATTCTGTCATGACACAAAATTGAGTTCACATTTCAATAATTCACCTTAATTCTGCTCGGATACTATAGTAGGGGAGCCCACGATGCTAAATGGGGATATCATCGAGCGTCATAGGGACCTATTGGGTTGCAAAGCTTAGATGTTAAGAAGAAAAAAATGTTATGTGATATATACCTTTTCATCGCTGGGGGAAGCGGCTATAGATTTTTAAATATGTAAAAAAAAACTGTTGCATGGGCATCTTCGAGCGCGTCAGATATTGATAGCATCAATGCCTTACGTATTTTTAATAACGTACGTATGTTAATCTGATCGTTTGCATGACGCGGGTGGTTGTATGTAAGGGTTGAAAATGAAAAAAAATAAAATTAATCGAGCGCGTCAGATTTTCTAAGGGAGTGTTAAGTGCACCAAAAAAAAGCTCTCATTCACTAATCTGACGATTTCGATGGGACGCAAACTCGCGGCCATTTTCATAATGTGCAAAAAAAATTCGCCATTTTGAAATACTCAAGCGCGTCAGATTAAGATAGGTATATATGGTTCATCTTTATGTTCTAAACGTACTGTTTCATAATCTGACGATTATCTAGAGGAATTCGCCTGATCTGACAAAACAAAATTAGAAAAACGGTTCACCCTAAAGGCCATCCCTGCAACTTCCCGCTAATTCCATTCCTGGGCGCTTAAAATTGTATTTTTTGAGCTCAAAATATATTTTATGTGATATTTTGAGCTCGCTGAGTTCAAAGAAATAATATTTCTATGCATTTGAGCTCTTCCAGCTCAAAAGTCTGATAGAAGTTTCATAGAACACTATTTTTGGAATTTTCAAACCGCAATAACTTTTGAATGGATCAAGCAATTTTCACGCAGTTGGCGGCATTCGACGCAATTTAATTTTATTGAAGTTTTAATTGATCGAACCAAAAATTTCGGAGTAATCCCGAAAAAACACTTTTTCGGGTTTCTTTCGTTCACGATATCTCTCGAACGAATCAACCGATTTTGACCAGCTTGGTGGAGATCGACGTGATTTTTTAAGCTCAAGAGCGGATTAGTTTTTGAAGTTGATCGATAAAGTCGTAAAGTTATTCCAAAAAACCACTTTAAAAAAAAAATTTTTTTTTTTTGAGATTTTTCAAAATTTCTCAAAATCTATCGGTCCGAATCGGTTAAAATTCACAGGAAATCTAATTTTAAGGAAACTCTTTAGAACGCCGTTTAGTAGATTCCGATCGGTTTAGTCGTTCAAAAGTTATAAGCGAGTCACAGTCACACACACACAAACACACATACAGACATAGTGACAACATCGCGGAAACATCGAAACAGGAGCATGTGTTTCGGAGCTATTTCCCGAAACTTCCGGTGCATTGTCATGTTCCACTACACTTTGCTCTTGTAAATACTAGGGTTTCCAGAACCGGTACTGTTTCTAAGAACCGGGATTTCGGTACTTTTGTTCCAAAGAACCGGGAAATCCCGGGATTCCCGGTTCTTTCGGATTTTTTGGTATATTTGCTATTTTTTGTTTTTCAATGGCGCAAAAGTGAATCTTACACGCAGTAGTTATTCGTTTAAACTTGTCTGAGTGTCTGAAGTGACGTGTGACTCTCAGCGGACTCTTGGAGTCTGAGCTTCAGCGAGTAATAGCCGCAGCCTATATCCTCCTCATTCTTCGCCTGTGTATATATTCTACCTGGATGATATACCCAGATATATAATATCCAAGATGTTGTTCTCTATGATCAATGCATTCTTGTTACATATTTACAAAGTTCTGTAGTGGTTTGTTATGGGACCCATACTTTTCCACTATTTCGTAGATTTGATCCTTAAGGCTGAAGCTATCGCCTCCTGCTGTATGTGCAGGTGTAGCAGAAACCTAAAATTATTTCGCTAATGATGTTTTCTTCCTAAGTGGAAGTTCAGTTGGAAGGACATTGTTTACAGTGAAATTTCAGGGCAAAAGGAGATTAAACATCTTATATCTCAGGGTGACGAGCGCAGTACTGTGACGCGTAGGGTTTTGCATTCTAATTTTTTTTGCATTCTTTCTGCAGCCCTGTTATGGGCAAACGTGACGTTTAACATCAGGCAAGCGATTTGCTCGTCTCATCACTCAATAACATAAAAAACCAATTAGATCATTAGCGTACGCTACAGTGAATACACCTTCTTTGTTAACGAGTTCTGCGAGTTGATCTACCACCATAACCCAAATCAATGGTGACATAGCTCCTCTGATTCCAAGTAGTGGTGATATGACCTGCACCGGCATCCCGCTTGGGGTGTTTTGTGTACTGCCTTCCAACTGTCAGCTTACCCAAACCAGCCGAGCTCCCTAAACTAGCAGAGCACGGCTTGGGATCGCTGATATACCTCTTCTACTCGTACTTGTGTTGCGCCACGTAGCTCCTTCTTGCGGGCAGCTTTTTGTAGCTCAATACCCTAATGCCCTCTGTCTCAATTCTGACAGTTCTGTTAGCGAGCATTGCCGTAACCCAACAGACAACTTGACAAGCTACAGAATGACAATAGAGTCTGCGGACGCCCATTCCTCTTTGGCAGGTTGGTGTGGAGTGTGTAGTTTCCATCCATTACTGTCATCTAATTGATTTTTTAGAAAGTGTGACTGCTACCACTCAAATTATAATAATGTAATGATATACGTTTTTTAAGCTTTCACAACTAATAAAACCTTCACAGATATTAGTTGAAAGCTGATAAGTTGCTAACTAACTAAAACTAGCTTTTATTTGTGATATTCTATTATTTTTATGCCTATTTATGTTATTTTCTGTAAATAAAGTACTTAACGGTTAGTTTTAGTTAATAAAACGCAGTAATTTACGTGTTAGATTCTCTTTTGCGCCTTCAGAAAACAAGAAATAGCTGGTACCGAAAATCCCGAAAGAACCGGGAAAAGATTTAAAAATCCCGGTTCTCTTTTGACCCCAAAAGAACCGGGAAATCCCGGTTCTTTTGGAACCGGGATTTCCCGGTTGGAAACCCTAGTAAATACTGAAAGTCTCGCGGTATTTTAATTGCAGTAAATAATTTATAGCACTGTGCGTGATATAAATCATTTAATGATGATTCCATCGACAATTCGAGGTTATCAAAATATGTTCCTCGAGATTTTCGGAAAACCGGCTTGCTACGACGATATTCCAAAATATTTACACATTTTTTTAATGTTTCTATTGTAAATTTAATTGTTTTTGTAAGGTACTTTCACCACAAAATACACATTTTAAATTAATATCACTCATTAAATATTTATAAACTTTAATTCACATAAATAATATTACAATATTTAGCAAAAAAAGCCAAAACGTTGGAAACACGTTGTAAACAGTATGCCACGAACGAGTCTTTATGATCAGCTGTGATAGCGTCATGGCAGCAGAAACCAGAGTGGGGACGGAGTGAGAGAGTAATAGATAGAGAAAGAGTGAGAGAGGAATAGAAACGCGGAGAAGGAAATGTAGGCATCACGCAGCTCCACGCATTTAACTTTATCGACGAATTTTTGTTATTTCGGCTTGCGGAAATCATCAGATTATATATTATTCGTTATTCTTGAATTATTTCCTTTAAAATAAAAAATAAATTAGCTACGCTCGAGAATGTCGAGATCACGTTTTTTTTTTTACAACTTTGCTGCCCTCCCCTTTCTTTACGTCACTCTCAAATTGTCAGATTATTGAAATATACACTTTTTAGGATGTAATTAACTCTACCCTACCTTAATCTGACGCGCTTGAGAATTTCTGATGGTCAATTTTTTTTTACTAATCTGATCCTGCATCCTTCACGGGCGGCCTTATATTTGGGCCTCATGTTTGGTGGATGTACTTAACCGGGTACAAGGTATCCCCCTGTATATCAATCTGCCGCGCTTTAGCACAACACGAAATCCCCGCTTGGGCTCCCCTACTACTATGCGGTATGTTTCGAGATAGGTTTAGATACGAGTAAGACAATGAGAGCTCAATAAATTGAATTTTCATATCCAACAAGAATGAGATGCTGTAATTTGAAGAAAAAAACTGACTAGCCTTAAAAAAAGACAATAAAATTGTTTCTTGTTTAAACACTTTTCATGGGATTTTATTTTTGGACGAGGTCAGCATGTCGGCTAGAAAGCATACTATATCAATCAGAAACCTACATCTATAAAGTAGGATATGGCATATATTTCTTACGGAATGGCATGTGTGGTCAAATTCTGTAGATATAGTCAGTACAAGTTCTAATGGCTTCTTCTGGCTTCCCGCGCCATAGTGGTATGAGTTACTCGGTTTGATATTAAGCAGCGCTATTGTTTTCTATCTAGTTCATGTTAGGCATCAAGTCCGAGTTCCGGGAGGTCTCTAGGTATTTCATTCTTCCATCTATACTTGGGACGGCCGACGGGCCTTTACTCCGAGTCTCCCATCATTTCTAAGTATTCAAGTGAAATGGGCGTTTATCTCACCAACTATGTTGGGCTTCACCATCGGCTGTTTCATTTGTGGGTGGTATGGCTACACGGTATAAATTGGTTGCGCAGCGACGGCGGGCGGTCCACACCCGGCGCCGGCGCCGGCCCCCGGCGGCGGGCCCGGGCCGGGCGGCGCGGCGCCGGGCGCGCCAGTCGGCGTCCTGGGCGCGGGCCCGGTCAACTCGCTGGGCGGGCCGGCGCCGGCGCCCGCGGCCGCGACCTCCGCGCCCGGCGCCGACATGAAGCGCGCCTACGAGGCGCTCGGCATCGCGTGCCCCACCTCCGTGCCCATGGGCGGCGTGTTCCCGCGCGCGCGGCCGCCGGCGCCGCGCCCGCCCGGCCTCACCGACGTGGTGCCGCAGCAGTCCATGCAGCAGCTGTTCGCGCAGCAGCCGCAGCAGGACATGCAGCCGCAGCAGCAGCAGCAACAGCAGCAGCAGCAGCAACAACAACAGCAGCAACAACAACAGCAACAGCAGCAGCAACAACACCAGCAACAACTGGTGAGACTACATTCTAATATTTGTGTTAACCTATCTGTGAACTCTCAGCCATACGTACGTATACGTACGTGAAACAAGTCGCTTTCGTAAGTTGGTCCCCTGATGGTTAGCGGCAATCTACTGCATATTCGCCCGACTTGACTCGACGAATTTTTGCTAAAATACATTCCCGAATTTGAACTTCTGAACAGTTGTTTGATTGCCTAGTAAGCGTGGGATTGTTGGAGACTCAGCAAAAAAGTCCTACTACGCTTTTGAAATGTCTGCTCGGGAAGTATGTTCCCATAATTAAAATCACTAAGCCTGTGAAACCGCTAATGACCGGGCGACAGTTGGGGCTGTTGCAGATGAACACGGGCACGCTGCAGCTGGCGGGCGGCCCGGTGACCGCCAACCCGTCCTCCGGCACCAAGGAGTGGCACCACTCCATCACGGCCGACCTCAGGAACCACCTCGTGCACAAACTCGTGCAGGCCATCTTCCCCACGCCCGACCCGACCGCCATGCTCGACAAGCGCATGCACAACCTAGTCGCGTACGCGAGGAAAGTCGAGGGCGATATGTACGAGATGGCCGGCACGCGGTCCGAGTACTATCATCTCCTAGCGGAAAAGATATACAAGATACAGAAGGAGCTGGAGGAGAAACGGCAGAAGAGGAAGGAGCAGCAGTTACAAGCGCAGCAGCAAGCTCAGCAGCAGGCGGCGGTGGCGGCCGGCATGGTGGGGGGGCCGGCGGGTGGGCTGGTGGGTGCCGCGGGGGTGGGTGTGCCCCCTCGCGCCCCCATTCCCCGACCACAGCTACCCGCCATGCGCATACCCTCCCCCGGTATCGCCGCCATGCCTAACGCGCGTATGCCGTTCCAACCTAATCTTGTCGGACCGCCTGGACCTAGTCCCAATCAGGTTTGTGAATTTTTTTGATCGTCGTCGCAGTTTTTATGTAATTAGATTTTGCTGGGATTAAATGTATCTGTTTATTGAATCGGAGATTGGTTAGGTTTACATGAAAATTTATCCAGATTGACTAGCAGATACAGATGGGGAAGGTCTTCAGGCTTCTTTCTTCATCATTTCTAAAACCATAACTTATGTATTTCTAGATTTATAACCTTTGTTTGATGCAGTTACAGATATGTTTTTTTATAATTTCTGTGTAAACGTCTGTAACAGTCAAGTAACCACTCCCCTCTCCCCAGATGTCGGGCACCCCCAACGGCTCGGTGGGCCAGCCCGGCATGTCCCCGTTCGGCACCGCCATGATGTCCCCGGCGCCGCAGTACCCCGCGCTGCCCAGCAACGGGCCCGCGCCACTCGCCTCACCATCGCATAACGACAAGGTACGACACTCCTACCCTACCATGAGTTGCTATCGAAAACTTCAGTAAATAGTGTGTAAATGAAGCTTTCGTTAAAATCGCAGCATGAATTACATGCAGATCATTTTAAGTTCTACCCCGACGTTTCATATGGAGTGTAATGTAATGTGCATTTCCCCTGTTTTCATCTACTTGAGCTAACCCAGTCCCGTTAAACGAGCTGCTGCAATACCTCCATATTTTCCTTAACTCTCATTGCCATTCTAGTATTCCTCATGCTGGACTTTTATTTTTGTCCACACTACTTGTATTTCCATTGAGTATGAGCTGCGTAGTTGACGAGTCCCCCCCCCGCAGCGGCTGGGCCCGGTGGCGAGCCCGTTCGTGAGTCAGCTGTGCCGCGAGGCGGGCGCGTCCCCGGCGGCGCCCGCCACGCCCGCCACGCCGCTGCCGCACGCGTCCCCCGCGCCGCACGCGCTGCCGCACCAGCCGCGCCGCACGCCGCAGCCGCCGCAGCCGCACCACGTGCCACCCGACGACAGGTATGTTGTGTTGTGCTACGTGTTCGGTTCAGCGTTTAGAGTGATCGACTGATTGGGTGTGGCATTGGGCCGGCTGATGTTCAGAAGCGCGCTTCTTCTTTGTCGATATTGCGACTCGAACTGCTATGATCGATTGTGCATTCGGTGACGATAGATACTCGCCTTCTAATACGTTCATTTAGCTGTACATAATCAATTTGGTGTTTCTGGCTCGAAGGACCAAAATAACCAGGACCAAAAAAAACAACCAGGATAACAGTTATTGCAAACTTAAAAAGATAGCCAAGTTCAAACTACTAATTTTGTAATGTAGCAAAGTCAGTCTTGTAGCATTACAATGACGCTCCTTTTTTCCTTTAGTTCACCGGCGCCGGAAGACGTTCGCATCAAACAAGAGCCCGAAGATATTCGAATCAAGGAAGAGCCCGACGAGGACTCGGGCGGCAAGGGGATGCGCGACGAAACGCCCGCGTCGGACAAGGCCGACGGACCGTCCACAACCGACTACACCATCAACCAAGAAATAAAGCAAGAGATCAAAACTGAAATCAAAGAAGAACCCGCAGAGACGAGTACGACGGACGCGGAGAAGAACACGAAACGCGCGTTCGTTTTCAAGCCGGAGGAGTTACGGGTGGCGCTAATGCCGACGCTAGAGAAGCTGGTGCGGCAAGACCCAGAGTCCTTACCTTTCCGGCAACCGGTAGACGCGCAAGCGCTGGGTATCCCTGACTACTTTGACATTGTGACGCGGCCCATCGACCTGTCCACCATCAAGATGAAGCTGGACCGCGGCGAGTACAAGGACCCCTGGGAATACGTCGACGACGTCTGGCTCATGTTCGAGAACGCCTGGCTCTATAATAGAAAGAATTCGAGGGTCTATAGATACTGTACTAAGGTAAGTCGGCTTTATGAATATACCCTCATTTCTAATTTTTTTAGTGTTCATTGCAGTTTTTGATACTTTTACTGATGATGATTTTCCATCATCATCACCAGAAATCTTACATCAACTTCTCATATAAATTTATTTTCAGCAAGTATTGTGAAATCAGTGTTCCGAAACTAAGAGTAAAAAGAAAAGTTTACTAAATATAATATACATTTTTGCATCTTTATTTGGCCACCTCTATTATGTAGTCAGGAACACAGTCAAAATTTTACAATTTTGTATGGTTTACATCCCCCTTCTTTAGGTATTGCAATAATGGTTTTATTTGTAGCTGTCAGAAGTGTTCGAACAAGAAATAGACCCGGTGATGCAGAGCTTGGGCTACTGCTGCGGCCGGAAGTACACGTTCAACCCGCAGGTGCTGTGCTGTTACGGAAAACAGCTCTGCACCATCCCGCGGGACGCCAAATACTTCAGTTACCAGAATAGGTGAGTTCCGCTCGTTATGTATCTCAGAGATGAGGACAGTGCAGCGTCACTTAATAGATAAACTTGAAGTACAAAATGTTGGGTGGCGCTGAACTGTTATGGGTAAGCGTGGTGCTTACTCGTCTCGTCACAATATGTTTAAAAAAACAATGAAATGACATAAGAGAACTGGCTGACAAATTATCACTTTCAAGTATTATGTATTTGATTTTTGATCCATGTAATTTTTGTTGGAGAATAAACTACCGAGTTTCTTTATCAAGATATAGAGGAATAAATTGACAGTTGGGTCTTTTTCTTACGACTTACTCTCTTGGTCGATACAGGCGCTTTATTGGTGGGCGGAGCATTTTTATAAGGACAATTTATGTCAAAAGGTTAACTGAAAGCACTTACCCTGAGTCGAGTGTCGATGGAGTGAGAAGTCGCATGATAAATACTACAAAAGTATTCCGTTGAATATTCGCCAAATAACTTTGCGCCTGTGGAATTTAAATCGTTATTTTTTACTAAAATTCAATACAATTTCAAAGACATTGTTACCTTTTTAAGTACTTAAGTTTAATATGTGAATTTATTTAACTTCACAGTCGCTTAGTTACGAGTACTTAACTTTTTTCCGGTTTGTGGCATCATGGTAGAATATTTTAAAGTTTAATGATGTAAGATATAGTATTGTCGATATCATATTGCACACTAGACAATCCGCGTATTTGTATCCCAGCATGATGTTTCATTCCACTTGTCCAATTAATTTCAATAAACGATCTGGCATAAATGCTGTTCCTTTTTGTATGTTGTAAATAATTTTCTAAAACTCATGAATAACGCTTTCATTGTGTGAATGAACGCCACATTTTTACACTTTGTTCAATGGAATTCACGTGCTTTGTATCAATTATAAATTATTTTATCATTACCGCTTGCAGCCCACATTTTTATTCACCATAACTGCTTTATGTGCAACTACTTTATGATGTCAAGGGTTCCATAAAATTAATTGTGCTAGAAATACGTCAAACATGCCGTAACAAAGTAGCTACATACCAACAGGGCGTGGAGAAGTGAAATAATGGATCTATTTCTCCTATCCTTCCTACGCTTTTTCCGCTGGGAGTACAAAGTTAGAAATAATTGCTTTTCTTTCCTGTTATTATTCTAATTCAGGGATTTTTAGAAGACAGCATTAACAATACCCTTAACCTTTACAACACAGTTGGTCTGTCTGATTGGCGACTCATCACGTTTAGAAATGAGAATTGGAATTTGTTAGATGTCAGAGCACCTAATTGACAACTAGACAGAAATCAGTATTGGTTCTTATTGGTTACCAGTCTGCCTAAAAGGTAACCAATCAGTGTTGGTTGTCAGTGTGCCTGATTGATAACCAATCAAGCAATCAGTGTGCTTGATTAGCAACAAAAAATATTGGAGAATTTTTCATATGCTTGGGCAAGGTTAGAAAAGTCACGGACATTTTATGACATAGAAATTGTGAAAAACCTTAGAGGTTGTAGTTTTGCAAATATATATCTTTGGAGATAACCCAAACATTGCATCTATCTTTAAGTGGTAATAAAAATATGCAACTTATTTTTTTTTTGTTGGTGCTACGGAGAAATTTGGCATCCTATTTATGTTTGTAACCAAATGTGAGGATTTTCATTTATTATCCTAAAGCCTACAAGTTTTCATGCTCATTTATAAACAAAAAAAAAACAATAACATACGCAAGCTGCATCGACGAACAATGACTGCCGTCAAAGTATTTCGTGCCATCACACCCATACAGTACAGTCCTCATCACTATTTGGCACGATCCTTTGGCGACAGTCATTCCTGCTTGGAACCCTGGGGCCTACCACAAACAGAACTTTCTTTTTTCAGTCAAAGCTTATATCTTGCTCTTTTCCAGTAGATAAAATGAGAGAATTTATTAAAATGACAATCTCGCTTGATATATCCTTATAAATGAGAATCCTCGCACCACCACAATACATGTAGATGTAACCACATACATAACACAGATTACCATCTATAGATACCCTACACAAATCGATCGAGGTTCGACGCATCAGTCAAACACCTATAAAAAATCAATTTCTATTGCTTCACCAGGCGACTTCATAAGCAATGTTGCTCGGCTTTCAGTCTCATATCATCCCATTTTTAATCCTTTTTGTTGGGTATAAATTTTAAAAACTTGTTAGTGCTAACCTAATTCTTATAAGGAACTCTTGTGCATTACTTGCTTCTAGGACTGCATTGCCGGTAGTCAGTTGTTCGAATATCATTGAGTAATTTTCTAACACGGACGCGTGACCTGGAGATTGAAAATAGAAACACTACTCAGTCCCCGCTTTTCTCAACTTTAGTGTATGTCCGATCGAAAAAAAGGTGAACAAACAATTTCGAATACAAATAATTTGTTTGGGAATAATACATTTGAACAATTTATAAAATCCCAGAGCCTCCCAAACTAGTCAAAGACTTGTGTGTCATGATGCATTTATAATACATATGTGATGTCTATAGGCGGGAATCTGTGCCACATAATCACTGGTCGTGATCGTCATCCACCGTCGAATTAACCCCTTTATGTTCTCATCGCTTACTAATTTATTTTTGGCCCCCTCCACGCACGTCCTCACCCGCACACTGTTCCTGCTCACGCTCGCTTCACATCACTTCGGACGCCATTATGATTAAAGTCTAAAAGCATATGGGGTTGTGTCCGATAGATACACATTCTGCCAGAAATGCTTCAATGACATCCAGGGGGACACCGTCACGCTGGGCGACGATCCGCTGCAGCCGCAAACGTGAGTATACAGCTACGTTTTAAAATATGTAATAGTAAGAATTGGGAATGGGGAGGATGGCAACCTGAGAGGCATCTGCCAAGCTAGGCCTACTCAAGATTGATTAAATTTGTCATTTTGACTAAAATGAGAGAAGAATGGGTTTTAAATGTTCGTTTTATTAATGTAATAAAATGTCTCTTTACATTGTTTTAGTGATTATTGATGATGATGAAATTGGTCCTAAGAGATGTAAATAAGTCTGGCCTTTAAATTTTTAATATTAAAAGAATGATCAAAAAATACCAAAATCTTACCTCACACTTCCAAAATCCTAAAGTGGTACTTACCAACATTTTTATCAAAATCTATAGATATTCTCTTCACAAAACTCTTTAATAACAAATCAATAAAACAGGCTATTAAAGTCTGTTGCATTATTTTAACATTTCTCATTCGAATGTTGCTTACCCACGTTAAACTTTCAGTGCAATCAAGAAGGATCAATTCAAGGAGATGAAAAACGACCATTTAGAACAAGAACCGTTTGTGGTGTGCATGGACTGTGGCAGGAAACAGCACCAGATATGCGTTTTACACCACGACTCCATTTGGCCCCAAGGCTTTTGCTGTGATAATTGTTTGAAGAAGAAGGGGGCCAAACGGAAAGATAACAAGTTCAGCGCCAAAAAGCTGCCCACCTCGAAACTCGGCATTTATATTGAGACGAGAGTCAATAATTTCCTAAAGAAGAAAGAGGCGGGCGCCGGCGAAGTGCATATCAGGGTTGTTGCGTCTTCGGACAAGGTGATAAGACTCATTTTGCACTATAATATAATGTATTAAATCTTCTAAATCAGAAACTAATTCTAATTACCGTTTTCAGATGGTTGAAGTCAAACCGGGTATGAGATCTCGATTTGTAGAATCGGGTGAGCTGTGTGCTGAGTTCCCTTACCGGGCAAAAGCGTTGTTTGCATTTGAAGAGATTGACGGGACCGACATTTGTTTTTTCGGCATGCACGTACAGGTACATAAAACGTCTACAAAAGAGACCAAATACGATGCTGTGTAAGTCGTGTCCATCAAACGAAAGTGTTATTCTGTATTTCTATTAATGAATAATAATGAATACATCATCCTTAGAGTGAAAAAATTAAAAAAAAATCTTGTACAAATGTATCAGTAGTTAAACATTTTTTTTTTATTCGACAGATTTACTCGTCATACGCAGACAAGTAAATCTGTTGGACACGAGTATCACAACACTGTATTTTGGTTTATATGATACATCTTACATCCGCCGATCATCGACTAATGTTCACAACCTAATACCTCTGTACGTTCCAGGAGTACGGCAGCGAGAGCCCCTCCCCCAACACGAGGCGAGTCTACATCGCGTACCTGGACTCGGTGCACTTCTTTCAGCCGCGACAGTACAGGACAGCCGCCTACCACGAAATCATCCTGGGCTACCTAGACTACGCCAAGCAATTAGGCTACACTATGGCCCACATCTGGGCGTGTCCACCGTCAGAAGGAGACGACTATATCTTTCACTGCCATCCGCCCGAACAGAAAATACCCAAGCCGAAACGGCTTCAGGAGTGGTACAAGAAAATGTTAGACAAGGGTATCATCGAGAGGATCATTCTAGATTATAAGGATATTCTGAAGCAAGCCATGGAGGACAACATCTCGTCGGCCGCCGAACTGCCTTACTTCGAGGGCGATTTCTGGCCAAACGTTCTCGAAGAGTCAATCAAGGAATTAGATCAGGAGGAAGAAGAGAAACGGAAGCAGGCCGAGGCCGCCGAAGCAGTGGTCAGTATCTAGTCGCTTGACGGCCCTGGGTTTGGTACTAACATGCTTTCTAAATCTATTGCACTTGCCTATTTTTAGAATTGCACTACTAATCTGGTCTTTTTGGGTATTTATTTAAGGTCTTATTTTAGTTACACATACCATTACACTTAGTTTTTCGAGGATTTTATTTACACTTTTATTCAGAAAAATTAATAAGCCTTTCTTAGCGGAAAATGTTTTATCTAGTATGTACTTCTCGTTAGTGAAGAGATGATAAAACACTAGCATAGACTTGCTTATAGAATGTTTGTTTATAATTGTTTTACAACCAAAAAACTCTTATCTAACAGGGCTAAAATTATCTCCTCTTTTCAAAACTAGGATGTAAGAAAAGAATGACAACAATATTGTTCTTAGAAAACTGTAGCACTTTCAGTCTTAAGATTTAATAGTATGGGTGTGGTATCTCTATTTACCAGCAACAAAATTAGTTGGATGTTGGAAATGCTTCTATTTGTATATTATATTTTGCTAATGTAGCATGTTGTAAATACATAGTATATAAGAGACTCTTGTTTAACGTTTTTAGATATTCCAGTCATCAGAGGAGAGTGAACAAGGCCCGGACGGCAAGAAGAAAGGCCAGAAAAAGGCGAAGAAATCGAACAAATCCAAAGCTGCTCAGAGGAAAAACAGCAAGAAACAGAGCGACCAGCAGCAGGGAAGCGATCTCAGTGCGAAAATATTCGCCACCATGGAAAAGCATAAAGAAGTGTTCTTCGTCATTAGGCTACATTCCGCGCAGTCCGCCGCCAGTCTAGCAGTAAGTAGAAAAGGAACTAATATCGCTAAAGTTTGTCTTCTTTATGTTTATGGTCCTACTTAGAAATATGCTATAATCCTGTTAGGCCACTTGGCCTATACCAACTTTAGTTGTCTCGTTTCCGCGCATGACTTGTCTCATCACCTAGAAATGTACAAACTTAACAATATATTTATATATAATTGTTGTGTAAAGAAATCGTATAAAAAAGACCTTGCCAGAGTCAATCTAGACTCTTTTTCAAAGTTAACGTATGACGAAATGGATTTAAAATGTTGTTTGTAAATGTGGTAGAGAACAAAAAATCTACCCTCAAATTAAGTATATGCAAGAAAATCGCCGTAACAATGATAACACTGACGAAAGTTAGTAGTTTTTTTTAAATTCTGAGATAGGCTTGCGTTTGACCCCATCTCGCCTGAAAGTAAGCTGTGATAATATGGTCTACGACGAAGCACGGTCACTTAGCTCGCCTTAGCTCGCTTTGGTCATCAATAAGTAACGGAGCGTTCTCCCCCCTCAGCCTATCCAAGACCCGGACCCGCTGATCAACTGCGACCTCATGGACGGGCGCGACGCGTTCCTCACGATGGCGCGGGACCGGCACTACGAGTTCAGCAGCACGCGGCGCTCGTGCTTCTCCACGCTGTGCATGCTGTACGAGCTGCACAACCAGGGCACCGACAAGTTCGTCTACACCTGCAACAGCTGCAAGTCGCACGTCGAGACGCGCTACCACTGCACCGTGTGCGACGACTTCGACCTCTGCGTGCCGTGCCACGAGAAGGAGGGCCACCCGCACAAGATGGAGAAGCTCGGCCTCGACATCGACGTGGGCGCCTCCCCGGGCGACATGAAGCAGGCCAACCCGCAGGAGGCGCGCAAGCTGTCCATCCAGCGCTGCATCCAGTCGCTGGTGCACGCGTGCCAGTGCCGCGACGCGAACTGCCGCCTGCCCTCGTGCCAGAAGATGAAGCGCGTCGTCACCCACACGAAGATCTGCAAGCGGAAGACGAAGGGCGACTGCCCGATCTGCAAGCAGCTGATCGCGCTGTGCTGCTACCACGCCAAGCACTGCCAGGAGACCAAGTGCTCCGTGCCCTTCTGCTCCAGCATCAAGCAGAAGCTGAAGCAGCAGCAGGTGCAGCAGCGCGTGCAGCAGGCCAAGCTGCTACGGCGGCGCATGGCGGCCATGAACACGCGCGCGCCCGCGCCCAGCCCGCCGCCGCCCGCGCTCGCCTCGCCGCCGCCCTCCAAGCCGCAGCCACACGCCTTGCCGCACAACGTGCAGAAGGCTCTGCAACAGGTCAGTTACATTACATTCTATTATTTTAACGACTACTTATTATTTAAGTAGCTGAATATTTTTTACCTGCATTTTTCAGTTGTCCCTTGGGTCAAGGAAAAATATCATGACCATGTGCACATGTCTCTAATTTTTTTTTTACATTTGTAATCAATGTGAAAATGTGTGTGTGTGGGTGGGTGTGTGTGAGTGTCATTTAGATATTATTAAAACCATACACAGCCTCGCTTAGTTTTTTAGGGTTCTGTACCAAAAAGGCAAAACGGGACCCTATTACCAGGCCTGGTTCACTCCTCGCGTAGGTATCGAACACACAAGTACTCGCGGCGGTCCACGCCAATAGGTTAGCTAGTGGGGACTCACGCGCGAGACCTATTTAAGCGATCCGACCGCTATTTTAAAATGGAAAAAGGTAATAAAAAGAAAAAAGATACTGTGATGTGTTCAATTGCTTAAACACGGATCACGATCCATGTTTATCTTTTTTTGCGCTTCCTAAGGACGATGAAAGGTAAGCTACTTTGAAGTGATTATTATTATTGTGCCTAGGTACCTGTTTAGGTTACGAAAATAAGTAGGAAATTAGTGATACTAGGTTAGTGTATCATTCTTTGACGAATTTATTAGAATAAAGGAATTTCTGATGTTTGAGATTGACCACCTACTTATAATCCATTGAAATGCAACATTTATTTTTGTGGGCTTGGTTTATTGGCTTTCATTTTTTAGATATTAAGGAAGGGTTAGTGTAAAGTTAAATTCAAGTTGCAATAACGCGTGGCTAATAGCCGCCATCTTGGAAAAAGGTCTCAAATGATTTTTTATGATTTGTCTGACAAACTATAGGTTAAACTCACAAAAAACATCAAAACATATTTTGTTGTAAATAAAATTTTCTACAACTTTAGTCGAGTAACCTTTAGTCGTACAACTAAATATAACAAAGTTATAAGCGAAAATGATGAAAATTTGAGAAAATAAAATTCTATTGGTGGTTTGGTGGTTATAACGTTTTCTCTGATCATTTTACAAAATATACCTGAATAAGATAGGTATTTAGTTTTTTTTAATGTTATTGAGTGACGAGACGAGCAAATCGCTCGCTTGATAAGTTTCATAAACAAGGGACACATACACATTAACCTTATATCTTCTTACTCGTAGGTTAAAGTACCAAACATGGTAAATGGAGTATTTGGCACTAAAAAAATAAACAAGGACAACATAATTATGCAGACATAATAAAAATAAAATATTTTTCTGATCTATCTACATATTACTAAGACCTAGCCTACGTTTATTTGAAACGTAATTTTAATAGAAGACAACCCTAAGGTCGTCAGATGAGGAGGAAGCACGCGATAGAAAGAGAGGCAACTTCTAAGACTTCGCTGTTCGTCTATCTTTATCTCATGAACCATGATAGTTACACAGTTGAAATTTTCACAGATGATGTATTTCTGTTGCTGCTTTAACAACAAATACTAAGAACAGAATTAAATAAATATTCCGGTATTTTAACTTTATAACATTTCTTTGTTTCGCAACGCAACAAAGTTACATGTATCGTATTTATCGTTCGCTTCGACACTTCCCTCGCGCCTAAAACAGCTTGAGAGGCGAAGGTGAAGTGTCCTCGCTCCCCGCCCCCGCTCCCCGCGCCCGGTCCCGCACTGAGTGGCCTGTCCCGCAGGTGCAGGAGGAGGCGGCGCGGCAGCAGGCGCCCTCGTACGGCAAGCAGGGCGCCGCCATGGGCCCGCCGGGCGGCGCGGCGGCGGCCCCGCGCGCCGACTGGGCGGCCCGGTACCGCGCGCCGCCGCCGCTGCACCACGCGCACCACGCGCGCCTGCCGCTGCACCACCAGCCGCCGCCGCTGCCCATCCAGCACCCGCAGCTCCAGGTACACGCCCGCGCCGCGACACTACTTCAATAAATAAATAAACGTTTCACACTCGTAGCTCCCCGCTAGGATAAATCCTGCGTCGGGGATGCCATGGAACATACACAAATACGAGGACAACCAACACCCCGACCCAGAACAGATATTTAAATTAATGTACCCGGCCGGGAATCGAATCCGGGACCTCTGGCTTATAAGGCGGTAGTGTTAACACTGAGCCAAACAGGCCGTCAAACTTAACTTGGACTCATGTCTTCATTTCTTCTGCTCCAATGCTTATTCAAAATTCTACCATGTCCGCTTCGATAGTCCGCTAGTCTCGCTACGATATTTCTAGGAACTGGGTCAGCTCAAATGACTACTGAAAATACGGAGACGCATTAAGCACCCCTTGCGAGACCTAACGCCCCGCATCGAATAAAAATAATATTTTCGGCGTCGGCCTCACTATTTAACGAACATATTGAGTTATTTTTGGTAATAATTAGTGAATATTAAAAAATATATAGTCTAGTACGATTCTAACGAAGCTTTCCGATTCGACAGCAACGAGCGCCCGCGCCTCAGCAGCAACAAACGCAGCCGCAAGTTCACCAAAAAGCGCTGCAGCAGCTGATGGCGACGCTGCGCTCGCCGACCAGCCACAACCAGCAGCAGGAGATACTGCAGATACTCAAGTCGAACCCTCCGCTCATGGCCGCCTTTATCAAGCAACGACAGGTTAGTAACTACGCTGCTTTTGATTCAATGATTGAAATAAAAAGTTGTCATATTTATTCATTAAGCCCGTCACACACGTAGCTATAATATATAATTATATACAATATGTCCGGTTTCCGATGTCCGATACTTTAAGGGGTTAAAATGCAATTAATTTTATCGACAAATCACGGATTTTTTTTTATTTTTCTCCATCAACAAAAAAATGGCAGCAATTTAAAAAAAATTGTTAGCGAAGCATAGGTGCTTGTATTAATTTAACAATATCTACCCAAGTAGAAGACTTACAAACACAAAAGTGGTCTCAAATGTTAGTTAATAGTGTAGACAGTAAATCTAGATTCAAATTTTAATTTTTTAATGTTTCAGTATTGTTAAAAATAATTTTTGAAAAAAATAAATTGGACAACAAATTGATGTTTTTTTCAGATTATTACTTAAAAAAAAAATACCAATGTGTTAACCAATTTTATTTATTTATTTTTTTAATAATACAGGATATTTGCTATAAATGTACATTTAAATCTTAACTGTGAGTTAGATAGTTTAGGAGCTATGACAGTGTAAACATACGTACTTGAAAAGCGCGCATACCCCAGCAAATGAAATAAAACAAAAAAAAAAATAAGAGATAATGAGAAAAAAAAAATTCGTGATTTGTCGATAAAATTAATTGCATTTTAACCCCTTATAGTATCGGACATCGGAAACCGGACATATTGTATATATTACTGTATATTATGGTATAGCAAGACATATTACGACATATTTGGAATGTACAGCATGTTCCAACGTGTTCGAGGGTTCGAGTTCGAGTTTTTAAAATGTTTTCCTTTAACTAAGTATTTAAATGCAAAGTATTTCTTAACTTTATAAAAAATAAAAGATTGATTTAAAAGTTTTTAAAATGTTTTCCACACACAGCAAGTAGTTCTTCAGAACTAATACTTATGCGCATAATTTTGTCTTTTCTGCTTATATCATTTTTTATTAATTCATGAAGATCTACAAATGACGATTTTGAACTCCTAAAATATTGAGCGATTTTTTTTGAGGATACGTACGTAGTTCACGATACAAATTAAATTCGCCACGAGTTTTTTTATTCTTTATATGCGATTCAATCCATTTAGTTCTAGTTTTTGAGCCTGATAGGGCAACTGACATATCAAAAGCGGTATCAGAATCGTCCACTGAAGAACTGTCAATTAAATCCAATAACCATGTACTTCTTGAATTTAGTAATCAAAACACCCTATAAAACGCAAAACGCAAAAAAAAACTGCTTTGTATTATAAAACGCGTGCAAACGCTTGGCCGACCATCAATGAAATGAAGGCAAAATATATATTATAGCATCGTCTCCGTGTGTGGTAGCTTGCTATAATTTATATTAAAGCAAGGCATATTAATATATATTATAGCTACGTGTGTGACGGGCTTTATATGTTCGAATTGGACCTTTCTGATTTTTTGCCGATTCAAACTTTCATCGTGGTTATGTTTCTTTTCTATATGAGGGTTGTTTTCATTTTCCACTCCGTAATAGACTGCCAATCTATAAATCACCAATGATGTATGTCACAGAACGCCCAAAGTCAGCAAGCGGCCGCCGGCGGCGTGGTCGGCCCTGTGGGTGTGGGCGTGGGCGTAGGCCCGGTGGGCGGGCCCGGCGGCGTGTGCGGCGTGGGGCTCGGCGGCGGCGGGCCGCAGCCGCAGCCGCAGCTGCAGCACATCATGCAGCCGCAGCAGCAGCGCCTGCAGATGCACCAGATGCTGCCGCAGCAGCAGCAGCAGCAGGTAGGCGGCCGCGACTCGTGTCGCTGCGCTGCTATTATCGCTTGCATGAAAATCGTCCCGCACATTTTTGGAGATCAAAAATTACAAGATCTCCCCGGACATATCGTCTAGTCTAGAACTAGTGCCGGGAGCATGTGCTTATCGCCGGGTCGATGGAGGGTGAGGTGTCGGCCGATATATAAGAGTGATTGTGGCATTGCAGGTCGGCGGCGTATCTGGCGTGGGCGGAGTGGGCGTCCCCGGCGGCGTGGGCATGGGCGGCGCCGGCGTGGGCGGCTGGTTCAAGCAGGGTGGCGTGGGCGGCATGCTGGGCATGCGCGGCGCGTACGGCGGCGCGGCGGGCGGCGGGGCGGGCGGCGGGGCGGGCGCGCGGCTGGGCGGCGGCGCGCGCTACTCGTTCGGCGGCGGCGTGGCGCGCTCGCCGCCCGGCACGCCGTCCCCGCGCGCGCCCACGCCCTCCGAGCTGCTGCTGCTGCGGCAGTCCCCGGCGCCGCCGCCGCCGCTGCCGCCGCCCGACGACCAGCTGCCGCAGCTGACGCCGCAGGACCAGCTCACCAAGTTCGTCGAGCAGTTGTAGTGTACATACCCGACGCGCGCCGGACTGCCTTGTACATATATCGGCTAGCGGCGCCGGCCGCACCCTCCCTCCCGTCCCGATCCCGCTGCCCTCGCGCCTCCCCCTCCCTATTTATTCTCGTTAGCGACGCGAGGGATGTTAATTAAGTATTACGATGATCGAGCGCTCAATGTACAAAATGTAAATATGAGAGGAGTACGTCCTTGTCCGCTTTTGCGTAATTGTAAGTTGTTCGTAGTGTAGGTACATTATGATACTTATTCTGTTTATTGTAATTAAATCATTTTATAATATAATTATGTGATCATTATAAACTGTTGTTTTTGTTTTCATTACCCTAAAAACGTAAGATGCAAATCCCAAAAAGTTTAAGGAAGCCCGCTAAACCACAAGCGAGTGCCTGTTTCGTCGTGTCTGTTTTGAAAAATAGTATGGAACACGCACACGTGTCGTGTGGCGCTGCTATTTTTCAATACAGACCCGCAACCCGAGCACCTGGATGTTTAGCGGACGCCCTAAGGCTGGTTTTAGTCTCACGCCGACGGCACGCGTACCGTCAGCGCCGATGGCCGAGATATATGAACTTCTAGGAACCGTTTTTGAATCACGCGTAGCTATCAGCGCGCACGGTTGTCGGCGCTGATAGCTACGCGGCCGTACGCGTCAGTGCCTTTTCACACGTACCGGTTACCGGGTAGCCGGCGCCGGATACCCGGTGTCAAATAAGCTTTCACATGTCCCGGTTGATGCCGGCAGTATCGGCTAGAGAGCCGACAAGAGTACAGTCTCGTTCTATAGTTTCAAAGATGGACCGTGAACAAATAATTGCAATGTAGCTTTTATATCGAAGACGAAAATATCTGCGCCGGAAAGAAAAATCAAGAAATTATTGGGTTCATCCAATAATTTCAGCGCAAGTTTTGTCCCATAAAACTGGCTTCGCTTCCACCAAAGTTATCAATAGTTCGATATCTATAAGTTTGTATCTCCATTTTATAGTTTAGAAGAAGGTAGGTATAATTACGAGCGTCGTCAAGCGTGCGACAGAACTACGCACGCGAGTGCTCTCGCAGACTGTACCTGGGCGACTGACCGGCCGGCGGCGGCGTGTCTGAAAGCTAGTTGCGTGTTCCATACACCACTGTCAGTTCGGCCGCCGGCTAACCGATGCCCGGCGACCGGACGCACAGTGGTGGTTCCGGCGCGCACCCGGCAACCGCCTGCCGGATAAATTACGCCAGTACATGTGAAAGCTATGTACCATGCCCATACACTTCACCACCGGGTAACCGGCGCCGGCTACCCGGCAACCGGTACGTGTGAAAAGGCACTCACGCGTCGGCCCCGCGTAGCTGTCGGCGCTGACGATCGCACGAGCGCCTCTGCTTTCAGTGAGCGTTCTAGTCATAGAGTAGTAAGTACTGTATGTTCTAGTGTCGAGCGGAGCAGACGTCATCAGCGCGTACAGTCATGGCGAATCATGACTGAATGGCGAATGGACATGTTTATCCTGTATCTTTGCCAGTAATTCGTCAAAAGTTCTAGTTGACATTTTTTTTTTTTTTTTTATTTTTTTATTCAAAAATAGGCTTGCGTTTGACCGCCATCCTGCCTGTTGGGAAGCAACGATGCGGCCTACGATGGAGCACGCTTGCCTAGAAGATACCGATTCACTCTCGACTTGAAGACACCCAAATAGGCATGACGACAGTATCAAAAAATCGCCGATTCAATGCTTTCAGGGGACTAGCCAGATTAAAAAAATTTAAAATACATGTTTAGTTTTATTTTTAAAAAGCAGATTATTAAGACTTTCAATAAATTAAAAAATACAGCAATCGGCCATCTTGTCAGAAACAACAATCACAGCGTATGACGTCACGCCTCAGTGAACTCAGGCCATCCGCCGCTCATCACACATAGACACAATGACATGTTTACTACTTTACTAGCCGTGACGTCAAATCGACGCCATGACACAAGCAAGCTGTTTTCGGGCACTGTTGAAAAAATATGTGAAAAATGGCTTCAAACTTCGTTAAACTTAAGTTTATTACCGAAATAAAGGCTTTTTTGTAAATAGTAAATGTGTACCTACTCACGTTATGGAAGAGGATTTTAAAATCTTTCGTCACGCCTATTAGAACCATCGGGGAACACCCATTCAGGCAGAACATTCCACACTCGTGCGGTTCGCAAAATGAATGTGGAGTCAAAGCGTTTCGTTCGGGTTTTTGGTATGTCAACCATAAAACGATGACGCCTTTTTGTGCCCTTGGTGGTCCGATAGAAGAACGGGCCAGAGGGTATAAGATCATGTAAATCAGAAGCACACTCCGAAATGTATCCGATAAAAAACTGACAAACTAGCAACTTTGCGCCGATGATCGAGACTTTGCAGCTTAGCCTCAACAAGAGGGCCGTTGCCAATAAGCCTTTTGGCACGTTTTTCGATAGACTCCAACGCCTCAAGCTGGTATTTAGCAGATTCGTCCCAAAGGTGCGAACAGTACTCCATGCACGACCGAACTTGTGCTTTGTATAATGACAGCAACTGTTCCGGCGTGAAGTATCGCCGCACCTTCGATAGGATACCCAGCTTTTTGGCTGCCAATTGAGCCTTGGACTCAATATAGGAGCCGAAGTTGAGGGTTGAAGTCAGTGAAATACCTAAGAGCTCAAGACTGTCAGCCATCGGTATGGATACATTTCGGAAAGTAGGAGCCAGTTGGAATGGCTTCTTCTTTGCAGAGAACAGACACGCCTGGGTCTTAGCCGCATTAAACTTGACCAGGTTAGCATCGCCCCAATCTGAGACGGCAACCATGGCTTCTCTCTGAGACCGGATTCAAAAGTAATTACAGAATTTTCTTTCGTCAGCCCTCGAAGTGCCTTAAAACAAGACAAAGTCTCCTGCAACGGCTCTCTGCTCAATCAATGGATGAACATGAGTTTTCGTCGTCGCCGGTTTTTATTTTTTTGGGCCAGATAGTACAAAGCAGCAATAAGTAATACACTCCGCATTTTGGTCGTCGTCTGTACAGTAAGACGGTCAGCACGATACTAAAACGAGCCACGCTGAGCCTCAGCGCTGACCAGTGACCAACTACGCGCTGAGTAAAGGTCACAGCACACATATCAACTCGGAAAGGGATCGGCACCGTATCGCCTTTCGCCGCGCCGTCAACCAGGCGTCAACCTAACGTATGCACGTAACCAAAGCGTATCAGCAGCTCCTGTACGTCAACTCGGCTACGGCTAGGCGACACCGCGCTTACCGCTCGCCGACCGCTCGCGCCGACCGCTCGCTTTCGTAAAAAAATTATAATTCATTCGTTTCTATGCTAAATTAACTTGTATTACATATTTGAACATAGTTATGTTAAACAAGAGCCATATCCAACAAAAAAAGACAGTTAAAAATTAAAATCCCTAAGTCTATGGGAGGCGATTTTCAGCCTACTGTGCGACGTGAGCTCGGGCACGGAGAGACGTAAGCGCGGGGACGACGAGCCGTAAGCGCGGGAACTGCAAGTTGACCACGCACCGCATCGCGGTTCGGAGCCTGTTCTGAGGCGAGGCGATTACGTTACGATTCCGATTAGTGTGCGTTGCAGTAGGGAGTTTCATACAAACAATACTGAACGGCTCGAGGCGATACGGTGCCGATCCCTTTCCGAGTTGATATGTGTGCTGTGACCTCTATGAGCGCTGATGGTGCGCGTGCCGTCGGCGTAGACTAGCCTAGAGTCCGCTCAAACACGGGCCACCGACCACAGCTACCGGTGGCTGTCGCGCGCCAGCGCCCAGCGCGTCACCACCACTTTTGCAAAAGTCGCGGAAGCGCGCGTCAGCCACCGGTGGTCGGAAGCCGACTCATTTTATACCCAGATTTGACGAGATTAGATTTCGGGATATGAATGCATAAAATATCTAATAATAATGGAATCATAATGACATAATGGAATACGTGAGATACGTAGAACGCCCAGCGAATAACTACGCGGTGGTTGGTTTGGTTTTGGCTCCATCTCAGTCTCAGGCCGCCATTGATTCCCTTTTTAACACGCTTTTATTAGCTTCACTTGTAGTTATTAGGGTAAAATCATTTAAGTCCTAAAGAACTCTCAGAACTCTGGCTGTCAAGCTGCGCAGTAGACGATTTATGGGTCTATTTGGTGGTTTGAGGTGAGGCGCGGGGCGGGCGGGTCACGCGCTGCATGCTTAAAGGCTCCTCTACATGATGGGCCAGCGCTTGTCCAGCAAAATGGCCATGCGATGGTTGAAAAGGATCTACACAATGGCGATGTTCAGGTTCAACAAAATGGACGTGGAAGCTAGCCGCAGCAGCTACATATTTATTTAGCACGTACAATTATTTTCTTAATGTGTAGGTACAAAAAAAAGTTATTAAAAGGAAATGGCGTAGAAGAAGATGGTGGATGTTAACTATTCATCGCAACAGGACTAAGTAAGTAACTGCTTAAATTTAATTTTCTTTATACTTTTAGTTATTTTATAATTCAGTACTTATAATTAAAATAATTTTTTTTTTTTCAGGCAAACTATGGATAATCAGCTAGCTGAAATGCTTGCTGAACCATCTGGTGAATTCGATAACTTCGTGAGGATGTGAAACAGCGATTTTGAGTTTTTAATACAAAAAGTATCACCTATAGTTACCGACGTGTAGATGCGTACCGCCATCGCTGGCCCACTACCTTTGATGTGTGGGCGAAAAACCGACACCGCGGCCATTCCGCCGGCATCGTACGCACCACAAGCCAGCCTACGCCACTACGCCCTCTATATTATGGTGGCCCACTACGATGGACCATCATGATGGCCCATCATGTAGAGGAGCCATAACAGTGCGCCCTGCGCCATTGGCATTGGTTCGTCAGTCGACCTTTGCTTTCCGCGTTGTGTCCACGTTACCTTCGTTCTCAAATTACCATCGCGCACAAAGTTTTTGTTACAAAATGGTTTTACGTAGAAAAGTAAGAAAAATGATTTAAGACGTATATTGTTTTATGAAGGCTGATAATAATGCAGTTGATAATTTGAAACAATGTATGAAACGGACCGCAGCGGCAACATAATGTTCCGAGTCTACAGTGAAACGAATTGTACAAGGTTCAAGAGATTCGGAATTTCTTACTGTCTTCAGTCTTTCAATCTAAACCTACTAATAACCAATATACGAAGCCGCGAGCGAAAGTTTAGTTCAAAAATAAAACAATAGGCCTAGTACTTTTGTGCACGAGTGCACCCATGCGCGAACACCCCCCCCCCCCTCCACGTTCTCCCAGAGTTCTTTTTACGTGAATACTATTATAAATATGTATGTATGTTTGTAACCGACTCCTTTGAGCTCGATTTTGACCCACTTTAAACGGTCAGATTTCTTTCCAACTTTGTAGATTTATCGAGGACCGATGACAATACACTAAGGGATTTCCAGTGTGACAAATCCATAAACGAAGCGTGTTTTTTAGTTTTTTTAACTAATTATTAAAATTAGGTGTTATGTTTATAAAGTATGTCAATAAATTCGTATTTGTAATTCGCATTTTATGATATGAAAGTAAAGTAGTGTATGAAATTGCACAAAACTAGGTATTAAAACACAAGTGTGATACTATTAAAAATAATAATAATTAATAATACATACTTTTTTTGGCAACAGTAATCTTAAAGGCAATAAATAAATGCATTATAAAAATTAACATAAATATTTCTAAATTTTGTAAGTATTTCTTTTATTCTATATTTAAATTTTCATTGACACTATGTTTGTATTTTCTTTCTTTTTTCTTATATTTTACTAGCGCATTTTCATTCCTATGCTACGAGTGACAACTATTGAAGGCCTAGGTGTGCCTATCAAACTTTATTGTTTAATTAAAAGAAGGCTGTTTGTTAACCAAATAAAATTAATAAAAATCTCGCCTACGGATCGTGTATTTTAAATTATGCAACAGTTTCATAAACTACTATTTTTCGAACACGCGTTTTAATAAAAAAAAGAACGAAAGATGGCGTGGATTTCACCTAGTAGGTATCATAAATCAAAGGATCATAAAATTGACCTCTCGTAACATTGTATAATTTCAAAATACCTACAACACAAAATTTTCTAATCAGAACCTTAATCCGATGCACATTACAATACATAGTCAAATCGATCAAATACTCATACAAACTTGAATCGACTTATCGTGAGTACCGAGTCGTATGGTTCCAACACTAGTTATGTCGCGATGACAAATGTCAAAACGGGCTTTTTAGTTTGCTATGACTTTATCCTATGACTCTAACCATAGATTTATTACCTAAAGATAGAGCCAAAGTGTAACCGCACATGCGACAGCTATATTCTTGAAATAATGCCAGGAATGCTTCCCCCATCTAAGAGGAAAAAATTTCATAAAATATTTCTAATCTTTATACTTCACAAAATAAAACATTGTTATACAGGGTTATAAGGAAAGGATATACAAGCCGCAAATTGCTCATAGTAGGAAAAATTCTAATAGTAGGAAAATAACTACTAGTATACTAATCTACTCATAATTATGAACATCTTTTATTAAATAGGCAATCTTGCGATTGCGAAAATAATGTACCTTATCTTAGTTTTGGGTCAGCGGGAAATATGAAATAGTCCAATAAATTAATTATTTATTATTAATTTATTGGGTACAATCCTGGGCAAACATAATTCACAACCTGGCAGCTACAAATCGTAGACGGCTCACGTAGTAACTATTATTCCTAATCTGTGGTTTGCCCACCTTGGCACGGTTACAGCGACGGGGACAAAAAATGTCTGTCTCTCTTTTTCAACCGTGTTTTGGCACTTGCCATCTTGCTCTTTTTTACAAAGTAGCTATTATGGTTCTGTCTGTTAAAGCATAAACACACGCTCCGATTCGGTTGGTGCCAACCATCCGACCACGACCAAATCGGAAAGTGAAGAGAGCGGTCGGTACGACATAATTATTATTAATATTGGTTGGACGTGGTCGGATGCGCCGGCGATCCGACCAAACCAAATTCCTATCCGGTCCAACCAAATTGGAACGTTTGGAAGCTTTGTTCTGACCAAATCGGCTCAGTCGCATTCGCAACGCCGCCGTTTCTTTACAAAGATTTAATATTTCATCGAATGATTCTGAAGTCATTCGAAGATATGTTCGGAAATCTTCATCATCCAATTCCTTAAGGAGCCGCATATGACTGTAATATTCTCTATTTCTATAGTAGAATTTAGCCTATTCTCTTCGTTTTTTCCTTGGTTCCTTTTGTAGCGGTGCTGTAGCAACAATGGTTGCTGCAACCAACGCTATTTTAGCATTTTGACGTGACAACGTCTTATAATTCGATGGAGCCGGCTGCACGCACGAAAAAACATGACGCATGTGCCGTTACCTCGATGAGGCGTTACCTCGCTCTGAGTGAAATTGTGATTTCCTATATTCTATTATATTTTCCTATTTGTCAATTACTTTTGTACCTTAAAATTAAATTAAATTAAATTAAATTAAATTAAATTAAATTAAATTAAATTAAATTAAATTAAATTAAATTAAATTAAATTAAATTAAATTAAATTAAATTAAATTAAATTAAATTAAATTAAACTAAACTAAACTAAACTAAACTAAACTAAACTAAACTAAACTAAACTAAACTAAACTAAACTAAACTAAACTAAACTAAACTAAACTAAACTAAACTAAACTAAACTAAACTAAACTAAACTAAACTAAACTAAACTAAACTAAACTAAACTAAACTAAACTAAACTAAACTAAACTAAACTAAACTAAACTAAACTAAACTAAACTAAACTAAACTAAACTAAACTAAACTAAATTAAATTAAAATTTTCTTTTGAAAAATGAAACCATTCTATCAATATTTTCTTATGACGTTGTCACGTTAAACTATCGTCAGTAAACCGACTTTACAGACAACCGATTTTTTAGATAGTACCGGTGGCATGATGTTTATGCATCGACGATCGACGGCATCAGGTGGCAAGACGTCCGTTCACTACTTCATAGCAAAGTCAACTGACGGCTGGAAGGCCAACCGTCGGACAATCTGTAGCAATGTTGGAATGGTTGCTATGTCGGTTCCAATATGGCTGGCACCAACCGAATCGGAGCGTCTGTTTATGCTATTAGTCTGAGACTTTAACTCTTTTTTTTTTCTATTATCAACTCTATGCCTCCATGGATTTTTGCACGGCCAGTTTCGTACGGCCCGTTTTCCTTGTAACGGCGGGCATAAATTAATATATTTTTTCGTTTTCTTAGAACTGCATATTTGCTTAACTTTTTTCAATTACGATTACATATTTATTGCAATAGCGACCGATACGAGTAATTTTATGATTCAATTAATAAACCATTCTAAACATAATAAACAATTTAAGTTGGATCGAATGCAATGATTACATAAGAAGAAATATCACCATAAATTAATATAACCACGATGAAATAACAGTTCTGATAGTTCAACTGAAAAAGTTTATAAGTTGGATCGAATGCAATGATTACATAAGAAGAAATATCACCATAAATTAATATAACCACGATGAAATAACAGTTCTGATAGTTCAACTGAATAAATGCAATTTTTTTGTTAAATTATGTACTTGTCTTATTTTGCTCCTTAAATTTACGAAAGAAAAAATAATAATGGGACAGGGAGACAGGGATTCGCCTGATGATGTTAAAAATTCACATACAGTGCCACAAGTTTAAGTTGGCGGTGGCGATTTGAGGAACTACATAAATCGGCCATCTCGAAAATTCACTTTGACACTTCCGAGTTCAATAAACATCGTTGCCAATATTTTTGCTACTATTATATTTGCTACTGTGCTATCATCATGCCTAAAGTGATAAAAAGTGGTACAAGAGAAGCAGTTATAAAAGTACACAGTGGCGCACAGCCGCGCCAAGTTATACTTGCCGGACTGTACATCTATGTTTCAAGTCCGTATTGATTCATTCACTATAATCGATGTTTTTAGGCAGGTCACCTCACTATGAAGATAAAACTGACAGACGTTTAAAATGGTATTAGTAAAATGGCTAGATAATGGTCAATGTCAAAGCCTCGTTTACTGTGTGCGAATACGAATTCTCATAATCGATAAAATCGATTTGCGAATTATCATACTAAAGCCCGTCACACACGTAGCTATAATATATAATATGCCTTGCTTTAATATATAGTATAGCAAGCTACCACACACGGAGACGATGCTATAATATATATTTTGCCTTCATTTCATTGACGGTCGGCCAAGCGTTTGCACGCGTTTTTTAATACAGGGTGTTTTGATTACTAATTAGATAATTATGAATTCAAGAAGTAGATACATGGTTATTGGATTTAATTGACAGTTCTTCAGAGGACGATTCTGATGCCGCTTTTGATATGTCAGTTGCCCCCTGTCAGGCTCAAAAACTAGAACTAAATGGATTGAATCGCATATAAACAATAAAAAAAACTCGTGGCGAATTTAATTTGTATCGTGAACTATCCTCAAAAAAAATCGCTCAATATTTTAGGAGTTCAAAATCGTCATTTGTAGATCTTCATGAATTAATAAAAAATGATATAAGCAGAAAAGACACAATCATGCGCAAAAGTATTAGTTCTGAAGAACGACTTGCTGTGTGTACTTATAAGGTAAGGAAACATTTAAAAAAAATTTAAATCAATCTTTTATTTTCTATACAGTTAAGAAATACTTTGTATTTAAACACTTAGTTATAGGAAAACATTTTAAAAACTTTTAAATCAATCTTTTATTTTCTATAAAGTTAAGAAATTCTTTAATTACTACTTAAATACTCGAACCCTCGAACACGTTGGAACATGCTGTACATTCCAAATATGTCGTAATATGTCTTGCTATACCATAATATACAGTAATATAATTATATTAATATGCGATAATATAAATTACGGTATATATTTTGGTGACGTCATAGAAATATATATTATAGCTCCGTGTGCGGTCACTTCAATATTTGTATTGAAAATGTATCGTAATAATATATGCCTCGCTATATTTATATTAATATATATTATAGCTACGTGTGTGACGGGCTTTAGCCAGAAAATATCACTTTCAGAGCTAAAATAAAAAAAAACCTGACAACCTACTGTAACATCCATTATTTTACGACCAGAAATTAAAAAAAAAAACATAATAACCTACTGTTACATTCTTCGTTTCATGGCTAAACTAAATTACAAAAAAAACATCGATTATTTCTACTCGCCTGCAACAAACGAGGCATACTAATGGCAAGTTGATTCTCTTTGTTATTCTTTAGTTTTCTTTGTTTGGCTGGTTTGGCCCGTTTGGCTTCGTAAAAAAAACGGCTGGTGCAAAATTTGTACAGGCAGTTTTACGCGAAAATCGAGAGGTTGCCCTCAGGTCACTCCGCTCACCGCTCCATCCAGTGATTCTTTGTCCAAGCGTAAAACGGTTCGTACATCGGGCTATGCTTAATTGGCCGTACAATACATACGGTACATACCTACCTAAACAGATGACGCGCGTCGCGCGCGCCAGCCGCCAGTAAAGGTTCCGCAACTTTCGCAGCGTGCGAAACGCCTGTGCGCTGTCGTGATTATTATTACTACTGTAAATTTTATATACCTAGCTACACGACAAAGGGACCGATAAATTAGTGAAGACACACCGACGTGTGTCTTGTTAGAACGAGATATTACTGTACAGCCTGCCACGATTTCGCTCTCTGCGTGACTTGCTGACTTGTCTTGAAATAAGGAAAATCATCCGAAAATTATGAATAACAATAGTGCGATTATGGACATGAGTGCCCCAGGCGATATAAACCAAGAGAATCGGCAGGAATCGAGGGAAGCTCGGATATTTATCCATCGTTGCTATGAGGCGCTGATCCATGCAAGTAATTGCCGTGTGACCAACTGCAGCTTCCCGTATTGTAAGAAGATGATTCTTGCGTTGAAACATACGACCATATGCAAGCGGAGGACGCAAGGTGGCTGCTCTATCTGCAATCAGCTGTTTACGCTGTGCTGCTATCACGTGCATAACTGCCAGGAGACGGAGTGCTCGGCGCCCTGCTCGCGTCTCAAGTTGCTGATGAAACAAAAGGGGCTGTGGGGAAATTCTGTGGCCATGCCGCATAATGCGCAGAACGCTCCACGACAGGCCAGTCCACCTAATATTCCATTAGTTTCTACTTGGTCCTCCCCGCGGCTTCGCCCGCGTCGCCTATAGTAAACAGATTGATATTATAGCCACGGCTCTTCGTCTACATCTCAGTGTATGTGTCGCAGCCAACTAGTTAACAGCCGTTCAGTTTACAGCCTAGCCATTTAATAAACGGCGCCGTTTATCTAGCTTCCTGAATAATGAATGAATAATTTAGCCTTTTAATCAAACAGCTAGGCTAATGACTGTAGATTGACAATGATTAATTACTTGCCTAGCCTAGTCATTAAATTCAGTACCCAAAGTGGATAGCTGATGTCTGGACATAAAAAAAAATGTCTGGAATTCGATATGGACCAGTCGCCCTCTTTTTTTAATTACATATTCGCTGCCTGAGGTGGTCCAAGGGCCACACTAACCTTACTGTCACAGAGACTTTTATGTGTAAAATAAGTGGCCTAAGCATCAGCCAGCCAGTTCATTAAATGTTGTATTGTATGAGACACTGACTGAAAATCATTCAGGCCGCTATTGGAACGGCGCCTTTTAGTAAACAGGCTAGGCTGCTAATTGAATGGCTGATTAAGCAAGTTGACTGCGAGATTAATATAACATACAAAGAAAATAATACCCATATACTCATAATATAAGTAGGTACTTATGTACTATCCAAATTTGATGATTCTGAGACCAGCGGTTTAGCCTGTGCGTTGATATGTCAGTCAGGTAAAGCCTTTTTATATTTTACTAGCTGACCCGGCGAACTCTGTTCCGCCTTAAAGGCTATTAAATAAGCAGATTTTCGAATTTATTAAGTTAATACAAAAATCAAATTGTCATCCATACGTCCATAAAATAGCTGTCATTTGCGTTTTGTTATTCCTAGTCTGATTCTTTTTTGTTATACCACGTTTTATAGTGACTGATGTTTTATGTCAAGTCACACTTGAATGCTATCGAACGGAATAAATAGTATCCTATGTCAGTCTCCTGGCTCTAAGCTACCTCCTCACCAATTTTCAGCCATATTGGTAAAGCCGTTCTTGAGTTATAAATAGTGTAACTAACACGACTTTCTTTTATATATATAGATGTTGATCAATTTTTTATTTTAAATTTAATTACACACTATTGTTAAAGGCCAGCCAAGACGGTTTTTTATCGACCCAATTTGTATTCTGCTAAAACATTCAACCTACATTATCAAAAATTATTTTCCAGGGTTTATATACTACAACTGAACAAGAACAAAGATAGGTACTTTCTTTGATAATACTATCGGTGTAAGAAAAGTTATACGGAGTATGATAACAAATTGCCTTGAAATCCCACAGCGGCCGGTGCTAACGGAGCGACAGAAGTACCTAAGAGCGCTGCAGCAGCTGATGGCGGCGCTGCGCTCGCCGTACAGCGAGCAGCAGCAGGGAGAGATAGTGCGGATACTCAACTCGAACCCCGCGCTTATGGACAACTATATGTGGAACCGACGGGTAAGTACTACACCAACCGAGACGTTTTTATAACAAAAAGCTCCGGCAATGATAATGCTACAAGTACAACTTCGCTACGAGCTTATTACCTTTGAGGCAGTCGTAATAAACCGACAACGAACAGAGTTAGGTACCTACCTACTTTGGTAATACTATCATTATGTAATTAGAAGTCATTAGCATGCTAACAAATTGCCTTTCAATTTGACGCGAATCACAGAACACTACACACACTATAGTAGTACACTTTAGTAGATAATATACATTAGAAAAAAGAAAAGCGAAGACAGAATGCTAAATTAATGTTTAATTAATAGCCACCCTAGTTAATAGCACCTACTGGTTAAATTAGCATATGACATTATTTAGAAAGAGTCAAAAATTAAATTATTATCTTATTGGTGACTGTACTTTTGGCGAAATGTGCTAAGCAATTAAAAAAAAAATCGGAGTTGTGGGGAAAAATAAAACCATTCCTCTTAGGCTCTTACCAATGCGAATTCCGATCGGAAAACAGGGAGTATCCCGTTCATTGGCATCATGGTAATGTCATGTAACAATAGATATACGAGTTTGAACTATACGTAATGTATTTCGGTCCTCTAGAGGTTCGGAACTTTTAAGAGGTAATCAGTGCGCCCATCCTAAAAACAGATCCCGACAAATGTCCAATTCTTATTAATGTTCCTTATTCAACGTTGTTACAGAACGCAGTCATGGCGCGAATTGCTGCCAAGCTGCGTGGTCGTCAGCGAGGATAAAAACTACATGGACACACTAACACTACATGCTTCTCATAGTTTCGTTATCATCATCAAATCCAGACACTAAGCGGTTTTTAGCTTCCCAATTTCAGGATAAAGTTACTGTTGCTCATAAGATTAATTATGTACTCCTTTTCCGTATAACCCTGTTTAGATTCTGTATAATACTTTCTATGCGCCATCCTTTATTTTGACCACCAATGTTCAAAAATAAAAACCAAGTTCAACACATACTGTAATCTTTTAATTATATGCACATACCTACAATAAAATGCAAATGTCTGCATGTAGGTACAGGAGATCTTAAAAATAACTGTGTTAATATAAAATTATGCCAATTCTAATAACACAACAACCACTTGTTCAATTTTAAGTAGAAACCAAACAGTAATAAGATTTATTCACGAGTTAACTAAATATAACATTAGGTCTTGAAAACAATCGTACCGTTTAACTTTTCAGTAGAAACCATTTTTGCAGCGCGCCAGCGTTTTACCGATATCTAAACTGCATTCTAGGCGAATAAAAATTACGCTGATGATTACCCAGTACCTACTATGATTATAGGATGATGACATCCTGTTCGCACGCATGGTGCAAGTGAGATCGCACGAGCGGGATGCCACGACAGTGAGACAGCTAACGTAAGCTGGACAAGATTACCAATTAAAACGTAATGCAGTTTTAGATATCCACCTATTACGTCTAGAATTTCATCGTAATCACACACAGTGCGAATCTGTTTGCTTCGAGTTCGATTGCTTCCAAATAAGGCTTTTTTACATTAAGCTGAATTCAGATGCAAATTCATCACAAAGCCGCACGTGATCTGCAGTAGCTAGCGCGAGTAGACTGCGTTTGAAAACCTACCGTATCGATATATGAGTACGAATTATTTTTGTTAAAATTTTATCTCTAGCGCAGTTACTGTGACTAGTTATTGCGCCAACTAATGCAAATCATGGTTTACATTTGACTGGTTCTTTAATTCAGGCCTACAGGCAGTATAACAAAACTACAATATTAAGGATCAGTTATCGTAAAACATTATGATAAAATCTAACAACGATAAACTAGTTTAGAATAGTAACTCGTTCGAGTGTTTACGACACAGCGCATTATCTCTTTTACTAAAATCTTGAACCTGTAAACTACTAGACCCGGCCATTGTTAAAGGTTTCGGACCACTACACGTTACATATCCAGACCGTAACTGCAATTCATACTTTGTTAATATTATAATTATGAGACATCGCCAACCAGACCGTTCACAGTAACCGACCAAGCATAACTTGCAAAATTACTAACTTCCGTTGTAGTGTGTCGCGTTTATTTCTCATGACTGCGCTTTTAAACACAAAATGAACGGTTTTAACATTTTTGCTATACAGAAAATGATATAACTCATATGTTTATGGGAATATCTAGTTTAGTCTATGACAGCTGTCACTGCCACTTTTCCCGCTTGTAAAAGATGTCGACATGCGTGCGTGTGTCTTGTGTGATTCCTACAAGTAATTGAATAATAAACAAATTACAACAGTTAAATACTTTCTTCATTTACATCACCAATGGCCAGCGATCACACAAACATGGTGTCAGGTGCGTTCAGCCCACCACTCCGTGCGATGGAATTTGATGGCAACCTAGTTGAAAACTTTAACCCTGCAGTGGTCGCGCGGATTACAGGCGTAATCCAAGCATATGAAACGGCTAATATCTTTAAAACTAATGGCCCGAAGTTTTTGCGTTTCCTGGTACTTTAAGCTGGATAACTGACGAATGCGCTCAGTGCTGCGCGAGCCCCAATCGCATGCGGTTTTCTCACTGCAGGTCCGCAAAGTTGGTGGATTACATCTGTATGCCGCGCGACCAATTACGTAAGTATTTTTTACTTAACTTTTTTGTTTACTTTTATTATTTTTTTATTTTTTATTAGTTATAACACATAACAATTCATTCTTTTTGCTTTGGAATGTGTCAGCAATTATTTTTTTAGGAATACAATGAATAGTCGGGAACAAAATCAAACACTGAGGTGGCTGGCTGAAGATAATGATCAAAACGATGTCGTCGATGCTCAATCAAGTTCTGACGCTGAAGAAGAATTTCTTGAGGAGCAGAATCATCAGTTAATGACTTTCTTGGTCTTTCTCAACAAGAAAACCAACCAGCACCGTCGACATCGACGCAAAGATCATTCATCGGTCGTTGCTATAATTGCGGAAGAGCAAGAAATAAAAGCACTAGAAAAGTGTGTAACGTGTGCTCAAAATTCATTTGTGGTGACCATTCCAAGATTGTGTGTCTGAAATGTCTCGAAAACACTAATTATAATCTAATTTTCCTTAATGTTTTTTTTATGATCTCAATTAATGTGAAAGATGTGATTTTTAGCGCCAAAATAGAGGTTTTAATACTTTTTGTCGTTAATTGTAACACAGAGGTTGTGCTTTAATTTTATTGATTTTTTCTAATCAAAATATCCCTATTTGTAAGATTTTTAAGGTAAATAAAAACAATTTAAGCACGGGTGGCTTTTTATCTCAATTTAAAATTGGCATACATATGTAATCCGCGTGACCATTTACGCAACTTTTCGAGGCGCGACCACTGTAGGGTTAAATCCTACAAACAACGGCTTGAGATATACCTATCGGCAACGGGATTGGACGAAGCTAAGGACAAAAGAAAGATAAGTATTCTACTTAATTACATCGGTGAGCAGGGCATACGCATTTACAACTCTTTCAACTGCAACGGCGAAGAAACTTTAACACAAGTTATTGAAAAATTTCAAAAATATTTCGCACCACGAAGAAGCCTGACCATCCAAAGAAATGAGTTTTTCACCTTGGCACAGGGAGACACGAGGCTGGAGGAATTTTTCCAAAAGGTCATTAACCTGGGAAACAACTGCGAATTTGGAGAGCTGAGAGAGAGCTTAACGACCTCGAAAATAATAGCTGGACTCGACGCAAAATACAATGGACTAAAAACCAAACTCATGTCAGAAGATGATTGTAAGCTGTCCTTGGAATATGTCATGAAATACCTACTCAGTGCCGAGGCTTCCAATAGATACATACAAGAAAAATTTGAGCAGCAGAACAACGAGACAAATCATAATGAAGTACTGTTCCTGAACAAAAAGAGCTACACCAAGCCGATAAAAAACTGTCGGAACTGTAACTCGACTCACAATGTCAATCAATGTCCAGCCTTTGGAAAAACGTGTTACAAGCAGTTACAGTATTAACCAAAATAGGAACACAAGTTGTGATCTCATCAATGATAATGTACCAGATATTTCAACGATAGAAAGTAATAGGACACGTTCTGTTGAACCTGATGTTTTGCCAGTTGAGAGTAGTAGTGAACATGATGCGAGTACCAATGAATTCCATGATGAACCTGTTAATTGTCCTCAAACAACTGAGCAACCATCAGCAAACAAATCTGTAAATATTGATGTTAACCTGCCTACTCCCAGCTTGCGCAGAAGGTGCGAGGACATCAATACTTTACCGGATAATGGGAATGTTAATGATATCACTAAGTCAACGCGCAGTGGACGCCGCGTTAGGAAACCAAATAGATATAAAGACTTTGTGGATAGTTCAGATTTAGAACGATTATAATATAATTTATGAAAATAAGGTACTGTCATAACTTAACACTTAATTTGTAAAAGGGGGGGATGTTTATGGGAATATCTAGTTTAGTCTATGACAGCTGTCACTGCCACTTTTCCCGCTTGTAAAAGATGTCGACATGCGTGCGTGTGTCTTGTGTGATTCCTACAAGTAATTGAATAATAAACAAATTACAACAGTTAAATACTTTCTTCATTTACATCACCAATGGCCAGCGATCACACAAACATCATAGTTTAACCGTAGTCAATGAAAAATGTAAATAAGTGTGAACATGGTTCATGGTTTGGGTAGGTGTAGTGGTCCGGATCTTTCAAAATACATCTTATATACATAATAAATATATTGGGGGCCGCAGAAATCGTATTTTAGTCGAGTACACAGCGTAGCAGCTATCTCAGTCATAAGGTATATCTCTTAAGTATCGAAATATACAATGGATAGCCGCAAGATATTGAAGTGTTCTTAGTGTTATATCTGCTCATAGAACAGGAGACAATTAGGTTCAAGATTTTCACATTACAATCTTTTATAATAAGTAGGTTTTCCATAATTTATAAGGAACCCTTCCAAATAAAACTTCTTACATGTAAACCTAAAACAGTACATAGAAAACAACGAACAATTAATGATTACAACAAATTAATAAAATTAGCATTTCATTCATAATCATATTATTGAGGCATATTATTAATTTTTTTGTACTATAAAGTGATAAAAAGCAATAAAATCCAGGCGGGTTAAATAGCGTTGCTCATTAGCAATTAAAAGTTATGGAAACAATCATGGTGCTAAAATGTATCAAACGCCGCAGTCTAATCGAAATAAACATTCATAATTTTTAAGTATTATGCACTTCCTCAATTTTTTTTTATTTTTCAACACTTGCAACACATAACAGCTACTTAATTTTACGATTAAATAAGTACCCAAACCCATACAGTTCGTTTCTATAAAATTCTTGTAACATTAAAAATTTGAGTAGAAACTTTTTAGAAAATGAGAGATTAAAACATGAGTAGTATGAGCGATCAAAAAGTTATATTCAGGCTTAGAGAAACTGATTCGGGTGAATATTGTGGAAATATGACTAGCCATGATGCTTTATATTGTAGTGAGAAATACATTATGTTATTGTGAAAAAAGGGAAGATTTATATTACATTGTGGAACAAAACATACTCGATAAGTAATTGGTTTGCAAAAAAAGGCAAAAGGTTTTGTAACCAAAATACGATAGTGATTTCTTTCATAAAGTATAACAGTTGTACCATAAAATTTTCTGTAACTTTTGATCTGACAACATTAAAAAATATATATAATATTGAACCTCTACGGGTTTAATGAGGTGGTATATTAGTAGTGATTAGCAGTTATCTTATTTTATAAACTTTGAAATGCCTATAGGATTGTTCAAAGGTACATCATAATAATCTTTCTTTTAATAATAAATTGTGATAGAAAACGTACAAATCTGCCATCTTTTGACAGGATTAGACCAAGACTAGGGCCATAAAGCTGTCTCCGACGTATGCTTTACCTTATACACTACAGAAAAACACATAACATTTCGCTACACATTTTTCTTGTCAAAATTTTGTTTTAAATCAATAATTGACATTGTAAAATGTAGGAAATACAAATTATAAAGGCCGGTCTGTACTGAAGTGATCTTTTATTTGTAGAAGGGCCAGTATCAGTCGCCTTCGTGATCTGGAGCAAACAGGCTCAATGAGTTCTATGCACCGCATAAACATTCCGTGGCGCCACACTGTCAGTGGCGCCCTTCGGATCTAATATATAACTAAAACTTGTTAATAGATGACGCCCCGCTGTCGGTGGTGCATATTGCATTAAGAATTGATTACTCTAAAATAGTTTTAAGCTATGCCACTAGATGGCTTGTGTTAACAGACATCAACGGTTTACTTTGTTTGATAAGAAACAAGACATTTCTACCACGCGCCAGTGGCGGGGAGTAAAACGGGTGCTCTTCGTCTGAAAGTTAAAAATACCTGCGGAAGTTTTTATGTGTTGTGTAGTGTGTAAGGCATAACACGCAGGAGACACGATTTAATACAGTCGTTACATCCCATTCCAAAGGAATTCATACCAAGGTTTGATTCTTACATTGAGTTATTATGTACTACGTATCAGAGATGACACCGCGGCAGTACATTGCGATGTTCCATTTTATCGTGGCACGTGTGCCTCTCTTTTCTCAGTCACTCGCAAGAAAAATAAACCTTATTCGCATAAATATGCCCGGTTCGACTCGTATTTGACACTCCAACATATTTATGTAGATATAACAAAACACTTGGTCTACTCTACAGCTACACTACACAGCGAGCTTCTAGGGAGTAGGCAAGTAAAGTTCAGTAAGGTAACTCAATTGGAATTGAACATTACGGCAAAGTGTAGCGCCATCTCCAATACGGAGCACATAGTAACTCAATTGATTTTTAACATCCCTCGCTAACTTAATATGCCATCATTCAGTCTTTCATTTCAATGGGGTAAAATGGCGAGTCTCTAAATAAAAAAAAGTGTATGTTCAGGATAACTTCAAAGATCAACTATTAGATTCTTAAGGAGTTATCTATCTATCTCCCTTGGTGAAAATATATCTGAGCAGAGACCCGATACTATCTTCGTGTCCGTCTTTCTCGATAGAATAATCACCAGAGTGACAGTTACATAGTAACACACGCGTCGAAGTAGGACCCCAGAAATTTTAGCGCGTATTTTGAAGTACAGTAACAATCAATGCCAAATTAGGAAACTAAGTGAAAACTGACGCATTTTTTCGATTACTATTACTACTTTCGGATACTACTAGAGCCACTGATTTGTTCAACATGATCGATAGTAAATAATTAAAGCTTTACAAAAGCAATAGATGGATGAAGTTAAGAATGATTTTAAATAACCCTTTGAACGACAGGGGTCGCACAGACAGCGCGCTTTCTACACTACGCTGTTTTTTACAATTCTCGAATTTTGGAACGTTATCAGGAATAACTTTAACATTAACTTTAGTAACCTAAATTCAGTGACTTATAGATACGACAATAACAAATGTTATTCCAAAAATCTTTTTAGATTTCCAGTAATTTAAAAATTAAGCTGTGCGCCTATAGGCGTGGTCTGGGCACTAATTTTTTTATAGCTTATCAAAGGGTTAATCATAGATTTTAGTCGACAAACAATTATAATTGCAACTCACTCACAAACATTTATTTATGAGCCATAAGTTTTAGGTCACAGAGTAGGATTTTATGTGGCAGCAAACTAGCAGTTCTGCTGATTTCAGTATAACATACATGGAAGCGAATGATTACTGCTTCAAAAGGTATGAAATGTAGTTTTTAGGTCAAAAACAATTATTCCGACTAGAATCATAAATGCCATTATCGGCCGTGAGAACATTTCAATTTATAACAAAGCAAAAAATGCGTATTATTTATAGTAGCATTAAAACTGTCGGTGATTGCAGCAGTATATTTTATGTGACACAAGTGCGATGGACATATCTAGCTCTTTCAAGAAATTAAGTTCGAAAACAGCCGGCGTATTTTCTGAGCCAAAACCGACATCATCCGTTAAACATTATTAGTTTATAATGACTATAATTCAATATTAAGTAGTAGGCCAAACTCCTACTACTGGGGCTGTCTGTTTGTCTGACAATATCCAAATTGATTGGCCTTGGTATACTAACCAACTTTAAAACTCTCGACAACAAATTCTTCTATTTACGATTTTAGCGTCAGCTTTCGCTTTTCAGCCATTCACGCGAAACTGCCCATACTGTGGTAAAACCCCTCTGGCCATAAATGAAGTAAGTGAGTCGAGTTCCCATACTTCAAGGACGGGTAGTGAGACAAGCTGGAGTCAGCCACTACACGGCTGTTTATGAGCGCGTTACACGTAAACTGGGTGTATGTTTCTCTCTATCTAAGATCAAAGAGAAAATGAGACGGCACTTTGTTGTTGTTTTGAGAATGTTCTTCTGGAACTTTTACCAGTTAACTAGCCTGCATAAATAATGTATGAACATTGCTATGCCGATCTTTATAGAGTGTAAGAGAAAATAGGCTAGATTTCAGAAGAGTATATATAATAAGAAGGATTTCGTAGTTCAAAATCCTAAGTGCTAAAGCAACTTTGCGTTTAGGCGACGCTTTTGCTATTTGCGAACACGACCAACGTTCTTTGATCTAGTTAATTAACTGTAGACAATTTCTCTCTTTAACACTAAAGAGAACATAAAACAGCATTTGTAATCCCACTTCTGAGCGTTCATAAACATCCGTATATACATGTGTGAGTGGGTCGCGGGTCGCGGCCGCGGATCACTTGGTTTTACGGTCCTCGTCGCCGGCCGCGCCGCTCGACGTGTCCGTCTCCTCGGCTTCCTCGTCGGAGTAATTCGTGGGTTCTTCGCCAGGCTTCAGTAGTCTGCCGACTAGGTCGTACTTCTCTGGAATAGAATGCGGGTGACTTTTAGTATTTTTTTTATGTAACTTGAGTGACGAGACGAGCTAATCGCTCGCCTGACGTTAAACGTCACGTTTGCCCATAACAGGTCTGTGCTATCCAGAATTTTGAACTCGCAGATTTCAAAACCCTGTGGGGCACAGCACTGCGCTCGTTACCCTGAGATATAAGTTGTTTTCTCCCATTTGCCCTGTAATTTCACTATGGTATTTCAGTATGGGTTATAATAATGGGGAACAGAATCTGATCTCCAGATTTCAGTTTCCCTGTTCACTGGTAAGCGGACACTAAAGCATAGTGATAGTAATATAGCCTAGTAACATGGTATATCGACGATCGAAATTACTCTTTTCCTTCTGCGCAGGAAGTCCGGGTTCGATTCTCGAGAAATATCTCATCTGGGTCTGGGTATAACATGTAAGTATATTTATTACATGTGTTATTTGGCACAGACAAGGAAAACTAGAAGGAAACTAAGCGTGTGATTATTATTTATCTACTTAATTAAATTAGGATAACGAAAAAGCCGACTGCAAAATTTTGATTTTGACACTTTGGATGCAATAACAAATGCTACGATACCTCGCAATCATAAACTGGTCAACCCGTTTGAGCGATCAGAGATCATAAGTACAAACAAACATAAAAAGATATGACTGACCAGCCGAAAAAAAATCTTTGGGCATTTTCTTTGTTCCGACTGTGATCAAACAAGACATTGAATTCGCCGAGATTTCCAGAAATTAATTTAATCGACATGAGTCATATCTATAATACAAAGTCATACAAAGATGTTTGTTGTTTGATTGTAGCTTTGGCAAACAAAATCAGTACAACAACATTGAAAACAAAATATGTGATTTTATTACATTTTATAATCAACACAAACGGATATGCAAACTACAACATTCAATAAGAGTTGAATTAATTTTACTAGTTACCCACGACGGAACGGAAAAGCTGGCAGAAGGCTGTTTGTTTGTTTGTGTGTGCGCTTGAATGTTATTCCTATAAATGTACACAGCACATGGTAAGGAGCACGATGAATTCATCCAATCAAACACACGAGGGAGACATTAGACTAAGGCTTTATTATATTCAGAACTAAGAACAGACGAGGCGAGCAGAGGTGCAGAGGTAAGCGTTAGGTGTCTTCTAAGCCTGCGTGCGTCATCTAAGACCACATCGTCGCCTAACAAGAAACTAGATTACTCGCGATAAAAAACGTCTACCCAGGGGTTTCCCATTCTATTAATAAAGCTTGCTATACTACCTTAGGGTTTCCTTTACGCAGGGTTAGCTATCGCTCGTCAAACTCCGTCACCGTGTGACTCGCGCTGTGTCTGGCCTTGTTTCATATTTCAGTATTTCAACGTAGGTATCTCTAAAGGGTTGATTACACGTAACGAGTAGGCTCGTTTCCACTAGTACACCCATTTAGTGCAACCGTTGAACTAATGGGATTTTTTTGTTAGTCAGTAGTTCAATATATATTACTACTAGCTGACCCGTGCCCACTTCGTTGGGCATAATGTTAATTAAACCCGAAGCCATCGCGCGCCGTCCGGACCGTTTTTTCTCCGATTCACTTTGCAAAACGGACTACCACGTAAAAGCCTTTTTATTTTTCGGTTTTTTATATAACCTATGACACTCAGCAATAATGTGGCTTTCTATTGGTGAAAGAATTTTTAAAATCGGTTCAGTAGATCCCGAGATTACCCCTTACAATTTAACAAATATACAAACACACAAACTTTACTTCTTTATAATATTAGTATAGAAGTATAGATATATTATATATTATATGTGTATAGTAATGTATAGTAATATATAGTAATATATATTGAACTACTAGTAGTAGTATACTGTGACGAGACATTCACTAGAACCATCGTGTTTGCCATTTATTGTCTCGCCACTGTTCTCGTTACGTGTAACCAACCCATAAGTTTCGATCATCCCATTACTACGTCATCACATCCCTCACAAGTATGTGAAACAAAATATATCGATTATGAAAAGTAGAAGATATCGATAACAGCTATCATCCAATTTGCGGATGGGTGTGTGACCTGATACAACTAGTGAGAACGATGTTTTCAGATAAATTGGTGTATTTCTCTAAATAACTATTGAAGATTAGCCTTATCTCTGCAATATGCAGATAAATGCATGAGTTTTACGCAGTATTTTAAAAATTGCACATTTGGGGCTTGGTCAAAGTATTGTACAATATATATGACATTGCTAGACTGACTGGGTAAGTTTTCAAAGTTGCGTAGAGAGGCATGCTGGGCAGTACAAATGAAAGCTAGAAATTCCAAAGTGAACAAATCCCATTAATAAATAGAAATGCATGTCTTCTATGCCCACGAATCGCCCGATTGAGTTGAAGCTTTGTATTTGATATTTGCGAGGCAGAAGGCCTCGAGCCCTACTGCAAGGTCGAAAGCCAAGCCCCATTACTACGCGTCTATAGGCGCGGGTATTAGCTATAGTTCATTATACATTAGGCTCGCTACGTTCCGCCGCACTTTTGGCTTTCGTCGCGTCGTTCCTGTTACGCGCATCGGTAATCTTAATTGAAAAATGTTTCTTTATATTTTCAACAGAAGAGGTCTATTCATATTTATATCGAGTCACTTTTCACACAAAATCAGTTCAGCTGTTTGGAAGATACCATACACACTTATAACACGCTCTTTTTACGTCGGAGGTTGCGGTTGCCCCCGCTTCTCCACTTGCTCTGATAGACTGATAGTGTGGAGGTTCCCCCGCCCCTCCATTGATCATCACAACTTCACAACTAAGTCCCCATCTGTATCTAAGCACTGGCGGACTAAGACTTTTTGAGGCCCGGGGCGGTCTTTAATTTTAGGGCCCCCTGGCGCCCGCCCTCCAGATTTACTGAATTAAACAAATGCAGATAGAAACTAAAATTTTAATCAATATTTTTAACATTACAGCTTTCAAATAAAAAACAAGCAACCACACTACAAGTAATTAAAATTAATTACAAACATTTCAAATTGTGTTTTCTAGCTTTTAATGCACTAAATTTATTAATAACGTCATCAAAATCCAAAACCGATGCTGCTTTTCTTTCAATCGACAAAATAGCCAAGCTAGCAAGTCGTTCTTCAGTCATGGTCGATCGTAGATAATTCTTGATAAGTTTAAGTTTTGAAAAACTTCTTTCGCACGACGCTACTGATACACTAATTGTTAGGAAATACTGAAGTATCAGACATATTATGTTGGGTAGGGATTCGGTGAAGTCCCATCTAATAATAAATTCAAACATTTTTTTAGCACTCCATGAAGCAGCTTCCTCCGTTGCAGTATTAGTTGCGCTTACATGTCTTCGCAATCTGTAAACTTCTTTGCATAATTTTTCCTTGTCAAAATCACCATAGACTAGGTTGAGCTTTTCCACTGCCTGCTCAAGTTCATTTTCTACAGAGCCTTTTATCAGGAATTTTGGTTGTACAATATGGAAGGTGCTAGAAATGTTTTCCCTAGCAGTGAGTCTTGTAGCCAATTCTTGACTCAATCTATCCAAGCACTCGAACATAGATCTGCGAACTTCTTCTTGCAAAGTCAATCTGGCATCTGAAGATGTTTCTCCAGGTTGATTCTTTTTTACTTTTCGTCGGCCTCGTCTCTCAATATCTATGCCCATTTCTCTACATTTGTGCGTGCCAAATTGTATAGCCTTAGTGACGAGCGTATTTCTTTCCTCGACAAGAAACAATTGCAGTTCCTTCATTTTTATCAAACCCATGTCAAGTGTGATTTCAGGTGTTTGTAAATATTTTTGGGTGAGATTTACTTCTTCCAAAATCATATTCCAGAACTCCAAGTAGCTTAAGAATGTGAAGTCACATATTGCAGGAAGTAGTACGCTTGCTGCAGACCTAGTATCTAAATTTTCTTTCGAAGGATCACACATTTCTTCCAATGTAAGGACCAGTTGTTCTACATTTTGTCTGACAGCTTTAACGGAATCATGATGAGCACTCCAGCGTGTATCACACAGTCTTTTCAAAGTTTTCCCAACCTTTTGTATTAGTGTTTCCCATCTGTGGGTCGAAGCGGAAAAGAATGAATATATTTTTTGTAAGGTGCCAGAACAGGTTACACTTGAAGGAATGCATGCAAAGGAATGTATACCACAAAGATTTAATGAGTGATTTGCACAAGGGCTAAATAATGCTTTAGGGTTAATATCCCGGATTTTCTTTTGAACTCCTCCATGAACACCAGACATTGAGGCGGCATTATCGTAGCCTTGAGCTCTACAAAGTTGAATGTCTAATCCATCTTTTTCTAGCTGTTTTAAAATATCATTTGCCATATCACTTGCCGTCTTTCCTGACATAGAAAAGAAACCTAAGAAGGACTCCCGAACTTCCACAGCTCCTTCCTCTATATAGACATATCTTATTATTTCACTCATTTGGTCGGTATGGCTCTCGTCTGGAGTACTGTCAAACATGATTTGTTTTCTGATGAAGGATCTTCTCTATGGCCTCTGAAAGCAAGATTCTGCTGAGCTAAAAATAATGTAATATCCAAAAGTCGACGTAATATGTTTCGCCATTTTTTAGCCTATGCGTTATGAACTTAGATGAATTAGGTACCTACACCGTTTACTTATTATGGTAAATGATCGGAAGAATGGTTTAATTACAGCAGATTATGTTAAAATAACATTGTCTGAGTAGACAAGGATTTTTTTTTTTTAAATATGCCAATCCGAGGCCCCTCAGTTGTGGGGCCCGGGGCGGACCGCCCCCACCGCCCCCCTGTTAGTCCGCCAGTGTATCTAAGCCCACGAATTTGTGCACCTGTGTCTACTGATATCCACCATAGACATCAGTGACTCATCACTGATTATACCTTAATACGAGTACTATTGTTTACGTGGTAATTATAACAAATGAGATAATGAACTCCGCCTTGTATACTTGTACTGTCTACGTAATGTCGGATGCTCCCATACATTCCACATCCACATAACACTGACGGAACGTACTAGTTGGTTCAAATTAGTTTTTGTTGTTCAACGAAGTCTGTATGCCCTATGGCACAAATCTACGACTGTTTATGAATTAAAAGCTTTTATTTACAAGATTTTATTTTGCATGCACCTAAATTTAACAGCTTTAATATTGTTGCCTTTCTTTTATTACATATTAAAAAAAAAAAAAGAGACGCATATAATTTTAATTCTGTCAGATTACAAAATGTTACAATTAATCGACACTGCGACTCCTCATAATGTGCACTACGTCCTCTGCATATTATGAGGGGTGCGACTAGTAAAGTAAAGTAAATAAAATAAACGTTTCACACTCATAGCCCCACTAGGAATAAATCCTGTGTCGGGGATGCCATGGAACACACACAAAGACAAGGACAACTAACACCCAGACCCAGAACAGATATTTAAATTCATCATTCAAAGTAGTAGTATATAGGTAAAAGGAAAGAAGGAGGATATACTTTTGCATCTATTTAGTGCTTGATGCAGTTGGATGATCTTTGGGCCAACTACCATCCACTGGATGCCAGATCGCACATCCTTGCAAACCAAAGAAGAGATGGCGGGACGATCTCGACAAGCATCGAAAGGACTGGCCAATTATAGACCAAGGCAGAGACAAATGGTAATAGGGGTAGAGAAGTAGGCCTTTGCCCAACATTGGGACATGACATGACAACTGGAATGGAACAGACTGCCAGCTTCCTTGTTTCCTGAGAGATATAATCTTGGGCTTTTCAAGGTCAGAGTGAATAGGTATCTTCTAGGTCTGTGTGCATCATCTTCGACCACATCGTCGCTTACCATCAGGTGAGTTTATGGTCAAACGCGGACTTATGCTAGTTAAAAAAAACTATGTATTTCTTTAGCGTTAAGTATGATGTGTCGAACGCAATTGCTCGAACAAAGTTGCTATGCACGAAAGCATGGCAAGGCCGCCAATCTTCAAACTCAAAAAATAAGTGGCTTTTCATATGCTTTAATAGACAGAAAAATAATTAACGAATCGCCGGTATGACATCATACTGGCTAATATAATCTATTCCTGGCGGTGGGCGCCGGCCGGCCGCTTTTACATTACGTCTAAATAATTCAATTGGAATGTTTTATTGATTAAAATAATATTATCATATTCAAATTAAAAGTGTTGAGTAAATTCTATGCTAGACTTTAGCTGTGTAGTGGTTTTACTCACGCTGTTCTAGCGATCTAGGTATCCATAGATTAATAAATTTTTGGTATCTCATTTGCATTTTGGGGGATGAAATGTAACCAGCCCTCGAAGCCAAGTTGCAATTCTGTAATCAAAACACTATAGAAAATCTGTGGAAAAGCCATTTCTTTAATCTATTTATAGATTCTACATAATATATTCTATGACAGAAATGTTATTTCCCATACATTGCATTAGTTTTCTATAGTGTTTCGATTTTAGAATTGTAACTTGGCTAGGGGAGGGGGGCTTGTCCATGCTTGTAATGCATATTCGCTTCTTTGCCAATCAAGTTTGGTGCATAAGTGACATAAATACGGACTCTGTTATATTTTGGCATTTATAGTAAAGCAATAAGAGTGATACCAGCTGGCTCACAATTAAGTTTATAAGTAGGGAACGAAAATAAAATGCTAACATATGCAGAAATAATGTTTGTTTGTTAGCAGTAAGCTCAACTTCAGTTCGGATTGTGAAAATTCATTCACTGACACACCACACACCTGACAGACATGTGTTATTTACCACATGGGCTGACATGGGTCAAGGCTATAGTCAAGGCTATCTAGTTATTAAAGCTATCTATATTTAAACAGTTATCTGGAAAACATTGTTATTTTTATAATCGGCCCAAAAATTGTTTTATCTTGTTGTTTGTGAATCAGTGAACAATACTTGATTACTTGTGTATGTAGAATGTATCTGATAAGACATGTGCAATAATTACGTTTAATATTTGAATAAATTTCCTTAGGCAGCAGCTTGAATTAAGGCCAGGGGCCCTATTCTTGAGCGCTGAGATTATCTCCATCACTCTCACTCAGATGACATTTCTAATAAGAGTGACAGTGACCAGAGATAATATGCATAGTATAATGAGAGAAATTCAAGTGGTTTCTTTACCATTTTTTACCACGATTATTTAAATCATGGATTCTTTAACTGCGATCTTCTTTCTGGAATGCATATTACAGATTAAGCTAACAGTTGCAATGGATAACCCGAGCAGAGCAAATGGTAGTCTTGGCGTACCAATCCCAGAGAGATTTTTGGTTGGAAGTCTGTAGTAAAATGGCAAAAAAATTGTAGCCACTAAGACCGGCAAACGGACAAGAATGTTAAAAACTATTGGTTAAACAGTTTTGCTGCCGGATACACACTCCTTGTGTATTTCCTCTGTCACAAATGTGCAGGGTTTCACAAGGGCCTTTGCATAAAATAAGTAAGCCGCAGCAAATATGTTGAAAGGGAGTTTTAACTATTTTATTTTGGCTAAAGTTAGCATTTTAATCAACACATTATTCAATACAATACAAGTCCTCCTTATGTGTGTAAATGTTTCATTGTTTTCGAAAATCCAACCAAGTTTCATAGTAAATGTGATTCATTAATTAACAAGTGTTTGAATGGACCTTGAGACATGTTTTTGCAGTGCTATTTGACTTTACGAACTTTGAACCTTCACGGAATCTTTGTAATGTCACCAAATTTGAATACAATTTCTTTTGTGTGATTGTCTTTATGAAATTCAATTAAAATATAAGCCAAGCAAGCACTGAAAAGTAAATGAAGTGTTCATTTGCGGCAAAACTGAAGTCTGTTAGAAAAAGGTACAATGCATTGAAGTTAATAAATTGACAATGGAATAGTCATCATAAACATTAACCAATTCCTACCCACTGCTGAGTTAAGAAATCCTCTTCGATCATAAAATGATGAGTGAAAATAAAATAAAAAATTAATCGGGGCATATTTGTTCAAGTCTTAAAATGGAGGGTTGCAATATTGCAATGGAAGGCGCACTATTTTTTAGAGCAATTTATTGCAAATCAAGGAAACCTCCCATATTTACAACATTTTACTGGAATTAACCAGTCTGTGTGGTTTGGTCTAGTATGGTGACAGCAAATCCATAATGATTCTATTAAAACAAACAGAAACATATGGAAAAAAACATATGGATCTTGGTAATATAATATCACTGCAGAATAAACATTACTGAAGACCTTTTTGTGATAGATAAGTCGTTAACAGCAGGTTTATGTTTATAAAGACTTATGGGCATATTAACTGGAGCTGCAATATTAATTGACCCTTGTTAAAAAGCATTATTTTTACCTCTGAATTGTGCCTCCCACTCTTTGACTGACTCCATCTCCATCGAGTTGAGGTCACTAAGGTCATCATACTCTTTGTCCGATGACGTCACAGAGAAGGTGGCGAGACCTCGGGAAGCGTCCTTCCCGCCAAAGGCAGCATAAGGACCACCTGAAAATATAAAAACACCATATTGTATGGAATACTAATTTTTTTAGATGGGTATGTTTAGGTAGGTTATGTATATAGGTAGGTAAACTTAATAATGGCACAAAATTGTTCTGTAGTTGTACAAATACCCCAGGCTAAGCCTCCATAATTAAATTTGCATGTAAAACACGGTTTACATCAACATGCAGTGGGTGTGAGTCATTGTGTCAACTCTATTTATAAACAGCGCATGCTAATGCACTCACCGGGTCCGTAGAAGCGTTTGCCGCGGGTCACGTCGAATATCCACCCGTTTACCGCTACTAGGACGCGCTTGTCTTCTTGCATGCCATCGTAGTGCCGAAGCTCTGCCACTGTCATGTCTTTCCGCAGCCTCGGCAAATCAGGAATAGCAGTATCAACCGGCAGCGACGTAAATCGCTTTATTAATTTATACAATATAACTAAAACAACAGCGATCAACACCACGGGAGTTATGATCTCAAAAATTATTCTAGTCAATGGATCGCGGGGCTTGGGCAGTTCCACCTCGGGTGTTGGTGATTCCATGTTTGCGGCACTATGCAAACGAGCAGTCTGCAGCACGGGGATTTCGTAATGGTCTTAATTTTACAGATTTAGAGCCATTCGCCGATGAGAAATTATTGAAAAAATAATAAAATATTATCTGACGTCAACCAGCGTTGCTTCAATTCTTAGTAATGTTGCCAGAACCAGCAATTCAGAAAATGACAAATTTTGTATATACATCCCCATGTTTAAAATCCCATATTTTATCTATCTTCATGTGTTTTCCAAACGCATGGTAGGTATGTAATCTATGTATACTGTATAAAGTAGATAAGTAACGATGGTTAGGGACGATCCCATATTGAGCAACTGGTCTATCACTATTAGTATCATTAAAACGTCTAGTAAAAATAAAAACAAAAAAATAAAAAAGAAAGACTTACATCATGTTAAGTCAGTATACATATAGGTTCAAATAAAATAACAATTATAGTCTACGTACCTATAAAGAAATGTAGCTTTAGTAATTAGTAGTAGCATCCTAAAAATAAAAATGAAAGTGGAGGGACAGTGAAAGGTGATGAAAAGCGACAAATCGTCTCTTTAAAGCATGATCTGGTATCCCTGTTTACGACAAGTTTGACAACAAAAATATTATTTGACAACTTGACAAAGTCCCAGCAAAAAAAAAAAAACAAACTTGACGGCGCTTGGACATAATTCGATAATGTTACTGTCAAAATTAGAGAGTTGGCTGTCTCTGGCCACTCTAGCGAAGCGCCGTTGGCTATGGAAGCGGGGCGGCCACATTGTAACAAGGATGGTTACAAGAAGGACGTCAGCGCAGCGTACAATAGCGGCGAATCGCTTACTTATTAATAAAAGTTGATCTCAGTTACATTAATTACTCATGTCTTTTGATGAAGGGCCTCCTGTGTCGACATCAGAAGTGGGATGAGCCCGTTGCGCCGCAATAAAACATCCAGGATTCATTGAACGATTTGTGCCGAATTGTTTTGCATAGTGTGAAAGCATTTGCATCGTGTGCATCGAGATTTTGCCTCAAAACTGCAAATACCGCAATACGACCGATCGGATTTGGTCATGTGGATGCCGGATCTGACAAATGTCTACGAGACGACGACGAGAAAATAATATTGCCACAGAGAAGACATCGAAATAAATGTCGGAATATAGCAATGATTTGCATGTGGAAAGTCATGACAACTTCCAACAGCCGTGTCTAGGTGGACATGAAGGAGCAGTGCAGCGGCTATTGCATAGAGTAGTACTGGGCTATTGAAAGGTTCACGTTGTGGACTTAGACTAACCCAGTGTTCACATTCACAACCTGAAGCCAGGCAGCTATCGTACCAGGGCCGTAAAATTATCGTTTATGGAATAATATGGATTAAAATTATCGTATCCATCAGGAAAATAGCTAATTACATTAAAAATCATATGAAACGTGACAATAGTTGCAAATGCTTTATATATCGATATCGATCGCTGATTGGAAGACAGTGGCAACCAATGAAAGGATTGCACCATGAAGCAGCAGCATGTGTTCCTAATGTGTTCCTAAGAAAGAAATGAGCCAATAGATGGTGCTGACAGTAAAAAAAAAACAACTATAATTGTTATTGGGCTATCGACTATCGGTGTAATTATCAAATTTTACATCATAATGAAAATTATCGTATAATCTGCGTACGATAGTCGTGTACCATCGTACATAGTACATAGTTATGAAATGATCGTACATGTACAATAATTATCCTCCTCCTGGACCCTCGTGTAGCTTGACCACATTATCTGGTGAGCTCGTTTCTTTACTTTTTAATAAATTGTTAAATTGATGGGATATTCTTACTATGGGATTAAAAATTATTCTTATAAACTTGAAGCTCAAAGAGTGGTAACTTTGGCTCTACGATGACTGAATTTAATATTGAAAGAAATATGCTACAATAGGTCAGGGGAATCTATTAAAGAAATAACAATTTTGTACAAGTATACCAGGTCCAGATATTGTCTGTGCACTTGATAATGTGGAGACCAAATCACACTGCCATATTCCTAAACACTTCTCATAAGCAAGTAGTATAGGTATAAGAGACTGTTAGGCTTTTTGAAACCTTTTGTGGGTCTTAATACAAAACCAAGAAGCTTTGTTATTGATATGAACATTGTGTGGCCTGAAAGTTAACTTATCATTGAAAAGAATGCCAAGATCTTTAGCAATGTAGGAGCGTGTCAAGATGTGTCTGTTAATCATACAATCATTGATTTATTTAATTTCGCTTATTAGTGAATGATAAAAGGAAACATTTACTAATGTTTAGATGCATGTAATTACCCGCACACCACTCTGAGACTACATCTAGGTCTTTTTGTAATTTTTGGCAGTCATTAAGATAAATTCTCATATTACCTAAGGAATCCGGGAGTGGTTGTCTGCTCTTAGCTAATGTGTGACCTGATTTATTATTTTAATTTATTTTGAGATATGATTTTGACTGATTAGACTTGTAAGACAATATTGGATGTATCCTGAGATTTTATTTTGCAGTTATCAGACTCAAAAGTATGTGTCAATGAGAAACAAGTATCTGTAGAAAAGTCTACCAGGTGTATTTTGTTTTTGCAGTTTGAATGGAAGATGAACACTGAAGAAATGTTAATGCAAGGAATACAAAAGGATCAGAATGATGAATGATGTTTGATGAAGTTACATGCTGACGCAGATATTCACTGTCAGGAAGAACTATAGTAAATCTGAGGTCAAGCAACTGCACAATGCTGGGACCGCCCTTCCAGGGGTACTCTAAGGACATTGTCCGGTGAACCAGTATCCTTTTATTTTAATTTCATTGTGAATTGCCGGTCCTTATTTAAAAGAAAAGTTATGTGTTACATTCAGGGTTGGGCAGTATTTCAATTACTTCATTAAAATGTAATTTGTAATTTCAAATACCTGACGCTGAGGTATTTTGTAATTAGTATTTCAAATACTTGAAACTTCAAAATACATTTAACGTTTTTTGAGAACAGAGACAGTAATCAATCACAGACATCTAAAATGGAGTTAGAGTTGGTCAGCTTCCTAAATGATAAAAGCAAAGAGCTTTCAATTCAATTCTATTCAAATATAAAAAATGTGTTCATACAATTTAACACAAGTTTATGCTTATCAGGACCTGTAGAAAGATTGTTTTCTTTAGCAGGTTTTATTCACTCTCTAACAAGAGGCTGTTTATCTGGCAGTACATATAAAAATGTAGTGTTCATGAAAGGATAAAAATCTATAATAGTATTCTACTTTTCAGGCTGGTCTAGATTACTTATTTTGTCATTTGTATTTCAATTAAAGCAAAGCATGTATTTTGCCCTGCCCTTGTTACATTTGAGGGTGCTGTGTGTGAGAGTCTTGTTTAGTGGATTAAGTGGCTTACTTGTAATGACGGCTAACTACTTCAGCTATCAGGAGGCTGTGACGGCACTAAAACATGATGATTCTAGGACTATTAGTACTGACCGTTATCCTGAGACACATTACAAACAAAAGAACAAAAAAAAAAAAACCAATCAACTATCAGGGTTTAAGGGTTTGCATTATCTGTTCAAATTTATTATTCGGATAACCGGATTTTGAATTGCAAGCCCTAGCTATCATACAAATGTCATGGTTTTGTGTTACATGTTTCTATGGTTTTAGGTTTACAATGTGCTGGGAGAAGGAAGAAGTCATAATTGGGAAATATCCCAGAATGAAGAAGCATAGCAAGCGTGGTATGGCTTTTCCGCTTGGCTCAGAATAAAGAGAAGTTTGCTAAGCTGACTGAAGTGGAGTAGCATGTGATGATGATGGTCATGGTTTGATGTCTTTTTATATTTGTCCCGTAATGTGTTTCTTGGGTTGTCGATCCTGGTCAAGGGGTGCTTCCGGGCCATACCCATGTGTGGTGGGTTGGTTGAAAGGGCGCACTCGCTTGGTCCAGATGAATGTCGAGCCTGGTCAAGGGGTGACATCCGGGCCATACCCATGTGTGGTGGGTTGGTTGAAAGGGCGCACTCGCTTGGTCCAGATGAAGGTCGAGCCTGGTCAAGGGGTGACATCCGGGCCATACCCATGTGTGGTGGGTTGGTTGAAAGGGCGCACTCGCTTGGTCCAGATGAATGTCGAGCCTGGTCAAGGGGTGACATCCGGGCCATACCCATGTGTGGTGGGTTGGTTGAAAGGGCGCACTCGCTTGGTCCAGATGAATGTCGAGCCTGGTCAAGGGGTGACATCCGGGCCATACCCATGTGTGGTGGGTTGGTTGAAAGGGCGCACTCGCTTGGTCCAGATGATTTCTGTGTTGACTGGTTGAGGGGACTGGGGTCTTAATTCAAATATTGTGTTGGAGTTGATAACCATAATCCACTCAGTGTTCAAGTTCTAGTCCGTGTTATGAGCAGGATGGACGAGCGGATATCCGACTGATTGAAAAATTGTTTGTTCCAGATTAACCTCAGATATCCATTAACCTCCGCGATGTAGAAAGCAAGGGGAAACTACTACATTATCAATCCCATGAGAGTTGTAATGATGAAGGCACAAATAGGCAGAACAAGTTTGCCTGGCAACCCGCGTAGCGACCGGCGCTCCGAGCTTTCCGGGGCTGGGAGTGGAAAATGGACTACTGGCCATGGAGATGCAGGCAACCAGGCATCCCATGGAAAGTATGCTACTGGAAAAAGCTTCAATTTACGAAAATACTATCGTTTCGGTACTTGGAACGTCAGAGGTCTTCTAGACGACAGGAAGCTTCCTATTTTGGAACGAGAACTTGAGCGATGCCAATTAACTAAATGGAGAAGCATTGCGAAACGTGCAGCAGCAATGGAATGGGGCGTCGACGACGGCGAAGAGCCTCCGTGTAACATTGCAACCACAACCACTCTGCCAAGAGTGAACGACTAAGAAGAAGAAGATCCATTAACCTCAGCAAATAACAATTAGCGCCCGAGGACGGGCGTATGTCAGTCCGGCCGTGACGGCGCTTGGACATAATTCGATAATGTTACTGTCAAAATTAGAGAGTTGGCTGTCTCTGGCCACTCTAGCGAAGCGCCGTTGGCTATGGAAGCGGGGCGGCCACATTGTAACAAGGATGGTTACAAGAAGGACGTCAGCGCAGCGTACAATAGCGGCGAATCGCTTACTTATTAATAAAAGTTGATCTCAGTTACATTAATTACTCATGTCTTTTGATGAAGGGCCTCCTGTGTCGACAAACTCAACATTTAGATGATATTTCAATGTCGTTTTGACATTGACATAAAACAGGTCGTTCAAGTACATGCGACAGCTCAGACCATAGATTTATTACCTAAAGATAGAGCCAAAGTGTAACCGCACATGCGACAGCTATATTCTTGAAATAATGCCAGGATAGGAATGCTTCCCCCATCTTAGAGGAAAAAATTTCATAAAATATTTCTAATCTATAAACTTCACAAAATAAAACATTGTTATACAGGGTTATAAGGAAAGGATATACAAGCCACAAATTGCTCATAGTGGTAGTAATTGTTATGGTTCTGTCTGTTAGTCTGAGCCTCAGACTAACAGACAGAACCTTATTAGCTACTTTGTAAAAAAGAGCAAGATGGCAAGTGCCAAAACACGGTTGAAAAAGAGAGACAGACCTTTCATTTTTGTCCCCGTCGCTGTAACCGTGCCAAGGTGGGCAAACCACAGATTAGGAATAATAGTTACTACGTGAGCCGTCTACGATTTGTAGCTGCCAGGTTGTGAATTATGTTTCCCTAGGATTGTACCCAATAAATTAATAAATAATTAATTTATTGGACTATTTCATATTTCCTGCTGACCCAAAACTAAGATAAGGTACATTATTTTCGCAATCGCAAAATTGCCTATTTAATAAAAGATGTTCATAATTATGAGTATATTAATATACTAGTAGTTATTTTCCTACTATTAGACTTTTTCCTACTATGAGCAATTTGCGGCTTGTATATCCTTTCCTTATAACCCTGTATAACAATGTTTTATTTTGTGAAGTATAAAGATTAGAAATATTTTATGAAATTTTTTCCTCTAAGATGGGGGAAGCATTCCTATCCTGGCATTATTTCAAGAATATAGCTGTCGCATGTGCGGTTACACTTTGGCTCTATCTTTAGGTAATAAATCTATGTGCGACAGCTATATTCTTGAAATGATGCCAGGATAGAAATGCTTCCCCCATTTTAGGGGAAAAAATTCATAAAATATTCCTAATCTTTATACTTCACAAAATAATACATTGCTATACAAGGTTATAAGGAAAACATTTAAGCCGCAAATCGCTCATAGTAGGAAAAGGTCTAACTGTAGGAAAATAACTACTAGTATACTAATCTACTCATAATTATGAACATGTTTTATTATAAGGCCAATCTTGCGATCGCGAAAATAATGTACCTAATCTTAGTTTTGAGTCAGCAGGAAATTATATGAAAAAATCCAATAAATATTTATTGGGTACAATCCTAGGCAAACATAATTCACAACCTGCCAGCACTAAATCGTAGAAGGTTCACGTTGTAACTATTATTCCTAATCTGTGGTTTGCCCACCTTGGCACGGTTACAGCGACGGGTACAAAACGTGAAAATAATGTCTGTCTCTCTTTTTCAACCGTGTTTGGCACTTTCCATCTTGCTCTTTTATACAAAGTAGCAATTATGGTTCTATCTGGTTAATCTGAGCTGTAGAATTAACCCAGGGCTGCCAGATTGAGGATTTTTCTCGCGATTTTTGAAAAAAATTTGTTTCTTGGGAAAATGACGCCGTTGTGGAAATGTTTGGAGAAAAAAATATTTGCTTGGAGAATTTCAGGAGTTTTATTTTTAAGGTATTTTCTCAAATATATTGTGCTCTAGACGTAGTATGGTCTATCTAACATTAATGAACCAAGATTTGTGTTCTATTCTAACGAGATTTTTGCCAAAAACTGTTTTTGATACGTTTAAACACGGCAGTGTTAAAAAATACTTATATTTTGATCAAAAATATGTGAAAAATGTCGTTATATATATATTTTTTTTTTATATCAATCTTACCACCTCAACACACCTACGGGCTGGAAAAATTATCTCTCCCCATGCGTGAGGAAACGAAGAAAATCAACGTTTTTTTTGTCAGTTTTTTAAAACTATATTAAGGATTTTACTTCGAAGTAAATAAAAAATAATAATTTAATAATAATATTAATTTATAATAATAATTTATAATAATATATAATTTTTAATATTATATTTATAAATAATTTATAATTTTTAATTTTTATTAATTTATTTTTTAATATTAATTTAACATAATATCATTTTGAGGAAAAATATATTCGTTATGGGGATTATTAAAAAAATTACCTGGCAGCTGTGTAGTGTCAGTTGTCATGTTCCGTCTGTCCGTCTCTAAGATTTGCTCGTTTCGTTAACATAGAATTAAAAAAAACACTCGTTGCTCGCTGATAACAAAGTGAATTAATTCATTTAGTATTTGTTGTTCTTTGCCAAAGAGTACAACAGGAAAACCCAAGCCGATAGTAAACTATTTTTTTAATTTCATGTTCACATCATTTAATTAGCATTATAATTTAGGTCGCTGACCGGCTCCTTTAAGCATTTTTTCCAAAGCACAAAAAAACTTAAAATTAGTTCAGAAAACTAGATATGAGAAAATCTGAATAGTATTCCACCTCACGATGAAGGACCCACGATCAGATCTGTGCTCTCGATATATACACATATTTATCGTTGTTAGTTGTTACTGGTAAGTGATATGTATTATCTGTCTCCTATAACTTTTAAAGAGCTTTACCCTTTAGTATTCAAGTTATAATTTTATGTGTAAATCTTTAGAACCTTTAAGCTCCAATTGTCATCTCCAGTTGGTGATGTACAAACCACTAGTGAAATACACCAACTAGAGTTGTAGGTATCTCAAGGTGTTGCCTATTACCCTACACAAACTGCATTTCTCTGGAAACAGCCAATTTCAAGTTAGGTTCATCCTTCACATTTAATTTATTACATGGTAACAATAAAAGTTTAGTTGGTTGTGTTTTGTGATGATTAAAACTTTTGTATTTTATAAAATATATTTTTATTTTATAGGGTAGTCTCAATAGCAACAGTTTTTGTGAACAAGAGTCTGCTGAGTGGAGCAAGTGTTGCTTTGGAAGCTCCATTATTCATCACATGGTTCCAATGTATAGTCTCCTTCACAATTTGCTGGCTGCTGAGTCGATCCAGTGGGATCCCTGGCATGTTTGTATTCCCCAATGGCAGCCCATGGTGTACTGATGTTGTTAAAAAGGTTTGTTTACTACTACTAATATGAAACAGCACAGCAACAGCTTATATTCAATTTTACCATCAACATCACTGAAGCTTATGAGTGTAGAACTTCATTAACCACACCACCTTTGCCACTGGAGCAGTTGTGCCAGCGGCCCAGAGCCTCGCTTCGCTATTTTAAGAAGCTGGGTTGGCTTGGATGATCGCTGGCAAGGGGGAAAACTCACAATGCATCCTTTGCGGGACGTCAGTGCGGGACTTATCGCTCCAATATTTAATAAGAATAAGAATCACTGGAGCATTTGTGCCAATGACCCAGAGCTTTGCTTCAGTATTTTAAGGAGCTGAGTTAGCTTGGGCAACTCCTAGCTAGGGGACAACACAGTGGGTCTCGCACTGGCATTCCAAAGGGAGTGCAATGTGCGTATAGTGCCTACTATCAAAGTGTTTTATGTCAATTATTCAATCTAAATTACCTTTATGATGCTCAGTAGCTTACAAGAAGTCATACATTCTTGGCCATTGTTGTAATTACATTTCTATGAAGTTAAGCTCTTAGTTTTGAAGTAGATTATCTACACTTTTAAAACATTCTTTTGAAAATCAAATCAGCAGTTTTAGAGATATCAATTGACAAATTTTATCACTTTATAATATTTCGATAGATTAATACAGATAGAAGATTATTATTTATTAGTCTGTGTGTATGTGTGAGAAGCCAAGTTTATCTTAATTAAAATATTATCAAAAAGTTAATTAAAATTACATAGGTATTTACATAAGAATGTATTTGTCAAATTCTTTCCTACATAATGTAAAATGTAATAACTGAATATTGATAAAAATAATAGTTATAATTGAACAATGCTGTTTGATAAAATGGAAGGTCGCAATGTATTATTATCTGATTACCTACATTCATAGTAGGTAACATTAGTTAGTGTGAGTTTTCCCAGAATTTGATGCATGAACAGATAGAGAAACATGTTTTTATGGTTTACACCAAAAATTACAAGCAAAATGAATTAAATTGATAATAATTATGTCATCCTAAATATTCTGTAAATATGGCAATCCAGTTTAGTCTCAGGCTCAGAGTTCGCATCCTCTGTTTTAGGAACTATGTCAGATTTCAGAATCTATTTGAAATCTCGATTAGATTTAGATAGTTAGTATCTTACGTTACTCTACCAAGTATCTGCATATTCAATATTGTCATCAGCCTATTTTATATTTATCTAGACATAGGCCTTTCCCAAAGAACGCCACATAGCATTATCTTTTGTCTTACGCTTCCATTTGCAGTCATTATACATCCTACTCTGCCTTTGCTGATTTGTGATCTTCACTCGAACCCATCTACATATGAAAACATGATTAATTCCAATAAATAGATAAAAATCATAAAATATTGCTAATGATACAATAATGAACTTGACACCTTTTGCATTTCAGGTGATTCCCCTATCTCTGATGTTCACACTGATGATAGCGACCAACAACCTATGCTTGAAGTATGTTGGAGTACCATTCTACTACGTGGGCAGGTCGCTCACCACCGTCTTCAATGTCGTGTTCAGCTGGGTGCTGCTCGGGCAGAACACGTCGTACCGCTGTATCATGTGTTGTGGCTTCATCATATTTGGATTCTACTTGGGAGTGGACCAGGAGAGTTTATTAGGTTCGTGTTTTTTTTTTTATGCCATAGGTGGCGAACAGGCAAATGGGCCGCCTGATGGTAAGGGATCACCGTCGCGTCGCCTATGGATACATATTGAATTGGCAGTTACTTTTTAGGGTTCCATAAATTGTATAAAAAGCCGCAGGCATGGCTAGCTAAATTAGGCATTATGGAGACGAGGATTTCAAATAGTATGTCAATATTTTATAAATAGTTTAAATTCGTGAATTTTTATGGGTTCTAATTTTTTGAACAAACTTTATTTTTCAGATTCATTCTCTCTAATTGGAACAATATATGGCGTTATTGGCTCTCTTATGCTCTCCCTTTACTCCATCTATACCAAGAAGGTTCTTCCTCACGTTAACCAAGAAGTCTGGCTTCTGTCTTATTACAATAACGCATACTCCATCTTCCTATTTCTACCGTTGATTATTATAAACGGAGAGATCAGCGTGTTGACGAGTTACACCAATTTTGCCAACGTGTACTTCTGGATACAGATGATCATCGGCGGTTTTTGTGGATTTGCCATTGGATATGTTACTTCACTTCAAATTAAGGTAATTCACCTGATAATCACCTCGCTTAGTCTATTTATGCAAGTTAATGAACGCGTAACCTGATAAGCTAAGTAAACGTGCCTTTTTTCCGAGGTAAATTGTGGTCGAAATTTTTTTTATTGTCAATTTTATCAACACTCATAGAGCTGTTTTGAGAATGCGATAACGAATAAACATACGTATGGTAAAGGAAAAACGTAGAATTTACGTAAATTAGTTAATTATAATATGCGCGCAAAATCGGTTCACGTCGGTTACGGTTGGAATATGGCGATCAGTGATTAAAACCATGAATTACACTAGTTATATAATTATTACATGAAACTATAGTGTATAATAATAGTACAATACAAATTCGAAAAACTGACGTCCGAGACTAAAACCCCTCGCTTTCGTCTCGATCGTCAAGACGAAAGCGAGGTCAAGATTATAACACCCTCTTTTATGAAGTTTAACTAATAAGAATAAAATTATATCGAACTAGTCGTCCTACTGTTTTATACGGATTATTTATTGAATCATTATTTTCTGGGATAAAAGTAGTAGGCAATGTGTTAATGCAAGGTCCATTCAAATCTATTCAGACGTTACTAAGATGACTGACAATAATCGTAACACACCCTACAAACTTTCACATTTAATATAATACATAGTACCTACATCTATACTAATATTATAAAGAAGTAAAGTTTGTGTGTTTGTATATTTGTTAAATTGTAAGGGGTAATCTCGGGATCTACTAAACCGATTTTAAAAATTCTTTCACCAATAGAAAGCCACATTATTGTTGAGTGTCATAGGTTATATAAAAAACCGAAAAATAAAAAGGCTTTTACGTGGTAGTCCGTTTTGCAAAGTGAATCGGAGAAAAAACGGTCCGGACGGCGCGCGATGGCTTCGGGTTTAATTAACATTATGCCCAACGAAGTGGGCACGGGTCAGCTAGTGTTATATAAAAATAGAAAAAGAAAGAATTTTCCACCCTAAACGTCCAAAACCTTCTCCATTTTATCGTTGGTAAACGATAACATATAAAATTGTTATGACGCTATTTCAGGTGACATCACCCCTGACGCACAACATCTCCGGCACAGCCAAAGCCTGCGCCCAAACAGTGCTGGCCACCCAGTGGTACAACGAGGCCAAGAGCGGCCTGTGGTGGACCTCCAACGGGATAGTGCTCGCGAGCAGCGCTCTCTACGCCAGGTTCAAGCAACAGGAAATGGAGGAGAACTCTCGGAGGCCAGTCCCCGAAGAAGAAAAGAGTTTGGTATAAGAAATCGTGATTTCTGAAAGACTGTTTTTACACATAGTATAGGAGTGATCACATAGTACGGAATAAAAATCCGGTACGGTATTTCGAATTGTATAGACTTTTTTAATCGGCGGAATATTGAATTGTATACATTTTTTTAAATCGGCGGCAGGTGTTTAAATTAGTGACTGTGAGAGTAAGAGACGACGGTATAATTCTGCGGTAGTTAGAGCGAGATAGTGAGACTTTGATTCCGTCGTAAGCGGTGGCTCTAACTTTTAACTTATGCTCCTGGAGGTGTCGAAATTTCCAGATGAGAGAGTGGAGAGTGGATAAAGTTTTGATTTTTCAAAGAACTGTAATAATAGTCGGTTTTAATACGTTTAACACTTTAACTGCTGTCAATAATCAAATGCGTTTGTGTATTAATGGGTTTTTAAAAGTAGTATTCAATTGTATTCCAAAGAAAAAAAATCCAGCTTCTTAGAGAAACTTATTTTTAGAGTCCGAATTTAGCTGTTTACATTTATGTATTTATTTTTAAAACATTACGTGTTCCTAAAACATACATATATTACAATTGTTATAGTAGAAAACTAATGTTAAGAACGAATTCGCGCAAAATAGAGAGGATTGGAAGGGGAAACTGAAAAAAAGCAGTTTTTAACCTAAAATTATATATAGGCGTTTTTAGTAGATTGTGTTATACTTACTAATTTTAAGTTTGTCATTTAATGAGCATAAAAATATAGATTTTGTTAATTTTATATTATCTTTATTAAATAAGTAGTAGTAGGTTAAATTAGTATTAATAGGAATATGTACTAAAATGTACTACCATTTTATATTTAAAAATACTAGAAATATGATAAATTAAGTTTGTGTTCGAAATTGCTTATTTAACATATTTTATTAGAATGTTGATGTTATGAGTATGAATAACGTTTCAAAACAGTTTTTGATGTTTGTAAGTGGTCAGACGAAATGAGGCCTGATGGGAATTAAACCGTTTATTTGTTGATTTTCAATCCGTGATCTTCATTTTAGGGCAATCAGCGTATTTTTAAGTGGACTTTTTTATATGTTTTAAAGACTTCCTGAACATGTTAGCAAGAACGAACGCGTTTATCTTTAAAATAAAATAACGGTAAAATAGTTAATTTGCTGTCAGGTCTCTCACTTGATTACCCACATTTATTAAAATGAGTTATTTAGTATTTTTTCGTAACATTTTGGATAATTTGCTTGTCACATGTTTATATTTCACGACTAAATGTAAATTATCAGATTCGTCAGGGTCTATGATGTGATCATATAATTCTACGCCATGTAATTTATTCCAATTCATTTTGAATGATGTTTTATTAAATGACACCCATTCAGTGTACCTGTATCTTTTTGTTCTAATACTGTATCCCATAACTTTGATGTCTTTCAAACGTGGTTTGTCTGAGTTTTTTTTAGGATGTACACTCGGTCTGGGATACTGGCTGATGGCAAACTGATTTTTAAGAACTTTATTCATCATCAGAGATACTAAACTTTTACCCTCAAAGCATAGTAACGTTTTGTCCGAATGGTTTCTACATTTGGGAATGTTTTGCGGTAGGTCAGCAAGGTCTACCAGTGTAGGGAATATGTCTATCAGCTCAACTGGGGTGTGTATTGCTCGAGGTTTTAAACCGGGCTTTATGAAAATTAGAGGCACTTTCAATGCTACGTCGAAATTGCTGTACTTCGCCCACAGTCCGTTTTCGCCGAGAGACCATCCTGAAATTTTAAGGAACCAGTTAATTGTTACATTTGATTCAAAGATTTAAATATAGTTACGGGTTGAATACACGTAACGAGTAAGAGTTTATCTATCTATATAACGAGTACAGTAGAGTGGCGAGACAGGAAACGGGGCATACTCAACCGAACAAAAAAATGGTTCTAGGTGGCTGGCTTGCCTTGTCAAAAAGTTTATAGAAATCGAGTAGGTACCTACTCGTACTTGGCCGAGAGCCCTGTCTCGCTAGTCGCCACTGTACTCGTTAATACGTGTACTGTGGCGATTGGTCAGAAGTTTTGTCAAGAACAAGGTAACTACTAACCATGGTCACTAGTCAGGACGACTATAGTTTTCCTCATGTCTACGTTGCTCATTAGTACTCCAATCAACGAGTCGACATACAAAGAGGCGGCATAGTAACTCTGCCTGATTTTCAAGGTCCATTTTCGAGGCATTGTTCCGAAAGGAAATGAAATGTTGAGTCTCTGGATGTCGTTTCGGCGTCGCACGTCGGTCCACGGCTGCCAGGCTACTAACGGTAGCTTGCTGGGTATGTCTGGATGTTTGGGAGACTTTACTTGGGTTAGGGGAACGGCGGCTGGAAAAAAAGTGGTGATAAGTGCGCTTCTGAAAAACTGAAAAAAGTTGTTTCAATTTGTGAACAAGAACATCGACGCGTCGTTACTTTTTTTTTGCTATTTTAAATATACAATGCTTTTGCTTTATTAGTGAAAATACTTACATAAAAATTCTTTTGGAAACTTAATAGGGATATGAGGTTTATGAAAGCCAACAGCAAGAAAGAATGGCTTGACGTTATCTTTTCTTTCTTTTAAGATTTTGATCGCGTTATCGAGACTCTGCAAGTCTGGCAACGTCTTCCCTGGTTGTTTGTGTACGGTCACGGGACAAACAAGGTTTCTCTGAAGCTTTTTGGTTTTACGATCTTTGCAAACTGGTGCGTCCTTGTATTTTTCGGTGGAGGGATGGTAAGGTCGGTGTGACCAACTATAGGGGTAGTCATCAGTAAAGTTGGAGCTTTTCCCAGGATGAAACACTTTCCCCACGGAAAAGGTATCGTAGCCATTTTCTTTGAAGAGCTGGGGTAAAGTGGTAAAGTTTCCGACAGCATCTCGCCAGTAGCTGTAGAAATCATACAATCGCAGAGAGTCTGGACGTCGACCGGTGAATAATGAGTTTCTGCTTGGAGCACAGAGTGCTTGCTAGAATCAAAAATAAAAGTAGGTAAGTAAAAGTTATTACTGAATTTGTACGAAAAAGCATCAGTATTTTAGACAAGCTGTGTAGTCTGTTTTCTTACTTACTTGTGAGAATGCGTTTTTAAAGTTAACGCCTTTGTAAGCCATTTCTTTGATGTTAGGAAAGTTAACATTTTCATTCGATAGGTGGCGTAAATCATCGATTATGATTAACAAAACATTATTCACACTTGCATATTTTGTTGCAGCAGTAAAATATATTTGTGTACAAATTAAAATAGCACTGTGTATTATCATTGTCGTTAGCCGTTCGTTACCTTTAAATTGATTTAACTTTCTAAACGAGAGACTTCAGTAAAACAGCTGTGCGTATTGATTAAATTTAATGAAAGCAGATTATAGCGAGTCCGTTAAATGTATTATATTTTAATTCATAATTTTAATATTTTAAAAGTAATATTATGAACGAATAATGCATATTGTGCTCTTTAGTAATCAGCAATTTTAAACTTTTAACTTAAAACTCAATATTTGAAAAAAAAATCTTTCCTCATTCTGCGTGTAACGAAACGTTCCTGAAAAAAGTGACATTTGAAGAATTGTGAATGTGTGAGTGCTACGTCACAAAGAATAAGCAAATGTTACATAAATTCAAATAGTTGCCTACACTAGTCATGGTACTATGCAACTAATAAAACATTATTATTTTTTAGACCGGACCACTTTGTAGGTACATATTAAATTAGTTTCTCTATGTTAGCGATAGGCAAAAGGTTTGTCACCTATGTTTAATTTCGAGATTTACAAATTTAACTTTATATTCATACTATTTTTCATAGGTACATTGCGAAACACATTATAAAATTAACGTTGCTAAGGGCACGGTGGACGCTGTAAAGACGTTTATCAGTTATCTCATTTAAAGCTATTAAAATAGTGTTAGGTACTTTAATGTAATTATTTTTATTTAGTTACTAAATTATTATTGACGTGATAACGTCTTATAATTCGATGGAGCCGGGTGCAAGTACGAAAAAAGTGTGACGTATGTGCCGTTACCTCGATGAGGCGTTACCTCGCTCTGAGTGAAATTGTGATTTCCAATATTCTATTTTTGAAAAATGAAACCATTCCATCAGTATTTTCTTATGACGTTGTCACGTTCAACGATCGTCAGTAAACCGACTTTACAGACAATTTTTTGTAGGTACCTACTCAGAAAATAAGGCGACTCTTGACGTTGTCCACATTTTATTACGATTTGAGCAACACACAGTATAGGTAGTTTTATCATCATTAAACTAGATTTAGATGTTGCTCTTTGTTCTCTTATATACGTTACAGTCAAAGTGGTTTTGTTTGTGATGGGATTGCGTACTACACTCACTTTGTGAAAAAAGTTTGCTGTCAGTCAACCAAAGAATATAGTTTTCTCTGTCTCTCCACACTCGCACACTGTCAACACTGTCGCACGCACACAAACGAAAGCAAACGAAACGAACTAGCGGAGTAGGTGTATTGTCATTCGAATCATCTGTTTTTGTGATTTGTTGTTTAATTTGTACATAAAATAATTTATTTATTGATTTAATTTATTTGAATGAGTGTTTTGTTGAATCAATTAAGGGTTTTAGAAGCGCGAGTGAGATTATGAATGTTGGTTTTGTGTTTTCTATTGGTGTGACGTCATTGTTTTCGACTGCCAGTTTAAACGACGCAATTGCATTTTACTTGGAAATGGATTTAAAATGAGGAGTTTTTTCGTAAACAAGGTGAGTTGAATAAGTAAGACGTAATATATTTCATTTATAGAGGTTTGAGGGCTTCGAAGTTGTGTTTTTGCTAATGGCTAACTTGAATCGATTTCCTTTGTCCTCGGTCCCTGCGGGTGTTAGCCTCTACCTAGTAAAATAGAAATAAGAAAAAAGTGCGTCCAGCTGTTTCATAACAACAAATAGTATCTGTCAGATTATAAAGAATTCAATGGTTTTTGCGTGAGTTGAATTGTTATTATAATTATGTAATCCATTCATAAATGAGATGTTGCCTATTTTTGTTATATAGGTATAAGTGCATAAATAGCCCTAAGAAGCTTAAAGTCCCCAAAATGAATAAACCTGGTATTTATTCCTTACTAAATCTAGTGGTCTATGTTTGGGACATTCTATTAGATGCACTCCACCCACCTGGGCAGAAAAATACTACACTACCCACTGCACAAATAAACTGGCTAGTACAAAAAGTATAGCAAAACTACACATACCTGCACATTTTTGTTTTTTTACTTTTTCTGACTGGTGGCCAGTACCTGTGAGACTAATAATTTATGTTGATCTTTATTTGTTGCACAATAATTTTCTTTTGTTTTAATTTGAATTAGGTAAATATAATAGCAAGTAGGTTGTTCGGACCAAAGTTAAATAAAGGTAGATTGAACAAATATGGCTCAGCAACAGCTGAGCAGGGCCGGTCCTAGGGCGGTGCGAGCGGTGCGACCGCACCGGGCGCCTTCAAGGGGGGGGCGCCAAAATGAACCAAAACGTCTTTTGTTTCAAAAGACGCTCGACCGAGCGCGCGAGTCGACACGCACGAACAAAATTGCGGGGGAACGGGCCGCGGGGTGAACTTTCGTCCGTCACTTGTTTCACAAGGCAGGCATCGTCTATTATAGTCAGGCCATTTTAATAGGTCACATTTGACAATTAATCAAAATTCAACAACGTAACCTTGTAACGGCGGGCATAAAATAATATTTTCACTTCTCCTGCTCGTAAAGTCCTACTTTACGCCCTGTGTAGGCGGACTAAAGCGGCGTTTTAGGCTCTTGTGCTTAAAAGGAAGGTTCCTTTTAAGCACAATGAATAAAAACAGATTACTTTTTCGCGTGGACTTTTACGCACAAGGGCAAAAAAGTAATTTGAAAAGAGAAGAGATTTGAGAGGTTGAAAAAAAGAGGTTCTATTTTTTTATTCTTCTTTCGTATAAGAAGTTTCCTCGTGTTTTTTAAAATATAAAACCTATAGAAGATTTAGATCGTAGATAGTATTTTTTTTTATTCAGAGGGGTTGAAAATAGTAGATTGTACAACGAGGGCATAAAACAAGCCATTTTATACGAGACGTTTAGCTAGCCCGAGCCGAAGGCGAGGGCGGATATAGAGTCGAGGATAAAATGGGTTTTATGCCCGAGTTATACACTCTGCTTTTCACTTCAGTTGCGAGGAAATAAAACAGTAATAATGACTAAATTATGTTTAATAAAAATTGAAACTGAAGTTAGAACAATGTTCAATATTCAGAGTGATCGTTTTTCCGGGCATATTGACGGTATTACTTTGAATTCCCCGCCATTGTATTTTTTTAACTTTTGTTTTGAATTCGAAATTCAAAATTCGACAAAATGCATTTGGGTCTTAAATAATACTCTAGTATTATGAAAGACACGATCACGGTCTATGGGTATTATTAAAGACCCGGGTAAACTGAATACATAAAATACTTATTACAAACTGAACCTCTTTGCTTTATTTTTTTTTTATTACTTTTTTGGCCTTGTGCTTAAAAGTCCACTTTTAAGGACAAGGCCAAAAAAGTAATTTAAGTAATTTTTTTTTATTCAGAGAGGTTGGTTTTCAGCACAAGAGCATAAAAAGCCGCTTTAGTCCGCCTACACAGGGCGTAAAGTAGGACTTTACGAGCAAGTGAAGTGAAAAAGGTTCTTGTTGTTAAATTTGATTTTCTATTCTATTTATGTGTATTATGTTATTTTGAAATTTTTATTCAATAAAAAAATAATTTAGTAAATTTGTTAAATAATTAGTTAAATCAATTTCTTTGTAAATTATTTTTTTTAAATAAAATCAAAAACATAAACAACATAAAAATAATTTACTTTTAATAAAAAAAAAAAATATTAATTGATTAAATAGTGAAGATTAACATAAACAAAATATTCACAGTAAAAAAAATTATAATATGAATTTTAATAAAAAAATAATATAAATTTTAATAAAAAATTTTTAATTTCAAAAATTTTCTAAATTTCAAAATTAAAAAAAAATCTATTATGTGAAAAGTCGAGTGTAAAACTCGGGCATAAAACCCATTTTATCCTCGACTTTATATCCGCCCTCGCCTTCGGCTCGGGCTAGCTAAACGTCTCCTAAAAAATGGCTTGTTTTATGCCCTCGTTATACAATCTACTATTTCAGTTGTCCACCACTTCACTTAGAGGTATATAATAGTATTCGCACAAACTGGTTAAACGAACTTTTGACAGCTGAATAATCTGAAGCCATTGCTTTTTTCTGGTGGAAAATAAAGCAACTGCTGAAACATTTTTTTTCATTTAAAGGGGCGCCATTTTTGTTCCTCGCACCAGTTAAAAATGTTAATAGGACCGGCACTGCAGCTGAGCAGACAATAGTGGAACAATCAAGTGAAAACATTTACTATGTTGTCTTTATTAATTGTTTTATAAATGTATAAAAAGTATATTGTGCCTATGCACTTACTCATTGTCACTTGGTATGGTATCTGAAGCACTACATCTTGAAGTTGCAGTATATTTCTTGATATTGTGTCATAATATACATACATTTTTAAATAAGATTGCACAGTTTGAAATACCCAGGTAAGGGCTCTTCAACCTGTACTATTCAGCTTTTTTTGTGGAAAATATTTTTTTTTTTTTACATAATATCCAAAAAAAGTTATACACCCTTTTTTCACCTGTACAACAACATACTCATTCAGCAGCAGGATCTCAATCTGACAAAGTACTGATTTTTGTATCTTTTTTTGTGATTTATTTGAAAACTAGCTGTGCCCCGTGATTTCACCCGTGCTGTGGTGAAAAACTGATGATTGCAATTATGAAAAGTAGCCCATTGTTAATTGAGGGTACAAGCTATCTCCGTTCCAAATTTTATTCAAATTCATCCAACCGTTGTATTGTGAAAGACTAACAGACATACAGAGAAATGTTTATAATTCATATTAGTGTAATTGCTTACAGTTTTCGTTCCTAATAGTTATCATAGTTGAAATATGTACCAAATAACAACACTTGTGATGCTGACTATTTTTGGTACTTGGCACTTATCAACAGTTATTATCTCATGATCAAAACACTAGAAATAAACAAGTTACTAAGTGAATAAGATAAAATATTACTTTTTTTTTGCACTCTAAATTTATTATAAGTACTAATTGTGGGTACATCGAAATGATTGTCAAAAATAAAAAAATATAGTGAATATGTAATTACAAAAGTGTATTTTGTATTTATATTTGAGGTTTGAGATCCATTGCTAAAATTCAATTCTACACTAGTTGCATCCTGCGGTTTTGCGTGTTATCATGCAGGAACCATTAATAAAATTATTCATTTAATATAATTATTAAGCCCAAGAATGACATTTGAAATGTATTTGTAGCAAATTAACAAAAACTAAAAATGTAAATTATTAATTAAAATTAAGCCATTATGTTTTTTTTTTTTATAATGCATACAACTCTGATTAGTTGAAACATTTACTTATGTAGATAGCAATTTTAAATAGCAAAGGTATTTTGCATTACTAATTTAGTATTTGATATAATTTTATTTTAATTTTATGTGACATTATTATTGATTTTATATGAATTATTAATTATTGAAATGTAATCTGACACATTATGAAATAAATACAATACAATAAATTGTCCAGGCGGCCAGCAGTGAGCATGTCAGCGGAGTCGCCGCGGCACGTGCGGTCGGGGGGCCCGCTGACGGTGCCCTCGCAGCCCCCTCCCGATCGCTCCCTGATTGACGCCGTCTCGGGCTTCATCAACGATGTCAAGCTTACGTCAGCCACTGTTGATCCTAAGGACGTTATTCAGTGGGCACGGTGAGTTCGACCGTCGGTATGTCAGCAAGAGAGCCAGGGATTCTGAGATCAGTCTTTTTTTATTCTATGATAGGCTTGCGTTTCACCGCCATCGTGCCTGGTGGGAAGCAATAATGCGGTCTACGATGGAGCATTCTTGCTTAGAAGATACTGTGGGCCTAGCACAACTTTGACGTAAGAATACGTAGCGAGTATTCGATAGAAAAGTGTACGCCATTTACACCCGTCAAGAGCACACTTGACAGTCGTAAATGGCTTACACTTTTCTATCGAAAACTCGCTACGTATTTTTACGTCAAAGTTGTGCTAGGCCCACTGGACTACTCTCGACTTGAAGACTTGAGTGAATGGGTTCCTTCTAGGCTGCTCCATCGTAGACCGTATCATTGCATACCATCAGGTGAGATGGCTGTCAAACGCAAGCCTATCATTGTCAAGCTTGTCAATTTTACACAAAAAGCTATAGAGCTGATGGTGTTCTGCTTCTTCTTGTGCTTCTGTTTGTAAACATTTAAATTTAAATACAACTAATATGACAAGCCTTAAATTATATCTTTTCAAAAGTGCCAGTTAAAAATTCTTGACTTTTTCCTAGTTTTGAGTCAGCCGACATCAACGAGCCAACACCAGAAGGGGACAGCGAAAACGACATATCTCCGTTGCTGCTCGTCCTGGGCTACGGCACCGGAGTCCAAGTATGGCTGATCCCACCCAGCGGGGAGGCGCAGGAGGTGCTGTCTTGGAGACAAGGGACTGTTAGAGTATTGAGGTATACAATAAACAGGGACAATGTTCTGTGGGCCTAGCATAACTTCTGACGTAAAATACGTAGCGAATACGAGTATACGATAGAAAAGTGTACGCCATTTACGCCCGTCAAGGGCACCCTTGACAGACGTAAATGGCGTACTTTGTATACGCCCACTGTTGTAGGGAAGTTTTAGAACTCTCGGAGAATGTGATGCTTATTAGACAGTACGTTCATATGGTATGATGAATGTTTAGATAAACATATCCATGTTATAAACAATGCCGACTGGGTATTGAAGAGTAAGCCAGAGAAAACCAGGCTATCCTAATTCTATTGATAGGATATTTATTGAGTCCAGTTCCGGGTGTGTTAATTTTGTAATGTAAAACGATCCAAGTTTTGAAGCTTTGGTTCTGCTTTTGTAGGATCTTACCGACACCGACTAGAGGAGATTGCTTCACGGCGAAGAGACCGCTGATAGCGCTGTGTGATTCCGCCAGCCCCGGTCCTGCTTTCTGTTCGTTGAGCTTCATTTCTATCAGGGGTGGTGAACAGGTATGTACCTTTTGAAGCTCACTCAAGTTGTCGTGATCATGTTGCGGGTGCCCAATCACAGTTGCCGAAATAGTGACGTCATTCTTAATCGACTAAATGAGAATAAAAGATTTATTGAATTTTCTCAGCTGTGATTCAAGAATCCGGTCTAAAAATCCGTTTAAAGATTATAATTATCAGCTCTTTTCTAATCGGAATATTTTTATGTTTCATTTAATCACTGTGCTGTATGTACTCGTATTAATTTCTTGTACCTATCCTACAACTTTTTTTCGAGTCACAAACGATTCTGTATCCTACTCCTCAGGTAAAGAGCATAAAATTCAAGAACCCAATCTTAGACGTGCTAGCCAACAAGCGTTCCGTCGTGGTATCATTCAGCGAGCGTTTCGCCGTGTTCGATGCGGCGACTCTCGAAGATAGAATGGCCGTGACGACTTGTTACCCATGCCCGTGCCCGCTGGGAGGCACGGCGCCGGTCAACCCGCTGGCTTTGGGAGACCGTTGGCTGGCGTATGCTGATAAGAAACTCAACCCGTCGAAGAGAAGCAGTGGGGGCTGCGAAGGTAAGATTATAATTAATAACTAGCTGCGCCCCGCAGTTTCGCCCGGGATATAAAGTAGCTTACGTGACCATGAACGACATTCGTTTCAAATTTCATGTAAATCTAGCCGTTTCAGCGTTCATTAGTTACAAACATACACTTTCGTCACTTTCTAGTAGTCTTTTAGTAAGATACTCCATACAGATACATAGAAAGATACAGATACATAGAAAGATAAACTCTTTATTGTTCACACCAGAAATTACAGACATTTGGTAATTCTATCTGGAAAGTTTCCAGGAGTTTTGTTAGGTGATCTTATAGATTTTGGCATGCTCTTTCCAAATTACTAGCACTTTTTATCTTGTATCTTTGCGTAGTATAAGTGTTTTGAATAATAGCTGAATAGGTATGTCAATTTTGTCAATAACAACAAAAATTTAGAAAAGTCGATTTTTACATTATACGATAATTTTCTATTGATTTTTAAAAACACAAATTAATTATTATAGGATCGATATGGCAATGTTAGGTAGAAATGCTATACTTAGCCAAAACAATCGTGAACAACTTTCAAATCGCAACAAAACCCAGCCGATTCATACATTTATCCGAGTTTCTGTTCACATCAATGACCTTTTTATATCGAACCCCTTTTTAAGAATAGTTTTTGTTATCAATTTCCACTATTTAATTAGTGTATTAAATATAATTTAAAAGTCAGTTTCAAGACGTCGTGATTATATTATTCTTTATCTTAAATAAAGCTAACAAAGTAAAATAAAGCCTATTGTCCTTTTGTTTGAATCTAAAATGATACTGCAAGTAATTGCACTGTTTAAGATATTCATCTCGCAAAGCGTTGCGTCACGCGTTACTTAGAGCTGTATTGGTTACAAGGTTTCGTTCTAGATTTTTGTTAGCATATTTCAGTCTAGTGTTAGAAAAATGCTAGATAGTGTACCACAGACTGAGTGATAGTTAGTAAGGTTTCAAGCTTTCACTAATAAATTTACGATTTCGTAGAAAAGCAATTATTAGTACTGCACGAATGACTACTAACTACTTAATAGCTTAGTTTTTGGAACTGCTATTGTCTATATTGATTTTTATTTGCCTTGAAGTCTACGAAGCTTGCATAGCGTGACTAACTTTTCTGTGGAGTTGAACTGAGGCGCCACTATTGTACTTTCTGAACGAAACTGACGTCCTACTAAGGACTTCTTTTGTTTTATTACTAAGCCAAATAGATCTTCTAGGCATTGCAATTCATGACGCATAGCATCCAAACGTAGCTCACGTTTTTTACTCCCGTACTTATTTATCAGCCAATTAACTGTCCGTAAACAGACATAATCTCTTCACTCATTAGTATTATCTCCAGGCTATTGAACTACGTAGTAAGGCAATATAGTATTTCTTTGTTATCTACGCTAGAATAATTAACGCTTGTAAAGTTGATTGTTTGAGGTTGTATCTGTTTTTTATTTTCAGAAAAAATAAAAGCTTTTGTCAATGTTTTTAGAATTTGTATTGTTGGATGTTTGATACTAAATTACGCAAAAATTACTGTCTTTAAAAAATGTGTGAAGGTAGCTTATGCCCTGGATTTACACAATAATTACTTACTCATTTGATGCACCGGCCCAAAGTGGGTCTAGGTCTTCGACATCAGAGATCGCCATTAATTCTGGTCTTGCGTGAATTTCAAGCCGATGACTGGATTTACACATAGGCTACTTTTTATCCCGAAAAAAATAACAGCTTCTGTAAAATAGCGGATGAAACCGCGGTGCGCAGTTAGGTAAAAATCGATAATTCGAAACAGAAACGAATTGATCAAGAATTATCTATACACATTGATTCAGTGACCTTGGTTGTACATAACAGTATTTATTACAAAACAAATAGGAAGACGTGCGTGTGAACTCGCTAGTTGGCTAATCAGTAAAATTGTACCCGCCCTTTTCACAATATATTTTTTCTATGGTCTAGCTTGATTATTTAGCAAGCTATTTCGCTGTAATTTTATCTTTTAATCGCTGTCTTGGTGTTACATATACTCGTACATAGTCCGACCAATTTAGTTGTAGATATGACCGTAAAAGTATTTTTTTAACTATATCAAAAGCCTTCTGTCGTTTTTTTTTGTGTTCTTGCGTTAAGGTTAGCCTTTAGTTAAAATCACATATTTATAGCCTACTCTACAGGTCGCCCAGTGATCATCATCTTTCGTTGACTTCCAGTTAGCAAAGATTTGGAATGTTTTTTTCAGGCCCGTCAGCTTGTTTGCTATATTTATGACATAAGAAAGTTTGAATTGACCCAATATGTACTAATTTTTAAATTGTCTATTATATTCTAGGTGAAGGGCAAACCAGCTACACAGCCACAGTACTCCACGCGGCCAAGTCTCTAAGCAAGGGCTTGAGGGGTCTCGGCGAGTCTGTCGCGCACAGCCTCGCCGGCACTCGCGCCGCCTCGCAGTCGCCCTCGCCGCCGCATGGAGACACTCTGCAGCCGGGAGTCGTCACCATTCTTGATATAGAGGTAAGTGCAGATAGACAAGTCTCTAAGTAAGGGCCTGTGAGGGCTCGGCAAGTCAGTAGCGTACAGCCTATTCTGTCAACGGGTTATATGGTTTGTGTTACAGACATTCAGACAGACAGACAAACCTAGCCTCAGAAGGCTTGGCGGGTCGATATTGACAGTCTAGTAATAAGCTACCCCATGGAAACCTCGCTAAGAGCGAGCAATTTCAATCAACACATTAGTACAAAAGTACCTACAAACTTTGATGCAGAGTGATTAATATTCTGCTAATGTTTCCAGGGTATCGAAGAAGAAGACGGACAAGACGCCGAAGAGCCCTGCGACCCGATCGTGGCCCACTTCACAGCGCACTCGGAGGCGATCATCGCTCTGAAGTTCGACGCGAGCGGCATGGTGCTAGTGACGGCGGACCGGCGCGGGCATGACTTCCACGTGTTCCGTGTCAACCCGCATCCGTGCGGGCCCGCGTTGGCCGCCGTGCACCATCTGTATGTGCTGCATAGGGGGGATACTACCGCCAAAGTTCAGGTAAGGTTTCAACATTTTGGAGCACTATCATATTTGTTTTTACAGGAGTTGTATTTTGTTTATATCGGACCGGGACGAAAATCGTCTTTAGACAGCGAGAGTTAGCATGAGCCACGCCTACCTATCTAAACAGCGCGTGCGCTCCTTAAATCCGTCCATATAAATACAACAAACGATGGCTCGTGCAAACTTTACGCGCTCTACGCGCGTGGCGCGGCATACCGCTCGCGTCGTCACGCACTGCTTATTTGCACCTTTATCAGAACTAGTCAATTGATTGCCTACGTCTTTTGCTTCGTATCAAACCACGATCGTCATCTGTTTAACCACGACCGTGTCTTGTTTTCCAACTAACGAACTATGTTTCGATAGGATATCGCGATCTCCGGCGACAGCCGCTGGGCCGCGGTGTCGACGCTCCGCGGCACGACGCACGTGTTCGCGCTGTGCCCGTACGGCGGCGCGGTGGGCGTGCGCACGCACACGGCGCCGCGCGTCGTCAACCGCCTGTCGCGCTTCCACCGCTCCGCCGGCCTGCCCATACACGCGCCGCCGGGCAAGCGCCCGGGGAACAACGCGCCCGGCAGCCCGGTAAACTAGCCACATTATTTTATTTTTTAGTTATTTATTTATTTGCACTAATATTATAAAGGAGGTCTTTGCCCAGCACTGAGGCTGAGAAAAATACAGAAAAAAAAAAAAATATAAACAGGAAAGATTTGTGTACTTATGTTTGTAATGAATAAACTCAAAACTACTGGACTGATTTAAAAAAATCTTTCACCAATATAAGGCTATATTATTAGCGACTATATTTCATACCCGTACGAAGCCAAAGCAGGTCGCTAGTATGCGATAAATCGCTAGTTCTTCTAACAATTGCGCTCTCTCGCGTAATACATGTAACTTATTGTTGGAACTCACCGCTGTAACCTCGTTCCCCGCTCCCCGCTCCCCCAGGTGGGCGACACGCTGGGCACGGGCGCCTGGTTCCCCAACCCCCGGCTGCCCCCGTACCCGCTGCCCGCCGTGTGCTCCCCGCTGGCCCAGCTGCGCCCCACCGCCAACCTGGCCACGCACACCATCACCAGGACCAGCTCAGGTAATTGTTTTTTTTTTAAGTTCGCGTAGTAGAATATTTTAGGTGTCGAAGTGGTCCTTCGATCACCTGTTCGGGCGTGGTAAGAGTTGGCCCTGGGGTGGCTCCCCTTTGCCAACCCCTGGGGAATTTGTTACGCAGAGCGCGGCACTTCTTGGGCAGATGGTCCCCCTGCGTCTTCACCGTCCCCTCGTTTCGCACGGTTACTGATCCAGTGTTCTCCCGCAGGTCGGCAGCGGCTGTCGTCTCTGTCGGAGGACAGCAACGCGGCGCCGCTGCTGGCGCGCGCGGCGTGGGGCGCGGGCGCGGCCGGCTCGCGCGGCGCGCAGCACGCGCTGTACCTCATGGCGGCCTCGGGCTCGCTCATGCACCTCGTGCTGCAGCCGCGCCCCGCCTCCGGTCAGTAGTCCACCTCATGGCGATGTAGTTATGTTCATTTGCAGTGGGGCGCGAACATACACCCTACTCTGAAAGGTCCCCATTAAAAAAAAAAAAACGAATCATGGTAGTTTGAAATTGTATGCTGTTGTTACTATCTAATTAACACTTTAACTGCGGCTAATAATCACATGCGCTTGCTTTAAGTGCGGCTAATAGTCCAATACGTCGTGTTTTACGCGCCTGGCGTGTGTAGCCGCATTCGCGTTGCACAAAGGAAAACACTAGGTATGTGTTTTCCGCAGTCACAGTGTTAAATGAGTTTCACTCTTGTAAGCTTTCACATTCAGGCTTATAGCATTAGCTAGGATGACGACAGTCGACAGTGACTCGGTTCCAATGATCACGCAAGCTCGGTCTCGCAGGAGTCCCGAAAGAGAAGATCTCGGACGAGTCCCCCATCGAGCTGGAGGTGGAGCAGGTGGCGCAGTGGCCCCTGCAGCGGCCGGCCGCCGCCGCCGACCTGCTGGCGCCGCTGCCGGCCGCCAGCCCGCTGCTGCAGCCGCGGGGCGCCGGCGCCGGCGCCCGGGTGAGCGCGCTATACACTACTATATGAGAGTATCACTATATGTTACATATAGGGTTAGGAAAGGCAGCCTTTCATCGAATAAACACAATTTGGACTTTAATGAATTCATTTGTTGTTGTATATGGGTGGAATGACGCCAGAAATAAGTTGTTTTTTATTTTTTTTATTTAAAAAAACAACATAAAATCGATTGGTCTTCGATTCCAATTCGACTTAAAACCACGTTAGAATGGTATAGAACAAAAAAATTTTGGTATTGTTATAATGTTTTTTCACATGTTGATTTTTCCTCAACTATAATTGTATTGTATTAATCCAGAGATGCACCGACATGTGCATGAGCGAAGAAGAGCGTTGGCTGGCGCAGGTTGAGATCGTGACGCACGCCGGCCCGCACCGCCGGCTGTGGATGGGGCCGCAGTTCGTGTTCAAGACTTACAACTGCACCGGGTGAGTACTGCATACCATCTCTATTGTAGAGGTGGAAGTGTGATGGAGTACAGTCAAGCCTGGCGCACTCCGCGCTGTAGGCACAGGTTAGGTAAAAGTTACTACGTAGTTGCTATAAGTCCCTCGCAGCGCGTTGCACAAGTGAGGTTCAATCAGTAGTGTCACGCAACACCTGAGGGCGTTGCACGAATTAATAAAGATTGTAGCCGCGCGGACCTAAGGTGCAAGTTGATTCCACCCTAGGTCTGCGACATGAGCGCCTCTTATTTCGTAACCTCTCGGTAAGTTACAACCACTTCTTGACGTCCAATTGAGTTGATATTAGGTACACTTGGGTAGCTCCGATGACAATGCCATTAAAGCTTGTTTTTTTTAATATTTTTTTAAAATACATTTTATTTCTTTGTAGGTCAAACTCGTCGCTGTCGGAAGCAGAAACGGTGGAGGTCGAAGCAAGTGCGGGGCGGGGCGCGGCGCGCTCCAACCCGGTGAACATGCCGGGCGCGCGGCCCGCCGTGCCCGTGCTCGTCGGGGACGGGTCTGCCAGTCAGTATACTGTCGCTCTGTATCTATACTAGTAGCCGGCGCGGGGGGGGGGGGGGGGGCGCGGCGCGCTCCAACCCGGTGAACATGCCCGGCGCGCGGCCCGCCGTGCCCGTGCTCGTCGGGGACGGGTCTGCCAGTCAGTATACTGTCGCTCTGTATCTATACTAGTAGCCGGCGCGGGGGGGGGGGGGGGGCGCGGCGCGCTCCAACCCGGTGAACATGCCCGGCGCGCGGCCCGCCGTGCCCGTGCTCGTCGGGGACGGGTCTGCCAGTCAGTATACTGTCGCTCTGTATCTATACTAGTAGCCGGCGCGGGGGGGGGGGGGGGCGCGGCGCGCTCCAACCCGGTGAACATGCCCGGCGCGCGGCCCACCGTGCCCGTGCTCGTCGGGGACGGGTCTGCCAGTCAGTATACTGTCGCTCTGTATCTATACTAGTAGCCGGCGCGGGGGGGGGGGGGGGGGGGCGCGGCGCGCTCCAACCCGGTGAACATGCCCGGCGCGCGGCCCGCCGTGCCCGTGCTCGTCGGGGACGGGTCTGCCAGTCAGTATACTGTCGCTCTGTATCTATACTAGTAGCCGGCGCGGGGGGGGGGGGGGGGGGGCGCGGCGCGCTCCAACCCGGTGAACATGCCCGGCGCGCGGCCCGCCGTGCCCGTGCTCGTCGGGGACGGGTCTGCCAGTCAGTATACTGTCGCTCTGTATCTATACTAGTAGCCGGCGCGGGGGGGGGGGGGGGGCGCGGCGCGCTCCAACCCGGTGAACATGCCCGGCGCGCGGCCCGCCGTGCCCGTGCTCGTCGGGGACGGGTCTGCCAGTCAGTATACTGTCGCTCTGTATCTATACTAGTAGCCGGCGCGGGGGGGGGGGGGGGGGGCGCGGCGCGCTCCAACCCGGTGAACATGCCCGGCGCGCGGCCCGCCGTGCCCGTGCTCGTCGGGGACGGGTCTGCCAGTCAGTATACTGTCGCTCTGTATCTATACTAGTAGCCGGCGCGGGGCGGGGCGGGGCGCGGCGCGCTCCAACCCGGTGAACATGCCCGGCGCGCGGCCCGCCGTGCCCGTGCTCGTCGGGGACGGGTCTGCCAGTCAGTATACTGTCGCTCTGTATCTATACTAGTAGCCGGCGCGCTCCAACCCGGTGAACATGCCCGGCGCGCGGCCCGCCGTGCCCGTGCTCGTCGGGGACGGGTCTGCCAGTCAGTATACTGTCGCTCTGTATCTATACTAGTAGCCGGCGCGCTCCAACCCGGTGAACATGCCCGGCGCGCGGCCCGCCGTGCCCGTGCTCGTCGGGGACGGGTCTGCCAGTCAGTATACTGTCGCTCTGTATCTATACTAGTAGCCGGCGCGGGGCGGGGCGGGGCGCGGCGCGCTCCAACCCGGTGAACATATGGTTTCCAGAACCGGTACTGATTCTAAGAACCGGGATTTTCGGTACTTTTGTTAAAAGAACCGAGAAATCCCGAAAGAACCGGACAAGATTTTAAAATCTCGGTTCAATTGTGCTTTTGATACCGGGATTTCCCAGTTGGAAACTCTAGTCAACATGCCGGGCACGAGACAAGTTATCCTAGCTATGAGTGTGAAACTTTTTTTTTGTATTGTTTTGCATAACGTCGCCGATCTTTGTCGAATTAGAATACTGACAAACATACACAAAAGTTGATGTACTCTGTTTTCTTCATACCAGGTTCATTGGAACAATCTCCATCGGACAGCTTTCGTCGCAAGTCGCTGCTAGCTGAAACCGGGCGTGCGGCTTCGGTGTGCGACGTGCAGTTAAGGGAAGACTTGGCCGAGGCTATGAAGGAAGACCACGGTGAGTGCTGCATCATTGGCTTCTCGTCCGCTACACAGGGTTTTAAGGAAAGGGTATGCTAAGCCTTGAAACAGTACTTGGGCAATTCACATTCGGTCGCGGTGTGAAACGCCCAAGAGGCTCATAGTACTCATCATTATAAACAACTTTTACCACGGGACTAACCCGGAATGCTTGAAAAAATAAACAGCTGTTTCATAGAAAAATTATAATGACACTCGACGAAATGTATCTAACAGCCGTTTTTTTTCGCGAATTCTGGGTTGGTTCGTAAAAATCGTTTATGATGATGAGTACCATTAGCCTGCTTCGGCTTAGCATATCCTTTCCTTATAACCATGTAAATAATTTCGAAGGTTTTAGATGACATACCTTAACTTATGTCTCGTCTTATGCACTGGAATGAAAAGGACAGCTATTTTTTAGAGAGCTTAGATTGGTCTGTCAAAGCCTTGAATAGATGGTGCTGAAGCGGTAAATAAATTTGGTGTGATCGCTTTAGTAGACAAATAGTAAAGAACAATTATGAACAGTTAAAATCTTCAGCTACACAGACACCCGCTTTACAAATTGGACCAAAACTACTCATAATTTCATACATAATTTATTTCTAGCCAAGACAATAATATATCGCATTATCACCTAATGTAATATACCACTACACAATATCAGTCGTTTCAGAAAATTCATGGCAAGCATCATAAAATACATTACAACAATGTTACTAACAGATGTTTGTCTGGCAACTAACATTTTTGCTTTAAACATCATACGTACCGATTAATTTTGAGTGCTTGAAACAAGTGTCGTAACATCGACGAGTGCGACTTCAAGCGGGATCGGAGCCGCAAACACTCAAGCAAGAAGTTAAGAGGAAGAGTCAGAAGTCATTCACCGCGCCGCCGGCCCTATACCGAAGCCAAAGGCACCCATCGCACTAACACCCCTTGACTCTCCCGATATCACACGGTCTCTACCGATTTATCTCACTCGTACTCGCTCCCTTGTGAAATTTTGTACAGAATCGTTTAATTCTCAAAATAACGAAATACTCTCGAAATCTTCTGTATAAAATGTTGCGGGAGGCAGTTCAGGACTGTGACGTTTCTCCCACGTTGCTTTGCCATCGAACTAACTGTCGCTTCCGAACGGTCTTTAAAAATTCAATATCTGTACAAAAATTCACGACCCGAGCGATAAAAATAACGGTTGCCTTCGGTTTCGTATAGGGTCGAGACGCGCAGCGGCGGTGTTTGGCGGGGGCGCGGGGCACGGAGTGGAGCTGGCCGTGGGCCCGGCCGGGACCGTGGTGCGCGCGGTGAGCGGCGCCGCGCCGGCCGCCGCCGACCCCGACGACTACACGCGCGCCAACAGCGACGAGGCCACGTTCCGGCCCGTGGTGCGCGCGCCCGCCGCGCTGCCGCACGACCTGCCCGCCCGCCCGCTGCCGCGCACCACCACCATCCCCGTGCAGTCGCTGCCGGCCGACGTGCCCGTGCCCGCCTCCGCGGCCGACTACCTCGCGGCCGACGCGCGCCTCGAGCGGGAGATGGACGACGCGCGACGGGAGCTTCCTACTCTACATCCCACCCGACTCGATAGTGATATTAGTGATACTAGTGCTAGTGTTAATGTGACTCGGTCGGTCGAGACCGTCGAGAGATCTAAGGTTGTTCCGGGACCTTCGACGACGTCGTTCGGCGAAGGAGAGACCGAGGTAACACCGGCTTCGGTGAAAGCCGAGCCGGCACCGATCGTGGTCGAGAAGCCGAAAACGCCGGAGCCGGAAATGTCGAGGAAAGATTTGTGCGGGGACGTCTCCTCCAAAAAATCGGAGACCGAAACGTCTTCCAAGTCGAAGGGTGAAGAAACAAAAGTTGTGAAAGACAAAAAAGATTCAAGGACCGCGAGGACGAAGGGAACTTCCGAAAGTAGCGCGACGAAACATGAATTAACCGAACAGAGAAAGGAAACGAAGGCGTCGAAAAAAGAATCGGCGGAGATTAAAAAAGACGTGCCCGAAATTAAAACGTCAATTAAAGAAGTAAAATCTGAAAAAGAAAAAGCGTCAAAAACTTCAACCAAAGAATTGAAATCTGAAACGAAAACGTTAGCTAAAAAAGAGGTTCCCGAAACGACAAGACCGACTAAAGAAGTCAAGTCTGAAGAAAAATGGTCGACCAAGAAAGAATGTGAGACAAAAATGTCGACAAAAGAAGTGACTTCTGTAATGAAAACTTCAGCTAAGAAAGAATCGTCTGAAATAAACGTTTCACAAACGGAAATCATTGCAGAAACAAAAGTACCAGTGAAGGAGTCGTTTGAATCTAAAGTGTCCGCAAAGAAAGACACATTTTCTGAAATTAATTTAAGGACTAAGAAAGAAATAGCTGAGCCTATGTCCGCAAAGAAAGACACATTTTCTGAAATTAATTTAAGGACTAAGAAAGAAATAGCTGAGCCTAAAGTAATTACAGACTTTCCGAAATTAAAGGCAAATTCAAAAGAAGGGTCGTCCGACCGTGAGAGCTCGCCAAGAAAAGAATTAAAAGAATCTACATCTTTCTCTGCATGGAAGAAGGATTCACCAAAATTAGATTGGTCCTTTAAAACAGAACCACTCGAAGCAGTGCTACCTTCTCAAATAGAAATTGACGTTTCTAAAACACTCCGTTTAGAAGAAGTCCAAATAAAAACTGAAGAACAAGCTTGGGATATGCTTTTAAATGAACCGGAAAAACAAGTATTGAGCGTCAACGTGCAATCGACAGCTTCCGATAAAAGCGACGAAAGCAAAACAAAATCCAAAAAGAATCGCAAAATTAAGAAATCTCAAGACGACACACAGAGTAAGTCTGAAGACGATAGCTTTGTGGAGATACATGCGATCGAAGAAAAGGCACAACCTTCAAGTGGGGAATTAGTCTCTATTTCGTTGCCCTTCGAAGAAATAGAATCGGCTTGTTCTTTTTCATCGAAAACCAAAAAATCTCGCTCACCCAAAAACGTCATCGACAAGGAACAATCTCAACCAAAATTAGATGATTGGTCTTTAGAGGATGTTGATTGTACCATTCAATTAAAAAGTTCTTGCAAGAAAAAAAGTTCTGTCTCTGATATCGAAATAGCGCCTGAATGTGATCCTAAAATGAAATCTAAAGAATCAAAGGTTGACAAAGATTCTATTAAAGTAGAAAGCTCCGACACTGCCGACATAGAAAGTATTATTTTGAAAGAAGCTTTGAAAGATAAAAAGCCTAAATCCGTGGCGTCCAGCCACGAAAATCGAAAACCAGTTGATAAATCACTAGAAGTAGACGTGAAAGACGTCTATGTAATCGATAGCACTAAAGATGAGTTCCCAGAAATTCAAATCACCACCAGCAGGGGAAGTAAAATCCGTAAGAAGTCTCCTCAGGTGGATAAAGATAAAGGAAATGAAGATATAGAAGTGATTCCAGAAAAGCCGATTAAATCGTGGAGTTCTATCGCTGCCAGTAAAAGCTCTAAGAAATCGGAAGAAGCAGACAAGCGTCCAGAGGATAAAATAATTGAAGATGAAATGGATGATACAGTAAGCGACGTCAAGATAATCAATAAAATTGAAAAGAAACAGAAGGCAACTAGGTACCAAGAAGAAGAGGAACCACTCTCACTACACGAAGAGCTGATGAGGCTCTGCAAGAGAACAGATATAATGGTAGCTCAGTGCGACGTTCCGTCAGGGCTGAATTTCGTTGAAGAACACCATTCTCTTTTGAACGATTTACCCCCTCTAGAATTAAACTTCGGTTTAGACGATTTTAGACTAGAAGTCATGAGAGATAGTCTTCTCGATATCAACGATACCAGACTATCTAGCCCGATTTGCAAAATCGACATTGATAGTATACTCTCCTCTATAAAAGAGTCTACGAGTGCGTTCAATTTGATAGACCTTGAAAAGGTTCCGGATAAAAAAGAGAAAGGGTTCAGTGTTGTTGAAAATGATAAAATTACGAGTCTTGAAGTAAAAGCGGACGATGATTCAAAATCTGAAGATAAAGATATTGAAATGATGGAAAAGTCGTCGGACGACGACAACGCTTCGCCCGCATTGTCCACGGACAGCGACAAAGAGGATAAAAAATCAAGTGGTGCTTCGAATGTAACCTTGCCTTCTTCAAAGCAATCGTCTAAATCTAAAAAATCGCGTAGGAAGAAGAAGTAATATCAGTAATGTGTTCATTTTCTCGATTGTTGTAACTTTAGCTAATAGTTTTCAATATTTGCTGCTCGTAGTTACATAGAATAAGTAAAGCAATTTAGTGATTAAGTACAGGCAAAAGACAAAAAAAAGTTTAAATTTAATTGTGATGTTAAATTACGCGACGAATGCCTAACCTTAGATATAGGCAATGATTTTAAAATTATTGTAATGAAGGTAGTGGTGTTGTCATATCGAAAAAAATGAAAATAAAAATATAAAAATGTTGCAAAATCTCAAAAAATATTTCAATAAAGATTTAGGTTTTTTATGAAGATTGGATTAAAATATGAACACCATAAATATCTACGCCATCAAATTAGGTCATGCCTAACATGGTTTCAGAATTTATGGATTGTTCTTACCTTGACTTTTCATAAAAAATCTAAACACGCGTATATTCGCTCCTTAGTACTTATTTCTTGGATTTAGTTATGACTTACAATGCATAATAATGTGTAGATAAAGAAGTAAAACAAAAAAAAACTTGTGTCGCTTAGTTTTAAAATGCAGCATATCGTGTAACAGAGGCCAGTACATGCTATATAGTTACCCACATGTTGCTTGGATAAATAGATTTATTATATTAACAGATACTTAAAATTAATACATGTTTTACGAATGAAAACGATGTGAGATGAAAACAAGATAAATGCAATAAGTAATTAATGTCCTATAAAAATAACTTTTGTTCCTAATAATGCTTTTCTTATTTTGAAACAATACTTTCTAATAATTTCACCATGATAGTGCCGCTGATTACAACTATTTTCCTAACTAACACTTAATTACTTGACAAATTATATTCTTAAAATTAATTTCCAATTCGTTAAAATTTTGAGGCTTTGTTCTACTTTGTAATACTTTTTCTTAGATTATATTTACAATACCTCAGTATTAATTTATAATAACTTGAACCCAGCAGACGAGATGCTAAAGCCGTGTCTTGCATCTGGTAAAAGGCAATATACCATTATTTCAATAGGTAAGAGCTACAGAATCTGGGTTCCACAATATTTATATTGACATAGTCATCAGGTATGTAATACCTCATCGCAAGCGGCTGTCTGTACAAATATGAATATAATTTATTAACTGAGTATTATTTTCTAAAATACCTTTGTTTTTAGCTTTAATATGTTGGATCATGACAAATATTTATTTTTTTATGTACATTACTTTTTAAAATTATTTTTAATAGAATAGCTAATGGCAATACGTAATTGGTGCATAATAATTACGTTTAAAGCTCTAGCCGTGAGCTTCAGTATGTTTAAGTAGTAAAATTATCGCTTTTAAGTTGGTCTATGATCTGTTGTCCATAGTCATGGCAGCGCATTATGATATTATTTAGTACAATTGCTATTACCGTAAGTAATTAACGATTCGTTTTGATAATCTGAAATTAATTCGAAATGTTTGTGTAAGTAAAGTTAGTTGTAGAAATGAAATATGTACTGGGATACATTTGATAACAGTATCATAAGAATTTCGTTCATAATTTTACACATGAATTTGATGCAATGAGTTTTTCAATCTATTTCAAAAATTTTGCGCTTATTTTTCGCTAAAAAATTCGTTAGATCTTTAGAGTTTTTCGGAATCTTTTTTCGATGTTTGGTTATCGATGATTTGAAGGCACTGTGATTATTTATTATTAGTTCCATATTCGTACCAAATTATGTTTATTTTTAATTAATTTCTACTTTCTCGAATTTAAAAAAAATATATAAGTTTACATTGTAAGCATAAATAATTTAGGATGCATCTATTTATGCTAATAACTTTGTAGTTATACAATGATATAAATAACTTGTACTATGGCCACATTGTAGCCAATTCTGAAGGCCAGACAGACAGAAAGATCTAAATTGAAAATCAGTGTTGATTGATGTCCTTGTCTAATATACCGCACTAATAAAGACAGTTTTATTATTACAAGTTTAGATTAGTCCAGTAAAGCTTTCAGAATTGGCCGCCTTATGCAACGTATCAGCCATAATATACCTGTTAATAGCCTTATAATATTTATATATTTTATTGTGCCTAAAATATATACTTACATAATTATATTTATTGTTTGCGAAAACCAAAATTGTTCTGTATATTTGGCTGCTTCTCACAGTACCTACGGTTTGTTGATAATGTTAAGGAGTGTTTAAAAAGTATCATAATAAAAATGAAAATTCAAAAACCAAACGTGCGCCTTTGTTTTTTACCCTTATCATCATTATCATCGACAATATTTCACTGATTGCTGAGTAGGTCTTTCTAAACGCGTTATTTCTTTAGAAGCTTATTTACCTTATTTAACTTGCTTTGTTAGTGTGGGTCAAATTTTGCAACTGAATTTTCAACCACTTTTCGATGTCCGATTGAACTGAAATTAGGTATACCCGGTAAATCCACTGATTATGCAATAAAAGCTTGTTTGTAACTATTTTTTGTGTTTTATGTTTTTTTCAAACGCTAATTCAAAAGTTAAGTTCATTGCAATTCATCATCGAACAGCCGAGTACTCGTTGACCTATGCTCTGAGTGCGAGTAGATAAATCTGTGAGTCATTACAGTATTGTGCAATGTGCATCACAATAGACAAGCTAGTTTGATACATAGAGACAAAGCCTTTGTTAGTTACAAAGTGTAAGAAATTAACTAGTTTTATTAATAAAGATATCTGAGTAGGTAAATTGTACGCAAATATTTTTCCAATTTATATCTTTAATCTATCTTCAGTCTACTTTCCATTCCAATAAATTCTGCAAAGTACCGATCAACTTAATCGATTTTAATTTTTTTTATTTAACTTACAATGTACGTAAATGTATTTATGTTTGTTATGGTTTAATCTTGCAACTCAATTTTGAACCATTTCATGGTATCCGATTGAGCTGCAGTTTGGTATACGTGTGTAACTCCGATAAAAATGCAATAAAAGCTTGTTAAAAAAAACTTATTTAATTTTAAATAATTCCAGGTATAACAACGAGCGGTCGCTACGAGCCGGAGCCAGAGGAGCTGAGTTCCAGCAGTTTTAGCTCCACTTCCCGAGCGTCCCTCGACCCGCCCTCCTCGCCCACTCCCAGCTGCAGCGGAGACAACCTGCTGCACTTCCCGGGAGACTCCAGCAGCTCGGTCTAAACTTCAGAAGAGAAACGAAGATACAGCGGGCCTAGCATAACTTAAACTTTCGTAAAATACGTAGCAAACATTCGATAGAAAAGTGTACGCCATTTATGCTTGTCAAAGACGCTCCTGACGGGCGTAAATGACGTACTTTCTATCGAAAACTCGCTACGTATGTTACGACAGAAGTTATGCTAGGCCCACTGATTCTGTGTTTAGTCAACTGGTTGTTAATCCCCCCTCCCTATATCGTTCGTCTTGACGTATTCGTCAATGGCGAACCAGCCAAGCCAAGTTGCAATTCCATACCAGAAACGTTATAGAAAAGTAGGATAATGTATCGGAATGAGATTTCTGTCATAAAATGTAGTAGAATCTATAAATAGATTATAGTAATGTCATTCCCATACATTTTCTTAGTCTTCGTTTCTGATAGAGTTTGTGACCATAGATTGCAACTTGGCTAGAGGGGCTGGCTAGCTACGGCTATGAACACGAATGGGGCTCGCAAATCCAAATTTAGTTTTAAAGGTCCTGTTGCAAGACGCACAATGCAATAGACCGTTGCTTTTGTAAGTATAGGTAACTATAACAACTAGAGGGGGGGGGGGGGGGAGGGGTGTAGGGGTCTAAGCCAACTGATTGTTAATCAAAGAACCTCTTCGGCAACTGTCGGTTTTTGCGTTATTTTTTGACAACGGGTTGCGGTATTCGGTCGACTAGGCGGCCGGGGGGGGTGAGTCTCTACTGATAGATATTTACTGGTGGGGTACTGAAGCCTGATTGGTGGTTTCAGTCACGACACGCGTGTCAGTAGGCAGGGATTTTTTATAAGCGCTATTTGCGCTAATGTGTTGACTGAAATTTGCATAGTGGCCCTAGTATTGCTTATTATATTTTTATAGTGTGGCCACTATCGGGGTGGGTTTATTCAAATAATGAGTCTGTCACTTGAAAATATAACGTTATATTCGCCCGCTGCTTTCTTAGATCTCGACAATGCGGGGGAAACCGCAAGACCAGGTGGTTATGCAGATTAACTGACCTATATTAACTGAAGCGCAAAAGCAAAAGGGACGTAGTTTTTTGTCTATGTACAGAAATTTCGATGTGTTTCATAAAAATGAGCCAAAAAAAGTGAATGACCTTTACACGACCTTAATTAATCTTGGATATGAGATGCATAAAATACATCACACTATTCATGAAGAGATCATCTAGTCTAAAACTGAACTTCCTTCCAATGTGTTTACGCCCACATGCAATGTAGGTGTACAGGGTTCAAAGGAACGGGTATGCTAAGCCGAAAACGGCTCAAAGTACTCATCATTATGGACAACTTTTACTATGAGGCCCCAAAAAAAAACATCTGTTCGATACATTTTGTCGAGAGTCCTTGACATTTTTCTATGGAACAGCTGCTCTTTTTGCGATTTCCGGGTTCGCCCCATAGTAAAAGTTGTTCTGTATAGACGCAATACACAAATTGGTTGTCGTCATTGGTCTTTCAGTCACCGGCACGCACAGAAGTGCTATAGAGTAGAGGCGTTCATTTTAATTAGATGATCTCTACCTAAATTACTTTTGTAAGATTTTTACTATTACGAGTACATCACATTTTTCTTACGATTGATGTAATTATGAATATTTCTTATGTGACTAGGAGTAGTACTATTTGTAATTCATCGTAGAGTCTTTCTTAATTATAGATACATTCATATTTTGGTGTTAATGGCGTCGAATCTAATGTGCCGTTAAAAATAGAATTCTAAGTCTTTAAATTAAGTCTTTAGTTTCAAGTTAAGTCTTTAAATTTTCTGTAACAAAGGTTGATTTACGAATTTTGACACATTTGTATAGATAACTTTTCAAAATCCGTTTGGACACAATCTATGAAAAAAAGCGGTTTCTATCCTTTATTTACATATTAAAATGAAAAGAAAAGAAACAATTTCAGGACTCTAAGGTACAGAATTGCAAAGAAGAATCGACGCCAATATTTTAACATAACTTTAAAATAAGGAGAATTATGTGCGACGTATTACACAAAAATCAATGATCTTCATTTTAGATTTAAAACAATATGTTTAAAAAGTGTATTTAGTATTAAATGGGTATTTAGGACCGGTATCTATGAAAGAGTAGAGTTGAGAGAGTGATATTATTCCATCAACCAATAGAAACGCACTTTAGTTATCGTGACGTCATGATCTTTTGGTGCAAATCTTATTGGTTACTTTCTGTCCTCTTCGCTTTGGTAGATAACGTGGGTTAACAAGCCCTTATGGGTTGATTACACGTAACGAGTACAGTGGCGAGACAGTGCCCTCGGCCGAGTACTCGGTTTGTATAATATAGGTACAAACATATTGTCGAGACGAGACAGTCACTAGAACCATGATTTGTTTGCTCGGCCCAGTGTGCCCATTTACTGTCTCGCCGCTGTGCTCGTTACGTGTAATCAACCCCTTAAGCTTGACTCGGGCCCGGACATTACAATGTGAGCCTTCTGTCGTACGTCTAAAGTTCAAAATATGGCAATTCATTACAAGTGTCATTTGTTTCTTACGGACTACACGATAGCTTTTTGGAAATTCAGCTTTATGTGTTACCATAATAATGGTGTAATTTCAATGTCAGGTACCTTCGAGGCCGGCTGAATATGAATCAAGCTTGATACTGGTCTTGAATAAGTTATTTGAGTGGGAGTCAGGAGGTAGAATACATTCATATCATTTATTTTCTGTTAGAGTTTAGTAGCTCTGAAGATCTAAGATAATAATAGACAGTTTTTAGTAACAAATAGGGCACAAACACTTCTTTTTTATTTAAAACAATAATGTATATAAAAATTGTTATCTAATGCTTTAAAATTACTAATAGTCCTAGCCTCAACCCAGCTACAGGCTAAATATCGCTTTTAATCTGATAGGTTCCGAGCTCCCATCAAAATCAATTGCAACTTTTAACATGATCACAAAACTCCCCGTTATATTCTAATTGTCATAGTTTTCTAATGGGTCCTCGATTTGAAATGCTGTTTAAAGCTAAGCGACGTTAGTACTGCGCATTTAATTTTTGTATTGCGCAAAACAAAAAAATACCAAGAGCAAAAAAAATGGCAAAAAAAAAAAATGGCAAATGCGGATTTATTCGCGATAAAAAATGTCGCCTTATTTGTTATCACAGACTGTATCACACATTACACAATAGGATAGGAATAAGCATTGTATTTTATTATGATAAAAATAAGTACCATGTATTAATACTATGAATAAAAATAAACGTAGGCATTGGAATCGTGTGGCAAAACTATAATAATGCATTTGTTTACCGTAACTGTGATATGAAATAGAAATTAAAAAGCTTGCGTAGAGTAGGGTGATTGGGAACCAGGCTACCGCAACTCTTTTTGAGCAGTACTTCAGTCTTGGATATTCTCTCGCTGTACTTATGTTGCCCTCATAATCCCAAGAACGGTGTCAAAAAAAAAGATTTCTATTTTTTCACGTATCCGATGCGTAATTTTTCAAGCTATCAGATGCGCGAAAATACAGTTTTTTTTGAGATACCGCTCTTTGGCTTATGAGGGCAGTGTGGAAGTTTTTCTACAACGACGATGCTTATTGAGATTTGAAACCTACGTCATGCGGCGTGAAATCAAAACCTAAGCAGAGCTTTTATCGCTACTGTTTATTTCAGGTTTGATGCTTCCTATCTGCGACCACATTTTTACATGATATCTAGTTAGCTGTGGACTAGCCTGTAACCATAAATAATAGTAAAGAACCCGAGAGAAATTTCAAGTTGAAACTGAAATACGAGTGATCAGTAGGTAGTTGTGGTAAGACCTCAGAAAACGACCGACACATTTTGTTAACATTTTCCGAAACCCCGGTGGAGACATTCCATGATACTCGGTTACTATTTATTTATTTATTTCCACATAGAAATCCGTCTATATCTGTTTTCCTAAAATTAGTATTCAAATTTTTTAGAGAAAAGAAAGGAAGAGATCATTTTACACGATGACAGTTCTGCCTCCGTTGTTATAATTATACCTCTAGTAAGTCGTGTTACTGGTCCTTTTTACACGCTTTTTATTAGCTTCACTTGGATGTTTGATTTTTTGGAACCGACTCCTTTGAGCGCGAATTTGAAGTGTGTTTTTACTCTTTTTGAACTATTGATTATTATCCACCAAATACATTCACAAATTACAATGAATAGAACTGCACATTATAAAATCAGCGGTCTCGTTATAATATATGTATTTTAGTATTCTTAGTACTTACTAACTCTGGTATCTAAGTAATTTACAGTAATTCGTGTTACCAGTAAAACAACTTACTGTAATTATAACAGGGGCAGAGTTGCAACTAATTTAAATTTGGTATAGTCTACGAAGGATAGTTTTGGCGCCATAAATTGATGATTCGCCTATGTTATCGCAATAATTAAAACTCACTTTGTTGGCGCACCGACCAAGATTGTCTTGGCCTCCAAAAAGACGCCATCCATCTCTATCTTGAGCCATTTTATGGCAGTCATCAACTTGGCCCAAAATCCCGCAATAGAACTATTAAAACTAAGTCAATCCTGTGGTTCAAGTTTGGAATTTTGTCGATCGACAAACGTTTGAAGTCGACAAATTCGATAAAATTATCAATTTTGTTCAGACCATAGTGACGATTTTGTCGAGTTTATGCGTTAGTTTTTCGATCGATAAAGGTCCATACTAACACTGTCCATCTTCCGTAAATTAAACCATGCCGTCACGTGCGTCACGTCATTAATTTGCATTGTATCATTTCGCCCTTAAATTATGTACGAACTAATTTAACAAGTGCTATGTGAAAAACAGAAATCTGTATTAGGGCGCGTTCCGAACCAGGCCAACAGATTCTGTTGGCCATGTCTGCTCTGAGTGCTTAGTGCGAGTTTTTTTTCGTGTAGTTTAAGTTAACGTAAACTACAATTTGTATGGAACTAATGTTGTTTGTCTTATTCAAATTCAAAATTAATTTATTTCAGGTTAAAATGTACCCATAATCAAAAACTCAAAATAAAATTAAAATTATTACACAGTCAAATACAATTATTACTATTACCAAAGTCAAAATTATTATCATTATTATTGCTACCAAAATTACATTAAATTAAATTAGAATTAAAAACATCATGTCTTTATGAACTTTAGGTGGCGCGGTTTTTATTTCATACAAATTGTAGTTTTCGTTAACAATTGCGTTAATGTAAACACGAAAAAAACTCACACTAGGCACTGTGATCAATTTGAGTAGCTATACGCTCACGGTTGCTGGCCTGAGCGTAGGTACTTTAATTAATCGGAACGTTTGTGCATCGCCAGCGGAATCTGTTAGATGCGTAATATACCTTTGTCTATGTTTTCGTCATATGGTCTTTGTTAATACGCGACAACTGTTATATTAGTAAATATATACAGGGTTATTAGGAAAGAGTTTGCTAAGCCGAAAAGGGTCATAGTACCTACTCATGATTATAAACAACTTTTAATATAGAACCAACCCTGAAATCGATAAAAAAAATCAGCTGTGTCATAGAAAAATGTCAGTGACACTAGACAAAATGTATGGAACAACTTTTTGTTTTTATCGAATCCCATAGTAAAAGTTATTCATAACGATGAGTACTATGAGCCCTTTTCGGCTTAGCATACCCTTTCCTTATAACCCTGTAGATGCATGATATGGACAGTAAAGTGATACGTGGATCACGTTTAGTAATGTATGAGTATATTAGGAGTGAATGTAAAAGTTGGATAGCTTCCAGATAAATGTCTTCCTTATTTATTAATGCTTTGTAACGAAATGTTTCCGCTAGTTTGTTTATTTAAATCAAAAAGACACGCTTTTTAATTTATTCATGCAAGTAGCAAACCCTAAGCAAATGTCTAATTAATTATTGAACAGGCTTTTTGGTGTTTTTGAATTAAAATTATATTCATTTAACTTAAAAGTTAAAGATAACTTAAAATTTATTATTGTACTTTAACAAATTTAGGATTAAGATTAAGATCATAATTGAAAATTTAATATTTAAAATGATAAGATAATTTGTATGAAATTTACGAAAAAGCATGGGATGCGAGTGCAGTGATTATATATATTAACTAATGGTTCTAAATTAGACTGAACGAAAAACCACCGTTTGGTTAAAATTCAAAAATAGGGGAGGTATGATAAACAAAAACAATTAAAAACAACTTCTATACAAAATGTACGTGATTACTTACTGAGTTGTAAAAAGCTTTTTACATGTATAATTATGCAATATGTAAAGTACTTATAATGGAATGCTTGTAATTATATAGTTAACTTGTAGGTTATTCACACCTTTTTTTCCTTACATTTTAGAGTTAAAATATAAAACATGTAAGTAACACAATGTTAAGCATATGAGCCTTACTTTATAAATTATGCTTAGAAATTCTTAAGATTGACAACTGTCATTTAACTTGTGCAAAAAATACTAAGCAATATCACTTAAGTTTACGAAAACTTTATAGGTACGGCCCTATGCTTGCATCTGATGATTCCAATTCTGAAGGCTTTATGACAAATCTTAACTTACTAAAATATAGCTGTCTCTTTAATTGTGGTCTATAAGACGAGGCCATAATACTTTTAGTAAAATATCTGTCGATGAATTGGCTTGATTTTACCTACTTGTGTTAAAAGTACTAATCGATACTTAAAGTAATCGATACTTCAGTTACCGTTTGAAATACCATGTGGTAAGGTACATTATTTAATTTTAGAGGCTTGAGAGTTTTTCCTAAGTCAGATTGACTAAAGTGGTTTTATTAGGTTAAGCGTATGATGAGACGCAGGTGACACAGCACAGAATAGATTTTGCAGCAGCGCCGGTGAGACACACATCGACTGCTGCTACAAACACTCGAAACTGCTAAATCACGTTTTTTTCATTGTACCAATTATACGAATATTTAATTTACTTTTAGGAAATCAAATAATTCAAAGAAAAAAATATACTTGTTTTGAATCGAATCAAATTTAAATTACACATTTAACTTATTAATTTAGGTTAATTTTTGACTGTAGTAAATTGCTCTCCTCTAAAAAATGCTATTTATAGTTTCGATACTGTTGGTAGGGGCAGTCGACATGTCTACGTCGAACGTTTTACATCGCAGCGTACGCAGCTCTTATTATACATATAATACGTTCGTTCGTTCATTAATTACAAAATTTGCTGTCCTGCGCTGCGTGGATCTGCGTCACCTGTGTCAGCATACGCCTAGTCTTAACAAGGGCCCTTATTCGCTATCTACCATCATATTCCACGCCAAAAACGCGTGACGTCATCACACGCACGTAACGTGAACGCGGCTCAGTCTTAGCGTGGCATCGCGTTTTAAATTTTGACATTGGCATACGGAATACCATTCCATGTCGATTCCATGGATTTGACGTAACGCGGCGCGTTACGTGCTCGTGTGCTCATAGCGAATAAAGGCCCTTGTGTCCTGTCGTAAGAGAATGGATCAGTTCTCTTTGATCACGAGCTACATTTTATTGGGCCATAAAAGTAGTATTGAAAATGTTGTATATATACCTAAATGAGTAGGAAATGTTGATGGAAACCCGACTCCTGTCGAACGTCTTGTACTTTAAAAAAAAACCTTACTTTTAGCACAGAAAAAAAAAAAACTTAGCAGCGCTTGTCGTCACTTGAAGATTTTGTTGCAAAGTTCTTAAACTTGACAGGATTAAAGATTTCATTAAGCATTTCATTTTAAATCAAGTGAGAGAAAGAGATAGCTTAGACTTCTCTTGCAGAATCTCTAACAGAATAGACAACATTTGAATGAACTTATGAACTGTAAGAAGTATGTCAGAAACTCTGGCGTGTTCGCTGCGACGACATTTTCTCTATCCTAATGTTTATTGTTTTTCTCATGTGAAAACGAGACAAAGCTATCTGTATACATCTATCTCGTTTCCGCAGATCAAAAAGAGTAAACATTTTTATCACGGAGCACTTGCTAGGCAACATGTTAATGTTTATGAAAAGTTATAACCACAAGCGTTATTTTTCTGTTGCTAATAGCTTATTATCGGCACATTAGGGCCGGGATACACCAAAGCTGGAGCTGGATTTCGTAGAAAAAGATTTTGACAATATGTACCAGTGTAACTTTGCACAGTTTAGTGTGTCATCGCCCTAAGGCATTTGTCCCACCGTCAAAGAGATGCGCTAAGTTGCAAAATAGCAACGAATCGCATGAGCGAGAAAACAGCCCATGCTGATAGCTTACTAATCAGCAGTGGGACAGGTGCCTTATGCCATGCCAATATTTGTGATATCGGCTTAAAAATACTGAAATATGTTTACCCGAGGTAAATAAATCTTTTAAGGGACGACGATTCTCCCCAGCGTGAGAAGTCGGGTTATGTGATGGCTAGATGTGATAAGAATAAACGTTAGTTAAGATTGTAATCTAAAATTATGTAAGTTAAATTCCTATATTTTATTAAGGTAACCATTTTCTCAGTCGATTTACGTTATTTTGTAAGATTTGAATAAATAAATACGAATTTACTGAATTGCGAGTTTGATTTTGGTAACGCATAGGACTTCATTAAAATAGGAAAAAACAAAAGGCTAATAGATTTTATTAAAAAACAGTAACCATTATTATCATCATCATCAGCCCGTTATCGCCCACTGCTGAGCATACTCGTAGGCCTCTCTTCTTGTACGCCACTCATCCCGGTTCTGAGCCAATCTTGGCCAAGTTCGACCCGCGATCTTCGTTGTCGTAATAAAAACAGTAATATGGTAAAAATATTTATTTAAAATACAACAAAAGCTTACAATCTAATAAACAATATTATAAATACTAAAATACATAAGGCACCAAGTCATCATGATTTTCTTCATAAAATATCACCACAAATGGAATGTATACGTAACATTGCGTGTAGCGCAACCTTTACAATAATGTAACATCAAACAAAACAAAATCTAAGGTTTTTCTTACATCTAGTAGCTGCTATAGTTATAACTTATTAGCGGACGGTTCGAGTTTCATAGTGTAATATCGTTACGTTAGAGATTCGAGCGAGATACTGTAAGTTTAATACTGATTATAGACATTACATTGAACCAATAAGTGTCAAGCTCTTGAACCTTTGCTGTTGAGACTACTTTTACACCCAAATTCAAGCTATAATTTTTATTTTGGGGCAATAGAAAGATGTAAACAAATGTACTTCAGATCAATAATAAAAAACAACCAACAGTTTTGTACTGTTACGATTTTTTTTTATCTTAGCAGTATCAAACCAGCGTTACATTCCGCCCTTGATACAAAAGTGAGCACGCCACAACCGACAGGGAGGTATTCTGGGCTGTTCGAGACTATCTCGGTCACTCTTACTGCCATGTCATTTCTAATGAGAGCGACAGGCAGTAAGCTGTCTCACTCCCCAGAATAGGGCTCCAGTACAAACATAAAAGTCACTCCTCATGTCATACGCACTTGATACCGACCCTTACGATCAGAACGTCGTCTTTCACGAACCCATTCCTCACCACGTCACTGACTACCGCATACTCCGTATACCCGAAGCCCCGGACGCAGATTTCTGCACTAGGCTTCCTAAACGCTATAAGGTTCGAGTTAGACATCATGGTGTCTCGCTGGGTCAGGTCGGGCTCGTATTGGTTGATCATTGCGAACGATATGCGGCCATTGAAAGGCCATTCGAGGTAGTCATCGTTCTCCGTCTTCATGAGGTGGACGTGTAGCGCGAAGCAGTGCGGGTTCTGTGGGGAGATGTTGAGGCGGACGCAGAATCTGAAAACAAAGCTAAATTTGAGGGTAGTTACTAATTATTCGCAAGTCTTACGAGTTCCTATTCTTATCCGATATGCTAGGTCCGGTGTTCTGCAAAGGGTGCATTGTGCCTAAGTTGTACGAGTTTTACTCTTTTATTTCAAAAGCTTAGGGTTTGGTTGTAACCAAACCCTAAGCTACGTGTACGTGTGTGTGTCCATCGTGTACGATGGATCGCGGCAGAGGTTACACGCTGAAAAAATAGCATTGAAACGTGAATTGCGATACTTCTATTTCGAGACACAGATAAAAGTGTCTTTACATGAAAGCATTGAAACTAATAACTGCAAACTGCAAGGCATTTCCAGCGCAGCTGTATCTCGCCAAACACCCTGCTATAAGTTTTAAGTAAGACATAAATAAAGTTGCACACACAGGACACACATACAGGGTGTGGCGTAAAGAGTGGATAATCTTTTACTTACGGCTGGGGGACATCACGTCTGTTCAGAAAAAGTCAATTTGAATTCAGTAAAAGTGTCACGAGTTTCGAGTTATTAGACATACTCGTATTTGAAGTCTAATTTTCCTCAAACTTTCAAAAATGTCCAATTTGAACTCGAAAACCGTGACTCTTTTACTGAAAACAAATAGTCATTTTCCGAACAGTCGCGATGTAGGTAACTGTAGGTAAAGGATACACTCTTTACGCCACACCCCGTATCATACCTGTATCCATTAGGCGACGTATAAAACCCAGGGCTGTACAGCATCTTGAAATGATCCTTTAGCATGGCGTCCAATCTCGTTTTGAAGTTGTCCACCTTCCACACATAATTGCCCATGCAGTAGCGGAGCAGCATATCGTTGTTTTGCTTCATCTTGGCCATCGCGAAGGCGGAAAGTTGCTTCGATATGTTAGCTATGACTATGTCCTGTTCGCGGTTACGTTGCTCGAGTACCACTACCCTTTCGTAGAGGGCGCTGTAATGAGAAGACTAAACTATTTTCATCATCATCATCATCAGCCTGTTATTGCCCGCGCTACACTGTTTTACTATTTTACTAAAAATACATCTTACTATACAGGGTTATTCATAAAGGGTATGCTAAGCCGAAAAGAGCTCATAGTACTCATCATTATGAACAACTTTTACTATGGGACTAACTCGAAAATCGCGAAAAAAAAATCAGCTGTTCCATACATTTTGTTGAGTGTCATTGACATTTTTCTATAAAACAGCTGATTTTTTTTCGCGCATTTCGAATTGGTCCCATAGCAAAAGTTGTTCATAATCATGAGTACTATGAACCCTTTTTGGCTTAGCATACCCTTCATGAATAACCCTATATAATTTTGTAAATGCGAAAATATGTGTTTGTGTGTGTGAATATTTGTTAGCACGTATTTCCGTAACTACTAAACCGATTTTAATGAAAATAAATTTTTATTCTTTTGGTTCTGAAGTAACCCACAGGCTTATTTCATCATCATCGTCATTTGACCCGGTAGGTGGCGCTGTTCAGGCAGGACAATAACATAACTTGAGAATGACTTTACCGATTTCGTCCATCTTTTTTTTTAAGACGTGTGTACAGGACGTCTCTCGGGTCAGCTAGTCATTAAACAAAAAAAAAATCATTAGCCAGCAGTAAATGTACAAATTTACCGTATAAGAGCACTGGTGTTGTTTAGCGCCGGCGCAGCTGCCTGGGTCCCTTCCTTATCGGGCGCCTCCCACAGAGTCATCGCCTCTTGTTCCTTGGCGTCGAGGCTCGCGGTCGACATGTCGTTATTTATCTTCATTTCTGAGTAGGCGTTCATTAGGTACTGGAAACATAAGGCGACTTTGTCAACAAGTTACGTGATAATCGATAAATAACAAAAGGTAACCAGAAAGATGTTGCACCGGGCTCCAAACTAGGCAAATGTATCTTGGGCACCTGTTTAGAATCTATTTAGCGCTGGGGTTTGTACACATTAAGAATTACCATTATAACCCGGTCACAATATCTGTGCACCTCGCTGGAATGCGCCTCTCCCGCTTCCCCTGTCACCTGTCACCTTTCAGCGTCACCTGTCAGTGCGACTACGAGTATATAAGGCTATACGGCGTATATTATAGTATGCGTATAGTATACGCATGCCAGCGAGGTATTGAGACCGCAGATATTGTGACCGGGTTGTACTTATTACAAAAAACTAGTAGTTCTGCGAACAGTAGACCGCGCGAGAGTCCGGATGTTAGTATGTTGGTACTCGCGTACAGGTCGCACTTCTCAACAAATGTCGACGAAAGGCGGTATACAGGCTCAACGATTTAATGGAATTTTTTCGTCGTCGGGACCTTTTGATTGGGGGGGTATTTCCCTCAAAAAGGGGACAAACCAAGCAGCGCCATTTAAAGACCGATCTTGACAAAATTTGGCAGACATGGTACCCAATTCTAAACAAGAATTTCAAATATGAGCAAAATCAGTCAAGAGGCTGTTGAGATACAAGAACATTATTTTTACAAAACAAAAAACAAAAACCGACTTCAAAAGACCGACTATTGAGTTATTCATCTATTTGTCGCGCACGTACTTAATGCTTTAAGACTTATATAGGGTTATTCATAAAGGGTATGCTAAGCTGAAAAGGGCTCATAGTACTCATCATTATGAACAACTTTTGCTATGGGAACAACTCGAAATTCGCGAAAAAAAAATCAGCTGTTCCATAGAAAAATGTCAATGACACTCGACAAAATGTATGGAACAGCTGATTTTTTTTCGCGAATTTCGGGTTAGTCCCATAGTAAAAGTTCATAATGATGAGTACTATGAGCTCTTTTCGGCTTAGCATACCCTTTATCAATAACCCTGTATAGTTTTCTCATGGATACCATTATCAGAACTGGACTAAATTGAAATGGGACCAAATGGGAAGCGTCAGCTTTCTAATAAAAAAGAATCATCAAAATCGTTTCACCCAGTCAAAAGTTATGAGGTAACAAACATTAAAAAAGAAAAAAAAAACAGTCGAATTGATAACCTTCTCCTTTTTTGAAGTCGGTTAAAAACACTGTGATTCACCACATTCTGTGTGTCATCACATCACACAGGACTGCTAGTAAGGAACACAAGGAACGTAAGGTGATACAGTACTTATACATCATTGATTTTACGCCCATATGATTCTGGATATTGTTAATAAATGCTTTGATATAATAAATATAATTGAACTTACACTCATATGGTTCCAGATTTCGTTAATAAATGCTTTGATATCTTAATATATATATAAATTACGTGTCACGTTGTTTGTCCGCTATAGACTCCTAAACTACTTAACCGATTTCAATCAAATTTGCACACCGTGTGCAGTTCGATCTAACTTAGGACATAGAATAGCTCACATCTCAATTTATGGTAAAAAAACATGAAAAATTAGAAAATTTAAAAATACTTAAACCATAATTTAACTTTAGCGCTTTGGACAATGTAAACTTTTGTAATGTAACTTTTGACATAGAATTGACGCAATGGCTTTTGACAGGACAACGTCTGTCGAGTCAGCTAGTAATAAATATAATTGAACTTACACTCATATGGTTCTGGATATCGTTATGTAAATGTAGATTCATATCTTCTTGACTGTCAAACGTGTCCTTACAGCCGACTGCGTGGAAAGCGCACGGGACTCTGATCTCGGGCTGCGTGGACGTCTCGGGCTGGTTGTGCTCGCACTCCGCTATGTGCGAGTCCAGGTCTAGTGGAGTCACCTTCACTTTACAACCTTCAAATAAACAAGTTCTTATTTTAGTAAAAGTATTCTCAAGAAGGTTATGAAGATTTTTTGTATTGTATTTTGTAGGTGAAAGATATGGCTCTTAAAATCAAGCTCAAAGTTGTCTGGAACTTACCTTCTTATTTGAAAACGCTTAAGGTATTCTCATTTTAATATTTTTGTTTTTACATGGAATAGGTATATAGTTTTAAATAATTAAGTTATTGATATATTTTTAAATACAGTGTAAACTCGCATGTAACGTCACTCGATTTAACGACAAATTCCCTAAAGAATCGAAATTACTTGAATTTGGTTGGTTTGGGTTGTTTTCCATATGGGGTGCTAGGTCGGGTAACCTCCACGTGGTGCACCCTGGGCAACAGCGTGCGGTAATACTGCAGCTTTTATGCAGTATTACCGCACGGTGGCCAATAACCCGACACGGTGGGCCCGTCCGCGTGTCCCTCTGACTAGCAGAGGGCACAGCGTAATGGTTTGGACGGTGGCATTGCTGCCACCAGGGGGGTTTTCCTTGTGCTCCTCGCCGCATGTGGGTTGCGGTTGGGAGTGCAAGGAAAGGAGGAGGGTGGACGCTGGAAGCGTGTGCCGCATGGGGCACCCAGCGGCATACGCTTTCGGGCTACATAGGCTGGGATCTCTTGTTGCCGAGCGTAGTGAAAGCCGTGCTCGGCGGCGAGAGATCGTGGCAGGCCGGGGTCTCCTTCTGCGAAGAGGTGATGACGCAGAAGGAGGCCGCGGAGCGGGTCAGAGAGGACGATGCCCGATCTGACCCGCTCCGGCGCAGACGGGGGAGCGAGGAGGCGGTTCGCCCATCTCCTCGCTCCTCTGCAGTGGGGTTGCCGGGAGAGTCGGGGGACTCTCCCGGCCTGCACGACCCCACACTGACTGTCTGGGGGGTGATCCTGGGGAACAAGGTCACCCCTCCATAGGCACGGGGGGCCCTAATCGGGCCCATCGCCGGGGCGAGGTGGCGATTGCTAACGCGACCCCACCTTGCCCCATCTCAGGCGGATGCCGAACACCCCAGTGGTTTTAGTGGGTATGCCGCCGCAGGGCGGAGACTCCCACATAACCACCCTGCCTCCCCCGGGGCGGGCGTGGTATCCATAAAGGATTTCCACTGGGTAAACAAAAAAAAAAAAAAAGGGTTGTTTTCCATACAATGATACTCTCTATACAGCATTACACACTCTTAATAACGACGACAATTAAGTAATAAGTGATATAAAGTACCTCTGTTACCAAAATTACTAAAACTTGCGCAGCTGTTTTTTTTTATGTAATTGCGTGACGAGACGAGCAAATCGCTCGCCTGATGTTAATCGTCACGTTTGCCCATAACAGGTCTGCGCCACCCAGAATTTTGAACTCGCAGAATTCAAGACCCTGTGTGGCACAGCGCTGCGCTCGTCACCCTGAGATATAAGTTGTTTAATCTCGCATTATTATCCTAGCCCGCGATAAACTCGACTATCAGCATCATGCGTACCCATTGCATACCGAACTTTCTCAGAAATTAGTTCTTTTGTTTACAAATTGAGATTGCTTGCAATGTAGACTGTTGTTGATCATGACTAATAAGTAAAAGTCATGGATTATCTATACGATATCATATTCTTAGTTCTTATTCAGATTTTTCTTCTCTCCATTTAATGACAACTCTCTATAACGCCATGAAATGCACAGTCCCTTCAGTGTCGTTATATAGAGTTTACACTGTATTTACTTTTTTAAATATTATAATTTTTTATATAATCAACATTTACCTTTATTTGAAAATGGACAGTTCATTCTTTGCTCTTGTATCTCTCGTTTTGTATAATTATCTGGAAAAATATCCACCTTCATGCTTAGATTTATGTTATCAATGGGACAGTGACCGCTGTTTCTGTAACAAATTAAAGAAAAGAATTAAACTAATTATGGAAAGATTAGCATTCCAGATTTTTTTACCTAACCTACTTGCAGGACATTATTACTTTAGAGTAGTTTAGAGCATGTCACTTGTTTCACATAGTTTTAAAGACTAGTGGCACATTATGAGGACTCATATAACATACTTAAATCGCCAGAAATATGAAAAAAAAACTCATAAATAAATTGCGCATGAAACTTTCATCGGGCGAGTTGGTGGTCAAGCGCTATCTTATTTGCATTAAAAAAACTGCTGTGACAGCTAGTAGCACTTAAATACTTACTGTAACCATGATGTTATACAACTTTTACAGAATTTGTGTCCACAGGTAGTGATCACGGGGTCTCGCAGCCAGTTGAGACACACGGGACATTCGTATCGGGACTCTGGCTGGTTGCTTAGCACAGTTTCATTTAGGGCCATTATGCCCATAGGCTAGAAAAATAAAATAAGCATGTTACATGTCAAACATCATAGGGTTTACTCATAATTTTATTAAACAAAGTAGAAAAAAATCTTTAGTAAATTTAATTTTTTGTTGGTACGTATGAGCAGCTTTAAAATCGTATTACTGAATTACTACGTGAAAACTCGAGGGGGAGGGGGAGGGCTTAGCAAATACAACGGGTGGTCACCTAAGGGGGGAGGGGGCTAAAAATGTAAAAAATGGGTCACATAGTATGGGTAAGTTCCCTAACATTCAAATAGTGATACTAATCAAATTAAAATAAAATATCAGTTAAAATAATATAAAAAATATAAGAATGTCAAAATTAAATCAAGTCAAAAGAAACTGAGTTTTATAGCTCCAAACCTGCGAGACCGAAGACTAAGCAGCATTGGGGTCGAAGTCCCGAGCATCAGCTACTGTATTTATATCGTGTACACGACGGGATTGATAGGTATTAATAAAATAACTGCTATTCTGCGACACTGGGCACACCCATACCATAGACTTATTGTATTTGGGAACATGGTTAGGAATGAAGTCATTTTGGCGACAATATGTACTACGAAAGTTGCGTCTACTTACTGCGATTCCTTCTGATGCATTTTTTGGTTTGTTTGGGTCCATTTTACAAAAACTGTTTTATTTTTATTGTTTGATACAGTTAATCAGATTTAATTTTTTAGTTCCCAAAACCCAAATAAGCAGAAGAGAGGCCAGCTGATGAGGTAGTGTTGCCATTTTACGAATACAACTACAACTTCTTCACAAGTGTAATAACTACTAGTTTACTAATATTATTACACTTTTAAAATAAATTATAATACTTATAATTTATTTATGAATATAAAGCTTAGCGGGAGAACAGCCACTTAGCAATCGTGAGAATGTAATGCTAATAATAAACTGCACGTAACTAGGTATTCAAACACTCGTGTGTTACTATTTCGTGTTTCACCCTTCATTTTGCAACAGTTTAACACTACTATTCTTGTAGCATTTATTTTTATAAGTGCTCTAAAGTATAGTTGTATACATAAGCATATTCTAGCTGATCAGGTGAACGAGTTTTGTTTTATATTAATCAGAAAATAGATCTTGTTGCAGAATGTTAGATTTCAGTACAAGTCTTTTGAAAATATTGCCAGACTTAGCAAAGCAAGTTCAAAGCTGGCAGCATTGTGATTTTGACACATTTTTGACATTGACGTAAAACCTCAGAATTACAGATAGAACCAAGGAACTTTATAGGTTCCTTGGATAGAACCTTAGAGTTTTATTGTCACTTTGTAAAAAAGAGCAAGATGGCAAGTGCCAAACACGGTTGAAAAAGAGAGACAGACATTTCACTTTTTGTCCCCGTCGCTGTAACCGTGCCAAGGTGGGCAAACCACAGATTAGGAATAATAGTTACCTACTACGTGAGCCGTCTACGATTTGTAGCTGCCAGGTTGTGAATTATGTTTGCCCAGGATTGTACCCAATAAATTAATAAATAATTAATTTATTGGACTATTTCATATTTCCCGCTGACCCAAAACTAAGATAAGGTACATTATTTTCGCAATCGCAAGATTGCCTATTTAATAAAAGATGTTCATAAGTAGATTATTATACTAGTAGTTATTTTCCTACTATTAGACTTTTTCCTACTATGAGCAAATTGTGACTTATATATCCTTTCCTTAAAACCCTGTATAACAATGTTTTATTTTGTGAAGTATAAAGATATGATTTTTTTTTCTTTAAAATGGGGGAAGCTCTCCTATCCTGGCATCCATTTGAAGAATATAGCTGTCGCATGTGCGGTTCGGTTACACTTTGGTTCTATCTAATATAATTGTAACTATGCGTAAAACACTAATAATGTTTTTCAAAAAGATGTAAAAATATGTTTTATTTTAAAATCTTGCACGGTTCTTTTATTTAGCTATTGAAAATTTGAAAAATGTGGCGGGAACAAAATAAATGTTATCTTCATCTTAATATATATAAATCTCGTGTCACAATGTTTGTCCTCAATGGACTCTTAGACCACTTAACCGATTATAATAAAATTCGCACACCATGTGCAGTTCGATCCAACTTGAGAGATAGGATAGTTTAAATCTCAAATTATAGTCGCAATTTTAATTTATTGCAAATTATATATATACTGATAATTTTTACTATAAATTGACAAGTTAGCATCAACATACTACGGTTGCCATAGTTACGCAATATTTGACATAGAATTGACGCAATGGCTTTTGACAGGACAACGTCTGTCGAGTCAGCTAGTAATATATATAAATTACGTGTCACGTTGTTTGTCCGCTATAGACTCATAATACTTAACCGATTTCAATCAAATTTGCACACCGTGTGCAGTTCGATTTATCTTAACAGATAGGATAGTTTTTAGATATTTTTTTTTAAGATCTCAATTTATAGTGTCTACCCGTGCGAAGCCGGGACGAGCCGCTAGTTTTTAAAAAAAAAAATACTTCTATGCTCAGATTTAATCTATGCTTCTATGATATGTAAGTATATTATAAGTAGCCTAGTAGCACAGAACACTTGTAGTAGCACAGAATCAGATGAGCTAATTTTAGCTAATTTTTTTCGCGAATTTTGGGTTGGTCCCATAGTACCTAAATGTTGTTCATAGTGATGAGTACTATGAGCCCTTTTCAGCTTAGCATAACCTTTATGAATAACCCCTGTATAAAACCAAAAGAGGCAGACCAAAAGAGGAAACCAAATAATAAGGAAGTTGAGCGGAACATTATAGCAGTTGCTTAGATTGGCAAATGCTATTTACTCGTAACTTGAGCGCAATACAAAAATGTATTATGCAGTAATAAATGATGTCACTTAACTTTAAGCAAACTTCATTGGGGAGGTCCTGTCTCGTGGTATTCGTAGATTGTCCGTACGCCAATAGTGGGTTCATTACACGTAACGAGTACAGTGACGAGACAGTGCCCTCGGCCGAGTAGGTACCTACTCGGTTTGTATAAACAGTTTGACGAGGCGAGACAGTCACTAGAACCAAGGCTTGTTTGCTCGGTCGAGTGTCCATTTACTGTCTCGCCACTGTAATCGGTAACATGTAACCCCCATATCGGTATGATTTTAGATAAAATGGAATCTTGAAAGAGGGGTGATTTCTTTGAACTTATTAAAAGAAACCCCTTTTACAGTGTTACGAGATAAATATTAAATAGACAAATATTTGCTTGTAGCAAAAAATATTCACATACGTGCCTTTTCACACGTACCGGTTGCCGGGTAGCCGGCGCCGGATACCCGGTGTCAAATGTACCCGCCTGCCGGATAAATAACGCCGGTACATGTGAAATCTATGTACCATGCCCATACACTTCACCGCCGGGTAACCGGCGCCGGCTACCCGGCAACCGGTACGTGTGAAAAGGCACTAACTGTATATATTAAACAAGATGCCATCAATCATCAATCGATCTGTCGAAACATATTTTTTTCAGCCAATAGCGTCCTACTGCTATGCAAAGGCCTTAGTGCCTTTTCACACGTACCGGTTGCCGGGAAGCCGGCGCCGGTTACCCGGCGGTGAAGTGTATGGGCATGGTACATAGCTTTCACATGTACCGGCGTTATTTATCCGGCAGGCGGGTACATTTGACACCGGGTATCCGGCGCCGGCTACCCGGCAACCGGTACATGTGAAAAGGCACTTATTGTGTGCAGTCGCCATTACCACACGTACCTACCTACTCGTAACGAAGGCTGTGGTAGCTGGTAGCCGAGCGCGAGGCAAAAGCTCCTCGTTTCAGTTCAGTTGCGAGCGAGACGGCGCCGAATCGCCGCGGCCGGCCGGACGTAACGCGGTGCGTTCGCGATTACATCGCCACTGCGTATGTTAACGTCTTTTTTGTAACTTAAAAACTTTTTTGTTTCCGATTTTATGGGAACAAAATTAAGTAAAAAAAACTTACGAAGTAAGTTGAAAAAAGGAATAATATTTTTTGATGTAAGTAGTATTTGGTTTACCTACATAAAAAAACTACGAATACGTGCGATAAAGGTTCGATTTTTTTACGTTTTTGTTGATTTTATTGGTACAAATTAGAGTACATACTTAATTCTAAATTTATTTGAGTTGGAAATATTTTCGAGCCGTTGCTTTCGCGGTAAATGTGATGCTAGTTTTAATAATTTATCAAGTTTGCTTCGTTTATAGTTTTGGTTTATTTACAATTTACTTATTTCGGTTCAATACAGGGTTATTCATAAAAGGTATGCTAAGCCGATAAGGGCTCATGGTACTCATTATTATAATCGGCTGTTTCATAAAAAAATGTCAATGACACTCGACAAAATGTACAGCTGATTTTTCGCGAATTTCGTGTTGGTCCCATAGTAAAAGTGGTTCATAATAATGAGTACTATACTGTTCGTTTTCGGCTTAGAATACCGTTTATGAATAACCCTGTATAGATCATCATGTAGGAACTGCTGTCCCTTTTGGATTTTGTTAATATTATCTGTCTGTAACGGGGCCGGCTTACTCGCATATAGCGATAAAAGTTCCATAAGAATAATACATAAAAAAATATATATTTAATTTATATCATGTCAGAAAGTTTGTGCGTGGTTAAGTTCAAACTCCCACTCCCACACTTAACTTTAACAACTTAACTAATGTTTTCACATAACATTCATAATATAAGCAATAAACACTCATCTATACTAATATTATAAAGAAGTAAAGTTTGTGTGTTTGTATATTTGTTAAATAGTAAGGGGTAATCTCGGGATCTACTGAACCGATTTTAAAAATTCTTTCACCAATAGAAAGCCACATTAATGCTGAGTGTCATAGGTTATATAAAGACCCGAAAAAAAAAGGCTTTTACGTGGTAGTCCGTTTTGCAAAGTGAATCGGAGAAAAAACGGTCCGGACGGCGCGCGATGGCTTCGGGTTTAATTAACATTATGCCCAACGAAGTGGGCAAGAGTCATCTAGTACTTAAATAAGCTAAAATACCCGAAAAAATAACAGTTTTCTTGGGCATAGGGATAAACAATTAATAAGTATCTATAGGTACTATGATTTGCCTCAGACCTGTACATATGCGATTAAAATAAGAATAGGACGGGCTCTCGCTCACACTCACACTATGCTCTCGCTCACACTATACCAAGTTCCCGTAGTGACGTCACAACATGGCGCTAGGCCGGTCCTATTCTTATTTTAATCGCATTGTACCTAGATTTAAAATATTATTTTGATACTATAACTAACCAAATTATGTAACTAATCAGAAATTTAGTGAAAGTGTTTCGAATTCTTACGGTTTGATATGGATTATTAAAAATATGGATTTGGTTATGGCTTTTAAAGTCTTGGGATTTGAAGGATTATAACATAACGTTTACGCTTGTTATTGATTTAATTAACAATGCTCGCGTGCGATATCTAACGAATTACGGTAGAGAAATTCATTTTTAACCGCCGACGTAAAAAGAAGGGTGTTAACCCCCGACGCAAAAAGAGGGGTTTTAAAAGTTTGACTACTTGTGTGTCTGTTAGTGACATCGTAGCTTTGAAACGGGTGAATGTGGATGCGGTTTTTTTTATTAAGTGCAGATTTTCTAGCGTTGGTTTATTAGACAAGTTTTATCAAAATTGGTACAGTAAAGTAAAGTAAAAATTTATTGCATAAAGCTGTGTACAATGGTGGAATTAATTATGTTAAGTCTCAACTTAACCGAAAATAATATTTTACAAAAAGTCGTCTCAACGTTGGTTTTTTTTCTTACTTTAATTGATTGTTATCTACACACTGGGCTATACGCGAAGGATATGCTAAGCCAAAAAGGGCTAAGCGAAAAAAAAAATCAGTTGTTTTAAACATTTTGTCGAGCGTCATTGACATTTTTCTATGGAACAGCTGATTTTTTCGTGAATTTCGGGTTGGTGCCATGGTAAAAGTTGTGCATAATGATTAGTACTATGAGCCCTTGTCGGCTTAGCATACCCTTTCTGTATAACCCTGTATGGTACAAGTAACATATCAAAAGGTTGTTAGCTATCTCTAAAGCGCATTAATTAAGATATAAATCATCGAGCAGAGATAAAAGAAATATATCCATTAAAATAATTTAAAATAACATCTAACGTTTTTATAAAGAAGTAATCTATAACTTCTATAAGTAGTGCTAAAGAGTTCTGAAAACTGTTAAATTGATAGAAGAACTAAAAACTAGTAAATTACATGTCATAAAGCTGATTTTTTTTTACAATATTTTTATTGTTCTTTTATCGGTTGTTTTTAAATGTAAAAGTGGTTTATAATTAAGAGTACTTACTATGAATCCTTTTCGGCTTGGCTTGGCTTGGCTTTTTATAACGCTGTGTAAGCATCTCTTATTAAATCAGATATACCTACTTCTAAGTCGTTGCGTGCACACTCCATTAGACATGTGCTTTGTATCTCTAAGAAATTCATTTGCTATTCACTCGGAACATTCTCCATAGCTACCGATTCAGTTATGGGAACCGATAATTTCAAGCGATCATTTTAGTTTTTCTTCGACAAGCGGAGGTTGGTTTTTGCTGCCTGTCTCACAATTATACCGCTACCAACTTGTCCGTAAAGCTGGGTGAAGGAGCTACCATCGTATTTTATAAACAAGATGTGTGGAATAATTTAGTTCAATCATTTGGCCGTTTGAAGAAATAAGTTGGTTGCACTCTAGCGGTCTGTTTGACGTAATAAGCTAACAGTTTTGTGTCTTGCTCGGTTGTTGGCGATTATTTGTAGGCTGTTATTTTATTGTTTTGTAAAAGGTGACGTATCGATCTTTTCATCGAATCGTCTCAGAGAGAGAGTATTTTTATTCATCACTATATTATTACGCGGATCGTACCTAAATAACTGTACGACTGGCATTTAACGCTAAAGAAGAAAATGATATATTTAGATCACTTTTTTTTATATTAATTTCATAATATTTAGTTTAATTAGTTATAAATATTTTTTTACACCAGGATGGGTATCCTGAAGTAAAAAGTATTTTTGCAAACTACTTAATGTACCTTTAGAGTTAATATATCATTTTAGAGAGAGTTTTGGAAGCCAATTATAGCTAAAAATACCTAATTATTTATGTCAGTAAATGGTGGTTGTAAAACATGATACGTGCTCATTTTTCACTAACCACCATTATGTAATAGGTAACCACGAGAATAAGTACTTGGCCTGTTATGGTGACCGTAAGATGAAAATCTCGCTTTTCCTCTACCTTTGAGCCGCCGACCATTATCTACTTACTACCACGTAACGTAATGCAAGTGGGTTGTAATAATTGTAGTTAGTTTCGACATTTCGGCTCAGTGCACTCGATCGAACGGTACCCGCACCGTTAGATCGGTTACCATTGATCAGTTACTGCGGTGAGCTTAACGGGACGATTATTCTTGATTTAATCGAATTATGTTACGATTGAGCGGCGATGGGCGTGGAAATATGCGGAAGATGTTTTTATGTTAGTTTTCTAGAGCAAAGATAAGAACTGGTGCCATTATTGGATACTCTGAAGTGGAAATACGAGTAGCCTTAACTTAGGTAATAGGAAATATATTGAAGTTTAAAAAAACACAGTCGAATTGAGAACCGTCTCCTTTGTGAAAAACCGGTTAAAAATATATTGTACCAGATGCGCCCCGTGGTTTTTCCGGGATAAAAAGTAGCCTATGTGTTAATCCACAACATGAACAACCTTTGTTCCAAATTTTTCGTAAATCCGTTCAACCGTTTTTGTGTGAAAGAGGAACAAACATCCATACATTCTTCCAAACTTTCGCGTTTATAATATTAGTAGGATGAGTTAGTTTCGATTTTAACACTTTTATGTTAACATAAATGTTAGTGTCTCTTTGACATAAAACATATTCATTAAGTAGAAAACTGACTAATAACTACATCAACTAATACGATGACATAATTTGCCATTCAGCGCTAATTTGATGCATATTATAATTCTGCGTTTCAACATCGAGATCTATCACTTACCCTATCATTTAAAGTCAAACACGCGGCAGATTCGCTCCGAACATCGTAATACGAATATTAATATACTATATCAAGGAAGTAGGCTGCAGTGACCTAACACAGAATGCGAAATGAGTTACGGAAACACCGATAATGTTCAAGCCTAGTAACTATTGCCAAGCTGTGGATAGCTATCTAGATAAAAGTGGGTCGCACGAATACAGTAAACTTGAGTTGAATTTACGAGTGGAAAATTGGATTATATGCGACTTGGCAGGTCAACGCTGGGCTTTCGATGCTAACTCGTCGGTTACTCCACTTACATTTTTGATCGCGAGTTGTTTATATTACAAACAGCACCGTTACGTTCTACGTGTCCTTAGCGGATAGGATCGAGAATAGTAATATAGTAAATCCAAATCAATGGGCCTTTTATTCGCGTTTATTATATCACCGTTTATCGTTTTTGTATTGGTCTCTAGGTACCTCTTGAACTTTATTAAGATTGCATAAAGTGCAAAATGTGAACGTCGTTCAGTCAAGTCCACGCTATAAAATTTTACGACGTGCAGAGACGACCGACAAGTGAATTCCGGACATAAAGCTCACTGCAGCAGTTTCAATATGCGGACATAAGTGTAAAGTGAAGTGAAGATTAGTACAATGGCTACGTGGATGTGGCTGGCTGCTCTGCTGTGCGGGAGCCAGGCGGCCGTGCTGCCGCCCCCGTGGGCGGACGTCAGGAGGAACCCGTGCGCAGCGCACCCGAGAGGCTGGCTCATGCTGTACTGGCCTAACGATGGGAAATGCTACACTATTTACAAGGTAGGTGATGGCATATTAGCACAAACTTCCTTGTAGCAGGATTGGGTTACGTAGAGGTGAAAAAGAAAATATCTGTACAGGAGGACTGAAAAAGAAAACTTTATATGACTACCTCAGATCAAGTAGAAAGGCAGATAGAGTCCCGCCTTAGATCCAAGTGAAGCTAAAAACTACCCTACTGCTCGTGTACGTAAATTTCACGCACTTGCTTTTCTACTTGGTCTGAGACGACTATAAACAGTTCATTTCAAGAACTGAGCTTCTAATATTTCTAAATATCTAAATAACTCTAATCTTGAAAAAAAAAATTTTGCACTTTAAACTTGATAATTTCATAGTAACGTATTTTGCATGAATCATTTTTATGCATCATTCGACATGTTCCATGCTAAAGTAACCCAAAATTCCAACTATGTAGGGGAGAAGTGGCATGAAAGAGCCAGTTTTCTAAACCAAGCGAAAGAATGAACTTTTAATGAAAGAAATTATGATTTTTTTTTCTCTAATTATTATTTATTTATTAAAGTAGGTAATTTCATATGAAAAAACCTTAAACTCAACACAGAAATCAGTGAAATATTCATTTTAAAAAAATGTGTCTTTCGGCTCTTTCATAACATTTAGGTATTGAAAGAGCCGCTAAATGTTATGAAAGAGTCAGTCTGTATTATTATATGTAATTGCATTATCTATGCAAAAATACAATTATTGCCTTATTGGAAAATTATAAAAAGAAAATTCAAGCAAATAATTTTTAAAACTAATTACTTTTTTAAGAATTTTTTAATACTATCAATTATTTTGAGTCATTCTAACAAACGCTTTAATCTTAACATATTATTCAGTCATACCTATTTGAAAAATTATTGTTTATTCATAAAAATCTTGAAATATAAACAAAATAACAAATATTCACCTTTCAAAAACAACCTTGTTAAATCTTTAAGAACTTAAAAAAAATGTTGCTTACTTTTTAACTTCAAAATCTTAACTATCTGTTTGCTTAAGTTTAAGATTCAGACTTTAGGTAATGTAATACCGGTAGGTGTAATTTTCTTAAAATTAGAAACATGTCTTGCAAAAGAAATTATATTTCCCCTTAATGGCACAGGATTCATGAGCCCACCCAGAACTAATTTTGCACTGAAACCAATCTTGATCACTGTTTTCATATGTTTTACTACAAACTACGCAATACTTCATTGACTGCTTCTTCAATTACCGATTTTTCAGGTCTTTTTCGTTTTGTTTGGACAAGTCTTCTCCATAATACAATATCTGAAACAAATAATTTTATAATATACACGAAAAAATATATATTTATTATTATTATATATAATTTACAAAATTAAAATGCATGGCTATGAAAGAGCCGGTTATGAAAGAGCCAGCTCTTTTAAGACAAATTCACCGGCTCTTTCATAGCTTATTCTTAAAAAAAATATAACCTTCACAATAACAACATTAATAAAGCTTTTTTGGTATATTGATTACGCAGCTGTAAGGCCAAATACATGCACTACCTCAATCTACAATCCATGTACCTATATTTGTTTACAATAAAATACCAAAAAACAACTTAAATGAAGCAAAATACTTACTTTTTAGTGCCAAAAACTTTGACTCGATGTACCGGCGGTCGTTGGTGTCGGCGAACTGTCAAATGTTTATGGGTGACAGGAAATCAGTGTTGCCACTTAAAAATAAAATCACCCACCAAATTCGTTCGTAAACTATCGAAATAACGCAAGTGGCTCTTTCAAAACTTGGCTCCTTCATGCCACTTCTCCCCTACCTAATCGCTAAATACCTGCAAGAACTGCTTGCTTCCAAGAATGGTTACTGATAAGATAACCAAGTCTGCATACAAGCATAGCCTATGAAGAATAAGTAGGTTTGTAACCGATCACCGAAGTTAAGCAACGGACGACACGGTCAGTCTTCGGATGGGTGACCGCGCATGGCATTTACAACTGAGCGCTACCGTGGGTCGGATATCACTTAAATTGTAGGTCCCGGTTGTTTGTCCTTAACAACAACCGCCTTCAGGCGCCTTCAGGCGGCCTGAAAACTCTGACACTATAGCCAAACCGTTTATCTTAGTTCTCGCCTGCGTGGTACAGAGGTGCGGGGGTATGACGACAAAGGCGCTTAGTGTGATACACACGCACTCACCGCCCGCACCCCTCTCAGTCCCCTTTGTCGTCATATCCCCGCGCCTCTGTACTGCGCAGGCGAGGACTAAGATAAAAGGTTTGGCTATAGCTAGCGACTTGGCTTAGACGAGCTTAAATAACCGCAACTCTATTTCCCATTCTCCGCACCTCATTAGGACAGCCAGCCGTCATGTGGACGACAACCAGTATTTCCTGACACTGGCTCACCGTGCATAGAGATGAGTAGCAGTTGCTTATAAAGCTGGGAATACACGGTTTATAGATCTTAGATGGTTTATCTATTACACACTACGCTCCAACCACGTAGTGATAAAATACAATGATGATGTAAAGCGTATGTAACCTAAATGTAGCTTGTGTTAATCCAGGCCATAGGCTATATCTTTTCCAAATTTTATCAAAATCGGTTTAGTAGTTACGGAGATACGTGGTAACAAACATTCACATACACACAAACTTTAACATTTTATAATATGATGTAATTTTTATACACCGCCGACCGTTTTCCAATCCTGTTAGTCCAATCCATTCAAAGGCTGTCTGGAAGAAATCGATTCAGGCAATAAGGCGTCCTTGTAGCACCCAATGTTAATTTTAATTCATCCTAGTTTATTTATTTTTAATTTGGTTGGCGTCAATAAAGTTGTATTCTATTCCACTAATTCTATTCTAAAAAGCTAACTCTGATCGATCATAAAACTTGTAAAGCTACATTTGTAAATGTAAAACTTGTGGTAAGTTTGTAATGATATAATATGCGTGAACTTCTAGATCAGCTATGACCGTGACCGAGCTAGCCGCGAAGTAATTTTTTATTGATATAATACTCGAGGTAAATTACGCGTGATGTTTTTGCACGGATGCAGTGATCCAACCAGACAAAGTCAATATTGTCAATATGTCAAGAATGTAAAAACGGATATAATTACATATATTAAAATACTCTATTAATTTAATAATACAAAATTAATATCACACAGAACCAACTAGTTAAGATTAGTGTTCTTTTAACATAAATTAAAATCGATTAAGTAACTTGAATGAAACATATTTTTTTAAATTGTATTAGGATCAATAATAAAAAGAACCAATTTACGGAACAGAATATCACAGAACTAGATACAAGTTTTACCTAACAGGTTCACTCAGATATGATAGTAACAGCATCAGCAAACGAATAACTTGAGTTGACATACCAGCCGATAACTTTAGAGACAAGCGTCTTGATCTTGATGCAAAGCACCTGTTTGTCAAGAGTTCAAGACCCACCCAAAGCCTTTCTTTACCTTTACTTGCAGCCACGACGGTCTGTTGCATTGTATTGTACGTCATGTAACTCGACATCTAAAACTAAATTTAGGTTTGCCAAATCTGTGCTCCTAACCGTCGCTTCGTTGGCCAGGTGTTCTGTTGACGGATACGTCTAAGACTAAGATATATCTGGTTGAGAAAGCTCAAGTATTAGTTGACAAATTGTCCCTAACGCGTATATTGTGTATTCCCAACCTTACCAGGTACTAACGGTGGGAAATAAAGCCCGTCTTTTGTCACGTATTGCGTAACTAGGGACTTCGACCTGTGGCTAGAATGCCGGTTCGTTTTCGGTGTGTTTGGGCATTGTAGCGGCTATTAAACGGTCAATTACTCGGTGAAACGGTACTTTCTATGGACGTTATAGTTTTTTCCTCGTCTTTATTAGAAACGACCTAGATAAGGTACTTATTGTGTGGGAAACGTAATAGTTTTTTTTTTATTTTAGACGTAGACGATTCAACTTGCACGTTGATGAGATGAATCGATTGGTATCTCTTCTATGAATGTCATATTTGAAATGAAATGGGAGAAATACAAAATCAAACAAAACTATATAACCTAAACAAACATAACAATTTCCCTAATCAATACTGTGAAATGTAGATAGCTCAATCAGTAATTTGATTTTCTTCAATCTTTAATTAATAAATATTAAGCAGATAAGAGTAGGTACCTACTTGAGGTGTTCTCAAGTATTGAACCTAGAACTAGACGCTTACCGATTACAAATAGATATAGAATCAATGCAGTGTACCAATACATTTTTTGCATGGGTATAATAATGCGTGATGTATGGAAGGAGAAACATTGTGACGAAAATCTTGCATGTCGCATAATGCCAGTATCAACCCTTTCACGCTGGTTATTACCAAAGAAGTTTGCTCTAGATTTTATTGTACTTCCATAAAGGTTGCGGCTTATTATGCATATTTCATAATGATTGCTTAAGACTGGAGAAAGCAAAAAATCATCAAGTTCCTTTGTGTTACACCTTTGCATATGCTCTAGTTTTCGTAGTGGTGTGACCTGCTGGGTCGATATCTACATGTCGAGAAAGAAAGAAAGGCCATGGAGGAATAATACAGTCTTCTACTCCCTAAATTGCTTGATCACAAGTGGTGGTGAGAGCAATCGCGCCTTGTTTGGAAATAGAACTGGTTCTCAAGTGAGGTTTCCGGAAAAAATAAAGCTAGAATGATTTCTTGAATTCGATTTCATTGCCATTTTATGCTATCACCGAATGCTTAAGCTTGTTGCTAGGGTTGGATTCAACTCCGTGCAGCGCGGCGACGTAGTGTCTGACTCTGATTACACCACGCAGGCAATCGCTGGGCTATTCAATACCAGCTAGCTATTCAATACTCACGATATGTCGCCATCACAGAGTTTCTACTCACAACTTCACCTATTAGGTTATTCAAACACAATCATGATACCTATAAACTATATCGTCCTTAACGTATCCGTCAATGGCGAAACCTATACTCGTAATAAAGCACAGGTCATAGTAAGCAAAATATGTACTTACTCTTCTGGCGCAGTGACTCAAAGTGCGCCTCCGATACCAGAGAACGCCATTGGCCCGGTCTAAATAGCAGATGTATTTCATTCAAAATAAATCTGTGTTGCACACCCTGCCTGGCTTTGGAATACTCGACGAAATATTTTTTTTTTGGTATGACTAAATGCTGTTGGCCACTGAGGCCTCTACAGCGTAGCGACGAAAGATCATAATTTACAAAGTCTAAAAGAAGCATCAAAGATATATAACTCGTATCATTATCACAGATCTCCAATCAGTATCGTTTCGAAGTAGCCAATAAATAAGCCCGATATGATGACGAAATAGTCTGGTTAGCGAATCGAGTGGGTCAGTGGGCTCGGGAAACCAGCCGCGGTCACGGTCTCGCCACAATAATGCGAAATGTACCGAAACTGGTCACACCGACAATTAGGTAATCGGGTATTGTGTTGGGGTAGTTAAGAACAGTCATAACTTAAAGTTTTGTGTAATGATAGCTGCGTTTAGTAAGTTCCGTATTGGACGAGTAATTGCAGCCCTAATGTCAATGTAATGGTAGAGTTTTTTTATTAGTATGCCCAGAAGCTTGGTTCAATGGTTGGTTCTAGAAAATAACTACCAAGACCTCCACTTTTACGAGACTGACAATGTTTGGCAAAATTCAAATTTACTTTCAGAAAACATCCTACTAATATTATAAACGCGAAAGTTTGTGAGTTTGTTTGTTGCTCTTTCACGCAAAAGCGGTTGAAAAGATTTACATGAAATTTGGAATTAAGGTTGTTCATGGTCTGGATAAGAAATAGGCTACTTTTTAGAATATATTTAATTTGTTAGGCCGATAAAAATAGGTACGTAAATAAAATCCTACCTAATGTAAAAGCAAAAATGTAGCAAAAAAGTAAAATTGTTCTCAACATTTTCCTTATAAATTGCGAATGTAACAGCAATAAAACTTTTTAATCGAGAGTACGTGTGAGGAGTCAGCCTCATGGGTCAGTTGTTACTTAACCGGGTCGTGAGGGAGTGCTTGACTACTCGAGTGGAAAAGGAAGTATTGTACTTCACTGCGATCTTTTCATATCTTGGCAGATCTTTTCCTACCAAGTACAGGCTTTCCTACAGTCCTATAATATACATATGAAAGTTTGGATCATTGTAACTAAATCTCGCAAAAACAGTTGAAAAAATTTAGATGAGGTATTGGAGGTATCCCGGATGATAGTTTCAAAGTAAGTAAATAAATCAAAATCACGAGTCTACGGCGTTGTTCAGAAAATTACAAAAAACCTGAATAATTTCTTATTAGTATAATTCTTTTGTTGCTTCCCTTTTGTATGATAAAACTTTCGTCCGTAAAGTTTTTAGTTTTGTCCGCATAAACGTTAAACCTAGTTCCCTGATCTTTTACGGTTCTCTCGAAGTTAAGCCACAATGAAATATTTAACCCCTTATAAACAACTCCAACTTTAATCTGAGGATCATGTTTTCCGGGAGTCAGGGTCGAGTGTCAGGTCAGCGCGGCTGTTACCCAACTAAGTACAGAGATACCAACTTACATCGACAATTGGTAAAACGATGGAACTATAAAAATTGTCCGGCTGGCTGCTAGTTTTGTTTAGGGAATACGATGGTGGCTCCCCCTTAAAATCTACAGATAAGTTGGTCATGTACCTACATTTGTGATGCGGATAGTGAAGTTATGCTTGGGTTAAGGGAGAAATTTCTCGCCTGAGTTAATCTAACTATTCAACTTGAGATAATAGATCTTAGAATAGGAACAAAACATAAGAGGCAAGGCATTTCCTACCGTGTACCTAAACAATTACTTCTACAAGTTTACTAATATAAAAGACTTGCACGTTACATCACTAAAATTCAAGGGAAGTTCTGATTCACCTGAACTCTGTTTTATAATAAAAAAAATAATAGCATTTATTTCCCAAAACATCAAAATAACAATATGGAAAATAAAAAGTTTTATTATGAGTTTATTTAATAGATTAATTATAATTAGTATAGTTTATCTAGGACACCCAAATGTGGGTTAAGACCTCCTCCACGCCTTGCCATTCTTCCCGTTCTTGTGGTAGACGAGTCCAAATTGCTCCTGCAACCTCTACACCCTGTTTTATAAATACCAAAAATGTCTGTCGAATCGACTTCAGAGTCAAAGTTCTGTTTTAACTGGTTGAAAAAAATCGTGGGAACGACTATGATGGCTTGAGTAACTACATTTATTGCACCACAGAGCATCACAACACAACATTACGTAAATAGAATCCGAAGCCAAGTAGGTACTTTGTACCTATCTGATTTAGATTTTGTAAAATATACTTAATCAAAAAAAGTTGCAAAAACAGATGATATTATTCTTATAAAATCAGGAAACGTAAAACCAAATCTGATAAAGCCACAGTGATATCATTCTATTGTACTACTTTTTGTATGTTGGAAAATAAATAATTAAGTTCTTTATCTCGTACAATTAAAGAATTTGGTAATCAACAGATTCTTTACGATGTATTGTGTTGCGAAACAATAGAAATACATTTTTGATGATAATGTTTGACGAGAAGTTCAAAACTTACCTATCTCACAGAAACATACAATGCTCTTATGTACCTACATATTTAGAAGATACCATGTAAAGATAATTTACAACGAAAGTCTCAAACTAAAATTGTCTTCAATTTATTTGGCCAAATACCAAACAGTTATGGTATAAGTAGATAGATCTATCTTTCTTTCTTTATCAATGTTATTTATCCAACAAGTCCAAAAGCCTCTACATGTGTTTACAAAATAAATTTAATGCAGCCACTAAGGATGCAGCCAGTCTAAAAAAAAATTCAAATTTAAATGCATGTGCACCAACTCTTGCTTTCTCTGACTTCCAGAAAGGACACCCATGTCCAGAAACCCAAGAGTTGAGCCCAGGTAGATGGGGCGGCAGAACCGTAGCAGAATGCAAGTGCCCCCCTGGAACTGCTCAGCTGCCTCAAAGCACCACCTGCCATAAGCTGTTCGAGAGGGGCCCATGTCGCCCTGGGGAATACTTCGCACCCGTAGAGGAGACCTTCAACAAGCGCGGGTGGGTAAGCATCTCAGGAATATAAAAATAAGTTGCTTCTCATTTGACTACTATCGAAGGTCAGATTTTTAAGAAGATAGCATCGAAAAGTACTTGCTTGACTAATTGATATTTCCTGACACAACTAAAAAGTAATAGAATACCTAGTTCACGTTAAACGTTCATCTATTGTTCAAGTTTAGGCCAACTGTTCAACTTGACCCAGTGAGTAAAACTTCGCAATCAGGAAAAGAATAATCAATTACTTATGCTATAAGATGTCTTATCCGACCACCATGAAGTTATTTTCTTAGGCGTACTTGTATTTGAGGTTTGTATGGTATTGAGGTCAGTGGGTCGTGCGGACACAGACAACAAGAGCATTCGTTTGCGTAGGATTCGCTTCACATTGGCATTGTTTTATCCAAATTGCATGGCTAGGTCAGGTCACGGTTACACAAGCGACGTTGTGTCAAAACACGTAGAACTGACTCCATTATGATAATTAGGAGGTATCATCAGTTGGACCTCAATCTTTATGGCCATTTGTAAACTATCTCTTCGAATTCGTTTACGATCTGTTACGACATTAGTTTTATTGCTCCGTTCACAACATTCTACGGTCTGTATGGAACACTTTGAGCATTAAAATGGCTATAAAATTCTCGAGTTTTTTTATCAACGTGCGGAGTTAGACTGTTAAGAGTGTGTCAGGGTACGAATGGGTTTTTGCGGTTGCAAAATCGTCCTTAGAAGTCCATTGTTAGGCTGCGATGAGTAATGTTAATCCCGTGGTGTTTATTATTCCAGTGAACGGCAAGGCATGTGCGTACGGCCTCAGCAGTGCGCTGACGAGACCTTGCTCTACTGGCCGCAGGATGGCCGCTGCTACTTCAGACTGAGTCAGGGCCCGTGCTATGCAGGATCTATTCTAGATCTCGGGGACGATGGCTTGGCGAATTGTACTGTGAGTATAAATTGTTTTATGAAATTCAACACTTAATCTCAGAGAATCAGAATAAGTACCTATATATTATAGCTACTTGTGAGTGGTTTTAAATTGTCATGTCATTGTGTGTGATGTTAGGTATGTGTTTTTTGTAGTTTCCAGACAAACTTCAAAAAGCACATACCTAACATTCAATAAAATCGTATTCTATACAAGTACAGTACATAATGTAACACAATAGATAAACAAAGTAAAAAGGTGATTAGGTCGCCAATTACAAGCACAGACATCTAATTGACGGCCTAATCACTTAAGCAATATTTTACAGGCGTGGCATGGATAAGATGAAAAAACAGTGGCCTTTAAACTAAAAACTAATTGATAGGTTTCAACCATGCTGTCTAAGATTAAATTGTCAAAAACCTTTCACCTAAATGTTGTAGATGCTTCCGGATATCTTCGCAGTAGGTCAGGTCAGCGTCAGTTTAATGTCAGCCTGTCAAACCCCTGGTCCTAGATTCTTAAAAGGCGTTGATTGACGGTGATTGCTAACCATGGTAATGGCATATGACAATAGAGTTGATCAGGTGCAGCGTAACATTTTTGTTGACATTTTTTTGAAAAATACTTAGCAGTCTCGGTAGAGTATTTAAGTTACCGGGTAGATGTTTGATCACAGCTCATGTGATAATGAGTGATGATGCAGTCACAAATACGCGCCTAGCTGTTAAGCAATACCTGAGTACACAATAGTGGTTTTTTCTATTGTAAAATAAATGTATTACACTCGTCGTCATAAAAATGTTTAGACCTCCTAGATTTTAACTCGACTGAAAGGCCTTTTGCATGACTTGGTGTTTATACAATTTCACGTGTTGCCCGAGTCGCTGTAACCATTGACGTGGCTGTAACGCTTAGTCTTAAATGCCAGTCGCGGTCACCCATCCGATTACTGACTGTGGTGATCGTTCGGTCATGAACACCTAGTCCAGCTTAGCTTCATAGCTCATGCTCTACAGCAATCTGCTAATCACTTTACTTTTCTGTGGCCACGTTTATAGTGACACCGTTTATTTCCAAATTTGACCATTTCCTTTCTTGATTTCAGTGTTCTTCAGACGGGCCCCACTACTGGGCCGCAGATGGCGGATGCTACGCTCACTACACCAGGGGCCCCTGCGACCGCGGCCAGCTGTTCCTGCCTGGAGCCAAGTGTGGATGCGAGACCCATCTCCCACATTACCACAATGAAACAAGAGCTTGCTATGAGCTAGGTAAGACTGGTTTATGGAGTCAAATTATTTGAAAACAATATAAAAATCTTAAGCTGTAAATAAATTACGCAATAGAATTTTAGCTAACGCAAGGGCGCCGTTATTGCCTAAAACGATACATAAAGCTGATAAGACAAGAGCGTCTGACTCAGGCCACAAAGTAGCCGAACTATTTGAATGGGTTCCACAATGTCCAGATTGTCTGGAAGAAATGCGGTTTTATGGCTTCCGGCCAATAGAGGGAAACCGCCGGGTGCAGCTAGTAATAAATAAAAATAGCTTTAAAGTACAAAATTAAAGACCACAAAGTCACCTCTACAGGTGAGTAGGTCAGATTTAATTAATAAATTATTAATCACTTTCAGATACCCTAGGCCCCTGTCTCAAAGGCCATACTTTCTCTATAACCGAAGTAGAGGCCCGAGGGTCCCAGGCTGAGTGCAGGTGCAAGTCGTTCCACGCGCGGGCCACCGACGGGGCCTGCTACAGGCTTTACACTAGAGGTCCATGCGCTCAGGACGAGATGATCGCAAGGGGAGGACGATGTACTAAGGTAAGAATGATGCTAATATGCTAATATTAAATATTTATGATATAACATATTTAATGTCCTATTTTGCCTGAAATTTCTCTGAAACATTGCCTTTCAGTCTGAAATACAGTAATTTTTGCACCTTGCACATCTGCTTGACGGTTCAACTTTTGAAGTTTGACTTCAAATGTCAGGTGACATTACAAAATTGGTGATTTGTATCTTATCTTAATTCCAGGTGCCTTGTGCCAGAGGTCGTCTCTACGTGCCAGAGCGTCGTCGCTGCTACCGACCAGGGACGGCTGACCCCTGCCCAATAGGAGAGGTGGTCGCTTTCGACTTCGAGGCGCGCCCGGCGCTGGACGGACTGAGCCATAACGGGGTCTGCGCTTGCACCAGTGGGAATTGCAATAGGAGAGAGGTAAATTGTGACCCATTTATTTATTTTTTTTATTAAAAAATAGGCTTGCGTTTGACCTCCATCTTGCCTGATGGGAAGCAATGATGCGGCCTACGATGGAGCACGCTTGCCTAGAAGATACCGATTAACTCTCGACTTGAAGACACCCATATTATAACCATTCAGGCAGAACATTCGAAATGAATGCGGAGTCAAAGCGTTTCGTTCGGGTTTTAGGTATGTCAACCATTAAACGATGACGCTTTTTTGTGCCCGAGGTAGAAGAAAGGGCCAGAGGTCATAAGATCATAGAGGGTATTTATGAAAATATAACTGCGCCCTGCGGTATCACCCGAGCGGTGACGCGGACGATGAAAAGTAGCCTATGGGTGCTTTTATAATTTACCGTGGCACGGCACGGCACGATATTACCGTGGACGAGATAGAAGTTTTGTGGCAGTGGACGGCATGCCGTGCCGTAGGGTGATTTTATAATTCGCCGTGAAATTATTACGCTTTGCGCGTCTTCAAAGTGCAGACATGTTCTCGAAGAGACAGCGACTACTTATGCTCTATTTGTTATATTTAAGACGTAAAAAAAGACATATTACTAGAAAGTATTGGCAACATCCGCTTTTAAAAGTAAAATATTTAGAAGGGTCACATACTACACGCTATTTGATAAGCTCAAGGAAAACCAAAATAAGTTTTTCAATTATTTTCGGATGTCAATAAAATCGTTTTATTACATACTTTCTCATCCCGCGCCTCTTGGCTACGCACGCACACATACAAATTTCTTGTACGCACACACTACACTCTCAACAATGCCGCGACGATTTGATAGGGAGCGCAGTATGCTACGGCAACGGCACGGTAGATCGTTGCTGTTCACGGCGTGCCGTTGCCGTGGACGGTAAATTAAAAGCGTTTGCATACAAATGCATACATTTTGCTTTCCTACTTTACCGTGACGATAAAAACGTGCCGTACCGTGCCGTGCCACGGTAAATTATAAAAGGTTAAAGGTTAAATTATAAAGGTTGAGTAGTACCTAGTATGCTAAGACACCAGGTTATCCTAGTGAGGAGCTAAGACCGTGAAACGTTAAAAAAACTACCAATAAACATGTCCTACATTCCAGATGGAAGCGTGCTCCAGCCGCGCCGGCGCCGCGTCGTACGGCGGCGCGTGCCACGCGCTGCACACGCGCGGCCCGTGCCCCGCGGGCGCGTGGCTCGCGCGCGACCCCGCCGGCCTCGTCAAGTGCACCTGCAGGCCGGGCCGGATACCCCCCGCCTGTAGAGAAGACACCAGACTCGCGAGCTGACGACGCTTTTTTTTTATTTAATGATAGGCTTGCGTTTGACCGCCTGATGGTAAGCAACGATGCGGTCGACGATGGAGCACGCTTGCGTAGAAGAAACTGATTCACTCGCGACTTGAAGACACCCAGATTATAGCTAGCGGGAACGCACCCACTCGGGCATTATGCTTGTACTGGGTTTATAGTGATCTCAGATCCGAATGAGATGTTATGGTTGTTTAGTTTACTCTTACCGAAAAGTACCAGGGCCCGTACCATGACATCTTAAAACCATGATGGTTACGTTTTGATTCCGACGCAGCGCGACCGCAAATCGTAACGCCGCGCACGGTGGCGCAGGGTCGGAAACAAAACGTAACCATCATGGTTTTAAGAGGTCATGGTACGGCCCAGGAGTGCACTAGTCATTACTAGACGCTCTGATTGGTGCTACTTGTCTTGCCTTGCACGATAGTCTCGGGTAAGAGACCCGAGAGCGTGTGACGAGTTTAATATTTAAAAGTATCTACTACCTGAATACCGTCGGCAAGTGATAGAAAATCGGCTGTCGTGTTAGAAATATTCAACGTAGGCTCACGTTAGGTATACATTTTAAGTGTAGATAGGTACTTACTTAGTTATGTTTTTGTTGAGGGTAGCTTAACAGAAAAAAGTTTCTGTGGTTGAAATCATCACCAAATGATAAAAGGCATCATGGAATGTTGGAAGCATTTTGATAAATTTGATTGTACATCTACTTAGTTCTTGGCCAAAAATGATTCTATAGATTTAGAACAACATTGTAAAACTTTCGCCAAGAAATTTCATGCGAAGTTTACCGAACAATAACAAACCTTTGAAGTTTGTGATTATTTAAAGATAGCAAAATCTTTGATTAAGCTACATTATACATTTAAACAGACAACATTATTACATCATGACAACAACATTGAAGTTACTGTTATAAATCTAAACATTCCAATACAAATTTCCCTAATTAACGAGCTGATCTCTCACCAGCCCGATGTTGATCTATTTTTTACAAAGATTAATGCTCTTATTCTGAATTGTAATATTTATTTTAGTAATTCGATATTATTATAATAGCATCAAGTTATACTGTTAATTAATTTATATTAAGTTTATATTTAAATTGTCTTAAACACGTTTTAGTGAAAGCTGTAAGTGTTTGAGAAATTGATATAAATAAATAAATAAAGTTTCAGAAGGATATTGAATGATAAATTCCTTAGAATCGAAATTAATGATCACTAACTTCCAAAATTATTCCATTAAATAAGCTACTTAAATTCCATTGAATCTAAAACTTAAGATTATTTTAGAAATATCCTTAGTTCTCGCTAGTAAAGTCAAAGCAAAATTATAGACGAGACCAAATTTTTACTGTGACTAGAAATTTGGCCAGTCTACTATAATGTAAGAAGGAAAATAAAACAATTTTATTTATATACAACCATGATTTTATTATCATTATATCTTTCCAATGTCCTTATTTACTCGATATTCTTATTTCGATTTATTCGTAGCTTATTAAAGTATAAAAGTAGTCAAAATATACAATATACGTTCTAAATAAAAGTCGGTTATCTACTTACAAGTCTTACAAAATTAATACTTAAACCAATGAATACTTAGATTATAACTAGTCTTTGTCTGGTTCTATTTGTCCTTTAGCTTGTTTTGTGATTGTCCTGAAAAGAAAATATAATGTAAGACTTGCTTAATCCGAGTGTAAGACACATTTCTGGGACCCTATTCTTGCGAGTGAGATAATATCTTGGTCACTGTCACTCATTAGAAATGTTATGAGGGCAAGACTGACCGAGATAATTTCGAGCGCCCAAAAATAGGGTCCTTGAATTTAGTAAGTTTGTTTTCATTAGCTTAGAAGGCGAACACTTACCAAAGTATATTCTGTGTATTTGGTTGAATGGCATCTCGATGGTCACGGTGGTCATTATTGATATTCCAATTACACATAGCACTTCGGGGACATGTATCTGTAATACAAAAGAAAGTTAGCTTTTGAAGCTGAATTTTATCTCAATCTATTTATTTTATCTTTATAATTAAAATGTGCAAATTGGTAATATTCGACTTTTTGATTTTATTAATGTCATCACTACAGTTTGTGATTCCCCAATCCCATTGCTATTTAGCTTTAGTTTATTCTCTGACTATGACCTCTCAACACGATTTTGCAGTCGATTGTTTTTAACTTGATGAATAATTTGAGACAAACTAACAATGCTCGCTTCAAACAGATCATATTGTACCATAAGGAGCCGAAATGTACCAAATTAGAATCAAATTACAATCTACGTAAAGTGCAGAGACAAATACGGATCGTATAATTTCTTAAAAGTATGACTACAAGAAATAGAGGAGATAAATACGGATTTAATTTCTTTAAATGAAAACTTACTAGGCTACAAATATAAAAAGAGATGTGAAATAAAGATGGAATGATAATTTCTTAAATTTGTGACTTCCTAGAAAGAGAGGCAAGACAAATATAGATTAAAATGTTAACTTACTAGAGAAAAAGGCGAGTAGAAACCGATGTGCCTCTGGACGCCGACGTTGTAGAAGAATATGGGGAACTGGGTGAGGTAGACGCTGTACGCAATCTTGTTGAAGAACTTGAACACTCGAGACTCTAAGAATGGCGTGCCTACTCCTAGAACATAAATATAACAGTTATAAATATGAATTCGAAAGTTTTATTTAGTTAATTAGGAATTTACTTAAAAAGTACTAATTTTACCTAGCTATTAATAAGGATCTATTGAAGTCTACGTCTTCTAACTTTACACTTATTCTTGATCTTAAGTTCAGTTGCAGTGACGTTCTACTTTTGGTGCACAAATATTTTTTACGTACCTATCAGTAAAAACGACTAGCTGACATTCGACGCCATAAGAATCTTATATCAAAATACGTTTCCAGAACTTGTGAACTTTCTTCTCAGAAATTTTTATAATCTTTTATAACCTATGGTTTAAATGTAATTGTTCGCCTGCTTTTAAAAATAACATGATTAGTACAAACCTGCATAATCATTACAAATAGCCCAGTGCGTGACGCTCATGAACAGGCCCCACAGTATGGGAGAGAAGGCTGCGAACATCGCCGCAGGACCCGCCTCGAACGTGTAGCCTTCCAGCCCCATCTGGTACGGGCTGCACATCGTGAACAGACACAGCGCCAGGCACGACCACCACAGGACTTTTACCTGCAACTGGAATGAGATATGACCGAATATTATCAAAATATCTTGAAAATACGAGTTCACTGAACGTAGTGGGCGACCACGAGAAGGTTGATGATACTTATTGAAAACTTTATTGATACGAAGAGCATTTTAAAAGTAAGAAATATGTAAATTCTCATACAATACAATGGGTATATTTTAGAATTCCTATACTTAGCGGCTAATACGTAATACAGCGTAGGCAAAATAAATTAGCATATTTAAAAGGAAGCAAATTTTATCAAAATTAATAATCGTGATACAAATCCAATGGCAGAATGTCACAGATTGCAAAACAAGTTGCTTTTGTGTTTTTGGAATCATTTTCTATAACTTTCTCAATGTTTTCTCATCCATATACGAGTACTTACACTGCTGAGCGTGTAGTTCAATTTCTTGTTCTTCATGAGGTAAGCCATCACGACGCCGATGAGGTAGATCGTGGCTCGATGCGTGGGCAGGATGTATGAGTATCTGGCAGCATCCAGTAGCTTCTGAACCCTAGAATGAGGTAACGTTGGAAATTATACTCAAGAATTAAAAACTGCATTTTGTATCATGGTCCTTGTGCATTCTGGTGCTATGTTATTACTTTTTTGTATATTATTCGTCTGTATTCTCCCCTGGAACAGGTCGGTTAGGTTATGTAACATTCGATGGTGGTACTTTACCGCTATTTAAAGTTGAAAACAACTTGAACAGTGCTGTTGTTGTTTGTTTTATGTTGGAGGATTTTAGTTTTAAATCCAGGCTACTGAGACTATTGACCAATTATATTTACTTGTGCTAGTTTCGAGGTGCATTGTTCTGATATAGAATTTGTGTGGGATGTAATATTATTTTGAGTGTTAAATGAATTTGTGCACATTGACATCAGCTTTTCTCTGAAAATCATGGGTATTCAATACAATATGATTTAACACCACATTGATAAGTCTACACTATTGTAGATACCTACACAGCTCAACCATTTTACAATGCTCAACGTCTAATATTTACGCATCAAATCTATTCTAAAATGATGTAAATTTGATACAATATATTCGGTGGCCATTGTATCTATCGTCAATATTTGCGTGTTTCATTTATCTTACACGGGGTTTACCGAAATAGATAAAGTAAATAATGTACCATACATTGATCTCGTTACAGCGGTTGATGACTGTAATTTTTTTGGATTTATTTTATTAAAACTAAACAGAGGGTGAAAATTCAAGTCACTAATTTTAGGAGTAGTCAGGGTTAGTCCCTTTTAAATCGTCGTAATTTTTATTGACACACAAAGAATGGTAAAAAGAAATATCGTGTCGATATTACTATTATGTTTATGACGATCCCACAGTCTTTTTTATAAACGTTGGTGGTAACACATTAGCTCGTGGCATAAGTCGACCCGAGAGCCATAGCTACAATCACATCTTACATTGTTTTGTACTTGAAAAAAAAACAAAAAACAAACCACTTACGATATCCCGTAGTAGACGATCATGCTGATCTCGTACCAATGGACGGCGAGGTACCTCAGCACCGTGGATGCGACTGCGATGCTGATCACCAGAGTCCAGCCCAGAGTGCGGTACTTCCACAGTAATAACATCAGTGGTAACGTGGCTACGTACAGTTGCATGTCCATTCCGATTTGATGCGTGTGGGTTAGGCACTGGAATCCAAACATAATTTATATTGTTATAGTGAAGTCTTTCTGGCGTATTCTTCGGTGGTGAACCTGGTGAACCTGGTCGCTAACTGTCATTTATGAGCACGGATGTGGCTCGCGAAACTAAATTAAGTTATTTTATTACAACTAGGTGATCGTTACCATCAGGCAGCCTGTTTGCTTGTTTGCCACCTATGACATAAAAACCAGGTATAAAACCCTTATCTGCTTACAATCTGTGGTTAAAAAACAAAAATAGCCCTTAAATTTCGTGACAAATTAAATTATGTGTTGCATTTTTCAACAGACTGTCATCGGCGTTAATGTCATTTTTAATAATGTAATTAAAATCGAAATAAGTAATATTAAGTTATAAGTAACCCTTTATTGAGAACACCTAATTTGTAGGTAAGTGACTAGGTGACTTGCGTAAGCTTCTAACAAAACAATAAACCCTAGCTGATGGCTAAAGTCTTAGGAAAACATAAAGCGATTAGACTCTTGCAGTTGTTTGCCACTTACTGCTGCAATACTGTAATTAGTGTACATTGTACATAACTATACACACAGCAGCCGTATTGTCGCATAAGTATTGAACATATCAGTCTAGATTCCATCTTGTCACTTTTTGTCAAAAACTACGTCTACTATTGTTCCTAAACCAATTTGTGAAGCTGTATCGAAAATATGATTTGTTCGAGTGTGGCTCACACATTGTTGTGAGATATTTTATTCAGGATCACTTGAAGACATGTGCCTGTCATACAAACCGAAAACTTTGGTGATCGATCACAATCTTATTCTTTCGCATCACAAAAGTGGCCGAGGTTTTGTAAAGGGTACAAAAAGTTTCTCGGTGATTTGAAAGGGATATATGTAATTTATATATCTCTAAAGAATCTCTTTTAGTTTGAAGAGAAATTGTTTTGATCACGGATATAATCTTTATGTAAGTTTTGAGTGAAGTAACCTTTTTCAGGTGGCGGGAATACAGGTGGAGGGAGCTCGTTTCACATTTTGCAGGTGTGTTGCAAAAAAGATAGTGGAAAACGCACAGTGTGCCATTTCCACTTGTCAATAATATGGGCATGAACACCCAAGCGGTGGTGACTAGTAAGGTGGTAAAACCGCGACGCTGGTATTAGCTCGAATAATTCTTCAGAACACTCCCCAATGTAGATGCGATAAAAGATGGAGGGAGACCCGACGTCCCTATGCATGCTGAGCGGCTCTAGGTGCTCGGTGAGCTTAGAGTTATCGACAATTCTGACAGCTCTACGCTGTAGTGCATAAAGAGGCTCAAGTTGATTCTTGGGTGCTCCGTTCCAAAGATGGGAGCAGTACTCCACATGAGGTCGGACTTGTGCTTTATACAGCAAAAGTCTTTGACTCGACGTGAAGTACCGCTTCGCCTTATTGATCACATCAAGTTTTTAGGCGCAATCTTGGCCCTTACTTGCAATATGACAACGGAACTGTACATCTGCAGAAATGTCGACTCCCAGGATCCCAATGCTCTCAGAAACTTGGAGAGGAGTGTTCTGAAAGTGAGGAGCTAAAACGAATGGGGTTTTTTAGCGGTGAACGCGCATACCTGCGTCTGGATAGGATTGAACTGAACCAAGTTCAGATTACCCCAATATGACTAACTCAGGTGAGGTTTCTACAGATTCAGATTCAGAAATATTTATTGAACAGACACTAGACACTAGTTTGTTCCTACTTTTTTCAACGATGGCACGAGGAGTGTTTGCACGGCCGGTATGATTTAAAAAAAAAATTCAATTATTGGCCTGCGTTTGACCACCGTCCTGTCTGATGGTAAGTAATGATGCGGTCTACGATGGAGCACGCTTGCTTAGAAAGAACTGATTCACTCGCAACTTGAAGACACCCAAATTATATCTGTCGGGAAACACCCACTCGGGCAAAGTATTCCATACTCTGGCAGTGCGCACTAATAAAGAAATATGTAATATAATACTGTGCATCGCCAGTACTGTCGGCCGCATTACAATGCATGTTGCTAGTTTTCAACATGTCATTGATGCCGAGAATAAAGACAGGTAATTAACGTTGGTTCATTGTAAAAATCAGGATATAATGAAGCACGCATGCCTTACTGTTTGCCTCTAATCAAGATAAGTATGGACTTAATCCTACATTAATTGAATACTTATTTGCGTAATATAGTGACACAGTGATCAAGTTATATAACAATGTTGAGAACTGGAGCTTGTGAAACAATGCAACATAAACATTAACGTATCTATCTATCTTTGATTTAATTACGCGTTGGGTTGTATCAGTTTTAATTGTGTAATAACAGTCATATGCATGCAATGCTAGTTTTTACTAATAATTGTGTTATTATTTTCAAAAATCAATTTCGTTATTATTTACCTGCCCCTCTTTATTTTAGACTGAGTATTCCACATGATGTAAAAAACACTGACCCAAGCGTTCCTTACTATATTCTTCTTCACTTCTCTCTATCTTTCAATAACTTGATGAATGAAAACTGATAAAAAAACTAAAAGTTTTTAGGAATTAAGGGCCAAATTCACCGATCGTATAACTAAGGGATTTTAATAAAACTAAGCTCTGGTTAAACAAACTGGAGCTTTGAACTTGGCTCAACTGAGTTTGGGGTGAACTGGTCGCGTTTAACTTCTACAGTTAAATCGGCCCTTAGAGTGTTTACCATCTAATTATTAAATAAGATGTCCTAAAAACATAATATACTATATACCAACACTAAAACACCATACCATTTCTTCAAATCCAAAGTAATTATGAATGAATAGAAAGCTCTTCCACATGTTCTTCTCACAGACCCTGCTATGCTCTTCCACGACCAGGTTCCACTGCGGCCCGTTACTGACGTCAGGGAGGATGTAAGTACAGAACAACATCAAGCTGACGAACAAAGGGAACAACCTGCGAACAAACAAACTATGTCAAATACACCTTAATTGATCACGTTTCAACCAAATTACAAGCTATCAAATACATTCTAATTTCTAACAAAATAATTGGATACTAATGACAATTTAAACACGCACGCGTGCTCATTCAATCAAACTAGGTGACGATAAGTGAATTAAGTTTTAATCGCTTCTAATTAAATGGAATCTCCTAATTCGAAGACGTAAAAACGTGTGATGATACCGGATGTTGATGTAGGCATTTTCCTTGTTGACGCATAGGTATAAGTGTAGCTACCTGAACCATCTGGCGATGAATCTGCCCTTCATGTCAATTGTTCCTTTTCTTTCGAGATCTTGGAGCAGATTGTGTGCATTCAAGAACCCGCTGAGGTATAAGAAGCTGTCCGTATACAATATAGACGAGCGGCCAATTACAGCCCACGGCATTCCGAACACCTGAAATAGATTAATTTGGCCTTTGATGAATTCGCATTGTCCCCAACTTTTGAGGACTTTACCGCTCCCGATAAAATAATTCGGCCAGAGCTTTTTGAGGTGCCGGCCGAAGTGGATAATCCCTTAAACTGCTTACCAAAATCGGCCAACGTTAAATCAAAGAGACTCAATATACTCATTAATTACTTTAGAGAGATCGGGGTGAAGTGAAAATTGATCGTTTAAAGTGGAATTTATAAAGTTTACGGAGGAGTTAATCACGACGAATGATGAGATCAACCTTTTAACTAGTACGAAGTATGCACGTAAGTATTCCAAGCGTTTTATTTTTAGTAGTTCGAGAAAATTAAGTCATGATGACTTTTAAAGTTTAAGAACTTATGATATCATAATCGTTGTAAATCGTTAATGTCATGATGCTATTGAAATTTATGGAGTGGAAAAAAACTTTATTTTCTTAATATTGAAAACACATACCTCTGCGTAGCTCACTTTGTTGATAAATGGGGTATGTGCCATCGCCATTGATTTATGCGCTATCAGCAGTGCGAGGGCATTCATTCCTCTATACGCATCCAAGCCTTTTATCTTTGTTGCAGCATCAGACAGGTCAAACATCTTCCTCAAGTTGCGTTTTAAAGAAAACGCGTTGAGAAGTTTCTCAAAGTTGGTCAGTCCTTCTTTTCCATCATCAAGTACAGTTCCAAGTACTAGCAACATTAGTACCGCTAGGAAAAATGTTCTGAAAACAATATACAAATATTATATAACTGCGTTGATTACTTTATCTGTTCAATATCTACTGATTGTAAATATTATAAGTCAGATGTAAAAATTTATGGGCTAAAATTTTAATTCTAATTCGAAGCATAAGGCATTTTTTTTTTTTCTAATTCTAAATATACGGCTGACATGCCGCTTGGGGTGTTTTGTACAAATTTCTTAGTATATCTCTCTCTCTGTTCCGCGTTTGTGGTGTTGTAATGCGAAGTTATACATGCAAATCGAGCGCTTAATTTATAATGGGAATAACTAATTGCTGTCATTAAATTACTGCTCTGGGTAATTAAATGCTTATAGAATAATTACAGTAGATTGGTTTGGTGCGATGTTTAACTGGTGTAGGCGTAAGAGGTATAAACAAACAAATACCCACTAGAAAGATTTGAATTACAATTACAATTTTTGATAGACTGATATTGATGGGGCGCAATATAACACAAATTTAAAAGTATGCTTAATAAAATAGGCTAGTTCATTAGATTACATTTCATGTGAGTTAATTGTTAATCATTGGCCTAGTTACATCTATAAGAGTTGATTATTCTGTAGCGTCCGATCAATTTCATCTACGTTCGTGGCTATATGAAGCGATACGGGAGCCACAAATGCGGTATTGTGTTTTATTTTGTTATGATTTTGCAACGATTACCTGACTTGAAACTTACATTGAAAGAGTCTTCGCAAACGAGTACGGTCGTTTGAAGTTCTTGACTGAGCACATGGTATTGTGGACCCGCACGGATATGCCAACGTCAGCCAGTCTGTACGACAGTTCCTCTTCCAGGTCGAAGCTGCTACACGAACTGGGGATACAGACGCCCCAGAGCAGGCTGGAGTATCGAGGAACTCGGTGCCCCATCTGTTGAATGAAAAGAGAGAAGGCGCTTGAGAAAATGACTGGGATAGTGGAATTAAAACGTATTTGAGTATGTCGTCTTCTTTCCATATTTGAACTATTGAAATTAAAATTATCTATGAATACAGGATTGTAAGGAGAGGATATGCTAAGCCGCAGAAGGCTCACAGTACTTATCATCAAAATAAGTTTTACTATGGGAATTCACGAAAAAAACCCGGCTGTTTCATAGAAAAATGTCAATGAGACCCGACAAATGTGGGTATGGAACAGCTGGATAATTTTTTTGCGAATTTCAGGTTGTTTCCACAGTAAAAGTTGTTCATAATGATGAGTGCTATGAACTCCTTTCAGCTTAGCATATCTTTTCCTTATATCCTGGTATAACGTTTGTTTCCATTAACGTTCAGACAATGCTGCAACGGGAACAAAAAATCAGGTCCAACGAATTTAAAGCTGTTTCTTAAGTTTTCATTAAACCTCAAAGCGCCTGAAAGATTCAAAGGAACAAATGCCAGCTCGGATATCAATCCCGAAACTTTATCAAGCAGCAATCGTCGACAATAACCGCTCGGAATTTGTGCGCAATTACTCTGTCCCAGCGAAACAATGCCGGCAAACAACAAAACCGAAATTGGGTCTTCAATAGCATTGTGTCCTGTTCAAAGGGAGGGCATCGGTTGCAAGAATTCTTTGTCCGTTTTCAGCGCCCAGTCTTGGTCAAGGGCTATTGTGGATTGCACAACGACGATTGTGATTCAAAATCAGCTTTGAAACCAAATAAACTGACATAGTAGACGAACGCTGGGTGCTCTCGGAATATTAACTAACGGAGCGAACCTTGGGACGTTTTGCGTGTTCGTGATCTAGATTATTCTAGATGATACTGCGCGCGCGCAGCCGCAGGGTGCCCATCGCCGGTGCAACGTGAGCCTCAGAATATTATTTAAAGGTAGATATCGTGGTTAGTCATATGGAAACAAGCAAGCTATCAAGATTGTTATGCAAAAAATTAACGTTGATTTGACTGAACAATAATAGGAGAAAAGCTTACTTCTTTTCTTTGAGTAAAGCACTGACACAAAAGCTTTTATGAGTTTATATTTTTAAAGAAAAATTGTGTATGAGATAAACAGGTATTGTTAAAATTTTGTACATTATACATATAATTAGCGAACCAGAACTTTGCATACTTGCTTTGCTTTGCTTTGTTGTTTTACTCGTAATGTATTCTACTTGTAACACAGGTTAATCAATCTTGCTTGTCACTTCTCTACACATTTTTTATAACGATGTGTATTGGTCATCAGTTTATTTTATCCAAAGTTAACATAAAACAATTGAGCCTTGGTTGCTACTTATTCGTCTGTTTTGGAGTTTCGTACCCAAAGGGTAAAACAGGACCTTATCACTAAGACTCCACTGTCCGTCCGTCTGTCTGTCTGTCCGTCTGTCAAGAGGCTGTATCTCATGAACCGTGCTAGTTAGACAGTTGAAATTTTCATAGATAATGTGGTTATGTTACCGCTATAGCAACAAATACTAAAAAACAGAATAAAATAAATATTTAAGGGGGCTCCCATACAACAAACGTGATTTTTTTGCCGTTTTTATAGATAATGGTACGGAATTACTTGTGCGCGGGTCTGACTCGCACTTAGTCGGTTTTATAAAATGAATAAATCCGCGTTTGACCACTAACTTGCCTGTTGGTAAGCGACGGCAATATCGAAAAACATCGCATTGTCGTGTCCGGAATCTTAACAATATGGGGCCCAATAAGGATTCGAGATCCTATGTCCGTTAATAAAGGAACAATGAGGTTTGTGACGTCATCGTAGAGATATTAATTGATAACGACGAGTCGTTTACGGTGGCGAGTCATAAAATTATACAATCGATTGTAAACGTGTGTAATATAGATGGCTGAATACAGTCTTGGGACGCAATAAATCGTAGGTTTACGAATTGTGTTACTACGCAAAATAACTTGAAATATACGCGCCATATATTTCAAGTTATTGAATTCTTTGGTGATAACCATTAGTCATTATATTACTTCCTACTATTCTTATTAATATTATAAATGTTAAAGTTCGTATGTATAGACGTTTTTTACTCGATTACGCTAAACGAAATTGGATAAAATTTGGTATGGCTCATACGCTGAATTTACACATAAGCTTCTTTTAGTCCCGGGAAAATAAAGTTCCTGCAAAATAGCAGATGAAACTACCAGGCGCAGCTAATAGTAAAATTAGTAAGTCCAAGTTTTTACGGAGGTATTAGAAGATGCCACAAAAACGCTTGCATGGGACAAGATGTTCGCCAAAGATTTCATGGTATCGTCAACATTACAAGAAGAGCTTTATACAAAAACTTAATTGTGGAATTAGGTACACCATGGTCTTAGCATTTTGTTCTGAGGCCGCTCGTACACGCGACCATAGTATCGTATCAAGTATTCAAGTAGCGACAATGCAACGGTCGAAACTCGCAGCACGCTTGCAAGGAGCTTTGTACACAGAGCGGTGCCAAATATTGGCGATATGTGATCAGAAATCAGAATATTTATTGACCTTAAATAACATTGAATGTTGCAGGTAAGTCACGTCACGTGAGTGATGTACATACTTAGGCTGGTTTTACAGTCGCGTGTACACTGTCTCATCGGCGCTAGTAGCTGGTTAGCTCGCTGAGTAATCAGTGTAATTATGAAGCAGTTCCTTAGTATCGTCAAGGACCAGCGTCGACAACGGCTCTTAATTGAACCGTTCATAGGAAAAAAATAACTTGAGATATTTTTTTTCTTTTTGTATATGTTTGTTTTTTGGTAGGTACCAAATGTTGGACGCCCAAAATGGGTCCACAGTTTTAATTTAAAAAAATGTCTAATTAAAGCACAGTGTTGCAATAAACTATTTGTGTTACTGGGTCTAATGGGTTGATTGCACGTAACGAGTAGGTACAGTGGCGAGACAGTATATGGGCAAACTCGGACGAGCAAACAAATCATGGTTTTTGTGACTGTCTCGCCTCATCAAAATGTTTATATAAACTGAGTACTCGGCGGCACTGACTGGCTACTGTACTCGTTGCGTGTAATCAACCCATGACCGTCGTCAGTGATTCGAGTAGCGTCGTGCACGAATAGCCTCAGCGAGTCGTATACTTATACTGCCCTCCCAAACCTAAAGTGCAGTAACAGCAAAAAAACGATTTTGAAATAAGCGCGCGTAAAGAGTAAAAACTAAAAAAATATGCCAAAAGAAGTCGCTTGACTTTACTTGTTACTTCTAATAGATATAAAAAAAAACTTATTTCATTTATAGGTTTTAAATTGGGGTTTCAGAATATGTATTTAGCTTAAAAATAACAAAATGTCTATTACTGCACTTTAGGCTCGGTTGGGCAGTATAAAGATCTGACATTGAGAAGCTAAGTTGCAAGTAATGTCATACATCCGATGACTTCATAGTTTAACTTAAATTGTTAAACCATTTTATCTGTCCTGTGGTTACGTTTTAAATGGTCCGTTTAACTTTAATTAGCTGTAAACAGCAACTAAAACGTTAGAATACTAAAATAAAAACTAATGGCTAGTGTTATGGCAAAGTATAAAAGTATACCACGATAACATACGAGTGTATAATTATATTTGTACTGGCTAATAGATCCGTTTAATTGTTGCCCGGTTAAGTTAAAATGACAATTAAAAAGCTTTGGATTGACATCGAAGAGACCATTTAAGTACCATTTTCCATTTTATAATTGGCGTTCAAAAATAAAATTTACGTGTGTTTATTACCTTTTTTACTAAACTATGTTATGTAACTAATAAATAATTGTAACCGGTGATTATGAACAATATAATATCTTAATATATATAAATTACGTGTCACGTTGTTTGTCCGCTATAGACTCCTAAACTACTTAACCGATTTCTATCAAATTTGCACACCGTGTGCAGTTCGATCTAACTTAGGAGATAGGATAGCTCACATCTCAATTTATAGTGTCTACCCGTGCGAAGCCGGGACGGGCCGCTAGTTAAAATATATAATTTTATAATTATTGTGTTTTTGAATCCTTTATATCTCACAAATATTTGTCCAAAGTTCAAAGACTATACAGGTACATGAATTATGTCAAGCTACTATAGGTATGTGGGGTGGTATACCCCTATGTGACGTTGGAAATATGTCCTAAAATGCAATGCTTCTTTTGACAAGCTCTTTGACATTTTTCAGCATATGTAGCTCACATATTTATCTGTAATATTGCAACACCAACAGTGGCTATTTAAGGCGAAGGTCAGGGGTACATACGATGTTGCGACAGAAACGTTGCAACACTGCACCGGCCAGTCGGGTTTTATACGTTTTCGCGTGTCGGGTTAATGAGAGATAAAGTATTGTTCCCGAAGGTAATTTGTTGTAACGAAGCGGTCGCAGCGTAGCAAGACTTTATGTAGGTATTCGTAAACGATCACCGAAGTTAAGCAACGGACGGCACGGTCAGCCTTCGGATGGGTGACCGCGGGTGGCTTTTACAACTGAGCGCTATGGTGGGTCAGATGACACGTTAAATTGTAGGTTCTAGTTGTTTTTTCTATAGTAACAATCGTTAAGCCATGTTAGAGTCCTTCAGGTGGACTAAAAACTCTCAGACCAGAGAACCTACTTACTTTTTTTAATTTTTTTTATTCTATTATAGGCTTGCGTTTGATATACTTATTTGTTGAAAATCGGTTTCTTCTAGGCAAGCGTGCTCCATCGTAGACAGCATCATAGTTTACCATCAGGTAAGATGGTGGTCAAACGCAAGCCTATCATCGAATAAGAACATTGTTCCAAAAACATTCTACTAGATATTAGAGTTTAGGATATACTCGTACTTAGGTACGATGTTGCTGAAAATTCACAAAGCGTTTTGTTTTGTAAGTTTCTGATTAAGTTTTCGTTTTGGGGTCTTTGAGATGATTTTATACCAGTCAGCTTAGACTAAAATAAAATAAATGGACGGGCCTTACCCGTTGATCGCGTTCAGACAAAATAAGTCAACAACTTTTATTTTTGTTTTTTGAAGTATTTTTGCATAACGGAAATGAGTACGAAGGCATTATTCGTTCGATAGAAGATGATATGTTTAGCTCCACAGACGTGTTGCACTTCCCAGGTACTGGGAAGGAGTGAGAGTCGGTCAGTCGTAACGAGCGTCCGGCGCTCATGTAAATAGTCTTCAATAATGCGCTTCTTTTAGGCCCGTCCATTTATTTTATTTTAGTCTAAGCCAGTCAGCCACAAATTACTGATTGCTACTGCGGAAAAGCAATAAATTAGTAAATATTATTCATAGAAGTTGTCTACGGGTTATTGCAATATCGTCTGTAGATTACCTACTTCCTAAATATAAAAAAACTGGATGGTTATTTGTGGTCTCGTGAATGAGTTTTATTCAATAATGTTACTTAATCTTTTAATTTATTCCTAAGCTTTTTTTACTTGTCATAAAATATAGCCTATAGCAAAATAAATTTAATGTCGTAATTATTAACAATCCGAATATTTTATTATTATTCATTAAAGGTCAAACCCGGACATGGTATTTTTGATTTATCGTTGAGTCGTGTGCGTTATGTCTACGACGAAGTATATTTTTAACACGCTTTTATTAGCTTCACCTGTATGTTTGTATGTATGTTTGTAACCGACTCCTTTGAGCTCGATTTTGACCCACTTTAAACGGTCAGATTTCTTTCAAACTTTGTAGATATATCGAGGACCGATGACAATACACTAAACAAATCGTGTTTTTTAGTTTTTTTAACTATTAATTAACGGTTTGTTACGCAGTGTCGGCACGTGTCCGTAAGTAGTGTATCTATAAGAGGTAATAAAATAAAAATAATAATCAAGGATTAACTATATACAGGGTTATTCATAAAGGGTATGCTAATCCGAAAAGGGATCATGGTACTTATCATTTTGAACAACTTTTACTATGGGACCAACTCAGAATTCGCGAAAAAAATCAGCTGTTCCATACATTTTGTCGAGTGTCATTGACATTTTTCTATGGAACAGCTGATTTTTAGCTTTGATAGATTAGATTAGCTTGATTTTTCGCGAATTTCGGGTTGGTCCCATAGTAAAAGTTGTTCATAATGATGAGTACTATGAGTCCTTTTCGGCTTAGCATACCCTTTATGAATAACCCTGTATGAATAGATAATATTTTTATTTCCGTATATTTTTTGCGATAATAATATCTAACTTTCTAGCTGACAGTGACAACTAGGACTTCGTGCCTGGTTTGAAGCTATATTCTATAGCTATAGCTATATTCTATAGCTATATTCTATAAGCTATAGCTATATTCTATAGCTATATTCTATAAGCTATAGTCTTTAGGCTTTATGCTATAGCATTCAGAGATAGTGTAGTATCGTATTAGCAAAATAATTTGAAAAATCGGACCAGTCCAAAATTAGCATTTGCAACAAACTTTACCCCATTATAATTTAGGGTTATATGGAAAGGGTATGCTAAGCCGAAACTTACCATTATAAGCAATTTTTACTGTAAGAGCAACCCGAAATTCGCCAAAAAAAAACAGGTGTTACCATACATTTTGTCGAGCGTTATTGTCATTTTTCTATGTATGAATTAGTATTTTTTAACACAAGCAGGTTGAATTATGAGTTAACCGTTGATTTTATTAATTAAAAAAACTACATTTAAATGAAACCTGCATGTTCTAAGTGCTATTTAGGTGATTAGCAAGTGGTTATAAGAGATACGTTTTTAACGTACGAGTACAAAGGTCAAAACGGCGTGTTTCGGAGATGATGTCAATTTCCGTGTTATTTTCAAAAACCGTGCTGATATTTCGTGTATGATTGCTATTTTGGTGTGAAGGTAATAAAATCGATAATTATAGCTATAAATCAAATATTCTTCCTTAAACCAAAGTGTCTGTTATTATATCGATAGCTTAAACTAACCAAGATATCGATGACAACTGCGTTAACATTGTTAAAGCTGATTTATGTCTAGGTTTGAGTGTATACACCCCTTTATATTTTAACGTATTTGAGATCAGTAAGTCCTTGAAAAATGTAAGTGAGTGTGTGAGTTGAAAATATGGACATGAAGCATAAAAGTAGGGCACTTCCGGCGAGTGGTGGACCGTCTTCAGTTCGTAGAATACTTTGAATAATCTGACATTTTCTTGACTTCGTTATTTTCTGGGTGAATTGTTGACAGAATATGATAAAAGGGTTGTTTTGTAGTAATTGCTCACGATTTATACATTTGAAAATGTGTACAATAAATAATAACCAACAATAAGCCACTCTGTCTGGGATAATAGACAAGGGTTCAGTACTTTGATTTCAGCTGTGAATGTTTTTGTAGTGGTTATTTTCAATTAGCTATTTCATATTTTCATTTACGCTTTGAGCTAAACTACCTCTGATTAGGTTTCAAAAGTTAAACGGCAGATAGATAGGTCCAGAAAGAGGTGGAAGGACGAACTAGACGCTTTCCGAAGGGATTGGCCCGCATTAGCAAGATCTATAATGGAAAAAGGGGAGAGAGTTCTTTGCCCAACAGTTATTAACAGGGGTTGAATAATAATAAAGTAGCATTTATGATAATTTAATGGATTCACAAAAAAAAATCTAGAAGTAATCATATAATTTTCTGTTTTAGAAACCTTTTTGATAAATTTCCACTAACAATCTGATCAAAACACTCTAAAGTAACCTAAACCAATTTGTCCAGGTATTGCGGTTAAGTTTCAAGCGTAGTGTTCTAGGCAACCTGCAGCCAGCGGATCGTTATTAGTTGACCGTCTCACGTTTCAAGACAGATAGCTACATTAGCTTGATACACTGCGTTGGCGCGGGTTGACAGGCTGCACTGTGGCTGGCTGCAAGCGGTGGCTTTCCGCTTTAATCAATGAATCTTGTACAATGACCTAATCTCCTGTTGTAGCCTACTACGTTTTGGATAAAATTTCACATAGTTTTTTTACGACGTATGCGTAGGTTCTATGGTTTAATAATATAACAAGCGGTCATACAGCTCGACTAGGTATCCGTAACTGATCACCGAAGTTAAGCAACGGACGACACGGTCAGTTTTCGGATTTGTAACCTCAGAATTCTGTGCCTCTGATGACATTTACAATTGAGCACTATCGTCGATCGAATGACATGTTAAATGGTAGGTGGTGGTTTTTTATCCTATGATAAGAACCGCCAAGCCATGTCCGAGGCCTTCAGGCGGCCTAAACACTGACATTAGGGCTAGCCACTCAACCTATACGATCTTACTTTTCTATAATCTTATATTATATAAAACTAGCTGCGCCCCGCGGCTTCACCCGCGTTTTCCGGGATAAAAAGTAGCCTATGTGTTAATCCAGACCATGAACAACCTTCATTCCAAATTTCATGTAAATCCGTTCAGCCGTTTTTGCGTGAAAGAGTAACAAACATCCATACATACATCCATACTTACAAACTTTCGCCTTTATAATAGTAGTAGGATGTTGGTGTTGTTGTTGGTTTGTGTACGCTTCAAAAACTCAAAAAGTTCTGCACCGATCGAGCTGAAAATTTAGCATGATATATAATACGCATCAAGGATTGTTTTTATCTATTTTTTTTTATCCACAGCGAAGCGTGGCGGGGAACAGCTAGTGCAATATAATATTAATAATCACTCTTATTATGGATATGGTCTATAACTGGAAATGATTGCCAGTGGAAGTGATATCAGCCAAGACTGAACATATTTAAAATTTAATAGGTTTAAGTATGTAATAAAATTAAATTTGATGTGTTATCGTAAATGTTGCTCAGTATTAAATTTTTTTTGTAAATAATTTTAGTGTCAACTGTAAAAAATGTATCCGTTTCTGAATAAAACTACAAGCTTATGAAGCCACATTTAAACTTTAAAAACCAAATCAGGCTTGTAGAAAAAAAGAGAAAATTGCGCTGCAAGTTATAGGCACATCAGCTTATGCTGTTCGCCTATCATCAGCTAAAAAAAAATGGTTAAGAAACTCACATCAGTAATGTTGCTCCTGATGTAATGTCCACTGTGTACCAAGTAGTCAAGGCGCTGGTGGTCCAGCGAGACCTGCAGGTTGGCGAGGCAGTACTTCCCGCGGACGGCGCCGTCGATGCTGAGGCACTCGTCGAAATCTCCATACTGGTTGCCATTGCCGCTCAGGATGCCTGATGGAGGCTTGGCCGTTGCGTCGAACACTGAAGAAAAAAAACGTTTTAAATAAATTTAACGTTACAAAATTTTACACTCCTAGCTCCACTAGGGTTCCCTGTGTCGGGGATGTCATGGAACATACCTACATAAAGACAATGACAACTAAAGCCCAAATCCAGAACATACATTTAAATTCATAATTCAAACAACCGGCCGGTAATCGAACCTGGATTTAGATTTTTTACTTTAGTTTATTAATAAAAAAATAGGTCCAACAGAAAGTAGAGATTAATCGGCATTCGAGAAATTTTAACATATTTTATTAATTTTATAAATAAATCAATTAAAATTTCTCCATAGTTTCACAATTATCTTCTAGATTTCTGCAAAGCAAAGTGATGTTTTCACAGATTTTGATTTTCCATATTTTTTGTGACAGCAATTATGGCTCATGTGATAATTGCTTGGCTTCTTAGTCATCTAGGACAATAACAAATCTACAACTGTAAATATAAAATCAAAGGCCTTTTACAAAGGTAAATTTCGAGGGGTATTAATTACTTATTTATTATTTTATTAAAGGTTGGTCAATCAAATTAAATGCGTCATTTTATAGCCTAACAGATTTTTTAGACCATTAAGTCATTAAAGGCCAAAGACTGGCCAAGTGCGAACCGGACACGCGCATCGAGGGTTTCGTCCGTGTCCGTACTAAAGTGTTATCACAATTGTGTTTTATTCCATATTGTTATGGTTCTGATTGAGTGATTTACGCTTTGCCAATTTTTTTATTTAAAAATATCGCCAAAAGATAATTTCTTAGTAAAATTACAATCTGGCTTTGGCTAATAAGTAATTTAAATCTAAATGAAATTGTCGGGATGTTAGGTAGCCAATCACTAAGAATGTGTCCTTATTACTATTATTATTCCTTACTAGCTACACCCGGCGGTTTAACCCGCTGTTTCTTTCTTTTAAACCTTCCCTGAACTTCCACAAATGTTTCAAACCTAAATTAGCGGAATCGGTCCAGCCGTTTTCGAGTTATGGCGAGACAAACGAACAGCGATTCATTTTTATTTAAAAGATTACACTTTTCTTACTGCTTCTATTGCGACGAAGACACAATGTTTCCGTGTACTTTATAACTAACACATGCAAATTTTTCATACACAAAGTTTTATTATTTTTTTATACTTTAGAGTTTGCACTACGAACACACAAAGTTTGGTGTGCTTGTATCACCGCTGTATTTCTGAATAAATAAACAAAAGCAAAATATCGAGTCGCTTGTTAAAAAAAATCTACTACCTATATTTTTCTGTGCGGAACCCTATAAATAAAAAATTAAAAGGGATTCCCGGCAAACTTAAAGCCACAGAATATTAAATTCTAGTCAAATCATCGATAATCTACTAATATGGCTGAAAATTGGTTTTTATTCGAAAAAATTATATTCAATGATAAGTAATGGTATAATCTATCGGCTTGTAAACATTTAGGCACATTGACTACTCACGGGTGACCTTGTTCTTGAAAGGTCAAAGACAGGGGCTTGCATGTGTTTAAACTGCTAATATTATTTATCTTTCGTGGTACGGAATAGCTACATACTTGTTACTCGTTTATTTGATATTAAAAAAATATCGGATTTGATAACGAATAATGGTTTTAAAAAAAAAGGTGAAAAATCGGTTTGTTATCTGAATTTCTAATCTGGAAAATCGGTTTGTTTCCCTTTAAAGTTTTAAAAAGTATATATTAGTTAAAATAATACGTTTTGGAAAACAATAAAAAGCAACCTCTTTTACCCTAAGAGTTAGCATAATATGTTCTTAATATTTAATGGGACCAACATTGATATTTTTTCAAGAATTATAGGAAAAAATATCCAAAAGGTGGTGGTTTAATTGGAAATAACTGCTATCAAGCTGAGCATTTATCAAAAGCTTTCCCGAATGGAAACGCACTGAACGAATATCTAATATTTGCAATATTTCTATCGATGTTCGATTAAAAATCTAAAGCTAAAAACTAGCGCGGTGATTACTTCCTGAGTGTATTGAATTCCCAAAAAGCACTCATTTTGTTTCCGGTAAATATCAAGTACATAAATATACTAAATGAGTTACGTTTTCCAGAGTAAACCTTTCCAACATTTATAAAATCCTGCCAAAATGCCGAGTAGGTGTACATTTTAAAAAATATTCCCTAGAGACACAGTATCTGCAGTTATCAAAATATGTTTAAATTTTAAAGTAATTGAATGCTAACTTAACAATATCCCATAGTATAATTTTCTCCCCTATATAATTTTCTCTTTAAGTAAAATTGCAGATGAAAAATGGCCGAAACACAGAAAATGTCCCAGCAAGTCCAGATTTATTGTCACTCCAAGTGCAGTGTTCGATGAACCTTGTCCTGTCAAATGTCACAGTGGTGAAATGATGGTGAGTGGTGAATACGAAATGCCCGGCGTACACCCAAGGATGACATTGGCGTGATCGGAATGTCTATGCAGTGCACTGACTGGAACAGTAACCCCAAGTCGATAGTTTTTATTCGTACTTTTTTCACATCACTAATTGTGATACGCATCACTATTTTTCGAAGTGCTCGATACGTTTACAATTTACTTGATTCTTGGAGCGTGAATCATTATATTTATCTTTATTGAAACTATATGATTCCATATCTGTTTATGAAAAACCTCGCTATGAAAACAGTTTTAATGAATTCAACGAAATAAAATCACGAAAATCCTCTCTGGCTGCCGAAAAAAGGAAATCCGATATTCCCCCTTTATTTTCAGGTGGTGATTTAGTATATTATTTTTGAGCTCGTGACCTAGGTTTGCTTTCACAGTCACGTCCTTAAATATTGGTATTTTTTAACATGACTCGTCGAATTTTTTACGTTAGCTTTTACATTTTGTCCGGTTCGAATTTCGAGCGGATGGTGAATAACTGTTATTTTCGGGTATTCTCTCGTATTTACTTGTTGGTTGAACATAATTCTCTTTGTAGTCAGAAAGCGTTGCGTACATTGAGTCTACAGTTCAATGGAGGTGGTCAGATGAGAGAACTAAAATTCCTAACGGGTATGCGAAGAGTTTTCGATAGTGGCTCTTCACTCAACTTTCCAGTTAGGTTGTTCACTGTACAACGCTGGACTACTGATTCCAGGTAGCTTTGAGTCAATGACATAATGTTAATCACGGACTGCTTTGTCACATGAGGCATTTAGTCTGAGGGTACACGGTAATTAGGGATTACTCGAGCTAATGCTGTATTGGCGGCTGTCTGTCTAATTAGGCTTATTTTGGTAATTAGAATTACGCTGTAGGAGCTAATAGGCGCAGTGTTAGCGGAATCCAATCATACGTGTTGGCAAATTGTCGACGTATCTGTCAATGTTGTTTCTATTATTACAACCGAAATGTATAAACGCAAAGTTATTTTTCACGTCGATTATTACCTACTCAAAAAAATATATTTATGTGTTCTAATTTATTTTTTTACAAAACAGGGTTAGTTTACCAATCAGAACAGAACAGTATCAGTTTACTAATCAATTAAATATTTAGGCTACAAGTTTTGGAATGAAATTTGACGTCGATATAACTCAGAATCAAGTAATTTACAATTGCTATATTTTCTCCGTATCGTGTTAAAAATATTTACTCATTACTGAAACCATTACAATATGATTTTTTTTAACTTACTACTACTTTTTAACAGACTTAAGAAAAATTGTAAACCGCATTAACCGCTAGGCAAATCAATAAGCAGATGGACTTCAAACGAAGCCCGCGAGCCATTCACTTCACATGCAATTCAGTGTCAAGAAGCGTTAATCGATAAAATAAACAAAATGAACCTTAGCCACTACTTAGTTCACGCACGTTTATGATGCAATCAATAACGTTAGACTCGATACGACAATGTCATTCGCTTTGTTTACCTTTTTAAACTTGTTGATATGACATATTACTTATCTAGGATTCTAAAAAAGTACATAGTAAAATTAATAAATATTTTGAAAACAAGCTTTTATTGCATTGTCATCGGAGTTACACACGTATACCAAATTTCAGCTCAATCGGACATCGGGAAGTGGTTCAAAATCATACATTGCAAGTTTAACAAAACCTTTTAAAAAGGGCTTATAAACTAACCAAGGATCTACCTCAGTAGTATACAGGGACCCTATTCTTGGGCGCTCGTGATTATCTCCGTCATTCTCACTGTCACGACATTCCTAATGAGGGCAACAGTGACCGAGATAATATCTTACTCTTTAGAATAGGGCCCCACAGCAAAGAATTCAGCTAGTGGACTACCAAACCAAAAACACGTTTGAATACTTGTAATTAATTCTCTTGTAATTGTATGTTTATTGTTTAACTTATAAATGGAATATTCATGATTTTGTAAAAAGGAATTTGTAACATTTAGGCGGTTAAATTAAATTTTGCGTTTTTTGTGTTAAAAGCATCAGAGCAACTAACTGAGATTGTTTAATTAAGATAAAATAAATACAAAGGACTGACAGAAGTAATAAAACTGTTGTAAAGATTTACGAGGTACGATCTTTTGATAGCGACAATATATAGGTACATATTTTATATTGTATCTATAATTGAATACATAATAGCATATAGGTACAACAATAATAAACTATAGATTCGACAATTCGCAAATATTCATTTTGAATAGTATAAAAGTTTTTATGTTATCTTTGGTTTCCTAGCTTATTTTTGTTGTTTAGGTATTACCATAAAGCTTTGGCGTGTTTTGAATCTTGCAATTCTGTCTATTGTTTTCAAATCACGTCCATTTTGAACAATAAAGCATTGTGTATTTTGTGCTTGCATGATTTATTGGTCAGTCGTATTTTTATTTATGTTTACATCAGACTGGACAGGTGTTTGACTACAATCCCAGCTGAAGTGGGGAAAAATATAGCATTAAGTATCTAGGAAGTACCTCATCATCATCCAGATACTTCTTTATACCACTACTGGGTTTCGACCTCTCTGACTGCTATCTTCCTTGGTCTTGGCCAATCGGGTCTAGGTTGGGTCGACTTATGGAAGCACCTATTACTGGAAGAGATCGCTTTTAGCGATAAGACCGCCAGTCATTGTAATAATTTTAAGTGTTATGATCCTTTTTGTTTGTAATTTCTGGTGTGAACATTTAAAGAGTTTATCTATCTATCTATTCCGACAGCCCGATGTTATCTTTGAGTTTGTGTTTTTAAACACTTTTTAAACAGGGTTGTGTGTGGAAAAATAGACGCAGGTGATGCAGTTCTACACCTCTGCTGTGGAATGGAAACGCTTAGTGCGTTTATACGGAAAGTAACAAAATGTTTGTTTTCAGTGCGCCTGATACTAGCTGTTAGAACACTCCTTTGGCCACACTGTATTTCTTAGGTTACTGCTTTAAATAAGTTATTGTTTATTTAATTTTTTATTAATTATGCTTAGGAACAAATTATGTCTGAGGGTGGTCTAATTTCAATACGTGGTTAAACAACATAAAAAAATATAATTAAAATACTGTTCTCCAAATATCAATAAAATATACATATTTATGTACGTGATGGTTTCTACTTCATAATGATAAAGTGAGTAAGTTTATCATTATGAATCCCTGGTGTCAAAGTTTGAGGTACGTTGAGTAAACAAAACTAGCTTTTAATTAAAAATGAGGCATGGTTTACTTTTAAAGTTCATTACACTTGTGGCGACCTTGCTAACTGGGTCACCTTTTCGGAAACCAATCGCGATCGAGAAAAGAAAGCCGTTTTTACATAAAAAATACAATAATACATAAACCTATAGACATGTACAAATGTATTATACATTGCACAATGTATCTATTATACATAATTCATGTCATAAAATTAATAGGAGTACTACAAATATATATATATTTTGTTTTCGAAACTGAAAATTTCGTATTTCGATACAATAAAGTCGATTTTTTTTTCTAAATTATACACAGGTACGAGTATATTATTTTCTAACTTCTCATAGGCTTCAAACAACAAGTTCGTGTGTACACAGCCGGCCAGCTTTAAAAGATATACAAACATAACCATAGGGAAATAATAGAGATGAATGGAAGAAGTGTACATACTGTACCGACCCCACGTAAGTGCGATAAGGGTAGGCAGATGATGATACATAACCTTATGGGAGCCTCTGGGTTCCATTGATAACGATAGCTATGACACAAATAAGGTATTTGATTTGATCTAATTTGATTTCAACGACATTTTGGTAATTTTTACTTCAACTGCAAGTTTTTGAATACTATGGATGACTCATGTCTATAACCCTTTACTTAGGTTTATCTGTTTTAATTTTTAGATGTCTTAAGTTTTTATAATACCCACTATTCTATTTATGTTCTTCATAGTCGTAGTTTCTTAAAATAGGCAAAAACACAGAGAGATGGACAGAGTTATACGTAATTTGACATTTAATATTTTTTTACCTATATACATATGTAGTTTCACGTTATATCAATTGAAAAGTTATTCATACTCAAAAAATTGTACGTACAGAAACTCATTCTAACCAGTTATGAGAGCGGTAAAGTGAAAAGGGAAAATTGGGTGAAAATAATTACTTTCGAGATTTACGTGTTCAAAGTTTGGAGTTGCTAACAAACATGCTGAGGAAAAGAAAAAATATATTTATAAACTACTCTGCTAAAAATATTTTGATTGCACTAAAATTAAGTTAGAGGTCGATTCAAAATCATCAATGAGGAAAATCTGTCTGACCCTTTGTTACCACACCACGCTAAAATTACTGAATTTATTTTAGCGAAATTTGATATTGTTACTATTTATACCATAACATCATTATGATATTTTTATCCCGGAAAAATTAGCGGTTCCTGGAGGATAGCGGGCGAATCCGCGGGGCGTAGCTAGTAATCACTAACTTTAATGTTTCACACTCACAGCTCCCCAGTAGGATACCCTGTGTCGGATGCCATGGAACACAAATATAAGGACAACTTTGTTGGCAGTGTTGTCACAGTAAGATCCCAAATTATGAACATGTGTCATCAGACATCGTTACTAAAAAGTGCCACCCTTTTCTATATTGCATAAGAGCGCGCCGGGTATCTACGATAAGAATTTCACAGTTGATTTGCCAAAAAAGACCCAACTAACATTTACGGGTACACATATGAATTTGTACTTAATCCGGTCAATTTTATGCAACTTAAACCTTTTGTTCAATTTTGTTCAATCCCTAAAAGCTACCCCAATTTATTTTAAAATCTGAATTCTATCCGATTCTGATTTTAGGTGTAACGAACAATATAGGGTTTATGTATTTATCATAATAAAAGTGTTAATATTTACTTTTCAAGGCCCACAGCTCCAGGCGCGCCAGGCTGTCCAGGTACAGCTGGCCGTCCCTGCGGCACCGCTCGCTGGTCCCGTTCCTCGGCACCACCACCCTCGGCAGCCGCCCCCACAGATCCAACACATTGTACCTCGCACTCTCACCGATACTCTCATTTTTCGCCTCGACTTTCAATATAGTCCCATTAAAAATACTGTCCGCCAACAAACTTTTATCGTTGAGGGTGATTTCGATACAGTCCCGCGCGTGAGTTGCCGCGACCGCGAGTAAGAGAAGAGCGCATGCGCGCGACGCCATGATTTCAGACGCAATGATGCCGCGTCCGCATTTCGCGGGTATAAAGAGTAGTCTCTGATATCGACTAGACGATGACCTACGACACGCGACACAAAGGAATTTTGAAACTATTTTTGAGACTAATTACTTATTTATTTTATTCTGATGACACTATCCCGGAGCTACTCGGTGCCACTGTCACGTATTTTGATACTTTATAAGGTGGGTGGGTAGGTAACGATGTCCCCCACTGCCGCCCGCGCGTACCTACAACGGGTAGTTAATAATTATGTTATGATCTATTAAAAAACTATAAGGCTTATCGTGTTATGACTAATAGATTCGATTTAAAGGAATTTAACTATGTTAGTACCTACATAGATTAATTTAGATTTATTAGACTGTACAGTAGGTACTTTACAGGTACTTTACTTTTGTACAGTAGGTTGAAAACTTTGTAAATGTCACATGGGTAATACAACAAGATGTTTTGTGACTTTATTTAATATTTTTTTTGCAGTCATTTTAGTAACAAGTTTTTGTCATCAGTGTACCAAATTTAAGCTAAATTGGACATCGAGAAGTGGTACATTTAGTTGCAAGATTTGACCCATAGTTATTCTGTGGCCAGATAACAACGCAAGTTGAATAAAAGCTTGTAAAAATATCTTTTTGTTATAATTAAACACGGGAATACTCACGTAAAAATTAAGTCCGCCTGATGAAGGTCACCGAATGTGACCGAAACTAGTCGTAGTAGACGACTTAATTTTAACGTGAGTATTCCCGTGTTTAATTATACCAAAAATGTGTGAAAACCACGTTAGTTTCCATTGTAAAAATATCATATATTTCTAATATATTGATAAAGATACTATGTATATGCATAGACCATGAAGACTTAGAAGTACCTATGTATGTACCTACAGTAGGTGATTACCTCCAATGGTACAGGACTAAAAATAACATGAAAACCAACATGGTCGACTCAATCTCACTTGAGTATTCCCTTGTCAATTACGACAGAACGAAAATTATTTTTAAAGTAAATATAGATGTTTAAATACTTCTTACACACTTCATGCTTAGATTTTTAAACCTATCAAGTGTATTTAATGTTTACGTACGAGTATTATAGACTTTTCACATATGGTTGTAAGATCGAAGCCAGTCGGTTATAATAGCTTTGGCAAACTATAAGCTATCCCATATCAGAGGCCTTTTAGCCAGTCTGAAAGCTCTGATAGCAAGGCTAGCCACTCGTCATTACTTCCGGTCTATAAACTAAAATAAACGGAACCAAAACAAACTACTGTAATACAAAAATAAAATAAAAAATTCTCCATCTGTTTTCATTATAAATTAAGAAAGAATTCAAAAAATTCAACTGTAAAATTTTATTTGTATGTATTCGAAAATGGCACGTTTGACGCCACTGTTTATTCTATTATTGCACTGCGAGATATAAGCGCATCAGCTTATGCTGCTCGCCTTTCATCAAAAGAATAAATAAATATTTTGGAGGCCACTTCTTCACTTTTGTCACTTTAGCCAGGATTGAAAAACACATTCTGTAGGCAAGAGTGCCCCAATCGAACACGCCAGGTTCCCCATTAGGCGAATACCCCAATATTTCTGCCCTTTGTGACGATAGACATAAAGGCACGATGGGACATTATCGTGCCCATGAAAATATTCTTTTATACCTACCGTTATCGATATCGATATTAACGATTAGGTACTTTTATTATACGGACGCCGGAATTGGATTCGTAAATGAACGATGCTGAAGTCTCTTTCGGAATAAGAAATAGGGTTACAGAATATCCCGTTAACAGTAGGCCCGTCATCGAAACAAACTGATTAACGTTAACCTATTACTGAATAAAAAACTCAGTCAAAAAATCTTCTTATGATTCTTCCGATGTATCGGTAATGTTTTCGCCTTTCGCTCTATCCGAGGTCATTCGGGTGCATGTGTGTACGGGATATATACAAAAACTGTAATCACCACCAAATTACTAAGCCTCAGAATGTAGCAGTACTAATATTTTATTGATGACCTAAACACGACGCGGACGCAATAAATCAAATTCATGGTAGCGCGAAGGATCCAATCTAGTAATTTGCTAGTCGCATTTCGTGTTACGTTCTGATAACTGTACTGGGTACAGTACTGACCCAGTGAACATTTTACCTTCCCAATCATCGACTGTGACTATGCAATGAACAGACCGCAGAGATCGACAAGAGAAATACAAAAAACCAGCTAAGGTTTCCATACTATTTTTCTATAAAAACACAAAAAGCAAAAAAACACGTTTGTTTCTGGAAGCCCCCTTAAATTGTAATTTTATTTACAGCTGAGTCTTAGTAATAGGGTTCAGTTTTATCCTTCCGGTACGGAACTCTAAATTCCCATTCAGCGCAATTCAGCTGTACCTATCTCGTTAACAAAAGAAAAGAAATTAATTCTACAGCGGAGAAATGTCGATGAGCAAATAGGGCCGAGGTCTTTAAGTGGCTTTATTAAAAAAGGCTGCGCAAAAACCGGTCCTGCGGTCAGCCCTTAGAAGTTCGGATGCCTGGGGCCACGTCCTTGCCAATTCTTTAATTAAGGCCATCACCGATACATGATCGAACTGTTTAACCTTCAGGTCCAACTTATCCGATGTACCGAATATCGTACTTTGTGTGTACGTATCAGGCCAAAGTGCCTATGCTAAGGTTGGCATGTGAGTTTGGCTTTTGTGGGTATGGTAGCCGTTGCCACCTGATTGGACACTCCGACGAGCTGGCTGGTAATTTTAGAATAAAAAATAAAGTTCGATTTTCGGATTTTTCCATGTCGTGAATTAGTTCCACTATAATTTATATCTAAGTCTCCGATCTCAGCTATTTATGAGCGCTGACTGCATTTAAGTTACTTAATTTAAGCTTGCAGACTTGAGAAGAATTTTGAGCGAGTTTGACGAGCATGACTGAATAAAATATACGCGCTAAGTGCAAATAAAAAGTAAACTTTTTAAGTTCTTTGTAAAAAGGTAGAACTTAGAAAAATGAGGAGGTTCTTAAATATTACGAACTTCTTCGTTCTTGGTAAAGGTAAAATACTGATTTTGTATAAAGTACCTGCCTACGAGGTCTACCCGAGCCCGCTCGATGGTAAATAACAGTTAAACTTTACTATGAACTTTTTGACGGTTATACAGCTATATACGCTACTAGGCTGGCAACAGTGTGGTAGATGTACGCTTAGCCTTGGTGAGGCTACCGGTTCCAATTGTTAGACGCTACAAAGATAATTATGATTTTGTAAATAAAATTATTTACTTTTCAAACTTACTTTTGAACTAAATTTACTTTTAAATTATTTACCTTACCTTACATGTGTATAGATACATACATACATATATATGTACTTGGAAGTAAAATAGTCACAAATGAACATCATTAGGTACATCCGGGTTTTCTCCTCGAAGCCCTACAAATCCGGACCTTCTAAGAAAGGTCTGGGTGATCTCATTGCGTATTCGGAGCAATATGAACTTCTCGCTTAGTAACTATTGTGATATACTGCGGCCAGTGTCGGTACATTTAAATACAATACGTCTAATGCTAATCAACCTCGGGGTTGTATTGCAACAACTTCGCAAGGGCGAGCTCAGTACGTATCTAAAATTTGTAAATAACTCTTTGTTTTGGAGACTTTGAACCTTTGATCGGGGTTTTTGTTTAACCTTTAATTAGTTGATGGAATTTTGTAATTATTTTAAATTAAATTGTTAGAATTTGTAAAGCTATTACTAACATTGGATGTCATAAATGTAAGTACAAACCTTATAAATAAGTTAACCATTTATTTATTTTGTATATTTCTTTTACACCAGTGTTTATTTTCATGTTTTGCTGTTTGTAATTTATGCATTGTATTATGACATGTGACATATCTATTTAGCGACATTTTTAATTTAATTTAATTTTCATTCATCAATCATTCAATTTAATACTAATTATTGACTTATTGTAAATCAAAGATCCTGTTAGTTAATCAGCAGTTAATAATCGTATCTCGAATCAATTTTATACTTTAACAATGTGCATTGTGCATATTCCATAGAATGCATTCATATGCATACTCTTAAAAGTTTTATCAAGTGCATGAGTTTACTTTCTTCAGAAACATTATCTGATGCGATTGCTATCCATGTTTTTGTTATAAATATACATAAAGGTAGTTAATGAGTTCAAAAGTTAAGGTTTTAATCAGGCGCAGAGCAGTTAGGTAAAACGTTCTTTAAACGTGTGAATAAAAATATTACAGCCACACGTGCTTACCTAACTCGAAAGTTGATTTTTGATTATAAGAATAGATTAATTAATGAATGTAAAAACTTGAAACCCAACACAAAACTATCCCTTTTTGGCTTTATTGGATTTACCGCCGTCGGTTTATAGGTATCAATTCATCCTAGATATTATTATAAACATCTCACTACTGGAATTCAAGACTTACCCTTCGAAAGTGAATTAATCTGTATTCCAAAACCCTGTCCAAAAAAGGATATACAACTCAATAAACAAGCAGTCAGAAAGATAGCGGCATTCATTTAATACCATTCAAAGTTTTAGCTATAGATACGCCTGCTGAAAAACTTTCAGCAACGCGCTCTGCTGGTCTCGTCAGAATTAATTAAATTCGCAAAGGCGCTATTTCCGAGACTGACTGGCTGTGGTAGAGTTATGAGTTTCATAAATCGTTGATGGCATTAAACCTGCACGCTCAGACTCAGCGGATTAACTTCCGGACCAAATAGTCGCCTACTAATAAACTGATAGGTTTTAATACCGGCTCTAAATTATAGACATCATAATATTAAAGCTCATTTCATATGGGATTCAGAATAATATGTCGATAGTCGCCATGAATACTCTTCTTTTGGTTTTTATTAACATTATCTGAATAGAGTCTAAGCGTTTATTCATTTTAAAAATAGGTAAACTGTACCTTTAACTATATTATCTAGAACATTAACGGAATTTAAGTAGGTATAAAAACTACTTCTTTTATAAAAACAACATCCTTAGTTAAAAACTTTAACGTTTTAATATAAAGCATTTACGTTTAACGAATAAATTATCTAATCTCATTCGATCATTAGTAAAATAAAACTGAGATCCGTCACCGCGGACGACGTTATCATCAAATCAGCCCATACAGCGGACAATCGTCTTAACAGCACTATTTTTACACTGATCTTGGATGAGTGCCATACGCTGAGCCCGCTCGCCAGTACACTAGCAACCCTTGGCAATAAACGCACCTATCCCGACTAAATATCCGCTCGAACTAATCCATAACCTAGACCGAGAACATCAATGAAGTCCCACGGATTCAATGAGTGTTGGAATTAAACGCCAGGGGCTGATGAGACTCGTCAGTTGAACGAGAATGGCGCGGTGAGCGTCACCAGCGTCCACAATGGCGCGCAACCGATGGACGCTAGCTCTAATTATAATCTGCTTACCTATCTTAGCCACAGTGATAACCGCATTCCGTATACGCGACTTACCCAAATCCTACGACAGTTCTAAGTTAGAAACGAAAACGCAACCATGTGAAAACTGTGATGTGAAGGTCGGTCAAAAAGTGCATAGTGTTAAAATAGAAAGTGATAAACATAAGCATGATGACTTGAAAAAAGCCGTGCGGGAAAAGCAACAGCTGATCAACGAAAAGACTTCTGATACCAAAACGACTCACAAATTTGTAATTAAAAATAATGAAGATGATGACGACGACGATGATTTGGAGTTTCCTAAAATTCAAACAGGTTTTATACAAGAGAACCCAAAAGACAATGAAATTGGTAAAAGTGAAGTGAATTTAAAACATAAAGTACCCAAGAAAACGAGTTTTGATTTTCACGACACAGAGGAAGATACTGGGAATGATGACGACGATGATATTAAGAGTAAAAGTAAAGTTACTCTAAAACCAAAGATATCTGACAAAAAAACTCCAGACACACTAAATATTAACGTCAAGCTCCCAGAAATTAAAGTAGCCGTTAAAAAGCCAAAACCTTACAGAAAAGATGTCATTGTCGAAGACGACGATGACGACGGCGATGATGACGATGAAGATGACGACGAAGACGATAAGAATAAAGTTCAAGGGATACTTAAACCTAAAGTAGCTGTAATACGTAAAACTTCACCAGAAATGCCGAAAAAAGATTCTAAAAGTTCACAAGCTAAATTAATACAATTAAAAACATTAAAAACTGACAGTCATAAAGCTGATGACAGCGAAGACGACGACGATGAAGACGATGACGATGATGATGATGATGAAGACGATGATTATAAGGGTTTAGATAATATTGATGAATTATTTAAAATTCTCGATATGAAACCAGGTTCAAAACTGAAAAATGACCCGAGCGATACAAAACAAAAAAGTACACATCACATTCAGATAAAAACAGAAACGATTGGTGAAAGCAAAAAGAAAAAAGGCGATAGCATTGACGACGATGATGACGATGACGACGATGATGATGATGACGTCGTTAAAAACAAATTAAGCAAACCTCTAGTCAAATCATTGCCATCTAAAACACCAAATCAAAAAACTGAATTTATTGTGAAAAAACCTGAAGATGAATCAAAAAAAGCTGCTAAGAAACAAGAAAAAAATAATGAACCACAACCCCTGTCCAAAGACACAAAAGGAAAAAGTGAACCAATTATCAAACAACCAACAGCAAAAGAAGCTAAGCCAACAAAAAAAGAAGAAAAGGATTTGAAATTAAAGCCGTTTTCTGAGAGTAAAAAGCTAGATGCAGTAAAGACAGATGAAAAAAATGTAGATAAGCCCAAAAAAGATGACCTTATAGTTAAGTCAAGTGATAATGGTAAAGATGGCGATAAAGACAAATCACCAACAGTGACAAAGAAAGAAGACCAAGTAGATAAAAAAGGCACTAAATCTGTTGATGACACCCCAAAGGTAGATTCAGCAAAAAAGACGAAGGAACCTGAAAAAGAAGTAGTTAAACCTAAGGCTCAAGAAAAAGACGTTAAAAGTTCAAGCCATGAAGTTAAGAAACTTAGTACAGAATCCAAAATAGATCAAACTGACCATAAAGAAATTTTCAAAACTCCCGACCTAAAAAAAGACATAAAATATGATTTTGAAAAACCAAATGCGTACAAAGACAGTCATAAATCGTTTGATTATGGTGAATTTGAAAAAATGCAAGTCACTAAAAGCCATCACAAAGAAAAGAAAAAAGAAAAAGCTTCTGATGAAACAGTTTCGGATAGTCGAGAAGAAAAATATTTAAAACACGTTACGGATGCTTTAAATCGACGGAACTTGTTAAAAAGTGAATTTGAGGATTTCTATGCATTTTTCCCGACATTTGCGCCGAATTTTTCGCGTATTCATAATCCGGAATGCAGGCGACACGGCCAGATTCTGCTGCGGCAATTGCGCGGAGCGAAATTATGGGCTTTAAATAGTAAGTACCTCCGACATGTAAATATTTTATGAAATTTTTTTTTGTTTTGTCGTTGAACTGATCTGAGATCCAGACTTCAATTTATGACTGTAGGTAAATAATTATGATTATTCCACGTTGCCTCTATTTATTTACATTGGCACTGATTCAGAGATTTCGACAACAGATGCTGTGCGAAAAAAACATAAATAACCACAATATCAAGGTTTTGACCAAGGACAATTTGATTTAATTTTTCTGATCGAGAAAATAATTCCTTGAAACTGTACACTAAGTATAACAAAATGTGAAATTATGAATTGATTATCTAAAAATGGCAAGAATGTACTCCAAAAATAAACCATCTTTGTCTGTAATTACGAGTAAGTCGTAAATGGAATGAAATGCGTGAATTACGCATTTTTAGTTTTTATTTTACACAAAGGAATGTAGAACACAATCAACTCGTGAACTCACATCGCGTGTGGCTTTTAAGCGTTCCCAGGCGACCCTATTCGTAGTTGAACGAATGTTGAATTTTTGATTGCAGTGCTCGACGCCACGGCAAAGATCCCCTCGGGGGTTCTTCAAGGGAATGGGATCCAGCTAGGTGACTTCGACCAGTGCCTGGGGAGTCGTGCGCGCGTGCAGTTGGACACAGGAAGCGTGGTCAAGGTCCAGGGGAAGTACTGTTTGGCCAGGCTGGACGTGAAGGCGGAACACCCAGAACTGGAGGCTCCCGTGTACCTGGCTCAGGCCAAGAGCTTGATTCGGAGTAGGATTGATGATGTGAGCTTTGAGGCTACATTTTAATTGATCTGTTTACACAAAATACTATCCAACTCTCTATTTAACCTTCTTTTTGCTTTAATAATCTATTTATTTTGAAACGGTTTTATTTAGCCCGACCTTTTTATTGTACACGATCATTATAAAATCGCACACTTACACAACTCACTATAAACTCCACTAACAGGATATTGACACTTCCAACTTGTAGATCTAAACTACTAAGTAACAGCCGAAGACTTTGATAAGATGTCAAACTAAGTAAATGTGCGAGTCGAAATCGGAACTTCAACCACATAGAGTCCCGACCAAGGATACACTGTAGTTACTTGGCTATTATTTGATATTAATAACTTTAGACCACTAGTCATAGTTAACTAAAATGTTGTAAACTTGGAAATAAGTGGGTCACCAACGCTAACACGATTGTAACAGATAGACGGAAATTAGTGACAAAAGTTCCTCGTAACATAATTATAAAACTATGCATACTCATTTGGTACAAATTGATTTCCAAGTATACATTTTTATTATATCTATCAAATCAATTAAGGTATAAAGTGATCGTGGGTTTAACACAAACAAATCTGCAGCACAAAGACTAATTTCAATACGACTTTCATTGATACTTAGTAACAAAGCAATTAAGGTGACGGCATGGTAGCGGTATACGTAAGAGTATTTGCACACGCACAACATTGTAATTATTGCTAAGCAGTGTAATAAATCTGTTTAGCCAGGTCACTTCGTGCCACGCTTCTCCACGCTGAGCTGGGGGGTGTGCGTACCATCAGCTTGCGACCGCGAGGACGTCGAGGTCATTGTCAAAGATGCCCTCAAACACTACCAACATAAGAGCGGGCTGGCCCTCAAGGTCAAGGTGGACGAAGACGACTGCCACACCGATGACGAGGACGGCTGGGAAGACTGGCTCGAAACGCCTATCATCTTGACACTGTACGTTTTTTGTTTATTTTCAGTTTGGTTCATTTCGTTCGCTCATTTTGAGCTGAATTAAATATTGGGGCTTTATGAAATAGTCGAGTAATAAGTATACCTACAATGTAAAAGCTATAGTAGATTCATGCATAAGTTAATCATATCAAAGCTATCAAACCACTGTAGCCAAATAAAAGATTTTATACTAAAAAAAAAAACAGTCGTGATTTAATAATAATGGGTGAATGAAAAATGTTTGTTAAAAGTTAAGTAATTTTTTAAAATCTGTATATTTCATTGTCAGGTCGTTCTATGGTGTCGTCCTTCTGCTGGTACTTGTGGCGACAGTTCAAGACTTTATGGCTAGAAGACCGTCTGAAGAGGTCCAAGAAGAAACGGACGAACAGGCAGAAACAAAAGAGGTCGAAGAAAATAAAGACGAATCAAAAAAACAGTCAGGTACACTCAGAGTTAATTATTTTGCGTAGTTAACTAGGTCAAAATACGGTTCTAATTTCATGATTATTCAAATCTAATTGCTTCCTGAAAAACGAGAATTTTTAATGTATTTAAGTGACAAGACGGGCTGGCAAAGTATCATTCATATCGTATACTATACGAAATACCGTATACTATTTTGTATACTATAGCGGTGGGTTGCCTACCTTCAACCCGATTAAGTGCGTGTTTGTCGCTCTTTTCATAAAAAAATAATACTGGCCCCATTGTGTAAGAAGCAATCTTTTCATTGGAAAATGCGATTTTCTTGCTACCAATTAGCAATTAATGTTATACGAGCTTTTATTTAGCTTGCCCTTTGGGTTAAATCTTGCAACTGAATTTTGAACCAATTCCCGATGTCCGATTGAGCTGAAATTTGACGTACCAGTGTAACTTGGATGACAATGCAACAAAAGCTAGTTTTTATTTTTTTTCCATTGTTAAAAGGTAGCATCATAAGCCCATTCTCTCTATACCGGACGTTCAGCAAGCTCATCGCTCCCGGCACCACGGACGAGATAGCCTGCATCCACGGCATCAGAGGCATCGCCACGGTAGCGCTGCTGGTGGCGCACAAGTTCATGCCAGTCGGTGTCATGCCTTACACTAACAGGCTTAAGATTACTGAGGTAAACTTTATAGATAACATTTTGTGGTAGCTATACAGTAAAGGGTTATAAGGAAAGGGTATGCTAAGCCGAAAAAGGCTCACAGTACTCATCATTATAAACAACTTTTACTATGGGACCAACCCGGAATTCGCAAAAAATCAGCTGTTTCATACATTTGGTCAGTGTAATTGGTGTAATTGACATTTTTTATGGAACAGCTGATTTTCATTTTCGCGAATTTTGGATTGGTCCTACAGTAAAAGTTGTTCATGATGATGATAACTATGAGCCCTTTTGAGCTTAGCATAGCCCTGTATGTGTGTATTAGGATCTTTTAGATATGCCACTCGTCTCTAGAGCAGATATAGCCTAGGCTGCTCAGGCTCTTTTCACTACTTACTTCGAGAAGTTGAGGTGTTTTGGGGCAAGCTCGCAGGAGGAAGAAATGGTGAATGAACCATGATTGTAGTTTTAGTGAATGACATCCTTGGCAAGGGATGTCATTATATACATATAGAAAAAGTTTTTACTTTTTACGGTAGAAATTACAAACAAAGCCTAAATTAGTGAAATAATTAGAGCTCTTATCATTAAGAGCGATCTTTTCTTCAAAAAATTCTGTGATGAACACGCAAAAAACAGAACTTATAGCTAAACTTACGATATTTTGTTTCAAACATCCTGGTAGCCATTTCAGGCCCATTAGTTATGTACTGAATAGATGAGTAATTAAAGCAAGGGTCAAACAGACCATAAGATGTAAGACTAAATAGACTGTTCAACCTCAAAACTAAGCTTGAATCGGTCCATTTAGCTAAATTAATTAAATTGGCTGCCCCTTGCTTTTGCTTAAACAAACTAAAGTTATTTATCTTTCTCTAGTAAGCAGTTTTGGACTGTAAGACAGACTGGGAGAAAACTTAAAGCTTTTCGACTTTAGCACTAAAACTTGTCGGCACTGAAGTTATTGCCAATTTTATAATGCAAGTTGGGTGAGCAAGTTTATAGGAAGTGTCCAACTTTTTCAAATTTTTAGAAGGCAATGTACTTTTCTTTCTTCTTTATTTCAACAATTTTATTTGTGAAATAGAACGTTGTAGGTAAAACCACGTAAAGCTAGCAATTCCTGTTTTAGTAGTTTTTAGTTGCTATCGTACAGGACTTGTACATACGAGTATACAATTGTACATTTTTTAACCGACTTCAAAAAAGGAGGAGGTTATCAATTCGTCTGTATGTTTTTTTTTTTTTTTTTTATGTTTGTTACCTCATAACTTTTGACTAGGTGAAGCGATTTTGATGATTCTTTTTTTATTAGAAAGCTGACGCTTCCCATTTGGTCCATTTTTTTAGTCAATTTAGTCCAGTTCTGATAATGGTATCCATGATAAAACCACATAAGTCTTAAATTTGCATTAAGTACGTGCGCGACAAATAGATGAATAACTCAATAGTCGGTCTTTTGAAGTCGGTTTTTGTTTTTTGTTTTGTAAAAATATGTTCTTGTTAGGAAATAAAACCTATATCTAATCTACATATAATAAGAATATAACTTCCAGATCAATTTTCCACCATATCCTGCTAGCTGCTAATTCTATACGAAAAACAAAGACACATGCGTTTTTTCATATTTTTTTCTGCATAACCATCTAAAATACTTGGGTAATTCCAGTGTCAATACGAAAAAAATAATTTGTGACTGACATTCATGAGTGTGTACACTGTACAGTGTACACTGTACAAATATGTAAATTAAAATAAATGTATATTTATATATTTTGGTACATATTTAAATAAATATGTACCCATATTTAAATAAATGAATTGAATTGAGGCCGTAGTCAATTACAAATATTCATCTCGATAAAAAGTAAAAAAAAAAGACATTGCTGAAAACCGTATCCAGTAGTGGAGTAAATTAGGTTAATAATAACAATCAATTTATTATTGTAAAAAAATTAAAAATTCAGATAATAAACAAATTTATTTATTTGAGCAAAAACATTATGCTGAAAAACATTACCAGCACTTAATAGGTAGTCAAACATAAATGTCACACAGAATAATTCAGTACCGGTGTGCCCCAAACTAGGAAAAGCCTGAAATATTGGTGGCACGAAATTCTCGATTAGCTCTAAAGTCTAACTATCATCCTAGCGGACGTACAATGTTTGATAGTACAATGGGCCCAAGTTTGAAGACTTTATTTGACAGATCTAAACTAACTAAAAATATATCTGTCTTGGTCATTGCAACCTATAATCATCAAACCTTTTAGAAAAATTAGATCTGTCAACTTATGCCTTCAAACTTGGGCCTATTATTCAGATGTAACTACCATAATCAAGTCACAAAAGTGTGTATAATCTACAGCTCTCATTTATTATGGGACAGTAAAATTATGAACATCTGTGCGCGGACGGGCGCCGTTAACCTTATCCGGGGTTATTGCGGGAGCGTCCTTACTCCTAAATTATTACCCCAACTTATGGGAAAGTCTCCGCTTGTTTTACCCTTTTTGTGAACACAACAGTCTGCTGTCTACTGGTTTTTGGTGCAACAAGAGTACTGCCCAAACAACTAAAATTAAAGTACTCAACTAATTCAGTTTTTGCTGCAACTAAAATACAGACCCTTGAATTCAGGGTTGTAAGGATGTATGCTAACCCGAAAAGGGTTCATAGTATTCATTGTAAACAACTTTAACTATTGGACCAATCCAATCTAGAAAAAAGCTTCAGCTGTTCCATACATTGTGTAGAGCGTCATTTACATTGTTCTATGGAACAGCTGAGTTTTTCGCAATTTCAGGGTTGGTTCTATAGCTAAAAATGAGCATAGTGAGTCCTTTTAAGTTTAGCATACCCTTTCCTTATAGCCCTGTATAGAATGACAGGACGCTGGAGTTACCTTGTTCTAGAGCCTATTTTTTTGGATCTTGTTGTTGAGTGTCGTTAAGATTACACTCTAAGACTGAAGAAGCTCTGTTTAGATGTCAAGAGCTATATACCTCAAGAGTCAAGACGTCAGTCTTACTTTCAGTACAAGTACATACTGTTCCTTTGTGTGTAGCCCTACGAAATCTATACTATAATATTATAAAGAGGAAAGATTTGTATTTTTGTATTTTTGGATGTTTGTGTGGAATAAACTCAAAAACTACTGGACCGATTTCAAAAATTCTTTCACCATTCGAATGCTACATTATCCCAAAGTAACATAGGCTATTTTTTTTTAATTTAATTAGTTTTTTTTATCCACAGCAAAGCGTGGCAGGGACAGCTAGTATTTTATACATGTTTTATCTGCGTTTAAATCTATAATGCTAATTAGTATACAGGGTTATATGGAAAGGGTATGCTAAGCCGAAAAAGGGTCATAGTAGGTACTCATCAGTATGAACAACTTATAGTGGTGTAGGGCTCTTTTGTAGAGCCCGCCTGGGGAAGTACCACATCTTTGCCAGTTATTCTACCGCCAAGCAGTAATGTGCAAACATTACTGTGTTCCGGTTGGAAGGGCATTGTTTCCAGTGAAATTACAGGGCAAATGGGAGATTAAACAACTTATATCTCAGGGTGACGAGCGCAGTGCTGTGCCACGCAGGGTTTTGAATTCTGCGAGTTCAAAATTCTGGGTAGCGCAGACCTGTTATGGGCAAACGTGAAGATTAACATTAGGCGAGCGATTTGCTCGTCTCGCCACTCAATTACATAAAAAAAAAAAAACTTTTACTGAGGGACAAACCCAGAATTCGCGAAAAAAAAATGCTGTTCCATAGGAAAATGTCAATGACACTCGACACAATGTATGGGACTGCTGATTTATTTTCCCGAATTCCGGATTGCTCCCACAGGAAAAGTTGTTAATAATTATGAGTTCTATGATTCCTTTTGCTTAGCATACCCTTTCCTTATAGCCCTATATTTCGAATGTCAAATAAAAAATTACAAACACCCAAAACCGCAAGGTCTGACAAAACCCGGGTTTTTCCAAAATGATGAATATATCTCGTCTTCAGATACAATATAAAAAACTTGCATAGTTAACTAAGAAGTAGAACCGCAACTGAACATTAATTTTAACTGAACCTTGAAAGATCTCCATAGCACCGTAAAAATTAACCCACGTATTTAATCTAAATACCTAAATATTTGTCAAAGGTCAGAAGTTGCGAGAACTTTATTATTAGGGAGTTAAAGTTGATTTTTCCATGCGTTTCCATTGGCGCGTTGCCATGACGTCTACGTTTGGCCGTCAATGCGTGTGCGCGGCCAAATGAGTCATTCTGATTGCTTTCGTATTGAACTGAGTTAGCGATTGATGACGAGTTAAAAGTCAGCGTAAGTCAGTCTCAGGGCCCTTTGTCGTTTATCTTTTTACTAGAATGTCCAAGACGAAAGGCGAGGTTTTATAAGGGCCCCATATACGGTACGATTTATCTGTACGATCCGTCGCATCAAAACGATCGAAACGACGAATCGGTGGTGTATGTCAAGATCGTTAACGATTTACTTAATCGAAGACGATGTCGGAAATCGCAACAAAAACCCATGCAATCATGAATATCGTAACGATTATCCTTCAGCTTCAAACAAGTAAATGATCGATCGTTACGACCAATCGTTTCGTGTATGAGCGACATTTTTGATGCGATCAATCGTCACGATTTTCATCAGATCGATCGTACAGATAAATCGTACCGTATATGGGGCCCTTTAGAATGTACCTACTTATGCATGTATTCAGAAGGTACGTTAGTTTTGTTTACATGTTACGTGGTTAGAAGGAAAGGGTATGATAAGACAAAAATGCTCATAGTACCTACTCATTACGAACAACTCTTACCACGGGAGCAAGCGGGATATCGCGAAATAAATTCAGTTGTTCCTGTCATTGACATTTTTCTATTGAATAGCTGATACTTTTTTTGTGATCACAGAGTTAAAAAAAAATTTAAAAATTGTTCATAATGATGAGTAGGTACTATGAGCCTCTTCCGGCTTAGCATACACTTTCCTTTTAACCCTGTATGGTATACTATGACTGTTATCATATATTTCGTTGTTCTGGTTCCAAACTTATGATGGATCACTTCCAAGTTTCCCATTTAGCTAAAAATTGGTAGCTAACATTATTTTTTAACCGACTTCAAAAAAGGAGGAGGTTATCAATTCGTCTGTATGTTTTTTTTTTATCTCATAACTTTTGACTGGGTGAATCGATTTTGATGATTTTTTTTTATTAGAAAGCTGACGCTTCCCATTTGGTCCCATTTCAATTTAGTCCAGTTCTGATAATGGTATCCATGAGAAAACCATATAAGTCTTAAATTTGCATTAAGTACGTGCGCGACAAATAGATGAATAACTCAATAGTCGGTCTTTTGAAGTCGGTTTTTGTTTTTTGTTTTGTAAAAACAATGTTCTTGTATATAATAGAGCCTAAAGATAAATATTGGTCTAACTCTAGTCAAGTGTATTGAGTGAAAGTTTATTTATTTATATAATTACTAGCTGACTCGACAGACGTTGTCCTGTCAAAAGCCATTGCGTAACTATAGCAACCGTAGTATGTTGATGCTAACTTGTCAATTTATAGTAAAAATTATCAGTATATATATAATTTGCAATAAATTAAAATTGTGACTATAATTTGAGATTTAAACTATCCTATCTCTCAAGTTGGATCGAACTGCACATGGTGTGCGAATTTTATTATAATCGGTTAAGTGGTTTAGGAGTCCATTGAGGACAAACATTGTGACACGAGATTTATATATATTAAGATGAGTACTTTTAACATATATCAAAAACGATGGCCGATAATCCGATAGCGATCAAAATCTTGCTTAAAACTACTTAGGTACTTTATTTTTTTGTCATGTTTTTTTTTACTTTATTAGCTATGAAATAAAGTTCTTCATACGTTCATGTGTGATGTAGACACAATTTCGGTACAACAAGTTGTTTACTCCACCTAATTGGCAACAAAATGATCCTGAATTCAGTCCTTTATAAATGTAAACATTCCACTGGTAATGGAATTCGAAACAAAGAGGATCAGACCAAATTACAGAAATATACCCTTTGTGTTAGTATTTACTCTGGTAAATAAATACCCAGGGAATACAATTTGGCTTCAAAATGTTTTAGATTTAGTTCAGGCATCAACTATTGTTGAAGAAAGATGCGACGACGAGACAATTTTCATTGTAGTTTTAGACGTACGAGTATTACTAAAGCAAAACATTTACCAATGAATTAACACTTAGTATTGTTGGAATCTGAATCAATCAGGGTTTCAGTAGGTTTAGTAAAAATTACAGATGCGCTTGCATTGATCGTGAAAAGGTTTTTAATATTTTTTGGGCACCTTTATTATTATTATCGATGGTAGACTAGGCAATAACTACTGTATAATGTTTTTGTTCATAGTCCCGATAAAAAAGATCGTGGTCTTTATTTATCGTAATCATTATCTAGATATCATTCACAGTTCAGTCTGTTCCCGTCAATACTTTTTTTTAACGTTTCTCACTCATAGCGCCTCACCAGGATAACCTGTGTCGGGGATGGCACGGAACACACACAAAGACAAGAGCTAACCCAGACCTAGAGTAGATATTGAAATTCATCATTCAAACATCTGCCCGGCCGGGAATTGAACCTGGGACCTCTGGCTTTTAAGGTGGATATATCTACCTGCTATCGCTCAGCCAAACAGGTCGTCAAATAATACTGAGTATAGGTTTTTATTACTAGCTTTCTCTTCCATTTACCTCGGCCGCCTACCTAAGACATTTTTTTGACTAAGTTTCCTTTATACTAAGATTTGTTTCATTGTAGACGGCAAGCTCTCCCCTCTGGTCGTGGTGCCGCGCCGGGTGGGTGTTCACGGACTGTTTCCTGCTGCTGAGCGGCGCTCTCACCTCGCACCGCATCACCAGTGATGACACGGGCGCTGTTAGGCGACTCTTCTCCAGATACTTGAGGTACAAACTATTCATATTTTATTTTAACGCGAATAAGACCGCGTTAAAATAAGTGGCGTATGTGAATTCTGCACTTGGCCAGCGTGGTAGAATACGGCCTAATCACCCTTCGAGGGTAGACCTGTGTCCCAGCAGTGGGAGGATTATATGTTGCATATGATGATGATGAAGTCCGCGTTTGACCACCAACTCGCCTGATAGTAAGCGACGATGTGGCACGCAGACCTAGAAGATATTAACTCTGACCTTGAAAAGCCCAAGATAGTAGATACCTCTCAGGAAACAAGGAAGCCGGCAGTCTGTTCCATTCCTCGTCTGAATCAGAAACGTAGATTAGAAACGTTCATTTGTTTATTTGAGCTATTTGAGGAACTTCCGAGCTAAAATTGCTTGTTTAAATGCAACGTTGAAAAAAAAGGTTACCAGAAGATGCGGTGTTAATTAGAGCGAGAAGCAATTTGCCCATATGTTAGGGTAGATTATTTATCAATAATAAGAGGAAATGTTCCCATAACAAAATTATTCTACTAAATGTATTTATCAAGAAACGCACGTGCCTGACAATGTTTGCATCGCAGAATGCTTAATGACACGTGTATCTCAGTCGTAACTATTTTATGTAGGCGCTACACACATAACAAAATACAATCAAGATAGGTATTACTAAAATTAAATGGTTAATATAATTTTACACCCTTAAAATCCTTCCTTCATTAATATTAATGAGACAGCTCATGGAAAATCTAACCGCACGGGAAACCATTTACATATTTACCGAAATTTGTGGTTAGTTCAACTAAACGCTACTGTTGCTTTAATTCCGTCATCGGATTAACTAAAACCATACATAAATTGTTAGGGTTTTTTGATAAGTCATAAGTAAGTGGAACTAATGACAAATGTTTAACTAGTTACTACGATGTACTGATTTGGGGAACCGTGAAAACTCACGTTTGAATAGGATGCCATGTTTATCAATTAGCACTATGGTAGCGAAACATAGTTTTCTGAACGGTGCGGTGTATCATCTGCTCAAGGATTTCTGTGAAAATATAGTTCTGCTTATTGTGGAATGTACTTTTTCCAATTTCCATTCATCAATACCCATAATTTCGTTCAACTTTTTTTTTAAATTTATTTTTTTGCAATATGCTTTTACGTAATAGAAGCAAGACGACGAATAATGTTTTCCAGAAAATCTTTGATTTTCATAAAAATCATTACTATTAAAAACCGTTCTGGAAACAAGATTAGAAATAATACTAAAATAAATATAAAATAATCAATTTGAGAATTAAAAAACAATATGATAAAAATAAGTAGAATACAAACATAACCTACCTTTCTTGAATGATCTATTGAAAAATTGAGGTGCATATTTTGACGTGAAAATTGAAATCAAGTACCTACATTAAAAATAGCCAAATCACGATGAAAAGCATTACAAGTTTGTCACTAGCCAAAAGGCGGGTCCATAGTCCACAGAACAGCACCTGTTACGCAGAGCCATTCCTTATCACTTTTTTTAATCCTTCAGGTTTTTTTTTTGTTTTTAATAAAATAGCTGATTCCCCGAATATAAATGTTCAGGATTGGAAGCCTACAAAAATCTTACAAAACCATAACTTATTCTAGGTACTTACTCTACTGCTTAATTACTTATTCTAGTGACTTACCATTGCTACGGTTTATATAAAATTATTTTATAACATAGCAATTGCTTATTTATCTAACGTAAATAATCCTTCAGGTTGACCCCAGCTTTACTAGCTGTGGTCCTCTTCTATGCTTACATTTGGGACAAGCTATCCAGCGGGCCGATGTGGGGCACCTTCGTGACCAAGAACGCTGAGATCTGCGAGCAAGGCTGGTGGTGGAACCTTCTTTATGTGCAGAACTACTTCGGGCTAGAGGACATGGTAAGAATATGGTGTGGTTTGGTTTTAGTTTTTGTGAAAGAAATGAGAAAAAGAGCAGGAAGATACAGGAATGGTCCTGGAGTTTTATTTATAGTGATAAGTCCATATAAAAAAAATGAGGTGACAACTGGGACAAGTTTTAAAAATGGGGACAAAGATAAAGCCAAAGACACTGGGGACAAAGATAGGATGATAACTGGGAATGACTCCGTAAAGTCGTACACGTTATGTCTTATAATATATGTATTCGGTTTCGGAAAAGATTATCGAAACGTATGAAACCAAGTAACCCAGATAGCGCAAATATAGTTCCAAGTTAGTAATTACTTACTTTCTACTTTTATTTATTTGGTTGGTAAAGTACACGATCATGTTAAATAAAAAAATAATAATATCGTTTATTCAGGCATCATACTTAAAGCATAAACATATTTTAGATCCCAGAGTGTAATAGTGTTCAATTTGAGTACCTACCATATAGCTAAACAGAAACGAGACTGTAAAAATAATGAAATGGAAACTAGTTACACAATAAGTCGGAATTACAGTTGTATCAATAATGTATGACTTCAAGATTAATGTTCAAGTAACAATTCCGTTTGTTCCGAGACGTATACAATTTATGGCAACTAGCTCTTTGGGACGACATAACGTTAAACAGCCATTTGTATGTGTAATAGGCACTTGTTTGGCGCATCTAGACGAGCAATCAAATCAAGGTGAGATGCAAGTTAAACAGGGTTTTAAGGAAAGGGTATGATAAGCCGAAAAGGGGTCATTGTACTATGGAAACCAACGTGGTTTTCGCACATTACGTTTTTTTTACGTGAGTATTCCCGTGTTTAATTATAACAAAAAGGGGTCATAGTACTGATTATTATGAACAACTTTTACTATGGGACCAACCCGGAAATCGTGAGAAAAAAACTGCTACTCAATAGAAAAATGTCAAGGACACTCAACAAAGTGTATGGAACAGCTGATTTTGTATCGAGATGTCAGGGTTGGTCCCATTGTAAAAGTTGTTCATAATGATGAGATTACCTTTTTTCGGCCTAGCATACCCTTCCCATATAACCCTGTATAAGGTTTAGTTTAGTTTTTTGCCCGAAATAATAAGCGCGTTAAACACGCTCGTCTAACGATGTCTGACATTTATTAACTCTATGAACTATTTTGTTACAGTGACTATTTTTAGAATTAGTTATTTAATTTAAAATATTTTTATATATCTGTACTATTCGTTAGATACGAGTAGCACAAAAATTTAAATATCATGGCTGATGCAAAACTTTGTATTCTGAGTTCACCAATCACAATTTAAAAGTTAATTATTTCGATGATTGATGACGATGAAAACCTTTAAAATTAATATTTGTAGCAAATAATAGGATGTTATTCCAATACCAAAATGTAAACATTAAACAAGGAAGTAAACAAAAACTGATTCAATTTGAGTATTGTAGTTGCACTCAACAATGTCTATCGTCTAGTGAGTGGTTCCCATCCAGAACGGATTCCCATCGGGTCTTGTTTGTTTAGGTTCGAGGTAAAACTACCTTGCTTCTATTGTTAGGGAAATAACTGGTCTACACGTGTACTTTATAACAACGCAGTAAGAGCGAAAATTGCGTGAAAAGCGAGGGCAAGTTGACTGCGAGGCAGCGGTACATGTTCAGTTAGATTGTTTTGCTTTGAATAGACTGGGGTAGGTTTAGTTGATGATTTTAGCGTAGAAGCTGAATCTTGAATCGTTAGCAATACGAAAGTGATATTTCGATGAAAACTAATAAAATAAAATAGTTTTTAGATAGTTAGATGAGTATTTATTTTAAAATATCACCTTTTATTTTTCTTTTTTTATCCAAAAACAATTAAAATCTAAAAAAAAACTTTCATTATTTAAATTTATTTATTTATTGATTTATAAATCCACCAATTCGCCTCATTTTACGTGACGATGTGGTCGAGGACAGAACATGCGAACAGCGACAACAACTACCTATTCAAACTGATCTATAAGAGACCTGTGTTACTTTCAGAAAACAAATAACCATTTAACAAAAGTCGTTGTTCCAGTGCGCTCCTCAAACACACCAGCTCGCTTTGGATATGCAGCTGACAATCCTTGGAGGCATCATAGTGTGGGCCATACAATCCGGGCTGAGCTTTGCCAAACTTATCCTGCCGGCAGCACACCTGGTGTCAGCATACTTTAGATATACCACCGTGAGGGACCATCGGTTGACGCTACTGGCTTATCATGGAGTCAGGTAAGATGCCCATTTCAGTACATACTCATCATTTCCTACCCATATCTCACCTACGTGGGGTCAGTACAGTACGTATACTTCTTCTATTCATCTCCATCACTCGTCATATCTGAATTCACTTCCTTCATTTTCATTTTATCTTTTACACAGTTCATCCATACTTTATTTGGTCGTTCTCTACCGTTATACCTATTCACACTCAAGTTCATCATCTTTTTTTGTAATGTGGTCTCTCCTCTCTTCGCATACTATCAACTTAATTAAAAAAATGATATTGTGCCATAACTGGACAGGGGAAGTCCATAAATTTTAATTATACGTAGGAAAACGTGTGAAAACCACTAGGTACCTTATTTGACGTTAAGCAATAGTGCGACTTACGCCCACCATTTAGAATGTAAAAAATGTGTAAACCCAACTTTTTTGATGTTGATTTATAAGACATAGCACGCTTGCTAGCGGTTACTTGGATGATCAATGTTACATCCGGAAACACGGACTCTAATAAAAAATGCTTATTTTTTGCCTGAGATCTGCTTCTACAGGGCAACAAAACTTTTCCTCTTTACCTGTATATGTTATAGGCTGTGGTATAACTTGAACTTTTCCGCTCTTCTCTGCAGTATCTTTCAAATTTGTCGAGAAACTAGCTGCGTCATCGGTGAAGAAACAGGGATTAAGATGAATTATCATGAGTCCATTTCTGTGTACCCTTGGAGATCGGTGGCGTAGGCGTGAAAGCGAAACAAACAAACCCACTTTCGCATTTATAATATTTGTTGGGATTCCACAGAACCAATTCTTCAGTGTTTGACATTTCAGTGTAAGCCAACTCTACCGAACAGCGAGACTGAGCTACACCTCTACGCTACACAGATGCTCCCCGTACCTGATCGGCATCAGCTTAGGTCTCGCTTTGCAGAAACCATCGAAACATGGAAAAGTAAGTCATTCCAAAAAATTCTGTGCCTCCTGTGCAAAATGATACAACACGAAGGACACTACTTCCGAGTTGTATCATTTTAATAAATGATACAACTAAATCAGCGCGATTTGCATTTTCAGACAACTGTCGTCAGCTCTTGTTACGTTGATAATAGAATTTTTCTAGAGACTTCACCTAAGTTTTAAAAATATATCTAACTTTAGTAATATTATATATTACTTTCTGTTTGTTTGTTTTGTTTTAAATAAATTATCATATTTATAAAACCTGAAAGACACAGGAAAAAGTAAGGGACATATATTTTTTACATTACGCGTCGCTAAGACCGCATAATCGCATAATCATTTAAATTATGAAAAATGCTAAATAATGCTAAAATCAATAATTCAATTATCCAGTTCCTCAGTTGTTTGTATAATAATATATATACATACATCAAATAAGTCTACGTTTATAATAGAGCACTTTGATTGTGAGAATTTAGCATATTACGAGTACAGTATATTATTAGGTATACTAATTTGGGTTTGGGCAGAAATAATAATAGGTATAAGATCAGTGGTGGATTTACCAGCAGGCTGAGTAGGCTGGAGCCTAGGGCGGCAGATTTCAGGGGCGGCAAATTCTGGGGCAAGTTTTTTTAATTTCGGACATGATTTCTGAAAGAAAGTATTATTGTGAGCAGGGACGGGGGACGGGGCTAAAGGGGCGGCAAAATGTTGAATAGCCTACGGGCGGCAAATGTGTAAATCCGCAACTGTATAAGATATGTCCACAAAGCAAATATGACAGATTTAGGTGATGACAGCATTGTTAAAAGATTCACGTAACCAGTTTGATCACTACCTACCTACCCAAATTTTTCAATTAAAATATGACGTGCAAACATTTTACAATCAGGAACTGTGCTTTGTTTATACTTTAAGTTTTTACGAAATTATAGTATTTTATGGTTGCAATTTTAGATCGTTACACAAAAAAGTTTATATTTATTGATGTTTGCCAAGGAATTATCACTTATTTTGGTATTTCACCAATTATTTTGTTATTCAGAACTAGAGGTAGAAAAAATCTATACAAATAAAGTTCATAAAAAGCTAGTTATAAGAAAGATACTATTAAAGGAATTTTGAGATTGGAACCTGAAATATTTCAAGAATGATCTCCCTAATATTTTACTAAAAAAAGAAACACGTATTACACAGACAGAAATTACGTTTTAAAAATAATCATGACCATACCAGATACGGCCGACATTTATTAGAAGTCAAATAAAATGTTCTAAAAATCGGACCATTGACTTTGCCCAATAAAAACTCGCTGTATGATGAGGATACTTTAAGTGCTCACATACCTACTCATATAACTTTATAATGAGCGTTTAATGACTTCACAGTATTTTCTATGTTTCAGTTCCTCCTGACCCTGGGATGGCTGACTAGCACAGCCCTCTCCGGGCTGGTTGTGTGGTCCGGTCTCGACTCGGGATCCACTCAATATCGATACAACGCTACTTTTGCAGCCCAATATGCCACGATAGCACCTGTGGCTTCCGCTATGGCGATAGCCTGGGTCATCTACGCAGTGCATTGCGGAACTTGCGGTGAGTAGATGCCTCATATAGCTGACTGAAGAAATTTCGAGCTGTTTGATACGACAACGGTCAAGCTGTCTAGGCTTTGAGAGTACTAAAAGTTGTACGAACAGCAAAACGCGAGATCTTTGCGACAATCAGTCTTTAAGTCGACAACCTCTTGACTGATTATACTCATATTCAAAATTCTTGTTTAGGTATAACCAATTATTTCTGCTAAGTTTTATCAAATCGGCCGGTAAATGGTGTTGTAGCAAATTTCCCCCTTATTGAAAAAAAGGCCCATCAAACAAAAATTCCCGTCAGTAAAAAAATGTATGAAATCGTAGAATCTATACGTTTGTGTACTTACCAAGTATCGTCGAGATTCATTGAAAAATACGCCCTGTTCACGAGTACCAACATCTATACAAAAATAATATTTGAACAAACATTTATTTATTTTTATTTATTTATAAAACATCCGGACAAATGTAAGCAAATGATGCTTCACTCGCTCGGTCAATTATTAAATCTGCAAATACTCGTAATTTATTATTTGACTTAAAATATTCGATCAAAACGAGTAAAACCAAGATTAAAGATTGGAACTGACTCGGTACAATAATAACACATGGGATTTAAAAATAGCACTGGATTTTTTGTTCTTTACAAACTTTTTTAATCAATTGGCTTCATAATATGATAACATTATTTATTGGACAGATTATGATATAATGACGCAATAGGAAAATTTGAGATTCCGGAATGATGACTTTGCCAGAGTCCTATTTTTTGTTCATGATTATATTGTATTTATTCAATTATTTTTTTAAAAATCTTCGTGATTTTCTTTCATTTTTAGAGGTTATTATTATTAATAAGGAAGGTACAAACTTTTTTAAGTTTTACATTATAAAACTACTCGTAAGGTAATATTTACCATCTTGTCTTATAATGTTACTTTTTTTTAAATAGAAGTAGCTAGGTAAACAATAAAAGTTAAAAAAGTCTGTCCTTTCTTTCTTAATAAGTTCTGACCCTCCTGAAACACACAAATAGGTTTACTATTTTTCTACTAATTACAGATTTCTTGTCTCGAGTGCTCTGCTGGCGCCCTCTAGTGTTCATCAGCCGTCTCTCCTACGCTCTCTATCTATGCCAGTTCATCATCTTCATCACCAACATCGGCACCGTCAGAACTGCGAGGGAATTCACACTGATGTCTTTGGTAAGAATTTTGTTTATTACGAGTTACGAACTTTTTCTCATCGTACAAAGTGATTTACAGTCGTGAAATATACAGATCATTTAATATGACATTGAATCTTGAAAATTTAAACTAACCCAAGTATGTTGTTTGAAGACAAAATATTGATGATCGTGCTTTGATATATTATTTGATATTCCTGGGGAGTGAACAGTGGTCTAATGTGGACTGATGATGGTGATGTAGCATTTAGTTATCATGTTAACATGAAAATATTTAACTGTTTTTTGTTGAACCTCAAATTAATTAAATCAAACAGAATGTATAAAATGTTTCATTAAAAGTAAGCTCAAATTTAATATTTTATTTTACAGATGGACGTACAAGAAATATCAGCTATTTTATTACTGTCCGTAGTCTTAACTGTGACATTTGTTATCCCGATGCAGTCACTACACAAGCTTTTCTCATTCCAATGGAAATTTGGATCAGAAGAGCCAACTGAAAACGAAAAAGAAGAATCAGAACAAAAGGTTGAAGAGGCACCTGAAACTGAAGAAATAAAAGATACAGCTCCTTCTATTAAAAATCGTCACAATCTAGTCGCTCATAGAGAGATGTTAGAGGAAATACCCGAAATGGAAGTCGAATTTGAAACACAGAGAGAAAACACTGAAGGATTAGACGAAATTGTTGAAGAAGAAGAAGGAACTATTGGCGAAGAAGAAGAAGACCAAATTGATGACTTGGAAATAATTGAAGAAGAAGAGGCAGGAGACGAAGAAGCTTGGCAAGAGAGAGGAGAGAGATCAATTTCGAGACAAGATGACCAGGACCTAGATGAATGGGAATGGACGGCAAATGGCAGTGGAAGAAGTGGAGCTCAATATTATCGCTATGCAAGATAGCATTATTATAATAATATGGTTGCAATAAATTTTTGATCGTTTTCAGTGTTTTTTTCAGTGTTTCTTCCCATTTGCTGATGAGATACCTGACATCTTTAGGCTAACCATAGAAAAGTATAAGCATGCATTTTTTTTAAATCGTAAACATTGATTAATTTTAGTCAAATTATGACCACTGTCAGTACCTACTATTACTATTATAATTATTGTTTAGCGGACCCTTATAGAAGTAAGTATTTGATAAAATTGATTAGTGATTTATACCCGCGAATCGATAGGTATAAATAATGCCAACATCAAATTAGCTGGTCCATGATCTTTCTGAAATAAAAAATGGAGACAGCTATTTTTTATTTGCGAACACCTGCGATTAATCAGCCTATAACCAGCATGATTAGAAGACATTTATTCAAAACTAACATGAAACAAGTTTTCGGTTCTAATCCTTTATTAATTCGCAACCTTCGAGAGTCGTTAGAATTAAAATTTCGGGCTTGCCCAGCGGCAACAATGACGCTATTACCATAACGCAATGGTCGGTCCCCTTACGCAGAAGGCTTCAATGACCGAAGTTATAGATCAGTCTGCTTGAAAGAGCGGCGCGCGCGCACGCCTGCTCGTCATGATTACGATCACGACAGTTTTTGCGATCGTGGCGATCGCGTTTGCCGCGAACGAAGCTAACACAAATATTGCAAACGACGCACTCCGCAAACTAGCCGCAGATAGATTTGCAAATGATGATCTTGCACTCATCAACGAGACAGTTAAAAACTTAGAAGTTAACAAAGAGTTGGTCGCTAAAATATCTGGGTTGGTTAATAAGACTTTGACAATACCGGAGTCGATTAAAGTCCCGAATTATAATGCTTACGATGATGGGAATGGAGGTTCTAAAATTGGGGTCGTGGAGGAATCCCCGGATTATGCCTCGTCTGTGGTTCTGGCAAGTGATCTGCTCTCCCTCACGAGTGCTGTGGCTGCCGTCACTGAGAAAACCTGCAGAGAACAAGGGTACAAGTTCCTTAATGGCTTGCTCATGAATCGAAGATGGGCCTTGAAGAGTGAGTATCTTTTTTAAATTAATTTATATTTTGCAACCCCAAATCAAAAAGGGCCCCAAATCAAATTCAGCTTTTATCTATCCATCTGTATGAATGTGAATGTAATGTATTCCTAATGTCCTATATAGATTGACTGTAAGTTATTTTTACCGTATGAAATAACTTTGATGTAATTTTGCTAGTCTTTATTTAAATTTCACTTGGTTACTTCTGGTCTAACATTAGTATATTTGTAAAAGAGAACTGCTTCTAATAACTACTTAAGTTTACTAACAAAGTACATCTTGTGATCTAACTAGGTACAAACCAAACCGATGAAGGTCTAGAGATGATCCAAATACTCATCCACTATATAGATATAATACTATACTATTAGTCGTTGGTGTCCAGGATATTTAGTAATAATTAGATATTCCACTTCTCATCTGTTTTCAGGTATTTACAAATTTTTGATAGGACTGAAAATAGTATTGGCATGTTATTAAATTGTTGGGTCGATAGATAGGTAAATTTTTCCACACTAGAAATTTTAAGCAAAAGGATAATGATAACCCTTAATCTACTGAAACTACTGGCAGCTTTATTGCTAAGAGCAATCTCTTTTAAGGCTCTTCTTTGTATATCTGTTGATAGGGTTTGGAGGTGTAAAAAAGAAGGGAGTGTATTCCAGACCCCACGTAGGTGGGATAAGGGTAGGCAGGTGATGATGATGATGTGGGGTTTGAGGTGTAAAACTTCCCCATTTGACTGTGAAATTCGGACTCATTTGGTATTCTTTCTATGCTTCGTATTTTTAAGGCCTTTGTCTTGGTTCATATATCATTTACGAGCAAACAGCGTACTAATAACAAATTTGCCACCTGAAGTAATAACGTGCACCAAAGGCATCGCTTGATCGTAAATGCTTAATTGATCTTCTTTCGATTGCTACTCACTATTGAACATTTGTTTTAACTTTGTTACTTTTAGAACATACCTACTATTGTTGAGCCTCAGATCAATGTGAGATGTAGAAGTAGAGTTTAACACGTTTGCTGTGGCATCCTATGTGAAAAAATGTATTTTTTTCTATGTTGACTCACTTTGTGTGTAACTATTTGCTAAAAATCACACCCTGTGTTAAAAGAAGCATATTCGTGGCACGGGGTGAGACACAAAGAGTGTGCTTTCGGCAAATGTCTTAAACGAGTGCTTGTTTTTAAATTTTCAAAGGGTATTTTACTCCAAGGGAAACTAACATTAGTAATACCTTAGGTTTTTGTAACTATGTAATATTTTAATTATTCACTAGCTAATACTTGGAATTTCGTATTTGATGCGATGCTGCTTGATCTTCGGTCTCGTAAATTTGGGACTTGGAACCGAGGCTCAGCATTCGGCCTCGCATGTAGAATTTTTCATCTAAAACCGAAAAATAGGTTAGGAACATTGCTAAACTATTTATCTGAAAAAAACATCAATGTTTCTATTTATAGACTTTTGTTAACTAAGGTCATATTTACAATAGGAATAATCCATTTATATGTTAATCATCACATAAAAAAATTACTAGGATTGTATTACTTCTGGTATATCAAGTTATATTAATAATTAGTTTATTTGGTCAAACACCATGATCACAAGGTTATATTAAAATTTATATAAAACGAATTATGTCAACAACCTTCAATCAATATCCATACACATTACACATCTCATTATCATCCTAATTAACAAAAATATTTGAGCATAAATTACAAAACAATAAAAAAGTACTAAATAAAGTTAAAAAAAACTTACGTTATCAAAACGTTAATAAAATAATTATTTTTACAAAAAACAAAAAAACAAAAACCGACTTCAAAAGACCGACTATTGAGTTATTCATCTATTTGTCGCGCACGTACTTAATGCAAATTTAAGACTTATATGGTTTTCTCATGGATACCATTATCAGAACTGGACTAAATTGAAATGGGGCCAAATGGGAAGCGTCAGCTTTCTTATAAAAAAGAATCATTAAAATCGATTCACCCAGTCAAAAGTTATGAGGTAACAAACATAAAAAAAAGAAACATACAGTCGAATTGATAACCTCCTCCTTTTTTGAAGTCGGTTAATAAAATAGAAACTGAATAACAATATAATCAACATAATATTTTGACAAATATGCAATGCAACTAAAAAATATAGTTATAAGTGCCAAAAATATGAATGTACCCAAAAATAATAAGCTTATATGTATTTAAATTAAAGCAAGAAGTCCTTGTAGAGACAAAAGAAAAAGCTAGTTGGCAAATTAAGGGGAATTCTCATTAGTCATCGCTCGCACGAACAAACGATGCAATTTTGATTTATTAGAACTCCGTCTAGGACACATGAAATGACCTTAAGTTTTTGTGCATAAATTTAAAACAAAATTCTTTGCGATTTATCTCTGATTAACTCAAGTATGTAGGCCACTAACCTTAACTTTCATGAATACAAACATTATGCAAATAAATAATTAGGAGGAAGTGTTTATATTTATTGATTATCTATATATTATGTTCATAATTAAAACTCATGAAAGTCTAATGAAGATAAAACATCGTTATTGATCTAAATAAAGGTCATTATCAAAATTTACGGAAGTTCACACGGTCACCCAAGTTAGGCAAACATGGTCACAAAAGGTATATTTTCTTACCTGTCACTCCCGTTGAGATTAACGTGGGAGTGACAGAGACAGATAATAGCGATTACTTTAGAATACATTTCGAAATATGAATACTAAGCTGCCTTGATTTGGATTAGCTAGAGCTTAAATTATAATGACAATTAAAAATGATCTCCCAGTTTTGTTAGACTTTTTTTTCTCTTCAGAATAAATATTTTAGCGTTTTCAGGTCGTTCATTCCAAAATTTTGCAGCAAAATCGAATAATCCTGTAATTATGGAATGATTTCCATGATTTGTGGAAGTGAACTAAATTGTTAAATAGAAAATTTAGGTAAATTTCAAATTTGTAGATTAAAATACCGCGCGTATACTTTCTCAGTAGGAAAGGATCTACTAGAGCCGAAATGACGAATCAACGCTGGCAATATCTACTTGAATAGCAAATTCAATTTTGTGTTTCTTATCAATTTAATTTCAACTGTTTATTTGTTCGGAACTTCGGTTTTTTGCAAACACTGTAACCCCTATTTTGCTTATATTTGAACTTGAAAAGTATTTGTATAAACTACTAGTTTATATTTATAAAGAGCGGATCAATACTAAGCCACTTTATCGTTGACCAAATATATGAACAACGACTTGTTCCTGTCGACTGAGATCCTTGCTTCGCTCGGTCAATAAACAGAACTACTCAATGTCAGGTTTTTGTTATTTTTGCACAATTTGATAAGAAACCATTCACACATTTTTCATATTTGAATGTGATTAGTTCAGTGTACGTATCTGTGTTTGTTTGATCAATTCACTAAGTGTGAAGTTTTTTCGAGATCCGCAATAGAGGTAGAAAACCCGCTAAACCTTATGTACGTAAATTCAAAAACTTAAGTGATTACGTTCTCATAAAGTAAACGTTGAGTTGATTTGTAAGGTAGTTAACACATTTTTTGATACCATATACAGATTTCTTATTACGTGCGAGCTAAACAAAAGGGGCCAAACGTAAAGGCCCAAGTAATGTAATTTTCTTAATTGACAGAAAATGGCTTGTATTAATTTTTGCTAAATCCGAATGGTTCAAAGGTTAGTAAACTAGTCCTCTTTTTAAAAGGATTTTAACTACTATACTACAGAGATCATGATTGCATTGGGAACTGGTGGTTAAAAAATGTCTATCTTACATCTAAAGTTAAAACATATAAAGCTGGCAATTAAATTGCAGCTATATAATAGGTTATATTTAATTCAAAATATAAATGACTTAAAGAGATAAATAAAAAAGCAAACTTTAAAAAAAGAAAACGGTCAGTCAAAAAATAACAGATTTTGTTATTACCAAAATAGAGTACCTAATACATAATTATAATATTTACGTATACAAATGATTCCACTCGCGTGTGAATCTTCGACCATTCCATAGATCTTATCATATGTGTGTGATCTTAATTTGTTTGTATAAAATGTAAATCATTTGAGGTGTATGTTTGTTTCTGTAACATAGGTTATGGTCCAAATGACATGCTTGTCCGCCCTTTACAAGGCTACATAAATATCTAAATAATACATACCGACTAAAATAGGAAATACTTGTACTTAGGAATTCAAACTAAATTAATTTGTTATTTTTAATCAGTTTGCTATTAAAATTTAAATGGAATATAGGCGCAGTCTCTGACTCAAAGATACTTAAGTGGTTCCACGAATTGATTATAACAAAATGAGAATAAATTTTGTAGAAAAAATGTCGCAGTTCCAGACAGGTTTAATGGATAACGGGCAGTGACGGACCTAAAGGTGGATATAATTTGATACTTTATTTTTAGAAAAATGGATAAGAATGGAAAATGACTACAAAATTTGCAGAAAACTGGAATTTTGATGAAAAACTGTAACACGAGATTGTAAGAAATGCCTTTGTTTTAATTTGTCACGTTAAGATCGCGTTTGGGAGAGTCATTAGCTTTTAAAATATTGACAAATATTTAATGAAGGGTTGTCTAAATATTTGTCATTGATTTACCTGGTTTAAATATTGCAGAGTTTTTCAACCAAGTTCACCGAAACTGAAAAATATGTACAATTTTTTTTGGGTTCGTTAATCTTTGCCAATGAAGATTTTTAAGGAAAATACTTTAACTAAATACAAAACAAAAATATAGCCTGAGTTTTTTAATTCTTAATTGACTTTATTGTCTTTTATTTTGTTCTTGACGGTTTCAAAGCCTAGAAGAAAAAATGGGCCTATTCAGGGTATATTTAATTATTTATTTGGTGAAAAACTGCGTCCGGATGAAACGATCTTCATAACATTCTGTAGGCAAGTAGAAAAATAAATCTGTTCAAATATTTGAATAGTTAGTCTAGACTAGAGTTTGTATAGATATAGATATAATATTATATAATAGTATAGATATAGGGGCACAATGACGTAGTTTGGGATAAACAATTCGTTTAAAAATAAGTTCTGATATTTGGTTGCATGATCTAGGTCTAGAACATTCAAATAACATAAATCATTAATATTTGATTATCAGGGGCCCTATTCTGGAACATGCAGAATATACGTATCTCGTTCATTCTCATGATTTTTCTAACGAAAACGACAGTGGCTGAGATGACATCTCACGCGCCAGAATAGCGCACCGGGTCGCTTGCATTCGAAGCCATTTAACAAACGTGACCGACTTGTAAACAGACAGATCATCAATATTAGTACACCATTACAACTTCTAAACCTACAGTTCTACAGCATAGAGTCCAAAATTGCCTGCATTTTATGTTACACGATGATTCGCACTTAGGAGTCCATAAATCAATAGTTGTGAGATAATATTTGTCTCACATTATTTTACTATAACATTGTAAATCACATTAAATTACATTGTAAATATCAAATGTGTGCGTATAATAAAATTGAGCTCATAACCGCTAATGTTTTGTTTGCTTAAAATGTTTAACCTAAACAGATTCGTAAGAAGAAACTGAAAGTATGAACTATGGAACAGGATCTATTTAGTTTTTAATATTATTGTTGTGGATCTTAGAAATCTAGTACCTAGTGTTGTAGTTCTTCCTAGTCTTTCTAAAGTTCCGTTTTTGTATTCGAAGATAGGCTTGCGTTTGACCGCCGTCTTTCCTAATAGTGAGCAATGAATGTGGTCTACATTTGACTTAAATCAAAAACTCTATAAGCTGATTCTAAAGCAATCGATAAGCCTGAACTCGTCGCTCTCATGGCCATATCTACATTTCGCTGTCCATCGCCAGCTAGTGGCATATTACCTCTGACAATAGCTACTGGCAGTACTGGCGGTGATTAAAGCCAATTATATCACAATGGACGACATTGACACTGGATGGCCTGTGATTGTTTTTACTGTCTTACAGTTTTAGGTGCCTTACGGTTTTAATTACAGCTGATTAGGTAGGTATTACAAATTTTTGGTTTAGCGTTTTTGTTTAAACCCGTGATTTGCGAACAAAAACAGCTGGTTCATACATTTTGTGTCATTGACATTTTTATATGGAACAGCTGTTTTTTTTTGTGAATTGCGGGTAGTCCCATAGGAAAAGTTGTTCATAATGATGAGTATATGAGCCTTTTTCGGCTTAGCATACATTTTTCTTATAACCCTGTATATACTATACAGCTAGTAAACATAATTATGTAATGTAAGAAATATAGAGTCGGATCAGAATTTCCTCCAAAATACAATTTGACCGTCAAACCTAGAATATCAAACCCACGCAATGTTACCATTGCCACTACGTGGTGCCGCTGCGAAGTTCTAACTTCCGGGTGTCCAGCGCAGCAATGCTTTGACGCTACGCAAAAGTTTGAATGTGATATGAGCATTGAGCATACTTTAACTGGTATTCAACTAAATTCGTGGAGAATGAATGCGGTTGGATGAAATTTAGATCGAAAATACCCCGTATATAGTTATATTTTAAGGTATCTCTTGATAGATGTTAAATAGCGAATAAAATACGGGGCAAAACCGGTAAACCTCAGTTTGCATATAGTTGAAAAAAATGATATAAAAATAGTTTTATCAATGATATTTAGATTACATAATCGTTTTATTGACCTTCTAAAGCGGATTCAGGAATGAATTATATTAAAAAAGAACTGTGTAGGTGTATTAAGATTCACGTGTACAGGCGAATTCATGTTTGATAGTTACTGTTTAGTGATTCTTTATAACAACAACCTATAATTATGTTATACTAGTTGCGCCCCGCGGTTTCCGGGACAAAATGTAGCCTATATATTAATCCAGACCATGAACAACCTGCGTTCCAAATTTCATGTAAATCCGTTCAGTCGTTTTTGCGTGATAGAGGAACAAACATTCTTACAAACTTTCGCGTTTATAATATTAGTCGGATCAGTATAATGTATCTATATAACCCGGTCACAATATCTGTGCACCTCGCTGGAATGCGTATAGCCTTATATAGTCTATTATATATATATATATCATATATAGCCTTATATATGTTAGGGGAAGCGGGAGCGGGTCCCGCTTCCCCTGTCACCTCTCCGCGCACTCCCCGGTGCGACAGTGCGACTATATCTATACTTCTATACTAATATTATAAAGAAGTAAAGTTTGTGTGTTTGTATATTTGTTAAATTGTAAGGGGTAATCTCGGGATCTACTGAACCGATTTTAAAAATTCTTTCACCAATAGAAAGCCACATTATTGCTGAGTGTCATAGGTTATATAAAAAACCGAAAAATAAAAAGGCTTTTACGTGGTAGTCCGTTTTGCAAAGTGAATCGGAGAAAAAACGGTCCGGACGGCGCGCGATGGCTTCGGGTTTAATTAACATTATGCCCAACGAAGTGGGCACGGGTCAGCTAGTGTACATATAAGGCTATACGCATTCCAGCGAGGTGCACAGATATTGTGACCGGGTTGTATATCTGTACTTAAAGCCAAAATAAATTATAGTAGGTAGCTGGTCGGTTTAGGAAAAGGATAAATGTTTATAAAAATGCTAATAATACGAAAATGGAATGGAATTAATCGAAATAGCCCTATAATTACTTGTAATTGCCTCTCCATAAAATTCTAAAGGTAAATCCCTGTTTTTTTTTGTTTATTGCCAAATCGTGTTAAAATGCCAAACAATTAATGTTTTTTAGGAACATAGGTAATATAAATGACTAGCGCCTGGCTCAGCTTCGCACGGATATGTAATATAGCATATGTTCCTCGTTAATGATGTAGTTGTGAAATAAGTTTTAAAATGAGTCTAGAAGTTTTTGAGAATATTCGTTGCAAACATCCAAAAATACATATCTTTCCTCTTCATGATATTAGTGTAGATGTAGATACATTTAACTAGTTGCGCCCCGTAATATTACTCGCAAAGTGATGAAAAACGGTGATGGTGATGATGAAAAGTAGCTCATGTCCTTTTCTGTACCCCTAATAACTTGTATGCAAAATTTAATGATGATCGACGGATGCATAACGAACAAACTCAATTTCCCAATGTGAATATAAATTAGTAATTATAATGAATTACTACTTCATATATCTCATTTTTAAAAGTCAGAAATATTTATTGCACAAATGCACATGTTGCAATTTTGACCTAGAACGGTATAGCAGGAAACTGGCAGTCGTAGTTGCCAGACCCCGTTCTAAAACCCAGACGCTAGATGTTACGAAATCCATTAAGTACTGAGATTTAGCTGTTCCTAAGGAATTATATAAGCTATTATATCCTATCGATAGATTATAGAATAGATAGAATGTCAACTAAACTCAATTATCGAGTATCCCATTAGGTATCACAATTTTGAAAGGAAGATCAGTTTCTTTGGCGATTGTTATGTTTTTGTTAATATTCTTTGGCATATTTTCACGTTGAAAAAGTTTTCAGGTGCTAATCTAGTCTCCCTGCAATAATATATTTAATGGAAAGTATCTGTAATTCGCAAGTTTCATTTTTTCATACCTGTCGTCCGGGTCCACCAGCTCAAGAACATAGTCGCCAAAACTTAGTAAACCATTTTTTTCTTATGAAACTATATCAAAACCACACCAATTGTCATAGTAGAATTCAAACAACCACATCTATGCATTCTTATCTACATTCAGCATAGCATGATTGCGCACAATAAGTATGACAGCTCTACTCACTCAGGAAATACAATATAGGTGCATCATGGCCTACAAATACTTCGGATTTCCTTCCGCGGGCGACAAACGACCTACCAGATAGATATCTCCTCAGAATATTTACGGCTGTCAATAGGTTATTTACCTTAAAGGTAACGTAGAGTTGTATTGATGGGGCTTACATTGGGAAAATATCGATTCGCATCCGCTATAGTGAGTTGGCAGTTTTCAATACAATCTATCTATCTGTACGTATTTCTTTTCTTTGTACAGTGATATAAGAAAAGGGTATGATAAGCTTAAAAAGGCTCATAGTACCCATCATAATGAACAATTTTTACAAAACATGGAACCAACAAAATTTCCAAGAAAATTTCCAAAAAACTGTTCTATAAAAAATGTCAGTGATACTCAAAATGTATGGAACGGTTTTTTTTTGTGATTTTAGGGTTGTTGGGTAACTTGACTGACATATCGAGGTACAGTACAGCCTAAACTCTGCTGTTCCTGGAAACATGAAATTCGGAGAAAATGTTCTCTGTATGTTGTGGGCACCCACTTAAGAAGGGGATTTGCGTTATATTCAACCCTAAAGGGGATGAAATCAGTAACGTTTGTATGAAAAAAGCCGCAAGAAATAATATAAAAGCTAGTAACTTAAAAAGCTATAGGTATTGAAAAAACAAAGGAAATAGATTTCGTTAACCTTTTTTATTAGCGTATTTTGAGTATTTAGCATGCTCGTATTTTTAAATGTCAGGTTTATGTTCTTTGTGCAAAATGCAGTTCGATGTCATTAAAACAATGTAATTTATTGAATGGTTAACCCAAATTCGTGGCAGCTAAATAATAAATCTTAACATCACGACGCCATACAATTATTAGAATGCAAATATTTCTTGTTTGATCTTTTTCGACCTTTTTAGAATTGGTTTGCATTTGATTTTAACCTCGGAAAAACATCTAGATTTGAGAGTTACCTTCGCAAATCACCACTTAGGATATCAAGGAATTTTAGTCAATGAGTTAATAGACATGTATGTATGTACGCTGGAACTGATTTTAAATTATAATTGAGTTAAAACGGTTCCAAAGACTAATGTCGACTAACGTAATGTACAGACTAATACAGATAATTAGATACATTTGTCATGTATACCTAGCTTATAGGTACTTAAACAAAAAATCAAATTATTATCTTACCTTGAAGCAAATTAAGCAAGATAGCTCTTTTCATGATGCTTATATTTTTCTTACTTTTAAAAAATCAAACAATATTGGACCTTGACTTGGTATAAGAACGCCAACACGCATAATACTAGCTCGTACATTTTCTTTAGAGCAAGCAAGATTAAGTCAAAACTGCCCGAGTGCTTGTTTCCCGATATAATCCTTGAATCGGTTTCTTCTAGGAAGCGTGCTCCATCGTAGACCGCATCATTGTCATCAGGTGAGATGGCGGGCAAACGCAAGCCTATCATAGTTATAGAAATATATTTAAAAACACGCTTTTATTGCTTTCTCGTCGGAATTACACGCGTATACCAAATTTCAGCTCAATCGGACATCAGGAAGTGGTTCCAACTTGAGTGGCAAGATTCCACCGATGAAACATAGTTACTTGTATATAGGTCCATACATACTCGTACATTGCAAGTTAAATAAAAGCTAAAAAACAAAACTAATCGAAATAAAACAATACTAAGGTTATAACACAGTCCAGTTTTTATTCGAACTTCCAGCAGCGAGTGGTGGCCAACCAACTTCCTGATCAAATAAGATGCTCTTAGAATAAATTATTAGGTATTGGGTGTATGCATAAATGTCAACGTCCACGTTTAATACTATCATATAAAATGTGGTCAACCTTGAAACTATTTGAATTCGGTCCAGTTTTAGCGTAACTTTAGGCTTGTCTTATTACATAACCTTAAGTTCATTGAATTCCATTTTTGGGTTTTTTGAATGAATTAGTGCTGTGTGAATAAATTATTTGGGTATTTTGAATAAATTATATTATTACTCTAATATTATACATTGGAATGTTTGGGAGTGTCTGTTTTAGTGACTTTTTACGCTAAAACAGTTCAGCGGATTTTGATAAAATTTTAAATGAAATAGGATAGGAAATAGAAAATTGGATAGTATTGGTTATAATCTGGGAGCATTTAGGTTGCTTTTTATCCCAAAAAAAAAATAGAATTCCCGTATAATTTGCTATTGATACAGTAACAGGATACAGCTACATGCTACATGTTAAACATAAATGTCTTAATTTGCTTTGTAACATTTTCACTCAGTGATTTACTTTGAGTGAGAGTTTGGGCTAATCATCATCATCGTCATCCTCAGTTTTCTTTATCCCACTATTACATTGATGACTTATCTATTCAAGAAGTAATTTTGGTACGGGAAGGATGTCGCGTCTCTATTATTTACAATGAATAAAACAATTAGCAAGGTTCTTCGATAGAATAACAATTACAACTCGTAAATATAATTAGCTTCCTTGTTGGAAGCATCTTGAGCCTGGACTGCATGTTTTAATTATTAAACATGTATTACAGATGTGTACAATACAATCTTAGCCCAGTAAGTATAAAGAATTATATGGAATGGGTATCGTAAACCGAAAAAAGCTCATAGCACTCATCATTATGAACAACTTTTAGAATGGGACCGAACCGGATTATGCGAAAAAAAAAAAAAGCTGTTCCAATCTTTTTATTAAAACGAACAGTTTGCCTCCATCATAAAGATCCGATAAACGATACTCAATTTATCGTCAGACAGACATACAAACATAGTTTTGTTCCCCTAGACTCTGAGGCCTCTCTTCGTTTGGTTAAAAACACCGGTTACAGGTAGCTGAGCAATGAAATAATGGCACACCACCCACAGAGTTAAAATACCAAAGGTTTTATTAAATACATAGTTTTATTTCCTATTTGATACTGGAATTTCCACGAACCAACTCAACATTTTTAAATATAAATGACTCATCACAACGATTGTGTTGAAATCATTTCATTCACCGATCAACGAAGGAGCACGCAAATCGTCAAGTACCTACCTTAATAGGAAGAAAGAGCTGACGTATTATTTTTTGCGTCAAGAATTTATTGAACACAGAATAATAAATAGTGTCTTTTAATTGAAATTAAAGAAACAATAGGCCCAAGTTTGAAGGCATTTTAGGTTTTTTGGCGGGAACGTGGAAGAGACACGTTGCTTCATTTTGTTATTTTACTAAACTTGTGTAATTTTGAGTTTTAATGTTTATTTTAAGTGGGAAAAATAACCATTAAGTGCTTGAGGACGTGCACGAGTGTGGGCAAATCATAAAATGCAGTGAATCGTGTCATTTCGTGTTGCTTCCAAAACTCCTTAAAAAAGCCTCTAGTAAAGTCTCCACTACTTTACTGGGGCACGTTTATATTATAACTATCCACTTGACATTGGCTAAATTGTGGCAACCCCGCAGAAGCCATTAACAAAAAAATTGAATTGAATTGAATTGAAGGCATTTTAAGACAGATCTAAACTAACTAAAAATATATCTGTCTTTATCATTGCAAGCCATTAGACAAGGATGCCAATAGTTTTAGAAAATTTAGAACTGTCTTAAAAAGCCTTCAAACTTGGGCCTAATAGTTGTGTAAGCTAGGAGATTGAAGAAAAGGGAATATTATAAGCGACGCCGTTTTATGGTTGCTTTACCAAAAACTCGTACGAAACGCTTTGATTCTACTTTTATTTTGCGCACTGCAAGAGTGTAGAATGCTTTTCCCGAATGGCCAAACAAAAGATAGAGTAATTTAATATAATGTATTGATTATACGTAACTTGACTCGACCAAGCAAACAATTTATTACAATACAAATACATACAAATACACAATACAATACAATAAAATACATTACAATATACAATTATTGCTTGAAAACTATTTTGATCTGAACAATAATCATGTGAATGTGTGTGGAGTTAAGGACATGCATGAAGAATTTCTGTTAACTCCTCGGTATATACAAACACAAAAGTTACAAAACATATCTCATCAACACTTCTTAAACTTATTTGGTTTAGGCATAAAATGACCAATTCTCAAACTGGCATGCTTCTTAAAAGGACTAATTCTTAAAACGGACAATTCTAAAAATGCCTAATTCTAAAAATGGCCAATTCTAAAATCGCCTAATTCTCAAAATGACTATTAACTTAAACGCAATTGACCTAAACCAGCCCAACCTCGCCTGTCTCACGCTGCATTCTACAAGTCCCAGTTGCCACAGCAGCTGTTCCTTTCCATCACAGATTAGTTTCAGAACACTAGACTAGTTACAGCCAAGTGCTAAGTCGTTAATGTGTTGTCTCTAACACAAACGAGTAAACAAAGGCTCCAGTCCACACTTCGCCGCAATACGTCACTTGGACAGTATGGAATTTCTTACTTACTTCGTCTTATTAGAATTGTATAGCAGATTTTGTTGTCAGCAACATGGGCTTGTTTATTTTGCTTCAGATTCAGATTTTTATTGCTCAATCCGCTCACGTACCGTTGAGTCGGATACAAAAACCACGTCAAAACGTCAAATTGTGTTAAAAACACGTTAAGTCAATCCGTATGGTAGTAGCATTAACCTTTTAGATTCTGAGGTTTTATTTACCGCTATACTCGTACTGTGAACTTTGACTGTAATTTTTTATTTCGTTGTTTAAATTGCGATGTACGTAGCGAGGTCGTCACATGCATTGAAATTCAGAATGGCAATCGTTAATGGTTTCCAGATTAAAGGAGACTATGTGTTAATCCTGAGTTAAGTACTACAATTATTAGTTTTAGTCGGATCATAATACGTAATGGTTTTTTGTAATTTATATTTTTGCTGTTCGTAAAATCGATGTTTGCCTGAAATGCAGTGCTCATCACCCAGAAGACTAACAGTAGCGTCTTCCGCGTCTTAAAGCTTCATATTATTTCAATTATAAGAAAACTATCATGAGGTATTTAAAATCCAGATTTTCGACATATTATTTTACCATTACATAGTAATAAATGCATTAGCAATGCATTTTGCGAACTCGTCCTTGTGATACGCCAGACCGTCTATTCTCGTACAGCTACCTATAAGGTAAAATCTGTCTTGGACTTTGCCCTAAGATGGTTTGAGGTGGTCTGTACAGCATTTTAATTTTTTTACGTGATCTCTATGACATTTCTTACTGTTCCAATCCGTATAGTTATTCTAGTTCTAAGACCTGTTGAATGGCGCTTTGTTTTAGAATTGTTGGAAACCCTAACTCGTAGACACAACTCTTTGTTATTGTTATAATCTGGTAAACGAGCCTGTGATCAAAGAATTAAACGCTGAAATAGTGAAAACAAAGAAGTGTGTAAACAAGGGTATGGACCATAGATTGTCAAAAATAGATTCCGCAATCAAAGCGATTGAAAGGCATCGGTAAAAATACACCTGTCAAATTGGTTTTTATTGCTTGATTGTCAATGGGAATAGTTTGTCTCAGTAATTGCAACCCGCACCTTCAAGTGAGTTGTGTAAGTTTAGAATAAGAATCTCGTAATACTACGTTAATACATATGGTATGGTATCTATAAAAGGTTATCTACGGTACGTCCCAAGTTAAATAATACAATGAACTACAAACTTGTTCTGCGCTTGTTTCTGTCCAGGGTTGTTATAGACTATTGTTGAAACAAAGTTGCGTTAGTTTAAACAGTTTTCTAGTTCAGTCTAGTGGCATGCCGTACAATTTTACTTTATGACAGCACTTGGACGAGTAAAAGGCAAGGAAATTACTTATTAAAGTGTATGATCAGGTTTGCAAAATAATTTTCTTGGTAGAAAAATTTATTTAACTAACATTTCATAAATTGTGCTTGATTTATTTGCCTGAAGCTCGGTTGAAAACTGTTGGAGTAATCAAATCAATAAGTGGCTGACAAACAGAAATTCTAGACTGCTCAAATAACTTTTCTCACCATAGACTTTACTTTTATGAATCTACGCAATAGCTTTACTGCCAACAAACTAATGGTAGATTACCTCTATTCTACGAGAGCAAGACGTATGTTGTATTGTACATATTTAAATGAAATTATAAAAATAATACTATAAATTAAATGTGGTATAAATGCAAATGCTTCGACACAGATAGTAGTGACAAGAGCATTGGTATAAAATATATATATATATATATAGAGAAACTATACTCTGTAGAGTAGATGTATGCACCCAATCAAATGCATGCAATGTGGTCGTGACGCAATGATTGCCTTTACCGCACCAAGTTCAATACCTTGATGAGTCCATTTGTTGGTAGACCACAGAATCTGCACCAACGTCTATAATATCTTAATGAGATTTGTATAAACCTATGGCTTATACTATGGTTTCTATGGCAACAAAGATTTTTGACTAAAATTAAACTCGACAGTAAAAATATGTTGAATCATACTTATTTCGCCAGTAGGTGCAAAAAATATGAAAAGAAGACTTTGAAAAGAAACTCAGTTTGAATTGAAAAGTTAATGAATGATGAAGTTCTATTCAATTGTATCGTGTGGAGTGCGGTCAATTTTTTCACCAAAAACACTCCATAGAAACTTAAAAACATTGATCACTTGTTTTACAAAAAAAATGGCAAAAGGAAAACTTTTTCGCGAAAACTGAGTTTTTAAGTGTTCTAGGAGCATTAGCACTAGCTTATAGAGCCTATAGTTTGCGGAACTGATAAACATACACCTATCCGCACTACACGCATCGAGCGTACCAACGGAATTCATATATCAACTCCTTCCTAAGCTGTGATGAATTGACACAGCTTATTAAGTAGTTAGTACATTCCGCAAATGCGGCTATGGTGCGTGCGGCGGACATGTGTACGTTCACCATTAACAGCAAATCTAGTCTGAAACCGGTTTATTATTTTGGTTATAATTATAACTTTGCAACGAACTTTTTGAGCCGAATTTAGATTGACAAAAAAACTAATTGATTGGTTAGTTAAAAATAGCATACGTGTGGTTTATTATTGGTATAATATTCGTGTAACTACGTCACAAAGCAGTGCGATCTAATCGATACATACGTAGTAACTATTACTTGCGGAAAATAACTGGGTATTTTTACAAACAACTTTTTTATCGTAATTTGACTTTGAATAGGTTTTTTCTAGGGAAGCATAGACCATTGACATCATTGCTTACCATCAGGCGTGATGGCGGTCAATCGCAAGCTTATCAGAGCATAAAAAGTAAAACCAAAGCTAAAACAAGTCAAACAGATTTTTTATGCAATTGAGCGACGAGGCGAGAAAAGCTCTCGCCTGATGTTATACGGCACATTTGTCCATAACAGATCAGCGCTACCCAGAATTGTGAACTCTTAAAATTCAAAAAGGTGGACTTCCCCAGGCGGACTCTGCAAAAGAGCCCTACCAATACGAGAAGTACTAAAGTTATGATACAGTCTAGTTTTAAAACTAATCCAAATCAATCATGAAATTTAAAAAAAGATATTTAAAAATGGCAGCAAGTTAATCCAAACTGACTTCGAATTTCTCTACACCGTCACTATTTTTAGCGAATATTTCAATCTGAAAACCTGCACGGATGAGTATTCCGGACACGTTTGCATAGGTGTTTTATTACCGCAGCCGGTCGCGTTTCCATTCCCTTTTCGGATGTACTAAACAAGGCTAGACATCCAGTAGACATCCGATGTTACGATAATTCATTTTGGCTCTACGTATTAAGTGCAACGTAGTCCAACAAAGTCTGACCATTCTGCTTACCTAAACAAACATATGTAAACGAAGTAAATAACGGTTATAAAAACTACTGTTATAAAATATAAATAAAAAAAGTACAAGTAAATCAAAAATACGGCATCCAAATCGGTTAGAGCTACTAGTGACATTAGGCCAGCAATTTGGTCTTCTCGTCCAGTTCTTACCCACCGTCCACCTCCTGAGACCACCTAGGTGAACCGTGGAAAGTTTTTTTCACAACGGCTCACCTTTGTCCACCTGGGTGTTCCTTAGGAAATATTTAGTTTCCACCGTCCACCTTGTTATAAAAACTCTTCAGATTTGAAGTGCATAGAGATTATCATTATAATTGGCCTATTTTAAATGTTCTGGTATTCTCAATTGTATATAAATAATTTGGCCGTGACATACAGATAGACGGACACCGGAGTCTCGCCATAAGGGTTTTTTCCCGAAGGAAGTTCAGAATCCTAAAAAAATCATCAGGAGCTATCAGTATGCGGTGTCTACTAAAACGAAGTCGGTGCCAGCCCGTAAACCACGGCATAGGCTGGCAGAAAAATCGCTTTTTCGGCGGCTACGTACTGGGACGGAATACACAGGGTATGCGTTTGATTGGTTTGCCAATCATCCGTTTTGAATAGTTTTGATTTCCACGAGCTAAACTGCTGTCCAACCATTTTTTAAATTTTTTTTTGCCCGACTGCTCAAGAAAAAATAATATCTCTTTCTGGGTAGGTATATGTGTATGTAAGTATGTATGTCTCTATGTAAACTTTTGCCTGTTTGTTTGTTGCGCTCTACTACCTAAACGGCTTGACCGATTTTGATTCACGAGGTGTTGTTAGATTCAACTTTGTATCCAAAGTGTCATAAGCTACATTTTATTCTTCGTTCTTCGTCGTAATTCAAGTCTGTTATTTGCCGCCAACTGCATTAAAGTCATAAATACTGCATAAAAGTCATAAATTTTACCCAGTTTCCACCTTATTGTGTTGACTATAAATTACATGAAAAAATTGCATACTGAATAGCGTAAAATAATATTATGAGGATTCTTAGGATGATTCTTAACGGAAAATTTTTAACGTCGTAAAGGATTAAAGCAAACAGTGATTATCTTAGATGTCGTAGCCTAAGCGATGGGAATTAAGATAATTTAACAGTTATTACTCATAATAAGACTCGACATAGCAAAATAATGGCATATAAATAACCTGTATGGTGCTCGATTGATCTTTCAATAGATATATAATTGCTAAAGTCTTCAATCACACTATTCACACTAACTACAAATATAAAAAAACCACTAGTCATTCAATTTAAAATTTACATTTTAAATAATAGCGATATATGAATGTTTGTAAGAGGGTGTGTGTATGATTGGAAAATTTGGAAATTTGTGTGAAGGTGTATTATGTTGGTGATTTGTTACATTTTCTCGCCGGCCTTCTGCTTCTGAAACGGCTCTACAGATTTAAACTGCATTTAGAATGGAGTTAAGGTATACGTTAACTTCACACAGGCGACTTTTACTTTGATAAAATTAATAGTTTCTGTAGGACTTGGTGCAACTGGAAGGCGCAGCTAGCATTGTGATAGTTTGATTTCGGCATTTTTTCCTTGTTTGCAGTTACTTAAGTTTATTAATAATTAGCATTCTGCATATTTGCTGTCAAATAAAACGGTAGGTACATGTGTAGCGGGAACCTACGGTACTTGGTCTTGTGGGAACATAAATCGTGAAAAGTTTACCCCACTGTAGCTTACAAACTTTGTTTAGCTAACTTCCTGGTATAGGAAAACATATACCTAAGAAGGTACCTATAGTAAGAGATCGGTCAGTGATCTTTGCGTATTAAACAAAATAAAAATAGTTTTTATGGAATTTTATCCAAGTAACTTGCATACTCCAAGTAACTTGTATACTTAAATAAAATTCCATAAAAACGATTTTTATTTTGTTTAATTCGTTTATTCGTTCCTTAGTCTTTTTAGATGAAAATGTGAAGATAGCTGTCAAAACTTAGTGTTGCCGTGCCTTGGATTCTAAAAAACCCAGCAAATTAGAATGTTGCCATTGCATTCTTTTATGTTTCTAACATTACTTACTAGTCCTTAGGCAGTGATGAAAAACGGTGATGATGAATAGTAACCTATCCAGCGCATAAGCTATCTCTATCCCAAATTTTGTCAAAAGTTTAGTAGTTACGGAGATACTCGGTAACAAACATTCACACAAACACAAACTCTTGCATTTGATGTCGGTAGAATTTATTTTATTCCTTCGTGCAATAAAATACATTTTCGTATCACAAAACAAACACTCATGTTCGTCGATATCTTATTTCGCCCACGTTCAGTTCGAGCGGGATAGAGCGGAAATTCCGCCAGGCGGAAAATCCGTTCCTGTGTGAACATCAGATCTTTAACCCGGAGGTGCAAAGAGCTGACGGGCAAAGCAATTACGACTACACAAAAAAATAAACATAAAAAGTTTTCAGTATTGTAAAATACAATGCTCATCTGCTTTCATGAAATTACGAGAACGTTTGTTTTCTATTTTTTTTTTCTATTTTGTACCGTCGTCGTCGTTTGCGTTTTGTATGGGGATTTGTTTTGTTCTTATATCATCTTTCGTGATATCAAGCCATTGCTATTTTAGCCTCACAGTCTTGCTACTAACTGGGATAACAAATATACTCCACCTGTCTGCGGAAAACTGGTCCATCTATCTAAAGCACTTTATGTTATCTACCTAAATCACTAAAGTGTAAAATATCACTTATCACTTCGTTATGCTAAGAGTATTGTCATATTAATTTCGTGTATCTTTTATAACATAGTAAGTTGTGATAATAGCGCTGATTACGTCAAAAACACGTTAGTAAAAATATAGCTCTATAAATATCACACGGTCATTAGCATTTATACCACGTATCGAACGTTAATTTTTAATACAAACTATCGTGAGGCACCTCATTTTTCATATATTAAAATTCTTTGAAAGATACTGCCTAGCGTGATATTTGAGGTTATTTTTGGTGCAATAAAATTTACTGTCAGCTCCCAATCTATATAGCGATATCACCTTTTTAATCTTTTTAGCTTATGCATCTAACGTCACCGTCTCGAACATTCTGAGGTGAAACAATGAGTGTGGTGATGGGTCGTGCATGCAAATACATGCACATACCTTAGTTGTCAGGGTGTACCCTTAGGGGTATGATAATCAGGCTTTGTAATATCGCTGTCGGGGTTACGTAAGGATGAACTTGAATGGGGATTGCGGTACCGTTTTTAGCACTAGGCTGATAGTAGCGGCAAGCTAATACAGTGTTATAAAGAAAAGGTATAATAAGCTAAAAAAGGCTCGTAGTACTTATCATCGCACAACTTTTACAACGGAATCAATCCGGAATACGAAAAAAAAAAAGTAAACTGTTCCATAGAAAAATGTCAATGACGCTCAACAAAATGTATGGAACAGTTAATTTTTTTTCGCGAATTCCGGGTTGGTTCCATAGTAAAAGTTGTACCATGAGCCCTTTTCGGCTTAGCATACCCTTTTATTACAACCCTGTAGATCACCCATGTTAACAACAGCCCTACGCTGCCGTGCGTAAGCCAGAAAGCTGTTATCTGACATGTGATCCAGATTAAGTTAGCCCTCCTAGCTTCGCGAGTAAAATGGACCGGTTCAAGTTGGATATTGGATAATTCTATTGGCTAACTCAGCCGCTTTTGAGCTTACACATGGCAACATGGAGGAGTTCGGTATTTTCAGATAAGCACACTAGTTTAATTTTCCGGAAACCATTCTGGACCCTACGGGAAAGATTTCAACTATTTACTTCGCACCTCCTCCTCCTAAAATCGTGTTCCTCATGTCTGAGGGTCGTGACCACCACCTCCAAGTAGCTTCTCTCTAACGATGTTTTGCCAGCTTTTTCTATCCTCAGCAATGTGAAGTGCTTCGTAGACTGAGGTGTCGAGAGTGGTGCGAATCTGATCAGACCAACGTATCGGGCTGCGTCCTCGTGACCTCTTGCCGTCGACTTTCCCTGTCACCATCAACTTCTCCAGGTTGTCGCCTTGTTTTCTAGCAATATGACCGAAATACTCAAGGACACGTTTGAGACAGATGGTTGATAGTCTAGTCGTACTTCGCACAAATCATTTTAAAGATAAGAAATCAATGAGTAGTAATTTATAATGTGATGTAGTACGTTTTGAAATATAATGATGTGATAGAGGAATTCGAAAAAGCAAACCAACAGGCTTGGGTTAGACATTAGTTTGCATGATATTCAATTTTTAGGTAAAACAGGTTAACGATTCATTAAGCCCAAGTTTGAAGGCTTTTTAAGACAGATCAAAATTTTCTAAAACTATTGGCATCCTTGTCTAATGGCTTGCAATGATAAAGACAGGTATATTTTTAGTTAGTTAAGATCTGTCTTAAAATGCCTTCAAACTTGGGCCCATTGAGCGTTGTTAAATTACTAAACGGATTTGAAATTTAAACGTATTTTTTTTTTTTTTTTTATGTGATTGAATGACGAGACGAGCAAATCGCTCGCCTGATGTTAAACGTCACGTTTGCCCATAACAGGTCTGCGCCACCCAGAATTTTGATCTCGCAGAATTCAAGACCCTGCGCGGCACAGCACTGCGCTCGTCACCCTGAGATATAAGTTGTTTAATTTCCCATTTGCCCTGTAATTTGACTGGAAACAATGCCCTTCCAACCGAAACACAGTAATGTTTGCACATTACTGCTTTGCGGTGGAATAACTGGCAAAGGTGTGGTACTTCCCCAGGCGGGCTCTGCAAAAGAGCCCTACCACTACATTATATTACCTACTCTAATATTAGTCGGCAAACAGTTTGAAGCCTAGATTATTAGAATTTAGAACTTAGTAACTAAATTAGGCTTTGAGTTATCAGGAAGTTTAAGTATAGAAGTTATAGCGTTTATACAAAGTGTACACTTTGATTGAGTGAATAAGATTTTCAGTCGAACAACTTCATAGAGCTAGTTCCTAACTTCCTAGGAACTTGGGGCAGAGGTCTTAAATTGAAAATTCTTCGGAAAATTGTGTGGAGGAGTATTTTACGAGGTACACATCTGAACACTGCTTTTCTAGGAATAAACTTATACAGTGTAATGGTTTTGCATTTTGAAAATATTTGTAAGTTATGTAGAAAAACATAAATACTTAAATGACTTCCTTATTCCTTAAGTAACTTCCTATTACCTAAATTAATTAATTTAAGACGATTTCAAAGATAGAGCAAAATTGAGGACTAGGCTAATTTTATTAAGCTATGAAAAGCCAGTTTTTATAGTAAAAGACTAAAATGTGATTTTTATTTTCTATACCTACGGTCAGCAGGCTAGGCGTATGACCAAAGCTCACTAACATTAGGTGACAGTGTATTCGAAGATGCTAAATACACCTTGACTAGAATGAGCACAACCTCTCAAGTGATGCTGTTTGGTACCTAGCCAGTCGAGCACAAGAACGTACCTTCAGCGCCTTTTTTCCTTACAACGTTTTCCTTCATCCGCTGCTTCTGTATTGTCTTTTATAGTTGTAAATTCCTGACCTTTGACAATCACTAACTCATAAACATTGGAAATCAGCATCATAGCTATCAGTCCCCTATCAAGTATCTTATCAGTCAATCAACTTCACAAATCGCAACCGTCACACGTTAAATTACACCATCCAGGTCAATATCACAGAGCAGCGTACAGTATGCACACAGCGTTTTCTTAGCACCTTGTGACTCAGGACCCAAATGTCTGCTTAGACATTCTCCACGGAACCCAAGGTCGAGTACGCAGGGACTACTAATAACATGAACTTAGGAGCTGTGGATTTGCGGATCACCAACTTTTTCGATCCGAATTATGATTGGTTTTCGTGAACCATTAAAGAACCATTGAGTGCTCGACTAGTTTCCGAGTTCAGTAATGGCGGAAGTTTTGATAAGTTTATTTTTAGATGCGTTTGGTGAAGGCAGATTTACTTTGGATTGCGTTTAGCGTCTATTGTTACTTTCCGTTTACTTTAATTATCAACCATCTAAACCTCGAATATATCTTCTAATTTGCTAGCTCATCGCATGTCTACTAAAATTGTAACCTAACCGAAGGATTATAATATAGTCTTGAAAGAAGTAAATTTCCGCTCAGCTTAGCAAGATTAGTACAGACTTATAGTAGATTATAAACCTCATTATTAAGTTACAACTTGCGTAATGTGTAAACTGACATTATTATACTAAGTTCGGCTTACGAGACATGAATACGAACGTGTCTAAATAGGCAATAAAAGTCTAATAGGAGTTGACATGGCGTTTTCCGCTACCGATGTCATTGCGTCGTGGGTAGCCTTATATAACAGGGGTGTTCTAGCGGCGGCGTAACGAGGTAGCCTGATGCCTTAAGTTCCGAACTTTACTATGTTTACTGCTATGTTACTATATTACCTCTACCATTGCTCGTATTGTACTACTGAGTACTCATCGTGTAATATATCTTGATATGTATTGTATATGTTACTTATGTGTTTGAATCTAACTAATCTAATCTATCTAACTAACTGTATGCCTTAGTTTCTAAGGTAATGTCATGAATTGTGTATTGTGTAATTTTCTCTATAACTGAATAAGAAAAAGGTTTTGTGTGTTACTCGGCGCTGGTTGTATGGGCTCCACCATTGTTACCAGGCTATTACGTCTATTATATTACTGCGTAGGTACTCATTAATATTTATCCAGAGCTGGTAGATACGAAATTGCTAACCAGCTTTATGTACTGAGATTGAAGCTAATAAAGATAGATGGCGCTTTTTTCAATGCTGTTTCTTCCACTCTTTGAATCAAACAGAATCACGCGTCATAGTCGATAGCTCCGAAAGTCGCACGCGGCCCGCGCTTACACGCAAAATACTATTAAACTAGTATACTAATACTATCTTGATCTTGAAAGGTTTTCTCTGTTACTGGGCGTTGGTTGTCTGAGCTAAGTTCAAATATTGAGTTCTCATCCAATACATGTTATGTAAATTTCAATTTAATGTTCCTAAACTCATTAGAATTCTAGATTTATCAAGCATGTTTAAACATAAACCACCAATTAGGGAAACTCGACAAAACCATAAATATTCTTAAAGGCATTTAGAACTGTAAAACTAAAATTGTGAGGATTAGAGCAAGAATGAATTAAATAAATATCGTCTGTGTTTTCCATATGGGTAAATATTACACTGGGTCCCAGGGTAAAAATTGTTCACGATCAAAAGTAGGTATACTATATGAGCCTCTTTCGGCTTACCATACCTTTTTTCTTATAACACTGTGTCATATGTAAAAAAGCATGATCCTTTACCCCTTACCTTATTAAATAACGTGTGTAATAATATTACAACGTGTGTAAACGTGTGTAATAGTAAAATAAAGCAAACTTAACTCCAAACTGTTGTTACTGCAAACAATAGTAACTGAATTCAAACAAATAACCATAAATAACTATATAGTCAAGTATCTATTTACATAAGTATTTGAGTAAATAATTATGTACATATTCCTGCTGTCTGGGATAACGTAGCTAGAATTAAAACTATACGACGACAAATGGCACCTGATTAAGCGCGATAACCACTGCGAGAACTAGGCTGTGATAATTATTAGCAGAGTTATTATCCTTTTACGGCTTTTTATGGACGATTACGCATAGATTTTCTTAGTTTTTACCGGGTCAGCAGATGCTGGAACATTAACTTCTTAGGTGTTAGTAAAAAAGCAACTGTTGTTGTGCGTTTGTTTTTTTTTGCTGCGTGAGGTTATGATTACCACTTCTTACTCTCGTGGTAAAAAATAAATAAATACTGGATTTTAGGGATGTAATATGTATTATTAGTATGTAATAATGTATAGTAGTTTTATGTTTTAGTAGGGTAGAACAAGTGGACTCTTCTCCGACGTACCTACTCGTAAATCGTTCAAGAAAATAACAACCACTAAACATTTAGTAATATTTTTGTAGTGTTAGCTCTAATATAATTATGTACTAATAGGTACGTGTTTTGCGTCATAAGACAAAGAAAAGCAATTTTATCAAAGCTTAGCTAGAAGTGGTTACTACGCTTTTTGTGGTTTTGATCAAATATTTGAACAAACGCGTATTTTAAAAGAAATACGCATTAGTAAGTATGTAGCAGATGGTAGATAAATCATTCAATAAGTGGTCAACTTACTGTAGGTATGGAGGGGGGGGGGGGAGGGGGATAGGTGGTGTGATTTTCATTTCAGAAGTAGATAACTCGAGATAACAGTTGAAGATAGAAACTTTATGTCGTAGTAGTGGCACTATAAAATAATTCGTTAAGTGGACTAAATCTCAACACACAAAACAAAACAAACAAAATTAAATGTAAAACTTATATTACTATAAAAATACTTTACCAAAAATACCACCAAACCAAAACCAAGCAAAAAAATACAAAAATATTATTAATGATCACTAATTAGATTTGAAAAAAAAAACTAAATTAGTCAAACAATTTACTTAGTCAATGTTCTTATTACATTTCAAAAGAAAAAAATATTCAAATCTGTGAAATTCATCACATTCTACGTCACAAGTTTATTCACACAAATAGATTATTATCTAAGCAAGATTATGTTTTCCTGATTCGTGACATCTTTACCAATGTTTGTGTAAGTAATGTCAAACAAAGAGATGAACCGAACGGGAAGTGGTTTTATGAACTGTTACTTTGTATTGCATAAATGCGAGTTAAGAATGTGTGAGTGAATTGTACGAGTCAGCAAAATATCATGTTTATTGAATATGGCCTTGATACCGTTTACTTATTATTTTTATTTTCTATCTTCATTGCGTAACACTTACAATGTTATATTCAAAATCGGATAAACTTAGAAAGAAAGATGAAGCAGTGCGTTAGATTTGGATGAAGCCAAGAACTCCTCTACTTTCGCGCGTACGTACTACGTACACAAGCTCTACAGTGCCGCGAGTGGGGGAGAATAATTTAAAATTACAACGTGTGCGTCTTGTGTAAGTACTTACTATGCTTACTTTACTTACTTTGCTTATTTACTTTGCGAAAGTAGAGGAGTTTTAGGCTTCACTCAACTTTAATGCAAAGCTCCATCTTTGTCTCTAGGTTTATCTGAGTATTCAAAATGATAAGGTACGAATTTTATGTCTAATTGAATGCTAATTGACAGGTAGGATGTAGACAGTGTGGACAAAGATGTTAAACACGTTTAATTTAGGATGAGAACTAGCTCTCAAGTATATATGGCTGCTCAAACACGCCGTTAGTTGCTCGGCGATAAATATAGCTACCTATCCAGTTGATCAAGCACTTATATGCTCTACTACCATGCCTTTAAAGACAACTCGACGCTAAAACATTTATCAACGCATTTTTCTTATTAAAACTACATGCTTGCCATTTGCCTGGAAAAGCACTGTCAGCAAGAAGGCTGCCAATTGTTGCACTAGTTCTTAGCGTTATTATTCTTATTTTGGTTTGTTCATTATTTCAAATTTAGGTCCCTTAGCTTCATATTTAGCGTGTAATATAGGTTTAAAATACCTTAAACCTAAATAACACTCAAATTAAGTGAAATTACGTTAATTGAAAAAAATACCGAGGCTATCTAGTATACGTAAAGTATACAGAAAACAACTGTAAAACCTTAAATTTTATTATTGTAAGCTTACTACAATAATGAGATACTTAATTCAAATTTAATTTCAACGCAAAAAAAAAAATCAATTCTTGGAAAATTCTTATAACATGTACAAAAACTGCGTATTTTGTCAGTATAAATAAATAAATGAGTCATCAACCTTATAAATAGTTATGAACGAAAACTTTGATGGCTGTTGTTAATATGGCAACTCAACCATATCAACGCTTATACGAAGAATGAGGTGTACGGTGTGAGCCGTTCATTTAGAAAAAAAAACTTGTTCCCAAGAAATTTTAAACAAACTAAAGAATAATAGCGCGGTGAATAAATAACTTACAACGATACAACGACTAATAAGAAAAATACAAATGTTTGGTTTAATTGAAGTAGGTACAGTAGGTACATACACGATTGTTATTTCAAAACTATTAAAAAAATCACTAAGCTAATTTAATTACATTTCTTGTAATAAAAGAATACAATTATGCACTTTAGGACTATAAAAAAATATACAATGTCAAGCGAATTCAATTACCTTAATTTAAAACTGATGTTTTAAGTTTGAAATGATTTAATCATATTTATAAAAACTGACCACTTATTTAAATAAAATACTAGGTAATTGTTGGTATAATATTGTTATTGTAACTAATTAACTTTAAAACGAAATTTGTTGGGGAAGCCACCCAAATAGTGTCTTGGCTTCTGATATTATACGACTTCCTTCTTTATCTTCAGTTTTTATGAAATGCAAACATCCCTACATGCCTACATCTATTTTTCTTATGAATTATAAAATCCAGAAATCTAATTTTTAAGGAGTGGATAACACTGATACAAGATCAGAAAAGAAAAAGATGTCTATAGCTTGGCAGTGCGGGAAAATGGTTGATAATTGACGAAATAAGCATAAACAAATTATTCTGATCCCAGTTTTTCTTACAATACAACATCGACTTAAAAAAGGGCAATACAATAATTATTTATTGACACGACGAAATCACAAACATACAAGATAAATGCCAACAGGTGGTCTGATCGCTAAGAGCGAGTTTTTCCAGACAAGCTTTGGATGGATCTTGTTGTATTTTCTTTCTTTTTATACCAATTTCTGTAAGTACAACAGTAACAAATAAACCTAAATCAGAAGGAGACAAATGCCCGAAGAATGGCTGTAGTCAATCTGAAGAACCATTACTTCCGAGGACAGTTGCTAGGTCCTAGCTACTAGCTACTAGCTACAGTAGCTATTGTTCTGAGACAATGGAGGAGATTGATGACCCGACTTTGTTCTAGTGGGCATTTTGTTGCAGTGGATAGTTTTATTTGTTTCCTTCAGTATAGAGATAGTAGTATTCAGTACTTATAGATAGTACTTAGGTAGGTTTAGGTTTTTGTCATTCCATAACGCTGGTCTAATATGAATTGATGTCGAATTGTTGGCTACGCGAAGGTTTCATATTTGCATACTAGCTGTGCCCCGCTGTTTTACCTGCGCGATGTTGAGAAATGGTGATAATGAATTATAGCGTATGTGCTGATCTAGGGCATAAGCTATCTGTAGGTATTCCGTAATAAAAAAAAAATCACGCACACACAAACTTTCGCATTTAAAATAAGTACATACTCGTATGAGTGGGATTCAAACAGTTCATTGATTATTTTGGGATTTATTATAGGTAATGCATTATTTCATGTCTTTTCAAACCGTCACAAATTCAAATTGGACCAATATAACCCTAATAAAAGTAAAACCTTCATTCGTGATGCACATGCACATCCGCATGTCACAAAACTGCGTTTATATATGATCTTTTTTGTTATAAGAATTAACTTCTACCGATGGTTTTCCAAGTAACTATAGAGGTATAATGGGTTTTTTAAAAAAAAGGTGTTAAGGAATTTTAAAAGGTCGGAAACGTATCCGTGCCTAATCAGTGTTACAGACATTCAAAAGCAACAGTGATTTTTGAGCATCAGGCGACCCGTCTGTTTACCACCTATGGCATAAAAATACATTCAATACCAATAAATTGAAAAACAAACATGATTTAATGACTCACGTCTTTTTTGGTCGGATAGGTGTTATTGGGTCGGTGGTGAGTAGGTGTTGACTATAACAAAATGTATCAAAACCCTGTTAAATGAGAAATCAGAAATCCATAGTTAAACAAATGCGCGACAATACAAAACATGATCTCTTCTATTCCAGTGTTCGACGCTTCAGCCAAGTCTCCACAAGGCCTGCTCTTCGGCTCCTCGTACCACCTGGGTAACTTCGACGAGTGTGTCGGCATCCAAGACCCGGGGGACGATGGCGTCTCGATCACGGGCCAGTACTGCCTGGCTACCATCAACTGGAGACACCGATCGGAAAAGAAAAAGGTTTGTATATTTTTTTTCTATTTTTTTTAAACAATATGCTCTGCAGGCTTTATAATTATAGGCCTTGGACAAATTGACTTTTGACTGATGTGTGCTTCATCTTCGACCACAGTGTTGCTTACAAGGCGAGTTGGTGATCAAACGCGGATTTACTACGCGGATTTTTATTTTTACGACGGATTTCTATCCTGCAAGAAACTGACAAACATTTCCTTAGTCTAGCTTTGTCATAACTAAGCGTGGATAAAACGGAGGAAAGACAGTTTGTCTATGGCCCGTGCTAAGCCTGCAGGTGGCATGAGGTCAAAAAGAACCGGAAATTGAGCATTTCTTTTTTCGCTAAAAAAGTAGGACAAAGTTTTTAAGATTTGATGAGTTATGTACCGAATAAATTAGCCTAAAATGTAAGTAAATAATGGTGTCGAGTATATATGACCACTCTCTGTAGTAAACTAATCTGACTGGAACTTTATCTGACTCTTTTATTTCAATATGGAATAGATGGCACCATTTTTAGACCTGTCAAATTTAGTTTTATAAAATTTAGTTAATTTAGAGAAAATAATCTATTTAGTTTAAAAAAAAATGGATGCAACAAAATTGACGTAATTGTTTTTAATTTTTCATTCACGTATACAAGCGACATTTAAAGTAAATACTTAACACAGGCAAATTTATGCAATTCCATGAATTTTCTTTTAGCAAGATAACAAGTAAATGCAAGTATTAAGTAATCAGCAATCTATTTATTTAAAAGACAAGTAAGACAATGTATAAAAGTAATAATATATCTAATATTTAGTAACAAATATATTTTTCCCGGAATATCCTCATAGAATAATATTAGTCTGTGTTAAAGAAATACGATAATGTAATAAGAATATGTTCCCTGGATGCTTACTCATAGCAAAGCACCTACGAGGTAAATATCCTTTTAATGTTGTGAATGAATGTATGTTTGTTCATATTTAGCTAACTCAACCACGCTAAAAATAATTTAAATTATGTACCAAAATAAGTTGGATAAGACATGGAAATTAAAGCCTATAGTATATATTTATATATTTTATTATGTTATTGAGTGATGTGTCACATCAGGTGAGCAAATCCGCCTGATGGTAACGTCACGTTTGCCCATAACAGGTCTGCGCCACCCAGAATTTTGAACTCTTAGAATTCAAGACCCTGCGCAGCGCAGCACTAAAGGGGATTTTCATCTTGAAGGGATTTTACGAAAGCTAAAATGAGGCAGAAACCGCGGTACACCGATAGTGATGACAATAAAGCTTACTCAGAGAATGTTACATTAAGTTTTATGGCGACACATGTTTTCTTAGGTTCGAGATAAGAGACCTAAGTCAACAACTTCTATATTTTTTGCGTATCAAGTATCGGTGAAACTAGATCAAGTAAATATCAGCTCGGTGCCAAATTTCACACAGGTCACCAAACTGCTAGAACAGGTTTTGTTAGTACTTTCTTTTTGTTTTTTCGAAGATCTAGGAATACGATAATTTTCTAGAAATCTACTTACTCTTCTTACTTGGGATTGAATCTTAGTGTTTGGATGTCTATGTATGTACTGTGATATTGTTGAATCAAATTAGGACCTATAACTATTTTGCCTATGACTTATTTTTATGTAGAAAAGGAAATTGAACGCAATTTCTCATGCGTTTAAAATTTTAAACAAGCTTTTATTTAACTTGCGATGTATATGAACGTTAATGAACGTATCACACTCATAGCTCCCCACTAGGAATAAATCCTGTGTCGGGGATTCCATGGAACACACACAAAGACAAGGATAACTAACACCCAGACCCAGAACAGATATTTAATTAAATTCATCATTCAAACATCTGCCCGGCCGGGAATCGAACCCAGGACCTCTGGCTTATAAGGCGGCTACACTACCGCTAAGCCAAACAGGCCGACAAATATATGTATATAAATATAAATTCCAATTCAATATATACATAATAATATATAAATTCTAGTGTGGGATGTTTGTTCAGGTGGAATCTTGCAACTCAATTTTGAACTACTTCCCGATGTTCGATCGAGCTGAAATTTGATATAGGCGTGTAACTCTGATGACAATGAAATAAAAGCTTGGTATTAAAAATATTTTCAAAATTAATCTATTTAGTTTATAAATATTTATTTGATTTCCTTTCATTTGTTCAGGTCCGGACCGGTCGAGGCGAGACCCTACGCTGGGCGGTCTGCGTGCCCAGCGCCTGCAACGCTGATGCTGTTGAGAGCTTCGTGAACAGCGTCCTGTCTTACACCGTCGGCAACAGCACTGGGGTAGAAGTCACTGACAGAGACTGCTACAAGAGGACCGAGCTGCCCGTCACTTCGCTTGACGTCGCATTTATGTAAGTCTTTGCCTTTGAGACCATGACAAAGTCATGCCATTGAGACGATGAGATCATTTGAGTTTCTCAATGGTTTTTCCACATTTTAGCATATATAAATGATTGTTAAAATGGTTCAATGCTCATTAATTAATTATTTTTCCTAATGCAAGTATAATTATTAATGCTTCATCGTGGAACCCACCAAGTTCTAATTGTCTTGCATAGGTAAAATAGAGGTCATACGCGGTTTGCGTTTTCATATTATTGCAAGAAAATTGTTTTTGTATTTACCTGTGTGATGGTGTGTGGCACGTGTCTTAACCCATATATGATCAGCCTACCCAACGTGGCACATGGTGGTCCTCTTAGTATGCCACGTCGTCGTTGGGACCTATGTTAATTTTACTTATACCAAAATAATATCCAAATTGTGTCTTGCATCAAGATGCGCGATTTTACGATCCATACGTGAAAGCTTAAATAGCATGTATTGCGAATCTAAATTCAATACAGCCCAAAATGTGCGACCTAAATAAACTAAGAAAGTCAGCGTGCTCTATCTTAGGCCACATCTTCGATTATGCCAGGCGAGTTGGCGGTCAAAAGCAGACTTATTAATTAAAAAAGAGAAAGTAAAATACAAGCTACATATTCTAAAATGAAATAACAGAAAATTCAACACAGGTACAGAATATTTTCATCTATAAACACATTAAAATCTCCGCGCTAACCGGATAACTCGACACAATCCGTGTAACATGGGTGCTTTCGCAATTCCGCTGCGACCGTGAAACTAATTAGGAACTCGAGCAGCGGATCTCAAACTGTAACTTGGATTTAAATCTTTAATTATTGTGTTCTAGCGACGCAAAGACTGAACAAAGCAAAATATGTTACATGGGTTTCATAACAATAAAAAATATTTCGCAGAATGAAAAACATTACAACATTGGTCTTTGAATCCAAAATGCCTACCTTAGTCAGTAAACATACTTAAAGGCACTCATAGGTTGAGGTGTTGCCAATTATCAGAAGTTAGGTATTGTCGAGCGGTTCTGTTCATAATGTGGGCTTGTGGTTAGGTTCTAATAGACAAACAGGCGTGGATAATCGGGCGAGAGGAATAAAACCATTACTTGCAACACACGTAGATTATAATCTTGAATGATGTCAGTACATTAATGTTACAATGATCCGTTCAACTATGATCTCCAATGGATATTCCAAGTATTCACAATACAACTCAAACAGGCACTCCGCCGAACACGTAACGCGCATAGGTACACCAGCCCCGGATCTACAAATTTTTTTAGGGGGGGCAAAAACTGAAAAATGCCGCCCCCGCCCACTTATATTTATTTTTACCTTTATCATCTGTATCAGGGGTCGGCAGCCTTTTGGCAGACGCGGGCCACATAGTGACAATTTGAAATAGTGGCGGGCCGCACTCGTTCAAAATAATCAAACAAAATCGTGTTTTTTTTTCAATGAACCAAATAATTCGATTTTGGAGAGCTTTGTGAATCAAGCATAGTTGCTCTACCCACAACACAGTGCTTAAAGTGCAGTGCAGTAGTTTTTATCAACCGGCATTTGGATGTTATACGCAGCAAGTTTAAAAGCACAAATAAATTTAAAAAAATCGCGAGCGTAGTTTTTCGCGAAATCGCATCGCGAAATTTTTCGACATTGTTCATTAATTCAAAACATAGAATTTTTACGAATTAAACGTATAACGGAAATTAAGCACCATGAATACGCGAGCGCAGCGAGCGCGAAAATTTGAGATATTTTTGATCAATTTACGATAGATTTTTACGCGTCAGGCTATTTACAACGAAAATTACACAACACTCGCGTCGCTTCGGGTACAAAACTTGTAATATTTTCAATCAATTCAAAAATAATTGTGGCCTTTATAAAATAAATAGTAATGCGCGAACGAAGCGAGCGCAGAGATTTGAAGATCTTTTGTTTTTAGGACGGGCTATTACGTACGGAGTGTATTCAATAGATATCAGAAATCAAGAATACGCGAGCGCAGCGAGCGCGAAATTTTGAGTTATATTCTGTCATTTTGAAAATAAAATTCACGCGCTAGGTCACACAAAACACTAAATAATAACAATGTGGAAATTTTTGAGACGTATTTTTAGCAATTTAGGATATGCTTATTTATTTTACGAGAGCCTGTTTCCAAACAAAATTGCACTCAGTAATGCGTAAACAGAGCGGAAATAATGCATCTATCGCTGTTCTTTCTGTATTAAGCTTATTTATTCAAATATTAAAACCGTTTTTATTTGACAAATCAATTAACTTAGTTTTGGGTAGCTTTGTGTATTAAGTTTTAATATTAAAAATTGATAAATAAAAAATGTTTTTGCATAAATTTGCTCTGCCCACAAACAGTGCTCGATTAATAAGCGGAAACTACAAAAAGCCTTCAGTATGTTGTACGCAGCAAGTCTAAAAGCGCAAAATAAACATATAATAAGAAATGTTTAGGCATTTTTGATCAATTCAGAACAGATCGATCATATTTGACAAACTATGCACAACGGAAATTAAACATCCAGAAAACGCAAGCGCAGCGAGCGCAAAAAAGTGAGACGTTTTCAGAAATGTAGGACAGGCTGTTTACAAAGAAAACTACCCACTATTCGTGTTGGTTGAAAACTTTTGATTTCAACCAACACGAATAGATTGAAGATTTTTTCGGTCAATTCCAAAACAGTCAGCATCTACTTACCGAAAAGAAAAACAAGACGCGAGTAGTGAGCGTAATGATTTTGATTTGGTGGTTAATTAAACACAGGCTATTTAATTACGGGGTGCGTGTAATGGTTATAATTAATCTAAAATATGCGAGCGCAGCGAGCGCGTTTGTTTTGGCGTCTATGTCCTAGACGCCTTCAGTTTTTATTCAAACGGTAACTTAATAAAAAACAAGTATTTTCTTTCCTGACAAACAACACACATGTTCATAATAAAACACTGTCGTGGAGGGAGATCAACGAGGAAGTTTTCGAATATCATCCCTTTCGCACGCACGGTAACCGGACGCGTGCTGCCGCGATCTGCGATTCCTGCGGGCGAGCGGGCGCGTATTTTGACTATGCCCTACGCGCCTCGCAAATAATAAATGTTCGTACAGCACGTCTTACTCCGCGCTCTGGGTATCGGTCGAGTTGATATGGTCATGACTACTTGTACTATTATTTATTCCGTGGTCAAAGTTTAGTAAATGATGAGTTGTCTATTCGTCTGTAAAGTGTGAATTTGGCGCCCCCCTAAGCTTGACGCCCGGGGCATGGGCCCCGGCTCGCCCCCCCCTAGATCCGGGGCTGAGGTACACGATACAATAAGATTCTATGACCGCCACTGTAATTCCAGATGTAATTGCAACTATTGTAATCAGCTTTCTATGTATCAACTTTAACTATCAACCCTTGCCCTTGTGGCTCTGGTCGAGATTCCTAAAGTATTGTTTCCCGCGCTTTTCGTTACGGATCGTAGTTGTGCCAGAGTGGTAAACGTCAGCGGCTCAGAAGCTGTCACTGTCAGTTACGTTTTATTGCCACTCTAAATAAAGATTGGCTCAGAGCGCCGACATACTTAATTAATACATACCAATGTTAATGTTTAAGTGTAATTGTGCACCCCACGGTTTCATTCGCTATCGTACGGGAACCGTATTTTTTCGTTGATAAAAAGTAGCCTATATAAAAATCTAGGTAAGCTACGTCCATGTTAATTGTTATCCACATCCGTTCAGTAATTTTTAAGAGATTGGGTAACAAACAACCATACAAATAAACTTTTACATTATGTGTATTTTATATTAGGAGTGGGATGGTAATGGTATGATAGTAGGATTTGTATTAAATCAAAACCGATGCAAGTAAGAAACAGACTGTCCTTTATGAGTATAAAAATTGAGAGAAAGTAATTTTAAATGTTTACATAGAGGCATTCAGTTTGAGAACCTCTGTTCTAGAAATTAACTTACCAAGAAGGACGTGATTATGATAAACGAGCGTCCTGACGATGTTGTCGCCATGTTTTTGTGGACTTTTTATGACAACTTGCGGTCGAGGAACCGAGATTTTACTAGCGTCACATTTTATGCTTAGAAAACCACCGAGGTCTTTATAAGCTTTATTAGCTTTATGGAAATTGTGGCTTTTCGTTACTATTTTTGTTTATAGACACTATACCAATCTTGGCAGAACTTTTATAATTATTTTGTTAATTAACTAGCTGCACCTACCCGTTTCATCCGCTGTTTTTTTACTTTCAAACCTTCCTTGTATTAGAGCGAACAAAACAAAAAAAAAATCAAATCGGTCCAGCCATTCTCGAGTTTTAGCGAGACAAACGAACAGCTATTCATTTTTATATAGAGAAAGAAAATGTAGTACTAGCTACGCCCCGCAGTTTGCCCGCTTTTAAAGAGATGAAAAATGGTTTAGGTTAATTTAGGGTTTTTGCTATATGGGGTGCTAGGTCGGGTAACCTCCACGTGGTGCACCCTGGGCAACAGCGTGCGGTAATACTGCAGCTTTTATGCAGTATTACCGCACGGTGGCCAATAACCCGACACGGTGGGCCCATCCGCGTGTCCCTCTGACTGGCAGAGGGCACAGCGTGATGGCTTGGACGGTGGCGTTGCTGCCACCAGGGGGGTTTTCCTTGTGCTCCTCGCCGCATGTGGGTTGCGGTCGGGAGTGCAAGGAAAGGAGGAGGGTAGCGCTGGAAGCGTGTGCCGCATGGGACCCCCCAGCGGCATACGCTTTTGGCCTACATATGCCGGGATCTCTCGTTGCCGAGCGTGGTGAAAGCCGTACTCAGCGGCGAGAGATCGTGGCAGGCCGGGGTCTCCTTCTGCGAAGAGGTGATGACGCAGAAGGAGGCCGCGGAGCGGGTCGGAGAGGACGACACCCGATCTGATCCGCTCCGGCACAGACGGGGGAGCGAGGGGGTGGTTCGCCCGTCTCCTCGCTCCTCAGCAGTGGGGTTGCCGGGAGAGTCGGGGGACTCTCCCGGCCTGCACGACCCCACACTGACTGTCTGGGGAGTGATCCTGGGGAACAGGGTCACCCCTCCATAGGCGCAGGGGGCCCTAATCGGGCCCATCGCCGGGGCGAGGTGGCGATTGCTAACGCGACCCCACCTTGCCCCATCAGGCGGATGCCGAACACCCCAGGGTTTTTAGTGGGTATGCCGCCCCTAGGGCGGAGACTCCCACATAACCACCCTGCCTCCCCCGGGGCGGGCGTGGTATCCATAAAGGATTTTCCCTGGGTCATAAAAAAAAAAAAAAAAAAAGGGTTTTTGCTATATACATCTATTTTAAATATCATCCAAGTTCACGAAACCAATTCAGCGTGAGGAGGAAACAAATATTCATAAACATACACATTCGCATAATGTTATAGTACTCATAGTATTGTATGATTTATTTATAGGCTTTATGATGGACTTAATTATTTTCATTTTGTAACACAAGGTGAACAAACATTGTATTTATAGATGAAATATTATTAAATTTTAAACAAAATTTTCTTTATAGGTGTGAGATAAAAATAGGAAACGACCATGAACTGAAGTTTTAGAATGATAAAGTAGTACCTTTAATAGGTTCCTTATTATAGTTCAATGATGAATGTATTTTGTAAACAATTAATCAGCCTGTACTTGAATTATTGTTTTTCCGTAATAAAATATATTTAAATGGCGCTAACATAATAATTTTATGAAATATTTAGCCTTGTTTATAATGAATGTTAAATTAAAAACAACCAACGCTATTTATTGATTTTCAATCAAGGTCATACTAATTAATTTAAAGCGTATTTATTATGATTGAGTTTTAAATAAGTAAAATTAATTATAGAAATAATACAACCTTATTTGGGCTGTTAAAAAAGATGAAACTAACGAAACACTTTTTTCTAAAATGAATATTGGCAAAAAAATTACATTAACTAAAACAAACTACTTACTCGTAGACATAGAACAAACAAAAAGCATTCAACAATATCTGACAACAAATCTGTTATTTGCAGGTCCCTGATGCTACTCTTCGCCGCTATCCTATTCTTCAGTACATTATTCGAAATTTACACCATCTACTGGTGCAAAGAAAAGGAGTCCACCACCCGGGACTTGATCAAGTCTTTCTCCATCATTAACAATATGAAGAAGATCATTTCTACCAAGCAGCATACCAGCTTCGGATTAGAATGCATTACGGGAATCAAGGCCTTGGCAATGATCTTCATCTTGGCTGGACATGCTTGCATCTTCATAGCTAGTGGACCTGTCATGGATGCTGATGCTTGGGATAGAGTAAGTGATGACTTTTTTGCCTTTTAGTTTTTCGATTGGTTTGATCCTTTTGCGTCACACATTTTTAAGATATTTGCGATGTGTGAAGATCACCTTATATGAAGTTTGGTTAACTTTATGTTGACCTTCTTATTCTAAGTGTCATTAGCTTATATTCAATTGCTTTGAAGCTAAGGCCCTACGCCTTAGCTTCAAAGCAATTGAAAACTGCTTTAAAGAGTATTTGAGACGTATTTTTCAAGTGGCATTTGAGAAACATTGTCTAAATTAGCAAATGTTATTCCGAATTTAGTAATTTATAACAGATCTACGTAACTATAAAATAATTAAAAACTTGATTGTTGGAGATAAAAATTAAGGTGATAGCAGTCGTGTTATTAAATCACCTTGCTATAATAAAGTATACATTACCAACTACTATTTCATTTACAGCTAGTGAAACAGCCAGCCAACGGATTCATGTTGAACAATGCGTTGCTTGTGGATACGTTCCTGATGCTGAGCGCATTTCTGTTCAGCAGACTTCTGCTTATAGAGCTAGATAAGAGAAGAGGGAGGTTGAATGTTCTGCCTATTCTAATTTTCCGTTATATAAGGTAAGAAGCATGAACTGAAATACATATCATACATTTTAGTTAGTTCTATGAGTCACATAGACAAACACAGACTGGTCTAGTGATCAAATTGTAAATATTTTATCAATTAATGCACAAATTATAATCGACAAATAAAGTATCTTGTATAGATTTTGATCCGTGATAATTTTACAATAGAATACTACTAGATCATAAAAATGAAAAAATGGACAAATATGATGATTTAAATATAAAGCACAAAGTTTCATACTTTTTTAATAACTTTCAGGGTAACTCCAGCGTACCTAGTGATAATTCTGTTCTACATGACATGGTTCCCTAAAATGGGTGAGGGCCCGTTGTGGGACGACAGGATGCTGCTAGAGAAGGAAAGATGCATGGACTCATGGTGGGCTAATATTCTGTACATCAACAACTACGTCAACACTGATAAACTGGTAAGAACAATCAAAGCTATAATAGCAAAATAAACTAAAATCGTTTGTACAAAATCAAATCGATGAATTAGAATGAAAACTTTGTAATTCTTGTAACAGACATTGTTAATAATTTCTTTATTGTAGCCAGCTGTAAGTTCTCAGGAATCGGAAACAATACAGACAATAAACAAAACCAGTCTTTATTGAACGACTTACAATACTTTTGTACGATTTGATTTAGAGAGTTAAAATTGCCAGAGGTGGCACAAATTACGTAGATGACACTATTGTTCCATGATCAAATATTTATTTATGACCGCACATGCATATTATTTATTCAAATATTGTGTTCAAATAAATTTATGAATAGCGAAGGATCTTGGCTACATCTAATGCTCTTGCGCGTCTTATGCGAGTGTTTCGCTCAAAATGTAAATCGAAACAATGTATTGTGTAGATTTATTTGTGTAGTGTGTAGACTAAAACACGTATAAGAGACGCGCCCTCGTACATTCATATTTTCTAGTTATAAAGAACTCTCTCATTTTATCTTTGACCCATTTTCTTGTATATTTTTAATATAACATTTGTTTTCTTATTATTTTCAGTGTATGTTCCAATCCTGGTATCTGTCAGTAGACACGCAGCTGTTCTTCATTGCCCCTATCTTCATATTCAGCCTTTGGAGGTGGCGAAGAATGGGACTCATCCTTATGTCTTCGGCGATTTTAGTCTCCATGGTCGTACCTGCTATTATAACGTACATGGACAATTTGGATCCCACCTTTTTGTTTTATGCCAAGTAAGTTTTCAAAGAATAAAGTAAATAGCTTAAAACTTTAACAAGAAATTTATAAGCATTCTAAGTAATTTACAACTGATGTAGGTTATAATTATATTTGTGTTTACCTCATCTACTTAATACCTACCATCTTTTTATACTGCATGAATAATGTTAACTTCTTTATTCGTAGATTTTTCACATAATGAATCATCATTATCATTGTTTTGATTTTCAGAGAGGTAACGGATATTTCAACAAATTTCTACTTCAAGACGGCTTACATCAAGACCCATATGAAGATGACAATGTACTTCATGGGAATACTCACTGGATACGTGCTGCATCGGATACAGTCTCAAAAGTAAGCCTTCTACTTTTAAATAATATTTTATTCGATTCAGAATAATATATTTTTAAGCATATTAGCAATTAATTAATATTACAAGCAATTAACAGCATATTTTAGCTAGTGATTTAAATGACTAATTTAGTATTTGATAATGAATCTAAAGGACTGTTGATTCTAATTTAAGGTAGAAACTTTGGCATTTATAAATTATCCACTCTTGTGATCACGTGAATATCGGTTGAGAAATATTTTTAACATAATGACGAAATCTTTTCTACTTTATCGTCTTGTCTTTCTCTTTTGTTTTGTTTGGTATTCACTATATATTTTATATGTTCTTTTATTCCAGCTACCAGCTCTCCAACCTCCTCAAGACCTTCGGCTGGGTCACCAGTGTGATCCTCGGCACCGTGGTTACCTTCTCAGTCTCCTTGTTCTACCAGGACTGGTACCAGTACAACAACGTTGAAGCAGCCGCGTACATCTCTTTGCACAAACTTGCCTGGAGTATCTGCAATGCGTGGCTGATCATTGCTTGCGCTACTGGGAATGGAGGTAAAATAAACTTTTGAAATAATGGTGCTAGTCTATACGAAATATCAATTTAAATTGAATTGTTACTTTGTAATATCTTTGCTTACCTAAAAGTTGGTCGTCAATTGCAGATTTAAACGTTACAAAAAAAAAAAACCAACGACGGCCTTGTAATGGGAAATGGTAACTGCCATCTATGGACGCCATTCTGGTCAATATTTTGTTTGGCTTATAGTCACTATTTATGTTCTAAACATTAATATTCTTTATAAAATAAGAGAGGTAAACAAGCAAGCGGGTTATCTCATGGTAAGTGGTCACCGACGCATATGGATAATTTCCACGCCAACGCTACTAAACTAGTTAATTTCATACGTAGGTATACAAATGCAGCTAATAAATAATAAATTCCAAACCTTCCAGGTATCTTCGGCAAGCTACTGGGATGGAAATTCCTAGCGCCCATATCGCGGCTGACGTTCTGCGCGTACTTGGTCAATGGCATTGTTGAGCTCTACTACGTGGGGCAGCTGCGGCATCCAGTGCACATTACGTTCTTTACCGTGGTATGTATATTTATGTACTTGTAGATTCATTAAGCATAAGAAACTCTGTAGGATATAATAGATAGAATATGGCTTCATCGCATACCAAAAAAATTATAAGACCAAGTAGAATAAACTTCGGTAGGAAGCAAGGGGTGGTCTTGTCGGCTAAAGCGATTTTTTCTAGACCACCTTTAGGCGGACAAGACTGAGAGGATTGGAATACGGTCGGTGGTGTGTACATAAATATGTTACAGAATGTAGAAATTTATTCCAAAATTTGACACATGCAGTTGCCAGGCAAAATGTAATTATTCTAGTACGAAACAGGATTTGGCCGGTACAACATGCACTCCAAGTTTGTCCCGCTCGAAGCACAAACGTGCAACAAAAATATTGTCATTACGAATGTTATCAAACTGAAACGACAGCTCCAGCGAGTTTTATTTGTTCTGTGCTTCTCAACAAACATACAGTCTGCTTTCGGAGTAAAGCTAAAACACTCGTTCCCGAAAGATAAACTAAAAACATAGAAATAAAACTGGGAGCTAAATAAGACAAACAGAACTTCAGCAAAGTCGGATTAACAAGGGATTTAATAAAGTACTCGAGTAAATTGTTTTATTAACCGATAAAATGGTACTTACGTAATACTTCATCCAAGAAGTTTAGGCGCTTACTTAAAATTTTTGATTTACAAGGTAATATTCCTGCCGTGTTTCTCGAAACTTGCAATCTAAAGCTATATTCAAGGCTAGAGTTATTAGACTTTTTTTATTTATTGATTTTATTTTAGTCACACATTCGCATATCCTGAAGCAAATTAGTTGCAATCGTATATCAATTGTCATAAAGACTAATATCGATCCTGTACACTGATAAGATTTAGTGTTAGATGAGTTTCTCGATTTCTTTCACGATTTTGTTGTCGCTTCGTTAAATGCGGTCTTATTTCTTTTAGAACTAAACTAAACTAACAATATAGCCGTCTTTGCAATCCGAGTCGAGTGCAAAAGCTCTTTAAAGTGTTGTTCTAATGTCGAAAGCTTTTAAAATCGATATAATTTTAAAGTAAAAATATCTTAAAAGTTCTGACTAGTTTTAGAACATGTTTCCGTAACAATTTCATTTATTTTTATCATCATCATCCACAGTCTTCTTTATCTTACTGCTGGCAATAAGTCTCTCTCACTCTTAATGTGCCATCTGCCTCGGTCTTTTTCCAGGTGCGACCCACGACTACAATTACTATATATTCTCTTTATATTTCTGAGAATTAATTAGTGTACTTTTTTTCAGTTGGCGTCATCAATATCTCATATTGTATTGACGTTCGTCCTTGCCATCATACTGTGTATCACATTCGAGTCTCCCCTGCACGGGATCGAGAAGATACTCTTAAGAAAGTTTGGTGAGTAAATATACCCGTTGACTTAGCTTCTTCCTATAACTCTCATATTTTAAAGAAAATACTAAAGAAATTGCTGTAAACGTATTACGTTACAGCTAATCAATTTTATAGCGTAACTATAGCAAGTACTCGTAGATACAAGCTATCTTATTTCTATGGGTGTAACTATTTTTGCCCGAATGCAGAAGAAGGGGTGAAATGGTTTTCGGAGTTATATATGTAAGTAAATTGGTGCAAACTTGTGTGTTCTTATGTGAGCTCCTGTAATATAAACGGCTTTATCGGTTTTTTAGTTCAGGCTGTTGTTATATTCGTCTTCATGCACCTACTATGTATGGGTTCTCACAGATTTAATTTTTAGCTAAATATTTTGACTTTTTAATTTTTTAAATTCTTGTAATTTCAAAATGCTAAACATTTTGCATACAATAACTGTAGTAAAAAGACGGATGTACCTACATAAATATAAAGTTCCGAGAACTTCTCAATAAATAAAATTATTACGAATGGAGACGTATGAAAAGTTAATTTCAGGAATCGCCTTTACGCTCGTTGAGTTCTTTCCTTGATTCTTTAGGGACCTTATTAAAAATTTTCCAAGAATTTCGAAGAAAACTTCAGGCATCCGTTTATTGCCTACCTACTAATATATTCAACTTCTGTGAAACGAAGTTTTGTAAAAGGTAATGAATGGGTGTTTATTCTGTTTGGAGTGAATTTACGAATTAAAACTTTTATTTTGTAAAAGGAAATAAAGACGTTCTGTTTCGCTTAAAATTATTGTTGTTAGGGAAATTAGTACTGGAAGATTAGAGTTTGTAAACGAGTACTAGACATTGTGTACTAAGTACTTATAAACTTTTAAAGGGCACACAAGCACCTGTGTATGACTAACATTATAGAACAAAGTTGCTCTGATTTTTCAAAAACTTTCTAAGGCGGTATTTAATAAATAAATAAACGTTTCACACTCATAGCTCCCTATTAGGAATAAATCCTGTGTCGGGGATGCCATGGAACACACACAAAGACAAGGACAGCTAACACCCAGACCCAGAACAGATATTTAAATTCATCATTCAAACATCTGCCCCGGCCGGGAATCGAACCCGGGACCTCTGGCTTATAGGGCGGTACACTACCGCTGAGCCAAACAGGCCGACAAAACCTCGTTACCGTTGGGAAGTAAAATATTGGCTGTCTTCTATTTCAAGAAACGTAAACCTATCCTTGTGATGAACAAAGACATGTATATAAAACTTACAATAGGTTTCGAAAAGTATTTGCTGTGTAAATGGTTTACTATTTACTGTCCTTAAAACGTAAATAAATGAGAGAACAAAAATGATGAAAATGTAGCGTAAAACCTTTGCAACGTTTGTCATCTACGAACGATCAATACCTACTATTTTCTTCTAAGAAAGTCTGTTCAACCGTAGGCCGTAGGTAGGGCTTATCGTCAGACGAGATGGCGGTTAAACGCAAGCCCACCTCTAAATACATAAAAAACTCAGCATGATCTTCAAGTATTGTTTTATCAAATGATCTTCACTGAATTTTCCACTAAATTGTAATTTTCAAACTACCTAAGTAAACTTAAAAAATTTGCAACTGTATTATTAACAATTTCTCGTTGTCCGATTGAGCTGAAAATTAATGTCTGTGAAACTCCGATGATAATGCAACAGAACCTTGTTTTTAACTTTTTTTTTTTATTGATTGTTTTATTTTTGCAGCTCGTCCCCCAATCAGCGATAACGTAAGAAGAAACGAGTCTGGCGAATCATCGAGAAACACTAGTCAATCTAAGCTGGACTCATAGCACAGTGTTAGACATAGGACCTATTTATTATGTAAATGCCTTCGATTCTTTTGTACCATATCCTAGCTGAACTAAACTAGTAGTTCGCGAAGAACTGGATTTCGCAACCCTTATTATTATTTCCCCAACTTTTTGACCAATTTTACTCATGTTCGAACCCTTAAATTTCATTGTACTGAACTGCTTGTCTACATTTCATGAAGATCGGATTAACGATGCTCAAGTTATCGTCTGAGAAATATACATACGCCAATTTGTTTCAATTCAATCAATCACTAATAGTAGTTCGCGGCAAACTGAACCTCGCGCCCAAATATCTCCGCAACGCTTCGATCGATTTCGCTCATATTCAAACTTGAAAGTTGTATTGAAATGAACAATTTGCCTACAAAATTTCATGACGATCGGATAAACGCTGCTTAAGTTATTGTCGGACAAACATACAAACGCCATTTTGTCCCCATAGACTCTGAGACCTCTCTACGCTCAGTCAAAAATTGTGTGATCCTTTTCTGGCATATTGAATTTAAAAGAGACGCAAACAAGATTTAGTCCTTATTGGTTTAGTTTAGTGAGTGGTACAACAAAATCGATTTTAATGAGTGTGTTGTGTTTTGTAAATATTACGTGTAAGATGTGATTGCAGGTTTAGTATTTAATGTATTTAGTCTTGGTATTTAATGTGGTAGATCAATTTTAGTGTAATTGAGTTGGTTGGTATAATGAAATAATTACCTACTGAAATTTAGGATCTTATTGGGTATTAATTCCGAAATTATTACGAGTCAGAGACCTTTTGCGATCTTAGAAAAATACACCTAAAGCCCTTGAAAATACAGATTCATTTGTAAAGTATTACTTCATATTTATTTTAGAGCTCAAATTATCAATTTAAAATAACAGTAGGTAAATAATAATTTATCGATGTCTTGAATTTGTTACCATTTATTTAAAACGTACTTGGAATGTGATTCATAGGTGATATAAAATACTACGTAGCACTCGTGATATTACATAGCATAGAATATATGCATTGCATATTATGTATGTGTAAAAGGTGAAATTGCAAATACTGAATGTGTTGAAAGAGTGAATTGAAAGTGTTGTGTGAATGAACGAATGCAGTGGTTAAAGCTGGCAACTTTTCCAGTTATTCAACAAAATATGCAAGATTGGATTTAAAATTAAAATACAGAAAGAGTATCGTAAGCCGAAAAAGGCTCACTCATCGATATGAACAACTTTTACTATGGGCCCAAACCGAAATTCACGAAAAAAAAGCTGAAAGAAAACCGGAATTCGCGAAAGAAAAGCTGTTTCATAGAAAAATATCAATGACACTTGACGAAGTGTATGGAACAGCTGAATTTATTGTGGCCCTTTGCGGCTTAGCATACCTTTTTTATATAACCCTGTAGAAACATAGAAACAATATCAGACCTTACGCTTAAACACTACTTAAAGTTAATCACAGCTTATAATGCTCTGGCATCTTCTCGCTGACGTCAAATGTCACGTGCTAAATAAAACATGACGGAAAATAAGCAATGATCAGACCTATTAAGGTAAGCGTCCACAGGCCCGCATCGTACGTATCGGACGCATCGCATCAAACGGATTAATTAGACTGCGTCCACTGTATCGGCAGCGATCGGATTGCCGACGCGAGTATCAGCAATCGGATTGCCGATGCCACTTTCATTCGGATTTTTGTAGTGATCGTACGTGCGGAAAGTGTTTGTGAGAATGGAGGATGGGGCGCGTCCACTGATCGGCATTCCGTATGACGTCATCGGCACGCATCGCATGTAAGTATTGCCGATGAGCGGTCCGTACGGTGCGGATCAGTGGACGCGATTGTATGAGTTTTTATACAAGGCAAACTAAAATCCGTTACGTGCGATGCGTCCGATACGTGCGATGCGGGCCTGTGGACGATTACCTTTACTGTGTATACTAGGCATTATAATAATTTTGATGACATTAATTTTTACACAAAATTTCGTCGTGACTTAGCTAATTTATTTAAAGCTAATTTACCATAATTGTATTGTAAGTAAATGTTATGACAATGTAAATAATGATATTGCTCAATGTAATGAATATCTAGATAAGGTTTTCTAAGTACCTCAGTGTAATAGATATTGAAATAGTATTATTTTTATACTGACATGTAATAAACTATATTACGTTGATATTTATAGTTTTATTGTCCATTATTTTTACTATTTCCAAACAGGAAGCTAGATAATCACAATTGGTGTCGTCATGTTAAAAATAACAATGTTCTTCTAAGGCAAGCATGCTTTCTTGGCGCACTTCGGTTTCACCAGCGCAGTGATGAAAAACGGTAATAATACAAGTTGCCTGTGTTTATTCAGGGCATAGACTAAAGCCGGCGACTGACCTGTAACATTTCGTCGTAACGTAACGTTACGTATACAGTTCAAAATTCTGGGTGGCGCGAACTGTTAAGCCGGCGACTGACCTGAGCATTTTGCCGTAACGTAGCATTCGAAGCGAGCGTGGTGGAGCACGCGGCGCTCCCAGCGAGCGGATCGGCTCGCTGTACTGACCTGCAACATTTCGTCGTAACGTAACGTTACGTTACGACGAAATGTTACAGGTCAGTCGCCGGCTTTCCGGGCAAACTGTCACATTTGCCCATAACAGATCTGCGTACTTAGTCGTCTATTCCGAATTTTATAAAAATGTGTTTATTACAAACACACACACATCATACACATATTCGCATTAATCTATATATATAAAAATGAAACCCGTTTTCCTTGGTCACGGCATCACGCGTGAATGGCTGGACCGATTTCACTAATTCTTTTTTTGTTGTATTTGTTATTATTAGGAGAAGGTTCTTACGAAAAAAAATATTAAGAAAATCTCTCAGAAATATTGAGAAACCCTAAAAACAGTCCTTTTCTTTTTCCCATACAAACGTTTTCTAACTAAAACGAGCTTTATTGCTATTGTATAAAGTTCATATTGAATTGCAAGCACTCACTGTTGTTTAAGCAATGTAGGTATGTTCCTAACGTCCAAGAGTCAATTTGCACTTTATTACCTCTGTACAAAGTTCAAATTCAATCATATCTATCAAAACCAAGGAATTTTAAAATTTCGAAGGATTTGACTCCAAGTCATATCAAATTAAAAAAAAAGTTGAAACAACAACAAACTGTCAATGTCAGTGTTTTTTTTTTCATGGATGAGTTTGCTTTTGTCAACTGATACACGAAACAAATTCGTACCTATAATTGTAATAAATATATTATAAGTATAAAATTGTAAATAGTGTTTTGTGCAGTGTTTATATTTAATTAGGCAGTACCATAGAGAAGTACTGTATGGCAGTACGAAGTCTGCCGGGTCAGCTAGATAAAAGTATAAAATTGTAAATAGTGTTTTGTGCAGTGTTTATATTTAATTAGGCAGTACCATAGAGAAGTACTGTATGGCAGTACGAAGTCTGCCGGGTCAGCTAGTAGATAATATTAGTGGGATAAGACATTAATAGTTGCATGCGCACATTCCTATTTCCTAGAAGCTTCGTTAAGGACCCAGTTGTGACGGTTACTTATAGCGAAAACACAACAAGACACATTATAACAAAAAATATGATTCAGGCTAACTAAGTAGTTCTTCACGTCAGACTTTTAGTATAGCTCTATCTATGTTTATACACTTAAGATTCCTAAACCAAACTCTGTGGTGCAAAAACTTAAAAAACACAGTTACTTATTTTTCTCAGTTACTTAACTCCTTTTTTATCTGTTTTACATATACCTACCGAGTACACTAAAATTATTTTTGTAATTCAGGCCCGTATATAAAAACTAGGGTATTGTCCCTTAGTCATCAAAAGTTGACTGCCCATAAAACTATTTCAACAATGGTTATTACATGGATCGTTGTTTGTGGTTGGTTAAGGTTTTTAGGTTGTTTTTAGGGGTGCTAGGTCGGGTAACCTCCACGTGGTGCACCCTGGGCAACAGCGTGCGGTAATGCTGCAGCTTTTATGCAGTATTACCGCACGGTGGCCAATAACCCGACACGGTGGGCCCGTCCGCGTGTCCCTCTGACTAGCAGAGGGCACAGCGTGATGGTGTCTGGTGGTGTCTGAGTGTGGTGGACGCCGGAGGATACGGCGCTCCACACTTGGACGGTGGCAGCAATGCCACCAGGGCGGTTTTCCTTGTGCTCCTCGCCGCGTGTGGGTCGCGGTCGGGAGTGCAAGGAAAGGAGGAGGGTTCCTTTTGCACCTCGCCGCGTGAGGGTTGCGGTCGGGTGTGAAAGGAACGTGGGCTTAAGGCGAGGTGGGTGGTGCTAACCACACTGCCCACCGCGTGCGAGCGAGCGGGGCTAGGGAGCGAGGAGGCGGTTCGCCCGTCTCCTCGCACCTCTGCAGTGGGGTTGCCGGGAGAGTCGGGGGACTCTACCGGCCTGCACGACCCCACACTGACTGTCTGGGGGGTGATCCTGGGGAACAGGGTCACCCCTCCATAGGCGCAAGGGGCCCTAATCGGGCCCATCGCCGGGGCGAGGTGGCGATTGCTAACGCGACCCCACCTTGCCCCATCTCAGGCGGATGCCGAACACCCCAGTGGTTTTAGTAGGTATGCCGCCGCAGGGCGGAGACTCCCACACAACCACCCTGCCTCCCCCGAGGCGGGCGTGGTATCCATAAAGGATTTCCACTGGGTAAACAAAAAAAAAAAAAGGTTTTTAGGTTGTTTACTTACTTTACTATTTTAAAATCTGCCAAAGATTTACTGCGCTTTGGTCTGTAGCAGTCGACGCGCTAACGTTCTCAAGTGACTAAGGAAGGTGCGTCTCCACTCGAAATTATAGTTTCCAGTTGCTTTGCAGAGCTCAGGTAACGTTATTAGGGAAATAGCCCAACGGATTTCTTGTTAGAAAAGGGATAATTAATTTAATTGTAGACAAAGAGAATTAATTAAAGGCTAGGCGATGCTGAAAAAAAGTTGTGATGAGAGGCAGGCTTCTGTATTTTTTTAACACGTTAAAAGCCGTTTTTAGTGCCTACAAATTAATTAGCGGATACTCAAATATGTACCTACATCAATCTTTATTATAAACCACATAATTATTATTTATTGTATTTATTTCGTAATGTGTTAGATTACACGTCAATAAGATAGTATATGTCTTACAATAAGTAATAATTCATTTTAAATATGTACGCGTATAACATATGTACAATTAAAATTAAACTAAGAAATTACTAAAAATAATGTCAGTTAAAATAAAATTTAGTCAAATATTTGTTGAAATCACAAAAGGTAATAGATAACCATTTTTTTATTTGCCTTTGAAAGAAGTTATTTCTGTCGCCAAGTTATAATGACATGCGTATTTATGAACGAACACATGCAGTAGGTAAGTAGGCATTGTCACCTTACCTTGCCTATGTCGTTTACAAATGTAATAGACTTGGTGGCTACTGTAAGACTCGGTAGATGGGCCACCGTTGCCAACCACAAACGCCTGGGCGACAAGTTGTTTTCAACGTTATACATGTATTTTGTAGGGAGACGTAGCACCCGGTAAAGCTGGTCGCAGCCACAAACGGCCATTTGGCTTCAGACGACTAAGTGACTAGGACTTCTCGTTGTCACCGGTGACTTGTCTGCACAGGGTCTAAGCAGACTATTTGCTGAATAAGGCATAACAATATGCGGCGTGCTAAACCGAAACGGGCTCTTAAAACTCATTATTTTGAACAACTTTAACCAAGAGACTAACACGGAAATGTCGAAAAAAAAACAGCTGTTCCATACATTTTGTCGAGTGACTTTGACATTTTTCTATAGAACAGCTGGTTTTTTTCGCGATTTCCGAGTTGGCCCTATAGTAAAAGTAGCTCATTATGATGAGTACCTATCATGAGCCCATTTCGGCTTGGCATACCCTTTTCTCATACCTACCCTGTATAGTGTATACATTCAAATTCAAATTCAAAATAATTTATTCAAATATGGGTACATCAATGTACACTTATGAATGTCAAATACAATTTTTATGAATAAATTAATACACAATAAATTAAATGACAAAGAAAACAATATTATTGGAATGTCAAAAAAATTATATAAATTATTGCAATGTCAAAATATCAAGGTATAAAATAACTACAATAGTAGGTTATAATCAGTCAAGACACCTTATGAATGTCTAATACAATTTTTACGAATAAATTAATACACAATAAATTAAATGTCAAAGAAAATAATATTATTAGAATGTCAAAACAAAATGTATAAATAATTGCAATGTCAAAATATCAATGTATAAAATAACTACAATAGTAGGTAAGTATTATTATTACAGTCTAAATACAATTTACGTAAAGAGACTTTATCACAGACGAAGTCTTCAATTTTATAGTAAGCCTTATCAATTAAAAAGCCTTTTAAAATTCTTTGAAAATCTGTGACTTTCTTATTTACTAGAGTAACAGGCAACAAGTTATAAAATAGTACGCCGTACACTTAATTCTACTCTCTACTCCTCAACTCGCATCACTCCAGTTTTCATTAACCAACATTGACAAAGCTGTTATGCAGCTTAGTAGTTGTTATCACAAAATTAATGAACCAAGACTTCGAAGTTCGCGTTCGAAATTCGTACCCAGCCCCAATATTTGCGTCGCCCATGAATGCACTGGAGTCTGCAGTCGGGTCGACTTGGACAGTTTTCAATTACTTCAAACTAAGTTATGCGAAGCTTAAGTGCACCGCATGTCAAGATCGTAGATATTCTCCGACTTTCATAAAATCTTTGTTAGTCATCGTATTCTAGTGTTAGTTGTATTAATTGTTTCTCAGGCCAAGCATGCGCTATTCCAAAGTACTCTTATTTAATCTTAGATATATGAATACTCATTTACTTACATTTTTTTTTATTCAGTACTAGGTTTGCGTTTAACCGCCATCTCGCCTGATGGTAAGCAACGATGCGGTCTACGATGAAGCACGAGCGCCTAGAAGAAACCGATTCACTCGCGACTTGAATACATCCAGACTATAATATCTATCGGGAAACACTCACTCGGGCAGAGCGTTCCTCACTCTAACGGAATATTAAATAAGTTGCGGTTTTACCTGCTCGGTGATGATAATGATAAAATGTAGACTGTTATTCTAGGGTATAAGCTATATCTGTACTACATTTTATTCAATTCCGTTTGGCTCATTCAGCGTGAAGAAGTAACAAATATACAAACAAACTTTAGCACTTATAATTTTTACTGCGATTCAATTCAATTCAATTCAATTTTTTTAAATGGCTTCTGCGGGGTTGCCACAATTTAGCCAGTGTCAAGTGGATAGAGTAGATAGTCATGCCCCAGTAAAGTAGTGGAGACTTTATTATAGGCTTTTCTAAGGAGTTTTGGAAGCAACACGAAATGACACGATTCACTGCATTTTATGATTTGCCCACACTCGTGCACGTCCTCAAGCACTTAATGGTTATTTTCCCCACTTAAAATAAACATTAAAACTCAAAATTACACAAGTTTAGTAAGATAACAAAATGAAGCAACATGTCTCTTCCACGTTCCCGCCAAAACTCCTACTGCGATTCTACGGTTCTTTTCAAATCTTTTTGATGTGCAAAACGTGTCGTGAAAACTACCCGTGTTTTATTCAGTCGTGATTTTAAACGCCCCCAATAAAGTTTACCGTTTCATATTTCCAGGCTCATAAAGTATAAAAAGATCGATTATGTAAGCTCAATCTCTCCTAAAACTGGAGCCTCCGTAAAAAAGGTATGGGGGCTTTGAATTAAAGAATATTTACATAATTTAGACGGCACAGGTGTTGCGACGGAGTCTAAAAGGGTAAAAAGTTACTTCAACGCGTTCCGCCATCAAGTTTACCTTGCGGCCTTAAACTTTTATATGGCGACCTCAAACGGTTCAAATGAAAAAGTGCTTACGGTGCTTACACCAACAACCTGTGTTTTATACTTTTTTGCTGAAACATCAATGAAAGACCTTGGGCCTCCAATGGTTTGTAAATTGGCTTTTAGCTTTGAAAAATTGAAGAAAGGCTTTTGGGGATTTCGCTTCGCACGATTACGTTAACTTCAAACGGTTTCTTGGAACAATATTTTGCCTAAAGACTAAAATCATATATAATATATATATATATATATATATATATATATAATATATATACACAAGTTTCTTCGAATTAAGTACTTCAAAACCTACTTTGTTACATACGAGTAGGTTATTACTGTACTGAAACCCTCTTAGTAAACAAGGAGTATAATATAGGCTTGGAATACTCCACGTTTACTAAAGAATACCATATGTATTCCAATATAATGTATAAGGTATACAGGGTTATAAGGAAAGGGTACCTATGCTACTGGAAAGGTTTTATAGGGTACTTGATGGTTAGAAAATATCAATACATAGCAATGTAAAAATATCAATTCGTAACAATATTAACATAAAACATTAACATTAGAATCCTTTCAGCTCAACTGAATATAAACTAAAAACCAGTCGTTGCAGAGACGCTTCGCTCGCTCAGTCAATAAACACCAGTACAAGATAAGAATAAACAAGTCCCTTTTTATAAACAAGAAGTATTTATTCTAGCCGGAATCCGAGGGACCGCTGCACGAGATACAACTATTTCAGTATTTTCCCTCGCCAACAACAATGGATGCACATTTTAATTTAACAAATGGCAAGTTCCCACAGTCCGAAGGCAACAGAGCGAATAAACAAAGCAGAACAACGCGGTTGTTTAGACAAAAGATAGGAGATAAGAGCGGAGCCTGTAAGAAGGTTGTTTGGGACTGATAACGTTTTACGCGACCCTGCTGTGGAGGGAGACGCAGTTAGTAAGCTTTAGAGATAGTAGTGGCTAGAAGCCCTTGAGAACTAGGGAGATAAACTCTTTTTAGTATTGTTTTAACCAGAAATTTCAAGCAAAAGGATAATAACACTTAACTAGTGCAACAACTGGCAAAAGTTAAAAAAATTGAAATTATCTTAGCAAAAAAATAATAATTGAAAAATGAATGAAACTGGAGTTAGAAAACCCGTGAAAATGGATGATGGAGTGAGTTTTTCTATTCAATTTAATTTACTTATTTCATGATAGTCGAGGAGTATAAGCTGAGGTGCCTAAATTAGGTATATTTTTTAGGGTTCTGAACCTCCTTCGGGAAAGAACCTTTATGGCCAGACTCCGGTGTCTGTCTATGCGTCACAGACAATAGGCTATTTGACACTATTAAAAATATGCTACGAAATGTGGTCATTCTATTAGGTAATAACATAAAAAAACATATTTATCTCTGTTTTATCCAAAAATATTTATAGATTTTTCAAAATAAACAAAATAAATTCAAATTATTTTTTAAAATTCTTCAGCCACAAGAACGCTCTGTGATTGGCTACGCCTCGCGTGACGTCACACGCAGGTAAACATTGTTTAATGCTAAGACACTTTGTGTGATTTTATAATGTACACTTTGGTACAAGTTTGACGTTTGTCAAAGAATAAAGTTTGCTTACCTGCCTGTGACGTCACGCAAATCACATGTCGTCCGCCATTACCGAAACAGCGTTTTTAGCGCGAATATTGTAATTTAAATTTTAACACAGTATTTTACGAAAAATACTGCAAATTTCGCAGAAATATACATGTGGTGTATTAATCATATGCCAACGAATAATTTAAAACAGTTTTTCAAAAGGCTGAGTCTATTCGTACGGGTACTGTACGAATAATTTATGATTATTAATACGGGTACTGTACGAACAATTTATAATTATTAATACGGGTACTGGACAAATAGTCACTTCCTATGGCTGAGTCTATTAATACGGGTACTGTACGACCAATTTATGATTATTAATACGGTTATCATATTTAAAAAAAAAAAAAAACCTCACAACCTAACCGGACACGATTAGTACAATTTTTTGGAAATAACATCAATTTTCTTCAAAATTTTTGCAAACTTTGAATAATAGTAGCGTCGGTACGACTTTAGAAACGCACCAATAACCTAACTTTTTTCGCTTCCGTAGAAATTAACCTAACGCCTTTGTCCTAAAAAGCGATTGGCTTTCTAGCACTTCGCCGGCCGCTGCCGCGGCACGCTCGCTACGCTCGCTCGGCTCGTGCGTTGTTTTTCATGTTCTAACATAACCTAACCTATTGATCGTTTGCTTCCGTAGAAAATGAACCTTGTCTTTTAAATTTCAAATTGAATTTTTATATTATTTTATTCGTTTAATTCGCGTCGCGCTGCATACTTGGATTCCTATTATTAGCTTGTTACCATAATTATATTAGCTAATCATCCAATTCATTCTTAATTTAAAAAAAAAATTACCCGTACAAATAGTCACTTCCGTAAAAACAAGCTACGCATCCAGTACCCGTATGAATAAATATAATTTATTCGTCCAGTACCCGTACAAATAGTCACTTCCTTTTCAAAATCAGTCAAATAGCCTATTATTTATTTTGTGCTAATTTCAGTCTCTGCTCACCACAGCTTTAACGGGATGCTCTTTCCAACACAATATAAGTTTCGTGGCCTATCTAACCTATCTTGGTACTGGCGATTGTATTCTCAGGACGGCCGTTAATTCGTGTGACGTTTTTATTAATCGTACTTCGGGTTACGTGAGTTAAGTACGGCTTAATTGGCAATTAGCGGGGGTCTAATGGTCGTAGGGTTTAGGTTACTTTTCTTAAAAAGCGTGACCACGATGATTTTTGGAAATGCTCGAAAGTTCCGTTTGGAGAATGGTTTTGTTGGAAAGGTGTACATAATTTTGATGATGTTTTTGTCAATTGATCTCTAAATTATCAAGCCATTTTGAAACGATTTCCGAGTTTTTTATATATAAAATAAACAACAGCGATCTCATATTTTTTTAAATAAATCATGATAGTCAATTTTATGAAAAAATACTTTTATTGTACGATTGAACGTGATCACTTTCATATTTTTTTTTATTAAACTTTTTTGAATCCAATTTCAATTACTTACCTCTCTTTAAATATTCATAATAAATATTCATTCGTATTTTAAATACGAATGAATATTTATTTTCCTAAACGATCAGGCGTGCTTATTGTACCTCTATTAGAACGACATAGCTACTCTACATTAAAACTTTGAACTAAGCTTATTTTTCCTCTGAAGATTTAATTCCCACCACCAGTCGGTCCAAAACCTAACATGTAGTTGTAGAAGCAACCACTACAATCTCTATTAAAATCTACGTGGTTACGACTACGGTTACGAATGAACATCAAATTCACTAAACAATTTGGCACGTAGGCTGAACCTCACAGAACAAATATTACGTACACCGTACGTCGCGTCGTACGTATATTGTTCCCAAAAATCTGGCAGAACATAGGGGACTAATAGCTCAGACTAGAGAAGTTTATCTCCAAAACGAGCGTTCCTACCCTCAATATTGTCGCATATTGCGCCCTGTGCCCGCACCGAAAATGCCATGCCTCTCCAACTTATAAACTGTTGGACGAGTACCGCGTCTTTACTTATTTAATCGTTTAGTAAAATATTGGAACCGTTTGTTGTGAGATATTTGTTGGAAGCGAAATTATTATTAAGAGCACTGAATGTAAAAATCGAAAAGAAAATAAGACATCAAAAGAAGCAAGCACTTATACGAGGAGAAAAACAAGTATTTAATAATTATACTTATGAATGAAATAAGTAAATGGTACATAAGTGTTTTTAAGCTTCTATTAAATTTTCGTGTAAAAAAGATATTCCACCACTAATTATTTTTATTTTATTTGGTTTTATTCGATCATAAGCTTGCGTTAGATCACCATTTTGCTTGATGTTGAGCAATGCTGTCTACGACGGAGTACACTGCAAAAATAAAATATGTTTGAATTAATTTCTACAATTTGCATACTATACTTGTCCCGTGACTTATTAAGTCCCTGCCATGCCCTCTAGGAGCATAGTATTGTATGCTATTTCTACTGGTGTTCTAGTAATAACATCGCGGGCTTGGCACCGCCTGCCTAGCGCATTTCGCATACAACGAATTTTATTATAAACGCACTTACAGGAGTTTTCCCATTTTATTTTGCATGTTAATATGACGGTCGGTAAGGATGGGGCGAGCTTGTGGCACTTGCAGTCTTGAGTCTTAATTGATTTAGTAAAAAAACCACTACTTTTTGTGTGACACTTAGTGTTTGTTTACGTAATATGAAATGAATTTAATAAACGCCGTCAGGTTCTTGGATTTGGTTTCAAATGCACAGGACTACTCACGCAAATGACGTTGTAAACGTTGACGTGCCATTGACTTTGACGTGGTGAAATGCCATCAACTAAGTCAACCACATAATCACAACCAACATTGACTGCGTTCGAGCTACAGTCTTGAAACGCTGTATGTAACCTGAGCCTTATCCTACCTCATCACTACATGGAATGTAATATCCAGGTAGAGCTGCCATCGAACTATTCGCAACAATCGGTGTCAATCATCGACCGACATCAGGCATGATGAAAATTGGAAACTTGTGTCGTCAAATCTCGAATACTTGGAGCTGCTACGGTTATTTGTAGATTGTAGGAGATTGCTAACCCGATGTTAGATGAGACTTCCGAACTATTATTTGTCTGAGGTAAGGAATCTGAAGCGAATGTATTAATATAGTTTGGCTTGTCACGGTTCGCTGAGCTTGATAAGCTTTTGGTAATGGATAATACGGTGAGGTAGGTCGTAGCATGAGTGCCTTCATTTACTTTAAGTTCTTAGTGTATGATGTTTGTTTTTAACTTTAATAGCAGTGTCACTCGTGAGTCCCTTGAGAGACAGTTTCCATTCAAAGCTAGGTGTTAGGATAACGATAGCACCCTCATCGCATCAGGTTGTTCTGTCATTGTGTGACTTTTTAATTAACATCTGGGGTTGTGTGACGCTGCGGTTTTCGGTAGGCCACATTTATTGAATTTCAAACTACTAGCGAATGGAAATCACCCCTTTTGTTTGAAGTTTACATAATTATGTATAAAATAAATAATTTTCAATTTAGGATTTTTTTGAATTAGTCTTATTTTAATTTTAATTTTCTAGTACATATTTATTGTTTTGTATACTATATGAACTGGGTTACTCACCTGTAATAAAACACATTTTTTATTTTATTAATATTTTATTATTTCTCGTAGAAAAACTTACTCATACAGTCTAGATAATTTCTTTCTACACCAAATGCACTTTCCAATCCTGAAATACATTTTATAGGATAGGTAGACGATGCTCTGAACTCAAAGAGAGTTGTGCTTGAGCGAACATATCCGGCGATAGGACACCTGCTTTATTTCCTTACTCGTGTGTTACTCGTAACACTTATCATAAAGTTTATCTTTTGTACGAATTTTTTAATGTTACCTATTAAATTTCGTAGTGCTCGTTTTCTTTTTTTCTGTTAATTGTCGATAGCATTATTAATACCTACTAAAATATTAATTATTAAAAAAAAAATAGAAAAAAAAAAAACTAAAAAAAGTAGTTTTAAAAATACAATAATTTATTATTTTAGTACCTTAATAAGTACTTAGACAAAACAAATAGTTTTGCCTACCCTCAGATTAAGTAGAAACTTGATCTGAGTGCCTACCTAACTTATATTTCATTCCGAGAATGCTTGCCGGAGCATATCCAGCTTTACGGAATCAGGCGTGGTGTTTGAGAGATAACTGGTAAATGTGTTTATTCCGTTCATCCCCGGCCGGTTCCGTAGCTTGGTAACGTAGACTACTACGCCATTTTGTGCGCTTGAAACAGGAACCCTATTCTTGGGCGCTGGAGATTAACTCCGTCACTCTTACTGTCATGACATTTCTAATGAGAGTGATAGTGACCGAGATAATATCTCATTCGCAAGAATAGGATCCCTGATGTGATACGTGCTAGGTCACAGTCTTTACCACTACTCAACCTTTTATCATCCCATTGCAAGGATACCAAGTCTACCCTCAAAAGGTGATTAGGCTGTATTCCACCACGCTGGCCAAGTGCGCATTGACCTAAGGGCTTGTACACAAATCTGCGATGCGATGCGATGCCGCATCGCAGAAATTCGCGTCGTGCGTGCTCGCAGATTTTTGCGATGCAACGTCGCACCGCAGTTTTGTGTACAAGCTCAAAGTCAGTGATTTAGTTCAGCCTTGCGCTAAGAGTTTGCGGTACGGAGCCACTATCAGAAACTGAATTTGTTGTGATTCAGGATTTACGATTATTATGCATTATGCAATGCAATGCTATAGATTTTTTAGCAATAAAGGTGTCAATTTTTTGCAGTCCTTCGGTTTGTTTTAAAAAATAATTGAGAGATACGAACAATTACCAATTTTCTGCTAAGTAGTTATAGCGGAACCTCTTGTGTAAATGCTTCTTTCTTCATTCTTACATTATAAACTAAAATTATTTACTGAAACTAAATTTCAAATAAAGTTAGTTCAAAGTTAACATTTTAATTATAATTTGTTAAAAAAGTAACGAAATCTGGACACTGACATACATTATTCTAAACGATATCTACACTGCAAACTCAGGACATTTCAGTGGCATCCAACATTTAACTGACATGTTTTCCCGCGCGGCTCTCGAGGCAGGAGTTCTAAACGTTTCATTTACCCGGATTAAATTCTGTCACGACGTCTAGTGGGTCGGTGAAAGGATGCATTATGCAGCGTATTAAAATATTAAAGAAACTAGTAATGGCTGCAGCGGGCGCCGCGCCAGCTCTGTGTAGCCACGAGACGCCATTTTAAAACCGAACGCGGATTTATGTTGGCAAAACTTTCAACGTGTATTTTAACTAAAACAACGTACAAAATAACATTTTGATTTCATCGTCAGCATATTTTAGCTGAGTCTAAACCTAGTTTTCTTTTTCAGTTTCTGAATGCATCAGAAGATGCTTCAACTCTCTACGCCCAGGTTTTGTTTGCCGTGTTACGTAGTTTGATCACAGGGCAGAGGTCGTAAATATAGGCTGAGTCTAGAGGATTCTGTTAGTTCTAACGAGTGTCCTGTGGTGTGAGTCTTCAGACCACCTGAAGGTTACTGACGTTTACCTACTGTCCGAAATCTAGACCTAGTTTCCAGCTGTTAATATTACTAAATAAACGGCTTACACAAATATCACTACACTTGGAGTCACGTTGGATTGTGTTTAGAATCCTACTGAGAAAAGCTTTTGAGCGAAAAAGCAGGTTGCCAATTTGCTTTTAAAAATATTCAACTGGGTGTAAAGTACAGGAATGTAATGAATAATCAAAGAAAGCCTGGTATATGCAAGAATTTTTCAGTGTAAAATGGGTGACGTACGTATCACAGACACGACTTCATGGAATTGCTTGGCATCAAATAAGTTAATTGATAGTCCCTGACTTTACGGGAACAAGTTTAGTTAGTCGGTGTTTATATGTAGGTATGTTTTAAAAAAAAATTATATATTTGTTCGACGACAGCTTGCTTAAGGTTGATCCAATATTCATAACATCTAGTAAGTAAGCACTTCATACAAATAAAATATTAACTCCGAATATAAACAAAATTAACGATTAGAAAGGCAGATTAGGGCCAACAACTACAGGTTAAAAAACAATAAAAAAGATGACCCAAAACAATCAGACGTTATCATAAAATTTCAATTTATCGACAATTTATTCGCACAAATTGCACTGCTTTCACAAATTGTACTACACAGTACTTTGCTTAATTAGTATAATTTGCGTACACAGAGATTTCCTCGACAAATTGCTAACGACCGCTGGTAATGTTTGCATGAATGTTTAAAATGGGCAGCGGAACGTCACCTACGGCTAGCAGAGCTGCTGTGGTAATGACGACCGAAACAACTATCCAATTATTAGCAACTGCGTTTATGAATTCAACAACGTTTTGCTTAATTTTGCTCTTGAGTGTGAATCAGCCACCAGTACGGTCTCCTTTGGCCGTCTACGAAACCGGAGTTCGAAGCTAATTTTGATGGACGATTTTTTATTCTAGCACTACTTTCCTGTGGCTTCGCTCGCATTGTTTTTTTTTAAATAAAAAGTGTCCTATGTTACTTCTAATACCTCCAAGAATACGTGTACAAAGTTTCATGATGATCGGTTAAGTAATTCTTCAAACTTCCATTCACATTTATAATATTAGTAGAGATTTACATAACGGGTTCCCATGATTGTCATGTATTGTGTACGAAACCATTTATGAAAGGAGAAAAAAAATGCCGGTTATAAAATCAGCGATATTGTAAAGATCGCGGATCGAACCTGGTTTGAGATTGGCACTGGACTGGGATGAGTGGCGTACAAAAAGAGAGGCCTATAGGCTCAGCAGTGGTCGATTACGGGCTGATGATGATGATGATGAGTGTGTGGGATATTCTATACTCTAAGGGATATCTTTATCTTTATCTATATCTTTATTGTATAGAAATTATACATACGATTGTCAATACAAAGATTTATTATGTTACTACGAGTAGGTATTGTGCATTTTAATAATCGAAAAAAATTTCAATTTTCTATTTGAGCCTGTCAATTATACCCTTTCTCGATTGGATTCTTAACTAACATAAAGTAAACTTGCTTTCTTGACTTAAATAATTTAATTGTTGAAGTACAATTTTGTTATTTCAAATATTAATATTATTTGAAAATTTCAAACAAATATTTATGGAAAATTTTGAGTTTTGTTTTGATGAAAGAAAAAGTTGTATTCTAGTTCTCATTCCTAAGTAAGTGTGGGGGAGAGGTGATTTTAAACCCTATTATATACTAGCTGACTCGACAGACGTTGTCCTGTCTTAACGATGACTATTTAATTCGAATTGGTAAAAAAAGCCATTGCGTCAATTCTAAGTCAAATGTCAAAAGTTACATTAAAAAAGTTTACATTGTCCATAGCGCTTTATGGTGTAAGTATTTTTAAATTTTCTAATTTTTCATGTTTTTTTACTATAAATTGAGATGTGAGCTATCCTATCTCCTAAGTTAGATCGAACTGCACCCGGTGTGCAAATTTGATTGAAATCGGTTAAGTAGTTTAGGGAGTCTATAGCGGACAAACAACGTGATATATGTATTAAGAATAAATCCTACAAATATTATAAACGCGAAAGTTTGTGAGTATGTTTGTTCCACTTTCACGCAAAAACGGCTGCACGGATTTACATGAAATTTGGAATGAAGGTTGTTCATGGTCTGGATTAACACATAGGCTTTTAATCCCAGAAAACTCGGATGAAAGCGCGGGGCACTGCTAGTTGTTTATAAATGCTCGATAAACTGATCTATGCTATAAAGTAATCTGTCAACTTCCCGATGATGAAAAGAGTCACTTGTGAAAGTGACACAAACAGTTTTTTACTAATTATCTTTTTGAATGTTTATGAGAAAAAAGATAAGAAATTTTGATCTTAAAGTGCGGATATTAAAATATAATTTCCCTTGAAGCCAGCCAAATTGTATTTTACATAGTATTGTGAAGTTTCTAGAGCTAACTAAGTAATCAACTTTTGTCAGCTAGATAATCTCCTTAAAGTCGAAAGTTGAGCAGTTTTGTATGACTTTGTATATCTTCATAAGATTGTATTAGCACAAACTCTTCTCCACTATTTTGTTTGAAAAATATGCAAAACCAAATTAAATAAGACTCTCTATTCATAAGGCTTTCACTCCTGAAGTCCTGATATCAAACAAAAGGTTACCCACGCCCTTGACTTCTGTCAAGTTAGCATTCAATCAAAAAAAGTCTATGAAATCAAAGAGCCCCCTTTTTGCGTCCAAACGGACCGGCACTAAAACTGTGACGACATTGTCCGCTCTAAATGAGAACGCCCTCAGTGAATATGAGGGTAGACAAAAAAGGGTCAGCCTTCAACGTCGACGAACATATGTTATGAATAGTGATGCTTTTACATAGTGATGTCCATATTTCGATATTTCGACTGCTCCTACGAACACTAACGAAACTGCAAAATCACATTTATTTTCATGTACCAATTATACGAATATTTTACATACTTTTATGAAATCAAATCAATCAATGATTCTAAAAAATAAAAAATTATTGACCTTTTTTAAATAGAATAAATTTGATCCTCCACACTTGAACTCATTAATTTAGGTCAAATTTCGACTTTAAATTGCTCTCCTGTAAAAAAATGTCATTTGCAGTTTCGTTAGTGTTCGTAGGGCAGTCGATTTATGAGAAAACTTTAAGTGCTACTTTCCATCGGCTCCTATCCGATGTCCGCTGATGGACAGTGACATTTTAATTTTCCCAGCGTCCCCGTCAACACTACAACTGTCAACATTACAATTTCGGACAGGCTACTTTAAATGTTTGTAAAACGGTTTGCGAACTTTAAATTGGAAAGTTCGTTTTGAGGTTTGAGGTCAACACGGTAGCTGGAATAGCTGAGAGCTTTTATTGGAATCTACATTTTCGATAAATCGAATTATTTGTTGCTGTCAGTCACAGCTCGTGTTTGTAGAGGTAGAAATACTTCTGTTGGATTAGATGTACGCAATTGTAACCTCTATTAAATTCAATTCCAGAACAAGCTTGACAGATGAATTAATTATTGAGTAAGATGTGCTGAATATCATATTTGTGTTGCCATACGAGCTCATTGCCGAACCATTTCAACAAAATTCCTGGTAGGTTTTGGTGTATGATTTCGTAGTATCGTTGATACATCATATTAAGCTACTAAAGTTATTTAAATGAGGAGAACGTATTAAATTGAAAGCCATAGTAAAATCACGAATCATTTGGCCAACACGGCAGAAGTTCTGAGAAATAAACAAATAAACACACTCCACGTTTCTCTCGTATAAACGTATCATTTTCACATGTTGTAGTAAATCATATCTGTGGTAAAGCTCAGAAACAGTTTGTCTAACTTCAGTGCCTCCACAGAATGTTCAGAGTTGAAGCACACAGTATAGAGAGTACAGAAGCAAAGCTCATGTATGTAACCAAACCTATGCTACAACCTATTACTGCCGGCTTCCTTGTTTCCTGAGAGATACAATCTTAGGCTTTTCAAGGTCAGAGTGAATACGAATAGGTATCTTCTAGGTCTGCGTGATTCATCGTCGACCACATCGTCGCTTACCAACAGGCGAGTTGGTGGTCAAACGCGGACTTATTCGCATAAGAAAAAAAAACTATTGTTAAAGTAGATACCTACCACTAAACGCACACACGGGCATCGCTCACGGACACAAGTGTCGGTACACTCAGCCGCTCGAGCGCGCACTAACGCTTGGACGGTTATTTTCCGAGACACTTTTCCGTGAGCGATGTCTAATGAGTACCTATGTTGGTCGAGCGCGCTTATATAGGTAAGCTTAACTTCTGTATTGTCTATATTCTGTGGATGAACCAAGTTGAACGTACACTTTTGTAGACTGTATTTGTTTGATATCGCTTTAGGCAATTAAACTTTGACTTGCGACTTGTACGTGGGCATTTTTGATGCCATGTAGGAGTGCGATAAAATATTAATTATCTTCATACTTCATTATGGTAATGTTTTTAGAATATGAGTGGGTGTTTTACGACGACTTTGTTATTTTTGAAGGAAAAGCTAAGTGAAAGTATAAAGTTCACTGAATGTCACCCTGGAACGTCTGTGGCTTTAGTTTTGGCTTAAGAAAAAATACATAGGCGAGGTTTCCATGCGATGGTAACATCTCCATTGTTTTGTTATAATTAACATGGGAGTAGGTACTTAGGTATTAGGGTGTGTGTCGTGTTTGAGTATTCATTGTACGAAGACACAAAATATGTCAAATTTAAAATTAAAATTCAAAATATTTTTTTCAAACATGGGTACATCAATGTACTTTACACACATGCACACATACACACATACACACACTTTACACTTATAAATGTCAAATACAATTTTATTAACTCAAAATTAAACAAACAAACTAACATCGCTGCAACAATTCTAAAATGGAAAATACAATCACTTTAAAAAAATAATCACTCAACCCTCGCCCCCGGAAACGGAACCGTCAGAATAATTCATCACAACTAACAACTATGTAAACGCAGACAACTATAAACACAAAATGGATTTTTCCAGCAAATGTTTATCGCCATTTTACGGCTTTGTTCAGGGCCGGGAATCGAACCCCGTTTACGAGGTCCAACTCATAAACTAACTCGAACGAGCTTTCTTAAGGCTGTTAAAATGTATTACAAAAATGACATTAAGAGGATGTGTTTTTATAAATTCTTATCAGTTAGTTTTATGCGATTCAGCAGCGTTGAAAGAAGGAATTTGGACTATAGAGTTAAGCTAAGTCTTGAACATTTTATGATCCAACTTATAAAAATTTTCTTGAAGCCATGATCCTATGCTATAAAAACATCCCACTTATTTTTTCTGTTTATTCTCCATTGCTCTTCTATCATTCTATTATTATTCTTTCAGTAGGTACTCTTATTTAAAAAAAAAAAAAAAAAAAAAAGTCACATCACACATCACCAATAATCAAGTATACCAAATCTGAGTATAAGCGGGAGTGGCAATAACTAAGACAAAACCAGTCATACACATTAATATAAAATAAAATCACTTTTTCTTTTACCAATCAATACACATATCCCTGAATTTTAAACAATCAGTACCAAATATTTTATTAAAAATCCGCATGCATTTCGTATTTTGAAAGCATTATTTACTTTGAACACGTTCAATATTGTTACTGCACATAATTAATCAATACCCGAACTAATCCTGGCTATGTGTTACAAGGCACGGCGAACTTGCTGTTTGCAATTAATAGTTAGGAAACCTGTAACTGGCGTAGGCTAATTTAAGCGCAAGCGAGCGTTTTGGAGAACATTTTGTTTACTGGAAAGTATAGAAACGCTTGTTACGTAGCTTGAGTAGGTGTTTCTCACTGACCATCGAAGTTAAGCAACGGAGGATACGGTCAGTCTTGAGATGGGTGGCTAGTTGGCACTAGTCACCAGTGTCCAATTGAGTACTACTGCGGGTCGGAAGATATAAGGTCTTGGCTGTCTGTCTTACAACCGAAACTTTTAGGACATGTTAAAAACCTTCGGGTGATTTAACAAATTGACACCAGGGCTGACTAGTTAGCTACAAGCAAACTATACGAGGATGTAACAAAACCATAAATAAAGTTCAAACTAAGCCGCAAGTTAGCTGTATATTTTTTACAGTAAGATATATTTTAATATGCGTGCTTAAAATCTTTCTTAATATTGACCACAAATCCTAGCAAACTTTACCCACAATTTATCAATTTGTATCAATAACACTGTTAATAACTTCTACTTCAGAGTTAGTCTAAACCGAAGTCTGGGCTTAAACTCCATATGCTGAACTCTCGGTCCGATGTATGAAACTTGAACATTGTTAGTTCGCGAACTAAATGGAACTGACGTTAGTCGAGCTGTATAATACGCTAACTTGAGCCTTTGCTTTGGAGAAATTAGAGAACGATGGACTCAAGATATATTATACTCCCTTTATTTGTAGGCAGGCTGTCAAAGTACCCACTACTGGCTAAAACACTGGGAGAATATAATCTCACTGAAATTAAAAATGTGAAAATTTGTCTGTATTTTTGTTACTCTTTCACGCTAAAATTGGGTGAGAACAAACATGGCGAATATAATCTTGGAGTAGCACGTAGACTGTTTTTCTTCATTATTATCAACACCGCCCGAGTAAAATCGCGGGACGCAGATAGTATAAATGTAAATCAAAGAAGAAGAAGGCCTGATCTCTCTCTCTCTTAGCCATGAATCCCACATGATATTGGGGTCTACCCTATTCACTTTTCTCCCCCAGGTTGCTGTTTCTAACGTCGTCTTTGTCCATACAATTTGTCCTCACGAAGACCCAAAATAAATAAAACTTACCACAGTAAAGAGCCACAGTTTTTAATCAAAAACATTCAGTTCAACTTGAAGAGCACAATATTGAAGAGAAATAGGTCATAAAGCACGACAGAGAAACTAACTCATCTACGAAGTTTGTTAAATGAGAAACTTACATTTTCTATGAAAGAGACTTTCGGTTTAGTTCAGAGAAAACGATAGTGTCTCCACCATTCAACTCTGAAGATAAGTTGGTCGGACTATAAGCAGAAAACTGATCAATATCAGCAGTCGCAGAGGAGTTGCCAATGTCCTCGATTTAATTAATTATTGTCAGGAACCCCGTGATGACACTTTATAACATCTTTTGTTGGCGATGAATCTTGGAACTTCGGAAACTTGGTAATGTTTGCGACGGACAATTATTCTATTAGAGTTGGGTGATTACTCATTCGCTATTTTTAACCAAACTTCGCTATTTTCAGAGACAGGTTCTAAAAGTTTTCTAATTATTATGGAAATTTATAACTGCTCTTGTTTTATGTAGGTATAAATTTAACGAGGCTTATCGCAAAAGTTTAGTTGTCGAAAAGTTACAACTGCACTATTTGATAGGCAATCAAAGAGTTAACTTTTAGCATCTAGGGCATTTTAAGTACCTGAGATCTTTTTTTCTGATTTACTAAAAAATGTTGCAAGTCAATTTTTGCTGCATATTACACCACACGCACACATATTATCACACACACATATCACTCCATATTTGGAGACCTTTATTTCTAAGAATAATAAATTAGTAAAAAAAAGATAGAACTCAATAAACTAAGTCTATAGTTTTTTTTTAATAGAGCAGGTGTGATCTTCACTAGCCAACAGCAACAACATCGATTCACTTCAGAATTCTAACTCCAAAAACGAATTGCAGTTTACATTTTCCGTGGCCTCGGTGGATATCAGTCCTAACTACGCGAGTGCCGGAGCCGCAGCTAAGCTCCCCTTACGTCCTCATTAGAGACGAGCTGCAATTATCTTGAGCGTCGCACTCGAGGGTCATATTTTCAGGCGCGTAACTCCATTTTGTATGCATAAAGTTGCACAAGTTTGTTGGGCGAACCTCGAGCCACAGCCAATGGAGGAGGTCCAGTTTAACATTTTAGTTAGTTCTTGTAATTTACGAATACACTTGCTAACTTATGCTAACTGTACCCCGCGGGTTTACAAGCCATACTTCAGAAGCTGCAAAGTTTTCTGAAATAAAAGAAACCCATGTGGGAATCCAGGCTACCTCTGTATCTCATTTCATCGAAATTCGTTTAACCGTTTTTTTTGTGACTTAAAAAATCTTTGACTGTATCTACGGAACACAGTTTATTATTTTTGAGCTTCAGTAATAATATTCGGTAAGATTTTCGCTAGACCAATTTTCAACCAAGTTAATCCACTTTGCCATAAATTATTTTGCTGTGTCCAAGTTACGTATTCGCAGCGAATATAGGGTTAAGACCGGCGCGCGGGTGTTTTTAAGTACCCAACTAGTGCTTAGTTAGAAGACTTATCACATTGTGTTTTGCATATAAAAACCAGACATACGATCCGGAGTTACTAAACCACTAAGTCAGGCCTGAAAGAGATCGCTTTTAGCGATAAGACCCCCAGTTTTTGGACTAGATTTAAGTGTTATTTTCCTTTTATTTGTCATTTCTGGTGTAAACAATAAATCGTTTATCTATCTATCTACCAAGTAAAACCTGTTTCTGAAAGGTTTTAGCTTCAGACGTTTAATAAACTGAACGTATGTTCTCAGGGTTTTCTACTATTCATCGGGAAAGGATCAAGAAAATGTGTCGGTATTTATAGCATTTAAAAAGGACCAAAAGAAACTGGAAACCCCTTTTAAAGCTTTTAGAAAGCCGAAGAGCATTATTGAATGAGTTCTAAGGCTAAGGATTAGATTTTTACTCTCGTGTCGGACCAGAAATGCTTTTATTTCTTTTGAGCTACTTATTTTCAAAGGTCAGGCGACTAGACAAAATAAATTACAATCGTTTTTTATTAACATAAAAAATCTAGTTAAAAACACAGCTCAAGTTACTGTCTGACTCGTTTGGATAATGAGTCTCGCGGATTTCTCAAAGATTTACCCGCGTTGCATCGTCGATTCATTTCATTTCGTCTGTAGTAGTACTTATAAAAAAATACAGCTCACTACTCACTCTACTCAGCCTAAAAGTAAAAAAAATACTGTTTAATGTTGAACATTCCGTGAAGGATTGATTACGTGAATTGGGCATTTTGTGAATTGGCCATTGCGAATAAATTCTTCCTCGAATTGGACGTTTTGCTACTTCTGGGTATTTCGTGAATTAAATATTCTGCGGCGAAATGCTCTATCCTATGATGCGTCAGAAACATATTAAGCCACAAAACGACTTCGATTATCATCTGTCTAACTCATTACGATTCACAATAGTACCTACTACTAACTACTACATACTATTATCCAACTATCTTGTTTTAATTACATTCGCATCATCTCATCAAACATCGTTACGACTGCGTAGGGTATACAACTGAATTGTAAACACTTCTCGGAAACATGAATACTCTACATTAAGCTGGTACAACACATTTGGGGGCCCTGATAACATGTCGTATTCACTTAACGAAGCTTATCAAATAGTCAAGACCCTGTCCACTTCCTTAGTGCGTCCGTCTCTTTGAAATACATACGGCGCTGAAATGTTGACAGCATTTCTGCCGTGCTTACAAAAAGTACAAGAAGTAGGTTGAAGCTGATTTCAAGAAAATGGTTTTATAGATTTTATTTTCATTGTGTTTGTATGGCAATCACTATTTGGGCTTACTATTAAAACTGGCTTCGTCATAGTTACGTAGAAACTGTCTTAAGAAAATATATGGATCTCGTTCTGCTGATTCCGAATATGTACATATTATGTTACTTAACTCAATTTGGCCCATAACTCGAGTTGTTGCACGTTTCGATGGACGGCAGATTTGCCAAGCCGATTCCCTGTTGTACCTTTGTGTAGATACTCGTAACTAAATTATACAATTTCGGAACTAACGGGAACTAGTGTCTATCATCGCCTACGCTTAGTTAAGACTTGTGACTCACGCAAACGCCCGCACGAGTGGGTGTCCATAATGTTATATGTACATAAGGCGCCCAAGATAGTTAGGCTGTTTATCACTCCAAACGTAAAAATATCTGTAAAAGTAAGAAATGTTTTTCCCAGGAGGAAACGTTATAGTGGAAATAGAATAGATTGAAGAGACAGTTTGGTTTTTTCCACCCCAATGTCAGTAAGAGTAAGAATCAGGTGTGGATAATAGATAGATATTTCATACATAGATATCTATATCTTTAGTCACGAAAAATGTTTACATCATGTTTACATTGAAATCAGCCAACATTATTTGAATATTTTTTTACTTTACCACTTTTTTTTACTTTACTTTTTTTTTACTTACCTCTCAGCTAGCAAAAGTACTTGTCTATGTGTAAGATACGCTAAGCGTCACATAAAGACGTAATTCGCCTCCCACCCGGACCGTCAACGCTAAAGACTTCCCCTCCACCATAAACAAGACATGTCGCCTTATCTCTCACCATAAATAGTTCTGAGCCTCTGCCGTTTCAAATCTCCATTTGGGGACTGAATATTTTTTCATTTTAGTGGCTTGAAGTATGAGGTTGCAGTTTTTTCTGGTGAAGTATTTCAAAGCACTTGTATGTATACAAGGTTATAAGGAAAGGGTATGCTAAGCCGAAAAGGGCTCATGGTACTCATCATTTTGAACTACTTTTAATATGGGACCAACCCGGAATTCGCGAAAAAAATAATCTGCTATTCCGTACATTTTATTGAGTGTCATTGACATTTTTCTATGGAACGCTTGAATTATTTTCGCGAGTTTCAGGGTTGGTTGCATTGTAAAAGTTAGCATGCCCTTTCCTTATAACCCAGTAGAAATGACGGTTTGACGATGAAACCCACAGGTGAGAATTGGAGGTTTTTAATAGCAAATGATATTGGTACCAGTCGAGTTTGGGCTTCCAATTTTTGTATGTGTATTTTTCATTGCACATACTTAGGGATTGCAATCCAGCGGCGTTTTCAATCCAGCGGAATTTTTGCTGGATTGACCTGAATCCAGCTGGATCCAGCAAAACGTGGAACGAAAATAAAAAGACGACATTTTTAAGACTTTTTTTATTAATTTGTACTTCTTACGATAATCTTTGAAATCTTCCACTCATTTGGTGATATCTTATATTAATTTGCTTTGGTTTTTTAATAATTTGAGATCAAAATAATCAACATAAAATTAAATAACAAACATATAACCTTATATTCATAAAACATTTAAGATAATGTTTCTAAGTAAGCACTATCTTATTAATTACGCTTATGTTTAATGATAGGACGGCTAATCAGTAGCAATCAGTCTCACAAATTCTTTTAAAATTAACTTAATTAACATTCTTTTAAAAAAGGACCGTAACAATAACACTATTTTAATTTTCAATAGTATTTTTGTATCAAACAAAAAAAGCTTTGAAATAATCTTCTCTCCGCTCGTTAATCCTTAATAATTAAGCAGTTTAAAGTCTGACGATAAGAGACTACTTCTTTTTTTGAATTCTCTGAAAGTAAGACCTTAGAAAACAAATTTTATCTATAGTCTTATCTCCCAACCTGCTTCGCACAGAACTGCATATGTAGCCGGCTGCTGAGAATGCCCTTTCGGCCTCTACACTGGTCGGTTTTAAGGTAATTAAATACTCATAAACCATTGATGATTTGATTGAATGAATGTTCACCTCGCACTCCTTCGCTCTCATAAACGCTCATTTCTTTTTTCAGGATCTTTTCGTAATCTAATTGACCACTTAGCTTTTGTTTATTAAAGTTCTCCTTTCCTAAAAAGTTCCTAAAAAGATTTCGCGATGTGTTGACGAACCTCACCAAACGTGTCTTCCTTTTCCTTCTTCGAGAAAGTAAGAGACATGAATCAAATCAACATTAATACTAAAATTAAAAATAAACATTTTATTTTACTTACCATTCAGTCTCTCAAACAACAACCAACACGCACTTCATATGCACTTTAGTGACACAAAGACACTTTCTATCGAGACGAGAGCAGTTATTCAACTCATCAACTGTCTTTGATTTATAAAATAAACAAACATAAGCGGTACAGTTGGTAAAGGGGAAAAGGGGCGGGCGGCGTTGCCTTTCATGCGGCACGTGCTATGGTGACAGAACGGCAACGTTGCCGCGCCGATTCGAAAATGGCGGCAACTCAAAACTAAACAATAGAAATTGATACGTTTGCGGATCCGCATCGCTGGATCAAGATGTATGCTGGATCCAGCATGTTTAAAAAGGCGCTGGATCCAGCTGGATTGCTGTATGCTGGATCCAGCAATTGCAATCCCTACACATACTGCATAACTATAAAAGTATTTTCTAGTTTTAAATATCATAATAAAACTAAAATAATCATCCAAAAGCTTTTCAAAAACACACGTTTTCATTAAAACTCCTTGGTCGCAACTAAATTCCGATTTTCATAAACAGGCATTCGCAATCCCAAAATAACCAATTCAAAGTAAAATAACAGCGAGATCTTAAGTGTATCTTTTACGAGGCAGAAAATCAAGTCATTAGCCAATCTACTGAGCCCTTACGCAGGAGACTTGCTGATAAGAGCGCTTAGATTTAACGACATCTCTGTCTAGTCGCGGGAGTTCCCCTTTCCCAGATATCTTACTTACCCCTTTGCGTTAAGTAAATTCAGATTATTGTGTAGTATGAAACGTACATTACGTCTATTTGGGGACTATGCCTATGATACACAGTACAGAGAGCTTATAGGGTTGTTCATAAAGAGCTTTTACTATGGGACCAACCAAAAATTCGCGAAAAAAAAAAACAGCTGTTCCATACATTTTGTCGAGTGTCAATGACATTTTTCTATGGAACAGCTGATTTTTTATTTCGCGAATTTCGGGTTGGTCCCATAGTAAAAGTGGTTCATAATGATTAGCATACCCTTTATGAATAACCCCATTTAGGTATATGCAAAAGTTTATTTAGGTACTCGGTTAGTACTCACTAAGACATCGATGACAGTGGCGAGACAGTAAATTGACATACTCTCACAGACTCTCTCGCCACTGTACTCGTTACGTGAAATGAACCCATTAATACTAGTAGCGTTTCATTATTACACCTGCTTTACTACAGAAAACATTATTTCATCTGAATAAAATTACATTTTTATAAATCTTGGGTATGAGCCATATCAAATTTCATCGAAACCTATTAAGCCGTTTCAGTGTAAATGAAATAACAAGCATCGGTTTACACATTGTCCTATCATTTTTAATTTTGCGATCTGTATAAAATACATTTCAAAGCCAAACTTACTAGTCGGTTTGTCTGTACAATACACTGTAATCTCCCGACGGAACTATATTTTGCCTTACGTATGCGATCCCAGTGATAATCTAAGCGAGCGTTGTGTTCAAGTTGAAATTGAAGCTCTAATTACAGATTAAATGTGTGCGTGAGGCAATTGTCTATGACTCTAGGGAACGTGCGTGTAACCGCCATGTAACCGCTTATTAATTACTTTGTGCGTGATTGATAAGTAATAGATGTAGTATAGTAGTGTGTATGGAAGGGTTGCCAATTAATAATGCATTTAGGTACTTACAGGTGCTAGAGGCACTATCATAGTTATTAGGATATTACAGTTTGGAGGTAAGAAAGCTTTTTGCTATACCGTACAAAGTTATAAAGAAAGGGTGTGCTAAGCCGAAAGGGACTGATTATACTCATTATTATGGACAACGTTTGCTATGGAACCAACCCGGAATCGGAGCCATCAGCCATTCCATACATTTTGTCGAGAGTCATTGACATTTTTTTAAAGAATAGCTTATTTTTTCGCGATTTCATGGTTGGTATCATAGTAAAAGTTGCCAATTATGATGAGTACTATGACCTCTTTTCGGCTTTTTTGCTTTATACCCTTTCCTTGTAACCCTGTATTATCGTTTGCGTTCTTAAAAACTGACAACTCTAGTTCAGGGTCTTTATTGTGCAATGTACAACCATGGTAGCAATGGTCATCGCTAGCCATCCCGCTCGCACCAGCTTATTCACGTCATGCGAGCGAGTGGGACGACACATGATTATCGTCGCTACCATGCTTACACTATTAAGCCCCAGGTTCACCAGTCATTAAGCAATTCACGATGGAAACTTCATAGACTTTTCTTGCCTGGATTTTTGCCTTCGAAACTAAAATGTACTCATAGTAATTTTGTCCGAACGAAGGGTTTCTTTCGTGTTAGGCATTTCACGTGTGAAATTAGTACATAGCTTTTCTAGACATGTGTTAATTTTAAAATACCTCAAATTATTATTTTTCCTTTTAAACTAAACTAAGAAATTTATTTACAGCAAAAAAAAAAAGGTTTCCACGGCACATAGAATTAAAACCAACATATTCTCTCATCGGGATTATTCAAATAGAGTCGGGACGCAGGCGTCTGAATAGTTGGATAGTGAAATTCCTCCGGAGCTAGGCGTGTAGGGATAAATTTATGAAAGGGAGACTTGGTTACTCGTAGTTATTTGGAATTTAGATGGAGTTGGAATATACGACCCTCAGCGAATGTATTGAGGATTATCAGTGCTCATTTCCACTGGAAGTGGGAACTGTGAAAGCGTCTTTATTCTACCCTGTACAGATACACCGTTTTGTATCGTCGATAGATGGGTTTGAACTCTTTCTTTTTCTCTATGTTTTTGTAACGTACTGCGTTGATTAAATAACTTTATCTATTGAGTAAGTTTAGTTCACTGATTATTTTATTTCAAGACTTTTCTGACTATGTAGTCTATAGTCAGAATGGTAGGGTCCTTCTTTCTCCTCCACTTTGCTTTATCCTCGAGATTCTCTTCAGAAACCGTACACGAATACACCTTCTTATGTCTTTTTTACTGCTTTCATAAACAATAAATATTATGGGGACTGATAATTGCAATTGACAAATTCAATCGAGTTTTTATGGAACAGCTTAGTTTTTTGTGAATAAGTTTTTTAATATCACTTATCTCCAACCTATCTTAACCAAGGTTGAACTATCGACCTTTCATGAGGTCGCCTGATATCGGACCATCTACGAAAGTATAAAGTTTCGTGGTTCCATCTAGATCCCGAAAATTACACGAGACAAGCTAATTTGAATAGACTAGATATTCTGTGAAGTAAATGTCTTTCAATTTTGTAATCCTTGATCCCGTTAATAAAGCGATAATTTGAAAAGGAAATTGTTCTCCAAATAGTTATGAACTCGATTAAACGAATCGATGAATTAACCGGCGCCGGATTCATTAGGCCCCACAAAGGTCCGGTGATCCTACAACAGTTTATTAGGAGCTTCCACAAAGACCGTGAACGCTTTGTTTCGCCAGAATTTCAAATACTTCGTTAAAATATTTTAATAACAATTTAAATTGACTTTATCAATTCATAACTCAAGTTAACGTTGCGGTCTCGAACATTTTATCCGCCCTCTCTCTTCTGCGGTCGAAACTGTAACTGAAAAGTAATTCGGAGAATACTGAAAACGTTAAGCCGCAAAACAGCGTTTGAAAAGTTTCGTTTCATTCAAAAACCACGACGGAACATTTTCTGTAATATAATTCGTGATTTCGGGACCGACAAACAGTTTTGTTGGTTTCTGAATAGAGGTGCAGTGGATAGTTATGCCGGGTAGAGTTAAATAGCTCGACAATTCGGAAATAATATTTAATGTTATGAGCCAGAGCATTATATTTACATTTTTATATCTCTGGTAGTGCAAATCGATATACTATTACTTTTGGTAACTGTTTATGCAAATTGTCTGCTTGTTTGTTAAAAAAGCTACACAATTTTTGAGTGCAAGTTTTTTCCCCAATTTCGTTTAGAAATTAAAAAAAAAAGAAAATATGATAGAAATAAATGCTACCGAGTGAAAGACTGGCAAGTCTCTTGCCTGATAGTAAGCGTAACTTTTCCATGACAAAAAGTTCAGTGTCAGTCAGAATTTATTAACTCTACAGTTTAAAATCCTACGCTATCGACAAAATGCGCTCGTCACTAAGATTTAATTTATTTTTTTAAATTTATTTTTAAAATTTACTATTTCCATTCATTAATCGCTTGCTAGAGATAGAAATAAAACATATCCGACCAATCCGATTCCAGCGAAGACTGAACTAAAAATTCAATAAGTGTCCGTGTCCGCGTAACCTCAACCCTAGTTTTAACCGTTACCCGGCAGTTTTACAACGGGAATTCGTAGGATTAAATTAATATTCCATTTGGGATTTCGGTTACAAATTGAACAGTTGTATTTGTATCGGGTGAATGAGTCTGCGAGTAGAATTAACTATTATTGACTGCTGATCGTGACGATTTCACGCGTCACCTCGTGTGCGCATTTAGGACGTGAATCGATTATTATGAAATTGATAGCGCTCTCAAACCTTTCATTGAGATAATTTAACAGAGTTATTTAGGTTGAATTGAAATCTGAATCGATGTTTAAATGGTAGCTGATTTAACCACGGATCAACGTTACGGCACGCATAGACACGTAGACTGTGAAAGGGTTTAAAGAAAAATTAGACCCACCTACGCCTATGATACAAATACTCTTGGATTTTATACTCCACGCAAATATATGCACGTAAAGCAGTAGAAACTATATTTCAACGTAATATCTACAGTTCAGTAAGTCCGTATATGCAAACTGTTCTTTAATAAGGTAATTACGCTCCAAGCTTTAATCAGCAATTTGAATCCCGGTCCCGGGCCAAGTAGTTCTAAGCTATGAATTCCACATCAAAGTCAAACGGGAGAAACCTGGTAGCACAGTTGGCACACCGCCCGGTGCTCTTCATCATATATTTTGAGCACGATTAGAAAAAATGGTATCACAGAAGCTTTTTGCCTTGTATTCGATTTTAGAATTTATTTTAGAAGGATTTTAGGATTTTGTTTTTCTGAAAATACTGATTTTTTCGAACGGTTGCTCATACATGAATTCTGCTAAAGTTGTTGTGTGACCAGTTTTATTGATAAAGGGTTGTAATTATGTCGAATATTTTAGTCATTTAGGGTTGTCAAAGTGTCACCGACACGCTACCACACCACTGTGGCCTGTTCTAATATCGTCTGCTTCAAATAATTCAATAGGAATAATAACTGAGCTTGAAATATTGGAAACAAGACTAGAAATAGAAAAATAGGGACAAAATCACGCAATTTTTTCAGGGTTTTAGCAGTAAAAAAGCACAGAGAGCAGATGGCTGTAGTGGCACTACCACTACCAGTGTTGTGTTAGAGCAGTAGTTCAGTTGTTGGACTAACATAGTTTTAAGCGTTATTTTCCTTTTTGTTTATAACTTCTGGTGTGTACAATAAAGAGTTTATCTATGTATCTATCGGGGGTTAAAAATGATTATGATCAGATGGTTTTTTGACTTCTGTTTCTGTATTATTTACTTACTACAACTTACACTAGTATTATTGACCGAGCGGGCGAAGCGTTCATGCAACGACTGGTCAGATTTGCTTTTATTTGTCCGGATGTTTGTTTGTATGTTGGTACTCGCGTACAGGTCGGATTTCTCAACAAATCTCGACGAAACTTGGTATACAGGCTCAACAATTTCAAAGGTTTTTTTGTTGTCGGGATTTTTTATTTGGGGGAAAAATACTTCCCTCGAAAAGGAGGGAAATTTGCTGCAGCGCCATTTACCGACTGATCTTGATAAAATATGGCAGAAGTATATGGTGCAAGCAGTAAAATATTAAAGAAAAGCAAATATTAATTCAGGTCAACCTACGTTCCGGCCCTTTAATGCCAGGTAAGCTAACAGTCAAACACAAGGTAGTAAAAAGGCGTTCCAGGCTATTAATTCAACGTTATACCTAAAACTGGAGGATTCTGAAATCACAGTTGGCACTTTGCCAGAGCCGTTCATCATTTGCCAAGCGCCGATTAGAAAGTAAACGCCTCTGAGCAGGTAATGGTCACTGATGAAGAATAGAAAAATAATCCGTCTAAATATCATGGTTCAGTGGATTAAGGAAAAGTTCTAGTGTTATTAATGATAGCTCCTAACAAATGGGTGGCTAAGATCTAGATTTTAAGTCATATTTTACTTTCTTTTAAAACGTATACAATTTATAGACTAAGTCTCTTTTAAGGTCTTTTCATCTTAAACACTGATCAAAATTAGACACTGCGTAAAATACTTCGCTAACGTAAAATGTCAAGTCTGAACAAAAAGACAAAGAGTTTTAAGCAGTGTTTATGAGTAAGGCCCTTAATGGTGAATAACTACGACAATGAACTTTGCATTCGCTTGTTTAATCTTGAACTATTTGGTAAGGCTAAGTCCTTGTATCATGGCAAATTGTATCTTAATCTCATAACGTCAACGCGTGTCATGATGGCTAATCTAGATGCAAAATTATACGTGATCAAGTGATACATTGTCCTAGTAAGTAGTTAGTGTCGATGCTACGATAGAAAGATACAGTACAAATCGACTGCTGCTACGAAACGAACACTATCGAAACTGAAAATCACGTTTTATTTTCATTGCGTTATTTTATTTTATTATGTACTTTTGGAACAACAACTCCTAGAAAAAGAAAAAAAAGATATTTATAAAATTGGTGTTGTACATTTTAATTTCTTAATTTAGGTTAAACATTGACTTTAAATTAATCACCTGTAAAAAATGTCATTTGCAGTTTCAATAATGCTCGTAAGGGCAGTCAAAATGTGGTCCCAGCCTTAACAGAACAGTGAGTAAGTTGAAACATTCTATTTTTATTAAACACTCTCTTTCAACGATAGCTAAAAAATCTACTCAGGTTTTAGTACTCAAGAAACTCTTTCGAAAAAGTCTGGATAAATCTAAACTCGGCGATTGAACTCGACAACATTTTTCTAAAAACTATTGAAATATCATAATTGCTCTGATTAATTGCTCTAAAAATATTCTGACTAAGCTGATTTATTTTAAAACTTTCAATTGTACGCGACAGGCTCAGTGGGCTCGAAAAAGCCATCATAATTTGATCAGCTGATCTGTATAGGCTTGGCCGAGCAGAAACGAAAGATTGTAATTTTACAATCCATGAAAACGTCCATTTAAAACTCCTGACTACAACAAAAGATAAACTTTTTGAGGTGTTTTTGCGCGTCGACGACACTGTATCGCCTGAGTTGCAGGTGTTTATTCGTGGTGGTTATAGCTTACCATTAGGCGGACCTTTATTGTGCTATTTTAGTGCTGTTCTTGTAAAGAAACAAGTGCATTTATTATTTAAAACGAAGAAAAGTCTACGTGTTACTGCAGGTCATAAGATATCTCTATTTCAAATTTATCAGTCTAAAAAATATTAACACACACCCTTATACACACTTTCGCATTTATAATATTAGTAAAATAGTAGGGAAGTTTGTCGGTATTCTGAGTCAAAAATAAACTAAACCATAACCAACTCGAAGCAAATCTTAATCATGTGCACACATACTTACGAAATTCCAGTGTATTAAAAATTCTTCCCCATATTTCCCATCCTTCCCCAACATAAACGAGTCTATCATAGTGAGTGAACATGCCACCGTCTACGCAACTATCCATAACAGCCCATAACTGACATTTTTCTGACCCTCTATATATTTTGATTCTTTCTACATCACATTATTCATCTGGCAAATATGAATGCTCGCCATAACTCTTTAGCGGGACGCAGAGACGTAAGTTTGGACCTGCGCGGGTCATTTGTCATCGCACCTTCGTAAAGTTGGGCCCTAAGGTGCGTAATGGACGATTTGTTTCAGTATTGTTTTCGTAAATAGATTTACGTTGCAAGGGTAAAGGTTTTTTGCGATTTGTTTTACTGTCTGATGTTTTAGGGTTGGAATTTCGGAGCTTTTTTGGTCGATGACATAGTACACGTTTTTTGATTATTCATTGATCTATTTCACAAATAGGCTCTTTTTGTGGGTTACAATCGCACTGGTCAGCTTTATAAAATAGAAAATACTAAGTTCATTCCAACTTTATTTTAATATCCTAATCCTGTTACGAGTATGTGCTCATTATCATTTATAATGAGAAACAACGTTCGTACAAGGCTGCCACATAATTATCCACTTTATACTTGTCTACCTTTATTTAAGCCAACCCTAAGTACACTCAATTTTTTCAGCAGCCCTACCTGTACAAAACTTATCCTCATACAAAAGTCATCTATCATAAGCTCGCGTCAGCGTCGTCGCCAGAATTAAGGACAGACGTGACCGCTCGCGACGCCTCTAGAGATAATGACGTCATTAAGAGACGGGGGAAATAAGTAATGGTCGTTTTTACCCCGCACGGTATTCATGGGCTACCTCGGGATAGTGGCGGACGGAAATTGGGTTGTATTCAGGTGAGTTGCAATTTTGCAGGGTTAACTCTTTACAGTTCATTGCACTTGGTACGACCAGTTGTAACTGGGTACTTTGATGTTTGACCAGTAAAACTGCTAGTAGTAACGCTGGTAGTTTCCAGTTTTATTGGTTCTTTATCGCCTCAGTAGAACCATGAAAATATTTATTGAACTTCCAAACAATACAGTGCAAACAATACATTTTAAACGACGATGATGCAGCGTGATGTTTTCAAAAGTTAATTGGCATAAAGGACCTTTTAACTTAGGATGCCCTGAAAATCTCAGGGCGACAAAGCGCAATGCAGTGCCATGTGAGGTTTTAAACTGTTGACGTTCAACATTTGCGGCGGCTTACTAATCTGTTTGATTAAACGCAGCGCACCACCAGGCGGCTGAATTATTCGTCTTCTTCCTCAGTTGTTTTAAAAAACACGTCATACTACAGAGTGATGTTTGGGCCCAATTTACTCGAGTCGGGTTTATGGTGCAGTTGCTTCTTAAAAGGGACTTCAAACTCTTCCGGGGCTCAGTGTGAATAAATTATTTAGCTGAAAGATAAATGATTACTGACTGTACACTCTCGGCGAGACACTCCGAGGCTGTAGTCTGGGCAATTACGAATGCGCGTGCCACCATACATCTTAGTCTGGTGCGCGCCAGAATAATACGGTCTCTACGGGCGAAAGTGTACAGTCGGCATAACGTTTTAGCTACGCAGGATGAATTTCATTTGGCGTCTGTGCCAATTTGAGCTATAGGCTTGTTCATGAAATGAGGAAAGCAAGTACCACCCAGTTTGATGTACTCATAAAATACTTAGTGCGCGCGTGAGATAATTTAGTTTCAGGATAATTGTGTGCAAAAACTGCTAACTACTAAGCTTTCACTGTTTCTTAAATTTGTTTTAAGGTTGAATTATAAACTTTTTCGATATTATGACAATACAAGTGAATATTGTTTCCTTTTATAAAAACTCACAATTTCAGAGAAACTCGAAATTTTTTTATCCGGGATATTCTGTGATACGAAAATCAAGCCAGGAACATCTTGTTTATAAAACCGACGTGCTACCACTTATTACTACGGTACCGACGTCCTCTTCTTTCTTTAGTAGGTACCTACTAATTTAATTCCTTCATTCCCCTACAGTACCTATACCATACATATACATACTACCTCTATATGTAGGTATATCAACTTTTCAGATTTGGCAAGAGCCACCGCAGCATACAGTGACAAAACTGTGTTCATTTATCCCGGCTTAGTTTCCTAAGTTTTAGTCCGGTAATGTAGTCCAAGGTCTCTATATATCATGCTGGGACGTCGGACGTGTTCTCGCTGAAGTTTGGATTATTTCAGAGCAAGAAATTAGTATACGAGTTTCTACTTTATGTTCTAAATGGAGTGTTTATGAGATCTTGTGGTCTAGAGGGATTGAGCTTGAGGGATTACTTTACAAGCTTTTATATAAATTGCAATGTTTGTATGTATTTATGTTTGTAGGTTTGGGTTAAATATTGCTAAGCAACTTTGAACCACTTCCCGGTGTTTGATTGATCTAAAATTTGGTGTACTTATATGTAAAGGTACATCAAGATGTGCAACTGCGATGACAATGCAATAAAAGCTTGTTTAATAAAAACTGAAATAATTTTAATACTTTAATTTCATGGAATGAGTTTTGGGATTGAACGATTAATTTCTCTTATTCCTTTTTGAACAAATGGAACGCAGTATTCTTGGAATTAAACGACAAGACCGCGTCCGTAACACCATACTGCGTTCCATAACAGGCATCAGGGATGTAGGACGCACATCTGCCAAGCTCAAATGGGAGTGGGCGGGTCACACGAGCCGAATGCACCCGGACAGATGGGCAAAGGTCTCCACAGAGTGGGTGCCCCTGGACAGTCGACCCCCAGGTCGCCCCCCGACGCGATGGCGCGACGAACTCGGGCGGTTTGAGAAAGACTGGACGGCGCTAGCCCAAGACCGCAGTAACTGGAAAAAATTGGGGGAGACCTTTGCCCAGCAGTGGGACAGCATAGGTTAATTTAAAAAAAAAAACCTTTTTGTATTCAGACGTCTAGACAAATGTGACCAAAGCAATAATCCATAACTTGGTGGAAAATCCCCGCAAGCAACATCGCTCCGACTATCCATTTTTTGTACGCTCAGTCCAGCTATACTATGTAAAGAGCCTAATAGTTGAGCTGTGATCATTTTGACCAACATTTTTCGAACATAAACGACCAAATAGATCAACTCTATTTTTTGATAACGAAAGCTTATTATAATTAAATCAATTACAAGAGCTTCAGCGATGAATCACGTACATTGTGTTTAGGCTAGCAACGTTATAATTATAATGAGAGCTGAGCTGATGTAGGCTTTTCGTTAATTAGTAATTTCATTGTTGCTGACGTCATATGTTTACTTATTTTATTAATTGGATAGGCTTAGGTTTGTTAAAACTGTTATTGAACTGAAAATAATAATTAGCATTATGTTTTGTAATATAGCTGTAGGTAAATTATTACAGTACCTACGTAGTAAAACTAATCACGTTTAATAGCGTCTCCTTGTATTATAGATGTAGACTATCCTAAGCAGATTGAGTAGATCTCTATTGTATTAGTGCTAGATTTATCCAATACTAGCTGTTAATACTAGCGGTTTCACCCACGTGGCAGTTGAAGTAAAGATAATTTACTTTTCTGCATTCCTGACAACGTGTATGAAAAATTTTATGATGATCGGTGAAGGTGTTGTGGCGTGAAAGAGTAACAAACAAATAGTCTTACTTTTGCATAATTTTTTTAACGTGTTACACTCATATTACCTTATTCCTAAAATAAGATGATTACTGTGAACAAAGCTCATTATTACTTGAGATTTGATTATTTATTTATTAACCAGTAACCTTGTAGCGTTTTTTCAAAATTAAAATCTGCATGCAGTATATCGCAATCCATCGAAGCTCCATCAAACACAGCGCGAACAGACTGCGATAAATCATCCTTCAGAAAAGCCGGCGCGGGCGTGTCTTAAAATAATGTTGTCAAGATATAAGTAAGTTCAACAAAAGAGAGGTTACAAGACACGGCTGAAATGGATGGACCGAATTTTTCATTGACTTAGTCCAGGTTTTAGGGTTGTGTGCTCCATTTCAGACTTTGTGTGGCGTTAGTTTAAGACAGTAGCATGAAATAGAACGCGATTATAAATAGCGATAGTTTGTGAGAGAAAGAAAAGTGCATTATGAATGTTGTCTTTAATATTAGAACAAAGGTTTCTTAAATTCATGTGTTCACGTGTTACATCCTAGATCGAATCACATGTGAGCAAAGGCGAACATATTATGAAAAAAAATAGTGTTCAACTGGTCAGCATCAATATAAAGTAATCAAATTAGCGATCAATACAAATTGAAATGGTAGAATTAGAATACACATATGTTTGTATGATTGTCTGTATTTGTACATCATACATTTTATATTAAATTATCTTGTATGAGATTCGAACGGCAAAATTAGGCTACAAGATACAACGTTTTCGATCCGTTGCTCTTATATTGTAAAAGATACAAATTTTAATACAAAAATGAACCTACAAAACAACGAACGAACAAAGATTTATACAATGTTTTCTATCCGTTGTTTGATATCTAGTACCAGCTAAACAGCTAAATACCTAAGTTCTCCAAACACGTATGGGAGCATCCCAGCGGCAATTCTTATTCAAGAGAAGCTTTTAAGTCTTAGAATTACGAGCATCTGCTCACAGTTTTATCACTACCAGATGCAAGCCGCTACACGCCCCGACATCCCTTAAATATTCACTTTGCATACTTAGTACGATAGGTGTGCGAGTTTAAAAGTTTCAACGCTTTATTTTGCACTAGCTACTGCTTGCGATTTACTCGAGATTTTCCACTTTTTCTGCTGGAATAGTAAATTATTTTTATACCTATGTGCAAACTAAGTCAATATTGCAACAATAGTACAGTCAACAGTACAAAATAAATATGTTAAAGTAACTAAAAACAGAAACTAAGCACTGTACTGTAAAATTACTAGTTGCAATCTACGATCTTATATGGCTTTTTGAATTTATTGGGGAAATAGTATTTTATGCCGTTTTTTTATGTTTTACCTGCACAATACTGTACTACATTGCTATTTTTTTAGCCGTCGTGAAAAGTACAGGCTGAGTAAGGCATGACATAGAAACAGCTATTTTCGCTTATTTAATATGACTATCCGTGGTTTTATCGAAATTTTCTTACAAAGTCAGAAAGAAAACTTTACCTCATTACAAAATACATACGTCAAAACCAAAAATCGAGATCGGTATAACTATTTGTATTCAATCAAGATCTGAAAACGTAACAAACAGACGAGATAGTTTTTTCATATGTTTAAGTGTGATTATGAAACAGTCCTGCAATGCGGAGAACTATTTTAAGGTGACATTAGAATAGTGTAGGTGGAATGAATGAAGAGGTACATGGCTAGGTTTTATTTACCCGAGACTTTATTCCGCTGACAATACTACCAACATGTTTTGTCAGACCAAAAGTTTCTAGGAATTCAATTTGTAAAAAACTTGCCCCCATTATTTGGGTAAGCTTTTTGTTCGGTAAAAGATTTTGCCGAAATGTGATTGTTTTGATGGAAATCGGACGAACACCGATGCAAGTAAAACATTTTTATTTAACTATCAGTGTACAACCCGGTCACAATATCTGTGCACCTCGCTGGAATGCGTATAGCCTTATAATTATAGTCGCACTGTCGCACCGGGGAGTGCGCGGAGAGGTGACAGGGGAAGCGGGAGAGGCTCCCAGTGCGACTATATAAGGCTATACGCATTCCAGCGAGGTGCACAGATATTGTGACCGGGTTATATATTAATTATGTACTTAAATCAAATCTTGCAATATAATTTTGAACCATTTCCCGGTGTCAGAACATCGAGTTTGTAATCCAGCTCGATGTGACAGATTAAGCTCTTTGGTGTATCTGTGTATGACCTCTGTAAATTCGATGGCAATACGATAAAAGCTGGTTTGGTTTGGTTGGTTTGTTGATAAATTTTTATGTTTAAACAAGTTTAAGGTACATATACACAAAAGCATATAACAAAAAACGAAATAAATATGTAAGTAGGCACTGTTTTCATTTACTGATTTTCCAAACTTGAAGTGTATTCTGCAGCCGGATTCAGCTATCCGAACAATGAATGTATTCGACGATTACCTTCGAAAAGTCTTTCGCATTCGGATTCCTATAACTCAAATCTCGGAAAGATTTGACATATTCTTTACATTCGACGTTCGGATAGCTGAATCCGCCTGCAGAAAAAAATAAAATTTATTGTTAATTTATCGTTTTTTAACCGACTTCAAAAAAGGAGGTTATCAATTCGACTGTATGTTTTTTTTAAATATTTGTTACCTCATAAGTTTTGACTGTCCCATTTCCCATTCCCAGGTCCCATTTCAATTTAGTCCAGTTCTGATAATAGTATCCATGAGAAAACCATATAAGTCTTAAATTTGCATTTAGTACGTGCGCGACAAATAGATGAATACTCAATACTCAATACTCAATACTTTATTGCAAAACATTATGGTTTTGTATGTAGGTCATAAATAACATATATGTTTAAAAGTCACACATAATGACCCTGATAGGGTATAAGCAATGTTGTGCGGAGCGGGTTCATTTCATAATAGCTTCGTCAGAAAAAAAATCCTCTAGTTCATAATAAGATTTGTTTAATAGAATTTCCTTTAGAGTTTTTACGAATTTAGAATTGTCTTCTATGTCTTTCAATTTTGTGGGAAGTTTATTATATATTTTAACGGCCATAGGGTTAGGGCCCGAGCTGTGCATAGCTAGCCTAGAGGTAGGTAGAATTAGTTTGTGTTTATAGTCAGGTCTTATTAGATAGGTACGCTTGTCAGTCAGTTTTATGAAAAATTGTGGGTATTTTCTTACGAACTTACATGTTTCTAAAATGTACAGAGATATAATTGTCAGGATAACTCAATAGTCGGTCTTTTGAAGTCGGTTTTTGTTTTTTGTTTTGTAAAAATAATTATTTGCTTGTAGTTTGTGAGGTCACAAACTACAAGCAAAAAACGATAACGCTTAAAAACTACGTTGGTAGTTGTTGGTTTCTTTTAGGCAAGCGTGCTCCACCGTATATCGTATCGTATCATTGCATACCATCAGGCGAGATGGCGGTCAAACGTAAGCTAATCTTAGAATTATTGAAAAAAACTACTTAGTGCGACAACTTGCGACCTTACATAAGAACAATCTTTCCCAGACATCTGTTTGCTTGCTTTCGTCTACTTGTCCAGTAATTTACTCTCTGCATTGCTCTGAAAAAGAGTTGTCAAATAGATCACGTTCTCACTTCCAAATAAGAATTAAAATGCAGGAGGTGTTCTCTCGTAAGTTAATCATTGTGGCGGTTAAAATTCCATTACTCGGAAAAGTTTCCAAACCGAATTTTTAATAAGAAACTTGCAAAAGAAAGTTTCGCTGCAGTTCACGCTGTTCATTTTACTTCCAATTTCGTGCTTTATGAAAGAGTCTTTTAAAGCTATTAAAAATGTTTTAAAAAACGAGTAGGCATTTTTATAATCAGAACTGATGAAATTTCGTGGTTATGACTTGTCGCTTTTACATTGTTATGCGGAATTTTAAGGAGCTTATAATTATTTTAACTTAGTCGCCTGCCGTTTGAGTTCTTTACCCGCGAATAGTTACTTAAACTCTCTTTTTGATGCAATATTTTGTTTATGTTTATTTAATTTTATGTTGATGTATTTTTTTGTAGTTATTACATGCAAAACACTTATTTTATTATCACTATCGTATTATTCCACCTACGAGTTGTAATTACATTTGTTTCCAGTCTTCTCAGTAATCGAGAAGAGATGGTAATTTTATAACTATTTTAATGACATATACGTTAATGTAATCCTTTAAAACGAATTTAATATAAATAAAGATAAAACTGCAGGGCGCAGCTTAATAAATAAATACAATACAAATTAAAAACCTTCCAAGTGCGAGTCGGACTCGCAAACGAAGGGTTCCGTATCATTATCTATAAACACGATTTTTTGTATTCAGCTCTTTTAAATAATTATTTATTCTATTTTTTAGTGTTTATTGTTATAGCGGTAACAGAAATACATTATCTGTGAAAATTTCAACTGTTTAACTATCACGGTTCATTAGATATAGCCTGGTGACAGACGGACGGACGGACAGCAGAGTCTTAGTAATTGGGTCCCGTTTTACCCGTTGGGTATGGAACCCTAAAAAACAACGTCATCCAAAAGTATCTTTTATCGCACAACGCCTCTATTATCATGAGAGTACCTAGATATTCATATTGTGATGATACTGTAATCTGGTCGTTCGAATCACGTGACGCGTTAAATCCCTAATTACTAGTGCCAGTTAAATTTCGGCACAACTTCGAATATACGGCACTTAACCCAAATAATCTCCGCGAACGCTCCAAGAACCAACCTTTTGGGAGCGAATTCAGGAAAGGGGCATAGGGGCCACAAAATGCCTTCTTACTCACCTGGAAAACGAGCTTATTTAATTACTGTTTATAATATTATATAATAACTAGCTGACCCGGCAGACTTCGTACTGCCATACAGTACTTCTCTATGGTACTGCCTAATTAAATATAAACACTGCACAAAACACTATTTACAATTTTATACATAATATATTACAATTATAGGTACGAATTTGTTTCATGTATCAGTTGACAAAAGCAAACTCATCCATGAAAAAAAAAACACTGACATTGACAGTTTGTTGTTGTTTCAACTTTTTTTTAATTTGATATGACTTGGAGTCAAATCCTTCGAAATTTTAAAATTCCTTGGTTTTGATAGATATGATTGAATTTGAACTTTGGACAGAGGTTATAAAGTGCAAATTGACTCTTGGACGTTAGGAACATACCTACATTGCTTAAACAACAGTGAGTGCTTGCAATTCAATATGAACTTTATACAATAGCAATAAAGCTCGTTTTAGTTAGAAAACGTTTGTATGGGAAAAAGAAAAGGGCTGTTTTTAGGGTTTTTCAATATTTCTGAGAGATTTTCTTAATATTTTTTTCCGTAAGAACCTTCTCCTAATAATAACAAATACAACAAAAAAAGAATTAGTGAAATCGGTCCAGCCATTCAAGCGTGATGCCGTGACCAAGGAAAACGGGTTTCATTTTTATATATATAGTATGGTGTTCTGAAAAACAATAAAACAAAAAAAATAAAATAGGATGTTTTTATAAAGTTTCACGTGGGAATCATTAATTTCCTAAAATATTTGTAAAAGCAAGCTACTCGCTTTTGGTAATCAAACTTACTAAATTTGTTTTTGAGCGAGTTGAGTAGAGCCTATGAAAACTTATTTTGGAGAGATAGGGCTGGGTCGGTCTCATTGTAATGACTCTTACGAAGGCAGTTATCGTTAGTATTTCGTCGATTAATGATATGGTCTGTGCTTAATCAATGATCTCTTACTCACTTACTCATCTGGCGCTGCGACTTAAAATAGGTATGGGCTTCAAACATTGAGAACGCTCATTGATCTGGAATTGGTCCAATTCAACCAAGTCGACCAGCCGATTGTCGAAATAATTTTTATCTTACCCCTTTCATCCCTCAACACGGCATCCTGACTACGCCCATAAAACCGATTGTTAGTGATCCCATTATTTGGTCGGCAGTTAAGGAACTTAACTTGGAACTGCTATTTGGATGAAGTTCTGCTATTTGCGTGTGTGCGGCTGCTTTTGTTGGGCTGTTAAGTAAACAAATAAACTTCTGGGAAGCAGTGTCGAAGTTGAAATACAAGAAACTTGAAGGTGCATTCCTTAGCATGTGGTTTGCTGTATCTCAGCAAACCAACTCAACTCAACTCAACTTTACATCCTTGCTTTAGCTCACTTTGATGCATATTAAGTTTACGTTCATGCAAATTTCCACGGAAATTTAACTATGCGAAATTGCAAATATTATATTTAAAGATTCTTCATTGAAAGTGGTTGAGTTAAGGAAGATAATAAAATATCAAAAAAGGTGAGAATATTGCCTATTTGTCTTATTAGCTAGTGGATATTTAAGTATTCACTAAAACGTACCAAAAATTGTTGTAACAATGCCGTGTTCAAAAATATAAATTAAATTTTAAAGTTCTGTAGGTATGCATTTAGGTTTGAAAATAATGCTTGTTTAAGTAACTTTAAAAAAAAATCGTAAAACAATTTATAATTTAATAACAACACTATTCTGCACAAATATGTAATAAAAAAGTATCGATATATTTACTCGCATATGCAAGTTGGCAGCTTTTCTCTAGCAAAATGTTTTCCCAACACCAGTTCTCCTTCAAGTCTTTTGTTTTAAGAATAGCATCACCACTCAAGTCTTATTTTCGCTTTTTTACTGCCCGCCTTAAAGTTAAACATTTAACAGTGAGCAAAAGTGAATAGAATACGTTAGGAATCCCCTTTACACCAGCAGCTTACAGAGCTAGATTGGTTTTATGCTGGCGTTTTATTGCATTTGCCAAGACATTTTCAACTTTTTTTTTTTTTCATAAAACAAAAGCAGGAAATTTTAAATGGGATATATTAAAAAATCTTGTCTAAATAAGTAAAAACCAGCTTCTTGCGTGGTTCTAAAAATAGGAATGCATATCGAAATAGAGAAGCATCGCTATTGAAATCTTTCTTAATCAAACAAGATATCCTACCTCTATACTTGCCAGCTCATTTTATTCATACATTAATTTATACTACCAGCTGTATGTACTACAATGAGCACTTACGAGCACGGACCTCTCCGACGCTGCTATGAAAAATCGCCAGACAAGCTAAAATAAAACTAATCAAAGCCATAACGTTGTAAAAACGAAAAGTACATACATAAAAGGCAGCAAGAGTTTAAGTGTATGTCCTTTTTTGCGACCAAAATAACTTTATTTCAGTGCTTTATTTCAGGTGAACGAAACGTCTTCAGTGACCTTTAGACCGTTTTAAATAAAGACACTGGCGTGAGCACGCCAAGAATGCTTTGCCAGTAAATCACTTGTTTGTTTTTCCGTTGGCCGTGTACGGGTACATTTGTTAAGCTTTTTATAAAGATACAGTGCATTGTTATTTGTTCTGGAATAGTTTACAAAATGCTGGTGTTTATTTGCTCGAACGTGACGTTGGTAATCAGCGTGGAAATGCTAATATCTTGCTGGTTATTATATACGCTGCTACATGATGTCTTTTACTTAGTGAACACTTGGATTATTTATATTGAAATAAATTATACATCTTAGATTGTCTTTACATCCATCGATCAATAGATAAATTTAATTAAACTGCTTTTTTAAAATTAGGTTTGGATTTCATGTCCCGATGTTGTCAGTGAATTAGAACAATCGTCTACGAGTAACAAAACGTGTATGTATATAAAATATTGTCTACCTAGGAGTAAACCAGTATTCATAGGTTAGGTAGGGATTCGTTCTGATGCTCGAATAAATACACATATACATCCAAATAATTATACAATTATACGTATATTAATTCAAGTCAAATTAATACACAATAGCAGTTATGAACACAATGATGTCTTAACATCAGACACTCACGGCTAACGTGCACTCATTTAATGTAAAACAAACTCAACTCTATACTGGAGATAAACAACGCATAATTACTACGTTTATGCATAAAGCATAATAATTAACTTGCATAACGTAAGAACGTCCGTACCCCACTTAAGTATGTAGCCATTGAAGTGCCCTGCCGCTGTAAGTTGTAAAAATATTTAGCTTTTGTTGAACAAGCTTCCTGTTTTACTTACTGTGACAAGGTGCTTTAATATGAATATTATTCTCTTGAATTCTGCCCTGGGGGCTATAATAACTGTTTGTTATTATTGTGATCGTACACATATTTTATTGTTACACACTGTCTGCGTATGTTTAATTAGAATTTGCTGCTTTAATATTTCGACTGTGAAAGGAGTTAGTAAGTAATTGGGTCCGAAATCTCAAAGTTTTCCATTGCCGTTGAAATGAATTAGGGAATATTATTATCTGCTTCTAGTTTTCCATTTTAAATATGTTACGGAAAGTGGAGTTGTAACTAACTTTTACCGGGTTGTTATTTCATTTAAATTCTACGGAGTTTGCAAAGAAAAATTACACGTAAATTTTACATATAACATACACTTTGTTGAGTGTCGTTGAGTGTGTGGCATTCTTCCATGGATCAGATGATTTTTTTTTGCGCAAATTCCGGGTAGTACCATAGTAAAACTGGTTCATCATGAGCCTTTTTCGGCTTATATCCTTTCCTTATAACCCTGTATTAAAAAGACAAAGTGGAAGAGTAACAAAAAGTCCACAAAGGTATGAAAACACGCCGCCAGATTGCACAATCATCTGCTTCCTCTTCATTCAATGACGAAAACAATTTACCCACATTCGTCTTACTCTCTTTCCACAATACGTGATGCCAAAACAATGCAATCTCATAGAAATAACAACAAAATACGAGCACCGGCGTGAAATATATGGGTCGCGCGCTTTGATGCTCTACGAAGATGTGCCATGTTCTTAGTAAATGCCATTTTCTCGTAGTTTTCGAGCGGGTCATACCAAAATTTGTTTAAGGTTTGTTTGTTCCATATTAACATGTTGGAATGTTTACATGATTTCGGTTTAATATTCACGATACACCTAAAACCTGTAAAATGTAAAATACGAAACCAGATCTCTCGCTCTTTCAATGTCTGACGTTTTACAACTAAGCTATTAAACCAATGTCGGCGATATCGGACTTGAAAATATTGTAAATGTCTTAAAAATATTATTTACCCCGAATAAAAGTTAGCAGTCCAAAAACTGAAATGCAGCAGGATGTTTCGTTTAATTTAAAGTGCTTACCATAAAAATACATTTACAAATTGTCATCTGTTTAAGGTTAGTGACTAATCTACCTCAATTACCACATCATTGGCCCGAGCACAAACGTCCACAAGTTGCCGACAGATAAAGCTATCTTTGCGACCCACTTCCTACGTTGATATGGCATCCCTGGATCTCAAATTACGGGTCTCCATGTGTAAATAGTAGCAAGCCTTCGCTTCTAAAGATAACATAGCAGTTCTAGTATGTTCTTAACGAACAAAAATAAGCGTTTAGTAAACTAGTTAGACAAAGACGCAAACATGATTTTTCTAGATCTCATTGCGAAACTGGCCAAAAAAGTTTAAATATGTTATTTGCCAGCAAATATGCCGGCATTATGTGACGCAAACCTGGTGTTATGCAAAAGAGATAGCTAGACATACATTTCTTAGAAGTAAAAGAGACAAACTATGAAGTCATTAGTTTTCTGTTACTCCCATGTCCAGTTGCCTATTTATAATCATTATTATCATCGTCCATTTTCCACCCCTTGCTGAGTTTAAGGTCCCATATTTAACGCACGATCTTTCCAGTCCTGTGTCTCTTCCATTGCTTTCTTGTCACCTTTACTATGTCATCCGACCAGACTGAAGATCTGCTTAGCGCTAGCTGTATTTTTATTAATCATTCAGCATTAAATAACGATGCTATTGTCAGTGGAACAATTGGTAACAAGTGATCATTGGCTATTGTTTTTAACACGCTTTTATTAGCTTCACCTGTATGTTTGTATGTTTGTATGTTTGTATGTTTGTATGTTTGTTTGTATGTAACCGACTCCTTTGAGCGCGTTTTTGACCCACTTTAAACGGTCAGATTTCTTTCAAACTTTGTAGATATATCGAGGACCGATGACAATACACTAAACAAATCGTGTTTTTTAGTTTTTTTAACTATTAATTTGTTTAACACGCTTTTTCTATAAAGTTTCTTTAACTTTTAATACCGTTTAACTTACAAATGGTAATTTCGTCATTCGTGTCAGAGAACAGAGTGGCGCAGTGGAAGCGTGCTGGGCTCATAACCCAGAGGTCCCTGGATCGAAACCACGCGGCTACAAATCTTTTTGCTCAATATTTTTTGTTACGCATCAATTTTATTTTTAATTTGCTTGAGCAGACGGCCAAAATCGGATAACACCAACACATTTGTACATATTAATAATGGTTAATAGTTAGCAAATCGAACTAAAAAGCGAAAAATAAATAATAGTTAAAAAAAACTAAAAAAACACGCTTTTTATAAAAAACCGAACTAAAAAAATAGAAAATAAAATTTTATAAATTTAAATTAAGAATAGGGTTGAAAATTTCAATAAATATAAATTAATAATAGTGTAAATAAATAAATATATGTATTATATTTTTAAAAAAGCGTGGGGTGCTTTCTAAGATATTATCAAAATGCTAATCACTCTACTCATGTCTGTCAATACAAAATGTATCTACAAAATATATAATATCTATTGACCCATGCACCCCACGCTTTTTAAAAATAAAATACATATATTTATTTATTTACACTATTATTAATTTATATTTATTGAAATTTTCAACCCTATTCTTAATTTAAATTTATAAAATTTTATTTTCTATTTTTTTAGTTCGGTTTTTTATAAAAAGCGTGTTTTTTTAGTTTTTTTTAACTATTATTTATTACTATGGAAAGTAACTTGGTTTTGACACATTTTGTTGTCATTAACACGGGAAAATTAAGTCGTTTGCTACGACTAGTTTCGATCTCATTCGGTGATCTTCATCAGGAGGTTAAAAGCGTGACGTGCTCGCGGTTGCGTCTCCCCTGCAGCTATTATTTTTTCTTCGACGTACTACTTTTATTTTCACCAAACGCGTTTAAAAGCTCTCCATTAATATTTTTAAACCCCGTACTCAAATGTTGGGCAAGTGCATTCGCGCCAAGCCTTTTGTGAATATTACGTACATGCGTTCGTATTCATTACGGGCGAAGTGGGGCTTCACGTGATCACCGCGTCGCTTGCATCATTTATACGGCGAGCATTCTGACGTCACTCGATACTTTAGTAGTCTGTTCGCAACATGATTTTTTGCTTGTATTATTTTGATGTACGAGTACGTATAGACTAAGCTGGCAACAGTATATGCGAGTATTCAATAGAAAAATTTACGCCTTTTACGCCAGTCGGGGGCGCCCTTTGTGAACGTAAATGGCATTCATCCAATACTTGCTACGTAATTTACGTCAGAGTTTATGCTAGTCATACTTTTCTTTTTTAATCTGGCACGTAAACGGTTTTTTTTCGAAATGAAAAATATTTATTGTTAAGAATACAGTGAGATTTATTAGGTATTTATTCGCTTAGGACCTTAATTTAATATCATTGATAGAGTTTTTAGTTGTAAATGCAACTCGAGTTTTTTTATCGAAGCATAGAACATCCACGAGGTTGTTGTTGTATTTTACCAGCTTAAGAACTCAGGTTTATTGAAAAGGACTGCAAAAAAACAAGTACTGTTAAAGTACTTCCTAGTAAATTCACTCAGTTTTTTTTTAGTACCTCATCGAGAAACTCTTGCCTGTTCAATGAATTTGCAGAACAACTCAAGAACTCGTACTTCTATTCTATAATTATTTTTATTAATAGCCTGAAACTATATTTTTATAAGTTAATTTTGAAAATATTTAAAAAACGAGTTTATTACACACGGAGTTACACACGTATACCAAATTACAAGCTTAATCGGACATCGGAAAGTGGTTCAAAATTGAGTTGCAAGATTCCACTCGAACAAACGTAGTTACCTATAATACATACCTTTTAAGTTAAATAAAAGCTTTTAAAAAGGATACCAATGTGCAGAGACCTCGAATTAGATAATAGTTATAACGTAATACACACCGTTAGGCCAAGAATCCGTCGGAACATCCAAAAGTATTATACTTTCTACCAGTTGTTGAGGTGGTTCAAGTGCTCATAATCGATCACCGATGGTAAGCAACGAAAGATACAGTCAGCCTTCAGCCCCGACCACGAGTGACATTTACAGTTAAACGCTACCGTGGGCCGGATGTCACGATTCTAGCCCCAGTCGTTTGTCCCATGGGCCGGATGACATGATTCTAGCCCAGTTGTTTCTCCCATAACAACAACTCCCAAGTCATATTACAGACGCCTTAAGGCGGTCTAAAATCTCTGACACCAGGACTAGCCACAGCATATACGAACTTACATGTGCTTGTTTGCCAATTTCCTGAAAAATAGCATAGAAAATCAAAATTAATATAATACAAAAAAATAACATAATTTTAAACAGAAAATGACAGTCGTTTGTTTTTATTTGTTTATTATTAAATACCTGCCGCACTTATAGCAACGCCAAGGCGTGCGACAAGTCAAAAATAGCAACAATAATAATTAAAAAAAAATACTAAATCATGTCTCATGTAAAAAACATGTCTGAAAATATACACAAAATAACTCGACCTAGCTACATATAGCTTCAGTTTCATCTGAGCCCCAGCCTACGGCCAGAAATAAATTCCAAAGAAAACCACAGAATAAAATGCGCACAACCAAACATCGCAGCGCTGTTTTCAGAATAGATTCTCACAGTCGAGACTCGATTCAACGAAATGGACGGCAGATATTCGCGGCCATCGTCGCTAATTGCTCGCAGTTCAGTATGCGGGGGCACGTGGAAACGACATATTAAAAGTAGGTACGAGCTTCAGCTAGCTTGGTACTGTATACTACATTTTATGGTTTTACATACTTTTGCGGTGTGAGCAAAGCAAACGAAACGGTGTAAACTCAAATTTAAATTTAATTTTTTGCTTGATGTTCCGTTAAACTTCGTGGCATTTAAATATTTTCTTAATTGTTTAACTACCTTAGTATTGAAGCGAACAAACAAATAAAACCATCAAATCAGTCGAGATTTTATCGAGACTAACGCATGTCAAGTTATTTAGTTATTTACACTTTTTATTGAAAGTAATTCGAATCGTGGCATGACTGACAAAGCAATGTCTACGCCGTAGCCACTGGTTAGTGTAGCAAATGGCTACAGTGCAGACAGTGCAGAGTCTACGCCGTACCCATTATTTAGCTACAGTTACGCTTCTAGGTCACAGCTACGATAAAAGTGACAATTAGTTTTAATATTACTTGTGGTGGTAATATGGTATGTAATTTATTGCATTTTCTACCTAAATTCAGATCCAAAGCCTATATACATACATCATGATTCTTTTTTACATCGGACTTGGCGTCTTTAAATTTATTTCTTATTTCAGTTTTCTTCTTGTGTTTTTGGCTAATTGACCTAATTTAAACACAAACACTACAAAAAACTAATTCAAAATAATGTTCAACACAGTTTTAATTTCTATCAAAAATTCACCTTCATGTTTTACGAAAAATAGAACCCCAAAACTTATTTTATACAATTACTTTTCGGTCCTTAGTAGTCATTAAAAAGTCTTCCTTGATTAAAGAAAACTTCTAAACAACATTAATTAATGGTTGTATTAGGAAAATCGCCCTAAAGTCAGTGTTGGATTACCATCCCCCTCTATTCCGAATGAAAAAATTCTCCCAAAGATTTACAGAGGACACTTAAACTTGACACCTCAGTAATAAAATTCAACGCTATTTTCTTTAGAAATAAATTAAATTTTTCGCAACCATTTTGAGATAACAGGCACAAAAATTCGTAAAATGTCGAATGGCGACTTACCTGTATAGTATAGGTAGTCGTGAAATGGATTTTTCATTCTGCTTTCGGTCGTTTCGAGGGTTGGAGTGCTTTTGCGATGACCGATTGAACACGGCCGTCATTTCGTCACGGACGCCTATCGATTGATAGCAAGAAGTGTGTGTAACGTTACAGTCATGTGTAACGTTACAGTCACTATTCCACTTACAACTCCTCTGTTCATATTAATCACATAAAAATGCTTTTCAAATCAAATACAGATCTACTTTATCAGCTCTTCCTGGGAAAATTTGAAGCTATTCTATGACCCAGGTTGCTGTCAATACATACTATCAAGTATTCTATGACCCAGGATGCTCTGTTAATAATAACTATGTCATATTTTGTAGTGCAAGGTGCTGTTATGACAGAGAAAGAGAGCATCCATTTAATAACGTTTTTCGTTTATCATGAAACACCTATCTAAAAGATAGCTGCTAACATCATCTCAGCATAAATCACAGCGCAAAGATTTATATTCTGAGCTCGTACGCCTTTGAAATGCCTTTCGAAGGTACAGCAGTCTATATCTAATTTGACTTCAATGGCAGTTTGTAATGAAGTACTTACTTATAGCAGAACATATTGAGCTCCAGTTTACTAGACATTTAGTCGAGTGCCTTAGTAGTGCTTAAGACAATTTATATGACTAGTTAGGTACATGCTATATACATAGGTATTGTTAGGTTATGGTACATATTGAATTATATTCATTATATTTTATATTATACTAGCTGACCGCCGGCGGTTTCATCCGCTGTTTTTTTTTTTACTTTTAAACCTTCCCGTAGTAGAGCAAACAAAACAAAACAAAAAACAAACAACAAAGATCGGACCAATTTCTGAACACACCTATAAATATTTGACAACCTAGTGACACTATTTTTTATTTCTAAATAGACAAAAGAGTTCGGACATCCCGAGTTAACCGTAGGTAGGAACAGTTTGTATTGAAAAATAAAATTGTCGATTTTAGTATTTTTCTTTACTTATTATTCATGTTTCTCACCGTTTAAACCTTCCCTGAACTTTTACAAATATATCAAGATCAAAATTAGCGAAATCGGTCCAGCCGTTCCAGAGTTTTAGCGAGACTAACGAACAGCGATTCATTTTTATATATAAGAAGATATATAATTATATATATATATTTTTATCTAACCTATGCTTGCCCACTGCTGGGCAAAGGTCTCCCCCAATTTTTTCCAGTTCTGGTGGTCTTGGGCCAGCACCGTCCAGTCATTTTCAAAACCGCCCGAGTTCGTCACGCCATCGCGTCGGGGGGCGACCTGGGGGTCGACTGTCCGGGGGCACCCACTATTATTATATTATTTATTGTTATTACGTAGGGACTGTGTAGTTACAGTGTATTATGGAAATTATAGGCAAGCATGAGCCTCAGGAATAACATTTGAAACTTGGATACAGATAGCTAATGGTAATGAATATCAAAATCAATGGAGCTGAAAATACACGTGTATTAAATGTCCAAACCTGAGCCACTTTTACAACGAGTCTTACCAGTAAACCGTGATAAAATCTGTTGTTTTATTGAAAGATTCTGTAACACTCAATGTATGGGACAGTTTTATAGTCACGATTTTAGGATTGGTTCCATGGTGAAAGTTATTTAGAATTATACGTTCTTACAATATACTTATTTTAGCTTAGTAAACTAAACATTTGTACCCCTGTGTAACTATTTCGAAACGCTAGGCATTGCTGCAAAAAGCCACCGTATAAAAGTCAGTAATTCTGGTCTTCGAGCCTAAAAAATGGCAGTACGAACCTATTCAATAACAGTTAGGCAAACTTTATTCAGGTATAGCAATATACGGTAAGTCAGGCTCAACTATTTTCCCGAGGCAAGTCATAATTCCTCTAGCCTTTAATTGCACAGGTGAAGGTCCGAACGACCCGAGTGGCTGGACGCAGGCTTGCCCGCAATTCATTTTATTACGAGGCCCGATAAGTGTGCCGAAACGTGACCCGACTGGCTGATAACGCACCTTACGTAGGGTTACCATGTTACCGTGAAAATTTGAACTGACGCGACGTGGCTGAGTCTGGCTGCAGGTGACGTCGGTCGCTCGTTTTTGAGTAAAAATGAGCGTAGCTTTTGCGATAAGTTTTCTACACGTAGCTTGCATTTTAACTTTTTAATCACCAACGCAAGAACGACAGAGTGTTGTAAGTTTGACGTGTGTCTTTTTTTATTTTGAACAGATTTTGACTTTGTTTAAAAGGTGAATTAGTAGGGAGCTATGTTCGATGAAAATCAGTTCAGCCGTTTGAACGTTGGGGTTTGTTAATTTTTTAAATTTAATTTTATATCCAGTTTCTGTCACGCAAAATGATGAACTAAGAATAAGAACCAGACACATTAACTTTTGGAATATAAACCTATTTGTACAATATAATTACACTTACCTACTTACATTGTGTATGATGTACTGATACAATTGAAAAGAGTCAATCATCTTTTTTTATTCAATGACAGGCTTGCGTTTGACCACCATCTTGCCTGATGGGCAATAATGCGGTCTACGACGGAGCACACTTTCCTAGAAGATACCGATTTATCAGCCATTTATTGTATTTTCATTCAATTGATCATGGTTACCCTCCTCTAGATGTATGACGCCTTGACTATTCACGAGTGAAGCCGAGCTGATCATGTACATCTCGAGATGTGCGAATAAAGCGGTGTATACCGTACGTGCGGAGTTTGTGCAATGACGCCAAAAAATTCTATGTCGACGATACAGTCATGATTGTGTATTTTCGCAAGATATGATGGCGAGCTTCTTTCCAATATGAATTATTTATTCTGCATGTAGGAGTTTGAGCGATATCTTCTTCATAAATACTTTATTTTTCTGTAAGTTTGATGATAGTGACTGGCGTTACTACGAAACAGTGTTCAAATTGTTTAGATCGAAATATATCGATCGATATTTCTGAATCTGAATCTGAATCGAGATATTACGAGTATAATCCGAAATTCAGTGTTTTGCAAGCTTTTTGTGCTTGCTTGCGATGAGTTGTATTGTTATTTTTTAAAGATACTCGTATATAGAGATTGTAAAAATAATGATGGTTTATCTAGCCCTTTGATATTTTGTTACGTGTGGCATATTTCCCCAAAACAATCGAAATCATTCACGAATTTATTGTGAAAAGTAGTTTAAATGTTAATACTTTTGGATTTCCACTGTAGGCAATCAAAACATTGTAACGATGATAATTTTTTATTCGTTCTGTTAATTTTATATTTCTCGATCCACTTAGCTATTTATGTTAACGTCGATACACTAACTCAAATCGATAAAAACGATACATTTTCTAAAGCAAAGTAATTTTTGAAAGGCGGTATCGAGTTTCCAAGATTGCAGTGTGATCTTCCAAGTCTGGAAGAGGGTTCTGATTTACTACCCCTCCGGGACTGGCTCCGGGTAAGAACAGCCCAAGATAAGTAATAACTCCCGTATCATATTTTTATAACACTTTTTTGTATTAGTGTTTTAAGTAAAAACGGAGATTTATATGTAGGGCCGCTATTACTTTTTGTTGGGTAAACTTTTTGCGGGAAAATGAAGATGGTAAACTGGCAACATTTATGGGTAGTACGAGTGGGGGATGTAGATTGTTGGTGTTATGGTTTGTTTATGTTGTTGTCCCAGTTTTGTTGGCACGAATGTAACAAATAAAATGTAATGGGCGAGGAAACTCACATGATTATGCTGCAGAAACTTCGTCGATCAACTTGATTAACATTTGAAAATAACAAAAGTTTTTTTATACATTGAAAATGCGAAAGTTGCTAAACCGACCTTAATCAAATTTCGGAAGGAAATAGTGTGGATCATAAAAGCAGTCAAACCATAAATACTCCTTATAATTTGATGAAAGTGCGACCAATAGCGAGTAGATAATACTGCAAGACACAGACAGATATTAAGCATAAAAAAAATAGCAAAAGAATTACAATCCCAATCATAAACAACTTCCCGACTTTTAGAATTACTTCTTATAATTGGATTCCGGGTAGTTTTGAAAGTATAAAAGGATGTGCAATATAAACCTTCATCCCTTTTATAATATTGTGCGGGTAGAGAAGGCCCCTGGGAAATGGATGAATTAAACGCGCGTCCGCCCGCAAGTCCGTAAAGCGCGGACTTTATGTTGTGGCTGCCAATATAGCGTATGATGATATGAATAATATATTGTGTGATCATCGAAATATGTTTAGTATTACAGTAATATTACCAAGTACTATTTGGTGTCTAATAAACAGTGAGTAGTGAGGTGTTAGTATTGTACGGCTGTTCGTACACGAGGTAGCCACACTCGTTATATAATATTTTTGTCAATGCCTTCGTATACAAAGCTTCTTTCAAGCGTACTGTTACTGTAGGAGTTACAAAGTTAGTCGTCAAGTATCGATAATTTAGTAGTCCCAGTGTATAAGCGGCTTATCAGTTATCACTAAAATTGTTCATAATTATGACAAGACGTAACCCGGCAGCGACGTGTCATCCGCTTATTGCAACTCGGACGCTCTTGTGTCGATGTTTAACAAAGTTTAGTACTTATTTACTTAGGTGTACTAACTTTGGCGCAGCGACCCAAAGTGGGTCTTGGCCTCCAACAACGGAAGACGCCATTAATCTCGGTCTTACGTTGGCACTTACCAGAGGCCCTATTCTTAGGCGCTCGAGATTTTGTCGGACTCTCTCACTCTTACGTCATTTGTAATGAGAGTGACAGTGACGGAGATAATATTTCAGCCGCTTACTCACTCACTCCAGAACACTCGCACGCGCACTCGGCACTGATCTAGCGGAGAATAGTCTGATTTACAAACTTGCAATTTTTTCTCTAACCGCTCTTTTCACAGCCTTAATATTACAACCATCATTATGTTTACGCACAATTTAAATCGGCTCGCGAGTAATGAATATAGCCGTTCAGATAAATGGATTTTGTACCAATAGACCAAGCTCGGTCGTTACAACGCCTCTGTATACAATGAAATTTAATTAAAATGTTTGTTTGTGGGTTCTATATTGACAGTGTTTAATTGACTGTGAAACCAACGGTTTTCTAATGAAGATTTTATGCGTCTACGAAGTTTCGTGTTGTTATTAAAGTTAAGTGCAATTAGGTGAAGTTTTGTGCAAATTATTTTTGAATCGGAGAATGATTCTACAAACGGCCTAAGAGGGTGTTTTGTTTATTTAAACAAGTCTTGAAGAAATCTTTTAAGTATTAAATTGTTTGGTTTTTTAGTCGCTAGGTAGTTTCGGAAGATGCTTCGGGACAGCATCAAGCTGATTCGGGGCGAACGAAAGCGCGGTGCTGAGGGCTCCGGTGAGGTCTTAGAGAGAGCTCGGAGCCCTCGTCAAGCATCAAGGTAGGTCACCGGGGGGGTTTTAGTGGGTACAATCCCACATAACCCAGCTGCAACCCATTGCGGCCGGGCATCTTGCGAAGATTTCCCCCTCGTAAACAAAAAAAAAAAAAACAAAAAAAGGTAGTTTCCATTACGTAAGTCCCGTTTTACATGGCAAATTTTACAATCAAATAGAGTATTTTAGCGATTTTGAAACATGATCTATAATTGTGAAACCCTTTATTTTTCATTTAATTAGTTTTTGATTGAACAACTCTAGTCAAACTTTTAAATATTAGATACGAAGCCTGTTAAATATTTCGACGATGATTATATTATTACAAAAATATATCGTAATTAGGCAATCAAATAAGCAATTTTTGATAATAAAACCCCCAAATTTTTTACTCGTGTTTATTAAAAATTCTTGTAATACAAGTATTTTTAACCGACTTCAAAAAAGGAGGAGGTTATCAATTCGACTGTATGTTTTTTTTTAAATTTTTTTTTATGTTTGTTACCTCATAACTTTTGACTAGGTGAATCGATTTTGATGATTCTTTTTTTATTAGAAAGCTGACGCTTCCCATTTGATCCCATTTCAATTTAGTCCAGTTCTGATAATGGTATCCATGAGAAAACAATATAAGTCTTAAATTTGCATTAAGTACATACGTGCGACAAATAGACGAACTCAATACCTAGTCGGTTTTTGAAGTCGGTTTTTGTTTTTTGTAAAAACAATTATTTTATTTTCAGTAGAACAATTTCAAAACAAATTGATTGCGTTCAAAACAATAATTGCAATCTATAAACTCCAATAAAACAATACATTGAGACGCAGAACCAATCTTTACTAATATTTGATTGCCCAATAGTTGTTTGTTTTCAAATATTAATTAATCGACAGAGTTAGACGCTTCTTAATTTAGTTTTAAGTTTGAAACTGAATAAGCTACAACTCAAAAATATATTTGTTTAAGGAGTAATTAATTTTGAATTGGGTCTATAATATCGGGTTGACCTTTAGAAAAGCTGTTGAACGCCCACCAGAGACGTGGAAAACAGTAACAAAGCTATCGAAACGAAAAAGCTCTACGACAAAAATGATAGTTTTGTTACAAAGTTTTACTCTGCATATCCTATGCAGCGTCCACTTTGAAGCATTAGCAATAGATACCGTGAAATTGCGTTCAGTATACAGTATATCAAACACCTGAAATGCTTTAATACTGCAAGGGTTCAGTACGCTTCCAGCCAGCACTTCAATGAATTTTTTATCCTTCGTCAGAGAGTTCGTTTGAGCACAGCCTACGCTTGGCGTAAATACGTCGACCAAAAAAGATCTGTTTAATTTTAATTTCTTCATTCATACGCGGTAAACTTTTCAGTTTTCGTCGGGTCAATGTTTATTCGTACATGGGCTTGGTTTCGCCAGACAGCGGTAGCATAATTTTGCGTGGCAGAAAATTTTATTCCACTTTTTAATCTATGTTTTTGATTTTTGATACTGGTGGTGTAGTACGTTAGCCAATACGAGAATATGAATTGGAGCGGCCACTTTTAAAGTGACGTTTCAACTTTTTTATCGATGGTTGTTACAAAATGGGCATGACGACAGTATCAAAAAATCGCCGATTCAATGCTTTCAGGGGACTAGCCAGATTAAAAAAATTTAAAACACATGTTTAGTTTTATTTTTTAAAAACAGATTATTAAGATTTTCAATAAATTAAAACATTAAAATACAGCAATCGGCCATCTTGTCAGAAACAACAATCACAGCGTATGACGTCACGCCTAAGTGAACTCAGGTCATCCGCCGCTCATCACGCATAGACACAATGACATGACACAATGCCGTGACGTCAAATCGACGCCATGACACAAGCAAGCTGTTTTCGGGCACTGTTGAAAAAATATGTGAAAAATGGCTTCAAACTTCGTTAAACTTAAGTTTATTACCGAAATAAAGGCTTTTTTGTAAATAGTAAATGTGTACTCACATTATGGAAGAGGATTTTAAAATCTTTCGTCACGCCTATTGTGGACACGTGAAACTGGAGTTTGAAGGTTTCAAGCGACCCCTAATAGCTGCCATTAGAACTAAAGCCCAACCAAAAAAAGAATTAAGAAAAAGCTGACTTCGCACTGAGTACCCTTTTCAATCCATAATTATTTATGTACTCAGGTAGGAACCTTTCTTAAAAATACTGTAGAACCACTGCGGTAGAAATAAAGTCTAGATTTCAAAAGATTTCTTTTAAGACTCGGACACTTAACGAAATCCTGTGATTTATCGACGATTTACTTTTCACAATTTTTCAACCATAACGATTGAAGCAGGCGGCTCTTGGAGGCCTCTCGAAGGCTCGACTTAACAAAAGGACATAAAAGGAGATTAGATAAAGAAATTTTGGCGATTTCATGACTCGAGTGGCTTCAATCACGCTTTCTTTGAAACTTGAGGGTACATGCTGTGTCAAAGACTTTGGGTTGTTGAGAATTCGTCTCTGCATAAGTAATTTAGTCTTATGTACTGTAGTTGTCATGAGCATTTTTTCTATACGGGGTTATAAGGAAAGGGTACTAAACCGAAAAGGGGTCTTAGTACTCATCATTATGAACACCTTTTACTAACTAATTAACTCGTAATTCGCGAAAAACTTAGGGATTCCATAGAAAAACGTCAATGACACTCAACAAAATGTATGGAATAGCTAATTATTTTTTCGCGATTTCGGGGTTGGCCCCATAGTAAAAGTGGTTCATGATGATGAGTACTATGAGCCTTTTTCGGCTTAGCATATCATTTCGTTATAACCCTGTATAGTTCAAAACATTGTGTGAGTCACTTTGTCTTAAACTCAAATTCTAGTAATCTTTTTTCTGGTCTATGAGTTTTGAAGTGTTTTGAAAAAACTTACTTTAAATCTTACTTTTGAAGCCAGATTTCTCAGAACCGAACCTAATCTTAGCGCTTTCAGCATCCAATTCTACTATTTTCCGAATAGAATTCATAATTAAGAAAACTTGTAAACACAACTTAAATTAACGAAGTTCCAGAATCAAACTTAAATTCAAGCAAGTATAGGTTTGAATTAACAAAGGTACGAATTTCAATTTAAAAATCAAGTTTCTACTAACAAGAAAAGTAGGTTAACAAAATGTTGGCACAAAGGCAACTTAATAATAAGCCCGTTCAGTAGCATCCTATGAGTCAAAGGGACTTCAATTAAGGTAAAAACAACGGTACAATGCGCGACGGAACGTTGTACGGGGAATTTCCTTCACTATTTTGTGAATTTTACGTTGTTTTAAGTTGAATTTTGTTCACGCCAGACAGAAGGCAATGCACTTACCTTGCTATTCAGATGAGTTCATCTGCGGTAAAAATAGGACGTGAAGCGATCGAGTTAACAAAATAGATAGATCTAAATATACCTATATATCTGAACAATAAAGAGTGTATACACTCTTTATTGTTCAGACCAGAAATACTCAGCAGTGGTATATCCGCCTTGTAAGCCAGAGGTCCCGGGTTCGATTCCCGGTGTTCCATGGCATCCCCGACACAGGGTATCCTATTGGGGAGATTTCAGTGTGAAATGTTTATAGCAAACAAAAAGATAATAATACCTTAAAACTAATGCAACAACTGGCGGCCAAATCGCTAAGAGCGATCTCTTTTAGGCAGTTCAGTTTTCTAGTTCATCAACACTAACATACTACAAAAACAAATAGAATGAAGATTAGTTTATGAGAATTTCATTTTCTAACATTCCTTTCAATATCTAACATTCTCTTGTGCTGGTGTTTACAGCAGTATTTAAAGTTTGCTAGCGTGCCAATACTTTTGCAAGTTACTGTACTCAGTAAAGTGTAAAATTACTAAACTGGTTGGTGAAAATATGAGGCACATTTTAGTCATTAACTAGAGTTGGTAGCGGTAAGGCTCTTTTTCAGAGCCCGTCTGGGAAAGTATCACACCTTTGTCAGTAATTCCACCGCCAAGCAGTAATGTGGAAGTATTACTATGTTCCGGTTTGAAAGCCAAAGTTTTCAGCGAAATTTCAGAGCTAATAAGAGATTAATCATCTTATATCTCAGGAAGACGAGCGCAGTGCTGTGCCGCGCAGGGTTTTAAGAGTTCAAAACTCTAAGTGGCACAGACCTGTTATGGGCAAACGTGGCGTTTAACACCAGGCGAGCGATTTGCTCGTCTCGTCACTCAATAGCATAAAAAATGTTATCCAATTTTATAATATAATTTCGGTTTTTACGAAAGACTTCGACGCTGTTGTAAGTGTGAATGCTTTCAATAAGTAATTTGTAATATTTCCTAAAACAAAGATAGATAAACAAATATACTTCCTAACACTGGAAGTTTTGAACTCTTGCCAAAGAAATGTTCTCTTCGAGTACAAACTCTGTGTCTTGAAGAGTGTACTGTACCCTCGAGTAGATTCTATAATGACTACTTGATAGTACTTGATACTTGATAGTTGTACGCTAAAAGATCTTTTGGCTTCGGATCAAAACATCCTTTCATTCTGTATTGTATAGGTAACATATTATTTTTTCGTCTTTTAGCCCAAGTCTACAGAATTATTAGGAGGTTAAGCCCTCACAGGCTCATAGTGCTCATCATTGTTTACAAGTTTTACTACTCGTATTCGACCAACCCTCAAATCGCGAAAACACAATGCACCACATTACATTGCTTTCTTTGCTTTAAAATTGAGATCCCCAAATTAAGAAAGAGATAAAAAAAAAATATATTTGGATCTACGATTTGTGTGACATTATCAAGACTCATGCCAAATATCAGGTCTGTAGCTTTTATAGTTTCTAATTTAATAAGCCATGATTGAAAAACAGACAATCACCGGACTCTCACCATAAGGGTTCCCTTTTACCATTGTACGGAACCCTAAAAAAGACAAAACAGACAAGTACTTGTTACAGTTTAACTAGTGGTGAGCCCGAAAGCAACAACCCTCCAAATAAACAACCCAAAAGGCTCTAGAAGAGGTTTTCCATACAAAGAGTGATTCAAGTCGATTCCTTTCTTTAACTTTTTAAGTAATCCCGAAAGCTCTTGCGGGAAACAAGGGTAACTAAGTGGTAAGTTTGGTATATGTTTTTTGTGCGATTAATCGAGTAAGGGCGAATTCATGTCTAAAGTAATGCAAATGTATTATTGATTCATTAAGTATTTAATGAATTATGACGTTGCTAATATCCATTACCGTACAATGAAATACTATATTGAGGTGATAAATAAGTTTACTTTTCTCATTGTGAACATGAGATAAAATGAGACAAATACAAAGAACAAAATACATTAAATAAATATAAGAGACTAGCTGACCCGACAGACGTTCTCCTGTCTTAACTATGAATATTGAATTCGAATTGTCTTAAATTTTCTAATGTTCCGCTCAACTTCCTATATTTTGTCTTTCATAAGAATCTTCTCCTGACAATAATTAACACAACAAAAAAATAATAGCGAAATTGTTCCATCCGTTCACGCGTGATGCGATGATCAAGGGAAATAGTGATTCATTTTTATATACATAGATATGATGACAAATGTAAGTAATGAGTGGTAAATGTAATCGGTAAGTGGAACTATCGTGTCAATTCTCGGTTGATATGCAAATAGTTTTGTTAAAGGACTACTCTGGCTGTTTTTTTATTAATTTGTTTCGGCAATTCTTCTTAATTTATAATACCTATAAGTATCTTTAGACAGGGGATATTTTTAGAACAACTGAATATTTACTATCGGCCGTTTAAAATTACCTATTCCACTTCCAGAATGGACTCTCGTTTACCAACTTGCTATTACTAAAATGCATTGAAGTGAAATTATATGAAATAATGTTTTATTTATAGTTGAATTATTTGCCGTCTTAATACTTTAGCCCGCTCTTAGGGAGACTTAAACTTACCCCACAGTTTCTCCCAGGGTTAGTTCAGCTGGAGATTAACGCCTGGTTAGTGTAAGTGCAGGATTTAGGTTTTTTTGACCCGCTTCCAGAGCTTTCTAAGGATTTAGTAAGTTGAAACTATTGTGAGACGACGGCCATATAAAATGTAATGAAGTTTAAGACTGATAGAGTGTGGAGTGCTCTGCCCGAATAGGTGTAGGTATACTGTATACAGAATAATACAGATAGATATAATTTGCGACAAGTTGGCGGTCAAACGCAATCCTATAGATTAATAAAAAGAAAACACTACGTTTACTATACAGATTTGCAAATTCCAGTAAAAATAATAATTGGAATAGGTACATTTTTTAAATAAGCTAGAGTTTCTAAAAAATTAGTCAGGTCTACCATTATGTTAAAAACACAGAGGAAATGTTTGCAGAAGCGATGAAAAGTCAATAAAAGAGCTCCCCAATTCTCCTTCATTTATTTTTTACCTTTAGTTCTACAGAATCTATTCAGTAAGCATGTCAAGTGGAGTACTTACCAAACAGTTGCGGAGAACTTCAGGGCTGCCCCAACCTCAAACGCTGGCGAATAAATCATTCACAAAGATATCCGCTGGCGGGACAGCTGAGCGCGAGCCTTAAATATTTCACGCCAGACCATCCTCGCCCTTTGATAAATCTCAACACCTTATAAAAAGTAAGTGCCTACTCTATACCGTAAAGTAGCAACCCTACCGCTGTCGCTTTTGGGTGGTGAGTAATCAATTCTCGAGTAAGGTCATTGAGTATCTAAGTATGTACTTGAAAGACATCCCATTCAGAGTTCTGGGACTTTACGGAGTGTTCTGTGGAAATGTATCGGGTTTGGTCTGTAAATTTTGTCAGGTACCGGCCATAATTACGTAAATCAGTTTATAAAAGAAAACTAGTATTTTTTGCAAGAGACTTTCTGATAGCAGTCATCCATTATTATGACCTCAAATGCATCAGAAAGACATGTAATAAAAACAAACTATCGCATAAACCATAAATTAGAAAGATTTTGGAGTAGAATGCTCAACCCGGTCGAGTGTTTCCCGATAGATATAATACTTTAGAGTTTCTTTTAGATCTAGACAAATGTGCTCCATCGTAGACCGCATCAATGCTTACCATCGGACGAAATAGCGATCAAACGCAAACCAAACACAGTTTAAAAAAAGTTAGTGTTATTTTGTTGAAAATCTAAACGGAATATTATATTAGACCAAACTTGAAATATTTCACATTTAACTAAGATTAATAACACCTAAAACCTCATTCTAAGCTTAAGGTTATTAGTTAAAAGTTATTGGCTCATTGCTGCTGTGTGAACAATAACCGAGGTTCAGCAGCCGGCCCCGGCGAACATTAGTCTTCGAAACTGGCTCGCCCGATGTAGCCGCGAGCGTCTCGGAATGTATGCAACCCTGTCTAATAGTTCAACCGAGCAGCTGTTTTACGGAGCCCATGTTTCTTCTTTGAAATTGCTGTGAAAATCTCGCGTTTAGACCAAGATGCTATTCAGATTGCAAGCAACCAATCTCTGTTTTTTTGTTAGAATAAGCGACGTGGTGTGGAGAAATACGCTTAAAGTAAGCTGTCTCGCTTCTACCATCTATCCTCTCTCTCATCCCATTCTAATCCCTCTTATGTCTTCTCTCTTTCTATCCCAGTTCTCAACCCTCCACCAGTCCGGTCCCGTCACCTTCAGCCTTCGACCAGCTGCTGTTCTGATCTTTTCACGTATTTTTTTGTGATTCAAAGGTATTTCATTTTTAAAGATAGTAAGCATATCTGTTATAAAATTTAACCTGACTTTTGGTACACCGTTGATAATATGCTTTCATTTCAGTAACAATTTTCACTTTACTCGAAACATTCCCGATTCCTGTATTCCCGAGTAGCTACAATATTGGGTTCTTCAAAAGGGCTGTTAATAGATTCTTAAAAGGTCGGCAGCGTATCTGTGATGCCTCCAGTGTTACAGGTATCCATAGGCGACGGTGATGGCTTACCATCAGGCGGCCCGTTTGCTTGTCTGCCACCTATGGCATAAAAAAAAAAAAAAAAAAACACACTAAGAATGTTAAAGACGCCCTATTTTCACTAGTTTGGTTAAGTTATAATAGCACTTGCCTTTCCGCGAAATCTTATTTTATCCTGAAAGCCAGTTTGAGTCCAAACTTAGGTTTAAATCGAAATTATTACCAACTCCAAAACACTGTTGAACGCTGTAGAATTCGTTGAACTGTTGCCTGCCGGATAATTTTAGACAACTCAGTGAAGTCCTCTATCCACTGTCTCTATTAAACATCAAACTGAATGCCAAAATGGTGATCTGTATTAATTAATAGCTTACCGGCAGTCAACTCAAATTGCTTTTACGTGTGCAATGTCAATTTCATTCCGATGTCATAAGTCTTTAATAATATTGCGATATTGGCAGCCAACGTTAAATCGCATGAAGTTATTTCGTATGGAATAATTTTGTCATTTATGAAAGTATCACAGCAATTTACGTTGGGACAAACATGTTTGTAGAGAATATATTTAAAAGTACAATGGGTAATTTGGGTCGAATTCTAATTTAGTACATATACCTGGAACATCGTAATATATTACTTACCACAGAAAAAGATTCCACACAAGATTCTCCCTATTATTTCTAACTTAAACTCCTTTTGAAATTGTAAGGCAGTTTTATCATAATGCTCACTAAATCAATCATCTTCTCAACTCAACTAGCCATTGATAATATTGTTAACACAAAGACACGTTTAAAAGACGTGATACAAGATATCTCTCTGTATACGACCCGTTCTCTAGTGGCAACTGTATAGTTGGCAGGTCAAGGCGTCAGTTTCCGCCGTGAGTGCGATGTGGCCACAGGGGACCTTCCGTTGTTTCTTGGCACAGGACGGATGTGCAGCAGATAACCAGAGGCAAGAAATGCGCATAAAGTATACGTGTTAACTTCTACTCTCCATTATGTGGAAACTTCCGCTGTTAAGTTTACGCAACCTTACCCTGTTTGACTTTAGAACTAAACGTAAGCATATTTGAAGTTTCTGTTTTATGGGGATAGTGCTTTTGTATTGTACGGGACTGCTGAAAGAAGCCCAACCTTAGAACTGTAATTCGACAAGATCTTTTTATTGCCAAACGTTTTGTTTAGTTTACATTAGAACTACAAAATTGTTTTTCAGTTCTAGACAGGTACAAAATTACTATTTATGTCTCAAATAGTGTATATCCTCTAACAGTCTAAGTTACTAACACAAGCAAACTATTTCAAATAATAATTATACTACGGAATATTAGGTTGCAATCCACAAATGAAAATTTCAGTGAAACAAAATTATAAACTGAACATTACTCTACTCATTGTAGCTCTTTTTTTAGTACTTTTGCGTTTACAGAACATGCTTTCACGAGTGTCCGTCCTGAATTTTTGAATTATTCAGCTAAACGAATATGTATTTACGAGAAAACAGTACCTTATATTCTGTAGTCGTTAACTAACTGGTAGGTACATCTATGGACATACAACTAAAACCCATAGGTTCTTTTAGGAGCCTGGAAGATTTATCTAATCAACGTAATTAAGATTATAGAGTCTGATGTGACCAACGTGTATAAATAGTCAAGCACGAGTTCAAGCTAAGTATCTTAAACAGTAAAACATAAAATATCTACGTAGGGTCAAGATAACAACAACAAAAACTAGATTTTTACTGTAACAGTATTTTTATTGTACGAGTATTAAAAAATAAATGTGTATCCATATGAAAGTCACAAAAACGATTCTAAAATTTCAAGGTTAAGTACTGCTTGTAATTATATTTTTAGGGGCGGTCTTTTGTAGCACAACACAACTGAACGAAATTATTACGAACAGACAGCCGGCTTTGTGAAAGTTTTTTTCTTTGTCTATTATACTACCCACAAAATTTAAGATCGCGAAAAATCTATCTACAAAGTTAAAATGTTATCCACATTTGCTAGCGAGCTTTTAACAGAATTTACGCAATAAACTATTTTACAAATAAAAGGTACGTTTTTTTAAACTGTTTACAGGTAGTCGAGTTTGTGCTCTGGTAAAATTATATTACAGTATAATATTATTGTTCACATTTTTGGTCGAACTCGATACATTTCATTCGTGAAAATACAGATAAACCAAACAGATAGAATAACATTTCGTTATTCTCTGCAACATGATTTTTGGTATACAAAAGTAAACAGTACCATGGATATTTAATACGGCCTATTTCAGACATGTTATAGGTACATAGAGTGACGTATCTACCCGGTCTGTCTACAGCCATGGCAACATTACATGTCATGTTTTATCTTGAAACTTGGGATGAAACCTTTGATCTGTGTCTATGTGTGGTTCAAGTTAAAGAAATGGAGTTAAAAGCAAAACACTCGACCGCAAAATTGTATAAGACTCTGGATACAAAGACAAATCTAATTACACATTGCAATTCAAAATCGGTGAAGCTGTTTTTAGGTGTTGGAAGGTCACGTGATAGAGCAAGACACCAGTTCGTACTTAATTACTTTTTATTCTGCGATAATAGTAGGGGAGCCCACGATGCTAAATGGGGATGTCTTCGAGCGTCATAGAGACTTATTGGGTTGCAAAGCTTAGATAATAAGAAGAATAAAATGTTAAGTGCTATATACCTTTTCATCGCTGGGGGAAGCGGCTATAGATTTTTAAATATGTAAAAAAAAACTGTTGCATGGACATCTTCGAGCGCGTCAGATATTGATAGCATCAATGCCCTATGTATCTTTAATTCTTTGTACGTATGTTAATCTGATCGTTTGCATGATGCGGGTGGTTGTATGCAAGGGTTGAAAATGAAAAAAAAATAAAATTAATCGAGCGCGTCAGATTTTCTATGGGAGTGTTAAGTGCACCAAAAAAAAGCTCTCATTTACTAATCTGACGATTTCGATGGGACGCAAACTCGCGGCCATTTTCATAATGTGCAAAAAAAATTCGCCATTTTGAAATACTCAAGCGTGTCAGATGAAGATATATATGGTTCATCTTTATGTACTAAACGTACTGTTTCATAATCTGACGATTATCTAGAGGAATTCGCCTGATCTGACAAAAAAAAAATAGAAAAACGGTTCACCCTAAAGGCCATCCCTGCAACTTCCCGCTAATTCCATTCCTGGGCGCTTAAAATTGTACTTTTTGAGCTCAAAATATATTTTATGTGATGTTTGGAGCTGGCTGAGTTCAAAGAAATAATATTTCTATGCATTTGAGCTCTTCCAGCTCAAAAGTCTGATAGAAGTTTCATAGAACACTATTTTTGGAATTTTCAAACCGCAATAACTTTTGAATGGATCAAGCAATTTTCACGCAGTTGGCGGCATTCGACGCAGTTTTATCATCCTCATAAGTAAGTTTTAATTGATCGAACCAAAAATTTCGGAGTTTCGAAAAAACACTTTTTCGGGTTTCTTTCGTTCACAATATCTCTCGAACGAATCAACCGATTTTGACCAGCTTGGTGGCGATCGACGTGGTTTTTTAAGCTCAAGAGCGGATTAGTTTTTGAAGTTGATCGATAAAGCCGTTTAAAAGTTATTCCAAAAAACCTCTTTAAAAAAAAATCTTAAGTTTTTGAGATTTTTCAAAATTTCTCAAAATCTATAGGTCCGAATCGGTTCAAATTCACAGGAAATCTAATTTTGAGGGAACAGACTCTTTAGAACGCCGTTTAGTAGATTTCTATCGGTTTAGTCGTTCAAAAGTTTTAAGCGAGTCACATAGTCACACACACACACATACATACATACAGACATAGTGACAACATCGCGGAAACATCGAAACAGGAGCATGTGTTTCGGAGCTATTTCCCGAAACTTCCGGTGCATTGCCATGTTCCACTACACTTTGCTCTTGTAAATACTGAAAGTCTCGCGGTATTTTAATTGCAGTAAATAATTTATAGCACTGTGCGTGATGTAAATCATTTAATGATGATTCCATTGACAATTCGAGGTTATCAAAATATGTTCCTCGAGATTTTCGGAAAACCGGCTTGCTCCGACGATATTCCAAAATATTTACACATTTTTTTAATGTTTCTACTGTAAATTTAATTGTTTTTTGTAAGGTACTTTCACCGCAAAATACACATTTTAAATTAATATCATTCATATTAAATATTTATAAACTTTAATTCACATATATAATATTACAATATTTAGCAAAAAAAAGCCAAAACGTTGGAAACACATTGTAAACAGTATGCCACGAACGAGTCTTTATGATCAGCTGTGATGGCGTCATGGCAGCAGAAACCAGAGTGGGGACGGAGTGAGAGAGTAATAGAAACGCGGAGAGCCGGAGAAGGAAATGTAGGCATCACGCAGCTCCACGCATATAACTTTATCGACGAATTTTTGTTATTTCGGCTTGCGGAAATCATCAGATTATATATTATTCGTTATTCTTGAATTATTTCCTTTAAAATAAATAAAAATTAGCTACGCTTGAGAATGTCGAGATGACGTTTTTTTTTTACAACTTTGCTGCCCTCCCCTTTCTTTACGTCACTCTCAAATTGTCAGATTAGTGGAATATACATTTTTTAGGATGTAATTAACTCTACCCTACCTTAATCTGACGCGCTCGAGAATTTCTGATGGTCAATTTTTTTTTACTAATCTGATCCTGCATCCTTCACGGGCGGCCTTATATTTGGGCCTCATGTTTGGTGGAGGTACTTAACCGGGTACAAGGTATCCCCCTGTATATCAATCTGCCGCGCTTTAGCACAACACGAAATCCCCGCTTGGGCTCCCCTACTATAAGCTAACGTTTGACTGCCATCTCGCCTGATGGCAAGCATTGACCGAAAAATAAGTGAACGTCTAGATAAAAAGTGAATAAATTAGAAAGAGAAATTCAAAATATGATGAAATATGGTTAAATAACGATCGTGGTATTAAAACCCACTAGATGGTTAATCAATAAATTGATTTTGTGGAGAACAGTTAAATGAATTTTAGAACAAGATACAGGCTACACATAAGTTAATAAGGAAAGGTAGCACATACTGTGTGTGGATCACAGAGAGAGTGTAAAGCTATGTTTTTTTTTAATAAAATTAAAAAGCTTTTCAACACGCTGCACTCCTCACTTGTATCATTCTGAACGTTACGCGATATCATATCATCACAATTATCGCGCTGTCACAGCACGCATCCTACCCTCATCACGCACATCTGCGGTCGGATTAATCGGGAATTAACCGGATCTCGCCGGACAAATCTGCTTTGTCCGACGAAATCACTCTGACGTTTTTCAAGTTCCATTGCGTGGAGTAGATTTCGGGAGATAATGAGAAGTAGGGGCTTTGGAGCTTAGAATTGGGTTGAAATCCTGCACGGCTACGATAGGGCAAAAATTTAAATGATGGCGTAGAGGCCGTAGAGGATTGAGATCGTCGCACAACGAATACACCAGTAGCCACTGTAAGTTGTTTTCGGAAATTTTACGTGAAATACGATTTAGGTAAGTAATGTAATTTCATTAGTGGATTTTTAGGGCAACCCAAAAAAAAATACTTTTAACGATCATATTGTGATACATATGCTATTAAATCATTTTAGGTTCTACGTTAAAAATTCTGTCAAAGATGACCCTGAAAACCTCTGTTTATTCAATGACATTTTCTGTCAACAATTAAAAACAAAAGATTAAATGTATTAGGCCTATTATTGTGTTACGTTACGATACGTACTAAAATCTACCCTTGGAAACACGGGTTCGATTAGACAAGCTTTTATCCCATGTTTATTTCAGCAATCAAATAAGACACTGAATGACGTTTACGAAGCCAAAAGTGATCGCTTTATTCCGGCATTTAAACTCATCGACGTGAAAAATATATTTTGTTGGTCATTCTTCCGATTGAATAAATGTTAAATAACCAGCTTTACAGAAAATAAATACAATGGAAGGGACAAGATTATTGTAACTTTCTACGAAATTAAAATCTAATGAAATGAAAACCATTTCTTACTATTTTTATGCCATAGATGGCAAACAAGAAAACATGCCGCCTGATTGTTAACGATCACCGTCGCCTGTTATACCTGTAACACCGGAGGCGTTACGGATACGCTGCCGACCTTCTAAGACTCTATTAACAGTTCTTCTGAAGAACCTAATGTTGTAGTTACTCGGGAATACCGGTGGAGGGAGCTCGTTCCAAATTTGACGAAAGAGAAATAGAGGCAAAAGCAAAAGGAAACACAGGAATATGAAGGGGAATATTCTTAAACAAGAAGAAAGCAGATGTCGTCTCGCAAAACCTGGCCTTATTCAAATGACAAGAGCTACGCTCTTAAATAATAAAAATAATGTCTTAATGATCTGTTTGTGTTCTTGACCAGCGGCTTCATTGTTAAACTGACTGTTAATCAAAATCAGCTTCATTTGAACGCTTTGAACTTAACTCAAGTATCAAAATGGAGCCAATTTCGATTACCATTTAGTTAGGCAATGCTTCTGCTAATACGTACTCGTACAAGGCGCTCTGTGTAATAGGTAAGCTGTGACGTATTCTGGGAAATGACCTATGAATACATTAGATCAGTTCACTCAATTGCGTGCACTAATTTGTTCTGGGTCTAGGAGTTGGCACGTATTAATATACGAGTATATATGTGGATTTGAATAAGAAGTGTGTATACATATAATAGATTAACTCCGAATCTGGCTTATATTAAGTTTCAGGTTCATCAAGACTTTTTCTGCAAGTCATTATCAATAACATTTTAATCACTCAAATATCATAAATGCGAAAATTAAATTAAATAAAAAAAAAATAAAGATATAGGTATGTTAAAACATTTGCTACTTACGTCATCTACAACATCTCCATTTTTCATGACCTCGCGGGTGAAGTCGCAGAGCGTAGCAATAAAGATAATTTTTGAAATCATACAGTTTAACGTTCGTAAATGAACTACGTACGTCCCTGTTCACACGAAAAATCCCGTCCCAAGCCATGTCGTCGAAAAAACTAACATTTCACATTACGTACCAAAAACAAGCCAACCCGAAAAATATTTTCCGGGGTCAGAAGTCCCGTGGGAAGCGACGACTGTTCGGTGCACGAATATGCTCTCGCATTTGGTGCGACCCGCTTTTAGACTGCATACATTTTTATTTTATCCCAGCACTTTTTTCAACAAAAGCTTTTAACTTTTATAGAGGTGCTCATACAGCGCTTTCGTGGCGAATTTGGTCCGCTGGTATGGGAACTTCATTCTGCGGCGTCATGTAACGTCAAGCCCCGTTCTTGTTCCGAGGCATTGTTTTGGGGATGATTGCAAATATTCGATGGGCTTTAAAAGCGGAAAGAGAATTTCAATTTTGAAAACTTGCTTAATTAGTCACGTCAGGAACTTGTCAGGCTCACACTTCTGAATTTATGAATTTTTGTGTAAATAAATAGCTAATAGACATAGTAATAGCGAACAATTTAAACTGTTTCTAGACAGAAAGCGGGAAAAACTTCTTCGAGCAAACAAAAGCATCCGAATAAAATTGAATAAAATATCAACAAAACGTGAGGGCCTGTAGATATTTTACGACAAAATTGTGTCCATATTTCTAAACAACCAAGTAAAATAACGGACCTTTCGAACATTGTAAAAATACAACTAGGGATTAAAAACGTCGTATTTCTGTTTCGGAAAGCGGCATTACATCGAAGATTGTACCAATTAAGGGATGTTGAGTAAATTAATACATCAAAAGCTCGTAAATTGGTATTACCATAATATCGTAAAATGGTCTCGTTTTAAGTATGTCTATTAGATATTTCCTTCGCCGTTTGATTTTATTTCTGTTTTCTTTTATTTGGGGATTTTAGGGCTGCTGGTCGCTCGTTAGCTTAATGTTCTGCACGTTTTTCATAGTTAGATCAAATTTCTATTGTGTTACGTTTTGCGTTATATGTCAAAATGTTAATCTTCTTTTCCATATTTTTTCGTAAACGGTGTAATAAATAAAGATTAATGCGTGTCTCATATCGCAGTAATTCGAAATTATGTAATGCTACATATCGAACTAAACATTTTGTGGAGTATTCAGTACGAACATCGAACAATGCCAACATCGTCTTGAATTTTAAAACAATGCCAACAGTTTTCCCTTGGTCAGCTGCAGCTAGAAGATTAATTTCAATCTCGAAAGTAGCGTTTTCAGCACAGAATGTTCTAGATGTTGGCGTAGAATAAAACATTTATCATCGTGCTTATAGCCCGCGACAAGTGTAGGTACACACTATACACAAGAAGTGTAGAAGGTAAACGGAGAAGTCAAGGCATTCTGGTCTCATGGAAAAGATTTCATTTCATGCAGATTCTTTAAAATAAATTATAGTTGTAATTTGCCTCTAAAACGACCTGTGAGCCAGTTTCATTCAAAATCATTTTTCTATAAGTGTTTTTTGTATTTTGAAGCTGCAACACTTTGATAACCAACGCATTTTTTTTCACATTGTCTTCCTAGGGAAAAGTATCTAATCGGACGTTTTTAAATAAAGACCTACGTGTTTAATAAGTCTCGAACCTAAGTTTTAAATAATATAAGACTTAAAAAAAATGGAAATAAAATAAATCGTATCACTAGTATAATACCTAGGTGTAGCCAGTTAACTCATCCATTGAGTTTGTGCAACCCGTCTACTGTCTATGCAGTCTTCTATAGAACTCGGGTCAGTTCGAAAATCCAGCTCAGAAACAAAGATACTCTCGAAATACCTAATTACTTTTACAAATACCTCCTCCACCCAACCGTGTCCTTTGTAACAAAGATCGCTGAAAACATCTATAAATCGGAGTATGTCCGACTGAGACATCCAATTTTCTCTAAAGCCGGACTCCACTCGAGATCTTTGTCGTGATGAATAGAAGTTTCAGGAAGCAAATCTCTTTTGTGAGTTATTCTGAACTATGACCCCTTCAGTTATTTACTCAAAGAAAGGACTCTGTAGCGGGTTTATTGGAGGTAAGTGAAAGTTGTGCGTTGGAGGCTATTTTTGGAACAATCTTTACTGAATCAAAGCTTGTGACGAAGTATTTTTTCTTTGTACTGAGTGCGGATCGGGAAACGTAGAGTAGGGCGCCCTATGTTCAAGTACAGGGAATACCTGCTTAAGGTGATTCTGGTGACTAGTGTATGCGTACGACGGAAGATCGTGCCATGTGGCGTTAAAACTAGAAAATTTGTAAAAGAACTATTACTTAGTTAGAGCTATTACTTACTTTTTTTTTTTCTAATATTTAAGAAGTGCCAAAAGAACATTTCTTAATAAAATTACAATCTAGCTTCAGGCTAATAAGTAATTTAAATCTAACTTCAATTTCTAGGTATTAAAACTAAAATTAAAATTTATTAATTACTAAAAATTCGAAAAAAGTGTTCAAATAGGTAAAATATAGTAAAGTAAAATAAAGTAAAGTAGGTATAATATTCTTTTAGATTTTCACGTCTAGCCTAGTGACCTTGGAAATGCATCATAGCATTGAATTCTTACCCACCACCTAATTGTGGTACCATGGTAACATTGCTTTTACCTTCTTTGACTTTCAAAGGCATTACAATTCTATTTTACAAGACTAGCGATGGAAATCAGATAATTTAATTTATTGTCCGACGCTTATTATACCTAACAATAGAGCATTAATTTTATGAGCACTAATGATTGAATGAAATGATTCAATAAAGAAATTCTATATTGAAATGAATAGCCATTTTACTCTTAATTATGTTCTGCCTTAGTTATTTAATATTCTGGAGAAGTTTTTCTAACGAATGCTATTGTGCCTTTGGTACGGAATTTTTTGGTTGGCCTTGCGATGATGTTGTGAAACCAGATACTTTTGTTAGTACTTATACTATACTATACTATATTTGCAATATATGTGGAGATATTAATAGGTTTTATAGGTATGCTAAATAATTCTCATACATAGATATAAATAAATCGAATTGAATCTTCTAAATAATTATTTATCTATTAAATAATTAGATGCAAGCCAAAATAAATTATACAAAGGCTATAGAACTCTAATGATAAAAGGTAATTTGGCCGTATTGTAGACAAAATAAATTTCTCTCAGCAACCTAAAATGTCTCTAAATATTCCTTTATCAGGTAGATGGGGGAACTCTCAGCGTCACTTTTAAAAAAATAAAAAAATAATAATTGATTACTAAAATAGTAAAATAATTAATTGGTAATGTGAAGTTAATACAATAAAAATTAAACTAATGTAATAACTTAACTGATAATAAATATGGTTGTCTGAAAATGAAGCCAAATTAAATTAAGTAAAAATAATAAAATAAATCCAAAAATTATTGTGATATCTACGAGAATCTACTTAAGTATTGTTGTTTTCACCTTAACGTGAAATGTGACATTTAGTAAGTTGTGTAAAAAAAAAGTACCTAATTAAATAAAAAAATAATACAAATCGATGACACAAGAAAAATTGTGTGCCATTTTTCCATGCTTAAAGTGAAGATATCTTCAATTCCATGGAATCCTAAATCGACGCTCGCTGGAATAACTAAACCGATAGTGCATTAGTATTCTCTGAGCACTGGTTCATAAATCTCAGAACTGAATGTTGAATTTATTTAGTTTCAAACGGTTGCTATCAGAGAGTTGCTGTACATTTTCAGTTCTAAACTTATTTTTAGACATTTGATGCCAGACGATTTTCAATTGTTTTCATTCACAATAAACACACCACTACTGAATGCTTAGTGCGAGTTTTTTTTCCTATTCGATCGCGTTAACGTGAACTATAATTTCGTATGGAACTAGTTGTAGTTCCGATTATAAAATATAAAAGAATAAAGTTTTCTTTCTTATTGACATTAGTAGGTACTACGCACGCACTACATTTTTGTATTTCGCACAAATTAAATGATGCAGGCTTATCTTAGCATATCTTGTAAGAAAGGCCCAGTAAAGACCTTCCTTATAAACACTGCTTAGACTAAGGCACTGTTTAAAATGCTCTCACAGTTTCTCGCTGACGTGAAATGTCACGTGCGTAAACAATACGGAAAACTGCAAGTAATGATTAACTTTAATATGCTTTATAAGTAAGGTCCATTATCATCACATATTCTAACAGCAGTTTTGTTATAATTAACACAAGAATACTCACGTAAAATTAAGCGCGTTACGTTTGTAATCTCTTGATGAAGATCACCGAATGTGATCGTAGACTAACGACTAAATCTCACGTGAGTAACTATTCCCGTGTTATGATTATAACAAAATGTGGCAAAACCACGTTTGTTTCAAACAGTTGCTGAAAAACGTATGTAGGTACGTATGTAAGCACAAATTGTGTACTTAATTTATTATAATAGCACGTACAATAGTTTTATTTCACTTTCTGTCTTTTATTACACGTTTTAGGTAAGCCTTCCTTCATAAAAGACACAACAGGGGAGAAATTAATTTTGTCCGGAATTTTGGAAGGCAGGTGAGGCCACGTCGGATTTAATATTAAAAATCTGCCGCCAGAAAGCCTGCGGGCTTGAAAAATATAGTTCAGGCGGTTTCTATTTTAACAAAGGGGTTCATCGATATTTTTTGACTTTGTATTTTCCTATTTTATGAATTTTTACGGGTAAATGGATGCTGGTTTTGTCAAATTTTTAATACTACGACGAAAAAAGGAACGGTGTTTATGAAAAGTTTAACGTGGCGTGTCTGTCTATGGTGCTCCCAAAAAACTGATATTATTTTTTTTGTTTGAAAAGTAACTTGATTAATAGTTTTTTAGTTATGATTCAAAAAATCTGTCCGGCCGTTTTTTAGAGGTTTGTATTTTTGACGAGGATTTTTAAATTTTATTACTTGTTTGTGTTATTGTTGCAGGTATTATTGAGTCGGAAATGAATACTAAACTTTTACAAATTACCCAACTCTTCTAGACGAAGCGAAGGCTGAAAAGTTATGCGCTATTTAGTTCAAAGAACTAAGGTTTCAAGATAGCTATTTCTACTTAAGATTGTATTATATCGATTGCCTACGGGAATGCCAGTGAAAAAAATAAAAGTGTTCGTTAGCAACGCAACTAAATAGTTAATAGAATAAAATTAGTAGAATTCGAAGCACGAATCGAATGCGCTGCAGAAAATTCAATTAGGAATGATTAGTTTCACCCTGCAACTCTACTGTTCTAAAAGTATCTTCGATTTCACGAATCACAATTTCTACTTTATCGCACACAGAATAGGGTAGATTTTTGTATTTTACGGTTTATCGATGGGAATGCCAATCACGTGTTGCTTGCTTAACTTTTGTTCCCCACCTGAGTTTATAGGCCAGTGGGAATTTGGACGGTCCAGTTGTTTTAACAGTAAAACAAAGATTTTCGGTAATTTCGGCTTCGTCAAGCCTGCTCCATCATAGACCGCATCATTGTTTACCATTATGCAGGCAAGATGATGGTCAAACGCAAGCCAATCAAAATATTTAAAAAAATCACAGATCGGTTTGAAATAATTACTTTAGATTGACAAAAAGAAAGGACTGGTATTTTTATAACCTTGCAGTAGACCACATCCTTAATGTATGATCTAGAATGGAGCACGTAACTATTGATCTGTATTAAAATTCCTCAAAGCATGTAACTATAAAAGGAACTGTCTATTCTTGAGTTGATCCTAAATTGTACTTCTCGAGAAAAAGCCTTCACTGTGCTTAAAAAAATTAGGCACTTTGATGCGTATGTGGGTGATCTCCACTTTACACAGATGGCGCTTTAGTCGCTCTAATTATAAAAGAAGCAATGACTATTATAATTCAATCTATCTATACGAGTATATACAAAAACTAGTGACCTGCCCCGGCTTTGCACGGCTATAAAAGATAGCCTATGTTACTCAGGGATAATGTAGCAATCTAATGGTGAAAGATTTTTTGAAATCGGTCGAGTAGTTTTTGTGTTTATTCAACACAAACATTCAAAAATACAAATCTTTCCTCTTATAATGTTAGTAGGTAAAGATGTTACGTTGGTTTGTGTACGCTTCAAAAACTCAAAAAGTTCTGCACCGATCGAGCTGAAATTTTAGCATAATATATATAATACGCATCAAGGATTGTTTTTATCTATTTTTTTTTTTTTTTTTTTTTTATCCACAGCGAAGCGTGGCATACAGCTAGTATTTTTATAAACGAACAAAGCTTTCCATTTAAACTTAATCACATAAAACATCGGGCTATGAAGATTTTTCATGAAAATTTGCTTCTTGCAAAAAAAAACAATGAAATAGCTCAGGCCTATTCAAAAAATTCCAATAATTTCAAAATCCTTTCATGTCCACTGAGTTCATTCTTGCAGGTATTAAATGTACCTAGAGAATAATGTCTCAAAGTTTACAAAGACTATTCAATATACAATCATCAAGTTCAGAGACCTGATTTTAGTAAAGTAAATTTTCATTATTCACACCTAATGAACTACTTAGCCGAAATGAAGTTTATCTGAACCTTAATTTCTTAAAAGGTTTTCTTAAGACTTTAAAATATTTTTTCTTAGACGGTAAATTAATAAAAAATAGATATTTTATGTGATACCTATTATTAGTAGCTTTTTTGTGCACTGGTTAGATACCTAAATATTTTTCGGTGATTTAATCCTATGCTGACGTTGTGATATTATCTCAGTCACATTCACTCCAATAACTTATCTAACGAAAGACTACCCTACAATACATACAGGGTTATAAAAAGAGGGTATGCTTCGCCGAAAAATGCTCATAGTACTTCATCATTATGAACAACTTTTACTATAGGCCAACCCCGGAATCGAAAAAAAAAATCAGCTGTTCCATAGAAAAATGTCCTTGACACTCGACAAAGTGTATGGTTTTTTTCGCGATTTCAGAGTTGTTCCCATAGGTAAAAGTTGTTCCTAATGATGAGTACTATGAGCCCCTTTCGGTGTGCGCTTTTCAGCTTAGAATGCACATCCCTTTATAACCCTGTATACATCAGCACTTTTGCAATTTATTTTAAATCGTTTAAACTTTGTGTAGATGATAAGTTAACCAATTATCAAAAGCATTAAAAAAAGCAAAGACAAAAAAATCTAAAGCAATAAATTCATCTCTGCCTACCGACTAGGGCAAGAAAGGGTTTTTAAATTCCATTCCGAAGCATCCATTAGGCATCCCAAGACAATCTGCCCCACTCAATATAAGGCAGTACATTTCTCAGTGTCGCTTTTGCGCTCGACTGTGCATTCGTAAATCACCCTTTACGTTTGAACACGACTGTACAAAAAGTGAGAATAAAAGAACGAATGCACTCGAGAAAGGATGGGAAAGGGGAATTTTCCGGGTTGTTTTCTTAGATACTTTGTAGCCGCGAGGCAATATTTATGATGGAAAGGTCAACTTACTATAAGAGGAGAATAAATATTACAAGAAAAATAAAAGCCATCTTCAAATGTAACTTACGATATTCAAAGATAAATCTTTGACACAATCTAGTCTTCGCAATTTGAAATCGATTAAGTCGTGTAGGTGCTAGAGGTTTCATAAAACAGCAGATTTATGGAGTTACCTATAGATTAACGCCCAAATATCTTTACCCGGTTTCTAGGTAATCATCCTACTAATATTATAAACGCGAAAGTTTGTAAGAATGTATGGATGTTTGTTACTCTTTCACGCAAAAACGGCTGAACGGATTTACATGAAATTTGGAATGAAGGTTGTTCATGGTCTGGATTAACACATAGGCTACTTTTTATCCCGGAAAACGCGGGTGAAGCCGCGGGGCGCAGCTAGTATAAAATAAAGGGACGCTGCGCTTCGTAATAAAATACAGCAGACAGGACTGCTTCTTCGCCAATGAGCGCATCTCATACATTTGTAGTCTCTCGAAGCCACATAACCATTATGCAGTGGGCACCAGCCTAAACTGTCGTATCGATGAAAATGAGCCTCCCAGTTTTATCTTCTCAGCCAATACGTATCTTATGCATTCGTAGTCTTTTGCAGCCACATATTATGCAGTGTGTACTTAAACTGTCTATGAGAAAGCAACCCCCAGTTTTTTCTCAGGCAGTACGATCGTATGCATTCGTGGTCTCTCGCAGCAGTTATGCAGTTATGCATAACTGCTATGCAAATAATATTAATAATATTTAATTTTAATAATTTAAAAATAATATTTAAGTTAATTTCGTAATGCTATCTGTGATGAGCCATGTTACTACATATTATTGTGTACTATGTACTTGCGGTCACATTTATATGATTATTAGCGTGTAATGGGTATGACTAACACGCTAGCCACATATTGCATTAGGCGTTGTGCTTTCGTGGATTGAGCAAAGTTTACCTACTTGTTTGTAAACATAAAGACAGACATAGGTATTAGAGTGGCTACACACAGCAGAATCGGGCATCGCGTTTTAGGGATACAGCCCAACCTTTCCTCGTGCATTGATGCAAACGCAATACAGCCGGTATGCACAAAATATTTTACAAAATATTTTTCATTATTGAACAGTTCTTTATGACCAGACACAGCATAACCTGTATCTCAATGGTGCGTTTAGGGTTTTCAGTAGGTGTTTGTAAGTGCAAAAAACGAATGTTTCCATTCTTTTACAAAACGGATACCTAAATGGATTTAGATGCGGTTTTCTTTGTTTGAAAAAATGTGTTTGGCCATTTGAAGATATATCAGCTCTTTTCAAGTTGTTGTTCTTTTTATAATTTATGATTGCTTGTTTATCAATACAATTGTATGTTTCGCTTCAGAGAGACCTGGTGATGTAAGCGCTTGTTTACAGCGCTGCTAAAGACGCCGTGTGTAACCGCTGTAAGACAGACGGCGAGGCCGGTACGCGAAGCGCGCGCCCGCATCTCGGTATGTGTGATAAAGTACCGCCGTGCTTAACTCCTCACCTCGAGGAATTCTAGAACTTTACCCCCTGAATACGTAATTTATTTCAAGAAATACTGGATCGAACTGGAAATATTCCGTTTTTTACTATTTACATAGCGTGATAGTAAATATTGGTAAGAAGACGTGTTAGTAATGTTTCCCATACTAGATGCGCTCTCGGTTATTCGTTATACTTTTCCAACTCTTAGGGATTGTTCGAAGTAAAATGTCAGATAAACGTTATCAAGACGCTTGCTATTTTCATTCTAAGTTTTCATTTTTTTTTTTCATTTTCATTCATGATTTGTTAATTCCATTTAAAAAAAAAACGTAGACGCGTGGACAGTAGACACTTATTTTAATTCATTTTCCCATTGCATATAATAAACCGCACTTTAATTTAATTCCTCCATTTCTAATTACACAAAGCCACTACTCGAGCGGAAGAATGAACTCAATTTATTCAAACTTTACATAGCGGAGCGACTCGAAAAATCTACTCTACTTTCGCACCACTTAAAAGAGTCCGAGTGAACATACATACTTAAAATACTTCCTTACTTTAAAGTTAGGCAGCGCGGAAAGTTCTAGAAGCCTCCACTGTATTATGGTCAATAGGAACCGAGTGAAAAAAAATGCCAAGTCCGCAAAAAGTTGGAAGTTAAATGTTTCTGAGTTTCGCCGCGATTTTTATCGTAGCTCTTTCAGTTTTTTACACTCTTTTACTTGGGATAAAATGAAAAATGACGCCGTTCGTCTGTTAGCTTCAGAGCGTCTTCTCTTTCAGTCTATTGTTCTAGTTTTCTTAAGATATTTTCCTGGATTCATGACATTAATATTATATAGATAGGTATAAAGAAATAACGTTTCAGACTCATAGCTCCCGGGACTAGGATAAATAATAATGATGCAATAATTATGTTTAAGGAAAACTAAATGTTTGTATTAATTAAATAACAATTGTAGACATAAAATAGCGCATCCATGCCATGCCTATGAACAGTTCAGTGCTATCTAGTTACCTATTTTACATCTAGATTTTTTTATTAAAATGGAATAATCGGAATTATTATAGAAAAAAATGTTTCAGCAGGAATAGAGAACGGACCTGACATCGACCTGTTTTCATATATCTGTTTTCATATCGTAGTGTTGGTGAAATTTGTGCTCAAATTAAAACCACTGACTAAGAAAAGTAAGTTTTAGCCATAAATAAATTCAAATTAAGCCAAAAAGAAATGTGGCCCATGAGGGGATCGAACCCGCGACCTTCGCGTTATTAGCACGACGCTCTAACCAACTGAGCTAATGGGCCGATGTTCTTTCTTGTTCAAATTATATTGAGGTTCATATAATAATGTATCTATTCAATTATTATGATGGTCCATTTTCGATATTGATTTAACATTGTAGATTAATAAGTCCTCTCATTTATGAACACGCGATAAGCTAATCTAGTTATTCTATAAATGTTTTATCTCATTTTCAATTTAGACATTTCTTGTCAGATAACTTTGTTACACAGATTAGCTTATCAAGCGTTTAGGAAAAAGTGGGATTTTTTCTGATAAAAAATAAATATGCTTATTGATAAGCACTTTCGTTTTTTTTATCTCACTGCATCTATATCTATGCACTTTATTTTTTTTTCAGGAAAAGTTTTTGAATGTGTTCTAAAGCCCTTTCTTCATTGAAAGTAGGTATTTACATATTATGTATATTGTGTGCATATTTAGTTTTAGCGGATGCCATTGGCCATCGTTCAACATACTCTGAAATTAATGATATCAAAAAAAAAAATCGCATAAAAACTCAAAGCATAGCAAAATACTTTTTACTTTTTTTTTTTTTTTTATTTCTTTTTTTATGATTATTTTTTATTTAGGTAGTTCTTCTTAATTTTACATGGTTATTTCTATTATACGAAACGGTTATTACTATAATAATGATTCCCGATTGCTACCGCTGGGGACGTAGAAAGGGGTGACCATTGGGAATGACCCCTTTTTTATACTCGTAGTCAGTTAGTATCATTATTTATAATTCAATTTATGCACCAACTCAACGGCTCGCCCTTCCGAACTCGTTTGAAACAGACGTCTCATCTCAGGCTAAGTTATGACGCTGTATACAAGCAGTATGGAATGCACTCTCACTACTCTCAGCCATGTCACCTTTTAGACCTATAAAAAACCAAATTAAGATCGTTTCAGCCGTTTTTAGTAAATACAGGGCTATATAGGGCTCATAGTACTCATCATTACGAACAACTTTTACTATGGGACCGATTCGCAATTCGTTCAAGCTGCTTATATGTTACATTTTGTTGCACTCGATAATGACATTTTTCTATTGAAACAGCTGATTTTTTTGCGATATCCGAGTTGGCCTATAGTAAACGTTGTTCATAATGATTAGTACTATGAGTCTCTCGGCTCACGTAGGCTTGCATTCGACCGCCATTTTGTCTGATAGTGAGCGATGATGCGGTCTACGATAGAACATGCAAGCCTTTTTTTTTTTTTTTGGGGGGGTGGGAAATCATCAAATGACCCCTCCCACTCTTGGGCAGAGCGGAAGGGAGTGTCAGACTTCTACTGACCAAAAACCACCCATGTTCCTTCTACGCCCTTGTGACGCCGAGGCCGCGGTAACTTCTACCCGCAGCCCCGACGGGCATGGGCCCTCTCGGGCCCCTTCCATGTTGCTGACATCTCTTTGAGGCGCGCGTGGAACACGAACGCGCCGTCGACACGACCTGTGTCGTCATAAGACGGACGGACAGCGAGCTAGCCCAATAGCTCACCGTCCACAGGCCCGCGTCTACGGTGGCCGGAGGTCGTCACGTGACCCCCGACGCCCGGAGCGCCTCCCACGGCGGCGGCTGGGACGAGAGGTTCTCTCCCTCTCACGTTCCGCCACCTCCTTCGCTAGCATCACTGCTTCGCAGAAGGAGGCGACGGCGTCCCATTCCTCCTCGCCCCGGACCATGGCTTGCACCAGGGCCGGACGCGAGAGATCGCCGCCGCCGATCGCCGCTACGAGAACACGGCGGGGCTCCACCCAAGCGGGGCAGACCTCCACGGTGTGCTCCACCGTGTCCTCCGGCCGATCCTCGCAGTGGTTGCATCCGGGCGTTTCCTCCCGCCTGATTCGGTGCAGGTACCTCCCGAAACAACCATGTCCGGTGAGGACCTGCGTCAGACGGAAGGTAAGGGCGCCGTGGCGCCTCTCAAGCCACTCCTCAAAGAGGGGAGAACATGCAAGCCTAGGACTAGAATTAGAACTTGCCTAGAATTTGTTTGGGAGCTACGAGGCTACAGATAGCCCTCAGCTACATTAAACTTATAACACTACAAATATCTAGTACCTTCAAATAGTTAAACGGTTTTATTTATTTTCTCTGGAAAGTTATTTCAAATATGTTGGCAGATAAAAAATGATGAGTTATTAAAGGCAAAAACCAGCTAAGCGTTATGAACATAATTTAAACGTGAACATTTTTAAACGGTTTTATTTAGCTCACGTTTTCTTTTTTCTTTCTTGGGTCAAATTTAGTAATTCAAATTTCACCCTCTTCCTGTCAACCGATTAATCTGAAATTTTGTATACACTTTGGATTTTGGTGACAATACAATTATGTTTATTCATTATCATTATAAATTCAAGATGGCCGCCGCTACAAAATGGCGGATAACGTAGGTTTTATCAATCCCATCAATATGGGTATCAAATGAAAGGGCTCAACAAGCAGAATACAATATACTATAAAAAATTGAAATTCAAGATGGCGGCCGCTACAAAATGGCGGATAACGTAGGTTTTATCGATCTCATCAATATGGGTATCAAATGAAAGGGCTCAACAAGCAGAATAAAAAATTGAAATACAAGATGGCGGCCGCTACAAAATGGCGGATAACGTAGGTTTTATCGATCCCATCAATATGGGTATCAAATGAAAGTGCTCAACCAGTATAATACAATGTACTATATAAAATAAAAACTAAAAACTAGAAAATAAAAATAAGTAAAAAAAAAAATTTAAGTTAAACGGTTTTATAAAACAATAAAAAAAAATGTACTAAAAACCAAAAAATAATAAAATAGATACAGTCGTGGGAATAAACATATGCATAGACTAGACTAAAATAAAACCATGGGGCACGTCCCACGGTTTTCTTGCCCCACGGTTTTATTTTAGTCTAGTCTATGCATATGTTTATAATTCCCACGACTGTATCTATTTTATTATTTTTTGGTTTTTAGTACATTTTTTTTTTTACTTATTTTTATTATAAATTGAGCGTAGGCAGATGTTTCTACATCCTAGTGGAAACGCTTCTGATAGCAAATTTTTCAATTTTATCTAGAGTTCACAATTAAGTTAGCGTTCACAATCCAATTATGCGTACCCACGCTTCTAAGATACCTGCCACTTTCTAAAATGAGTAATGTTTAGACATTGCAATATTAATTTAATTTTTCTGTGGGTTTTTGGACGCGAAAAAGTCCGATTTTTTATGTTTGTTACCTCTTAACTTTTGACTGGGTGAATCGATTTTGATGATTCTTTTTTTATTAGAAAGCTGACGCTTCCCATTTGGTTTCCGTTTCAATTTAGTCTAGTTCTGATAATGGTATCCATGAGAAAACCATATAAGTCTTAAATTTGCATTAAGTACGTGCGCGACAAATAGATGAATAACTCAATAGTCGGCCTCTTGAAGTCGGTTTTTGTTTTTTTTTTTTTTTTTAATAATCATTATGCTGGAAACTCAACGGTTTCCGCAGAGGGTACAACAGAAACCATAGAATGCAGCTCGTATTATAACAAAAACTTCGACCAAAGTTCCCATACTGTCAATAGAGCGACTACCTCAAAGCTCTGCGTTTTATTCTCGCTGACAAAACACCAGTTCATTCTCACCCCAGCTCCAACAAAGAAAAATGCATTACCCTGAAGCATGCAAATCCGGCCAAGCAAGTAAAGTAACAATTGGCCGCAGCTGCAGAACTGGAATCCACTCTATCTTTATCAAAGAAATAAATGAAAGAAGTACGCTCCAGTTTTTTATACTCACTTTCGTCAGTCACATTTGCATTGTGCAAATAGAAGCTGTCTTTAAAAATCTCGGCGAATAATGTCTGAAGGGAACTCCTTTCAATGGTGCACTGAACGAGATGGCACTTGCACTGAATATTGGGGGAGATTGACGTTGGAATTTGCTTGGGGGGCTCGCCAGTTAATTGAGAACGGGTGGAACTGGTTGGCGAGGACAATTGAAATACTGCATTCTTTGTTTGAATTCGTTTATAGCAAAGAATGCCTTTGTCAACCTTAATTCCTGAGAATTATATGCGCCGGTATTTTAAATGCTTGAAATAAAATATATTTCTAGCAGGCTCTTTACCTTTACATATGTCGGACCATTTATCAGTATTTCGCTCTGTGTGTAAAAACGCCTCTGTCATTTATTTTAATGCAAATTAAATGCAACGGCTGTTAATGCAATAAAGATTAATAATAAATAATTCCAGCTTCGTTTTTAATAAGAATCCGTTCAAACTAACATGTTCGATCCTCGATTATACCGTCACTTACGTACCATATTGGAGTTAATCCAAACAAAAAATCATATTCTTTTAGAACGCTTAGTTCAAGAAGTAGATTTCAAGAGAATAGACGACAAAACCACATGAAAGACTTAGGTACCTATCTTAATCTGAAAACACTAAAATTATTTGTGTCTTATTCAAATGACAGAGTCTGTAAGAAACAATCTTAGTAGCTTATAGCTTTGTCAAAGAAAATGGCATATTCGAATCAGCATCAATACCAATTCAATAAAGGTACCCAAACTAAACCCCGCATCCGTTTGCAAATACAATTGGCACGAAAAGTGAAACAAGAAACAAAAAGGTACAACAGAGACAAAAAGTGGTAAGTGAGTATTCGAGAAGCGCACTTGGCAGCGGAATTATTCGGAGTTTTCTGTGGATGCGCGAGGCGTCAGTGAATTTCCTCATTTTAGGTATAAGCGTGGCTGTACTTACCTGCAACTGGGAAGAAAATGAAACAAGTTTTGCTTCAGCATGAAGTTATCCCACAGTTTGCTACGCTAGTTTAGTAGCTGTAGTTCTTTTTATGCCTGAATATAAGAATAAGATCTTGTATATAGAGCATAAGAAAATTAATGCTAAAAAAGACAATGAATAAAGATATCTATAATATGTTACTACAATAATGGTGGAGGCATGAGTCAATCTTATGAAGTCGAAAAAAAAACTGGGATTAAAAAAAAACTCATTACACTGCATACAATAATTAATGTAAAAAAAAAAATTGTATAACGTATCTACGAGTACCTCGCTACTATCCATTTCTTGTCTATAATGATAACAATAAATTAACATCGACACTGTTATCTTAATATAATAAATTACGTGTCACGTTGTTTGTCCGCTATAGACTCCTAAACTACTTAACCGATTTCAATCAAATTTGCACACCGTGTGCTGTTCGATCTAACTTAACAGATAGGATAGCTCACATCTCAATTTATAGTGTCTACCCGTGCGAAGCCGTGACGGGCCGCTAGTCTTTTATAAATTAGTTGCTACGCTATTCTCGCACATAGAATTAAACCTAACCTTAACCTTGATAAGACTAGACTAGTTTTTAGAGACTTTGCTGGGCAGGCCACCTGCTTAGGATGGGGGAGGATCGTAATGTCAAGAAGGCGTATCTTGGAGTTGCAAGTGGCCGCCGACCCGTCGGCCGGCCCAGATACCGCTGGATTGACGCAGTGCGATCCGACCTTTGCGAACTCCAAGCCGACGACTGGCAAGAGACAGCGCAAGATCGGGATCAATGGCGTTCTCTGGTATCGGAGGCCAAGACCCACTTTGGGTCGCTGCGCCAGAGGAGTAAGTAAGTAAGTAACCTTGATAAACACAGTTAATAGGTACTTAAATTTTAACATAGGCTCCGTTAGTTCAGATATAAGCACTACAGAACCGGGGCTGTCCGTAGAACTTTAATAATTATTTTTACAAAAAACAAAAAAACAAAAACTGACTTCAAAAGACCGACTATTGAGTTATTCATCTATATTTGTCGCGCACGTACTTAATGCAAATTTAAGACTTATATGGTTTTCTCATGGATACCATTATCAGAACTGGACTAAATTGAAATGGGACCAAATGGGAAGCGTAAGCTTTCTAATAAAAAAAGAATCATCAAAATCGATTCACCCAGTCAAAAGATATGAAGTAACAAACATAAAAAAAAAAAAAAAAAAACATACAGTCGAAATGACAACCTCCTCCTTTTTTGAAGTCGGTTAATAAAAATAACTTTCAACTCCCCAGCCGGGTGCACAAAGGTGGTTGCATACATCTGCTTGAATGCCGTCATAACACCTCGGTATCTCGTATGCAAACACTGCTACGATTATACCGAGAGCATTTCAGCTGCAGTGCCTCCATTACCATGTTTGAGTTTCTCGTGAGCCCTCACAATCACTCACTGGAGCGCTATCTATAACTAGGTACATTCGTATTGTTGTTTACAGGATAGCACATATTCGTATTGTTGGTAGGGGATGTGAAGTGGATGGGGCGTTAGATCTATGTCATGTGTAATTAATTTGCGGATATGCCTTAATATTTTTTTTTGCACCGTAGGCATCTTTTGTTAGTCATCTTAATATTAACGGTTTTCAGACAATTATTTTCCTAATAAATTTCAAATTAATTTACCTTCTATATTTTAGATACAATTCATCATTATAATTATTATTCAAAATTTCCACTTTAGATCTGGTAAGTTTTTCGAATATTAATTTTGAAATACTTAGTAAGCACTTAATTCATCAGCATCATCTTCCTACCCCTATCCCACCTACGTGGGGTCGGTACAGTACATACCTATGTACACTTCTTCCATTCATTTCTATCATTCGTCATATCATATTTTATAAGGAACTAGCGGCCCGTCCCGGCTTCGCACGGGTAGACTTTGGGATAAACGTAGAGTAAATTGAAATCGGTCCAGTCGTTCACGCGTGATGGCGTGACCAAAGGTGTTGAGAATAAATTATAGGAACTCTTTGTTATAACCTCTATTCTCATGCTATTGCGTAACTATAGCAACCGTAGTTTGTTGATGCTAACTTGTAAATTTATAGTAAAAATTATCAGTATAAAACGCACACTGTTTTGATAGATATGATTGAATTTGAACTTTGTACAGAGGTAATAAAGTGCAAATTGACTCTTGGACGTTAGGAACATACCTACATTGCTTAAACAACAGTGAGTGCTTGCAATTCAATATGAACTTTATACAATAGCAATAAAGCTCGTTTTAGTTAGAAAACGTTTGTATGGGAAAAATAAAAGGGCTGTTTTTAGGGTTTTTCAATATTTCTGAGAGATTTTCTTAATATTTTTTTCCATAAGAACCTTCTCCTAATAATAACAAATACAACAAAAAAAGAATTAGTGAAATCGGTCCAGCCATTCACGCGTGAGGCCTTGACCAAGGAAAACGGGTTTCATTTTTATATATATAGATATAGAATATAGATAGATATAGATTAACTTAATTATATTTTAAAATTTAGTTGTTGATTCTGTGCATACTTAATTTATATGCCTAAAAGTTCAATGAAATACAGTTAGTGAGATATAATATTATATGTATACTGCTACAAGTAATTAATTATTGACATATATAAAAGAATGCTATTATTTAAGAATTAAAACTTAAATAAAGCAATGAATTAAATTCCTTTATTTAATTAAACAAACAACTACAAGTATAGTTTTTACATATTATTATACTAACATTTCAAATTTTAATTTTTAACCTTTTTTATTATTAAATTAAACAACATTAAAATTTTTACAAAGTTCCTAAAATAGAAATAAACAAATGTCTAGCGTTTTAATGTATCATAAATCATTTTTACTATTTTTAACACGCTTTTATTAGCTTCACCTGTATGTTTGTATGTTTGTATGTTTGTATGTTTGTATGTTTGTATGTTTGTATGTTTGTATGTTTGTATGTTTGTATGTTTGTATGTTTGTATGTAACCGACTCCTTTGAGCGCGTTTTTGACCCACTTTAAACGGTCAGATTTCTTTCAAACTTTGTAGATATATCGAGGACCGATGACAATACACTAAACAAATCGTGTTTTTTAGTTTTTTTAACTATTAATTTTTTTAACACGCTTTTTCTATAAAGTTTCTTTAACATTTAATACCGTTAACTTACAAATGGTAATTTCGTCATTCGTGTCAGAGAACAGAGTGGCGCAGTGGAAGCGTGCTGGGCTCATAACCCAGAGGTCCCTGGATCGAAACCACGCGCTAGAAATCTTTTTGCTCAATATTTTTTGTTACGCATCAATTTTATTTTATGAGGTCTGAGGATCGAAACCACGCGGCTACAAATCTTTTTGCTCAATATTTTTTGTTACGCATCAATTTTATTTTTAATTTGCTTGAGCAGACGGCCAAAAATGGATAACACCAACACATTTGGACATATTAAGGATGGTTAATAGTTAGCAAATCGAACTAAAAAGCGAAAAATAAATAATAGTTAAAAAAAACTAAAAAAACACGCTTTTTATAAAAAACCGAACTAAAAAAATAGAAAATAAAATTTTATAAATTTAAATTATGAATAGGGTTGAAAATTTCAATAAATATAAATTAATAATAGTGTAAATAAATAAATATATGTATTTTATTTTTAAAAAAGCGTGGGGTGCTTTCTTAGATATTATCAAAATGCTAATCACTCTACTCATGTCTGTCAATACAAAATGTATCTACAAAATATATAATATCTATTGACCCATACACCCCACGCTTTTTAAAAATAAAATACATATATTTATTTATTTACACTATTATTAATTTATATTTATTGAAATTTTCAACCCTATTCATAATTTAAATTTATAAAATTTTATTTTCTATTTTTTTAGTTCGGTTTTTTATAAAAAGCGTGTTTTTTTAGTTTTTTTTTAACTATTATTTATTAAATAAAAATAGCAAAAGAGATGGGTCTGATTATATTGGTCAGGCTGATGTTGCGCCCCCACTCCTGGCCGCTATCCCACTACTGCCCGATACGGAGACTTTTGGCTGCTGGGTTTCCCCCCTGGCCCGGTTCGCCCCTCTTTAGTTAACCTGCACCTCCCAGACTCCTCCGGGTGGTCCATATTAATACCAGGCTTAGTGTGGACGTCCAGTCAACATGGGAAGCACAACACCAGTGAGTCCCGACCTCAAACCATCCTCCGGCCCCGACCTCCGAGAAGCCGGATTACAGGAGACGCCACGCTCCCAGTCGAAGGTAGTGACAAAATAGTCGAACCGTTCGTAGAAACGTCCGCGAGTTCAAATCCCGCCAAGTGTACTTCATTTTGTATGGGGCTGCACGTAAAACATTTCTCGTAAAAACGTCTACTAAGTTGTTTGGTAAAATGTTTTTAGACTTACTAGATAAGTCTAAAAATTACAATTGGAAAGATTTGTGTAAAGTAGGTACCTTAATTGAGCTAATTTACCTATAATTGTGGTTTAAATTGCTCTGATATTTTTCTCAGGCGATATAGAGATGGAAACAAACTAGAATAAAGATAACCAGTCTTTCTACTTGGACTAGGTATAATTAAGAAGTAAGAAGGTAACCTAATCTGTAACTCAGTCAATGTTGTTTATTTTTAGCGTTTGTGTCTATTATCGTACGTTATCAATAAAATAAAATGGACGGAGAGACTAACCAGCTGAGCGGTCGATAACGGTTGCCAGCTCCGAACCGAGTGCCGGATAGGATATTTAAATAATGAAGCCAACTTTACAGTGCGTTGTATACTATAGGTTCTTATAAAATTGTGTTAATATAAATTAGATTAGATTAAAACTACAAAGTTATTAAATTTTTATTTTAGTGCTATCAGATTAGTTTCATTTCGACAAAGCAATAATATTAATGGCTAAGTACAATATACGACGTATGCTGCCGAGCTTTTGCTAGAGAGCATCTAGTCGTATCGTTGTATAATTAGTCCTGTCTATTTTATACATAAATCTAGAAAGGGTTAACTTACTTCGGACGGCATTCGTTTGGCCAGTTAGCTGTTTTATAGCTCAAGCAAATCATAATCATGGCAGTATGGTGAGCTAACTATAGTTTATTCTGTGGCATTGCTAACTTGTACCTACTCACAAGGACCTATTTCCAAAATGTGCGCAAAATTCTCCTTCAAACCGAAAGATGTTGAACTTGATTGACCTCCAATATTTCAGGTCATAAAATTTGTAATTCATGAAACCATTTGGCGTCAAAATGTGCCAGACGTCACTGGAGCGAACGGTTATGGTAATGCTTGAATGATATTGACCTCAGCTGGACGCATTTGCGATAGACATTGTAGCTGATCTATTACAAATTACTGGAGATATTGCATGAGGTGTTTTCATCAGTAGGAGTCAGTGACTGGAGCAGTGTGACCTGGGCCCTTATATTGCGAGGTATTATCTCGGTCACTGTTGCTCTCATTAGAAAGGTCATGAGAGTGAGCATGACGGAGATAATCTTCAGCGCTCAAGACTAGGGTCCCAGTGTGACTGCAATGCTACACTATTGTTATGTTTATGGCATATCTAAATGACCTACCAATTGTGCTCTAAAAATAGTACTAAAAAACTAAACGTGATTGGTAGTTTCTAAATTGATGAACATAGATACCAGTCGGCAGGTCAACAAATAAAATAGAAACAAGATGAAATCATGGACAAAATGAGAGTATTTTGCAACACTAGAACATTAGAACATTTTATTGTTATCATCATCGATGTTATCATAGGCTTTTTGCCTAATGTTTCTGAACCAGAAATTATGGTTAAACACGTTTCTGAAGTAAAAATAATCCTAAGCATTGTTCAAATTGTAAGTATCAACGCAGCTATTAATTTGAACTATCGGGTTATAAACTGAATCCGGTAATGAAAATCAATCGAATTAATCCATTTAACGTTTCAAAGAGTCGCAAAATGCGAACTTTAAATTGAGCGGTGTCGTGTGTTAGGGTTACAGCTCTTTGAGAATATTCAGGACACTTCCTCATAATCATTTCAGTTGATGTGTCGATACAGTTATTACACATTGGCATATTTTCTGTTGTAACTTATATGATTGTAGTAAAAACATCTGCGTCTCTTTTATTTCTGATATTTTAGAAATAGCAACAATTTCAGTCAAATTAAAGCGGTCAAATTCAGATTAGAAATCGACATGACGACAAGGATATGAGCTATCGTGCATAGCTAGAATCAGGGAAATTTGTACAATATATACCTACAGTAGAGGGAAGTTTGGGAAGCCTTTCCTAGCAATAGGTAATTTGACACATTTTTCTTGTAAAGTAAACTAAGCTAAGTCAAACCCATTTGCCCTGTTTTCGAGCTGTTTTCGAGCCTAGGTAAGGTGAAATATAAGAGCTGGTAAGGTGAAATATAAGAGCTGGTAAGGTGAAATATAAGAGCTAAAATATTAGCAAAATTGAAATAAAATAGCAAGGAGTTAAATACAGTTTCTGTTTAGTTAGAAGCTGATTTCATGGAAACTACTCAAAACTGTTACCTTGCAGTTGTTTCTTCGTAGCAAAGTACAGCATTAATATATTCAGTATTATTGGTATTTCATCGGAAAACTGAACGGTTGGCTACCCACCCATAACTTAAATCCGCAATGTAGAAATCCCTACCTCTGTATGGAAAATAAATTAATTGGAATAAGCGCTCTTAAAATGAACGATTTGAGTCGGGATTTTACTGTCATTGATTTTTTTCATTTATACTGGTGCTAGCAGTCTTTGAAAGGGGATTAAATATCGTTTGGTAGAACTGGTTATTTATGCAGTAATCCTATTTTGTCAAATGTAATCTATAAATGTTTTGGAATCTGTTCCAGATTAACACAGGGCCGGGATGACTAGCGTACAAGAAGAGAGGCCTTTGCCTTTGTAAAAACGTGCTAATTATCATACTTTCTGGTGATATCAGTGTGCTCCGTACTTTAGGTGAATTCATCGGAATTTTGATGGCCATTTTTCTCAGTGTGGACGATTGTATGTACTCAACCTTTAATCCTCCCGCTGCTGGGATACAGGTCTACCCTCGAAGGGTGATTAGTGGACGATTACGGGCTGAAAATGACGATGATGTCCATTGTGGCTCGGCTTTACAAACTCTAGGCTAACTTTTTTTCTATTATTACTCTTTTACTAACTTTCGGAGTAACATGATTCAAAGTATAATATTAAGGTTCTGTAAAACAGACAAGTCAAACGATCTAGAATTATTATAGAAAATGCCTAATTGCCTACTATTACAGCCTAACAGCATGATACTCGTAAATAATGTATTTAGTTTAAATGTTTTTTTTTAATAATAATAATAAACGTTTCACACTCCTAGCTCCCCACTAGGATAAATCCTGTGTCGGGGATGCCATGGAACACAAAGACAAGGACAACTAACACCCAGACCCAGAACAAATACATACTTGTACTTATTCCGAGGTAAAAATAGTTACTTAGATCTTTCAGTAATTAAGTCTGATGAAAATAGAGAAATGACAAAGTAGATTTCGTTTAAAAATAGATCACAAAGATTTTGGAAATTCTATAAACTACCTAGTTTATTAGAACAGTAAAATTTGAACGTTAAATCAATCCTAGATACATTACCTACATAACCTATATTGCATGCCGGCACAAACTTATTTACCAGAATATAATCTACTTTTAAGTATTCTATGCACTATTATTTGATGGTAAAAAATACATATTCTTATACAATAAAAATACTGTGTTTCGTAAGCTTTTGTAAGCGATGGGAAACGGTGATGATGCATTTATAATGTTCAAAGTCATTATGACTACTTTATTCAAATTTTATCTTTCTTACACGTGTCAGTGAACTAGTGAATGACGAATTGGAGCATACTGTATGTATTATAGCATAATATTATATTATTGCATACTATTATGATGTTTTCTTTAAAATTTTGTAGTGTAGTTAGTGTTTGTTCGATGTTTGTGATTTTCTTTGGTCTATGTATTTGTATCTACTCTGTAGAAATGTACCTATATAAATCTGGTTTCTTTACGCCATCTTCGTTTTTTTTTCTCTTACACTGACTACGTACCTTTATCTTCCAAAAAGATCTAGGGATAGGTGTATAAAGATTTACGTAGGTTTATTTAAACTATTGACCAAAAAATAATAGTGATATGCTTTAAATCGGCAATTTCAAGTAAAATTAATATCCTGGCATAGTTACTAGAAACTTCTCAATCGGATTATAATATCGCAGAGTCATGCAATATTATTATTTTCTGCAAACAAATAAAAATATTTGTTATCAACAATAGACAACTGTTTACAATTAACGCTAAAAACCATGATCTAGCATATTTGATCAGCATTCAACAAAACCCGTCGGCCTTAACAGTGACGACTTGATAACGCCACAGACTCAGTAGTATAATACACGCGCTCGCGCCTACCAGACGTGTCACAAAAAACAAAATGGCCGACGAAGCAAGCGCTCCTACCTACTGGGACGAATTAACAAGTCCCCTTAACCTAGTCCTCATCGCTGTGATCGTCTACCTTGTGTACAAGATAGTAAAGTCTAATTTCGAAAGTGAAGTCGACGTACCACCGCCGCCACCTCAACTGCCCAAAATAAGAAAGGATCTCACAGTCTCAGAGCTAAAAAAATACGATGGCACTCAACCTGATGGGAGAGTTTTGCTGGCAGTAAATGGTGTAATTTTCGATGTCACTAAAGGGAAGAGGTTTTACGGACCCGGTAAGTGCTGTACTTAAGTTATGTTTATTCCGGTCGGAATATAAATCAGTGAGCAAAGGTCAAGATTGTATACATCGCAAATGAGGTCGTTTAAAATGATTAAAATTGAAGGCAAAGGCAATTCTTTTGTAACTATAATGTACGATTACATCAGTCTCTCGTGACTTAATCTGAAAAATCGATTATTCTTGTTACATTACTATGAAATACACTATCGGTGAAGGAATCAATATATGCTTTATCAATTGATAACCACGCTAACAAGTCAATACAGTTTCATCATTCGATATTTTGTATAATTTTTCAATGTTGTTGCTTCAGTTATAGACAAAAACCGTACTTTGTGCATAGTCATTATTACCGCACATTTCTAGAAATACGACTCCATATAACGTTGATAAATAATTATAGCCATAACGGTGGACCAGAGGCCCGCGATCTAAACTCGTATCACTAGCTGCATTCTCTGTCCCTTTCAAGTGTTTGGATGATAGAGGGAGAAGTGTGAGAATGTTGTAAGGCAGTTTCAACTAACCGGTTTATGTTTACGGTTTGTAGTAGTCGCCGGAAACCGCAATGTTATCGTTTACGATCCATCAAACAATGACAACTGAGAACGGGCGATAAAACATCAGCTTACAGGTGTTTCGCAGCTAGTTTCACTTTCAGGTTGACACTAACGCGATTTCTTAGAAATAGGATATTACTTCTATATAGATATCAGCAATTGGCCAGCGTGGTGGAACACGGCCCAATCACCCTTCGAGGGTAGACCTGTATCCCAGCAGTGGGAGGATTAAAGGTTGCATATGATACATATCAGCATCAGCATAACAGCAGTGACGACGACTGTCTGTGGTCTGTGGTTTTGTGCACCATGCAAAAGGACCTAAAACGAAATTCGTGTCTGCTAGCCACTTTCGTGCTAATAACCGTAATTAGCCAAGTTCGCCATTGATGGGCACGTCTAGGAATCTTCATAGACGTATAAACATAGAGCCATACCTACTAGAGATATCAAGGCTCTTAATCTTCTAACATGGTGATTTTCGACAGCTTTCCCATTCCAAAACTATCAAACGCAACCAAAACCAACTGTGTTGCATCAGATTCAATCGTATGTGACGTGTCTGTCTCGTATCCCGTATAATGAAAATGAAGTTTATCAAAATTCATAAAAAAACACTAAGTAAGTACATTAACATTACACAAAATACAAAGAAATACCCAGATCAAGGGACCCAAGGCTAGAAAATATCAAGCATGTAGCAGATCAGAAATTAGAAACATAACTCGAAGAGAATTCGCAAATAGATAGAAAATTATTTATTAGTGTGGTAACGTATATAAATACTTATATTATAAGTATTGTGTGTTAAGGCCATGTCCATACATAGTCAATGCAATTTTCTATCAACTTCAAGAACTCATTAATATGATGATTAAAATAAAATTGACAAATAATGAAGCAAAATGCTACGAAGAATAGCAATATTTATTTCATTATCAGTATAATTACGCATTATCTTTAGATTTCATAGACAAAAAATTCTAAAATCTTTTTTAAGTTTACTTGTTTTTTGTTCTTATTTAACCTTTTATATTTCAAGGATTGATTCTATCATAGTAAAAACAAATTTGTGGCTAACAAAAAGTGCGACCAAGTTATTTGTGAAGTCGAGTGGTGGTGCCACTGTCCTATTTTCTAAGCAAAACTTATAGCCATCTGATGAACATATTTAGTTCTCGAATTTGGTCACTGATACGTGCAAGATGGTCGCGGAACCTTCTGATATAATAATCATCGTAATTTAATTAGAACACTACTTACTGACTGAGATTATTCTAATTATTTTACATCATCATGCATATCTAATGTTAATATATTTCGTAATAATATAAAGACGTAAATTGTGATAAAAAAATAATTTTGCTAAAGTTACACGGAACAACTCACTCATGTTTCTACGGGTACGGGGATACTTCGACTGTAGTTTTGGTCACTCAATTCGAAAAAAATAAGAAATATTTATATTGTGCTTTTTTTAATCCTTCACAGGAACAGCAGTTTTATTAACGTAATCCACGTGTCCAGTGCAATATGAAAATATGCTTGCAATATTGAGCTTACCGTATCCTATTTTAAATATCATTCTGATAATACTCACTCTATTTTTTATAATATTTTGTTTGTATGTTTTTAATACCCAAATCTATATTTGTATTCCTTGTAATTAGTTTTTACCTACCTAGTTTTTATGGCGTTTGTGAATATTTGAAATTATTTGATTTTAAAGCAGTAGGCCCTTATTTTTTCATTTTTAAACCTCATCCGCCATTAGTATCCACTTTCGTCAGAATTAACAAATTTAGTAATAAATACACTTTGGTCATGGATGACTAATAATATATGAATTAATATGAAATAAAATACATCCGCCTGATTCAACACAAACATAATATTTCGATAAAGATTATAATTTTATAATACTTCCTAACCTAGAATAAACCTTTGAGGTGATTTCATGTTCACTTTATCTAATCCAACTAGAGTACCTAAGCTTCACTTTGGCAATATACTCGTACCTCTTCGTACAAGATTATAGAAATAGGTACGCTATTTTCGTTCAAACATTATCTAACTTCGTAAAGGTAGATACAAGCGTATTTCATACATCAGATAACGATAAAAGATACACGGTGCTTACCTGAGTGGAACCAAACGGCGGTAAGAAGACCATTACTATGCAAGTTGTACCGTAACTAACCAGCTACAAATAATGCTAGGAGCCACATTCAGCCCGCATATTAATAAGGCGAATATTAAAATGATAGCTCGATATTTTAGCATCGGTACATCTGGATTTTAACATCTGTGGACAAGCGTAGGGTACGTGTAGTGAAGCATCTGGCTGAAATGTATTTTTAGGAGAATAATTAAAAATTAGTAGTTTGCGAATAGTAGACCAAGCGAGCATAAACTTTGGAACCGTCACAAGACTGATTTCGCTCATATTCGAAATCCCTGTTATGACATAAATGTCAATGATTCTGCAAAATATTATTAAAATTGGCCAACAAATTGCGCTGCAGCAATTTCCCCTCTTCCCTTTCCTTAGCGAATACCAAAGACGCCGATGAGAAACAAAAATGAAATTGCAGAACCTGTATACAAGTTTCGTCGAGCTTCTTTAAAATATACATAATTATATATTATATAATTAGTAGGTACTCACACACAGGTGTGTGTGAGTACTAACACCCATGCAAGTAAACAAACATTCGGAATTCCAGACAGAAAGCAAATTGTGTCGGTTGTTGCGAAGATGCTTTGCTCGCTTGGTCAATAATAATTGGACAAATGGAAGACGACGTCAATGACATGTGACTCTATATTATAACATGTAGTTCATTCAATATTAATTTTAAGGGCACCCTTTGGTCTACCTAAGTAACTTCTAGACTTGACAGTAGCAGTTTTACTTCTACGACATGACATTTATCTCAAAATCCATTTCTGGATCTTCAAACCACGAAAACATAAAAAACTAGCTTTCAAATACATATGTATGTATTTGTAAGCTATTAAATAGTTTAACAGTTAATATTGATTAATTTAAAGTTTACTCTGGCAATAGAGTAATTTATAGATCTTAAGCGAATATATCTTGCACTAAAATTACTTTAAAATCTAATTTACCATTTTACTTTACCAAATATTTTTCTAAGACGTTTAATATTAATCGTGCAAAAGAAAAGGATCCGTTTCATTCAACCAGACAAACATCTATGTTTATATAAGTATATATACAATATTACATAATATAATAACATGTTATTGCCCGAACCAATCCATAAACTATCAATAAAATTGATCAGATACCAAGAAATCATTTTAATGAAAGCAATATTCTTCAATATCGAGGTCAAAGTAATTGAGTTCTACTCGCTTGTCTGTGTTTTGGTCCTTCGTCAATAAAGAAAACATTTATCATATTCTACGAATGTGTTTTTTTCAATTTTAAACGAGTTTAATTGTATGATAATTAGGCAATTTAGTTTTCTTAGCATATCATGTTGCAGTTTTATGCTGCATTGGCATTGAATTAAAAACAGTATCTGATTTATATACGATTTATATTATGTAACAATGTTGAATAGCATTGTTTTACGGCACTTAGTATTTCCTCTATCTACTATTTTGCCAGCCCAATACAGTCTCTTTAGCTTTTCAATGGCTTCATGGGCCAATGATTCAATACTTTGGAGTACTTAATTGTGGCAAAATATATCTTTTCTTCTGCTTCTCTTTAGTTATGTTTTATATAATTTTTTCTATTTTAGATTTTTTTATTAATTTGAGGATTCCTTTTAACGTTTTAGCTTATTATGTCAGGAATTGTAAGTTCATAATCGTCAAAGGAACCTTAATTTTAAATACACATTTAGGCGTGATATTGTGCTCAAAAAAAAGACTTGCGTAGTCTCAATTAACCATTAGATGAGGACATACTTTGAGTTGCATACACGCAAGAATACGACTAAATTCTAATTTGTAAAAGAGCTAGAGCATGACTTTACTTTTTGTTATTCTGGAATTAGTCACTGAATTTAGCTGGCGCCACCTTCGATCAGATTATACTAATACGTATGTAAATTTAAAAAATGTTTTAGAATTATTCACTGACTTTTGTCGGTGCCACCTTCGTACAGAAGAGTACTACTAATGAGTACATTTTAAAATTATTTACAAAAACAAGCTTTTATTGCATTGTCATCGCAGTTACACACGTTTACTAAATTTCAGCTCAATTGGACATTGGGAAGTGGTTCAAAATTGAGTTGCAAGATTCCACCCGAGCAAACAAAGTTACTTACATACATTGCAAGTTAAATAAAAGTTTCCAAATATTCAACCAAATCTAATGTTTTATTTTCTTTAATTCCAGGTGGGCCGTACTCGGCGTTTGCTGGTAAAGACGCCACTCGGGGCCTGGCTACTGGCCAGGTGGCTGCTTCCGACCAGGAGTGGGACGACACCAGCGACCTGACCCCGGATGAGGTCTCATCAGCGAAGGAATGGGAAGATCAGTTCAGGGGTATGTTTTGGTTGTTTTTTTTTTTATGAAGAAAAGGGTTTGATAAAAAAGTTTAAAAAGTAAGACCAGTTTTGGGTTTTGTTTTGGCTATTTTTTTTCTTGTATAAAAAGGATTAGAAAGAAAAAAGTAAACAAAAAATAGTCACTTAGGTTTTAGACTGTTTATTTATTTATTTTCTTTCAAATCGGGAGAATCAAGTTAACAACAAGGGACAAGACAAGTTAAGACAAGTTGACAAGTTAAGTAACGTCATATTTATTTTAGGACAACCTTCGAACTATCTAGTTAGATGCGCTAAATGAATTTATTCACGCGGTGATGAAACACGGTGCTAATTAAATGTTGAAAAGATATACTTACAGCCGTCACTGTTCAAACTTCTATCCAATTCCATCAATCCGTTTCAGCGTGAAGATGAAACAAATATACAAATTTTCGCATTTAAAATGTAGTAGATTTCATTTATAAATAAAATAGTGAAAATTTAATATATTTCAACAAGTGCAACCAAGGTTGAGCAACCACAAGACTAAGAAAAATACATTTAGAATGCATCCTTTCTAAAATAGAGGCCATTTTGCAATAAAGTGTATGTGAAATAAGTTTTATAAGTCATAGATACAATGTAGAGCTTGCCACATACATTGACCGAGCGAAGTAAAGCTCTCAGAGTTCAAGGAACGAGTTGGCTGGCTCTTGTATGTATGTTTATGTGTTTGTTTTTATGATTGTTGATGTTTCAAATAAAGATCTGTCCTCAATAAAAAAAAAAATAATTGCGCTAGGTTAGTAATTTCTTTTTAATTTCCAATATCTATTTATTGAATTATGAATTCTTAAAAGTTAACTAGCTAGGTATACAAGTAAAAATATGATGCGATAATAAAATACCTCTGAAATACTATTATATACTATTATCACTGTCAGAATATAATATATTATCTACTTTATATAGTACTAATATATATGTAGTGTACGTATTGTGGCTAGTACCCTTAGTAATCTGTGCTAGTACTGATAACGTTATCAGTAAAGCAGATAGCGAAATGCAGTATGTTTTGCTCGTACGATTTCTGTGATTGTGATAAAAGAAACAAAACGATTTTTGATCGTCACACCGAATACTAATCTTTAATATATATAAATCTCGTGTCACAATGTTTGTCCTCAATGGACTCCTAAACCACTTAACCGATTTCAATCAAATTTGCACACCGGGTGCAGTTCGATCCAACTTGAGAGATAGGATAGTTTATTATAGTCGCAATTTTAATTTATTGCAAATTATATATATACTGATAATTTTTACTATAAATTGACAAGTTAGCATCAACATACTACGGTTGCTATAGTTACGCAATGGCTTTTGACAGGACAACGTCTGTCGAGTCAGCTAGTATGTATTATAAATGTGTAAGCTTATCTATGTGTTTGTTACTCTTTCACGCTGAAACGGCAGGACAAAATCAGATAAAATTTGGAATAGATATAGCTTGTAACATGGATAAACAGAATAAATAGATAAGCTACTTTCGCCTTTATCGTTATCACTGTTTTTCAGCACAACGCGGGTGGAACCGCAGGGAACAGCTAGTAAAAATAAATAGGGAGTACAAATAAGTTTCCGCCGTTTTAAGAAAGATGGCGTTACACAATGTTTTGGTCAAAATTGTTACATGAAAGTCGGCATAAAGTAAGTTTGGACATATGATATAGAAGTAAACTAAAGTATTTCATTAGTTTTGTTATTTAATTTAGTTTTACCCATTATTAATTGTTTAACCACAGATTGAATAATAGTTCAAGAGTTTAGCAAACTAAAAGTTTCGGCAGGTAATGCTTATTTGGCATACATTTGGACATTTTCAGACGAAAAAAAAAATGAATATTGTGAATAATATTTTAAAGATAATAATATGTCTGTCACCAAAGTAACTGTATGCCGTCTTTCATGTAACTGTTTATTTTATACTAGCTGACCCTTGCCCACTTCGTTGGGCATAATGTTAATTAAACCCGAAGCCATCGCGCGCCGTCCGGACCGTTTTTTCTCCGATTCACTTTGCAAAACGGACTACCACGTAAAAGCCTTTTTATTTTTCGGTTTTTTATATAACCTATGACACTCAGCAATAATGTGGCTTTCTATTGGTGAAAGAATTTTTTAAATCGATTCAGTAAATCCCGAGATTACCCCTTACAATTTAACAAATATACAAACACACAAACTTTACTTCTTTATAATATTAGTATAGATCACAACCTTTTGTAGCGCCATCTTTCTTAAAACGGCAGAAACTTGTACTCCTTATACCTACGTATAAGTCAAGATAATTGAGTTTTGGGATCAAATTCTTCAGCTAATCAATCATCAATTTGTTGTAAACCCTGTAAAAAGTTTAAAAATAAACTGTAAGTATCGATATAAAGCTAGATAAACATAACTTCCAGACCAGACCGGCAGTCTTTTTACCGGCACAGATAACAGATTTTTCTTCGCTATTTTTCATTTTCTTTTTTATGTTTCTGAAACTAAAACTTCCTTTACTTTTACAGAAAAATACGACATCGTCGGCCGTCTCCTGAAGCCTGGTGAAACACCAAAAGTTTACAGTGAAGATGAAAGTGAGGACAAGAAAAGTCAATAAATTTTAATTCTATTGTTAAAAAGTGATATTTTAGTACTCGGGTAACATAGGTGAAAGCTTGAACTGTTAATAAAATAGTTTTTAAGGCCTTTTCAGTTTTTGTTTAAATACCCCTGCAGTAAAATCGAATTTGCTACATTTTTTGCTAAATTTTTCAGTTAACTGTACAAACAGGGCAAGTAAACATTTGGAATACTGCGGTTGTTAAAATAATAAATGCAAATGAACTGGAATATTTTATATTCTTTGGTATGCCGCTACAGGTTTTTATCAATCTGTTAAATTGAAAAGTACAGAAAATTTTATCGTTAGGTTGGGTTAATATTTCAGCGAGTATAAACCGTTTCGCCTGATTTGGAAACAACTCTTAACTCTGAAGTTATGATGCAGAACTGATATGCTTAGTAATAGATTATTATTACATGAACTAATTTTATTTATTAGATAGGGTCTCATTGGGCCCCTTGGATAGGTACGAAACCCTAAAACTGCTCTACTAAGCCTTGTTCTCATCATGATGTTTTTTGTTCTCAAAAAGAATACGCTTTCATTGTTGAAATTCAAAGCGCTAGTCTCATTGCTTTTGAAGACGCCAACCGACCATAGTCACATATCGATAGCACAAAAAAGTTAAATACACAAATAGGTACCGCACAATTTTAATGGATTTACATTTTCGCCACAAATACTGCGCAACTTAAATGGTTTTACATTTTCACCTATAAATCTATGGCGATATAATACATTATATCCAACATAATTTTCCACGCAAGACATTAAGCAGCTTTACTCATACTCAGCATTATTTACTTTATCCCTTCAAAGTTGCAGCCTCATCGTGTGCTAAGCACCAGCGTTTGGAATTCGCGTCACGTGATACCTCATCACTTTGAAGCATCGATAATCGAGCTCCTCGTGACGGAGTTTTAAACTAAACCGATGGTTTAACTCGGTCTTGGTATATTGTCACAAGATAACGTTTTAAAATGTATGATACTATTGATAAAAGTTATTATTTTGCGCCATTTTGCTGTCACTTTCACGCTTAGTTTGCATGTGGCGTACTTTTACAAATCATTATGTCTACTCACCATGAGACTAGCTTTAAAATGGAAAATGTATTTCCATTTTATATTTATTCATTAAACCTTATTTTTCGATTTTAAATATGAATACCTACTTAAAATGAAATCGAAAATGTATTTATTAATAATTAATATTTTTAAATGGAAACATTATTCAATTTATGGCTTTAAATATTACGATTTTATTTTAACGTATTTGCAATTATTATTTTCCTGCAAAATAATATCTCCACCCGCCGAGACGGAGTGCTATCATAAAGTTTACAAAAACAGAGAATTACGTAAATTAATCACTTCTCTATCATTATTGTTTTCTTATTTACCCCATAGCACTGTTAACTACTCCTAAGGCTACGTAAACGTATTGAAATTGTCCATAATACGAGAATTCCCGCTCTGGCGTACTCTGGGCAATTTCCCGTGATTTCCTTTCGCCGAAGCCGCACTACAAAAGGACTAATCTCTGGAAGGAACTCCATTTTACGCTTCATTTCAAGCCACGACGTTTTATTTAATGCCTGTATATAACTACGATATCCGATTACAATATAGGTAGTTGTATTGAACATGAAAAGATTTTCTAAAGAAAACTGCGTACGCTGTCAGTTTTTGTTCGCAGGTTTTTATAGTTGATGCTGTAGATAGCCATAGCGATTCGGCTTTTATATTTGGTTATGATAAAAACTGTCGTGTTCTGAACCCAACCGGAAACGGTATTTTTCTTGAACTCAACTTTTCCTCCTATCCCGTGAATGATAGCACGAGGTCAGCGCAATAGGTGTAGAAATTTCAATAAGAAAATAGTAGCAGGAAGTTACCAACGGCAACGTGGAAGTCAGGAACGTGGTAACTTGTAATCTGTCAAAAATATATCACTACATTTATTGGGCCTAAGTTTGAAGACTGATCTAATTTTTCTAAAAGTATTGATGTCCTTGTCTAATAGGTTGTAATGACAAAGACCAGCATATTTTTAGATAGATTAGATCTGTTAAATGTAGCCTTCAAACTTGGGCCCATAGGAACATTATTTGATTAAAATGCATGTACTCGTACCTACCGCTTTGATGTCGATACACCGGTGTGAACCTAAAATATCTGTTCTGGGTGTTAGTTGTCCATGTCTTTGTGTGTGCTCCATGGCAATCCTGACAAAGGATTTATCCTATGAATGTGAAACGTTATTTATTTATATTTTCACGTCCGGCTAGCGGTGACGGCTTGCGTCAACCTCGCCCTGTTTTCACATCTCTGACATATTACTGATGTGTGCTTTATTCGTTTAAAATACGTAAAAATCTATTATTGAAATTCGGAGTCATCGGACATACTATCTGCTCGCTGGACTGATGACATTTGTGCGGCTGGAAGACAGTGGATGAGATTGGTACAGGACTGAAAAAGATGTCGCGCTGACGAAGAGATCTAATGCTCAATGATCAGCCTATCTTCTTAATCGTTCACTCTTGGCAGAGTGGTCGTGGTCGTAGTGTTATATTACACGGAGGCTCCTCGCTGTCGTCGACGTTCCTTTCCATTTCTGCTGCAATGTAAAGGGGCGATTTAATACTCAGCACTAGATGAAAACTAGTTGACTATAATGATGAATAGGTAAAATTAAAATAAAATGTTTTCTAAACATTCAGGCAATTCATCAAACAGAAAAATAATTGGCTTTGACATACAGACAAACAGACGCCGAAGTCTCACCTTAACTTAAGGGTTCTTCCCCCAAGGATGTTCCGAACCCTAAAAATGCCAGGCAATTTATTTTCCTCAACGTTGTAAGTATTTACTTCTAAAAGAGCATCTAGCCAGTACGTGGCTTCATGTTTGTTTCATTAGTGTTCCGTTAGTTATTCCGAATTCATTGGTGCTCGCAAAACAAGTTTCTATTAGCAGTTTTCTTTTAGTATACCCATTTCCTCTTATTTGTCCTTCTGGCTTTGATTAGTTTTGAATGCTACTTACGTAGGTATATTGGTTTTCATTCTATACTTATTTGACAGCTCAAAATTGGTTTAGTATGTTTTAGTGCTTGTCCACGTTGGAAGGCGCGGGCGCGGGCGCGGGCGCGGGCGCGGAGAAGTGGCGAACTCGTGTTCACATTAGCCCAGCCGAATTGTTATTTTACCCAGGAAAAATTATAAGTAGAATTTTTCCTTCGGAATTCGTTAGAGGGGGTCACTGGGAGTCTACATTTCGTTTTTCGAATTCCCAGTGGTCTTGGATTTTCCGCCATCTTGATTTTAAGGGTGGTTTTTTAAATAACTCGTTTATTTTCAATTTTATACGAAAAATGATTATAAGCAAAGTTGTTTGAAATTGAATTTCTTACAATTTCTGTCCTAATCAATTTTTTCGTAGGATCGTTATTTTTTCATTTAACACCCGGAAAAGAGGTGAGGCATGCATCGAAATATTTTAGTAATATTTTTTTTTTTTGCAACTTACATTCCAATTTTGAATGCTTTAATGTCCCTACCACACGACCACTATGTCGACACAACAATTTATTTTAAAAAATTGCAAATTTCAATGATAATGCAAGTGATAATGCGCTAATACAATTCCACCCCCTCGATCGAAAAATATCGATCCTACGAAAAAATTGATTAGGACAGAAATTGTAGGAAATTCAATTTCAAACAACTTTGGTTTTAACCATTTTTCGTGTAAAATTGAAAATTAACGAGTTATTTAAAAAACCACCCTTAAAATCAAGATGGCGGAAAATCCAAGACCACTGGGAATTCGAAAAACGAAATGTACACTCCCAGTGACCCCTTCTAACGAATTCCGAAAGCAAAATTCTACTTATAATTTTTCCTGGGTTTGGTTCGTTTTTCGTCCAATTCCACTGGGCTACATTGGCCGCCAGGCGTTTGCGCGAGTTGACGTTTCAAACTGGTTGAACTTACTTGGCGTCGCGAGTGAATCGCGCGCTCCGCCGCTAGTTCGACGTGAACACACACAAACGTCTCACTCGTTTGATATAGCCGCGCGCGCCGCGCGCGCGAATCGCTAGCTGGCCCGCTACTTTCGCCGCACCTGCGTTTTGTACGTGAACACTTGCATAGTATGCTGTATGTTTGATATTTCGTGACCGCGCCCGCGCCCGCGCCCGCGAGTCAACGTGTTCAAGCACTTAGTTCACACCAAAATGACAAAACCCCCCATGTAATTTTCAATAAAATCAGAAGAAAAAACCCCTAATGTTGAAACGGTTAAACCGTAGTTTTGAGTGACCTAATCAAATCACTCTTAATTATTATTATTGAGGAAAAATTCTGCTTTCTCGAAACAGTAGCCGTCTGTTCAACTTCCGAACAGACAAATACCCAATTCAACACCTACTTTATTCCATTCGACATTAATTCCATGATGAAGAGCACAGCTGTTTAAACAATTCTTTACTCGAGTGCCTCTTGAAAGAACACTTCTCGAGTGCTTTTTTTGTAATTTTAATTCAAGAGGTATGGCTCTTATCTTTTTAATTACGAAGAAGTTTCAACCAGCTGTGTCCTTTGTAAAAATGAGAACACCTAATCTTAATTTCACAGCTTCTTACGAATTCTACCTCTGTTAATTAAGTTTCGATTAAAAATAGGTAGGTACTAGAAATTTATACCCATAGGTTGAGAATTATAGCTATTACATACACTATTGTACGACACTATTATTCGACTGTTTTTACACCGTAGAATGCACAAAGCCTTTCTATTATTATGGGCATTATAACAACCAGCGGTTGATTTTCGAAACTCAACTGGCTGTCAAAAAAATTAGCTGATATAAATTTTTAATCTCCACAAATTCCACATCCAGCTTCAAAATTACGAAGTTCGAAAATTGAAAACCTGAGTGACGTCACCTCGGGCTTGAGGAAAGCCAGATTGATCCATTTCGAAATCCATGAACCCAGAATTGAAAATCAAAGTAGTAAGCTGATAGGGCCGCTGGTCTTACTTGTAAGGCAGTTTCCATTTCACGTTGAAAGCGGACATATAATATTAAACCTGTAAATTCGTAGATCCTGTTCTAATCTCTCTAGAATTATCTAAGTCGTAAATTATATTAAAAAAATGCTCTATGGTTTCAGAACATTTCTCTGTAAAATAATTTTACATTAAACCTAAATAGCTACAGTTTTAAATTGGAAGTCTACATCACTGAGTTCAGTTTACCAAACATTGTTTCAAAACAAAGCGAAGAGCACCTTCCAGATTTCCACACCTGGAATTCGTAACATCAACAGACTTGCGTATTGTTCTTCAGCTGAATATCAGAAACCATTAGGCGAAGTACTCACAATAAGCGTAAAGCGATATCTCACTGTGTAGGACTTCTTGGCAGGTATGTACGTACGTAACCATATCTTATCAACCTAATATAATATATAATATCACATTGAATATTATGTTATTGTCTACAAGCCTACTAGGTATTTGAATTACGGAGCTGTGTAGGATTTCACGAGTATTATCTATACAGAATAGCATAGCTACCTATAGATATACTTATCTATTGGATAGTAGGTTACAAGGATTGTACTATTTATTTGTGTTGTAATCGATTGTTTGTACGGAACTATCATTCATCAACAGGTAGATACCCAAAACTACACATAGTTCGCCGGAATACCTCCGGAAAGAAATAATTCGAATGAAGGCTAATACCTAATAGCTTGGGTTTTATACAATTTGATGACTAAGCTATAAAATATCACAAAATAGGTATGGTAAAACTAGTACAGTTTTATAATAGCGCTGTAAATGGTTAAGTAGACTCATGTTTCTGTGAAAATGATGTCGGTGTCTGAGAACTGAGATAATGATGTTTAAATAGAAAGCTTGCAATATTTGTAATAGTTTTACTTATTTAGTAGTAGACTTGAATGAATATTGGCGGAGGAAAGCTAAAGAAGAAACAAAGTAGAAGGTAATCGTTGAGAGGCAAATACGCGCCTACTTTTGTAGCGCCAAAGAATGTAAGATGATTAGGTAGTCTACTTCAACATATTAATAAAGCCTTATTTCATGAACATTTCTAGTGAGTCGAACAAAAATAGCTTGCACAGATGCCAGTTGGATGACATACCGTACTTAACATTTAACCTGAATAATTACCCATATTACCAATCAATCTAAATACATACTGTCTTATTGAACAGTGAGTTCTATTCATCTAATTCGAAATAAATTATTCTATATGCTATAACCATTCTAACTATAGCCATTGATTACTACTTTAATGGAGTAGATAACAAAAAAAGCCGTAATGGAATGGATAAAAACTGATTAAATAAATTAATAGAATAACTAAACGAAAAGATCAGAAACCATGGTAGACAAGGTAAAAGAACTGATAAAATAGCAAAACGAAAAGAGAGAAAACTAGAGAAGAAAAACGACTTCGTATCGTGAGACTACAGCGTTATCAACTCCACGAAATCGTATCACCGGAAATATTTCGAAGTTGCCGAGTTCAGGACATCGGCAATATATTCTTATAGAAAGTGTTGGAGCAACAATGATAGTAAGTCTCCATTGCGACCGGCACTACTGTGAAATTGTGACTGACACAATATCTGTAGTTGGTTATCTAACCTTTTCGCAAGAATGAAAAGAAAATATACGATTTGAGAGAGCAGATACAGTGCAGTATAGAAACAGTGTAGCTGGTAGTTTTCTTTGATGACATAATGGAAGGTTAATTTAAGCCGACGAGTAGCAGGACTGCGTCCTGGTTAAAATATAATTAAACTGTACTAAAATGTGCTGAACTCAATCAAAGTACAGTGCATACTCGTACTGAAATCACCAAAAAGTACGATGATTAGCACCAGTTTGCACCAGTTTTTAACCGACTTCAAAAAAGGAGGAGGTTATCAATTCGTCTGTATGTTTTTTTTTTATTTTTTTTTTTTTATGTTTGTTACCTCATAACTTTTGACTGGGTGAATCGATTTTGATGATTCTTTTTTTATTAGAAAGCTGACGCTTCCCATTTGGTCCCATTTCAATTTAGTCCAGTTCTGATAATGGTATCCATGAGAAAACCACGTAAGTCTTAAATTTGCATTAAGTACGTGCGCGACAAATAGATGAATAACTCAATAGTCGGTCTTTTGAAGTCGGTTTTTGTTTTTTGTTTTGTAAAAATAATGTTCTTGTTACGGTGACAACTATCATAATCATCGTACTTTTTGGTGATATCAGTATGCTCCGTACTTTATGAATTCATCGGAATTTAGATGGCCATTTTTCTCAGTGTATCTAAAAGACCTAGTCCACTGAGTTTTATTCGATCATATCGAGTCGAAGCCCAATTTTGCATAAATTATCTCGACACGCTTTGGATCACTTATTCTATTAACTTATGATTATTGCTACTATACAACGTTATAACGAAAGGGTATGCTAAGCCAAAAAGGGCTCATAGTACTCATCATTATAAACGACTTTTAATGGGACCAACCCTGAAATAGCAAAAAAAAAAACAGCTGTTCCATAGAAAAATGTCAACGACACTCGACAAAACGTATTGAACTCTTTTCGGCTTAGCATACCCTTTCCGTATAACCCTGTTTACTCGTCTATTTATTATAACGCTTTTATCGTAACGCTATTAACGCCTGAAGCATCATGTTTGCAGTATCGCTAAAGTCTCAACGTACTATGTTATGTCGCGAGTCTCAGAATATGTTATGTCAAGAACCTTATTATGTTATGTCGCAGGTTCGATCCTAACTAATGCACTGGTGGAAATTACAGGTAATTGATAAAGCTTTGAAGTCTAGGTATAGGGGTGTCAAAGTAGGTCTTTGTTCGAAAACTGTTAATTAGAGCTCTAAGCTCTAATTTTCCACCAGTGTGTTAGTTGGGATGTCTCTCGTTGGAAAAACCATGACAATGAGAGTGATCGAACTGATATCGCATGTACCAAAATAAATAAATAACGTTTCACACTCATAGCTTCACTAGGATTCCCTGTGCCGGGGTTGCCATGGAACACATACAAAGACAAATACAACTAACAGACCCCAGCAAAGATATTTAAATACATCATTCAAAAACATCTGCCCGGCTGGGAATCGAACCCGGGACCTCTGGCTACAATAGGTCTGACGACACGATGATCTGACCAAGTGAAAGAAGCCACCTCTTCTAAATTCTACAAAGCGGTGAGGGCAACTGCGGACCGGAATAGACGGAGACTTATTACCTGGCTAACTCCGGTCCTCAGAAATGGAAATGAGGCGACTGAAGAAAATAATAGGTCTAAATACGCTCCACTAACTACTAACCCTAGACCAATTCTATTCATAATCAGTGATCAAGACGATTTGCTTTACAAATAATCAAAATGGCATCTCAAAAGGAACATTTCTAAAGAATCCCAAAGTATTTGTTACACGATTGGGCTAAATGTTATCGTTTTAGACTAAATCGTTTGAGAGGTAATGTTCGAGACACTTAAACAGGAATGAATTTAATGTTTAAGACACTTAATCTGGTTAATAAAACTTAATGGGCCTTTATCTACTTAATTTGGAGATCACAATCTTGCTTTCACGAGATTATGAGGCCGAAATGTCACCAGGTGACTTTAATATTAAACTCGCTTGTATAACACCGTCTTATTAATTGAATTAAGATGTGTTTTGCAGGCGTTTCAGATTGTATGGCATCGATTTAAAATATACTAGCTGCGGCTCGTGGTTTTGCGTGGTGATGATGATAAAACAACGACAACTTAATTACATGCAATCATGATGATCGGTTGAATAGGCAGGGTACAGGCAGGCGTGAATTCTAATGTTTATTAACATTGATAAATCGAATCGAACGATCTGCACGATTGTCTCGCGTATCCATGTTCCGGACGGTTCTGGAATTGGTATCGATAGATACCTAGCAGCATGGATGAAGGATATTCGTAAAAGACTGCCTAAAGTTGTACTAGTCATAGGTACGTATGTATTTACCTACCTAATCCATTTCAACTACCCTGAACTGTAAAAAAGGGTAGTAAACACGAATTTTAAAAAGACCCGCAAATGTACGAGCTCTTTTATGTTAACGAATAAAAATGCTAACGAGGTATAAAGTTACTCATATTATTCACGTGTACAATTACTTATTGTGTGTAATTTCATGTTGATGAGGACTGTATGAAATAAACGAGCTGCCTACGTTTATGTCTGTATGCATTTCAGTTTTTGATTTTTATAACTTTACTACGTTTATAAATTAGCAAACGTTGAGCTTCCGCGAAAACAACTTTTTTAATTATGGCTTTTTCCTTGAGTACTTAAAAACTAATGTAATGTTGTATAAAGGGAGGTAAAAGCACTTGCAGAGGACCGCCAAGCCTGGAGGCGGCTCCACCGACAAGAGCAACTCTCTTAAATTTTGAATGACTGAAAAACCAATGGATGTCGGTATCGTCGGTGTTTGTTAAAAAGCTTTAGTTTCTCAAATATAGAGCTGGTTTTACAAACTCGGTGTTGATTCAGACACGGTTAAGCTTTAAGACTGTGACGTCAGCACTGGACGTGTGAGTCCTGTGACTGGCTAATGATTGTCAAGAAGCATTTAGGTACAATCAAAATAGATGACATGACAAAAAAAGAAATCAAAGACAGTTTTAACCAGATTGGTTAATAATAACTCATCGAAATCGGTTCAGCGATTACGTAGTTACATTAAAATATAGGAGAGGACATACACATACTTACATATAAGTTAAATAATATTACTCTTTTTTTTTTGGCTGACCTGCAATCACGTAAAAAAGAAACCCTCTGTATGAAATGATGATGAAAAGGAACTCGGACCATTTCTCAATCTACTTACCACTAATAGTCCAACCACACATTGTTAAGTAGGTTTATCATACAAATCACCTCATACGTCACTGCAACGTATTCGGCCCGCATAAACTGATCACAGTTGATACAAACGGCTATTTAGAGGATGAATTTGACTGCGGGAAATATTCAAACATGAGGACGTATGGAAAGCCAGTTTTACTATGAACACTAATACGGAAGTTAACCCGTGTTAAGTATAACAAAACGCCGATTTTATACATCAAACGACGTGAGTAATCAACAGATATTTTTTTCTTAAAAATGTTGTTTTTGGTGACGTTATGGTAGTCTTTCTCTTTTCTGAAAGAGATCGCTCTTAGTAACAAGAAGCAAGAATCTATTGATCTCTTTTCTGTTTAAAGTTTTTTATGGTAAATAATTTCGCGTGACCGTTTCTCGTCTGTTGGAAAGACGATGTGGTTGATGATGAAGCAGACCGACTTAAAAGTTTTGAGTTGGAACCTTCTTTTTGTGGTGTAAAGTGTTAGGTACAATCCGACTTCGGTGGGATTGTACGACAACACTAACCACCTGCCAATGACACTGCAGGTCGACCACAAATGCTCTGTCGAAAGCATTTCAAGAAGATGAAGGTGTTCATGTATTGTGACTATTTAACCAACTTCTAAAAATGGACGGTGCTCAATTTGAGTTTGTTCGTTTTTTCGATGTTTTTTTATACTAGTCCAAAATTAGATGCGTTTCTTTTTTGTAAGTTGTAGCTACATTGTGAAGCTCGGATTTATTCCTTTATCTAGAACGATCCTAGAACGTCGTTTGCGATTTTTTTTATTTTAACTATATGGCAATAAAGAATCACGGTAAATTCACTTAAATTTGCCATAACGCTTTAAGAGTAGAAAAATATTAGCAATACATTAAATCCTCTCGGCGCACGCAAAAACCCTTTATCATATTTCTGACATAAGAAAACAATGCGCCGAGGTACCTTAATTCCTTTCAAAAGTCGAAGACTTAGAATAAAATCATACAAGAACAAGCCAGTGCGTAAAAATTCTAAAACAACGACTAAAGCAACAATATATTAAACAACTAACTGCGCCCCGCGCTATAATGGAAACCGGTTACAAAAATAATGAAAATGAAAAGCAGCACATTTGCTACTATAAGATATAAGCTATCTTTATTGCAAATTTCATCCAATTTAGTCCAGCCGTTTAAGCGTAAAGGAGTTACCAACATTACATCAGACTAACACTGGGTATGGCTCTAACGTAGGTATTTTACTCAGTATCTTCGATCGTATGACGCCCAAATATTGTAATGAAAGCGGGCCGTCGCGTCGAGTTAATCGTTTATAGGACTTAAAAAAATGTAGCGTCAAGCTGAAAGTTTATTTGAAGTTTAAATACAAAGGCAAAAGTGGGCCATTTGGTACACGCTTCATGCAAGAATTTGGCTTATCCGGTTCTTCTTATTCAATGGTAAATGAAAACACAATTCATCAAAAATATCAAATAAAAGGCACTGTTTGCCAAAACTCTGTGTTTATGTAATATTTTACTAGATTGGATTTAAAGGTTTTACGTTATGTTACGAAAGCGTTCGAAAAGTATTTTACCTATAAAGGTAGCTAACTCATTGTGTACTTTGTATCTTAAAATAAAATTGGAAGTATTCATCAGATTTCAGAATATTTATTACCCAAATAAACTTGAATATAACAGGTAAGTCACGTAGGTATCAGAAATGCTTATAATTTAGGTTTATGCATTTAATTTTCTAGGCTTTTACTTATATATGTGTATTACTAATGGAATATTGATCTACATAAACACACATGTTTTTTTACTCTGTGTATTTTAAAGGACTTATGAATATGACTTTGACCAATTAGGGTGGCATGGTCATGTCTGACCAAACCCTATTTAATAAATAAAGATTAAAAAAAAAATGAATATGACTTACGAGTACCTATCTACATCACAGCCAAAAGCAAAAAAATAATTCGATATTGATTACTGTTTTACAAATGCATCGTCAAGTTAAAGTGTTTTTGCTAGCTTTGTAACCCATAGTTATATTCTGGAAACAAAATGTATCTGAAATTATTTGGAAGGATCTTGTAAATTGTCGACGGAAAGTTGCATTTATGTTATTACTAGCTGCACCCCGCGGCTTCACCCACGTTTCCGGGATAAAAAGTAGCCTATAACATATATGCTAATCTAGAGTATCAGCTACTTTCTTACCAAATTTCATCCGAATCCGTTCAGCCGTTTTTTCGGGATTGAATAACAAACTTTCACATTTAAAAAATTGGTAGGATAGGATACACTTAATTAAATATTGTGGATACATATATTTTTATAGATATTGAGAACCACACATATTTCATCACCTTGTTTTGTTCGTAAAAGTTATATTTCTCTCCTTCGACTATGCTATTCATTCGATTTCAAAGAAAGGATAGTGACAGTGAAGCCAAAACAAATGTTTCCAAGTTAATTTGCTAACCAAAGGGACCAACAATCCCGACAGTAGACGGCCGACCCGTCATGTTTCCTTCGAATAACACGTGTCCCTACATGTTTTCATGCGTCAGCGAATAATCCCGGAAACAAATAATTCCGGGACATTTGTTCTAGGCCTGGAAAAGTGTAGCAGTAGAGAAAGTGTGCTTTGATCTAGCTCAGTTTGTGGTTAATGAACGATGTTTCGTACACGATGGCGCTCTATGTTTTATTTTTAAATGTTTTATTTCAAAATAGTTTTTCAATTGTGTGTGCGTGGGTTTTGAGAACCTAACTTAGTTTGTGTTGCTAAGTTAAGTTCTATATTTACACTACTATTTTTCATGGTAATTAAATATATAAAGTTAAGCTTTTTAAAATAATTGTAACAGCTTTTTTTTAAGCTGGTAAAAGTGATTTTAAGGAAAAGCAAGCACATTTATGAATGCTGAGTGTGTAGAGGTAGATTATAGACCAAGAGACGTTTCTCTTTTCTCGAGAAGCCTTTATTTTGATGATAATTTGCATCTAGTAATTAGGTTCAGTAAAGTCATTAAACTTTGTCTAAAATAGCACACGTCGAACCTGAGGCTAGCTGCTAACGGCTAGCTAACAGCCAGCCTAAACGACCCGTTAAGAACATTTCAAATACTCGCACTTAGCAACTAGCAACCCACTTCCTTACTACTTAGCAACGATTTTAAGAGAGTATCACTTCCCCTACTGTTTGCTCAATTTACTGAGATTTCTCCTAATGAATAGGCAAAGGAAGGACAACCCTATCTTGATTGAGGATTACGTAATAGCCACGATGGAAATAGGTCACTCTTTTTAGTTAGAGTGTCGAAGGGCACAAATTGCTTGATTGGAATCAGGGATCAGTGATAAGGTTTGATGGAATTTACGCAGCGACCTTACTTGCTGAGTCTTGAAGAAGAAATGGAAGTGGTTTTCAGTCCCCTAGCCAAGTTAGAATCTGTGATCGCAACCGCTAAGACCACTAAGACAATGTACGGGAAATATTTCTGTAAAATATTTATAGATTCTATTTTCTATTACAGATATGTCATACCTATACATTATCTTAATTTTCTATAACGTTTGCGATTATAATCGCAACTTGGCTAGGGGGGCTTGTTACCGTACAGGCTTCTCTTTGAAATACGCGTTTAGTTCATAATTTGTGTTAAACAATAATTATTTGGTATATGCCATTTATGTTAGCATCAATTTCAGAGCATTTAGCAGAGCTTCTGATTGATCCCAAAAGCCACCTTTGAGCTCTATCAAAGGAACAGTTAATACTCCAGGGCAAAATTTCTAGGAAAGCTTAGGACGCCAGAGACGGAAATAACTGCACGATATTCAGAATTTAATTGAACCGCACTTAGCATATACCTAAGTATAGTAATCAGAAATCTGAAATCAGAAAATTTTATTGACATAACATTTAAAAGTTACAGATAAGTCACATTTACAAATAATTTTATTATTTAAGAAAAAGAACCTAAAACCTTAAAAAATCTATTGAATTAAATAATTGAATATTACTACGACTGTTATGCATTTATTGATCGTATAACTATAGTATAGCTTATAGCTATAGCATAGAATTACAAATAAATTAGCCAATTGACTTTTAAAGTTTGTTATGAAGATGGCATGTAATGATGATGAAAAGCACAGCGACCAACACTAAAACTACCTAAGGCTTACGGTTTAATTAAGATGCAGTCGATATTTACCTAATTGATTGTGTTGTCATAACTCACTTTACCACAATAAACAACGGGCAAAAACCTAGTTCAAAAAAAAAAAAGTTTTTTACGTGACCATTCAATTAATTAATAAAACAATAACGCCTCTTTATGAACACTTCAACCGCAATATAAAACACAATTAAATACTCCCATAGGAAATTAAACATACCAAACTAACAATAAACCATGCTGTCCATTAGACCCCGTACCGTACTATAGTAGTACCTATAGTAGTAAAATGCAATCGCCCAGTTGTAAAAACTCGGGTTTTACTGAACGCACGCACAGAACTAATTGCATTTGTGATTCCCTCTGAAGTAAGCGTAATTAACTTTACTCTGCTAGGGTGGGTATGGATTTGGAACTGAGTGGATTCAGTAAAAAGTAATGTGAGGTTTGTAGGAAAAAGTGAGTGAAATAAAGACGGTAATACTCGTACAACTGTTCAGATTGCGACGGTCAAGGAAAATTTTTAAGAAAACTTTTATGACTTTAACTTTAGTCAAATTAACAGACTAATACAGAAAGAGAGAGTAAAAGATAGAGATAGTATAAAACCCTTTTTTATCTATACTAATATTATAAAGAAGTAAAGTTTGTGTGTTTGTGTATTTGTTAAATTGTAAGGGGTAATCTCGGGATCTACTGAACCGATTTTAAAAATTCTTTCACCAGTAGAAAGCCACATTATTGCTGAGTGTCATAGGTTATATAAAAAACCGAAAAATAAAAAGGCTTTTACGTGGTAGTCCGTTTTGCAAAGTGAATCGGAGAAAAAACGGTCCGGACGCGCGCGAAGGCTTCGGGTTTAATTATTAACATTATGCCCAACGAAGTGGGCAAGGGTCAGCTAGTATGAAATAAGTGGCAACCAAGCGACGGGACATCTGATGGTACCTATGTGGTCATCATCACCTATGGGCACTTTCAATACCAGGAGCATCTTTAGTGTATTCCTACCTTAAAGTACTCACTAGACTTGTTAACTAAGAAAAATGCAACAGTACTACTCTGGCCTTATAAGATCAAGAGCGGTCTCTCAAAAAAGATAATTGATTTCTGTTTTTTCACGCATTTTCAAACTATCAGATGCATAAAAAAAATTTTTTTGGAGATTACGCTCTAGGGCTTATTATGGCAGTACTAACTTACTAACAGCAAAACTCAATGTAGTACCTACAGGTCTCACAAGCAAAAGACACAAAATGTAAAATTTAAATGGCCTCATTAAATTTGAACGAAATATAGTAGTTATTCATTTAAAGTTTATTAAGGTCATAAATTACAAGTCACTTTAATTAACATGATGTTTACATTTGTAAGCAATAAAATAAAAATACAAGTTTAGATCATAACTTAAAAATGTTCCAGTCAAGCATAATTGTAACAGTCAAGTTATTATTCAAATTTAAAAGAAAAGTTACAATTAGTTTAGAGCTACTTTTGCATTCATCTGATAGACACTGTTATTTAAAAAGCAAGTTTTTTTCAGTTTCAGACTTGCGTTTGACCATCATTTAGCCTGGTAGTTATATACTCGTATAAGTAAGCAATGATACGATCTACGATGGAACACATTTCTAAATCACTCGAGACTTTTAAAATCTTTCAGTAGCTTTGAACGATGTCGAGGCTGAGTATTTTTACATCTGTAAAAATAAAACAGATTTAATTTAAAATTTGAAAAACCCAACGCTAATAGGGCTGAACCGATTTTCATCAGACACACCTAAGTATACTCCCGAATAATTAATTTTTCAAACAAAAAACACGAAAATTAACATCGGTTCATCCGTTCGGGAGCTGTTGTAGTGGTAGGGCTCTTTTGCAGAGCCCGCCTGGGGAAGTACCACACCTTTGCCAGTTATTCCACCGCCAAGCAGTAATGTGCAAACATTACTGTGTTTACTGTGATAACTCACGGACCGTGGAGTCTGTGGTGTTTAATAAACTTAATAAAAAAAATAAAAAATAACATTACTGTGTTCCGGTTGGAAGGGCATTGTTTCCAGTCAAATTTCAGGGCAAATGGGAGATTAAACAACTTATATCTCAGGGTGACGAGCGCAGTGCTGTGCCGCGCAGGGTCTTGAATTTTGCGAGTTCAAAATTCTGGGCGGCACAAACCTGTTTTGGGCAAACGTGACGTTTAACATCAGGCGAGCGATTAGCTCGTCTCGTCACTGAATTACATAAAAAAAAAAAAAAAGCTACGATGCCACAGACAGACACACACAGAGATACGTCAAACTCATAACACCCCGTCGTTTTTGCGTCGGGTGTTAATGAATTGTGAATATGAATTTTCTAATGTAATAAATGGTTTTCCTACTGAGTGCTACGTTGTGGCCACTGAAACGAGAAAAGAGCGAACGAAAGCGCGCATTTTGCATTCTTTTTGAACATTTTTTCATTCAACGCAACCTAAAGGAAACCGAAAGGAAAGTAAGACGAGGAAAGTGCACACTTCAAAAGCATTTTGATCTCGCGAGTCGGAGGGCTTGCCTATTTTTATCATAATTTGAGGTGTTACTTTGCGTTTTGGATCACGTACCAAAAACAAAAGCAGCTAGAAATAAGGATGTAAATCAAAAACTGCCGACCCATTTCACTAAAATTTAACGTAGAGTTTTTAACCGTCTATTGTTGACTTTTTCTTGAATAGTTGTTAACTTCTTATTTTTAACTTCTTGAATAGTTGTCAAAAATTGTTGGTTAAAAATGTATTATATCATCTTGTGAGTTTCGCTGAAATAGATCTGGTTTAACAAAGTTATCGGCTATTGGAAGCTGTTGGATAATTATTTTCGCTTAACAAATAAGTTAAGTAAGTGCAATTTTTACATTAAAAGCGACGCCACTACCTTCAATCGTCTTGTAAACTTATCACGTACACCTACCACCTACCTACTGTGTTTTTAATGAGAATCCAAAAAATATAAAAACGTTATAACATTATTATATCTTTTAAGATCATAGTGGGCCCAAGTTTGAAGGCATTTTAAGACAGATCGGTCTTAAAAAGCCTTCAAACTTGGGCCTAGTACCTATCTATACTAATATTATAAAGAGGAAAGATTTGTATTTTTGTATTTTTGGATGTTTGTGTGGAATAAACTCAAAAACTACTGGACCGATTTCAATAATTATTTCACCATTCGAATGCTACATTATCCCAAAGCGACATAGGCTATATTTATTACCTGAAAAAATTAGGGATCCTTACTAAAACTTCAATAGTGTCGTGACGAGCCGCTAGTTATAGTATATTTTTATGTTATGAAATAGTATAAACAACAGAAATATAGTACAGAGATAAGCGATTACACCTGAATAATGAAACGCAAAAACCGCAACATGTCAACTTTTGAACAAACAACTTGCATGGGATCGATTTTACCCCACGGGGGGTAATTAAAGGTTATCCATCGCAATAAATAACAAACACAAACTTGTCCACGGTGAATCCGTATTATTTACGAGCTGGTTTCCAACAGGCTGATGGATAGTGTTATCTTATATCTAACCAATAAATTACGAACAACTCTATTTCAAAGTGTGGGCGTAATCAGGATTTTATGAGGGGGTATCAGTGGGCCTAGCACAATTTCTGGTTTAAACGGGCTTAAATGGCGTACACTTTTCCATCGAATACGTATTCGCTACGTATTCTACGTCAGGAGTTGTGCTAGGCCCACAGACCTGTTATGGGCAAATGTGACGTTTAACATCAGACAAGCGAATTTTCTCGTCTCGTCACTTGCAATTGCATAAAAAAATCATAGAAAGATAACTTTGCTATAGATAATACAGTTCAGTAAAATTTACTATACAAATAGATAAAATGAAACATTTTTTATAATAAGGGTAAGACGCTGTAAATTATCAAAACGTACATATACCGGTTATTTAGTTCCAAAATGTATACCATCGATGTAAAGAAGACCACTGAAATAAAGTTTAATACCTATACTAGATTGAAAACCGTAAGACAGACAAGACAAACAAAATAGTTTGAAGTTTTGAGGAGGTATATAATATTTTAAGCAGACTTCGCTTCTGACTATCAGAGTTTCAGTTTGGCAAAGTGAATATCCCGACAAACCGTTTCTCGTTTCGCCCTTTTGTTTCTTCCTTGAATACGTCCCAGTTTTCAACTCTATTTCGAAGCTTAATTGTTTTGTATTTGGTAGCGATTTACTACGGTGGGTGGATCATTTTCAGATTTCACCGTTTAACCTTATTTTGATTTAAATTATGACCTATTTCGATTTAGCTAGATTTGTGCTATTAAAATGTTCTCATAGCTTGTACGCCAGAGTATCAAAATACTAGAAATATAAACTTTTCAAAACAAAATCCGATAGTTTATTTTTTTTTATGTAGAAGTGGATTAGTGTAAAAAGATAATAAAAAAAATTGTTGTACCTAATTATTTGTATGAGTTTTGGAAGTAGGTACAAAACAACATCCTCACGCAGTTTTGTTCATGTCTTTATTTAACATTTATTTAATACTAGCTGACCCGGCAGACTTCGTACTGCCATACGTTTGTATGGGAAAAAGAAAAGGGCTGTTTTTAGGGTTTTTCAATATTTCTGAGAGATTTTCTTAATATTTTTTTCCGTAAGAACCTTCTCCTAATAATAACAAATACAACAAAAAAAGAATTAGTGAAATCGGTCCAGCCATTCACGCGTGAGGCCGATACCAAGGAAAACGGGTTTCATTTTTATATATATAGATTTTTGAGATTTTTAAGCAACTGGGGTGTGTCAACCCGATGGAACTCACCGTTTATCATGTCGTATTTCAGTGTAGTAAAATTTTCTGTACTTAAAATTTATGAAAAAGCGTGTCTAGTGCAAGATGGGCCAATTTTGCATTCGCAGACTCGAAGCACTCGCAACTGCTCTGAGTAAAATCGTTTTCTTTTTCAAAGAGTAAAACTGTAAATAGTTTACAGAAGAGTTTAACATTTCGTGTTGTTATTACGTATACATGCTTAGGGGCATCTGTTTTACCTAGGACATTTTATCTTAGTCTCTAGAAAGCTTAGCATAAGCACTTATTTGTTATATCAAAATAATAACAGATTTTTCGTAGAAGGTCATTTTTATCGCGAATAGGTCCGCATTGTTGGCCATGCATCAATTTGCTTGTTGGCTAGCACCTATGTGATCAAAGATAAAGCACTTAGACTCATAGTAGAAGATATCTTTTCACTCTGACCTTCAAAACCCCTGAAAGTATTCCCTCATAAAACAAGAAAGATGGCAAAAGTAAAATTGAAACTTGAATTTTTTTATACCTACTGTGAAAGTCTTGCGTTTGACCGCCTTCTCGCTTGATGATTAGCAATGACGTGGTCTACGATGGAGCCCATTTGCATAGAAGAAACCGCTTCAGGTACTATGGTAAAATAGCACTTCTACACTAATCTTGTCAATATTCTTTGACAGAATAGTTTGCAGACAGATCCGTGGTTCGAGAGCTAAGCAAATAGACTGCGCCCGAGAAGTTATTTCAAACTTGCGCCTGCAGGTGCCTACTATGTAAGCTTTTAACACTATGTTGCACTTTTCTTTCAAGCTCTTTTATGTTTTTCACAAACTGTTTGTGACATTTCAATTGATTTAAAATGGTTTGGGTTTTGTACAAGCTTTTATTTAACTTGCCGTGTTAGTATGTGAGAGTCAAAACTTGCAAATGAATTTTGGACCATTTCCTAATTTGCTGTAATTTGGTATCGTATGTTACTCTGATTACTATGCAATAAAGAAATCTTTGAAATCGCATTTATGTATTTTCAAATAATGTAGCTAAAGTTGATATTTCCGTGAATATGTTCCAATAAGTCATTCGTCTTTGTTTGAGCATGATTGGACTTGAACGAGTTATTCGTTAACTTTTTTAAAAGGCAACGGGTCTTTGAGAATTCTCGAACGTAGAAGAGTTGCCTCCTAACCCATATTTTTGAGTTGGTCGTATATTATATTTCAAATTTAATACAAACCATAAGTTAGGTACGGAGCTTTCAGTTTTCGTTCGCGCATGATACGTCGCGACAGCTAAGAATTCATATTTTATTCCTAATTATAATACAATGATTGATACTTAAACATGCTACATGGCATGGCTATATAAATTACCCGATAATTTTTCAGGCGCGTAACTTACTACACATCTTTAAATTATAAAAAGTTTAGTGGAACGAAAAACTCGCGTTCCGTAACATATTACAAACGGTATCACATAGGTGGACACCAGGCGAGCGAGGCGTTTAGCATCAGACGAACAATTTGCTCGTCTCGTCACTCAATTACATAAAAAAAGGCCTAAAGCAATTAAAGTCGGTTGCGTTATTTTTCTACAAAATTTATTAATTGAGCAGCAACAGTCACGGAATTGAAATTTATTCCTCGGTAAGAGATTGAAAATCTTCACCCTCATCCCCCGAAGCCTAATAATTAGGTATAAGCATCTCCCAGAGACAGAGTACAAGAATTTAAACCTACTAATTACAACCTCTGCACAAAGGTGCTTAATTTCCTTAACGAAGTTAAAGCAATTAATTTTCTTCACGTTCTCTTATAGACACAATATTTTATTACGAACACGTCAAATACCGAAAGAAACTTGGCGAAGCGTATTGAAGTGAATGTTTCATTCGAATTTAGTCTTTGGACTCTTAGTTAAAAGGCTGGTTTTTGAGTGGGGATGTTTTAATAGCAAGCCTATAGACTAAAAACAATATTTAGAGAGCGGCAGAGTTCTAAGACAGAGACCGATTGTGACGCATGGTTTTCTTCGACCCTTATAACTTGAGCACGATCCAATATGAGGTGCTTTTAAGGACAATCATTTGGGAAAATGTTGTTAATGTTCATTATTTGTTGTCATGAGATTATTGGCTTGAAAATATTTTAGCTTAATGGGTTTTTGAGCGAGCAAAAAGGTCTTACAGAAAACAGAGACTAATCGGCGTTTGGATTATAGTTTTATCTTTATCCGATGATATATTTTGTGGTGATTAATTATCCAATTTTTATTAAACTGAAAACAGTTAGTGAAAGTCATTTATTTGGACACAAATTATAATTTATAGGGGAGAAAAGGTTGTCTTGGTCTTGCGAAAACATTGAAGTTGTGCAAATAAAATAGTTTCATAGTTGGAGCGAGTTATTATTTATAGTCTTGTAGGTTCGGCAAGATAAGGGTCTGTTTTCAAAAAGCAACTTAACCTACTATACATACCGCTTTCTTACCACAATAAATACATAGAGCCTGTTTTAAGACTCAAATTTACTAGATGACTAAGATACTTAAAAATTCTTCCTACTAATATTATAAATGGGAAAGTTTGTTTGAGTGTATGTTTATGTATTAAATGTTTGTGACTAAAAAACCGATTTTAATCATTTTTAAATCTAGATTCATTTCATAATTTTCATTATCAGCGCAGTTATTAAATTCTATGAATCAAATACGCTAGATGAGTAAGCTTTTACGAATATTTTAATACAATATTTATCCAAAAACTCAACCGATCACCGGCAAACAGCAACTTAATTGCGTCGGAACTCACTCGCTCATAAATCACAATCCATCCACGTCAGGTGAATCGCAATTCGGTTTATGTTGAACAGAAAACTTACTTATCTAAGAATTGTTATTCATTGCTGTTGTTTTCATAATCTTGAATGGTTATAATGATTGTGATAAGCAACTAAATATTATGTTTTTTTTTTTTATTCAATTATGGGCTTGCGTTTGACCGCCATCTCGCCTGATGTTAAGCAACGATGCGGTCTACGATGGAGCACGCTTGCCTAGAAGGAACCGATTCATTCGCGACTTGAAGACACCCAAATTATATCTATCGGGAAACACCCACTCGGGCAAAGTATTCCACACTCTGGCAGTGCGCACAATAAATGGTAGTTTTTTTAACGCGAATATGCCTGCGTTTGACCACCAACTTGCCTGTCACGATGTAGTGTTTTGATGGTTCTGAACCTTGTTCAGGAGAGAATCTTCAAGGCGTGACTTCGATGTCTGTCTATCTGTAGGTATATCACAGTCAATTATCTCCATACTAGCTACTATCAGTATTTTCTTCCCTCTACAGCAGCATTTGTTTATAAAAGACAAGAATTTGACAAATATTCTGAAACTCGCTAATTTATAGCTATTAGTTTCTCGTTTAATCGATATCGACCTATAAATTTTATTCCTGGGAATAAATACGAGACACGATTTTTCAAGTGCTTATCATTCTTTTTATAGCTCGCGTAGTCATTTGTGTAATTGTCTTTTTGAATTATTAAGCAACTTTTGTCTTGTTTTTCATTTGATGAAGTTCACTCGAGAGATTACCTTACAAGCCACCTCATCTATTACGAACTTTGAAAGACCATTATAATACTACCTCATATTTTTATTACCTAAGTATGGCTGAATTTTGTGGGTTTAAGAACTTTCTAGTAGAGTCCACTAGTAGAGGTCTCCTCGTCAGCGCACTTTTTTTTCCGGTCTTAGCACGAGTTGGGGATAAATGATTATCTTTCAGTTTTTATCCACGTAGAGATGTCATTAACCTAGAATATGGATGTTATGTATAGAATATGCTCTTTCTCTCGAAATAAAAACTGCGAGAGAACGAAAATATGTTCACGGCTAAGCTTGCAGTACCTACCAGTCTCAATTACTGCACTTTTCATACATTTTTTCAGATAAATGTCTGTTCCATAAAACCAAGAACACATTTGGCCGTAAAGATAGCTTATTATAAATCGATAGATCTAAAGTAAAAACAAACATTTACGATCCACCATTTAAGTTTAATCCCCATTTTCAGTTTTGTTGTGTCCTATCCTATCCTATCAATCGACTCAATCACCCGCAGCTACTGCTTTCCAACTAAAATAAGCAGACCTTTTCTATCCAAAAACTGTGTATAGCAAACCAAGTTTTCCAGGTCATAGTGTCCTAAGATCATATCAGATACTTTCACTAACTCAATGAAACCTTAGATTAGTTCTGAAACTAGATACCCCACCTATTACCCGATTCAATTTTAAATGAACCAGACATGGAGTATGCGAGATGTGAAACTCTCTAAGTATTATCCAACCCACTCAAATGCAGGCTTGTGACCGTAGAGGACTTAGATAATGGAGAAGGTAATTTGAGAGCTTGTAATATACCAAAACCTAAAGTTATGTTGCCTAATGTACTTTGCAGCTTAAGTACGCTAAGTTTTTCTATGTACAGTTGCAAAAAGACACAAACATTTTGCTAACACGTGAAAAAATTATCGATAAAAGACACCGTGCACATCGTTAACCATTTGCGTCTGAAAATAATGTTTGTTAACAGAAAAATAAGCTACTTGCATGTACTGTATTTGCTATTCAATTATTACCAACTGTTAAGTCTCACGACACGACAAATAACATATCGTCCGTCCATATCTCAGGCAATCAACGGCAGCACCTACCACCGAACTTCTCTAAAATATCATCAGAGCAAATTCAGCCGCGGCACTCTCCTAAATGACTACGATTAACTGAAAAGCTATTTCCCAAAGTTTAAATGGCATCGCGTGAACTTCGACGATTGTAGAGGAGGACCTGCATTGTACCTGTTTCCCCGAATGAAACTTTTCATTTTATATCAGTTTGCCAATTACGAGACAATATAAACTTATTGTTTGAACTTTGACAGTTCAAAACCGATTTGTCTGGAGGACAGTCTCCGTTGTTTGGTTTTGTTGGGCTCAGTCTTCTGGAATGTTGACAATTACTGCTTATTATTTGGGCTGCACTGCTTGAGACGTTTAGATGCTCAAATGAAGTATACTTAATCCTTGTCTAATTGCATGTTTGAATGAGATTTTATTGTGGAAATCGGTTTTTTTAAATTTAATGTACACTTAGGCTTTGCAAGTGTTTTGGTCACATTTTACGTTGGTATGAATGCGGCTGTTCTGTTTTAAATATTCGAGCGTATCCAGATATTTTTAAAAATCTTAACAGCTTTTTTATTCATATAAAATTTTTAAACATGTTGGTATCTCTATGAGAGATCTAGGTCATTGTAGGTAGTTAAAATATGTCAGAAAATGTAATTAACTTGAGTGTATCCTGTACACTCCGGTGTAAGGTAATTTGTGAAAACTGTTTGAGGTTAGCATAGAGGTACAGTTTGCACGACGTTTTATAAAGACGACATTAAAAAGAAAATGTGTTATTCATAAATATGTGTGTTATTATTTTATATAACATGTAACATGCTATATAATTTGCACTGTTTTTTGAGTTTGTTATTTCGCAATCAAATTTTAGTACTCAGTATTTACTATTTTGATATGATGAGCTTTTTTATATCGTCCTAAAATAAACCAATGTTTGTCCAAGGTATCATCAGATGGCAATTGATGCGATCAAAGTTACACAGTTCAGACATTATTCAAAAGGAAAGTGCGTCTTATGGAGTAGGATAATAAGGTACCAAAATATTAAGACATCTTAATACTATGATAAACAACTGCGAATATAAAATGAGGTAATATTAACATTTTATAAATATAAATTACGAACACTAAGCGTACTTTTCATTTTGTTGTCGTATAAATTGTTATATGACACGATTTATTGCTTGAACCATTTACACGATTTATAACACCTATTTGTCATGAACGCGAAATTTCGCTTCGAATTTTTGTCATCTACTATTATAAATATCCCCAATATGTTTATTAAATGAGAGCACTTTACATACGAATCGAAATGTACCTAGTTAAGGTCCTTGTTTTACGTTAATAGCCAACTAGCTGCGTCCCACGGTTTCCCTCGCTATTTTGTGGACCCGTTAATTTTGTTGGGATAAAAAGGAGCTTATGTTTTAATCCTGGAAATAAACTACCTGCGTACCAAATGTCATTCAAATCTTTTGAGCCATTCCAGCGGGGAGAAACAACAAACATACAAATACACTCACTCCCTCTCACAATCTTACAAAATTTTATGTTTATTATACATATTATTAGGGTGAGTGTAATAAAACACATTTGTAGCTCATTTCTCATTCTCGATCTAATTTGTATGTAAGTGATGAATTCAAAGAGTTTCATCTTCGATTTAAAATTCACTTAGTATTTGCCATTGCTATGTTCTTTGAATTTCTGCGTAGATAGAACTCCAAAAAAAGCCTTTACGAAAGCCTTTAAACTATAAAAAACAACCTAAAATGAAAAAATAAAACGTAGCCAAGAAAAAATATCTTACAATCATGAGCCGTCTTTGAACAGACCTTAAGAAATGCCTGATAAGACTGGATGTAACTTTATATAGGGCTTTAAAGGGTGTTTTAGAATCTAAGCAAAGTAAACACTTGAACTAATTAAAAGGGTCTGGACTTAGAGGAAAGGTAAACAATTCGTAGAATTCTTAAGACGATCCGATGTGCTTTATAATTGATACAGTAAAATAAAACCCATTAATTTGAGAGTTGAGTGGCGCTTTTGGATCAAAACTGACTGTCATAAAAACAGCCAATAGCAATAAAATAAGAATCTAGCTAAGTAAAAATATTATTTTTGTTATCACCAGGTTCTTTAATTCTTATACAAATAAACATATATTAAATTTAACCGCTTTAGTTAGCCCGACTTAAACTCAAAAATGATCGACTGAAATAGCTATTTCATTAAATGTATATTTCTTGTTTTGTTCGCCTCAATACAAGTTTATTTAGAACAAACAGACATGAGCTACGGGAAAATTGATGTAGCTAGGTCTCATCTCTGGAAAAACCAATATTTCCGAGTTTTCAAGCAAAGCTCGGTCGCTGAGGCATGAAATTAATATGAACTAAGTTATTACGTCACCAATGCTGAGCTCCATCAATCGCTATCTCAACATTATAAGTTAACTGTATTTTGATGAAAACTGAAGACTCCATAACGAGTATGTGAAATATTTTGCGAAAATTGAAGCAGTAACACACTAATTTTCGTTACTTGAAAGGCTTTTAGGCAAGATCGTATGTTCGACGAAAACTTTGGACGAAATTTGAAAGGAAAAGTTGGGTAAACTGTACTCTTCGTCTTTAGTATAGAAGTCAGTCTCTACTCTCTATGGGCCAAAGTTTTCTATGGCTGCGGGTAATTTTAGTGTCACTTTTTTCACTAATACAAAGTGTAACGGAAAGGTGTAGTAATACTTAAGGGCGTTCTTCTACACGTCAAAGTGAACCAACAAGTTTGCTTGAGAAAGAAAATTTCGAATCTTCATAGAAAATTGATCACTTGACTTATTATTTAGTATGCAGAGATATATTTTTTTAGCAAACTTGTGTCACAAAAGTGTTTCACTTTGACGTGTAGGAGACCCTTAAGTATTACTACACCTTTCCGTGACTCCTTATATACATGGACAGTTAAGTAAAAGTAAGTAAGTTCGTATACTCGTAGGCCGAGTAGCTAGCCCTAGTGTCATAATTTATTCGTGAGTTGATACGTATTTAATGCTTCAGAAGTGTAACATTAAGTCTGCTATGGACTGATTGAGTGGGCGTTTTTGTTAACGAGGAGAAATCTTCACAACATTCTCGGCTGGTATACAGGGTTATAAGTAAAAGGTGTCCCATAGAAACATGTCAATGAAACTCGACAAAATGTACAGCTTATTTTTTTTCGCGAATTTTGGGATGGTCTTTTAGTAAAAGTTGTTCAAAATGATGAGTAGTATGAGCCTTTTTCGGCCTTGCATACCCTTCTTTATAACCCTGTAGAGTGCAGTCGGGTTATGTGGGATTATCCCTACTAAAGTTGCCTTGGTGGTCTGTCTAGGTAATTGACAGAGGGTTGGAGTCTTTAACATTGTACTTTACCTCATCCCGGGACAGCTACGAATGATTGACTAGATCTTATTATGTATTACGCCAGTAAAATCTTGGACACGCAACTACTTAATATAAATCGAGAACGAATTATCTTTGTCAAAACAATCACAAACTTTCAATCGAAATCATAAAATAAGAAAGATTTAAATTTCTTAGTTTACAATATGTCGAAACTTTACAACACAATTTAAATCAGATAGAATAATTTATAACGAGTCACCTTGCTAACTTTAAAAGTCGATTGCAATACATTGTGTTTAATTTTAAATTGAAGTTACGTTCAGAAGAATGTAAAAACAATACGATGTAATCTCGCTGTCTGGACCGCAAGCCTTTGCGATGGAACAAACCATTGTAATGTCGATTTAACAGCAACAATGTTTTAGAAATTACCTTTGTTTATTTGGCTATAGAACTAAAGCGATAAAGTTAATAAGATTTAGTGAGTGACTATTAATTTACCCTCACCTCATCGAACAATCATGATCTTAGAGATAGTAGTGTTTTTATTTATTGCAAGAACACGCTGTAATTAGAGTTTACCAAAAACTTCTACAGTAGATGTTCTAGTAAGATTTCTTTAGAACAATTAACACATCCGGGCGTCGATATAGGATGTTAAAAAACGTGTTCCATGTAAAATGCCAAGCAAACTAACTAGCTAACACCTTATTATCTTAGTCGAATCCTTATGTAATTTGCTCTTTAATTCCAATAAACCTAAAGTAGGCTTTTATTTTTAGTACTATCAAAAATCTAGATAGAATTTTAATGAAGTTTTCGTACTAGACGTTGTTGCCATTTTAATTCTTTACGACAACGGTTTTGTAGAATTTTGTCTTTAGCTCTGCAAGCGACGGGCTCGCTGTTTAAAATATTGATGCATACAAGAACATTATTTTTACAAAACAAAAAACAAAAACCGACTTCAAAAGACCGACTATTGAGTTATTCATCTATTTGTCGCGCACGTACTTAATGCAAATTTAAGACTTATATGGTTTTCTCATGGATACCATTATCAGAACTAGACTAAATTGAAATGGGACCAAATGGGAAGCGTCAGCTTTCTAATAAAAAAAAAATCATCAAAATCGATTCACCCAGTCAAAAGTTATGAGGTAACAAACATAAAAGAAAAAAGAAAAAACACAGTCGAATTGATAACCTCCTCCTTTTTTGAAGTCGGTTAAAAATCACAGATCGCATCCACAGTGGCGAGACAGTGCCTTCGGCCGAGTACTCGGTTTGTATATACCGCTAAACAGTTTGACGAGGCAAGACAGTTGCTAGAACCATTATTTGTTTGCTCGGCTGAGTATACCCACTTACTGTCTCGCCACTATAGCACTATACTCGTTACGTATGTAATCAACCCATAACATAAAAATATACTACTTAATAAAGTCACACGTACGAGTACACTTGTATGAAGTTGTATGTTTACATTTACTCCATAAGGTGCAGTGGCCCAAAACAAAATTCATTAAAAATATTCGCAGCCTGCCGGTATCTCACATAAATTAATTAAAATTCTGTGTGTAACGTCGGTAAAGTAATTACACTCATTGCACGAATAAAACTTGTTACCTGGGCTATAATAAAGTCGTTTTCGTTTAAAAGAACACTCCGTAAAGCTTATAAATGATGAGGTCATGTGGAAATGTTCGTTGCTTTGAGCTGGAATGTGAGCTAGGCAAATGTTGTTATGTATTTCATGATTTTGCTAGCATGTTTTACTAGTAAATATAATATACGGTAGCAAACATAAAAAAATCTGTTTTTTAAAACCAGCTTTGATTGCATTGCTGTGAAGTGGTTCAAAGTTTGATCCATACTAATCAGGTGAGTTAAATAAAAGTTAGTTTATTTTTATAGAGAGTATCACAGACTACATCAGTTAAAGTTCTTGTTGTCGTTTTAATAAAAATAATAATAACATAGTAACGAAAGTGTAGTACAAAAACTGAACTTATATGACATCTGCTCTACACGTGTGTTCGCTCCAATACGGCTCAATAAGTTTTTCCCTAACTTCACAAATCCATGGGATTGGTATCGACAAGTTTTTAATTTAAAACGACTTACCGCGCGATTGCCAGCGGCGGCCTGGATTAAAGCTTGGACAGCCTTGGCTTTAAGTAGAATGTATCGCCCCAGGTACGTGGATCCAGACGCCAAGATCAAAGGAATGAACGCAAATAGCGAACTTAGTGGGAAAATACGCTGCGAATAACGATGGAGTTAGCTATGTTTGATTTAAGCCTGAATGTGCACTCTCATCGGAACTAGCCGAGATTTCTACCTACAGTATGCTTTGCGAGAACCGAAGAAAGTTTCTGTAACTTGAATGTTAAATACTAAGGGGCGGTTTAGACTACGCACACAAAGTAAGGCACGAGCAAGCAAGACCCAACGAAAGCGAATACTCTCTTTCTTTAGCGAGAGTGTACAGGTAACATTAAAAACCTCCAGCAGCTATTAATTTTAGTACTCGCTCTGTTTGTAAGATGATTCTAAGAAATTTATTCAAATAATGAAACGAACTTCAAATTAAATGATCAAATAACCGAAATCCTAAACCGTTACTTATCTCGAAGGTAATCGTCCTAAAATCCATTTCAAATTAAACTTAACTATCAAAGTAGTTGACAAGTTCAATTGTAGGTATTTATTTATACCAATTTGATCATTCTCTAACGTTAAATCTGTAGAGATAAGACTTGACTAATTGGAAATTTGAGGTTTTAAACAAAAGACGGATAAGTTAGGTATAATGTTTATAATTTCATTGATATCTTTTACCTAGCTAGTAGGTACAGCTTATTTTATGTATCTATGTTTTTATTTTACTTTTAAAACAACGGAAATCTTATTAGAGTTAAGCATAGAAACACAAAAGACTTAGCAAAACAGCGCACTGCGTTTTACAGTCTGCACATTACTTCAAGACAATTCTCTAAACACAGAGCAAGAACTTTTGTATCAATTTGCTCGACGTTCTGTCCTTTTTGAGCAGAGAAGCTAAGCTTTTTTCCTACTCTGCGCGTGATGATATGGGTGTGGTTCTTAAATGTACGAGAGCCAAACAGTCCTGCCTCTGGTATTACATTTACATAATGTACTTAGTGAGAGAGCCGCATACAAAGACTCTACACAGAAAGTGATGGGACAAACCGCTGTCAAAGAAAAATGACTTCTTTCACTCAGCAACTAAATTTATTTCTCTTTGCGGCTGAAACATTTTGTCAGTATTTAAATTATTACACTTTACTTTACCCAAGAGAATGTCGGAGTTTTCGTTTGCGGCTACATTTGAATTGTTTTATAAGCGCTCGTAATACAATAGTTTTATTTTGTGGTAAATACTTATAACAAAGCGAAATATTAGGTGTACCTACTTTGAAATTAAGTTGTTTTTGAGTTTATTATGAGATTTTGATGAAACTTGAAAATGTTTAAAATTATGAGAGATGATAAACAATAATTTACATTCGCTCATCTATGACAAGAGTGTAATAACTCAAAAATAACTGATTCTGAGTTATTTATTGCAAAAACATGTTTTTTATTATCTGGGAAAATAAACCTTTATTAATCTCATAAAACGGCAGTGTGAGAGAAAAAGTGTCACTCTGCATTTGGCTTACTTTAGCGAGCTTTTGTTATAAAAGAGATATATTTTGTATCAGGTATGCGTGCTTCTTGTTATAAACTTTGTTTTATTTTTAGCTAAAATTGAGTTATGCCCTCTGTAGTGGTTGAGGACGATTCAGTTGCAGATGGGCAAATAATTTTTTCCCGCAAAAACAATTAGCAAGAAATGTCATAGTTCACAAATTTACTCCGTGTTTTACGGCCTTACGTAATTAATTGATTCATAAGAAAATAAGAATTCTATTTCTCAAAATTAACGAAATGTCAGACCCGCTATGAGCTACATTGGAACGTTATTCAGTTGGCAGTGAGAACTAAATTGAATAACGCTCGGAGAAGCGTCCGAATCATCTTTAAGACGACCTCTTTTAAATTTCACACCGAGACGTAACAAGGATCAAATTATCCTAATCCTACCTTCGATGCAAGAGTGAGAGCAAGTTTATCTTACTATCTATTAAATGTCAATATAACTTTTTCAATTATTTTTTTATTGCTGGCAATTAAAATTTATTTGTGATTATTAGCAAAACTGTAAACTTACAGTTGAATCTGTTACAATCAAAACTTTCCGGGTCCACTAGCAATGCGGCGTCACTCAATTGTCAATTGGATACTGTGTATATTCTGCGGGTTTCGGTTGATTTATTGAAAGCAAGAGATTCTCAGTTAATTTCTGTTTTATGTGCACTCATAGGACGCTACAAATCAAATGAAAATACAGAAAATGGTGGTAATAAGATGTAAAATCTAAAAAATAATTTTGTAAATCATTTCATCATTTGAAAATTTTCTACTGTCAAACTAGTTATTTTTCTTCGACAAAATTTAGGTAACAATTTAAATATATTTTGCTATAATTGACACGTATATTCTAAAAATTAAGTCGTCTATTACGACTACTTTCACCCAATGTGATTGAAACTAGTCGTAATAGGCGACTTAATTTTATATGGGTATTCCCGAGTTAATTACCTATAGCAAAATGTTTCAAAACGTTAGTTTACATATATTAAAACTAAAACCACTAAAAATGTAAGAAAACATTCGATGCTCGGTTCGGTGTGATTGAAGCCGGTATGCAAGACAGGCACCGGATTGAACTGGCTTAAGTTTCATTGTATAGTCGAGCTTGCTTTAGTGTCGGCAAAATCTTAAACGATTTCACGGGTAGACCGAGCGCGAGGATTTCATACTTGCATCATAATAAAGCGAACGTATTTTCATAATAGCTGGGAGGAATTTTTGATATCCTGAATATGAAATTAATTCTTATTACATCTGCATTATTAACGCTGAGGTTGCTTTGTTTATTATTCTTTTACGTTACATTGAATGTTTGTGTATGAGGGGAATGCTCGTCATTATTTCTCTGAAATGGAGTTTAATTTAGAATTTGAGATTTTTTTTCAGAAATAGGATATTGAAATAAGCTGAAATCATAGTATAACGTACCGTGATGCGTTGTTGGCGAGACTAAACTCAGACAAACAGTTCTCAATTCACTTCGGTCTTGGTATTAAAGTTTAGCCTCTGACATTTTGACGTTAAAAGTATTAAGTACGGACTCGATATGGCGCCATAGAGCCGCAATAGTAATGCAAAGTGTAGTAAATAATGTTTCTCAAAGAAAAGCATGCTTCTCCTTGACTTTGGGTAGCGAGAAAAAAACTTGCAAAAAACAAATGAACGTAGATTCTAAACATAAAAATAGACCAGATAGAGAATGTTTCATGAAAAAGCCCATAAAATGCAGTACAAAATAAAAAATGCCTGCGTTAATTATACCAAAATCAAAACTAGGTTAAAGTTATCAAAAATTACCTGGTAGTTCTAGTAACTACTAGAAATAACTAGTTAGTTAGTATTTTTAATAAACTTGTTTGTAACTATCAAAAACGAGTTAATTTTCGCGCGAAATAAATATAAGGTGCTCGTTAAGCGTACGCCGGATCGCTCTCGATAGCATTACCAATAACCTCGTGTCATTTGCGCCGAGTTCGCTCAAGTGTTAATGAATGTTCAGCGTAATTGCCAAGTTAATTAAGTCGTACTTCGTAGAAATGTGGAGATATTGGAAGGTTTTTATATCACAGTGGATAAGGTTGTCATTTGAATTTTGTTGTGAAAAAAACAATTTATTGTCTAAATATATCTTTATGGCAAGAGAGCAGCTAAACTCAAGCAAAATATTCAGTGAAGTAATCTAATTTTTAATCAATCTTCTTAAATTCATTACAAATTAGTTTTTGAATATGACATAGTAAAGGCAGCAGAAAGACAGTGGATGAAACTAGTGCAGCCGGCCGGCTAATTTTCAATGTTCAAAAATCTTACTTCAGGATATAATATATTTGTATTTCAAAACACATAACTTATTTTACTCTTGGACGAATAAACCTGCATATTCTCATCCGGCTTTATAATCATAAGTTCAAAAAATTTAACATCATTGATATGACCTCCGGTTTGAGGAAAGCCATATTGGCGAGTTTCGAATTTTATAAAGCGAGCATCGGAGAAGTCCACATGATCGGAAAATATGGACGCTGAAGAAGAGACCTACCTACTAGTGAGTAGAAAATGGTTTTATGATAAATATAATGATGATGAATAACAAATTTCAATTTCAAGAACAAAGCAACCACTTTCCTCTAGCTTGCACAGTTAGCCATATTAAATACCTAATAAATCTCATAAGAATTATTTTCTGAAATGTTCTAGCGAGAGTTAATATTACGAGTATAATGGGCGATGTGAACTTACATGTAACGCCCACACACTGGCCCGAGGTATTTTATGTCTGAGCTAGGTACGTTGTGGTTTAATAACATAGAGATACAATAGATATCTAGATGCCTAAATTGGTTGAAATATGTACCTAATTAACGCACGAAATTTGTTTTTGATACATATTTCATTAAAAGTATAATTATGCTCGACATAAAAGCAACTAGGGAAAGTAAGTGATTGTATTTATGTGATTTCAATAGAAATGGGCAAAGATTGTCACCGGTTGTTCCGTTGTTGTTTTGTTACCGTTTTCCTCGTCATTAATTTTGTGATATAAATCGTGTTATACGGATTTACTTGTGGATTACCGTTTTCCCGGAAGGTATTTCTATTTATTTGTATCGAAATATAATAACTATTAGTATGTTGTATTTAATTACTCCGCAATCGGTATGATTAAGGGCAAAATATATTTATAGGAAATGTTTACATTTAGCCATAACCAGACTATAGAAGTATAGAGAAACTGATGTACTGACAAACTGCACACTATTGCAATACCGCAAACGGTAGCTATACCCACACTGAGAAAAATGGCCATCAAAATTATCAGTATGCTCCGTACTTTAGGTGAATTCATCGGAATTTTGATGAATTGTGTGAAGTGAAGTGAATTCATCATTTTTTTGCGGAATTTTGATGGACATTGTTCTCAGTGCAATCAGGGTCATTGGTTTTTAATTTTATTAAATTTAATGATACTCTTAGTTCATATGACCTTACGAGTATGTCTCTTAATTGATAGGTATGTGTTAGCACTGTATGTCCATTATTGCCCATGCTCCTAAATCTTAATCAAAATACAAATTTTGACACACTTAATGGTTGCAAAAAATAGTTGAGTTTTGAGTTTTCATACTTTTCCATCATAAACATTGACTTCATAAAAATTAACCAAACTCACCATAAACGATGCTAGTAGACACGCTAAGTGGAAAACTGCTGGTCCGTTTTGCGCCAGGAATAAAAAACGGGGAAATGCAGCTGCATATCCCGGGAGCTAATCACCCTTAAGGGGTATCCCAGAAGTGCGATGATTAGATAATGGTTAAGGAGTACCTAGTAGATAAAAGACTGAACCTTTAGAACTATGGTTGAGTCCCTGAAACATTAAAACTAAATTTGGTTTCTAGCTACATCTGTGTTCATAAGTCATAGAGGTAGTTAGTCAGGTTTGCTTTTGACGGATGCGTCAAAGAGGACTTCATCCCAGGAGTGTTGGCTTAGGCACCATGCTAGAGGGAAACCGTTGCGTTACTTTAGGGATCCCAAGCTCCCAGGATGCCCTCCGATATGCACAAAGGCAGGCTAACAAGGGGCTTTAGTGCAATCCTTATCTATAGGATACGTCAGGCCAGCCACATCAGGGTACGTCTAAGTTATCTACCTAGACGTACCCTGATGTGGCTGACTTACCTTGAGAATATTTAACACCCGCCGCATCTGCGGAACCCGAAAAACAGAATAGACCGAAGCAAATTATTAAGTAAAGTAGGTAGATTTTTATCTATGCTTCTGATACGTACAGCTAGGGAATAAAATATATTGCCGGCTTCCATGTTTATGTGAGAGATATTATATTATAATATTGGGTTTATCAAAGTCAGAGTTAATAGGTAGGTATCAGGTAGGTAGGTGAGTCTGTTTCATCTTCAATCACGAGAGACGAGTTAGTAGTCAAACGCGGAATTATTCGTGATAAAAAAGGTACGATTAATTGTACCATGCATGCTTGAACTTTATTCTTCCTTTAATTTTCCTCTCCGCCAGATCACTACCAGATACGAAAACAACTTCATTATCGCAGTAATTGCATGAATTTAATTCGTTTAACACTCGACCTGGCTGCGAACGATATGAATCGAGAATAAACAGAAGTATTCCATATTGGAGTTATTCTGCATGAGATTTAACGAGCTCATTCTAGAGCAATCGCTTTATTATCAATTAGTTTTGTCACAGCACTCTTGGCCTTTCCCGCTCGTACATTTTCTCATATTTGTAGAAGCGTGTGCTAACTTTGAAATAGTGAGTCTTGGAATTGATTGTTAACAGATAGACTAAGCTTAAATCTGCTATTTCGACGACCTGTTTGGCTCAGCGGTAATACGAGTATATCCGCCTTTTAAGTCAGAGGCCCCGGGTTCGATTCCCGGCCGGGCAGATGTTTGAATGACGAATTTAAATGTCTGCTCTGGGTCTGGGTGTTAGTTGTCCTTGTCTTTGTGTGTGTTCCATGGCATCCCCGACACAGGATTACCCTAGTGGCCCAGCTATGAGTGTGAAACGTTTATTTAACTATGAATTATGTATTTCGAAGAAATTATTATTATTTTCATTTTTTTTTACTATCACCATTATTACAGCAATCGATGTTGTCAAGACTATGTGATTTTGCTTTTACAAGAAAACTAGCAAAACTTGTATGCTAATGCAAGCTGAGCGGAAATTATAAAGTGTAGAACCGTGCCAAACTTCAAAATACAAATTGAAAACATGAGTGAATTTATATATCGACTCATTCAGATCCATCTCACCAATTCCAAGTAACGCCTGCTTTCTATTTATGTATTCTCTAGCTACGGAATGGCAAGGTGTGTAACGTTGAGCTATAACAACTGGCTCATTGTATGACTTAAGTTTAACAAGTTTATAAAAATACTAAAAATAATAATAGTTTTACAATGGAACTAACGTGGTTTTCACACATTTTTGTTATAATTAAACACGGGAATACCGAACCGACCGAAACCAAAACCGAAACCGATATGACCGAAACTATTCGTAGTAGACGACTTAATTTTTACGTGAGTAGGTATTCCCGTTTTTAATTATAACAAAAATAATATAATTATGTTGCCCCGATTAATGCAAATATTTTAAAAATCCAATACATTTGAATGAAGAATATTTTTAAGATGAAATAAGTATAAAACTATACACTCTCTACACAAAAATACTCTCTGAAAATAGACATCTTATTTTTTGGGCAGAACGAAGACCAATTTTCGTAGCGGAAGGTCAAGACTGTTCCGCTCAGTAATTTCCCGCTCATCACGCTTCCCCAGTGGAAGGTAGGTATTACGATGCATCCCGCACACAACAGAGAGCGATAAATCGCTGCAGTTCCGCTCTCGCTCCTACTCCGCTCCGCTTTACTCCGCTAGCTGTTAATTTCCGCTCGCTTGTACTGGCTGAGCGCAGCGACGTGGTATTATTACGCCTTCCCAGCAGTTTGCGACCTGTTACGTAACATTTGTTAGAGTATGATCGTTTTACTGGTAGAGCGATGAGCGTTTATTGAACAATCATTAATCTTCTTTAGTCGAGCGTCATTAGTTCCCTGTGTTAGTGTTTGACCTCTTAGTTACGTGTTAGAAAGTGTAGTGGATGAAGTATAAAGTGTAAATACGTAAAGTATTTACACTTTATACTTGGTTTGGTTTATATTTGGTTTTTACAATGTTTTTGGTGCTTATTTTTATTTTTTTTCCAAAATTTGTCAATTATGACAAATTATCTATTAAGTAAGTGTACATACAGTACATATTATTAATTTCATTAGTATTATTTTAAGCCGTTACAAAAACATTATTTTTATAAAATTTTAAACTTAAACAAAATATCAAAAGCTCAAGGTTACTTTTGCTCTATTAGTTTTTGGAACACAGTTAAATTGATTTGAAAAAATTAATTGAAATCATAGGAATTGCTCCTAGATTCGCACGCACCACACCCTCAACGTCATTTATTATCATTATGCAAATATGCAATCTATTTCCAATGTACTAAAGTCGCTTGTCCCAAGCACCACAGCCGCGCCTCTATCCACGCTCATAGGCTGCTGGTTGGATATTGAGGAAATGACACAGATGTCTCGGATCACATGTAATTCTATAGCTACACGTGTTATAGCTGTGAACTTGGAACTGGGGACGAAATAATTATGTTGCAGCCGACGTAACTGTATTAAACCAGCTACACGCTTTCTGCGGTTTTCCGTGAGAAAAAAACGCGTATCGGAGAGTAAAAAACAGTTTTTTTTTGTAAATATCTAATGTTTTTATAAGAATATACTGTGAGTAGCATAGCAATTTATCAACGGGTCACCGTATCCAAAGGTAGGTACAAAATAAAATTGGTTTGTTTAACCACTCAAAAAATGGACTTGTCATGTAGATTTTTGAGCTGTTTGTATTTAGAACAATGAATTAACAATACGGTTTTACAAGTCTTATATAGTTTATTAGTTCAGTTTATTAATTTTGTTTTCACGGCTAGTTTAGTTGTGTATAATTTTCTGAAACTGTAGGTAAAATTTTAATAAAATCTGGTTTACATACTGAAAAAGACGTCTAAATTAATACGAATGAAATATGAATTAATGGAATGAAATATATAAAAAAAAAATCACTAAGAAAAATTCCACAACCTACGATCGAACTATTAATAAAACCACTCGAAAAACATTAATTCAACACCCACGATGTTCAACCGATATCGATAAGACTCTCATAGAATATGCAAACAGTTTTGACATTTTCTTGCTGCCGAAAACGATTCCATTAGCAAATTCTTAAAGGGACAAAGAAAAATGAGAACAAATAAGTAGTCGGAAAAGTACGAATTGTCAATCAGGAATAATTGAGGGAGAGTCTTGGTGAGTACGAAAACTTGGCAAGAAAGTATTACGGTCCCCTCCTCCGCCAGAAACTCGGAGGGGAATGAGGGGCGGGGGGCTTGTAAACCTACACGAAACATGAGGTGTATGTAGTGTGTAAGGTTAACGAGATCAAATAATAAGATACAAATATATACATAACTACATTTTTTAGACTTTGTTAGGTCATCAAGACATCAGATGATGATCATTTTTTGTCTTAACTTAACCGAACTCACTTCTACAATAATGAATTTAAGTTGCCTACGAGTTAGTTGCCTATGAAATAATTACTGCAACAGTAGGCACAGTTTAACCACTTTTAGAGTAACTAGCTTACTATAAGTACTAACTTTGTTTGCATTTTTAATACACTTTCACGCCTTAACAACTCAATAGATCATCATGAAATTGCATACAAGTTGCGAGTAGTGCACAGGGTTGTACAGAAAAGGTATGCTAAGCCTAAAAGGGCTCATAGTACTAATTATTATGAACAACTTTTACTACGGGATCAAACCGGAATTCGCAAAAAAAATCAGCTGTTACATACATTTTGTCAAGTGTCACTGACATTTTTCTATGGAACAGCTGATTTTTTTTCGCGAATTCTGGGTTGGTCCCTTAGTAAAAGTGGTTCCCTTTTCGGCTTAGCATACGGTTTTTATATAACTCTGTAGAAAAGGACACAGGCTATCATTATATAACCATCCCCGTTTATGATTACCGCACCAATGAAACCGCGGGGCACATCTAGTTTTTACAAAACATTCGTCACAGCAAGTTCAAAAACTCCCAGAACGTTATCGCCTGCAAAATTACTTTTTTATGCCAAGCACCAAAATCCGATATTTCATAAACCCTTTGCATAAACGATATTTTTCCCAATTCATGACAATAAACCAACAGTATGGTAATAGGATCGTTAAGTTAAGATGACGCACTCACTCATGTTTTATGATTGGTGTCGCACTCGACTTTTGTTATGTTCGAGTATTCGTACTTAGCTTTTTGCGTTGGACTGTTTTCGGAAGAATTCAGTTGATACCTACAATAATAAATATATAAACGTTTCATACACATAGCCCCCCACTAGAGTCCCCTGCGTCGGGGATGCCATGGAGCACACACAAAGACAAGCAGAATTAACACCCAGACCCAGAACAGATATTTAAATTTATCGCTTAAATATCTACCTGGCCGGGAATCAACCTTTAGGCTTCTGGCTTATAAGGCGGATATACTACCGCTGAGCCAAACAGGTCGTCAAATCATTTACATTATTTAGTATAATAGTGCCCATGACATATTTAGCAAAGAAAAACTATATTCTTCGTTCCAACTATCATTGAGGTAGTATATACTTAGTACTGGAGATGGCGTCACTCAAAGCCTAAATGTTTGATTTCAATTGAGCTACCTTACTCGACTTCACCCAGTCCCTCACTAAGCGTTTGTTGTGTGATCCGTTCTAACGCGGTAACACGTACAACAGCGCGGGCCAGTTATACTGCGCGACATGTGACGTGTGACGTGTGACAGGGTGTTCAAGACGAAGTTTGGATTTGTCAGCTACATACGAGCGTCGAGAACACTCTTAGACAAGGATGAATCATCAACAGAATATGTTCTGCTGCATTAATTATTCGCACAGGTATATAGAGGTAAGTATTACGATATATCACAATCATACTCGTATTTATGCCAAAAAGTTTTTTTTTTACGAGTGACAGAGTGAATAGGAGGAATTTCAAATAGGACACTATACTCTTTATAAATAAAGATTGCTTTAGAATCAAATCACTGAACTGTTGTTGTTACCGTGTAAAACCAACAGCGCCTATAGGGTAGATAAAAGGTTTTATTTCAATTTTTCTACGCCCACTACACAGACTTTTTCAAAAATTCTCATCTGTATGGGTGGTTGAATTGTATTATATAAACGGCTTGAACCTATTGAAACAATCTATAGTTACCCATCCAAATTTTCGCTTAGGTAACATTCATTAAAATAAAAGCTACACAACAAGTACAAATCCAGGGATGTATAGTAAAGCACTCTTATTGTATTGTATCTAATTGAGCCGTGTCTTCGCTTCCAAATAAAAGCGTGACTGATAAATCGTCTGTCACTGTCCCTAAAGATAAATACTGAGCTCAGCACGGGGGAGCTAGATTGATGTCTACGGAAAGATTTTAAAGTTATTGAACTATAAATAGATGGTAAGTAGTATTACAACACTGGGGCGTTGTTTTAGGTAGGTAGGTATTGTGTCACAAACCTCCGGATTAGCGTATTTTGGAATTAAAATATTTGGAATTACGTTTCACAGAATTTTGAGTTTGAGATTATTTTAGTCAACGTCGAAACCAAAATTTAGTTTTTACAGTTAAGAATTTATTTAGACAATAAGGTATAATATGACAAACAAGGCTTAAAAGTCAAATAACATTGAAAAAAGATAAAAGGCAAAAAAGTTATTTCAACTAAGTAACTTTAAATAAACTTTGGTTAAGCAAATAATATGACATAGCTAATTAACGTTGGATCCAAATTCTAGCCATCAATTACACACAAAGTCCTTATTATTTATTGAACAAGGCTTATTTTAGTCAGATAAGTGAGTTTAAGTTCTAACAAGTTTTGAATTCCCTTAAAATAATGTAGGTATAGACTTAATCTCTTTTGAAGTCTTCTTGCTAGGAATTGTTTGAAGTAGTTTACAAAATAAATTAGCTGTTGTTATGGTTTATTCACTTACTTATAAAGCGCTTTAAAATATACCTGTTTTCAATTTTTACCTACTCAAACAATATTTTTGTGATCACTCTCTCTTTGTGTGTTTTTGTGTACCTTTGTGTTCATTGGTCGGTAACTGTTAAGTCTTTGGTGCTATAGGTATCCATTCGCGATGCTGATCTCGCTTACCATAAGGTAGCCTGTTTGCTTGTTTTTCACCCGTAACATCAAAATTATTTAAAAAAAGAAACATACTCGTATTACTCGTACGAGTATTAGACAAACAAAATCAACGATGCCTAAGCAATTTATCTTTCACATAAAAGTTAATGTACAGTTAATCCCAAACTAAAACACAACAATTTGTCAAAAGAAAATAGCTAAAGGAAAACAAAACGGAATCAAGATATGGATATAATTATTGTTATTAGCAGTGGACATTATTTTTTATCTTGTCATTCTTTTTTTACGGCCAGTATCTACAGCTGTCAGGAAGTTAGTGACTATTCAGTGGTAATTATTACATTTTGTCCGGGTTTTTACAAGACATGAATTATAACATTGACAAAGTTATTTTTCTTAGATATCTGGCTGTCAATTTTAGTGTATTATTACAAGATAAATAAACGTTTCATACTCATAGCTCCCCACTAGGATACCCTGTGTCGGGGATGCCATGGAACACATACAAAGACATAGACAACTAACATCCAGATCTAGAGCAGATATTTAAATTCATTATTCAATCATCTACCCGGCAGGGAATCGAACCCAGGACCTCTGGCTTATAAGGCGGATACACTACCACTGAGCCAAACAGGTCGACACATACATATATGCGGTATAAGTTAGTAAGTAAGGTCTACTTCTGTCTATCATTTCAATAATATGTTTGATCGGCTTCGTGCGGGGTTCTTTTTCAAGGAGTTCAAAAATGATGCCGCTTAATTACTTTTTATACATATTGTAGGTATACAAAGTAATGTAGGGCAACTAGGTCAAAACCACGTTATGTTAAAATACTTAACCTTTGTGTTCGTGGCGTGTAATTAAACTCAGACCGATACTAATACAGGGTTATAAGAAAAGGGTATGGTAAGCCAAGAAGGGCTCATCCGAAAAGGAGAAAATACTCATCATTACCAACAACTTTGACTAGAGGACCAACTGTAAAATCGTAAAAAAAAACCAGCTTTACCAAAGAAAAAATGACACTCAACAAAATATATGAATCAGCTCTGTTGAATTTTTTCCGCGATTTCAGGGTTAGCCCATAGCAAAAGTTGTTCACAATGATGAGTACTATGGCCCCTTTTCAGCTTTGCATACCCTTTCTTTCTAGCTCTGTACAATGAGAAAAACAAAGTCTGTCAATGCCACACACTACTAGGACTATAATATTGTACAAGTAAAATGCCTAGGTTAACAAAAAAGTATAGAAATAATGCTTACATTAAAGCAATTGCTCGTAAAAAGTAAAAAATACAGCTAAGCTTTTACGCAGTAAACATTTTAAAGGGAATCGTAAATTGAAGCCAATCGATACGATACGACCTTAAAAGGTTATTAAATATAGGGCTCTTCCAGGCTGGCGAATAAAACCTACGTTAGGTATAATAAAGTAATTGCTATCGCCACATTTTAGTTTTATTCTGGTATCGTCTAAGGGTAAGAGGTGTTGCTGTAAGAGATTAATCAGCTAGGATTTATATATAAACTCTGCTTAGTGTGTGTGTGTTTCTTTTTTTATCACTGGTTGGCTTGTTTTTTTATATAATAATATGATAATGGGAGACGGGACGAGCAAATCGCTTGCCTGATGTTAAACGTCACGTTTGCCCATAAACAGGTCTGTGCCATCCAGAATTTTAAATACTTAGAATTCAAGACTCTGCACAGCATAGCACTGCTCGTCACTCTGAGATATAAGATGTTTAATCTCCTATTTGCCCTGTAATTTTTCTGGAAACAATGCCCTTCCAACCGGAACACAGTAATGTTAGCACATTACTGCTTGGCGGTGGAATAACTGGCAAAAGTGTTGGTACTTCCCCAGGCGGGCTCTGCAATAGAGCCCGCCTATAAAAACTTCGCTGGTATTATAGTGTTTTTAAAAGTACATGGAGACCGGTAGGCCCAATATAAATTCTGACTTAAAATGCGTAGTGAGTCTTATTATAGATAGACATATAGGGAAAATGTGCCAGCCCAAAACGGGTATCAGTTGTAAATGGAAACTGCATAAATGTTCATACATTTTTCTATCGAATAATCGTTAAGGTCGCCCCCCGACGCGATGGCGCGACGAACTCGGGCGATTTGAAAAAGACTGGACGCCGCTGGCCCGCAAGATCGTCAGAACAGGACAAAAATTGGGGGTGACATTTGCCCACCAATGGGACAGCATAGGCATAGGTTAGATAAAAAAAAACGTTACGTATTTAATTTCTGAATGAATGCTAGGCGTACAATAGTATCGAGATGACTGCTACTGCTGTCGCTCACACCCCTTTACTCTGCCGTTTTTTTATCCAAACAAGTCTAAATGCTCAAAAAGAAAGATAAAAGATAGATATTTGATATGTTGACTTTAAAATTCTGCTGACAGACTCTCGGCTCTTTAATTTTTATGATTAAATCCGATTTTATTATAAAGGTGGGACCGCAACTGCTGACCTCAAATCCATCCGAATAATTGAACATTTTAAATCGAATCTTTCCAATGTAAAGTCGATGTCGGGGTGTACTTTATGAAGATGATTAACGACTTACAAAATTAGAGTCACTAAACGATCGTTTACCAACTTCGACAAATGCTCACAACAGAGCGAGGTTTCAAGGTACTTGATGAAGTCTATTAAGCTTGAGTCAAGATTGTAATGCGTATAAGATTTTAGGTCATTTGTGTCTGTTTGTTTTGTGAGCTTTTGAGAAATGCTAAAATAATAGTCTGATGATAAGATATATAAAAAAAAAAAAAAAAATTATTTTTTTTGGGAAAAATACAATAAATGTTTGTTTTCAAAAACATTTTCTACGTTGTTAGTTGTTACACTAGAATAAGACAGAGACCACAGAATTAGCACTATTGTGAAGTCGAAGATTTTGTGTATGTATGTGTGTTTGTTCTACTAAACCTAAATTATTTTCCATATAACAATGACCCAACAGTTTCAGTATTAGCAAGCTTGCATAATACTGCTATTATAAAATAAATTAGCAACGTAATAGTCTTTAATTCGTTTTTTATTGCCTCTAATAACATTGAGAAAGCACCATTATAGGCCATGCGACGGATGGATTACTGAAATAACTGAAAACTTCGGCCGCTGTAATGAGCTTTCTTAAGTATTCTTAGTCTAGAAGTTTTGACGAAGTTTCGTGTATTTGGATACATTTCTAAATTTGTTATTGCTTTTTTGCTTTTAAAAATATTGGTGCAGTTTAAGACGAGCTCATATTTCATTTTGTAAAAATATGAATAATTTTTTTTTGTACCTAGGTATGTAGTTTTCAGACGTGAATCATAAACACAAAAAAGTAAAACCTGGCAGAGCTGTATTTATCAGTTACAAAGATACAATACACCAAAAATGCATGTCGTAAAACTAAAATATTAAGCACTTGGTAGTTACTAGGGTGGCGTTATTACCACCCATGTGTTTAAAATAGCATTATTATATTATACTAGCTGACCCGGCAGACTTCGTACTGCCATACAGTACTTCTCTATGGTACTGCCTAATTAAATTGCAAAAACTTTATAAACTTATTGTTGGCGCGGTTATGGGTGTGATGTCACAGATTAGTGATGGTTAACTCGAGTACCTAACCCGAGTGTACCTACTCAGTTTTTTGTTTGATTATCTGGCGCATAGATTGACATTGACACATCGTACTTGAAAGCAGCTCGATTCAAACTTGCGCGATTATTAGTCGAATGTCGCGGTCGCGCTTCACGCGTTTGTGATATCCGAATTCTTTAACGTTCATTTCGGCCGTTACTTTCTTGTGCAGCATGAATATCGGTTATTAGCTTGGTTTGTAGCATTTCGGGTTCTTCTACCAAAATTGCTTCGTCTAATAGGAGGCATATCAATAATTAGCGATCATAGGTAAATAAACACTGCACAAAACACTATTTACAATTTTATACTTATAATATATTACAATTATAGGTACGAATTTGTTTCGTGTATCAGTTGAAAAAAGCAAACTCATCCATGAAAAAAAAACACTGACATTGACAGTTTGTTGTTCTTTCAACTTTTTTTTAATTTGATATAAAACAAATGAATGAACTATTCGATTTCGTTTTCTTTTTTTGTTTTATCTGTGCTCCAACGCACACTGTTTTGATAGATATGATTGAATTTGAACTTTGTACAGAGGTAATAAAGTGCAAATTGACTCTTGGACGTTAGGAACATATCTACATTGCTTAAACAACAGTGAGTGCTTGCAATTCAATATGAACTTTATGCAATAGCAATAAAGCTCGTTTTAGTTAGAAAACGTTTGTATGGGAAAAAGAAAAGGGCTGTTTTTAGGGTTTTTCAATATTTCTGAGAGATTTTCTTAATATTTTTTTCCGTAAGAACCTTCTCCTAATAATAACAAATACAACAAAAAAAGAATTAGTGAAATCGGTCCAGCCATTTACGCGTGATGCCGTGACCAAGGAAAACGGGTTTAATTTTTATATATATAGATATAATATATATAATATATATTATATATATTAATATAATATACTAGCTGACTCGACAGACGTTGTCCTGTCAAAAGCCATTGCGTAACTATAGCAACCGTAGTATGTTGATGCTAATTCGCACGGGTAGACTTTGGGATAAACGTAGAGTAAATTGAAATCGGTCCAGTCGTTCACGCGTGATGGCGTGACCAAAGGTGTTGAGAATAATTATAGGAGCTCTTTGTTATAACCTCTATTCTCATGCTATTGCGTAACTATAGCAACCGTAGTTTGTTGATGCTAACTTGTAAATTTATAGTAAAAATTATCAGTATAAAACGCACACTGTTTTGATAGATATGATTGAATTTGAACTTTGTACAGAGGTAATAAAGTGCAAATTGACTCTTGGACGTTAGGAATATACCTACATTGCTTAAACAACAGTGAGTGCTTGCAATTCAATATGAACTTTATACAATAGCAATAAAGCTCGTTTTAGTTAGAAAACGTTTGTATGGGAAAAATAAAAGGGCTGTTTTTAGGGTTTTTCAATATTTCTGAGAGATTTTCTTAATATTTTTTTCCGTAAGAACCTTCTCCTAATAATAACAAATACAACAAAAAAAGAATTAGTGAAATCGGTCCAGCCATTCACGCGTGAGGCCGTGACCAAGGAAAACGGGTTTCATTTTTATATATATAGATATTGGGTAAAGCGGAGAAAAAGCCACAGGCTTTTGTCCTGAAGTAAAACGTGAATGACTCAATATAATTTATTAAATTAAATTAATTTTATTTTCACGTATATTCCCAACGAGTCACAGTGTTACTGGTTAGGAAAAAAATTCCCAACGAGTCACACTGTGACTCGTTTTGGTGTGACTCGTTGGGAACTCCTCCGTATAACAAGTCAAATTCAAATTCAAAATAATTTATTCAAATATGGGTACATCAATGTACACTTATGAATCAAATACAATTTTTACGAATAAATTAATACACAATAAATTAAATGTCAAAGAAAATAATATTATTAGAATGTCAAAAATTATATAAAATAATTGCAATGTCAAAATATCAATGTATAAAATAACTACAATAGTAGGTATAATCAGTCAAGTATTATTATTACAGTCTAAATACAATTTACGTAAAGAGACTTTATCACAGATGAAGTCTTCAATTTTGTAGTAAGCCTTTTCAATTATGTATATAGTATATATTATTTTAAATAATTAAGTATGCACGCGCCTTTAAAAACAACCTTAGAATCACTTAATTATCAAAATATTTATTCTTACTTTTATTTGGTGGTTAAATACGGAATTCGCGGCTAAAACACACTTATTAGTCACTTGTACATTTCTTATTTGAAACAAATTTTATGATCATGCTAGAAAGTACGAAGACATCATAAACGCCCCTTTGTTAGTAAGTTAAGCTAACAAAGTAACAAGGTCACATCAATAAAGACATGATTATAGTTTTATGTGAAAAATACTTAATTTCCACCGAATTGTAACAAATTGGTCAAATCAAGTATCGAAATAGAGTCATGTGACGAAAGTTCTACGAAATTAGTAGCACACCTACGAAAGCCTACGCAAATCGTAGCACTACTACGTGTTTAGGCTTTACATTTACGTTACAGTAAAACTTTATGTATTACTACCGAATAATTGTAACTCATTGAAAGCATTTTCAAAGAAAATGTTTTCAATTAGTCACATTTATCCGATACCTACAATGGCTTCCCTGTATCCCTACTAATATTATTAATGTGAATGTAAGTTTGTTTGTTACGCTTTCACGCGAAAACTACTTAACCGATGATCATGAAACTTTGTACACATATTCTTGGAGGTATTAGAAGTAACATAGGATACTTTTTATTTTTTTAAACGCGGGTGAAACCGCGTGACGCAGCTAGTATATAGAGAGTATGTAGTGTAGAGGTATATTTAATATTTGAGAATAAATTGGGACTTCAAACTGTATGACGAGAAATATCGAAACCCTACATATATCATGTCACGCAGAGTAGAATTTCAAATGACGAACTTCGTTACCTGCATGAAACATAATCCAAGCTTGTCATGCAATCTGAGTTAGCATAGCATATGAACATTTTTTATTTTTAGGTGGATTTTTCAATGCTTTGATTTTAGACAGGTTGACGTTGCCGTATTATGTCCTTTATTCTTAGGATGACATGTTTCAAAATGGCTTAGTTCAGTTTGACAAGTGTCTGTTACGCGCTAGGGTAGGGTTACCCTTGCTGTTAAGGGGCAGACTTTGACGCGCCGCTATCTCGCTCGCTCATTTCAACATTTTCAAAGTAATAAAATCAAATCACTAAATAAATATATTGAAATCGCAATCTGTTAAGTTTCTGAGAATAATACTACAAAGCATTGACAAAAAAATCATTTTGATTTGAACAGGTTTCAATACCTAAAAATTGGATTTTGTGTTTTGCCAATTTTTATGTATGAAAACTTGTTTGGATCAAAATTATTTTTATTATTGATTTTATAGCTTCAAAACTATTGAAATGTACAAGCGAGAGCGGTGCGTCAAAGTCTGCCCCTTAATAAAACTTGTATTCAATATTTCTGACTCTGCAAACGTATCAAATAATATAATTTAATTCAAAGAAACCTTCGACAAATTAAGAGTTACGCAATGAACAAGACACCGAGGTCAATGTTAAATGGTTTCTACGAAACTCCTTTGGACGAATTCGCGGTGAAATTGTATACCTGAGGTCGATTTAGATCAGCCGTAGTAAAATTGGTGCCCGCAAGGCTTTTGTGCGTGGCCCGTGAAGCAAAACTGAATCATTTTACAGGGATTTGCGTTTCTCGGTCGTTGTGACGTTGAAGCGTTAAAGACCTGTACAAAATTACAGTTAACTTTGCTAGAATGATGTTTGCATTTCTTGATTTATTTCATTATAAGGAATGCGAAAAAAAATCCTATTTTATTACACGCGAGTCAATCAATTACGCATAATTAAAATAACAAATATTTTTTGTTTAATATCGCAATACTAAACCTAACATTAACATTAAATTGACATAAATAATACTAAATACTGCACTGTTGGCCTTCAATTCAAAAACTCGTCCCCAACGCTAAAAATAATCAAGGAAAATAATAAGTCAAACAAAAAGTCGTAACAATTTAATCATCCTTCCTTGATGCTCGTGTAACCTCATCAAGAAGGCCCTCCCCGAAACAGGTTGAGCGGCGCTGATTTAGATTCACCCACTTTCTCGATAAGAGTTTAGTAGGCTTCATTCGGTTTATTGGTTTACTGGAATAATAGATATCGATACACGTGAAACCGGGCCGAGAGCGGGTATATGTTGACGATACGTGTAATCGATAAATACAGCTAAGGAAATCTTATTAGTGACGTGGAGTGGGATATCTGCAACGTGCTTTGTAGTAGTGAAGATAATTTTCGAAGTTGAAGGATCGAACTGATTTGCGAGATATTTTATTGCAATTTTGTGATGTTTCATATAACTATGTATGTAATATACGAGTAGGTGTGACCCGAAAAATAGATGAGAAATTCATTCTAATTTTCCTAATTTCAAAGTAGTTTTATTTTCTTTACAGCTGAGAATGTTTCTGTAGCCAAAGATTATGGATTACCATACAGAAAACAAATTTATTCTAAATTAGCAAAGTTTCTAACGTATAAGTTATCGTATTTGTTCTAGATTACCAGCATATTGCTTGAACTAAATTGGAATGCAAACTTTTCTAACCAATTTTTGCTTTGAAAGTACATGAATTCGAAATTGAACAACTCTTTTAGCTGAGATTCGTCGCTCTAAAGAAATATCAATCAATCAATCAATCAATGTATTTTAAAATCAGTGAAAGATCTATCAATATTATTTGAAAGCAAAAGGTTTATTCAAAGACTGAGTATTTTAAACTTGAAATGAAATAAAAAGTCTACAAAATCATAGATTTAACATGTCGTCAGGTGGTTTAATATTGAGTGTAGATTTTAACTTGAAACTTGTCCGAAACCAAACTATTCGCTTTATTCCTCTCAAATGCCAGTCGACTTCCACAAAATGAAACTTACCCATTCACCCGTCACCTTTGACTTTCAACCCCCGTTCAAACTTCGAATACCGCATATCTCAACTGAATAATCACGTGAGTGTCACGTTAGACTAACTCGGGCAGCCTGCAGGCATCTAGATCCATTTTTTCTTCACGTCCCGTGCTTACTTACAACGCGCATACTTTATTTCTATTTGCCTGTACCGAGGTGAAACGGGGCGCGGGGCGCGAGGGGCTAGGCACGCGCGGTGGCGTCGCCCCAGCCAGTTGAGGCTGCGCCGATCTGCCGAGCGCCTGTCGCCGCCACACCACCCACAGAAAAATTGGACCTGGAACAGTGTGAGTGACGTGAAACAGTGCTACTGCACACATGCGTGCCCAGGAGTGACCATATCGACGACTGTGAACAGTGACTTGTGATTGATAAATGTTGCGTGCGAAGTGAGTTCGTGTCGAGTTCGGGCTACGGTGGTAGCTAGTGCTGCAATCACGCCCGCTACCTGTAAGTGGTGTTTCTGCAATAAAATTAGCATAGAAACAGAATTGCCTAGATGAGAATTGTCCGGGAGCTTTATTTTGTGCGTTCAGAAGGTCGGATCTGCGGTACATGATAATTAATCATATTTTATTCATGCTATGGTTCCGGGACGTTTGTTCCGTCTACATCGTGATTTACTTTCTTGTTTAATTAATAATTTGAATCTTAAATGGGCGCTCATTGTGTAATTAACAGCGAGCGTTGGCTTTTTAATTTTGCCAAAGTCGTTAATGTTTAATTAGGGTGCTTAATATGCCGCTCAAGGTCAACGTGTTTTTTTTTCAGGAGCCAGGGCTGGTCGACTGGTAAATAATTTAAAATTCTATTACGTAATATTTCCTTTCTATTATGAAAATAATTATGAAACAATTTAGGCCATTAATTACGTTTTAGCTGTTCATGGAAAAAGTTTTAGAGCAAAAGTCCTCCCCTTCCGCCGTGACTATTATTTATGTTTCTTTTTCAGCAGATTTACGTCGATAACATTAATTATCTAAATTTTATGTTCTTTTAACAAACATATTATTATAATAAAATAGAAATTAGTAAGCCACATTATTAATTTAAAAAATGACTAACAACACTGAGAAACAAAACTTATACTTAAACATAATATGTTTAAAATGAAACAAACAAATAAAACCAACCTACAAAATATAAGGTATAAAATAGCAATAGGTGTAATATAATCCACGTTAATCATAAGCTAATATACTAAAATACAATTATCATGCTGAAACGTTTACACAATCTTAAGATTTCCAAATATTTATTCATATGAGCTCACCAGAGAGCCCTTCAACATGAATGCCCCTTCTGCTCCATTCCATAAATGTGAGAGGTCATAATCACTCCTTACATGGATCAAGCTGTTAGGGCAGCCCGCAAAAACGCACGTTGGCTTGAAGTTTTTCAGTCCGTTCTGAAAAAACACAAGTGAACTTAATAAAATCATTCATGGTATGGATGATTCAGAGGTGGATTCACGTCGGCTAAAGGGTTAAAAATGTAATGATCAGTACATCTACCATGAGTTGCCATCGAAAACTTAGTTCAGTCGATACCGAATTAACGCGCATTGAATTGTTTTGTTTTAAAACGGCACCATGAGTTCCATGATAGTTAACTTGCTTGCTAGAGTTTGCTCACTCTGTCAAGTACTTTTTGATATCGTTATGTTGGCAGCACAGACCCCCGCAGGCTTACTAGCTATTCTACAAAAATCGTTAACTTTTCAACTTGTGAAAAGGAGCCTATTTCTCCAAGGTATTACTTTCATAATAAATTCCATTTAATTCCGTTTGGCCGTTTCAATGTGAAATAATACCAAACATTCTCACAAACTTTCGTATTTGTAGTATTAATGTGATGCCAAACCTAGCATAAACTGATAGGTATACTTTTTAAGAAGAACGATGTTGGAGCCAGATTAAATAGTCATTACGGAGCGAGGTTTAACGAGCCAAAACTAATGTCTGCCAGATCAAGGGTCTCGTAATAACCTTCCGTCTACATCATCAGAACAGGTCAACAGTATCGTAATATTACAGCGTCATTGGAAGTGGAAATTTCACGTGTGACAAGTACATGAGTAGAATAAAAGACATACATAGTTATTTAGGTCTATTAGTTTTAGAATACCAAATACATAAATAAATGTTCAATAAGGGCCGCCATATTCGAAGGTATTCAAAACCAACGGGCGTGTTGAGCCTCCATGAAAGTTAGAGAGGCAGGTAAATTTGCGTCAGTTAGAGCGAGAAAGAAAATTTCAGCCGAACAGAAATCGTTAGGGTTAGCCTCAACAGTAACTAATGACCAAGATTAAAAATTATATCCTCCTAGAACCTAATTGACTCTCGAAATTCGTTTCACTTTAGCCTAGCACATTCCAGAGATACCAATGCCTAATCGCTGAAACCGGTGATCGTAAAGGGACCTATTGTGGCAGTTGGCCCATACAAATAGCTGCCAAATGAGCCTGATAACTATCGCCATTTCCTTTAACAATTAAGGCTACAGTTCGATGCTGGGACCAAAAACCGATTGATTGGGCGTCAAGTCAAACAAGCCGCTGCGGAATGGTCATGGGGTGGAGCGTTAAGTTAAATGAAGCGTTGTAAGACCTAATAGTGGGTATTTTCAGTCAAAATAAACTGTTCGTATACTAATGAGATTTATATAAGGGACTTAGGAAAATACAGATCTATTCTTGGGTACTTTTGAGTAATATGGTTTCGGTTTTTTCTAAGTAGCTGCCAATGAAACCTTGTCACTGAATAATATATTAATTCACTAAAAATTAACTTACATCACATATTCACATACCTATCACTTAACTTTCCAATTTTTAATTTAGCTATGATAATGCAACTAAATATTATTTTAAGTTCTGACTTGATACGAGTAATTAAAACAAAAGATTACTAAAGCATCATCTCTCTAATTAAACTTAGTTCTTATTCCCAGGAGTTAAAAAAACATATCGTATACTTGACGTTTTTTCATATAAATCATGTAATTGAAAATGATAATATCACAAGACGGCGTCTTGGGAACCCACGTACTCGTATCTAATATTGTAATTTAATTTAGACTGCAGACGTGATGTAAATGAGTTGTGAAGCGAAGCAAAAATGGCTGTCGAATAAGCTCATTTTTGGTCCCCGCTAACCAACCCGAGATCGTAACATTTAATCGTTCCACCATCATCATTATTATTATGAGACCGCTTGCTTCATAACCGTAAAAATAACCTGACATTTATGGAGCGGCAGTTGAATGCAACTACGTACTTCGACTCTATAGACATTGAATCTAACTGACTTTTTTCTTCCTTATTTTTTAAAGTTATTTTTTGTATTATTGAGTCGGATACTCGACTATAGTTTCATATACATCCTGTAATCTATTTCAAGGACTAACGTGCGCGCGAATACGTCTCATCTTGTACTGCAGGCTCATGGGTTGACACGTAACGAGTACAGTGGCGAGACAGTAAATGGGCACACTCGGCCGAGCAAACAAATCATGGTTCTAGTGACTGTCTCACCTCGTCAAACTGTTTATACAAACCAATTGCTCGGCTGAAGGCACTGACTCACCACTGTACCTAATAGTTACATGTAATCAAGCCATTCGCATGGATGTGATGGATGATGAAAGTGACAAATATAGTTATATTCTAGTTTTATCACAATTTCTATGTATAGATAAAAACTATGGAAAGATGATTTGCTCATGACTCAAACTGAGCCTGCAAAAGACGTAACTAGTTTTTCTATGCCCTGTTGGTCGTGGCGTGCCGCGTGCTTGATGCCATCGATTGCCTCGTGAGATTTATTTTTGACCCCGATTAGTTCCACTGCTAGACAAAGTTCTCTCAATTCATTCCGTTTGTTTCTGTATTGATATAGCACAACTCAGACTGGGCTTAAACTTCCTGAGTTTGTCGATAATATACAGGGTTATAAGGAAAAAGGCTTATAGTACTCATCATTATGACCAACCCTGAAATCAAGAAAAAAAAATCAGTCGTCCCATACATTTTGTCGAGTGTCATTGACATTTAGTTATCGAACAGCTGATATTTTTTTCGCGATTTCAGGGTAATTCGTACAGTAAAAAATGTTCATAATGAACTCGAACTCGATAATGCACTATGAACTCTTTTCGGCACACCATACCTCCTCATAATTCTGTATTGTATTTTAAAAATAAGTACCTATTGCATATTTTCTGAACCTGTTACTTATACGTTAATATCTATCTCATATCAACATATCTATTAACAAAATTAATAGCTCAATGAAACGTTCCATTTTGGCCTTTGCTTGTTTTTCATATCAAAATAATATATAATATCTACGTTTTTAATCTTAAACCAAATAAAAAGCAAAGCACACACGAGCAGTCATGCCTGTGCACGCAGATTGTTTCAAAGATATTTTTTTACTCGCTTATTCAAAGAAATAAATTCATATTTCAGGGCATAATTTGATCCTATCTCTCAACAAAAGAAAGACTAACCTTGATCTTTCAACGATATTAAATAAAGATAGACGTAGGCGGGCTTCCAATCAAATAAATTATGAGATAACATGAAGCTTTCCGAGTTCGTTACGTCATATAGCTTTATCGGATGATAATGGCGAATAGGACAGGACTATTATTAAGTGAAAGAGCTACTTTTGTGGATTTTTTTATGGCTTCCTATACCGAACTAAACTTGACAGCTCTTATGTTGTTGGCGTCATTTTCTCACACATTGGAATGAAAAGAGACGTAGCGAAGAATTTATTGAAAGTAATATTAAGTAAAACAAGACTATTGAGTAAAACAGCTATGGTTTTTCGATTTTGTTTTCTATACTGAACTAAATTTAACAGCTCTAAAATTGTTTTGATCCTTTTTTCACTTATTGAAATGGAATAAGATGAAATCTGCAAATTTCTTGGTTTTCTATCTTACTGTACATTCAAGCTTTGCCTACGAACACTTTATTATTGTATACTTATGTACATAAAATAATCCGAAAACACCAAAAGCCAAACACAAGATTGTAATTTTCTTCGGCCTGCCAACTCATGGGACTTCCTTTCTTTGGACAGTTTTAGCATTAAAATGAGTAATGAAGGCAACTTGCAAATAGTTAGAGATACACGAACTAACTTGGTAACATGAGAGGCGGAGGGAACTTGGTTAATTAATCAAATACCACGTAAAGGCTGGATGTAGGGCGAATGATTGGAAATTAACGTTCTGCGTCAATATTTTAAGACAAGGACGGCGTTATTTTAAGAAACGGTGTAGAGAGAAAACGCTAAAACCAAAAAGCACAATCTTTGATGTAACCTTTGTTTACTATTTGTCGTACTCGTAGACATCTTACGAAAGTCATATAATTTATATCTTCTTAATATATATAAATTACGTGTCACGTTGTTTGTGCGCTATAGACTCCTAAACTACTTAACCGATTTCAATCAAATTTGCACACCGTGTGCAGTTCGATCTAACTTAGGAAATAGGATAGCTCACATCTCAATTTATAGTAAAAAAACATGAAAAATTAGAAAATTTAAAAATACTTTAGCGCTTTGGACATTGTAAACTTTTTTTAATGTAACTTTCGACATTTGACATAGAATTGACGCAATGGCTTTTTTTACCAATTCGAATTAAATAGTCATCGAGACAGGACAACGTCTGTCGAGTCAGCTATTATAATATAGCCGGGTGGTGAAAAATTACCAAGCAAGAAAATTTTCTAGTTCAAAGCTAAAACTAGATGGCGCTGTCTTAACCCTTTGCATTTTGTTGAACTTTTTCAAATCAAATAATATATTGAGCAATACTCTACTGTAATGACTATAATGCTCGAAAGCAGTTGAATCACGATACATTAGTCCAATTACGATCCAGTTTTACAGATAGTGCCGCTGAATTATAAAACTACTTCGTCTTCGAGATTCACTCTACTCTAGTAAAATTGTAACTTTTGAGGATGTGTCGTTGAAAAAAGAAGTTAGTGCAGCCAAACTATTCCCGCAAATTTCTCAACCAGGAGAGCTGCTTTTTTCGCACTTCTGCTTTTAACTATCTTTCTATAGATAATGAGCTGCAGTCATTTTTATAAGAAAAAAAGAACAAGAAATACATATTTGGAAACAGTTATTTGGAGTCATTTGTATTTGTCATTCCTCTTGACGTGACCAAGGTAGGAGATACTGTATCAATGTAAATCAGCCTAAACTCGTGCCTGTTTAAATATGCAATCAACATTTTAAAGGTAGGCGTTATCCATATTTTACCAGCTTCAAACGATCTGTTTCTATGTCCGAACGTTGATAATTTATTTGCAGTACTGAAAGTCGGCAAACGTTGATATCGATTTTGTGTAAATTTGATACGGGAGACTATACTCCAGCTTCGAATAAATAGAAATGAATAAATTATAAGGAAGCTTATAAATAACTTTCACGGTTTTCTATTTGACTCGTTCTGGTCTTGCTTAGTTAGAAACTTCGACGGCCACGAGTAGGCTTCAAAAGCTTTGGAAAAATATAAGAAAGCTCTTAAATAATGTTTCTCTTTTCTTTGAAATGGGCTTTGGAGTTCATATATATATACATATCTGGTTCGTATCTTTATAAATGTTTCTATGCTAACTAAACAAGGTCTACCTAAACGACAGATTATACCACCAAGACTGTATCAATAAAAATAAAACACAGTCAACTTTATTTTACTGTAAAAACTGACGGGGCTTATCATTTTGTATTTTCCTGATAATAATCATATTTACATAATATATATTGTCAAAGATCACCGAATGTAGTCTAGACAGTAGGCGTATCCGAATCAGTAGAACGTTAGTAACTCTTAACCTTATTGCTTAATGCAAGTTTTGTAACCATCACGTAAAATTAGATACTTGGAACGGTTCAACCCAACCTTTTTAATTATCCTACTGCTGGGATACCAGATCTGCCCTCAAAGGGTGAATAGGCCGTATTTCACCACGCTGGCCAAGTGTGTGTTGGTGGATTCATGTACGCCATTGTTTTTTTTCTTCGGACGTATACAGGTTTTCTCACGAAGTTTTCCTTCACCACAAAGCTATTGGTATGTATATTCAGACATAAGTTCCGAAGAACTCATTGGTACGAATCGGGGTTTGAACCCGCCACCTCAAGTTTTCGAAGCGGCTGTGCTCCACTGTTTACCTAATACAGAACGGTTACCTTACTAAAAACCGCAACAAAAAAAGTTGAGAAGCTACGAGTATCTACGCTGGCCAGGCTAGCCGAGTGCAGTAATGCAGTATTCAGGCCTTTGATAATATCATAGAGAAACCCACCGTGGTTGTGAAGAAGCAGGTGCTCATTATCATTTCAAATGAACCTTGAATATGATTTCAACGAAGTGGCTAGCTGCTGCCATTTTGCTTAAAATAACGGACAACTTTTTTTGTTCAGACGGTTTGCAGAGCTTTGATGGATATTGTTCGGGATATTTTGGTTATAATGATTGCGTGAACTATGAAAGTGCGTTTTAGTATCTTCATTTTGTGACATCAATCATTTGTCGGAGAATTTTGTGGAAATAGACAGTTTTTTTTGCATTAACTCTTTACATTTGGTCTTGTGCCTATATAAATAATGTTCACACAAAAAAGTAATTCGTGTTTTTCATCTTCAATTGCTATCTTTTCTGGAAAATATAAAAAAAATAATACAAATAAATGAATTCATTATACTCGTATTTTAGAAACAGACCTCCATAATTTATTGAATCAGGAGTCTCTTCCCGGAAGTTCATCTTCAAATAACTGTTTTCAAACTTAGACTAAAATATTTATTTTATTTTAGTCTAAGTTTTCAAATGTATTTTTAGTGTTTCGTCCTGAGGATGCTTCGTTCAGAGATGAACACTACTTGTCGACAAGGGTGTATCAAGGATAAAGATTTTAGCGTACACTTTTTGTTTTGATTGAATTTATTGTAAATAATTATTTTTTTATTCAGTACCTATTATATTTTGAATTATATAGAATCAACATTTGAAAGCGAAATTGAAAATTGATTTGAAATACACTAGAAATACATTTGCAAACAGTTATATACCTAACTACATGTTTAAACATGTATTCACTTTGTTAAAATCCAAATCAAAAATCGTGACAAATCAATCAGTGACAGTCAATCGACTGGTTCAAATTTATTCAACACTTAATTACTACAATTAAGTACTCCTTGTCTTGTCTTCTTCTGTCTTTCAAACTTTGAACTTGATCGAAAAAGACAAAAACTGTTCAGTGCTACTGAGCGTTTATTAATAAAGGTATAGCATCTATATTGCCAGGTGATATCAAAGCAGAATGCGACCAATACTAGCAATATCATGCAACCTTTGAACGATATGAGATCACAGGTGCCTCATTATCATTGTAAATGACAGCTGGCAGAGTTATTACGATGCTAAGCAAACCGCTTTACTGGATTTGTGGATAGATTTTGTACTGTATTGCGATTAGGTATTATCTATGGAAACTAACGTGGTTTTCACACATTTTTGTTATAATTAAACACGGGAATACTCACGTAAAAATTAAGTCGTCTACTACGACTAGTTTCGTTGCGGTTGCGTCTCGTTTGGCACAAACGAGACGCAACCGCGAGTGCGTCACGTTTGTAAACTCGCCTGATGAAGGTCACCGAATGTGACCGAAACTAGTCGTAGTAGACGACTTAATTTTTACGTGAGTATTCGGAGTGTTTAATTATAACAAAAATAGGTATTATCTGTTTTTTTTTCGTTAGATTCACATCATCGCAAAAAGGAAAAACTTACTTTAATTTTTTTTAATGACTAGAAGTTACTAAGTCGATTAGGATGATGTTTGTAACGGATCTGGATGGGATCAGTATTTTATTTTATAGAGGTTTTCTATTGAATATCAAGCGTCTTACTTATGAACACTTCTAAAAGTCAAGTTAGTACTACGCAGCGCACACTTCATTATACCTACCTATTTCGTAAAAATATGACGTTTTGTCAATCAAGCAACGTTCCGATCAAACAAGGCCGCAAATTGCCAATTTTTGAAAACAAAATTTTCTCAAAGTTAATAAATTGGCAAGCTTAGGAAAAATTAAGTCACCGCAACGCTGTTAACCAAGAATATATAGCTCACCGTTACAGAAATTGATTTCCTACACCCTTCCTCTACAAATCAACGAAAGCTCTTTGTAGGCGTATCGATTTATTCGCCGATTTCACGTGTAAGTGGGATTTTTGCTGGATAAGGTGCCATTTTTGTGGTAAATAATGTTGATTTGGCATAAGAAATTGCCTTTTTAAAGCGCTCCCATCCGTCTAAGAATTGTGGGGCATTGTGCTCTGACAACTTTAAAGATGCGTAAGTAACTTATTCTCTCTTGTCTTTAGCAATTCAATTATTCTGTATTGTAGTGTACACTTAAGTTAGTACCGGGTAAGTTATAAAATAACAAAATCAATCATTTGGCTGTAATAAATAGTCAAACCGATAGATACTAATAAACAATTTAACTGGCTTAAATAAGGTTTTATTTTCACATTCTCCAACTTTTATGCATGTAGCATTCATTATTTTGAGTTTCTTTGTATAAAATGTAGTAGCAATGTAGCCACCACAATTATAAGTAACAAATAGATTGACACCCCATAAATTAAAATCGGATGAGTAGTATAGGCGCTGCGGCGGAACATGCGTAAATAAAAATACAAACATACTTATTACTCACAATACCTACATTCATACATAGACTGCTAAAAATACTCTTATATTTTAATTGGCCGTAATTAAGTAAAAAAAGCAGAATGTGGTTCTAGGTACTTAGAAAAACTTTTCATTTATCATATTAACTCACAACCTGTCCCAAAATGCTTTTCTTTTATATTCTACAGACTTGCAAATTTCAACCTGCATAAAATAAGCTCTGAGGGAATTTAAAAAGACAACCTTAAAAGCTGTTCTTTAATGGAATTTTGAAGAGATGCTCCTGTTATGCTTTCGTCGGAGCTCGGTTTAAAAATTAAAAGTTTATTTTAGGAGGTAAAAACGTGCTGTAAAAACGTTGTAAACTTAAATCTATTTAGCTTTATTACCTAGCCCTAACCTTTTTTGTGTGTATCTTGTTAAGTAGCAGTTTCTTTCATACATAATTTGGGGTCACTATTTATTTTAACAATGAAAAACCGCTTATCATTATTGGTATGTTTTGAGCTATGCATAGTTTCAAATCATGTTACGAGTACTAACTATTTTTATGAGCGACGTAGCTCAACATTGCTGAGTTGCCAATACTTTTTTCATAGCCAGTCTAAAGCTAAAAAACAATAATAACAATGAAAATACTCTGTTTGTAATAACCGAGATGTATTTGTTATCTTATGATGAGTTATACCTATATTCTGAGAAGAACCAACTTCTCAAGCCCAGTTTAACCTAGATCACGTTCGTTTAATCAATAAAACCGGTTATTTATCCCGGTCTCGTACCAGAGATATGAGTTTAATTAAAAATTCATCCGGATCGATCGGTAGTACCGTAATACCGATGTACGAAGGAAATTGCGATTCCGAACGTGTTGTGTTCACAACCCTTTTATACTTAAGTTGTGGTTTCGTCCCAAATATTTTGTATTGCGGGTGTAAGTTAATCCCGGGTCGTTTAATGAATAAATAAATAATAATTATGCAAGAGAAATGTATTAGATGCGTAATTACCAAGTTTCATTTGTTTGAAGGTACAGGTATGCATACACATTTCAGATTTACTTTTTATACAGTTAGGCTTGCGTTTGACTGTCATCGCTTGGTAAGCAATGATATGGCGTAGATTATGATGTGAATAGGGCTCTTTGAGGTAGGGCTATGAGGAAACCGAAAAAAGATCACATTACTCAGCATTACGAACACTTTGTAGTATGGGATCAACTCTGAAATCGCGAAAAAAACAGCTGTTCCGTGGATTTTGTCGGGTGTCATTAACAGTTTTCTATAGAGCGACTGATTTTCCAATATTTCTGGACCGTTTTCCGCTTAGCATTTTCACTTAAATTATAACCCTGTATTGTATTACATCTGTTCCGTTCAATTTTATTGGACTAAAGTATCCTTACTAATATTTAACAGACTTCATTCTACGAGTAACTTACTTTCTTAAAACTGTCAAGTTCAGTTTAGTTTAGCATAAATTTTGTTTAGAAAATGATACAATAGAAGCCTTATCGCCTCATTTAAATTTGCTACTTTTATTCTGTAAACACGAGGGATACAAATGTCTACGTTAATTAGCCCCAAGTCGCATTAAGTTAAATAATGTAAAAATGCAAATTTTATTTACGTAATGTCAACGATAATTACTTGCTCATTACGTTTCACATTAACATTGTAATACATTCGGAACTTTGAAAGACTTTATTGTTGACATGAAAGGGTACACTTTACAACAATACTTAGGTTTATTTATTGTTGACAGGCTAGGGATTTGAAAGAAGCGATTCATAACGCAAATGCTTAGGTAACTTTAACTTTAGACTTGACAGAGATTTTGCACACCTAATCTATTGCCTGGAAGAAATCGCTCTTGACGATAACATTGCCAGCAGCAGCTGCACTAGTTAAGTGTTATTATCATTTTGTTCGTTATTTTTGGTGCAAACGATAAAAAGTTTTTCTGTCTATCTATATTTGTTGCAATTGGAAAATTGAATAATATTACCAGTCTCTTTAACTTTACAATAACTGAACACAAAACTTTTATTGTAAGAGTCGCTAGCGTGTGGAACGCTTCACTCGAGTGGATATTTCCTGATAGATATAATCTGGATGTCTTCAAGTCGCGAGTGAATCGATTTCTTACAGACAAGCATATTCTATCGTAGACCGCATCATTGCTCACCATGAAGTGAGATAGCGGTCAAACGCACACAAAAAAACACACGGCGTATCACAGAAAAAAAAACAAAATCAGAACACGCATCAATAAAAAAAGTAGGTTAACTGTTAGGTAAGTGCCGTATTTTGTCGCGTAAACATCAAACCGAGGACCTTTCCTAAAGGTCTTTCATGCTACAAAACCTTTAAAAGGCACGTTTCTCGCGCCAGGCTTTTATAATTAGTACGATAATTACCCAGTCGATTACAGAAGAAAAATATAGCTAGTTTTTGTTCGCTTTTTGTGAGAACTCTTGTTTTTATTTTGTTCAGAGTGGAAGCTTTTCTAAGAGTTGTTGCAGTACAATGCACGATTAATGAGCGCGAATGTCGTTTGAACACTTTTGCGGTTTTTGTAGGTATGAACACGAACAGTTTCGTGCAATTTTTGTGCGTGAAGTTAGTCTGGTGCTGCAAATATCTAACGTAGGTTAATCTTTAGTAAAAAAATTAATAATTAAAATTAATTTTCAAAACTTCAGTTACTTACCTAACTGAAACTTGATAGGTATATTGTAATACTACCGCTTTTGTATGTAGAATATTTTGTACATTTTGTTTTGTGTATAGAAGTTTTAGTAGATTAAATGGTTCTAGTTTGAAGCGTAGATGAACTCAATTTTATTCACACCTTAAATTACATTCAAAAGAAAAAACTCTCAAAAACTAGTAAAATAGCCCGTACTCATTGTGTTTTTGTAGTAGGTTTGTGTCTAACCTAACTGACGATAGGTAAATAATGACAATAATTAGTTATATTTATGGAAGATACACTCGTAGAAGAAGGTAGGTCACATTTCTCTCTTTGTTAGGTGTGACGCACTCCAAATAAGATCACCAATAAGCTACTGTTTTAAGTTGTCAGATTCTCGATTAGTAAAAGAGTTAATTCGGCGTCGGTGAAGCACATCGGGCAAGTTGCCACATACAGGCCACTTACCGACTTCTTGTTTGCATTTAGTGCCGTTTAGTGGAACTTTCAAACTACCTTTTTTATTCTGTACGTGCAGAAAATGGTTGTTCTGCATACTAAATGGTTAAAATAATGTTTGTATATGACCTGAGTAAGCTAGAAACGTGTTCAATTGTAGTCATTTGTGTTTTAAAAGCTGCCAAGAGAATGTCGAGTAATATTTAGTGCAGGGTTCTATAGCTGTTATTAAAAAGCTGTAACTATTTTAGACCAAAGACTGTGCATAGTTTTAAATTTTTTGTCGTTTTTACGGAATTCTAAAAACACAACTGAATCGCGTATTACTCCGGTCGTCGACTCCAATTATATCTTGCAATGGAAACCACTCAAACTTTACATTTTATTCATTTGTTTTCCAAATGCAATCTCATCAAAGTGATTTCAAGTCTATCAGCATCGAATCACAAGTTTTCTTTATCTATCCCAAAGAGTTTCTAGAATTGTCTAGAACAATGTGCGCCAAACATTTATCACTAGTTTGTCTCCAACATGGCTTCCAGTCTCATTTAGAGGAAACCTTACAAAAACGCGACTCTAGTCGGTGGCTGTATGTTTCACACAAGATTTATCGTTGTGAATTAAAAGGAATAGAAACAGATGTAAAATTGCGAGCGGTGACCGGCGTCAGAGCGTCCAAAAATTGGCGCGCCCCAGAGAATTCTAATAAAGGATGAAATTGGAATATCGAGCAGGTATTGGAAATGTAAAGGGGAAAGGAAGGCAGAACAGGAACTTTGCACAAAACACAATAGCTAACCGAACTTGGCACTATAATGTAGAGAATATTGGTTCTTAAACGATTTGGCGATTTGGGAATTGAGTGTTTTGATCTTGAATTAGCATTACGGCTAGCGTAGCATTGACTACATAGGCTGCTGTACACGCGGAGATACTTTTCTGTAGACACCCTACACATGCTACGCTTTTGCTACAAGAACTGATGCTACGAATTTGCTTTGTATTTCGTATTATCATTGGAAACGTTACATAAATATGAAGCCTAGTAAAGTAAAAAACGAGCTCGAATTGGGTTACCTAATCCTATAATATTAATCTAGCATACCAGTTGTACTAAAACTAAGCGTCGAATCGCGTGATCGCGTAAATAAAACCTACAGAATCCATTTAGACAAGTGACCACTCTATAACAATTAGACAACGATAGAAATATTATTGTTTAGGTGATTTAAACTAGTAATTTATTATACAGAACAAAGCCTGAACTTAAAAGAAAATTTCTTCTTCAACGGGCTTATAGCATTATCTTGATCGACAGCTGAAAATAAACCTTTTTAAATAATTCTATTTGAATTAGGAATTATATCTTCTATTTTTCGTATCGACCTAGAAAGTTATCTCTAGCGATCTAGTGTTGGCTATCTGGTCACTGTTGATATTTACTGAAGTATTTACATAAATGTTTTGTCATAATCAGCTTACTTTAGTCCATGGCTGGAATATACTTTTTCTAAGCTAGCTTATAAATTACAATGTATCAATTGTTCAATAAATATTTCTGAATCTGAATCTAAAGCACATCACTCGACCCAATCTTTGGCTTTTCACGTCTAGCCATTGCAAAGTCTACCCTTTGGAAATCGTCACTCTAATGAATCTCAAAATATCCTACGCTACATTTCCAGATTCATGATCCCTATTTAGACACAGAATATTTTTTTTATTTTTAAATTGGTACCTTTTGCCTTCTACATTTATCTACATAATCTTCTTTCATTTGCCATAGACATTTTAACCAGTACTAATTTGGGCGATAGCATCGTATTATATTGTTCTTAATAAACCCACAAAATTAACACAAATAAGTGCATACTGTAGCAATTAATAAAGACGACATTTTTTGATTACAACGTCCCCGTTGTAATAAATTTGAAGTATTATGTTGTAACGGATGAAAATGTACGTTATGGACAAATGGATGGAGCTGTGACGGGGCTGATGGGGTTATTGCCCCTGCTACATTTATCAAGTAAAATAGCATGGGAACATGGAATATGTTACAACCGGTTAGCAGCAAATTTTTGCTGCTTCATTTGCGTACTATCGCTTGTTGTGTATTGACAATTTACTTGATTTAAAATTGAACAATATTGGAGAACTAAACATTGAGCTGATTTGACTTGGTGCAACATAATATTTATGAGTATAAATCTCTTCAGTAAATGGACTTGTAACTGATAATTGTGATACAGTGGATATTCTGAGACGTTTTTTGTTTAAAATACTTGAAACCGATTTCACTGATTTGAAAATAAATAATAATTGACAAAAAATTAGACAAATGATTTCTGCCAGAGCGATAATTTTGAAAAAAATAGTTTAAATAAAATTATTTTAATTTTATAAACTATAGTACTACTATTACTACTTTACTATTTTTTTTATTTCATTTTGAAATAGTTAAATTTGGCATAGAATAAAACAATAATTATTATTGTTCCCACCAGCCCCCACCATGAAGCCTGAATACGCCTACGTAAGCTGATATATGTGACAGAGAGAATGGAACAGTTGTTCATCTTGATATTGTAGACAATAATTTATGAGTTGCTCATGACCCGTGGAGGTGCGCGTTTTTGCCGCTGTTCGGACGGACCTTAAATTGATGACTGCTGTTATTTATTTTTGTAGCTCGATTTCAAGCCTTTGTCTTTATGTTGACCGATTAAATTACTTTCTGGTTAATTGAGTGCAGCGTTTTTGTTTTTTGACTATAGGTTTTATGCTGATGAGAAGCATTAATAGAGTCGAAGCCAAGATTTTTTTACTAAGACATTACACATTCTACACACGCACATTAATTTAACAGAGCTAGGAGACTTTGTTAAATTTTGGAGGGTTTAGAGACAGACAAATGTATTTAAATGAAATAATTAAGGGTATGTAAATGAGATTAGACACTTATCAATATATTGTTACTACTTCTTAATTTTGTCTTAGCTGATTGCATAATATTCTAGTTTAATTACTAATCATAAGTTAGTTACCAAGTTTTCCTTTATATTGTCTGTTTTATTTATGGTTATGCTAAATAAAAAAAAATATCATTTTTCATTTCTGTTAAGGCGTATACAAAAAATCAGTACTTAATATCACATCCGATAGGAACATTTTCGAATTCCATCAAAATTACGCGTTATTTTCCGATGCATTACTAACATCGTAGTTAAACTGTGCAAAGCAATATAGAGAAATAAGACATCACACGCTAGTTACGTCATTGAATTCCTACAACTTTACCAACAATAGATTGTATAACATAATTGGGAAGTCTCACGAGCAACGTTACGTTGGTCACGAATAAAATTCGTCGGAATCGTACGCTGTACACGGCCCTAGGGTGCCGTTACTTTCGGTGCTAGTAGTAGCATATTTGAAATAACAATATTTACGACCTCCTGTATAAGTCATATTAGTCATGCGAGCCTGGTAGATATGAAATATGTAACACCTATTAACCCGGTCATGAATAGGAAAAATATAGTATGAACTTGAAAAAATTATTATAAGTAGGATATTACATTTTAGTATCTAATTGAAGACTTATTGAATTTGTAATAGAACTCCATTAACCTAAATAAACATAAATTCTACGGAAAAAAACAATATTCGAAAAATATATTTCACACCATAATTCGTCGTATCCGTGGAAGACAGCCACAGTTGCAAAACCCTAGGTTTCCAGGAGGCGGTTTTTTCTGATTATCTCGGAAATTTCTTAGACAACGTATGTTTTTTAGTATTCTAAACAATTCCTTAACACAACAGGCAGTGAATCATATTTTTTTTTAATTTTTGACGATAGTATTTGTACGTGTTTTGTCCCTTAATACCTTACTCCACGGAATTTTCTCAAGATCACGTCGGCTTAACCGCCATGAGGGCTTTTTTCCGAGTGAGAAATGAGAAATGCGGTGAATTTAAGAGACATTGCGCCTTTATTCCACGTAAAAAGCTGGGTGGTGGCCTTCTTACGACAAAAATATTAGAATTTGCGGTTTAATTTTTAGTGTTCGTGTACAAGAGATGAAAAACAATGTTGTTTTAACCGACTTCCAAAAAAAGGAGGAGGTTCTAAAATTCGGATGTTTGTATTTTTTTTTTTTTTGTTAATGGTTGGATGTTAGATATTATAATTGTGCGCGACTTTTTTTTATTTTGACCTGACCGCGAGCGCGTCACGCTTGTAATCTCCTGATGAAGATCACCGAATATGATCAAAACTAGTCGTTATAAACGACTTAATTTGACGTTAGTAATCCCGTGTTAATTATATCAGAATATATTTTAATCTTTAAATATAAATAACAAGTCCTGACTGACTGACTAACAGACGACTTAAAGCCAAACCACAGGTCGTAGAAATTTTTTGGAGGGTGTATTTGTTTTGATGAGCAAAGGTGTGTACTAAAAAAGGATTTTTTGAAATTCAACCCCTGAAGGTGTGGAATAGGGTGTAAAAGTGTATATGGAGAAGCTTGTTTTGTTTTTTGATGCCACGAATTTAAAAATTTTACAATATGACTTAAGAAAATATTGATCACGTATTTCACCATTTTCTGGAAATCAACCCCTATAAGGGTGAAATGGCGTGGTAAATATGGCACGAAGAGAAAATTTGTTATGATGCTACGTCAATGAAACTTTACACAGATGTACTAAATTTATAATAGAATCCCAAAATCTTCGAAAAGTCACACTCTCGCCCCCCCCCGAGATTGTTAATTATCTCGAAAATTCAAAACGCTTTTACCAAAGCGCCAAGACTAAAAATACTCCAAAACCTTAAACTTTTTTGGGGAAATTGAAACAACAAACAACACAAAATAAAACAAACAAACTTTGAGGGTCTATATTCCCGAAACTATTGAAGGTAGTGTATTTGACCAAATGTTATAGGGGTTTGCGAGAGCTACTAAATGGTGGCGACGAAAATCCAAGATAACAAATTCAAAATGGTCCGAGGGGGCTGATTTATTGTATCTGGGGGTTTTAAAGGTCCCTAATTCCATTATGACGCTTTTGACATACTCTCAAAAAAGGAGGGTTAAGTAAATTTAACCCCAAAAAATAAACGGTTTTTAAAGAGTAGTGTCCACGTGGTCGAAGCTAGTTTTCAATAAAGTAGCGTCGACTGACCGCGAGATGATTTATTTTTTACCCAACTGCAACGAAGCTAAAAAAGAGGGATATGTATGTATTTATGTGTGTATGTACGCATGTATATTGATTGTGGATGTATAAAGTAGCTCTTTGTTATGACCGAATAGTGGTACTAGACTCACACAAACAAATAAGACGCGCGACGGGATCTAAATACTTCAATAAGAGATTTATGTCAGAATCTCCTGAAGAAGCAGGGGCTAGAAGTGCAACAATCGAAAGAAACACAAAACTACTACCAAAAAGAATAAATAAGACGCAAGACATACAGGTTCCTTAAGACCTTGACTGCTTAGCCCCCAAGCAACTGCTAGCCAAGAAAAAACCAAAAGGCTCTTCCAAAAGACTCTTTCAAATCGCTTAGTCACCGTAGAAGAGTAAGCCAGCACCCGCTAAACCAGACCGGAAGACTCAGGCTTTTCTTAATGCAAACACTCTAATCGTAGACAGTAAGATCACCAAACTAAGTTTTTCTATAAAATCTATAAATTGGGACATCCTAGGGATATGCGAAACTAGAAGACCACAGACATAAAAAAAAACCATAGAAGAATACTTGGACTTTATTCTATTCCGCACACCTGGAACAAAGTGAACAAACGGAAGAAACGAGGTTGGGTTCTTAATGACAAAACCTCTGAAACACAATATTTTAAAATTTAAAACCGTGTTGGATAAAACTACAACTCTGGAAATAAAGACATCCAACGAAAATGTTAGATAATTTGTACTGGGATATTAAAGCCTCCGACAAAATAGTTAACGAAATTTTAAAATCATTATGAATGCTGTTGATAAAGCCACTACGGCAACTATTTAACATAGTTATTGAAATAAAAACAACGTCAGCACAGTGGTCGAAGTCTATTATTATACTTGTACATAAAAAGGAGACCAATGTGACATTAGAAACTATAAACCAATCAGCCTAATGACAAACTTGTATGAAATATTCTCAATTTTTTTACTCAACCGGTTGACAATAACTCTAGACGAAAACCAACCGAGAGAGCAGGCAGGTTTTCGAAATGTTTTCAACAATGAACCACATACAGGTAGTCTTTCAATTGATAAAAAATCCAATGAAAACGGGAAACCGCTATTTATGTGCTTTTTATAGACTACACAAAAGCATTCGATTCTGTAGACCACAACATGATCTGGACTGCACTAAAATAACAAAGCACTGACCAGCCAAAAGCCCTACATTAACGTGATCTGCAACATAATTATACTCTAAAGGCATAGCCAGAATGTGATTAGAGCGGGAAAGCATGGAGTTCCCAATGGAAAAATGAGATAGGCAAGGCGACCCTATTTCATCAAAAACCTTCTCGACTGTGATAGAAACGGGCGGGGAACGGGCGTGTTTCCAGAAGTCTGAAATGGGAAAACAAAAAAGCGAAGATAGATGAATATTTCCTGAGCCACTTACGATTTGCTGAATGTGGTATTTGCTGAAAATGCATTAGACTTGGAATCCATGGTTAGCAAACTAGTAATAGAGAGCAAGAAGGTTGGTCTAGAAATAAATGCAACAAAAATAAAGGTTACCTTACTAATCGTGAGTCTCATGTCATTGAAGGTGTAAAAATTGAGTATGAGAACATCTATGTTATCTTGGACATTTGGTTTCTTTTAATGATTGTACAGAAAAAGAGGTACACATAAGAATTTCATCAGACTGGAAAAATCATGAAATAAAGTCATAAAGAAATGCTTAACATATGGGTGTCAAACATGGTATTTGAGTTAAATGGATGAAGAAAAAGTTCTACAAGAGAAATATGCAGAAAAGTTTATCAGATATAAAAAAAAAAACAGACAGATTAAATATAACTTGTAAGAAACAAAATCAAAGTACCTGATGTATGTTAAGATGTAAGACAACAACGATAACACTACTTAAATATGTGGTCTGTGATAATGGGCAGGCTACATACCTAATTATGTAGGATGGAAAGCAACAGATGGACAAAAATAGTTACGGAATGTATTTCAAGAGATAAAAAAAGAAACCAGGGAAAGCAAAAGAACAGATGGAGAGACATAATATTATTTACGGAACAATACTGACCAGACGAGGAAGACGAGAGAGAGAGAGAGAAGAGTGGAGAGTTTTAGGGGAGGCCTACACCGCAGAGGCCACTTCTATGATACAAACTAATTAAAATTATATGTTTTATAAGGTAGAAGAAATATAGACTTATTTATTTAATTTATTGTCTTTTTTTATATATATAAATGTAGGTATACAAAGATGTTTATTTTTGTTTAGTCCTTTAGCGTTGATTCTGACTGGCGCGTGACTTGTAATGTAACATATTTTAAAAATTGTAGTTCATGTACACCCAGTTCCCAATAGCATTAGAAAACAAGTTTTTCTTCGATTTTATCTACTGTGAGTAGCATTGTTTTTAGCCATTAAGTTATTGCACAAATAAAGAATGAAGATCAAAATATAGAATATTTGAATTTTATTCACCCTCCCGTGACATATTAACCAATTTCCTGGAACGTTTAATTACTCAAACGCGCCCGCACGCCCGGTAAATCCGTCAAGTAATGGCACAGATGCGCTTACGACCCTGTCGGCCGACTCCCCAAGCAACTTTTACCGTCGAACACGGCCGCGCAGGCGAGTGTGGCCGTAATCGCCGGATAAATTTGGACGCAGTGGCGTTAGTGGCTGTATTCTACGGAGTATTTTGGAGCGTGGCTTTTTGTCAAAATTTTAAATCGTGTTTTTTTATATCAAATACTGGATTTTCCGATTTTCTGAAAATGTGAGTAGATGCGTATGTATTTAAGGATTCCAAAAATGCAATAAAAGAAAAAAGCCACAACCGCCAGTGTGGCAGTCTTCCACGGATAGGGCGAATTGTCAAACGTTATTCGGACCTAACAGATCTTGATATTGAAATGTTTGCCCTACATTGTCACGTATTATTAATTTATAATACGTGATTCATAATACTTCATTCATAATCATAATGATTCATAATATAATACGTGATCAATAGGTTATTCATAAAGGGTAGGCTAAGCCGAAAAGGGTTCATAGTACTTATCATTATGAACAAAATACCATCATATAACAAAAAAATCAGCTGTTCCATAGAAAAATGTCAATGACATTCGACAAAATGTATGGAACTGATTTTTTTTTCGCGAATTTCGGGTTGGTCCCATAGTAAAAGTTGTTCATAATGATGAGTACTATGAGCCCTTTTCGGTTTAGCATACCCTATATGAATAACCTTCTAGAATATTGAATAATAAAATTTAAATGCGCAACGCGTTTGTCATTACTTTTTTATGGTTTACTTGGTCAAAATACCTAGTTGGGCTTGGGAATATTACTCTACGCAACGCGATAAACGGCTCACTCGCATTACAATTTAGGACCCGTCATTTGGTCTCAAAATAAAACTCTGAACGGCTATAAAGTAGAACTAAGCCCACAAAAAAGAAGCGTAAGCATAAGATCCTTAGTGAGCACCCGTAGAATCATTATCAATATAGGCAAGCGTAAAATTTACAGCGCTTTTTTCCAGTTTCCAACATAAAAGGTGTCTGCGTACTCAGAAACTGTTCTCTTTAAACAGTTCCAGCATTTTAAAACAGCCTTTAACACACCAGACATCTCTACCATGCATTTATAATAAAGCACTCCAACGCAAGACCCTGCTTGAAATAACTTAAAATGTAGCTTCATTTTTAGACAGCGCAAAAAGCGACAATGTTTCAGAAACTTTTACTAACACCTATCCATTTCAGTATTGCTGTTTCAGTGAAAAACTTTCTGGGAAGCGCTTTACAGCTGAAATCCACAGCGCTTCGTAGCGGTCGAGGGCTAATTTGGTAAAACAAGGTTCCATTTCACGTTTTTCCAATGATTGAATTTTCTTCAAGTTGATATCGAATTTGTCCTTGCATGACTTTTAGGGTTTCATTACGATGGGATCGCTGGAGATCTGGGAGGTGAGATAAAACGGTGAAAAGGTCCAGCTCTTGGGATAGTCTTCTTTAGAAATGTATATTACCTTGGATTGTAAGTAATTGCGATGTCTTGATCTGTTTTTTTTTTTTGTGTTTTTAAAAGTTTTTATTTCTCGTGCAATGTGTGTAACTATGTTTGTTCGGGTGGAATCTTGCAACTCAATTTTGAACAACTTCGCGGAAAAAAATTAAAAAGTTAGGAATTAAATACACAAATATTTAAACATTTTGATACTATTTTACTGGTTTATTTAGTTATCCATTCTTGATAGAATATATAATTAGCAAGACATTCATTTTATAGACCTATAATTTTACAAGCTACTATTAAAATGTTAATTTGTTAAGATCACTTTTGTCACTTAATCTGTTAATATGAAGTAAAAGCACCTACTTAGATATTTATTTGCTGATAATTCAGAATTTTAAAGTATTTGTCAAACAGCACGACAAAATATGAAGTGGAAATGCAACTTACATTCAAAACTCGTTTGCTCACATGGGGCCCTGGAGTCTTCTCGTAAAAGTTATATGACTGCCACCGCGGTCGGAACTCTAGAAGAAACTCCTTGCAACTTGGTTCCTGTGTTTTGGTGTATTTTACTTTTAAATAAAACTTGGAGCTGCATCATGTTTGGGACTGCTGCTCTTTAAAAAAAAAATAAAAAACGTTTTAAAAATAAACTTAACTTAACTTTTTAACTCACCTACGTTTTAAAAATAGCTGCACAATGCGGTTTAACTTTTTATCTCTTTTGTTTTTTTCTATTACAATTTCTATCAGTTGTACATACTCGTAAAATATATTGTTTTTAATTAAAAAAAAAGTATAGCTTACTTCTTCTTCAAAAGTCATTTAAGTTCGCTCAACTGTTACGGAGTTAAGTTAGTACAAATTAAGACAACTCCCATCAAATTTCCTATTCAAATTTTAAAGATCAAAATATGATTACCTAATACTTTGATCCCAACACCATAAGATTAACTAGCGCAGTTTACAAGCTAACGTTAAACGTTAGGATTGTTTACTCTACCATGCAACTATGTCATAACAACAAAATAGATAATTCTAAGCAACAAGAAGGTCTAAACTTCAAAACTAAACTATGACAAGGGACTACCGGGGCTGCATAATCACGCAGTTTGCTATTACGTAAACGGTGGCAGGGTTTGTAATGAAGCAAACTAATTTATTCGACGCGATCTTTGTCTTGACGGCGGCGGTAATACGTTACTTGATAACTGTTATGTAATTCTCTTGGAAATTGTCGCTGTTTCTTAGAATTTATAACGTCTTTGCGGGTGGAATTATTAAGTGAATATTTTTAATGAAATTACTTGGAGAGTTTTCGGGCGAAACGGCTCGCGGGTCGCTTAGCGTCTAGAGCCAAGCGAGAGACACAGCTACTTGTTTAATAAGCAAATGGTTTATACCTACCACTAGGGGCAATGTATGCATGATGCCTTGCGGGAAGCATTACAGAAATTGTGTTGTTTGTAAAGAAATTACCCTCTTTTTGACCAGTCGGGTAAACAAAAAGCCGCGAATTTTACGATTTCAGCATTTCGGTTGTAGAAGATTATTCAACTGTCTTTTAGAGCAGTTGTTTTATTTATTGCAAACAAATCAATGTCCTATTTAAGGGGCCTTATTTTTATCTTCAGCACGTGCAATTTTGCAACAAAAAAAAGAGCGATTCAAAAATAACCCCTCTGTTTTTAGATCAATTCATGAAAATAGCAGTAATCTCGTAAAATTCAACGTTAGAACCAAATTTACCACGATAATGTGACGATGACGCGATCATTTCATACGTAAAAGGCTCAGATCGATGCCGAGAGGCGCAAGTCATGGTTCCCTGACGAGCTTGTACATAATAATGGTTATCAGAAATTGTGGAGCGTTAAGTAACTCAGTATACGTTTGTTAGTGTTTGTGAAATTTTGTGTACCGACGATAATTATTGCGATACAATCTGCGGTGGGTTTAATCGTTTGCTTTTTGTAAGTTGTATGTTTGAAAGTAAAGTTGTCGTCGCGGGGTTTCGTGACCATGTTTTCGAAGCTTATATTTTGAATTTGGAATTAAACTTTGTATCTACTGAATCGTTTAAACATTTTTAGAATTGTTTAGCAAATAACGAATGCATTCTGTATCGATCAGACTCCGTGAGACTTCTGAACTCGGTTAAACTGGTTGGTAAAGTGTTTTTGTAGAAAATGGATTGAAATTACTAAATGCAAGGTAGTAAAGACAAACATAACTAGTGGAGCCTTCTAAAATACGGATTAGACGAATAGCCGAATAAACCCTGAAAACGGGAAAAAAAATCAGCTGTTCCATAGATTTTGTCGAGTGTCGTTGATATTTTTCTATGGAACAGCTGAAATTTTTTTTACGATTTGAGGTCGGTGCCATTGTAAAAGTTGTTCATATTGAGGAGTACTATGAGCCATTTTCGGCCTGGCATATTTTTTTTTATATTGAGTGACGAGACGAGCAAATCGCTCGCCTGATGTTAAACATAACAGGTCTGCGCCACCCAGAATTTTGAACTCGCAGAATTCAAGACCCTGCGCGGCACAGCACTGCGCTCGTCACCCTGAGATGTAAGTTGTTTAATCTCCCATTTGCCCTGTAATTTCACTGGAAACAATGACCTTCCAACCGGAACACAGTAATGTTAGCACATTACTGCTTGGCGGTGGAATAACTGGCAAAGGTGTGGTACTTCCCCAGGCGGGCTCTGCAAAAGAGCCCTACCACTACAAAAAAACCTTATAACCTGTTAAACAAAATAATGCATATATGTAAGACAATTTAGTGTTCCGGGCTTAATGATGGTACCATACAAGAAGAAAACAAATTGACGAGAAAAACAATTAAAAATAATTATTAGAGAGAAAAAATAGTTGTCATTTGTTAAATAACGGCGAACATAAACCACCTTTTAGCCAACCCAAAACTTCTACAAGGAAAAATAACAAAAGAAAAACGCAACGTGTCCAAAAACAAACTAATCTAACCAAATGAATTCAAAGCAAATTGCGAACAAACCATAAAGAAGACAAATGTAACAAACACATTAGCAAAAAGGGAATTTAGCGCGATAAACAGGATTGGTGTAAAAATATTGTAATCTTCATCAATCTCCCTAAACATCGCAATAAAATATAACGACAGCACACAAATGTACGCAATCAAACCGTAAATTATCAATTCAAGGCAATACGGTATAATGCGGCATAAAATATGAGTAAGTCATAAAATATTCAACGAAACATAACAGCTTCAGAAAGCTGTTGCAGCACAAAACTGGCTGAGTTTAAGCTGTAATGAGGTAAAGTGCTGATCCGCTCTGCTGAGAAAGCAAATTTTCGTGTATAGACATAATAAAACATAAAAGTATTGAATGGAGTGTACTGAGAGAAGCTGATAAATTGGTTCCATAATTGTAGTGATAGCATGCGGTTTTCACATGTAGGTTCAAGGTATTTTACTAGTAGTTCTGGGAACAGGTAGATCTCGCAAGCACTTTTGGTATCAATCACAGTCTCTACAATCTCAACCGTTTTTTTCGAAATTTTTGCTTGGAATTGTGTATTGAAAACTGCTTGATAAAGTTATAAAGTCAAACCCACAACGACACCTCATACTCTCAAACCTATAAAGCTGTTTTAGTTACATATCTATAACATACACACAATCGAAAAACAAAACCCATCTTTTGAGTTACTCAGGTGTTGTTACAATCAAACATTTTACTTCGATGCGATGGCTTTCTCTACGCTTTGACAGTTAATTGCCTATTATCGGTATTAAAGCTGTTATTGCGTTGTATTATTGATAGTGTACAGAAGGTGATCAATTGAAACAATACGAGGTTAACGCGAATACTTACTCGCTCATTTGTAGTATTGTGAAAACAAACATGAAAGCAGTATTATTCGAAAACCATTATTGGGAACTAGCTGATAAGCTGGTCTATAGACTTGGAGTCGTATGTTTCTAATTTGTAATTAAAGTCAGTACGAAGTTTATGTAAAAGTCAGTTATATTGTATTCTAGTTAAATTGGTAATACTTACAACAAATTTAATGCGTTTTACATTTACTTATCTGCTTTTTATGCTTTTAGAAATAAAGCAGGTATTTTTTATGTTATTTTTTATTTTAGTATATTTATGATAAAACTTATTAAGGTGCCATAGTAAACGACACAACATAAACGTAGTCCGATGCAAAATTAAAAAAAATGTTGATTAGATCTCATAAAAAAGGCACGTTTGCACCCAAACTTCAACAAACAACCTTTCTCACGTTCTGAAAATTCCAAACCTGTTTAATACAACCTCCGATTTTACACTCAACAGAATGCTGGTGAACATTGTAAACAACGAAAACGTGATACGTGAAGTGGCTACGAGTATATTGCTCATGAAATTCAGCTTAAGGAAATTGCCTCTCTGCTCAGGAACTCTTCAAGCCGTTCGAAGGGGAAAATTTGATAGCTTTGATAGCACAAGCATAAGTGTGATGACGTAAGCGCTTAGAAAATGTAAATATTTCAGAGTTTTCTATTAGTTTGGAGTAGTTCATTTTTGTGAGTGTTTTTATAGGTTGAAAATCTGAGAATAGTCATAGTGTTGTTATCAATAAAACGAATAAACTAAAATGGTTATGAATCATTCTTTTTTTATTCGCTTTATGAGTAATAATATCTTTTATAAAATCATGAAATGGCTTTGACGCTGACGCAAAGCAATTCCATCGAAAACTATCAACAATTACTATGGACGATTGTTATTATTTTATGATAACCATGTTTTATTAGCTAGAAACCTATGTATCACCTTTTGACCTACAGAAATTGTTCATTGTTAAAATTATTTTACATATTTATGATTCATACGAGACAAACATTTGTTTTCTTTTTTCGAGTTTAGCTGTAACACTCACCAGCTTTTCTTTCGCACTTATAATAGGTTTTAATGTGATTTCTAAAAAAACATACTAAACTGTATTTTAAACAAAATAGGTCGTTGAAAGCTATAACGCTATCGCCTCATGGTTACGTGTAAATAAACACACACAATAACGAGCAGCGACACGATTCTCGACCATTTTTTAAGCTTTTAAAACACAGATCACCTAATTTTACAACAATTAATTATTTTGCCCCACTTACGTTAATGAATTGCCATGTAAGTAGGGCGTGAAACATAATGCCCCACATTGTACTGTCTATGTAATTACTGAGACATGACGTGTCACAAAGCGGTAGACTTGCGTAGCTCGCGAGTGAGTGATAGAAAAGGTACACCAGTACACTTATATGACCTATTATAACCTACATAATCATGTCTGTGTTTCCCAAACATATATATAGGGTTATACGGAAAGGGTATGCTAAACCGAAAAGAGCTTATAGTACTGATCATTATGACCAAGTTTTACTATAACCAACCCAGAAATCCAGAAAAAAATCAGCTGTTCTATCCATATTCATTGTCTCATTGAATTATTTCTGTGGATGATGATTTTGTTTTCGCGATTTCCAGGCTGGTCCGTAGTAAAAGTTGTTCATAATGATAAATACCATGAGCCTTTTTTGGCTCAGCATACCTTTTCCTTTAGGTATATCTGGGCGCTATGTGGGCGAGTAAAATTTATTGTCTCGGTCACTGCAGCTCTCGTTGGAAATATCTTGACACTCATGACAGTACCATGCCTGGAAGAGGTCGCTTTTAGCGATAAAGCCGCCAGTTGTTGCACTAGTACGAAGTAGTATTATCCTTTTGTTTGTAATTCCTGATGTGAACAATAAAGAATTTGTCTATCTACTCGTATCTATGTATAGGTATATACTCTCGAACAGAGCTAACAATAATTATATTTAGATAAAATATTTTTTCATTTGAATGTTTTATTTGTCCAACTCTACGAAGCGACCCCACACGTGGGCCATTACATTTGATTACTAATCACTAATGGAAACTTCGAATCATTGAAATACTGACTAGAAAAATAATTAGGGGCTCCAATTATTTAATAACTCTATTTTTAGAATAGTTTCTACCAAATTCAACTCTTGTACTTAATTATATATCCTATCGCAACATGTGTTTAAATCGTAAAATTTTAGAATAGAAATTTTTGTTTAAATTTGTATTTTTTCGTTCTCTGATAGTTTTGTAAATGTAATTTCACTGTAACGGTTAATGCACGTATTAAATTAAGTGCCGAGAAAATTTAAGGAGTTGCGATAATTCATCGCGAAATTACTTTGTAAACTTTCCAACTTAAAAACTTTGGCTATTTTCATGCGTTACAACTCAAATTTTGTGACGTAAATTATAATCTCTATATTAATTGGGCTTGAACTTTAATAGTCAGTGAGAAATATTCACAATAACATGAAATAGTTAAGATGCTAATCAAAATTATACTTATTTCTTAAAGGATACAGTCCAAATTTGTCTGGCAGGCTCCAAATCTCATACATATTAAATTCAGAGACTGTCAACACTCCTCAATAACAGTTTTATAGACATCACAAACCTAAGGTAATCTTACTTTCTGACCGTCTGACCCTTGATGCTAGACTTTACTCATAAAATGAGCTCTTGTTATTGCTATTGGAGGGTTATAATAATTACGACTAGGAGTAAAATCTGTGATTTAACATACATACGTACATACAGTACTAAAAATACAATGTTTTTTATGGACACCACAAAAAGGAAATCATAAACATAGTAAAATACCAACACTAAAACCTTATTTAACATACGTTTTAGTATAGTTTTAACGTTTTAACCATACTGTGTCAGAAAAATATGTGAAAAGATGCCAAATACAGGTTTTGCATCGCCTAAATTTCGCACCGAGCGGACCTGGTGTCTCTAAATCTAGTGTCTTTTGTTTCATTTCATTTCATATTTTTTACTGGTAGGTGTGCGCGATGACAATGCGAACCATAACCATACCAGTTTGCAGCAGTATGAGTGCATTGACAAAAATGGGTCACTTCCCATTGGTGTTGACGTCTATTTCTGCTGTAATCAGGACAGTGGACATACCTGTCCTGTATGTAAACCACTGTGATCATTGAAGATAAAATTGCCATTGAACGTAAGTCTTAAGTTATATAGGTATTTATTTTCATTATTTTATTTAGAAAATAAATATGAAGTTCGAAGCTAAACGGTTTAAACTGACCAGTCAATTGATACATAAACACAACCGAGTATGGGCCTTTTAAGCAAGTTGTCAAATGCAAGCCTATTACTGAATAATAAAAAAAAAAGATCGTGGTGTGAAGCTCATCAGTAAAACACTTCTTCAAACACATCCGAAGCGTGTTAAAATGATATTTTATCTCACAGAATCATAATGCTCTTCTCCAATCGGCCTTTAAAATTATGACGCGACCTCGGCCCAACCTTAGGCGTCGCTGTTAAAAATAGTACGTGATTTGGACAACGCGGGCCCTCATATTTCAAAGGCACCATTCGGGATAAATCTAAATCTCCCTATCGTTGGCTCTGGGCCCAACACGGCATGGCTAGGTCAGGACGGTGACCTTTTTATTGATATATCGTCTGAGATTTTGTACGTCACTAAATTAAATCTGAAGCTTATGTGATCCTAAATTGCAATATTTAGCTACAAAGGCATTAGAAAGGTTCTAACGTAACCTTTTATAGCAAAGTCAAAATCATTTATCTTACTTAGAGAGTACTAGATAACAGATTTATCTAGTAAATACATTATTTTGAAGGTAAGTAGAATAAGCTAAATTAAATTTTCGCATTAAAATATGGAGTTATATAAAGTGAATTTGACATTGTTTTGGACTTAATAACGTAATTTGCTTTCAAAAATATAATTAATTGTATAAAAGTTCGAAAGAACTAAGTTTAAAGTAGAGCTCGTGAATGAATCAAAACTGTGTGACTCACACACGTGTTTTGACATAGTAATCGTTGTTGTTTTGTGGAAAGGGCGAATACAATATCACAAAAAATCAGGTTATGTGTTATTCCAAAATCTAAGCTACCTAAATTTTTAAATTTCACCATAAACAGTTTAGTAGTTACGGAGATAAATGGTGACAAATATTCACACACAAACCTTTGTCTTTAGGAATTACCTACTTCCAAAACATAATATCATTAAAAAGGCTCCTTGTAACAGTTAGCAAAGTACTCGGCCCAATTGCCTGAATTCTCAGACTTCACAAATCCACCTACATAGTTATCATGCCTTAAGCTATTCACCAGTTTAATATTCCTATTAATAACACGCCAAAGCTATAGCAGGAAAATATTCAAATGAATCACCGCTGTAAAAGCGCCCACAATAATACCACTGGCGATACACTGGTATGATTAACAGTTGTCTAGTTAGCACTAGAATCGGTCCCTTAACGCCGACTGGGGGCAAAACTAACGTAAATTTTAACCTATTAATATAAATTACTTAGATTTACAATCCCTTCGGGGTGTTGTATACCTATTATTTCCCTCAGCAGTGTATAAAGGCTTTACATTAACGATTTCAGTGCGGCCTTCGTGACAACATCAATTTTAATTATTTATTGTTGTCTATAATTGAGTTGGGTACGGTTTTAGGAATAATAAACGAACACAATACCTCCGGTGTGGGTCAGGTATAAAACCTTTATGGCTAGTAGCTGCCTCGCTGTTTCATTGGCAATTTTCCAGCTCTTCCGTTTCTGTGATTGAAACTAATTAGAATCAGTTTTGAGGAAGGCTGGCCTTTTGTAGGCTTCAATATTTTGATTTTAATTTTGTTATGCTTGCTGTGCTTACAGCAAAGTTAACGCGCACAGCAAGTAGAGAACGATTTTAAACTTAACAATTCTTAATATTAAAATTACTTTACAAAAATTAATATCATCCATATAATTAATTAATTAACAAAGAAAAAATCTGTGTCTGTAATTAAATTATCTCAAAATAATATTGAAATCTAATTTGTTGTTTAGACTTGTTTCTGGATAAATACGAGACATCACAACACTTGTTTAAATTTGAACCATTTAAAAAATTAAATTGCTTCCAATGTAAAGTTGAAACCACTTTACACTTTTCTTTATCACTACTTTTCTTATGTTTACCAGATTTGTGTTTAACAAAAGGGGTTTAGAAAAAAAAATGGATTTAGTACTCGACTTCTACTCGTATACTCTATGGAATTAACTAAAAAATTAATCAATTCAATTATGTTCTGAGTCTGACATGTCAATTGCCCATGTTGTCAACATAATTTAATGAATATGAATTGCATCAAATTACCAATTACCTTAGTTCATTAAATCAAATTTAGTTCACGATCATTCACAAAATATAATTTAACATTTCACAGCGATTTTCGTACTGAAAACATTAATTAAATTAACAAGCTCATTTCACACAATTTACAGCCGAAATATACATTAAAACTTAAACTAACTTTACTGAAGTAAATAAGCAATTTCAAAATAATTAAAGCGCCCTAATAAAGATGTTTAAGCAACTTAAAATAAATGAGTTGATTGATTGATTAAATATAAAAACTGTAAAATATTACTGATAAAAAACTGAGCTTATACCATTATCCCCGGGTAAAGTAATCAAAAGCTGGTGACGTAACTGCGTTGAATGACAATGCTAATAATTCTCTGCCTGAATTAAGTACCAGCTTAATTGCTTGATCTTTCTATTAACCGCTAGATAAAAAGGTATAGTACAATACATAATCAGTTATTCTAAAAAATCTTTATCATCATATTCTACAGCCTTTTTGTCGCACTGCTGGGTATAAGAGACCTTTCTCTAACTGTGCCAACTGCCATCCTAATCTACATAGTGCCGCCATCATAGTTATCATCACACACTTTTATCTATCAAATGTTTAACTAATAGCATCATACAAGTAGGTATTAATAGTAAACCTATACGAGATGAGGTTCACAAATTGTAACAAAAACGCAGTATTATACCACTTAAGTATGTCTAAGTACATTTCCATAAATATAATTATTATGGACCTAGTTAATTAATAAAATTTACACGAAAGACAAAGCATAATGAAAATAATAACATTACTTTCTCGTAACTTCCATTATATCTAATCTACGTCGCTCACTAAACTATCTCTTGACGCCATCTCCTTAATTAACAAGGGTATTTCACGAGCTTAGTTTCTTGAATACATTTTAGACACAAAGCTGGGGATTTCAGGGAAACCTAGTGTTTGAACTGCACATTTTCTTTTATCTTCGGACATTGAACTTTCGAGTAGGTAGTTGTAGATACTGCAGATATACATACATAAAAAGTAATACGATATGAATTAATGATCAAACTTAAAAAAAATAAATTACTTCTATGAAAGAAAGACATGGTTTCGTCAACTAGCTGAAGAAATTATTTTTTATTAATTTGCAATGTTTGTTTGTCAAATTATCAAATCTTACAACAGAACTTTGAACCATTACCCGATGTCAAGTTGAGCTGAAATTTGGTATACCTTTACAACTCCAATGACAATGCAATATGCTCTTGTTTAAAAATACTTTTTTATGTATCTTGTTACACTTAAAACAACACTTTTTTCAACAAATTTTTGTACCCTTTTTCTAATCTTAGAACCTCGGACCACATTTCTGTAGTGTTATCTCCATTTGTTAATGCCCCTTTCTGCCGAAGTGACATCTCCTATCTACTTGTTTAAGTGAAGATCACGTCACACAAGTCTCGTGACGTCAAATTTGAAACCGTTGTATGTAATTTTTGGGACGGCGGTGCTTTGATCTTGTAACATCTCATGGAAAAGGTTAAATTCGAAATGGAGATGATGATTTAGGCTTGTGTTGTATGTCACTGTAAAGGTTGTTACTTTGAACTGAACAATTTTGTAGTGGTAGGGCTCTTTTGCAGAGCCCGCCTGGGGAAGTACCACACCTTTGCCAGATATTCCACCGCCAAGCAGTAATGTGCAAACATTACTGTGTTTCGGTTGGAAGGGCATTGTTTCCAGTGAAATTACAGGGCAAATGGGAGATTAAACAACTTATATCTCAGGGTGACGAGCGCAGTGCTGTGCCGCGCAGGGTTTTGAACGAGTTCAAAATTCTGAGTGGCGCAGACCTGTTATGGGTAAACGTGACGTTTAACATCAGGCGAGCGATTTGCTCGTCTCGTCACTCAATGACATAAAAAAAAAAAAAAAAAAATTGAACTATTTTGAGTGGGTATATAGATACTAAGTTGTAGTAAGATAATAATTATTTGGTCTATATTGGAGGAGGCTTTGGTCGCGAGACAAGCCGTGACGGAATAACCGTAACCCATGATTAAAATTATACATTTATATATTTGAAAATGACTTATAAGAGAATAGCAAATAAAGTCTTTTTTTAATTTCCTATTTAGTAGCGAGAGAAAAATAATAAATATACCTAAGAAGGGACTTAGTTGTATTACATATATAAAGTCACACTTGTGCTTGTTCATTGTAGAGGGCAAAAAAGAGTTGCTCTACTGTTTTTCCTAGAACCTCTTTTATGAAAGTAGTTGACGTTAAAAATGGCATTAAACAGGTTTATTTTAGCGGTAAATTATTTATGCAATATTTGAGTGCCTAATTGTTACGTTGCATGTCATGCAATAAATACACGCTGTTTCAACCTGGTAATAATTTTGAAAATACGTATATTTTTGTCAAAGGAGTGGTAGAGTTAATAATGAGACTCAATTATGTCACTATTAAATCAGATATATTACAATGTACTGCAATTTCATGACATATCTAGCAGCTACGTACTCAAATAGTGTTTAAAAACTTGGGTAAATAAAACACAAACGACTATAGTCTTCTACAAGCCTTCAAAAAATACGGCGCAAATAAAAGATAAATAAACATTTTATACCAAATAGGCACGAATCAAGAGACTTGCTTTATTGTATTCCTATTTCCTTAAAGTTTCCGTCCCGATATTCATTGATTCTCGCTTGCCGCCAGCTTTCGGAGCGGTGCCAAAAAATGTGCCCACCAATATTGTATTGCTACTGTTCAATACACGAATACTATCAAAATATTCAAGGATGGTGTCGTTTTATATTCCATGTATGTGCTTGTCCTGATTCCGATCAGGATTGGCTTGTCACGTTCACTCCGAACGACGTCGAACACGTTCTGGTGTACTTCCCGTGGAAATGTAATTTATGGAGCAATATGTCATTTGTCGCGAGGCATTTAGAGATGAACAATCGAATTATTCGATTGTGGACGATGGATTTTTTGTAATTCGAAAGATTAATCCGTTGAGGTTTTTTTAATCATTCGACGTATGCATTGAACTGACGATAACTTAGACAATTTTAATAGTGTTAGTCGGTAGAAATTAATATCTATACATACCTAACTAACTATTTTACAAATTAGGCTTATGACTGCCGTTTTTAGTTCAAAAAACATATTATTTTGTTTTAATGACTACTTATTAATTTATCAAACCTGTAAGTTCAAATGGCTTTTTTTATTGCGATAAACATAATCATTGGTTGTAAAATTAAGTGCTGTGTTTATTTTTTTAAATATATCGTTAATATTGTAAGCGGGGCGTCTTTTTCAGCCAATGAATCATGGGTTAGGAGCTTTACGACTACATCTTGTGCCACATATAATGTAACTCGATAGCAAACGATTGAAAAACATCGACCATCACACCGATCATCGACCGCAAACTTTGCTTAGAATAATCTATTCATCTTTGCCCGTCTCTAGCGATATGTCATTCGTCGAGTGATATTCCTTTTTCCTTATGAAGCCGTAAAAGTGATGTTTTGGTTCTTTATGAAGTTGAGTCTGAACGTGTTAGCTTCAGCATTTGTTACTCAAAATAAAATTATGCCGCGTAAAAAATAGACGATCCTTAAAGATTACATTATTGCGTTGGTTAAAAACTTGGGAGATGACTACAAAAATTGAAATTTTGCATCAACTAGTAAAAGAAAAATCAGACAAACAATCAATAACAAACAAAATTTTATATTAATTTGAATGTGCTATTAATAATGCATATTTTATCTTAATAAAGTATAGTATAAAAAAGGTCCAACTTTTTTTATTCTGTGATAGGTTTACCACTATCTCTCCTGATGATAAACGACAATGATGCGGTCTACGATGGAACACGCGTACCTAGAAAAAAGTCATTTAACTTGTTAGTTGATGATTTAAATTCAAATTCATATATTTATTCCCGAAGCATGGGGTATTACATATTTACAATGGTTGTTGGTAAAAATATCTTATATTACATACATACTTTCATCATCATCAGGACCATTCTCATTCTGGCACAGCATTACACGGTCTGGCCGTAAGTACAACAATAAAGTAGAGTCAAAACTTGTCCTGCGGGTTTCTTTTATGTAAACTATTAAATATGTAATAAGTGTTTTTATGAAGAAACTTCCATACAACAAAATGTGAAAGGAACTTTGCTGAATGACTGGAGATCAACATTATTTTAACTTAAAACTAAAAGTCAGTTCATATTTCTCATTTATCTATGCGCCTTTTAAAAGCTTCATGCCAAAGGAGTGTAAAAGACGAAAGTCGTAAGTCGTAACCAAATGAAAATGTTAATTTGACTTCTCGAAGACTCACGTCGTGGTAGTGTGAACAGCGCAATAAGAGCCTGTCTCGTTACCGAAATAAACATTTTGAAGTAATAAAGGCCCGGCGCAACCGACGAGTTTCCAGTTCGAACCAAACATACCCGGCATGTTTGCCTATAGGCGAAGTTATAATGAGTTGCGATGTTGCTATTTGTTTATTTAAACATGCTTTCGTGACTCCACAAAAATTATTACAGTTTTAAGAAGTAACATTTTCCTTGAGACTTGTAAAATACTGGCGCAGTTTCAGGTTTCCGTTGTTCGAGCGGAGTCAAAGTAACTAGTTTTACTTAGAGTTGCGAAGACACATTGTTTATGTATTAGGCCTGTTCTGTTCTGGTTGTCCTTTGCGTTAATTATGCGAACGGTTAAGGAATGGGACTCGACGTTTATGTTTAGGTACTTATTATTATACGGAGCCAACATGGTTGACCTTTTTGAGTCGGGAATGAAAAGGCAGCTCTTTGCTTGTTATGTAACTGGAGCGGTGTCTGCCGCATTGTTTCTGATTGTGTAACTGTTTTAACAAAGGAGATTTAGCTGGGATTGTATGATTTAATGTTTATAATTTGGTTTTCGAAAAGGGGAAGTAGTGTTAACTGCCTCTGTTCATCTTAATTTGAGACGTGTCTTATACAATTAGGGTATAATTTGTAAGGATGTAGTCGGTTTGTCTAATAATATAATATTAATATACATTTATATAGCGTCTTTACTGCTTTGTTAGTGCAAATTAGCTACGTCCTATGCCTACTCGTAAGTTAGGATTTTCAATTTCACTGCATATTTTGGAGTAAAAAAAAATGTTATTATTAGTTGTTGTAGTACTTCAGCATTTATTAATATTAGTGAGTTGTGCCCATAATCAAATTCTTACAAAATTCAACTAAAACAACTATCATTCGGATTTGAACGTGGAATTGAGAATGTGGAATTTCCGTTTTCGGCACCGATCTAACTTCGATGCTTTTTGGTGGTATTTTAATCAAAAGCGAATAACTCGGTTGATCAATGATCATTCGAAGCCAGTAGCAGCACCTTGTAAGTAAGGGTGTATGAAAGGGTGGGTGCGTGTAGCAAATTTATCTATTTATGGATGTGAAAAGCAATTTTGAAAACAGCTGTTACTTTCTAATAAAATGCTATGCAGTTATTAAGTCAATAAAGTTTACTGTACGCCACAAAAAGTTGCTGAACTTTATACATTGCCGTTAATAAAATTTACCATGCATACAATTTGAATACATTTTGCTATCGTTTCAGTTAAGTCCTATTTTTTTAAGATGCTTTGATATTTTTTTAAGTTATACGTTTTACGATTTTTTTTATCTTAAGCTTGTAATTTAACTAAACTAAAAATAAATAGCACATTTGCATAATAATCATGAAAAATATCATTTTATCATGACGTTTTTATTTGTTTATTTTTATTGGAAACTATTTTTTTATTATCTATCACCATTATCATAATCATCCATTTTCTATCCACTACTGGGTACATAGGTAATTTACATTGCTAATTATGCTCGAAATAGAGACATTTATACAAAAAAGTACCTTATTCATCAGGTAGATAAGTATTATTTTACAAAACAATACCAAGTTGGAGTTTTACAATGAACAACATTTTACAAATAAAACATTTCACCAGAATGGTTTGACGTTGTAAACCTAGAGATTGAACTGAAGAAAAAAACTAAAGATCGGTATCAAAAAATTGGCTTGGCTTTTACTGCAAGACAGCGTGGCGTGTCGTAGATATCTGATGAAGTTGCGCCCATAAAATTGCTAATAGTTGATTAGTTCTCTTTTTATGATTGTTTTCAGTAATTTTTTGATCAACGACGAAGTAAAGTAGGACAAATATTGTGATTTCATAGTCTCTGAAGACCGAAAGTTGATTGGTTTTCAGGATTTTCGTTTTAAAAGTTTTGGTTTCAATTTTTAAGTTAGGCTTTGCTTATTAGTTTTTTTGCGAATTTTATTTTGTAGTATTATTTCTACGCCCACCGATATTGAACCTGAACAATATCTATTCGAATAGTGATTTAGAATAACGTGGACAAAAAAATGTTGCCCGCTACATGTATTTCAATATAAAATTATTGAAAGCTAAGTCATGATTATTGTATCCTGTATCTAAATCAATATCTAAGACTAGCTGGCCACGCTTTGCTGTGGATAAAAAAAAAATTATAAAATTAAAAAAAAATAGCCTATGTTACTTTGGGATAATGTAGCATTCGAATGGTGAAAGAATTTTTGAATTCGGTCCAGTAGTTTTTGAGTTTATTCCACACAAACATCCAAAAATACAAAAATACAAATCTTTCCTCTTTATAATATTAGTATAGATAGTTTGACTCAAGAAAACAAATGGCATTCAAGTAAGTAAATTAGGTCCAAACAGCATTCCATAACTTTACATAAATATCAACAATGTTCGTGTGTCTGTCCGTCAGTCTTGTCCTCATAGTAAATAATCCATCACAGAATGAATTTACGGCCTCATAAGACAAAAGCTGTCGCACGTCATGGGGAAATTCAGAACACCATCCCACGAGTTTAAGAACTCATTTGCATTATAAAACTGTAACTTTTGCGATGTAAAACTTTACTTGGCGTTAAAGTGAATTTATGATGGTTCGCCGTCAGCTGATGCAGTTGGCTTGGGTAGACCTTTCTGCTAAAGACAGTATGTTAAGTGCGGATACAGGAGGAAGGGGCAATAGGCCCAAGTCTGAAGGGAGTTTGGAGGCTCTATTTGACAGTTTTAAATTAACTAAAAAATATCTGTCTTTGTCATTTCCATCTATTAGAGAAGGGTATCAATACTTTTAGATAATCAGATCCGTCAACTGAAACCTTCCGACTAGGGTCTATTGGGTGAAGTTACCTTCGCCTAACTGAATCCATCCTATCCATATTCCACATACATACCAAGAAAACTTTGAAATTGTGAGGTCATTACTGCTCTGATTCATCATAGAGTTGTTATTTATTTCAAAACGTGATAAACAAACAATGTTATAGGTATACTCAAGTAGTTTTCGTTAATTTATCACTAGTGACTAATACTAAGCCAAACCGCGCATTGATAGGTCTAAAAAAAATAGTCGCAATCGCCCCTTGAATAAATTCTTGGATTCGCGCCTGTAAAATCGACTTTATTACTGCGAAGATGATTGTCTGTCTGTCGATGTCTGCCTTGATCGTAGACCTTTCTGGTTGAAATAACAATGTTGAGTTTATAACTGCAGATGGTCGTCCAACTGCTGTTATGGATGGGTTAAAGTTCACACAAAATTTACTGTTAGTCATCAAGTTGGCTGGAATGATGCCAAGGAACCAAAAGGTTTATGACGTTTTGAGCAGGTTTCTATTTTTAACTGTCTGTCTCAAAGGAAGGAAATGGTTTTCGGGTGTGTTTTTCCCTTTCTATGCAAGCTTTTTTTTCCCAAACGGTTTAGACGAACTAGAATTGGGAGGTTCGTGTTATTTTTGGAAATTACTAGTCTTTCCTTTGACTTCTTAAAAACAGTTAAAAAAATGGATATTATCATAATGTATCATAACTTATTTTGAAATCTACTACAGGGTTATCAGCAAAGTGTAAGCTAAGCCGAAATGGAGTTATCATTTTGAACACTACTACATTTTTTAAAGCAGTTCAATGACCACTAGATTTGATAATTTGGGACTATTTTCGGTGATGAATTTATATTTCAATATACTGGAACTAGACTATTCTTAGTTAGCTATCTATTGAAGATCATAAGTAAAACATCGATACTAATAAACGCTATACCTATAGTCCTTTATACTTCCACATAATGTGTTGAGAGATATTTTGGTCGAATCATAAAACTTTTTATAGACAAATACAAAACTTATTTTACGGTCTGTTTATATGGCATCTATTAAAGGATAGAAGGTTATAAGATTATAGGATGTCGGTGATTTTTTGGTTTATTGACGATATTTTGTGAAAACATATTTTGACACTATTGCTCAATTTGTTTGTTTCATTTTTGGAAATACAATTTAAAATTAATTTGAGCTGAAACGACAAGTTTCAGTTCTTATTTATAAACTCATGCACAAAACGGCCTCAATTCAATTTAAAAAAAAAATATATAAAAAAATGAATATTTTACTTACACTTATATAACACCAAACATGACTTTTACTGTACAACGACTAAACATAGCTCCACAGAATATTGACCTTTAATCGTATACTGTACAAACAAACCAGTTCCTTATTCCTTACAAGAAAATCTCAATAATGTATGTACATCCAAACAAAGCTTCAATATACCTAAAACAACACAATTATAACTCAATCTCGAACAATAACGGGACCCTCTCTCATTACCATCACAAATTGAAATAAAGTATCAAAGATAGGTCAAAAAAGATATTCCAAAAAGATTGTAAGCCAAAGGAATAGGATCTCAGTGTCTCTTTGAGTAATCAAAAGCCCTCATCTTGGGCTAAGTCGGAATTATTTTATTACTTTGAGAGCATTAGTCAAATTGTGAAGGTCTAAATAAGCTCGACAGATCTTAGTCTTAGGATAAGGTCTTTTTAGGTTTAAAAATCGGGTAAAACTCATTTTAAAAAGAAAATTTAAAAAACTAGTTTAGTGTAAAACTCACGTTGCTGCAGGGTTCTGTCTCCTGTGCTAGTCTCTACTAGGTCATTGTCTTTTTCGATACAAAAGTCATTAAAGTAAGAATGATTATAATATAATTATGTTTTAGCAAGTGCTAGAATTAGGCCCCAGGTAACTCTGCGTCGTTTTTAGTCTGCATTTCCTATAGGTAGGCTATACAAGACGGAAAATTTTTAAATAATGTCGCTTACTTATTGAAATTGACATTTACGCTGATATAAGCTTCATAATTCCTATTTCATAACCTTCGTAACGTACCCACGTACGTATGTACCTACTACCTACGTATTTGGCGTAAATTTCAGCACAGTCAAAAAATCAATGAAACCTACGCCGATTGTGTTCCAATTTTAACTTTGGTAACAGGTGCAACATCCAAAACATTTATAAATCACAGAAGTTCGAAACACATTTCAAAAAAGAATGTCCTAATGACGTCAACATAGTAAGTGTCTACCCTCAAGATAAGCTAAATCGCGTTTTTCGTGACCACCGCCTTTTATGACCTAATATTATTTTATTTGATAGATACGAGTATACATTTATCGTAGTTTTTCTGCCTCTTTGATATCGTTTGTTCGAAGTTACGTACTCTGGTTGAATAGAGATGTTGGAAAATGGGCTGCGTCATTCGCATTTTATCGATTGTGAACCAAGACTGTTCGAACGATTTGAAAAAGACTATTTCCGAATGATTTTATCTAATTTTTTAACGATTAATGACTTATTTAATAGTGATATAATATTACCTAGTATATTTTATATTTTACGTATTTATTAGGTCAATATAAGTTTTATATTAAAATCATTAAAACGCAAGCAAGAGATTTCTCTAATTTGAAAATCTAGATCATGAATCACTGGAAGAATAAACACTATTGAGACGGTTTACTTTACTAAGCTTTGCCACTTTGACTAATTTATTTATTTTAAATGTTGTCAAATATCAATTTATTTTAAACTTTATTTTCTTTGTGTTTGAATTCTAAAATAAAGTAGCCTTTGTAGAAAGTTATTGTAAAAAAGCTACTCAAGATATTACTTATCTAAATTAATAAATAGCAAATAAATATTGTGTCTTCGTCTCAATAGTAGACGATAAGAATAGTGTTATTTTACACATTCTTCAGTTACCCTGAAATATAAGTTTATTCAAATTACTTATCAGCCAGAGCTTTCTTTGTTCTTTTACTAAGTGCTCTTTTGACGTTACTTTAAAGAAAAAAAAAAAAACAAAAAAAGGTTGCCCAAAAATGTCAACAACGAATTTTATTTCCTTACTTTCAATTTGCTAGGACGATCCGACCCCATCCCTATTCAGTACTGGCCGATCCATGTCAATAGCTTCTCCCCACTGACACTCGATACGCTCTAAGCTTGCCTGTGAAGTTCTGTGGCTCTATGTCTGTGTTTTCTTTTGAAGAAAAGACGGGTTGCGTTGACGGTTATAATTTTGAATGGATCTTGTAAGGCTGTGCGGATCTGATAATGGAATGGAGTTGTGAACTTTATTTGCAGCTGGGTGGATCTTGTGTTCTTGTGTTACATACGGTCTGGAAAGTACTTTCGTTATTTTTATTAGTCTTTGCTCTTTAAATTTAGTCAACACCAGCCATATACTGTCTCATTGCACGACAACTTTATCGAGCGTTGACACGCGTGACTTTTTGTAGGTAAAGTTTACAAATATTACTTTAGATGCATTTTTAAGCGAGTCTTTAATAAATAATGAGTCTTAATACACACTGCATTGTATTCTATAAACTAAGTATTTGCAGATAAATGTTACGAGTAGTCATTTATGTTACCACTAATATTTTACTCTATTTTTACATACTTTGTTCCATTCTTGGGGTTAATAAAATTTACAGACAAAGTTAATCATTAAAACAAACAAGAATACGAGACGCATTAAAACGTTAAAACTTACTTAGCACTTTTACGCTCGCCATGAACACTTAATGCCAGAGGAAATTGCCTACGCTACGAACACTCGCCCATAATGTAACCCTACATTTTCCATTTGCATTATTAAACAAAGAACAAGGTAATAAACAAACACCGCACCACTTTATATAGGTGACACGTCAAAGAATAGACAGCAGGTACCGTACAGAAGGGACGATCGCCGCGACGCGTTGCATAAAGCGCTGGCATACAATACAATTTCTACCTCGGACGCTTTGTACTACACGTCGCGCGTCGTCCTTTTCAGGTCACTTCCACTTGTAACGTGTTTAACAAATAATTATGAGACTGCCTATTGTGTGAAAAAATGTTTGCCGAGCGGTTAAACTGGGGTTTAGGTACAGTTAGCTCAGGGTTTGGAATGAGTCTGCTGTTTTTGTTTTGTACGGTCTGGTTTGCTTCTTTTTGTACTTAGGTTTCCCGAGATAGCGAGTTTGGTATTTATTTACATGAGTGCCCTAAAAAAGGGCAAGGTTTGTCAGATCAAAGTAAGAGGTATGTTTATCTGTGTATATACTCGTAGGTATATATACTTTGACCGAGCTTAGATTGTGAGGTGCCATTAATTCGACCTTGTATCCGAAATGTCAAAGTCTATTATGCATTTTGCAGTCGAGTATTTAGCGTTTCTTCTAATACTAGTGTCTTAAAAGCCTTAGCTTGACCTGTTGTGTGTTGATGATGTTGTTAGATACGGTCATTGTATCAATATGTTTGTTCGCCTGTGATAATCTCTGACATTTTGATTACTTTTATTCTACTTCCTCCCTGTATTTCTCTGTTTTACTACCAATCCGTCTGTTTATAACTCGTTTGTTTAATGAAGAGCCTGGAGATGTCAAATTTCACCCTGCTGAATCCTTAGTAGAACAAGAACGTGTGAGTAAGCGATGTTTGACATAGCTTGAGGGGTAACAATGAAACCAACGCGTTAAACCGGACTATGGATTAAAAAAAATACTAAAAGAGGAAGCTCGTATAGGCCGAGTGGGTAGCCCTAGTGTCAGAATTTTTAGGCCACCTGAAGGCCTCTGATACGTCTTGTCGATTGTTATAGGACAAACTACCAGAACATACAATTTAATGTGTCATCCGACCCAAGGAAGCGCTCAGTTAGTATCTGTGTGATATTTTACTACCATTTTGTTTTTTTTTTCTCGTATTAAGCTTGCGTTTGACCGCTATCTCGCTTGATGGTAAGCAATGATGCAGTCTACGATGGAGCACGCTAGCCTAAAAGAAACCGATTTACTCGCGACTTGAAGACACTCATATATAGCTACCAGGAAATACCCACTACTACCCTTTCTTTGAAAAGAAGTCATGTATAGAAAAAGTAGGAAAACAATGTTTGTACGATATGACGTCAGCCAGTCTCAATTGACCTTGCGCCAATCAAACACATCAAGGTCAAAGAAAGAAAGGTAAAGACGGATGGTCTACATGACCGAGATCACATAACAGTCACCATAAAACACCTCTATCACCCTCCTTGTATGGCCAAGGTTGTTGATGACGTATCCAGAACCAGTCAATCTTTTTACCTAATACGGATTGACAAATGGGTTAAAGCTTCTATTTTAGGTGTAACCCTGATCTAGTAATAATTACTTATCAAATTAAAACCCCGTTCAAACATACGAGTTTTATTGAACGATTCACAAAAAAAATATTGTTGAATTTGTTACGTAATTTGAATAAGTATAAAGGTGTTGTAGCTTTTAAAAAAATAATAAATAATAATAATGCTTTATTGCAGACTCAGAGATTCATATTATACAAGGTGCATAAACAAGATTAAATAAAGATAAAACTGAATTCAACCAAAATTAAAGAAAAGTTATTGTATCTACCTATTAACTAATCTGGCAGATAAACTGCCAAACCAGAAAAAAACAATTAGGAAAGGATGGAGACAAAAATAAGCATTCAACACGGCGTGAATGACGTGCAATTAACTTTGTTTTTCAACCAGTTTAAACCTAGTTGCTCGAAAATAGCGGATCAATATAGTATGAGACCAACGGCTGTAGTTGTGACGTGAATACGTTTTTAAAATTGTTTCCATTTAATGGGAGGCAATTCAGAACAACGATGATAAAAAAAGTCGGGGTATACAGTTTGTTGTTGCTACATATCTGTCATCTACATCCAAAATTTAATTATACCACTCGCTAAATAATTTACGTAAAACATACAGCAGTGTCCACGACACAGCCGCACCTCGATATTTTCATATTTCTCTCGTTTCTTCATTCCTTTGAATGGTTCCAGAAAATATTTTAATAAACCCTTTTTCTTGTTCCAGATGTGACCACGGAAGTCCTCGCTGAACTGATGACACCCTTTGAGAAAAATGTCGGTTAAAAATCTAGATGCGCGCGAAAAAACGAAGAGTCCGCCAAAGGGTACCTGAAAACTGCGCAAAATAGAAGAATGAAGATGTCGGTAAAAGCCAGTGTTGGATGAATAAAAGGGGAAAAATGGCCAGTAAAGTTTTTGGGGGCGAGGTGATCGGCTTTTTCCTTGCGGTAGCTTTTTGCATCACGTGCCCTGAATATGGTAAGTAAGGCTTTATTGTTCTTTAGAGAATACCCTTTTTGTCAAAGGTCTGGATTTTTTGTCCTATACTGGGGTGTGAGGTGTGTTGCGGAATTTTCATAGACGTGCTACGTAAAATATTAATTTACATTATAATGAACTGACAGCGCAGCGCCCAGCGGGTTCATCGGTTGTTTTTGGTCTATTTGCGTTTTCTGTAAAATAACGAATCTTCGAATTTTTTATCAGGGTTATATACAAACGCTTTTGGCTCAGTTTCTCAGAATCAGTTCTGACGTTTAGATGTGAACACAAACAGACATATTGCAGGCATAAAAAAGAGTAATTCTATCGTAGTCAGTAAATTATAATATGTATTTTTCTGAGGAACGAAGACAATACTTTTACCCGATTGACTAAAAAATCGGCACTGTTTTTAAGTAGGTACAAATGTCTATATATTTTTGTCTGTCTCTATGTGACTTTCTACAGCTACTCGTAAACAGCTACAGCTATTTCTAATTGCCAGGCATCCTTAAATTTATCCCTATTTTTGAAAGTTACATTTAACAGTTTTTTTTTGTTTTCTTTTAACTTTTTGTTTCCGTGTAAAATATTATTGATAAAATTACCTCATACTACTCCCAAGTTAGCCAAAAATTTACTTGGTACCGCAGGAAAAGAGATAAAATATGATATTTAGCTAAAAGTCGACCCACTTCCTCAGTGACCTCAATAATGGCATCCATTTTACAAAGCGGTTCCGATGACCCTGTGTTAACAATACTGCCACAAAATATAGGGTACCGTGGTATCCCCTCAAAGACTAACCAGCCTCACAAATTGTTTCCGAACCCAATTATAGTAGGCCGAGGCCGTGAACGCTGGGGACAGAATTTTAACTTCGTGAAACGTGAGGTTTTATTTTCACGCACACCTCGACTGAAGAAAATACATAAGGTTGCCCAGTGCTGAAACGCTGGGCAATTTCAGTATTCCTAGTATAATATTTCTTGCTTGTCGTCATGACGTAAATTACTTTCTTCTCTTCTTCTTCTACTTTTTGTATAAAAATGAATCGCTGTCGTTCGTTAGTCTCGCTAAAACTCGAGAACGGCTGGATCAATCAGAACATTTATTTTTTTGTTTTCAAGTTTGTTTTAATACAGGAGTGGTTTAAAACAAGCAAGTGAAACCACAGGATTCAGCTACTAATTAATAACTTTGTGCAAGAGATTTGGGACTGTTTAGTTTATTCATAGTAGGTAATTTTCTTAAAAGTAAAATAGTACCTTTACGCAAACAATCCTAACATTTGCATATGCAGTTGCTTTAACTTTTATATTTTATGAAAACTAGTTTTCGTATCAGTGCTGAAAAACACCTAAACCCAAGATATGCTAACATATCATGCATGAGGAACACGATTTTAGGAGGAGTGACGATATTAAAGTTAAAATTAGAATTTAAATCAGTACCTACGTCGAAATTTCCAAATATAATTTTCAAATAGTTACTTTTTTGTAAATGTTGTACTCGTACTAGACTCAATTTCTATTTGCGATCTTATTTCTTCGCCGTCAAGACTTAATTTCGAAACTGTGGTACTGGCCACTTCAACTACTAAGTAAACATTTAACTGAAACGACTGAACAAAACTAATTTGGGCGCTTAAAACTACTTTTGGGCAGGTGTCTAGCTGAATTGTTTATTGAAAAGCGTTTGAGATGGAATAATAGAATGTTCTAGAGTTAGTGCTGGCACTTTGCGATAATTTAGTTTAGGTTCAAAGTTTTTTATTAGGTTAGCTGAGCTAAGTTTGTGTTTTCAATACAGGGTTATAAGAAAAAGGTATGCTAAGCCGAAAAAGGCTCATAGTACTCATCATTATGAACAACTTTTACTATGGGACCAACCCTAAAATCGCAAAAAAAAACAGCTGTTCTGTAGAAAAATGTCAATGACACACGACAAAAATATATGAAACAGCTGTTTTTTCAGGGTTGGCTCCATATTAAAAGTTGTTCGTAATGATGAGTACTACCAGTATGTTTCGGCGGAGCTCACCCTCTCCTTTTAACCCTGGATGAAATAACTTTGTAAGAAAACAATCATAGTCTTACCAGTTTCAGTACCCTACAGGGACCGGTGTTTTTTTTTCAAGATTAAAGCAAACTTTATATTTAATTTAGGGTAGATAAAATCTATTTTTCTACCAAATTTAATTTTTTTTTTTATTATTCAAAGATAGGCTTGCGTTTGACCGCCATCCTGCCTGTTGGGAAATTGATTGAAAATTAAATTAAAATTAAAATCATTGAGCTTTATCGTGTGGGAGAACAGCTGGTTCGCATTCCTGAGGTGGCGGGTTCAAACCCCGACTAGTATCAATGAGTTTTTTGGGACTTTTGTACGAATTTACACACCACTGGCTTTTCGGTGAAGGAAAACATCGTGAGGAAACCTGCATATGTCCGGAGAAGAAATTCAATGGCGTATGTGAATCCACCAACCCACACTTGGCCAGCGTGGTGGAATACAGCCTAATCACCCTTCGAGGGTAGACCTGTATCCTAGCAGTGGGAGAATTAAAGGTTGCATATGAGTTTTATCACCAAGTAGTAAGCTATTCAGTCTAAGCTATATTCGTATTTACAATATTATTAGTGTGAAAGTTGTTCAGATTAGTGTATGTTTTCGATACATGATGGCCACTGTAATTATATCTAAAAATAGTTCTTTGTTTGGTAAAAAACTTTGATAGTTAAATAATGACTTTGTTTTCCACAAAATTGATAGTAATCACGAGTGTTTCAAACTATTTTAAGTTTGTATTTAAATAACTGTAATTACTTTTTAAGGTACAAAATTGTATATTTTGATTAAAAGACTTTTTTTTTTTTTTTTTTTTTTTTTTTTTTATGTAATTGAGTGACGAGACGAGCAAATCGCTCGCCTGATATTAAACGACTAAGACTAAGACTTGAAACATATTATAGAAAAAAACGTCAGATGTACGTCTGGTCTTTTTAGGGTTCTGAACTTCCTTCGGGGAAAAGCCAGACTCGTGTGTCTGGCTTTCTGTTTGTCACAGCCTGTGTTCCTAAGATAATTATCTTAGGAACTATAAAAAATAGCGGTCTGAAATTTGGCATGACGCTAGATAATGTTAATCGCTACAATTTCAGAAAAAATATATTAAAAATAAATTAATTTAATTAATTTTTATTTTTATTTCAATTTTAAAATTAATTTTATATTGAATTCCTTGATGTTTAAAAATTTAATCATCAAGATCATCATGCTTAACATAGATTGATAAACGTCATTACGATTTAAACAATACCTACTTACTATAATGTAACTTACGCTTAAGCCGTGTTTACAACTAAAGGCCAAATTTTTGCCCACTGCTGAAAGTAGGAAACCTCCTTCTGAATATAACATAGTCAATTTACTTCCCAACATGTTATCAAGATTTGCATAACCAATTTAAAACAGCATGAAAGTACTCATATTTGTTGAAAATTCAGCGTCAAGCCTTAGATAATAATTGCCGATTTTATCCTATATTTTTTAGTCTCAATTGCCCATTTCTAAGCTTTACTTTTTATGCCAAAGCCGTAAAAGGCTGATAATGGCAGTATGCATTCAGATCACGTCGGGAGAGATAAGAAGCGATCGTAGACCGAATTTCTTTCCTCAGAGGATTGCAGTATGCCATTTTGGTATGTTCTTCTTACATTATAAGTTCAATTTACAATAGCAGCTTGAGTAATTTATATGGTTTTAATATAAATTACTCAAGCTCAATTAATATGAATTATAGTTACATTAAAAAAAAGATAAAAGCTATTCGAGCTACAGTTTCTAAGGGCATTAACTTTGCAAAGAGCGCAAGCTCAAACGGTTGGCGCCGTTGCTCCCTTATCTGGAAACATAAGGTTGTTTATTTTAAACTTTAGACAATTTTCCCTTTGTTTCTCCCCAGTGCTCTTTGTTGACAGGACAGAAATACAGTTGTGAACATTCTGAATAATATATGGAAGTGTTTGACCGCGCGGCACGGGCCCGGGCTTGAAGTAAATTGGTGGTGAATTTCCTCGCATGAAAATGCGAGATATTTACAAAGGTTGACTTTCGATTTCAAAGGGGAAACAAAGCAATTTCCAGCATGTAGTTTCAAAACATATGGCAGTGCACTTTATGTTCAATCTTTACATTTTTTGCAACGATAGGCATATTTTCAACTTGAGCAAAGATATTTTTTTTTCTTCTGAATAGAACATAAAGTGGAGACTTCAAATAAAATCGAGATATTTTTCTATTTGGTTCTATTAGAGCGCGTTTTTTGTACGTGTTGCTTTAGTCTACAGGCTACACAAAAACCTCTATACAAAACAATGTTTTGCTACACACATTCTTTCATTTTATTTTTGGACAAAACAAGCGCAAGAGACACGCCTAAATGCTTTATTTCGTCAAACATGTTTTAATAAATGATCGATACTTCGAATAAATGTGTGGTCGAAATGATTGCTCCGTCACAGCCAATTGTGTGACTCATAATAGGATAATAGGACATTTTGTAACAAAGTTTCTACTTGGTACTTACTTTCCAATTAGATAGATGTCATGACTCCGTAAAATATTACGAATAATATATTATCAATATTACAGCAGTACTTAATTATATTATCACAAATATGACACATTTGAAGCAGTTCATTTTTTTTTTGTAACACTCACAAAACTCAACTAACCAGACGTGACTGAAATTAGCTATCTCTCTGTAATTCTATTGTATAAAAAGGGATGGCACAAATTTAGTTCCGTTTAGAATTTGGCGTAACTGAATCGAAGTTATTATCCGGTTTCACTGCGCAGTACAAAATATCGTCCTCCCGCCCGCACAGCCAATTCTAGGTTCGAATACCGGATGCGCAAAATGGGGTATGCAATGGGAAAATTATACCAGTATAGCCTCTTATTGGCTTTACCACGTTGCAATTGAGGGCACCTAGGTTGTTTTGAGATATTTGGGCCTATACCAAAGAGATAAAGCCGCAAATGTTTAGATCTCGCTTCAACGTACTTTTGCCTTTTCTAATGGCAAAGCCAAATGAAGGTCTTGTTGATAACGTCTATGTAGTGTACTGTAGAGTAGATTTGTTTGTTTTCACTTACAGCCTTATTAGTGCAATCGTATCACATTGCCATTGGTAAACTAATGTTATTTTTCAAAGATTTAGTAAAATAGAAAAAAAATAGGCTTGTCATAGTCTCAATCTCTTTTATTTACAACTAGCTGACCCTTGCCCACTTCGTTGGGCATGATGTTAATTAAACCCGAAGCCATCGCGCGCCGTCCGGACCGTTTTTTCTCCGATTCACTTTGCAAAACGGACTACCACGTAAAAGCCTTTCTATTTTTCGGTTTTTTATTTAACCTATGACACTCAGCAATAATGTGGCTTTCTATTGGTGAAAGAATTTTTAAAATCGGTTCAGTAGATCCCGAGATTACCCCTTACAATTTAACAAATATACAAACACACAAACTTTACTTCTTTATAATATTATTATTATTATTAATTATTAATTATTATTAAGTATATTAAGTATTAAGTATTAAGTATATTAAGTATAGATATTTCAATCCAAGTCGTATTTAAGATTATTAGTACAAAAGTGAGTTTGTTTGTTCACATACGCATTTGCATATACGTTGTCAGGTGTACAAAAAAGGACATAATACTCTTTTATTATCACCGTTTTTCATGATCGCGCGGGTGAAACCACAGTCAGCTAGTAAAGGTTATAAACTGTCTTCAGCCTTCATGCAAGTCAATAAACTAACAACTTACCGACCTATACCATAGGTCCCAATATACCTCTCTGAGAAAGCTCCTGTATAAAATCAACATTATTCTCTGAGATCCTGGATTACCGATCCCTAAGGAAAGCGCGGCACGTGCTTTACGCCGATAAGCACCGGGGATCAAATCCTGAGCTCTGGCTGAAAAATTAAAACCACTTTGGAGACCTTTTTGTTTCACTGCTATTTTATGAGTATGGAGTGTAGCGCTCGCGGCGTAGCTTATAGAGTTGACGAGTTCAGTCGTCAGAATAGATGGCGGAGTGTAGCATTCTCGACTTTGTGGTACTTTTTATAATAACATTGGACTAATATTGTAATTTAGGTTTTCTGATTAGCTGAAATATATTATGTTCAAAAATATATTTTGATCGAGTACTACAATAAATCTTTTTCTTTTAACATAAATAACGGGAAACCAGGCAAACCAAGAGAAAAGAAATACAGGAGAGTAGGGTAGGAGAATAGTGATTTATTTCAAAATATTTTCTTGAACGGCCTATATTATACAGTAGTGGGTCGATACAGGCTAACGATGATGATGATGATAAAACAGCCATCCCAACGTTACATACTTGCATAGGTACATTCGACAAACTTTACCTTTATTTTCGTCCTGATGAAACTCATGTCAAGGACCTGAAATTAACGATCGTATCTTCAACTATTTTGGAACGAAAACGATATATCAAACTATCTTGATGTACAAATAATCTATTAGTACGAGGTTATCTCAAGTAGATCCCTAAGTTGAAAGCTGTCTATTACAAGTAAATTACAAGTCTGTTCCCAACTAATCTGTTTTGAATCGTTGAGTAATGAAATATTTGTGAAAGCGGTATTAAGTAGAATAGTTGATTAAGTCAAAAGGTTGAGGAATTGTAAATACGAGTACGTAGGTGATTGTAACTTGAATGTACATTTAACTTTAATCATAAGGTAAGTAGGTCTACCTCTAATAAGGCTAATAACTTTTATAATTTTTATTCTCTTTTATGACTTTTCTTACTTTTTAGTTAATAAAATATCAGTTATTTTTAATTTTTACGAGCTACTCGTACTTAACAGAAAATTATAATTTCTAGAAATACACCTGTAATTATCACCGCATTCAATTTTATTTTTAAAAAGTAACATTTATTTCATAACAAAGTGGATTACACATACATAAAACACAATGTATTTTATTCAGACAACATCCATCAGAGTCAATACAAAATGTTTCATCGTGGCTATCTCAAAATGTTTTTATAGTGTATTAATAAATCTAGAGAATGACTCTGCAATGTGAAAAATCAACTTTTCAAGAAAAAAAGGTGTATTTTTATCATAATGAACTGGGGTAAAAAAGTGTAGACTGTTTGAAGAACCCCCGAGCGTAAAACTGTCACGTTTCATCAGGAATTATGACTGTAATATTTTTTTTGTCAGACTGTATTTATTTATAAACTAGCTTAATATTTTAGAGTTGCTTTTTCTTTACTTAGGCGCTTAAATATTTTTAGACGCGTAAATAGATGGTTTTGGACTAGGTTCTGTCATGGTTTTGCTGGTTGACAAAGCATTTACTATTTACTAAGAAATAACACTAAAATCTCAAACATTTCTATTTTTTAATTTATTTCAAAGCATACGAGTATATGGAACAATAATATAAAAAGAAAGCAAGAGCCATCTTTTTTTTTCGAGAGCATATCGGCCTATGCAGTTGCCCGTCGGGGCTGCGGGTAGAAGTTACCGCGGCCTCGGCGTCACAAGGGCGTAGAAGGAACATGGGTGGTTTTTGGTCAGTAGAAGTCCGCTCTGCCCAAGAGTGGGAGGGGTCATTTGATGATTTCCCACCCCCCAAAAAAAAAAGGCCTATGCAGTTAGATAATGGATGACGTGATTTCTAATGTAAAAAATGTCTAATGTTCTGAGAAATTTCCAGCTTTTTTTTAAACTACGAAAGTCTGGTCATCGCTATTGGGCTATTGGGCTCTTGCTATCTATGTAACTTAAAAAATTATGTTTCTTTCAGCGGAGTTGGAGCGTCTTTCAAGGGTGTAGTAGGTACGCTAAATAAACATATAAACAAATGGTAAAAACCACCTACATATCAAAAGTGTAATAGCAAGTATGTAGCCGTAGTAAGGATATGAATGTGTGTATACTAGTAAGAATTTTTGCTTGGTGTCATTAAAATTGAGGAGCCTATTGTTACAAAAATAATTAAACCTTAGGCAATAAAACTAATCTATTCTATTTATTGAATTTATACTTCAAAATCAGTATCTACAACTTGCGTTTTCATGTTGTGTCGTTTCTCAAATATTTTGTGAAGTAAAACAGACTCTATTCTTTTAACATTTAAAGATAGAAATGCCAAATAGATTGGAACAAATCGTAAAGAAGGCTTAGCTAAAGGCTCGCATTACGTATAATAAAGCCATGTAATATTCCGTTTACGACTTCTTTAATCGCATAGTAACACTTTTCCAGAATTCGATTAGCTTTATTACAATTCCTGTAGCCTAGTGGTTAGGTACCTGATTTTAACCGCCAAATAATGTATGAGGCAATAAACTCACGCAACTTGGCAATTACCTGAAGCTTGCCTCGAGCGAACCTGTCGGTATTTTTCCTAGGTTGGATCAATTACAGCTAGTGATTTGAGCGTGGCAACAGGACGAAATGTTATCGGTGCTTAAAATTATTTTGGTATTGATTTTATCGATATCGACAAGTTCAACGGTAGCTTTGAGTGAGCCGCGTAGTTGAGAGTTCGTTTGCGTTGTTTTACGTAAAGCTGTTAGTGCACGAGGCGATGATTTTTGTTCAAATCCTGTACAAGGCTCTATTATATATTCAAGAGCCGTTATCAGAGTCACCGAGTTTTCGACAATTAGGTTTGTCTTCATGTACGAACGGCATACCTAGATATGTTTTTCGACAATAATGCAACACTGAGTGGCACTGTATCCATTTGTTAACAAAATCGATGTGCAATATGGGATCTTTGAAATGTGGTTTTTGTGTAAGATTAGCTTATGCGGGAATAAAGTAATTTGGACCGGTTTTGCTGAAAACTCCAAATAAAAACCAATTCGTTTAAAAAGCCTGATAGAAAAGTTCTAGTTTTATCAAACAGAAATACCCACAAAACCTTAAGATATGGCGCACACTATGCGACATGCTACTACGACAGCGCGACAAATAGACGCAACGACAGGCTGCGGCTGACAATTTTCATTTATTTTGTTCAACCTACGTACACTTCAAATTGAGTTCCAGAGATACAAACGCAAATCTACGTCTTATTAATGCGACTAGACGCAGCAATTTCCCCTCTCAGGGGGATTTCAGGGGAGATTTGTGGAATAAGCCGACAAGACGCACAGTTTGCGCTGGCTCTATCGCACTCTGTCTACACCAACGCGTATTCCTATCATAAAAAGCAATTTGTTCTATCGAATGCTGGCAGGCAAATCGATGTGTCAAATAGGGCGATTGTCTGTCAACATTCACTTCGTCCGATTGACGTCCTCTATCCAGCTTGGGGGATGTTGGAGTGTTCTACAAGAATGTCCGCGGGCTCGACGCCTGTCCGTTGGTTAAACGGGTCGGACCGCAGAGCTGATTTCGATTGATTAAAACACGGCGCTGGTGTTGATTTTGTAATGCCGCTTTCTAAAGTAAATTTGGAAAATGTAAAATGGTTTTTGTTCACATCTTACATGTTGAAACGAAGAGATGTAGATAATTTTAGTAGATACTGTCAGATTAGTGTAGGAATTATTGTATTTTGGTTTAAGTAACTTAACGTCGCTTTTGTTACAATGTTTTTAAACAGCCTAAAAAAACTGTGAGAAAATCTTAAGCACATTTACCAAAAATGAAAAATACCTATATCATCATTATTAAGTGCAGGGAGTAGGTACTACTTTTTTAACCGCCTTAAAAATATAAAGTTTTTATTTGTACAAAAACCATACGCCTAAATTACTGATTGAATAGCACATCTTTTGTTATTGTTCGCTATGTAACTGAAACTTGACCTATAAAAGAAAAAAATATGTTCATTTACATTTTTCAAAGTTTCGAAATCAGTTTAACATGTACATGTCAAACCAAAACCCTTTACCTAAACTATTGGAGACAAACATTAAAACGTAGGCCGAAAGCTATTACACCCGTGTCCGATTGCGTTTAGATACTAGATCGTACATTATTTTGCTCCATCTGTCCCTTTCAGGCATTCGCTTCTGTAAGTAGAGCACAAGAGACAGAGATAAAGCAAATCTTGAATATTCCCAAGGTGGGTAATGTAAGCGAAGCCCAAACATTAACCCTAAATAAGAATATTTTTGGGTGACTACTTACAGGTAATCTTTTTTTAATACAATTTATTCCCACCCACGTAACTGATTATGTTATTAATATTATGTGATAGGTAGTTATTGACATGTTGGTCTAGCGTTATGATTCCTAACCTTTTTCTTTGAACAGTAGAACAATATAGAGAATTCAAATTACAGTCTGTTTTGTATTAGAATCAAAAAGCACTCTTATTTTAATACGGCTAGGGAGTTACCCGACATCGATCAGGTTCAGTATTTATATGGTGACCTCGATTGCTAAAATAAGCAGAATATATCGTCAGCCGCCAACTTGACAGTACTCGTATCATAACTGCTTGTTCCAAAAGATCAAAAGAGTTCTAATAAAATCAATATACAAGACACAATTATGTCATTATTAAGTTATTCTTTTGAATAACACACATCATACCAAACTGGTAAAATGACCGTATTTTTTTTAACTAGGTCACCATACGGTTTCACCCGCTTTTTTTCAAACCACCTGCGTATTAAAGTGAGCCAATCAAAAAAATATTATTCAAATCGGTCTAGCCGATCTCGAGTTTTAGCGAGAGTAACGAATAGTGATTTTTTTTTTAAAGTATCATATTTAAAAGTAAAATTATTTTTGTAACCTAACTCAAATATATTTTTTAGTAGGTCTAGCTCAATTGGTTTTTTCAAAATCCGATCTACATCGTACTTTAAAATCGCTAAAAGAAACGACCTGTTCATTTATTGTTCAGTTTCTTTGGCATGCCCTTTTTATCTGTTCTCGAAATAAATGGGCTTGAAGGCATCTCATATTCGTAGATAAATATGTGTAGGACCTATAGACATGTTTTGGATATTATACCTTTATGTCTCCATATTTCTTTCTTATGCGCTTGTGTTTATATTCATTATTTAGAAAGCTTTTATGAAATACGCAGAATAAGCGGGTCCATATTTTTTGTTCAAACATTTGAAAAAAGCAGCTTTATAATTTAAAATCGGGGTTTCAGTAAACATTTGCTTAATAAACAGTTTAGAAAATCTTTTTAGAATTTGAAAAGACTATATCAATGATACTAGAGGTATAAGATGTAGAAGACAAAAACGAATCAAAGCATGCCTTGTAGACACAAAAATTCTGTAATACATTTGTGGTAATCAAAAACCTAAATACTTAGGGCCGTATTTATAAAGTTTTCTGAAAATTAAATGACATTAGTAAGTGCTGCGCACTACATTTTTGTATTGCGCACAAGTTAAAAAACATACGAGTACTAAGCATTTGCTAAGCAGCATTTACTTAAATAAGACCCATAACTTACAAGTACGATCAAAACTCAGTACATATTCTAGTTTTTGATTGACCTATTTCAGGATTGTAAGAAAATCCGAAATGTGTAATTGTAAACAAAAACTACTGGTGCATTATCCACATCAGGCGAGGTACGGTCAATCGCCTACCTTGTCAATAACTAAAAAGAAACAAATTTTTAATGTGCTAAGCTCCTAGCAAATTTATAACTAGGTAAGTAGGTGTGCAAGGTAATCTCAATAGTGCGTGTACAACTCTACTTAATGCTGCTTTGCAGTGCTTACAAAACAATTCGAGTTTGGGACCTTGTCCAATTAATTCTTTTCAACACAAGCCTTCTTTACTGAAAGCTAAAGAAATTTCCTAAATGCGGCATGGTGAGAAAGTGGCTGGTTATTCGAGTGTGCTGCAGTCGTTGTGCCGATGCCGTGAGCATGTTCCCTATAATTTAGTTAATCGACGCGCACGATTTGCTCGCAAGGTGTAAATATCAAACTATTGCAGTATCTAAACTTGATCCTTCATTTGAGAGCTCATTTGTGGAAACTAGTGATAATTAACATTTTTTTTAACGCGAATAAGTCTGCGTTTGACTACCAACTTGACTGTTGGTAAGCGACGATGTGGTCGTCTTCGACCACATCGTCGCTTACCAAACACGCACGTACGTACGCACGTAGTCTGCGTTGAAGCACGCAGACTTAGAAGATATCTATTCACTCTGACTTGACCTTGACCTTGTCTCTAATATAAAGATGTACCTACCTAAGTATTTATCTTTATTTTGAAGTTCTATGTGTAACAACGAAACTTACATTATGTTTTAATAAAAGTTCTAAGTGTGTCTCAGTTTAGCTGATTTTTACCATTACTAAGTTTAATGTTGTCGACTGCCAATTTCCACAAATAAATTAATGATGATAACGCAATGATAATTATTTTTTGTTAAAAAAGTGAGAAATAAAACTTAAATCTGTCATTTCACAGACATGTTGTCATAAAAAAACACTTCCGAATACTCCAGGATAATAAAATACAACCCAAAACGTCTTCATCTTATTTGAAATACAAAACCCTTGAAGTAAAAATTCTATAGCAACAACTTTTTCGATTAAGGTCGAGCGTTTTGTTCACTCAATTGTTTACAAAAGCAATCAATCAGAACTAAAAAAAACAAAGCTACTGCTACCATAAAGTATAGTGTAGCTACGTCGAAAGGTGAAGAGGTAATTGGGGAGGGTGCGTGACCGTGTTCAAAAATAGCCTGGAATATAAGAGGTAAGGCGAACCGGGCTTGGGTAGAGGAAATTGGTAGAAAAACGTGGTAACTTGAACATTTTGTATTTCTATACTAATATTATAAAGAAGTAAAGTTTGTGTGTTTGTATATTTGTTAAATTGTAAGGGGTAATCTCGGGATCTACTGAACCGATTTTAAAAATTCTTTCACCAATAGAAAGCCACATTATTGCTGAGTGTCATATAAAAAACCGAAAAATAAAAAGGCTTTTACGTGGTAGTCCGTTTTGCAAAGTGAATCGGAGAAAAAACGGTCCGGACGGCGCGCGATGGCTTCGGGTTTAATTAACATTATGCCCAACGAAGTGGGCAAGGGTCAGCTAGTAATAAATATATTTACTTCTTGCAAATAACTAGTCTCAGGAAATGGCGTCCTCGCATATAGGAATTGTTCTAGAATGTTTACTGCTAATATTGGGTAGGTATTTGTAATTGGCCATGTGAGGACGCATCAGTAACCCAGTAACCTGGCGACAGAAATCGGCATGGAGTATATCATCATCATCATTTTCAGCTTCAGTAGTTCATTATGGCTGTGGATGCTCTAAAAGTTACTTGCTTTATATCTGGTTTTGGTAGCTAAATCATCTCAGAGTTCTAGGTCTTGGAAGAGATCGGTCTTAGCGATAAGCCTGCCAGCTGTTGTTGTTTTCAAGCGTTACCACCCTTTTACTGAGCATTTCTGTTGAGAACAATAATGAGGTTATCTAGAGGTCTATTGCTGCGGATGATCTAAATGGTACCCCGGCTTATGGCAACTAAACTGCCCATATGTCAAAATTACCTTGGTTACTATTTGTAGCAAACCAATAAATAAAAGTACAAGAAAAATACTCTACACTGAAAGCCAGACAGATATTGGAAAAAAAAATATAGGCAAGTAAAAGATAAAGTAGACGTAAACAAAAGTTGGGCTAGTCAAAACAGTTCAGATCTGAATATTTCTACAGAATATTGAGCCAAAATCACCAGTAATTGTCCCAAATAATCTGATTAGACCTCGATTTAACTCTAACTAATTTATGATTATTTGACAAAAAGGCTGTCATTTGTCATACGTGCGTACAACAAATAGTGAAATCGAAATGAAATTACGCACGTTTTACATTGATAACATAACAGAGAATGCAAACAAAATACTCAAAATTAATTTAAAATCAACAAAAGCAACGTGAGATATACTGAATAAATATTTATCCTGTTTCTATGTGATTACGATATCGTGCTGGATTTAATAATTTAATTTTCAGAAAACATTACTTTATGAAACAATAAACAGAAAAAGTGTTTCATTTGGAAGCAGATTCGTTAATATAAGAGTTTCGTATTTGAGAATAAGCCCATCTTTTTGTGTAGTCAAACGTCTGAATCATCTTGAACAAGGTTTGTTTTATCGAATTCTGTGAGCAACTTAACTGAAGTGACTAGTTTAGTTTCCTTAACAAGAGCAAAATACTATTTAGTACATTTTTGAAAGTTGCATGTTTAAAACTCTTTATCTCGTAGCTTATAAGGGGTATTAACATACTAGTACTTACGTTTTATCCTGGAAAACGCGGGTAAAACCGCAAGGCGCAGATAGCATTGAAATAAAATCCATCACGAATATACAGGCTGTTTCACAATTAGGCCACTTGTTTTATCGAACTCATTCCTTACGGTTCGAGTGTAATAACGAAACCATTGCGCATTTCCATAAAATTATTATTCATGAGTACACGAAATATGTTCATGCGAATACGAAACAAGGAAAGTTTTATTAACTTGAACAAGTTAGATTAACGTTTATCCAATACACCGTTTTTATCCCTTTTATTCTTTGTTTCTATTGAATTTGCGTCGAGAGACTCGAACGTCAGTCCCGAGTAAGAATCGGTAAAAGTAACGAATCAACGTAAAACTGACGAGGAATAGTCTATGCCTTTATTTTATTAGTCTTTGTAGTTGGTATTTGCTTTTTCATGGGTAGACATCTTCTTAATAAAGTTTGGAGGTTAGTAACACAGTAGGCTAAACTTTTGAGATCCCATGCTGTTTTAAATGCTGATAACTTACTCCGGTCCACTTCTTAATGTCGTCCAGCCAATTCCGTCTCTGGTGTCTTGGGCTCCTGTTTACCGGGATTCTGTCCTCGAGGATCAATCGTGGCAATTCATAAATAGGGATCTTCTTTGCAAGTGTCCGAAGAAGGCAATTTTATTGTTTCATGACTGACATCAGTTCTCTTCGGCGGTTAGCTTTTTCTAGTAACTTGGCGTTTGAGCTGAAACTAGTCCAAGGAATGTTAACATACGTAGAGTTCACTCCTTACTTTATGAACAACACAAAACAACTAAGTCTACTGAAACTAAACTTTACCAATTGTCATGACTATGCCAATAAACTGTGGGTGGAATATGAAAACTTACTGATGGAACACGGAATATTTGATTTATTGATGGGATGAAAACAGCTGTAAGGTAGAATTTCCACCCGCAGCTGTTTTTCCGCGAGTGATTAAATACGTTTTCAACCGTGGAAAGTGTACTTAATCACTCACGGAATAAAAGGTGAATCGGGGTTAGAACGCCAAACCCTATAAAAATATTAGGGTTAAAAAAATACGTTTTTGACTGTTTTGTTAATTTCGAACCGTGATTTGGTTCAGAATATTTTTATTGGCATCTATATTTTTACCAGATTTTTTTCTGACGTTATATTTTTTCAGGCAACATTTTATTTTTATGTTAATAAAAAATGGCCGCAAAGTCGGGAACGTTTCAATTTAATAACGTATTTCAACAAACGTCGTTTGCCGATTCCGAAACAAGACCCCCAAACTCGAATATCAGATCCCTGAGGGCAAAAACGTAAAATTAATTACATATTATTTTATTCCGTTGCCATATCGCGAAAAAGGAAAACTCAGCGGTCTGCCAAACGGCAACAATCTACTCTTACTTTACTCTACTCCCACGCCAAATTTGTTCGAAATATAAAATTTGCGTAGGACCTTATAACCGGGGGCCAGGGCAAGATATGTTTTCATTATTCACTTGTGTATCTTTGTGAAACACTGCCTTGAATTTTAGAACAAAGACTGCCTTTCAGGTTCAGATGAAATGTTTACAAGGCTTTGAAATTTAGACTCCAGACTAAATTAAAGAGCCAGTAAATAAATGTTTGTCTTTTTTATGTTTTTTTAAGACATAAAAAGAAATGAAATTTTGAAATTAAAAAATTCAAACGCTTGATGTCTATGAATAAATAAATAAATAGGTCATGTTTCAGTAAAAATACATGATAGAAGAAATTTTGATGTCAATAGCAGCAGGCAAGCGTGTTTCACCGTAGACCGCATCAATGCTTACCATGGCTAAGCTAGGTTGAAGGAAAGCTTAGTTATTAAAAAAAAAAACCTCAATTATTGTTGAAACCGTAATAATCTTAAACAACCTACTCAATTTTTTTTTTAATTATTAACTTAGCTAACTACTAAGCTTCAGTTACAATGAGAATTTGTATCGAAAAATTGATAACAGCGCAGTCAGTACACCAACAACAGTCCTCATTCAATAAAATCTATTAAATTTCATCCAATACCAACACTGAAACAAAAACCTTCAGTTGGTTTTAGTTTACACAAAAACATTTCAAGATAAACAGATTAACTTGGATAAATAAAGTCCGCCTACAATTGGACAACTGTTTTTCTATCGGACCTTCCTTTGTACAGACAATTATCGGATTATCTAGGCATTTTAGTAGCCGAACTTACTTAATGGAAGGTTGGAGTAATCTGTCTTGTTCACTTTTTGAGAATCAACGAGTGGTTAGTAGAAAATACTTACTTTACCTTAGACATTGCAAAGTAAGGTAAGTCTTACCTTAGACATACTTAGCAATCAATTGTTTTGTATTGCTCGCCAAATTATTTCAGCTATTTCATTAAGTAAGTAAGTTCATATTTCATTAAGTATCCAAACTAATAATTATGTATGTAACCTACCTACACGCAAAAGTGAGTTTGTTACTTTCATACGCTTTACTTATCATACAATTTGACTGCCGCTACTGGGTTGATTACTCGTAACGAGTACAGTAGCGAGACAGTAAATGAGCATACTCGACCGAGCAAACAAAAGATGATTCTAGTGACTGTCTCGCCTCGTCAAACTGTTTACACAAACCAAGTACTCGACCGAGGCTACGTCTCGTCGCTGTACTCGTTACGTGTAATCAACCTATTAGTGTGACAGAACTGACTAGTTATTATATTATTAAGTATTTAACGCGTAGGAACTTTAGAGTAGTAAAAATAACAATAAGTTATGCTTTTTAACTTTATCTCTTTTCGAAATTTTGAACACCGTGAAATCGTTTGCAATGAAAAAGCTTTCAACGCACAAGTAACAGAGTACCAATATTCAAAATAATTTATTCAAATATCAATCAATCAATATCAATATACACTTATGAATGTCAAATACTAGAGTTTATTCTAATCTAAAAGCCTTCTTATGTCCCATCCCACACATTTGAAAATAAAACAAGTAATGCCGAAGCAAAAAATCTGACGAGGTAGAGAGATATGTTGTAAGTATTCACTATTCACGTATTTTACTAAAACTGTATCTAAGGCAAACATTACCCGGGGGAAAACAACGTCTTATTGTCTGCTTAAACACAAATTCCAGGGAGGACGTAATCTCGCCCATGTATTACGTATATTGTGTTTTCTTTCGCCACAATTTGGTCGGGTATCGCTGTCTGGGCATTTCTTGGTAGATTTATAGCCACGACTCTTTCTCTAATATTGTTTACTTCAGTAATGGCACAGGCTGTTAGAATAGTCAGTAGATAAGGTCTTGCGATCGGATAAAATGTTTTGCATGATCCGAGTAAAATAGTAAAATGGACTGTAGTCGTAAAATTCCGAAGTACCGTTTGATTATTATTAAGAAAAAGAACTGATATGATCTGACAGAAAGCGTTTTCAGTGGAAAGTTATTGCACTAATTATTGAGCGTTATATATTATCATTTTATTTGTAATTTTTAATGTAAACAATAAAGAGCTTTTCTGTCTTTCTAAAATCATTGCTTCGGTTTTGTTTTACAATTTTCTCAGTTTCAATTTCCAGTCTTATCGTATCAAATTGGCACCTTCTTTGGGCGACTGGTAAATGTTTATTTTACTCATATTTACTTGTAAATTTACTCGCTATTTTGGGTCTACTTTCCTCAATAGTTATATTTTAATATGTGCGTTGTCCGAGGCGAAAAGGTAATGACGTAGATCCTGGTGTGCTATTTTCCTAACCTCAACAAATTGAATAGCCCTAAAGCTATAAACATTGTGCACCTCTTTTCATTTTGGAATACCTAATTACGTAAACACCGGATGGCAAACTATCGACTCTATTTCAGTTCAAAAATTGGAGCAAACGAATGAACTTCATCAGATAATCCTACTTCTTAGAGTTCGAACTCGCCTTGCCTTGTAAAAGCTGAAGCTTGTCTAGTTTTGTACTTACAATAGGGTTGCAGTTATCTAGGCTGCATGATTTTCTCTCTGGTTTCTAATTGATTTGATCTATGCATTGACGTCTGACTTGTGGATACAGCACAAGTATACATTTCCCCCTGCCTTAACGTCAGTGTCGCTCTAAGCCATTCTCTTTGAAATTTTAAACCGTGGCTCTGGACCGCACGGATAGTTGCTCTAGTGACCTAATGTCATCATAACATTTCCTGTTCTAAGCTTTATGCAATTAAGAGGCTGTAGTTCTGGGTAAAACGTTAATGGATTAGTGACCGCGTATTGGTAAACGAATTATCTGACGCACAGAGGCACGTTGGGTCGACAATTTTGTAAAAGTCTCTGGTCGAATAAACACAAAAGGATTTGAATAAGGTTGGATCAGAACTAGGATGAGTAGCTCACATGAAAAGAAGCTTATGCCTAGCCACAGACGATTACGGCCAAAAAACCGTTTTTTCTTTGTCTGTGTTTTGGTTTTCACACACTACACAAAACATTGTTCCGATTCATATTTTTGAGTGAAAGATGTGCAGAAATCCCAACTTAACAGCCCAAACGTGTAGTGAAATGTCTTAGTGTAGTGTGGTCACCAAAACATGCATAGAAGACCCGCCTTTAGATGAGTTACCTCTTACTCGTTCATGTTTTGCCAAAATAGCTAAAAGGTTAATGTGATTCGTCAGCGCATTTTCTTGGCCCCCCACTGGACACCGTGATAATGGTCAGTTTTATTGCTGCAATCCATCGGTTGCTTTTATTTTATTTGTCCTTTCCGTTTTGGATCAGTGCCTGTTTAATGTTCTGAGGTGACGGCAAATTGATATTTATGGCCTTGGCAGTATATTACATCTTCGTATTTTATTGATATAATAATGTGGAACCTTTACTGTCCCTTTACTTTATTGTGTTGTTAGCTCAACTATAGAAAGTCTTTTAATATAGTCTTGCTTTTTAGGGTTTAGTCGAAAAGCTAAACAAAAATATACTTGGCGTGATGTGCGTTTCAAATTGAGTAACGATTTTAATATTTAAATTTCCAAAATAAATAAAAATAATGAAAAGAAAATAATAATGAGCACGGAACTCTTTGCTCTATTTTACATGATCAAGATATGTATTTTTGTTCGTTTAATTTTCGCTTTCGTATGTAGATGTTTATCAGTTCAAATCTTGATAATTTTGCAAGTTGAACTTAACCAAACATTAGAAACTACATTTAAATAGTCACTAAGGAAATGTAATTCGTGGAAGCACAGCTTTATCGCCTGTTACCAAATCGGGCCAACGTCGTTGCGATATCTGCAATGCGTATTTTCACAAACTTATGTCCGAGCGATGCTGAACTTTATTCACGGTAATAGCTCTGATAACAGTGATACTAGTGCTTACAAAAATTTGGTTTAAACTGCAAAGTTATTTTGATTGTTTAGTTAGCTATGAACGAGTTGAATGACATCAGAGAACCAGACCCATCGCGGGTAGTTCGTGAATGAGATTGGCGTGGGGGAGCGTATTGTTATAGGACATTATTACTATTATTCAATTTGGAAAAAGTTGAAAAAACGAGAAGCAAATGCCAGCAATATTTTTTTTTATTAATACATTGCTATGTCGTTAATAATCTTACCAGCCAGCTATACCTTACTGGGCTCAAGTTTGAAGGTTTTAGTTGGCACATCTAATTATTCTAAAAGTGTTGATGTCCTTATCTAATAGGTTGCAATCACAAAGACAGGTATATTTTTAGTTAGTTTAGATCTGCCAAAAAAAAAACCTTCATTCTTGGACCCATTATACCAGTATATCTTACTAATATTAGTAATGTGAAAGTTTGTATACTCAATCACGCAAAACGTCTCAACGGATTTGAATAAAATTTGTTGTGGAGGTAGCTTTTACCCTGAATTAGCACATGGGCTACTTTTTATTCAGAAAGTTTTGACGATGTTGTAAAATAGCTAGTAAAATAGCAGGGCACTGGCAACACTAGTTCAACTGGTATGATTACTCGGTAAGACTACTAGGATTTGGTGGTACAGTTTCTAGTAGTAACATTATTAATAAACAATTTAAAATTTGACATTTCATAAGGAATTGACATGATATTATCTTAATTGAATACTATTGACATTTAAATAAAATTATTTGACATATTATGCATAGAATTTAAAATTATTATTTTTTTTTATAAACTACTAAAACTATTTGACTGTGTAGGTACATACTCGTATTAAATGCCCGATGTAGGTAAACTGACAATTTCAACTAATGCACTAACATCTAGTTTATAAATTACAATGTATCAGTATTTCAATAAATATTTCTGAATCTGAATCTGAATCTAGTCTTACTTGTAGGTATATCTACTTGGAACGAAATTCCCTGTAGTTCAACTGGTAACACTACTGGTATCTTGTGGTAGGTATATAAATAATTTCATAATCTCTTTTTATTTCTGAGCAACTAAATTCTTCGAAGAGTAAGAAGTAAGTGCTGGTTACGAAGGATAAGTAAGTGAGTTATAAGTTTAGTATTGCACGTGGCCGTTAAAATAACATTAGTTACTTAACACTAATGTTCCTCGGTGTAAGTGCGGCCCTGAAGGATCTCGTGGAGGAAACGCGTTACGAGCAAATATTATATTTGGGCGGGCACTAAATCTACACTACATAAAATAGGCAGTAACAACATTGACATGTAATGTGCGTAGCTTGACTGCGGTGATGTTATCGAAGTTAAGCAACGGATAATCTAGTCAGGCTTTGGACGGGTGACCAAAATTGTGACATTTCCTACTACATTATAGTTTGTTAGTCATTTGTCTCATTATAATAATCAGCTAAGCATATCACAGCCAGATGGCTCATAAATTTAGAAACATTATTTAAATCTTCGAAATAAGAATGACGATAACAGTAGTACCTAAATCAACGCTACTTCATTTTGGGATGTGTTTTTAAGTAGGTAAAATTATATAGCCTTCAGCCTCCAGATAAATATAGCTCTAGGTTCCCTTTTCATCTATCTGAAGATTTCTACATTCAAATTTTGTGTCTAACGTATTCACCATGAGTTAGTTGATGATTGTACATCCGAAAAATTGCTTAGTTGGCATAGCGACCCGAACCTTGTATTGGACTTCGATTCTAATAGCTTCCAGTGTTCTCTATCAGCAAAACGTTTTCCAATAGAGCCCTTACTGTAATTCCGTTTCGTAGCTCCGGGTAATGTTTGTCGACCTTCAACCGACTCCCATATCATTGTAACTTGATACAATCATATTACGGAACTGTTTTATCTAAGATTTTTTTTCGCAGAAAGCTTTTTCTTGAGTGTTTGCTCACGGTTCTACTTTTTCGGTTATTTTTCGCTGTTCTACGAAATTGGGATTTCCTTGGAATACAAAGTTTTGTGGACTAAACTGTACCAATTGTATTGTTGCATTATTGTTACATTGTCATTTTATGTTTCACACGGAATGTAGGAATTTTCTAGTTAGAAACATAGTAATTGTACGAGCGAAGCGAATGTTTTAGAGTCAAGGGGAACAAAGTAACGATTGTGTGAATGATTAAAATGTTTGTATGAATTTTACTCCGACGATAACACGCGTAAAATAGACTGGTGACGTTTTTCCGAGTTACTTAGCTAGCTAGTAGCTAGGTAACTAAAAAAACGCGATTTCCCAAAAACAACTATAGGAAATCGCGTTTTCTGAGTTTTCCAAGAAAAGCCGCTCTGTCGCTAGGTACTTTTTAGTTGCTACCTACAAGCTCAAATCTGAGGCACGTCACTACTGCCATATATTTTCGCCTCTACGAAGGCCAGCTTTATCGATACACCTTTTTATAGCTTTCCACATGTTCCCACTGAACCACGTATACCCATCGTGACGTCACTCGAGTTGATGTTCACACACGTGATTGGTCAGAGTTTCCAGGCGACCAAACTCAGATAATAAAATGCCTACATGAGAATCCATTCAGGTTTTGACAGAGCCAATTTACTGGTCAAGAGATGACGTGGAACCTATTTTTGTCAGGTTTTGAGGTTGTTGGTAAGGTTTAGTTTATATTTATTTTTGACATTAAGTTATTTTTGTAAAATAATGACTTTATTTCATAATTTGACCTAATAAATGGTTTTCAGGTTAAAGTTTAGTGTATTCTAGACAATCTATATATATAAAAATGAAACCCGTTTTCCTTGGTCACGGCCTCACGCGTGAATGGCTGGACCGATTTCACTAATTCTTTTTTTGTTGTATTTGTTATTATTAGGAGAAGGTTCTTACAGAAAAAAAATTTCAGAAATATTGAAAAACCCTAAAAACCTTTTATTTTTCCCATACAAACGTTTTCTAACTAAAACGAGCTTTATTGCTATTGTATAAAGTTCATATTGAATTGCAAGCACTCACTGTTGTTTAGGCAATGTAGGTATGTTCCTAACGTCCAAGAGTCAATTTGCAATTTATTACCTCTGTACAAAGTTCAAATTCAATCATATCTATCAAAACAGTGTGCGTTTTATACTGATAATTTTTCCTATAAATTGACAAGTTAGCATCAACAAACTACGGTTGCTATAGTTACGCAATAGCATGAGAATAGAGGTTATAACAAAGAGTTCCTATAATTATTCTCAACACCTTTGGTCACGCCATCACGCGTGAACGACTGGACCGATTTCAATTTACTCTACGTTTATCCCAAAGTCTACCCGTGCGAAGCCGGGACGGGCCGCTAGTTTTATTTAAAATTGGAATTTATAGGTCACGATGTTTAGTAAATATAAATAGATAGGGGTCACCAAAATGACGGTGATAGGTATTTAAAATGGCACATTATGAAGCACCTCAACCTTCAAAATGAGTTAATTTTAATAACAAGCTTTTATTGCATCGTCTTCGGAGTTACACAGGTATGCCAAGTTTCAGCTAAATAGAACATCGGAAAGTGGTCTAATATTTCGTTGGAAGATTTTGGAACCCAAAACTACATATTCGTACATACTTACATACAAACAATGTAAGTTAAATAAAAGCTTTTTAAACTAGGCGGACTCCCATAATTATAATAGAACTGAATACTTCCTCTGATATGACTTTCACTTTTCTTTCTTTCTTCTTCAGTATACGAAGCTGATCAAAGTAAAAAGGAGTACTTGATGACTTTAATATCGTCCTGCGAGTGTAGTAATGTGCTTGAATGGAGCTTCCAATGCTAATAAACAATACATACAACATCAAAAGCGTACGCCATACAAGATTGGAATAACAGTAGCAACACTAGCAACATTTTTGTTATAATTAAACACGGGAATACTCACGTAAAAATTAAGTCGTCTACTACGACTAGTTTCGGTCACCGAATGTGACTTAATTGTTACGTGAGTATTCCCGTGTTTAATTATAACAAAAATGTGTGAAAACCACGTTAGTTTCCATAGTAACAGTAGCAACGCTACTCGAATTTTTGACACGATATGTCTTGGGTACGTTACACCCTGGTTTAACTATCAATTGGCTAGTCTAACGATAATTTATTGTAGTTGTAGTTGTTGTGTATGTTGATTAATTTTTCGTAAAGTTATTTTAATTATTTACAGGAGTGTTATCAGTATAAGTATAAGAGAAGGCTTAAGCTGAGTTTTTGGGTCTTACTTTTAAAACCTGCCTAAATTTTATAATTGCCTAAAATTACGTTTTGATTTCGCTCGTAACAATTTACGCCAGAATCGTTGTTCGTTTGTCTGGCTAAAACTCGAGAACGGCTGGACCGATTTTAATTTTTGTATTTTTGTTTTCTTCGCTATAATACAGGGAATGTTTAAAATTAAAAAAAAAACCGCAGGTGAAACCGCCGTGCAGCTAGATTTTAAAAATTTTTAGGTATATTTTTATACATTTTCACAAGTACTAGTCAAAAGTAGTAATACTTGTCAAAGCATTTTGAGCAGTGATTAAGTTTTAGAAGTGTAAATAAATAATGTGAAAGCTTAAGTGGTCTCATAATTTTGACAGCCCCGACTAATGTTTTTCTCTTTGTCCCCAGTGTCATCAGCCCAGCGAGAACTCGGCAAGACACCGGCTAATGCCTCGGCCACGACTGCCCCCGCGGCCGACAACGCCATCGGGGGCGAGACGAGAGTGGGGGCGGCCCCGGACGCCCCCCGGCCGACGCCTCGAACCGGCCCTTACTTCGACACGGTCTGGTCGAAGAATGTCACTGCTTTACTTGGCAAGACTGCCTACTTGACGTGTCGGGTGAAGAATTTAGGGAATAAGACGGTAAGCTAGTGTAATAGTATAAGTAGCTAGTATAGTAGTGATTTTTGACTCGATCATAGGTATTGTAGGTAACATGTTGGGCAAACACGGTGGGCTCCACAGGAGACACAGCAGGACATTTACACAAGATCAAAAATAAGCTATGCAAAATCTATTATTTAGATGCATAGTGAATAGAAAACACACTAAACTTGTAAAACAAAGTTCTAGACTTTTTATTATAACATTCGCTTAGATACGTACAACTTCGAAACAAAGTTTGAATTTAAAACACTCCACTAATAGTGCCCATTGTCCCCTATTAGCTGTGCAATAACTAGGTTATAAGTACGAGCGTGAAATGAAACTTCATTTAAACAAAGAGTCACAGTAGGCGGTCACTCAGCCACTTTCCAAGTAAAAGAAATGGAACTTTCGAGCGGCGTCTGCGTTTTTCCAACTTCTCGACCAAAGTTTCACTGTATAATCTTGTTAGAATGGACCTAAAGTTAAAAGGTTAAGACAATCTGCTCTTTCCATTTCGTTCCGCTGGTTGGGCTCGCGAATTACTGTCAACTTTCATTAGTATTTAGGGTTAACATGGTTAAATGCGGTGAAGCGATTTCGGCTATTATTTTTGATTTGTGGTTAATGTTTGCTCTCTTCTGCACTTTGTGATATAGCACACAAAAATCCTCTCTGAACTACGGACGACTACATTACAAGGAATTCTTATAAATATCAGATTATGTAACTAACCTAGTTCTAAATCAAGATTCATGTAAATGACTTTATAAAATAAACTACTCTAAGGTTATTTCAAACAAAAACGCATTGTAATCCGCATAAAAAGCGCCTGCAGCAAGCGGGCTTAAAGCATTGTCTTCAAACAATGTTCGCAAACATCAAATAACTTCACAACATTGGTACCGAGCCAGCGCACACATGAAGGCATCGTTGATACTTACAGTCACAATACGGGGTAAAGTGGAGTACACACGCTCTAACGAGACCCCCTTATTTCCCAACGAGCGTCCAATTTACATAGCGGTGTACCACAAATTCCTCGTTTAAAATGAAACGCAACAATAGCACAATGCAAGTTTAAAGTCGCTATTGTGTGCTCAACTTTATAAATAAAAGTCTCATTAGGCCGAGTCGCCACATCCACCACATAAATAAGAGGGATGGCTAACGAGATATCTCTTCTTTCTCACGGTTTTTTGCTGCAGGCTGTTAAAGCGTCCCAATTTTATGTTTTGCAGAGTAATTTGAGAAACGTCGTTAAGCTAGAGTTTCTTTTCTTGATTGCGGAGTGTAGGTTCTTTACACTGCGAAATGTGGGGTTTATTGGGTATATTTTTTAAGCGTGCTGTTTAAAATCGTCAATATCTTTTAACTTTAGTACAAGTTTGTCGTGGAAAACCACTATGTAATTACCTTCTTATTAATAACCTCATAAACTACGTGATTTTCACAAATAAGTTAACATATTGTACTTAGAACACCTTTTTATCTTAAGAATAGTTATAGACTAAAAACAGGAATAAATAAATAAAAAGGCAGATGTCATGTAAATTTTAAAAGGAGGAGAAAACACAGACGCCCAACAAGCTTAGACAAACTTTACCAACAAAAACAACGCTCTTAAATGATGAGGAATGGTATCAAAAAATAGCTTAAAAATCCTCTTTTGATTTTTTACTAAGCAGTAAAATCCTTTAAGTCTAAAGGTTTTCCCGAACTGAGACGATTGAAGAAATTCCTACCTAAAACGTAACTTCTGAATAAAGTTAACTCCTAAGAACCTAGATTACGTTAATACAGGAGTTTATTAAATCAGAACAACGAAATGCTACTGCGAACATTACCTCGTTATTACGCTTTCTCTAGATAAACTTTGGAACAGCAAAGTTAATGAATACAATTTCTTTGTTCTAAGGAATACGAAATAACATTTTCTGGAGAGTGTAATGATATCTTGCGGGAGTCGAACAAAGCTTTTTCTGGGAAATCAAATGTTTCGCTAATGATTCTGCTTGCAGTACATTAAAGAATCCATTATGCAATACATCGCAGGTATCGTTAGGATCTTTCAGAACTTTTCTGTACAGATAATGGCTATGAGTTGGATCTCTAATGGTTCAATTATTATGTAGGCACTCGTACTCGTATGTTAGAACGCCCTTAAGCTAGACGACCTTTACACATTTACTTAGGAAAACGGGCACAATTTGTTTCTAGATAACGTCATGTTTAAAAGGCCAATTTAGAGCGAAAATTATGTCTTCAGAATTTAGCCTAGCCACAAGTATGAGCTTAATGAAGATACGTGATAATAGCAATTGAGAGCTCTAATTTGGCGCATGTAATACTGTATTAGTTACTGTCTCTCTCATTAGAAAAGTTATAAGAGTGTGAGTGACAAAAGATAATATCGTAGCGGTTAATATGATAAGACAAAAAAGCAACCAAGCCCCCATTAGAAAAGTTACCTACATAAGTTAGAGTGACCCCGACATTATCGTAGCGGTTCATGTTATATATGATCAACCAGGCCCTTCAATTTAACATATCTTTCGAACCACGGTACTGCATAGTTGTAAATGCTACTAACGGTGTTATATTTTTAGCAGTGATTGATTATACAGAAATCCTTTATGTATAATTGCATACTGCAGTAAATGTCAAAGGTGTTTGGATGTATGTTTGTTACTCAATCACGTAAAAACTGTTGAACGTGTTTCGATGACATTTAAATCGATTTTTCGATTTTAGTTTTCTTGTGTTTTTTTGTGTATATATAGGTAGGCTATACCCTAAATAGGTTATTTTTGTCCAAGAGAAATTAACCGTTCCTGTAGTATAGCGGGTGACACCGCGGGACACAGCTAGCAATATATTCAGTTCAGTTACTAAGGAGTTTGTTTTTGTTGCAGGTGAATATGCAGGTATCGTGGGTGCGACACAGGGATATCCATTTGCTAACAGTCGGCCGGTACACGTACACGAGTGACCAGAGGTTTAGAGCAATACATCTGCCACACACAGATGATTGGACGTTACAGGTAAGGAATCTAAAAACCTTTCCTTTCCTTTCCTCCTTTCCTTTCCTTTTTCCTTTTTTTGTGAATCGGTTCCTTCTAGGCAAGCGTGCTCCATCGTAGACCGCATCATTGCTTACCATCAGGCGAGATGGCGGTCAACCGCAAGCCTTCAGCTGAATAAAAAAAAACTCAAATATTCATTGAAACCATTATGATATACAGGGTCAACTCTAAAACACTAGAACTTCTACAAGCAGCTTTGAGAAACTTGAACAAAACAACTTCGGTTCTACGAATTCCGAAAATTCACAAAAAAAAAAATAGATAGATAGATAAACTCTTTATTGTTCAACTCTTTGTTGTTCTTTTTTGTTGTTGTTGTTGTTTTCTTTTTTTCTTTGTTGTTTTGTGTTGTTTGTTTGTTTGTTGTTGTTCGTTTTGTTTGTTTGTTCTTTGTTGTTCAACTGATTTATAGAAAAAGTTAATTGTCCTTCGACAAAACGTATGAAACAGCTGTTTTTTTGTGAGTTCAAAAGAACGAAAGCATAGAAGACGGCTGCAATAGATCTTAAGTGTATTAGAGTTGATCCTGTATCCATGCAGATCTTAACATATTTTAGGTAGGTAATATTTATGTCCTTGATTAGGTATGGCAACATTTAAAATCACTTAGCGACTATGGGCTTTACTTATAAACACTGGTTAAAGTTAATCACTGCTTAAAAAATCTGACAACTTTTTGCCGACGTGAAATGGCACGTGCAAAGACAAGACGGAGAATTTTAAGCAGTAATTAAGTAGAAATAAGATAAATAAAACCACTAATTTCCAACACGTGTAGGAAGAAATTATTTTGTACACCGTAAATGTGTAATCATTAAAACATTTTCATCAAATGAAAAGGATTATTTTCTTTGAATGTTTTAACATTGAAATCTTGCTGTGGACTAATCGCGTTGTTTTTAAAAGCTTTAATTTAACTTGCAATTTTTTGTATCTAACTATGTACATATTGTACTTACTTACTATTTGTTCGGGTGGAATCTTGCAACTCAATTTTGAACCACTTCCCGATGTCCGATTGAGCTGAAAATTGGTATACGTGTATAACGCCAAAGACAATGCAAAAACGCTTGTTATTAAAAGTATTTTTATTTTTGACTTATTAGTTCTCTTCAAGTTAGTTGAGCTATGTTACTACTCGTGTTTCCAAAAACAACATACACTTTCATTGTCATTATCAAATGCATTCTTTATATTATCCGCTACACAACAAAAGCTCTATTTCTATCTTGCTTTATCTATCTGTTCTTCTCTTTCTTACATTATATATTTTTCTTAGCTCTTAGAAAACTAAACGAAAAAGAAGATAAAGAAAAGGGAAGACGAGAGTAGGCAAGGACCAGTAAGAGAGTGAGATTTGATTCAAGATCATTTTGAACTTCATCAAAATATAATAACAACCAAAATTTACCTTACCACTTTATTCAACATATTCTCTGCAATTAAACTTAATTAACAATAAACTCAACTTAAAACTAGCTACCAATTATACATAAATAGAGTTGCGTAACAATGGAGAATTCCCTAAAATTACTCTCGTAATATTACAGTCTCATTTAGTGTTGAACATAGAACGTTGTCTATTTTAGATAGGGTTGCCATACTAAAAACAAAATGATACCCTTTTTTTGCTCATTAATATTTACAGAGTTATAAAAAAGGGTATGCTAAGCCGAAAATGGCTGATAGTACTCATCATTACGAACAACTTTTACTATGGGACAAACCAGGAAACCGCGAAGAAAATCAGCTGTTCTATTATAGAAAATTGTCAATATAATTCGACAAGAGGTAGACAAAATGTATGGACAGCAATTTTATTTTCAGTTTGGTCCCAAAGTAAAAGTTGCTCATAATGATTAGTACCTACTACGAGCCCTTAGCATACCCTTTCCGAAATTTAAATACTGGGTTGTAAGCCCAGTATTTAAATTTCGGGTCTGTCTTATAAACGTGCTCAGAGGGGCATGCAGTTGCTAAGATTGACTTTAAAAAATATTAAAACGGTTTATATTAAAAGTTTGCAAAGCACTTTATATTTCAACACCAGTAAACAAATATTTTTTTCAATCAGTCAGTAATTTTATTTGGCACCAATTACTAAAAGCCAAAAGCCCCAGTGCTGCTTCTGTAATAAATATAATAAAAAAAAATAGTTTATTTTACTCCTAAATAGACACAAGTTTTGGTTCAAGAAATTGGCAACCCTCATGTTTCGATTAAACACAATTTAAACACGATTCACTCGAAGACGTTACCTACTGTAATGTCTTACTGGTGTAATAGCCGCTTTTAATTTTAAATAGCGACTCGGTATTTGCTTACATTAGCGGAGATTATTGCTTTGATTTCATATTTCGAAATTCAAATTCCAAATTCGAATTATTTATAAATTATTACAGACTTTTTCTTTCTTCTCCTCATCTTAGTAGAATTACTGATTTGGTATGGCTTTTTTCAATGGACTTTACACTTTACCGTACTAACTTAACGTCACTACAACCGGACGGACTTCCATGATACTTTAAGTTATTAATAGGCAGTTTTAGTTTTATTTTCGTACCAAAAAAGCACTCTTAGCAAACTCAATTTCAAAAAATAATAAATTCAAAATAAACTTATACTCTAGGCAGAAACTCATCTAACGTATTATAACGTACTAATTTTTTTTAACAAGCTTAATAGCATTGTCTTCGGTGTTAGACAGGAAAACCAATTTCAGCTCAATCAGACGCCGGGAAGTGGCTCAAAATTCAAGTTAAATAAAAGCTTGTGAAAATTGTGTTTACATCGTTAAAATCAGTTGGTTCACAACACAATTCAAAATAGCTCGATTTCACTCGTACTCGTACATTTTGAACTGGTAAAAAAACTGAATATATTTATTACTGCTTTTATTATTTATTTTTTTTACAACAAACTAGATATGCGTTTGACCACAATCTCACAGATGGAAAGCGACGATGTGGTCGAAGATGTAGCACGCTTGCCTAGGAAATACCAATTCACTCTATATCTCTTTTGTATTTTGTAACTCTAACTCTCACATTGAATCAAGTAATACTAAGCTTATATTCAAAGCATTACATACTTCAACATCAGACATAACAACTCAAGCACTCGAATTGATAATAATTGAAATAGGTCTACCATAAGTACCTAGTCAGACATTTTAATAGGTACATTTTTATAATATGTGAGTGGTTGACCAAAAAGGGACCTCAAGGGAAAATAATTGATTTCGAGTAAATCGCGTTTGAAATTTCGTGTAGAAACAAGTTTCGACTCGTGTCGGCTCACAAAAAAAATCACAAAAAAAACACTACGGCACCTAAAAATATTCAGGTTAGACCAAAACAAAGCTAAAAGACCACAGATTAAAAAATCCAAAAAAAATAAATAACGGTTTCCAATCCCTCCAGGTCCTTTTTTGGTCAACCACTCACATATGACTAAGCAATTTTTTAATTTAAAACTTAGAGTCTTAAAAAGCCTGCGTATACTTTATCGCTTTTTTGTTTTGTTTTTCGCACGTGATGTTTCACGTCAGCAAAAAGTTGACAGATCATTTAAGCAGGGTTTAACTTTGAGCAGCTTTTTATAAATTTTTCATAAAATTAAATGACATTGGTTACTAATAAATGACATTGACAAGTAAAATGACATTTGCTCGTCAAAGCAATTCATAAGCAGGCTTTTAGTTTTGTTCGATCCAATTTGTTACAGCTAAGTAAGTGAAACATATTTTTGTGTAAGCACCAATCACTCAATCTCGAGCGATGACGTCATTACTTACAACATTGCCCACATCGCAATACTCATCAACATTGCCCGCCAACCCAAACCTCCAACCTCTTTATTCTAAAAGGAAAACCTCGCGAAAATCCCGTAACTGTATATTTACTCAAACAACCAAAGACTCAAAGCCATATTCATTTAATAAATGAGATAGAAAATGATAACGCATTGTATAACTTCATTACACGGTCCGCTGATCGCGAGAGTTATTCCCTTTTAAACGCTGCGTCTTAGCCACAGATCATTAAACTAGGAGACGGATTTTGCTTGATCCTGTTGACGAAAATAATACGCTAAAAGAAGCGTAAGGTCTTTAAGTAAGCGTTTTGTAAACATACGTCGAATTTCTTCGGATTCAGGAGCAAACCTAGACAAATTTCCTTAAAATTTCACATTGCTTGAATTAATTTTGGATTACTAAATCGTAAGCGCGGTTTATTTACTCGTGTCGCGCTCAATGCAGTGAGTTATTTTTTGAGAGATTTTGTCTACATGCGTGATCTGCTGGTTTTATTGTTTTTGAACTTAGCGAATCACTTACGAACTGCTGCGTCTCGTATACTTTAGCAATTTGAATGAATTGGTTTACTTAAAATCTTCTATACCAACAAAGGTAAAAAATAAAATAGAAACCGATTTGAATAGAAATATGTGACTGGATTTATCTAGAAGAGCTTTTATTCTGATTTGTGTTCCATTTAAATAGTTTTTATGTGTATTTGAGCTCAAATGGAATTTACATATCAAAAAGGTTGCTCTTGCATTCGAATTCAACAGGAATTATTCAAAATGTTTCGCACAATTTTTTAATTCATGCATCGGTCGGCTTAGTAACCATGTTACAGGTTTCAAATAGGTCAGTCATGTATTTGTTATGTCTTCTTCCGTGTATTCGTAATGTATTAATGTTTGGTTTTTTAACCTCCGACGCAAAGAGGGGTGTTTTAAGTATGACCGCTGTGTGTTTCTGTCTGTCTTTTTTTGTGGCATCGTAGCTCTTAAATGAGTGAACCGATTTGGACGCAGCTTTTTTTATTTGAAAACAGGTTTCTTCGCGGTGGTTCTTGGACATGTTTTTTTTAACTGGTTTCAAAGTTGTTCATAATGATGAGCACTACGAGTCCTTTTCGGCGTTGCATACCCTTTCCTTATAGCCCTGTATAGTTAGTTTAGACCTGTCAAATAAAGCCTCCAAACTGAGGCCTATTGTCCACGCAAGCCACAGAGCCCAACCCTAATTTCTTTTCACCAGCCCACTCTCAGCTTCGCTCTACTAACTACATCATTATAATGAGTCTTTTTGTTCCAGATAAAATACCCGCAGCACAGAGACTCGGGTATATACGAGTGTCAGATATCAACTACGCCTCACATGAGCCATTTTATACATTTGAACGTTGTTGGTGAGTACTGGCTTAAATTTACAGAGGATTCGCAGCGAATTTAAGGCCCGTCACACATTTTAGAGTTGTCAGATTTTGTTTAACGATGAGCGAATTTCGAATTGAATTTTATTTTGCGTTCTTAATTCAGAATGGAGAATGAAATGCAAAAGTCATTTTTACATAGTTTTTTTTAACGTTCATAAATGAACTAAACTAATGTATACCTCGGCTAGACTAATATTTTAAAGTGACAAAGTTTGAATGCATGTATGTAGGAGATAATCTGTTAACTACTAGTCCGATTAAAAAAAAAATCTTGCACAAATGGAAAAAGTAAATGGAATGATCCATGAGTCCTATATTGGAACATAGTATATGTTTATAATAAACCCATTAGTGCACCAGCACCGGGCACTAAAATGGGTTTATTACATGTAACGAGCACAGTGGTGAGACATTAAACGGGCACACTCGACCACGTAAGCCAATCGTGGTTCTGCCTAGAGCGACTGTCTCGCCTCGTCTAAATGTTACAACCTGAGTATTATATACAAACCGATTTCTTGGCCCAGGACACTGACTCGCCACTGCAGTCGTTACGTGCTATTAACTCATAAGTTCCGTGCATCAGCTAGATATTAGTAATAATAAAATTGAACGAACTAACACAAATAAACTTAACCGTGTATTCTTGTGATTATGTCATGAGATGTATTTTCGTACAAGGAGATAAAAACACTAGTAGCAGAACGCCAAGCCGGAACTTTTGCCACAGACAAAACAATGTTTTACTAATAATAATGTGGTTGTACCTCTATAAAGCATTTTATGCTTTGTAAGTAATATCTCGTAATATAATTTCGTTTGAAAGTGACAGTTTTCTTAAAAGCTTTATGACACTCGGGTATCTTTGAACCCAACCGACCATGAAACCTTTTGTTCGATATGATAAAGCCGTCCCATACATTCTACGCAATATCTACAATATTTCTGTGAATGAAATAACTACGGGTCTGTAGCACTTTTACTTAGCGACGTTGATTGTCTTTTGTTTTTGTTAAGGATCCGATGTCAAGATATCGAACTTTCGTTTTCCTCGAATTTCATGAGCTGAAAATTTTGTATGATAGTCACATTCTTTTGTTTGCTTTAGATTTGTATATATTATATCAGTTTTTTGCAAAAATTGCTGCATATTTGAACAAAATGCGTCATAATAATAATGTTGTCTTGATGCTTGGTAACATCAATCTTACCTCCGATGCAACGTTTTAACGACAACAACAACAACAACGACAACAACAATTTAACGTTAATTCTGAAACCAGGGCTAGAAACTCAGCCTATAAGCATTTCCTTAAACTGTACAGCATCATAGCTTCCAAAATGGCTCAAACGATTTTGATTTAGGTTTTTTTTCAAATGTGATTCGATCCAGAGTGTCGCAAGAAAATTGGTTTAACTCTTTGAAGATTATTCACTCAAATAATTGTTTTGAAAAGTATTGTTTTCTGTTGTTTTTTTTTCGCCACGACTTTATGTAGGTTACTCTGGGTAGTTACACGAAGCAAGTTTGAGTACCAGACCTTACATCAACTTTTAATTTAAAGCTAAGCATCACTGTTTATGTTGCCCGTATGTCTAAGGTTGTACGTCACGAACTTCGTTAACTTAACCAAATGTTTACGCTAACCGGTGTTTAGGCAAGTCGGTTAATTTAGTCCACCATATTAAAGGCACGCACGCGACTTATGAGCCGCCAAGAAAAACAAAAACTGTAAGGACCTTTTGTGATAAAGGTTACTACGCACCGAGTTTGTTGCTTGCAGTATTATATAACCTGTCACAAAAAGGTGTGAAAGGTGTTGAAAGGTGTGAAATACTTGAACAGCGCGTGCCTGTGGTATTTAGATTTCATCACACAAGGTCTCATAATCGTCTGTATGATAGATTATGAGTAATCACAATTCAAGTTTTAAATAAAACTTTTTTTTAATGTTATTGAGTGACGAGACGAGCAAATCTCTCGCCTGATGTTAAAGTCATGTTTGCCCATAACAAGTCTGCACCACCCAGAATTTTGAATTTCAAGAATGCAAAACCCTCAGACCTTTTTTTTTTTTTTTTTGTTTACCCAGTGGAAATCCTTTATGGATACCACGCCCGCCCCGGGGGAGGCAGGGTGGTTATGTGGGAGTCTCCGCCCTAGTGGCGGCATACCCACTAAAACCACTGGGGAATTCATCGTCCGCCTGGTAGGGCAAGGTGGTGTCGCGTTAGCATTGACCACCTTGCCCCGGCGACGGGCCCGATTAGGGCCCCCTGCACCCATGGCGGGGTGACCCTGTTCCCCAGGATCACCCCCCAGACAGTGTGGGGTCGTGCAGGCCGGGAGAGTCCCCCGACTCTACCGGCAACCCCACTGCCGAGGAGCAAGGAGACGGGCGAACCGCCCTCTCGCTCCCCAGCCCCGCTCGCTCGCACGTGGTGGGCAGTGTGGTTAGCACCACCCACCCCGCCTTAAGCCCACGTTCCTTTTACACCCGGCCGCAAACCTCACGCGGCGAGGTGCAAAAGGAACCCTCCTCTTTCCCTTGCACTCCCGACCACGATCCACACGTGGCGAGGAGCACAAGGAAAACCCTCCTGGTGGCACCGCTGTCACCGCCCGAGCGTGGAGCGCCGTTTCCTCCAGCGTCCTCCACACTCGTCACCGGTGGCAGCAATGCCACCGTCCAAGTGTGGAGCGCCGCATTCCCCGGCGTCCACCACACTCAGACCCTCCTCCTTTCCTTGCACTCCCGACCGCGACCCACACGCGGCGAGGAGCACAAGGAAAACCCCCCTAGTGGTCCGAGCCATCGCTCAGACCCCGGCTCATCCGCTGTGCCCTCTGCTAATCAGCCCTCTGCTGCCAGAGGGACACGCGGAAGGCCCCACCTCGGGTTCCTCTTCGTTTCACCGGGCTCAGTGCCCGGCTACTTATCCCCCCCGCCACGGAAAGGCGGGAACCCATTCGGGGGGGAAAACCCTCAGACCTGACTTGATCAGGTTCAACCCTAATTGTTTATTAGCTAATAAATGGCCTTGAATGACAAAACCCCATGCGTGTGTGAGAGCAAATTGATATAACCGTAATTGTCAATATTTGCAAACGCAACATTATATTTGACTGTAGTAGTGCTAAAGGCGGAAAGAAAGAGAAAACACTTTTTTTGATTTGCAACTTTTATCAGCGTAGTAAATTTTTATTTTACCCGGAAAACTTGCTATAAACAAAATCATTATCTGATGTGTGCATACGTAAATATGAAATATTGATGCCAAAGTGTGGTGGGTAGTAAAAATTGTATGTGTTTCAACATGAGATCGACGAATAAAATCGGTCACAGTGGGTTTACAGCTTCGTGTCAGAGAAGTAAACAAGGTTATTATGAAAGGGTATGATCGTCGCATGCAGTGGGTTTGTTATTAGTTTCCTGTTTAAATATCCTGGGGTATATTTCGTTTTATTTTACTACATAATAAGTGTTTTACTTTTGTTTTTCAACGGAAACCTTCAACTCAAATCATTCTTGATAATTCAATGCTTGATACAAAAAGATCAAATTCATTCAGCATTTAAAAGCTCGTTAAAATCTCGTTGGTGGATTCATCTCTATGCTTGGAGGTACTCTGCTAGTGTTTTATTTTCTTGTACAATGACATATTTCGTCCTTCTTTTAATCTCGTCAAAAATATTCTTCTTTGTTTTCCCGGTCTTCTCTCTCTCTCCATGATAGTTTTAATCGGCTTATAAAGTCGGATAAGGGAGCCAAACATTTTGCCCCGTATGTTTTCAATGTATTTTTGTTATAATTAAACACGGGAATACTGACGTAAAAATTAAGTCGTCTACTACGACTAGTTTCGGTCACATTCGGTGACCTTCATCAGGCGAGTTTACAAACGTGACGCGCTCGCGGTTGCGTCTCGTTTGGCACTCTCGTTTGTTTTCAATGTACCTATGCTTAAAATTTTAAGTCGGTTAAAAATAAATCTCTATTAGTATAATTATAATATGTGACTATAACCTAAATGAATATTTTTGTTACAGAACCAACGACGGAAATCATCGGTGGTCCGGACTTGTATATAGAGTGGGGCAGCACGATTAACCTGACGTGTGTGGTGCTGTATTCTCCGGAACCACCGGCCTACATTTTTTGGAATCATAATAATGCGGTAAGGAATATTTACTCTTGCTGGAAAATATATCGGTTAAAACCCATTATAAGTCACTGTACCCATTTGAGTACAGACCAAATTTTTTTTTGGGATTGTTTCTTAGGTTTGTGGTATAATTCAAGTGATTTTAATTAAGAGAGTAGACCTTAAATGTAGGGCATCCATCTACACTTGAAAAAAGCAAAGATTATGTTAACGTTTAATCTATATTATCACGACAAAAAAACTAACAAAATTACCTACTAAGTAACTTTTTCATATATTTCAATGAGGGCGCGGCGGTCTCTAATTAATGCCTTCTGGTATGAGCTTTAATTTGCGTAACCTAAGTCAAAATTGATTGTAATTAACCTTACTAGCCGTGGCTTCACTCACCGAAAGGTTGTCTGATCGCTAAAAATAATATGAGCGCTTTTGCAAATGTCTCTAACGGTAAATTTTCTTGCAATGTAATTCTTGTCGTGTGAATATAGTTTTGTACAATTAATCCACTTGCGGACACTATAGTATCCATTCGATCGGCTATGGCGTCTGCTTGGAGGCATTAAAATTTAAATCACAGGGCTTGGTTTAGAAATTTTAGGTTGTTCAAATCTTTAAGACTAACATACATCCGACCTTTCCAATTCATATTTTAAGTAAGACGTAGGTATGTAGATATAATAATATGTTAGAGCAAAAGGCGTTGATTTTTGTACTTACTGTAAAATATAATAGACACTTACTTAAATTACAGTCTGAGATGTGGCGTTACTTACCCCTACCCTTTCACGATAAAATATGAAAGGCAAACGGTATCTAAGTTTTTCTTTCATAAAACTAAAATGCTGCCGAAAATATCTCTAAATTCTCTCATAAAACCGCAGATTTTATCCATTTTTGCATTAGCCTTTGCTTTATTATATCCAGCCTTCAGTTCAGTGTATCTGGAGCCATCTTATCTGAACAAACGATCCATAAATGTAGCTCTACGTAGACTATAAATTGTTAAAGTCGATGATCCCAAAATAAGTCGGTATAGAATTTAATTTTAGCTGAAAATATTTTAAATTAGGGAGTTATTAGAATAACAGTTCAGTTTAAACTAAATAATATCTTGTGAGCTATGAAGCTTATTTTTAGAATTTCATATTATTATGCGATGTAAATTTTGAAAAGGGTAAATGAAATACGCACAATGTAATGTTTTCATATTATGTTAAGAGTTTGAGTAAATTCTATATCGTATAACAAGTATTATAATTTAGAAATTTATATTAGCATTAAATAAAAAGGCAACATCCGGTAAAAGAGAAAAAGAAACTTAAAACCGCAGAATGTAGCTAGTTCAAAATTCTAAAAGAAATATTCAAGGGGCTGTTTTAGTAATAAGTACCCATTTCAGTAATATACCTCTACACCTAGCTGTTTATCTTTGTTGAAAACATAATCAAAATTCTATCTTTCGCAGATTATAAGCTACGACTCTCCGCGAGGGGGCGTGTCAGTCGTGACAGAGAAGGGGGAGACAACCAAGTCGTTCCTTCTCATCCAGCAAGCGAGACCTTCGGACTCTGGGACCTACCAGTGTAACCCGAGTAACGCACAGGCCAAGAGCGTGACTGTGCATGTTTTGAACGGTAAGTTTGAATCTGACTCTGATTTTGAATCTATTTTGACTCAATGCAAAGGAAATTATCTTAACCTGGCTGCCGAGATTCTAGAAATTACCAGGTTCTGGTTAAAACAAACCAAATGTTATAGATCAAAACGTGTTGGGTATAGTGTGGTATAATGTAAGGGTTTTTGATCGATCTATGTTCTAAATATATTAAAAAAAATGATTTGATTTTTGTGCGCCTCGATCCAAAAGTGATTTGAGACACCCAAAAAACAGGCGATGAATAAAAATCTAAATGTCCACATAGTTAATTAAATAACCAACCTCTACTATACTCCTACAAAACAAAAGAAACATTTGAATACCTACTTAATTATTCAGTGCAAGACAAACTTAAATACCCATTTCGATATGCAATTGTTATCTTCCAAAATCTCTTCACAACATTTCGCTAAAATTCTTTGCCAAAATGATAAAACATAAATCATGCAAATTTAATCTTGTTAAATCTGACAGTAATATTCGTTAAGAACTTCCCCAATCTTTTTGACAAACGTCCTTTGAAATATAGGAAGGAAAATACGTTTTGAGTGGGGGAAAATAAAAATAATAAATGTGGAAATGTTGTCATTAAAACAATAATAGCAATGAATTAGATAAGAAAAACCTTTTCTCCAAACGGGTGTACTAATGTATTATATTACGGTGTAAACGAATTTTAATTACGTAGCTTTTTAACGGTACACGGCTCATGAAAATTCTTACAGGATCTTTTGTCCTTTATTTCCTTTTTCTCTTTATGAAATTGCAGCATTTCCGTAATGAAATGAGCGTCGTTTCCTTTTTATGAAATAATAACTGTAATAACTGTATTTATAAATAGCCAAAGACAATAATAACATTTTGAAATAACATAGATTTAATTTAGAATGTAAGCAATATTTTTCTAAAACATCGCGCGATATGATTTAACTTGTATTTGATTCAAGATACTTAATAAGAGTGATTAATATCATTCAATTGCAAGTCGCACTCAAAAATTATCGCACTTTAAAAATTCATAACAAAAAATACACTTACCTGAAATCTACCCGAAAATGTTTATATTATATTTATCAATATCAACAATACCAATAAAAAACCAATTTTCATGAAAAACAAATGAAAGAAAATGAAAAACGAACTTTTTAACCAAAACATCTCCCCCAAATATTCAAATCTCTGTAGGCACAAACTAGCTTCTCCAATCTTACATTTCGCAAAATGGTTTTTGTCGAGAGCAGTTTTAATTTTTGCCAAAGAAGCAAATTCTATATTCCCTTTGTCAGGTGAATACCCGGCGGCGATGCAGAGGGGGCAGGCCTTTGCCCCAACTTCGCCGACACACTGCCTGGTGCTCGCTGCCTGCCTCTTCATATCGCTGTCTTGACACATAGCAAGGACGTGGAAATTGTAAATACATCAATTTTATCTTATTAGCTTTGTGCTGGCAGTTGTGAAAAATTAGTATTTTTTTATGGAAGATCCTAAAGATTGCTTATGTGAGTTTAGAGTGATTTTTTATGGAGTAAGGTGATGAAACGCGCATGTCGCTAACTCTGTTCTGGTTAGTGAGATATTATCTCTGTCACTTTCGCTCTCATTAGAAATGCTATGACAGTGCGTGTGACGGATATAGTCTCGATCACCCAAGAACTGGGTTCCTGATGTGTGCAGAGATTCTGTCTTTTTAACACGCTTTTATTAGCTTCACCTGGATGTTTGTATGTATGTATGTTTGTAACCGACTCCTTTGAGCGCGTTTTTGACTCACTATATAAACGGTCAGATTTCTTTCAAACTTTGTAGATATATCGAAGACCGATGACAATACACTAAAAAAAGCGTGTTTTTTTAGTTTTTTTAACTATTAATTATTTTAGAGCTTAATCAGTCGTGATAAATAAATCAAATTATTTTTTTCATAATCACGCGTTTAATCTAAATACAATATTCAATTTCGTTATAAAATTTAAATCGGTTACTGAAAGTGATTTCAATAATAATATCGCATGAAAACCGCTAATTAAAATTAAATTTTGACGCGTTTATAAATTAATTAATCAGTGAACAAGTCATTTATCGATAATTTTTTATCTATTTTGACATCGTATCTATTAAAATCAATTACTTTCGAATTTAATTATTTCTACGTATTTTTTAGGTAGCTTATTATTTTAAATAATTTAGGCACACTATTGTTTACTGACTATCATCTACCTTAGACGGCATTCTAAACTGAAAATGAAGCATTCTGAAGATTTTTTCAAACTGCTAGCACAAAGTCAAAGAAATTCGCTATAATATAGTGTGGGTTGTGTTTATGTACAATATAAAGATAAATCCCTGTGTAGCTATTGCTTATTCCTTATAGTATTGTATATAGTGTAATATAAATCAGACTAATATAATATAATTAACATTTCGTGGATTGTTTAGAAGTCGCTGTTTATTTTTCTGTTAGGTAACTTTTTTTTGTACTTATCAGTATTTTTTTTTCTTTGTAAAGATTCTGTTTGGTTGTTGTTTATAAGAAAAATATGTAAATAAATATATAATTTTAGCTAAAAGTATTTTGGGTGATATAAACACAGGTTTTAATAACCCTGTAATTATAAAATACAAATTAAAGTTGACTTATTATTTTTCTATTCAATCAAATTGTATTTATTAAACGCCTTAGTTTTTTATCCAATTTCACTTAATTTAATTTAATACAAAACAAATCAAAGTGTAGGGTATCAAATATTTTGACTTTGCGTAAGTGATTTAGAAAATAATGAAAACTATATTTATTAAAGGAAAGAAAAATAAAGATAGTCGACACAGGAATGTATAAACAGCTGACAATACTACAATAAATCATGCAGTCTTTGATGATAACAGATAAATAATTAATCGAAAATATCATTATTTTTCTACCATTCCTTCTGACTTGCAGAGCATTCATTCATTTAAGACTGAATTTTCAGTCTCGCTCAATATTGGCGCGCGTTCGGTCGATCACTCTGTCGATTAGCGCGGTGGTCAAAGCAGAGCAACTAATAAAACCATTCAATAGCTGTTAAGATAAAGATAAAGAGCGGGCTCTTTTTCCGAAACTAGGCCGGTAATCGGCCCTTTTTGCTTGAACTATATATGCAGGTTTCCTCCCGATGTTTTCCTTCACCGAAAAGCCAGTGGTATGTAAATTCGTACATAAGTCCTAAAGAACTCATTGGTACGAGTCGGGGTTTGAACCCGCCACCTCAAGAATGCGAAGCGGCGGTTCTCCCACTGAGCTACCACGGCTCTTATTCATTTCATTCAATAGCTGTTATTAACCGACTTCAAAAAAGGAGGAGGTTATCAATTCGTCTGTATGTTTTTTTTTAATGTTTGTTACCTCATAACTTTTGACTGGGTGAAGCGATTTTGATGATTCTTTTTTTATTAGAAAGCTGACGCTTCCCATTTGGTCCCATTTCAATTTAGTCCAGTTCTGATAATGGTATCCATGAGAAAACCACATAAGTCTTAAATTTGCATTAAGTACGTGCGCGACGAATAGATGAATAACTCAATAGTCGGTCTTTTGAAGTCGGTTTTTGTTTTTTGTTTTGTAAAAATATTTTCTTGTTTTATTACTTATATTGAATGATCGGCTCCGACCATCAGTAGTAATCAGAGTAGCTCTATAAATAAGAACATCCAGCCAATCTTATACTGGGTTATAACTGGACAGATCGAAGTGAGCTATAGAAACACATCCTGAAAATCATGGTTAGGGCCTTATTGCGCGGCGTAGCAACAATATAATCATGTGTCATCCTACTCACTCGGATAGCGTGGGTAAGTAAGAACGAGCGGGACGACATGCGATGACCGTTGCCACCACGCGAACACAATAAGGCCCTTGGTATGCATAAATCATAGAGTGGTGCAGCAAAGAACGATAAGTTGCAAATAAAAAACAAATGGATTAAAAAAATTGTTCAAATATTTGGATTTACTTTTTTAAATTACATTTTCAAGTACCTATTTAAATTTTTTTACGCTTAGATATAATTGTTCGTTTCATTACTATTATTTATCTTTTATCACAAAGCAATATGTTTAGAAACAAGGATTGTACATAAAACGAGTAAAGTTATACGAAACAATCTTAACTAGCTTTACCACTATTGATAACATTGTAAATTGTAAGTAAAAGTTTAGAAAATTGGTGATTAATATTAAGAAATATTGTAAATACTAAATATAAATAAAGTGAATATAAATGGTTTTATGAAACATAAATTATATCATTTTCTATTTGTACAGTCACAAAACACTGTCACATTTGAAAATGATATCTACTCTATACTTTCGTAAAACCATTTTTATGGCACAAAAATTACAGAAAATGAATAAAATAAGGTTCATATAACAGGTTAGTTTAACGATTATATTTTAGGGAAATTAATTTTATAAAATAGTTAGAAAACAATTCTGATTTTAATATAATAGTAATGTATTGATAATGTACCTACATGTTTTTCCTGTGAGCATGACCTATCTATAGTAAATGGATTCCTATAATTCTTATATTTTTCGAACTGGTTTGCTCTTGTACAAAGACTAGAAGTTTTTTTATTTGGATTATCTACGTAGTTGTACCCCGTCCTAGTGTTTTAACTTTTGATATTCAAAAATATCGAAGTGCTATATTTACGACAGAAACTGTCGGTAAATTGTATAAAACTTTCTGTTTTATTTCTTCATTTATTTCAAATCCTGAATAGTAAAATATTTTGTTTCCTTCAATGTAAAAGCTGTTCAATCCAGTTCTACTATTTCAGTGTAATATAACGAAAAATCTATTTCATTGAATATTTTTCTTGAATTAGGGTATTGTATGGCAAATCTCATAATTATAACCAGTTATTATTATGTGAAAAGTTTATTATTGTATACAAGTAACAATAGTATAAAATTGTTGTATTGTATGTATTACGATACCAGATGGTGCGGTCTGCCGTACTTATAAATTACATGTGTAATAAATATTATAAAGAAACAATAAAGTTTTAAAAAAACATGTTGAGTTTAATTCCCATTTTTTAATGAAATTTTAAAATCCTGAAAATGTTATTTTGCCTAATAAATGTATAAGATTTCAAAGACTACTCTGTAATAAACACTAACCAAATGGTTATGTTTGATCTTTATTAGTGAAAGATAACATAAATAGGCAGAAACAGAATATTAAATTAAATTGTCTTCTACCTTTATTATATTATTACATTATTTATCTGATCTTATCTTTGTCAAAATACAAATACTCGTAATAAGTAGATAATGAAAATTGAAAAAAGATCCAAAACATGCCACAAAGTGGGTCAAGAATTTTTCAAAAAGCATCACATGTATTTACGTACTCAGATATATTTAAACTAAAAAGTCTTTGTTTTAAACCATTTCTCATTTAAGACCAATTGAAACCGCGTGCAAACGAGTGGCTATTATAGGATACCGGTATCTTAATTTTCACAACTTAAGTTCAGGACCAGTCATACCACACGTACTACACGTTACGAGTACAGTGGCGAGAAAGTAAATCGGCATACTCGGCCGAGAAAACTAATCATGGTTTTAGTGACTGTCTCGCCTCGTCTAAGCTGTTTATACAAACCGAGTACTCGGCCGAGGGCACTATCTCGCCACTGTACTCGTTACGCATAACCAACCCATAACAAAAAGTCGGACTGCACGACTGACGCGACCCCGACACACGCTTTGAGCGCTCCGTTGCAAAAATGTATGAAATTATACGCAACAGATCACATCAAGCATCCGTAACACATGGATCGCTTGGCGGGTGCTTCTACAGTATACATATAATTCCATACATTTTTGTAATGAAAGTACGTCGGAAGTACGTCAGGCGCACGCTCCAAGGGCTTGTTATAACTATTCTTCAAGATGCAGCATAAATAAAAGTGGCTTCTTTACTAGATGGGCACATTTTCAGTACTACGATCTGAATAACGCCGCTTCCGAAGTGCTGCGACGGCGGTAGAATACTGATGCCGATTATTGTCAAAGGTGACGCAGTGTGTTCCTTCCGACAATTTTTCATTCGATTTTGGCAGAGCTAGCCGAGGACTAGATATTAAAACCGACGTGCTGCGACTGAATGCGATTTTTGGAGTCAATTAAGGAGCGAGATTTACTTGGAAATATTATGGAGTTTTAGAAAATGTGGTTTGGGTAAGTCTAATAATACCTGTAGGTATTTTACATTGGAAAGTAACGTGTTTTTTTTACACGTTGTGCTAAAATTAAAACGGGAATAGTCACGTAAAAATTAGGTCGTTGACTACGAATAGCTTCGCGTTTCGCGTGACGCGCACGCGGTTGTGTCTTGCTTGTAACCTCCTGATGAAGATCACCGGATGTGATCAAAACTAGATAGATAGATAGATAAACTCTTTATTGTTCACACCATAAATTACAAACAGTAGGATTATAACACCTAAAAACTAGTGCGACAACTGGCGGCCTTATCGCTAAGAGCGATCTCTTCTAGGCAACCTTAGGATGGAGAGGATAGATAAAAAATATTAAAAACGGGGTGTGCAATATAGAAGAAAAACTGTGTCATATTTAAAAACCTACATAAAAAAATAATAATAATAAATACTTAGAAATACATTCAAATACTAAAACTACCTATACTTGCGAAAAATATACTAAAACATATGAAAATAATATATATAAATAAATAATAATACTAATAGGGAAGAATAAAATACATAACAAATAAATAAAAACCAAAACAAAACAACAATTTGTGAGAAATATTAAATAAATAATCACTGAGAAAACTAGTCATAGTAAACGAGTTAATTTTGACTATAACAAAACCTATAGGAATATCGATTTTTGATATATTTCGTAAGACAAAGCTAACAAAAGCCGTTTTGACGGACATCGAATATTTCAAGCTACTTTTATAGTCCGAGTACCTAAGAAAAGAGGGTGAAATCTTTTTCAGGTGGATGTAAGTATGACTCTACTCGTATCTCTATGTACCCATATAAGTTTCCAGGTCATCTCTTACCGGCTTATTTAATTGGCTTGATCAATTTTGGATTGTAAGGAGTTGGTCTTTGCATCCAAAGTGTACATTTGGATGTATTTTTTTTCTAATATAGAGGTATATTGTTTTCATAGCTAAGCTTATTTCCAGAGAACATTAAAATAAAAACCCAGATTATGAAAAAATATCCGCAAATATAGTGAAACATCTACGCCGGCTTTGAAGGAAATTCTTAAATAGTTTCTTCTTTCCACCAACTCGCTACCAAACACGTCCCTCGTTATCCAAACTCTTGTTCATAAAATAAAATTCAAAACACTTTTATGATCACACGAGAACAGACAAAGTAATTTTGAGAGAAACAAGTGAGAGTATTAGGGATTCATAATACTCGAGCGGCGAAACTTTTTGTTTACACACAAAAATAAATCAGGAAAAAATGTTTGTTGGAGCCGAGAGATGGGAGCGTTGGCGCCTTATGAATATCTAATCGCACTGAAGAAAAATGAAAGATGTCTCTCCTAATTCGTAAAGACTTATTTACATGCTACGGCAGCCGTGTTTGCTCGGAAAGGAAAACGCCGAACGGGCCTGTCCGTGTAATTAAATTCATCGCCGTCACTTGTTTTATAACTTTTCCGAAATAATTTGGTTTGAAGTGACGGTGACAAGCAATCACGACGCTGTTTTATAGCTTTGGGATATTCTATACAGAATAATAATGCTGATAAAATCATTTCCGACCTCTCAAAATGTTTCCACCTAGAAATTCGGTGTTATTGAACATTTATAAAGTTACACTATATCAAAATTTAGAATATATACATATGTTTTTTACCACAGTACATGGTGGATTATACTCAACACACCTAGCCTGGAATAAAAACCGGCTTTCAAATAAGACAGACCAAAACCTATCGGCCCTATCGCACAGTCACACACACCCAACACACACGACATTCGTGTGTAGATCACAGTGTTATGAAAAAAAAGAGAGCCGTGGTAGCTCAGTAGGAGAACCGCCGCTTCGCATTCTTGAGGTGGCGGGTTCAAACCCCGACTCGTACCAATGAGTTCTTTAGGACTTATGTACGAATTTACATACCACTGGCTTTTCGGTGAAGGAAAACATCGTGAGGAAACCTGCATATGTAGTTCACGCAAAAAGGGCCGATTACCGGCCTAGTTGCGGAAAAAGAGCCCGCTCTTTATCTTTATCTTTTAAGACAGACCAAAACCTATCAGCCCTATCGCACAGCCACACACACCCAACACACACGACATTCGTGTGTAGATCACAGTGTTATGAATTTGTTGATAGACTTTCGACTCCTAACTACACAATATAAACATACACAATTACACACAATACACTATTAACATTGGTTATTTGAACCCAATATTTCTTATTTTGGACAGTTGAGTGCAAATATTAATTAACAGTGACGTCAAAGAATCAAATTTCACTCATGTTGATTGTTTTCAGCCTCGACCACTGTTTCCATTTTATAATTTAGATACTTCTTCTTCTTAGTGTGTCTCGCCAATCAGTGAAGGTTGCACCTTTGCCAGTTATTCCACCTCCAAGCAGTAATGTGCAAACATTACTGTGTTCCGGTTAGAAGAGCATTGTTTCCAGTGAAATTACAGGGCAAATGGGAGATTAAACAACTTATGTCTCAGGGTGACGAGCGCAGTGCTGTGCCGCGCAGAGTCTTGAATTCTGCGATTTCAAAATTCTGGGTGGTGCAGACCTGTTATGGGCAAACGTGACGTTTAACATCAGGCGAGCGAATTGCTCGTCTCGTCACTCAATTACATAAATAAATATAAATAAATAATAAAAAGGTTGGCAGTTGACTCTGCATATCTGGACCTATCCTTGGCAAGGCGAAAGAGTCCGCCGTCACTTCTAATACTCGTCCATTCTCTTATGTTACGCAATCATGATTTTCCTCTACAACCGCCTTTTATTTTCCAGCAATATTTTCCATTTTGTAATTATGTCTGGTATTTTCTTTGTAATTTTGTATATAGTGTAGCGTTAAATTTATTCAAATTTATGTTTTGCAGCGTCACTGTTTTTCCGCGAGCATTAGACTGATTTCGCCAGCCCTCAAGGAAAAGGGTGCCTAAAAATATATTTACGAGTACAAATACAGAAAGCTTGTATTCCCATGTTTGCTTTTTTGTTTTCTTTTCTCCTTTATGTCTTCTCGTATAATATCTAAGATCTCGTATTATCCATCCATCTGAATGTAACTTTATCTTGATAATAAGGCAATAAATTCAATAAGTAGGTTAAGAAAGATTTATCCGTTTTGCATTTATTTTTTCTAGGCATTTTTGTCTCCAATCAAAGCACATTTCTTTAAAAGTGCTTAGATACAAGCTCGACTAAGATACGTGTATATTTTTCTGTTTAGAAAATATTTATTTCACTACTGTTTTCACCTACAAGTTATTTTGATTTGTTGTACCGAATTAAAATAAATTTTAGAGGTTACCGTGAATAATGGTTATAACAGTTGGTAAAAAATTGAATCGCCATGTTTCGGTAAACTTTGTTCTAAGGTTCGCTGTTCACGCATTCGCCAACGCCATTACTAAAGAAAGCGTGTTCCAAACATGCCTTCTAATAGTTAGCCATTATCGATTCTAATATTTGAGGCACGCACGTATACGTGGGGCTCGGAATTATGGTGCGAGGCACGGTATAAAGCAGTGCGAAGTGCGTCTATCAAAGTTGGGGTCGAGTTGATTACGCCGTGGAGAGGTCATTTGATCGATAGGCCAACTCTGCAGTTGTGTTCATGGAATTCACTCAATCTTTATGTGCCTGCTATTAGGAATATAGTGACTAGACTAGATGATGTGCGATAGAGTCTTACTATATTCATTATATTCCTCGTAGTTAGTATTAGCGGAAACCGACACAGGACAGATTTTCAGCTCACTGCGCGCTGGTTAAAGCGGCAGAAGGCTGTGGATAAGATTGATACAGGTCCGAAAAAGATGGCGAGCTCAAGAAAAGACCAGCACTCAGCAGATACTCGGCAGTGAACGGAATAGTTATTATTAATGTCGGTAAACGTAAAAACAAAATCATACTGGTATCCAAAGAACGATCTCTCTGTCTATTCATTACTATATGATGTAATTTCAACACGTCAAAATGGAGAACCTAAAACTATTAACATTTTATTAAAAAACAATGAACAATAATGTAATGGAGAGAAACGCCCCTGTAGTCTAAACACTAAAATTAGCTAAAATCCTTAAAACCTGACCACAATTTGCAAAACAGAATTATTTTGTTTAACTAAATACAAAAAGGTAACCAGCTTAACAAACACAATACGAGTTTCGTCAATCAAATAAAGAGGTCGAGTTGATTACGCGATAGAGGTCACTTGATCAATAGACTGGCGCTGCAGTGTTATTTCGGGAGGCTGGTTGAGGCACGACTTGTAGCCTATTGGGAAAGGCAAAAGAGAGCTAACCTGAATAAATGGGAGAGGTATTTATAAACGTTTCCTCTTTTTACCTTTATCTAGACTTTTCTCGACTTTTTCTTCTTTTTGAGGCGAGAAAATAGGTCACCTATATAATGTTAAACGTCACGTTAACAGGTATAACATAACGTAACATAACATAACAGGTCTGCGCCACCCAGAATTTTGAACTCTTAGCAATTCAAGACCCTGTGCGGCACAGGACTGCCCTCGTCACCCTGAGATAGAAAATATTTATGTACCTATACGAAAAAAAAAAATTAAGTTTCATTAAACTGATGAGGTCGTTTATAACCTAAATAAGTAATTGTTTTCTGTTGATGAAATCTTAAAGATAACCAACGATGGCAAACTTGAAGAGGCTCGGAATCCGGTTAAAGGTTACCATAACAAAAGCAGTACTTAAGCTAAGGTTTTGAGTTGCCTTAGCTACATTAATACATAATGGTTATATGAATGATAAGAATTTCTTTATTCCAACTTCACAAAAAAATCCACTCTGATGAGTACTAATAATTAAAAGTTTCGAGCTGAATTCAAATGGGCTAAATGGCAATGTGTTTTTTCAGATTCAAATTCAAATTCTTTATTCGTGTAAAAACTTACTGGCTAAAAACAAGAAAAAACGATGCTACCTGCAGTAGTTAAATAACTGTGTCGCACGGGTAGCAACGCCCACCTCCGATGTAAGAATTTACAAAAATTATACATTTTATTTAAATAAACAAATTTTTAAATTTAGAAGCAAGAAAGAAAAATAAACACGAAACGAAAACGAAAGAAAGCTTAAAGACTCTATGACAAGTTGTGTTTGTGTGGTGTGTATAATTATATAAGTGTGCATGTAGGTATGTGTGTGTGTGTGAGTGTGCGAGTTTGTGTATGTGTGCGTGTGGTGACTTAGGTAGAAACTGTGATGAAATCCTCAGTATCTTTTTAGGCGGCTCAGACGCCTTTTTTCATCTCTACCTAATGTAATCATTTGTATAGTTGTGACTCGAAATATTGCACCCTACTAGGTAAAATGCCCAAGTACCTTACATCTTTTTCTATGGTCTTGGTGTATGAACATCAGAAGTCTTAAGACGACCAAATTGTGTTTTCCAAGCCTTCCTTAATCAAATCATGCAGGCTGTCGTCATTCAGTCAGCCGTCAATATTCAGCTCCGAATCGGATCAACAATCAATAAACTCATTTATTTATGAGTCCAAACATTGACGCTACTCGAGTAAGCGTCGAGATGAGAAAATCCCACGAAGAGCAAAAGATGCCGAATAGACGGGACCCTACATAAATTTGGCACAGTAGATCAGTTTTCCCCCAGATCCTGGTAGACAGTCTGCTTAGAATGTCCTGAATACACCGTTCAAGGGCGTCTTAACTCATTCCTAGAATCGGGCCTCCGAATATTCAAGAACTCGGTACCAGATAGTTTATGTTTCTTGATTTAGGTATTCTTTTTTCTAGGAGGATTTTCTGGCGAAAATAAAATGGTGTGTTTTGCGCAGTTCTTTGCCAGCTGCGTGAGAAATTCGGACAATATTTTAAATGGAAAATTGATTGTTCATTAGGAAACTGGCGAGTTAATTTGATTCTACTCCCAATCATAATAACTAAAGAAGAATGATCTATCTAAGTAAACACTCATATAATTTTTTTAAATAATAAAGTCAAATCTGCAGAGTGTACATTGGACTAGTAATAAGTTTAACTAAATTCTCTCAAAACTGGTCACGCTAGTAAAATGGCAGATACAGTTGAGCAATATTTATGAAAGTAATAACCGGTGGGCATTCCAAGCATTAAGTTTCCCATAAAAGTAATCGTTAAACTGTTCTAGAAAAGCCTAGAAACGCTTGTCGGTGGAAAAGGTAAAGTAGGTACGAAACCTTTCGTGTAGCAAAATCGTTTCTTGGGTATCGTTTAAACGTGTATGGGTTCTCATCTCGAGACGCGATAATTAGGTTGTAAAGATGCCTACGTATTCTTTCTCAAATTAGCCGACGGGGAATCGTTGCCGAGTTTCTCGTATAAAGTACGGCTATGAGGGCCCATTCAACGGAGGAGATAGGCTTGTTGTCGAAATTCTGATTACATTATTTTACGTGAAAAATTGCGAGTATCAGTGTTTATGAGCCGATTGTGTCTTTGTTGTGTGTAATTTGGTGTTAGTACGACTTTACGTGCATTAGTTGGTTGAAAGTATATCTTTCAGGAATATAAACATTGTTAGGAAATGTATATTTAAATTTGCTTATTGTTTGTAAGAAGTAAAGTGAAGTTAAAGTTACTAATTTGTACAAACTATTGTAAGTTTAGATTCAGGTAGAGAAACAAATAAATACCTCTTCACAGACTACTACCTGAGCCCGCAGTATTACCCGCTATCATATAAGTGTCAACCTTTTTTTTTTTCAAATTAGAAAGTAAACTATATGTTTTTCCAGATTGTAAGCTACTTCCATACCAAATTTCATTCAAATGCGTTTAGCCGTTTAAGCGTAAAGAAGTAACAAACATGCACAATCACATCATTTCACTCACTAACAAACTTTTGGGTTTAGCTTTTTTTCCCAATCCGATAAACTATAAAGCCAAAGACATCCAAAAGAATAACTTTGCTTAAAACAAGACTTTTAAAATAGGCAAAGATTTAACGTTAAAGTCAAGGTTACCTTAATATTTTAGTAAACGTTCGCGAACAAAACAAACGGTGTTCCAACAATCTGCGTAAAAACAAAACCTCTAAAGCTATTACGTTCCGACGCCGAACAGTTTAAGTAAACGTCGATGAGCGCCTGATATAATGACCGACGCAGTATACTTTACCAACCTACAGGCAGAGTATACCTGCTTGACAGTGTAATAACTCTTTATAGAATGACAAGGTTTAGAGCTCTAACCTTTTAAGGTTTGTGTTTAATTGTTACATTGCTGCGTCGCGTAGAGTCACCGACGCGGCGACGTGACGAAAAAAAAACATTTATTGCCTTTTTTACCTCAAATTGACAAGTTACATGATAATCAATAAGTAACTAATGATAACCAAAATGAAGTTGCACCGGGCCCCAAACTAGGCAGAGCATATCTTGGGCACCCTGAAAACCGGTGAGTATGAATCAATAGAAAAAAAAAATTAGAAATTGTTTGATTTGACGAAGTGTTTTGTGTTTTTATGTTACAAATAAAAAATATATTACATTATGCGAATGTCAATGTGCTTATTAGGTACGAGTATGTTTTATTTTAACAAACAAAATCAAAACTGGAGCTGGTACATATTTTAAAGAAACAATGTTTTCTCAAACGCACTCAAGTTTCAACCTAAAACGGCAGCTCGATGCTACCAGAAAACGGTGAAATCAACCTACTGTTTAACACCTACACTGCGCCATAGACTATCAAACAGTTACTACGTCCCAGCCTATTTCCTTACACCCGAGAGCGGCGTTTCACCAAATTGGCCCCGTGACTTGCTGTACTAGGCGGCCTATTAGTTCGTAGGCACACTCGGTACAAAAAATATAGCTTTTTTATACAAGCGGAGTATAATTTGGTGGGAGTTGGAACGAACTCTTTTTTGGTTAGGGTAAAATTTGCGATGGAATTGGAGACAAGCATTTTTTTAGATACTTTGTTGGGGAAAAAAACGATCGCTAGGCAGTCGAAATCCACAAGCAAGCAATCATTTTACGGAGATTTACAAATTTATAGAAATTTCAATTGTTTTGTGAAACCAAAAAAAAAATGTTTTGAAAAATCATGTAGGGTTGCTTGTACTTTATTTTACTTTTTAAAGCTAAATGAAAACTATTTTTTTAAAACCTTTTGCTCTTTACTGATTTCACCTCAAAAGCGTGTCTACAAAAAGCACCTCGACGCACGCTCAGTGTACCAAAAAATAAAAACTGCCGATCCGAGGTCGCAATAATAACATGAACCGATAACAGCCGCGCCGGGCTTCAAATATTCCCTGAACCCTGGTTATGTTTTCCACTTATAGTTTTACGTGTTTTTGTTAACCCCACTTATTACGCCACCTGTTTTTAAAAGCTAAGAAAAAACACGCGATAAGTGTTTTTGTAAGCGAGTTAGGTAACTAAGTGTCCACTACAAAGTGTGACAAAGAGTGAAAAATATATATTTTTTTGTTAAGTCACATGAAGTTACGTGACAATGTGAACTCAAGCGGGCGCACATGAGCTAGCCTTAGCTATAATATTTAAGTCTAAGTTTTGCTATATGTATGTAAATTTAGAGACCGTGCAGCTCTTATTTTTAAATTCGTTATATTATTAACGTTTTTATTTAGGTACCTACCTACTATGAACATTCTTGGACAAAAATGTAAGTAGGTAGTAGTATAAAAATATTAAAAGAATAAGCAAATTAATATCCACCGATGTTTTGTCGATAATAAAATTTCACGATAGTTCAACAGTGAATTTATCGATTGTTGATGTTCCATATTTGCAATACACGGCAGATAAGTTATGAATAGAACGTTTTTAGAATTGCTAAAAAACCGTCATGGTGAGAATCCAATGTCTATGTCTGTATGTCCCAACCAATTTTGTTTTTTGCTGTCACTAAGTTTAGCTTTGAAAGCTAAACTTTTGTGCCCTAAACCATCCTATACCCACAACAGGGTGTTTATAACATCGCCAGCCTCCACAAACCCTCGGACTTTTCCTATATTTTATATTTTTACGCGTTTCCGTCGAAAGTTTTTTAGTCTTCGGCTGCGTTCCGGGTACAGGTGCGGTCGAGCCTCGTTGAATATTTAACTAGGCGTCTATAATAAATGAAGTTAGTGGAGTCGCTTGACTAACAATCGGGTTGCGTTTGAAGCCATTTTTGGGGTAAACCTCGATTTGCATAAGTAAATTGTTAGTGTTTGGATCGGCAAATAAAGGCGTGCTTAGGTAGCAATTAATGGTAGATCGAAATCTTATACGTTTAGTTTGGGTTAACGGATTAGGGGAAAGCATTAATAACAATATCATGTCATCTTTTATCCTGTTTGTGCTGTATCTTGTTTGTGTCTTTAGTGTTTTATTTTCTGATTTTTCTGTTGAGAACTATTTATTATACATTGTCATAATATCTGACACGTTTGAAGAACATATCTCTCTTTTACTCAAAGTTCTTCAAAAGCTCTCTTATGCTGGACTTACAATTAACTTCGAAAAGAGCCAGTTCTTTCGTAAAGAACTGAAATATCTTGGATATGTAGTTGATGAACAAGGTCTGCGTGCTGATCCTAGTAAGATTGAGGCTATTTTGGCTTACCGCAGCTATCTATTTTGGCCTTTTTTGTAGTGTAGCTAGATTAGGTTTTTAACCCACTCGGGTACTATAGAGTTTATTCAACAAGAATATCTTTATTGCAGAGATCGTTTTTAGTAGAGATGTATAAAAAAAAACAAAGTTAATTCGACACGAAAGCAGATACATACAAAATAATTAGATAAAACAAACACAATAAAAAAAAAAAAGATAGAGCACAAATACTGATAATTTAGCAAATCCGATCTCACCTTAGCATATTGACACGACAAACGCTGGTCGTGTACACTGTACATACTGTGTACAACCGCCATTAATGCAATAGGCACCCCCAATTTCATCAATGGCGTCCTCACATGTGTTGAGTCGACTACACCAACGCTATACCAACACTTGGGTAGATTGTGGATGCATCAGCGACCGCTAGCTTTAGTAAGTATAGGTAGACACCTAATATGGCATACATTCGGATTATCGTCATGATTATCCCCAGTCACGACATGCCATTAAACTTATACGACAGAGCTATATAGGGTTATAAGGAAAGGGTATGCTAAGCCGAAACTCGCCAATAGTGCTTAATGAGCACTTTTTTATGAACAACTTTTATGCTTTTTGCTTTATGAACAACTTTTATTTTTTAGGACCAAAACCGGAATTAGAGAAAAAATAAGCTGTTCCAAAAAAAAATCAATGAAACTCGACAAAATGTATGGGACAGCTGATTTTTATTCACGAATTCAGGGTTGGTCTCAAAGTAAAAGTTGTTTTTCTTAAAACCCTGTATCACCTTCTTTGGCTTTATTTATTCATTATCATTGTTATAACAGATTATACTGGTTTGTAAGATCATTTTTAATATATTAAATTGATTAGACATGAAAACAATCAATATGCTCTTCAACTAATTTAATACTTTCAAGTAGAAGCGAAACCCTGTTACAACTTTTCAAAGAACATTGAATGAGGTTTCATTAGTTACCCAGGTTTACCTGAATTAGTTTTGGCTTCCGTGAAATCTACTCAAAATATGTTTAACACCAGCTTTGAGACTTTGAGATAGATAGATAAACTTTTTATTGTTCACACCAAAAATTACAAACAAAAATAATCATAACAGTTAAAACTAGTGCAACGAATGCCTCAAAGAAAAACTCATAAGTTTTCTATGCGACTCGAGGCAGGTTTTGATTTTTTAACGTTTTTCTTCGCTTTTCTACTTCGTTTTCGTTTTTTTTATGCTCACTCAATCATCATCAAATCACCAAATCACTCACCTGATGTTAAACGTCACGTTTGCTTATAATAAGTCTGCATCGCCCAGAATTCAAGATTCAATTCAACGCTTAGAAGACTCTGCACAGGACAGAACTGTGCTCGTCACCCTGAGATATAAAATGTTTCCATAATTTCGAATTAATATTTCATTTGCGAGTACAACATCCTCTTTGGTACAAGCTGATACTTGGGACTACCTGCCCGGTACTACTCGGTTTTTGGTCTTTTAGGTTTAGAGCTAGCATCAGTGCTGTAGCTTTACATATCCTGTAGCACTGAGAGATAATGTAACTTTCAATAATTGAAAGTTACATTATCTCTGAAGAAAGATTTTTATAAATTTGACAAGACGTTTCAAGATTACACTCTACAAACATAGAAACTATTATGCTGTATAAAATGAGTAAAAAACGAAGAAAATGTAATAAGTATAATGTACATTTACTTACGTATACTTAAATAGGTACAATCCTAACTTTACCGTAATCAGGTAGCGCAATTACTTCCACAGCAATTGGCAACAAAATTCGAGAAACGGCAACTTCCGACAACTTCTGACAATTATAAAACTTCTCTTAATTAGCATTTATACAATACTGGTAACCCCGAAATAATTGCTGTTTAAACGTCTCGCTGACAGTTACATTTCGTGGCCTTTTAATTGTGTTACCCCATTTTTGTCCCACAGCGGTTAGGGGTCAAAGTTTGTCTAGGACGATTTTCATTTTGTTCTAATTTGTACAAAAGTCGAGTTTAATAAACCATTTTGGGGCTCGCAGGTCTTGAATTGGAAAAAGCCAGGTTCGCAAACTTGTTATTTATGTATCTACTTCATTTGAATTGACCACCTCATGAAATTAAACCGTAGTGCTCTATCAGTTAAATCAATAATCCAGTCAATCCAGTCTCTGTTTTGAATAAGTGATCAGATAATATGGGATATAAGTAGGTTTTGCTGTTTTATTCTTTAATCTAGGCTAGACACGTGTTTAAATTTTTATTAAACTTTATTGCTAGCGGCTAGCTTAGGTACACATACAAACACAATAAAACATACAAAAAAATCACTCACAAAAAAAAACATCGTACGCGTAAATAAACTATAACATTTCACGCGTTTGTTAACAAGTAGCCAAACCTTGCCTACCTAGTACCTACCTTTTGATTAATTATACTCCACAGTGCACTACAAGCAAATCTACTCCACTTCCCCCTGGATGGTTAGTTTTGATCCGACACGTAAGATCCACCGCTTTGATTAAAGAGTGATTAACTAAATTGCACGCAGCCCTCCGATCAACCCGCACGTTTCACTCGCCTAGGATTTACAACTCGATAACGGAAGGAATAACAAACGTAACTTGGACTTCCTCAAACCTCGGCTTCCTGGACGTGAAGCGATCAGGTTTTTATCGTGCTTATCTATATGAACACAGACACATGTCAGGACATATGTCAGGATCGTAGCAAGTGGAGGGATGTAGTCTCTGCCTACCCCAATGGGAAAGAGGCGTGATAATATGTATGTATGTATCTATATGAACAACGAAACGTGATAAAATTTTCTTAGTGTTTTGAGTGAAATTTTGAGCCTTACTATTATACTTTTAAAGCTTGCTTAAATATATTAATTTTAATCATTGCTCAATGTTCTCGTCTGCGAAAAGGAGTCAGAGCATTTTAAGCAGTAACTAACTTTAAGCACGTTTATAAGAAAGACTCTATTTATAGGTGCGGTTGAAAATAAAACATGCAGACTTAGACGGTAAATTTTCACTCTGGCCTTGAAAAGCCTATTATTATATCTCTCGGGAAACAAGGAAGCCGACAATTTATTCCATTTCCTGGCAACACGGATCAGAAACGTAGATTATGTGTAATTGCGTGCATATGTCATTTTTCTCAACAGCTACCAGACCATCTCCCTTCTAATACGTTGTACTGAATTACTTCAGTTGAGTCGTTTTTTACTCCGTTAACGCTTTTGTTTTAGTATCAATTTCTTTTGGCATTGAACTTTGTACTTACAAATATAATTATTAATCCGTTCACCAGCAAAATAAGAGGACACTGGACTAATTCTGGCACAGACCTATGAACCCTATCGCCAACAGTTATTGTTTCTAAGCCAACAACCTTCTGTACATTTCAACAAAGCAAACTTTAGATTGGTTTTGCCTTCTAAGTATTGTTGTGATTCCGAGATAACGTTGGATATAAGAGGTCCTTGGCAGTGTAAGCTTCTTGTTAATTAAATGGAATCCGCGAATAAATGAAGTAGTTTAGAAACTGTGTTTTATTCCGAAGTCGGTGAACTCATTTGCATAAATTAAAAGATTTTTTAGAAGAAAAGTACGTCGTCATACTTAGTTGTTCTGTACGTAGTTACGCTGCAAACGCAGATGAGCTTCACTGTTCATTACAAAAGAGCTTATCGGTCTAAGTAACTGAGACTTTTTTTAAAATAAAACTTGATGGTATTTTTTTGTTTGATAAAATATCTGTGGGGTAGATAAACTAGTTAGTACCTAATAGTTGATTTCAATGAGTAAAAGTATGTAATACGTTACACCGCAAATTGCACGAGCTGCTACCTAATCAAATTGTTTATTTGAAGATGTCACCATTGCACTCAATACCATTATTTTATTATTTTATAACGCACAAGTACTTATATTTCTAATCCAATTAAACCATGCGTCATTTCCAAACCTTTTTACAAACATATTTCAATTTAAATACATATTTTATCATTCAGAGCATCAAAACTGGCATTTCTTTAGAATTTACCTATATCTTTGTCTTGCTATGGAACCCAAGCAAAAATATTGTACGTGCCTACCAAACAGATACAGTAATAAATATCTGAATAATAAAAGAATGACTGCAAGCATCCCATCTTACCAGAACATGAAAAAATCCAGAAAAGAAAAGATTACGGTTTTACGACACCATGACGAAGGGGTTCATAAAAAAGGAGTAGGACCCATCTATTTTCCAACCCTTAGAATTTTTGTACACGAATTTATTTGCAAATTGTTCTACAATGTTTGGTCGCTAGTTTTATTATAAGGGTAGATACGAAGGGCGGAGATAAATATTTCATTTTCCTCGCAGTGTAGGATGTAATTTGATACTGGATGTAGTATGTGGATATTTTGGATTTGTTTATGAGCAGAATGCAGCGCGGAGGGTGAAAAATAGAGAAAATGTTTTAATAAAATATTTTACGACTTGGTGCTTGGAGGAAAAGGCGGCTTGAGGGAAAAATAAAGATGTTTTACTCAAAAATTTTGAGACTGATAAAAAATTAAAATGTTTAAGTTCAAATTCCTTTTTTTGACCTGCTGGTGACGAGAAAAGAAAATTACTTTAGTCGACATTTCTCACACAAATAGGTAGCAAATGTGCGTTAATTGCTACATAAATAAATAATGTTTTAATTTCGAACAATCGGCAATAGGTACACCTAAACCTACACCTACATAGGATACTTCAACTTTTACTTTTATATCCATATCTCTATTCTCCCTACAGTTGCAAGTCAACTCATAAATTAGATTATCAACTTCCAAACAAAAGTCGAACATTTGTCGAATATTAAACTAAATAACAGGGGTTACAATGGTTACTGACAGCCATTTCGTGCCCCCAAATATTTCTTCGAAATCGGCACCCTGATTTATAATCAACGATACGACATGCGACAACCATGGGTGACTGGTATCGGGAACAATCACACTTACTCCCTAAATGGAATTTGAAGATTCAACCTGTGTCGTGTTCAGTCTATTTTGATCGCACGTCACTTTATGCAAGGAAAATGCCGCATGTGTGAAAGAAACTAATCCATACAAAAATCTATTCATATCCATAGCATTGATGCACTAGTATAAACCACACATGCACTACACACACACACTCACACAAACACTACACTTCAGTACATACATTGAAATATCTGAAAAATGTACAATCTATCTCTCTCTCTTCATTTTAAGATTAGCCGGTTGACATCGTTTAAGCTAAAAGGCCGCCAATTAAAAACTACTTTTTATTTTGCTTGAACTAGTTTTAATTTAATTTGTAATTTAATTTCTGGTGTAAACAATTACATCATTTATGTATCCCGAATATATTATCTCTGGAGTGAATGTATCTAACTAATAGAACCTATACTCTTAAACAATATGTCCGGTTTCCGATGTCCGATACTTTAAGGGGTTAAAATGCAATTAATTTTATCGACGAATCACGGATTTTTTTTTATTCTTCTCCATCAATAAAAAAATGGCAGCACTTTAAAAAAAATTGTTAGCGAAGCATAGGTGCTTGTATTAATTTAACAATATCTACCCAAGTAGAAGACTTACAAACACAAAAGTGGTTTCAAATGTTAGTTAGTAGTGTAGACAATAAATCTAGATTTAAATTTAAATTTTTTAATGTTTCAGTATTACTAAAAATAATTTTTGAAAAAAATAAATTGGACAACAAATTGATGTTTTTTTCAGATTATTAGTTTAAAAAAAAAAAACCAATGTGTTAACCAATTTTATTTATTTATTTTTTTAATAATGCAGGATATTTGCTATAAATGTACATTTAAATCTTAACTGTGAGTTAGATGGTTTAGGAGCTATGACAGTGTAAACATACGTACTTGAGAAGCGCGCATACCCCAGCAAATGAAATAAAACAAAAAAAATAAAATAAGAAATAATGAGAAAAATAAAAAAAAACCGTTATTTGTCGATAAAATTAATTGCATTTTAACCCCTTAAAGTATCGGACATCGGAAACCGGACATATTGTATATATACCTACCTATAGAGTGGTATTTATTTTCCTACGTCGTGGCGTTTGTCGTATCGTCAATTCGAAACAAAACAAAAATGAACTAGCCCCTTGTGACAGCGCATCTTTGCAATAACAATCCTTTGGGGACACTTTCTTCCTCGGTCGATCGTAATTTTGTGATAACACATCTAGGAGTGTAAAGACAATTTTGTCATTTGTAATTTTGCAACAACGTGTTTTTTTTTTGGTTTTACAACAGGCAATAAATAAAGATAGAATAGATAATTTTTATGTACCTAATTTGTAAAAACGCCTTTCGAGTTTATACAATTAAAGAAAACTGCTATGTCGGTTTTCAGTTACTATTAGAAAAGTAATAAGTAACGTCTGAAGATGAAAGAATACGACCAATATAATAGATTGTGTATTGAAATAGATAAATGCACTATTAGTGCAAACGCTACATTACGCCTAATAAAAATCCTCATATTATTTAAAACAGCTTTTAGTTCATAAACCCCAGACTCGCTATCATGAAGCCTAGTTACTATCAGAAAAACTACTCAATAAAACTCATATAAAAATATCATATGTACCAAGATCGTCCATCTAATCACAAGTGGCAACACTGAGCGTAGTAGCTACTTAGGTGTTCCAAGTATGGGCAAATTATTACATTCAGCAATTAAATATACCATGAAAGATACACATTACACAGTATGATGAAATAATTCAAAACGAATTCTCATGTCGACATATCACACTGTTATAAGACGCGGCTGTTCCTTATGTCAACGTTGGTGAAACCCTAACGCTTTGGGAGGAGAACGCGGTGCAAACAAGTGGGTATAGGGTGACTCAAACTGTACGTACCTACATTTAACACTTGACTTGTACAGCATTTTTATATCTTACATTATTTCCTTTGTTATAGTTTAAAATATACAAAACATGTATTCTCCAATACCTTTGGGAAAAAAATATTTTAATTTTTTTTTGCAAACCATACAAGGACTGTTTGTATAATAATATAATTATATCACAAATACTATGTTGAAAACCCTTTTTTAACGCTATTTTTTTACGCCATAGGTGGCAAAGAAGCAGTCGAGCCGCGTAATAAAAAAAAAACATACAGTCGAATTGATAACCTCCTCTTTTTTTGAAGTCGGTTAATAAACCTTTTCATCATAAGCGGTTACCGTCGCCCAGATACCTGAGACCTACCGTTGCCTATTTGGAGTCAAACTGGATTCAGAGCATTTATTTAATAATATGTTACGGTAGACATTGTGAATGCAAAAGCCAATTCGTTGAGTAGGTACGTAAAGGCAGTTACTATTTCAAAAAGCAACTGAAAACTGTTTCTGCAAAAGCTTATTCGGCACTAAAAATGATCACAACCTGTATACAAACCGCATCACTCGTAACCGGATACAAACCTCGGGCGTCGCATGACCTCGGACTTCCGACTATCGCCAAAACTGGCTTGCATCCTGCCATTTAACCGAGACCTCACTCGCAAGTACCTGAGCCTTCTACCACAGATCGAGATACACTGGTCTGTTATAATCAAAACTGACGTGCTATTTCTTCGCCAAAAAAGCAAGAACTCTCGTGATTTGGGTATTGGAATCCAGGGGAGTTCAAGCAGTTCTGGCCAATCGCGTAACCGACAACCGATCCATCAGCAAAGGCAAATAAATAGACAGTTTAATTTCGGAGCAATCACTAAGGCTTGTGGAAAAAACCTTTACTTTTGCTATAAGGGACAAATAGAATGGGACAGCATGCAGTTACTATTGTGTTTCATTTGAACATTTTGTATTGTAGATGCCCCAATGGTTTTGTATTGTTGCTACTTAGCCAAGAGGCTTTTGTTTTCTATGTAATCACTAGCGGCCTGTCCCGGCTTCGCACGGGTAGACACTATAAATATATTAAGATAAGGATTTCTTCAATTGATACTTTAACAACTACTTTATTTATCTGACAAAAAAATCTGATAAAATCTTTTTTAATGTAACACTAAAGTAACTGTCAAAAATTGACAAATGGCAGTTTTTATTATTTATACGTCAAATGCGGCTGACATACCGTAAGCTGTTGATATTCAAGAATTTTTAAACTCAATCAATTAATAAACCATGTTCAAAAACTATAAATTGAGATGTGAGCTATCCTATGTCCTAAGTTAGATCGAACTGCACACGGTGTGCTTTGATTGAAATCGGTTAAGTAGTTTAGGAGTCTATAGCGGACAAACAACGTGACACGTAATTTATATATATTAAGAAGATAAGATAATATAAGTAGTTGTAGCGTTTAATTAAAGACAACAATACTTTTTGTGTAAAAATTGTCGGAAGAATGTTTTTTACAACCAATGCAATTTCGTAAGTTCTATTTTTAAAATAGGTCACAGTAGACAAATTTTCCAACACGAATTTGTCGTTAACAACAGCTTACCAACGAGTTTTGATTATAAAAAGTAACTATAACAAACAATAAAGAAAAAAGATGAACTTTATTCAGACCTTTATTTCACATACAATATTCACCCCCATCTTAAAACAAAATAACTTTAAATTTAAACAAGACGCCACCAATCTTTAATTACGCCAGCTGTCTCCTTGTAAAACATCCGAAGTGCCATAATTTTCAAGTCTAATGCCTTTAGTTTGTCTTAATCTCGACCTTCACAAGCTTATTAAATTGGTGGTCCAGAACTTTTTACAATATTATTTACTTTGTACTTTCCAAGTATTGGGAATCGGGTCACGCACGAGGAAGGTTCCTGAGAGAGCCCGGCCTTTTATATTGTTTTCGCTTCTTTTTTCTTTAATTAGTCCCGTTTCAGTCGTAGAATAATAAAATATTTAAGTGATTCCTCGGTGTAATCGTGCAAATGTGTAATTAGGATGCTTCCGATGCGGTGCTTGCTAATTCACGTTTGGAAGTTTCATGTGGAAGCTGTTTTGGGTTCTCATTCAGCTGGGTGATGTAAGAGTTGATTGAGAACAAGATAATATAAACTTTAGGTGAGTTAGTCTAATGAAACGTTTTTGTATATCATTTTGTTCGCGTTTTAAGACATTTAAGACTGAATAATGCGAAAATGTGATAAAAGGATCAAGGTTAGATAAAGTTGTATTGTGTTATATATCATATGCTATTTTGAATGAATGTTGATTCATTGTTTATACCTAATTAGTGGTTGGTATATAGGGGCAATATAATGCCCTATAGTAGGCAACATAAGGTGCCAATTAGGTTGATCAATTTAATTACAAATTCTATCACATTTATTTCGTGAGTCTGTCCAGCTTTAAAATAAAATATTGTGGTCCGAGAAAATGCTAGTAAACCGTAAACATAAGCATAATAACCACGTCACAGTTACCAAACGTAGGCACCAAGACAATGGCCATCAATTACTTCACAGAAAACTGTTATTTCTAGTAGTTCTACTTATCTTTCACTACTTAGATTAAATAGATAATTCCATTCAGAAATACGAATAAACGCTCGACTCATCCATCTTCAACCACTATCAAATCGGTTTACATTAACCGCGACACCGAAACACATGTCTCTGACAATACATCTCTAAACAAATCGACTCATATTAAGACTTCAAAGTCAACTTGATTAACCGTTGTTCGGAAGCGTCGACTCGTTACAACATTACCATAATACTAACTGATGTCGACTTCACCGCGGCGTCGTGCTAACAGTAAGGAACTAAACGGTTTCATATTCAAAAGCGAAAAGCTTGATTCACAATGAATCTGTTCCAAAAATATCATCTCATCTATGAAACGAGAACTATTTATGTGAAAACTACTTTTGTTTATCGTAACTTATACAGATTACGAGACGTTATAAATCGATTTTTGCATGGGTTCACGAAATTTGTCTGTAATCTTAATAGTGAACAACTGTATTGGAATAGGAACCTTATCCAACATTAAAAAAAAATAACCAAATATTTTTTTTTATTATTTTCCGTAACGTACACAAATAAGTTTGGTGACGGAAATTTAATAGACAAAATAAATTAACTTATCCTGTCCCGTGAAAAATATATTTTAATTTTGATCTGATCTTTGGTCTATCTATGAAGTAGGTATTTATCGACACTCTCAAATCCCTAGGTCTGAAATTCTACTACGACACAGTTTCAATGATCAAATATCTCGAAATTGACCTGAAATTGGCTCAATGGACGTTGTTCTAAGGCAAACAATCGATCTGTCTGTGTGTTTGTCTATTGGCGCCGTATCTCGTTAACCAGTGGGGCTAGCACAACTTTGACGTAAAAATACGTAGCGAGTTTTCGATAGAAAAGTGTACGCCATTTACGACTGTCAAGTGTGCTCCTGACGGGTGTAAATGGCGTACACTTTTCTATCGAATACTCGCTACGTATTTTTACGTCAAAGTTGTGCTAGGCCCACAGTTTATAGGTAAGTTACGTTCAATTAAACTTTTAGAACTGTTTCATTTTCGATTATACTTGGATTGTCCGGTCTGAGCCATGAATTCAGAAATAAGAATTATTTATTGAATTTAAATAACATTGAGCGTTACATGGTATTTGTGTATATGCAAATAACAAAACGTAGTCACAACGAAATCATGGTAGAGACTCGAGGGAAAATTCCCGTTTGATAAAAAATATTGTTTTTTTTATTGCTTTTTTAATACTGCCGTTCTTACGGAAAGTGCAATAACTAGGTTGAAGCTGCTTTTGAGACAAATGCGTTTAACGATTGTTTATCATAAAGCGTGGATCTACTTAGTGGAAGTTATGGTTAGTATTAAAACCGGCTCCGTCATAGTTATGTAAAAACAGTCTAAAAATATATTTATATAGATCTCATGCTGATTCCGAATATGTACCTAACTCAATTCGGCCCAAAACTCGAGTTATTTCACTTTTCATAGAGACGGCAGAATAGTATCTTATATATAAAAATAAAAATAAATGTTCAGGGAAGGTTTAAAAGTAAAAAAAAACAGCGGGTGAAACCGCCGGGGGCAGCTAGTTTTATATAATTATCTGTTACTTGCATCTTTTTACGGATACCAAACCATGCACGTTGTTTTCTGGTCTCCGTCTGCGCTCCCTCCACTTGGATCCACAGCTCGGCTCCACATGTGGATCCGCGGATACCTTTAGGTGCTATTTTCCCTATAAAAGTGCAAACTATCCTTACTATATGACAAAAGTATATGACCAACACAAGGACGCCGGGTATTTACATACAATTTGAATTCGCCTCGCAAATATAGTGGATGGAATTTGTTACCATTTTTCATGATATTAGTGATATTAGCCGTGAAGCTCGGGGCAAAGGTTGGGAATAGTTTTCTCAGGGAGACCAAGCTTTATATTTATATTTATACTATAATATTATAAAGAGGAAAGATTTGTATTTTTGTATGTTTGTGTTGAATAAACACAAAAACTACTAGACCGATTTCAAAAATTCTTTCACCATTAGATTGCTACATTATCCCTGAGTAACATAGGCTATATTTTATACCCGTGCAAAGCCGGGGCAGGTCACTAGTATTTGAATAAAATACGAATAAGGTATAGGAACATTTCATGTTAAACATGTAGTTAGTAGCGTGTATGGACGGGAAGCAGGCTTTACAGTAGCGCATTTGAAAATGGTATTGTAAACACATAATAATAATGGTTAGTCTTATGAAGCTGGTGAATCATCAACAAACCGTTGTCGTCATTTTAGAAGAAATAGTTAATTTAAAAAATGTTTTAATAAACAAGCTTTTATTACGTTGTCATCGTAGTTACACACGTATACCAGCTCAATCGGACGTTAAGGAGTGGTTCAAAATTCAGTTGCAAGATTCCACTCGAAAAAACATTTAATACATTGTTACATCCATTGTAAGTAAGATAAAATCAGTTAAAAATAGTGCCAATAGTGTTTTTTTAATTAACTAGCTGACTCGACAGACGTTGTCCTGTCAAAAGCCATTGCGTCAATTCTATGTCAAATGTCATATTTGTGTAACTATAGCAACCGTAGTATGTTGATGCTAACTTGTCAATTTATAGTAAAAATTATCAGTATATATATAATTTGCAATAAATTAAAATTGCGACTATAATTTGAGATTTAAACTATCCTATCTCTCAAGTTGGATCGAACTGCACATGGTGTGCGAATTTTATTATAATCGGTTAAGTGGTTTAGGAGTCCATTGAGGACAAACATTGTGACACGAGATTTATATATATTAAGATTAGGTACGAGGAACAACATAGGATGTCAAAAAAAGATCAATTGATTGTAAACACTTTGGTCATAAGAATTCAGACATAAGAACTTTTTCATCAAGGTTATAAGACAAAATGTAGTTTACTCTGAAAACTATACAATGAAAATGCACACCACATCGAATATACATTCAACTTTACTGCGTGATTTTAAAGTTCACGTACATTTTTACGACCAAGTAGAGAGCCACTCAAAACTTTAGCCAAACGTAAACTCATTTACCTTAGTTCATACAGACAATAAGCTCGCTATAGTCGTTAACTGCATTAACATAGAGTTTAAAATGGCTCGGTACAATGTCCGGGTCGCCTAGATCGGGAAGAGTAAAATCTAATGAGAATTAGGCTAAACGTATGCTGAGGCGCAGGTCTCCGCAGCGCAAGGCAGAGAAGATTTTGTAATTCATGAATGTTCTGAGAGCTGCGTACACTGCGCTGTAGGTACACTGAGAAAAATTTCACCTAAAGTACGGAGCATAGTGATAATCACCAAAAAGTACGATGATAAGCACCAATTTTTTCCTGTGACAACTATCACAATTTATGGTTCTCACCCTGAAAACTGATGCTAGCCGCTTGAAGCACCGTGGGTACTGTAGTACCCAAACTTTTATTTCGCGCCAGACTCAGAAAAAGTCTCTATCCTGCTTTTACTAAGGCAAAAGACTTATAAGTATGAATGCCATCTCGTTCCGCTTGAATGTGCCATTATGCCGTAGTCGAACAACTTTAAACTCGGTGGATATTCGATTAAAAATTAAATAATATTCCCTGAGTCAAAGTCAGTTTGTGTTGACTTTGCGCGGTCGGCGGTGCATCGACGGGTTTTACGTAAATAAAACGTTAGTTATGCTGGTTCTGGTGGTGTTCTTGGTTATTATGCTTTAAATACTTGTTAACAAGGCTGATAACAATATATTTTAAGGTATACAAGTGTTTTAGTGTTTCGACTTCAGTCATTCTTCCAAGGCCTGATTGCGTCATCATCATAGACGGCCGTGTTTTTTATTTCTCAAAGTTTATTTTATTTACTGTGTTAGATGTTATGATCTATTTAAAATATAGTGAAACAATCATCCTAGAAGTGTTGTGTGTAGTTGTTTTTGTGAAATGACAATTTACGACAAGATGTAAACAAGTGTTGTGAAGTGGGAACAAAAAAAATCGCGGAAAAATTTTTTTTCGCTGGTTTTTAAATGCCTGATATTAAATACTTTTAAGGTGAGTAATGTATTCTTATTTTGTGACAAAGTGCAGATTGAGTCTATTATTAAATCTAAATAGTAAAAACATACATTATCGCTTTACTTTTTTTAGTAAAAATATGTAAACTTCAAAGTCCATGTTTTTTTGTAAAGTAAGCGGTTATACGCTGATTTATATATAAACCAGGCCAACCAATGTTATGATAACATTCGTCATTCGACACGTGTATTAAACAGCTCTAAGAATAAACAATTACAAGTGGGTCCTTGTTCGAATGTTTAAGTCATAAAAACCATTCAAGTGATCGGCCGCCCGGCGCGTGACGTCACATAAACAAACGATGACGCGCCGGTGCTTCTACGGAAAAAAACCCGCGGGAGGGGGTGCCTCAAGCGGCTAGTACTACTTTTTACGATGACAACCATATGTTATGATAGCTGTCACCGTAAAAATTGGGGCTTATCATCGTACTTTAGATGAATTCATCGGAATTTTGATGGACATTTTTCTCAGTATACGCGCGAAACAGACATGTGTCTATCCTGCTCTGCACGCTACGTCTGTCTCGCTTGCTCTCCCCTGCACAATCTGTTCTGCGCTGTGCTGCGTTACCTGCGCATCAGCATACGCCTAGCCTTACTGGCAGAAACAGTTCGGCTTTGAAACCGAAATGGTATTTGAATATTTTAATAGCTAAATTTATTGATGCTACATAGAATTTCAAATTGCTTTTTGTCTCCCCATAAGTAAATTATTGTGATAAAATGTAACATAAGAAATAACTACTAAATGTACTACTTTCGTCGTTTCGTTATTACCATTATGACGATTGACTAATAGATAAAGCACATTTAAGGCAAAGTGTCTAGACTAGAAGCATATCATCAAATTTTGCACAAAAGTACCTTATATAAAATAAGTATGCCTAGAAAGGATTATTGAAAATTTGTTTCTAGAGTGTATTAGGGATGAAATTATTGTGAAACCAATAGCCCTATAGAACCAAAAGAAAAGTTTCCAGCGTCATCTAGTAAAATTATAAATTAGTACGTAATATTTGAAGTAATTTCTGATATAAATTCCGAAAGCTACTTCAAAGCTCATTCAATGTATGTAGGTAGTACTATAGGTACCTCTCTTTTGAATAGACTGTCTTCATCAAATACGATGACATTCCATTCAAAATCTATTCCAATGAAATCGCTCCTATCTTAACGTTGGCTTGAAACTAAAAGCTATGCTCTCACAAATATGAACATATCTACGCCATACATTTAGTTTCCTTTGAAACCTTACTGCTCTTTTCCCCAAACTAATCGAAGGAATCAACGAAGGCAAAAACACAGATCATTGCATAAGCTTGCAATCCGTTACTCTTGTATTTGTGGAATACTCCAAGGCGCCTCAGAGCCGAGCGGTATCTGCTTTATTTGAATAATTTGATTAAACTTCATTTCAACATAACCCTTATATCGTTGCAATAAGGATCATTTAATCCCGAAGGAATTCCCACATAAATCGCGGTACAAGATGTTCTTGATTTATTCTAATTGTCTCTACTCGGATATTGCAGACATTTCGTTCTACATCTTTAGTCTTGATTTTTGTCATTTGTATTAAGGATTTAACTTTGTTCCGTGTTTTAGCAAACTTGTGACAGCATTGTTTGTAGTGCTTAGTTCTGATTAAATACACGAAAATGAACTCTAAAGGCTGCGCCATAAGACTGCTCTAAACTTATGTAATAATTGGAATACCCGCGACGTTTTGTATATCCTGCTGAAATCTTTCTATTAAGTCTCGGCACAGTTTCAGCAATTGTAATTCCACGCAAAGTGGAACAAACGTCTTAATTTTTGTTTCAAATGAAATTAGTACCTAGAATTGAATTCTAGACAATCTAATTAAGATTATTCAAAACTAAGTATCTGTAACTTATTTGAGTGATCTGAAATATACTTATTTGTTTATTTTTATTTATTTAACTTTTTTGACAACTTCCTTGCAGTGGATATCGTACTATACTAGTGCTATCTTTATACTAGGTCAACTCCAAAACACTAAAGAACTTGAAGAAGCTAGAGAACAGCTGCTTTTTTTGTGAATTTTGAAAGTATCAGAATGAAAGTTGTTTGGATCAATTCAAAGAAATCGCCTGCAAAAAATCTTTAGTTTTTTAAAAACAAATATCTTTATAAAAACTAGATCCTATTCCACTTTCTTTATAACATTTTCACAGAGTGTAACACTTATTTCACCTGAAAGATTTAGTTCAGATGATTATGCCTGTTCTAACTAGATACGTTTATTTTCTTAAAAAAATAAAATATTTCATTTGTCCAACAAAATCTTTCTCCCAAAACCAAATGCCATGGAAACAACTGTTTTTCTTTTCGCCTTTTCTGTAAGGGGTTGCGTGCTACCCTTACTTATAAAGGTCAGTGACCCATAATGCTGTATTTGTTACAAAAACAACACTTAGGGGAAAGTAAACCTGTTTAAGAAAGTTTTTTTTCGTCTAATTTAGTGACCACGAATAATAAATAAGGATATTTGCAGCTTAAAATGACTAAACTTCACTAAGGGTAGATTGCCGTTGTATTTATAAATACAGTATGGTGATGTTAATAATGAATATGAAGATGATGATGATTACTACTGTAGTGATGCTTGACTAATTCACTAATACCCTAGTTTGGCCTACCTTATAATTTTTTTTGAACTTACGAAATTGCCACTCCGGTTGGTATACGAGTAAAGAAAAATGATAATGCAAGTAGTCAATTATCTTTTGTTTACTATAAATTGGATTATGACTTGCGACAGTTTCTGTTTTCAGAAAAACATTGTCAAGTACCAACAAGATTGGTTCAGTCGTTAAAACTTACCTAGGGCCAAGCTATCGATACGCATGTTTTTTCCAAAGAATTCTCATAGAATAAGATTCGCCAGTGGCAACGCTGCTACGCACGTATTACCTCTACGCCGTAGCAATCACCTCTACGAACTCGTAGCAATCAACTTGTAATGGCGGGATTCCATGTCAAAGGAATTCCATAAAATGATGTACGGTTAAAATACGTTTCTTTGGAATAGAACAAACGTTAGAAAAAATCCTAAGTGACGCTTCGCGTGACCGTACGCGTGGTCAATCGAATTTGGGCTCGCGAGAAATTTAACTTTGTTCCGTGGTCGGTGGAGAATGAACACGATAGTTGTTTACTTAAGCAGGATATTCGTTTAAGTGATAATTTATTATAATACAGTAATTATTATATTATAATGCAGTAATAATATCTGTGATATTGTATTTGGATATTTTTGGTTTGATTTGGGTATTCGGTTGAAATAATTTCAACCCGAGGTTATTTAAAAGAAGAGCGTGCAAGCGTGCTACATCTTCGACCACATCGTCGCTTCCCATCAGGTGAGATTACGGTCAAACGCAGGTTTAGTTTGTTGTTAAAAAAAATAACTAATTATGTGAGTGCAATAGATAAAATGAATACAATGACTGTATTTGGATTATTCTCCTGTAAATGCAAATAAAAAACGTACTGTCGCTCGTAGCATTGAATTACATTAAAAAAAACTATTTATAACAAAATAACACACTTCTTACTTTGACTTTCTTACTAAAAAAGTGCCAATATTGCGGTCCATTGTGTCATTGTGTCTTTGCCTTAATAGAAACAATAAGAAAAGTGTTATTGGACACATTCTTAGTAATTAGTTACCTAGAAATTTAAGTTAGATTTAAATTACTTATTAGCCTGAGGCTAGATTGTAATTTTATTAAGAAATGTTCTTTTGGCACTTCTTAAATAATAGAAAAAAAAATATTGCGGTCCACTTAACAGTACGTGGACATCGCAGCCATAGCACTTTTGGAGGACCTAGTGACTTCTAAATCAAATATTTTACTTTTTTATTATCCTAAGCGTTTGATCACAGCTTTCCCTATATTTGTAGCTCACCACTTATTGTTTGTTTGGAAATATGATCTTATTTCGAGGAGTGCTTGACGTCAAGGTAATGGGATATCACAAATCAATAGTGCTTGCGCCGGATTTGCTACTTAAGTTGTTTCATTGAATAGCTTGCCAAGTGCTTGTGGTCTTTTTAATCTCCGATAAAGAGGTTGCACGGAATTTTGGTGTCTGGCTGTAGTGTCGTAAATTCTAAAAGGCTGAAACTGGTTTTTTGTTTAGTTTATTTTCGTGCGGAAGGTGAGAATCGATAGATTTTACCCGTGATTTAAAAACGTTTGTTTTTTGACACTCTTTGTTTTTTCTGAGTAAAAATTTAGAGATTTCCAGCTTTTGTTCTCGGAGATTTTAACATTTTTGATTGAATTACTTGTTAGTCAAGTTATTCACCAAAATTTTATTAATCTTGAACCACAATAAACTTTCACGTAGAAATCATACAAAAGCACTAAAATGAGAACCACTAGGTAACCTTATTAGCATATTTTTTATTACTCTCCACCAAGCTTTACGAAGGCAAAACACAGGGAAGAAAATTCAAAGTAATTATATTTCAGAAATACCTCTGCAACCACAATAAAATTGCTATTCTCGCGTCACGCAATACGGCGTTTAGGATACGAAGTGCAGTTTTTTCGCCTGCAATATTCCCAGAAAAAGTAATTTCATTTCGAAATCACTTCGTGTTCCGTAATAACGGAGGCTATATTATTCCTTATTTAGGCTGTGTTATTCTCGAATTACTTACAGAGTTTTGTTTAAAGTAACAGAAAGGAAAATAAAGCGTTTAGGTTATGAAACTTAAAGATCTAGGTCTAATGTATTTTGTCCCTTGAGGATGGATACATGTTTCGGCTTTTCGGGTTAAAAACTTTAGGTTTTTGGAGTCTTTCAATGACCTATCAATGCAGTTATACAAAGATCAAGCGACCTAAAGGCTAGTGCTCACCTCGGTCAGAGATATAGCACTGGTATTGAACGAGGAAACGTCGCCAGCGTTTAAGGTACTTTTCCCACAGACAGTGTATTGAGATCGATTTTTTAATTATGTTTATGTAGCTATTACGATATAATGTTATCATTTAATTGTAAAGGATTCTGTTGTACATGGGACCACTCGTCATAATATACGATTGAGTCGGTTACTCGGACTATACCTATTTAATAGTTTTGATCGCATAACAGACCAGACTACTTAAGTTTTCGTAATAAAACTAGAATTAATATTGCTCATGAAACACTTAGAATAAGATTTTGTCCGCTCGAACTATCATAAATCATGAACTTAACAAAATAAATAAGAGTAAAATTAAATTAAGCGTAGGCTAAACAGTAAAAAGTTTCGTGTTTTAAGTAAAATGGTATGGTATTTATTTTATCATCTTTTTAGTAATGAATTCTTAACTAGTATTTACCTTATTAATGTTGCCTTTTTAAGTTTTACAATGACCTTTTTTACGTTTTTGATATGCTAATAATAAAGTTTAAAAAAGGTTTTGTGAAAGTATTAGAAAATTACATACAATATTGTAAGAAAGTAAAAAGCTATCGTAAAAATGAAACTGATTTAACGGTGTGCTACGTTGAAAACACTACGTATTTTTGCAAACTTAAATGAGTACGTATCTTTACTTTAAATTTTATCGTTAACGCCGCCAACTTAAAAGATCTAAAAATACCCAACTCTAGAAGCATATAAGGTTAACGCACATTATACTGTACCTCCGAGAATTAACTTTGAGTAATGCTGACTCGGAAGAGAACTTAAAAATGATGGTCTCTGCTAGCAAAGTACATTAGTTTAGTTGCAACAGTTACTAACTGTACAAGAAACATAATTATGTACAAGTTACATATTGCACATCCAATAAGTTGTCTAAATATAAGTAAAGTTTAAACTCTGTGCTATATTCCTTAGCTGGGCAATAGTTCGATTTGAATTTTGAAATAAATTACAGAATAAACTTCTGTAATTTCGAAATTTAAATCGATTCATGATATTTATAAACATACATCAATTCTACTATGGAAACTAACGTGGTTTTCACACATTTTTGTTATAATTAAATACGGGAATACTCACGTAAAAATTAAGTCGTCTACTACGGACAGTATTGGAAACTTGTTACGCCGAAGGTACAGCATCAAGACAATCTTCCGTCCGCTCGGACAACTAAGGCAGCTGCTTCGCTCTCCTAAGGATAGAGATCCATTAGGTGTCCCCGGTGTTTATATGATCCCATGCGATTGCGGTGAGTGTTACGTTGGCGAAACCAGGAGGAACGTGTCCACCAGGCTCGCGGAACACATACGTGCCATGAAGAACTTGGATAGCATCGGTTCCGCGGTGGTAGAACATTCCCTAGGCTCTGACGTGCGGCACTATATCCGGTTCGACAAGGTGAAAGTGCTAGCACGTGAAAAGTTTTTTGTGCCCCGAAAAGTCAGGGAGGCCATTGAAATAGACAGGCGGCCTAATTTCAATAGAGATGAGGGATGGAGAATGCCACCGACGTGGAGACCATGTCTTCATGGTCATCGTGGGGGAGTGGACATGTCTGGTGACGACGCAGTCAGCTCCGCTTGCTGGAATATTCCTAACCTGGCACAGGAGGACTCCAGCGACGAGGAAGTCCAGTGTGCGCCGGCGCAGCGCGGGACTCTATCCGTCCCCACCCCCGTGCCTGCAGAGCAACCGCTCTCATTACGCGCGCGGCGCGCCGCGGTCCGCAGTGCCAAACGAGACGCAACCGCGAGCGCGTCACGTTTGTAAACTCGCCTGATGAAGGTCTCCGAATGTGACCGAAACTAGTCGTAGTAGACGACTTAATTTTTACGTGAGTATTCCCGTGTTTAATTATAACAAAAATACATCAATTCCTTAATTTTATAAATATGACGAGTTTAAAAACTATTGTTTTGTGTAACACAGTATGTGAGGTTTGAGACAAATCAACGCCAAGCAAGTGAGCGTCTACCCTAACTTTTGACGACACATAAAATTCTGGTCGGGAAATTTTACAACGCTGTTAAAGTTCACTCTTTTCGTTTGGTTTTTCTTTTGGCTAGATAAAGTGTGTTCGAGAACCACATCACGTAAATAAGGACGGAGTGTGGGCAATTTGTAGGCTGTTACTTGGCAACCCTGGATTCGAGATGTCGATATATCGTATGTGCTGGAGATATTTATCGAAAGCTCCCAACTCTAAATTGCCCAAACAGGTATTTGAATAACGTTTCTTAGTAGTTTTATGCTATTTATAAATAAAGTGATTGGTTAAATATGATACAGTTTTATAGCTTTCCTTACAATCATCATCATCGTCAGTCTGTAAAGATCCACTACTGGGTATGAGCCTCCCCTCTGTTATGCTTTATTAAGCTTTAATGTAAGGAAATACAAATCATTGAATCAATCAATTACAAAATCTTTCTGATTTTATTCATATCAGCTGTTTTATTTTTAGTAGGTGAGTAAGTACCTTAATCTAACGCAAAAAAGACCTGGCTAAAAATAACTGAAAGCAATTTGATTTTTAATTCAGTAGGTAACAATGTAATAAATAAATATCCAATTTCAACAATGTTGAACTCCTTGAAAAATTAACCTCCATTTAAAATCGAAATATTTTACCAAAAGCTATTTTTTCCAATGCCATAAACATTATTAAACTCAGTAATACAATACAATTACGGCAAGGGTCGACGTCAATTTGTTGGTGTCACAAAATAGAAATTTACCCAAATTCCTTTGGAAAAACGGAGAGGCGAGTCGCAACCTACCGCGTTCATTCAGTCGCCATTCCAGCTACTTTATTGAAATTGTACCTTTAAAACCCTTTTCCTATCGAGTCCCCATCACCATGTATATAGATTAGAAATGTGAATTTTTTCCGGCAAAATATTAGTAACTCGAAAATTGAAATGTGTTTTGCTGCCCATGTACAATGAAATTTAAAATAAAGTCAAGCCATACTAAATATTTCTTTTCATTTTATGAAAAAGCTTAATTAATATTTACTTAGCAGGTAAATATCCAAAGATTGGCATTGTACATAATATTACGAATAACTTTTACTATAGACCAATTGGCAAACCACAAAAGGAAACAGTTGTTCCATACATTTATTCCAGAGTGAATGACATTTTTCTATGGAACAACTGTAAATACGACAAATTTGATACAAAGATGTACATCAATCAGCACCTCGCAATCCAAAAACGGTTAAGTCCTTTACGTGCTATAAACCGATAAAAATACGTACCTACACGTCATACCCGACAAACATTATCTACCCTCATTTCGGAATATTTGACAAAAATATTCATTCATAAATCACAAAATAGTACTAACAAAGTTCCCGTGCATAAACCCTTCTAATTCAATTATTGTGAAGTAAAACTATTCTAACCCATTTGTCCGTTACCATGCATTGACTCCTAATGGAACTGGCCGGATGGGGCCGGAAACAGAATAATGACCGGATATCCGTTGCACCTCTACTATCGGGTCCCGACATGTATGTAGATGCTTATTGGGAACCTTTCCTTTGTGTTCAGTTGCGTGACGTTTTGTATAAGCCCTTTTTATACACTTTCAGCAAGTATTGACCGAGGTCTAATAGTAAGTATTATTGGGCGGCCTTAATAAATTGCCGGGTTCCTGTTTTGCCACGGAATTAAGGGAAAATAAACAAACATAAACAGAAAATTTACATTTTATCTCAGGAACATTTTCGAATGGGTGTATAGGTATACCGTGATAACGAATGTTTCAGTTTTATAGGTATAACCAATATGATGAGAATGTTCCCAATCGAATGCTAAAGTATTTTTATTTGCTTTTAATGTGTTTTTCGTTCTCAATACCTTCTGTCCGTCCTTAATTTGGATGGAAATTGGTGTATCTGTACATATACACAATGTACAGTGTACATGTTACATAGGTAGTGCTCTTAGGTACAAGGTTGATACAACTCCGTTTGCTTAGTATTTTTTAATTTATACTCTGGCACTGAACTGGAAAAGTCGACGCACTTAAGACACGCATTATAAATTTATTTAGAGATGTATTGATGCTATTGTATATAATGTTCAGTTTATCTCACGTAACTTTTGTTCAAAGTGATGTACTAATAACGTTTAACTATTTGCATTGACGAATAAGCTATTTTAACTTATTTTATCACTGAGTTTTCCATAAGCCTTTCTAGAATTTGACGAATATAAAATTCTCCTAAAATGTTTAGTTTTGTAATCCTTCCAAAAATAATACCTATTTAAGAAAAGCGAATCTTTAAAGTTTTCCTGTTTCTAAGTAGGCGATTAGAACAAGTTATAAAATTAAGGTCCTCAAAAGTTCAAGTTTACCTAATTTTTCACTAACTCTTAACCAAACAAGTTGCCTTAAAATCTATCTGAAACTCGGATGTAAAGTCACGGCATTAATTTACCGCCTTGAGTTTCTAATTAAGTTTCCTAGAAGTTTATTCACTAAACTTGTCTGAGACTCTCTCATTACCAACATACCTCCTTGGAATTAATATTTGACACTTAACGTTGGTATACTTAACAGATTAATAATGCTGCGACGATGTCTCGTTGTAACAAAATTATAGCTAAAAGGATTCTTTGATTCTACTTGAGAGTGTTACTTTGCGTCTACAATAATTGAATTAAAAAATTGTTATTCCTAAAGCCGTAGGTAGTGTCTAGTGTGGTTTCATTACAAACTTGGGCTTAGAAAAAAAAAACAAAATATCCCAACTATAATTTGTTTTTTTCTTGTTGAACTAAATAGTTAGATAAACAAGTTAGACCACGAGGAAGAAACTTGTTCAATCTGATCAGAGGTAAAAAAAAGCAAGAAGAAGATTTAAAGTTCAGGAAACAAAAAACAAAAAAACACTGAGAAAAAAATCACCTAAAGTACGGAGCATACTGACAATTACCAAAAAGTACGATGATTAGCACCAGTTTTTACGGTGACAACTATCATAATATACTCGTAATGGTTGTCACCGTAAAAACTACTACTAACACCAGTTTTCATCGGAATTTTGATTGTCATTTTTCTCAGTGTACCATAAACTCATAGCTAGATGGCGGTAGCTTTTCTATCTCTTTTTCTTTAGCTGACAGATAGGGACAAAAGTCAGGGTTAGTTTATGGCTCCACTAAGTGTTTGCAGTGCAGTCCCTAATATGGTCTGGTAAAAAAAAAACTCTTTGAAACCTTCACCAAATTTCAAATCATAACTCACATTCAAAATTTAATATTTTTAGCACAAATAATTAGAAGATGTTTTCTACTAAGCATGAACGCAAAGATAAAAATACCATTCGTGTTTATCCATCTAAAAACCAAAAGAACAATACTAGTTCAGTGCACGAGTTAGTTCTGCCTGAGTCATAGAAATAAGTAGAATAATACGCTAGCGAGTCTGTATTCACTTTCCTAGAATAATAAAAGGGGCTAGAAAAAGCTGTAAACAAATAAACTTTAATATTACTAAATATCATTGTACCTACTAAAACAAGGATTACAATTATTCAACCCTTTCATACTCCACCCCTTGATTTCACACGAGGCGGAATAAAAAAAAACATAGCCCAGTACGTGTGAATCCAGGGTGTTAGCTGCCTCCGTAATCAGTTCCAATATTTTTGCGTGATTTAGTTTCAAATAACTGTTTTCAAAAGTATTTCTAGGGTACTTCCGCCTTCAAACCACGTCGGGTATTATCATAAAGTTTTGGTATTTACAATTTGTTTTGTCTAATAATAATATCTTTGGTGACAATGTAATTTGATATTACATTTTTATGGATTTAGTTTCAAACATTCAAACTTCCGCATTTATAGTAAACTAGCTGACCCGTGCCCACTTCGTTGGGCATAATGTTAATTAAACCCGAAGCCATCGCGCGCCGTCCGGACCGTTTTTTCTCCGATTCACTTTGCAAAACGGACTACCACGTAAAAGCCTTTTTATTTTTCGGTTTTTTATATAACCTATGACACTCAGCAATAATGTGGCTTTCTATTGGTGAAAGAATTTTTAAAATCGGTTCAGTAGATCCCGAGATTACCCCTTACAATTTAACAAATATACAAACACACAAACTTTACTTCTTTATAATATTAGTATAGAAGTATAGAATACTAAATGATGAATTGCAGTGGTAACTCTAAAAGGAAGGCAGCGAGTCCACTCATGTTTAATTTATATTTTTTACATAATAATTTCGAATAATAATATCACAACCCAATTCTGACACTCCATTAATAATACCCGGCTACTAGCCTGGCTCAGAAACGGCATAGCAACTGGAAGGTAACATAATACTGGGTGTTAACATAATATACCTGGACCTAGTCGGTGTTATACCGCTGCTAGATACTGTAACATAAATTACAGGTTTAAGGCAACGAGCCCTAAAATTGGTTAATACAAACAAAAAAGTTAGATCTTACAAATGTATGATCCAAGTTTTTGGACGTAGCGTGACGTATATATTGACTTTTAAGCTCGTTATCATCATTTTCTTTTGAAATTTATTATCATTAAAAATAAAAAAAATAATAGGTATCTGTTTATCTGAAACATTCATCCGATTGAATTAAAACTATCTATAGGTCCACCTGAACACCACTAATAATATAATAGATCGAACAGTCGAACACCTAACAAACGAGAGAGAAAGAGATGGTAAATACGTCTATCCTTGTCTCTCGTCGGCGAAGCCGATAGCTAAGCAGCACCGCACCAGGTATGTTTAGATTGGACCTCTATAGGTATGGTGTATTTCCGAGTAGGTACATACGTAGGTATAGGTGGGGAATAACTATTAGGTGGTTATGAATAAAAAAACACATTTTTTTTCCAGTTTTCAACCATTTTCAAAATGATAGTTTGAGCTAGTCTAAAATAATACGAAACGTTTAAACCAGAGAACCATTTTGTCTACCTACGTTTTAACCAACTACAGAGAGAATATTAAAATACCCTGGTGGTATCCTCTGAAATAAATGTGGTATTTAGTTTTCCTACTACAATCTATGTAGTAAGTCCAATACTATTTTACTTTTACATTTAATTTCTAAACATCATGAATCGCTTAGCAGCCCTTGCTCTCGTTTAAGTATTTTTCATTTTTCCACGTTTTCGCTTCAATTTGAAAAACACCTCCACCTACTATCACGTCATTCTTGACCCACTTTACCCGCGGCGTCCTAATTTATGTAGGTTCAGATAAAAGCAACTGATTACTGACCGAGCCTTTAATAATAAGCTTCCTTGTTATATACAATGCAAAGTGTTTTTCCTTAGCCTTAAAATGTATTTAAAGAAATGAGTATAATTTTTGTTCCAGTTCTGAGTAGTAAGTTTGGTTTTCTAGATGGTACATATAAAAATCAATAAATGTATGGTAGCTTCGCAAAAACTCGAAAGTGCTCGACTGATCACTTTTTTTTATTTGTTGTGTGCAGTACAGGAGTGGTTAGGAATAAAATGCGAGTGGTACTGTGAGGCACGGCTAATTGTTGATGAAAATATTAAATTACAGTGTTGTTAAAGCATAATTTGCCCATCTATTTATTAAATTGTTTGTACTTTACTTTTACGGTGTCAAAAAGTGTTATTGTATTGTTACGAAGTAAATTTTTGACTTTTCAATAGTCTGGTTTAAAATACACTGGCTTTAGTGAACACAAAATAGACGGATATGAAATACGACAAGAAACACAAAACAGAAAGCGCAAACCTTCTCATCAAACTTTCCGAAACTTCATTAAAAGTAGCAATCGCACTAAATTTAATAACTAGTAATTACCGCATCTCAAATACCGCAGTTTTACCGGCGTTCAAAACGTCGCTTACTAACAATTTCCAAATTACTCCACAGTATTGTAACAAGTTTTCAGTCAGTAGTTAATTAACGCGGACCGCAGCCCTTCTGTTGTCTGTTTAGTATGGCGGCGTAAGGTCACAAGCGAACATTCCGTTTTGCACCTTTACTTATATTATTATATTATACTTGTACTCATTGTAAATAACATTTGCAGAAAGAACTGAGTGTCTTTAAGTCGCGACTGAATCAATTTCTTCTAGGCCAGTGTGCTCCATCGTAGACCGCATCGTTGTTTACCATCAGGCGACATGGTGGTCAAACGCAAGCCTACCAATAAATTAAAAAAGAAAAACGTTCAAATAAATAAAGTAAAATAAACAATCCTTAAACAATATTCTAGCCAAAAGTAAGAATCAGTTAGAGTTTTTTTTATTAGACATTTGTTTAATCATGGAGTGGGCGTTACAGGCAACCCCAATTTACATGTTCAAATATTCTACATAAAGAAATACTAGAAAAAATATAAATGTGCCGATTGTTGTAGATCTGGAAAAAAACACTCTTTTCAAACGTTATCAAGCCTTTGTAAATTTCAGTTTATGCTCCCAATGAAGCGTTACTGTACTGTCGTACAAATCTCCGAAATAAATCATCAAGGAGGTCTAAAGTTGTTTATCAAACCGCACCAAACATTTACGGAGCAAGTAAGTAAACTTACCTCTTTCTTTATCAATATCTACATACTCCCAGTCTAGGTAAACAAGTATAACTCATACTGAGACGTGGGCGAGTCCGTAACTTGCACCAAACGAAAGCAATGAGCATTCGCGCGGGAGCACACTACGGTTCACAAACAACTCGCCAAGCAAAGGGGTTACGTATACACCACCTTACACTCACCCGCACCATAACCTCTATTTTAACAGCCATAAGATTTCGTTTCACCCACTTGAGCTCCCTCGTTAACTTTGTCCCCATAAAGGCTGGAATATGTCGAGATCGGGAGATAACCTCACGCTGATTGTAGTGAACTTGAAAATTGCGTAAAGTAAGATTTATCGTTGCAAATGTTTGTTTTGCTCAGTTATTGCGTGGGTTCTTGTTAATAAGTGTGTATTATGCCGAAAATTGTAATACCAGAGGGAGTAGGTATTATCAGAGTTTCCGGGGGAATGTCGAAGTGTGGAACGGAGCGTCAGACTTTGTATTTGTTACATCGTTTAGGCCATACTGTTGTACACTTTCTGGACCAAAATAGTTAGTCTTTATGCAGACAGGTAGCGTTTCATATTGCCTCTAGGTATCTGCAATATTCTAGCAGCAGCTTTCATGTTTTGCGTATTTTTACCTATTAAATATTCTTTTAAAATTTTGTAGAGAATTTTAAATAGGTAAAAAAATATTAAGCCCACCATAAATCAGAGTAGCAAAACAGAAAAGACAAATTGTGCCTTAATCTCAAAAAATCTATTTTACAAAATGTAGTGTTACCTACAATCAACCTAAGCTAACTGCTTAGCTGTTTATTTTATATTCATAATGAATTACTTATTGATAACCAAACTTTTATTTTTATTCTCTAAAACTCAGGCTGTTTGGTATATTCACGGAGAGCTTCGTGGAAACGGCCTTGTGATTGCCAACTCTTGGCGGGCACACTTATCGAATTTCCCGAGCCAATATTGCATTCATACCTACTGCCGTACGGTATGCCACTTCCGAGTATTCGAGGTCTGTGAAATACTAACCATAAATATGCAAAATTGGATTTTTTGGAATTTGTTATGAAAGTAAGACCACGTTTGTAGGGTTCTGAACCTCCTTCGGAAAATAACTGTTGAGTCAAGACTTCGGAGTCTGTCTGTCTGTATGTCATAGCTAATTATTTAAATATGATTATAGGGGATAGAGAAGGTAATTAACACGTAATTATATTCGTCTTTCCCGTTAAAATAACAGTTCATGTTTTGTTTCATGATAGTGGATTACCTATATTAGTAATTTGCTCTGCAACTCTGTCTCTCCTTTTGTATGCAAATCACGCCACCAAATCCGAGGAACGCATCCAGTTTCTTATTATTTATTGCTCACCGATATCGAGCGATCATTGTAAACCAGCTTTTTATCGCTCCAATTACTCTAATGTAACAACTCATAGGACTAATTTAAAAAATCTGCAAAGTACCGCGGCTCCGAGCTCGTCTCCGATAGCCTTCTTAATAGCGCACCGTTTTTTATTCCTTTGTTGTTACTAAGAAAGGAAGGTCTTTAATGTTCGTAATATTTTCTTAATGAAACAACTTAATTAAAAGACCGGTCTTCCACAGTTTTATTTACGCACTTTATTAAAAAACAAAGTTGCTAACTTAATCCGGTGCAGCGAAGGTCCATAATTTTCAATTTTCTTTTAATTTCATTATCAAAACGGAGTTTCTAATTTGTTGGGAGGTGACCTCAGGATTTTACTTAGGGCGAAAGTTTTTACCTGAATAAACGAGCGAAAATTTGAAAGAGAAAAGCTAGGTAGTGATTTATCAACAGCTTTTAAGTATGTAACAGCGTACGCAACACTACGCAAAATTCTCGAATGCAAAATAAAAACATCGATCATTCGATTCGACGGACGTCTGCCATTTTCACAAGCGCATTTTCAAAACCATAAACGTATCGGTGATATTCATTCCAAGAATTGACGTTTCAATATTGCAACTTACTTTTAAACGAGTGCACTAATTCAAATCGCAGTACATTCTGGATCTAAAACTGAGCCATTAAAGGGGCCAGTGGAGTACTAGAACGCCACAAAGGGAGCTGGCCACTTAACGCCACTTATATGTTCGCTTTCTTGGCGTTCTTTCAGCTCTATTTTGTACTTGTGGTTAACCGAGTGAAGCTCATTTGCATTAGCTGTGCGGATGCATTTAGTGCACAACCAGACTGAAACGTACGTACTTTTCAAATACTTGTAACTATGTAAGTAGGTTCGTTTAGGCCGAGTGGCAAGCCCTGGTGTGCAAGAGTGTTCAGATTTTTAGGCCGTACTATCACGTTACTCGTAACTATCCTACTAAAGATTTTAAACGCAAAAGTTTGTAAGAATGTATGGATGTATGTTTGTTACTCTTTCACGCAAAAACAGCTGAGCGGATTTACATGAAATTTGGAATGAAGGTTGTTCATGGTTTGGATTAATACATAGGCTACTTTTTATCCCGGAAAATGCGGGTGAAACCGCGGGGTGCAGCTAGTTACATGTACAAGTATAATACATAGTCAATGATTTAGTTCTGTGTAAGTTGCTAAAGCAGTAATGGGACGTGTCGTACTCGTAACTTGTACCTACAGAGCATATTAGTCATTGATATCTAACGTTATTTTTTTTTTGGATTGTGGTTTGTGGTTCCTACATTACAAACATAGCTAAAATGCTTCTAAGAAAAAACATAAAAACACCATGACAATACTTCGGCTATTGGAAGTGGCCATAAACAGCGGTGACTTATAAAAAAATGATTTTTAATAAAATGGCTCAATTTTATTGCAAAATAATATAACTGGGACTAAAGTCAAATATCAAAAGAAATATTTAAATGTTACTTACGATAGCTTTATTGCTTGTCGTTGTACAACACAGAAACATGATCAATGAAATCATATTTATAACGCGTTACAACTTTTATATTACATTCCTAAGCTTTCTTTTACATCATACTTCATATATAAAATACAAATAGAAATGTTTAGAAACTCAATTCAATTCCATAACAAACCTATCCACATAAATTCCATAATTGAAATTTGCATTGTAAATTGCAACTGCTCATCCAATTCAATTCCTAAAAGGTTTTAAATAGTACATTGCTTTGTAAATCCAATGACTTTGGTCCAATACTTTGGCGGACCAAATACCGAATACTTGGTCAGATACATTCATTTGAAAGACGGCCAAGCCCCATCCAATCTGGCGTCGGCGGACACATCAGATAAGCTCCTATCTGCTTGCACAGAAACCAAGCAATACAATTTTCTTATAAAGTCGAAAGGATTTGTTTAGAAACGTTTATATTTTTATGTGAAGGACAACTGTGATCTGGAACTGAATGACCCAATTTCGACGTGATCTTCTGGTTTTGTGTTTAAGAGTTTATCTATCTATCTACTTTTTATTGAGGGAGAATGATTTGATTAGAATAGGCGTGAATCAAGTTCGTCATTTTCTAGAGGTCTGTCCAAGTTTGGATATATGTTTTTTTGCTCAATTAGTAGACAAATTTTCGGCCACACGAAGCATTCGTGAGGCGGCTTTTTACATCTTTTTCTAAACAAAACTATCAAAAAGTTCTTGTTAAAAGGTACCCCGTTTCATACAACATTTTGCTACCAAGCTATTTTTGTATATCTTGGCCCATCTATGTACTTACTTAGTTCCAGCCAGTACTTAGTTGTAACAGGTTGACCGACTTTCGCTGAAATAAAAACACAACGAAGCAGTGCAAAACGAGCTTCAAGATTTAGATTCGAGATCAGTCTTGAAACGCACTACCAATGTGGCTTTAAAAGGCAATCTCCGGTTTTCCGTGTCCGAGCACGATGCTCAGATAGCTTTCCTAATTGAAACTTGAATGCGGATTCCATCTTTGGAAATTTTCCAACTACAAAAATAAAAAAAAAACGAAAAAATTGTGAGGATAAACGTTTTGTTTCGGATTTGTGAGTACACACTTGAAAAAGACAAACAATAAAGACCAATTTTTGTTATTGAATGAGCGAGCGAAGCCCCTCTACAACAACTTTCAAAATGTTCTTTCATCTGTCCAGATGTTTGTTTGTTTGTTACTCGCGTACAGGGCGTATTTTACAACGAATCTTGAAAAGGAGAATGGGCACTTTTGTATGGGCGCCGTCCCCGTGTTGTATCAAGTCGTGACATATGTCATTTGAAAGATGATACTATTAGCTTTATTTAATTGTATGACTCAACCTTGTATGACGTGCAGGGAAAAAGATATGATCGTTTTTAGATTTTAAAAAATTGCTGATTTTTTGCTCTCTAAAGCTATTATAAGGAATTTTATTAACATGTATGTCAAAAATTACTTCTATTATTGAATCCAGGGTTATTCATAAAGGGTACGCTAAGCCGAAAAGGGCTCATAGTAGGCATTATTTTCATTATGAACAACTTTTACTATGGGACCAACCCGAAATTCGGGAAAAATTCAGTTGTTCCATAGAAAAATGTCAATGACACTCGACAAAATGTATGGAACATGTAGAAGTCATTTTGACAATAGTTTGCAAAAAATAAAGAGTATTAAGAGTGCTGTCTGATAAAAGGCAGAAAGGAAGATTTTATGTCAGTCGCTATGTATCCAGTAGCTGAATAAATGCCCTCTCTGAAAAACATATGAAAGCTAGTCGTTTCCATTAACACCTACAAAGCTTTCACCAGGGTTTGGCATAAAAGCCTTATAAGCAAGCTCCCTTTGTTTGGCTTGTTCACTTGGTTTGTTGCATGGATATCGAACTTCCAGCGGGATTATTTGATTCGAGTAGTGGTCATCGGTGGTTCTTTATCTGATTTAAAAGATATCAAGGCTGGTGTTCTCCAGGGGTCGGTGCTCTCCACAACGCTTTTCCTTGTTCACTATAATTATCTGCTAAAGCCTGGTGTTTTTGGGTACGCAGACGACAAACCGTTGCCGTTGCATATCCGACGCGCGGTTCAGCGGATGAAAAATCTAGCCTCCGAGAGAAGCCATGGTCAAGCGCATAAGCTTGTCTCTTGGCAGTTTTCGATTGAGGCGATACTAACCTGGTTAAGTTTGATGCGCACTATGACATTTTATTAAATAATAAAGCAATACCTACAGTAAAAACACGAGTTTTTGCAATCGGTATAGTATAAGATACACATTCGAAAGTAGTGTTACTGATGGATAGTCTATTATGGATAGGTTTTTTTGAGACTGGGGGAAACCTTAAGAAAATAACCGGCTGCGTTGGGGGGCAACCGGGTCAAGGGGATTTTTTGTGGGGTTATACCTACTAAAACTACCTCTGTTACCATCCTCTGTCGGTGGTGATATGAGCGCTTCATTATGTTTTCGATAGTCTCCTAGATGTGAGTGGTAAGATCACCAGTAGACCAGTTTCAGCAAAATCCATACTGCCAGTCACTTACGAGGTCATTAGCTTCTCGGTACGCCAGGAGCTTGTTCCATAGTATGTTGTCTTGCAGAGTATGAATATGATCGGGATAGGCATGTAGTCAGATTCAGCACGACTACCCTTCTCAATAAATACGGTTCTCAATAAGATTTCTTAATTATTTTCTACAACATCAATAATGTCGAAACAAGCCGATTTTATCGATAGTACCTCACACAGTTAGCAGTATTGTGACGTTTTGAGCCAAATTCATCGCTGGCTCTGCAAAGAAGGCCTAAATGACCACTATTTTTAAAGTCAAAAGCATTTGAAAAGTAAAACTCTCTGCATTTAGTCTATGATTGCTCTCTGCTCTATGCCTTTACTCTTATCTGTAACCATTATTTAAAGTTCATCTCGCTCGCTTTTATAGTGTCTTGGTAAAGGGAGAGATAATTAAAAAAACAAACTAGTTTGACGAAAGGTTCGGGCTTTTAACCCTTCGACAAGACAACTTATAATCTTAATCAGACTTCACTTACAGGTAAGTTCGCTTAATTTTTCAAATATTGATAATGGTAATAAATCGATATCATATTATGGCATTATTCAGACAAAAACTGTCGATAATCAGCAATGTAAGGATTTTGGCATGTACCAGTATAAAATTAAAATAATTACAACTATATAAACGTTTATAAACAAACTATTATTATCTAATTGTTATAAGGAAGTGATAAAATAGTCACAGGAAATGCATACACGATAATAAAATTCGATAAAATAGTTTTTAAAACGAAAAAAAACAGCACTTTTTAGAATCTAAAAACCGTCATATCTTTTTCCCTGCACGTCATTCAGGGTTGGTGTCATATAATTAAATAATGCTGTTGTTATGCTCTTTCGAATGACATATGTCATGACTTGATACAACACCGGGGACGAAGTGCCCATCATCCTTTGGTAAATAGGTTCTACAATTTTATAGTTTTCTTTTGTAGTGTGTTTTTTTTTATTTTTCTCAAAAAGAGGGGGGAAATTTGCTGCAGCGCCATTTAACGGCCGAATTTGATAAAATTTCACAGAAATATTTGGATTTTGGTTCTTTAGCCAAACCGTTTATCTTAGTCACGCCTGCGCGGTACAGAGGCGCGGGGGGGGGGTATGACGACGCGGGTGACTGAGAGGGCGGCGCGGGCGGCGGCGCCGCGCCGTCCGAGGTCTCTGTTCGCAAAAACACTAATCATTAAAATGGGAACACTCACGTCGGCAGTTTCGATCACATTCGGTGATCCTCATCAATTGCAAGATAATTATAATATTTCAAAACAACTTTAGTTTTCATAATAAAAAAAAACCTAGTTTGATTTTCAGATTTGAGATATCTTTTTCATTCGTGATAATTCACACGAGACAGTCCAAAAAGCAAGCACAGGGCGTACTGAGGTATATGTACTCTTGTTGGATCTTGCTCACCTTGAATTTCGATCAACCAGCATCAGAAAACTGCGAATGCAAAACCAGCAATATAATATTATGTTAGATTTAAAACGAATCCCGTTCAGTGGTAATATTTGGAAAGAATTTGTTGTTCGGTAAACTTTTAAAAAATTGTGATTTTTAAGTCTCAATGATATACATTTTTCAGAGATCCAAGAAGAAAATTGCAAGTTAGAGTCACGCTTTATCTTTGATCCAAGATTTGGCAGTCTTAAGAAGCTAAATACTTCTCTAAATAATAGGTAGATAACTTTATATACTGAATGGCTAGCTGGTGTAGAAGTTTCTAGGCCGCCCGAATGCCTTTGATATGGCTCGTTGGTAGTTGTTATGGGATAAATAACTGTTAGGTACCGTTTCGTGCGACCATCGCATCGTGCGGTCATCCATCCGAATCCTGACCGTGTCATCCGTTGCTTAAACATCGGTGTTTGCCTATTAAGCCATGGTTGAGCGACGCTACGAAACTCTACTCTGATATAAGAAGAATATAGGCAATCTACAATACTAGAATGTGCCAAAGCTCTGCACAGGAAAATGCAGTGCAGTGCGTTGTGACGTCAAAGCAAGTTTCAAATTTATTCCATTTCCTCTCGACCTTCCGACGGAATCCGATTGAATTGAAATATCAAAACTGAATTGTTTTGCTGTTTATCCGACACTGGAAGTAAATATTCAAAGTGGCTGCAATTCTCCTATTTATTTACAGTTTAAATGGATTCAATATAACAAACTGGCGACTTGACAATGGCGTCGACTTTGTAATAACATTCTCTGATCTTAACTTATGTAACAGTACTAAAATTTTCTGCATCTTTTTTTTTTCGGTTTCAATATGCTTGTATTCAATCATAACGTTGAAAATCATAATTACTTAACCCGATTTTTTTTAAATACTCTAAAAAATAACATTAGCCGCTTGAGGCACCCCCTCCCGCGGGTTTTTTTCCGTAGAAGCACCGGCGCGTCATCGTTTGTTTATGTTACGTCACGCGCCGGGCGGTCGACCACTTAAATGGTTTTTATGACTTAAACATTCGAACAAGGACCCACTTGTAATTGTTATCTTAGAGCTGTTGTATACACGTGTCGAATGACGAATGTTATCATAACATTGGTTGGCCTGGTATAGATATAAATCAGCGTATAACCGCTTACTTTACAAAAAAACATGGACTTTGAAGTTTACATATTTTTACTAAAAAAAGTAAAGCGATAATGTATGTTTTATACTATTTAGATTTAATCATAGACTCAATCTATCTATTTGTTACAAAATAAGAATACATTACTCACCTTAAAAGTATTTAATATCAGGCATCTAAAAACCAGCGAAAAAAAAATTTTCCGCGATTTTTTTTGTTCCCACTTCACTTCACTGTTTACATTTTGTCGTAAATTGTTCTTTCACAAAAACAACTGCACACAACTATTCTAGGATGATCGTTTTTCTATATTTTAAATAGATCATAACATTTATCACAGTAATTAGAATAACATTTGAGAAATAACACACACGGCCATCTACGATGATGATGCAACACTTGTCGCCGATTTCGAAACACAAAAGACTGTTTTACCATAAAATATATTGTTATCAGCCTTGTTAACAAGAATTTAAGGCTTATTATCCAAGAAAACCAGCATAACTAACGTTTTATTTACATAAAAACCGTCGATGCACCGCCGCCCAGAAAAAGTCAACACAAACTGACTTTGACTCGCGGAATATTATTTTTTTTCCAATCGAATATCCACTGAGTTTATAATGTTGCTGCTTCAAATTATTGACCTATTCAAGCGGAACGAGATGGCATTCATACTTTATAAGTCTTTTGCCTTAGTAAAAGCAGGATAGAGACTTTTTCTGAGTCTGGCGCGAAATAAAAATCCGGACACTACAGTGTCCGCGGTGCTTCTACGGGTTTTTTGAAATCGGACACTACAGTGTCCGCGGTGCTTCAAGCGGTTAGTTGTTTTTCCAGATCTGAAGTTCATTCAACCCTTACAACCCTTTGACCAAGGGCGGGATTAGGAGCTAAAGTGAGCACACTAATCCTAGCTTGGCCACCTGTCCGGTGAGCAAGTTCGTCAAATGGTTACAGAAAGGAGCGCAGGTCGTGTTGACATCTGTAACAAGCCTACAAAGTTCCTGCACGTGGTGGCGCCTGCTTTTGGTCTGGTCCCCTATGGAACAGACGTAACAGATACTTTTAGGCGCAATTTCAGAACTCCAAACCCTCCCATCCCTTTCTCCTCCTTCCAATCAGCGTGGTGGCGTGGTGGTCAGGTCACTGCGGGCCTTACATCTCCGGATGTATGGTTGGGGGGATGACCACCCACGTATTTTGTGCTGTGCGTGGGGGGCCCGTAGGTTGGATGCAACAAACCTGGTGGCTGAGTGATTGGTTGGTCTTTCACAACACTCCACTTTGGTGTGAATTTCAACCGAAACGGGAGGATATGGACTAGCCATACATATTCATTCAGCACAGGTGGCAGTCTTCCACTCCACCGGGCGAGAGGGGGGGTTTTAAGGGGCCTGCAGTCGGCGTCGCTCGCGGACCACGTTATGATTGGCGTGGACCTGGGAGCGGCGTCCGCCTCGTGGGTTCCTGACTCCGCCCTTCTATACCCGCTTAGTAACCCTGGTGTTGTAACCCAACATCCCCAATGGTGCGGGCTCCGTGGAGGGTGGGGATCTAAGCGGATGAACTAATAAATTTAACAAGTATGGATTTCACTTCAAAGCAATCGCAAACCCCCAGTGGGGAGGCGGTGAAGTACCTAGAGGCTTCAATCGAGGCTGAAGAGGGAAACACTGCTGCCTGGAAGGTCGTTAGACCCAAGGGTAAAAAAGGGGCAAGGAATGCGGGGAAACGGCCTACAGCTGCAACCTCAAGTTCCAACACCCCAGCTCCCGTGGTGGCTCACGTCCCGGGGAGATTAAGCAAAAAACAAAAACGCAAGCTGAGTCGTCAGCATCAAGCGCAGATGCGCCGGGAAACGGGTTCGGGCGGACCACAGCCAACGGCTGAGGCCCCTCCAATGAATAGACCGGGACCTAGCGCATACTGCCATGTGCGACGATCCGGCCAAAATGAGCCTGCTGCCGAGCCGCATGCCCCGCCAGCATCAACCGCAGTCTCGACTGTGGCGAATGCTGGGACCGATGGTTGCAGAGGCAAAGCCACGGGCTCAAAAAACAAAAACCAAAACAGACCCAACCGCAAAAAGCGTGCTGAGACAGCCGCTGTGAAGTCGGCGCAAGCCTCGGCACAGAATGAGCCCAGCAAACGCCTGCGGTTGGACGACACGACATCGCCGAGAGGCGAGTATAAAAAAGCGAGGCTGGACAACTCACGACGTGCCCAAACCAGCTATGCGGGGATCGTGAAGAGCGAACTCTGCGTAGCGGTGACGAGGGACGACAATGCCCAGCTAAACGAGGAACAGGTCACCTTAGTGAAGAAGTTCCTTCAGCGCAAAATTTTGGAGGGTATAAAAGACCCTTCAATCGCCTACTCGCCCAGCTTCAACGGCAAACCCGTCTCTGCAGATGGAGTGTTGAAGCTGTGGTGTGAGGATGAGCGCTCACTAAGGTGGCTGACCGAAACGGTAGATTCCATGCCAGAAATGAAAGGCACCAAATTCGTGGTGAGGAAGCAGGGTGAATTGACCCGAAGGGTGCGAGCGGCCCTGTTCCTTCCGGAGTGTGAAAACACCCTGGAGGACACCAACCTTGTTCTGGATCACCAGAACAAGTGGGCCCTCGTGAACACCTGGACGGTCTTCACCCACACGCTCCAGAAGGATGGGACCATGTTCCTAACTCTGGGTATCCCGGAGAGCGTGGTCCCGGCTCTTCTGGAGCGTGGACGCAGACTATCCCATAATTTGGGAAAGGTATACGTCCGCTTCTATGGAGCGGACGGGTCCCTTTCGGATGAGCCCCCCCGGAAGGAAGTCCCTACCTCGGCGGAAGGAACGGAGACCGTCCCACCGGCGCCTATGCACTCGTCCCCAAAACCATCGACATCTGAAGTCGTGGTGGTGGGGATGAGTGTGGACCCGGAGCCCCAAAAGAGTGGCACCGACGAGGTAGAAGAGCTCGAAGAAGGCATCGAGCTAATGCAGTCGGCAGAGGGTAAGCCTGAAAATGGCGTCCCCTACCGACTGTAAATTCATACAGGCAAACCTCCAGCACAGCCTCACTGCTACGGCTAACCTACGCAGGGTGCTGGAGGCCCCACACAATGGGGAGACCGTCGCCCTGATCCAGGAGCCGTGGATCAGGGGTGGGCGTGTATGCGGTCTCAAAACGCCATATGGTAAGTTAATTTTAAACAGCACATGCGATAGCCCGCGGGCATGTATTTATGTACCGCGTAATATCTCTGCAGTGCCCCTCACAGAATTCTGCTCTAGGGATCTGGCCACTGTCAGACTCCAGAACACCGGAGTCGACGGGGGGATGACGATCATCGCGTCGGCGTACATGCCAGCCGACGAGGAGATCCCTCCGACACACTTGGTGGATTTGGTGAAATACTGTGAGCGAAACAACTTTAAACTAATTATCTCAACAGACACTAACGCGCATCACCCTTTATGGGGAATGCCAGCAGCCAACAACAGGGGAGAGGAACTGGTAAACTACCTTTTCACAACAGATCTCTCCATAGCAAACAGAGGAACGGAACCTACTTTTGTCACCAGTAGATGCCGAACTATAATAGACCTCACACTGACAACAGGTAACTGTATAGAAACAATAAAAAACTGGCGTGTGTCGGACGAGTCCTCCTGCTCCGACCATAGATGGGTGCGTTTCGAACTGCGAATGACCACCACACCGCCTTTACCTACACGCAACCCTCGGCGAACGGACAAGGTAAAATTTTGTGACTTTCTAAAGCAACGCCTTAACACCGACGCCACGGAGGCATCAATAAACAACACAACCGACATAGAAAAAGCGGTTGTACAACTGACCAATAGTCTCACCAGGAGCTTTCAAGAGGCCTGTCCTCTATCCACCCCCAACAAAAGAGGGAATCGGGGATGGAGCAGAGACCTGGAGAGTCTAAAAGCAAAGGTACGTAAACTATTTAACAGAGCAATGAACACTTACAACGACGAGGACTGGAGCAATTATAACACTGCCCGCGCAAATTACAAAAAGCGGATTCGATCCAGGAACCGTAAGTCGTGGAGAAGGTTCAGCTCAAGCATTAGAGTCAAACACACAAGCCAATAGGATCAGGAAAATTCTCGCGGCCGATCCTAACCGAGAAATCGGATCACTGAGGCTACCTGACAACACCTACACTAAAACAGACACCGAAACCAACTGTCTTCTTCTACAAACCCACTTTCCAGAATGCCAAATCGTTGACGGTACCACTTGGGAGGTCAATGATGTGGACTCACCCACAGCTGACGACTGGTTGACCGCAAGAAAGGTGGTCACAAGGGAGAGGATTAAGTGGGCAATAAACACCTTCCAACCCTTCAAATCAGCGGGCCTCGATGGCATATTTCCGGGCCTGCTGCAATGGGGAGCAGAGTACATAAACGGAACCCTGGACCTCATCTTCACAACTTGCTTGGCGTTCAAGTACGTCCCACTCGCGTGGAGAGAGGTCAGAGTTCTATTTATTCCCAAACCGGGTAAGAGCGATTACACAGAACCCAAAGCATACAGGCCGATCAGTCTAACTTCTTTCTTACTCAAAACCTTAGAAAGGCTATGTGACAGGTACATAAGAGACGACATACTGACTGTGACACCATTACACCCACAACAACACGCTTACAGTGCGGGCAAATCCACGGAATCAGCCCTACACAAAGTGGTAAGCACTATCGAGCAGGATATCAAGAACAAGACGCTTTGCCTGGGTGCCTTCATAGACATTGAAGGGGCCTTTGACAAAACAAATTTCTGCAGCATCAAAACAGCACTCAGAAAGCATGGGGTAAAGGTGACGCTGAGCGATTGGATCATCAACATGCTGAAGTTAAGAGCGGTGAGGGTGGACGCTGGAGGTACCACTAGAGCGACAGTATCCAGAGGATGCCCGCAAGGTGGTGTCCTCTCACCATTGCTCTGGAACATGGTGGTAAATGATCTAATCGCAAAGCTCAACGGACAACGCTTTCTCACGGTAGGGTACGCAGACGACCTGGCCATCCTCATCTCAGGACATTTTGCGAGCGTATCGTGTAACATCATGAACGGCGCACTACGGGTCGTGGAGAGATGGTGCACCGAATACGGATTGTCCGTGAATCCAACAAAAACACAACTAGTAATGTTCACAAACAAAAGAAACCTAGGGAGATACACACTACCTCACCTCTTCAACACACAGCTGGCCCTAACAGATGAGGTGAAGTACCTGGGTATCACGCTGGACAGCAAACTAAACTGGGCAAACCACCTCCAATGCAAAATAAACAAATCCATCATCTCCTTCTGGCAATGCAGGAAAATGATAGGGAAAACTTGGGGACTAACCCCGAAAATAACAGTATGGCTGTACAACACAGTTATAAGGCCCTCCTTAACATATGGCGCCCTAGTCTGGTGGCCTAGAACTAAACAACACACAACAATAAACAAACTGAAAAAACTCCAGAGACTCGGCTGTGTAGCTGCAACCGGCTGCATGAGAACGGCCCCTACGGCAGCCCTAGAGGCATTACTCGACCTGCCACCACTGCAGCTACACATCCAACAGGAGGCCGCGGCCTCTGCTTACAGACTCCGCGCACTCAATCTCTGGGAACATAACAGGAACGCGACCCACACCACAATCATAGAGGAATGTGCAGAGGGCAACCCAGATATTCTCTCTATTTATGACAGGGTACCTAAACAACACATCTTCACTAAAAGCTACAAAGTACAGCTGTACGAGGAGCCTAGTGAAGACACCAACACACAGGAGCTTAGGATATATACAGATGGCTCTAAAATGAAAACAGGTACAGGCACAGGCGCTTTCTCAGACGAGCTGAATATCCATGTAGCGTTAGCTCTAGGGACACACAGCTCCATCTTCCAAGCGGAATGTGCAGGTATCATCCAAGCAGCAACAACAATACTAAACAGGAAGGTAACTGGCCACAATATCAGGATACTTTCAGATAGCATGGCAGTTCTTCGAGCACTGCAAAAAGTTGAGCACTCCTCGGGGCTAACAGTTCAATGTCACTGTCTACTGGAAAAGGTCAGTAAACTAAACTCACTGACCCTCCAATGGATAAAAGGACATAGTGGATCCAGAGGAAATGATGCGGCTGATGAATTGGCAAGAAGAGGCTCGGCCATGCGCCCCGTAGGACCGGAGCCAATGATACCTCTGCCTTTCAGCCAAATCAGGTCATGGATTCGCGAGAGAACGCACAAACTACACCAAAAGCTTTGGGCAAGTATGGAGGATTGCAGGCAGTCGAGGGAGGCCTTCCCGGTACTGAACCGGAGAACCTCCCGAAAGCTCCTCAGTCTAAAACGGGACAAGCTCCGACTTTTCGTCGGAATAGTCACCGGACATTGCCCATTAAACAAACACCTATTTACTATAGGTGTTACAGATAGCCCCCTGTGCAGAGGATGCATGGAGGCGGAAGAAACGGCCAAGCACGTGCTCATGGAGTGCGAAAGCGTGGCGTCCCAGAGAGCGAAGTTCCTGGGAAAACCGGGAACCCTGCGGGAGGCCTGCAGCGTGACACGCAAGCTGCTGGACTTCCTGGAGGACATCGGGTGGCTGGAGTAGCCGCCGTCACCCGCTCACGCAAAAAGGGCCGACGTACGGCCTAGTTGCGGAAAAGAGCCCGCTCACCAAGTACCAAGTACCAAGTACCCTTTGACCAAATTTCGATAATTATAAAAAAAAATTATATTCGCAAAATCTGTACGCAAGCTACTATGAGAACAATTTGTTCCTTTACGTAGATCCGAGATATTTCTTCGCTCGTGCACTAAAAAACCAAAGACTTCGAACCTGTTTAAAATCGATACACTAGTATTAATTCACTGCTCAAGTGTTCACACACCAGTAACATAATCCCAGCATCTAATTGCTGTTGTAACCACCACGCTACTGCACCAGTTTACTATCATTAAAATAACGTAGACCATACACGGGTAAATTTGGAACGTGGCCAAAAAGCCGACTCGGCGCGACCGCAAAATATGGTCCCAGCGACCGCACACTGCGGCCGCATTTCGGGACCTTTCGGTCAGGTACATTGACTTGGTCGTCTTCCCTCTTTTGTCACTGCTTTCCGCAAATTACTCGTTGATACATTTCCCTTTTGTTAACGTTTAGGGCGGGGACTGTAGAGATCAAGGACAGTAGAGGTCAATTCACTTTAAAAGGTTGTCAGGGCCATAAAAGGTCAAAATAAGGTAACTAATTGGAAATATTGGAACAGAACTTTGAAGTTTGCATCCTTGTGCATTGGAAAATTCCAATTATAATGTAATAAAACGTGTAAAGGCAAAAGAAACAGGTACGCGTCAGAAATCACGGATTTAATTTTCTTCTCGGAAACAGAAATATTTTCCCATTTCCCGTTTGATTCCCGCATTTCCGATGGCGTTTTAATTAATTTTTCGAATTATTGTCAAAAGAAAAACAAGAAAAGCCATAATGGAAGTTTGTATTCGACAAGCTTATTCTTTGAGTTCTTTGGTGTTTGGAAATAACTTCTAACTTTTCTTGTCTTGCAGCTTTAACTTTCTAAATTAGACTTTATGAATGGGACAAACAAAGTAACAAATCCTATGCGTCAAAATGTGTTTTGTCTAGTTTTGGCGTTCGAAACTTCTTGTCAGAAAAAAGGTGACAAAAGGTACAGCTTTATTTAAATTGCTTGTCAAACTTTACTAGGTATCTATTTTCGTTTCATAAGAAATATAAAACGTATTTTAACCGACTTCCGAAGAGGAGACGGTTCTTAACACGACTGTATTTTTTTTTAAATACATAATAGTATTTGTAGGCTAGTCTCGGGTTTTGAAGTAAAGATTGGATTAGAAGGATGAAATATACAAAAGATGACCCATACCTATTTTTGCAACTCTTTAAGTTGCATCGTTTAAAATTAAACCAAACTAAAGCTAGAATTGACATATACCTTTTTTCGTAAGGACACGGCCAATCTCTCCTTTTGATACCCTTACAATAACCCGTATATTCCTTAGCGAGTTTTCTCATCACGTAATCTAAATAGATGCAAAGGGTGAGCCGTAAACCAGATTGAGCTCCACGACATCTCGGCGCGTTATTAAGGCGACGTCAGTCATAGCTTACGCAATAATTGTAATAAACATTGTTTATCTTTAACCCTGGAGGAAACCGTCTAAAACACAAGCTTTCCAACTTCATGCTATAAGAAAGCATGTACTTACGAGTATAAAAAAGTCTTACTAAGTTTTATGATGTCTAGTATTATGTCATTAAGTCGTTTAATTCTTATTATGATACACTAGTTGATGCTCGGAACTTCGAACCTGGTGCTGCTTTGCTTTTAGTCTCGAAAAATATATCTTACTAGCGGCCCGTCCCGGCTTCGCACGGGTAGACTTTGGGATAAACGTAGAATAAATTGAAATCGGTCCAGTCGTTCACGCGTGATGGCGTGACCAAAGGTGTTGAGAATAATTATAGGAACTCTTTGTTATAACCTCTATTCTCATGCTATTGCGTAACTATAGCAACCGTAGTTTGTTGATGCTAACTTGTCAATTTATAGTAAAAATTATCAGTATAAAACGCACAGTTTTGATAGATATGATTGAATTTGAACTTTGTACAGAGGTAATAAAGTGCAAATTGACTCTTGGACGTTAGGAACATACCTACTTTGCTTAAACAACAGTGAGTGCTTGCAATTCAATATGAACTTTACACAATAGCAATAAAGCTCGTTTTAGTTAGAAAACGTTTGTATGGGAAAAATAAAAGGGCTGTTTTTAGGGTTTTTCAATATTTCTGAGAGATTTTCTTAATATTTTTTTCCGTAAGAACCTTCTCCTAATAATAACAAATACAACAAAAAAAGAATTAGTGAAATCGGTCCAGCCATTCACGCGTGAGGCCGTGACCAAGGAAAACGGGTTTCATTTTTATATATATAGATACAAGGTATGCTAAGCCGGAAAGGGCTCATAGTACTCATCATCATGAACAAATTTTACTTTGGGCCAACCCAGAAATCGCGAAAAATAAAATCAGACCATACATTTGGTCTAGTGTCGTTGTCACGCTGAGAAAAATTTCACCTAAAGTGCGGAGCACAGTGATAATCACCAAAAAGTACGATGATAAGCACCAATTTTTACGGTGATAACTTTAATAACATAATCTATGGTTCTCATCCTAAAAACTGGTGCTATAGTTCGGCTGTTCAGAGAATGCGTTTGACGTTTGACACTCAGTTTGGCACAAAATTATAACATTAATTGATTATTGATATAATAATGTTGTTTTAATGCTCATCAATTGTTAAAACGGTAAACAACCAGCAAAAATATTTTTATCGTAACTGCAACGCCATTACAAAGTTACGTCGTCAGTTCAATCGCGACGTGTCAGGAACGCATTCTCTGAACGGCCGTATTATAGTACTAGTTTTTACGTTTGTACTTTTTTGGTGATTATCACTATGCTCCGTACTTTAGGTGAATTCATCGGAAATTTGATGATTATTTTTCTCAGTGCATTTTTCTATGGAACAGCTAATTTTTTTTTATAACCCACTAATTTGTTATAATTCCCAACGAATATTTATAAATATAACGTTATAAATAATTTAGATTCCTAGTATTTTAGCAGAGTCCTGTTTCAATAACTCTATGGCAAAGTGTATAAACGTGTGTACAAACAACTTTACCCTATAATTTAAAACGCTATCAACTTGTAAACTGCGACAGCTGCATTCGGCTTCACCCCTCCAATAAAGGCGAATTTTACACGACACTTATTGCCAAAATAAATCATCGCGCGCGGGTACTTTCATTTTATTTGTTGAACCTGCGTCACGGGCACGTTGCATTCGAACTTCGAACACAATGGGTGTTACCGGTCACGGTTTACAATCTTATAAAAGGGATTTATATTATTGTTCTAGTAATTGACGTGTGTTCGGTGCTATTCGGATTTACGAAAACTAGCTGCGCCCCGCCGTTTCACCCGCTATTTTATAGAAACTATTATTCCAGAGATAAAAAGTCTATACAAGGTGACACAGAAAGATGTGTAATGAATGTCACATGTCATACGAGCCGTATACCTAATTATTTTATTTGAAACCAGTTACGAGTACAGTAATACGTAATTAAGTGAGCGTAATTTTGTTCAGTGTGTAATACAAACACTTGTAAAAAACAATAAAACAGATCTTAGGTACAGAAGTCAATCATATGTATGTACTTCACTTTTCATACCTACGCTCGGCGGTCGCGCTAAGTAATCTTAAGCGCCTATAGCCCGGTTTCCACCAGAGTCGAGATGAGATGTGCTGCGAAGCAGGCAGGCAATTTTCACCAAAGCGGAGAGGAGATGCGTAGCAGAGTGTAGATGTGAGCTGTATCAATCGAATTATGCTTTCGGGTGCGCAGAGACAGGCAGGCCGGACAGACCGAACAGACATAACAGCTGACCCGACCAGTTTCAATCAGTGCCAGGCTGGACGCAACCGAGAGCGCGTCACGCTTGTAATCCTAATCCTTGAAAATGATCTCCAAATGCGGTCGAGATTACTCTCGGTAGCCGATGCAATATAAACGTAAATGTTTCCGTTAAATACATCAAAATACTTACATACATGGATTCGTAGACAATGCGAATGTTCTGACCGGTCATCAGCCACTGATTGAAATAAGGGCACTGCTCCCAAGCCTCCCAAGCATTGAATACTCAGCGCAGCGCCCTTAAATATTGAGAATTCAATTACAAGGTCCATCCAGAGCGTACAATGAAGACGTTTTCGCCTGTCAGCTGCGTGACGTAGGTCTGTGTCAAAGCGCCGTTTGCCTCTATATAAAACTGGGTTCAAGAGGGTGGTGACATTTAGCCTGTAACAGTATGGAATTTACATTTCCTTTTTAACTTTAGAAGCATGGGGAACTGAAATTTGAGCATGGCAACCGGAAAAGTCAACTGTATTAGCTAGGAGCTGCAATTAGTTCGCTCTAGCACTGCAACTAGAATAGTCAATTGCAGCTACGAAAAGTCCGCTATCGTATATATGTATCATACGTATACTTACGTACGATTTGCTCGTCTCATCACTCAATTACATTTAAAAAAATCCGTAGTATTGTAGCTGCAATCGAACAACTAAAAAAATATAAAAGTCAGCCCAGAACACAGCATAAGACCTCTATTAATTTTTCGACTATATGAAGATTGCATCTAATGATAATAGGACTTTTAGTGTCCACGATAAGGACAAGCGTAAGCTAGATTTGAGTTGCTTTAAGTGCTAAACTTAAAGCAACTCAAGTAATACCTATCGTGGATGTTACTAGAACAAAAAAGTTTTGAAAAAATATTACACAACTTTTGCTGCTGTTATGAAACTGTACTGCGCTGACGTGGGAATTTTCACACTTTGCTAAGAATCCACATGACCGACATACCCTTCGCAGCGATCATCTCAATTCTTTATTTATTCTTTTGACGTATTTCGCGCGTTATTTTCGGGAATTTCCAAGAATGTGCCATCACCTATATTAATTTATCCAAATTTATATATTTTTGAAATAAGAGCAAAACACACGATTCAGTACGGCGACAGTTGTGTCAATGTAAATTGATTGTATTTTAAACAAACACTATCTTACTGTACTCATTATATTAGTTATACAACAGCATTTTCAATGAAATTTCGGATGACAGAACCACAGACGGTGTATTTGTTCCACACGTCGTAATATTCTGCTATACTCGTATCTAGGTTAATTAGTATAATTCAATTTTAATAAAACATGTTTATTTATTTTTCCTTATGCTTTCCAGAACCAATAATCTGATTAAACCGATTCAATAAACTTAGTATTGAACCGTTCGTTCGAGCCGTTCAGTTTCGAGTCCCATGCAAAGCCGATGACCGAGCAGTACCGCACTGGGCCGAACTCATGTACCGTATCAGCTAGGGCATACTATATGTAGTTAAAGTCAAACAGAAATCATTATTATCATTATCACACAAAAGTTATGTTCGTACCTACAAAAATAAATCTCTACTTACAATTCAAAAAATTAAACAAAATCATAATCATTTTTTTTTTAAGAAATCGGTAGGTACCTCCTAGGCACATAGGCATACATTTTAGTAGAGCTTTTATCTACAAAGCAGCCGCACCTGTACCTACATTTGGATTTTGGGACAAATCCACCCGTTGTTAAAGCTAATTTTAAAGTTCACTGCATGATTGTGCTATAATAACTGTGATATAAAATGGCAACAATATTGCTTAGTAACAATCATCGGTAACAAATAGACCACTTCTTGTCTATTCTAAACTTCAAGCCGGCAACATCTCTACCCACCAGCTGTTTATAGGTTGATCTCAATAAGTTGCCATCATCAAGGCAGGTCACGAGCCTGAGAGGGCGCTGGACCTGCGCTGAAACTGCCCAGTGCCCCGCCGCGGCTATTAAATGAATGATAATGTACCAAACTAGCGGCACGGTGGTCACAGTACATCAAAATTTTCAGTAGCGGAACTATGGATAATTTAATTTATTTATTAATCAATAGCCAAATTCTGACTGACCGAACATGCCTAGAGATAGATCCTAAACGAGATAGAGGCACGATTTTATCTCTTTTTGGCTGTTAACAGAACAGCCAGAATTGCAGCAGCCATGGTCAGCTGTTGTAGTTTTATGTAATTTTTGTGGTTAATATTTGCACAGCTCTGCTCCGCTCCTCTTTTCTGCGCTCCTGTGGACAGGCAGCCCTTTAAAATAACGAATAGTTAGTTACTCTTCTGTAGGTTAACTGTATGGTCGGCCTAGTCGGCAACTGTTGTCGTTATACGCACGTGTTCCGGACGGGCACGTGCGAGGAATAAGACGGGATCGAGCCGAGTTTACCAAGTTTGCTCTGAGTTGGTTGATTATGCGGTCTAGAGGACTTGATGTCACGTAATTGATATCGGAGTACGTCGGATAGATTCGGTTCCTGTAAGTTTGTGTACTATGTTTGGCTACCTTGTATAATAAACTAACAAAAACCATCGAAAAGGTAGGAAAGAGAGGTCCGGGTTAGTCCAAGATGAACATTCATAGACGAGATAAAAGAGGAAGCAGATATTACTTTATATAAGAAGATAAAAAAACTAACATCAATTCCAACTTTCTATAATATCTTTTTCTTCTTGAATTGCTTTAACTCTCGCTAAAACTCGAGAACGGCTGGACCGATTCGAACATTTATTTTGAAACAGGGGCAGTTTAAAAGAAAAATTAAGGGGGGGAAGCCGCAGGGTGCAGTTAGTGTGCCGTAAAAAAGAATAATAAAAAAACGCAGACATTTTATTCCTGTAAAATTAGTTTAGATTGGCACAACAGAACCAACCACGACTATTAATAATTCATTACATCACGGCTCACGGTACTGCGCCTGAATTCTCACATCCCACGTCGTGCTAGTTCTACGACCTTTGCACTTTGTGAACGGACTTCGTGTGTTCATATGGGTTGCTTTGTTTGCCATCAGAGCATAGTCAAAAGCGGTCAAATGGCATCACCCACGATACGAACGGCGACGCACAAACACGGTTTTATGACGTCACTCGTACTACGTAGCGCGGTATGACGTGGCAGTGTGGTGGAGATAGGCTCAAAAATATGTTCTGTACAGCTTGGGTACAATAGCTATAAAAGCTCTCTTTTGTTTACATCAGAAATTACAAGAAAAAGAATAATAACGCTCGTGCAAGAACTTTGGTCTTACTACCTGTGAATACAAATCTTTAGATGAGTGCAACATGTGCCCCGATGAATGGCATAATATCAGAGAACTATCAATTCGAACTGCAATACATTTTATAGTTTTAGAAAAACCATTGCGTTACGCTACTCTAGAAGACGCTGTCTTCGTCAAAAAGGCCGACGGAAACGTGCCTACAATGTTTGCATCGTAATATTGCAATATTTTGCATCAGTAACAGAAAATGAAGCCTTCATTAATTGCGCGTTCACATTGTTTACACATAAGTACATAACCAGTGAAAACAGCAAACACCTTGATAAAGTTGTCCAGCGCTGCCATCCATCACGCTTGTCGGTCTTTACCGCTAATGCCTGGTTTTAAAGCACACATGTTCAGTAAATAGCCCGAGGAAAATATAAATGAAAGGATCCTAAATGCAGTTACAGTTTGCAGATATGGTTGAAAATTACAAACTTATTATTACGGAGCTAGCGGTGTTGCCCGCGGGTCTGCGTTAATCCGGTTTTGTGAAAATTGTACCATTTTGAGAGATATAATTATACTGTAGTGGAGCAGGAAAGATGCAACTGAGTAAAGTAATATTTACCGTAAAAGTGTTAGCATAATTTTGTACAGTGGGAAACTTTACAAAATTATTGACGGAGCGAATTGAGGTTCTTAGAATCTAAGAAAATAAAACTGCTTGTAAGTATGGCCGTGTGTTACTTTGACGATAATTTGAAAGTTAATCCGATTTTCATGAAATTTTGAAGGCAAGTTATTTATAGTTTATTTCAATATAGTTGTCAACTTTGAATACTAATGAGCAAAATCGTCAAGCCATTGCTTGTGGAGAAATAAGGAGGGATTGTTTCCCTGAGATTCAGTTTGCCGCGAACTATGGGACAAATTAACAAAAAAAATCTGCTGTTCCATAGAATAATGTCAATGACACTCAACAAATCTACTTGTTAATTTAGTTCAAATTTGAGTAGTAAAAGAAAAGAAAAAGAAAAGAAAAGAAAAATAGAAAGAATAAAAAGAAAAAAGAAGTAAAAAAAAAAAAAAAGAATCATAGATAGTTTTCCTTTATCATCAGTAGAACCCTATCCAAGTTACAATTCTATAATCGTAAAAAAACGCTATAGAAAACTAGGAAAATGTATGGGAATGACATCTCTACAATCTATTGGCTCCTATATACTATGACAGAAATGTCATTCCCATACAATGTCATAGTTTTTTATAGCGTTTCGATCATATAAATGCAACTTGGCTGGGGTGGCAGGTCTCTTATCAGACAGAAATGAAATCGATTGCGCTGGCACCGAGTAACGACCAATGAAGCCCAATGCTCAGGATCGGCGGCTGGCGAACAACACACCCATATCGATGCAAATGCTGCGATGCTGTGGATGAGGAGTCAGTGATAAAACTGCTGTAGTACAGTTTTAAAAGGCCCTACAAGGAAATTTAGGCTTCCCGGTGAAAACAGTTCGGTGCTTTTACAAGTTTTAATTTTACTTATAATACAAGGTTATTCATAAATTCATAAAATCAGCTGTTCCATACATTTTGTCGAGTGTCATTGACATTTTTCTATGGAACAGCTGATTTTGTTTTCGCATATTTCGGTTTGGTCCCGTAGTAAAAGTTGTTCATAATGATGAGTACTATGAGCCCTTTTCAGCTTAGCATACCCTTTATGAGTAACTCTGTATATACACTTTTAAAAGCCCTACAAGGAAATTTAGACTTCCCTAAAAACAGTTCGGTGCATTTACAAGCTTTTATTTAACTCACAAGCTGGAACCGGCGGTTTCACCCGCTGTTTTTTTTTTACTTTTAAACCTTAGTGTTAGACCGAACAAAACAAAAAAATAAATATTCAAATCGGCCCAGCCGTTCTCGAGTTATAGCCAGACAAACGAACAGCGATTCATTTTTATATGTGAGAAGATAATATAACATGACATTTTATGTTATGGCCATTTTTATGTATTAAAACATGATTGGATCAAAATGTGTTTTTTTTGAAGCTTTGTCATATTATTCGGGGCAACTTGACCTAATGCAATTTTTCGTAATTTTATTCAGTGATTTAACAATTTCAAATACGTTGAAATGAGCGAACGAGATAGCGGCGCGTCATATACGAGTGTAGTAGAACAAAACAACATTTGAATGAAGCTCTAGCAGTAACACGCGTCTAAAGTTCGAGTAGAAAATCGCTAAAATTCCAGCTTTAACTTAAAATACGAGTGTAACTGTTTGAAGCTCACGTACTTTCATTTACGGCGGTTATGTCGCAATAACCGAACGAACAAAACGTCCGATTGCGCGGTACGTGTGTAATTGAATCTAAAGGAAATTGCATTCCGCACGTAGGTTCCCGCTGGGCTGGCCGCTCGTTCTAGCATGCTTCGAAAATGCTTGAGACATTGTTACGTTTAATTTTATTTAGGTATTCAAAATATTCTGATGACACCTTTACAGTTGGATCAAGGCGGTGCTACCCTTATATCTATGTAATATGTATCACACAAAATTCGAAATAAAATAAACTAAAAACAATAGAAATTATTTAAATTACAAGCTCTCACCTCTCACAGAGTCTGTGAGAGGCCCTTGTGAATTCTGCCAGCTTACAATAAAATATGTCCGTGTCTTCGGAGATCCTATTTAATAGGCTAATAGAGCGTGACGTAGGGAAAACATTTATTTGTAGGTTCGCCCAATGTCGGGGTTTACTGAACGTGGGGAATCTTAAATAAACCTTATACAAACTTATCATCATCACCCACATTATATCAGAACATGGTAGAAGTTCTCTATCATGTTGTAAAGTGGTTTGAAAACATTTTGTCGACTTCATTTAAAATAAAAAAGGGAGAGTATGTGGCTGGAATGAGCATGTACGAGATGCGCATCGGGAGGCCAGGCTTAAGTACCAAGAATGGATAAACCATGGTCGACCTAGAGTGGGCATCTTTTATGACCATATGTGCGCTTCCCGCAAAATTTTTAAAGCACGACTCAAGTGGTGTCAAAGCCACAAGGAGCAATTAAAAATGGATAAAATTGCTAAGCAAAGAGCTGAGAAAGACTTCAGTAAGTTCTGGAAGTCCACGGGTAAGTTGGATGTTAAACCTGGCCTCCCAGCGAATGTCGGTGGCAGGAGTGACCCTGGGGAGATAGCCAATTTGTTTATGGATCAGTTTAAAGTGCGGTCTCCACTGGGTCCTTCAGATAGAATGGTCGGTGGTGGGCTCGTCGAGCGTGGAGACGAGCCTCTACTTAAGTTTACCGTTAAACAAATTAAGAAGGTAGTGAAATGTATGAGTAGAGGCAAATCTCCCGGTCACGATGGGCTTAGCATCGAGCACTTGAAACATGCGGGCGTGCACTTGCCGAGAGTCCTGTCCATGTTCTTCAATATGTGCATTAGTCACTCGTATTTACCTGATGACCTAATGAAAACCACAGTGGTGCCCATAGTGAAGAACAGGACAGGAGATATCTCGGACAAGGGAAACTATCGCCCCATCTCTCTCGCAACAATTGTCGCCAAGGTGTTGGATAGTATGCTTGAGTCGTGCCTGGATAAATACTTACATCTACATGACGCTCAGTTTGGGTTTCGGCCCGGACTATCCACGGAAAGCGCGATCCTGGCTCTCAAGCATACTGTCCAATATTATACTGAACGAAAGACTCCGGTGTACGTTTCTGGATCTCTCCAAAGCCTTCGATCTCGTTTGTTATGATGAGCTTTGGAGAAAGATGGAAGAGAGGGGTATGCCGGCAGAATTATTAAAAATCTTTCAATATTGGTACGCGAATCAGACCAATAATGTAAAGTGGTCAGGCAGCCTCTCCGAGTCATATAGGTTGGAGTGTGGTGTGAGGCAGGGGGGGTTGTCGTCTCCAAAGCTGTTCAGCCTTTATGTAAACGGCCTCATAGTTGAGCTCAGCGGCTTGCGTGTCGGCTGCCGCGTGGGGGGTGTTTGTATGAACAACATCAGCTACGCGGACGACATGGTGCTGCTGGGCCCGACTGCGAGGTCCATCGGAGAAATGCTGAGGGTCTGTGAGAGCTATGCGGCATCCCACGGCCTAATTTATAATGTAAAAAAGAGCGAGTTCTTGGTCTTTAAGGCTGCCGGTAAGGGCCCAGACATCGTCCCTTCGATTACCCTAAATGGCATGAGCATAAATCAGGTGTGTCGATTCAAATACCTTGGACATATTCTGACCGACAGCCTTAAGGACGATGACGATGTAGAGAGGGAGCGCAGGGCTCTGGCGGTCCGAGGAAACATGCTGGCCCGTAGATTTGCCCGTTGTACTGAACAGGTCAAAATTACGCTTTTTAAAGCGTATTGTCAGGGAATGTACACGGGTGGTCTGTGGTTCCGCTGTTCGCAAAGATCGTTGGACTCCTTGCGCATCCAGTACAATAATGTGTTCAGGATGATGTTGAAACTCCCTTGATTCTGTAGTGCCTCATGGATGTTTGCTCAAACCCATACTGACGGCTTCCGTGCGGTGCTGCGGAAGAAAGTAGCGTCGCTGGTGAGGAGGCTTCGAGGGAGTGACAACAGCATCCTGAAAGTTGTAGCGGATGACCCGCAAGCTCCTGTACTGAGGCATCTCGTGCGGACTATGGTTCCTCACGACATGCCTCGTAAGTACATGACTCATTAGTTTTTATTTAATTTTGTTTTTGTAAAATATTGTCTACTAACATTAGTTATAAGTCTTTTACTGTGTACTAACAATTTATGGATCCGTTGTTGTCCGAAATAAAAATATTTGAATTTGAATTTGAATTTGACGTAAGTACTGTCATGCTGGTAGAGATCGCTTTTACGATAAAACCGCCTTTTTAAAAACTAAAGATTGACATCGAAATCTCTTTGGACTATACTCACTTATATAATATGTAAGTCTGTTTGTTTGATATCATCTAAAACTGATTCCTTTTAAACGTTTTAGACATACGCGTTTCTAATCATGCAATCAATCTCGCAGGTCTCGTGTGGGATTATGAGGCAAAGCAAATTTTACAGGCAAATTGCACAATATTCCATTTTCTGAGATATCTGAATACTAAGTAATTTTAGTTCAGTTATTAAGTAAAGATTCATAAAATGAAGTAGCTTTTATACAATGTATTTTTTCATCAACTATTTTTTTGATTAAATTTTATTAGTAGACTTTATTAAAATGTCTTTTGACTTCAACTAATTTTTTTTATTAAATTTTATTTTAGTGTTTTAGTCAGTCCGCCGTGGTTCAGTGTGCTTGCGAGACAACAAACCGCCAGAAATTGAGAAGCATTAAGAGCTCTGCCTCATTAAGACACCATGGCGACGTCGCCAGCGGCGCAGGCCTGGCTACTTCTGGCATCCGAAGGTCGCCAAGTCGAGTGGCCATGGAGTCTCGACAGTCAGTTCGTTTACGTCGTCAGGAATGGATGTAGAAGAAATCGCAGTTCTTTGTTATCTGAAATCGTCCAAATTGGCGGCTGACTGGCGACTGAGTGAGCGAGGTGCAGTTTACCGTGTACATTATAGTGGCAACGTCGCCAAGCCGCCAGAGTATCCAGAAGCCATGTAGAGAACTGTAGCTCGTGGCCACGCTTCCAATTTGGCGACGTTACCAAACCGTCGCCAAGTGAGTTAGGTACCATACATTTCAATATTAACTGCTTGGATACGTAGCCGGCGACGTCGCCATGGCGTCTTAATGAGGCAGAGCTCTAAGAGACGCGCAGCAGCAATGGTAAGGGGCGTCGACGACGGCGAGGAGCTTCCGTGTAACATTGCGACCACGACCACTCTGCTAAGAGTAAACGAATTAGAAGATTTTTGGGCTAAAAATTTAACAATTATAGCAGCCCAGCTCCATGTCGTAATTTAAACAATTAAGAGAACTGACATACTTGTTTAGTCTCTATTTGTGCCTTATTGTAATTATAAGTTATAGGTATATTTAAAATAGTTACAAAGATATATTATGCTTGTAATGTTATAATGCTGCGTTTTGGTAATCATTGTAGATCCATGTCATGTGTCGGAATCGACTTTAAAAGAAAGTTTCAGAGTTTGCTTACCTGCCTACTTATTATTTTGGAAGCCACTTTTATCTATGTTCTTTCAAAGAAAATATTCCCAGCAATTCCCTGCCGTAACAGAGGAAGTTATTTTATAAATAAGCGTGTTTCCCTAACTTGTGTCACAGAGAATAAGCACCAGAAGTACTAGTTTCCATAAATGGCTATGGTCCATAGATAATTCAAGCTACGAGGAGCTACACTGTGTAGATTCTACATCTACATTCAAGTTTCACATAGCTTGTAGTAATGCGACGTGGTTATAAAATAGGCTACGTCGTGCTACGCCGTAGTAATACAGAGAGTTGAAATTGAAAATTGCATGATGTTATTCTTATTTCGTATAACCATAAGATCTAAAAATACCGGTCTCGCATTTGAAGTTACTATTACATTAGCTCATAAGGTAAGTACTATCTTTCGAAACCCCTTCGGCCGCCTAGGTAACTGAGTTTCACAACGAGTTTTCAAAAAATAATCGTGCTATGCAACTGGTTGCCTCAGAAGATGTTCTATTACCTATTGGTTCACAAACTGTCGACTACTAAGAATTGATTAGTAGCTGTTAGTACTTACTTATAGATGGATAGAAAGATAAACAGATACCTTTTTTCTCTTTCTCCTTTTTATTTTTGTGTTTTTTCCTTATGAAAAGTTTCTAACACAAGCTTTCTTACTGCGCTCGAAACTGTGTACCTGACGACAAATAAGAAACATGTTTGTGTTCAGGTACGCAGTGATGTAACAATAATAAAATTCCTTTCTGGTAAACATAATAAATGTGAAGACTAGTGTATGACCTTCATTTTACTCGCGTGGAATTCGTTATCAGAATTTATACACCACACAATTTGGCAGTGAAATTCTTTCTAATAATTGAGCTTTGATATTAAAAAAAAAAATGCTTGTGAGACTGTTGCTAGGCTAGGCTTTTGATAAAGTACGCTTTAAAATAAATACGGAAGTGTTTTTTTTTTTTTTGATATCGCTAAGTAAGTTAATAATAACACTAATTGATTTTATTTTTCAAATTGTTATTTTTATGTTTTGGGAAATAAAGTTTTTTTATGTTAAGTGGTCATGTCGTAAAGATGGAAGTAAACTTAGCTAATAATGAAAACTGCCTCTCAAATTTAGCTGCTAGACTGCAACGTTGGATGCTTGGTTCGGCTGGTTTGAGTACTACGCTTCCCACGCGAACATGATGCCGATAACGAGAGCCTTTACTACCATCCGTTTTACTATTTAAACCAAAAATCCAACATCGTAAAGGCTCAAAAGCAAAGGAAAGCAATATTATGCTATTTTCACTAAGCAATAAGTGTGTTTTAAAAGATCTCTTTGTCTTTTTATGTTTCATGTATCCTATAAAAACCAAAATCGCAACATCGTAACGGCAATACGATGCGAAAGTAATATGTTATTTTCGAAGGAATCATTCAACATTGGGACGTAACATACGCACGGAGGTGGTAACCCATGAAATCGAACGTCGACCGTCAATAGGGAAAACCAAGAAATATTAGTCGAGGATCCAGGGAACTTTTTAGTTACTTATCGAAATTTTGTGTTCTTCTTCACCTTCTTTGAGTCCTTATCAAAACCTCGAAATTAGAACATGTTGTGTAGAGCATAGTGATCCCATCCGCACTAGAAACATTATAGAAACTAGAAACTCTTTAGTAACGTTTCATTAACTTTGAAGTAAACTTACAATCTTACAAAATCAAGATCATAGATAACAAAAGCAAACCAATTCTTCAAACAAAATAGAATGTGAATAATGTATCAGTGCACATATCATGCAGTGGGATCCTGAACTATTACTGTAACACAGTTTTCTTATTTGATCCAAATATGCGTAGGCGTGTAGTATAATGTTGTCAATAATATATTTCACGGAGATTTCTAACGTTTTAGACCTTGGCTAGTAAAACTCTAATGGGTTGATCACAAGTAACGAGACAGTGCCCTCGGCCGAGTACTCCGTTTGTATGAACAGTTTAATGAAGCGAGACAGTCACTAGAACCATGATTTGTTTGCTCGGCTCAGTCTGCCCATTTACTGTCTCACCACTGTACTCGTTACGTGTAATCAACCCATAACAGCTGACAGGGAGATAATGCAATTTTAGTTAAATTTTGAAAATACATACCCAAACCTCTTTCCTATAATAAACTAAACTCTTTACTATATTTACTATAACTAGCTTTGGAGGAGTTAATTCGTATTTTACCTTCTCTTTAAACATTTGAAATAAATTTTTAAACTTGAAAGAAAGACAAGAAAAGACAAATACTGACTAATTATTTCAATGCTACTTCACGTTTATTAATTAAAGGGTCGTTAAAAAAGAGATGAAAAGAGTATTACCTCGTACAAAGTCACGTTCCACACAGTCCAGTCATGAAAAAACAATGAGGAAAGAGAAGTAGAATTAATTACTAGACTCAGATCAAGTAGAAAGGCAGATACGAGTCCCGCCTTAGATCCAAGTGAAGTCAAAAGCTACCCTACTGCCCGTGTACGTATATTTCACGCACTTAGTGACGCATAAAAACTATCCGAATGTCAAAATGTCATTTTGACATGTGTATTCGTCATTATAACCTAAAAATTATGATGTTTATTTGTTCCATGAGATGTTATTTACGAGAAGTAGACACGTAGAAAGTTATTCCATCGGACGTCTTTTTCACTTTTGCGTAATTTTTGCTACGTTTAATTTACGAGTATTTATTACCGTTTTATTTATTTATTTTTCTTGTCCACGTTTTCTGATCAACTGACGTAAGAACTGATGATTGATTCGGGTAGTTTTTATACGTCAATATGTGCTCGAAGCATACGTACACGGCAGTAGTTTAGTTATGGCTTCACTTGGATCTAAGGCGGGACTCTATCTGCCTTTCTTCTTGATCTGAATTACTAGGATGCTCCCGTTTGGAAACTAGATCCTCAATACGTTAGTGTCAGGTTGTATTAGTAGTGGGTGGTACGATCAGAATGAATTGGCCCTAAACTTTGGCCCTACTTGGCCTAACAATATAATGAATCGTTCCACTAAAATAAACACAACGTTAGGATTAGTGAGGTCAGTGTAAAAACCAACTTCATTTGTAACTGTTACGAGTAGGCATCGATCTAGTATGTTCCGACTTCGGTGCTGTTAGGTTTTTTTTTTACAGTTTTACAGTATATTTTTAGCACTAATTGCCTTAAAACCCAAATCGGGTTCGCCTAGGCAGTAAGTTCGCATAATAATGTTATTGTTTTGTTATGTATTGTTAACTAATTAAGAGGGCGCCTTATTGTATTTAATTGTTTCTCTTGAAAGTTGCCGATGAAACGTCGAGCAATAACTATGTCTTCTCTAAGAAACGGACTGCTAACCTTCATGCTGTAAACTTTATTTTTGTCTAGCTCGAGCATAAAATTTTATTTTTCTGTCTGTACAGGGTTGTAAGGAAAGGGTATGCTAAGCCGAAAAGGGGTCATAGTACTCATCATTATGAACAACTTTTCACGAATTCACGAAAAAAAACGCTGTTTCATAGAAAAATGACAACGACACTCAACAAAATGTAAGTTGCAGCCGATTTATTTTCGCGAATTTCGGGTTGGTCCCATAACAAAAGTTGTTTATCTACTTACTCTCATACTATTACACGCAGTTTTTTCGGCAACTAATCAGACTGGGAGTCATGTAATCCCATCTCAGTTGTATTAGCCCCCAATTTGTCATGTCATCCAAGATACAACTAAACGTACAACATCCGAAATCAATTAACCAATTCTGTATCTACAAACTGACCGTGTCCCGTCAGCATGTCGGCATTCAATCAAATCCTGCTTACTCTGGACCTCGAGCACAGATTAGTGAGCAGATGTCTCACTTTCATTTTTCCATGAAAATTAACGTTGGAGAAAACCTTTACCAAAGTGTGTTACAGCTTGATTGTTTTGGTTTACTTTTTTCTTTTGAGTTTGTGTTTTCTGTGTTTCTTGTATTGTTATTGTGTTCTTAAAAATGTATTTGGTATTTTGAATTACTTACGTATTTTCACGAAGCTACTCTGTTTAATGATTTCTATGAACCAATGATGATCTGTTTCAAGGAGTGATTACGGGGGTGACTTCTTGCCTGGCGTCAATGAAAATATTATAATGATGGACACGCTGCTGTGCCGCGCGGAATGATTCGACGTTATTTTACGCCCTTCATAAGATGACCATCTGGCTTTCATGATTTGTGCCTCAACCGCAAATCACATTGCTCGCACGGCCAGTCCTTACGCTGACTCGGCGTAACAAAATCCTACATGTGAGAAACAAACCAATATCAACCTTACGCAGAAGACATTGAGCAGAATACTAAAATGTGCCGAAGTTAGCCGATATGACGATTTTAAATCGCATTTGCCATGGCTAAGTAATGAAGTGGAGATTACGTGTTGTCGAAATTCCCATCTGATGAATGTTGAAGTGAATAAAACGTGGCTGTGAAAAAAATGTGAGTGGTTAAATTTAGCAGACAATCGTATATATCGCAATTTCGGAAATTACAGGTTTTCGTAATAATCTATATATATAAAAATGAAACCCGTTTTCCTTGGACCCGGCATCACGCGTGAATGGCTGGACCGATTTCACTAATTCTTTTTTTGTTGTATTTGTTATTATTAGGAGAAGGTTTTTACGGAAAAAAATATTAAGAAAATCTCTCAGAAATATTGAAAAACCCTAAAAACAGCCCTTTTCTTTTTCCCATACAAACGTTTTCCAACTAAAACGAGCTTTATTGCTATTTTATAAAGTTCATATTGAATTGCAAGCACTCACTGTTGTTTAAGCAATGTAGGTATGTTCCTAACGTCCAAGAGTCAATTTGCACTTTATTACCTCTGTACAAAGTTCAAATTCAATCATATCTATCAAAACAGTGTGCGTTGGAGCACAGATAAAACAAAAAAAAGAAAACGAAATCGAATAGTTCATTCATTTGTTTTAAAATTTCGAAGGATTTGACTCCAAGTCATATCAAATTAAAAAAAGTTGAAACAACAACAACAAACTGTCAATGTCAGTGTTTTTTTTTTCATGGATGATTTTGTTTTTGTCAACTGATACACGAAACAAATTCGTACCTATAATTGTAATATAAATATTATAAGTATAAAATTGTAAATAGTGTTTTGTGCAGTGTTTATATTTAATTAGGCAGTACCATAGAGAAGTACTGTATGACAGTACGAAGTCTGCCGGGTCAGCTAGTAACTGAATAAAAATGGTGTTTTCAACATTTATAGAGATGGGGTTGAATGGGGTAAGTAATAGATTTACAATATTGTTCATTTAATTTTATATACTAGGCAGGAAGCTGTGTAAAATGACGTAAAAACTGATACTTGATACTCAAAGTAAATTGAGTGAAAAACCTTTACCGACCAGTTTTACGGGCTTTTTCATTTTGTTTTAGTAGCTGTTCGAGTTACTGCAACTCTAAATTTGAAGCACGCTTTCATCGGTATTTCAAAAACTTTTTAGAACGGTACATTCGCTTGCAGAATATTTTGCACAGATTAGTAAAGCATTTTGAATTGGAAGTGTCTGTGCATCGGTCACCGAGAGAATAGTTTTTTATTTTTGTAAAAATCAGATATTTTCTGATGCTTATCTGAAAGTAGATGTGCCTGTCTTGTTTTACGATATTTTGAGAAAACAATTTTGTATTTCAACATCTTTGGGCAAGCAGTAGATAAATACAAATCAACCCCATAGTTTTGATTTCCTCACCATAATGGCTTTGTAGGTTGCATGTTGAGTTAATAATGTTGTTTGTTAATTTTGAAAGACAACTTATGGACTAAGAGTTGCTGTCTAAAATTCTACATGTAATAATATAAAAATACAGCAATATTTTAGCTTATTCAACGTTTAGTTGTGTCAACTAAACCTTCAAAACTATCTCTACTACGGTACCTATTACGTAAAATGCAGCCATGTTACAAAGGAGAATTTCCAATTCGAAATGCACCGGGAGTGCCATTTGCGTATCGTGGGGTGTCTAGTACTCTCGTTAATTGGACCATCTATTCGGTACCTATTCTGGAAATTCACAAGACCACAAGACTGATGTACAAGGGTTCGTCATATGGAACATCAAAAAAGCTTCTAAAATTCGTTTTAGGAACCAGGTCACCTCGTCCGACTTTTAAAGGACAGTAGTGGAAATTTCGGAACTTTATTGATAGTCAAATTTTGATGTTTTAATTCGACTGAATCGTGAAAATTTAACGATTTTATGTACAGTCAGAAAAAATATTACAATTTTTTTCAATGACTTGAAATTTGGTAGTCCTGTGGATACCAAGTTTCAGCTCAATTGGACTCTGGATAGTGTTTCAAAATATAGTTGCAAGATTTGACCCTAAGAAACAAGGTAACACACATTGTAAGTCAAATAAGAGCTTGTAGAAATTTCTTGTAAACTTGTGCAATGTACAGTACATTTGTGTAAACGCCACGTTTCAAACACTCAGTTCAAATAAGTCCCATATTTACAGGTGCTACTCGATACATTAGCTGTGTGCCTGCAGGCGTCTAATGACGCAATTCGTATTGGTCCATTAGACCTTCGTTACACAATTAGATGTTTCATTATTTGGTCGCTTTACGCTTCCAATTTCGACTGTGTTCGTTTTGAATTCAGCTGTTTTTCGGTTGGTTATTCTATTCTGCTGAATAACTATACAATAACATAAATAATTACGTTTCACGCTCATAGCTCCCATAAAATTTCGTGTATCGGGAATCTTATGGAATGTACGAGTACATAAAGACAAGGACAGCTCACACCCAGACTTAGAATAAGTACCTGTTTAAATTAGTCATCAAAACATCAGCCCGGCCGGACTCGGAACCTCTTGCTTATAAAGCTAACATGCCACCACTGAGCTAAACCGTTCAAGCTATAGAAGTTGAAGGATTAACACGTTAACATTGCCACGGTGACACAAAGACGGCAATTATTCAAGTTCGACTGCCCCCATTATGTTAACTGCCGACCATCTGGTCACCAGCCGGCTGCCAAATTATCACCGAGATTGCCGTGACCTGACACCAATGCTGTTGGCTCTTTGACAGCGCTGGTTAATGTGACGCTTTCTTGTCATAGTCTGTGTACTCTAACTGTGAGCTAGTTTTAAGACTAACTTACAGTTTAGAACTGGCTAACAACCCAGCCGGGGTAGTCAAATAAAAATGAAAAAATCATGTAAGCTATTTCATTGCTCTAACTTTTAAGAGAGCCTATGGTAGTCTACATTCGAAATTTCGCCTTTGCATTAGCCGCACTCTTAAAGTTGACGAGGATCGACCATTGACAACCTTTCAATAAATTTGATTTTGTACAACTATACTTAAGTTCATGCAATTTTTGATATTCATATTCATATACGAATTGCGAGAAAAAAGTGGTAAAGTATAATTATCGAATTAACCAACACTCTCTTACGTCTTTATCCGATTGTTTTGTAGTTGTTGTATTTAATATTATTATGATTTTTAAAAACCTTTTAAAACCCCAAGCCAAAATTACAGCTATGAAATAGATAAAAAAATACTTTGACGAGAGACACCGTAGTAGTAACATAAACAAATATGCCGATACTAGATCGATGTATGCCGTCGAGAATTTTGGAATCCGAATCAATTTGGGTTATTATGTTACAGTAGCAACGAGTAATTTACCTGCAAGACAAATATTTACTTAGGTTTACTATCGGGAAACTATTGGTATATTGAATTTCTCCGAATTTTCCTTACTCTTATTCTCACACAGTGTAAGAAGTAGGAAAACATTTTGTATAGTTTCACCAAGTTTAGTCTTATTCATTTGGTTTTATTCATTTTCATTAGATATCAAAAAGCTTACTACAGTCTAATCTCACTAATCCGGCACTATTAGAAACCGGAGGGAGCCGGATTATTGGAATGTTCGGATTACGGGACTAAAGCATTTCATAGAGGGAATAAATGTATTAAATTAACATGTAGGTACATAATAATATATGTAATTAACTAGTTTTAAAATAATCCTTAATTGAGGTCTGCTTTTGTGCAACTTGTAGTTGTACTGGTTGTTTCAGTGATCTATAACAAGGTTATTAGGCTTGCGTTTGACCGTCATCTTATCTGGTGGTGAGCAATGATGCGGTCTACGATTAAATACGCTTCTCTAGTAACGGACTGTAGGAGAGATTGGTTAGAATAACCCAACACTTTGCGATAGGATTTATTTGTGGAGAATACGTTTTTCTTCAAGTATCCCGGCTTTCGACTACTGCCCACTGTCCACTGTGGCGCTAGTTTATCGACTACAGAGACCGTACAGAAACTAGGTTACGATACAATTTATTACCTCCACAAACGAAACTGATTGATTTCATTCAATTAGCGAACAATGCGAGGCATCCAATAAGAATTAACGATACCAGCTCGGTTTGCGGGTATTTTGGTATCGATGCTTAACTTTAATTCTCCGTGCTTTTTATAAATCAGCTCCTTAGGTAAAGTGCTAACGAGGCCCTTTTATGGAGTCTGTGTCGCCTGTTTGCTTGCTGGTCTGTCAGCTCTGCTTTTGAATAGGTTGTCAGTTTAAAATTGCACACATAATTTATAATGAATTTCGTAAGATATCATTATTTATGTCTGTAAGATATTTATCAACATGGGCCTAGCTGCCTGAAATAAATGAATTTTTATTATTGTTTATTATTTATCATGGACAATAATAATGCAAAACGGGGAAATATTTCAAAAAAAGCCTAGGTTTTTAATAACTTTTACTATCACACAGCTTCAACAACTCATTAAATCTTAAAATAGCACTATTTATTAGTAGGTACAAATAACTATCGAAGAAGTATTAATATGAAAGTATTTCGAACTAGACATGAATGAAGGCGTATCATCCCTTAGCAAGATACTTTAAAAAAAAAGCTAGCTTCCAAACGAAAACCAACAAAGAAAAGATAGAGAGGAAAACCACAGACGTAAGATCCAGTAATCATACTTAACTTGAATCCCTCCAGATTAAGCTTAAGCGAATCCATCCCAATATGACCCAGAGCCTATTGTAAGTAACTGGGATCACTTCAAAGCCTAGAAAAATACTCAATAGATTTCCATGTTGAATCTGATTCGTGTAGGCACAAAAGTGCTGAAGCGTATCATTCTACGCGATAAGGTCGCCCTGTTTGTTTTTCACTAATTGTTTGGTATCCAATAAAGTCATACTCTTTTTTATTCTACAACATTTTCTTCATTGACTTCAAGTGCGCGAGGAAATTTTCAAGTAGCCATGTATTTAATTAGCTCAGAGATCAGTGCGGCTAAGCAAGCTTTTGTCGCATTGTCATCGGAGTTATATCATTATCAGCCTATTATTTATCGCTCAATGCTGAGCATAGGCCATTCTTCTTGTACGCTACTCATTCCGGTCCTGTGCTGTGCTAGTCTTAATCTTTTATTAGAAGTTTCATAGGCATACTAAAATTTTCACAATCGGACATCAGAGAGCGGTTAAAAATTCAGTGCAAAATTTGACTTAGACAAAAATACTATAAATATTATACAAGTTTAACTCACATCTCACTTAAAATATACATAAATATTATATTATTGGACATAAAAATACAAATCTGAGAAAAACTTAACATAACGTAATATACTCAATGTGAATAAAAATAAAGCACAATATACATTAGTAGGTGGTTTATTAAGTTCTCGTTATACGTGTTAAGTAACAGAACGTTCGATCTGGCTACTCCACTAATTTGTTCCTCCTAGTGTCGCCGAGGAACACCATCAATCATACCAGCCACCTGTCGATTCCAGGCAATGCATCTTCATTCGGACACGAGCAGTAACTAATTTGATACTAATCTATTACAGTGGGTAATAATGGTACTTAGTTACTTGAGATTAGTGATCAGATTGCTTTGGGCGATGAAATTCTGGGCACAATTTGGTTACAAGTGCGTTTTTTGACTGCCACGGCGTATACAGGGTTATAAAAAAGGTTTTAAGCTGAGACAGTTGACGATTACCGCCTTACCGAGCCGGGTCGAGTCTCCGCGGCAGCGTTGAGACTCCCCGTGCCCGCGAAGCGCGCACCCCGCCAACGTGTTCTTCGTCGCGTCGACCCGCCCGCCCCCCCGCTCTCCGTCCCGCGTGACGTTGAGAGCGGGAACGAGCCGTCGCCGTCGCCGTCGTCGTTTTATCAAACAGAAACGCAACCAACAGACGCGCCGGACCTACCGCATTCCATAGACCGCATTCCTGAGCCTAGCTCCGCGCTTCTTGTTGCTGATCGGGCTAAGCGGGGCCTCCACCGGTGTCGCCGGTGGTCTCACCCTGCTGATCCTTGAATCGCCAGAAGCGCGGCGGGGGAAGGATAACGAGCCTACCATCATCATCATCAGCAACTATGCCGCGTACTGGAGAATCCACGCCGTCGTCAGACGAGGACGCTCCGACCCGGGCGACTTTTTCCGCAGCCGCCGCATCCACCGCCGCTGATGACCGGACAAAATCATCATCATCGTCATCCTTGGTGGAAAGGATGGCGAATGAAAACCTGATCTCATGCCGCTCACTTTTTGAGCCGGAAAAGACGCTCCTAGTGCCAGCATCGGTGCTAGGACCGCGTAACGCCCCCCGCGGCCGCTCCCGCGGCCGCTCCCGCTCCGCAGGGGCTAGGAGGTCCAACGCCTCGAGGGCCGCCTCCGCCGGTCGCGGTGAATATCGCCCCGCCCGCCAACCGTCGCCGATATCGCTCGCGAGTGCGACCCGGCAGAAAAGGGCCCAGAGGGCCCTAGAAGAAGAGACCCACGATGACAAGCGGCCCAAGTTGGGCTCGCGGTCCCCCCCAACCCCGCCCCCGGCCACGCCCCCGGTACCGGTCCTGAAGACGGTATACAAGGTGAAACCGGGCGCGGTAATTGCTCCCAAGCCGCTTCCCCAGAGGGCCCCGAGGGCTCCCGCCAGAGTAGTGGCCTCTCTCCCAAGAGAGGCCTCGCAACCAGAGGTGGCCTCCGTCCCGTGGGAGGCCACACCTCCGCCGCCGCCGCCGCAACCGCTGAGGGCCACGCGAGTCCCTACTGCAGGGGAGGCCCCGCCATCGAATCCACCGCCCTCCCTTGAAGCGGCCTTGCCGCCAAGGGAGGCCTCGCCGCAGCCCCCGCAACCGACTCCGACGACCGGCGGTTACTCGCCCCCAGTCGTCCTACAACGACTGAGGGCCGATCACCTCCCGGTGCCATCACCCCCCTCCCCCCCCCGCTGACGCACTACCGGAGCGTATTGCTGCCTCGGGGGAGTGAGGTAGAGGGGGGTGACACCCCGTCGCGATCGCCCCGCGCAAGCCCGCCCAGCCTGGGGGGCGGGGAGGGAATGATGTCTGTTGCAGATTTCTCCCCTACCCCCCTGGCCAGACCCACCAGGCACGACTCCACGGAGTATGCCATACTGGAGTCGGTGCCGGTGGACGCCGCGCCCATGCCGTCCCCCCCTTCGCCGCCCCCGGAAGCCGCAGCTGCCCACGCCGCGGCCCTGAGGTCCCCCCTGCCAGCACCACCCGCAGCCAAGGGATACGCAGCCGCGCTGCGAGCCCCTGCACCCGCACCTGGCCCACAGGCCAGAAGCCCGCAGCCGTCCACCTCGACGGCCCCGGCCCCGACAGCCCCACCCAGCGCCGCCCAAGCAGCCCAGGGGAAAACATACCCGCCTATAGTGGTCGAATGCCTCCCCAATTGGCCCGTCCACCTGGCCGAGCTGAGGAGGAGGATCGGCCACATACCGAACGCGCGTCCCCTGGACAAGGGTATTCGATTCCGGCCCAAGTCTCCAGAGGAGTTCAGGGCAGTACAGGCCTACCTCGTGGAGGAGCAGACCAGGACACCAGCACTGTCCTGGTACTGCTACTCCCTGAACTCGGAAAAGCCACAGAAGGCGGCGCTCTGGGGACTCCCCCAGGGGACTGATCCCCTGCTCATCGTGGATGCACTGAAGGAGCTGGGCTTCCCTGCAAGATTTGTCCGCCCCCTGCCTATGAAGCCCAACGCCAGGAAGTGCACCTACTTTGTCCACCTGGATGCGATGACAAAGGAGCAGCAGCAGCGCATGTACGGGACATGCGAGCTCCTCAACATGCCTCGAGTGGTGATCGAGGCATGGAGGGGCGATTCCATGGTCCCGCAATGCCACCGTTGCCAAGGCTTCGGTCACGCATCCGGGAACTGCTTCCGGCCCCAAAAATGCGTCAAGTGCGCGGAACCGCATTTTGGGGTAAACTGCCCGAGGTCACTGGAAACCCCGCTACCTGCGCTAACTGCGGGGGGGCCCACACGGCCAACAGCAGAACCTGCCCCATCTTCAGAAAGGAGGCCAGAAAACGAAAGATCAAGCTCCCAGGGGACCAACGGCCTCCCCCCCCGAAGCAACCTGCAACAGCTGCACAACCCACCCTGCCCGGGAGGAGGGGACAGCAACAGCCCCCCGCAACCCGACAGACCGCCGCTCCCCTGGCCGCGGCCTACCCCCAACTCCAGCCTATGGGTTGGGGCTGGCCAGTCACCCCGCACCCGGCTTACGTAGCACCCACCACCCTATGCCCACCCGCCAACCGGCCCCAGAACCTGCAGGGGCAGGAGGCGACGCAGCAGAGGCAGGGTAGCAGCATCGACCCCCCTTCCTCCCTTCGAAGACAATCCCCCACGCTTCGAGCCGTTCCCCCCTACCGAAATGGGGTGGATGAGAGTAGGGGGAGAGAAGAACGCGAAGAAGAGGAGGAAAAGGTCGATGAAGCGGAAGACCCAAGGAGGGGCCCCGAAGAAAGGGCCCCAAACTCCGGTGCCCCCCACTCAGCCAAGGGAGAGGACACCCGCCCCCCAGGCCCCCGCCGCAGAAGAGGAAGCCCGCATGGAGGTGGACCAACGCCCAGTCGAACCACCCCAGACAATGAAACCCAAGGCCCGCAGGGGCCAACAGAAGAAAAAGAGGGCACGGTCTGCCCCTCCAGCGAGGGCTGACCCCCCCCAACAGCAGCCCCAGCCAGCCAGGGTGGACCCCAGGATCCAACGCGCCCCAACCGGGGCACTACCACCTCCTGCGGCTCTTCCAAGGGCCTCAGGACCTTCTCTGCAGGGGCCCCGCCCCCAGCACTCCGGGTGGGCCACCCAAGCTCCACCCTTCATACATCCACCGCAGCAGCAGCCCCAAAGCATGGTCCCCCCGCCCCCTCCGGGCTTCCCAAGCCGACCGGGAGGCGGCCCGAAGGACCATATTTTCCCCGCTGCTTACACTGCGGGCTCAGCGGCGAGCGCCCATCCTCGGGAACCCATCTATGCGATGATGGGAGCCCTGGTGGGCCTTCTCGCCGCCATCGCCAGCGGGGAAGACCTCCGCACTGCGGCGATGCGCGGACTGGCCACTCTCCAGGGGCTGTATTATGGATAGTGGCCAGCTGCGCATCCTATACTGGAACCCAGGAGGAGTCGCAGGGAAAGCCGCAGCCCTGCGCCACCTCGCGAGAGAGCAGAACATTCACGTCGTCCTCCTGGGTGAAACCAAGCTGACCCCGAACCGGCAGTTCAAGTTCGCTAACTACGAGATCTACCGTCGCGACGAAGTCTCGCCCAAGGGCCAACCGTACCGCGGCACGGCGGCCCTTGTTCGCCGCGACGTAGTCCATGAAGAACTTGAACTGCTGGACTACAAGCAGACCCGGACAGTGGGTATACGGACCATGGTGGCCGGAGTGGAGACGAATCTCTACGCCGGCTACCGCCCCCCGTCCAGCCCGCTGATCACAGAAGACTTCCGGCGGATCTTCGCAGCTAGAACGCCCACCCTCCTGGCAGCCGACCTAAACGCAAAGCATGTGATATGGGGGTCACATAGCACCACAGCACAGGGTCGAGCTCTCCAGCGAGAAGCGGAAGTGAGCGGCTTCACGGTGATAGGACCGGAATCTCCCACCAACATCCCGACCAATCCCCTCCATCGCGCGGACGTGCTGGATATCGTACTCCACAAGGGGATCGCAGCCTCCATCGCCATCGAGGTCCTATATGACCTCGATGAGCAGCATCTCCCCTTGGTAATTACCGTAGGGGGTGCGCTGTCCTGCACCATACCGCGCCCCATCAGGAAGACGGATTGGTCCAGATTCCAGAGTGCCCTGCAGTCGCTGACGGTCGGCAAGCTGTCCACCCCTGGAGAGGTGGAGACCTGCGCGACGGAGCTGACCCGAGCGATCGCAGCAGCCCAAGAAGCCGCCACCACCGAGGTGACCAGAACACCCTGGCGTGAAGAACTCCCTCACGATCTCAAAGCTCTGCGCGACCGGAAACGGAGACTCCGCAAGCGATGGGCCCACTCGCGATGCCCAACGATCAAGAGGGAGTTGAACGCCGTAACAGAGAGGCTGTCAGATCAGGTCAAGGCCTGGCGAGGGACCGCCTGGGACAACCACCTTGCCCAGTGCGATGAGAACAGGACCGATCTGTACAGCCTCATCCGCCACCTGACCCAGGCTAAAGCGTCCGTCTGCCCCCTTCTGGATAGCACAGGGCGGCGGCGTTACTCAGCCTTAGAGAGGGCAGAGCTACTAGCTGACCATTTGGAAGGTCAGTTCCAGCCACACCCGATTTCAGCAGGAACAAAGGCCGAAGTCTTGGAACACCACAGGCGAATCGAGTGGGAGGTGTCCGACTACCTGCAGACCCCGGCTCCTCCGTTGGGAGGAGAGGATTTCATTGCCCCAACGGAAGTGGTCCGAGCCGTGAGGTATTTAAATGCCAAGAAGGCGCCGGGACACGACGGTATCCCCAACGGTGCCCTCAAGTGGATGCCGTCGAAGGGCTTGGTCTGTCTGACCCGGCTCTTCAATGGCATCCTGCGCACAGGACACTTCCCCTCGATATGGAAGACTGGCAAGGTGATAGTCTTACCGAAGCCAGGGAAGGATAGACGTCAACCTGCCAGCTACCGCCCCATCACACTGCTCTCCCACCTCGCTAAGCTGTTCGAGCGGCTGCTTCTGCGGAGACTGCGTCCCTACCTCACACCCCGGGACGAGCAGTTCGGATTCCGCACGAGGCACTCCACCACGCTCCAGCTTACGCGAGTGTTACACCACCTATCGCACGAGCTCAATCTGGGGCGACGATCCGTCGCCGTGTTCCTCGACATCGAGAAGGCCTTCGACAGGGTGTGGCACGAGGGCCTCATCTTCAAGCTGATGGGTACAACGACGCCGCCGGCGTATATACGAATCGCGGCGTCGTTCCTGACGGGCCGGAACTTCTTCGTGTCGGTCGAGAATACCCATTCCGGCCTAAGACCCATCAGCGCGGGAGTACCGCAGGGGAGCTGCCTGTCTCCCGCCTTCTACGCCGCCTTCACCGACGACTTACCGCTTCTCGAAGACCTCCTCCCAGGCGAGAGAGGAGTTACACTTGCACTATTTGCGGACGACAGCGCGTATGTCGCGTCCTCGCGCAGAGCGACCATCGCCGCGGGCAGGATACAGAGAGTCCTCGACATCCTGCCTGACTGGCTGGACAGATGGCGGATGGCCGTCAACGTGGGCAAGACGGCCGCGCTACTGACCGGCCAGAGCCAGCGTATGTCCCACTTGCCTCCCCCACTGCAACTTAGAGGGCAGGACGTCCAATGGGAAAAGACCGTCAAGTACCTGGGCGTCCTGATCGACTCGGACCTGCGTATGCGCTCGCAGACCTCGCACGCCGTCCACCAGGCGAAGGCTGCTCGAGCGCTACTCCGTCCGGTGCTTCGCTCTAAGTTGCCGATGAGAACTAAAGTGGGAATCTACAAGACCTATATAAGGACGAGGCTGACCTACGCTGCGCCGGCATGGTATGCGCTCTGCTCGGCCAGCCTGAAGAAAAGAATCGAGGTGATCCAGAGCACCACCCTGAGACAGATCTCGGGAGCCGGCCGGTACGTACGCAATGACGTCATCGCCCGGGACCTGAAGACCGAAAAGGTGGGGGAGTTCGTGGTTCGTCTCGCGCGGAGTATGTTCGACCGCGCGGACAACGGACCACACCCCCACCTGAACAACATCGCGCCACTCCACACACGTCCCCCTGACGTACGTACCTGGCGAGCTCTCCCTCGAGACCTACTTCTGGCTGGCCCGGAAGAGGACGACGAGGGCGGCCCGCCAGATGAGGCCCCCGCAAAGGAAAAGAAGAAAAGAAGAGCCACAAAGCCAAGACGGCCAACAAAGCCGCGATAAGGCCACCTAGGCCTATCAGAGGAGGTGCTGGAGATGCCGCCCAGCCGGGCCGGGTACTCGCACCTCCACATTGCCCTGGGGACAAAGCTCCTCAGCGTCCTGCTACAGGATCGAGGGTAAAACCTCGCACTGTGTCCCACCTCTCCTACGGAAAGGACAGGAAGAACCCGTGATGATGATGATGCTGAAAAGGAGTCATAATACTCATGTCATGTCATGTGTCATTAGGAACAAGTTTTACCAAAACCTACTTTTAGTTCTGTTTCTAATATTGCGTTAAAAAAATTCGAAAATTAATTTACAACTAAATCTATTTAATAAGTACTCTTTGTAAAAGTTGAGTTTTTATTCTTTATGTCGCAAATTAATGTCCTTCGGCTTAAGAGCTACGTAATAAGCAACATTCTTACTTCAATTAATCATCTTGAAACACTAAACAACAATCTTTTGTTCCAATTAGCAATAAATAAATAATTACCTTAAGTACAAAAGAAAATTAACAATTATAACCACAAATGCTCACAGTTATTTATTCATTGTTTTTTCCTCAATTAATTGAGGTTTTCATCAGTTTTTGTTTACGATCCTGAAATAGAACTGGAACCAAATTAATTTCACCTACGCAGTGGACAGCAAAAAAATACTCAGAAATTCGCTCCGCCCGTTCTACTATTTTTTTCACACGTAGGTTCTTTAATGACGCACTCATTCAATATTCCTCTCTCTACCTTTCGTTAGTACCTGGGACCTTATTCTGGCAAGTGAGATATTATCTCGGTCACTGTTGCTCCCATTCGAAATTCATGAGAGTGACGGAAATAATCTCGGGCGCCCAAGAACGCAAGAAAGCGCCCTGGAAGAGAACACCAACGACACAAATATTGTAGAGTAGACAAGTTGGCTTCACCCGAATCTAACGGAGTGCTCCATCTTTATCACTAGGTTTATCTGTAATAATTTTTGGAATTTTTTCTTCGGTCCGTTCCATGATTAAGTTTAATCTGACTCTATAAGATTTCGAATATAAAAATGAAATTGAACGACAAAATTGCAAGTTCCGTTCACATTTCTGTCTCAAGTTTTAATTGCTCATCGTCCGAGTCGAGATATTAATATCCTTCAGGGCCTTAATGTCTGGACGCTTCTCCGGATATTGTAGAAAGTGCTCGCTTTTCGAGTCGGTGCAAAACGCTATAATTATTTGTATAGTAACAATTCACAGTTTTTAATATCGAAAAAAAGGCAAGATATTTGTAATTGTTTGTTTAACTTTATTATTAACAGTTTTTCGAATGGAAAGGTATTACGAGTGCCGCCAAACTATTTCGCCTTGCCAAGTTCAAATATGCAAAGCTGACTGTCAATATTCCCTAGTTGAAGAGGCACCCAAATAGATTGATACACGTAACGAGTATAGTGGCGAAACAGTGTCCTCGGCCGAGTACCTACTTGGTTTGTATAAACATTTTGAGGGCGAGACAGTCACTAGGTCCATGATTTGTTTGTTCGTCCGAGTGTAGTCATTGCAGTGTAGTCATGGTTACTACATAAAATCTCAAAACATTACTTTGTAGCTACTATAGCCAAGCCTTGTATATGTTAGATGAACTCAGCAGATGCAATGCGCCATGTTCTAAATATGGCTGTGCCATAAGCCATAAAAGACACCTTATTCAGTAATATTTTCCGGCTGTGGCGAGGATTCTCATTAAAGCTAGTAATAATTTTTAAACGGTGTGACGTGATGTTAACAATATTTTACCCTTGAACTAGCTAGAAAATTATTCCAAGGACACAAATCTTCAGAAGTCGTGGGTATACCAAAACAACTTCGGTAATTTCACATACTAGAGCTTTCTTTGTTAGAAAAGTACTCTTTTGAAAACTGGAGCAACCTAACATGTCATCATTTGCTGTGTGATTAGAATTAAGTGAGTAATGATATTGCTCGTTTCGGTTTGGATTTCATCTCTAAAGCATAGGTAAAAAGAAGTGCGGCCTGAGTGCGTCAGAACACAATCAGTCAGTCTGTCAGTTTTTTTAACAAGCTTCCTTATTTAGCAAGTATGGCTTTACGAAAAGTTTGCTTAATGGTAACAAATGTAGACAGTTGGCTAAGCTCTACATTATTTGTCTCAGGAAATCAGAAAGTCGGCAGTCGTCGGTTCCATTCTCTGGCTGTACCTACGGAACAGAAACGCAGATTTAAAACATGCTACTAATATACAAGTATTCCATATTAATCGCTACCTCTTATAATTAAACCCACACCGTATGATAGCTTAAACCAGCGCTCCTGAGATATGGCGAAACTTTCTCATATGTTCCACTGAACTAAGGCACTTACTTATACGCTAACTCTAGTTTTATTATTTGAAAAAATCTTTCAAGTTTTACAATTATAGGAATTCGATAGAGTGTCTAAAGCGTTTAACGACATACTTGATAAAAAAATCAAACGATCCTCAATCTCGAATTTGATAGGAACGCCTTTCAAATTATAATTTAGAATTTTTTAAAGGCTGTTCGTATACAAGGTGACATTAAGTGAGTGAGTAATGTAATGTCCTTAACAGAACAGTTAAGTGGAGTTCCAAGAGAAAGTGGAGAAATCGACAACTTAACAACTGTCGAGTCGACAAAAATAGCTGACGTTTTCAATTTGATCGATGCTCAATATACGATTTATTCGAGTCGCCGACTTGCGTCGCCTTGTGTACGACTATGAGAAGCCTCAGGGTTCCCAGCAACCAGCAATAACATAACATAACATGTTGAATGTGTGGTTGCACAACCACACATTCAACAGAAAATAATAGTGCCATATGAGCTTAATGGGAATTTATTGACTGTTAAAAATTTACACGACACACATTCACGACCCAGCAACATATAACAATGTATTATGACAAAGTGGGAAATGACGCGATGAAAGGTTAGTTTGGTCATTCTTTACGGAGGCGATGAGGCGTGAACAGTTATTGTAGCAAAATATACTCTACCTGGCAGTACCTAATAGCTACGATGTATACTTAACCTTGGTGAATTTGTTTGTTAACTCAACTTAAAAAACGATAAAAAGAAAGCGTCCTACCTGATTTTGTTACAGAGCATAATAATTTAATTAATATTAAAAATGTAAAAGTTTGTGTCTGTGCATGAAAGTTACTTACCACGTACCTCTATGACTACTAAACCGATTTTGATAACATTTGGTTTTGAGATAGGTTATGCTTTGTACTAACATAATATTAGCTATTTTTCATTACCATCATAATCACCGTATCTCATCACCGTGAAAACACGGGAGCTAGTGTAACATATAATGAAAATGAGGATATAATTAAAACATAACGTCACAACATAAAACAAGAACATTATTTTTACAAAACAAAAAACAAAAACCGACTTCAAAAGACCGACTATTGAGTTATTCATCTATTTGTCACGCACGTACTTACGAGTAATGCAAATTTAAGACTTATATGGTTTTCTCATGGATACCATTATCAAAACTGGACTAAATTGAAATGGGACCAAATGGGAAGCGTCGGCTTTCTAATAAAAAAATAATCATCAAAATCGATTCACCCAGTCAAAAGTTATGAGGTAACAAACATAAAAAAAAATAAAAAAAACATACAGTCGAATTGATAACCTCCTCCTTTTTTGAACTCGGTTAATAATAGCGCCCGCCACACGTAGCGGTCGGACCGCGGGAAACACCACGAGCCGCGCTATTCCCCGTTCTGTATCGAACTGCCGTTTTCGTTTTGGAACGAGGGATGGCGCGTGATGTTTCCCGCGGTCCAAACGCTACGTGTGGCGGGCGCTAATAGGTGCATACAACAGCTAGTATACTTTTTTATATCAAGTGATATCGGATTCTATCGTAAATTTTTTTCTTAGGTTCACTTCTTTTTTAACGCGAATTTGTAAGTCCAGTTTAGTCCAACATTGACCGCCTCTTGGTAAGCGACGATATGGCTTTACTATTAGCCTTACCATTAAGCCTTAGCTTCGAAGTATGTACTCGTAAGTACTAATCTCCTCCCGTTAGTAGGTATATCGTTACTTCCTTCGTATCCAGGAATTTTATGTTAGCCAGCGGTTTTCAGTGACTCCGAACCCGGCTTAGCGCACGCTTTAAAATTTCTCCGCATAAAATTTTATCACCGCAGACAAAGTTGTCGTATAGCATTTTCTTTGTTATGCGACTGAAAATGCCAAGGAGTAAATCGTTTATCTCGAGTTTATAGCTCAAATCTTTTATGAAATATCCTATTTGGTAAAAAGATTGTGTAACAATTTTGTTTATTTGGATACAAAATGTTAGTTGAAGAAGACAATGCTGTCTCGCGTCTCACGTATGACTTTTTGAAGAGATATTTTAAGCAGTCAATTCCCACCCGCTGCTGTCCTAGTAGATAGAGTATGAAAGCATCGGTTAGGTTAAGTTACGCAATTATTAAAGTAGATTGTAAGCCTTTTTATCTTGTCGATGGACGCATTATGAACCGGAATAGAAGACATGGAACCAGAAGACCAGCAGGTCATATGAGAATACATATAGATTGCCCTCGCAGAACTTCAATACATTGTTCTTTATCTTTTTCTGTCTGCTATAAGACGATTTTAACAAGTACAATATAGCCTATTTTATGTGTCTCAAAAGCTTATAGTTATTTTTCCCATGATATTCATTTCAGTATATTTTTTTTTCAGTATATTTTTTTTCGTGAAAATCCCATCCCACTCAACCTTCGCTGCGTGAGAAAAACCTAATGATTGCTACATAACAGTGGGCGACAGTAATACTCAAAGACATTTCAGTAGTTAAAAATCACCTCCATATTTCTTATTCTGAAACATTTTGGTACAAAATATTTATTTCGTTAAATAGACTCCAAGAGCTTAATTACTTTTACCTTGTATAGGAATAAGGTAAAAACATTCACAACAGCGTTATGGAGAGAAAAGATAAGCCGGAAATTTAATTATCGCTGCCCTGCCTTTGAAAACAGCGATGATATCGACTTTTACGTCGTACCTCGAACAAGGTTTGGTGTTCATAATTCAGTATTTAGTACCAAAAATAAAATAACAACTTTATAGTAGGTACTTATGTATAATATAGTAACTGTGTTTTATCTAAGCTTATCTACCAATGATAGTTATAGAGAGACGGAGAAGAGTGATGTACTAGTTTTTCTATAATAAAACTTGGGAAGCGTTGTTACAAGAATAGAGTATTATGCAAAATTTTCGAGCGAGAGAGATAGCATAATATAATAAAGCGTGTTGCTAAACTCTATATAGAAAGACTACACTATGAATAAATTACTTGTCATTATTTTCTACATAAGGTCAAAATCTGCCACAAAAAATTTCAAACCTATAAAACACTTTGTAAAAGTGTAGACTGTAGTAGAGTAACCATGCGGGACATAACCGACCAAAAAAGGTCAAAAGTAAGAACGTCTTACCTTAAATTCATCTCTGACATACTCGTTACCTACAACCATACATAACGTCATAATATAATTATAACTAACGATATATCTCGTTTCCCCAAAAACACATCCCGAATTCATCACAAATTAGCTTCCAGTATAATCATGGCAGTGTATTTGTGGTGAACAAAGCTAGCTAATACTCGTACCATCTAATACTGACTACGCAAAACACCTCTCGACTGGCAACCTTGCGGTTAGGCAACAGTAGTGCCTGATTTATGACTCGGTTTACCACAAACCGCGCGCTTTGGCTAAATGAATCTACGCAGTCTATGATGACGACAAAGCACAAACCAAGAGAGTCGCGATTTGGTTCCCAAGCATCAAAAACTTATGTGAATACGTTAACTTTTATGAGTGCTAAACTTTTGAGTTCTGTTTGATTTTACTATCTATCCAAAGACTTGAATGCACAGAGGTGTGTTTGGTTTGTTCTTCAATCTTCACTCACCCTAAAAAATAGCCATTGCGTAACATAATACATATTTGAATCTAAACAACATCGTAAAAACACCTTCTGTGATCTTTTTGTATTACACAAGGTACCTACTACTTAAATTTTTAGCGTTTTATCTTACTTTACAAAAATAGTATGGTATATACATATAGGTAGTAACGGCAAATTCATTACCTTAATACGTGACATTGGGTTGTGATTGAACCGATGTAAACGGTTAGTGATGTAGACGGTAGTTCAGCATAAATTATCACTATCATTATAGCCAACTGCGCGCTGCTGTTTCACCCGAAATCCTGCAAGAACAAGATTTTTTTCTGAAATAAAAAACAAAGTACATATAATTCCTGGGTACAAACTACCTCTAAGCCGTCATCCCATTCATTCAGCTGTTTTTGGGTGATTGAGTAACAAACATCCAAACTTGCAAACTTTCAGATTTATAACAGCAGCAGATGAATATACCACAGTATGTCTTCACCGACAATGCCAAATGATTTGTGAGGTGCTCAAGCCACGCACTTTGACCGCGTATGCTTGCACGCTGCAGGTCTTCCAGCACAATGGGGTCATTGTGCTAGAAGACCTGCAACCTCCAACTCTGCGGTGTATCTAAATTGGATCGCACGTCACGTTGGTTATGGATGTGTTTGTCGCACCTAGCTACTTCCAGATGGAGCTGAACCATAAAGATTTGGTTATTTATTTAAGAGCCCAACTTCTAAGGCTTTGGATAGTTCAAAATTGACTAACTTTACGCGTAAGCAACTTGGGAAACGAAAGTGTCAGATGTTTTCGAAAGCGCAATGCATATCAACGCAACCAACTCGTTAAATAGCTTGACTATAGGAGACTAGCAAGTAAACCTAAATCGATATGACAAGGAGGACCTTCACTCTATCATTAACATAAACCAGATAGTTATCACTTCCCTTCATAAAACACAATGTGTGGCCAACACTCCCGTTAAACATCTTACGAGCCCGTCCCGCGAGCAAACATCTCCCAGATTTACTACCTTTGTCCTGGAACAAGGGTATCGCAGACTTTATATCTTATTTATGACACCTATCTATCAATTGTGAGCCGTTGAACATATCTGCACGTACGGGTAAAATCTTCGACATGTTGGCAATGCGGGCCGGAATGCCGATCGGTCTCCACGCGTCACGTTGGGACAGTAAAATGCGTCCTAAACTGAATATCTCGAATTCCATGCGCGTGTGTCGTGCTCTTTAGTTTTGGGTATCTTGAGATGAATGAGTAAAACGGCGCTTATTGGATGGAAGTTTGTATTTCGGAGATTGTTTAGCATGTATGAAAATAATATAGTAATATTAAAACGTAAATAAAGCAACCACTTTTGAATAATATGGATGAAATTCTGTTTCTGCGGAGATTTTAATTTATAATATTCTATTTATTTAGTCCATCTACACTGTTAACATTAACACGTTAACAAAAAAAACTTATACAAACAGTAGGTATAAGTAAAATATCGCAGTATTAACAGATAAAGGCAGCATGCAATGAGTACTTTCATGCCATTTCAATTTTCGAACGCCAATAAACTAAAAACAAAATCGACAACTACAAACTAAAAAAAGTTAATCCAATCATGTTGCAAAATGTAGATAGCCTAACAGGGCTGTTTCGTAAATGGCAAACTATAAAGCAGTGAAAAACCCTCAAACAAAGGGGGGATACGAGTTGCATAAATTACTATGACGTACATAGCCATTAAGTGTGGGCGCACAATAGCGCGGGTTACCGTAACTCCAGTACATCATGATACAAGCCTTGACTGCGCAATACTGTGCATGTATGCATCCAATATATTGGAACGTCTACTATCTAAGTACATTTTAAACTTATGACAGGGTAAAATATCATACTACATACAAAAAAAAAACACACACACATACATACAAATACATAGAAATAACATACATGAAGTAACGTCTGATTCAAAAAATTTTCATACTAATATTTTAAATAGTAAGTTTGAGTACGTGTGTATAAACTATTTTTGAATAAAGTTTGGTCTGAAGCTTATCCTCTGGAAATACTCTAGAAATGCTGCACGGATGTTTAAACATGGGCTCACTGAACATGGAACATTATCAAATTAAATACTTTTTTTAATAGTTGGTGCAATAAACGGTATCTGATTAAAATTCTACATTATAAGGCCACTAAATATCTCGGAAAAGTGCACTTTCAGTAGGATAGTGGGTAAAATCGCGGGGTGCAGCTAGTTGTTATGAATTTACATTTTTCGTATCGACCGTCGATATAACGATGAGTTTTGACAGATTTGTTGCGCAGCAACACAGACCAAATCCATTATATTACCAGTTCAGCCGCAGTTAAACAACGCGTAAATAGTGCAGCTCATACAGCGCGTGACTCGAGCTGTTACCAATGGCGCATACAAACTTGGCCGAGTCGCGTCGAGTGAGGCTGTATTGTATACTGTATAGACGGCGCGTGGCTCAGTTCGCATTATTACGCGCCGTTTTATCGCACCTTTTGTGATTTGAAAACAAATATTTTTTTTATAATATTCGTAACAAATGAGCTAGTTATTGCTAATATTGATATCTCTGTACCTTATTTTGGCTACCTACGGTGACAAAGCTTCAGTACTGCAAAACTTATTCAAGCTATAATACTGTTAACACTGTACATTCTCGTTAATGAGTGCAATCGCCGAAATATTTTTAATTTTCCTTCCTACGCTTAGGTCCGCCATTGTAGCTGTTTCAAAGAGAATTTATTTTAAGCACAGAAAAGAACAATGGTTCCTCGTGATTCGTCATAATGAATGATGGAATTGGTTTAACCAAACAATCGGTAGAATTATCTTGAAATAAAGCTTGGTGCTTCACTAAGGTGGCGAATTTAACACACTACCGTAACGTAATTTATGACTTTTATTTTTAAATTGCATGCTGTCTTCGCTTATAAATGCTGCGACATATTTTGGCCTAAATTTTGTTTGTTATATTTTTTTTTGTGAATGTGTTAGTGTAGGTACGTAGTGTAAGCGGACTTAAATAAATAAATAAATAAACATTGATACTTTGATTTCTGACGAAAATATACGGATCTAGTCATCATCTAATCATAAATCTGCAAGTTCATTTCTTGTTGAAGTTATTTTTGCACTTTTATCTAATAAAAATAAACTAAACTCCTAGTGGAGAGCATATAACGATTATTGAGGTAAACAAAGAAATATTCTCAGTTTTATTTAGCACTAAAGCCCATTAGGTCTGTACTAACTTTTAACGGTGTTGCGGGAGCCAGTAATAAATGCAATACGCGCATAATGCAATGTCTATTAGATATAAAAGCTGAGAGCGAGGAAATCCACTGACTGAATATACCTGGGTTTATACATAAAAGTTAACAACCTTACTAATTTTATGTAGCTATGTGAAAGTTTGTATGTATGGAGATTAGATTTTTGGCTCTCAATTACGCAAAAACGGCTGAATGGTTTCGTATGATGTTTGGTATGGAGGTGCCTCATATCGTAGATTAAATATAATAAGTTAATTAAAAAGTATTTTTTTTTAAATAAGCTTATATTGCACTGTCATCGGAGTTACACAGGTATACCAAATTTCAGCTCAATCGGACATCGGGAAGTGGTTCAAAATTGAGTTGCAAGATTCTACCCGAACAAACAGTTATACATACATCCATAGCAAGTATAAAAGCTTTTAAAATTATATATATTTTTTTATCTTTTTTAATTCGAAAAAAATACTGAATCCTGCAGAATAGTGAGTGAAACCGCGAGATACACCTAGTAACAAAATAATTTTACTACTTAGCAGAGAATGTATCCTCTGAGTCATATTTTTAAAAATGAGTTTTTTTTTTATTATAATACTGTCTGTGGAACTATTAATATTATTACTACTAATAGAATCGCTATCAGCACCTGTAAGTGTTTTAGGACTCTTCTGTAGGTGGTATCTATGCGAAAGGTATTGACTTTCATGTTCGGGGTTATTTAAATTTGAACTTTATCATTCCAGACTTAAGGTGCTACGCCTGGTCCAGACTACATTCAGAGTCGTGTTGAAAGCCCGTGGCAACTGGGCAGTGATTGACGATTGGCGACATTTTAGTCCTTAAGCCGAGAATTTGGAAGAGTACGACTCAAGACATTTTAGAGTTCCTTTATGCAGAAGTAAGAATCAAACAGCCAGATGTGTCAGTGGTTGAGATTGGCCTCGTGTACAAGGCAACTGCCCCATGCACAAGGGTACTGCCGGGCTTATACCCAGCTGTGGGTTGATGAACGATGATGTCAACGATAATGATGGCTAAAACGAAAGTTAAACTAAATTAACTTGTAAACATAATAATGTATTAGTTGTTTTCAATTAGTAACCGCTTAAGCAAATTACACTAGGTACTGATAAATTAAGCTAATTAAGCTACTTTCTTACCGAATTTCTTCGGAATCCGCTCAGACGTTTTAGCGTGAAGGAGTAACAAACATACTCACAAACTTTCAATGAACTAACTCTCAAACTAAAGTAATGGTTGAATTGATTAGTAATTTACTAGAAACAATTTACTATTCTACAGAACCCTTAACATTACTCTTACACCTTTTACCAATCGTTTCGTAATGCGGTCACGTACTGCGGCTGTTTTTGGGAGATTTGAAAAGTGTTGAATCACCGAGTGTGGCTTGAAGTTTTGAATCTTCGCACCTGAAAGTAAAGGCCCAAATTGGTTTAGTTGAAAGCTTTCATAACCTTGACCGTGATAAATGATCCGTCAAAAGCGTTTTGGTTGCTAAGAGTGAGTTCACCTCAGACGTTTAGGACGCTTCATTAAAATTACTAATCAAAACTCTGACACTCTCATTATACGAGCTTATTTACTTATTACAGGGTTATAGCCGGAACAGACTCATAGTGCTCATCATTACGAACAACTTTTACTATGCGACCAATCCAGTGAAATTGCAGGCAAATGGGAGATTAAACAACTTACGAGTATATCTCAGGGTGACGAGCGCAGTGCTGTGCCGCGCAGGGTCTTGAATTCTGCGAGTTCAAAATTCTGTGTGGCGCAGACCTGTTATGGGCAAACGTGACGTTTAACATCAGGCGAGCGATTTGCTCGTCTCGTCACTCAATTACATAAAAAAAAGGGAAAAAAAATCCAGAATTTGCAAAAAAATTATTTGCTGTTCCATAGAAAAATGTCAACGACACTAGACAAAATGTTTTGAACCGCTGATATTTTTTCGCGAGTTTTGGGTTGGTCCTATACAATATACATCGATCTATATAATCTGACTTCGTTGGTCCCATAGTAAAAGTTGTTCATAATGATGAGTACCTACTATCAGCCTTTTTCAGCTTAGCTAACCCTTTTTAACCGACTTCAAAAAAGGAGGAGGTTATCAATTCGACTGTATGTTTTTTTTTATCATTTTTTTTTTTATGTTTGTTACCTCATAACTTTTGACTGGGTGAATCGATTTTGATGATTCTTTTTTTATTAGTCCCATTTCAATTTAGTCCAGTTCTGATAATGGTATCCATGAGAAAACCATATAAGTCTTAAATTTGCATAAGGTACGTGCGCGACAAATAGATGAATAACTCAATAGTCGGTCTTTTGAAGTCGGTTTTTGTTTTTTGTTTTGTAAAAATAATGTTCTTGTCTTATAACCCTGTATAGGTACTCTGAATTTATTACTACTGCATAATTGGATATAACAGTGGTCATATATAAGGTATCCAATGTTCCAAATCCCGAATGACAGAAAAAAACACATTCGAAATTGTGTTCGTCCAACCTCAACCTTAACCAACAAAATAAGTCTACCTAATCCAAAACCATATTTTCCTAAACTCAAATCGGAACGTATTCCGCGAGAGTCTGCATTTGACAACTTCTTTGTTACATATTTCGATTCTTTCTCACAATATCTGTGAAGAATATCTTAGTATGTTCCCCGCATATCCGGGCCCTTGTAGGTTGTAGGATATTGGAAATATAAGGCGTGGATATTGAAATAGTTAAGTCAAGTCTGCTAGTCGAAATGTCTGAGAAAGTTCAGGGAACTATGTAGGCTAGACAACTAACTTTAGTTATAAATCTTGCCAACTTTTCTCTTCATTATTAAGTCTTGTTAGTGTTATGATAGTTATTTGTCAGTAGAATAATAAAATAATAAAATAAATAAAATAAACGTTGCACACTTATAGCTCCCTACTAGAAATAAATCCTGTGTCGGGGATGCCATGGAAAACACACAAAGACAAAGACAACTAACACCCAGACCTGGAACAGATATTTAAATTCATCATTCAAACATCTGCCCGGCCAGGAATCGAACCCGGGACCTCTGGCTTTCAAGGCGGCTACACTACCGCTAAGCCAAACAGGCCGACAGCTAGTTGCTAGAAATAGCTAGCTAGTTGGAAATTTTAGGCTGTTTTGGGCTGGTATTGAACCTAAAAACACACAGCTGCGACTAGCCATTTGATATGCTTTTAAAGCCTTTTAAAGCTCTCAAAAACCTGTTAAAGCTATATAATTATAGCTTGTTTACTAATCTAACTAACTCTAACCCCGTTTGTTTATTTATTTTATGTTATCTATACTCTCCATCCTAGGGCGACCTGGAAAAGATAGCTCTTAGCGATAAGGTCGCCAGTCGTCGCACTAGTTTTAAGTGGTATAATACTTTTGTTTGTAATTTATGGTGTGAACAATAAATAGTTTATCTATCCATCTAACTATTATTTATTTTGTAATAAAGGTAGTTTTTCTCACGGTTGGTATTTAGGTAAAGACTGGTCGATGTTTGATTAATATTGGTGATCATTTAATTGAGCTACAGATCAAGCGCTTTAGAAAAAGGATTCTCTAACAACCCCTACTAATATTATAAATGTGAATGTAAGTTTGTTTAAAACTAATTAACCGTTCATCATGAAATTTTGTACACATATTCTTGGAGGTATTAGAAGTAACATAATATATAATACTTTTTATTTTTTTAAACGCGGATGGACCCGCGGGGCACAACTAGTAAACTGATACATGTAACAAAACTATTTAGTTAAAAATAAATACATTAAACATTTAACATATAGTTAAACATTTAACATAAAGTTTTTTAACTGCCAAAATAGGTTTGCAGGTAAAGCGAAAGTTACAACTTGAAAAAAATATTGTAAAAATATAATTTCTAAATGAGATTGGATTAATTTCAGTGTTTTCTAGCTTCCCCTTTTTCTTTTTAGGTAACTAACTTACTTTAAATAAAATCCTTTTACACCTTTGACTTAATTGTCCAAAGAATCGGTAGATGCAAATTTCGTTAGCATTAGCAATGGAAATAAACGCGGAAGCCGAAGTTTTTACAGGGCAAAGTTTTAAAAAGTTGAGTTTTCTTCAAAAATTATGCAAAGACGTTCGCTTTTGATGAATTGAATTGTTAATACTCTTTGTTCAGGTAACATCACAGAGTACGTAAAACAGTAACTCAATTTTAACATAAAAAACAAACTAGTCAATTATTGTCATGAAAATGAATTGTAGTTTCTGCTCATACTGTTTCCATACCTTAACAGGTTCAAATGTACTAGGAAAACATATTTTTTAAGATCTGCATACAAACAATGTTGCAACAAAAAAATGTTTGTGAGTCTAATTGACACTGCCTGAAATATCTACACGCTAAAATAAATATAAAAAAATAAAGCATTCCAGTTATTTGTTCCATGTATCAAGTAGATGGCTCCGTCATCAGAACTGTAACACGGTAACTACGAGTAAATCACACCAACCATTTAAATTTCACCCCAATTAGACGCAGTAGCAATTTGACCCAAACTTATTTAGGTACTAAGCTTGTTATAAAATCCTATCAAACAGATTATTGGCTTGAAACGATTATATTCTCGCTGAAATAAAATATGTATCAGTCGCCCTAGATGGAGAATTTTAATTTCGCAAAGTTTCCCGACCGTGCCTAATGATATTAGTGCAAGAGCCGTTAAATTGATGGTGGCGTGAATAAGGCCCAGCGCAACACACTGCGTTCAGATCTTTTTTTTTTAATTGGAAAATATAGACACTACTAGGTTTCCAGGCGATAAATATATAGACGTTCCATGGTGTTATCTCTAATTATGTTTTTTTTCTGTGATAGGCTTGCGTTTGATGGCCATCTTGCCTGATTGTAAGCAATGATGCGGTCTACAATGGCGCACGCATACGTACCTATAGAAGCCATAGGTGGCAAACAAGCAAACATCCCGCCAGATGGTAAGCGACCACCGCATTTCATAGATTTATGTAGAAAAACCAACTAGCATACAAGCATACAAGCAAGTTAAATAAATGCTTGTGATTAAGATATGAAAATGATTCTCTGAACTCACTTAAGTACCTATATTTTATTCGGTACTATTTTAATTTCTAAATACCAAGCTAAATGTCTCGTTTTCGGTTACCAATTTGATGGTCACAAAACGCGGGATCGGCACTAACTGCCATGTTGCGCCCAACCTTAGTGTTGTTATGTGGTCTCTACGAGGTTCAGGTCGCGTCGTTTAGAAGTTAGCAAGTACATGTTCCCAAGTATAGCGTAGTACCGAGCTGGGCGTGTATCGAACACTAATTTTGTTTGGTACTGGGCCTTTGTGGCTGTGTGACAGCATCTTTAGTGAGATATTAGAATGTATTGAAAGGTGAAGAATCATTGAAACGCATTCGTTTATTTTTTTAAGTTACATTAACAGAATTTATCGCGCACGAGAATCGTTGTGTGGTAAGTTCAAGAAATAATAAATGTAGTTTTTTGACATTCATGAACTTCATTAATTAACAGTTAATACTGAGGACCACTTCCCAATTTCCAATCAAGCTGGACTTAGTTATCATCTTCAGCATGTATCGACCCACTACTAGGCTTCCTCTCAGGACTATAGGACTGAGTACATCTGCAAAACATATTTAACTCTGATTATGCAATAAAAGAAGATTAACTAAGTTTTTTTTTTCTTTTTTTCTAAATGATGTTCTCTTAATGCAAGGAATAAAAGGCTTTTTTATTATTTTATTTATGCAATAAAAGTCGTCATAAATATGTTTTTTAATGTCGTGTCTGTGACTGCAATCTGTAAGGTACTATTAAAATCTCTGTACCTTTCATAAGTTCTTGTCGAGATGAGGGGCGCGTTCCTGAATTGAACCATTAACGTACCATGGTATTGGTAGGTATATCTATAAAGTCGTAACTCAAATCTGCAGCGCCAGATTACAGGATAAACTGGCATATTTTAAAGTAATTAAAGGCTCAATTTGCCAAGCCTTTTGATTTTTAGCCTCGTTTTTAATGAGTGTTTGCGTGGATTAAAGGGGGTTGGTTTAAGGGTTCTTTGTGTATTTAAAGCCTACTTTTTAATCGTAAAACGTAGGTTCAGTAAATATGTTTGATTTTGATAATTGACTTCAGTTTTTATTTCCAGTTAAGGATCGAGGATCAGATTGAAATTTGTTTTAAAATGTAAGAATTAGACATTTTGATTGTGGCGTAAAATTCGTGGAAATTTACTGCAGATTTTATCATAAGATATTTCTAAAAGCGTCAAACTTAATCTAACCCTAAGTCACCAAATGCTTGAAATTAGCTTTCAACAACGAAAAGTATTATATTCTATTCACAGATTACCAAATAGTTAGTACGGTTGGTACAACTTTAGTTAAGACATTTTTGAGCGCTAACTATAATGTCTAACGCTAACTAAACTAAAATCACAATATTATTAAATATTATACTTGTTTTTTTTAAATTACACACGACTGACTGAAATTTTACGTATCAAACTGAAATTCACAATCAAACAACCCATTCTCATTGGCGTCAAACCTAACTATACTCGTACCTATCAATGAATTCCCCAAAACTTTAAGAGAATCAAGGCCTCCATTCGGGGCTTTAGTTAATCCGATGATAGGTTCATTCGCTTCTCTAGGACCCTATTCTTACGCGCTCGAGATTATCTCAATCACTCTTACTCTCATGACGTTTCTAATGAGAGCGATAGTGACCGATATAATATCTCACTCCCCAGAATAGAGTCCCCGGTTTGTATTATACTCAGATGAATTAATATATGCAGGCGCGTCCATAAATTATACTGGTTTAGGTACCTACGTATTTGAAACTAATTTCGGATGCTGCGGCTAGTTTCTGAATAGGTCTTTGTAGTAGAAATATTTTAGAATAACGTTGTTATTTATGAACGATTTTACCTAGTTACCATGTTACTACGCTGCTAAACCATGTCAGATGCCATCATAGATCTTGCTGACTTACCATGTTACTGTTAACATTCTTTTCTATTGTTGCTATGAATACCTACCGAGCAAAACCATAGGTGTTTTAGTATCTTTATTTTTAACCGACTTCAAAAAAGGAGGAGGTTATCAATTCGTCTGTATGTTTTTTTTTTATAATATATATTTTTTTTTTTATGTTTGTTACCTCATAACTTTTGACTGGGTGAAGCGATTTTGATGATTCTTTTTTTATTAGAAAACTGACGCTTCCCATTTGGTCCCATTTCAATTTAGTCTAGTTCTGATAATGGTATCCATGAGAAATCCACATAAGTCTTAAATTTGCATTAAGTGCGTGCGCGACAAATAGATGAATAACTCAATAGTCGGTCTTTTGAAGTCGGTTTTTGTTTTTTGTTTTGTAAAAATAATGTTCTTGTTTTTATACCATAACTGGCAAAGAACCAGAAATGATGGTGTGCTAAAGAGATCCATACTCAGCGGAGGATGATAAAAAGTTGATGATGATGAAAATTATTTTATTATTCTTCTTCTTCATAAAATCATGCATAATCGTAACAATTAATAATCTAGATATATTTATAAAAATGAATCTCTTTTTCCCTTGGTCATCGCATCATGCGTGAACGGATGGAACAATTTCGCTAATTTATTTTTTTCTTGTGTTAATTATTGTCCGGAGAAGGTTCTTATGAAAAAAAAAAATAAGGAAGTTGAGCATAACATTAGAAAATTTAAGACAATTCGAATTCAATATTCATAGTTACGAAAGAACAACGTCTATCGGGTCAGAACATAACAATTAAATTTGCATTAAACAAGAACTCATCTGATGAAGGTCGCCGAATGTTATCGAAAGAAGTTGTAGTAAATGACTTAATTTTTACGTAAGTGTTAATGTATTTTGTTAGTTATAACCTTAACTCAAATACATAAGTAATACATAAAAACATACATAAAAACAAGCTCGCTCTTTATTTACATATTTCTATTTCACACGGTCCATCTATTCCATTATTACATTCATTGTACATAACTAAATCTACCAGGTATTTTTATAAGAGTATTTTATGTGCACGTAAGAATTCGAATGAAAATTCAGCGCGGCAATATTCCGCCGTGGAAATGCAAACGTTGCTCGCGAGTTTGAAAATCTGATTGTACTGACTTTCCATTCCAGATATGGATGTTCTTAGAATTGCTATATTTACATATTTTGTTTTTGTTACATTTAAAATGTAGAACACATAATACCCCCTTTGCCTGGAAGAGATCGCTCGTAGCGATAAGGCGGCCAGTTAATGTGAACCATAAAGAGTTTATCTATCTATCTATTTGTTTTAAATATACTGCACCGCATTTTTTAAGATAAAAAGTCAAAATGCTTATCCAAGATTCATATTTACTATTTTTTTACCATGCAATTTATTCAGTCGTTTTTTGCGTGATTGAGCAACAAACATTACATTACATTACATTTATGATATGAGTTAGAATTTTAATTTATAACCATCTATTTTATGATACAACTTTGCATTATGAATAAAAAGAAGTAAAGAAAAAAGTACGATGAAGAGTAGGTAATTACAAAGAAAGCTTAAAAACCGAACTACAACCTTACCATCAAATATAAAAAACGTTACAAATAAGAGTATCGAATCTAAAAAGTTCTTCCAATAAATTCCATCCCAAATCCGATTGAAAGACATAATTACCTCGCAATAGTTTGGCATACTCCCAAAGTAGGTAAACACGGATATTAGTTCCTTTGAACTAAACGCGTTCAGTACCTGTACTAAATTAATAAAGTTCCTAACAGGTGGAGAAGCTCCCACGACTTGATAGAGTTTTATATAAACAAAACAAAGGTGCGCGGCCAACTTATATTAATCCACCCGGTTGGAAGTTTGGCTGCATTGCATGAAGAACGGACGAAACGGTTGTATTAAAGATTTTGTATCGCTGCATTGCATGAAGAACGGACGAAACGGTTGTATTAAAGATTTTGTAATAACTGCATTAAACGTTCAATGCAATTAGACCTCATCATCATCTGCCTACCCTTATCCCACCTACGTGGGGTCGGTACAGTATGTACACTTCTTCCATTCATCTCTTTCACTCGTCATATCTGAATACACTCCCTTCTTTTTCATATCATCTTTCACACAGTTCATCCATACTTTCTTTGGTCGTCCTCTACAGCTATACCCATTCACACTCAAGTTCATCGTCTTTTTTGTAATGTGGTCCTCCTCTCTTCGCATAATATGCCCGTACCACGATAGGCGATTACTTGTCAACTTTTCTGTCACTGGCGCTACTTTCAGACTTCCCCTAATATACTCATTCCTAATGCAATTAGACCTATGCAGAGGAAATTAAACAAGGAAGAATTACATTTATAAGGAAAGGATATGCTAAGCTGAAAAGGGCTTATTATGAACTATTTTTACGATGAGACCAACCCTGAAATCGCGATAAAAGTACCAACTGTTCTATATATTTTATCGAGTGTTATTGACATTTTCTATAGAACATGGTCTTTTATCATGATGTACAATACTTCCTTGCAAGTTTTACTAGAACTGGTTTACCCGCTTAGTCATGAAATGATTACAAACGTGTGATCGTATTCACTTCTACATTTTTGTTTGATTATTTTATTTACGTGAAAACGAAAGTATTATTTCTATTTTCCGAATATTGTACCTACTTACATACTCGACCATCAATTAGTTTCTTCAAATTTTTTCTCCTTTTTTTTCTTTTTCTTAAGTACTTAGGAAAATTTAAACGCTTAATATTCCTAAGCTTACTTTACAAATAATTTAATTTAGTAGAAATAACTCACATCATCGTGAGGAAACCTGCATACGTCCGGAGAAGAAATTCAATGGCGTATGTGAATCAACCAACCCGCACTTGGCCAGCGTGGTGCTGGTTGCTGATGATGATGAACTCAGCCCAACTCAGCTACTTCAAATCTATCAAATAGTTTTATCACATTACATTGTCTTACTGCAAGTATTCTGTACTTCTGGAATGTTCTATCAATTTTCTAAATAACGCGCATAGAGATAACTCGGGCAAAGTTCTGGGAGCGTAAATCATCGACAATCTTTTGTTTACGAGGGTAGATAGTACTCAACGCACATGGGAGACCGGTGTTTGAACTCTACTGAGGTTATAATTTACGTATACCTACTATCTATAATAGCATACAACAGCTATGCAGGGTTAAAAGGAACGTGTAGAAGGATACATTTTGTCGAGTGTCATTAAAAATTTTCTACGGAACAGCTGTTTTGTTTTTCTCGAATTCAGGGTTGGTAGGCATACCATTTTCTTATAACCTTGAAGAGTGCCGTTTTATATAGTACAAACCTAAAATGATTATTAAGAAGGATATGAAAAAAACAGGCTGTTTCATTCTTACAGTTCGTTAAGTGGTCATTGTCATTTTTCTATGGACATTTTTCGAATAGAACAGCTGTTTTTTTCATCGCGATTTCGAGGTTGATCCTGTAGCAAAAATTGAGTAGACAGAGTAGTTGTAAATAAATAAAATAAGCTTAAAGTTTTATAGAAAAATAAAAATTAATTCTCATTGTTGTTTACCCCTTACCTGCTTCAGCTTTTGCAAGCACAAACATAGCAAAACAGAAAAGCGACTTCACTGCCAATAACCATCGCCGTCGCATTCAGCACGGTGGCACTCCTCAATACGTACACAAAGGCTGTCTCGCTGCCACTACCTCCTTTGTGCATGCAATGCTCCCGTAAGTGCAAAATATGTGTTCTAGCGGCCACTGAGAGAATTTGATGTGCAAAATATTTGTTTTAGCGCCCACTGAGATAATTTGATGTGCAAAATATTTGTTTTAGCGGCCACTCAGAGAATTTGATGTGCAAAATATTTGTTCTAGCGCCCACTAAGAAAATTTGATATGCAAAACAAATAGCAACTTAACCTATAAGCATAAATTAACCTTTTACGTTTAGGTACATAATCCGTTGTTGCGTGAGAGCATGTGAGCAACCTAAATAATTATAATCGACACATTTATAGTTGGAACCTTTAAAATGTCTGTCTAAATATATGGCACCGATTTACTAACTTATCTTTATAACTATTTAGTATCGTTTTACCACAAAGTTTCTAAAACTAATCTAGAAGTATCAAATTTTTCTGAGCATATACCAGCACTCCTTACTACGCTCTAAACTGCACCTTACTGTAAAAAGATAAGGCGTGTTTACGAGTATTTCTAAAATAGTACGAGTAAAAAATAAACAAAACAAAAAAGTGAACACATTTTTAAAATTTAGTTACCAGACTTTTACATAAATATTTTTTCAATTTACGCACTCTGCCTTAGTAAAACAAAACGGTTAGATAGTAAAGTTTGCCGCGGACTGATAAAGGATCTAATTTATAAGGTAGCCAAGATGAAATTTCTGTAACAGCAGCAAAGTTCTAAGTTACGGCGTATCTTGCCAGTTTACTGTTGATTTTTTCCAGTGTCTCGAGATTATGTTACGATGATAAAAACATCGTCTTCGCGACTAAGGAAGTTTGTGATTAGTTGTTGTTATGATAAACTCTTATATCCAGCATTTTGCCCTGCCTTATTTGTGTAATAAGTAAGTAAGTATACCTATGTGTATATGAAATCTGTTTGTTTTGTTACACTTTTTTGGTGTAAGTTACTCATGAATTAGAAATGTTCTGATTTCTTGCATCAGATAATATTGAGATAAGATAAAAGTTAGAGGTACTTAGTTTGGTTTTGAAATAAAATAAATATATAACGTTTCACACTCACAGCTCCCACTAGGATTACCTGTGTCGGGGATGCCATGGAACACACACAAAGACAAGGACATCTAACACCCAGATCCAGAGCAAATATTTAAATTCATCATTTAAACATCTGCCCGGCCGGGAATCGAACCCGGGACCTCTGATAAGGCGGATATGATCATAAAAATATCTTCAACTTATTTTCTCTTGCAAAACGTTTTAGCATCGCATCAAAAATCATTTTTCCGGCCGCCCGCTGAGCAGATTTATAATTGTCTAAAAAATCCCTCTTTCCTTAATGCATTGTCGGGGAGAGTTGAATAATTATGTTGCCAGTTTTTCCCCCTTAATTGCTTACCCTAAATTACCTTGCGTTTCACTAAATGGTAAGCCGTAGCTGTAGCTGTAGGTATCTTAATTGTTGCATTTAAAACTTTACCTGCTTTTGTATTGCGGTATTTTAGGTAAGGATTAATTAGTAATTATACTAATATTGTAAATGCGAATGTATGTAAGAAAGTGAGTGTGCTGTACGGGTTTGTCATCTTCATTCTCTAACGGTTCAACGAACTTTGAACAAATTTGGTTTGGAGATAGTTTATACCTCATATCAAAACATACGCTACTTTTATTACGTTTTCTTTTAAGTTAACAGTCCCTGTAGAATGGCGAACCAAACCACGGGGCGCAGCCAATACCTAAGGCTATAATTACTGATTATACTTTAGCTTTACCGTAGCCAGTTACGTTGTCGTGAGTGAGATTAATGTATTTAACCTTTTCCCATGCGACAACTTGAGGGTTGAGGTGGTTTAACTGTTCCGAACTCATGGACACGTAAGCTAAGCGTACCTAGTTCTTAAAAAGTCAGTTGTATAATGCATAATTAGAGATAGATAGGGATCATCTAGTTTAAAACTCGCCCCTCTACTCAACATCGCTTTATAGGATCGGTTTATATACTGATCACACGTAACGAGTACAGATACTGATCACACGTAACGAATACAGAGCGACAGTGCGAGTAAATGAGCATACTCGGCTGACCAAACAAATCGTGGTACTAGTGACTGGCTCGCCTCGTCAAAATGTTTACTCTCTCGCCACTGTACTCGTTATGTGATCATTAGGGATATTTTCAAACAGTTATACAAGGGACGGCCTTATTTTTAAAAGCGATGCCTGTCAGGTAACCGTTAGATGAAGAAAATTTATTTAATTGAGGATAGATGAATATTAACAATAACAAAAGAAACGATATAGGCAACTGATATCGGGCCAATCTTCGTACGGTGATCATGAAAGTGTTGACTTCTACTCTCTAAGGAAAAAATATGTGTAAGGAATCATCAGCAACCATTAATTCTTCCACTGCTGGGATACAGGTCTACCCTCGAAGAGTGATTAGGCCGTATTCCACCACGCTGGCCAAGTGCGGGTTGGTGGATTCACCTACACCATTGAATTTCTTCTCCGGACGTATGCAGGTTTCCTCACGATGTTTTCCTTCCCCGAAAGCGTCTAAGGGATGATTTCTACAATACAACAAACTTTGTCAAATAGGTAAAAATGATGACAGACAGCATAAACGAAATGTTTTCAACAGATACAGGAAATCGAGTTGCAATCACACGTAAACAAGTTGTCACCAACATTTTCCGCAAAACTCAAACGAGGACGCAGTAAAAAGTCACTCACCAATATACATGCAAAAACAGCCGTTCGATCGCGTCTCACAAACAAGATTACCACTGATTTATACAGAAGACTTGCCTTGGAGATGCACCGGTCGATTCGAGTAGGGTCCAATGTGGTCCTAGCTGGCCATCGCTGGTAAGAACAAAACGCAATTTCATGACGCAAATATCAAATTAATATAAGCTCGAGTTACCTACTGTAATGTTCATATGATTTGTTTTTGTTTTTGCAAGAAATGCCCTACATTTCACCAAAAAGTAGTCAGATCAATGACGTAGTTGTAGCCAGGAGATGATGAGCCCTTTGGAAAGGACACGAAGTCGTTTTCTCTCTATGTTCTACCAATTGCATTTTGACAGCTTTTATCCGCTAACAGAGTTGGAACGAGCTGATGCTGCCTTTTATTTTACGCCCAACTGCAAAGACTTAGTGAAAATTGGAGATGAGACATGTACCTAGATCAGCATAAGATGTAGCCTATTTTCATTTTGCCAGCGGATCAGATTGTGTGAGCGTAATATAACACAATAAAGCCTTTAATATGTACAACATTTTGATTCATCTCATTGAAATCGTCGGACAATCCCATAATGACTCATTTTGATCTGCACCCTTTTCAAAATCTTCCCTTCAAACAAAACTTTCTGTAACAATTCGCGTAGCTGTAACAAACTTTGAATGTATGCAATTCAATTGACAGAGTCATGTTCGTCAAGTTTGCGTGACTTCGTAACTTCGTCAGTTATCTCAGTTAAAATGAGTGACGTCTCCTGGTGTACACGAACAACTTATTTCTGATAACAGCTTTCCGCTTCTCACGTAAACAACGGCCGAATGGTTCCGTTGGCATAACAGGATAAGGAGGTCAGGCGAGCTATTCGTCAGCTTGTGTTTTTGACGCCGTATTGTTTTTGCGGGTGGTTATTGACGATTACTTTAATGGTAGGGATTTATTTATGGCGTGTCTAGTATTTTAAGTAAGTATCAGATTGAGGGCATCGAGCCAGAAATTCGCACTTTTTTCTTAGATGTCTTGTAAGTTGTATTGTAGTGTATTTTTAATTTAAATAATTGGCTGTGGCAAATAGACCGACAGACACTGAAATCTCGCCTTAAGGGTTCTTCTCCGAAAGAGGTTCAGAACCATACGAATTAGTAAATGATGACATATGTTTTGTAACAAGTTACAAGTTTTCCATCTCTTCTAAAAATTAACCACATTTTATACGTATCTCTGGTTTGATGCTCTCAACATCTACCTACAGTGCCAAAAAATCTATGGAATTTATAAGGGTATATAGTCAATGCGCTACTTTCTTGGATTTTTGTGCTATCTTTACCTAACACCTCCAAGGTTGCAAAGGGCTAACTACTAACCGGTCAGGTTGTTGACTGTTTAGTTGGAAGCAGTTAGTGTGTAGGCATAATGTAGGCTGATCAATTTGATCGTGACTTATTCTTCAATTGTGACTTATCGTAGTGTCAATTTATTTTTGACACGTTATATTTATGTAGAGGTAGTTAATTTACGCTTTATGCACTTTCGAAATTAGATTATCTTAGCCTAAAGTCTCGTATTTTTTAGTAGTTTTTGTTAGTAATACTTTTCTATCACATACATACTTTTCACTATCCTATGCTTACGCTTTATCCTGATACCAACTCATCGCAATTGCCTTTTCCGTTTCAACGTGAAACACAAAATCTAATTACACGGACGCGTACCGTACCGTCCGTTTTGTTCAATGTTTCAGGAATAAAACTCGATTGCGAATTTCAATTGACGAGTCCCGATTAGTTTCATTAAAAACTGGACTCAGAACGTTACAACTAGCGTATTGTGAGAATTAGAGTACCTCGTTTGAAATTAAGTTTTATTACTTTAGGACCCTTAGGCATATCATCCAATTTACAACGTTAAAAATTCTTATCGTAAATGTACCTCTAGATTGTAGAGCTAAGTACATATGTACTTGTAACATGTAAGCGGGGTTTATAAGTAAATTCCATTATATTTTACGCCACAATAGATCAAAGAGAAGATTGGTGGCTAATTGTAATTTTGGTTTTAATTGACAACCAAATTAAAAACTCTATTTCTATATATATAGAAAACTTTCTGTGCCCAAAGAAGAAAGAAAAATATAATAGTTTATTTGACAAGATGACAGTTCCAATAAACAAATGAAGGTACATAAACAAAAGACTAAAAAGGTACAAAAAACAGAAAAGAAACAATAAGGAAAAGATTGCTGTCAAAAGGAACCCATCTCACTATAAACGCTGAGTGCCTAGGACACTCACCACTCAGCGCTGGTTTTCCGATGGCCCTTTCAATTCACGGGTGACTAAGTCGAAAATTGGGCGAGGGGCGTCTTGGGATGGACCTCTATGATCACTATGATCAGCAGTAGATGAGAATTATATATGCTTGATGGGGATGAACCTCCGGTAATGGAAATATTGGTAATAAACAAAAAATTAGAATTTAAAAAAAATTAAGTAGAGTAAAGTAAAGTAAAAATTTATTGCATAAACTGTGTAAAATAGTAGAATAAATTAATGTAAAGTCTTATCAGTCCATCCTAGCGGACATACAATGTAGGAGTTGTTATGAAAAATCGGTATTTTTTAAAGTAAGTATACCAACATGTTTTAATACCTACTCGTAGTTTTCTTTAAAACGAGTCCAAGAAATTAGTTTTAAAATTCTTGGATCAAAAATTTAAAATCTGATTACAAAATATAGTCTAGGTATAATGTGAAACTCTAGATATAAATTCATATCTAACACCAAACAACGTCTCGCAATCTCAAATTCGCTATTTAGGCAGTAAATGGGTCACGTCAATACAATTTAAACATTAATTGGTACCTGACATACTCACAAAAACACAGAAAAACATTATATACCTATATATTATATACTCACCTTTTCACAGTCAGATAAAAATGGAATAACCTCAAAAATACAATAGTTACTTTGAGTTCCGACTAAACTAAAATTATAGTTATAAAATGGTGTGACAAAATCGATGTTAATAAAAAAAAGCGAACAGTCGAATTTAGACCAGTCTCCTTTTTTAAGTCGGCTAAAACGCTGATTTCGACATTTCGGTAAGGTCCAATTAATATGCCTTCATTAAATTTTGTCTCAGCTCTAATTTAATAAAAGATAACGGAGGATGTAATTAAAGAGCGAGTCATTCGTTGGGATTCGTCAAATCCATTCATCTATCACAATGGGCAATCGGATTCAGATCCAACCGTCGACGAATTACTACAATAGAGAGATCCTACAGATTAGCTTGGCTAAGATTATCATTTATTTTAGGTACTTCTGTGAAATGTCATTAAAGTAAAAGTAATATGGATTCAGTCCTTATGAACCATTATATCTATTGGTCTTACTTATTATATAAACACTGCTGCTGTTATGGGCCTTACTGGATAATCGCTGCTTTAAATCGGCGTTTCCTCGTGGTCATACTAGTTTGTCATATAAGGATGACCACGAGGATTCTATACATTTCCTCGTGGTCATACGGGGTATGAACACGATGATATACATAAATGTTCTAACAACTTTTTGTTATAATTAAACACGGGAATACTCACGTAAAAAAAAAACGTACGTTTCCTTATTTAATTTTTACGTGAGTATTCCCGTGATTAATTAGAACACAATGTGTGAAAACCATATAGATTCCATAGTTCTAACAACTATTCGTTGACGTGATTTTTCACATGCGAAAACAAGACGGAGAATTTTAAGCAGCGATTAAGTATACGCTTTTATAAGTAAGACCCTTTGAGTGTATCAAGAGTTACTTTTTTTCTATACCCTTTTTCCTTTTTTTTTTTTTTTTTTACCAGTTCATTCAATTTTTGGAAAACTATTCGTTGTTGAACGATCAAAATCAAAATCAAGATATTAACCGACTTCAAAAAAAGAGGAGGTTCTCAATTCAACTGTATGTTTTTTTTTGGCTATAGAGTCAACGCAAATGAAAGTACCATGACATGTTCGAGTTTATTTTTAATTGTCATTGTTTTGTGATAATTTCTCTTCTTTCCATGTTTTGCTCCATGGAGTAAACATTGGAAATGCAGCGTGAGCTGTGAAGAGCTTTCTGTGGCGCCTAAAATGAAGTATTGTTTGGACTTACTTTTGAAAACTAATAAATTAGCAACTTCGCGAGTAGCTGGATACATTTATGTAGGTACTTTACTATACAATTATAATAAGTATTCAAATACTAACTACTGGATAAAAGTTAATATTTACTCGCCTTTTTCTATAATAGATTATTTAAAACTTACTTAATGGACTTTGCAATATGTGTAGGTCTCAATATGCCAGTAATTTTAAAATTTAAAAAGTTAAGTCTTTGTAATATAAAAATACCTTTTTATCACGGTATAAAGTTCGCGTTTGACCACAAACTAAAACTCGCCTGTTGCCTGTGGGTAAATAACAATGTGGTCCCAGATGAATCACACATTGTTAAAAATACATATTCACTCTGACCTTGAAAAACCTAACAATAAACTCTCAAAAACAAGGGAGCCGGCAGACCGTACCATTTCTTGGTTGTATGGTTCAGGAACGTAGATTTATACTTACTTAGGATCGTATTCAGAAGCTAGCGAGGTACTTTACTATAAAGGAAAGATAGAGCATTACGTTAGATTTGGGTGAAGCTAAAAACTCCCCTACATACATTACACAAGGTCTACAGTGCCGCGAGTAGGGGAGTATTGATATGTCAATGTGCGTCGTGTGTACCTACGTACATGCGATATTAAAGGAATTCTTAGCCTACCCAAATCTAACGCAGTGCTCCATCTTTCTGTCTAAGTTTATCTGAGCCTGGGTGTAGGTTTGTGTTTTGTATGACTAAAGCCACTATCTATAACTACCTACTAAGATTATATAGCTCACTAGCGACCTGCCCCGGCTTCGCACGGGTATGAAATATAGTCTATGTTACTCGCTAATAATGTAACTTTTACCAGTGAAAGAAATTTTACAATCGGTCAAGTAGTTTTTGTGTTTATTCATTACAAACATACAAAAATACAAATCTTTCCTCTTTATAATATGAGTGTAGAATATTGGAAACATGAGTCATGAGTCATGGGTCTTTGTTTTGTTCAACACGTCAGTTGGCAAAACGTACTATTTTCGACTTTATTTCAAGATAACGAGTGATTTTATTAGCGTGTCAACCAGCTCCTGTGACAACTGAGCTGAGGTCTGTATGGACTTATTTATCCGAGTTTATGCGCGTAGGTACAGTGCAGTTCTTTATCTCTTTTGCACTTGTAGGCCTGAAATGAGCATGAGGAAGAAGCATACAACACTAATACAACAACATGCATAAGTAAGGACTTATATGACTGAATGCCACAGGAAGGACAAAGAAGCTGCCAGCATTCCTGCTAAGCTGTGACTCTAAAGCACTTGTCCTGCAAATTGATTTTAAAATTCTCAGAAATATGAAGCTGTTGATTGTACTGCTATTATCGGTGGTGTTTGTGGGTGCCAAAGTCATAGCAAATGATGACTTATATGAAAAATATATATTGACGAATGATATTGGTGAGTTAATTTTTAATCACTTTAAAATTAGCGAAGAGAAGTGAGGGGAGATAAGTTGAGGTTAGTGCCTTATACTTGCCTTATAGTAAAAGACTAGCTTGTCCTTAACAGTTGAGTGCTAGCTATCCAGAATATTTAATACCAACAGTTCAAAACCATGAAATAGTAAATTAAATGTTTAATGTCAACATGGTCAGAAATTTTTATTTAAAAAAACTATTTAGCCTAAAAAGTAACTTATCACTCATAATATCGTGCATAACAAAATACTGAACATTGTTGCAGATTAAGAAACCATCCTTCTTTACTATTTTTATAAGTATTGAAACGTAGTTTTTTTTTTTGACAGATCCTGCCGTTGATAATCCAAAGATAGTTGCCAAGGTGGATTCCATCCGTATTCCAATAAAGAACCTGGGTTGCTCCGACGCCATGTGTGCCATCGGCTGTTTCATGATGGGCTGGCCCCATGGGAAGTGTTACGACGCCAACAATTGCATTTGCTGGAAATAAATTTAAAATAAATTTTAATTTTGTTTAAAGATTTCTTTTGGTTTCTTTATAAAACGAGATAAGTTAAAAAAAATAAAATAAAGAAAAAAGATAAAGAATAAAGACAAACAGATATGCATTTATCTATTTGGATGCTTAGGTCTAGATCAGTTAAAAAATCTATATTATTGTAATTTTTATCTTATCATTAATTGTATTATTTTATATGTCTATTACTAAACATCATGTAAAATTCAACGTATAATGGAGTTTGTCTTAATATGAATTAATTCTTAATTCTTTCACATTCTGCAATAAATAATATTGAATTTTCGATTATTATTGTTTATACCTATATGTTCTTAAAAACTAAATGTTGTTACAAGAACTCTGTTAGAGCGCAATTGTTATTAGGGTCCCGTAATAAACTAGAAAACCTTGTGGCAATTTGAGCCTTACTCTTATGTTAATATGAATGTATGTGCTTCATGTCCTCTATGACTATCCTCTATCTACATATATATTTTTATTCAAAGCCTAAATATCTACTACAGCGCTGAGCAATAGTTAGACGTGTTAATAATTATATCTGTTACTAAAAATAAATCAATCACACTCTCTATCACAATAAATGCGAACGATCATTTATACGACTAATTTATTTGTTTGTTGTGTATACTGCACACATACAAAGAAATACACACAAACACATAAGACCGTGTTGTATTTAATCAAGTCCCCGGCAGGTTTCACTTGGGTCTTTTATTTATTTTTGCTGAAGGCATCATGTTTGTTTGTACAATACGACCAACTTATCTCTAGGGTTGAGTGGAACCACTATCGTATTTTTTCAACAAAACTGTAAGATTTTCCTCAAAAATATTGGTTCAAGCCGTCGTTTGGTCAACTCTATAAAAAGGTCGATAGGTTTATCTGCTTGTTGTTTATTAAAATGCTTAGACTTTCTTTCTTTGGGTTACTTAGTACCTAGTTATGTATCCCCCACAGCCCTCTGCGTTAGAATAAGTAGCTGACACTGCAGCTAGCCGCCGGTTCTGAGTAACGGCCACCGCAGTACAGACGCTGAATAAGCATTCCTAGATATAAGACCACCTTAGTCGAGTAAGTTTCGTTATAAGTAAAATATGTATTAACATTATTAAGAATAGAGCCTCTGAATCGGCTACACGTAGTTTTATTTTAGTTTTTAAAAAACCATTTATCTGCTCCCCAAATTTAACTGGCGCAGCCGGTAGGATAACTGGCTGTCCTAACGTGAGTGTCTATACTTGTACAACGAGTTACCGCGTTAGAACGGCAAAGTGCGGTTTGCCTACAACAAAGGTGAAGTGCCGAACAGTTATCCAACGAACTAAATAAATGTGTTAAATAGTGGACGCTGAGAAAAATGATGCTGGTCGGTTGGTGAGTAGACCTTTTCGCCATCCTTGCCTATCCCGAGATTCTCCTCGAATTGTGTAATTAGTATATTCAGACCTTAGTCATCGGTTAGAATTGTGTAATTAGGCTTCATGAATTTGGGTCTCAAATCGATCGGAATTATTGTTAAAATAGTGTAATTAAGTAAAGTAAAAATTATATTTTTGCCAAAAATAGGTTTAACATTTTATAGTATTAAATCGTGTGTGTAAATTGTCTATACCTGCTCATTATACGCTAAAATGATGGCACAACAACAGCAACCATTAGAGTTCAGGGCCATCCCTCGGGAAATATTAAACCTCATCCCCATTTTTGGAGGTGACAAAGCGCAATTAAATTTATACCTGAGAAAATGCGAATATGTAATAAGCAGATATAGAGGTGATGCAGCTCAGGACTTATATGTGTTCAACGCCGTGACAAGTAGACTCAATGACAAAGCGGCTTCGCTCTTATCCGAACGAGATGACATAAACACCTGGTCCAACCTAAAAGAGGTACTAAAACAACATTTTGGGGACCCGCGAAGTGAACACTGCATAGGTATTGAGTTGGAAACGCTAAAAATTAAATTCGGTGAAAGTTATCTCGATTTCTACAAACGCATTCAAAGTGTTAGATCCACGCTTATTTCCAAGGTCAACATGATAGAAGATATCAATTTAAGACGCGCTAAGGTAGTGATATATAACAATACGGCACTTAACGTATTCTTATACAACCTATCCGAAGATATGGTACGCATAGTCCGGCTAAAAGCACCAACGAGCCTAGAGGACGCTTTAAGCACAGTTTTGGAAGAAGTTAATTTCCTAGACCAATATAACGCGAGAAAACGCATGTACGTCTATAACAACGCCGCGCCAAGGCCAACCTTTTCACCCGCGCACACGGCGAGTGGTTTTAAATTCCAGGCGCCTCTAGTAAACGCCGCGCCTAAATTCAATTTTGGTACACAACCTGCACCAACAAAACCACACCAAGCGCAACCACAAAGTTTTGACTACCGCCCACAGTTTGGAACCGTACCTCAATTTGGGTACCGTCCACAATTTAATTCAGCACAGCAACAGGGATTCCGCCCTCAATTCGGAACCATCCCTCAGTTAGGCTTTAGAACCCAATTTGGGAATCAACCCCCGGCTCAGAGTGGATACAGACCACCGCAACAATTTGGGTATAAACCACCACAGTTCGGATACAGACCCCCACAGACAGGGTACAAACCACCTCAAACCAACCCTCCGCACCTACAATCGACAGACGTATCTATGAGGACAGCTCGTCCCGCACCGCAAGGCTTCAAGCTTAACGAGTTGACAGGTTTAGACGACGAACAGTACCAAGATTATTACTACCATGACAACGACTATAACCCTGACTATGACGTGTACGACGGACAATACGAGTATACGAATGAATCTGAAAATGACGTATATAACGAGACGACATACGAGACGCAACAGACACATTCCCTTCGGGAACAACCGGCTGGAAATTTTATAACACCAGCCTCTATAGAGGAAAAGAAATAATAGAACTGAACTGCGACCCTACACTAAAACTACCTCACATTTACATCCCTGAAATTGACGCAAAATTTATGATAGATACAGGTAGTACTAGAACATTTTTGAGCCCTCAAAAAGCATACGAGTTTTTCTTTCAGAACGTTAAAAACGAACCTTTCGAAGTAGTTAGCACACACGCGTCAAGTCGACACAACGAAGTAATAGAGATACCGCTTTTTCCAACCTTCCAGACTAATGAAACTCACAAATTTTACCTATACAACGTCGACTCACGATACGACGGACTAATTGGAAATGATTTACTGAGACAGCTTGGCGCCATGATAGACCTGAAACACTCTGTGCTAATAACGAAAACCACGCGCATCCCTATAATCAATACGAATTTGGATTATGAAATTCAACTGCAACCCCGATCGGAACAAAGAGTCAAAGTACCGATAGACCAACACTTAGGTGAAGCTATATTAGACTATAGAAAGTTTGGCCCGGGAGTACGAATGCCCAGTGCCCTAGTTAACTGCATTAACGGATACGCGACCACCGTTATACAAAACACTTCGGATGAAATAGTAACCCTTACGGTTAAACGACCCTTACAAGTAACTAAGTACACAACCACCAGGTGTAACCTTAATGTGACTAACGCTACTAAAGCTACAGACATACAAATGGACAAAATACTGACTGAAAATCTGAACAAAATAAGACTAGACCATACCAACTCTGAGGAACGCGAGAAAATTTACAGACTCTGTACAGAATACAAAGACATTTTCCACTGCGACAAACTACCTCTTACTTTTACCAATCAAGTAAAACATGAAATTCGAACAAAAAATGAAGACCCTATTTACATGAAACCGTATAGACAGGCCCCTGCCCAAGCAGATGAAATTAACAGACAAGTAGAGAAAATGCTGCAGGACGACGTAGTCCAAGAATCGCACTCTCCGTGGAGTGCCCCCGTACACTTAGTACCTAAAAAGATCGACGCATCAGGAGAACAGAAATTTCGTATGGTAATAGACTACAGAAGACTCAATGAAATAACAATAGACGATAAATACCCACTCCCCAATATAACCGACCTGTTTGACAAATTAGGAAAAAGTACTTACTTCAGCACAATTGATTTGGCAAGCGGCTACCATCAAATAGAGGTTGTAGAGCGAGATAGACAGAAAACTGCCTTCAGCACACAAAATGGTCACTTTGAGTTTTTACGAATGCCGTTCGGCCTGAAAACGGCCCCTGCAACCTTTCAGCGTACAATGGACCATGTCCTACGAGGCCTGCAAGGATTACACTGTATGGTGTACCTTGATGACGTCATCATTTTTTCATCCAGCTTAGAAGAACACTTACAAAAATTAAGACTAATTTTCGACAGACTGAGACAGACAAACTTAAAGGTACAACTAGACAAGTCAGAATTTTTACGTAAGGAGGTATTATACCTAGGACACACCATCACTAAAGACGGACTGAAACCGAATAATGACAAAATAAATGCAGTAATGAATTTTCCGATCCCAAAGACTACAACGGAAATTAAAAGTTTCCTTGGACTCGTAGGCTATTACAGACGCTTCATACCCAATTTCGCTAAAGTAACCCAACCACTGACGTCATGCTTAAAAAAACGCAACAAAATTATCATTGACCAAAGTTATGATGCCTTTAACAAATGTAAAGAACTCTTGACACATGCTCCACTCTTACAGTATCCTGACTATGGAAAACCTTTCATCCTGACAACGGATGCTTCAAACGTAGCCCTGGGAGCTGTCCTTTCCCAAGGACAAGTTGGTAGTGACAAACCAGTTGCATACGCGAGCCGTACTTTAAGCGACACAGAAACACGCTATAGTACCATAGAGCGAGAGTTGCTCGCCATCATCTGGGCAACAAAACATTTCCGCCCTTACTTGTACGGACGAAAATTCTTCATCTACACTGACCATAGACCTTTAGCTTGGCTAAACTCTCTGAAAGACCCAAACAGTAAACTGACCCGATGGAGGCTACGCCTTCAGGACTTCGACTTCGAGATAATATATAAAAAAGGAAAACAAAATACAAACGCGGATGCCTTAAGTAGAATCAAAATCAACGCCCTGACTGACGAAGACGCTAATTCAATGAGAGTAAACCTAGACAAAAAACGACAGGACTCAACGACTACGACAGTATCAGAAATAAGCGAGACAATAAGCATATCTGACTCGTCGGAAGCCACCGAGATGCTAACAGAATTGGAAATAGAGAAACCCGTTATACCATCCCCCTCAGGGAGCTCTAAGTCACAGACTATACACTCTGTGGAAGATCTAGATTCAAACGGAATACCGATTTTACATGAAGCCATAGATACAAAACCAAATCAAATCTTAGTATATTCTTGGCTTAAAAATGAACTCCACGTGAAAAACCTATCGTATGAAAAACACAAAATTCTAGAAGTTTTCCTCCCCCTTAATAACGTAGAACTAGTGAAAAACTTCCTCAAGGAATATATTAGACCAAAAATTAAATATTTTATATATTTCGAAAACGAAGAACACCGCATACAATTCAGCAATGTTGTAATAGAAATTTTCAGGAAAGGAACAATAAATATATTTGAATGTACCGAAAGAGTAGTCTGTGTAGACAACGAAAACGAACAAAAGGCAATAGTTTTAAAATACCACAACGGTAAAACATGCCATCGCGGGATTAAGGAAACATTAGTCAGAATCCGTAGAAATTATTATTGGAATAAAATGGACGAAATTGTTTCAGCTATAATTAATAACTGCGACGCCTGTAAAAAGACAAAGTATGAGCGAAAACCACTAAAACCCATGTTACAATTGACGCAAACGCAGAATGCCCCGTTTCAAGAAATTTTCATAGACATTTTCACAATCGAAGGAAAATATTACCTAACCCTAATTGATGCCTTCAGCAAGTTAGGGCAGGCTATTGAAATTACGAATAAATCTACCCCTGAAGTCGTACGAGCGCTACTGAAATATTTCTCATTCTACGGTATACCCAAGAAAATTAACTCTGACCCCGGTACCGAATTTAATAACGACCTCATGAAAGAATTTCTCAGTCTACACAAAATAGAAAGACACATAGGCACCGTAAATAACCCGAACTCTATGGGACTTGTAGAAAGATTTCATTCAACCATAATAGAGATATATAGACTGGCCAAGTATGAACAAAAATGCACGGATGCCGCGTCCGTCATGACGTACTCAGTCATGGCTTACAATCACGCCATACACACAGCGACAGGATTAACACCCTTCGAAGTTGTCTTTGGACACACCGACACTGATAACCCATTCGACCTAGAACTTGAAAAACTTTACACTCAGCAACTGATTAAAGACCACAAGAAACGAACGCAATTCCTATACGCACACATAGCCGAGAAATTAAAAGCCGGAAAGGAAAAGGTTAGAGAAAAACGAGGCGGCGAAACTAATATAGAACTTCCGGAGACCGTCTTCGTAAAAGACATAAATAAAAGAATAAGCAAAGAAAAACCGAGGTACAAAAAGGCAAAAATAATAGGTATGACCGGTAAAAACGTTGTCCCAATTAAAAGAGAAGCTGAAAAGAAAAGCACGAAAGCTCCTATTAAAAACATAAAACGCCCTCCGCAGGTGCAGTCTGATGCTAGCGACGTCGACAGCCGCCCTTCATCTTCAATCACTTGAAGGAAACCCGGGACTCCTGCCTGTAAAGAAAGGTCAAGCTTACATACAAACTGACAACTGGACAATTCTAAAAACCATTAAATTAAATAATATCTGGATTGACCTAAAACTCGTCAACTCGAAATTTACTGAATTTCAGCGATTACTTTCATCCAACAAAACTTTCCCTCACAAATTTATTGATATATTCATGCATGCAGAGTATATGCGCGATATAACTATAGATAAATATTACCAGCTAATTCCACAACGCTTCAAGCGAGGATTAATTAATCCATTAGGGTCCATAATTAAAATAATAACCGGTAATCTAGACCATGATGACGCAATCAAATATGATCAGTTGACCTCCGAACTAAGCCACGACCAAACTATTACTTCAAAGAAAATCACTATAGTCTCAAAAATGTTAGATAGCCTCATAAACGCAACAGAATTAATCTATCAAAACTCGATAACAGTAGACACCCGTTTGAAAAGGGTTGAAGCAATCCTTAAGGAGACAATAACACAAGAAAATAATTTAGCTGAGTCCTCTTATGTGTTAGGACTATATAATTTGTTTTTAAGTAGCTTTAGAACTATATTCATTAGGTTAAGTGAAATTGAAACCGCACTAGCTCTAAGCAAAAGCTCTATATTACATCAGTCTATTATTAATTCTACCGAACTATTATATCATTTAAAAGTAATAGCGAAATCAGAGAATTTGGTGTATGTACCCACCGAATTAAATTTAGCCAAAATAGAGGAAACTATTTCTGTGAAATCTTATATGAAAAGAGACCAAATCACTTTTGTCATGGAAATTCCACTAACCGATAACTATAAGTATAATTATTTCAAAATGTACACTTTACCTATTTTCCTCAAACCCACAAACCTAACCGTAGCCATATTCCCTAAATACCCTTACCTATTGGCGAAAGGATTGAAGTACCAGCCGATCGTGAAGCCGTGCCGCCCACTCGCTGCTGGAGACGAGTTCCTCTGCAACGACGACAATCGAGCCTTGTACAGCGGACTCTCTTGTGAAGAGAAACTCATGGTGTACGAGAACAACATCACCAGCTGCAAGCAGTACCCTATCCATATAGAAGACGTAAAGCTGCAGAAAGTTAATGACAACAATTGGATACTTTTCACCAAAGCAGAAATCACCCTTACGGAAATATGTGGGGAAGAAGTCTCTAAACAGCCGATATCAGGTACGTACGTCGTGACGTTAAACAAGCCCTGTGACGTCAATGTTAACGGCCTCACCATCCGACATCACCGAATCTACACCGAGACGGATGCTGTTAAGCCGCTACCCATCATCAAGCTACCGAGACTGCGCGCGACCGAGGACTTATCCGATGCACGCGCACTTAACATGCACGAGGTTGGACTAGACGAAGTGAAATATATGGCTTTCGCCCTAAAAAATAGTGACGTGTTTGAAAAAGTGATTAACAGAGAAAAAGACTCTAAAATCAGTGTTATAGCATTAGGACTCGTAGCACTATGTATAGTTTTAGTTATTCTATATGTTTTATACTTAAAAGTAATTCCGTGTATACAAAATTATCGAGGTCTTTCGCAAATCGAACGCCCCGATAATTTTCCACTTAGGGAGGGAGGAGTTATGTATCCCCCACAGCCCTCTGCGTTAGAATAAGTAGCTGACACTGCAGCTAGCCGCCGGTTCTGAGTAACGGCCACCGCAGTACAGACGCTGAATAAGCATTCCTAGATATAAGACCACCTTAGTCGAGTAAGTTTCGTTATAAGTAAAATATGTATTAACATTATTAAGAATAGAGCCTCTGAATCGGCTACACGTAGTTTTATTTTAGTTTTTAAAAAACCATTTATCTGCTCCCCAAATTTAACTACCTACATCAAGATACTTTTAAGTTTATCATGCCAGAAGGTAAGTGTCCTTCTATTTCCTCTCTATTCAGGTGTAAGAGGAGTAATAGAAGTTCCTGATTTATTTATGTATTTTTTAGATATTTTTTTATTTGGTATTTTTTCTATGAGCCTCTGTAACTGGTATTGTAAGTATCTGAGTTGTGTTGCCTGAAATAAATGGATTTATAATTTTTTTATTATATTTATCCACATTTTAAAGAATCTTATCAAACGCCTGTGTTGTCGCGCCTTTGGCATCTTATTTAAACGTACCTGGTAGCCAATAAAACCATTGAAATATGTACATGCTTATAAGAACAATAATATTTTCATCCAGTTTTTTACAATTGGCTACAACTATCATACGTGTCGTTAGCGTGGCTCGAGTATAGATAAAAAAACATTTACGTCGCCTTAAAGTTTCATAGTGGAGCTCCCATTTCCGAAGGCTAATACATCATAGCTCCTATTTCAGCGAAGGCAGGTCATCGGAAATTACTTTTTAATCTCCTCTCTCATGTGAGCTCTCGGTATGCTAGCGTTTGTTTAAAAAATGAACATGCTAGAACCTTAGGTGTGGATTATAATGCAGCTATCTCTTTTTAATCGGTTTCAAAAAGGAGGTTATTTATGTATTGAGTCGGCAATCCTGACTAATTTCGATCACATTCGGTGATCTACGTAGGTACGTATTAGTAGTAAACATTTGTAGTTAGTTATAGTAAACAGTTAGTCCATACTAGAACCAAATAAACTTCATAGTTTGTGCCACTACTTTTATTTTAAATATTTAAATTTTCATGAATAGGCTTTTTTAGCTACAAAAAAGCTTTCCGATTGGTTAAAACAACAACCTAAAAAAACGAAACACTGAACTAAAGCGACACAAATTCTCACAGGCCACCTGCCACGCACTGGTAGGAAAATACACAAAATACACAAACATGGCGGAAATAAAAAAATACCCGCGCTAAAGTAATTACAATCCGTGAGTGGGCGTAAAAACGTACGTCCGGAAAATAGTTTAAAATCATCCTATCTACACAAACGATTGAAGGCACAGAAGTTAAGCTTCAAAGAAAGCGCGCTCGAGCAAAGCACACGTAGACATTGCTCACGGACTCAGATTAATCGCCTCATAACAAAACAGATAGGTACAGAAGTCAATCAGATGTATGTACCTACTTCACTTTTCATACCTACGCTCGGTGGTCTAGAGTTTTCAACTTTGGCTTATGCACAAAAAACTAACGTCGTAATGACACTCGTTTCTAGTTGTTTGATTTATTGTTGAAAATGAAACAGGAAGAATGGATATATAAACCAACTAGCTGACTCGACAGACGTTGTCCTGTCAAAAGCCATTGCGTCAATTCTATGTCAAATGTCATATTGCGTAACTATAGCAACCGTAGTATGTTGATGCTAATTTGTCAATTTATAGTAAAAATTATCAGTATATATATAATTTGCAATAAATTAAAATTGCGACTATAATTTGAGATTTAAACTATCCTATCTCTCAAGTTGGATCGAACTGCACATGGTGTGCGAATTTTATTATAATCGGTTAAGTGGTTTAGGAGTCCATTGAGGACAAACATTGTGACACGAGATTTATATATCGACCCCTTCAGGATGAAACGTAGTAAAAGCCAAAATGCCATATTTCAGTACGGCCAAAAAACAAAAATGGTAAAGTTTATTTCCTGTATATCTTTTGATTTACTTAATCTATAATAAACCACTATAACTCATTAAGCTTAGGTTTTCGAGTTGTTTACTAAATATAAACTCAAAATAACCTACATTCATTAGTTCCAGAGATGGCATGGCTTTTACTACAAAAAAAAAAGTTGTAAATGGCTTCTACGACATTTTTCTTCAGTTTGGCAACTGTGAGTTTTTTTTTATTAAGTTGTATAAGACTTCATAATTTGTTTTATCGAAGGAATTTTTGAATTAAAAGACAATTGTACTAGGAAGAAAGTGTAATTAGTGTAGTAAATGCAGCACACATTTATGACCAAAATCATAATATTTAAATGTTTTTCATTATTTTAAAGTAATATTGTACTGTTTCTGACAAACACTAATAAAATTATCGAACTAAAATCAACACAACCTCTAAACTATGCAAAAATAGGCGTAACATCGAACCAAAAATCTTCTAATCTCTTGTTTTACTCGTAATAAACTACGTGATACAACTGCGCGCTGTGCGCACACGAAAACAGGTAAGTATTTAACAATAGCATCTCTTATAACAATCAGTACTTCGTAATAATAATTATGGCTAGGTAATCAGTTAAGTATTTTCGAAGAAAACTGCATATACATATTCCTAAACTTATCAAAGAAATATCAAACTATCTTAGTTATTACGTACTAGTTTTATACGTACGTTTAAGAAGAAACGTAATGTATTATTCGATCACGTCTTCATCTTCTTCATCGGTCTCCATCAAAGTATCATTTTTATTACCACTGTACGGCATCTCTAAAAAATCTTTGTGAAACTTTTTAGGTATCGTTCCGTCGGTGCACAATTTTATTAAATCTTTGTGCTTTAGTGCAGAAATGGGAAGTTTGTCCACATAAGATTGTTGCAAGTTTATGTTATTTAGTTCTTGTAAATGATCTGTATCTTGTCTTTGACTTATTTCAGGTTCTTGTCTTCTTTGTTTTTTGCTTTTTCAAATAGTTTCACTTTCTCGCTTACTGCATCTTCGTTCATTGAATATTTTATTTCCATCTTGTTTAAGTTCTTTTTCTTGAAAGTAGCTGTCCGAACGCTCTTGAATTTTATATTTTTTGATGTTTCTTTTGTAAAGGTTTGGGCTGCTAAATCGTCCCATTTGATGAAATCTGTATGTTCCATAACGCTGACTTTATAAGACTTAGGTTTCTTTCTTGCAGTCTCAAAGTAGGAAGCCCACTGAGTGGGACTCCATACAATGATTTTTTCGACTTCCGACTCTATTGTAGCGTGAACAGAGTCGGCAGGCATGTAAGTATGGCCTGGAAGTAGATAATTTATTTGGATTACTTGCAGATTGACAGATTTCAGTAAAAATAAATTCAATACGGATAAAACGACTCTATTTTTGTTTTGACCTGTACATGAATCACAGTACAAAAGCGCTGTTTCAATTCCTCGATTGTCCAATTCTTTAAGATAGAAATACAAACAGGGAAACTATTTGAAAAAGCAAAAAACAAAGGGAAAGGAAAGGGGAAAGGGAAGGGAAAGAGCAAGAAGACAGAAGAACCTGAAATAAGTCAAAGACAAGATACAGATCATTTACAAGAACTAAATAACATAAACTTGCAACAATCCTATGTGGACAAACTTCCCATTTCTGCACTAAAGCACAAAGATTTAATAAAATTGTGCACCGACGGAACGATACCTAAAAGGTTTCACAAAGATTTTTTAGTGATGCCGTACAGTAGTAATAATAATGATACTTTGATGGAGACCGATGAAGAAGATGAAGACGTGATCGAATAATACATTACGTTTCTTCTTAAATGTACGTATAAAACTAGTACGTAATAACTAAGATAGTTTGATATTTCTTTAATAAGTTTAGGAATATGTATATGCAGTTTTCCTCGAAAATACTTAACTGATTACCTAGCCAAAATTATTATTACGAAGTATTGATTGTTTTAAGAGATGCTATTGTTAAATACTTCCCTGTTTTCGTGTGCGCACAACGCGCAGTTGTATCACGTAGTTTAGGTATTACGAGTAAAACAAGAGATTATAAGATTTTTAGTTCGATGTTACGCCTATTTTTGCATAGTTTAGAGGTTGTGTTGATTTTAGTTTGATAATTTTATTAGTGTTTGTCAGAAAAAGTACAATATTACTTTAAAGTAATGAAAAACATTTAAATATTATGATTGTGGTCATAAATGTGTGCTGCATTTACTACACTAAATTACACTTTCTTCTTATTACAATTGTCTTTTAATTCAAAAATTCCTTCGATAAAACATATTATGAAGTCTTATACAACTTAATAAAAAAAGCTTACAGTTGCCAAACTGAAGAAAAATGTCGTAGAAGCCATTTACCACTTTTTTTTTTTTGTAGTAAAAGCCATGCCATCTCTGGAACTAATGAATGTAGGTTATTTTGAGTTTATATTTAGTAAACAACTCGAAAACCTAAGCTTAATGAGTTTTATTAGTGGTTTATTATAGATTAAGTAAATCAAAAGATATACAGGAAATAAACTTTACCATTTTTGTTTTTGCGTCATGCTCTTTAAGACCAAAGTTAGCACTACTTTTTAATAGTCTCTTAGTAATAAAATGGTCGTAGAAACCATATTTTTAAAAGTCGTGGATATTGCGACGTAAATTGACATCGGTCATTTGTAAATTTTTACTTAAAAAAATGTCGTAAAAGCCATATTTGATAATATCGTGTCTTTTACTACAAAATGTTCAATAGTATTATTTCCTGATACTGTATTATATTATGTTGTATTAACCATGAAATGAAAAAATATGTCTCTTACTACATAAAATTTAAAAATTTACTTTAAAAATTGCTCATTACGACATTAAAAAAAATAAAATTGGGTTTAGAGAGGGAATCGGAGCGTGTTGTAAAAGACATTTTTTTGCGAATTTTAACATTTTAAATATACAGATCGATAGAGCGCGCGATTCTGACTAAGAAACCGTTAAAAACAGATTTTGGCCAAAATGGCTTTTACGACGTTTCATCCTGGAGGGGTCGATATATTAAGAAGATATTGGCTGGCGCTGGTCTGAACGGGTCCGAAAAATCATATCCGTGAGCGGTGTCTATGTGTGCGTTGCTCGAGCGCACTTGGTATAGTGATTGACTTTTGTACTATCTGTTTGGTGGCTTCGTGCTCCGAGACTCGGTCTGTAAGCGACCTCTATGTGTGAGTGTGCGTTGCTCGAGCTCGCTTATAAGAAGCTCAGCTTCTGTACTCCCTATGTTTTGTGCTATCTGGTTGTTGACCGGCGCGGCGGTCGGCTGTCGGCTGTCGGCTGGTCTCTTTGTAAAGAGAGTGCTGGATCAAAGTCAAAGCCTTAGGTAACATGAAAAACGTGAATGAAATGGAACTTTCTAGAAGCCTTAAAACGTTTTCATCAAAGCATTGGATTAGTTTAATAAGTCTATACCTAAGCGCGTCCTGGTGCAAAAAACAGCTGGTTTTAAGTGCTGTACGACGTATTGGTAGGTAAATATATAACCTGGTATTAGAGCGACACTATTGGATTTTTATGACACTAATATTAGAATCTAGCTAAATCTAGCGGTTTCACCTGCTCAAAAACCTCTTCAAAAATCAGCTGTTCCGGGTTGGCCCCAAAGTAACAATTTAGTTCTTCATAATGTTGAGTACTATGAACCCCTTTTGGCGTAGCGTAACCCTGTTTACAAACTTAACCTCCATATAATGTATAAGCATAAATGTAATCGATTTATTAGCAAAACTACCCATTTTTTAATTCAGAATCCGAGAATTAGGTATACTCGTATATCACAGGCCACATAATGTATGCTGTCGCCATACCTGACATAGATGTGGCGACTCTATTACTCACAAGGCGTGGAATTTATGAACTGAATAACACACAGCCCTTGGTTATTGGAAACGTGATACTAATACCGATGTTTTACAAAACTGTGCGTTTTCCAGGAAAATACGAGTGTATTACAAGCTTTTATTTAACTTGCCATGTTAGTTGGTAATGTATGTCTATGTGGATCAAATCTTGGAAACTAAATTAGAATCACTTCCTGATATCAAATTAAGCTGAAATAGGCACCTATGCCTGTTACTCCAATGACAATACAATAGTTTTTAATCTTTATTTATTTATTTAATTGGGAGATACTTTTACCTAGCTGGGACAATACAATTTAAATATAAATACCTTTTTTTAATAACTGACTTTGGACGTATCGGTTTTCTCCGAATTAAATACCGTCTGGGGTGCTTTATTCAATTTTGGTGGAACTAATCAATCAAGGGAAGCTTTCCTTTTGGGAATTGTTTTTTTTAAATCTTTGGACACATTTTTTAGGACCTAATTTAAGAAAGTTCTATTGTATGAAAGTGCTACATTGCTATGTTGAAAGTCTAATGGAAGCTATTTTAAACGTGACCACTTTTTAATTAGAAGCTACAGTTTTATTTTTATCTAGATGGCAAAGTATCAACTTAACTACTAACTACTTTACCAGCCTTCTCTCTAAGCCCTTGTAAAGGATGAACTAATTAAAAACTGTTGGTAATTATGTATTTTTTTATAACGCCGTCTACTAAAAATGGTATTACTTACGACTTAAAAATGGTTATTTGCTACTTAATGAAGATAGAGTGTACGTTGTCTGTCAGTCAGTCAGGATCTGTTCCTTTATATTTATATATAGCCAATGATTTACTTGCAGCAAAAATAAGAGATAATTGAAACTGGTTTACTGAAATAAAAACTACTAGCTGCACCCGGCGGTTTCACCCGCTGTTTTTTTTATTTAATTTTAAACCTTCTCTATATTAGAGTGAACAAAAGTAAAAAAATAAATATTCAAATCGGTCCAGTCGTTCTCGAGTTAGCCAGACAAATGAACAGCGATTCATTTTTATATATAAGAAGAAGAAGAAGATTGGTTTATAACGTAACGTCAACAATGGTAACAGTTCTTTTCATGGTTAACCGACTAGGCGTTTATTCGCCGTGGTGGAGGTTACCATACAAACATCTCAGCGCTGTGCAAATCGTACCACCATTAGCTTATCTCCTGCGTCCCTGATAACACTGTCTTACCTTACAGAGACATAACTCTACAATATCCTAAAATGAAAGTATCTATTATTGAGGGTAGATAAATGTTTACGTCATGAACAACAAATTTGTTTGATGTTCATCGGAGTTTCGAAGACTTTAGACTTTATAAAATAGAGTCGTAATTAGTTTGCTGATTTGAGCTATGTTAACTATGCCTCCGTGCTATAGGGTTAGAAAAACGAGAAGGAACTTCGATTTGCAGAAGCTGGTTGCATATAGCAGAAAACTGAACTTAATAGCAAATAGTTAGGGATGGCTACGTCCATAAGTAGACAAAACATACGCTAATGATGATAAAATTGGAAATTAAAAGGTATTTCTAATGCAAATTAACTATTACTTAAGACTATTTTTTGTGCCTATTATCTGAGTTTTTACTTTCCTTTGGTGAAATGGAAAAAGTGTTTTTGCATTAAATTGTCTATAGAACAGTGGCATAATTGTGTAACCGTGGTGGCAATTATCATCGCATGCTATCCTGGTCGCGCAACTTTCTCGTGCCATACGAGTAAATGGGATGACACTATCCAAGTTGCTTCTCATAAACTAGAGTACTCCATCTAGCAGTAAAGTGCTCTCTCTGTCGATATCCTGCCTGATATCGTATGCAATGTCGACCTATACCAATATTAGTTCTATTCACATCTAGATAATCGACGTTTGATGTCATTCTCCGGAGACCGTTTACTCTCGAACCGATTAGAAGGTGAGAATACCCCGATAAAGGCCTGATTCCCAAGTTATGCTAATTGTGATAGCATTGGTATCACGGTTAACCTTACAAGTGTCCTGTTAATACGGAGTTCCGTAACAGAGGTGGGTATGTTTTTGGTAATAGAGTCGCACCTTGAAAACCGGGCTTACTATACACCTACATATTACCTTTTATATAACTTGGTCGTTCGTAGATTCGTTTTTAACGTCGTTTTATAAGGAATGATGAGTCATGAAGGACTTAGTTTCAAAAGATGTATTTTTGTAAAAATTGCAAAAAGGTATGAGACATATCAATTACGTTCAAAAAGGACTAGAGAAGTCGCTTGGTCAGGATTTCCGTAATAAGGCCCTCGCCGCATAAAAACAATGATGGATATGAATAAAATATTAGGTTGTCGCATCACACATGTGTGCCAGAATGCCTTGAAAAATGCCAATGTGTCGGAGGCTAGTGCCATATTTGTTCAACATCAATTTTCTCACAGACTTGCTCCTCGCTCAATCAGACAGCGAACTCAATTGAGAGAATTGAGATCAACAATACCATTCTTGATTGTATTGTAACTCACATGCCCTCCTTGTAGATTACCTATGCTTAATACCATAATAAGATATATTAAATATCAGACAATAATATTACCATGCAAAGCGATACCCACATTACATCATCATTGAACGCATTGTCCCGAAACAGGAGCTCGAGCGAATCCAATCAATTACCTCTAGAGCTATACCCATGATCTACAAACATGCTTCAAGCCACGCTATGTGTGGGTGTATCTACAGACTGTACAAAGAGACAGATGTATACTTCCAAAGATAGAATCAGTTTCCGAAAAAAATATGATGACGAAGTACTTGAAGCAATTTTTGGCCGAAAAGTACTTTGAATAATAATTAGGTTTCTTAGAGGGCCCCATATGGCTGTTGTTTATAGAAACTTTGGGAACAGGTGCTATTTGCGTAGGCGTCATTTAAATTATTGTAAGCGATGCTGGAATTGGGTTTGGATTTGTTCTTTTTTTCGGATCTAGATCACACCTTTGCGTGTCGCTTTTACGTTTCAAAGGATCTGAGTAAAAGATGCGCCATTTGTAAAAGCCAAAAGAGCTCACTAGATACAAAGGTGAATAAGCTATGAGATAATAGGTGAAATAATGCAGTAATAAAATACTAAGGGAACATAATATAGATAGTAGAAGTAGTCTGATCACGAGGTCAATTCACGACCAAGGACCCTGATCTTTGGCACTCGAGATTATCTCTGTCACTCTTTCTGTCATGACATTTCCAACGAGAGCGACAGTGACCGAGAAAATACCTCACACGCAAGAATAGGATTCCAGCCCTGGCGCAAGAAAATCAATTTCTCTTTAGCATACAACTCACCACTTTGAACGCAGGGCGAGGTGTACCTATATACGCAGTTACCATTGGCCGACTCTAAACTGACTGTACTACGATTCGCCGGCTCGATTAGCCGACCAGCAATAGAGGATTGATTATTTTACCATAGGGGGTACTATTACGGCTAGAGGGGAATGAACAGGCATGATCTGTTAACAGGTTATAATTTAGTGTATCCAGAACAGATAGCATAGCAAAACTGGCCCAGCAAATTAATAAATAAGCCTGAATCCATGTTCCACTAATCAGACTAGACTGGACTATACTAAAGCCTTTTAGGAGCTTGAAGATCATTTGCTACTTATTTCTGGACAGGGGCCCTATTCTTGCGAGTGAGAAATTATCTCTGTCACTGTTGCTCTCGGTAGAAATGTCATGAGAGTGAGAGTGTCGGAGATAATCTCGAGCACTCAAGAATAGGGTTTCAGATCAGGGATTTATTTCAACAGCTACGTTTTCAGAAACATTATCTGCGTATTTAAAGCACGGTACTTTTTCAGTGTTCGTTTTCAGAGTTATCTCTCTGTACTATCATAGGAAAGGATCGGTCATTTGCATAGTAATACCGCTGGCCCTTAATAATGTTTCGCCGATGTACAACCGCTTGCTATCACTACTGCCGATAAAATAGACTCATGAATATTTACAATTTATAGCACAATATCGGAAAATAAAAGTGGTTGAATGAAGCGCGATCTTTTTTGGGATGGTAAAGAAGTTTTTGTAGCGGAAATTGTTAGAAAAGTGCTTGAATAACATAATATGCGCTAAGCAATATGTTTATTGGCGACTCTGTATCTCAAAGTTATTAAAAGTTCGTTTTTAAAGGACAAAAATTGTTAAACTCCAGGAGCTAATACTTTTCCATTGACTTTTGTATTGGAAACGTTTTACCTTAACATTTCTAATGTGCATCGTCTCTTATAAAACATACAATATACGAGTATCTTTCAATGCTAAACTATGTTTGCCTAAAATGTTAGCATAGTAGGTACTCATGTTTATGACGAGTACTACGAGCCTTATACAGCTTAGCATACCCTGTCCTTGTAACCCTGTATTTATGGTGGCTTTGGCAATCCTAGAAAACCCAACCTGAACTGGAGGTACAGTTAGAAACTTGCGGATGTAAACTTTGACAGTGTATTTCGAAAATTACACTTACAAGTTGAGAAGTTGGCTCGACGCGAGTTGTGAGCATGTTTTCGTAGTTAACCAAATTGGTAACTTGGTAACTGCGAGAGTTGAATGTTGGATGTTGGCGAACTATGCAACCGACTTGTTTACTTAATAGGTGCTACTTACACTTACATATATTGGCCGCTATTATATCGTCCAAAAAATATCGGCAAGTAAACATTTTTTGGTGACATTTATTTGATTTTTTGAAAAGCATGTAGGTAATATTACTAACGTGTGGTTGAACTGCGTAAAAGAAATCGAATAATATTCAGATATGACAGATGATACATGCTACATTGTGTTTGTCCCAATAGGTAAGAGGAAACCGGAAAACAATAGGAAATAATAAAATGATAACTATGAAGGCCGAATTTCTTTTATGTTACGAAATATGATGGTGCTTGTTTATTTTAGTCTGTAGTGGTTTTAATATTCAACCCATGGCCTACCCGAAAACTGAAGGAACAGGTTTTGGCAAACAACTCATGGCCTACCTAAAGAATTTTAGCAATCAACCCTTGGCCTACCCGCAAAATAAAAGAAGAGGTTGTAGCAATCCCTTTATGGCCTACCCGCAGACTAAAGGAAGAGGTTTCAGTAATCAACCCCATAGCCTACCAAAATAAGTTAGATCACGCGGCTATTGCTCTTTTGAACCGCAAAACCGATTACCTAATCCGATACTATGCAAACTTTACCCAATCTAAAAGTTTGAGAGGCGCGATGCTAAATTGGTTTCCGGTGCCGCTCCAGTTGCGTCATAGTCGGATCTAAGATGATAGGATTCAATTTAGAATGAGTACAGCATGCATATGGTGAGCAGTTGTAGTAATATATTATTATAAATAAATAGTAAACACACAGTAGTAGGTATTTGCTTAAGTAGGTTTGTGGGTCACAATGGATTTTATGGATTAAACTACAACTTAGCCGGTTTTAATATAGTTAAACTATAGATAGGTGAAAATTTGAACTAAAAAATCTGTTAGAACTGATATTTTTGTTTAAAGAGTAATAGAAATGAAAAAATTAAGTCATCTGCTACGACTAGTTTCGGTCACATTCGTGCCAAACGAGACGCAACCGCGAGCGCGTCACGTTTGTAAACTCGCCTGATGAAGGTCACCGAATGTGACCGAAACTAGTCGTAGCAGACGACTTAAGTTTTACGTGAGTATTCCCGTGTTTAATTATAACAAAAAATGTGTGAAAACCACGTTAGTTTCCATAGTAGAAATGAAAAATTTATTAAAATTAAGTTTGAAACATATATGACATCGAAAAATTTATTATAAAAGCTTCATGACACGTGTAGCTAATAAATCTACTTCAACATAAAATCCAATTGTGCAATTTCGAATTTGGGACAGTAACGTTCCGTTTATTAACAGAAACAACCATTTTCATACCATAAATATTTTTAAATGAATTTCTGCTGACCGCATTGCTATTCATGATAAGTGTTGTGGTTAACCGAGCCCACCTGTGTCAGTCCTCGGCCCGGGACAGGCGGGACAACACTAACGTTCCAGAATTACGTCCCTGGAAACCTGGAATTACCGCTCGCATCGCAATTGCCGTCATCAATTTCCCAATTATTGACGTTTTCCCTCCTTTTACGTCCATGTGAACTTTTATTTGGTTTGTACTTGTTTTATTCGCTACCGCAGGAAATAATTCAATGCTGTACGTGTTGGGCTTGAAATATCACGATTCGTTATTGATACAGTTACGCGTAATGGTTTATTGTTTGCACTCAATGTTCTCGTTTTAAAATATACCGGAGGAGGATTAAGTACGTAGTTTTATTTGATCATTTACTAGCTTTTGTTTCAGTTTCATCCGGTTAGTAATAAAAGCTGGTTGAAAATACAAGCCTTTTAATATTTGCTTTTTTTAATCTGGTACGGATTCTTGAGCCGCAGCTATGTAATTTATTCGCAATAGTATTATAGTGATGTTTATATAAAATCCTGGAAACTCAACTCTCCACTTCATCAGTTCACTCTTGGTTCAGCGTCGCGTCATCAATTCACTCTTGTAAGCTCCTTTTTCTTACATTACCAATAATAGTAACATATTCGCAGCGGTCAAATGCCAAAAGAACAAATCTATATTCTGAATAAACATGTGATACCTACAAAATGTTATCCCACTTCTGATTGGACGCAACTTGCATCAGAATCCGGTCTGTTTAGGGTCAGTGGAAATTGTGGCCAGACTTGGCACACATTCAAGAATTAGCTCGGATCAACCTTCCGAAAGTAGGTATACGTGATGATAAAATATTTCTCGCGGGAAATACACGGGTTAACCGGGGTAAAGCTGCTAGATATTTTAGTTAAACTTTGTAACGTAGCGCTTTAGTTCGTGACTATGCGGCAGCGAGCACAAGACACCATTCTTCATGAGTATTTTTATTGTAGTTATAATCTAGAGCTTATTGTGTTGTTATGAAAACAAACGTGAGTTCGATACAAACAAAACGATACTATGTATACATATACATGTATAGTCGGGGTGTCGAGTACAGTGATACGTGAGGCTTATCGTGTACACATATTACACATATTTCGAATCAAACTTAATATTCAAAATATATTATCGGCAGAGTACAAAATTTGATTGTTTTATTCATGATTGATTACAAACATAATAATTTACAACTCTCTGCCATGCATAATCCAGAAAGCACATAGACAAAACACACACTCTACCGACAAATCGTTCAATGTAGCTTGAACCCTATTTACTACTCTAGAAAGAAGTTAACTACTATTCGACCACGTATCAGTTAAAGAATCTAAAGAATCTAGCTTAAGAACGGAAGCAAAGTAAGTATGGACCATCTAAATTCGTGAAGTTATCAGACTGCTTTTTCATACGTTATTAAAGTAATTAAACATATCAAATTACATCCATACCCTTCGCAAAAACATGTTTGATTGGACACAGTTCTATCACAGCACTTAGACTACAGATTTGGTCTACATAACAGACCAAGAGTGAATAATTCGTAAAATTTAAAGTACAGAGGTACTTTACAGAGGTTCCCCGCCTCCGCTAATAAACCGCCATCAATCACTTGAGCCGTTGTTTTGGTCGAGAAAACGGCGACAGATTTTTAGAGCTTATTTCAAATTATGTACTGGTTTTTGTCGTAAAAATAACAATGATGACTCAACATCAATTTTGACTAAGCTTGAAAAGGTCAAAGGCATTACAGTGATATCACTATTTTCAAGTTTCGTTGGCAAGCCAATGTGTAACTACTTTTAGTTTGGATAACAATAATTATGTCTTCGGTGGACGGCTTGTAATTCGTTGTCTCGAAGTCGTAAGTATTGTATATCATCAACATGTTTCATCTTTTAAATTCATTAAATTTTATTTTTATAAAACATCTGTTTCCATCTTTATCTCTACCCATCCCCTATTTTATTCGCCTAGAAATTCGTTAGCCTCCGCCATTAAACGCGTAATTTTAATTTTTCAGAGTTTTTAACCCAAATTGCACGACAACAATAATTCAACCAGATGAATAATAAACCAACCCTGTACAGATTTAAAAAACAAATCAAATCTCTTTTAAATTGCAAATAAACCAGCCCGCGCGAAAAAGGTCCAAATTCCGGCCAAAATTGCTAGTCTTGTTCACTATATTAATTCTGGGATAAGAAAATTCCCTTTTACTCCTGAATCTCGGCCTCTGGGATCGTTAACCTACGCTTTGCAGTCTTCTTTTAAACAATAAAAGCAAATTGAATAAGAAGGGATCCCTGTTTTAAATAGGGATGTAAAATTGGACAAGTATATTATCGATACAGTTGTCTCTGTCTTAAAAGGGACAACTGTATCGATACTTGAATGTATGTAGATCGTGAGATAGTTGATTTCAAAACAAAAAAAAAATAAAAAATAAATGTACTCGTATAAACGATTAATTGATTGCTTTTACGGATTAAATATCTAATGCAATCTTAACTATGATTCAAAATATTGACCTGAATTAATGTTACGAAAAGGTTTCACAAAAGCAAATCAAAGCACAAATTAATGAAATTAAATTGCTAAACGTATTTCCTTTAATAAAATGTTGCTACTTACTATTTTTCCCAATCCTAATCATTTTATTCACAAAACATCGTGTTCAAACAATGTAGTCAAACTTGTACCGAAAAATGTTCAAAAAGTAAGACGTCTATCAAACTTTTGTACAATCGATGAATGTTCACGAACCCTTTTCCAACTCTATAAAACTCATGTGTCAGACAAAAGAGGTCGAGGCATCAAACGTTTTACAGTTAGATGAACTTATACGGTCACTCTTAAACTAAATTAGAGAAGTACTCTTGTTTGCTGGAGTGATAACAGTGAAAAATCTTTACAGTCACTTTCCCGGTGTTTAACTTCATTTGAAGTCTTCTATGTGCAGCTCTAAAATCTTATTATATTAAAGTTCAACAATGTAGCATCCTGGTAGCGTCGTATAGCAGTGGTATAGTGTTCGGTGGAGTCGCAAACTTTACTCTATCGCTTCCCGCAGCGTCCTCTTTGTTTAAAATGGGTCAGTCTTATGCTTGGGAGTTGGATGCGATGGTTTTATACCAACGATATATAAAATGCGTTTAGACTAGCGTTTGTTTTATTTCACGATATGGTGAGTTTATTTAGATTTTGAGGAACAAATTGTGGTATGGTGGTAGTGTAATCGATTCGATTGCGAATAAACAATTTTAAATTTGATATTTGACAAAGAATTGCCATGACATTATCTTAATTGAATGCTACAGACATTAAATTAAAATTATTTGACATATTATGCATTGAATTAAAAATAGAATTAGAAATAGTTCATTATTAGATATTGTTTTAAAATCCATATTTGACAGTGTATATTTTAAAATTGAATGCCCGATGTGGGTAAACTGATATTATCAACCATTGCACTAACATCCAGCTTATAAATTACAATGGATCAGTAGTACAATAAATATGTCTGAAGCTGATATTTAAAAATCTGCTCTGGGTCCTGGCACTAGTTGTCCTTGTTTTTGTGTGTGTTCCATAGTATCACCGACACAGGAAATCCTAGGGAGCCAGAAGTGTAAAAGGAAATTTATTTTATTATAATATTTATATAATAATATATTATGTAAGTTTTGGTGAACTTAACACATTTTTTTTCTTATGAATTCTGCGCTTCAAAGACTTGTATGTTTGTTGCATGATTTATTTAGCTAAAATTTTAACAATACCTATTTTTAACCTTCGACGCAAAACCGACAGGGTTTATGAACCTTATTTGTTCCATCCGCCCTTTAAATAGCGAGTTATTTTTCAAAATACCCACATACGAGTACGTAAACAAACGTTTCTTTACTAGCTATATTCGTACATATTGTACTAAATCGTACAAAAGGTCTGTTATAATAGAAACCCTTAATAACATATTTGAATGTTTTCGCCGCAAATGTTTGGGTATAAAGCCTTTCCACCCTTTATATTGGATATTAATTTAATTTTATCATTTTGTTTGCGAGTTGTTTACGATGTTAGGTATTGTATGCTTTGGTAAGATTACGGACTTATTTCTACACGTGCGTGGATTTTCTAAAAATATACATTTTCAGACTAATATTATACATTCGAAATGTGGTCTGTTTCCTACTCGTCCACGCTGCTGGACTAATAGAGAGCTATAAGAAAGAGCATGCTAATCCGAAAAGGGCTCATAATACTCCCCATTAGGAACAACTTTTACTATAGGGCCACAAAATTAATAAAACTATAAAAATGTTAAATAAAATAAATCATTTTAATTTTATTTATAATAATCTTCTTCTACTATATAAAAATAAGTCGGGTTTTCCTTCCTGACGCTATAACTCCAGAACGCACGAACCGATTTCCACGGTTTTGCATTCGTTGGAAAGGTCTCGGGCTCCGTGAAGTTTATAGCTAAGAAAATTCAGAAAAAAATTCAACATAAAAGCGGGAAAATCTTTTTTCAGAACAATGTCCACCCGTGCGACGACGCCGGGATGGGCCGCTAGTCTACTATATAACAATAAGTCGGGTTTTCCTTCCTGACGCTATAACTCCAGAACGCACGAACCGATTTCCACGGTTTTGCATTCGTTGGAAAGGTCTCGGGCTCCGTGAGGTTTCCTCTCGCAAAGAAAATTCAAGAAAAATTTCAACAGAAAAGCGGGAAAATCTTTTTTCACGCACCGGCGCCATCTACTTAAAATATTGGTTTGTAGTACATGCTATGTATCAGAGACAATGTCCACCCGTGCGACGCCGGGATGGGCCGCTAGTATTTAATAAAACTCTAAAGGGTCTTCTCGTCTTTTTAAATTATTTTAACTTTTTAAATAAAAAATTAAATTCTATAAATTAATTAACCCTGAAATTGCGAAAAAAATTTGAGCTGTTTCATACATTTTGAGGAGTGTCATTGACATTTTTCTATGGAACAGCTGATATTGTTACTAGATTTCAGGGTTGGTCCCATAGTAAAGTAGTTCATGTTGAGTACTAAGTATGAGCTCTTTTCGGCTTAGCATACCCTTTCCTTAAAACCCTGTATAGTGACAAACAGGAGAACTGGATTTGATTTGAAATAAGGATAGCTTGATACCTAAAATAATACAGAAGCTACTTTTTTATTCATTATTTTTCATAATCGTTGAATCCACGAGGTGCAGCTTGTTCGATAATTGTTATTTAGGTTTACTTTAAATACATTGATGCCAACTACAGAATTTAAAGTGGCCAAAATAAACTTATGCACACAAAAAAACAGTCGTCTAATATTTTAAAATGAAAAAGACCAATATAGTAATTTTTTCTGATTAGAATCTTTCAAAATCTAAATTAATGGTTTTAAAAATTATTCGCTAAAACATTTTCATTCTAGTATAAGAAACAATTTTAAAATCGATCTATACTTTTCTCATTTATTTCAGTATAAACAAAATACCGACGCAACAATATTTCAATATTTACCATTTTTACAACTTTCTTGATTAAAAATTATTTTTAATTAAATGTAAACATACAACATGTAGGTAGCTCTGTTTTCAAGCCAGAAATAACAGCTTATATTTATCCAAACCAAACCCGTGCAATAAACTCTAATGACCAGCGTTATTCTTAATATCTTTACGGATATAATTAAAGGCATAGGCACACCCTTTAATTTCAAGAGGCCCTCCGTAGGTGTTATGATTTATGACGTCGAATAATAAGGAACAATATTCGAGGGCCCCAAAATAAATGAGAGGCCGTGTTTACCTGGCCTTAATATGAAGATTCTCATTTTAGATCTGGCACGTTCTTTGCATAGATGAAAATTTAATTTTCATATCATACCTACCTACAGGGTCGCAGAGAGCAGATGTGAATTTCTTTATTGTTACAATGGGGCTCTGGGATTAAATTCCTTAGGCGTTTATGGATTAAACCGATTTAGCGAGACACATTTTGTTTTACTTCGTGCGGAGCTTCGTATGAGTTGATTCTTGTTTATAAACTAGGCATAACTAGGCATTTATAAAGGTACTTTAGAAATGTAATAGGTAAGTTGTTTTTAGTCCTAAAAAAGGTAAACTGTGCATTGTGCAATCATAAATAAAACTTTAAGCATAATATTATAGTCTCAAAAATTTAGACCACGGCAAATAAGGGACCCGTTATAATTATGTAGTTTATCAATGCTCAATATTTTTTTTTTTACATAGCCGCGGGATCATTCGTTCGTACCTATCTAATGTAACAATCCAAGATTCAATTTGAGCATAGCGTTACAAAACTGTCTATCTGTATTTACCATTAACCTTCCCACCAATGCCATGTTACTTCATCGTCCTCGTATTATTACAGGTTGCTTACTGTAATGCTCGGCTATCTTCCCTTACTGATGTAATGCTCGAATCACGTGTAACATTACACGCGAATACTGTTGGTGTGGGAGCGTTAAAGAGAATTTATCTGCATGTGCCAGGGCCGAGTTAATCACAATGTCGAGATTAGCCGATTGCGTTGCAGTACGCGCGGCTGACCATAATCAAAGCGCTTATTGCATAGAGCTAATTACATGCACTTACTCTGTTAACTCTCTACAATAAGTCTATTGTTACAAAGCTTTCGAATGTGTCTGTAAAATCATTGTACAAATTAGTCAGTCTTCTGATGGTTTAATGGTTTTCAATGGTTGGTTGGTGTATGATGTTATTTATCGTGTAGATGAACCATTTTGAATTTTAATAAGTACTGTTTTCTCCTATTGTTTGGCCACTGTGATAGTCGATCACTTTTGAATCATGACATTTGAAACTTTAGTTCTAAATCACAGCAGCACCCGCAAGCTTACAACTATTTTACCAAGATAAAATACAGACTACAATACAATACAAATACAATAAATGTTTATTAAAATAAAATTCTTTTTTTTACTTGTTAAACAAAAAAAAATACAAACTATATACCTATATATACGTCAAGAAGTAAGAAACAAACATACATAACTTAATCACACATAGACTAACGCATCCATAATATAATATTCGTTTCCCTCCAAAATACTCTGATTTAAATACAAGAACGAAATAAAGCACCTAAAACAGAACACTTTCTGAAGTCTCCAATTTACCTTTAACTTTGATATCAGCGTCTTAATTAGCGAACAAAGGAAACACTACGCGCCTTCAAAGTCTTCAACTTACCTGGCGCTCTCATTACAGTACCAACTTTCCAATACGAGTATAAGACCCCGTCTCGCTCAAACGTTCCAGAATTAAAATTTTCAATATTCAATTCGTCTCTCGATGAATATTCGAGAAGTTTGTAGCCGTCAATTCATAATATCATTAGTTGAGTCGTTAGGGCGTTCTAAAGTTTATAATGTGCTCTAATGATTCAGACGCAAATAGCCGCAAAAGCTGAATCATGTGATTAAGAGTTCTGCTCATCCGTCTTTAAGTCCGTCTTAAATTACTTGGCAACTTAAGGGGACTTCATATTTCTTTACTTTTATATTTGACATTACTTTTTCGTCTAACTACGTCATTACTTTTTCGTCTACTTTAACCAATATATGAGTATGTTTGTATATTATATTTATATCAGTGTTAGCATTCTCTGGTATTACAGGTCAAGACTCAGATTAAGTTGACCTTCCAAGAATAATTTGAGCGTATCCTATCACGCTGGCCATCTAAAAACACAACCCCCTTATTGGGTAATCGGATAAAAACATTGAAACGAATCTGTAAAGGTCTACCCAACTTTGCCCTTAGCCTAACCGCAATGACGTCAGAGCCGATATTAAATAATTAATTAAATATTGAGGTCTCGTGTAGCTCGTAATTCTGTTTTAATTATTTTAATTAAGGACTACGTGGCCCAGTAACAGATGTCCGATACTGTTGATCTAAGCCATTATACAACTGTCGGTTATGTCCGTTTGTTAAAAAAAACAATCCTCCATGATTTGTTGTTTTTACAAGCTTTTAGTACAAACTTTTTTATTTAACTTGCGTGGTATGTAGGTACACATGTTTGTGATAGTCAAATCTTGGAATCTAATAAGAAAGACTCGCCGATGTCCGATTGAACTGAAGTTTGTTATACAGGTACCTACGTGTATAACCTCGACAACGATGAAACAAAAAATTCTTTTGAAGAATAGTTTTTAAGTAAGTAAGTATCTTGTTTTATTGCAGTAGAATTTAATTATGATTAAACTTGTACTAAATTTCGCTAGTAGAAAATAACTTATAAGAAGATATACAATAAATTCATTCCACAGACAGAGTTGCCGGAAAGTACATGGCAATATTTATTAGTATAGAATGAGGATTTCGTTGCCTTTGCTAATTATATTCCTAAAGATGTTGCCAGATATTCTCGTATAATTTCGGTGACAGATGTTGAAACATCCTGTGTAGCTTGGGAATGAAAATTAGCTTTCTTTTTCTGAAACTTTGTTAACAAAGATCAATTAGTATTACGTTTCTTAAAAATATTTCAAATATACGACCTTTGTTTGATACATTTTTTTTTTCGAGTAAATCAATTGTAATTTAGAACAAAGTCAAAAACTTTTTCTGAGGTCTATTTCATATCCGCTCAGAGAAATTACGAATAAGTTATTTAACTTTTAACTTGTGCTAAACTTTAGTATTTTGTGTGAGGCCTTCTGATACTCGTAGTAGAGAATAGTCCAGTAATATGTTTGTATATTAATAACATTGAAAAACGCCATCTAGTTTCATTTATTACGAACTGTAACATTTTCTCTCCAACCACCTATACAACAGTATATAAATCAGAATTTAGAATAACGTCAAATGCTAACTGTTTTTTTATCGACCAACATTCAGTCACAGATAAAGACAAACGGCCCGATCGCTTCCCAACAACACCGTAGCAAACAAACAAACCATTGTCCATTAAGCATTTAAAAAAGCTTTGGCACGCTTAAAAATACCGCGACGCAAATTATCTGACAATCACACGAGTAATTTAAAACACAATCGAACTGAAATGAAAGCAATAAATAAAACAGTGGACTCCCGCCGGGCGATCGGGGAAAATAAATATTTACCCCGTTTTATGGGAGAGCTATTGAGAGTGCGTCTGTTGACTCGGATGGATGAGGCGCTGAGCTAACGAAGTTATCTTTAGTCGGATATCTGTAGCCTGTACAATATCATTACTTAGCTGATTTAATACGCTCTCAAAGATCTTCGATATATTGAATAAATATTTAGAAAAGTACTTTAGTTCACTTGGCAGCCGATTCTGATTCGAAAATGTGCTATCTACCATCATTTTTTTTTCCTTAGTTGGGCATCATGGCTTTAGAAACCACGATGGAATTTTAGATACTAGTATTTCTTGTCAATCTAGTCTCTTATCTCTTGCTAGTCGTTGGCATGCAGTTCGCATAGGACCTGACCAGATAGATATACCTACATACATACAGAGACCCTATATTGTGCACACCACAAAATTAAACACAGAAACCGAAAAGACTTACAAACTAGTACCACTAGTGGTTGTTTTATCACTAACAGCGATTCCTTCCAAGTAACCAATTAACGAAGACACAAAAACGCGAGTATTTTTTTTGTGGTCGATACTACTCGTAGTCGTAATAGCAAAGTATTTTTCTAGAGAAAAACCCCACAAACTTTACACAGTGCTCGGGTATGGAAGCTTTTCAATTTAAAAGCTGTACACCCAAGCTATCGATACAATTACCTTCCACGTGCTCTTTCACATTTTCCACGTAAAAGACCGTTATAAACAAACAACTTAAAACAGGTCACAAACTTATCCCGCCCCACATCTAAGCTGAAATTAATCGCATCTTTCATACGCCGAGACTGAACCTGGAGCGAGCTATTAGCAGAATATAAAAGGCTGGCCGGAATTCTCGAGTGGAGCGCTTAGAAGTATGGAGCTATGGATCGTTAGTCGGGACGGCAGTGTGCTAGTGTGGCAGTCGCGACCTGCTTGGCACAGCTGTAGTGCATCCGCCTTATCGGCAAGAGGTCCCGGGTTCGGTTTCCGGCCGGCAGATATTTGAATGATGAATGACTTTACTTTGCTCATTACTTTAAGTTCGTTTACTACAAATGCAATGGTAACAGTGTCATTGGACTTTTGGCCAAATAGAGGTAGATACACCTGTAGTTTTGTGAGTTACTCAGTTCAGAGCTGCTTAAATAAAAATATATATTATGGGATGAGAAAACTATTAAGTTGTATCCCTACATAAGTATTCATATTACAGTGGACTTTTTCGATGTGACGATGAGACCTACTAAATGATTCGCGCACTACAAACGATGCACTTTGTATTTATAACTTCACAACGTACTAATGTTTTTCTATTTCTCTGTTTCTGAGATGGTGCTCGCTGCACGCAAAGGGTGATGCTACGGCCAAACCTGCGCACGGACGCGTATACAATGCGAGATAAGACGTGCTCGCTCACATGCTTGTCTATGACGTATCGCGAATCAATTCGCGCGCGTCCCGCTTTGACTACACAATTGTTTCGCATCGCATGGCAGCGTCCACTCGCCGCGCGGTTGACGTTACCGCTTCGCATCCCGCTTCGTTGACGCGCTGGTTTGACCGCACCTTCCGTTTATGTTTCTCTTAAAGAAATACAACTGAACACGTTAGCGGCTTTTCTAGTGTTGTTTATAGCGTAAAAGTTTTGTTATTGTGTTGTAAAATACAAAGGGAATTAGTTTACTCGGTGTTGTATGCAGCAAATAATAAAGCAGGCTTTATTTTAACCATTATGAGGTCTATATTTCGGAGTTTACTGAGAGGAAGTTGCGATATTACATACTACCACAAAATATGCTTATTATTATTACCTATCTGTGTTTCTAAGGCAGTAAGTAGCAGACAACATTTATCTCTAGTTAAATGCAGTCTTATTCAAGTAAAGTAAATTTAAATGTCTTGATAGATCGATTTTTATTTAATTTCTTTTTTCAAATTCAAGTTTTATTTTAAAATTTACTAGTTTTTAGAAACTATGTGGATCATTAAGCGATACATTAACGTAAATACTCTACCGATTTGAACCATTACTCAAATCAATATAATTTTAATCCAATTAGGGAATAATTAATAACATATCTAATAACGTTACATTACTATATTAACATCGTAGTACATATTATTCAGGTATTGTTTTATCGTTATAAACTTTGTAGGCATTTAAATCTAGCTGTAAATCCATATATTATTTTACCCATCAACATTTGAATAAATAACTACCAGCAGGTATTTACCGTCCGACCTAAATAAATAAAACAAAACCATTTATGTTTTAAAGAGTAACCTATTTATTTCTTATTGAACAAACAATATGAAACCTATGAACACTTGTAACAGCTTCTAACAGCTGGTAGCCTGGTGGATACAAGCGTATCAAGAAATCAGAGTTGAATTTTATCGGCCCGATAGGTAGTCTTCTGAAAGTTTGCGGTATCCCCAGTTTCGAATTGAATTTGATAAGGGGTAAAATTTTGTACGAAAGTAATTTTCGGTGCGGGAAAGTTCTGTATTACCTGGCTTTTGGGATAGGCGAACCGATCAAGCGTGCGATAGGTAAAAAGTCGTTTGCTTCTTGAAAGTTTTGCGTTATAGCTACGGTTCAACTTGAAGTGGTTTGGGCAATTACTAGAATGTTCTTTGACTTTCTTGAAACTGAGTGTAGTGTTCTTTGAAACTGAAGTCTGGGTTAAATAAAATATTTTTGAGATAAAATGTGTTGTTTATTTCAATGGATTAGTATGATAAAGAGTAAAACGTGCCAAAACTAAAATCTTGCACAATGAAGTATTGAAAACCATTTTTCTTATGTATAATAATAAAAAACAATCGCTGTTCGATAGTCTCGATCAATTCGATTCTTTTTTGTATACCGCCTCAATACAGGAATGATCTAGTCCAATTTGTTCAACTATAAGTGGTTAGAAAAAAAGCAATAAATAATTCATAATAAATGCATTTATATTTTCATACATCTATAAAAATCAAACATACTCCTTTCGACTTTGTACCATCGTTCGACATAACCTGTATTTTAATGTTTCTAGTCCACTTGTAAAATCATGCATGCTCTACTAAAAGTCTAAACGCCAAGACGTAAATATTAACGAGCCATCGCCACGTGCATATACTAACGTTATATTACAAGGTTCTCAGCAGGCGTCTTCCTAAATATCTTTATGGTAACTGCACGCAGATATATGGCATTTGATTCGCCGCCAGCCATTGATAAGTCACGAACGTGTCTTTGAATAAATCGACTACAGCCGTGTTCGGCATAAAACAAGCATGTAGCTTCATACACTTGTTTATATTTAAATCCCGATTTGCGTAGGTATTTTAAGATTCCGCCGGGAGCGCTGCGTATAGCAACGTAAATCTTGTATCAATATTTTATTCTGTAGGCTCATGTAATGCCTAGTACGAGCGTATGCGAATGGTAAATCTAGAGGTTTCAATATTTCTGTATTGGGGCAGTCGGTCGTGAGAGCTCCGTGGTTAATGAAGCATCCAGAACTGAGCGGACTCATTTATGGAACAAATGTTTGTAATATGTACTATTTATTTCATGTTTGAAGTTTATGACGGTTGCTTAAAATGGTTCAGCGAAATGGTAAAGCTTAAAGCTTTATAGGTATTTCTTCGATAGTAACACCAATTTGTTTTTGTGATATTTATTCCCGTCAAATAGGTCTTCTTACTTTGAAAGGTACAATTTCAACATCGACTTAGCAACGCATAGGTGTTTTAGTATTACGTGGCGATATTTATTTATTTCTGCGAAGTCACCTTCAAACCAGTTACCGTAGCACCTTGTGGCAGACACCGTAGCGCTGAGCATCTTGAATCAACAGTCATTGCAAAACGTCGTAGCAGTCAATGCAGCTCCTCATAGCATTTTGTAGCAGTCACTGTAGCTTCTCGTAGCATTTCGTAGCAGTTAACTCTCATTCTACCTCCCATTGTTCAGTTTCAAAACCCAATCTTTCTGTGAAAGAAACGTTTAAAACTCCATTAATAATTATCTCAGCTAAAATCTCGTCCATCACTTAAAATCTGGTTCACCCGTCTGGTAACCAGACATGCCTTGAACTAGTTCAAAATGCAATTAAAATGAATTTATTCATAGTTTGAAGTGGAACGATGGAAATGAAGTGTCGTCCCCGCCTAGAACACTATTATATGCTAGAGATCAAGGAAATTGGAACGTCAACACGCTTTTTAAGTTCTGCTTCTTAGTTGGTTAGGGATTTGTTTTCAAGCTTTTATAGAACGGACACCTACAGGTATTACAGTTATTTGCTGTGGAATTTTACAAACAAAATTTTAGAACGTAGCTCATGATTATTGGATTCTTATAACATTGGATTCGTTTTGTTGGTCGCCATTTATTTTCATTTAGACAAGCAAAATATTTATTTGCTTAAGGAATAATTATGGTTTACGTTCGATTACGTTGCGTATTTAGAGATTTCTAATTTTTCAGCCTGTATCAACATACACAAAAATATTTAATTCGACATTAAAAAAAATATCGGTAAAGAAAATCAAATACATTCAAGGAATTGTACGTTAGTACCAGAAACATATTATTCAGCTTTTGGATGCAAATTTTGGGCAAGTCCGTACCGGTGAGTTAGCGTAAAAATTACGCGGTACAACAATATGCCATTATAATCACATAACCGATAACAACGCGAGACCCAAATCTCATTAAACTGGCGCGCCGCTAACGAGCCCTAAACTCCCGCCGGATACAATACAACATAACGAATACCTATACGAACTATTAATTAATTCCAACACGAAATAGATAATGAAATTATTCATTAATTCCGAATCTTTATTCGAAGCCGCTCGCCCCTGGGTGTACGACAGATGTCCAGAATTTAATTTAATATAATTCCCGTTTTACTTTCTTTTAATATAATATCTTGAAGGCCGTCAGAGATCTCATTTCTCAAGACAATTCGATGTAAATTCAATTTAATATCAGACGTTTCAGTTCGGTGGAACAACACAGAAATGGAATATTATTTAGGCCTTTGAAAGCAATAAACAAGTTATTTTAGATAAGGCTCGACGGTTAAATGTTATTAATTCATAAATGAGATGTTTGAATTAAAGGAATAATGGTACGATGAATGCTGAGGCTTAGCTGTAATTAATGATGAGGTGTTCTGGGAACGTGTGGGCGGTAATAACATGCCGGGAAATAAATATGTGTTTGTGTGATACTGAGAAGGACAGTGGAGGCATGGTGTGGGCAGACACGATTCTACCAACAGAAGGGATTTTCTCTTAGTAACGCACAAGTTTTGAGAATGTTCTCTATTGTAGAAATATCAATTCAATTTTCGAATATTTTAGTTAATAAATAACCAAGCTTAATGTTTTGTTTATATAAACATACGAATTGGACCTAATTTTGGTCATGTAGATTTAACAAATAGAATCAACAAATTGTATGTATTACTTGCCCGGGCTATGTAGTCAGTTATTTGAATATTTGGTTTGGTCTATGTCCATTGCATCTTTAATACAAGAAAATCTTAATGGGATGCTATGAATATGAGGAGTTATTTATTTTTGTGTAAAGATACAAAAAGGTCAGTACGAGTAGGTTTAATCACATAGCACTTTATTTGATGTTTAGAGAGAAAAAATCTTTTTCGTGTTGATAGTTTTTTTCTCCAATCAAAAGGTGTTTCGAACTGTAGTCAGCGACCACATCTCCAAAAACTGATTGGTTGCTTGGACTGGTCTACCATTGATATTCACGTGTCACTCCAAAAAGAGAAGTCTATCATGCACGAGTATATTCGCGTTATTCAGCGTGCACGTTATACAATATACATATTTACATTGCACCGTTTATCACATAAATACAAATAGAGTCGCAAGCGCGGTTACAAAGTTGCCTCTCGTATAAATCAGAGGGCGTATGTAACGTCGAAAAGTTGTTCGCTGGAACTCGGTTCGCTCGTGACGCGACAGCCGCGGGGCGACTTCAACTTTTCAGCCCGGAATTTATCTTTCGCGCCAGCATTCGGTTTCGTGGCAACGAGGTGTTATCTTGTTACAGTTTGGCTGGGTAGGCACAATGGCGTGATTTTAAAGATGACAACGAATTCAATGATAAAAGTGGTGAGAATATTTGTAATTCATTTTTGGCTTTTTTGGAGTATTTTCCTTGTAACTACGCAACACAAAATCTTTAGATTTTTACGAAAAATTAAACAATTATTATAAATTTACGTTTTTCAAATATATACAGAAAACAGCTTAAAGTAAAAGTTTACATGTCATATACAATCTAGCTTCAAGAGATATTGTGATAGCAGATCTCTAATAAAATCAAAGCTGCCCTAGTATCTTGTCAATACATGACGAGACATTCACAGAAACGAGGTAATATCTCCTAGATACCTCTTATTGGTTCAACTGCATTTCAAAACTATGTTTCGATTCCATTAACTGAGACGGAAATGTTTCAATAACTATATCAGGGCTATGTTACTGCGAAACTGATCAAAGGAAATCAGGGTATGAGTAAATAAAGGTCCCAATGTGCAACAGACCAAAACAAGCTCTTCCCAAAACATGCACTGAAGTGCCCGTTCTTGAAAGTGTTCGTTGTGGGAAATGCACGTTTTGACATGAGCATATTTCGGAGAGTGCTCGTCTTTACCTAATCCTTTCGGAGCATTGGCTGGAACACTCGGATTTTCAAGTACATCAAGATAAAGTATTATTATTTACACTACATATAAATTTGACTATTTCTATTTCAAATGAAAAAGTTACATACGGTTTTCAAATACGAAATAGACTTCGAAGAAAACTTAATATCATTGAATCCAAAGTAGTTCCACACTACTCGTTACTAGGTAGCACCTAATAAAATATTGGACAAGTTCTTGAAAGACGAAACCTACAGAAAAGCTTTTATATCAAAGTATAGAAGAAACTTGAGCAAATACATCACTTAAAGACATTTTATTTATGTTCAAGCAAACGCCAGCGAAAATTTCTTCAGTCAATCCATTCTTTTCAAGGAGGTTCTAGTGGTTTTTCGATAGCTGCTTATTTTTCACACGATTGATCCTTTTAGTGGAAAATTCGGGACGTGATTGAATTTGTTATTGAACAATAAATTACCGATTCCTTGCATTTATCAATATCAAAGGGATAAAAGGGGTGTGTAAAAAGATGGGTTTAAGAAAGTGACAAACACAGGCGTTTAACGGGGTCTGAACGAGACAACTTCAAACATTTTGTTTGCTTGTTTTCCTTAGGCAAAGAGAAGTTTTTCAGTTATTTTGCTTAAACTTTTATCATAAGTTTTAAATAAAATTCAAAATAGCCTAAGTTTAGCTGCTTAGAATATACGTAAAAACATATAAAAGAATATGGAAAATGTTATACCAAAATTTGTATATAAAAATATGTCTAAGAATATTTTAAGTAAATAATTTAATAGTTACTACTACCTCTATAATATTGTGCACCTAATTTTAAAATAATAAAATCGTCGGCATTATATGGTTATTGTTACGTTAATATGAAATGGCCCAAATGCTTTTAAAGGGTAGTTTAAAATAGCATAACATCAAGAAGGTTCTCTAAGGGGCGTAAAAAGCGAATTGCACGAAATTTAAATTGAAAATTCTTCGTTTTATTCGAGGGCTCTAACCCAATTTGTTCTGAGGTGAAGGTCAACGTATTATTTAAGGCGACTTAAAACCTAATGCCTACAAGACGCTAGAGCTTGTACAATGCATGCTTATAAATTACCTAAAAACAAAAAAGTCGATTGCTCGAAATGTAAGATTTTCGTACGAAACCGTTTAATTTTACACCTTACGACTGCAGATAAAACACGAAAAAGCGATATGTTGAATTTTACTTGCAAATTTTGTGAGTGTAACTACGACAGCCTTTCGCTATAAAACCTGAATTTTGACTCACGTACCAAAATTTAAACGTAAAAAATCAGAATTGAAAACACTAAAGTCTACATACTCGATCGATGATTGAAAAGCATAATATTCATTTTAATCTCCAACTTCAAAAGAAAACTATCAAACTCTACTCAAGGCAGCCTCAAATCCCCACGTAATAACCGACGCCACTGAGCACTCCTCTTTATTTGCATAGGTTCTTTAAAACCCCCTATCTCCTCGGAGTGTGTACACACCGTTATTGGAAAGGGTTGCGATAGCGAATGCAGATCACGTAGAAACGGAGCGTGACTGGTAACGAGAGATGTTAATGGTGGAAAAAAGTTGCGGGTCGCTCTGGGAGCTCAGGGGATGGGACCACGGGTCAGCCAATTTAGACGAAGGGTAAAATGAGCCATGGCTTGGACTGACTGGCTTAACTGACTTAGGATAGGGATGAGAGCAAATAAAATCAACACGAGTCGAGTAAAGTTTCTCATTTTTGTTGATCTTGTTTGTGGTTTCTACAACATAAATTTAGAGTATCGGTATCTTGTTTTGAACTATGAGATTTTAAAGCCGAAGTCGTATAACGTAGGAACAGTATTAGCTGTTCTTAAACACTTGAGCTAAATTATCTGATACATAAGTCTTCGGTTCTTTAGCTGTAGTAGTGAGCTGTAGCTTAGCTACATAGCTTGAATTTTTCAAATTGTTAATTCGAGCGTGACCTGGCTTCCTAAAAACATGTTAAAATTTTAAAAATAAACAGCAATCAAGTGCAAACACAAAATGAACAAAACACTAGAACCATTTCAATATGCAAATAAAAAATTTAAATAAATACAAAGGGAGAGTGGCGCGGCCGTTTATTCGGATATTGAAGCAAAAAAGTGTATTTTTTTTTTCAGCGAGGTTTACAACTGTATAAAGAGAGTTACAAGTCTAGTTTATCATTTTTAAATTCAAATCACTTGCACTTAGTCGGTCCTTTACAGATTTAGTACAATTATTTAAGAGTAGTTTCATAAACGTCATCATCATCAGCAACCTTAAATTCTCCCACTACTGGGTACAGGTCAACCCTCGAAGGGTGATTAGGCCGTATTCCACCACGATAGCCAAGTGCGGGTTGGTTGATGGATTCACATATGCCACTGAATTTAATTGTTGTTCATTCAAACTTATGTACGAATTTACATACCACTAGCTTTTCGGTGCAGGAAAACACATGAACACTTTTCACATGAAGTGATGGTTAGTGGAAACCTGCATACGTCCGGAGAGGAATGTACTAGTATTTACAACAAATGTAGACACAAAAATCGTATTTTAGGCAGAAAAATCTTGTGTGTATCCCCTTCATGAAATATGCAAAATAATGCAATTCGAGTAACCGGCTTTATATGTTCGAAACGTTTCAGGTCAGTGCTCAAGTTATTAAAATCAAAATCAGCACAATTCACGTTGACCTCGTAAATTAACTCACAAAATTGCGAGTTGCGATACTGTTTTACGGCCGTTTTGGTGCGCTATTGAATGTCCGGGACTCTATCGCCGTTTTGACAGACGTAAGTTATTGGAACAATCGGTAGCCATGAAATATTGAAAACTAGCGCCCGAACTGCTCCCATAAGCGCTGTTTTCCGAGAGAAATAGGATGAATTATTTCTGTGACAGCTACCGAGATAAATGCAGGTTAGTTTTAGGAGCCTTATTCTGGACGTACTATATTATCTCGGTCCCTGTCTCTCATTGGAAATGTCATGAGAGCGGGCGGCACGGAGTTAGTCGCGGGAGTTCGCGAATAGGGTCCCAGGGTACGATAATGTCGAATGCTTCATCACCGAAATGACAATGTAGCAGTCTAATGGTGAACATTACTCGGAGCTTCGTTCACGTTATCTTATGCCACGTTTCTTTCAATTCAGACGAAAATGGAAGTAGGTAAGTTTGTAATGGACAAATTATACCTCAGTGGGATAGTAAATAATGCGTTAAAATTAGTTGCGACGCGGTATAAATCTCAGTTTGGAGTTTTGCGTCTGAAATTTTTGTGTTCATAGATTTTGTTTCAGAATTTCAATCTTTTGGACCATGATATACGTATATTATGTTTTAATAACGATAAAACATCGAGAGCATATTACTAGTTTTGTAAGCAAAAAACTAAGTTGCCAAATTAAAAAAAATAATAATAATTTCATTAAATTTAATTTAAAAGTTAATTTCACAAGTTGTTGTTATAGTACTTAGTTAGAAATAGTTACAATCAAACGCTTTAAGATTCACCAAGCACTGAAGTGTGAAAATTGAAAACTCAAAGTATACCTTCAATTAAAGTATTCAGATTCTTTCAAAGTACGAGTATCTATGTATCTTCAAATTAAACTTGTATTAAATTAGTGCTGGTTGAATAATAAAAGTAAAAAAATTATATATATTTAAATTATGCTCCAAGTTCAGTGAATACTACACGACTAAAACGGGTATAATATTGGTTGTAATTGAAAAAAAAAAATTAAACCTGAACTATAATCTTGATATGACGTTGCAACAAAAGTTATGAACATGAACAGTATCGAAATTGCAAATGACGATTTTACAGGACAACAATTTGAAGTCAAAATTTGACCTAAATTAGTTAGTTATAATGTGTAGTATCAATTTTATTTCATTCATGTAAAAAAAAAATGAAAAAATATGTTTCTAAAATTAATACAACAACAAAAAAAATCGTGATTTTACAGTTTCGATACTGTTCGTAGGGGCAGTCGATTTGTCGAATTTTACTTCAAAAAAGATTGCAGATTGTGCACATAAAATTAAAGACTAGTTTTATCAGATTTTTTTTTTTTAATTTTCCAAAAATAGTCAGTCCAAAAAGCTACACTTACAAGCCTCATTATGAACAACTTTTACTATGGGACCAACCCGAAATTCATCATCTGTTCCATAGAAAAATGTCAATGACAATCGACAAATTTTATGGAACAGCTGATTTTTTTTTCGCGAATTCTGGGTTGGTTCCATAGTAAAAGTTGTTCATAATGATGAGTACTATGAGCCCTTTTCGGTATAGCATTCTCTTTATGAATAATCCTGAATAAATACTAGTCGTTGAATATTAAGCAAAATAAGATACTTAGTTTTAAAAAGCTCAAACTTTTAGTGTAAATTCGAGTCGACCATTATGATTTATCGAATAACTGTAGTGCAGCTATAAACTGGATCATTTGTAAAAGCAGTGCGCGTTCACTGCAACAGCTTAATAAGCAGAAAAAACAAAAGTGTAAAAAACCTGTTATTAAAGTTTTACTAAATGTTTTTTTTTTCACTTTGATCTTTGACTTTTAGTCAAATATTAGTTTAAGTGTTGTGTGTGTTTGTAGTGTGTGTTTATGTTCTGTAAACTGATAAGACTGATGATAATTTCGAACTATGTACAATTTGTACAAGGTGTTAACGGAAAAGTGTAGTAGTACTTAAGGGTGTTCTGCACGTCAAAGTGAACAACTTTTGTGACACAAGTTTTCTGAATTCGAAAAGTCAAGTCTCATATGTATCAATACAAAATAATTAGTCACGTGATCAACTTTCTGTGGAGATTCGATATTTTCTTTTTGAATTTAGAAAACTTGTTCACATTGACGCGTAGAAGAACACCCTTAAGTATTACTACACCTTTCGTTACACCTTGTATATAAATAAGTAAATAAAATCACCATCTGCCACATGTACGCAAATTAAGACCCCCGAAGCACAATTACTAAACACGTAAAACTTTCGAAAACACGTTTCCAGTTCCTAGAAGACACTCAAAATCCGCCAAACAATTTAATCTTGTTCAAACTCTAAATTCTAATGAAGTCTCCTTCAAAATTTACAGCCACGGAACATTACGTTACTCGAACAAATATGAATAAAACTGTACACATATAAAAGAGATTAATGCCGCCACTTATCTTGTTTTACGACTGAGTGAGCTCTGAATAAAACTTTATATCATGTAAGCTCTATTTAATAACTGCCTGATAAACTGAACATTAATGAATGTGAAGTTCGACGTTCAATAAATACGAGTTTCAGCTTTTTCAGGCGATGTATATGCAGTAGTATGAATCTATAGGCCTTTGTTAGCAGGTTGTGTGGGTAGGTATAGGTGTTTTGTTGTTGTAATATTTATTATCTACGTTGTTGCAGTTTTCAATTATTATGCACACATTTTGTTTAATTCAATACGTGGGAAATTGGAAATTTTAGTCACAATTTGTTACAGTAGAGTAGACCAAGCATGGAGCATGGATTTTGTCTTCTTCTTCATCCAATTTTTCCGATAGTTACTTCAGTTCTGTTACTTTCGCCAATTAATAGTGGCGCTAGCGTCTACTTCTACTACTTGGTTTATACGATTTCTAGAACTTGCTCACTTAATACCACATTAAAAGACAGCCAATGGCAACGCACTCGATCGAACTACTGGCCGTAGAGCCGCTTTTCCTTTTTTTGCAGAACTAAACTGCCCAAGTCCAGTCAGTTCCCCACATTATAATCTTTTATTTAAACCTTTCATCTCACCAAATCTAATTCAGCAAGACGTAAAATTAAACAGGCATCAATGCTAAGCGGAAACCAATAAAGTTCAAGCACCTATGGTTATGTCGGCTACAGAGCTATCTTCCTGAACGTGACGACATTTCTATTGAGTCGATGGCACTCTCGCTTCCATATGAAAGACTTGAGCTTAGTGTAAGCGTTAGACAGTACTTAACGCTCTAAATATGGGCTTAAACTCAGGCGTAGTGCACATTAGGAATGGTATCGTGTCACGCAGAGAGTGGGCTCAAGAATTTTCTGCAGAAGATTATTTAGCTGGAATTATTTCTAATGCGTATAATACGTATATTCTAAGCTAAGAGCTTAGTCTGTCACTTGAAGTCTAGAAAATGTCTAAGTCAACAAGCTTACATCCACCAACCTAAACGCTAGTCTATTACTGAATATAAAAAAAAACCTGTCCATTGAAAGAGATTTATCGCTGCATCAACAAAGTTCAGACACACTTATGCAGACTGTTCCTGAAAAAATTTTTTGGAAAGGATTGCGTAACTTGTGCCAGCAAAGCCGTGAAGGTAATTGGTGGATGTGTTTATTCCATACGTAGCCCGTACAAAATTATCTGCATCATGACTGTGATAAAATAAAAAAATGCACTTAAAAATAAATTGTATCCGATTTGAATTTAACGATGCGAGAGTTTTGGGACACCCGTTAATATTAGAATAGCTTCGTTGCACACTATTGTTGGTCGTGGCGAACTGAACCTCACAATTTCTATATCTCCTCAACTCTCACACCAAATATGTTTTAACCGTTTTATTTACAAATACTAAATACTTGTTTGCAATATTTCACGAAGCTTTGATAACCATACTCAAATTATCATCGAACAAATATACAAAGGCACAATCACCGATTAGTTCCCCTAGACTCTTAGACCTTACTTATCTCGGTCAATAAGAGGAGATAGAATACTGTTACATTGTCAATGGGCGGCTCGAGTGAGCGTTCAGACACTTAGGACGTGAACGACGATAATTTTGTCGAGAACGCAATATAGTAGGTACCTTTTGTGTCGACGAGCAAGGGATTTCCGATGTGCGAGCGGGATTAGGCACTCTCGTAATTTCCACGAAGAAAAACACTTTTAAGCGATCGGAGAAGGCCGGAATTGGTCGTGTTTTGGCTTGGCGACGGAAGGTTCTTTTTTTATGGAATTAAGAGAAGGATGCGTTCACTTATACTTAACACGCGGGATACACGGGATGATTTAGATGGTGACAACGGTACGGGTTTATTATACACAGGTTACATTACTGTTCTAACGAAATTTGGAGCTATGTCACTTACCTACTGATGTAGACTAGACTTGTAATTTTATCCAACTGCTCAATAAAAAATATTGAGCTCAAACATAAATATCATAATGTGAATTAGACTGAAAAAGAAGTTCCCATAACTGACTTATGAATGTACAATAGAACTTTACTTTGAAAACTGACATGGGTTTGACCCATTTTGTTAACCGACTTCAAAAAAGGAGGAGGTTATCAATTCGGCTGTATGTTTTTTTTTTATGTTTGTTACCTCATAACTTTTGACTGGGTGAATCGATTTTGATGATTCTTTTTTTATTAGAAAGCTGACGCTTCCCGTGTGGTCCATTCTGATAATGGTATCCATGAGAATACCATATAAGTCTTAAATTTGCATTAAGTACGTGCGCGACAAATAGATGAATAACTCAAATAGTCGGTCTTTTGAAGTCGGTTTTTGTTTTTTTGTTTTGTAAAAATAATTATTACTACTCGGGACTGCTTACGTATAATTACCTCAAATAATTTTGACTGAAATTTCTTAGAATGTAGATTGTGGGTTGGTATAATTATTTATCTGTTAATTTATTTGTTATATGACCTCTTATCACAGAAATGGTTAGAAAAATCTTGAAATTTGATCCTTAGGTTTGAATATTAAGAGTAAGAGTATTAAGAGATTGTCATTTTTTATTATTCGTTAACATTGGTTTCTAACTGCTTATTCTACTAATATTATAAACACGAAAGTTTGTGAGTTTGTTTGTTGCTCTTTCACGCAAAAACGGCTTAAAGGATTTACAAGAAATTTGGAATGAAGGTTCTTCATGGTTTGGATTAATACATAGGCTACTTTTTATCCCGGAAAACGCGGGTGACACCGCGGGGCGTAGCTAGTTATTTATAATATTTACCTACTTTTTACAAGCTTGCTTTATTAACCAATGTTCATTTAAAAAAATCGATATGAACATATTGTGTTAAAACGGTAACCTAACTACAATACTTGGAAGTCCAACACAAACCAAGAACCCTCAATCTCATACATTCGAGCTTAAGTCTAGACAGTTTCCCCAGAAATATGATCAATTCAATAATAGAAAATTCCTTAGAAAACTCACATCGCCAACCTCAAACACAGCGATAAAGATTTAACACAAACTCGTAAACAAGACGTCACAAACAGTTCTCCGCAACGATCACAAGTTTAGTTCCAGCATCTACATTCACAAGTGAAATCGTTAAATAAAAACAAAAGTTTTCGCAAACAGAAATTGCGTTTCAGATTTTCCCCGAACCAATATGTGCCCACGTAAAACATGTACGTAATAAAATAACACGATACTAGAAAAAGTAAAAAAACAAGCTTTTATCGTATTGTCATCGAAGTTACACGGTTACCAAATTTCAGCTCAATCGGATAGGTATCGGGAAGCGGTTAAAAATTCAGTTGCAAGATTCAAATTTTAGTTAAATTCAAGTTAAAAAATAAACGCTTATGAAAATGAATTTACAGTTTCACTATTGAAAATAAAATGTAAATGAGACTTTACGAAATTTTTCTATTAAAATCAATCTTAACATTTTACTGCTTCTACGAGTTAAATACTTCAATATTGTAGAATAAGCCAAGTTTCCTCTGGTTATTTAAAGCATCGATAAGCTCCTTCCCAAGACTAGCGTTACGATTTACTGAAACGAATATTCTCGAGTCACCTTACTTCATTGGATAAATAAATTCAACTTATTGAATACCGAGAATTAAGAATCCATTTCGTTTCCAATGTTCAATGAAACTTTGTTTCAGTCTGGTAGCGTTCATAGTATTGGCTAGTCAATCATTTGACTGGTACGTGAACGGTCAACGATGTAAAGTAAAGGGCGATGCGGTCAGCTTTTGGATGGGTGACCATAAGTGGCATTTATAAAAGGTTTTTGCAATTAATGACTGAAATCTTTCAGCAAGTCTAATTAAATCTGATATTAAAGATAAAAGCTATCTTTTAGTCTTTACAGTGGCTATATTTACCTTCATGAAATGATCAATTTTGCTGTTTCTATTTGGCTTCAGTCTACCTAAAATTATGCAATCGTGTGACCAGTCTAGACAGTCCCGAAGTAAAGTGTAGTAAAATATTTCCCACTGTAACTAAATGAGCGTACAGTCAGGTTGAAAAGTGGAGGCTAAATGTCGACCCACTTTCCCACATCGATAAAAGCCTCTTCTATTGAAAATAGGTAACCTAGCCCGCACCTACTGCGTATTCTGGAGCAGGCGACATTATCTCGGTCCTTGTCTTTCTCGTTAGAAAACTAATGAGAGTGAGAGTAACTGAGATACTAATCACACTAACATACCAAGAATACATCTGACACTTATGGGTTGGTTACACGTAACGCGTACAGTGACGAGACATGGGCGAGACAGTAAATGGGCATACTCGGCCGAGCAAAGAAACCATAGTTTTAGTGACTGTCTCGCCTCGTCAGAATGTTTATACAAACCGAGTACTCGGCCGAGAGCAATCTGCTCAATCACACAACAGGTCACATCAGGTTTACAATCTGTATTTTTTTCAGATGTGTTCCTAACAGCCAATATTTTTACTATAAAGTAAGCTGTTTCGATACATGAGAAAACCATCAGTTTTAGCGTTGTGAGTTCTTCATACAATAACACGGCAAAATGGAATATCATGTTAAATTCTTCAAGATTTCGAAGAAAATAGTAAATTCTAGGAAGTACCTACTAACCAAGATCTTTTTCTGTGTACATTTTAAGCTTGATGTTTCCTGCTTCCTTTGAAATGTGTAAGTAAGTAAGCAAACAAATGACTAGAGGTGTAAGAAGACAAGCTACGAGTATTTTATTTAATTAAAATGTATCCACTTATTAGTTGGAATAAAAACACCAAAGTCAATTGCATCTTGAACCATAGCTAAAAAACAGGTTAACTCACCTTTGAGCCTTTTTTTAACATCTCGGACTTTTTAATAAATGATATTCTTTTAAATATCAAAGATTAGACAAAACCATGTTCAATAGCATGAACTTCTCTTAACGCAAAAAGACCTTAAAAGCACGTTTTCGTTCTTTGAAATTTCGGTAAAAATACAAAAGCGATTTTAAAACGCTCTGCGCAAAACGAAAGTAACGTGGGCAAGCCACGTGTGAATGAAATAGCTTCCGACAGAATTTTGGGCGCTAGCAGAAGTGAATCCGCCTATTCGTGCTCATATTTCATGAGGTTACTATACATTACCAATCGTAATCGTAATACAAACATTGACACAAATAATTACCACAGAGTGCAGTAATGTGCAAACATCAGTGTTCCAGTTGTATCCAGTGAAATTTCAGGGCAAATAGAAGATTAAGTATATTATACCTAATATCTCAGGGTGACGAGCGCAGTGCCGTGCCACGCAGGATCTTGAACTGTAAGAGCTCAAAATTCTATGACGCAGACCTGTTATGGGCAAACGTGACGTTTAACATCAGGCGAGCGATTTGCTCGTCTCGTCACTCAATAGCATAAAACACACGAATATCACACTAATGATATTAGTGCGGCACAGCTTGTGAGGTTTTCTATTTATATTTTTAGTTATTAATTAACTGCAAGAATCAAAAATTAAATTAAAAAGGTCTATTGCAAAAAGCACTACAAGAACAAGACATATGGTTATTCCAAGCAAATTCTGAGATAGATCTGCCAAAAGCAAAACAATCAATGGTCGGAATTCCGCCCAGTGTGTGTTACGTGCTCCAAACAATTGATACTCGAGGCGATGCTCGAAGACTAACATTCCTGTGTAGAGTTACACAAAGCAGCCACTGGAATTTATTATATCTGCGGATGTTTGACGTCAGTACCAACTTACGTTTAGACTCGTATGAGGGACGCACCGTCGCATTTCCTAGAGAAAACTGACAACCATGCGTCGAAAACCTGTTACTCTATTATTTGGCCAACTCGGTTGATAATTTGGTCGTAAGCAAACCACTTCACTGTTACAACACGGAAACACTAAGTTCTAAGACGGTTACTGTTATTCCAAGGTATTTCTACGAAGTATTGTAAGTGTCAGGTGACTGAACTCACGTTTTGGTTGTTCGTTAAAAGGGCGACGTACCTCCTGTATGTAGTCGTTAGTAAACACTCACGGGATTAAGGTCACAGTTCTTTGTCCCTTCATTTGATTGCAAGCATTTCTATTCATAAAAGGACGAGAAAAATGGCAGGCACATTTGATTTATTTTGCTATTGACTACCTCGTTATTAAGAACTGAATATGCCTTGGGTATTGGAGGCGCTGGTGATCTTTTCAGCACCATCATCAGCGTCATTTCATGTTTTTTTATCGTGTAAACGTAAAAGTTTATAAATTCAGATGTTTGGCAATAACGCAAAAATAGATAAAAACCATGCGTGCTTCATTTTCGACTGCATCGTTGCCCACCATCAGGCGAGTTGGTGGTCAAATACGGATTTATTCTTTATAAAAAAAAACACGCATAAATACAGCTTCTATTTTTGGTTACCGAAAATTTAACGGTTCCTGGAGGATAGTGGGTGAAACCGCGTGGCGCAGCTATTTTCATGTAAGTAAAAGTTGTCAAAATCAAAATTTTATCAAAAATATTTTTGAGTGTCAATTTCACGCATTTAACCTAAAAACACCGTTACGTTTACAAAACAAATACAGAGGTTCAGCGTCATATTTCGTTCCCATAAAAACCTTTTGCTTGAACCTCTATACATCCAATATCGACGTCTGCTCATCGATCCGAAAACCACCGTTTGCAATTAAAAGGCTGTTAATACAGTCTTAAAGGGTCGGCAGCGTATCCGTAACGCCTCCTGTGTTAAAGGTATCCATAGGCGACGGTGATCGCTTATCATTAGGCGGCCCGATTGTTTGTTTTCCAGCTATGACACAAAAAAAATATCGCGCAAACTCCTCACCTCAAGCCATAACACGTAGACTGGTGCTAACAACAAAAATACGTTTTTAATCCGTCGTTATACGTGATAAAAGCCGTTTTGAGCAAACGCACGATACGTTAACTGAGTTCAAATTGCCCTATTAATGTGCAGTAATGTGTGGACCGCTGGACTGCAGGAACAGTGACTCAGTACCACACAAGACGAGACTTGACATAAATCAATTACGAAACACAATCATGGTAATTTATCATTTATCACCTGTTAAGTCAAGATTAAATTTTCTCAAGTTCTAGTTGTAGAAATATGTCAATTAGGTACCTGTTGTGAAACGGTTTTATTATCTGTAATATTCTGACTATAAGGTAATATAAAAAAATACACAACATAATTAGGTAGCCCATATCATAGTGCATGTTTCCCTCCAATAATGGCGTAAAAAACGCTCAAAAACATTGAACAGTGAGACTGATAATTCTGTTTATTTTTGTTAATAAACACAGTGGAACAAAAACCAATTAGATCATTCTCTTCTGTCATCCTTTTTTGTCTATATTCTCGCAAAACACAATTTCACTGACTCAAACGCACAAATTCCACCCAAATTACAGGTGAAAATAAGTTGCTTATTTGGTATTACGGTTAAGGTGATTTTGTTCCGAACTCCAGTTAGATCAGCTCGATTGTAATCCCTTTACCCGCTCGCATTCCACGTGTATACAATATCCGGATCGATCTGGTTCTACAAACGCAAGCCGGTATTTATAGCACAAAACAGGCAATGTGTGCCCGTATGTATTAAGTTACGAACCATTGTGCGATTAAACTAGGTCAGTGTTACTCTATACAGGGTTAGAAGGAAAGGATATGCTAAGCAGAAAAGGGCTTACAGTACTCATCATAATGAACAACTCATACTACCCGGGAATCGAGAAAAAGAAATCAGCATTTTGTCGAGTGTCATTGACAATTTTCTATGCAACAGTTTTTTTTTCGATTTCAAGGTTGGTCCCATCCCGTCCGGGCTGCGGGTCGTTCAGAAGTTACCGCGGCTTCGGCGGCACAAGGGCGTAGAAGGAACATGGGTGGTTTTTAGTCAGTAGAAGTCTGACACTCCCTTCCGCTCTGCCCAAGAGTGGGAGGGAAAAAAACTAACGTTGCCTGACATAATACTGTTTTTATTAAAAACGAGGTAAATATTACAATTAAGTCGACGCGCATTTAAAAAATAAAACACTCGGCACGCTTAAAAAAGATCTATTTTACTAATAATTTAGCGTCCCGGTCGTCATTTGATGATTTCCCACCCCGCCCAAAAAAAAAAAAAAGGTTGGTCCCATAGTAAAAGTTGTTCATAATGAAGTGTATTTACTGGCGCTATTTTAACCTTTCCTTTTAACCCTGTATTATTTGCCTAAAATCAGATAAGACTGGCACAGGACCGAAAAAAATGGCGCGCTAAAGAACGTCAAAGTGAAGAACGTCTAGAACACAAGTTTGTTAATACGAGAGAAAAAAAATCGAGTCTCCATACAAAATATTTAGTCACATGATCAATTTTCTATGGAGATTCGATATTTTCTTTCTCGAATTTAGCAAACTTGTGTTCTAGAAGTTGTTCACTTTGACGTGAAGAAGAACACCTTTAAGTATTTCCGTTACTCTTTGAATAATTTATGTCATGAATAAACATATCAGTATTTCTGTATTACTCATAATTATCAACTTCAGTCGGTTACAGGAGATGACAATAAAACAGTTTTATTCCTACCAGGTACTGTCTATGCGGAGTCGGGCGAGGAAATGCGATTTATTCGTATACGACCACTCGGTGTCGACCCCTCGGAGCGCCACTGCTCTCACACGTCATACGCATGCACATCAGGACACTCGAAGAACGTTTTAGCAAATTCTAATTAAATTTACACAGATGCGGACGCGGACGCAAGAGATATAATCTGTTATCGTCAATTAAGATCAGTCTTTATTGTTCACACTAGAAATTACAATTTTGATTGAACTTCGAATCGAACCAGTCTCGGTTCCAAGCCACAAGTTTTAACGCAAAAGCTAGTCCATCTCAAGTTGTTCCACATACAACCAGTTAGCTGTCTCCACGCGACATGCGACTTGCATTGGACTCACCCCATATACCCCAAGGACACACATATCTCAGACGTTTGCCAGAGAAATATAGATCCTATGCGTAAAAATAAAAGGTGGATATTTATGTAGCCAATGTGGAGACTTAAGGCTGTTCGAAATTAATTGTTTGTAGATTTTCTAATAGGCATTTTATTTGTTGTGCAAGATCTATACGGTCCTCTTTCAGTTGGCTCTATAGAGGAGAATTGTGCCAGTTGTGGTTGGAGGATGTTGGTTGAGAAATAGACTAAATTTGGCTGACTAAACCAGTTGATAGGGCTGGTAGCAGTTGTGCTTAGTAAATATTTTTAAGTTTTCAATTTTAAGTGCTACGTCAGTACTGAAAAATACAATGGTTTGTAGGGCGTAATAAAAAAAGACAAATGAAATAGACAGACAGCTATAGGGCAGGCAAAAATTAACTTGTGTTTGACTGCCATAAAAATAATAATAGTCCACATTAATGTGTATAACTTCATAAATTACAACGGGACCAATTTAATCTAAACTATATTTTCTTTGAATCTCACTTCTGGGAAATTTTATTTGGCGCATGTCTGCGGTATATTTTGTCTAATAACTAGGTTACCTAAAAAAAGCCGAGCCTAGTCTTGCGCGTGCGATATTATGTCGGTCGCTATCGCTCTTATGACTTTTAAATCGAGATAGACAGGGACCGAAATAATATAGCACACGACAGAATAGGGCCGCAGGTACAGCAAAATATAATTTTACGTGACCTCATGACTACCTTTGTTGTTTTGGCGACGTTTTGGGATAACAAGCCAAGGTTGAGGGCATAAAAAACTTTGGAAAACAGTATTGTATAATTTCGTGTGAAATCTTTTACTGCCATGTTTAACTTGTGCTTTCAATTTCCCTTTTTGTTTTATTTTGCTCCTAATAGCTTTGCTTCTGGCTCTGTAATTATTTTTCCGTGACAAAACAGACCTTGAAAAGCAATTACCGTAGTTTGTTTAGGATTTTAAATGGAGAACGGTAAATTAAATCAATAAGTATTTCGTCTTCGAATTTGTTATTTAACAGCGTTTACCCTGGAGCTGGGGTAATAGAATACGGATTTCGTACCCTCTGCCGGTCGTAAAAGATTTAGAGCTTGTGAGTGGTCACATTTGGGGGTCTGAACATTACAACCAAGCAAAAACGGCTAGGAAACACATAGTAGGTAAGGTGTGACATCGTAGGGAGAGAGGAGAAGCAAACTGGTGCCGCAGTCAACGTGCTAGGTAAGAGGTAAGCACATGGGCAGGCCAAATGGGGCATTTTTGGTATGTATAATCCCACCACCCAGATCGTGGCAAACAGGCGTATTTGTAGATTTTCTTCCATATTAAAAAAATTAAAACTAAACACCAAATCTACATTTTACCTAAATGCTTTTCAGTAAAGATATTGTCTAATACTCTAAAATGTTTTTCAAGTATTATACATACATTGGTAAAATAAGTTTATTTACTACCAAAACAGAAAATAAGTCTGTTGCCAAAACAGTTCAATAATTTACTTTAAGTACCGTATTGGAAACGCTGCCCAAGTTCTGAGATCAACAATTTCAGCAAAATTTGAATTCCACCTCAAAGTTGACGTAACATTGTATTTTGCGGAAGACGGTAAAATTTCGAGGACTTGTTAAGTTTACTTCAAATCAGGTCTCAAGTTTGAGCGCTTCGGAACCTACTTACGTAAGTAGTACTTAATGAAACTCGTTTGTTCGTCGAAAGTTTTAACAATGATCGAGGTACATTGCGCAGATAATCTCTATATAGATTGGAAGTAAGGACAAACAGAGCAATAGTTAGCGAACTTCGTCTTGAGTTACGAATAGCTGGGTAAATACAGGTGGGGTAGATGGTGAGCTTTTAGCATTAGCGGCAAACCAAACTATCTGAACTAGTTTAACTATTTGCTATAAAATACCTTTTGAACACTCAAATGTTCTCTATTAAGCTCATGAACAGTTACTACTTCACTTAGAATCCATTAAAAATAATTACGAATAGAATAGTAACAGCATTCTACATTAAGGTACTTAGGTGTGTAACCTCTTCAATGTGAATTCAACGTTTTTTAATGTATGTAGGTTACAGGCAAAGATTGATTATTATTAGGTCGTTTTTTAAATAAATACAAACAAGTTTAAAATAATAAAAAATTACATTATATTCCATGTTTATTAACCCAATCATTTATCATCTAATTCTTGAAAGCGTAATTAATGCACGCAAAAGATAAAAATATGAATATTTGTATTGTTACGAATAAAATCATGAATATCTACTTGAAAGTTATGATATTCGAAAAGGTACAACGAAAAATTGTGCTCAGGGGAGAAGGGGCGAGGCACTAGCATAAAAAAAATCATAATGCAGATTTGAAATTTATACTTATTTTAAAACGCCCCATGTTGTAGTTCGGCGAAAAGATCTTTGATGGAAGGGCATTCCACTTATATTTGCTTGAAATGTTACTGAGCCGTGTGTCACCAGATGGATACACTAAACATTCGATAGTAGCAGACTGGCCGATGCGGAAAAATGGTACTTCCTAAAAATAAAGGACATGCGCTTGGCGCAGTGGCGACAAAAAAGATACGAATACCATTCTCGTTGTTTCGATTCATGCACTAAATGAAAAGGTATAAATTGCAGTACGCTGCCCAACGGTTGGATTCGCCCGAGTTATCCTTTTATCCTAAAAATAATCGGTTTATATTATCATGCATGACACATGAAGTCAACCCGTGAACCGTGAAGTCGGAACCATTTGGGATTTTCGTTCGCCTTTTTAATATCAAGTAATATACGAGTAAATAATACTCAGAGATCTTTACACCACCTATTTTTTTAAATATATTTATAATATTTTAGTTCTAAATTGCTACTTTCTTCTATAGTTCTTCTATAGAAGTCTATAAAAAAAACTGTGTATAACAGTTAAAACCGTCAGTTTTTCTAAAAAAATTAACTGTTAACAGCCTCTGACGTCTCTCGGCTGTGTTGTCCTCATAAACACCTACAATCTCCCACTGTAGATTTTTTCGCAGATAATGTAAATGAGATCATTAGCATGGCAATACGGAACCCTTGTTATTTCCCTTAAATGTCATTGTTAATCAGATTAACGTCTTCTTTTGTATTCAAAACACTTTAGCGTCAATTTTGTATTTTTTTAGGAATTCTGTAATTGTAATAGACTTTTTATGCTTAAAATATCCTGGCTTTTATTTTGGACTGAGACGCGTTTATGTATTCAGAATTACTTTTTTGAAACATCTTGAGAAATTTAGCTTTTGTTTAAATAAGTAGAAGTAAAATGTCATAAATATAACCATATTCACACTGATGATTGTGAATACAAAAAAAATGTTTAAGGGTGTGGAAGAGGGTCTGTGTGTCCGTGTATGGTCATTGCTATTTAACTCCGTAACTGCTAAACGAATTTGAATGAAACTTAGTAAGGCAGTATGTAGCAACTAGGCTAGTTTGTATTTCAGAAAATTATATAGTTTTTGTAATCACGAAACATGACTAATTCAAAATACCTTCCTTAAATTAATTTTTATTTATCACCAAAAAGTTGGAAGATTGATTTGATGACAGATTCAAACTTTTCACGAAAAGCTGACACAAACCGAAAGCAAAGTTTCGTCTCCAAACATTTTCAAAGCGGCTACTTGCCAATTCACCTGAAAGACAAATTAGTCAGTCAAACTGTTTCCAAGTAGCCGAATCGCAGCTCAATTAGTCGCGCGCTCGACAAACCTCCCAAGTTGGCATGGAGCTCCACAACTCCAATATAAAGTTTGTCAATATTTCCGTTGTAGTCTGATGGCTGACACTCATTGATTGGGCCGCGCGCTCGAGCGAGAAATAAAGTTGAGTGCGAGGCGACGAACCTTCCATATCGAGCTGAAGACTCTGTTTGCAATACGTGTTTTTATTTTAAGATACGGGTTTTTACTTTACTTTATTTATTTATTTGATGATAGGCGAGCAGCATAAGCTGATGTGCCTATTCAAATTCAAATTCTTTATTCTTATTACAAACAACTTTACAGCCGACGGCAAGGCCTCACTTATCTTGCAGTGTCGAAAATTATTCATTATACTAGTTGCGCCCCGCGGTTTAACCCGCGTTTTCCGGGATGAAAAGTATCTTATATGTTAATCCAGGATATAAGCTACTTTCGGACCAAATTTCTTCCGAAGCCGTTTTAGTGTTCAGGAGTAACAAACATACCTACTCACAAACTTTCACTTTTATATTATTAGTGAGATCAGTCAGTGTTTATCCGTCAGCACAATTGTCTCTTTTTTTTTTAAATCTACAAGTCATTTTTTTAAAGTGTTCAATGTCTTGGCTGATATAACATCTTCTGGCAATCTGTTCCAGTTATAGACCACTCTGTTGTTTACTTTGACTTTATTTTTCGTTAAAAAAATATTATTTGATGTAATTCTGCGTATTTGCAAGTAGAGCAAGACGCCCTCTAGAGAGCAATGGCTTTCGAAAGGCTGCAAAGTGAAAAATTGCGCTCAAGGGAGAAGGGGCGAGGCACTCGCATAAAAAACCATATGCAGATTTGATGATGATACTTAAAAAAAATAAAAAGGTGTGAAAAACCCTTACCCTAACCTGTCTTAAATTTGGCAGCGTCACCAAGATGTGAGAATCTTGATCACGTCACCAAAACTTAAAAGACCCTATCCTACCTAATCAGCACCAAACTTAAATTTAAAATTTTTATTATTATTTATTATCTTTTAAACTATGAAACCTACTTAATCTACCTAGATATTTTTAGTCTACATAATTCTAAGGATTCTTAAGACGACGCTTACTCGTTTGAATTTACTTATTTTTAGAAACTAAAATATTTGATAAAAATACTATTTACTGAAATAATCCTAGAATGTAAATACTAATATATCTAAAACTATCTTGATTTTGGCCACGTAATCGTTTAGTGAAAACCCTTCGTTGAGATCGTAATAAACCTGAGTTTTAGTAATTTGGGTTACTTTCTAACATACCTGGTTCCTATACAGTCAACTACTATTCCTAGTGAATTACATGTTCTAAAGCTCTACTCATAACTTACATTTATAATATGAATTCGCCTTACTTAGCTATCTAGAGTTTAAGAAATCTTATTAGTATGATTGTTGGTCTGTTATCTAAAGGTGTTTGTTATCTGTATAACTGATTTCTAATCTAAGCTCCCGTTATCTCAAAGTAACTAGACTCAAAAGTTCCTAGTTTTTCTAAGGCTTTCGTGACTAGTGACTACTAATGAAACACATTCCTATTTGGGGCTAAGGTCGGGCGCCCCGCCATCCGCGCCAAATGAATATTGCTATATTCATATTATGTACATTTACGTATGTTTCCGACGATCTCCCACGGCAATTCCTGACGGGATAGGAGTCTCCCCCATGTGTTTCTTATAGTGCGTGACACTACACAGATCCCCGCAACGACGATTTTATTGACAATATTTAATTTTGGTAACATTAAATACAGTAATAAATCCTCGGACGTCAAAGTTGTCAGTCAAGTTAATGTCGGTAAGCTATGGGACAAGAGGACATATTCTTTTAGCAAAATTACTCGCGAACACCCGTTTTCTGGCGAAGATCAACCAATTCTAAATCAATAGAATCAGAAGATCCTCTATTGGTTCCCCCTAGCTAAACCTAGCCTAATTCATACCTACTCTAAATCCAGATCTTACATATCTAGTCATTATAGATCCTAGCTAACTGGATTCTAACACTATCTTACATCTCTAATATGAATTCGAAACTTGTTGACAATTCTTTCTATGTGAACTTAAAGTCTGTCCTACCTACCCTTAATATAAAATCGAACAACCTTGGTATATAATCGGCATATCCTAATAACGATATTCTTTATGTAAATACTGTCAAGGACTGATTATGTATTATTTACGTTTACTTATATTTCTACTCCAATACTAAAGAGTTTCCTAGAAGGACTCAAGTTGTAATGTAATTAAAGTAGAAGCACGTAGAAGTCTCATTCAAATAATTCTAGTAAATAAACTCTACGAAATTGTCATGTTCTCTGCACTCCTGTTGGAGAGAATCATAACTGGCACGGCTATGCTAGGCCAAATAGACTTTACTGACTAGAACATAAGGCTTTATTTCGCCTACGAGACTATCGTGTATGATGTTCTTTAGATTTTACTAAGTCAGTCTATTAACTCTTCAGCACTATGGTTATGTATAAACACATAGCTAATGTAAAAGAAATACCTCAATTATTCGGTAATTTAATTATCGTATTAAGTTTGCCTCATTATATTTACAAACATGAGCTATTATTAATGCTCTCAAGAATACAGCGTAAAATGGCCGTCAAGCTTTCTGCTAATACAAACAATCTTGAGTTATATTTTATTCGAACTTCTATTTAGTTTTATACTTAATTTTAAAGTATAATTTTTACACATAAGTCTATTTCTCGACTATTTCAATTAACAAAATATAATCAGTTAGCATTATCCTGCTATAATCGTTTAACTCTTTAAATCAGTACTTTTATTATTACGTTTTGACTCCAAGGTCTATCTGTCTTCTTTAAAACAATAATATCAACTAGGTTATAATCTCAGAGCTAAATCAACTCTTCTGTACATACATTTAAGTACCAAATTGTTTTATATTGAAATTGATTTCGATCACTGCTCAATTCAGTGTCTAATAAATGACTCGTTAATAACAAATTGACTAATATCTTTCTATTTCCAAGAGTAATTTATATTAAAATTATTTCTCATTATCTTTAGAATAATAGTTTCTTACAAAAATCAAACATTATCGTGATAAATTAAAGGAAATGTGTGACGCTACTTTAACAACCTAGCAATGTCGGTGTATTAGAAACTCTACCTTAACGTAATAGTACTAAGTCCTAGATTAGCTCGAATTCCTTAAGCGTTTGACTCAATGGTTCTGTAACTAACTTAAGTTGAAGACTAACCTCATGTTGCGCTATTTCTAAAGATTCTCAAAAATGCGATGACTATTAATTCGCCTGTTCTCAGAAATACTTACCTCCTAATATCTGAAAAACGCGAAAGAATTCTACTGAGTTTATCTACCTTACTAACATTGAAATACCGCCGCGAGATTTGAAACCTTTATCGACCTAGCATGTAGTTTTATTCCGCTTTACCTGCCTTTCACTCGACTTACAGAAATTCTTTCTAGAAGTTTTAGCGATGGGTTTCGCACCACTATAAGTGTAACCAGATAATATAGGTTCTGGGAGTGTTATTTGTCTGAATGTTGTGTGTGTGTGCCCTACTGTTGTGTGGGTGTGTACCTGACCACTACCTGCAACTGCCTACTCTTAAAACGACGGCCCTAGTCGAAAAGCTAAGTTTCTAAGCACTGAGATAAATCTCACCCCCCTTTATGAAGCCCAATGATAAACTAAGACACGGCTTCTCACTTACGAAGGAGCAATCGGCCGACTAATTAGCCCTATAAGTTTAGGGTGACGAACCCTGGAAAAACTAGCAGTCCCTGAAGACCCTACGAACGATCACTGGTCCCTTTTCGGCCCAGGTTCCAGTAATGATTCAACTATCGCGCCCGGGACATCCGGAATTCATTTGGAATCAGATACTATGGTTCGCACAATGGAGTGAAGAGCCACCGTTCTTTCGATTCGGCGTCCTTCCCATAGCCAAAGATAAAAAACGAAAACCGAACGGAGACAATCCGGTTAAGTCACCGTACGTAGTGAACTTAACTCTCGACTCTGTCTCAAGAGAAGAGCCTACACTGAACCCCAAGGACGCAATACAATATAAACAGCAAATGGGTCTGAGTTAGCCATGATCACTGTAAATAAGGACGGATCTGAGCAACTTTGGAGCTATATCCGATTTTTCTACGAGAAATGTGTTTCTCTAACTCCCCACATTAATACAATGTTCAACAAAGATTCCATTCAACGCGAAAAGCAAGTCTTCCCTGATAGTAGTCTCTAGGTTAACTAACAATCCACGAAGCACAGAGATCACTGAAAAACACTATAACACAACCCCTATAATAACCTATCAACAACAAGTTAGTATTCATTACGAGCTTTCGTAGAACACTAACTGATTTAACCACTAGAAACACAGATCCCTTAATAAGACACTGAAGCGACAATAAACATCCTGTCTCTCTATCATATAAACCTTTAACTCATAGATGTAGTCCACTTCCCTTATTATTGAATATTAAATAGAAAACAAACCTTTAAATTATTTAAAACCACAACAGTTACAATTACTCTTAAAAACAAGTCAAATAGCATTCCCCTTACTACCCAATGTTAAATAAAATGACTCTAATTTTAATAAACTAATAAACTTGCAAACAACCCTTAATTTTAAGAATAAAATGGACAGAGTTCCCACTACCCCTAGTTAAACCTTATAAGATTTTTGAGAGACAAGTACAATACGTCCGACTTCCGTGTGAGCCTAATGAATAATAATCTCGATGTTCCTAGATTTTCCACAAAGACCTCTTAATTACCGTAGGCTTGTGTGAGTTTTATGTGTAGATAGAAACCCAATAGTCAGCGATTTATCAAATGTCGTTTGTCAAGCAAAATTCACCCAGATTCTTATAGCGATTAAGTGCACATAGTTATTTGGTGTGTCAGGTAGGCTCACTCACACACATATACAGGACAAATGCGAGGACTCAGGATGAAATCTCTAAAATGGCTTTCTTTTCCTTTATCATTTCATAACTTATGTCTCTGTCTAAGATGTATTTTAAGATTTAAACAATCGTCACAATATTTTGTAATTAAGAAGTTAACTAAATTATTTACATAATCGTAATAAACGCCTGTTCTTGTATGTACAAAGCAGTATCTTCCTTTGTTTCAAGTAAGTAACCTTAATAATGAAAATTATCTAAAGTACATATATGACCATACAAACTGAAACTAGAATGAACTAACTACTCTCTTCTTTTTTTCAGCTCCATGAAGTAACGTGACCTGATAGTCTGTCCCAATAGACATTCAACACCCTCCAACTTTAACTAAGTTGTTATAGCTACCTAGATCTAATATCATTAACATGACAGCAACTAACTGATTTTCACAAGAAATATCGTCAAATAATATGTCTATCCGGTCAGTAGCGATACCCCGATTCGTCCCTGATAATTGTTTATATAAGGCGGTTATTCAAAGTACAATCTCAAATTTAAATTTCATATTACACCGCGGCTCGTAAAAAAGCTTGTTCATTGTTCTTTCGATGTGAGTAGAATGTTAATAAACCGTTTTGGTTCTCATAATACGTATAGCTAAAAATAGACATTTTTAATTGTTATTACAGCAGTATTCAAGTAAATTAACAAATTTAGATCAACCAATAGAGTTAATATTATTTGTGAATGACGACGGCCCATATCTGACCCGTCACAGCAACCCCCAAAATTTACATAGATGCTTATTTCTTAATCGGAGTAAATTTTTCCAATCTTAATTCATTCACAAATATTTCATAATCATTACATATTAATTAGTTATAAGTGCAAAATTATATTTGTCAATATTCGATTCCTTTAACAATAATTATGTGTAAAAGACGTGTGGGTGTGAGTGTGTGTGTGTGTTCCTATCACAATATGATAAAGTGTTTTTAAACCGGTTTAGAGACAGTCGCTGCTAAACTACGAACTCATAGCTTGTTAATATTTCAACTATAAGGTAGATTTCCCTTCCACAGGGTACCCTCTTCTGCAAAGAAATTCTGGTTGTGAGGCAGAACCATCTCTAGTAGATGCACGTTAAATTCTCTCACCAAACCTACTTTTCGTTTACCAAGAGCAGATAACACACTCTTTCCAGATTTTAAGTATCCCCAAAGGTGAAATATAAAAATCATCCGTATAGCTTCAACATCCCGCTAAGAGACGAAGATTAACTTTAACTATCTTTAACCGGAGAATGTAGAGTGTATTAGTTCGGTTCTTCCTACCCTGTAGAGTATGGGACTTTATGAAATCGACGTATGTCGATGAATGCCTTCTGGCCTAACTTAACTCCAACTCCTTCATTAAGTCCAATTGTATTAGTGACCTCAGATCACTGATCTGTTAAAAGACTCGAATTCTGACAAACCATTTCAAATCTCAACAGTGTTAAAATCTTTAGCCCCTCTTTTAACAAAAGAAACCCTCACATGCTACCACATAACCATTCTCACACAAAGCTTTCTTATTCCATTCATTAATTTTTAAATTTAACTACTTCAATCTTATTTCATAGCCTCCTTTCGCGGGTTTCACGCTGACTAAAAACATATCACTATCTTCTAGATAAGAAATGACTAATTTTGCACATTTCTCCTTTTAACCCACGAGTAGAACGTACCGTCAATCATCACAAATGTGTAATTTTTTTTTTTTTCAAAAGTTATCTTGAAACAAATTTTGATTAGTTCAAATTTAAAATTTTACTTTAAGCATTACACTTCTTTCCATTTAATTAGATGCATTACAATTTAAGTAAATTAAATCATCTTTAAATTCATTCTATCAAAGCATCTTCCAATAGTAATTGGATTAATTTTACTTAATTTCTATCTTTACGAATTTATTTTCATATTGACTATCATTTCTAACACTAAACTTAATTAGTTAAGTACAATATTTCCCTTGGTTGTCCGACATTTATTTAGTTTACAACATCTAGTGCCATCTACTTCCGAATTGTTTCTACTGAGTGAATGAACTAAAGTGAAAAACCGAATACGGCTAACAGCGTTTGAACTCGCCTTATGTAAAATTAATACCAAATATACAAAAATTTTAACAATTGTTACTTTTAAGTTCGGTTTCTCATTAAATTACCTTAATTATAAGCTGAAACAGATGTTATTTCTTACAATATTTTCAATTGTCGTTTACATTGTTTGATTTTCTTAAATCATAACGCTTAAAAAAAAATCCGCTTCTTTCTTCTCTTCTCTTGAATAACAACCTAAAGTTTACCTAGAGTAAAAAATAAAAAGTTTAACACTCGTAGCTCCCACCAGAACACCTTGACTAACATCCACTTCAACCCCCATCAATAAAACATCCGCCCGGTCAGGAATCGAACCCGAGACCTCTGGCTTATAAAATGGTTAATAGTAGGTATATTTGTAGTTACCTCAAAAACCCATTGATTCTCTGAAAGTGTTGACTGTACTACATTTACAAACAACCCCCAGATTTTAATTTCCTTAGAAATCTCTCACAATCATTTTCTCGAATTATTCTTTGTATAAAGTCTAATATTGTAATAAAATTCTATTTAATTCGTCAAATGAAGTTAAAACAATTTTTTTTTTATTATGTGTGTACGTAAAATATCACAAGAGAAATGAATGTACTATCATAACTAGGAACAAGTTTAAACTTGTTCTACCTAAAATTAGATTGACTAAAACTGGCTACTCTTTTGTTATGAACGGCGTATTATTTTACAACTTGTTGACTGAAAGACTCAGAATTTAAAAGAAATTTTGAAAGACTTTAATTGAAAAGCTTACTACAAATCGACGAATTCATCTGTGATAAAGTCTCCTTTTAACCAACTTCCAAAATAGAGACGGTTCTCTATTCGACTGTATGTTTTTTATTTGGTAACCCGAATACAGACCGTAAAAATAATAATAAGTAGATACTTGACTTGTTTCCTAATTATTTTTTTTTAGACATTACATTTATTGTGGTTTATTTTATTCGTATTTGACATTCATAAATGTAGGTACATCGAAGTACTACATATTGGAATAAATTGCTTTGAATTTCGAATTTGAAATCTTTATCGTTCTTCCATTTATTTAACGCACTCGCAAAGAAACACTACGAGTCATCCGACCAAAACTCGAACTCTAGCCAGTGACAACACTACAAGTCATTTCCAATGACACACTTCTAATACCCTAGCAATTATTGTTATTAAATCACAATTACATACTTTGTATTCAGGCACCTTTATTGAAAATATAATCGAATCTTTTCACTAAATTTAACCTCTTTGATTACAACTTCATCTACCAAAATACTTGCGTACTTCCTTGCCTATCGATCAGCCTACTTGATCTTCTAAAGCTTCTGAATTTACTCTTATTATTTCTCGAAAAATACTAACTAATTTAAGTTGTTCGAGTTAAAGACTATCAATATTTTAATGCTTCATGTGAGTTGATGTGAGTGAAAATGTGAAGTGAAGCTGTGGTACTCTGAAATGTCCTACTTCATCACTACAGAAAGCCTGAAACTATCTAGCTGTCGTTATTATGCTGACGAACGAGTTATTGTTTTATGACTACACTATGCTGCTGTAGCTGTTTGTGTTCATCTAAGTTACACTCCAATACTTCAAGAAACTACCGGATTTTTACAAACGTAAAGGTAAATGTCTAAAGTACCTAATCCTCTCTTTTTGACGTGAACATGCCTAATAATTTGATGACCGCCGGCTGCACGCACAAAAAAGGTGTCCCGTTACGTCCCGTTTTTTTTTATGTTCCTGAATTCAAATCTTTGACCGCGTTAATTTTTAACTTTAAAGTCTGAAATGCTAACTGATTGAACTCTCCTTTATTTTTTATTTTTTTTAAATATTACTTAACATTACATTTTTTTTTTTTTTTTTTTTTTTTAGACTAACCTGGATCCTGGCTTATATTCACTGAAACTACTGGAAGAGAGGATGGACACAATTATCCTCTATTAAGCTAAAGGGTAAACTATCACAAAATTTAATAACTTTTCTTTTTCCTTTAACTTTTACCAGTGATAACGGACAAGACAACATTAAAACTAACATTTGAAAATGTAAACTAATGTGCGATTGTTGTGAGCACAAAATTCTCTCTATTCTAACAATCTTTACAACTAGTACTCTCACTAAAGGCTACCCTAAATATATTTAGGCTTAATATCGAATTTCTAATAATCTGTCGCTCTCACTTAATTCTATTAGCATCTCTTCTAAATCTACTTAATATTTCGTTTCAGAAATCCGATTTTAAATAGATATTGTTTTAATGTAGGTACAACAAATATCTTCTTTTAGTTCTGACTTCGACCATAATACTCCTAGAATTCTTATCACATGAACATGACTAATTTTTTCTCATTTCCTCATATTGTTTTGCCTATTTCTCTATTCTTTAGATTAGAACTTAGAACCATGTAAAATAAGTTAGAGGAAACCAAATTTTTAAACTTTCTTAATTTTTGGTAAAATTGATATTACTGATTTAAACTTGCATCTTTTATCTCTTTATTAAAAGTAATTGTTCTCTATATTTTTCAATTGTAAAAGCTGAATTGTACGAATTAGAGAATATTTTCTATTCCTTTTTTTTTATTAAGTGAATAGTTTTGTACAATTTAATAAACATAAAATAGAATCGCATTACTGTTCTACTAACTTAATTGATGGAAAGGGTACTCTGTTCTAGGAGCTAATTCTAGTCTTCAGCGAACAGGTAGTAGAAAAGAACCTGTAGAGTTACATCAAATATATCAGGGATAGCGAGTTCCTTAATTCACTAATTATTTTTAGTTTGTTTAGTTCCTCTTATTTTAGTCAACAGATCAAGTCTACCTTACACTTTATTTATTTGTTAGTATTATTTTTATTTTAACTCTCAACCCACTTAACTAACGTATAGAACCTAAGTGTTTCCTATTGGAAAACTGACATTTCCTAAACATGTAACGCATATGATAAGACTAATCAGAAAATTGAACTAATATAACCCAAATCACTCGTTTCCATTTCTACGGCAGCAAATTGTGTCCGGAAGGACACTTACCTCTAAATTACCTATTGATAACTTAACATACCTAACTTTCAATCATTGACCTACCTATTGAATATTTTTATTATTAAATAACCATTTCTAATCTGACTTTAGTTTAGTTTAGACCTTCATTATGATTATAAAAATGTAAAATGTGAATGTAAATCTTGATAAATAAAATGCTAATAAAACAGTCTTACTAAAAGTTATTTAATAAAGTTTAAGTTTTAGTCACACATCAATGGCAGCTTAGTTCGAATAAGTGCTCTGACTACCTAGGCTCTATATCTCAATCTATGCTTAACATGGCTCGTTAGCCTATTGTTATGTTAACAATTTTGTTTGCTACTGTTGTTGTTTATTGTTGTGTTGTTATTTGCTAACCAAGGAACACATCCTAGGTTACTATGGTACTTTTATTTGTAATAGTACTCTGATACTTATAAAAAACTATATTTTTATCTTTTAACTGAACTAATCTAACACCGCAATATGAATTCTAACCACAATAACTGAAGCACTCATCCTAGTCAATTGGATCCTGGTCACGGCACCAAATTGTGAAAAACCCTTACCCTAACCTGTCTTAAATTTGGCAGCGTCACCAAGATGTGAGAATCTTGATCACGTCACCAAAACTTAAAAGACCCTATCCTACCTAATCAGCACCAAACTTAAATTTAAAATTTTTATTATTATTTATTATCTTTTAAACTATGAAACCTACTTAATCTACCTAGATATTTTTAGTCTACATAATTCTAAGGATTCTTAAGACGACGCTTACTCGTTTGAATTTACTTATTTTTAGAAACTAAAATATTTGATAAAAATACTATTTACTGAAATAATCCTAGAATGTAAATACTAATATATCTAAAACTATCTTGATTTTGGCCACGTAATCGTTTAGTGAAAACCCTTCGTTGAGATCGTAATAAACCTGAGTTTTAGTAATTTGGGTTACTTTCTAACATACCTGGTTCCTATACAGTCAACTACTATTCCTAGTGAATTACATGTTCTAAAGCTCTACTCATAACTTACATTTATAATATGAATTCGTCTTACTTAGCTATCTAGAGTTTAAGAAATCTTATTAGTATGATTGTTGGTCTGTTATCTAAAGGTGTTTGTTATCTGTATAACTGATTTCTAATCTAAGCTCCCGTTATCTCAAAGTAACTAGACTCAAAAGTTCCTAGTTTTTCTAAGGCTTTCGTGACTAGTGACTACTAATGAAACACATTCCTATTTGGGGCTAAGGTCGGGCGCCCCGCCATCCGCGCCAAATGAATATTGCTATATTCATATTATGTACATTTACGTATGTTTCCGACGATCTCCCACGGCAATTCCTGACGGGATAGGAGTCTCCCCCATGTGTTTCTTATAGTGCGTGACACTACACAGATCCCCGCAACGACGATTTTATTGACAATATTTAATTTTGGTAACATTAAATACAGTAATAAATCCTCGGACGTCAAAGTTGTCAGTCAAGTTAATGTCGGTAAGCTATGGGACAAGAGGACATATTCTTTTAGCAAAATTACTCGCGAACACCCGTTTTCTGGCGAAGATCAACCAATTCTAAATCAATAGAATCAGAAGATCCTCTATTGGTTCCCCCTAGCTAAACCTAGCCTAATTCATACCTACTCTAAATCCAGATCTTACATATCTAGTCATTATAGATCCTAGCTAACTGGATTCTAACACTATCTTACATCTCTAATATGAATTCGAAACTTGTTGACAATTCTTTCTATGTGAACTTAAAGTCTGTCCTACCTACCCTTAATATAAAATCGAACAACCTTGGTATATAATCGGCATATCCTAATAACGATATTCTTTATGTAAATACTGTCAAGGACTGATTATGTATTATTTACGTTTACTTATATTTCTACTCCAATACTAAAGAGTTTCCTAGAAGGACTCAAGTTGTAATGTAATTAAAGTAGAAGCACGTAGAAGTCTCATTCAAATAATTCTAGTAAATAAACTCTACGAAATTGTCATGTTCTCTGCACTCCTGTTGGAGAGAATCATAACTGGCACGGCTATGCTAGGCCAAATAGACTTTACTGACTAGAACATAAGGCTTTATTTCGCCTACGAGACTATCGTGTATGATGTTCTTTAGATTTTACTAAGTCAGTCTATTAACTCTTCAGCACTATGGTTATGTATAAACACATAGCTAATGTAAAAGAAATACCTCAATTATTCGGTAATTTAATTATCGTATTAAGTTTGCCTCATTATATTTACAAACATGAGCTATTATTAACCCTACAGTGGTCGCGCGGATTACATGCGTAATCCAGACATATGAAACGGCTAATATCTTTAAAACTAATGGCCCGAAGTTTTTGCGTTTCCTGGTACTTTAAGCTGGATAACTGACGAATGCGCTCAGTGCTGCGCGAGCCCCGATCGCACGCGGTTTTCTCACTGCAGGTCCGCAAAGTTGGTGGATTACATCTGTATGCCGCGCGACCAATTACGTAAGTATTTTTTACTTAACTTTTTTGTTTATTTTCATTATTTTTTTAATTTTTAATTAGTTATAACACGTAACAATTAATTCTTTTTGCTTTGGTATGTGTCAGCAATTATTTTTTTAGGAATACAATGTATAGTCGGGAAGAATATCAAACACTGAGGTGGCTGGCTGAAGATAATGATCAAAACGATGCCGTCGTTGCTCAATCAAGTTCTGACGCTGAAGAAGAATTTCTTGAGGAGCAGAATCATCAGTTAATGACTTTCTTGGTCTTTCTCAACAAGAAAACCAACCAGCACCGTCTACATCGACGCAAAGATCATCCATCGGTCGTTGCTATAATTGCGGAAGAGCACGAAATAAAAGCACTAGAAAAGTGTGTAACCTGTGCTCAAAATTCATGTGTGGTGACCATTCCAAGAAAATGTGTCTAAAATGTCTCGAAAACACTAATTAGAATTTAATTTTCCTTAATGTTTTTTTTATGATCTCAATTGATGTGAAAGATGTGATTTTTAGCGCCAAAATAGAGGTTTTTATACTATTTGTCGTTAATTGTAACACAGAGGTTGTGCTTTAATTTTGTTGATTTTTTCTAATCAAAATATTTCTATTTGTAAGATTTTTAAGGTAAATAAAAACAATTTAAGCACGGGTGGCTTTTTATTTCAATTTAAAATTGGCATACATATGTAATCCGCGCGACCATTTATGCAACTTTTCGAGGCGCGACCACTGTAGGGTTAATGCTCTCAAGAATACAGCGTAAAATGGCCGTCAAGCTTTCTGCTAATACAAACAATCTTGAGTTATATTTTATTCGAACTTCTATTTAGTTTTATACTTAATTTTAAAGTATAATTTTTACACATAAGTCTATTTCTCGACTATTTCAATTAACAAAATATAATCAGTTAGCATTATCCTGCTATAATCGTTTAACTCTTTAAATCAGTACTTTTATTATTACGTTTTGACTCCAAGGTCTATCTGTCTTCTTTAAAACAATAATATCAACTAGGTTATAATCTCAGAGCTAAATCAACTCTTCTGTACATACATTTAAGTACCAAATTGTTTTATATTGAAATTGATTTCGATCACTGCTCAATTCAGTGTCTAATAAATGACTCGTTAATAACAAATTGACTAATATCTTTCTATTTCCAAGAGTAATTTATATTAAAATTATTTCTCATTATCTTTAGAATAATAGTTTCTTACAAAAATCAAACATTATCGTGATAAATTAAAGGAAATGTGTGACGCTACTTTAACAACCTAGCAATGTCGGTGTATTAGAAACTCTACCTTAACGTAATAGTACTAAGTCCTAGATTAGCTCGAATTCCTTAAGCGTTTGACTCAATGGTTCTGTAACTAACTTAAGTTGAAGACTAACCTCATGTTGCGCTATTTCTAAAGATTCTCAAAAATGCGATGACTATTAATTCGCCTGTTCTCAGAAATACTTACCTCCTAATATCTGAAAAACGCGAAAGAATTCTACTGAGTTTATCTACCTTACTAACATTGAAATACCGCCGCGAGATTTGAAACCTTTATCGACCTAGCATGTAGTTTTATTCCGCTTTACCTGCCTTTCACTCGACTTACAGAAATTCTTTCTAGAAGTTTTAGCGATGGGTTTCGCACCACTATAAGTGTAACCAGATAATATAGGTTCTGGGAGTGTTATTTGTCTGAATGTTGTGTGTGTGTGCCCTACTGTTGTGTGGGTGTGTACCTGACCACTACCTGCAACTGCCTACTCTTAAAACGACGGCCCTAGTCGAAAAGCTAAGTTTCTAAGCACTGAGATAAATCTCACCCCCCTTTATGAAGCCCAATGATAAACTAAGACACGGCTTCTCACTTACGAAGGAGCAATCGGCCGACTAATTAGCCCTATAAGTTTAGGGTGACGAACCCTGGAAAAACTAGCAGTCCCTGAAGACCCTACGAACGATCACTGGTCCCTTTTCGGCCCAGGTTCCAGTAATGATTCAACTATCGCGCCCGGGACATCCGGAATTCATTTGGAATCAGATACTATGGTTCGCACAATGGAGTGAAGAGCCACCGTTCTTTCGATTCGGCGTCCTTCCCATAGCCAAAGATAAAAAACGAAAACCGAACGGAGACAATCCGGTTAAGTCACCGTACGTAGTGAACTTAACTCTCGACTCTGTCTCAAGAGAAGAGCCTACACTGAACCCCAAGGACGCAATACAATATAAACAGCAAATGGGTCTGAGTTAGCCATGATCACTGTAAATAAGGACGGATCTGAGCAACTTTGGAGCTATATCCGATTTTTCTACGAGAAATGTGTTTCTCTAACTCCCCACATTAATACAATGTTCAACAAAGATTCCATTCAACGCGAAAAGCAAGTCTTCCCTGATAGTAGTCTCTAGGTTAACTAACAATCCACGAAGCACAGAGATCACTGAAAAACACTATAACACAACCCCTATAATAACCTATCAACAACAAGTTAGTATTCATTACGAGCTTTCGTAGAACACTAACTGATTTAACCACTAGAAACACAGATCCCTTAATAAGACACTGAAGCGACAATAAACATCCTGTCTCTCTATCATATAAACCTTTAACTCATAGATGTAGTCCACTTCCCTTATTATTGAATATTAAATAGAAAACAAACCTTTAAATTATTTAAAACCACAACAGTTACAATTACTCTTAAAAACAAGTCAAATAGCATTCCCCTTACTACCCAATGTTAAATAAAATGACTCTAATTTTAATAAACTAATAAACTTGCAAACAACCCTTAATTTTAAGAATAAAATGGACAGAGTTCCCACTACCCCTAGTTAAACCTTATAAGATTTTTGAGAGACAAGTACAATACGTCCGACTTCCGTGTGAGCCTAATGAATAATAATCTCGATGTTCCTAGATTTTCCACAAAGACCTCTTAATTACCGTAGGCTTGTGTGAGTTTTATGTGTAGATAGAAACCCAATAGTCAGCGATTTATCAAATGTCGTTTGTCAAGCAAAATTCACCCAGATTCTTATAGCGATTAAGTGCACATAGTTATTTGGTGTGTCAGGTAGGCTCACTCACACACATATACAGGACAAATGCGAGGACTCAGGATGAAATCTCTAAAATGGCTTTCTTTTCCTTTATCATTTCATAACTTATGTCTCTGTCTAAGATGTATTTTAAGATTTAAACAATCGTCACAATATTTTGTAATTAAGAAGTTAACTAAATTATTTACATAATCGTAATAAACGCCTGTTCTTGTATGTACAAAGCAGTATCTTCCTTTGTTTCAAGTAAGTAACCTTAATAATGAAAATTATCTAAAGTACATATATGACCATACAAACTGAAACTAGAATGAACTAACTACTCTCTTCTTTTTTTCAGCTCCATGAAGTAACGTGACCTGATAGTCTGTCCCAATAGACATTCAACACCCTCCAACTTTAACTAAGTTGTTATAGCTACCTAGATCTAATATCATTAACATGACAGCAACTAACTGATTTTCACAAGAAATATCGTCAAATAATATGTCTATCCGGTCAGTAGCGATACCCCGATTCGTCCCTGATAATTGTTTATATAAGGCGGTTATTCAAAGTACAATCTCAAATTTAAATTTCATATTACACCGCGGCTCGTTAAAAAGCTTGTTCATTGTTCTTTCGATGTGAATAGAATGTTAATAAACCGTTTTGGTTCTCATAATACGTATAGCTAAAAATAGACATTTTTAATTGTTATTACAGCAGTATTCAAGTAAATTAACAAATTTAGATCAACCAATAGAGTTAATATTATTTGTGAATGACGACGGCCCATATCTGACCCGTCACAAAGGCATGCTATGATCGTGATAACAAATTTAAAACGATACAGTGAGGGAGAAAGAAGTGATGACCAGTCAAAGTGAAATAAAAACATAATAATAAGAGGCCAATAGAATCTTTTTAATAAGTTAACAGAAAAAAATAAAAAATAAGTACATAATCAATTCCTTCAAAATTTGGGAAATTAGTATAAAATGATTTCTCTGAACGTGACATACAATCAAAGAAAATTTAGTACCATATTGCTAAACTAATAGTAAAGGTATGTATATATGGTTAGTCACAGACTCATCAGGGGCTTGAGTATGTTCAAGACAGAACAAACGTCGAACTTTGTTATTTATTTTCGCATTTGAAACATTACGACCGCAGAGGTTTTCATTAAAATCACATCATAAATTCCAATTAGATTAAAGGATCCGCAAGCTTTTGGTGAAGTTTGTTCAAATAATTATCAAATTTATGTTAGTCCCGTGGGCGGAACGGTGGAACTAGACCGGGGACGTACTCGCCTAGATTGACAAACTATGATGTTTGTTTAGTCGACTTTGCAAAGGGCGGAAACGATGACGACCGCAGTATTACGTGCTTTCCGAATAAAGCATTTAATTGAGCTAAGTTATGGGTTGGTTACACGAAACTAGGACAGTGGCGAGACAGTAAATGAGCACACTCGGCTCATAATATTTCAAGAATTGGTTTTACAGTAAAAGTCCTATAGTTCACATACCTATATTTTACTATGAAAATAACGTGGTTTTGACACATTTTGTTATTACACACTCACATTATGTTTCGTTGTTGTTTTTGTTTTTGTTGTTTATACGTGAGTATTCCTGTGTTCATTAGTTCACATATTGTTTTCTTGACCTAGATATTACGACAATGGGGGACACTGGAGCCCTATTCTGGCGTGTGAGAATCTCGGTCACTGTCGCTCTCCTTTGAAATATCATGTCAGGGAGAGTCATCAGCATCATCATCGTCAGCCTGTATCGACCCACTGTTGGGTATAGGCCTCCTCTCCCCCGATTGACCGAGATAATCTGGAACGGCCTTGAATAACCTCTTTCACGTGACACCCTCCTTTTTATATACCTATATAGGTACTCTATAATTTCACGCTAGAATGCCAAGAATATTATTTTTAGTACAGGAAGAATTAAACTCGTCTTTTTTAAGAGAATCAAAATGTATGACAAAAGTGAAAAATAAAAATGAGAAACCAAGTATAGAATCGTTTATTTTACGTTTAAACAACGCCATCTCTGAATCATCGACAACTTTTTTTGTACAATGATAACCAATAACATTTTTGTACAATGCTAATTAAATACCTAATCATGCCAAAGTTCAGTTCGTTTGAACCGTAGCACCTAATCGCAGTCTGCTTCAATAAACTTGTAATTTTATTCACTTTCTTCTGAATTATTATCCTAGCCTTTAATACTGTTAACCTTCTGTCTACCTTTAACATTTTAGCAAAAAGTTCGTTTAATATCGTGTTTATTTTTAATTTTCTAACGCCGCTGCTTACATTTAGTAATACTCTTTAAATATCTTTTACTTATTTTGTGTACCGTAAAAACTTTTGAAGCAATTTTTAATGTACATTTTATACCTCGTTACTGTACTTTTTTGCTAATAAAAAATATGGCCAGTATTTTATTTATGTACAAAATTAATTTTAAGAGCATCTACCTATTTTTTTTCTCAAGTATTAAAATATAAAAAAAAAATTAGTCGCTTCTTTATAAACACATCATGTTGTAAGTATGTGTTTTTCCAAAGTCGTAATTTCGCTTTACTATTTTAAATACAATTCATATAAAATTGACATTTTGGGGCTACTTTACATGTAGAATGTAAAAAGACAGTTACAAAATTGAAACCCTAAAAAACTTCCCTTTCCGCGACTCCCGAAAAGCCTAATTCCCATACATCGCCTAAACGCTTTACCCCTAGTCAGACGCCAGAGAGTGATCAGAAGCAGAAAGGACACGATTGTTCCGTCGACATCGTTGAATTTTTATTAAGTGCCCATTCACAACATCTCGAAGTGTTGTTGTAAAAAATTTACGTTGACTGGTGGCAATTTTGCCGTACAGGAATTTTATATAACGTTCTTATGGCTCAGATGTCGTCATAAAGCGTGAAATTTAAGCCGTTACTGCGCTAGTTACGGTTGTTACGTATGGAAAACTGTTGCTAGCTTCTTTTTACTTAGTGTTTTTTTTTTTACGGAACGGAGCAACAAGACAAGCAAAACTAACATCACGCCTGCCCCATACTAGTGAAGAATTTTCTTTTTTCGATCTCCTTTATAGAATTTCTAACAAGTCCGAAATATAGTTGTCTGTAGTGCAGCATTTTTGTATTAATAGTACATTTTACGAGCCAATTAAGCCAGTAAATGTTAAAGCAAATTTAAAAAAATACTGGCGATTGGCTTACTTAAACAACTAGTGAAATCCTGTGTCGTAATTTTTTTTTTCTACACTATTATGAGTGACATATATAAGAAATAATGTTTATTTATTAACTAACTCAGACTAAGTTTCTCAAACTCTACGTCCGTATGTCTCCGATATAATCGAGGTTCTTGCTTCTTTTCAAACCAACGGTAGCAAACTTTCTTTTGATGTGAACACAGCGTTTGCCAAAATTTTCAACGAAATAATAGTCTCTTGTTACAATTATATTAATACGAAATATCATACGCTTCCTACTGAGCAAACGGATATTTCTTTTTTATAACAAAGAAAATGAATTTATGACGTACAAAAAATACGCGGTTTGTTTATTACAGTTGAAACTCGTTAATTATATCATGTAGGGAGTATTAAAACGATTTTTCACTATTTATTAATATTTGATCATTAAGTCAATCTGTTTAGTAGTTTGAATTATATCTATGATACGAGTATTATCAGTTTATCGAGTTTTTATTTCATTTAATCACATGTATAGAAAGAAATTTATTGCTCTTAGCGATAAGACCGCCTTTTGTGTATTTTACTATGTTTGTGATTTCCTTTTTATATTTTTTCTTTTTAAGGACGATTCACACTCATAGCTCGCGCACTAGGTTTCCCCGATTCGGGGACGCCATGATACACTCAAAAGACGAGGGCAATTAACACCCAGACCCAGAGCAGATACCTCAATTCATCAATACTCAATATTTATTGCAGAACATTATGGTTTTGTATGTAGGTCATAAATAACATATTTATAAAAGTCACACATAATGATCCTGATTGGGTGTAAGCAATGCAAGCAATCAAGCAAATGTTAGTATATCATGTAAGCAATCATTCAAGCATCAGAACCTGTCCTACTGGGAATCGAACCCGAGACCTTTTGCTTAATAAGGTAGACATACTACCACTGAGCTAAGCCAGTCGTCAAACGGACGTTTTGTGGTGTCAATGAAGAATTATTGTATTGTATACATAGCGGTTGAAATCTTGAGACATGTGGCATGTGTGTAGTTGTGCAGCAAGTAACGCTTCTGAAATCGTATCAGATCAAGCTCAACATGCTCCGCCGGGCCATGTTGCTTGGACGGACACCGCGCACCGCAGCTTAACTTCCTAACTCTATGGCATTGCTTTGAGTTGTTTGGTTAGAACCACGTATTTCATAAAAACCCAGTTTTATTTCACTTACTACTTTTACTAAATAATTACATTGCATTTAATAAATAATTTTATTATGACAAATAAAAATATATTTCTGAAATAAACTAGTGTCGTCATTTTTGATATTCCCATACTACTTAATTCTTACGTGAGTATTCCCGTGTTTAATTATCAAAAATGTGTGAAAACCACGTTAGTTTCCATAGTGTCGTCATCTGACTGAGACCAATAATTTATAACACCCACTGTCTATACGAGTAATGGGTGGATTACACGTAACGACTACAGTGGCGAGACAGTGCCCTCGGCGAGTACTCGGTTTGTATAAACAGGTTGACGAGGCGAGACAGTCTCTAGACACAACCATGATTTGTTTCATTTGTTTGCTCGGCCGAGTATGCCCATTTACTGTCTCGTCACTCGTACTCGTTAAGTGTAATCAGCCCATAAGTATTTTTGACAAGTCCAAAATAGGAACAGTCGCAATAATATTTTTAATAATAATTTGAAATGTGAAACTGACTTTTCCGTTTAGTAAAATATATTCTATTCTATTCAACAAACCTCAATAACATGGCTCTGCGAATATTTTTTCAATACTCGTGATTTCCTTCTAACCAACGTTGTGTTTATGTCCAAAACCAATTTTGTTTACCGGAACCTATACAACGGGGCATTAACAATATCCTTGTGTTCTTAAGGTTTGTATAGTCAACAGTTATATACCTTTACCATTTTGTACCTTGTCATAGGAAGTTTTTATTGGTTTGATAGCTCAGCAGTGTGGGTCGTATTGATTGGTTATTACGACAAGGGACTAAGAGGGCGACCGTTTGTGCGGTATGGCCCGAGTTGGGTTTATGGATGGAATAAACGAGTAAACACAGGATAGTGAGCGTAGTTGAGCTAGAGATGTGTTTGGTTAGGTTTACCTGCAGGTATTTATGTTTATGCTTATTTCTGAGGGACAATGTTTTGTTTGTATATTTAGAGTAATGAACACCGCTAAAATGCCGAGGGAAACCTTAATTGGGTAAATTTATAAAAAAGTTTGGAGCTGATATTAATTAACTTCCAGTTCATTCTGCCAATCTACATTTAGAGATACTAAGTCCACTCTTTTTCTTTCTTTTTCTGTTTCTTAATAAGTATTGTAGTAAGTCTAGTCCAGAGGCAGCGGTCCACTTATACACCATCTGGTAGAACGTCGTTTTTTATGCCATTGAGTGACGAGATGAACAAATCGCTCGCCCGGTGTTAAATGTCACGTTTGCCCATAACAGGTCTGCGCCACTCAGAATTCTTATTGACGTCTGATTGTATGCCACTCTATTTATTGAAAACCAGCTGTATCGCGGTTTCGCCCGTGCGTCGATGAAAAACGGTTAAAATAAAAAATATCTATGCGTTAATCCAGGCCATTACAGAACTCATACTTCAAATGAAAATCGGTTTATTTGTTACGGAGATACGTGTTTAGAAATAAACTTCTGCATTTATAATATTACTTTTTTACCGAAGTCGAATTACTTTCAAAATAACACCTTGTTTATAGCACGATAAAACCCGTATTGCACAGCTAGTGCAAAACACAATCTCAGCCGACACCTTAACAATAGACGAGCTCACTTCGTATCTAAAAGCGTTGCATCTATTCACGTTCAAAGTATTTCTCGGAATCTCGAGATTCGTGCCTGATCTTGTGTGGCTCGATATAAGTGGATGATCCAAGGCTGTATTCACAGAATCGATGCAATTTGTTTGTATCGGTATCGCTAACATGCTTACTGCATGGGTTGTGGACAAATTGTCTTTCTAGGTATATAGATAAACTCTTTAATTTTCACGCCAGAAATTGCAAACAAAAGGATAGTAACACTAAAAACTATTGCAACAACTGGAGGCCTAATCTTTTTATACCGTTTTTATCAAATAAAAGAGACAAACATATCTATATTTTAGCTTTGTCACATCTACGCGCAGATAAAAACGGTGAAAAGATAATTTGTTCACGACTCGTGCTAGGCTTGCAGGAGCACTGTTACGAGTATACAAGAACACGGCTGTACGCCAAATACAATTAAAATAGGCGCAAGTTTATAATCATTTTTTTAATTGGAACTCACTACTGCAAGGCTATAAGACAAGCGGAAGGGAGCAGACTGCCGAGCTTGTGGGAGATCACAAACTTACGAGACGGACCTCATAGGGAACGTGACGCTGGTCACTTTACCGCAGTACGCTCGTAATTACGTGGACCTTAATTGTCAGGAATGTAGTTGCCAGACGACCTACAAAGCATGAAAATGGCAAGAACTGCAAGAAGACTATATAGTCTTCTTCTTGCTTCTTCTTTGTATATATCCATGTATATTATTGATATAGCCGTGACCACCATGACAAGAGTTTTTACAAAAAACAGCCCGTGCGATGAGCTCGTAGCACGCCTGAAAAACAACAGCCGAATCGCTTAGCGCTTATCGCTTCGCTTTAGCGGCTTTTGTTCTGTTATATTTCTGGCTTGCCGAGTGAGATGAAAACTAGACTGAACTAGATCGCCCGATCTAGTTCAGACTTGCGCTAAGAGCTCATGGTACGAGACAAAATGTAAAGCAGATTTTAATAATCTCCATTAATTGGTGGTAGAGTAGTAGTAAAATGTTTCAAACTTTAGTTGTGTTATAATACCTGAGTGCTCAAACGCTCATTGTGAAGTTTAATCCTACGATACGAGACAGTTCACGATATCGCATCGCGAGTATGAATGCTGCTCAAGTGAATGGGTACTTACACCAGCGTAAAGCCAGCCCTGTTGGCGTATTCTCGCTCGAGGCACCATTTTCAAAGTAAGCTGGGGCTTATTCTGTAGATAGAAGAGTGAAAAGATGAATGCGATGCGACCCGTTTCACCTTTATCCGGTGAAATAGAAAGTTTATATCGCGGCCCTCGGTTCGTGCGAGTTGGGCGTGGCTGTTACGGGTTTATTAATTAAAAACTTACGTGTCTGCAAAGTTTTTATTTCTTTGTTGGTGCACCGTTAGAGATTTTAATTAAATAATGGTTTTAGATGATAGCGCATGCGTTTATTAAATTGTAAAGCAAAAATTGAACTATTGCATAAATAAACCAGTAAATAATATAGGAACTGAGATGATGAAACTGTCAAACTACAATATAAAATTCAGAGTGTGTAAATCATAAGTAATTGTACATACATTTCAAAATCGTGATGTTATTTTAAATGATATTGGGCTATAAATAAAACTTCCAAATTGATTCTTTAAATTGACTTACGAATTGCACTAATGCCGTAGCAGTTATCCAAATATAAGTGATCTATTATCACGTATCCATAGGTGACGGTGATTGCTTACTATCTGGCGATCTATCTGCCACCTGCGGTATAAAAAAAGTTACTTGTCTATGACTTAAATCTCTTTAACTACTTTTTATACACCCACTGCTAAGATATCAGATCTACCCTCAAAAGTGATTAGAAAAAAAAATCGTTAGTGAACTGAATCTCGTTGGATAAGTAGATACATGTTTGAAAGTAAACCAGGAAGTGACCACAGGCTAATCTATGCCTCTAGTGCCGATCGCCGAATCTGCTCGAATCGGCCGCCATGTTGGCAACTCATCGGTATTCGCCGATCGATGCGAGCGAGTGAGTAAATTTATGAGCAGCCTGCAGATGCAAGGCCCAGTCATAACTCATGCACCACGGCCTGATTACTGATGGGAAGGTTGATCGGGACAAGCGAAAAGAAAGGTTTTACACTGAGTTGAAGGACTCGTGAGTGGCGTGAAGCACTTTTTTGTTCTAGTCTTGTGTCTGTGCCGTAATGTGGTTATTTGTCTTATAGCTTAGTTTTTAGCGCTTCTGTTCAACGGGCAAACGACGAACAAATCTTTGAAAACTGAATTTCAATATTTGTTCTAGGTTGGTTTCCTTAATTAACTTTGTTTTGGGCCTTGGTTTTGGTTGTTCATGTCTATGTGGGTTGCATATAAAATACAGAGAATCGTAGTGGAGAGCTATGAGTGTGAAGTGTAATTTAAAAATAATATACTGCGACATACTGACACCGGGTTCACACCAAAAGGGTTCCTTTTTATCATTTTGCTTCGGAAAAAGCAATCAGTATTTCGTCCACCTGATGTTAATTAACTTCCTATAACTTCATGCACTATGCAGTCGTGTAGGAAATTATGAAACACCAGTAAGTTCAGCACACGCTGACATGTGTTCTATGCAATATTCATGAGGGTAGTCTGGAATCAGAACGCCGGCCGCGTCCGGTGTCCGAGCGCCAGGTGATCTCACTTCCTGTTTGACTGCGCCGGTCACAGGTAATATTAGTTTGGCGGTACTCGACTGCCTACTGGTCGGTCATTTAAGCTGGCCTTATTTGATCACTTAAATCTTACTCTGTCTTTGTCTTTTTCAAGCAAATATAGGATTACAAGATAACAGATAAACGGAGGATATGCTAAGCCGGAAGGAGCTTATAGTACTCATCATTATGAACAAGTTTTACCATGGAACCAGTCCTGAAATCGTGAAAAAAATAGCTGGTACGAAGATAACTGTTAATGATATTGGACAAATTGTATGTAAAAGCTGTTTTTTTTTCTCGACTATAATAGTAAATCGACTATAGTAAAAGTTGTTTATAGCGATGAGTACCTACTATGAGCCCTTTTCGGCTTAGCATACCCTCTCCTCAAAACAGACAGATTTATATAGGGTTATTCATAAAGGGTATGCTAAGCCGAAAAGGGCTCATAGTACTCATCATTATGAACAACTTTTGTTATGGGACCAACCCGAAATTCGCACAAAAATCAGCTGTTCCATAGAAAAATGTCAATGACACTCGACAAAATGTATGGAACAGCTGATTTTTTTTCGCGAATTTCGAGTTGGTCCCATAGTAAAAGTTGTCCATAATGATGAGTACTATGAGCCCTTTTCGGCTTAGCATACCCTTTATGAATAACCCTGTATTTCTGAAATAATTAATTACCTAAAATCCTACCAACATATTGTTTAGGTTTATATAAACATTGAACAGATAAAATTAAAGTGGAAATGTAGAAGGGTCGGGTTTTATCCGCATCTTTGGACTAGATAATTAAACGGATTCTAATACAAAAGTTCCTCGATATCGATACCGGATATCGATAATGAAAATCTCGTTAGCTACGATAGCTGATGTAATTGGCAAGTTCTAGGCTACAAGATATTTAACCGATATTCGAAGTTTAATCAAATATTGGTCAAATATCTTCCAGGTTAAAATTGTTAATATTACAGATAGAGGGTCACAATATTGTTGAGAACTTTTACTTCGACTTTCAAGGTTAGGTTTATGTCATACTAAACAATTTATTATAATGAGTGGCAAATAGATAGACGGTCTGCTTGATGGTAAGCAGACCACATCCTATAGACACCTGCTAAACACTAGCGATGTTGACGATGCTTAACCATCCATCATAGACCGCAGCATAGCTCACCATCAGGCGACATGGCATTCAAACGGAAACATGAAACACCTGCCTATGAATTAAAAAAAACAGTGAGGTGTGACAGGCACGTTAGAGTCTTTTGAAATGCTCTTTAACAATACTTTATTAGGTGATTTAGTTTAGTCTCAAAAACGATGAGAAACTCTATAGGCATATTTAGAAATCTATAACAGTAAGATTCATTCGAATTTGGCTTAGTTTTTTAGTTGAGCCTTTGCTATTTATCTAAAAAGTCCACTTAATTTTCGCCAAAAATGCCGTTTGTACCGTTCATAGAGCCCTCCCTGAGCCTTAACCAAAAATGTGTAACTTAAAATATTATATTTCAATACTTACTAATTATCCAGTTTTCCGCCCGAATTCATTCACTTTGGAAGCTACGAGATAGAAGAAAGGAGTTGCTCTTTGATCTCGCCTTTTAACATTGCGTTTGAATTAGATAATTAGTATTAATTTCGGCTCGAGTGAAAATAGGGAGTTAATTAAAGCGCTTAAATAGCCTCTCATACAAGTGCGGCGGATGCGAGAATTTTCTAAGAAGTTTTATAATTATCATGCAATTAAATTACAAAAATACCTTTACTGTTAGTCTTTAGATTTTTAAATAAAACTTGGCTTCAAAATTACCATGCAAATGGAAAATATGGAAATGTTTATGCCTTCCTTTTAGTAATTATATCTTCTTTTCTTTATAAAATTTAGTTTATTTATTTAGACTTATACGCAGTTACAACAGATTTATTTGGACCACTCGTATACTCTTAACAACTTTACCTGTAGGCATTGATATATCATTTTAGGGAACCTTATTCTATTTATCTTACTAGGTAATATAAAAAAAAACGACAATACCACATATAGTGTTTGTTACCACATATATTTGTAAGTAATGAACCTATTTTAATGATATTTGAATCGTAGATAGTTTAGGTTCTAGAAAAAAAATATGATATCTTTACTATCTGTACTTTCATCATCAAAATCACCATCGTTCATCATCACCGTGCTGAGGAAACCACGGGGTACAGAGTCTTTAAATAAACAGTCGCCCATCTTAAAACTGACTAGACCAAAATAGCTTAGTAGAATTTTGAATTATTGGTAGAGCTTGTCATAAACACTCTTGATAATATTCTATACAACCGAGCTATGAACACTGCTGACATTATTTTTGAAGGTAGACAATTGTACCACCCGTAGTAATCCATTACAGTTCTTTGTGCTCACAATGTGTTCGTTGCAGCGTGAGCCCACAGCGTTGTGACCTGCTCTAGGGATAAAGGTTTAGCTACAGGCTACAGTATCACTCGGCGGGCTATTTGTCTGCTGTACCGAACATTAAAAGATAAATAAGGTTGTTTTTGCAACGCTAACGATATATCGCATCGTAAGACAATGCATTTGCAATCACAATGTAATAGAAAGTATGTTAAATAAGGCTTTAGTTGTTTTTTGGCGTACTTTTTTTGCTTCATCTTTGTGTTCACAATGTGTTTATTGCATCGTGAGCCCACAGCGCTGTGGCCCACCCCGGGGATTACGGTTTAGCTACAGGCTGCAGTAACATTATAAAGTTAGTAGATAAAGCTTATGGTTTTTGCCGCAGTAACGATTTATCGCATCAAGATCGTGCTTTGGCAATCAAAATATAATAGTCGCGACAGTTCAATCTTTATTTTTAATGCACTTTGTATAATAACTATGTTATTTTTTATATGAGATCTTGTATCAAGTTAGTGCATCTACACTGTCTATAGAAATAGTTTTTGGGACGGCATCGTAATCATTGGTCCCACGTAATCATTGGTCACACGCAATCTTGTACCTATTATGAATGTGTGGAATTACCACTAGGTATACATGACATGAACCAATAGTTTTTTCCTATATTTTGACGTCACTCCATCGTGTCCCATTACATCATGTGGCCAAGTCGTAACAGCGCCCTCATTCAAATGTCATCCACGTCCATTGAGATCCTTGTCAGACTGTAAATTGGATGCTTTCGCCAATGGTCAACATACTAAAACGATGCTTCAAATACGCTCCAAAAACTTCACTAAGAAACTAATTTTACTGATATGATGTTTCAAAAACGCCTCAAAACTTCACCAATAAACTTCATCTCAAAATGAAATCACAACAAAAACGCAATAAAATAAAACAGAAATTTAACTTGTTTATTCAGCGCAGTAATTATCATACTAGATTCCTTGACAAAGTCCGTGTGAAACTAACTTGGACAACAGAGCATTTTAATGAACCCGAACGTAATTAAAGTTTGAAAGAAAAAGCGCCACTTTTTAATTACCTTACTTGTTACGTGAACTCACTGGGAATGTCTTTAATTTTAAAACTAGTCCACGTATTTATACAGTAGCTTACTTGGGAATAATTCTTATCTTGGATAAGCTGGGTACTAAGCTTTTTAATTATGATGAAGTAAGGGAGGGGAAAAAGTAAGACAATCATTTATTTAAAATAAAATGTGAGGTTATAAGAAACGAGGCTGTTATTGTAGAGAAATATGATCATATTACGTAATAGGTCCGACAGGGACAGGAAGAAGGCGCCATTGTAAAAAAGTTGGTAGCCGACAAACATATACAAACATTTTATAGTTTCATAACTTTAACACTCATTTTTATTATTTAGTAGTTTCCAATCATCAATCGAGCTATTACGATTAATTGACCACATAATCAGCGACCAACTTCGGTCAAAATCAGCGACCAACTTCGGTCAAAATTAGATATTCCCTCTGCCTTAAACAACTTTACTTAGGATTTAACACATAATTTTCTTCTTGGACTGACTTAAATGACTCAATTTAAAAAGCGTTTATAAGTTGTTAAATATTACTTTTAAAGTATTACTAATATATGCACACATAAAGGGTCTTACTTAAAGAAGCCTTACTTAGAGCTTAGGGCCTGCTTAAAGTTCTCTGTCTTGTTTCCGCACGTGACATTTCACGTCAGTCGCAGAGAAGTTGTCAGAGCATTTTAAGCAGGCTTTATAATTAAAACCCTTTATGTCTGTCTACATTTATTAGTACTTAAAAAGTAATATTTGACAAGTTAATTTTATTAACAAATAACGAAAGACTTTTTATTGTCATGAATAAAAGAAAAGTTTATCAACCCAGTCAATCCAATCCTCACTCTTTTACCAGACGTGATGGAAAATAGAATAAAATTCGTAGGTTTAACCCATCCTAATGGCACGAATCTCCCTCTAGAGCCGCTACTGAAGGCCTGTCAGATTTTACGGATGTCCGTTCAAAAGCCTCGCCTCTGACAGCGTTGGACGAAAATAATGTTCTTTTATTTTAATTTTATTTGAGAGCATTTTTGGACACAAAGTGTATTTTTGAAATTAGAATTAGTTACGTATATTTTCAGTTCTAATTAACCGACTTCCAAAAAGGAGACGGTACTCAATTCGACGAGTATGTTCTTTTTTTGTGTGTAGAGGTATGTTACGCGATTACCCCGTCAATTATGAACTGATAGGTATTGATGATTGTTGTTTTGTTTGGTAGGTCACAATTCAGAGGTCGCCCCATATCCATTTTATCAATTTTTTTTTGTAGTCTAATTAATAAATGCAAAGTATATTTCGAGCTTTGAGTTTGAGCTGTTCTATTTTGAACCTTGAAGTTACATTGTGTTTTTTATTCCGCTTATTAATTTTGAATTGCTCTAAAAAACTATCTATGCTTACTATTTCTAAGTTATTAAACGTTTATTAATTGATTGATTTCACTAAAACTCATTTAAAATATATATTAATTTTATTCAAAACACGTATTTTTTTTCTTAATCGCTTGGCGTTACTTATTGGAGAGATTTCCCAACCTTGTCTCACGAGTAATCTAAATCTAAATAGTTTTCTCAGACATTTCCAATATAACTAAGGGCTGGTATGTACGTCAGTACGTCTATCAACGCTAAGCATACAAGGCGGCGAGTAACCGCAGTCCCCGATTAAATTGTGAACAAAGGATCAATATGTCAATTACGATGAAAGCCTTTAGGTAGGCAGAGAAATGGGCCAAACCCTGTGAAATCTCGCGCAATCCACAAATACTTAGGATACGGTCTATACTGGCACGTGCACATGTTTATGTGATTGAATACGGTATTTTATCAGAGGTAAAATTTTGTCATTAAAATTAATAGTAAAGGGTATGCTAAGCCGAAAAGGGCCCATAATATTATTATGAATATCATTATATTATGAAAAACATATACTATGGGATCAACCCAGGAAATGAGATAAAGAAATCAGCTGGTCCATACATTTTGTCGAGTCTCATTGACCTTTTTCTATGGAACAGCTGACTTTGTTTTCTCGATTTCCAGGGTGGTCCCATCGTAAAAGTTTTTCATACAAAAATCTTAAGTGTGTAAATCAATACATTTTTTATGAATAAAAACTTTATGAATAGATCTGATTATTGTAATCGTTCACCTAGTTATCCTACCTAGTTAGTTTACTTAGTTTCTATCTTCACTTACATCCAACTATTCAGCCTTAACAGCAGCGGTTATAAAACAAACACACTCAAAACACACAAACCCCGCATTTATTACAATGATATCACGTATGCCTACCTACCTATGTATGCGGGGTAACCGCGACCTCGACCCATACCATGGTCCATTGCTGTCCTTTAAGCGACACAATTGAATTGGTCGCGACAAAGCGGCTTTCAATTACTTACACATTAGGGCTGGATGAATGGGTTTATGTCTCAATTAACCCTACGCCCTTTACCATGGTTTTGGGATGCGACTGCATATCAAACGTTATTGTCTTTTTTATGCTATTGAGTGACGAGCAAATCGCTCGCCTGATGTTAAACATCAACTTTGCTAACAGGTCTGCGTCATTCAGAATTTGAAGAATTCAAGACCTTGCGCGGCACAGCACTGCGCTCGTAATTATAATGGTAGTTATAACATTATAATTATTATTTCATTACTTTTATGGTGTCAGTAAAGAGATAATGTACCGTACCTTATAAACTTTTTTCCAGGCACGATCAATCAAATAGAATAATATGGCCATATAAAAAATCAATACGAAAATTCAGCTGTAGCTGTTTAGAGCAAATATCAGCAAGAAATACGTATCTCAAACACATTGAGCTCCACAAGGTACACCAATACCTAACAACCGAGTGCTTATAAATATTAAAATATTGAAATCCATAACATTATGCAGTCAAAACCGGGAAACAACAAAACATCCGCGTGTTCGACATGATAAAGTGGTTAATGCGATTAAATACATAACACTGGGCTACTTTATTTGTTGAAATAGAAAATTTTTCTGAATTTGTTAGAATATTTTATGACGTTTTATTTCAGCGCGGCAAACATTTAACAGATGTGCTACGGGCTACGTCTACGTTCTACGGCTCGTAGCACTGTTTGCTACGTTTTCTACAAACAACTTTAGCTTGGTAAAGTTTTTAGTCTTTGAGTTTGGAATACACCAAATTGTAGGCAGCTTAGAGTTTTTACTAAGAACGTAAAACATATTTGAAAAAGGAGGTTAAGATTTTGAAGAGACTATAACTTGATCTCTATTCTGTAGCGGTCAAGATTCTTTTTGCGACCACTTTCATGAAAATCTAAAAAGAAAGACTTAATTACCTTATCTTAAACATCCTAGAGTACAACCCAAGAACCAATTTTTATTGAACTTTGCAAGGTGAAAAGGGCTTAAAATAGATAAGTGGAATATGCTGCATTGTTTACAAGACTATCATTACAATAACTAATAATTTATAAGCAAATAAGTACTTTTCAAAACTAATTTACTGAGCACCCGATATCTCTACCAAAAGATCCCAATTCAGCGTAATCCCACCCACATACTGTAACGTTTATAATAAACCTCTAGCTTTCTAACTCGATACCATTAAGCCTTAAAGCCTATTAATGCAAAGCGATTCGAGTTAAAATGCGTAACAAGTATTTGGCGGGACCTAATTTATAATTTACTTCGCGGCTTTGCTTCTATCGATACAATCTGCGCGAACTACTAACGTGGGTTGATATGGTGGGCCGTAGAAGAAGGTTATTTTACTTAGAAACAACTTTAATATATATATGGGTCTATGTCTTGGTAACATCTACGGTATATAAATGTTTTGGACGATCATGATGTCTTCTATCTGTAGGTATAAAGTTATGTGTGTACGCCACACTATATATATAATTATATACTAGCTGACTCGACAGACGTTGTCCTGTCTTAACGATGAATTCGAATTGGTAAAAAAAGCCATTGCGTCAATTCGATGTCAAATGTCAAAAGTTACATTAAAAAAGTTTACATTGTCCAAAGCGCTATATGGTTTAAGTATTTTTAAATTTTCTAATTTTTCATGTTTTTTTACTATAAATTGAGATGTGAGCTATCCTGTCTCCTAAGTTAGATCGAACTGCACACGGTGTGCAAATTTGATTGAAATCGGGAGTCTATAGCGGACAAACAACGTGACACGTAATTTATATATATTAAGAAGATACCAGGTGTAACGGAAAGGTGTAGTAATACTTCTACACGTCAAAGTGAACAAAAAATTTGCTAAATTCGAGAAAGAAAATATGAATCTCCATAGAAAATTGATCACGCGACTAAATATTTTGTAAGGAGACTCGATTTTTTTTCTCAAATTTAGCAAACTTGTGTCACAAAAGTTGTTCACTTTGACGTGTAGAAGAACACTATATTAATTACTGTAGGCTCCGAGGGCTAAACCGTGAGTAGAACCAGTTCACTATAAAGCAAAATATATTTACTTAGCTATAAACGTTACCCTAGTCATCTAAATGATACAAGGTACAGCTTTAGATGCTGCCAACGCTCGGCATCTTTTGTGAGGCATAAAGCGTGATTTCAAAGGCCATGTCAGCTGTCACCGTTTCAGAACAAATATTACGTTGTGTCGAGACCTAGATAACTATATCTGGCGGCCAGCCTGTCTTAGGGCTTAATGTTAGCTGACGCTGAAGGCAGTTACAATTTAGAATTATTTATGTACTTTGAGTTGGCCTACATAGGAGTTTATTAGTTATTTATTTATGCTCAGCAAGTAGCTTACTATTATTTTAAATAGTAGTGGTAGTATATCCGCCTTATAAGCCAGAGGTCCCGGGTTCGATTCCCGGCCGGAATGTTTGGATGATGAATTTAAATATCTGTTCTGGGTCTGGGTGTTAGTTGTCCTTGTCTTTGTGTGTGTTCCATGGCATCCCTGACACAGGATTTATTCCTAGTGGGAGAAGCTATGAGTGTAAAACGTTTATTTATTTATTTAAATGCTAACGTTTGGATGTTTGTTTGTTTTTACTCAATCACGCAAAAAGGATGAATGGATTTGGATATTATGTAGTATAAAGGTAGCTATACTCCGGATTAACATATAGGCAAATTTTTATTACGGCACACCTATTATGACTATAAAGCAATCTAAAGTGGACATGTTATAAAATATTGTCATAACTAAGTTGCCAATTTTCTTAAAATTCACTTAATCGATGTAAAATTCTCAGTCAGTGATTTTTTTATCAGCTAAAATATATTGCGGTAAAGTACCAAACGATATCCAGCTTTCGAGGTGAAATGAGGGGAAAGGTGTGCTGAAAAAGCACACATTATATTAACCTATGAAATGGCATTATTGTATTGTTATGGGCAAACGTGACGTTTAACATCAGGCGAGCGATTTGATCGTCTCGTCACTCAATTACATAAAAAAAAAAAAACCTCGTTGAAAATAAATTGGTGAAATGTTAACATGGCAGTCATTATTCCTGGTTATTATTGTTGGTTCATCGATCCTCGTATCGCCCTCACGCTCTGTTGCTCACCAAAAATAAACACAAATGAACCGCAGTAATGTGCAAAATGTTTATTATGAGTTTGTTGAATATATTCAAACATTTAAAGATCATTTTTGCACATTTTTCGTGAAATGTAAACGTATCAAATTATTCCATCAGCAATGTATATTAGCAGCATTATACTTTTACCATAATATCGAAAGTGCCGTCAAGTTATTTTATCATAGTCATAGTCTTCTCTGTTCGTTTGTCTTGCTAGAACTCGAGAACAGCTGGACCGATTTTAATACTTATTATTTTTTTTTTGTTCGCTCTAATACAGGGAAGGCTTACAAGTAAAAATAAAAACAGCGGGTGAAACCATCGGGTGCAGCTAGTAGTATAATAAATAACAGATAAAATGTTCAGATATAATAATATATACGTAGAAGCTTGGATAAAACAAATTCGATGTACAAGTATTAATTAGCAGATGTAGCAAAGTCATAAAACAATGAGTGCTTTCATAAATAGCTAAGACCCGTCATAATAATAAAACAGCAAAAATAACAAAGCCATTATTGACACACCCACACTTACACTAATTAGGTAAGAGAGAAGCAAGTCACTGCACTCGTAAACGCTGTAATGTGAAGAGAGCCATACAAAAGGTGGAAATCACTGGTATTCTCACAAAAGACCCTCGTCAAAAAATCATTAGTGAAGCAACAATAATTTGTCGCAGAATAATTAATTGCCAAAAATGCCGGCGCTACGAGAGTGATGGAAAAATAATTCGATATAGAAGAAAGGAAAGTGCTATTTATTTCATCACGTTTAGTTGGGAACGAAATTATTTGGGTAGCGAGTATCCCTCGGGGCACGGGAAGGATTGTTTTGGCTAAAACAATGGAACAAAATGACCTTCAGTTGATTCTAATGCCGTGTCTTTTACTATCTAAGAAGGAATAAACTGGGATTTAAGGATTGTGCTAGAGATATTTTAATGTTTTGTTAGTTTCTAGATTTGGTATTATTCATTTAATGCAATATGATCATTCGGCCCGATAATTATTATTAATTATTACAAAGCCATTTTAATTGGCTGATAGTAATGTAAATATTGATTTAAAATGGGGCTAAAAGAAGGATAACCTGGGAAAAAATATGTATCTTCATTGGCAATTTTTTTTTCATGCATCTTTTTCTAGACAACTCTGTAACATTTTCGATTGAAATGTTAAACGCAACGAATTCTTGGTGATTGGTTTACGTCCACAATATTTGTTTATAAAAATTTCCTTTTTATTCTCGACCATATTTTTCCGAAGAAAATATCCCACTTCTGTCCCTAATTAATAACCGAAGAAACAAACAAAACACGAAATATGAGCGTTGAGTGTTTTTCGATAATTACAGTGCAGCTCTGCCTAGCGGCGCGAAAGTAACGAGCAAGACGTTTAATCAGTACTTAAGGTTTAATTATTCTTTGATAGACTTGCGTTTGACCACTATCTCGCCTGTTGGTGAGCAATGATGTGGTTTACGATGGAGCACGCTTGCTTAGAAGAAACCGATTCACTCGCGACTTGAAGACTTCCAACTGTCCGCGACTGTCTCCGACCGTGCGACTTCTAAAGACCGGACTTTAGTGCTAAAATACGTTTCTTTAAAACCCCCAGTCTAAAGACCGGGGTACTAAAGCTGAGTATGACCGAGAACCTAATCCTGTTTTTTAGAAAAATTCAGTATGTTTCATACATCTTTAAAGTGGATGTAGGATTTATGTTTTGTACGTCTTTAAAGTGGAAACGAGCACAGTTCTTTATCAGAATCTTTTGTGGTTTTCCTTATATCGTTCCGTTGAAAAAGCATTTTCTAGCATAATTATGATTGGATTGGATTTTCACTTCGCTGTCGTGAAAATACCAGCATCTTAGTATTTTTTGTTTGTTTTGCCTAATTTTGCTCAAACATGCCTACTCGATCTAGAGCAAAGACTTATCAAAGCTTCGGCACTGCAATACGGTCTGTTGTCGTGGCCGAGCCGACCTCTCTAATTAATTCTGATATTCAAGCTGACAAACTCGCAGAAATGCCCATTCATTGCCTTTCTTTGTAAATAAACCTGATTCGTAATTAGAGAGTTGCAAAAACTTGGATAATTGCTGTGCTCCTTGAAAGGGTGAAGGTGAGAGTATTCTTGAAAAATAGCACGAACTTTGCTCAATAGATCGTTTAATGAGAGCCGAGACGTTGGAAAAACTCAAGAGATGTTCCTTGTAGAAAGAAACATTAACGAAGAAAGAATAACAATGTTGCGCAGACTGAAACAAACCATTAAATGCAACTCAGAGAATAAAACGCTGGAACTTTACGCTGGTATTTATTACCAAAACCAAACATTTCTGACAATATAAAGTACTTAAATAAGTTTGTGTAAATTTAATGGCTAGCCCCCTTTCTAGGATTATCCGAACCAGCTCCGGTGTCAAAGTTTTGACCGCCTGAAGGTACCATGCCTTGACGGTTGTTAATGCATGACAGAGGTCGGTTGGTTGACAATTACGTTGAATACCAGGTCAAGTAAATGGTAAAATAGTTAAAAAAAAAACTAAAAAACACGCTTTGTTTAGTGTATTGTCATCGGTCCTCGATATATCTACAAAGATTGAAAGAAATCTGACCGTTTAAAGTAGGTCAAAAACGCGCTCAAAGGAATCGGTTACAAACATACATACAAACATATATACAGGTGAAGCTAATAAAAGCGTGTTAAAAAATAGAAACTCTCCACTTGAAAGCACCAATTACTAAAACGATACTTTACTTACTTACTTTAATTTGCTACGTTGTAAACAACATAACAAATATGGAATCTTAAAAAGTAACTTATTTTTATTCGAATAAGTCCGCGCCTGACCAACTCGTCTTTTTAAAACTAACCAATTTTTTTCGTCTACATTTAAAAACAAGGAAAAATGTCCCGAACAATGATAAAACAATTACAAAACCAAGAGGTCACTTCCGACTAACAAAGCATAAAATGAAAGAGCTCAACATCTGCAATAACCGGAGAACTAAACGGCACTGAAATTCAGCTTTAGCGTTTAACAAATTTATGGACCGAGGGCAATTCTTTAAATAAAGGATAGAAGTAGATATTTTATTGCTCTTACTTAGCATTCGCTCGATGAGATTATGTAGAGGCCTTCCCGAATATTTCACTCGTGGAAAGGGCAATGGTATTTCTCAGGCGAAATGAAGTTTGACTCTTCATTATTTGAAATGTGATTTAGGTAAGGTTCGGGATAATGGAATATTTTATTAAACCTTCTTTGTCAGTAGTTAGTTGGTTGTCTCGGAGTTAGAATATGTTACGAGTATGTAGATTATTTAGTATCATTTTTGGTAAGGTTTAGGACATAACCAGTTGTGCCTCACGGTTTTACCGAGCATCTTAAAGTAACCGCCAGTTTTTCCGGCACAAAAGTAACCTATACAAAACTTTTTTTTAATTAACCTATGCTGTCCCACTACTGGGCAAAGGTCTCCCCCAATTTTTTCCAGTTACTGCGGTCTTGGGCTAGCGCCTTCAAAAATATATAAAAAAATATACAAAACTTATTGAGCAGAAACTTTAACTCTTTAAAAGCTATATATATAACATCAACGCTTTAAACTTCTACAAAACCTACATTGTTACTAAAATAACTAACTAAAATACAGGGTCTGTACTAAGTTCTTATACTCAGACTAAGTTCCTGTAGACTTACATAGAACTTAGCTCGACCCTGCCCTAAGCTGGCCTTCACGATACCGCAGTATCGATGACACTTTCAAAACTTACCCTGTTTCACCTTACATGCTTTAAAGTTACAGCTTAGATAACTTTATAAGCTTGTAGCAACACTTGTAAGTAAGAAAGTAAGTGAGGGCAACCGAGAAAGTCTTTTTTTATTCAGTAACTAGCTGACCCGACAGACGTTGTCCTGTCTTAACATAAATATTGAATTCGAACTGTCTTAAATTTTCTAATGTTCCGCTCAACTTCCTTATTTTTTTCTTGCATAAGAACCTTCTCCTGACAATAATTAACACAACAAAATAAGAATTAGCGAAATTATTCCATCCGTTCACGCGTGATGCGATGACCAAGGGAATTAGATATTCATTTTTATTTATATAGATATAGATAGGCTTGCGTTTGACCGCCATCTTGCCTAGAAGAACCGAGTGAACCGATTCACTCGCGACTTGAAAACCCCCAGATTTTATCTATCGGGAAACACCCATTCGGGCAGACCCGCTAAACCTGATGTCAGAGTTTTTAGGTAACTGAAAACCTCTGATATGGCTTAGAGATTGTTATAGTTGGAAAAACAACTGGGGCCGACAGTTTAACGTGTCATCTGAATCACGGTAACACGCAGTTGCAAATGCCACTCGCGGTAATCCATCCAGAAAATGTCAGAGGCGTCCGATGCTCAACATCGGTGATCGTTTACGTATACCTAGTCAAGCTATGCTACAAGGGCTATGTGGCAAAGTTCATACCAGTCATATCTATTCCAAGACAAAAAATCTAATTTGGAGTCAACTTCAATTACATAATAATATCTCACAAACGTGGTGGAATAGGGCCTAATCACCCTTCGAGGGTAGATCTGTATCCCAGCAGTGGGAGGATTAAAGGTTGCATATGACGATGATGATGAGGATATAACGAACTTAACAAAGTCTTAATAAGCAACCACTAGCGTAAACTAGTTAACCTACTTACTTATAACGAACTTAATGCTACACTCGCCACAGCTATCTCACTTAACCATGTAACCAAGCACGAGGGTTATAAAAAGGCACATTAAATCAACTCCGGTGGTTACGTGAGATTTACTATAGCATTATCAAGGCACGAAGACAATGTCACTGGCATGACCGCGTCGCAGAAGTCTGTGGAATTATGGTGTACTTCGGTTTTGAGGGCGACTTTAACTGGCCGCGATTTCAAGCAGTTTTCTATGAGTACTTTTTCTAAGAACGCACTTGGTTTCTTTGTCATTCTTATTATATTATTACGGTTTTTTTATATTTCTTGAATAAATCGCGTTTAACCAAAAATATGCCTGTGTGATGATGTGGGCGAAGATGACGCACGCAAACTAAGAAGATATCTGAGATACGTTTCGTGAAACTTATTTTTTTTCTGCATGTCGATACGTTGCTTGGGATTGACTTTCCTAATGAGCCTGGGATGTTTTGTCCTGCTATGTCGGTTGGTTTACTTAAAGTTTCTTAATTGTTTGGGCCATGTTCGTCTATAGGTGGCTGGGGGCGTTCTCTTCGGACATACTTAGTTTGAAAAATATATGTTATAATATAGGAGTAGATTAGAGCGTGTGTCTCTACTAAGAGCACTACTAAGACACTAGGATACGGTAGCGTTCATTGCGTTGCTTGTCTGTAAGCGATCATCGATGTTAAGTGACGCTCAGTTTACGAATGGTTTGGCCGCGACTGGCTTAAATTGGTTGACTGAGCACTTAAATTTATACGCTCTGGTAGTTTCTCTATAACAACGTCCACTAACTCCTTTTAGAAGCTTTCGAGTGTCCTAAAAACTCGCACACTAAGACTAGCAACGCAACACGAACTCACTTCGAAACCAAAACATTTTTTATCTGAAAACAAAGCAGGCCCTCAATATCGCAACAGTAAAACAGCAAAGCTTTAGAGCCACGTCAGATCTCGTGGAAACTCGGGTAATTGTAATTTTTCTAAGTGTCGAGTGGTGCTCAAGGAAACAATATCCGAGAGATGTATGAGTACCTACAGCTCCAAGGAAACTCAACGCTGTTGCGTAGATGGTCGATGCTATTTGTTATAATTACAATAATTATAGAGCGAGTAAGTTTATATGACTTATACTTACTTACTTACTTTACTTACTTTATACTTTTACTTTATCTTACTTAACAAAAATGTGGAAAAGAAGGTACTTACAATAGTTAATATTTTTTACTCGTAATTAGTTCGTAGTCTTTCCACCTAATACGAATAACGCATCGAAAGCAATCTAGTTCTTCCGAGTTTTCTGAGAAAATCCCAGGTACTTTCCACTAGTTAGCTTTTACTCTCTTTTGAAAAACTATCTACTCCTTCAATATAGACTTAATTATTGATTGAAAACATAGGTTCAGAAACTGCAGCGTAAATTCCAAGATCTTCTTTTATTCCTTTATTGGAAATCTAGATAGAAATACCGTTCTCCGTCGTCCTCAACGACGGAGAAGTCCCGACAACTTAATTTATCAACAGCTTGTTACCAGTGCAGCTCGTTGTACCAGTTTAGTGGTTGAAGCTGTCTTATCTAGTATTGATTTTAGGACAAACGCTTACTTAGTTGATAGACTGCGTGTGAGGGAACGAAGACTTTTTATTTTTAATTTTTTATGCAGGTGGCAAACAAGCAAAACGGGCAGCCAGATGGTAAGCGGTCACCGTCGTCTATGGATACCTGTAACACCGGAAGCGTCACAGATACGCTGCCGAGATGACCTGAACTTGACTGCAGAATTACAGGCCAAAAAAATATTATTGTGAATCTCTGGAGGTGTTGTTTTAATGTTTATATAATAATAAAATATATTTACATCTTAAATTTAATGTAATTAATAAAAATTAATAATAAATAAATTTAATTTAATTTAATGTTTTATTTCGAAATAGTCAAAAGTAAAGTAAAGTAAAGTAGTAGTACTTACTTTGGAGATATAGTTTTAAAATCTAGTTATCATTTTCTCTGTATTAGAAATAGTTTAGAAAAATAAAACTTTAGATTGCTTTGATTTTTCTTTTTTTTTTCTAACGGCGACTGAAGATAAAATGTAGAAAACTTAATTTGCATCGCATATAAACATAAAATCCAAGACAAGTCTCAAGAAATATGAGCAAGCCGAGCAAAATATCTAAATAATTTCATTTCATTTTACGTTTCACATAATATTGTCGGGAATCTCCGACTAGTGACATTCTAAAGATATTCTTCAGGGTTTTATGCTACTTTTATTATATTACAGGGTTTATTTCAAGAATTTTAATCACATATCTGAATAAACTGAGATATAGGGTTTAGAATGATAAGTCCGAGCTTATATCAAAAAAGGAATTATCTTGTTTGTATTTGTTGCAACATAACAAGGCAAGATTAGAAAGCTACAGATTCGTGAGCTAAATCATTTTTTTAAAGCTTTCGTTTAACTTGCAATGTACCTATCTCATATGTAACAACATACGAGTATGTTTGTTCGGGTGGAACTTGCCACTGAATTCTGAACCACTTCCCGTTGTCCGATTGAGCTGAAATTTCGTAAACGTGTGTAACTCCGATGACAACTTGTTTTAAAAATATTTTTTAAAAACTTACTTAGTTTAGTTTAATAAGAATCGTGGCTGGTAATCTGATAATATAACTATTAATAAATTGAGTTGATTGAGTGACCTACAAAAACATTTAAAATGACAAGCACCGGCAACCTCGGTTTCGAGTGACCTCATTCAATAATAGTCCCGAAAGCAAATTAAAATCCACGGTCCGAAATCGGGCACGATTCACAAACAGTTATTATTCCGTCAAATATTTTGGAAACGTCTCCTATTTCGCGTCTCATCTCCAAAGCAAACAGTCAGTCGGTCCTAAAACACAATTTAAGTTCGTCAACAGGCGGTTACACCGGCAGCGGCAGTCAGGCGGATTGTTTGCGCATCAGAGTACTGCTTCGGTACGGAGTCCAGTTTATTGAATCTGGCGTTAGGTACTCAAACGGAATCTATTTAAAATTAATGAAGACGAACGGAGAGTGCCCCAAATAAAAGAGAAGATTGGACACCCAAAAATTTGGGCACTTTTGTCTTTCACACAAAAAGGGCCTAATTTCTTTTACCGATCTTTCGACCTTAGATGAGGGGATTGTGCTATTCTATTATATATTTTGTGCTATACAATATACACATACAAATTTTTGTAGTGGTAGGGCTCTTTTGCAGAGCCCGCCTGGGGAAGTACCACACCTTTGCCAGTTATTCCACCGCCAAGCAGAAACATTTTTTATCAGTATTCTATAGAAATTAATCAAAAAAAAAAATATTTGGGAAAATTGATATCAGAAATTCGAAGTAACCAGATACGTATGTATTCTTAAATCTGCGTATTTACATGAACAAACTTGTCATGTCCCGGATATAGGGAGATCTAGAAAATGGGAACATGTTAAAGATACATTTGTCAACGTACTTATCATAGAAAAAACAGACATTGAATATATTTCCCCGCAATCCACAGCCACAAATGGCGGTGCCGACACGCACACTTCTTTACGTCATCTCTGTCGTGTTTCTTCAACTTTGTAGAACAAGAGCTGCCTTTAATTATTCTCTCAAAAAGTTAAAGTTACGTTCCTAGATCTACTCTTATGTTAGATATTCAGCGGAGCGCATTTACGTTATTTTTCTTAATCTACCCACAAACTATGATTTTCAAATACCTATAAGTACTACTTAAAACCGAATCCAATCAATACCCGCTCCAACTATTGTAAAACCTTATTAACCGACTTCAAAAAAGGAGGAGGTTATCAATTCGACTGTATGTTTTTTTTTATGTTTGTTACCTCATAACTTTTGACTGGGTGAATCGATTTTGATGATTATTTTTTTATTAGAAAGCTGTCGCTTCCCATTTGGTCCCATTTCAATTTAGTCCAGTTCTGATAATGGTATCCATGAGAAAACCATATAAGTCTTAAATTTGCATTAAGTACGTGCGCGACAAATAGGTGATGAATTTAAATTTAATGATTTATAGATTTAATGATGAAGATGAAGATTTTAAAGTCGGTTTTTGTTTTTTGTTTTGTAAAAATAATGTTCTTGTTTTACTTTTCATTACACCAACCACATTTGATCACATGGATTGGAAATAAAAATTATTATTATTATTTTAGTTTACAATTTACATACCACGATTATTTTACGACAGGGTCTCAGTCTATGCAGACAGGCACGAAAAGATAGGCTACGACCAAAGTTTAGAGGAAAGAAATCTGAACGCGTAATTAAAGTGAGCGCCAGTGATTTAGTAAACGACGCCGATTACCTAGAGTGGGGGGAGGGGGGCTGCGAACAAGTTGTGACGACCTCATCAGGCCTCCTTCCTACAAATGAGCGAAGAAAGCCTGGGGGCCTACCATGATCTATCACACACTCACGCTGAGATAAATCGGGTACTTGAGCGATTCGTACCGAGACCGATTCGAACCGCGGTGAAAATCACCCAAGTACTGTTTCTGAGTGGGTTCTTTCGCACCGCAGTGGATCGAGATTAAGTGTGTACCAGAGTTTTTTTTTTATAATTCGTTCGCTGGCGCCTCACCCCACGTGGCCTCGATCGAAAGTCAGTATTTTTGGATTGCAGTTCAAATTATAAGGAACTAGATGACGTCATATTTCTTTAGACCTCTACATGTTAAAACCTTAGGCTATCGAAACACTAAAAAATATACTAGGCATTCAAACATTCTCTTTTAGTCCTTTAAACCTTATTTGGCTTTTATCCTACTCTACCTACAGTAAAAAGAGCAAGAGAGAAAAATTGATGCGTAAGTTTTTGAGGTAGGTCCCTACTTCACGTTTCTACAAATGAGCGAAGTGAACGCCTTTACGTAATCTGCGTTGCGTCAATCAGAGACGGATACTGCGGAACTTCGTATCGGGTAATCGACTTGGGAACGTTTGAATCACGTATCTTGTAGTAGGTTTTATTGTTTAGATATACGGGGTTATAAGGAAAGGGTATTCAAAGCCGAAAAAGCCATCATTATGAATAACTTTTGTTATGGGAACCCGGAATTTGCGAAAAAATATCAGATTTTCTATTTCGTTCTAGTGTCGTTGTCATTTTTCTATGAACAGCTGATTTTTTTCGCATAGGTATTTCAAGTTGGTCCCATAGTAAAAGTTGTTCTTAATGATGAGTAGGTACTATGAGCCCTTTTCGGCTTAACATACCCTTTCTGTATAAACCTGTATATTCAATTGTCGTCAGACGCTGAAAAATCCAATTAGTTTAAGGTCGATTCACCTAAAATCCGCCAGTCTCAACGGAAGACCAGTGCCGGTTGTCTACAACTGGCATTATGCCGAGTTGAGGCTGGTTTATGGCAAAAATAGTCTTTTTTTTGTCTTTTTTGTTTAATATTTAGTTATCTTTTTACATATCTTTGCTCGATATAAATATAGGTATGTCTATTGTCCAAAATAATATATTATATTTCTAATAATTGATATTTCGTTTCGCCTTCGCTACGACCTACACTCGACATCAGAACCTAGTTATAACTATTCAGTATTCATATATTTAATATCTAAAGACCGAGTTAGAATCATTGCCACCGTTTCCGACCGTTTCTTATGGAGTACCTACTAGAAAAAGACTGTGTAAAGAAGGACAACAATTTTATGTTTAAAACAATTTTTGTCATCAAAAATTACCATCTTTTTTCCTGATTGTAAAGAACCAGCTAACGGGCTTCGCCATAGCAACCCAACTTTTTTCGAATTTTTAGAAAAACAGGCCTTTTCTGGTATTCCATTGTTTTCTTTTTAAAGGGAGATTAATTTTGTAAGTATGGACATCTTTAGAGGATAAGATAAAGCCTAAGTTAAGTATAATTATAATAACACCAAAGCTAATAAGCTAGTTGTCAATCAATCATTGGCTATACTACATCTAGTAAAGATGATTATTCGGTAGCATCCGATTGCTTATGGATTGACCACACGTAAAGCGTACAGTGGCGAGACAGCCCTCGGCCGAGCGCTCGGTTTGTATAAACATTTTGACGAGGCGAGACAGTCACTAAAACCATGATCTGTTTTCTCGGCCGAGTCTGTCCATTTACTGTCTCACCACTGTACTCGTAACGTGTAATCAACCCATTACATCTGTACTCGTACGTACATAGATAGAAGTTTAGTAACAAAATTTTGAATGAAAAGTACAAGCCAACTGACTTTTCATACTCACGTATTACCGCTAATATCCCGTTATATATAGAAAATACTTTCTTGAGTATAAAGTAAGTAAATCAGATTTTCCCTTCATGTTTGATCTCAGCACATACCAATGCTGCCTCCGCAACTCTATGCTCGTAATATCATTTCTCTTTTAAAGCCGGCGGCGGTGTTTGGCCCTGATTGCTAAATAATACTCCATCCATCCAATTCCTTTTTGCTTTTTGTACGACGGTAATTCGGATTTGATAGAGGAAAAAAACAATCTGGAACAGCGATATGTAAAAAAATGAATATTTTATGATGAGACTTTTTTCCATGAACGAAACCTAAAAATAGGTAGGAGTAAATAAACTGAAATTTTTATTAAGATAGAATAGAGGTACTACGTAACCAATACTGAGAAATCTGATATAAGATATAATAGGTATAACTTGCTAACTTGGTTATCGTATGATCGGTTCTGTGATTTGATTTTATTAGTTGGTATTTTTGGTATCTAACATAATTAATTGGTATATTTTTTTCTTTGTACGTTGCTTTTTCAGACAACTAACTATTTCTTCTTACTAACTAATTCTGTTAGGTAGTTTATCAAGGGAGTATAAGTTCGATATTTGTACTGCAAAAATAAAAGATAACCGAAATATTACGTTATGAATCCGCAAATTCCAAATGCAAATGAATTTCGCTGACCAGACTGACCACAATTATCTTTTTTAGTTAACCTGTAATGTCCCACTGCTAGACAAAAGCCGTCCCCAATTTGTTCCATTCCTGCCGGTCTTGGGCCAGCTCCGTCCAGTCTTTTTTAAATTGACCACAATTTAAATAAAAAAAATATGAACCTTGAATCCCACGTATTCGTGCACTAAAACTGCAGAAACAAAAGAACCTAAACGGAGCACACTAAATCTTAAAACAAATCCAAAACGCAAAACTATCCGACATTCTTCCAGTTCGAAGACAATTTTTAACCATTTCGACACGTAGCCCCATCGCGTGGAACCACAGCACAATTTATCAGGAGGGTAATTCCTGCTGAGGCGGCGAGCGGTGACAGGCCAAGAAATGTCCCCGGTAATATCGGGGCGTAACTCCGCGATGCGACAAAGGGGCAATCGATCACGATTCCACCTGGCTAGAGCCGGCAATCCGAATGCGAGGAAGTGGCAGTGCTCAAGCTACGGTCAACTGTGATCTCTGGTGGGGACACTGTCACTAGTCTATTCTGGCTTACTGTCAACTGATGTTCTGTACGTAGTGAGAGGCCACGCTTAACTGAAAAGCTTACCTAATTTCGAAACTTAATATACTGAATGCAATGCAAAAAGTCTAATTATGCAAGGATTTATATTGTACTAATTAAAGAACTTTAAGAATAGGAAAAGAGCAGTAGTAATACATATAAGTAATATATGTGATAATAGTTTTACCTGTTTATTATAATAAGAAAAGCAACCTCGACCACCCTACGCATTTTTTCAATAAACAATCTAAAAAGCAGAAGCCGATAAGTAAAGTATATTTTATGCTTACTTCGTCTTTTTTCATTGAGCAAACTCGGTGCTCATCAACTAGTGTTAAGCTTAGATACTGATAAACTATACTGTTCTGAAAACGACAATCCGGGTGCGTGCTACGCGTTAACTACCAAACCGCACCTACCACACGATTACCAGCTTTAATCCCTCACGATAAGGTCTACATTATTCAGTTAGTTTTCTGTACGATTCGTTTTGTCTCTGTGCTCAGTCCCCAGGTAATGGTTGCCGCGATATTGGCGTAATATTTCTCAGCGATGGCGTTGGTTATCAACGCGTGGAAGTATTTTTTCATCTCAATTTGAATGGGTAGGTACCTACTTACGGTTGTAATACGATGTTGGGGTATAATTTTCTTCTTGAAGATTGATTGTTTTAGAGCCAGGGGAACGGTGAGCTTAGTTTGAGAGGATCTTTCTATCAAACTAAGTTGGACTAAGGGTTTTCTTGTTTCGACGAGATTCCGCAGGTCGAGGCCACGTACGAGGTTCAACTTCAGCAACATTTTTAAAGGCATAAAACATTTATACGACATTCTGATTTTTATTCCCGATAATTGTTACTATTTATAAACTAAAACATGAAAACTCATTGACTGGCCAATAAAAGCGTCTAGTTCACTCTCGCTTTTATCCTAACTTGGCAAAAAATTACACCCAATTTTACATATACAGCTTAACTTTACTGATATTATTCGCAAACAAATTAATGGATTCAAAAATGCGTTTATAAAAAGGAGTTTCGACGAGGATGGGATTCGAACCCACGCGTGCAGAGCACATCGGATTAGCAGTCCAACGCCTTAACCTCTCGGCCACCTCGTCATGTCTGGAAACAGCAATATTCCAGGTTACTAACTTCCAGTTATTGATTTTTCGGGATGAGAGAGCGAGACCTAGAGACCTAGGGACGCTGGCTGGGCGTTAGGCTAAGATGAAACCGTGTACAGAGGTGAACTGATTATGACAACAGCGCCTTATCTGTAACATTCAATGTTACAAGGTCAATAAATATTTCTGTTTCCTGATTTCGGATAATATTTTCACCATTGTCAGAAAACAGCGTGGAACATACTGCTACTCGACCGAGTAACTGAATTTATAGCTAAGTACGGCTGGAAAATAAAAGCGGAGCGAGCGCGCTAAGTACCGTGCTTTGCAATAGACATATGATGAGTGCGGAACTATTTTAACACTTTAATTTGTATAGTTAATTTGAGTTATCAATATTTAATAATCTCTTGCTTAAATTTTCTAGTGAACACAATTTTTAAGAGTATCAGGGTAGAAAGTAGAGTAAAGTAGTTTAGTATATCTATCTTATATATCTATCTTTCTATATCTATCTTTCTATCTTGATGATGGCGATGATAAACATCTTGATGAAGATGATAATTGGCTTAGCCAAACTGTAAATAAAAAACTAGGTGACATCAATTTGATAAAAGCTTTGATTAATATGTCACTCGCTTAAGATTTTAAAATGGCGTGAGATCTATCCTAAGGTTATTTATCTTCAACAAGGTCCTTATATTTAATAGAATCTTGAGTGTTATAGATTGTTGTGGATTGATTTAAACCCTTTCTTCAGGATAATTAATCAACCGCCCCCATTCAGTGCTGGAAGCTCCCACGAGACAAATTCACAGAATGAGTCGGCCAAGATAGAGATGCTTTGTTCTGGAAAAGACTTTCTATCTAGTAATTGTCTGAAATATATTTTTGAAAAGGTGTTGCGTTAAACGATAATTTAGAGTTTCAAATTCTATGAATGATACGAGTAGATAAAAAAATTGGTTGCTTGGTACTTTATTGGAGCACATGAGATAGACAAAATGGCGATCAACCCAAAATATGGCGGTCAATTCTAAGGAATATTTTGATTATTTGCCTGGAAGAGATCGCTCGCAGAGTTACTAAAGGAAGAAGCATTTATCTTCCTTTAGTAACATTAATAAATTGATAAAAAGTATTTTTCTTTAAGCAATCATGCGAAAACCACTAAAAATATTAGTTTTTAAAATACGACGCTAAAACGTGACACATCTAAAAGTTTTACATCTTTGTTATTGTGGTAAAATGTATCTCTTGAGGAAAGACGCAGGATCATACTTATTGTTTTACTATCCATTGCTCCCACAACTCGCATAAGGCTCGCATAAGAAATAATACTCTCATTTGTCACATCTTGTTACAATACAGGGCTATTTGAATTTCCCGAAACCTCTCCCGGAAAACAGAAAACCACGGTTCACAACTATCAAAATGATATCAAACATGAACTATCAAAACTGTTATTGAATTAATTAAAGTTTTCCTCCACATTTGAACGCCGCAGGCAGGGGAGAGTTAATTCAATTATTCTATTGAAACTGTTCCGAAGCCAATTATCGGACGTCTCGGCTTTCGCTCACTTCAAGCATTAACGTGAACTGAATAGCTACGTATAAATGTAGTAGGAGACGGGTTTCCCATCTCGGGTGTATATTAGCGATATTAGCGAGTGTAAGCAGAGAGCGAGGGCGCGATCGTGGCGTGCAGCGGCTGCGGTGGCGCATGGCGGTGCAATCTACGAGTAGCACTCTCTATTTACGCTCTTAGCAATAAGACCGCCTTTTGTGCCTATGTGTTATGTTTTTAATTTATTTGTCTTTTTTTGTGTCATTACAGTATTATTGTATTAAATTTTATACGGGGTGACTCATTATTGTGATCAACTTTTACTAAAGGAATGAAATGACTATTCCATTCAATAATTTACTCGTTATGTATGGAGTATTAGTTGGAGTTTCCCACTGAATACGACGTGAGATTGAGTGAGTGTTGTGTGTAGTGAGTGTTTCCGTATTAATTAAAATACCAGAACTACAGCAACCTGCTCAAGTCAGTTCACACCCCGTCGCAGCGTAAACAGTTAAATAGTTTAAAAAGCGCTCATCTCCCTGTCTATCCGGCAGGCGCTAACATGGAACTGCACTTCATTCACTTTTATATTCCCGCACTTCCGTTCAACCATTTAATAATTTCCAATCCGGACCCATTGTGACCGAAGCTTCATTTGACCTGGAATTTTTAAATGGTGCCAAGCTGGTTGTTTATGTTCACTCAGTATTTGGACTACGCAGCGAATTACTGGAACGTTTTGTTTGTTATTTATCCTACAAGTGGTGTTTTTTGGTTTTTAATGGAAGATGTTTTGGAAACAAACGTGGTTTTGACACATTTTTTAAATTTTAATTTTGTTTTGGTTTTTTTTCTGTATTTTTAGTATTTCCGAGTTAATTATTTTTGTATTTTTGTTGAAAAATTAGTTGTGAGTGTTGAAAAAAATAGGACATCTCGTCGTATCCGTGGAAGACAGCCACAGTTGCAAAACCCTAGGTTTCCAGGAGGCGGTTTTTTCTGATTATCTCGGAAATTTCTTAGACAACGTATGTTTTTTAGTATTCTAAACAATTCCTTGACACAACAGGCAGTGAATCATATTTTTTTTTAATTTTTGACGATAGTATTTGTACGTGTTTTGTCCCTTAATACCTTACTCCACGGAATTTTCTCAAGATCACGTCGGCTTAACCGCCATGAGGGCTTTTTTCCGAGTGAGAAATGAGAAACGCGGTGAATTTAAGAGACATTGCGCCCTTATTCCACGTAAAAAGCTGGGTGGTGGCCTTCTTGCGACAAAAATATTAGAATTTGCGGTTTAATTTTTAGTGTTCGTGTACAAGAGATGAAAAACAATGTTGTTTTAACCGACTTCCAAAAAAAGGAGGAGGTTCTCAATTCGGATGTTTGTTTTTTTTTTTTTTTTGTTAATGGTTGGATGTTAGATATTATAATTGTGCACGACTTTTTTTTATTTTGACCTGACCGCGAGCGCGTCACGCTTGTAATCTCCTGATGAAGATCACCGAATATGATCAAAACTAGTCGTTATAAACGACTTAATTTGACGTTAGTAATCCCGTGTTAATTACATCAGAATACATTTTAATCTTTAAATATAAATAACAAGTCCTGACTGACTGACTGACAGACGACTTAAAGCCAAACCACAGGTCGTAGAAATTTAAATTTGGAGGGTGTATTTGTTTTGATGAGCAAAGGTGTGTACTAAGAAAGGATTTTTTGAAATTCAACCCCTGAAGGTGTGGAATAGGGTGTAAAAGTGTATATCGTTAGTGGAAAGGTAAAACTTCTAACACGCCACTTTTCACGAAATAGAGTTATATATATCAGTGAACTGGATTTTTTTTTCTGCGTCGATCTGTCTAGGTTTCAGATTGATCCGAGCAAATTTTTGGCGTTTTAGAAGTGCAAAATTTACCGACGTTTTTTAAATAGTACTTCTAAAGCGCCAATTTTTTAAGAAATTTAATGAATTGTTACTTTAGACTTAAATTTAAGAAAGAATTCGTTATTAGTCATTTTAAATAGTTACAGAATTTTAAATGACCGTCCGTCAGTCTTTTTAACTTTTTGAATATACATTTGATCATGACCTTTAGTCAATTGAAATTACAGATTTCCATAAGGTAAAACGTTTTAAGAATATTTCGAATAATATGAAAAAATGTCTTTGGTATTGTTAGAAAAAATGCATGCTCGTGTTTTAGCTTAAGTTGGTGTTTAAGAAATTAACCCTTCATATATTTATAGCGGTGTTGGCGGTTTAGACATTTTGAATTATTAGAATTTTAAAGTCTATGGCGCTTTAGAATTTATGCACGCTTATTTCTTATCATTCGCAGCACTTACGGCAATTTACTCCGATAAATTATTAAAGGTATTCTTACTTAAAGAAAGTTTAAATTATGAATATGAATGCTATTATATCCGCTTCAGTATTAATACCAGGATACAAAATCAGGTGCAATGTTTCGTTAGATCTAAATGCTCTTCTGATACAACGGTGATGCGACGGATCAGACAAGTTGAGACCTTGAGACGTGTTTAGTTTGAAATCGCGAGCCGAGTATGAAGCATTACTGTCGTAAAAATAATAGTTGGTTGTGAATATTAGTGCTTGTTGGACTCGTCAAGGGTAAGTGACATGTTTTTTACATTGTTCAGACTATGAGGAAGAATTTTCACTTGAAATTACCTAGATAAAAACATTCATATTTGGTTACAACATAACATCAAATCTCAATTTTGTTGATTAAGTCTATAGTACCTACTGATGTAGAATTTACATTACACATAAGTACGTTTCAACATCATGAAATCAATATTTGATATGGAGCTTTTAACGTTTTTGTTTTTTGATGCGGTATGTTTGTAAGGGAAAAAATTGAGTGAACACTAGTAGGTAGTTTGTGATAAATTCAATAGAAATGTAGCTGTATTATAGGCACGATAATCTTACGGTTGTAATAGGTGTTTTTATGTAATTTAGTACGTAATTATAGATAAATTTTCAATACCTACCTACCTGTTAAGTTAACCTAATCTTGTCATAACACACAGGAACAAATATTCTTCCAGAATTAACTTTGCGTACTTCCATGCGAGACTGACAGTGACAGAAAAATATAGAATGTGCCAGCTGCATCTTCTCCCGGGCAGGCTGTAAAAATCAGCTAAGAGATTCGAGGGTTTCAGTATGGTAATTTAGGCGATGGGCTGACAACCTGTCACTGCAGATGTATCTTTGAAAAGTAGTAAAGAGTCGTATGGTTTTTGATACTCTGCTTACCTTAGTGGTTTTTTTTTGTGTACCTGCGTTATGTTTCTTTGTTGGTCAACAATAGACGAAACCAGTTCTGCTGTCAGAGTTTGTAATCATCTTATTAGGTATATAACGTCATATTTAATGACTACTGTAACAGACAAATGATACTCGTTCAGGATTTATAAAGTAAAACAATTTTAGAGAAACTTTTATATTTTGCCTGGAAACTTATATGGTGTACTATAGGATGAGCAGAACAGTTGTCTTTACAGGCTGGAGTGCATCAGCTAGCAGATCAGAATTATAAGTAGGTCATAACATAATCAACAAACTATTTGTTGTGGTCCATCTGTGGCTTTATTCAGTGACCATTGGTACTACTAAAAACTGTAACTTGATTTTTTAATGATTTCAGGTACCTACAATGGAAAATGAAAGAAAAAAATATTTCATAGAATACACGAAAAATGTAAAGGAAGAAAAGGTAGAACCAGTAACGTCTAATATACTACTCTGTCAAGAAAGTACCGGGAAAATATCAATAATACACAAAATGTTTGTTATTCATCCAAATTTATTTTATCACCTTCAAAGTATGCTCCTTCAGAAACGATACACTTACGCCAACGAATAATCCAATCATCAAAACATTTTTTAAACGCTGTTTCCGGAATTGAGTTGAGTTCTCGCTTCGAATTCTCCTTTATGTCTCCTACCGATTGAAAACGGGTGCCACGAAGTGGTAATTTGAGTTTAGGAAAAAGAAAGAAGTCGGCTGGAGCCATATCTGGTGGTTGCTCGATGGTATTTGTTGAGTGTTTGGTCAAAAATTCGTTCACAATGATGGCCGTGTGCGAAGACGCACTATCGTGGTGCAAAATCCAAGAATTTTCTTTCCACAAATCTGGCCTTTTTTGTCGAATTTGCTCTCTTAAATGCCGCATAACACTCAAATAATATTCTTTATTTACCGTTTGACCTTCCGGCAAGAATTCCGAGTGCACAACACCGCGATAGTCAAAGAAAACAGTCAACATAACTTTGACTTTTGATCGACTTTGGCGTGGTTTTTTCGGTTTCGGTTCAGTTGGAAGGCGCCACTCCGAAACTTGTTGACTAGTTTGCATGTCAAACTCGTAAATCCACGTCTCGTCACCAGTAACAATGCGTTTCATAAATGTTGGGTCGGAATTGACTCGTTCTAGCATGTCCTCAGCGACTCTCATGCGATTGAGTTTTTGGAGAAAATTCAGGTCTTTTGGGACTAGCCGAGCGGTAACATGTTTCATACCCAAATGATTACTTAAAATGGTACGGATCGACTCGTGAGATACAGAAAGTTCGGCGGCTATCTCTCTCAAAGTTGAGTGAGGATTTTCAGTCACTATTTCCTTCACTTTTGCGATGTTAACTTCAGTTGCAGACGTTGATGGCCTACCAGAGCGAGGCAAATCTTCCATCACATCTCGACCGCTTTTGAACGCTTTGTACCACTCATAAGCACGTGTTTTTGATAAAGTCGATTCGCCGTAAGCCTTCTGTAACATTTTTAGTGACTCCGAACACGAAATTCCATTGGCGATGCAAAATTTAAGACAAACTCTTTGTTCGATGTTTTTGTCCATGATGAAATTCGTAATACACACTAGACATGACCTAACTAAAAACAGCACCATATTTAATCTAAATAACAGACGCAACTCAAACTCCGCGCCAAAATGGAAAACAGTTGTGCCAATCTAACAACAACAATAAAAACAAAAATTTGAATTTGGAACCCAAAACAAATCATCCATTCCCGATACTTTTTTGACTGAATGTAAAGAAGAAAAGGTAGAACCAGTAACGTCTAATATAAAGAAGAAAAGAAATCTAGAACACAAAATTTGTAAAGGAAGAAAAGGTAGAACCAGTAACGTCTAATATAAAGAAGAAAAGAAATCTAGAACACGAAATTTGTAAAGGAAGAAAAGGTAGAACCAGTAACGTCTAATATAAAGAAGAAAAGAAATCTAGAACACGAAATTTGTAAAGGAAGAAAAGGTAGAATTTCCATTAGAAAACATCTCCTTTAGAAAACAAAAGTATTTATACCAGGTGTAAGGTACATCTTACCAGAAACTGTTAGGGGTTGCTAGTCAACGAAACTGAACCACTTTCACCAGTTTTTTTACAGGAAATGAAAAAAAAAAGAACTTTTCCATAGTAAATTCCCATCTCGATCAAACAATTTGTATGGAAAAGCAAAAAACAAATCATTTCCTGAAAAAAATTTCGTGTGAAAATGTTCAGTTTCGTTGACTGAGCAACTCCTATCAGTTTCTGGTACGCTGTCCCTTACACCCGGTAATGTCCGTTTACACAGAGTTGTGTTTAGTTTATTTTTATTGTTTGTTTTTTAGGTTAGTCTTAATCTTTTATTTTCAAATTTGTGCATTCGGAAATATTCCATTGTTCACTTTCTCACTGTTTCATTAAAATACGTAACGAAATATGGATAAGTTTAAAACTTTTGTTTGACAATGATTAAAGTTATAATTTTATATTTATTTAAGGTATACCTCTTACCTGATTCAACCTGATTTTCAATTTTGTTTTTAATAATTAAGGCACGGCTTTTAAGTCATTTTGAGGATGGGGTTCCTGTTTATGTTTATTTTAAAATAAATAGTTAAGTTTAATGCTATTCTGAAAATCACTTTTATTGGAAGGAATGAATGTCAAATAGTTAAGTTTAATGCTATTCTGAAAATCACTTTTATTGGAAGGAAGAATGTCATTGTGGACCCTATTACTTCAATCATAAACGATTGTATTAGCAGAGGATATTTCCCTGATGAGATGAAGGTAGCTAAGGTTGTCCCTGTATTCAAAAAAGGAGAAGCCACTAACTGCAATAACTATCGCCCGGTATCGATCCTTCCCAGTGTAAGTAAGATATTTGAGAAATATATCACTGAAGAATTAATGACATTTATGGTAGATGAAAATCTCTTAAATACCCGGCAATTTGGGTTCCAAAAATCTAAATCATGTAAGCATGCCATAACACGGCTTATTGTGGATATTCTTACTGGCCTTGAGAGAGGGCAGAAGACATTCGGCGTCTTTTGTGATCTCTCAAAGGCGTTTGACTGTGTATCTCATGAAATATTGATTGCAAAATTGTACCATTACGGTGTTCGATTCAATGAATCAGATCTGTTAAAATCGTACCTAAGTAATAGACAGCAAGTGACTGAAGTGAATGGATGTAGATCGAATAAAAGCATTCTTAACTTAGGTGTTCCTCAAGGTTCGATTTTAGGACCACTGCTTTTTATTATATATATTAACGATCTGTCAGCAGTAACAAAGGATGTAGATGTGATTTTGTTCGCAGATGACACTAGCTTAATAGTTAAAGACAAATCTGATATTGTTGTTAGCAGGAATATAAAAAGATCTCTTGAAAATATCAAAAACTGGTTCTCAGCCAACAATATGCTGTTAAATGTTGCCAAAACGCATATAGTTAACTTTAACCTAACCACAAATATTATAAAGTCACATTCAAATTCTAGAGTCCTAGAAACTCTGGATGATCTCAATTTGTCACTTTCAAATGAAGTGAAATTTTTAGGCGTGTGGCTGGATAACAAACTTAAGTGGACTTCACATATTGCCAATTTAACTAAAAAGCTCAGCTCAGCAACCTATGCCATAAAAAAGATCAAAGAACTAGCAGGGTCGGTAGCGGCAAGAGATGTATACTTCGCCTACTTCCACTCACTTCTCACATATGGAATACTTTTTTGGGGATCTGCTGCTGAATGTCACACCAACAGAGTATTCATTTTACAAAAACGGGCTGTGCGCTATATACTAGGACTTAAGAAATTGGACTCATGCAGAAATGTATTTGATGAATTAGGAATTATGACGATGACTGGAGAATTTTTATATCAAATTATATTATATGTAATTGAAAATTTAGAGAGTATGGACAAAGTTGGTGAATATTATGGTCGTAATAGTAGGCATAAAAATCACATTGTGCGACCTCCAAGACGGCTAGCTAAAACTGCAAACAGTTTTTATTGTTTAGGGATTGAGTTCTATAATAAAATTCCGGAACCCATGAAGGCTAGTCCCAAAAATTACATTTTGAACTTTGTCAAAAGTCGTCTCCAAAAGAAAAGTTATTATAAATTAGCAGATGCTATTACAGACAAAAATATTTTTTCTGTGTGTGGTTAAGACTAGGTATATCTTATTTAATGTTTTATGTTTTATTCTTGTTTGACAATGCTATTGCAGATATTTTTTATTACTTTTGTTAATGTGTGTTTATTTTATTTTTTATTTAATTTTATATAATTTTCAATTAATATGATTGTAAAACGACAATTTCTAAGTGCTTGTAACATGCCTATGGAAAATAAAAATTGATTGATTGATTGAAGGAAAAAATTGTACCATGATTATGTCCGCCTACACAAGGTTGTTGTGAGTAAACCGTCCATAGTTTAGTCATATCTTTAATGTTTAGATTTAGATTGGTTAATTCGGAAATTATTCTGCCGTTTACTTTCTAATTTGTTATAATAATTGAAGTTATAGAAATACGAAAAAGATTTAAGATTTATCAACAATTAATAAAAGTAGGTACTATTTTTGTTACACTTCCAGATTTTATATTTTGTTTATAATTATTAAAAGGATTTGTTTTGTTTTGAGAATAGAGTCCTCTTTATGTTAATTTTGAAATTAATAAAGTTTTCAACTTATTATTGTCTATTATTTGGCGGATTAGAGTTCGAACTCTAAAAAGTACTATCATATTAGACATCTTCTTAGTTAATTCATTGTACATTAGTCATACATTAGTACATTATGTAACACTTGTAGAAAAAAGGCTTAAGGTTAAGTCATTTAACCTATTTAATTTGATAGTTTGTCGTATCCGTTAGTCTTATTTCCTTTTCACGTAACATATTTAAAACATATTTAGGAAAATTTCCTTACTATTCTCAACGTTTATTGTATTCAACAGAACTTTTTGATCACAACCCTTCACCATCAATTTAGATGTTAGTAGATTTTCTTGATTATGTTGGAAATTTTTAGAAGCCATTAGTATTTTAAAGTCACTATTTTTATCTATTGATGAACAGTTTAGAATTTTTTACCTGACTACGTTTAATATTTAGAAGTGCACCTTTTTTCTAAAGCGCCATCTATCTCCGTAACCAAACAGTTTACGTTATTTTCCATAACACGTAAAATAGGAGAAAAAATAAATAAGCTATATATAAAAAATTTAATTAAATATTCTTATAAACAACAAAGCTATGATTTTTTTTTTAAATTTTTTAACTTTAAAACTTTCTCCTGTAAAGTTTGTATAGTGGCGTGTTAGAAGTTTTACCTTTCCACTAACGATATGGAGAAGCTTGTTTTGTTTTTTTTGATGCCACGAATTTAAAAATTTTACAATATGACTTAAGAAAATATTGATCACGTATTTCACCATTTTCTGGAAATCAACCCCTATGAGGGTGAAATGGCGTGGTAAATATGGCACGAAGAGAATATTTGTTTCGATGCTACGTCAATGAAACTTTACACAGATGTACTAAATTTATAATAGAATCCCAAAATTTTCGAAAAGTCACACTCTCGAGCTGGAATTGTTAATTATCTCGAAAATTCAAAACGCTTTTACCAAAGCGCCAAGACTAAAAATACTCCAAAACCTTAAACTTTTTTGGGGAAATTGAAACAACAAACAACACAAAATAAAACAAACAAACTTTGAGGGTCTACATTCCCGAAACTATTGAAGGTAGTGTATTTGACCAAATGTTATAGGGGTTTGCGAGAGCTACTAAATGGTGGCGACGAAAATCCAAGATAACAAATTCAAAATGGTCCGAGGGGGCTGATTTATTGTATCTGGGGGTTTTAAAGGTCCCTAATTCCATTATGACGCTTTTGACATACTCTCAAAAAAGGAGGGTTAAGTAAATTTAACCCCAAAAAAATAAACGGTTTTTAAAGAGTAGTGTTCACGTGGTCGAAGCTAGTTTTCAATAAAGTAGCGTCGACTGACCGCGAGATGATTTATTTTTTACCCAACTGCAACGAAGCTAAAAAAGAGGGATATGTATGTATTTATGTGTGTATGTACGCATGTATATTGATTGTGGATGTATAAAGTAGCTCTTTGTTATGACCGAGTACTAGACTCACACAAACAAATAAGACGCGCGACGGGATCTAAATACTTCAATAAGAGATTTATGTCAGAATCTCCTGAAGAAGCAGGGGCTAGAAGTGCAACAATCGAAAGAAACACAAAACTACTACCAAAAAGAATAAATAAGACGCAAGACATACAGGTTCCTTGACTGCTTAGCCCCCAAGCAACTGCTAGCCAAGAAAAAACCAAAAGGCTCTTCCAAAAGACTCTTTCAAATCGCTTAGTCACCGTAGAGGAGTAAGCCAGCACCCGCTAAACCAGACCGGAAGACTCAGGCTTTTCTTAATGCAAACACTCTAATCGTAGACAGTAAGATCACCAAACTAAGTTTTTCTATAAAATCTATAAATTGGAACATCCTAGGGATATGCGAAACTAGAAGACCACAGACATAAAAAAAAACCATAGAAGAATACTCGGACTTTATTCTATTCCGCACACCTGGAACAAAGTGAACAAACGGAAGAAACGAGGTTGGGTTCTTAATGACAAAACCTCTGAAACACAATATTTTAAAATTTAAAACCGTGTTGGATAAAACTACAACTCTGGAAATAAAGACATCCAACGAAAATATTAGATAATTTGTACTGGGATATTAAAGCCTCCGAAGACAAAATAGTTAACGAAATTTTAAAATCATTATGAATGCTGTTGATAAAGCCACTACGGCAACTATTTAACATAGTTATTGAAATAAAAACAACGTCAGCACAGTGGTCGAAGTCTATTATTATACTTGTACATAAAAAGGAGACCAATGTGACATTAGAAACTATAAACCAATCAGCCTAATGACAAACTTGTATAAAATATTCTCAATTTTTTTACTCAACCGGTTGACAATAACTCTAGACGAAAACCAACCGAGAGAGCAGGCAGGTTTTCGAAATGTTTTCAACAATGAACCACATACAGGTAGTCTTTCAATTGATAAAAAATCCAATGAAAACGGGAAACCGCTATTTATGTGCTTTTTATAGACTACACAAAAGCATTCGATTCTGTAGACCACAACATGATCTGGACTGCACTAAAATAACAAAGCACTGACCAAGAGCCCTACATTAACGTGATCTGCAACATAATTATACTCTAAAGGCATAGCCAGAATGTGATTAGAGCGGGAAAGCATGGAGTTCCCAATGGAAAAATGAGATAGGCAAGGCGACCCTATTTCATCAAAAACCTTCTCGGCTGTGATAGAGCGTGTTTCCAGAAGTCTGAAATGGGAAAACAAAAAAGCGAAGATAGATGAATATTTCCTGAGCCACTTACGATTTGCTAAATGTGGTATTTGCTGAAAATGCATTAGACTTGGAATCCATGGTTAGCAAACTAGTAATAGAGAGCAAGAAGGTTGGTCTAGAAATAAATGCAACAAAAATAAAGGTTACCTTACTAATCGTGAGTCTCCATGTCATTGAAGGTGTAAAAATTGAGTATGAGAACATCTATGTTATCTCGGACATTTGGTTTCTTTTAATGATTGTACAGAAAAAGAGGTACACATAAGAATTTCATCAGACTGGAAAAATCATGAAATAAAGACATAAAGAAATGCTTAACATATGGGTGTCAAACATGGTATTTGAGTTAAATGGATGAAGAAAAAGTTCTACAAGAGAAATATGCAGAAAAGTTTATCAGATATAAAAAAAAAACAGACAGATTAAATATAACTTGTAAGAAACAAAATCAAAGTACCTGATGTATGTTAAGATGTAAGACAACAACGATAACACTACTTAAATATGTGGTCTGTGATAATGGGCAGGCTACATACCTAATTATGTAGGATGGAAAGCAACAGATGGACAAAAATAGTTACGGAATGTATTTCAAGAGATAAAAAAGAAACCAGGGAAAGCAAAAGAACAGATGGAGAGACATAATATTATTTACGGAACAAAACTGACCAGACGAGGAAGACGAGAGAGAGAGAGAAAAGTGGAGAGTTTTAGGGGAGGCCTACACCGCAGAGGCCACTTCTATGATACAAACTAATTAAAATTATATGTTATGTAGTATTTATAAGGTAGAAGAAATATAGACTTATTTATTTAATTTATTGTCTTTTTTTATATATATAAATGTAGGTATACAAAGATGTTTATTTTTGTTTAGTCCTTTAGCGTTGATTTTGACTGGCGCGTGACTTGTAATGTAACAAATTTAAAAATTGTAGTTCATGTACACCCAGTTCCCAATAGCATTAGAAAACAAGTTTTTCTTCGATTTTATCTACTGTGAGTAGCATTGTTTTTAGCCATTAAGTAATTGCACAAATAAAGAATGAAGATCAAAATATAGAATATTTGAATTTTATTCACCCTCCCGTGACATATTAACCAATTTCCTGGAACGTTTAATTACTCAAACGCGCCCGCACGCCCGGTAAATCCGTCAAGTAATGGCACAGATGCGCTTACGACCCTGTCGGCCGACTCCCCAAGCAACTTTTACCGTCGAACACGGCCGCGCAGGCGAGTGTGGCCGTAATCGCCGGATAAATTTGGACGCAGTGGCGTTAGTGGCTGTATTCTACGGAGTATTTTGGAGCGTGGCTTTTTGTCAAAATTTTAAATCGTGTTTTTTTATATCAAATACAGGATTTTCCGATTTTCTGAAAATGTGAGTAGATGCGTATGTATTTAAGGATTCCAAAAATGCAATAAAAGAAAAAAGCCACAACCGCCAGTGTGGCAGTCTTCCACGGATAGGGCGATCTATTTAGCGTAAAAGGAAACTGCATTTGATCATACGTCAATTCAGCGTGCTCCGTTGTAGACAACATCAGACTATCAGACCGCATCAAACAAGATGGCGCTAAAACGCAAGCCTATCAAGAAATAAAAAAAAATACATTTTCTAGCGATTACCCGCTATACATTTTTCTCAAAAATGTATGCTAATCTTACTTATCTAATTTTTATTTCGAGTTTAATAATAAAGTCACCCTGATTATAGCATTGCCTACTTCCGAAATATTTAGACTGTAAATATCTCCTTCACGCGCCAGCATTACTTTGTACCCCGGATTCTGTACACTCGGTGTCATGCGAACAAATTTCATTTCCCTCTGTCTACGAACAACCAACATTCCTGTTAACTTTGCCAGAGCCCCTGACTTAGTATAATAGCCCAAAGTTGCGGCCAAAACGCTAGTAATACACAAACTTACGTTACTTAGCCTACAGTTTTTACAGTACTTTCAGAGGACTTTACCTTTTTGGTAAAAAGAGATGTTATTAGTTACCTCGGCATATTTTGGGACCGTGGGAGCTTTTTTATGTTGATGGATGGCAAAAAGGCATACGGAGCGTAGTAATTTTGCTCCAGTATAACTCGGCAGTGTACGAGTATCATCTGCGACCTTGCAATGAAAATTTTAAGACTCATTTTTCCCCAATTGCCGTGAATATCCTCCCTTATTTCGCGTTCTGGGACGAGCTCCTGTTATTCTGGGATAAAAGCATACAAACGAGTTATCAAGGGCTTTGATGTGGAAGGGAATTTTGTACCAAATTAAAGTCGCTGTTCGGTGATAAGTGAATTCGTAACTCGTAAATTAGAAACACGAATACATTATTTCGGTACAGTTAGCAAAACATTGTTTAGGTAATTCGTCGCTAAATATCTGTTCTCTAGTTACTACATTTAGATACTTTGTAAGGAGATGGTTTGTAGTTTATGTGCCTTGATTCTGTAGTTTGTCTTCGTAATTCATACGAAGACAAACTACAGAATACTTTTTAACAGTGACGATATTTTAACAAATAAAAAATTTACGACCAAACAGGTTTTTATTTAATACATTTGTGGCGCCATCTTCTTAAAGTTACATCTAGATCGTCCTCTGCAATGAGTCCAGGTGACTTTGTCTCTAGTTATAACTCGTTATACGTCTGAACCTTTAGTGCAGTTAGTTATAGGAATCCCAAGACATTTTATATCTTAGCTTAGTCTAGACTTTACCTCCAATTTGAGAAATATTTGGACGTAGATTTTCATTGATTTGGTATTTAAAAAGCCCAGTGTCGAATAAGACTTAATGACTTAATATGCCTGTAATGAATTTTGAACTTAATTACAAAGATGAAAGAGACAAAAATTACTTAAATAATTTTACGCATTAATTAGTAATTTTTATGTAACCATGTATTTTTATTTGATTTCTATTTCTCACCTACTATCTCATCTGAGACAGCCTCCCTAAACTCTCCGGTGTGTACATGTGGTCTATGATTTTTAAAGGAAAGGTAGACACATAAATCATTCTTAAATGTAGTCATGCTTCACAGAGCTTCGCGCTATACTTTATGTTGTCAGGCTCATACGAATCATTTGGTTTATTACTTATCTTATATACAAGCCTATCTGAGCCGATTCGAATCAAAACGCATCCCACGAAAACTTCAAGGTTTGCGTCTTCAGTTATCCTAATCTTATTGTACAGTACACCGATGATAGTTAGGTACATACACTTATTGTATGTATCTTTCATTGGTGGGTGTATCTAAAATCGTGGTGTACGAGTAATACGAGCCCAGGCATCTGTTACTCTTCATACATGGCATATTCGTGCCCAATGAAGTAAGTGGATCCTATACAAACATATCGGAAAAGGTAAGTACGAAAAAAATCCTTTAAGCTTCTAAGAACCACGGAAAAACGCATTTATGTATGCTATAGAGTAAAACCTCTCTCAAAAGCAGATTTAATGTAAATTCTCCATAACGGCTGTCTTAAGCGGATGAAAGAGAATCAAAGAAATCCAATGGAATTATGTGCCTTTTGGCCGCTGCAAGGAAAAGTTTCCTCGTGATCATCAAACTCTCTTTTTGATGTGGAGTGGTTAAGGAAAGTATTTTCGATAGAACTATTGTTTGACTGTCCAGCGTTTTGTAGTGTACTTCACGATCATTGAAATGAAACGAAGAAACATTGCACCGTTTAATAGTTAGGTGAGTTGATAAAGATGTTTACCGAGTTAAATTGTATACGAAGAAAAGTTAAGGTGGCGTGTGTCTACGTAAACTGAGCAAACTATCATCTTCATTATGAGAGCACAAAGTATAAGTAAGTTATGATTCCAACAGTTTTCTATACGACCTACTTGATTTTTCTACTTCGAATTAAAAGGTCAAACATATCAATCGTCATTACTTACACTGTTTTGTTTGCGTGTTTTATCTAGGAAGATTTTGTAATTTCATCATGAACTATTTCTAGAATTTTTTTATGCCATTGGTGGCAAACAAGCAAACGGACCGCCTGACGGTGAGCGATCACCACCGCTATTGGAAAGTATACCCGTACTTATGGATACCTGTAACACCAGAGGCGTCAAATACATTGCTATGATAAAAATGTCAAAATAATGCTCACAATGAGATTTGAGATTCACTCGTTTGAGAACCAAAAACTTGAATTTTCACCGCATTAATTAACCAAAACTACCTTTATTAAACTTCGCCCTCTTTCAAGCTAATGTTAATTAGTTTCCAACAAAGTGATTTAGCCGCAATGAATTTTGCTTTAGTGTACAAAGTAAATAAAAATACACGTTTCACGACACCTAAATAGAGTAACAAAGCGACATGGTAATTAATTACCTGGAGCGGAGTGGATTTTAATTTACGGAATGGAATTTTGCAGTCCAATACTGGCGAATACCTATGTCGTAGCGTCGAACGCCGTTGTAGTAAAGTTCCAAGCACAGATAAGTAAACCTCTAAATATATTAAAATGGTATAAATACAACAGTAGCTATATCATTGTAATATTTATTCATTATTATGTTCAACCTTATTCTTTTCTCGAAATATTACGAACCACTATACAGGGTGTGGCGTAAAGAGTGGATAATCTTTTACTTACGGCTGGGGGACATCATGACTGTTTGGAAAAAGTCAATTTGTTTTCAGTAAAAGAGTCACGTTATTATCCACTATTTACGCCACACCCAGTATGTGGCAAAGGCTTCAAAACATAGATAAAGTTTCCCTAAATATTTTGTCTAAGCTAAAACTTGAAATGGTTTCGATTAAAAACCACCTTAGTTCGCAAAGTTCTCATTAGATGGTGCCACTAGAAAAGTTAACACGCGCAAGCGTTATGTTCGTCGCAAGCACCGAAGTCGGATTATACTAGATCGATGGTCGCAAGTCAGGAATCTCTGGTGGCGCGACAATTCAAATATACTTTTAACACAGATACGGAGTTTCATTTCTTAATTTGAAATCTATCCGCAGTATACAACGACTTCCAAAAAGGCTCGAATTTTCTCCATACTTTCTATACCTACTTCTATAGTCCGAAGCAAGAAAAGCAAAAAGTATATCATGAATTTCTAAAATGCAGAACCGGTAAACCCAAACTAACATAAAAGTCATTTCCACAGATGTAATATGTCTCACATAGCTGAGTGCACATACAGCACACCACGCAGCGAGTATAATACCCTAACCAATTTACTTAACAATATAGGAAAAATTAAACCTGCACAACGTATCTGTACAGTTAGGGTACCCTAACTGTACAGATACTAACAAAAGACTCTTTCACTCTAAAGTTGTGCAGGTTTAATTTTTCCGTAATAATCGTGAGTGATTTTCCACACATTTCTCTTTTAACCCCTAACGCAAACACTGGGGTGTTATACGTTTTTGCCCGACTGCCAAGGAAGGGTTTTATTTTTAATATAACGTGTCGGCTGAACTAATTTTGTTGAACAACTGAATCCATTTTTTTTTTATTGGACAGATGCCTTGATCAAGAGTGTTTTTAAACAGTTATAATTTGTGACAATCCGTTCAGTTATTTGAAAAATATTTTTTTTTTCTGTTTTTAATTAATTTCTTTGTTAAAGTAAATTAAAACATTCTTTCTCCCTCGCACCCCATACTTATCTCCCGTGTGCAAGCCACAGCATAATTGGGAGTCGTTTACGCTCGAACTCAAATTAAACTCGAACATACTGCAAGGTTCTTGGTAGAACGTTAATTCCCTAAATTGCTTGAGTAACATACGTCCTCGCTTTACATAATATTTTGCTACGTTTAATACGTGTATGGTAATGGCGAAGTTTCGATCACAAGGATTATTTACTCCTTTTAACACACGGCATAAAAAGAAGGATGATTGATATATTATGCTTATTAGCTATGCTATTAAACTCTTACTTATAATTAAACTATTTAAGCACAAAAATGAAAAGTGTGACATATTTTAAACATATATACTTTAAACACTTTAACAAACAAACGAATAAGTACGTAATAAAGAGGTTTAGTTAAAAGATTAAACGGTGTGCCTTCAGAATCATGCAAGTTCTACCTACTCGTAGCAGTTAGTACTCCTAATTGATTCAGACTTTCAAAAACTGTGGTGGCATAAAACGCTAACATACATAACTGCATACCTACTTACATTCACCCTGAAAAGGAACCTTTTTGGGCAGTCAGTTGAAACACATAATTCTTTTACTCGCCCGAATTTGATTTACTCGCCACATATAAAAAGCAGTCGATATTAATTGAAGACGCGGCAATATCGCCGGATCTATTGAAGACATTCGCGCTTATTGTTTCCTCAAGCAGGGCGGCGCGTCGGGGCCGATTGATCACGTGCCGCCCTAGCTTCCCGCCCGCCCTCACTTCCGCTACAATGTAATGTGACAGACACGCTTCGTTGGTTATGGGCTGTTATGCCTTTTTTGTCAACGTGTTACGTTGTGACTTCGTTTTCTTCTGGCGAAAAATGGGTTTGTTGAATCTTGTCAATCGTTTGGTTGTTTCGGATGTTAAGTTTTAGTTGAACTAGCAAAACGATTTTGCAACAACTGGAAAAAAATTGCTTTTATCTGTCCAGACGTTTGTTTGCATGAATTACGGTACTCGTACAGGTCGTATTTGTTTAACTAATCTTAATGAAAATTTGTAAACAGAAACTGCTGTGTCATTAATTTTTTTCGTGGGCGATTTTTGAATGGGCGTTTCTTTAGAAAACGGGGGAAATTTTCTTTGCGACGCTATTTTACCAGCTGATTTTGATAATATTTGGCAGAAACGTTATTTGAGCATAAATTGAGTGTTTCCACTTATAAATTATAATCGGATCATTTTGTCCACCGCCTGGAGTTCGATCAAACTGCAGATAGAGCAGCTTATGTCAGAGTTGTTAATTCGCATGAAAGCCTCTAACATGGTTTGTCGGCTGCTGTAGGTAGAGGTTAGGGGGCAAATAGTGTGAGGACCAGTCGCCCCTTTCATAAAACGTTAGTTATCGACTTGTCCACGTCTGAAACTTGTCTCGTCTTCAAAATATCAAAACAAAATCTATTTGGTGAATTTAATTTGCACTTATAATACAATGCAAGGTTATACAGAAAGGTATAACCCTGTAAACCGTAAAGGGTTCATGGTACTCATCATTATGAACAACTTTTACTATGGGACGAACCCGGAATTCGCGATAAAAGAATCAGCCGTTCCGTACATTTTGTCGACAGTCATTGACATTTTTCTATAGAACGGCTGATTTTTTTTTCTTGCGATTTCCGGGTAGGTCCAATAATAAAAGCTGTTCATAATGATGAGTACTATGATCCCTTTTCGACCCTATATCCCCTATGGACCCTGTAGAACTATTTGCACTTTAAACCAATTTGGCAGCATGTTGATAGTATAGTTACGAAGCTATAATTTTTGTAATTGAATGCGGTGCATGCGTCAATAGATATGGTAGGGATGAGGGGACTAGTGGGGCGGAAAATATGATGACAACTGCGGAAACCGGCTCACAAATCAATCGAGCGGCATATTCGATGGTGGCGTGCGGCATGTGAGTGCTGTGGACAGATATATACATTTAGATATACATTTAGAGAGAGAAAAAGAGAGTAGTTACAGTAAGGTTGATTTTGAATAAAGTTAAAAAAAGAGGAGATTCTCGTTACGGTTGTATTTTTGTGTTTGTTACCTCAAAACTCCGTTATTTGGAAATGGATTTGAAAACTTTTTTATTGAGGGTAATACTTTGAGATTTTTCCTATAGAAATTTCATCAATAACGGTTCAGTCGTTTGGATTTTAAATCAAACATCATTGTGTCATCCAAATAATTCTGAAGTCGAAAAAAAACAACACAATTAAATGTTCCACAAGTTCACAATCACGTTGGTGTTCATAGTAAAAAGATGAAGACGCTTCATAAAAACCAAACATAATAAAAAACCACGCAAGATTTTTTTGTATTTAAATACCTATTTCAATAAAAAAAATTAAAAAAAACTACTGAATAGTTTTTATGCATTGTAAGAAAAATATAGCAAGAAGCAGCGTGAATTGTGAGGTCAAATTGAATTGACCCCAATTTTAGCAAAACTTCAAAAAAAGGTACCTATTCACTTTTGTAGGTGAATAACCGAAGAAAGAAATGTGAATAACCCGTCTTTAGCCAAGGATGAGTCAAGTCAAAACTGATTAACCATTTACGTTTCTATCCTCGACGTGTTATTGAACCGTAAGTTAATGCTCTTACTAAATATGAGTAGGTAAGAACTGTGATTATTGGAAGTAAATGACTTGATCAATAGTATATTTATGACTTTTTGCGTTAAATTTAGTTTTCACTCTATTTTCGGGTTGAAATTTTTTTGATGATTAAAAGATAATACTTAGGTACCTACTTCTAAAAATTAAAAAAAAATTACATATATAATTAGGTTAAACTCAGTTTTAACTCTATATTTGGTTATCTATTTTTTAAAATAAAAAAATACTATCAAATGTGTAAAACACACAAACACACCCACAAATTGATCGAAATCAATATCAAAATATGTCTCAGGTAGAAACGGGCTTTCAAACTGAAAAGCTCCTTAGAGACCTAAAGAGGAGGGTTTATAATTAGCTGCTCAATCTTTTGGGAAATTAATGAACTCTTATAGACAGAAAACGGCCCGAGAGACGAAGTATTTGTAAAATTAAATCATTCCATTACATCAGTTACTGTCTCCTCAATTCACTTAGATACCTAAATTTGAGGTTTATAAATTGAGTTGAGTTCATTACAGAATTAAGTGCTTTTTAGGGATAAAGCAGTTTTGCATTTATTCTTTTGAAGAGATAATAGTAGCACTTATGGTCAAAACTATTGTTCATATCATCTAGGCTTTTAATTAAGTAGTTTATCTTACAACTACTGTAAAATTAATTACTTAAACTACTGAAAAATAACCAGTTACGAAAAACTAACTTGTGAAAACAACTCTTTGAAAGCAAAAATACTAGAAGAAAAGAGACGTGTGGCCACTTTGCACAACATAAAATATTAATTAAACCCATTACAAAGGAAAAAGAGGAAGAACCAAAAATACCAAGGTGAGCATTTTTAGACATTCCAAAAAGTCAGCAAATTTCAACCCGCATAAAGATGTAAATAACAGAAGTAAATTACACTACCAACAAAAGGCACTCTTGAATAAAATTAATCAATAAAAACTACTCTACAAGTTCTGCTAAAATAGCAATTTGATTTGTCATCTCGTAGATAAATAGAATACCATCTGACATGTTTCACTCTCAGGTGAGTTTTTCTTTAAACGAAATACACAAACCCAATAACAACAAACAACACTTCTATACGCTTCTTACGTACTTTTTCTTTATCCAAAATCCGCCCCTGCCACAACGCAACGGTCTGGCGGAGGGAACAAAAACTATTTCACGTAATATCGAACTCGCTATAAAACGCGATAGGAAAGCCATTGCTTATCTCCCGAGTGTCGGGGCTCGCGACACTACTTATCCTGTGACCTTGGACATAGTGTCAGGAAAAAACAGTAAGAAACCTAGTCTTAACTAGAAATGAAACTTACAGAAAAAGGCAGTGAACAATTTTTTTTTTATAAATATTCAAATTTCTTTATTTAAATGTAAGACTTAATTATGAGACGTTTTACCAAAATTGCCAAAAGTATGTTGTCTAAAACGAAGTTTGAAATTAAGACTTCATTTTGTGGCTCACAAAATTTTGTAACGTCATGCACTATCAAGATTATATATTTTTTGTCATTATTAAACTCTAATAACCAAAGAGTAACAGAGATACGTGTGAATATGACAGGTACTATTTGGACTGAGCTAGAATACAAATAGCCATTGTTACCCCGCTACATCCGTCATAGACATTATTCTTCCAGGTTTACGAATAGAAGCCTGTACCAAACCATACACTATTGACAGTGTCTAGAGCTTACGTTACCTGCGACTGTTACGAAGATAGATTGAGAATCGCAAATGGGATGATAGTGCACAATGGAAACGTACATCATATTCGCAGATAGGTCTTGGGATCGGAATTGAGGGTTGAACGAACAGCATAGACAAAATTAGCTGTATCATGTACAATGTACGTACTTACAATACCTAGTATAACGAGTAACCTGACCTGTTTTGTTGCAACATATTTTTGCTCAAAAACTTGTAACTATTAATATATCAAGGTAAGTACAAAGTTGTGCTTCTACATAAAGTTACGCTATGTATCGAATACCACAAATATTTCAGAAGCGAACGTCTTCGGCAGTCTATCACACTTACGGAACGCGGTCGGTGTTTTGGCTAGTTATTGTTAGAGATAGAGTGTTTCGGAGATTAATCTTGGACGTATTTGCGATAGCCTGCCGTTTTGATAAAGGCATCTCGTTAGGCCAGCTGCTAGCTTTGTTTTATTTATTCATTTGGTTCGCTACAGTTCACGACGCCCACGTCAATGTTAGTAATTCTAAGGCTCGACGCAGATGGGCCGGCGAAAACCACAAGTGGCTGGGTGACGAGCTATTTTCGACGCTTTACGCCGCCTTCTGTGAAGTCTATCGCGGCCACAAACGACCGTCTGGCTTTAGACTTTCAGCCATTTGTAATTGTCGCCGATGACTCGTCTGCGTAAGTGGTAGTATTTGGTAAATAAATAATACTAATCAGCCGTGTCTTTTCTAAATTTAGCTACATACTCGTACCTACATTTTTGGTAACTACTGACACACTTTGACTAACACTCAGTTTATTTTCAGACAGAAACCACTTGACCAATGGCAATTAACTATGTTTAAATGTCAATGAATAAATGTCAGAACCTTTACGTAAAGTTTTGTTTAATTGTATAGGTAGGTTTTGTTTAATTGCCTATATGAAATTATTTGATATCTATTTGTTAGATAATTTTGTCGCCAGTGTATAGACGTGTCACCAAGTAAAATCCCTACATTGAACCAACGCATAGTCCCTAAGTCCCAACATATTCGCACCCACGATATTCGAGAGTTGAAATATTAAGTCATATGTCAGGGGCTCGATTTAGTGGAGTTGTTGGTAAATATATCTGCGAGGCGCGTCACGTCCGCAGGCACTTATCGCGAGTTGCTCTCGTAAAATAAAATAGATTGGCTACAAGACGGCGGACCGGGACCTCGATGTACCCACCGATACGTGTGATTTTTTATCACGTGAACTTGAGTTGCGATCCTCAATTTTTCTAGCAGCCGAAGTAGGGCAATGTGTTTGGGAGAAACAAAACGAATAAATTGTTAGCGGGAATTTGACAATGGCCCATCACAGCTTAACAAAGCGGTCCACCAATTTTGACAAACATATTGTTTTATAATTGAATTGTTAAAAATAAGCGGCTTAATAAATGGCCAGCAATCTTTTGACTAGGCTTTAACAATATAGGTAAAGTGGCTCGTTATTTCATAAAAATTTGCGTAAAGTATTTCGAACTAAAAGTTGGATGAAATAAGTTAGTTTTCTAGTCCCACGCGCCTAGGTTATTTATCAATACCATCATTAGCTCCAAGGTTTAATGTTTTCGTTTAAAATTTCGAAGGAAACTTTCTTAGACTCTAGAGCTGTACGGAGTTTCGATGAAATTACTGAACTTATAAAACACATTTAACATGGCAAATTGCGCAAGTCACGAATTCATTTCCGATGAGTTTAGTCGAGTAACATTTCAGCTTTTTCACTTTATCAGCTTTAATTCGATTTGGGAGTGACTCTTAAATAAGTTCGCCGGTGAAACCCATTATAGGTCGACTGAAAGTTAGGCGTGTTCACACTAACAGACAGACCGGACTCGACGCCATTTGAAATTCTTATTAGCTCTCTCATTGGAAAATGCGATCGCATTCGCTGGTTGGTCATTTCGGGACTGCTGACGGGTCTGTTTTAATTCTAATTCGAGGGTATAGCTGAATCTGATAACGTAACTTGCTAATGTGTCAGCCAATTCGGCCGGCGCTTGAATTAAACGTAATCAAGGATAATGAGGTGCTTATGAAAAGATTAAAAGCATAATCACGCATTTTGAGAATACTCGATAAAGAAAATTAACATTTCTTGTAGTCACATGGGGCCGTTCGCATTAGATCACTCATCACGCGTATGATTATTTATGAAACCCAAAAATCATCACTTCGGTTCTATTATAGTACGTGATTTAAGTAGGATATTGCATAGTAAAAGTTCAATTTGATTTACCAGAGAGGTGTAAAATACTATTTCTGTGAATATCGTACCTGATCTCTGTGATACAGGCTTGGCCTAGTGCGGGGATCGCCGTAATCTTACTACATTGTGTACACCTACCATAACCATAAGTTAATTAGCGACTTCTTTTCATGCAATTTTTTATTTTTTATTATGGTTGTGTTTAATAAACATTTTTTCATTTCATTTTCAATTAGGTACTCAATAAAAGTTACACTCAAATTAATTTACTTTAGGCAATTAAAAACCCACACCATAATTACCCAACAATTAGACTTAGAAATTACAATTCGTCAAATTCAATCAATCAAACTCACCCAAAAAATTACCCACCATTTGCCTAGTCGGGCAATTAACACTGACATTTGCCCAGTCACCTCAGTTAAAATTAAACCCCGTAAAGTGCAATCATCAGTAGGAGCGGCGCCACAAAGCGATTGATCACGTCAGACCGCTCAGTGAGGCTCTAGGGCCCTCCACTCAACTAGGGCAAGGTGCCTGCGGTTCTTTGACGCACGGATTTCGGAAATATTGTCTCTTTAGCTGATTTGAACGAGGATCGAAAATATTGAAATCGAGGAGGTAAGAGGTACTTGTGTTGTATTGCTACTGAAATATCGGAGCGGTAGCGACTAATTTTACAGAATTGGTCGGACGAAGCGCATCTATACGTAGGTTTACCACTTTCTTTGATCTGAAAGACTATTTACTCGTAATAAGACTATCGAATATAGTTGAAGCTACCATGTATGAACTTGGTTAGAAAGGCCCTACCGTTACTGCCATCAGAAAAAAATATTGATAATATTAACAGAATTATTTGTTTCTTTATTAAGTGGCTCATACTCATCGACGTGAAAAATCTATTTGGGCTTACTTACATATCGATGCTTATACTATAAAAACTTTAGGTTGTTTGATTTTTTGATCAACTAACCCCAAAGGGTGATAATATTCTCTCACGCCGCGCCGGGTTGTAATAAGGATTGTTGATTTGTTATTATTTAGAAATAAAAATGAAATTATACATTCTAGAGGTATATTCTACTAGCTTCCGCCCACGGCTTCGCCCGCGTGGACTATAACCTCGGGAACCGAAAATTTTTCCGGGATGAAATTAATTTATCCCTCTTTTTTGAGAGCATGTAAAAAGCGTCATACAATGGAAGCATCCCTGCTTCTTTTTCAATGGCTCCAAAAAGGTCCGAGGTTTTGGTGACTTCTTAGTCGCTTTGGTAAAAATGTTTTTAGTTTTCGAGTTAATTAGCAGTTCCACCTCGAGGATGTGACTTTTCAAAGGTTTTGGATTTTTTCCGGATGTTGTTTACCCGCCTTAAGTTTAGTACATCTGTAAAGTTTCATTGAGTTAGCATCAAAACAAATTCTTTCTCCGTACTATCTTTACCACGCTATCTCACCCCCACTGGGGTTGATTTTCCAAAAATGGTGAAATAGGTGTTCGTTATTTTTTTAAGCTTCGTATATTTGTAAAGTTTCAATACCGTGGCGTCAAAAACAATGCTTCTCCATACTAACTTTAACACTCTATTTCACCCCTTTAGAGGTTGAATTACAAAAAATCCTTTCTTGGTACACGTTTACTCATCAAGACTATACACTCCATATTTCTAATTTCTACGACCAGCGGTCTAGGCTGTGCGTTGTCTGTCAGTGAGTCATTACAATTCTCTCTCCGTACTATATTTACCACGCCATTTCACCCCTTTAGGGGTTGATTTTCCAAAAATAATGAAACCGGTATCTATTACTTTTTTAGCTTAGTTTTGCAAAGTTAAATAATCGTAGCATTAAAAAAATATATTTCCATACAAACTTTAATACCCCGTTTCACCCCTTTTAGGGTTGACTGTCCAAAAATAATGAAACATGTATCTATTATTTTTTTAGCTTAGTACATCTGCAAAATTAAATGATCATAGCATTAGGAAAAAATATTTTCATACAAACTTTAACACTCCATATTTTAACCCCTTCGGGGGTTGATTTTCAAAAACCAAAAAAATAAGTGTTTATTATTTTTTCTAGCTTAGTATATTGGCAAAGTTTCGTAACCACAGCACCAAAAAAAAATTCTTCATACAAACTTCAATACTCCGTTTCACCCCTTTAGGGGTTGGTTTTTCAAAAATGATGAAATAGGTGTCGATTATTTTTTTAAATTTAGTATATTCGCAAAGTTTAATAATCGTAGCATTAAGAAAAATATTTTTTTCATACAAACTAAAACACCCCTTTTACCCCCTTAGGGGTTGAATTGGGTAAATTCCTTTCTTAGTGTGCGTCCGCTTTTTGATATAAAACTTTTGTCCAAATTTGACGTTTGTAGCTTAAGCGGTTTAGGCTGTGCGTTGATCTGTTGATTTTGATGCGTTGATTATAACAAATGTTAAAATTAAAACAAATTAAAACAAATGGGGCGTTCAGTATACGTAATGGTTGGGTCGGAGGGCTCTGATTTCCCTAAACCTAGTGTGTTTAGGACAAAAACAGCTTCGTTGGCTATTATAATTCAGAATAGATAAATATTTACTTAAATGTTTTATTTAAATGTAAGTTTAATTATGTAGGTGCATTTTTTTTTTTAATTTTGTATTTTGTATTTCGTAGATGGAAAATCGCAACTTCACTGTATTTACAAGCTTTTATTTATTTATAAAGCTACATATGTAAAAAATATTTAAATACATAAAACAAAAAAAAAAACGAAAATCACTTGTGTTCAACGAGCAAGGTACAGCTACCTTGCTTGTGTTAATTATTTAAAGATTTTCTTTCAGTTTCTAAGTTCAACTCAGGATTTTATGAAATCGTTTCAAACATCTTTCTTTTAAACATCTGTAAGTAAAATTCTTTATAATAATCATGAGTAAAACAAAGCACGTGAAACTGTCCCAGACAAATTACTTAAAACAGCTTACATCCAATATAATATTTAAAAATTTGTATCTGAAATGTACAAATATATTTTAACGTGTTTTTCAATAAAATTACCTTAATCAATATGGAAATATTTCCCCGAGTTCAGCGACATGAACCAAACGCTTCAGATACGTAAACGTAAAAAGTAAACAGCGTCGCAATTTCATCAATCCCATTACCTCGTACGTTCTTTCTTTTATATTTCTCTTACCTATACTTTTACCTATATTACCTATAACTCAGCATCAGCATCCAATGTCTAGACAAAACCAATTTACCCTACTATTGACGAACGAATTTCCTTACCGTCAGTTATCTCTTCTAACGAAGCGTTTTTCCCTCTAACGCCGGAATAGAAAACAAAGGTAACATTAGACGACATTTTCTTCACCTCCATGGCTAAGCCTTTATTGATCATGAAAAGATAATGTCCTACACAATATCATAATACCCGTCTATAAAGTTAAAACGTGTCTCGTTACGCACACCGTTAAGGGTTTACATTCTCGTGACGTCATCCCCCCTTACCCCCACTTCCGCTGTACTTAACTCCTTCATTACAAATTCAAAGGCTGTTTAGTCATTAACACGTAACACCTGTTGTCGGTCTTATGTTCGTTAAATATAAGAGTGACATCACAGATGATAACAATTGCGTCGCGACTTTTCGTTGTATGCCTTTGGAAAAGCGACATTCGTTATTATGTCATTAAATTTTGTCGTCACTAATTAATTAATTAATTATTATAGCGTAGACATAAATTCGAAGTGCTCAAAGGTGCACATTTACATGCAGGTAACTACTTTTATAGATCCATAAGTTGACTCGTTTGCTGCTTACCTATACGACAATGGCGTAAAAAGTGATAATTTACTGATTTAATAACTATAACAGAAAAAAATTGATATTTTCGTTAAATACCTATTAAAGAAAAGGGCGTTAATTAAAAGTTGCTTCGAAATCAAAAGTTGAAAAGTCTTACCTGCCTAATAGTGCGTATTTTCAATAAAATTCCCAATCATTGCGAATTCAAGCGTTAATTGAACGTAAAGTTCATTTAACTATTAATTTAGTACAAAAGAAGGTTACGAAGATAATCTGGAAATTAAGCCTATCGACTATATCCCAACGTTCACAGCCTCTTTATCTAACGCCCTAAATGTCAACCTCATTATCTCGTGACCTCTCGAGTGTACTTATCTTTCTTGCGATTTATGGACTTAACTCGGAATTAAACTCCTTGCCGCTTTGCTAGACAAGTCAGACGCATACAAAACGACAGCTTAGAAATAGTACGTGAGTTTTGTATGGCCACTTAGAAACCCGTTTTCTCAGAGATATGACCTAGGTAGATCGACTTTTCACCCTCAAAACCCTTAACACTTTTTCAAGGGCTTAAAATATTTATTTTCAAATATTGCTTGGTTAGATGGTTGAAAAAAACGTAAAAATGTCGAAAAAAAGTCGAAAAAATAAAAAACAGATATACAATTTGAATATCGCATATCGCGTGCATGATTTTCTATCTGTCCCAATATCGTCATCATATGCAACCTTTAATCCTCCCACTCCACCTCCGTATGTGAATCCACCAACCCGCACTTGGCCAGCGTGGTGGAATAAGGCCTAATCACCCTTCGAGGGTAGACCTGTATCTGTCCCAATATACTAATAATAAATTTTAATATCCCCATTTAGGGATAGGCGTGGGAGAACAAATCAAAAACGGACCATTTTTCGTAACTCTATTTACCCAACACAATTATTATTTTGGTTTTAAAATAAAACGCAGTCATATTATCTGTCACACGTATAAAGCGTAACACAGTTACCATGTGTATGCACGTTCGTGTATGGGGCCATAACAATTACGATTTTCCTTGTTTACACAAAAACACGCACTTCGAATCCGATCCAAGCCTGTTTCATTAAACTTTCCCCATTGGAACTGCAAGATACTTTCATGGGCCATTCAAACAGCAACGGCAGATTTTTTCATATAAAGGGCACACACAACCTTTATACCGCACTTTATCGTAGAAAAACTCGACGTAAATGGGAAAATTTAACGTACAGCCGTGCCGTAATGCGCTCGACTTCAAACACATCTCAACGTATTTTAAACTCTGTTTCCTTTGACGTAAGATTTAGTTTAGTTTGTGAGGACGCTAATATCATGATATTGTTGCAACGTGAGGCTTAATTTGATATTTATAACGCACTTGTATGGAATGTGGTGGAATAACCGTTGTTATGTTAAATCGTGTGTCTAATGATAGTAGGTGGAAAATTGAACTAAATTGGGGATGGTGTATGTAAAATGAGAACCGTTGAGAATGGTAGGGTCGTCTGAGATTTATTATTTTAGGTTTTTTTACCATAGAGAATAGAATATGACTTTATTGCACACCAAAGAAATTACAAGAAAAAACTATGACCAAGTAGATCTACTTCCGGTAGTACAAATACGACCTTATCGCTTAGTAGCAGCATGTTGGTGAGATGACTAGGTATTATGTACAGAATACAGAAGTATAGAAATGTATATTTTCAGTAAAAAACCAATTCAAAACATAAACTAATCAAAAGAGACAATGGGCCCAATATACCTGTACTTTTGACACAAAACCAACCATTACTCAGTTAATAGCTAGCTTTTCATAACTAGCGCTGGTTTTCTCGAAAGTAGCTTTATATAGCCAATATTATGTAGTATCTAATTACACATTTCAAGAATACAATGTGCACTCTGTGCTCTGTGCAGTGTCTGTTTGTATGTGTGTTCTTTAATGTATATAAAGATAGATAGATATACAATTGTAAATAAATATAAGCTCCTTCGAAAATGTTTTAATACTAAAAAAACTTTGAAGTTCGTTTAACCAGCGAACAAAAACTCGATCGACTACAGACTTTCAATCTAGGAACTACTAAAGACTTTTTTACATCAGCTTAACTAATTTAAGTTTACTATTTTCATTTTCCTGACACATTCTCTTCTATTACAACTCTTTGACACTTAACTAATTTAAGTTTACTATTTTCATTTTTCTGACACATTCTCTTCTATTACAACTCTTTGACACTTAACTAATTTAAGTTTACTATTTTCATTTTCCTGACACATTCTCTTCTATTACAACTCTTTGACACTTAACTAATCTTCATCCCATCGAGAAGTCAAGAACCCGGTATCATATTGTTGAAATATTGTAAAAATAAAAACTCGTCTAGGAAAGCTCGCATCGACGTCTCATTAGCAGGGGTTCCCGGTATCTTGTTAGAGCGCCGCAAATCACCTGTTTCCACTAACAAGCACGCATTTTTCACACGGACTGGTCTGTGCCGCTGTGGGCAAACATTCCTTGGTTGGTAGAGTAGCTTTGAGCGACTCGTGTTGGTTACAACATAGCTATAGCTATGTAGCTATGGTCTGTTTTTCACTCGCGCATTTATTTACCTAATGAGTAGTGTCTTGTCTACTCATTTGCTTTCTATTTTCATTATTTTGTCTTATGAACTTCTGGAGTACTGCGATTTAGGTACTTATATACTTTTAGAGCTGCCTTTTACGAATGAAGTGGAATAACAAACTTTGAAAGGCAATAATTATACGAAAGTCCTAATTTTCGAGTTCTGTATACAGGGTTATTCATAAAGGGTATGCCAAGCCGAAAAGGGTTCATAGTACTCATCATTATGAACAAGAGTCTGTCTATCTACTCGTTATTGTAGGCATTTTCATGCTAACAAAACTTTTAAACGTAAATCAGGCAGATATGAAAGATGCATAGATAACAGATACGAATGTATACCGCCGTTATTTGCCAGAGGAGATTATCTATGCTAGTTGCAAATTACGCTGTGTGCTCGCCGCACACTCACGTTTGACATTTGAAATCAAATCGATATTTACGTATGACTTTTGTATCACAGAGAGATGAATTAGATAAAATTGCTGGTTGTATTATACGTTTGTATATTGGATAGTTTGAACGGCATTCTAGAGTACTGTAGGAATTCAGTATGACAGTGTTGGAGATAGCATTTTGCGCTAGTTTGTTAGGGAATTTTAACTTCTTTGTATGTACTCGAGCTTGTATTAAGAGGTGAGTCAGCGGCAGCTGGGTGATGAAAGACCTCAAAACCTATGTACCAATGTAATATGTAATGGCAAAAAGGCTGAAATCGTAAACGTTCCTTTTCGTAACTGGTTACTCAAACTTTACTTGGTTTCCAAACTAATTTTGTCGTATGTCAATAACTAATTTTTTACCATTTTAGAGTTGGCTTTTGATTAGATCGACTGATTAAATAGCTAGGTATTAAGAACTTTCACCAAATAGCTTCAGCAAGACCTTTAACAAACGAAACTATTTTCATGATTACTTGTGTTATATTTGCCTAGATAGATCAATATTTTCGTTTATCTTTGAACAATAGAAACAATACGCAAATTTAACCAAACAACCGAATTCTAATACGATGCTATTCACTAGGATAACTAACTATCTAATTATTCTTATCGATATTTGGAGAAGGTTTGGGTTTCCAATACAGATTGCCTAATTTCGAGAGCATATTTCTCAGCTGTAGCAAGCACCGCAAACCCAATTTCAGTACCGGACTGGCTGGTTAACAAACTGTAGCAAGTCTGGGATAATTTCAGACAGCTCAAACCTTTACAATGCTTAACTCGTTTATTAACTCATTAAATAAGTTCTGTAACAAACTCATTAACGTAATTTCATTTCAGAAGCAAAGTTAATGCTTGATGTATCTCGCTGGGTACAGTTTTTGGAATTTATTGAGTTTGTGAGAGCATGTTTTGGATTGACCTTATTTATGTAGTTCGCACGCAATGATTATTTTAAGTTGGTGTGATGAATTTAATAAGGTATTTTACAATCTAGTGTTTCATTACAACCGGTAAGTAGGTTGGTATCTGATGGGTTGCCGTGGTGTGAATTTCACAGAGTTCATGAATGGATCGGCTTATCTCAGACTACGTGACAATATGGACATTGGACATGCAACACGCTATGGTAAAAGGGAACCGTCGAGGTTGGGACTTCTGTTGTTAGCTCTCTGACTGTATGGCACTGCCGATTATCTCAGATACTATAAAAGCGAGCTTTTATAGTGACTTGACGACTTTAAATTAGTCACGGATCTAACAGGCAATGTTAGCCTCCACAGTTCTGTAGAAAAATAAACATTTTACAGCCGTCACTCTAGTACAGACGTGACTAAGTACAAGGTACTTTTGATGCGCTACCACGCTACGGAGACCAGAAAGGTATTCTGCGTCGTTCGAGATTATCTCGATCACTCTCACTGCTGTGACATTTCTAATGAGAGCAACAGTGATCGAGGTGATACGTCACTCACCAGAATAAGGTTCCAACCCGTACCGATGTTCGTTCGAGTTATCACGTAGATACTGGAAAGGAAGGATGAGAAGACTTAATTAGATTCTATAAAATTCTATTTTCTATTTTCATGTTAGTATTTTTAGATGTTTGATACTCAATCACGTAAAAACGACTAATCTGATTTAGATGAAATTTGATTTGGTGCTTATAACTTGAATTAGATAGATAGATAAACTCTTTATTGTTCACACCATAAATTACAAACAAAAGGATTATAACACCTAAAACTAGTGCGACAACATGGCCTTATCGCTAAGATCTTTATTTCCTGAAAATTTTACCGGTTACCCGGATACCGGTTGGTTGGATAACGGGTGAAACTGTGGGGTGCAGTTAATTTATTTACTTTTACATTCTCTACGTTTTCACTGCCACTTGCCCTCTCATAAACTATACAGCGTTTCGCTTAGCTTGAACGTGTTCTACTGTCTAAACACATAAACACACACTGTATAAACACGAGCGAAAGATGCAATTGAAAAAGCTTCGTCACTGTAACATGACAAAAATACCGTACTCTGAAAGAAGATTTGAGCTATTATACATTTGATTATTGTTGCCAATTCTTGTTGCACAGTTGTTGGAGCCGGCATGATGCAGTGAGTCGAGTCCATCCCGGGAGAGTAATCAAGAGGCAGGCTACAGATACTGTCGGATAAAGCGATTACATCATACTCGGCCAGTGTGCGCCACACGAGGTCAGCTCCTTTGATATCGGAGCTTGGAGCTTACTCACTTGGAAAGTATTAGGTGAGTTTCAGATCTGAAGTGAGATCGGACAAGTATCGCGCTTCTTTTGTATGAACCTTAAGTTTACTCTTAAGTTAGTTACTGGCTTTATTTTTATCCGATTGCTTAGGAACGTACTCGTATGTGTTTTTGTTAATTAAGCTTGGGTTTAACAGATATTTCAGATTCAGATTCAGAAATATTATTTATATCGAATTGATTAGAAGCGCACATGTGGTTTGAATAAATGTCGCTCACATCCAAAAATATTTCAAAATACACCTTTTCAAAGTAGCCGGTCTAGTACAGAAAATAATATGTATAAAATTACTGGCGAAGTCACTCATAAAATAAATAATTTTAAACTTTCGATTCTATATTTTCATTGATTTTGGAAAGCACATTTCAAAACACTACCTAAAAGGTTACTGGCAATATTGAGCATAGATTTTATATAAGTAACAAAGTACCGAGCTACCCACTCGCAAAGAAATACGGAAGCAATCAGTGGCAAAATCTGTGAGCAGAATATGAAACTTTAATATTCAGAAAGGGAAAACGTAACGTTTCTCTACCAAAGGGTACCTGAAATATCGGGAACTGTAAGAGGATTATGTTCAGGCAGTTTGTTCTACTATATTCTTCGTTTTAATGCCAATTTAGAGCCGTTTTCCAATATGAAGTTTGATATTTTATTTCAATCGGTTTACAAAATACGTAGAAAATAAATAAATACGAATAGTATTTTAAAAGCTTTTATTTAAATGTGTGTACTTACTCGTATGTAGCCAAGTTTGTTCAGGTGGAATCTTGCAACTCAATTTTTGTACCACTTCCCACTACCAAAATAAATCATAGGAATTTAATTTGAAATAGCTTTTGAATTTAAGTTTATTTCAGTTTAAGGCGTAAAAATAAATATAAAACAAATTCTGTTTCTCAAATGTCACATAACGTAATTCAAGATCAGTTAGGTACTTAAAATTTCATTAATGTTATTAACTAAATTCTTACATTCTTAACTTGAAAATACCCAAAATAGCTTTCGAAACTCTCAAAATAAACCAATTTCTCATTGATTGATTAATTTTCATTAATTCTAAACAATATCGTGGACGAAAGCTTTACAAAAGCTGTCAAAGTTTGGTACAAGTTAGGCCATCATTCGCCATTCATCAGTATAATTAATTAATGTATGCTATTGATGGTAATTACGTAATATTTCAATTATTGGTTATTGGTTTTACAAAGTCAAAAATATAATACTGCGCTTAAGGAAATAAGTACCAGAGCGACCAAGTTTTGCCTAGAAAACTCAGAAAAAAGCTTTTCCCACAAGACAAGACGTATCAAAGGAGGATGGGCACTTTGTCCCAAGTGCTGTATCAAGTCGTGACATAATTATGTACTTGAAAGATAGTAAGAATGGCTTTATTTAATTGTACGACATCAACCCTAAATGACGTGCCAGGACAAAGATATGACTGTTATAAGTAGTCACAGAAAAGGCATAAATGATAATAAAGTTCGTTAAAATAGGTTTAGAACGCAAAAAATCAGCACTTTTATTGAAATCTATAAACAGTCATATCTTTTTCCCTGCACATCATTCAAGGTTGGATCATACAATTAAATAAAGTCAATGTCATTATTTTTTTAAATAACATATGTCACGACTGGATACAACACTTGGGACGGGGCCCATATAAAAGTGCCCATTCTCTTTTCATCAAGACAGTTAAAAAAATGACCTGTGCGCGAGTATCAACCCAAAATCCATGTTAACATGCATCCGAATTGATAAAAGCTAATTTTGCTAGTTGTTGCAAAAACTCTTCGCTTGCTCGGTCAATCAAAAGTCTCACTTAACCGATTCCACCTTTCAAAACCATTGAAATACTCCCAAAAGCGCTTCTTTATCTTACAATATTCAAAGCAAATTGCATGCATATTTATACCTCAATTTTCGTGCCCATGAATAGGGGAAACAGTCATAAATCTACGAAAAGAGATAGGTAGGTAACTCGCCGTAAGTTGAACTCTCTTTGAATTTATCTTCGCGAGCAGTTATATTTAGGCAACCAATAACAAGTTTTATGTTTAAACGAGCTGTATAGCCATGGGTTGGCCGCGGGGAAACGGAAAACTTTTACTGCCTTTTACTTCTTTCAACTCTACACCTTAAAACATTGAAATTTTACTTCAGTTAGTACAAATAATTTAGACATAAGCAATGTGAAATCAAGTGTAGTATTATAGTGCTAAGTGATTACAATAGCTAAGTGTACAATTGTACCTACATGACGAGAACACTATTAACATCACAAAAAAATATCTAAACAAAAGACACCGTTTGAGAACACGCGTTCTTATAGTTTAAAAAGTGCCAGACAACCTTGGTAAAAATAGATAATTAAACGATGATTCTTAACCTCGAAATTATTAACCCCTCCTTATAACGTCAGTTTTTATACGCTGTCCATGTGACGTCGAAATTAGACTCATAATTATTACAATGGCAGCTAAAAAAGCGATTACTTATCTCAAAATATGACTCAAACAATAACACTACAATAATAATATCAACTTGCTGCAACCAAACTAAATTATACTTACCCACAAGCACGTTATAGAACTGTAATTTAGTTTGCCTGCAATAGGTAACCCTGCCACAGATAAATAAATCATCGAAATAGCATCGCACCTCTCTGAGGCCATACATAGAATATTCCTGCGTAAGTAAAGGGTGGTTTCGCTTTACACATATTTTAGAATCTACGACGCGTAGTAAGCAAACCTTAGGATATATTGCTCCGATTCCTCCGGATTTATTGCGATCTAGGGAAAAGAGGTGTATTTCAAAATGTTTCGGTCGTCGTGAACGTTTATTCACTTTAGCGTTCTAGGATCAAATGTAGGTAACCTGAATTTGTTTTCAATAGTAATTGTGATTGGATTGTAATTTTCATCACTCTATGAAGTTTTTATCTTCAAGGTCTCGGTTTTTTAAAGTGGTGGTGGTGGCTCTTAGCGATAAGATCTCACTATTTTCTCAGACATAGTAATATTGTCGTTATCTATCACTTGTAAAATTCTAGTAACTTGTTTGGTCTTATCACTACAAAATAACATTTTGATAAGAATTACTGGAAAAATATGCACCTATTTATAGACTAGTAGGTACTTAACCAAAATATGTAGGCTTAAAAAATAACTAGGTGCGCCTCGTGGTTTCACTCGCACGGTGATGAAAAACAGCATTGATTATGATTATGATAATAAGTAACCTTTGCCGTTTGCGTCCTGACATCGTATATGCAAAATTTCATAATGACCAAGGGAGTTGATCAGCTAAGTAGTTCAGGCGTTAAAGCGTAACAAGCAACCAAACACTTTCGCAATTATTAATATCAGCAATGATTTCTCGACAAGTCTATTTTACTTACGTTCATTATTAGTAGGGAATGTTAATTTGTGGGCTGTTCCTCGAAATATGAACGTAGTTAGGATCCATGTTTGCTGAGAGTTCGGCTGACTTTAGTTTGTTTTGATACGGATTTAGTGGTGTAGGCATTATTGTGCGAGCTGAGTAGCGGGGTAACCGAAGTTCGATTCGGAGAAGTTAATTATTTAAACTGGTCTGTTCAAATCACTATGAAATAACAGTATGGAAGAATATTAATTGCGTCGAAATTTGAACCTGAAAGTTTTTTTGTGGCTACGTCTTTTATAAAACGATGTGTTTTGGTTAGTGGTCATTTTGATTTTTTTTTATTAGTAGAGTTAGTGTAAAATATTATGATTAATTATGATGATTAAATATCTTTATTAATTAGCCACAAGTATAAACATGAATCATCATCAAAAAAAAACATCATCAAAAAACGAACAAGAAAGAGTTTATATATCGATCAACTTTTTTTCTCCCACTGCTAATCATAGGTCTCTTCTTGAACGCGCCATATTTTTGTTTTTTGTCAGTCTCATCCACTATCTCTCTGCCGCCTTTATATTGTCACGCGACAAAATATTCATATTACTCTTTACTCCCAGTATGAGTGCAAATTATTGTTGAACGGAAGGTGAGTAAATTAAACTTGACAACTCTGCAACTGCTTCAGAATATAGAAACACATTTTCAATGTACTTTCAGTCAGATAAAACTCAACGTGAAAACTCGCTGTTTCCATTTGCACATAAATATTTTACATCGAGACGCACCCCTTCGCAATACTGTTTTGTAGCCGGGGAGGCGCTGTTCTAAATACTCAAGGCTCTTTAACGTAAGATTTTTATAAATATCGGTCAAAAAGATACCTGTGTCAAACTTTGTGTTATTTAAGAACTTATGGTGAAAGTAAAATGGCCTAAGGATTATTAACACGCTTTTATTAGCTTCACCTGTATGTTTGTAACCGACTCCTTTGAGCGCGTTTTTGACCCACTTTAAACGGTCAGATTTCTTTCAAACTTTGTAGATATATCGAGGACCGATGACAATACACTAAACAAAGCGTGTTTTTTAGTTTTTTTAACTATTATTTTTTATTTTGTTTGTACAGTAAAAGTTTTCAAGTTTTTTTTAAAATCATTATGATCCCAAAGTGTTTATGCTCAGTAGTAGATTAATATTACCTATATAATGCGGGTTGTTTTTTTTTTTTGATGTTCTGACAAAAACATCTTTATTTCATGTAAATAAGTCTAAGTAAGCAATAAACATACTCACTCACACACTTTCGTATCAAAAAAGTAGAAATAATATTTAAAATTTTATGTAGAATTACCTAAAATACCTTTCACACATTGACCAGCGGCTCTCGGACTACCGAGTGTATAAGTCCTCCGTACGTCGTTAAACGACCTACCGACGTTGTTTTCAATGTTCACGCGTCGGCGACGACAAGTTACGTCGTTCGCGTTATCTGCATAACATTTTATTGTTTTGGTCGAGATTTAGATACTTTGCGATATCTATTTGATGTCTGTGGAATTTTCACTGCTTCTGTTATTGCGCTGTCTTGTAGTTTTTCTTTTAACACTGTTATCTGCTACAACCGCACAGTTGTATTTGTATTGAAAGTGGGCTTTACGCGCCTGGCGTGTGTAGCCGCATTCGCGTTGCATAAGGAAAACACAAGGTATGTGTTTTCAACAGTAAAAGTGTTAATATCTAGACTACAAAATATATATATTCCGGTAAATATTATACAGAGTGTACTTAAAAACTAACTAGATAGCTGTTTTCTTTTACAATTTCAAATTTATCCTTTCAAATGTAAATTTAAAGCTCCCAGTATTCAACGTTATCATTTCCACGTCTCTAATTTTGCTCTCGTTTCTTTAGCACTGTTCTCCGTCGGAGCCAATTTTTGTGATTGCTACAGTTAGACTATTCGTACACAAGGCGACCAATACGGTAAAAATTGCTATCGGTAGCGTAGCGATTCTTGTACGCTCAAACGGCATACGTCATTTTGTTGGTCCACGTAGGCTAGATTCACTCAAGTGCTACGAGAGCTACTCGTACACGAGGCGAGCTACGAAGTGCAAGGCAGTATCGGATACTCACCGACTCGAGTAGCGTAGCAACTCTTACACGCTCGACTGGCACACGATATTTTGTCAAGTCGCGTAGGCAGCTCGATTCACTCGAGCGCTACGAGAGTTGCTACGCTAGTTGAGTTGCCGATCGATCCTTTCCCTCCTCGTGTACGAACGCTCTTACTGTTGCCAGCATTTCTAGAGGTCCCACACTTGCATTCACAGATAAAACTGAGTGAACGCCCTCGGAATACTCCGAGATTTAGCTGTCTTTAAATGGTAATCTCCCTAGATACGAGACGTCCTTTTGAATTAAAATAGAAAATCTTATCTTAAATACTTGGCTAAGTTTGCTCTAAAGTACATATCTCATCAACAGAGTACATAATTCATCAATCACATTGCAGACTGCTTACTTGAAATAAAAACTGAGCAAGCGACGGGACGAATTACGAAAACAGCTTTGAAAAATTACTTGTAACTTTGTTACTAATACTATATCATAACTTTCTCAACTTTAAAATTAGGAAAAGAGTAAACACATAATTACATTATTCTTACTTCGAAAGTCCTAGTATCGTAAGTAAAATCACAGGGCGTATCCAGTGTAGATATAAACAAAGGAAATAATGTAATTACCTAAATTTACCTAATCCGTTCATAAATAGGTAAACAAAAGACGATAGATCAATGCTTGGAAGTTATAAAAGCAGTCCCACGTGATCAGCCTCCATACATAATTAAACACCACGGGGCACCTATTTACTTATTCAGTGTCTACTTCAGTGAATTACCCGCCCCACTTGTAAGGTCATTCCACCCCATTACTGCTCAAACGATTAAAATATTACTTCAGGAAAAAAACAATGTGTAATATCCTTTATTACCCACGCGTTATTGGATTACGCAAAACTGTTACAAGTAAACAGTCATTAACATCTTATCTGCAATTCCTTTTAAATTCGAAAGCAAGCCAATTCCAACTCTGTTTACATAGTATACAGTCCAGAATTGCATAAGAAGGAATGAATTTATCACTCGCAATTCTATACCGAAGAAATTGACTCGGGTATTCCCTCCAGATCCAATATTTATTTGCTCTCTGCGCGCATCTTGTAAACAGCGAAGCGTTACTCGGAGCGTTTTCCATTTCCGTGTCCAAAGGATCTATTCAGCGTGCAGCCTTTCGCGTACGGCAATGTATGTTGATAGAAAACGTTAGTAAATACAGTTTTGTTTGTTACGTCTATTGGTGCGGCTGGAAGGCTTTGGATGCGGGAACGAAGGCTGTATAAATAAGCTTGCAGTGTGGTGTCATTTTGCAGATTCGAATTGACTTCAAACATGAGGGCGTGTTTAGTAATAACAATTCTTTTTGTCGCTATGGCCGTCGTATCATCCGCTGCAATTGAGGAAAAGTCAGGTTAGTTTTTTTATCTTTCTCTTTTTATTTATGTCTAGATACACTAACTTTACACAGTACTTACACTTTAAAGAGTTAAAAAAAATTTTTTTTAAGCTATTGCATAGCTTCTATCGCGGGCCTTGAGCGTGGAGACCGAATCCAGAAATTCCGTAACGAAAATAACCTTACACTCGACACCTAGAGGCGAGTTGCTGAACTAAAGAGACAAGCGTGATATTTCAAAAGAGAGTCATGACGTTTGAAAAAAAAAGAAAAGAAAGGTGGAATTTTGGTGACAGACGATAGACTGCGAATTGTAAAATTAGGAGTCAAACTCGTATATATCATTGGTTTTTGACAATATAGAACAAATAATTAGAGTTTGGTGTTTCATGTTTAATTATAAAATAAATAAATAATTATAATTGCATAAGTTGATAAAAAAAATGCTATGCAATAGCTTTACCGCGGCAGTCCCCGAGTGCCACACGTCTTTTTTTTTGTTCTAAGATAGGATTGCGTTTGATCGCCATCTTGCCTGATGGTCAGTATACCCATAGTCATAAACAAATGATTGCAGGATGATAATAATTAAAATGATTGACGCTATTGGTGGTAAATAAACAATCAGACAACTGTTTTCTATTACTGACATTTAACCCTTCTCAAATTTGAGCAGATTGAATTATGCATAAAACCACAAAATGCTGTTTTGCGGTTTTATGCATTTTGTGTAATATAGAGTACCGAAGTATTCTACTATTAAAACAGTACTAGCCTCATCTTTCTGCTTTTTTCTAGAACCTTCACATCTGATTGAAAAGAGAGAGACGATCTTCGTGAAGCCTCCGCAGCCGCAGTGCGTCTTCTACGAGTGCATCGCCAGATGCAAGCAGCGAGGGTACAGAAACGGTGGCTACTGCACTATCACTGGATGCCAGTGCCGTAGATAAAAAAGCTTTGTGACGTAATAAATAATATAATATACTAGAAATACTCATTACTTTCCGTTTTTTTTTGTCGTAACCACCAACAGCAGGCACTTTTTAGTCGAGGTTATTAGATTACAAGAACTGTGACTACTGAATTATCAATGCCAGTGTCTTAGATAAAATAATTTTGGGACGCGTGATAAAATACAAACACTTGTTTTTTTACATTTTTATTGTGTCCTTACTACAATCAGTAGTAAATAGCTATAATATATGTTTTAGTGAAAGGCGTTAGGAATATGCAATTTAATTATTAATTCCAAACCGCTATCTGAAATATTTAATGTTAAAAACATGAACAAGACTAACAAAAAGTAGAATTTTGATATTTGAAATTTCAAAATTTCAAAGTACCTACTACTAATAGATACTGCTAGATTGTCTCTTTTAAAATTATTGTAATTAAATAAGATTTTACTGTGTTCTAACAATTTTAAAAGTTAAAACATATATGTACTCGTACCATACCATAATACCTAATTTCACGTACTTTGGTTTATAAATGTAAAAGTTATAATGAAGTTACAAGACAGACAAAATATAATAATTTGGTCGGGTTAATGGACGTGACGATATTATAAGGGTTCTTTGTAATTAACACGAAATCCTAAAACAGTAAGATGCTAAATAACATAATACAACTGAGCATTTAATTTTGTTTAGATAAAACATTAAAAACCTCAAATATTAAAATAATAATGGTTTATTTATTGAAAACACTTCATAAACTAATACGTAAAAACCGTCGATGCACCAGGCAAAGTCAAAGTCAACACAAAACTGACTTTGACTCACGGAATATTAATTATTTTTTAATCGAATGTCCACCGAGTTTATAATGTTGCTGCTTCAAAATAATGGCCCATTCAAGGGGAGCGAGATTGCATTCATACTTTATGTCTTTTTGCCTTAGTAAAAGCAGGATAGAGACTTTTTCTGAGTCTGGCGCGAAATAAAAGTTTGGGTACTACAGTACCCACGAGGCTTCTACGGTTTTTCGATTTTGGGTACTGTAGTACCCAAGATGCTTCAAGCGGTTAAAAGCAATAAAGTTTAAACATTAAAAGCATAATAAATATACTTATTTTAATACAATAGCCTAATCACAGTAATCCATAGAAATACATATAATATACTAACATACTAACTACTGTCGTACAAGTATTGGTTTTAAATTATAGGTGAAAGTACAACTTACAATCACGTTATAGTTTATTTTTTGACGCAATTACAATTATTATTAAAGTATACATTCGACTTGAATTAAATGTAAAAACATCTTATAAGTAACACCCTCGTAAATTAATTAATATTTTCCCTTATTGACTAACTGGTAAGGAGACAAGAAATACGAAGGAATAGTCGAAGGCACAATCACTCTGCCGATCAGAGACAAGTCCTTGATCACCTTCTTAGACCCGGTGCCAAAGTAATACGCCTGGATGACGAGCTTGGAGCAGTAGCTGGGGTTTTTAGACCAAATGTCAGTGGTCAGCTGGTACTTCACGTGGATGGTCTTAGTGGCTCCACCGTTAGCGTCGTAGTACGTGCGATCTGCCCATCTGGCAGCTTGGCTTGCCACTGAGCTGTCAGGGCAGCGATATACAGTCGTCCAATCTGACGCGTGCAGGTCAAACCACTTGTCTTTCGGAACCTGGCGGTTGTTGTCCGGAATGCCGTGCTCAAAGCCGCTGCCTCCAGGCATTTCCAGAACCCAATAATCTGACGTCATGATAGCCGCGTGGCCGATAAAGCCACCGATACCTCGTCCAGTAACCAAAATATCTCCTTTCTTCACGGTGTTAACAAAACGCCTCTTGTTATCCGCCGTGCTGCGTTTAGTAATTTTCCTTTCAAATAAAGACTCCTGGGTATCGGGCAATATACCGAAGTTGTTGATGACGAGCCACTCATTATAATTAACTGGGAAGCTGCTGGTTGTAGTGATGTACTCTTTGTATAGATCTTTGAAGACATTTTGTTCGTCTCGCTGGAATGAGGCGAATGGGTATTTTTCTGGATTGATTATTCCCAAGTCGATGCCGGTTCGGTAAATTTTGTAAGATGTTTCATTTGCTGGGATATCTAGCCCTGTAGGCAATAAAAGGAATGTTAGAAAAAATAAATGAATAGGAAATGTTTGTGCGGCCACTATTTATGAACAAACAAGGTCGGGGTATTTGATTTCAGGGAAAAATACAGAATGTTATAACTATTGACTCGGAGGGTCGGAGGTAACCACACAATTACTGCAGTACTTTTTACCATACTACATTTTTAATCAATGAACCTAAAGCTTTTTGCTTCTGATGTAGAACAATACAGAAAATTTGGTCGAAGGTGGCTAGATCAGTGGAGAATTTGTCCGAATCTTTACACAGGTTTGAATCATGCATGCTGACTATTTTTTTACTTTTTCATAATCAATAATTAAAAAATGTTTATGCTACAGTTTATTTTTTTAATAAATAGAGGTAACAATGGTTTAACAACTTACCATACTGAGCTTCTTCTTCCGCATGTACTCCAATTCTAAACGCCAAAAAGAGGCCTAGCAAAATTACTTTTACCCTGAGAGCCATCTTCAGTACGTTCTCGATTAATTGTCAATTACCCATTACTGTCCATTTATATACGAATCAAGTGTAAGGAAACCAGGCCGTTGTGTACATTTCTGTGTAAATACTGATAAATTCATTGCATTAGGAATAGGGACTGTACATCAGATAAGCTAACATTGGCGTGAGTCATGATACGGAGATCGGTCTGCGCTGTGACGGTTGGACATTGTAACTACTAGCTAATCTGTTACCAGACAGATTCATTACTACTGAGACGATCGTTACGGAGTACGGACGTGTCCTACGTGATATTGTGAATGCGCACGAGTAAAATAACATCAGTTCGTATTATAATTTTTCAATTTATAAAATTTCTAGTATAAAAAGTCCAATAGCCATAATTTCTAAAACACGTTTGGAACTCCTTTAGACATCAATATCCAAAATTCTAAAACACATTTGGACGCAACTCTTTTAGACATTTATGTTTCATGGGTTTAAAAAACACGTTAAATTAGATTTTATCATTCTCGTACATTTATACACAGTATGAAATAGTACCGTAAAATACAAACGAAAGTGATTAAAAATTATGCAATATAATTATGAGAATCCTAAAATTCTAATCCTCTTCTACCCGAGCCAAAACGGATTAGGCATTATATACGAGTATATGCGGTTGTGGAGATTGTATATTTTTAACCGACTCCCGAAAAGGAGATGGTTCTCAATTCGACTGTTTGTTGCTAAGTTTTTTTTTTTTAGCTAAGGACACTAGACTGTCAATTAAACTAAGTTACTGGAAACGCGTGATGTATAAACAGTCACTATTTGCGATTTCGTATTTTCTAGGAGACTTGAAATAGAACATCGCTGGCAAAGTGAATCGTTAATATTATATGGATACCCAGAAGTTGAGTACTTTGTCCTTATATAAATTGCATTTGTGTAGTAAAAAAGCAAGAGTATTTTTTTTAAAACCAGCCCTTATTGAATTGTCGTTGGAATCACACAGGCATGTCAAATTTCAACTCAATCAGGCCCCGAGAAGTGGTCCGAACTTCAATTGCAAGATTCGTCCCAAACATACTCGTACCTACATACTGACTTATGTACATTGCAAGTTGAATAAAAGCTTATAAAAATAAAACCTAGTACTCAACTGAAGACCTGGAATTTATGTAAGAATGTTCTTTGTAAACTGCACTATTATGCGTATTCACGTGGGAATAATGTATGAAATAAGAAATATTCTTTGTTTTCTTATGCTGTACTGTAAAACTTTACTGAGTAGAGTCTGATTGATAAATAACGATATAACTATCACAACCCATTATTACTCGTATATTACTGCATACCTACCTTACAATACTCTTCGTTTTAGCTTTGCCGCTTTGATAATGAACCTACTTATATTATACTAGCTGTTCCCTGCCACGCTTTGCTGTGGATAAAAAAAAAATAGCCTATGTTACTTTGGGATAATGTAGCATTCGAATGGTGAAAGAATTTTTGAAATCGGTCCAGTAGTTTTTGAGTTTATTCCACACAAACATCCAAAAATACAAAAATACAAATCTTTCCTCTTTATAATATTATAGTATAGATAAGTATATAGCCAGCTAGTGTATAGTCAGTAGTTTTATATCAGTACTTTTCGTATTCACAAAACAGGTAGATGCAAACACTCCCACTAGCGTCACCTCGTTAGCGTTGCCAAAGCGCTGGCGGCGTATCACATCGGAAATGTTATTTTCGAATAATAATGTCAGTTTGATAGAAAATATACTCCAGAATATTTCTTATGACGATAACGATGTGATAATGTCAAACGATTTTTTGATCCAAAATGTAGCTATCTCAGTATAAACCAGTAGTGACACAGTGCAAACTGTGCATCTTGTCGAAGTCAAAGCTATACGAGCGACGTATAGTTGTTGAGCTGCCTCTGAGTTTTCATAGCTCTTTACTAACAGTTCCTCCTAGCCTGTAATTGCGTTTAGTTGCTGAGCCATGGCAGCATCAAGACGTAAAGCTTGCACTGGCACTTATAGATCAATCGCGCCATCGAGTGTAGACCAGTGGTAACACACAGTGCAAACTAAGCGTCTGTTTCACAGTTCTTGTGCTACCACTCTGCTTTTTCGTCATTCTTCATTGAGCATTCCATAAATTAGTCTATCGTTGCTTTTAGTTGCGCGAGCTGCCGCAGCAACAGACGCACAACTTGCACTTGCACTTACTTATTTATGGAATAAAATCTCACCATCGATCTTGTAATGCGACTTCGCAATGGTTACGAAGACATTTCCAAATTATACATTGCAGTGACAAGTTTGCGCGAAGTTTTATCTCGTTATCGCGATAAAAGCGACATAGATAAAACATTGTGGTTTTCCCGATTATTATCATAGCGTCATGACGTCATCATACAAAGTTGAATCATACAAAATCAACAAAAATAAATGACTTAAATTACTGTTTTCTGTATTTATTAATGCATCATCATCTATTTCAAAGTTTCACGAAACTTGGAGTATACGAGTATTTATGCTCTACTAACATTGTCAGTCGCCACAAGCACAATTCTGACCTAAACCCTTCTATGATGAAACAAACCGATAAAACATGGTTGCTTTGGAACGATCTAGTAGCTCATTGTAACTATGTTCAAATTATATCCCTACCAATAACATTTTAAAAATACGGGATTATTTTTAACTTTAACATTTACCTATACCTACCTACCACCGTAACTTTTTTTTTCGGTTTAAATTAAACGTTGACTTGATCATAGCTAAAAGTGTTTTTAGCTATGATTAATGACATCGGTTCCACCATCTGAAGATTATATTATCAATTCTTATTTTTCGGGGGTGTCTTAAATATCTTATTTTATTGCTTGTTGTCACGTGTGTTCACTTAGTTTAATGTTTAACTCCGCACTACGAGTATCTTACATATCGGATCCAGTAACTAGCACAATGCGAATGAGAATGCGAAGAAAGCGAAGAATGTGAAGCACTTCACATTGCTGAGGATAGAAAACGCTGGCGAAACATCGTTAGAGAGAGGCTACTTGGAGGTGGTGGTCACGACCCTCAGACATGACGAACACGATTTTAGGAGGGGGAACTAGATCGAAGTAAACAGAGCATGCCCCGTAATACAACGCCCAAAATGCTCAAGTGCTTTCAGCGGTTTTACCTGGTCTGCAAACAAATTAACCTGTGGGGTATAAATAATCCCAGAGTGGCCGAAACTTTCTAACTAGATGTAGGGAATTCGAGGCGGCCTCAGGCGGCGGGCAATGCTTAGATACACTTGCTCACTTAAGCATTCCTTGTTGAGCTCGCAACTTGTTGGTATTCGACGGGAGCCTCTTCGGAAATAACTCATACCCAATTGTTTTCTTTTTGAGAACATTTGCGGGTGTTGGGGTAATTAAATGAATAGACGAGGAAGCTGTTTTGTTGTTGTTTATTTATGCGTTTGTACAGATCACTGCAGGATTTAGAGATAAGCTAGTATTTAGTGAAATTATGCAAATACGAGTAGTAGGTAGTAGTATCGATTTGATTGTATCATTTAAAACTTAATGAAATAATTCTGAAATTGTGACTATTTAGTAGGTACTGAACTACAATAATAGGTACCTACATCAAAAATGATGTCACAATCAGATAAATACAATACAATAACACTTTATTGACACCATAAAAGGAAAATACAAACACGATTAAATATAACAGATGGGCACAAAAGGCAGTCTTATCACTAAGAGCGATCTCTTCCATACAAGTAAGAGTACTACGAGTAAGTCACTCTACGAGTAACTAATGGGTTGATTACACGGAACGAGTACAGTGGTAAGACAGTGCCCTCGGCCGGGTACTCGGTTTGTATAAACAGATTGACGAGGCGAGACAGCCATGATCTGTTTGCTCGGCCGAGTGTGTTCATTTACTGTCTCGCCACTGTACTTGTTACGTGTAATCCACTCATAACGTTAGGAAATATACTTTAGCTGTAAGATTAATTTGCTACTACTAATAAGGCCCTATTACACTAACTTAACAGATTAACTTATACCTTAACATTTTATAGAAACACTTAGGTATTAACACATACACACACTTTTCACACTTCTCAATATTATGAAATCATCAGAACAATAATGTGTTTTTTTTATTTATAAAACAATTATTTATTACAAATTTCAAAAGCATATTTAGATGAAAATTCTCTAGCTGGCAGCTAAATTAAATCGCAAACAAAGCAATGTCGAGAAGCAAGCGATACGTTGGATCTACACTCGGTGTTGCCATATGCAAATTATTCACGGAATCTTAATGGAGGGTAATAGAGATATTAGCAATGTACCCACAGAAATGTGCATGGTACACGAGTTATTTTCACGCTTATGATGTTTAGTCTTTACGGATATTAGTAAGAACACAAGGGACAAGAACCTTAAAAGTAAAAACATGTCATTTTATCTTCTTGACTTAAAAAATAACTTCGATAATTATAAAACATTTATTATTATAAATATTTTTTTTAATAACTTGTAATAAAAACGACAAGACAATTAAATAATACATAGGCTACTCGACCCACGATTATTTTTAATGTATTCGTAAAGTTGTAAGTTGTATTCAATTTTTTAATCCAAAAATAATTTTACTAGGTGCTACTCTTCAGCGTCAGTAGTTTTCAAAACAGCCGACAAACTGACCTCACAAGTTTTTGGAATAAATTAAATTAGAGTTCATGGCTGTGGATTATCATCGTTTATTATGCCACTCGTTTGCAATAGCCTTGGTAGCGTTAACCTCAGCAATCAAGAGCATCGAGACCGGGTGACTGGTAATGACGAGTCCCAGTGACGTTTGCACTGCCCTTTGTGACTACTCATCAGCTGATAAAATGGCAACACTGCCTTGTGACTTTTTGTGGTCGTTGCCTTTGTTTTGGCTCTTTCCACACATGAAAGACCTTACTTTTAAACCCTGCTTAAAGTTAGTCAGTGCTTAAATGCTCCGACAACTTATTGCTGACGTGAAATATCACGTGGGATAATAAGACAGAACTTTAAGCAATTATTAAATTTAGGCAGGCTTTATAAATAATTCCCGAAGGTTTTTAGGTTTGAAGTCAGCGAATGACGGGCAGTTCGATGACCAGGGCTTCTATTCTGGGCGCTCGCGTTTATCTCCGTCAATCTCACTGTCATGACTTTTCGAATGTGAGCGACAGTGACCGAGTTATATTTCTCACACTTCAGAATAGGACTCCAGAGTTGATGTCTTTCGACTTCTAATCCGTCATGTGCGTTGCGTCAAACAGACAAACATTTATGTATGTATTTAGTTCAAGCACAAAGTCTGTTCCATGCGTTATTCGTAAGTTTTTCTTTGAGCATGATTATTTGATTTGGTATGACAAAGGAAAATTAAAAATATCACGTATCTTCTTTGCAACTAGCATAATTTTAGATTAATCTTCCTTCTTCTATGGTCGAATCCCTCTAGTACATCTACACATCCCGTGGATGCAGGTCCCTTTACTCCTGCCTTTGATATGGCACAACTCTTCGCAATCGAAACATGGATGCCTCCGTTTTATCGCCGCTTCAGCTCCTGGAAATAGTAAAAAACTAATTTGAAAAACAAGCTTTTAATGTATTGTCGTCGGAGTGACACAAGTAGGTATCAAATTTCAGCTCAATCAGACATCGGGAAGTGGATCAAAATTCAGTCGCAAGATTTTTACCGAACATATAAACATTTCAAGTTGGTACTTGGTAGAATCTGAGCCTTTGACTTACACGTTTATAAAATACCTATACTTCTATAATATTATAGACTCTCGTTAGGTAGACTCTCAAAACTCTTTTGAAGTGTATTATTATACTCCATTTCATGATAACGAATAATTTCCTGTAGGTATTATGACTGACAAAGAGTTTCCTAAGTATTTTGGCTGAAGTGAACTTTTTCACGTGTCAATAATTTCCTTTGATTTTATTTTAGTAGAATTTCTTTATAAGAAAAGAGAAGGAGACAACAACTTGTAAATATTTTGATTAAAATTATAGGTATCTAGTAGGTAAATGCTCTATTTGACTTTTAGAGTAGGTTAGTTTAGTTTTATTTGTTTAGTTTTTAATTTAAGTATATTTTAATATTCATATGTATTTGCATAATTTAAGTCTGTGTAAATAAAGCTATTTGGAACCTAAAGCGCAATAAGAGGGGCGTTTTAAGTTGGTCTAACATAGGTATTTGCGTCTGTCTGGCTGTGTGTTTATCCGTAACACCGTAGCTTTTAACCGGTTGACCCGATTTGGATGCGTTTTTATTTATTTGAAAACACGTTTTTAGCAGTGGTTCTTTGTGTTTTATTAAGTTCAGTCGTTTCGACGTTGGCGTTGTTTTTTTTTATAATGAATTTTAATAATTTTGCCATTATCAGCTCACTGTATCCTTAATTCGGTTCTTCCGAAACCTGTTTGTCGATTACTTTTGAATTAAAAGACCAAGGTCGACGACATTGTCTTTATACGAGACGGAATGTTAAACTAATTAGTATTGTTATTAGTTACAACAATTTGATAACAAATTGAAAACTCCGTTTTGTACCTATCTCAAGTATTCGTTTTATGCTATCTCAATTTACAGTGAAGTCATAATTTGATATTCGAGGACAGCTAGTTTTCGATTGAGATACCTAGTGTCCTAGGTATAGCCTTCAGGTCGATAAATCGTCGGTGACCTTACTATGTACATAGGTACTGATTACAAAATATATTTATTATTTAGTTCATTGAATGTGAAACCTGTTGTACTTTTTTCTCAACTAAACTATTTTTCTGCTCTATGATAGCGCCATACCTTCATAAACATACAGATATGTAAAATAATGCAGATGATTTTACGTCTCATAAACTAATTTTAGTTTAGAGAATGGCACGAAAGAATCAACGTCAAATGTCTACTTATTGTGGAACTAAGTTGAATTCTAAGCCTGCATAAGGATTTTAGGGATTCCTATTTAGAGAAAAAATCTAAATGTTTCTGTGTCCCGAACTTAGCCTATTCGGAAAGGCCAGGTAAGTCACAGATAAATCTACTAAAGTTCTTTAGATCTAAAGATCTTTATTAGATACTGAATATCTTTGGATAGATGGATAAATATATTTTTTATAAACACTTCATTTGCATACAAAAAGTTAAACAAAAATCACAGTTTGGTGGCAGTAAACCGGCTTACGTTCTAGTCTGTTATCTTGACGTGATTAACCTCAGCCGGTAACCGATAAAAGAACATGCAGTCAATTTGTTGACACAAGAATTTGCAGTGTGTTTTTTAGGAGCATTAGGTTACTGACCATTTTTTGAGTCAATAAGTTTGCTGAGATTACAGAAAGATACTATAGGAAGGTGTAAATTTAGAACAAAAGATCAAAAAAACGTTTAAAGTTGCAGTTGTTGCACTAGTTTGTAAGCGTAATACTGCTATTGTGTTTTATTTCTGGTGTAGATTTTATATCTAGCTGTTTTAGAAAAGGTAAAGTAATGCGCTATCGAAGGAGAGCAACAATAGAAAATACGAATAATTATCATGTTAAACTAAAGTAAAGTACCTATTAGACCTATGGCTAGCCCTGGAGTAAGACATTGAGTTAAGCTGAGACTATAATTACCAAGATCTACCGACAATACATTTGACACCGTCTTAAATTTGAGAGTGAAGAAAAATGTTTTATTTTTTTACCAAAAAAAAAACAAGTAGTAGACAAGTAGTACTATAACAGGTTGATTTATAATATGTAAGAGTAAATTATTTTGTTAACTAGCTCACCTTGTAAAACCAAGCCACTTATAACAATGCACACCAAGACTACACAAAATATGAAATTCTTCATAGCGCCACAGAAAAATGACCACAAATTTTATTCAAATAAAGTCACAATTTTTTAATCAAAACTTTATTGTACACATCTTATCTCGATGAACATGTGAAGTTAACGAGTCAAACCGGTGAATGTACTTTACTTTATTTAAAAATATAAGGAAAATAAATTGAACGAACGGTCTTCGGTTCTTAACCGGCTCCGATTAGTCATCGCGGCCGAATGAATGAGGTAATGAAGCTGTGAATAAACCGCCATCTAGACTTACAATACTGAACTACCTACTACCTAAATCTTCTTTCTTCTTCTAAAAACGAATCGCTGTTCGTTTGTCTTGCTAAAACTAAACTATTTATTTTTCGTTTTGTTTGCAAACAAAAAAACAGGGAAGGTTAAAACAGCGGGTGAAACAGCCGGGTGCAGCTAGTCTATACTAATATTATAAAGAGGAAAGATTTATATTTTTGTATGTTTGTGTTGAATAAACACAAAAACTACTAGACCGATTTCAAAAATTCTTTCACCATTAGAATGCTACATTATCCCTGAGTAACATAGGCTATATTTTATACCCGTGCAAAGCCGGGGCAGGTCGCTAGTATATAAATAAAGTTATGTCTATAAAAGGGAAAGTTTGCCTATGTGTTTGTTAATCCTTTAGTATGGACATAATTAGATTCAATGAATGGAATAGCTATACCTTAGAATAATACTTACATACATAAGCTTTTCATCGTCATCTCCGTTTCTCATCACTGCGCAGACAAAACCACGAGGCGCAACTAGTAATAATAATAATAAATGCTAAAATTTGTGCGTTTGGATGTTAAATTTTTTTGATAATTGTCTGCAATGTCTGTTACAAAACGGCTGAAGAACGGATACGAATGAATTTTTATATGGATATACCGACTCTCGGAAATTTTAATGGTTTCTACAGGATTAAAGCTAATGAAACGAATCAATCACCACGCGAGTCTCGCAAAAACACGAAAATTGCTCAAACAATTTGTTTTTTTTTTATTCGTCTTAATACTGACTTGGCTTAGAACGAAACTCAAAGGATCAGTCGAAAAACGAAATACAAGGAAGGGGTATTATGCTAGGCCGAAAAATGCTCATACTTGTGATACTCATAATTATGAACAACTTTACAGTGGCGCCAACCCTGAAATCGCGAAAAGATAGTCAGCTGTTTCATACATTTTGTCGAGCGTTGTTGTCATTTTTCTAGGAAACAGCTGCTTTTAAGGTTCCGTACCCTAAGAGTAAAACGGGACCTTATTAGGTACTAAGACTCCGCTATCCGTCTGTCATCAGGCTGTATCTCACGTACTGTGATAGTTAGATATCGATTAAGTAATCAAAGCGAGTCATACACGCGATTACATACAAATAATCGTTCAATAACCTTCTTTTTTGAATTCGGTTAAAAAGATAAATGGTTGTAAAATGTACAAGTTTATAAATGAGATAGTATGTGTGGATGTTTGTAACTCAATCACGCAGACACGTCTGAACGGATTTAGATGAAATTTAGTATGGAAGTAGCTTATATGTACTCTAAGTTTACACATTGAGTTATACATAGAGTTTCATTATGGAAAACTAACGGTTTCAGCAGGATAACAGGTGAAACCGAAGGGCACAATTAGTGTAGTGAATACAATGTATATTTATTGAGACCTACTACTAAACTTCACATATTTTTGGTATATAAGTAAGTAAGTAGGTATCCTAAATCTAACTTCAATTATCTGATAAGAATGCATAACAAACACTTTCTGTTTATTTGGCTTATAACGATTTATACAAGTTTATAAATACATGTTGTAGGTACAGGAATACTTATCACTTAACTGCAACCTTCCTGGAACCCGTCAATTCTGGCACGATCGATATTATTGTGGCCATCACTGTCTAATTAGAAAAATCGAAATGGGTTGATTACACGTAACAAGGACAGTGGCGAGACTGTGCCCTCGGCCGAGTACTCAGTTTGTATAAACATTTTGCCGTGGTGATTCAGCCACTAGAACCATGATTTGTTTGCTTGGCTGAGTATGCCGATTTACTGCCCGCCACTGTACTTGTTACGTGACTAGTCAACCCATAAGAGTGATAAGGACCGAAATATTATATGGCATGGCACCAGAATGGAGCCCCAGTTTCACGCTAAGCGTGGGGTGTGGCGATAATAATAGTTACCTAGGTGAAGCCCTCCTGGTAAAGTCCCGCCAGTTAGCTCCATATAAAAGGAGCTGTGATTAGTAACTCCCTGTTATTTGATATTAGCGAGTTACGCTGTAAGTTCTAACTCTGAAAATGTTTGTCAAATTGTGTATTTTGCTAGCTCTGGCTTGTGCAGTGAAAGCTTCGGTGGTCATTAATATATATGAAGGTAACGAAGGTAAGATGTTACTTAAATATACAAATTTATTTTGTTTTATATTTTCAGTTTTTTTGGGGTTTGTTCGCTTGGTGTCTTATTATGCTCTTAATTATCAATAATTAATATTTTACATTAAATAAGCTACGCTGACTAGGATGCACTTTTCTGAACACTAATTACCTACATACATTACCTACTTACTTAGTTTAATTTTTGTAGTGGTGGTAGGGCTCTTTTGCAGACCCCGCCTGGGAAAGTACCACACTTTTGCCAGTTATTCCACCGCCAAGCAGTAATGTGCTAACATTACTGTGTTTCGGTTGGAAGGGCATTGTTTCCAGTGAAATTTCAAGGCAAATAGGAGATTAATCAACTTATATCTCAGGGTGACAATTGCAGTTCTGTGCCGCGCAAGGTTTTGGATTTTAAAGATTCAAAATTCTAGGTGGTGCAGACTTGTTATGGGCAAACGTGACGTTCAACATCACGCGAGTGATTTGCTCGTCTTGTCACTCAACAACATAAAAAAAACTTAAACACGGTAGATAATATTGGTTTCTATTTGATTTCTTTATCTTTACTCTTCAATGTACAATCTTTTATACATTTATATTACGCTAATTGTTTTATTGGACTTTTCAAAGTCATAGTGGATAAATAATCTTCGCGTGATTCATCGGCGACCATAACGCCGCTTAGCAACCGGTGATGGTTAAACGCGAACTTATTCTCGACTAAAAACAATACAACCCAAAAACATCCTCCTTTTGCGCTTATTTGGAACTCTTGTTACACCATATTATTGATTTTGAATAGATTCATTCAAATTCAAGATCCAATAGAGATCAACTGTGTAAGTGAACTACTAAATATTCAATTTCAGCAGATGGTGAGGTGGAAGCATCCCATGCACTGGGCGCCTGCAACCCAAGCGAGTGCGACCGATTCTGTCGCAGCGCCGGTTTCAGAAAGGGCTCCTGTGTAGGGAATAGGTGTAGATGCACTTCCTACGCTGATTTGACAGGTAATTTGACATAAATGTGCATTGTTTTCTAATTTTTTGTGCTATTTATTTTTTAACCCCATTTCACACGGTAAAACAAATGGAATTATATTTTTACTTAATAATACAGCCAAAAAAATATGCTCTCATATGAAGTTTTGCTACACCACCATATTTATTTTAATATTATAGATTCATTCTAATTCAAGATCCAGTAGAGATCGACCGTATAAGTGAACTACTGAATATTCAATTTCAGCAGACGATGAGGTGGAAGCATCCCATGCACTGGGGGCCTGCAACCCAAGCGAGTGCGACCGATTCTGTCGCAGCGCCGGTTTCAGAAAGGGCTCCTGTGTAGGGAATAGATGTAGATGCACTTCCTACGCTGATTTGACAGGTGATTTTACATAAAAATGTATTGTTTTCGAATTTTTCGTCCTATTTATATTTAACTCCATTTAACAATGTAAAACAAAAGGTAATTCAAATTTGCTCAATAATAATACAGCCTAAAAAAATGGTTCTCAAATGAATACTTGCTACATCACAATATTGATTTTAAAATCAATATTGTGATGTAGCAAGTTTACTAGCAAGCAAGCTCCACTAGAGAACTATGTAAGTGTACCTACTACTGAATATTCGATTGCAGCAGATGGTGAGGTGGAGGTGTCCGATTCACTGCGCACCTGCAACCCTGGCGATTGCTTCCGATCCTGTCGTAACGCCGGTTTCAAAGAAGGCTTCTGTGTAGGGGATACATGTAAATGCATTCCTTTCGCTGATTTTACAGGTGATTTGACATAAAAATGTATTAATTTCTAATTTTTGGTGCTATTTATTTTTCAAGACCATTTCACGCTATGAAACAAAAGATAATTTATTTTTAGCTAACATTACAGCCTCAAAAGTATGTTCTTATATGAACTCTTACTACACAACGATATTGATTTTGAATAGATTCATTCAAATTCAAGATCCACTAGAGATCTACTGTGTAAGTGAACTACTGAATATTTAATTGCAGCAGATGATGAGGTGGAAGCATCCCATTCACTGGGCGCCTGCAACCCAAGCCAGTGCGACCGATTCTGTCGCAGCGCCGGTTTCAGAAAGGGCTCCTGTGTAGGGAATACGTGTAGATGCACTTCCTACGCTGATTTGACAGGTAATTGTACAAAAAAAAAATCGTGCGTTATTTTCAAATTTTTCGTGTTATACGTATTTTTTTTAATTCTATCATAATTTCACGCGGCATGGCTTGTGTCAAACTAATCCTACTATTCTACTAATATTATAAATGAGGAAGATCGTGTTTTGTGTGGAGGTGTTGGTAACACGTACAGTGATAAAATTTAAGTTATAGATACTTCAGGTCCTGAAATAACACAATATAGGCTACGTCATTCATCTTCATTGTAATCACTGTTAGACAATATTTACGAACATTTTGAACGTCACGTCACTCAATACCATTACAAAATTAAATTTTCGCATTAGGATCCGATATTAAACTGTTTTTAAACAAAGATTAACTAAACAAAAATACAAAAATATTAGGTATACTTACAATTGTGTTTGCAGAAAATAAAGACGACCGTTCAGCACTCGACAGCTGCAACTACCAAGCTTGCGACCAACTTTGTCGCAGGCTCGGATTTCCAGGAGGCGCCTGCGTTGGAGACAAATGCAGTTGCGACAACTTCGATCCCATCGGAGTAAAAGGTTCTGAATAGAAGTTATTCATAAACACTCACGTTTGCATATTTTTACAAGCTTTTAGTTAACTTGCATTGTAATGTATGTTAGTTAATTTGTTACTTTAGATTAAATATAGCGACCAAATTGTCTCTTCCAGATGTAGGTATACTGTGTTACACCGACGACGGCAATGTTAAATAAATAACGGCAATAAAAAAATGTTATTTTTTTATGTTTGGATTAAATTTCACAACGAGTCTAAATCTATTCAGACATGGTGTGATTACATATCAAGCCATATAAATTAAAAACTTTCCCATGTAGTTCCACTATTTTAGAATTAACTAGAACCATTTTCTAATCACAAAATTTCATATTATAATACAGAAAATAAAGCTGACTATTCCGTTCGCGACCACTGCAACTATCAAGCATGCGACCAGCTGTGTCGCAGACTCGGCTTTCCAGGAGGCGCCTGTGTCGGAGACAAATGCAAGTGCGACAATTTCGAACCCATCAGTATGAAAGGTATAAAATAGAAAAAACAACTACCTAAATAAAATTGGTTTGTTAAATCTCCATCAGAATATTATAAAACGCATAGTTTTTTTCTGCTAATTTATTTTCAAATACAAAGATTACTAGATTTTTTTTGCGATATACTCGTATTTAGGTACATACTTTTCACCCAATCTACCATAGCTTAAATATTATTGAACTAATTTATAGACTTATGTTTTATTATTTGAATCTTTAGGTACCTCCTCGAGTGACAAATGCAGATTGCAGTGGTGTTTCTAATAGAAAATTAACCTGTATTAATGTTTTTAATTTTAAGGCAAGGCTTTAGACTTCCTATTGAAGAGAACAAATAAGGGATCTAAAGCACCAGGAACCAAAGCACCCCATATACCTGAAGAAACTGAAGATATTAAAGACCCAGAAAAAAGCGATAGAGAAGAAGACGTCAACAAAGTTATGAACTTAATAGGTATGTCAGAAATCAAATTAAATATCCTTCGACAAGATTGCAACCTGATATTTTGATACAATGGAAAATTAAATACATACCTATATCCAGCAGTGGAAAAAATAAGGCTGTAGACGATGAGCTGTAGTAAAGGCTGAGAAAGAGATTATAAAAGAAGTTTACAAGTACTTATCCTGGTAAACTTAGTCACCGCTTCCGATAAAGTTTTAGACGTCGTCGTTGCATAAAAGTTTGTGGGGAGTAAGAAGGATGGAAGAAGTCTGCGTGGACAAAAAAAATAAAGGCATTCGCTTACTAGAAGTCTGCCGTGTGTAGCTCTAACTGTTGTTTTGGTTGTTCCAGATAAGCTCAAAGCTGCAATTGGATCCTGTAACATTGTTGCATGCAACGATATGTGCCACCGCCTCAACTACGCTGGGGGTACTTGTAGAGGTGATAACTGCCAGTGCTACTGAGTAACCTCCAGCATGCCTCCAACTAAGAGACCACAGTACAGCTATGTGTGTGCTGAGTCGCAGGTGACAAAGCACAGCATCAAATAGATTTTCCAGGACAGAGCAGGACAGACACATTTCTGCGTCGCACATGTCTACACCGCACGCAGCTCTTAGTACGTTTATTCGTTACAAAATTTGCTCTGTTCTGCGCTGCGTGGACTTCGTCACCTGCGTCTCAGCATACGCATAGCCTAACCGATCCGTACAGTGGTAGTGAAAGCCTATAAATAAGTTATACTATCTGTTCCCTCTCTAATGGAAATAATATCGTCGGGGCATCATAAACAAGCGTAAATGAATAGCCGGCACTTCGCGCTAGCCAATCAATGTTAGGATGATCAAATAAGTAAAAACAAACTTTAAGATTTTTTGTAATATTTTTCTATGAACCTTTTTTATATAATTACAAAATGTTTCAATTATCGCAAATAATAAAATTATATACTAATTATAATTACGCCCAGTTGTTTTTCTACCCAACGACAGTAAGCTTTTTATTTGCCCCTTGCAGGCAGCCAGTAAATAAATAAAATTCTATGGCAAATACATACGTTTGTTAGGCAATCTTTGATCTGATCCCGGCCACCTCTCCAAAGTTGTGAGATAACAATCAGGCTCGCCTGAAGCCGCCAGCGTCCTTCAAGTTAATTATAAGAACTTATACAAAGGGCGAAGGGACTTGTGTAAGTACCTACTCGACGCTTCAGAACTGTTCCTTTCATTCTTACCGAGACTCGAAGAGACGAAGAGAAACGTCACGGAGACGAATTTCTTTTCATTCGGTTGCCTCACTTTTTTTCCCATTGTTTAGTTAAACTCCGCTTCAATCTATCAGTTCAAGATATTTTACTTCGTACAAGATTTAAAATGGAATCGAAAGTTAGACGTGAACTCTTTCTGGAACTGGATTTGTTTGTTTGAACTCGTTATTTTCTTCGAATTGAATCTTTGAAAGCAAAACTTTTGTGATAGAGAGATGGCTCTATGTAAACGATTTTCTTACTCATTGCAGGACCCTTGTTGAATGTTTAATTTGAAAAGCTATTTATAATATGTATTCTGTGATAAAAGAAGATAGTGAAGAATAAGGTAATTTTAAAAGAAAGTTAATGAATAAAGATTTTAAGCATCAAAAGTAACCTATCTAAGCGAATAATTTACTGTTTTCATTTACGTGTAGGCGGCGGATGCAGACATAATTCTGTTCAAAATAACTTTATTATCAACAACCATCACAACGTCCTTAGCATCTTGGCATCAAATTTGATCTGAGGGCATCAAATAGTGTATGGTCACTATTACGTTTCATGAGCATGCCATTTCAATAGGAAAAGAATACAGCTGAAATTTTGTAAGAGATTTTTACCATCAGATGAAGTTTCCAGCGACATTGTCACTTCCTAAAGTTTCCAGTATTGACATTAAGCGTTGAGTGAAAATGACCCGCGCCCGCCCAGACTATAACTCTCCATTTACTGCCCATAAATGCTTTCATTTCTAGGCGCTTGTTATTGGAAAAACGTTCCTGAGGCCGAGTCCCCGCAGTAATCTCCCGCTATTTGAGTAAATAAAGAAATTATTTATCTTTTATGACAGAAAAATACGATGTGTTCCGGATTTTTCCCGGTACAGGTTCAGGGGACGTGTCGTGTCTCGCCATTATTATAATGTAGATAACATAAATATTACGAGAAAATAATAACACTCAAGGTAATACATAGCCGTTTTCATATAAAAATACATCTACCTACTGTACATACAATTCAAAGAAATTTTCGAAAACAGAAACATTTATTACTGTATATACGAGTACCTACTAAAATGTCCGAACTTTACGGACTATGACAACAAAAAGGTAAGCACTAAATATATCCAAAAAACTTATAATTGACGAAGGTATTCCCTTCGCTTTAAACCTGCTAAAACTCCCAACCTGATAATAATATACCTACCTAGTAGAACAAGGAAAACTATCAGACGCATGAGGAAACTGGTAAAAACTAGCATTTACTGGATAAATCACTGCACCTGGTTGCTCCCAGCTTATTTATTTCGCATTTACACGTGTGTGAAATTAGAACAGTAGCTAAACTTTCATGCATTACTTTAAACTTTCACATTAGTGCAGTCTTTCAGAACTATAATTGCAACTATTATGTAAACTAACTCAAAATCTGAAAAAGTAAGCACTTCTGTTTAAGGTATCTACTTACTTACTCGTATTGATGGTCTGAGCGGGCGTAGACGCTCAAAAAAACGAGCTCAGTATCGAACCATCTGTAATTTTCTACTCTGGTTATGTCTATTTACTAGTGTAATTAAAATTAAAATTCTATTTTCCCAGCAAGTACTATACAATAGGTACACTGTCGCAGTCGAGGTGACAGGGGAAGCGGGAGCCTCTCCCGCTTCCCCTGTCACCTCTCCGCGCACTCCCCGGTGCGACAGTGCGACTATATAAGGCTATACGCTTTCCAGCGAGGTGCACAGATATTGTGACCGGGTTATATACTTCACACATGTTTGTTACTCCTTCACTCTGAAACGCCTGGACGAAATTGGATTAAATTTTGTTGGACAAAGACAGCCCTCCCTCTAAAACACGGAACCCCTACCCCCTTAACACAAAATTTACTTTTCATCATCATTATCATCAACATCGTTTATCAACATCGCACGCGTGAAGCGCAAGTCTGCGCAAGGCTCATCTAATTGGATATAAAAGCTTCAGATCCCTTACAGCAGCACACCAGCAGCCTTTCCAGCTAGTGTACTGTTTCTGTAACACCACACCTGAATATAGGTCAAGACCTCGTGATCAATGTTAGAGCATCCATTAAACAAGAGACCGCTGCGCCCTCTACCGGTTCTCGATGTAACACCTTAGGGTTTATGCATTTTATCGGTTTCCGGTAAGCATAACGGTTTATTAAGGTTTTAGGGCTCTGAATCTCCTTCGAAGAACCTTCAAGGCGAGACTTCGGTGAATGTCATTTTTTAGGTAGATAATATAATTAGTTAGGCACTTAAAAATGAAGCATGTTATAAGGAATACTTGTTATTTAGACTTTAGTTAAATATTAAGCTAGCTTTCTTTACCTAAAAGCCAATATCAAATACCTTCCATGTTTTGGTTAATCATATAAGTAATTAATACATTAAAATATTTAATAAAATTGAGGCAGGTATGTTGAAATCCATGTTTAGATTTTCTGTTATCAAAATAATACCAATCATAATATTAACATACTCATACTATTTTTTATGTAAACCTTATCTTTTCTAATCAAGCAAGGTAGGTACGATCTTCATTACTCTAAGTTCAGTAACTTGGTAACGAGTTCAAGAGTACTAGACAAGGCTTAGGCCGTTCGTACACTGAGCAACGCAAGACGACGACTCGACTCACGCACGACTCAAGCGTTGCGACTCTCGTCGTTAGCTTTTCACACTTTTATGTTACAGGTATCCATAGGGGGACTGTGATCACTTGCAATCACGACGCCTGGCGAAAAAAAATACATCGCGGCACCTACATTTTTGTTTAATTAGTTTATCACTTTACATTTCTAGTCCTCTGTAAACTTGAAAGTTTCACCCGCCTACCACCTCTTAACCATACCGCAAAGATCTCAACAGAGCTGAGGTTCGACTACTCAAATATTCCCTTCAAAATCGGATAAGTAAGTAACAAAATTCATAGCGATGGCACGGCGCTTGTCAAAGCCGCGTTACTTTAGTTTTCGAGTATCCGTTTAGTTACCTTAGTACTTTAGTTACCTTAGCGTACGAACGGCGTAACTGCAAAACTGATTAGGCTTTCCCATTAAAACTTGAATTAATAAGCGTCACGTACGGCTGCTCCATGTTATAGAAGAATGTTAGGTCTTGAAGCCAAAGGCTCTGTTTTATTACGCCTTCCAAGCTTCTAGAAGTAACTTAGAATAATCGACTAAGTTATACAACTATCAGAATTCATAATGTTATTCGCAAGTTATCTAAAGTTTATGAAAATGACATTAAATTACGTTAGACGCAAGATGAGGTATTATTTTCAGCCTACTTCAAAGAAAGAAGGTTATCAATTCGTGTTTCTATCTTATTATATGTACAAGGATATGTTTCGTGGTACATATATGGTAATTAATACCTGTGGTTTCATGTCAATTAATTTCGTCCCTTGCACGGTCTTCGGTTCTCATAAATATAAAAAAAAAATACATGTACCTGATACAAAAAATAAAAGGTCAGATAGCTTACGCAACAAACCTCTTTAGTTGATAAAAAGACTGGCCAGTTGCAATAAAAATAAAACTATCTCAGAAGATATATTCCACGTCCGTTAAATTTTCACCTCTAACCCCAATCAAGCTCCCCAGGGCAGTAATTAATTTACGAACCTAGTCGAGATGCCGCGAAATGAATTTCAATCCGGTAGATTCGTCTAGACGTGATAAACTGCCATCAGCTGACTAACTAGATAATATTTCCTACTAACGACGAAAAAGGGTTGTCTATCTCATGGGAGTACAGTAGCGAGACAGAGCTCTCGGCCGAGTACTCGGTTTGTGTAAACATTTTGACGAGGGGAGGCAGTCGCTAGAACCATCATTTGGTTGATCGGCTGAGTTTGCCCATTTATTGTCTCGCTACTGTACTCGTTACGTGTAATCAACCTATTAGACGTAGAAAACTGGATATTTCCAATAACAGTGATCAGACGTCTGACATTAATTTAATCACGAGATATCGCAGAAAAGATAGTAAAGAAATGTCTAAATTTCTCTTTTTCTTTTTTTTACGGTACTATTTGGTTTTGCGTGATCCAAGAATCTTCGCGTGGTTATAATTTTAGCTAAAATGTTTTACTGACATATTTTGCTAAGCCAATTTTTGTTGTTATTTTTATTAGTTGGATAGTTGAAAATTGCACGTTAAAGAAGAGTTTTTTTTTTTGCAATGATACGCTTACGTTTGACCGATGGGAAGCAATGATGCGGTCTACAAACTAAACTAAAATTATTTCTTTATAAAAAAAATATATGTAAATTTGGTAAATTTTTAGGCACAGTTTTAGTTTAGGAAATAGTTTGCCTCTCTTCAGTACAAGATTTTTCTACATAAATAGTAACCAATGTCAAGGCTTGTTATGAATAGAACGCTATTTTCTTTCCTATTTGCATAATCCTGAGAAGATAAACAGACTGACAAAGATTTGCATCTAATTGTAATTATCGGTCGGTATTTGTTATTGGTTTCTCATAGTACAAGTGTGTGTTGTAATTATTTCAAATCCTGCTCTAAATTTCAAAGTGTGCTCTCGATGTTCTAAAATCAAATTTGGTTAAAATCCAGCTGATCGAGCGGTTCAAATGGTTCGATTACAGGCCGCATAAATAAGCAAGGCACAGCAGTAACTCACTGTAGCCAGTAAATAGGGATTATGGCGGTAAAGCAGCGACTGTGGACCCACCATTGTGGAAACTGAAGCCTTGTGTATATTGATTACTAACCGACTAGAAGCACCTGAAAAAAACTATAATTAAATGGCAACGTTAGGAATGTAAACGTAAATAAAAATGTAGATTTCCAATAAGTGTGAAAACATTCGATATAGCTTCCAATATAAACACAACGGATTCTAAATAACAATCATTTAAAACCGAGCTCACCTACCTTAATAATTACGAGAAACAAACATCCGAAAGGTACCCATTTCCGTAAAGGTCAGCGTCGACCTTACTTCTGTATTCCTAAAGCTTTATTTTCGTAAACAGAACAAATAAAAATTACTTTCAGCGTGGTCCCTGAGGTCCCCGAGGTCCCCATCGCCACGAGGACACGGGGACGTCGAGGGGACGTCATTATGTATGTAAATACGTATTACCCGGGCACTGCACTCCCCGGGGAAGGGTTTTGTCTCGCCAGCGATTTTTCTCCCATTTTATTTATTAGGGTACAGTGTGCGCCGGGCGTTACTGCTTTATCTGTCACACTCATGGAGGTGATAGATATTAGGAGAACTGGCGTGTATAGCAGATTTGTGTTATGGAATCAAGCTCTTATTACAAATACTATAAAGTGAGCTCAGATCAAGTAGAAATTCAGATAGAGTCCCGCCTCAGATCCAAGTGAAGCCAAAAACTACCCTAATGTCTAAATAACATTTTGTCATATTTTCGAAATTTTACCCTAAAATTATGATGTTTATGTGTTCAATGAGATGTTATTTACGATAAGTAGACACAAGGAAAGTTATTCCATCGGACGTCTTTTTTACTTTTGCGTAATTTTTGCTGTTTTATTTATTTATCGTCATTTTATTTAATTTTTTTTCTTGTCCACTTTTGATTCGGGTAGTTTTATGCGTCAATATGTACTTGAAGTATACGTACACGGGTAGTATGGTAGTTTTTGGCTTCACTTGGATCTAAGGCGGGACTCTATCTGCCTTTCTACTTGATCTGAGAAAGTGAGTAAGCAAGTTCATCAGCCAATGTCTATTCTGGCGCCCGAAGATTCCGAATAAGTATATTTGTATCCTACGCGACTTCGAATTTGAACTGAAATAGATGGTACCTCTTCTCTTTCAGTACTTATCTACACAAGATAAACTACACAAATAAAAGAAGATATACAAGACGAGAAAGCTCTATAGCCTAGAGCTTCTTTCAGAAAACAAAAGTAAATATGATTGGCAATGAACAAAGACATCGTATAATGGCTGCCATCCGAAATATTCCATATCAATGGGACGATTGGAAATGCTCGAGCGCAATAACGGAATACCTAAGGCTCGGCATTCGCTCAATAGTTCTGTATTAATATCGTCCTTAATTACTCTACCGTGACACGGAACTTAGAATTTATTAGAATAGAAGCAAACAAACAGATAGCGCTTCTTCTCAGCGTTTGCTCTCGAAATCTACCGAAACCTAAGTAAAAATAGTTTTAAGTAGGTACGAGTAAAGTATTTTTATTGTTTGACATTTTTTTGGGAATACAATGGAGTACAAAATGTAGACTTAGACTTATATATAAATGTATCATCTATAGATTTAGACACCTATTTTTACCCACTACGGAAAGTTTAGGGTGAGAGTTGGTTTGTTAATTTGTTTTACCTTTTTTAGGATTATACTGTTGATCTGATATTTTTGTTTAGCCAAAAAGGGACAATACGAGTATAACAGACGACAAAATTGTGTAATACTGTACTTGCATTTACAGTTAAATTCTTTTTTTTTGATACCTAGGTACCCAAAGAATTGAGAAGTACTGTGTGTAGTGAAAAGAATTGAAAAGTACTTCCATGAACTATAGCCGTTTTTGTGTAAATAAAATAAGTTAATAAGATTCAAAATTCGTTTATCTACATAAATCATCGAGAAGCTCGGATTTTCAGCTTAGGTACAGTTAAAGCAGTCGATCAAAGCGAATCTTTTTAGACAAATTAATATTCGTTTAAAAACGGAATGTTTATTCGAACATCTCAAAGCTTCATTTTATTTATCTTAATCAATTTCGAAGCCGCCAATGAATTCTTTGGGCCAAATCAACTCGTTGAACTCTTCCATATTTTTATTGCTAAGCCTTTTCGTGAGTATTACGAATACGTAAATAAATGATATATATATTTACTTACATATCTACGAGTTGCCTGAAAACCTACAATAAAAAAATAGGCATTTTCTTAACTCTAGCGTGGAGAGTTACTTGTAGCGTGGTTGTATAGATAGATAGGTAGAAATTGAGCTGTGAGATAGAAAGAGATAGAGCTACGATTGTGTCTCAAGAGTTTTGACTAGGTATACTAACACCTTTGAAATGCTTCTGAAAAGCTAGACTCTTCGTAGACTCTTACTTTTGGTACTCAATATTTTATGAAACATATTAATAATTATAGAATAAGTATCTGTTCGCAAACTTAACAAATAAGCTCCAAGACACGTGTCACCTTCAACAGTTCTACGTTATTATCTGTCTAAAAACTTTGTGTTTTTAACAGACTCTGGCTCGTTCAGTCTTTATTACACTATACTCGGTTATCATAAAATTTATTGAGATGTTTTACAAGTTTAATAACGTTTTCATTAAACTCAATTATATTGTGTTTAAGTCAAACAGGTCAAAATGGCAACATTCGTACACACATAATAGGTAAGCATAGCGCTTTTTTAGTCATAATAAAATACCACCATAAAATCAAGGAACGTCTACAGGAGGTAAAGGAAATATTTGACAAGCAGTTATAGAACAGTATAAACGTTTTGTTAAACTGTCTTAGGCACATGGCTTGGTAAGATGTTTGTACCTTTGTACCTGAGCAAGTGCCGATTAAATGATTAGTAAGAAAATGTGGGAAAGTGTATCTACTTACCTACATTAAATTCAAGACACGATAAACTCTGCTATTGCTCCCTTGTGGGGCATAAACCGTCAACTAAGTGGACACGACGTTCAGCAATGAGCAACAATCGTAATATGACGTAAATAACTGTAGTCCATTTTCACACGTGCAGTAGCTTTTTTTGCACTTTTCTCATCACAATGAATAGGTAGAGTGTACCTACACTTTATGGAGTGATGGAGAATCTTCAAAGATTTATAAATTATTTTAGCAAATTTTCCAAGCTACGAACGACACTTAATGGTTTCTAGTCCAAAAAGAACAGGCTTTCTATCATCTCAATATCTTGAGTTGCGCAGTCAAAAATAACGTTTTATATTTTGCATGTTTATGAATAAAATAATATCTATCGAATGAAATGACTTATTGAAAACGCTAACACAAAAATCTAGAATTTAGAACTTTTGTGGCGAGTTCGACATAGTTCTGGTAATAATTTTATCCGTTCTGCCTTTCAATATAAATATAAACCGAATTTCTCTCATATCGATTGTTTAACCGAACAATTAACTTTTTTATTATAGGTATTATTATTATTATAATCTTATGTAGGTACTTACATACTCGTAGTAACTTAGTGCTTCGAATCAAAGATATATATTTTATCTCGTACCTACTAGCAACAGTTTAAAAACTTGCAACTCTTTTCGAAGTGCTCTTCTTTTGATCTACGGAGATACTCGTAAAAAATAAACTAGAACAATAAAAGCGAGTGCCCTCGCTCCCTCGTTATTCACGCCTTTTTGTCAAGTTTTAATTAATTACTTAAATCCAAACTAAATGTTAGTCTTCATTTCGTAAAAGCGTAGTGTGTAATGTGCTAGCAGAGCGCAAAAAGTGTTTATTTCGTAAGTAAGTGTAGCGCAACGATATAATTGGATGTTACAAAATAATTAAATTAAGGTTTCAAGGTTTCAACCTACACACATACCGAAGGTACTTTCTTGTATTTAGGTATGTACGAGTTTGAGCACATTGTTGGTGTGTGTGTTTACGCACTTTCAAAGCCAAAATAGGGTACAACAGTCATATGAAGGCGCACGAACGGAGCCTTGATGTGTCTCAAATAAATAAAAACGATGGTCGCCCTGGCTGGTGAGTGTGAATTTTCTCAAAACTGAATTCTAACTACATAATATGTCAATTCAAATAATTTTTGAATATAGAGTGGTAAGATGGTAATTGTAGATGGGTTCTTGCACTACATCTCAGTGCAGTTTACGATAGAATAACTTATAAGATCCGTCAATCTGAGCGTAACTACAGTTCTTGCTTATAGCATCAAATGCATTGAAATCAGTCGCTAGAGTAAGTAACATACATACCATAGTAGTAGGTTTTTCTACCCTAACTTAGTAGGTACCTACAATAGTATAGAAGGTAGAAGCATAGCACTTCTTTTATCACAGCTCCAAGCAACACAAGAAATGATTTTTCTGAAAGAAAAGCCTAGGTGTGTAATTGGTAACGTCAGACAAGGGAGTAAGGGAGTCATGTAGATAAATGCCGTTGTCACCCGCAGGTAGCCTCGGCAGCCGAGAAAGAATGATGGCTAACATTTTTTCTGCCACTATTAGGTATTTTGTCACCGGCTAAGAGGTTATCTAATGGATCCAGGAGGGCTTAGTTAGGTGACGAGACCATTGATAAAAGAAATATTATTTTTGTGATGAAACATCTAAAAGCTGATAGGTACATTGTATAGCTAGGCTAGCTAGGTCTTAACTTTTTGACTTTGTCTTTTTTACTAAGTAAATCTTTTTTTTTTAACGCAAATATTATGTCCGTGTTTGACCATCAACTCGCCTGTAGGTAAGCGACTTAAAAGATACTTATTCACTTTCTTGTACCTAAATTAAATTAAATGGAAGTACTTACATACTTAAACAGGATATCCTAGGGACGTACTTATGTGTTACTTACCTATATGCCATAATAGGTCAACGGGGAATCGATAAGTTTAGTACCGGTAAGTCCCTACCTAGTAGTCAGAAAAGTTTAGGTACCTATAAGTTAATAATTGTAATAAGCAATACTAAATATTATTTTCCTGTCCCTCACATATTGTGGGTACGGTTACGGTTATCATACTAGGTATACATAGAGTATACATACATAGCTCATAGGTATATACATATTATAATATGTTATACATTGCGCCCGACAGGGCCTGTTGTAGGTACTCGTGTGCGTTGAACTCGTGTGTTAGTGTTAGTAACATTTTTAACACCTTTTGCATGGTACAGAGTTAAGCAATTACCTACAATAGGAAAATAACAGAATATAATTTATGTAAGGCTAATCTACTAGTACATAATTTTTTTTGTAAACTATTCACTTAACTAATTTCTAACTAAATATGATCTGGGTTGGTTCAGCAGCTAGTAAAACGCATTACAAGTTTACAAGTTGTTATACCTACACAACGCAGGCAGCATGGCAGCACAAATTACTTGGGTGTGTTCATCGAGTCCGTACTCAGGAATATAAGTTAAGTATCATACATCAGGTTTTCAAGATATTTAGGTACGTCAATGGAAAATCCTGTATGTATATGGTAGTAGGTACAGCTCTTGACGCGGCTAGACGTGACTTTGAGATAGCAAATGGCAACGTTTTCTCTCAGCCGCACTATTCTCCAACTTTAGTCTCTACTCTGTTTTAAAACTATTATTGCAAATATAAATCAATTTGAATTTAGAACACCTACAGCTTTTTTTTAGTAAAAAATTTGTAGGTATTGCGGTGTGAGTGTACCTACCTACCCATTTAGGACATCATCAGTGATATGATTGGCAGAATTAACACTCTAAGTACTTCAATTTTATTGGTAAAATTAAACTCAAGAACTTTTCCGAGAGTGCGATTAATTGCTAGTGCATTCTAAAACACCTAAATTTTCTTTTACAGCTATTGGCTCACAAAAAGCCCGTTCGGCTTTGTTTTCTCGCCTTATTTATGTAGGTACTGAACCATTAGTTTACTGCTGACCACTGCAGCATTCTGGTCTGGAGCAGACTAGCCCGTTAGGCGTTAGGTGAGTATTGTTCAAGCGTTTTTACTGTATTCTATTTCGATAGGTTACGCAGTGTTCTCGAGAGATAGGTTGATAATTAAGTAAAGAAACGGCGCTCTCTGCATGCATTTCATAGTAGATGGTGTTACTATAATACGAAAAAGTGGTGCAGAAAATGAACAAGAAAGTAGGGGATTTAAATACCTACCATCAAAAAACGCAAGCTATACCTATTATATCTATTATTATAAAGAGGAAAGATTTGTATTTTTGTATGTTTGTGTGGAATAAACTCAAAAACTACTGGATCGATTTCAAAAATTCTTTCACCATTCGAATGCTACATTATCCCAAAGTAACATAGGCTATATTTTTTTTATATATTTTTTTATCCACTGCGAAGCGTGGCAGGGAACAGCTAGTCCTTAATATAAAGCAAAACGAAAAGTACAGGACTGCTTGAGTTGTAACGCGAGGACCGCGACATCTTACGGCAGTCACCCAAAGCTGCAAGTAATACGCAGACAAACGATGCCTGGCAAAGCAAATCAGAACATTGTCATGGAAGTAGGTACGGAGAGCATGGTGCTATGCCGCGCGTTGTATTTCAAACCAGGTAGATGGCTCTTTATTTATATAGAATTTAAAGAAGTTCTAAAGTAGGTACTGCTTTGCTTTGCTGAATGAGTATAATACTGCTTGCTATCGACTTAAACGCTTAACTCTACTTGCAAAACGTAGTGAGTAGGTCTCATCTCAGTGACTAAGTCTTGACTACTCAAATCGTAGAATTTAAAAAAATGTATCTCGGTGGCAAAAAATGACGCAAAATGTTAGTGGTATGAATAATTTGGTCTTAAGGTATGGTATAAAGACTTTAGTGTAACCCAGAACACGAATAATAAAAAAATTACATTGACATTGACATTATTAGCGAGCTAATTGACAATGACATAAACAGCTGATACTTGAGTACTTGACACACAATACAAAGCTGTCAGACTGGTTGTATTTTGTTGTTGAAATTAAACTAAAACGATATTTTCTAAAAATTGCAAACATGTTACGATCTCGGCAATTAATTTCTGTAAGTTCAAATACAAAAAATTATACAATATAAGTTTCAAAGAAAATACCCTGTACTGAACCAAATTCTAAAACGTAACCTCTACAATATTTAAAATAAAAATAGCTTAATTATATCTCAATCCTTTCTCAAAAACATTACGTAATACCCTAATAATAAAACTGGCGCCTTTTTCTTGCATGTAAAATGAATTTAAAATGTCTTTAGAAGGTTCGGTCAGTACGTCACAAACTAATTGCGCCGTTCAACAGCGTCTACTTAATATCATAAAACTTCATATCCAATAGTTTCAATTTATCATTTTCAGGCATTTAACACATTGAAGAAGCTCAATGTAGCAGCATACAGCGACACCGCCACTCCAGTTGATACCACATACTTGGAGATACCTGTGTACAATATTGACAAACCTCAGTCTTTGGAAAAACGTAAAGCAAGGTACTTTTCTACTACTTTTATTTTCGTTCCTTATTTTTCTAGTTTACTGTAGGCTGTAGTCAATGAACACATCTCCTAACTAAAAACCCAGAATAAGGCCGCCAGTTGTCGCACTAGTTTTTAGGTGTTATAATCCTTCTGTTTGTAATTTTTGGTCACCTCATTATTAAAAATGGTTCAGATATATAAAAATACATATGCTTGCATACACCTGAAAAACATAACTCTGCTTCTGGACCTTGTTCTCCTTGGACCTCCTCATCCTCCTTGGACAGATGAGTAGAGTGGTATATGATGACCATAAATGATGCTAGAGAGTTGAATGCTCTGCCCGAGTGGGTATTTCCCTGTAGCTATAAGTTGTAAGCTATAAGTTAGATGTCTTCAAGTCGCGAGTGAATCGGTTTCTTGTAGGCAAGCATACTCCATCACAGACCACATCATTGCTTACCATCAGGTGAGATGGCAGTCAAACGCAAGCCTTTGAATTTTAAAAAAAGACTTGTCAGATATTTAGAAAAGGTTAACAGTGACCAGATCTCAAGATAATGTTTAAATTTGTATCACACCACTTCACAGAAATATATTACTTATGTACAATGTACATACAAAAAAGATATGTTTTAACCTTCATTATATAATGCGTAGTGGTCACTGTACTGTAAATTTAAATTATACAATATTATTGTAATAATAATTGATGTATTTATTTTTGTTAATACTGTTTTAATTAACTTACTTATTAATTTTAATTCTCATTTTATGTTTGGTGAATAAGTAAGTAACAATATTTGGTCTTACTTTTATAATAATAAAGCAGCATGCTTTATTGTTTAATTCAGTTGCAAGTTAAACATTATTTGTAAGCTTTGTATTAATTATAGCTTCTAAAAACAACAGCTTCAATTTCAACTGTTGAAGTGTTGATTGTATACATATGACATGTATATAGGGCTAAAAAAAAATATGAAAATCTTTTACCATGGGACCAACCCAAAATTCGCGAAAAATCAATCAGCTGTTCCATTCATTTTGTCAAGTGTCGCTGTCTTTTTTCTATGGAACAGTAGATTTATTTTTCGCAAACTCCGGGTAGGTATGTCCCATACTAAAAATTGTTCATAATGATGATTTCTACGACCGCTATTCGGCTTAGCATACCCTTTCAGTATAACCCTGTATTTATTGTCAGTAATTACCCACACAGTTATGAACTGATACCATCACTTATCAGTGTTGTTTGTGAGATGTTATTGCAAGATAATCAAGCCCGGCATCACCTATGAAAATAAATGACTTCAATGCAACTAATGATTTGAAACAATAGATTCAACATTTACTTATATTTCTGTACCAAAAATTTCATTCTAATTATTGTTATTTTTTGTATTTGAGATTCATAAGTGTATGTACCCATATTTGAACAAATGATTTTGAATTTAAATTGCACCAGCGATTCTCAAATTTATAACTGTTTATAAGAAGCAACTATATTGGTGATAAGAATCATTTTTGAATGTATGAAATATTTATTGTAATGAGAATCTGCCTTTGTTGTAATTTTTAGTTAGTAGTAGTGAAATCAATGACGTTCTTTTCTGAAACGCAGATCTTTTTTAAAGGAAAAAAGCAACTTTCAATAATTAATTATCAATATATATATATTTCTTTTTCTGTTACGAATTCCAGACTCCAGTACCAGTCTCGCAAAAGGGGAATGTTGGAAAACGACCTCATACTCAGTACATTTGCAAAGAAATACCTCGACGGCTTCAATGAAGAACAAACCCTGATGTACGACCGTCTGATCAACTCTCCAAGCAACGACTGGGACATTTTCTACTGGGTTGTGCTGAAGAAAGAGACTCCCAAAGAATTTGATAATGAAATCATGGATCTGCTGAAGAAGCATGCTCGAAACGACGAAAAGAAAGCTCTAAGCCAACCCAACCTTTACTGAAATTGATAGAGAATGTGCCAACGCATTTCCTATGCAGCTACTTATAGTTACTTTTTAGAAGCCGTTTTTAACGACCACTCGTATTAGTACTTACATAAATGTTAATTTATTTTATTTTGTTGGTTAAAAGTAAAGTTTAGAAAGCATTTCATGTTTGTGTTACTTCAATAATATAAATTTGGATCTTGCCAGTTCTAAGAAATGTAAAAAAAAATATTCAAATTAAAATAGATTAATAAATTGCAGATCCGTGGTTCTTTAGCGACTTTTAGAGTTTATAGACCAGGTTATAAGTTAGGTCAGTTAGGTTTGGAGGTAGCTTATTTCCTGAATTAATACATAGGCTACTGATTGTGTATCTTGGATAAATTAAAAATCCCTGTGGATGAAACTGTTGGGGCGCAGCTAACGCTTATAATATCAAAGAACATTAAATTTACTATCTTGTTATGTCTACAATGATTGTGTAGAATATTCTAGATATAAAAATTAAGTAGAACGTCTGTTCAACTTAATTAATTTTGCGGAATTTTTAAGAACTAACTTTTACATCAAGTGCCTTATAAAACGTGCGACGCTGCGCCTAAAGGCACGATCATTTGAACAAACGGTAAAGCGCTGAATGCGCTGACATTAAACAATATTAGCTCTAACTGCACTGCACACCCTTTCGTTATACATTTCAGTTAAATAATTTAGTTAAACATTCAAACATTTTAATTCTACGTGTTACCTAAAACATTCGTCCGATTTTCGTTTCGTCAGTGAGTTTAGTACCTTTATTATGCAGAATAATTGGTAATGCTAATAAGCAGCATACGTAGGTAGCTCAGCATTTATTCGCCAGGGATATTAACATACTATTCAAATGTGTATGAACTGTACCCGCGCCCCAGTCTCTAGGTATTAGGTATTCCTGTAGTCGCGACTGCGTGTTCGCTGGAGCCCCCTGCGTAATTCAGGCGTTGAATTGGAGTCGGCGCGCAATCTTTATTTTCATTAGTGATAAGTGACTAAATGTGCGCGCACTCATTCATAGGTCAGCCACAATCTTATCTTTGGTTTAAATGTTTGTGCCTTAGATCCAATGAAGTCAGTTTACTGGAAGCGCGTTGTGGATTTAGTATTTCTACAGGACTGGAATGTAATTGATTAAGACATTTGATAGCGAATAAATTACAAGTGGTTGGTGAAATATTAGTGTTGAAAAGTGTACCGGGAAATATTTAGAAGATTAAAATGCCTATTCGTCGCAGTAAAGTAAGTCGATTAAGCTATTACACATATTTTTTTCTTAATTATTATATTTAAATAGGGCTTAATGTAAAATATTTGTTTTTAAATTATTATTTAAAAAGTTTGAGTTTTGCTGAAAGCTTATTTAGAACCTAGGCGTAATATTTGTTCTTATTAATATAAACAATGCCGTAATACATTTAATATTTAAAAGTTAAAAACAAAATAGTTGTTAAAATTATAACACACACCTACTACTTAAAAAATAAATCATCTTTTCCTCAATCTAAACTTATTCGAATTTCAGTTTTTACACAAACATAAATTGATACTAAAAGTTAAAACATACCTATTTAATTTCTAATTAACACCCTCAATGCCTTTAAATATTGAGGGCATTAATTAAAACTTGAATACTAAGCCATCATAATTTAAATTGCTTATTTATTTATATTTTTTAATTGTTTAACCCTTTCAGTAAATGGCATTTACATACCCACAGTTACTATCGTATTTGACGTAATGTGCAAAATGTAAATGACGTAACAATCTAAAATTTGCATTTTATAAATGCCTATGATATAATACCACGTGTTTAAAATACTTTAGGTATAACAAGGTAGGTCTAGGATAGGTCGTGATAAGGTACGCCTATCAATAGGCTGCAATATCAACAGCATGCCCACGCGCAAAATTTTGACACCACTCACTACCGTTAAGAAACAAGAACATTATTTTTACAAAACAAAAAACAAAAACCGACTTCAAAAGACCGACTATTGAGTTATTCATCTATTTGTCGCGCACGTACTTAATGCAAATTTAAGACTTTTATAGTTTTCTCATTCCATTATCAGAACTGGACTAAATTGAAATGGGACCAAATGGGAAGCGTCAGCATTCTAATAAAAAAAGAATCATCAAAATCGATTCGCCCAGTCAAAAGTTAAGAGGTAACAAACATAAAAAACATACAGTCGAATTGATAACCTCCTCCTTTTTTGAAGTCGGTTAAAAACAGACATACTATACTTATTACTTTAGCTCTTCTTATTCTTCTCTTTATTTCTTCTTCTCTGCTTTGTCACTTTCTTATGGGATAAAAAAGAGAAAACAAGAAAATGTTTCTCGCCAACTCAAATTATAATCCAACTGCTGAAGCCCACAATAACTGACGGCCATGGAAAGTTACCTAAAATCTTTTTGGTACGTTTATATGTGTATTACAATCGTAGGTACTGGTGAAATGGATATTCGAGAACCAGCACAAGCTGCAGGTGCGGTGGTGCAGCTCGTCGCTGCGGTTCAAAGAGCTGGAGGAAAGCTCGGCGTTAGCGCAGCCCGAACCCGCGCCGCCCGCCGTCACCCCACGCCCTAACCTCACACCCGAGGTTTCTTTCAAGGTAAAATTTCATCCTGCTAATAGTATACATCTAAAAGTTTGTGTGTTTAGATGTTTGTTGTTGAATCACGGAAAAAGGCTTAACGGATTCGGATGAAATATAGTATGAAGAAAGCTTATACCGTGGATTATCACATAGGCTGCTTTTTATCCCGGAAAATGCGGGTAAAACCGCGAGGCGGAACTAGTATCATATGATATGAACAAACAATGGAAGTCTGTGTGTAATTGTGTATGGAGTACAATGATAAGAATTCATCACTAAGTATATCAAAAGTCACGCCCCCATCTCACACCCGTGATTTCTTTCAAGATAGTCATATCAACTGTGTGTCCAAGCAATCAGTGGAAATCGGTTCTGTCTTGAAAATGTCTGAATTTCAATAGAACGTACGAGTATATCATGCCAAGTCAGGTCAATGGTCAAACCTAGTTTTATAATAACGAAATTACTATTGTTGTCCGATGATGAAACATAATGATGTATTTTAAACTTCTTAGATGATCATCCGTTATCATCAGTACATTTACAATTTTTCTCGTTTAAGTTTATACCTAAAACTCGTATCTAAAGTCAAAGTGAATATATTTAGCAGAGATGAATAATTTCAAAGAAATAATGTCACTGCATAATGTATCACGATAAGGAAACCGCTACACTAATATATCGAATAATGCACATTTATCGGCGTACTTATGGCTTCGTTTCGATAAACTTTCATACGCGGGTAAACAGTTTGCTTAACGAACGCGCTTGTTATTAAACAGTAACCTCATTAATATCTCTTTTGAACCTTTATCTTGTTTGTGTCGGTCGCAAGTACGTATTTATTTCTAAACTATCTTCATGTCAGTTGAGAGATGCATGATTTATACAGTTATGCGGAAACGATGTACTACGGTGAAAGGATCTCAGCTTATTGTACCTACTAATCGTTATAGGTAACTTTGACTATGTAACTAACCGTAAATTGCGGAAAATATCAGCTGTAACTATATAATTATTTCGTTGAGTGTGAATGTCATTTTTCTATCATCATATGCAACCTTAGACCTTCCCATTGCTGGGATATAGGTCTACCCTCGAAGGGTGATTAGGCCATATTCCACCACGCTGACCAAGTATGTAACAAATTATTTGTTTTATTTCAGGGTTGTTACCATAGTAAAAGTTGTCCAATAATGATGATTCCAATGAAGTCTCTTGGGCCTAATATACCATTTCTGTATAACCCAGTAAAGCTAAGTCGGCATGCCTGTCTTCACGTGACTTGAAACATTAGTAAACGAGCGTAATATCACCTAATTATAATAACACTTTAACGTAATATTATACGAATTCTCTATTTTGTTTCGTCACCCTTGGTTCCGAACTTTCAAGCTAGAACGGCGCACCCCTATGCACTATACTTAATACTGTATTTTTAGTGCGGCACAGTTGCTTGACTATTTGGTTGGTTACGAATACAGTGGAGATACAGTAAATGGGCGCACTCGGCCTTGCAAACAATTCATGGTCCTAGCGACTGTCTCGCCTCGTCAAACTGTTTGTACAACCCGAGTACTCGGCCGAGGACACTATTTCGCCACTATATTCGTTACGTGTAATCAACCCATAACGGTATACCCTAAAAGATCTTACTTGAAGAGACAAATCTAAAGCCGAGCTATAGCTTGAAGATCTCTACAAAAATTATAGCTTGAAAAATCCAAGCTTTATATAAATAAACGTTTCACACTCATAGCTCCCCACTAGGAATAAATCCTGTGTCGGGGAGCTTTGGAAGATTAGTCTCTACCGTATTTAGTCGAACGACTCGATTAGCACAAAAGCGAGGCAGATGGCATTCTAAGGAAGGTGGAAATATGTCCCAGAAGTGCGAAAAAGAAAGAGCATGATGAGATTTTGTAGTATTCTTATTTATGTAACCCAATGTATCCTAGTGGTGAGCTATGAGTGTGAAACGTCTTTTTTATTTTTTTCCTTTATTCTTGTGCCATATTTTATACTTTGCATTATTTTTCCAGTATGAAGACCTTCAAGTAAGACTGTCAGCACCATACCAGCTGCGACCAAAACCAGAAGCCAAAGAACTAGGATTCGGCAAATACTTCACAGACCATATGATGAAGATCAACTATTTCACGCAATTAGGAGGATGGCAGAAGCCCGAAATCATGCCATTCGAAAACCTTAGCATACACCCCGCTTCCAAAGCGCTGCACTACGCGATACAAGTAAGTTAAGACCGTTTTATTTATTGACAACACAAGTAGACCACCGTCTATACTCCGGGAATGTCTTACCTCTCATCCAAAGGTAGTCTGTAAGAGAACGGTCTTAGAGATAAGACCACCTTATGTGGCTTTTTCTAAAGTATTTTTCTCCTATGTTTGGGATTTGCTTTTGGTGGTGTCAATAAAGAGTTAAAGTATTGTAGATAGTTCAAAGTCATGACTACTCCTAAATGTGTCAATTCATGCCATGCTCTGTCTTGATGATATAAATGAGGGATTATTAATTTTGATAAGCCATAAATTGCAAAAACCCAATTTTAAAATCCTTAAATACATATAGACAGATATACCTATTATGTACTTACTCATCTATGAAAATGCAGCTCATCGTTAACAAAACGAATTAAGTCTGTCATTGCCTTTTTGAAAAATATTCCCAAGCTACAACGTTATCAACACGTACCCACGTATTAATGCAAATATATGCGAACGCTGTTAACATCAGGATTACTGTTTGTATGCGCATTTCTATACCTGAAAAATACACTCCAGTTAGACATAGTTGCTGAATCATTACAGAAATAAGTAAACTACATAAAATTCTCGCGATTATACTCGTATGATTATTACAACGTGATTTGTTTTAAATGTGTCGTGATAAGAGAGATAATGACGTCATCGGCTGAAAAATATCGCTCTTATCAGATATCCAACTTATGAGCTTACAATATTTTTATACTAAAAGTATATTTACAATGCTACCGTAATATATATTGTAAATACTGTAGTACTCATAAATATACGATTAGTGCGAACTTATTGACAAGTTTAGTATTTAGACGAAGTACCTACACTGAGGAATAGCCATCAAAATTCCGATGGATTCACCTAAAGTACGTAACATACTGATAATCACCAAAAAGTACGATGATTAGCACCAGTTGTTACTGTGACAACTATCATAATATGTTGTCATCGTAAAAACTAGTACTAGCACCAGTTTTTGGTGATTATCAGTAGGTATGCTCCGTACTTTAGGTGAATCCATCGGAATTTTGATGGCCATTTTTCTCAGTGTACCGAAATGCTCACCTTATTATCAGAAGATGCACGTCTTCATTCTGGCGACAGTTAAGGCATACAAGCTCATCGTCGATTGAAATTCGTCGGCTAAATACTTGTCTTTGATCTACTGATCAATGTACAACACAAACTTCCCGTCGAAACGTTGTCAAGGTACACCGAACTGTATCGCGAAAAGTTCACGCAAGACTAAAAATTTGGCGTGAAACGTTCAAGTTGGCCTTGCAGAATTTTAGTCTGACTTTCACAGAAAAAAAATGTTCCCGTAGACTCCCAAAGACTGACATATCAAATCCATAGAACATGCCATAACAATAAACTTACCGTAGTTGTACAGAGCATACTTACTGAAATTTCCTTTTTTTTACAGCTATTTGAAGGTCTAAAAGCATACCGAGGAGTAGACGACAAAATCCGATTGTTCCGTCCAGACCTGAACATGGAGCGTATGAACCTAGCAGCTGCTCGGTCTGGTCTGCCCACCTTCGACGGAGAGGAGCTTATCAAGAGCATAACGCGGTTGGTGCAGATCGACCAAGAGTGGGTGCCGCATTCTGAAACCTCCACCCTGTATATCCGGCCTACGTTGATTGGAACTGAAGTGAGTAACTTAATATTGAAACAAATTTGAAAGTCTAATAAAAGATACTCGTATGTGTAATGTTTTAAAAGCTTACGTTTGAAACTAAATGGCCAATGTCAAAAGTCTAATAGATAATGATAGGAACTCGTGACTCCTCAGTCAACACTGACAGTAAATTATCCATCTCTGTCCACTTGTTACCTTTTCTCAGCTTAGTTGGAAGTTCACGTGAGAACGAACATAAGAAAGGTGCTTTTGCCCTAAAAACTTGCAAGGTATGACTAGACTGAAAGGTGGGTTCTCAACCAGTCGCGCGTAAGCGTATGTGAGTGTTACTCGTTTGAATATGATCATTGATCATCCTCACATTCAGGCCGTTTTTGGAAGTCTTTTGTGTAAAAATGCAGCAGCATTTTGCAGCTTGCAAAATGTAGCTAATCGCGAAGCCGAGCCATACATATCTCTAATCTCCAATCTCTAATTGCTGCCAAGACTTGTGAAGTAATTTTCTCGAAAGTAACTAATATTATCACGGATATACCACAAGAGCAACAAAATAAAATGTTAGAGCGTTTAAAATAAATATTATTTCGTAAAGTTGAATTAAGTATATAAATAAAACATTCGATGTAGTTATTTTCTAAACAAAGATTTGTTGTGATGCTTCTGACGATTATTTTGAAAGTGTCGCTATCGATGCGTAGAACTGCGTCAGGGAAACAATAAAAGACGTAAGCAGTCACAGATAATTACGCAGTTATTGGCCTGAACTCCAAATCGAGGCCAAATAATATAAGCAGGCGAAGTAGGCGTATTTCATGAAATGTGGACACTCGGCTTATGATAATAAATTTTGTTGTACCTAATTACAGCAAAATAATTGCTGAGTGTAGGTACTTAGTGACTTTTTGCAGTTAATAACTTCTTGCAGTAAGCCGACGAAACATGTTACTATGATTCACGGCGACCTAAACCTCGCCCCACCTAACATACTCGTATATCTCCACCACCTTTCGACTGATTTTTTTCAAATTACCTATACCTTAATTTTTTTATTGGGGTCACTAAGTACTTGCCTTAAAGCAAGATCTAATCAACCTTATTCAAGTTATAGTCGGACTATACAAACATACAAAAGCGAATCTGTCCCCCTATTTTAGACTCTGAGACCTCACTTCGCTCGGTAAATTTTATTTTTGGCCAACCAACTTTTTTTATTCCGGAATATTTATTTTTATTCACCAAAATTTGTAAACACGCTCCGGCAGTTCATTTTTTGCGTTTTAAAACGATTCTAGAATCATTCTTATCTCTTATCAAAAATGTTACGTTTACTTAATAATTCAATTAGAAGTAGTGATAAAAGTTGGCAAATATAATATGTTTTATCTCAAAAAATTTGATAGGCTCGTCCCCTATCTTCATATCAAGAACTTTACCTTGTATATGTTAGTAATTAGCACATGTTTTTTATTACTTTTGCTATTACGAATTTTCGTAAAACAGTAAGTCTTCTGAGAACCGCCCAGATTATTACTTACAGACTGTGTTTGACATTACGACATTTGTATTAAGACAATAACGTCGATTTCTTTACTTAATAAACTGAACTGATTTAAAGTTTCGTTTCGTTTAAGTTTCCATTCCTTTTTAACATAATAAAAAAGTAAAGAGATACAGATAATTTGAGTCCGTTCAAATTAATTTAGACAGTATCCTAGACAATCCGGATATAGACACGAATCTATAGACCTTGCATTTCGAAATCAGACACCACGTTTAAACTACTGAAGGATACACAAACACACATTCTTACCAAATTACTTATAGTTATACTTACACTCGAAAAACATCACCCACCTTGGGCTGTCGGGTAAAAACACCCAAAAATGGTAATTGTTTCCATAGTCACATAAAATATCGTAGAATTAGTGGAAATATACTTATCCTTATCCATCATTATCTATGGACGACCTTAAAGCTTTGATTTGCCAAAAGCAACGTTATAAAGGCGCCACCTACCTGTTATCATAAATATCACAATTACGTGATACTCGAGTGATACCGTTTATACCGCAATTGCTTTAAATGTTATCAAGACCCCCAACAATCCGATAGCATTGTTATTGCGCTGATTACTCGTATTTTCTCAAAAGACGTATAATATTTATGCGTACGTACCTAGTTGATAGGAATATGATTTCATGTTTCCTTGTTTACTTCATCCTGAATGTTTTGATTACGTATGATTCACGCCTTCAAGGAAATGATAACCGGAGTGTGCAATTTTTAGTTTACAATTATCAGTTCACAATAATATGGTAGAGCCTTTTTTAAATCTATTTTTTTAATAAAGATAATACACAGAGAAAGTTAAGGCAAAAAAGTAAAGGAATTCATGTAACATACCAACAATTACCTACTGAGCGAAAAAACACAAACTTTCTCATTGATAATATAGATTCCAATTAAAAAGATAATTATCTCTATATACTGTTTAATTTCGGCTGTGTTTTTTAAATCCAATTTGCATTAAGTACCACTTTAGCTAGTTTTAATAATTCTCCATACTTTCGAGTAACCTAAGTCGACTAAAGTTTCATCGGGTTTCCTGAAGTATTCACACGCAGAAATACAAAGAGTTTATTCCGATTAAAGAAAACAAGTACATACAAGAACATTATTTTTAACCGACTTCAAAAAAGGAGGAGGTTATTACAAAACAAAAAACAACAACCGACTTCAAAAGACCGACTATTGAGTTATTCATCTATTTGTCGCGCACGTACTTAATGCAAATTTAAGACTTATATAGTTTTCTCATGGATACCGTTATCAGAACTGGACTAAATTGAAATGGGACCAAATGTGACGCGTCAGCATTCTAATAAAAAAAGAATCATCAAAATCGATTAAACCAGTCAAAAGTTATGAGGTAACAAACATAAAAAAAAAAAAAAAACATACAGTCGAATTGATAACCTCCTCCTTTTTTGAAGTCGGTTAAAAATACAGGAAATTAAAATAGAAGACCGTGAGCAGAATCTGTCTGAACTTTTATGCAATTTAGCTTTTTTATCACGAATAAATGCACGTTTGACCACCAACTCGCCTGTTGGTAAGCGACGTTGTGTGGTCGAAGTTGAAGCACGCAAATTTAGAACCCATTCTCTCTGACAATGAAAGACCTAGATTATATCCCAGCTTATCTTTAGCGAAGACTAATTGTGTGTTCCTCCGCAGCCAACGTTCGGCATCATGGCGCCAGACTCTGCGCTGCTGTTCGTGATCCTGTCCCCTGTGAGCGCGTACTACAAGGCGAGCAGCGACGGCGCGGTGTCGATATACGCCGACCCTAATGTGGTGCGCGCTTTCCCCGGCGGAGTTGGGAATAGGAAAGTCGGCTCTAACTACGGACCTACTATCGGTGAGAATACCCTCTAGAATCTATGAACATGACCAATAAACCCATACACAATCAATGAAATCTAACAGCATTTTACACACTCTGTTTTACGCGTACCCAATATCATCTGTGCCCTGATAAACCAAACAAAAAAGTATAATGTATTAATCATTGCACAAATTGTGCCCTGTTTTATTCGCTATCTTACAGGATGGATACATTATTTTAGACAAAATGAAACTACCTTGAAAGTTTTGCAAAAAATCATTCATTGATTTTCAAATGCAAGCTACATCGATATTGTTCCAGTAATCACGAAATAAAGTTTGTTTGTATGAAATAACATTGCCGCGGGTATCAGCTAGTATGCATTGAATAGATATTCATTAGGAAGCAAAAAACAAGCAAGCATTGTGGTAAACTAATATGATATGTAGAACCAAACTAATTCTATAATCTATTCGAAAACAACTTTATTAGCCAAAGTTTTTTATACCTCGATTTTCTTGATTTTTTTTTTTTTTTCTGTATTTCGATAACATAAATGCCTCTATTAATATAGAAATACTTTACAGAGGCGACAGCACGAGCGGTTAAACTGGGTCACCACCAAGTCCTGTGGCTATTCGGCCCCGACCACGAGCTCACGGAGGTCGGAGCTATGAACATCTTCGTCGTTTACATCAACGATCAAGGAGGTAAACTTATCTTTTAGATAACATACAACAAGTATACTATACTTTTGCAATATTTGTTCTTTGTTCAACACGTTTTGTTCCATACTAGTTGTGATAAAAATATTATTTGTAATCAAATAGGATTCAATGTTCATTTTATTAACTGATGATCAGTGCTGCTCAGCTTTTAGTCTCGCAGGTTTGGGTTCATGCGAATATATAGCCTATAGCACTCGGGGATGGTATAGCTTTCCATTGTGGAAATATTTTTTTAAAATCAAATCAGTAGTTTCGGAAATCACTACAAACATATGGTACATACAAAGTTTACCTGTTTATTATTAGTGTGGATGCTAAAACGCTCTCATACATTGCAAGCTTACTCGGCTCACGCTAACGACTTTGTTAAACCGTAATATCATCGTAACTGGATATGCGACCGATATTGTCATGTTATCTGGCGCGGCGATGTCTCTTTGACCCTTTGCCCGGTAAATTCTCGTCTCATATCTGAAGCAACAGTTCAGGTCACTAACATCAGGCGATTTTGCCAAGAGCAACGTTATTAATGTAATTATGTAACGGACCATGTTAAGTCACAGTTGACCACAAAAGCGTCTCGAAGTTTAGAGTATATAGGGACAGAAGTCTCAGTAGCATAAGCGTCTTGAAGTTTAAAGGGACAGGTTTTTTATGGTTAAGCGCGCTCTATCAGAAACCGCATCATAGCTTAATGGCAGACTGAGATCAAACGCAAACGTATAGTACCTATTGATTTAAAGAAAATCGTCAGACAAGAGAGAGAAAAGAGTGTGCGTGAAGAGACTTACTTATTGAGTGTAGACATGAGATTATCCTTCTTTTCATACTAAATGTCTCAACAAAAACAGTGAAAAACAAAAAACCGTGAAAGCAGACTGGGGTAGTAACTTGACGTCAGTGTTTATTCTGCAAACTAAGTGTAATTGATAGATGCTCATTAAGTGTATGTAACGTGCGTTAAATACAGTAAGTTTCTATAGGTCCTGATGCCAAAGTTTTTAGACTGCCTGAAAGCCTCTAAACATGGCGTGATTTAATGATTTTCCATAACGTAACGTCCCGTTTTGTCCATAGAAAAACAACTTAGCACGCCGCCGCTGAACGGTCTGATCCTGCCGGGCGTGACGCGGCGCTCCATCCTTGAGCTGGCGGCGCAGTGGGAGGACGTCGTGGTCAAAGAGGAGGTCATCACTATGGCGCGTGTTGTGGAACTCAACAAAAAAGGACGGGTGAGTTCGACATTTAGGTATATTAGTTACCAGTTAGTTGTTATTAGTTGCCGTACGGGGTTGAAAAACGTCAGAGGAAAAACCTAAGTTTGTAGTGTGAAAGCTAGTTTAAAAAAATTCTAATTATGTACGTTTAAGTAGTTTAGGCATGGCGAAGTCAGATTCCTTTCGACAGTCGAAGCGATCTCTGACGGCATTGGGATTTACTGCACTTATTCTAATCTACACATTTATTTAACTTTTACCATTGATGCTGTCTTTTTCAATTCTGTTTCTTATTATACATTTTTATTTATTTATCTTAGTACGTATCATGCTGATATTTGCTTTATGTCGCAATATCTATATCTAAACAATATATCATTTTGTAGTCTAGCTGGAAACACCTCGAAATAAACACGCTTTTTATAGGGGTGTGACAGTGTTAGTATACGGTACTTTTATTTGTTTAGTTATTGGAGATGTTCGGCGCTGGCACCGCAGTGCTGATCAGCCCTATCAGCAGGTTGGGCTTCCTGGAGACCAACATCGACATCCCCACCATGAAACAAGCGCAGCCCCTATTCCAGCGAGTCAAGGACACCTTACTCGCCATTCAATACGGGCACATAGAGCACCCCTACGCCAAAGTCATATCATAGTGACGCAAAGGCGTACCGTCGCCGGTTCTATACAAACATTAGTACCTCGGTACTCAGTGCAAGACTTCAAAAGTGATATCTAGAATCACGTTTCGTGAATGTTTGTGAAACTTTCTGTGGCCGAAATGTGTTGATAAACTAAATTTAATGTTATTTAAATGATAAGTGTTGATAAGTAAATTAAAACAAAGGCGAATCTCCACGTGGAGACGATGTGCGCGTTTGATAACACGAAAATACGCCTATTATTATTATTAAGTTTTTATAAGCGATAGCGATCAGTCGAGCGCCAATGAAAGGATTTATTTATTCGTCCACTTATCTACCTTAGTAAGGACTATGTGATTTTAATTCGCTAAGGATGGATGTAATCGTTGTGTTGCTATAGCGCAATTAAGAGGCTTTACCTCACCTTCAAATAGATAATGGAATAAAAGGTATTCTTAGCAAAACGTGCGAGTCACGGGATATTGATTATCGTTTTTGCCTATTACGTCAATGTTTTGCATCTAGATAAATATTAGACTAGAAAATTCCATGTTTGTAATAGCTCACTATCAGCCAAGAAATTCATCTCCTATCACAATTCATAAACATTTGTATACGTGGCTGGTTTGTTTGTTTGTTTGTATTAATTAATACTTGTTATTTCTAGTTCGACTCCGATAAATACCAAGTTGACTTTTGCCTTAGGTACAAAGCGACCAACTTATTTGTAGAAATGACAACAACAATTTTACATTCACGTGATGCTCTTACTTTCTTCAGAAGATACGTTGAAAGTTATTTTATCCGCTGCTAGTTTACTTTCATTGCTGGTGTGAATTCGATCAAAACTATAGTTGATATGATTCTAAAGTTATCAATGAAATACAGATTTGTAGATCGTTTTTTGCTTTGCAAACTATAAGGTCTACGAATAAGTTAGTTGCACTATACAATAAAATGAATGAGATGAATCTTATTCACTCAGCGTTCCCTTGTACCTGACTGAAGGCAGACTCATAGAATCTTTACATTTGATATTATAGAACTTTCAATATCCGTATGGATACGTGCATATAACGAAGCGAAGTACCGCGTCCAGACAACTCTACTTTCGTGTAAGAAAGCCGAGATCAGGTCTATTGAGAAGTATGCTACTGTATCCATACAAAAATAGTTTCAACCTTAAGCTACCAAATACTACGTATAATACGACAGATTGTTTATCTGTTCTAATGATTAAAAAGCAAATATGCATTCTGTTGTAATTAGAAATATTATTGCGCAACGCGACATTGAAAATGTTTCGTGATGTGTATGGAAACAGATAACGCTGTTTGATGTTTGTTTGAAATCGAAATGGGACAATCCATGTCCTTTTTAACTATTGTCATTGGCTGCGTAATTTTCCTTATACTTCACCTAATAAGATAACGTGGTATAATATATACGGGTATACGAGTACGGCGGACATGTTCAAGTATTGATAACTGAGGGGTTACGCGGTTCAAAAATTGTATAAAACACAAAAATTTTGGTAGATACCGAACCACAAATATTTTGGTAGGTTTTTAATATGTTTACACAGTTTTGTATTCAGAATCGCGTAATCAATAGGCACCTACTGTCCTATAAGCAAAGGATGTAAAAAAATTGGAGGGTTCCCGAAGTCTGTCCGTCGTTTAATCGAACGCCGCCGTGTATAAATAAAGATGCATTACAATTAAGCACGTGTAAGTATATTTTTTACATTGTTGTATTTTCGAGACCCGTGTTCCACGTGCATGACTGATAATGAAAATTGTTTCAACGTGGAAAGGTCTCACATTTTGGCAACGACTGATAACAGTCACATTGTACTCGTAGACTCTTCGAGCATTTATTCGAAATGCATTTGCATACTTCGATTTATTCGCGTCTAGTGTGACCGAAAACTGTGTGTGCAAAATTGCACACAGATATCATACATGTGATTTCTATTTTATTGTGTACATAGTCCCGAGTGAGGTTTAATTTATATAGAATATTTTTGTTTTCTAGTCTAAGATCTGTATGATTCGTTATTAATTTATAAATACATGTTTTGTACATTCTCGTATATTTTTTTATTTTTCTAACATAACCCCCTAAGCATAATAACTACGCCTTGTCTTGTCTTGATGTGTAATCTGGCAAGTTTTTGAATGCGCTATCTACCACACACACATATGAACCGTCTCGACAAAGCATTACAAAGAAGCTAAGTAACATGTCTCTTTTCCCTACATTTTGCATATTCTCGTCACTTGGGTGAGTGAAAGTGATCTCCTGCATTATGGTGAAGCCGTTTGGGTCTTCCAAAACGGTACAAGTAGCTTGCGCAGCTTACAGCTGATTTAAAAATAATTGTAGCTACATCCTGCACAGCGCATTTCACGTGACTAATTGTTATCAAATCACAACAAATTCATTATCAGTTACATGTTCAAAAACTGGAATGTAATTAACAGATAAATAACCTACTGAAATAGCACCTATATGCAGAGTTTTGTAAACGAAACAAGTTTTTTTTTGTATGCACAAAGTCGAAGATAAATTGAGAAGTGGTGCTTATTGGTAGATATACCTAATCGAAAAGTATGTAGGTATCTATAAATAGATAAACTCTTCAAAAATGTATGGAATCTTCAGAAGATAACGTTTGGGAGCAACCGGGTTTTGTGAGAATCCATCCACCCACTAAAACCCCTCGGTGGCCAGCCCCTGTGAATGCCAACTAACTTCGTCTCTGCGTGGGAGACACAGAGACGAAGTTAGATGAAGTAGTCTGAAACCGAAGGCCGTATTTTAGAATTTTAGAAATTCTTAACTACTTTTTATTGACCTGTACAATTTGGTCCATTAATTCACTTGGTATATGGAATAATATGAATGAAACGCGATAAATATTCCGCCGAGTGACCCTGTGGCGCCGCAGACTCGTATTTAGTTCGTCCGTCTGGTGCGCAGCGCAGTAACTTTAATGAAGGCGTGACGCCGCGCCTTCAGCGCTCCCTGCCCGAGCGACGCGTTTTAATCAAATACCTAATCAGCAGAACATATAAATGAGTACCTGAAACTTATCGCTGTGATTATACTTACTGTTTGAATAAAACAGCTAAATTACATCCAGATCTACGTTGTCAGCATCCATTGTAAGTGCCTTAGATCACGGATACGTCGATTTTTTAATGAACAACATCAATAATAACTTTAAAACTGAGTTTGAGTTTAGTCTTTCACGACATCAAGAGACTACAGAGATTCGAAAATCGAGCTCCAGGTCATTTGCCAGGGCGTTCATGTTGATAAACATATTGCCAGAAGTTGGGTGCTATGAAACTTCTGTCAGGCATTAGCAGACAGAGCACATGTTCAGGAACGTCTCTAGAGTAGGTACACTACAGCTGCGATTTTGTTTATAATTACAAAATCTGACAATAACTAAGACATTTTCATACATTGTGACCAACTAAGCTTTATAGCTTTTATTGAACGCAGTGATTCTCACTGATTTTCATTTAAGTAATTTTAGATTGTCTTTAAAATTAGTTTCCTAGTTTATAAAATTTAACAAGCTCACTACTCCGTTTAGTGCATTTAGTGTAGATTTTATTCAGGAAGCGTTCGTCATTTGTTTCTAAAATGCTACTAAACTTATCAAAACTTAACCTATCCTGAATTATGTTTTGTGTAGGTTGTATTGTGATACACATACCAACAATCCTATAATTCGTTTGAAAACTAATATCTATCTTATATCTATTCTCACGCAAATGAACCACAAAAAACACCCAGCAGCCTTCTCTGCTCAAAGCGAATCGAAACCAACGCCGGCGCCTGTATTCGCAGCTAATATGAATAAACTATTATCGACGTTACTAAATGTATTTATGTTATTTTATTAGTCTAACTAGTAGCGTCCCTCGATTTTCCTCGCTATCCTTTATGAACCATACATTTTTGGGATAAAAAAATAACTAGTTAACTGCTTATCTTCGTTTAACTATACCACGCTACGCTAAACCTTCACAACTTAGGTATAAACAAACGGTAGTTTTAATATTAATGTGATGATTAAGCTCTGTTAGTCAAGTATGTCTCTTAGTAAAACTTTAAATTTATAACTTACCTACTTACTTTATTCCTAGGTTTTTTTTATTATTTAATTGAGTGACGAGACGAGGAGATCGTTCTAGCGATTTTAGATTTGTCAGTAGGTCTGGTAAGTATTAAGCAGAATAAAATGCTAACCGGCGCGTAAATCAGTAGATATGTATTTGTCGTGAGTATTAACATATTCACTGATTTACATGTGTACCTATGAACTGTATACGTCCGAGCCCCAGTCTTCAGTACCTAAGTATTTCCTGTGTGCTAGAGTGGTGTTGCCAATACGTTACGTTTGACGCTTCGTAGTTACTTTTCCACTACTATAAGTTCTCCTCTTTTTGTGCAAACCGCTAAGTACTTATTGTCCAAAACGTTACACGTATTTTACAGGTGAAACACTTTTGTCAGACTACTGGTAACACTACTAAAACGGTTTTTACTGCGTAATACAACCATCGAATCGGGTCCACTGCGGCAGGTTTAAAACGGTTTTCTTGTTTTTCTAACACGTTAATTTCATAAAGTGTGCGCGGCTTTGGTGTGAGATCTAACCAAAACTACGTTATCGCTGTCGCCGTGGATAGCTTGTTTTGCTAAACCGTTGAGTTTGTTTATGAACGTTTTGTCAGGAATTTGTTTGTGTAGACTCGGCTTAACACAGAAGTAACTCGGTGTTAGAAAAATACGAGAACGTGTCGCAACGGACACGTTTTAACGTTGTTTTGTAAGAGTTTGACGCAGTAGACTCGGCTTCATAGGTCATGCAGTTATAATCTTATCTTCCGTTACAATGTTTGTGCCAGAACTATTGCAACCAGACAACAAGAAGCACGGCGTGGTTTTAGTAGTAGTATTTCCATAAGACAGAAAACTTAATTTAGACAATAACTTAAACTAATAAATAAAAGTGTATGTTTAAATATTAAGCATTAAAGTGTTAAGTGTGCCGGAAAATATTTACAAAATAAAATGCCTATTCGTCGCAGTAAGGTATGTTGAGTACGGTATTACATATTTTCATATTTCCCAACACTTTAATTTTATTTATACCTACCTATGTATTTAGATTGTATTAAAGTATTATGTACCTATATCTACCACTAAAACAGCTACTTACTGGTCACTTCTTCTATTTTTGTAGGTACGTAGTTATTCTAATTTCCTAGTCGATGGCGACTTGTATACATTTGACTCGACGTATGTAGGTACGCACACTCACGTAAGTTAAAACTAAGTTACTACACATTATCTATAGAAAAATGTATGAAAAGAGCGCCTCTAAAACTTCTATCCTGTAAATAGAAATTGCATTTTTTGATATTATTTACTATTTTCTATATAGTTCTACATTATAAGAACGTTATAAGTTCTCCCTGCGTATTTTTCTAAAAATTGTTATACCTACCAGGAGCGGGTATTTTTTTTAAATACCGTTAGCTATTTTCAAAACGCAACTCTAGCGCGTTGAACTTATCAGAATTCCAGGTTTTCTGAATTATTCTTACTGAATGGATAATTACATTCTAGGCAAAAGCTTTAAAAACAAAACAAAATTGCTTATCAACACTATGACATTAAAAGTAAGGATGACTTGATGAAGGATGACGTGCAAACAGGACAATATCAAAGAAAAATAAGTTGTTTGGGTCTGCTTTATCTATAGGGTTATTCATAAAGGGTATGCTAAGCCGAGAAGGGCTCATAGTGCTCAGCATTATAAACAACTTTTACTCTGAGACCAAACCAAAATTCGCGAAATAAAACAGCTGTTCCATACATTTTGTCAAGTGTCATTAACATTTTTCTATGGAACAGTTGATTTTTTTTCGCGAATTTCGGGTTGATCCCATAATGATGAGTACTTACTATGAGCTCTTTTCGGCTTAGCATCATACTCTTTATGAATAACCCTGTATGGTTTCTGATAGATCCCTGAGGAAAAACATGTAAAAAAACAAGCTTTTACAAAAAAAGTAGAAAATTTAGTTGAGGGCCATGGATTTTGAGAACATTGTTTTATAAAGGATTGCATTAGCTAATTTAGCTATTTAGATAATAACTTCAAAGTCGGAGATTTAGAATACGGTTTCGGTATTTTGAACTTTTACGACAAGCAAATCGACTTACAACTTACAAGCCAAATAAAAAAGGTCCTTTGGGCTTACGAGTGGTCAGATTCAGAAATCTAACCACCTTTTCAAACGAACCCATGGGCTCAGGAATACTGATTCAAGCAACATTCTAGGGGGCCACCGCTGCATTCGTGAGCAAAGGCCGATGCCGTCCGTCAGGCACAGAAATGAATTATTACCATGCAATGCCCGATAAGGACAACTAAGTTGTAAGCAGTAGGTATAATTAATTTAATACCTAATGGCACTTAGTTGATAGTAAACTTTCGATTTTAATTTTGACCTAACGAAAGAGTTTCAGTGTATTGGGTGAAACCTACGTAACCCGTAGATATGCACTTCAAATACTTCAATACAGGTATCCGGAGATTTAGCCCGGTCACCAAAAAAGGTATGTACCTAATGCATTACAATCATTTAGGTATTATTGGTGAAATGGATATTCGAGAACCAGCACAAGCTGCAAGTGCGGTGGTGCAGCTCATCGCTGCGGTACAAGGAGCCGGAAGACGGCGCGGCGCTAGCGCAGCCAGCACCCGCGCCGCCCGCCGCCGTGCCACGCCCTCACCTCACACCGGAAGTCTCTTTTAAGGTATGAAAATTTTAATTTATTTATATGATCAAGCAATCAGTCAAAGTTTGACGACGTACGATGATAAGAGTTTCAAAGGAATTACGCCCCCAGCTTACATCCAAAATCTCATTCAAGGAAGTTTTATCTATTGTTTTGAACAAGCGATCTACGAATGTCTGTTTACATGTAACCATGTGTGTGTGTGTGTGTGTGTGTCCATGTCCATGGGTGTGTTGTTCCTATTATAATTTTAAAATGATTTTGTTTGTTTAATGAATTAGTAACGTAACAAATATCATTATCTGCAAACACTTATTAAACAAACCAATTGTTCAACGACACCTTAGGCGAGGGAGAATTCACTGAGGTTAGAATTAAAACTCTGTTTTGCCACAGTAATTCGATTTCATTTAAAAAACCCGCCAACTTCCTACATCGGGTTTTCGGACAATCTCGTCACCGCGATGCAGGAAAGTCGGAGCTCACCGCGAGACGCCATCTAGTAACGTTCGTTAGAACTACGAGAGTAGAAATTTGTACACTTATAAAGTAGATCATTGTAACACCCTGTGTAACGCTCGAATATTCTGAGGCTACATTTTATACTCATTCATCAATATTTCAGTATGAAGACCTCCAAGTAAGACTAGCGGCACCACACCAGCAACGACCGAAGCCCGAGGCCGAAGACCTAGGATTTGGCAAATACTTCACAGACCACATGATGAGGATCAACTACAACATGGAATCAGGAGGATGGCAGAAGCCCGAAATCATGCCATTCGAAAACCTTAGCATACATCCGGCTTCAAAAGCGCTGCACTACGCGATACAAGTACGTTAGGGCTATTTTTATTATTTGATTCCTTCTATAAATTCCGTACCGGAATGAGAAAAATCGAATACCGATTCGTTCACACGCATGTTGCTTAATATTAACATAAATAAATTAAAAGTATTCATATGTATTTGCCATAACAATACTGAGATTGACATCATTTTATCATCCCACTTCTGTCCACAACAGACCATATAGGCCTCACAAAGCACGCATCTCAGCCCAATTTCCACCATATATTTTTATTATTTACAGCTTTTTGAAGCTCTAAAAGCATATAGAGGAGCAGACAACAAGATACGATTGTTCCGACCAGATCTGAATATGGAGCGAATGAACCTAGCAGCTGCACGATCAGGTCTTCCCACCTTCGATGGCGAGGAGCTCATAAAATGCATCACACGGCTCGTGCAGATCGACAAAAACTGGGTGCCACAGTCAGAAACGTCCACCTTATACATCCGACCTACGTTGGTTGGAACTGAAGTGAGTATAGCTCTCTGTTTGAACTTAATCATACACAAAGAACTGTGAGGCTTATTGTACTTTCTATTCTCAGCCAACGTTTGGCGTCATGGCGCCAGACTCTGCGCTGCTGTTCGTGATCCTATCCCCTGTGAGCGCGTACTACAAGGCAAGCAGCGACGGCGCGGTGTCGATTTATGCAGACCCTAACGTGGTCCGCGCCTTCCCCGGCGGAGTTGGCCATAGAAAGGTCGGATCTAACTACGGACCAACTATTGGTGAGCTCAACTTTATGTTAACATTAAGTTGGTTACGTTTAATGTTAACACAAGAACAGTTCGGCACAGTTTGTGACCTTTCTCTCAAAACAAGAGAAGCACATGTTACGCGAGTGCCCACTTCACTCGAAGTACCTAATTCATTCAAATTTGATATCATAAAGACGTGTAAGAAGTGTATTTACAAAAAAAAAAAACGTTATTTGCAGAGGTTAATGCGAGAGCGGCAAAGCTGGGTCACCAACAAGTCCTGTGGCTATTCGGCCCCGACCAAGAGCTCACCGAGGTCGGGGCTATGAACATCTTTATGGTTTACATCAACGACCAAGGAAGTAAGCAATCTTTTTTTATCCTTGGTCTAAAGCATTCGCAATCATCTCCTCTTGCTTTTACCCGATTGCCGATGACCCAGTGCTTTAGGTACTAAAGCCTGCTTTGTCCATAGAAAAGCAGCTAAGCACGCCGCCGCTGAACGGTCTGATCCTGCCGGGCGTGACGCGGCGCTCCATCCTTGAGCTGGCGGCGCAGTGGGAGGACGTCGTGGTCAAAGAGGAGGTCATCACCATGGCACGCGTCATCGAACTCAACAAGCAAGGACGGGTAGGTTTCACCAAATAGCTAGCTAGGTACTAGCATTTATTTGAATGAAGATCTAGGCCAACCTACTCGTATTTTGTCGTCCATACCAATAATTAGGGGAGTCAGAGAGTGTAGGTTTTTTTTTTAAATAAAGCGGCAAATAAGCAGGCGGTCCGTCTGATGGTAAGCGAACCGCCGCCTATGTACAGCTGCAACACTAGCGTTATTGATGAGGTTGATGATTCTACCGCGAAGAGGTGTTTGTGGACACCTTTTTTTGAACCGCCCGGCGCCCCTTTAAGAAACTACATGTCCCTTTGTTGATTTCGAATATCTAGATATTTTGTATGGAAAATAATGTTTTCATTTTCAGTTGCTAGAAATGTTCGGCGCGGGTACTGCCGTGGTCATCAGCCCTATCAGCAGGGTGGGCTTCCTAGACAACAACATTGACATCCCCACCGTGAAACAAGCGCAGCCTGTGTTCCAACGAGTCAAGGATTTGCTAACTGCCATACAATTCGGGCACATAGAACATCCCTTTGCAAAGGTCATATCAGAATAACGAAAACCGCAAGCCGCCGGACGCCAACGTACTAATGGAACATACACCAGTTTTACACAAAAGGACTCAAAATTACACCGATCTCAATTTATCAAAAAAATAAACGGATGAATAAAGTATAATATTTTGATGAAAGGTCTTTATTTACATTTCAGGAAAGTTGTATAGAACATATCGTGCCACGCATGTGGTGGAGTTCCCTAAGCATATTCCCAAAATACTTGAATAAAGTTCATTGGACGGACGAACGATCTTTTAAGGGTTTCTTGTTCTAACCCTAAAAAAAATAGATAATGTAGTAGGTACCACGTTTCGTTGATGTTTGTTATTGCGCGTATGTTGATAAACTAAATTTTGTTTTTCAATTGAATGTAGATAAAGTTAATTAAGTAAAGACAAAGAAGACTTCACGTGGCAGTGTTGCCATGTCCCATATTTTATTACCATCATAATTTGATGTATCATAATTCTAAGCCACGAGGTTACTTTAAAACTTCGTTTTTAATATAATTAAAATTTCTAATCGAATCTCTTTTATCTAACGAATCCTACCCATTATGCACCTGTTTTTGAAAAATAAATGGTACAGAATCATATTTTGCAGGTATCGATTGGAAGAAAACCGGGCCACCCGGAGAACGTGGCAACCCTTATATGTGGATAGAGGTTACAACGTCAAAATTACGTGTACTACGTAAGAGATGGTGACTAGCGGATCATCAAATGAAATGATTAATTTATTCGTCCGCTTATCTACCTTGATTTATTATTTAGCTTATCTCCTAGATCTGCGCGTTTCATCTTCGACCACATCACTTACTATCAGGCAAGTTAGTAGTGAAAACGGACTTTCGTAAAAATAGTGATGGCGCAAAAAAAGCATTTCGAAAGAGCCTAAATCGTTTACTGATCGATTACTGTACCTAAATCATATGCGCAAGCAACTATACCTATCTTGGCATAATAATGTACTCGTATCTACTTATAAGTATGATGAAAAAAACCTCTTCAAATGTTGTAAGAAAAATTTTAATTTCATAAGTTGGCTTAAAAAATGTGCACGCAATTACCCCGTTACTCCGGTGGGAGAGGCAAGCCGTCGTCGAACTCTTCCACTTGTTTCTTCTTCTCGGTTCGGTGAACAGACCGACTCGGCTGCAAGCTCTCTTGGATCGAGGCCTCGGAATACCTGGAAATGAAAGATTTGATCAGGCTTTTCTTCGGAAAAGTTTACCTTTGAGCTTTATTGTTTTAGGCACTAATGACCGACCTTTTTCGTTCTCATTCTCTCTCGCTCTAACTAACGCATACATTAACCGCTAATCCTCTCGCTTTTGCGACTCGCAAAGTAAGAGCAGCTGTCATAATTGGTCGAGGAGCATAATATAAACTACTCGACTAATTTTATCGCCTATGTTGATTCTTAAAAGAAAATTTAGTACGGAACCCTAAACAAGTAGCTTTGTATTGTATAGGTCCAGTGGCTAGCCCCAATGTTAAAGAATATTAATACTCATTGATAGTATTTTCAAAACAATGATTTTTGTAAAATCTATAATTGACTGATACGTTTGGCCGAATAAATGGGCGGTCAATCAATTCACTATATGCAAATGGTCAAATTGAATTGATTAAATGAATGAACCGCGATAAATATTCCGCCGAGTGACCCTGTGGCGCCGCAGACTCGTATTTAGTTCGTCCGTCTGGTGCGCAGTAACTTTAATGAAGGCGTGACGCCGCGCCTTCAGCACTCAATGCCCGAATGATGCGTTTTAATCAAATGCACACTCAATCGGTTGATCCGGAACCGATTGTAAATAGAAAAGTGTGCCTAGCACAACTTTGACGTAAAAATACCCGTCAGAATCGCCCCTGACAGGCGTAAATGGCGTACACTTTTCTATCGTATACTCGCTACGTATTTTTACGTCAAAGTTGTGCTAGGCACACTGCTGTAGTTCACTTATTATCGAAGTTACACTGTAAATGTATTGCAGCAATCTTAGATTTGTTTATGAAATGTAACTACCCGCTATAAATACCAGCAGGCTCACAACGCGTGCGAATAGGCAAGACTCTCTATCACCTTCACACATGTTAACTCAGATGTAAAATCTGCCCATCCATACTTAGTTCAAGAGCAAGCGCTTTGCAGTCGCAGTAAGACCATAAATGTTAGTTTATTTTTAGCTCCCATCAGTAGCATCGTCGTAGCATTGTAGCATCGTCGCTTCCCATCACGTGAGATTGTGGTGAAATGCAAGCCTAGTCAGAAGTAAAAAAAACCGGCCAAATGCGAGTCGGACTCACGCACCGAGCGTTCCGTACAAACCTGTAGGTATATAAGTAAAAGTTATGGTATCTTTATTTTTATTTTTTATTCTTTTCGCAATTTTTCCTTTATCTGTGCTATAAGACGTTGCTTCGTACCAAATTTCAAACTCAGTCAGTCGACCAGCTCAGTCTTCCGTTGCTCCTAACTTTAGTAACTGGTTTACTCACGTGTATTGCGGCGCCGCGCTGGAGCGCCGCGAGCCGGTCGCGGGCGGCGCGGTGCTTTCTGCGCGGGACGCGCCTGGACACACGAGAAGGTTATTTATATAGCAGGGTATAGGTAAAATCATATAAAAAGGACTCTGGCTGTCAAGCTGCGCAGTAGGCGATTTACGGGTCTATTTGGTGGTTTGAGGTGAGGCGCGGGGCGGGCGGGTCACGCGCTGCATGCATAACAGTGCGCCATTGGTTCGTCAGTCGCGTCAGTCTCAAATTACAATCGCCCACAAAAGTTTTTAGTTACAAAATGGTTTTACATAGAAATATGTTACATGAAATATTTTATTTTAGTAATGAAATATTTTACATGAAATTATGTATAAGATATTATACTATGTATATTCTTTCAGAAAAAAAATTAAAATAGTAATATAAAAAATTTGAAATGTTGTCAATTAGATTAAACATTCTATACTGAATCAAACATGTTTTTAATTTTATTTAATGATATTCTATGGAATATATATTTTTCAATCTAAACCTACTAATAACCAATATACGAAGCCGCGAGCGAAAGTTTAGTTCAAAAATAAAACAATAGGCCTAGTACTTTTGTGCACGAGTGCACCCATGCGCGAACACCCCCCCCCCCCCCCCCCACGTTCTCCCATAGTTCTTTTTACGTGAATATTATAATACATTGGATATACTGGGTTTTAAGGAAAGGGCATGCTAAGCCAAAAAGGGCTCGTAGTCCTCATCATTATGAACAACTTTTACTAAGGGACTAACCCAACATTCGCGAAAAAAAAATGTCAATCACAGTCGACAAAATGCATGGAACAGCTGTTTTTCGCGAATTCCGGGATGGTCCCATGGTAAAAGTTGTTGGCCTATCCTTCGGCCAGAAATTTATACTTGTGTTATGTTTCATTTATTAACGTTGTTAGATTTAATAGACCGATGAACCATATTACAACATTTGGCCTGTTTCTCGGCCATTTCATTAAATAAAAGATTTAAATATAGACAACAGTAAAGCAAAAGTGTATGAATGTGCGAACTTACTTCTCATTTGCTCAATCGGCGACTGGCTGGTTCTAGAGGACCCACTACCCGCTGATGTAATCGAGACTGCAACAAATATAACAACTTTATGAAGCTGTAACTTGATGAAACTTTATGAAGCACAGCTATACCATCTTTTCTCGAAGCCATTCAGGCTATTTTCGACCTCGTGGATAAAGCTATGTCTGAGTTTTTTTTTTATTATATCCATTCAAGGACCTTATTACATGACATTGCGCAGATTAGCGCTTAGACCGGCTCCCCGCCACGACCGGCTGCCTGCGTAGCTTAGGACTCCCCTATGTCTGAGTTTTAGATGGTAATTAGTACCGGAGTATTAGTTACCCCCTCTCTCCTGCTGCTTCAGTCTTGCCTGGGCACGTTGCAGCTCCCGAGTCCACGCACTAGTCTCGGAAAGCCCTTGGTCTCCACACAGCTTCACTATTAGCTTCAGACCTGTATTGACACAAGATTATTTGTAAACAAGAGTTGCATCATTTATTGAGATAATTTGGCATAACGGTGTAGCCTATCTATATTTCGTCATCCTTTAATGGACTAGATATTTTTGAACGTAAGAAGCTGCTCCCGTTACGTGATACAGAATTACATCAGAATTATGATTATTTATTTGACATGGAAAACCTGTGCTGTGAATTTATAATTATCATCGTGATCTAAAGCCTTCTTTATCGCCTTCTATATTTGGCACCTGCTAAGTAATGAAAAACGAGCCTTTAGAATTTCAACTAAATTCTGTAGTAGGTAATGTATGATCGACAACTGCTTAAGTACTTTTAAAATGTACAAAAGCGTAATTAATTTCAGTTTCAAGCCATAACTAAAATACGAGTAGCACGATCTGATACATACTCAAGAACGCATTAGCGCATCTGTGTGCTGTTGGTTCCAACTAGCGCTATAAGCTTATTTGGGATTACAATCTGAACGCGCCAGTTATCACAAAATAAAATGTTTGACCGCAACGCTAAAAAGACCAATATTTAAATAGGTATACAAAACATGCAAAATAAAACTTACAAAGTTGAAAGCCATAAAAAGAGTAAAGAGGACATTAAAAGTTATACGAACACTGCACGTTGTCTGGAAAGCGAGCGTTCATCTTCTTGTAAAGTGAGAGAGCCTCCTGGTAGCGACCGCTCGCTCGCAGACATCCTCCCATCAGCAATCCCCATTGCGGCTGTAAACACCATATTTTTATAGTTAAAGCACCAGTGATAAGTTCTACAACTGACTACCGAGTAAAGTACATACGACGAGATACAACAAGAACATTATTTTTACAAAACAAAAAACAAAAACCGACTTCAAAAGACCGACTATTGAGTTATTCATCTATTTGTCGCGCACATACTTAATGCAAATTTAAGACTTATATGGTTTTCTCATGGATACCATTATCAGAACTGGACTAAATTGAAATGGGACCAAATGGGAAGCGTCAGCTTTCTAATAAAAAAAGATCATCAAAATCGATTCACCCAGTCAAAAGTTACCGGTACCTAGACATGATTGCCATTGGCTATGTTTCCATCTTAGAGATGACTTAATTTTATGAAATGTTAAGTTTTTAGTAATTATGATAAGATTCCATCAACTTATTATATTTAGGCAAGCTAACTATTATTTTGCTATTTGTAAGCAAATAGCTCGTACAAATGCATTGTTTTCCAATATGACCAAAATCGAGGTTATGAAGATATAGAGGTCGCGAGTTCACAGTTCGAACAACTTTACTATAAGTGTTAATTTTATGATGCAATTTTAAATCGTTAGTAAACATTTTAATTATAACATCGCCACGCACCTACAATAGAGTTCAGAGGCCAAAAGAAATGACGTTATTTAAGAACAAATTTTACCATTTTAAATTCAATTCAATGTTAATTAGACGCTTTTAATTCGATCGCTTGAAAGTTAAACATGTTGATTTTTGCTATCAAAGGTTAGAAATTTAATCGTGGCACTGGTTTTTATATACCAACATACATTTGCTATTCAACATACATACATACATACATTTTTTTTTTTTTTTTTTTGTTATTGTATCATAAATTATTCAATACTATAAATATATACACCATATAACATTTAGACATTATTAGACATTTAGACATAACATTTACATACAATTATATTCTTACTTCAAGCAATAAATAACCATAATAATTAACAACAATAATATTATATTAATATTTATAAACATATCTCTAAATATAAAAATGAAACCCGTTTTCCTTGGTCACGGCCTCGCGCGTGAATGGCTGGACCGATTTCACTAATTCTTTTTTTGTTGTATTTGTTATTATTAGGAGAAGGTTCTTACGGAAAAAAATATTAAGAAAATCTCTCAGAAATATTGAAAAACCCTAAAAACAGCCCTTTTATTTTTCCCATACAAACGTTTTCTAACTAAAACGAGCTTTATTGCTATTGTATAAAGTTCATATTGAATTGCAAGCACTCACTGTTGTTTAAGCAATGTAGGTATGTTCCTAACGTCCAAGAGTCAATTTGCACTTTATTACCTCTGTACAAAGTTCAAATTCAATCATATCTATCAAAACAGTGTGCGTTTTATACTGATAATTTTTACTATAAATTGACAAGTTAGCATCAACAAACTACGGTTGCTATAGTTACGCAAATAGCATGAGAATAGAGGTTATAACAAAGAGTTCCTATAATTATTCTCAACACCTTTGGTCACGCCATCACGCGTGAACGACTGGACCGATTTCAATTTACTCTACGTTTATCCCAAAGTCTACCCGTGCGAAGCCGGGACGGGCCGCTAGTATACATATATATTATAAATACATACATACATATTACATAAATATATAACTTATCTCCTATTTCAAATTTAAGTAGGATATTGCATAGTATTAGTTCAATTTGATTTACCAGAGAGGTGTAAAATACTATTTCTGTGAATTTCGTACCTGATCTCTGCGAAACAGGCTTAGCCTAGTGCGGGGATCGCCGTAATCCTACTACATTGTGTACACCTACCATAACCATAAGTTAATTAGCGATTTCTTTTCATGTAATGTCTATATTTTATTGTGGTTGTGTTTAATAAACATTTTTTCATTTTTTTTTTTTTTTTTTTTTTTTCATTCATTGTGTGAGCATTTTGGCCCTCACTTATAAACACTGCAGGTTAATGACCGCTTTAAGTGCTTTGACAAGTTCTCGCTGATGTGAAATGTCACGTGCGAATACAAAACGGATAATTTTAAGCAGTAGATTTAAGTAGGGTTTTTAAGACCCTTTGTATTTACTTTCAGGGAGTTGAGTTTGTTGAGAGTGTATCTCTTTTGAACTGATTATGTGCTAGACGTTATGGAATGCAGACAGCAGACATCTTATCACTGATCAGACGTTAATAGCCGAATATCAGTGAATTACTCGTAATGCCCCGGCATAAAATAATACCTCGACCGCCCCAAAGTCAAGACCAAAATTAATAAGGTAAAATGTGAAGTATTAATTTTATTCGATTTAAAACATGACGTTAAAACTTTACATTAAAACATCCAAAAAGTAAATAAAGTAAAAAAGATAATAATCGAAATGTGAAACTGTGAGTTTCACATTTCGATTATTATCAAATAAAAATATTGCGACTACTCCTATTTGAACTTGTCAAAACACTTACTCGTACATACAGTGAGTATTATTATTGTTCTCATTCAGATAATGACACTAGTTTATTTTAGTCTGCGTTTTCAGGGATAAAAAGTAGCCTATGTGTTAATCCAGATTTTGAATAACCATCATTTCAAAATTTCAAGTAAATCCGTTCAGCCGTTTTTGCGTGAGAGTAACAAACGTACATCCATACATTCTTACAACCTTTCGCGTTAATAATATTTAGTAGGATAGTAGGATAGGAGCCGTCGAAGAGAGCGAAAGCGTGCCCATAGCCCCGGTGGACAGCGTCAAGGGGGAACACCCCAGGGTTTTTAGTGGGTAGCCGCCACTAGGGCGGAGACTCCCACATAACTACCGTGATCTCCCAGGGCCGGTGGTATCCATAAAGGATTTTCCCTGGGTCAAAAAAATGAGTGTGTGTACTTATGTACACGCGTTAGAAGTTTTACTTTTTTGGCGTATGGAAAAATAAATTATACATACCGACAATTAACCTCAAATCTATAAATGCACTCAAAACAGTTTATTCAAATCAGTTTTATTACTAATATTCAATATATATAGATATACTAATAAATAATAAATTATTAGTAAATACTATCACCGTCGTACCTATATGAAATTGATTTAATAAAAACACCAAAATAATATTTATTTATTCACACTGTTTAATTGTACTCTTACGAAACACGAGTTCTAAATATAAAAATACTAGAATATACAACTTGAACATAGTTATCAATTTTCATGCCACCTAGAACTAACTCCACGGTTTAGAATTTAGTTGTCGGTGTGCGCGCGCATCGTGCCACCTAGAACTAACTTCATGGCGTAGAATTTAGGTGTCGCGCATCGTAAAAATTCACTCTCATCATTTTTCTCTATCGCGCCAACAGAAGTATAACTTCAAAAAGGATAGTAGGATAGGAAATATCTCACATTAGTAGGCTGCAGGCGCGCGGCGCGGCGGTAGTAGAGCAGCGCGGCGTCGGGCGGCGCCTCGCGAGCGAGCCACTCCAGCGCAGACAGCTCGCACGGCCATACCGCTTCCACCTGGAGTATACACAAACACGGTCGGCCAGCAGGCTTCCGCCACCGTGAGCCGTAAACAAATTGTCTTTTCTCCGTTTTGTCCCGTAAGAATCAGACAAAAATCCAAAATAGATCCATTTTATAGCTTAGTCACGTAGTGGAGAAAAAACGATGGAAAGATGATTTGTTCATGGCTCGCGTAAGGCTGGCTTCGTTTCGTGATAGTTGATTTAATTCAAATTTCATTTTTACGTTTTTTTTTAATTCAATGATAGGCTTGCGTTTGACCGCCATCTTGTCTGATGGGAAGCAAGTCTACAATGAAGCACGCTTGCCTAGAAGATATCGATTCACTTTCGGCTTGAAGACCCATATTATCATCCGCGAAAGGAGCTTACATCTTGGTAATGATGCTTGGCAGTCTGCGTGTCTCCCATCTCGCTGTGCAACTCCGCAAGTGCGCACGTTACGCTGGCATCCCAGTTGCCGATCAGACTGTACCTGAATACATGAAATAAAACTTTACATTTCTATCTTGTTTTAGTGACAATTAGATATTCTGTCAGACTATCTAATAATATCTCTGTGGCAAAGAGAGAAAAAAATAAAGAAAGATACAAACGAGACGCAACCGCGAGCGCGTCACGTTTGTAAACTCACCTGATGAAGGTCACCGAATGTGACCGAAAGTAGTCGTAGTAGACGACTTAATTTTTACGTTAGTATTCCCGTGTTTAATTATAACAAAAATGTGTGAGAACCACGTTAATTTCCATAGTAAAAATGTAATTTAATATTTTTTGAATAATTTTTACTTCTTTTTTTGACCCGACGTGGTTTGAAAGCGGTAATCACTAGAAATACATTTGAAAACAGTGTCACCAGTGGTCGGCGGCGGCGAGGTCGGCGCGGCCCCGGGCGGCGCGCGCCAGCCCCGCGCTCGCCAGCGCGCGCAGCGTGCCCCCCGCGCCGCCCGCGCCCCGCACGCGCGCCCACCGCGCCTCCGCGCCGTCCGCGCCGCTGCGCTCCAGTGCTACAGCTGAACGATACATTCTATTAGCTGGGTCAGGCTCACCGAGCATGCCTCAGACGCGCTTCTATCTCGCTCCGGCCGCTAAGCTCAAAACGGTCCAGACCGATACGAGAAGCATGCCCGAGGCATGCTCGGTCACTCAGACCCTGGCTATTGAAGATTCAAGATTTTATATGCAGAATGTAGGTGTAACAGATCTTATAAAACTAAAAACATATTGCCTTACAAACTACCTCCATAAGAGGTGTGCAAAAGTTTAGGAATAGATTAGTTTACAAACTTAATAATTTTAGTCAGTAAAATTTGAATAACCCAAGTAAGCACCCTTGTCATATCTAGCATGTCTCGGTTATACCTAGATCATGCATGGCGATCAAATCAGCCGGGTCGAGATGCGTTGCGGCGGCGAGCTGTGCGGCCGCGTCGCCCCATGCGTGCGCCGCGTCCACCGGCCCGGAGGCAGCTGCGGCTGCGGTTGCGGTCGGCGTCGTAGCTACGGCCGCAGTCGAGAGAGCCAGCGACACGCGCGCCGCGCACGAGTATGGGTCGTCGCGGGACGCGGACTCGGCCAACGTACGCGCTTCACTAAAGTTACTCAGCTGAAATGAGACCGAAATGTATACTGTTAAATCGTTCAATCCTAAATAAAGGTAAAGTTTGTCTTTGATTTAGCTTTGCAAGACGTGGAATGCTTTCAAAAATATGGTCCTTCGAGCCGAACCACGTGACTCACCGCAAGCGCGAGAAAGGCTGCATCCGCGGCGGCCTCAGCCCGCAATACGCGGTCGTGCGGGTTGGCGCGCGCCACCGCTTTCAGCCGCTGCAGCGCGCGCACCCCGGCCGGCGCGGTGGGCGCCCGCAGCGCTCGCAGCGCCGCCAGAGCGCCGCCCAGCTCCAGCCGCGCGCCCGCCGCGCCACCACCGTACCCGCGCAGCGCTTCCACGCACCACGACATGCCGCTACACAACACACCATATAAACGTTAACGACTAAGTTAGCCAGCCCACTGAGCTTCTAATGTTACGATAGGAAAAAACCCCGGAAATCGCAAAAAAAAAAACAGCTGTTAAATACATTGTAAAATTATAAAATAACACTAACATCATGACGTTTGAAGCCAAAATAAAATATTTAAAATATACAGGATAATTTATAAGACAAGGGTATGCTAAGCCGAAAAGGGCTCATAGTACTCATCATTATGAACAACTTTAACTACGGGACCAACCCGGAATTCACGAAAAAGAATCAGCTGTTATATACATACATTATATGCATACATTTTGTCAAGTGTCAAATTTTTCTATGAAACAGCTGATTTTACATCAGGAACTACAACGGCCCCAGGGCCGCACTCAGTACCCCGAGTCGTCGTGCGGCGGGTGCGGGCCGGCGAGCGCGGCGGCGGCGAGCGCCAGGCAGCGCTCCGCGTCGGCGGCCGCGCGCCGCGACCACGCCGACAGCCGGTCGCCGCGCACCACGTCGCGGACTACGCACTCGTACGCGTCGTTTTCCTGTAACAAACCATTAATAAAAACCTGCGTACACGACAGACCATTATAGTTCTGGGTTCTAAACCTCGGGAAAGAACCCTAAAGGCGAAACTCGTATGTCGCTATTTCTTAAATCATGATTTTTGTAATATTGACGTGCCTAATGTAACAAAAGTATTTATAATGCCAATAAACTATTCTATTCTATGCCAATTATTTTTCACGATTACAGGGCAGGTGTCTTTCGTCTAACTCTGTAGAAAATCCACGTCAAACTCAAGATACTGAAACTGAAAATCGAAATTGGATCGAAATCGATCACGACTGGACTAAAACAATACGACGTTTCAAATTCCTAAAATGCAATGCAATGTGTGCAATGTTGGGTAGTAAACTAACATTGCAATAATTCAGAAATTAATTAATGACAGTGCAAAATAACATAAAAGTAGCATTAACAAAGAAAATAAATATGATCTTACATCGTCAATGGTAATGTCCTGGTGGTAAGTGGGCGGCTCGACATCAAGCATGGCATGAAAAGCTGCTTTCCCACCTTCCGCGTCGTTTAGCGCCACCGAACAAAGCACTAAATGCAACCCTGTTGATTATACATTTTATCATCACTCACAAGAAAAAATATTAGAAATTAATCCTCTCAGCGTTTGGAAACCAATGACTTCCAACGCTTAGACATGGTATAGCCATTCGGTAAAGTGGCGCTTACGCGGATTACGGAGCACCTGAGGCAGTTATTTAAATACTTCGTGTTGCAAATGAGGATGACAGATTGAGAATTCAAGTATTACTTTCTATTATGTCAATTGATACTGGCATAAAGTAATTTATTTTTATTAGTAATTAGTTTCATTTATGTATAAATTTCTTAAATTTCAGTTTACTTATCTCAAGAAAAATTGAACTGACCGGTCTGAAAATCTCCCTGTTCGTGCATTATGTGCTGAAAATTCGTGACCGCATCTCGAAACTTGCCCATTCGCACTAGAAGAAGACCAATGTTGTGCATCACTTTCATTCTGGAAATAGAAAAAAAGCCTTTAAAAACAATCCCATGATGAAAAACAGACTTACTTTAGGAAGATTACTTTTGTTTTCTGCAAGTACTCGACCATTTACTACCTTTTATTGTTACATAAGTTGAGTGGATATTCGTGTACTAAAATAGTGTAAGACAGAGGTCGTCGATCATTATCTTATTTTGTTTATCTTTTTTTTAATTTTATTTTCATCATCATCATCATCTTGAGAAAAAATTTAAAGGACCTTACGATTATAAATTATTCAATGTTGTTTATTTATACTGACCTCAAATCTTTTTCCGCGGTGGGTGTTTGATCCAGCGCCATTCGGTACAATTTCAACGCCTTCGGATGTTCGCCCATTTTAAAATAAATATTACCCATGTTTACCTAAAAATTTAATTTTTATAATTAGTAGAACTTAACAGAAGGTACCAACTCTGGTACGTGCGATGTTGTCTTGTCACTTTTACTTTCATTAGAATGGTCATGAGAATGAGAGAGACCGAGGTAATATCGCACGTCACAGGGCACTTGAAATAAATTAATGATGAGAATATACCTTCAGTCTATTTGCATGAGGGAACAGCTTGTTTCTAGTGAGCAGTTGATATGTATTCAAAGCCTCCGTGTACATTTCATTGAGCGCGTATTGTCCAGCTAAATTACATAGTACCTGGAAAAAAGCCACGGATTGAATACAAAACATGCTGGTGATATGTTCATAATGGGCCGAAGTTTGAAGGCTTTTTTTGACAGATCTAAAAGTTACTAAAAATACATGTCTTTGTCATTGCAACCTATTAGAAAAGGACATCAATACTTTTAGAAAAATTAGATCTGTCAACTAAAGCCTAGAACTAAAACTTGGGTCTAATATCTTTTTTCTCATTTTTCTTTTTTTTTTCTCAAGTTCATATCTTTTTACTCCAACATGAGTAAATAGAAACAAAAATGTTAAGAGCTAAAATTCGGACCGGATGAAGAATAAGAACCAACAATAACCGACTGTATCTCAAGAGAGTAAGGGGGCAAGGGGTTAGACAATTAACCCAACACTCTTGTCTATTGCGGGTTGTTGGGTGCGCACTGGCCATCTGACTAGGCCGGTGGCCGAAAAGGGGGCAGGGTGGCCTTCACCAAAAATTGGGACATCTCAGGCTCATAATAATCTCAAGGTAGGTTACCGCAAATGTGAGATCCAAGTTGTGCGTGTCGCCGAGATTCGCCTGCTCTTGCATTCGTATCAGTTGTCGCTCCATCGCTGACGCTTCTTGCGCCTTTGCTAATGCCTGAAAATCGATACGAAATAAAACTATTGGTTCTGCGAACAGTAGACCGCGCGGATTTACCAGCAGGTTGAGTAGGCTGGAGTCTAGAGCGGCAAATTCAAGGCCACATTTTTATATGTCCAATATGACTTTCTAAAAGTAAGTATTGGTGTGAGCAGGGCTGGGAGGGTGCTAGTTTATCGAATTGTAGAAGTCGGCAGGAGCGGCATTTTTTTTTATTTTGATGAGCCTACTAGCGTCAAATGTGTAAATCCGCTACTGGCTAGAACAGTTGCCAGAGTACGTATAGTGATGATAAGAGAAGTTATGATTACCTGTCCCAAATCATTTTCGTTCTTAGGCGTGGTGTCGTCGTCTGGGTCGATACGCGCGCTCAGCATGCAGGACTCTTCCACCAGCGTCATTATGCGAGCCTCCATGCTCTTCACTTTGTCTTCTATTCTGCAACAGTAACAAATAGAATAGGTACAAATAAAATAGAGATTACAAACGGAACCACAAAAGAAAAAATATTTAGCGTATTATTATTTTTTATTCTAGGGGATCAAAATATCGAAAAAAACTGCTCATTAGCATTTTCTCTGTTTTTCTTTCTCTATTTATCTTATTTCAATTTTTTTTTACTAACGACTTTGATGAAATAATTACATTCTGACAAGACTGTGGGAAATTATCATGACAACACTCATATTATCCAAAAATGCGCTCAACAAGAGAATCGCCGCTAAGCAATGGTGCAGAGTTACTACACTACTTTAGTGTGTTTGATATACCTACTCGTATGTATGTTGTGTTACATGAATGTGTAGGTTGGGTTGCAATTCCACTCCGTAACCGCTTAAAAATATAGCTCATAAAACTACCTCAATACGTACAACATCCATACATTTAAAATTTTATCAAAAAAACAGTCAAAATAGCGAGTAAAACCGCATGATGCTGCTTTACACTTGCTTGTTTATCTTTTAAAATCCACCATTGTAGATGGCATTGAAGTAGGTAGGTGCTAACGTATCTATTTATTATGTATTCATCGCACGTAATCATATATCATAATAATTAGGAGGCCATTAGGCAACAGAGGAGGTTTTAACCGGTTCTTTATCAGAGTGCAATTAAGTCACATGTGAAATACGTACATGCTTACTAATCGTCAGCCTTCTCAACAGTTTATTGATTATGTTGAATCAACACAAAAACGCAAATTAGAATACCTAACCTGCTCAAAGCAGATACAATTTCATGATATTGATGATTAATCAGATGGGAAGACTGATAATGTAAACTAAGCAGCTACGAGACTCTCCAAGAAATCGGAGAGTCGACATGCTGACCAAAGAATTGCCATGCGGACAAGTCGACTGCCTCTACGACCACTATCGAAAGTGCATGTGACATTTTTTATAGGAGAGCAATTTAAAGTTAAAATTTAATCTAAATTAATAAGCTGAAATGTGTAATTTCAATTTTATTCGATTTAATAAATGTCAGTTTTTTTTTAATGGTTAAGTATTATTTATTTTCCTAAAAGTATCTATATTAGATATTCGTATAATATGATATACGTATATATATACGTATATGCGTATATGATATTCGTATGATTTTGCAGTTTCTATACCGTTCGGAGGGGCAGTCGAAGTTTCAACTGCAGCGGCCTATTCTGAGCTTTTCTATCGGTCAAAATCTCCTCTCTGCATCTCTTCAGCTCGTTGGGTGGTGAGGGCGACAGAAAAGCATCGAAAAAGAGCATCGCGCCAAAACTACACCTATTTCTCAGTAGCTGGCGAAAGGCGATCGATGAAAAAAACTTTACCTACTAATCTAGGAATAACTTTTATAAAAACGCATCTACACGTTTTATTATCATGTTTACGTTTGCGGCCTATATCTAACATGCATTATATCAGAGATATTGGCCCGCCATCCGCTTGTTTACATACCGATAGTCATTGACGTAATGCGTCGTACTCGTACGTGATTGAGTATTTTGTTTACATTTGGACAGAATTATCCACTCTGGTTTTTATATTTAGGTTCTGAGAAAGTGCGTAGCTTTTTTCTGTCTACGTTAATATAAACTCATGACGCCAAACGCTGTTTTAATATCAATCTACCACTGTTTTGCGCCTTACATGTGAATTTCAAAAAGGCTGTAATTCTTAGTGAGCTCTATAAAATGACCTAGTAGCAAACTTCACTTCTCTCTCGATATTTCCTTTTACTAAGTTTTCTAGGCTGGAACTTTCAGCGTAGGAATTCTGAACCTGAGTACCTACTTGGTGTTTGGCCAACCACCGCTTTCATTGCATCGAATTGCGTCTTTGTCTTGTAGATTGTAGTTAACGGGTCTAGTCGCGCCAATTTCTAAACTCAAATACAGATGGCATGCAGTCGGCACTTGTACTATTTATTTATTGTGTGTTGTTACTCACGTGTCTTCCTTGTTTTCCTCCCGAGAAGGCAGGTCCCGGGCCGCCGAGGTGTACCCCGCGGCGCGCACCGCCGTCACCGGGCGCGCGGCCGCCGTGCCCGCGCGCGACGCGCCGCGCCCCCCGACCGTACCCAAACGCATCATCTGGAATGTACGTGGATGTTACCTTCATTTAATTGCTAAGAAATTGTTTGTTTGCATTGTCTCTGGGCTGGCATAGCATTGTTGTAAGTATCTATAAACGACGCTTCGTTTACCATCAGACTGACCGTCGCTTGCCAAAAGGCGATTTGTCCGGTCAAACGAATATTTATTCGTGATAAAAAATAGATAAATTAATATAGACAGGAAAATAGTGTTCGATTGATATACTTCTATCGTGCGTGATCCACACCATACCTAGCACTTATAAAACTTCCTCTTAACAATTAGATCAGGAAAATAGGTCACCAACCAAGATTAAACTTCTAACTGAAATATAAAATCTATAGTAAGATAAATGTACCAACCCCAGTGCCCATACGACTAGGCGCCTTCCTGCCGATGCCGGCGGTCCGCAGCGTCTCCTGGAACGTCTCATCTTCCCGCAGGTTACGAGTGTCGAGCGCGGGCGAAACTTCGTTGAACCCTGCGTACAGCTCATCTTCCTCGTCTACTATCATAGCTGTACGGGGCTTCGCGTCCGTACCCACGCGAGACGCACTATAATATCGAGAGCTCAACATTTTATCACAAAAATCCGGTAAACTGTGAAGAATACCACGATCTCAAGCTAACCTATATTTTTGTTGTGACGCGGTCACCATGGCAACTAATTCCATGACATTTCACCGTGTGACGCGCACGTGTGGCCAAGGAGGTCAGACCTATGAAAGTTTTAGTCACTTCAAGTTCGTCATCAAGGTTGCCTGAAGTTCAATAATACACGATCAAGTTCACGTTCAATATTTTTATTACATGATCACTATCCAACACAATCAATTTCCATCTCTTTCGTCACACCGATAAAACAAATTTTAATGTAAAGATCTAAACTAAAACAATTGACTGAAAATAACTGAATCACAATGCATCATCTCCTTCAAAACAGTGCTACTGGAAGACACCGAAGATATTGTTCTATTCACACAAAAAAAATAAATGAATACACGAAATATACTTATAAGCTATAGAAATAGAAATTAAAGAAAATCCACGAGATGTTACCTACTCTATAATGATTACGCCCCAAAGCCTTACATGATTCATGTCTGTCCTTCACATTAACATTCAATACGTTACATATAAAAATAAATGGCTTCAAAAGTTATTCCATATCTTCATCGAAAGTAAAAAAACAATGATTTTATGTACATTTTCATGATTGTTATGAACTACCTAAACAGAAAATTTTCAACAAATAGAAATTATAGTTCGTGACCCTAAACGACTAGTCAGAAATGCAAATATTAATATTTTGTACACTTTTTACTTATTATTAAGATAACACCAGATAAAAAATAATACAAGTATATAACGGAGATATGACTTAGATGTTAACAATGCATAGTACTCTCATATTCTTAGTATATCATTTAAGGGTGCGTTATTGTCGAAACTCGGTATTTCTTAGAATCTTTATAAAAAGACATCACCACAAGATGACATATTTTACTGACAACATTTATAATAAACCCGAGTGCACAAAACACACAACAAAGACACTGATCTCCATAAATACACACATATTCATATACAACTATAAAATACGTAGATACCAAGATATAAAATGCATTCACGCGAAATTCGAAACGGGGTTAATTTGTGTAGCATTTTAAAATCTGACGAAATTATTATTTACTGTTTCATCATCGTGTCGTTTTCGATATTTAGGACGTTAAAGTTAATCATAATTGGCTTTTAACAACATCGTATGTTATTATTTTGTTGATGTGTATTTGTTATAGGTATATCCACTGTTATAATTATATTAATATCCTGCTTAGTTTTATATTTATTTGATTTTATAACTTTTATAGCACTCGTTTTGGAAGTATAAGTAGACCTTTGTATAACTCTGTAAATTTTTATAGCCTCTTCTAAATTCCATGTTCTTGTTTGTTTTGCTTTATTACAAAATTTTTAATTTATATGAAATGAATTGTTTATTTTTAATGTACCTACTTATTGTGAAAAGAGTAGTGCGGTTGTAACTGTCACTAACGATAGTTATATTGCCACAAGAAAGTATTTCAAGCTTTTGTATAAGAAAAAGTGTACTTTGTGCTTTTGTAAATTTGATAAAAAAAACAAGATTTTCTTCGTGGATCGGTTTTTTATCTTGTAATACAGAATTAGGGTCACCATGATCACAATTCGTAAGCACCAAGTGGCTGTAGTTCACCCGTCTAAACTCAAGCAAACCTCACATGCACAACGCGATGAGATATATATGTATACCTAGATATAGTTATTTTAATTTGACTTCATAATGAAGAATGACAGGAAATGACTTTTCATGAGAGAATTTCGATGACAGATCGGACTGTGTTTAACCTCTTGCTTAGAAACGCTGCTTAAACTTGATCACTGTTTAAAATGCTTTGACCACTTTTCAAACACGTGAACACGTCCCCAGTTCAAAGGTATTTTAAACTATAGATTTAACATCAACAATGCAATGCTTACATAAACGGGAAGCTCCTTATTATACTCAGTCGGATATTTAATAAATGTGATATGGAAGCATTGTAGCTAGGTTTTCTAGACAGCCTGTGTTATGTAGTTTTCGAGTCATTAATAAAGGCGCGCGTCACAAATGCATTATAGAAAAGCGCGCCTTCGTAATTTAACGGCATTGTACGATCTCAGACTTTCTCGCCAAGTGTACACAGTACAGTCAGGGTCAAATAATTTCGTACACTTATGCGGATATTTACATTTTTATATCATTACTTATATTTTGTTTGTGTATCTATCTTTAGTCACAGATCGTTCGCGCAAACCTCTGTAAATATTGCCTCATCCATACATAATCATTTAACGGTAAACTTTAACAAATGAAATAATCCGGAATAAACTGGCTATCGATCGAAATTCCCTCAAGAAATTACAAGAGCTAGTATGTGGGTCTCGACAAAATTATATCTCGTTTTGTAGTGTGAACGGGATGAACGTATACATTATTAGTAGTGTCTCATTCTCACACGACAAAAAGGCATAAGGTGACATTTCGATGTCGGATCGGCACGCGAATATATACCCTAACACTTGAAATTTACAGTAGCATTTCGTTATATGCGCAACCCGTTGCGCGCTGTTTTTACAAACTATTAGATCAGTTCATGATTCTGAATGCTACCTATTGAGGGTTAGTATTCGAACAAGTTTCCGGTTTTTTTTACATTTCGCCATGTCAAAACAAGATTAAGATAGAGATCGTCTAGGGACTAGACTAGACTCTAGTCTAAAACTGCACGCTCCTTGAATCAACATGATTTAAACACATTGGAGGGACGTGCAGTTTTAGGTTGACGATCGCTACGTCTATTTCATTCCGAACGAGTTGACACCATTTTATAGACACGATACGATTGAAACCTAACGGCGGCTGTGAAGTGCGCCGCAACGTTTTGACGTGCGCTGTAACCAGTCGCGGATCCAGGGAGTTAAAGGAGCTCAAGCCTCTTCCAAAAACATCTGGGTTCATTCCTGAACAATCTCGTTTATGTTTTTAAACCCAATCAATAAATCCTACCCCTTTTTTAACATAAATAAGGCTGCATCTGACGACCAACTCGCCTGTTGATAAACGACGATGCGGCCGAAGATGAAGTACGCAGACTTAGAAGATACCCATTCACTCTAAACAACACATTGAAAAGCCTAAGATAACATCTCTCAGGATATAATCTTGGGCTTTTCATTTCAAATGTTATTACACCCTCAGCTAGGTCAAGCCCCAAACTAAAATCCTGGATCCACCATTGGCTGTAACTTTTCCAACATCCGTGCACAGTGCACACCCAAGCCTTCCATCCTGACTTCCAAGACACGGGTTCCCCCCACCCCGTTTGGAAGGCTGTAATTATAAAAGTAACATACAATACAATTTTGCTGAATTATTTGTTTTTTTTTTAATCACTGCTACTGCGAAACGCCTCACGCCACTTCACATCCGCTATAAAGTTTGCCTCGACACACTAGCCCCAGAAAGCTGCCCGGCGCGGTGGACAACGCAATGAATCAGGAGACAGCTAGATCTGCGTGGAGAAGCGCGGGCGAGGCAGCTCGAACACGTCGCCGTGCACGGAGCGCGCCAGCGCCTGGATGCTGGCCGCCAGGTCCGACGGGACCTCGTAGTCCTACACACCAGACTAGTGTTACACAAATCGCGGACATATGGCATATGTTAATACAGTACAGAAAGGTAGGGTAGTCAGGACCTCGTAGTCCTACACTCGAGACACGAGACTAGGACTAGGACTAATAATAGGGTAGGGCAGAATGGTAGGGTAGAGTAGGGTGTGTTGTTATGGCATATGATAATACAGGGTTTTACAGAAGGGTTTTACAGAAAGGAAAGGGTATATGTATATTGCGGATCATACTTGATTTGGGGATCATTACTGACCAATCTCGGTAGGAAAATTAATTTAATATTTCAAAAATTTGTGTATTTCTTATGCATAGCTTGACAAGAGGTTATTTTAAGATAAATTCTACTACGAAGTATTTATTTAACTTGCAATGTACAATAATGTACATGTGACTAACTATAACTATGCGACATTAAACAAATTAAAATATTAGTGAAACAGGAACATTAAAAATCTAAAACTATTAATGGTACTCACATCATCGTCGGCGTCCCTGGAGTTGGAGCTGCCAGTGGGCACGCGCGGCATGTTCATGGGCAGCGAGCGCGCGATGTCGGGCGCGGCGGCGGCGGCGGCGGCGGCGGCGGCGGCGGCGCGCGGCCGAGCGCGGGAGATCGCTATGCCTTCGTCGTTGCTGCCGTCTAAGCGATTGGAAACACACGTGTTAGTGCCTTTTCACACGTACCGGTTGCCGGGTAGCCGGCGCCGGATACCCGGTGTCAAATGTACCCGCCTGCCGGATAAATAATGCCGGTACATGTGAAAGCTATGTACCATGCCCATACACTTCACCGCCGGGTAACCGGCGCCGGCTACCCGGCAACCGGTACGTGTGAAAAGGCACTTACAGTTGCACATTACATGATAGATATATGATAGATAGATGATAGATATGTAACGAGCGTTTTTAACCTCCTCCTTTTTGGAAGTCGGTTAAAAATAGACCTCGTAACACTATAAAGTAATGCACAATGCACAGACTAGAAGTTCAGCGCGGCATGAAATGGAATGATTGCGGTGCCGAAGTCTTTCGTCGACTTTGAGTCTCAACAGATTGTATTTTTTAAATTCTTTAAATCAATTAAATAAAATTAGTAAGCTACAGAAAATTCAACAACATTTCTAACAAATTTCTAAGATAATGCGGGTGGCACAGATAAAAAATGATGACAAACATATTATGTACGTAGAGAGCGTCAAAAAAATCATGCAATTTTGAAACGTTTTTGGCGCACTTTTATTAAAATATTGATAAAAAATAGTCGAGAATAATTTGTGTAAAACATAAATATATCTATAAACGCACACATTACAATATTTAAAATAGACATAATTTAAAGATATAATAAAAACGTTTAAAACGCATAATGTAGACTTACAAATTCTTACCCTAGCAGGCCTTATTATAACTTGTACGAGTAATTAATAACTTACCATCCGAATTATAATCTTCCGAATCGGAAACCATGTTGTGATTCCGAAAGTTCATGTCATCTAAATCGAAAACCTCTTCCGCGTCTAAGGAATCATCATCCGGCGGAAGATTTCTGTGCGACTAAAAGGGAAAATGTAATATAAGAATATGAAAAACTAGTTAATAATGAAAGCCTGACGAATTAATGAACCGCCCACTTAGCGATAGCGTGGCTTATCGCGTGGGAACTGAGAATGTGGCATACAAAATGTGAGAGAGCGGTATTTGTCGTAGTATAATGTATAATGTTATACATAAGTAGGGAACAGTATTTATTTTTTTATACTATTGAGTGACTAGACGATCAAATCGCTCGCCTAGCGTTAAACGTCACGTCTGCCCATAACAGGTCTACGCCACTAAGAATTTTGAATACTTAGAACTCAAGACCCTGCGCAGCACAGCACTGCGCTCGTCACCCTGAGATTAATCTCCTAATTGCCCTGAAATTTCACTGGAAACAATGCCCTTCCAAACAGAACACTGTAATGTTTGCACAGTCTTGTGTTCCGATATTAGTTTATGTGGGATCCCTATGATTTCAAATCGGTATGATTAACTACCAGTGAAGTGCAGAGACCTTAATTTGAATTTCAACTGGTAATTTGAGTATTATTTGTACTATTCAGTCATAATTATTAAAAAAAGATTGCAAAAGGTTTACTTAGTCATGCTTTCCTACCAATAGTATCTTTAAATATTTGTTACTACTTCATACTGAAACGGCTCAACGAATTTGGATTAAATTTGACCCTACCCTGGACCCTATACCCATACCCTGGATTTAAAACCACATAAACAGTTCCTGAAAGATAGCAAAAAGCATAACATTCCTGAAGATAGCCGATAGCATAAGATTCCTGTAAGACTGTAAGGGTGCAGCTAGTATAAAATAATAAAACCAAATAACTTGGTCAGTCAATATATTTTTAAAGATTTTAGTTGTTTTAGTGCAAGTATATTTGTGTATGAGTGAATGCATACCTTAACAATATTATGTGTAATTTTTTTGGCATCTTTGATGGAGGACAGTCTTCTTCTCTGCAGAGGAGGTAGCTGAGGCGAGGGAGGCCCGTTCAGCAGGCCCGAGTCGTTCCAGCTGTTTTCCATATTACTGCGAGCTTTATTTACAATACTGAAAAGAAGATTTTTGTATAAAATGTAGGGTAAAATGTAAAATGTAGGTTTTTAAATATATCTAGCTAAAATAATTCTCATGACGATGCAAAATATTTACCTAGCTAATATTTTATGATCTCTATGTGCTCTTTCTCTGAACGCTTCAAACTCCGCATATTTCTGATCTCGGAATTGCCTCACAGTTTCTTCAACTGATTCTAACTGTGCTTGCAAAGTATGGTTCATGTGTTTGCTCAGTGTGCTTATGACTTGATGAGTAGGCGGATTTCTTATCTTTTCATTCATTATCAGATTGCTGGTGTCTACGTTTTCTTTCATCTCAATGTCGCTGGTGACCTCTGGCACCAGTAGATTGAAAACCGGAGAGAAATGTTTCGATTTCTTCAATATATTTATACGATCGTGGGTGGTCTGCAATAAAAAATTATACTTAAATCATAGAAAGAAAACTCTAGTAACAATAACTGTATGTTTGTTGCTGTTTTCCAAAATTACTGAGCCAATTTAGAAAAAAAATTCAAGAGTTGTACATTGAAGACGAACATTGGATGCTTTTTTTAAACTTGGGACCACTTTCTTTCATAAACATTGGATAATTGGATATATTTGCAGCTTTTGGAAAGTGGCTGGTAGATATTAGTTTTTTTTAATATTATTTGTCATGAAACTTAGAAACATTTTTTTTAGAAACAAACCTCAATCGATTTAGGAATGAGAGCCACAATCATTCCACTTTTATCCTGCACCATGGCATGAGTGTTTTGACCGCAGGCCAGGCACGAGTGCAGAGTTCCACGTCCCACGGCACGCTGGCCCACCAGCGCCGGCTGCACCACTTGAGATTTCAATGTATTTGGACCACATAACATCAACTTCTGTAAATGACAATCAATCAGGTTTTTAATTTGATAAAAAGTAGGTAGGTTTTCATTTTTTTTTTATTACAATTCTGATATCTGTATATAGGTGTCTGATTACTTTTAATATTTGCTATGAGTGCTATGATGCAAAGATATGAATTATTACAAAAACATAAGATATGAATTATTACAAAAACATAATTAAAATTTTGTACTGTGTGCTAAAGTAACAGTAATTACTAGAATGTTACTTCAAATTTTAACATATTTGTCTATATTTACTATTTAGTCACTTGTTTTATTGTTTGGATACCAGTTATTTGTATAAACTTGTTTGCTAATAAAACCCAAGGTCTCCTGCTAGTATTATAAATAGGAACTCAACATATTTTGAAGTAGATCTTCTTTTATCTTTTTATGAAAAACGCAATCTGTTATTGAAGATTTAGGATTAAATTACAATCTTTTGGACTTTGGAGATACACAAACAAACCGCATCACATGTACAGTACATAATATACGTACATAAGTTAAGTCAATAACATAGTGCGTACCAAACTGATAAGATTAGAATGAACTCAAAAGTTTTTTGAGACTTATTTCAAGTAATATCACAAGAAAGTTATTAAAAGCCCTTCATCAAGGTCAAAACAAGTTTATTGACGGTACCTCGCTGAAAAATATATCCCTTTGTTCAATGGATGTTAGTTCCAGTTTTCCGACGTCCACATTAGCGTCGAATTTATCACTTTCCAGTGATACGTTTAGGCATTTGCAAACACAGAGAACCATTATGTGAACGAATTATCTGTCTATTCTAACGAAAAAGCATAAAATACACCGAAAACTAAAAAAAAATTAAGACTCCACTTTCAGGGATCTTGGATAGATTGAGTATGTGTGTGGTTGTTGTTATTATGTAGGTATGTGAACTAAAATGCCTGTGTTGTACACAAATACAAGCGCAATTTTTTTTTTTATCACAGTCACACAACCTTACGCCAAAACAAACGCAAAACGTGCACACACACGGAACGGAATCCAATAGTACAAGCGAAAAAGAGATAGTTGCTTATTCATGGCAGGCAACTTAACAAAATTTTGCTTGATGGAATGGACTGCTTGATGCGTGGTTTGATTGACTGTGGTAATCATTAATTTAATCATAGATTTATTACCTATAGAATTTAATTCATGCTCGTAATGTCATTTCATTATTGTTGTCAATGTTAAATACTAACAGCTGTCACCAGATTATCAGCTGTCATGCATCGAACTTCGAATTCGAAGTATTTCGAAATTTTCGAAGCAAGAAGCAGAAGCAAATTGTCAACCTAAAAATATACGTGGCGATGATGAAAAGTTAAAGAAATATTTTTTAAATTAACTAGTAACGTTAAAATTTCTTAAACGTGATAAGATTGTATTATTTATATTAAGCGTCTGTTTAGTGTAAGTGATATTTTGTCTGACTGGTTTTATGTCTTCTATGCAAAATGTCGAAAAGAAGTCAGCCCAGTTGGTCTCCGCCGGTAAACTCGGATAAAACACCAGTGTTGAAGCTGTACAACAGCCTCACCCGGCAAAAAGAAATATTTGTTCCTGCCGACGGCAACAATGTCAATTGGTACAGCTGCGGGCCTACTGTGTACGATGCCTCACACATGGGTCATGCCAGGTAAGATTTCTAAACTTTTGAACTAACTTTTAAAGAAAATTTAAAGAATAATGAGTCTAAACTTAGAAATACAAATGCGTACGTGATACAAATATTTACAGGTGCAACAGACTGTAACTCTCTTCTAAAATGTTACAATTCTGACAGAAAAGTAAAAGTTGCATCTATTTTGATTGCAGTTTTTCGCATGTTCAATTTCTTGTAATGATTTGAATAATTTCAAAACACTAAAGTAACAACATAAAAATAAATATTCTATTTTGTGCAGGTCCTACATATCTTTTGACATTCTACGTCGGGTCTTATCCAATTACTTTGGATATAACATCCTGTTTGTCATGAACATAACAGATATTGATGACAAAATCATAATGCGAGCCAGACAAAAATATTTGTATGAAAAATATTTAAAGGAACAGAAAAATTTGAGCGACATCATAGATGATGCAACTCAAGTTGTAAATTTCTATGAAGCGGTGGTAAGAAACACAGCTGACCCAGATAAAAAGAATGTTATGCAGAAAATGCTTGAATGGTAAGCAGTTTGTTAAATTTTACTTTGTCTGAATATTAAGCAATAATTTTCTAACAATTCATCAAAAAAAATGTTATTCTGTGTTTTTAAATACCTTTTTTGAAAGATTAGCTGAGATTCAACCTGAAATACCCTTTATCTTGGAAATACCAATACTTCATGCTTATCAGTGTGAATCATTGGAAATCCAAGCAAAACAAGACTCCTTTGAATTGGTTTTGAAATCAAAACCATTCAGTTATGCTATGCCTATAGAACAAACATATTTATGTAACATTTGTAATGGATTGGAATTAAACCAGTCCTGGCTTAAATGCCTACTATGAAATAGTACTTGTAACTTCATACATACTGTACAAACATACCAATAGTCTCAACCAATAGTATCTTACATTTTCAGTATGGCAAGCGCAGTTGAAACACTGAAATCAGCTGTGAAAACCAATGATCAAGAAAAAATAATAAAGGCAAAGTGTGATCTCCTGAAGTCTGCACGAAGTCCAATATCAGATTGGCTGGATAGCAAATATGGAGCCACGGTTACAGACAATTCAGTATTTACAGAATTACCCAGGTACTGGGAAAATGAGTTTCATAAAGACATGAAAGCGTTGAATGTAAGTAGCAATAACAATAAATTTTGATAAACAAGCTCCACTTTATCCTGTAGAAACCGTCAATTTGTGCAAATTCAGGATATAACTTATTACCAAATTTTATCAGCCGATTTTTCGTAATTGAGTAACAAATCCACAAACTTTGACAAATATATTTTTAGTAGGATAATTCATTTTATTATGATGGGACCATATATGCTAATGTATGGTGCTACACACATAAAACTGTTTTGTTTAAAGCTCTTACACATCTCAAATGAGTGGTTTATAATTAGATTACAGATAAGGAACTCATACTATAAATATGAGTTTGCAGTATAGGTCATTGAACCAATTTATTATTCATTGATAACAGCATTGCAATTGGATCATGACTGTGTTGTTTTTACAGGTCTTACCTCCAGATGTATTAACAAGAGTAAGTGAATATGTACCACAGATAGTAAAATATATACAGAAAATAATAGATAATGGTCTAGCATATGAATCGAATGGGTCGGTGTATTTTAATGTAAGCGAGTTTGACGGTAGAGAAAAGCATCATTATGCCAGACTGGTACCAGAGGCCTATGGAGATACAAAGTCATTACAAGAAGGCGAAGGTTTGTAGCACACTTTATTAAGAACTAAATAAAACACTTTAAGAGTTCCAAAACCAGCCTAACTCTTAAAATAGCTATGTATGGCTTTGGGGCATTGACAAGCCTGTTCTACTGCTCTTGTAAGAGGTTCACCAGAACCTCTTATAAGCGTATATGTGGCACCAGCTACATAATATATTAATTTGAAGTATTTTGAAGTATCTTCTTCAAGAAGTTAAGATTTTGATCTCATGTTCCGCCATCAGGTGACCTTGTCAGCGACTCGTCGGAAAAGCGCTCAGCAAATGACTTCGCGCTATGGAAGCGCAGCAAAGCGGGCGAGCCCAGTTGGGAGTCGCCGTGGGGCGCGGGCCGGCCTGGTTGGCATATAGAGTGCTCAGCGATGGCTTCTGATGTTTGCGGCCGAACGTTGGACATACACACTGGCGGAGTGGATCTCAAGTTTCCGCATCACGACAACGAGCTGGCGCAGAGCGAGGTGAACTAACTTTGCTTAACTATTGAGGAAGCTTCATGTTATGTTAGCCCGCACCGTCCTACTGCAGAGCATGAACCTCCCTTCCCTTTTTCCAGTTTTATCCAATCTAATGCTCAATTCTTCCATCTTCCAATAATTCTCCTCTATTCCAAATAAAAAAGCTTTGTGCATATACATAGTTTGAAAAATGGCTCAACAGTGGATCGATACAGGCCGACGATAATGATGATGTTTATAAAATTATTTATCTAAAAACGTAAACTTAGAGCAGTCTATTTTTTCTTCATTCCTTACCTTGTGTAGTCTCAGGTAAAAAACAAGTGTCCAATCGGCATAACATCTGAATTCAAAAATGTACAGAAATCTTAAATGTATAAACATTGTATTCCAGGCCTACTACGATGAACCTGGCTGGGTAAACTACTTCCTCCACACCGGCCACCTCACGATAGCCGGCTGCAAAATGTCGAAATCTCTCAAGAACTTTGTGACGATCTCAGAAGCGCTGCAGCGGCATACAGCGAGGCAGCTGCGTATTGGTTTCTTACTGCATGGCTGGAAGGAGACACTGGACTATTCTGAAAATACTATGGATATGGCTATACAGACAGAGAAATTTTTCAATGTAAGTATAACTACAAGCCTATAAATACATATTTCTTTTTATATTGGAAGTCTGTGTTCTCTCTAAAGGCATAGATAGACCTGAGTATTTACTGGAACAAAGCATTAAACAGTTGCGGAATCGAAGAATATCAGTTAAATACACCCAATTGACTTGAATATTAGCCTTCACTAATATTTCATACTTTGGGCTCATTAAAAAGCTCACTCCAATACGACAATATTCTCTCATCATAAAATTATTTACCTACATGTATGCTACATGTAGGTAAATAATTTTAATACTAATGCAATAATGTTTAATACATGAAAAGCTCACTCAGTTCTGGGTTTCCGCTGTAACAGTAGCTCTGATAGAAACTGGCGTAACGCATTTGACATAAATATAATAATATTAATAAATATGATAATATAATAATATGATAATATTTTAAGGCCCATATTAATAATTTTCTTTCTTAAATTGGGGGAGACCTTTGCCCAGCAGTGGGACATAAAACTAAAAAATGGTGAGTTAACTAAAAAATATCGTCCTTCCCCCTTCAGGAATTCTTCCTAACAGTGAAGGACGCGCTCCGCGCCGGCTACCAGGAGGGCTGCGGCGGCCCGTGGACGCCGGACGAGCTGCAACTGGCGAGCAAACTCAACGCGGCCAAAGCGCAAGTGCATGCCGCGCTGTGTGGTGAGTTTACTTTATTGCTAGGTGACCGATGCAAAATAAAATTGCCTTTATTTTTCCATGGTAACATAGGAAAAAAGCAAATAGCAATTTTTAGTGCATTTTACCACAGGGCTATGCTGCTATAACCAGCCAAAAGGGTGTAAATAGAAATACCTTTAAATTTAAAACCCTAAAAAAAACGATATTCTTTTGGAATGATGAATATTTTTGTGATTTCGTTCCAAAAAATCAAGGTGTAGGTAAAACTGCACTCCTGAAACTTATTGTGGTTGGCGTATACGACCTTTCTACGAAAGATCAACGGTATATCACCTATTCTTGTCTAAAGAGTTGAGTGCACAAGACGCTATTGTTGAAGTTTATGACGGGCTTGTTATAATTAACAGGGGAGTACTAAAATAAAATTGAGTCGGATACTCCGACTAGTTTCAATATTACGCGAGTTCTTACGTGCTAATAGGCTATTTGACACTATTAAAAATATGCTACGAAATGTGGTCATTCTATTAGGTAATAACATAAAAAAACATATTTATCTCTGTTTTATCCAAAAATATTTATAGATTTTTCAAAATAAACAAAATAAATTCAAATTATTTTTTAAAATTCTTCAGCCACAAGAACGCTCTGTGATTGGCTACGCCTCGCGTGACGTCACACGCAAGTAAACATTGTTTAATGTTAAGACACTTTGTGTGATTTTATAATGTACACTTTGGTACAAGTTTGACGTTTGCCAAAGAATAAAGTTTGCTTACTTGCCTGTGACGTCACGCAAATCACATGTCGTCCGCCATTACCGAAACAGCGTTTTTAGCGCGAATATTGTAATTTAAATTTTAACACAGTACTTTTCGTAAAATACTGCAATCGCAGAAATATACATGTGGTGTATTAATCATATGCCCGCTGAAATGCTCAAAGCTGACGTCCCAACAGCTACTAACTTGCTCACCCCTCTCATACAAAAGATTTGGCGAGAAGAAACCATGCCTGATGAGTGGAAAACTGGACTTCTAGTGACTGTGCCAAAAAACTATCTACCCCCTCAAAAGTATTATGCAAGATTCTCCTGGATCGGCTATCAAAGGCTGTTGAACCACTTCTGCGCAGAGAACAGGGAGGTTTTCGCCCCGGCAGGTCCTGCACCGACCAGATCAACACGTTGCGTATCATTCTCGAACAAGGAGCAGAATTCCAAAGAGAGATCTATTCTCTCTTTGTCGACTTTGAAAAAGCCTTTGATACGCTTCGTTGGACTGCTATCTGGTCAAGGTTAAAATCGATCGGAGTACCTCCAAAAATCATTAATCTGGCGAAAGCTGCTTACGACAACTACTCGTGCAGGGTTCGGCATGATGGGCTTATTTCTGAAAAGATCCAGGTACACGCACGAGCACGCCAAGGGTGTCTGCTGTCTCCGTTGCTGTTTCTCATAGTGCTGGATGGCATCATGTCTCATATCTGCAATACACCTCAACACGGCATTGAATGGGGACTGACAGAACATCTGCAGGATCTAGATTACGCTGACGATCTATGCCTGCTCAGTCACCGTCGGATTGATATGCAGACCAAGCTAGATGACTTGCAGAGGGAAGCAGCTACAGCAGGCTTAAAAATCAACGCGCGCAAAACAAAAGACATGAGAAGTGGAGCTCATGACAATAATCCGCTTCTTATAGGCGATGACGCAGTGGAAAGAGTGGTGAGCTTCACTTATCTAGGAAGTATCGTGTCGGGATCTGGAGGGACTGACTTGGACGTGACTTCCCGGATTGGCAAAGCAAAGAGCGCCTTCGCTTGTCTCCGTCCAGTATGGCAGTCAAAACACCTCTCTAGCAGAGTGAAACTCAGAATATTTAACACCAATGTTAAAAGCGTGCTGCTATATGGATGTGAGACATGGAAAGTCACTAAACCAATCACACGACAACTCCAAGTCTTCATCAACCGGTGCCTACGGCAAATCCTGAAGATCTTCTGGCCGGACATTATCGCCAACATAGATCTATGGAGAGAGTGCCACGAAGATCCTGTCGATTTGCAGATTCGGCGTCGCAAATGGGGCTGGGTCGGCCATACTCTGCGCAGAGCTTCGGATCACATTCCCAGGCAAGCCTTGGACTGGAATCCACAGGGCCGGCGCAGACCTGGCCGTCCTAAGCAAACATGGCGGCGTTCGATTATCGCGGAAGCCAAAAACATCGGCCTGACTTGGAGCGAGGTGAAGCGAAAGGCACAAGACAGAGAGGAATGGCGTGACGTTGTGTCTACCCTCTGCCCCGATATGGGGACTTAGGACATGAAGAGAATCATATGCCAACGAATAATTTAAAACAGTTTTTCAAAATCAGTCAAATAGCCTAATAGAACAAATGCGTCAAAATAGCGATACTTTGCATTTGCAGTTATTATAGGAAAATGTATGTTTTGTTTTGTCTGTAGACAACATCGACACTCGCGGCGCCCTAGACGCGCTCCGCGAGCTAGTAGGCGCGTGCCACATATTCCTGCGAGCGGCGCCGCGGCCGGCTCCGCTGTTAGCCGCCGCAGCGCGGTATATTACCGACATACTGCACATTCTGGGGGCGGTGGAGGGGCCGCGCGGGGGCGTCGGCTTCCCGAGGGGCGACGGGGGGGAGGGATGCGTAAGTAACAATAGCTCGTATTTCTGTAGGTTTTTAAACCATAACGCTAAAAGGGTGAAAAGTTACATGTCATTCCTATTTGGTATGTGTGAACACCTTTCATTATCATAATACCTTTCTGTAGCACACTGTATCGTCGATGTCAGCGAGATGAAAGAGGGCCGACTATATAAATCAAGCAACTGTTCCTTTCGCCATCATCTTAGTGTGGCTATAGTCATATACTTACTTTCTTTTTCTAATTTCAAACAAATATAATAGGCTCAGTTTCATTCATATACAGGTGGAGGAAGAAATCATGCCATACTTAGAAGCGTTGAGCACGTTCCGAGTGCGCGTTCGCGGCGCGGCGCGCTCCGCCGGCGCGGGGGAGGTGCTGGCGCTGTGCGACGAGCTGCGGGACACGGTGCTGCCGGAGCTGGGCGTGCGGCTAGAGGATAAACCAGGTCAGTGTAGCTTTAAGGCTTTCTCAAACAGAACGCGTTCTTAGCGCCGATACTATACCGTCAAACAGCGCCAGCGCTAGCAGTACGCGACGCTGGCGCTCTGTTTGACGGTATAGTATCGTAGTAGTACAACACAACTCGGCGTCATAGCGCGCCGTCAGGTTAACGCTCTGACGCGCGCTAAGAACGCGTTCTGTTTGAGAAAGCCTTTACATAATACATACTACACAGGGCTATAAGAAAAGGGTATGCTAAGCCGAACCAGGCTCATAGTACTCATCATCATGAACATTACGAGTTACGACCATCACGGAATTCGCGAATATAAAATCAGCTGTTCCATAGAAAAATGTCAGTGACACTCGACAAAATGTATGGAACAGCTAGTTTTGGTTTTCGCGAATGCCGGGTTGATCTTATAGTAAAAGTGGTTGATAATGATGAACTACGACCGTTTTTGGCCCTGTACAATATAATGTCTAGAAGCGCTAAGTACGTTCCGTCACGTGCTAATACAAGACCGAAAATTGTATGCATTCATTCAGTTTATAAAGGGTTTATAAAGTAAGACTCGTTGTGTCCAAGTTGTGTCATAACTGTAACAATGAAAACTGTTGCATGTTGGGTTTGTTTCCAAACGCGTGTTGTGGACAGAGACTTAATTATGTGCTCGTTACGCTCGTGCCGTATTACAATTCTAGCGAAAATACCTGAATACACACAACACTTCAACACTCAAACACACTTCGCTTCAATGACTAAATTATATGCCAGAGGTCCCGGGTTCAATTCCCGGCCGGGCAGATGTTTGAATGATGAATTTAAATATCTGTTCTGGGTCTGGGTGTAAGTTGTCCTTGTCTCTTTGTGTGTGTTCCATGGCATCCCCGACACAGGATTTATTCCTAGTGGGGCTATGAGTGTGAAACGTTTATTTATTTATTTTAATTCAACTTGACACTCATTAGAATGCAATATATCAAAACTGACTAACTCTAGTCCTTGTTCTCAATCGTTTACATTTAAAGTCCAGTATTTATTTACCATTTTCTTTTTACACAGATCGCACAGTCGTCAAAATTGTAAGCAAAGACGAGCTGATGAAAGAAAGAGAAGAAAAGAAGCGAATGGAAGCCGAGAAACAGAGAAAAAAGCAAGAGTTGCTTGAAGCGCAAAAGGCGAAAGAAGAATTAAAGAAAATACCGCCCGCGGAACTGTTCAAGAAGGAAACTGATAAATACTCTAAATTTGATGACAAGGTAAGTTTTTTCTATTTATATATCTACAGTCTATATTTCTTATGAAAGTACATATCTACATCTACTGCATGCCTGCCACGCAGCAGGGACAAATAGTCTTTCCCGGTTATGCGTGTGTAGATGTGACAAAGAATATGGATATTTTTATCTCTTTCTCGCGGGATAAAAACGGTGGAAAGACAATTTGTACACATACCATTCTAAGCGTACTGACTTTGTAATTGATTTATTAATTTTTTATTGTATTTAATTGATGACCTCAAGAACAGGCCCCCCTCAAATATATCCTAGAATAATGTGAATGGCATCTTGACTTGCACTGATTTTACTACTTTTAGGGCTTTTACTGTAAAGATAGATTACATACACCATGTGAGAGCACACCAACTAAGCTCAACCTACCAGAAGCAGAAGTCGTTGCCAAAATCGGCTAGGATGACATCCATATAAAGGAACGTAAAACTAACGAATCTACGTTTCTGATCCGGACAGCCAGGGAACAGACTTCATTGTTTCCTGGGAGATATAATCTAGGTCTTTTCAAGGTCAGAGTGAAGTATCTTCTAAATCTGCTCTAACTTCGACCACAACGTCGCTTTTTAACAGGCGAGTTGGTAGTCAAAGTAAATAAAAAATAAATAAGCTTTACCGTGTGTCGTTGTTCTTAGGGGCTGCCAACTCACGACCTCGAAGGCAAGGAGCTCAGTAAAGGACTCGTCAAGAAGCTCCAAAAGCTTCAACAAGCGCAGGAGAAGAAATACAATGAGTACCTAACATCAATTAACACTTGCTGACGACCTGGTTAATATTACCCATCTTAGGGGTCGTCTATTGATCACGTGATGTTTGCAACTTTGTTTTGGTACAAATTGTCTTTAACATTTTCAGAATTTAACGAAAGAATAAAAACACCTGATATCACACTTCCCTCTTGTGATGTTTTCCGAACCTCCTCCCCGTTTTTAATGGACGATCCCTTTCTATTATTTTTTCGATATCTTGCGCAAATAACTCAAAAGTTTGTAATATTAGAATATCTTGAGTAATTATTAGCAGTAGTTAGTATTTCGCTTGATGTACCATGTACGACTCTGTGGCAATTCCAGATGCCTTATTTTGTACTTTTTCAGTTTGGAACACAACTTATCATGCTTTATGGTGCTCTTTTTTGTGTCAGTGGTCGTTTTTCTTCTAGTAATTATTAGGATACTTTTTACCCGACTGCTTAAGAAGGAGATATTGTTCGGGTGTAGATAAAATATGTTTATAAGTTAGTAATGTATGCTTGAATGTTTCTAAATGGCCTTCTGGGCTGGAACGGATTGACCGATTATGAAGTGTGAGTTGGCTATGGTGAATAAGAAGTGTTATATTCACCGTATTCTTGAGGTGGCGGGTTCAAACCCCGACTCGTACCAATGAGTTCTTTGGGACTTATGTACGAATTTACAAACCACTGGCTTTTCGGTGAAGGAAAACATCGTGAGGAAACCTGCATATGTCCGGAGAAGAAATTCAATGGCGTATGTGAATCCACCAACCCGCACTTGGCCAGCGTGGTGGAATACGGCCTAATCACCCTTCGAGGGTAGACCTGTATCCCAGCAGTGGGAGGATTATAGGTTGCATATTATTATGATTATGATGATGATATTCACCTTAATGTTTTGCAGTCGGGTTAGTTGTTTTAATGATATGACTTCTTCGATATACTTAATGATTGAAATAAACTTTTCTATTTTTGCTTTGTTATCGTTCCTTCATGGCTTGTGTGTAACTTGTCTAAGTCTTAAAATACAGGGTTATAAGAAAAGGGTATACTAAGCCGAAAAGGGCTCATTGTACACATCATTATGAACAACTATTACTGTAAGACCAACCCGGAAATCGCAAAAAAAATAGCTGTTTCAAAAGTTTTGTCGAGTGTCATTGACATTTTTATATGGAACAGCTGATATTTTTGTCGTGATTTCAGCGTTGACCTCATAGTAAAAGTTATACGTAATGATGAGTACCATGAGCCTTTTCGGGTCAGCATACCCTTTCCTATATAGTATACTAGCTGTTCCCTGCCACGCTTTGCTGTGGATAAAAAAAAAATAGCTTATGTTACTTTGGGATAATGTGCATTCGAATGGTGAAAGAATTTTTGAAATCGGTCCAGTAGTTTTTGAGTTTATTCCACACAAACATCCAAAAATACAAATCTTTCCTCTTTATAATATTAGTATAGATATAGTAGTAATATAGTATATAACCCTGTATAGTTATTAAAATTCAAAATGCGCCATTTTAGTGCGGTTTGGTCGAGCAACACTGTTGTAAGTAAATCAAATGTCATTTAAATACGTAAATGTGTTCAAATCATCCTTCGTTGTTGCAGTATTAGGGTCACATATTTATTGCTTTACTTTACTTCATTCGAAAACATAATCATTATAAATTATGAATTAATAAAGGATTTTTTTAATTTAAACCATATTTTTATTGCCTTATGGCACACTCTTTTGAATAATTAATCAAGTTTACACGAAAATATAGTAAGGAAAAAAAGTCGTAGAAAGATTAAAAGCGTCACTAAAATCGGTATCTCATGAATATTTGTGATTGGTTGGTCAGAAAGACAGATAATTAAAAAAATAAAATAAAAAATTGTTCTATATTACAAGCCTCGAGATATCTAGTGGCTAAAAGACGTCCATTTGGTCATGCCAGTCTCCTCAGTCGTATCCATCCTCTTCCTGCTGCCTAAATTAATAATTATTTCTCAAACAAGTACAATATAAAATCCGCAAATATCTCTAAAAGAACAAAAAATATGTCAAAATAGATATAAATATCAGCTCCATTAAACTATTTGTTAGCGAGCCCACCGATAATCTAAATAAATCTGTAAACATCAAAAACGAATTAACGTCCCAGTAATCGACAATAGAACCGCGCCATAACGGTTCAATGAGATCTTCATAAAGGCAGCGTGCGACAGAAATACTTATAAAAAGCCAAACAGTAGTTTAAAAAAGGTAAAAAGTGAGGTAAACAATCTGGGAGCGTTTTTTGTGAACACAATGGTATTTGTAGGGTCGCGGGCACGCGAACAACATCTGCAGCCAGCACGTACTATTTTGTGAAGCACTTAAAATTAGGAACATATTTTTGTTCTGATTTTAAATCGGTACATCTTAAACAGAAGGGAATCAGGTGGACGGGCCGCGTCTGATGAATTTACCTTTTTATTACCTTACATTGACGAAAATTGTAAGCTAAATCTAAAACACAATCAATAACGGAGATGTGGGGCATGAACCATTTTTTTTATTAAACAAGGCCATTCCCAACCATTCCCTACATTTAACATCCTCAGCTTACATAATAACGGAAATTCCCAGCGGCCAAAGAATAGTTTCTGGTTGTGAATGTTATTTAAATAGATTTTGGATTTGATCACAATCACTTTGATCGTGGTCAAATTCAACAATGGCTTTACGGTTAGGTCGAAAGGCGAAGGGGCGAATCGCGAAATGTCGCCTTACCCGCTGACCGCCTGGCGAGATGTCAATCACAAACATTTGAATAAGAACATTGTTCCTTTACATATTCCGCAGATTTGTCGATAAAAATTCATTATAATGAAGTCATCGAACTGAAAGTTTCGTTTTTAGGAAAGTAAGTTTCAAATATTACTTCATAGCCGACCAAGTGGAAGGCTGCTGTAACGGTCGAACTATAGAAATTCGGTGAGATCCTACATTTCATTTCAGTTGATAGGTATTCATATTGTATGTAAATTATAAGGTTTTCTAACGGTTTTCTGTCAGTCAGTTTAAGATGCGATAACATCAGATAAAAGTTAAATTTAAAGGAATTTGAAAGACTTTATGCTTGACTTGAAAAAATACGTTGAAAATATTTGGCAAGGGCCAATACAAGTGGCTACTGTACTATTCATTGGTGATTTTTATTAAACATAATTAAAATGCTACTAATAAGTAGATATAGAAATCTCTACCTGAGTTCTTGTTCTCTAACATGAGTTTTGGTTGCGCCACTTTTGTTCTTGAATCAACCAGTGAGTAAAAAGATCAAATCATTTTCCCGGTTCTAAAAACCAGAAGGTGCTGTCTACCCCACTACCTATTGTGTCCCTTCGAGATTTTAAACATAAAATTCAAAATTTAATTGCCTTCTTAATAAGATTTATAACGAGAGCAATTAAAAGTTTTACCTTATAAATTATGAGTGCCGCCGCTCCCTCGGTTGCGGAGTACCTAGAGTGAGGCAACCCGGCGACGTGTCCCCGTCAGCCTGCAATTATGGCTTGTTTTTCATCGCGGCCCCCGAAGCACTCCCGTTGCTGAAAAAAGAAACCAATTTTGCACGCTCATTAATTATTTAAATCTCATTAAACAGCCGCAAGTTTCCCTCTCTGTTTTGTAATTCCGCGACGCCATTCTACGCGGTACCTAATTTAAGCCCTTGGACAACGGGGGAATTTCAACGGTTTCTAAAAATGTTCTAAGATTTTATTTACTTACCGACTTGATTATAAGGAAACGGTATGGTTTTGCGGATGGCGAAAGGAATAATCCTTCGTTCTTTCTGAAACAATTATTTTCTTCAAGGCGTACCTATTGATTTATTATACCTTAGATTTGTTGAATAAGTATTGCAACCAAGTAAAAATACTTAATTCCTTTTTATGCCATGATGACTTTATTTGACGGCTATTACAGAGGTAGTTTGGTACCTAGGTCACAAACTTACAGAGTTGATAATAGTACACACTAAGTACTCATTAAGGCTGTGTGTAACAGAATCAGTCTATTCGTCACAGACGGCACGAACTCAATTAGGGAAATCAATACAAAAACAGAGCAAATTATAGAGATACCTACAATCTACATATTTGTCATATCTATGTTGTAGCGCTCTACAGCGCACCAAATGTTGTTTTCAAAAGCCTTATACAGATCTACCAAATGATAAATCGCTATAAACTCTCATAAAGTCTATTTACAAGCATCAAAGCGATTTAGTTAAACAGGAAATTATACAACGTTGTTGTAGGAAGGTATTTACAGAGCATTTGAATGTTCGCGTTGACGGGGCTTCCTATTGGATAATAAAGTCTCGCAGGACGGTCTTGTTTGGGAGAAAAATTGAAAATTAGGAAATTAAACTGTGTGATGGCACATGAAAGGTGCGGAAGTGCCGCTCCCGCTCGGTTCCGGCGCACTCGCGTGTCGGTGACAAGGCTATGGACACTCCATTCCAAACTCCTCCTCGGCATCAGTAGGTAATTCCTTAGATCTTCATTTAATCTCAAATACTCACATTTTTAGGACAGGCACATACTGCTTGCCAAGGGTGTGCAGTACGCAACAAATCTCATACGACTTCATAGGAAAAAAAATTATATCAGAGACCTAGATAATTATCTTTAACTTTTTGAGGGATTCAGCTTTTAAGTAGAGTACTTAAATACACGTAGAGTGATTCTGATACTTACTAAACGTAGATAAGTTTCCAGCAATATTTCAAAATAAATAAAAAAACGTTTCAGATGTCGAACAGTGCACTGAATCGGTATTGAATCAAAATGATGTTTATCATAATATGGTATTTAGTTGATCGCGCTAGTGTGAGGCGGGAGGCGACCCGCGACCCCGGCGCCGGGCGAGGCGGAGATCACTCGCCCGTGCTTTAATTGCTTTTCACTTAGCAACCGCTCATGAACAGAGAACGCTCGCGAAAATGAAGAAAAAAATCATTACATCAACATCTTTCAGAGATTGGCCAGATTTAGGACGTTCAGAAAGACAGCGACCTCCTTATATAACGCTTTCCTCTTTCTTGTTTTTCCAGCGCGCCTCATTTCCGGAAGGGGGTCGCGGGAGACGGGCGCGGGCGCGGGTGGCGAGGGGCCTAAGTAATTTCGCTTAAGAACTCTAAACGTAATTAGTGTAGGGCGTGCAAAGGGAAGGGCTTGAAAGTTGGAGAGGGTTGCCTCGCCGCCTCCGCGCGCCGCCTGAATATTTGATCGCGCTCGTCTCGCGATAATATTTGCCGGAGGAGCTTTCCGTAAACACGGACACTTTTCCCCACCGACCCGGGTACTTATACTTTTCTTCATTCCGCTTTCAAAGCTGTCGCGCGCTTTTAATTGGACCCGGTGTTATTTATAAGTAGACTTGTGATAGAATTAAAATCGCGCGCTTCGTCGCTCGCGAATACCTATACTTACGCAGAAAATGTTTTAATATAAAGTTTTTGACGAGTTATTTTCCTTTCAAGTAAATCCTCTTCATAGGACTTCAAATAAATTCACGGCGTCTTCTCTGGGCTCATATAACATAAATAGGTATTAAACAGGTTTACGATTTTTACTTTTGAAAGACCGAGTGGGTGGCCGTGGGCACCTCAAATACCTACTTCTGCCATCTTTTCTTTGATTCCAATTTTAATGCTCAGTAATATAGGTTAGAACCTACTTTATTTGGTTGGTAGATACACAGATAGGTCACTTAGATACGTATCCTCTCAGAAATAAACAAGTGCTAGAGGTACCTACTGATTGTTTGGTTCTAAGACTCATCATGATCACCATCAGCCAGTTTTAACTCACAGCTGAGTATAGGACAGGTCTCCTCTCCCTTGTGCCACTGTTTCGTGTCTCGGTCTCGGCTAATCCCATCCACGTGTGACCCGCGATAATAGTAAGAAATTACAATTTTATGCTTAGGCATGTGGGTCCATACATTTTCTGTACAAGGTACTTTAGATACCTAATTGTACTATAACTAAGTACCCAACTTTAACCTAGTTTTAATAATGTTAAACAAGTAGAGATGAGAATTCATTTGATAGCCCGAGGCGTCGGCAGTAATTTACAAATTCAAAGGGCCTGAGAAACAAGAGGGAATTAGAATTTGTAATTAGAGCGAAGCCACGCCACCGCGGCTACTCCTACAACATTTGATTAGCAATTATGCTAATTTGACTTAGAGCAGGGTAAGATTTCTCCTAATTTGTTAGTTAAATTATTATCGCGACGCTCTGACATGAAATGTTCCCTTCTATTTGAGTTTAATTGCATTATGCATTAAATTACATCGGTTAATTGGTAGGAGTAAAAGTTGCTTTTAAAAGATTTCAACGCGTGCAATGTGTGCATGAATGCATTTACATTTGTATTATGTACCTACTATACTCACCTCACAACCTCTGAAAAAGAATCCATATAATTGAGAATTCCTTAATTAATTGTTTTTTTTTTTTTGATACAGGGTTATACAGAAAGAGCATGCCAAGTCGAAAAGGGCTCATAATACTTATCTTTATGAACAACTTTTACTATGGGACCAATCCGCAATTCGCGAAAAAAATCCATGAAGTTTGTCGAGTGGGGTTGTCATTTTTCTGATAACAGCTGATTATTTTTTCGCGAATTCCTGGGTGGTCCCATAGTAAAAGTTTTTCATAATGATGAGCACTAGGAGCCGTTCTCGGCTTGGCATACTCTTTCTGTATAACCCTGTATAAATATTCTGTGACAGCTCCGTCAATCACCACCGGAGCTCTATACTTTTCTAAAGAACAATGGCGACGTCCCGTACATTGATTTACCCAGCCTTTTTAACATTTGCAAGCTACGTTCATTAGAGATACTTTTAGCAATGATAACTTATGCTACAAGAATACGTAAACAAATAGTATTTAATGTACAGAAGTTGGGAGAAAATAATTGACAAAGGTTAAATTGTGTAGGTACTTAACCTATAAGTAATGTTATTATGATTATTACCTAAATAACTACATACCTACTGTAAACGCAGCTGTATTGTGATTGCGTCAGGTATAAATACGAGTATTAGTCTAAAAAATGCGTTTCACTAATAGCTTTACTAACATGATTAATGTTTTTGCAAATGCTAATTCAGGCCAAATCACCATGCATATGTCCATCAGGAAGCCTGTGATAGTTATGCCTGGGCCACACATATCGCGATAATATTCGGGCGATAAACTTCGTCTCCGGTCTACGGCGAAGCTCATTTTCAAATTCTCAAATTCATTGCGTTAAAACGCTTTGATCTGCGAGAATTTACCGACAGCGGAGCGAAGTCCTCGCAGCTACGTACGAAGCACCGAAGTATACGCGAATACGTGGCTACACACATCGGGATAACGCGAATCTTCGGGTTATCGCGATGTGTACGGCCTAGGCATTAGAATAACACGATTGTCGGTATGTCGGTTGACTACCGAAAATGACGTGACATTAGTTGACATTACTGACAGATGACTGACAAAATGCAGCGTATTGCGTTTTATTTCACGAACCTGCAATAATTTGTTAAAAAATTGAACTTTTGAGTCCCTACTTCTAAAAATATACGAGACCTATAAAATGATTAGAGAAATATTATCATTTAAAACAATCCTAATAACATTAATGAACGGGGCCTGGTTTTTTTTTATTCAACTGGGTCACGCGTCGCCATCCTTCTTTAACCACAGATATCAATGATACTCGTAATATTTCAAAGCTTTTAAAAATTACGAAATACCCCAATTACATATGCCAAGTTACATTACAACTTGCCAGTTGACAACTAAGGCAACGTTTGCGCTATTTTCGTGCAAAAATAATAACCGCGAAATAAAAAAAAAACTTAGGCAATCTAGACTGGGTAGGCTCAATTCATAAAAACAAACAATCCGGCGCTTCGGATTTAATGTTCACCCTAAAAAACAAAGCAATGCTATACCGAATAACGAACGGCGCTCAAGATTAATCGTTTAATTATCGTCAAGTTTAATGTATCGTGGAACAATAAAAAAAGCGTCGCGTCTATCGAATTTTTTGTGGAGGCAAAAAGCGCTCAGTGTAGGCAGCCGCGAGTGCGAGCCCCGACTTGCGCGGTGCAATTTAATTATCGGAGCTCGCTCCCGCGCTTTACCCTTTTGTATCTTAACCCCCGGATGAAAAAATACTCACCCATAAAATAGAGGACGGGTACGAAAAAAGGAGCGTATGCAAATTCAGGATAAAATATAGCCCGTAAATGCCACCGTTTCTAAAAGAATATTAGAGACGTTTTTCAGTGGGTGGCTGGGGGCTGCTTTGTACTTTGTCTCCGCGCTAAGTACTGCAGGCTCGGGTGTCCGCGCGCAGGATTCCGCCTTAATTTGCGACTGTTGTTCGGCAATAAATCAACGCGCCTCGCCGTACATTTGCATACACTTCGCCTTTCCAGATGGGATTAGCTAGGGCCCCAAGGAACGCCGCGCCGCTGAGAATAATTATAGCCGACGCGGTGCTCTACAATCTGCTAATGTGATAACACTCGAAGGAACGAATGTGTTACAACGACGATTTGTTCGAGGTTATACGTAGGTAAATAGTTGTTTAGTAATCTTACAAATATTATAATTGTCGAAGTTTTTATGTTCGGATGTTTGTTGCTCAATCACGCAAAAACAGCTGAACGGATTTGCATGAAAGTTTGTATGGAGCAAGCTTATACCTAAAAATATCTTCTTACCAAATATGTGTAGGTACGCTACTCTTATCTCAATAAATGCGCGAGAAACCGCGGTCGCGGCTAGTCCTTAATGAGCTAGATGAGTAATATATTGTGGTTTATTTTTTTAAATACTTTTGTTCTAATGTCTCGGTGCCACTAAAAATAAGTTTGTAGTTGTTTGTCTTATTTTGTTGTTATGTAAGCTATCGCTGATTCGCATTGGATACAATTTTAAACTTCGGGGTTCATTTTTAAATAACTGCAAAGACTCAAAAGTTACCCCTAAAAAGAGAACTGAAACATTTTGATTAAAAAATGATATCGAAATGATAAATACACAGTTTTTAAGTCCGTGGTTAATTAAACAAGCCGTAATTACTAGGTGCGTATCGGTACGTGGTCCGTGTGTGTCCTGGAAGGATCGAATTTTTTATTCGGTAAGTAATGAGGGGTCACCTGAAAGGAATGAGTTAATAGGCGTTTTAATTATTGACGACAGAGGGCGCGGGCGGCGGCGGCCGGCCGAGCTCCAGAAAGAGACAACATCAAATATTTAGCGCGTAATGCCGGTCGCTCTCTCGCTTGTAATTAAAGCGTTCTTTCCTTTTTTCAGCGGCCTGATACAATATTCAGCATGAGAAAGAAGCGCTCCGGTGGCGGGGTGGCGCCTCCATTGTATTCGCTAAGGAAGATAAATTAAAAAATATAATTACAAGGCGGCCGCCATAATTCTCGGCGGGCGGTGGGGCGGCGGGAGGTGGCGCGGGAGGGGGATAGTGGAGGAGCGGGCGCTCCCGGAGGAGGCTTCTTAAATATTTGGGGATAGCGCGTACCTACGCATTACGTAAATTAATGACACGGATTCGAGGAAGGATGGCGGCCCGCGCCCCGCGCCGCCTCGTCGCCGTGTTTGTTTTGTTTTAATGTACGCTGTTAACGACGTTATTAGACGCGGATCATAATGCCGGACCCGCCCGCCGAGGTCCGCAGCGGCCCACCAGCCAGCGCCCAGATTGATTGGACTAATGACTCTCTCTTATTCTCATAATTGCTCAAATTGGAATTTACGAGACTCCTTGATTTTTCGTAATTGTTACGAAATATAATCGGGATTTATTTTCGGCCGTTGCTCATCGTGAAATGTTGAAAATTTCCATTTGTTATTTGTGTACCTACACCTCGGTTTCTTTAATGATTTCGATATCCATTACAGGTTAAAAATATGTTCCTACTCGTATAATATCGTATCGACTTGAAAAGCTGTCATGTCAGGTGGGTAGGTAGATTTCTTACTTGACAGGTAGTAAGTTTTCATAGTAAACAGAGTACACAGAGCGTGGTAGTGTGGTGTAGCGCGCATGCTCACACAGACACACACGCTCAACAAGTGTTCACATGTGCTCGCCGCGCTGTCTGCCGCCTCAGGCCACAAATAAACAATTTGGTTGTAAACTCAAGGCTACTGTAGCTAAAGATTACTTAACTACGACCGGTACCGGAAAGCTTTCAAAGTTATGCATAGTTAAAAATGGTGTAGGAAAGGTATACTGAACAAACAACTAGACATCGTTCAAACTATAGATATAAACGCCCTTAATTATGTAGGTACTTAGAGTCGCTTGTGAAATTGACAAAAGTTATTTAAGTAAAAACCAATATAAAAATGAAATGCGCAATTCTTAACTTTGAGAAACGTGTATAAGAACGGCCCTTTGTGTTTTATTTTCAAAGCTACCAATAGCAGGTCTCATAATTCTCAGTCTTATACTTAATACCCTAAATACCGTCAGATTTACTTTCGTCACTCCGTTTCTAAAGATCCCTCGGCATCTTCATTAGTACTCGATCCCGATTTTTTCAAGGTTCGATTTGATATTCGTCAACAGATGATGAAGCTGGCTAGAATAATAAAACCGAAGCAATCCAAACGCCGCGTGTCCTACCTAAATATTCGACAAACGCCGCGGTTCGAAGGACCCTCAAAAGAAAACTTATTAATTTTAGTCATTATGAATTCCGCGAACGAAACTCGAACGTCTAATTTCAACCCTAACTTATCAAGACGCGAATAAAAAAGTTCACCCCCGTCTCCCCAAACTCACCCCCTTGTTTAAAACGCCGGCGAAAAAAGAAGCACATAAAAATGCATGAGGCCTTCCTCGTTATAAGGAAAGGGTAGCGGCCCCCCTTCCCCCCTAGGAGGTAGCTGTAAAAATCGTCTCTAATTTAAATTTGGGAAGTTTCGCGAGGCGCGGCCCAACGTTGATGTCTTGATAAATGCGACTGAATTCCACTAATTCGCGTCTTCAGCTCTGGGAACTTTTAATTGGGAGCGCATAAATCCCGGTCGGAGTAATGGAAGAGGCATTCATTACATCTCGTGACAAAACGCGCGCTTCCACGAGCTACATTTAGATAGCGATCGCTCATTGTTTCCACCGACGCAGCGCCGTGATAAGTGAGCGCGGGCTCACCTTGCGACTCCACTTCCTATCTCAAAGGATGAATTCGTTATACGGAATTTTAGTACTTAATCAATTAATCATCATTCTCGTCATACTAAGGTTGCCAAAAAATGTCGCTCTTAGCGATAGGCTCACAATTTGTTGCACTAGTTTTTAAGCGTCACACGTTTTTTGGTTGTAATTTCTGGTATAAATGACAAAGAATTAATCTATTTCTGTATCATTTATGTATATTTTTTGAAACCGCTCTTTTCAACATTCCCAAAGTTATACAACATGACAGTTTCGCAACGCCGACAAAACCTTTGTAATAGTTAATCACGTACCCACTCCGCACACAGGATCAAAGCGCCTAAAAGCAAGCAGAGTAGGTATTGTAGCTCTCGCCTACGCCTGCTACGAAAACGTAGCTAATGCGCTACAGCGTCTTAACACACTGGGCGCTTACAAAATAAAATGTTTAATGTTAGGTTGTTTTATTATATTGATATTGAAATATCTTCGTAATTTAATACCCAATTGAAAGGGGCCCATAGAGAAACCGCTTTTAGCGCTCACTCGCTCATTACGTTCGAAATTTTTAAAGATTTACGAAGGACTATAAATTTGTCATTAAGCAAAATAGTTTTTTAGTTTTTGAAGTAAAAGTTAACATGTTTTAGGTTCACAGGCAGAGTCGTGAAAGGTAAAAATTATTTGAAGGACAATATTCACAAAACAATGTTTATCATTAAGTCTTTCAAAAGGATATTAGAAAAATTCTCATCACTAACTTTCCACTCGAAGTAATTAATACAAAACGCGAAGTTTGTTTTGAGCGAGCAATTAAAGCGCGCGTATCGCGTTTACTTCTTCCTCATTAAACGTGGACAAAGCGACCGCCAAACTTCGATGGGTGTAATGTTATTCATTTGAGAAAGTCAAAGGTTGTGTTTGCAAAAAATATACCGTCGGGTGAGAGCTCGGCTCGAGCGCGGACGGTGGCATTTTTTCCATTCGGCGCGTTCCATTAGCGTGCCTTTGTTTGGCGGGAGCGCGCAAATTAATTTAGCTCTCCCGCCATTTCCTTCCCCCGCCCGCGCGCCGCCCGCACCCCCGCCTCGCCCTTTTTTGTCTACGCCTTGCTCTACGTATCGTTTTCTTCTTTATGGCTCATTAGGCAGCATTGTCACCATTGTTTTTTTTTCGCCTAACCCACGAGATCCAATTATTATGATCAGCAAATCTGGCGATCGATAACTGTTTGTGTCGCACATTGGCATTTCGCTGGCGTTGGTAGCAAATATGGACAGAAAATATTATTTGATGCCGATATAAGTGGACTTGTATTTTTACCGACAATTATTATTTGGCTGCGCTCTTTGGCTGTTTATTTCAACTGCCATTGGAACAGTTGACGTTCATTTTATTAATTTTAAACTTTTCAAGGCTATTTATTGCAAAACTAGCTTATTTACGTGATCAATTAATTATTAGATTTAATCGGATCGATCATTATTTTTCGACAGTTACAATTAACAGTACGATACAGTAGTTAATAAATCTACGTACGTCGTACAGTACCAGAAAATAAAAAAGGATGTTAATAAAATCGATATTTCCAACCCTCAATGTAACCCCACAGATGGCTAGGGAGAAAACAAAACACAGTACAATTAGAAATCTTTACGATGTGGCCAATTGGCCATCACCCATAAAACTGATCTCTTTATCATAAAGATTTCTTTTTACAGGTAAACTAGTAAAATAAACATAAAACTCACCAAGGCAACGTGCGCGGGCGCGACAGAACGCGCGTTCTCCTCCACAAAAAAGCGCCAACTGACTCCCGGGCCGCGGCCGTGACCCACAGTTTTTTAACCCGCCCGGCGCCCGTACTCACTGCATGTTCCACGGCTGTTCATACTAAATGCTACGTAATCTATAACTCGGTTATACTAACTGCTACGTATTCGATGATCGGTGTGTAGTAACTGCTAAGTATTCAGGAAGCGCGCGTGCCCTCACACCGGTCCCCCAGCCGTAATCAACCCTTGCGTATTCATAAACCGATGCCTCATACGACGGCTCATGCAAATCTATGGGAGATATTAAAAGTATCGAGTTTGTCTCCGATTTATATCGATTTTGCGCTCTTTTGAGAGTCGTTGAGTTTGTAGAAGCTAATGCAGCTACGGGTTGATGTTTTAGTATTTTGATTGAAAAGTTGATTAAAAGTAGGTAATTTAATGTTTACGAGAAATATTGAAGTTGGCTTGACAACAATGAAATGAAAGTACCTAACTGAGAGTCTTAATTAATTAGACGGAGATGAAGTAGTAATATTAAACGGTACTTTCATGTCCATCCTGAGTGTATGTACTCACAGAGCTCTTTGTTCCATGTTAATTAAATTCTTATTAATTCCTCAGTAAAAGCTTTCGTTATTAGAGAGAGAGTAAAGTTCTCTTTTTATCTGAGAGAGTCGGTGGACTGAAAATTTATAATTAATTACTCAGCAGACACATTTTAAATTCTTAATTAAGCAATCCGTACTTTCTCCCGCCTATAAATTAGATCGAGCCGTTTCCATAGAGACTACTCATCCTTTAAAGCGGCCCGGAGGGGGGCAAGGGGGGGACTTTACAAAAAATATAACTTAGGGTGAGTAAAAAACCGTGGGGTGACTCAACCGGCCGCTGCACCCCACGACGAGAAATCTACGATCAATATTAACTCTTTTTTTCGACGGGGAAACGCTGAATTTTTAAGTCGTTTTAAGTATTCACCGTAACGAGGAGTTATCAAGTTGTGCGTGAGGAATGTATTGGACACGCACAGATCGTGGAAATCACCACTACTAATATTTGCAGTGAGACCTATAAACTATCAATTGTGATTCCGGTCGTGAGCATTTGTCAAGGTCGGGCAGCATATGTGGGTGACGTCGACAACCCTGATAACAATTTTTTTCGTGCTATCAAAAGTCACTATTGGCGATGGTTTGTTATCGAAATTGTTTGTTTGCAGTCCGGGTTGTTCTTAGAATTGGGCGTTCAGAGAATTGGTCACTCAGGGAATTCGACGTTCGAGAAAATTGAAGTCTATAGGCAATCGGGGAAGCAAACGCTACGACCCTAGATCAAATATCAATGGTTGCAACAATTATGAGGTACTATCCAGCCTCAAAAATACTTTCTGATTCAAAATAGGTATGCGTTCCCTACTGATATCATAAATGTGAATGTATGTTTGTTTGTTAGGCTTTCACGCGAAAACCACTTAACCGATCATCATGAAACTTTGTACACATATTTTTGGAGGTATTAGAAATAACATAGGATACTTTTTACAAAAAAAAATTGACCACGGGCGAAACCGCGGGTTGCAGCTAATATCCTATAAATCTGGTGTTAAGAAAATGAGGCGGTTTAGAATGGAGCACGTCTAGGGTGGCTGTCTAATCTAGATTTGGAGACAGCCTTATTGTACAACGTACATTTCAGAAAACACAGAATATAATAGTAAAGACTCCCTAGTGGGTATACAAAATGTAGATTCAACGCGCCGTGCGATGTAGAAAAACTCTTCGCAAACATTGTATAAGAAAAATATCAGCACAAGCTAGCAGAATATTCAATAAAAGATCTATTTAACTTTTTTTTTATTAAAAAAAGACTAAATTAGAAATTGTTCTTTACTTGAACAAGAAAATATATCTTTAGGCGCGCAAAACATTGGCCGCGTTTCATCGCTGAATCGCGAAGCTTTCTGCCCGAGTCCGCTGCTACAGGCTACACTTGAAGTTATTTTTAATAAACTAAGTACTTATAGAAAAAACTTATCATATGCATAACGAACACCCGCCTGTCTAATCTTTAGATTACCCTAGCTTTTCATTATTTATTCTTATCGGAACAAATTTTTGTTTTATTTTCAATTACGACAAAAGGTGAGTAGAGTTTTTTATCCAATCTCTTGTAAAAACCATGCATACGTAAGCGCGTTAATAAAAAGAGCCCGGTGTTGTGCGCGTGTTAAAAAAACATTCATTAGAAAAAAGCTATTTATGACAGCGGCCATTATCGTCCAATAAATCAGCTGCCCGCTCTTCTGTTTTTCGATAATGATTCTATTATTATGGAAAAGCGTTATGTAACTGTAACATTTTTTCCTTGAAGCTGTGCGATTATGGAGTTGGCTTTTTAAGGCTGGTCCTGGCTCGAGCTATCTCTTACGGGTAATTTGTACATCTTTGACAATAAACTAAATGAACTGAGTCGTGATTTTAAATAATTAATGATCAAACGAACTTACCAAGTGAAGTTCGATCACAATTATGTGAACGGCTTCATTCGACGATGATTATGTATATGTTTATGTAAACAAAAACAAAAAACAAAATCCCGTCGAATGAAGCCGTGAAACAAAATTAACTGTCAAATACTCAAATATAACATTGGCAACTTTTATGTTCATAAAATAATATCATGTTCTACTTTAGCAAAGGAGATACTTGTAGATCTATACTGTACTTGTAGACAAAGTAGTTCGAAGGAAATATAATAAATTATTTATATTTTTTTAATATACGGAAATACAGAAACGTTTATTCGTGACAAAGATGGACACATAATTTTATTAATATAAAGAACACAGGATTTACATAGGTATATGAAAAACATCAAAATATGAGTACTTATAATTTTATTCACAAAATTAGTGTGATAGATTCACGATAGTTTCAAAAGCTCACTCCACATCGCCGAGCGTGAGTTTTTATGCGTGTCGGCCAGGCAGGCGCCCACTGTACGGGTTACAAATTGTGGGGTGAAAGGGGTAGTTTTTTCTAATCGACTTTCCTAACAGTAATAAACGATATTTATCTTTCTTAATTATACTTCCACTCCGCTGTTTGGTAGCTCTGTGCGTGTTTTTGCCTCAACTGTGTGTTATTATCGAATTATGTGCGTTTGTCGTTGATGTTAAATTTGTCCATATTATGGCCTGGGGCTTGCATTTTACCCGTTTTTCGTTCATTTTATGGAGTAAAAAAATACATTTGTGAATTAAAATAATGTTAGAAAGTCGACAGATCTATGCTTTCTAAAAATGTGTCTGTCTTTGTCAATAAGGTCTATTAGACAAGGGCAACAATTCTTATAGTTAAATCTAAATTTTATTTACGGTTAAAATGTTAGGACTACTATACAATTACTTTCCTACTATTTATTAGTTTTCCTTGAAACTTTTCTGTTTCTCGTCTTAAGTCACGTCGCGTCGGGCCGAAGTGCTGGCACCAAATTACACCATTACCATTGTTTTAAAACCTATATTGACTGTCGGTGCCTGTATTTAATATTTATTTAAGCCAGATAACACTTATTACAAACTAATTTAAAACAAAACAAACAACCGCTGCATTACTATTTCGAAAATTAGTCCTGTTGAAGTTCTTTACTTGCAATCTGAATTCATATCTTTAGATACTGTTAAATTTGGTTTTCAATTTTAGCTTGAGTATCTAATATTGAAATTGAAACTTCAATTTGGAATAATTATGGTATTTTACTAAAAGAATGTAATAAATCCAGACAAAGAAGCGTCCCAAGCGAGAGTGATATGAAAAAAATATTAAAGCCAAATCCTCATTGTAAATTTTAAAATGAGAAACGAGGGCAGTGATCCCACGGGGCGCATGCGTAATTCAACCCTTTTTTACCCTTTCGCTACCCTGAGTGTTTTTTGTAAGCGTTTTTGTAAAGGGTTGTGTGTAGGGTACCTGCCACGCGACTCGGCGGTAGGGTTGAGCTTTTTTACAATGGACCGACACGGTTTTTTACTCAGCCCGTTTTTTCTCTATGCACCCAGCTAAGAGTACAATAAAAAGTGCGTTGACCTCCCATGAGATCAGCTGACGCCATAATAGTGCACTTGTGATCATGCGCTATCGATTCGTCGTTCAAGGTCGTTCTTTATTTTGAATGTTTATTTTGTAGCTTAGTTGGGAAGTCATGCGAGGATGTGTGTTTTTATTTGCGGAGTACGGAAGATAACGGTTTTTAATAGTGTTCTAGGGTAGTAAAAGATTTACATGTTTTGTAGAGATGCACTTTTATAAGTGTAGGTAAAAGGTATACCTACTTAACTTTAAAATTATCACTCAGGTTTTAACTAATACTCAGTAGGAAGTATGATACATAAAAACACTTAATTCCTTTAAGACTTAAAGTTTATATACTTTCATTGTCTATTACAGTTAGGAAATCGAAGAGTTTCTTCCGTCGTTTATTTTATACAAAATACGTACCTACCAATTTTTTCCCGCTCCACAAGTTCCGTTAATTTCTAATATTTATTAAACTTTTTCACCCTTTCCAAAACGTAACACTCAACAATACTTTGGTACAGTTAAAATTTGAAACACCGCACCGGATGGTGTCATTTTCTAACCAGCCAGCACGCTAGCAGCCGTTCATTTTTTGGCAATCGGAGTAAAAAATTATCACTGTTGTGCCAGTACCTACTGTCTCCATTCTACTAACCCACATTGATCAAGGTGTTGGGTTATCAGGTTCCATACCCGTTAAGTTGTGCACATTTTATTTGTCGAGCTCTTTGTAAAACTCTTTTTTGGCAGTGGAAAAACATGCCCCTTTGAATGTTATCCGACGCTTCAAGTTTGTAAAGTGGAGTTCGCTGGAACTGGATTGTCTATTATATGTATGTGGTTGGTAGTGAAACATTTACTTTTCTAGAATCATACTATATTTATTTGACAAACTAAGTCATTCTTTTATTTCCACGTTAACTTCAGGTTGTTATCCATCAGTTTTTTCTTGCACTGGGTAATTTTAAGTACAGTCAGTGACAGAGTAAATGACCGAAAAAAATCGAAAATAAAAAGTAGGAAGATAGAGAAAGAAAGCGGAATTGATAAACTTAAACGACATTTTAAATATTTAAGAATTGTAGATTTAAAAACGAATTAAAAATATTCAAATTATTAATGCGAAGGTTTGTCTGTTGTGTTATTCCTTCACACTGAAACTACTAAATAGAATAGGGATTGGATTTTGAAAATATAATGAGCCTATTTATCACTATCATTAATTAATTATTTTTTTTACTTTTACTTTTATCATCTCTTTATCCCCGTGTTTCATCATCGTGTAGGTGAACCTGTGAGACCCAACTAGTCACTAATAAAATCTCCACAAAATACGCTTCATAATTTCGATGGATTGGGTACACTATTTGATTAACTTCCGAGCAAAACGTCATCTTTAACACCAAAAATCTGATTCAGTAGACAACTTTCTTACAAACTGTACCACTTAAATTGCACACGCTGAAACTATACCTGGTTAAAGTTAACTACTCCAAGCCCATTGTATCAGGAACCCGAATTTGCGATCCAACATTAGTGGCAGCTGCCGGACCGCCCCCGTGTTGCCTATTTTATTTTTTACCGAGAATCGAAAAAAACAGCGGTTTTTCTCCATGAACTCAGAGCGAACCGGCCCAGATCCTATTTCGCAAAGATAGAATTTCATCAATAGACAAGAAGTTTCTAAGAGTTCTTTTTAATTATTTCTCTATGCCCAAACAGGTCACGGCTCGAATGACTCTCCATTATTATTCAATTTATTTTCATTGGAATTTTCATGAATTGCCGAAAACAAATTACAGCGAAACTCCAGTAAGTCGCCCGAGATAAATTACAGATTGTTAGATAAACGATTACTCGTAGTATTGAGTTAGTGGCAAAATCTAACAATTTTTAAGTTTTTACATAAATTTTGTATCTTCATAGACTTTGCACGTTGAAGTCACCGAAATAAGATACAAATTGTAGTCCTAATTTTATTATCCACAAATTGTGTAGGTTGCAAGATACTGACAGCGCGGCCCGTGTGGCTATACTGCGAAGTATAGCCGCACGGATCCTTTTTACCATTGTAGCACGGAACCCTAATAGACATAACAAACGGATTAAACACAAACAAGCCCGGCTACCGTGCGGTCACACAAACAGCTACTGCAATAGCGATAAACAAACTCTTTTGTCAATACTCTTTCTGTAACGTCGCGTTTGCAGTATTCAATTTCAGCGACAATTAAGTATTATGTAGAATAAAATGCGGCAACATTGCACAGCAGTGATACTCGACGGATTAAAGGATTAGGGCTTCATAGTAAACAAGTTCGCGCGAATTTCCTTTCTTCACTCTTTTCATGGATTACTTTGTCGGCAAACCTTTCTGCTGCTTTCGAACATCCAAACATTAACTCGTATCTGTAGCTTAGTATTATTGTACTAACGTCACACTTTTGTTAGAATAAAGTTTATATGAGATCGCAAAATCTTTTATAAGAATTGAAACAATGACTTGCAGAATATGGATTAGGTAGGAATGGTGTGCATAGAGTGTAAAGTCTATGCGGGGACCATGTGGGGACAAAATCGCGACAAGTCCATACACACGGGTTATTAATGACATTGTGCAGCTCATCCCTTTGTCGAAGAGGTAAATACATCAAAAATGTTAAAGGAAGTCGTAATTGCGTTGAATAGAAATTCAGAAAAAGGGAAAATATTTGGCGTAAAAATCAATAATCAAAGTGGTTCGCTACAATAGGCGGCGGTTACACGAATTCACTATCAAAATAAAATGATCCTGCGTGACGCGGCGCGGGTGGCGTTTTTATTGCGTTACTTCAACTCGAGTGGTGAGACTAAATCGTGACATCTCTCCCATTAAACTATGGATTCTGAGTTTAATATATCTACGAATGATTGGACATATTTTAGATTGCGTTATAACTTATTACAGATGATGCCTTGTACAGCAAAGTGAAAAAAATACATGCGTCATGAAATACTACGATAGCGATAAAAAATGAACATGCGTCACTTACATTGCAGTACGCGTGCTACCAACAAGTTTTTTACTCATGTTATGATGTTTATATAAATAAACATCATAACATATATATTATATCATCTTGTTTTTATATTTTATTTTTTGTTTATATATTAAGTGCAATTATCAACAAAACAAGAAACGTATATATAAAGATAAAGAGTCATGAGCATTACTCCAAATTTAATGTAAGCAAAGAATGTCTTTTTGATACTATTTTTGAACCAATATGTTACGACAGTAAAGTTCAAGAGGATCTTTACAAATGCATCTTATAATTATATAGAGCAAAAGAATTGCTTGTCACCTACGCCACAATGAATATTTCTAAAAATTACAAGATATGCACACGTGTGGTGCTCGATTCAGTGTCCATTCAGTGAATGTCACAAAGCATGTCTAATGCATTCACGTATTTGCTTACTTCAGACCAAGAATCGATCCTTTTTCTACTTTTCACATAAAGGAATGCTTACAAAAGTTGTGATGATTTTTAATTCATTGGTAGGTAAATAAATCTACGCAGAATTGCATGATAACAGAGCTCTAAGTTTTTAGGCTGTTATTAACCAACGTATAAAAGAGTATGTTTGATTCGATAACTATTTTTGTAATGACACTACACATATTTTATAATTGGTTCTATTGAAATGTTAATCTCACAAGAGCTTTAAAGATATGCTATGACATACCATCAAAAAAACCAAAGCGATATAATCCATACATAGAATTTGGTATCACAGTTTAAAAAATTAATAAATTTAATTTTTGCATGTTCTATTCAAATTATACAAATTCGAACAATGTCGTTTATTCATACTCGATTTAATTTATTTTCAGAAAATCCTCACAAGTAAGAATGTAGAGTTCGTCAAATGCTGCTTCATCTAAGCTTCGTGATATCAAAATGCGGGCAAAAACCCGCCACAGATGATTATCCCGATACACCCATATCCTTTCCTGATTCGTCTTCCGGTGGTTCCGTTTTTGTGGATACTGTATTCTGCATATTCTTATATATTTGAAACTAACATTTTAAATTTTTAGACTCTTTAACTTACTAGCAGTAAATCTGTTTCCTATTCAATAGCCGGAAAAAAAAGTTTTTTTTTTAAATACAATTTATCATTACCTTTTTATTTTCACCCATTCAACCGTTACTTTGTTAAGAGGTAACTATTAACAGACTTCCATACTGATACTTTTGCATTCACATACAAATGAAATGAATGAATTAGTATGTCCCAGGTAGTAATTAGTTAATACCATACGTCATACGTCTACTTGCTTGCTTAATTATGCATTTTGTTCTCTACCTGTGTTACCATAACCGCAAATTGAACCAAGCATCAATGACTGGCTCTGCGTGACTGATGTTCCGTAAAACTTAATAACAGGCATGAATTGTGTCTTTATCTTAACATATTTTAAAATTTAAATAAAACAAGTGTTGCATTGAAGCATTGAAGCATTCAAAGAGCAACAAAGTGCCACAACACCTGCCACTGCGGTGGATGTAATCAATAGAGTCGGTTCGTTTCCGCCACCAAAAAACAAATGAATGCTAACTTTCAAGAAAAAATAACAAAGACGAAAGTGTTCCGAGCGGCAGATTATGAGCACGTTCAGTTATTAATTTATACGTAGCATCGAATAAAAAACTCAACCCTCACTAAGACATTAGAAAAAACGTAGCGCGCGTCGCGTAAAAGGGAAAGGGTGTCCCGGGCTCGCGTGCTGCATTCTGTTTTTTAACCGTATTCTGCGGTTTGTTTTTTCGGGTGATGCGTTCCTGTTTTTTAACAACACAATACTGCCGTTAAGAGTTGTTTTTTAAGAGCGTCATATTGAGGTGAGCCGCGAGGCGGGCGCGAGACGTGATCGCTAGTGTTTTTGTGAAGGATCTTATTTTTAAATCTCGACGCCTCGAGTAAATTGGATATACAGAAACTTTTCACTGTTTAGTTACGGCCTGGTTAAGGGGAAGCTTTGTGTTTTTATGTATAATTTGTATTTATGTCTTGGAAGAGGGTAAAGCACGAGCTGTTGAGACATATGGTACGTTAGACAAACTCACTGATGTTTTTCACGAGGGGCAGGTGTTGGTTACCTACCGTCTCAAGGAACAGCGGTGTGCGTCTGTCAAGGCGGGCCATATTAACTAAACAGTCAAGTGTAGGTACTTATGTCTTGTCAGAACATATATTTATAGGTAGATGTATCATAATCTTGTCGGCCTGTTTGGCTCAGCGGTAGTGTATCCGCCTTATAAGCCAGAGGCCCGGGTTCGATTCCCGGCCGGGCAGATGTTTGAATGATGAATTTAAATATCTGTTCTGGGTCTGGGTGTTGGTTGTCCTTGTCTTTGTGTGTGTTCCATGGCATCCCCGACATAGGATTTATTCCTGGTGGGAGCTATGAGTGTGAAACTCAAGTAACTACGTTTTTTATGGCTTCTTTAATTTTAGATATATCGATGTCGTATTTATACTTGTGTGTGGCGATCTCATTAAAGATTTTTTTTGCAATCTAAAACATACAGTCTAAGACTAAAACGTTTTCCTGCCAATCTTAATAAATTAGACACAAAATAGGTACCAGTTCAATAACGATTTAGAATTAAAAGTTATGTTGGTAGGTACATATTAATTTAAGTTAAAATTAATTATGTAATTGGTTGCTCAACAAGATTTTAGAATGTACTTCTAGATCATTCGATTATAATAAGTGAACAGAATAACACATCCGTCTATCCTCATATAAGGTAGCTGCCAGTACTAAGAAAATAAATAAACGACTCGCATTAATTACTCGAATTTAATAGATCCCCTTCGAAAAACAACGATGTCATTAAAGACAACATCAATAATGTCGGGTATTTGTAAGTGCGCTATAAAAAATGAGTCATGAAAATGCCATTAAATATTAAAAGTGGAGAAACAGAGAGCTTAACAAGAAATAAAACATCGTTATAGCTCGGCCAGGAGACGGCGAGAGTCGCCCCCGGCCGGCTATCGGCGCGCCTCAGTTAATGCCTACTTATACCTTATTATATAGCGGAGTTTGCGTTGAGGAACAAAATTAATTGGTTAAAACTCCTCTCAGTATCCAGGGCGGCCCCTTCTCCCCGTTAATTCCGCCGCCCGCGAGCGCCACCTCGCCCCGCGCCCGCCAGCTCCTTTGAACACAACCTACGTACAGAAAAAACAGAAAAGTATAAAGTTCACTGCCCAAGCGTTGCAGCTTAATTAATGATATCATTTTTTTTTAAGTATTTGGAGTAGTGTTTTTTTTTTCGTTATGACGTTATACCTAATACGCTTTGTTAGTAACTGGTAAGTTTATGTTCTTTGGGGTTTTTTGGGCTAACAATAAAAAAATCTGAAACTGTTTCGGTAGATAATTGAATAATAATATAGGTAGGTACCTCGGTCACTGCAGCAACGTTAAATATTTTTTTACTTTATGCTAACTCAATATAAAGTGGGCAGTACCTACCTTGAATACTAATTAACCTCTATCGTAGGAAGATGTCGTACTTATTATGGATTAATGGTATTTTAAAATCTTGTAATTCCTATTTAATCCTCCATGGCATTTATGTAAGCTTATTATTAAGCGGATTACACTTTATTGTCTTTCGACATTACATGAAATTCGGTTCAAAATAAATTATCATTTATTTTAAATAAGTAGGTAAAGTGGTCTGTGTATATTGTAATTACTATTTAGCAGGGGTAGGAGGCAATCAGGTACTCAACGGTGGTTTTTGCAAGCTCGAAAGGAGCCAAGTTTTCGCTTATAAAACAATGCATTTTTGTTAGGTATGTAGCTGAATAAAACTGAACATAAGTAGAAGTTCATACAGAATAACATATTAGGTATTACCTAAGTACTGTTACCTTTTGTGCTGCTTTGAACTACTGAAAGTTTTAACTGAAAAAACCTCATTCTGGATGGCTCTGAACGTTATAAGTATACAAACTTGGTGACTATTATGCCAAGCGAGGAATTTTCTCGAAAAGAAAACAATCACATGTAGATATTTAATTAGAACTCTACGCCTTAACAAAAATTTCCAATATTTTTATTAATAAAAATGAAACTGGGCCCAAGTTTGAAGGCTTTATTTGATAGATCTAAACTAACTATTATAAAAAAAATGGTTTTGTCTGTAAAGTCGATTACGGACGATAGTTTAACGTTACAACGTCAGAACAAAACATTGATGAAATGATTGCATACTGTTCTCGCTCCGATCGTGATTTCACAATGAGCGTAACGGGACACGTAACGGGACACTTTTTCGTGCGTACACCCGGCGTTCATCGATTTATTAGACGTTGTCACGTCAAAAAATCCTTCTTTGTCATTGCAACAATTATCTAATAGGATAAGGATATCAACAGATACTTTAAAAACAATTATCTGTCAACTAAAGCCTTCAAACTTGGGCCCGCTATTGGAAAAAAAATGCTGCCAAAATTAAAGAGAATTACACTTTCCGAGTTACAACGCTTTGGGTGTGCGTCCGTAACGAAGGGCGAAAGCAAAGGGTAGGTCGGGCGGCGCGAGGCGGGGGCCGGGGGTTCGTTGCCACTTCTCCAAATAAATTATAATTCGCTCGCTCTCGTCTCTGCGAACCTCCGCGACTACTGTTTCAAACACGCCTATTACCTTGCTATTAATCTTGATTTTCAGTATTGATTCTTTATTAAATTTCTACGAAACAGATTTTAACGATATTCTTAGGACGTACTTAGAGCTCTATAAGGATGCTTTGATTTGTTTGTACACTTATCTGGTACTTACCTACTAACGTTATAGAATTGGTAGGTACTTTTTTAATTAATTGGTCGTAATAATTAGTACCTACAATAGGGTACAGGCACTTAAAACTTACCAAAACTATTACTAATTTAACATTTTATTGAAACAAAAAAATCTCCTTCACAGTAATTTCATACTTTCACATCTCATTAAAAATATCAAATATACGAACACAAAGAACAAAAAATAGTTTTCTCCTCTTAAAATTTTAGAGTTGCTTTTTTTCGAAAAAATATTTAACAGAAGTTGTTTTTTTATTGAACTATGCAATGAGTCGAGCGAATCATTGGTCTGATGGTAAGTGTCACGCTAGCCTATAACAGTCCCACCCAAATATTTCATATGCAACAGTTAAAAACCTTGCACGGCAATTATTTCTTATGACAGAAATACTAGTTTATACATAATAGTTTATCCTAATATTAGTACAACCTATAATAGTACAACCTAATATTATATCGCTAAATACGAAGGATTGTCTGTGTGTCTGTTACTCAATCAAGCAAAATTGGCTTAACGGATTCGGATGAAATTTGGTAGCTTATACCCTAGTAAAGTAGCCAATTTATGTTAAACTAGAAATATTGCTAGATAAACTTATTGTTCACACCAGAAATTTTAGACAAAAATAATCATAAAACTTAAAACTAATGCAACAACTGGCGGCCATATCACTAAGAGCGATCTCTTCCAGGCAACCTTAGAATGGAGAGAATACTAAACTAGGGCCTAAATTAACATATACTTAGGCTACTTTTTATCTCAGAAAATGTAGATGAATCCGCGGGACGTAGCTCATCATCATCATCATTCATCTTCATACCTAATCTAGTACCTATACGTAGGTATGAACTGGCGTAGATAACAAATGAGTAGATATGAGATAGAATCGTAATTCAAGCGATGTCTGCCGGCTCCGCATAGCTGTGTCCGGAGACTCCGGAGACAAACGCCCCGGAATCCGGTTGGTATTTATTAAATTAATCGCTCGCCCGCGGCCTCCTACCACCTACACCTCGCCGATTAGTGCTCTTACGTCACAGTACAAAGGGTGGGTGACACTGGAGCGGACAACTCGGTCACTGAAGGCAAACGGTTAAAACAATTAAAAAACATAAAAAAACGACACTCGAATATCTTAGGTATTATGATATTACCTTTAACATTCAATATTACTTAAATAACATTGAATGTTAAATAAATATTTCTGATTTTCACCGAACATGATTTTTTTAAGTCGGACTTGGCATGCGTTTGGCCACAATCTCACCAAATGAGAAGCGTTGATGTGGTCAAAGATGTAGCACGCTTGCCTAGAAGTACCTATTTACCTTTTAAACAACCGAATCTATCAAATCTGTCGGAGTATTAGGCTCAATAAACGTGAGTAGTTCGTGTAATTAAAACAAAACACTCTATGTCGTTGATTGTCTGCAAAACATACACAATCATTTTACGTGCAGTGCGAATTTCTTTTTGCGAATCGTAGCTACGTAGCAGTTCATTTGAATCTTTGCGCCATTGAGTCCATAATCCATTAAATCCATAGAGCCAGTGCCATAGCTTTGATGTAAACTCCTAAGTACCTCATGCAATACTTACTTACTAACAGATCATTCGAAGGAATCCTTTTTTACCTCCGTTGTTTCAAGATTACTAATTAATTTAACGAACTCTCTTCAATTTCAAAAACACAACTTATTCTTTAACTACCTATATTATTCCTCAAAAGCTGTCTCCACATCATTCATCCGCACGTAACCGAGGGTGGGCTGCGCATGTGTGCGTGCTGTCCGTACACGCACGAGTACAGGAGGCGTGTGAGGGTGAGGGCCTGTCGTGATATTAGTGAGACAACTCATTACTTACCGCCGATCTTAGATAAATTACTCGTCGGGGACTGCTCTCTAATCTGTGGCTTGTCCTCTTCCTTACTACTGATACAACAGTTATGATATCCTCCTAGCAACTACATAATCGAATTTAATGTATTGTATGATCGGATTTTTATTGATTTGTAAGTTTTTCAGTCTTTTTATTGGTTTTATTTTCATCATCATCAACCTTTTTGCACCCACTGCTGAGTAGGTATAGGTCTCCTCTTCAGCGCGCCATCCTTTCCGGTCCTGTGCTAGTCTCATTCACTGCCTTCCTGCCGTCTTTACAGTATCATCTAGATTTAATTTTATTGTCATCTTTTTTTGTGTACAATAGAGGCCAATGCTCAGCAGTGGATGATAACGGGCTGATGATGATGATGATGATGTCATATAATTATTTAAACTTTACTCTATGTTAAACAACCTATATTTTGTTGAAGACTGGAAGATATAGCTCTTGGCGACGTGGAACTTTATCGATCGAAAAATTACATTTGTTACAATTTCTCGATTTCCTATATAAAAAATCGTACTTAAATAAAAAAAAAAGTAAAAAATGTAAAAAGATTATGTGGAGTCTAATCGATACAGTCATTTCATCCATCGACAAAACCATACTTCCACTGCTGAAGTGCCTACGAGCTTGTATTCCGAGATGACAGCAATTTCAGCGTTCACGCCGCTCATATCACGTGTGTGAAACGTCAATGGTATAAAAAATTAAGCCTTCTAACCTCCACCGCTATTGTCTTGCAACAATACTAAATAATAATAATAACTAGTATTCACCAACGTACGAGTAGCGAAAAGTCAATGGGTTAAATTGTGTTGCCTTAACCCGTATCTAAGATAATTTGCACACAATACTCTGACGAAGGCCAATTACGTAGTACCTTACTAATTTTCGTAAAGACGCAAAAAATTGTGAAAAAATCTACGCCAAGGAAAAATTTGGCACCTGTAATGTTCAAAGTAAATCGATTGAGAATAAATCAGTGAGTACAAGTATTCAGGGTTATTTTTGTAATAAAAAAATAAAAAAGTTTCACACTCATAGCTTCCTAGGATAGCCTGTGTCAGGGATGCCATGCTACACACAAAGACAAAGACAACTAGCACCCAGACCCAGAGCAGATATTTAAATTTATCATTCAAACATCTGTCCGGCCGGGAATCGAACCTGAGACCTCTGGCTAATAAGGACTACCGCTGAGCCAAACAGGGGCCAGTGTATCAAATACACCTCTCAAAAAATATACAATAAAGAGTATATCTATCTACCTAACTACCACTACTATCTCACTGGCAGTATCTCTACATATGTCTAACTACAAAAAATAAAAATATTTTCAAAACTTTTCTCAAAACTTGATTCGTCAAAAAAACAGCTGAGTCAATTCAAAGATGCAAAAGTCGGTAGCTAAGCTTCACCCGCCTAGCGTTCCTTCTCATTTGAGACAGTATAATAGAGCCCCAATTTAAATATTTTTGCTGTTATGCGGTAGAAAGAATATGAAGTATTAAAAGTCATGAAACTTGTTAGGTATGATGTAGAGAAGCTGTTTGCGACAGGTTTTCGTGAAACGTTAAAGTAGCCCTGTATAAAATTCAAGTTTGATCAAATATCAGTCATTAGGTTCAACGAATTTTTTTAGAGTATTTTCATCTATGGGCTTATAAGGAAAGAGTAGGCCAATCCAAAAAAGGCTCATAGTACTCATCATTATGAACTACTTTTATTATAAGACCCTGAATTTGTGAAAAAAATCAGCTGTTACAAAGTAAAATCTCAACGACCCTCGATAAAATGTATGGAACAGCTGATTTTTTTTCGCGAATTCCGGGTTGGTCCCATAATCAAAGTTGTTCATAGTAATGAGTACTATGAGCCTTTTTGCTTAGCATATCCTTTCATGATAACCCTGCAGATATTGGATAGGATAGGTACGGAAAGGTAATCCTTTACTTAGCTCAATTAACTATTAAAATAGTGCCTTGACCTAAAACTAGAAGGACATATAAATTAGAAACATTGTTTTAAATAACAAACATTTTTTATTAATATTAGGTACTGGACATAGAGAAATACATATACATAATATATTCATCGTACCATAATCGAGTCACATTTACTTAAAGTTTGAATATCTATATCTTAATAAATTACTTTGTACATGTTGTCTGGTAGTGAAAATATTTTCTGAATTTTAATTAAAAACCTGTATTCTGCTTGTACATGAGGTAGATTGAGTTATGTTAGTATAGTTTCTATAAATAATCGACATTTTTAACCCCCGACACAAAAAGAGGAGTATTATAACATTTAGTTCTAAATAATACCTATGGGAACACTCACAAGTGTTGTACGTTAGTTTACATAGAAAAAAAAATTTTGCAAAACCGTCTATATTTGACGGAGTTATGCCCGAACATACATAAAAAAAATTACAAACATCCGAATTGAGAACCTCCTCCTTTTTGGAAGTCGGTTAAAAAGGAGTGTTAAAGTTTAACGTATGTGTCTGTCTGTCTGTGATATTGTAGCTCCCAAATAGCTGAACCTTTTTTTAGTTTTTTTTTAAACCCAAATGTGAATGTTCTTACCTTGACTCACGAAAAACGGTTTAGCCGTTTGACGTTTATCTTCTCTTTTCTAGTCGGGGGTTATATATATTTTAAATTTAATTACTTGCAAGGTACAATTGTATATGTAACAGCATTAACTTATGTTGTAACGTCTAATGGTTGGCAAAAACCTGTCATGTCCAAATGGCACAACATTATCAAATAATAAACAATTTAAGTAAAACAACATTAAAAAACTTTAATTAAATAGGAACTTAAAGAGATTGCAAACACGTGACGTAAAACCACTGCTTTAGGGCTTGTACACAAATCTGCGATGCGATGCGATGCGATGCTGCAACGCAGAAACTTGCGACGCGAATTTCTGCGATGCGATTTCTGCGGCAAGGAAATTCTTTGCCGCAGAAATCGCATCGCAGAAATTCGCGTCGTGCGTGCTCGCAGATTTTTGCGATGCGATGTCGCACCGCAGTTTTGTGTACAAGCTCTTAGGACGTGAATCCACCGAAACTGTTTAGAACTTGACTGAGTTAGAACGTCTATTTTTTCAAGAAAATTTAAAATAAACAAAACACGTACGAAACACACTCAAACTTAGTTAGAAAAAATACACATTTCAACACAGTCTTGCTTCATAGTTTCGAGGGATAGCAAGCCTTATTTTAATTTAAAGATTCACAAGAAATGCGACTTCGATAGCTACGCCAGATTTTGGTAAATATTGTGTAGATTAGGTTATGATTTTGAGTAAACAATCGAAAATCAGTCTCACAGCAATTGTTAAGACTTGGTTTGTAGTTCGCTACAGTATAATTCTGCCCATTATCTCTACAGAGATAAAAACAATAGAAAATATTCCAAGAACTTTGGCTCTTTACCCTGGCGCAGTACAACTCAGCGCATGAGGTAGAATAATGGCACCGATCGCCTTACACTTTACACCCTAACTACCATATAATATTACAACATTGCAACATGAAATTACGAATTCTAATCAAATGTAATAGTTAATTTGTACACTTCGTTATTTGTACCAATAATTTCTTTGGGAAAATATCTCTTACTTTAAAGACGCTTTAATTAATACATTTAAACTTACAGACCCTACACTCCGATTACGATTATGACTAAGGAAAGTAGGTAAATAAAAATAATCAACAGTCATAATCAACATACAATACTTATCGTAAATCATGTGCGCTGAACATGGACAGCCGACAGAAGACGGCGTCGTCGACACACATCAATATTTAAAGAAACAAAGAAATTAAACACGTTACACCTAGTAGGAAACTAATACCCGTAGAACAAATTGCATAATGCTGCGCAGTGACACGCACCTTGGAGCGGCCACCACGCAGCGCTTCATTTCACTTAGCTAGCCCATGGTCACATAGACTATAATATATTCCAACTACTTGTAAATATGTACAACATACATCCGCCTGACTTACACCTAAATGGCGGCCTTATAACTAAAGATAATTGTTCATCTTTCTTCTTCAAATATTTTGTCGATCCTAAAATTTACATTTAACCGAGAGAAATATAGCTACAGTCGATAGATACATACAAATAACACATAGAATACGATCAAAATTCCTCAATATCACTAGCAAGAGATCACACCGAGAGGACATCAATATATTTTTATCTACAACAAGAGGAAACAACATCGTGTTCTATTCCTGAAGAAAATAATCGCTGCTCCAGCATCCTCACTTATCACTTGCGTTTAAATTATGTACAATATTCATCTTGTATTAGGAATATAGATAACATAAATACAACGTCTACAAACTAATCGATAAATAATAAATAATTTGATTAAAGATAGGCATATTTACAGAAGCGAGTAACGCTCGGTCGCCGTCCCGCGGCCGAGGTCCCACTCGAGAACTGTTTCCTTCTATTGATTCTAAATTACAACGAAGCTCCACCGGTTCCGGACAAACATCCCCTATAGCATTACGCAATTACGGGCTTATTGAGAGCTCGATACAAATTCGTGGAAAAATATAAAAATCCACGTTTGTCCAAAAACTATTCATACCGATCTAGAGAAATACAACTCCATAATAAGGGTGATTACGAACCGGTTATCGCGAGCGAGGTCCGCGCCCCGACGGCCCGGGCGCGCACAATGAGCGCCCGACTCGCCGACTCCGTTCCGCGCCACCTATCAATACGTGTAATTACCTACTTCTTGTAAACTAGCTTTTTATCGGAGACGACACAAAGCTAACAATGAACCCGTGGCTTTTTTTTACTAATTCAGTTCGTTAATCACGAGGACGAGGCTGCTTTAAAATGAAATTTCGAGCATAACGAAACTATTTTTTGAGTTTCTTTACCCGAACAATCGTCGATACCAATAAATCAAAAAAATATGTTTGCAAGGTTTCTCGAACCGTTTTGCAAGATGCGAAACAAAGGAACCGAACGGTCGCACTTTTTGCATCACCTCGCTTTGCGATTATGCAAATAGTACGACAATACGTTTCAAAACTGAAGCATGACCGACAAAAGCTACTTTTTATGGCGCAAATCTTAAACTATAATAAATAAAAAATTAAACGGACTTCCTAACGAGACTACGAAGTGCAACAGAAACTACAAAAAATCTATTGCATTGCAACGTTTCGTACTCGTAGAGCAACAAACTATAGAAGGACTACGGAACCGTGGAGCCGAAGACCGAAACAGTATTACATTCGAGAATGAGACCTTCAGACCTAAGTCGGGAGGCGGAACCGGCGCGGGGTCTACGCAGGAGGAACTCGTATACCGGCTCGGCGGGTGGGCGGCGGCAGCAGTAGCGCGGCGACTACGCGGCATGCACGCGCAGGTCGGTGGGCGAGTCCGGCGTGGCCGGCCGCCGCGGCAGCGACAGGTCCTCGGGCTCCGTCTGTTCGGGCCACTCGTCCCAGCGCCAGTCGGCGGCGGCAGCGGGCTGCGGGCTGGCGGCGTCCGGCTCGCAGCCCGCGCCGCCGCCCGCGCACCGGTGCAACGCGGCCGCCTGCCGCCGCCTGAAGCGCGCGCCGCAACGGCACGCAAATGGTGCGTCGCCCTCGTGCACCAGTGCATGAGCCTTCAACTGGTTTGAGTCGGAGAAGCGCGCCGGGCAGCGTGCGCATGCGTACGGGCGCTCGCCGGTGTGCACGCGCAGGTGCCGCCGCAAGTTAGCTACCTGTACGAAGTGACGTGGGCAGTGCGGGCAACTGTACGGCTTCTCGCCCGTGTGCAGCCGTAGATGGGTCTTGAGATGATGGTCGCGCGTGAATCGCTTGTGGCACTCGCCGCACTCGAATGGCTTCTCACCAGTGTGTGTGCGCTCGTGGTTTTGCAGTACGTGCTTGTAACCGAAGGAACGCGAACAGACCTTGCAGGTGAAGAGCTTATCGCGCGGTGGGTCGGCAGCGCCGGGCGAAGAGCCCGAGGACGGTGGTGATAACGGTGCTGTGGCTGTTCCTTCCTCTAGTTTGGGCGTGCGGCGACGTTTGCGAGCGCGTTCCAGCTCGGGTGGTGGCAACAGCGGCGCGGGCGGGGACGGCGGCCACGCGGCCAGCAGCGCGCCCGAGTACAACTCGGCCGGCAGCCCCGCCACCAGCGCCGCCGCACGCGTCGCCAGCAGCCGCTCCGCTAGCATCGGGAGCGATTCTTGCCGCATAGTCGACAGCGGCCTCACGGACACACCTGCATGACAACCAAAAAAGTCTTGTTGTAGATCCATCGAGAGTTCGAATGTTGTCTCTTAAACTACATTAAAGATAAGAATGAGCAAAGCTTTACTCTCCAACAACTCCGAGATCACTTCCGTTGTGAGTTAGTTTCTACCTAAACAAACACCACAGCCGAAACTATCGATAGCATACTTATCAGCGAAAGAGGACAAAAAACAGAGCAAAAAGTGAAGCAGACGCTGCGAAGGAAACATTTGGTCGCAATCACTGCGAGTTCGGCTGCAGGTCGCTTCCGCCCCGACCTGTTGCGCAAATCTGTCTTTCTACCCCAAAGACCTAGTGGTTCCTGTCTGTAAGTTAACGTTCTTAATAATGTAATTATGTCGACTATCGTTTTTACTAGATGTCTAATTACAAAAGTAAAAAGTTTCGAGTAACCCCTTTAGTTAATACCTACTTCAAAGATGCCGGAGCTGAGGAATATCAAAGTAATCAAAGAGGCAGCAGAATCAGTGAGTAGTGACATCAATCCGCGGGACGCAAAGGGCACGGAGGCAGGGAGGGGGACGCCGGGAGCGACCGGACCACTTACCTATATAATGGAATTAATTATTCCTCGAGCGGCAAACTCCGCCCGCCGCGCCCGCTCCGCCCAAATTATATTCAAATATTAATTTCGTTGAAGAAAAGCCTTTTTGAGAGCACTTAATTAAAATTAGACAAAATCATAATTGAAAGTTCTCCTCGAGGCGTGAAGAGGCGGCACGGCGAGCTCCTTACATTATCTACTTAGCCGTGGAATTAATTCCCGGCAAACTCTCGCTTCGCTCTCGGCCATCGCGTTTAATTGAAAAAGGCAAAATATTTTGTCATCTGTGGACGGTGTTTTTAATATAATTTCTGAAGGTTTCTTTGCAGAGAAAAATATTTTAAAAGCGCGGTGGGTTATGTCCGAAGCGTAGTCAAAGATAATTTTAAAGTTTGTGATTTGAAAGATGAGGAGGGCGGCGGGCCGCGGGCGCGGTGTCGGGCAGCACGTACCGCCGGCTTATCCCATAACTTTTTAATAACATTCCTCTCAGTGTTTCGAGGACGAGCAACGAACCGCACTCGTGATGTGATCAGAATCACAACGCGCCGCTCTTAATGTCGAACTTTAACTTTAAATAAGTAAAACATCATCTTGGTTTGGGGCGTCAGAAGATTTATCCTAGCTACCGAAAAATTATTTCCATATTAAGTTATTTAATTTAAAACAGATTTTGTTTCTGGAGCCTACATTAACGTTAGATAGAGACAAAGGAAGAAATCAAATTATTTTAAGTTAGGTGCTGACCTAAGTATAATTAATTTTGAGCTTAATTTCAAATCAAAAATTAATTAGTATATTCCTATTTTATTCACTCAAATTGTTGTCAAATTAGCTATTTAGACAACATAATCAAAGTTTACAATAGTATCGCGGTACTACTGGCCGATTTAATTTTACTATCGAGCCCATAAAATTTATCATAATGCTGTAATGCGTTTTAAATAATAAAAAGTGCCATTATGAAGTGTTGTCAAAAGGCAAGAGCCAATAGCGGTACTAATGTGTCATTTTTATTAGGCGGCCGGGCCCGTCGGCCGGCGCAATGTTGGTGATAAATTTTTACAGCACGCCGCACCCTTCCGTGCGCCGCTTTTTATGTGCTAAAGAGTTGTAATTATCCCCTCTTTATACGCCATAAATATTTGTCAATAACCCATATTCAATACTTTTATGGAGTCGCCTGCGGCTGCCACTTCATAACTCATTATTGCGCAAGGGTTCGCCGATAGGCGAGGTGTCGATGACGTCCTCATTGTTGCTTTATACTTGCAAGTTACTGGGCTTTAGCTATTCTTTTATACTTGTAAAAAATAAGAGAAGCAGATCGTACTACCGCTCGTCAAACATACCTATTTAAGTCTTAGAAATCTTTATGTTACAGTTAAACGTTTTACAGTCGTCGCGATCAATTTAAATCATTTATTGAAATTTCATTAAAAAAAACCGAAAATCTAAACTGTATTGTAAGTTTTAATAATCAGAAGTCTGTATTTAAAGAAAAAGTAATTTTGCCAATAGTAAGAAAAATGTAAATTGTATTGTAGGTTTTAGAACTTAGAGATATTTAAAAAAGTAATTTTGCCATTAGGTATTAACAAAACTATTAAACATAATTAGCACTTGGATTGCCATTTTAATGTAAAAATAACTTTATAGGACAAAAAAACAGTTCTAGCAGATTAATCTAAATCTAATAGAATTCGTTCTTCATTATACACCCACCCCGATTTTACATAGATCCTCCTTTTGACTCAATAATAGTTTTATCTTGCTACAAAATCTGCCATTCAGAGAGCGTTGTGCGCAACTAGTATTCAATTAGTAGGTACCTAAGTAGTAAGTATGTTCCTTCGAATAGGATGGCGATGGCCTAATTCCGGCGTATAATAGGATTAGTATACACTGGTAAGCACCTACCTGATAGTGGGTATCTGTTAGGCGAGCACTCCACAGATTACTTGAATTTCACGGGTTTCGCCGGTTTAGGGTTAACTAGTGTAGGGCTTCCTTATGACATCTTTGGTGTAAATCGCTTAGAAGTTTAGAGGCTTATTCTGTTACTTTGCCGTGGAACAATGAAACAGTTCCATTTTTAAACGATCAATTCGAATCCATTTAATTTTGAATGTCTTAAATTTGTAATGATAATAATTAATCACATTCAAATTTTCGTTTATTTTTGTTAGCAGGATCTTTATATCGCGGTGTTTTTTTCCAGCTTGTATTACTGAAAAAATATCATACTGGTCAAATAGCTAGCCCTGATGTAAGAGTTGTAGACGGAATATTGTTTTTTTAGTTTCTTGTACCACTAATGATAGATACTGCGTGATACTTTTTTTGATATGAATTATTTCTTTTGCTTTAATTCATTACATGGATAGTGCTAAGATAAAAAAACAGCTATATCATATTCCTATTATGAAGATATCTTATTGATTTTAGAGTAAAGCAAAAATCTAACTTGTAATGTTAATATTTATCATATTTTTAATTATAAAAATAACATCCTAATTGACCTACAATTTTTAAACTGAAAAGAATAATATCCTGAATCAAGATCCTTACAGATGAACAAAATAGGGATAACAAAATGATTCATGTTAAATGGCAAACGTACCTACTTAATAATGATAATAAATCTGTCGGTATGTTCTATTTAACAATAATTTATTTTAAAAAACGTGAGGCAAAGTGAGAAATGTTTTAATCTACAAAGCTAAAACATTATTTTCTAGTTATATGAATGAGAAGCGTTTCTAAGCAAATATTCTTGATCATTCTTCAAATAACTATCATGGCATATGCGAAAACATCTCTTTGCAGCTATTAAGTAACTCTTTGCGGCCTCACGTTATATGTGACTTCGTTTTGCCTCAGCCCACAATTTTGCCGTTTGTCTATAGAACTTGTTTTTACCTGCCGAGGCAGTAATTAATATTTTAACTCTAAATTTCAAAGTACGTAACAATTTTAATCGTTAATACCAGTTTAAACTAATTAACAATTAAGTAGAGGACGGGTTTAAATTCTACAAATCGATTAAGAAGCCTTGTTAAGTAACGCAGGTACTTATTATTTACTAGTTATTAATTATCTTCGTAATTAAAAGTATTAAGTATTTATTAATGTACTACTAAAATATTTAGTTAATGGCAAATAGGTATAAATTTACTTGACAATTTCTTGTGTTTTAAAAGGATAAAAAGTACGAGGTAATTAGCAATAGAATTTAATAATAGATAGAACTTGTAGAAATCTGGAATGAAAGTTTTCGCTGTAAATAATTTTAAATCCCGTATAAAGTGATAAGAAAATTGTACAAAAACTCCGCTTACGTACCCAAGCCTTCTTTACATAAACTCTCGAATCAGCTGTTGTAATTTTACACAAAATACAAATAAACCACTAATTTTAAGTAATAAAACATTTGCGTAGCGATCTGCTACGGAACGCGATATTTACGTAGCAAATTCGTAGGTCGTAGCGCGCCGCTACGCTCGCTGCCGGCTACGGTTCACTGAATCTGCAAAAGCTCGAATGCAAATAAACATGTGTGCGAGATCCCGGCGGCGCGGCCAATCGCGGGCTGCCTTCCACGCATGTCGCGCCGCTAACTTTGAAACTTTTCACACATGCACTTTCCATCTTTCAGCGAAACAAACAGCAACGAAACACAACACAAACAAACACAAACCTCTCGAATTCTGCGACGACTGCAGCGACAGGGCCATCTCACGCCAGAGTCACAAAGAAGTCATTTATATGCACCACTAATTACAAGTCTTTAGTGTAACTGAATTTTTTTACTACTTTATTGTGATTAGGATAAATGTGATAATTGACAGGATGCAAGGAGGCTACATGTCATGTCGGCACGGAGTCGCGATCGTGAATGTGACTAGCGCGCGACGCGGACGCGCTCGCTGCGACCTACCACAACACTGGCTCGGCTCGGGCGCGCGCTGCCGGCCGCTGCTGCCGGCCGCCCCTCCCCTGTAAACACACCCCACGCCCCTCCCCCGCCGCCTCGCCACCCATCCCCCCCTCCCCGCTGCACTCCACGTGCACGCAATGCATTCACTTTTTATGGCCGCTACTACATTATGTTCCTTCCTGATGTTGTTTTTTAGCCCTCTGAAGCGAGCGCCACATAAGCACTTTTTATATTTTATGGCCCGGCTCCCGTCTCGGGGCGGCCGCTACTTTCTTTACAGATAGGTAGAGCTAATTCGAGAACATGATTGAGTACTTAGATTTTATTTAGACGGACTTTGGGTGTTCTAACTTCTTTGGTCGGAGTAAGCTGTTTTAGTTTTTATTTTTATGGAAGGTCCATAACACAAAATGGCAAAACTTTTTTTGATAGACCACTTACGCGTACCTGATTTCGTTCCTAGGGAACATCTGTAAAAAATATTTTGGTGATTTTTATTTATTGTCTTCGTTCTAATAATCGATAAGCTTTTCCAACATTTACATACAGACCGCAGGAATACATTTCCTGCGTTATTTAATTTCATTCGATATTTTTATCAAGGAAGAAGCTATTTTCGAAGCATTTTTGCTTAAATTTTTGAAACGAGCACCATTACGAGTTTACGTCCAATCCGAACGTTCATTAGGTCCATGTAATCGTTAAAACTTGACAGAACTCAACCGATTCTATCTTTGGCCTTCAAATAACAGCTTCGAAGCAATTATTGGTTCAAAGACAACACGCATAAAAAGCATAAGTGTCGGGAGACGGCGGCAGGCCGCGTAAATTAAGCGTTTTTATTGTGCTGGAAGCTACTATTTTTACCACATCACTATTTTTACCATTCTAGTGGGCACGAGCCACCCTACGTGCAACTGGCTCGAAACATCATCAAAATAAACCTTGTTTTGATATTCTAGATTAGGAAGAACGTCAGATATTTAATCATCGTAAATATGTGAAAAGAAAAAAAAAAGATTAATTATATTTTAATGAATTTATAGTAATTACACATATGTTGCGTCTCATGTAAAATAATACGTTTTTAGTAGATTAGTGAAAAGTTTCAGAATAAAGCTTCCGGTCTTACTTAGATAGGAAAATACTAGTGCCTTTCCAAAGTAGAGCTCCGTATTTTGGATGTGGGATAGTTTTTAATACGATGTTTTATTCCGCGACAAAAAAGTCGCTAAACTTTTAAGACTTTTAAATTAGGTTTTAAAACTTCTAAAAAAACATATTCTTTTAAGTAACTATTAGCTGCGAATAGAGTCCAACACTAATATTTCATGATTTTTATCTCCCACAGTGGGTATATTGGACAAGGCTAAACTGTTCTATTCACAAAGCATACTGAAAAATATTCTTAAGTTTTTTAAGAGCTCACCTGCTTCTGTCGCGTGCCCCACGCTGACTTTGGAGCATCAACTTTAAGCCTTGTGAATAAGGTTCAAAATGGATCGTAGAGGTGGAAAGAAGGAAGTTTTTTGTTGATAAAAAAGTGAGTTTTCGTCTCGTTTTAGTGTAGTGCATCATCCCTATTCAACAGGATGTTTAGGCCTGTTATCTCGCACACGCCGCACCTTGCCTCGGTTCGGAAGCAGACCCTCGCATTTCACTGTAATGTCTATAAATTGGGAAACAACAAGATCATTGTGCCCCGAGACCCGACTAGCGGCTGCCGGCAGTTTTCGCAGATAGGTAAACAATTAAGTTTGCCAACGAGGCAGGTGCAGCGCTATCTTATCTAGAATCAATGTTAGATGTTAATTAAAGCAAACAGTGTCCCGCAACAGCTGATTCTTGAGTCTGGAGATCAAACCGATTGCAATGTTGATTTACGTTCATTTGATTTTGATGACATTTCGTTATCGTAAATTAGCAACAAAAGACTTCGACTGCGCTCATTTTTTTCTTCTATGTTCACTTTGATCACGCATTTTTATTTACAAAGCAAATAGGATAGGATCTAGTTAGATATATGTACATAGTTCTGTTTTATCCACCTTGAAAACACATCTTGAACGGAAATCGAGCTTCTGTCTGCAGTGAGAGTGAAGGTTGAGTACCCCATTGTTCCTCGCAGCGCCCTCGCTGGTGTCCGTTCAAAGGAGCCAACTCTTTGAAGACGCAAAACCCTGTGAAACCACAATTAAGCCTTGCCGGAGAGAATTCAAGGACGCATCTTTACACAGAAATAAAAGGAATTCGCCTAACACTTTTGCTTTCCTTTCATCTGCCGAGCGTTTTCGCACAAAATGTGCGTATTGTTTACAAGTCTTATTCAATGCCAAGTAGAACCCTTTCAAAACATGTTTTATAGACCACCCTTTGGTTTCTTTGTAGCTAAAACTAGTTTGTGTTATTGATATTCGCCTATCAATAACTATTAGGCACATTAACTTTTACTATTGACCATAGAATATGTAGATACGTAAAGCAAGCAAAAGATTTGCACATGCAGAGATTCAACGTACTTGTATTACAAAGTCGTTTTATTTTTCACTTATTCACCTACACTGTACCTCACTTAGCTAATTGAGACGGAAATTGAAAGGTGTCAATAATAAAAAATCTCACCATTATTTTTGATCGAAAAAATTAAAAAAATATATAAACACTTCAATAGCGCTTTCTTTATGAGAGCCATCAAATGTTGTTTACAAAGGGCAGAAACAATAGGACATTCCATTAAAATATATTTGATCATTCATCTCCGCGACGGTTATAGTTCCAGACAAATAAACATTCCTTAATATTCATCCATAAAACCCGACAAAAAATCAAATTCGCAAGCCTTTTGCTCCTTTATCCTCGTGACGTCATAAAGCGAACATTAAAAACGAAAGTAAACAAAAGGACCGGGAACAAAGTGTTCCGACATGCGCAAGTAATATTTTGTCCTATTGCGCTGTTATCTGAAACAAAGCTTATTTTAAGGCCATTTTGCAAACTAGAGCACAACCGTATTTATGACATAATGGCGGACCTATTCTTTGATAGCAGATAAAGCCTTGCGAATGTTTTTGCAGCAGCATTTAACAATGTTGACAATAGGTCCGATGTCGGATGTCGAAAAATCGCTGGTTACCATAAAAAAGCGAGGCCACATCTACAAACTAACTATAGATGCAAAAAATGAAGAGCCTGCTATTTTAAGATTGCAGAAAAAGTTTTCCGTCCAGTTGCATTTCAGAACAGACGACTTCTCAGAATAGTTTAGTATCAGGACACTTATCTATAGGTAGGTAGTTTTGCTTATTTATTTGCTAAGTACACACGATTGCCTAGCTTGAGTCTTTAAACACATTCCAATAGTAACTTGAATACAATAGATTGGATCCCTTCCGTGTGAACGACAGATGTGCGTAAGCGCCGATGAAATTACAAAAATCGTGAATATTTCATTCACATTATTACGCGCTCGGCCGTTACGAATCAATCGCGCACAATGGCCCCGAATTTTAGCCAGTTTTTTTGTGTTTGTGTGTGATTTTAATGTAAATTTTCGGGGAAGTTTGCGCAAATCTGGTTTTCTTTTTTAAAAGTAGAAAGGGCGGTTGATCAAGAACCGATAACAATAATCTTGTGATTGATTACAAACTTGTTTGCGGAGATTGACAACTGAATGAAGACACGTCCAAAATCAGAAATAACGTTTTCACTAATTGTTAACTTTTTGTTACATTTCAAAGTAATTTTAATTACCATTTATAACGTGGAATAATGGAACAGAATTCCCCTCTCGTTCTAAAAAGCAGTTGATTCCAAAAAATCGTTAATTTTACCAAAATGCTTACCCTCATATTTTTAGCGCATATTTTTTCCTAGATTTGTGCAGGTGAGAGTTAGGGATGGGGACAATTGAACGAAAATAAAGAATAAAATATCGCCTCCAAAGGATTCGCATTGAATATTTATCCCGCGGAGCGCTGTCCGAAGGCCCTTTGTTCTCGACGACCGTTTAAACTTTTGATTCTGCAACTGGCAACAGTCAACTGGACCCTAAGAATCGATCAAAACGCCCGACGGTGACACTGTTCCACCCAAAAATAAACTTTATAACATTGAAATATGGTTTTAAGCAGGAAGCCGTACAAAGGGTGGTTAGATCGTTTGCGAGGCGGCAGGTGGCTATTCTGTGCTTGCGTCACGGACTCTCCCCTTCCGGGTGTGATGAATAATTCCCTTTTACTCCGAGAGAGAATAAAATTGTCCTTGCGAACTATCCCGGCGACTCGATACGCACCGCCGGTCGTCCGCATAAATGTGAATTATATCCTACACTATCCTACTTTCAGAACTCTTCGTTTTATTTCAACGGAGTAGCTAAATTCTTTTTTCGTCGAACATAACTTGGTCCAGTGTTTTGATGATGCAAGCAATTGATAAGTTAAATAAATGGTTAGTTAAATAAATGGTTAGTTAAATAAATGGTTTCCTTTTTTGTTGTTTCGGTAAGTTGCTATTGCGAGATACAATGTATTCGTCCCATGGAAAAATCATAGAAAAATTAATAGAAAATACTGCGTGGCGTCATAGTAAAGTTTAAACGTTTTGAAACTATCTACTGCCTAAACATACAAAAACAATTAAAGATTTGTATATGCGCGGACACTTAACATCGCATCATACTCGTAATATGGAAGTAATAACTTAATTTGTAAAGCCGTTGTTGAACTTGTTGAAATACGGGTGACGGACACCCAAGCTACTACGGGCTACAGGCTGTTCTAAAACTTAACAAAAACAAAAAAATTGATGAATATTACTCGCTTACTAGGCCTTTGGAATTTAGGAATAATATGCTACCAATTAGGTTTCGAGTATTTGCGCTTTATCCATATTGTTGGCACGTTACGAAAAGAGTATAGGTACGGTATATTGATCAAATTATGAATGTGCCTATAAAAATAATCAACGCGGCCATGTCTTATATTCCCCTAACAAAGGATTAGGGGTAGGATAGGTATCGTATGGGCATTGTGCGAGCTCGTGTCCGGCGGGCGGGCGGCGGGGGAGACACAATCTGCGGACACTGCTCGATCACTCCTTCTTTCCATCCCCATTCATAACGTCTTTCAACTGTCTCGCGGCTTTGTACTCTCGTCTCGTCGCGTTGCGCACTCCTTCCACCGAGCTGTCACCTTTTGTAACGGCCGCGGCGACTCTTCGTCCGCTGTCAAACGCCTTGCACAAATTCAAAAATAACATCGACGTACACTTTTTGTAGTGTTCCTGTGCAAACCTAAGATAAGTTTGGCGCGACAAAATCTTTGTTTGATGCAAACAAGGGACGTGGCGTCCGGCGCGGCGGCTTATCTTGCTGCTCTTGTGAATGGAAAGGTCTAGAGCAGGGTTAGGCACGATAAGGGCACAACCCGTTTTATTATTTATCTCTATTACTCTTGTTTGGTCTAATAAATTCTAATATATTAGAAGTAACAATAAATCTATGGCATAAAATAAAACACAGCTGCGTAAGACCAGTGCATCTTTTTGCAACCCACAATAGCCGCACCACCATCATTATCGCTCGGTACAAATCCATAATCAAAATAACATCTACTTCTAATACCGCGCGTGACTTAAAACACATTGTGTGGCGACAAGACGCCACATGACACAATGGGTCCTTCGCTTGACATCAATGTGCAATTTCTAAAAAATATAATATGCACTCGTGCCACCACGGGCCGCGTGCTATTGTGATGCAACGAAATGCATAATTTGTCGAGCACATGCCGTTTTTTTTATAGTAAAAAAGATAAAAAGTGACCCAGAGAGCGACTATCTAACAAGAATCCGTTGGATCGATCTATTGAATATTTTTTGACCCATGGACATCGACTACAAATAAAATGATGTCCAGGTGCGAGCTCGAATAAAAGATATTTTTATGTACCTACGTTATCCATTGTTAGGGACGGGAGACGGAAATTTTACTTTTTTTCTATTTTATGTAGAATTTAAAATTGGATTTCTTCATGCCAGTTGACATGACCCCTGATCGTCGAGAAATATTAAAACGTAAATCTATGAACATCAGTAGCTTAGAGTAGGTACCGTGAGTACTAAGTATCCCTGAGATATAACTGTAATTGCAGTCATTCATTGAGTCGAATAGGCAGACCAACCTATTGAAATACCTATATAATACAAGATAAAAAAAATATTGCTGGTCATAATTACTTCACATCTGTAGTTTTGATTTACACTATTGTGTAAGCACTTACACAATATTTAAAAGTACGCACTTTCTCATAAATACAAATATAATATGAAAGTAATAACATGTATTTTTGGTAGAAAACGTTTGAAGCAATTTGCGCCCCGTAGAGCTAAAGGCTTCTTCACAAGCTACAACGAAATTCTGCAAACTACTATGTAGATCTTGCAATAAATTCAATTTGTTTATTATAATGTAACTTTATCTATATTATATTTTTTTATACCTACTTATTTTTTATTTTAAAACATAGAACTTAAACAAAAACTGTCGGAAACAAAATGCAGCGTACATCATTGCACGTACTGTAAATTAGGTACTTAGATTTCATTGCCATCTAAATCTACAGCAATCTTTTCAATTTATTAACAACCCACTTTAGTCTACTGCTAAACAAGAGTCTCTTCCGACGCCCGCCACTTAGCCCGATCCCCGGCTATTTTCTTTTTCAGTCACTGCCAACCTTTTCCGTTCATTGAGATAACATTTTTATCTTCTGAACTGTTATACAGATAACTTTTCGATACAACCATCATGACGTCATGTGGCGATGTTTCTTGAGACAATTAACACTTTATGAATTAGGTATCTACAGAAGGTTTGTTGTAAGCACAAGAAACAAAACACAACATTAAAAGCATCATTGTGAACGCAAGTTACTCCCTCGGACACAGCAAATCCTTTGAGGTGTCGAGATCGCCCTTTGTGACCGTCACCTCTGCCGGCGACAACCTTTGACGCAATCTACGCAAGCTCGCGCAACGGAACCCTCTTCGACCCGCCGTCGCTTTCATACACAAATCAATGGCAAATAATAACGTTGCTATTTTCAATTTCTGCTCAATTGACCTACGTCACGTAGCACGACGCGGCGTCATACTTACATCACTGAAGCGGTTATTTTGTTTATGCCATTCAAAAATATTAATTTTGGGACATTTCGATAGTTTTTTTTATTTAAAATTCTATAGAGTAGTTACGCACTTGAAAATATTGTTGAACATTTTTACTCTATTGATAATATAGTAATAATATCTATGTATGTTCAATTCAAAATATGAAATGAAATTAAATTACCAACGTATATAAAACATATTGCGTTGAATATAAAAACCGTATATCTTCAACTATAGAAAAACGATTACCAACGTAAATGTCCAAGAGGTATCTACTAAGTACCGAAAAAATTGAAAAAGCAAATAAAAAACATTATCCGATTACTTGAAGGCCAGCTGCACGGCCAGTCTGCGGACGAGTTTTTTGGTCCAATTCCGCAACAGTCGATCAACACTGCACTGCCAATACTGCCATTCAACACGCAGTATGCACTTCCGATTCGAAAAGTCCAATTTCATTTCAATTCGGACGCATGTAATTCGAAATTCATTAATCTTACATCGGCGCATCGTGAGAGAGATGAGCTGACAGATTCACTTGTGCATGGTCAGTTGTTGACAGGAAATCAATTATTTTGTGTCGGTATTTTTTGCAAACGGAGTCAATGGTAGATATACTTAAATCCTTATAGAGCTGCACCCCGTGGTTTCACCCGCTACAAATTACACAACTTTTCTTCAAATATAGACTGATAGGTATAATGAAATGAAAACCTGAATTTATTGGCCCTCAAAAACAGTTGAGACATAACTATAGGTTGATACGAGTATGTAAGAGGTGTTTTTATCGACATTAATGTCGTTGCTTCCTGTTCATAGTGTCACAAATATACAAAACATTAAATAAAATATGAAAAAGAGCATTTAATGCGATCAAAATTTGCCATTGTGTGGTGTGGGCGAACGTCACTCAAAGAAAAAAAATATGATGTCAATGGCATTAGTGGATCATAAAAGACCATCGCGCATTGAACTTAGGTATCAGAGACGATGATTGACATTTGTGCAGAATGGTACACTAAATGCCAACGGTGTGTTCCGGTAGTATCAGTTGAGAGCCAGTTTCCATTCCAGTTTAGTTAGGTATGTATCACACAGTCGCTTCATCTGGAAAATGGTAGTCAAAGGTCTAGAAAACAAAAATAAAACATAATAAACAAAATAATAAACTAGCAATAATGCACCTCAGATTAGTGTCGTTGGTTACGACATAGGTAGATATAATTTCAGAACCCATGAACAGAACATGGCCAATTTTAAATCGTTGATAGGGTTTTCTTTTTGTTTGATTAATTCTTAAGCCGTGAGTTAGTAAAAACTTGGACAGTGTAGATTTTTTAGGCCTATTAATTTATACCCATTATGTCTTCAAACCCCGACTCGTACCAATGAGTTCTTTGGGACTTATGTATGTACGAATTTACATACCACTGGCTTTTCGGTGAAGGAAAACATCGTGTGGAAACCTGCATATACCCCGAGAAGAAATTCAATGGCGTACGTATGTGAATCCAGCAATCCGCACTTGGCCAGTAGTGGAATACGGCCTAATTACCCTTCGAGGGTAGACCTGTATCCCAGCAGAGTAGAGTATTCCCGTGTTTAATTATAACAAAAATGTACTTAGTAGTAAATTTTTAGAATTCCTCTAATTTTACACAATCGCAACGTGCAAGCGCAATCGCACACTCGTATTGCAAGTATTTACAATATTGTTCAATTATTGCGATATGGTAACTTTTTGCATTGGGTCAACAAAAGCGACGAATATTATATTTCTCTCGAAAGAAAATATCCCATTTCCGCATCTTCCTACAACAATGAGTGCGCCTTCGATCTATTCAAATACATCGAGGAGGTATGAACATTGGTAAACCGAACTATTTTTTGCTCAACGAATTAATGGATAACCAGAACCGATGCAAAATAAAAAACGGGCTTATTAAATGTTGGTTTCACGTAATAACACGTTGGTGGTTTTTTCATTGTTTCCAAGAGCCGCCGAGATATCCGGTTACGGCCGTTAAATATTTTGCCTCTGATGAAAGGGAAACTTACTAGTTTTTTCTCCGAGATTTCGTTTTTGCTCTCGAAACGCGGAAGTTGCGCACGTTTATGCAAAAGCTGGCTTTGGGAATCGATTTCGCTTTTATTCCCGACGAGCTCCTCGGAACAACATACAATTATATACGCACAATCTCATTCAGCCGCAACAAACGTCTCATATAATTGCCGACTCATTGTTATAACTTCATAACCGCAGCCGCAACAAATGAATCGCCAAAGATTTTTTTAGCACTCGTAATTTAACGTATTAAGTCAAATATCTAAATTTTGCTGAATTCAAAGAATTTTCGCAAAGGAACATTTATCAAGCGCACAAAGAGAGTAAAACCTCTCTCAAAAGAGGCCTGCTCCGGACAGATTTAATTTGTTGCGAAGGCCTTTATAATTGGAACATAAAGATTGCGAGTAATTAATTTTCGCAGCGAGTCAAAAGCAAAGAGCCCGCGCATTGAGCCCGAGCGGCGGAGGCAGCGGGCCTAATTAATATTAATGACTCGATGAGGCGCCCAGCGCGGCCACAGTGCCTTTATCTGACACCTACCGACCGTACCGCACGGGCACGCCGCGCTTGTCAGTTTTATACAGCCTACGACAGCATTGAAAGTAAAAGCTTTATGCGATGATATGAGATAGGTATTCATGTGATATGTGGATGAGATGTGAGAATGGATGATGGGCGGGCGGGCGGTGAGTCGGGGGCGGCGTGACCGATGAGACGCCGCTAAAAGCCGGACGGAAGCCGCGGACACCCGACTCCGGTTACACCGACCGTGGGATCTGACGCAAACATATCAGGGCTACCACTGATTCATCAATCTCCTTCAAATATTGTTTATCATTATAATAAAAATTAACATTATGTAATGACACTGCTGTAGGTACAAGTTATTAACCATTGTTGATAGCTAGAATTACGTTTGTGTTAATGAGCTCTTATCAACAGCTGTTACGGTTTCGGCCCACCACGCCTCTTTACTCTTGGTTTCTTATTTCGTTTTACCTTTACAATTTTGCTTTAAAAATTACATACTCGTAAGTAAGCTCAGCAGTTCAAAATTCAGAGATAAATATAATTTCTCATTTTCCTAACTACAACTCGCGGAAGAAACCGCGGGGCGCAGCTAGTTTTTCAAAATAAACATGCCTTGCTCTACTAACCTTACGTAAGTGAAGATATAGATACATTCTAGTTTTTAGATCTTTTAATTTTCACCCATTTAGGTTACATTTAGGTTACATTTACGCTACATCCTGGTAAGATAATAAACCTATATTTAGAGAGAACTGCGTTTCAGCTTCTCGCTCTACGTCCAATCTCAATAATCCCGCGTGTCAACCCTGTTATTATTGCACAACGATGAGTGCGATATTCCGCGAGTCCTTCCTGTGCCGTCCATATGCGAGCCATCTCCTCACAGCTAACCATAAACAAAAACCACTTTAGTTTTTGTCTCCTCTCCAGAATTCCGATCTGTCTACAATTTCACTATGAAATTTTGGAATCGGCGAGCACAACTATATTATGAGTATGGATTAATATTCTGTGGTATGGATCGCAAAATAATAAATTACAGGACGCACACACACTCATTACTCGACTGACTAGAAAAAGGGGGTTTTTGGATGTTTTAAAGCCTTTTCTATTCTGTTCCTATGTGATGTTCCCATGTGATCTTCAATAAATTTTTCTTTGCTATTTTTTCACAAAAAAAAATCCAATGAGTGTATATGTAACGCAGATAAACATTTTTCTAATTTATTTACTACATGTCATACTAAACTGACTTCAAAAAAGTGGAATAAAACTCGAAAGATGTTGAAAATATTTGTGTAACAAGAAAGTAAGTAGAACCGACGCACATAAAAGTAGCATTTCTTTAGCAAGGTTAGCAACCTTCAAAAAGTAAATACGCATTCAAAATGTGTATCTTTGAGATCCGCGCACGTAACAGTTTCGGCGACTGCACTTGCACAAAAAGCGAAGCAAATGTAGGTAAGAAGGTTATAATCGAGCTTAAAGTGGGTTAAGCAAAAAGCGGCATATGTTCTGTTGTAAAAAATCCTTTGAAAGGCGTAATGTGCACGTGTGGCTCTTGAGTGCAGCGAAGAAAGCCTTCGCGTGCGGCACGGAGGTCGTGCGCTGAGGACCGAGCCTGCGGTGTCGGGGCATGATTACACACTGTTCTAAAGTTTGCAACTCTGAACTCGTTCAGATTGTTACAAAGTAATGTAGTCTTTTGAATGTCTTTACGCAAATTTGTTAAATACGTGGGTTTTTATGGTAGAATTCGTTATTAAGTAAAATCTTTAAGTCTTATGCAGGTAGGTCTTTACATAGAGAATTATATCAACGCTGAATAGGGTGGTTTTATTCTAGTAATTAACTAGCTCAACATCCTCAAGACACTAATTAATTTGTGTTGTAGCTAGTTTCTTTATTTTTTTTATTTTTTTTGTAGTGCGTAGCTGCGTAGTAAGTAAATATAAATAATGAGTACGACATGTACGTAGCTACATTACTTCAGTACTCTAGTTATCCCTGAAAAAACCTTTATCCCCTTTAGCCCACTAAGATGAGATATTGCCCGTTGCTAATAAACTACACATGTAATGTTAAAAACTAAATTTTACACGGGTGTATCCAATATCTACACCCATCCTTTCAATACCCAAGTCAGTTGATGCCTTCGCTCGATTCTCTGCGGTGCTCCAGTGCAGCGGAGCGGCGCGGGCTGGTTGCGTTACTGTGAACCACTCGACTGTGAAATCACTGCCATCACTCGACTGCCATTGTAAGGCCTCTACACATGAGCCGACAAACGCACTTCTTCTATCAACAAGTAACAAGTAAACACAGATTTACATGCAGCCGCCAATACGGCAATTATACTCTTGAAATATTTTACTTCCTGCATTTAAAATGTTTGAAAATAATTATGAAAGGAAGCAAGGCTGCGGTTTACCTTATACGTAAATAAATGTACAAAGTTAGTTGGAATGAAGAGAGTTTACGATTTGTAGGCCTTCTTTATTTAACCGGTATATCTGCAATGTTTTGCAAATGCAAAATGCCAATTAACCTAAATATCAAAATACCCTAAATTAATCTTAGTATCTATTCTTAATTTATTCAGACTTGAAACGTAAATACATTACTTATTGGCACCTCTCTGAAATTATCTCAAATAGCGGTTGGACCACGGGTCGAGAGATATTTTTTTCATACAGCATAAACAAGAGATTTTGTAATCGTGAACCTCACAAGCAAGTTAGATAAATATCGAGATCTAAATGAATCTATTCTTATAAATAAGCCAAATGTAGGTAAGCTATAGTGCGTAAATTCACCTATTCTACCTCCACACGTGTGAACACAATAGCTAAGAAACCAGAGCATATCTGCAATTTGATACAAAAGCGATTGAAAGTGCAAGTGTTGCAATAATACTTCATTTCCAACCCAGTTTGGCATTCCGCCACTTTTTCTACCCTTGGCTCGTTGTTTGCCCGTCAAATGCGAGTTATAAATGATCGAAACTCAGATATCGATTTTTATTCAACATTTTGTGTAAGTCCAATCATTTCGAGAAAACGAAAATAAACCTTATCTACTTACAAATAAGTTTTTGTCTTGAACTCCTTTGACTTCATGCAATTCGCAACTAGCGCAAGTTTGTGATGGATCAACAAAACCTTATTTTTACCTGAATACAAAGCAACCTAAATCAGTAATAGTTGCAAAAAATATTTCTTTTTCTGTTTTACTATAATACTTAATAACTCGACACTAAAACTAATTTGTCTAGGAAAATTAATACAATTAGCCATTTTAAGATGCTGCAGAAAATACTAACAATAAGAGAGCACCTAGTTTCACAATCTTGTGTAAAAATAATTATAAAAAACACCTACTGCTAAATATCTGTAATCTTACTATGTATAATTGTATATTTGTAGTTAGTACTACGGGCGGGCATACCGCTTACCATCGGGTGAACGATTTGCTCGTTGCTTTAAGTTTCAGAACAAAACCTATAAAAAACATTTATGGGTTTACGAGTACTTAGGTTAGCGTTGGAATGAATGTCGCAAACTAAAAAAACATCGTCTGAAAACCGATCGGGTTTGTTCACAGAAAAGACCAAATAAAAGTAATTAACCCCACTTTTTCTGACTATCCCTTAAACATTTGATTTATTTCAAAGACCCTTTCGAAAGAAGAATTTGCAATATATTGCAGCCCATTGCCCTGTTTCTCTGTTACAGTGTTTCTCAAACATTTGAAATTACCATTATTTTATGCGTAGCCACTCGGATGTTAGCCACCAAAAATTTAAACTAGCTTTTTATTTAATGACTATGTGGTGTGAGTTTTGCTTGAACAGCCATCAAATAAAAAAAAAACTTGTAAAAATTAGACTTGCTCCGTGAGGTTTGAAATTCGAATATGCGAATGAAGTTTGAGAACCACAATCGGCGGTCCCATCTCGACTGCAGATTCCGGGAAGGAGTAAAAAGCGCAGGTATAGATCGAGAGTGAAAGGATCGATGCAATTCGAGACTAGCCCAGTTTCACTGACCTTCGGATTTTTTGTCCCAATGAATATCAGATGCACAGATTCTGTAGCGAATTTTAAGTAGGAACACGTGGGAATTCGTCCGTTTGGAGAGATGGCCCGATATTGCATTATTTGCATTGAGTTAATCCTCGTCGATGTATCAAAGGGCAAAAGTATAAGCTTGTTTCAATTATTTTACATATTTTTTTTTTGTTTTCTCAATCGTAGTTCTTTAGGTTTCCTTATAGGTAAGCCACAATCTACCTGTGCATCTTCCCTATATATTTTTAAAGACACTGATGTGTAAGGTAAGAAGTACTAAACTACTGAAATTGAAGCTACGTCAGGAACAAAAAAAAAGTTGACATGCCAACTAATTACTGTTTTGCAAACATACATACTTCTTTTAAATTTGTATTATGTACTAATTTTTTTTTTAATCATGAGGTTCTAAGTTTGGCTATCGTAAAAATTATGTAGATATCTTAGGCAGGTAAAAGTATTTTAGTATTAGGAAGTTCGGTCTGGCTAATTCGTTTTCCTGTCTTATGACGTCTGTGTAGTTTATGTGTCTGTGTGTAGTTTTTAAGTACAGTTTCAGTAACAGTTATTAATTTATTATGATAGTTATATTTAACATCTATTGATTTATTTCTGTACGTTTTACACGTTCGGTAGTCGTCTATCTTTCATTCCATCCGCCGTCACATGTGATCAGTATCAGTGATTCGCGGAACCACGTTTATGGCACAAACCTCGCGATTATCTTGAGTTACTGATCTTTATGCAGTCTCACATATTGCAATCTTTATAAACTATATTCTCAAGATTGTAGTAGAGGCCTCAAATTGCCTTAATCCTCAGTTTCGTCCTCAGTTTAAGTTACACTACAAGTTGTACTTTTAATTAAATAAGTACATAATCTACTTACTATCAGATTACTTATAGTTTACAATATACACCTAAGTCCTGCTTATTTAGATCTAAAAAAAATTATACGTGTAATGCTTACCTATTGAATTACGTAGTCTTTCTCAGAGCTTTCCCACGCACACATGTTTTTATTCAAATACCGCCGTCAAAACCGGACCCTCTGCGCACTCACATTTAAATGTTTCACATAAAATTGTATTTGCGCAAGTTTTTTCAATATCGATGCGTGGTTAAACTTTCTACGGGCATCGTGGGAATGCAGGTGGGGAAGGGTTTGCAGAAACTGCGACTTATTGTGTTGTGATCGTGATCGATCCGGTTGCACAAAAGTTGGCTCGGCCTTTTGTGGACGCGTCAGGAGATGTTCGACTAATAGATAATTTATGGAGCCGCCACCGAACATGCCAGCTCCGATGTAAGCGAACGTTAAAATATTAGGGTTGTTCGGGTCCGAGCGACACACCATATATCTCCGAGATCATATTTAAAGATTTGGCAAGATAATTTGCTTCGGCCTCTTTGTTAGCGAACCTGACGATTTTTTACGTTTTTTCGAATGCGAAAATAAAAATTCGGTGTAGAAGCAGGTGAAGTATTTATTATCTTGGTAATAATTATCTATTGTCGTTCTTAATTAACTAAAATACATTTTATACCCATGTAAACTTGCTATCCATAAATTAACAAGAAGGGACCGACGAAAGTACATGTTTATTGCGCTACCTACTCTTATAATGTTATGCTACTAGTTACTCGCCCACAGTAGGTGTGTCGTAGGTAGCATCGTAAAGTTAACGATTTCTGCTAATATGCACAATGAGCAACTAAACAATTGCTACTCCTTATTTTGCATATTTCGAGACAAAAGTGCAAAAACTGTAACATTTTTAACTGCCGTCCATTTCATAACAAAAGGCGAAATGTTTTTACGTTCAGCGTTAATTTTGCAGATCACGTTGCGTCGATATATTAAAATGTAGCGATTAAAGTCAGTTTTAAAGTGTTGCGTTAACGGCGCAAGTTAATCCGTTTGGATGGAGTTGTCGATGAAATGGCATTATGACTCGTTGACAAGCTTCGCTGGCGTAAATTAAATCACAAGGTGTCGGGTTTGTAATCCCCGTGTCGCGGCGTCGGGCACGTCGATCGCCCGCAAAGCTCTGTCCTTTATTACTTTCACATACGCCTAAAGCAACAGTTAAATTCAAACTCTATGTATAATGCTTTTATTGACATTTCACTCTCACGTCTAAATTGTAATTGACGATAAACAGTAATTTTTCAATGTGTGTTATAAATTATGAACAAGTATATTTATGTAACAATACCAACATAATAATGTGACGTAGTATCTAAAGCTGAGTACATATCATTCATACTCGTACATAACGACGTGACGTAGAGATCCATTATGATTTCCATTCACACTTAACCCCTTGGAATATTCCCCTTTCCAATTGACATTTAACCCTAACCCTTTCTCTCGTGCGACCCGCCTTATGTACTACATAGATCCACGGATTTATTAATATCCAACCCTTTCGTCCAATCGGATCGCGCTGTAGTCAAGTAAAAAATGAATAAAAAAGCTAAAAGACAAGGCGCGGCCGCAGCCGGCGCGCGCGACTCCGGTAGGGATCTAATAATAACCCTTTCAGTGGAAGGGTTCTCGACCAATAAGATGGGAGGCGGAGTCGGGATATCATTTTTATTTCGATTTTTATCCTGTCCTGTTAGTTAATTATGACTTATTGTAGCTAGACTGTAGAATGTAGATAAAGAATCGTGTAACACGTTGTCGATTTAATCACGGTCTCAGCAATATGATGTGTGTGACAGCGTGTGACGATAAACTATAAACCATAGATTATGCTTTATAACAGAAGTTGTCTTGTCTTATACCAAAATAAGTAAGAGACTATAGTGATAAACACAAGTGAAGTTTATTGTTCAGAAAGCGCTAGTTGGATACTTTATAAATCAAATGCTAGCGTCACCCTCTTTAGCCAAATAGGTAATATCCTTCCTCTCTTTGTCCGTGTATAATTTAATGGTGCATGCTTCTAGCGACATGAAGAACCGCTGTCTGTGGTGCAGCGGTCAGATAAAATGTTCCCGCATGTTCTCGGCCACAAATGAATTAACTGCCGTCACCCTCTCGTGGCAATTGAAGACAACGAGTGTTACAGTTTGTACAATCAAGAATAAAATGTGTAGCAACCACGGTTGTTCGAAAAATTAATTTAAAGCGCTATTGTTAAGATTTGCCTTGTGATTATTTCTCTGTAAGATCACGTTAAAAATCAAATTAATGTTGGGCTTTGTGTAAGTTCAAAAGTACTGCCAAAAGCTTTAGAGTCCATTTACTTTATGTTTCAAGAAGCTTTCTTTTGGCGTCTAATATTTTATAATTGTTTTTAGCAGTGTGTTTAAATTACATCAAACATGGAAATAAAATTAATTTTCCGATTATGAACTCGAGTGTACTCACAATTTATCGAAACATATTTACAAATTATCGCTTTAACAGACAAATATGACTGATCAAGTATCGTGCTACACGATACCACAAATAGATGCCGTGTATTTGAAGTTAATAATTCGATTAGATCTAAGATTACTATGGTTATCCCAAATATAGGTATGAGGAAATTAGATTTTTTCAGTAACAACGTACATGAATATACAACCTACCCCTTCGAATACAAGCTATATCAACAGAAATCGTCCTTCCATTTTGTTATTTTAATGAAACGATTATACCCCAAAACAACTTTAATTTGTTCGGGCTGTATTAGAGTGATTGAAGTCAAATTGTTACCGAAGGACTGGTAACGTCAACTATATTGAATAAGTAATATACCAGCGACACGTCATGGAGCTCCCAAAACAACAATAACATATCCAATATGGGAAACATAAATTGTCCCCTATGAGTGCGGACGTACGTTTCGTACGAAATTTCCTTTTTTGTGGACGTAATCGAGGCCGTAATGAGGAGCCTTTTAAAATGTCATAAAGTGGTGTACAAAAAGCGAATATTGTGTACAGTGATAGGGGCGTATTCACAGCCACGACACGATGAGGGCGATTGTTTCACTTTTAATTGGTTAAGTAGCTCGGACTACTAATTGTGAGTGGACACGACATCCCGCGTATACACCGCTGCCACTGTGGCCGCGTGATCAACTCCCGCGGCTTACTTTTGTACTTGTGTACAATATAGGTAGCTGTAGGTAAGCACTCAAGTATAAACCTACTTTGTTTTTATAAAAGCTAATTACTTTAACCGTCTAGGTAGGTACATTTTTCCGGGGCTATATTTTATAACATTGAAAAACACACAATTAGTCAACTCTAGACAACCATGACTTTTCATATACCTACACCGTTTCAGCTTTTCAATTTGTTTTTCCATTTCACTAGAGCAATTCGAAAGGGCATTTTTTACGAAAGTGGTCATATATCATCCGTAAACATAAACAAATTAAGCGTAAATGAATGATGGATGCTCCTGGTAGCGCTGGCCGGTGTCTACACGGCAGGTTTATCACCGGTGTAAGCCGGGGCATTAGTCAAATTAACACGGCATAAAGTTTGGCGCGGCCCCTGATTAGTCGGCGATGGCGCGGGCGCGACTCTGCCTAATTGACCTAAAAGTGCTAAACACGAATCGGTCGAAACTACGCTTTATAAGCCCTGAGGGTTGTCACATTTCATAAAAATAAGGCACATTTTGTTATAATTCATTGTCACAGTCAGCTTAAATGGCAGTTTCGCAACCAGCCTACGAGTATAAGATACGACGGAGATGTGTACGTGTAGATACATGGCGTGTACATCTCAGGCAACGTTCTAGCTCCTTTTCATTGCTGTCATAATGTTTTCAATCCATAAAACATTTTTAATAACACTTTTATCAGGGCACCTTGAAAGCATTTCCTAGTATCTGCCTAATATTCAATGGCTTAAATTGTAAGAAAGTACCCGATTGTTTTACTTGCGTTTATATGAATCTTGATGACAAGCACTTGAACTTGTAGTTGGTTGTCCCGCCAGCCCTAAGCACGCGAAGTGGACATGGTAATGCGGCGGATTGATAGGCCCGCGCCCAGTAACCCTAATCAAATTAATGGCGACTGAACTCTGATTAACGCCGCCACTACTCCGCAATACATTTCCATGGCGCGGCGTCAGGGCGTGCCCGATTTATCGCACCTTTTAGCCCATTCAAATACCTATCCGTGGAATACGATATTTTGTCTACCTACACCTCTACCCATGGAGTTATCGGCATGATCATAAAACTAGTTTCGCCGTCTCTACGTCTACGTCTGACTCCAGCGAGACGTAACGTCGTCGGGGATGAGCGAGCAACAGTAACAAATCAATTAGCGATCATTAGCGAGTTGCCAGCAGCCAGCTCTTCACTCGCGGCTGATTAATACATCCGATATTAATGGCGGCGGATCGCGCCCAACAAACTTCCGCACAACTTTGTTTGACGTAATTAAAATCCATCTTCTCTGAATGGTACACGGACACAACCGACGTGTAATTTTCCTTTCAAAGAGAACTTCCGTTTTAGCTCCTCCCTCTCCTAATGAAAGATTACTTTCCTCCGCCTAAAAAGGCTTTTAAGCAACGCCAGCGAAATGACCGAAGTTTTATACTTTAATGACTTAGTGCAAAATTTGCCGATTCTCGAAGAAATTTTAAACTTAGATTAAGATTTCGATGTTTGAAGCGGCGAGATGTTTTCGAGAGAATTTCCCAAGGATCACTTTGAGTGAGAAGTATGAATTTTAAGCAATCTGCTCTAATTGCTTTTTAATTACTTTTTATGAATTAGAAATTTTATGTTGATTGCTAAAATATCTTTCCAATGAAAATATAAACATCAAAGACGTGTCCAAAATAATCTGAATACATGTATGGGTAAGTAGATGTAGATGAAAAATGGTTACTTGGTCCGGGTGTCTTACACATATAAAAATATAAGTTAGATATTTATTAGTAAAATGAGCATTGTTCCATTGCTCGAATATTAGGGACATACCTAAGTATACCAACACATAAGTTCATTATGGAAGCTTTTGCCTATCGGTCGTTAAGCTTTGTTATGTGATATTAAAACTTTAGGCCCAGATTTCATTCAGTGGACAACAAAGTAATCAAAGCTATGGGTGAACATAATGGCAGTGAAATACGACAGTTGGACCGGTATCGACGAGCAACGAGCGCACTTATTAATTGCCAGCTCCCTTCTCATGTGGATGCACGGAGCGAAGGGCGCAAAAACGGGTCCTCCCGCGCGCTGTCAGCGAGGGAAAAAATCAGTGAGCGATCGTCCCCTCGCGGCCGAGTCCATCATATTGATTGAGGGAGGGATGCCATTGGTCAGCATCCCCCGCGCCCGTTCATTTATTATAGACACTGCGATGCCTGCCGCCGCAATACAAAACTAGCGTATTCTCCATTCTTGCGGAATCATCACTCTCCGACCGACACAGAAACATCTGAAGAGATTATTTTAATTTTCCATAACTTTACTAAAGTTTAAAATTTGGAACATGAGAGTTAAGAACGAGGAGGAAAATCTCTGCTAAAAAGACAGGTACAACGTACAAGTAAGTACCATTAGATTGTCAATTCCTAAAGTAGGTTAGATAAATCCCCGAAGTTAGCAAAAGTCAACATCGATCAGAAAAGTTGAGTCCCAACAGAATTACCATCTTCGAGATAAAGTATTTTTGCATTAGACCGTATCCGAGCTGTCATCGGTGACGATAACGAGACAACTAAGATTCGCGAAGTGTCCCAAACCGAATCTCTCGGCGGAAACGAACTGTGCCCGCGACTCTATTACATTCGAGAAAATAAAGGCGAACGGGGGCGAAGGGAAAGTTTTATTCTCCTTAAAATATGTAGAGAAAGTGAAAAGTAAGAGCGGGGTGGGTGTGGGGAGCGGTCAGCGGCGGGATGATGGATCACCGCGGGCTGCCAGCCTTCCTCCTGTTCTCAATTACACACACACACAACTTACTCTGCCAAGAAAATACGAAGCCGCATTGTTTGTACTTTACCCACGTTGGCGGGGCTTCTTGCGGAGCTTTTCTGAGGGTAGTTTTATAAATGCGTATCTCCTGCGTAGCTCTGCTAGGTTATCATATAACATTACGCTATAACTGGAGCGGAGCATTCAAATCATAACGTGACTGATAGAATCAGTCAACCTTTCTTTATTTTCTCTAGTCAATGGTTTAGATAAAAATATGGAACGGTTGATGCGATACCCGAAGGCTGATTTACCTTTTACTCGGCTACGGCTAAACTAAACAGTAGGTTATGATTACAGCGACTTTTTGTATTAAGTCATGTATGTATTTTATTTCTTAGAACTAAACTTAGAGAACCATCTTCAAGAATCGTAAATGATTGAGCAAAATATAGGATATTGATTTATTTAACACAAGGATAATAGGTACGTTGTTGTATTGTCTCTTGTATGATAGATCCACACTAAATTTATGGTTTGGGTACGATTTAATTTAAAAGCCTCAAGACCTGAAAATACAAATTAATACTTTCTATCTATAAAACTATGTTAAATCAATAATATTTAAGCAATCCTTATCTACTAATTGGTACATTCATAGCTTTCAAAATCAAACATAAGCTTGATTCCAGGAAAATAAATAGGCTACAAAAGACGGTGAGATCGCAACATGGGTCGCGTCGCGTCGCGTCGGTTCAGTGGCGTCGTGCATCGCCGCACACCGTGCCGAGACCGTCGCTCGTGTGTCATGTGTGGAGCCAGCGATGCGGCAGGCGCTCCCGCCCTCCGTCGCTTGGCAACCGTTTGTTTTCGAGCCGCCCAGCCGGATAGAAGGGGTAGGCTCCATGATTGATCAGCCTATCCGCTACCGAATGCCTACAGCTACGCGCTCTCGCGAAGATAACATTCTGTGTTTATTTATGCAACTAAATAAAAGGACTGAATAACATTATGTGAGAGGACAATTTGTGTTGTGGTAACATTATTGTTGCGGCAGGCGAAAAAAGCAAAAAGATTGGACGATGGAAAAAAATTGGAGTCAAAGCTGAGGCACACATACCCTAATATGATTCCGTACAATTACCAAAGTATTTTTTTACAAATTATTATGTAATTTTTTCAGCTTAGAAAGAAACGTGTGAAAACTTACCTCTGCTGAGTATTGGCTATTACAATTTGTCTTACCAAATACTAAAACGATTCTATGATTTAGGCAAGTAATTGATAGACAGTAAAACCGCTCTACTCAGAAAACATCCAGCAGTCCTTGGGAAAATATTGCTTTATTTGCATATTTATAACTGGGTTGCCCAACGGCCTAAATAATGGCTAAATAATAATGGGTACCCGGAACTGTCTGTATGGTGCAATATTTCAGGTTGCCGTTTTTGCACCATTTTTGACCACAGGCAACATTGTATACTGTAAGGGACCATGACATAATCGCCCATACAAAAATTGCTTCACTTTTTATAAAATTCACAATTCTTTGCTTGAGATTTAAAAACATGACACAAATAAATTAATTGAGCTTGAGCTTGATACTGGCTTAGCCTACTATAGTTTCCACTGCTGTCCACTGGTACTCAGAAAGACTGTGCTACTGAGAAATTTGTCTCAGCTCTCTATTTATAAAATATTTTTATTAAAGTATAACATTGCAATGTTTTTAAATCAAACAGATATATTATTGCTTGTATTTCATTTCAGCGGGAGCTGGAGCTGAAATAAAATTAGAGATACACTTATCATAATAAAATGGACCAAATGTGTTAATTAATCCAGACTTCATTTAGGCAGGTTTGCCTAAACTTATTTCTAACAGACCTCATACTTATGAAACCTACAAGATTGTACGTTAGTACCAAATAGGCTCCTTGGTTACGCAAAAATGTTATCTACTAAAAAACAAAGTTAACAAGACTCAAATAAATTAGTAAAAACCTTTTTGGAATTTCATTATAATAACAAAGAAGCAAATGCTACCTCATCTTAAAAAGTTTCCAAAACTATTTTACTGAACACAAAAAACGATCCCTTGAGCTCTTGTACTCTAATTTTTGCGAATTTGCGTAGCGTGAGCGTGACTGTGGATCTGTTGTGTAGTTATGACAACTTGACCATATTTTTTACATCTTTTCTTCTTTACAAAAAGAGTTTGCTCAATATTCAAATTCGCCGAAGTTGCCTAACTGTTTCACATTTCATTGTCTTTGTCACATTTAACTCTAGGGCATAAAAAATCCGCAACTTTACTTGCTATCTTTAAAGACGCTTTTGTTTGTATTAGATTTCAAATAATAGGCTATGTTTTTGTACGGTTGTGTCATTCTCACAATTAAATACCAACGTACGTCACCATGTATATAGAGAATTAGATACAGTATTACTAAGTAATGAATATGAACACCTAAGCAAGTAAAACGTCGGAATGCCTCTAAAACGGACAAAGAAATAACACGACCCAGCAATCAAATTAAAAAAGTTAAATTAAATAGAACTGAAATTAATTCACGTTACTCGTTGCCACTTGATGGAAAAAGAAGGGAGAAATAACAGGCTATAATTACTGGCCACGTAATTGCGACATTTGACATCCTTTTGCCTAAAAAAGCTGCTTCTTTAATAGAATATAATGATTAGGTTAGTGGTAGACAAAAACCTTACCTTTGAACACGAGTAGAAAAAATTGAAAGCGATGCTTCTCCACCTAGGGACGGTTGTGTGATGGTTACGATACAGCATTACAAGTAATTAGACAGTTGGAATATCTAAAACATTATTTTTAAAACTCTTTATAAATATTATACCTACCTAAATGCGAAAGGTTTTTTCTATCTTTTTCTGTTTGTCTGTCTGTTACGTTTTTGCCTACTAAACGCCATAACTAGTTTTGAAATTTGGCAAAGCAAAAAGAAATATAACATATCTTGTGAAAATATAAGAAAACAGTATATTAACATTAAAAACCACGAGGCACAGCTAGTTTCTTAATAAAAATGCAAATTGGTTTTCATAAATAGAACGGCGACTCCTTCTCTATTGAGATATTTCAGTCAAGTGAGGAATATTATAATCTAAGTTAGTCACTTGAAAAATGTAATAAAGCAGACATATTTCCATGCATATCTTATTGTGGAATTTCAGAAGGACGCGGGAGGCGAGAGGGCCGAGGTAAACGCGTGCCGTCCTAAATTACTGCTATTATTTTATAATCCCTCCTCGTTACGTTTTGAATATTAATGACATTCCTCAGCATTTTCTTCATACAATCCATTTTATAAAGAAAAATTCCTCCTCTGTCACACGCTTCCGATATACTGGAATGGTTGCTTTATTATGAACGAGTAGAAAATGGCTTTGCTAAATGAATTTCGTAGAGTAACCGGCAAACTGTGTATAATATACGTAATTATGTAGCTATATGTGTGTATGTAAGTATAGGTACTATCGGATGGACCCTTATATTGTACCTACCAACCAGGATCTAGGAAGTGTGGCAATGACCTGGATTCTGGGCCAACTTTATAAATCAGTTTTTAGGGCAGGGATCGATTGATAAGCTGGTTGATACCTAGCTTTAGGTGGCTCTATCATACACAAAAAACTGTTTTTCGAATAAATTTCTAGTGTATTTTCACTTTCACATAACCCGATTAATAAATTATATCTATCATTTAGATCAGTATCTATGATTTAGGTACAGATTAATATACCTAGTACATAGATTTGACATGCCTAATACAATATTATATTTAGTTATAACTATCTATTCTATTATGTAGATAACCACTTCTGTAAGGTTCTTGTAACATTTGAATTATCTGCTTACTGGTCTAATAGTAAGGTAATAACCGAGTTACACGAAACTTAAAATTGTTAAAAAGGCGTAGGACGAAGTACAGTATTTGTAAAGTATGACGGGTCGATAACAAAGAATGTTGATGTTAATCTACCTACGCATATGCATCGGCCTGTTAAATTATGCTAACAGAGTTATAAATGAGGCTTTACAATTATTACTGCGGGGCCACGGAAAGAACTTGACTAATTAAAACATTCACCTACCGCGGCCGACGGAAACTTATAAAAAGCTGACCCCTAACGGCTGCAATAAGGTGGATTTTACTTTTTATTGAGACGCATAAAAACTCTCACACGCGCCTTCGAAATCCGATTAAAAAAGAGGTAGACGCGCGCCTCCAGAAAAAACGTCAGATATCGTATAAGTAACCCTAATTCGTCGGAAATCGAAACTGATAGAGCTATTTGAGAGCCGTTAAGGCTCAAAACGAGCGATTGTTTTCATATCTATTAATTGGATCATACGGTTATCGATAACCTTTTCACGGCATGTGTCTAGGACATCTGCCTTTTATGATACTTATGTTAATTTTTAATTGAAGACTAGAATAAAGGATTGAAGAACCTTAACGACTTTAACAACCTTATCGGCCTAGTTAACTTAACCTTGCTTTCACATGTTAGTAATTTATAGTCTATCATTATCTTCTAATTCTTCGATGTACAAATGTTATATCACATACAGTCTACATAGTTAATTCTAATTTATTTTTCAAACTGCAAATAGTAGACACCTAAACAAATAATACTTAAACTGCAATAGTGCTTAAACTACTTTAAACTGTTTATACATTTCTGAATTCTGAAAATTTACATTCACTTATCAAAAAACACTTTTATATAATAAATATCAACACAAATTCCTACCACACATCATATTGGTTTATCAACATAAGTAGTCATAGAAAATAAAAGACACAAAACCACGACAAAAAACCAACTCTTACTTTTTCAACATAAAATAACGCAATATGTTGTTTTATCAATTTCAGTAATCCATTCAACAGGTGCTGTTGTAGAAAAAACTGACCGTGTCCACGGAAAGTAGTTCTGGTGTCTCAACTGTCACGGCTGAGGTATCAGGTACTTTTTTTAAGTAAAAAATCTTACTCATAGCTTTAAATTATTTTAATCTTTTGTCAATAAGCGTATCTTGGTGAAGCAAATCAAAAGCAAAACCGAAGTAGAGCAAAATTAAGGAAATGTGTCGCAAAATACATAGGTACGCAAAAAGTTCAAAATGTGCTGATGCAAATATTTACAAGACGCAAATTAGCAAAATGCAGAATCTACAAGTCGCAAAATAATTACTTATAATATAATATCTTTATTTGATTTGTGCTAATCTATTAGCTTTTCAAAAATAACTGTATAATTCAATAAATATTGATCAAGCACAACTAAGTTCCATTTTCTAAGAGCTACCTACACACACACACATGTGACTAAGTATGATAATTATAACCTGAAAAATTGTTATTTTAATACAAAAGAGCATTTATGTACTTTCTATTAAGTCGTGCATAAAAGGTAATACACCTATCGCAGTCACGTCCGGTGCACAAGTGCACACCGCATGCACAAAAACCCACAATGGAAGGGTTGGAAGGGTTGTAAAAGCATTATGTCCGTGTAAACATCGTGTAATTGCAAGCGCAGGTAAAAGGGTTCGCCTTAACAAGCCCATTCTTTACCGTTTAACATTGACAATGAGTGTTTACGTGCTTTCAATCTGTTTGATTAGGTATAAAAAACATAAAAAATGATTGATCATTTAGTCAAAAATTTTGCACTTGTAGAGAATTTGTTTTTGATCTCTAAATACGAGGTAAATCATGACTAAAGATGAAAAGTTCCTAACAATAATGAGATTGTATTAGTAATTATTATGTACCGAGGTTTAACCATATCATCATCAATTTTAGACCACATATCGGTAATTTCCAAACTGTTAGTTTTGGACATAGACTTCACCTATTTAACCTTATCTTCGCCTATTCACTTTTAGTACCTGCAGTCTGCAGCACTAGCTGCGCTTTGCGGTTTCACCCCGCTATCATACAGAAACCATTTGTTTCCCAGGGATGAAAAGTAGCCTATGTTAAAATATTAACAAATGGTTTCTGTAGAAATTAGGTGTGCGTGTAGTTTATATCCTGGATTAATATTTAGGATATAAACTGCACTCATACCTAATTTCATCCAATTTGGGGAGTCGTTTTTGTATGATTGAGTTACAAAAATCAACACTTTTACAATTATGACATTATTAGAAAAGTAGGAATTAAGACTGTAAAAAGTACTATATTATAATTTCCGCGTGGTGCACATTTGGAAATTTTAATTACTGGTTCGGACAGCTCTACTCAACAATATTCTAAACCATCTTAAATATCTTCTCTTTAGCCAACATCAAAGAGTTGACAGAGCACTTGTTTTAATATAAAACGAGACGAATCATCAATAAAGAGCACCCTTTATTAGCGGTTTCAAGGACCATTATACTAACGCGGTGTGTCTAGTCCTTTAAAAAAATTGGACATAAATCGTAGAGTGACACAAAAAGTGTATAAAAGTTGTATAAAAGTACAAAAAACTGGCAGCCAACAAACGATAGTTACCCTTTATTGCCGCCGATTGTAAAATTGATAAAGGGATGAACAGCCGAGCTGTCCGCGGAGCTAATTTATAAATGATTGAGTTTTCATTTTTTGTTAAGTTTTTTTAAAATATAAATTAATAAAAAAAATAAATTAATTGTATTTTTTGGGAAATCCTGAAAATATAATAATTTTTGAGTGGTAATTTACATAATTGGTATCAAAAACCTGTCTTTACTTGTAGCTAAATGATAAGATAAGTATGCTATTACCAAAGCAATACACAACCAAGCTCAAAAAAACTAAATTGAAATCTCGATAACTACTAGGTATTGCCGTACCAAAACGACATACTCGTACCTACTAACTTATCAGATTTAAAAAATTCTTCAAAAAATACTAATTGTACAACATTTCCTACATTTTGTTACGCATCGGTAGGTACCCTTTAAAGCCCCTTTCATTTTTCCCTCATCTTCGAGCAAAATAGTTCGCTTATTATTTTATCCGTAATACAAAAGATCCAAATTCACAACTGTCGATTCCAAAAAAAGGATTTTTTGTATAATAACGGCAATCGATCGACGACGCGATGTAGTGATTACTAGTTTCAAAAGCACCCCTTTCTGACCCACTTTTTACCAGTTTTTAACAATTTTCGGTTCCCTCTTCAAAAAGATCCCTTTGAAAGGCCGGGCGTGAACGAGTTGATGATATTACTTTTTTGCAAAAGAAAGGAAATTTACGAACAATCTGCTGTATTAACAACAAAAACAGCGGCGTAGTGTGCATTGTGAGAGTTTTTTCAAGTTCGCGTGCGCTTGCGCGTCGGCGGGCGTCCGTGCGAACCCTTCCCTGCGAGCGGATTGAGCGCGGAACCCTTCCCGCCATGTTCGCGAGGGTCGCCTTATATGAACCTCGGGCCGCGGCTCGGCTCCACAAGGTCGCATCTCCGGCTGGCCGCGGTTCACATACGCCGTCCTGCGGCGCCCGCTCGCTACAATTCGCATGTGTGCCGCCCGACAGCTGCATCAGTTTTTATATACGCTCTCATATTTTTTCACAATGGCTCAACGCAGCGCACCCTTGAAACAGTTTGCGTAATCGATGACAAAACTAAATATTCCGCCCGATGATTTCCGTATTTTTGGAGAACTTGAAACCGTTTGATGAATATTTTTAACGGGATCGAATTTTAAAAAGACAAAATTTAAAAAGCAGTCACTTATTTTACTCTACTAAACGACAACGATGATACTCTTAAGCATGATGTTTTTAAATGTTTGTTATCTAGAGGCTGTGCTTTACTGTTTACACCCGAGTAGATAATAATTAGGGTACCATAAAGTTTTCCGAGATAAGAAGTAGGTATCCTATATGACTTACCGACCTTCCAACTATCTTATTATTTATGCAAAAAACATTGTTGTTTAATCAGTTGTTGTTGCGTAAGAAACAAACAACCCAAACCAATTCAAACAAACAATTTAGCATTTAAAATATAAGTAAGGGTTCTGACTTCTGACCAGTCCATTGAGCCTCATTTCAACAAAAAGGATAAAACATCGTACGATACATCACGTTCTTTGAAGATTGGTAGAATGATGTCCCAACATTATTAATTCGTAGTTCTCAGAAACGATGGAACTAAAAAGGTATTATCATTATTTTTTATAGAACTATACAGATATTACAGATAGGTACACTTGATTTTATTTCAGCGAAAAGTTGCCAGGCAATTTGAGCAGTTTAAGCAGCTCGTAAAAATAAGACTCTTAATAAATAGGTAGGACCTAGTTGTATATAGAAAGATAAACTCAGAGTCCCATGTTAGGCAAAAAATAAATCTCTAATTTCGTATCATGAACCACGCCACAAAAATTTGGAATAAAAAACTGCTTAAACACTAGAATGGAATATGGCTTTATCGCACACCTACCAAATTACAAGAAATAAGGTAAGACTAGGTAGAATTACTTTCAATAGTACAAAACAACAGCAATAAGTAGTACTAGTAGTAGTAGTTAGGGCGGTCTTATCGCCTAAAGCGACAACTTCCGAAACAACTTTTAGTTGGTTAATGTGCGTGGTTATAATACCATTGTTTAAGACTTTTTGCACTGTACGGATAGAGCAATAAAAATCTCAATCTGAATCTAGATTTTAGTTCATTTTTGACTTTACATATACGTGCCAGCATTAAATGATACCTATTTAGAGTAATTTATAAACCATTTCACAAATACACACGCCACCGTTCTTCACGCTCGTAGCGCCTCATACCAGAACCCATATCCCATATCAAAACGATTGAATATTTTATTTTTAACGTTCATGCAATAAACATGTATTTTATATACTTCACCCCAGCAACGGTTCGATTATACAATGGCCGATGGTTCTATTGATTATGCAAAGCAACGGTCCGGGATGCAGTGGCCCGGTTTACGCTTTTTGCAAGCTGCCCCTTAGAGACGCGCCGGACGCAGGGCTATGTCTCATGCACCATGTTTGTTAACACCCTACGTTAATTCTCCATGTGTGCTGGCCCTTTAAAAACGTTACAAACTAAAATTAGAGTTTTTTTGCAAAGTACCCAATGATTGGTCATAAGGAAATCGTAGCTTTTCGTAGCTGTGCGTAGTACTACGCCGCTTCACTTGGCATTTAATTAGTAAACATAATGTAGATTTTACATTTTTATGCAATCAGGAGATTCATAGTAATTTTACACAGTTGAGTCCTGCACGTCACCAAACTAAATGGCGTAAACAGTATTCTATAATGCACCGAGTATGTGGAACCAAAAACTCACAAAACTCCTGCAATTTCTCATCTTGCGATAAATTACTAGCTCGTATTTGTTCTATTCTGTGTAATACTTGAAATGAGTACATAATATAAAATATATTCTCAGTAGATCCCCGACCCGAGAAGACGAAAGAAATAGCCACGTCAAAAGACAATAGGCGCCGGGGCAGAAGCGGGTAGGCCGACCCGACGATAAATGAAGGATGTGTTCGGGCTCCCAAGGAACTATCGATTGAAAAGACACAATTAAAGTTAGAGTTAGGCAAGTAACGCCGTTTGTTGTCTCACACGTGCGTCTGTGTTGGTTCCTCAACCCCACGAAACTTTCATCTCTGGAGACCCTCGCGCGCGTGTGTGCGTGTGGGGAGGGCCGCCCTCCCAGCAAAGGGAGTAAAAAGTAGTTGTGACTTATTCACCTCTTTCGGTGTCGCCCTCCGCGCCGCGGCCGAGCTTACGCGTGTTTTCCTGCTATATAAAATAGTGAGTATACGAGCCTGTACGTAATAGCCTTGCTTTTAATTTTTGAAAATATTGTTACTGATGTAAAAAAATGCGCTTTTCAAAAGAGTTCTTCATTGTAAATACTCGTAGTAGGTATGTCTTTGGAGACGGGATAATCTCCGTTGCGTTATTTAAAAACGATTCTGTGTTTGTGACATAAAGCTTTTAGGAAAATATAAAGTTATTTCTTATTTAAAAAGTCGTAGGTGGGTAGTAATAAATTGTTTACTTACGTACTAGGGCTGTGTGTAGTTTCGTGTAGAACGCATCACGCCCGAGGCACGATGACAAAAACCAAGTGACAATACGTACGAGGAAAGGGTTCGGCAGCGAACTTGCCGTTGAAAGACGTGTGCCGAGCGTCGAGACATCTATCTATCACACACCACCCTGAGCACCGCGTGGCACACACCACGCAATAAAAAATCCCTTCCGAACATAAAATCCAGCTCGTGCTCATCCGACACGCAACAATTGGACTCGACTGAGGGACACACTTTTTCCCTAAAAAAATCGAATTTATTTTTAAAAAACTATCTTCCCCTGTCCTACTGGAAGTTTAAAAAAGCCGTAATGTGTCCCAGAACGTCGAACGCGCGCCGCCGGCTGAAGATTTGACGCGCTCGCGCATGTGTTTATAATCGTCCCCTCGTAATTTTACATTTTTTTACAAAAATTTAAACCATACAGTACACCGGTTACTGTTCGACATGACAAAAAATACATTGCGAATTGTTAATCGCATCGATCGGACATCGAAGGGAAAAAGTGAAGTAGGTAGAGCGGTTCTTTTTCACCGTCATGATGGGCGAGCGGCGAACGGCGGCGAGCGGCTGGACGTTATGGGTCCGGCAGGGGCTCAACGGTTTTTGTGTGACCCCTAATTTACAACATAAGAAGGGACATCTCCCTACTTGTACCTTGACATCTTAGCTGCCGTGGAATCTAATGTAAATTCGTATAAAAACGGGAATTTAAATAAGTGCGTGGCAGGAACCGGTGGGCCCTTCGCATATAAGAGGTCGTTATTGATAGCGGCCCTTGGCCGATTAAGTATTCCATCTTTACGTCACCGACAGTAGTACCTACTGGGCAAAATATATCAGTTCGGTATAATATATATACTCGTACATATATGGGTTTTAGTATAGTAGTGCCTTTTTAGCAGTAGTGTAGAGTTGAATCACAGAAACTATTTTATTTGATTAAATACATAATTTCTCTCTAGTTTGTGTTTTAGATTTTAAAAATAAAAATTGTATTTAGTTTGGGACGAAAGTAAAAAAAAAACAACTAGGTAAGTAAATTTAATAAAATATAACCTGAAAATAGAAAACATGATTCCGAAAGCCTCACTTTTTGCATGTACGAGCAACGATCGTGATTTTGTCCGTATAAAATAAATTGTAGCCCATGTCATCCGGACCATAATAACGAATCGATTGACACCTCATTCAAAATCGGTTGAATAGCTTAGGTAGGCGCTACGGTTAAACATACGTAAACACAAACATGCATAGACTGCTAAAACAAAACCCTTCCTTTTAGCTTTGCCGTAGCCTTAAAAAAATAGATAACAAACAAACAACCTTGTATCGAACTAGCACAAAGAATTAACATGAAGCGAGATTTTTCCCGGCCACCGTCCGACGTTTGGCAATAAATAAGATTGCCAAAAAGCAGCGTCCGACGGCGGTCAGAGGGCGGAAACAAAGTAAAAAATCATCTTGCGGATGCGGGGGCAGCTCGCCACTCGCGTGGGGAGTCCGCGGCCGGACTCGCTGAAACTAACTGTACGGATCTACTTAATTGATATGGATATACCATTATATTATACCTATTGAAACTTTACTACAGAAAATTAGGTGTGTTTAATGTAAACCCAATTAGGTATTACGTGGTGTCGTTAGAAATAGTTTAGGTATACGAGAGGAAGGCCTAGTTACTCGTACTAACATATAGAGGTGAATTAATGTACTTAGTTTTTGAAAATAGCGCTTCACGATATAAACGTACTTTTTTAAGAAATCATTTTTTTTCAGCTTTTTTGTGTAAATACTATACTAACTATACTTAAGCGAGTACTTAGTCTTGGAAAAAGTTTAACCTTTCCAAGAACTCTCCATGGCAAAATCAGTATAGAGTTGTGTAACATATGTACCTACTCGTAAATTGTACCCTAAAAATTGATATACATACTTATAAAAATGCCCAAGGTTGCTAAAATAAAAAAAAAGTTCACAAAACGCATACGTCTTAATATTTTTGGTATGTTAGCATGTAGCTAGCAGGATGCGAGGGGACGGCCGGCGGCGGCGAGACCGGCGGTCGCCGGACACCCGGCCGGCCGACAGGCTCGTACTGTCACACACTCCATTTTATCATATTACAACAATCCATAACTTTGCCAACACATAGCGTAAGTCTAATCTATGTCTGCTTGCCGCCAATACTTGTAATAAGTTACTTTACTTAAACATAGCGATGAAAAATGTACGAGCGTATTTTTAACACGCTTTTATTAGCTTCACCTGTATGTATGTATGTTTGTAACCGACTCCTTTGAGCTCGATTTTGACCCACTTTAAACGGTCAGATTTCTTTCAAACTTTGTAGATATATCGAGGACCGATGACAATACACAAAAAAAAACAAACTAAACGAAGCGTGTTTTTTAGTTTTTTTTTTACTATTAATTATTATTATTTTAATGAAACTTTTTTTTCCGTTATAAAATAGCATTCACTATCCGAGTGGACACCTACTTCCGTGGGTCAACAAATCATGTCAAAGAAAATGTTTCATCAAAGTTACTGTCAAATTTTACGGTTCGTACTTCCTACGACTTATCCAAACTATACTCGCATGGTCATCTGTACCTAGTGTAGTAACTTAGTATGGACGTATTGGCACATGAGCACATTTACATGAAGGCCTCGTTAGGCCCGCCCCCGGCCGCCGCCGCCGCCGCCGCCGCAGCGCCCGAGCATGGCCCGTGATGTGTCTCCCGGGAGTGCTTGCATTACTCGCAACAAAACCAACGTGATTACCAGCTTTCATTTTGCCCTTTTTGGTTTACATTTCGTCTTCTATTTTCAGAGGTGTTGTTATTTTTACTTTTTTAAGTGCACACTTCCAGCAAGATTTCAAGTATGGTATTTGTGGTGAGTTCTGCAAATTTTTCTGGTTTGAGCTTCTTGGTTCCCATAATTAAGTCTACAAAACATATTAATTTATTACATTGTGTAAAGATAGTTATGGTTATCTAGTGACATAGATACTGGACAGTTGCCCAAATCTAAATTGAATATGCATAGTTCAGTGGGTTCCATTCCAGTAAAAATCTTCCAGGAATTATTCAGAATACTCTCAGCACTACCGCATATTAGTATGGATAGGTAAGTGAGTGATCATAGAGTAGGGTTGGCCGGGCACCGGGCACGGGTGCCCTAACCCTTTAGTTCGGTGGGGAGAGGCGGGACAGGGCGGGCGGAAGGGTTGCCCCCGGCGCGACTGGGCGGCGGCAGCGCGACCCCGCGCCTCTCGCACTTTTACGACGAGCTTTTTTATCGTGCGTGCTGTCGTTTTTCCTTTTCTATTTTTTATGTTTATTTCCCCGAAACCATAAATTATGTTTGAAAGAAGGGAACACTCGGACGTTCGAGTCGACAGGAACCGGGGTGATGTCGTATAAGTTTTCTGCTCTCCGTTTTTCTGTTTTTTTTATGGTCTCTCGTGCGTAATGTGCTTGGGGGTGAGTGCAACGTTGCTATGGCGACTGCATCGCATTAGAAGGGCTGGCGGGGTCGGGAGGCGCTCTGAAGGCTGGTTATCGATACGCACTGTCTATAAACAGTTATTTGTTGTTGTAACGCGATCCGCAACCACAAACACGCTTGTCTATATTCATTCGATCCGATGTTTGCGGACAAACTGGCGAGATGGACGCCGCGCCACTGTTTGCTCACACTGCCGGACCATACCGTGAAATTTTATACGATCAAATAACGCTATTCCTATGTATATTATGTAACTTACAAGAGGAAACTGGTGTTTGTGAGCCAAATCGACAGAAATCGGTAATCTCAGCCAGAAGTAGAATAACAGTTAGGTACTTTGATGTCTCAGATGATTTAGCAGTAAACTGTGATGAAAAATAACCGAACCAATGATCGAAATATTCAATTCTCATGCACCTATTTCTTGCTGTTCAGCCATCGTTTATAATCCACAATTAAACTTAAAATGAATAATCATTGAATGTACCTATTATTAAAATGCATTTATCCATCAATACATCGATGTCTGTGGTAATTTAATTATTATCGATCAACCGCAAAAACCCAACAAAGGCATGTTTGTATCCAGTTAATTGCTCACCCTTGCCCGCAACAAAAACCGCGCGCCATATTGCGTCCAGCGCTCACCGCCGCGAAAGAGAAATTTCGGAATATAAAAGGCGGAATCGTTACACGGTGCATTTAAAATTAGAACCCTTTAGGGCGCCACGCCGCCAGACAAAGAGCCGAATGGCAAATTGCCGGCAGGTAGCGATAGCGAATATGTCGGAATGGAGTCCCAATAATTATCAAGGGCTCTAGTTTAATAAATGGCTCTTTTTCTAAATTATGAAGGGCCGATCGCGCCATACGGACGTACCTGCCGCGAACCCTTCGCTTCGCTCTTCACATAATGAGTTAAAACTCTTCGTTACTTTTATTTGCAGTTTTTTTGCATGGCGCGATGATCAGGCAAATGATCAGGTACTTAGGTACGTACCGACATTTTTGCTTAAGTAGATATCTCAGATTTATCCATCTCTATAAACGCAATACATATTTACTATTTACGAAATACTTAGCGAGCACAATAGAAAAAAAAATTAACAAAAGAGAAACTCTTTCAATTTTTTGCAAGTTTTGTAAGATTTCTGCAACAGCAAAAAAAGTCTTAGGTTCAGTTGTTTGTATAAAACAGCTAAAATGAAACGGTGAGGAGACAACAACCCCTTTTGGCCGAAGGCAATGGAGTGAGTCCTGATGACTTGTAATTCTAATGTTTTCGCTTTTAAAATCGCATTTCCTGACGGCGACATTTACCGGAGTCAGTGGAGCACGAGGAGTCCCGATGTGCCGGAACAAAGCCTGTCTCCGAAACAAAGCCTCCAGAGACTGTTTAAAACGAATCCCTGAGCGACACCTACGCACACAGCGGCTAAGTGAGGATGGAATAAGTCATTAGAAACTCGGTTGGTTTGAGTATGGGCACCTACAAACTATGAAATTATATCTGTACTTAAATAGTCAATGAAATGAGATTTACTACGAGTATCACCCAAGTTTACAAAGCTAAACTTTTGTAAGCTTTTGCAAGCTTGAATCGTCAAGCCACCAAAAATACCTAAATAATTCAACTTACCAAATACGGTGGGCTACAGGACTAGACTATATTTGTTAATTAGTTAACAAAATATTTTATCACAAGTTTATTACAACAAGTTCAACGTACATAATGCAGTGCTAAAATATCTTTTTAAACTAGAGGTTGGTCGAAGGTAGTACATACGAAAAATCAACAAGACTGATGTTAGTTTTCTTAAAGTTTACAAGTTTCAGTAGTTACCCTACTTCTCCCGCCGCCGCTCGTGACTCGAGCCACTCTCACGCGGAAGCTCGCAGAACGCTTGGCCGACTGCTTTCAACGCGCTGCTATTAGAGCCAATCCTTTACCAGCGTCCATTCACGAGCGATAGACCAGAAACTTTATTAATATTATTCAATATTTTGAACACCGAACAATGACTTCGGTGTCGCGAACACCAATTAGGGGCTGCACTCTACAATAGCAGCTTAGTGTTTGGATTAGAATTCTTGTGAGTTGCTTTTGTATCGAACTATCTAATGACAGTATTGTGAAATAGGTTACATACTATTGCGTTTATCTATACTAATATTATAAAGAGGAAAGATTTGTATTTTTGTAAGTTTGTGTTGAATAAACACAAAAACTACTAGACCGATTTCAAAAATTCTTTCACCATTAGAATGCTACATTATCCCTGAGTAGCATAGGCTATATTTTATACCCGTGCAAAGCCGGGGCAGGTCGCTAGTAACAAATAAAATAAATTAGTAGAAACTCTAAACCTTATTACACTTCACAATTACCTATACATATTTAAAATGTGAAAGTGGTTTTTACTTCTTTTTGTCGAAACATATCAACAAATTTGAGTGATATTTGGAATTTGGAGATCCTTGGTGATGATGGAGAGCTTATACCGTGGATACTAACACATAAGCTACCTTTTATCTTGCTAAAAATATCAGTTCCTGTAAGATAGCGGATGTAAGCTAGTATTTATAAATAGAAGCACGTGTTGATGTCTTCATGACCATTACTTACTGTTATTTAATTTTACAAGCTTTTAAAAGCTAAATTAGAACAACTTCCCGATGTCCAACTGAGCTGAAATTTGGTAGGTATACCAGTATAACTCCAACGACAATGCAATAAAAATAAAAGCTTAGGTATTTAATTTTTTTTTTTTATATATTTTTTTTATGGTCAAAAAGACATCAACGCGTCCTTTTAAAAAGAGTCAAAGTTCTAATCAAAATTGCTCTATTTTCAAACACGGAAATAAGTAACTACTTACATAGTCTCTTCTAGCTATTACCGTTTTTTTTGAAAGACTTGTAGTAAACGAAGGGAACATTGATTTATTCATTATTATTTACTTACAGCGAACTCCTACGATAGTTGACCGAACGTGGACACAAATGGTTCATTAATACGCGTCAAGAAGAGACTGCGCGAGACGTTTGAACTAAGATCACATCATTAATATTGAGGAGGCCACGTAGGCGGCTCCGAAAAGGATACGTTTCACGGAGGTACTTTCACCCTTTACGACTTCAATCTATTTGTCAAAGAATAGGACCACATTCAAGTATCACAAAGGAATCGCTCCTGAATACCTATTGGAGCGTTTGCATAGATAGTTAATGATGATTCATGACGATTTCTCGGTTGTCCCGAGTTTACACGTGTCCAGAACATTGTAATTTTGTAAAGCAAATATTTGACTCGAAAGCGGTACTTCTGACTGTGTTCTTGCTATTTTCCTTATCGCGATGTAGTTTCTTTATTTGTAGGTAGGTACACAGTACAATGTATATCAATGAGTAAAATCTCTGCACCTACTGGACTTTGATCTTTGTACTGCATTTATTTTGAATTATGAAAAAAAAATTAGTACATATCGATAGAAAAATTGATAAAAAATAAGACAGCAGACGTAAACGGAGACTAAATTTCTTATACATTTTGCAATTAATTAACCACTACATATTTTCGATAGTTTTTGAATACAGTTTACCGCAAATATATTTAGTAAATAAATACGAGTAAACTATAGGTAGGTACCATTATAATAATATAATAGATATCTCCCTTTTTAAAACAATGAAAGAATGTACATAGGTATAATAGATACCTAACTATATTGGAATACCCAACAAGATTTATCGAGAACCAAAACAAAAATAATAGGCGCATTCCAAGAATCGCTATCAATAGGAGTGTCGCGCCGCTGCCTACTAAGAGCTGGAAAAATAGGACTAGTCTCGAACAATTATTTTATTTTATGTCATAAGTTTGTGAGAAATGGCATAGGTTTGCGCGAATGTGTAATGATTAGTATTAACGCACATCTAAACATAATCAAAAACTTAAATTTAACTTAACTTTTTTAGGTTCAGTTATACAAATGAGACCAAAGTGGTTGTATAAAAAATATTGGAATATCTTGAACATTGGCTACTTTTATGACTGAAAATGTCAAATTCTGTAAAATTGCACAAAACGGTGGCAAGATTTTTTTAAGACTCAAGACATATTTAAAAAATCCCATAAACTCACGCAGTAGGCGTACCTACATGACCCAAGGCAGCGTAGGTAGCCGACTTACAAAAGACCGCAGCGCTGGTCGGTCAACCCATTAGCGCGCGCGCCGCGGGGGCTCATGATCACGTTGCTCTCATGTTAATTTATGTGCTTTGTCGCATTGTCCAGTTAACAATAGTCGCAGTTACAGTCCTGCTGCCGGACGGTGGATGCCAAAGAGAGTGAATCCTGTAGATCGCTCATGCTAAAACTTATGTTCAAAATGCAACTCAGCACGTTTGGTACGCGACGAGAAATATAATAAACCGTGCCCTCAATTGAAATAGCCCCATACTGAGCTTATACTTTATTCACGCAATCAACGCCTAGGATCTCTTACAGCCGCTACAATCGACTAGTTTAGGCCCTTTTGAGCGTAATATTTTCGTAAGAAGAATTAGTATGCTCTGTCTACTGGGTACATGGTCAGTGGTGGACGCCCAGATTAACATCTATGAGGCACACAGTGCAGGGCTTTCTCCCGTTTTGTGCAAGACACAAAGGAACGGCTAACCGGGCAGCGGGCACCTGGCTATAATGGCCTAACGTAATAGATATTACAAAAAAACCTATTGTCGACGAAAGGATACTGATGCAAAAATATTGCGTGCATTGTAATATTTTTACGACATTTATTTTACTTTAGACAATCTTATACAATTATGAAAGAGGTAGTGATTTAGTATGTTCGTAGAGGTGCCAAATCACTGGAAATGCAGAACCTGAACAGATTCTGAATTGTGAATCCAAAAATGAATTTCTTGATACAAAAATATCACCCGCATATTACCTACACTAAGGGCAAGAGCAAATCCCCACCTTATTTTTTTTGCCATCAACAACTCAGTCGGAAAATCGAATTAAAAAACCTCTTTTTACTAAATCACTAGTTGAATAAAAAAATCCACGCATTCACTAACGTGCACGTTTATAACACGTAGGTATATAACACTTCTAAAAGCGAAAATATTGATTTTCCTAAACGGTACCTAACACATAAGTTTCAGAACCTAACTTATTTTAAAACTAGTACCTACAATATACTTACTCTAAAATAAAAAGTACATAATTATTAGCAATTAGACGAAATACTGACTCTTCCAGGGTACACTGTTAGGGTTCACTGGGAAATGGCCGCCGGGCCGTCCATTTCCCCGTGGACTCTGACTCTATAAAAGCAGGTATAAATAGGATGCCCCCAGTTGCTAAGTATTCGAACTTTCACATAATTGTAAGCCTTCGGCGATGGATGCAAGACCTCGAAGTATTGGATCGGCTTCCCGTTCGCGTTGTACTCGAAACTGCCGAAGTTGTGTGGGTAGGGGTCGGAGCCGAACTCGGCTGCTTCGATTTGTACTAGGCGAGGCGCTGACGAGATTTCTCTGTTGGATTACATACAAACGCTATGACATTAGCTTAAGATTGATTTATAATCATAATGATTCTAACAAGATAATTAACAAATATAATATTTTAGGACGAAAAAATTTAGCGAAAACAACACCATCTTAAAAACTGAAAGAGAGCTGCGTTTATTCATTTGTGCGGATGATGGTCAAACTGGAGTTGACGAAGAAGTCTGACATCGGCTGCAACACCATGGAACAGCTGATTTTTTTTTTCGCGATTTCCGGGTTGCTTTCATATTAAAAGTTGTTCATGATGATGGCTACTATGAGCCATTTTCGGCAGCATACACTTTCCTTATAACCCGGTTTAGCCTACGTAACTACTGTGGGCCTAGCATAACTTTGACGTAAAAATACCTACGTAGCAAGTGTTCGATAGAAAAGTGTACCTACGCCCTTGACGCCAGCGGCGTCCACTGATTTTGTGAAAAAACAATTTGATATAAGTAGAAACTTACTTGGTCGGAGAAATGTGCGGCGCTATATGCTCAATACTGATGCCGTTGATCCACACCTGGCCCGGCAGGCGGATGGTGGCCTCCCCGCTGGCGCCCTTGAAGGCCCAGCACTCGCCCGGCAGCGCGCCCGGAGTGATAATGGCGCGCGCGCCGAGGCACTCGCGGCACAGCCACGCGGACAGCGCGTGCAGCGCCCAGCCTACTGGAGACTCGTACACCACGTGGTCCACGGTGTCCGCCGTGTCTACCACCTTGGCGCCGGCTGTTTCGAGGGCGTAGTCTGCTATCTGGACCATTTCATACCGTTTTGAAAGCCGTTAACGATACCTACCTAGGTATACCTATGTAAATGAAATTCAGTGGGTGCTGTGAACATGGGATAAGTAGCGAGAAAGCTATTTTTAAGATTTCATACAAACAACCGAAATAAATGGATAGAGGATGTGAGACGTGTTTAGGAGCAGGTACCTATTAGTATTAGCAAAAAACAGATGTTTATTAGTATCCGTATAATTTTTGGCGTAAGATCTGACAAAGCTGAAAAGCAGACCAAAGTTAGATTTAAACTGCTTATTAGACTGAGGCTAGATTGTAAGTGCTAATAACAGCTGTGCTCTTTTAGCATTTCTTAAAAAAGAGAAAAAACAAGGATCTGGACAAAGCAGAAGGAAAAATCTGTTGAGTTCAATAATTCAAACAGGTTTTCGCAAACTTATCCGACTCCGACTGTATCAAGTATCAACCTATCCACCTGAATGGCATTACATAAATGCTTACCTGCCGGTCGTAATCCCGCGTATCCATGGCATGTTGCATGCTTTTCAGCATGGAAGGCTGTAAGGCGTCCTTAGCCCGGCCAGCCGCCGCCGTCACGGCCGGAAGCTCCGACGTCATTCGGTGCATTTCGTCTTGCAGGCGCTCGTGCTTGCGATTTACCTTCATCGGACAGTTTAAGAACCGATTTCAAGAAACTTGTTCTAGTACCTAATACCACACAGTGTTCGGATGGACGTCAGACATCGAGAACATGATTATACAAAATTGTTCCATAAAATGTGAAGACACTCTACGAAATGTATGGAACAGCTGATTTTTTTTCACGAAGTTTTGGTTGGTCCGATAGTAAAAGTTCTTCATAATGATGATAATATGAGCCCTTTTCGGCTTAGCATACCTACTCTTTCCTTACCCTGTATGATAATTTGGAATTATAACAAGAGACTAAATTTTTTAAAAATGCTTCCTGATCAACAAAAAAGATCTGACAGAATCGTGAACTGAAACCACAAATTAAGTTTAACCATTGTCTAACTCTAACAGAACATTCTGTATTAGTGCGTAACCAGTTTTCGTACATGAATTTCTTTATTACGCCCACAAGGAAGTTCACACGCTGAAATTTAGGCGAGCAGGTCGTTGATAGAATCCTTACAGTAGGTATCCTGGAGGAAACAGGGTTGTTACATAGGTATATTATTAAGTTCGGTTTTGGCATACGAAACTCGTTCTTCTAAGTTAAATAGACCCAGACATCAAGAGTCTGTAACTATGTACTACCTATGTACCTACTTGTTTTGGTGTCCAAGAACAACTTCGCTTTTAATATAGATCTAACTTGTAATAAATAGGCAAGTACAGAGTTACCTCCGACAGCCCTCTCGTCAGCTCCATCACAACATACTTGACGTCATTGAAGCCCCCTTCGATGGACTCCTGCGGCCCCCAGAAGTAAGCGTACAGGTGCAGCCCTACGAGCAGCGACAGCGCCATACACACAAACGAACGAAACACGTTGCATGTGAAATCCATTCATATATTTTAACCTAGAATTTTCTTGTAAATATAAAACGAAAATTTGCCTCGAGAATTTAGTATTTTTTGGCAGAGCATTGGACGAAGAATTTGATCGAGGGAATTTTGACAGTGACCAGTTTTTGACAGAAATGAAAAAAAGGTTCTACAGGATGCAGGAAAGAGCCGCACCTATAGGCTGCAGTGCTAGCTTTGTAAAATAAAACAGCAGAATTAAATTACAAATCTTTATTACAAATTATTGGCCGAGCTACAATATCGCATTACAAAACTCAACTGTAACCAGCAACACTGTGTCTTCGAAAATACAATCGGTTTCCGCTTTCTAATATATAAATTTTTTAAGGCCAACTTCCACCTACGCGATGCCGCTTCTAGCTAGACGCAGCGTCTCGTGGAGCCGGTAGAAACTGACCCATACATTGGCAAAGACTACCGAATTAAACGATTTTGTGACGTAAGTTACATAATACATATTATTATAGACTTTTACAATATTTTCTAGGATACTAACTGATGCCCGCGACTTCGTACGCATAATTGTAACTCAATACAAATGTATGGACGTCGGACAGAAGTATATATAAACATTACGAGGGCATCATGCCAGAAAGGTGTATGAAACCTAACTATTTTTAAGGAGACAAAAAACTAACTTTTTGCTTAGATGTCGCATGTTACTAAATTATTAAATAATTTAATCTTAAATCATAGAAGAAAATCATACTGCACAAAAATCGGTTTTAGTCTACATATAAGTAAAAAGTTATTTGTTTCCAGAAAAGAAGCAAAATTTCATACGCATCTGGCATGGTGCACTCGATTAATTTCTATATTTTATTTTATACGATATAAGAGCAAACTTTTTATCCGAGCAACTTTCTACACGTCAGTGCGCTAAGATATAAGACAGTAATATTAACAACATTCGACGAAAATCGGGACACGTGGCTCTGGAGACAGTACAGTGGGCCTAACACAACTTCTGACGTGAAATATGCAGCAAGTATGCGATAAGTGTACGAAAAGTGTACGCAAATTACGCCCGTCAAAGGCACCCCTTACGTTAAACGGCGTACACTTTTCCACAAAATACTCGCTACGTATTTTACGTGAGAGTGCCTAGTGCGAGTTTTTCACTATTCGATCGCGTTAACGTTAACAATTTGTATGGAATAAAAACCGCGCCACCTTGTGTTCACAATATGAACTACAACTAGTTCTATACAAACTGTAATACACGTGAAAAACTCGCACTAGGCACTCTGACGTTAAATACGTAGCGAGTATTTTATAGAAAAGCGTACACCGTTTACGCCCGTAAATTAAAGACACCCCGTCTTTGACGAGCGTAATTGGCGTACTTACACTTTTATACCGAACACTCGCTACGTGTTCGCTACTAGTCCGAAGTTCGGTTAGGCTGTCAGTGGTCCGGTCAGCGGTCAGGCCTTGGTGGGCGCGGCGTGCAGCTCGGCCTGCGCCTGCGTGACGGCGCGCATGGCGTCCCGCGCCGCGGCCACGTTCCCGCGCCACGCGTGCAGCACGCCGCGCAGCGCCTCCCACTGCGCGCGCCCGAACGTGCGGTGCATGGTGCTCGACACGCGCACCGAGCGCGCCGCCTGCTCCATGCGCGCGCGGACCAGGCGCGTCTTCAGCACTGGAACACAAAACAACATTCAAAAAAATAGTAACAGATAGCACTCATAGCTACCCACTAGGATAACCTATGGCGGGGATGCCATGGAACACGCGCAAAGACAAGAACAACTATCACCAAGACCCAGAACAGATTATAATTTTATGGAAACTAACGTGGGTATGAAACATTTTGTTATAATTAACACGGAATACTCACGAAAATATTAGGTCGTTTACTACGACAAGTTTCGATCACATTTGGTGATCTTCATCGGGAGATTACAAGCGTGACGCGCCCGCGATCGCACAAAACAAACAACAACCAAATATTATTATAACACAAGATTAATTGATGATTTTGTTATGTAGAACAAAATATTTCAAACCCACATTAGTTTCCTACATACTAGCTATGTATGAAACGTCAAAATTTGTGCTTGAGCCTTTCGACGCTAAGGGTCAAAAATGCTAACACCAAATTCGCAAAAAAAACGCCAAACACCAAACCAAACACCAAAAACAATTTCTTGCCTATGATACTGCTGTGACTAAAGCTATCATGGGCTTAGTGAAATTATCTGATTGAACCCATTACAAACGTAATACACGAAAATGTAAATTGTTCCCGAGATTCAAATTTGACTCAAAAATATTTGCGCATGCTGTATAAATCTTATATTGTTAATGTTATTTGATTCTAGAAGTCTTATAAGTTTGTCATATAAGAATTGAATGTACATACCTTCAATGATGAACGCTTCAACATCTTTCTCTTCGATTTGCAGTTCTGACACAATGTCGTCAAATGAGATCTCGGGGTTTGATTCTGCCATCTGCATAAAGGTTAGGATTCTCATTTTCTTTACGTTCTGCTCGTGATTTAGTCCTGAAAAAAAATTACAATTGGAATTGTATTTCTTGTAATTACATTTAAGGTGAAAGTAACTACATACATCACTACACTAAGTAATTTATTAAAAAGCTTCATTTTTGTTTCATTGAGGTCTTGCGCTAAACCTCGCGCGTCTGTTTTGAAAAATAGTTGGCGCTTGTGTTACCATATTATTATTCAAAACAGACGCGAGTCGTGCTGTCGCGCGAGGTTTAGCGTGTTAAGCTCTGCCTAGCACTTTTGTCAGCAAGAAATAGAGATAAAATTTTACATATAAGATAATTTATTTGTTTTTGGACAAAACCTGTGGTCAAAAAGACATTGAATGAACAGAGCAGACGTCTCACCTTGAGCTTTCACAAAGTCCGGGTTTTTCTGGTAGAAAGCCTGATAGCTGGACAGCTTTTCCGCCACAAATATGTTGAGAAGCTCGTAAATAGGTTCTCCTTCCAAGAATTTGACCGGAGTCAGAGCGAGCAGCGGGTCGAGCAGGAATGTGTTGGGATCAGCGAGCGCGGTGGCGATGCATTTGATGGCGTCCTCGCGAGCTAGCGCCGCGTTTTCGTCTGTGTACGTTCCCAACAGCTCGATCATCACTTTCGATGCTAAGTCACTGGAATAGAATAGTTTCCAATAAGGTGTATAAAATATGGTGATGCATTGTTAATTCGGGCAAAAACTCAAAATCTAAGTAGAATTAATCTTTTAATAACATTATACTGCCGTCCTAAGCCCAAAAGCAGTACATATATCAAAAAAAATTTTTTTTTGAATTTTTTCTTTTATCTGATAGCTTGAAAAATTACGCATCTGATGCATGAACAAGAACATTATTTTTACAAAACAAAAAACAAAAACCGACTTCAAAAGACCGACTATTGAGTTATTCATCTATTGTCGCGCACATACTTAATGCAAATTTAAGACTTATTATGGTTTTCTCATGGATACCATTATCAGAACTGGACTAAATTGAAATGGGAAAAAATGGGAAGCGTTAGCTTTCTAATAAAAAAAGAATCATCAAAATCGATTCACCGAGTCAAAAGTTATGAGGTAACAAACATAAAAATAAAAAATAAAAAAAAACATACAGACGAATTGATAACCTCCTCCTTTTTTGAAGTCGGTTAAAAAACAGAAAACACTTTTTTTTGAGATACCGCTCATTGGCTTAGCACGGCAGTATAGTACAATCAAGTTATAAGGATATTAACATACTTATTGACCAACCACTTCTAAAAGAGTGAAATGTACTCTTAGGTTTTATTTCATAAAAACTAGCTGCACCTAGAGGTTTCACTCGCTGTTTTATTTTTTACTTTAAACCTTCCGTGTATTAGAGCGAACAAAACAAAAAAAATAATATTGAAATAGTTCCAGCAGTTCTTGAGTTTTAGCCAGACAAACAAACAGTGATTCATTTTTATATTTTAGAAAGAGGATTATTTTCTGATAGAGTTCAACAAACCTATGCTGGTCCTTCAGCACTTGATGCAGCAACCTGTACAGTTTTTGCATCTGTTCATTAGTGGGCGGGCAGTTGCTAAACTCTTTCTTCAGCTGCTCCACACCGGTGAATGCGTCCCTCACAAATCCCACTCGTGCTGCCAGCTCTATGACATGGTAGTACACATTGTATCTTAAGGGAGAGTGAGACTCCAAGTTGTTGTATAGACGCCACAACCTGAAAAAAACATTTCAGCACACATTAAGCCTAATTCTGAAGATTTCAGTTCACACTCACAGACCTAAACTTACTAAAAACAAAGCTGCCTTTTCATTGCAGCAGTGCAGCATCCAATATGACAAGCACATCAACACTTTTATTTAATTTAGATCTTAACAATAGCCTAATTGCAGGTTTTATTTTCACAAAAATCTACAAGATGTGCAAATCATTCATGAGAAGTCTACTCTTGTCCACCACACCAGAGCCACCCAGACTATGTGACACTGCGCTGCGTTTGTTAGTTGTTAGTTGAGTTGTTGTTTAGGTACTTACGATTGAACAGCAACAACACCCATCTTAGGTCCTGGTGTGTTTGTTAATCTCTGAGCAAAGGAACGAATGAGGTCTTCGCCTTTTTCCAACGGGATCTGAAATAATTGCATTATGTTGTTAAGTTTATGTATGCAATATTGTACAAAATAGTTTTATGATTAGATTAGTTTGATTAATTGGTATAATAACATGTATTCAAAGTATACTTACTGAGACCATAATGGAAACAATACTGTTGAGTATTGCTTCAACATCAGCTTCGGTTTGCTCTTTGAAACATGTATCACAAACTCCTACGATCTTGTGCAGGTCATCTTCTACTCCGTTGGGAGATTTTTCTTCTGATATATCTGCACCAAGACCTTTGAAGTATTTTCGAAGCTCCAATGCCTGTAAATGAGCAATCAATATAATACTTTCTACACATTTTAGGATTCATTTATAGCCCTGTTAGAATGTAGGTTATGTTGACGTACACTATATTTAAGTAATAAATTACCTGGTCTTCGAGCGATATATCTATAAAAACAGCTGGGACTTGCATTTTGTAAACTTTTTAATGGTAGTTAATTAGGAAAATACGGCAAATTTGCCATTAATTCATTTAAAAACAATACGTGCCCAACGCATTGACAAATTAAGAGTGAATGAAGGAAAGATGAATCAAAGAATGAACAAAATTATGATACATTTTACCACAGATAAGTAATGCCACAGGCTGAATTATGAAAAACCGGTAAAATCGTTTTAAGTTAGAAATACCAACAGCAACAAATATAAACGAATCAAGCTAAAGCATCTAGGTTTGTCGAAGTTATTTCAAATATCACTGTCAATTTTATTAAAAAGAAATCTGTTTGTTTTGATCTTACATGTCAAAAGTCAAAAATTAACAAATTTAGTCGCGTGTTCGTGGCGGACTTACTATTTTTCAATTTAATGTGGCATAAATAAAACATGCAACATGCGTAGTTTCCAAAAGATAAGTGAAATTCGATCTACCATTCATGGTACAAAGTTAAAAAATAACATACCGCTCATATCTTCTGGAATTCCATCACTAGATCATGTTATTGGTTAGTAATCATTTAGTAAAAAGTTTTTCTTTAATTCTATAGAACATAATTGAGAATTGTCTAATTTATATTTTTCAGGTGGAGGATTACCAGCTGGTAGTGTTTTTGCCGTTGGTAAGTAAACAATATAATTATTTAACCTTACAACATAAAATGTCGCTTTTTAAATTCCAAGAAAAGTACCTGAAAAACCTTAAAAAATAAATACTTGCACGATAATTTTCGGCCGAATATATTAATTTATTTATGTAATGCCTACAAAAGAGTCTGCATTGGTATTGTGTTCTAAAATTCCATATGGTTTTCAGAGGAAGATGTATTGGGAAACTATAGCAGGGTCATGATAAAATATTTCCTGGCTGAGGGAGTTGCATGCAAACATGCACTGCTTGTTGCATCCGGAGAAGAAAATCCAAGAAATATTGTAAGTTACCATTTCTAAAATTATCCTTAGTAATATTTCTTCCATCGCCAAAACAGTTGTTACAAAATACTTTCTACATTATTCTGATCTAGTAAAATTGATGTATCAACTATCAATTACATATGTGCAAGTAATAAAAGCTTTCATATTTATTTTTCTTTACATTCTAGGTGAAAGAACTTCCAGTACCTTGTATAATTCCACCTGAGGAGCCTGAGCCGAACTCAATATCTGGTGATGTTCAAAAAATGCAGATCGCCTGGAGGTATGAAGGACTCGGCCCAGTGGAGTCCTCATTTGGTAGTGACACTTCCTTTGGACACCATTTCGATTTGTCCAAGCATATTGAAGAACAGACTGTAAATGAAGCTGATATTTTATACTGTGACTTGACTGTGAATGAAGATGCTGGTGAAAGTAAAGGTGAGATGATTTTATCAGAAATCTATATGTCTATGTATGTACTAATCGCATAAGTTCATGGAAGGTTTAAAAGTAAAAAAAACAGCCGGTGAAACCGCTGGGTGCAGCTAGTAGTGAATAAAAAATCATTTATAAAACACTGAATGTTATTACTGTACAATTACCATTGAATGACTATAGCTATGTAAACTATGCTATAGGCGAACCATATAATTCGCAGGGCGGACCGAGCGTCCCAGAGGACGCCCGTTTCGCTCCACGGGCGCCCCATAAGCTATATGGTTCGCCTATAGTAAACTAAATTTTTTTTTCAGGGTTCATAAATGCTCTATATTACAAACTACTAACCACCATAAAGAAAGCCATATCAAAGGAGGAATACAAAAGCAATAGCCAAAACGGCAACATACTTAGAATAAGCATTCAGTCTTTGGGCTCACCGCATTGGATGTCCATGGAGGGTGGAGAAGACACAGATAGTAGCTACGGACAGGATCTGATGAAGTTCATGTACTGCTTGAGAGTGTTGCTGAGGGATACCAATGCTGTAGTCTTTGTGACTATACCGGGACACCTATTTGATGTAAGACACTAATCAAAGTATCAAAAGAAATATACACAGGGTTGTAAGGAAAGAGTATGCAATACCGAAAAGGGCTCGTAGTAGTCATCATTACGACATCGATCATTACAACTTTAACTATGGGACCAACCCGGAAATCGCGAATGAAAATCAGCTGTTGTTGACATTTTTTCGAGTCATCGACATTTTTCTATGGAACAGCTGATTTTTCTTTCATGTTGGTCCCATAGTAAAAGTTGTTCACATTAACGAGTTCTATGAATCCTTTTAGCATACCCTTTCCTTATAACACTATACATCAAAGTAAATAAATATGTATTAAGTATACTTCGATTTCTATTGATGATAGAAGAGTCTTGCTCTTCACTGAGTTGCATAAACAAAAACTTGTCTAAGAAAAAAATTGGTGTGCATGCTTACTTAAACACTATAGTTATATTTCTTTTACTTTTTATTCCATGTCTTTCAAGGGCTCATTGGTGGAAGGTAGCCAGCATAAAGTATGTATATGTAAATTAAAATCATAGTGTGATTAGAAATATAAAGAAGTAAATTGATATAAGGACAAGTTCACACCTAAATAGTGCTCAGATAGCACTAAACTATTCTCATATTCTGTATAGGTATTATAAACCATTTCAAAATTATCTCAAGCTATCTAAACATCTCTAGCCCCTACTCAATACTCCAGTTTTAATCAGTTAAAAGATAGACATATTTAGTGATAGTTAATTGGTTAAATTTACATGCAAAAAACATAGTGGGACACACATTGGGATGTGCATGCACAGAAAGTGTTAAAATACATAAGTGTCACTTTAAGATCGTGTTTAAACTTCTAGGGCCTTGCTTATAACGTTTTCCGAAAGTCATGACATTGGTTAGTACTGCGCACTACGTTTTAGTATTGCGCACAAGTTAAATCAGATTTGCCAATCTACACAACTGCTAAGCAGCGTTTTTAAGTAAGTCCAATAATTTATTCAGATTGCTTTCTAGGATGACAACATAATCAAAAGACTCCTCTACTCGGCCGACAACGCGGTGAGGATAGAATCCTTCGCCGGTTCAAGCCGAGAGACCAACCCAGTCTACAAAGATTACCACGGCCTGTTCCATATAAGCAAGCTGTCGGCGTTCTGCTCGTTGGTGCAGTTCGTGCCGCCCAGCCTCGACCTGGCCTTCAAACTGAAGAGGAAGAGGTTCCTTATTGAAAAGCTGCATTTGCCGCCAGGTAAGAATTTAATGTTACTGTTTAAAGAAATGAATGTTCAACTTATGTCAGAGAAAGAATACATCAATTAATTATGCTCAACAGAAGGCGATTAATTTAAATTATTAAAGATGATGATGATATTTTACTTAGTTTTAAATTGTATAAAAAAAATCTAAAGTAAATAAATAAAAAGATGTATTGTAAAGAGGGTAGAAAGACAGTAAACTAAACTGGCACAGGACCGAAAAAGATGGCGCACCAAAGAGGAAACCTATACTCAGCAGTGGTTGATCAACAGTTGATTATGACGATGAGGTAAAAAATAAAATTAATAAAAAACGGAAAATAGTAGCTGCTTTAAATTATATTTGCTTAACACACCTATACATGCAATGTAAAATTAACTCGTCATCATTTTTATAAAACGGTTTTATTTTATTCTAAATCCAGTAATATGCTGAAAAAAAATCTGCAATTACATCATACATTTTTTGCGATTTTAGGTTTGATATTCTTATGATATTTTCAGAATTAGAAGATTCGAGCGAACGCGAGCAGGACGACATCACAGCGACGCCTTCAGTCAACTGTGGCGGCTTCAAGAAGAAAGATATCGATTTCTAAACATGTACTTAAACTAAAGTTAAACTAAAACTAAAGCTTTAAACTGAACTTCGCTTCCTATGGAAATAAATTCTTTTATATCTTCTATGCTCTTTTGTTTTTGGAGTGAGTGCTAATGTTAATGAAGACTTTTCTAATATCAATAAATTCAATAATTCTATTTCACAATGAGGATTTAATTAAGATTTACGACGACAACTGTGATTACTAACTAACCACCTTTCGGCTTAGTACCGCCGTTCCGTATAACCCTGTATAGTAACTCAAACCACTGTTTGACTCGACTCTAGGAAATAAAAATCGCTACTAATAAATCTAAGATGTTTGGGTGTGGCTGATTGGAAACCCACAAATTATTTTTTCAGGCATTTCAGCTAAAATAATTTGTTAAAACTAGGTTGTTATTTTATGTCGAGTAAAGTGTAGCAACTCTACAGTGACTGCTAACGTATGAGTGTATTGCATTAATTTGGACCGAAACGCCTTAATTATCAGTCACCCCACCGACCAGCGGACCGTATCTCCTCAAACCGGCGTTTCCATTCTGTATGAATTTGTTTATTCACGAGCGCGCAATATCGTTGCTGCGTCCGCGCCGGTTGACTTAAATATATGTGGCTTTTGTTTCTTTTTTGGTAAATCTACTAAATTGAGTGGCAAAATGAAGTGCAAAATAGACTCCAGCGCAAGGGTGCTTTTTGGATGTTTCAACACAGTGTTCTTTGTAAGTACATTAGGAATTTTAAATTTTATCTGTTGGGTGGAGCTCGTCCTATATTCTTGGTTATTTTGGTTAACTAAAACACAAATATGATCCTTGAACTATTTGCTAATTATTTTCGCATGAGTACATACATACACACGTACCTACTTTACCAACATTACAGTAGTTACATTTGGCAATAAACCTACGAGTACATGCGTTCATTGTTCCAGTCATTGCGTCTGGGGTGTTATGGACTAAAACTTATAGGTAGTTTGAAAAGTGAAACCTATTTTCCCTAACGCCTCATGACTTTAATACCGACATACTTAGTGTTTTAATGTGAAAGTAATGTCTATCAGTTTAACCGAAGTTAAACAGTTTAAGTAAAACGAAAGCTACATTTTTACGACTAAACAGCTTAACCGCTCACGATAAAATCTAGTCAAGGAGTAGTTTGCGCCATGAGTTTATTTCTTATTAACCCATAAGTTGTGGAACCCTGAAAAACTCGGGCATAACAGCGAGGTGTTGTGCAGGTGTTCAATAAAATAAACTAGCAGATGCTTGAGACTTCGCGCCCGGTGCCTATTGGCCTTCGGGCTCGTACGTACGGGATATACTCGTACATATAACATATTAAGTCCTTCAAGGATAGTGTTGTTCTAGAGGTATTCAATTTAGTGAAATAATTTTGAATGAAAACGGACCTATAGTTCCGGAGACTACCTTCTACCGAGATACATACATACTTCATCTCGTATAGTATAGAAGTTATAGTGTATTCACATTCATAGCTCCGTACTAGGATACCCTGGGTCAGGAATACCATGGAACACACACAAAGACTAACATTCAGACCCAAAACAGACAGCATGCATTATGTTTTTTTTAGTTTATTTATTTGTTGTTTTTTTTTATTATGATTTATAGGCATGTGGTTTTCTGGAAGTGGTATGCGGCTTCCTCCTGCTCTGCGACAGCAAGCGGCTGCTGATGTCTCGGCTGCTCGCCTCGCCAGAGAGCGGGCTGGTCCAGCCGCCGTTTTACTACCTGGCTCTCGCGCTCCTGGCGGCCGGCCTGATCATCTGTGCCGTCGCCGCTTTGGGCTGCTGGGCCTCGTATATGCCTGGATACGCTATATTGACTATAGTAAGTTATAACTTGTTGATATCAATGAAAATGAATCCAAAATCGAACATGAGTCATCAGAGTCTCATCGACCTGGAAAACAGGGTGGTTTAGCCGCCGTTAATTCGGCGTTTGAAAGAATCAGGGCGTTTTCGTGCATTACCAATTAACCCGTTGTATTTTTGTCATAATTAAACACGGGAATACTCACGTAAAAAAAAATTAAGTCGTCTACTACGACTAGTTTCGGTCACATTCGGTGACCTTCAAACGCGTGTCGCGGTTGTGCCAAACGAGACGCAACCGCGAGCGCGTCACGTTTGTAAACTCGCCTGATGAAGGTCACCGAATGTTACCGAAACTAGCCGTAGTAGACGACTTAATTTTTACGTGAGTATTCCCGTGTTTAATTATAACAAAAATGTGTGAAAACCACGTTAGTTTCCATAGTAACCCGTTATACGTTGTAGTAAGTAGGTACCTAAGTATATGTACATTGTACATGTTTACTAACTGATGCTCCAAACTTCGTACCCGGTATAAAATAGCCTGTAGCACTCAGGTACAGCTTTCCATTAGTCAAAGAAAATTTAAAATCAGTCCAGTAGTTTCAGAGCCTACCCTCTACAAACAAACATACATACAAACAAACTACCTGTTTATAATAATATTGGTATAGATAAGATCAACTCTCTGTTTAATTCTGATTTACCTAATGTAACGAAACATTGTAATAAGTTCAATCAAGAATCTGAATCTAATTTTGAAATAGGTTGCATGGTTAGAAACTAAGTGAAAAACATAGTGTAGGTACCTACTATGTATGATTGCTTAGGTATCTAAGAGTACCTACACATGTAAATTACTGTGTGCGTAAAAAAGTAGAGATAGGAGAACAATGCAAAAGCACAATGGTGAGCTTTATCGCAACAATCATGGGCCAAGTACCGACAAATAATGTGAGCGTGTCAATGAATGGCATCGAAAGTGCGAGTTTTATTTGTTAGTCAACATGGCCTAATTTTTGACAGAAGTCGCTGCGTCAAACCACTGCACAAATAAAATAGTACACCGGAACGGTGTGAAGCTTAGTTCGGTTAACACTTGGCTAAAAACTTTTTTTTTGCCAGGAAAAAAAAATAATACACGAATAAACAAAATAAACGTTTCACACTCATAGCTTCCCTCAGGTAACATAATTATCCGCCTTATAAGCCAGAGGTCCCGGGTTCGATTCCCGGCCGGGCAGATGTTTGAATGATGAATTTAAATATCTGTTCTGGGTGTTAGTTGTCCTTGTGTTTGTGTGTGTTTCATGGCATCCCCGACACAGGATTTATCCTAGTCCCCAAATGTGTACCTACGCCATTTACGCCTGTCAGTGGCGATTCTGACGGGCGTAAATGGCGTATACTTTGCTATCGAATACTCGCTACGTAATTTTACGTCAAAGTTGTGGTAGGTACACTGATAGTGCTAACGCTTCTCCTGAGCGAGTGTTACCTGCCTATATCTACAATCTCTCTATTCCAGTACTTCCTGATAGTGCTAACACTGCTGCTGTGCGAGTGCGCGGGCGGCGTGCTGGCGGCGCTGTGGCCGCGCTGCCTCGGGCTAGCGAGCGCGCGCGGCGGCGAGCTCGGCGCGCTGCAGAGCTACTACGCGGTGCCGGACTACGAGCACTTCACTGCCTCGGTGGACCTCGTGCAGACTGAGGTAAACTACTTCGATAAATTAACATCTTTTTGTAGACGAGTCTGGTTGACAGCGGCGTGTCGAGCTGGCGAGAGTGCCGACGGCGGCGTCCTCGTAGACTTATATGTAGGTAGACATACTAAGCATGGACTACCTACAATCACGACTTCGGTGGCTCTCGTATAAATTTATTTTTAGCAAGTGGTTTTGGACTTTGCTTCACGTCATGGCGCCCTGTAATCACATCTTGAAAAAGATTATCGGATGTGATCGAAACTATAGTCAGAGTAGGTAATTAACTTACTGACTCAACTGAACAACTAAGTAAATCAATAAGACTCATAACTTTAGTGGTCCCGGTAATTATACAACACAACAACCCCGTGCAACTTATATCTCAGGGTGACGAGCGCAGTGCTGTGCCGCGCAGGGCCTTGAATTCTGCGCGTTCAAAATTCTGAGTGGTGCAGACCTGTTATGGGCAAACGTGACGTTTAACATCAGGCGAGCGATTTGCTCGTCTCGTCACTCAATTACATAAAATAAAATAAAAATAATTCCGTGGAGCATTTTGCGAATTAATGTATGAGATTCTTATCTTTTTTAAACAAAAGAATGGAGTACTCCGGGAATAAGCCAAATAAAATATATGGATTCTTGATATACAGTTGGAGTGTTGCGGCGTGACTGAAGCACGCAACTACGAGATGTCACTCTGGCAGCTGCGTCGGCTCGGGCCGCGCGGCATGTTCGTGCCGCTCAGCTGCTGCGTGCAACATTCAAACAACGCGTCCTACCTCAACCCGGCGCCGGTTGACGGCGCGCGCTGCCAGGAGGTGCAGCCCAATGCGGACTTCAGATATGTGCCGGTACGTTGACTTACAGAAGCTGTAAGGCCAGTAGGCCTAGCACAAATTCTGACGTAAAATCAATGAATTTATTATCTAAAACTCATTGCGTTAAATACTCACCACAAGATAAGTAGGCCTAGCATACATTCTGAAGTAAAATATGTATAGCTATATAGTATTCGATAGACAAACGTATGGAAAAAAGTGACAGCGCCTCTGTCGGACGTCAAGGGAAACTGCGTATGTATATACATTTTTCTATCGAATTCTCGCTACGTATTTTACTTCAGAATTTATGCTAGGCCTACTTATCTTGTGGTGAGACCAATTTGATGAAAGAGCCAATATTGTATTTGCTGAACAAAATTAATAATTATTCTTACTTATAACGTTTTAGTTTCTCCATTTGACCAAATCTACAGATGAGTTTGTAGCTTAAGTCCTTTAAAATCGAACGGCCCTGCCAGACGAGGTGTTGTTTGTTTAATAGAATTTCACGTGACATGGTACAAGTGACTAGTGCCATCATTTGAAACTATGAAGTTTTCTATCTTTCTCTAATTTTTGTCAATGCTCAGAAAGGAGCAGACGAGTGTGTCCTAATGTTTCTAATAGCACATGTTTGAAATTTCAGGGATGCATGGACAAGCTAGAAGAGTGGTACCAACAGCAGTATCTTATCTTCATGCTGGCTCTTTTCGTCTTCGCGTGTTTCAAGCTCGGCGTCCTACTCAGCACCGTTTTCTCTTGCATTCGACTGAAGAAGCGCCGCCAAGTCATCCACTCCATCACCATGAGGACCATAGACAACAACACCAACGAAAACATGTACGAGAGCAAATTCGGAACTATGCACGACGAACTTGTTACCAAGTACACTCAGCCTAATAACTTTTACGCTCCGCGCGTGCGTAACCCGAGGATCTTTCCGAACAAACCGAATGAGATGGTATGAGAATTAGCCGCGGAGATAACTGCTTTAGAGTGTAAACTTGAGAAGTTTTCAGATTATTTGTATAAGCATGAAGCAGACTCTATTATGTGGTGAACTCCGCATCTGAAGGGAGTTTTGATTGTTCAGCATATTTGCATTGTAATCGCCGGTTGATGCACGTTTAGTTGTCTTGCTCATAAAACTGCCTTAACTAAACTAAAAGGACCGACTCCTTTTAGTAAGAAGTACAACAGATGTGCCATGATCAGTGTTAATACTCGTCGATGTCTCTAAAGCTCTTGCCTCCGTTTCGTACTAATCTACTGTTATAACTTCGCACACGACTGATATTTAGTGCTAATCTTAAGCTATAGAAATAAAATAAAACATTATGATTCAATATGCAATATTATTTTCAAAAGAACATTCAAAAATTGGTCCTAAAGTTAAAACATTGTTAACAATGGCTCTGGAATGTTTTGCTACAATTTCCTTGTGTGTCGTTTGAGAGCTGATTCTCCAAACGCGGCAGATACGAGAACAAACACTTTGTATGCTTTATCGCGTTTTTTACACAACAATATAATCCAGTACATCATAAAGTTGTTTAACAACAATCTCGTTTATTTACACTTCTCGGAGGATACCGTAAATGTTCTTGAATATAAATCAATGTCACACATTTAAAAAATAATAATAAAATGATACCAACAGCCTAATTCCAGAATCCCTCAAAACCCATACTAAAATGATACCATGAGATCCTTAACAATAACAATAATCTATTTGTAATAATTGATACTATATTACCTATTGACCGTTGAGACCAACATCACAGTATAAACTACTATTTATCTTAGGTACAGGAATGATCTTATAATACCTTAGTATATAAAAATGTACATTTGCACTATGTTAAAATAAAGAATGGGCTGTTCCCAGGCGGATATCCGACTTGATGACTACAAGCTGCCGCGAGAGGCGGCCTTACCGGGGTGGGGAGCTTGCGCTTCTGATCAAAGATTCAACATCGCTGTGCCAAAACAGCAACAAAATGCTGCGCTTATAGGCGGAAAAAAGCCATTACTCACAGTCGCGCATTTGAGGAATAAAGTCGTTAATGTAGCAATACGGTTGATTTTTGTTAAATGACTGGTTAGTTTAAAATCGGTCTACAATTTTAGTAGTTTTATTCATAATGTTGAATCTATAGTTTTAAAGATCTTTGGCAGTACGCTCCCAGCGATCTCAGCGGAGGTCAATAAATAGTAATTACACGAGTAATTACGCAGTTAAATATGAAACATAAATCTCTATTGCCCCAATTATTCTTGTATTTATAAATAACATCCATAACGAGAAAATAAAAATAGTGTCTTTTGTGCTATTTTCCTTATCTACTATTATAAAATTTGAAATAAATATACATTAACCTACTTCGCAGCTAAGTCATGATTACGATATCATAGAAAATAGAATGTCAGTTTTATGGATATTCGGAGACTATCGATATTACACTTTATCATCTAATATTACAAGGAAACATTCTAAAATTAAAATATTTACAAAAGAAGTAACAATTAGAGCTATAAATACTACGAAATCGGATAACCCACAATAAATAGTCTACAAAACGGCGTGGTCCAAAATGTAAGAGATATCGAAATGTTTCGTCGCTCGCGCCGACACTAAATGCCGCTCGATTCTGGCCTTTTTAAATTCATAGAACTTTGGTCAATACACGATCTACATTGGTCATACATCGATTGTATAAATGTAAAATTAAGTAGACTTCTCCAAACGCGACTAATTGACTAACAAAACGTCAATTAAACGAGGCACCATTGAGCTACTAAGTACTGCTGTCTAGAGATGACATCGACTTACATAGCGACGTCACAATTCACTCAGTCACCCGCTAGAAAAATAGAAGCGAATAGAATAATACAACACAAAAACCATGATCATACAGCAGCATCTAGCAAATGACTGAGTTAAGTGAAATACAACAACTAAATGGCACATCGCAATTTACGATATCTCTAGTACAAACCATAATATCTCAATGGCAGATAATGGAAAACTCGTCCGTTGCGTCTAGTTCAGTTTAAAGAATATCGTTGAGGAAGGCGTTATCCAGCGAGCTGAGCAACTCTTGAGCGGTGAGGTTAGTGGCGTCCGTGGAAGGCATATTGTCGAGGAAGTCCAGGTTGAAGTCCGCGGTTTGTCCGGGGAAGGAAGACGCGTGGAGAGAGGGGAAGGAGTGGCCGTTGTTCTGCATCCCGTTCGCGGTCATCATGGAGTTTTGCATGGAAGCGTTCTGACCGTGCATGGGACCGTTCTGGCCTTGCATGGGTCCGTTCTGGCCCTGCATAGGACTGCCTTGGTGACCCATGCCCATACCACCCTGTTGCATTGACATGCTTTGGGATTGGGACATGTGAATGTTCGGCATCTATAAATAAATAAATATGTTAATTACTAGCTGACTCGACAGACGTTGACGACAAATATTGCGTAACTATAGCAACCGTAGTATGTTGATGCTAACTTGTCAATTTATAGTAAAAATTATCAGTATATATATAATTTGCAATAAATTAAAATTGCGACTATAATTTCAGATTTAAACTATCCTATCTCTCAAGTTGGATCGAACTGCACATGGTGTGCGAATTTTATTATAATCGGTTAAGTGGTTTAGGAGTCCATTGAGGACAAACATTGTGACACGAGATTTATATATATTAAGATTACGTTTAATGTTAATTGTTAACTTATTGAAGCACATGACATACTTTAAGCGGAAAATATTTTTACCTGTCCTTGCACATTCATCATTTGGTTCTGCTGCATAATGAGGTGCGACATCGGCGACTGTTGGTTTGTGGTTCTGAAAATAAACAATACGATTATTAGAATACGAATCGGTCACCATTTGAAACATCGAACAAAATAGAGATTTAGTTAAGAAAAACCAATGTTATTTTTGTTAAACTAGTGTACTGACCGCTGCTGCTGATGTTGCATCAGTTGCTGTTGTTGCTGCAAACGCGCCTGTTGTATCTGCATCTGTTGCTGTTGTTGCTGCGTCATGCCGCCGCCCATGCCGCCCATCGCGAAACCTGTAACACGTCAATTAACGGTTATCTATCTGTCTGAGAATAAAGACTGGAAGATATTCCACCGATTAGAGCATTTAATAGTGTTGATTATAAATAAAGAATGTTTCACACTCGTAGATCGCTCTTAGTCAGTTGTTGCACTAGGTTTTAAATGTTATTAATCTTTTCATTGTTATTTCTGGTGTAAACAATAAAGAGTTTGTGTATCTATCTATAGCCCCCACTAGGACTAGGAGGTAGGTAGATTGCTTTAGTGTTATATTCGTGTTTGTACCTCGATGTTATGTATAGCTGCTATCTATCTATAGGTCCCGACTAGCACTAGACTAGTAGGTAGGTAGGTCAGGTCAGGTTCGTGTGTACCTTGATGGTGGTGCGGGAAGTGCGCGCGCGCGGGCTGCTGCTGCATGAGCACGTGTCTCCAGTCGGGCGCGTACTGGCGCGGCGGCGGGGGGAAGGCGCGCGCGGGGGCCGGCCGCCGCGCGCCCGCCGCCGCGCCCGCGAACCGCGCCTTGTACTCGGGCGGCGGCGGCCGCATCTGTTGCTGCGCCGCCGCGCGGAGCATCTGTTGCTGTTGTTGCTGCATTATCTTGGCTTGGTGCTCGCGGGACATGCCGGCGGCCGCTACGCCTGTGTAATGACACGACGTTTTATTTTACGTGTATACGTATACATAATAAGTGTCCTTATATTTAATTTTCACGTGTAACATATAAGTGTATTTAAATATATTATTACTAGTAGTTCATGGCGGACTGAGACCTCACAGCGCCTAATTCTCCCCAACCCCACGATCGATTTCGCTCATATTTGAACTTAAAAATTTAATAAAAATTAAGTTCTTGGTTGCAAAAATTTTATCAAGATCGGATCAGCCATACTCAAGTTATCGTCGGACAAACAAGCGCCAATTTGTTCCCCTAGACTCTGAGACCTCACTTCGTTTGGTCAATAACCCACGATCATGTACTTTAGAAATTATAGATGCGGGGCATTGAGGGGCCATTGAAATATTCGCTGATTAGGTACGATCGAACAGTAACCACTATCACTTTACACTATGGGTAGAAATCGAACTTGCGACAATCCAGGTTTACTCCTGTTTGCTCTACCGACTACCGTCACCGATTCTGATTGGTAAAGAAATGGAAGCGTAAACGCCGATAGTTTCGGACCCCTATTCTGCTGATCGCAGATTTATTCAGTCAACCAAATCATTTAACAATCACAGCTTTTCCACATGATTATGAAGACCTGTGGAAGTTTGTTACACGGAGCGCCTTGCGATTCTCGATATCGGTTTGATTTTGACCTAAAAATCAGATTTGAGATCCAGAAACGTGCGAAAATCACGATAGTAGTAAGTAATAGAAACTTCAAAGAAGTAGGTAATATGTTAGAATAAAATGCTGATGAATTCTCCCAATAAAATTACACCGTGATCTATAGTACATTCACATAATCCATAATGAAATAAGGAAAATTACATGGCCTCATTATCATACGATTGTGCAAAATACCCGTCCACTGGATTTAATGTAGGTAATGGTTGACGTCATAATGTGATGAATAATTTGTATTGTGTCGCCGGCATCATTGTCTTGAAACGTATTTCTACCACAATTTTTACGAGAATCATGATTTATTATTTGTATGACAGACGTGATGACATTTATGTACATGCGTACGTAGAAATCTAAAGTATTTAGTGCTCTACTGCCGTACTTCACACATTAAGATTTTTTTACATTACTTATAAAATATCAACTTTTACAGTACAAACGTGTCATGCCATGCCGCGTAAAATGTTTTTCTGAAGTTCAAATCTTAAAAATATGTAGTTTCTCCGAAGCTCATGTATTCAAAGCATGTTTCACAAATTTTATATTTTGCATACATTTTCGAGCTCAGAATCTTTGATCCGTTTCCTACTACTGATTCTGTCAGTAAAAATTTTCAAGTTTTTCTGTCGTAGATAGCACTGCCTTGGATCAATCGATCATTAATTTTAGAATCGCTAATGTTTGTGGGTGTGTTTGTTTGTTACCATGTAACTATTATACTTAACTGATTTTGATAAAATTTGCAAAAGTAATAGCTTATGCGTATGATATTTTAGTTTACTTGTAAAAAAAATGTAATTGACATTCAAAAGTGTACATTAATGTTCCTATATTTGAATAAATAAATGCTCTCGATAGACAGGCTACCTTGCACCATCCGCGCGGTGATGTCAGATGACATCACCGCGCGGATCAAACCGTGGGGCACAGCCCAACAGCAGATCATTCAGGCCTAAAGAATCACAAAGATGTTTGAAATAAGACAGTGTCCTCACCCAGCGGCGGCGGCTGGCCGGGCCCGGGCGCGGCGGGCTGCTGCGGCGCGGGCGCGGGCCGCGCGCGCATGCCCGACGAGAAGTTGATGCTCTGCGACTGCGACACCGAGTACGTGTCGCATCCGTTGCCGCCTGCAACAACACAACACAATACGAATGTTTATTGACAAGTATTTATTTAACAAAAACTGAACAATTTTAAATTTAAAAATTCCGCGTCAAAACATAGATAAAAATACTCGACTAATTCTACTTTCAACAAAAAAAAAAAAACAAAATCAAAATCTATTCATCAGTTCGGGAGCTACGATGCCACAGACAGACAGACACGTCAAACTTATTACACCCCGTCGTTAAAAATGTAGAATATTACACTCCCACATTGAGGCTAGTTTCGACACCTCGCATTTCAAAATCTGTCGTAATATATGACCACAAACATACATATAGGGTTATTCATAAAGGGTATGCTAAGCCGAAAACGGTTCATAGTACTCGTCACTACAAACAACTTTTACTATTCAACCTGAAATTCGCAAAAAAAAAACATATGGAACAGCTGATTTTTTTTTCGCGACTTCTTGGTTGATCCCATAGTAAAAGTTGTTTATAATGATGAGTACTATGAGCCCTTTTCGGCTTAGCATACCTTTTATGAATAACCCTGTATACACCTGAAAAAAAGTTCCACAAACTTCTCGAAGTTTGATGGACTTTCAGACTAACGGATTGTACTAGTCCAAATCGTGCACGCACTGTACGTGTCTTCTATACCTACTTCTTTCTTATATGCGCCCATGCACCGTCTAAAACTGTATGGCTCATGGTAGTTAACATAACAAGGTATAACACTTCTTATAGCTTGTTGAGTACGAGCACGTCACATCCGTATAACGGTTGCGTGACGAAAATGTCGCTGTTTCTACGGTCAAACTATAATGTAAGAACATACGTAGTATGTGCCTAATTAGCTAATTATATTGCCTACTACGTATACAGCCATAAAAGACCACCGATTTTACATTCAGCAGTAAATTAACAATAACATTGCGTAAACCTCGGTAAAAAGCTTGAGTAACGTATCATGACTACTAATCTGTTTAATTACATCATTGGCTACATTTTCACGCACCTACACAAGCTCCTTGAAATAATACATATTCCGCAGATTGAGTGTGTTGTGTTGTCTCTAGTATGCGAGTCGCGGTTCCAGTAGATGCAGTAAACACGGCCAGCTAACGTGCCGCGCCGCGCCGGTCGTCATGCGAGGCGCGCGACTTGGCGCATTCTACCCGAGCGTCAACCTCGGCGGCTCCACGCCACGGGCAGCCCTCCCCTTGCGCACTGCACGTATGCACACATCCATCCATCCACACCACTTTAATTCAAACTATCACTTAAACCGACCGCATAAAGATGTTGTTACTCTGATTACATCTCTGCGACAAACTATTCAAACATACGCGCTTGGTATCAACGCTGCGATATGAAAAAGAACACAGCACGCTATGTTTCTTTGTTTTTATTCCATCTGGGAATGGGTAATCTTCGGATTATGACTGTATGGTGAACTTTAAGTACGCAATGGAAACTTCGTTCGCGATACAAATATTTTCGCTTGCATGAGTAAAAGAGCTCGATTGAATTGAATAATCATTGTAGCATGTTATTTGCATGAGCACAAGCGGCGATACATTCGCCGCGTCGTTTATGAGAAAGCGATGTCGACATATTCGTGCGTTTATAATCCGAAAAATATTTACTTTTATACATGCACATAGAGGTAGGTAGTTAGAAGCATTCGGAATGCCGAGTCGGAGAAAGTTTGCGTTTCAACTGAAGCAATCACGCACATTGAGACCTACAGGGGAAAATCATGGAGTTTACTAAATGAGCAGTTTGGCATGCTGTCCGCGTCTTGTTGCTCCATTGCCAAAATATGCTATCCTTCGTATTCATTCATCTCACCCACCCAACTATTCGTGAATCATACACAAGTAAAAATGTATAAAAAGGTAAATGTGTCTGTAATTGCCTAACAGAATTTTTGATGGGAAAACGTGATGAAACCGTACAAGTGAATACAGGGATCGTGGTGTTCCCAAGAGACGAAGCTGTAGATTTCCTTCCTGTAAGATTAGAGTACAGCATGTGTGTGCCGATCGAGTCGAACCTTGGCCCGGTTAGCACAGGACCGAGGCAGATGGCCTACTGAGAGAGTGGCCTATACTTTAGTACTATTATTTTAATCTGTGCTCTACCCAACTTGCAAGGACACAATTCTATAAAATATTTAAAACATATACGCGTTCCTAACCGGACATTAGTGGACATAATAAAAAAAACTAAAAAAACACGCTTTTTATAAAAAACCGAACTAAAAAAATAGAAAATAAAATTTTATAAATTTAAATTAAGAATAGGGTTGAAAATTTCAATAAATATAAATTAATAATAGTGTAAATAAATAAATAATATGTATTTTATTTTTAAAAAGCGTGGGGTGCATGGGTCAATAGATATTATATATTTTGTAGATACATTTTGTATTGACAGACATGAGTAGAGTGATTAGCATTTTGATAATATCTTAGAAAGCACCCCACGCTTTTTTAAAAATAAAATACATATTATTTATTTATTTACACTATTATTAATTTATATTTATTGAAATTTTCAACCCTATTCTTAATTTAAATTTATAAAATTTTATTTTCTATTTTTTTAGTTCGGTTTTTTATAAAAAGCGTGTTTTTTTAGTTTTTTTTAACTATTATTTATTTTTCGCTTTTTAGTTCGATTTGCTAACTATTAACCATTATGTACAAATGTGTTGGTGTTATCCGATTTTGGCCGTCTGCTCAAGCAAATTAAAAATAAAATTGATGCCTAACAAAAAATATTGAGCAAAAAGATTTGTAGCCGCGTGGTTTCGATCCTCAGACCTCATAAAATAAAATTGATGCGTAACAAAAAATATTGAGCAAAAAGATTTCTAGCGCGTGGTTTCGATCCAGGGACCTCTGGGTTATGAGCCCAGCACGCTTCCACTGCGCCACTCTGTTCTCTGACAAGAATGACGAAATTACCATTTGTAAGTTAAACGGTATTAAAAGTTAAAGAAACTTTATAGAAAAAGCGTGTTAAAAAAATTAATAGTTAAAAAAACTAAAAAACACGATTTGTTTAGTGTATTGTCATCGGTCCTCGATATATCTACAAAGTTTGAAAGAAATCTGACCGTTTAAAGTGGGTCAAAAACGCGCTCAAAGGAGTCGGTTACATACAAACATACAAACATACAAACATACAGGTGAAGCTAATAAAAGCGTGTTAAAAAGAAGGATAAATTTTGTTACGACACAGGACAAACACGTGGAAATGGCCAAGTGGCAAACGAGGAAAAGGTGTAGGGACGACATAGCAATCGCAAGAACAAAATGTAGAATGAGAGCAAAATACAGAGATAAGTGGAGAAAGCCGAAGGAGGGTTCTTAACCATGACAAAGATGATAATTAAATTAAGGACACATGTAATATTTTTGCTATAATTAAACACGGGAATACTCACGTAAAAAAAAAACACGTTAAAACCACGAAAACCACGTTAGTTTCCATAGTAACATGTAATATTTAACTATTGGGGCATTTCACGTGAAGCGGACAGGAAAAAAAAAGTGAGGTTCTGAAAATCGATTATATTTGGCCCATTTATACTTCTAGTAGGTATGAATGTGAACACAAAATATTTTTTTTGTATAATGTATATTTCACAAGTTATGGGTTTCTAAAGAATTGTCGTAATTGTAATATCAATTTTATGAAAGTAGTTTTTCGAATTTAACAAATTTACAATAAAATATTTAACATAGCGATACATATTGGAAAAATACTGTTCTTTTTAAAAATAAAATAAAATTTAAAAAAATAAAAAAATTTAATGTCCAAAACCGGAAGTAAACTTTTCAAACCTGAATTTCAGTCACTTCGACCATTTTTTTTTTCTCTTTTTTTTTTTCAAAATATAGCTTAAAGTATATTAAAAATACACAAGAAAATTCAAAATGGGATCTCTATTTGTTTAGGAGTTAGATGAATTAATGTACATACGCGTCGCGATGGCCGTGATTCTGACGCTTGCATAGATCGAGTAATTTGCGCGATATTTCATTAAAACTCGCAACTTTATTAATATTTTATCTTGTTTCAGCGTATTTAAGCTCTTACAAGGATGTGGAATAAGTATTATTAATATAATATACTAGCTTTCGCCCGCCCGGTATGTCCAATCTTTATAAATTATAGCCTAATATGTTTTATTCTGGTGTCTCAGCTACATTACTGCAAAGTTTCATCAAAATCCATTCTGTAGTTTTTGCATGAAAGAGTAACAAACATACATACATACATCCATACATTCTTACACACTAAGTATAATACTTAATCTTCAAATAGAGACAAACTATGTACAAGAAAGAGATAGAAATATGACGTGCGGTTTCGTATATATCCTAGTAATATTATAAACTTAAAAATGTGTAAGAATGTATGGATGTATGTATGTATGTTTGTTACTCTTTCATGCAAAAACTACAGAATGGATTTTGATGAAACTTTGCAGTAATGTAGCTAAGACACCAGAATAAAACATATTAGGCTATAATTTATAAAGATTGGACATACCGGGCGGGCGAAAGCTAGTATATTATATTAATAATACTTATTCCACATCCTTGTAAGAGCTTAAATACGCTGAAACAAGATAAAATATTAATAAAGTTGCGAGTTTTAATGAAATATCGCGCAAATTACTCGATCTATGCAAGCGTCAGAATCACGGCCATCGCGACGCGTATGTACATTAATTCATCTAACTCCTAAACAAATAGAGATCCCATTTTGAATTTTCTTGTGTATTTTTAATATACTTTAAGCTATATTTTGAAAAAAAAAAAGAGAAAAAAAAAATGGTCGAAGTGACTGAAATTCAGGTTTGAAAAGTTTACTTCCGGTTTTGGACATTAAATTTTTTTAATTTTTTAAATTTTATTTTATTTTTAAAAAGAACAGTATTTTTCCAATATGTATCGCTATGTTAAATATTTTATTGTAAATTTGTTAAATTCGAAAAACTACTTTCATAAAATTGATATTACAATTACGACAATTCTTTAGAAACCCATAACTTGTGAAATATACATTATACAAAAAAAATATTTTGTGTTCACATTCATACCTACTAGAAGTATAAATGGGCCAAATATGATCGATTTTCAGAACCTCACTTTTTTTTTCCTGTCCGCTTCACGTGAAATGCCCCTATTTAGAAATAAGAAGGCTTTATCATTTATTATTTTAAACCAACTTCAAAAAGGACACTGTTCTCAATTCGACTGTTTGTTACATAGAAGCTACAATACAATGTCATCCTTGACACATAGAAGCGCTGTATGCAGTGTTTACCTCATGTTTACCTCGATGGTGGAAAGTCTTTGGCACATAGTAGCGCTGTATTGTAAGCACTGTCTACCTAGACGGTGGAAAAGCTACGATTCAATGTTAGCGCTGTATTGTAGGCAGTATTTACCTTGGTGGTGGTGCGGCGCGGGCCCGGCGCCGGCGCCCTGGTGCTGGAAGTTGGCGTACATGCCCTGCTGCGCCGCCACCGACACGTGCCCGCCGCCGCCCGCGCCGCTCACCTGCATGTGCTGCGCTGCGGACACCTGTCAATAACAACACATTACAATACGAACTAGACTTTTGCTACTGCTAGATGCCACTTTCACATCTTTTAGGTACTATTTTTACTATGGGACCAACCCTGAAATCGTGAAAATAAAATAAAAAACGTTTCACACTTATAGTTCCCCACTAGGATAACCCGTGTCGGGGATACCATGGATCACACAAGCCAAGGACAACTAACACCCAGACCCAGAAAAGTATTTAAATTCATCATTCAAGCATCTGTCCGGCCAGGAATCGAACCCAGTCAAACAGTCAGCTGTTCCTTGTATTTTATCGAGTGTTTTGTTGTTGACATTATTTTTCGATTTTAGAGTTGGTCTTATAACGTAGAGATCAAGATAGAGGCGTGCCTCGCGAGCTATACTTGGTTAGTCAGTCAGAATCCAGCTTATCGCCAGTTGAGAAATTTGACTACCAGAACACAACTCCATGATCTGGATCATTGCGTTGTTGACCTGGGTTCACACTTCGTTTTGCTCTCCTAAAGAGCAATATGATCGTTTCATCAATAAAATTGACCTGTCCAGCATAATTCACACCTTTTTCTATTTAGGGATTCCTTAATTCCGGCTAACTTGCTCACGTAGGCAGGGCGTAGTTTGCTTCTCTACTCTTATGTCAGACTTCCTGATCCAAATGTTATGTTTGTTTGTCTATTTGTTATCGCTAATAAACTTACGCTTGGCCATCAAGAATAAAATAGATACCAAGTCAAGTACAGATATGATTACACTATCGCTACGAAAACGTTTGACGTATTACATTAATAGGTATTTGTTCTCCTAATCTCAGATTAAATAGTTGAACATCAATATTTTAATGAGAAAATCAGTTATAAGAAAAATGACGTGGGCAGAATTATTCAAATACGAATGTGAGATTTCAGTTTAGATCCGAGATACATTCTGTACGATGATGCGGTCATAGATACGGAGCGAAGACACCTGACACAATATAAGAGCACGAACCGGTCTCCGAGTACATTGTGCCTTGTTCCGAACTAGATACCGTGCAAGAGGTGACCACACCGACCATGTGTCTTTGTTGAATAACTACAACCAGAACACGATCTATGTAGTTACAGTTAAGGTGAAACGTTTCAGTCGTGGCGCGAAATTTAAATTTCAAACTGATTTTTCGTTTTTAGAGCTAAACCGGTTTACTAAATTAAGTAACAATAGAATTTGCGACAATCATTGAGCATTTCTTACGATATTTTGCAGAGGTAATAAACAGCGATGCACCTAATTACTTAAATATTTCAATGTTATCTTCGATCCCAAGTGTAACGGTTAATTAACTTATTTGAGTAGACTCGTGCATCACTGTTTATTACCTCTACAAAATATCGTAAGGAATACTCAACGTTTATTTAACCAGTAAGAAATTTAAATTTCGCGCCATATTCGAAACATTGCATCTTAAATGGAACCTACACGAGGAATCCTTCCTATTGATATGAATCGAACAAATAGATTTTCTTTAGGTATACATTTACGAAAATTTGATGACTTTACATAAATGTAGACTTTAGATGCCTAATTCTCGCATCATGCGATAAATTAGAGCAAATTAGTTGATGCAGCAGGCAGCTGTTTTAAAATCGTCATTCTACAACTTAATTAAGGTTGATGCGGTAAGAGCCAGGCCACACGGTGCGGCACCGCACCGCACCGCATCACTCCGCACCGCACTGGCGGCCACACGAGCAGTGCGGCGTCGCAATGTTCTTACGGCGCCGCTGCGGTACCGCAACATTGCCCAGTTGACGACAGTCTACCAGTGTTGCAAAAGTCCCCGATTTATCGGGAGATCTACTGATTTTGGACATCGTCTCCCGATATCCCGATTTAGCGACCCAATCTCCCGATTTATGGAAGATAGTTTTAAATTTTTTTTAGTTAGTGTTAGATAATAGTTTTTTTTAGATGTGAAGTGCCCACAAAAATTTAATAATAATATTAAAATGTCATCTAAATAATTTGACTTAGTTTGTTTTTTGATAAATAAACGTGTTTGATTGAATATTGTATTTTTTTTGTCATATACCGATTTTAGGTACAAATATCTATGGTTCACCTTAGTTCACCTGGTGGACCACGGAAGAATATTATGTTTACCCGTGGTCCACCAGGTGGACAAAATAGGTGTACCACGGGTTAGCACTGAAATATACCGATGTTTAGTGGGCAACTCTACCGGTTTGTAACATCTTCCCATGCTTTTACTTTCAAATTTTTGTTTTTAAAATTGTCATGAAACTTGTCCCACAGTATTTCCCGTTCCTGTATCAACGAAATGAGGTAGTTCCACACCGGTTCTCATTTTTTTGTATGATATGGGTACACGTAATTATCACCAACGATCGTGAACTCTCGTCTATGCCGTACAAACACCTGAGCGGCGCCGCTGCGGCACCGCACTGCTTGCACCCCTCCCCGCTTCGTCTGCCTCGCACCGTTGTCCGGTGCGCCTGCGGTGCGGCGCCGGAGCGGTGCCGGACGTACCGTGTGGCATACCATACATTTTTATATGTAGGAAAACGTTGCGGCACCGCTCAGGCGCCGCGCCGGAGCCGCACCGCACCGTGTGGACCGGCCCTTAGGCAGATATGCTTTAAAATCGTCGTTCCCCAATTAAATAAGTATAAAATAAGACCGTTTTTTATTTTTCTGTTATTAGTATAGTTATGCATAACTGTGAATAATAATTAACTTGACACTAACCGGAACGATGATTACGTTTGTTTATTCACGTGAATTAGCTTCATAATCACGTGGACATTTATCGCTAGCTAAGTAATAATGTTAATGGATATGTACGACTTATTAATAATGTACCAAAAGTGAGTATGAATGTATCATTTCATCACACAGTCATCAGTCGATATGGAATGTTTCAATATCATCGGGGCGATAGGAACGCAACCACTGACATAGTGGGTGACGAATCGCGATGGAAGAATGTTTCCCATTTCCTGTTTCTTATTTAAATACATTCGACTTTAACTTCATCCAAACGTTTCATACGTAACACACTCGATTTCACAAATACGTTCAAACTCCGTGCACGGTAACATAATTACGAATGTATAGAATGTGAGCAAAACCTGTCTTTGCGGTCAATTAAAATATTCTGTCTGTCTACATCGTTAACCGACTAGGCTTTGTTTCACGGAATACAATATTTTGCTAATGTTTATTTAAAATTTGAATCGTACGTGATTTTAGTGAATCGACCTCAAATCAACTTTGGATTTGATTCCGAGTAATTGAATGTAGAGCTATGCTGTAAAGCAAGTAGCAGCACCGAGTGTAATAACGAGTCGGTGTGCTCCAAGTAGCTTAATAGGATTCATTGTGTGACGACATTACCATATTGAACATAAGGTGGTGACAGCTGCCAGCGCCAGCGCCTGTAGAGGCGAGTACATCATCGCTCGACGGACGCAAACCTGTTTCGGGAGGCGACCGTCGTCCGTACCCGCGATTTTTGTAACTTCTCTCCGTATAAAACAGCGTGCTAAACCCGCTAAGCCGTACGCCAGCGCCATTGCCATACCATTGTTGCGCCAGACGATCTAACGGCACCTTATCCATCCGGAGATCGTTTTTTTAACGTCCCAAGGATTGTTATCACGGGTGCAGGTAGGCAACAATACCGATACACGCGACATAGGACGGAGACTGTTGAATATTCTAATTTGAATGTGGACACGCAGCGGTAGTTAGTTCGAAGTTACTTTGACACAATTGCGAACACTGTTGTAGATTCGCGGACTTGTCTTGAACATGATTTGTTTTAGCGCGCTGTGTCTAGAGTTTAATTTAGCCGTTTTAACGATATCGTGGAATTGGTAGGGGTGTCCTCGAGCTAGGGGAATCGACCGTGTCGGTGTAGGCAGCCACCCTCCGCCCACGACGCACACCTAGATATATCGATACAACACCTACAGATTCTGCAAATCTTTGTTCACTCACTCCTACTCGAACATTAACTTTTGACCTTTCATGTCCCTATTTTCGGAAACCACTTACAAGCTGATACGATTTTGGTGAAAACTCAAATAACGCTCACTCTGAAATTACTCACTTAATACGGAGACGGAGACACATAAACATTACTTGCTTCTACTTACGAGTATTTCATAAATTACAGAATGTTTCTCTGTCTAAAGTTCTAAACTATGCGGGAAGATTTCGAATTAATCAAAAGGTTGATACAATAAAAGATTAAGGTATTGAATAAGTTAATATCATAAGTAAAGCAAAGTAAAGAAGCCCTAAAACGTTAATAACTGAGCATAGTTACACAAAGCATTAATTCCGGAGCCACGTAACGAACCAATTGCTATATTATTTATGCAATCTTGCTGGAAGTTACGCAAAATATTAGAACCGTAATACTGCTGAAAATACAATGAAAAGTGTGTTTCGAGCAAAACGACTACCTATCAATGCTATTTTGCAATTAGCAAAATAAACTTGAAGTTCTTAACATGGACCGTCGGCGTCGTCCGCGCAATCTGCAGTCTGCAGAGTCAAGACATGTAGGTGTAGGTAAAATGTTTTGTGAATATATGGGCAGTCGAGTATCATCCGTGAATGGAGGCGTCAGTCATGTTTAAACCATAAGTAGTGCATCTGATTTAATTAGGGAGTGCTCGAGTCGAGACGTCGGGTGCACGTGGTCCCGGTACAGGAAGCAATCGGCTCGCTCCATGCTCTTTTTGTTCCATTCATGAATGAACACTTCTAGTGTCATCGGCCGCACCGCCGCCTTTCCAACTCATTTCATTTTGCTCAGATTGTTTCACGTAAGATTGAGGGCCGTTTGTAGCAGAACTTCGTGCTACGTTGTGAAATGATGACGTAAACAAATAAAATCAATACTAAATTAATACTGTCTTAGAGTCATTGAAGTTACGCCCGAATATTTTATGACATTTGACGCATTAACCAAGAGATATTTCTACAACATACATATTTAAATTACATTCATCAACCGTCATCTTATTTGTTTACGTATAATTTGCAGTAACAATGACGCCCAATGTTTCTTCGGTATAATTGCACCTTTAGCCAGAGTTTTACGCCACGTAAAATAAAGAAGCAAAGATTATGTGTACATTGAAATAACAAGATTCAGTTAACTTCCAGTGTTTTGTCTGCCGTTCTCATACCATCGGTTAATTGTATGAAATGTTGGGTGAGTCATTGTGAGCTGTGAGTTTTTACGAACCAAACCAGCCATCTCGATCTCGATACTCCCTCTGATTTGCTGGAATATCGATATGTACATGATTTTCCCTCCCTAAAACAGTTCTATTCAAAAATAATTCGTATTGTTCTTTTTCAGAAAATTTCAATATCTCGTCGCAACATTTCTCTAACGTCGTCGCTTGTCAGTCAATTCGTATTCTACATATTCCTAGTGTCATTCGACTACGATCTTTGGAATAGCCGATAATGTAATTATAATCGCAAACGAATATTAGTCACGCACACGACTCCAGTTGCGCGTGTGCGAGTACGAGTTGTCAATGCCGATATTTCGTATTCAGATTAGGAAATAGATAAGTTATCTTATCAGCATTGTTAAACGGGCTTAGCACTTGTTAGTGCCACATTACGGTGCGATATGTTTGTACTATTGACCCGTTCGGTCCCATACGAATCCTTTATAGGAGTACGTGTACTATGAATTGTAACGCTAATACGGTTTTGCCTGATTTGAATTTCAATTATTATTGTTATAGAAACGAATGTATTCAAAGTTAAGTCTGCGATGGCATCATTGAAGTAGGTTAAATTGTATTCAAAACGATTGCTTGTAATGTTGTAATAAATGTAGAGAACAAACTCGAATAGGAAACAATGAGGAAAAACCTAGAAATCAAATCGTCGATTTGTTAAACGCGCCGCTTAGCGGACTTTTGTGTAACAATCTAATCGCAACTGAAAGCCACAACAACAGATGATAATGTGTGCAACGGCAGAAGGATTGCTCACTGCATCGGAAGCCAGTTTTCATATTGACTTTTTGTCTCCACAACGAGAAGTAAAAAAATGATTCTTCTTTCTAATACTCCTCAATATGGGGTGCTACAACGATAGTTCACTAACACATTAAATTACTAGAACTGCAGTTGCTCTACATGCAAAAGTATGCAACCTATATTGGACGTAGAGATCATCACTGGGAAGTTGGGTCAGTATCATCACGCCACTTTCAATACTAACTTAATATTGATGTAAGTGTTCACCACAGCGATGTGTTGGTGTCGAGATGCTGTGCTGACATATTGTTTATCAAGATCGAGTCCCCACATGTGGCTACAGATACATCTGCTTATTCGCGATACACGCACGTGTTTTATAAAACGTAAGTGTAACATGTGTAGTTACGTGCATACCATTACGTTTCGTACGTATAGCATCCACCACCACCGGTTTATACCTGGAGTCGACTGAAATTATATACCCTAACGCTCGAGGCATAAAGTCGATAATTAAATACTGCGAGATCGTTATTATGATCCGACCGGGCCATCTGAATGTTAAACGACGTAATAACAACAATATTTGACGACGATATCTTCATTACCAACAGATTGAATTTCAAATGCTTCTTTTCATGGAATTTTTTGTATTTAATTATTTCTACAAAAACTTTTCCCTGCGTAACTGTTTCTAAAGGCTTTGTTTTAAGGAAACCTACTAAGCTTCAACTTGCTCCAACTCGGCAGGAAAATGTCGTAGGGGTGGGTTTACGTACCTAAACGACACAATGAAAACCGCCAGGAGAAAGGGCGCGAGCAACATTTCGAGGCGGGGAGAGTGGCGACCGCTGCGTAATCTTTACTAATTTGGAGAATGATCCAGATTCAAATCAAATTATTGTGTACAATACAATACTATAATACTTTATTGACTAATTGACCCCACAAAAGGACATTACAAGTACCGTAAAAACAGAAGAGGTAGGCACAAAACGGGGTCTTATGGCTAAGAGCGAACTCTTCTTCTGATTGTACAAGTAAGAATAGGTCTAGCAGCGTCAACCTTGATCTAAGGGACCATGGATACTATCAGCATTTTATCAGGAGACCAGTAAAGTGGAAGCATAAAAGTGATGCGATATCTCCATAGTGCGCATTTGAAAGCGTTCCTATGCGGGCTGGCGGCGGTCGCCACACTCGTCGCCGCGCGACGTCACAGTCGGGCGGCGCGCGCACGCCGCCGCCGCCCCGGTCGATACTGCGCCAGACTCCCATGTTTTTTATGTCCTTTTACGTCACGAATTGCCCTACAAAATCCTCACAATAATTACAAAACCCTATCTCCTAAATATTTAAATTGAATCACAGATATGACCCGCGGAGCGAATGCGACACCGAATCCATGGCATGCGCTCCGCGATACTTTACGACCTTTATGATTGCTACATTTGAAACGTAACTGCGAAGATTGCCGAACGGAGGCATAAAGTTTTGGCGCGAAAATATTAAAGGTAGAATATTATTGTAGAGCATTTACCCCAGACTATTTATTCCATGTGCTAATATTGTATGAGCTAAAGCAAAGAGATACTGAAAAATTACATTCTTAGGAGAAGAAAACATATTTACCATTTATTTGTGTTTCAATATGATCGTCTAATTAAAAGCACGCAGACACGACGCTGCCAATACCTATCTGGATGATACCAGATTAACTTAATTGATTTAGATTTTCCGCGCCGCGTATATTTCTGAAACTCATTACAATTTCGGAGAGATAACAGAGCTGAAAACTGCTAAATTGATTTTTAAACTTATTTATGTTTAATTAATTGGTTCATTTTTTGTCTGAGCCAGAATCGAAGCAGGTTGATTGAAGTTCGTGTAACGCCCTTCGAAAGTATCGATATAATGTGGAAACAGAAACACCCTTGCAACTTTGATTCGTTACGAGACTCATTCTAATGTTCTAACGTCATGCTATACCTAGTTCGTTTCGATTACTTGTGTTTTGATAGGAAAATTCTGTTGATTGATTTTAGACGTTGTTCTAGAATAAGGTTTGTTACATTATTTACGGGTTGAAAACTCCTGTTGGATTTCAGCTTTTTGGGTCGCCTACTTTATATTTTTAACCGACTCAGGACGGTTCTCAAATCGACTGTTTTTTTTTTGTTTTCGAAATTGTTTTTTAGGAAACGAAATGTAGAAAAAATATTAATGAAACGAATTCTGATGATACCTCTTAGCTACTTCATTAAGACTTTTAGTTTAATATTCTTAGATAAATTGATCAGCATGATTTGCTCGTTTACAATTTTGATATTTTAAATATTTTTCTATTAAGGCTTTTTTTTAAATTACTAGTAAGCAAAAGCACTCGTCAGCCAAAGTGCGCCGTGAGCGCTGATTGGTCGGAGTTCGCGGGTATCCTCGAGGCGTGTTTGTTTACATCGAGATCTATCTCACAAGGCCTCGCGCAGGAAACCAAACGAGACGAGACGTTTCTCAAACGGCGATTGCATTCTAAGGCCGCGGCCGCGACACAGACAGCTAGCGACACAAATCATTTCCAATAACATTTGTCACTCCTATTACATAAAACGATACATTCGAATCCCTCAGTCCTCAATTTCAACAAAACGTGGGAATGTCACGTCGAACATCGAAATAACTACAGTCGGGACGGGAGCGAAGTAATGGAAACCTACCATCGCTACGATGCGGTGGAGTGTTACGATTACGAGATGTCATCACGAAAATCGCAAAGGTGACGGTATTTCGAGGCTGCGACCAATCGTAAAATGGACGTAGGTAAGTACTCGACGAAATAGCAGAGATTAGAATAAAAAAGTCGGCACCTGCAGGTAAAACACAGGAGGACATCGATTAAATAGCAGAGGTAAAGAATAGAGACTGACCTGCAGGTTGTGGTGCGGCTGCGAGAGGTGCAGCTGCTGGTGCTGCGACATGTGCAGGTGGTCGAGCGGCGCGGGCGCGGGCGCGGCGGGCGCGGGCGCGGGCGCCGGCGCCGCGCGCGGCCGGTAGGGCCCGTAGCCGCGGTAGCGCCAGTCGCCGCCCGCCGCCTGCTGGTGCTGCTCCGCCATGTGCTTGAGCGTCTGCGCGGCGGGCGACAGGTCCCCGGCGCCGTACCCGCGCGCCTCGTCGGCGCCCGCGCCGCCGCCGCCGCCCAGCTTGCCGCCGTCCAGGTCGAAGTCCTTCATGAACTCGGGGTACTCGGAGATCTCGGTGATGAGGTACTCGAAGGTGTCGTCCCCGTCGTCCTCCCCGATGAGGTCGGCCAGCCCCGGGAAGGAGGAGGCGGCGTCCCGCTCCAGCGCGGCGGCGCACTCGTCCAGCCCCACGAACTCGTCGTCGGCCGCCTCCGACTTGCACTCGGCCTTGCACTCTCGCTCCGGGTCGAGCGGCGAGGGCGCGCGCGGCGAGGGTCGCGGCGGCGGCGGCGGCGAGTTGCTCGTCTTCACGGCGTTGGCGAGCGCCTTCACCGTCACGTTGGTGGAGATCTGCTGCGGCTGCGAGTCCGCGGCCGACGTCGTGAACTCCAGCTGCTGCACGATCTCCACCGAGAACTTGGTGAGCGCCTCCCCGCCCGCGCCGCCGCCGCCCGCGCCGCCGCACGACACCTTCGCCGGCGGCTCGTAGTCGCCGCATCCGAACTTTTGTTGCTGAAACGAAGGACTATTTTACCACTCCGTCGAGGTTGTTTCGCTGGCGAAGTTATTTCGTATTTTATTAAACATTAGTAAGGATTTATTACAGATAACAAAGTAGGTTAGATACCTATGTATTTTATGAAACGATTTGGTGTGATATGAAACAATGGTAATATGAAACAATTCATTTGAAAAAACCCAATACGTCAATCAATATCCTTTTATGGACATCACTAAATACCGATTACTCTAGGAAATTTTAGATTATTCATTAATTAATTTGGTTGAGTTTCTCTTCAGACTCTACTTAGGTAGCTACACCTACTTCTTGTACTTTGATAGTATGCCTTTATCGAAGGTTATGTAATGATTTCTTTTCTACGTAAGTATGGTGCCAGTATTCAAGTTATATAGAGGTACATAAGTGTGCGTATATGGGACTGATAACGAAACCTTGATAGGAAAACGTACGATCACGTACGCTTTGCGAATGAGCAAAGCGCGACAAGCGATACATTTTTATCACTTTATTTAGATTATTTATTATTTAAACAGTTTTAAGAATTGAATTACACGAAAACACGACGAAGCAACTACTAGTCACAACACATACAAGACAACTATAACTTTAAAAAAAATTACCTAATACCTACTAAACATACATTACTGAAAATTCTGCTTTTATAATATAGGCTTTGTACCTATCCTGCCTAAAACTTTCGATTACTGACTTGTACCCTACATATCTCTTGATACTTATTGCCTTTTTTGTCATACAATTTTCTATCAGAGCTGAGAGCTAACTAAAAGGCAAAAAACAACCTAAGTAGATATTTTAGTAAGTAGCCAATAACCTAAGTATATTTGTATAATTGCGTTATGTATCACAACTGGCATAGTAGGTAAGTAGGAATGTAGAACAAACCAATATCTAATTGAATATAATATGCGCAGTAGAACCATGGCTAGCTGTCAGATAACAGTTGACCATCAGCGTGATGTAGGTTCCCAGAGTACTAATTAGTGCAGACGACCCAAAGATCACGCAGGTCCGTGTTGTAATTAAATGATGCGATAACGCGTCCGCAATCATCAATGAGGACCACAACTGTGCACCAACCGACGCCTAGAGATTCATTTATGCAAATTTGTTACTCATTACCGGCTGAATGCATCTTTGAAGCGTCGAAATACAACGAAAACAGTGTTTGGTACGATAAAACACGTCAGAAAAGTGCGCAGGCGCAGCGTTCGGAGGTCGTCTCGGTGAGCGGCGCGAGACAATGCGAGGCGTTTGTTGTGCAACAAGCTCAGTTTACCCAACCACCGCCCGCCGCCGCAGCCCTGCCTAGCGCCTCTACATCATCTAGCGCAGGTAAAAGTACTACCTACTAGGAAGCTGTGGCAGAAGAACGGAATAACCGGAATCTCGTATAACGGACAGAAAGCTATTACGTTCATTTAGATCGCAAATTCGAGCTAGCTCGGCCAGTCTCCAACATTTTCTAATACGACTTTTGAATAGAAATTCCCTCACAATGATACGTTCTATTAATATCTCCCATAAGAACGAAGGTCGGCGAGCCCTTTCTAGTGTGCAACAGTGTTGATAAATGCTGCAATTTCCGACGATTACGCAGATTTATACACATCGCGGTCGAGTAGAGACGGAGGTACGCCGAGTACCGTACCTACAGCAGGAGTAATTACGAGACGTGTGTCGCGTGCTGGCAAAGCGTACCGCGGGCTGAGATGACCCACGCCACGGGATGCGGAGCCAGAGGGTCAAGTCAATTGACGTCGCACAACATCCGGCGACGGGCCGCCGCCCGCCGCGCCGAGCGCCCCCACCCGGCACGTGCTACAGCTACGTTAATTACGATTATCTACTCGATAAATTAGAAAACAATATTATCGATAGGTCGGTACTAACTTCTAGGCCGCCGCTAGACGACTTCCATAATAATATAATTAATCTGATTCCTACGAACGTGCGTCTTTGCAGGCGGCACAACTACATCGACGCAGCTGCACACACGTGAATCGTCAGGTAATCGCACGTGATGCATAGAACAAACACGGAAGTTTTCTTGCAATTGCTCAAGGCGTCTAGGCGCTACGACACACTAGAATACTAGATATCTACACCACATCAGTAATCAACACCCCGGTCTGTTTCTGCTCTTGCGACGCGACGTGCACTCGATTAACGAGTGATATCTGTTTGTGTAGAATTTCACATTTAATTGCAACACTAACCGCTGTCTTATGTCCCTATGATTACATTATAAGAACGAGCAAAACACGTTCTAGCCTAGATACCTATTAAGTCAATTAACTAATTAAAAATGTACTCACCACATGAACGACGCTGCTGTGCAGGTTCCCGCTGATCGCTGGCAAGTCCGGCTTGCGGTCATTCTTTTTCGCCTGTCGCTTGGCCTTGCCCTCGAGGAACCTCTTCTGCAAGGCGTTGGTTTCTAGGTTCTGCTGCTCGCAGGCGCCGGTGAAGGACTGGTCGAACCGCGGCACGCACTCCGACTGCCGCCGCCGGTACGTCTCTATTCGTCGTCTGGAGGAACAAACACTATCATCAGAAACTTACGAGTACCTACATCTTATTACCATTAAAACCCTACAATACGGTTAAAAATGGATTGCTCTACTCTACTACATCCTGGTTTTGACATTCTTATTAGTACATTCCTCGAACTCGTCAACATTAAACGAAGTCTTTCGGAGCACACGTTTAGAACTTTCTGTTGCGCAAAGCTATACTTTCGCAAGATTGCACGAACAATGTAGACTGGAGACTCATTACTTGTATAGTAGAGTTAGTTGTACCCACTTAGGAGCATGTACTGAAGCCAGCCGTCTGAATGTAGAAACCGATATAGTTTCGCCGTTGCACACGTAACTCGAGGGCACATAACAGTCACTTTGTATGCGGCCGATATACGTACGTGATATGGCGGCGAAGTAAACAATCGTTTACAAAACAAGTTGAGGTACAGAGTAGGTGTAATGTAACAAACAATATTCAACCGATGCTCAGTCAGCCGCAACTGCGGAGCGCGAGCGCGGTCACCTTGAGCAAATGTTAAAGCGGACACTCAGTCTGTCGACTTCATAAAAAAATCATTACGAGCTTTTCATTTATTCATTAGATGGTGTCAAGTCGCAGGCGACGAAATTTTCAAGGCCAGCCGAGTCCGTCCACGGTAGGGCTCTAATACGAAAACGACGTCATGATATTGTCCTCGGAAACCGACATCCGTTTGAGGTCGACGTTGTTGACCTAGGACTCTTTTATTTCATTTTAATCCCGGTTTTTTATCATTTAGAACTTGATCGAGTAAATAATTCAGAGTTGGCTAAATGTAGGTTATTATAATACATGTACAATGTGCAGATGCTTATTGAATGTCTACATCAGCATATGGATAATTCGCAAATCTACATTGAACAGCACATAGTACCTAGGTACCTAAAGTAAGCAAACACGACTGCCAATTATGTAACTAGCTAGGTATTTGGATGTGTAACAATTACATAACGGCTTCAAGTAAAACTATATTCTGTGACGACACTGTGTAAGAATCTTTTGTTGTTTCTATGCCTTCAATTTTGGACAGTTGCGAGGTTGGTATACATTCAAAAGGAATAGGTAAAAAGTATCTCATACATAAAATTGGTAATGACTGATTTTTAGGCAAATAGTTGTACCTATTATAACTAATTACTTTGGACATAACATTAGTCTAACATCGAAGGAAAGACTTCGAGGCCCTGTCATGGAAGGTTGGAACATGTCTACGGGCGGCGCCCCTCCATAGAATTCGACAAGCCGTTTACGGCGTGCCGAACCTTGCCTACCCTTGAGACAAAATCTTGGGGCGCTTTGGCCCCTGGGCGATTGCCAACTCGCCCACCCTGAATGACAAATTATGCCCTGCCTTGTCCACCCCTAAAGCCGGCACTGAAAATGGTGCGGAGAATACCGGGACCATTCACGCATTACATACTCGTATACGAGAGTATTGGAAAGAAAAAGCGAAGTTTGGAATATAATTTCAAAGCTTCGGTTTTCTACTCCATGTCTCAACGTGAGTCTAGGACAACCCCAAGCCGTGGTATTGTGACAAAGATGAGCTGTTCCCGAGAAAAAGCTCGACAAAAATGGACACTCGACAAAGTGCATCAAACTGCTAATTTTACACGAAATTAGTATTGACATCGTAGCAAAAAAAATCTTTATTCAGATTTGGTGTTATCATCTGCGAATCACCTTACATAACATACTCTGATATCGCGGCTCTATGAAAAAGAGGAAATATTTGTTTCGATAGTCGAAAAACCAAAGTTCAACAAACCGGTACGCGTAGGTATAACTCGTGTATATTTACATCTACGTCACCGATAAAATGCTTAAAGTAGTAGGCGATTTTCTTATCAGCAGCACGCGAATTTGGTAAACGCACTGATAAACATACAATCAGAATACAGCGCACGATGACAAATTCATCTTCAATGTATTACATTGCACAAGTAGAGAAGCATAATTTGTCAACTGAAACTTAGTAGCTTGGAAGTTACTGAGAATTTTACAATGTACATTGAAGATTGGTAACAGACAGGCTATTTATTTACTCAAAGTGCGAGTCACACTTCAGCCGCTCATGGTCGCGCGACCAATATCGCTGCATATAGGTAGAGTGCACCACACAGTGTAAACTCGTAGGTGTTTTTGTTTAGTTCATTGACCAGGCGACGTCGCGCTACGCAAACAACGCCTTCGATAAGTCCCGATTGTATCACGCTATGTCAGTGACACCGCACCGCACCGCACCGCCTAGCGCCAGGAACCCTACTCGGGACATGTTTGCATGACACCTTTCTTTTTCGCCTCACTACAGATTAGGGTTTATCGATCTTCGTTCGAAGCTTGGAATGCTTTTACCGAATTGAATTCTGTTACGTAATTCCGTCTAAAAAGACTCGTCCACTTAGGAGCGCATGATTTGCCTGCCTCGAGAGCTGTATTATTATGATGATTGAGGCCAATAATCCTTTTCAATTGTCTTTCTCTATGAAGCTACCAGTCATTATTATGACTCGGTTAGTAACCGGTCCGAGCGAAAACAATAAGGCGAATAGGTATCGTCATGCAGTAATCCAATAGTCGAGATCAAAACAGAAATGGAAAGTCATCAAATATAATGTGCAAGGATTTCGATTTGAAATATTATTCGAGAACGGAAGCTATGAAATGCATTATGGATTAGAAAAATTACACCACGAAATCGGATTGGAAAAAAAACATTGTAACGAGATGCAAGTAAAAGTGTAAGATCCTATAATACAAAGTGCGAATCGAGTCACGCCTCGTGTAAAAAGAGGCCAGATTGCTCGTAGCCCATTGATGTAACTATAGATAGTCATTTATGTGCGGGTACGAAGTGTTTCGAAGGTCGTCTCGCCGAACAGGGTGTATCCCTACAAAATGATCCCATTAACACGGGGGATCGTCCCTCGCTAGACTGCGCTGCCAATATTGATCGCCATAAAGCAAAGCAACCGATGTTTCTCGCTCGTATACATACATAGGTACTTGTTGCTAGAGCGTTTAACCCGAGTAGGAAGTGAATGCAGATCACTCCCATAACAATATTAGTAGATGATTGTGACACTACCTGAATACGTGTAGAATAGTGGATACTGGATACATAGCTGTAAACAAAATTTTTAAAGTGCCTGCAGAATTGTATCGGGTCACAAGTTAGCTGTAATGTAAATAAAACACAGCACGGTGCTTATGCACTGGCGGCTGCTATTCAGTACCGTTAGCCATACGGCGAGGCTCCGACATAATTTCACTCGGTGCAAATCGCGATGCATCTATCTACCTATACAAACAAACGTTCGATAGTGCATTATTTGAAGCACATTCTAGCTGGAGAGTGGAACCCAGCCTGTAATCGAGCGCTCTGGGCCTGCTGCGAGGCTGTGAGGGCCGTTTTAATTGATTCCTGCGCGCTACTTTTTTACCTGTTTCCTTTCGATTTACGTACGCTAATAACTTTAGGTACGATATTCGATGGCATAGAAATTAGCCTATATGATTAGAACTGGCGTATAGATACACGAATCGTAACGATAAAGCTTGCTTTCCTTACAAGATATTGTAACTGATAAGATTACTTACGTCATACAACACATAACTAAACATTTTGTAACAGTTTTGTAGATTGAAAATAACTTTTTCCTTTCCTAAGAAAGAGGGGGGAGTGGGGACATGAAGCTTAGAGATAACTTTGACCTATTCCATTGTGTGACCATTCCACTTGTACAGTGAGTCAATACTTTATCCGGGAAATGGAAAACCCGGACCAGCAAAGGCAGATTCAGCCTGAGAGCCCAGTTACTATGTATTCTGTGCCAAGAACCTACATTCGTGTGAGCATAAGAACAACAGATAGAAAATACCTATTGTGGATCACAAAGCTTGGTAAGCTGAATCTCACTTGGCTAAATATTGAAAAAAAAAACAGTTAAAAAAACTCAATCGATACGACGAAGATGAATCAGATGAGCACATAAGATCAATACTTCTCGTTGCCTCGAGATGAACATTGACTTATTAAGACCAAGATCATAACAAACAGTCGGATAAAATTCATTGTCATTGACACTTTCTTCGAAGTCACAAGCCTCACAACAATTGGTTTAAAGGTACTCATTGCTGCGCCGACTGAGCGTAAGAACAATCTTCAGTAAGAAAATGACCAAAGGGAAAGTTCTATTAGAAGAAGTATTTTAAACTGTAACTTTACAGAGCTCAAGGAAATAATGCAACCTTGAAGTCTTTCGACAGCTAACAACCCGAATCCGTCTAGATTTTTACTTGGTCGTCAAGGCTTATGCAAAACCGCACGAAGTGTGGCTAGCCTTGATACCGAGCCAGTGTATTCATGCTCTGATTAGAAGGGTTTCCAGAGTTTCAGAGGTGCTAAGACGAGTTGACAAGACAACTAAATAAAAAAATCATCTTAATTCTACATAAATAATAAAATCTAATTACAAGGGTTGGCCAGTGCTATTCAGCGTGGCAACGCAGCGAGCGTCATGGGCACTTTAAGAACAATAAGGGGCATTGATATTGATTTTGTTTGTTTAGTACTTTGATTATGTTTTTATTTTATTGTTTTTAATAAATTGTAATTTGACATGAATAACCAGTTACCTATTTTTTCTTATTTAGTTGTCTCAGTAAAACTGAAGCCTTTTTTTCGGAGACTTGATTTCTTGAGTACAATACGATTTGGACGTGTCTTCAGAGCAAAAAGTAGAGCTAGAAAAACTGTAAAGATGATGTTACAATGTCTAAAGAATCTGAGTAAATAGTTAGCATAGATGTTGTGGAAGTAATAAAATGTATTAAAAAGGGTCGATCCTTTAATCTAAAGGGTGTATAAACACTTCAGAATAAAGTTAATTGAAGATTGAGAAGATGATTCAAAACGCTGGCGACAGTGACGTTAAACGTATTTTCTAAACTAGAAAACATCTTCTAATCTAAATGTATAAAAACCCTAACCAAAACCCGAAGTACATTTGTGACACAGTAATACAAAGGTTTTTACTGATGCGTCTGGATTTTCCGAAATGTATCATTATTATTTTATAGAAGGTTAGACAGACAACTATGTTAATGATCCTTTTACTCGAAACCCGTGCAATAGCGGCTAGTACCTAAGAATATGACTCATTTTCCTAGCTAGAAATCTTGAGGGTGGAGTCGGTAGACGAGCGCACCGAGCGTCAACATTGTGAAGTTATTTGATCAATGTACTGACAATATACCAATAATCACTATGACGTACATATCACTAAGATGGACCTAAGTTTTTTTTTCAAAATAACGAGACAACAATGTCAAACGTAGTATAAAGTGTCTATACATGTTTCTAAATGGTGTAGTAATATTTAAGGATGTTCTTCTACACGTCAAAGTGAACAACTTTTGGGACACAACACACAAGTTTGCTAAATTCGAGAAAGAAAACATCGAATCTCCATAGAAAATTGATCACGTGACTAAATATTGTGTATGGTGACTCGATATTTTTTTTCTCGAATTTAGCAAACTTGTGTCCCAAAAATTGTTCACTTTGACGTGTAGAACATCACCTTTAACACTTTGACTGCGGAAAACACATACCTTGTGTTTTCCTTTGTGCGACGCGAATGCGGCTGTACACGCCAGGCGCGTAAAAGACAACGCAACTATTAGCCGCACTTAAGGCAAGCGCATGTAATTATTAGCCGCAGACAAAGTGTTAAGTACATCATTCAGAGACACTTTGTATGATTTTTTTTTCATGCTATTTAGTGACGAGACGAGCAAATCGCTAGCCTGATGTTAAACTTCACGTTTGCGCATAACAGGTCTGCACCACCCAAAATTTTAAACTCATACAATTCACAACCCTGCGCGGCACAGCACTGCGCTCGTCACCCTGAGATATAAGATGTTTAATCTCCTATTTTCCCTGTAATTTCACTGGAAACAATGCCCTACCAACCGGAACACAGTAATGTTTGCACATTACTGCTTAGTGGTGGAATAACTGGCAAAGGTGTGGTTCTTCCCCAGGCGGGCTCTGCAATAGAGCCCTACCACTACAAAGTTGCTTATAATATATATTGTGCATACTGTATACAATTTTATCACACCACACACACTCTTTTCACATCTCATATTGCTGAACTGAACTAAACATACAAATGCTGAACTTAATCTGAACTTGTGTGTTTACTAAGTACCTATAACCTACCCACCCAGGTACTTAAATGTGATTAGAATATTGATTGTAAAAACAACCAATATATTTTAATTAATATTGAATATATTTTTATGAATACTTATACGTAATTATATACCGTCGTTATTTTGTATCTTTAGCAGCGATTAATTAATAAACAAAAATAAAATAAAAATACAAAAACAAATTCTCAATAGGTTAATTAGTATTTTTTATTTCTTTTAAATATTTTGGTGTTAATTGTTGATACTTAATTATTTACCTGACATTGTTGTCCAGTAGATACATTTTTTTTTATAAATGAGGTTGTTTCGGTTTGGTAAGTGCTATTTAATAGATTCAGCAGTTATTATTTTGCAAGCTGCAGTTTTACACATGATTTCCAATTACCTAAACCTTTTCCAGTTTTTAATTATATGTATTATACTCTTTCTCATCATGAAATCTGATCAGTAATTTTGTTATCTATAGACAGACAGTAAAAGTTACTTTTTCTTTATAAATAGTAAGTTAATACTTCATTCATATTAATATGGACAGCTAGCACCGCCCCATGGTTTCACCCGCACAATGATGAAATATGATGATGATGAAAAGTAACCTATTGCATGATCCAGGGTATACCAGGGTAGCTATCTCTATTCCAAAGATCAAGCAATTCCATTTCAAATCAAGGTTTAACAAACATACAGACAAACTTCCGCAGTTATAAAATTAGAGTGATAATTTTTTAAATTTTAGAATGATAAATAATAATTTGTACTTGATGCAGGTTAATAATAAAGCCAGTGAAGTCGAGTAGGACCACTTAACTTTCACTGTGACAAGTGCCCTGCAGTGAAACTAAGTGAAAATCTAGTGTTCACTGCAGCTTTCCTTGCTGTCATGCATTTAAATTGCACTTTCCGATGCAACCTAAGAAATGCACACAAAAATGTGTCTACATGTGTAAAAGAGAAAGTCTATTATCTAATAAATAATTATTGATTGAATAACTCGGAGCAATTCAGCCTTTACATAACTTGGTTAGGTAAACTTATTATATTTTATTTTATGCAAGGTATAAAACAATTATTTTTAAGTAATATTCGAGAGATGTTCCCAAGCTTGGCAAAGGTCTTTTAACTAAAAATTTTGAAAATAGCTTTTTAAATTACTAGTTACTGCTCATGGCTTTGCCTGCATAGCCTACAATATAATATAATATTATTACCCATGGCAAACACAACAACAAAAAAAAAAACAAAAAATATACTACACAAACACACATATACTTTACAAAAAATTTAGTTATTTTGTCATACCGTATGATTTTATACTTTTAAGACTAATCTCATCATTTATAAGCTACATTAAAGAGTTAGCTTAGCAACTTCTTTTGCTTCTCATACAACATACTGTTTCAAAAGTAGTTGTCAATAATCATAAAACTGTTATTGATTTTTGTTCAGGACTAAGAGTGTCATAAAAGGTACACATTTTAATACCAATGACTAAGTCAAAAATCTATTATATGTATACTTTCATAGTGACCAGCCTTTATAAAATAAAACTGCATAAATACAATATAATTACTTTCTTACAAGAACAGTAGGATTGCTTTTAAATAATTGAAGTAAACTAGAGTAATAGTTACCTCAAACGATCAACAACGTGTTGCCTTGGTAAAGTCTGCTTGGGAGGCAGGATCATCTCCTCCATGGGCTGCAGCATGTTGGGCGGGTGCTGCGCGGGCGCGGCGCCAGGCAGCAGGCCGCCCGCGCCGCCTCCCACCAGGTGCTCCACGGTGGCTGCTCACGCTCACACCACCTCCCTCATCCTCGCCACCTTCTCACCCAGTCCACGACCACCACACCTCGAGTCACTCAAGTACTGCACCTCAATCGAGATAACACACTCATCAAGTAACTTTTCGTCCTGTTTACATACACTACACTCATGTTTATCGATTTAGTCTCACGATAATACGAACACTTTCCGAGTTAACTGCCGTACACGATATTTATCACACGTCACACGATTAGAAAATATTTAAAAATAAATCTCCGAGCGAAATGATAAAAATGTTTTGAAACAAGTTCTGCCTGAAGTCAACACTAGAAAATAGTTTTTAGCCACAGATTTGAAAGAGACAAGTTATAGTTTAAACAAAATATAGTAAACATAATAAAAAAAACGGCTGTAAATAATGTTCACATACAAAATGTGTACAGTTTCCTGTCCAATAAACTGTTTTACAGTTTTCGCAGCCGAACTTCACTGGGCAAACACTCCGACTGTCATGTCTGCATCAGTAAGTGCTGCCAGTATTTATGATCTCAAATTAACTCTACGCTATCACACAGCAACGCCTCTGTCACCTGTCAAAAATGGTTTTAAAATTGGGACTTGTGTTTAGAAACGTAGAAAACAATTATCATAATTAAAATTACAAACACAGCCACTCGTATAATTTAAAACCCCAATAATAATATTATAGTAACAAATTAATAACATATGAGTAATGATTTTAAATTACTTTTGACATGTAATGCATTGTTTCCTATTCAATTCAATAATTCATATTTTTTTTAAAAGGTACTGCTCGTTTAATAAATCATATTTAATCACAAAATCAGTGACTTTTTATTTAAATCCATGCATGCTATACAGTGCAAATTAGTAAGGTGCAATTCTTGCTGTATTTCTATTATTCAATTTTTACTTATTTATTTTTAGCCTAAAAATGCAACTTTTGGGCTTACCTGGCACCACTGGTTTCATTTGTCATTGCCTGTGCGGGACGCTTTTTCTAGTGTTCCAAACCTAAAAGCATGTTTAGCATCGTTCATCTTTATTAATATTTGACGTAGTCCTATCGATTTAAGAAACGGTATTTTCCGAAACAATCAAAACTTTTACGCCAAGCTCTATCCCGGAAACAGTTGTACCAATACAAAGCCAATAACTGAAGGAATGAAAAAAAGAATGAACAAAATAATGAGAATATTTTTTGCAGAAAGTTTAATTTCAATACGGAGATAAAAAATTAATAATTAAAGTACACATACATTCACATATTCTTTACTTTTAGAATTATACGTATTAGAAACCTATCTTTTTTATAATTGTAATAAAGCTATAATGTCAGCTTTGAGAGCAAAGCTGGGCCCTGCAACATTTTATGCGAGGAGGTTATTTTTCCATTCAGTAAATAAAACCAAAGTATTAGCCTCAAATAAAATCTCAATTACCCATCACAATGGTATGTATAATATTTACTCTTTACTGTAATCAAAATTGAAGTAAATCATACTATGTAAAGTTTGCTGATCCAAGAGTTAATACTTATTTGGTGTTTCAGAAGGAATCTTTCCTAGCACTACCTTACCTAGAATGTTCAGTACCGCTACAGATACAGAAGAAAAATCAACAGAAACCAAAGGCAAAACTGAAAAAAGAGAATTCCAAGCTGAAACTCGAATGTTATTAGACATTGTGGCTAGATCACTGTATTCCGACAAAGAAGTAAGTTATGTTAACAATGTATCTGAAGTACTTAACTTATATTCTTACGGCGCCTGTTTACTGATGAAACTAATTAGAATTAAAATTATGGCTCCTCTATCTCCTCCGCTTGTGCAGACTACATAAACAAAAGTCCCAATCAAACTGCAGGTCGATTGTGGCAGTTTTTATGTTGCAACATCTAACATTAATTTTACCAAGTGACCATATATTTGGTGTTAGATCTAACAAAAATACGTAAACATGTTGCAGTGGACTGGATGTCTACAGCTGTTTTACTAACATTTTAAACTTACATGTTGGTTAAAAAATGTTCTGTCAGTAATGTGTTATAGCGGGCTCTGCTTTATGCACTGATGAATATAAGCACCTCTTTTACTGTTGAATGATCTATAAAGTAAAGAGAGTTTATGATTGATTACTAAATGAATAAATAAAAAGATAATTATTCTTATTGTGGAAACTAATGACACAAATATTCACATAAACTAGTTGTAGTAAAAGACTTATTAGGCCCAAGTTTGAAGGCATTTTAAGACAGATCTAAACTAACTAAAAATATATCTATCTTTATCATTGCAAGCCATTAGACAAGGATGCCAATAGTTTTAGAAAATTTAGAAAAAAATTCTAAATTTTCTATCTCTGTCTTAAAAAGCCTGCAAACTTGGGCCTATTATGTCAGTATTCCTGTGTTAATTATAACAAAAATATTCTTATTGATTTTTAGGTTTTCATCAGAGAGTTGATATCAAATGCCAGCGATGCGTTGGAAAAGTTCCGATACCTGAGTGTGAGCTCTGCACCCGACACACCAAAGCTGGAGGGGCTGGACAGAGCTCTTCAAATCAAACTGTCTACTGATAAGCAAAGCAGAACCATCACTATTCAGGTAAGTTGTGTAAAATAAAATACAGTTGTATCTACAGGATTATTCATAAAGGGTATGCAAAGCCGAAAAGGGCTCTTAGTACTCATCATTGTGAACAACTTTTACCATGGGACCAAAACGAAATTCGTTAAAAAAAATCAGCTGTTCGATTCATTTTGTAGAGAGTCATTGACATTTCTATGGAACAGCTGATTTATTTTTCGCGAATTTCGGGTTGGTCTCTTAGAAAAAGTTGTTCATAATCATGAGTACTATGAGCCCTTTTCGCCTTAGCATACCCTTTATGAATAACCCTATAGTTAAAATAAAACAACTGTATAATAGTTTACATTAAACTAAAACTTAATTTATTTTCATTACCAGTTTATGTACAATTTTCTGGCTATAAAATCATGGACTAATATAAGATAATAATATCATATCGACCCTATGTTGTCTACAGCTACAGTTGTAGCCTCTATTTTATTCCACCACTCTTCAAAAATAAATCAATTATAGTCACCTAACATTTGTCGTAATTTCACAGGATTCTGGCATAGGCATGACAAAAGAAGAGCTCACTGAAAACCTGGGTACTATCGCTAGATCCGGGTCCAAGTCGTTCATAGAAGAGATTAAGAAACAAGGAGCAGACCAAGCTAGCTCCATCATTGGGCAGTTTGGAGTAGGGTTCTACTCCGCGTTTATGGTAGCAGACAAGATTGAGGTTTACACGAGGAGCGGCAAGACTGGCTCTCCGGGATATAAGTGGTCTTCTGATGGGTTGGTATTACACTATGCTATGGCAAACCACGACGGACAGTTGCTTTATACAATGAACTAAAAATTGCTAAATGGATTTTAATGAAATTCGGTCGCTTATTCCTGGATTAACATATTGGCTACTTTTTATTTCGATAAATGCGGATGAAACCGCAGGGCATAGCTAGTCAATAAATACATATATCTAGTACCTATAAAACATGAATTTTTGGTCTATGAACAACTACATGATGAAATAATTTTTCTGCATATTTTTCAGATCTGGTACTTATGAGATTGAAGAAACGGAAAATGTAGAAATGGGAACTAAAATTGTAGTGCATCTGAAAACTGACTGCAGAGAGTATGCTGATGATGACACTGTAAAAAGTATGTAGCATTTTACTATAAAAAGTTTACAACTGGTGCTACACATTTAAATTTAATAATACAGGAATACTTACATCACATTTAATTATGTTGGTTATTATAATAACACAGGAGTGCTTACAATTTATTAAGTCGTTTTTCACAATTCACAATTTATTATACTGCAACTATAGCCAGCTTCAATTACGTCTGGTAATTGTCAAAACACTGTTATTGAAATAATTGTTAATAACATGAAATATGCACCATTTAATACCACCAGCCTCACCAGTCAATAACCACATTAGCCATGGAAGACATCTTATCTTATTCTCGAATTTCTTCTTTTTCAGATATTATCATGAAGTACAGCAACTTCATTGGCAGCCCTATTCTCTTGAATGATGAACAAGTCAACTCTATTAAGGTATACTTACAGTTTACAGTCATACTTCAATGTTTGTCTAAATTGGACTCGGTTGACAGATAGTAACGCTGGCAATGAAAAATAGATACCATAGATACTAGTACCATGGGTGCTATGCTAGTATTAGTATAGGTATCATTTATTTTTCCGTTTAAAAAAACTAGCATGAAATATTTTATGATATCATCATCATAAATTAAAAATCAATCGTTTACTATTACTACCCATTGCTGAGTATAGGTCTACTCTTCAGCGCGCCCCTCTTTTCGGCCCTGTGCCAGTCTCATCAACTTTACAATGTCGACTGCATGACGACCACGACCGCTGTCTAGATCGTTAGGACCAAGAAAACTAATAAAAGAATCCGTTTAAATTCCAGCCCCTCTGGCTAATGGACCCCAAGGAAGTATCCCACGAGCAGCACGTCGAGTTCTACCGCTACATCGGCAACTGCTACGACAAGCCTCGCTTCACGCTGCACTACCGCGCCGAGGCGCCGCTCAGCATCCGCGCCGCGCTCTACGTGCCCGAGGGGAAGCCGGGGCTGTTCGAGATGTCGCGCGACGCGGACGGGGGCGTCGCGCTGTATTCCAGGAAGATACTCATCAAGAGCCGGGCGGAGAATATACTGCCCAAGTGGCTGAGATTTGTTAAAGGTCATTTTTTATCGTTTATAGACTTGACAAACAAAACAAGCACACGACAATAATGTGTTGTTCCTAATGTTGTTTTGATTTATTTCAGGTGTTGTTGATTCCGAAGACATTCCACTTAATCTTAGCAGAGAGTTATTACAAAATAGCGCGTTAATCGCGTGAGTATAACAGATCAAATTTCTTTATAAAGTTCAAGTGTATGTGAAAACGCTATGCTATGCTGAAAGAGCGTTAGATCACTCTTTTTTCTTCCATTAAAAAATAATTAAACCGATAACGTACTCGTATATGGAAGAGCCGTTTTTTGGCTTTCAAATTTGTATTTTTACAGCTTTGTATCAGATTTACTAACTAAAACTTTGATATGGTTCCAGTAAATTACGCACAGTCCTGACAAATCGCTTCCTGAAGTTCATGGTCGACCAGGCTAAGAAGGACCCGGTGGCATATGAGGCCTTCTACAAAGAATACTCGCTGTTCCTGAAAGAAGGCATCGTCACCAGCCAGAACCCTATTGAAAAGGTAATAAAACAAGCAGAAGTTACATACAAAACATGATTTATTATGCTTATAAACCTACAGAAACTGGCAGCCATAAAATTAAAATTTTGTCTTCCTTAGGATGAAGATATTTCATAGGTAATAGATGAGGTATAATAATGGAGAAATCAGTGAAAAAATAGTACAATCAAATTACAAAATATTATAAGTTGCACAGAATAAGTCTCCCTTATATTGCATTCTTCTGTGCATTTATTGTGAAGCGGTCTCCGGAAGTTTAGGTGTTATCATTTGCATTTTACTAAGCAATATCATGTATTACTTTGTATGCTCAGTAAACGGCCTTCTGATGTCAACAGTACTCGCGCAAGCTATGCTATACCAATGTATTGTGTGGAACGGGTTTTATATCTTCTTCATTGGCCATGTTACATCTACAAGAGATGATCATTCTGTAGCGTCCGATTGGGTATATTATCTAGTAAGCTAATTACTTTTTTAACGCTTTTTTCTTCCAATTTTTGTTGACAGGAAGACATCGCTAAATTGCTTCGATTTGAATCCTCGAAAATGGAAAGCGGAGTTAGAACATCCCTTTCAGAGTACAGCGCGCGGCAAAAAGAGGACCAAAAAAGCATTTTCTATTTGGCTGCACCCAGGTAAAAATAAAGGGTTTGCAATCACGATACTTATGCCCATTCTACAATGTACACACACAGTGACTTGCCAGCTCATATAGTTTATATTTCATTTGGCAAAGTATTGTACCCGCGAGACTCTCTCTGGTTTTATACTCGCGCAAACTAGCGCATAGTTTGCAATGATCTTTATTTTCAAATATATTTTCAGTCGAGAGCTGGCACAGACGTCCCCATACTACGAATCGCTCAAGAAACGTGATTTGGAAGTTTTGTTTTGCTATGAAATGTATGATGAATTAGTATTACTGGAGCTCAAGGAATTCGGTGGTAAAGCTCTGGTGTCAGTCGAGAATGATATGCTGAAGGACACTGAAGGCTCTTCTGATTCTGTTATTGGTAAGCATCAAATAAGCATCAAATTATTAATGGATTTTACTAATGATACACATTCGGTGATCTTTATCAGGAGATTACAAGCGTGACGCGCTCGCGATTGCGTCTCGCCTGGCACAGCTTTATTGGATTATGTTCTGGGAATTGTTGGCAATCGTTTACAGTAAAAAAACACAATGTACGCCATGTAAATCTAAGCTAAAACCAAATCAATAGGAACAAGTACAATATCCTGCAGCTGTTATAGCGTCAAGCGCCATCTCCACAGCAAATGGTCTGTAGACAATACAGTAAACCATGAGTCAAACCCAAATAATTTCCCAACAGGCAGCGACAGCCTCCAGAAGACCGAAGTAGACGAGCTGGTTGTGTTCCTGAAGACTCAACTAGTCGACAAAGTGTTTGAAGTGCGCTCTACACACAAGGTAAATCTTAATGTGGAACTCGAAAATAAAGTGCAGGCCTGTATAACAAAATTGTTTAGCATCTGTATTTATTTTAGACCTACCTAACACAAATATCTGTATCTACATTTATGACAGATCTGTATTGTTAACATTAATATATTGTTTGATATTAAAGCTGGATTCGCATCCGTGCGTGATCGTGGTGCCTGAGATGGCGGCCGCGAGGCACTTCATCAGAACGCAGGCCGCTAGTCTCAGCGAGGCCAACAGATTCGCGCTGCTCAGGCCGCAGCTGGAAATCAATCCTAAGTGAGTTTTTTTTCCTTTGATTTCCTTTGATTTGGCGTCGCACGTCTTAGGGGTCGTCCATTAATCACGTGAGGCTCGCGTTCACGAAAAACACCTCGTTACACGAGGGGGAGGAAGGGTGTAGAGAAATATCACGTCTATTTATTTTTTCCTTAAATTCTGAAAATTTTAAAGACAATTTTTACAAAAACCCATAATTTACGTTAAGGTTAATAATATTATTTTTCTATTATTTCAGACACCCCATCATAAAGAAGCTTCACAAACTGACTACGAGCGACAAATACCTAGCAAACTTGGTGGCTCAGCAACTATTTTCGAATGCCATGGTCACGGCCGGTCTTACTATGGACCCTAGAAATTTAATTACGGGCATCAATGAACTTTTGGTCAAAGCTTTAGAAAAATACTGATTTATTCGTCTAATAATAATTATTGTTATGTTATTGTTTAATAAAATTATTTGGTGAAAAGTTTTACTTAATTATTTATGGTTAGTTTGGCTCTTGAGACTTTCTGGATTGTGCAGACGGATTTGATGATTATGAATGTGATGATTAAAATTTAAATTATATAGTTATGTTCAGTAAATTGATAAAATAGGTTATAAAAGGGGAAAACATCTTAGGATATGATTATTTACTTACTCTCAATAACTTCAGTTCCCATTGGCAATCATAGCATAACCTAAGTGTTGGTGAAAACGAAAATAAATAAATCTGAAATCGTTCAAAACTTCCCTCTCATATTAATTTCCGTTATTTTTCTTAAAGTTGGATGAAATAGAAATAAAATCCGAAGGATGCAAACCAAAAACCGATAAATACCGAAACAAACAATCCTTCAAGACAAAAGTCAGTTTGTGCCAGCCAGCCATTTTGTTAAAAAAAAACTTGTTTTGCTTTATCTGTGGACGATTGCAGGCGGTGGTGCGAAGCGGCTTTTTTCGCGAAAATTTTTATCGTATTTTCGCAATTTTAACAGAAAGTTAGTGGTGAAAGTACATTTCTATACTTAAATCAGTACTTTTGTTTTATTGCTTGATGCCACAAACATTGTCAGTAAGTGTAACGGCTGTTATTTTCCAAAATCATTCCTACGACGCTCCCCTTGTTCCCTTTGATTTCACGAACATCCCTTCGCACCTGCCCAATTTTACCGTCACCTCATTCTCTCCCCTTCGAGTATTATATTGCTTTTGTTTTGCATAATTACTGTTATAATTGTTGTTCTTTTTGCTCTTTAATCTAAACTGCAATCACTGTTCCACCTAGCCATGAGTACAATGGATATAAACAAAGGGGAATATGAAGACGAGAACAAGACACCGGATAAAAAGCAGATCGAAGCAGAGGAGAAAGAGGTAATGTTAAAAGGAGACACTGAAGTAATTGTATTGGAAGATACAGAGAAGACTGAAAATGAGGGCCCTGTGAAGTCTGCGCTCTCCGGAGATGTGACCGAGGAGGGGCGGGAAGTGAAGCCAAAGTTCATACCTATTGGCGCCATCAAGATGCCAGGCTTCTTCACTAGAAGCACTGAGAAGGATAAATCCAAGGTTTGTATTAGAACTAAATGTTTTTCGGACTTAAGGTTGGAAACACCTATCTGCAGGCTGATTCAGCTATCCGAAATTCGAATATATTCGACGGTTATCTTCGAAAAGTCCTCCGCCTTCGGAAATAATTCGAAGACGGGAATTTTTCGCGATTGTCTCCAGCACAGAATACCATACCATGATACGAAATCGAAAGTCAAGTTGTTTTTCGGATACATTTGATTCGAAAGTTTTCGAAATTCGGATAGCTGAATCAGCCTGCTTTATTTGTATACATATCTAATTAAATATGTAACTATAATAATATCTGGACTTGGTATTAATTATTGATAAATAAATACCATTTTGTATGGAAATTACTTATTTGTAGGATGAAGATGGAGCAATAGAAAAGGATATTGAAATTCAAAAGACTGATGAAAAATCCAAACCAAAAATTCGCCATCGCCTACAATTTTTACACTCTTGTCCTTTGACGAAATTCTTGCATCACCCAAAGAATGAACATGGTAAGTGATACTTACAATAATTGCAAAACAGTCTGTTGAAAAATTTTCTAATCTACAAGTAGGTACATAGAAAATTCATTGCAACTATTTGCAACTCATGAAAGACCTTACCTCATCTATTAATTTTGGAGGTGTTTATTGAGATTTAACTACATTAAATAGTGAGAATCGTGTTTTCATCACTGGTAAAGATAGCATCATCAATTAGTTCACTTTTCTGAATCAATCAATTTTCTTTTCTTTTATAAATCAAAATCCATTAAACTAAGTCCATTAAACTAAGTCCTGAAAAATTTAGTTAGATCCTACAGTTTTGCTGTCACAACCTAAATAACTACACGACTTTGAGTGCAGCCACATGAAAACACTATTCTCATTGCAGTAGTTAAAATACTAGACAAACGACTTGACCATGATCAACTTAGCACCTAGTCAAACTACTTTGTTGTGCAATATCTGTAAATATAATTGCAGGTGAAAATAATGACAGCAAGAGGAGCTTTTTCAATATACAGTACCCAAAGCTCTTCCAAAAGCGTACGGGGAGTAACGCAGAAGCCACACTGGCATCCATGGAGACTTTGGATGAGAAACTTGACTCACCGAGCGATGGAATGGAAACTGTCAAACTTGAAACAGGAGTAAGCATTTATTAAATGTATTTATCTATTCTGACAACTCATAGAGATTGCATTGATTTAGAGAAAATCTAGTATAGAGGAAGTTTGAATTGACTTTTTAGCACTTTTTATACCAGAAAAATTAACCTCTAGTAGGATAATAGATAAAACTAAGAGCCACAGCTACAAGGGTCATTCAATAAATACTTAGCCTACAAAAAGTAAACGAAAATTTTGGAAAAGTGGCAATTTATTTTTCAACATAGTCTCCTTTTAGTTCGATACACTTAGCCCAGCAATGCTCCAACTTTTTTAACCCGTCCGAAAAATAGTTTTTGTCAAACTCTGCAAAATAGGCCTCCGTGGCGGCGATGACCTCCTCATTTGATCCATATCTATTCCCGGCGAGAGATTTTTTCAGATTAGGAAACAGAAAGAAGTCACAAGGGGCCAAATCTGGAGAATACGGTGGATGGGGCAGCAATTCGTAGCGTAATTCGACCAATTTGGCCATGGCAACGGCAGACGTGTGAACCGGTGCGTTGTCGTGGTGAAACAGCACTTTTTTCTTCGCCAGATGGGGTCGTTTTTTCTTTAATTCGGCGTCGAATCGGCCCAATAAATCGGCATAGTAAAGCCCTGTAATTGTTTTACCCTTCTCGAGGTAATCGATGTAGATCACACCTTGTGAATCCCAGAAAACGGTGGCCATAACTTTTCCGGCCGATTTTACAGTTTTCGTCTTCTTTGGAGCACGTTCCCCGGTCTGGATCCATTGTTTTGATTGCTCCTTGGTCTCTGGTGTGTACCAGTGCATCCAGGTTTCATCGACGGTCACAAAACGACGCAAAAACTCCGCTGGTCCGCTCTTAAACAGCGCCAAACACGTCTCCGATGTGGTCTCACGGTTGCACTTGTTTTCCGGTGTGAGTAAACGCGGCACCCATCGCGCCGACAGCTTTCTCATGCCGAGTTCCTCGTGAAGAATATGATGCACTGTTCCTTCTGAAATGCCTACAGTCTCAGCTAGCTCCCGAATCTTCAATCGGCGATCTGTCAATACGAGATCATGGATTTTTTTAATGTTTTCCTCCGTAGCAGCTGTTTTCGGTGCACCTGGACGTGGTTCATCAAAAACCGACGTACGGCCACGTGCAAACTCGTTGAACCAATTCTTGACGGTGGCCATCGATGGAGAAGAGTCACCGTACACAGCATCCAAGCGCTCTTTGATTTCGATGCGCGTTTTCCCTTCCAAAAATAGGAATCTAATCACCGAACGATATTGCTCTTTTTCCATTTTTGTAAAACCGATCGATACGTTCGCTTCCATAAGTTGTCAAATTAAAACAAATGAAGGAAGGAATGAAAATTTGAAAAAAGAATTAAAAAAGAATGTGCTACACTGTGGTAAAACTCTTTTGAAACTACAGCGCCCTCTGGCGATGAGGCTAGGTACTTATTGAATGCACCTCGTAGTTATTCATATGTATGAAAGCTGAATTTGTTATTAGACACACCGTGATACTATTATACTAATTTTCTTACAGGAACCTGAAGAAGGGAAAGTTGCTACCAAACTGCCATTGAAAGAGAGAATACGCCAAAAAAAGTTTGAAACTGGTAAAGTATCTAGTAGTTTCTGTACTATGATTGTTTTCATCTGCTTTCTAAAAGTTAGTTACAGTTCAATATGATGTTAAAAAATTTAAATAATTTTTCCCTAAAATAAATCGAGGTTCTAAGCAGGTAAAAATCTTAGGTCCTAAAACAAAATAAACTATATTTATTTTCTCATATGTATAGTTATTGGTTAATTATTGTCGTAGTATTTTAGTGGTTAACCTTGCTATGCTCGTCAAAAGTACATAGTGTACAGTCTGTACAGGCCTCAGTAGTGAAAAGTAGTGTACATTGATAGTCACATTACGTGTGCCTGGGCAGAATATATTGGACTACAGATTGCCCAATCTTTCCAGTGGACATCATGATATTTGGAGTTGGCATCGTGGCGTTCCTGGTGATCTTGATCGGGATTATCATCGGCGCGTGCGCCGGGCCGCCGGTCGCGCGCCCCCTGCGGCTCGGCCGGTACATGACCACCGTCACCAGCTGCGGACCTGTCGAGGGGTAACTGCTTTTTAATATTTAGTTTAGTTTTTATGGTTGTATTTTCAGAGTTTTTTTGAAACAAATAATAAAACACACATTAAAAATTGGAAACAGGAAACATCATGTAATCAAATGAGTGATTGAATCATGAAAGATGAAAGATGACTGGCACATTTCACGCCTATTCATGATAATGGCAAGGATGGCGAACCAATGTCACGCGATAAAATATTTTAGGCACGCCACCACCCAATTATCATTAGGCAAAATTATTAAACGGCACGACTAAAGTCTCATTAAACATTCCTGATTTATGTAGACCGAAGTGGCGTGAAACGAGCAAAACCTAAAAGGAATGTTTTTATACACTCGCGCTGTGATGTAAGGAGCCTGTGTAACTGTTAGGGTATTTTTATTGATCTATTTGTAGATTAAAAGCTTGCAACTAATAATCTTTTGTTTTTACAGAATATATGACGAAGGCGTCTTCAAATTCTTCAGCATACCGTTTGCCGTCCCGCCGGTGGAAGAAAAAAGATTTACATACGCTCAACCGCTAAACAACATATCGCTCTGCTGGAATGACACGCTCCAAGCGCACAAGCAAGGCCCTCTCTGCCTGCAGTTCCTCGAGAACGGGACCGTCGTCGGGGACGAGGACTGCCTCACGCTGGACGTGGTGACGCCGCACGTGCGCTACGACTCGCCGCTGCCCGTGGTGGTGCTCGTCGGAGCAAACTCCTTCAGCGGTGGGATCAGTCCCGCGCAGCCTTCCGCTCTCTACTCGCGCACCAAGGAAGTCGTCTTCGTTCGCCCCAACTTCAGACTGGGACCGTTCGGATTTTTGGCTCTCGACATTCTCTCGAACTCGAAGTATCCGCAGACGTCCGGGAACTACGCCCTCAGCGACCTGCTGGCCGCCCTGAAGTGGATCAAACTGAACATCAAACACTTCGGAGGAGATCCGGACTCGGTGACGCTGCTCGGGCACCGCGCCGGCGCCACCCTGACCGCCGCTCTCACGACGGTCAACCACGCGCAGAAGCTGTACTCGCGAGTCTGGCTGTCCTCCGCCTCGGTGATCTTTCCCGGCGACGCCCCGGAGCGATCCCAGAAGGACAACGAGGCGTTCAAGCAGATAAGCCGGTGCGAGGACGCGGCCTGCCTGCGTCGGATGTCGCCGGCCGCGGTCCTGGCGGCCACGCCCGACGTGTGGCTCGGGAACAACATCGACAGTCTGCCGCTCGCCGACGAGTTCAGGCGCTCGTGGCTCGTGCTCGACGGGGACCTGCTCCGCGTCCACGCCTACGAGAGCTGGGACGCGCAGAAGGAGGCGAAGAAATCCGGCAAGGACAAAGTCTTCAAACCGATGGTGTTCGGGACGACCCAGCACTCGAGTCACTCGGAGCGCCTGCAGAAGAAACACCTGAACTGGACTTCCGAGATAGTGGAGAAGATGATCAACGGAAGCGTCCTCGGGGAGAAGAATCTGACGTCGGCGGTGTACTCGCACTTCAACCGGACGTACGCGGGGCTGGTGGAGCTGACGTCGGCGGTGCGCACGCTGTGCCCGCTGGTGAGCCTGGCGCGGCTGCGGCTGGCGGCGCCGCTGTACGTGGTGCTGGGCGCGGGCGCGGGCGGCGGCGCGCGCGGGGGCGGCCTGGCGCCCGCCGCCGCCGACGTGCAGGCCATCCTCGGGACCTTCGACTCGGAGATGCCGGAGCAGCGCCGCTTCATGGCGGCCATGCAGCACCTGTTCTACTACTTCGTGTGGCACGGCCACCTGCCCGGGCCCGACTCCGGCCTCATCGCCGTCGGCCAGGACCTGCTGCCGCTGCCGGGGCTCCCCGCCTGCGACCTGCTCATCCGCGAGGATATCGTCCCGCGCTACGCGCACCTCGACTAATCCCCGTAATTCAGATTTCGCATCGGCCCCCCCGACCAGTATCGGAGTATGCTGAAGTTTCGATCCGATGAACTTGTAAACGAAAAGAAAAATTTGCCCCAATTTGTATAAAATGTTCGTGACGTTTTTATGTTTTATGTGCACGTGTCTAGAATCTTAAGAAAATTATGAATCGTAATACTCGTCTCACATAAGAATAATGTAACCGTTTTTTACTCATTTTATTTGATCTGATTTTTTTACGACGCGATTAGATGTTTACGACCGCGATCGGCATTTATTAGAAAGAGTACAAAAATACTTGATTCATTTACGAAATGATGCATTTAAATACTATTCATAGAAATATTAGGTGTATTATTATTAGAGTGAGGTAATCTGACCATTATGATGAATTTCGAAACCATTTTGTAAAATTTTACTAAGACTAGCGAATAAAGCAACTGTATGTGAAAGTGATCTCATATTTTCAGGCAGCAACTCGATATCGTAAAGGCTGTTCAACTACTGCCGTAGTAGTTAGTCGACTTTTTATGACCTTACTTTATTATTTTAGTTACCTGTGTATTAAAAATTTACTGTTTTGATACCTACTCAACTCAAACTAGTGTATTGCTTATGCTCAGTAAGTAATTAGTCATAGATGTAAGACTAGTATAGTTCACATTTTCTCACTGAGCTTTATGGCCATTTTTTACCCACCAAGTACTAACGCAATAGGTTTTAGTGTGTTTATAGTTTTATACAAGTACTTATGTTGATTAAGTCTAATATCCATTTTATACTTGTGATTTATAAAGTCTGAGATTAATCCAAAGAAGTTAGGAATTTTGAAGGCATTTATGTTTTATTATATAGTTATTTATAAATTTGTACTGTTTTTGACGCCATATGAACTTAATCGTACGTCTTGCCAGAATGCTTTCTATGTAACTTATTGTATTTGTACTGCATTAGTGTATGTATTGTATACAATTCGTGATTTTTGTAAATTGATCCAAATAAATATTGGTTTTAAGACTGACAAATTCCTGTTTCATTTTTTAAAACATAGTCATATCAAACAAGTCGAGAGGATAAAAAAATATGTTGCATACATGCTCAAAATGTTTATTATTCATTCACACAAAAACATCTGCACAAGCAGAAATAAATAGAAAACATTCTTTATAATTTTAATAAATAAACCAGGACAAAACAAAATCCAAAACGAATAAATAGGTACTACATACCTAAATCAAATCAACAGACACACTGCCACATGGACATTGGAAATCTACTACAAAAACTAATCTAAACAATTTTATAAAGCTCACAACATGATTATTTGAGATCCATTGAAACAAGTCAAAACTATTACTATTGTATAATATACGTACCTAATTTTTTTGGAATGACAAATCGACAATAGTACAGCTACTATTTATAAATTTATCAATGTACCTTACATTGATTTTACCTCTAAAACTTAAGAGTTCCATCCTTGCGTCTGTTACTTTTTGACCGAATGAACAGACTGAAAATTTTGACTTGCAGAAGATAGTGTGTAGGTATCGTTTGAAATACGCATCTAGTTGACTAAATTGCGTGAAAATGGAAAACTGAAGGGCGTGGCACCACCAAATCGCTCTAAAGCGGAATTTATCACATCAAAACGACACACGCAATATTTTCGAAAGCAACTAATAACCAATAAATATCCTATGATTCTAACGAATGATTACGACTTGATATAAAATGACATAGTATTTCTATTTTTGTACTTTTTTCAAGGCACTTAAACACTAGCTTCTACCAACTAATGATTACGTTCTCGCAGAGGAGAGATGACTTGCATGTTCTCTTTGCCGATTTTATACGTTTTCCGAATGACGGAAGGAGACTTGGGGTTAGTCTGGAGCTGCTCAGTTTCCTTCTTCATCTTGTCGATGATTGAAGACTGCTTGGCGACAGTCATTGTGAGTTCTTCGTTCTCCTGGCGAAGCAGCGACAGCTCGACCACTAGGGATTGTTGATCTTGTATCTGAAACATTATTTTAGGAGTTATTTCAAAGTTTCAAACATTTTCTTATGTTTGTTTATTTGATACTTTTCATGACTAAGAGGGAAATAAACATATTTAGTTCGCACATTTTAAAATAAATAAATATTTAATACTTAAGAAACGATTTACAAATAAATAATTATAAGTCATTTCTTTTTGTATTTTTACTCATGATTTTATATCTTAATAAAAGGAAAACATCCACAGAAGAGGATACCTGACAATCCTTATTTCCCTCTTAACAGCTTAACAGCTGAATAAATCTGAAGAATTACAACGAGGAAGTAGTGAGCATAATAAAGATGGAAATCTATCACTTTTTGTATCGAGAACATTGAAGACCCTAGAACTGCGTGGCGCATCTAAACTAGACTTGATATTCAAATATTTTTTAGTTTCATTACAGAACAGACTAAAATTTGTTTGTTTTACTTATTTAGTAGGACGAGTCTTTGAATGATGAATTTAAATATCTGGTCTGGGTGTTAGTTGTCTTTTGGTGTGTGTGTTATACCCAGCACAAAGAATTCTAGTGGCAAGCTACGAGTAGGAGACGTTATTTATTTAGTGAAGTAGGACGGATTGGTTTATTCTTTTGACAGTAAACCATTTTTTTTATGACATAATACTGAAATTAGGTCTATGCGAGCAGCGTGTAAAAACACGAATGTGGGCAGAATCGGGTATTTTCTGATCAAAGTTTTGTTAAAAAAAAAAAACAAAAAAATGTTGGCATGGAAAAATCAAAACAGTTTGATACAGGGGGACAGATCGAACTTTTTTGTTCGATCCATCGCCATGAGGGGACAAAACTGGGGGATAGATCGGGATAAACCCAGCAGCGCGGCCTCACCTCGCGTGTGTGGCGCTGGTTGTCGGCCTCGAGTCTCGCGATCTCCGCGGCGGCGCGCGCCAGCAGGGCGCGGGCCTGCTCGGCGCACTCGGCCGCCTGCCCCGCCTGCTCAGTCGCGATGTTGCATAGGAGGCGCTTGTTTTCCACCTGCACAACGAATATAATTTGGAATAAGACGCACCGTCAAGTTTCCATGATTTTCTACCAGTGGACCTAGCACAAATTCTGACGTAAAATATACAGCGAGTACTCGATAAAAAAGTGTACCCGATTTACGCTCGTCAATGGCGCCCCTAACAGGCGTAAATGGCGTACACTTTTTTATCGAATACTCGCTAGGTGTTTTACGACAGAAGTTGTGCTAGGCCCACTGATTTTTTTATCTTTCGGCGTGTCTATTTATAAATATGTATCTGAATTTACTTTACAAATACTAGTAAGAAGTATATTTAGCCAGAAGTTGTGCTAGGCCCACTGAACTTTTTCTTTCTTTCGGCTTTTCTATTTAATATCTGGATTTACTTTAAAAATACTAGTAGAGTACATATTTCATTATTTATCCTAGTAATATGTTTTATAGGTACATTAATGAGTTATGGTTCTTTTAATATGAATTAAGTGGCAAACGAGCGGCGGGCCACCTGATGGTAAGTGGTCACCACCTCCTATGAACATCTTCAGTGAGTTGGGATTGTTTTCTAAGTATGCTCATAAAAACTTGAAAAGATCTTTCTACGTAAAATGAAAGTACTATAATAAACCACAATTTAATTATAAAATGGTCTGTAACATTGGAACTTGTAAGTCTTGTTTAAAAGTCTAAAAATCTTGTAGTGTTTTGTGTATGACTAACTACGTAGATTTTACCTATTTCCCGGATTGTAATGATACAAAAATTATCTTAAATCCTAATTAAGTATATTATATTTTTATTGTATTATATTATAGAGCGGCATACTCGTGCACGAGAAAGCTCTTAAATCTTGAATAAAAAAAAAAAAAAAAAATCCTTATGATTACCACTACTTCCTTACCCTAAACTATGTTCCATTTAGTCATAAAAAGTAACAAACAAAGTTATATTCTCATTTATAATATTAGTTAGATTTTATTAAGTCAATAAAGAGTTAAATTACTAGAGGCACTAACCTCATCCTGCAGCATCTGTATTTGAGACCTGGATTCCTTCTTCAATAACTCCACATCTTCAATTAGCTCATTTTTAATAGAGCCTAGTTCGCGATACGCTTCTTCCTCAACGGTTTGCAAACTTTCAATCAAGGAGACATTGTGTTCCATCATACGTGTATGTTCTTTAGCCAATGCCGCTTTGGACTTCAGTATGTTAACTAAGGCTTCCTTGTATTCGTTGCACTCCATAACAGTTCCATTCATAGTATTTTTATAAGATAACAGTTCGTTTTCCAGCTCTTCTTTCGAAGTTGTTAGCGCCTGGACTTGGTCCTCCAGACTTTCTACCTCATTGTCGGACTCCCTCAGCCGCATGGTTAAAACCTGGACAATATCTCTAGTTACTGACAGAGACATCTCAAACTTGTTCTTCTCTTTAGTTATTTTATCTACTTCCACAGTGAGTTTGTTCTTTTCATTTTCAAAATCTACTTGCTGTTGTTTGGATGATTCTTTTAGTTCATCTAATTCTTTTTCAAGCTTAGATTTCTCTGAAGTTAAAGTTTTATTTTCGTTCTTTAGAAGGTTAATCTCTTTTTGGATTATAAAAGTTTGTTCTTCTGCCAGGCTTATGTTGTATCTCAACTCTTTTGCTTCTTTTTCTAGTTTCTTTATTTTTTGTTGCTGTTGGTTGCAACGATCTTGAATGTTTCTTGTGCGTTCTTCAAACTGTATCTCACAGATCCTTAGCTTTTCATGAGAGGTTTCTTCTATCTGCTCAAGTTTTGCTTTCATTTCTTGTTCCTTTGTAGTCAACTGCTGCTCCAGCTCATGTACAATTTCGTATTTTTCTTTTAGCATCTGATCTTTTATCGACTCAATCAGGGCATTGTACTGTACTTTGACATTTTCTTGATCAGCCTTACATTTACTGACGATAGCCTGTTTTTCCTCATCTAATTTAGATTTCAAAGTTTCCAGTTCGACTTTGTATTCCCTTCTGATACTCTCATTTGCTTCTAGGGCTAAAGCATGATGTCCTTTCACCATCTCTAAGCGTTGACGCGTTTTTTCGAGGGAGTTCTCCATGTTAGTTAATTTATCTTGCAGATCTTTGCAAAGGCTATCTCTTATAATGATGATTTCTTCAAGAGAGGTCAACTCTACTTGTTTGCTGCTTGCTTCCATTTCAAGTTTGTCACATAGATTCTCTAACTCCACAATCCTTAGTTTCATGATTTCTATTATATCCTGTGCATCATCATGATCTGTCTGAGTTTCTTTGTATTGTATTTCAATTCTATTCTGATCATTTAGTGATATATTTGCAATCTGGTTGTCTAATTCGTTAACATCTGAAATGGTTTGTTCAGTTTTCTTCATTTGAGACTGAAGAATGCTAATTTCATTTTTGAGTTCTTCAATTTGCTTATTATATTCCAATATTGTGTGATCCTTGTTCCTGAATTAAAACATTGAATTATTTAAGCTGTTCTGTGTAAAACCAAATTATATCAGGTGTCATCGAATTCTCAGTTTAAAAATAACTGTTGTTTCTAAATAAACTAATTTATACAGAAAATTTGTAAATAAGCTATCAGATATAGATTTAAACACATATAGAATACCTGATTTCTACTTCTTGTGCCTTGATTAATTCTTCTTGTGATTTGGTATTAATCTTGGGTTTTGTACAGGAGGTTGGTTTCTTCAGACTGCCCAATGCTTTGTTGCATGGTATGGTTTTTATAGGCTTCGGCTGTAAAGTGTGATACAGTTAAAAACTATTCATGTGAAAAGTAGTAATAATTGTTTTCTACTAATTACTTATAAGTATAGCCTATAGGCCAGCTCGCTGTATGTGTGTATCCCACTGGCCATCTCTGCCAGTTTAGTATCATTATTTTTAACACGCTTTTATTAGCTTCACCTGTATGTTTGTTTGTAACCAACTCCTTTGAGCGCGTTTTTGACCCACTTTAAATGATCAGATTTCTTTCAAACTTTGTAGACATATCGTGGAACGATGACAATACACTAAACAAAGCGTGTTTTTTAGTTTTATTAATTTGATATATTGTTTTTCCTCTAACATACAAAGACCAGTGGGAAACACACATACAGCGAACTGGCAAGTGGGACAACAGAGTCTAGTGAGTAGGTATGACATATAAAATTATGAGAAACAATATTATGTCTGTTGACCAGTATAGCAGATAAAATTATGGCAAATGAAATTCTGGTAAGTGGGATGACTATTCTATTATATTATTCTACTACTATTCTTTATTTCCTATAACAACAAATCTTACCGTGACAAATGATTTAACACTGCTGCTGCATAGTGACTGAGTATCTACTGGCTTCTTTGTAGACAGAACAGCTGATTTAGGTTTCAATGAAACGGCTGATGGCATAGCAACTGGCCCCGGCGCAGGCGTCTTACAGGGCTTCGCTGGAGTTTGCTGTTTTTCGTTCTCAGATTCCGGCTTTTGTGTTTTTCCGGTTTGAACTTTTAGAGTACCTACGGAAGAAATATTGAAAATAGAATAAAATAAAAAGCATGGCTATACTTATCTAGAATACCCTAGGTGTAATTAAATTTCTAATTTTTCTTTGTAGTTTGTAATATAGTAGATACAGGCATATTTAGATAAAATCTTTAATTGCGGTTATGGGGCAATTCTTCTTAAATATATTCGCCCTAATTCATACTTAGATTATATTTTTTACATTCTAACTTAGCATTTGCTTGAGCAACAAATAAGTTTGCCATAAAACCATAAAAGTCGTTTAAGAAACAAAAGGAATCTTTAAATTGGATTAAAACTTACCAAGTGGCTCGAAACGTTTTGCTTTTGAGAACATTTTGGTTGATAATAAATTTGAACAACTATAAATGGATAGATTAATTAAAATTTTGAAATAAACTAAACTATAAAACGAAACAATAGCTCAACGTTCGTTACGAAAGCGCGCGTATACACGAATGAGAATGAATGAAAAATTAATTCCATTCAAGATTTTTCGTTGTGTTCATTCAAATAATAACCGTTAAAATTACGTTCCCCGTTACGTAGAAAATATAGTATAAAAATTGACTCGATTTAAAAGTGAAAGTAATTCAAAATCGAGTTGAACTAAAATTATGATATGGAAGAACCTTAATTAATATTTAAGTGTTTTTCCTATGATTATTCAGTTTCTTTTTGTTTTTTTTAGGTAAATAGTTAAAGAACAATTACACTTTCATCAAAACGGAAAGTTAAAATAATCGACGCCCCATAACCTGCCGCTTTAGTGAAAACATGAGACATTGTTGACTTATGCATAAGCCGCCTTTCATTTGTAGAACAAGAACATTATTTTTACAAAACAAAAAACAAAAACCGACTTCGAAAGACCGACTATTGAGTTATTCATCTATTTGTCGCGCACGTACCTAATGCAAATTTAAGACTTATATGGTTTTCTCATGGATACCATTATCAGAACTGGACTAAATTAAAATGGGACCAAATGGGAAGCGTCCGCTTTCTAATAAAAAAAGAATTATCAAAATCGGTTCACCCAGTCAAAAGTTATGAGGTAACAAACATAAAAAAATAAATAAAAAAAAAAAACATACAGACGAATTGATAACCTCCTCCTTTTTTGAAGTCGGTTAAAAAGTGTACTTCGGGGCCGTCCATATTATATTACGTCATTCTAAATTGGTTTTTGGGAGGTTGGTCTGTGGATGATGGTAAATAATGGAAAGATAGATAGGTAGATAGATAAACTCTTTATTGTTCCCTTAATAAAGAGTGTTTCGAAATTGACATCATTTTTGTGATACCATCTACTTCAAAATGTACAATAGTGTCAATAGTATATTGTACAACTAGAGTGGAAACTAGGCGATTGCCCACGAGTGAGACGCACGAGCGAAGCAAATGCGGCTAAAAGCTTAAACAGACGCTCCGATTCGGTTGGTGCCAGCCATATTGGAACCGACATAGCAACCATTCCAACATTGCTACAGATTGTCCGACGGTTGGCCTTCCAGCCGTCAGTTGACTTTGCTATGAAGTAGTGAACGGACGTCTTGCCACCTGATGCCGTCGATCGTCGATGCATAAACATCATGCCACCGGTACTATCTAAAAATGCTAAAATAGCGTTGGTTGCAGCAACCATTGTTGCTACAGCACCGCTACAAAAGGAACCAAGGAAAAAACGAAGAGAATGGGCTAAATTCTACTATAGAAATAGATAATATTACAGTCATATGCGGCTCTTTAAGGAATTGGATGATGAAGATTTCCGAACATATCTTCGAATGATTGGTAATTGGTTGATAATTGGTTTTCTAAAAGTCGCCAGATTTGTCGCTAAACAATTTTTGTCGTCAAAACTTTATTTTAGTCGCTAAGACTTGAGCAAAGTCGCCAGTTCTAGCGACTAAGTCGCTAAATTGGCAACACTGGTCGGAACAAAGCTTCCAAACGTTCCAATTTGGTTGGACCGGATAGGAATTTGGTTTGGTCGGATCGCCGGCGCATCCGACCACGTCCAACCAATATTAATAATAATTATGTCGTACCGACCGCTCTCTTCACTTTCCGATTTGGTCGTGGTCGGATGGTTGGCACCAACCGAATCGGAGCGTCTGTTTATGCTTTAACTGCCGTCGTCGCAGGCATTCGCCTAGTTTTCAGTCCAGTTGCACATTTTATTTTTTATTACAAATGCGGAGAAACTACAAGTGTTCTGCATGCGACTGCAAGTGGATAGTCCCAGTTTGTGAACTGTAAAAATGAAAAGCGACAGTCGTGTGGGAATTCTTAAAACAGTACGCAGTGCAGGAGAATGGTCACTAGACATGAAGAAAACTAAGCCGAGCGTCGAAATGCGCACACGGGATATAGAAAACATAATGCGTCACATAGAAGTAGGTACATCAGCGATTCCCGAATAAACCTAAGAATAGGGAAGAATAATATTTTTATATTAATGAACATTGTTATAGTACAAAATAATAAAAGATGATTCCTTATCAAAATGTTTTAATGTTACCCTATTTTTCTTAAATCCGCAAATGTTTTAATTTTGTGTAACTGGTACATAATGACGTCACTTTCGCGAGAGGGGGGGGGGGGGGGGTCATTAGGAAATGACGATAGGATGATTGCAGGGGGGAGGGGGTCGAAAATCAGCAAAAATTGATGTCGTATTATATAGACGGCCCCTTTTCCAGGATTTTCATTTGCCTAGATTTGACAGTAATTGGCTGTTGCTATAATTGAATGCATGATTGTAAAAACCCCCCTCAGACCACTTTTTTCGAATTCCTTTTTATGATGGAAAAATGATCCCTATATCAAGACGGATCGATTGAGCGTAAAAACACACCTCGGTCATAGTTCTTTCCCGCAGAGATAAGGGCATCAAAATTTCGATGAGCGTAAAAACACACCTTATCCTGGATAAGGTGTGTTTTTACACACCTTATCCAGGATTCTGTTCCTGTACCACGAAGGGCAAGCCAAAAAGGGGCCGAATGAAGTGTGCTCTTTCATTATGACTTACGTCCAAGAGTATGTCGATAAGAAGGTTACTGAATTAATGCTTTTTTCCGATAACTGCGCAGGGCAGAACAAGAACAATACAGCAGTTCGAATGAACATGGCCCTCGTCGACACTGGACGTTTTAAAAAAATACAACAGATTTTTCCTATGCGTGGTCATTTTTTTCTGCCATGTGACAGAGCATTCGGGATTATAAAACGGAGCCTTCGTCGCAAAGACAGGTTGTACAGCTTACATGAACAACACAATGTTCACTTGGTAAGCGGAGAGGATGTAATAGAATACAAAAAGTGGTGGGTTCAATATTACAAAAAGACTGCACTGTCACTTGAAACCAAAGACCGACGTGTACCAAGAACAGAGAAGGTAAACTTCAGTATCTCCAAGTTCCATCACCTAAAATTTAGAAAAGTTGGAAGCGACGTACCCGTAACAACGATGGAATACATTGATGGAATGGTGAAAAATACTTTCTTGCTGAAGATGAGGCCACAGATTGTCGTACCACTACCACAAGAACCTGCGTACGGAACAAGGCAGCTCAGCATAAACTCAAAGAAAATGGCAGACCTAAAAAAGTGCGTTGAGTTTGTACCAGAAGAAGAAAAAGTAAAGTTTTGGAACGAAATTTTGGAATGGCCTATATCTGATCATGTTGAAAATGACGAATTGGATTAATTTGTGCATATTTTAAGTAATAGCTTCGTTGTAAAAAGGTAAAGAGCGGGCTCTTTTTCCGCAACTAGGCCGGTAATCGGCCCTTTTTGCGTGACATATGCGGGTTTTCCTCACGATGTTTTCCTTCACCGAAAAGCCAGTGGTATGTAAATTCGTACATAAGTCCTAAAGAACTCATTGGTACGAGTCGGGGTTTGAACCCGCCACCTCAAGAATGCGAAGCGTCGGTTCTCCCACTGAGCTACCACGGCTCAATAGCTTCGTTGTTTAAGTAAACCAAGCAAATTAAACAAAATAAACTTAAAATAAAATTGGACTTTGATTGTAAAAACACACCTCGTAAACAATGACTGTAAAAACCCACCTTATTCAAAATTTTCAAAAAATTATTTAAAAAAAACTAATTATAATTATTGTCTAAGAAATTAGCATGTGGTCTCTTTTGTTTTACTTTATTGAAATACTTAGAAAAATAAATTCATTTAGAACATTTTTTTAACACCAGATAGTTTTTATTGACTTTTGCATTTGGTCTGAGGGGGGTTTTTACAATCATGCATTCAATTATGTTAAATCATGTGTGCTCGATGTGTTAAATACTTCGTAGGTTAGGTTTGGTAACAAAGCCTCCAATTTTCAAGAAGTATTGTTATAGGTTTATTAGAAACTGATGGTAAAGTCAGGCCGAATATGCAAATAATTTCAGGAAGCGTCATCCTGTAATGAAATAGGCCATATTATGATCAAGTAGAGAAAGAAGGAACGAACGGATGACCTCCAGCTTGTTGGGTCGACAACATAACGAAAATCGCGGGTCTAACCCGGACAAGATTGGCACTGGGCCGGGATGAGTGCCTTACAAGAAGAGAGGCCTATGCTCAGCAGTGGGTGATGACGGGCTGATGATGATGTTGATGACAGAACGAAGAAGTTGCGATATGTGTTATGTGTTGTAAAAATCAATATGGTTGTCTCAAATGTAACCTTTTTTGCCTCAAAAAGTTTGCATCGAAACTTAGTAGGTACCTGCACAGGTACATAACTGAATGAATTATCTACTTAAACCGACTTAAAAAATTATACAGGGTAACTACGTATTTTTCATAGCAGTACATTTTACTAGCGTTCCATATATCAAACACCATTTTCCAGCTTTTCCGTTACACTTACGATTTCTTTAAATTTCTCCTCGTAAAGTTAAGCCAGAATTAAACTAAATATGAAAAATCAGGACGATCCGCCGAAAAAAAGGATATCCGTAATTATCAGGGTTAATCACTTCCATATCTCCATAAATAATGAGGTATATGTTCTTATCTTTTATACAGGGTTGTTCATAAAGGGTATGCTAAGCCGGAAAGGGCTCATAGTACTCATCATTATGAGCAACTTTTACTATGGGACCAATCCGAAATTCGCGAAAAAAAATCAGCTGTTCCATAGAAAAATGTCAATGACACTCGACAAAATGTATGGAACAGCTGATTATTTTTTCGCGAATTTTGGGTTGGTCCAATGGTAAAGGTTGTTCGTAATGATGAGCACTAAGAGCCCTTTTCGGCTTAGCATACCTTTTATGAATAACCCTATAGATATAGTCAAAGGCAAACATTGTATAGTGATAATCTTTATTAACTAAATTACATATTTAAAAACACCCCTTATATTATAATATTTTCTAGCTTCACATAGACGGAGGTGGCGGAGGAACAGGTAATAATGGTGGTGGTGGTGGCACACCCATCATAGGTGCTCCAGGTGGGGGAGGCATTCGCATTCCATGGACCTCCCACAACTTTTGTGGAGGTGCCGGCATCCTCATCGGTTCCATTTTGAAAGCAAACTGCAAGAAGAACTGTTTCGTATCCTTGTTCCAGTGAGTCCAGAACTTGGAATCATGTTTCTCCACTTCTCTGCTGGGTACTTTGAATGCTATAGTTTCATAGGGCTCTGCTGCAAACAGGAGGTATTGCCACCTGCGGTCTGGGGGTTCTATCTTTTGCTCATACGCCGACATAAACCTGTGCCTTGGTTGGACGCTGTCTGCAATTTCTGGAAACATCACATTGACATAAACAAAAATGACTTGAGATATACAAAGTACATTAAATTATAGTCGTCACAAAATAAGAGGCCTGTTTTGACTATTGTCATTGCGATGTAACTAGTGATGTTACCATATGACTCGGTATTCGATACTCACGATAAATCAATTCAAGTTTGTATGAGTATTTGATCGATTTCATTATGTATTGTATGTAAGTTTATTGGATTAAGGTTTTGATTAGAAAATTTAACTTAAATTTTAATATTGTAGGTATTTTGAAATGATACAGTGGTAGGAAAGGTCAATTTGTCTTTAATTTAATATTTTTGGTTACAATAATATTCACTCAATCACAAACAAATAAGAAAGGCGAAAGTTACTAACCACTCGGTGAATTTATTTGTGTCCATTTATTTGTGATATTTTTTTGTACTTTTAGACTCGAATCAGTAAAGCATCATTAACAAAACCTCTCCCGGCTGATCCAGCTGATCAACATTTAAATACTATTAAAATCGAATGCGGCTGGTGAAATTCGGTAATTAATTGGTTACAACACTAATATTTGAAAAAAGAAGACTGAGAACGTAACTGTTTCTGACAGTTTCGTTTTAATTTGACACTGTATGGTACTATAAAGTATGCGCGAAAAGCGTTCCAAGTTACATTCTAGGGTCTTTCTCAAGTGTCAAAACGGGCCTTTTATTTTGTGTTGACTATAATAACAAAATAGTTCGAGATGATTTTGGTTTGACTAGGTCCAAGAGAGCCACTGGAATAGAAGGTTGTAAGTCAAGCTTAATTTTTACCTGGATAATCCACTTGGAAAAGCAAACTCTGCTGTCCATTTTCAGGATCTTTTTGTTTGGTGACTCTATAACCTGGACGTCCAATTTTAACAAATTTCTTAGGTTCAATTCTTGGCTTCTCCGGGGCTAACTGCTGTGGTGCTTCTTTCGCTTCTTTAGCAGCTCTCCGGGCTAAGTTAGCCTGATGCTTTTTACCCTGAGTGTGAGCCAAGTAACTGCCTTCATTATTATGAAGAGTTAGACACAGTTTGCACTCATATGAACCTGTAAACAGAAATATCAAAACATTAGTATCAAATGTTTACATTCTAGGTTATGTCGATTGTTGACGAAGTTCTATGAACACATAGTAAAAAAATTACGTACCTAAATGATTTTTCATAAAATAGGGATCTTTGTTAAGGTCGATAGTTTCCAAAGCTAGCTGGCGAAGCCTTTCGCGACGATCCCTGTTGCTTTCCGACCATGACGCTACACCGCCACCTCCCGTTTTGCCGCCAGGGCGGTTTTGGAAATCCATTTTGGTTACAGCTTTTTCGTTATTTCCACGTTTTCTACCTTAGAAAATAACAGGCTACTTCTAGATTTGTTATAATTCACGAAACAATACTTTACTCCAAGTTCCAATCCAAATCCACAGACCACAAGCGAAAAGCGAAACAATTTTTGTATGAATGAATGAGATTGAGAATGAACGAAACAGAACGCAAAGAACGAAGCTAAAAGGGATGGGCAATGAACGTTTTTTATTTCGTTCGGCCGGAAACAATAGACATTTAAATTTTCTAAAACTATTGGCATCCTTGTCTAACGCCTTGCAATGATAAAGACAGATATATTTTTAGTTAGTTTAGATACTTTAGATCTGTCTAATGCCTTCAAACTTGGGCCCATTATACCCTTGATTAGCACATAGATTACTTTTTATGAAGAAAAAAATTAAAATTCCGATAGAATTAAAAGCATAAACAGACGCTCCGATTCGGTTGGTGCCAACCATCCGACCACGACCAAATCGGAAAGTGAAGAGAGCGGTCGGTACGACATAATTATTATTAATATTGGTTGGACGTGGTCGGATGCGCCGGCGATCCGACCAAACCAAATTCCTATCCGGCCCAACCAAATTGGAACGTTTGGAAGCTTTGTTCCGACAAAATCGGCTCAGTCGCATTCGCAACGCCGCCGTTTCTTCACAAAGATTTAATATTTCATCGAATGATTCTGGAGTCATTCGAAGATATGTTCGGAAATCTTCATCATCCAATTCCTTAAGGAGCCGCATATGACTGTAATATTCTCTATTTCTATAGTAGAATTTAGCCCATTCTCTTCGTTTTTTCCTTGGTTCCTTTTGTAGCGGTGCTGTAGCAACAATGGTTGCTGCAACCAACGCTATTTTAGCATTTTTAGATAGTACCGGTGGCATGATGTTTAAGCATCGATGATCGACGGCATCAGGTAGCAAGACGTCCGTTCACTACTTCATAGCAAAGTCAACTGACGGCTGGAAGGCCAACCGTCGGACAATCTGTAGCAATGTTGGAATGGTTGCTATGTCGGTTCCAATATGGCTGGCCCCAACCGAATCGGAGCGTCTAAGGGTGAAATTGTAAGGCGAGGCTTGAATGAAATCGATAAGACTTGCACGATCAGTGATTGAATCCAAATAAAAATAAAAAATTGTAGTTCAGTGATTTAGTTTTCTGTGATGTTGCTCACTGTCAATGTCAAAAAAGTCAAACAACTGTCAAATAGTTTTTGACGACTTCCTTCTTTTCTTTTGTCAAAATAGGTGGAAGGTACTGCCTCAATAATTTATCTAAATTTATTTCATGAATCTGTGAATTGTGTTCATATTTTCACGATATATTTGATTCTACAATACCAAATTTATAGTATGAAAAAAATATTTTGTGTATGTGGTTAACTTGTGAAAAGTTCTTGTGATAACCTACGAGTCCTAAAGTGTTTCTTGTTTTTAGGTGACGGCTCAAGATGTTGATGCCCAAACAGAACCGCGTATCTATCTACGAGTTCCTCTTTAAAGAGGGAGTCATGGTAGCGAAGAAAGACTACCATGCTCCAAAACACCCTGATCTTGAGAAGATTTCTAACCTTCAAGTGATCAAAGCTATGCAGTCTCTCAAATCCAGAGGTTATGTTAAGGAACAGTTTGCGTGGAGGCATTTCTACTGGTAAGTTTATAAACCGGCAAACTGTTACCATCCAGAATACAGGTAAAATGTGCCGGGGCTTCTGACACTTGTAAACATAAACGTTTGTTTTCTATCATAACCTTGTGTGGCGAATAACTTAAAGTAGAATGAAATAAATCCCTAGTCTTGAAGCTAGAATAGGCTATAAACCGGAGTAGCTACGTCCCGCGGCTCCACTCGGTATTTAACAGAAACTTTAATTAAATAGAGAAAAGTTGCTAAATTATATGCCATCTATCTATCTATCATCCATCTATCCTGCTATCTCTATGCCAAATTTCATCCAAATATGTCGGGAAATTTTTGCATATAGAATTAAAACACAAACTTTAGCATTTAAAATTAGTAAGAAAAATGGAACAGTTAAAACTGATTTAAAGATGATTTGTATAAACTACAAGTTAATTAAGTTGATTGTATAGTGATAATTTTAAAAATTGTCTTTCAGGTACCTAACCAATGAGGGTATTGAATACCTCAGAATCTTCCTCCACCTGCCCCCTGAAATTGTGCCCGCGACACTCAAGCGCTCAGTGCGTACGGAGACAGTGCGCCGCAGCGCAGTTGGCCGACCCGACGCCCCCGCGCGTTCGGCGGAAGACCGGTCAGCGTACAGGCGCGCGCCCCCGTCTGGACCCGACAGCGTTGACAAAAAGGCTGATGTAGGCCCTGGCTCTGCTGGTGTTGAATTCGTAAGTAGATAGATAAACTCTTATTGTTCACACCAGAAATTACTAACAAAAGGATAATAACACTTAAAACTACTACTTACTATTTTTTGTTGATACATACTTACAAAATTTTGAAAACTGCCAAAAATGCCATGGCTAATGATAAAGAAATAACCTGTACTGGAATGGCTGAGAACCACAAGCCATACTTAGGCTGTAGCATTCTCTGAAAGATGCTTTAGTTAGAGTTAAGAAGTGCTGGCTAGTTATTTGTTCCTGAAATTATTTTGAATAAGAATTTATTTGATTAAACGGACTTTTAAGTCTTTTGACAGAACTGGATTAAGTATAAATACAGTCAAAACCGTTTATGGCGACATCGTTTAGAACAACATACCCTATATGACCGCCTTATCGAAAACATTGGTTTTTACGACATTGTTTACTACGACATACCGTATTAAGCGACCACATTTGGTTAATGTTCTCGGAGAATTATATCTGTAGAACGCTCAGCTGTATTGTAAACAATTTGAATAGGTAACAGTATCCACATCTGGCACAGTATAATGGTCAATGGCTATTATCCTACGAGTAAAAGTAAACAAAGTTTAGGGTCTTTTGTAATTCTTAGAAACAAAGCACATGCATGCCGTAGCCTCAAGGCCCGCTTCGTCATATCTCTTACTCGTAAGTCAGTTTGTTAGGTACTTATCTTTACACAAGACGCACCAAAACATATTGTTGAGTTAACTGTGAAAATTGTAACATGTCGCAAACAAATCAAAATCGAAGAAAAATCGCGTAATTTCAAAGCTAGAGAAAGGAATTCCAAACAAAGACCTGGCAACCGGTTGTTACAACTATCGGTTTTTACGACTAAATATGAGTAGTCCCTTCGATGTCGTTATAACAGATTTTGACTGTATATATAAGTATAAACAGAAACATGAAAGTAAACAAACATGTTCAACTTCTGGCATGATTTGAATCGGACAGTATCCAAAGAAAATATGATTTTACTAACTTGTCTTGTCTTTCTTTACAGAGAGGAGGTTTCGGCCGTGGTAGGGCTGCACCTTAAATTAAGTTACAATAAAAAATCATAAACCAATTATTTTGTTTCTATTAAGTAACTTCCATCAGGTCTGAGGTTTTTCAACAGGTTTATTGTTCAAGTTGTTTCATAAATAACAGAATGTAATTTTTAAATAATTTATTGAAAACAAATTTCTACAAATTCTTCTACAATAAGATACAAGATTGAATCATGATTATCTATTTTACACCCAACAACTTGCTTTGTGGTTGCCTGTTCAATTTATCTAGTCTTATAGATTTTTTGTAGCTAACAATCAGGGCCCTTATTCGCTATCTACCATCATATTCCACGCCAAAAACGCGTGACGTCATCACACGCACGTAACGTGAACGCGGCTCAAAGTCCACGCGTTTTAAATTTTGACATTGGCATACGGAATACCATTCCATGGATTTGACGTAACGCGGCGCGTTACGTGCTCGTGTGCTCATAGCGAATAAAGGCCCAGATAGGTTTTTAACATGTTCAGTACCACTACGATTTTCATGATGTCTTCTCGGATGCCACCTACATTTTACAGATGACGGTTCAAAAACACTGAACTCGCCATGTGAGTCGTCGGCACTGGAATAAAATTTACGTGATTTCTCCAGGCGAGTCGGTGGTACCGAACATGTTAAAATAACATGAAATGTGTGACTGTTGTCAGGGAGACGAGATAAATTGAACAAACTTAGACACTTCATTTCAATACCCATCTAATTTAATCCTCCTGTGCAAAACAATACCTCGGAAGTAGTGTTTCATTTTGCACAGGAGGCACAAAATTATAAGTTGGAGATTAAACAACATGGATTGCAAAATAAAGAATAAAATTACAGTAAATAACGAGTTAGAGACATGTTAGTGTTGATTCTCTTGATCTGACAGCATTTAAATTGTGTGCAAAATTTTAATTTTTGAGCTATCAGTAATATATAAGATGGTTTCTAATTATATACAACAGAGTATGTGTAAATAAGCAGATTAGTCCGCTAGATCATAGTATCTGCATCAGGTGGTAGTGATATTATGGTATCTGCCCAGCTCAGTAGGGCTGCACGGGTGGCGGGTTCGGCTTGGGGAACTCTCCGAGTGCGTCCATGTAGTACTGGTAGGCGCGGAATGGCTTCAGTTCCCACGGGACCTGGTCTTCCATGCGGGTCAGCTTCACACCCAGGTCTTCTAGGGTCGGGCAGCCGGGAATAATAACATCGGTGGTCGCTTCCTGCGGACAAATTGCATAAGTACCTACCTATTGAAAATGGGACAGCAATTCTTTGTTGTATTGATAAAGAGAGAAAAGCATCTAAACAAATTGTGATGAAATTGAGCGGGGTTATAATTCGTCGGTAATTGCTGTCTACGGAAAATCGCACAGATTATTAAAAGCCTCGCTGCCCCTATTGTTGAATTGATGGAAAATTAGCAGCCTCACTTACTGTACATAATTTAAAAGTGACAAATGTGTTTTCAGTTAATTTTAATTTCTGTCTGCTATGTCCAACCAAACCACTATCACATCACATCAGAGTGCCAAGTGCGAGTTTTTTCGTGTAGTTAACGTTATCGATCGCGTTAATGTAAACTACAATTTGTATGGAATAAAAACCGCGCCACCTAGTGTTCATAGGATGAACTACAGTAGTTCCGTTTTGTAGTTTACGTTAACGCAAACTACACTAAAAAAACTCGCACTATGCGCTAAGGTGAGTTGTGGTAATAACCTGTCGACCGTGACAAAAAACAAGTACTCACTCTCTCAATGGATTCCCAATGCAAGCTGCCAAATGGATACGCGGGCGAGATCATGTTCACCAGCGCGACCTTGAGCGGGAATACGGGGTCGTACTTCATGTCGTAGCGCCGGTAGCCCCACAACTTCTCGTCCTTCCGCATCAGTCGGAAGAACCAGTCTACCATATCGCACAGCAAGTATCGGGAGGGCCTGGAAGTTTGATATTAGGCCTTATGATATACCATATCTAAAGACAGTACAGTACACACAATGTACTACACCTAAAGCTAAATTGAATTTAAGCCATCTATTAAAATAATAATGAGTATAATTTCAACACTGCAATATACATAAATAGGCACATCAGCTTATGCTGCTCGTCTATCATCAAATAAATAAAAAATCTAGACTGAGTGGATTGCGGGCAAGCATACCGTCAGCCTGAGATAGGTAGACAACATCAGACCCATGGATAGGAGACAATGAAATGGCACAAGAGAGAAGGCTTATCCCCAGCAGTGGGTCGATACAGGCTGGACATGATGAAATTGAAATCACCTAAATTATGTGGGTCAAAAAAAACATTAAATAAAAATTGGTCAGTCTGGACCCAATAATTTTAACGGTAACACTTGCATTTAATGGAGGATTTAACGGGAGGGCTTGGGGCTCAAGCCCTCCTAAACCTGTGAACCCCACACTTGTTTTTTTTACCCTTAGCCACCTAGCTGCTTGCATTGCCATACTTCAAAAGACGGTGTAATAAAATCGGGTGGCTGAGTAGCATAAACGAGAGCTATATCCAGCAGAGGGTTGATGTAACAAATTACAAATGCATCAGCATGAGCGCCGCCAGGATTACTTTCAGGGGGGTGCATCTACATCTAAAAATTATGCTATTAACTAATATAAAATGTAGAAATTATACGTGAAATTAACAAAATAAATGTAATGTCAAATTTAAATAACGCGGGTATTTTAAATGGCGCCAAAACTCGACACCTAAAAAACATGTATTTTTTCTATGTATTGTCTTGCTAACAGGGGGGTGCAAGTGCACCCCCTTGCACCCTGCTGCCGGCGCCCATGTGCATCAGAGTTTTTTTGCGAGTTTTTTTCAGTATTCGGTCGCGTTAAACAAACTACAATTTGTAAATGATTAAAAACCGCGCCATCTAGTGTTAATGATATGAACTACAACTAGTTCCATACAAATTGTAGTTTTCGTTAACGCGATCGTATAGTGAAAAAAATTATTAAATTAAACTAGGGCCTAGTGCAAATTAGTGCAATAGCCTAGTGACTAGGCTATTATTTGTTCCATATACAGTTTTTTACCCGAGGGCCTGATATATTTTGCACCGCGTGTCTGGGTCGCGAGCCGCATTGACGATGCCTTGCGCCACGTCGGAAACGAAGACGGGCTGTTTTATCGTCTCCAAGCCGTTCTTCCACAAAGGGACCAGCTGCCAGTGGGTACGGAAACCATTTGTAAAAGCCCTGAAATTTGAAAGGACACTTATAACACAAACATAATTTTAAAAAAAATTTTGGATAAACAAAAAACTAACTGAATTTAGATTGTTATTTTAATTTAGCTAATAAAATTAATAGTTTCTGTGTGTTAGAGAATGAAACCCCAATAATGGTAGTAGTTATAAATTACAGTTTTAGTCTGACTTTGGTTAAAATAGATTATAGCCTAATTTCACACCAACAAATTAAAATAAAAAACTAGGACCAAATAAAATAGCATTTTGTAGTGCACAGGCGACCTTATCGTCGAAAGCGGATATTTCCAGACAAACTTTGGAGTGACAGGACTGAACAGTTCAGACAGTTTTTGAGTTCTCGCTGATCGAAAATTTGTTTATGAAACTATACCTAATTGCCTATAAATAAGTAATATATTATATGTACCTTAGGAACCTATCTTCAGAGCCGTAGATATCAGAAGCTCTTATAATAGTAGCTGTTGGGAACTCCTCCTTGACAGCCTGTTCTCCAAAGTGCTTGCTTACTTTGTATGGAGAAGGCTTCTTCAGCACAAGAGGCTTGGGCCTCTCCGCCTGGTTCAGGTATGACAGGTGGATAAACCTTTCCACTCCCATCTCACGAGAGATTCTGGAAACATTGTAAGAGGTTTGTTTGAAAGTTTATTTGCTAATAATTATAAGGTTTTATAAAATTTTGAACTCAATTTAAATATAGTCAAATGCAAAAATCACAGGGTGTTATAATTATGATGTGTGTCTGTGGCATTGAAGCTCCCGAATGGATAAACCGATTATGATTTTGTTTTCTTTGTTTGAAAGGTTAATTAGTCAAGAGTGTTCTTAGCTATGTTTTGGGGGGGGTTTTATGATTTTAAATTTAATTACTCATCTTTTATGAAAACAATAATGTAGAAAATCATCCTAGCCTTTTTACTCTCATAACTTATTAAAATTTCATTGTAAAATAAAATTTGTTAAATTAATTTTACGGGTAGGTAAGATACATTACCTAGCAATACGCCTTGGGCCTTCTACATGCACATCATTGTACTTGAAGTTCTTTGTTTCATAGTCACGGCCAATGAGGTTGATGACAACATTGGAGTAACGGACTGCTTTAGCTATGGACTCCTCATCTCGGATGTCGAATGGAGTAAACAGCACCTGCCCTAAATCTCCAGCTACTTTCAACCTTTGGGCATCATAGAAATCACTTCTGTATGGCAAGATCATCTGTAAATGGAAATAAATAGCAATTGTAAAATTTTAGAAACTTTTGATGTATTTACGCTCACATAATGAAACAAGATTAATTTAAAGGATTTTTCAATGGTTCACGCCACAACTTATCTGTCATTAGGTGACGTTATTAGTGTTATTACACATAGTACAAGTAATTATTCAGATAATTCAGTATTCTGTGTAAATATTTTGTAACAGCGGATTTATCCTTTTGTCCTCAGTAAATATGTCGTAATTTAGAAATAGGGTGGCAAGAGTAGCCTATGTTATTTTTTATTTTAATATTTAGTTTTACATACCTGTGTGCCAATCTTGCCCAGCTTGTTGCACACATATCTGCCCACAAAACCCGTGCATCCAAACACAGTGGCTACGATTCCATTGAAGCTGCTGCGGCCACCTGTTCCCCTCTTGTAACTGGCTAGGTTAGGCCTCCCGTCAGTGCTGTACTGAGCAGACTTGATGTAAACAATACTCATGGACCCATTCAGAGCTGAAAGTACAAAACATAGATAGCTACACATGAGCATTTCCAATTTAGCTTTAGGAATAATTTGTAAGTAGTAAACAGCGCATGAATGTTTCTAAATATTGTATTTTTGTCAAGACATTATGTAAGACTCGCAGCCGCGGTGTTCATGCTAAAGAGAATCGATACTCACGTATAATTTTTTGCGCAACATGGCTTGTTAAGGCAGCCGTAGCCATGTTCATGCCTTATTTATATTACTTTGAAAAATAATGTTTCGATTCCCACATCAAATGGGCAACCGAACCAAAATATCGTGAAAAATCTTGCCTTGCTGTAGGAGGCAATAATACAAGACTACAATAATACACAGCACGTATTGTACGTCCAATAATTTATAGCTTTTAAAATAGTAGTTCATGAAACTGTCGCAATAAGAGGGGTATTAAAACACGAGTGTGAGTTCAAAAACCAAGCCGTAGGCGAGGTTTATAATAGTATATCACCCGAGTGTTTTAAAACCTAGTTATGTGCAGTTTCATACACTTCTAGAATTCTTCTAGAATTCATAAAATGCGAATTACAAACTTCAAGACATTAACAGCTGAGTAGGTATGATGTATAAAATTGCTTTTAAAAATGGGTCCATGGAACAATCCAAAGCATATAATGTAATATTAGTAATACAATTTTTGAACTTGGATTTAGATAAAAATAACCATGAAAGTTATGTGGGGGGGGGGGGGAACTTCGATTCCCTTCGCTACTCAAAATACAATTTGGATAATCAGAAGCACAGAAAACAAATAGTCAGTTGTCTTTTCCTTGCTATAAATTATTTGGTAGTCGCATTTTGACATTCCACTATGACGTGACAATGACTTTTACCTTATTTGACTTTGACATTCAATAAAAAAAAACCTCCAGGAATAAATAAATTGCCATCCAATTGGAATGAGCCACAGAAGCCACATTCTGAGTGAATGAGAATGAAGTGGAGTTAAATTGAAAAGAAAAACAAATAGGTAGGTAATCTGAAAATCAGATTGATTCAGTCAGAACTCGTCAAAAATACAGAGGAAAATTCAGGAATTAAATCTTTTCAATAAAATGTGTTTTCTAGTTTTACTGTGATTTTATATTAACTGTGTTACATTTTTTCTCTTAGTTGGGGAGTTCGTTAATAAATTCTATCCACTGTATCGTCGTAAGCAATAATTATGGAAGATAGCGAAATTGAACTGCTGAGCAGAGGTGATCAACTGCAAGAAGTCTCTGCAATATTGATGAAGTTTCTACAAAATGTTGGTATCAGGCTATTCTTATACTTACTACTGCCTACTAAATTTAAATTAACTTGCACTTCATTCATATTAATGATTATCATAGAATTCTACTCATCCTTTTACTAATTCTACTTCTGATTATTTCCAGAATCAAAATGCGTTTATCTTTCCGAATCTATCTGGAAGCAATCGGCGAGTGATATTATGGACAGCACTTTTCCAGCACCTTCAGAGGAAAGAGTCTGAACCAGTTCACGCTATGTGCTTGGCAACAATTCGAGTTCTAAGGTAACCAACAACCTTACAGGTGATTCATAAATCCAATTAACAACTACTTACTGGATACTAATTAAATAAAATTGTTTCCAGCCGTGATAAGACAGATCTTGAGAGTTTGATCTGTGAAAAGTGGATTACGGTGCTAATAGAAAGGGCAGGATTGTACAATTTTGTTAGTTTGGACGAAGAATCCATGGTGTCACTGGAAATGCATGATAAAGATATTGCTGTGGAGGCTTTGAAGTGCCTCTGCAATATAACTTACAACAGCGAAGTTGCTCGTGCCCTCTGTGCTCACACTGACATAGCACAAGGCCTGGTTGCAAGGCTGAGAGTGTACAAAGATATTCCGTTCAAAGATGACATCATCCTGTTTGATATGAAGATACTCTTTATTCTGACGGCACTACGGCAGGATATCAAAGCTAAGATCAAGGATGAGCTACATGGGATGGACTATTTGACAAGCTGTTTGAATGAAATTGTACAGGAGGCATCTTCAGACACAGAGAATGCTTCAGGTGGTAGTGGAGATGGCGGTCATCAATGTTTTCTGTCTGTAAGGGAAAACACTTATTTTTTAATTAGATACAGTTGTAGAGTCGGTTATACCATCTTTAAAATTAACAAACATATTTGCATGTACCTTTTCTTTTCAGTATTGAATAAAAAATGCCTTTAGTTTAGTTTTGAAAATGATAGAATCATTAGAAGAAACAGAATCAAACTGCCCTAAACAAGTGTTGAAAAATTCAATTAGAGAAATTTTCAGATTAATTCTGTTTTGCAGGATGAGAAGGAAGCAATAGCAGTTGAGATTCTAAAAGCACAGTTCAACCTGATCATCCACACTGGTCTTGATGAGGCACTGACCGAGGACGAAGAGTCCACATTCTTGAAACTGATGCCGGTGCTTACTGCTCTGCTGTATGCACATTGCACCACTCAGGAGAAGCTGCATGAGCTGCATAACAACATAGCTAATCTGCTGACAAGGTAAATCCTTGCGATAGTAAATAGCTATTGTAATTGTATTTCAATGAATGAAGTGTTTATTTCTTAAAGAGCTAGTATTTTTTTTATAATGAATAAACCTGTTTTACCACCAACTCACCTGTTTTTAAGCAACGGTACAGCAACCGCAGACTAAAATGAAGCAGTTAGGACTCAGAGATGGCTGCAATCAAACAGGAGGAAAACTATAAAGGACTACAACTGCTAACACAAAAATCAAATTATAAATGGAAAAACATTTATAAATAAAGTCTATCATCATCATCCACAGCCTTCTCTCTCTCCCACTGCTGGGTCTATAGTCTATACCCAGATAGAGTCTGGGCCGTTCTCCTGTTGTACCTTTTGCAAAAAAAGTGAAAATTATATTACATATTGTTATTTTGTTCCAGTGTGCCAATAATGTATTACCCATTCCTCGCACCTGCACTGAACGAGGGCGAGACTACTCCTTACATGTACGACGGCAGAAATATGGACGCCGTGCAGTCTTTGGTGCAATTGCTGCACCAGCGATTGGTAGCTACCACAGTAAGTAGTGAATAATATTGTTAAAGACTAGGTTTGTTAAAGGCTCTCTAGTTTTAGCGAGACTAACAAACAGCGATTAATTTTTAAATATAAGAAAGAAAGATTTGACAACAGCCTAGCTGTAGCTCATCGCCAATTATAGCATCTTTGCCACTGGAGCAGTTGTGCGGGTTGTGCCAGTGCCCCAGAGCCTTGCTCCGTTATTTTGATTGGCTGGATTAGCTCGGGTAATCGCTGGACGAACAATGCACTCTTTGCGGGACGCCAGTGCGGGACCTATCGCCCCAATTCCGAATAAGAATAAGAAGAAAGAAAGATTTAACACTGGCTGCGGGAAACACACACCTTGTATTTTCCTTTGCGCGACGCGAGTATGGCTGCACACGCCAGGCGCGTAAAACACAACGCGTTTGGCTGTTAGCCGCGCCTGGGGCAAGCGCATGTGATTATGAGCCGCAGTCAAAGTGTAAACACAAAATTGAAATTTCCAGAGCATAAACAACCAGTACGAGAGCCTCTCCCCGATCCTCACGGTGCTGATCAAGTCGTCCCGCGGGCACCGGGCGCAGCGCAAGTACCTGCGGCGCGTGGTGCTGCCCCCGCTGCGGGACGTGTCGCGGCCGCCCGAGCGCGGCTCCGCGCTGCGCAACCTGCTGTGCCGCCTGCTCACCACGCCCGTCGGCGCCGTCCGGGACCTCGTGGCCGAGCTGCTCTTTATACTGTGCAAGGAGAAAGGTGGGGCGTGGGGGATTAGAGGCTTTACATTGTGGCATAGTTTCAGACTACGTTAGTTGGTGTAGAGTGTAAGCAGAACAAGGTTTGAACTGGGATGAACGAAAACTGGGGTAAAGGAAGGAGGTAGTGAAGGGAAAACGTGGAAAATTCAACTTTCCCGGTTCGTCATGACTTCAAAATTGTCCTGCCGGGCCTCAGCCGGTAAACCGGATAGAGTTGATTTGTTCTGCTCTTCCACCTCGATTCTTTAATGAGTTTTGCGTCTGAGTTGATAGAACCTAAATACTACCTATTACCCCTTACCTCCTAATAACTACTATTGATAAACCGTAACATATGTTTCCCCCAGTGAGCCGCATGGTAAAGTACACCGGTTTCGGCAACGCGGCGGGCCACCTCGCGCAGAAGGGCCTGCTGGGCGGCGCCGGCGCCGGGGGCCGCAGCGCGCACTACTCGTCCAGCAGCGACGACTCGGACACGGAGGAGTACCGCGAGGCGGCGCCGCACTACGACCCCGTGGTGGGCTGCACGCGCCCTCCGCGGCCCGACCCCTTCCAGGGGATGACGGAGGAACAGGTACGTGGGAATCAACCAGGTTGTTACTAATGAAGGGACTGGTAAGAGATGCGCTTGGGGGTTGCAGGACTGCTATTGTAAAAACAACGATGTTGACGTAGAATATCGCGCCGCATTGCGACTTCATCGTAGGTTGCTTGCAGCCCCCAAGCCAAGAATTATTTTGAGAAAGGTTTTTTTTTATTTCTTGGCATCACAGATTTTTTTGCATAGAAGAATCTGTAGCGCTTCATATAACTTGACCAATTTTTCGAAATTGACATGCTCAACCTTTTATCACTGTTTTACTAGTATAATATGTGTTGGCATGGCACTCAACCGTCTGTTACTGTTTTGATAGTATTTGTACTCGTATTGTTAATTTGTTATCTCTTTTGATTAGTTCGTTGCACCCCCCTGATCTGACCGCTCCTCCCCCACAGAAGGAGTACGAGGCCATGAAGCTAGTGAACCTGTTCGACCGGCTCGTGTCTGCGGGCGCGGTGCAGCCGGCGCGACTCGACGCGGACGGCCGACCGCAGCCGCTGGAACACGTACTGCAGTTGAGGGACCAGCCGCCCGACCGGCCGCACTCGTAAGGAGGCACTATGCATTTTTAAGGACCGGCTGGTGTCGATTTAAGTCGGCCTTCAGCTCTTAAATCACGCGCTGCAGGAAATACTAATGTTACTGTGCTACCGCAATTGTACGGAGCTGTATTTCCTGACATGTTTAATGGGCTGGTGCCGACTTTAATCTGTCAGCTAGTAGACAACGTGCTGCTGGTGAGGGACCAGTCGCCCGACCGCCCGTCCTCGTAAGGAGTTAAGAAGGCACTGTGTCGGACCCGGGTTATACGAACTACTGTGCGGAAGCGGGAGAGAGGTCTCATTCCAGCAAGATGCGTAGTTTTGTTGTACGGGTTGTAAGAAGTATTTCCTGCCATGTTTAGTCGGCTGGTGTCGATTGGAGTCCGCCTTCAGCTCGTAGGCTAAATGCTGCAGTTTGTAAAGGCTTATAACTGTGGAACACGATTGTAAAGTCAATATTGGTATGTTTGGTCAGCTGGTGTCGTGTTAAGAACGTAAATCGAAGATATCTCTGCTTGCGCAGTGATGTAAGCGAAAGTCGCTACATTTGTTATTTTGGGAATCACTACCGCCAACAGAGACATCGATTAAACATTAAGTATCAGAAAATAAATAGTGTCAAAGTATTACAGTAATTTCCTATGTAGTTTATTTGGAATCAAACCAAAGTATATTTAAGTAATACACGTTTTAGTTAAATGTTAACTTATATTCCAAGTCTTGTTTAAATTCCATCGATGTAGTTTCACAAAGCCATATGAACCTAATTCTTTTATAAAGGGGGGTTTGTGATATGTAGTTATCTTTAAATTAATATTGATTAGATTATTAGAAGATTTTAGGCCAAAATTAAAGTCTTGAAAAGCTCTAGATTGTTCTTAGTAGTTAGCTTTATGACTCTGAACTTAGGTAATCAAAAATATAATTATATCAAAGTTAATTTATTTTACAGGGTTAATTTAAAAATGTATTTTACTTTTCGAAGGGACTTCTCATAAAACTCAATACTTTCACACAAAAAATATAATTAGAATTTATCTATATATATAAAAATGAAACCCGTTTTCCTTGGTCACGGCCTCACGCGTGAATGGCTGGACCGATTTCACTAATTCTTTTTTTGTTGTATTTGTTATTATTAGGAGAAGGTTCTTACGGAAAAAAATATTAAGAAAATCTCTCAGAAATATTGAAAAACCCTAAAAACAGCCCTTTTATTTTTCCCAAACTAAAACGAGCTTTATTGCTATTGTATAAAGTTCATATTGAATTGCAAGCACTCACTGTTGTTTAAGCAATGTAGGTATGTTCCTAACGTCCAAGAGTCAATTTGCACTTTATTACCTCTGTACAAAGTTCAAATTCAATCATATCTATCAAAACAGTGTGCGTTTTATACTGATAATTTTTACTATAAATTGACAAGTTAGCATCAACAAACTACGGTTGCTATAGTTACGCAATAGCATGAGAATAGAGGTTATAACAAAGAGTTCCTATAATTATTCTCAACACCTTTGGTCACGCCATCACGCGTGAACGACTGGACCGATTTCAATTTACTCTACGTTTATCCCAAAGTCTACCCGTGCGAAGCCGGGACGGGCCGCTAGTATTTTATAGGTGTATGAGTCGCCTCCTAAGCTTCGCTGAGTCTCTGTTTTTTTTCTTATTGTGGCTGTATAATTTGTTATTTAGAGCTTAATTCGTAGCCTTAGTATAAATATTATTATTCTTGTGTTGTAGAAAATAAAATGATGTATTAAAAGTGATGAACGAATAGTTAACTAAATTGTTGCGAAGCAGTCTGTAAGTGGCAAATGGTATTTTTAAAATAACTCTGTATGTCATTATTTCGTAACGGTCCTTTGCTATTTGTAGGTTTAAGAAAATGTAGATATTTTGACTAGTGAGAACAAATCTATTTAGATAATGTCTATGTTTTAAGTAGGTTCCTAAATTAATGATAAGTCTATTTTAATCATGATCTTAATAAAATACTTGATAGTATTTATAATGTTTTTATATAATTTATTCTTATCATGTATGTATTATAATAAATATTTCCGTACGATCGAGTTGTTTTTTTTTTGTAAACCTGTGTACTTATTTTATAAATTTTGATTACAATTGTAAACTAGTTAGGTACATTTTTATCGTTCACAAATTTACATTCACAAGACCAGAGATTCTCAAACTTATTTTGTCTACCACTCGGTTAGAGAATCAGTTATTTCTAGCGCCCCTTTATTTTTTATACTGAAATTACAAAATAAGAAAAGCACTAATTAGCAATCTTCTCCTTTAAACTGCTTCAAAGCACTCCCAATTTACTCTGAACCTCGAGCGCGCAAGGAGGCGTTATCGCCCACTTTGAGAATCTGCAGAATCAAAACATTTCTTTGAGCTACTGTAACATAACAGCGATATACTTCAATGGTAATAAATAATTGAAATAGGAATATAAACGATATAGAAGGGCCTCTGGGCATTCTACAACTAAATCTACTCTCCTCCTCACTTACTCACTCCTCACCCTAAACAAGTTCAGTTAGTACGACAAGCCGCCCTGAAGTTATTTACATTAAACACCTGCCTATATCGTTATGTAGGTGTACGAAGCTACGAAGTGAGTTTAGTTCAGTCAGTCTCCGTAGGGCGGGCGGGAACGTTGCGTGCGGCCGCCCTCAGTCAACAAATATTGACGTTGGAGCGGTGAAAATTACTAAAATGAAACTAGGTACATATGATTGTCTTAAAAATGTATTCTACGATGAAAGTTTGGAATACAATTTGTGATAGCTCGGTAGATTTTGTACGTTCGTAAAAAATTCAAGTGGGGACAATCATTCCTTTGTTTGTTTTACCGCAAGGTGCTTGTAGAAATACTTGATTTTTGGGTTGGATTCAGTGTTTTCTGAGATTCATCGTGACGAAAACAATTATAAATCGTGTGAATTACGATTTATCGAGCTCATTTTTTTCCTTTTAGTGTTACACAGTCCTTATTCTTATTCGATAGGCAATAATAGGTAAATGGTAAAAAGTTAGCTAATTAAAACTATTGATAAAAAAAATTTCGTCGTTTCGTCTGTTTTTGGACCTACCGCAACTTTATTTATAAGTGATTTAGATTGATATAAAGATTTAAGTAAAATCTTACAATGGATTTCCTTTCGCTTCTCTACTGCTAATAGAGTTGAAAAACGAATGCTCTCCAAGAGTGTAATACCTAGGCCTCCTAGATTTGTTATAACCCCAGACGCAAAAAGTGAGGCGTTCTAAGTTTAACATGGCATCATAGCTTTTAAACGGCTGAATAGATTTTGATTTAGTTTTGTCGGAAAAATAAATTGATCGAGAGTGTTTTGATCTATGATTCTAGAAAATCGGTTAAGCTCTTTTCCAGTCAGGGGTATTTTAAATTCATACAAATACTTATTATTATAAATGTCAAAGTTTGTCTGTATTTTTATTACTCTTTCTTGCTTAAATGGCTAGACAGACTTGGTTGATATTTGCAATAGAGATAGTTTATACTTACCCTGGATTAACACATTGGCTGCCTTTAATTATCATCATCACTATCATATTTCATCACCGCACGCACGGGTGAAGCCGCCGGACATAGCTAAGTTTTCTCTACTGCTGATAAGATTGAAAGAAAAGCCGAGTAGGGTTGGAAAATGTTCTCCCAAAGATTGCAGTAAGCCTTGATTTATTTCAAATTGTTTGGAACTCCATCGTCACAGATACAATGCTGCTGTTACTATCAAGCATAGTATCTATAGCGTTCGCTACAAACGTAACAAGCACGCCTCCCGCGCCGGTGGAGTGCGAGCGCGCGCCGCCGCACGCGCAGCCGGCCGACGGAACCTACCTCCTCAGTGTCGCCGGCGACCCCGACCTGTTCCTGCCTGGAGAGCTCTATACTGGTATGTAAAATCTCTGGTAGTTGGTATTTATCCTACAAATGTAACAAGCATATCTCCCGCGCCGTAGCACGCGCAGCCGGCCGACGGGACTTATTTATCGGCACAGTGTCGCCGGCGATCCTGACTGTTTCTGCCTGGTGAGCTGTATAATGGTATGCAACATCATTCGATTATCATGTGTGACTCTAAATGGGGGTGATACGATCTGCACTGTCGTCCCGCTTGGAGTGTTTGTGCATTGTCCCCCAACCGCCAGCCTACTCAAACCAGCCGAGGTCCTTACAATAACTGCACACGTTAAGCCGCCAGTGAACTGGTGATTTCACTTCTTTCAAGATCCGTGCTGCCGTATAGCCGTGAAATAACGACACTCTGAATCTTTCGTAGCTCTATTAGCTTGATATTAGCTTGAGTGTTAACCTGCATATAAATAGAGACTGAATTGTCATAACTACATTATTCGCCACTATCTTTCTTTTTGCGTCCAGTGATGGAAAAAATGAAAAAGGTTAAAGGAAATTTAAAAAAAACTATGTTTTTTTTCAGTTTCTCTTCAAGGCGTTGAGAGTGGGCAAGGTCCGACTCCTTTCATGGGTTTCGCGATATGGGTCGAAATAAGTAAAGAAGCTACAAAAAATGGTAAAGAAGAAAAAGTGTCAAATATTTCCGATCCACTGCTAGGATCCTTCCAGGCTTACGACGCTCAGGCCAAGATATTTGAAGTTTGTGATCCGGCTGTAGTCAACGCTACTGGACATCCTAAAACTGAAATACAGGTTTGCATACTTTCAAATTTTTCCTCTATGTTGTCTAAAATGTCTACTTTTTCACGAGTGATTTGAAAGAGTGAATGGGTATCCCGTAAAGTGCTGTTTCAGAAATTGCGGTGATTCTAAAAAGTGCATTTGGGAAGTGTTTTTTTCATTTTTGTTGCTGCTAATTTTCTCTATTGATCAGGTTATCTGGGCAGCCCCGGCGATGACAGCCGGAGAATGCATTCGTCTGTGCGCACGCGCCGGGCCCACGGCCGGCGATAACTGGTCGGTGTTGGCTCGCAAGCTTTGTGCCGCGCCCACTGCGCCCGCCAGCGTCGCGCGACAACCAACCATCGTGGAGCCCTGCTGTGCTTGTGACGAGGCTAAGTACGAGGTTAGTGCAGATGTTGGTGTAACTTGCGAATATGCGATTTAAAAAGATAAACTTATCACATTTCGATCCTCCATTCTCCAAGCATCTCTGTGTAAAATATCATATCGACCCTTTGTTCTCTCTTAACGTAAAAAGGACCAAGCCATTCTGTTTATGTTTATGCCATTCCATTTATAAATTGTATAATCTTTCGTAGCAAGGTTAATAGCTCCACGTTGGGCGCCACTTTAATAAAACTTCTATTACAGGTGACGTTTGAAGGGATGTGGTCTCGAAATACGCATCCTCGCGAATTTCCGCCGGAAAGTGCCCGCGCGCATTTCGGTGACGTCATCGGCGCCTCGCACACTGCTCAGTACAGAGTTTGGCAAGAAGGTAGAGTGGCCAGCTCTGGACTCAGGCGGTTGGCTGACGATGGCGCAACCACTGCTTTGGAAAAAGAACTTAAAGCTGAAGTAAGTTGCCATTGTTTATGTTGATTGTGATTTTTTACTGTGATGAGGAATTGATGATAATGTTGAAATTTTTGTGAAATCTCAGAGTGACCGCATCCGAACGATCATCAAAGCGCGTGGCATATCCTGGCAGCAAGTAGCGGCGGGTAGCACCCCTAGCACTTTCGCCGTATTTCGAGTGGATGCCAAGAACCACCTCGTTTCTCTCGCGGCCAAACTAGCTCCGTCCCCCGACTGGATCGTGGGCGTTTCGGCCCTGGAGCTGTGCGCCCCAAACTGCACGTGGACTCGATCGCTCACTATGCCGCTGTACCCGTATGACGCTGGCACTGATAATGGACTTGGATACATGGTGAGTTGGGATTTTGTGAACTTAAAAGTTCATAGATTTCTAGGGTTTCGTTTGTAGACTAGAATATCTACTAGTACTGGTCTTCACTAAGCATCAAAGGTTGTTTATTAATATGGTTGTGCGTGACATACAGACACCGTAGTCTCGCCCTAAGGGTTCTTCTCCGAAGGAGGTTGAGAAACCTAAAAATGGTTGTTGTTCAAATGTGACAAACTATCAGCATAAAAAACAAGTGAATCCGTTGTCAACATCACCTTGTTCTTTGGCATGTTGGTACCACTTATTGGGATGTTTTTTTTTTTAATCTCAGTCTCGTCGCCTCCCGAGCATCCCCGCGGCGCCAGTGCGCGCGCTGCGGCCGGACTGGCCGCGCGACGTGCGCTCGCCCTTCTTCAGCACCGTGGGGGAGCTGCGGCCCTTCGCGCGCCTGCGCCTCAACAGGCTGCGGCTGTACGAGAAGAGCTGCGAATCTGCTGGTAACTGAATTATTTTGTTTTTCGAATAGCTAGGATGTGGAATGATCTGCCCGAGTGGGATTTCTTCGTATGAGTTGGTTTCTTCTAGGTAAGCGTGCTCCATTGTAGATTGCATCATTGGTTACCATCAGGCAACTTTTTTCTTGTGTAGCCAGTTTTAATAAATGCTGATCTGTGCATGTACTACGTAGAGTTCGGGTCAGACGTGAGCGCGCTCGGCGGTAAAGCGGGCGCGTGCGCCACGCATCAGTGGAGCGTGTGGAGCGCGTGCAGCGTGACGTGCGGGCTCGGCACGCGCGTGCGGCAGCGCGAGTACGTGCACGCGGCGCGCGGGGGCGACACCTGCCGCCTCGAGCTCATGCAGCGCGAGCTGTGCCACGGCCCGCGCCGCGACTGCAGGTACGGAAACCGCGAGCGCCGCCGTCCTTCATACGCTACGTCATATTATATGTTATTTCCCTGGTATGTAGGATCATCCTCGCTCCGTGGTTTGAGTGGCTGTATTACTTCAGGTCAGGTCAGACGGACTAGGTATCTTTTAGGTCTGTGTGCTCCATCTTCGATCACATTGTCGCTTGCTAACAGGCAAGTAAAAATAAAAAAAACTTCATCTTTTTCTCGACAGAGCTAAGTCGGAGTACGAGGTGGACCCGGCGCAGATGTACGGCCCGTGCGCCGTGTCGCCGTGGTCGGCGTGGTCCCCGTGCGAGGGCTGCGGCGTGCGCGCGCGCAGCCGCCACTACACCGGCGCGCGCGCCTCCAAGCGCTGCCACACCGGCTTCCGGCAGCGCACCGTGCTCGACCAGGCCATGCCGTGCGACGCGGGGCCTTGCGAGACGTACCTACTATTTTATTTTATACTAGCTGCACCCGGCGGTTTCACCAGCTGTTTTTTTTTTATTTTTAAACCTGGCCTGAACTTCCACAAATATTTCAAGATCAAAATTAGCAAAATCGCTCCAACCATTCTCGAGTTATAGCCAGACAAACAAACAGCGAGTAATTTTTTTTATATATAGGTTTAAGAAGAAGACTTTGTTACAAATCAAATAATGCGGGTAGTTTAAAATTCAGACTACCTTCATTGAACATTTGTAAGAGATTCAAATTGAAAAATGAAGCTCTTTATGTATCACGTTATCTCTTTGTGTCGTTACATAACAATATTTTTTTCATACAGGGTGCCAGACCAGTACGTAAACATGACAGACTACGCTTGGTTCTATCTCGTGAGTACTCTACATTGGATATTCTCTACTCGTTCTCGAGCCTAGTAACGAACGCGTGCGTCCTTCATCCGAAGATATAGTGAGGGTAGATGACGCGAGTATTCGTGGTCCCGCAGGACGCGGCGCTGCGGCCCGAGTGCCGCGTGTCCCCGTGGAGCGGCTGGTCCCCGTGCACGGCGCGCTGCGGCCGCGGCCGGCGCCTGCGCTCGCGCGTGTACCGCACGCTCGACCTGCGCATTCAGGAGCACGTGGCGCGCACGTTGCACGACCAGCTCGACCGCAGGTTCGCGGAACTGCAGCAACTGGTGAGTAGCGCCCGAGTGCCGCCTGCCGCCGCGCGTCATACTCGAATTTTTCAACAAATCTCGACGAAACTTGGTTTACAGGTTCTACGATTTAATAGATTTTTTTGTTGTCGGGATCTTCAATGGAATTTTTCTTTTCCCTCAAAAGGGGGGAATTGGCTGCAACGTCACATACCGGTTGATTAGGGTAACAATTCAGAGACATTTGGTACTTCATCATAATTAAATCTACAACAATAACATGATGGCGCTTAGACGATTTTTATCTGGAATCACAAACGATTGTTCTTGCCATGTCTACGGTTCGTAGGACTACTACTTTATAGTTTTCATTTCTCTCACATTCTACCCGTGTCTCTTACTGACGTAGTCTTTTGGGCCAAAAAGTCGTAACGGATATTTCAACAGGACCCCCCCGCCCTGAACATCACCGTGGCCCCGGACATAGAGAAGCAGACCCAGGAGCTGCTGGACACGTGCCAGGACACGCTCCCCGTGCAGGAGTCGCTGTGCGACGGGGACGAGGGCGGCTGCGAACACACGCTCGTGTCTGAAGGTATAGCCAAACCGTTTATCTTAGTCCTCACCTGCGCGGTACAGAGGCGCGGAGGTATGACGACAAAGGGGACTGAGAGAGGTGCGGGCGGTGAGTACGTGTGTATCACACTATAGCTATTGGGCTATAGGTGTTATATCAGGGTATAAATATTCACGATGTCTTGAAGTTTTACATGTCCGTGCAGTTCCGTGCTTAATAAAAAGTAAACTTAAGCTTAAGAGTATAACGCTGTAGGCTATAACGGTGTGACTGGGAGACTTCAAAACTGGAGAGGTGAGGAAAAAGGAAAATATGGTTTTGTGGTTAAGTTAAAGGGATGTTGAATCTACTTCTAGAAACTCAAAAGGTCAAAAGGCCTGCGTCTTGTATTTATACTGGTGGTTTTCCATTTTCCCTCTATTTTCTAAGTCTATGTTATATAATATGTATGTTCTTATTATAGTATAATCAGTAGGTATTATATTATAACTTTCCGTGTGATCTTGTCATTGTATGAATTGTGTGTCCATTTACTTATTCAGAGAGACTGTCAGAGAGTCATATTGGTTTCTTGGAACAGTCTTACCTACTATGCTATGTGTTGTTACAGAGAGTTGCTGGCTCCCGATGTCTATAGGCCACTGCCGCGGGTACCACGAGCGCTGGTTCTTCCACAACAGGACCGGCGAATGCGAGCCTTTCGGGTTCAGCGGCTGCGGGGGCAATGCTAACAACTTCCGAGACGAGCCGCTCTGTAAGAAGAACTGCGTGGATCGGAACTTCACGGGTCCAGTTACGACTACTGATTCACCTGGTAAGTGGCCCGAACCTGTATTAGATATTTTTTTTAAAACGCCAAAATTATCTATAGTTTATAATTACAATCTAGTCTCTTCTTAGGTCGCTGACTCAGAACACAATTATAACCCATTGGTTCGAACTGATTCGTATTTAAGTTCGCAGATTAAGTAAAAATAATAGTTATTTATTGTGTTGTGTTCAAAGTGAAAGAGAGAAGTAAAAATATGTGCATGTTTAAGCTAGAAAAAGAATGGTGTGTTAAAAAAAGTAAAAAAAAAGGTAGTTTAACTAAGGTAAGGTAAGGTAAAGTCTTCATAATCCCTCTTCTGAATTTAGGTTACTCTTTCCAATATCATATTTCTTGAACATTTGGTTTATAAAATGCTATATGTTTTATCGAATATCTGCCTATATCTGAATGTACCTACAATCTCGATTTTCCTAAATCAATCACCAACATTCTTTGTTACAGTCCCCGAAGAAAAAGTCACAACTAAAAAGTGGAAACCGACGCCCTCGCACCAAGACAACGAAGTTATGGTTAACGATGCTCCCATGGTTGATGAAGGTAGGACTACATTTTTGACTTTATTACCGTAAATGACATCATGACGATCTTTGAAACCATTACCCTTCATCATTACTATTATTAACCATCTAATGTTTTCTAAACTAACTAAAAATATATCTGTCTTTATCATTGCAAGCCATTAGACAAGGATGCCAATAGTTTTAGGAAATTTAGATCTGTCTTAAAAAGCCTTCAAACTTGGGCCTAATGTTTTGCTACTTGCTCAAGTGTAATTAAGTTATTTTTGTTATCTTTTGTAATGTTATTTTTTTAAGTCTTTGTATTTTAGTTGTTTAGCTTTTATATTTTATTTTTGTTTTGAATACGTTTTGTAATATTATTTTATTTTGTATGTTTATGTATATGTCTATTTTGTTGTTTTTTTTTTTTCAATTTTAATTTGTAACGTCTTAACTTTGGCCGTAAAGTTGCTTAAAATAGTAAAAACTAATTTGAATTTCGTCCAGCTGAGTAGATGCTCTGCTGACTGGGCAGACTGGGCACTCTGCTTTTATGTCATCTCTGTCTTTCACTAGTTTGGTCTTTCAGCTTACTACGGGTAGGTATCCTGCTTTCATGTCATTTAACTGAATTGACTGCAAAAAAAGACTTTCTGCAAAAAGGTCATTCTGATAGAGACCCTATCTTTAATGACGATTTAACATATTGTCTAATATGATAAACACATGGGTTAAACGTATACGTTTATGTATTATTATAGATGACAGGTTTAACTACAGGTCCCTTAATTATTTGACCTGTAAATAGTAATCCCAGACGTGGACTGCCGGACCGGGCCGTGGCTGGGCTGGAGCCAGTGCTTCGGCGACTGCGAGTACGCGGAGAAGCTCAACTACCGCGTCGTGAAGGTAAGCGCGCTTGTGCCGCTACACACTACTTACACTACACTAAAAACAAATATATACAAGGTTCTATGGAAAGGGTATGCTTAGCCGAAAACGGCTTATAGTACTCATAATTATGAACGACTTTTACTACGGGACCTGAAATAGCATAAAAAATAAGCTGTTCCATACGTTTTGTCCAGTGTCTTTGACATTTTTCTATGAAACACCAAATATTTTGATTCTCGATTTCAGGTTTGGTCCCGTAGTAAAAGTTGTGCATAATGATGAGTGCTATGTGCAATGAGCCCTTTTCAGCTTAGCATATCCTTTCCTTATAACCCTGTAGTGCTATTAGTATCTGTTTTGTTATTATGATTCTGACACATTCGAAATAAATGAATTTGAATTTTAAAATCGCATACTTATACAGTTTTTGGATGCCAGAAACATCGTGTTTTTGACAAAAAAAAAAAATGGTTTAATCTTATTTCATTTGCCATCGGTAACATAAACAGTAGGTAGGTACCGGTAAAACGGGGTGACTTTGAGATCTAAGGTGACTTTGATGATTACTCAAAAATTTTACATTTTTTATTTTTTCTCGGAAATGTGAACACATCGGTTTCATTTTTTTGTCACGTTGGCACTACCAGAATATAAGCCATTTTTTTTCATAGCGTCGAGACGTGAAAATAGTTTATACTACATATTAAAAAATAAATTTGCAAGTTAATACCAAATTTTAGCAAAAAAAAATATTCTTCGTCGGGGTGACTATCAATATCAATGAAAAAAACAGGTAGCATCAAAGTAGCGCCCCATTTTCAATTTCAAATTTATAGAGCAGTTTTTTTTAATGTAATAACTAAAAGTTGACGTTTTTTTTTAAAGAAACGCACTTATTACAATTCAGCCAATACAGTGTTTTTTATACATTTTAAAAGTTAATTTTGTAACAAATACCTACACCGATTTTAATTTTAAAATTAATCAAAGCCACCCCGTTTTACGGTATTAATTAGCGTCAGAAAGCATAGGTATCGAGATGTTTACGATATCGTTTATTTGTGACGCATGTTAGATACATAAATAATTTATGCTGATGGAAAAATTACTGACCCATATAAATCTCTGGCGTTTGTTATTGAACTGTGGCCTTGTACCGAGATAAACTTAATGGCTATGGAAATTTAATAAACAACATAAAAATATAAAAAGACGTTTCCACCCGTTGTAGAATATGAATCTTCTAGTTTAATAAAAACTTTATTAGTCGAAAACTATTATTAATTATATCACTAACTTTGTTTTACGCGACCTAATTAGGCAACAAAGTTGCGATAATATTGGCTCAGAGCCCGGACTTACATCGAATGCGAATTGTAAATTTGTCTCAGTCTTATCATATCGCAGATCAAATTTTCTTACTACGTTTGCTATCCTAGGCGGGTTTGTATTGCACTGCATCGTTTTACTTGTAACATTGGCGTTAACGAAAAGCAGCAGTACTTTATGAGTTCAACATAATGCTTTTGGCAGTTGTCGAAAGTTCGTTTAACTTGGATTCTAACTTAATCACGTCATCCCTAATACCTTCGGTGTTGCTGGCATCTATAGTTGATGGTGATCCCTTATCATCAGACTTCCCATTTGCTTTATGGCCACCTATGGCTTAAAAAATTGCGATCTGCGTTTGTTCATACATTTTTCTAGCGTTTGTTCATACATTTTTCTATCGAGTACTTGCTACGTTTATTTTTTGACAGAAATCATGCTTGGCCCATAGCGTAAGAACTATGACGATAGAACTCTCATAAAAGCCTGCCCTCCCAGTCAAGGACCGACGCCTCCCCCTGTCTTGTTTAGCCGACTTCAAAGAACTCGCATATTCAAAAGTCTGTCAAATCAAATGCTTTGAATTCCAATACATTGATGCGTATCATATAGTCCTTTAAACACACAGCGACCCGCGCTCGGCTCAGGCCAGCCATGCGGGCAGCTAATCCGGCGGCGCGCGTGCTCGCTCGCCTACTGCCGGGAACAGCTCCCCGCCAGCAGCGCCACCACCACGCCTGGGCCTTATGATGACCTGCTCTGGATTGGAGACGAGTGAACCATGAAGTCATGAACCATGCGACACTGGCGACACACTTTATGTACGCACAACGGGCCTCTTCTTGATATCCATAGTTGTCTCTGCACGCACAGCACCATCGCACTCGGCTTGGGCCGGCCAAGACACACTTTATTAGAAAGCTTAAAAAAGAGGAAGTACACAATTCGTTTTAAAAAAAAAAATTAATAGTTAAAAAAACTAAAAAACACGATTTGTTTAGTGTATTGTCATCGGTCCTCGATATATCTACAAAGTTTGAAAGAAATCTGACCGTTTAAAGTGGGTCAAAAACGCGCTCAAAGGAGTCGGTTACATACAAACATACAAACATACAAACATACAGGTGAAGCTAATAAAAGCGTGTTAAAAAGGGAGGAGTTTAACAATTTTTTTTCATGTATTAATGCCTCAAAGCTCTGTCATTTACATCTAGTCTGAAAAAAAATAGATATGCTTTCAGATTGGACCCACCGAAATCCCGTACGAATGTGACCTATTTTGTGATAGTGCTTTGAACAAAAGCGACACTAAATATTAAAAACGAAAAAGTTAAAAGTAGTATACCTACTGCCCCCATAAGCCCAAGAGCATAATCTAAAAAAAAATTGATTACTTACTGTTTAATCACCCATCTGATAGCTTGAAAAATTACGCATCTGATGCGTGAAACGATAGGAATATTATTTTTTGAGATACTGCTCTTGGGGTTATGGGGGCAGTATAAGTATAGTTAAATTATATTCGTAGTAAGGCACTTTTAACTGCTGATCTAAATAAATTATTTTATTACATATTTGTCTAGTGTCTAGTCTAAAACTGAACGCCCCTCTATGTGCTGCTCTCTTACAACATAGGTTCTATAGCAATACACAAATTGTTCGTCGTCATAGGTCGTTCTGTCACGGGCACGCATGCAAGTAAAGTTTTGAGTAGAGGGGCATTTATTTTAAGTTTAGATGAGCTCTATACATATCACTGCCTATTAGAATTTGCTCGTCTAAACGCTCATGTGTATATTTAGTGATTTTAACTCTATAAGATATAAGGCTGTTTTACTATGTAGAAATGAATACCAATGTTATATTGTTGCTGTTGGTCTAAAATTAAATTGATTATCTAAATACATTATTATGTAGATTGGAATTGTGTAGCTCAGATCAAGTAGAAAAGCAGATATAGTGCTGCCTTAGATCCAGGTGAGGCCAAAAAACTACCCTACTGCTCGTGTACGTATACTTCAAGCACATATTGACGCATAAAAACTATCTTATTACTACTTATTTTTCTTGCCTACGTAAGAATTGACGATCAATTTGGGTAGTTTTTATGCGTCAATATATGCTTGAATTATACGTACACGGGAAGTAGGGTAGATTTTTTGGCTTCACCTGGAGGACTAAGGCAGCACTATCTGCTTTTTACTTGATCTGAGTTGTGTAGATGTAGAATAATAATCCGTTAATAAGTCGTATTATTGCTTAACAAATACATATCAAGAAACTAAAATAAATTAATTTACTAATATCTAAACTATAGAGTTTTATTCTAGTAATACCTGGATGTCATTTTTTTGCAGACAGCAGATAGGTGGATACTAAGTGTTTTTTCTGTTGTAGGTTTACAGAATATGTACATATGTTCTTAAGGTTATCAGGATAATTAATAAGGAAATATTTTAGATTAAACCAGCAAGTAAAGACTGCATTGATAGTAAAACAAATGTTTATTTGTTGCATCAAACAATAATCAACAATCTTTGTATACAAATTCGTGTAACATTTATTACTCATTAGGTAAATATACTTACTTGTAACAGCTATAAAAATATACTTAACTATGATATAATACCTACCTACATATTCCTTACATAAATTGTAAAATCGTTTGTACACGAGGCGACGCAAGTTGCGGACACTAGGTACGATTCGAGTATCGAAAAGTCTATGGTAGTATTTGAATTAACCTTCATAGTAGGTATACAACTCGACAAAATCTGTGTGCACATGTTTTTTTTTCTCATGTTGCCAAGATGCGCACGGCGAAAGTCGCAGTGGCTTTACTACAGCAGCTAACCTGCGTCGCTTCGTTCATGTACAAACCTAAAATTTTCGGAACGCAATATAAGATTGGCTGCATTTTATTGACAATTTACTGAATTACTTCTAGCTTTAATACTGTAAAAGAACATCACAATTGCTTTGTACGTTTTTGTAGACAAAATCTACTTGATGATCTAATTAGAATATTTGTTTTTACAGATTTTGTTGTAGAACTATTTTGTGTGAAATTCACGAAACTTAATAAGGTAATTAATCTAAACTTAATAAGGTAGTTAATCTGTTAAGGTCTGTTAAGGTAGTTAATCTGTTAAGGTCTGTTAAGGCGCTGATATACCAATTTAACCATCTGTCTCCAACAATTCATTCATTATGCAGCGATAAACGGTTAAATAATCATCATGTTAGAATTTAATGAACACGCCCGCTAAATGCTTTATCAATTTATGCGTGAAATCAGTAATCCGAAATGATTTCACGCTCGTTTAACCATACAGAATCATACGGAATCACAATCATATAACTTCCAATTTACATAATCATTTGCATATAAAAATAATGTCACAGCATCAATAGCATCATTTTCCACAGGCCCTTGGTTGACGCTATCCACGCATCTATAGACGAAAATCGGCCGTGACCTTGATTTTATTCAATTCTTTAACTATTTACATATATTTAAATAAATTACTACATAGTTGACACCTATTCATGTTTAGGTAGTCATTAGAAACTAATTTATTATAGGAACCTAATTATTTGTAATGTTTGACGAGAATTTCTTCAAATTTTTATTTATATGGCAAGATGGGAAGTCAATATTTAAGTAGGTATATGTGAGCAATAATATTGAGCTTCTGAATGAGTTTGACGCGTCGTTTGATATGCTAGTCTAGTCTTTTCTCAGTGCCTCTTCCCTGCAGACCATAAAAGCTGCTCTTCCATTGTCCATTTGGGGTTTAGTGGTTGGTTTTAATTGAATCGCGTCGGTCTTTGTCTCGCTTTTTTTTAGCTGCCAGTGCGAGACGAAAGACATGGCGATCTAGTTTAGGCTCGTGCTAAGAGCTCGTGGTACGGGCCCTGCTCTTTGAATAGATAGATAGGATAGATACTATGAATCCGCACTAGACTGTACATACATCAGCGATGCTGTAAGCTAAGTAAAGAAAGATAAAATAGATACTCTCGCTAGTAGTCTAGTTTGCACTAACTGTACCTACTACTATGTAATTTTATTATACCTATGTCTATCTAGAATATAGAACAATGACGAATTCCCTGTGTTTCTCAAAAAAAATAATAATCTTGGAATCTACTGCACAGTTTTACTCGTAGTTTTCAACAAGAGATGGGTATAAGGAAATCCGTAACAGATTAAAATATCTTACAACGTCCACATAAAACTGCGAAAGACACCACAACTTGTTTCGCAATATTTTCACCTTTAACAATGATTTTACTGTGCCGAAATGAACACATAACCTCATGCCATTTCCGTGTTCAACAATAGACGTCATTATTTCATTGAAACATGCTCGTTTTGATGTCAGCACTCAAGTAGCTAATAACTGCTCGCATCATGGCGTGTTGTAGCGACCAATCCAGCCGTGTTTTTATCCACCACACTTTCACTCTTGTAGGCTGGCTGTCATTTGCCACGCTAGAAATTTCGCCGCTTTGTTGCGTCTCGTCGTACATCTTTGGTTACAAATCGCTTTTTTGCTACTTGTCAATGCTATTGTGGTCAACGAAGTCGCAATCTGAACAAAAACTTCACGATTGACAAAATAACTCGCCATTTAAAGTTCTTTTTAGAATTTCGATTACATTGCTTTGTTTTAACTATAGTATCTTACAACTAAGTCACAAAATATCTTACCTCTAACTTATCTTTTTACAATACAGATACAAAACAATTCCGTACCTTTGACTAAATTTTGGCAAGACCTATAACTCTTCGAACTCTGTAATGCAAACTCATAGTAGGTGCCTCTATACGAGCCAAAATTGATATGATAGCACTAACTCAAATTTTATAGAAAAAGTATAATGTCAAGTATATGAGTATAAAGTCTGATCTAAACAGATGAGGCACAAGAGTTGAACAAAGGAACTGCTACATCCTAATTTGGTGCATAGTACAGTGACATCTGACTCACGCCAATTGCGCCTTGGCCATCTATCCTATTCAAATCTTTCGATCACAATATGTATAGGTAGGTATACTTATGTCATTTTGAAATGCGAAGTTTCTTTGAAATGTATATGTCCTAAATGCGGGTAACGGAAGGTTTCCTGGGGGCTGCGCAACATCTCGGGGCAGTGCATTCCTTGGCGCAGGGGCAGGAACACGCCACGTTGGCAAACTCTATCAGAGCCTTCTTGTCTTCTTCTGTTCCTGTAATCACAATATACGATTAATTTAATTCATATCATATTAGTTTATTGTTAAACATATTTGTCGTTGCGGAATAAAATTTCTTATTGACCGGAAATAGAAAGTCTTACCCATTAATGACGTGAGCGTAAACTCGGGCTGCAGGGTGACCAGTCCTATGCCATGTCTTTTGAAAACATCATTAACTAGCACCGAACTCTTCAGATAATCCTGTAAAATTCAAATCAGAATAAATCAAAATTAACGTATAACCGGGGCAATTTAGACATCTGAGCTTACATTAATTCCCACCCAGCTGAAAATCAGTAGGATTGTTCAAAACATCATCACAAATGAAATCTAAAAAGTCCTCATTGATCCGATACGTGCAAAAAAAATCACGCCGGGTAAAAGGTCACAAAAACTGGTTTTTCACAATTTTCAGAAAAACAGTAAATTTTATCATTCAATTAGCCATACCAATTTTTTTTTCCTAAGAGCCACCGTTTTTGAAATATAACGATTCAAAAAGTTGAAAGAGTTGTAATCGGATTTAATGTAAGCTTACTCCTATTTTTTGGTCTAATTTGCCCCGATATTCATCATAATTCTTAAGTACAATCCAAACAAGTTGCCGGTGTATGAAAAGAATAAATAAAGTCAGTCGTAGATGCTAAAATGAGAATGAGAATAAAGATAAGAAGTACGCGCTTAGGCCGTTTGCACACAAGGCGACATTAGTCGACTGCAACTAGAGAGCTTCGCTTCGCGACTCTCATTGAGCTCTCGAAGCGTATTGTACTACTGTACAGGTCTACGTTATTTATTCTGTGGCGTTTCTGATATTTCTTTGATTTCTGTATGAAGCTTCATTCAAGCAAGAATCGAGAACGCGACCCACGCTGCCTGAGGCGTATCCAATAGTTCCCAATACATACATTAGTCGCCTTAACTACTGATTTTTCACGTAATGCCTTGCCTTCTAAGATGTTTTTGTTTATGGTCAGCTATATGAGCAAGAGCATAAGTATAATAGTTTTGATGATTGGCTCGCGTTGCTCCTCTTTAAAAAAACTTATCATTTCTTAACTCTTCTTCTTAATCTTTTTATATGTAATCAAAACGAGCCAGAACAAGCGTGGCTGGACGCGCTAGCCGTTTTATTAACCCCCGACGCAAAAGAGGGGTGTTATAAGTTTGACGTGTCTGTTTGTCTGTCTGTCTGTCTGTCTGTCTGTCTGTCTGTCTGTGGCATCATAGCGCCCGAACCACTGAACCGATTTCAGTTTAGTTTTTGGGGGGGGGGGGGTATACTAATCAGTCAGGAGTTATACTCATCGTGGTAGCTTAGTTGTAAATACTAATATTTAGAAACGGTCCCCCCGACGCGACGTTTTCTTTGTAACTAACTAATATTTTGTTGTAATTATTAATATTTTTAGCGGTGTTTTAGTTTTTATGTACAGGTTGTTAAATAAATCAAATTATTATTTCGTACTTTTTTTAGGTAGGTTTTTGTGTCGGGGGTTTTTTAATATCTCAGGGTGACGAGCGCAGTGCTGTACCGCGCAGGGTCTTGCATTCTAAGACCTGTTATGGGCAAAGTGACGTTTAACATCAGGCGAGTGATTTGCTCGTCTCTTTATTCAATAGCATAAAAAAAGGAATGAAAAAGGTAGTAGTAAAAAAAGTTGTCAGGTTACCTCATGCGAGCCGTAAATGATGTGCGCGGTGGCGACGAGCCGCTCGCGGTGCAGCTGCCACACGTGTAGCTCGTGGATGGCGAGCACGCCGGGCACACGCAGCGCGGCGGCTCGCAGCTCGCACGTGCCCAGGCCTTCCGGCACCGTCTGCAGCAGCACCAGGCCTGCGCTGCGCACTGCACACAACAAGCAACATTAGAACTGCTGGGATGTTCCGGTTGCGGGGTCGAGATAATTTACATGACTTTCATAAGACATGTCATGAGAGTGATAATCGCGAGCGCAACAGAGGCTCCTGGACGTTTAGGACGTTCTGGAAATTGGGCGTTTTCGAGAATTTGAAAATTAAAAAGTTTTAGAACTAGTGACTAGCGTTTCTTTACATTATAGAGCATATAAAACAATAAATCAGTTCGTACAAATTGCACATTATACATAAGTATAGAATGGAATTCCTTATTACACTTTAGAGAATGTAGATTGTTATCATGAGTCATGCACGAGAGTACTTACCTAACTTATACCCCGTACACCGCATGATACCTGTCTGGCTATGGAACCCGACATGCCACAAAAGTATTTAAATATTATTTCGTTTTGTATTTGAAAAGGCATTCGATGGGCTCTCGGAACTGCTTAAAAAAAGAAGCAAAAATTTTAACTCGGTTGGAAGTATTAACAGTAAATCTTTTTGCGCGAGTTCCGACTGAGCTGATCAACGACCTTTGTTCGGAAATATCTTGAAAACACCGTTCGACAGAGTTAATGAAAAAAATTGCATAACACATTGTATTGCGTTGTTTTGGTAACGGAGCGAGCTTATCGCTATTGTTTCCACTTCAGCAAACTGCGAGCGTTACAATTTGGAGCGGTTGCAGTTTGTACGAAAAGCGTGTAATTGCTGTCACAAGATTGAGGTCATTGTCGATCGAAACCGCTCTGCGAGTTGATATTCCTGGCTGGAATTCACTGGAACGATCATCGCAATGAACAATGTTAACAGAAAATAGTCAGAGAGCTCACCGTTTTTTTTGTATTCCTGTATTTTACCAGTTACTTACGACTTTGAAGAATACGAAGTAAAACTTACTGAATGGGTAGTTGAATATGACGAGTATGATGGCAGCACACGCGGAAAGGGCAGGGTCGGCGAGACGAGAGGCCACGGGCTCCCACTCGGCCGTCAAACCGGCACCCATCACGAACAAACTGCCTGGGAATAAAATCTTCATCACAACTACAGTTTACGAGTATGCAGGATGTAAAGTACCTACTATTATAAACAAAGTAGATGGTAACTGATTTAAAATCACCATTGCCTAAAGAGATAGCTGATGAGTCTACTTAAAGACCTTAGATCAGTTGAAATGTGATAATTCCAGCGATCGCCTTTCAACGAAAGTCTGAAAGCTCTATAATTCTTTTAAACAAACATATTATTCAATTTCAGAAAGATATACGAAGAGTGAAGACCCAAGGGTTTTTCGTGGCTCATCCACGTAATAAGCGATACTTAAGGTCTAAAAGAAAAAGTATTGCTCTTAATGCGCATGGAACCGATTCCGCATAAGTCTCTCTCATTATGAATCTAGTGACGTCATTTAAATATATACCACCACGTGTACAATTTACATTTTATTAGCAAGTGCATCGGCAAATGCGTTTTACAATGAATTAATGATATACTAGTGTGCAGTAGGCTTTGTATGCAGTTCTGTAATGTATTGGAAGGTACCTATACTTGATAGCGAGGTGATAGCTGGTAGTTATCTACGTCAACCCATCATAGGAGTTACCCATTGTTACATGTACAAGTGCATACATTTGCATTATCGCATATTATGGGTTGAGTTACGTACCTTACCTACATCATTGTACCCATATGTAAGTAGTTTAACGAATAATAAAACCTGATAGCGTGTGACCGCAACAATAAAGTTGATCAGTCCAGGTTCTCATAGATTTTATTATCAGTTGTGTTATCTGCCCTTTTACTTCGTTCAATAGAGAATGATATGCAACAAAATCATGATCCCTCCATGGCTCATGAACTATTTCTTGTGCTTATTGTAGAGCCTTGCTCTGGTTCATGGAATAGTTTCGAGTCTTCTCGAGCTTGACGCAGTACCTACCTACTTTGACTTCTTGTACGACATGGCGTTCACTTTCTCCTTAATCTGATCAGTATAAACTCTTATTCGTCTATTTGGCTTCCTCTTTGCTTCTTCCCTTGAAATATGGTTTTGATAAAATTGTTATGTCGTTCAAGGTGGCCAAATATTTTGTGGACATACAGAGATACAATAACTTTCGCATTTTAAATGCCCGAAGTAACCATCAAAAGTTAGAAGTGAACAAAACACAACCTATAATATATTCGGGAGTCTGGGATAGCCAGAAAAATATTGACTGTGTCCTTCAAACTAGTTACCTACCATAAGTAATTATCCCCATATCACCGTTCTATTGTGTCTTATGGCAGTTTAATAGTAGTATCCGTTAAATTCAGTACCTACTTATTTACAAAGTTACAATTTAAAACATAAAATAGAAATGTTAAGTCAATAAATTAAGAAAAGCTTACTGGCGATATCAGTCGGCGCGTGCGCCAGCACAGGCTCTCCCGCGCCGGTCTTCAGCACTACTCCGCCGCCTTCCGTCATGCTCAGGCGCCGGCTGTAGCTCAGTTCCCGACCTGCATAAAATGAAGAAGCTTGAGAATGTCTAATTTTTAGAATTATCAACACTTGGAAACGATGCAGCATTTTAAAAACTAATTTTATCAAAGTAAACCTAAGTAAAGTATATCAAACAGATTGATCATAGATCGATCTATAGAAAAACCGTCTCTACGACTTGTTCTTCGTCTAAGTATTTTTTTGTAAAGGGGGAAATCTACAACTTTTTGTAGCGCAAATTGTTATACTCTCCTTTAGCCGATAGGTAGAAAAAAACAGTCATCCTCACTCTTTATTTTGTTGATTTATGTACAAAGGACAACTAACGGTGCCCATCTAGAAAAACATGTTTTATCGTGGAGTTTGGCTGTATTTATTTACCTAACCTACTTATCGTATTTAATATTGAATTAACTCTCTCCGTTATCAGTAAACTTCTAACGACGTGGACTCAAACGTACACAGTTATATTAACTGTCTAATTTTCCTCAAATTTAGCCAATTTTGAACATCTGTATCATTAATATCTGATTTGAGTGACAAGACCAGCAATTAAATCAATTGCTAATACGCCTTACGGTGAACGTCACGCTTGCCCTTAACAGCTCAGCGCTACCAGGTTTTTTTATTATATATTTTTATGATAAGCCCAAAATTATTTAATTGGCAATTATTTAATCATATCACAATTATCTTGTGTTTCAGAGAGACCGAAACATGATTAAGTGCCAATTCGCACGATAAGAAAAAATATTCACAATTTGCGCTTTTTTATAACTTCGAGTGAAAAAAATCCAAACACTTATCTCTGAAGTAACTATCGTTGGTTGGAAGCGGATATTCTTTCCTAAAATACAACCTAATTTTCAATAGCTTACTCGCATACATAGAGGTATAGGTATGTAGTTGTAGGTACCTACATATATACGTATACCTAATTAAGTTGCCAACTAATTAAATTGATTGACCATGATGTTTTGGTTTCTACGATAGACGATTTCACGATACATACAATAGACCACGGCTCGGTTTACGGCTTATTTGATAAACAGAGTTCTGTCTGACTAACCAAAACAAAACATATTCATGTGCACATTCTATTTATTGGAAACATTGCGGCGTCTTCGACCGTGAATAACATATATCTGTATTAATACGTAATACATAAATATATCTCAAATTCTGTGTAGTATAAATAAAATATAAAATAAATAAAGGAACCGTGCGTATTTTTAAAATAAATTAGCAACCTCATTTGGTAAATTTAATTCCACTAAATAAATATGTCACACAACTATGTCTTCAGTGAACTACTTACTTAAATTGCTTGGTTTAGTATATTATTCTCACCAAACCACTTGCAACAGCTATGATAACAGTGATTTGCGCTAATGGTGTTTATTACCTAAACAGGTCGTTATTTTCTTGTTTAGAAGTAAAATAGGTCTTAACAGGTAGGTTAAGGCAGCTGTAGAAAATAAACCACACCTATTCCTTAGAAATCTGTACTTACTCCATAATAAAATAAAAACGGTGGATTCCCAGACGGTCTGGGAATTGTAACTGTAACTCGTTGGGAATTTGTCTTCCCATCGAGTGACACTGTTAATCTTTTTAATTAACAACAAGATTGCTGTGCTGTGCTGAAATAATTTCTTACCAGCCAGTAGCATATAGTTGATAGCATATAGCAGCAAGCCGACGACGGCACTGCCGACGATGACGCGCGGGTACCGCGGCGGCGGCGCGTGCGACGAGTGCACGCCCAGCTGCAGCGCGTTCACCACCAGCGCCAGCGCGAAGGAGGCGAACAGCACGTGCACCGACAGCCGACCCACCACCTCGATGCGGGCCCAGCCGAACGTGTTGCGGAGCTTGCCTTCGCGCCCGGCGCCTTCGTCTGCTCGCTCATACTACAGAAAATCAACAATTTCTTATCAAATTTGTTAAACCGTTTATTATTTTAAATAATTCGTTGTTTGTTTTTTTTTGCAATTTGTTTAGTGTGCAACAAATATTCTATTCAATTCTATAAACATCGATCTTTTTAAGGTTTGAATGATTTTATCATGGTCTGTCTGCGTCCACATATATGTTACAATTGTTACATATAAATATAAAGACAGACTCTCATACAGTCTCAGTTGAAGACGTTCAAAGATTCAAAGCGTTCAAAGATTTATTTTTATTTTTATGCGTTAGTGGCCTTCAAACTTAATAAATAATAGTTAAAAAAAACTAAAAAAACACGCTTTTTATAAAAAACCGAACTAAAAAAATAGAAAATAAAATTTTATAAATTTAAATTAAGAATAGGGTTGAAAATTTCAATAAATATAAATTAATAATAGTGTAAATAAATAAATATATGTATTTTATTTTTAAAAAGCGTGGGGTGCATGGGTCAATAAGTAGATATTATATATTTTGTAGATACATTTTGTATTGACAGACATGAGTAGAGTGATTAGCATTTTGATAATATCTTAGAAAGCACCCCACGCTTTTTTAAAAATAAAATACATATATTTATTTATTTACACTATTATTAATTTATATTTATTGAAATTTTCAACCCTATTCTTAATTTAAATTTATAAAATTTTATTTTCTATTTTTTTAGTTCGGTTTTTTATAAAAAGCGTGTTTTTTTAGTTTTTTTTAACTATTATTTATTTTTCGCTTTTTAGTTCGATTTGCTAACTATTAACCATCCTTAATATGTACAAATGTGTTGGTGTTATCCGATTTTGGCCGTCTGCTCAAGCAAATTAAAAATAAAATTGATGCATAACAAAAAATATTGAGCAAAAAGATTTGTAGCCGCGTGGTTTCGATCCTCAGACCTCATAAAATAAAATTGATGTGTAACAAAAAATATTGAGCAAAAAGATTTCTAGCGCGTGGTTTCAATCCAGGGACCTCTGGGTTATGAGCCCAGCACGCTTCCACTGCGCCACTCTGTTCTCTGACTCGAAAGACGAAACTACCATTTGTAAGTTAAACGGTATAAAAGTTAAAGAAACTTTATAGAAAAAGCGTGTTAAAAAAATTAATAGTTAAAAAAACTAAAAAACACGATTTGTTTAGTGTATTGTCATCGGTCCTCGATATATCTACAAAGTTTGAAAGAAATCTGACCGTTTAAAGTGGGTCAAAAACGCGCTCAAAGGAGTCGGTTACATACAAACATACAAACATACAAACATACAAACATACAAACATACAAACATACAAACATACAAACATACAGGTGAAGCTAATAAAAGCGTGTTAAAAAGCGCTGTTTTACCTATAAATTGATTACTTGAAAAGCTAAAATCATACCATATTTAAGCTGAACATGCAAAATAATCATGCATTAAAACAATACATAGCGTAATCTAACTTCAATATTATTGTTTAGTTTGCGAGAGCTAATCAGAGCTACGGCCAATAATAAACTAGGTCGCAATCTATACAAAATAAAGCGTGAAACCATATCAATGTGAAATGCATGTGATTGTTTGATAAGGAACAGCAATAAATAATAGTTTGTGTAAAGCAATATTACATTCAAAACTTAGCGGCGCAAGATTTTCCTCACTCTTGGAAAATTCCTATCTAGTTAGTTGGTGTCAGCTTAACTGGTCCTCAATTTAAAGTGAAGTAAAGTCAGTCGGTGCGGGTGTGCTCTATCATCAATTTAGACACCATCTTTGCATGGAATTATGCGGCTAAACGAAAGCCTAATTCTACCAAAATTATGAATATCAAAGTTTATACGAGTATGTTTGAATGTTTTTACTCTATCACGCAAAAATGGCTGAGTGAATCCGCGGGGCGTAGCTAGTGTGAATACATATACCTAATACATAATAGCAAATACTCCCACCTACATTGTACATTAATAGGTATTAAAAGTAGATCACACCTGCATAATTAGTTGTAATAGCGCCTTATCAGTCTTAACTATTTTGGCAAAGCAAAATGTCGAAAACCGTTACGACAACTTTTGGCAAAAAGAGCCCCCTATAAAACTGGGTTACCTACCTTATAAGCAAGGAGTGTAGTGATGAGACCGACGAGCCTGCAGAGAGAGTGGCACGTGTCGACGAGGAGAGTGGGCGAGTGTGTGAAATGTGAAGCGAAGAGTCGGCCGCTGAACCCAGCAACAGCCAGCAACAGCGCCAGCAGCGACCGCGGCGGCGGCAGCCATTGCAGCCACTCTTTCATCGCCATTGAACTACCCACAAATAATCTGAAAATTCTATTAACTTTACTAAGGAGAAAGAAAGACTTTTTGTATTTCCTTTGCCAAGATGAAAATTGCATTAAAACATTTTCAATATTTTGCGTTATGTTAAATAGCAAAACTGTTATTTATTCTGTGAATTAGCGAAAATCAATGGAATTTCTTATGGGTTGATTACAGTGACGAGACAGTAAATGGGCACACTGGGCCGAGCAAACAAATCATGGCTCTAGGGACTGTCTCGCCTCGTCAAAATGTTTACACAAACCGAGCACTCGGTCGCGAGCACTGTCTCGCTACTGTACTCGTTACGTGTAATCAACCCATAATTCCCAATATCACGGTAGATATATTACGGTTCAATTAGTAGTAGGTACGTTATAGCTAATGGGATTTTTGTTCTCACGGTTTTCTCACAAGTGCTACATCATAATACACATCCTCGGTGTCTCCAAGGTCGGACTGAATGGGTTAATTCTTCTAAATTCGCGAGTAAATTTGTGCACATCGTGACTGTCGCTTACCATTGTACTGAAGCGTGATATTCGTTTCAAAGATTTAAAAATGGTTGATTACGTTTGAACTACCTATGTACATAAATATGATTTATGTAACAAAAAATGAATTATTTTCTTGTTATAGTAAACTTTGAAAATAAGGGGTTTTTTGTTATAATTAAAATGGGAACTCTCACGTACTACGTATTGCGTTTGCTACTCTGCCCAGTTTCGATCACATTCGGTGATCTTCATCAGGGAAATTTCAAGCATAAAGCGTTCCCGGTCGCGTTCATTCAAAAAACTATAAAATGTTCAAAACGACGTTAATTTTCGTAGTTTTCGTAGGTACTTAGTTTTTCATTTGTAATTATAGTTTGAAATTGTTGCAAAACGAGTAGGAAAAGTTGCCGTTATTATTTCTAATACCAATTGTATCTAATGATCGCAGATTGGGACTTTCTTTAGTCGTGGTAGTTTCTGTGTTGTGAGGCATACATTTCCAGGATATGTAAGATTTATTAGCTGTAATCTAAATTGAAATAATTGACTGGTACAAAAATTGTTAACTACATACTTACCTATATTCATTTATTTATTATCAATCTTATGTCGAATCTTCATTTTGTTTAAAAAATATTATTATTTTGTATTATTTTGAGCCTGTAATAAATTATTTTATTTTATAAAATGGAATATTTTTATAAAATTCTATAGAAATCTGCTTAGGTTATCTGTGACCTGATGTTAGTACTAGCCACATTTCATTATTTTATCTTATAGCGAACGTTTCAAATAGTTTGACAGAGTTTTGGCGAGTCTCCAAAAATACAAGTTCATTGGTCGACAAATTCTGATCATCACACTAGAACTAAAATAACGAAAACGCGGAGGCTGGTTTTCGCGAGCGTTATATTATTGCGTCGTTAGTGGAGATAGCGGCAAAGCTCCAATATTCATGCAAAAATACGCGCACGTGTAACGATCGTTATAACGATTTCAACGGCGGACCAACGTCTATATTTAGGTACCTACAATCTTCGCCGGCAGAGTTATAATTAAATGAGCTGCGGTTGAATTGAAATGATTAAGTTTTATTAAATTCGTTGCGGCGAAATAACGTTCCATTAAACGACCGTTAACATAATATTATATTATAGTTAGGCTCAAATACTATTTAACTAACTAACTACAACAAACAAACAAAAAAAAGAGACAAAAAAGAGTTTATCTATCTATCTAACTATTTCATACATACTCCAAATTGAAAATGAAACACGGTGATTATCACGTGGCCCACTCAAACGCATCCAAATACGTATTAAAACTAGGCCAAACATTTTTTGCAACAGAAACCGGTGTTCGAGTTTTTATTAGTGACTATTGAGATGGGTACTATAAATAAATAATTATGATCAGCGTTCCAGTTCTAGCTCAATGAAAGTTGTCGTAGCACGGTAGAGTCGGTAGAGCTGGCGGGTAACGGTCATCTCCATATTTGCTGATAGAAGCGGCGGAGCAAACGCGGACACACCTTCATCATACACTTATCAAAGATAAAAGAAATTAAACGACTGTATTATACTTGAAACTTTGAATCATCACTAAACAATTGAAAAGTAAACTTACTCTCGTGACGGTAAAAACTTTAAACACAAAACAGTACGAGCTCACGCAGCACCACTCTCGTAATGTTGTCATCTTCATCAACTAATTATATTTATCAGATCATTAAGGAAGCTTCCAAATGACCTTTTAAGGTCCATTATTGGTATGCAAATGAAATGATAATTTTCCATTGATTTTGTTAAGGGCATTACACGAAGCTTGGTTAATTTGATTTGAAGGATGTATCATGTAAATAAATCCTACAGACTCCCTACTGTTTTATCTCCCTATTCTTTATTTGATAAATGGCATGATTGCGCTGCAAGGAGGAGTCAGCGTTTTAAAAGGTTGTGTCCGGCAATTGACCCGGTCGACGACGCTATAATAGATCTATACCGAGTATTACATTCGTCACGTTTGTCGATTCCAGGCTTGGAAGCCACGTGCCCCAGTGAACAACTATAACTGGAGGCAGATTGGTACACATTTAACCTTTACCTGACAAGGTATAGTTTTTCTCCGTTTTAAACGATTTCACGCTCTAAATGTTATTAAAAATTGATTCGGTGCGTTAGAGATCAAACCAATAAAACATTAGCAATTAATATCTAGAAGAAATGAATTATATTTTATTGCTTCGTGATAAGCATAGGTACGCGAAAACAGTTTTTGGACTATTTTAATGATCAAATTGTTTAGAAATTAGTGAAAAATAATTTAGCAGGAAGCCAAACAACCATTAACCTAGTTGATAGCTATTCGCGTTTTTGGGTCCTTCACCCACATCGCTGATATAAATCGGCTCAGTCAAACAAGGTTTTGACCTATTTACTCAAACATTGAGATGCAAAACACAATGTTAATGCTGTAAATTGTGTTTTGAAGAGTATTTTGAACCGCACGCGGGTTGATTTGAATTGATGAATGGCTCCGTAACATCATGCATGGAACCCATGGAATATTAATGATTAATATTTTTATAGTCAACCGCAGTGACCTTTAGGTATAAGGCTCTACCCTTGACTTTGTTAGCTTTTGGAGGACATTTTTTTCTATGAAAACTGACGTGGTTTTGACTTATTTTGTTATAATTACTCGAGATTACTCCCGTATGACTGAGTCGGTGCTCCGACTATACAGGGTTACAAGAAAAGGGTCTGGTAAGCCGTAAAAGGCTCATAGTACTCTTCATTATGAACAAGTTTGAATATGGCACCAAGCCAGAGTTCTCGAAAAAAAAATTGCTGTTTCATAGAAAAATGTCAATGACACGAAACAAAATGTATGGAACAGATGATTTTTTGTCGCGAATTCCGTTTCGGTCCCATAGTAAAAGTTGTTCGAAATGATGAGTGCCCTTTTTAGCTTAGCATACCCTTCACTTATAACCCTATATTTTAACATAGTAAAATCTGTGGAAGACGTTTTTCATCTTCTTTCTTTACGATATAGTTATGGCTGTATTCCTATTACGTGCGTGAGCTATTGTTAATTTTACCGACGAAAAATATGAAAATAATATCTAAGTTCATAGGTGCCTATTTATTCAATTTTTACACAACTTTGACGTAAAAATACGTAGCGAGTTTTCGATAGAAAAGTGTACGCCATTTACGACTGTCAAGTATGCTTCTGACGGGTGTAAATGGCGTACACTTTTCTATCGAATACTCGCTACGTATTTTTACGTCAAAGTTGTGCTAGGCCCACAGCACAGTGAAACGCCAAAATTATAAATGTCAAACAAAATCAATTATAAAATTATTTTAAGACGCAACGACGTCGTGCAGGTAAGTACAGTTGAAAACACCTTACTCCTTAATTAGGTAAGTATTTAAAATACTAAGCTATAAAAAGAAAGATAAAAGTTGTAACGATATCAGAAACCTCGATATCGATGCGATACGCGATTGAAAAATAATGGACGTACTTATAACATGTATTATGCAAATAAATGAAAAGTGTTACTTATCATAAATACATAACATTAGTTAAGCAGCCGTTATTTGCAGAGGCGGATATATTTGGAGGTTGTATGGCATTAAGAATAAAAGGTTTAATTTCAAATTCACATTTTACGTTGCCAATTTCCTTTGATTTAATCTTTTATTTTCGACCTGACTAAAAACTTTGCGGAGCCTCTACGAGCAAAATATGATGGAAGTAATAATTATGATCCATATTATTTATCAAAGTTTTAGTAAAAAGAAAAAGTGGGTAAATCTAGATTGGGCTTTTGCAAGTGTTTTCAACAGCTGATCGAAACCTATAAGTTACTGACTTTAAACGTATAAGAGCATCTTAATATTTGGGCTCTTAGACCCCGTTGTAGTATACTTATTTTAAATGGACGAGTGAGATTTTAAAATAGGCACTTACGTAAATAACGTCAGCTATAAACATAGAGATAACTAATAGCTCAGTTCCTAACCCGTAAGTTACCATGTTCGTACTCGTAAGTACGTATTATTGTAAACGAGACGAGTGAAATTAGAAAGGTCAGAGAAATTGAACGCGATACTCGATCCAGCCGAGTGCACAGAACGAAGGCATTGTTGTCAAGTTACGCAGTGCCGGGTTCTCTGTCGTCGCTACTCATTATAGTAGAGATCGTAATAGGCGGGAGTAAACAAATAAACAATCACCTGCCCGCCGCATGTAACGGCGACGGTAGCTCGCTCTACCCACGATCGTTTTTATTTCGGTTTTCATTTAATTCCCTGGCGAACTCGATTAATAGCCTCAATAATGCTATTTTGCAAATAAAAAAACCATTGACATCAACATGATTTTATTTATAAAACAATATTTAGGGTACTCACCGGCGAGCGCTAAAGATATAATATAATCGGTACGTTCGGCCTCAGTAAAAATAATTGTAACAGCACTTCAGTTCGATAAACACTTGCCGGTAGTTTTGTTTCAGGCACATATCAGTTGTGCTATTAACGTTTGGTTTCAAACACGTCTTTGGAAAAGTGGTGCGGATTGGCGCCGCGGATGGGCTGATGCGGCGGCGTCGTTCGCGGCACTGAGGCGCTGCGCGCGCGCACTGCTCCTTATCGTCGGGCCGATAACGCGGGCTGCCGAACTTGAAGCCGCTAGACTGCTAAGCCGCGCTACACTCGCAATCTGCGATTGATCATTTGTTGCTGTGCAAGCTTTCCCGGTCTTTAGACATGGACCGCTGATTTATTAGAGATAAGCTACAATTTTTATCGGCAAAAGTGCCGTTATAACAAAACATTCAATCTAACCACTTATTTTACTAAACAAAAATCTATAGACCTAAAGAAGGTTACCTATAGACTGATGACAAACTGGAGACAATACTATCCCACTAGTGTGTATGTGGACGTACTGTAGGTTCTACCGTTTACGCTTACGGATGAAATCGATATACAGTAGAGTTCAATATACATATTTAACAGATCGTCGCTCAGTTTAGTAAACATTGCTCATGGAGTCTGGGACGACGGTCATGATCAGGGTCATAGATAACGAGCGAGATTTTTACCGTTTCCTTAGATTATATCATGTTTGAACTAACGAAAGCGATCAAATGGAACACTTTCAATATCACATGTTAACATATATTATGATACATGCGATACATTTATAAACCAATTTTTTTTCTTGATGTCACTTGCACTTGATATCATAGTCATCAGTTGTTCGGTATCAAATAACCTTTCGTTTTCTTCGATTAAAATGTAATCTTATAACTTTACTTATAATCGCTTTTCTTAATGATAACATTATGAATTATTATGTATTTTCATATTAGCCCATCTAGTCGATCCTATTATTTTATAAATGCCTCTCTCCTTTTCCCAGGCCTCTCTATCGTCTGATATTGTGGGGAAATCCTTTGAATAAAATTAATTAAGTATTTGTGGAGTGAAGTCGTCACTCCTGTAGGTACTTCAATATCGATGGGTGTTGCAATTTTACGACTAAACAGTCGATTTTGATTAAAGAGGTAGACTGGTAGAGCATCATGAGGGTAAACCTTGCACATTTTAGTCCCAAAAAAATGCTAAGTCTTTGAAATTACGAGTAAAATATTAATTCAAAATATTTTTATAACTTCGAATAAATACTGTTCTATTGACACCTACCTCGGTTACAAAATTGTAAAATTATCTCAATAGAATATATTGACTATTATTGAAGAATAATTAAAAGCAAGGGCCAGTCATTATTCCACAATGAAAATATGAAACAATGAGAAAAATTGCGAATTAGGCACGGCATTAAGAACATATTTTAGGTAGTTATGTGACTGGAAAATTAGCAACTATAAATGCAATGACCGTCAAAAATATTCATGAAGATACTGAAATAAGGCATGGTTGGTTACGACACAATGTCCTGGAGACACCTGCTATTATTGAATAAACATACTCATTTAAATAAATATGAAAAGAAACTTTGAAAGACTCATGAAAGAAATTGTTTGTAATCATCATGAAATTCTGATTACTAAACGTTTGTCAGGGGTACTCTAAAAGACTTCAGCTACTTTTCATTACGGTCTTGCCACTGTAGTTGCAACAGCGGGTTGCTCCTATCGAGGTATAGTGAAACAAAAACATAATAATAATGCTCGGTTTAATGCAATAATTAAAAACTTTTAATTTAATATTAATTTCTTGCCGCGTTTGGATAATCTTAATAACATACTTGTAGTTCTATCATTAGTTAATATTGGTTTATCAGCGTTGTCTGGTCTCGGATTGCATTATTGTTTTTTTGATAATTTATGTTTTTCATAACACCTCCTATTATTATTCTAAAGTTGTTTTGTTTTCACCCATCGCTCAGTTTTATGAGCCCACTTAATAATTAGGACATGTGATATCAACAATAATCCTTTGTTATTTCAACAGCTATCACTGTATCGAACGCACCTAGAAACAATTTTATGTATACTTATACATACTCGTATGTACCTATATACTCACTGAAACAACTAAGCACCGTCTCGTGCTCTTGGAGATAAATAATTTGTAATTTTCTATTAAACTTTCAGACTTCAGACCACTGAAATAAACTGTATGTGAATAATTCTCATTGATTTAACTACACTACATGCTATAAGTACATAAAATACCGAAATACCTAATGTATTATCCGTGTGCATATATTGCATAGGCATACCTACTTCTAAGAGTAATAGGATACGAATGAATTAATTTTATAGTGAGAAATGACCATACAATAGTAACGCTAGATTTGCGTCAGATATATATCTTTTTAATTTTCAGTTTATTTAATCATTTATTTCTATAATAACTACGAAAGTAAATATAAGAAATTTTGAATAAGTAAATGGATTTTTAGAAATAAATAACCTTTATCTATTATACTTAAGCCCTTTTTTATGTCGAAATTTTTACCTAATTCCCTAGCTGTGGTGTCGATAGTGCGTTTACCTTCAGACACCACTTATGTGCCAACCTATCGTACGTCCACAATTACAAATATAATAGATCTATATCTACGAGTATACACGTTATTACTACTCAAGATAAGTAGATATCGACAATATCGCTACTGGCTGCTGGCGGTGGTACACGCTAAAAATTTTTTTTTCAAGGTCTCCGGATTACGTAGGCTCCTATCGCAAAAATTGTAACGATACAGGGTTATAAGGAAAGGTATGCTAGGCCAAGAAAGACACAGTGCTTTTATTTTGGGGCACAATCCCTGAAATTAAAAAACAAATGTTCCATAGAAAAACATCAATGACACTCGATGAAATGTATGAAACAACTGATTTTTTCGCGATTTCAATTTTCGTCGCATAGTAAAAGTTGTTCATAATATTGAGTACTATAAGCCACCTTTCGGTTTAGCATATCCTTTCCTACAACCTTGTAGGTATAGGCACTAAAGTATGAACCGGCCTAAGGGCTTGTACACAAATCTGCGATGCGATGCGATGCGATGCCGCAACGCAGAAAATTGCGACGCGAATTTCTGCGATGCGATTTCTGCGGCAAAGAATTTCCTTGCCGCAGAAATCGCATCGCAGCAATTCGCGTCGTGCGTGCTCGCAGATTTTTGCGATGCGACGTCGCACCGCAGTTTTGTGTACAAGCTCTAATTCAGTTCTTCAGTGAATAATCATTCGAAGGACAAACTCTGTGTTCGCAAGCAGGAAGCTTATCATCAAATATACGGTGGGTAGTCTACTGTGCACCTGGCATGGTTGTCGGCTACCATCGGCAAAATCTTCGTTACGTATACGTATATTTGATAGGAAATGTATGAAAAAGTTACCTTTAACAACTCTGCGCTGTCTATTTATTTTTATGTTTTCTATTATTTACATAGACTGAGTCATGATACAAGACTAAGGACAGAGTCTTGGACTAAGTCTGGACCGAGTCATTTTATTGGCCTTCTTAGTGATTTGTTAGACCATAGACAGAAGGTACGAGTTCATTGCAGAATAGTAAATTTTGTTTTGATTAATAGAAATCAAAAATGTCAGTCACCGGTGCGTGAATTTTTGAACCGTTTGTTTTGTACATGTTTATTTTTGGACCGCTTTATAAATTACACAGTATATTTTTTCCAAGAAAGTAAATAATAAAAATAATCACTATGTTAAAGGCTTCAACAGTTCCAAATGTCAAAGTGATGGGTGAGTGTTTGAAATTATGAAGGCATGTGTATAAGATCAGATAAACCAATATCAACACTGGTTCGAGCAGCCTCTTAATAGGTACCAGAAGCTCGAGCTTTGATGGAAAAAAACATCGTGAAGGCTTAGACATGGACATGGACAATAGATGCGTTCCTTTAAAGTGGTATCGACCAGCGGCAGCGGAGGGTTTTCGAGGGTGTAGGTAATCCTGTGTAATCCGGCTGTAGGTACAATTGAACCTCCGTCAAGCACACAGCCCGACGAACGGAGGGTTTGAGAGTTTCAGAGAGTAATCATGCGTAATCCAACCCCAGCGTACACCAGCGGGGTTTTCATGCGCGTCGCGATATGTTTCCTCAATTTTCATTGTCGTACGAATGAGAGACATACCTACGCATGTAGAGGTGTGGGTAGAGCAGATTTTATAGCGTTGCTTATGGTAGTAGGTTAGAGGTAGCACCGAGAACGTGTAAAAAAATGTCACAAAATCGGCTTTCGGCCTCGGAAGCCTATAAGCAAAAAGTTTTAGCCGGAGAGGAGGTGCAGTCGTTCTAACCAATGAACAATTATTTTATAGAGACATGTTTACATTGTTTACCTCTATTTGTTTAAGACTCTCGAGCATGGTTGTACTTATTTAAGTAAACATCCAATTTTTTACAAAACTGCCCAAAAATCAATGTTATATATTTAGGGTTCATGTATTGTACTTAGTAGGTATGGCGCCTTAGTGTCATTAGTACCATTGATGGTACAAGTGACACAACTTTGTATCTAGTACCATTAATGTGACTAATGGTACTAGTGACAATTATTTAGGATCAACTTTGTATCCTTAGTACCATTAATGTGATTAATGGTACTAGTGACAATTATTTAGGATCAACTTTGTATCCTTAGTACCATTAATGTGATTAATGGTACTACCTAGTGACAATTATTTAGGATCAGTAGTACCACTATAAATATTAACCGATACCTATGGAACTAGTGAAACAACTTTGTATCTCAAGTACCTACCATTAAAGAAAAGTAAAGATATTCCGAGTAATTTCATTTTTGACATGCATTTATTTTGTTGACAATACAAATATTTATGTAAAATTAAAAAATAGAACCGAAACTTGTTAAATTGCCCATTCCACCCTTCCCATACGTTACTTTTTGTTCTATGTCTTTCGCCAAAACAGCACCACATTGCTTTCTTGCAGTACCGTGGAGTGGTAGGTAATTGGAAATTGTAAAAAAAAAAATTATTACTTATTACAAAATTATTGGGTTGTGCATTGTGCTATCACTTCTGCCTGAACGAGATATTGAGGAAGACTGGAATTATGTGCTTGCAGAAACACAAGTTATTGGTACGCATTGAAACCTCGGACCATTAAGTATTGTCTTATATTCAAAACTATTGGATGCCGAAGAAAGCAATGTGGTGCTGTTTTGGCGAAAGACATAGAACAAAAAGTAACGTATGGGAAGGGTGGAATGGGCAATTTAACAAGTTTCGGTTCTATTTTTTAATTTTACATAAATATTTGTATTGTCAACAAAATAAATGCATGTCAAAAATGAAATTACTCGGAATATCTTTACTTTTCTTTAATGGTACTTGAGATACAAAGTTGTTTCACTAGTTCCATAGGTATCGGTTAATATTTATAGTGGTACTACTGATCCTAAATAATTGTCACTAGGTAGTACCATTAATCACATTAATGGTACTAAGGATACAAAGTTAATCCTAAATAATTGTCACTAGTACCATTAGTCACATTAATGGTACTAAGGATACAAAGTTGATCCTAAATAATTGTCACTAGTACCATTAATCACATTAATGGTACTAAGGATACAAAGTTGTGTCACTTGTACCATCAATGGTACAAATCAATGGTATTAATGACACTAAGGCGGTATGGCAATAATGGGTTTCTTAATTCCACCATAGCGCCTGAACTATTTTTGATGTGAGTTGTATCGTGGCGTCAATTACTTTGGCTTCTGCGTCTCATAGGCTACATTTTGCAGTCGGGTTTTAATTTTTTTCCCTTTTCTTCTTATCTTGTTTGTTTACAAAACAACAAGTAATATGTGGAATTACCTACTCATGTGATAAGTAAATATAAGTAAGGTGTGGCTTTAACATAAAATATATGATGGAAACCCCACCTTAACCTTGGTTCTTTATGTAGGTTATCATATACATCCCGTATCTTCAAAATCCATTGGCATTGGGACGTCGCAATACCTAATACCTTTATTATTATTTTATGTTGTGGATATTATAATTTGTTAATGTAGAGTTTAGAATGTTATGCATATTAAGATGCATAATTTTATTTCAGTGTTACTTTCTAGTTCTTGTAATGAATGTGGATGAAGAGGCGTTGTTGAAGCGTTGTTAATACTTTTTGTCTCATTAGGGCCAAGAAAATTTATTTATTAGGCCACATTATACCACATTTAGGCGTGTAATTACGCCTTTAAATTTGTCTCTATGGTAGGCAATTCAGATCACTTTACTTCTTGAAAACAAATTCGAAGGATACAGTTTGCTGTTACAGCCACATATCTATCATTGACATCCAAAACTTAGTTACACCACTTGATAGCTGGATTAAAGAATTCGTTACACACACGTATAGGTATACATATACAATTATACATTATAGGTACATACCTATGTCCACGACACAATCACACTCCAATTTTCTTTTTGTGTAAGCCGTGTCGAACGTGAGAAATATTTCTTTTCATAAGCTTTTTTTTATAGACAAAGAAAAAGAACGCTCGAAGATTAGTCTATCAGCTGCATCAAAGAGGAGGGCGCAGTCAAATAGCCCGCCGCCGGTGAGGACGCCCAGATTATCGGTAATTAGAAATGTTTGTCGTCGCATTATCAATAAAGAACAATGCTTTATTCATTGTACATTGTCATTAGTGCACATCTTTCAATCGATACAGCACAATAGTTGCGAAATAATGTAAGTAGGTAGGTACCTTTAGGTACGATTTTCGAAGAGCCCTCTGGCTTCGTGGTTGAAAAGACTTTATACTAAAGAATTTCGATTTGGATACAGTTTACCCCATTTTCGAAATGACAAATAGGTATGTCTACAAAGAACCAGTTCTCAAATTTGCCAATCCATAATCTTGAATTTTCCATCCCTGATTCTACTTATCGAATTTGAATTTGGTAGATACCTACATAATGAGGCGATTAGCCGATGAGTTATTAGGAAATCTACGCCTCAGTGTTGCTAGAACTCTACTAATCCCTAATTCCGTTCGTTTTTTCTCATCTTTAGTTAGTATATTTACAACATGTAAATACATGTAAAGTAGATAATTTTGAGTTCTATTTATCGGTATATTATTATTTTTAGAGTCCTGCAGCATTTGGAAGAAGAGTAACGGATAGAAGATGTCACAGTTTGTCGCCTTCCGCAGTAAGCTAACATCAACTTTTGATTTTATACCTTTAGGGTTTGTAGTAAACTAAGGTAACCTTGTAGTTTCGCCCCTTGTGACAGTATTTCTGTATGTCATAATTATTTTATTTAAATATAAGACAGAAGACTTTAAGACAGAAATTAGATACATGTATTGTATTGTAGGAAAATCGGGTCGGAGTCGGTTAAAATATAGATAAAAATGATTAGCAAATATCGGCCATAAGCCGCACCCCGTAGTTGCACCCGCTATCCTACACGACACTCACTGTCTTTTATTAACATTTTGCATATAATAGAATTGCCTTCCAGACCTCAAAAATACCCAAAACAAATCGTTACCCTGGTTACCCTGTGGAGGCAAATTGTAACGGTGCTGTAAGTACCGTCCCGGTTCGTCGAAAATTAAGTGGAGTACGAGTACCAAGTAGGGTAGGTATCTATTAACTACAGCTATTAATACTAAGTAGGCATTTATAACCATCTGCAGGGTTTAAGGACCAACCCTGAATACGCGAAAAAATCCGTAGAAAAGAGTCATTGACACTCGACGAAATGTATGGAACAGCTGATTTTATCGTAGTTTATTCCCCTGGAAATTAAGATTAAACGATTTTTTTTTCAGGCGCAGTCAAAGAAATCCTTAGAATCTGAAAACCCAGTTAATGTTGACGATCTTATAAACGACACTAACACTGACCTACAATCAATTCAATCTATGAGCAGTGGTAAGGCTCAAATTAAACTAGTTGTCTGTATCTTGGTTGAACCTAATAATAATAAGCACCCAAGTTTTTTTTATCATATTAAAAAAAAGTGAAAGATAATCTGCTATTTTTCTGCAATTTTTCATTTTTTGTACAAATTCTGACATAAAAATGATAGGTATGTGTAATAAAGTTTTACTAAAGTTCTAATTACGAACAGATAAGTATACAGTTATTTCTTAAAAGCCCCAATTACATATCTCGTAAGTTGGACTAGAAACAAACCTTCTTTCGTTAAATATTTATGTTTAACTACATGGTAATTATTTACAGAGAAAGATCCTGTAGTGCCTCAGTGTTTGATGACAAAACTGATGCGAGTTTTGGCTACTAAACGACGCGAATTTTTAAAGGCGCGCAAGGCTATAATAAATCAACAGGTAAGGACAAAATAATCTAAACATTTTATCAAATTTTAGTTTATTCTTATTGCGAAGCAATCTTTGCTACACGACTTCTGAGAAGATAGAAGTAGGTAGTATTAAGTTACTACTGTTTAATGGTCAGCTTAATACTTTTTTCTGTGCTGTTCCAAAACTGAAATTTAATCAAGTGCATTTAATAGAAAGCCCCCTACCTATTAATATTTATTTATTTATTCTGTGACAGTAAATACTTGAATTTTAACTCGTCTACGGGTTTGACAGAACAATCTCCTGGAGCAATACGCAGCAGTGAAAGAGCTGGAGGTGCGAGCTGGGATCTCGTCCGACACTTCCATGGGCGACATCCGTATAATCTCCGTCAACGGCTGGCCAGCGCATGACCTGCTTCTGCTAGTGCGCAAAGACCTTGATATGCCAATGAACTGCGATATAAGGGGCCCCTTTGGTACCATGATAATTTATTTTATCTGGGAGATATTAGCAGCAATTGTAGAGCGAAAGTCGATAAATTCTGTTACATTTACTAAATGGTTCAAAGCGTTGTAAATCAACGACAATCCCACTAGCCTTTTTTATCCGAAATCAAACAAATTTCTAATTAAAAAAAAAACAATGTTGTCTTTTCCGATTGTGATTCCTGATTCTTCATTTGATGTTTATAGTTACATGGGTCCAAATACACTGTCTAGTTGATAAATAATACTTTTTATTTCTTCAAGGTGGCCAAATATTGAAGCAGCTGCATGCCCAACTAAACCCTATCCCAGAGGAAGTTTTGGAAATAGGCGCTGAAATTATGGCCCGACGTATAGATCTGCTCAACTTGTTGAGGGGGAAACACCGAGCAGATCGTTCTACTTATCTTACTGTATGTATAAATACAAATAAATTGCGTCTTGTTATTTCCGTTAATTGGTACGAGAATATTCAGTTTTTAACCGACTTCAAAAAAGGAGGAGGTTATCAATTCGACTGTATGTTTTTTTATTGAATCGGATACTCCGACTTTTCGATCACATTCGGTGAGTGACAAACTTTTCGGTCACAAACGTGAGTGGAATACTCACGTTTGTAATTATAATTAGCACTGGAATAGTGCTAATTATAACTCTTCTCTTCTCTTCTCTTCTTTTCATAGTAAAATGTGTCTATTTCAACACTACTGGGAAAGGTATTTGTTTCAGAACCTAGAATGGAAAACAAAAAACAATGAATTTGATGAAGAAACGGAGAAGCTTCATAGAATGGTCGTTGGCCTGGTTGAGAATCTTAAAGCTAAACTGAATTATTCTCTAAGCCTTGCTAAGTAAGTTTCAGGTTGCTTTGAAAGATACAAACGTGTATGGATTGTAGGTACCTTTTATTTATTTTGATACTCTCAGTCCTTTAGATTTAGATCTTCGTTTGGTATTTACTTAAAGAAAGAGTCTAGTTTGAAACATTGTCTGTAATCTTAACGAAATGTTTAGGATTTCATGGTTAGACCGAGAAGCTCTTATAAGAAGAGTAGAAAAAATGCAAAAAGAGAATATGATACTCCAGCATAGAGTAGACGAAGTAAACCATAAGAAAGATGAAGATGTGAAGGAAGTACCGCCGGGCTTGGTCAACTATCAAGTAAGCTTTAACAAGTTCTTAAATATTATATCTATGTAACATAACTTTTAAACTATTAATACCTACAGTGAAAGTCAATTAAACGGAATCAAAACAAACGACTTGTTATGTTGAACCGTTAATAATTTGCTAATTCGGAGAAAATCTCAATAATGGTGTTAAATTTACTTTATCGCCCGCACCGTATCTATTAGAAACAATACCAGTAACGAATCGAGCAAATATTGTGCCTGTTAATTCGAAGGTTGTTTTTCAAAAGCTGCTTTTATTGTTTTCTGATTTTTGAAGTTGTTTTGAAACAAATGTTTTGAAACAGAACAACAGAAAATAATGCATAGAACAGTGTTTGTAGAATGAGTAAGGGTGCCTCTCTGACATGGGCCTACACAGCAATCGATCGATCGATAACCCTCAATGGTATGGGTGTAGGAATCCCCATTCGTGAGCGATTTGTAATGTTACAGGCAGTATGCGAAGAGTTGTCCAAAGAGAAATCAGCGCGCGAAGCCTTGAAGGATGTGGTGTCATCTGCGGAGAGCATGCTGCGAGTGGCGCGCGCCAGGATCGCGACGCTCGAGCGGCAGCTCAAGGACACCAGGGCCGAGCTCGAGCTGTCCAAGCGGAAGCAGAAGGACCTCGAGCAACTCGTAAACCAACTCGCACTCGCACAACATAACCAGACGACAGTGAATACCGATCCGATCTTGCGGATATGTTCATAGTTATACGCAAGGGTCGGAAACCGGTTAATTTTCTTGACCGGTTAAGGTCACGTGACCCATAAACGGAATGGATTTCGGTTAATTGAAGAAATCGGTTTTTCCTAAAAATCTGTGCTGTTATATTTTACGTAATTAACCGGTTAATCTAAGTTTCAGCACTTTCGATTCCAATTTTGTTGAGTGGGTTTACTCGTTGCTCACAGTTTCTAATTAAACGCCACTTCTTTCAGCTTAGTGCGAGCTTGAATAAGCATAAAAAAGAGCTTTTGGTTATGGTTTACTTTAAAACAATTTCTTGATTTAACCGGTTAATTAATGGACGCAATTAAACCGGTTTCACGATTGATATTAACCGGTATTTATTAACCGGTTACAAGCCCTGGTTATACGTTCTCTTTTTAAAATAACTTATGGTATTGAAATCTAAAACCCATAATATATGTCTAATATAATCATCTACCTATTTATCCCTAATTTATATGGATTAGTCATCCGTGCATCCGTAGAACTATGCACGTATTGATATATTTAATTATAACAACCTACTGAAAAAATAACTTGCGTAATTTCACTGTAGATTGTTGTAATAGGTATTAGCAGAAAACAACAAAAGTTCAACTTTGCAGTACCGTCACCGGGAGACTAGTTATGACGCTCGATCTAGGAAACTACTCGAAGTGTCAAAAACTGGAGAAATTACGATTGAAGCACTGTCTCGACAGCGGGATGCTTTGGAATTAAGGTTCAATATTTTAAATTAATATAGGAGTAAAGTCATTTAGACTAGTTACTGTTCGATTTTAGGGTACGATAGTGCCCCCGCCAAGTCGAGCAAAGGCACATCCTTTTATCAATACCTTCCTTTTCTCGAAGACAATCAGACCATTTTCGATCCTCCTGTAACTTCGTTGTATGTATAGAATTTTTTTTCAAGTTTTTCCGAGATTTTTTTGTTCGAAATAAATTATTTTAATAGCCAAAGTACGATAACAGTGTAACAATGGTTCATTATTTAAACAGAGTAAAGGAGTTGCGAGAGCAAGTTGACGCTTCTGAAAAAATAGCTGTATCTAAACATACAGAGCAAAAGCATCGCATAGACTCGCTCCAGGCAAAAGTAGCTGAACAGATGTCAACTCAAGTACTTACTTTTCATTATCTTATACAAATAGTCAAAATGTATACAAATAGTTAATTTCGTCCATGGGGATGCGCTTCATCGCTTCCTAACCACATTCAGTAAATTACCGAAATTCGCGAAAAAAAAAATCAGCTGTTCCATACATTTTGTTGAGAGTCATTGACATTTTTCTATGGAACAGCTGATTTTTTTTTCGCGAATTTCGGGTTGGTCCCATAGTAAAAGTTGTTCATAATGATGAGTACTATGAGCCCTTTTCGGCTTAGCATACCCTTTATGAATAACCCTGTATTTCTCCCTTGATGTACAATTGTACATACCTGTATAATTATGTGTGTAGTTATATGTAGTGTTTGTAGTTGTAGATATACTACGTGTTTCTCTATATGACAGACGTACATGAGAGAGTATCCCGTAAATTATAATAAACGTTAATAATATGTAAAATACTTGCAAAAAAACCGATAGGCACAAACACGCGTTTATCCGAGGATACGGCCGCGATATGTACTTAATAAACCTAATCGCTCGGCTGGCGATCGTTGCATATCCATGAGTTTCGGAGGACTGGCACAAATTTTGGCGAATATTTTCTTTATCTTCCGTACCACGTAAGCCTAAAATTATAATGGCCTTGAACAAATCCGTTGTCCAGAGAAATACCCGCTATCCATACCCGCATTTTTTCAGGATAACAAGAGGTTATAGATAAATTTATAACCTCTTGTTATTCTCATAGGAAAAATTAAAAAAAGCAGCCGAAACACGCATAGCCGAATTAGAGCTCAAAGTAAAGGAAGTTGAAGATCAATATAAATCTTTGAAAGAACGGTCTGTTAGACTTGTCGACACGGAGAGAAGACGATGCGTGGAATATATCCCGTCTAAAGGTGAGAAGAAACTAATTATACTTGCTTGCATTTAAAGATGTATTAATACCAAGATGCCTTCTTGTTTTCTCCTTCTTTCTGGGAGAGCTACGTGTGTGAAACGTTATTTATGTATAATACCTACCTCTAGAAAGCGAACCATCTGATAGAGAAACCGAGATATGGAAAGAGTTGCAAGTGACACGAGTGGCAATGTCTCGAGCAGAGGAAGAGCTACGACAAAGCCGAGCTGAAAAGGACAGCTTTTTGAATTCATTGAATCGGATTGCGGTAAGCATAAGGATACCAGTCGGTTTTTTCTCCCAGATTTTGTAGTCGGATTGTTAGCTTGCATGGGAAATATATAATGAAACTGCGCGTGGAAGTTTAAAAGAAAGGCATTATTTGATGCCCATTAGTCGAATCTAGACTATGCTGCTGCGATCTGGTGAACTGCCCTGCTCAGGGACGTTTTGGTAAGCATTACGTTAGAATTTTGAATTCAAAATTCTCCTATCTTTGCGTTTAAAGCAGGTAGGTACGAGTAAGTATAGTTGCTAGAGTTTTATTATAAAAGTAAAATTGACAGACATGCAGTCTAGGAGTACTAAACATATAGATTACGCTTTATGTAAATATATAGGTATGATTTTAAACAAATTTCTATTTCAGCAAGGAGAAGATGCGGATTCTTTTAAAGACAAAATGGTCATGGAGCTTTTAGAGAGAGAGCAAAAGATTGTAAAATTGCAGCATGTTATTGATGAACAACGGGATAACGAAAAGTTGATGTAAGAATCCCTTCATTTAGATTCACATTCATAAACAAACGAAAGGAACGAAAGTTGTCAGTCACAGTGTGAGGTTTTTGATAGGTAAATAACCCTGTATGGTGTTCTGGTACTTCCAGTGATGTACAACATCTAATATCCATCTTTCACAGGGAGCAAAGTATGACACAGTATGAAAACCAGATGGCTGCATTACGTATTGAAGTAAAACGTTTACGAAATTATGATTGCTATTCCAAAGAAATCCCACTCCAAGAGTTGCAGACCGAAGTATGATCTCTAAGATTCTCTTGACGTTTTCTCGTTTATATAGGATAAAACAAAACTAAGCGAAGCCGGAAGGAGTTAATTATATTCATCACTAGGTTACGGTGGGACCACAATCCCGAAATTTGGGAAAAAAAATCAGTTCTCTACAAAAAGGTCATCGTCATTCAGTCAGACAGACAGTAAATTTTGTTCATGAGTTCGGCTTAGCTTATCACTGTTTCACCCAGTTTGTTCTTTGACAGAAGCGGTCGTTGATATGTAACAAGTTGTTCTAGTTGCTAGAGCTCCACATGCAAGTAGAGACGCTGTCCCGCGAGCGCACGGCGCTGGTGACGGCGGCGGCGTCGCGCGCGCTGATGCTGGAGCGGCACGAGCGCTCGGCGGAGCTGTTCGCGAGGATGACGCGCGCGCGCCGCGACCTCGCCGCGCTGGTTGATGGACGGACCGAGCCGCCGCATATGGACGAAGTAGTGCATGCGGAGGTAAACTACACCCCCTCATCAGGGCTTATACGTCACATTTAGTCATGATGATTACCAAACGTTTTTTTTGCGCGTTCTCGTCTGTGCTTCATATTCTGGACTCATTAAATTTGTATTGTGATGCGTCTCTCGTTGCTTCTATGATTATATCGCGCTGATTTTCTGTTATGTAAATGTAGTCCAGGTGTTTGTTTCTGTCTTCATTTTTAATGCTCATGCCAGAGATAAGGTGCCAGTTCCAAATGATGATGGTATGCAGGTGTCGCGCTCGCTGTCGTCGGTGTGCGCGAACGCCGCGGAGACGTGGACGGCGCTGCGGGCGGAGCGCGCGCGCGTGCTGCGGCTGGAGAGCGCCGTGCTGGCGCAGAGCCTGCAGTTGGAGCGCGAGGGCCGCGTGCGCACGCAGCTCGAGCGCCGCCGCGCGCTGCTCGAGCGCGAGCTGCTGCGCGTGCAGCACTCCACGCCCTTCATGGAGAAGAACATGAATTTGGTATTCCCAATGTGGAATTTTAATTTGTTGTGTATCTTCTTGTGGCCGTGCTATGTCAGCGAAAAGTCATTCAACAAGTCAACTACAAGTATATTTGTGTTCATAAAAAGATAATGCAGAGATTTTATCTAATCTAGTACAGACTTAACACGCTCGCTATTCGCGTATTGTTCTTTTTTGTTTCTTTTGAAATTGAATTATGGACATCAGAGGATACTGTTTTGTTCATAGCTCTAAATACAGCGTAGACCTTAAAAAAACTGCGCTAGCTCGTCGCTAACCTTCAATCTCGTGTGTGTGATATTGATGTCTAATATTTTTAGGGAAAAAATTGGCTGCCCTACTAACAAGATGAAGCTGAAGACACGTAAAACAGCCGTTTCAGACATCGGAGCTGCTCCCGTGTACAGGACGTATTTGTCCAACAATTAAAAAAGAAAGCGAGGATATTTGTAAAAACTTTCTGGTAGGTACCTAAAGTTAAAAATTTGTGAATTGCTCGCAATAAAAAACAATATTGTTGTGATTAAAATAATGTTTTATTAAACTAGAAACGATCACAATAGATTTGTTTTATACAATACAACAAATACAAGGCAATGGGCAACTAAGTAGTTTTACAATCGATGACCTGCTAATTTGAACATTTTATGTTTTCGATCGCCCTTTTGTTGGTCAGGATTCAGATATTGCAAATTTCTACTGAAGAGATTACTTTGTGGTGGACTGGTGATCAAACGTCGAATGTTTTCCTGCATCGCAGCTGACACATTCATATTGGAGCTATGTTCTGGCGTAGAGACCCATCTTTGCGTATCAATATTGGTTATAGCTTTCTTACGATCCAAATTATCACCCATGTATTGTTTCTCGTTCACATCGTTATAAGGTTTCTTCGTATAGTTTCCGATAACATTTTTTGTTGGTAAAGCATCAGACTCAGGATGATAGCGTGGATAAAACTGATTATTTTCATGATATTCCAGCTTATTGCGCTTGCGATCTCCACGGTATCTTTTTTGGGAAATAATATTTTGGTTTAAATTGGGATCTTTACAACCTATATCATTTTCTACAGATGCTCCTAATTCATCTTCAAGTATTTTAATTAGACTATCGAGGTTCTCGGGGGAGTCGACATTACGCGCTTTAAGTTGCAAAGCCTCGAAATCAGATATTTTATGTTGCAACGACTTTATATGGTCTTGGTCCTTTTTCCTTTGTAAGCTTGCTTTTCTTGTTTGATCTTCTAACGTCAATATGATCTTTTCCATATTAGAAATTTGTTCCTTTCTTGTTTCTAAATTCACAAGGAGGGAATCTATTTCAGTATTCTTCTCGGCCATTTGTTGGCTTAGCTGTAAGTAATAAAAGTTGTAAAACTTGTTACAAGATTTAGAAGTCTGAGGCGCAAGTCCCGTCATTTGATACAGGGATTATCTAGCTGGGAAAGGCATCCAAACAGTAAACTAAATAATTGTTGCTTGCATCTGTACAAAAAGGATACCTACTAAATTAAATTATAAAAAATATAGAACAGATAATTATAATATAAATACATTCAGTCAAAAAAGTATCGGGAATGGATGATTTGTTTTGGGTTCCAAATTCAAATTTTTGTTTTTATTGTTGTTGTTAGATTGGCACAACTGTTATCCATTTTGGCGCGGAGTTTGAGTTGCGTCTGTTATTTAGATTAAATATGGTGCTGTTTTTAGTTAGGTCATGTCTAGTGTGTATTACGAATTTCATCATGGACAAAAACATCGAACAAAGAGTTTGTCTTAAATTTTGCATCGCCAATGGAATTTCGTGTTCGGAGTCACTAAAAATGTTTCAGAAGGCTTACGGCGAATCGACTTTATCAAAAACACGTGCTTATGAGTGGTACAAAGCGTTCAAAAGCGGTCGAGATGTGATGGAAGATTTGCCTCGCTCTGGTAGGCCATCAACGTCTGCAACTGAAGTTAACATCGCAAAAGTGAAGGAAATAGTGACTGAAAATCCTCACTCAACTTTGAGAGAGATAGCCGCTGAACTTTCTGTATCTCACGAGTCGATCCGTACCATTTTAAGTAATCATTTGGGTATGAAACATGTTACCGCTCGGCTAGTCCCAAAAGACCTGAATTTTCTCCAAAAACTCAATCGCATGAGAGTCGCTGAGGACATGCTAGAACGGGTCAATTCCGACCCAACATTTATGAAACGCATTGTTACTGGTAACGAGACGTGGGTTTACGAGTTTGACATGCAAACTAGTTTATTAGGCACCCGTTTTCAATCGGTAGGAGACATAAAGGAGAATTCGAGGCGAGAACTCAACTCAATTCCGGAAACAGCGTTTAAAAAATGTTTTGATGATTGGATTATTCGTTGGCGTAAGTGTATCGTTTCTGAAGGAGCATACTTTGAAGGTGATAAAATAAATTTGGATGCATAACAAACATTTTGTGTATTATTGATATTTTCCCGGTACTTTCTTGACAGAGTAGTTTATAAAAATATAAATATTACATACAAATACCGGGCAGACTACCAACCCGGTGGTCAAATGACATTTTGAAGACTGCAGGAAGGCAGTAGATAAGACTGGCATAGAACCGGAAAGGATGGATGGATGGATTTTATTCCTGTACGAAGACCTATATTCAGCAGTGGGTGGAAAAAGGTTGTTTATGATATAAATACTCACGTCATTATCAGCTTGTGACCGCAGTTCTAGGTTATTTCTGAGAATTTTGATTATATTGCTCTGTTCTTCCTCTTTTTCTGACACCATCTTGATGATGCCTTCTCTTTCCAGCAACAACTGCTCGTGTTCTGCCAGACTTTCGTTGTACTGTTCTATCTCTTTATCTTTCTTTTGCAAGGCTTCGGCGAGTTCCCCGTTCTGGCGTGTACATTCCAGTAACTTGGCCCGTTGTTTGTTGAGCTTAAAAATAATAAATTTTAAAGTTTGGCCAATCATAACGTCACTAGGTAGTAGGCGTTGAAATATTTACCCAGAGTGATTATTTACGTCCATAAAAAAGGTAAAACCTACTAAGACAATAAGTGGCAGTAGGTACGACTAAATTTAAATAATTTTGCAAAAATAAATTATGTGACGAAACGAGCAAATCGCTCGCCTGATGTTAAACGTCACGTTTGCCCATAACAGGTCTGCGCCGCCCAGAATTTTGAACTCGCAGAATTCAAGACCCTGCGCGGCACAGCACTGCGCTCGTCACCCTGAGATATAAGTTGATTAATCTCCCATTTGCCCTGTAACTTCACTGGAAACAATGCCCTTCCAACCGGAACACAGTAATGTTTGCACATTACTGCTTGGCAGTGGAATAACTGGCAAAGGTGTGGTACTTCCCCAGGCGGGCTCTGCAAAAGAGCCCTACCACTACAAAAGAGCCCTACCACTACAGTCTTTGATAAGTGTCTTTGATAAAACTAACTAAAATAACACACACCATTTCGTGGAGTTCGTTGAGGTTCTCGAATTCTCCAAAATCATCTTGTAATTGAGTTATATGTTCCTTTAGTGAAGATAATTGCTGCACATATGCCTCCATCTTAAGTTCACTAAAATACACATTAACTTAATTAAAAATATTTAAACGTAGTGATAATGGTGGCGGTGAATACTGAATAGTGATGATTAATGCGGTAGCTAATTTACTTATGAGAACTCTTTCGAGCATAACAATGAGGTTGCTTGAATATTCTTACTTTTCTAGTAACTGTTGTTCTAGTAGTGAATTTTTGTTTTCCAAAGTATCGATATATTCATGTTTGGTGCAAAGTTCACTTTTAAAAGCTTCTGCAGAGGCTTGTGCTTCCTCAAGACTTCGCTAAAATGTTACAAGTAATGACTTGTTATAATCAGCAAATTAGTTATTCAATACTTATTAAATTACTAGCGGCCCGTCCCGGCTTCGCACGGGTAGACTTTGGGATAAACGTAGAGTAAATTGAAATCGGTCCAGTCGTTCACGCGTGATGGCGTGACCAAAGGTGTTGAGAATAATTATAGGAACTCTTTGTTATAACCTCTATTCTCATGCTATTGCGTAACTATAGCAACCGTAGTTTGTTGATGCTAACTTGTCAATTTATAGTAAAAATTATCAGTATAAAATGCACACTGTTTTGATAGATATGATTGAATTTGAACTTTGTACAGAGGTAATAAAGTGCAAATTGACTCTTGGACGTTAGGAACATACCTACATTGCTTAAACAACAGTGAGTGCTTGCAATTCAATATGAACTTTATACAATAGCAATAAAGCTCGTTTTAGTTAGAAAACGTTTGTATGGGAAAAAGAAAAGGGCTGTTTTTAGGGTTTTTCAATATTTCTGAGAGATTTTCTTAATATTTTTTTCCGTAAGAACCTTCTCCTAATAATAACAAATACAAAAAAAAATGAATTAGTGAAATCGGTCCAGCCATTCACGCGTGAGGCCGTGACCAAGGAAAACGGGTTTCATTTTTATATATATAGAAGATTGTTATTTATGTATAACTTACTCCAATTTCTGTTATTGTTTCGTTTTGTTTCGCCAGGTGATCCTTATTATCGGATATAGTGAGATTTGCCTCTTCTAACTTTTTCTTTGTAGCTTCCAACTCATTGTAGGCTTCCATTCCTTTGTCTATTTTTTTTTGATAATAAAGTAGTACCGAAAAGTTATACAGGGTTAGGAGTACGTAACGTATATCATTATAAATAACGGGTGGCGCAAAAGTAATCCTCCTATCAGAAAATGCTATAAATTTTGCGATTGGCCCCTAATGTCAGTTCTGTTTTGACATTTGTGTAGTAAACACATGCGAAATACACGTTAATAAACAATGTTACGCTACACTGCTCCAGAACGCGGAATATTGGTGACTATTTATTTGACCAAAAATCGGTCGGTGACTTTGGCACAACGTGAATTTCGTCGCAGATTTCCTGGCCGTCCAACGCCTACTGGTGAAACACTGCGACGTTTAGCCGCTCGCCTCGAAGAGACTGGCACAACACGAGATGCTGCCAGGCGTGGCAGACCCCGGAGTAGCCGTTCTGCAGAGAATATTGCTGCTGTAGCCGAGGATGTCATGGAAGCGCCGTCGACATCGACAATGATCAACGATCGCTACAGAGCAATGATCAACGAGTTCTTTTTTCCCCCAACTTGATGAATTGGGATTGGAAAACATGTGGTTCCAACAGGACGGTGCAACGGCACACACTGCACGTGCCACAACCGATATGCTGAAGGATGCATTTCCCGGGCGCCTAATCTCCCGTTTTGGCGATTTGCACTGGCCAGCAAGATCGCCTGATTTGACCGCTGCAGACTTCTTTTTGTGGGGCTTTTTGAAGTCGCGGGTTTATGTCAACAAGCCTCAGACTCTTGCAGCTCTTAAAAAGACAATATCCGTCAAGAATGTGAGGACCTATCGCCGGAAGTTTTGGCCAAAGTGATGGAAAATGCCATAATAATAGTTAAAAGAACTAAAAAACACGCTTTTTATAAAAAACCGAACTAAAAAAATAGAAAATAAAATTTTATAAATTTAAATTAAGAATAGGGTTGAAAATTTCAATAAATATAAATTAATAATAGTGTAAATAAATAAATATATGTATTTTATTTTTAAAAAGCGTGGGGTGCATGGGTCAATAGATATTATATATTTTGTAGATACATTTTGTATTGACAGACATGAGTAGAGTGATTAGCATTTTGATAATATCTTAGAAAGCACCCCACGCTTTTTTAAAAATAAAATACATATATTTATTTATTTACACTATTATTAATTTATATTTATTGAAATTTTCAACCCTATTCTTAATTTAAATTTATAAAATTTTATTTTCTATTTTTTTAGTTCGGTTTTTTATAAAAAGCGTGTTTTTTTAGTTTTTTTTAACTATTATTTATTTTTCGCTTTTTAGTTCGATTTGCTAACTATTAACCATTATTAATATGTACAAATGTGTTGGTGTTATCCGATTTTGGCCGTCTGCTCAAGCAAATTAAAAATAAAATTGATGCGTAACAAAAAATATTGAGCAAAAAGATTTGTAGCCGCGTGGTTTCGATCCTCAGACCTCATAAAATAAAATTGATGCGTAACAAAAAATATTGAGCAAAAAGATTTCTAGCGCGTGGTTTCGATCCAGGGACCTCTGGGTTATGAGCCCAGCACGCTTCCACTGCGCCACTCTGTTCTCTGACACGAATGACGAAATTACCATTTGTAAGTTAAACGGTATTAAAAGTTAAAGAAACTTTATAGAAAAAGCGTGTTAAACATATTAATAGTTAAAAAAACTAAAAAACACGATTTGTTTAGTATATTGTCATCGGTCCTCGATATATCTACAAAGTTTGAAAGAAATCTGACCGTTTAAAGTGGGTCAAAAACGCGCTCAAAGGAGTCGGTTACATACAAACATACAAACATACAGGTGAAGCTAATAAAAGCGTGTTAAAAAGGGCTCAAATGACAATCAACTGTGGCGGCGGCCATTTACATGACATCATATTCTCGACTTGATGTAAAAAAATTAAAAGACCAAATAAAAATAATGCACAAGAAGAATCAAAGTTTTTCATTTTTTTTTAAATTACAGCCAAAAAAACATCGGAAGGTTATTTTTGCGCCACCTTGTATTACTTTGAAACATATGTATAGACAGATTCACGTAAAAAGAACTTTGGGAGAACGTGGGGGGGGGGGGGGGGGGGGGGGTATGTTCGCGCATGGGTGCACTCGGGCACAAAAGTACTAGGCCTATTGTTTTATTTTTGAACTAAACTTTCGCTCGCGTCTTCGTATATTGGTTATTAGTAGGTTTAGATTGAAAAATATATATTCCATAGAATATCATTAAATAAAATTAAAAACATGTTTGATTCAGTATAGAATGTTTAATCTAATTGACAACATTTCAAATTTTTTATATTACTATTTTAATTTTTTTTCTGAAAGAATATAGTAAAATATCGTATACGTAATTCATGTAAAATATTTCATTACTAAAATAAAATATTTCATGTAACATATTTCTATGTAAAACCATATTGTAACTAAAAACTTTTGTGCGCGATGGTAATTTGAGACTGACGCGACTGACGAACCAATGGCGCACTGTTAAGGTACGATTCCACCAAAATAGTGTTTAGCACATTAGTTTACAAACATTTTGTGCATAACTCCAGCATTGCGCGTACTAAGCTTGTATCGAGTTTAGCTTCTGGCTCCACCGGCAAGACTGTGCGTAACTTTTGTAAACGCACAGTGTGGCACACTTGTGCAAGAACATGTTCACTGAGAAGAGTTCTGTCTTCAGTTGTTAATTTGGACGGGCGAGAAAACGTAGTGATTTGTGCTGCAGCTTGTGTTTTATTATGTAGCCAAAATAATTTTCCATTTTCTCATTACCTCAGTCGAGTCACAATTGAAACATTGAGCTAACTCTTGAGTGGCGTCGTGTTTTTTGTTTCTATTTTTATAATCATTGTGACTGGAATCCCATAATAGAGGATAATTTTCAATCGCTTGAATAAATTTAATAATTTTATCATTCGTCCAATCCATATTTAACTCTGTTAAAACATGTGCGCGCACAAATAAATGTTTTCGCTTTGGTAGCGGAAGCAAGACTGAGTTTGCGAACAACGAGTGCGTACGCCATGGTAGCTCAGTGGGAGAACAGCCGCTTCGCATTCTTGAGGTGGTGGGTTCAAACCCCGACTCGTACCAATGAGTTCTTTGGGACTTATGTACGAATTTACATACCACTGGCTTTTCGGTGAAGGAAAACATCGTGAGGAAACCTGCATATGTCCGGAGAAGAAATTCAATGGCGTATGTGAATCCACCAATCCGCACTTGGCCAGCGTGGTGGAATACGGCCTATTCACCCTTCGAGGGTAGACCTGTATCCCAGCAGTGGGAGGATTAAAGGTTGCATATGAGTGCGTACGCGTCGACACGAGTCCACTACTTGTACAGTGTACGCGCACACGAGTGCACAGCTGTGCGCAAACATTGCTAAAATGTTCGCGCACAATTTGTTCTTGTTCGCTTGAGTGAGTCGACCAAAGCAAACATTTGTGCCGTACGCTGTGCAGCACTGTGCCGCACAGTTCCGCACACTGGTGGAATCGTACCTTTATGTATGCAGCGCGTGACCCGCCCGCCCCGCGCCTCACCTCAAACCACCAAATAGACCCATAAATCGCCTACTGCGCAGCTTGACAGCCAGAGTTCTTTTTACGTGAATCTGTCTATACTCGATCTTCAAATACTATTGTGATATTTTTGTGAAAATTTTAGTTATGATTAAGAAAACTGAATAGTTCAATAAATATTAGTACACTTATACAATACATGTATTATCACTCACTGAACAAATCCTCCTTCACTTGCAGCTGCTGAAGTACATTTTTATGACGTAGTTCCGCTTCAAGTAACTGACTACAAATAACTTCTAGTTTTGCTTCAAGTTTTAACTTATCTTCGTGTTGTTCTTCGTTTTTCTTTTCAGTTTCGATGAGCTTGCCAACGCTGCTGGCCAATTCTATCTTCATATTATGAAGAGACTCTTTATAATAAGCAGAAAGCTCCGTGAGCTGCTTCTCAAGGTCGTCTTTCCTGTAATTTAAAGACCGACCAAAATTAGGTTTATATTTACTAGTGGTGAGGGTAACAATTAGAGAAAAAACATTACTCTGTCTGTAGCTTCTCACGGGCCTCAGCGATCTCCTCCAAATGCACCGTGTGTTCTCTTATGGATTCTGTCAACTTGCCGAGTTCCTTGTCAAAGTCACTTTGCAGTTTTTGATTCTAAAAACGTACGAGTCCATGTATATTTATTTACATATAGGTACAAACTTTTAATGTAAGTATATCATAAACTGTCTTCAGAAGACTGTTTTACTTACTTATTTAACATGCTAAGTAACTATTTTTCTACCTACGCATCATGCAATGCTTTACCTGCTCATGTAACTGCTGCACTGTTCTCTCCAAGGACCAATTCTGAGAGCGAGCTTGCTGCAAAGTCGCCTCGAGTTGGGTAGCCCGTTCCACGTTTATCTTCACTTGTCCCTCAGACTTAGACAAACGATCTCTCAGAAACAACCTTTTACATTTTTCTTCTTTTAGTTCTCTCTCCAACTCCTATTGAAATATAGTTTTATGAAACTAGGACCTATATGTATTATTTTGACTTATCTGTGTAGGTTGTAGGTAAGGTCTTTCTGGTGCAGCGCTTGCGTGATAGACTTGAGTTGTGTAGGGATATGACTAGCTACGTAGCTACCAGTCATGAACTAGAAAGTGTTCTACCATGCTATAGATTTCTGACGATATATTCTTTTAACGGACGTTCAAGCTCACTGTCAGGCTTAAAACCCACACTGCGGCATGACTACCGATCGCACCGACCACTATCATATCTCGTTAAAAAAATATAATCGCTCATAAAATTGTCCGCTCCTGACCCTGTGGTCCAACCGCTTATATCGGTAGCTTGAGAATCATAATTTACCTCAACTCGGTTTCTGTTTACTTGTGATCGGAGATGATCCGCATTGTGTATTTGTTTCCTGAGATCTGTGTTTAGCGAATTCAATTGAGACATTTCTAAAGTTAGTTCTTCTATTCGGATCTGGAGGGTCATTGTCCCATTTACGTTTTTCCTGAAATATTTTTTTCAACATAATAATATAATAGTATCTACAGATACATTTTTTACAAAAAATTTGACAAGACAAGTATGTTTTTAAAATTGTAAATTACCTCATAGAGTCAACAATCTGTTCCAATTCTTTGAGGAAATCGCTCTTCGAATTATCAAGCGAACATTTCAACATGTCGTTTTCTGCATTAAATTCGTTAATTTTCTTTGACAATTTGTGGACACTAATTCCCTAGGGAAAATAAAATATTGAAACAAATCTAGTAAAAAAATATAGACACATTATGATAGCATAATCAACAAAATGTAGTAAAACCAATAAAATGAAAAACATATGCACCATCTTTTACCCCTATAGGGAATTTTTTTAACATTTTAGTGGTGGTTACCTTTTCCTGTGATTTCAATGATTCGAACCAATCAATGATCTCTTTTCGTTTTGTCAGTGTTTCTTCGCAAGTGGCCACTAATTTCGAAGGCATTATGTATAACTTGTTCAGGTCGATTGTGTCTAGGGATTTAACGTCTGGAAAAAATACTTGATTTTGTTTCATGAATTTTATTTTTTTGTATAAAGGAGCGGCAAACAGGCAGACAGTCAGCCTGAGGGTAAGCTAAAACCGCCGCTGCAACACTAGCAGCATTGACGATGCTTTGCTAGCCCGGAGAGGTGCTTGTAGGCTCCCTTTTTAAAATGCCTCATGTTGTAGTTCGGCGAAAAGACCTTTGACGTTAGAATTATGATTAGATTAACTCCCATGTGGAACAAAACCATATTTACATTGCGAATATAATAGCGCTACCAACGCTCATTTCGTAGGCAATTGAAGCTACCGCGATTTGGATGCTACATTAAATAGGCGTGACGAAAGATTTTAAAATCCTCTTCCAAAATGTGAATACACATTTACTATTGACAAAAAAGCCATTATTTCGGTAATAAACTTAAGTTTAACGAAGTTTGAAGCCATTTTCCTCATTTTTTTTAATAGTGCCCGAAAACAGCTCGCATGTGTCATGGCGCCGGCTTGACGTCACGGATAGGTAAACATGTCATTGTGTCTATGCGTAGCGAAGAAAATAAACAAATCGTTAAATTAGTTCGTGTGATAAAAATTAATTCCAAAGTTTACAAGTGTTGTTCAGTACCGCAGTGTAAGAACACATCACTAAGAGCACCCAACAAAGTGTTTATATATGTATGTTCCAACCAAGAAAATAATAAGAAATAAATGGTTAAAGCTCGCACGGCGAAACTCGAACGACGACGTAGGAACGAATTCGCCAATTTATTTCTGTGAAGATCACTTTGATGTGAGTATGTTATCATATTATATTGATAAGTCTTAAACTTAAAATGTTTGTTTAACGTGAAATAGTTAAAAAATTGAGGCTTGAATTATTCCGTAAACTGATTTAGTTAGGTTATGTTTATTTTGGTTTATTATTTACTAAGAGGAAAAACACTAATAATACTAGTAGGTATAACTACTCTTTTAGTTACAGAAATTTACTCGTGCTATCGGGTATTTAACATGGTATTAACTCTAAAATAGCAAACAAGAACATTATTTTTACAAAACAAAAAACAAAAACCGACTTCAAAAGACCGACTATTGAGTTATTCATCTATTTGTCGCGCACGTACCTACTTAATGCATATTTAAGACTTATATGGTTATCTCATGGATACCATTATCAGAACTGGACTAAATTGAAATGGGACCAAATGGGAAGCGTCAGCTTTCTAATAAAAAAAGAATTATCAAAATCGATTCATCCAGTCAAAAGTTATGAGGTAACAAACATAAAAAAAAAAATTAAAAAAAAACATACAGACGAATTGATAACCTCCTCCTTTTTTGAAGTCGGTTAATAATAAACTGAGTGAGAGTATGGGAGCTAACCTCAAAAATAAACAATGACAAGTTAATTGTAATAATATCCTATGAAAGTGAAATGTTCAAAACGATTAAAACGTGTTATTGATAAGTTTAAAATCTAAGAGGTATAAGGAAGTTTTTACGTTTCTAAACTCAGACGAGCAAAAGTCTTTTAGTTGCTAGGAAATCGCCCAACATTAATATGTCAATCCTGGGCAAATTTGAACTATTTGCCTTGATAAAGCTTGGTTCCATTATTCGTGGTTAAGTGCAATCGATAAATCAAGGATCAAGGAAGAAGCTGAGATTCACAACAACAAAACAGTGATCAGCGGAGTGTACATAGGCGTGACGTCATACGCTGTGATTGGTGTTTCAGTCAAAATGGCCGATTACAGTATTTTAATGTTTTATTTTATTGAAAATCTTAATTAATCTGTTTCTTTTTTATTAAACTAAACCTGTCTTTTAATTTTTTTTTAATCTGATTTCTCCCCTAAAATCATTGAATCGACGATTTTTTGATACTGTCGTCATGCCTATTGTACTCCACACTCTTAAATACCCACCGCTTAGACCTCCGCAGATCTTCTCGTTCGTGAGACACGCGAAAGTAACATTTTACAGCTCAAAAGACAAAGGGACTCATAAAATCAATTGTATTGTACTCAGTGCGTACCATTCCAGCGCCCATGTTCCCTGGTCTCGTCCCCCGCGCACAGCTGCAGCAGCTGCTCGGGCGTCATTTTAGACACGTTCATGATCCGCAGGTCTTCAGCGGGCGGCAGGTTCGCCGTCTCACCCAGCGATGACATTTTCTGATGGGTCTCGCGCATTTTCGCGTACAGCGCCAGGATGTTTTTCTTTTGAAAAAGTAGCTTATTAAAAGTTGTTATTGGATTTATGCGTTCATTACGACGCCGTAATGGGATTTCAGATCTTTTTTATAGCTAATAGGATAGGCATTTAACCACGGCTGCCTTGATGTCCAGAGGAACATAAACGGTCGCCAGATATCTCTTTCTGGCATTAAATAATAAAATCACTTTAGGGATTAAAAAGGGATGGAAAAGTAAGTTTGGATCAACATTTTGTTTTACGAGGCCACGCTTATAAAACTTTGCATGAGCGTTGAACCCACACATTGTGGTCGTACGTAAAACACTAACTACCGAGCTATAAAACACATTACTTCAAAATAAAGCGGTACCCATATCATGTCATTATTTACGAACCTGTATCTCTTTGAGATCGTCTTTCATTTTTTCAAACTGAATAATTTTGTCTTGCCAAACGATTCTAAGTTTAGTCAGCTTATCACCACGGGATGCTATCGATTCTACAAAGTAGGTAATAAATAAATAGTAGGTAATAATGAATTACATTTTGTTCTTTATATTTCAAACTGCGCCCTCACAATTAACCATTTATTAGTTTAAAAAGCTGCCAAAAGGCGTAATCGACGGTCCGTACATTTTTGGTCCAAATGTGAAAGTGCCATGTTATAACAGGATATGTCATTTAATTTTGATATTTCATATAACCGAAAATGTCTGAAAAAATATTTTGAACTCAAATAAAACCAAACATAAAGAGTTACAGCTTCGGTGCCATAATGTCAAATGATTATAAAAATATTTTCTAACCTAAAATAATTTTCTAACATTAACGCAATTTTTTGACATTTGGACCAAAATAAAGGATGTCCTTTTATCCAAATCCTTTCAGGTTTTTGAGTGATTGGGTAACAAACATTCCAACATACAAAACTGTCACATCCTAATATTGTAAATGCGAAAGTGAGTTCGTTAGGTACGCTTTTACGTACCGATCATCATACAATTTTACATACACGTTGTCAAGGGTTCAGAAAAAGACATAGGATACATTTCGTCACCATCATCATCATCTCCATTTTTCATCATAGCGCGGGTGAAAAAACGGGGCATAGCTTGTTCATAATATTAGAAGGTAGTAGGATGGAAATAAAGTTAAGATTACCTCCGTCAGATTTTTGGTCGAATGATGGATTCGGTGACGTTGGCTCACTCTCCAGTTCCATATCTAAATTCCTTTTGAACACTTCCTGTATTGTAGTTTCAATAGTTAAATTAATTTCACTATAAATATACCGAAATCGACATCAATCGCTTTAATTTTCGAAGTTTGTAAGAGGCTTTACAAAAATATTTTATTTAAATATGCATGCATGTCATTACATTTTAGAACAGCTTAAGTTTTGTTTAAATTAGGCAATTTCAAAAATTAATTTAATTGAGTCTTTTTTCTGATACAGTCATGATCATGACTTTAATTAGCAAACTTTTTTAATTAATCATTAGATATTTAATTACCTGAGATGGAAGCCTGTACGAAGTCTTGGAAATTGTTTTAGTGGGCGTTTTAATCTGTTATAGAAATAACTAAGTGAGCTTTTAAACAACAGAAAAGAAAAAAACACATCTTCAAAATATTGCTGAACAAAATTAGTTTTCATGGAAATCGTGTGATACCAACCAAATTAGAGTTGATACGCATTCCTATGCATATTGCTTACCTTCATTTTAGTAGGTGCTATAATTATGTTATCTACCAATAGGTATGTTTGTTATTACGACTTCCAACTTTATCTCGCTCTCTCTGCAGCTGCTATGGACAGAGTGTGAGAAGCCAAGCATAAGTAGTACCTACTGAATAAGAAACAATAGGAATGTTCTACTACCTCTCGGGCCATACCATGATCTGGATCGCTCTGGCTTTCGTCTTGTTTTGGCAGCTAGAACAAAAAGTGATACAAAAGCCAACACGATCGCTAAGATTTTGAGGTACGATGATGGTAGAACAGCAGTCAGTACTAATTGGCTTTTCTGACTATCTACAGCAAAGAGAGCCAGATAAAGTTTGGTAAAGCCTTGGTAACTTGGTAACCTTGGTAGATCTTTACCTGAATCTGTGTCACCGGCACTGTTATGATGGGCCTCTGGCTTCCTTTTCGGGGTAACGCTGATGGTCTCTGTGGAGGAAGACAAACCTTTTGAATAAGGTACACGTAATTAGACACATCATTGTAAATAAATTAATCACACTGATACCACAATTCAAAAGTTTCCATTTCATTTTATTAAATAGAGAAATTACTATTTTTTATAAATGTGTTAATTAAAAAGAACTTTGATATAGTTGGCAAAGTCGTTAGGCACCATAATAAATAATGTATCAAAAACTATTCTGTAGATACTAAGAGGATTTTTTGACTAAGAGGAGTAAGAGTTGAAGAAATTAAAAGTTTCAGGAAAAGCACCATCTACTTTCTTCTCTTCGAATGAAATCACACTCTGAACTAAATTTTGTTGGTAATTTCTCATCGACTAGCTAAAGATTATATTATTGAACAAAAGAAAAACAGTTTAAAATGCATGTAACGTCTCTTACTTTTAATGGTGCGGGCACTCTTTCGGTGGGTTTTACGGGTCGTGGCGATGCATATCTTGATTTATTTTGGAACAATTCTTCTTTTAACCTGTTGGCTGACTTTGGTCTTGACTGTAACAATAATAAAGCTAGTACTTTTTAAGTTCAGGATCACCTCTGTCATTAATTTACCAGCCGGTTATTCATATGCAGGTTCTATGTGTGTTTAAATATATTAAATATAGAACTAACGTGGCATACAAACAGAGAAGTTCGAACACCTATAAACTGTGCACATTCATAGCACATGTAAACTGTGTAAACATTGTTTATTGCCATAAACTATTTGAATTTGACAAACCGTAGGTTCTGCATAGCTGGACCGGGCCTTTGGGATAGAGATGGAATTGGAAGTAGGGCGCTTCACTCCAGCTTGAAGCCTCTGAGGAATACGACATCTTATCGAGCCCGGCTTGGCAGCAGATACTGATTCTGTAAAAATAAAACGACAGCTTACAATTGACGACGTACATACGATAAAAAATCAAATAAACCTACAAACTTACACGTTTGATGATGGTCTGCATTAGGTGATCTGTTAATGAGTTTACGCTGATGCAAATTACGCAACCCTAATGGATGATAACTACCAAAAAGCATTAGAAAACAATTTGAAAGCAGATTAATTGAAGCTTCTACTGTTGCCTTAAGCCCAGCGCATACTGGCGGATAACATAGAATAAAGAGGCAGCATCGCGGTAAAACCCACGTGCTCATAGATAGAGATAAATCCAATAAATTATGACGACAATGTGGCAAAAGCTTCATCTTCGACCACATTGTCGCTTACTAACAGACGGGTTGATGATTAAACGCGGGTTTATTCATTATAAAAAAACTGCTTGTTCTGTGCATACCGGATCGCGTCCCCGATGACCGACGGGTGCTGCAGCTCCCCACCGGCGACCACACAGTACTATACACTGACGCGGCCAGCTGCTTCTGCTGCACGAAACTCAGTGACACCACCTGCGTCGGCGTCGGCTCAACTTTTGACACTGGCTTGCGTGTCCGCGCACTTCGACGCCGCAATAGCCCCATTGCGCCTTGAGCTTTTTTCAAAGCTATGAAATTTAAACCTTGTTACGGTAACAATAGATTGTACTTTTTAGTAGTCTTTTTTCCAGTCTTTTGTGCTCTATCGTCCGCCAAATTGTGCTGGGCCTTAGGGTCTGAACGAAACTTATTCTAGTAGGTAGCTAATAAATTAAATCTATCTACGTAAAAACAGAACTGTAAAGTAGGCAAGGATTATAATAATATATCAATATACCTTGTAATTTTGAATCAACTACAGACGCGAACATCACTAAACACAACACTAGAAAATGAGTTCTTGAAGGAATCTCAAAAAAATATACAAAAATTTTTGGTAAAATGTTCAGCCACCCATGTTAAAACAGAAATACGATGTGACATTGACATCCGAAAGAAAATATCAAAGAAATTATTAAAGAACTAAATGGCCAGAATGTTCAAGTGCCGACTAAAAAGGACTGATTGATCATTGAATACGTTATCATCTACGAGGATCATATTTGCCTCAAAATTTGCTGATCGCTGAACTTAAATGTGGCCGTAGGTATGAAGTTTACAAATCTTCTAAATTACATTCTACATACTTAGAAAACACAGTGTTTCTTCTTTATTTTTCACTTTGGTTATTATGCTTTTGCTAGTATACTAGCAAATAAGATTTGTACTAGGTATTTTAATTTGTATTCTAAAATGCATGAAATAAAGGCTTTTTTATTTTTATTTTATTTTTATTTTATTTTTTATTATTATGCTTTATTCGCACTATAAAACTTTTTAAACAGTACCTAGTGCAACCTCGTAATAGACCGACTCTTTAATTTTACTTTTGACGTGGCTGTCTTTCGTGAGATTTAAAATTTAGAAACTCAAACTGACAAATGGCGATTATTTTATAGCGACGAATTTTTTACATCTAAATTCTAAATCTTTTTATCTAAACATTTTACCATCAGGATGTCCTCAACAACGAAATCTCAGAAGGATAAAGCACGTAAGTTCTCAACGTTAGGTATTTAAGAGCACAAAAAAATACCTACATTATGACGTCTACGTACAAGTGTTTGAAAGCCAAGAAGGCCCGACACATGCCTGCTCAATATATTTAGCAGCTCTACCTAGCGCTCTACTACAGAATTTACCTCACTGTCTTTGGCGACGCGGCGGTGGTTCTGTCGCTTTGCCCAATAACAAATTTATTTATGCTTTACATCACTTATGTGGCGTGGTACCTACTGCATAACTAGTCCCATTGCATACGAGTTCTACGAAACGTACAGGTGGTAAGTTGCATTGCATGCCCGAAACTGAAAACTTGCGAGATTACATATATACATACTCGTATATGTTAGTATGATAGCTTAAAACAAGTTTTACTACAAACACTTCGGATGATCCTTTTAGTCAGATTATTTTATGGTCTCTATTTGATATCTCATCGTACTTTGACCAATAATAAAATAGTTATTCGTTTGAACGGCATCAGATGTATCTTCCCCGCGTCTGATGCCGCGAGCCACGGCGGCGTCGACGGCGCGCGCCGCCCGCATCGCCTGCAATCGGAACCTGACCTCGCTGAGGCAATCGCCTAGTCGAGCTTCTTCCTCTTTACAAGGAAACCAGAAGGTTTGAAACATGAAAAAGTACCTTCCAATTAACACGATTATTTTGTTCTCTTTGATCACTTGTGCTTATCTTTTCTGTAACCTCTTAGCGCTTGCAGTTAATTTAAAGTGGAGTGAAGATGATTAGGGTCGAATTCTTAGAGTTCCATAAAAAAAGATGAATAGTACCTATATCTTTATGTTGGGATTCCAGTGTCTGTTTGTCCATCTATTTGTTCAGCTGATTGTCCCAGTATGCATGGGCGCCGCCAGGATTACTTTCAGGGGGGTGCATCTGCATCTACACTATTCTACACATTATGCTATTAAATAATATAAAATAATAGAATTATACGTGTAAATTAAGAAAATAAATGTAATGTCAAATTTAAATCGCGCGGGTATTTTAAATGGTGCCATCAAACTCGACACCTAAAAACATGTATTTTTTCTATGTATTTTCTTGCTGACAGGGGGTGCAAGTGCATCCCCTTGCACCCTGCTACCGGCGCCCATGTCAGTATGATAGTACGTCGATCTATCTCAGTATCATATTATGGGCTAATATTTTTCTGCTTTTAGAAACAAAAAGTTAAGCCTGTAATGATATTTTTTTAATACAGCTTTTTATCTAATGTACCATCCAAACCAGTTTTGAAACTTTTAGTTAAGTTTGTATTTTCAGTCAATTTACCAAACTATTACATTCTCATTCAATTTTCATAAATGTTCTAAGGACCGTTGCCAGACACCGCGTTTGGCTCTGAAAAGCGATTCCAAAACTGATCTTAAGGTACCTACTTAAATTCCTACTGATTATTTTAATTTAGGAAAAATATTTTAAATTAGGATTGATTTACGTTTTTTTTATGTATTGGATTTAAATGATTCCAGGGACGAAGCCAGATGGTGCGTACGAGTATGTCTGAGAAACCCGATTTTAAGACTGAATTCAAGGTGATTGATTAATTTAATGTTAACCTAATAACTGCATATCACGATTTTTCGATTTCAATTAAAAATAGTAATAGTAGCACTAGTTTTTCAGCGTTATTATAAAGCAAGGGCTAGCTTTTTTCGCAGTTTCAAGGTTGGTCCTGTAGTAAAAGTGGTTCATAATCATTAGTAGGTACCTACCTACCATGAGCCCTTTCGGCTTAGTATACCCATTTAACCCTGTATTTGAAATTTCTTTTAAAAATAATAGATTTGATTTATATTTGATTTTCTAGGATCAGCCTCAAGCACTGGATCTGATGAACATCACTGTTATTGTGACCGAATCGGCCCCACGTGAGAACGAGGATCACACCGGCAGCGGCACTACCTTGCATGAAATCGTTGAAAACGATTTTTACGGTAATCGGCTACTTTCCATCTCATTTACAAATTTATTTATTAAGAAGGAAGTAAAGTAAAGACTTATACAGGGTTATTCATAAAGGGTATGCTAAGCCGAAAAGGGCTCATAGTACTCATCATTATGAACAACTTTTACTATGGGACCAACCCGAAATTCGAGAAAAAAAATCAGCTGTTCTGTTCCATACATTTTGTTGAGTGTCATTGACTTTTTTCTATGGAACAGCTGATTTTTTTTCTCGAATTCCGGGTTGGTCCCATAGTAAAAGTTGTTCATAATGATGAGTACTATGAGCTCTTTTCAGCTTAGCATACCCTTTATGAATAACCCTATAATTTCGCGGCAGGTCATTTATAAAAAGTATTATTTCCAGAAAACAAGGCTGAAACCGGAGAATCTGTTCAGCGACAAGATGTTTTTGATACACAGCCCGAATTTTCTGTCGTCGGTAACTATTTACTAGAACATTCATTTTTATGTAGGTAATGTGTATTTTTATGTTCGGGTCAAATCTTGCAGCTAAATTCTGAACCACTGCCTGATGTTAGGTTTAGCTGAAATTTGGTAGATATAATAATTGTGTGTAACGCCGATAACTTGAAAAGCATGCTATTAAAAATATTTTTACATGTATTTTTTTTAGAAGAAGTTCCAAGCATGAGGCAAACGCCAGAGCAAGTGCAAAGCCGGCCGCAGACTCCGAAGAGCCCGGGCTCGAGTCGGCCCACGACACCGCACGCTAGTAGCCGGCCCACCACGCCGCGCGTTTACAGCCGCCCTGCCACTCCCTCCAACCCACGCCAAAGCACCCCGACTAGCTGTCCTACCACCCCTCAGCGTATGTCTAGCAGGTACAATTGACAACTGTTGTAAACATTTTCGCATGCGAAAAGTATAGCAAATACATAAAATAAGATTTAAAAAAAACCTTTCTTGAGAACCCGTTGTCGGGTGTTAGTATGCACATTTTTGTATGTTTGTGTGTATCTATGTATGTGACATACCCTCTTAAAGGTTTGACCACAAAACGTAGACAGTATGTTTTGTGGTTTGACCGACTACCTATATGTATATTGCAAGTTTTTGTATCAAGAGTAGGTATTCTGGAGACCGAAGTGTCGTGCTTTATACTTCAGATATGTTTCTATCATAAAGTACCGAATATCGTCACTTATTGATTACCTACTATTCAAAATAATAAAGTATATAAACGTTAAATAACGTAACCATTGAAAATTCAGGCCCACCACTCCTCGGAGCCCGGCTCCGCACCCTCCACCGAGAACACCGTCTCCCCCCGTCGCACAACGCGCTCACCCCAGGGAGGAAGACGACATCAAAACTGTGTTCACGGTGAAGCAGAAGCAGTTCAATCGAATGAAAAAAGAGCTAGATTTGAAACAGGTTTGTTTCTTATCTTTGTAACATACATAATTGTTATCGTAAAAAAAACGAAATTGGTTACACAAAAACTTAAAGTAGGTAGGTCCCTACAGTCGCCGGCAATTAGGCGGGATTTCTTTGCGTCATCGTAGTTTGAATAATATTGTAATTTGCTTGGTATTTTGCCTAGCACATCACGGCGTCGTAGTAGACAATAGTAAATATGTAGTATATAAACGAAGCCTAATATAGTATTTTTAAGACGAAGGCAAAAGTGCATGTTATAAACGTCATTGTACCTGATCCAGCAAGCGATCCTGGAAGTATTCGACACGCTCCGCGCTCTCCGCGAGCGCATGTACCGCGAGGGCGTGGCGGGCGCGGGCGGCGAGGGGCTGCTGCAGGAGCTCGTGGTGTTCAACGTGGCGGACTGGACGGCCGACGAGCTGGCGCAGCTGTGCCGGGACGCGGCCGCCGACCTGGACGGCGCGCACCAGCTCATCAACACCACGCTGCCCATCGGTAAACCGTGCAAATCTTCCGAGTTCTCACGTAGCTGGAAACCATAAAAAAATAACGCATATAAAAAATACGGTACAGTTTACACCTGATTGCCGATTGGGGCGTTGTCTAATTTTTGCATTAAATATACAGGGTTATTCGTAAAGGGTATACTAAGCCGAAAAGGGATAGAAAAATGTCAATGACACTCGACAAAATGTATGGAACAGCTGATTTTTCTTCGCGAATTAAGGGTAAAAGTAGTCCCAAAGTAAAAGTTGTTCATAATGAAGAGTACTATTAGCCCTTTTCGGCTTAGCATACCCTTTATGAATAACCCTATATATATGTAGTCCCTACTTAAAGCCCAGTGAATTCGTTAGTTGATCAGTTCATGTCCATGGTTGCAGACGAGTGCGCCCTACAAGAGTTGGACGCCAAGGTGTCGACGGTCCCGGCGCGGTTTGCAGACCTCTGCCTGCAGGCGTTCACGGCACGCCAGGAGCTCATTGACTGGGTCAAGGAACTCATTGAGAATAATGTAAGCCTATTTTTAATTTATATAATGAATACGTATTCATTTTAGTAAGTTCAACCGACGTTACAGTTCTTTTGTTCACATTTTCACAAGTCGATCCCATCCCAAACTCTTTTTTCTTCCGATTCTCGGCATAGTAGGCCCAAGTTTGAAGGCTATTTAAGACAGATCTAAATTTCCTAAAACTATTGGCAAATTGGCATCCTTGTCTAATGGCTTGCAATGATAAAGACAGATATATTTTTAGTTAGTTTAGATCTGTCTTAAAAAAGCCTTCAAACTTGGGCCCAGTAAGTAGGTAAAATATATCATCTCCGGTCGTGGGTAAAAAGAAACATAAATGTCTGGCAAATTATTTGGACGCCACTCTATTTAGCACCAAATCACAGGAAAACTCAACACTAAATAATTTGGTACGTGACACGTTTTCTTATCTATTTAGATCTCTCTTCTTAGTCGTTCACTCTTGGCAGAGTGGTCGTGGTTGCAATGTTAACGGAGGCTCTTCGCCGTCGTCGACGTCCCCTTCCATTGCTGCTGCACGTCTCGCAACGCTTCTCCATTTCTGGCGGTTTGTTGCATCGCGAGCACACTGAACCACAGTGGACTACGTGGCCTTTTTTATGAAGTCGGCCCGGGCCTTTAACTCGGCCTTGCACTACGAGCCATCTATTTAGATATCTAGACTTTACTAAACCATGCAAATTAAAATGTCGATATGTATAAGTGCTAAGAAGAGATATAAAGAGTTTATCTAACATATACCTATATAATGATTTGTAGGCACTGCGGGAAGGTATCGACAGCAGCGGCGAGTGCTTGGAACGCATCGCGCAGTACAACGCGCAGGGGCTGGAGCTGTGCGAGTCGCTGCGGGACCTGAAGGGTCGCGCCGATGACGCAGTGGACACAGTCACGCAGCTCTCCAGGTCAGCAGGGCTACATTAGCTTTCTATTTTTTTCTACAAATAGAGCGGTATAGGTACAGACAGAGGTCAGTCTAATGGTAAGCAAAACCACCGTCTATGAACATCTGCAACACTAGCGGTGTTGATGATGCTTTGCCAGCCATGTAACTATGTAATGTATGTAATTATGTGACTATGTTTTTTCGGGTGGAATCACTTCCCGATGTCTGAGCTGAAATCTGGTATACGTGTGTACTCCAAGGACAATGCAATATAAGCTGTTTTTTTTTTTAAATTGTTATTTAGTTATTTTAATATTGTTAGACGAGCGTGTCGAGAGAGAAGCGCGTTAGTGGCAGTTGGCGAGTCGCTGGTGAGAGAGATCGCGCGGCTCCGGCAGGACATCGAGACCCGCCTCGCCAGCTTGACTGAGATGCAAGAAGTGCGGGCTGAGACGGAAACTGCTAGGACGCTTGAGGTGAGCTTCGTATAAATAATCAGAGGAAAGCGTTCGTGGCAGAAGGACAAGTTTGTATTACAGTTGGGATAGTGAGTAATAAACGCAAAAAAGAAAATTGAAATTGAAGCACAGCAAGCATTTGAATGAAAATAAAATGAAATAAAAAGCCTGGTGAAATTCTTTGTGACTAATAGGTACCTACTATAAACAAAAGATTGAACGCAGTAACGCACAGTATTATTTAGGTATATAAAATCTAACCAAGCTAGCTAATAATAATAGTAAATATTATCTAGTAGTAAATATTACATAGTAGCAATTATTATATAGTAGGTATATTAATAATAGGTAGTAAACAAAATAGTTATAGGTAATTAATATAGAAAATAAATAAGAATATATAGGTATTAAGATCAATTAGTTAAACGTTTAAATAGTATATAGTGTCAAACAAGTATAATAATACTAGTAAATGGAAACAGTAAATAGCTACATAATATAGGACATAAACAAAAATAAGTAGGTATTAATTTTAATTAGTTAAGCGTTTAAAGATAAGTTAATGTAAAATTATATGTAAAATTAATTTGTAGGAAATAAAAGGCTTTTTTATTTTATTTTATTTATTTATTTAACGCACAGTAACTCACAGTAACGCAGTTAAAAAATTGTGGCAAATGCTTCGTGCACTGCTTAAACGCTTAGCTTCTGTTTGTCATTACGTTCTGGGAAGCTTACTCTTACTGAAATTGATTGTAGACCCCCTTTTTGTGCCCTTGTCTTAGGTATGGGTTTTACTGTGTTTGCATGTGATTTCCTTTTAGTTGTGTCAATTATTCTAATTGCAACCGCAGGAAGTCCGCCGCGAGCTCGACGAGGAGCGGGCGGGGCGCGCGGCCGGGCGCGACAAGCTGGCCGCCGCCGAGGCGCAGCTGCGGCAGGCGCGCCTGCGGGTCTGCAAGATGGACCGCCAGCTGCGCGAGGCGGAGGCCTCCATCGCCGGCCTCACCGGGACCGTCAAGGCTTTGGAGGACCAGGTAACCCTGTCGCCTTGTCCTGCGCGTTTGTACCTTGTCTTTGTATGTTGTTATGTCATCCTAGTGAAGACTAGGGTTCCCTGTATCGGCACGTATCGGGAACAAAAGCGTTTCACACTCACAGGCTATGAGTTTGAAACGTTTTTTTTTTTACTAGTAGGAATTAACGTGCCCTTTGAGGTGATCAGTATTTATATTGAACTAGCCGACCCGACAGACATTGTCCTGTCTTAACTATGAATTTTGAATTCGAATTGGCTTTAATTTTCTAATGTTCCGGTCAACTTCCTTAATTTTTTATTTCAAAAGAACCTTCTCTTGACAGTAATTAACACAACAAAAAAAAGAATTAGCGAAATAGTTCCATCCGTTCACGCGTGATGCGATGACCAAGGGAAATTCATTTTTATATATAGAGATTAAGTTTTTTTTTGTCTGGTTATAAAAGGAAATTTAAAAAAAAACAAAGTAGGTAACTACAGTAGAAAGTAAATTGAGTTTAAAGTTTGCTTAAATTCACATTCAAAAGTTTTAAGGGTATTAAATTAGTGATTATGAATTATAAGTAAGTAGCTAGAATCATCATATTGCTTTTTTTGTATTCATCATGTGTTTACCCTGTGTAAATATTGACTTCAATTCTATAGCTGAAGAATCGGCTCTGATAATACTTTTTTTCGCTGTTAGAGCCGACAAAAAGAAGTGCAAATGGAAGCTCGCGCGAGAAAGCTGAAGGAGTCGTTGAAAACTGGCGAGATGACGACGGGCCACTTATCGCAACAACGTGACGTATTGCAGACTGAGTAAGAACTACATTGGTTATTTAAGACTTTAAAACTGATGGAACAGCACTTTTTTTAGACTTCGATTTTTTTTTCTGGGACACAAAGTATTAGGTATTAGGTATATTAGTATTACTCTTTATAATTTCTGATACTATAGGTACCTACGTAGCCATTTGCTCGCTATCAGTCGATTTCTTGGTATCTTCTTAAATAAGAATTGAGTTTAGTCTTAATTTTCTAAGTATAGGTTGGACTACCTATACCAACTTACGATATTATCAACTTATTAAATGTCTACGCAGACTAACATTTTTCTTTTATTTTTCTACAGACTTTGTCAACTAAGAGAACAAATTACAAATTTAACCGCGCAACACAAAACAGCCATACAGGAACTAGCAAACCAGTTGAAAGAAACCAAAGCTGAGCTTGAATCGCAGAGGAAAAATAACCAAGAAGAAGTTGAACTAAAAAGGACTGCCGAAGCTGCTCTGGAGGAGAGCAGAAGTTTAATTGAAGCCTTGAATAAAAAAATAACAGACATAGAAAACAGTATGCCTAATCCTGGTAATTACCATCAACGTTAATTTCACATTCTTCTATTGACCTAAGTACTACTTCTACTTCCTGATTATGTAGATATATATTTTTTAAATATATATTGATCATCTGGCCTAACACCCGTTTCTTCTTATGATTTTAGATTTACCAACTGAAAGAGAGATGGATTTATGGGCGGAGCTTCAAGCAACAAAAGACACTCTTCGAATAACCGAGGACGAGGTGACTGCTTGTAAAAGGGAGAAAGTTCGATTCTTGGAAACGCTCACTAAAATCGCAGTAAGCGAATATTATGACTACATAATGGCCTATCACTCCTGCTGATATCCTCTCCTTCTTCTCTTTCTTTCCAGTCATTAATACCAGATCATTATTATGCTCCGCCTAGGACGTAATGGCCATTTTAAAATCATAGCGGACCCCTTTACCTCAGTAAAATTACAATCCGTTTTAGGAGACCGAAAACAAAGTAGGAATGCAACAAAAACTGGCAGGAGAACTTCTCAGTAAAGAGGAAATAATGGGGAAGATGCAGATACAGATACGAGAATTAACAAAAAATATCAAACTAAAGTGAGTTCCCTATTTTTTATTTCCAGAAAATTCTTTATGGTTTTGACCTTTGCAGACCATTAAGTTATTTAAGCCATCCAAACAGATAAGTTCATTTATATTACAGTGAACAAAAAGTGATACAGTATGAACAATACGTCCGAGACTTGCAAGCACACAACCGTGCCGTCGCTAACTGTCTCGAAACACCAAACGGGATCAGCTATGAGGACTTGCAACAAGAGGTTCATATTTTCTATACTAAAACCGGAGGTCGGCCTGAATTGCGACTTGGGACTTCCAATGAGCTGACGACGAAGTCAACCCATTTGAATTTAGAAAAGAGGTTGTAATTTTTCTTGAACGAGGTTGTAACATTTCTTCTCAATCCTATTAAGAAGAAATTGAAGCGATGAAAGCGGCGGTGGACGTAGTGGTCAATTGTTTTCATGTAGTTTTCATAACTTAATCGCCAGTTTCGATAGTTCGATTTACTTTGTAGATAATGGGCTTGAAGATGAAGCTGCTAGAATCGGTACATCGGAATGAAGAGCTATCTGAAGTATTAGTACAGAAAGATCAGCAAATTGAACAGCAAGACAAAACGTCACGCGCCCAGGCAAGGGTCATAAAGGTTGCTAACTTGTATATTTATATTTCTCGAAACCACTGAGAACAGTTTTATTTTTTTATTTTTTTGATAGAAGTGGATAGATTTGTTTTTTGTTTAATTGTTTTAATTTTTTAAGTTGTTTTGGTGCAGGTTCGTGAAGAATTGATCAACTTGCTCAAGAACAAAGAAACTGAACAGAGTAGGGAGCTAACAGGGCTGCAACAAGATCTCGAACGTCGAATGAAAATTGTAGATGAAGTGAGACTTTTTTTATTGTTTTTGTTTCACTCTCAAATATACCTATACATAAAGTAGGTACATAACATACGTACGTAAACCTTAACTCACGCTTTGTACCTTGACTCTAAATTCTTCACTGAAAAGTTTCGCTCAAATCACGACATAAACCAACCTACCTACTTCACTAGATCACATTCTACTTTACACCGATTCATTCGATTCAAAATACCGAAACGTTTGTTCATGACAACAAACAAATTCAGTAGAGGCATTTCGTTTTTCGTGGTACTGATACTTTGTCTCTTGAGCTTTTCTCATATGAAAGAAATCTGGAAGAGCTCACTTCTAATCGACAACACCTTTTCATGAATCTTGCTTATTTCTAATTAAAATATGGTTGAGTTATTAGTAGATGCCTACTGTCTTTTTGGGTATCTTGCTTAATTCGTATTAAAAATATGATTGAATTGTAGATGCCTAATAATTATGACTATGCAGGTAAACAAGCAGATCGCAGCCAAAGCGGACGAGATCCAGGAGCTGTTCGGTACACTAGAGAACAAGCAGCAGCAGATCCACCGGCTCGAGAAGATAGTGCTGGCGCTGGAGGAGCAGCAGCGGCGCGCGCAGGCGCAGCGCATCCGGCACGAGGAGAAGATCGCGGCGCTGGAGCACGAGCTGGCGGCCGGGGGGAACCGGCGCGAGCGGTAATCACTCTTTATTTTTAACTACCTAGTTGCATTCAGAACTACCTTTTTCTTCTTTTAAACCACCCCTGTTTTAGAGCGTACAAGAAAAATCTAATAGGTCCAGCCGTTCTCGAGCCTTACGAATAGTCATTTATTTTTATGTAGGTATACCTAAGAAGATAAATGTGAAATTAAAGATTTAAAGAACTCGCGCCCCTAATTTCCTTTCGGATAGCCACAGTTTCCTGTACAGAGTAAGTTAAGTTTGCCCGGTATGGGCCTACTTGATTTAATGATGATTCACCAGTCTTTACGGAATAATATTAATTGATTATTATTAGCTTATTGATTATTATTATTACCTATTTAATTGAGATTTATTTTTTTACAGGAAGTTCCTCTTCTTCTAGAAAACTTTGCACAAGAATTTCAACGTGTGACAATGAAAGTCATGAAATTATAGCGTCATTGAAACTGGAACTGTGATTGTGATGTTCATGTCAGTCTTGTAAGAAAAAAAAGAAACGTAATCAATAATTTGGTGCATTTATTTTGCCACGCAGTTCATGACCTGGGCTCCCGTACCGTAACCTCTTAAAACCTAATGGTTTGTTTTTGATGCGCGAATCGTATCGCCGCGCAATTAGGGGCTGCAAACCCTAGTGGTATTACTTCGAACAATTCTAGAATACGAGTAAATGCTATAAATGATATTACATATTACGAATAAAGTTTACGCGAGCATTCAAAGCTGTGGGTAAAAGCACTAAAGCTATGTAGTAGAAACTAATTCATTTTCTTAGGAATGTGTAATAGCTATATGCTCCTTTCAAAATCTGTAACAAGATAACAAAGAGCAATAAGTCAGTAAATGCAAAATTTAAGTTTAAATAAATCTTTAACACTTTGACTGCGGAAAACACATAGGTGTTTTCCTTTGTGCGACGCGAGTGCAGCTGCACACGCCAGGCGCGTAAAACAACGCATTTGACTATTAGCCGCACTGGCAAGCGCATGTGATTATTAACCGCAGTCAAAGAGTTAAAAAAATATAGTTAGCATATACTATATTACCGCAATGAAAGTAGCCAGTGTAAGATTAACATAAGGTCCAGCGGAGAAAACAACTTTGCTGAGTAGCTGTCCTGAGAATAAAATAACGAACTTCCTCTGCTTTACAGGAGCTATCCACCACTGGCTTTCGTAAGGCCCACGAAAAACATTTTCATTCTGCAAATAACATCCTTTTTAATGTCGGTTAAAAGTAGGTAATATATGTCTGGCCACAGAAAATAAAATTTCATATACACAGCAAGAATTGTCGATCGATAATTCTGGTATACTCCCAACGGCCACCACTAAAACTGGCCCCAGTGGTGGCCGTTAGATCAGTGCATTATTTTTTGTTCTCTATGCACTATGCTATGTTAGTTTGTTTAGGACAAATCTTGCAACTGAACTTTGAACCACTTGTCGATGTCCGATTGAGCTGAAATTTTGAATAGGTATTGGACAATGCAATATTAAGGTTCTATAACTGTTCTGATATTAAAACTGAAAGGTGGCCATACCTATAATAGGAACTTCGCAACAAAAAAAAACTACCTATCAGTTAAGTGCATATTTGTATTATTTCTGTCCATTTGAGAATCTGTCCTTTCAGGAATTCGGCTTTGTAAAAATCTGGCCAAATGAACAAACGGTATTAGGTACACACATTTTTTTGTTGCACGTAGTTGCACCTTTTTGTTGCACGTAGGTACCTAGTAGTAGGGTGTGATAATAAAGTAAGTACGAGTAAAGTGATTAGGTAATTTATGATTATTTTTACCTTTATGAGAACATCGTTGCTGTGCCAACAAAATATGAATAGCTGCGTTATACCAAATATCAAATACTGAGCCATCAGTAGTTTTTGAGCTGCGTTAGAGGCGGACTGTTAACAAAAATGATATATTATATTAAAATAATATTACATACAGACGTGTCGAATTGATAACCTCCTTTTTTAAGTTGGTTAGAATTTACCATACAAGATCTTATAATCAGTAGTATACCTACATAGATTACTGGTAATAATAAGCTAAATATCAACGCAAACTTATTCAGATTCAACTCTAAACAGATTAACAGTTGATGAAAAATTATATTTCCTGACCAAATCGCAGTGGTGCGTGCGCTTATAAAAAAAGAAACAAATAGTCGAATCGAACTGTCTCCTTTTTGGAAGTGGTCGAAAATGTTATATCTATGAACATGAATATTGAAGACCTTTAAGCCCGTCACACACGTAGCTATAATATATATTAATATAAATATAGCGAGGCATATTACGATATATTTTCAATACAAATATTGAAGTGACCGCACACGGAGCTATAATATATATTATAGCAAGGCATACTAATTTATATTATAGCAAGGCATATTAATATATATTATAGCTACGTGTGTGACGGGCTTAAAGCGTTATCACCTCTGTCCGTGACACTTTTGTATGTAGGTAATTCATTTTGCACCTACTTTCTTGTAGCAGGTACCTACTGATTCGCATAATAAGGAGAAAATGGATACCGACTCGTAGTCACGCCAGATTATCACACATTTTTCTCGTTTGTCACAGACTACTGAATTTTGGATCAACAAAATAAATGGTATACTCCCAACGGCCACCACTAAAACTGGCCCCAGTGGTGGCCGTTAGATCAGTATACTTACAGTAAGTTGAAAAGCGCTGGCACAAAGCATCAAAGAACACATGAAAACATAAAAAAACATCACAGGTGACAGCAAAGAGTTAAACAGCCTCGAGTTTCTGGAACATAAAAACCACTGAATTACGGTACATATATAGCTGCTTGTAATTACTACGTTCCCGTTTGGAATGTATTAATAGGTAGATAAATAGTTTACTTTAGATTAATAGTTATGAAAATTTTGATAATGCTTACTTATAGGCAATAATTAAACAGACATTACACGTTGATCATATTTATAGGAACATTTATTCTCGCTGAGAGAAGAAGAGAATAAGAATGACAATGCTTTTTGTAATCTAGAATTCCACTTACTGGGTAAGCGCCTTGTGGATTCCATGCAGCTCTTTCACGTTTGCCGTAGCTTCCTCGTCACTGATTCCAACTCCATTCACTCCAAGCATCAACTTACATCTTTCTCGCATAAGATCCAGCTTACCACCAAAAAATACCATAATGACAACCACACTACTATCATAGGCTGCGACGACTGTAGCACCATATGCACATATCAGGATATGCCAAATGACGGTGATCCAACAACCAGGGAATGTATTTTTGTCAAATGGCATCCAAGAACTGAAGATATGGGGAAATCCTTCTTCTCCATTTCGATAGTTTTCTCTAAGTACTGGAGATGTTACATATCTCAAAAGAGGCTGCCCATTTGTAGTCAAGAAAGTTGTGAAGACTAAAGCCCAGTAACAGTAGGTCACGGTCCTGCAGTATTTCGTGTATGCCTCAATTATTTTTCCTCTTGGCTGGTCTTGATTTTCTCTTTCAAATTTGTCTGCTTCATCAACATACTCGATGACTTTTACCCACTTTTTTTGCCATAAAATAAATGTATTTGCTTTTATAATGCAAATCATGCTGAGCATCAAGATCTTCAAGTTTGTTAATACGAGGTCCAAGTTTGATCGAATTGTGTATAGCTCTATGCATTGCGTGAATACAAAAAGTGATCCGATTGCATGAATGAGGATACGCAAGCTTTTATTTAGTTTATTTTCAGGTAAAATACATCCTATTTGTTTTAAAATCCAATAATTTGGAGCCAGGAGAGGTCTGTCTGCGTTCTCAAGACTTTCAAGAAATTGGTTTATCATGGTATAACCTCGGTATAACAAATTGAAAATGCCGTAAGGAAATAATTTGCTTCTTATTTTATATCAACCTGGCCTACCGTCCACGTCTTGAAGTCAGAATCGTACTCAGTGTGATATTTTTTAGGGTTCACTGTTGGTTCGCATAAAATTTAATTCCGTAAAATATGGAATTTTATGCGAATCAATAAATTAATTGTTACTTTGTAAAAACAAAGCAATTACCTATTTGATTAATGCCACGAACAAAGTAAGAAATAATTAGCATATCGGTTCTGAGCCCAGAACAAAAAACAAACAAAACACCAAATGCACCGCACCAGATACAAAGTCCCTTGCATAAGATAAGCTATACTAATATTATAGAGAAGTAAAATAAAGTTTGTATGTACCTATATTTGGAGATGACAAAATCTCCCAAACTATTGGAATGATTTTAAAAATTATCTTACCATTGGGAGCTACATTATCCTTATGTGCCATATAGGCTACATTTTAGTTGCACCGAGCCTGTGGGGGCAAAGGCCAATTGGCACCAGATACGAAGTCCTAAGCATTAGCTAGTTTTAAAGGTTCGTTCTCATAATATTATATTCTCAAAATATTACATTCGCAAAACAGTCCCTATCATACCTATTTATCAAATAACTGTGCTTATTTTCATATCATTAAAACTCAGTTTTGCCCATACATATTATGCCTAAAACTGTAATGCTACTCAAAATTAGTCTTAAAAATACAACCAGAAAGTTTTTAAGCCTACCTGAACAGAACAGCATGTCCAAAAACTAATACACAAAAATATTATTATAATCATTGAAAATTATGCCAAAGATAACAAGGAATGAAAAAAATATGCGAACCAAAGGGACCTCAAAAAATTTCCTATCCACTTATAATAAAATGTGCCTTGCCTTGATTTTCCCATAAAAACGCAAGGTATAATTTTCACTGTCATTCGTTTGTTGAGAAACTTTAGAATCGTTTGTTGCAGAGCGCCTAGTCCTGGGATCATGGTTTGTTGTATTTATCGAATATATTAATTTTTAAGGAAAGTAAAAAAAAAAGTAAGTACCCATATTTTACTGACCGAACGAGCGAAGCGTCTCTGCAACAACTGGCAAAAATTTATTTCATCTGTCCGGGTGTTTGTATTTTGGTACTCGCGTACAGGGGCGTATTTTACGACGAATCTTGATGAAACTTGGTATATATGTACTTAGGTGCTACGATTTTATAGACTTTTTTGTCGTGAAGATTTTTTTGATTGGGGGAGTAATTCCTTCAAAAAAGGGGGAAATTTGCTGCAGCCCCATTTACCGGCAGATTTTGATAAAATTTTGCAGAAATATGTATTTGGAATCGAATTCTAATAGTAGGGGAGCCCAAGCGGGGATTTCGTGTTGTGCTAAAGCGCGGCAGATTGATATACAGGGGGATACCTTGTACCCGGTTAAGTACCTCCACCAAACATGAGGCCCAAATATAAGGCCGCCCGTGAAGGATGCAGGATCAGATTAGTAAAAAAAATTGACCATCAGAAATTCTCGAGCGCGTCAGATTAAGGTAGGGTAGAGTTAATTACATCCTAAAAAGTGTATATTTCACTAATCTGACAATTTGAGAGTGACGTAAAGAAAGGGGAAGGCAGCAAAGTTGTAAAAAAAAAACGTCATCTCGACATTCTCGAGCGTAGCTAATTTTTTTTTTATTTTAAAGGAAATAATTCAAGAATAACGAATAATATATAATCTGATGATTTCCGCAAGCCGAAATAACAAAAATTCGTCGATAAAGTTAAATGCGTGGAGCTGCGTGATGCCTACATTTCCTTCTCCGCGTTTTTATTCCTCTCTCACTCTTTCTCTATCTATTACTCTATCTTTCTATCTTTTTCTTTATCTATCTCGAGGAACATATTTTGATAACCTCGAATTGTCGATGGAATCATCATTAAATGATTTATATCACGCACAGTGCTATAAATTATTTACTGCAATTAAAATACCGCGAGACTTTCAGTATTTACAAGAGCAAAGTGTAGTGGAACATGACAATGCACCGGAAGTTTCGGGAAATAGCTCCGAAACACATGCTCCTGTTTCGATGTTTCCGCGATGTTGTCACTATGTCTGTATGTGTGTGTGTGTGTGTGTGACTGTGACTCGCTTATAACTTTTAAACGACTAAACCGATCGGAATCTACTAAACGGCGTTCTAAAGAGTTTCCTTAAAATTAGTATTTCCTGTGAATTTGAACCGATTCGGACCGATAGATTTTGAGAAATTTTGAAAAATCTCAAAAAAAATTTTTTTTTTTTAAAGTGGTTTTTTGGAATAACTTTTAAACGGCTTTATCGATCAACTTCAAAAACTAATCCGCTCTTGAGCTTAAAAAATCACGTCAATCTCCACCAAGCTGGTCAAAATCGGTTGATTCGTTCGAGAGATATCGTGAACGAAAGAAACCCGAAAAAGTGTTTTTTCGGGATTACTCCGAAATTTTTGGTTCGATCAATTAACTTCAAAAATACTTATGAGGATGATAAAACTGCGTCGAATGCCGCCAACTGCGTGAAAATTGCTTGATCCATTCAAAAGTTATTGCGGTTTGAAAATTTCAAAAATAGTGTTCTATGAAACTTCTATCAGACTTTTGAGCTGGAAGAGCTCAAATGCATAGAAATATTATTTCTTTGAACTCAGCGAGCTCAAAATATCACATAAAATATATTTTGAGCTCAAAAAATACAATTTTAAGCGCCCAGGAATGGAATTAGCGGGAAGTTGCAGGGATGGCCTTTAGGGTGAACCGTTTTTCTAATTTTGTTTTGTCAGATCAGGCGAATTCCTCTAGATAATCGTCAGATTATGAAACAGTACGTTTAGAACATAAAGATGAGCCATATATACCTATCTTAATCTGACGCGCTTGAGTATTTCAAAATGGCGATTTTTTTTTGCACATTATGAAAATGGCCGCGAGTTTGCGTCCCATCGAAATCGTCAGATTAGTGAATGAGAGCTTTTTTTTGGTGCACTTAACACTCCCTTAGAAAATCTGACGCGCTCGATTAATTTTATTTTTTTTTCATTTTCAACCCTTACATACAACCACCCGCATCATGCAAACGATCAGATTAACATACGTACGTTATTAAAAATACGTAAGGCATTGATGCTATCAATATCTGACGCGCTCGAAGATGCCCATGCAACAGTTTTTTTTTACATATTTAAAAATCTATAGCCGCTTCCCCCAGCGATGAAAAGGTATATATCACTTAACATTTTTTTCTTCTTATCATCTAAGCTTTGCAACCCAATAGGTCTCTATGACGCTCGATGATATCCCCATTTAGCATCGTGGGCTCCCCTACTATAAACAAGAATTTCAAATATACTTCAAGTTAAATGGAGACAGTGATTGTCGCAAAAAAAGTAATTACCTTACATAAATTTTTAGAAGTTTCTAAAAACAAATCTACCTACTCGTAGTAGGTATAATGCTGTAGATTATTATTAATACTGAAAATTTTGGGAACCTACCTTAAAACTAGACAAATAATCTGGAGCAATAAGGCCCACTTGCAGAAGATACAGAGTTAAATTCCTAAACCCAGAGTTAATTAACTCAGAGTTAAAATGTTATAAATATAACCCTAATATTGTGTTGCGCCATTAAAAATTAACACAGAGTTTGCTAACCCTTGGCTAACCCGACAATTCTATATTTTACGCTGGCAATTTTAAAAAAACAATCTTCGCCATATTGTTGAGTAATAACCCGACAAAATATGGATTACCGAACGAGTGAACGACAACATATACCCATCTCTTTTGCTCTAGTGCACTTGGCGTAAGACTATTGCATGTGTTTTAACGTCTAAATGACATTATGTTTAGATCGCTTGATATTTACATTATTCATTCAATTCAAAATCAAAACTTCATAAACTTCAATCTGTTATAAAGGAAGGTAAAGAAAATAAAACTAAGTAGGTATTAGATCTTACCTGTGTGTGCACTGTAACCTATGTTTAATTTTATTCAATAAAAACATTACACTTTCTTTTTGGAGTCGAAATCTTCTGTGAAATGCTTTATCTCTTTGTGAGTTGTAATGATCAGTCCGTTCTGCAATTCTTCTATCATAAAAATCTAAACTAACATATTCAATAAACTTCTTCATCGTCATCAGAAAACAATAATTCATTTAGCATTGTTTATTCACAGTAACACAAAACGGTTTACCTATTTTTAAAGTTTAATCTCAGATCGTATTATCTCGTCAAACTCAACTTCACAATGAATTTTGCCATTATTGATAGAGGGTTAGTGACTTAACCCTCTAATTTTGGTGGGTTAAATATTTACAGGTTTAACTCAAGGTTAGCTCCTAACTCTTGGTTGCGCAAGACGATTTATCAGTTTAACCCGAGATGAGCAGTTAACTCTGGGTTAAAAAGATAACCCAAGCTTCTGCAAGTGGCCCTAAGAAATCTAGACACAAAATATGATCTAATCCGTTATTACGTAATTCTTTCAAAGGTATTTTTTTTTTCTAAAAAACTGAACTTGTTTAATGGTGAAATAACTCTAAGTAAAAGATCTAATACAAAATAAGAAAAGTAAGAAGTTGGAATTGAAAAACTTTTCCACGAATTGGTAACCACGACGATTAGGTAATTAATTACCTATTAGTAACGTTAAAAATTCTTCGTATTAAAGTTACTCTCATATCCATCGATAAATATTTCAGAAAGAATTCACATCCCTACTAATTTTATAAAATCGTCACCTACTGTGTTTTATCATAAGTCCATAATTTTCCTGTCTTATTAAGTGTGATATGTTGGGCGGTACGACAGTTTTGAAGACGCTTACCACACCCCTTACCGCACTACTTCAAACACTAGCATAATAAGAGGAAAAATTGTGTTGAAACCAGCTGTTAAGGGGCGTCTAAACGGGCCATATTTTACGACAATTTGTGGCTGCAATACTGTAGCCGGCAACATTGCTAGCAATACCAGCCACACTATGCAATATTTTAAGGATGGCCCGGCATTATATCCACATATGTTTTGGTATGTCAAAATGTTTTTATGAAATCATGGGTTCTGAATCAAAGGCCATTACTATTGCAGCCATATTGCAACATGTTGCCTGCAATTGATTGCTCAGCCATAAAATGCACTAAAATGTTTTTTTGATGGCTGGGCAATATTTGCTAATAATTGCAGACACAAATTGTCGTAAAATATGGCCCGTTTAGACGCCCCTTTAAGTACTTTCTGAATAACTTAGCATAAAATATGACATGTCACTCTAGAAAAATAAAAATGTTAGGTTATGCGAAAACTCGCAAGTCGCTGTTTACGTGGGAGAGACCGGGGCATAACGGGATACATTAGAAAAAAAAGGCGTGTGGCACTCGGGGACTGCCGCGGTAAAACTATTGCATAGCATTTTTATCAACTTATGCAATTATAATTGTGAGTGGTTGACCAAAAAGGGACCTCAAGGGAAAATAATTGATTTCGAGTAAATCGCGTTTGAAATTTCGTATAGAAACAAGTTTCGACTCGTGTCGGCTCACAAAAAAAAATCATAAAAAAAACACTACGGCACCTAAAAATATTCAGGTTAGACCAAAACAAAGCTAAAAGACCACAGATAAAAAATTCAAAAAAATAATTATCGGTTTCCAATCCCTCCAGGTCCCTTTTTGGTCAACCACTCACAATTATAATTATTTCATTAACCAATGCCACCTAGAGGCGAGTTGCTGAACTAAAGAGACAAGCGTGATATTTGAAAAAGTCATTAATAGTTCTGCTATTCATCGATAGATGGCAAAACTAAAAAGTATCACCGCTGTGCCTCAGGTTATTTTCGTTACGGAATTTCTGGATTCGGTCTCCAGTCTCCACGCTCAAGGCCCGCGATAGAAGCTATGCAATAGCTTAAAAAAAAGTTTATTGGTCAGCTCTATTAGATCAGAAACAACAATCATATTCTTAGCTGTTACTCTAGTTTGATTTCATTACAAAAAACTCTTTATTTTTTTAAAAATAAAGCTATGGCAAAATGGCAAACAAGCGAAAAAAATCAGATACTCCATAAAAAATGTCAATGACACTCGACAAAATGTAATGTATGAACAACTGATTTTTTTTCGTGAAATCCGGGTTGGTCCCTTGGTTCTATAGTAAAAGTTGTACATAATAATGAGTACTATGACCCTTTTTCGGCTTAGCATACCCTTTCCTTGTAACCTTATTATGTAGGCTGATAATAATAACCCTACGAACGTTAGTAAGTCCAAGCAGACTGAAACCATTCAATCTGGCCCTACTTATGCGGCCGAACTGGATACATTTTCAATTTATCATTTATGGAAAAGGGCTGGTTCAGACATGGCGGATTCCGCGCGGATGCAAATCGCGCGGTTTTCGATTTCGATTGTCAATCCGCCCGGACAGGTATGAACGAATGAATAGGCGCTAATGTAAATAAGATCCGCGCGGTTGACCCGCGCGGTTTGGAACCGCGCGGATTCCGCCATTTTTTTTTTTTTTTTTTTTTTTTTTTTTTTTTTTTTTTTTTTTTGACGCGGGGTAATGCACTTACGCATCCCCCACCCGCCGGGGGAGACGAGTGGGGGTATGTCGGACTCGACACCGGTGAAGATGGTGGGTACCGGTGCCCATACCGACTAAAACCCCCGCGGTGAGCAGTCCGCCGCCATTGTGGAGCGAGATGGGGGCGCTTTAGCAATCTCCATCTCGCTCCACGGCGGCAGGCCCGGATCAGAACCGGGCCCCAGTCGCCGAGGGAGGGGACGGCCTTGCTCACCAAGGCCGCCCCCCAGACGTGTGGAGCCGGTGCAAGCCGGCGGAGAGTCCCCCGACCCTCCGCCAGTGGCCCCACTACGGAGAGGTAAGGAGGCGAGCGAATCGCCCCCTTCTCCCTCCCCGTCGTCTGCGTCGGAGCGGATCAGAGCGGGGATCGTCCTCCCTGATCCGCTCCGCGGCCTCCTTCTGCGACATTACCGCCTCGCAGAAGGAGGCCACGGCCTGCCACGATCTCTCGTTGCGGAGCATCGCCCTAACAACGCTCGGCAACGAGAGATCTCCGCCCACGATTGCTGTAAGCGTGTGCCGCTGCGGGCCCCATGCGGCACACGCCTCCAGCGTGTGGAGCGCCGTATCCTCCGGCGCTCCACACTCGTGGCAGGCCGGAGTCGCCTCCCGTCTCGCGATCTGGTGCAGGTACTTTCCGAAGCACCCATGCCCGGAAAGCACCTGCACAAGTCGGAACGACAGCGACCCGAACCGCCGCCGCATCCACCCCCGGAGGACCGGTCGAATGGCCTCCACCGTCCGCTGACCTGGGACCGGTGGAGCCAGGTCCTCCGTCCACCGCCTCAACATGGTGGCCTGCGCCTGCCTCCGCATGCGCTTCACCTCCTCCCACGCTGGGGGCTCCCCGCGGGATCTCCTCGCCGCCACGAAGTGGTACACTTCGGCGAGGATCTCCGCTTGGAGCTCCCAGGGGGGATCCCCGGCTAGGACGCATGCGGCCGTCCAGGACACCGTCCGGTACCCGCGTATCGCCCTCGTCGCGATGACCCGCTGCGGACGTCGCAGCAGGGCCTTATTAGCACGACCGAGGGCGTCCGCCCAGACCGGTGCCCCGTACATGGCCATACTCCGGATGACCCCGGAGTACAGCCGACGGCATATGGCGCTAGGGCCACCCACGTTGGGCAGCAGCCTCCCCAAAGCGGCGGCGGCTCCCAGGACTTTTGGGGCAAGCTGGACGAAATGTGCCCCAAAAGTCCACCTCCCGTCCAGGACGAGGCCCAGGTACTTCATCTGGGCCCCGACCCGGACCGAGACCCCGTCCAGGTTTACCCGCGTACCTGGAGGGGGTCCCCCCCGAGGCCCGTGGAACAACAGGGCCTCGGTCTTGGAGAGGGCGACCTCCAGTCCCAGGGCACGGATACGGTCGACCACCAGGGCTGTTCCCATCGTGGCCAACCGCACCGTTTCCCCGAGGTCCCTCCCCTTGGCTACGACGAGGGTGTCGTCGGCGTAGCACGCGACCCTGATGTTGGCGGGAAGCGTGCCACGGAGCACCCAGTCGTAGCCCACGTTCCACAGGAGCGGTCCCAGCACCGACCCCTGTGGAACCCCGCAGGAGACGCGACGGCGCCTCAAGCCGTCGCGTCCTTCCACCAGGACCTCGCGGTCCTGGAGGTAGTCGGCCAGCAGCCTCCGCAGATACAGGGGCACTCCGTGGTACCGGAGCGCCTCCTGTATTGTTCCGTGCGGGAGGCTGTTGAAGGCGTTGGCGATGTCCAGCGAGACGGCCAACGCCTTACCCCCCTGGCCGACTGCATCCTGCGTCCACTCCTTGAGCCAGAGCAGGGCGTCTATCGTCGACCGCCCTGCCCTGAACCCATACTGGGCCTCGGATAAACCGGGCCCAGTCCCCTCCAGGTGCCGGATGACACGGGAAGCCACGACTCTCTCCAGCAGCTTTCCCGTGTCATCCAGCAGCACGATTGGCCTGTATGCGGAAGGCGACTCAACGGCACGTCCCTCCTTCCGCAACAGGCACAATCGGCCGTCCTTCCACAGCTTCGGGAACTGTCCTGACGTGAGGCACGCGTCGAACAGCTCCCGAAGCCGACCGCCCAACTCCCTGAGGGCGATCCTCAGGACCCGTCCCGGGATCCCGTCCGGACCCGGGGCCGTCTTGCCGCGCAAGTGGCTGACGGCAACCTCCATCTCCGCTTCCGACACAGGCGGGATGGAGGCCGGGTCCAACTCTTCCGTGGAGGACGGCTGCGCCATCGCCGGCGGGGTGTGGAGAGGGGGATCAGGAAATAGCCCCTCCAGCACCCTGCCTAGAAGCTCCGGCTCCAGGGACTCCGCGACTGGGGGCGTCTGGCCCCGGAACTTTTTCCGGGCCGCCAGGTACGGACGCCCCCACGGGTCCCTGTCGAGGCCCTCCAGGGCCTCCCCCCAGGCCTGGGACTTGGCCCGTCCTATGGCCAGCTGCAGCTCTTTCTTCGAAGCGCGGTACTGGCCATAGAGACGGGCCTCGACAGCCAGCGCCTCCGGCGACATCTGCTCGTCCGTCCGACCGTGCCGCCGCCTCCTGCAGCGGGCGTACGGCCGCCGCGCGCGCATGCAGGCCGCTCGGAGATCGGCAATCTCCGAGCTCCACCAGTAGACCTGGCGGCGACCACCGGGACGGCGACGGGACCGCAGCATGGCCGCGTCGCACACGGCCGTCACCGCCGCCCGAAGGTGACCCGCTGCGACGTCCACCTCCGGGTGCGCGGGGCCGGCAAACCACAGCTGGACGATGGCCGCCTCTTCAGCCAACTCGGCGTCGAGGCGACCGATCGTCCAGCGTGGGAAATCCCCCCGCACCACGCGCCGCGGCCCTCCCTGGATGTCGGAGGGGACGATCTCGAACCTAATATATTTGTGGTCCGAGAGCGTCTCCACCTCCGACATCACCCTCCAGGCCCGGACACGTGCGGCGACAGCTGGGGTGGCGAACGTCACGTCCACCACGGACCCCCCACGCTGTCGCACGCACGTGTGGGCTGACCCTCTGTTTAATAGGGTCAGCCCTGAGGCAACCGCCCACTCCCCGACTATCTCCCCGCGAGAGTCAGTGGAGGGGTTGCCCCATTCCCGGGCCTTGGCGTTCAGGTCCCCCATTAGGAGGACCTGACGTGGCGCCTGCCGTCTCACCGCCGCGGCCAGGAGGTCCGTGAAGGCCTCCAGCTCCGCGGCGGTTCTGTTGGGGGAGAAGTACGCGCCGATCACCGCGTACTCCTCCCACTTGGCCACCACGTACCCCGAACCCCTCTCCTCGACTGAGAGGGGGGGGCCGCCACCCGCCTTTCCCACAATGGCCACGGAGCCGTTCAGGTCCCCAGCCCAGTAGGGATGGGGGGGAACGTGATACGGCTCCGTGGCGACCGCCAGATCAATGTCCCACTGCGCCAGGGTCTGTATGAGCAGATCTTGTGCCCTGGCGCAGTGGTTTAGGTTCGTCTGGAGGAGGTTGCGATGTCTGACCTGATCCATTAGTCAGACATCACAACCACCTCCCCGCTTGCCGGCTGGCCTGCGGCCTCTGGAGCGGCACTATTTGCTGCCGCGGGGGCGGCCGTGGTCCCAGCGGCCTTCCCCTTCGTCTTGGGGGGGGCGCAGTTGCGTCCCCCCATTATGTGCCCGGAAGGCCTCCCCGACTCGGCGCATATTGCGCAGCGCGGGGCAGACCTTCCGCAGCTCGCCGCCTTGTGACCTGTGCTCCCACACCGAAAGCACAGGTCCCCCCTGTCGGTCGACGCCGGACACTGTGGGCGAGTGTGCCCCAACCCCATGCACTTGTAACAGCGCATGGGGCGCTCCCCCAGGGCCACGACGCGTGCCGAGATCCACCCGACCAGCAGCCTGCCGTTTCCAGCCAGCACCTTGGCTGCCGGGATCGGGCAGGACACAATGGTGGCGCCGGCGCCGTTAGGGCCGGGGCGTACCTCCCCGGCCTTTACGAGCCGCACGTCGCAGCCCCCCGCTCTTGCGACCGCCGCCGCCACTGCCTCTTTCGTGGCCGCATCGTCCAGGCCCGTAATCCTGAGGTCCGCGGATTTGACGGGCCTGGCGACGCTGGCCACTTCGGACAGGACAACGCGGAGCTTTTCCGCGAGCCTGTCCGCCCTTTCGCCTTGTTGGGAGCCAGGGATTTCCAGCATCCTGGCTCCCGTCGCCGTCTGGCGGAAGCGGATTTGGCCGGCGACCCCCAGCTCCTCCACATTTATTCTCTCCTGCGCCGACCTAATTATGTCGGCGTAGGTGACCCCCCGCTCTGCGGCCTCGGGACGCAGCGACAGAACGACTGCCGCAGACCTTGGGGGCCTCAGCGCCGTTTTCTTAGCCTTGGCGGCAGTGACGGCGCGAGGAGCAGGCGCAGCTGCCGACGCAGCACTAGGAAGGGAAGATTTTCCCTTCCCTTTGCCCTTCCCTTTGGGCTTCCTGGCCACCGTCGCCCAGGACTCAGCCTGAGGGGTGGCCGAGGTGGTGGCCTCATTAGCCCTGGAAGGGCCTGCAGCTGGTGCTGGTGAAGGGGCGGCGGCAGGCGTCGGGACCTGGCCGGCCCGCATGCCCGATTTAGTAACGGGGATGCGGACCGGCGTCGGTATCGGCCTGGGAGCAGCGGCGGCTGCCGCCGCTTTCTTGGCCGCCTGTAGGGGCGGGCGGACAGTCGGGGCAGGCGGGAGACGCTCCTCAACAGCCGCGAGTCGGGCATTCAACATCTGCCCGAACGTGACTGTCAAGGAGCGCTTCAGCTCCTCCACCAAACCCGCCATTGGCAGGAGGGCGGGAGCCACCGGCGTCTCGGCGCTGGCGACAACGGCAGCGGCGGTGGCGGCGGCGGTGTTTGCCGCGGCGGCCTCCGTTTTCGCCTCAGCGAAGCCGCGACGCAGCGCCTTCACCTGCGCCTTTAGGGAGTCAACCTCCATGCGCAGGCAGCCATTATTCGCGCGGAGACGCCTTGTCTCCTCCGCCTCGCTTCGGCTGGTCAAGGCCTCGACCACCTCCCTGATTGTCGACGCCGACCTTTTCAGGCGGCCGACAAATTCCCCCTTGAGGTTGCCAGATTTCCTGGCAACCTCCAAAATAGAGGCAAGCTGCTGGCCCGCCTGCGCCCTCAGCTCCTGCGCGTTTAATACGCTGAAGTCGTTGACCATCAAGGACGCTTCGGACTCACTTCCAGCGTCCGTCTCGAGGTCAACGACCACGGCAGCAGCAGCAGCAGTGCCTGCCGGCTTTTTCCTGTGGGTCCTGGCTCGCAGGACACCCTCAAGTTCGCCATCCGATGGCGCCGGCGACGACATTGGCGATGCCGCTGGAGTCGGCTTTCTAAAGCCGGCTGCAGGATTCGCCCTTATGTCTCGCCCTCGAGCTCTTCCTCTCGCGGAGGTTGCCACCTTGGCGGCTGCCGTCCCCTCGGTCGGTGTGACCGAGCCTGATTGCCCGGGCACTGCGAGCGAGGAAGCCGGGCGCTTCCGGAGGCCACCTCTCCCGTTCGCACTAGCTGGTGACCCAGTCACCATTCCCTCTCTTGAGGAGTCGGACTCCTCATTGTCTACAGGGCCAAGCCCTCTCCCTCCATCGTACTTTAGGTTTTTTTTAGAATTGTCCATTAATATTCCCACGAGTAGAGACGAAATAAAGGTCGACCCCCCGGGTGACGCTCATTCCGGGGGTAAGGGTACATACTGCGGAGGTCCCCAGGTATCCGCAGGTTTTAACGTGTTTTCTCACGGGTTTTTGTTTCAAGCTTTTCCTTGCTCTGGGGCCGGCCAATTAAGGCAAGCCCCCTTCGGCCCCCACACTGCCACAACGTACCCCTTACCGCAATACGGGGTCTTTGAAGTGTACAGCGGAGAGCCGGTGCAGGAGAGGGTGCGGAAACCTCCCCCCGACGACACTGGGCGATGGTTTTAATACCACCCAGGTCACCCGACCCGCGTCGCCGCTACTCAGCATAAGGCTGAGACGCCGACCGGGTCCCGCAGCCAATCAAGGCCGCCTAGGCTCAGACCGCCGCTTCCCGGAATGTCCAGGGCGCCGGCCCGAGCCTCCACCTAACTTACTTCTGCGCCCGCTCCTCATAAAAGCTGAGGATCGCGCGCAGAAGTTCCCCCCCGTGTCGGATTATTAGCCAGCGTGCGGTAATACTGCATAAAAGCTGCAGCATTACCGCACGCTGTTGCCCAGGGTGCACCACGTGGAGGTTACCCGACCTAGCACCCCGCCATGTCTGAACCAGCCCTAACGGTCATGATCTATACAAAATTAACCCAGGCCCGGTGCAAACAAAACATATCTCAGATCTTTTGTTTTTCATGTATCTACAATATGTAATGTAAAAAAACATAATTTCGTGGCTAACTTAGTTACTTCCATATGACCTTTGTATAGTATTTTATGGAGAAAATGTTTATTCATTCGCAACATCATTCAGTCGTGTGTGTGTGTGTGTGTTAGTGCGTGCCAGAGAATGTAAATTCCATTCCATTTCAAAGTAATAAAAGCTAAACAACATTGCAGGTTAGGCTAAATGCAATAACCGTGTAGAGTCAATTGGAAAGACAGTTTTGGACTATATTTTTTTTTTCTTTAACAATGTTAAACATGACGTTGACTGAGTCCCAATGACAGCTGACAGAGAGAGAATGACAGTTTGACAAAATACAGAAGTTCTCAGTTGTGTTCGTTTAACAGTTTCGTTTTGTTTGTGATTTTCGTAATTTGGTTACGTGCATTGCATTGTTTTTAATATAAATCTTAAAACTATAAGCACTAAAAATGTCTGAAAGAAAAGTGTTAAATGTAAGTATCGGTTAGAACTATGAACTCATAGTTTACAATTTTACCAACAACATAACCTAAAAACTTAAATTTATGTTTACAGAAATACTATCCCCCAGACTTCGATCCCTCGAAGATTCCTCGTATGAAACTGGCCAAAAACCGGCAGTACACTGTCCGATTGATGGCTCCCTTCAATATGCGATGCGCTACTTGCGGCGAGTATATTTACAAAGGGAAAAAGTTCAATGCCAGGAAGGAGGATGTCGAGAACGAAGATTACCTTGGTATAAGAATTTACAGGTTCTATATAAAAGTAAGTATCAGTTAGCTCTATGTTTAAAGGAGCTATAATAGATATCCAAAGATGATTTCTTAAGAGTGGAGTGATTTCTTTTTGCGTTTAGTCTAATTATATTATCTATTATTGTAATTGGAGAGTTATTGGAACTACAGCCCCATATTCACCAGGGGCTGAATGCCTTGCTTCACTGCAACCTTTATTGCTGCGCTCTGCTGCAAGAAGCAGTATTATGACATTTGCAAAAACATTGTAAAAGCTGTAAAAAACTGTAAATTCTGATTAATTTTGCTAAGTTTTAAATTAATTGTATTGGCTTGCTTATGTAAATTTTTTTTAAAAGAACATTATTTTATTCAGATTTACATAATATATTATTACGGGGGCTACCTCTTTGTGTAGCTTGCACATACTTTTCTATGCGATCACATAAAATCAGGGAACTACTTAGCTTTGATTTGCTGAAAATAAGTCAAATTATTATTATGTATAGCAACATCACAAATACATTAGGGAAGTAAGGGCTTGTAAAATCATTATTAACACCCACAAAACCAATATTCCAGTGTACACGATGTCTGCAAGAGATATCATTCAAGACTGATCCAAAAAACACTGATTACGAGATAGAAGCCGGTGCCACGAGAAACTTCATGGCTCTGAAGCTGGCCGAGGAGCAAGCTAAGAGGGAGGAGGACGAGCAGAAAGAAGAAGAGGCTAATAACCCCATGAAATTACTAGGTAAATTAAGTTTGGTCACTTCTGATTCTTATTCGGAATGGGGGCGATAAGTCCTGCACTGGCGTCCCGCAAAGGGTTTATTGTGCGTTTCCCCCTTGCCAGCAATTACCCGAGCCAACCTCCTTAAAATAACGAAGTGAGGCCCTGGGCCACTGGCACAACTGCTCAAGTGGCAAAGATGATATGATCAATGAAGAAGAAGATTTAAGCTCTTGTGATGATGATGATGGTGTCAGAGCCACCTCATGGAATCCGGTTGGTGACTCCTCTGGGGCCTCACAATGCCACAGCACATGCTTTCCACAGCTCAGATTAATCACTTATTTGGTAACCATGATTGCAAGGTGTCACTAGTTTGCTGATGAAAGTCATCGCAATCAGCTGTTCCATACATTTTGGCCAGTTATTGGTCCCATAGTAACTTAGTAACCCTTTCCATAAAACCCTATAGTTATGAGATTATAATTTATGATTAAGGAATTTTTATTTTTTTTATTTTATGCAATTGAGTGACGAGACGAGCAAATCGCTCGCCTGATGTTAAATGACAGGTTTGCCCATAACAGGTCTGCGCCACCCAGATTTTTGAACTCGTTGAACTCAAGACCCTGCGTGCCATAGCACTGCGCTCGTCACCCTGAGATATTAAGATGTTTAATCTCCCATTTGCCCATTTTGTTTTTAATTTGAGTTAACACCTGACTTCTGTTAACATATATTATGTTTCAAGGCTAAAGAGAGACTTTATTCTGATCTAAGTCTTATCAAGTAATGTCCAATAGATTTTTCAAGCTTAAATAAAGAAGACAACAAAACATTTTTAGCTAAAGTGATAAAATTTAAAAGCTAAATTTATGGTTTTTCAAACTTCAGTTGCAAACCAAATCAAAGCCAGTAAAATATCTACACATGTATGTTAAAAAATTGCAGAGTACCGCACGGAGCAGTCTCGCCAAGAGATTGAACGGCTGGAGGGCCTCGAGGAGTTGAAGGAGCTGAACCGACGCCAGCGGACCATCGACTACGAGGCCATGCTCAAGCAGTACCAGCCCGAGTCTACGGAGGAGAGGAAGGCGCGAGAGGAGCGGGAAGATAACGAGTTTATTAAGTTAGTTTTTTTGAAATATTTTTTTTTTATAATGAATAAATCCGTATTTGACCACCAACTCGGGTGTTGGTAAGCGACGATGTAGTCGAAGATGAAGATAGAAGACCTATTCAGTCTGACCTTGAAAAGTCCAAGATTATATCTCTCAGGGAACAAGGAAGTCTGAAAGTCAGTAAATGAAGTCTTTTAGTGCAGTCAAAGTGTAAAGGTTTTGTAACAACTATTTTCATGCAGTGACAGCATTCAGAAATTACTTGTAGCTACAGCGATAGGCTAGCCTAATACTAAACAAACATTAATACTGCTAGTTACAAGTTGGTGAGGTTAGCCAAGAGTTGGTCAGGACAACATTTTGAAATATGTCGAAAGGCAACATATCAAGCTCGCATGATCGGAAGGAAGACGTAAACGGAGAAGACCCTATAGATCGTATTGTATCGATATAATATGTAGAAACTGACAAATCACGAAAAATTGGCCCTGGCATTCAACCCTTACATCTTTTACCTATATTTTAACAACATATAACAATCTACTCCTCATTTCCAGATCAGTGAAATTCGGAAACAGTTCAAAGAAAGTCGTCGCAGAAGAAATCATAGAAGACGCTCCAGAAGACGACGAGCCACCGGCAAAGACATCCAGAATAGAAATACTTCCACCACCTAAAACCGATACAAAGAAAGAATCTTGGAACAGAAGTATTGGAGTGCTAAGAAAAACTGGACTGGCTAACCTTGTCAAGCCACAAAGTAAAAAAAGTGATGCCGAAAAGGATATACCAAGTAAGCCACCTCCAACTACTAATATAGCGGGGCGTGCCACAGAAAACGCGGACGAAAACAAAAGTACAAGTGCTAAAGAGGTTTCCAAACCAGCTACAGGACTTTCTTTGTTGGCTGCTTATTCAGGCAGCGACAGTGACTCACAGTGAGGTGTTATTAAATATAATAGTAGGTACTATAGTCATCACAAAATAAGAGGCCCGTTTTGACAATTGTCATCGCGACGTAACTAGTGATGTTACCATATGACTCGGTATTCGATACTCACGATAAATCAAATTCAAGTTTGTATGAGTATATGATCGATTTCGTTATGGTTATGGTCGTTAGTTCATTGGATTAAGGTTTTGATTAAAAAATTTAACTTAAACTTCAATATTGTAGGTATTTTGAAATGATACAGTGGTACGAAAGGTCAATTTGTCTTTAATTTAATATTTTTAGTTACAATAACATTCACTCAATCACAAACAAATATGAAAAAGCGAAAGTTAGTAAACCACTCTGTGAATTTATTTGCGTCCATTTATTCGTGATATTCTTTTGTACTTTTAGACCCCGGCTGTTCCAGCTGATCAATATTTAATTACTATTAAAATCGAATGAAGCTGGTGAAATTCAGTAATTAATTGGTTACAACACTAATATTTGAAAAAAGAAGACTGAGAACGTAACTGTTTCTGACAGTTTCCTTATAATTTGACATTGCATGCTACTAAAAAGTATGCCCGAAAAGCGTTCCAAGTTACATTCTAGGGTCTTTCTCAATTGTCAAAACGGGCCTCTTATTTTGTGTTGACTATAATATAGTTGGCCAATTTATCTGTAGTTGACCAAATAAAGGTAGTACATATATAACTATAGTATAAGTTGGTCGCAAAATACTTCTACTATTTGGAAGTTTAAAGTGATAATCAAGAGGTGTCAACTATACTTAAGAGTTATGATTATGTATAAGATGAGGATTTAAAAAATCTGCGTACTAATCATGTCATGTTACATATTTTTGAAATATAAGAATAGTTAAGACTTTCTTGTTGTACATTTTTTGCATCTCAATTGGTAACTATGTATTATAGGTACATTGTTACACGCCTTTTCCAGTTATTCAACCACCAAGCAGTAGTGTGCAAACATTGCTCTGTTCCGAATTGAAGGGGTAAAGTTTTCCGTGAAATTATGGAACACAAAGACCTTCAGAACATTATCTCGAATTGAATGATAGCTTACTAAGCAAAGTTCGGTCTAAAAATATTTTTTTTTATCTAAATTAAATGTGACGAGCGCAGTGCATTGCCGGGAAATTTAAAATCCTGGGCAGCATTTGACTGTTAGACGAACGACTTGTCTTAAAAATGTTAGGGGTATAGATAACTGGCTGCGCCCCGCGGTTTTACCCGCGCGGCAATAAAAAACCCTGATAAAATGCAGCCTATGTTATTTTTTGTACCCCGGAAAACGTATTGTATGCAAAATTTCATGATGTTTGTTTAAGCAAATAGATAAGGCGTTAAAACGTAACAAACAATCTCACTTTTGCATTTACAATATTAATAACAATCAGCTAACATTATCTAACCCGTATATAACTTGATATCCCGGGTATAACTTGATTATCAAAAATCTTTTTAACCAATCCTAAGTAGACTATTTCGTTAGGTTTGGGAAAAAGTCTTTTCGCATTAGAGTATGTATTAACTTGTAATAAAATCTCTCTGGCTATACTATTTGTATCTGGCTGGTTTTGGTACCTATCATTGAAAGTTTAAATTTTAAAGAACATAATTCTAAATTCAAATTAGGAAAATGTGTGATTTTCATTTGTTTTTCGTACTGTCAAGATGAGTGAATCTAATGAAGGAATTCGATACATTTTAAAATTTTACTACAAAAAAGGTAAAAATGCAACGCAAGCCCCGAAAAAAAATTGCAGTGTCTGTGAGAGTAGCACAAATTTGGTTTAAGCGTTTTCAATCCGGAAATTTTGATGTCAAAGATGCACGTCGCTCTGGTCGCCCTATTACGGATAAAATGGATGCCATTTTTGAAAAAGTGGAGCAAGATCGGAATTTCAGTAGTTACGACGTAGCTGAAGAACTGGGAATTGACCACAAAACAGTTTTGGCGCATTTGAACAAAACTGGGTACACAAAAAAGATTGATATTTGGGTGCCTCACGAACTCACTGAAAGATACCTAATGAACCATGTACTCATTTGTGATTCTGTATTACGACGTAATGAAACCGAACCATTTTTGAAGAAGCTGATAACTGGTGATGAAAGGCTTCTCAGACTGTGGCGAAACCCGGGTTAACTCGCAACAAGGTGATGCTGTGTGTGTGGTGGGATTGGAAGGGCATTATTCATCATGAGCTGTTACCACCAGGCAGGACCATCGATTCTGAACTCTACTGCGAACAACTGATGAGATTAAAGCAAGAAGTTGAGAGAAAGCGGCCGGAATTAATCAACAGAAGGGTTGTGGTTTTTCATCATGATAACGCTAGACTTCACACATCTTTAGCCACTCAGCAAAAATTAAGAGAGTTTGGCTGGGAGGTGTTAATGCATTCGCCGCATAGTCCTGACCTTGCACCTTCAGATTTCCACCTGTTTCGGTCTCTTCAGAATTCTGTAGGCAGTGTCAGGTTAACATCACGAGAGTACTGCCAAAACCACATGTCGCGGTATTTGGAGCAGAAGTCCCAAAATTTCTATAGCAATGGGATCATGTCCCTACGTACAAGATGGTAAAAAGTTATCGAACAAAATGGTACCTACATACTTTAGTTAAATGTAAATAAACTATATTAAAAAATGTTTTGAATTTTCTTAAAAAATGCGAAGAAACTTTTTCCCCAACCTATTACGTCAATCAAAAAGGCAAGAGGACTGACATGATTGACGAAATAAAACTTACGTTACAACCAATCAGCTCGCACAAAACCCTTCAATTACAAATACGACATGAAATAACTGCGTAAGGCACGTTAAGCGGACAGGTGCCATTGAGCGTGCGAAAGAAAAAGTGCAATTATGAGATCCCTATTATGACGCCAAGTCACAACAAAAACAGATTACTGGCGGGATCGACCGATCGGCGCACAATAGTGATGGTTTTATAGCATTAGCAGTTCATGCGTGAAGGGAAGTGAAACGTTTAGCAAGTGCGAATCCTTACGAAAGCTGAAATAAGCTTATTGTGAGTGCGAGCGGTGTCATACTCGCATGCGTAGATACTTCACTAAACGACTGCTAATGAATGACGTATTGCTATAACAATAGATAATTAATTTAAAACAGAAATTAAACGGACCGCCGAAGTTAATAACGTAAAGTGAAAATTTGCATCCAAGCAGGTGAAAATCGCATATGTTGCTAAATTCAATTTTTTCTCGTTATTTTCCTAATTTAGCTTCGCAATCGTTTTGAATATGCTAAAACGAAAATGTAATCTACATTAACTGGCTGCATTTGCCATCCCTAAAGCCCAATAATCGGCTTATAACATAAACCAGCCAAATAATAGGTGAGGCGAGCAGGCCAGTCGGGCCGCGTTGAAATTCCGCCGTTCCGCGCCCTTTGTTGCCGCGGTCCTCCATTTATTACGGTGTCAAGTGCGTTCACACGCCGCGTTTACGTGGCGCTTTCTTGTTCGATACAACCCTATATAGGCTGATGTAAAATAGATAGTAAAACAAATTGATATTTTGCTGTGAAATTAACGTAGTTTTGACAAATTTGGTAATTATTACACGGGACCAAACGAAAGTAGCAGTAAACCGGAAAACTAGGTAGGTACCGAATGTGATGGTAACTACAGTCGTGTAATTATAAATAAAAAATATTGCTACTTGAGGTATTTATAGAGCCAAATGTCATCTTAATACAGTTATACTACAGAATAGTTATATAATTATACTTCTGAAAATTGTGTGTCATAGTCTCTATGAACATGATTAAATCCGATACCGGTTTATCTGTGATTTGACTTGTCATCAATCAGTCAGCGTCATACCTACAATCAGTCGAATTTGCATTCCCTGACCTCGAAAAGTTGGAATCGTCACAGAATTAAGGTTTTCATAAATCAATACATCGAATCAGAGGAATGCAGGGTTAATAGTGCCCGGTCGTATCTTCTCTCTTCATCCTGTATCATGTTTTTTTCGGCCGTACCTGGCTCGGGAATTAATTGATCGGAAAAAGCCGTTTTATGCGTTTGATGAACAAAGATTGGAAAGACCGTAGGCGATACAATGTTGAGAGTTATCGTTGTCCTAATATAACAATTTATGTACATTTTACAATAGCCGTTCCACATAAAACATACTAAATAGCGTAAAATGAGAACTTAGGAATTTAAACATACCTATTTAACTCGATCCTTTATTCGAGTGGTTGCTCTAGATTCTAAGTATTATTATTTCTTCTTTCTTTTGTTTATAATTTCTGATGTGAATGAGGTTCAGCTATCTATAAATCTATTATTTCTATTATAAAAATATTCACACAGAATTGACATTTTAATTAATCATTGTATATTTTATAAATGTGTCAAGAACCTAATAAGTATTTGTTTGTTGTCGTGAACACGCAAACTGCTATAAATGATTATCATTACATGACTGTTACAAATGATACCGTTCGGCCGGGCAGGTCTATAATTAAGTACTTATTGCACCGAAATAATTGTGCTAACTGGTATGACCCCGCCCATCGACCGCCGCATTAGCAAATTAATGCATTTCCCACTCGCCGGTACCTGCCGATTCTTGCAAATAGGGTCTGAACAAAAAGTGCATAGCTCACGGTGGTATGTTCAGATAAATACGGCTCGTATCCCGATTTTTTCGTCGACATAAATATTGTTTTTTCATAGATGTAACGGCGCGGAGCCGCCACGTCGATGCTCGTTTCTTGGAAGTAGAGTTGTCGCGGCGCCGCGCCGGGCTTGTCTTACCGACCAATAAATAAAACGCTGCTCGGGAGTATTATGTTACCGTCTCGGGGTGTTTTTTGGGCGAGTGCGTGCAGTGCGGTGGTCGGCGGCGGCGGCCTGGCCCACTCGACCCGCTGCGCTGCGAATCCTGGGCTGTACTAATCTGTTACCGTATCTCATAATTTCACCGTCTCTGAGGTCCGCACACAATATCCCCTGAAACTTGCAAAAGAAAACCGCAAGCAAAAAACGTTGTTAAGGTAAATCCAAATTGCGTGAGTAACTTACCTCCACGGCTCCAAATAAAACAAAGAAAGTTGTAATCCTGGCAAAAAAACGAGCGCAGAATGTACGACTATCGCAATACCCCGGCGAGGTAAACCGACCAATTTAACAGATGATTATGCTTAAACTCTCTGAAAAAAGTTGTTCTTATTGTCGAATAATCAGCAGTTATTGGACAATTGTCGCGCCCAGCGGATGATGGTAGGCCGCATGATTGATTAAAAAGCCGCGAGATATAAATAAAGTTGTTAATGGATGCCGGCTCGCTAGTAATTGGACCTTAAAATTCCTTTAAAACGCACACAACTGTCTTCAGTTGTTAACTGCCTCGCTCCGAAACCCCTCCCTTGAGGCCCGCCTGTTTAGTGCCCATTCTCATTCTCGCCGCTCGATTACTGCTTTGATTAATTTTGGATTTGATGAAACTTTAAACTCTTTTTATTTTTGTTTATGTGATAGTTTGATAAATTAATTATTGGTCACGACATTACGGCCGTATACCGGCCAATTCACAGCCGACAAAACGCCGCGCACATTATGTAATTAGTCGCGTAAAACTATTGTAGAGCAGTTATATTTACTTAAAATTTTTGGTACCACCGTAAGTTTAGGAAAAAATAAGTAGAAATAAGGAATTTTTATTCAAAACTCTTAATCATACACCTTAACCTCCTCAAACTAGTAAACATTACATGGTGGTAAAAGGTAGCTCAACACATATCATTATCCCTAACGAAAAATTGATATAGCAAGCCAGAAAATTCCGGAATGACTATCAGATATTTCATAGTGACGCCTACTCACGTAGGCCTCCACACAAAGTGCCGACTGGGCGCCGCTGTGTGGGTGAGGCTGCGTGCATGTGAACGGATTACTCCCGCACACATTAAAGGATCGGAAGATGCTCCATTCATAATTTTAACAACCACTCATTATGCGTCCGCCCGAGAGCGCGCTCGGTGCAGCCCGAAGGCCCGATATAGCCTGTGTTATGATCTCTATATTGGGGCTTATTTGCTAAGTACAAGAGCATTATACATGACTGCTATTGCACATTCTTTTGAACATAAATACACGGACGGTAACCGGTCCTAATATCTGATTAAAATCCTAAGGTAGTATGGCTGCATTGCTTTACAAAAATTGGCATGAAAGACTTGTTGGAGTACATGCGCCCTGCAGTTCTAAATGTGCCTTTCAAGTTTAATTTTCAGTCACCAACTAATTATCACATTTATAATTAGGTAGTTAAATAATTTTACATTTCTAATCCTAAACGCGTTTATTATTTTCGATTTCAATACATTTATGAGTTACTTTCGACGGCCTTGTTTTATTACTTTTATGACACTTTCTATTATTTACGTACTAAAAAGTAAAAGTTCTTGTAGGCCGAATGGCCCTAGTGTTAGTTTTAGACCGCCTGAAGGCCTCTAAGAAGGCTTGGCGGTTTTTGTTATAGGACAAAGAACCGGGGCCTACGATTTAACTTGTTATTTACATATTGAGAGAAATAAAACCGTACCTTTTCGTGCGACTGGGCAGTGGATATGACTGGGCAGTGGATATTGTTTTGTTTCGTGCGACGTGGTTTATATTCGTTGCAGCCGCGGCAACAATTACGTTCCTTATAAACATCGTGTGTGGCGAGAGTGGCGACCGACGAGGCCTGCCATTCATTACACCGCCTTTAGCCACTAATAAAAGTGTCTTTCAAAATCAATGACCGACGATTGAGAGATCATTTTCAAACACAGATCACAAGTTATTGATTCCACACTCAAGATGATCAAAACAGCATCTTTTAAAATACACAAAAACACTTACGAGTACAACCATTTATTTCAAGGCCCGGAAAGGATAACCTTGAGATCGAACGGGAACCCTTTGTCTCGACTTTCGCTTTTCTCAAACTTTGTCGCGTTTTGGACGGAACAAAGATCTTATTTATGCGTTATCTATTGCGGGGTAATCTATCTTCTTTAAACAAAGCATCGCTACTCAGTAAGCCCGTATTTAGCTTGGGAGAGGTCAGATAACATTTCTGTCTTTCATGCAAGATTGTATGATAAAAGATCCTTGTTTATTGAATGAAATGCAGCCGAAGACAATGCTCGGCCATATAATTTCTACCGGATCATAAAACTATGTTTTTAAATTCAGTTACGTATCATTTCGATCAATCAGACAACATTAAAGCCACATACGCGATAGAATGCGATGAATATTCAGGACGTGTACGCCATCATTTCGTAGGACGCTGAGAAACTGCCCATTAAAATTATGACAGGCCATCTACATTCCTGAACAACAAAGCCGACCTACGATTAAAATAACACCTACTTCGTAGAACGTATATCCATTTTACTTCACAAGGGTCCGTAACGTTTCCGCTGGGGTCCTATGATACCTTTTTTCCGAGCAGTGTTGAAAAAACTTGGCGTCCCATTAACAATAAGATCAAAACTAGCCGCGCGCCACAATGGCCGGCGAGCGCCAGCCTCCGACCGGGCGAGATACGGTTCCAGGAATCGCGCCCTTTAAAAAGATCCAACTCATGTTGGGCGTGTGATAGTTGGCGAACTCGCATTCCGGAGCGGCCCAGCGGCCTCGCCGAGGGCGCCGCCGAGTCGCCGCGCGCCGCCCTGCGCCCGGGCCGGCTGCTGATGCTTGCCCAGCAACGGTTTTAGCAGCAACACCGAAAAAATAAAAACTCTCTATGTACTCGGACTCTATCCTGTAGTCCGGGAGAGGTGACGAAGTACCTAGATTTTGATTACATTTTGTGTTCTCATGAAAAACGTACATCAAAAACACCTAAGCTGAATATTTCCCATCCTAACAAAAACATTTGCGCAAAGATTAATCGTATGAAGACATTTTTCATTCATTTATTCGCATATCCTCGCCCGTCAAAGGGCCTCCACAAAAAGTGCAACAACAGTGCGTACTTATAAATTGAATGCGTGTTCTTTTACACAGCGCGGTTTATGTTGAGGCGTGGAAAAACGCAGACAATAATACAAATGTAATAAGGTGATTTGCAGCCACCATTAGGAATGCCACCGTGACGCTCCCACGGCGGGTTGTCCTGCGGCGAGCGGGGTGGTTCCTTTATCGATAATTCGATAGCCTGCGATTCGAGTGCACTAAATCATTGTCGAGCCTTCTCTTTAACTGTGGCCTTCATTCTATAGTCAGGAAATTAAGAATGTCTCTGATCGGGATATCAAATATCTTCAATAACGTCAACCCTGGGGTGATTGGTGTATGTGATGTTTGTGTAATTTTTACCATTTTTTATAAGAACTAAAAGACTGGTGAAAGGAATTAAACAGCCCTGACTTTATCATCTTTATCCTAATAATTCTGACGATTATCACCACTATCCTATAAATTTTACTTGTCATAGACTAATTAATGCAAACGTGATTAACTTCTGTATTCAGCTCGAAATAATTGTCGCCTCACATGTTAACTTTAAAATTCAAATTAACTCCGTGACCCCCAGCGAAGAACCCATTTTACTTGTGCTTAGGCGAAATTTATTACTTACAAGTTATTGTAATAGACAAGCTGTTATGATACGTTTTTGTTAGAAAACACATGGAAATAGGTAGATTTGTGGGTCTGTCTGCTGAAGCTGCTGTCTGTTATTAATGTACAATTTGACTAATTAATCTAAGCGCTACTATGTGTCGGAGCAAACGTTAAAATGTAGGCCTCGGTTGTTAGTCCTATAACAACTACTAAGCCATGTCAGAGGCCTTCGGGCAGCTTTGAAACTGACACCAGGACCGCTTATACGAACATACATTATTGTTAACTAATTAATCGTGAATTGCCGAAATAAGCGACAGAGAAAGTGGGAGCTGTTAAACAGATTGTCCTACTAAGTTATGTTACGTTCACGAAATTCCATCGGGCTATGCAAACAGTCGTGCGTGGCACGTGAAATTTATAACTCAAATACAAGTAGGTAGGTATATGTAGCACGTCGGCGGCTCGGGAATGCCGTCCAAGAGTCGTTCGAGGATGCGCCCGCGCATTCATGTGCAGCATCATTCACTGATATCAACATATAGTTGGTACTGGCGTGAACAATAGTGGGCATCTCTGATTTAAGAGAGTGTAGATCAGAATAGATGCAATCAGAACAGGATTAGAAAGTAATTTTAGAAACCTTACGCTATTTTAGGGAGTAGACTACAAAATGAATAGATAAAAACAATAACCTGACAGACGTAACTGAAACTAGTGCCTATGTTCAGCAAAACTGGCATAATACCCAATACCTATATATATCTCGTAGAGTTCGTTCCGAGTTTCAATCAATTGAACGATTATCTGCAGTAATTCAATATAATTAGCAATAAATTTTCGCAAACATATAATAACCGGCAAAAAACAGGGTCCTTGGCTCAGATGAGCTGTAATAAGCATATCATTACATTATCATGTAACATAGCAATACACACTTGGCATAGCATGTCGCACGCACTCGTGACATAGTCCATCATTTATCGAAAGCACTGACCTACACGGCGCATGCATGGACGAGCGATAACTGCATGGGAAAAGAGAACTATACCTACTCTGCACCATGCGCCATGGGAACTAGGTGATGTGAAACATGGCTCGTTGACAACTCTGTGTGATCGTGTAATCATAGGACCAACAATCCTAATCAAGTACGTTTTGTACCCGCAGTCGGGTGCTTTCTGAAGCTTCGGCCCGTCATATATTTCATTTATCATTGTCAATAACTCGCGGCTGTTCCCACGATACCACAATCTCAATTGCACATATACGTATAAGTTTATGCGCTCCTTCGAAAGGGGCGACGCATGCGAGGTTTCACCTTTATGTCCTTCTCCTTACGTAGGTACTTGTATAATATTATCTCGTAGGATGCCAACGTTTAAGTGAAGCGGTCAAAGCTCGCTAACTCTTCCCTGTCTGTTTGTAACGCTCACCCCTACAACATTGAGTAATTATTTTGTCTCCCCTATATAAGTTTATCTTGTTTCGTGTTACAACTGCATGTAACATAATAATCACATCATTCCACATCCCATTCTGCTCATTAAAGGACACACGATGAGGCAATTGTGGCGAATCTACGGCACGTGACCACTATTTGCCGGCGTAAAAGTATCGCCACCAAACATTTCATTGAGTTTATTTATGGTCCAATTAAGATATCATACTTTATGCGGGTCGGCATTCGCGCAATGACTGGCGATCCTTGCAAATTATTGGAGCCCGTGAGAATGAAAGTAATAAGATCAGATCGATAACCATAAATAATATATGCGGTAGCGCTCGATGTTCTGAGACAAAAGGATGCCTCCACCCGCGCACCGCTGTATTTCTAAGCGATATAACTCATATAACACTATCGAAGTCTATATCGATATCAGCCGGGAAGGCGGCGAGACGGTCCGTATCCGGGCCCGATGTGTGATAAACTCCGTTCCAAACATACGCAAACTAAATATGAATGGCGGTGATATCACACGATCAGCTCCGGGAATGTTAATAACTACCAAGTACACCTGTGTAATGTTTACTTTACAATCCATAAAAGAACATGTTTAAAACCGGGACGTTTCAACAGCTTCACAATACTTCACATATAAACAAAGGGCCAAACTAATACCGTGTCGGATCCTGTAGAAGCGCCACTATCCCAAACTTTTCGTCGGAAATCCCGCTGTACGTTTCAATGTGTCTCTTCGAATGCCTCCCAGGAGGTATTGACAATTGGCAATCTTCGGTTTACAATAATAGGTAATGGACGCTGCACAATGGGGTAAGGATATCTGGCGCCAGCGTGTCGCAGCACTACAACAACATAACTGTCCGGCAACCGAGCAGACAAATCGTCCTAGCCGGTACCTGTGCCGGCCATTGTCCGGCAGGTATCCACTGCGCCCGTATTTGCTGTACAAACCAAAAGTGAAAAGTACAGGAAGCGATACTATCTGTCCAAGCTGACAATACATAATCCCGATATGACACTATGCTCCACGTACTCTATTCTCCATTCGTGAAAGGGTTTTGTTCCGTTTCTATGTGGTTCGTTTCAAAGAACTGACAAATGTTATCAGTGGCCAACAGAGCCAACTCTGTTTAAGTTAATTTTATTTCACTAAAATAGTCTGAGAATACTTGGCAGCACAAATATTATGGTTTTCTTCATAATCTATTATATCTATTATAGTATATTGGAAAGTAAACCACCTTATATAACATTTTCTGGACTCCATGGTGGAAACCATAAGTAAATAAGTAAGTAATAGGCCAAGTGGCTAGTCCTGGTGTCAGAGTTTTCAAGCTTCTTGCAGGTCTTTGACATAGTTATATTATATCGAGGGGTGAGTGATAAAACCCGATAAATCGAAAAAAGTCTAATTTCAGTTTAAAAGTCTGTTATACTTAAAATCTTACGCTCTTTTTAGCGGTGAAATCCATTAGGTCATTTTAAAGCTCGATACAAAAATGTTCACTCCAAATAATCCAATAAGTGCTATTTCTTTTTTTTTCCTTTTGGTTACAATACTGTAAAACTACTTATACGACGAAAAAAAGTTTTGTTTTGTGAAACAACCACATTACCCTATTTATAATCACCATAATTGAAGGTAGTGTTTATGATCTAACTGGCTAATTTTATTTATCGGAGTTTAACACTGAAGTAAATTTCTACAAAATTAAAATTAAGCTAAACTTAAAACCCATCAAATATTTTTTTTGGGATATAACTCTATGTGATTTTTTAAAAAACAACGCGTTTTAAAAATGAAATCCAACTACCTAACACCGCTTTATTGCCTCTGCTGGAGTGAAATCAATGGGAAAAAAGGCAGTTGCGAAATAGGTACCTGTCTTTTTTATTACCTTTCGCAAAAAATACCTAAAACTGTAACAGAAATCAGCATGTTTTCGAATATTATGTACCTGTAGGGGCCAGAACCGTAACCAGTACATTTCAGCTCTATTGCTATGGGCCGTGCAGAAAATAGACCATTTGAAGATAATAGAACAAAAATTTTTAGAGAGTGGTCATTCCCGCATGGAGGTTGACTCCATGCATGCGGCGATAGAAAATGAAGCAAAAAAACAAGTCTGTAAACAATGTTACTGATTGGAAGAACATTTTTAAGGCAGCTAGAAAACAAAAAACAAAAACGATTAAAACAGGCGAAGAGAAGAAAAAAATCGAAGTAAACAGCTACGACGTGAAAGAATTTAAATACAGTGAGATGATGGATCTGAAGAAATTAAGTGCTCTCCTGATTAAAAATAAAAACAAGGACAATAAAAACGAAACGGTTAACTGGCTGAAAATTAAAAGAATCCGATATGTAAAAGGAGATTTAAAGATATACTTCAACTATGACATGACAGACGAATTTCGACATATCGACGTCTGCAATATGCCAAAAAGCATTAAAACAAGAGCCAAAAGACATTCCAATCCACCATCCGTTGACATAGTGTTGCCAGAAGAGCTAGAGCCGCTGTACCAGACCCAGGTACCAATCAGCGTAGCTAAAAAAAAAGACTTGGTGACACTGTGCAACAAAGAGATTATACCAGAGGAATTTCACGGGTGGATTCGTGGAATGAAAACTTTTAGTGTGGATGTTGAAGCTGAAAGCGACGAAGAATAACTAATTCTTACCGATTTTAATAATTCCTATTCACTTTAAATATTCTTAGTATGTACGAAGTATGTACTTAGTATGTACGCGGGTCAGACTTGCACTTGGTCGGTTTTTTAAGCAATAAAATAGATTTTAAGTTTGATTTTCATCCTAATAAACCGTGTAATTGTAAAATAGTCTATTTTATTTTGTGATGTAACCCAATAACCTCATCCTTCAATTTACTTAAATCAGTTTTTTTTATAAAAGCTACGTCACTGATTTTAGAAATCATGAATAATAATATAATACAATAATATGTAATCTTCATAAGTAGTTAAGAATTTGCACATGGTTTTCACAGGAAATCATTTTTTTGTTGGCAAGAAACTTTAACATGGAATATCTCGCGATTCACTTTTATGAAGTTATCGGGTTTTATCACTCACCCCTCGATATAACTTATCGTGCCAGAAATCTAGTAAGTCTTAAGGTTTCAGCTCAGTCATTCAAACTTCAATACCAATCGACGCACAGGAGTTGACAAACCGAATCTCCGCTGAAGGGCGGTTAAAAACATGTTACTAATATGCCACTTCCGCCTCCAAGACGAAACGCCAATTCGTCGAATTGTTTCGGCGCATAAAACGAGAATTCCGTGAAGTCCTACACAAATTAGTGAATGAACGTAAGGCCGTCCTTTTGCATAAGACAATGTATGGGTGCAGCATGTGGCGTGGCGTGGAGCCGGGTGTCGTGGGGTAGCGGGTCGACACATGTGTCTTTACGCACTCATTCATTTGTGCTATTAATGGGTCCATTCAGCATTGTCTTGCACATGCACCGGAAACGCAACGGTCCTGCGCGCAATGTGCGAGCTGCACTGCGTCAAATTAGCAGAAACAATTGTTACTATGGCTGTACTTGATAAAGCGTCTGTAAGATGTCTGTAAAGCAAAACCGACTTAAACAAACTCACTGTTTTTGTTTTTATTAGCCAACTATATGTCTCCATGCACTCGGGTTATGTGTTTTATTATGAACATTTGTTTCATTTTCATCTTAGCAGGATTTTTCTCCTCTTTATAAATATGTAATTGTTGTATTTAAATTAACATTTAAATGCGTTTTGTAATTAATACACTAATTGTTCCCTGCGTGGGCAATCCCTCAGGGTTTTTTACATTTTACTAGGATAAAAGTAACCTGTCACTCTACGGCCTTTGCTCAGCAACCATGTCATAAAGTTAGAAATAAAATACATAGTTCATAAAAAGGAACAAACTTTACCAATTGATCACTAAGTTACTAAATGTAATGTCTATTGATGATTGTTCAATAAAACTAATTCATTGGTAATAATTATAGTTCTTTTAATTCACACTTTCAACGCCTACCTAACGTGCCTGGCGAGTGACGACTGATGTCGCAACCTCGTGTCATGCATTGCATTCCCTGAAGTCAGCGGAATACAATACCTACACAAGAATGTGTCGCTACAAAACCAACAAAGAAACATACTTTCTCATTTGTTATACATATCAGTAGTTCGTTCCAAATATACTCTAGACTAGAGAGAAAAAAATAGGTCATTTAAAATAAAATAAAGTATTGTGTGCATGCCACAATGCCACATCGTTATTATCATAGGTATAGGTACTACTCCGGATATGACGTCAATGCGTTTGATATCATAAAACAGCGGAATTCAAAAGAATAAATGAGTAGGCTGTTTCTATAAAAAGATCTTTAGTATAAAGTATTTGTACAATCGTGTCTAATGTCTATACAATTTTAGTTTTCAAAATGATTATCTCTTCTTGTAGCGGCACATTGCTGCTACGAAACTCGTAGCAAACCAGGCGTAGCACTTCAGCTACGAATCGAAAGTTGAACGCAATATTCAAAGTAGAGGCTATGGTAGAGGTAGAAGATCCTATCGTTTATAAGACTTCTTTTCGCATGTGATGACGACGGTCCTTATTTATTATCAGAATTAAAATAAATAACCAACTTTAAAGATCCTTTCGTAGAAAAGACCGTGGAACTTTATCTAAGAAGTTAAGAACCCCCGATGCATCGACATTAGTTGTACAAAAACCTTATTTATAAACCCTGTATACCGTATGATAGAGGAACAAAAAGGAAGAAATCATGTGAAATTCCACCCTCTCGGTCAGTGGCGTAGCGTGCCTTGGCGGGGCCCCGTATAAAAATTTGTTTAGGGGCCCTTTTGAAGGGTAAAGATTTCTCACAATAGAAAAAATAAATAAAATTATAAGAAATATTTATTCGTCATAATTATCTATCTGTCACTTTTTCCAAAATTTTAACAAGCAATTCAAATTAAATATACACTCTCCTTGCCTTTTTTTTGGTCGCAATAACCGATGTAGGGTGTTGTCAACTTTTGAACGCACGCTTTACTCGGGAAAAAAGAAATTACTTTTTTTGACTGATGTCATTTCAGAAAAAAAAATTGGGAAGTTTATATTAATTTTTGCTTACTCACGTCGGGGCCCCCGTGGCCCGGGGGCCCCGTATAATTGATACGGCAGATACGGCGGTAGCTACGCCCCTGCTCTCGGTGTATCAGTGCTATAAATTGTGAGTTAACATCGGTGAGGTGTGGTTCGCCACCCATCGCGGCTTTCAGGGCCCGGCGGCGGCGGCGGCGGCGCGAGGAGCTGATAATTGACTCGTCCGACCAGCCTGCGTCCGGCACCCCTTCCATAAATATTTCCCGATCAAATTATTATGCGTTCAAAAAAATGCCACGAGCTCGATTCTGAGAATCGCCGACCGAGGGCGGTTCCACACAAAGCTGTCGAAGGAGACGCACATACGCGGCGCGGCGCGGGCGCGAGCGTGACGCGCGCTCAATGGAATGAGGCCCGGCGCGGCGCGGCGCGGGCGCACCCGACCCCGCTGCACTGTGAGAATTACGTGGAATGGATTTATTTATTGATCTTACTTGTTCCGTTATTGTGGGTCCCTGGGTCGGTAAATAAACACCATCTTGCCTCTTCCCCTCCACAACTAACCATCGGGAGTATCGGGATGTTTAACTTGAGAAAGTGGAAGCGTGGATCTCAGTCACGGTGTTAAATAGACACATCCGTAGATGAAAGGCTTTTCCCTTTGCCTTTATCTAAAAACTAGCATCACCACACTTATTTGTTGCTCAAACAAGCTCCACACATCTGTTACCTACATAAAATTGTCACATCCTATTAGAAGTTAATCTTTTTTTACAAGTGTAAACACTTCAAATGTTACCTTATGTATGGACACGCGCCTCACTCTTTTACTAATTGTTAACAAACACCATCTAAGATCATTGTCAGCTGATTATCGCGACATGATTACTGCGTAATCAAATAAAACATCAGCCAAAGTAAGAGTGCAGAAATAAACTAAATCCTGATCCCAAGAAAGCCTGCCTTGTGTCTGCCCTCAGCTTTCATTTAGCACAATGCCCTGCTGTCGTGACAAGTACTAAGAAACACAAAGAGAGCAATTCTATTTGCGTTGTGCTTGGGAGCCTAGTGATAATTACAGGCCGGCGACATTTTTGCGGCCTGACGCAGCGCAGCCTGAACTGACTAACCATAAGTACCACCATGGCCTTAGGCATGGCTACTAATTTAGTAACCATGCCTAAGGCGTGGCAATGACTTTAATTTCTGGAAACATTTGTGTAGGTAACTTCAGTGGCCTAAGACTTGTTTGCCTTCGTGCCTTCAAAACCTCGTGCATTTACTCGCACGGTTGAAATGGAGTAGGTTGGTTACCTTAAAATTACAAAGACTATCGTCCTAAAATATTAAAATGTTGCATTATTTGTAAAAGTTATTGCCGGACCTTTGGTGTCGAACGAAAAATATACTGTTTAATAGTTCTTTTAAATTAATTTACTTAATTGAATTGCTTAGTGGTATACAGGGGCCACAGCGATTCTTTTTTGTAACATCTAACATGTTATTTTCACAAAGTGGACGTGGCATTGGTGATAGATCTAACCAAATCACGCATTGTCGAGAGGGCTGTTTTACAAACACGTTTTGTCAGAAAGTCGCAGTCGCAGCTAGAACGATTGAAATGTCTTCTACTCCGTGTGATGCACCCATCGCGACGCTGTGCCCTGGTGACCTCTATGTCACACATGAGGTGAACGGTGATCATAGCAGCACACTTATAATAATCTCCTTCCAAATTGTTTGTATGAAGCCCATCATTGTCTTAAGTAGCAAGCGTGCCATCAATTGAAAATATAAAATTAAGACACGCCATGTCATAGCGGTTAATTGTGTCAAGCACTGACTCATCCATAGCTCAGCGACTACGAGCTCATTCCTCGGGTCAATCCCCAGTTGAAATAAACGCCATACATCAATTAACAATTTGAAAGTATGGAACAATGTTCCCATAAGTCAAAAGTCGCCGGCGCGTTCCCATCAATATAGACTGATGTCCATGAATGGGTCACAGTAACCTAATTAATAAGTTACATAACAATTTGGCCCTCTCGTTGTTAAAAGGCAGCCAAAAAGAGAATAACCAATCAATTTTCAAAGGCGTAAAGTGCAGTCTCGCCGCCGAATTAACATTCCTTGGGTAATGGCGGCTCTGCTAGTGTAGAGTGAGCTTTTACTACCCTCATTTATATGGTTTTACTGTTCGTATTAATGATAATGCCTCGCGGCATCGGCGTGATTGCACTGACTTAATTGAAAAATAGTAAAGGATTAATTTTAGGTTTATAGTTCAATAACTTAAAATTACAACGTGTTTTAAACTTACTATAGAATTAGTTCCAAATAATGAGTAGATGTCTAGTTCCAAAATGTACATAAGTAACATAATTATATTCCAAAACAAAAACGCTTTCAAACCCTACATTGCCCTACATACCTGAAGCCGTCTCTACGTAAAGCGACCTTTGTTTTTTCCTCGGGTGAAATTTAACCGTTGTTTATGTTGGGACAATGTATCTATTGCGTTAAATTTTGGGAATTTCTTTTTTAACCCCAAACCAGGCCGTGAGAATGAAACCCGCGCGCCCGCCGAGTCCCATTAGGTAAACAATATTTGTGTGTTGACGAACGCCATTCATGGAAGACTTAGGTTACCGTGATTTATGTAAGTGAGAGTATTTAATGAAAATAATGAATCTGAGTTGTAGTAGCAGAAAATTACTTGTGATAAGATAAATTGTGACATTAATTAACAGCGTGGAAATGTTACTGAAAATTAATTATTTTTGTTGCAAGTTGAAACCAAAAATTGGTCATTATGATAATTTTATCAATATCAGTAATTTATTATTACTCGTATGTGTGAGTTTTAAAATAATCACTATTATATTCTAAATAAACCTACAATTAGATAGGGAATCACAAAGCCTTTGAATACCTACGTAATATCATTAAATGTTTAATCTTTTAACTAGTACATTATACTCGTACATTGCACCACATGATATAGCATTTTGCTATATCCAAGTCTTCCACTTTAGTGCAAGTAAATATAGAATTTCTTATCCTATGGTATAAGTACATATATCCTTAATTCCTTAGTAATGATAAAGAAGAATGAAAATATCTAAATAATTTATTATAGAAACAACCACTAAATAATCTTACTTAGTAATACAGTTGCTGGAGATAGCTCCAGATGTTTTTATTGTAATTTTGCTGATAATGAAAGTAGACTTCCGTGAAGCCGTAGCTATTAGCGAAATAACTGTAGTGGGTGTGATTGTAAAACAATACGTGTGGGAGATGGGCCACGTTCCCGAGGTAATTTCGCTAGTTCACATGGTATACATTTACAAGCGAATACAGCGTTTTACCGTACACATTTGCTGGGAGAATCTTGCTTCAACTTTTTTAAATGGGGACTCTGAACTCGGGTGGAAGTCTGGCCAGCTCTCAGCTGAACCGAAGTTGCGAACAATTGTAGTTTAAGTTTCTAGAAAGTATTTGTGTAGATAATGATACCTAATCGTTTTTATTGTTATTTTTTAATGTGACGTTTTTACGCATATCGTAAATTAATGATAGCACAATCTCCTAAATCTCACACAAAAAATCTTTAGTGCAAAGCAATAACTCAAAAGTGCTACGTTTAATTTCAAAACTAAATACCATACCTGCACTAAATTGTTGAGCACCGGAAAATGAAGGCAACTTTTAATTTTGTTGTCGGTTCCCAGGCACGGGGATGGTATCTAATCAGTGGGATTTACATTCTATTACGATTGCGAGTGCACTCCGGGAGGCGTCTCACGGCCTCTGGCGCTCTCCAGCCAAACTAAATATTTAGTGGAAAAGAAGAAAGGAAGCTCCGATAAGACGTCTCTCACGATGTCACCCGTGTCAATAGAGCTGCACGTATGTGACACGCGAGATGACGTGCAATTGCATTTTGATACATTCGCTATTGTTCAACGACGCGCTTTCTAAGACTGTAAAAAGATCGATTCTAGATGCAGTTAGTTGATTTGAGGCGCATACGAGTACGACGACTGTAGGCAACGTGTAATTAACAAAGTTGCTTTAAGGTGGGATTATGTGTGTTTGTAGAGATGAAGAGAAATTCCAAATCCGGTTATCCAGCAGACGGTTGGGGCGGCGCTGTGTTGGTTGATGGCGATAGGTGAAGTTATTCAAATGATAAGAGGCAGGCCTCCAGGAGGGTGGTCGCGGCGCACCGCTTTGTCGCAGCTATGCGCACTGTCAACACAGAGCCTCCGCACACTACACACATCACACAGCTTTTTTTATGCGCACATGTGCTCGAGACAGACCGCCCATACCACAACCCCGACAAATATTTGTCTTCAATTCTAAAACGCTTAGAACCTCACGGCTCTACAAATCAATAAAACAGAACGAGTCAATCTGGTATGCGCCTGCGCCGCTCTCGCTGCTCTCTGACTCTACCTCGTTATTTTTAAACATTGCCTCGTTATTAATCAAAGAATCGATGAACATTAATAACCTTCCATTAGAAGAATTATAGATTCGATTTATAATAATCAGCGATAAGGTTTAACATTCCTTGCGCGGGTGATCTGCATCATCTTGATACCTTTGCTGTCAAACTAAACTATTCGCTCCTAATGCTAAGCAGGCTCGGTACCAAAAATAAACCAAGGTAACGGCGCAATCCATTAATTGACTGGACCTGCCGCTGAGCGAAAAAAATCTCTATCAGATAATGCGGGTAAGTGTTTACGGTTTCTCACGAGCCTCGGCCAGCCCTCAATGGCGCCTTGCTGATTGATAGTAGCTTAGCACCTTCGCTGCGACGCTCAAATGTCTATCTTGTGCCTTCGGCGAAAGACACATTTTGGGAGACACCCACCATTGTCTACTCTTTCCGGATAACGTTGATCTCTTACAGTCAATTTTGGGACTTGTTCCGTTCGAGAAAGGTTACAAAATCCAATATCAAAGAGGAAAAGAATGCCCATTCAAAGAATTCTGCACCCTCATAGCTTGTACCTGTCGCGGCCACCTCCAAAGGAGGCGACAAAAAATATTATGTAAATTACTAATATCAGAACATTATTCATAGTGGCCATAATAGCTTTGTTATGATTATTCGGTAACATTCTCGTGTAATTATTTGAGGCTGGAGAGGCTTTTCATATGGTAACCCATGTAAAATGCACTTCATGCTTGTCATTGCGGCTACGCGTTCCAGTACCTAAGGCAGGAAATTGGAATTAGTAATAGACCAGACTTGTAAATCTTCATTAGAAACAATAAACACGATGATACATTTAATAATTCTTCGGGGCTAAATGAGACTTCCTCTCGAGGAGTCTGTCAACAGCATGCGTGGCAATAATTAAATAATTGTAAGCTTATTCTAGGTCTCGAGACTCGACACAGATGTCTCGTTTGTAGAATTAATGATCTAAGCCGCAACGATGATCTATTGTCTGACCGAGTTGACCCTCGTTTCTTTGAGGCGCTATATCATTAAGTTCACAAGTTGTAAACAAAACAATATGAAAGCCCGTCATCAAAATTCCTGCGCGGAGGTCGGGCAAAATGAAAACAAAGCGAGAAAGGTGCATTTTGGTAAAGTGCATCGGGCGTAACGAGACGTGATGTGGCGAAGCGAGCGAGGCAGGCGGGCTCTTCGGCGACCGCTCTGTAATCCCATAGTCGGTGTCGGCTTACGGCGCCTCTTTTGCCGCAACGCAATTATCATATTCCACCTAAACACATAATATTGTGCACGCAATTTTAAAAATAACTCGCGTCCGGCCCGACCTCAATCGGCCCTGATTTATAGCGGGCGGCCGTTGCTGCTGCGGTAATCGCCTCACAATGATTGCATTCTTACACAAATAGCCCTTCCAGGATAGCCTTTCATCGATTACCTTTTCCTCGGCCCAATCAAAAGTTTACTCTAATCCTGTAGCCAATTTCATGCAGTGTTATGTTTTAGTCAAAGCAGACCGTGTCTAATTGCCGCTTTGGGAGCAATTACAGAATGGAAGAGCCCTAATTTTGTAGGCAGATTTATATGTATGTTCGAGTATGCCCTTAGACCGAGCAATTTATGAATCAAATGCATGAATGAGCTCGGTGGCGCGGCCACGTGTCTTCGTTCTCACGCCCGCGAGTGTCGTGGTGACTGGCGGCTAATCTGTGCCGCTGCGAGAGCTTTTTATCGCTCGGTGTTAGAGGGCATGTCGCGTGGGCTCCATGTGCCGACCCGCCGAAGACCCCCTCGGCGCGGGCGCACATGGCGCCTACTTCGCTAATTACTTCATCGTGTACCTAACATTTGCCGAACGAGACAATCACATCCGCGTATCGGTTAGAAGGATTAACGATCGGTGCCTCCATCTGCCGTGTCGACATTGAAAAGCTCATTGAATGTGATCGTGTAATGAATGTTACTGAGAGTGTAGAATAACTTTGCTGGAAAGTCTAGACGGATTTAAAAACACAATAGGTACTTGGTTTAGACAAATTCTGTTCGCGCGTGCAAATCGCTCGAGTCAACAGTCGCTCACTCGGTCGGAGTTAATGGAAGAATGAGGCGGTATTTCTTTTTGTTCGGCATTAGTTTAACAAACGGCTGTCACGACTTGGGGCCCGGCGCGGACGCCGAGATGTGAGCGCTATCGGCGATATCAGACCGACATAGAAATATTATAAAAAGCTTAGGGCAACCAAAATAGACGGTTTACTCGAAATTGTAACCACTCAAAATAACATGTTTGAGCGTAGTCGAAACCAAACAAACCTTGTGAAACTAGCGCCTTCAGATAGGCACATAATAATTACCTATACAATTTTTAAACTTGCAAAGACCTATACTCAGCAGCGTGTAGAAAATGTTTGATGCTGATCAAATTCACTGTAAAAACTTTCTTTGTTTTGGTTGATATCTATTTAATAATTATACGAACTGCGAACACGCAACATCAATCCAGATCAGCGGTCGCTCTACTTGACACATCAAGACACTAATGTGGTGTTTTGATTCCCTGAAGCCAAATTGTATTTTAAATTACTATCATTCTCGATACGATGAGAAAATGATTGCGCTTTACTTTAATAACAGAGACGCTTTGATTTAAGAACATTCGACAGCTTTTAAATTGTTAGTTTAGGAAATTAGACATGTAGTTTTTACACGAGTGGTCAGAAAAAAGTGTGCTATCTTTTTAGAGTTCGCTCACATTCTTTCTCATTCCATCATAATTCTTAAACGCATGGACCGATCTTGATGTAAGTGGTAGAATCATAAGAATCTCATAGAATATCATAGAATCAGAAGAAGTGGTAGATGTTAGAATCCTTCCCCAAGAATGGGCTCAATCAAATAGAAATATCCATAGTACGAACAAGACGAACATGAAATAAAACCAATTTCGAAACTTCTATCCAGGAATCCGGCACTCAGTAGTTGTTTTTAACGCCAGACTGTGGGTACTGTAGGAACTAGAGGGATTAACCAACAGGTTGATCTGCCAACGCGTATCTACAGGTACTAGTAAATTAGAATATTCATCTTCATACAAAAGCCCCTAAAATGGTTCTGGCCACCATCTGTCATCTCCTACATCCAGTTCAACGTACTCCGAGCGCGAGGTTCGTTGCTATTATGTTTTGATATCATTATGGTAAATAATAAGGCCTATCTAATCGCTTATTATTATTCTAGCTCCATACACATGGGCGTAACATACATTTGTTTTATCACAATTTTAGCATGCGATTAAATATTTTAACTAAATGTAATTTTAATTTTGCCACACCAGTCTGAGACCTATTCGACTTCCGAGAGTTTTGAGGCCTTATCTGGCTGTATAATTGGAAACCTCGAAGATTGTCTCATCCAAAGTCTGAAAGGAAACATGTTTTGGTTCTTAGCACATCTGCGAAGAGGGCACGTTTGAATAAATAGCTATAAACAAAGCAATTTGTGCGGTGACAGAGCGCAGGCGCAAGTGTCACGCTCACGACCATTTGGATTCGTCTTTAGAAGGGGCCCAGCAGAGCGACCATGTCCCCGATACATAGAGGACGATGCCTTGTTATACTTATAACAGGCAGTTTACTCAATCTTTCCACTAACAATTTTTTCTATGAAGTGTTTCTAGTTTTTGTCTTTGGAGATGTCTGTGGAATAATTTCTTCCATCAAGTTTATTTTTCCGTTTTAACCCTCAATATCATGTCTTCCTACAATATATGTTTCGAAGGCAGGTCTATTAAAGAAAGGAAACTCTCGGCCAGGGCTAAATTTTTCGCGCATTTTCTTATTTTTGTCGATGAAAATGAGGTCTCAGGAGAAAATGAGGCCAGGTAGCTCTTAAGTAGATAATTGATTAATAGATAATGTAGGTAAGTTATTAGTATCTCCAATAATAATACCAGCTGATTTCTAAAACCAAGACGTTATAACAACTGTTTCTATTTATCTCTAAAAAGAGTAGACGCTGAAAGAGCACATTTTCCTGCTATTTTTTACCGATACGTATTCTACTTAACAAAAACATGCTAAAAACATTTTAAAAGCTATCAATCGAGTTTATTGCGGTATCATGCTTCATGATCTTGTAGCCTCGCGCATAGATACAGGGATTTTCCATATTGTTTCGAGGTTTCAGCAGCCTGGCTTACTTTTAGTGGCATTTAAAAATTGTGGAAATAAAACCAGGCGTTCAAATTACTTCAAAACTGGTGTGGGATTTAGTGTAGTCTGACAAATTTAGCGTGATCGTTTTTAATAATAATTAAAAAAAACTAAAAAACACGCTTTGCTTAGTGTATTGTCTTCGGTCCTCGATATATTATCTACAAAGTTTGAACGAAATCCGGCCGTTTAAAGTGGGTCAAAATCGCGCCCAAAGGAGTCGGTTACAAACATAGTTACGAACAAACATACAAGTGAAGCTTATAATAGAATAAAAAAAGAATTGTACTTATATATATACTTGTTGGATATTTTCTAATACATATTATCAAAAAAAAGCCAGTTAGCTACAAAATTTATTTTCAATACATTTTAAATACATACATAATAATAATTATTTTGTTTTGCTCGCTATTCCATAGATCGAAGAGATAGACAAAAATAAATCTTTGAAAAGGAAGTAAACTAAATTATAATTTATTGTATGTGTATTGTTTTCGTATTTTGGTAGAGGTTATTTTACCACAAAACCAAAACTGAATGTTTTGTTATTTTTTCAAGATTCCAATTTGCATTTCATATAAAAACGGAGTGCAATTGTCCTCAAAATTGCAGTCTGCGGAATACTTGTCCACGTATACAAACCTATAGCTAGACATAACAACCATCTTTTCCATACAAACAGCAATCATTGTTCTTTTTGTGTAGCGTGCAGAAATGTCACCCTACAGCCGGTCTGGGTCGGGCTGACCGTTGCTTCCTGCGGTCCACTCAATTAAAACTCATTGGCGGAGCGTGCGAACTGGCCGCCGAGTCTGCGGTGACCGCGGCGCCTCTAGCCGACCCCACAGGAAACAGTGCTTGTCTAACTGTCTAAGATTGATAGGAAATCCCAGTTTGGATTTTCCTGTAACATGTGTGGTGCCTAAGTCCTGTAACCCGTGCCTAATAGCTTACGTTAGTGTGAGCAGGTACTTACCCAATAAAAAATTGGGAACTCCAAGAGTAACCGTTGGAGTATCTGATTGAGCTTTGTTGCTATCGGTCTTTTCAAAAAGCAGAAAAAACTATGCTATTCTTTACTTAAATTCACCAAAAAAAAGTAGTAGGTCCAAAATGAACAATGGAAATGAATCTCATTCCTACCAGCAATAAAAGCATCAAAATAATCTCACCAAGCTATGCCACCGTTAAAGTAACCTGCGTCAATTCGATTAGGTACCTACTTATAAATCGAAGTACATAATTACTCGAATTAATCGTTTTTAACCAATGGAGTGGTCTGCATAATCCAGTTTGCAGTATGTTTAAGGCAAAGAAACAATTAATAGCATTAAATTAATTGCCTTGCATGAATTCCCCTTACTGTAAAGGAGAGTTTTTGTGCGAGACCCGTATCGCTCGGATGAAAGCATGCAGTACGTTGTGGTTTACAACGTCGTGATGATAATCAAGTAAAAAGTTACTGTTTTAAAACTTTTTTCGCCTTCAGACGTGTAGATGTTTTAATGTTTTTTTTCTTCTAGTTACTAATAGATATGAATTTAATGACTTATCTATCTTTTCCATAGGATTTGTATGTGCCGGGGAATCGGGGTAGTAACATCTTTTACAGCTCAACTTAGTTATTATTATTTTCGTTGTTCAGAACACAAGTTCCAATAGTCAGTTTATAGAAACTCGTATTTTACTAAGTTCTTCATTTAAGGGTTCCATATCAAAATGGTAGAAGGGAACCTTTAAGATAAGACTTCGATTTTATTTAACACACACAGTTTCTGTTCGATTTCTATTTCACATATTTTTTTTTGCTTTATTTAATTTTTGAACGTTCTGCCTTTACTGATAAATCTTAAAAATGATCATAACGATAGGTAACAACAGTTCCTCGAATTGCACTAACTACGGTGTTTACTGGTATGCGTTAATGAAGTAATGTTACACCGACATTACTGTTGGCGCCGATATAAGGCTGGATAAATTGAATTTAACCACACGACGACGCGATAACGCCCCCATGTTTATTTGTGTAGCACATTTTGACCGACATTGCTAATGATAAGTATTTGCCATTTTAAATGCTATGCTATACGTACCGAGTGCTAATTTAGCGATAAATATTGGGTACTTTTTACCCGATAGCCCAGAAAGAAGGTTATGTTTTTCGGGCTTGTGTATGTTTGGTCGTCCTTATATGACCTTTTTCCGACTTGACGGATTGATGTATTAGCCCTATAACTTAAAGGGCTATAAGTAACAGTAAAGAGGGCAAGTAGCTGGAATGAAGTTGTTAGACCATAAAACGAAATACATAGATGTTAAATATTCATCATCTTATGATTTCAATTAATACACAAAATGATACAAACAAATTATGGACTTCCCACATTCGTTGATTTATTGAGCTCAACAGGTATGTAGCATTTATGGAAGCTTATCTCGTAATCTGCTCAGTGTTTAAAGTACCGAAGATTACACATTCAGATAGGTAGTAGTTACGCGATTTTTCCGCTCATAAGTACCATCTAAGTTGGTAAAATGGAGTAGATATGAGGCGATGAGGCCCACGTTGCGGCGAGGCTCAAGGCCCGCGAGTCATTGGCACGCCCGGCGCGCCCGCTGCCGTCTCCGCGACCGCCAAATCACTATATGGACCTACCTACTTCTACGACACCAAATCTATATTCGTTTATGCACTCATTATGCGGATTTGCGCATCTTGAACTTAGTTTGCTACAAGATATACAAAACCCTTATCTATACTATCTATACTAATATTATAAAGAGGAAAGATTTGTATTTTTGTATGTTTGTGTTGAATAAACACAAAAACTACTAGACCGATTTCAAAAATTCTTTCACCATTAGATTGCTACATTATCCCTGAGTAACATAGGCTATATTTTATACCTGTGCAAAGCCGGGGCAGGTCGCTAGCACATGTATAAATCTTAAGTTATGCAGACGCTTGGCTGTTAGCTGCATTCCTTTTCAGAAACTGAACAGTAACGCATGAAATCGCAGGCCAGTCAACGTCAGTTCCGAATGCTCATCGTTTCCAGCCAGTACAAGGTCTATAAAAACTTAAATTCAGAGTTTTTGGGGCCTCTACGTGATTTCAGAAGATGTCACGCCTCAGTGATGCGCGTCAATCCTTACCCATTACTAATTGGCTGTGAGATTACAACAGGTGTCAACGACTTCTAAGCAATCCCGGTAGACGGTACCTACTGCGTCTGCGCACTATGCACGTTCACAAGCCAACGTTTTCAATATTATTAAACAACCTGAAGCAGGCGAGAGTGAGTGTTCCCGAGCACTCCGGGGCGGGATTCTCAGAGGCCGCGATAAGGACGAGGCGGTGTTCCCAAAATAGAGGCCATTTTTATTATTCAACGAACAGATTCGAACTGGTTTTATGGTGACGCCCAGATTCGAAATCAGACGAAATTTTCTCCCGAAATAACTTTCTGAACTACGATTAATAGACTTTGGAATGCTTGGGATTGATGACGTGACAGTTGCTTTGATTTTATGCGCATATCTTGTGACTAAGATAAGATATAAAAATGTTATTGTTCACAATAAATTACAAACAAAAACAACGAATGCAACAAGTTTGGTCTACCAGACAATTGGGAATCTCTTCCAGGCAACCTTATGAGGACACGGCATGAGTAGTCTTAAGTTAGACTTTTACGTACATAACTATAGTAAATAGATAACTTGCTCTACCTACCACAAAATACGGCATTACATACCTACCAACTGCCAAGTGATGCCCCTGAGACACAATTCTGGTGCTCGAGATTATCTCCGTCATTCTCACTCTCATGATATTTCTAAAGAGAGCGACAGTGACATAGATAATATCTCACTAGTAAGAATAGGGTCCAAATCTGAATTCCCCGTCGACTCACCTCTACGTTTTCGGTGACCTTAGGGATTAAATCTAAAGCCGTATTAACATACCTGTTACGAACTACAGCCTTGTGATTTTAGAAGACCTTGTGTTTCATCTCACATCAAGTACTAGCTGCGCCCCGCCGTTTCACTCGCGGTCAAGAAGTTAACATGAGTTTTCCGGGATAAAAAGTAGCCTATGTGTTAATCCTGACCATAAACAACCTTCATTCCAAATTTCATGTAGGTAAATCCGTTCAGCCGTTTTTTGCGTGAGCGACAAACATACATTCTTACAAACTTCGCGTTTGTAATATTAGTAGGAAGTTAGGCGTAGTAATAAATCCTCGTGAATAGGTGTGTTGAACCTGTATTATAGTATGTAATAATACTGTCTCCGAACTAAAATCTTAAAATTATAATCTTATTATAGTCGTTTTTGCGAAAGTAAGTCTTTCTGTTCGTTTCTTACCTTTCCACGACAGTACCGATTATAATAAAAGGCACTGAAGTAGTGATAGAACTGAGGATCCTTTTTTAAATCGAGTTTATAATAACGTAAATGTGTGACGTAGCTTTATACTTTGATGAGTGATCTCAAAGATGCCCACGGCACGGGTATAAAGCTACAAACACTGCGCACAAACATGTAATTTCTAAAAACAGCATAGTATGAAATGAAAATGAAATGAAATATTTATTCATAGCATTGCTACAAGTCAATGAAAAAAAAAATCGTAATAGATTCAAAATGATCCGTTAAATAAATAATAAATAAACGTTTCACACTCATAGCTCCCCACTAGGAATAAATCCTGTGTCGGGGATGCCATGGAACACACACAAAGACAAGGACAAATAACACCTAGACCCAGAACAGATATTTAAATTCATCATTCAAACTGCCCGGCCGGGAATTGAACCCGGGACCTCTAGCTTATAAGGCGGCTACACTACCGCTGAGCCAAACAGGCCGACAAATCACTAAATAATAATTCATAGATCACATGTCGAGCCATCATATTCTAAAAAGGATGTTCTAGCAACCAGAGTTTCAATTTAGTATGTCCTCGTTACTTGATACGTCGGTTGTACAACTAGTTTTATTGTAGAGGCTTTACCTTGTTAGCGACTTCCATGAAGTTATCGGCGGCGTTTTGGCGAGCATCTGCCGAAACCATGGTCCGATACCAACGGCCAGATAACGTATCCTACGGGTTCACGGCCGCTCTGTGAGGACAACTCCCGTAGGTAGGTAATATAAATACATATGTATACACGTGCTCTAAATAGGGTTATATGGAAAGGATATGCTAAACCGAAAAAGGCTTAAAGTACTCGTAATTATGAACAACTGAAAAAAATCAGCTGTTCCATATTTTTGTTGAGTGTCATTGTTATTCAACACCTGATTTTTTTCTCGCGTTTTCAGTGTTTGTTGGTTCCATAGTAAAAGCTGTTCATAATGATGAGTACTGCGAGCCCTTTTCGGCTTAGCATACCATTTCCTTTTAACCCTGTATTTCCATATAAAATAGATCATCTGTGAATTTTACAAACAGCAAACATGATTTGAAAGTTGATCAGAATCCAGTTGATTATTCACAAAATTTGTTGTAACGGTTTTGTTTTAGTAAAATTAACTGGATAAATGTCGTTAAGAAATATGCGAATAGGCAACCTGTATTAAAACATATAGGTATTTTAATACATACATAGAATATGAAACAAATCAGATTCAGATTCAGAAATATTTATGGAACAACTGATACATTGTAATTTATAAGCTAGATGTTAGTGCATTAGTTGAAATTGTCAGTTTCCCCAATTAATCAGTCGTTTACTGATTCTTGAAGGTGTTCTTGTTCACGTCAAAGATTACGATTTTTAACTAAATAATATAAATATTCTGCTGAACTATCGACAAATCGACATATGGCCGTAGTTTGTTAGCTTAAAAACTATTGCGATGGCACATACTATGCATTGAACCACTCACATGTTTCCGAACATGTGTTCGTTTATGTTTATTTCAATTGTAAATATGTAATTTCATTGTAACTTGTTATAAATACTTTGCCATGACTCAGAAATAATAAAACTGAACTTATCTGCCTACACTTAGCTATTTAGATACACCTCAAATTTACGTTCCTAAATTAAAAATTTCATGTCTCGTGATAAAATTACATAGAAAAGTGCTTTCAACTGTAATAACACAATACAAATTTATTGCCTACCGATGTAAGTCGTAAAAGAGCACAAAAACATCAATTGATCAATTATCTAAAAAATTAATCACTTTATTCGTGTAGCAATTTTCTTACTGACTCTACCTTATAATACTACCATAGTGTAAAAACTAATTTTACACTACGATTCTACATATACATACCTATCAATCAATTAATAAAATACCTAGCGATAATCTGTGTTAGTTTCCCACGATGATGACGAATCATATTAACCACAAAACTTTTGAGGTCACTAAATTGTCGTTTTCAGGGTTAAAATGTATGGTACTATTTTTTTAATAACTTTTGCTATCTGCTTCCTGCAGGCAGAGCATGGGCGGGGGACGAATAGTCTTTCCATCGATTTATTCCGCGGGAATGAGAGAAACGTATCCAGATTCTAGCTTTGTCAGATCCACGCGCGGATAAAAATGGTAGAAAGACAACTTGTCTACGGCTCGTGCCAGGCAAATACTCAGAAATTAGTAGCCAAAAATCGTTGCCATCTTTAATTTTTATCAATCTTAAAGCCAAGAGACGTCATTCCACTCGTAGCCACGTAGTAGTGCAGGTTCCCATAACCGAGCCGTTCCATCTCATACGTTCCAACTCTTACCTATACTGCGGCCAACATTATTTGCAGAGTTGGCAGCCGGAGCCACCATCGATTCTTCTGAATAAACCAGACAGACTCTTATCAAAAACTTAGTACCATCATTTGGCCACCTCCACAGAAATAAAGTTGGCCAGTCTACCTACGCTACTGCTACGGCGAGCTCGAAACCGGTCCCACTTCGGTGCGATCACTTCAATACATCAAAGGAATATCCGCATGAACCAGTGCTATGAAAAACGGCTTTATGCGAGGAGACTATTAACTATAAAGGCTTTGTAATTTTCCCATACGACTTTGGTCACGATTTGTCAAAGATGGAAATAAAACTATTGAAGATCATAAATTAGGTGCTTAGTTAGCATCGGATGTGTAACAGCTAGTGTAATAGTTAACAAGTAAAAAGCTTAAAAAAAATTTGACTACGGAAAAAAATGTTGGTTTTATAATTTTAATACAGTCAGTGACACTTGTGCAATAAAACCGAATTCAACGACATCATTAATCTAAATCGGTTCAGCCGTTAATAGTTACGATAAAACAAACATACATACATACATACATTTCAAACATACCCTTCTTCATTGGCGTGGCTTAGATTGTATGAGTATGACTCATTAATTTACTTAGTTTATCGTAAGTAAAACTAAACCATTTTCTTTGTTGTTGCAATTTTCCGACTTTACCGAGAAAGCCCCACCCAACAATGTGAATGCACCTATACAAAATATCGGACCGCTAATTGGCTTAAATACCTACCTATCAAGATTTCGATAGTGTACTTATCTTTCGATAAACCTTGTCGACAGATAACCGCCAGTTGGACCCTAAATGGTACACAGTCCAAATCTGTTTTATGTTATTGTAGAATTTTCTGAGTATGGAATTATTTGATACTTTCCGCGTACGAATCCTATTATTTCGATCCTCTTGCGTTGCGTCAGATTTGGCCTACCTTACTGCTCTACCCCATTCGTGGAAAGCGCGTGCTGTCCAAAAATTTCAAGATATTTTCAAGAAAACTCTTTTTAATACCATTTTTGTACAGTTCCTACATTTTTGTACAGTACAGTTCCTGTAAAGATAGAATAGCATATTCTATCTCTTGGGTATTTATATCAAACATTGACACCTACACTCCTCACCTAAAACGAACTCTACTAACTCACGTAAAGGAATTAAATAATCATTTTTATATTAGTACTAAGTATAGGTTCGTACGAAAGGATGTACGCGCAGATGATCTAAAATCATAAGTTGTCAAGGTTTAATTTTTTATTGCTTCGCCACTTTTGAATACTGTGCCTGTGTTACATACCTAATCAATTACCTACCAAAGATTTCAAGGTGAAGTTCCTTGTCGCACTCGTACAATTTATTAACACGCCGTTTCCGGCTTCTAAATAAAACTTAAATGACGTGATTAAAAAGTTTAATTTATTATTCGAAAATTTGTTCTGCAAATATTCAATTTCTACAGTAATTTTTAAATAAGTTAGTGAGTCTGTCTGGCAAAGAAAAATGGAATGCGACGACATTGGCTGGTCCCCTTCTCCGTAACCACTACAAAATTATAAATTGCCGGTCGCTCTTAAAGTACGCACATTCACAATGTTTATTATTGCATGTATGCTGAATTGCTTATGGAGTTATGCTAAATATTAATTATAGCAAGCTGGTTGTATCCGATCGTGCTTTCCGTTCGAACGTTTGCTAAGTACACGACTCACTCTTCCTAGAGCCAATAATGAGCAAACTTGCTATCGACGACAGTTTAACATTAAGAAAGACAAAAAGCTAAGGAGACGAAGTTAAACGGTCATTGATGAACGTTTCTAATAAAAATTCACGCGGACTCTCTCACCGAAGCGCAGTGTGGGCGTAAGAAGTTGACTTGCAGGAATGCTCTGTCGGACAACTACATTCCTATTTAACATTCCGATAAAAATTCAGGATGAGAACAACGACTTAGGTACAGGGTACAATACGAGTAATGTTTTGTGATAGTCTCTGTTTGTTTTAATTGAAGTGCTATTATATTGTATATTATAATATCGCCGTCCGCCGAGATGCAGCGTTACCGTTACAGTTACATTGAAAACCGATCTATGAAAAGTTCGTTATTTCTCCAAAAACTCCACTCCTCGAGCTAAAACATGAAATAAAACTACCCAGTAATGTTTTTTACGCAAGTTTTTAAATACAAAGATTTAAATGAAAGATCTTCGTAATCTGTCCGTAAGACTAATTTATCTGCGTTGCGTGAGGATAGCAGAGCCGCGTGAAGAAAATTGCGTAGCAAATTGGCCTCGCCATCACGCTACGGAAAGCGTAAAATAAAGGAAACATTTAAACGTGCTCTGAACAGGTATATAAGTACAAATTTTGATTCATCAGACAGTAATTATCGAAGACAAACGTTTGAAAGCGCTCGCGTTTCCCACGAGGCGGATGCCGGCCGCCATTCCGGTTTTTGCCTACGTAGACGTTTGTTGTCAAATTAATCTGAAATTACTTAGTATGCGCCTATCGACCAGTCGAGCGACTATTCATTCATAGCGGTTGGAATGCTAGATCGCTGGCTCGCCTCGACCGACCTTCGCCGCCGCCCGGCAAAAACTGTGTGAGCCATCGGCCCATCCAGTGTTACCAGACGAGGAAACAAATATTACAGTGTTTCGTGCTCAAATTTACAGTGTTTGTGACAAAATTACAGCAAAAGTAAAAAAAAAATACAGTGAATTTTACATTAAATCTCCAAATATTTCTCCAACCACCTAACAATACCTGTCACTGTCATTTAGCCCGATAGCCGTTTCTTTTTTGTAAATTCCGGAATTAAATGATTTTATCATTTTTTCTGTCGTTAACCACTCGTCTCTGAATTTTTAACCGACTTCAAAAAAGGAGGAGGTTATCAATTCGACTGTATGTTTTTTTTTTGTTTATAATGTACCTTTTTTGTTTTTTTTGGAGTTGATGGTCCGCTTTGATTATCTTAATCACTATCGTCAGATGAATTAGGCATTTTTAATTCTCAAGTCTTCAAACAAAATACATAAATTCACAAGTTTCACAGAACTACACAAACAAGCAGCCCCGGATCTTCAATTTTTTTTAGGCGGGGCAAAAACTGAAAAATGCCGCCCCCGCCCACTTATATTTATTTTTACCTTTATCATCTATATCAGGGGTTGGCAACCTTTTGGCAGACGCGGGCCGCATAGTGACAATTTTTTTTCAATGAACCAAATAATTCGATTTTGGAGAGCTTTGTGAATCAAGCGCACAGTTGCTCTACCCACAACACAGTGCTTGATTAAGTAAGTTCAAATCTCGTAGTAGTTTTTATCAACCGGCATTTGGGTGTTATACGCAGCAAGTTTAAAAGCACAAATAAATAAATAAAAATCGCGAGCGCAGCGAGCGCGAAATTTTTCGACATCGTTCATTAATTCAAAACATAGAATTTTTACGAATGAAACGTATAACGGAAATTATGCACCATGAATACGCGAGCGCAGCGAGCGCGAAAATTTGAGATATTTTTGATCAATTTATGATAGATTTTTACGCGTCAGGCTATTTACAACGAAAATTACACAACACTCGCGTCGCGTCGGGTACAAAACTTGTAATATTTTCAATCAATTCAAAAATAATTGTGGCCTTTCCTTTATAAAATAAATAGTAAGAGATTTGAAGATCTTTTGTTTTTTTGGACGGGCTATTACGTAACGGAGTGTATTTAATAGATATCAGATAACAAGAATACGCGAGCGCAGCGAGCGCGAAATTTTGAGTTATATTCTGTCATTTTGAAAATAAAATTCACGCGCTAGGTCACCAAGGTTTTTTCTTTCACAAAGGCTGCGTTCAGTTTACATTGCATTTTGCTTGTAGAAAAATTACAGTGTTCTCCATACACTGTAATTTTACTATTACAGTGTACAGTAGATCGTGTGAAAATACAGTAGATCTGCTGTAATTACAGTGTATCTGGCAACGCTGGGCCCATCGCATACCGTCTCCGAGTATGTGGATCCAGTACCCAGCCAGTCCAGTCCCGTGTGCCTTACCTGCCCCATTACTCGTCTCCCGGCCGCCGAGGCACGCTCCCGGCGCCGGCCTCTATCGGTCGTTATCGCACACTCCTTATAAAACCGATACGTTATTTTCAAAATTCTAACCGCCATCCGTTTGAACTTGAATACTTTCAACTCTCTCAGTCAAACAACAAAGCATACCTCGACTAAATTATTCCAAGAGCTAAGTAAAGATGAACAATCAGATTAAATTACTCACAAGTTTAGGATAACGACATCTTAGAAGGATGAATGGTCGCCATTTGGCAGATGACATCATGTAGTCGCCTGCGCACTTCGCAACCCCATCTTTGGTGGGCTCTGTTTCGAGTCTGCCACAAAAATTATACTTATTGATGGCACAAATATATTTTACCGATCGATACCTTTTGCGTGTGTGAAATGTAACTTTCTGTGTATGCTATTAATTATGACGATGACTAGGTACGCAGGTATCTTTATTTTCGCACAGACAACCTGTTGCTACGTCTATTTCTAACTTAATATGTCAGTAACCTCATTATCGTATGTCGATAGAATTCATTTAACAGGTAGGTAAATAAATACTTAATAAGCTAAGCAAGCTACATCGATCGGTATTACATACTAATTTATTATGATCGTTTCTTACGAAATACCTACAATGTTATCGATATCTACTGCCTGAGAATCACACGAGTCATTTATGAGGCAAAGCTTTGAGTGAGCTTAAGAATATAAAGTTCTTCAAAAGTAAGTCAACCGTCCTTCATACGTTAGACAAAGGGCAAGGGCAAGAATCTGTAACGACGGAGAGCGAAAAGGTTAGTGCGCGTTCGCGAGGCCTCGTCCGTTGCTGAAACCCATCGGCACCTCCGCGGTGACGTCACTCGGGCCGGGCGGCGGCGCGGGGGCCGGCGCGCGATCAAGGACAGTAAACATTACCAGGTCAATGCACGCCGCTGTCTCTAGTCGCTTTTTTCAATTCGGCCATGACTGCCCTACCAACAGCCGTGAACAATCCAGAGGCCCACTAATGGCGGACCAGCCGGATTGGTACTCGACTCGGTACGGCGCGTAATGAGAAAGATTCGTGACATCCGTCGGGACGAGCTTTGTTAACGTTTTATGCTTCTGGTTTCTTGACGGGAATAATGATAGAAACTTCGAAGTTGGTGGATGATTTTAATAGAAACTGGCGCCTAATCATGAAATACAGACTCGCGTCATCGGTAACTAGTCGTCTGCCTCGTCTACAGAAGCCTATTACCTACATCTTACACTTACATTGTAATGTGATGAGTCCGTAGACTCCAACCATTATAATCAAGCTTCGTAAATCACCAGCAGGGCCCTGAGGTTTTGTCCGCTGTCGTTGTGCTACAGAAACTGTAAAATACTTTCAAAGTAGATCAACTAACTTTTACGTTTACGGATAAAAAAGCAGAAGAAAAACAAGAAATCCGATTGTAAAATGGAGCCCTTGACTTTCCTATGAAGACGAATCTAACGACATCTCGCGACCCAAAATTGGTCCAACAGGTAATGTCCATTGGATTAATTGACATTGGGCGGTAGAAGGAGAGCACAAGATTAAGATTAGAGATTAACTACTAAACTTGCATTTAATACACACAAATACATTACCCTGCTTCTGAGCAGAAAGTAGACTTTTGGGCCAATTATCAAAGCTTAGATGTATAAAACTAATTTCAGTCTGAAGTCTAGTATTTTCTTGCTTTGCATTGCATTGATTGCTAATAATAGCACAATAGCAAGTTTCCAAATATTAGACTGGCAGTGGACGTGAAACCGTTAGGAATTGGCATACATCAGCCAGCCGCAGTATAATTGGCCGGTATATCACTACATTTATCTTCGGAACCCCATTGTGGCCAATAGTGGCCATTGTTCCGCCGTCGTCGTCGCCGTCGCGTCGCTAACCGGCAATTCAACATTTGACGACAGCTGACGTCGCGTGAGTCGCGTCGTGTTGGGGATGAACTGAATGAATGCGAGAACCAAGCGTTTGATGTCTCTAGAGTCTTACATATAAAGCCTGCTTAAAGTTAGTCTCTGCTTAAATGTTTCTTATTAAAATTTTCTGTCTTTTTTTCACACGTGACATGTCACGTCAGCAAAAAGTTGTCAGAACATTTTAAGCAATGACTAACTTTAAGCAGACTTTATGAGTAAGCTTAACCAGCATTTAATTTCAAATCCCTCAGATGTGGTCTATTGGAACATACTGAATGTTTTGAAGGCAACTAAATCCCTACTACGGATCACAGATCTAAACTTACTAGAAGTATACCTACCTAGCAGTCTTTTCATTGCGGTCTTTTCGAAGAAGACATGAACGCTAACTGACAGACTGGCAACTAAAGCTTTCCTTATTGGCTGTGTAATCCGCCGTATCTATTGAATAGTTTTTCCGTCGGAATTTTTAAACATTGGATTGGGTAGGTACTACCTTATATGTAAAAGCTCCGAATCTAACCTTCAAACAAGTCGCCAGATTTTCATCAAGTATACCAAACCAACGAACAGGTCAACCCAAAGGATCAACCCTAAAAACCTGCATTCAATTCAAACTCCTCCTTTTTTGAAGTCGGTTAAAAATACTACAGAAAATAAGTCGCAACATCATTTAGAAAAAATTGTAACAGATATAATTATGTATGTCTGTTAAAATTTTTTAAGGTTGAAAAACGCATACACCTCCGTTTCGTGATGTCCGGACTCCGGATGAAAAAGACAAAGCAATAGATCAAAGTCCAGAAAATATCAAACTTTTTTTGCCCAGTGCTTTTACACCCCTAGACGAAAAGTATGATTTATTAAAAAAAAAATGATTAAAAGAAAGCCATCCACGATATTTCGACAATACAATAAGTCGGTGCTTTGTATGATCTTACGGAATAACGTGCCCTTTTCAGACAACTGAAACCTCAAAAAAGCAATCAAGTATCAAAAATGCTATCTTCATCTTACCAAACCTGTAAAATACATCCATTCATGTTTTTATTAGACCAAAATTTAAGACTCTAGAACTGTGGAAACATAAGGTTTCTAGGTTTCCTATAATGAAAAATATTTTAGATCACAGAATGCTCTGTATCATACATACCAGTCTTTGTTTCAGAAATATAATAAAATTTGCGAAATGACAAGAGAACAAACACTAAACGCGGTCAGACACCCACTTGTTCTGTTTTTATATATTTTCCGTTAAATAATATTCATTAGGCAGGTAATTCTGCTTATTACTTTTAGTAGAAGGAGAGTGGATGTTCGGGCGAACGGTACGATGCCGGTTGCATTCCATTTTGCCGCGTTCCATTACGCAGTGTCGAGGTTCCGAGAAAAGCTGATGTCCCGCTCGCACTAAGCATTCCATATTATTGCCGTGTTTCGGAATTCTATTCATTGTTTGCGCTCGAGCTCATTTCAATACACGTAAGGAACTAAACAAGTATCCGGTCAAAGGTCTAATAGAAAATTTTGTGGTATTTAGTGTTCTCTGCTTATTAACGTCGTCGTGACGTTGACATTAGATTTGTATGTATTTGACAGCTACGAGTGAATTTCGGATAGATACCACCAGATACCACGAAATTTTGATCTATGTTGATCGATGCATTCTATTTTACACTGGTAGCTAGCTCCTCTTTACCTCTCCCTTTTTCACTTCAAAATGGTAAAAAACCTGAGAAAACTTAAGAAAAAAATCTGAAAAGAAATTGAGGAGAGATTTTATCGTCTCTCTGTATGAAACACCTGATTGTATCAGGAACTAGAATATATTATAACGTATGTAACATTAGCCCACATATCTATTTTGCATTTTTGCCCATTTATTTTACTTTATAGTGAAAAGGGCTGAAAATTAATAGCAAACAAATTAAATCCAAAATTTTTGTCTAAAATGTATTTTGTTTTGGTTTTGTTTTGTTCGTTAATCATGTGAATGAAAGCTTTTCAAGCAGATTGTTAATCTAATGAATATTCTTCTTAGTGGTGAAATTGAAATATTTGTATAACTCACAAAAAAACCAGAAAATTTGAAAAAAGGCATTCTCGAACTCTTCTAGTGGAAAAAAATATTTTTCGGATTTTAGAAAATTTGCAAATTAATTATCTAACATTTATAGGAAAGTAACAGGAAAGTTGTGCTACGATTTTATAATCGGTCATTAAAGTTACCGTTCAATGGCTGATTATTCGTTTCTTGTCAGATTTTGAGGGTTTTTATCGAATACCAAGTGCATGGGAATGGGAAACAATAAAAGTGACGCCCTTGCAATCGCGAGGTTCATTGAGCGAAGCCAGCCTGTGGATGAATAACGACGTGCGGTTATAACATACTTCCTGCGCGATTCAGACACCGAAGCTTTGACACAGATTAGCCAATAGCCACTTCCTCATCCTCTGATTTGAGTCGACAAAAAAGACCACGAAGAAGTTGATCGACCCACGACTCATATCGCTTCAACCGACTGATTTTATTATGTCATTGACATTTGGAAACAATGAGGGCAAATCAGCAAACATATATATCACTAGCGGCACTAACTAGTCCTTTCATTAAAATTTTGATTACAATGGATTACCACAACATCCACAACATTGATATAAGTACATATTTTTATATTTCTAAATATTTTAAACATAGCGTGGCTCACGTGCCATTACATTGTACTGCTACTTCAATCATGACATCATGATTATAATAAAACTCACTTGGGCATAGAGAATAGATTTCCTTGAATTTTCGCGTAACTAAATAGTTGGTAACTAAGTCACTATTCATAAAAGTGTACCTCCCAGACGTCTAAAAAACTATCAAGTTTTTGCATCGAATTCTGACAAAACGGTCGCTGATTTTCGGGTCGAAAACCCTGACTTCATTTCAACGAATCACGAAACGCTCATTTTCGAGATAGTTAAATACGTTTATCGGTGTGCCATAAAGTTTACATTCAATGATCTGATACATTTTTGGCGGAATATCAGATTCCTTATAGGTACATCTGAAGCTTCTGGAAAAGTTTTAAAATAACATTTTTATCTGTAACTTATTTTAACTCATACCTATATTATATTGTAATTTGTATTGTTTATCATATTTTTCTATTTTTCTTTTTCTAAACAAAAATTTTATAACTGGGTTTTAATAGTATGCCATTAAATGTTATTAAGTAATACAGAAATAAAAAAATACAACCTTTATTATATTCCAGACGTGTCTGTGAGCTTTAAAAGAAACTAAGTATTAGCCCCTAATAATTCACTGTAATCTTTTTTTTTAGGACTAGTAGATAACCTTACAAACATCTACTTTATAATTTACTTTATTCCTAAGAATGATTGATGAATCTTATGACCGACCTGTCAGGTGTCGGTCTCAATTTTAACAAACATTTTTTATTTCGGTAGGTAGGTACCTTTTCTAAAATAAAAATCTTAAAGATACCACTTCAGTGACAGTCAGCTGATTGCTACGTACGAGCTACGTTTGCGAATATCTCTAAGCGGTTAGGGAGCGAGGGCGAAAACAAATGTTTGAGGTCGACTGGCCGAAGAGCAATTTACGTAAATAGGTAAACTTTTATTTTTTGTTGTCTATCAAGCAGCCGGTTATTCTATTAGATATTAATCATAATTTATTAATGCCTATGCCTAAGGATAGTAAGTAATTATTTTTTACTCTGTGTAGGTAGAAAGCTTCTATTATATTTATCTTAGGTATTAAGGTGCCTTATTTTCTCATGTATTTACGTATGTAGTAAATATCTCACATTGTTAATTTGATAAGCAACAGGTAGGTACCGATGTTAATGCATACCTAGCTACTTATCTGCTCAAAGGTTTGTGTTTGTCGAAGAACAAGACGAGATTGAAAAGCTCTCAGCGATACGAGTGAGGAGTGATCCCGAGCCGGAGCTGAAGCGCGAGCGAGAAAACCATGTTATGTATTATTATTCGAGTGTCGAATGGGAGAAGAAACCTGCGTGCGGCCTGCGGGCCTCACGGCGGCGCCCCCGCCCCGCGCCCGCGCCGATCATATGTTCGGTCGCGGGGCGCGCGCCGTCGGCTCATTGCGACTCGGGCACTCGCCGCCGTCGCAGCTCTACGCGCGTCTCCGGCCCCGCTCGAGCCCGATCAGCTGCGAGGACCGACCGCACCACACTCGACAGCGATAGCCGCAGTGCGGTGCGCCATGGAGCTGCTGTGCTGCGAGCGCGTGAGCCCCGGCAGCGAGGCTCGCGCCGGGCCGCGCGCCGCCGTTGCCGCCGCCGCCGCGCCCGACCCGGTGCTGCTGCGGCGCCGCGTGCTCGACAACCTGCTGCGCACGGAGGAGCGGTACGCCGTCACCGCCAACTACTTCGGCGCCGTGCAGACCGAGCTCACGCCGCACATGCGCCGCGTCGTGGCCGACTGGATGCTAGAGGTGAGCGCGACCCGCACGGCCGACGGCGACGGTGACGGCGACGGGACCACCCGCACACGACCGTTCGCCATTTTGTCTCGTTTTCCGACCACGTGCAGGTATACCGCTGCCCTGCCGGTGCCGGTGGCCTCGTATGCTCTGCCACCGCCGCCGCGGGAGCCCTAGCTCTCTCCTAGCTCCGCCTTTTCGAATAGTTCCGAAACTCGTCGACCGACCTGAGGTCTGATCTGATACTTCTCTGCGACATTTCCACTTATCTACAAAGTAATGTTATCTACAATTGAAAACTAACACTTGTTGTGTACCGGTGGGATGCTGCGACATTGTTTACACGATCAGCTGATTACGATTTCGTAGGTACCACATGTCTACGTTCTTATAAGAATCTTATTCTATTTTCGTGTTATATTTATAGATATACCGTCGGTTAGAATAGTGATTCATCATAAACGTATTATGGGGTAGTCTATTTGTAAGCGAAGAATATCTAAGTAGGTACAGAATCTGATTGGAAGTGCTGTATGTGTGTGCGTGCGTGAGGCGCGGACGGGGAGCGGCGCGGGCGCGCGGTCGGCGACCGGCGACTATTGTTTATTCTGCGGCCGCGCCGCTCGTTCTATTTGAATAATCAGCTGATTTTGACACGCACACAGCTGACGCTCCGTTGCGCACTTATCTTCTAGATAGGTAGTAAGTACACATAAAATAATTGTTAGCGCACACATAAACGTCATTGTTCCGTTTCGCTAGGTCTCGGTGGCCTACATGACGTGTGATTTATGATTTTTGTTAGTTCAGTAGGCAGTAGTTAGTACGTGAAATATCGAAGTAAACACGTCCGGTGTAAGTTACGAAACGGATTTGTTCTATTTCGTGGCGGTCGTAGCGCGATAAAGGGTAATTAGGGCGATTGCCTACATTTCTTGCGATAGAACAGTCAGCTGTTATAAAGTTGGGCGGGCCACGTGGAGCCGGCGATGTAGAGCCGGCCGGCGCGTGACGTCACCGCGGTGACGGCGCGCCGGTGCTGCCATTGCGCTGCGCTCTCCGCCCCAACTTGATTTCCAAACGGTCACATGTCAAAGTCAAAATTGCACACACTTTTCATACTCTCTAGACTTTGTTACTTACGTTATTATTTGACAGCCCGATATGAATATGATATGGCCCATTCAATAATGAAGTAAGTACTTTACCTAAACCAGTCGCAGACCTACCATATTTCAGCACAAGCAGACCGAATCGCTCCTCATAGTCCGTAAGGTCAATGACACGACGTGCTTATGAGCAGCATAATTATGCTAACCGTCAAGCGCATACGACTGGCACGATAAGTCCCCCCATGATAATAATTGGTTAATCTTTGGGTTAATAAAAAAATTAGTCTAAATGATCAGTTAAATGTCAATTTACATTGTGATATTTGTGATACGCAGTCTGATTATCGACTGTCCAAATGTTTTTCGGTTTTTTTTATGTTTATGTTTGCAAAGATCTAAAAAAGTTTGAACTCCGTGGTAAGTATATTTGTTAATCCTATCGCCTAAACGATGTGTTAATAATTCGTTCTTACTTCTAAATACGAGTACCTATGTCAGGCGGTAATAATATAAATACATCGCGTCCAAATAAGAATAATCCAATTTTTATTACGGTCCAAAATAAGTTGAACCCTGGGAAGTACGACCGCATATTTTTCCGAAGCTCTTTTTAAATGGCCGTAAATAATTAAATATCATCTCTGTGTTTAAATGTAGTTAGGTTTTGGTTTTAGTTTGTCCTATTTGTCTTTAGACCAGATATAATCTACATAGACTAAGTCACAGACCAGCGCAACCTAAATTCCTCTATAGCTTAGGTATCTCGCTAGGTAAATCCAACACAAATAATAATACACAGCAGTTAATTATATTCATTATGTGGATTATACGGGCTGGAAATAATAAAAATAAATCCTAGCCGCTGTCACAGAATAAGTAATATGTGCTACAGGTCGCAGTCACAAGGTGGTCTAAATACATAGTACTTGATTATGATCTACCTACATAGCTATATTAGCTATAGCTACAGACGTCATAGAGCGAAGTAGGTAGCCTAGGTATATATTTAGAGATGTATACAAAACCCTGGAATTCCACGAAACTGCTTTTGTAAGCACGTCAACCGCCGACAAATATAAATACAAAACGAACAACATACGAGTACACGTAGATTACCAACTTAAACTAAACAATCAACAGTAACTATAGAACTTATATTTAGCAAGTAGTTACCAACTATTATTTATTATTTGATTCAGGTTAAGTGTCTACTGCAGTAAGATCAACTTTGAAAACGCTAATCATTCACTGTATTTTAGGTACACACAGATTATTACCTAATCTGTGTCTTTATCGGCGACATCGCGATTATTCACGATATTTATAACCGACTGGCATTCATTACTCATTAGACGTTTTCACGATATGCTTTAGCGGTTACAAAGGCTACTTGCAGGTTTCCCAGCTAAACCATCTGCTCGGGCCAGTTAACCAAACAAATTGCATAACATCGCATTACGTTGTTTTAATCTTTCATAATTTTTCACCTCGATTAATAATCTTTATTGGATTTACAGCTTGGTGTATTTATTTTATTGGCATAAAATGGGTTTGAATTTTTTTATTGGTAACTTAATATTTAGGTGTTCGTAGATTCTAGACCTAGTCCTGACCTAGAAGGTCAAGTGAGCGCTGAAAAAAGGCTCGACTGTAGTAACTATGTAGTCCTCTGTACATTTAGCCTGCAAGTGACAAACTAAACTAAACATTGTTATGATGAAATAGAGTTTAAATCTGTTTATCGGTATGTACCTAAATTAGGAACTGGATACGTGTTTCGTGAAAATCAACCTGATCCCAGTAGCTGTCACTCGCAACGCAATCGTAATTGCACCGTCCCGTTCGCATAAAACTGAGAGCAGCGGAGCAATTTCGATTGCAATTGACATCAATTGAAACCATGCCATTATTCAATGCTCTCGTGCATTCAAATGTAGCTGCATTTGTAGTGATACTTCCAGTACGTTACCCTTTGCGTCCGTGTCCGCGTATCCGAAGCCAGGCGGAACAATCTACTGCGTCCCGCTCTCATCACACTCTCCACTCAATTTACCACATTTATCTACTGCAGCGGTCTACTTTCGCTTTTTCTGGTTCAACTTGGGTTCATCCATAATGTTTCTAAGTTTTCCTTATGGAATAAACAAAGTTAATATAGACAATGTCAATTCAATTTATTCCTTTAACGATGTCCAATTGAAAGCTCATGCTTGATACCCTTCTTGCTTTTTATTTTTCACTTCGACATCTTAGTTGAACAGTTAACGTTTTCTCATATTCTAATAGCACTTTATAGCACTACAGCTTTTCACCTCAATTACTGAACCGAAACTTATTTCCACAACTCGTAAGTAGCAGGTAGTTTAACATCAAAGCTTTACAAATACGTTCCACAAAGCCTAGATCAAACGGCCGAGCGGTAACGGCACACACTGATAAGAACTTTGTTACTGCAACAGGAAAGTAATGTGCTCTGCTATCGCAATAAGCGTGTATTTCCAGTTATATATATAGGTTATCAGGAATTCCGGATGATAAAGCTAAACTTGGCACGGCTTGGGCGCGTTCTATGCTTCTTGATATTTCTTAGAAACACTTAACCGGAAACCGTTGTCTTCGATCTTCTTATTCTATATTCAACGTTCTACACTGATGTTCCGCTTGGAGGGTTGTTGTGCATTTTCTTATCAGCAATATATCAGCGCCAACTCAGATTCTTGAAATGTATATCTAAAAGTAGCGTAGAGAAAGCAGGTTTTAAAGACAGCATTTGTCTGCAGGTATGTGAAGAACAAGGGTGCCAGGAGGAGGTATTCCCGCTGGCAATATCTTACCTCGACCGGTTCCTGAGTATCTGCGCCGTGGGCAAGAGCCAGGTGCAGCTGCTGGGCACGACCTGCCTGCTGCTGGCCTCCAAGCTGCGCGAGCCAGGCTCCCGGGCGCTCTCCGCGGAGATCCTCATCTTCTACACCGCCAACAGCATCACATTAGCAGACCTCTGTGTAAGTACCTTCCTGTAGTCTTTTTTCTTATTTGAACTGTCTTTCAGGATTTTCTGTGTTTTGAAAATGTAGACGTCATTATTTCTTACTCGTGCCCTACTCACTGGTAATTAGTTATTTTATTGCACGAAGTTACATGATCTAGTTTCTAGGTGTTTCACTTTACACGGGCTAATTTATAGGTTATCTTGTAGATCGGTTTCTAGACTGTATCAAAATATTCGCGACCAGTGTATCTTGGCCCACACCACTTATCATTTACGTTAGTGGGATTTCCGGTCTACCTCTACAATCTATGAGGATAACTCTTGAAACATGCCTGTTATCAAGCACATTACCAAAGTATTCATAATGTAGCTCATTCGGTCCATTTGGCACAGCTCTCTACCTGACGACTTCATCCATCAGTTGTTTGTTCGTCTCCACACTCTGGTTTATCATATTTCTTCGGAATAGTTAGAAAATCAATCGTAATACGACTGAATTAATACTATGGAGACTTAATTAACTTTCATCGTAGGAAACAGCTGATGTAATTAATCATGCGGTATTTCTCGTGCTGGTTTTTGCCTCGATGGCGTGGATGCGCTTGCGCAGTTTGCTATCGCTAGGCTAACCGCTCGCTCTCGTATCGTTCACTTGATTTCTAACGTGGCTCGAAGCATCCGTGAGAGATTGAAATTCCTGATTTATGGAGCTGCATTCATTAGCTTAGCCTCTAAGCAACATTTTCTACTCGCAAGCTTAACTAAATAAGTCTCGTCAATGTACATACGTGTAATTTGTCTGTGATAAAAATAAAAGCTACGTGGGGTGATAATGACAACTTGACAACATACAACATTTATTTTTGTAACTTCATTGAGAGATCGTTTATAAATAGAAATGTCTGGTGTTATTAGTTGGTGGTTTATTAGTCATTGAGAATACAATACAAAACGCGTCAGTTAAATTTTATTTGTTAGGTTTCCGAAAAAAAATGTAAAATGAGGATAATCGTTCGGAGATAATCGTGATTGAATTGAAGCAACCGTGCGCCACGCCAGCACGAGCTCATCTCTTTGTCATCGTCTTGTCTATTTTACCGCCATGACTAAGTCAATTGAAATACCTGTGTGAATGTGAAACTGTGAATATATCACCCAGTGTCCCTAACAGTAAATATCGCTCAAATATTCTCGCAGAAGTTCTTATAGGTTAGTTAAGAACACGTGCTCACATGTGGACGTATGTTAGTGCATACGGCCCCATTCGCCGGTCGCTTGAACCTAACGCGACCATACTCAAACACCTTTCTTAATGCCAAAGGGCGTTGGCACTCACGTTTGATCCGCTTATCTACGAGTATGTGCATAGAATCAATATCGCAGGTTATATAATTTGTTGTTATAAAGTTTGAAGCGACATTGTTCATTCAGATGTTGTAGGTATTATTTTACATTCGCTGGGTGACTGGGTGTATATATTTGCATTGAGTGTCTGAGTGAGTGCATTTCGGGCGTCGGCAGCGGCGGCCACCCGATGGGGCCCCGCCCGGCGGACGGCCCGTCCCGTAGATAAACAACTGCACGCCACATATTCGCATCAAAATAACGCCGGCATTGTGCCTGCAACCGCACACCAATGCACTTGTCTCGCTTTATTTTCGGTATTTGACAATTAAAATCGATATCTAGATGTTTGATGGAGAATTTTAATGTATTTGGGTTTTTGCCGGTGCATTAACGATCTGCTCGTACGACTGCAACGGTAATCGATGACATCACGCTTCACAGGAAAACCGCAGATGTTAGACGGGATGTAAGCTTTTTAGCGACCGATTACACATGATCACACAAAATTTCAAACAATTTTCCCAATATTAGTCATACTTATTTATAAATGGAAATAGCAGCATCTAGCAGCCATATAGAGAATAAGGAAATGACGAAGAAAGGACATGCTTTGATAAAACAACAATGTTTTTGAATGCATTGCATATCTTTAGGCCCCAATTGCCAATCCTATCAACATTGTATATGTACGTAACATGTATAATATGTTTGGAGTGGAAGTCGGAATGCGACAGGCCTGGCGGCGAGCTGCGGACACTGTCCCCTAACGAGACGGCCTTCTTGGAAGCTGTTTGAGCTCAACGATGCTCGCGTTTCAATCAAACCAATTACATGAAATAACGTCGAAGCGCGCCGCTTATTTTTTCTCACGCCCCGCTCCAATTCTAAGTCGCGTCATCTCATCTGAACTCTCACCTCGTAAATTTAGTTGTTTAGTCGAATTGATCTGCTTTTGGATAGTATTATGTAGAGTAGGCAACTAGTCGTTATTCTACATCGAGCATGATATTTGAAATGTTGCTGAGATAATATTCATCTTAAGACTCTAATAAATAAAAATTACAAAGTAACAGTAGGCGCAGATTGCATAATACGTTGAAAAAGCCGACATTGCAATAGCTACAAAATGACGCAAAACTGTGATAATGTCCGAGCACATGCCAAATTGCAAGACGAGAATACTCGTATCTGCAGGCGATGACGCCGATTTTAATTACTAAAATATTTTAAATATAAGTATAAATTATATTATAATGAAGAGTTTGAAAACCAATTTATTTAAATTATTTAAATGTCTTGAAATGGTAGATAATAAAGTATGATGCATACATGTCCAACAGCACAAAACTCGATGTAGCGTTTCGTAGCACGTCTACGAGAATCTGTAGCACCTAGGTTTTGACCGCTTATCACGGTTATTTTTAGGAATTCGTTTCGATAATGATAAAAATGATAATTAATCAGTAACGTTTACTTTATCGCATCACTAATCTTGTAATATTTTACCAAAGTAACGGTACTTTCACATGCATATCGCTACGCTACGGTCGATACTAAAATTATGCTCATCTCATAATAACCTATCGGAGCGTTGCGAAGAGCAAGAACCTAGAAACAATGTACTTACTTGATTATAGTATTGAGTTTGAGATTTAGCTCTTTCATTTACTGTTGTACTGTAACTGGTTACTAAGCTATGACACGCACGAAGTTTTATGAATGGTAGTTTGGAATGAAATAGTTTTACAGACATGAATTGGAAATACGAGTATGTGTACCGTGTCATATTATCTAAATAAGTCGAAGTTGAGAAAGAAGAACGTCTCGGCCTCAATATTATGACATTTCTAACGCGAGACAGCGACAAAGATAATGTCGAGACAGAATAGGGTCGCAGAGCTCTCGCTGGGATCAAAATGAGCACGTTCTGGTCGCGGCATGCAGCGGGGAGCGGGTTCCCGCGCCGTTCGACCATAAAACGTTGTTCTCATATCGCAGTACCACCGTAAACGTTTATTATAATTGAAGCATAAGTTTACAAGCGCGGCGCACGTCTGTCATAAGAGAACATTCAATATCATCTTGCTAACTCTTTTTAATTAAGAGATTTATTTAGACGAGTATCGTTTGTGTTTCACGTGGTTTTTATTTGTATAGTCCATAAATGTCTTCGTCCGTCTTCAAACTATGCGCAACATAAAACGCTACTTTTGTCTTTCTTCCAGATAACAGTTAATCGAGTAAATCTCTAACGTTCTCAATACATTGTAGCAAAGTAGGTAGCAAGTGTCATCCATCAATGACAGCAAATGACACGGTGCTGCATGAACTAATATGAATCCAGTCCGTTACAGTTATTAAACTTATTAAACGTTCCCTTTTATCTTTCTCGGTCGATGTCGATAACCAGGGAACGTTGCGCGAGTACAAGTACTATGCACATACGTTATGAAACGCTTCGATACCGTATGTTTAAATCTAGACAAGTTCTAGCACGCACTTCAGATATGGCAGATTAGTTAGGGTATTAAATCAAAACATACGACCGTTCCTAAAACTTAACAAGCTTGGGAAAATCCTTCGGCGATCAATTTTGATTTTATTAAAACTTGAAAGTAACTCAATGACGTAATGCTATATTCACAGTTTGACAAACAAGTACATAAGCTAAATACAATGTTGCTAAATGAAGTAGATAAGTTAAAGTTATAGGCCGATATCAAAGGTCAAGTGTCGAGAGGAAATGCGAATGATTGTTTAGAATATGAGGAATGGGCGAATTAGCACGCAGCGGCGCTGTTTGCCGATCTCACGCACTGTATCCGGTGAGAATAGCCGAGACCAACCACCGAGACAAAACAACACTCACTGCCTGCGTGGAATGTTCTCAGAGAAATATCGACCACACTTTAACAAGACTCTTTAATATACATTACACTTTTAACAAGCTTCAACATTTAACTGTTTGCGAAATGTCTTTTGCACAGTTTTATAGATCTTAAAGCGGGAACGAAGATCATTCAGATTAACGAAAAAAAATTAAAGTCGTACTTATTTCTTGACGCCTCAACAATTAAAACTGGCTATGCCTATAAAACGATGTTATTAGCAGTTATGTTAATATGATTATGCTTGGAGTGTATTGAAAAATGAGCCCGTAATGCAGTCAAATGGAGAATTTCATGCCATGTATGAGGCAGCAGAACCTGTTGCATTCCTCCCGGTCTGGGGGTCTGCACGCCACTGAAGATGTCACATTTATCGCGGTGCACTAAAGACATTCTTAACGGATTCCTAAGTCAGATGTAAACGGTATTATGCAATTCGGAATTCAATTTAACAGAAATCTTTATTGAATGCATGTAGTTAATAGCGTATGTAACCCCTCACGGATCTAGGCGTGTACCTGACTACCTGTACAAGGTGCGCCAGTGCTAGCGGTTATAAAATGTGTCACATACCTACTCTACTGACACTACCGTCGCGGCTAGCAACAATGTGGCATTTCATTATGATTTTATGACTGATAAAATCATAAGGCTTTCAACATACTTCATGCAATACCATGTATTGGGAGCATTTGTTATTGTTACAGTGAAATCACATAGTTTGTCATCACGTTTTAAAAGAACGATGGTTGGAATTATCCTTATTGTGTACCCTATTTGCTGCTTAATAATTAATTGTTTTATGGTTTTGTTTCCTGGCGGTTCTTCAGCCTGTAATAATTGAAGTATAAAAGTACTAAAAGGTACCAACGGCAGTAAAATTCCAACGAGTCCAGTTGGACGAGTCGCCCTATGCGGGCGGCGCGCCGTCGAGGAAAAAAATGAAAATTTTGTGGTTAGGAGAATCGAGACGTGGAACGCGGTCCGACAACCCACCATTGTACCCGCCGGCTCTCCTGTCCGCGACCACTGTCGTTAACTACACACAATCGACGCTAAACTATCACCTTTAAACGAAAGCTGTTCTATTGAACGATCTCGTTTCACTCATCGATTGTTTGCGCCGCATATTCTTGTTCCATTCTGTCTAGTTTTAAAACGTCATCGTTGGAATTCTACAATTCCGTTAATTCTAAACTGCAACGGTAGCAGGTCGTATCACATCAAAGGAATGTGCTGAACTGCACTAAAATAAGGTATCAGCTGACAATACATGCGCAATACTTTTTGATTCAGCATTAAGCAAACATTTTCAATTAGCCAAGTTTCTCCTAGCTTCCTATTTCTAGTTCTTTTAGCTCTACTTGAAATGAATAACGAATAAACTGTTCCATACACGTTTAGCCTTATGTTAGTAATTTTTATAGCCACTTCTCCATGTTCCTATCCGCATCTGGAAAATTCCGAAGTTGTTTAGTCTCAGGGGTTTAGTGGCCACGCGACACCGAGCTCATTGTTTGATTCTAATAGCGGCGCAGTCACACCGTTCGATGAAATTGGATAAAGCATGGGAACCGGGCGTGGAATTCAACGACCGCGAGTGCTGTTTGCATAGCTCGCTTTATTGGGTGTAACGCGGCCGGCGACTGGTGGCCGGCGGCGCGCCACCTCATCTCTAATGAACACCCCTCCACTATTTACGAGCTGCATTCCGAGCCGAGCCGAGTCCGGCTCGAGTACCTACATCATCGCTCATTACGGATCGCGCTGCCTCTCAGCTGATAGGGGTCGAGAACAGCACCTCGTAAAACGTACATCATTTTTAAATAACTTAAGTGTGAACATGTCCATCCATCTGACGGGCATCGCTCGCAGCAGCGGCATCTGCGGTGAATACTTTATGAAGTTATTGTCTCGAGCGGCCTCCGGACCGGTCCCGGCGTCTGCATGGCATGGCGATAGACCAATCTTTTCATTTCGCGGTCGACCCGCATACCGCCGCATCTTTGACCGCTTTCGTTAACTTGCTCTTTTTGCGTTCGATGTCGGGAATTTAAATATAACGTCCATTGTAAGATGCGTTTTATTTGTATCTGATGTTCCATGATAATGATGCTATAATTTCATGCTGCACGCATACACCGCCGCGTCTCATTTCAACTTCCAGTGATGATTCTTCATTCATTCATAAACGCTGAGGACGGAGAGTCCACAGGCCCTAAGTATTAAGAGTAGCTTAACGATTCAGAGCTCTATATGTATAGACGTGAGGCCTAGTATCGAGCGGAAGACGAACCCCGAGTGACGGTGCCCGCAGTCGACCTCGTCGATTGAGTTAAGTAAACATCGAGTATTATCTGTCAACGGACATGCATCGCTTACATGTATGGGTGTATGCGCACATGAAATAATCAAGTTATTCATAAAACTAACTGCCGAAATACGAGCAATAATGTTATTATCTCTTAGAGATGTAGGTATATTTTGTGTGCGCGCAGAGGAACTATCATTGTTAATTAATTTAATGTGGGTCATTTATCACATTTTGTAAGCAAAAGTTGTTGAAACCTTTGATAAGCAGCGATAGAGACAATCGCCGTTATTTACATAAAGCTGCAAAGGCAATGAGAATAGTCGGTTGCCAATGTTACATTCTACGTTGTGGCTTTGATTTCGTTGTTGTTCATTAGAAGTTTACTTAAAGTATAATAACACCATTAGTCTTTAACCCGCACTTGTATTCAATTTTAGAATGTAAATGTTGTTTCAAACCGTACGTAATCATAAAGCTTTTGTTCGAGTCGTAAGTTCTGAACAATAACATTGGTAAGGAGCTCGCTACCTACGCCGAGCCGTTCCGGGAAGTCGGGCGAAACTATCCACGATTAAGATTAAAGGGCGGACGTGACGACATCCTCGTTACTTTCTAACCATTGTTTTAACGAAGCTATAAAGGTTTTAAGGCGTTATTACCCTAAGAATTCGGGTAACCAATTTACGAGACTCTGGAAGGAAGGAGACATCCTCAACTGTCTATTACATGATTTTACTCTTCCTTTATTTTTTATTCCGCGATCTCACCTGGATAGTAACGCTGCTGTCGAAAATTGATATAAAACACACCCAAGTTGTAATTCAGCTAAACACTGACGATGGCAAGATGTTCTATTGTTTTGTCGGACCCATTGACCACCTATTTGTATAAAATTCTGGAATCTGTAGTGGTCTCTATCTCTCTATTAAACATATCGTGTGTTTGTCAACAGAGTTGGGAGCTGCTGGTGCTGTCAAAGCTGAAGTGGGACGTAGCGGGGGTGACGGCGCATGACTTCCTCCCGCTGCTGCTCGCGCGGCTGCCGCTCCGAGGGCTGGTCAATGTCGAGATGGTACATCGGCATGCGCAAACCTTCATCGCACTCACTGCCAGAGGTAAGCTAAACTGAGTTCTCCAGTGTCCTTTACTTTTCAGCTAGAAAAGTCAATAGATGACAACATAAATCTGGAATAACGAGCGAAAATTAGAACAGTCGATTACGATTACTAGGTCTATCAGGAAACCACCCCCAGTGCTACGCAAGATTCGCCTGAAGATTGTGATACCAGCACCTACATAATTATTTTTTAATTTTCACATTTTGCAATTTATATTCACACTTCTAAATAGAATAAAGAGCAAGCCGTTTCGTTTGCAACGGCAGACGGTAATTAGCATCTAGATACCGCATCACGTCACGACAATGTGGTTCTCTCGCAGAGCGATCCGCGTTGGTCTCGCCCCGTCACGTGTCACTGAACCTTTAGTACATTTTTTGTAACAAATATGGAATTACGTAGACCAGACACTACGATGTAAATGAGTAGTATCTACTTAACCGCTCTGAGTAATAACTTTAATTTTGAAAACGATTCTCGTTTTGGTTCTTCGATATAATTCGTATCATTAATATTCTTCAGCTTCCTTCCGACACGCCACACGACAGTGACAGTGTTGAGTATGACGTCATCGCGTAACAAGATTTTTAACAGCGAACGTTAATTAAACGGGTCCAGGCGTCTAGCACAGACTTGTTTATGAACTGGTTAAGATCGCAGATCGGCTGCGTTCAGCAGCTTATTGGAATGATGTATCTGGGCGGTGGTGGCGGCGGCGGTTGCCGATTGTGTTGAAATGCGAATAGGTGTTGTTTACAGTGAGGGTTGAGTAAAGCGGAGGAGAGCGGTGCCGCAGGGCGGCGTGTGTGTCCCGCCGGCGCCTCCCACGCCGCTCGCCCGAGCGCATTCCAGCACGCCTCGGGCTCCCCCCGCGCCTCGCCACCACACCACCCCGCTACCCTCATGGGATCATATGTTTTTGTGCAACGGTTTTTGTTGTTCGCCGCCGCTCTCTCGTGTTTTGTTTTTTGTTCAAGGAGTTCACGCTCCGGCTCTTTTATTTCACTTGCTCCTCAGATATCATCTCACTTGTCATGTCAGTCTGATCTGAGGCTAATGTAATCTCAATACTAGAACCGATCAGTCGTGCGCCGTTGACAGGGTCAAATTTGCTTTTAGCTAGCTTTGTTGTAAGTGGGTTGTTTTTCTCTGATCCTTATCAGTTTATGAAAGTATCAACCTAACCTAGCCCTAATTAGATTTAACACGCACCTGCGAGAACGCAATAATCCTATCCAAACGTTTTATTTTATTATAATGGGTTGAGGTTTGGATAGATTGATTGTAATGGTGCCAGGGTCTATAATCACAAAAATATGAAGCCTACCCTGCAGCACTAACCGCGGCGCGGCGCACACGTTGCATTTCGCGCATCGAGCGAGCCCGCATTATGTATCATTATTCGAATGGCACAATTTACTCTGGAATCATAACTCGTGGATATTAAAATTTGTAATGGATTATTTTAATGCTGACATCTACATCAGTGCTCTGATGAATATTATTGCTGTTTCGCAAAAGCTCGGCCTCGGATACAAGACAAGAAAGTGTATTTGTCGATAAGGGCGAGTCGGTGGACGATCAAAACGACCAGTTGATTGATGATGTAAGTAGAAGCCGGTACCTACGTTTCATGGAGGATGTCGGCTCGGATTGCGTGCGGCAGGTATCTTATCAGTCGTACGGCCGTTTTCACATGTGAGTGTTCGTGGTTGCCAGGAAATGATCGCGGCGTCGCGCGGGGCCAGGGGGCCGTATGGGTATTTGTTCCGGTGGGCATTGATTGTTGCGCACACCGCGCTGACGGAGACACACTCAATTAGTATGAGACGGGGCGCACGCTGTTAATCCGATGATTACTGATATCAGGTGTAATGATTAGATGATCGGATTACATGTCGTTGGATGCTTTGTATTTTGGTTCTGTTTCAAGGAAAAATGTACGAACTGTTGATGTTGATTAGATTCGTTATCGAATAATGAGGTATTCCTTTAAATGTTGTGGTTCCAAATATAGCTTTAAGCGAGTTCAAAAATGTTTGGCCATCAGGCAGGAGATGTGGCCTCGCGGGATCGTTAACCTCGCGAATAGATCGCGCACTGGCGGCGGCTCGCGGCGTGGCTCGTACTCGTACCACCCGGCAGCTATTATTGACATTTTATTACACTTCTACGCAACATTCAAGGGCAAATAGAAGATTATGTCACCGCTATCGGCGTACCCAAAAACCTTTACGATTCATACCGGCTAGGCTACGCATAACGTCATCGATCCTTTTTCACCGCCGCAGACATGTTACAACTCAGATTTACAATCAACTTGTAGAAAGCTTCCTTTGTGGACTTCCTCTAGAGGAGTGCATTAGCTCGTAACTCGTAATGCTACGATCGCGTCGCGACTAATAAGGATGGACATCATATCCGCTACGTGTGTGTCCTCGTGTCCAGTGGACTGTGGACCTTCCATCATCATTTTCGAAGGTGTCCGTCATAAATAATAAACACATTTTCACACACTGTAAAAATTCCATTTTATTTTAAGTTTAGTTGGGAAGTTTTTTTTGGGCGACGACGACGACGGTTAAAACTCGCGCCGGTACCCCGCGAGAGGCCTGAGACCGTAGAGCAGCCTCTGCCCAGACTCAACTCTTTGATTAACATCAGATTATGCAAATGCTTCGAGTGAGCGGCCGCTTTCGTTGTTACGTCTCTCTTTTTACGCGTTCTCTTGCCCGGTCTTTTTATCTCGGGTATGCCGACATGCAAATTGTAAAAAAAATAATATAAATCTTTTAAATGAGCTAAAAGAGTTCGATTTCCATACGTTGGACGGTATAATGGAACCTACTTAATGATGAATGGATGCCCTCGAAGGCCTCACTCGCTTTGTCTGAGCCTCTGAGGCCTCGTGTTTGGCATTTGTGAATTGACGCGGGGATTCTTCGTCTCGTCGCTGCGTGGGAACACAATTACTCCGATCATAATAAATCATCGATAAAAGAAATGAGCCGTTCTCGGTCTGGGTATTCCTTAGTTATTATGAAATTCTTGATAAATATAGATTTATTCAACTATAACGGTTGATTAAAAATATTATGAGGCCACCAAAGCTGGGAGTATTCTATGGAGGCCACATACAATTTTCCTGCTAAGTTATCGTTTCATAATACCTACCTAATGGGAGCAGAACAACAGCTGATAACTACTGAAACCAAGGCCGTTCTTCAGGGTAGGCAAATGTACTGTTGTCGCTAACCGCTGGGAATCGGCACTGGGTATTTTGTGCCGGCACTCGAATACTCATTAGCGTTTTGCACTTTAAAAACATCGTTGCCCCGATTTAGCGCTTAATTAAATTTTGCCTTCATTACGCGCAAGTTTTTCGCGTTGTCTCCCTTTTTGGTCCATTTCAATTGAAGGCGGCCGTTGCCATACCTAGCCGGTGTAAGTTCAGGCAGCCGGCCGAAATTGGTGCGTTGCATTGTAAGTACGGGTTTCGCCAAAGCGAGCCGTGAGAAATATTCCCGAGGCGCGGCGGGCGCGGGATGGAATGTGGCCGCGCGAGGGCGAGGGCGAGTTGCCGGCGCCTTTGACGACAACCACTCGGGAAGACTGACAACTCCGCCAGAGGGAGAGAGGAACATTCCTCTCGCCGGATGTTCCCGCCTTCACCTTTCTCGTCGTGCTTTTTAACTTTCCATTCGTCGAACATAATTCCTAACTGAAGTCGAAGTTTAAAAACCGACTATAGACTTTTCCTAAACGTAGAAGATAACGGATGCATACAAAACAGGAAAAAAGTTTGACTGCACACTGTCACGCGGCGAATGCACGTTGCACTATGCTTATGCTGACCCGGATTTACTGATACGACCGTTTGTTTTGTTGCTCGCACGGGCAATCTCGCGCAATCAGGGCCCTGTTTGAAATTCCTTTCCTTTGTCGTAGATTACGAGTTCACGCTGTACTCTGCGAGTACGCTGGCGTGTTGCAGCGTCGCAGCGGCGCTGCGCGGGCTCGGCCTCGAGGGGCATCTGCCGCGGCTGCGCGACCTCACCAGGATCGATCTGGTAAGTAAACCTAAGCTTTTGCATTAATACTACATATTTAATTATTAGTTTAGAAAATATTTTTTGCGGTATAGTCAGTTTCATTGCCCCATAGAAACAGCCCTACGCAAATAAACGCAGACCCTAACAGACGAAAATCAAAAGGAACTCAGACATAGACATGAAAAGATCGCGATGTTGAAGTGTGTTCTGTCGATGACGGTAGTGTGTATTGCAGGATTGCCTCCAGACGTGCCTGGAGCAGATCGAGGCGATGGTGGCGCAGCTGATGGAGGACCGTGCGAACCCAAACGGAGCGACGCGGGCGCGCGAGGCGTGGACGCCGCCGCCGCACCACGACAAGGCGCACACTAGCGCCGCCACCCCCACCGACGTACGAGACGTCCACTTCTGACCGCGACCAGAATCTCACTGGCCCCGGGCCTCCGTCGCCGGACCACTCGCTACGGTGCATTAGTACGAAAATACTTTAAACTACGAGTTGATGCGTTCGTATCGAGGACTGATAACAAGACTGACAATCGCATGTCTCTTAGATAACTTACGGTTTCGCAAGTTGTGGATACTATTAAGCCCTGCGTGCTACTTGTAATTTGCCTCTAGTCTATATGTTCGCTATAACTTCATCGTACGAGTTAACTTTAGGTTAATCTTTCAGTTCTAGTTTATAATGGTTCTTACAATTTACAATCTACCTCTTAATAGTTAAGAATATAGTTCCCGTTCCGATAAGCCTATGATCAAAATCGCTATACTGAATAACTGCTACCTGTTACGTCATATTATGGGACCAAAGCTTCACTCGTTTCTTATTTGTATACGTGTAGACTCCGCTTGTTTCTTCAGAATACTTTGCCTTTAAGTATATTGATTAAATCTTAGTGATGCAGCGATTATAGATGATTATCATTTTCGATAATAATGTATTGAATTGATGTAAATAGGTTGGTATGTAAATCGCAATATTTGGCGAGTGTCATCATGATAATTTAGAAGAAATTTATACGAAAAAAACTAAGTATTTTTAACGAATACGTTGATTAACTATAAAATGATTTCAGATTTATCATACCTTTATCGGGGGAAGGCAATAAAGTACGCTTTTAATTTGTAATAAAAATTACTATTACGTTCACTAATAGATGGATAATTACCTATACATATACCTAATATGTATGACAAATGTACCCACAGATTATAATATGAGTAAATAGATAACCGCTTCTGAATAAAGTAGACAATGGGCTGAAAATTCAATATCGTTGATCATGAAAAGTAATGTACGCAGGCAAATAAAATATGCTCCATTTCATTGACGATATCCTACATATTTTATTGGTATGGGTTCCTTGGATTATTTTAGAGGAACAACCTAATTTTGGGATAAGCATTTAGACTAAAGAAATTGTTTGTGAAATCGAGCATTATTGTTCCTTTTGATAAATACCAATAAATTTATAAGTATAAAATAATGTGATAGGCTAATAAATTTAATTTAATTTCGTATTGTAGTCACTTCCAGTCATAATATGTTAACGTAGAAGTACTATGGAAATACGTATGTGAAAAAAGAAAATAAAAAATGTGATCGCGTTCAAAAAGTTTAAGTTAGAATTAAGTTTTTATATATTCACTTCATATTGTTCCTATGTTTGTACCCATCGGATAATGTTCATGCACATAAATGCAATAGTCAAGTTATACTGTATTTTGTACTTAAAGTTTTAAAATAGTTTGAAGTTCAGTACATCAAACATTTATTGTGATATATTATTCTCTTCAAATGTAAGTCGAACTTTGATAGTAATTGTGAAGTACGGGTGGCGTAGAATACAAAATATAGGCATAGTTATTTAGTATAAGTTATAAATTTAAATGTTTAAAATACACTATTGTAGAATAAGGTCCATAATAGTTTATCATAGGTGACCGAGGTGTACCTACGTTATATCACTTAAGTCTTCCATAATTGAGGAAATCAGGCAATAAATATAAAAGCAATTTATACATATTTCAAAATATCTTATATTTCCGTATTATTAGAGCTATACTGTACGCCGTACCTACTACTTTTATTATTCAGCCTGATTTATCCTTAAAGATACAATATTTATAAAACATAGCGATCTGCTTAGTAGATATATATTACTTATATAAATTGTAAATATTACTATAAATGCTAAAAGCATGTGGTGCCATAACACTACTTAAAATATAGTATTTTGTCTAACAATGACATAGAAAATATATAAACTACAATATAAATAAAATATATCCAGCTCTAATCGAAACATGACCCAACAATAGTTATAGTTACTAAACAATGCAATAAATATAAAATATATCACATATTATTCACTAAGATCCAATATATAAATGTATAGGTATTTTGGTTGTGGATTGTATACCCATAATCTTAGGGTATATGAAAATTGACATGAGCAATTTTGTTTATTTTTTATAGTTGTATTGTATATAAAATTATGTGGGAAAGTAAACGCATTATAATGTTAGTTTTATTTAATGCTTATTCGGCTTTTGGACTGGCTTTTTCGAAATAGAGTAAGAAATTTAGTTTATTAATGGAGTAAGTAGATATAAAAATATAGCAACGTTTTTCTAGCGTTTTTTTTCAATTATTCGTATCGGAAAATTTTAGGCTTATAATTTTGCAGTCGTATATTTAGCAAGTGAAATTCTAAAGATAATGGATAATTATTGAGAACGCAGCATGGCGTTATTTTGATTATTGTGATTTAATAAACTTAAGTAATTGGAAAATGATCGTCGAGATGTAAATAAGTTAATTTAAAAAAATATCAATAAAAATTCTAAAGCATGACGAACTCTTTGATTTTCTATTCCTAATTTATCTTCTGTTATTTCATGTAGGTAACTTATATAAATAAGAATAAAATCCAGTAAAAATATTTAGTGAGGTAAAAACAGGTTTGTTAACTAAAAGTCTATGACTAAAAAAAAATATTAAAAGACCAAGTCGATCGAAAATTGTTTATTCTGAAAACAAATTTACAATTTCAAATACAGGGTTACGTAGAAAGTTGGTACTAAGCCAAAAAGAAATCATTTAAAACAACTCTCGTACATTTGTGGAGTGTGTACTGTACAGTATGTATTTTTATGTCCCATATTTATTTGGGTTATAAGTCTTCTACCCGATTTCAGGGTTGGGCCGAAACAATTTGATAAGTACAATGATATTTTCAGATCATAACCACAATTCCATGTAACCCTGTACAAGAGGATTCTATAGGCGAGAATCCGCCGATTTAATTTTATATACAATTTGGCATTATACATAATTATGTCTCATAAAATTGAATTAATTACAATAAACGCAAGATAAGACCCAGTGTCCACAAAAGCTGAAAACTTCACCAATAGATACACAACCACGAGACGTCAAGTCAATTTTGTGAAATTCTATTTTGGTTAAAATGTTCAGCTTGATGGACACGGCGACTAAATAGTTAATAGCAATATTTTAAAGGCACGTCTCACGTTACCAAGTACATGGAATTGCTTATGGCAAATACCATACGTAATAACTACATAAATAGAATCACCGTATTAGTAGAATTTCTCAGTAAAAAGAGACGAAATATCATATTCGCCTCTGTATTACTCAGGCATCAAATTCTACACGTTTTAACGGCAATATTGGAAGTAAATTATAATCTTAGGATGAATGTGAATCCAACTATAGGTCAACATGAATCTCATGGCAAAAAAAATATAAGTCTATGACTTTGACATATTGCAAATAGTTTTTTTTTGCTGAGAGATTTCGGTCGACCTACATATTATGGAACTAAAATGATAAAAAAAGAAAATACTCCAAAACAGAACTTGAAGTGTGTAAAAGGAATGCTAAAGCTACGTTATAACAAATCGTCGTTCGTTCGTATGCGCCGTAGACTTTATTAATCTTATAGATTGAGAACCCAAAACAATAAAATAATTGATAGATCAGTTTACAAGTCACAGTTGATGGCAATAAGAAGCGTTACTTTATTCTAGAGATAAGTAGCTAGTTACAAATGTTTTAAAAAGAATAAACGAAGCAAAGAAAAATATACGACGCTTTGGGTTCAAAATCTTAACAACCACTACTGACGTCAAACTTTTAGTCGGGACTTCGAAAATGAGGAAAAACAATATAAATTTTGTTCAAGGAATGGAACATAGATATTGTTGTTGGAGTGGAAAGAGATAAAATTTCGCCTAACTAAAAATCCGTCGTCTGCAGTAGCCATAATAAGATAATATTACCAACAACATTCAGCAATCGCTTGTGTAATCTCTTGCATACAATTGTGAAATCAGTTGTGTACAAAATAGTAACGAAATCACAATGAACAATGATGTTGGCAGAATGTTTCGGCGGATCGCGGGCAAGCTTAACTAGCACAACTTAAGTTACGTAGCTAGTATACGATAGAAAAGTGTACACCATTTACGCCCGTCAGGCTCTTGACAGGCGTAAATGGCGTACACTTTTCTTCGTAAGTTACTTTCTTTCGTAAGTTTACGTCGAAGTTGTGCTAGACACTGATAACGGCTCAATTTATACTCAAATGTTTGAAGTTTGAACCAAACATTAATATATTGCAGAACCGGTAGTGGTGGTGGCCACATTATATATTTAAATTCACGATAAATGCGTAACAGTCGGATAATTAGACATAGGTAACAAAACTTAAAGCAAGTTAATGTAAAGTGAATAAAATTCGACATTTTGATTAGATTAGTATGCTTCTCGTAAAGGAAACTATTTTTCTTTGCGATTATTTCTACATCGATAACGAGCGAGGCAATTTGCTGAATCGTAAGCGTCGAGTCAACTGGCGCCGATTCTGTCGTCCCATTAAACTAAACTAATTTGATAGCTCGAAAATTCACTTCTTATTCTCACTCATTGAAATGAAAAGAGAAGCAACGACTTTAATGCTGTCAAATCAGTTTAGGCTAAACGTTTTGTTTGAACTGAACTCATTAAAAGCGTAGCCGTCCGTATCTTAATTCGAATTCAAAATTAATAGATCGGAGTATAAGATACAGCTAGTTTTAATTATTCCCGTTCCACAGAATCAACTATAGTCAACCGTTGGCTCATTACTGCCATTGGTAATATCCGTAGGAATCCAGTGTAAGCGTAATTATCCTTCTACATTTGACAACAGCTATCCGACGTCTAACCTCAAATCAGTGGAAGTATGGCGTTGGAAGGGTCCATTCTCACCCGGCGGGAATGGACGGTATATTTACCACGAGTGTCACATGTGGACCACCTTCGGCGTGCTCTTCCCTCGCAGCCAGTTCAGAAGGACGGTGGACGTACTCTGCGAGTCGCGGGCTGGGGATATACACAAATATTGTTAGATGGTTGGATTGGTGCTCACTAACTAATGAATGACCTGTGCCCTAGCCAAGTTGCAATTCCATAATCGAAACGCAATAGAAAAGTAGGAAAATGTATGGGAATGACATTTATATAATCTATTCATATATTCTATGACAGAAATGTTATTCCCATTCATTTTCCTACTTTTTTATAGCGTTTCGATTTTAGGATTGAAACTTGGCTAGCCCCTCTAGCCAAGCTGCAATTAAGTTAAATAATATAAGTAAAATAATATAAATATAATAAGTTAAATAATAGAAGGAAAGGGTATGTATGCTAAGCTGCGATGGGCTTTAAGTCCTCATCATTATGAACAACTTTTACTATGGGAATAACCCGTTTTGTTAAGTGTCATCATCGTTCACATTTTTCTATGAAACAGCTGATTTTTTAACCGACTTCAAAAAAGGAGGAGGTTATCAATTCGTCTGTATGTTTTTTTTATGTTTGTTACCTCATAACTTTTGACTGGGTGAATCGATTTTGATGATTCTTTTTTTATTAGAAAGCTGACGCTTCCCATTTGGTCCCATTTCAATTTAGTCCAGTTCTGATAATGGTATCCATGAGTAAACCATATAAGTCTTAAATTTGCATTAAGTACGTGCGCGACAAATAGATGAATAACTCAATAGTCGGTCTTTTGAAGTCGGTTTTTGTTTTTTGTTTTGTAAAAATAATGTTCTTGTTGTTGGGTTGGTCCCATAACTCCCATAGTAAAAGGTATCCATAATTATGATTACTACGAGCCTTTTTCGGTTTATCATACCCATCCCTTCCAACCGTCCCCCCCCCCCCCCCCCCCCGCTACTCACACAGCGTGTGGTGCGCCTGCGCGAGCCGGTCGCGGGCCTCGCTGGGCAGCAGCGCCACGTCGCGCTGCAGCAGACGCATGTCCATCTGCCGCGCCTCGCTCTCGTGCCGCAGCCGCACGTCGCGGCTGTGCCGCACCGACCGCAGCTCCGTCAACCTAATCACATCATTATTTTAGACTAGCTGACCCGGCAACCGCCGTTTTTTTTTTACTTATAAACCTTCCCTAAACTTCCACAAATATTTCAAGATCAAAATAAGCGAAATCGGTCGGAAACGAACAGCGACTCATTTTTCAATACATATAAGATTAATTTTTGTAAATCTACAAAACATACAGATACAATATACAGACTATACAGTGTCCTGATATATGTAACGTCAAGCGGGCACGGCGCAAGAAAGGTTCATATGAGATCATAGATCAGGGAAAAATAAAACATGTTTAGACTATGTATTGTAAAGAGGTAGTTTGTTTTTTTTTTTGTAGGGGAGATTCTTCGAAGCTGATGATTCAATTAAAAATCACTAATGGAAAGTTGCGTCATCTCTAGATGACAAATAGCATAAATTATGGCAAAGCCAAAGGACTAAGACTAAGTATGAAGTTCCGAGCATTAGCTAGTATAAACTAGCTGATGGTATTTTATAATTTTAGTATTTTAAACTAGTACTAGTTTTAGACTAGGTTTTGACTGGTGTATCACATTATCACATTAGCATGTTGTGCCTCATCACGAAATTATCAAGTCTCTACTAGCACTGACATGCCCGCTACGTGTCAGCACCTACTACGATAAGCTATGGCAGTAAGCCTAATATATACCACAAACAATTCGCTATCACTTTAATCGCGAAAATAGATAAAACAAAAATCAGAGAAATAGATATGATTCATGTACTCACTTGGCTTGCAACTTGGGCTTGTCTCCGTCTGGTTCACTCACGCTACTACTACGAGACGTTTGTCCGTGGATATTGACCATCTGCTGCTCTCTTTCAACAGACATAGTCGGCAGCGCCATAATAGCTTCTTGACTCATCTCAACCGTCTCCAATCCCGCTTCTTTACATTTCCCCTTAAGCTCTTCGGAAACTCGCAAGCTGTCTGAGAGACGCAACTGCAGCGTATCTCTTTCTTCTAGTAGCTGCGTAAGCTCCATTGTCAGCTCCTCGCAGCGCACGTCTCTTTGATGCAACATGTACAGAGCCAAGTCTAGTTCGGCCCTCGGTACAGCGTCTAACAGTTCGCTGCTGAGATCACCGTCGGTCTCTTCGTCACTAGCCGGTTTGGTGTTGGAGGCGAACGAAACATGCTTCTGAACTTTGTTAGTGGAAGATCTAAGCAAAGAGTCCAAACTGGCGATTTCATCTTTCATTGTCACTATTTCTAGCTCTTGGTTTTCCAGAGCCGATTGCATTTCTGACGCATTGCTTGCATGCTCTTCCAACATCTTTTTTAAGTCTACTATCTGTTTACTTAGATTGGTACATTCTGTGATTTTCTCCTGCAATTCTTCCGCCAATGCTAACTTATCCTTTTCTGATTCACCTAATTGCTTTTCGTAATAATCACTGTTTTCGTGCATTTTTAATCTGAGAACGGCTAATTCAGACTCTTTCTCGTAATTCAAATCTTCGATTGCTTTTTCATATTCTATTAGTTTTTGTCTCACATTTTCGAACTCACTGTTTCTAGTTGACAACGCTGCGATTAGTTCTTGAACTTTTTGATTCGTGTCAGACTCTTTCAGTCTTAAGTCGTAATTTAGGTCCTCAATAGTTTGTTCATGAACCGACGCAGCTCGTTTTAAGTCTTCTATTTCGGCGCGAAAAGCTTCACACTGCGTTACGGAAGTCTCTAGATTTGTCTGTAAAGTTTTAACGATATTGTCATTTTCTAGTGATCTATCTTTATTTTTGGCATTGAGGACTTCAATCACTTTCTCATATTCTTCTTGTTGTTCTAAGATTTTATTATCATGCGTAATCTTTTCATCTTGCATTTCGGAACGAAGCAAATCTAATTGATTAATGACTTCGGCATATTTGTCTTGCAGATCACGTAGATGCTCATTTTTATCCTGCAACTTGTTTTGTAATGAGCTTACTTGTTCCATTATGACTAATTTGTTAGTCTCTTCTTGACTCGAAGATTGAACACTGTCCAATAACTGCTCATATTTGGCTTCTGTAGCGCTAATCTGATTTCTAAGCTCAATCTCAATCTTTTGGAAATCATTTTCTCTTTGTGCTAAATGCTGCTTCCATAATTCTGCTATTTCAAACCCACGCTGATCGATTGCACTGGATACTGAATTGCGTAATTCAGCGACAGTTGACAGTAGATTATCATTCTCATGGTTTAAATTTTGTATTTTTTCATTCAACTCATTAATTTGCGTAATATAAGTGTTATTTTGATGTTGATCATTATGTGTTGTTTCAAGTAAAACTATTTTGTCGTTTGCTTCTTGTAGCTGATTTTTCAATAGCAGGCAATTTTCTTCTAATACTGCACAGTGTTGTGTTAGTTCCGTAACACTAGTATCTTGCTGTTTCTCTACACTTTGTTGTTCTTGATACCAAATTAATTGAGAATTCAATGCTTCCTTTTCAGTTACTAATAAGGATATTCTATCATTGTAATCTACTTCAAGCTGCTTCAAACGTTCAATGTCAATTTCTAAATTAACACATTTGTCAGTTAGTTCTTTATTTTCGTTATGTAACTCTTCTTGTATTTTTTCATTGTCACTTTTGAGATTATCATAGTTTTGAATTAATTCGTTACAACGAACCTCGACTTCACGAAGTTTCTCACCTTGGGCTTTTAATATTTCGCAATTATCACACGACCGCATCGATAACGGTTGTTGAAGCAATTCTTTCTTTAAGCTCTCGCTTTCATTTTTAAGCTGCGTTTGCTGAATTGTTAATTCGTTATTTTGCAAAATCAGTTGACTAATATTTTGTTGTAATTCATCGTTCTCTTTCTCAAGTTTTAGCATTTCTTCTTTTATTTTGTCGTTTGAATAATTCGTTTTCGCTGTTGTAGATTCATGTTTAGGTGAATCTTTTGTATCTGAACTCCACTGCAAGGTACCAATTTTGTCATTAACTTCTTTAAATTTATACTTCCACAAGTCAATTTCATTTTCTAATTTTTCTTTCATTTCTGTTAGTCTGTCATTCGCATTATGAAACACTTCATTTTGCTTTCGAAGAGATTCTTTCTCTTTTCTTTCTTTGTTAATATCTGTGTTAACTTCTGTTATTTTCTTTTCCAATTCTTCTACCTTTAGTTTTAACTCATCTTCAATTGCAGAGTCTAAGAACGAAGATTGTGACAATTGCTTTGAAATTCTGAGTTCATTAGCAAGTACTTCATTGGATGACTTTAGCTCTTTAAGTTTCTTCAACGCTTTTATTAACTTGGTATTACTAGCTTCCAGTTCAGCTTTGAGCTTTTCTTTTTCTACATTTAACTTCTGTATTTGCGTATTGAGATGTGATAAGCCAGGTGTTACACTGAGCATTTCTTCACTTTCTCCAAGTCCCCAACCTTCATCTGAATTGAATGGATCTGGCTCTTGACCAGCATTATCTTCGCCTTTATAACAAAGATATGTTTTCTTGGGCACAATATCTGGTTCAACCGGTTGACCAACAGAAATATCTTGCACAGATTGTTTTTGCACTGGTTCTGAACGTTTAGCTCGCACTTTAGTTTCAGGTGCAAGTATTTCTGCTTCAGAAACAATTTGTGATTCAAGAATTGACATGTCAAACAGTTTTGGCTCCTCACTCATAGGCTCTATTCTAGATGAAATTATCATGCCCTCTGTTTTAGGAATATTCATTTCAAACGTTAATGACTTTGTTTCTTTTAACTCCTTTATGTATTCTTCTTTTTGAGATAGAACAGATTTCAAGTATTCATTTTTTTGTTTCAAATCACCCGTTTCTTTATTTGCGTGTTCTAGTTTAATAGACATTTCTTGTATTTTGTCAGATAATTCAGATATTTTTATTTCGAAGTTAGAACTCGTAGAAATATTATGAGTTTGCGATGCTTGAACTCTATTTTTCAATTCTAATATTTCTTGGTTTTTGTTGTTTAACACTGCATTAAGATTGTTAATTTCGGTAATATACTGATCAGTATAATCTTGTGTTACAGATTGATTCTGGTAAGATGATTTCTCGATCATTAGTTCTTCATTTAATCTATTTAGTTCTTGAAGATTTGCGTTCAAGCTTCCGTTGTTTGCTTTATACTCGTTAAGTTTACTTTCTATCTGTGACACGTGTTCAATTACCTTTTCATACTTTTCACTAAGTGCCTTTTTTTCTCTAAATGCATTTTCTATTTGTGTGTTGCATTCAGACTCCAACTCTTCAATATCTTTTTTCTTTTGCGCTAACAGAACTTGATGTTCTTTTATTAAACGTTTTAAATTAGCTTCAAGGTCAAGTGCTTGAGCCTGGTATTTTGTAAGTTCTGTTTCTGCAATATCAGCTCTACTCGCTTTTTCTACCAATGTATTACAATATTCTTGTATATCTGACAACGATTGTCGAAGCCTTTGATTTTCTTCGGTTATTTGTTGAATTTTTAGTTGTAACTCTTTATTTTCTCCATCAATTTCATGTAACTGCTTTTCGACAACTCTATCATGGTCCATTAAAACTGCTAACCTGCTAACTAGTCCATCTTCTTGGTTGGTATACTCCGAATAAGCTTTAAGTTTTTCTTGTAATTGATTTCCGAGTTGATCAGCTTTACGCTCCAGGGAATGTCTTCTATCTTCCATCACCGAAATACTTTCTTCTAGACGACCAATACGACCCTTATATTTGTTTATTTCAGTTTCTAAACTTTCTATGTAAAGATCACGTTCTTGGAGTTTAGCATCGTATCCAAACTGAACCTGTGTCTCCTGCTGTTGCCGATTTTCGAGCTTCTCTATTAATTCTGCAATATAATTCTGTTTTTGGCATAATTCTGATTCTAAACTGGACACCTTAGTAATAAGATTCATATTATTTTTCTGCTCTATTTCGTGTTCTACAATTCTATTATTAAGACTTTCAATCTGTGATCTTAGGTTTGTGTTTTCTTCACGAACAAAGTGTAAATCTTCGTGTAAATTATTTATTGAATCGTGTAATTTGGCAATTGCATTCGATGATGCCATTAAGTTATCTTCAAAATATTTAATTTGATTTTGCAATAGATTGATATCCTCTGATTTTTGTTGATCTATAGATACTTTCAAAGATTGGACTCTATTTATTTCTTCTTCAGCATGTTTTAACTTTTCTTGTAATGCAGGTAAAGTTTCGACTTGAATAGAAAGCTGTTCAATATATTCATTCTTAGCTTCTATTTGTTTTTTTGCCTCAACCAATTGATTTTCTAGATCAGTGTACAGTGAAGCCTTTTTCTTGATAGTGATAGCAAACTTCTTTAGTTTTTCTAAAAGTTCTTTATTTTTACTTTCTACTGCTTCAAATTGTTCATTGAAAGTTTCTTTGTCACGACTTAGAGTAGCAACTTCTTCTCTACTTTCTTCAAGAGATAGCATTAATTCACTTAATGCTTTTTCTTTTTCATCTACAGTATTTCGCAGTTTTTCATTTTCTATAGACTCTTTTCTTAATTGAAGTTTAATTTCATGTATTTCTTCATCGCGCTCTTTGGTCTGCGTTTCAATTTCTTTGAGTTCATCTCGATGTTTTTGCTCTAGGACTTGCAATTCTTTCATCAAATTTTGCTTTTCAGTATAAGTTTCTTGCATACGTTGCAACTCAGTGTCTAGGTTTACGTTTTTGTTTTCCAAAACAGATTTTAAGGACATGAGCTGAGCCTTTTCTTCCTCCAAAATTCTCAATTTTTCTTCGTTTTCAGCCATCCTTTTCTGGAAAACTCCTATTTGTTTATTTAGTGATTTAACAAATTCAGCATTTTGGTCTTTCGCTTTCTCTTCTTCAAGCATATCGATGGTAGATTTAAGTTTTTGAGAAACATCATTTAATTTTGTAATTTGATTAACATATTCCGCCAAATCTTTATCTTTCTGTTGCAAGGTGTTGCTGTAATTAAATATCTGCTTTTCATATTCCACCAGAAGATTTTCAAGCTCATTAATTCTCGTATCTCGAACAGAAATAGTCGTAGAATATTCTTGTTGCATTTTATGTACTTCTTGTTGCAAAAGTTCATGAGCTTGTTGATACTGAATTTGTTGTTGTTCAGATTCTTTATTTTTCTTAACTTGGAATAGCTCTTCTTTTAAGTGTTGATTTTCATCTATTAATGACTTTAATTTAGATTCATTATTTGCATTAGCTTGCATTATTTCATTTTGTTTTTGCTGCTGTTCTTCCAACGACAATATTTTCATTTGGCAATCGCCAATCTCAGCTTCCCTTTCTTTGATGGTATTTTTTAGTTTCAGTATTTCTTTTGTTAACTGTTTTACAGATTTCGTTCGGTTCATACCTTTATCAGTAGCTAATTTGTCATCATGCTGAGATTCTGACATAGCTACTTCGGCTGTATCTTCATGAGCTGGTTTTGTAACTTCTACTGTTTCTTTGATAATATCCATTCGTTCTCGTTTTAATTCATCAATTTGACGGTTCAACTCTTGGTTCAATTCTTGGAGTTCATATTTTTCGTTGTTAAATTGATCAATATTATTTTGTAATAAATTACATTGTTCTTTCAATTTTGTTATTTTTTCGTGAAGTGATTCGTTTTCATTCGTGATTTTATTCATTTTTTCCATTACTTCTTCTCTTTCTTCTGTGAATAGCTGAATTTTTTTGTTAAGTTCTTCGCTTTGTTCTATTAAACTCTCAATATTCTTTTCATGAGGCAAGTCATGTTCGGCATCATGATCTTCTATTTTGTCGCCTACCATGCCTTTGTTATATTCTTCAAGCTCTAATTTTTCTTGAGTAGTTAATGATTCCACAATCTCTATCGATTCAGCTGAACTGACTTTTTCAGCACTTAATTTTTCAAGTTTATCTGTCAAATCAATATTTTCTTGGATATAATTATCCAATTTAAGGTGTAATTCCTCCTTTTCTACTTGTAATTCCTTAATAGTAATGTTTGACTGATCTTTGTCTAATGTAAGATTTTCTATTATGATTTCAAGTTCTCTCTTTGATGCTATTAATTTATCAATTTGTTCTTCAAGTTGAACTGATTTTATTTCTGTTGTTACTTGTTCGCTTTGAAGATGAGAAATGTCTGCTAATTTGTCTTCCAGCTCTATATTCTTTTGTTGAAGAGTGTGTAATTCTGTAAAAAAGACATTTAAATACATATAATTATTATACATTGTTGGTAATGTAAAAATCATTAAGTATAATTTTTTGGACTATGTTCGCTCATTACCTTGAACCAAATCAAATTTCTGTGTCTCAAGAACACTAATAGCTTTTAATCTTGTTTCAGCTAAGTTTTCAACATCCACAAGTTTTTTGTATACATCGGATTCTGTCACTGGAACAAGAAAGAAGTGTTAATATAAGTTATTTACCTGAAATTAGGCTATTATTATAAAAATCAATTTTCGAGTTACTTACTTCTTCCACTGTCATAATCAACAAGATGCAATTGAAGGTTGCCTTTTTCTTCTTCTAACTCGGCTACTTTTTGAGAGAGTTGGTGTATTTCTTCATTCAATTTCACTATCTCAGCATTTGTATCAGATACTTTACTCAAATTATCAATAGTTTTTTGCATTTGCTTCAATTTTAGTTTTTGAGTTGATTTCACCTTGATCATATTCTTATTTGCCGAATCAATATCAGCATTCAGTAATGCAATCTGGTCATGTGCTTCTTTTAATTTACGTTCAAGTTCCATTACATCGATCAGTTGATGTTCTTCAGATGTTTCTGTAGTAGGAATATCTTTTTTTTGTGCCAGTGGTTCAGATTTAACTGTTTCTTTGTCTACAAGATCAGTGCCTATGCCAACATCGACTACATTTGGTCCAACTGATTCTCTTTCTTTGCTCTCATTCAGTAGCTCAGTTATCAATGCATCTTTTTGGGAAATTGTGAACTCTTTATCTAAAATGTCTTTATTCAAAGATTGGATGACCATTTCTAACTTAGCCAGTTCATTTTTAATTTGTTTTTTGTCTGATTCTTGGGGCAATGACTCTGATGATACTTTGCTCCAAGGAGATTTCTGTTTAGATGCGGTATTTCTGCCACCTTTCCGAGCTGGCAGAGGACTTCCTTTCTTGCTTGGAGACCCACTGGCAGAAGGTTTAGGGTCGACGTTCATTGTAGCAAGCTTGTTTTCCAGTTCCTTGTTAGTCTGCCTTATTTGACAATTTAGCTGCTCCAACAATTCGATTCTATTAGTTAGTTCCACCATATCAGAAATTTCTTTGGACCCCTTTTCTTCTTCATAGTCATCTTTTTCTTTTTCAGATGGTTTCTCATCTAACTGCTGAGACAAACTTTGAATTTGTTCTTCAAGATGCTTGACCTCCTTATTTTTCAATTCCAACTCTTCGAGTAATTTTGAATGTTCAACACTGATTTCAAATCGTGATGTTTCAAGGATATTATTTGCTTCTTCTAAGTTTTTAATCTTCTCTTCTTTTGTTTCTATGTCGTTGAGTAACCTATATTTCTCCTCTTTCCACTCAGTTTCCATTGTTATGAAATTTTCTTGCATTTTTGTCATTTGTTGCCTTGTGTCTTCCAATAAAGCCAGAGAGTCTTTTTCTGAAATGTTTTACTTTGAATTAAAAACATGACAAATTACAATCTTGTGTTAAAAAAAAAACAAAATAATATACAAGCTCGGTTGTTTTCTTCGACAAAAAGCAAACTAAAGAAAACTTAAATAATGAACAAACCGAAAAAACCGAATGATTACGAAAATGATCAAACCTTTTTTACTAAGGCTATCTGACATTAATGTGGTAGCCATATTTTTAGCTTCAATTATTTGATCTTTTTCATTGATTTTCTCTTGCAAGTCTAAGACAGTTGTTTCCATAGCTTTCATTTTTACTTGCATAACACTTAATGTATTCTCCTTTTCTTTTATTGCGTTTATTAGTTGCTCATTATTGTCTGCACTCTGAAATATACCATAATAAAAAAACAATAAGAAATCTCCAACTGATCAAAAGAACTAAACTGACACTAAACATGGTCAATTTCTTTTGAATGTCGAATTTAATAATACAAATGACTTTTTCGACCAATGACAGGTCTGGAAGTCTTTGCTAGTAATACGGATTATCATTGATTACCTGTTGGCAATATTTGTTTACATGGTTGAACACCTCAAAAGAAACAGAAAGTAGTTCTATTTGTGTGGAGTTTGTATACCCTTATTTGCCCTTAGTTTCAAGTCATATTACAATGTTTTCTGTTTAACACTTTGGCTGCGGCTAGTAATCACATGTGCTAGCCCCAGGCGCAGCTAATAGTCAAACGCCTTGTTTTTTACGCGCCTGGCGTGTGCCGCAGTCGCTTCGCGCAAAGGAAAACAAAAGGTATGTGTTTCCCGCAGCCAAAGTGTTAATGCAACAGAGTTGGCACTATTCCACATGACAGTACAATTTTTAAAGATAGATAAACTGTTTATATGGATATTTTTCTCTCTTTTATGTACATTGATAGGTTTGGGATGATTTGTCATATATAAATACTAACCTTTCTTAAATCTAACTTTGAATCGGCAGTCGAGTCTCTACGGGTATGTGTCGTTGATGATTTAATTATGGGTGATTTCTTAGTGATTTCTTTGTACTGTTTGATCCTCTCCATCAATATCTCCTTCTGCTTCAGAGTGTTGGCTAAACTCTCACTTATACCAGGTACTGAAAATGATAAAAATTGTATTAATGTGGTTATCATTTTTGCCACTGGAGCAGTTGTGCGAGTGGCTCAGAGCCTAGCTCCATTATTTTAAGAAGCTGGGTTGGCTTGGGTGATCACTGGCAAGGGGGAAATGCACAATGCACCCTTTGCGGGACCTATTGCCCCCATTCCCAATAAGAAAAAAAATGATTCTGTTGGAAAAGCATGGGCTAATTATTAAAGACCAACTAAAAATTGTTATTTTCCGATTATTATACTGTTAAGGATATAAAAACTAAAATATAGTACATAATATGCACATTACTTTTACGTTGAAACTTTTTAAAATAATCAAACTTTAAATAAATATTAACGTTTTGAATCTATATTTCTAATTCATACAGTCAGGGAATGGAACAGACTGCCGGCTTCCTTGTTTCCTGAGAGATACCATCTTGGGCTTTTCAAGATCAGAGTGAATAGGTATCTTTTAAGTCTGCATGCTTCATCTTTGACCACACTGTCACTTAACGTCAAGTGAGTTGGTGGTCAAACACTTTTTCGAGTTAAAAAAATAAAAATACATACTGTTAAGTGCATCCTGGACTGATATTGCTGCAGAGGTGTCTGTAGCCACAGAGTATCCGGTCCTTTCACTCACGGTGGATGTAATCTCAGAAGCAGTGTCTCCGCCATCATCATCTTCTGTAATAAAGACAATTTTCAATTTATAACTTTGTATATTCAAAGATTAATCAAAAGTCTATTGGTATTGGTACGATTGCTAGCAGATGCAGTTTGTACAAAAATGAATTGAATTCTGTTTCATAGGCCTCGTGTTTTTTCCCTTATATTGTTTTTCTAATGTAGAGAAAATACAGTGAATATGCTAAAACTAAAACCATATTTATTTTGTTTCAGTTTTTCAAATTTCCGTCAGCAATAATTTGCTAGCGAACTAGCTATACAGCATCAATAGAACCTAAATCTAATAAAACCACCTATGTGGGTGTATATTGAAACATATAATACAGGTGTGATATTTCACATCAAGAAATTATTCACACTGATAAGAAACTTGACTCAAAATATTATGTTATAAAGAAATTCAAAGGAGTATTTACCAAAGGGCCTCCCCAACAGCTCTGCAGTTGCCTTTCGGTGCTCTTTAATTCGCTTTGAAACAAGTGCTGCATTTTCAAGACACTTCTGAGCTCGCTCGAACTTGATTAGCCTTTCTGACGATGATGATATTCGTTGAGGTGTCTGAATCAACAGAAAAACATGTTAATGTCCAGATAAAATAGATGAAACAACTGATCTCTTTCCAGAAATTGGAATTTCAATCTTGTGAGACGTAGAAATCTTACAAGTTACACGATTGGTATGTAAATAATCAATAGGCTTCGAGTTTTCGCGACCTTGTCACGCAACGCAATACTTTACAACATTCCTTATGCGACTGTTACTTGACTTCGTCATTTGCTGCTTTTTCTTACCTTCGCAGTGCTCACACTTCCTGCGATACTAGACACTTCAGCCGATGATGCTGTTAAATTGGAATCAAAAGGGTCCTGCTGGCCCTTTTCAGGAGGGGTATTGATGTTTTTGTTGTTCGACATACTTCACTAAACCTTGTCAACATATGGACAAAATTACTACACAATGTTTTAGATGAAACACGAAGCAGTGATATAAGTCACTATTAGATTAGTAATTTAATATTAGTTTATTTTAGTAATGAAAAACAAAATATTTTGCCACCACCACTTGAAACTTGCCAAATGCCATTTTGTAAATTTTTGTCACCACGTCAGCTGCATTTTTGACTTTAGCCTTAGATTATTCAACAATTGACAGTGACAGATTCTGACAGTGACAATGACAGCCATGCTTGTAATTTTCAACCTATGGAATAAAGTTGACGCAAACGGCAGACTTAAAAACGCACTACGCGCATTCAAGGCAAAAAAAATATCTGTTTACGTTTTTCGGAGTTTCACAGCAGTGCGCTCAGAAAGCAAACTACATCATAGACGCTACAGTCAAAGCAAGGGTGGTGATAGTGGGAACACCTTTCGTGGCATCATGCCTGCCAGTTTCCGCAACTTCTTCCCAAAGTTTGTTTGAGTTTGCTGAACCAAAAGTTCCTCATGTACATTGACCATTTAAAATTTCGATTATTCAGATGTCAGAATACTTTTAGCATTCAATGTCAAATGTGCTAATGCTAAACTTGGTGCCAAATAAAAAAAAAACATTTGACAACTTTAAATAAATTCTGAAAAACAGGGGATTTATTTCAGAAAATTAATATCTATTTTATGTTCTAGATCACATTATTCAATGGCATCGTCTCGAATTCAGGTAACTAGCCTCGTATAAATAGCCTTCAAATTATTGCATCATTGCGACCATAGCATACAAAATGTCTCGTACCTTTGCTACGACCTTACTGTGCATATTTTTCAGGTTACTGCGCGTCAATTGTCAAAAACTTATAAGAAGAGGGGCAGATTTGAGCTTGGCATAGCCGCGGAGTTACCTGCAGCGTACAAGAAGTTTTGGCGTGAATGGAAGGTGCTAAAACCAGCTGCAGTTCATTTTGTCCCGCAGGAGGGCAAGTGGAAGCGAGACGAGCTCACTGGCGAGACCTTGCCTATTCAGAATGTTTCTATCCCCCTTAAGTTCCCGCAAGAGATGAGCGAAGGAATATGGGGTGGAGAAGCTGTTGTTAAAGGTTAGATTATGTTGTATTGTCTCTGATATACTTTGTTCTTCATTATGTAATTTGTTATTGATGTTTCATGAGCTTGTTTACAAATGCTACAGTGCGACGCAGTACAGTGCTTAAATGTAGGAACTAAAATATTAGCCAACGGTGGCTGTCAGTTTTGTTTTGTTTGACAACATAGTAACGGTGGCTCCGCTAACTACTATACAAACAAATTAAATTGTATTTAAATATGGTGGTTTATAATTTCACTAAGAAAGCCAACATAGTTTCAAACATTTCATGTCTGTCTATTCCAAAACTTTGTTTACAGGTTTCCAGAAACGCAATCCTAACAAGAGCAGGGTACCTCATTACTGGGTGCCGGTCCTAAAAAGAACTGTTGTTAAATCGGAAGTTTTAAACACTCATTTGTCAGTTACTGTGACTGATCGGACAATCAAGCTAATCAACGATCATTATGGATTTGACCACTATTTGCTCAAGACCCCAGCGTGCGACCTCATTTCCATGCTTGCGCTGAAATTAAAGAAACAAATTCTAACTGAACTAATGAATGGATGTATGAGATATGCCCATAATCCGCAAAAGCAAAAGGAAATCTATGAAGAATATAAGACATACTTATCTTCAGTAAGTACTATAAATATAGTAACAAGTTGTAAATATTTTAATAGTTTTTTGAAAATGGTTGTAATGCTGCATGTTGTTTGTAATTTTACTGTAAAAGAAGTTTTCCAGAATAAGAAATCCAGTTAGAGCTAGACAGAGGTTAGTTTTCCAATTTCTCACTTGTCTTGCTCATTGGGGCACATAATATTTCTGGACTACTTGTAGGAATTATTGATTTTATAGAGATTGCATGCACAGATACTATTTAATTCATCACACCCGGCTTCTATCGTAAGGCTATTTTATGTATGAAGATATTATCCAAAAATCAAACCTGAATTTTATAATATATTTTTCAAATTTGTATGAATAAAAATGTGTTTCTTTCAGTACACTCCTGAAGAGATTGAATGGTATGGGTTGACTTGGTATGAAGCACTATCCAAAGTGACCAAACAGAAAGAGGCAGCCAACAAGCCTGTTCCTTTGAAGAATGTCTACAGGAAGAAACTAGTAGATAAATTGAAAGAGGCAGGAATCGAAGGAACCAAGAGTTCACCAGATGAGATTTCGTAAGATTTTTATTTTTTCGTATATTTACCCATATTTTAATTTTTTTGCTTATTTTTTTTAAAAGGTAAAAACTGTATCTAAATTGGAATAGGTATACTTTACCCTCTTTGATTATTTTAAATTCTTTTGTATGCATATATCCCATGGATTAATATGCCAGTTTTTTTTATGCTGAAAAAGATGGGATTCCTACAAGAGATCCACAGCCACACCTTTGCCGGTTATTCCACCACCAAGCAGTAATGTGCAAACAATACTGTCTTCCGGTTGAATGGGCATTGTTTCTAGTGAAATTACAGAGCAAATGGGAGATTAAACAACTTACATATATATCTCAGGGTGACGAGCGCAGTGCCGTGCCACAAAGGGTCTTGAATTCTGCGAGTTCAAAATTCTGGGTGGCACAGACCTGTTATGGGCAAACATGACGTTTAACATCAGGCGAGCGATTTGGTCATCTCGGCACTCCATTACATAAAAAAATCATTTCAAAATAATATTACGATATGTAATGTTCCTTGTTCATGTTTTATATACAAGTATAGTTCATGTTGTATTTAAGCATATTAGTTCATGTTTTTAAAATTAATGACCTTGCTTTGTGTCTACTAAGCCAAACATATGTATTTGCATATTTGGGTTATGTTTTGCATATTTCAAAGCCGATTTTACAACACAATTTCATTGTTTCAGATCAACAACATCCTGGTTGTCGAAAATGAATCCATTTGGTAGAAAAGACGAAGCTTAGATGAAATCAATTAGATACCTACCTACCTGTGTTATCAAATTGTTGTGTTTTAGAAAAAATGTAATATTTTGAAGTAGATGAGTTATGCATAAGAAATAATTTTGTTTGATTTTTATTTTATCTTGGTCTACAAAATTATTTTAAATAAAATTCCAAAAAAAAATTACCGTTTTATGAACTGCTCATGTAGTTAGCTTTTTACTTGAAAATCAGTGTATTTTTTGGCAAAAAACACCGTACATATACAAAGACTTATCCATGTCAAATATTTAAGAAGAAGCATGCAACAGTATGCAATAAACTCTTAGGCTAGATGGTTTGAGTGATGTGTATAAAACAAGCTGGCAATGACTAAAGCCGAAGATCGGCCTGAGTGCCGTACTTGTGACAATGGGCCCAAGTTTAAAGGCATTTCAAGACAGATCTAAACTAACTAAAAATATATCTGCCTTTATCATTGCAAGCCATTAGACAAGGATGCCAATAGTTTTAGGAAATTTACATTTGTCTTAAAAAGCCTTCAAACTTGGGCAAATGTCTTAGTGATTCCAAATTTATATTTTTTACTTTACCTATAGAACAACCCACGAAATCAAACAATGGTTTAAATATTAACAAAATTTTATTAGACAACATAATTTCACGAATTTTTAATTAATTTGTCATAAAAATACAATCTGTGGCACAAAAACCCAAGAATAACTTGGTCAGAAACTTTTTCCTCTAATTTAATAAAATTATAATCATTCCTTTTTGTGACAAAATATTACATCATTGATTAATTTTCCAATTGCAATCGTTATTATATGACTATTACTACAAAAATATATGTACTACAGAAATAGGAATACATGTCTACATGATTCTTAATATAATAAACTCTATTTTTTTTGCCATGAACTAAATTTCCTAAACTAAAAATAGGTTACAATTATGTAACTGTACGGAACTTTATGCGGCTTCACACATTCAGCATGCCCGCGTTTGTTACGTCACAGCCCGTATTCGCCGGTGGAGACGATATCATTTAGCTTCTAAATCTGCTGGAGTTGGTCGTTATTGTATCTGGATTTTTAAGTGACCTACATCTGCATTGTATCTAGTTCCTAAGTGATGGTACTCTCGATATTATCCCCCGCACCCCTCGCCGTCATATGCCCGCAACGGCCGCGGCGCGCGCTAGATGTATCATGCATGGTGTTATAACTCCCGCTGTACACGCTGTCAAACAGGACACTATTTAATTTAGCTATTTTTGTATCTATGGACGCGTAAGTGGTTAACTTCTAAATCTATAGGAGTTTGTCATTATTGTATCTGAATCCCAAGTTAGGTTTTAACACTTTGACTGCGGCTAATAATCACATGCGCTTGCCCCAGGGGCGGATCTACTTAAAGGCTTTTTGGGCTGGAGCCCAGGGCCCCGCGAATACAGAGGGCCCCCAACCGAACTGAAACCAATAGACGATATTGTCAATAATAAAAATTATCTAGAATTAAAAAAAATCCGATCATAAGGTTGGCAACACTGCGATCAATCAACCCGTGTGCGCATCTATCAAACGGAACGGGGAATTCCCTGTCGCTTGTTTTCGGTCGGTGTATTCCGTGTATTGTCTATTAAGTACTGGGGCAGTGGCGTGGGTGGGGCGGAGGGGGCGGGCCGCCCCGGGCGGCAGCCCGCGGGTGCGGCAAGCATCTAGTCTCGACGATGTAGGTTGCTGGCCTTCTCCTATGACTGACGAAGTCAGAACGCTTCTAGTACGTCGCGGATCTGACTCAGTACAGTACATCGATTCCAAATTTGCCGATGTTGTTCGCTCAGGGACTTCAACGAAAGGCGGTACCCGAAAACTAACCAAAGAGTGGTTCTACAAACCATTATCTAACGGCGAAAAGGTTCTCCAAACATGGATGGTGTACTCGCATTTGAAGCAATCCTTGTATTGTTTTTCTTGCAAGCTGTTTGGCAATTCCGGCTCTAACTTCGCATCTGAAGAAGGATTCAGCAAATGGTGGAAGCTAAATCCAAGAATCGGAGACCATGAAAATAGCCTGGGCCATAAACAGAGCTTCTTGAAATGGAAGGAGTTGGAAGTTCGCCTGAACTGTAAAGCAACCATCGATCAGAAACAACAAGAAGTTTTCGAAAGTGAGGTGAAGAAGTGGAGGGATGTACTGTATAGGTTGCTGAATATTATCCAGTTCTTAGCCAAACAGAATCTGGCCTTCAGAGGACATCGAGAAGACATTCGAGGAGATGATAGTGGCAATCGCGGGTACTTTCTGGAGTTAGTGCACCTCCTAGCTAAATACGACCCTCTTCTAATGGAACACCTGACAAAGATAAAGCTGGGAGCAAGAGTCTCAGTTTCGTATCTATCTCCAGAAACCCGGAATGAATTTATAAACTTACTGGGACAGCAAGTTCGATCCACCATCATCCGTCGTATTCAAGAAGCTAAATATTATTGCGTAATCTTCGACAGTAGGTACACCAGACATCTCCCACAATGACCAAATGAGCCAAGTTCTGCGATACGTACATATCGAAGGAGAAAAAGTCGCCGTGGTAGAATCTTTCATTGACTTCTTCGAACCAACAGGAAAAAATGCAGAAGATCTCAGCAACGATATAATCGCGAAGATAACATCAGACGGACTGGACATAATTACAGAATCTGAGAGGACAGGCTTATGACAATGCTGCCACAATGTCAGGGATCCACAATGGAGTTCAAGCCCGGATTAAAGCACTGAATCCGAAAGCTATAATCGTTGCATGCACAAACCACTCACTAAACTTGGCTGGGGTACACGCTGCTTCTGAATCAGTGGATTCCGTGACGTTTTTTGGAACTCTGGAGAAGCTGTTTGCCTTCTTTTCCGCATCAACTGTTCGATGGAACGCTTTGGTTGCCGTCACAGGTCAAGCAGTAAAACGAGTCACTGAAACGCGCTGGAGCGCTAGACATGTAGCTGTCAAGATGCTTAAAAATAAGTTTGAGGTAGTTCTTGAGGTACTGGAACAATTAACAAATTCATCTCAAACTTCCGAAACAAGATCGGGAGCCAGTCTTCTCCTGACAGCCATGCAGTCATTTAACTTCCTAAGTTTTCTTGGCTTTTGGGCTGCAGTGCTACCTGAAGTAGATGACGCACAGATTTACCTGCAGCAACGAGGACTAAGTGTGGATAAGAGTGCTCAGAAACTCTGCGCTTTGAAAACCCTCTTAGTGGAAAGTAGAGACCGTTTCGTGCAAGAAGCAATTGACTTTGCTAAGACTCTGCGAAAAACTCGGGATCGAACTCCAAACGAGAAGAATTCGCAGGAAAAAACGCATGCATGGCGATAAATTTTCTGAAGATGCAGCTTTGTCTCACGAACAGGAAATCCGTCGAGAGGTGATCGCATCATTCGCGACAAGATCATTCAAGAAATGACGACTCGATTCCAGCAAATTCAAGAAAATATATCGGACAAGTTCGGATTTTTGATGCCAGCGAAACTTTTGGACAGCAAGTTCAAGTGTGATCTTTCCTATGTATTAGAACTTTAGAAGACATCGACAAGGACGAGTTTCAGATGGAGCGGAAGCGTCTTCAGCAGTTTGTTGTTGTTGCCTGTTCTGAATCAGAGGAAGATATAATCTTGATTCGTATATATTTGACTTTGGCGATTAGTGTTGCAAGTTGTGAGAGAAGTTTTTCGAAGTTGAAGCTAATAAAAATTACCTCAGATCTACTATGAGCTCCGCTAGACTATCAAACTTGGCTATATCGTCGATTAAACAAGAATTGGCTGCTAATATTGATTTTGACAAAGTTATTTCTGACTTCGCTGCTCATAAGGCCCGTAGAATCCGCTTGTAAAACCGCTCATCCTATTTTAACTTCAATAAAAGGTACCTCATTGCATATGAAATTTAATTTTAATTAAGCACCTATAGAATGGGGGCGGCAAAATGGGTCTCCCGCCCCAGGCGCCGAGATGGCACGCTACGCCACTGTACTGGGGACTTCTTTCCGCTTATCGCCCGACGCAATTTTGTTATTTTACCGCACTTCTGCTATCGTCGACTATACAGGGTGTTTGGTCTAGGGTTAGACAAACTAAATGGGTGTGTTCGTTGACCCATTTAGAGAATACAAGTTGGCCAAAAAAATCCCAGACGTCTAAATTTTTTTTAGTGGTCTAGGTGTGTTTTTTTATTTTTACCGAAATTTAACCTATCACCACAACTTTTAAAAAAACTGTTTTAGACCGGTTCTTTTTATTTGAATTTGGTCTCTGACACATTTTCGTACTGTACAAAGCAAAATTAGAAGCAAATAAGGACTAAACAATTCGTTCAGAGCTCATAGAGTGTAAAAATGAAAGAAAAATTGCCTAAAAGGTCAACTTTGACTCGATCTAAAAAAAAAAAAAAAAAATATCCATGAAATTCAGACACTTCTAAAAACATCCCTTGTTATCCCTTATTACAAAAGTATCCTACATGAGTACAAAACTCTATCGCTTTGTGAAAAAAAATTGATGTTTGGGAAAATAAAACAAAAATAATAATGCAAAAAATAATCCCCAGACCTTACATCACTTGATTTCTTTGTTTGGGGACGTGCCAAAGAATTAGTGTACGAAGTTCAAATAAGCACCAAAGAGCAACTTATTGAGCGAATCAATGCCGCTTTTGCGAAGATGAAAGAAGAGATGAAATTAAAAACTACGACTGTAAAAATCCGACAAAGATGACGGGCATGCATTGCGAATAGAGGAGCTGTTTTTGAACAAAACTGATAATTTTTTGCATTATTGTTTTTGTTTCATTTTCCCAAACATCAATTTTTTTTCACAAAGCGATAAAGTTTTGTACTCGTGTAGGATACTTTTATAATAAGGGATAACAAGAGATGTTTTTAGAAGTGTTTGAATTTCATGGATAATTTTTGTTAGATAAGATGATAATTTTAGTTTTTTTTTTTAGATCGAGTCAAAGTTGACCTTTTGGGCCATTTTTCTTTCATTTTTACACCCTATGAGCTCTGAACGAATTATTTAGTCCTTATTTGCTTCTAATTTTGCTATGTACAATACGAAAATGTATCAGAGACCAAATTCAAATAAAAAGAACCGGTCTAAAACAGTTTTTTTTAAAGTTGTGGTGCTTAATAGGTTAAATTTCGGTAAAAATAAAAAAAACACACCTAGACCATTAAAAAAAAATTTAGGCGTCTGGGATTTTTTTTTGCCAACTTGTATTCTCTAAATGGGTCAACGAACACACCCATTTGGTTTGTGTAACCCTAGACCAAACACCCTGTATTAACGAATTGACTTTGTTATTGCTAGAAATGTGTTTAGTGCGTGTTTAGTTTACTAAAGTGATACATAACTTAAAAGTGATTTATTTTGCAATAAATAATGTTTTAATAAAAAATATAATATTTTGTTTTCCTATTTTCTTCCTGTACTTAACATATATTATTAAATACGAGTATTCCTACATCACTACAGAAAACAGTTTCTTGTCAAAATGGCAATTAGTTGAGTAATTAGGTAGGGCCCCTAAGCAGTATTAGCCCAGGGCCCCACAAATTCAAGATCCGCCCCTGGCTTGCCCCAGGCGCGGCTAAGAGTCATACGCGTTGTGTTTTACGCGTCTGGCGTGTGCAGCCGCACTCACGTCGCGTAAAGGAAAACAAGGTTTGTTTTTCCCGCAACCAAAGTGTTAAATGTGATCCTAAGCGTTCCCCTAGTTGCATCCTAGGCTGTTCCTAAGTGATGGTACACTCGATATTGTCCCCCGCGCCCCCCGCCGCCAGCATGGCCGCCACGGCTCGCGCGAGGTGCGTCATGGTTCCGTAGCTGCCACTGGGCGCACTATCGTAAAGGTGCTGGCACACGCCGGCGGCGCCGCCGCACACGAGCGAGTCCCCGAAGCGCTCCGCTTTTGCGCAGCAGAGGGTCGCGTCGCCGTTGCAACGCATCTGGAAAACAAATCGTATGTTAAAACAAGGAAAGTTTAAATAACTGTACTTAGATTACGGAAAAATATACAGTAATACTTGCTGAATAAAGCCCGAATCTAATAACATATTATTTATCAAAATCAAAACATGGGGACGCATATACATATACATACAGGGTCTCCCCCTTTTTTAGCAGTAACATAACTTATTGACACTACAAAACACTATATATCTAACAGGAAATCATTAAAGGTAGGCGCAAAGGAAGTTTCAGCGCTGAGAGAGATCTCTTCCAGACTTTCTGTCTTAAATTAACTTCTTTAGATCACATACAAAAAAAAGGAAACATATTTTTTTGACGACACCTCAATTTGGATACCGTTTCAAAAACGTAGCGTCATAACAAATGGAACAAATGTTCCAGAATATTTTTTTGTTAATTACCTGATCCTCCAAAAAGATCTGATTGGCCCTATGCACTAGTTGCTCCACGTGGATGGTCCCGCCGAGGTGCTCGACCGCCTTGTACTCCACCACCAGAGTCAGCACCATCAGAGCTTCCACCACCAACTGCCGGTACTCCGGCTGGGGTATGGAGTTGAGGACTGTTTCGACGGCCAGCGCGAATTTCAACTCTCCGGACGTCATCTCTTGGGTTAAATTCGGTTGCAGCAACTTGCCTTGGATCACTAGGCCTTGACACTGGAAAAGAAAGCGACTTTGAGTTACGGTTCCAGACACGATGAAACGCAAGTGATGATTGTTGTCAGTTTCGGGTAATCGATTGATTGTTGTCCTTGTCTTTGTGTGTTCAATGGCATCCCCGACACAGGGTATCCTAGTCGGAGCTATGAGTGTGAAACGTTTATTTATTCGTTTATTCGCTGCCGCCACAAAAACATCGTGCTTATGGGATCGGTTTTTGGCTCAAGGGCGCGGATGCAGTCTTGTTTTTGCCTTGTTAATTTGCTGTTTTATGTGCCTGTTTTTTCTTGGTCCGAAATGAATTATCTGTATTTCTGTACAGGATTATAAGGAGAGGGTATTCTAGCCGCTTAGTATTACCACTTCCTTCGGCCATTCTCCAATTTGGCATTCTTTACCTAACTACCGCACCCTTTTTATTTTGACGTGATAACGTCTTATAATTCGATGGAGCCGGGTGCAAGTACGAAAAAAGATGACGCATGTGCCGTTACCTCGCTCTGAGGCGTTCCATTTAAGGCTTGAAGTGCAATTGTGATTTCCTATATTCTATTATATTTTTCTATTTGTCAAACACTTTAATAAAATAAAATTAAATATAATTAAATTATTATTTTCCTTTGAAAAATGAAACCATTCTATCAGTATTTTCTTATGACGTTGTCACGTTCAACTATCGTCAGTAAACCTTTACAGACAACCGATTTTTTTCATTGATTTGATTTAAACACATCAAAGATACGAATTTATCTGAGGCAAAGAACGTCAAATTGTAGAATGACCGCCTTATACCCCTGTATGGGTTACCTTCTCCAAGACGCCCCACACGCGCGGGTAGAAGTCCCGCGGCACCCGGTTGAGCGCGCCGTCCAGCCGCCGCCGCCGCAGCCACTGGCCCTGCCGGTCCGCCTCCACAGCCGCTGCTGGAAACCAAACACGTTTTTGGTAACGGTACTATCAGGTAATTATACCGGGGAACAGCTAGAAATGACCGTGACCCTGAGTTCTACAATAAACAACAACAAAGACAATAAAGAATAAATTACAATAAAGGACCACAGACCAGTAATAGACCAGTAAGACCAAAGAGAACGTTCTTGGACTAGATTAAGGAGAAGGCAGATTGTCGTATAGGGTGGTCAGGGCCGCGCCGACCCCCCACAGCGCCTGTGTGCGAAACCTATGAAGCGCCTCTTCTTTAACCGACTTCCAAAAAGGAGGAGGTTCTCAATTCGGATGTTTGTATTTTTTTTTTTTCACGAATCTTCATGTTTCAACTTATGTTTTTTTATTATTTTCTCATGGATTTTAGAATTTCGTAACTCACGCTAGAGATAATATTTTTAAATGATCAAAACTCATTCTAATATAGAATTTAACGTTCTACAAAGAAGGTTTCATACAGTTTTTCGATATATGTATTTAAAATAAATATTTTAAAGTTTTTTAACTTGTTGGATCGATCTAAAATTTTTACATTTTCTTATTTCCCGAAGCAATCATTAACTTTATGAAACAATTATATGATACATTTTATGTAGAGAATTCAATTTTCTATAACTTATTTCTAAAGATGTTTTTGATATTTTTTACATATCGTAAGTTACCTGCAAAAAACATTTTTTTTTTAAACTTGTAATTTTACTGCTTATAATACTTATTAATTTTTAATTTTTTGCAGAAAACTTATCTCTAATAAATATTCTCTACAAAAAATGTCTCATAAAATTTTCTCATAAAGTTGATGGTTGCTTCGGAAACCACACACGTGAATATTATCTTAGAAGACTTGTACAATACCTAAGCGCATTATAATTATGTTTTGTTATTTACAAGGCATATGTTGCGCCTATTGTACCTACTTATCGATAGGTACTCGAATACAAAGAATATGTTGTTGTGTAAGTGTAACAAAAATAATTTCGATGGCGGCGCCTCTATTGTCTTGGCGCCTGTGTGCGCCGCACACATTGCACACAGGGGCGGCGCGGCCCTGAGGGTGGTGAAAGCACTGGCAGATGACCGCCAAGCCTGGAAGTTGCGCCACCGACAAATGCAACGCTCTTAAATTTTGAATGAATGAATGAACAATAAAGAGTTTTTTTTTAATTCAGTGATAGTTTTGACATAATCAAAAAAAGAACGCAATCACTCGCCTGCAAGGTGACAATCAATTTCATTTTAGTTAAGAGTGACACGGGTCGTTTCAGCTCGCCATTACATTTCAACTCCATTTCCAATAATTTAGACTTGATATCTTTTACACTTTTATAAATAGGGTCCAATTTCCCACTCATCCGAAATTTACATTAGCGTTAGCTCGATTGCGTCTCTAAGTTGCCAGCGACCTGAATCAAACGGCTGATCATTTTTTCCTTTTAAAAAGTAAACTTACGCTCATCGCTAGTCCCTTGTAGAGACTGACCCTCCAGAACGATCTGTGACTTCTTGCCGTAGCGGTTCGACTTGTTGCTCACAATGGAGAAGTTTCCGCGTCCTACTGAAAATTAAAACACATTATAATCACAGCCATATTAGAAAGAGCTCAATTCTCAACGGCTGTAATATTTTTTGTTCAATCGATGGAAATGTTAAAATTCAAATGGGAAATGTTTTAACACAAAAACCTTTAAGATACATTCATATTTGGGTGGTATATAATCACAAACCAACGACTTCTTATCCAATAGACTATCAATTAAATTATTTTGCGAAATACATTTTACAATGCAAACTGGCCGCCTGTGAAAAGCTATCAACTAAGCTAAGGAGCCTAATTTGGACAAGAAAATGTATAATTTTGTATTTTTTTTAATCATGCGTAGAATCCTGGCATTAACTGCTGGTTTGGACATTACGTCTAGTGGATTGAGACTTAAAATGTATAAGTACTATTCTACTCATGTAGTCAAACATTCACCTTATATCACTTGTCTATGGGATGAGAAGTCGTTGACTACAACATACTATATTCACAAAATAATACCTACATCACGCAAATGTGAATTAAAAAAAATAGAATTTCCACTCTTTTAAATGCACGCCATGCTGGGATTGCATAAAAAAATATCCCTTCTCTGGAAGCAAGAGCGCTATTTTGCATGATCTTACGTGATTGTTATAGTGATCAAGTGAGAGCGCGCATGGTGCGAACGGGATAACATACGATCACAATAAAAATCCCGATAAACTTTACATAATAAGCTTGCAAGACTAACACACTAAGCTTTTTAGCTCCCTTTTTTGAGTTCTGTACCAAAATGGTGAAAAGAACACTTATTATTTGGTAACATAATTCACAGTGGAACATAAATCACAAAAGAAGCTATAAACTGACACACAAATAATGATCCCTGGCTGTAACGAATTAAATACTATAAAATATCTGTAATATAAAACTTAAAAATTTTCACCGAGCAGCCAAACCAATCAAAATTAAATTTGGGAATGGAGGACAAATTTTGAAAGTTTTTTTTTATCACGAAAAATGATGGAACATCAAAAAACTGAATAAAATCCTGGAGCCCTATCAGACTTTAACAAATGTTTAGACTTCTGGTATTGTCAAAATACTCTAAATTATTGTTAGATTGAGTAGTTTCTATCCGGGAAAATGTAAAAACATAGATAAACGTGGGTTGTCATCAAAATCAAAAACAAATTGCTGGAATGCTGGATGCTATGACGATACATAAAGCAAGCTGCAGTTAGAACAAAAGTAAAGGACACTGAAAGAAAAGACGTGGTAGCGTCACTAAAACGTGAACTCTATATCCTCTAACATACAGTTCAATTTCCAGATGCCAATACAAAAACATACGTTGTCAAAGTTCAGATTCGGATATATTTATTGACATTGTAATTTATAAGCTAGATGTCAGTGCTTTAATTGAAATTATCAGTTTAGCCTCATCAGGCATTCAACATTTAAATTTACAGTCAAAAATAGATGTTAAAATAATAATAATAAACAATTTCTAATTAAATTTTTAATTCTGTACATAATATGTCAAATAATCTTTTTTTTTAAGTGGTACTGTCTTTAATTCTTATATTTGAAATTCTGCTCTAAATGTCATGATATAGAGTTCACATTTCAATGATTGTGTGTCGCTTCCACGACTCCTCTTGGCCAATCAGCGTCAACAACTGTAACGCAACTTTCAGTGATACCAAATATAGTATTATTTAATTTTTACATCCCAAAGGAAAAATATTACGGACATATTTAACACATTTGTGGGACATACACAATTACATATACTTTTGTAATATGTTATTTAAAAGCAAAGATGGGAATATCTCGACTCGCCTTTATTAGTACTGATTTTGTCCTTTATACCGAATAGAGACACAGCTGCAAAGAAACATTCCAATACATATAATCATAGCAATTAATAGAGAAAAGTAGTAATGTATTAAAAATATTGTAAAATTACATTTTGGTTTCAAATAGATGTAATCTGAAGTATGAAATATTTGAAAATATTTACTGAGGGTCGATTTTGATTTTAATATTGCAACTTAGAAATAATACAGAACCAACTACCTTTCGGTCATCATAGTTTTACTGTCTAGCCTTGTATAAACTTACCACTGTTGATAGCAAACTCCTTTCCGCTCAGGATGTGGTAGAGAAGGTTCTTCATCTCGAAAGGAGACAGATTGAGGAGGTGTTCCGATGCCTCCTCGCCATCGCATGACAGAGTTCGAGAAAGTTCTGTTGCCATCACCTGCAAAGAACAGCATTAAACATTTTAATTTAAACTGGATTAATGGATTAGATGTTTGAAGCAAAAAAAAAAATGAGCTGCACTTCGTATTTTTCTTTCAAATTTCTTGCTTTTTATCGTTACGAAAATTATTCTATTTTCATTATACTTTTATACTACTTCCTTGTTGAATTTCATCGAGACTTGCTCAGTCGCGAAAAGGTAGCAAACAAACAGATAGAGAATAAGAATTTGCAAAGCAACAAATACAGTACAGTACAGTATAGTAGACAATAGAGTAGCAATAGACTAGAACTTTATTGTGACTATAGTTCATTCTATTGCAAATATAGCCTCCGATGGCCCTTCGTAGTTTCGTGACAAATAAATATCAATCTTTCTTGATTCTATTTTCTTTTGGCTAACATAACCCTCCCTTTTGCTTCACCGTAGTCTCGAAAAATATCGGTGAAATACCTGAATAATAAGTCCCACTCGCAGACGCAACATTTCAAGGAACAGCTGCGGCTCGGTCCGGATAAACATGGCCAAGTAGACGAGCAGCTCTTGAGTCAACATGGCTGTACTCTCGTCGTCTCCGTACGCCTGATATTTAACACGAGAAGACAATTGTTAGAGATTATTTAATGCTATCTAATTAAAGCAGTGTAAATATGAAACTTTGTCGCTTGATAAATCTAAGTAGGATCTCGATTGAATCGTGAAAATTGTCTATGGTCTGAACAAAATCATGGATGGGATAACCGTTTTGTCGAGTCTGAATATCAGTTAGTCGATCGACGAAGTTCCATACCACTGCAGGTGGTTTATTAAGTTTAAGCGGTACTGATTGAATGCAATACAGTAAATAGTCGACTTTACTATGGAAACTAGCGTGGTTTTGACACATTTTGTCTAAACCACGTTTTGTTTTTGTTTTGTTTGTCTAGGCGTAGTAAACGACTTTATTTAAGTACGTAAGTAGACGGCTCCTAGTACGGCATAGTGTAAAAATGTGAGTTCATGTTTTCTTGTTATGAACGATGGCATCCAAAGATGAGTAGTATTGAGTAGACTTTTTTCATTTTGCTTTTGGCATTTATTATAAACAGACGTCGTTCTATAGTGTCGAATCATACAATTTGGTGATGATTTATACGTCAAAATTTCATGTGACAAAATTGATATCCGCAGTCTTTCATACCATTATGACAGAAGTTGAATTCACTATTTGCTCAAAAATTCAAAAGCGACTTAGGTATTACACAAGCTTTAGCTATGAATCTATTTGGCATTATTATAAGTTTTTTTCTACAATATTAATCAAGTGTTTTTTTTACCTTTTTGTGTTCATTTTCTTGCTTTTGATGTCGAAATTGCTGCGTGTAAAAATTGGATCAAAGTTTTAATGATAATAAAAAAATTAAACATTAAAGCTTAGGTGAATTATGCTACTTTTCCAAAATCATATTACTTTATTAAAGATTAACTAAAGAATGTCTTGTCCGTTGCTATAATATAGACAGAAATACTTAGTTTGTGTCATTTAAAATGCATCAAGCGAGATGGCGGACAAACGAAAAACTTTCACAACAAAAAAAAACCTTTAAGACCTGTACTACTCTTTAGTCTTTTATTTTTTCTAATGAAAAGCCCCAGCACTTACCAAGTGTATCAGCTGCCTAAGCTCATTCTCCGGCAACGGCGCGGTGATAGTATGCTCATTGTTAGGCGGCATGCCCACTGTGATCTGCTTCTGCCGCACCAACAGGTCTGTAACAGCCTTAGCCAAGTCTTCGACTCTCTTCCCCAGCATCCCCGCGGTGTGCCTCACGAGTCCCCACAATTTTTGCGAGCAAGCCTTCTCGTATAGGACTTTGAGGAGGTCTTTTACTGTTACGTTTTTGCCGTTTTCTTGCATGCCTGTAGGAAACAATTATAAATCGGTTATGTGAGGCATAATAATCCGGTAACTTATTTTGGTCAGAGGCTTCTGAACTAGTTAAAAACTTTTGTGAGCTGTTGGAGTTGTGAATAGGAGAATCAAAGAGAAGCCTTGCCAGAGGACAAGTGTGCTAAGCAAACATTACTTTTTTTTTATGATATTGAGAGACGAGACGAGCAAATCGCTCGCCTGATGTTAAACGTCACGTTTGCCCATAAACAGGTCTGTGCCACCTAGAATTTTGAATTCTTAGAATTCAAGACCTTGCGCGGTACAGCACTGCGCTCGTCACCCTAAGATATAAGATGTTTAATCTCTTATTTGCCCTGTAATTTCACTGGAAACAATGCCCTTCCAACCGGAACACAGTAATGTTTGCGCATTACTGCTTGGCGGTGGAATAACTGGCAAAGGCGTGGTACTTCCCCAGGCGGGCTCTGCAAAAGAGCCCTACCACTACTTGACATTAAGTGCCGGTTTGAAAAAGTTGAGAGTTGTTGTCGAGTTGTTAAACGTAAGTTTTTTGTACAGTTACACGAAAAATATGACAGTGAATAATTATATGGTCGTAGCATTCGTAGCATAGTGTTTTTGGACCAAATAAAATGTGTTCAGTATCACTCAACTCACCAGTGTGGAAGTCCAAGCCCTGCGTGTCGACCAGGTACTGCAGTATGTCCCCCTGCTCGTCCAGGTTCTCCGTTTCTCGCAACATGCCGATGAGTTCGTCGGTCTCCTGTTGTGCGTACACCAGGTTCTGAGACTCGGACGTTGAACGGTTGCGGACCACTGATTGGACGCTCTTGTTTACTGTACATAGAAAAAAACTAAAGTTCACTACCAAAGTAGCAACTGTAGCAAGCATAGAAATCATGTTGTGATGGAGTGTGTCCGACCCGAAGCTGAGAGGTTTGATTTTAACCAGCATATTAACATAAAAGAAAAGGATGTTGGATGGTGCAACAGCATTCTGGCTGACCCCTTATCGGAGGCCAGATTGCTGTTAAAATTAGTTAATATGTGCGTGCTCAGAAGATAATGTTAGATTTAAGGTATGGCCAATGAGGGTGGCATGGTCATGTCTGACCAATGTCTGGCAGCCCTGAGAGGACGACGACAGCGAGAAGCCTCTGTGTGACGACACACAACCTTGGCCATTTTGGCAAGAATACATGGATAGACCTTATTCAGAACATAGCGAGGACGTTTACGAAAATAATCGATTAATATTTGCGCATGTTTGTGATAACCGTCGTGACATACCCTGTCCTTTAGGAGGCGGCGTCGCTTCTTTCGTTACTTCGATCGTTGGAGGCACCACGCCCAAACTCGTAGTGGATGTTCCCCTGTAATTGTATACACAACATAAAATTGTTGTAATTGGTAACGACTAACTTGGTTTTGATGTTCAATTACAAAATCGAGCAGCCTCGTTTTAAACACCTTATAGTTTTCGACGTGTCCTGTCGTAAACATAGGTATAAGTACATAGTTAGTTATAAACATAACTATGTCGTAAGATATAGTTATGTCGTAAGACATAGTTATTTTTACGTTAGAAACGATAATTTCTTTCCAAATTAAATTAAATCTATACATATAAAAATTTAATTTCGGATGTTATTCTCGCAAAAACCTAAAAATGGATCGACTAATTTGTTTTTCATTTGTTTGTTCACCTCAATACATACGGTGTTTATGAAAAAAGACACAGGTGATAACCGCGGTGCGCAGTATGGAAAACATACTAACTTGGTGATAGACTTCTTCTTAGTCACCTCGTCCGGCGAGGGGCTGCGCCCCAGCCCGGCCTCCACCTCGAGCCACGACGGCTTGCGCTCCAGCGGGGGACCCACGTACTCGCCCTCCATGCCCAGCGTCTCCGCTGACAATACATAGTAATCGTATAGGTCAGGGGCACTCAGGGGTTGTCTAAGCAGGCGATATTGCCCCTTTGTGGGCGCTGGACGTCTACAGGGGTGGCGGTGAATGGGGTTAAGGCGTTGTGACCCATGCCGTTACAGAGGGAGGCAGGGGAAATGCTTCTAGCATTTTTAATCCAACAATATTCATTCCTACATATCCTATCTACCACAAATCCCAGAGAAAAAGGAGAGGGGGAGGTTGCTCTCATTAGAACAGGGTCACTGTGAGTTTGAAGTCTATTATTGCGATTGATGTTAAGGTGTGGTAAAGTTAAACAATTTAGGTGGAGCTGAAAAATAGTTGATTTTTCAAGTAGTGAAGTCAATGTTATACTTAAGCAGTTATATTAAACAAGCTGCCCCGACAAACGTTGTTTTGCCATATAAATTATTTCTAGTGACTATTAAAAAATAGGGGTTGGTGATAGAATGGGGAAAATTTAGGGTTGTATGTATTTTTTAATGCCACATAAGCCACACTATAAAAAATAAAAATTTGTCCAAAAAATAATAATAAATGTTAGGGGTGGACAACCCTTATCACTTAGGGGTATGAAAAATAGATGTTGGCCGATTCTCAGATCTACTCAATATGCTCACAAAATTTCATGGGAATCGGTCAAGCCGTTTCGGAGGAGTACGGGAACGAACATTGTGACACGAGAATTTTATATATAAGACTAGCTGACTCGACAGACGTTGTCCTGTCAAAAGCCATTGCGTAACTATAGCAACCGTAGTATGTTGATGCTTAGTAAAAAATATCAGTATATATATAATTTGCAACTATATAAAAATAAGTCGGGTTTTTCTTCCTGACGCTATAACTCCAGAACGCACGAACCGATTTCCACGGTTTTGCATTCGTTGGAAAGGTCTCGGGCTCCGTGAGGTTTATAGCAAAGAAAATTCTGGAAAAATTTCAACAGAAAAGCGGGAAAATATTTTTTCACGCACCGGCGCCATCTACTTAAAATATTGGTTTGTAGTACATGCTATGTATCAGAGACAATGTCCACCCGTGCGACGCCGGGATGGGCCGCTAGTTTGCAATAAATTAAAATTGCGACTATAATTTGAGATTTAAAATATCCTATCTCTCAAGTTGGATCGAACTGCACATGGTGTGCGAATTTTATTATAATCGGTTAAGTGGTTTAGGAGTCCATTGAGGACAAACATTGTGACACGAGATTTATATATATTAAGATATTTTATACAGCAAATACAATCGAAACTTAACTTTTTTTAAACAGGATTCAAAGTACTCACAATCGACATTGATAGATCTAGTCTTCTTTATAGCTCCTCGCACGGACATGCGCCTCCGAAGCATGCGCGCGTTCTTCAGGCCGGGCGGGCGGGCCAGGAAGCTGATTTTGTTGCTGAAAGACTTCAGTAAGTGCTCCTCGAGGTAGCTCTGCACTTGAGGGTTTAACTCTGAAAGAATACGTGTAAAATATACCGAGGGATGAGTGATAGAACCCGATAACTATGAGTGATAAAACCCGATAACTACTTATGAAGATTATGATCACAGGAAATCATTTTTTTGTTGGCGGGAGGGAGACTTTAGCATGGAGTGTCTCGCGACTCACTTTTGTGAAGTTATCGGGTTTTATCACTCACCCCTCGATACATTAAAAAAAATTACAAAAACAAATATCTGTAACAAGTAAAAAGATAAAAAATACTGTAAGCTGACAAAGGAAAAAGATTTAGGCGAAAAGACCGCCATTTTTTTAAAAATAATTTTAATATCCCTAGTGACTCACGCAATGAAAACGGCATTATGTACATATACGAGTATATCTAACGGCATTTATCAAAATCGGTTCAGCCGTTTGTGGGCTACGCAAACACATATATACAGATATATACATGTTAAACTCATAACCTCTTCGCGTCGAGGATTCAAAAACTAGCATTACGCTACACTTAGATTATTTTTTATTTGAATACTAATGAAATAGGATAAGACTTGTGTTACTTACTATCCGGATATCCGTCCTCCTGGCTACCCAAGAAACTCAAGTTAGTGATAGCTGAGGTGTTCAAGAAATCTCCAAGATTACCCAGGGTTACCCTCGTGCCGTTAATGTACCCGGACTTGAGCTTTTTCATCGTTGTTATCATAGCCATTGGGATTTTACCTTGATCTGAAAATGGTCACAAAATTATCATTTGCTCCTGTAAGCTTCATTTACTATTCTGAGCCGCGGTGGGGAATTGAAATGTGAGCCCTATGTTTAATGGCTTACAGCAGTTTTTACAACTAACAATTTTGAAGGTGTGTTGTCACTTGTTTTGCACTGAGCTCTTGACGCAAGCCGAAATGGGATCAAATGGCATTTGTCTAGCTGGCAGAGTGAGACGAAAGCCAGGACGATCCAGTTTAAGTTCGCGCTAAGAACGCATGGTAAAGACCTAACCCCCTAGCTACGTTGCAATGCTATAATCGAAACGCTATAGAAAACTTTGACAATGTATTGGATTGACATTTCTATAATCTATACTAATATCTATACTAATATTACAAAGAAGTAAAGTTTGTGTGTTTGTATATTTGTTAAATTGTAAGGGGTAATCTCGGGATCTACTGAACCGATTTTAAAAATTCTTTCACCAATAGAAAGCCACATTATTGCTGAGTGTCATAGGCTATATTTATTACCTGAAAAAAAGTAGGGATCCTTAACAAAATAAGATCAAGTAAAAAAATTGCAACCAAAAACCTAAAAAAATAAATAAAGTATTTAATCTTAAGCACAATATAAATAAAATGGGACAATAAATAAAAAATAAAGTTACGATAGATGAGAATAAAAATACGTTTATAGATAAAAATGTAAAAAATTATAAGAGGAAATATAAATAGTAATTTAAAAAAAATCTACTTATCACCCGCATAAAGACGCGTTTAATCTACGTTTATCCCAAAATGTTTAAAAATGAATATCCACCCGAGCGAAGCCGGGACGGGCCGCTAGTCTATTTATAAACAGACATTGTCCTAGTTTTCTATAGCGTTTCGATTATAGAATTGCATCTTGGCTAGGGGGCTGGTCATAAAACGTAATCGTTTTAGAAATGATTTTCTATCACACTATATTTTACGCTAGATTACATTTTACACTAAATAGAGCTCTCTTCAACATCTAGGCTCGGAATATGTAAATCAAGCTTATTTTCATTTGATAAAAGCAATGCTGATAAAAATAATGGAATGAATTTATGAATTTGTTAGTTGGACTCTAAAGGCTTTGCAAATGCTTCAAGTCTGTAGCCAGGACCTACGGGTTGATTAAACGTAACGAGTACAGCAGCGAGACAGTGCCCTAGGCCGAGTAAGTACTCGGTTTGTATACTTGAACAGTTTGACGAGACGAGACAGTCGAGAACCATGATTTGTTTGCTCGGCCGAGTATGCCATTTACTGTCTCGCCACTGTACTCGTTACGTGCAATTAAGCCGTTAGAGAGTATGATTTAAATGGACGGTAATACATTCTGGTCTTGGTCGTGTCTAAATTACTTTTGGGCAGCTGTAAAATATTATTTTTAGTCGGCATCTCAAAATGGGAACATAACATTGTAAAATTGGATAGCAAACAATAACTAAGTAATTAAGTATAGGGCAGGAGGTGTAATGTTAATTAAATTAAGTGAATTGTCTTCTATTGCTGTTCAACTAATTAAGACTTCCATTAAACAGTTGGTTTCGGTAATAATTTAGTTATCGAAAACATCAAATTTTTTAATTATAATATTTAAAAAAAATTAAACTGCCATCCGATTTGGTTATGTTACTGCAAGACACAAAAAAAAACTTGTCCTACTCTTGGGCAAAGGTCTTTCTAAACAGTGCGGTGACCCGCCAGATTTGACCGGTTTCCTAAAAACGCGTCGAAGTTTTCGCACTAGCGTTTCTTCGGGCCTGACTCAGTTTCTTCGTTCGTTTTCTTTCTGTCATCTAACTCAGTTGCAATTATTATGAATTAATTTTCGAGCTGCCCAAATACATAATTTAGCCGACTGTCAAATGACCAGCAATTAGTATGCCAGATATTCCATTTTTCAAAATAGTAGATATAATCAAGGATGTTTCTTTCAATAGCCTGGCCACGACCCGAAAGCATAGGTTAGCAAAACTGCTGTCCTTACGAAAAGTGCAATAAGTAGGTTAAAGCTAATTTCGAGAAAAACGCGTTTAAATATTTTATTTTCATTGTGTTTGTATGGGCATCACTATTTACGCTTCATATTAAAACCGGCTCCGTCATAATGACGTAAACACTGTCTAAAGAAAATTTATAGATCTCGTTCTGCTGATTCCTAGTATGTTCTTAACTCAATTCGGCCTAAAACTCGAGTTATTGCACTTTTCGTAAGGACGGCAGAATAGTATCGTAATAAACTAACCTAACAAGTACTGCGTAGCGAGGAGCGTGATTGTGGGCCGGCCGAGCATTTGCTTCCAGCTCATCCCTAGAAACGCCACGTTCGCTGTAAACGTGCTCGCGAGCAGGGCCGGGTCGCGGGACATGTAGTACTCCTCGTAGTCAAAGTTCTACGGCACACCACGCCCATGCTTGAGTCTGATCAGCTTAACTAGCGCCGCGGAATTTGTGGGAACTATTTTTCACATAAATATGCGACTGAAGCGCCGCGGGCGGGACAAGTTAACTTGAACAGACTACGGGTTATTGGACAGGAACAATTGTATTATTTACACTAGCAATCATGAACTACTAGGATTCTCATTCTATGGCTTTTGGACATGAGATCAAACATATATGATTTAACTCGGTTCAATCTTAGATGAATAAATAATTACAATGAAGGCTTCATACTCGTATTTTGACGCAATTTCATACAAGGAGCGAGAAACACCCTGCATTTTGACGTACTTTTAGAGTATATAAGTGCAAGCTCAAATTGAATTCATATTAAATATAGTTTATCATGGCAAAATCCTGAAATCTCAAAAGCGGTAGTTACACAAACACAACCAGTTAGTAAAATCTAAAAGAAGAGTTAAAATGAATGTTAAGGTCGAAAATACAATAAACAAATACATATAAAAGCGTTCTCACACACTCAAAGCCAACAATCTAACTAAGCATTAGGGTGATACTCTAGTCGGAGCTAAGCTAAGCGACGATATTTTAACCGCTAAAAGTACACGTGATTTGACTGATTTGACACAATAGTATGCTACGTGACGTCATGTCAATTCCGTACAATTCTGTATCAAAATATTGGCTGTTTCGTCGCTTCGTTTTTTAGTGCTTTAGAGGAGTATCACCCTTATTTTAATGGCAAATAAGGAACAAAATAGTACCTAAGTGCATTTGATTCATAGTCAAGACAACAAGCGGCCGGCCGAGCAGATTTTGCCAAGAAGACTTTAAAAAAGCGATCTCAGCTTTAAGATAATCAACCATCAGTTCATAATCCGAAGCAATGTAGAAACGCTGCATATCAGAATACTAGACGGAACAAACAAATTAGTATGCAAATAAATATTAATACAATACACACAATACTTTATGAGATGCTTTTATAGTGCTTTCGTAGTACTGGGTCTAGATTTTAGACTCACAGCAGAGACTGCTCTACAAATAAGAGCTTTAGCTCAATTGATACAAAGTCGAAATTATTTTTTTCTATCAATATCTATGTATTAGGAATTTGCAGATAGTATTTGTGTGAGATGTACTGATAACATCACAAGCTGCAATAATAACGCAATAATTTGGACTTTATTTCAATAGACCTAATGTTCGTATTACTTGGTTACCTCTGAGGTCTGAATGTAACGTTTAGGAGTTAATGTGTGCAAATGTTAAGAATAAACCCATTCCCAATGTTGTACCATAGTTCTGTTGTGCTATGGATATAAGCTTCCTTCAATAGATTGTAGCTGTTTTCTCGTTTATTAAAAATAGATTTTACTGCTTTCAACTTTAGATCCATATTCTTCCGACTCTTTACAAAGAGTGGTTTTGTATTGCTATTTCAGTTTTTTATTCAGAAGATATTAGTTGCGCCTGCGCGATGATTTTTAATGTTAATTGCCTCGCACAAGGTCACATCAAAATACCGGCGTACGATTGGTGTTTAAAGATTTTCATTAGCGCCAATTCCGCTAATGTGTTGTCTGAAATTTCGCCTTTTACCTGTTTTGTCAGGTATATGTGGAGTTAAATGTTGTTACAGTATTTGTTAAACTGTTGTATATTACCTGTGGAGTGAAAGCGAATATGCGATCATTCAAGGAGTACAGTTTGCTCGTGCTTAGTATACCAACATCGCGCGACTTCCTTCCAGACAGACCCAGCTTCTTGTTTCGGCCTGAAATTAATAATTCACAAATATTTAACTAACTTCTATAATTTTGTATGAGTGTGAAACATTAATTTTATTTATAAAAACTATAGATAGCACAGTTTAGACACCCTTCAATCCTCATTATTTAAATTGTAAGAAAATTGTCAGTTTTCATGGTAAAAAATGTTGTGTGAGATAGTGTAATGTAAGTAGAAATAAAATATATTTGAATTTGAATTTAAAAAGGCTTTGTAATAAATATTTACCCAAATATGTATAGAGATGGCTCAAAACTCTAGCTGGCTGAACTTCAATAGGCGCCACTTCACTTATTGTCTGGACATGGAGGCCATATTCCAGCAATTTGTCTCTAATTTCATTGTCTTCCGCAAGTATCACAATTTGTACCACCACATCTGGTTTCTTTTCAGAGCAGAGACGCCTGTTTAAAGGGTCGAGCTCACCAACTGCTAAGAACCCCTAGAAACAACAATTATTTTTGTTTAACCTATTTAAGGTCTTAACTGGATTGGACTAAGATGTGGAATCTATTTATCACAAAACTTTGACTGTTACGAACTTAAAAATTGTATTATGAAATGAGTAATTTAAAAAATAAAATAAAACTAGATTTAAATTTTAGTCAATATTTTTTGTCAATTTTTTTTTTTATGGAGGTTTAATCCCACATAATCTGGCTGCACCCAACAAGCACCCTGTTTCCTCATGAAGGTTTCTTTTTATTCACAAATAATTGGGGTTACTATTACTCTTAATAGCAACCCTTGTAGACCCTTTCGTCTACAAGGGTTCGCCAAAATCATAGTGGCATAAAAATATACCTCTTGCAACAGCTTTCCTAAGATATAGAGCGACTGGCCCCAGATAAATGGGCATCTGCCCAGTGGTATTCTCTCCTGACTCCCCGGATCACTCTGCTCCAAGTCAGCCTTGTCAGCTGGCACTGAGTACAGCTCAGGGACCAGTTTGATTCCATCATCTTTTCTTATCATCACTTTTTCTAGCTTTTGCATGTATTCATTCACATTGACTTTGTCCCCTTGGAAACAGTAATCGAGAATAAGGTAGCTGAAGAATAGGGGCCATTCACATTCAATGTTTTCAAACATTCGCAGTTCCCACGGTTCATAGTAAAGTCTGTTGGGATCTTCCCGAGGTGTCCTATGCCCGTCACGAAGGAACCTCTTGCAACCATACTTTCCCTGCATTTTTGTCACAATAGTGTCTCTTGTCTTAGCTATCAATTGTGGGTCGTCTACAGCAAAGGCTGGGTAGCTGATGATTGATAGCAGTCCTGAGTCTAGCTCTTTGCTGTTTGATTCTCTCGGCAACATGGATTGTAGCACAGCTTGACATTTCTGAGCTTCATCTGCTAACACATGAATTACACTGGAAGGACCACCACGGGCCCCGAAAAGGTCTAACTCGTTCATTGCTTCAAGAGCAGCTTTGGCCATGCCGATTGAGCTCGCATTAAGCTCGGGCAAACCATGGTTTGTTTTGTCACCTCTCTCCCAAATACCATAGTCAGGGGTGCAGTAAGCAGATTCAATGTAGAACACTAAATTCTGGATAAATGCTACTTCATCAAGAGAAAATACTATTTGCAAGCCAGATGCTGTCATCTGAGCGAGGATAAGGAGATAGAGGGAAATAGCATCAATCTGGAGATGCCCCCATTCATTGTCTTTGACAACAATGCGGCCTGTAGCTGAAGAATATTTAGCATGGAGAGAATCTAGATGATGCTGTGTGGTTTTGAACTTCTCTACTTTGTCCATCTGTTGCATCATAGCCATGAGAAGACCTGAAACAATTATGTACAGAAATAAAGAAAAAGATTTGAACTCAAAATAGAAACAAATATAACAAAATAATAATCAGCATGCCCAATTCTTGTTGTGTAAAACAACTGGCAAGTTCAACCTATATCTTTACAATGAAATTCCTATTTAATGAAATTATTTGACAATGAACATCGTAGCTGAAGCAATTTAAGTGACATTAGATTCAATTAAAAGTAATTACCTCTCATCAGCTTCACACAGCTTTGTTCTAATTCATATGTTTTGGCTCGGTCTTCATCTTGATCTGCTATCTTTTTGAAGGCCATGGAGAGTCCCCATACCGCCAGTATACAGTACAGATTGTCCCTAATCCAGGCATGCTCATTAGTGGGACTTGCAGGGAACAAACCAGTCACAGGCTGTTGGTGGTCTAAAATTAGCTTGTGCACCACTCTTTGATAGTAATCTAAGCGCACCCCCGAATTACTTCGGGTCCTCATTTTGATGAACTACTTATAACTACGAGTTAAAAATGTGTAACTTAACACACTAAACCATCATTAAACACATTAATAATTTATTTTATTTACAAAGTGAAAATATTTAAGTCATTTGAAAGTCGCAAATGTCAATTCCAATCATATTATTTTTTTCTTTTGATCTGTCAAAATGACATTGAAAGAAATAAGGCTGAATCTAATAATACGGGTACTGTACGAACAATTCGAAGTGACTATTTGTACGGGTAGGTACTGGACGAATAAATTACTAAGTACCGAACAATATAAATATAATGATTGATTACTAAAACGGTTACCGTAATAAAAAAAAAAACCTAACAACCTAACCGGACACGATTACATTTTTTTGGAAATAACTTCAATTTTCTTCAAAATTTTTGCAAACTTTGAAAAATAGTAGCGTCTTCAAAATTTCAAATTGAATTTTTGTATTATTTTATTCGTTACTAGCGGCTCGTCCCGGCTTCACACGGGTGGACACTATTGAAGTTTTAGTAAGGATTCCTAATTTTTTCAGGTAATAAATTTAGCTGTCACTTTGGGATAATGTAGCATTCGAATGGTGAAAGAAATATTGAAATCGGTCCAGTATTTTTGAGTTTATTCCACACAAACATCCAAAAATACAAAAATACAAATCTTTCCTCTTTCTAATATTAGTATAGATAATCGCGTCGCGCTGCATACTTGGATTTCTATTTTTAATGCGCCCGCCACACACTCGACGAGTGGCGTGGGAAGTAGCGAGGAAAGTAGGCAGAGACGTAGTGTGGCCACGTTACTCGTCATGCCACTCGTCATGCTCCTCGTCCTCGCCCGCCACACGGCAATACGAGCGGCAACACGAGCGGCAATACGAGCGCGAATGACTGTCCACATACTCGCGCGGCCGCAGTTCGTGCCGAGCGCTCACGCGAGACGCACGTCTTTGTTTTCGTCATGTCGTCGCCGCGCAACGGAGAATGGTCGGAAGAAAAAACATTAATTTATGTTCCCTATAAAATTGTAGATCTATTTGTAGATAAATTATTACTTTACTGTAAAAAAAAAGTTTCGTAAAAATTAAAGGCACTAAAAAAAATCTTTGGTCGTTAATTCAAAATTGTCACTACCGTACCCAGTCTACCCTAACAAAATTAAGTTGAATTCAAATTTTTATTTAACTCCATCCAACTTTTCTTGTTTAAATTGAAGACATGCTTACTACAAAAAATATATAATTATAGATATTATTTAAAATCTCCATAAAAGAAAAATTGCGGTAACTGCTACTTAACTAGACGTCGACGCCGACGATGTATATTGCTTTGTAGCTCATAGATATAATTAGCTATACTATACTCGCTGCCACCACAGTTTCAACGTCCATTGTGTAGCAACGACGAATAGACAAGTGCGGCGCGTAGCGATTAATTGCGCGATTATTCGCGCGATTAATCGCGCGAGTAGAGCAGTGTGTGGACAGACAGGGCAACATCGCGGCAGCGATGCGGCAGCGCGAGGAGCATGACGAGGAGCATAGTGTGGCGCGAGCATAAGATTCCTATTATTAGCTTGTTACCATTTATGTATTAGCTAATCATCCAATTCATTCTTAATTTTAAATAAAATTGAATTACTGGACGATTAGTATAATTTATTCGTCCAGTACCCGTACTATTAGTCACTTCCAAGAAAGAAAACCATTGACACCAATTTTTTTCCAAATGTGTTCATTTGGAAAAATGTTGTGATCATTGAAATGAGATTATTTTCATCCACAGAGAATGAGAAAAAACATATACACGGGAATATTTTAACTTTTTGAGCTAGCAGCACTACTCATGCGCACGTCAACACAGTTTGACGATTTTTGAGATTTTAATTTTTGTTTATATAAGGGGGAGATTGCTCTTATTTCTCTGCTAAGTAATTCGCAAGTCTTGTGTTTTGATTTTAAAATGTATTTTTACGTGTGTTTATGTGGTGCTTTGCTTATTGTTTCTGCACAAAGTGGAAATTCGACTTTGCCTGAAATAAGTCATACCAGTAAAAAAAGTAGTACAGATAGCGTTACAACAGATTTACATATTAAAACAAACTTAACCTTTGTAAGCGAGGGAGGTACGCTGTTGCCAAATACACCTGACCTATCATTACCAAGACAAAAACTAAACAGTTTGATAACCTTAGATGAAGAACTAAGTAAGACCAAAGAGAAGGCTGTTGTTGCACGTAAAGGAGTAGACATGGAAACTGATGAAAAAATAAATTCACATCCAGAAATTACTAGTAATTTAAAGCCTAAAGAAGCATTAAAGAACACTGTAAAAAATCCTACAGCAGTTATAAATGAATCCACAGATATTCATGCGAAGTCTGTTTTACCAAACCCCACACCAGATGGAACAAAGTTAAATAAAACTGAAGTACCTAAAAAACCGAAGATATTATCCTATGAAGCTCTTGCTGACATGGAGAAACAAATTCAAAAAGACCAGCCTAAAATCCCAGTGGTGCCTTCAACAATAACAATGGCCAGTAGTCAGATACCTTCACCAAATCAAGATTCAATAAAAAAAGTGTATCCATCGAAAGCAAGTAATAGTCATCCTGGAATGATAATGCCTATTGTCATAACAATATTGGTTGTGCCCATGTTTGCCATAGTTGGATACTTTGCTTTGAAACGAGGACAAGAAGCGTGGAAGAATCGACATTATAAAAGAATGGATTTCTTGCTTGATGGCATGTATAATGACTAGAGCTCTCTCTAACGATTTAGTAATTCAATATTGAAAATAGTTACCTAATATTAAATATTTTGTATGTTGTTAAAAAATATCTATATGGAGTGGAAATGTTATAATTAATTATTATTGTTTGGTTTTGCCACAGTAAATTTGTGGGCATGCATGATTTGACCATGGATCTTAAATATCACAGATTTAATTGATTGTAAGCCCTAAAGAGCTTCACACAGTTTCTGTACAATATTATATCCATAGTTTTTTTAGTTCTATGGACTCATGAGCAATAATTTGGTGCTAAATTTATATTTGCTGTGCCTTGATTGGGAACAAAAAGGGTATATTTAAGTGTTTAGCTTAAATATACTCGTATCAAAATTATAATTAAATCTAAGATATTGTAATATTTAGTTATTAAGATAAGTTTAACAAAAGTCTTCCTATGAGAAAAGTATTTTTTAAAAGATCATTATGATGTTGTGATAAATATTTTAGAAGATAAACATTTTATTTTTTAAAACAATATAAAAAACTATGATATTTTTAAGATATTTTGATACAAATGCCAATATTTTTGAAAGTTATTGATAAAATTGTAGAATTATTCTTAGATAATGGGAATATAATATTTTTCTAGATAATGAAAAGAAAGAAAGTTCTTGTGATTGTTTATTATGAATTTTAAGATTATATTTCAATGTAATCAACATTTAATTCAGGTCATTTTTATAAGATTTTGGTCAGTACCTTATTAGGCAAATAATATACAACATAAATGTGCTATTATCTGACTTATAGTAATATTCAATTTTACAAAATGTAGTAATAATATATTTACTTGTTATTATTTTTATTGATTAAGTGCATGAACAACTTAACATGAAAATAATATATTTTTGCTATGATTATACTTAACATACTATTAAAAATGGAACCATACTCTAAGCTACTACTGTACTATCTATTTTTTTTTTTAACTTTTGGACTTAATTTATTTTGGTAATAGTGTTGTCTATTCTGGTGTAACTCTATTAATTTAACTAATGTGGCCTGAAAATTGTCTGCATCTCCACTGATTAGTGCATCTCATCACTGCATCTCATTTAATTTCGTTTTTTTTTATAAAATTTAAATGGTCATAAATTAAGAGCCATCTTTATTTTGGTTACATTATTACATAGTACTACAGATTCGACACTATTACTTCTTCAGTGTAAGTAATGATATTATAATAATATTATTAATATAATGCTCAAGCATTTACTGTACTATGGCCCCTAATTTTCACACAACTATGAACTGTCAAAACTTAAGTTCTTGTTATGTTTGTTTTATTTTGTTGTCCTTACTTTGTTCACATAGCTAATAGCATGTTGTAAATTGAACTACAGTCAAAGTAGAAGAAAAAAAAGGAAATGAGAAAAAACTTATTAGGTGTGGGTAATTTTTTATTAAGCAACATGTCCTATGTGAAACTAGTAAGTTAGCAAAATAAACTAATTGTTTTGCGTTCTGGCGAAGGTGGTACCAAGAAGGGTGAAAATTTGGTGCTAAGTAAGACCTTAAACATTAGTAAGAAGCAATATTTAAAAAAAATAAATCTTTCCTATTAAATTCTTTCGTTTTTTTACTTAATCTAAAGAGTGTAAGTGCACACGAAAGCGAATAAGAACAAGTTGGAAGCCAATGCTAAAAACGCTTTTATTTGAGGAGTCAAGCGGTCAATTTTAAACTGTCATAGAGGGAAGGATACGATGCAGATACGGATAGCTAGCTACGTAGCTTGTAGCATGGATTATCAGACATACAGTGGGGCTAGCACAACTTTGACGTTAAAATACGTAGTTTTCGATAGAAAAGTGTACGCCATTTACGACTGTCAACAGTGCTCCTGACGGGTGTAAATATCCGATATGTTAGGCAGAAAATGGCTCGTTATATCATTATAAACAATTTTTGTTAAGGAACCAATCTTGAAATGTCGAAAAAATCAACTGTTCCTTAAAAAATGTCAATGACTCTAGCTAGAAAATGTAGGAAACAGCTGGGTTTTTGTCGTGATTTCCGGGTTTCGTATTTATGAGTACTATCAGCCCTTTTAGCATACCATTGGCTTGTTAGTACAATAGTAAGTCGCGGGCCGTATATCGCCCGCGGGCCGTGAGTTGTCGACCCCTGCCCTAAATTTTGTGCAAAATATCTATAAAACATATGATTCAAGATTCACAACACACATCCTTTATTGGGGACACAGACAACACAGCGTTCTACATTACTTTAATCGATTAAATAGTCATTTTGTCTCTTTGCCAAAGAATCGGAACTCTTCACTAAATCTAGCGTCACTATTATGCGGCCTCCAGACTCCCGCGAGATTCACGGCGTGAAGTCGCGCCGTGATTCGTGCGCGAAATCTCGCGCGTACGACGTCGGCTACACATTCACGCTAGGGGAACATTTTCACATTTGGGAACGAGGCGCGAACCCGCGAAGAATATGCGAATCCAATCTACACTCACGGTTCGCGGGAAGTTCGCGGATTCGCGCGCGATCCGCGCGCGAGTGTGGATAGGGCTTTATGCTTTACTCTGTGCATTTTCCATTATTTTCGTTCGTTTTCCGACTTGTCACTTGACTTGACTGACGTTTCATGAGTTTGATTTGATTTCGTTTTACTTGCGAGGAGAAAAATACTATTTTTGTGCATTATTATCAGTTTGCGTGAATTTCAGTTTTAATACAGCTAGTAAAAGTGCGTGGAATGTTAATTAAAAAGGTCAAAATATTTTTATTTCTTTTCATTTACAGTGCGTACTCAAAATCCTCAAATTTGCAATAACCTTGATCAAGGAATATTTTTTATGGTGAGTTATAAAGCCTATTGAAGATGTTATTTGTTATTTGCAGATTAAAAAAAGAGTATCTTTCTTGCGTGATATTTTCCAATAAATTAGCATCTTGATTTCTACTGTTACCGAGTTAAAAAAATCTTTTCTTTAATCAGTAGGCAATACCTAGCTGAAAATTGAGTTACTAAGCTCTTAACTCTTTTATACATTTAAGATAGGTATCTTTTTAATTATCTCTTTTTTAGGTTCACCCACTTTTTTCTACTGTACTTTCTACTATACTCATATAAGGTCTTCTTAGTAAAATAATGCTAAAACGATTTTACTATATAAAACCAGGACTTATTATCTAAAAACATACCTATATGTTTGTATTTTGTACCTTAACAATTAATTACCTACTATAACAAGTAGATAACCTTTCATTAGTATCAGTAAACAGCCACTTAGGGGACAATCAAAATTCATTACAATTTTTTTCTAAATACTTTTTTTTGTTTTTAATAGAAATTAACTGATATTTATAATTTAACTTTCCAACTATCCACCTATGGATACAAATGATTGTAGGTAATTATTAATTGAGGGCAATCTTTTACATGTGCCTACCTGTACCATTGTAGCTGACCTTTTTGTGGTGAATAAAACCAACAAATTGTTACAGCAGTGCCTACCAGTATACCTAGAAATGTTATTAGTATTCAGTTCTTCAATTTACATTTATTTCGTGGCTTTACTGATAACCTCAATGAGGTAGGTATATGTGTACTCGTTAGTATTTTAAACTAGCAGTGCTGTACTGTTTCACTGATGTAAGGAATCTATTCCTTTTTACTAGACAGTCTAAGGAGGGTTATGTTTTTCGTGTGTATGTTGGTAAAACATTTTCTGTTTCTATTTGACCTACTATCTAAATGGCTTGACAGATTTTGGATTGCATATATATGCATATTCACAGCCTTTATTTTTAGTTGTTTTTTTGTTTAACTTAGTGATAAATTCTTGTGACATTTATTCTGGGATACTAACACACTTACACACAAACTATTGCTTTTTTATGATATTGGTGAGATATGATATAGCAAAAATGAGTGCTATGATATGATTTAGTAGGTATATCAGCTTATGGGCCTAGTTTGATTGGAAAAAACAATGTATATTATTATTCTTTTGCACAAACAACAACCATTTATCTACATTAAAATGTAAGCAATCATATAGAATTGAAAAATAATTCAGGTTTGTTATTATAACTAATTTATCTCTTGTTTATATTTAGAGATCTGTTAGTTCAAGATACTGTTCCATTTCAGTTGGTTGAGAAGCTGACTGGTGTAGGGCATGAGATATCTGAGATGATGAGCTTGGAACGAGCCGTGGCCAGACAATGAGTGCTCCGAGTGGCTGTGTGAGCTGCAGTAATGGGTCCCAACAGTTTGACAGCAAGCTCGAAGCTAACTCGGAGGAGGAAGATGCTCAGATACAGCTGGCCCCACATGTCCAGGCTTACCTGGCACGAAATAACTCTACCACAAATTGCTGTGGCCTCACCATACCTATCGCCTTTGAGAGAGCAGCTACTGGCACATGGTGGAACCCAAGATTCGACTCGAAAATACTTGAAGGCCAATACAGGAGCAGTTCCTTTAGGCAAATAAGACTTAGATTTAGGTAAGTCTTTTGTCTAGTTTACAAAATCTAAGTGTCATATCCCTGCATGTATGTGACTGAAGTTGAATTCTCTATTGACACATTATTTTTAATGTAACTTGATGTTTTTATTTTTTCCTTTTTCAGATTTGCACTTTTATACATTTTGATATTTTCTATATCCTGGTTTATCTACTTTGTGGTTCTTGGCATGAATGGTGTCACAGTAAAATGGCCATTTCTGTGTTCTCTTTTTGCTGCAGTCCTGTTGATAACCTCTGTAATGCTGTTTGTCACATTTACAAATGTGTATAAAGTGTACACATTCATACTGTCCCTGGTCATGGCACTCGCTCTGTGTACACTCAGCCTGTCACTGGTGTCGCTGACGACACAGCTGGAAACCACTCCCACTCAGGCTGCAGACATCAGCCAGTCAGGCCACTTCATCATGTGCATAGAAATTCTGCTGATTATTTACACTCTGACACCATTGCCACTGTATGCCTGTGTCATCATCGGAATCCTCTACTCAATAGTCTTCGAAATCCTGAACATCGTCCTGCACCTATCAGAACAAGAATGGCAATGCCCCGGAATGTTTGTGAGAGTCCTACTCCAGCTTTGTGTGCACATAATTGGTGTACATATTTATCTTATGACTTTTGTGAGAATGCGCGGTACTTTTATGAAAGTAGGTCAGAGTTTGTTGGTACGGCGTCAGTTAGAAATGGAGAAGCAGCTAAAAGAGAAGATGATCCATTCAGTGATGCCTCCAAAGCTAGCGAGCTGGCTGATGGAAGAGCAAGTCGATCCCGACACGACTCTGAGGTCGCACCACACTCTCAGTCCGAGGAACTCCAACGCGGGCGCGTCAGACATCAAATCTCTATTCAGGCCTTTTAACATGAGTTCGATGGACAATGTCAGTATACTGTTCGCGGATATAGTCGGCTTCACTAGAATGTCAAGTAACAAAGGTGCCGAAGAGTTAGTAAACATATTGAATGACCTATTCGAGAAATTCGACGAGCTGTGTCAAATGCATGGGTGTGAAAAGATATCCACATTAGGAGACTGTTATTATTGCGTGTCCGGGTGTCCGGAGCCGAGGCCGGACCATGCTACGTGCTGCGTTGAAATGGGCCTGGGTAAGTAACTCAGTTCAGTGATCATATTTGAAATAAGTATCAAAATTGACACACATAGGTAATTTTTTTAATGCGAAAGAAATTCTCTGTATTAAGTCTGTACGTAACTTTTATCGACTTAACTGCTGAACAGATTATGACTAAAATTTACCAAGGAAGTAGAGTAATGTTTAAAATGTTTGAAAAGCTAGGCGTTTGATCACGAATCATCGCATTTATAACACGAAAACAATCCTAAGAATACTGTTTATCGGCAAAATTCAACTATATTATCACATGACATGTAACTTTATTTTTTGTTGCAAATAAAATCTGAATCTAAATTTAAACCTTATTATGAATTCAACTACATTTCGTGACTTGATTTGATTATCAAGTGATGGGACATTCTAAGGCTTGATTAACATTTTAGGTATGATCGATGCGATACAAGACTTCGATAGGGAGCGCGGCGAGGGAATTAACATGAGAGTAGGGGTCCACACTGGGACTGTCCTGTGCGGTATCGTGGGCACGAAGCGGTTCAAGTTCGACGTTTGGAGCAATGATGTGACCTTCGCCAATAAAATGGAGTCTTCCGGGAAACCAGGCCGCGTTCATATATCGGAAGAAACTAGCAGGTTCCTTGGAGGGTCTTACGTTTTAGAAGAAGGCGAGGAAGTTTTCGGTAAGTACTCTACTATGCTAGCTCGCGTTTTATTTCGAACAACCAACTTTGTGTAAAAGCAAATGTATTTATACAGGTCACAAAACTTACTTCATCGAGGGTCGGCAGCTGTATTCGACGTACGAGCGCGACCAATGCCTGTCTCCTTCTAATCCTATAAACTTACGTCTGATTATATCCCCCGCAGTGTCTCCTCAGTCCATCCTTTCCTTCACTAATTCTCACACTCCCGTCCCTTCGAAAAACTCCTCGACGTCAGGCGAAAAAAGAAGACCGGAATCGAATAACTTCCTGTCTCCTGGCAATTTCCATTTTCGGACCAAAGCGAGTTCTCTGCCCAGCATACTGGACTCCGATGGAGAGTTAGATGATAAAAGAGACAAAGCATTCCCTGAACGTGCAGATAGCTCGTCGAAAAGCCCCACGTCCGTTGGTAAGTTATTTCAACTCATTCGCCTTTATCGGTTTGTGGGTGTCTATAATAAAAACCACCAAGTCATAACTCATCTTTATGTCTTTTACCGGCTGGCACGAGTATAATTTCGATCATGAATCAGTTCGACAGCGCACATTTGCGCATTGATTTGACTTTATTCAATGATTAGGTACTAAGTTGTGGAAAAGTCTCACGTTATCTGCAGCATGAGGCAAGTAGCCGATAACATATCAGATGACTCTTCATTACGGAGAGGTGACGCTCTTTGTCACTCGTGTCACAGTACCGACAAGTGATAAATGTCCGAGAAACCGCTAAATAACAGTAGCCGTCTAAATTATTGTTGAAATCATGCAGCGTTAATAGACCCGTCGTGTTAATTGCTTGACCCACCGATAACTACCTATACAATGCAACTATAATAGTTAAAAACCCATTTTTTGTTTATTGGTTAACGATCCAGTAATCTCCTGTAGATAACCCATTGACTATTTTAAGTACGGTAAAAACACGGTAAAACATAATATTGGACTTTCGATGACGTAAGACACACCGTGCTTATTTGCGATATATAAAATTGACCAAACGTCTTTTATCAATTAGCACTTACATTAGCTTCGGTTTATATCGCAAATTAGTGTCTATTCACTAAACAGATGTTTACATATTGGCAAGCAATAAACGACGATCGATCGACAGACGATCCATTTTCTATGTAAACAGAACGAATTCTTCAAGCTCAAAGACAACAGTAAATATTGAATAACTATAAATAATCATCGGCCCGAGCAAGAGTCCATTCGTTCAAGTAACATTTAGCAGTACCTACTCGACCAAATGCCAAACTATATTTAGAACAAGTTTTTACACGGAGCAGTGATTGTGTACTCAGTTTTACTATCTACAAACACTTGCGGCGAGCTCTCACGATAAACAAGAACCTATTTTAAAACATCAGTCATTCGCATCTTGGATCGCACATTTGTGGATCGGATGCCCGAAATTACTGTAATTATGTTTCCGCCCGCTGTTTTCTATATCGGACGGCCTGGTACCGTAACGTCCGTAACCTAAGCGCCACCCTCACATGGTTGACATTGTACCCACGCACGATACAAAACACTTCGATTCTATATTTTTTATACATATAGTGAGGGTGTGGGACTTGCTACTAGTCCCAGAAAAGTATGTAGTAAATCTAAAGTATCTATGATTCTGCAAATCTAGAGTAAATAGATTCCTTCTAAATGACCGTGCCATATCTTAGGGCGCATAATTGCTTAACTTCAACCAATATGTATTCAAGTGTTTCATATAGAAAAAATATACACAGACTTAATGACATCTTCCAGGTAGCTACGGAAAGTATACGACTAAGTTGAAAAACTGGAAAGTGCCCAGATTTCTGAGGAAACACTCGGACACGCCTCTGCACGAGATAAAGAAGCGAGATTTGAGTGATAAAACTATCAATTTCCTCGAGCGAGGCGATAGCGGGAACGTGCAATGCAACAACGGTTACCAACAAGTACCTATCGTTATAGAATCTCAGGATAAGGGTTCGAAGCCGATGCGCAGTAACAGTAAACTGAACATACCTCAAAGTCACGACCAGACTTCCTTCGAGCGAGAGATCATAGACATTAGATCGTACTTGAGTCAGTCTAGAAGCAACATGTCGCCCTTCGCAAGAAGCAGCAGCTACAGATCTCAGTACGGAAGACAGAATACCATCGACGTAAGTAACACAATTTGTTTATCTATCTCGACCTCTAAAAACACGAGTGAGCAAATTCCAGCGACTCCTACATATTTCTTAAGACGCTACAAAAAACGACAGTACATCGGATGAAATTAATATCATCAAAGCGTATTTATAGCGGTTATTTGTTTATCGACATAACCAATCGTTGAAGTGCAGGCAGATGATTAATATGAGCCCAAAATAACCAGATCCGAGTCCTTGACTCAAATGTGGAAAGTGGTCTCGGAATTATCTGTTGCATAAACATTACTATAAGATTCGCTGAATCATCTCGTTGCATAACGTATGTACCAAGTTACCGACCGAAATTATTCATATTTCATTAGCAAGATAAGTTACTCTGATGAACAAATGTATGTTACTTTTGTATTATATGTAATCGTTTATTTTCCGGGATGAAAAGTAGCCTGTGTTAAAATTGTTAAATTAACAACTAACAACAAATTAATATCTACATTCTACATATAATGCTTTTTTATTAGCTATCTCTATTCCTAACTTCACCCAATTCTGTCTAGCCGTTACAGCGTGAACAAACATATTGTGATAGTACAAATTAATGCGACAAACTTGCGCTGCAGGTGGGCTAAGCTACAGGAAATGCTAGCAATGGGCCATGACCTCCGTTCATAATCAAATCAGCTTTGAATTTTGTATATACATATTTAATCCGCCGTACCCTACTAATTTCTACTAAAACACTTTACATTGTAATTAATATTATAAATGCGAAATTTTGTCTGTATCCTGATACTCTTTCACGTCAAAGCGGATGTATGTACAAAATTGGATGAGGTTTGGAATAGAGATAACGACTTGCATTTCTGTATGTTTCTTACTCTTTCACGCTAAAACGGATGTACGGAATTGTTTTTTTTTATCTTATGAGAGACGTGCAAATCGTTCGCCTGATGTTAAACGTCACGTTTGCCCATGTCTGCGCCACCCAGAATTTTGAATTTAGAATTCAAGACCCTGCGCGGCACAGCACTGCGCTCGTCACTCAGAGATATAAGATGAGTTTTGAAATAGAGATACCGACTAGCATTGCTGGTTTTGTAGGTGCCTGTGTGCCGCGCACGCAGCTCCACACTGGCCACGCAGGGCGAGCTGCGTTCCGAGCGACGTCTGCAGCCGCCCCCCACACGCGCCGCCGACGACGCCGTCAGCCTGTGCCCCTCCGTCAACAGCAGGAAGGACTCCGGCATTCGCAGCACGAGCCGCCGCTCCAGCATACAGCAACAGGTAACACTAGCTAGGTTGAGCTGCACAGGTGCAGGGGTGGCTCCACACTCGCCCCGCGGCTCCAGGCTTGCCCCGCCGGGCGAGCTGGGACCTGGACGGCACCTGCAGCATATCCAGCATACAGCAACAGGTAACACTAGCTACGTTCAGCCCCCGTAGCCAAGTTGCATTTCCATAATAGGAACGTTATACAAGGTTACAAGGAATGGGTATGCTAAGCTGAAAAGGGCTCATTAGCTGTTTTATACATTTTGTTGAGTGTCATTGATATTTTTCTATGGAACAGCTACTTTTTTTCCCCTATTCTGGGTTGGTCCCATAGTAAAAGTTGTTCATAATGATGAGTACTGTGAGCCTTTTTTGGTTTAGCATACCCTTTTCTTATAACACTATATATTTCGTATTAAATTACAAGAAAAAGTTTGTTTGAATTGACGATACAAATAATTGATAGAGGTTTGTGCTAGGGCTAAAATGGTTTCATGAGTCAAAAGACAAACGACGTCATAAGACTTCGAGACGAATGGAAGCTCATGAAACTTTAAAAAAAATTACCAACTTGTTTCCCAAAGGAAATCTAGTAAAACAGAAACGAGCCCATAAACAAGCAGTAACAATAACATAAGGCCAGGGTTGTCACATCCGTTACATTAACTGAATAAAAACTCATTCCTGTTGCGGTAGATGGGTTTAAACTTTAGAAAAAATATGGCTGTTATGACTCGCGGAAAACTGTTAAGGAGCTGACGATTGACCTCAGTATTGTACAATACTAATAGAAGGATAGGCTTAAATTGTGCAGTCGATAAATCTGGCAAGCGGGTGATAAAAAAAACATTTATGAACAAAAAGAAACTGATTTGTAGAAGTATATTCAGATATACATAATTAATTATGTATATATTATAGTTAGGTATATCAGATTTTGTTTCATTGAGTTTCATTTGGTAAAGAATGTTATTTGACGACCCTAAGTAGAGCTTTGTGCAACAGCTATAAACAAAGCAGGTTTTAATGGCTTAGCTAAACTGTAAACGTTTTTGTAACCTTAAGACTTGAGAAGTAAGATTCAAATTGGGGTGAAGGAAAGTATCATGAAATAGATGAATTGGGAGTTAGCTTTTAGATCTGGGTAGTATACTATTTTATCGTGATGGTCTGTGAGACCATTGTCTTTGTAGTTTTAGTATTTGATATTAAATTTGGAATTTCACGGTTGGACGACGCGCGACGTGCTACTTCCTTTGAGAACGAGAACCCCTTTTCACGAGAACTAGGGGCATTATTCTTGGTCACTGTTTGCTGTTAGAAAAGTCATGAGACTGAAAGTAACTGAGATACTGTCGCACGCCTCAAAAGAAAGAATATTTTCAAATCTCGGAAAGAAAATGTCAAAATTTTGTTTTTTTTTGACTTTTCGAAGATAATCGTCGAATACATTCGATGATCGGATAGAACTGAATCAGCCCACAGGTCACGGAAATAAACATCACACTAAATAATCCATAAAATCTCATCTTTATAAAGTATTAGAATCAGCCGCCATTCAGTCTATTCTTGCAAAACAAACACGCAAATGAAAACAGAAGCTAACCGACAAATGTTGTTTATTACTGTAGAGAAATGTCAAAACATCGAATTGTAATAGTAAGAATGGACGGCCAAGTGTGATCGATTGCTATTTTGTCAGTTCCTCTTCAATAATCGATAAGAAAAATGATCGTTCACACATCATTTCACTTATGCGATCATTTAATTTGATCTGAGTACGCACACTGAGTCCTCGTTTGTTACTTACCTTTCACGTGTCAACTGCAAACCGATACTAAATGAAATTTGACAAGGAAGCAGTGCCACAGACGGTCATAGAATATCTACTTTTTATTTCAAAATACAATTTTAATTTATAAAATCGTCAGAATGATTCCTCAGCCAGAACAAATTACAACACGTGACACCGGTCAATTTAGATTTTAGTTGACATAGCTAAAAATATCATCGTCTCGTTTTATGCAGTCTATTAGACGAAGACCTCTAGTTCCGCTGTTCAACTTTTGAAACTGATCAAAAATCATCCTCATTTCAGATATTCGTCCTCAACCACCTCGCGGCGTCGCAAACGGATATGATGCAGCACAGAGTCTCGGGTTACTACACCTCGAGTCAATCGTCACTTAACGAACCACACTCCAAATCCCGTCTGCCACCGCCTTTGAACGAACAACAAGTCCGATCACTACAGAAGCTAAGAAAACAATCAGATCTGCAACTCATCAGATGTGTTCAAGACAACGCGAGGTCAGGTATCAACTACTTCGTTCAGCCGCCTTTGAACAGGTTCACCCTCTTCTTCAAATCGTCCGAAATGGAGCTACATTATAGAGACAAAGCGCATAGGAGCGACGATAGCGAAGACTTCCCACCGACTCTCACCACTTCAAGGTTTAACACCGCGCTTGATATTCTAGTATCAGGTGTCATTTTCCTCGCTGTCACGACGTCGATCTTCATTCTATACAACGACTGGCTCGGTTCCATCGGATGGTTCACGTTTTTCTTCCTAATAGAAATCATCGCGATGGCGTTCTGCATTTACAGGCATTACTTGAAATGGAAAACGAAACACGACCCGATTTTCGTCGCGCACAATCTGAGGAAGTCCATAAAAGTGTTCCGAAAGTTGACTACTTGGTATCCGTGGCATTTGTCCGGGTGTTTGCTGATCAGCTTACCCATACTGGCGATTCTTATAAACTTCTCCTGCGAAAACACGACTATGGTTATTCTAAAAGGAGAGCAGTCATTTTATGTTTACCTTCTATGTATAAGTATAGTACACTTTTGCAATTTTACGCAAATGAACTGGCTTGTGAAAAATACTCTGGTGACGCTTTACGCTGGTTTGTTCCTATTTTTTGCCGTCCTTGGCTGTCACGAGGCCAATACTCAATTCTTAGACGCTAACAACAGGAATAGTTCTGATTTTTTAGGGACTATGAACAATTCGTACGGCGAGTGGTCGGAAAGCAACGCAACAATATCGTATATCCATCATAAACTGCATCTGACGGAACTGTATTTAGACGTAGCTCTGTTGTTGATATTGGTTTGGTTTCTAAATCGCGAATTCGAGATTAGTTATCGGTTAAGCTTCTACAGCAACGTGGTCGCAAATCGCGATAAACAAAGGGTTCAGAACATGAGAAACCAAGCGGATTGGTTGCTCCACAACATAATACCTCGGCACGTCGCCGATCAGCTCAAAAACACGGCCAAATATTCTGAAAACCACAAAGATGCCGGCATCATTTTTGCCAGTATAGTAAACTTTAACGAAATGTACGACGAATCATACTTGAAAGGGAAGGAATACTTGAGAGTGCTCAACGAACTGATCGCGGATTTCGATGAGTTGTTGGAAAGACCACAGTTTCAACATGTAGAGAAGATTAAGACTATAGGCAGTACTTTCATGGCTGCTAGCGGCCTCAACCCGGGTTTGAGGCATTCTGCGCGAGGCACCTACCATCATCTTTACCAATTGATGGATTTCGCTCTCGAAATGCAGAAAGTTGTCGACAATTTCAACCAAGATTTACTAGAATTCGACTTTATACTAAGAATAGGTTTCAATTTCGGGGACGTGACCGCGGGAGTAATTGGAACAACGAAATTGTACTACGATATATGGGGCGACGCCGTCAATATAGCTTCTAGGATGGATTCCACTGGAGTGCCAAAAAGGATTCAAGTGGGTGAAGCCTGCATTCCGGTTTTATCCGCTAGGTATGACTTCGAGCCTCGAGGCAGTGTCTACGTCAAGGGAAAAGACGACATGAACGTGTATTTACTAGTTAAAAAGAAAGATACGTAGGTAGCTAAAATATTTATAAAGAAAAAGTAGAATCTGTGATTTAATTATATTGGCCTATAAATAAAAGAAATACCTATTTATTATTGTAGTGAAAAGTGAGATATATGAGAATTTGATGTAATACTCCGAGTTTTTAAGCTATTTAACTTATTGGCTTTCGTTTACTTGAAAGCGCGTGTGTGTATACAATTTCTAAGTTAAGAAGTTACGACTAAAATCTCCTTGCCTAATGTTTAACTCTGTGACCAGTGTTCTAGTCTCCAAATTTTGTGGAAATGGTCTAGTTTTTTTGATATTTTTCTAGATAAATTTTAGAATCGGTTCCTATGCCGTTTAAATTAGTGTAGTAAATGACTTCGCAAATTAATGGTAGCTCTAGTGATTTGTATTCAAAACTGGATCATGGCCGTCTTTGTCTATGGTTTGTATATTGAAATATACATCTGTTTATTGTTTTGTTTTTGTAAATAGAAAATGGCAACTGACATGTTGATGTAGTGATGTAATTATTTGTATTTATTGAAAATGTTTTAGTCGATGTTAAGAAATACTAATATTTTGTAGGTACATAAATACTATAAAACAGTAGCAATAGGTACTTTTCGTTGATGTCAATTTGGTTTTATCATTCACGAATCTTATCTAATCTGACAGGACTTGAATTATCGGCGTCTCTTTTCGTTTGAATATGTGAGAAAAGGACGGCAATATTTTGGAGCTGCTAAATTTAGTTAAGAAAATGATAGAACAGTATTGATGTCGATAACTGATAACGAAATAAATCTCAGTATGGACAAATTGACTTACAATCGTAATGCGTTTTCGCAATACAATAACGATTGATAAAATAATAATTTAACGTTATCAGACTGTTGATATGTTTTTGTATTATCGCGCAGGAGGCGGAGGTTCCTTACTGATGAAAAAACTATGAAATCTTCTTACTTTTTGTACATTTTACGGGTTTTAAGTTTTAACAAATTTCTCCTTTTCTTGTTACTATTTTATAGTATTTACAATTAATTTGTAGTAGCGTCGCTTATAATTGTGATGTTTTGTCTGTCCCGTCAATTTTTAATTAGGTTCTGTACGCTATTGTAAAGCAGCTATTTTGCTGAAAAGGCTCAAAATATACCGAAGTAACGATTTTTGGTGTTACTGGTGATTAAAATACAAAGAAAAGGTTTCTGTATTTCTGTAAAAGATATATATGAGTATGACCGACCACAAACGAACCTTAAAACCTTTTGTAGACGATACCTTTTGGCTCAGGCATATAAGGGTAGGTCGCTGGGTGTATTCTATTGTGAAATCCCAAATGTCATTTGCAGTACATTATGTATGAACAATGTTTTTTTTCATATAAAATAATGTAGGTACACTAAGTACCGCCACTTGTTAGCTTGAATCAATGTGGTATCAAAGAATTTCCCCCCGCCTTTAGCCCTTGCCGTTTTGTACACTTCTCATTTATCAAAAACGTAATTGTATTCTAAAAGATATTAAGGATACCTTTAGACTTTTATTCACGTTCAAATTTCGCAGAAAATAACAAAAATATTTACATAATCGATATTTACTACAGTAGTGATGCATTTAGTATAAGACTTCTTAAGTAAGAAATGGGTTGGTTGATTGAGTCTACAGTCCGTTCGCTATCGGACACTTGCCAGTAGAAAATTGCATAAAAGATAGATGGAAACACTCATGGCTGTTAACTAAAGAAATCACGAGCAAAAGAAAAACAACGCTTAAAGAGTGCAACAACTGGCAGCTTCATCCCTAAGAGCGATCTCTACCAGGCACCTTATGATCTTGGTCGTTGCGATTTTGACAAACCGATCGTGGTCTGGTCGTCACGTAGTATCATTGGTAGCGGCAGATGCAATGCGCCTCACAATATCTCGCCATCTCGCACCTTTTGTTAATGAAATCATCATGAAAAGCTGAATGGAAATGTTGGATCTCCATCGCCTTTTAGAAAGCGCAGTGATTATTCGATAGCAAACGGGCTCTATTCTTTTCAAGACTCCGATTAGCCAATCCGTATGAAAATATATTATAATAAAATATATATGTTATATAGAGGCGGAGGAATAAAACGACTAAACGAATACCTATTTATACAATTTCTAATGTACCAACACGAAATCTTGTAATATTTAATTTTATACAATTAAATCTATGCAATTGCACTTAGATAAGTGAGGACTGGGGCAGCTAGAGCAATTTTCAGGCAAAAAGGGCCATTTCTGTGCCTACTTAAATTTTGAAATATAATTTTTAATTCTTAATTTTATCCCATTTATGTATTATGTCGCTTCTTTCATTCATCTCTGTTATTCGTCATATTTGAAATAACTCCCTACCCTTTTTTACAAATTTCGTACAAACTCTCAGTGAATGTTGGTTTGTTTGTTTGGTCAAATCTTGCAACAGACTTGAATCACTTTCCGATATTCTAAAACCTGGTAATACACCTGTGTAACTTTATTTTTTTATTTTTATATATTTTTTTTAATGTAATTGAGTGACGAGACGAGCAAATCGCTCGCCTGATGTTGAACGTCACGTTTGCCCATAACAGGTCTGCACCACCCAGAATTTTGAACTCGCAGATTTCAAGACCCTGCGCAGCTCAGCACTGCGCTCGTCACCCTGAGATATAAGTAGTTAAATCTCCCATTTGCCGTGTAATTTCACTGGAAACAATGCCCTTCCAACCGGAACACAGTAATGTTTGCGCATTACTGCTTGGCGGTGGAATAACTGGCAAAGGTGTGGTACTTCCCCAGGCGGGCTCTGCAAAAGAGCCCTACCACTACAATAACTCCAATGATAATGAAAATAAAACTACTTTATTTTGTAATTTGTAACGATAGATTAGGCCAATCCCTGTCCTGACTTATTTAAGAGTAAACTAACTGCATGAAGTGCTAGGTTGTCCTCGAACTTATGATAAAAGCCTTAAACTAAGTACTATACATTCCACTTGTATTTATATCTTGCCTTCGAAATGTCTATTTACTGTTTTGTAAAGGATTGAGAAATTGACGAGATCGGATATGTAAGCGAATTTGAACTGTAGCCGAATGTTGGACCAACGATGAAGTAATCTAGATTATTTAGCTCTCTGTTACCACTTTTTCGTAGATCTAGATACACTGCAGCTGACACAAGCAAAAAACGAATGCAGTCGAAACTCACTGTGCTTATTTGAATCAAATACTTATTGCTATCTCTTTTTCAAGTCATACCAGAAAGTGAAACAGCAATAAGTATTTGTTTAAAAAGGTATGAAATAATTTCTTCATATTTACCTACAGCTACGTGGTGCGTTTGCCGTTTTTTTATCGATGAGAACATGTTTGTTTTATCGATTCTAAATGTCATACTGGACAGTTTTTGTCTTCAATGGCCTAATTTTAAAACCAAATTACCAATTTAAAAGTCGGTTTTTTCCATCCAAAACATGCAAATTGACGCGCTGTGTATCTGGCCATGATAGTGGTATTTATATATGATAATATGTACTTCATTATTAAGCTTGTTATGTATGGTGCAGATATAAAGAAAAGCAAAATCTGCCTATATAGTATCTTATACTATCGTCAGATTTATCTACTCATATGTGGCCAGTACGAATTGTTATGCTGGGCTGCACACTAAGATGATAATACACTGCCATTATTAATAAGACACTAATATAATAACAAATTAAACTAAGGCACACATTTCCAATTCTAGTACAAGTTTGTACAAAATATTGGGAGTGTGTTATCATCTTTAATAACATCCTAATATCTGTTGCGCCGTCAACAAGCTCTAGACTTGTGATAAACACATAATATTAATATTATACACCGATAGATAGTTCACTAATATATTCTCTCTAATTCTAAATCCATGTAAATACAATATTAAGGTACCAATGTATTTACATAAAACATTTTCACGACGTGCCATGATGTACACACGGCCGAATAGAGAAGAAATGGACTTACGATAGTGGATTCTAAAAGTGCGAGTAAAACAGTGTCTATGGCTTGTGTACTTGAAGGGTCCTTTATACTACGCAATAATATCTCACAACAAAGGTTTATAGTTTTCTTACCCACTGCCTTGTGTGCAGACCATACACCACGTTGATAGATCGTTTCTATATCCCATCATACGATAAAATTCTTAAATTCAAGTACCAGTTCAATAGGCGAAGTTAATGCTGCCAACTGCAAGCGTGTATACTTACCGACGCGATGAGTTGTATATCGTATATCTCTCTGAAAACAAGGAGCAGTGCCAGTAAAGGAAAGCTCCATGAAGATAATGTAAATTGTGATATAACTATAGTGTAGTATGAAGGTCCTTGATGGCTATAACTCTATGACATCCAAGAGCATGTCTGAACGAACGCTAGATATTTGTACGTCCAAAGAGAAGTGCTATTTATGTATTGGAGATGTTCTATATTAAAAATGTTTTCCTTACTCCATAGAGCGCGCTATTTCTTTAGAATATCTCTTACACCCTGAATCTCTATTCCAAAGTGTCTATAAATATAATATGTACCTAGTTGAAATTTAAACTATTTATTATATATAGTTCAAAATATACTTGCATACAATTTCTATGTATGACACGAATAAATGATATCTTTTTGATCATAAAGCAGGTTTATGGGTTCCGGAGCTTTGATGTCGATTCTGACGTACTCTAAACTAAATTGAAAGCCCTAAATTATTCGCACCTCTTTTTTCAATGAGAAAAAGATATCGGCAATTATGAGGTACTACAGAATTGATATCACGGCGTATGTATTTTTACTGAAGGAATTGCCACAAGCAAAATAATGATTATAGTTTTTGGTGTCTTCCCAACTAGTCACACCCAACCGTGTCACAGTTTAATGGTTGGGATTTTATTCCCCAAAGAGTCACACTGTTGCTGAGTGTAACTCCTTAAGAATACTTTTGGTGAAAAGAGTTGCAACCAGAAACAGTGTGACTCGATGGGAAAAAACCACTCGTAACTGGTTTTGATGTGACTCATTAAGAACCCCTAGTTTTTGGTCTAATAAGTCGGCTATATTGGGAAAGTTAATTCTATTCCCTCGAGTTGTATTGCGTGGATCAATGGGCCGGATATTTTTGTACTCACTAGATTCAATTTAAAGTAGAATAATCGTACAATTAGGAGTACCGGTAACAAACCCAATTTTTCCTTAGAAATCTTGCTTGTGTTTTCTCCCTAAATATATTATTGTGTATTTATTGTGTATTGACAGACTGTTCACAATTTCGAATTTCAATAGATTCAAAGAAACTGTAATTTTGCTTTACATTTTAAATATAATAGAAATGTCAAGAATAACGGACTTGTATTTATTATAATTACAAGGAAATAAAAACACAAAATGGACTCGAATATTGTATTTTTTAACAAACTTTGCATAGGTACCTACTTACTTTGAGGCTACTAAATAAGCAAGAAACCGGTTTTTAGAGATTCCACACATACTTGTCAATAACCTTAATTTAACGCAAATAAGTACGATCGGTTTATCGAAACTAGCATTGTCAATTCTTTGTTATCTTTGGTTAGTTAGGATATTATCGGATACAATCTATAGGTTAATTTAATTAGACGTTCGTTTGGACGCTTGTCTTTGAAATAACTATCAACTAATATTATTTGAAAAATTGTTAAGTTTTGATAAACATGGGCCTTATTGTGCTTATATAATGCACAATGTATTTAGGCATAGTACACTAGAACTGTTGTTATTAAGCAGGTACATCGCTCATAATTTAATAAGTCATGAAATCGTATACATTTTAGAATGACTACGAATATTAACACTCGGATAGATAAAAGTTTTCTGGCAATACATTAGCGTTAAACTGCTAATGCGTCCCGGCCGGAGCGGGATGGCAAGCGTGGACCATTGCCACTTCGCTTTCACAGTAAGGTCCCATCTCTAGTCTCGATCAACTTGACATCTTTTTTAAACTTTTCGTGAATAAAAATGTGGATAGGTACCTAAGTCGTTGGGGTGTAAGCTACACACCACGGTTGGGATTACGAACCAATGGCACGCGTACCATTGATAGCATGGCATGCGACAAAATATTTTATGCACGCCACCACCCAATCATCACTAGACCAAACTTTAACGGCACGTCTAAAGCCTCATTAACACTTTGACTGCGGCTAATAATCACATGCGCTTGCCTTAGGTGCGGCTAATAGTCAAATGCGTTGTATTAACACTTTGACTGCGGAAAACACATACCATGTGTTTTCCTTTGTGCGACGCGAGTGCGGCTGCACAAGCCAGGCGCGTAAAACACAACGCATTTGACTATTAGTCGCACCTGAGGCAAGCGCATGTGATTATAAGCCGCAGTCAAAGTGTTAAACATTTCTTTACAAAAATTGGCACGTAGGTTCATAAAGGTTCGCCACCCCTATGTTCACGCCGTAAGCTCTTTAGAAAAGATCTAATGCGAAAGAGTGTTGATAGGGTTGTCGCTCCAAGCGAAGTCGTCGCTAGAGAACGCGTAGACCATCCAGTAGAACATGTTGAGAAGAGCGAACGAGGCCGGGAACAGGACGCGCGCGGCGCGGTCGATCAGAGATACGCTGTTGATGTGCCCCACGCGACCTGTAACATAGATAGAGAGATAAAACTAAACTATTCATTAATAACATCAGGAATTAAAAACAAACGGGCAATAATAAAATAGTAATACTAGCTGATGCTCGGAATATTGTGCCCAGTGATACTCGGCCTTAGTCCCTGTAGGTTTGGGGCTATAAAATGCAGCACTCAAGGATAATGTAGCTTTCCTTTCATGACATAATTTTTGAAACCAGTGTATCTAGCACAACTTTGACGTAAACTTACATAGCGAGTATTCGATAGAAAAGTATACGCCATTTACGCCCCCGTCAGGGGCGCTCTTGACAGGCGTAAATGGCATACACTTTTCTATCAAATACTCGCTACGTAAGTTTACGTCGTAGTTGTGCTAGGCCTACAGTAGTGTCGGAGATTTCCCTTTACCAACATACATTACCATAGTTTAGTTTTATTGGTTAGTTTTTTAATTTAATTATATTTTAACGTATTTTCTTATTTTCAGTCTCTTTTTGCCTAATGTAACTTAAATGTAATAAATGCCATACATTACATACACACATAATTACATTCTACACATACATTAGTACGTAGTCATCATCATTATGAACAACTTTTACTAAGGGTCCAATCCTGAAATCGCGAAAAAAGTCAGCTGGTCTATAGAAAAATTACAATGACCCTCAGCAAAATATATGAAACAGCTGGTTATTTTTTCGCGAAGTCCCATTTTAAAAACTGTTTATGATGATGAGTACCTACTATGAGCCCTTCTCTTATAACTCTGTATTTAAACTTTACCTCTTTATGATATTAGTGTACAATAGTATCTATACATTCATTCATTCATATTCAACCTCTAATCCTCCCACTGCTGGGATACAGGTCTACCCTCGAAGGGTGATTAGGCCGTATTCCACCACGCTGGCCAAGTGCGGGTTGGTGGATGTATCTATACATAGATATGAAATAGTTCGTGCACCCACCTGCTTCAATCTGCCGCTTGCGCCTGTATCTGTCGTCTCCAGCGAGGCAGTACAAGAGCTGCCTCCACCGCGGGACCCTCTTCTCCGTCTGCGTGGTCCGCTCCATCGTGAGCCGCACTGCCGCGTGCTCAGAAGGCTGGCTCGGATCGCCGGAGTCGCTTTGGATGGGCAGAGAGAAGTTCTGAAATGATTGCGCGATTGTGAATAAATTTTGTATTGCGAGTAGCAGGTAGTCATAGGAATACAGGGTTATAAAGAAAAGGTATGCCAAGCGGAAGAGGGGATAGTACTTATTATAACGTTGTTACTGTGTTCCGGTTGGAAGGACATTGTTTCCAGTGAAATTACAGGGCAAATGGGAGATTAAACAACTTATATCTCAGGGTGACGAGCGCAGTGCTGTGCCGCGCAGGGTCTTGAATTCTGCGAGTTCAAAATTCTGGGTGGCGCAGACCTGTTATGGGCAAACGTGACGTTTAACATCAGGCGAGCGATTTGCTCGTCTCGTCACTCAATTACATAAAAAAAAAAAAAAAAAAAAAACGACCAACTTTTAATATAGGGCCAACCCTAAAATCGAGAAAATAAATCAGCTGTTCGATACATTTTCTCTACCTCTATTGTCCCGTTTTATGGTTGATATACCAAAAAACTCGTACGAAACGCTTTGATTCCACCTTTATTGTGCGAACCGCTAGGGTGTGGAACGCTTTGCCTGAGTGGGTGTTTCCCGATTGATATAATCTAGGTGTCTTCAAGTCGCGAGTGAATCGGTTTCTTCTAGGCAAGCATGCTCCATCGTAGACCGTATCGTTGCTTACCATCAGGCAAGATGGCGGTCAAATGCAAGCCTATTACTGAATAAAAAAATTGTCGATCGCGAGAAAAAAACCCAGTCTGGCAACACTGACATCAAGTTAATAGTTATCAATTTACTCACGTAATTGCTGTTAGAGCGAGCGGAGCTTCTCCTGCGTACAGCCAACTCCCGCGCAGCGTACGCGTCGCCCCCTACTTCCTCTATCAGCTCTTCCCATTCGGAATCGTCAATGACTATCTCTCCGGAACCAACCTGGCAATTAATAAATTTAAATTAATAGCAATATATAAATAATATTATAAATATTCAACAAAAAATATATAAACAGGGATAGAAGGAAATATTTTTTATCAATTAATTTATATTTTTTTAATTGTTTTTATTTTATTCATTTAATATCTTAAGCGCAGATTGTACTCCAAATAATATGAAATAAAATAGCGTAAGGTGGAATGGGCGTTAGCTCGTTGCAGGTACTCATCGTGAGTCCAAATTCAAATTGTATTTCCCAAATCAACTCTAAGCATCCCAGAAAATAAAGCAATTTATTTGATCTATAATCTAAAAAGCTCTCATTTTTTTATCATGATAAAGAGATACTTTATTAAAAAAGAAATATCATTAATTTTTGATACCTAAATGTATATTTATTTGCAAAAATGCCAAATGTTTCTCACCTTAGTAAAATAATGCACTCCGGCAAACTCGAGCAAAGTAGCGATGCAGTAGAAGAAGCTCATCAACAAGAACCAGTCTAGGGCCGTCGCGTATCTCACTTTCGGCAGATCCGTTCGTGAGTCCAAGCTAATCGTAGACAAGGTTAGCACAGTCGTTATTCCTAGGCCCACACGATCGGAAGTCGCCTGAAAAAATGTGGTATCTTTATCATAAGCGATCGGTGAATTCGGTAATCTTAATATATATAAATCTCGTGTCACAATGTTTGTCCTCAATGGACTCCTAAACCACTTAACCGATTATAATAAAATTCGCACACCATGTGCAGTTCGATCCAACTTGAGAGATAGGATAGTTTAAATCTCAAATTATAGTCGCAATTTTAATTTATTGCAAATTATAAATATACTGATAATTTTTACTATAAATTGACAAGTTAGCATCAACTTACTACGGTTGCTATAGTTATGCAATGGCTTTTGACAGGACAACGTCTGTCGAGTCAGCTAGTTATAATATATGAAAGAGAACTTGACTTTTTCATATTTATACAGGATTATAACGAAAGGGAATTTTTTAATTTTTATTTTATTTTTTTATAAGGAAAGGGAATGCTAAGCCGACAAAAGCTCATAGTGCTCATCATTATGAACAATTTTTGCTAAAGGACCAACCCGAAATTAGCAAAAACAAATTTGCTGTTTCATAGAAAAATGTCAATGACATTCGACAAAATGTATGGAACAGCTGATTTTTTTTCGCGAATTCTGGGTTGGTCCCACAGTAAAAAGTAGTAAGTAGTAAGTATTGTTCATAATGATGGTACTCATCATTATGATGATTATGTTTGATGGCCCTTTTCAGCTTAGCATATCCTTTATGAATAACCCTGGATGCAAGAGAACTTGGCCCTTTTTAAAGTGACATTAAGTGCATTATTGCTTACTTCGCGATGGATCCAGAAAGATACCCATGAAAGCACCACAATGAGGATACACGGTACGTAGACTTGTATGAGGAAATATCCTGTGTGCCTTTGCAGATTGAACGACACTTGGAGCACTGAGAAATCTCCTGTAAATAAAATGCATAACTATGTCAAAAATAGCTTTCAATTTATAAAGTAAGGTACCTAAGTAACCACAGCTACTACAAAGCTTTCAAACATCTTTGAAACAAGCACAAGTTCAGACGAGCTGCGTCTGCAGAGTTTCGTACCCACGAGGCGATCGATCTCACGAGTTTATTTTTTTTATTTAGGTCATAAGAAGGCACACGTTCCAGAAAAACAGTGTCAAGAGGATTGAAATCAGAACCCATCAGAGCTAGCTCGATAAATCATCACCTATTTTGCTTCGCCGGCTAAACCGGTCAGGTTTCAGACAAACCCGTATTCCGTATTAACCCAATTCGATTCCCCTGTACATACGCTTCGCTTGCATGTTCAACACCACTACTCTACGAGGATGCTCCCTGCAAACAACCAATGACCATTTAGGAACACCGTCACTCCAGGGAATTTGAGAAAATGTAAATTCTCCGATGCGTAAAAGCCGATTCATGTCGCCGAGCGCTGGCGTTCGCTCTATATTACTTCGTATTCAAGACGAAAAAGGCAAATCATATTTATAAAAAGCACTTCGGCCTATATTGGAACGCAATTTAAGATAAAAGTGCTAAACGTGTGTTTGGTAAATAAGTGATTGGAGTGTCTACCTAATTTACGGTTGAGTGGTGTTCGCATTACCCGGTCGGCTTCATAACTTGGTGTTGTTATGAAATGCAGGTCGGACCAGATGGAAGTGAGGGATCATATTACGCGATAAGCGGATAGATCCGACCACTGCTCGGCTGTGATTAGTGGGGGCTTTGATACGGGTCTTACGTTCGAGGTAGATTGTTAAAAGTTTGCTCGATGCCTTTACTGGCCGCTTTCTATAGTCGAAGCGATCGCTAGGCGAGTAAATGAAGCTATTACCAAGAAGAATTTGTTTTTGAACGAGCAGGAGTAGGTACTATTACTAAAAATAAATGCAGGCACCTATTATGTTAGTTACACTTTAGTATCTGGCTTTGTAAGTGACACCCGTTTACTTATAAATAATTTTACATCAACGATGTAGCTCTTTGTACTAATTTAAGCTAGACGTTAATGTCGATAAAAACCAAGCCGCGTATTTTAACACAGATCATATAATTATCTTTACTATGAAATAATAGAAATACAAAAGAAAAGTATTACCAAATGGGATCAAGAGTTGTATCCAGCTGCCTTCATATTGCAGGCTTAATATATTAATATTAAGAACGTGATTAATTCCCATAGGCCATGGTAAAGAGATTATTATGGGACGACATCCTCGAAATATATTTGCTTGTATAGGCGACGTAATAAAGAGAGGTTACTTTTGTTTGCTACCGGCAAACTTTCTTCCTAAATGTGTGTAGCTTCTTTGTAGTAAGTTGCTAAATACTACGTAAGTACATATATCTAAGTAGGTAAGTACGCGTGTGTTTTGTTTTTCGTATTAGAGGCACGTGCCTTTTTTCTTTTGTTTCTTTGTGCCCATTAGATGGGTACTTATTATTATGGTAATGCGTTATTATGTTTTTGTATGATGTTGTAACGAAGTTAATTTGCTTATTTGGATATTATTTCTGAGGGAATAAAACAGGCTGGTACTACTAACTTTCTCAGTTTTGCTGGCTAAAATAGTTCAGGGATAATCAAAATAAAATGGTTAAAGGGATTTATACAGGTGTGGAAAATTCATACCAAAATTTCAATAGTACTCTACTTTTTAAGGAGCTACGATTTTTCGTAGCAGTACCTACGGCGTAGCAGGTATACACAGACAAAGACACGTCAGCTTTGTTCTGCTTAAACTAACGCAAGTTTTTAGGCATTTGGTTTAGATTTCGGCAAAACTGAAATACTATAAAAACGTTGTTTTGTAGTTCGCTGAGGGTAATGTTCTCATTGAAGAAATGTTTGGTTTTTAAATTCCTTATTTACATGACTTAGCATTTGTCTACAATCTAACCTAATGGTAATTGATGATATAGTCGAAAATGTAGCACGCTTGCCTAGGAAACCATTAACTTTATTTTTAAACTACCCCGGATTGTAGGTATTTGTTCGGAAAGACAGACGCCTGCTTATTTTACGTTTTTTTTGTTTCTCTTTTATTTAAAGTAGCAGCCCTACTCTTACCTTCTCGCCTTGTGAATGTGAAGTTCCTGTATGGAAAGCTAATCAGATCGAACTGGGAGAGAGTCATGCCGGGCACGAAGTTCACGCTCTCTGAGTTCTGCCACTGGTACACCAGTTGCTGGTTGGAATATGCATCTGCCCAAGAGATAAATAAAATTACGATTTTGTTTTATTCTGCGATAAGCTTGCATTTGATCGTCATATTGCCTGATAGTATAGCAACACTGCGTTCTAGGTAAAAAATAAATAGAAAATATTTAAGTCAATGTTTCACCGCTACGATTTTATTTGCCATTGAGTTAATGTTCACGATATAAATAGACTTCAAATGAGAAAAATCATAAAAAAATCATCAATATCAACCATTTTCCATCCACTGCTGAGTATACCTACGTCTCCTCTTCAGTGCGTCATTTTTAACAATGCAATAACCATAAATAATTTTAGCTAAGCGCTCAGATATCACCAAGAAAAAGAAATCTTCTGAAAAATCTTCTCTATTTTATGTCGAATAAAATAAGCATTAAGCTGATTCTTACGAAAATAATAACAGACTCCCAAATGTGGAGCTTATCCGCCAAAGAGATAAACCGCTGAATGTTTAACTGTGACTGTTCCCAAAAATGAAATAAAATTATTAAACGACACATATTTTTCTTTTCAAAATCTACAAAACTAAAGATCTACAAAATTCAAAAATATAAATTGTTAACGAAAAATTTCCATACTTTACTGTACTTAGTAAGTGCTTTTGAAGATTTTATTAGTTAACACTTTAACTGCTGATAATAATCACATGCGTTTGGCTTAACTGCGGCTAATGGTCAAAAGCGTTGATACGCGCCTGGCGTAGGTATATAGCCGCATTCGCGTGGGACAAAGGAAAACACAAGGTGTGTGTTTTCAGCAGTTAAAGTGTTAACAGTGACTTACAGCTTCCTAATATCAAAGGACAAGACTGCCGATCCATCGGAAAATTACGCAACTCCATCGGGCATTTCGCTTTTATCGTCAATCTGTAATGAATACAAAAATTGTTAGAACCCTCTAAGTGTCACTACTGAGTATTCTGTAGAGGTAATAAAGGACGTCTTGCATTTATATGGCTTCAATTGATCATTTCGAGGTTTTACGTCCCAAAAGACTGTTAGCAAGTATATTAAATACCTGCTTATATTATTTAAGTCGTTTTAAGAAAATATAAATCGTCAAATGTATACTATGTTATTTCTTGTAATAAAAGCCACGTATAATTTATACATAATCATAGCTAGCTGTGTTCCGCGGTTCTAGCTGTAACTGTATTGTACGTAATATAGGTGCAAGCTCTATAGTGCCACTAGTAGGGGAGTATTGCTTTGTCAATGTCAGCGTCTGGCGTACGTACGCGCGAAAGTAGAGGAGTTCTTCACTTTAATCGAAGCAGTGCTCCATCTTTCTCTCTAGGTTTATCTGAGCCTATACCTACCTAAAATATCTACAAAAAGATCGCATACACAATAGTAACTTCAATCCCCACTAAGCTTAACACCCGCCCAATCTGAAAGGATATTACGTGAGCTAAAACGATTGCATATTCGTTGAGTTTGCTTTCAGGAAGCCCGAGCGATCAATTCGGCGAACTAAACCGATTAACAGGCGACGGTACTTGTTGTGCTTTTTACTTTTTACGTCTATACGATTAGTGGTAGAGTATGGCTTTACCCATTTTGAGCTAGGGGTGCCGTTTGGCACCGCTTAAAATTAGTTCAAACTTTCGCGCTTTTCTCAGCTGTCAATTGACGTATTTATTTAACCAATAGACCAATCGATACACAAAACATGCGTCTATCACGTGGTACCCATTTTAGCCAATAATAGCTAAGTGTTGCGGCTACAAGAGCGCCACAAACAACAGTTTCGAAATAGTTCAGCAAATATGGACGCACGTTTCAAGTAAGTATTCAAAATTTATGTATTTTGTAGCGAAATTACATGGTTACATTTAATTTTGTTATCGTAGACATAAAATCATGCTTTATCATATTGTAAAACAACAATCAAACAGACGATTTCAGTTTTTATAATATGACATGGTAAATGTTAGCGATGCCGTTTGGCACCGCTAGCTCGATATCGTGTCATTACAGTATATGCCTTTTCTTGAAGTTTCTTTGAGTATGGCTACTTTATTGTAAATGTTATTTGCCTCATCGAAACAATCTTTGCTATAGCAATTTACAAATGCTGTTTTTATGTTTTGTTTTGCAGGGGTTGTACAATTCATGAAGTTTTAGCGCTCCTGGAGGACGACGAAGACTTGAATCCCTCGGCAATATATATCGAACCACCTGATCCAGCTATCCCCACTGACGAAGATTCTGCCGATGAAGATGGTGGCCAAATAAATAATCTTACCGGTCGCCAGCTAAATGCCAATTGTGAAGTAGTTTTGGCTTCAAGAGAGCAAAATCGCAGAAGTATCGACAGCAGCAACCTTAAAGCGGGGCCATCTACACTTTCGTCGCCTCAAATTCGTGGTACTTCACGTGGTCGACGACAAGCCCGTGGTTGACGACAAGCCCGTGGTCGACGCCAATCTCATGGCCGTTCTCGTGGTCTACATCAATCCGGTGGCCGTTCTGATAGAGGTACCAGTCGAGGCAGGGGTGCTAAAATTTCCGATGATTCCACAAATTGCTCTAGCTCAAGTGATGAGTCAGCTGATGAAGCTGGTCCAGCACCAAAAAAGTCGAAGGTGAGACGCACTTGGACACAAGAAGATTTGAACCACTCGGATTCAGATTCCGATTGGGATTCGTGGCAAAAAATGGTGGTGGCCTATTTTCACCTACTTGATTGATGTAGCCGTCTGCAATGCATGGGTAATGTCAAAGAAAGCAGGGAGCACGATGAGCCAACTAAATTTTCGAAGGCAAATTGTACAGACATACCTACTGAAGTATAGAACACTTCCTAAAACTGGTGGTCGCCCAGCTGCATCAAAAATGACAAAAACTGGAAGCAGGGTGTCAGACGAAATTCGCTACGACGGAGTTGGTCATTTTTTAATACCCAGCAAGGAAGGGAGTCGTCGCAAATGTGCTTATTAAGCATGCAAAAGCCAGACCAGGTCAGAATGTAGCAAGTGCAATGTAGGCCTGTGTCTGGCATGTAATTTACAGTTTCATACTTAAGTTTTTTAATGAAATAAATGTATTTTCTATATTATTTTGAACTTTTTTATACCCTATATATCATTTCTGAGGAGGACAAGTACATGTGATTCACAGTTGTACTCATGATGAAAAGCTACGATAAGAGGCTAGCGGTGCAATATGGCACCCGTCAATATTTCCAAAACTAAAAAAGCAATTTAATTTGTTTTTTGTGTTTTATGCCCACTAGGTCCCCTATAATAACATATATAAAGGTCGCTTAAATACGCAACCTAAGCAAAACTCAGCCCATAATGGGATATGAGTGAGAACGTTTTATGCGCACTTGTTTGTTATTTTCTTTAGTCTAGTAAAATCTACAAGAGACGATTTTTGTGTACCGAATGGATTTAATTTGTAATAAATTTTGATTTTATTAAAAAAGTAAAACAAATTTCATTTAAACACGTGGCTTAATAAATCAATGCTAGAGCCCAAATGCCGTCATATTTTTTGCAAGGTTTGCGAAGAGGTAATTCACCTAAAGGTAATTCACCTTAAGGTTAGTTTATCTTATTTAAATAGTCTGATTTTAAGTCAGGTAAGAATAATATCTAAACGATTCGAAGCAATTAATTAATTAATTCCACCAACCCGCACTTGGCCAGCGTGGTGGAATACGGCCTAATCACCCTTCGAGGGTAGACCTGTATCCCAGCAGTGGGAGGATTAAAGGTTGCATATGAATCTGGTGTGAGCCTTTCAATTTAGAATATCCACGGCAATTTACGCTGAATGAATAAATCGACGTAATCGGACCGCGCATTTTTCACTGAGCCAATTAAAAACGTTGGCTCCGTGGTTGTTTAGCTGCTATGAAATTAATGAACCTCTGCGAGAGACCATTCAGAATTGTTTCTTTGATAATTTATCATAAATCTTCAACACGAGAACTTTGCAGCTAAGTGTTTGTAAAGTCAATTAAATAATTATCATAAAAGAAACGGGCCTCTATTATCTATTTAGGTATTTAATTACTAAGGATAATGGTTTTTAGGTCACCTCATTGAATACAGTATGTCGCCGTGCTGACTGATCCTTAACAGTTTGTTAGGCACCGTTATAGTGTGTACATAAGAATGTTTGCCGTTGTAGAAGTAGGTGTCTGGCCTCCAAATCCTTTCGAGCATCTTGATAGAAAGGGACAAAGAGCGGATGGGACCGAGGAATGACAGCCGCGTGTCACGCCAATACTGTCTGAAGTAGCAGTCCATCGAATAGTCCTGAGGGAAATAAAATACATTTTCATATTTCTGCCGAGGCGTGTAAATATACTACAAATATTCCTCGGACAGGCTCGGATGGAAACGTACCATGTCGAGTTCAGACACCGGGCCCATGCTCCTTATTAAAATATTCGTTTGAACCACGGTGGGATAACCTGAAAAGCGAAATTCAATTATTACCTAAACACACTCGTAATGCTACTCGAATGTCGATTCAGATTCGATAGCAGCTCTCACCTTTGCCGTGAGTGGGTAGCTGAGAGTTCTCGTAATTTTTGAGGAGATTTTCCAAGACTAATGTGATATTTTTCGAGACGGCGTCATTGATGCTTCTCTTGCTCTTCCATGTATAGGTAGCATCGACCTCGTCGTAGCTCGAGTTAACGTAATTGGAAAATAGCATTTCTCCGGAGTCTCCCCAGTAGTCTTGGTCCGCATTTTGCGAGACATTTTTCGCGGTCGCAGACAGAATCTTGGGAGTGAGTTGTTGTGTAGCGTCATCCGGGGCCTTGAGGGATGTCAGCGTTATTGGAAACGTTCCATTTTTCGTTGTCAAGTAGATGGCTCCCTTCGCCTCAGCCACTGTGCTCCTGTACAATGAGACCACAAATGTTAATAATAACAATAGTTTTCTGAAGAAGTAGAACCGTACGAGTAATCAAACCCGTTTAATTTTTGAGACACTGATTTGTATTAAACTCGATGGCAACCTAATTAAAAATGAATAAAAATATTAGTACGCAAACCATTAAAATACTCGCAATAGGGGGGTCCTACAATAATTCAATCATAACACCCAATCAACAAAACTCAATCGTAATTTTTCTAACTAAAATGAAAAGGGTATACAAACCTATAAACCTAATACTTAAAAACTCAAAATAGCCTCTCTAATTGCTCGAATATAAAGTAACGCCGGGTCGCTTCAAGGGTCCGCGGTTCGAAGTCATTTATTCTGAAATAGGTAAGGGTATCTTTAAAGACAACTGGAGACTTGGCAAAGAGCCATTGTGTCTTTACTTTACCTGCTGTGGCTGCTGTCCTTAAAAGATTTGCAATGTGAAGTTGATATTTTTATTATTCATAGGTTTAACAATTTAAAGAAGTCGGGCGAGAAAAAACGACAACTTTTCCCATTGCAAATTCAAATGTGATAGGTATTTTTTTCCTGTAAAACTTAATTGAAAATTACAGACGACACAATTACGAAATACTTTGAATTTGTTGACCATTTCAAAGATAATGATAATGAAGATCATTAAAGAGAAGACGAAGAAACCATCAAAATTGACAACGCCTAAATTCGTTGTTGAATCCAATAAAATAAAAATAACACTGGACTGTCTTTTTCATAAATTCGGTTATGATCTATGGCTACCAAAGACTATTTACATCTCCAGCGGTAATGTTCCCGGTAGGTTCCAATTTCTGCATAAGCCAGACGTCCACTAATCTAGCATAATCGGAGAGCCGCCAGGCCTTTGCTAGCGGAATCTCGTTTCATTTCCTACACCGCTCTACTTCCGAATTTCAACACTCGACTACATTTAAATAAATCTCCATGAGAGAGTTAGTGGAATGGAATAGTGAAATATTCATATTTACAAATATAGCGACCAATTATGATGTGGAAACAAGGAACTGCAACAGTACAAATCGTTGCGGGAAATGGGGCATTAAACATAGGTACGACTACGAGTAGAATAGAATAGAATAGAATAGAATGCAATTAAAACTGATCAAATAAGTCATTACTTAGCTACTTCAAAATCGCACCTACGCAAATAGCACTCAAACTATTTCATTAAAATATTTTTGGCTTGATGCTGTTTTTTGCATAGTAAATCAGCAATGTTGCATTGTCACTTTGAACAAGAAAGATACAAAATACAAAAAAAATACAAAAATATTTATTTTCTGAAAGTTTACATTGAACCTTATTACTAAAATAATAAACAATCAACTAATAACCAAAAATATACTACAAAAAGAAATAATAATTAAGATAACAAATGAAAAGAGTAATAAAATAATAATATACACTATATAAATAATATTATACGGATATAAGGTTATTTAGTGCTCTTGCGAGCCCTGCACTAAGTATGAAAACTTGTATCCTGACTATTCGAATAAGTCTTTTAAGCCTGTTATAGATAAAGTATACGAATAGGTGTACGAGTACATATACGCATGTGCATTGTGCATTTCTCGTTTTCGCGCGTGACACTTATGTAACGTCGGCCAAAAGTTGACATTTCATTTTATAGCATAGGTTTTAAAAACTTTTTGAATAAGAGAGTAAAATGTGTACCCTAGCTTTGACTAGACGCGTTGCTAAATCTTATTGCTCAACCATTGACGCGTTGTCGTCGATGTATACGCTCTAATTGCAAGCTAACAGGCGATGATTGCGCCTCGATATGAGCTGATCTGATTGCAGTCCTTCGGCGTTGCTAATCTGGGCTGCGATTCATGCCCCAATTTCTGCTGACACGTCATTTGCATGCATTTCAAGCTTGGCTCAATCAAAAATGTATTCAGTACCTGCAACTGGCCTAGTTCAATCAAGTTAGCGCTTTTAAGAAAAGCCTTTTAGCACTAACGAAGCTAGAAAGAACAACCGTATTTCAATCGACTTCGATAATATATTTCTTCGCGTTTTTTATTTATTTTCAAGGACAACTATACTATATAATTTATATCTACAATCTATCGACGGACTAAAATTTTCAAGACATCATAATCAAGTCTTGTAAAGTAAGTTCAGTAACATACTTTTAACAAAGCATATTTCAGATATGAAAACCAGTAAGATAAAAGATATCGTGACAAAGAATAGGTACAATTTTTCTCGAAAACTCCAGCATTCAACTTTATAATCGAAACTCCTAACAAGAGAGTTTGATTGATGGAAAAACTTCAGAGCGGTCAACAAAGAATTTTATTGGAATTGATGCTCTATAAGTGTAATATAAAAGGTCTTAAATCCATTAAGATGTAAATAATTCAGGTAGAGGGAATAGGTAAAGTAGGTAAAGTTTTATGTGACTGGATTTGAATGCGGAAATTGTGCTTGTCTGGTTAGGGGTGTCACCTCATTGTTTGGAGGTATATCTCTGCTTATTTTATAAACAAAACATAAATTTCCTATACGCCTATTGTAACATTAGAGAAGGCTTTTCAATTCGTTAATAGCTGCCAGTAGTTTAGGTTTTTACGTACTAGTTAGTAACGCTTATTTAGAAATTATAGACTTAATGCTAGTGTAAAAGACGCAATAGGCATTTTTTATCATTTTGTAGAAAAATAAAACTCTTTCTAACAACCCTACGTCAGGGTGGTAGTGGCATTAATGAAAATTAGTTTGCAGCTAGTCGGATGGCTAATTTGTCTGGATAACAGCTGGCCTGACGCGGATCATAGTCCTGCGCTCTTAGGGCTTAATTGGAGGAGATAATTACATTTCCGGAGCTTTCTCTTTTCGCAGGACGGTTTTTCTGCCATTTCTATACGAGTACTAGCTTCCGCCCACGGCTTCGCCCGCGTGGACTATACCTCGGGAACCGATTTTTTTTCCGGGATGAAATTAATTTATCCCTCTTTTTTGAGAGTATGTCAAAAACGTCATACAATGGAAGCAGGGACCCCAAAAACGCCCGGATGCAATAAGTCAGCCCCCTCGAATAATTTTGAAAAATGGCAGCCATTTGGAATCATTTGAATTTTCGCCACCACCATCAAGTAGCCCTTGCTAACTCCTATGACATGTAGTAAAACACCCATCCATCTTCAACCGTTTCGGAGATATAGACCCTCAAAGTTTGTATGGCGGCCATGTTTTTGAGGCGACTATGTTATTTTTATTGGCTCCGAAAAGATCCGAGGTTTTAGTGACTTTTTAGTCTCAGCGCTTTGGTAAAAATGTTTTTAGTTTTCGAGATAATTAGCAGTTCCACCTCGAGGATGTGACTTTTCGAAGGTTTTGGATTTTTTCCGGATGTTGTTTACACGCCTTATGTTTAGTACATCTGTAAAGTTTCATTGAGTTAGCATCAAAACAAATTCTTTCTCCGTACTATCATTACCACGCCATTTCACCCCCACAGGGGTTGATTTTCCAAAAGTGGTGAAATTGGTGAAAAATGATGTTCGTCATTTTTTTAAGCTTAGTATATTTGTAAAGTTTCAATACCGTGGCGTCAAAAACAATGCTTCCCCATACAAACTTTAACACCCTATTTCACCCCTTTAGAGGTTGAATTTCAAAAAAATCTTTCTTGGTACACGTTTACTCGTCAAGACAAACACACCTTCCATATTTTAAATTTCTACGACCAGCGGCGTAGGATGTTCCTTGTCTGTCAGTGAGTCATTACAATTCTCTCTCCGTACTATATTTATCACGCCATTTCACCCCCACAGGGGTTGATTTTCCAAAAATAATGAAACAGATATCTATTATTTTTTTAGCTTAGTACATTTGCAAAGTTAAATAATCGTAGCATTGGGAAAAGAATATTTTTATCCAAACTTCAATACTCGTTTTTTAAAATCAACCCTTTAGGGGTTGATTTTCAAAAACGAAAATATAGGTGTCTATTATTTTCTGTAGCTTAGTAAATTTGCAAAGTTAAATAACCGTACCATTAAGAAAAAAATATTTTACTTTAATACCCCGTTGCACCCCTTTGGGGGTTGATTTTCAAAAACCAAAATAATTATTGTCTATTATTTCTTTACGTTAAGTATACCTATTGGCAAAGTTTCGTAACTAAAGCATCAAAAAAAAATCTTCATGCAAACTTCAATACTCCGTTTCACCCCTTTAGGGGTTGATTTTTCAAAAACGATGAAATAGGTGTCAATTATTTTTTTTATTTTAGTATATTCACAAAGTTTGATAATCGTAGCATTAAGAAAAATATTTTTTTCATACAAACTTAAACACCCCTTTTCACCCCTATAGGGGTTGAATTGGGCAAATTTCTTTCTAAGTGTGCGTCTGCTTTTTAGTATAAAACTTTTGTCCAAATTTGACGTTCGTAGCTTAAGCGGTTTAAGCTGTGCGTTGATCTGTCAGTCAGTCTTGACATTCACTTTTATCTGTTTAACCCTTTTAGGGGTTGATTTTCAAAAAATAATAAAACAGGTATCTAATATTTTTTTTAGCTTAGTACAATTGCAATGTTAAAAAATCGTAGTATTAGGAAAAAACATTTTTCATGAAAACTTCAACACTCCGTTTAACCCCTTTAGGGGTTGATTTTCAAAAAACAAAAAAATAAGTGTCTATTATTTGTTTAGGCTTAGTATATTTGCAAAGATTCGTAACCACAGCATCAAAAAAAAATTCTTCATACAAACTTCAATACTCCGGTTCACCCCTTTAGGGGTTGATTTTCAAAAAATAAAAAAATAAGTGTCTAATATTTTCTTTAGCTTAGTATATTTGTAAAGTTTCATAACCACAGCATTAAAAAAAAAATCTTCATACAAACTTCATTGCTCCGTTTCACCCTCTTAAGGGTTGATTTTTGAAAAATGATGAAATAGGTGTCGATTATTTTTTTAACATTAGTATATTCGCAAAGTTTGATAATCGTAGCATTAAGAAAAATATTTTTTTCATACAAACTTAAACACCCCTTTTCACCCTCTTAGGGGTTGAATTGGGCAAATTCCTTTCTTAGTGTGCGTCCGCTTTTTGATATAAAACTTTTGTCCAAATTTGACGTTTGTAGCTTAAGCGGTTTAGGCTGTGCGTTGATCTGTCAGTCAGTCACGACCTTCACTTTTATATATATAGATAAGCTTGTAGTATCATGTTTAGTCGTAAATGGTTTTAGTGCATTTAAATGTGTTTCGTAGGCGGTGCTACGCTTAACGCCACGTCTACGATGCCTACGGCGTAGCACGTAGAGCTAGTGACTTTGATGCTACGAGTAGCATTCAAATAAAGTGAAAATAAGATTCAATTCCTATACTTATGGTCTTTATAGTTGTCCATAGTTGAAATCAATGAACAAAACATAGAATTGAATCGACTAACTATTTGATAGCTGTAGTTAGATGACCACCAATTTATTTTTCTCTTGCGCCGATTAGGCCATCTACTTTTTATCCGATTGTTCGGTAGTGTAATGTTTTTTTAAGTGTATGTAGTAATATATTTCCGTCTATATTTCCGAAATGTCACAGGCTATATTTTATTGAGTTATTATTTTTCTTTAAATAATAATACTTGTTCAATTTCTAAAGATACTACGTCTGCCTCCCTTTCAGTCGACAAGAGGTGCTTTTATTTTGCTCCGTTCCGCTTTCGATTCTTCAGAAATCAAAGCGAGCCTTATCGATGGAGCTCAGCGCTACCGAATTCGAGAATCGAGAAATATTATTTTTCCTCTTTCTGTGGATTTGTAATGCGATCTACGTAAATGTGTTTGTGGCATTAAGACAGGCACGAGGTTTTCCTGGTAGGTCTGATGAGTTGCTTACTTGATTTTTGTACCGAAATAAAATAGAAAACATATTGTATGTTGTAGTTAGTTTTTTTAACATATAAAACAACTTTATTCTTATTTTTATTGTTATTTTGACTTTAACTTGAATTTTATTTAATTATGATTTTAATTTGTATGTTCCGATTGATTTTAATATTATTATGAAATAAAATATATTTCAAATTAAATTATAAAACAATAGGAGAAGGTATAAAAGGATGGGGTGATGTTATTTGTAGGAACAAAATTTTGTTTATTTATTATTATTTACAAATAAGAGATGAAATTAAAAAGTATTTCACCTCTCCGGGCTGACAAAGTATCATCAACGCCGTTAGTGTTGCAGGTTCAGTTTTGTTACTACTTCAGGTGTCAGCCAGTTTCAAATTTTCGTAATATTGTTTCACTATTTCTACTAGTAAGACAACAAATTGTGTGTATATCTTTTTTATATATTAATTCTTTTTGGTCAATAAATGATTTTTATTATTTATTTTATTATTATTATAGGTGTTCATAGGTAGCGGTTTTGCTTACCATTACGCTAACCGTCTGCCTGTTTGCTGCTCATTTATATAGTAAAACAAGAGACGAATAAACGAAACATAGTACTTACTGTACCGACGACTCATAAGTGAAGCAAGGGTAAAGAGATGATAATTTATCATTAACAAATGCATTATTCGCAAATTTTTGTTATTGCCTTAAAACATAGACATAAATAGTATTAGGCAAGTTAAAACTTGCTTCCAGTCACTACGATATGGCAAGTTATCGAGGGGGAAAGATTTACTTTCTTCATGGTACATAATCTTCACTGTCGCCAACTAATACAGTTTTTCTTTAAACGAGTCATTTTTATCTGTAGGTATATTAACTTGACATTTAAAGTAAAATTTATTTCATTGGTTCAGTTCACATATTTTGAAACGACTGTTTTATGTAAACATGTAAAGATTTCTAATTACCTTCATTCTTCTTCTCTTTCTTCCCTTTTCTCATTTCGAAAAGAAAAGAGGCGTAGATAATTTTATTACTATCAGATTAGTTTCACTTACTTTGACTTCCAACACCCATACCCAGTTCCCTACACCCAGTTTGGAAGGCAGTAATTATAAAAATAATGAACAATTTTACTGAATAAAATATTTTGAATTTTGAAGTTTACTTTATTTATACGATGTCATAGCAGAATTGCTGTCCCTACAATACAACCTAGTATTCTTTAGATATAGCTTGGACACTGTGTCACAGTGTATACATCCAGTGCTACAAATAGAAAGATACGACGAGTAGGTACTCAGTAGTTACATTAGGTCGTATTAACGCTTCACGTCGAGCGCAACTTTTGTTGGAAACTTGTTTTTTGTGGGTTGTTTAGGGTAGTTTTTTGCTCTTCCATTGTTAATGTTTAGTATTATTGTTTGGTGTCGTGATGCGAGGCAATGATGGTAGTTATATCGCTGTCTTTTCTAAAAAATAAGTCTATTTAAAAAAGGACTACTTTCTTCGACGTTTACCTGATAGTTAAGCGCTGGTCTCAAATTAAAGCTCAATATCTAAAATTATAAGCGGATTAATATAGCGATGATTTTTTTGAACTGTTCATTGAACTTATTCTTTGTTAACTTAGAAGATCTATTCATTTTAATAAAAACTTATTGCATGTAGAATTGTCACTATTCGTTATTTTAATCATTTTATTAAGTTTGGGGGAACTTTAGTCTTAGTTTCCTCATTTCCAAATATGTGTTCTTTTTTGTTTCATCAATCATCAGCCAAAATACTACTTGTAATGTCCGTCTTGGTAGCACAAGCTGTTAAATGGATAACCACTAAAGTTTTCTGATCAAAATTGCAATTCTCTGCGTATACCAATTGTAACGAAACAGCCTTCGTATCTCTCACAAAAATAACAAATAAAAATATTTATAATAAGTTGGTTTGTTGATAAATCATAGCAATGCTCTAGTGTTCTGCAAAGGTTGCTCAGGTTAGAGCGTAGACTCGTAAAATAATGCAATGGCAACATTCTAATTTTCTGGGGTTTTTAAAATCGAGGGATGGCAACTTTACTTTGGACAAGGAGGAAGACATTTTGGGTTTTACGAGGAAAGGCAACGAAAAAACGAATTAAAGCAGGATTAAGTGAATGGTTTTATGGAATTTTATCCATAAGGTGGTGCCGAAGCCCTGAGAAAGGGAGCGATCGAATCTTCGAGCGTATCACCAGGAGTTAGAGTTGGAAATGTCGGCCGGAGACAACGACGGGTCATGTGTTTTAGATGGTTTTGTTTCAAGGTTTAGGAATTGGGTGTGATTCAATAGGTACAGGTAGAAAGAAGATAGGTAAGCGATATTCCAGCCATTGGGAGTTGCCAGATAGGTATGGCGTCGAGTCCAAAGACCTAGGTAACCTAAGAGACCTAAGAGTTCGCCGCACGGGGTGAGTGACCTTAGAATATCTTGAGGAGTCTGTTCTTGTGTTCATTTTAACTATGTGTACTTCCATATCAGTGATTACATTGTTTTAGAATTCAGGGATCATTTTAAAATAGTTTAAAAGTTAATTTCATAATGTAATGATGTGGGCCACTAAAGATAGATCTGGTATTTATACATACCTACTTATTGAGCAATAGTTTTGAATTAGGATCGTGTAAGTATTTTAAGCAAAGATCATAAACATTGTTGATGGTTGATCTTGGACTTCCGTTCGATCCGACAACAGTGTGAATTTTACACTGCAAATTCGGGTTGATGGTACCCGTCTGCTATTATGTAAATACAAAAGAAGGAGCGATTAGGACATAGTCTTAGTCACTGACTGAAGATACTTGTGACCTTTTGTGTTTATAGGATTTGTTTTTCTTATAGGTCCTGTTCAACGGGGAGCTCACTTTACTGACTTTATTTTACTTCTATCTGTTTTATATGATTTACTCCTAATGATGTGTGTTTGTTTTCAGGACGTAACGCGTTGTTAATTGTGTAAAATACCTAGTGTAAATAACATGCTTAATAAATCAAATGAAGTAAAATTAGATTAACTTAAATTAAAATAAAATCAAATTAAATCAAATAAAGTAAAATTAGATTATATTAAAATTAAATTAAATCAAATAAAATTAAACTAAATAAAATTAAATAGAATTAGAACAAATAAAGTAAAATCAGAATAAAATAAAATAAAATAGAATAGTTCAATCTAGCTCAATTCGGTTCAGTTAAATAATAAAATAAATAAAAGTACAATAAAATAAGGTTATCAGGACCGGTGGTATTATGTTCATCTTTTGGGCCGGAGGTCCTGGGTTCGATTCCTGGTCCGACGGTTATTAAGTAATGAATTTGAGTACCTGTTCTGAGTCTATGCGTTAGTAGGATCTACTATTTATAGCGTATACACTATTACGTTTATGTTAGGTCGCGGGTTCGATTCCCGACTGATATGTTATTAGAGTCTGGGCGTTAGTAGGATCTACTATAGCGTATACACTATTACGTTTATGCTAGGTCGTGGGTTCGATTCCCGACTGATATGTTATTAGAGTCTGGGCGTTGGTAGGATCTACTATAGCGTATACACTATTACGTTTATGTTAGGTCGCGGGTTCGATTCCCGGCCGATATGTTTTGGTCGAGACTAAACTTAGTCAAGTCAATTCAAGTAAATCGGATAGCCGACCAATTTGTAGAGTCTACTATAAAGTGTACACGCTTACGATTATGTTCGGTTGCGGGTTCGATTCCCGGGTCGATATGTTATTAGCAGAGTCTTAGTTAAGGTTAAGCTTAGTCAAGTCTTAATTTAAGTCTTGGTCAAATCAAGTAAATCGGACAGCCGATCAGTTTGCCGAATCTATTATACGATTCACATGTCTACAATTAAAGTAAATCGGACAGCCGATCAGATTGCCGAATCTATTATAGGATATACATGCTTACGATTAAAGTAAATCGGACAGCCGATCAGTTTGCCGAATCTATTATAAGATTCACATGCCTACAAATAAAGTAAATCGGACAGCCGATTAGTTTGCCAAGTTAGCCATTCGAAGTTATACGAACTATCTCGAATGGTTGACAATAGTTGCTGTCAGATGAGCGGCCAACTATAGTTTGACGAGTAACTATTTAATATACGAATAAATGTAAAGTAGATCGGAAGTCTCTTTACTATTTTAATATTTTGACTCACCAAGTCTTACATATTATATTTTGACTCACCAAGTCTTACATTTAATGGAACATAGGTTCTGAATCGACACGATGACATTTAAGTCAATTTACCTCTTCAATTCGAAGGTCAACGATGATCTTTCTTTACACACTACTTTTATCGAAGGTTTCTATGGAAAGATCCTTTTGCTGATAATTATCTGAGCTGTAACATGGAGCGATATCTCCGAGGTTACCCTTGACTCCAACGGGATGACAGGCACCTCTTATGTCTATGGTTTAGTAATTGTTGGTTGTCTTCGTAAGATACTAAAGGCTTCCACGGAAAGTACCTTACTATTAATTATCTAACCTAAGCATGGAACTATGTTTCCGAGGTTACCCTTGATTCCAACGGGATGACAGGCACCTCATTATGCCGATGGTTTCTTAATTATTAGTCTTCTTCATTTAGTCTACTGATAGAAAGTTCTATCTGAGACTGACGACTTGAGATGGTAACGGGAGAGTTACATTCATCTTTATCACACTATGTGTTAGACATGGTTGTCTAATTAGATGCTTTTAGATAAAGGTTCCAGAGTATGTATTTACGCGCTAACTTCAGAATAAAACGATATTCTAGTTGGTTGTTCACTGCAGTCGCTATATTGCGTTAGGCAGTTAGGTGGTTAGGTAGGGTTCGAAGGGATTGCATTCGTTCTTCCGGGACCAGATTCATTACCTTAAGGTAATGAGTAAGCTCCTTGATGAATAAATGTGTGAAAGGTAAAAAAATGAAGGATGTAATGACTGACAGACTGACTGACATTTGCCAAAAGATTATGTCCTCTTCTCTTAGCTTTTGGGTTGTTATAATATTCAAATATGTTGAATATGATAGTTGAATATGATAACGACGTTTAAGTCAGGCGCTCTAATGTTAGGAACACACAGAGGTGTGTATTTGTACACGTAAAAACGGAAGAGTGTATCCAGTCTGGGCCGAAACACATTGCTTACCGCGGTGGAGGGGCGGGGCCATAGCCAACAATTTATGTGTACAAATACATACAAACATAATACATAAAAACCATAAAATAAATAACAAAAAAATATTTGATGTAAAATCTTAGTAAAGTCTTAGTAAAATATTGTTCTGAACTTATTAGGCTTGAAACTAGTCCAAAACTATAATCTAGAATATATTCCATATCATATTTGGTAATCAGCTAAGTCAGTTTTACATTAGGATTACTAAGAAAAATAGTTAAGGATTAAGACTTAGCATACCCTTTATAAATAACCCTATATAACTTACGTAGTAGGAATCTTGTAGCTTTAGAGTAAGTCAATTCGTTAGGAAATCTATTCAGGTAACTCGGTTGCTCATACTTATTCGTTACTTAGGTTCTACGATCACAACGCAAGGTTTTCCCACTAGACAATCACTTGGCCAAAACAGTAGATTAACGTTAGCAATCGGAAAATTTAGGTATAGCTAGTAATACATAATTTGCATATAGGTAGTTAGGATAGATATAAATAGTTAAGTAGATGTTTTTTTTATTAATAGGGTAGGGGTTTTTACAATTTAGTGCGCCGTGACCAGGATGTGTACTTTGGTTATTACGTGGTTAGATTAGTTCGGTTAGAATGCAAAAATACATAGGGTTAAATGTAGATTTGTACGTTATTTTATTGCTCCTAGTAGGATTTCGCGTTGTATTTGTTATTTTAATGTATGTTTGATGCGTAGAATTTAAGGATATGGGGTCGTACGGTTGAGATTTATGTAGAAAGGTTATTTATTTAAGAAGTGTTCAAGTCGTCTTGAACACAATTTGTTGTTCGTGCAAAGGAGACGAGAATAAGTATGAGCCAATATTAAGCTAGGGTAAATAGTAATTTAGGGTTATTCATATTTAGGAACGTAATTGATTATTTGAAATAAGTAAAACCTGTGATAGGAACTACTAGCGGCTTGTATAAATATAATTGTACGTTTGTTGTTAGGAACCTGTTTAGAATAGGTTGTACAATATTAATTAGGAAATCTAGTAAAACATCTGATATGACACACATTAAGATTTTATGGAAATAAGTTGGAGTTGGGGTCGAACGTTGCAGATAAGTAGAAATAGCAAAAGGTTGAGGTTTAGAAATAGAATTGGTTATAGAGCGACTATTGACAGATATTGTAGTTAAGTTTAGGACAAGATCGCAAATAATAAGTAAACAGAATATGTTTGATAAATGTATAAGTACATATGTTTGTGTTTCATATACAAAAAGGTAAACTCACGATAGTTCACAGTTCAAAGAAACGAGTTTCAACATTAGGTAGGCTAAATGAGATAGCAAGATAAAAAAAAACGGAACGTAAGAAGACTAAAACTCAGTTGTGAACACTAAATATAATATTTTATGCTAGATCATATAGGCGAAGTTGTCTGTAGGTAGGCTAATGAAATAAAATATTACACAATTTGCCAGATATCATAACGGAAAGGTCTGCAATGTTGACTTAAGTAGGCATATTTATGTTTGGTCAAGCAAGATAGGTTCAGTGTTAGATTCAATCAGAAGTTCTTAGAACTTAATTATAGCTCGTATTACTAAAACAATGACATAAGATCTTTTAAAAGTAGTAATAATGGTATATAGACGACCTGTTTGGCTCAGTGGTAACATAACCTTATAAGCCAGAGGTCTCGGGTTCGATTCCCGGCTGGGTAGATTAATTTAAATATCTGTTCTTGGTTTGTGTGCTGGTTGTCCTTGTCTTCGTGTGTGTTCCACGGTATCCCCGACACAGGATTTGTCCTGGTGGGGAGCTATGAGTGTGAAACGTTTATTTTTAAGTCTCGTAAATAAGTTCAATAAAATAAGTAAGTAGGATTATAAATAATCTTTAAAACGGTTATTGATCGTATAAGTTTCAATAGTTCTCAGAAAACGAGTGGTTAGACTTAGTGTCAGAATTGAGGCGTCAGTAAGGCATTTAGGCAAAATAATAATACCCGGTAGTTCTTCGAAAAAATGAAGTGCCATATTATTAGGTAATACAAATGGGTTTCCTTTTAAAAGGATAAATTAGGTAGGCCAGCTATAGCAATAATATTCTAAGACTTTGGGGTCGAGTCGTAAATATTTGGTGACTAAGGAGCAACTGTGGAACTAGTTAGTCATAGTAAAATGATCAAGTGTTGAAAACAATATTTCAATTTAAATTCAAAATATGTAGTTCAGTTCAAGTAATACAGTTACTTATTTTATCATCGGTATCTTTGTCGCCGTTATTCGTAATTGCTTGAGTGACACCGCGGGTCGCAACTAGTAATAAATAAGTTAGTAAAATTAAAATAAATTTAAAATAATAATATCATTAATACATGAAAATATAGAAACGGAGTGCTGTCAGTACATTCATATGATTAGTTAAATGGGGAAGTGCAATCTGTTTGTCTATAGTGTCCGTAGATGTTGCTGTTTCCATAGAACAGAATGCAAGGCAATGAAACAAATGCTCTGAGTGATATTAAATAGCAAAAATGTTGACGGTTGAAAAGTATTTGTGATAAGGGATGTAAGTAAGACAGTTTAAAGTTTGAAGTGGTTTTGGGGCACAGTAACATCGGAACTAGGGATGAGTTGTCAGTGTCAGGGTTTGGCAATTACTACACAAACAGTTCAGTATAAAAAGGGGTTTGGAGCTAGGTTAAGTCTAAATGACATTCACCCCGTCGATATAGATATCGGTTTATATTGAATTCATACTCACACGCAGTGCCACATGATGGTTACCACAATTTCCCCACACTTACATGTTCCGATCGGAGGTAGTCAGAATTTTATGTACGATTTCAAGAGCTTAAGGGTCCTGAGGTGCCGGAAGGGGAATTTCTAGGAGGCACAAAAGGGTTGAAGATCGAAGTAAGGAGGGAAAGTGAAATCTCAAGTAGCTGATACGAAAGGTTAGGGGGGAAAGCACTTTCTCTTGTTCTTCTAACTGCTTGACTCACAACCAAGTTCTTGCCGAGGTCGGATATCTTGTAGTACGAAAGATTCCTTTTACGGAGCACGGATCTGTTGTTGAGTCGGACCTATTAAGATGATTATTTCATGATCGGTTTAAATACACTACACATATAGTGCTAGGGCAAAAACATATACATATTATGGCATAAACACGTAGTGTGAGTTTATGCTATAAAAATTCTCACACGTTTAAATTTTATTGTTGAAACTTGAATATTGACAATAAAGAATTCGCACTTTTGAACTTTTAAGGGGTTTGTAATATTTGAGTGGTAATATTTTTATTTGGTCGGTTATATTTGTGATATCGTTAGTGTTGGTTAAATTTACTCCGATTAATTCATCTTTATAAATTTAAGGGGTCGAATGTAACGAAACAGCCTTCGTATCTCTCACAAAAATAACAAATAAAAATATTTATAATAAGTTGGTTTGTTGATAAATCATAGCAATGCTCTAGTGTTCTGCAAAGGTTGCTCAGGTTAGAGCGTAGACTCGTAAAATAATGCAATGGCAACATTCTAATTTTCTGGGGTTTTTAAAATCGAGGGATGGCAACTTTACTTTGGACAAGGAGGAAGACATTTTGGGTTTTACGAGGAAAGGCAACGAAAAAACGAATTAAAGCAGGATTAAGTGAATGGTTTTATGGAATTTTATCCATAAGGTGGTGCCGAAGCCCTGAGAAAGGGAGCGATCGAATCTTCGAGCGTATCACCAGGAGTTAGAGTTGGAAATGTCGGCCGGAGACAACGACGGGTCATGTGTTTTAGATGGTTTTGTTTCAAGGTTTAGGAATTGGGTGTGATTCAATAGGTACAGGTAGAAAGAAGATAGGTAAGCGATATTCCAGCCATTGGGAGTTGCCAGATAGGTATGGCGTCGAGTCCAAAGACCTAGGTAACCTAAGAGACCTAAGAGTTCGCCGCACGGGGTGAGTGACCTTAGAATATCTTGAGGAGTCTGTTCTTGTGTTCATTTTAACTATGTGTACTTCCATATCAGTGATTACATTGTTTTAGAATTCAGGGATCATTTTAAAATAGTTTAAAAGTTAATTTCATAATGTAATGATGTGGGCCACTAAAGATAGATCTGGTATTTATACATACCTACTTATTGAGCAATAGTTTTGAATTAGGATCGTGTAAGTATTTTAAGCAAAGATCATAAACATTGTTGATGGTTGATCTTGGACTTCCGTTCGATCCGACAACAGTGTGAATTTTACACTGCAAATTCGGGTTGATGGTACCCGTCTGCTATTATGTAAATACAAAAGAAGGAGCGATTAGGACATAGTCTTAGTCACTGACTGAAGATACTTGTGACCTTTTGTGTTTATAGGATTTGTTTTTCTTATAGGTCCTGTTCAACGGGGAGCTCACTTTACTGACTTTATTTTACTTCTATCTGTTTTATATGATTTACTCCTAATGATGTGTGTTTGTTTTCAGGACGTAACGCGTTGTTAATTGTGTAAAATACCTAGTGTAAATAACATGCTTAATAAATCAAATGAAGTAAAATTAGATTAACTTAAATTAAAATAAAATCAAATTAAATCAAATAAAGTAAAATTAGATTATATTAAAATTAAATTAAATCAAATAAAATTAAACTAAATAAAATTAAATAGAATTAGAACAAATAAAGTAAAATCAGAATAAAATAAAATAAAATAGAATAGTTCAATCTAGCTCAATTCGGTTCAGTTAAATAATAAAATAAATAAAAGTACAATAAAATAAGGTTATCAGGACCGGTGGTATTATGTTCATCTTTTGGGCCGGAGGTCCTGGGTTCGATTCCTGGTCCGACGGTTATTAAGTAATGAATTTGAGTACCTGTTCTGAGTCTATGCGTTAGTAGGATCTACTATTTATAGCGTATACACTATTACGTTTATGTTAGGTCGCGGGTTCGATTCCCGACTGATATGTTATTAGAGTCTGGGCGTTAGTAGGATCTACTATAGCGTATACACTATTACGTTTATGCTAGGTCGTGGGTTCGATTCCCGACTGATATGTTATTAGAGTCTGGGCGTTGGTAGGATCTACTATAGCGTATACACTATTACGTTTATGTTAGGTCGCGGGTTCGATTCCCGGCCGATATGTTTTGGTCGAGACTAAACTTAGTCAAGTCAATTCAAGTAAATCGGATAGCCGACCAATTTGTAGAGTCTACTATAAAGTGTACACGCTTACGATTATGTTCGGTTGCGGGTTCGATTCCCGGGTCGATATGTTATTAGCAGAGTCTTAGTTAAGGTTAAGCTTAGTCAAGTCTTAATTTAAGTCTTGGTCAAATCAAGTAAATCGGACAGCCGATCAGTTTGCCGAATCTATTATACGATTCACATGTCTACAATTAAAGTAAATCGGACAGCCGATCAGATTGCCGAATCTATTATAGGATATACATGCTTACGATTAAAGTAAATCGGACAGCCGATCAGTTTGCCGAATCTATTATAAGATTCACATGCCTACAAATAAAGTAAATCGGACAGCCGATTAGTTTGCCAAGTTAGCCATTCGAAGTTATACGAACTATCTCGAATGGTTGACAATAGTTGCTGTCAGATGAGCGGCCAACTATAGTTTGACGAGTAACTATTTAATATACGAATAAATGTAAAGTAGATCGGAAGTCTCTTTACTATTTTAATATTTTGACTCACCAAGTCTTACATATTATATTTTGACTCACCAAGTCTTACATTTAATGGAACATAGGTTCTGAATCGACACGATGACATTTAAGTCAATTTACCTCTTCAATTCGAAGGTCAACGATGATCTTTCTTTACACACTACTTTTATCGAAGGTTTCTATGGAAAGATCCTTTTGCTGATAATTATCTGAGCTGTAACATGGAGCGATATCTCCGAGGTTACCCTTGACTCCAACGGGATGACAGGCACCTCTTATGTCTATGGTTTAGTAATTGTTGGTTGTCTTCGTAAGATACTAAAGGCTTCCACGGAAAGTACCTTACTATTAATTATCTAACCTAAGCATGGAACTATGTTTCCGAGGTTACCCTTGATTCCAACGGGATGACAGGCACCTCATTATGCCGATGGTTTCTTAATTATTAGTCTTCTTCATTTAGTCTACTGATAGAAAGTTCTATCTGAGACTGACGACTTGAGATGGTAACGGGAGAGTTACATTCATCTTTATCACACTATGTGTTAGACATGGTTGTCTAATTAGATGCTTTTAGATAAAGGTTCCAGAGTATGTATTTACGCGCTAACTTCAGAATAAAACGATATTCTAGTTGGTTGTTCACTGCAGTCGCTATATTGCGTTAGGCAGTTAGGTGGTTAGGTAGGGTTCGAAGGGATTGCATTCGTTCTTCCGGGACCAGATTCATTACCTTAAGGTAATGAGTAAGCTCCTTGATGAATAAATGTGTGAAAGGTAAAAAAATGAAGGATGTAATGACTGACAGACTGACTGACATTTGCCAAAAGATTATGTCCTCTTCTCTTAGCTTTTGGGTTGTTATAATATTCAAATATGTTGAATATGATAGTTGAATATGATAACGACGTTTAAGTCAGGCGCTCTAATGTTAGGAACACACAGAGGTGTGTATTTGTACACGTAAAAACGGAAGAGTGTATCCAGTCTGGGCCGAAACACATTGCTTACCGCGGTGGAGGGGCGGGGCCATAGCCAACAATTTATGTGTACAAATACATACAAACATAATACATAAAAACCATAAAATAAATAACAAAAAAATATTTGATGTAAAATCTTAGTAAAGTCTTAGTAAAATATTGTTCTGAACTTATTAGGCTTGAAACTAGTCCAAAACTATAATCTAGAATATATTCCATATCATATTTGGTAATCAGCTAAGTCAGTTTTACATTAGGATTACTAAGAAAAATAGTTAAGGATTAAGACTTAGCATACCCTTTATAAATAACCCTATATAACTTACGTAGTAGGAATCTTGTAGCTTTAGAGTAAGTCAATTCGTTAGGAAATCTATTCAGGTAACTCGGTTGCTCATACTTATTCGTTACTTAGGTTCTACGATCACAACGCAAGGTTTTCCCACTAGACAATCACTTGGCCAAAACAGTAGATTAACGTTAGCAATCGGAAAATTTAGGTATAGCTAGTAATACATAATTTGCATATAGGTAGTTAGGATAGATATAAATAGTTAAGTAGATGTTTTTTTTATTAATAGGGTAGGGGTTTTTACACAATAGGACCCAAATTAGCTTCCACACACTTGTTTACGACAGCCATTAATTCGGCTAAAGTCTGTAATGTGATGAGAGCTCCTAATTCGATCTCACCCTCCACAATTACCCTCTAGCATGATTTATTTCCGCGAAACTTCCCGAACAACAAATATACACTAATGTAGATCATCCTTCGTGTTATTTTAGACTTTCAGGCGATCCTTTGTATTATTGCAGAATTTCAGGTGAAATAACGAAGTATCAAGTGACGAAACTGACCTTCAATGTTTTTTCTTTGGCAAGGACAATAGACGTTTGAGCTCTCATTGGTGCGAGAGCGCTCTTGAAGGCAGAAGGGCCCTCTGCTTGTTACAAAATGTGCCAAATTGACAACTCAGGTCTCGATAGCACCCTTGATTTTATACCGTATCTGCTTACGCTTGGTATTTCCTCGACTATGTACTTAATCAGTTCATATTCTGAATCTAAATAAGATTCAGGTTTTTGGGTCGTGTGAAAATTACTAGAAATATTACATACATATATGAAGGAAAAAATTAAAAGCTACTTAAATAGGGCGTATGCATACTTGATTAAAAAATATAAGGGTACTGAAATACTATTTTGCTACTTTACTATTTTTAGTACTAAAAGAGTAAGTTTGTTTAGACCGAGTGCCTAGTCCTGGTAGTCCTGGATCTAATTTTTAAGACCGCCTTAAGGGCCTTTAACGTGGCTTGGCAGGTGTTATAGGACGACCCATTTTTAGTAATAAAGAGTACCTAGGTCAAAGCAAATTAACCAAATGATTCCAATTTGAGTTAAAAGTAGGTATAAAACGTTAAAAAATAGTTCACTCGTTTAAAAATTATGAATAAAAATTTTAAATTAAAAATGTATTTTCATATTCAGCTCTTAAATTAATTCAAGGAAACTAAAAAGATGTTAGCAGATGCTCTTTATTTTTCTAGCGACACTCTAGAAGTTTACCCAGCCCGTCTAGGGAGTTTTAATTTTCTTATACGGCGACATTATCACGCAGCCAATTAAAATTCTCTTTTAATAAACCCATTTCATTTTTCATTAATTATCTGTTACAAAGGGCTTATTTATTACTTCATAATTTGACCTGTGACTTCGGTTGGCCGCCTTTCAGGTGAATTATTTATCGTGTCATCTCACAAAAGCCGTACATGATTTATTTTTCCACTTTACAGAAATGAATCTTTGTCTGAAAGTATCTTCCCATTTCCTTTCATTATCATATTAATTTGAATTTATTTATCCTTCTATTTACTAGCTTTCTCAATTGAACTTCTTAAAAGAAGATTTTTATTTTAAAACTAATTACCCCATACGAAGTTACACTTCGGAAATCGTCGGAAGTGGGCTGTCCAACGACACTATGAAGTCGTAGATAAAAACTAAAATGTTGCTTATTAAAAAAAGTAAATTGATGATTCGTACACTATTTTTGTCCGGGGAAAGAGCGCGAGGATCCGCGAGCACGCAGAGCTGGCCGATTAGTACGATAGCGCTCGGTATAGGAGCCTCGATGATATCCAGATGTTTAAAAACATATCCTAGCCCCATTAGCATATGTCCTAGATACGGCAAATAAACCTGCTGAATAGTATCTAAATCCGGCATTAGATGTTGCCAGGTTGCATTTCAGTACGAAGCTTTCATCTCCTGATATTGTCCGATGACGGATAGAACATTTGCCACGACGAAGAAGCGGTTCACTGCAAAATCTCGTCCATGCTTCACGCACATGAAGTCTTCGAGTAATGTGAAGCAATCTGATAGCATGGCTAAAACGTATCCTATCAGAATGAGGAGGTTACCCAGCAAATTTGGTCGGTCCTCCGCATCGATCTTTCCGATTAAGTAGCCCAGCAGTATTAGACAATTCCCGATTATAGTCAAGTAGAAATTGAAAGAAGCCATGAACAACTTTGCAGCTGGCGACTGACTGGTGATTTCCTCCGGGTTTTGAAGTTTCCAGGCGGGCGATTTTGAGATGCTGAATTTCATGTTGAACCTCTTTCATATCCAATGGGGAATGTGAGTTCTTAGTTAAGTTAACCAGACCAGTTAACTAATAAATTTAGTCACATTTCCCACTGCTTTTTCATGATTTCAATACAATAACTGAATACAAGTTTGTAAAGTTTTCATTTCGGATTCATGTAACATCGAACTTGGTTTTAGTTTTTGAATTCATTGCCCAGTTTTCTGTTTAAATAAGTTGCGGAAATTATTCCGTTGTGGAACTTACAAATAACATTTCGACTATTGAATCGTTATTTGCTGAACTTTAGAGGTTATGTTGGTTTGTCAACAGGCATTATTGACTCGACTCGCGTCGTGTTACATTCTCTTTGATTGACATTTTATTGACGGATTAGACGGACGACGGACGGAGGGATTCTCATTTAGACAAAAGAGTTTTTTATTTGCCTTCCAGTGACGTGTTGCCTTCATAAACTATTTTTAACCGACTTCAAAAAAGGTTTGTTTGTTACCTCATAACTTTTGACTGGGTGAATCGATTTTGATGATTCTTTTTTTATTAGAAAACTGACGCTTCCCATTTGGTCCCATTTCAATCTAGTCCAGTTCTGATAATGGTATCCACGAGAAAACCATATAAGTCTTAAATTTGCATTAAGTACGTGCGCGACAAATAGATGAATAACTCAATAGTCGGTCTTTTGAAGTCGGTTTTTGTTTTTTGTTTTGTAAAAATAATGTTCTGATCTATATTATGTGTTGCTCTGAGTGTTCAATTCGTACATACGAGTACGTAGGTACACCACTTGGTAAAAAGTAAAAGTGTAAAATAGGTCACTGAGAGTCTGCCAAAAAAATAATATGCCTAACAAGGAGAGACTGCCTCTCAATTACGTAAATAAGCTTTAATTGATATTTTAATAACTGCTGATAGTGAACTATGGAATATCAATGCTTAAACTACATTTACTTTAATTCTTATTTATTTATATTTACATTTATAATCATTCAACACACATGTATACATTGTAATTTTGATTCGTAAAGTAACATCTAACCGCTCCATCACAACAACTATAAACCACCTATACCTAACTAAAGTTAGCAAATATATCACAGTTTAACCATGGAAACTAACGTGGTTTTCACACATTTTTGTCATAATTAAACACGGGAATACTCACGTAAAAAATTAAGTCGTCTACTACGACTAGTTTCGGTCACATTCGGTGACCTTCATCAGGCGAGTTTACAAACGTGACGCGCTCGCGGTTGCATCTCGTCACCGAATGTGCGAAAGGTCACCGAATGTGACCGAAACTAGTCGTAGTAGACGACTTAATTTTTTACGTGAGTATTTCCGTGTTTAATTATAACAAAAATATCACAGTTTAGATAAACTCTGAAAAGTTCTGAGAGCGACACTGACCGACACACACGCCCATCCTCTAGAGTTTATATCTATCTAATGAAACTCTCAATCAGAGGTGAGCAGACCGTGTGGGACTGAGGACAGACGAGGACAATGAATACAAAGTTTTCATGCAAACTTTTAGAGAAGCAAATTCAAGCTAAAGCGCTGCAACTGTTTTTCAATTTACATTATTATATGCAGTCAGCGGTCCAAACACAAAGTATTTCGGCCTCAAAGGGCTGCTAAATTATGTTTTAGTGAAAACGAGGGTTTTTGAAATTGGAGAACGAAAGGTAAGGTAGGTAAGCATCTATACGCAAATAACAGTCGAAGTCTTCAAATTGTTTTGCGTTTCGATGTCTTGTTAAGAAGTAGGTAACTTGTTTACGCCTAAATGTAAATGCACAAACCGATGTAGGCCGATGTGATGTCCAGTGATGGGATATAAACATATTTTTGCTAGATAAAACAAAAATAACCAATTCTGTGAAAATCAGAGCTTGAGAAACAGAACAGAAAGAGAAAGAACATGAAAAACGGTGATGATGACGATTAAAAATAGCTTATGTTCTTTTCTGTACCCCTAACAACAAAAGGTAAAACAAATTAACTAGTTAAAGCGTAACAAACAAACCCACTTTAACATTTATGACATTGGTTACGTTTTTTTACTCTAGGTATCTACTTATATCACTGTTTTAAATAATATCTAGCATTGAATAATCTTTACACTTTCACTGTTAATTTGATTGTCAAGTTAAGCGGCCTCAGAGTTGGGGAAGTTATAAAGTTTTTAGAAATTGAATTTTTGGGATGAATTGAGGTACAGCCTCAGGCGAGCCGTGATTCACTCAGGATGGTTATTAAAAGTTGAATATTCAATAGGATGACAATTTGTCTATTAATGGTATAATCTTTTATTTTAACGAACCTTAAAATGTATTATATTATTTTCTTCTGATATAAAACTATGGCAAACAAGCGACGTGCCACCTGGTAAGTTGTATATAATTATTTTTAAAAGCAAACTCTCATTGCAATGAAATTAGAGCTAAACAGGTAACCTATAAGCTCAATCAAACGTCGGGAATATAAAAATTAAATACAAGTAGCTATACTTACTACTATTAGTGTTTAAGAATTGGGATCTCACTAATAGCGTTTTGATAATCAAAACCCAAACAGACTATCCGATTAGCCAATAGATTTAGTCCGTGTGCTCAATCATATTGCAGCCACGAGCTGACAGGATTGTTTGCGATGCACACGTTATTAGTCGATTACGAAATATTTAATGGACTCGATGCGGTGCTTTAATCGATTACCGATTGGTAGGTAACTATCGAGCAAAATTAATAAGTTGTGAATCTGTTAATAATTTAGTAAAATAAAACGACAGTACGGAGACGAGGGAGAGTATAATACGTTTTGAAAACGATGCTGTAATTTTTCAATTACGTACCAACCTTAATAAGTTGGTGCCTTTGTTACTTCGTTGTAGGTTTACCTACAACTAAACTTCCTAACACAGCAACAACAAAACAACATAACAGAACACACAGCACAGCACAGCACACAACACACACACAGCATAACTAGAACATTTTAATGTAGTTCATTTTCAATGAGTAATCGTCATTTTTATGCCCTTTTTGCAATGTAGGTACTAAACTATAGTTTAGTAATGTTATTTTAATTGAGTTTTTAGTTAATTTTTTTTTTAACTAAAGACTCTCACTCACTCTTATTACACTGTTTTATCGCATTGGGGTAGGATCAGATCTCATTGGCCACAGCTCTTTTCTTATTTACTATAAGTTTTATTATTTACAATTTCTTCTTTTTTAGTTTTATTATTTCTTTCATTCCTGTAATGCATCATATTTGAGTTGACCCCGTTTCTTCGCGTGTGAATTCACGCTGTGCATTCACACCTTCGACCTCTATTAATCTACATTGTTTTTAATAAGTGGTTTTCTCTCCCACTCGTCTTGTTGGATCTATATACTTACTCGTTATTGAAGGGATAAATACTTAGTGCCAGCAAGCTCCAATAATCCGACAAAACTTACACATATCGCTTTGACTGCCTCCCGATTCGGAATAAACTCGGATATTTCCGATACAAAATGTTTGTTTGTCGGATTTCTCGCATCGATACATTTTCTTCCATCCACTCCGTACCAACGCTTATTCTGTGGGGATTTTTACCTCAACACTTATTTATTCCAGCTATATAATGAAACGTTGAAGGCAAAGAGATTCTTAAGAGTTATGTTATTTACAGCTTAGGTAGGTACAGGTAAGTTGAATCTTATGATTTGTGGAACTTGGTTTTGCTAAAATGCTGTAGCGTTCATATGTTCGAAGAAACCAGGTATGAAGTAGAGATTTAAAACCATGATTTTCAACTGTGGACCAATTTTTCTACGGACTAATAGCGATTATGTTTTTGTAGGTCTTTAAAGATATACTTTTGCATAAACTGTAGGTAGGTTACTTTGTGATCATCGATTTAATTTAATTACTAATATGTTACTCATTTTCATTTTAATTTTGCAAGGAGAGAAAAAGTTTAATAGAAGGTATAGGCTACTTAGTAACCTATATATGTATAGGTATAGTAACCGTTACTATGATGTATGTAGAGCACTAGTAGTTAACAAGATTGATGAACTCGCTGCGTCCATGTCTCTATCATATCGTATCGGGGATAAAATACACCTAGAGTCCTAGAGTCATCACTCTTCATACAAATTTCCATGTCGGCCGCTGTCAACGAGTGGCTATACAGGACAATAGGATAAAGTAATATTCGATAAAAAGGGAGATTTAGCAAATATTTAGAAGCAATTTTCATTTTGAAAATCTAGTGAAAGAAAAGGGGATTTGCATTTTAAACGTTATAAAATATTATAATAGTTATTAGGTAGTTTTAAATAACTCAAAACTCAAATTAGCAATAACTCGTAAAAAAGATACTGATTTTATAAACACTTTTTGTATTGTCATCAGAGTCTCACAGGTATACCTACTAAATTTCAGCTCAACCGGATAACCTTGTAAACATATAATAAGTTAAATCGAAATTTGTAAAAAGTTACGAGCTTCAACGTATTGTTATAAAGTAATGTATGTAAGTATGCTACTTTACCGGATGTTAAAACCTCGCAGTAAAAATAAACACCAATAATGTGTTTCATCGCATCCGGCCGCTGTTTTACATGCCATCTTGATACTTTGCATTTTAAAGCACTTTGTCGAAGCTCTCGCCCACAAAGTAAATGTTTCAAAGAACGTGGCGGGTGATATGAAAAATGCATTGCAGTTTCATTCTCGACGCGGACCCAGTTATTTCCTGTCGGTAAACTGTAAACAACCGGTTCAGCGCTTTACAGTGCGAACTGCAGGGACCCTATTCATGGACGCTCGAGATTATCTCCGTCAGTCTTACTCTTATGACGTTTCTATTGAGAGCGACAGAAACCGAGATAACATCTCACTCTTCCGAATAAGGCCCTGAGCCGTTGAGCCTCGTGTAAACGCCGATTTATTCGAAAGCGATTTTCAACACGCTTCAATGTGTTTTTTCATTTGTGTTAAAAGTAATTTGTCAAAGTCGTCATTTCGGTTAAGAGAGCTCGATGTTCGACTTCACGGCGGCAAAAAACCATAAGTATGACGAAAATTTCTCGTAATCAAAGCTGTTTAATTTTCCGAATGTGTGACTTTAATTTGAACCTTGATTTGAACTCTTTGAAGTTGTAGACTTTGAGGCAGATCTCCGCAATCTCATTACAAAAAGGCTCTAGCAAAGTTACGACATTTATGACTTCTGCCGAGAATATTCCGGATTGTAATAGGTACCGCTTCGCACAGCGAGAAACATAAAAGATGCAAATAGTTTTCAGAGAAAGATTTAAATATTAAGTCCGAAGTAAGAGTTATTAAGTTTATGAACTCCTGGAGAACAGACCGCGAAATAACTGGTTGTAGCGGAGTTACAATACTATACATATCTACTTATGGTTAACCTTTGGAACGGTGACGAATAGTGGTACTTACAACCGAGCGTTACAGTGAATCGGATAACATGTAAAATGGTAGCTCTCAGTAGTTTGTTTTATACAAAAATCGTTAAGAACCAGGCCGTCAAATAAATCTTTCAGTGGTTAAATTTAAAAACTGAAATGGAATCATTAAGCTTATCCACCGTGTATGCGTATGCATTTTTTTTACTAATTAATTTAATAATAAGGTAACCCAACTTTTTGACGTGATAACGTCTTATAATTCGATGGAGCCGGGTGCAAGTACGAAAAAAGTGTGACGTATGTGCCGTTACCTCGATGAGGCGTTACCGCTATCGCTATCGGTACGGTGAACTCGGGATTTCCGATCTCTTTTGGTTTTTTTAGATATAAATATAGTGTCATTTGGTTGTCAATATTTTTAGGTCTGTTCAGAAATTGGTACCTACGATCTTTTTGTACAAATTAAAATTTTCTTTTGAAAAATGAAACCATTCTATCAGTATTTTCTTATGGCGTGGTCACGTTCAACTATCGCCAGTAAACCGACTTTACAGACAACCGGTTTTTTTTATGTCGATCAATCAGGTATCTATAAAAAACACTATTTAAATTAGTTATTACTACAAATACTGTTATTGTGGTTATTACTTTTGTACAATATCTAAATCAACATTTAAATTTAAAAGTTAAACTACATTTAACAATCTATGAAACCTTAAAAGTAAGGCCATTTACGTTTCGACATGAAATAAGCAGCTGAACATCAGCTAAACGATAATGATATTCAGGAGTGACTGTTGACCTTGGTCGGCTGTGGCCGTAGTTGGCAGCCCGTCAAGAGCCGTGCCCTTGCGCACCACTTGTGCCGCCCTTGATGACACGTTACGGCGGTAATCGGGAACAGGCATTCAAGGCAATGACTTCGAACTGAAGGTTTCATTTTCTCTGAACTAAAATTTAAATTGAAAAACCCACACTTAGTCTTGTATAGAGCTGATAATAATCTTCAAACTGTTGAACAGATTTCCTTGAATATTGCTAAGACTATCGATCAAATCACTTTTTAAATTCGTTTACTCGTTTGTCAACAAGTCCACTATGAGATAATTTTGCTTAAGATGTTTATCCGACTTCAAAAAGGAGGAGATTCTCCATCCAACTGTTTTTTTTTTGTTTTTTTTTTTTATATTCAAATGACAAATCTCAGTCTCATAAACCACTAATGTCTCCAGTATCCTAAGTTAAAATTCGTCACAAGCTCATCACGTCGATGGCGCAAACACTGAAAGGGTACTCGTAAATCCCAATACTCCAGAATGTATAGGGTTGAAATCTTGAAAGGACCTTTATATGGCGTCTTCGGGTACGATAAGCACGTAGGGGCTGCGATATTTTCAGTCGACATCCTCTCGTGTGTGACGAGAGATATCGGCCACTTTATTGACGCGTAATCCGTATGCAGTGAAGTACTCTACTAGGTATTTGCCTAAACGTAATGGATGAATGATAGTGGACTACGAGTATGTGGACTGGGTACTAACTTGGTCTAATGTAGGTACGGTAACAATTGGTAAGTATGCTAAGTTTGGGATATTTATGTAGGTACTAACATCATTTGTTTTTTTGTTAAGGACCTATAAGTACAAGAAAGATAACATAAATAGGCATACACAGAATAGAATATGTAGGTAAATAAGTACAAGGATATATTATTATGTACCTACATAGTATATTTGTTGAGCTTTTATTTACGCTTGAGCATCTACGTACGTAAATAGTAAAATGATAATGGTATCGAAATGTAATTTAGCTGTAATTGTTTAATGTAATCGAGTACAAGTACCTTTTAAGTTCCGCTGTGAATAAAAAAATACAAAAGGTTTAGTGTAAGTGAATATGTTTGTTACCACTCATAAAATAATATAACAGCTGAACGGCTTCACTAATTAGCGGGTAACATCGCGGGATTCTGTAAGTATAGAATTTAAAAAAGGATGAAGGTACTTTCATTGAAAAAAACACAAAAAATAAAGAAGTAAAATCTCCACAAAAGCAAGGTTTAAAATTTAATGAAGATTTTATAAGTAACATTTAAGAAGCAAGAAAAATATTTGTGCGTGCCAAAGCTGCTTTAGAAAACGATTAAGTACGGAGACGGAAAGTTCAGTTCAAATCTTATGAACCTCATTAAAAGTTTCACAATTGTGAAAAAAGTCAGAAAGTAACACTAGAGAAATGACACTTACTTTAACTTTTACATACAGTTATGGCGAGTAAATTTTGTTAAATTGTTATAATACTTGAAGATTTATCAAAATACATGGATAGGTCAAACAAGTATCTGCATAAAATAAAAATATATAAATCTATATATATAAAAATAAACCCGTTTTCCTTGGTCACGGCATCACGCGTGAACGGCTGGACCGATTTCACTAATTCTTTTTTTGTTGTGTTAATTACTGTCAAGAGAAGGTTCTTATGAAATAAAAAATTAAAGAAGTTGACCAGAACATTAGAAAATTGAGACTATTCAAATTCAATTTTCATAGTTAAGACAGGACAACGTCTGTCGGGTCGGCTAGTAAAATCTTAATATATATAAATCTCGTGTCACAATGTTTGTCCTCAATGGACTCCTAAACCACTTAACCGATTATAATAAAATTCGCACACCATGTGCAGTTCGATCCAACTTGAGAGATAGGATAGTTTAAATCTCAAATTATAGTCGCAATTTTAATTTATTGCAAATTATATATATACTGATAATTTTTACTATAAATTGACAAGTTAGCATCAACATACTACGGTTGCTATAGTTACGCAATATTTGACATAGAATTGACGCAATGGCTTTTGACAGGACAACGTCTGTCGAGTCAGCTAGTATATAAATATATATTAAAAGTCTAAAAAACGTTTCACACTCATAGCTCCCCCTAGGATTAATCCTGTATCGGGGATGCCATGGAACACAGACAATTACAAGTACAACTAACAGCCAGACCCAGAATTAATATTTAAATTCATCAAGCATCATTCAAACATCTGACCGACCGGGAATTGAACCCGGGACTTGTGGCTTATATGGCGGATATGTTACTGGGCCAAGCAGGTCGTCAAAGTTTATATGATTTTCTTGTAATTTAACTTACATCTAACATGTTAAGATTAATTCGTAGCCCGTTCATAACAAGCTAATTAACAGCAGAAGCAACGTAAATATGCTAACCTTGCAAGTACTATTTGAGGCGTTTAGTACAGAGGCACATGGAACTGCAAGGATTTTTATTAAAAAATCTATCAGTGCATTAGGTCGATACGACGCGTGACTAAAATATTTGCTATTCATTGCATTGCATTGCTATTCAGTACAGCGTGATATGCTGCCAGTATGCTGGGCACGGTGTTCACTGAAATAGGTCAAAGGCTAAGTATTTGTATTATCTTTAGCCCTTGGTAGAGGTAGTATACCCCTACTAATATTATAAATGTCAATGTAAGTTTGTTTGTGGCGCTTTCACGCGAAAATTATGGAACTTTGTACACATATACTTGGAGGTATTAGAAGTAACACAGGACACTTCTTATTTAAAAAAATCAATGCGAGCGAAGCCGCAGGTAAAAGCTAGTATTTATATTTATTTTATCAGACATATATATATATTTACATAAATATATATTTATTATATAATATATCTGTATATGGGTAATCCAACTCTTTTATTATAGGGTAAGTAGATTAGTGTTCATTTTTATCAATTTTGAGTTACAAAAGCTCGACCAAACAAATCAGTGCCCAACTTAATACGATTTTCAGGAACGTGTCTACTCTAATGAATAAACGTCCGTTTAGGTTTTATTCAGCATTTTCCGAAGTAGATTTGTCCCGAGGATTATTAAGTTTCCAGGTTTCCAATGTTTTGTATTTCCTCCGTATTTTCGTGTGCTTTGATTCCCACTTTGAGAGTTCGGTATCGAAAGCACTTATGTTTCAAAGTTCTTCTTATTTAGTTTCAAACAAATATTGACACCGCCGTTTCCTGAGTAGACAAGGAACGGTCCGACTGAACCGGGAGGCTTTGAAGTTTTATGAGATCTGTTATGAACTTTTTAGAGTTCTATTCTATGTAAGAGTCTTTGTAAGAAGTTATGGTAAAGTTCAATAAATAACACTATTATAAATTAATGCGAAAGTTGGTCTGAAGGTGAAGGTGACTTTTTACGTAACATCCGTTTCTTATAGTATAGTGAGTGAAGCCTCAAGACACATTGTACTTGTACAATGAGATTTTTTTGTGGAATTCGATCAAAATGAAGCGAAACCATTAATCGCGTTTCAATGACATCAAAATTTGTCCCAGAACACACCCCATTAAAGGGACTCCTCTAAAATATGGTAGTCACTTGACATATTATAGGTAATTATAATATTTTTTACAGGCATCGTGGGAGGCCGCTGTTACTCGTAGCGTCCTTTTTCGGACAGGCAAACAGTAGTGGACACAGAAATATCCTGATTCCTAGAATCTATCACATCTCTGCATTACGGAGTTATGTGTTCTGATAATGTTATTTCCCAATCTATCATGTGAGTTTGTCCGTATGGGGGTGGAGGGGCCGTGTCACCGGCGCTCGACAATGAGCGATGGATGATATAAGCAAGTTTTTTGGCGCCGACAAACTAACTGATATTTGAGCACCTATTTTAACTACGCGATATGTACGATTTACTGATGTAGTGATTACTTACTTACTGATTACACTCAGATTAGTATTTTTTCTGTCTTTATTTAAATATAAGTAGTCTGCAATTATTAAAAAAAACTTACATAGCTTTTGAAAGATATGAAACAGCTTTATGATTATATTTATATTCTTCTCTAATATATAAAAATCAATCGCTGTTCGTTTGTCTGGCTATAACTCGAGAACGGCTGGACCGATTTCGCTAATTTTGATCTTGAAATATTTGTGGAAGTACAGGCAGGGAAGGTTTAATGTTAAAAAAAACTGCGGGTGAAACCACCGCCGGGTACAGGCTAGTTATACATAAATGTTACGGATATAAATGACAGAACAACGTGACGTTTCCGACCTTACAATAGCTTTCACATTTACTCTTTTCATAGGATAGACAAAAAACACACACGTCCCAAATGTCCAGTCCGTCCAGTGTTTTATTATATGTCCATCGTGTTTTAGGTTGAATTTATTTATTTTTATTTTCGGTCAAAATTAGATACTGACGAACAACTTCATTTGGGTTTTTTTTTGTGGTCGGATAAGATAAAGATACATTGTGTTGTTGTTTTGAGGTATATAATTAAAATAAAGGCGTCTAAAGATACAAAATCTTACAAGGCACAACGAAAACTGAGATTCATGAGCACGTGAACCCATCTCGTGTGATAAACAAAAGGACAAGCTTATCAATATTCTTATCATGGTCGGTGTTGTGTTAAAGGGGTGCGTTGGGCAATGTAAAATGGATAAACAAGGGTGAAAAAATATTATTCGTGACATTAATGCCTATTTATAGATGTACATGAGTATAGAACGAATAACACATTTAAATGCTAAAGAATTTAAAATAGCTTAAACTAGCTTTTTCATCGGAGTTACAAAGCTATATCAAATTTTAGCTCAATTTTACATCGGGAAGTCGTCGTTCAAAATTGAGTTGCAAAATTTGTCCCGTACGTAGGTAAATAATTATAAGCTTGTAAAAAAAGAAGAGATCACTTTTTGCGATAAGCCCGCTAGTAGTTGCACTAGTTTTAAGCGTTGTTATCATGTTATTTTTGATTTTTTTGATTTTTTTTATTTATAATTTGTGTGTGTTGTATTCTTTAACTATTTGTCTAATAAAAATTTCTTTTAGAGCAAAAGTATATTTGTAAAAAAAAAATACTAAAATACCTATTTGAGACAATTTTATTTTTGTAACTTTATTTAACATTTATTAAAGATATTGGTTTAATCACAATCCTTTTAGGTTATTAGAAAATCGTTAGGTACATTGTACATAAAATTTATCGATAGTTGTTTTTTAAGAGCTCATTTCAAAGGCAAATTTTATTTCAAATTTATACTAAATCTTCGAATAAAATAAACCGACTGTAATATTATGCGTAGGTCTAAGTACCTACAGTCTGAGGATTAAACAAGATTAGGTACGAGGCTCACCGGGAAAATAGGCGCTGGTGGAATATCTCGAACGGGCCCGACGACCCCAGCATTCCACTCTGCCGGGTAACCACAGTTTAAATAATCTTGAATGCAAAGACTGAACAGCTCACTTGAATATTGTCGTCCATGCAAAAATACAGCTATCTACCATATCTTACTAAAATTTATGTCCTACTGATATGAAAATAATTGGCTGTGATATACAGACTGACAGACACCGCAGTCGCACCATAAGGGTTACATTCCTCCGTCGGGGCTGCGGGTAGAAGTTACCGCGGCCTCGGCGTCACAAGGGCGTAGAAGGAACATGGGTGGTTTTTGGTCAGTAGAAGTCTGACACTCCCTTCCGCTCTGCCCAAAGAGTGGGAGGGGTCATTTGATGATTTCCCACCCCCCAAAAAAAAAAAAAAAAAAAAAGGGTTACATTCCTGACGTATGACATGGGTACGTAACCTTGAAAAGGTTAAAAAGTACTTCAATATATTCATCGAAAGTATAGAAGAAGATCTATCTAGTCTCCTAATAAATAGCAAAACTTTGCGCTGTGTCTGTTGTTTTTTTCTTAAGTCCATAAATTTTAGTAAAGCATGCATGCATTTTAAGTGCATTTTTTATTTTTTATTTTTTTTTTAGTACTAACTTTTGTAATATGCGTAAGATAATTTTGTTTTAAAAATAAAGTAAACTAACATTTATTTTATTTTTCTAATAACGGTAAAAATGAGATGTAGTAGTAACTAAGTACTTAGAGTTAGTTTATATAAAGGAGTGTTTAATCCAAATATAGAGAGTTATCATTTAGACTTCAGTGGTTTCACTCGCCTCCGATCCCATCCTTACAAAGTAAATTAATTGTAAGTACTTGGTCATCTATGCTTTCCCTACACAAGTATGATTAAATGCAAGATATGCGGGTAGATAGGTATTGAGCTTAACGTGTCACATGCAAAACGGATGTGCATTTCAAGACGGTTGGGAATGTAATGGGAACAGCAATGGGAATTCGAATTGAGAAAACGTTTTCGGTTTACGTTGGTCAGACGAATGTATATCATTTACCTGCACGGGTATCTATCTATCTATTAAAATGTCTCTAAAATGGCATTTACTGAAAGGTAGAGATGTAATGAACATTTTCAGGAGGTTTTTATCATTGAGTAGATAATGTAGCAGTCTATTCCCACCAGCGCGAAAAAGAAGGCCGTGAATGATGACGATGATGTAATTCCGAAGGCTTTAGTTCCAACTTAAACAGAACTAAGCTTCTAAAAATAAACGTTTCTGACTCTTCTTAGTAAGAGGGTAATCTCTGTGACAAAGAAGAGACGAAGACATCAATACTTTTAATCAAATTGGATCTGACACCTAAAGCTTGAAAGACAATTTTGGCTGTTTTGTTTACAAGTATAGTACTAACCAAACATTTTACACTCGCCAGTGTCTTTTTACACTGGCAATTATAGTCTTCAGGGTAGGTACAAGCACTTAATTAATTTGGCATTGTTACCTGTTCTAAGTTAAGGGTTGGATTAGGCCCAGGGGAAAATTAATTTGTTGCCAAAAATTTTTGCTTACGTGCGCATATCTGTAATTAGATACGCTCCTATTTCCTTCTTTAGGTATATTTACATTTTATGACTTTATGTTAAAAACAGAAAAATATTTATCTTTATGGAAGAAATGAATAAAAAAAAACCTAAATACTTATTTAGGTTTTTTTTTACCTTGACTATTTAAAAAACATTCTGACTACAATGCTTCCTACACGTGAGGATTGGCATCGATTATATATCAATGGTGTGTAAATTCTAAAGATGTTATAAAAATGTGTTGTGCTGAATAACGTCTCCGACCTTTGCCAGAGAAGTACTCGTAATAGCTAAACATAAAAAAAAAACTTGGGCTACAGTTTTAACAAAGAACTGAGTAAGTACTAAGCGGTTTTACTATTCAGGTACACCTATATTCCAGGGTCCACGTCGGAATGAGAAAACTCTATCCTGCAAAACTAAAATTGAATAGAAATATGCTCTATTAGGATTTTAGGATCAGTTCGTACCTACATGATACGTACATTCATATTCTTAAAAGCTACATCATAAATTTTAATAGATAAGTAAGTAATCTAACCAAAATGATGGTCAAAACCGAATAAAAAAATGTGTTATAAAAATAATAACATGATAAGGTGAGTATATGGTCCAGCTTCAATTACAGGAATTGAATTTAAATTCTTTGGTATTAAATCAGTGAGGTTACTGTTTTAATACCGAGAAATTTACTACCTTTCTGTTATTACATAATAAACAATCCTAGTAGCTACAAACTGTTACTTAGTAGAAAAACAAAAGATATATAAATAGCCCTAATTTTCATCGAATGACCTATAAACCTCTCCATTTATAGCTCATTCAGCGAACATTACTCAACTGCTAAATAAATAAAACACAAATCCAGAACAACGAGAAACGAAAACTGTTGTTTCGTACAATACAGACTGTTGACCGATCAACGCAAACAATAGCAAGCAATAAACGGGAAATAAGCTTCAAGTTCCTGTTTTTCGGATAAATAACAAGAAAGGCAATTACTGGAAACTCTATTGATACTTTTATGTTCATAATAATATGTAGAATAATGTCGATATTGGAGTAGATATAAACATCCTGTCAAATAATTCCTAGAAAATTATTCCTGCCCGGTATTTTCGTAGACCTACCTACTTGGCTTGAAGCTTTGGATTTTGATATGTCTTCTTATTGAAAGATCGGATAACGGGTAAAGGAGTAGAATTATAGTTTTAATACAAGAAACATACGACTTACATTACTGTAGGATTCTATGTATTTTATGGATTTTTTTTCAAAGTTTTTTAAAGTTTTATTATAAAATGATCTCACTGGGGCAAGTCTTATGTTTGCAGCTTCTAGTTGAGTTTTTAAAATTTAACAGACTGACTACCCTTGAGTCCTCGACCCTATAAGTAAAGGGCCATTTAAACATATTACGGAACATACTTGCATAAGAATACGTGTAGAAGTTATGATGCTGCGACAGACAGAGAAGAACGTACCCAATAATCTTATAAGAAGTACCCTTGTACAAAAACGGAACCTTAAAACGGTTACCCGAATTAAGAACCTCCTTCCTTTGAAGTTAAAAAGGACCTCCAACAATGACGCTTACTTTAATCCCTTCCTAGAGCCACAAAAACATCAAAAACTAACAAAAACTCTATTATAACTCCCTAAAACCGACAATGATTTAGAATAATTTATAATTTAGGAAACTTTCCTAAATTATTCAGGAGATTCGCTAATAGTTCGCTAAAAAGCAATTAAAAGTTTAATCGTCGTTTCGGTAAACACGAATGACTAAATCGGTTCAAGACAAACTCCTGCTCGAAACTTAGACATGGTCTACGTTAGCTTGTAATTCGACAGACTAAGAGTGTGCGAGACATAGTTAATGTCTTGTTACCGTTGTTGTATAGTTGTATCTGTGAGATACTACTGCTCAACCTTTATTGAAATTATTCCACAGCTTGGATACAGATACCGAAGTCGATGGATACAGATAAAGCTGTCTACCGCCAAAGGTTGTCTGGCCGTATTCCTAGAAATACGTAACCCTCTTAAAATGTACCTTGAGTTTATTTATATTAACAACTCACGTTTGAATTCATATAGTACTAGCTGTTCCCTGCCACGCTTCGCTGTGGATAAAAAATTTTTGATAAAAACAATCCTTGATGCGTATTTTATATCATGCTAAAATTTCAGCTCGATCGGTGCAGAACTTTTTGAGTTTTTGAAGCGTACACAAACCAACATAACATTTTTATATATATAGATAGTAGTACATAGTATGGTATCCGAGACAGCCGTCAATGGAGAACATTATTGCTTCGGTATACGAATGTGGTTACCAAAGTCAAAGTTTCAAAAGTCACGTTCAGAGAGATCAAATTGAACTCTACAGAATTGTATAAACTGCCACCTCACCACAAATCGTGTTGGATTCGATAAAATAACTTTAGAATGAAATTTTATGACGATGTCAATACAAGTACATACTTTTTCAAATTTTATACAAATCGAGAGAAGTTGAGAGTGTTCAGGCGCTAGCCATTTATTGTAAGTAAATGATTAACGCCTGACGAACTTCAGCTAGCACAGCCGTCACAGGAACAACTCAGTTCTTTGTGACGTCTGACTAACCTACCAGACCCCCGCGGAACTCCGTATGGACATGGAGTACTCGTCGGGTGACTGGCCCTAACCGGGGACCTACTCTGCTACGTTTGCCCTACGTTCCCTACGTTCCCTACGTTCCCTACTTCCCTAAGTCCCTACCCTACCATATGACATCAATATATACTTATATAGATAGGTGCAGGAAACCCGGCTACCAGGAGACCTATTGGTACCAGGCGGAGTGGGAGGGAATCGAGGAAAGGCACGATATTCCACTGCCGTGACGCAGACTCACGTCACGATCACCTAAGGTGACGGTATCAAAGTAGCTCTTGCCACAGTGGATGGATGAGGTAGGTAATACGCCCGGCCAGCGGAATGATGCTGGGCGCGGCTTCGTCCACCGAACAGCAGGCCGTAGTTGGGCGCCGTCCGATCCTTCACTGGTCGGTAGCTGGTCGCCTCGTTGACCTGACTGCTCTATCGATGGGCCATCTACCCTATGCAGCCGCCCGTAGGACTCGCCACTGCAATCTCCTGCCTGCCTAACACTCCAGTGCAGCCGCCCGTAGGACTCGCCACTGCACCCCTTCTAGTAGTGAATGAAACAACCTTCAAATTGCCATTACTTTATTTAAACCATTTTTCTCTATTTATACATATAGCACTTAAGACTAATTGGTTTTAAATCTACGTCAATAACGCTGACCGTCCACTTTTAAGAAGGCACCGCACCGAGCCGTCGATCGTTGATCTGGGTCGCGGACTTGCGGACTCTGCAAATTCCGCCGGCGCTATGCCTAGTGTAGAAACGCGGTCGCGATGCATGTTCATTCTGAACATTCTGGGGCCTCTCCGGGACGGCCTTTGGTTGATGCAGCTCCATCGCCTAGGCCTTTTCTGCCGGAGGAACTTATGCCTCGTTCCCTCTGGCTGGCTGCTGGGGTGGGTGTACTGCTACAGGCTTCGAACTGGTTCCCTGGTAGTGGTGTCTGGTTGGATGCACGCTCTGCTCAGCTTTCCCTCGTGGTTGCCGATTGCATTGTCGTCTTGCAACCAATATGCACTCTGCCAATGATATCTTCTGTTGGTCCTAAAGAGCTAAATGTATAAATAATCTACAACTTTTAGTGATTATGTTGATTGATGTTAGTGAAGAGTGAAGGGTGGTTCAACAATGCAATTTTCATATATTTGCATGTTCTTCACCCCTCCAGACAACCAAAAAACGTTATCTTTCAACTCACGAACTCTCTATTTTATGTCTTCAGCTGATGTCTGGTAATGCGGTACCTGCTTTCCTTTCCGTATAGTTACACTGTTAGCTCGGATACTCTGAGATGTTTGCTCGTTATTTTCTGTTTCGTTTATGGGTAATGGAATCAATGTATGAATCGATCTCTTCATTATTGACCCTGACGATTTCCGTAACGTGACAACTCTTGTTAGATTATCTTTTCCTTCGTGAACTTCTATTACCTTTGCAATTGGCCATCTGCTAGGACCTATGTTGTCTTCTTTCATTAACACCACTGCGCCTATCTTTAAGTTTTCCTGATTATTTTTCCACTTGTACTTCTGTTGTAGCTGGTGCAAGTAATCTTTTGTCCAGCTTTTCCAAAAATCTTTCTTCATTTTTTGAATTTGCTTCCAACGAGTTGATAAACTTGTAAAAATGTTAGATACTGGGTCTGCTGTTCCAACCGCTTCTCTTCCAATCAACAAGTGACTTGGTGTTAACACTATGTTGTCACTTACTTCTTCGCTTAACGCACATAGTGGTCTGGAGTTAAGACACGCTTCCGTTTGGCTTAGGAACGTTGTCATTTCTTCATAGGTTAATGTTTGATCTCCTATGACTCTGCGCAAATGATGTTTCATCGATTTTACTCCAGCTTCCCAAATTCCTCCAAAATGGGGAGAAGCTGGTGGTATGAAATGCCACGTGATACCCATGTCCGTCATTATATTCTGCACTTGACTGGACTGACTTATTTCAAGTATTTCTTGATACAAAATGTTTGCTGTTCCGACGAAGTTCGTAGCGTTATCACTATAGATATGGGCTACAGAGCCTCTGCGTGCAACGAATCTTCGGAACGCTGCAATGAACGATTCTGCCGATAAATCTCCAGCTGGTTCCAAGTGAATTGCCTTGCTCGCAAAACAGACGAAGACTGCTACGTATCCACGATAGGATTTGTGTCCTCTGCCTTTTGCTGCTCTAATTTGAATCGGTCCTGCGTAATCTACTCCCGTGTGACTGAATGGAAATGATTCCGTAACCCTAGCAGCTGGCAGCATGCCCATCTTTTGCGTCATTGTAGATGCATTGTATCTCACACACTTGACACATTTTCTGTAACAATTCTTGACCATTATTTTTGCACCGATAATCCAAAACTTCTGACGTAAATATGCCATGGTTTGGTTGTTGGTTCCATGTAGCATTCTCGTGTGAGCGTCTTGGACAATAATCTTTGTTATGTGATGGTTGTATGGCAGAATCACTGGATGTTTCTGATCATATGGCAGATTTGCGTTTTGCAATCTTCCTCCTACTCTCAACAACCCATCCGTATCGATGAACGGGTCTAGGCTTGATAGCTTACTCTTCTTGTTTACTGGTAGTTCTATTTTTATTACCTTATATTCTTCTTTGAACGATTCTTTTTGTACTACCTTGAGTATCTGCTTCGTTGTTCTTGCAACTTCTTCACAGCTTATTTTCCCTTTATTTAACTTGTACTTCCATCTCATACAATATGACACTACTCGTACCATCTTATGAAAACTAGAGAACCTTTCCAGTATATCATTTCTTGGTTTTGACGAGATACTGACATGGAACGACCGCTTGATCTCATCACATACTTCTGGAATGGTTTTTGTCGTAGGAATCTTCTGACTTTTTAACCACTCTGGGCCTTCCCACCACAGTTTAAATTCCTGTAACTTACTGGGAGCAATCCCTCTTGATATGACATCTGCGGGATTTTGGGATGAAACTACGTGATTCCATTTCGCTTGCGGTGTCGTTCTTTGTATTTCGGTTACTCTGTTTGCAACGAAAGTTTTCCATCGTTCCGGCTCTCCTTTTATCCATCCTAACGCTATCATCGAATCCGTCCAACAGTAGATCTTTGGATTTTCGAATTTCATTGCACCAAGTACTTTCTCCATTAGTTGAGTTAGTAATACTGCTGCACACAACTCTAGTCTTGGTAACGTCGCTTTCTGCTTCTTAGGTGCTACTTTTGACTTAGCTTGTAGCATTGCAACTTTATACGTTTGTTCGTTAACTTGAACCCTGCAGTAAATCACTGCTCCATATGCCTTTTCGGATGCATCACAAAATCCATGCAAGTCTACACTCGCCGTCGTAGTATATTGACACCATCTTGGAATTGAAATTCCTTCTATTGCTTTGAGCTGGTCTTGTATTTCCAACCACTTGGTCTTTATCGTACCTTCTACTGTTTGATCCCATTCTGTGCCATTCGTCCACAATTCCTGAATAATCAGTTTCATGTTTGTTATAATTGGCGCCAGCCATCCTAATGGATCAAAAAGTTTTGCTATTTCTGACAGGATGAACCGTTTCGTTGGTTTATCATTCTTATTTACCGTTACCTGGAAGCTAAATTTGTCTTCCAATGGTGACCATAATACACCTAGTGACTTCCTTGTCTCATCTAGTGGTATCGTAAGCAATTTATCCTCTTTGTTTTCCTCTGGTATACTTTCCAACAGTTCTGCGCTGTTCGATGACCATTTCCGTAGATTAAATCCGCCCGCTTGCAATAATTGTATTAACTCTTTCTGCAATTTCTTTGCTGTTTGGACGTCATCATGTCCTGACAGTACATCATCAACGTAAAAGTCCTGTAATGCCACTTTACTTGCCTCTGGGAATCTGTGCTTTTCGTCAATTGCTAATTGTTGCAACGTTTTGACTGCCAAATATGGTGCCGAAGCTGTGCCATATGTCACCGTTGTTAACTCGTATTCGTCCATACTATTTTTTGGCGATTCCCTCCACAGGATGCGTTGATAACCTAAGTCTTGCTGGTTTATTCTTATGAATCGATACATCTTCTCTATGTCAGCCATAAATACGATTCTATGCTTTCGCCAACGCAACAGAATGGTTGTCAAATCTTCTTGTAATGCCTTACTTGCTTTACTGGAGCCATCAAATACCACTCGCAATTTTGTAGTTAGCGAGTTCTCGTTTATTACGGGTTGATGTGGAAAGTAAAATTTACCTTGACCATTACCTGCTCTGGGTACCTTCTTCATGTGCCCCATTTTGAGGTATTCACTCAAGAATTCTTGATATCTCTGTTGAAGTGACTCGTTTTTTGCAAATCTCTTCTCTAACTGTATCAGCCTTGCCGCTGCTCTCCTTCGTGAGTCTCCGTATTCTTTATTCTGATCTTGAAACGGAATTCTCACCGTATAGCTACCATCTTCGTTTCTAACTGTAGTTTCTTGATAATACTTTTCACACACCTCGTCTTCATTATTGTTTTGAATCTTGTTTTCAACTTCTTCTAGCTCCCAAAACTTATGCAGTTGCTGTAGTTCCGTAGTTCTGGTTGTCAGGCTTACAATTTTTATTGCTTTTGTATGATTTCTACATATCCCTGACAAAACCCACCCGAACCTTGTCTCTTGAGCTATGGTTCCACCATTTAACTTCCTGCATTTTGTTGTTAATATCTCCCCAAACTCTCGCACTCCCAATATTATGTCTATTGGTGCTTTTTTGTAGTAGTTGGGATCCGCCAAACTCCCGCTCTTGATGTCTGCAGTGTCTATTACTGGTACATCTTCTAGTGGTACAGCTCCCGTCAGTCTTGACATTACTATCATGTTAACTCGAAGTTTGTACCGACTTTGGAATGCGGGTTGTATTTCCACGTTTATTGAGAATTTTGATGTTTTCGGCTTTTCATCCGCTAAACCGCTTATTTGAGCTTGTATTTGGTTACGAGGGTATGCCAGCAACTGAGCTACTTGCTCTGTACAGAACGATGCTTCGGATCCTTGGTCGCATAGTGCCCTGAATACATGTGGAGTGCCGTCTGCTGACTGAATTTGCACCAAGGCAGTTGCAAGCAATGCTACGTCTGCATCTGATGTTGTTGCTACATTCGACCTGGTCTGCGAAGCTTGCTTGTCTGTTGATGGCTTTTGTAACGCCTCTCTTCTTTGCATATACTGTCCACTATGCACTGGTTTACTATCACTTACATGGAGTACCGAATGCTGCCCTTGCCTCCTCCATGTAGGAAACGCTTTTCTACTTGCGCATGCTATTTCACTATTGTGGGTTAAGCATTTTCTGCACTTGTTGTTGTCGCGTACCACTTTGTTTCGATCCATCGGCGCTAGTGCTTGAAATTCATGGCAGGCCAATATTGAATGGTTCGGTTTCCTACAATACCAGCATCCTGGATCTCTTGACTGCGCACTAGCCACCGGTGCGCTAGTTCCAGGCAGTAATGGTGTATAAGTTGTGGCATATTTTTTGCTGCCTGCTACTTCAAGACACATAAATCTCCTTTCAAGAAACTTCATCATACTTGAAAAAGTCTGTGGTTTGTGTGGATCGGCCAACTGATGTTCATATTTCTCGTTCGTTTCTGTGTCCCATTTTGACGCTATTATACTCGTTAATATTGGATCCCATGTCGATACATCAATATTGTGAGTTTTGATGGCCTCGAGACTTTCATTAACTGAGTCGTACAGACCCCTTAAATTTTCTGCATTCGGTCTATCAACCTTCTTTGCATATAATATTGCATTGATGTACTTCGTAAGTACCAACCTCTCATTGTTGAATCTATTTTCTAACAATGACCACGCTATATAATAATGGGCTTCGCCTACTGTCAAATGGCTGATCAGTTTGGCTGCATCACCTTTCACGTGCGTTTTTAAATACTGCATCTTTTCTGTTGCTGTTAGAGTGCCGTCTTCATGGATAATCTTCCGAAATAAGTCGCTGAACGAGGTCCACGATTCATATCTCCCGTTGAATATCGGCATCTCTATTGTTGGTAATTTTACCCGTCTGACTCCATGATATTGGTTTGACTGACTGGAACCGCTCGTCTTGGAACATAACTCCTGTATAACCTTGTCAACATCGCGTTGTACGCTCTCGAATACGCGTTCTCGAATGTACTCATGCTGTTGGACCGCCCTGTCTGCGACTAGGGTAAAATGGAGACCCTCCGTGTCTTGCCATTTTCTTTGTAACGTTGATAGTAGATGTTGCAAATACGACTGATTCTTGCCTTCTGCCATCGCTTCTGTAGCCTGCCGTAACGTCACTTGAATGTCACGAATCCTGGCTAGTTGAGTGACAAGAATCGGTGAGTCGTCTTTCTCTATAGCGCTTCTGGATGCTGATTCTGGTTCTACCTTCTTGGGAACTACTTCCTCTTGCTCCTTACACGTATCAAGATACTTCATTATGTCTGTGTACTCGTCGCAGATATTTTGGAAATACCTTGTCTTGCTGTAGCTATGCTCCTTGATAATATCTTCTTGTTGCAGCCTGTCATGATTGAAGCTCGCTTTTGAAAACACATCTTTTACTTGAGCCGTTTTCTGAGCGATGTACGCGCTGGTTTTCCTTGACGGTGAATCTTTCTTGATATTCCTGAATATTACTTGCAATTCATTGAAATACCCCTCCTGTCGCTTTAACAACTCGTTAACTTCTTTTACTTCCATCTTAGTTCTTTTTTCTTCGATCTTCTTTCTTCGCTCTTCTTTCTTCTCTCTTCTTCTTGCTGCCCCTAATCCCTAGGCCCTACTCCTGATCTGATAGCTCACACTTGGCTGTTTATCTCCACCTGGATCAGTATTTCTGCGCCTTCTCAAAGACACCGGTGATTCCCGCTTGTGGGAGGCCGGGCCCCGACTCGCTACTGTCCGCTACAGCCAAGTGTTACGTCTGTACCTCGACGCACCACGAACTTAGCGCTTTTTGGAGTACGCTAAGCCGCGATACGTCTAAGTTTTTGTCAGTCAAGTGTCACCTACTTAGGACAAGAGGACCGCGTATTCTACCTACTAGTTCAAAATTGTTCGAAGGACCAAATGTTTGTTCGAAGGAATCGATTTCTTCTGGAAAAGCGTGTTCTTTCATAGACTGCATTATTGCTCATCACCAGGCAAAATGGAACGCCCGAAAAACAAATCTTCAAGAGTAAAATCCGTTCATTAATAAACATTAAATTTGATACCCCGCAGACTTCATTAGTTTGTTCGTCGAATATGATATGTTTTGTATGGAAATGATTGTGGGCTGAATACTGAATAGAATACATGTCGAATACGCAGAAAAAATGAGTAAACCACATTTGGTTACGATAATGGAAAGTAGAGTTCTTTGGACTGCTAAAAATAGTCGCACACCTACTCAGATTTTCCAAGTACGTGCTATAAGTGCTTCGAAATCTCTTTTATGATATTACCGGAATAAGAGTGGGTAAAATACAATGGTGATATATTTACTGAGTTAATAATAGTTTGCGCGTTGGATGAATTGTGCTTTATACCTAATTTATTTTCGATCTATGAGACATTAAAGAAAACAAAATTAATAATTAATTGCATTTTAAGTTTCATTATATGGTCACGCATGATAAATCGTCACGTGATGAGTTTAGGAAATAGTAAATGTATGTAGTTTATTTGAGTTTTATGAAATGATCACACGTGTGACATAATTTGTATGATCAAAGGTTTATGAATAAATAGTGCGTGTTTTTTTTTTTTCGTAAATAAATAAGCCAAAATTTTAAAGTAAGAAATCGAGTTTCGATCGGACTTAAAGCGCCTATTGTAACTCTTGATAACCACCTTCTTAGTTAATTTAATAAACTGCTTCCGCCTTGAATGTCACGTTGACGAGGGTCTTTCATTAAACACACTTTAAATCTGTACAGTTGGCATGATGTTTATAGAATAAGGTCCTATTTGTTTATGTTTTTTTAACTCTTACCTAATAGAAATTAACGCTAAGAATAAATTCGATAAATCAATCTTGAACAGAATTTACATATATAATAGTTTAACACTTCCCGTCGTAAAAGCCAGCCTTCAAGCTATTATTGCATTTTATTTGTCGTTAAAAATAAACTGAAAAATTGAATCACGCAGTAAAACTCGTATATTCAGCGTTTGGTGCACAAAGTAAGTATAGTTTTGTTACGGCATAAAATATTTTAAAAACATATTTACGTTCACTGCAAGTAAAATCAACCGCGGTGAATTATTTGTACCATATTTTATTAGTTCGAAAATCTTGAGGACTTCACTTCGCGTGTTTCTTTTAAACTTTATTTTATAATTTCTTTATTCTTTATTTAAAACATGCCTAAACTCACCCGAAAAGGCAGATGGCTCCAGCCAGAAACATCATCAGCTCAACTTTCAGCCCCATGAGGACACGAACATGTGTTGTTTACTTATACGTCGACGACTTTGTTGCGCGTCTGTGGCGCCGCAGTTGGCGCGGCGGAGATTTTCAACGTTTGTACGGAGATGGAAACGAGCGGTCCATCTCGGAGCTCCACGCATGCGTCGCGAATAAAGCCTAGCAACCACCGGCTTTTGGAACTCTTGGAGGATATCTATGCTTGGAGCTATGCTTTATGTCGTGGTTTTGATATTACTTGAGACAAGCGTTAGTATTATTAGCACTTCCGTAAGAGGTTTTAACGCGGCTGTAGTACTTAAAAAGAAGTTTCAAAGCTGCTATTTGATACTTTTTTTTAAGCGATTGGTCTAAGATGTCCTGCGGTTTTTGGCAATTATAGAGCTTTCTTCTCTTTCTTTCTTCTTTTATAGTTGCACATAGTTTTTTTTATATTCATCAAAAATAGCTTAATAAGATCTTCAGGAATTTTTCTCTTTCACAAGCACAATAATGTCTGAAATATATTTTAGTATACCTACATTATATGGTATAGTAATGGATCTATAGTAGTAGGTTCAAAGTAAACTAGGGTTTACTTTCAACTAGCGTTCACAGAAACATAATTAGGCTAACTTGACTAACGTTGTAGACACGGCCTGAACGCCTTGTAAACCAGCATGCAATTACAGCAAACGTGATTTGATTGATTGGGTGTAGTGATTGCTGTTGGGCATGTCGTGATTGCTATGTTGTGCTCAGATCGAATAACAATCCAATGTTTAAAGTACGTTATACACTAGGTTTGGAGTTAAAATGCTGTAAATTAAAGTTTAATGTCATCTATACAGTTTTGAATTTTTTTATAAAAGAAATAGTATCAATTAGTTTTCTGGAAGAGATAGTTTCAGAGAGAAGACCGCTATTTGTGCCTATTTCTTATGATTTTCTGAATTTGTATTTTTCATTAAGTGTAATCAATATTTTTTTTGATATTTTTTATTAATTTATTTTAGCATTTATTTCAATTCACAAACTATGTTTTAGGCAGTATAATTTATTTTTATAAAGCATCGTATTGTCTTTTAGAATATAATATAGCTTTATTGCACATCAAAAGACTACAAGCAAAAACTAAATCGAAGTAAATGGAATTACATTTGACTTTTGTATTGTATTTTTTTTTTTCTAATGTTTATTTTGTAAAGTTAAGTTTTGTGTTGTATTGACTTTTATATTTTACATTTAGTGTAGACATAGATTACATATACAAACTTGTTTATGGCGTATGTAAATGAGCAGTTACGTGGCTATTGAGATATGATCATTTATGGATTTAGCATGACCCATATAGGTAGAGTGGTACGACTTGCGACCCGTGTTCCTTACAACAATGGCATCCAAACGAGGTCCCCGAGGCTCGGCTGATTGTTTCTCCGCTGGTCTCCGCTCCACTCCTATCTTGAGTATAATAAGACCTCTCAATCTACTCGATGTGCAGGAGCCGGCGGTATAAATGCTAAGGTGCTTTATTGGACTCATATCCATGTCATCTATGTTACACGTTCATCGTTCAGTATACCTAAATAGTAGGCCTTTAATATGGTATACTATTTTTGTGGTAGGTAGTTAGTAAAATTTCAAAACCAACTAAACGTCGATGACCGTAGTTTTAGGGAAAATCCTTACCGTTACCGGTAGCTATTGGTTTTGGGAATTACTACCTGAAGCATAGTAGTTGTACTGCAGATTAGATATAAGTACCTATTTGCAGCTTATATATATATATATTTTTTTTTTTTTTGTAGCTGGTATTCGTTTTAATGGTGAAAAGAGTAAATCGGATATTTTCTTTCTTTTAGATATTCAATTTAGACAGGCTACATGTCTTTCGGTTAAGTACCTTATCAAAACCGACGGACAGCTCTCGCCACTTGACTGATGCCGCGCTATTAGGCAAATCCCCGAGCTCGATTGAATCGAAATACTTATTGGAGGCATAGAATGAAACCGATTTTCACGTATAATTGGTACGATTAAACCAGTTTTAATCAAATGAAGTCGTAAAATAGATAATACGATCATTCTAATATATAGAAATCAATCGCTGTTCATTAGTCTTGTCGAAACCTAAAAACGATTTGACTGATTTGTTTTTTTTTTGTTTTGTTTGTTTTAAGGCAGAAGTTGTGTAAATGATTTAAAAAAATGAGTGAAACCGCGGTGAAGCTAGTCTAATGAAATGGAACACGCAAAAATGAGTCTACAATACTTCCGCGAAAAACCCAAAATAGGAGATGTTTTTTATCTAATTCAGTTGAGCGACAAAATGATCGATGAATATTTGACAAAATTTCCTGTAACTTAATTTCAACTTTGTTCAAGTTTGATTTGAATTGTCCCCGAGAACTGGTGTTAGGCTTGTCCGGGGTAATGTTAATGAAAAAATATGATACCAAGAAATGCAATATTCAGATTACTTTTACGATTTCTACATTTTATTACAAAGTAAACGTGAAAGTTTTTTATTACTTTTGGATTTATTAAGAAGGGTAATTTATAATCTTAATGTTACGTCTGTAATATTAATAGCGATTCCTTAACTTGTGCAATATCATTGAGAAAATTGCCAACATCTGCGAAATGAATCCGTGAAATTCGTTATAACAGGGAATTACGTAGCAATCAACGCTACGCGCCGTTACTGCCTACGAATGCTACGCGGCCTCTACGACGTGCTACGATATGCAATGCGTGCTACGAAAAGTCTTGTTACTTTAATTTGAGACACAATTTATCAGTTTAAAATACAGCATTGCTGCCATGTAGCGTATTTTCACTTGTGTACTTTAATGGGTACTTTATGAAATGCGCATTTTTTATGAATGAAAGCTGAGCGTCATGACAATAACTATTTGTCCTCGACAGATTCGTTGTTATTCCAAAATAATTTCAGAATAAATAATTTTATTGGTTAGTTTTTTAATTTAATTATATTTTAATGTATTTTTCTTAATTTATATTTCATAATGTATATTTCTCTTTTTGCCTAATAAAATCCTGTTTTATAGATAAGTTCAATTAATAAGGAATTCAGAATTTCAGTAAATATTTCTATCACAGAGTATATTTCAAAATACTATACAGGTACTTGTATGAATACTAGTTGTTTCTTGAACTCGCTGTCCCTTTATCTTCGCAACCCCTGAACCGATCTTGCTTAAGCAAATTGCACTCGAAAATTGCATTGAAATAAAACTCTTGCTTTCAATATTTCGTAAGCATCAAAACAATACTCAAGTTACGGTATCACAACGACATGTAAACACTGATTCATCCTCTCAGACTTTAGAACTTCGCTTCACCTAGTCAAAAACATCTCACTCATTTCGTATCATAGATTCAAGATTTAGCACTCCCCATTTCTCCAATATGAGCTCTTACCGCATTATATTCCTAAATAAGGCTAAGGCTGAAACGTTGAAAGGTGGCGCGCGTGACCTCTGAGGCCGAACTCGAACGCCGCCTCAGAATGCGGTGATTTGAAATAGAATCCTACTGATCACCAAGTGTAATGCGCGCTGGGAGACCGCTGCGGTTCTACACAGTATACACCCGGCTACCATTGGAACTCGACTCTGAACTCATTTTAAAAGCACAGCAGCAACATTCATTTATTTATCGACTTCTCAAACACTTACTGTTGACAACCAAAACGTGTTTTTAATTAGCCCTGCTATATATATGTCTGAACGCATATATATAAAAGGTTATAAGCCACATAATTCAAAAGGTATCCGCGAAAACTTTCTTCGACTTCTTTTTTTCATGCTTTTATTTAGCTTGCCCTATTTTAAGGCTTTTTGTCTCATTTATGTATATCTCACTCATGTAAGAGACCTATAATGTATTTCTGAATAAATATTAATTGATTGATAGATTGATTTTTTTTTTTTTTTTTTGTTTGGATCAAATCTTGCAACTTAATTTTGAACGAGTTCCCGATATTAAATTGAGCTGAAATTTGTTATACCTGTGTATTTGTTTTAACAAAATATTTTTTAATTTACTTGAGTCTATCTATTAATCTCTTTACATCTATTCTATGAAACATGTGACAGTTATACTCAGCTTCGACTTTTCTAAGACTGAACTGGGTTCAGTAGTAGGGGCCCACCGCGGCGGCTGTATACGGCACGTCTCAGTTAAATCACTATCATTACCTCACCCAATCTCGCAGCTCAAACCTCTGCTCTATTTACTCTTATACATCACACATTTTTCAATCCCTTGAAATGGGACCTCTTTGCTATCTCGGAGGTCATCTTTTTGTGGCCGCTGGTATGATGTTGCTTTGTCACCGATTCGGCAGTTTACTTTTCTAGTTTGGTTTTGTTTGTTTGTTAGTTTTATCAAAATCTTTAGTAGTCCCGTGTTATGTAAGTACGCTTTTTTAAATATAGGTTAAATAAAAAAAATACTGATAGTGCAAGCCTTTGATTTATTTTCATTTGTTAGTTTTTAATGACTCAAAAAGTGAACTTCAACATTATCATAAATTATTTAGTCTTGATTTTTTGTTTTGTATAAATGTAAGAGGAGGCTAAACGAAAATAGACTGATAATTTTTAATTGATCGTGGGCGTTATTTTGCTTAGGTTCATCTTAATAATAAATCTCTGGTGTACTTCCATTCTGTTTAAGAAATTAATTATCTTTCACTTTTCTCAGTTTATTTATTATCTTGCCGACCAACTATAAGTCGAGTTTCTTAAAATAACTTTAGACTTAGAATGTAGTCTTTTTAACTTAAAAATCGCTTAAAAAGACTAAATATTAATATAAAATAGTTAAACTTTCTAAAAACGAAAAGCACTACACATTTCACAACTTAGATGGAGTTGGCAATCACAGCCAAAATTTTACGTAGCACCTTCGTAGCGGTCTACGAAATCACTTCGTAGTGGTCTACAAAATCGTAGCACTTTCTTTGATTGCGGGGTAAGATTTGCAAAGATGTCATAATATTTTGATGAGTACCTACTATTTTGAAGATAAACTTTGATAAGGACCAAAACAATTAACTAGTTGACCTAGCGGTAGGTTTATTAAATTTTATATTCGACTTTGAACGATGGTTTGTCTACACTGTAGACTACAGTATATAGGAAATCTACAGATCACATTACCTCATCGATTCACGTCGGATTTTCGGCTACACATAAAAACCTACTCTTACACTTTTTTCCTACCCTAACCTACACTTTTTACCCTAACCTACACTTTTTCTTACAAGTGCAATAACCTGACACTTATATCGATTAGAATTCCAAATTTAACATCGCTACAAACATGTCGTCACACATAACTATTTGTCTCACGTCGAAATGTAGCAACGATTTTCATATTTCAGCAACATCATAGTCGTATGGCAAAATCGTCATCACATTGCTTCATCTCTACTGCGTATGTTAGTGCGGCGCAGTCTTGCTCCGGCAAATAACATCCGCGTACTTCCGCCTTTTGTCATATAATATCAGGTTGACGCGAGCAACGCGTTTCAGCAGCGGCACAGGGCATGTTAGTAATGGCACAGAGCGTGGGCGAAGCGTATTAATAACGGGACTAGGACGTTATTCTTGGGCACTCGTGATTATTCCGGTCACTCTCACTGTCATGACATTTCTAACGAGAGCGACAGTGACCGAGGTAACATCTCACTTGCCAGAATAGGAGCCCAGGCGTGAGCTAGGCATGTCAGTAGCAGCACAAGGCGTGAGCTACGCGTGTCAGGAGCGGTACAGGGCGTGAGCGACGCGTGGTAACAGCGGCACAGAGCTCACGATCATACTTGATGCGTTCATTTATACAGTTTTTGTACTATAAAAGGCGCAGGCCAAGATCAAGCTGAGCTGCTGCTAACATGCGTTTGCTTCGCGAAAGTTTTTAGTTATTTATTGCCGAATACAACACGCTGAATCTCAGATACCTATGATTCCAATTTCAAAACTGTCATCACCGTAGATATCGATCCAAACCTGTCACCGCGTCCTAACCTTTCAAATTTGAAACATATGATTCACCACGACACAGATTGCTTCATCTGCACGTTGTTTATCTCATGAGTGCGATGCAGCCTTCCGCCGGCAAATAGCTTCCGCACCTCCGCCCTGCCGCATTCCGCACGCCGTCGCTTTCCGCACGTTAACACTTTGTTACTCATGTAGATACGGAGAACTATTATTACTCGTCGAGTATTGAAAATCAAACTAAATCATACCAACTATATTGACCGTTTTTGTTATTATTCTCATGGATTTCAAATGTTATGATGTGGAATCATAGTAGGTATATTGTATAAAACATTCAATAAGAAGTATAAAACAGTATTAGTTCTACTACGGTCTTGCACACTACTCAATTATTTTTATCCTCCTAGGTTAAAAATGTAGTACTGGGTATTTAGTTCTCTTTTAGACTCGTAATTTAACATAGCACAAGCTCCTATACTAACTGGCTTGTCGTTTCCCGTGTTCAACGCGTGCTTTGACACGCGGCCACGATGCCACCTCGAAACGCCGTGAACGGTGGCTTTGACACGCCGCTGCACGTTGCACTGACTCGTCAAAATATGTAGGCGAGGCAGGTAGATGGAATTGTCAAACGAGTGTATGAGTAACTCAGTAATTTTGAAGTAAAAAGTTTCAGAGAAAATGTGGGTAGGTCAAAAATCATATATATAAAATTCTCGAGTCACAATGTTACCATACTCCTCCGAAACGGCTTAACCGATTTTTATGAAATTTTATATGCATATTCAGTAGGTCTGAAAATCGGCTACTATCTATTTTTCATACCCCTAAGTGATAAGGGTTGTCTACCCCTAACATTAATTTTTATTTTTTGGACAAAATTTTAATTTTTTTATAATGTGGCTTATGTGGCATTAAAAATACATACAACCCTAAATTTTCACCCTTCTATCACCAACCCCTATTTTTTAATAGTCACTAGAAATAATTTATATGACAAAACAACGTTTGCCGGGTCAGCTAGTATTCGATAAAAAAGTAAAGCTGTAAAATGGGTAGAACCTTTGTGGTATGAGTTTCAGTGTTTTTGTTTCGTTTTTCGTTTTATTTAATAAGCAGGATTAAGTTTTAGCAAGGTGTAGGTCACCTTCGGGTCAACGTAACTTTCGTACAACTTTTGTTTGTTTTTCCTTTCGTAACTACCCGTAGGTTAATCGTCTTTGTTTTGCTTTACTTTTCTTGTAACTTCACCTGCGCTCGACGTAATTTACCTCATTCGCCTTTTCTTTTCAAGAAAGCCTTCATTACTTCTGCACTATCTCACAAATCATCATTAAGCTTAGAATAAAGGTCTTTAACAGTAAGTGTGCTGGCGAAGTAAACATCTGAGAGATTTATGCGTTTTGAGCTTTTATTTTCTCATTCGAAGCACGCATGAGGACTAAACAAAATGCCTCACAATTTACAACAAAAAGTAGATAAAGTAAGTACGTATCTACTTTGGAGATGCCTCAGGCTGCGATGTTCGTTCTGACATTGATTCGTGCTAAATTCTAAGAAGTGTACAAGTCGCGAAGTGGAGAAAACGCCAAGAGGCGTCGAGCGCGAGAAACGCGCGGCAAGCGCACGCGCGACGCCACTCCACACGCCGCTGCCGCCGCGGTCGCTCATGCTCGTCTCATGAGGCTGCGGTACAGATCGCGATAGCCGCCGATAGAAAGTTCCGATAGTTTGAAAGTGCGGCATGTGTCCTGCGAGGGCGAGGGCGCGGTGAGCGCGCGATGCGCCGCGAGCCCGGCCCGCCGCGCGATGAGCGCGCGTCGCACGCCACGCTGTCTGCTGGACGCGCGCCTGCTGATCCTGCCGCTCGTCTTCACACTTGCCACCACTGCACAGTAAGTTTGCTATTTTTAAACTCATTCCACAATTCTTTGTCAAACTTTTATTTCTTTATTTTTCTATTTGCTTTAGCCATTAAAAAAAACTATTTGTTGCTTATAATTACTTATTTAAATTAAAAGTATGTTTGATGTCAATAGGTACATTTGTTTTAACACAAAAGTTAATGAAAGTTGGTAAATTTTATTACAGACTGAGTCGTCTAACGGCTTTGAAAACGGATTCTAAAAACAAAGTCAAGTATAATAAAATTTCAGTTTTTATAGATATTTGTAAAACTGTGTAATGCATGTTGAATATGAAGTTATAGGTATATACTTCGGTGGGTGCTTAGTCGTAGACCGTATAAACGTTTCGAATAGCTGGAATATCTAAGGATCTCCGCAAAGACATTCCGTCGGCTCATGTTGGCTTTAGGAACGCTTTTGCTATCTGAAACTTAATAATATTTCTAAGTGGCCGTTTTCACATCGTAAGTCAACCGTGGGTTTTTGTAATTTTACCTACACTATGTTGTGGTAAATTTAAATAATATAAATCTAAGTACGAGAAATAAGTAGGTTAGTAATTTTGTTGAACAAAAAACACAAATTATTATCATGCGTATTTTAAAATCTGCGCCTCACAGGCACATTAAAAAAAAATGAATACACAAATACAAAAAAACACACACAGTATAAAAAAAATCATTTTCCCGAAATAAAAGGTGAGTATAAGGTATCTCCATACCATTTTTTTCCACATCCAATAAACCACTTCAGCATGAAGAATCAACAAATTTACACAACCCCTCCCACAAACTTTCGCATTTATATCTTTAGAAAGTGCCCAAAAATTGGCCTGAAGCGTTAAAAGCCTTCATTGCCTCGGTTAAAAAATTCTATTAAATCTAAAACTCATTCGTCTAATTTACCAGCAAGTGGGGGATCACAGAAATCCTGGAGTTAAGTGCCAATTTGGTTCCTCTGATTTCGTTTAAATTAGGCACATCACTCTAGGCAAAGATAAAGTTTAACACGAACATGGATTTAGCAGTTAGAGTTGAGATTTAGTTATCTAATTCTAATTCATTGCTATCCGCGGCAGAGCCGGATGAAATGATAGAGTTAAATTGAGTTCCTGACTGGTTTAACTATGCGTTAGGATTTTGTTAGGGCTTATAATAATACCTATTACTGTCTAAAAAGCCTTTCTCAAGTGGTTTTTACAAGCTTTTATTTAGCTTGCCCTGTTTGCTGTTGTTGTTGTGGTTTTTTGGGTCAAATCTTACAACTGAATTATAAAACACTTTCCGATGTCCGATTGAGCTGAAAGGTGCACCTGTGGAAATCCGATGACAATGCAATGAAAGCTTATTTTTTTCTTCGTTATTTTCTACCTTCAAATAATTAAGTAAGTAAGTAGTCATTAAAATTTATAAATGTATTTATGGTTTTCTCATTGATTGACCGAGTCTCATCAAATAAGTTTGAGAGCAAAGATGAAAATTTACAGTTATAGCAATTTAGTTTATAGATACAGTTAAACCGGCGGGTTCTCACTAATGTAACATTATTTTTAATTCTCAATGTTTTAAGATATTTATGTACGTGTCGATAAATAGAAATTTGTTCATAAATTTTCTCAGTTATTTTTTCAGTAGTAGAAAGTTACATTTATTGACCACAATAGATCACTAAGTATGTTAAGGTATTTTCAGTTAACTGTACAAATTGACAAAGTTGTGGATTTACAATACATTGCGATAACACTTCGTTGAAATCACAAGAGGAAAACACAAACATCATGAAACAAAAAAAAAATTTAAAAAAAAACCAAAAAAAAGTAATCTAATAAAAAAAGAAGTAAAAAAAAAACAAATAAAAGTACCTACCTAATCTCTTCCAGTCCCGCTTTTCTCTCTATTAAGTTTCAGTTCATTTCCTTCATTTATGTTTTTGACAAACCTACACTGAGAAAAATTTCACCTAAAGTACGGAGCAAACTGACAATCAACAAAAATTACGATGTTTAGCACCAGTTTTTACGGTGACAAATAATGTCACCGTAAAAACTAGTACTAGAACCAATTATGATAGTTGTCACCAATAAAAACTGGTGAATTCATCGGAATTTTGATGGCCATTTTTCTCAGTGTATTTACGTAATTGTATTGTTTAATTAGGAACGAGCGCACGGCGGCGGCTGACCGGCTGGAGAACGTGACGCACACCGTGTCGCGGATACTGGACGGGTACGACATACGGCTGCGACCTAACTTTGGAGGTGAGCTATTTATGTATTCAGACTTATAATATACAGGTTTATACAGAAAGGGTATGCTAAGCCGAAAAGGGCTCGTAGTATTCATCACTGTGAACAACTTTTACATACTCGTATGGGACCAAACCTTTTCCATATAATTATTTTGTCGACTGTCATTGACATTTTTCTATGGAACAGTAATACCCTTTCTGGATAACCATGTACAATTATTTTATTGAAGAACAAACAACAAAGAATTCAACACATAGATAAATCGATGTCACCTGCATAAGTATAAAACTGTGTCGCAGGTGTAATCGCGCTACACCGAGAAATTTTACAAAATTCCAATTCCAGTAAAGTACGAGTAAAGTAAAGTATTTATTATATCTAATATAGAATTTTAAATGTTGCGTCCACGAACTCTTATTCAGCAACAAATTCCTGTTCTTCTTATTATGAAAGTTAATGTGTACTCGTATATTTATTTATTTACTTTACTTAATTTTACTCTACAACTAGGATTTTTAAAATCAAGCATGTCTATTTAGAACACCCCCAAGCAAAATACTAGTTTTAGAGTCTAACTGTTTCCTATGGAAATCCTTCCGTCGGGCACTAAAGGGGTTTTAGTGAGTTTAATCCAGTGGTCTAATCCCAACCCGGCTGCATCCCATATATACCAACAAGCATAATTATGTGGGAGTTTTCCCCGTTTGCCGTCCAGGTCTAGTTTCATTTAGGTTGTTTCGGGAATGTTTAAATTGTTTTAATTAATTAAAAATAATATGAGATTAGTTGTAGTAGTGTATAAAATAGTAGATTTACGATGGATGTTGTGTTGAAGTCTAGAATAAAATGTCAAAAAGTGGAAATGTTTGACTATAATTACTACATAGTTAGATACACATATAAATACGTATTTAATATAACTTTAATCCTGTCATCTTCTTGGGAGAGCAGATGTAATGCACCTCAAAATCTTGTATATTTAATATAACTTGCAACAATGATTGCTACAAAAAAAACAAATCGTCTATCTTTTTGCTAACTAGCACATAATCCTATTAAGAACTATGACTAGTCCACCCAGTTGGGACATTTAGGAGTGTCGACTCGAAACCAATACGAATGGAAATCTATGTCTAAAATGAATTTCATGTCTCTCACGACTCGCACCACGATATCAAGTTTAACTGCCAACTCGCTCGCTTTCAAACGTAAAACGATATTTGCGATAGAAGCAATAGATTTCGCAATAGGATCCTAGCATTTCCCAGCACAGCAGACCTACGCTCTGCATGTTATTACGAGCCGTCGACCGTAAAGATTTGGAATATTAAATTCGTCAGTAAATATGTTTAGATTTGTCAGCGTTTCGGTTCCTACGGCACATGATGCTTCGTTGCATAAAATATTATTGCTTTCAGGAGATCCGCTGTACGTCGGGATGGATTTAACTATCGCTAGTTTTGATGCGATTTCTGAAGTCAATATGGTGAGTTTTTGTTTAAGAGTTTGGTGTAACCGTAGACCTCTTTGACAATATAGTAACATTATTTCTTTATCTAATTGTTACCTTATCATGACTACGACCTGAACCGATCTTCATAAAATTTGACAAATAGTTTTATTTTGCATTATAAAGACAGCCATTAAATACTTTTATCCTTGAAATACAGCAAAACTAGAAAACACAAAAAACAAGTAAATGGACAGAGGAAATATAACTTTAAGTATATCTATTTTAATATACAGACTCTATTATACGTAACCTATATAATATAGGTATAATACTTAAATCTGTTTTCGGTAAGACTTCAGGATACGTAAATTATAAAGCTTGCCTAATAGAGCATGTCATGCCATTCCATCACCGGCATGTATCTAATGCGATAATGCGATTCATGTGACTAAGGCTATACAGGGTTATACAGAAAGGGTATGCTAAGCTGAAAACGACTCATAGTGCTCATCATTATGAACAACTTTCACTATGGGAAGAAATAAGCTGTTCCATACATTTTGTCGGGTGTCATTGATATTTTTCTATGGAACAGCTGATTTTTTTTCGTGAATTCCGGGTTTGTCCCATATTAAAAGTTGTTCATAATGATGAGTATTATGAGCCCTTTTCGGCTTAGCATACCCTTTCTGTATAACCCTGTATCTATAGACTATAGATGATATATTTTTCCAAGGCATTCAATAGTCGATAGTAAAATGAGTATAGAGTAAGTAGATTTAGTATAATCCGAGTCAGTGGTGTTGTTGACTGAAAATCTGACAAGATTGATTTATGGTGCCCCAAAACTTGATCGTATTTGTCATTTGTCGGTAAGACGATATTAGACGACCTTGCTTTATCACAAGTCGATGGCACTGGGGACAAACTGTCGATTTAGGCTGTCTTTACTAGACTGAGATGCGAAAATAGATCTTCTAGGTTTGAAATTTGATAGGCACGTGTCACTGAATAGGTTAACTGAGGTTTGGATGGAATTGGATCCTCTTGCCGTTGATGCACCCGCGCGTCATCGTTTGTTTATGTGACGTCACGCGGCGGGCGGCGGATCACTTGAATGGTTTTTATGACTTAAACATTCAAACAAAGTCCCCACTTGTGTGTTATTCTTGAGTAGCGATTGAATAGTCGTGTCGAATGACGAATGTTATAATAACATTGGTTGGCCTGGTTTAAATATAAATCAGCGTATAACCGCTTACTTTACAAAAAAACATGGACTTTGAAGTTTACATATTTTTACTAAAAAAAGTAAAGCGATAATGTATGTTTGTTACTATTTTTATTTAATAATAGACTCAATCTGCACTTTGTCACAAAATAAGAACACATTACTCACCTTAAAAGTATTTAATATCAGGCATATAAAAACCAACGCAAAAAAAATTTTGCGCGATTTTTTTTGTTCCCACTTCACAATTATTGTTTACATTTTGTCGTAAATTGTTCTTTCACAAAAACAACTGAACACAACACTTCTAGGATGATTGTTTAACTATATTTTAAATAGATCATAACATCTAACACAGTAAATAACATAAACACACATAAAATTTGAGAAATAAAAAACACGGCCGTCTCCCGAAGATGACGCAATACTTATCGCCAATTTGGAAACACAAAAGACCTAAAAACCTTAAAATACATTGTAATCAGCCTTGTTAACAAGAGTATAAAGCTTATTATGCAAGAACACCAGCCTAGTATCGAAAAAATTACGTAAAAACCGTCGATACACCTGGCGAAGTCAAAGTCAACACAAAATTGACTTTGACTTACGGAATATTATTTATTTTAAAATCGAATATCCACCGAGTTTATAATGTTGCTGCTACAAAATATTGCCCCATTCAAGGGGAGCGAGATTGCATTCATACTTTATGTCTTTTTGCCTTAGTAAAAGCAGGATAGAGACTTTTTCTGAGTCTGGCGCGAAATAAAAATCCGGACACTACAGTGTCCGCGGTGCATCTACGGGTTTTTTGAAATCGGACACTGTAGTGTCCGCGGTGCAGCAAGGGGATAGGGAAATAGTGTGGCATGATGATCGATGACAAATTTTTCCTTTTTAAGATAGAAAAACTGATTTTCTAGAAATGTTTTTTTGCAGTATGTCATCTTCTTGCCAGACCCACCATACCACTGGCCAACTGGCCATACCCCTGGTGGTATGGTGGGTCTAAAACTATACCATTGAGAAAATAATGTTGTGTTAAACACCACTATTCTATTGTTTTTTTTCATGTTTTAACATAACCAAACTAACCAATTTTTTTCTAGAAGCAATTTTGATGGCGAATGATGCGCCTTACAATGATGATAACAAATTTTAACACAACACTATTTTCTCAGTGGTATAGTTTTAGACCCACCATACCACCAGGGGTATGGCCAGTGGTATGGTGGGTCGGGCACCGTCATATTCAACCACATCGTCGCTTATCAACAAACGAGGTGGTGGTCAAAAGACTTTTTCGCGACAAAATAGTAAAAATATGCGGAAGTTTACTGGGGTACTCGACTACTCTAACTCACTGAACTAAATTAGATGAAATCGGTGTAGAGATTAGCTGCCCACATAATAGTGCCCCATCTCGTGTTTTATCCATGAAATGGTCTCCAATGATTTCTTCGCATCAAGGCTTGGCTCTTAGGTCATATTAATTCATTAGGCTTTTAATAGCACGGAAGGGGGGCAAGGCCGACACTTGACACACATCGCGGCTGACGAGGGGCGGCGTGCTGCGTCAGCCAATCGATGGGCGGCTTTACTCCGCCACTCGCGCTGCCGACGCTGAGGTCACCGCCCACTCACCAGCACCACTGGCTTATGTAAAGCATTGTTGCTATGACCCTGGTTTAGTTTTATGAAAAAAGTTGGGGAATCGATTGTCAAATCTTTCAGTTGTCCCTTGAGTTTTCCTATGTAGATACTTTCGTCGTATCTGCGGTGTAATTGGTCAGATTGGCGTCAAAATGTATGGACAAATAGTAAATTAAATACCTTTTAAAAGTAGGCAACCTGTGACGCTTCTGGTGTTGCAATGGTTCGTCAGCGGCGATGACCATTTACAATCAGGAGGCTCAACTTGTTTGTCATTTAATTTTATAAAAAAGAAACTCAAAAGCAGATGTCATTTTAGAAAATCTCTCTTCACTGAAGTTAAGGTAAAAGTTTTCTAATCACTCGGAAGTTATGTAATGATAGCAATACTCGTACTCCGCGGTTTAACTAAGTTCTAGTTTACCTTCATTTTCTGGGACAGAAAATATCCTGTCTTTATACACGTATCTATTAACTATTTGTCAAAATGAAGATCGGTTCTGTGAAATCTCAATTTCTTACCATTTTTTCCACGTTCCAACAATTTATATTGTTTCAGGACTACACGATAACGCTTTATCTAAATCAGTATTGGAAAGATGAAAGATTAGGCTTCGGTCTGCCTGAAGAGGTACTGACACTGTCCGGCGATTTTGCTGATAAGATTTGGGTTCCTGACACATTTTTTGCTAATGATAAGAATAGGTAAGTTCAACCATATTTTTGTAGATTTTGACTAAAATTTCTTCGGAATCGGCTTCGGAAAACTTGAATTGAGGAAGGTCAAGAATACATGCAACATCATGCATGGTACACGCATGTATGGTATATGGATGGACAACACGACGCGAAGGAAGAGAGAAATAATACAGGGTTATAAGATAAGGGTATGCTCAGCTGAAAGGGGTTCATAGAACAACTTTTACTGAGACCAAACCGAAAATCAAGAAAAAAAATCAGCTGTTTCATAGAAAAATGTCAATGTCGTTCGACAAAATGTATGGAACAGGTGTGTTTTTTCACGATTTCAGGGTTGAGCCCATAGTAAAAGTTAATCTTAATGACGAGTACCTACTATGAGTTTTTTTTTGCTCAGCATACCCTTTCGTTTTAACCCTGTGTAATAAGTGCAAGGGGTGAACTCATGCCTACAGATGTAGCGATATCGCTGATGGAGATTAATGGAAACTACACATGCTGTTCTGACTTGCATGAGTAGCAAAAGAATAAGGGAGTGATGACGTTGTATTTTGACGTACAACATAAATACATGGGATTGCACTTTTTGATATTTTTTTGGTATCTACCAATTTCGACGCTTCTACTTTTGATAACGTTACCATAAAAACAAAAAGTGACAGCAGACAAAGTTTGTGTAGCATTTTTATATTTTATGTGGACGTGGTTTCACCCCTTTTACAGGTGAAACTATTTTAAGTATTTTACATTTTAACTTTTATTTTTTACTGTAACTTTTTTTTTCCTATGGATATTTTTACGCCTGGAATAAACGATTTATTTATTTTATTTAAAGTTTTTTTTGGTTTCTACCGATTCTTACGCTTCTTCACATTTCAGCTTTCTCCACGACGTAACCGAACGCAACAAGCTAGTCCGGCTCGGCGGCGACGGCAGCATCACGTACGGGATGCGGTTCACCGCCACGCTGGCCTGCATGATGGACCTGCACTACTACCCGCTGGACAGCCAGAACTGCACCGTCGAGATTGAAAGCTGTGTGACTCCTACACTTGTAATAGATCACCGGGAGCTTGCGTCCATCATGCTTGGACAGGCTTGGGCTGCACTGGCATCATCGTGCCTTCATTATCGAGCTCGCTATCGTTTGATCCATTGCAACTGTATTTTATGGATGTTCAGATTTGACGTAGTTAGTTGTCGGAGTAGTTACTCGTAGATGTTGGTTTCTCATTCATGATTCCGTAAAGAACATGCTGTTTTTGCTATTTGAAACTGTTAGTCTGTTGGGTCATATTTCTTAGCATCGAGAATAGCTTACTACTCTCATTGAGATGATCATGTCATAGAGTTAGAAACCATATTATTTGGTCTGGAATCAGTCCGAAGTTCTGTTATATTTTGTTTTTCACTCACGGTAATGTTTCAAAGCATGAGAGCATAAGTAACATAAACATAAGTATCTTTACATATTTGATGCTGTTTATTTGCTTCACTCTACATAACTCCACTACATTATAGCAAACGTAAGAGATCATTATCTTAACTAGTTTTTATCATGTAAGTTTTTAAAGGAAACTTATCTGAAATTCTTTGACAGGCAGTTTTAGTATAAAAGACGTGATTTTGAAATGTTTTGATACAATAAATACGGGAGTACTCACGCATTATTGAGTGGGTTACTACAAAGTTTGTAGTAACCCACTCAATAATATATAATTATGTTTGTAGTACAAACATAATTATATCAGTTGTAATGTCCGACACGTGAGTGCTTCCGTATTATTCAGGAGTTTTCTCGGAATTTATAAGCAATTTTCTCTGAAAAGCTCTGAAAGTGCTTGGTACATTTGCTATCTCTACGTATGGTATGACGTATGATATACGATGACGTACGATAGACGTATGATATGGTTTTTAATTATATAAAAATGAAGCGCTGTTCGTTTGTCTAGCTAAAACTAGAGAACGGCTAGACCGATTTCGCTAATTTTGATCTTGATATATTTGTAAAAGTTCAGGGATGGTTTAAACGGTGAGAAACATGAATAATTAGTAAAGAAAAGTACTAAAATCGACAATTTAATTTTCCAATACAAACTGTTCCTACCTGTAAAACATTTGATGTTCCTTACGGTAAACTCGGGATGTCCGATCTCTTTTGTCTTTTAGAAATAAAAAATAGTGTCACTTGGTTAACAAATATTTATAGCTGTGTTCAGAAATTGGTCCGATCTTTTTGGTCTGTTTTGTTGGTTTTTTTTTTGTTTGCTCTAATACAGGGAAGGTTTAAAAGTAAAAAAAAAACAGCGAGTGAAACCGCCGGGGGTCAGCTAGTAAACAAATAAAATAACGTCACTAATGTCACTCGCCATTTTTCCTTTCTTTCTTGTTTTCTTTCTTTTAATTTCGAGTATGAAGAGACTGCTAACGTTGTTCTTTTGCTTGTAGATGGGTACACGGTGTCTGACGTGGTGATGTACTGGAAGGAGACGCCAGTTCGAGGAGTTGAAGACGCAGAGCTTCCGCAGTTTACTATACTTGGACATGAGACCAATGATAGAAAAGTAAGCTTAATAATAAGTTAATTTTAAAAAATACGTTTAAAAGCAAGTTTTTATTGCATTGTCATCGGAGTTACACAAGTACACCAAATTTCAGATCATTCGGACATCGGGAAGTGGTTCAAAATTGAGTTGCAAGATTCCACACGAACAAACATAGTTACATAATTACATACATACATTGCAAGTTAAATAAAAGCTTTTATTAAGAGAACCAGCCCCCCCCCCCCCCCCCCCCTTAGCCAAGTTGCAATTCTATAATCGAAACGCTATAGAACAAGGACGGAGAAGTAATAAGGGTTAAACAATGAACATGCGAAAAACGTCAAAAAATATATCATTTTGGAAATATTTTATAGGTAAATAGATAATAGGCCCAAGTAAAACTATTGGCATCCTTGTCTAATGGCTTGCAATGATAAAGACAGATATCTTTTTAGTTAGTTTAGATTTGTCTTAAAATGCCTTCAAACTTGGGCCCATTGAAACATTTTAAAGATTTAAAATGTTTGATTTATTTAAAACATTGTTGAGTTTCTTATTTATATTTAAAATAATGCTTTCATTCACATTTTGGTAGCAAAACAATTTAAACAGCAAACTTGTTGTTGAACTTTCTCAAACATTTTGACAAGTTATGTTTTGGTGAAGTAAATTTAATATTCCTTAACTGAAACTAATTTATAACAGCAATATAAACAAACCGCATCTCAGAGACTCCACAAACATTTCCACAAGTACCTCCAACTAAAGTAAAACTTTCCGAACTTGTAGCCACTAAACTTGATGCGATTGCATCTTTCTACGTAAGTTTTGGTGCAAAAGTTTCGTTTTAACAGAATATTAACACTAACATTAATTGCACAATGTTTGTGTTGTAACAGCTGCAGTATAAAGTTTTGGATGACAGTGCAGTTGTTATAGGTAGTGTTGGTTATAGTTTTAGCCTGCGTGTTTCATCTGCTACCACATCGTTGCTTACCAACAGGCGAGTTCTGAACAGACTTCCAGCTTCCTTGTTCCCTGAGAGATATAATCTTGGACTTTTCAAGGTCAGAGTGAATAGGTATCTTCTAAATCTGCGTGCTCCATCTTCGACCGCATCGTCGCTTACCAACAGGCGAGTTGGTGGTCAAATGCGGATTTATACTTTATAAAAAAAATAAAAAAAAAGAGTTGGAAAAGTGAATTTGTTCACGATAAACCAGACCTTGACTACAGGTTAGACTTGCTAATCTCATCACTTAATTACATTAACAAAATGTCTGTAGTTACGAGATGCGACGCCACTTGACTTTAATAAAAAAAACCTACATACAGTCGAATTGGGGGAACCGTCTCTTTGAAGTCGGTGAAAAAAATTTGTCAAGAAAAACTTTAAAATTGCCATGATAATGATGGACAATATTTTACAGGAAAAGTTAGCAACAGGCGTGTACCAGCGGCTATCACTGAGCTTCAAGCTACGAAGGAACATCGGGTACTTCGTGTTCCAGACATATCTGCCGAGCATACTGATCGTGATGCTCTCCTGGGTGTCCTTCTGGATCAACCACGAGGCGACCTCGGCGAGGGTGGCGCTAGGTAAAATACTGTGAATACTTGGACGTAACAATAAATAATTATTTTTCTTGAAAAATAGCACGAACTCATTCAGTTTAGTTGTTAGCGTGATGTGTGGTAATGTGGTGAAGCTTTTGTAATCCAAGCATAGATAAGTTTCATATGAAGGCATACCAGAAGTGGTTCTTTGTGTTATATCACTACTGGGTAAAGGTCTCTACCAAAACAACTTACCGAGTAAAAAATAGTGAAAATCTGGGTCACCGTTGTAAGAAATATAATTAGTGTATAGGTAGGTACTAAAAACCGACACCCACGGGGATTCAGGAGAAATATCATGTAGGTTCTACAGAACTCTGTGATATTCCTCTGTGATATAAAGGGTGTGAAGAAAATGACAGTAGAGAGTGTTCGTGAATCTAGTGGTATCCATGCATTTTTTTCTATAAATTCCCAAGCACATCTTAAGCCATCTTTGTACACAGGTATCACCACTGTACTTACAATGACGACCATCAGTACAGGCGTCCGCAGCAGCCTACCGCGCATCTCATACGTCAAAGCAATAGACATCTACCTCGTCATGTGTTTCGTGTTCGTGTTTGCCGCACTACTTGAGTATGCGGCGGTGAACTACACATACTGGGGCGCGCGGGCGAGGAAGCGGTTAAAGTTGAAGAACAAGGACCTTTCGACTAGCACCAGTGTGGAGAAAGACATGAAGTGCTCTGGTAAGTGACATGGAATCTTCTTCTTTTCCAAGTGCCTCTCTACTAACGAAGGTCGGCAGTCAGCTTCTTAAAATGTTCTTTGTCTAGCGCGAGTCTGAACAGTTGTTCCACTGTCTTTATCCCAGTCCACTCCCGATGTTACGGCGCCACGACATCTTTCGTCTTCCGACCTTACGCTTAGACATAGAATAGGCATGACTATTAATTAGGAACTTCCATGGCTTAATCTGTAATTTTCCAGTTTTTAAACGTTCCTTGTCAGTTTCATCGTGATTGGTTGGATCGTTCTTCATGGGGTAAAAACGGACGAGCGAGTAAATCTGTGCAAAGACATGAATAGTTTTTCTGGCAGAGATATCATAAAGATAGAAATACCTTATTCGACGGCACCTACATGTTTGGAATCTAAGCATATCAAACATATGATTGTGCATGTAAAAAAACTCAAGAATCGAAGTGGCCGGTAGAGTATGTTTATTTAAGTAGGTGTCAATTACGAGAATAAATACAAACTGACCCTATTAAACTTGCCCAGGTTCCCGGTCCCCCGAAGAGATAATAGCGCTGCGCGAGTGTTCAGGGCGCGTGTCGCCGCTGCTGGGGCTGCGGTCGCGGCCGCTGACCGCCGCCGCGGGGGCGCCGCCCTCGCTGAGGCTGCAGCGAGACCACACGCAGCTGCGGTATCGTACGCATGTGCATTCCAGGACGCATTCTAGAAGTTAGTACTGTTTACTTATTTTGTTTAATTTAGTAATTTATTTGTCTGATCATTTAATTAATCAATATTTAACTCTAACAAAATTAGATGGAAGAATCAATGATTTAATTTTTTTCAAATTTAACTTACTGATAATTTTAAGGGATAATGAGAACAAAATAGTTCAGTTTAGTTCAACAAATTAGGACCAGCGCCATTTTTTGCCCAAAAACATACCGACAGGAAGCTTGTTCTTTACAACGTTTGTTTCTTAGAATCAGCCCAGTGACTCGCTAGGTTCTAGGCCCAAAGCAAGCCACACCTTAGTGTATTTTCACGTCTGCGTTTGAAATCAGCGCCTATATTATTTTTTACACCTGGTTTGTTCCATTTTTTCCAGATGGTTCGACTGGCAAGCCGAGGATGCTGCGCGCGCTCCGCCGCGGCGCGACCGTTTTTAAGGCCTCCATGCCGAAGATCCGAGACGTCAACGTCATTGATACATACTCCCGCGTCATATTCCCCGTCTGTTTCATGCTGTTCAATGCGGTTTACTGGGTATTCTACATATTTGACTAGCTACGTCACTGTTTCATCAAGGTTTCGGTTTTGTTACTTGTAACGTACTGTTTGTCTGGGCAAAGGTGGCTCCTGTCTTTTCATGCACTCCTGACCTTTGCCTAGGTTACGGTTGGAATGCTTGAGAGTTTCCGGATCGACCAAGGAATTTTCGATCATTTGTAGACATTGAGTGACAATCTTTGCTCATCATTGGAGAAATTAAATTTGGATGAACAGTCATATAATTAAAAACATAGGTACACAATATTAATATTACAAATTTATTGTCATGCAAGAGCTTGTTTTCACAACGTACTCATGTTAATCAATCTTCGTAAATTGATATACCTACTAAGAGTGAATTCGACTTTTGACAAACTTTGTCCCATTAATTATTACAAACAGCTTCTATGGTCAGCCTTTCTTTCATGCGCGAAGAATTTAGGATACACTAATAATGAAGAAGGTTGGAATCAGGTATTTAGGGACCATGGGGCCTCAAAGGAATTGCTATAAATACACCGAGGAATACCAGAACAATTATGTATGTATTTAAATGAATGGAATTTAATAAATGGTATATTATTTTCAGTAATCGTGGAATTGAATTTATTCATTAGAATTAGACGTAAAAAATAAACATTGTATAAATATTTATTTTCACCTTTATTTTTAATACCTACGTGTAAGTTAAGATGTTAGTTCTTTAGATTGCGAACAGAATTGCTTATTTGAAATATATAAGACGAATATTATTTTTAGTAAGTAACTTTTTCTATAATTAATTGACGAGCAATAATCATTTTGTGTGACTTTAAATTTCTAATAAAGTAACTCGATAGTAATCATAGTTTAGATTGAAATATGCTATTTTAATAAAACTGCCAATATTTAAGTTTACAATAATATAAGAGCCAGTATAATAACAGGTGTTGGTTTCCATTATATTGCTGTCCTATTAGAATTATATCAATCGTATTTGTCATAAGATTATTATAAATCTTTAGAAATATAAGTTTAGATGACATATTTTATAACAATAAATATACCTTGTTCCCGAATTTAAATTTTCATATAGACTTAAATTATGTTGTATAGCTAATTATTATTTTATATATTAAAGATATATTATTCTCGATGTAAATAATACAAACATTCATAGGATGGATGTCGTTACACCTCATAGTAGTGATCTATCGATGTTCAATTCTAGAAAGGTTGCAAGTATCGCTAGTAATATCGTATTGTTTAAGGAAAATAAATTTTATTACGATTTTATTCGTTTTATTGACGTTTCCTGTAAACCTAGCACAAATTTTGACGTAATACGACGCGAGTGTTCGATAAAAAAGTATCTATGAAAATGCAGTTTTCATTTACACCTGAAACGCGTTGTCCTATTTTGCTATCGAACATTTGCTACGTATTTCACGTCAAATTGTATGCTACGCAGGCATACTGATTTAAAAAAGGTTTCTAGGCGAACGAATGAGTGTTGCAAAAGGCACTTATTTACAATTATGCAACGTGTAGGTAGAGCTCTTAGAGTTATTATAAAGATTTACGTACTAGTGAATTCAAACTAAATAACTTTGTCCATCCGGTAGATAGGAGAGGAGTAGAGTTAGTGGAGATAGGTCTTAAGTTTTGTAAACTCTATCGACCTTGGAAGAGCCTCAGTTATCTATACTAATATTATAAAGAGGAAAGATTTGTATTTTTGTATTTTTGGATGTTTGTGTGGAATAAACTCAAAAACTACTGGACCGATTTCAAAAATTCTTGCACCATTCGAATGCTACATTATCCCAAAGTGACATAGGCTATTTTTTTTTTTTTTTATCCACAGCAAAGCGTGGCAGGGAACAGCTAGTTTTTATATATTTGAGAATAGTACCTACAAATGTGCTTGCTATAAGCTTTATAATACAATCTTTCGACCAAAAATCTAGCAAAGGTTTTTAGGCTTTTAGCTTTTAACAATTTGCTACGACGTGGATAGAGTATTTGAATAAATAAAAGCTCGCTCCACTATTTACGTAATTCAAACATTTAATAGTTGGCTGTGAGCTGTGATATACGGGCACCGAAATCTAGCATTAAGTATTCTTCCCCGAAAGAGGTTTAGGACCCTAAAAGCCTTGAAAACAAATGCTTCTTAAGACTTGTATAACTAACGACCTCTTACTGACTAACCATAAACCGAGATGTAAAGTGAAAACTTAACCAACGAACCAACATTCTATAAATAGACGAGTCATTGTACCTTTACTTGCGAACCCTGACTTCCCGAAGACTGCAAGTTGTTGCCACTGAAAAACACCGGATGGCGACACTTGTATCTAACCTGAATTGCATATTGAATACAAGATACAACTGTACCATATTATAGTTTTAAGGTTTTTCACAAGCTCATATAAATTTTAACTTGCATTGTTTTGATAAGTCCCACATGATTAAAAATATCACAATCTGGATAAATTACTAGGACAGATAGAGGGCGCTAGTATACGGCTAGCTGATAAGAAACTCGATTAATTCGATTGGGTTTTATGGCTCAATATTACGTCATTTGTTTACTTACTTTCATATTCTATGTGTTTGTGGTGGTTCATATTTTTGGGTTTGTTGTGTCCACTAGTTATAAGCATTAAAACCATCTATGTATATCAAAACAATACGTACAATAACACTTTCTTGCCTTCACAAAAGGAAAGTGCAAATACAGAGAAACATTAGAGAAAGCACAAAAGATGGTTTTGTTGTAAAATGAAGAATGGTTAGACCACCCAAGTTTAGAATACTTGGGTGGCTTAACTGGTGGACATTTTCTATGATTCGTCGGGTTTATATTTTTTTCTGAAATGTATACCAACTTGTCATCATTTATGTACTTGTTATTTTATATATATATGTATCTAAGTACAAATAATTATCATTATCGTTTTGTAAAAACTAATTCAGATCAAGAATACAGAAAAATAAATCAATAAAAAATATTATGAAATAAGCAGCGGACTTATACCACTATATTTATAAGCACTTCATCTATTTCCATCGAGCGTTATTCACAATTGGCGATTCAATAAATGTAGGAGTTGAGATTTTATGTAGGGAAGGTGGAGACACAGATTGCGCGGTAGTTAGTAGGGCCGGCTTCATTCATCTACTGGCCAGACTGCGCGGGCCTGCTGAGGCGCGGGGGGAGGGAGCAAGTTCCAGAGTTCCAGATCGCCTTAGTACCTATCTTGGCACCGACACGAGACCGCACGTTTATATTCATTAATTAACAATTATAAACTGCTCAACATTATAATAAAAGGTGAAGTGAACTGATGTGAAATGTGAACTATGTTTGTAGGAATGCAATATTTTTGAGTTCGTGCGAAATTAAATACGCGATTTTTTAGTTTAATAAGGAATTCATTTTTGGAAATGACTTAATGACTACTGGCTACGAGGTTGAGGTGAGTTTTGAGTTAGAATTTTTAGGTATTATAAAAACAAAGGGCGTGTTTATTTTTAGAACGATCAATACAGGTAGGTAACTTTCGGCGGACCTAACGCAGTGCCATGATTACAAAGGATTTTCCGAGGGCGTTCGGCAGTGTGTGGGTTTGAGAGTGAAGATGAAGCCATTCTTAAAGGTTTAGCGATTGACGTCGTCCTTAAGTTCCATGGTCAGGCCCGTGGGCGGGTGGAGGTGTTGAGTTTCGGGCTTTCAGAGCGCGGGCGGGCGGGGAAAGACGCGCGGGCGGGCGTGGGCGCAAGCCACCGCGCAACCTACCCTGTATTGATCGCTCAATTTTCATACGTATTTGTTAAATATTGTCACAATAAAACATTTATCGGAGCTTGCTAACATTTGACGAACTATCGTGGGTTGTGCACGGCAGTATGCACAGAGACTGTCGATAGGTGCCTCTGTTGTAGTGGTTTGAGTGGTTCGGACTCATAGTGATAGAGCGTTATCGAAATAGCTTCTGTGTTATGGATCCCAAAGTCTTCTAATATTTGGCAGTAAGTACTTTTTTATAAATAAGATGCTTTTCTATGTGTCCAGCTCTTTGAGTAGTCGGCTGGTTTATTTATCTGAGGTGCTCTTTCATCATTTTTGTTGCTTCAAAATGCCACGAAACCTTCTTACTACCTACCTACGCGGTAGCTTTAGAGTTTAGGTTTACTTTAAAGTAGGGACTTGTACTACTACCAAACAGTCAGGCATTATGATACCTTAATTATGTGAACTAGAAATAAACGAATATTATTTCTGGTATCAATAGCTTCAAATTGTGCCTATGAAAAAACTAAAGAAATTGGCACGAGGTCGAAGTATCTAGAATAGCAAGAGAGGGCTATATCCAGCAGTGGGAAAAAAAGACGTCATCATCATCCGCAGCCTTTGTTATGCCTCTTTTAGGTATACGCTTCTGGAATCTTCTTTAGTCAAGTGCTAGTCGATTCCAGGGTTGACCTACGATAGACGCGATATCGTTGAACCATCTCATATTATCAACCTGGGTATAATGCTATAATCTGGGTGTGTTCAAGTCGCGAGTGAATTGATTTCGTGCTCCATCGTAGACCGCATCATTGCTTACCATCAGGCGAGATGGCGGACCAACGCAAGCCTATCATAGTATTAAAAAAACCATTAATCGGGTGATTCAAGGTTGAGTTGAGTTGTTGATATGGGATACCAGTCTACCTTCGAAGAGTGATTAGGCCGTATTTCACAACGCTGGCCAAGTGCGGGTTGGTGAATCCATATGCGTCATTGAGTATCTTCAATGCATACTTATGCAGGTTTCCTGACATCTCATATCATCTTGGGCAAACTAACATTATAAATGCCATATTTTAGCATAATAATATCATGTTACGCCTAAACATACGCAGCAATGTTCATAGAACTTGTTAAGAAAATAATGAATGTCATGAATTAGGTAGGATATTTTGTTTCATTCAATGGAAAAGAGATAAGTCGCAGTCTGTCAAACACTATATTATAAAATACTGTGGGTCTTGCCGTGTGATAAGTTCGTTTTGTATTCAATATATTTATGATCACCTGAACGCAAGAAATACCTACTTAAATAAATATGTGCTCTATACAATTATATCAAGACTTATATTTAGGCATTCAAGAAAAGCTCAAGGAAACCTGGTTCGAAGTAGTGTCTGGGCATTGCGCGGCGCGGCTCAATGAACAGCTATCAACAAGTAGCTCGTAAGGAGCAGGGCGCCTGCGTGAAGCTACGGCCAATATGTCCGCCACGAGTTCAATACAGAGATAGCAACGCAGTTTATTTTTAAAAATTATACTAACTCTACATTATGAATCATTATTAACACGATAATGTTTTTGTGAAAATATTTTGTGAATGGTAAATAGATCCTTGTAATTCAGGGAATTTATTGTTTGATTTAGGATCGGTTTCAAAATTGGGTGGAATGCAAACAGTGGGTTTGACTAGGTATCTCGGCAGTTTGGTCAAAGTTATCTAGGTCATTAATATTTTTAGTATGCTGATTTAGCGACCGTTTATAATTATATATGATATACTAGATGAAGTCAGTTTTAATTTAAATGTAATAAACACCATTCACGGGGAATGAGGATCCGTTGACAGCGCAGTTATTGCTAAGTAAAAAAATAAAAAAGTAGTATTACAGTTGTTAGTTGTTTCGGAAGTTAACTACTGTTGTCTCATAAGCATAATTACCTAAGTAGTTGAGATACGGTTTTCGCAAGCAAAAAAAGAATTGTTAGACGAAAGTAAAAAATGCAGGCCGAGATTGTACTTCAGAACATAAATGTATCCTTTAACGATTTTCAACCGAAGTTCTAATTACAGAACGACATAGGTTTATTATTTTTATTTTTTCAAATATAGCGGGAATTTTCACTGAACTACTACAAGGGTAGTAAACGAGTTGTCGGACAGGGTAAAGAAAACCAATTTTGAGGCACGCTCGGTCGGTAGGATTTATTTCATAAATACTCGTATATATAGGTATGTATTAGTGTTAAACAAAACCAAGATTTTATTTAGTGCATTCGGTAGGGTGTCTAACGGCACAAAACACCCCCAGTGGGACGTTGGTGCTGGTCGTTTTACCCCACTTAGAATTAGGGTCACGAGGAATGACAAGTACAAGTTACTCCAACTCATCATTCAAGGGAAGATCGCCGGAAAAAGAAGTGCAGACAGGAGGCGGCACTCTTGGTTGAGAAACTTGCGGAAAAGGTTTGGCTGCAGTACCACCTCACTCTTCAGAGCGGCAGCCTCGAGACACAAGATTGCTCTTATATCGTCCAACCTCCGATAGGAGCGGAACTCGACGAAGAAGAAGAATTAGGGTGTCTAACTTGTATACTTTTGCAGGTCGTGTGAAAACCTGCGAGTGGTACCTCGCCATGGTAAGGCGAATGTGGGCAGGTAGCACGCAGGCGCCGTATGCGCAGGTCACCTAGTTCGCTGGGCAGGTCGCGGAGCCGCGCGCGCGCCACCATGTGGCCCCTCGTGCTTGTGGCCTCAATAATATTACACGTCTTATATGGTGAGTAATGCTTTCTTAACCTTTGCTTTCTTAACAATTTTAAAGAATGAGTCCTTAAAGGTAGGCGACTCACCGAAGATGTGTTGAAGGTGTCCCTGTCCATAGGCGGTGGTGACCACTTACCATCAGGTGGCCACTCGCTGGTTTGCCAATTATTTCATTTAAAAAACCTTACTAATAAAAGTGACAGATGACGGACGGTATTTGTAAATTCAGTTTCATACTTTTGGGAATCAAAGTTGAAATTGAGTTGGGCGCTTAACTTAGTACAGAGTACGTACCACGAGCTCTAACGTCAACTTTTATTGCATCGCGTAGGTTTTTGTCTCGATATTTCTTTAGCTGAAAGACCGAGAAGAAAGTTTGGGCGATAGGTTTCATCTTCATGTTCAAAAAAAGATAATAAATCGGTAAGTAGAGGTAGATCCTTTTCTAGTGAACTGAAGTGCGTTTTAGATATTCATAGCTCACTTTGGTCCTTATCTTGTTATCGCTTCTGTCTAGAACATCTTGAATTATATTCCCAGAATTATGGCCTCAAATGTAAATTATGGTTCTATGGGCTCTTCTATGCAAATATCTGATGAAGGCTTCTCATGACCGAATAAATCAGCTGCCTTCGACTGGCCTCGTCAAGGATCTTGCCAATGCCTTGACATCGTTACAACATTAGGCTGATATCTATTACTGTTTTCCTTGTGAGTTGTGTGTGATATAAATAGATTTGCATGACGATAAGCCCCTGTGCTGCGTCGAAGGTCAAGGCTGATTTAATATCTCAAGTGGTTCGTGTTATTGGCACAGATTAAATAATAGTACACAAATAGGGGACATTACAACATGTCTAACGCCAATTTATATAAGAGATCGAGAATAGAAATAATACCTGCGTGCTCCAACTCTGCGTTGGGGGTTGGAAATAAGTCAAAGACCGAGGTCACCATTGCAGGAATATGTTTGAAGCTAAAATGTGAATTATTACAGCGTTTGAAGAGCTCTTTTTTGCTTTTCCTCAGAGATATAACAATATGCGAAATAGGCGTTGAAAAGTTATTAGGTTAAAAGGGTCAAAAGCTATGAAAGATCATTGATTATCAATGATCATGTGCTACCGTCAACTATACCCGTAACAAATATTTCATAGCCATGCCACGTGATGACTGGTATACTATATGGTTAAAGGGGTTAAGGCGAAATATTTCACGTTACGTCACGAGTCCAGGTGACTCGGGATTCAAAATTAATAATGTATAATGACAGTGACCGCGGACGAAGCCCCATTACTGGGCGCTCCACGTCCCACGAACGGCACGGCGGAATCACCGGACCTGCGGTCTCCTTTGGGCGCCCGGGTGCCGGTGTACCAGCCTCCGCCAGCGGTGCCGGGCGGGCCGCTGCCAGCGCCTGGTTTCTGGTCCCATAATGTCCATACTCGCGTCGAAAACTGGCACCGTAAGTATCTTTATAAATTGGTATGATTTAAGAGCAAAGCTGAATTGCTGGCCTTCTTGTTTATGTTGATAACCCGTCAATAGCCGTACCAGGCTATCTATGTAGCTTCCACATTCGCGTTGAGAACATCCAATCATTGGCTGCTTTGATTCGATATCTTAAATTTTAAGATTTTAGGACCTAAAATATTTTTTTGTATGCAGACCACCCTGGCTACAAGCAATTCGATATGAAAGATGAGCAGGAAGATGAACACGATGGCGCCCACGATGAGGGCTGTCACCAACCCTGTCTACCGCATCAGTTTTCATGCCAAGTTAGTACACTGCTGATACTTTGAATGAGGCATTTTAAAACTTAGTAGTGAAAAGAAACCTAGCCAAATTTTGCCTATCTATCTCAGATCAGACAATTGACACAAAAAAAGCTTTATAGCCCCTGATCTAATCAAACGTAAGTAATAACTGAACCAATTAAAATGTATTTTCACAGGATTTATATGAACAACAGCAGTAATATAAAATTGTCTTGCAGATATCCTGCTCCTGCATAGAAATGGAGAAGCGTTGCGACGGCACCACAGACTGTGCTGAAGCGGAAGACGAGGCGGGCTGTTCTAGAACCTGCGACGAGACGAAGAACCGAACCATGTGCCACAGCACCAGCGTGTGCATAGCCATCCACTGGCTTTGCGACGGCGACAACGATTGCGGCGACTTCTCTGATGAGACTCATTGCGGTAAGTGGCTAGAGCGATAGACACCTAATGCTGTAGCAGTGGGGTTTATATTTCAATGTGCATGGCCATCATTACAGGTGATGGTGACTTGCAGTAACATACCATATTTCACGTAATTAGAGCACATTTTTCAATGTACATGGTTGTTTTTGATCCATACACGTTTTCGGAGTTTCTGATGAGAGTTACATTACATATGATGCGGATATATTTCATTTAAGCTCCTATAACTTAGAGACGAGATTTGCACTCAGTTCTGAATTTTTCGTAGACATTTCGAAGATAAAACAAAGGATATTTCTTTTTTATTTAGATGGCGATTTGAACTGCACAGTAGATGAGTTTCAGTGCGCTAACGGACTATGCATCCACAAGGATTGGGTCTGCGATGGAGACAACGACTGCCGCGATAACTCTGATGAAACTAACTGCACTAAGGGCAAGTAAGTGAAATTTTTAGAATATTCAAATTAAAGTTTCTTAATCTTTTCTTGGTGCCTTGCCACACAGCAAAACCTACTTTTTTTAGTTTTGTAAATTTCTTTGTTTTAGTTATTTCAGTTTGTTATTTTAGCTTATTTTTAATTCAAGATGTAAATATATATATGTAAATACTTAAAATAAAAATAAGTATTGACGAAACTTTGTCTCTTTGTCGATTTGTTCTTTCCACAAGGCATCATGACGTTGACAACGTACAAGTTATGTTTTGTTCTCAAAAATGCAGGAATATTAAAAACTCTTGGGTAAGCTGCTGGAGCATAGTAAACCGATAATATTTGACCTGACCTAAATAACTGTTACGCTAGTGGTCTACAGCCGCCCAGATTTCAAAAACACATAGTAGTAAACCCTCCAAAAACGAGTTCCTCAATAGCACTGCGAGAACAAAAAAAATCCCCACATTGCAAAAAAAACAAACCACGCACTTACAACCCTTTAATTAAGCCAACTGTCGTAAAAATCATCGCTGCCTGCTTCAATAAAATCACCCCTCCAAACACGGCGAGACCGAGACCAATCAACGTGATTATGTCATAGCACTGAACTACGAGTATTACACCTATAAATAGCAGTCTCTATTCAGGGTGCACTGTCAACCCTTTGAATGCAAGCGTAACGTACTATTCAATTCAATCAATGACGTTGAGCTCTCTTTCAACGTAACATACAGACGTATTTAGAACTCGCGTACTATGTGTGTGTGTGACGACCTGTTGGGCTCAGTGGTAACATATCCGCCTTGTAAGCCAGAGGTCCCGGGTTCGATTCCCGGCCGGGCAGATGTTTGAATGATGAATTTAAATATCTGTTCTGGGTCTGGGTGCTAGTTGTGTGTGTCTTTGTGAGTGTTCCATGGCATCCCCAACACAGAATTTATCCTAGTGGGGAGCTATGAGTGTGAAACGTTTATGTTATGTCGGTAATATTTAAGGGGTATTTTTAAATATAGGTACATATGTTTATGTATACTAAAGTGAATCGCACTCGAGCACTATCCTCGCGTGGTTATCATAGGTAGTTTGGTTTTACGACTTTATTTGTGTTTCTTTTCTTCACACAGTTTGTGCCTTACTTGTAAAGTCTGCTGAAACTTAATCACTGCTTACATTTTTTTAATTTGTTTTCGCACGTGACATTTCGCTTCAGTGAGAAGTTGTCAGAGCATTTTAAACAGTGACTAACTTTAAGTAGAGTTAATGAGTTAGACCATTGTGTAATTTCAAACTTCATGCACTGAACTAGCAAGTTTTTCGGCTAAGTCGGCCCGTTTATATGAACGTGTGTATCGCCCGGTTTTACAAACAAATCAGTTAATTGATACCTACGGGATATGAGTAGATCTACGAATGAAGTTCGTAACTATTCGATTTTTCAATTGACTTACGTTACGAGACTGGATTGTTGAACTGCGTAAAAGATGAGATGAATAAAAAGGGAGTGAATTCAGATCTGAATGGACGAATGGAGGAAACATAGGTACACTATACACTTCATATGTAGGTATGTGAGATAAGGGTGTAGATACGGTGATGGGTTACGAGATTAGTTTAAATTCTCGTGAGATGTACACGATGTTCTATTTTAACTACAGTTCAATCGACGATAACATTCAAAGTAAAAAATGTACTCATATTAGAAACATAAAAGGAATTACATTTGATGTTTGGAACAGTAAAGTAGGCAAATTACTCAGACGTGCGTTTGAAATTAAGTCATAACAAAATTAGGTCAGGTCGTTTTAGCCAACGTGCCTACACCTACAGGTCTATATTATTTGGCACTCCAGGCATGCGCTTTAACGTCACAACGCAATATACGCACTTCAGCCCCTGTTTTAAACAAGCTCATTAAAAAAGAACACGACGTCAGTTGTTAAAGCTAGAGTTTGCTGCATAAAACAAATCATTAAAAATCAAAACATTTTTCAAAATACCGTACAGACCAATTTACGTATAGAGTTGGCAAAATGATCGAACTAAAAATGTTCCACGAAAATTGTCGGGTTCGTTCGGAAAATACGTTGTAGGCGGCTCCGTCAACTCTATACTAACTTGGTCGGGCGTAGGTTTGTTCGGTGGATCAATATTCCTCGGGGATCGGGCGGGAGCGGCGAGGGTTGTCAGGTTGCCATGACTACCCGCCTACGCTCAGGCTGCGTCCTAAAGCGCCCGATATATCCCGCTTCCGTGGGCGACTAATTATGGAACTTGCTGTAATTTACATTAACAGTACATTCATACGTATATAGATATCGATACTGAGAATTTAGGACTACTGTCTTACTTTAGGAGGGATGATTTCAGTGCAATACTGTGGCAAATCGTAGGAAGGTTTAGATTTCGTCATAACTTTGACATTGATAAAAAAAAAACACAATGATTCACAATGATTAAATAAATCTATTCAAGTGTATACAATTTCTTTGTTTTTTGGAACTATTTTGTTTCAATAAACAAATAAATTCTGCCGTGTATTTTGCGAATTCCGGTTTAAACATACGAAATGAATTTAAAATTGAATCTTTGAGCTACAAGCAAAACTAAATTTATTTTTCAATGTTTTGTTTTCGGCCATCTCTTTTATACGACCTATATTTTGATGTACGATTATACACATACATTACATTGGTTACAAGATGCTCCTCGCAGCTTCATCCGCTTCCCTGCAGGAACTGTTTATTTTCCGGGATAAAGAGTACCCTAAGTGTAAATCCACAGTATTAGCTACCGTCATGTTTTGTTGTTGCCCGGCAATAAGTATAATACACTCGTAGCTTCGCAGTTTGAGTCGTTCTCAAACTTAACATTGTAGTGACAGGTTACTTAGTAGTGATAGGTAACTTATCGTAGCGTTCCTAGCGTAGCTCGACTAGGTGTTTGTAACCGATCACCGAAGTTAAGCAACGGACGACTCGATCAGTCTTCGGATGGGTGACCGCGGGTGGCATTTACAACTGAACGCTACCGTGGGTCAAATGAAATGTCACGTTAAATTGTAGGTCTCGCTTGTTTGTTCTTAACAACAACAGCTAAGCTATGTCAGAGGCTATGTCAGAGGCCTTCAGGTCGCCTAAAAACTCTGATACTAGGACTACTCACTCGACTTATACCTATATACTTACGAGCTTACTTAATTACCTAAGTGCTTATCGTAAGGCAGACATGAGCATTGTAGGAAAAACTATGTGCTGATGAATGAATAGCATCAAACTGAGATAAAAAAAAACTCTCTCAGTTATCTTTGGTACATTCAATTTTATTTGTCCATACAGATGCCTAAAGAATCAATTCCAGTGCGCTACTGGCGACTGCATCTCAAAGCATTGGAGATGCGACAAAGAGCCTGACTGTTCTGATAGCTCCGACGAAAACGAATGCCGTATGTATTATTAATAAGGACTTGTTAAAAAAAATTACAGCTACGCTTCTAATTGGTAACTTAGTTTTTTGGCTTTTATTTGTGTTTCGTCTTTTACTTAATTAATCTTTACGATATTTGGAACAGCTGTGGATCTGATAAGATGTGGCGAGACCGAATTACAATGCGACAACAAGAAATGCGTGAACAAGGAGTTCCAGTGCGACGGAGATAACGACTGCGGCGATTGGAGCGACGAGGACACCTGCCCCATGATACCTGGCAGCTGCAGCGCGGGGGAGTTTAAGTAAGAAAAGGCTAAATCTTCAGCCTAACATATTTGTTCGTTGTTGGACTTAGGCTTCTCTGTAACAGCTCGAGTTCATTATTTGGATACCTGATTTTTTTTTCTGTGTGTTGTTTATCGCCATCTCGCTTGGTTTCTACCCACCACGCCTCTTCACATAAGCTGTCTCTCCGCCTGACCTCAAGGCGTGCAATGACACGTTTACCTGACTAGAGCTAGTCTAATCTAGTAGGAGCCAGTACTTCAAAATATAGCCAATCGACTACCACTTCAACTAATTGTTTTCAGCGCGAACCGGTGAAGCTAATACTATATATGTACTTAAATTTACTCTAGTATTGAGATTTGACCATTGGCCATTTATACAATTTATTCTTCCATAAGGTGTAATGATGGCAAATGCATTCCGGAACGTTGGCGTTGCGATACTGAAAGAGACTGTGCCGATGGCGGAGACGAACTGAACTGTGAGCCCAACAAAATCCAGAACTGTACTGCTGATGAATACACATGTGCTGATCACCGCTGTATCTTGGTAAGCTTTTTTTAGAATCAACTGGAAATTTGAACCATACATAGAACCTAGTAGGTATCTACAATTCTACGTACATGTTTCTATAACCTGCATCTTGTTTACAGAAAACTTGGCTTTGCGATGGGGTCAGAGACTGTTCAAACGGGGAAGACGAAATCAACTGCGAAGTCCATTGCGAAGAAGATCAATACACGTGCAAGTCTCAGGAAAACCTTATAAGTAACGCGTTTAGAAACTGCGTTAGCAGGAAGCATGTCTGTGATGGCATGAAGGACTGTCCCAAAGGTGACGATGAAGATAAATGCCCCGCAAAAAGAGAATGCACACCTGAAGACAAATGTGAGAAGTATTGCATCACCACATTTGATGGGAAATCGGCTTGCTCGTGTCCTTTGGGTTTCCTTTTGTCTCCTGATAAATACAGGTAATACTCTTAGATGTTGAAATTGATATTACTACTTACGTAGATGTTCATTAAGGAACAGCTGTTCTAATCTTTGTTGTTTCATTTCACAGTTGCAGAGATATTGATGAATGTATGTATGAACAAGACCCCGTGTGTTCCCAAACGTGTTCTAACACAGTTGGGAGTTTCCGTTGTGGTTGCATGACTGGTTATGTCTTGAGACCTGACGGCAGATCCTGCAAGCCTACGGGTGAATCACCAGCTTTACTCTTTTCTAATCGGATTGGAATTAGACAGGTATTATATTCTATTTCTATTATATTCTTTTTCTATAACAATACGTTCACATTTTTTGAATTGTCCTTATAATTTAATATTGATTACTCAGGTTTGGCTGACTGGAGATAACTACTTGTCAGTGGTGAAGGGCCTCCATAATGCAGTGGCCTTGGATTTCCATTACGAAAAGAAGCTCGTGTTCTGGTCGGAAAACAATTTGAGGGTAATAAGGGTTGCTCAAATCAACGAGAACAACATTACTGGTACGATGACTTTGCCTTATTTATACTTTAAACCAAAAGACCATGACATTAAAGAAAAAAATAATCTTTGCAGATGTTATCAGATGGGGCCTCGAAACCCCTGGAGGTGTGGCTGTAGATTGGATTCACGATTTACTTTTTTGGACTGATTCGGGAACAAGACGGGTAGAAGTAGCTACCCTCGATGGTACACAAAGAGCTGTTGTTGCTGCCAATGACCTCGACAAACCAAGAGCTATTGTTGTTCACCCTGGCGATGCTTTGGTATTCTGGACCGATTGGGGTAAAATAAAATCCTAGTATATTCTAGTGTTAAGTATTATTCTTACACTTATTGACCTAAAAAAACAAATTTGACATGCAAAATTTCAATTTTTAGGACCTAATCCAAAGATCGAGCGAGCAGATATGGACGGCACTAAGCGCAAGAGTATAATTGTCGATCAGATTTTTTGGCCCAATGGATTGACCATCGACTACACTGAATCTAAAATTTACTGGGCAGACGCTAAACATCATGTCATTGAAAGAGCTATGTTTGATGGTCAAGATCGAAAAAAGGTAAAGTTACATTCAAATGCTTCGATGCATCTTACTGAGTTGCAAAGTCACTAAGATGATGTATTAATTTTAGATAACAAATAAAGGATTGCCACATCCGTTTGCGATAACACTGTTCGAAGACGCAATCTACTGGACTGATTGGCACACGAAGAGCATATCAACAGTAAACAAGAAAACTGGAATGGGAATTCAAACCATACACGCTGGTCGCTATGTTCCTATGGATATCCACAGGTACAAATACGAAAAATAGCACAGTAACATAAATTCATAAGTTTGATTGTTACTCCATATTAATTCTTCTGTTGCATTCTTCTAGCTACCACCCATTACGTCAACTAAGAACTTATAAGAATCGTTGCGGTCGCAACAACGGAGGCTGCTCCCATTTCTGTTTGCCGAACAGCCGTGACTACAGCTGCAAATGTCCTGTGGGATATAATATCAACAATGATGGGTACGAACGCTATATTTGTGTATGTTGTCGTTAAAAATACATTAAGGCATTCAATAAACGAACTCCCTTTGTTTTTGTTACAGGCGAAATTGTGACCAAACACCTGAAAAATTGCTTCTGTATGCTCGCAAAAGAGACCTGAGATTGAAACAACTGCAGCCGAAGAAACAAACTGACTCTTTAGACATGGTAAGTTAAATGAGTAAAAGAGAAATTACACATGTGTATTACTCAAATAAATGACTAATAGGTAATTGAATTTAACTCACTATCCTGTTTTCTAGGTGATTCCAGTTGACAGCATCAAATCAGCAGTAGCTTTAGAGTGGGACGTCAATACCAACTCTATATTCTGGACTGATGTGGATAAAGATACAATTAACCGTGCTTTCATAAATGGAACCGGGCAAACTATAATAGCAAAGTCTAATTTGCGTAAGTGTATAGCTTTTTCATGAATGAAAAGTATTACTATTTACTTTGCACTATCTTACACAACTTCAATATGGATTAACTAATTGTAACCATGCCTTTTTCCAGTATGGCCAGCAGGCATAGCTTTCGATTGGTATACAAACAAATTGTATTGGACTGATGCTGGAACAAACAGGATTGAGGTTGCTAATGTCGATGGTACCATGAGGACAATGTTGGTTTGGGAAAACATTGACAAACCAAGAGATATCGTCCTTGATCCTGCTGGTAAAAATCGTCACCACTTTATTAAATAGCCTTATTGACTTTAAATCACTAGATTTACCTAATACTCAATCCTACAAACAAGTTGCGATAACTATAACGTTGTTTTCAGCTGGTTACATGTACTGGTCAGACTGGGGCACGTCCCCTTGTATCGAGCGTGCAGATATGGACGGTGGAAATAGAAAGCGTCTCATCTACAATGACATGACTTGGCCCAACGGACTGGCCTTAGATTTGGTCCATAAACGCATTTACTGGACTGATGGGGGCAACCAAACCATTGAATATGCTAACTTAGATGGGAGCGGTCGAAGCGTTTTATTAAGTGAGAATATTTTAATGAAGTTCAATATTTTGATGTTAATTTCACAATATTAGTTTGTAACATTTATTTGTTTTATTAGATGAACATATGCCACATCCTTTTGGCTTGGAGATTTATAAAGATGAAGTCTTTTGGACTGATTGGGAAACTCAATCGATTCAGGCAGCTAATAAATACACCGGCAAGAAGAGACGTACTTTGGGGGCTGGTTTACCCAATCTGATGGATGTAAGAATCTTTCATAGCGAAAGAACAGTTGGCAATAACAGGTAAAAAACTGTGAATATTTAAAGATGAGAATAAATTATTATTATGTACAGGTTGAGTTAATAACTCGATAATCTTTACATTTGCAGATGTGCCAAAAACAACGGCGGCTGCTCTCATCTTTGTCTGCTGAAGCCTGGTGGACGAACCTGTTCTTGTCCTGTAGGCGTTAAGATCACAGTAAGCCATTGAACAATTCGATATTTACTAATTTCAACTTACTACTATTTACTCTTCTGGCGCAGCGACCCAAAGTGGGTCTCCGACACCAGAGAACGTCACTAATTTCAACAAAAAATGGAAATTCTCATGATTGGTTTTTATTACAGAAGGATGGAAAGACGTGCGCTAATGGTCCCCTTAACTACCTGATATTCGCTCATCGTGTGGACATCCGCATCGTATCTTTAGATGTGCCATATCTAACAGACGTAGTATTGCCACTGCCGCCATTGAAAAACGCTCTAGGCGTCGACGTGGATATCAAAACTGGTACGAGGAAGACTACCTATACATTCAACTAATGAAAAAAGTTAAGGACCAATATAATTATTCGGTCAATGTGATTTCAGGTCTCATTTACTGGACCGACACTGGCGAGAGAAAGATCCAGAGAGCGACTCAATCGGGAGGACAACTTGAAACCATTATTGGTAATGGCCTGCACACAGTCGATGGCATTGTTGTTGACTCTTCTGGGCGAAAGGTTCGTAAATTAAGAATGATCTCATCTTGTCTATTATTTTTTGGAACATAGATAAATCATAGTGTTGTTTGACAGATTTACTGGACTGATGGTGGACGCAACAGCATTGAAGTTTCTGAGCTGGATGGCTTAAATCGAAGAGTGCTTGTTTGGACTGGCCTTGGTAATATATCATCAATCATTGTTTAATTTAGATACTGACATAGGATTGTGAAATAAGACAAATTTTTTCGTAAAATTATAATAAATACATAGTTTGTTTGATAAAGGTTATAAAACGTGTTGCTTTTCAGATTCACCTCGAGCTATAGCATTGCATTACGAACACGGCTACATGTTTTGGTCAGACTGGGGAACATCAGCTAAAATTGAAAGAGCTGACATGGATGGCAAAAATAGGTAACACTCTAAACCAATAACATTTCTACAAGTATCGTTCTTTGGCAGTCTAATTTACTCAAACATTTTTTTTTCATGCTTGTGCAGACGTGTTATCGTGGATACCAACATCAAGTGGCCCAACGGTCTGGCTATCGACAGAATCGAAGGGCGGCTGTACTGGAACGATGCTAAAATCCTCGTTATCGAAAGTTCAGACTTTAACGGTACCGAACGCCGAGAGGTTCGGAGACAAGTTTCATACCCTTACGGAATTGTCATTGTGGGAGCTCATATTTACTGGACTGATTGGAAAACGCAGAGCCTTCATAGAGCCGACAAGATAACAGGAAACAATTCGATTGAGATCCGAAAGAATTTGGAGGGTTTGATGGATATCAGAGCAGTCCAGGTAGTTTTGACGCATTCAGATGTTTCATACTTTTTAATTTACTTTAGTGAAAATGTATCTTGCTAATATTTTGTTCTGTTTTAGGGCGATCAAATTCTAGAAAATGCATGTGGTTCAAATAACGGTGGCTGCTCTCATCTTTGCTTAAGATCACCTGAAGGTTACTCATGCGCCTGTCCCACTGGCATTCGATTTGAGAATGAAACGGAATCATTCCCCAAGTTTTGCAAGAAACACCCCGATAACTTCCTCGTGTTCGCAACTAGAAGCAGCATATCATACATATCGTTTGATACTCCGGAAAAATGGGATGTTGCTCTTCCAGTCAAGCAAGTCCAGAATTCTATAGCGGTTGACTTCCACTGGGATCAGAAACTACTTTTCTACACAGACCTTCAATTAGACGAAATTAGGTATGAGAAATTTTATCATGAGACCTATCGTGGGCATATACATTGTTTTGGTAAAAATAACTGAAGAATAAGTTGAATGATTGAAACAGAAAGCTGACAATACCATTATTGTTTCAGGTCCATTAACATGAACAACTTTAGCGAAACCAAAGTGGTAGTCAAAGGTAAACTGGACACTCCAAACGGTCTGGGCGTTGATTGGATCGCAGACAACATATATTGGACAGATAATGACTATAAGGTAACAGGAGTTTCAAAAACAATTAGCTAGAAGTGGATAGGCGTATATTAACAAATACATTTGTTACAGGTGATTGAAGTGGCTAGATTGGATGGATCGTATCGGAAAACTTTGATTCGTGGTCTCACGGAACCGAGAGCCCTCGCGCTTTTCCCGGCCAAAGGGTAATTAACTCAACTTTTGAACGTTTTAGGTTCTCGAGAGTTTCCTTTGTCTAAACAAGTAAATTTTCAGGTGGCTCTATTGGAGCGACTGGGGAGAGTACCCCAACATTGAAAGGGCTTTCTTAGACGGCAGTCACAGACATATCATCGTGAAACAAGACCTGGGCTTCCCCAACGGAATTGCCATTGACTACAAAGAACGAAGGCTGTATTGGACCGATGCTTTGAAAGATAGGATTGACACCTCGGACTTGGATGGAAAACATCGAGTTCAGTTGATACCAGATGCTAAAAATCCTTTCGGATTGACACAGGTAACAATTTACTGGGATTTTCTTTACTATAGGTAAAGACAGGATTTAAAAAAAACTAAGTTCCGTTACAATTTGTCACTCTAATATTATTTTAAAACATAGTTACAACTACAGAATCTGATGATGGTGTTCTAACTTCAAAAACTAATTTTAATATCATTATTCCAACTCAACAGTTCAAAGACTACATCTACTGGACCGACTGGTACAAGAAATCAGTAATGAGAGCAGATAAGCGGACTGGGAAGAACATCACATCCATAAGGAGCGACTTAGACATGGCGATGGAAATCAAAGCAGTCACGGCTGAAAAACAGCACGGCTGGAACCCTTGCAAGGAAGATAATGGGGGCTGCTCACACTTGTGCCTGTTCAGAGGAAGTAACTATATCTGTGCCTGTCCCGATATTGAGGACACTGTATGGGAGTGCTCTACAGGTAAGTTAGAAATTAGCAAGTTTTCCGAAGCTTCTGGTTTAGAACTCCTACTATAAAACTCGATACACTCACCAAGTATTTTTTTATCGAAATCTGCTGCGGATTAATTTTATGCCAACATATATTTTTTGACACGTGTCACTCTTATTGTAATGGCTCCACCTCCATTCGAGTCGCAGTCGAAGCGCAGTCGATAACACCAGAATTGCCAGCCATTGTTTTTATAGTTAATTAATAACTTTGAGCTGTAAAATCTCCTTCGGCTGACACAGCAGGTGGTGGATGGGTGAGATTTTGACGTTGACTGGTTAAGGCATACATGTTTCTTTTAACGTTTGTAGAACCAAAGATGCCTATCAGCCTGAAGATGCCGTCGCACTACCCATCTCACTACGACTACGCAGACCTGGACAATACCTATATCGGGTCGGAGCAGCCGCCCACTGTGGCGCCTTCGTCGCCAAACGTGGGCGTCATATTGACAATATCCGGCATCATTATCTGTGGATTTATAGTACTTGCTGTCCTAATTTGGATCTTCGGTACGTAAGTCAATAGATTTTTTTATTTTACCTAGAGATAACACGAAATGTTTTGTTTTCTCTTTTATTTCTAGTTTTCTAGTAGGTAGGTACTAGGTTCTTCTAGTTTATAACACGTTGTTTCTCATTAAAATAGACTTACCGAATGATGACAGGTCGCATGTTGATTCTTTAGTCACTATGCTGTTAACTCTTTAAACCGAAGATTCATCATTGCTATTTAGCTATCCATAGCGATTTCATTTAGGCATTTAAAACTATCAACACCCTGAAAGAAAAAAAAAACGGTTTTAGTGAGTTTAAATCACAACAGTAAAATTATATAAGTAAACCTTGGTTTCTACAAAAGTAGGTACAGAGCTAGATGTAAGATTTTACACAGACAGCTTTTTTGTTTCGTAGAAAAAACATTTTAAGATGGTCCCCGTTATCCTATAACCCATACTATTAACATGCCTTCGAAGTACGGACTCACCTAATTTCGATTATTTCCTGATGACGCTATTGTACTGGTTGGTTCGTTGCAGTGAGCCGTCTGGATCCCAATAGAAGAGTGGAAAGGAAGGAGGAGTATCGAGAGTCAAGTGGGCATATCTCTTTCCACAATCCGAATTATAACGGAGCGACGACGGTGGGCTTGCCACACGATCCCCTGGAGCGCCGGGCCGGCCGGTTCCAGAACATCTTTAAATATGACAAGAATCAGGTTAGTACAGCAAATATTCCCTACTAACATTACTGGACTGTTTACATACCTACGTACATTTTTTTTATGACATAGCCTTAGATGACTGTGACAGACAATTTACACTTTGCCAGCGTGGTGGAATACGGCCTAATCACCCTAATCCCACTGCTGGGATACAGGTCTACCCTCGAAGGGTGATTAGGCCGTATTCCACCACGTTGGCCAAGTACGGATTCCTGGAATTCACATACGCCATTGAATTTCTTCTCCTCACGATGTTTTCCTTTACCCAAACAAATTATACTTGATGAAAATTAGAAAATCTTTGTGAGATGCCGCTTGTGCTATGAGTACATACACGTTATTATAGATAGGTACGAGTATAAAAATGTAGTAGAGCTACAGCTAAAAAGTATACCTTAATCCCAAGGAGCGAGTGACCAACGTGTACATCCCCGAAGGCACCAGCCTGCTCCCGCCGCCGCCGCCGCCCCCGTCCTACCGCACCCGGCCCGCCACTCACGACGACTTCGAACCCGTCACTCTCCACTCCTTCACTTGAACTCGAGACCACGCGCGAACGACACTTTCTTATGACGACTTAATGTAAGGACAACTGAGTTGAAACACCATCTTAGGGCTAGTTACCGAGCAGAATTCAGAAGAGTAGCTAGATGTAGCAATCAAGTGTAGAATGGCAATTCCCGTAACAAACTGGGTTTACTCAGTAATGCTCCAAGCATCCGTGGACAGGTTTTGTAGTTGAGTTTCTTTGCATATCGAGTGAGACTCTTGTATTCTTAGCGCATCGATTCAAGTTGCGGTTACGTTTAATTATTTCTAAGACCGTTTTTCATAGAAAATGTTTAAAACCGTCTAAGAATACAGCACAAAAATATGCACCTTAAAATACAAGTGTGATGAGTGAATAACTAACACATTTTTTGAGCTTTGTCAGACTATGTACTTGTTCACTCGATCGGAGCAAAAAATACAAAAAAAAAATGTAAGCAGTATACAGGGTGTTTGGACAGACAACGACCATAATGGCCACAATCATTTAATAGGGCTTGCAACCCTAAAATAGAGGTATATACCCAGTAAAAAAATATTTACTTCTGTGGGTGTGACATAGTAAAAATATAGATTATTACTCGAGCATGGTCTTATCAAACACCCTATATAGTTACCTAATACGAACCTTTTGAAGTGCTATTGTGCAAAAAATGTTACAATAGAGTACTTAGTTTCATGAAACAATTCCTTAAGAATTCCCGTTGTGTCATTTGTGGAAAATACCCTGGCTTATAGTAACTTACCTAGGATATGTTTATCATGACCTGATACATAAGATAAAAGTATTCTAGAATTATATTGCCAAATTATTATGTATATGTAGATGTTCACGTCATCGATTTTTTTTAGATTTCATTCCGCGCAGCATAAATGAACTTATTAAATTGGTAGGTAAGCATCGGTACCTATGCATTTTTTAAAAATCATCGTATAAAGATGTAATTATATGTAATAAATCCTTAAAAAATTATGTTACTAATATAATTATAGCATATTTTGCTATGGCAATTGTAATGTTTAGAATAACTGGTCAATTTGACAACGTTTTTACATATTAAAAATATGTAATGTAAATATTAATATTTTCAAATTTTTTCCAAAAAAAAAATCCGTCATAAGAATGAATGCGTTTTATTATAAATAGGGCATATTCTTAATAAATACGAAGTATTGATTGTTATATCTCCTAAGGAATAGGAATTCTTAGACATATAGAACTTATTTGTAATTGTAAACGGTAAAGAAATACAGTACGCTGCTTCTCTGTTGCAAATCAAATGAGTATCTACTCAGTTACTCAGTCTTAGCTTCGATTTTGTATAACATTCTCAAAACGTCATACAAAAGCGAAATTACCTAACCTAGTGGTTCTAGCTGCGTACTGTACTTCAACTTAGTTATATTTCAGAAATAAACGGTTAGCATAATAAAGTTAAGTATTTCGTTTACGAATGACATGACTTCGATACCGTGCTATACTATAATCCCACACGGTCAACTTCACTCTCTATAGACAAGCGAACTTATCATCTTGTCACGTTATCTGAAATATATGACAGGAATAAATAAAGTGTCTATTAGTGTAGCATGATTTCGAAGTGGAAGTGGTATGGATAATAATAAAATTGTCGTATAACATTATTTATTTTGTATCGCCAAGTCACGCTCTTGGCTCTTGTCTAATTATCGTGGCTCCGTAGGTTGGTGGCTTGAGACAGATACCGAAATATCTTAGCACTTTACTCGAGAAATGATAACAACGTGCCAAAGACTAGGCAGTCTAAATTGTAATTGTCTCTATGGTATGATCCGGGAACATGAATAAATGAAAATTAACTCTTAAGATGCTAATCCTAGAATTGATAATTGAATGTTTCATATTGACACGGATAGGATATAGTAAAATAATTCTTTACTAAACGTCTGCAATTGAATCATAATATTTACCTATATCCTCGTGTGTTAGGCTTCATTCGATGTTAGTACGATGTAAGCACTAATAAATATAACTGTTATTATGCCCCACAGTAAAATGTTCTAGAGTTAAAAGTCTCACATTTTCAATAACATATTTAATGTACTCGTAACTCACCAGGTTAAATATGGTGACAATAAAATATCAATGTACATAGTTACTAGTTATAATCATGACTTTTTTTGTAACAAATACAATCACATTGTATATAAAATTCATGCATCATTTTGTAACTTATTTAAAATTGATTTACTCATCTTCGTGCTTTAAACGTTTCAGGGGTCTGGTTAAAATGTGTATCTCATATCAGAATTTATTCATTTAGAACTACCTATTTAGAATAATGTTAATATAAATGCTGTATGAATGCCTAACACTGTTTCTGACATTGGATAATGTTAAGAAAATGAAACGCAGAATGCCTAATTTGTCAATAATTTGTAGCATTTAAGTTTTCTGAAACATGACATTCTATTATGGTTTTTGACGTCGCAAATTTAATGGGATACGTCAGAAAATGTCGACAGGGTCTTTTAAACTAAGGTAGAGTTAGGATTGAAGTCATGGAAAATAAAATCTGGTATTCGACTAAATATTTTGTATATGTTTTCTATCGGCAAGTAAACAAGGAATATCATATCGTTCGGGAAGAAAGCGGACGCGAACTTTACTTTAAGGAGATAAAGTGTTGGCATTCCTTTCTAATTATAATAACTAGGTATTTTATACTATGATATGTATACAAATGCATATTGATTGTTCTAAAGCGTGGCTAAACCAATGAAAGTTCCTTTTCTTAAAAATACATGTTGCTATAATAAAGGTACATCTAAACGGGCCATATTTTACGACAATTTGTAGCTGCAATTATTGGCAAACATTGCCCAGCCATCAAAAAAACATTTTAGTGCATTTTATGGCTGAGCAATCAATTGCAGGCAACATGTTGCGATATGGCTGCAATAGTATGGCCTTTGATTCAGAACCCTTTAATGAGCCACACAATCCAGCAACAATGGCCGACGAAATGACGCTCATCGCAGCCGCTTACATTGTTTTGGCAGAAAAACGACAGACCAAGTATTAGTCATTTTAATTTTTTTTTAAAACAACACAAGAATGACAGCTGCTGACAGCACAGAATATCGCCACACCACAGATTTATACACGATGGACGTCGCAGCACTCGCAGCACACTTCACGTCGCGCAGAAAGTAAAACGCAAAGTACTTCACGTCGCAGGGAGAAAGGGACGCGCATATACAGTAAAACAGAACAACAATATAGATGGCCCAGATATATTGCAGTATTTTCGATTGCGAGGCGATCGTTCGACCACACGCCGGCTACACATAAAAACATTTTGACATACCAAAAAATATGTGGCTATAATGCCGGGCCATCCTTAAAATATTGCATAGTGTGGCTGGTATTGCTAGCAATGTTGCCGGCCACAGTATTGCAGCCACAAATTGTCGTAAAATATAGCCCGTTTAGACGCCCCATTACAAAATTTTAATGCTTACGTTGATAACATGCTATAGCATGAAGTTTAAACCATATGAAAATATATACCAACGATATATTTAACGTTAAAAATATATCATACCAGTCTACATACAAATTTAAATTTGTCACGTTATCTCATTTAATGTTATCATCATAATTATTAGCTCTTAACCGATTAATATTTAAAAATATGTGTACGTATTGTGTTGAGAAGTGTATCGCCGTAGGTATATAACTTTAAATACTTATCAATGAAGGTGTTTTTAAAATTATCTTCGAAAAATAATCACACCCTTCTCTACGCATTTTATCTATGATATAGGTAAAAGATACATAAATATACATATGTGTATGCAAGAACGAACGTATGTCGTTAAAATATTACGTAACCAAATATGTATTTAGCGAAAAATAACTATCAAAGCTTTAACATATTTTACCTCAATTCAACACCAAAATAATTTCCTTTAGTATTTTTTCCTAATGGTAATAAATAATAATATACTAAATATTATGTATTTTGTATAATTTTGTTACTTATACATATTTTATAGTAAGTGTAAGGAAAGGAAAAACACATGTATGAGTGCTGTGATAAAGGATGCTTACTGTGGTTGGTTACAAGAGATAGCTAACAGTTAGTGGTTATTCAAATAAATATAATTTTAATACTTATATAACTTCACTTGGGTAAAAATCGCGGAGTTGAATAAATATTTACTTAAAGATCAATTCAATGTAAAATTATTTGCTTCAATTCAATCATGATTGCAATTAAATATTATTCAATGCCGAGTTTTGATTAAAACATATAACATGCAACATACAATATTACAAAAAAAATAAAAAAATATTATGATCAATCAATCATAGGCTAGTCCGATATAGCTCAATTTGCAGTTTTCCTATTTGACATGCCATACTTCCATCAAATAATATAAAAACTGTCAACTTTGACGGATATAGTTTACAGATTTCCACGCCATCTGTTTTTGATGACAGAAACAGTGTCAAAAAGGAAAGCTGTTCATCAAATTATGCTCATTTGGAGCTGTGAATATCCTGTCACCACCACCACGCTTTACGCGGCGAAATCGAAATCTTGATATCTGCTATTGATGGCACTTTAAATTGAGCTATGACACATGGAACATTTAATTTGAATTGCAAAAATCTTCAACCTTTTTAAATATAGACGCACATAACATCGCACAAAATGTTTGTCGAACGTAACGCTTGTTTTGTTACAAAATTCATGCAAACTGCCTAACGCAGTAGTGCCAAATGAAAAACTTATGTGAAATAATTTTTAGATATAAAACTAGGTTAGTGTAAACAGTTTTCACACCTTTGATGCCTCCCTTAGAGAAGGTGTCAAAACTGTTGTTCGATTTATTATCGTACTGAAATAAATAGATATTATTCGATGTATTCGAGTTTTACTTGCAAGACCTTTTTAGTTCATCAGGCAACAAAATGGGAATCAATATGGAAAGGACACTATACTCGTACGCATATAAACATAACCATTGAGGTGACGCCAGATCGAGGTTTTAGTACTTTTGAGGTTTTACGTGGAGGTTTATTAACGTAATTAACGACGTAGAAGTCAAATTATCAGATTTCAATTCCCAATTCGCCTTAAGCCTAGTACACGATTGAGTTTTTAGTTTGATTTATCCCATTTGAAAATAGTTAAGAATCTATTTAATTTAAAAAACTATGTACCTACTGAAATTTTAAAATTAGGTGTACCTATTTGTGTTGTATGTTATTTAGCCAACTGCTTAATGGTTCATTAAAAAACGCCCTATACTCAAACGCACGTTTGTTACGCTGTGAGCGAAATGGCCAATAACCAGATTTGATCATACAGTGTTATAAGAAAAGAGTAAGCTAAGCCGAAAAGGGCTTATAGTATTCCTCAATACGAGTATAAACCACTTTTACTATGGTAAAAGTGGTTCATAATAATAAGTACTAAGTATGAGCTCTTTTCGGCTTAGCAAACTCTTTCCTTATACCCGTCTATTATAGTAGTTTATGCAACTGTCATATAATGAAGGGTATTAAAACACGAGTGTGTTTATGAAACGAGCGCAGCAAGTTTCATAATAGTAACGAGTGTTTTAATACCTGTGTTATATGCAGTTGCATATACTACTTTATCTACACTAATGCTGTTACATTCTACTTATGTTTCCAATACTTTAATACCTGTGTTATATGCAGTTGCATACACAACTTTATCTTCACTAATAAAACGTGTATTGTCACAGTGAACTTGGCGCGCAGGCGCGCAGGGCGGCCAATCAGGAGCGACTTGGCGCGCAGGCGCGCAGGGCGGCCAATCAGGAGCGAGCGCGCGATGTTATAATGAGATTTTACGATATCGATGTGGATATTATAACATCATGTGAAATTGCTTAAATGTTGTCTGTGCTATAACAGTAGTCATTATAATTCAAGTATTGGAAACATAACTAGAATGTTATAACATTAGTGTAGATAAAATCCTTTAAGAAACTAGGAATCATGGCCACGGGTTACTCTGATAGTAAGGTGACCGAAATAAAAAATATATAAAATACAAGATATTTATTTCTTTCATACATTTATAATAGACAGTAGTGTTATACATCAGATGTAGATGCAAATCACGTTAACACTTAGGCAACAACAAGTAGTTAACACTTATAGAGACCTCTAAGACCGTAATTGGTTGGGTTTCAACCACAATAAAGGTTGTCGCCCATTACACGTACTCAACAGTGACCTGGCTGCAGGCAAAACATTAAAATGTACTCGAGTATTCCAATAGACAATTTTATTAACGTATGGTCGTGCATTCGATGTTTGTAGCTTGAAGTACCTTGCTACACGGACAAAAACTGCATTTGATTTTTTTTTAATTAGTTTTAGTAACTTTTTACCTTCCTTGTAATTTAAATTTGTAAATATTGTGACTACATAGATAACTTTATTAAAAATTGTAAACTACAGGATAAAATATAATCGCTTGAAGTATGGTACAACAATATTAAACACACGATAGTGTAACACTATTTAGGATTCGCATTTGAATGCTTCTTTTCTGCGCATTCGGTGTTGAGTAGCTTTAATGGACGACTACCTTTAATAACACGCAAGTTCAACAGTTGCAAAACTACAAATTATAAATTAAAAAAAAAAAACATTATAATTTAGTTTTAGAATTTGGTCTGATCAGCCGATCTCTAAAATGGTATTTTAATTAAAAATAGTTTTTGGTACTCAATTGAACTGATGATCACAATTCTGTACCTCAGAGGCACTCGTACGATAGTAACTCCACATTTTGAAATTACTTTTATTGCGGTATTAGAATCGCAAGAACCAGTTCTATTTATAGTGATATAACGCATTAAGTCCTACGGCGGCTGTGAAAACAAATATCCAATGATATATCACAATAAATCCACATAAAAGTTTAGGGTACAGCTCAAATGATGTTAAGATTATGTACCTCAAAAAATTGTTTTAGCACATACGAGATGTACCTCTGTGGTATAGAATTTATATGGCATGATGATTACACATTTATTTGATCCATTTTAGACATTTATCGTACTCATCAGTATAAAGAGTAGAAAAAAATACGTTTTTCATTAACATCTACGTTTTCGATCATCCTACGAACAATTTTTGAGCGCACCGTTTGTGCAATAAAGCCATCTATAATTATATTTCAAATATAACGAATAAATATGCTTAATATTTAAAACCGTTGTTGTCTACGATGCTCACTTATGTTATAGTAACGTTGTTTAAATAGACGTCAAGTATTTTATGTATTTTGAATGAAAACAGTACCACCAAAAAACCATACAAAAATTTAAATTTAGTTTCAAAATATGGTGGGATAAAAGGTGGGAGATTATATAGGTATACTAGCTGACTCGACAGACGTTGTCCTGTCAAAAGCCATTGCGTAACTATAGCAACCGTAGTATGTTGATGCTAACTTGTCAATTTATAGTAAAAATTATCAGTATATATATAATTTGCAATAAATTAAAATTGCGACTATAATTTGAGATTTAAACTATCCTATCTCTCAAGTTGGATCGAACTGCACATGGTGTGCGAATTTTATTATAATCGGTTAAGTGGTTTAGGAGTCCATTGAGGACAAACATTGTGACACGAGATTTATATATATTAAGATATTTATATTCATTTATATCTAGAGACATGCAAATAAAGTCATCCGTGGCACATTTATTTACATTTGTAACTGCAGCATACAGGGTGTAGCAGAAATATTTCGTCACTTCAAAGTTATCTAATTGAATGAAACCTTAGTTTATTATAACGAGCAAGTCAGTAGTCTGGTGGTAAATGACACACCTAGGTACTCAATAAGGTTTTGTTTGTAAACTATTCTAATTTGGTATGTTAAGTAAGATCACTTATAACAAATTTTAAACTATAGTCTATTTCAAATAGAGAGCGAAAAACGGACATTGACCTTTTAGTGTTGCGCAGGGAAGACCAACCTTCTTTGCATCAATAAATTGTTTTAATAGTTAGCAACTATTTTGTCACTATCAAAATTCAGGTTTTCAGTTTTTACCTAACAATTATCATTACATTACTATTATCACTATTTAACTCAAAACTGTAGATCAAGTTTTTCGTGTAACTATCTACCTACACATTAGTAAATTAATCATCTGACATTGGCAGGTGTAATTAGTTTAAGATTTAAGTGTGTGCCAAATAAACTATTTATAATTATTATTACCTATTTATAGGAAACGATTATGAAAATAAAATCAAACGAATAAAAAAATTACATTATATTAAATCTGAATCAGAATTACTATCGTCTGACGAGCTGCTGTCTGATGTTTCGCCTGTTACGTTTATGATAAATGAATCCACAGTTTTATCCACTTCCTGGTCTAATGAGGCTAATTTTTCTTCTTCTTTTTTTACATGGCTTATACAGTTTTGCCATTTTTCGGGGGTAATGTGGCTTAGCGCTTCATGGAGTAGCTTTTTTACATGACGAGGAAGACGACTCCGATGATTCCATTATCACTCACAAACAAAAAACAACACAAAACAAATATATGTCCTAACAAAAACAGATATAACTAATTTAACTCAACAAAAAATAACAATTAACAACCAAACATTCAAATAGCACACTAAAACAATCCGAATCCAAGCGTATTCCAGAGCGGAATGTGGCCCCAGCCATATCTTACCGAAAAATGTCAAAACAGGTTTGCAATATCTGATGGACCTTGTCGCTCGCCTCGCCCGGTACCACGAAACACGGTAAATGCGTAAGCGACAGGGAAACGATACATAAATGTATGGATAACGATACGCATCGTTTGTTTTCGGTGCTCTCGTGGTACCGTGGCGTGAACGTACGTTTTTCGCTCTCTAGTTGAAATAGACTATAGAATGCGATTTTGGCAGGTGACGTGCATGTGCAACTTTTTATTTATTTTTCTTTGGCTTAGTTGCGTAACGATAGGATTAACATTTAACTTATTTAAATTTATAGAAAAAATACAAATTTATAGTAAAAAAGATATAATAGACGTCCAGTAACTGATATAAATTGGACTTTTAATTGGAATGCTTTTCTATTTTACACCCTGTATGGCCATTCACTTAATTTTGGTCTTACTATTTTCATTCAAAACTAGTTATATAACAACCATTAACTATACTAATATACATTTATCACTAACATATGTACAGACAGTTATAAATATAGTCATTTGGTAAAAACAGTAGAAAACATACGAAACTCTTAGTAGATAGTATAGTAAGTAGGTCAGAGATAGTGATCAGCTTAGTGCACCTTCACAGAGCCTAAGAATTATACCACAAATAGAATTATAAGAAAAACAGGTAAAAAAAATATGCTAAGACGACAAGGGGTCATGGTACTCATCATTATGAACAATTTTTACTATGGGACCAACCCTGAAATCGCGAAACAAAATCAGCTATTCCATAGTAAAATTTCAATGATACTCGCAAAATGTGTAAAACATGTTTTTTTTTTCGATTTCAGCGTTAGTCCTATTGTGAATATTGCTTGGTATGATGAGTACTATTAGCCCTTTTCGGTTTAGCATACCTTTTCCTTGTAACCCTGTATTACAAAAAAGATGCAAGAGTAGGAATGTATATTAAATAATAGTTCATCGATTCAGGTACGATTTAATACTTGCCCTAATATTTAAAAACATACTTGGAAGGAAAAACACAACAAAATTTAAATTCATATTGATTTTAACATACATTGAATTAAAAACTACCCTATAAAAAAATCAGATCCGTCACTGAATTCATTGAGAAATTATAATAAAATTATTATCACAAATATTAATTTTCCAGCAATTGTATATGATTAGTTTCATGTAAACGAATTAAATTTCGTGTAAGGAAAACTCAACAGTGTCAATTAATTTTGATAAAATCAATTCGTTAACTACTACCTAATATAAAAAAATCAGATCCGTTACGTCACTAAATTCATTGAGAAATAAAATTAATAAAATCATCATCAAAAATATAAGTTGTACAATGTACATCATTTGTGTATAAACAGTTTCATTTACACATCAAATTTTTGTAGAGGAAGAGGTCAAAATCTCAACGTTTCGTTTAATCTCAATAAGATCAATGAACTAACAACATCAAATAAAGAGCTTTTAGACTGCGCTATAATATATGGTACACTATTACTACAAGCTTTTAATTTATTTAAGGGGCTTGACGCGCCGCTATCTCGCAGGCTCATTTCAACATTTTGAAGTTACAAAATCACTGAATATAATTATGAAAAATCGCAATCGATTAAGTTGATGAGAACAATAGCACAATTCCAAGTTTTTAAGTTCGTAATTCGAATTTTACGATATGAGGGTAGGTAAAAGCTTTTTTCATGCTAAGTCTTTTTAGCTCAGCATTTTCTTTCTTTATTGCGATATATTATAGTGAAGTTTGAGAGCTCAGTGACGGCATTGTCAAGTTAATCTATACCATAAAATTTCCCTAAAACAAGCAGATCAAGCAAAAAATAAATAAAAATCTAATCTACATACGTATAACGCAAATAGTAACTTCACGTATGCACTAAGAAAAATTGCCATGTAAATTCCGCTAAAAGAATGATGAATTCACTTAAAGTACTGATTACTGATATTACCAAAAAGTACGAGAATTAACACCAGTTTATAATAGTTGTCAACAATATTTTATGACACCGTAAAAACTGATGACAACCGTCATAATCAGTTTGCTCCGTACTTTAAGTGAATTCATCATTCTTTTAGCGAAATTTAGATGGCCATTATTCTCAGTATGTATTATGTAATGCCCAATACTTATATCTTGCACTCTTTGGCACATCATACGTTTAAAAATAAAACTCACTCTAACTTACGTTTTCCACATCGTAATGAGATCAACATACACTGGCGTTTGAGGCGAGATAGAAGAATTACTGCCATCTCTTTCACGCATTTTTACGATAGTAAAATTAAAAAAAAAAGGATTTTCCGTCAGAGTGGAAATAAAAAACCAACAGATATAAAATAATTAAAAATAACATTTGGAATGTTTGGAACTTTTTGTTTTGTTATCTATTAATTTGATTCCGATACAGATATATTCATTAAACAACTGATACATTGTAAATTTATAATGGAGGGATTAGATAAAAAAATAAAAAAAAGCATTTTTCTTTAAATTCCGTAAAGGGGCGTCCATAAATTACGTGAGGTGTTTTTTAAAATTTTCTGTCATAAATTACGTGAGGTGTTTTTTAAAATTTTCTGTCCCTCCCTCCCCCCTGGTCTGTCGTGAGATTTTATTCAACCCCCTCCCCCATCCCCCAATCTCACGTGAGATTGTTCAAAATGTGGGTTTCTTACGTAAACGCGTTGGATTGTTATTGTAAAAAGAAAGAAAAAATTGCAAAATAGTATAATTTTTTTTGTGGCAATCAGAAAAAAAATTGTGTGATATTTGCCGAGACCCCCCCTCTCTTCAACGTGAGATTAGATGAGATTTGACTCGACCCCCCCCCCCCCCCCCCTTAAACATCTCACGTATTTTATGGACGCCCCCAAAATAATAAATATATCCAAACGAAACATTATGTACTTTAAATATTTTTATTTTAAATTTGAATTTCATTCGATGAATTTTATATCTTCAATGCGTGAAAGAGACTGCAGCCGATCCTTTATCTTCGCCTAAAAGATCGATAAAAATTAATCAGATATGCATTTCACAGACATTTTTTAAGTAGATTTCGAGGGCTTTTCCCAGCAACCTTAACGATCTCACTTTTACTCTTGAACGTAAAAACAATTGATAAGTGAACCTTATTTCCTGCGCCATACAGTTGAATTTTACTTCGGTACATCTCTTTTCATGTAGCATTAGAGTAGCGTTTCCTGATTTTGTCCTATCTCTCTTTTAAATGTTGACCTCGATCGATAAAGACAAAAGACGGTGTAGTTATTTCGTAACTATTCACAGTTCATTAATTTGGGGTATTTGAGAAATAAAGTTACCGGGATCAGCCGTCAATAAATAATTGAAAAGGGAATGTCTCTTATAGAGTATGAAAATATCGTACCGCAAGGTATTTTGGATAAGAATCCCTGTACGTATATAAATAGAGTCGAAAGTCTATTGTCATGGTCTCACCTTAACTTTACTAATACTTCACTGGTACCGTTTCAACTCGGGGAACACTTCCGTTAGAACTAGCTCGAACAGATCCTGAAAAAAAAAACAATGTGATTAAAAAAAAAATTACAGCATTTACAAATTACAGCCCAGTTTTGAGGGCTTTATTCGACAGATTTAAACTAACTAAAAATAAATCTGTTTTAGTCATTGAAACCTAATAGGCAAGGGCACCTTTTAAAAAAATATACATATATAACTAGCTGTTGCCTGCCACGCTTCGCTGTGGATTAAAAAAAATAGATAAAAACAATCCTTGATGCGTATTATATGTCATGCTAAAATTTCAGCTCGATCGGTGCAGAACTTTTTGAGTTTTTGAAGCGTACACAAACCAACATAACATTTTTATATACATAGATATAACTAGCTTCCGCCCACGGCTTCGCCCGCGTGGACTACACTTTGGGAACCGATAACTTTTCCGGGATCAAATGAATTTATCCCTCTTTTCTGAGAGCATGTAAAAAGCGTCATACAATGGAAACAGGGACCACAAAAACCCCCGGATGCAATAAGTCAGCCCTCTCGAATCATTTTGAAAATTGACGGCCATTATGAATCATTTGTATTTTCGCTACCACCATCAAGTAGCCCTTGCTAACTCAACATTTAGTCAAACACCCACCCATCTTCTACCGTTTCGGAGATATAGACCCTCAAAGTTTGTATGGCGGCCATGTTTTTGAGGCGACTATGTTAGTTTTAATGGCTCCAAAAAGGTCCGAGGTTTTGGTGACTTTTTAGTCTCAGCGCTTTGGTAAAATGTTTTTAGTTTTCGAAATAATTAGCAGTTCCACCTCGAGGATGTGGCTTTTCGAAGGTTTTGGATTTTTTCCGGATGTTGTTTACCCGCCTTAAGTTTAGTACATCAGTCTTTAAAGTTTCATTGAGATAGCATCAAAACAAATTCTTTCTCCGTACTATCTTTACCACGCCATTTCACCCCCACAGGAGTTGATTTTTCAAAAATGGTGAAATAGGTGTTCGTTATTTTTTTAAGCTTCGTATATTTGTAAAGTTTCAATACCGTCAAAAACAATGCTTCCCGATACTAACTTTAACACCCTATTTCACCCCTTTAGAGGTTGAATTTCAAAAAATCCTTTCTCGGTACACGTTTACTCATCAAGACAAACACACCCTCCATATTTCAAGTTTCTACGACCAGCGGTTTAGGCTGTGCGTTGTCTGTCAGTGAGTCATTACAATTTTCTCTCCGTACTATATATTTCCCACGCCATTTCACCCCTTTAGGGGTTGATTTTCGAAAAATAATGAAACAGGTATCTATTATTTTTTTAGCTTAGTACATCTGCAAAATTAAATAATCGTAGCATTGGGAAAAAATATTTTCATACAAACTTCAACTCTCCATTTAACCCCTTCGGGGGTTGATTTTCAAAAACCAAAAAAATAAGTGTCTATTATTTTTTTTAGTTAAGTATTTTGACAAAGTTTCGTAATCACAGCATCAAAAAAAATTCTTCATACAAACTTCAATACTTACTCCGTTTCACCTCTTTAGGGGTTGATTTTTCAAAAATGATGAAATAGGTGTCGATTATTTTTTTAACGTTAGTATATTCGCAAAGTTTGATAATCGTAGCATTAAGAAAAATATTTTTTTCATACAAACTTAAACACCTCTTTTCACCCCTTTAGGGGTTGAATTGGGCAAATTCCTTTCTTAAGGGCTTCACACACAGCAGCTATAATGTACTCGTATATTTTTACATCCTGACGATTTCTATGGAAAGATGTAATGAGATGTATCGTGCTATAATGTACATCTTTGCATTATAGCTGCTGTGTGTGAAGCCCTTTAGTGTGCGTCCGCTTTTTGATATAAAACTTTTGTCCAAATTTGACGTTTGTAGCTTGTGGTTTAGGCTGTGCGTTGATCTGTCAGTCAGTCGCGACATTCACTTTTAAATATATTGATTGATATAATTAGATCTGTGAACTAAAGCCTTCAAACTTGGGCCCAATTTCCTGTCACACATCACACTATCATATATTACAATAATTTCTCCATCACACTACAATAATTATTATAAACTAGATGCGCTCCGCGGCCGCATTTGGTATTAGTATTCGAGGAATGGCTACATATTGATACAGCCATAGGATACTCAGGGAGAACCGGAAAATTATGAGTAAAATCTGGGGAACTTTTAACTAAATAATGTTTAACTTATACTTTTCGACTTTTCGCAAAGACAAAAATTATCAACCCGAAATTCTTTCTTCAGTGTCGCAGCAAAAAATTGCATCTGCATCGCTTCATATGCATCATATGCAACCTTTAATCCTCCCACTGCTGGGATACAGGTCTACCCTCGAAGGGTGATCAGGCCGTATTCCACCACGCTGGCCAAGTGCGGGTTGGTGGATTATGCATCGCTTAGTTTACTTAATTGAAAGTGTCCAAAAAAAAGATCATAGTTTATGTGGAAGTTAAATTAGAAAAGTCCGTTCAAAAAGTGGCCATTGCCACGATTATTCCGTCACAGGTTAGCTAGCAGTCACTAGGAGCAGTTGTCGCGTCTTTTCATCGATCACTTTGTAAATGCGACAGTTTTAGAGCGGTGGGACGCGGTTTGAACATCTCTCAGACAATAGGCGAGGAGCACCTGTTCAATTTCATTACGGGTGGTTGTCGATAATTTGTGATGAAATTGTTTTATGTAATCTTGTATTTTAACTAGGGTTTAGGAAGCCTCGAAATTTTTAATATCTCAAGAAACAAGACGGTTACGAGTAAATTAAGGAAAAAGGCAAAGACCCCAATTCAATACTTTAAATAAAAAAAAAACAAAACAAAATAGTTACAGACTTAACTACAGTATCCCGATCAAAAATTGTTATTGATTCGTTTATGAACCTTTTTTCTGACATAATGAAACAAAACTTTTAAATTAATGTCGTCGGGAATTTGGGCTTTTTATACGCTTTTTATAGGTACGAAAGGATATAAGCGAGTACAAATTAAATTACAATGTAAGTTAGCGAGACCGGTAGGTTTATGTCACAAACTGGCTACAACTTTTATCACTGTTTGAGATAACATGCAACTCACGCGTAATAAAATCAAACGCGGCCTCCCGTTCTACAAGGAAGTAAATTTAGAATGTTCACGAGATATCTAAAGATTGTAAGATCGAGTGTGAAAACGCGCGGTTGCGTAGGCGCATACTTCACACCAGTTGCGGTTTATAACGCAAACGTGTTTATTTAATTTAAAAAAACTATTTATTTTTAAAATTTAATAAAATTTTGGTCAAAAGAAAATTAAAAAGTACTGAAGAGTGAGTGTTCAATTTGTGCTTAAAATGTTGTAGTACTGTATGGTAACCAGGTAAACTGAACCTTCGAACAAGTGAGAAAAACAAGTGAAAATGATGAACAGGAATCAAAATAAGCCTTTATGTGAAGTGCTATAAAAAATGTCCTAATCTTGTGAAGAAAAAATAGATACACGATTCTCCCCTACTACCTACACTCAAATATGAAGAAATCACAAAACTGAAAACTCGACGTTTAACTGAACTTTTGAAGATTGGAATTAAATTTGAACCTCTTGCAATTAATTTTAAAGCTCAAAATGCCTATTCTATTTAGTGCAGTGGCTCATGAGAAAAATATAGTATCGGAGTTTGCGTCGTGTGACGGAAACTTCATGGAAATCATTCAGCAGGTGATTTCGAAGATACCACCTCATGATCACAAAATGACTTACTTTCATGGACCCTATTTAATACACAACATCGTGGAAAATCAGTATTTATATTTTTGTGTTACAGACAAGGTGAGTGAAAACATTCTTATGGTAGGTTTTAGGAGGGTTCCCAACTAGTCTAAACGGTCTAAACGTGTGTCACAGTGTTGCTGAATGAAGGTGACTTGTTGGGAATGCTTTTTACAAACTTTTTATTGGCCAGTAATGTATGGTATAGTAGTTACTTTGTTTAGGTCAGATCTTGCAGCTGAATTTTAAAACTCCTCTTGATGTTTGACTGACCTGAAATTTGGTATTCCTGTGTAACTCTAATAACAATGCAATAAAAGCTTGTTTTGTAAAATATTTCTCAGTATCTTGTCTAAACAAGAACATTATTTTTACAAAACAAAAAACAAAAACCGACTTCAAAAGACCGACTATTTGTCGCGCACGTACTTAATACAAATCTAAGACTTATATGGTTTTCTCATGGATACCATTATCAGAACTGGACTAAATTGAAATGGGACCAAATGGGAAGCGTCAGCTTTCTAATAAAAAAAGAATAATCAAAATCGATTCACCCAGTCAAAAGTTATGAGGTAACAAACATAAAAAAAAAAACATACAGTCGAATTGATAACCTCCTCCTTTTTTGAAGTCGGTCAAAAACAGTCGCAAACAGTTACAATGCGACTCGATGGGAAAATACCCAACGACTTACAGTATAAATAGTTTGGAGGCTGATTTAATGTCTCGGAATTACTCAATGTGCTCTAAATTATACGAGATAAAATAACACCTAAAAATTTAAGTTATATTTCACAATTGAAAACTATCTTTGGATATCCAATATTAATGTGTTTCTTTCAGATGTGTCAAAGATCGCGCGCATTCCTATTCCTAAACGAAATCCAAAGAAGGTTTCTAGCAGAAGGCAAAGATGCCTTCACAAAAGTACTGGCCGCTCAGATGTACACGTACAGTGAAGACTACAGCACCATCACTATACGGAAAGGAGAATTGGACGAGGTCAATAAAATAGGAGTCGAAAGCAGTGGTAAGTCACAGAAACAATAAGTACTTTTTTAACCAACTTAAAAGGAGGTTGAATGTTCAACTGTTTTTCTTATATCTGTTCCGGACTTCTCCGACAATTGCAGACAAATTTTGTAATACTCGTATAATAGTAAGTTGTAATGTATAATAAAACATCCAACCTTTCACACTCTACCGATGATGCGCTAGTGCGTCAAGTGTTTTATTATACATTTCTCTGTTGCGACGCATTTTCCGTGTATCGACCCTTATAGAAGTACAACATAAATCATGATTGATAGTGAGACCAGTCCTGCTCGAACGCATCGGGCCGACGGTAAACGGACAACAACTAAGCCCAGATAGGGTAAATAACCAGCGTTTTGACAACTACTCTTACTTCTCTGTATACCCCTCCGGCCGAAGAGCCGTGGTAGCTCAGTGGGAGAACCGCCGCTTCGCATTCTTGAGGTGGCGGGTTCAAACCCCGACTCGTACCAATGAGTTCTTTAGGACTTATGTACAAATTTACATACCACTGGCTTTTCGGTGAAGGAAAACATCGTGAGGAAACCTGCATATGTAGTTCACGCAAAAAGGGCCGATTACCGGCCTAGTTGCGGAAAAAGAACCCGCTCTTTGTCTTTTTACCCCTCCGGCCACATACTCCTTCATGATTTATTTACAACATTTTAAACCAGTTACGCCAAAATGTATTAAAGATCCAGGCGTTTATATTATTATAATACATGTTTCATTGGTCCCGTTTCGTGTCATGCCTTCATAAAGGTGGCGAAGTGTAGGCCAAAGAGTATTTACCTTGAGGGAAGATAGGACTAACTAACTAAAACCGTCAAGACTCAAGTCAATAAGTAGTTCTAAACTCGTCGTACAAGATCTCAGTTTAGTTAAAGTTTTTAGCTAACCAATTTTTATTTCCAGAAACCATACTCGGCGAGAAAGTATTATTTGTAAATAATCCAGAGAACATTTCATATGCTGTAAGTTATTTCAAAATACAGTCAAATTCGCTGCCGCTTTGATACCTTGTCTTTACAAATTTTGTTTACTCCCTCAATTTTTTAAAGAGACTTTGAACTAAGTTACTGTGACAAGGTGCCAAAGCGCGTAACGATTCAAAAATAAACAAGTCGAGTTTATCACATTTTTTTCGCGTAATTTATTTGCGGTATTTATTTTTGCAGACCGTATCATACGTGGGCAAGTCTCCAGAGCAAGTGTCGATATCCGTGGAGAAATCAAGGCTGTACGTGCTCGTTATAGGTGTATTAATACTCATTATCGGGATGTTTTACGTTCTCAGTCCCATGTCATGCGTTGTCATTGTGGGAGTGATCGGCTGTTCCTTTGTGAAACGTTTTAAAAATAATGAGAAGAAAACAGATTAGTGTTTAAAAAATAAATCAACTTAGAAAATTAGCTTTTGATTAAGTATCGCACTTTTTTTACTCACATCTTTTTATTATTATTTTTAATAAAATTAAACTTTTTTATTATCAAAACTACGAGTCATTGTTTTACTTTTTAGCACTAGATATCAGGTTGAGAGGTACTCGTAAAATTCAAAATTTGGAAATCCGAGTAAAAATAAAAATGCTGTAAGGGTCCTCCTCCCAAGGCTATACGATGTAGGAAAACTGGATGTAAACAAACTTTAAAACTCAGGGGTGTTTACAAGAAAAGTTAATAGGTATTTCCTAGGCAAGCATACTACACTTTCTACTGCATCGTCACTTTCCATCACGCGAGATTATGGTCAAATACCTAGTCCGATAAAAAAAAAACTTACATAGAACAGTTGTTTGTTATGCGTAGTGTTCTGTAGCGTGTGGAACAGTTTGTGCGCGCCGCGCGCCGCGGTCTGCGCGCCGACCAGCGACGAGAGAGTGTCCATTATACTCTCACTCAGCTGCTGCAAGGCTAGGGTTCGTGTGTGCTCTGGAATAACATACATTATGAAATAACTAGAATGACTAGGAACATTCTTCGGACACGTTTCGAGGCAAGGCAGGAAGTCCATAGAGCGTCGTCTGAGGCAGGGTTGAAGGCATTCGACCACGAAGGAGATCGCCCATGCGGTAGACCGATCAAATCGAGTCTATTGGGGGGTTTTACTCGAATGACCTCGAATAGAGCGAGAAGGCGAGACATCGTGAGGCGCATTGCATCTACCGTTGCTAATGATATTGTATGACGACCACGATAGTTCTCCTAAGAGCGTAATGACCAAGAAGAACAAATAACTGCTGCACCCCGCGATTTCACCCACGCGTTGTCCCTGTCACCCACGCAGTTGAAAAGGATGCAAAAAAGAGATAAGCATAGAAATAGAATAAGCTATACTATCTCTGCTGCGGTACTGACTCGCATTCTACGGAACGATTGTCATTTTATTTTGTTCCACTTATTAAACTTTCATTATATTTCTGGGCGCTTCGCCAAATAAATTATGCAAAAAGTGAAGATTTCGAGAATTTTTGGACATAATTAAAACTGCCATTCAAAAACTTCAAACACTTTCTGTGATTAATGAAAAAACTAAACAAAATCGTATAAAAACTAACAACATTCGAGAAAAGCTAATTTGAACCAAAATTGTTACAAAACCTTGCAACTCTGGAGCTAACAAATACAAGTTTGAACACGACTAAATCGTGAAATAATTTTAATTCACAGTCTAAACAGGATTATAAGAAAAGGGTGTGCTAAGCCGAAAGGGGCTCATAGTATAAAAGGGGCTCCATAGGCCCAAGTTTGAAGGCTTTTTAAGACAGATCTAAATTTTCTAAAACTATTGGCATCCTTGTCTAATGGCTTGCAATGATAAAGACAGATATATTTTTAATTAGTTTAGATCTGTCTTAAAATGCCTTCAAACTTGTGCCTATTATGAACAACTGTTACTAAGGGACCAACCCTGAAATCGCGAAAAAATTATTGGCTGTTCTATAGATACACTTTGTCTAGTGTCATTCACATTTTTCTATGGAAGTTGTTTTTTTTCGGGATTGCAAGGTTGGTCCCATAGTAAAAGTTGTTTATAATGATGATTACTACGAGCCCCTTTCGGCGTAGCATACCCCTTTTTTAACCCCCGACGCAAAAGAGGGGTGTTATAAGTTTGACGTGTCTGTTTGTCTGTCTGTCTGTCTGTCTGTCTGTGGCATCATAGCGCCCGAACCACTGAACCGATTTCAGTTTAGTTTTTTTTGGATGAAAGGAGACTTAATCGAGAGTGTTCTTAGCTATGTTTTATAAAAATCGATTGAGCCGTTTAAGAGTTATGGTGGGTTAAAGTGGGGATGGAAGAACCAAAATTCTACAAATGTGCCCAAAATGGTTGTCAAATGAAAGATAAGATATTTTATCAGTGGTAGGACTGTCTAGATTTTTTTTTATTAATAATTAAAAAAAAATAAAAAAAAATAATAAATAAAAAAAAAAACAATTAATATACCAATGTTGGTACTAACATACAAAAAGTATTAAATAAAAACTTAAATTAAAAATTTAAAAAACCCCCGACACAAAAACCTACCTAAAAAAAGTACGAAATAATAACTTGATTTATTTAACAACCTGTACATAAAAACTAAAACACCGCTAAAAATATTAATAATTACAACAAAATATTAGTTAGTTACAAAGAAAACGTCGCGTCGGGGGGACCGTTTCTAAATACCCCCCCCCCCCCCCCCCCCGACGCGACGTTTTCTTTGTAACTAACTAATATTTTGTTGTAATTATTAATATTTTTAGCGGTGTTTTAGTTTTTATGTACAGGTTGTTAAATAAATCAAATTATTATTTCGTACTTTTTTTAGGTAGGTTTTTGTGTCGGGGGTTTTTTAATTATAACCCCGTATAACAATATTGCAGTGTAAACGTCAGTTTATCGACCGGCGAAGTTAACGAGTATTGCAGAATCGAATAGTTAAATTTTTTGTTGCAAAAAATCCATATAAAAGATTTTTAAAAGAGGTAACACATACCTTTATCTTGAAAGTTCCTATTGGAAGTAGTTTCGGACAGCACTCCGCCCGGCCACCACGACTTCAGCACCACACTGATGTAGTAATGCAGCATCTGTTCGGAGAATAGCCACGATACCGTCTCCTTGATTTGCCTGCAAAGGGAATATTTCTAATTGATTTTTAAACATGATTTGTAAGTTACCAAGAAGTAATTTTGATTTTGTCAGAATCATTTTTTGGATTTCCTACTAGGTACTAATGAGTTTTTATACAATTGAATGACGAGACGACCAAATCGAGTATTTTAGAGTCTACTTTTTTTTTTGTGCTTATAGGATAGCGTGTGAATCCACTAGTACAGCTAGTAAAACAATAATTCCAATAAATAGTACTTCATCATTTTTATTACTTTTTTTTAAAGCTTTTTTAACTTTTGTCCGATTGAGTTGAAATTTAGTATACGTGTGTAACTCCGATGACAATGCAATAAAAGCTTGTTTATCATTTTTTTTAATTAACTTATTTTCTCCTAAGATCCACACGACAGCTGATGATGACAAAGTTTCGCTAGCTTTAGCTTCACAGTTTTTAGGCCACCTGAAGGCATCTGACCTAGCCTCTTTTGTCCTGACCTATTAATAGTTCTCCCATACGATATCTGCACGAAAGTAACCAGCGTTTTCCTCAGCCACCGGAACACGCCGCGCATGTCGAACACTTCACTCAGCAGAGCGTAGAGAGGCTCCGCTATGCTGTCTCGCTCTTCGGCTAACGAGTTTGCGCCTGAAAATAATTTAAAAAGGAAAAAAATAATATTACTTCAATGATATTTAGTTTCATTTTACCTACTAAAATGATATTTTTCAAAGTGGTTATTAAGGTGACACTCGCCCGAAAATTAAATGCCAAAACCACAGTCAGTCAAGTCGTAAGTTTACATAGCAAAATAGCTATTCTAATGACATCTTCTCTAATAATATATATATTCTAATTACCTCTTTCCTAGTAAAATAACTCGACCAATTAGCAATTCTCTAGTTAAATACCTATTCTAAATCTTTTCTAGTAAAACATATCTACTAACTAGCTGCTAGTAAAATATCTATTCTAATTACTTCTAACTTATTTTCTAGTTAACAATTAATTGGCTGTTCTCTAGTATATTTTATCTATAGTCTTAATAGAACTCTTTCCTCTTAAAATATCTCTACTAATGAGCCGTACTCTATTCTAATTACGTCTTTTCTAATAAAATATGTCTACTAATTAGCCGTACTCTATCCTAATTACCTCTAATCGAGCTAGTCATGCTCTTGTTAGTACCGTCTCCCCCGTTCCCGTCCAAGTACTGGGACATTTCGTCCTCGTCGGCCGAGAGGTGCGTGAAGGATTCTTTCTCTTGAGACGATCTCGTGGTCGCTTCACTACTTGTACTGTAAAAAAATGTATTTATACTTTTGCATGTACTTTATGCAGTGAGGAAGTAACCCAATTCAGAATATTATTATTATTCATTAGCTTCGTTTTAGTTCGAATCGAATTAAACTAGATGGCGCTTTTTAATGGCCTTTAATTCTTTAGTTTTTTTTTTAAATTTAAGTTCCAATGTACCATTCTCTTATATCAAAAATGCACCATGCCCAATCAAAACTCCTCCCTCTAAAATACTAGTTGAAAGTAGAAAGATAATGTGGAAGTGGTACTGAATCATCCGAATGCAAGGGTATAGGTATCAGGTATTAGGTATCAGGTTTTAGGGTGCAATAGTTGGACTTGTAATCTACATACATACTTAAATATGCATAAAGTTAACAGTTCTATGCCTATAACTTGCCTTTTGAATAACGTAGAAAATGAAAACTTGTTTTTCTTTGGTAAGTCTCCTTGTTTCAAATACTCCGAGGTCGGATTTAGGAATGTGTACAAAGCTTCACTTTGATTTAGCCGATCATCTTCTAAAACAAACTGGAAATACATCAAAGCTCTTGATAAATACTATCATACTCGTACTTACACTTTCTATTTATAACAAACTAGCGGCCCGTCCCGGCTTCGCTCGGGTGGACATTCATTTTTTAAACATTTTGGGATAAACGTAGATTAAATGCGTCTTTATGCGGGTGATAAGTAGATTTTTTTTTAATTACTACTTATATTTTCTCTTGTAATTTTTTTATATTTTTATCTATAAACTTATTTTTATTCTCATCTATCGTAACTTTATTTTTTATTTATTGTCCCATTTTATTTATATTGTGTTTAAGATTAAATACTTTATTTATTTTTTTAGGTTTTTGGTTGCAATTTTTTTACTTGATCTTATTTTGTTAAGGATCCCTAATTTTTTCAGGTAATAAATATAGCCTAAGACACTCAGCAATAATGTGGCTTTCTATTGGTGAAAGAATTTTTAAAATCGGTTCAGTAGATCCCGAGATTACCCCTTACAATTTAACAAATATACAAACACACAAACTTTACTTCTTTATAATATTAGTATAGACATGTACGTTCTTACGTGTATTATTACTATAAATTACTATTATTACCGCTGCTCTCTAAATAGGACCTGGAATTTGAATATAAACACATTTTTCCTAACAAACATTCAATTAAAAATTACTATTAGATAAGTAAGTAGAGTAAGTAATAAATAAATTAAAAAAATGCATAAAACGCCAATAAAATTAAATAATAATAAAATTAATTTTTAAAAGTACACAGCGCTATCTATAAATGTTGGATGATATACTTACTTCTAAATATTTTTGTATCAAAATCTTCGCTTTATCTAATGAGCTTCTGTCGTTCTTGCCGAAGAGAAACTTGAAGGAATTTGAGGGTAGTTCTATATTTTTGAGATCCGAACATAAAGGCCTTAGTTTTCGATGTAAATCCTGTAAATAAAATAGTAAGAATGCATGATTACATAGTTATAATTCTTATTCCTATAGATAAATTGGTTGTACTTAATGACAGTTTGAAACAAAAGCAAGTGAACGTCTTTAGGAAGTGCAGGAACTTTCACATTCACGCTGTCTCGTTCGCCTGAATATTCTAGCATATCTCTCTATCCTTGTCTACTACAGTACGTCAAAACATCCCGAAACCAACCAGAGAGAGACCAAGTTTTGTATTTGAAACTTTAGATCTTTAGAATATGACTTGTCTGCTTGTTTGAAACCGTTATTGGCTACACTTACAAATAGTAATTACTGCTGATTGGATTTAAGCCGTAAACAGAATTGACCAATCACAGGCCGTCTGCTGTACTTGATCAATTCTATTTTCCGGTCAAATGTCAAATATTCTTCTTTGACGCCGTACCTGAAATTCGTTTAGGTTTCTTAATAGCACCCATCCCGTGGTGATTTGTTCCGGTTTGTCCTCTTCCGCCATCGTCTCTTGCTCCGCCATGTGAACCACTATTACAAACTGTGGCGGTTTTGATTCATCTATGATCTGAAAGTAAGAAAAAACTTTCTACTTATTGTTGCGGTTATTGACTGGGAACTCTCATTCACTATTTCTAGAAGTAACCTTGAGGCGAGCGCCGAGCACGTCTGAGAATGAACCAATTTAAGTTAATTTTCAGTTGTAGGTATTTTTAATTGGTCGTAGAAACACATCGATCTTCTTAAGTGAGGAATCTATAACGAAGTATTCTGTGGTGGTTTGGAATATTTTATATTGTCGGTGATTCGTAGAAAGGGCGAATACTCCAATCAAAAACATTATTTAGGAGATGAGTTTTTACATATTAGTTACTTTCCATTCATCCAAAAAACAACCAAAAAGTAAATGACTTACTTTTTGGTTGTTTTTGTTTTCAAATAAATAAGTATTCGTGCTTTCAATACGTGCGTGCAACTATTTCACAGAAAATCTTTTAACCTTTTTTAAATAAAAAACAGCTCTCCTGAAAAAAATTGTGATTGGCGTAGAAAAGCCAATCACAGAACAAGTAAAGTGTTTAGTAGAAAGTAGTGTATTATTGGGCATTCTGGAACAGGTTTTGTATGAAAATTTTGTGGCTCACTACGTTCGCTCAAAAATTTTAATTCAAAACCTGTTCTAGAATGCCCAATAATGGAACGATTTCTTTGCAATAACGTATTGGAAAAATTTTAAGGAATCTATTGCTAATACCAAAGTTGGTCGTTTGCTCATACCAAACTTACGACACATAAAGGCGGTAGCTCCGTTACAACAAAATAATAAAATAGAAAATGGTAAATTGAAGTTTATTGAAGTCCACACCAACTACCAACTAGCAACTAAATGAACAGAGTCGTGACCGTACCTGGAAATAAGTCGGTGCAGCTGTTAAGTCAGCAACTTGATATTTATTATAAAGCTATGACATACTGGTTGGTTGGGTTGGTGGTTTATCTATTCTCCGAATGTTATTAGCTCAAGTCCTCTCTTCGTGTATATTGAGTAAATAAAGTAGGTACCAAATAAATAATAAAAACTATTAACGTGTTTCAGCCTTAGACTAAAATTATTTTAGTCTAAGGTTTGAGCTATTTTATTATAAAACTATTATGAATGAACAAGTATGTCATGTCTTTTATTTTTTGTTCAGCTATTTTATACAACACTATCTAGCTCCAAACAAAGCAAATCTTGTACTATGGGAACCAGAGTAGGTACTTTTACAACTTTAAAATACAAAGAAATACCCCGACACAGAAAAACATGCATTTTCTTTACATAAATATATGTCCTGGTGGGAATCAAACCCACAGCCTAAAATACAATAATTGCACAATACGAGTAACTGTATTGTAAACACACCTTAATCAGTTTCGCGATTCCGCAAAAATACTTGACAAGTTTGTACAACTTGATATCATTGTTGTAAAGCTGATTACAAACCGGTAATAACTGATTTCACTATTCTCCAAATGTTATTAGCACATGTTATTAGTTATTAAGTACATTAGGTAAATAAAGTAGGTACCGAACAAATAAATAGTAAAAACCATTAGCATGTTTTGGTTATTTTAATATAAAACCAATACTTAAAAATACATAGATATTTGTGATAAATAGAAACACCCAGAAAAACATATTTGTTCTGGGGAGGAATCGAACCCACGATTTAATTTACCTACATATAATAACTGCAGACTAACTGTATTGTAAACACACCTTAATCAGTTTCGCGATTCCGCAAAAATAGCGGCTAATTGTGTACTAGCTATTGCGCGCAACTGCGCTCGCACAAAATATAAATTTTATTGATACGATTTTAATAAGTACATATCAAATTTTAAAAACAGATAATTGTTTTTATAACCGTACCGAGAACTTTGAAACACTTATTTTAATTTTACATGTCCAAATAATGGAATTATTTTGCTAAATCTTTTTCCGTCTTAGGAATCAAAAATTGACTCTGATAAACCAGGAGATGTACTCTCAAACGGTGGCGTTCAATTGTAAATGCCACTCACGGTCATCCATCCGAAAATTAACAGTACCTCGGGTTCGTACAGGTCCGAACGTGTTTATATATAGATAATAAAATGTATGAGTAAGGTATTTAATTTCAAATGAATGCTTGTTACTCGATACATTTGTTTTTCCATTTTATAATTATTGCTGATGTTTCAGTAAAAACAGAGGTGCTTAAACGGTTTTCAATTATAGTCGCACTGTTGTGTGCAAACTGAGGTAAACTTATCATTTTTCTTCACATTGTAAATGTTGAGAATAGCTGAAGTTATTGTATTTAAGCCGTATTCCGGTCAAACACACCACCCAGTAATCCAGCAACTCCGAGGAAGAAACAACAAGCCAGTCTCCAAGCAAGATCTCCAGTCACCATACTCCAGAAGCAAGATCCAGCCTTCAGATCAGACTACACCCAGACATCATAGTACGAAGCAAGGCCAGCCAGGTCCGGACTCCAAAAAGCAAGACCAGCCCTCAGACTGCTCTACAAGGTCGTCAGCAGACCGAAGCCCACCAGAAGCAAAGCGCCCGCTGACACCTAATTCGACAATCACGAGAAACCGCTGCGTTGCAATCATGTTCGTGAGTTTATATTTTTTGATATATTAATATCTCTTTGACATAAATTTGTTACTATGTTACTTTATTTGATAACATATTAACTTAAACAACAGAGAATTGTTTTTGGTTAAAGTGTATTTTCTTTTTATATTTAATTTCTTACTTACACACTATATAAGTATTTGTAATATATGTAAAGGCTGTCGGTTCTAAAATGCAGTGAAAATTATTTCGATACTACGCGTATGTTTGTTTAGTAACATTAAAATGTATTTCGTCTATGTGTGTGTCTGTGTAACTTACTTGTTTTTCAGGTCTGATTCGGAGTATTCGGATTATTCCCGTAAACGTAGCAAGAAGGACACAGCTGAGCAGTTTTTTGAACCAGATAACGAAGAAGCGTCTACGTCTAAAAAAACGTAAGTTTCGTTTACCATAGTTTTAAAGGTCTTGTTTACTAATCTTGATGAGATAATTGAAACTTGTTTGTAACATACTTTTCTTATTACTTTTTTTATTTACGAATATGTCTAATTTTGTATTTTGTTCTAACTTCAGGTATAAGAAAAAAGAAGCATCAACGAAAAAACAAAAACAACCAGTGTCGAAGACAGCGACGACCGCTCATCGAAAAACGGCAGGCTGGGTTTTGGATTCCGAAAGCGACGACGACAACGCAACAAGAAGACCTGCTCCGGGGACTCTGCAGTCGGTGCTAACTCGGCGGGTCGCTGACGGCGTTTTGCGTCGAACAGCGAATTTGACGGGTGAAGTCTTTATCGAGCTAAAAATATATAACTCAAAAGATATAAGAACCGTGGCGCCGATTAAACGATGGGAGCACGCGCTTGTGTCCCTTAAATATCAAGGTGGATCAGATTGCCCAAATCTTGTACCTTTAAAACAATTTTTAAATTTGTGTAAGAAACAGTTCACGGACGAGGGCACGTTTTTTGCTGATAAAAAGGGATAATTCATTCCTCTATGTATACTTTGGAGTAACTCATTTTTACTTTTTTTTAAAAAGTGTAACATTTATTTATGTGGTGGCTGGAGATCTTGCTTAAGACTAGATTATAAGGTCCATTTTACTAAATAAATTTTTTAACTAGTTTGTGCATATAATTCTCTAGTTTATTTTTTAATTGACTATTATTTAGGTAGGTATATTTCATTAGGTACATTTTGTTTACATACTTAGCTCTCAATAATGGCAAAAAACACAATTTACTGCACCGTTTGTGACTTATCTATTAAAAGTAGCGCTTTCTCGAGCCATTTACGCACTAATATTCATAAGAATAATAGTTCTATCCAAGTTAGTCAAGGTATTGATAAAATAAGCAGTGCATTTCGCAATCGAATTGCATCGTATAGAATTAGCGACGAAGGTAATGGTGTGGTTCCGCCAGGTAGATTTTTACATGAGGTCAAGTCACGTATACGAAAATTATTAGACGTAAGACAAGCGACATACCAATCTATCAAAGTAAATTTCGAATTATTTGCTGAATTTACGTTGCCTAAAAATAACACTAGTGAAATTAAATCTTTTGCTACAGAAAATATAACATTACATCAAAACTACAATTTTAATGAGATATTTTCAAATGTGGTTGACAGCATTACGACAAAAGTTGACTGTTTTGAGGAAAAAGAAAGCGGTTGGGCTTTCTTGCGTAACTTATACTTAGAGGTCAATATTAACAAATACAACCCAATGAGAGCCTCGCGGTTTATTGAATTACCTAAATTTATAAAAACTAAACATGCATGCATAAATATACAAAATAATGATGCTTTTTGTTTTTTGTGGTGTATTGTAGCAGCTTTATTTCCTGCTAAAAACAATGTTCATCGAACTTCCTCGTACCCACGGTTTGAAAACGTTTTGAACACTAACAATATGACTTTTCCGGTAGGGTTTTCGGATATTAAGACCTTTGAGAAAAATAATGATAAAATTAGTGTAAACGTGTATGGACTAAACAAATCTAATATTGTCGGTCCTCTATACAAAACAAATCAAAGAAAAAAGCATCATATTAATTTGCTATTATTAGAAAATAACAATTCTAAACATTATTGTCTGATAAAAAATTTATCTAAATTACTCAGAGGACAAGTAACAAAGCACCACGGAAAAATATATTTTTGTGAAGACTGTTTGCTTTTTTTTCATAACAAAGACAAATTGGATACACATATTTGCGGTGCAATTAGAACAATGTTACCTGATTCCGGCGCTGTGATTCAATTTAGACATTACGAAAGAATGCAAAGTGTACCTTTTGTTATATATGCGGATTTTGAATGTTTATTAAAACCAAATAGCGGAGAAATAAATTCTACTTACACAACCGTTTTACAAAAACATTTACCAGCTGCCTTTGCATATTACATAGTCTGTTCATATGACAATTCACTCAACAGATATGTATCTCACCGTGGACCTGATTGTGTTGAAAAATTCCTTAAACATATAGTCGAAGATGTAACAAAAATAAACAAAATTTTGGAACAAACAATCCCAATGTTACCTTTAACAAATGCAGAACAGACCACATTTGACGAGTCGAAATATTGCTCTCTTTGTTCTAAGTCATTATTTGATGACAAGGTCAAAGATCACTGTCATTTAACTGGTAAATATCGAGGTCCTGCCCATTCTTACTGTAATTTAAAATTTCGTTTACCCAAATTTATCCCCGTATTTTTTCATAATTTGTCCGGTTACGACAGTCACCTATTTATACGTCAATTAGGAGAAATGCCAGGAAAAATTAAAGTTATTGCAAAAAACAAAGAAAATTACGTATCATTTACAAAGTTTTTAAATGTAGGATCTCAGAAATGTTTCCCGGTTCGATTTGTCGATTCATTTAAATTTTTAAGCACAAGTTTAGAAAAGCTCGCGGGAAACCTAAACAGAAATGATTTTACTCATTTGTCTTCTTTCTATAAAAATAAGAAGAATTTTGACTTACTAACACGTAAAGGCGTTTATCCATACGAATACATGACTAATTGGGCTTGTTTTTCTGAAACGCAATTACCACCACGCGATTGTTTTTATAGTGTATTAAATGATGATACTATTTCGGTCGCTGAATATTCGCATGCGGAATGCATATGGAAAACATTTGACTTAAAGAATCTTGGCGATTATACTGATTTATATCTTAAAACAGATGTTCTTTTATTGGCAGACGTTTTTGAAAACTTCCGCAAGACTTGCAGAGTTACTTATAAATTAGATCCGGCATTTTATTTAACAGCTCCAAGCTTAAGCTTCGATGCAATGCTTCTTCAAACCAAAGTACAATTGCAACTTATCGAAGACTTGGAGATGATTCGTATGATTCAGAAAGGAATCCGCGGAGGTATTTGTTTATGTTCTAGACGGTATTCTAAGGCAAACAACAAATATTTGCCCAATTATGATTCGTCTACTCCTGATAACTACTTATTATACATTGACTGTAATAATTTATATGGTTATGCCATGTGTTCATATTTACCATTTTCAAATTTCGAGTTTCTTCAGCAATCAGAAATTGATGACTTGAACATTACTAATGTGCCTGACGATTCAGATTTTGGGTATATTTTGGAAATTGATATGCATTATCCAAATGAATTGCACGATGCCCACAATGACCTTCCGTTTTGCCCTCAAAAATTTACTCCACCTGGTTCAAAAACTTCCAAATTGATTCCTAATTTATATGACAAATTTAGATATGTAATTCATTATGTGCATTTAAAAACATGTTTACGACATGGTTTATTAATAAAAAAGGTTCATAGAGTTATAAAATTTAAACAAAGTCCATTTTTAAAACAGTACATAGATTTGAATACAACATTACGACAAAACGCTAAGTCAACATTTGAACAAGACTTTTTTAAATTACTGAATAACAGTATTTTTGGTAAAACGCTCGAAAATACTGAAAATAGACTAAATGTTCATTTGGTTAACCAATGGAGTGATACAAGAAACAAAACTAAAAAAAATTATACCGCTGAACAGTTGATATCGAGACCTAATTATCACAGCTCTACAATTTTTACTGAAAATTTCGTAGCCGTTCAAATGAAAACGGAGTCGGTTACATTAGATAAACCTATTTACATAGGGTTCACTGTTCTGGAAATATCCAAAAACCATATGTACAACTTTCATTACTCTGTTATGAAACCTTTTTACGGTCCTAATTTGAAACTATGCTATACAGATACGGACAGTTTTCTATATTCGATTGAGACATCAAACGTGTATAAAGATATAAAACAAAATTTGGAATCTTATTTTGACACAAGCAATTTTTCTGAAAATAATGCATTCAACATTGTTTGTAGAAACAAGAAAATTCCTGGGTTATTTAAAGATGAGCTAGGAGGGCAATGCATTAGTGAATTCGTAGGATTAAGATCTAAACTATATTGTTTGAAAACTCTAGATAATGAAATAAAAAAGGCAAAAGGAGTGAAGAAGTCTGTTGTAAAAAAACTGGATTTTCATGACTACACTAAAGCATTACTGCATAATAAGTATCTCCGCAAAAGAAATGTACTATTTAAGTCATTAAAACATGAAATTTTTACTCAAGCTGTTAACAAAGTGGTTTTATCATCAAATGACGACAAACGTATTGTACTCAAAGACAAAATATGCACTTTGTCTTGGGGACATAAATCTTGTTTATATTAGCACAATTCTAGAATTACTATAATTTAGAAAGTTAAGGTTAAGTTAAGTTTGTAATTACGTTTTCTATTTAATATAGTTATAGAATTCGGTTGTATAAATAGAATGTTAATTTTTGTCAGTAAATACTTTTAAAATAAATCTGGTTATAGGAATAAGATTTGCATGTTTACTTTACGATATATTATTATAATAAGATTTGTTTGTAAATAAATATGTTTTATATTACTTTGCAGTTGTATCATTTCTCAGTTCCTCTATTCTATAGCATACCATTCGATTTACAATGATAAATAACAAAATATTTAATAACTATTTGTTATTAAATAGTCCTCTAACGCTCGCAAAGCATTGTCTCATTCTAATTACATTTGCGAAAATGTAATATGATACCACACAAGTGTTCGACAATTCAAACGTGTCCGTACTTGATTATTTAGATTAGTCCATTAGCATTAGCGCATCGGCAGTCGAAAGAGGCACATTGCATCTACACTACGTACGTTTTTAACGTTTTTTAACATGTAAGTTTTAATTTAAAAACTATTTGTTATTACACAAACAGTCAAAATGAATCTGTGAATTAATTGATACTAATATTTTTTTATTTTTACAGACTATGACGGACTCCCAGGACACCTGTTTATTGTTTTCTCAATACGCGCAAAATCCAGACGATGATTTCGATGACTATATGGAAGCCTATAATGTGACAAGAAATCGGGAAGCTTCAAATAAGAAACCGAAACAAAAACGAGATACAACAACAAAAAAGAATGAACTTTCTTCAGCTTCTTACGTCATAAGTAAAGACGGTGCAAAAGCAAGAAAATTAATAAAAATTAAAGTGTTTGAATTAGAAAATAACCCAGTGAATTTTATGAGTGCTCCGTCCAGTGACAGTTCCGATGTGATGTTTACTGCAGCTCAATATGTAGTCAAAGACTCTGTAGATGAAATAATGAATCTCACCGAAATTTTAATAAGTAAAATTTCAAGAAAACTAGTGGGTAATAATTTTTAATTTGTCAATTCTAAGATTGTAGTAATAATTACGTAATACTGCTATGATTTAAAATGTTAATTAAATGTATGTAAATAAATTTAATAATTCTTAAACAATATGTTTTTTAATTCCCTATTCTATTATACCTTAGTAAAACCATTGAAAAACTAACTAATTTCTCTTTAAAAGATATTCAAGGTTTATAAAAATAAAATTAAACAACGAGTTGACGTTTTCCTTATTTTTAATAATAATTATTTTTGTATACAGTTATCAAAATACCATTTTTTTATACATATAACATTTTTGAGAGCACAAAATTTGCTATGGGTTAAACAATTGTAATACAATTCACTTTCACAATATGTTGTATATAATAACGAAAAATTAGGACAACCTTGATCTTCAACGTTTATCAAAAAACAGTCAATACAAAATTCCTTTAACCATTTCTGTTTTTCCAGACCCTTCATAATTATCGTTTTGTTTTTCAATAGTTGCTTAATTATTCTTTTGAATTCTCTATAGTCAATATGTCCTTCACTCCACGTAATACCTCTATTTCGTTCAGTCCATCCAACTCTTCTTTTTTCTTCGGTTGATAATTTTGCATATGGATATGGAGGTTTTATTAAAAAAACCTGAGTAAAGTTTGCGGTTGAGATTGCAAGCTCTTTTAATATAAACTGGTTTAGAGAATCTTTAAAACCTTGTATATCAACAATAATTGTTGGATTCATGATATCTTCCGAACAATATTGGTCAAAGGTTTATATTCAACGATACAATCATTCAAAATAAGGCAATATGCTGAAGTATGATCAGGTATCTCTTTATCACTTTCTAATTCAAGACGAATATTTATTACAGGTCCGGTTTTTATATTGTCGTTTTGTCGAGAGCAATCTATTACAAACAATGGTGCTACGTCTTTAAACTCTTGAGCACTGAGCAAGCAACTAGGTCTACGTCCATAATATGACTGTTGAAAGTTTACATATTGTTCATATATTAATGCAAAGTTATGTTTGGAAAAGTTAGTATTATAACTTTCATACGGATAATAAGTAGAATTCAAGAAAACTTTGACGTCACGTAGATCGCAGTGATCAAAATGTGACATATCTTTAGAAGCATTGTTTTTTCTATCAGTTTGCAACCCTAAAATAACATATCTAGGTTTTTCAATTTGAGTTGAAGTTTTAATTGACCATGTATGTTTTGTCGTCTTAGGCAACATAGGGTACTCATAAAGATCCCAATTTCTAAAAGCTAACTGAATTGGTCGGTCTTTCTCAAGATGCTTAAGCAAATTTATTTTTTCTTCATCTGAAACTTTGACATGAGGCACTCGCCAAATTAGTTTGTGTATATCAATGCTTTGCACTTTCTCTCCAGTATATAGTTTCAACGCATTAAGGTCGGTATTACTTCGCAACAAAACAAGTTCATGTTTACAATTAATAATAACTTTGTTATAATCTTCTGCAAATCCGAGTATGTTCCTGAGAGGTACTGACGCAGCAAAATGTCCTCCGATATTATTTTTAGTTCCGTCTATATCCCAGCCCCACGTTTTAGATATTTTTGATTCGGCATCATTCATCGATAACAATGATTTCATGGTAGTCGTTATGCCTGCGTTTTTCACTTTATCTATTTCAACACCATTCAATTCATATCGTATATCTTGAAATAGGTACATCAGGGGGTTATTTGTGAAGTTAACGACAGATGTCAAATCAGTACTATCTTTTTTACTAACTTTGACTACAGCCTCTATATACAAAGTACTTGCACTTGGTAAAATATTGACATCTTGCTGATTAATTGGGATGCGGATTTCATCGTTACTGTTGAAACTAGTAATATACGGTTTATATGAATGAAATTCCACACTCTCTATAGAGTTGTCATATGCCGGTGTGTTTGTAATATTTAGAACATTCATTTTATTAATCCAATTGATTTTAGAAATTGCTTATTGACAGCTGACAATTTATGTTTTTTAGCTCGGGTATGTGTTAACTTTCGAACAGCTCGATTGATACTAGTCTTCTGAGTGCATACAGTTGTATATTTATTATAATCAATCATATTTTCTTAAAATGCAAGTACACCTGTATTTCTTCACCGCGCAGATTAACTAATTGGTTGTTTGTATTTAGTATCCTTATGCTTAAAGCATAGATACGTGTTCTGTTTACAGGAAAATAAATGGTGTTTTTTGGTATTTCTATTATCCTGTAACCCGGCGGTACGTTAGGAGCAAATTCGTGAATTATATGACTTGGTCTCTCGTTAATATATGAACCACTTGTTATATCACATTCGACCCTGAGGACAGTTGTAGGCAGAATGTTTACTGGAAGAGGTGACTCGTGTAATATATTACTTTTCAGAACTACTCTATTAAAGCCTAGTAAAGCTGCAATTGAATAAGGTTTATAAAAGTGAATGTCTTTGCTGCAAAATATAGAGGTCTTAAGGGTGTTATTATTACAATACATCTTAAAGACGCAATTGGTCATTTTAGATTTTATATAGTCACATATATCTTGGAGCTCATAAGCTCCTTCAGGAATTTCGATAACTTTATCGTTATCATAATGAAACTTGTTGTTATTTGCTGTTATATTTGGTATAGAATTAAAAGTAGATAAATGTAAAAGAGCGCACTCGTAATCACCTTCAAGGTCCAAAGGAGGTGTATAGAGAGTTGTTAATTGAGAGCTGTTTCCAGTTATGGACAGTGTGAAGGACATTGTAGAAATAACACACTTATAAAACAGTTTATTATTATATAGTATATTTATTCCAAAAATTATGTAAAAATTGTAGACATAAGTGACCGCATATAATGGTATCAAACTTTTGAAATCGAGTGTAGTTATAATAAACGTTAATTTTATCTAAATATTTTAATATTTCTAATGGTGGTTTTAAATCACCAAAGCTGTCAAAATATTCACAATATTCATTTATTTTTACATAGGCTACCCAGTGAGTTCCGTTACTCTTAAAATCGTCTAAGTTAACAATAGCGCACTCTATTGCTTGTGGTTTGTTTGGTAATCTATCTCTCATATAAACACCGCGAAAAAATGGTATATTTTTTGCGTGTTTGATAATATCAATATTTGTAAGAGCTCGTTGAGGTAGCCTGTCAATTAGTTTTTTGAGTTTTTTATAATTAGCCCATGGCCTTTTTTGTATGGCTTAAGGTAAAGACCTTTCCCTATAGCTATAGCCTCCATGGTTTTGTTGTGACGTTCAGATTCTTGTAAATTTTGTTTTGCTGTTTTAAAGTCGTTTATAGTTTTTGCTACACCGGCTGCACCACCAGCTAAAGCCCCAAGTGCTGATAGACCAGCAAAAATTGGTATCAAAGGTAAAATTCCTCCTGTCTTAGGTATTGGTATGATTCTCGGTAGTCGCACATGACATTTTTTAGGTATAAGTTTCTTAGCAACTTCGTAAGCATATTTAATTGCAGTTTTATTATCGTGACATTTTAATTTTTTTATATGTGATCCTATTTTGGATACAATTGTCTTAAATTTCTTCATTCCTGAGCCTGTTTTAAGTTTAGCTTTCATTACTTTGCTGACCAACCATGACGCTAATTTTTCACCTTTTCCAGCGTCTTTGGAATCTAATCGATTTTTGGCCATGTTTAATAGCTCTAAATCTGCTTTATGACGATCAGTTAAATTATTATAATTGGAGTATGCGATATCGTGGTATTTGCAAGCTTCGTCCAGCTTATTGATTCCTTTGTCACCTCTCAATAATCTTTCTTTTAATTTAGTACCTGGTCCACAGTAGTTATATCCTGGCAAATGAAGCTCAAACGGTAAATTATTTATTAAATTGTTAACAAGTCCTCCGCCTTGCATTTCTTGATATATAATGATTATAACATATTGTAGATATCGTTTATATTACAATAGAACTTCTATCCACCCAACTGTTTTCATGATCAGGAAGGCCCAACCATTTCACAAAAAGTTTGTTTCCTTTTGTTTTTATAATTTTTTCAATCAAATAAATATTGGGATATTTAGTCTTTTGCAACTCTTCTTGGTAAAATGAACCCAATATATCTTGTTTTCTTTGATCTTGTATATGATATGTAACTGGATTTGTATTATTAACAGTTTTAATAGTAAATATTTCCGTTGACCAGTTAGGTGTATATCCTTTTGCGAAACTACTTTTGTATTTACTTATTCGAACACTGTCACCTTCTCTAAATAACTTCTTAGTTGATTTTACTCTTTTTTCCTGAAATTTTATTATGTTTTTTTTCACGAGTGGTTCGTTTTGCACATTAATATCGATGGGTTTAAATTTAGTCACGCGATGTTTACTGTTATTATAAGCAATCAAAACGTTTTCTAAACATTTGCCTATCCACTTATAGGTGCCATTATAACTAAAACATTTGTATAATTTATTCTTTAATGTTCTAATTAATCTTTCTACTATGGACGCCTTTTTAGTTGAATATGATGAATAATGATTGATTTTTAATAAATGCATTTGTTTCTGAAACATGTCGTTATAAAATTCTGTTCCCATATCAGTTTGCAAATTTCGAGGTATGTGACCATTATTTTTAATAATATGATTAAATGCATCAATAACTTCTTTTTTTGTTTTGGTTTTTAATGGGTACGCCCATGCATATTTCGTAAAACAATCCATAACAACTAAAATAAAAGTAAATCCATTGTTGTATTTTTGTAGAGACTTAAAATCAATGAGGTCAGCTTGCCACAAGTCGTCTATTCCTTTTAGTATAACAGAACGTCGGAGAAAATTTCTGCGTGCTGATCGATGAATTTCATTTACTACTTGCTCTTTGGACATTTTGTGGTTTCTTTAGTAATTTGTCGACATACTCCTTAGTGCAATACTTTGTTTCAAACTGTGTAAAATGGTTTTGTACATCTGCTTTTAAAGAATTTACAAAAGCCGTGATTTCAGCAGCAATCTTGCTATCAACGTATTTCTTACTCGCGGCGTCGTCGGGTTTCACAGGAATTTTAATTCCGGTTAATCGGGACGATAATTGCAAATCAAAATCTCCCGTTTTAGTTTTAACTAAATAATTTTCTGAGTTATCCAGTAATTCAGATAAACGTAATCTTCTATGGACATGATGGCCAAATTTATCAATATTCATTTTTTATAATTCGACCTCCTTCGTTTGAACTCAAAATCTTGAATAAAACAAACATTAAAATGGTTACTAATTTATAATACCATTTTCACGTAGTTCTTCAATAATTGATATGATTTCATTGTCAAGACCAGTGTTGCCTGCATCTTTAGAGGCTATAAGCAATTTTAGCCTTTCTACAAGTTCATTAGGATCATCCCAGTAAATATAATCTGTATTCTTTTTAAATTTCTTCTTAAGTATTAACCCATTCCCTTCTGCAAAATCATCAAGATTGCTAGTCGATGATGACATAGAAGATGTGGAAGGTTTACGATGCTTAAAAAGAGGTTTGATTATTTGTAAATACTTTCGTCCCTTATTAGACTTTATCGGTTTGTTAGAGTCAAAATCTCTTCGATGAGCATTCGTTTCCTTTAATATAGCTTTGTAGTTTTGACTGTCCTCCTTTGTTATTAAATTTGGATCAGGCATCTTTTTAAATAATAGTTCCCAAAGTCCTAGTGTTTTGTTATAACTATGTCCGCCTATAGATATTGTATCATCATTTACGATAACACGTGACGAACCCATCATTAGTTTACCCCGTTCGCTTCTAACTCCAAACGGAACATCTTCAAACACTTCTGAAGAAAGTGACCAAGATGAGAAATCTTCAGGAGCACTCGATGTAGAATTTGCTGATGTAAACGAACTATTACTGACGTTTATTTTCTCAGTTTTATTATCTACGTCATCTGCGTCAATTTCATCATCAGAGGAATCTATTTCGGAAACGGTACCAAAATTATTTTTAATAGTTTGGTTACCACTGTTTGATGATGATGGAGAAATGAACTCGTCTTTCATTACAGATGATTCATCTACTGCATTAAATTTAGTTTTTGAAGGTTCGAAATGCTTCGTGTCTCTGATTATAGTGTTTAGTGGATCCGTTATAGGTTTAAAAACAGTTCCCAAAATGTTATCATTATATGATTCCATAGAACGCATGTCCTTTATTTTCTTTTTAACAGCTTCTGCAACTTGAACTACTTTCGCCTTTAATTCTGTTTCCATTTTAATTTTACGTTATATGTCTAACAATATAAAAATTACAATGAAACTATTTAATAATAGAAACCTTTTTTATATATAATTGTTAGTCAAATTTGACAAACGTATCGAACTTCATTCTGTAACAACCATTATTCTTTGGACAATCTTTATTTATAATCAAATAGTTGTAAGGTTCTCGCCATATTTTAGAACACATATCTCGAAATTCTGTCCATGTCATATCTGTATTAACATGTTCATCATATACATGACGTAAATTTATATCGTCTTGCTTAAATAATATTAGAAGGTTTGCATTATCTCTGACGAGTTGTTTTGGAATTTTGCTGTACGTTTGATTTATATAAAAACAATCTATATTTTTATGTCTTCCCATAGCAAAATAATCCCTCATATTTGATTGATTTTCACAAGCAACATCATCAAATATTATTACCGAATTTGAGTTTGCTTCATGTGGACTCAATATATGTTCCCCAGCACTATATTTTGCAAAAGATACACCAGGTACCAAACTCAACACCTTCTCTAAAAATATATATTTAGGTTGGTACAATGTTTTAGAATACACATATACGTTTCTAAAACGTAAACCACTCTCATGTAATAAAAGACCTATTACAACATTCGTTTTTCCGCAATTTGATGGTCCACAAACTATACATCTGATTGTGTTAGGTAAAAGACTCCCATGACGGCTTACAAGTGTCTCTGCTTCCGGAAATATCTTGTCCAAATGTAACTTTTGAGATTGCTTTACAAATTTCATTGTAAGAGTAGTATTTACCAAGAATGTTTTTAACATAATGATATAAATTTTTAACTTTTTCTTATATATACAGCATTCTAACCACTTAATACACTATTGTATTTTATGTTGTGACAAAGCTATCGCCTTTATATGTCGTAAGTTTGGTATGAGCAAACGACCAACTTTGGTATTAGCAATAGATTCCTTAAAATTTTTCCAATACGTTATTGCAAAGAAATCGTTCCATTATTGGGCATTCTAGAACAGGTTTTGAATTAAAATTTTTGAGCGAACGTAGTGAGCCACAAAATTTTCATACAAAACCTGTTCCAGAATGCCCAATAATACACTACTGTAGAAAACTCCCCTTCGGCCACAATTGCCTTTTCTACAAAACACTGACGATATTTATTTATTTATTTACTTCCAAATGCTTGCTATGCTTACAGCAAAGCCAATGCGCACAGCAAGCCACAATAACAAATCTTAAACTAGGTGTTAACATTAAAATTACTTAAAAAACAAATACATGCTTCAATAAAACGATTGTAACGGGTACAAAACAAATCTAAGTCTGGTTCCTGACCAATCAGATCGTTGAGCAGATTAATGGCCCGATTCGTGGGAGCATACTGAGCTGATATGAGTAAATAAATAGGTAACTTACCTCAGCGCTGTGCACGGTGGCCCGCCAGCGGCCGAGGTGCTCCGCCCAGGTGTCTGTCCGCGCGAGGTGCGCCTCGAGCCGCATCTGTTCCCCGGCTAGCTTCTCCACTTCGTTCGCTAACATCGCCAGTGCGGGGGACTCCGGTTTTAGTGACGCTCGGAGGGCTGCCAACGCCTAAAAATTAGAAAATTCTTGGAAAATTTGTTGTTACCACTTTTTGTAAAAATCATTGGTTGTAAAAAAAATGTAGACGAAGTGTCAGACTTAAGTATATGAGTAGTCCCGTATAACAAAAAACATACATAAAGTTAACTATCCACGTGTCTTTTTATTCGTGGAGCAAGATTAAAGTGACAGACAAAATTCACTTTATCTGCTACCTTCCTTGTACTATATATATATATATATTTTTTTATGTAATTGGGTGCGTACTGACTGACCGAGCAGCCTCGCGAGGCCTGCCGCGCGAAGCAAATGCTCGGCCAGTCAGGACGTGCCTCGCCCGAGGCAAACGCACGCGCTGCCTCGCCCGAGCGTGCCGCGGCCCGAGCCAAACATCTGCCGCGCGAGGCTGCTCGGTCAGTCAGTACGCACCCATTGAGTGACGAGACGAGCAAATCGCTCGCCTGATATTAATAAACGTTACGTTTGCCTATAACAGGTCTGCGCCACCCAGAATTTTGAACTCACAGAATTCAAGACCCTGCGCGGCACAACACTGCGCTCGTCACCCTGAGATATAAGTTGTTTAATCTCCCATTTGCCCTGTCATTTCACTGGAAACAATGCCCTTCCAACCGAAACACAATAATGTTACTACTATGTATATTGTATAAACTAGCTGTTCCCTGCCACGCTTCGCTGTGGATAAAAATATATATATATATATATAGCCTATGTTACTTTGGGATAATGTAGCATTCGAATAGTGAAAGAATTTTTGAAATCGGTCCAGTACTTTTTGAGTTTATTCCACACAAACATACAAAAATACAAATCTTTCCTCTTTATAATATTAGTATAGATGTATAAGCAGCGCACCGCGATTAGCACACGTCGTATCTGCAAAGCGAAAGCCTGATGGAAAAGTAAAAGTCTACCAAGCTTCTACTACAAAACAGTTAACTAAGACATGGTCCAATGTAAGTTAACCCTTTTCTTGATTAGTATGTAAAAAGAGTTCAAGTTATGTTATAGGAACTCCGTTCTCTTCACGACTTCCTTCACGCCCCTTCATGTTAAACATTCTTGACAGCTTGATATTTATGACATTTTAGTCATTAGTTATTTATTTCCAAGACGATGTTACCTGTATCTTGTTGTTATGCCGTTCCTGCAGCTGGTCCAGTTTCCGCCTCGCGTACGTCGAGTGCTCGGTGAGGTGCGCGCCGCCGACGCTCTCCGCCGACGACACAGATTCGTTGGACAACTGACGCTCTTCGATGGGCGATCGGTCTGAGCCTATATCTGTAACGGGGATATAGCACCTTTATTTGTAGCTTTTATTTTAATTTCCAGCAGTTTTTTCACTGGGCGCAGTTACTAGTCTAAGTGACGTCGATTTTTGATTAACTTAAAGATGTGTCAATTTATAAATACACGCGTAATTGCAGTATATGAAGAGGCAGTCGTGAAATTAAAAGTGAATCAAGAGTGGCTTGAGTTAGACAGTGAGAGAAAAGTATGCAGACTGTGGGGCTAGCGTACCTACTCGTAACTTCTGACGTAAATGACGTAATTTTGCTATCGAATACTCTCTACGTATTTTACGTCAGAGGTTATGCTAGGTCTACGGTAATGTCGTATGAGCTGGCCCGCGTTATTTTTAGTAATGATAAACTAACTTTTTTGCATTATTTAAACTTAGTAATTTTCAATCTTTGTGGAAACGTTTCATATACCTTTGTTAGCTTCCTCGGTAGCCAACTCTGCCATCAACGCAGTATAGTGATCACTCATTAGAAAGGACTGGTAATATTTGTCCTGTATCGTATCTACTACCGTTTCCTGAACTTCGTAGAATACTTCCGGACCTTTATCTCCTAGTAGGAAAGCTTCCATTCTTTTTCTTGCCTCCTAAAAACAAAAGGACAGAAAAACAAAATTAAATAGTTCAAACAAAAAAAAAATAGTCTGAAGATAAGAAATTTTTCTGTTTTATTGTGACTGAGAGACAAGGCGAGCAAATCACTTGCTTTTTACTTTTGTTTTACTTTTGTATTTATTCCAATGTCGACTCTATTACAGTCTTTTTAAAGTGTCAATTCAACTGCTGTGTATTTTATATATTACCTTACCTACCTTATCGACTTTAACTTCACCACTAGGCGATCTAATATACGTATAGAATATCTCGGCGCCCAGCTGATGCCAGTTACTTCTGGGGCTGTGCCGTAACTCTTCAACAGCCGTCCAAAAACCCACAAGGCCTTGCGAACTCATGGTGTCGAGAAACATCGATAGGTAGCGCCGACCCGTCACGCTTTCCATTACTTTGTGGAGGGGTAGGGTCTGAAAAAAAAAACGATAATTTTTTTTAATATAGCTTTTATGTAGAGCTGGACAAAGTTACGTCTCTCTCAGTTACAGTAGAGCCTGAGCTGTTTGCTTGAGTACAAATTATCTCTATTACATATCTATAATTCTATCAACCGGTCCTAATATTTAATCCGTAATCCAGAAATCAGGTCAATCCACGATCTGTTGAATAATTATTGAAACACTTTTTCTAAAAAAGGACAGAAATTTTGATAGATATTACACAGAGTTCGTATATTGGGACCGGTTATATGTCAATCTTATCGAGTAATATTGAGATTTGCAGTCTACAAAAATCTTAGGGCTCGTTTGACCCCGAAAATCTCAGCTTTGGCTTCAAGAATCCACTCCAGGCTCTAAGAAACCTAGTATGAGTTAATTAAGTGTTAAAATCAAGGTAATTCAATTCGGTTTAGGGTGGATTCGACCAAACTTGTATAAGTCTTAACCTGGGAATAAAATCACTAATTACTCTGGAGTAAGAGAACTTTTCGTTTTACCAAATCTTAATCCAGGAATAACTGTCTATCCGAGAGTAAATCGTTACACCACCAAATTTCATGGAGTAAACAAGTTATACCGGAGTATTTTAATGGCGGCCGCTACGTTAACAGCTGTTTTCGTTTTGACCCTTTATTGAAAAAGTGAAATAGTAGGTTATTTCACAGTTGTGCGCTGCGTTTTATACCTATATAAGTACCAAACTTATTTTTGTATTAATTGTTAGAATCATAAAATTCCGTAAAATGCAGCGTTTACGAAACATGATAGAAGATTCTGACAGTGATGAAGATTATATTCCAAGGCGTCCATGATGAATTAAAGAAAGGAACAATAACTATGATGACCGTGACTTTGCCATGAGTTGTTTTATCGTTACACCATCGGTTTTTTTGTTTTCTATTATGCCGAAATGTTTTTCGACAAGTTCAGTTAGCAAATTTTTTTCTGCCACCAACCAATTTGGGCTACGTTTCGTTTTTGTATAGACATTTTATTTTACTTCAATCACCACGTGTCACAACAATGAAATCTCCGAACATCAAAACAAAGCAAACAAAAAAATCTAGCTATACTATCAGTCATACTACGAGTATGTCCAAAGAGAATTTATTTGAATTTAATACTTTCTAAAGTTTCTAACTATATTGAAATGAAATTAATATTTTGTCATTGACATTTGATGACAGATGGCAGTTAACACCATTATAACCCGGCAAAAATATACGCTTACTAAAATCTTGAGTTGTGTTATATCAACAATGACATTTCGATATTAGTCGGCTTACATATTCGTTCATCATTCATTCATTATCTTTTGAGTAACAATACCCAGTATTGGCTACTCTACACTTGCGATGGAAAAACGCAAATGAAGTTATCTGGGAGTAAGATCGAAGAGTAATTTTTTTCCAGGGTTAGTTACTCTGGAGTAATGAAGTATTTGGTCGAATCCACCCTTAATTAGTTAGCCGATTAAAACTGTGATGAATTATTTATTTACGAACCCATTAAATTTATACGTGTACAGCGAGCGACATATTATACACTTTGATGACAAATAGTGGACATCAGATAATTTTTAATTCAGAAAAATTAGGAGAAAAATGTAAAAGTCCCGGCCGATTTTTCTCACATTCCCCCTCTTTCTTTCTCTGTTTTAGATAGATAAACTCTTTATTGTTCACACCAAAAATTATAGACAGAAAGGATCATAAAACTTAAAACTAGTGCAACAACTGGCGGCCTTATCGCTACGAGCGATCTCTTCCAGGCATACATTTTGTACCTTATTATTCGACTCCACGGTAGGAAACGCGCCATCCCAGCCGAGTTTCCTCAAAGCAGTCTCGCACTCCGCTTTAGCTATCGTTAGCTGGTTGATGTATCTCCTCAATTTCTTCGCATCAGCAACTTGCTGCCGACCGACGTTGTGTCCCGCTCCGCTCTGCTCTATCACATCTATGTCTATCCCTTTCGCACGTTTGACGTTTTGTAGTGTGGTGGCTTGCATTATTTGCGTTACTATGTCGTATCTGGAAAATGTGAGTTCATATAATTCTGTGGTTGGATGACCCTATATGCAATGAGGCATTTTTTTAAATATGGGGACAAAATGCTGTTTCATAGAAAAATTGACACAAAAAATGTATGGAGCAGCTCTGGGATGGTCCCATTGTAAAAATTGTTCATAACAATAAGCACTATGAGTACATTTCAGCTTAGCATACCCTTTCCTTATAACCCTGTTTAATTAACATTGTAGGTAACCCATTGATAATAATTAATCTGATTTCATCATCAGATATAGTTTTTTTTACATGTCGAAACCTAATACCGATTCTTCACGCTAAGCCACGTTTACCAATGACGTCAACGCTATAGTATATCATATCTACACACATACCTACTGTATGAAACGAATTGATGATTAGTTACACTACTCAACACCTCGTCAAACAAGGAAAAAATATCTATGTATGACTGTATGTATCTACACTTTTATTATAGGCTAGTTAAGTCTTACTATTGTATCAAGTTTAATAACATACATAGTTCAATAAACTTGATTAACGATAGCCCCAAAGTGTCTACCTAAATATTAATAGTTAAAATATTGTACTACTTTTACATTATCAGTCTCAAAAAATGGTCAATACATTTCATTGTATGATAACCTTAAAGATAGAGCGACCAGCCAAATATAATTAAGTAAGAGAGCCACTATCGAATTTACGGAACAAAATTAATAGCCTTAAGTAGAAAATTATAGTTTCATCATTTGGCCAATTGTACAAATAAGTTGGTTGTACTAGTTGCTATTGTAATATAACTATTTTATACTATCACCCTCTCAGAAAAAACAAAACAATATGATAATACTCGACCTAGTTATGATTAAGCTGCCATTGAGCAGCGAAAGTGTTATCAATGTTCAACGTACCGTAACCTCTTCAGTGTGTCGACATTGTTACAGCTGTTAATCAACCTGCAAATTCACACGGAATGTTAGTAAAATAATTACTTATGTGTAGTTTTTTGGCCTTATTTAAAAACATTCATTGGAATTCAATGGAACCTGAATAGGTTTGTCTCGGTTTTAAAAGCTTTTATTTAACTTGCAATGTATGTAATTATATTTGTTCGGGTGGAATCATGCAACTCAATTTTGAACCACTTCCCGATGACTGATTGAGCTGAAATTTGGTGTATGTGTGTAACTCCGATGACAATGCAACTAAAGCTTGTTATAAAAAAAAATTATTAACTTATTCAGATTGACGCTTCTCATTAATAAGAAGTGGAATAAGATGGCATCAATTCAAACAAAGCCGTACAAATTGTTGTCACCTTTTCTTACATATATTGTAGTAAAAAGAGACATAAATACTTTTAGCATCACATAAGTTTTTTAGTTAAATGGAAAGTACAAACCAATCAAAAGGCTGTTATGCTAAAACTGTATAAGTATTTACCTGATGTAGTCTTCAAATGTCTTGGCATATTCGTGGGTCCGTATGTGCATTGCATTAACTTCCTTCTGAGCCTCCAAATATTGAATGATCTTCTGGTTTATGTAATCTGGTTCAGTGATTAAATTTATTGCGGGCTGTAGAACTATGGAAGAAAACTGTTGTATGAGTCTGCATTTTAAAGTATAAAAAGAATATTATGCGATAATATTGATTGATTTTTTAAAATATTTTATTGACGTAAGAAATAGAATTACACATGGACCATCCTTTCATCTTAAAGTATTTAATTTATTTAATGTGCCTTAAAGCACATTGAAATGTTGCCATACCTTTGCAAGATAGTATCTCTCTCAGAAGAAACGATGCCGGCTCCAAAGAATAGCACTTTGGCATCAAGAACATGACGATCAAATCACTTATCTGGCGTAGGTAGTGTAGCTCTGTCTCACTGCTCATCAGGTGGGGAGAGAGGGCAAACACTGGCGATATATTTAGCTCTAATCTGTAATAGATTAATATAAACAGTTACAGTATGGAGAAAATTATCTTTGAATTCAAATGTAGAACCATAGAACATTGTCCTTGTCTTTGTGTGTGTTCCATGGCATCCCCGACACAGGATTTATTCCTAGTGGGGAGCTATGAGTGTGAAACATTTATTTATTTATTATTAGAAGAAATTGCTCCTAATGGCTTGGGATAATGTTAAAATGAGTTACAAAAACCTTGTACTGATTAACACTCTATGTTTCCACTCTTAATTTGTAATACTCACGCGCAATCCTTAGCTATCCTGATTCTTTCAAAATGCTGTGATATTTTTGTAACCATTTCACTCGCTAGAAGTTTCTCTGCATCTACCTTCTGTAGCCTTTCATATAAGGTCTGAATAGCACTCCAAATATTGTCTTTGAACTTGTCTATTACTGGTTCAGGTTTGTGTGCATACTCCTTCAACCACCGAGCTACAAAATCTCGAAGGAGATAGTCTATTAGTAACTGAAGCTGACCGTCTACTGTTCTCCCGAATATAACTGGCAGATGTGTTTTTTTAACTTCCTGAGGCCAGTTTGTTGACTCTTCCTATACAAAATAAATAGAATAAGTATTTAAGGAATAGTATTACAAAAGTATTAGATACACTTCTATTTTCATTATTAAAGAATATTATTATTATAGGTATATGAGAAAATTACGCACTTTTATAATCTCTTCTAACTGTCGCACTTCCTTTTCCACTGTATCTAACAAACATAGGGGTGTTTGGTGTGGCGTCGAAAGAGCAAAGTGACCCCAAAGAGTTAGCGAAAAAACTCCTACGAAAATAAATACTGAAAGTAGCAGAAGGTGGGCAAAGCTCCACAGTAGAGGGAAACCCCATGTTATCGTTAACAATACAGGAGTTATACCAAATATTAGCCACTTGTTCATTTTTTAGGCCTTCATAGTCCCCTGTTGCAGAAAACTTCATGCGCACTTTTACTACAATTATTCATGCCATTTAAAATTTTTAGGTTTACGTATTATAAACGAGTTTTCGAATATATAATCACAATCGTTGTACACGAATGTTCATTGAAAAATCTCCCATCCATTGCAATGTTCGCAATCCGCGAAAATCAAAGATTTTGACTTGACATTTGTTTGACAAGATTATAAACACAAACAAAGACCCGCCCTTTTATAGAGTTGTATAAAATATAACATAAGAAAAGGTAGCATATATGTCAATTGCAGTGAGAATAAAAGAGATAAAAATACAATTAGAATGAAATGGGATTTTAAAAGAATTGACTTTCTCAGCCTCAGCTGTCTGTCTTTGACACTCAGCTTTGACAGTTACATTCTTGTGGCATGACATTGACAGCCGGAAGACAGGAAAGAAAAACGTAGGGCAGGGTCCGAAATATACCTACTACATAGTAACGCTGATGCCTTTGTTTCAGTGGTGAATGGAGTTAACACTCATAGGTATTTACTGGTCACCGAACAATTTTAAACTTTACAAATTTTCAGCATTTGGTGGAGTTAAGAAGAATCTTTAAGAGCCACAATATTTCTAAAGCGAATAAGTCAGCGCGTTTTACAGCCAAAACGACGCTGTTAGTGTATTTCGACCCAATTAATTTCGCGCATAATGGCATGTTATTTCGTTCGGCAAAAATGTGTTGTTAGTGTGTTATTGATATTTGCTAATTCAATCATTGCATTACATAATTTAAGCAAAAGTTGAACCAGACCTGTTGAATTTCCCTGCCAAATGGAAGTTGTTTTTATATTTATTTCATTTGATATGTGAGCCAGTTTTCAGCCCTATCTTCTTCACCCCCTCTTTATCATTATTTGCAAAGTCCAGAGGTGTAACATTGATAAGTTTTGAAAAAGTGGAAAGTAATTAAGAGCAATGTTTGATAGACAAGCCACATACTTGGTTGTAGGCGGCGGAATTGCTGGCGTAACCTGTGTTGAAACATTGGCAATATTGCATCCTGAAGAAACTCTTATAATGGTAACAGCTTCATCATTGGTGAAAAATGTAAGCAATGTTAGCTTCTACGGCAAAACGATTGTAAAGTTTGATGTGAATGAAACAGAAGCAACATCTTTGCAAAGAATACATCCAAATCTTCATATTGTGTATGACTCATTAAAAAGTGTTGAAACCGAAAACCACATAGCAATCACTGATAATAACATTCGAATAAAATATGATGTAATCTGTATATCCACTGGTGGAATACCTAGACTAATTTCAGATGCAAACAGAAGTAAGAGAATCCTAGGAATAAGAGATACAGAATCCGTGAAGGCTTTTCAAGAAAGACTTACAGACGGGAGAAGAATGGTAATTGTTGGAAATGGAGGCATTGCATCAGAGATAGTACATGCCACATCTGGAATTCAAAAAGTCTGGGTAATAAGAGATGATTTCATTTCAGCTACATTCATAGATCCTGGTGCAGCTCAGTTCTTTCAAAATTGCTTTACAGATAAAGCAGAAGCACCAATAAATTCAATATTAAAAAGGCATGTTTTCAGCGAAGAAGATACTTTAGTTTCATTGAATAAAGACTTAAAATCAGCTGCCCTAGGCCCTGATTGGTACAGGAAAATTGAAAGACAGAAGAATGCAGCTGGTGAAAATGAACTTGAAATAATATATCAAGTGGAAGTTAAATCAGTGACTGAAGTTAATGATGACTTTCCTTTGAAAGTAGAATTGACAAATGGAAATGTCATTAATTGTGATTTCCTAATATCTGCAACAGGTGTTGAGCCAGCAGTGAACTTTACTTGGGATAAAGAACCAACTAAAGCTTTAGACGGAGGACTTGCTGTGGATGAATTTCAAGAAACTAGCATAAAAGATGTTTTTGCAGCTGGTGATGTTGCATCTGCGGCTTGGAAACATGCTCCTCATTGGTTCCAACTAAGGCTTTGGACACAAGCTCGACAAATGGCAGGAATGGCAGCTAAAGCTATGCATGCAAGAATTGTCAAAGAAGTAGTGCTGCAAGACTTCTGTTTTGAACTTTTTACACATTGTACAACTCTTTTTGGGTACAGGGTTGTGTTATTGGGAAAATACAATGGACAAGGCTTAGGAAATAATTATGAAATCTTGATTCGAACAACTCCTAATCTTGAGTACATTAAGTTTGTTCTAAAAGATGGAAGACTTCATGGTGCCATATTAATTGGTGAAACAGATTTAGAAGAAATGTGTGAAAACTTAATCCTTGACCAAATTGATATAAGTTCTCTAGGTGATGACATTTTAAATCCAGATATAGATATTGATGATTATTTCGACTAATATTGGCTCTATGTGTCCTTAAATTTAAGAGTAAAGTCTAGTAAATTGAAAACTGTTATTTATATTTTGTATTGAACCATGTGTTAATAAAATATATACATATCTTAACTTGTTTGGATGTACCCTTGAACCATTTTATTTATTAAGTACTAATTTAAAATTAATATTGTAGAAATATGAAGCCTCAAGTTAAAAAAGTAAGCTTGTCGGTATTGACACTTGACAGTGACATTTAATTTGACAGATACGATGCTTCAAAAGTTGTATCTTCTAGAGATGGAAAAACTAAGTTTAAAAAATTCAGATTTTTCGTGCGCGATTATTTTATCTATTTAAATCGATCTTTTATTTTAGAAAACTCCTGAAACTTTCGACAACAGTCTTAGAATGTAATTGCTTGCTCTGCAACTCTTATTAGTAATGTTTTTACTCAGACACAAAAACTTGCATCAGAAATAAAAATCGTATTTTTTAATACTAGTAACGTTCAAAAAGATTTTTTTACAATAATAAATCAGTCTGACGTGCATCGATTGCTCTTTCTTATTGATCGATTTACTTTAGGTGATGATTGAAAATAGCAAACAATAGGTACATCTCTACTAGGTTTATTTTATGATTTTTATGTCTGGCTGTGTTTGTTCGGTTCGGTTGTCCGCCAGCGCACGATACGATAGTGGATTTTTGAGAGACACATTGTCTTGTTATTCGGAATATTGATATTTAAAAGCCATTACCAATAAGCTACAATATTTTTTACATAGCTCTGGAAACAAACTGTTTGTCTTTGTTATATCTTGGTAACATTTCGGTGATCTGGATTTGGTGTTGTGCAGTGAAGATTATCAGCAAGTTTCTTTGTTTGCGTGATTCACCAAGTTAAATAGACAAAATGCCTATATTATTCAGTGTTGTGGCTCGCGGTACTGTTGTTCTAGCGAAATATGCAACATGCGCTGGCAATTTTACCGAAGTCACGGAGCAAATACTCTCGAAGATTCCGCCCCACGACAACAAGTTGACATACTCTCATGGAAATTATTTGTTCCATTACATTGCGGAAAACAAATTGGTTTATTTCTGCATCACCGACGACGTGAGTATTCCCAAATTAGACTGATTAGACTAGATGGCATAGTTTTATCAGTGACATAGTATGTGAGTAGTCTATAAATGCCTTCATTGCATGTATTAACTTTCTTTGTAGAAATTCCAACGTTCGAGAGCATTCTTATTCCTAAATGAAGTTAAACGAAGGTTCGTGGCCGCATTTGGAGACACTGCTCAGACCGCCATTCCGTATGCCATGAATGGAGAGTTTGCCCGAGTTCTAGCAACGGAGATGAAGCATTACAGTGATTCAAAGGACCTAGACACAATATCTAAGGTTCATGGAGAACTAGACGAGTTGAAGAACATCATGGTGATGAACATTGGTAGGTAGTATTTAAACTTTTTCATACTATATTATGCTATTTAAACTTGTGTGGCTGTCTTGGGACCTCACTTGTCCTTTGGAATACAAATGATACTAAAACAAAAACAATCTTAACAATGTCTAAAAGTTAACCGTCCATTTCACCAGTAAACATGATGATGTACATATATTCAAACTGCATGTCTAATGCAAGACCACAACAAAAACTAATGTTTTTTCTGCAAGCCAGAGTTTTAATCAGCAAATTAACATAAAGTAGGCGCTAGTGAGTTATTAAAAAAATCACCTCTTTATAAATAGACAATAACACTACTCAAATTAGTTATACACTTAAACAGTCATAATTTTCACATATTATACTTCGCACTTTGTCCTCGAAATTAGTATTAGTAGATATTATATACACATGTAGTTTCGCTAGGTGACACCACTCTTTGCACTAATTGTTGAGAGAATGTAGGTAGAATTAAACAAGTTAAAATATCCGAGGGTAGATATAACCCACCTCGCCATTTTGTCGTTCTTATTCTTCATTCGCAATTTAGTGCTCAACCACTCCGGACACTTTCAATTCAACAAAAGTATAATACTTAGTGTTCTTTTTGTTATTCAAAAAATACCTAAAAGAAAACGCTCGAAAGCTGTCAAAGAAAACCGCGGAATTTTAATGCGTAAAATTAAAAAATTAAAGTGAAAAATAAGTCGTTTATAAGTGACGTTTCTAGTAGTGATTCCGAGGACTCATTGGAGCAACGGATAATAGTACGAAGTACAGTAGGTACATCGACAAGGTATGTAGTGGTATTACTATGTATTCATCACCTTAATAATTATAAAGCAAAGTTCATAAGAATGCAACCGAGATCGCCAGCGGTGCTATTTCGCCGCATTCGATATTGTTATCAGTTGGAACTGATAACCTCTGGCACGGGGCAGCCTTAAAGCCCATTAATCTGTCAATGCAACCGAACTAACCATCAGGGTTTTTTCACCGCATACGACATTTTATCAGTTGAGACTGATAACCTTTTTCTCTTAGCTGGCACCGGGCAGCCTTAAAGCCCATTAATCTGTCAATGCAACCGAACTAACCATCAGGGTTCTTTCACCGCATACGACATCTGTCAATGCAACCGAACTAACCATCAGGGTTTTTTCACCGCATACGACATTTTATCAGTTGGGACTGATAACCTTTTTTCTTTTAGATGGCACTGGGCAGCCTTAAAGCCCATTAATCTGTCAATAAATGCAATCGAACTAACCATTGGGGTTTTTTCACCGCATACGACATTTTATCAGCCGGGACTGATAACCTTTTTTCTTTTAGCTGGCACTAGGGCAGCCTTAAAGTTCAATTATTATCTCAATGAATGCAACCGAACTAACCATTGGGGTTCTTTCACCGCATTCGACATTTTATCAGTTGGAACTGATAACCTTTTTGCTGACACTAGACAGCCTTAAAGTCCACTAATCTGTCAATGAATGTAACCGAACTAACCACCGCGTTCAAAATTTGATCAGTTACTCGAAACTGAAAACACAATAACTTTTAATCATTTACTTTGAGCAAAATTTTAAGACCTTTGGACTTGTTGTTATTATATAAACTAAACGTATATTATATAAGGTTAAAAACCTATACTTACAAGTCAATATCGACTCATTCCTGAGTCACCCCAACCAAACCTGGGCCCAGACGACTGAATCCCAGAGCCTCCAAATCACGTGACTGTATAGGACGTTGATAATTTCGGCGCAGATCTCGTCGACACTTATGGAGGTAAAGCGGCGACGGTCCCTATAGTTACCAGTAACTTAGTATAGTTAGTATTTTGCGATCTCAGGACCGCAAATAATATCGCGGACATAATTGTCGACGATCCAACTTCATCGACAACAGAACCTTTAAAATTAGATGAAGAGGTACTGGAGGTTTTGGGCAAACACCCGATAATCACAATGAAAATTGCAAACGACACCCGTTCAGAGTTGCAACCGCCTCAAATATATCGCGCCTGAAGGTTACAATATACAAACATTTTGACTAAGTAAAGTACTCAATGCCTGCATGCTATGCCAGCAATTATGCTTGCACATCAATGCTCCACAGCTTAACCCTGAAACAAAAGCTGCCCTTCCGGAACGGCACTGAAACCGGACAAAGAAATCGAAGCCGAACAAAAACAAATGGCACGTGTTATATCATGCCTTGCTGAAGTTATTACTATTACTTGCTATATGGCGACTTAGCAACTTGCAACACAAAAAATAAAATAAAATAAAAATATACATTTTTGTTATAAGTAATTAAGAAACATTTAATAAATAAATAAAAAATTTACCGGTCAAACCTACACATACGAGCACATAAACCGCTCGGTCTGTAAAGCGCAATCAGTCGCGCGCTTTTTTGCGCTGATTTAAAAAAAAAAAAAAAATTAAAGAATACAGCATTTTTCTTCTTGTAATTTTTATTTTTTTTCTAAAATTTATTAAAAATTTATAAAAACAGGTAATGTTGCATATTTTACTTATGTTGATGCATATTTTACCAATTTCACGAATGTTTCACCAATTTATTATACATAATTATTATAAACTTTTTATGTTGCATATAATCCGGTTCTTATAAATTACAAATGACCATAGTACTATCCTCTCTTGGATAGCTGGAAGTTTTCCTCATCGGTCGTTCAGGAATCTGTTCCTAAACCACGCTTATATACAAATTCTGATAAACAATCGAAATAATTGTATTTAAATTAAAATAATAATAATATAATTAATAAGTTTACAAAAACTGAACATTTTAAACTTGGATGGGGACTTACGCACTGCAGTAAAATTATTTTCTCAGAAATGCTATATGGCACCTTTGATCTCAAAGATGCATATTTTCTTTTAAGATATCACAATGGCTTTATAAAAACCTTCGGTTAATTTTCAACGACAAATACGACTATTCCAATGTAACATTGTGCCGTTCGGCTTAAGTACTGCAAACTGCACCGTTTGCTTTTACAAACATTATGAATCTGTATTTAGTCGATTGGCTACTAATAAGTCAGTGCCCTGAAATGCTACTGATAAATATTGAAATGACGAGAAAAACATTTACTTCTCTGAGTCTTACGAGGAGAAAAGTGTGTTGACACCTTCAATCACATGCTAATTTTTAGGCATGATCATAGACTCTTATCAGATGTCGCTAAGTCTAACCTCGGACAAAAAGTTACACATTAAAACTGAAATAGATAATTTTACTAAAAAGAGACGCTGTTGATTTAGGAAATTCACACAAATCAAAGGTTTATTAGTGTCGGCTTGTCCAGCCATTGAGTATGGGTATGGGCTTTATACTAAGGAAATAAAACGCTGCAAATATCTTAACTTATGATGTTGTGATAAGTTTATGAATGTACCCGACACTCTGTTGCCCGATATTAAGTGGTGGATTAGTGCCATAGGCCAATCAACACACCATATCAGAAACGACGTGCTGTGCACGTTACAGAAATTTATTCTGACGCTTCAACTACGGGGTGGGGGCGAACTGTAAAGGTCAAACTGCAAGTGCTCAATGGTCAAGTAGTAAACAAGAAAGGCATTGAAATTACCTCGAGCTGCTTTCATAGCTCTTAATTTTTTTCCAAGGATTTATACGGCTGTCTGATACTTTTGCGCATCGACAACACCACCGCAATTCTGCGATAGTTTACATTAACCGCATGGATGGAATTCTATTTCCAATCTTACTAAAACAGCAAAAGAAATTTGGCCTCACGGCTACAAAGATTTTTATCTTCACGTCCTATAGTAGATCATGTATCAATGTTCTCGCTGATTTTGAATCACGTAAAACACACCCAGATATCAAATAGGAGTTAGCTGATTGGGCTTCCCAATACTTAGCAGCATCTTTTGAGCTGCCTGAAATAGATTTGAAAGTCGAATCATCAATAAATGTAATAGATACATATCGTCACACAAAGATCTTGACGCAGTCGCTTTTAATTCATTTGCAGTCATGGTCAGACATCTTATTTTTATTTACACCTTCCCTTTATTTTCAATAGTCTTATGAAGGCTGCGAAAAAACATTTCAAACAACGCATGTGGCATTGTGATTGTAGCAATGTTTCATTGTACCAATGTTCCTACACAAGCATGGTTCTCTTTGTTCAAATCCCTACTTGTGTCTGATATCGCTACGTTTACACCTAACGATAATATTTTGATATCGCATTACAAATCGCAGATATATTCCAATCTTACCCTGGCTGCAGGAGTGTTATCAGGCTTTATCAAGTCGAAGCCTACAAGTTGCCTCACTGACTAAAAGCTCCAATAAACAACATGACGGATTTCTCTGGAAGTGGTGGTCGTATTGCTTAAACAATTACAATGTTGTTCTATATAAGGCCTCAATCCCTAGCGTACCTAATTGTCTTTCTATCGAAAATGTTTAGCGACGGTAAACCTCCTTTACCTAAATACAATGCTACCTGGGGCACCAACAGTGTTTTAGGTCACTTATGCATAATTGACAATTGTCAATTGGTAATGAAAAGCTTGATATAAATAAACATTCCTGGTTTCAAGCAGTCAGTTTTCTTCTTACCTTTTTTCTACGAAAACCCAGCAAAAATACTACAGGCATACATAGACAAATGCGATATTTTATTCACTTAAACCAGTCGGCAAACTGCGACTGCCGCACGCTCGCTTGGTGTCAGTCTTGACACTATCCGCAACACTGCGGGATGGAGCCACAGCTCCACTACCTTCGTTCCGTTTTACAACAGGGTTGTTACCGATGCCTGTTACCTGTCCTTAGCTCGAGCAATTATTAATATAATAATAATACACCATCAGGCGAATAGATGCCTAGATACTGTTTAAGCTAAATATAACAATTAAGTTAAGTAATAAGGTAGTAACGTAAAATATGAATATTTTCACGTAAAATATACCTACAGTACCTATGGTTGTGCTTAATAAACATTAAGTTGATTTCACACGATTAACGTGTCATTGACAATACTTCTTTACATTACTCTCAAAGTCTACATGTGTATATAATATCTACTAATACTAATTTCGAGGACAAAGTGCGAAGTATAATTAGTGATTAAACGAACTTACCTTTGTGAAGTTCTATCATAATTATACGTAGCACTTTGTCCGAAGAAATTAGTATGTACTCCCGCCCCCCCAGGAGCAAACGCAACCCTTGAATATCATTAGAACTAAAGAAGCATGCCAATGACAAAGGTGTAATTAGGTGTGTAATATAAATATGTATATCTCTAAACTAAATGAAGAATAAGAACGACAAAATGGCGAGGTGGGTTATATCTACCCTCGGATATTTTAACTTGTTTAATTCTACCTACATTCTCTCAACAATTAGTGCAAAGAGTGGTGTCACCTAGCGAAACTACATGTGTATATAATATCTACTAATACTAATTTCTTCGGACAAAGTGCTACGTATAATTATGATAGAACTTCACAAAGGTAAGTTCGTTTAATCACTAAGTAGTTAACAAAGCTCATTAGTTTGAACAATATTTTTTCCTTTAATGTATGTACATTCTCATTATCAATTGTGAACATTGAGCATGTTCCTATTGTTGGCTCATTATAAATTAAAAGCATTTATAATGGCCTCTAATGAGATCAATTCATTAGGTACTACAACAAATATTTTTACTGCTACCTCTTCATGGTTGGTTGGTCCATGTTTTGATTTCACCATTTCAATCCAAATTTTACATTAATAAGATATTGGCAGTGACCACTTACCATCAGGTGGCCTGTCTCTTGTATGCCAATTATTATTAAAAAATATATATTTGCAACTATGTATGAACTAAATTAACGAGGATGCTAAAGTATCCAACACAATTAGGCAAAGGTACAAGAAAGCTGAAAAATTACACTAAATCTCTGAGCTTTACTAGTATTTTAATTAACTTGTCTACTGCTTTCTTTCTTATTAAAAACGAACCATCACCTATGTGTGATGTGTGGCACATCTATGTCCCAATGAATTCATAAAAGAATTTACAGAGTCAGTTTAAATAGTAGTTTCCGACATTGTATGAGTGTACCTATTGTACCTCTTATATTTATATCACACATTTTACTTACATCTCCATAAAATATATTACCTGACTGACATATTAATGCACAGCCTTAAGAACCAGCGAGCCAGTGAATCCTATAGATATTTGCAAATTTGGAGGATATATATTCTCTGTCATAATGTAGACTGGCTAAGGAAATGGAAAAGAAATTTGCGATATGATTGTTGATGGCATTAAAATGGCATCTGCAGAAATAGTAGACATTGCAGAGTTTGTTGTGTCCAGCTAGAACGTAGAAGCTAGTAGGTATGTGTGGGTAATGGAAAACTCATACAATATACATATACCTACTTATTAATCTGATTATATGCTGTACCTACTACGAGTATGTATCTGATAACATAATTCACTTGATTAGAAAAACAATGGAGGTAACATTACATAACATACAGACCAATAACATTTGTGTTAGAAAGTGGAATATTTTTTGTTTAGGTTTAGAATAAACATTGACTTAATGACAGAAAAATGTTTAAACTCGATACAGGGTTACGCAGCAAGGGTATGCTAATCGGAAAGGGGCTCATAGTAGTACATCATTATGAATAACTTTTACTAAGGGAAAAACCCAGAATTCGCGAAAAAAGTCAGCTGTTTCTTAGAAAAATGTCAATGACTGTCGAGAAAATTTATGGAACACCTGATTTTTTTCGCGAATTTCGGGTTGGCCCCATAGTTAATGTTGTTCATAATGATGAGTACTATGCGACCTTTTCGGTTTACCCTTACCCTTTCTGTATAACCCTGTATGTGGAATAGATTTTTATTATTTTAGTTAAAAAAAATAAATAATACAAAACCTTGTAGGAAGACCTGTTTTAATCAAATGCACTCTACTAATAGATCTGACATTTAAATTATTTTGTAAACAAACCCATTTTAGACTGATAAGTCTTATCAATATGCATATTGCATGTAGGTAGGTATTAGCTACCTTGAACAAGAGAAAGTTCCAATGACACCTAGTGATGTCGCTGTGTGCGTAATTATCATAAAGTGTTGTCTTATAATTGCATGTGTGCATTTGTATTTGCATGCATGTTAGGGGTCGTCCATTAATCACGTGATGTTTAGCAACTTTTTCATCCCCTCTGGTGATACATGGTGAGGTTTTAATTTACCCCCCTTCCCCCGTCAATATCACGTGTATTTTTTTGGTACAAACGGTCATTAAAATTTTCAGAACCTCACGAAAATGTAAACACGTGGTCGACATCGAAAATAGCACAAATATGATATTATAAGTCATGTTTTGTTAAAGTATCATATTCTCATTATATATATAAAAAAAATACACGTGATATTTCCCTACAACCCCCACCTACAACCCCTTTGTGATATATTTCGTGATGTTTTCCGAACCCCCTCTTTCGAGCCTCACGTGATTAATAGACGATCCCTTTTGCTACAGAGTGTATGAAAGTAAATATATGCTTGGTTCGACTGAATGTATGCGTCAATATGTGTACATGTAAATGGTTGGATGTCTTTGTTTACAATATCAATAGATAAACTTTGTTTCACTTAGAACATATTATATTATTCTAAGTTCGTAATTTACTAAACTTCCTATTTAATAAAGTCTTTTACCTATTTCAATGACCATATGAGGTGACCCAGGCCTTGTAATTATGAATCATCCTTTAATTTGCCTGCCTACATCTGTTCAATGAGTAAATATTTAAGCAGGCAATTTGGTAAAACGGGGAATTATTCGCAAGAAAGGGACAAATATTGTTTAGCATATTAAACACACGTTGAAATTGAAGGCAGCATTTTTAATAGCTTTTATTAAACTTGCAATGTACAATTGTAACTATGTTTGTGGGTAGAATCTTGCAACTCTAGTTTTGAACCACTTCCCGAGGTCCGATTGAGCTGTTTGGTATATGTGTGGAACTCTAATGACAATCATATTATAAAAGCCTATTTTTTAAAAATATTTTTAAAATTTACTTATTATAAATACGTTTTACAAAGGTACCTAGTATTTTATGCCCTGGGCCTACTGCGAACTCTTCGCGAGCCTGAACTGAATCATATCTTTTGTCTCGCTTTTTCTCTAGCTGACAGAGAGAGATAAAAACCAGGGCGACTCAGTTTAGACTCATGCTTATGGGTTGACTACACGTAACGAGTACAGTCGCGAGACAGTGCTCTCGGCCGAGTACTCGGTTTGTATGAACAGTTTGATGAGGCGAGACAGTCACTAGAACCATGAATTGTTTGCTCGGCCGAGTATGCTCGTTTACTGTCTCCCCACTGTACTTGTTACGCGTAAAAAACCTATAAGAGTTTGCGGTACAGCCAGCAGCCGCCTTACAGCTACTTTTTGCAGTTCATTAGTTTTCCTCTAGGCCAGCTATGGGCATGTAAGTTGTAACCCTATATTTTACCATAGGCTCGGTTACAACTACATTCCATACGCGACAGCTTGTGATTCTCACCAACGAACAGTTACCTTGGATAATGTTACCATAACGCCAGTTGTTGTGTGCTAAAAACTTTACAATCACAGTAATTATAAATGCTAATGCTATAACTCCGTCACCGTTTCTCAACTTTTTGAAACGATCCTGATAATATTTGACAAAGTAAATTTAAAACCAATAAATAGCATAACGTGATGTTGATGTAAATATTTCCAGTATGAAAACCTTGGAACTAGGTAACTGCCTAGTTGACCAGTTTTTTTGCAGCGGCCGAATAGAAATAAAGTTGTGGAAGGCTCGAATGTTTTAATGCATTTGTTAATAGATCAGGAAACAGCGAGTATTTAAAATCATGTTTCTTAGACTAATAGGTATAATGAATAAGCATGGAGCGTCTATTTACATCATAATTAATAAATAGCTCTAAATAGTCAATCGTATGCATTTGTGGTCATTCTATACTAAAACTTTCCAGAAGCAAAGTTTCACTGTACAATATAAAGGATTATAAGGAAGGAGTATGCTAAACCGAGAAGGGCTCATAGTACTCATCATTATGAACGACTTTACTACGGGACCAACACGGAAATTGCGAATAAAAATCAGCTGTTCCATACATTTTGTCGAGTGTCATTAGGTACCATTTTTCATTGGAACAGCTGATTTATTTTAGGTATTTTGGAGCTGGCTTTAATAGTAAAAATTGTTCAAAATGATGAGTACCTGCTATGCGCTTGTTTCATCTTGGCATACCCTTTTCTTATGACCCTGTATTAGGCACTTTCATACTATCTGTATGACACCTTAGTTACGTCATCACGACCTATATCGCCCTGTGAAATTTCCATCGAACAAATTATTATCTTCATATTCCATAGAAAAGTATGACACCATCAGATGTAAGTTTTGAATTCTTTTTACAGACAGCATGACGAAACGTGGTGAAAAACTGGAGAAACTGGTGACAAAAGCTGACAACTTGGCGACTAGCGTAAGTAGTCCAATACTTAGACGATGTTTTATGTCATATTTTCATCATCATCATGATCATATCATATTAATATAACTTATTTATTCATTTTCTTAAATTTATTTTTTTACAATATTTTTATATAAAAACCTAAAAACATTATTAAAACTTAAACCTAGGGTGCCGCCGGCAGCGGGGCAGGGCCTAAGCTACCGGTGGTTAAGGCTGCAGAGTGAGGAATCTCCTGACAATGCGGGCCGTGTCAAAAATCACCGCCTTTTGTATCTGACCCTTGACCCAACCGTCTAGCGAGAGCCTCTTTAGATGTTGGTCGAGGCTCTTAGCTATAAGTTCGTCCACCGAAACGACTATCGGGACAATAATCGTCGAATCAAAATCCCACATAGCGGTAATCTCGTGAGCCAAGATATATAAAATAAATATGATTATTATTATTGTTATTCCGTACTTATAAAACGTTGCGTAGATTGACAAACGTAATTTATCTTGTGCGCAATACGAAAATGAAGTGCATAGTTCGAATGTCACTTTTTTATTCATTGATAGGCTTGCGTTTGGCCGCGATTTCTCGCCTGGGACTCTATTCTTGAGCGCTCGAGATTATCTCGGTCACTCTTACTGTCATGACATTTCTAATGAGAGCGACAGTGACCGAGATAGTAGGCCCAAGTTTGAAGGCTTTTTAAGACAGATCTAAATTTCCTAAAACTATTGGCATCCTTGTCTAATGGCTTGCAATGATAAAGACAGATATATTTTTAGTTAGTTTAGATCTGTCTTAAAATGCCTTCAAACTTGGGCCTAGTATCTCACTAGTCAGAATAGGGCCCCTGGTATAATTAATCTCGCCATATCACTTTACTTTTGCCATTTATAAGTAGACTTAGTCCTTAGTCCTTTAGATGTTGGTGAAATTTTGATTTTTTAATTGGTTACACAACACACACACCCTACATTTAGTTGATATAAAGCGTGTCGACCCCGCATTCAAATAAGTGAAATACTTTGAGGAAAAAGATAACGGACAAAAATATGTAGGTGACTAAACAGTTACTGACAAGGTCGTACTCTATGATAAATTACAAACAATTTATCTGTACAATTAGGACGGGTTATTTTCGATCCCCATTAACTTCCTCATCAATGGGGATTTCTGAACTTTTTGTCCACAAATCCCCATTGGTTTCTCGTAGTGGTTTTGCCATTTTTGGAGAAAAAGTTCAGATATCCCCATTAATGAAAGTTAATGGTGATTTCAGGAATAACCCAATTGAAAGAGACTGCAACGAATTTTCTGAATGAAACTAACAGTTACAGTTAAAATGATACCTAAGGCAATTTAAATCTCATACTGTTATTATTAAACTAGCGCTTTCATCCGCGGACTGATGAAAAACGATATTAAAAAGTAGCCTATGTGTTAGTTAATCCAGAGCATAACTTATCTCTATTCCAAATTTTATCAAAATCGGTTTAGTAGTAGTAGAGATACGTGATTACAAGCATTCACACACACTGTTGCATTCATAATATTAGTAGGATAATTGACATTATGACATTAAAATGCAAATAAAAAAAAAATATAGCAAAAACTAAAAAACACGTATTGTCATCGGTCTTTAACAGGTGTGCAAAGTAGGGCAAAATCGAGCTTAAAGGAGTCGGTTACATTCATACAGATGAAACTAATAAAAGCGTGTTAAAAACCAACGCTGCAGGCAGATAACTTAGCAATAATAACCCATCTACTGATTTTGTATTCAGCCAGTTATTAGCGTAAACACGCGAGGTTAGACAGCATCTCAATGTAAAATGAGGCTTGGTTTGTACCTGAACAAAACTCATTCAAGGCTAATACAGTTCGATGTTTTGCTGTTCGTTATACTTTGAACTTTCTAATAATGAGATTAAGTCATTCTTTTGAGTGCATGTAGATGTCGATGAATAAAATTCGCAGCCGTTGTCAATATGAAATTCTCGTATTCTTGCACTACATATTTTGGTGGTTGGATGGATAGTAGGCCCAAGTTTGAGGGAAAATACGAGGAATACGGGGAAACACAATTACGAGGATATTTCCCCCTCGTAAGCAAAAAACAGGGCCAAGTTTGAAGGAAAGTTGATAAATAGATGCCTATTAACATTAACTTAATATTTTAATAAAATAGAAAAAAAAATTGAAATTTATTTTTTTTATAAATAATTTACCTTTAGTTGACAGACATATTTTTTCTAAAAGTATTGATGTCCTTGTCTAATAGGTTGCAATGACAAAGACAGGTATAATTTTTGGGTACTTTAGATCTTTCAAATAATGCCTTCAAACTTGGGGCCAGTACATAAGGGAAGTAAGTGGAATGGCCTCTAATAAGATTTGGCATGATTAGCCTCATTCAGATGTTAGAGCCTTGAAATGTGCGCTGACCCGCAAAATCCCTATTGTGCCTACTTACACTCCACTGATTCTTCTCACTACCTTTTTCATGAACACCTTTTTCTTTTTTTTTTCTTTTTCATGATGTTTTTTTTTTTTTCATTCTTTTTTTTTTTTTTTTTTATTTTTTTTTTGGCTAATCTGTCCTATAAACTGCTTTGTCAACTCGTTGCTGGGATGTCGAAAAAACATGTTTTTGGCCATAACGGGGTTATTGAGGACGATTTTGATGATATGACGAAGTGGATGAGAAAAATGAAGACTTACTCTACCATCATGTGGGATGCATAACCGGGAAGAAAGAGAGAGCGTTATTAAAAGTTTATGATAAGACCCAGTAACCAATAATAAATAGCAGTGTGGTCCAAATGGTAAAATACTTAGGAATACACCGCTGGGCACTATACAGGATATTAAGGAAAAAGGTATACTTAGCTGAAAAGAGCTCATAGTACTTATAATTATGAACAACTTTTACAGTGGGACAAACTCGGAATTCTAGCTAATAGAGTACTATGAGCCCTTTTCGGCTTAGCATACCCTTTCCTTATAAACCTGTAAAGATATATTTTTTAACCGACTTCAAAAAAAGAGGAGGTTATCAATTCGTCTGTATGTTTTTTTTTTTTATTATTTTTTTTATGTTTGTTACCTCGTAACTTTTGACTGGGTGAATCGATTTTGATGATTCTTTTTTTTATTAGAAAGCTGACGCTTCCCATTTGGTCCCATTTCAATTTAGTCCAGTTCTGATAATGGTATCCATGAGAAAACCATATAAGTCTTAAATTTGCATTAAGTACGTGCGCGACAAATCTATATATATAAAAGAAAGTCGTGTTAGTTACACTACTTATAACTCAAGAACGGCTTTACCGATATGGCTGAAAATTGGTGAGGAGGTAGCTTAGAGCCAGGAAACGCACATAGGATACTATTTATTCCTATTATACTATTTATTCCCATTATAGGTACTATTTATTTCTATTAAATAAATTCGATAGCATTCAAGTGTGAATTGACATAAAACATCAGTCACTATAAAACGAGGTATAACAGAAAAGAATCAGACTTGGAATAACAAAACGACTTATTATAACTCTTTGCGCAAATGACAGCTATGTAATGGACGTATGGATGACAATTTGATTTAACAGCTAAACAGATTTTGACGAAATTTGGTATGAAGGTAGCTTAAGCCCTAGGTAATATGTAGATTACTTTTTACCCCAGAAAATTGAACGGCTTTCCGCTATTCTTGCAGGACAGCGGGTGAAACCGCGGGGCGCAGCTAGTAGATGAATAAAACAATAGTCGGTCTTTTGAAGTCGGTTTTTGTTTTTTGTTTTGTAAAAATAATGTTCTTTTATAGTTAAGGGTGTGGTAGCTAGGAAGTACCGTAATCATTTTATGGTTTCTTGGCGTTATTAACCGACTTCAAAAAAGGAGGAGGTTATCAATTAGTCTGTATGTTTTTTTTTATTTTTTTTTTTATGTTTGTTACCTCATACTCGTAACTTTTGACTGGGTGAATCGATTTTGATAATTCTTTTTTTATTAGAAAGCTGACGCTTCCCATTTGGTCCCATTTTAGTCTAGTTCTGATAATGGTATCCATGAGAAAACCATATAAGTCTTAAATTTGCATTAAGTACGTGCGCGACAAATAGATGAATAACTCAATAGACGGTCTTGTGAAGTCGGTTTTTGTTTTTTGTTTTGTAAAAATAATGTTCTTGTTTTTACACACTCGTTAAGTTTTTTTAAGTAGTAGACGTCACACGTCACACGTCTTACATCATAATCTAATATATTTTTTTTCCTACTTACAGTCAGTATCTTACCGCGCCACATCAAGAACCCTACAGCGCTCGCTATTCTGGAAGAACATCAAGATGTACGTAATAATGGCCGTCATAGCTATCGTAGCTGTCTACCTAATAGGGGCCATGGCGTGCGGAGGTCTGAAATGGAGCAAGTGCATTGGTTAGGTGTTAATTATATTATACTGTTATCTGTTTCATATCGTACGCATGTTAAACGACCAACTATAGTAAAGTTGTGTGGAGCCACCATCGCGTTTTCCCAATGAAATACGTAATAGATAATGGCCGTCATAGCAATCATAGCTGTCTACCTAATAGGGGCGATGGCGTGCGGAGGTCTGAAATGGAGCAAGTGCATTGGTTAGCTGTTAATTATACTATGCTGTTATCTGTTTCATATCGTACGCATGTTAAACGACCAACTATTAAAGTAGAGTTGCGTGGAGCCACCATAGCGTTTTTCCAATGAAGCTGACGATCGCCTGTGGAAAATTTTAGTTCCATTATTTGACCACGTATGTTAGCAAGTTGGTCGCGCTGTTAGTCTATAATCTTTGAAAATGGTTGTTGCAAAGTGTTTTTCAAGCAATTTTGATAGATTTGATTGTGAATTGAATTTATGCCAATTTGGCGTTGTTTGCCAATCTAAGCATTATTGATATTTTTTAAAGAAAAAATATATAATGTATAATCCTAAAGCACTACTTTGTCACGACAAATATAATTAATTTAAAGAAAAACTGCGTCCAAATCATTGAGATGATGTTAATGACCAGTTAAATAGAGCTTTGCATATAATACGCGCTCGTTCTTCCCAGCCTTCAAACTAAATTCATCAATAAGTTGTTTTTTTTCATTTGCGTGCCATGTTGTATTAACACTCCAGAAGTTGAAACAAATTTATAAACTCGCATTTCAAAATCAGTGGTTTCACTGATGTTAAACGCCACGTTTGCCCATAATCGGGTTGGAGTAATTTTATGAAACGTAATAAAAATAAAATGCAGTGGTCTCTGGGGCATAATGTGATGCGCTGATAATAATATAATAATTTTGATCCAAACAAGTTTTCATACATAATTAAAGAAACTAAAAAACACGCTTTGTTTAGTGTATTGTTATCGGTTCTCGATATATCTACAAAGTTTGAAAGAAATCTGACCGTTTAAAGTGGGTCAAAAACGCGCTCAAAGGAGTCGGTTACAAACATACATACAAACATACAGGTGAAGCTAATAAAAGCGTGTTAAAAATGGACAAAACACAAAAACCCATTTTTATGTATTGAAACTGGTTTTTATCAAAATGTTTTTTTTTTGCTAAAGCTTTGTGATATTCTCAGCAACTTAACCGTTTGCGATTTTCCATAACTTCATTCAGTGATTTTATAACTTCGAAAATGTTGAAATGAGCGAGCGAGACAGTGGCGCATATTCTGCCCCTTAAAGTGTACGATATCATTGAAACAGATCTTATTACCTTGTTAAGATCATCACGTTATGTATTATTCATTTCAAGGAAATTATAACCTCATTCGAACGACAATACATTCATAAATCATGTTAATATAATAAATAGTCTAAATTCATTTTTCCAGTTAAATGTAAAAATTGGATTCAAGTGGTATGACAATTGCAAGTTAAGGTGCTTTTCTGATATAGGCGACATCAGTCGCGCTTTACGTTTGGAAACCATCCATATCCATTACAAGAATAAGACAGAAAACGTTCGAAATCGTCAAATGATTCGATTCGTACCTAAACGGATCACGCTATTTCGAAAAGCTACCTTATCATCATGTGCTTAGTTAGATATTTGCGTGTCCACTAATAGCACGATCGCAACTCGATCGCTTACATCAGAACGGCTCCTTAGCATTTCTAAAACCATAAATTATATCAAGTAGCTATTTTATATGTAGCTATCGTTTGAAAATAAAACGAATATTGAATAGTAGGAATCAAATATAAGCTCTTTTTTCTATATTATTTTCAAAATGACTAGACGATACAGCTAATTCGGCTCTAGTTGACTGATCTAGCATGAGCATGACCATACTTATTGTTATCTTTGTCTAATTGACCGCGATGAGAAAGACAGCTATATTTTAAAGTAAATTTCACGGTCAACTAAAGCCTTTAGCAGTTTAAGAATGGAACTTTATCGATCGACAAATCGATTTTTGAACTCTACAAAAATGTTACAATTTCATGATTTTGTTCGGACCATAGACAGAATCATGAATTTTTCACGATTTAGTCGAGTTCAAACATCAGAGGCCGTGCAGCAAACTCTTAGCCCAAACCTGAACTGAACCTCGTTGGCTTTTGTCTCGTTTTTTCTCTAGCGAACAAAGGGAGACGAAAACCATGGCGATCTTCAAATTCAAAACAATTTATTCAAATACAAATACATATTGATGTACCCATACTTGAATAAATTAACAATGCCCACTTATGAATGTCAAATACAAAAAAAAACATTCTAGTTTAGTCTAAATGAGTCGATACGGCCCCAGTTTACCGATCGAAAAAACTCCATACTTACATTGCCTGTAATGTGTGAATGACTGAGTGAAAGACGAGCCTACATTTCTATATAAATAAACTGGCTTGACCGCATGCCTCTAAACTAAACTTAGATGTACAAAACCGGTTAAACCTATTAGGCAATATTTATAAGCTAGAGATTACCATTTTGACGTCACAGATGTAATAGTGATAATCTCTCGCTCGTAACAATGTGTGTTAAAATGGATGAATTGTTAAAGCTTATTATATGTATCAAATGATTATTAATTAGATATTAGGCCCAAGTTTGAAGGCTTTTTAAGACAGATCTAAATTTTCTAAAACTATTGGCATCTTTGTTGGCTTGCAATGATAAAGACAGATATATTTTTAGTTAGTTTAGATGTCTTAAAACTTGGGCCCATTGTTAAATCGTCCGTCAACAGATGTTTAAGGCCAACTAATTTAATGTATGTATTTTAAAGTTAATGGAAAGGTGGATAGAAACTTTTTTGTAATTTTCTTTTTATTTTTTTCTTTTTGGGATAACAGCAATAACATAAACTGATAAAAAATAGCATTAGGTAGTCTAAGTCGGTTGTCAAAACAAGTCTATATTTCATTGAAATTGTTAACTTTTTTCTGGCTTTGTTCGATTTATAGTTATTAGAAAGAGTAACGTCCTCATAAATATATTTTTGTTCGAAATTTGCACCAGATTTCTGCGATAAAATTTGAACAAGTTTCGTTATACCTCTCTTATATTATGGATTTATCTAATTTCTGTGTTGTACATTTTGAAATAGTGAACTTTGAGTACTTATTATTACAAAAGTTCAACATATATTAAAATTTCCCGGGACATTTACAATCGTAATTCTAAAACAGTGTGATTCATTTTCGTGATGTTTAGTTGCAAAGCTTGCTGATAAAATAAGGCGGAATCGCATAAGAAGGTCATCTAATATTTTAGCAAAACAACTATGCATAGATTACTTAGTATTTGATCGGAATTTTTTTGAAAATATTAGGTTTGCCTTGATAGTATTTTAGCCTTGGTTCACCAACCGATTAATTGTTTTTTTGAATTAATATCCACAGCCTACTCTAATGTTTGACCTTTGGCATAGGTACTTCCTGAATGTTTGAGTCGAGGCCTGTTTTTCTAGATTTTAGACTAAATCATTGAGTTGCATAAAAATAAACAATCTACGTCGTCACAAATGTTACTGGCCGATTATGGTTTGTTATTTATTATTTTATTCATTATCGATTTTTATTTGTTTGGGTTTTATTTGCGGTGTAAAAAATGAAATTGTATTTTAACCAATTGGGTGATATACGAGCGAGCTTCTCGTCTGATGCTATGCGTCACACTTGCCTATAACAGTGTGCCTAGTACAACTTTGACGTAAAAATACGTAGCGAGTATTGGATAGAAAAGTGTACGCCATTTACGCCCGTCAGAATCTCCCCTGACAGGCGCAAAAGGCGTACACTTTTCTATCGAATACAGCGAGTATTTTATACGTATTTTTTACTCGATGTTGTGCTAGGCACACAATGCAATGCAACTCAGAATTTTGACTTTTAATTGTTTAAAACCCTGCGGTAAAATACTGAGCTCGTCACCCTGAGATATTACATATTAAAACTCATTATACCTTTGGCGGTTAATTATAAAAGGCAAAGGTGCGATCCTTCAATATTTGGACGCTACAAAAGTCCTACCATTATAAAATACTATTGTAATAAATTTCTAATTTAAATATTTTAATCTGAAGTTATTTTATTCAGCTATCCCATCTCTGGGTCTCTTCTCTTTCACGCAACTCTTACCAGTTATGTGCGAGCCTTCCTGAGATAATGTCTGACCATGGGACCGAGATTACCTCGTTCTCTGTCACTCTTGTTAGAAATGTCATAAGAGTGACCGAGATAGTGTCGAGCGGGCAAGAATAAAGCTTCATGCGGCTGGTGATCTACCTTAAGCTGTCAAAGTAGATCGTAAATGTTTATTAATTGATAAGTCGTGGTTAAAAATCAGATGAGCGAATCTATGAGGTCATTTGAATTAGATACCTACTTTGGTTCTTATGCTGCTAAGTATAAAGTTCAAATTGCAGTTTCAGAGTCCGTTAAGATACGTTCATCTCGTCCTCACTGCGAATGACAAATCATTTGAACATCTGAATTACAAATCGACATAACTTTTACTATCAGATTATCTTTTATTTGCTAAACATTCGGTTGGACAGTTACTATCGCCTAGTGATTAATTTAGCAGCAAAGTTGTGCAATAAACAAAAGGTGGTCCTTCGAGCTAGACTCTTAGCAATTTTAAACTAAAAACAAATATAAAATCATATATCCAATAAATGTCAGTGTCATTAAACAATAGTGAAATAATATGACAGATAATATGTATCCCATTTATTATTATATAATTAATGAATGAGACAACTGTTTATTCTAATAAATAATTTGCTTGCATACATACATAATTAAATATATTTTTTTCTCTAGTATATTAGATATACAGTTGTCTCGCATATCGATTTTGTATGTAAGAAGTTTGTTTATAATAAAGACTAAAGTATTGTGATATTCAGTGTTATAATCAATTACGTAATAATAATAATGTATTTGATTTATAATGTATAAAGGTATGTTATAAACTTTTAGGATAAATGAAAATATAGTTTTATTTAATAGTTTTAAGTAAACCTATAGGGACGTAATAGTAGCTGTTATTAGTTCCAAAATTAGTCCAAAAGTGGATCAGATATAATTATACTCGTACCTGAGCCATGCTAAGAAGAATGCTATCAGCTGTAACAATATTGTATAAACCTAAAGTAAGTAAGTAGGTACTTAAATTAAGGTGCAGGTGGCTAGTAGCAAGTTCGAATATTCAAAAACAAGTGATATTTTCGAAGGAGAATACCTATAAGGCAGAGGAGGCCTGTACCCAGCAGTGGGTCGATACAGGCTGAAGATGATGATGATGAAGTGATATTTTCAAGAAATATTTTTACAATGTTTTTATACTCGTAGTTACTCATATGTTGGTTTACTAGACCACAATGAGAAATGCAGCTTACTTTAACTTCAGATCAGTCAACCAAATAATATCTTCTCAAATGGCTTGAAAATGCTGAAAAATAAGTAGCAGGTAAAATAGAGCATAGAAATATGTATGGACATGTGCAGTTTCCATTTACGGCCGATAGGGGCGCTCTCCCACTGATCAAACATTTAAAAGTGAAGTACTGAACACTTGTTACGTTTTTTTTTACAAAAATTCATGGTAGGGCGCATGTAGGTAACCGAAATACCAGTGCTGGCAACTGTGTTCTATGGAATGGACATAATAATGTACTAAACTGTGGGACTAGCACAACTTTTAACGTAAAATACATAGCGAGTAAGTATTCGACAGAAAAGTGTACGCCATTGACGCCCGTCAGTGGCGCCCTTGATTGGCGTAAATGACGTACACTTCTATTTAATACTCGCTACGTATTGTACGTCAGAAGTTGTGTTAGGCCCACTGGTCACAAAATTATAATAATTTATTCATTTCAAAAACGGTGATCGTAACATTTATAACTCGCCCTTCTGACACAGTTCTTTGTCGCGAAAACGTGTTTTAAATACGATATTTATATGCTTAATATGTGCCATAGGCTTATTGCATAATTATACCATACGGTACGAAGTTTGATAAAAAAAAACCTACAGTACCTATATCTAGGAAGGAAGTAGTAACTAGCTTTGTCAGTTAGGTTTATGTAAATAAATCTATAGGTAGAGAAGTGAATGGCCACAAAGGTCGTTTTAATTCGATAACCCAAAGTTAACGTACTGATTACCTCCTCACTACTAACTGCTCAGTGACCCAAAGACCAGAATTGATATGTAACACAGATTAATTACTAGTTTCTACGTACGTCATCGTCATAATAATAGAGATAGCAGAGTGTAGAGTTGGCTATCGAGGGAACTAAAATTGTACAAGAGAAAGTGCGTAAGTGGCTCCCCATTCAACTGAATAAATAAAATTGTTGCATGGACGGCCAGTTTTGGTAATTTACAGCCAAATATTAACAACGTGGATTTTTTTTTCAGATCTATCTGTTATAATTAACACCGGAATACTCACGTTAAAATTAAGTCGATTAGGTACTACGACCTAATTCACCTGATGAAGGTCACAGAATGTGATCGAAACTAGTCGTAGTAAACGACTTAATTTTTACGTGAGTATTCCCGTGGCCCGTGTTAATTATAACAAAATGAGTCAAAACAAAAACACGTTAGTTTCCTTTAAAATTTTCAAAATCCGTAGAATCTGCTAGTTTATTTCACGCCCACATTGGCAGCTTTTTATGTGAAGGGCGTTTTATGGGAAACAATTTTGTATTTGGAATAATTTTCGCGTTTAAATTTTTATGCGTGCATACATCTCGATATTCGTAACTCAACTCGTGCGAATAACCGGCTACCGTCAAATCTGTTATCGCGCAAATCCGTGACCAACGACTGCTCTAGATCTCGATTGAGCTTGAACTTCAATTAGTCTTGAAAGCTGCCATACTGTCTGTCGTCTACAGTCTGAGCTCCAAAAGCTGAACGGTGGAGACACTATCGTATTACTGAACAAGGCTATCAAGAATGTTTTTAGTTCAATCGTTTAGCCAACTTAAAGGATAAGTTGGTCGCTTTGTCTTCGTCTTGAAGCGGACTTTTCATTAGTAACGAAAGCTGCCATACTGTCTGACGTCCTCGTATCCTCCGATAGTTATTAGGAGTACCTACGCTACCGGGTTGGATTGATCCCCATTCCCGCTTCCGAGGGTGCATCCCCCGCCCTTCCCGCGGCGCCTCGGCTGCGTTCCCGCGGCAATCGCGCGCCAACCTCCGCCGCGAGAGGGCGCGCTAGTGCGCCGCGGGAGCGTCAAACACGCACGTGCACACATCGAACCCCTACTTCTGTGTGAGTGACCGCCTGTTTCCGTGTCAATACGCTGATGCGTGGCTGGCGTACGAATCGCGACACTCGTGTGCGAATGAATATGTTTGTTCATGGGCATTGTTGTTGATGGCGAGGGACCGGCAGCGATTGATATCAGAGGACGCGGTATAAATCATAATTCCTAATCGTGACTTATCGGTGTTTCTTTAACAATATTATTAGGTACCCGCATTTATCAACTGTTCAACAGTTCCTGTTCAAAGGAAGCTTTTAATTCAATTAGAATCAGTAAACTTTCGTAGCTTTTCTCTAAGTTTGTGACTATCCAAATAGACAACGTTGAACCGTTTTAAATAATTATTATCTCGGAGTCATTCAATAGAACCTAGTCCATTTGGCTCCGTCCAAATTCAAATCGAGGGTCGAGATGTATTACCGCGATACATATTCATTACCCGTTCACACAAAGCGGTGTTGGGCTCGGGTTTGATTGATTGGGTCTTGGAAACTGTTTCTGTACCTATCATTTGAGCCATATTAAGCGAGCCGGCGCCTATTTAGCCGCTCGATGGACAATGGGCATAATTTAGCTTCCCCAATGTTTTGGCGCCCATTAAAGTTGCGTGCACGTCCTCTTGTTATAAAACGCACGTGCGCGTGTGTGCGTGCTCGTCTAATCCAGTCGACAGGAAGCGAGGAATCGGTGTCGATTTTAGGGAAAGGTTACATTAGGAACGGTTCACAGGTCATTGTTCTTTTACGTCGAACCGCTCTTTTTGTCCAACAAGATAAATGACCATTGTTTGTGTTTGAACGCCTTTGTTGCGTCATAAATAGGCCGATATTAGATAAATTGAATGCCTTTTAGGTGAATGAATGATGGCATCCTTGATCCCTCTAATAGAAAGCGTTTACTTATTGTTTTTGGCAAAAAGTTGTGAAACACTCCATTAATTATTATACTTCGCACTTTGTCCTCGAAATTAGTATTAGTAGATATTATATACACATGTAGTTTCGCTAGGTGACACCACTCTTTGCACTAATTGTTGAGAGAATGTAGGTAGAATTAAACAAGTTAAAATATCCGAGGGTAGATATAACCCACCTCGCCATTTTGTCGTTCTTATTCTTCATTCGCAATTTAGTGCTCAACCACTCCGGACACTTTCAATTCAACAAAAGTTTATTACTTAGTGTTCTTTTTGTTATTCAAAAAATACCTAAAAGAAAACGCTCGAAAGCTGTCAAAGAAAACCGCGGAATTTTAATGCGTAAAATTAAAAAATTAAAGTGAAAAATAAGTCGTATAAAAGTGACGTTTCTAGTAGTGATTCCGAGGACTCATTGGAGCAACGGATAATAGTACGAAGTACAGTAGGTACATCGACAAGGTATGTAGTGGTATTACTATGTATTCATTACCTTAATAATTATAAAGCAAAGTTCATAAGAATGCAACCGAGATCGCCAGCGGTGCTATTTCGCCGCATTCGATATTGTTATCAGTTGGAACTGATAACCTCTGGCACGGGGCAGCCTTAAAGCCCATTAATCTGTCAATGCAACCGAACTAACCATCAGGGTTTTTTCACCGCATACGACATTTTATCAGTTGAGACTGATAACCTTTTTCTCTTAGCTGGCACCGGGCAGCCTTAAAGCCCATTAATCTGTCAATGCAACCGAACTAACCATCAGGGTTCTTTCACCGCATACGACATCTGTCAATGCAACCGAACTAACCATCAGGGTTTTTTCACCGCATACGACATTTTATCAGTTGGGACTGATAACCTTTTTTCTTTTAGATGGCACTGGGCAGCCTTAAAGCCCATTAATCTGTCAATAAATGCAATCGAACTAACCATTGGGGTTTTTTCACCGCATACGACATTTTATCAGCCGGGACTGATAACCTTTTTTCTTTTAGCTGGCACTAGGGCAGCCTTAAAGTTCAATTATTATCTCAATGAATGCAACCGAACTAACCATTGGGGTTCTTTCACCGCATTCGACATTTTATCAGTTGGAACTGATAACCTTTTTGCTGACACTAGACAGCCTTAAAGTCCACTAATCTGTCAATGAATGTAACCGAACTAACCACCGCGTTCAAAATTTGATCAGTTACTCGAAACTGAAAACACAATAACTTTTAATCATTTACTTTGAGCAAAATTTTAAGACCTTTGGACTTGTTGTTATTATATAAACTAAACGTATATTATATAAGGTTAAAAACCTATACTTACAAGTCAATATCGACTCATTCCTGAGTCACCTCAACCAAACCTGGGCCCAGACGACTGAATCCCAGAGCCTCCAAATCACGTGACTGTATAGGACGTTGATAATTTCGGCGCAGATCTCGTCGACACTTATGGAGGTAAAGCGGCGACGGTCCCTATAGTTACCAGTAACTTAGTATAGTTAGTATTTGCGATCTCAGGACCGCAAATAATATCGCGGACATAATTGTCGACGATCCAACTTCATCGACAACAGAACCTTTAAAATTAGATGAAGAGGTACTGGAGGTTTTGGGCAAACACCCGATAATCACAATGAAAATTGCAAACGACACCCGTTCAGAGTTGCAACCGCCTCAAATATATCGCGCCTGAAGGTTACAATATACAAATATTTTGACTAAGTACTCAATGCCTGCATGCTATGCCAGCAATTATGCTTGCACATCAATGCTCCACAGCTTAACCCTGAAACAAAAGCTGCCCTTCCAGAACGGCACTGAAACCGGACAAAGAAATCGAAGCCGAACAAAAACAAATGGCACGTGTTATATCATGCCTTGCTGAAGTTATTACTATTACTTGCTATATGGCGACTTAGCAACTTGCAACACAAAAAATAAAATAAAATAAAAATATACATTTTTGTTATAAGTAATTAAGAAACATTTAATAAATAAATAAAAAAATTACCGGTCAAACCTACACATACGAGCACATAAACCGCTCGGTCTGTAAAGCGCAATCAGTCGCGCGCTTTTTTGCGCTGATTTAAAAAAAAAAAAAAAAAAAATAATAATAATAATAAATAAATAAAAAAAAAAAAAAAAAACTGAATACAGCATTTTTCTTCTTGTAATTTTTATTTTTTTTCTAAAATTTATTAAAAATTTATAAAAACAGGTAATGTTGCATATTTTACTTATGTTGATGCATATTTTACCAATTTCACGAATGTTTCACCAATTTATTATACATAATTATTATAAACTTTTTATGTTGCATATAATCCGGTTCTTATAAATTACAAATGACCATAGTACTATCCTCTCTTGGATAGCTGGAAGTTTTCCTCATCGGTCGTTCAGGAATCTGTTCCTAAACCACACATACAAATTCTGATAAACAATCGAAATAATTGTATTTAAATTAAAATAATAATAATATAATTAATAAGTTTACAAAAACTGAACATTTTAAACTTGGATGGGGACTTACGCACTGCAGTAAAATTATTTTCTCAGAAATGCTATATGGCACCTTTGATCTCAAAGATGCATATTTTCTTTTAAGATATCACAATGGCTTTATAAAAACCTTCGGTTAATTTTCAACGACAAATACGACTATTCCAATGTAACATTGTGCCGTTCGGCTTAAGTACTGCAAACTGCACCGTTTGCTTTTACAAACATTATGAATCTGTATTTAGTCGATTGGCTACTAATAAGTCAGTGCCCTGAAATGCTACTGATAAATATTGAAATGACGAGAAAAACATTTACTTCTCTGAGTCTTACGAGGAGAAAAGTGTGTTGACACCTTCAATTACATGCTAATTTTTAGGCATGATCATAGACTCTTATCAGATGTCGCTAAGTCTAACCTTGGACAAAAAGTTACACATTAAAACTGAAATAGATAATTTTACTAAAAAGAGACGCTGTTGATTTAGGAAATTCACACAAATCAAAGGTTTATTAGTGTCGGCTTGTCCAGCCATTGAGTATGGGTATGGGCTTTATACTAAGGAAATAAAACGCTGCAAATATCTTAACTTATGATGTTGTGATAAGTTTATGAATGTACCCGACACTCTGTTGCCCGATATTAAGTGGTGGATTAGTGCCATAGGCCAATCAACACACCATATCAGAAACGACGTGCTGTGCACGTTACAGAAATTTATTCTGACGCCTCAACTACGGGGTGGGGGCGAACTGTAAAGGTCAAACTGCAAGTGCTCAATGGTCAAGTAGTAAACAAGAAAGGCATTGAAATTACCTCGAGCTGCTTTCATAGCTCTTAATTTTTTTCCAAGGATTTATACGGCTGTCTGATACTTTTGCGCATCGACAACACCACCGCAATTCTGCGATAGCTTACATTAACCGCATGGATGGAATTCTATTTCCAATCTTACTAAAACAGCAAAAGAAATTTGGCCTCACGGCTACAAAGATTTTTATCTTCACGTCCTATAGTAGATCATGTATCAATGTTCTCGCTGATTTTGAATCACGTAAAACACACCCAGATATCAAATAGGAGTTAGCTGATTGGGCTTCCCAATACTTAGCAGCATCTTTTGAGCTGCCTGAAATAGATTTGAAAGTCGAATCATCAATAAATGTAATAGATACATATCGTCACACAAAGATCTTGACGCAGTCGCCTTTAATTCATTTGCAGTCATGGTCAGACATCTTATTTTTATTTACACCTTCCCTTCATTTTCAATAGTCCTAAGAAGGCTGCGAAAAAACATTTCAAACAACGCATGTGGCATTGTGATTGTAGCAATGTTTCATTGTACCAATGTTCCTACACAAGCATGGTTCTCTTTGTTCAAATCCCTACTTGTGTCTGATATCGCTACGTTTACACCTAACGATAATATTTTGATATCGCATTACAAATCGCAGATATATTCCAATCTTACCCTGGCTGCAGGAGTGTTATCAGGCTTTATCAAGTCGAAGCCTACAAGTTGCCTCACTGACTAAAAGCTCCAATAAACAACATGACGGATTTCTCTGGAAGTGGTGGTCGTATTGCTTAAACAATTACAATGTTGTTCTATATAAGGCCTCAATCCCTAGCGTACCTAATTGTCTTTCTATCGAAAATGTTTAGCGACGGTAAACCTCCTTTACCTAAATACAATGCTACCTGGGGCACCAACAGTGTTTTAGGTCACTTATGCATAATTGACAATTGTCAATTGGTAATGAAAAGCTTGATATAAATAAACATTCCTGGTTTCAAGCAGTCAGTTTTCTTCTTACCTTTTTTCTACGAAAACCCAGCAAAAATACTACAGGCATACATAGACAAATGCGATATTTTATTCACTTAAACCAGTCGGCAAACTGCGACTGCCGCACGCTCGCTTGGTGTCAGTCTTGACACTATCCGCAACACTGCGGGATGGAGCCACAGCTCCACTACCTTCGTTCCGTTTTACAACAGGGTTGTTACCGATGCCTGTCACCTGTCCTTAGCTCGAGCAATTATTAATATAATAATAATACACCATCAGGCGAATAGATGCCTAGATACTGTTTAAGCTAAATATAACAATTAAGTTAAGTAATAAGGTAGTAACGTAAAATATGAATATTTTCACGTAAAATATACCTACAGTACCTATGGTTGTGCTTAATAAACATTAAGTTGATTTCACACGATTAACGTGTCATTGACAATACTTCTTTACATTACTCTCAAAGTCTACATGTGTATATAATATCTACTAATACTAATTTCGAGGACAAAGTGCGAAGTATAATTAGTGATTAAACGAACTTACCTTTGTGAAGTTCTATCATAATTATACGTAGCACTTTGTCCGAAGAAATTAGTATGTACTCCCGCCCCCCCAGGAGCAAACGCAACCCTTGAATATCATTAGAACTAAAGAAGCATGCCAATGACAAAGGTGTAATTAGGTGTGTAATATAAATATGTATATCTCTAAACTAAATGAAGAATAAGAACGACAAAATGGCGAGGTGGGTTATATCTACCCTCGGATATTTTAACTTGTTTAATTCTACCTACATTCTCTCAACAATTAGTGCAAAGAGTGGTGTCACCTAGCGAAACTACATGTGTATATAATATCTACTAATACTAATTTCTTCGGACAAAGTGCTACGTATAATTATGATAGAACTTCACAAAGGTAAGTTCGTTTAATCACTAATTTCGTGGTCTATTCTTGAAATTCTCTTTCGAGGAGGCTTGACTTACCTACTTACTTAATGGAATTTCAACTGAATTGTAGCTTTGATTATAATGATCTCATTCAAGTCTTATAAAAGCGTTTCGCTTTTCTGAGCGAATTTAGCTTGGTCTACATGAAAGGTCTTTTAAGGTAACTTTTGGAAGTAATGTTTTGTGTAGGTTTGGTTTAGTCATTCCTAATTCTTCAAGATTAAATATTTTATTTGCAGAATGTAGGATATTTGGACGTTTGTTGTTAGGTTCATTTAGTCTTCTTCTCTCTATTCAACCTAGGCTTTTCTTTTCAATTTGTTTCAATGGGTAGGTATCTCTAAAAATATTATACTATAAGGTTATCTGATAGCTAAGAAAACTTCAAACGCTTCATTTATTTGGTCGTATTGCTTTTATTTACAATTAGAATTAGTTCATACGCGGATGGTGCGGATAGAAGACTAGCTTCTTCCAGTGCGTCAAGCGTTTGATTTAACGGATTTAATGGTTCCTTCAAAATCAAAAGTAATGCCCATCAACACATTACAGAACGAAACGAATCGAAAACTCAACATGGGTTAACCAATAACCGCTCAAAATGACTCTGAAACTGTTCTGAATCATTTTCAAGTGAGGAATGAAAGAATAGTGTCAACCATGGATGACTCTTCGCCGGACCTGTCGCTGAAACTGCGGCGGGGCTCAAGCGACTCGCGAGAGTCTTTTTACATGGACTTCGCTCAGGGAATTGACTCGGATATCGAAGAGGTGACGACGATTGAAAGGGTGATACCGGAGCACCCTGGCGGGAGAGCGGAGGGCGATGCTGACACGCTGGCGACGCCGTCCGGACTCGATGAGAACAAGGAGCTGATACCATGGTGAGTTTGTCTTTACCATAACATTACAATTTAACCACATCAATTCTCAATTTTTTTTTTATACTTACACTGAAAATTAATTTTGGCTACGGTTTTGGCTCTATACTTTCTAGAGCCCTCTTCACGTTTCAGAATATTCAATTTCTAGGTCTCCGTGGTCCACCAGAAAATCTTACCATGTTACTACATACCTAACTAGGGATCATTTCAGAACTTTTCAATTGTAAAAAGCTTTTCAAAAGGTTGGTATAATACGGAATTGGTACATACATAATCCATGCAGCGAATGCTGTGAATGCTGACTATGCAAAACGTGCCTAAACTTCATCATTCACCCTAGAGAACTGTCAAATTTCTGATCGAGTAATGGTGCACCGAAATTGATGACTTCGTGGAACGTGCTCAAAAGCAGATTCCTGTTTGAGAAGGCACTGCAGTTGCAATGTGCACATAACTGACATACCGTAATTATACTTTTAGAATTAGATCTGTCTAAGAAACCCGAGTATTGAGATAAATAATAAATGATTGAGGAAACTCATTTTCGAAATTTAATTGATATTAACTAGTCGTGCGAACCGTGTGTATTTTGAAAGCTAAAAGAACTTACAAGTTATGTGATAAGCTTTCTGGCGTTTTTCTGTTCGATTATTGTAAATGAATGTCAAAATATCGATCAATCATACACTAAGCTCATTATCACATTTCGATCTTTAAACATTTTCCTGAAGAAAAATGGACTCACTTAGATTCTCATCACTCACACGCGGTCACATAGCTTGCAGAATAGACCAGCTTATCGTGATGTATGGTAATATGCAGAGCCTTAGTTTTACTTAATTCAACAATAAGCTTGCGTTTGAACGCCATCTCGCCTTATGGGGCTTATGGTAAGCAATACGGTCTACGATGGAGCACGCTTGCCAGAAAGGAACCAATTCACTCGCGACTTGAAGTACCTACCCGTATCCCAGTAGCTCAGCCGTGACTCCCGTGCCAACACATGTCAGTGAATCAATTTGACACTGACCGCGCGCCATGTGGCCGGTTACCTGACCCCGGGGAGTCGCAGAGAGAAAGCCTAAGATCCGATTTACAACCCGTCAAACGGGTCCCGCTGACACACATTTGTCGCTCCAGCTATCTGATACCAATCTGTGGTTTATTAGCTTTTGTGGAGTAAAGTAACTGAATCGTGCGTGCGGTTTCTTCCTGTTAAACTCGCTCATAAATTAGGTACTTTAAGTTTTGTTTTCGTGTCATTGTCTATCGATATCAATACAATATGATAGATCTCTATCGTATGTAGCAAAAGAAAGTCTACCTAGAAAAAGAAATACCGCAATGGCAGACCATCTTGAGTTGAGCCTAAACTGATGGTATTATTGGTTGATTACTAAGTAGGTACTCACAAAAAAAGCTAGAAATGGTTCGGGTCGTCTTATTTAAATATTCTAAAAGGAAGTATGACTAACGTGACTAGATTTCGGTACCGAAATACTTCACCAATCAAAAGCACCGGCAACTTTCATGACTAGTTAGTTAGTTAGGGCAGGCGGAAATCGTAAAAAATAACGCGTAGCCCAAATACTGTTATGGACTTTGGAACGACAAAATCGGAAGAAGTCTTGACCTCGCTGCTTTTATTTAATTACTATAATTGAAAAATTCTTTTGAAAACACTCTTACGTATTCTGGTCATGTAATCGTGATAAACTACAATTTCTTTGGTTTTTATTTCGAAAAAAAACGCGTTTCATTACGAACTCGCTTTTTGGTAAGCGACCACGTTGTTGAAGATGAAACACGCAGATCTAGAAAATACCTACGTACTCTGAGCTTGAAAATCATAACATTAAATCTCTCATAAATGAGGAAGTGGCAGTCTGTTCCATTCCCTGGCAGCACAGAAAAAAAAACAAACAGTAAACGTTGATTTTGAAATAAGACTGATAAAAAAAAAATCTTCCGAAATCATTGTGAGTTATTAACTGTCAAACTTTGTCTATGTTTTTAAATAGACCACCGACTTTGAAATTTAAAAGCGTGAACACGAATCGCTTTAACGAGATTTTAACGTTCCTTCAACTAAACGATTTTGTCGCTCAGTTCCAATCATTCCGACAGATTTTATTACAGAATCGTTTCGTTTTATTTCGAAGTTTATGTCTCTTTTTAGGAAGCTCGTTATTCAAATGTTCGAGAATATGAGAAGGGGATGATTGTCCAACCGGACCACGAAATTTTTAATGGCAGAATTCATTTTGTATTTTGTACAGTCATCGTGTTCCCACCCTTTTTCGCATATGTGGGGAGATTTATTCAGAAGAGTGCGATATTATATCGGTCACTGTCAGCATCGTAAGAACACCCATGAGAGTGATAGGGACCACGATAATATCACACACGCCAGATTTAGGCCTCTGTATGGACGTTTTCTCCATTCGTCTCTTCATTTGTCATAATTTCTCTTTGAATTTCCTCTTAATTCATGTCGCCTTTGGCGCAGTTCATTATACTTTCTACGGCCGTCCTCTACTGCTACAACCGCTCACATTTATATTTATTTTTTACAGACATGAAAATATTCAGGTTTTCTAAATAACCAGCTAAAACACCTACCTACCAAAGCGAAGAGTGTCGCTGCATCATATTATACATTTTTTAACAAATTTAAGAGAGTTCCAAAACTGAAATTCTTATATAAAATTCTGAAAGGTTTAATATTTCATACCTTAAAGTCCAATAAGTTTCCAGCATTTAAGCAAAAGAGTTTAGCTAAGGAAGGGGAGAAAATGTTCCTTCTTATATTTTCACGTTAGTTTCTCGGGGTTAGAAACTCGAAAAGAAATAGTTAAAATCATTCATGTAAGAAAACAGCTCAAGAACATTTAACTTTGAAAAGATTTTGTCCTATTCAATGTAAGTCTTAGATACATTTTTAAGCAATGATGCGGTCTCTCAAAGAATCCGATTCACTCTAGACTCAAAGACATTTATATTACCTAATGTACACGAAATACTCATTTTTGTGCGGTATATTATTATATCACAAGATCACTCACATGTTGGGTCAAAAACTCCGCTGTAAAAAACGTGTCAAAACCCCGTCAGTTTCCCTAGGTAATCATAGGCACTCAACACAACTAGATACACCACCCATTAGCTCGTCTTTCAATCAGCTCATCTACATGGGGTGCACCACTTTTTACGCTTCCCAGCCGTGATTCATGACTGTATTAGGATGGAGGGCGATTTAACTACGCATCAGGACATAAATCAAAATCGTAACACCGAGGCATGGAGGGACGTATTTAAAGCAGGAATGTCCAGTCATTATGACACTGCGAAATGTGTTATTGCCGCTACAGCAGCGGTGTAATATGTTAATGTAGACTTAAGCACTGTAGAAGTATTTTTGCTACTAAGTATGAGACGAGGCGTTTGGTTTGGATTCTGGTATGGTCGGTGATGATAAAGTCAGGTGAAATTTCAGAGCAAATAGGAGATTAAACATCTTATACCTCGGGGTGATGAGCGCAGTGCAGTGCCGCGCAGGGTCTTGAACTGTAGGAGTTCAAAATTCTGAGTGGCGCAGATCTGTTATGGGCAAACGTGACGTTTATCATTCGAGCGATTTGCTGGTTTCGTTACTCAATAGCATAAAAAAACACCCTGCCTTGGGATCTGCATTTTGAGTGCGAGTTGCTGGATGCAAGAGATCAGCAACATGTTTTTTTCGCCAAAGACTAGATCGAATTGTAAGCATCAAATGGTCAATTTGATTTCATTGTAATATGCACTTTTATTAAGCTCTGCAACTCATGTTTACCGGTCACTGAACTATTTTGAACTGTACAAATTCCATGCGTTTGATGGTCTATTTAACGTGACATTGGCGCAGTTGTGAAGAATCTTCACAAGAGCCACAAATAAGAGTTGAAGTTGAAGTAAGGTTGTGGCTTGAGCTTTCTATTCTAAATACTAAGTAATATTGTAACTGTTGTTTACGTGCGTGCTTTGCTCATAAAGATTTCATGTCAATCTCTAAACATATTTCCAATCAATGCCTTTTTTAAACTATACCATGAACTATGTAAAAGTAAACTCACCAACCTGAAATTCTACATGGCCTCTATAATTTAAAAATACAAAATTCAGAGAAGCATGTAAATTGAAACTATAAATGCCATTCCACGTTCATATTTCCGTTCGATAGGCAGTTTCCGAAAAGTCCATCAGCTATATCTTCCACATGGATTCCCGGCTTTAAATACTCGTAGGGTTACCAGCTGTGGTTGAAATTACCCAGTTATATGATTAGGTAGTTAGTAGGGTTTAAACTCTGCTGAAATTAGTTCTAGATATATTGACTGCCATTTGGTTAGAAAAATTAACAAAACTAAAATTGATCCAGGAGACTATTTCCTGAAAAATAACAGAAATATTTTATTTGTAAGATTAATTTATGAAATGAATTCTGTTTATTAAATATAACTTTTTTTTTAATTATTTTGTTACGTTAACCAATTATAAAAAAATGCAGAATCAATTGTCAACCAACGACATTTTTAACTGCCTACCACAACATTTTTCAGTTTCACATGGCAACCCTAAATACGTGTTTTTTCCACAAACCGCCGCGTCTGCGGCATCTATGGCGATGTTCCCAGTCATTGACTCCGCGTACATTGTTTGGGCTTCACACGCGGTCGGCTCGGTTGTCGGAAGCTACGTTATATTCGGCTTCACTTCCATGTAACTCGGTTTTGTGGGCTGGCTCTGTGGTTCGCCCAGTTATAGGTTTATTTTACTGTTTTTGTTGTAAGTTGCTTTACTGCCTTTGATCTATGACGTTGGTAAACTTAGGTTAGGTACCCACCAATCGACATGTTGCGTCGTACGGCAGAGTTGTATAACGTCACGTCGCGTCAATTAGGTGCACTTTTGTTATCATATTTTATTTATTCGTTTATTATTTAGCATTTAAAAACTTGTCTATGACCAAAATGTGTTGGCCAAGTTATCGTCGGACTGTTCATATCAGCTACCATATTAAAACCTATAGTCGGATCTGAGTCAGTAAAGTATGATGGGAAGGAAAGAGATCGAACATTTACGGCCTATCGATAATTCTGATACAAAGATCAGTGACGTCATTTATGATAGAAAGGATCGGCATAGCATGTATTACCTACTAGTCAAATCGTCCAGAAAGTACTTGGTAACGGTAGTCAGTTTCACTACGCTACGCAATGTGCCGACAAATAAAAGAGGAGGTTAGATTAACTCACCTCACTCACCATGTGTCTACCTCACAGTCTTGAAAGGTGGAGAGGATATCATTACTGTCGGCCATAAACTTGCGCGGTTTAATTACTTTGACGGCCTTCCTGCCGCTCACATCGAATTTATTTAAGAAATTCTCCAGCAAAAATTCCAATCTCAATATCAACAACTTAGATGGTTTGCGAGCATCATCGTGATTAGAATGAGGATAATTCTTTGAAAACGATATTCTTGAAGTTTAAAAGCAGCTCGAATTCTCATTATATCTTTTTTATGCCATTGAGTGGCAAGACGAGCAAATCGCGCGACTGATGTTAAACGTCATATTTTATCACGTCATTTCTTTAGATGATTTTTCTTATTTTCAAATTCAATCATCTCTTTTATTTGGTCATTTTTCTTCTCATTTTCTGAAGTTATGAGAAGCATTTTTTGAGTAATTTCAGTTAAACTTCGAGTTCGAAAGTTAGAGTCCAATGAATATGTAGATGAGTCGGTTATCCTCGCCGTCGGCGACAGCCTCAGACTGAGGGGAGGCTTAAACGTAGATCAGTTAGTGTTCCTTTTTCAGGGTAAGTTAGAGGCAATTAGTTATTCCGCCAGAAGGTGCAGACGGCGAGTGTTTTGAGATGATAACTGAACAAAATAGATGAGGGTATTTCGAGAAATTTGCGAGCTTTTAATTTTCTTCTGCTCGTTTTATTTCTGCACTGTCAAGAATCGTGATGATATTGGCCCTGCGGGTTGCAATAAAATTGCTTACAGCTCTAAACGATTCTACTTTGACACATTCCTTAAAAGATCTTCGATAAATGAGATTATGTTACTGCTTCTAACCGTCGCATCTTCTCAACTTGCACCTCTTAAGCACATTTCTCTTTTACTCAAATTGAACAGCGGTGCCATTTATTTACTTAGTTGTGTATAATTTCGTTATTAAACAAAATTAACTTACTATTCCAATCCAAATAACTGGCCCAATTAATTTAGTTTGAGTTCCATAAATCATCATAAAATTTAATTTAATTTAAGCCCACGTTTACACTCAAACAGCATGCGATTCGAAAGCGATATTATAAACGGTTAATTACCAGCCCTCGGCTTCGCATTAATTAAACATTATGTGCAGGCGGTAATGGCGTTACTAGTGCCGGCAGTGCCGCTGTAGTACGGCACTGCCTATTCGTATTTCGTATGTATCAAACGCAGAAGAGCCTAGACTGGGACCGTATTGAGTGAGACAGGGACTAAGCTCGCGTGATTCGGAGCTTAAAGACTTAAAAAGTAGAAATAAGTCAGCTCAAATGAGCAGAGTGGTTTTATATTTTAGCTTAAACAGTAGGTTAAACCATTACGTCTTGCTAATTGTCTTTGTTCCAAATTATATTTGTGGTTAAAAATTTCGTGCGACGCACCCCGTACACTAACAGCGGGCCCTTTCAGCTAAGTTTTGTGATGTTCGATTCTGGCTTTGTGTAATTCAAAATGGACCGACGTGGCTTACCTCAAGCCCGAAGCGATGTCAGTCTGCTCTTCAATTTTCAAAATTCATTGAACATTCATGATTTTGGAGGCGGATGAGAACTAAATTTTGTGATTTAATATAAAAATCCGTACTGCTAACTTTGACAATAACCTGAAGTTCAATGATTGAACATCGAAAATTGCTTCTACCTGGTACTAGTTTTTATCCTTTTGTTTATAATTTCTCGTGTGAGCAATAAAGAGTTCATCTCTTTCTAATTCCCGCTATGTGCACAGCAAGGTCCTAATCATCGCGTATGATTAACATAAACGTGAGAACCTTTGTAACTGTCTTAACTTGTGTTTCTATGATTTAGGGAGCACTAGTCTAGGCGGCTGGCGTGAAATTAGCGTCGCTACGTTCTAGTGGTTGAACATGGCACATACTCGTAGGGATGCCGGCAGCGTGGACAAATACACCCTTTTGACTGCGAATTGCTCTACCGTTGAACAAACTGTTCATTTGTTGAATCGTAGTTTCAATTAGAGAGTTAATGAGTCGCCCGACTGTCTAAGATAACAGTAAGGTTTTTCACGTATGAGTTAATACGTGAATAGTGAATAGGTTACGAAAAGTAATGTATGTAGTGTTTGTCTGTGGTGTCTGCATGTGTATCTCGTCTAGTGTTGCAAAAAAAACGTTTTTTTTTCTAATGTGAAAAAAAAACCTGATAAAAAACTGTTTTTTTTCTGGACCATGTTTTTTTTCAAGATTATGAAATCTAAAACTGTTAGGGCATTTACCGTTAAAGATTAGTACTTAAGAGTACATAATTGAGTCTGAGGTTTATTCTTGAACCTACGGTACTTTTCTGAAGAAAATTCCGACTCTGGCAAGATCAATGTAGGCACTGAAACTGATACAGAAAGTGAAGTTGAAGAATAAATTGAAAAAAAAATATTGAGTTGTAATTTATTGTTGGAAGTAGTGAATTATGAATAAATAATTAATATGTTGATTTATTATACAAATTTAATTTATATTTGAACTAAAACGTAGGCTAGAAAAAAAACCAAATTTAGAAAAAAAACAACGATTCTAAGTTTTTTTTCAATAAAATGAAAAAAAAACAAATTGTTTTTTTTCATTTTACATCACTAATCTCGTCTCATCATTCAATAGCATAAACAATTTTAAGTAAGTTAAGGTCTCTATGTCTACTCACTTGATAGAGCACCCCATTTAAGCACAATCAAACAGAAGCAGAAATCGCTGTGGCTAAAATTGGCTAGGATGACGTCATCATCATAATGTAAACCTACTCACTTTCGTATTTACAATATTTGTTTTTCTATTTTTTTGTCTATCCTCTCCATCCTAAGGTTGCCTGGAAGAGATCGCTCTTAGCGATAAGGCCGCCAGTTGTCGCACTAGTTTTATGTGGTATAATTCTTTAGTTTGTAATTTATGGTGTGAACAATAAAGAGTTTATCTATCTATCTATCTATCTATTTGTTAGGTTTCTATACCTTAAAAATATTAAGTTAAAACTAGTGCACCCAAACAAAGTATCTGCACGCAAATATTTAATTGCAACAGGGCGGCCAAATGTAGTTTCTTTGTTCCTATTGCTTTTTACCCCTTGTTTACGGCAAGCCGAGGAAACGGCAAAAATGGGCTGTATTGGGGAAGGTGGTAGGTACTCTAAGGGTTGGCGATACGACCTCTTGACACGAAAAAAGTAAAGTAAGCACAAGCACAAACAAAGCAAGCACAAACTTCTCATTAATAGTTTTTTTATATCTACTTACCTAATCTAATAATACGCAGGTACGAGTATGTAGGAGAGTGTGTGTGTAAAGGGCTCTCCACACTCGCGCGCGGATCGCACGCGAAGCCGCGAACTTCCCGCGAACCGTAAGTGTAGATTGGATTCGCATATTCTTCGCGGGTTCGCGCCTCGTTCCCAAATGTGAAAATGTTCCCCTAGCGTGAATGTGTAGCCGACGTCGTACGCGCGAGATTTCGCGCACGAATCACGGCGCGACTTCACGCCGTGAATCTCGCGGGAGTCTGGAGGCCGCATTAAATTTGAAAAACTTGTCGGTAGATTTAAGTTGTAAATGTAATACATAACTTTTTTCAAATTTTCAGAATCTTCAGTTCAAACTATCGTTTAAAGCGTTTCGGACTTTAATTTAAATTATTTAGAGCTCAATAGATTTTGAGTTAGAGTTTAACGGTTTCGGATAGATATCGATTAAAAAGCAGATCATCATCATAATCATGGTCATCGTATTAACCCACTCAGAGTATAGGGCTCCTGTCCTAGTGCCATTTTTAACCGACTTCAAAAAAGGAGGAGGTTATCAATTCGTCTGTATGTTTTTATTTTTTTTTTATGTTTGTTACCTCATAACTTTTGACTGGGTGAATCTATTTAGATGATTCTTTTTTTATTAGAAAGCTGACGCTTCCCATTTGGTCCCATTTCCAGTTCTGATAATGGTATCCATGAGAAAACCATGTAAGTCTTAAATTTGCATTAAGTACGTGCGCGACAAATAGATGAATAACTCAATAGTCGGTCTTTCGAAGTCGGTTTTTGTTTTTTGTTTTGTAAAAATAATGTTCTTGTTCCAAAAAGCAAATTAGTCAGTCTAAATAGGCGAGAGCTCATTTTATAAAGGAATTAGTTTGTCGCATTGCATAGTGCGCCTTGCAACAGTACCTAAAAACCAAAAAAATTAGGTTTGCGATCAGCTAAGTTACCAAGTGATGGATACGTCAAGGAGAACGATATACAGCTCATTTCATAGTAGTATTTTTACTTTTTTTTATGTAGGTTTATATGACAGTTTTTTTCTCAATATTGCACACCCCGTTTTTCTATTTTTATGTCTATCCTTTCCATCCTAAGGTTGCCTGGAAGAGATCGCTCTTAGCGATGAGGCCGCCAGTTGTCGCACTAGTTTTATGTGTTATAATTCTTTTGTTTGTAATTTATGGTGTGAACAAAAAAGAGTTTATATATCTATCTATCTATTTCATGAGCCCTTTTCAGGCGGTGGCAACCCTAGGCTTACAGGTGTTTTATTATGGCGGTCCGGCGTTTATTATGCGAAACCCTTAAAACTTCTCCCAGCGGGGTTTTTTCAATATCTTTCCTTAAGTTATTTTGGTAGATAAAAGGGGAACATTGATATAAACGTTTCCCGAAAAATATTAAGGAATAATCTGCTGAAAGTAAAAAGGGCGCATCTGAAATTGAAAAGTGCCGGAAGTATGGTATTTACTTATTATAAATCAAATAAATATAAAATAAATTTCGGGCATGGCATATTATACATATAAACTAAGGAATAGATTCTAGACTCTTATAAGATAGACGTTACTTCGAGATCCTCTAGGACCAAAAGGACCTGGAACTTGTTAGAGACCGTTTCGGGAGCCAGTGCCTTCTCCAATTTACAGTTAAATTCATACTCTATTTATTTAACCTATAATTTTCACAATCTTCGGTCACACCCTTACTTTACTAATGGTAAACTGCGGTCAAACGCCTAGCCTGTTAAGCATAAAAATATGAGTAGGTAAAAATATGATGCCTACTTTTGTTTTGCTGCGCTACGGTGCCATGATCCTTGCCACTTACCTTATTTTCGTAAACCATAACTATGTAATATCAGTTTACTTAGTAAACAGCTGTGGAACTTACCCGCCGGTACCCTTGTAATCTCATTAAAGATTAGTGTTATTTCAGTAACCAGCGATAGCTACACAAATTACTCGCCGCCCGCCGCCTGCCTTTTCATAATATTTCCGTAGTGGGAGGCGGCCTAAATCAAACATTGGACACAGATTAACAAAGAGTAGATGGGAAGTCGGTATTTAGGTAGTATGTGCCTACCACCCTTGCACAATCGAATTTCCCTAAATACGTACAAAACGTTTTGAATCTACGTTTCTGATCCGTATAGCTAGGGAATGGAACAGACTTCCGGCATCCTTGTTTCCTGAGAGATATAATATAGATCTTTTGAAGGTCAGAGTGAATAGGTATCTTCTAAATCAGCGTGCTTCAACTTCGACCTCAACGTCGCTCACCAACAGGCGAGTTGGTGGTCCAACGCAAATATATAAATAATAAAAAAAATGTGCTGAACAAGAATCGGTAGGTTTTTCAATTGCCAGATGCTTGTCCCCAATGATTTAGGGATAGATAATATTAATTGATCCCGTAACTTTGTGTATTGTCCTACCTTCATTTGTTTATTCGATATTAATGTGTTTATTTTTTTCCATGTTCGTTTGTATTCCGATATTCAATTGTTTACTAATACTGCGCTGTCATCGAGTTATTATCGATTTTAACCAGGCTACTCAAGGGTTAAATGTTTTCGGGAGAGTGAAATTACGTAAGTGAATTGTAAATACGTAGGTACGTATTTAGATTCATCACTTCAAATCTGACCTAGACCTTTTTGACTTTACGTCTCAAATCTCATAGGATACGGTTTGCAGTTTTATTTTCAGCTTGTCTTCAACCAATATTAGGAACCTAGTTAGTTCATTGTTGGAGAGTTGACTTTCTCTTCTCGTCTACTCGGTGTTGTAGATAACTAATGGCTCTGTGTAAAGTGGGGAAGCCGTCTATTTATACAGGATGAGTTGACAGAACTGTCTTGAATGAAACATCAGTGTGATTTTAATGTCGTCACGAAGCTGCATATTTAAAGAGGGAAGGAGTGAGATGTTTTTCGTCGTAAAATCAAACTGTGACTTCATTAGAAAAGGTGCTATTATTACCGACGGATATTGCTGATTTGTTCTTGAGCACTGTGACACAGAGCCGCACTGACTATATCTGACTGAAATAATAACATAATACCTACTCTTATACGTACATATATATTACATACTTTTTTGATTACACTTCTCATACGAGCTTCTAGAATTCTTAACTAAAGACTTACTTACTGCAAATCAGCAAATATGCGTCATGTCGTCTGTCTATTCACGTCGCGGAAATCGAGAAGTTGTCTCTGAAGGTGTTCTGGTCGATACCTTTAGACACATTTTCTAGTCCAGTCTAGTTCTTCTAAATAGACGAAATAAGTCTACGAACAGTATCGAAACTGCTAAATCGTGATTTTCGTTATACCCATTATATGAATATTTAATATACTTTTTTATATAGATATTACAAATAATTTCAAAAAATATTTTTTTGACATATTTTAAATCGAATGCAAAATTGATACTACACATTTTAACTCATTAATTTAGATCAAATTTTTGTCTTTAAATGGCTCTCCTGTAAAATTGCCTTAGTAGTTTCGATACTGTCCGTAAGGGCAATCGAAATACCTATAGCAGAAGCCCCTGTGACGTTGGCAAGTTCAAAAGCATCCTGAATGACTAAAAATAAACAACCGTTTCAAAATTGCTTGTTAATGTAAACACTTGGTAGTTCTACTACGGTAATTAAGAACATTACTTCAGTTCTACAATAATCAGTGAATGCTATCGTAATATCTAACCAATGTTATCATTCCGCCCGTCCCTTGAGACTGCAGTTTACGGACCACAAAATATTCTGTGACAGCTATAAAATGTTTACGAGAGCTTTATTTAGGGAAATGCTTTGTTGCTTTATCAAGTGTGCTTGTGGTGAGAATATAAGGTAGACCGAAGGGTATAGGGCACATAAAAATGTATTAAAAAGAAGAAAATAAAATGGTGTGCATATTGTTATATTGTCCGATATTGGAAGTGTCCACTTTAATACACTAATATTTCCATAAATAAGTGGTAACGTAAGTAGCATACTGACAGACAAATGAACAGAGAACTCAGTTACTTTATTATTATTACGATAACACTTTGTAGAATTCACTAAAAGAAAATCAAACACAGGAAAACTTAACATTAAAAAGTTCTAAGCGAAATAAGACCAACAGGGCGATTCTGGCGAGTGAGATATTATGTCGGTCTCTGTTGCATTCATAAGAAAAGCCATGACGACGACGGTGAGAGATAATCTCGAACGCCCAAAAATGGGGTCCCACGGCTCACGTGTTTTCAAAACACCTACCTTTACGCTGTTGTTTTTGTAATCTCCGATTTGTAACTTCGTCACGTTGTTTTCATTTTAAACGTCGAAATGAACAGCTTTTTACGAGGAAAGTATTCGACGTTAAATATTTCCCTTCCAAATGGACTTTAAGAGCTTCTTTATACAAGCAAACATAATGTCTAATTCGTTTCCGTAGCTTGACTAGGGAAATGAGAATAAATATACGTACCTTTCATGATTTGACTTTTGTATGAGATGGAATTACTCGCTATTACTTTTGTTAAGTTCGCAAACTGCTATTCGTTTTTAACTAATGGAAACCATCATAGAGAGAAAGGCAGACGAGGACCGAAAAAATAAAAGAAGCAGAGCATTCTTAGACCAGATGAAAAAGAAAAAAGATGTCTATCGTACAAGCAGGTAAAAACACTAGCCGAAGACCGCTAAACCTGGAAATTACTCCAACTATAAGAGCGACGCTCTTTGAATAAATACCTTTGCTAAAAATGTTTATTTCAGCAATGTAAGAACGCATCAATAACCACCCAGCAACGGTAACTTCTCGGTAATGAAAGATCATGTTCATTTTGCCAACAATCAATGTAGATAAAATCTTGCATTCCACGTTTATGCACTAGTCAGAGTCTACATAATCAAGCATCGTGTACTGTACCAATTTGTGTCTGCAGAAATCCTTATCTTTCTTTCTTTTTTATGCAATTGAGTGACGAGGCGAGCAAATCACTCGCATGATGTTAAACGCCACGTTTGCCCATAACAGGTCTGCGCCAATTAGAGTTTTGAACTCTTCAAATTCAAGGCCTTCCGAAGCACAGAACTGCACTCCTAATCCGCACGGTTTCCTCTAGTTCTCCCTACTAAATGTACAGCTAGTATAAATAAGTAAGTTCGATCGATGCAGGCGCCCTCTTACAGATTTCATGTACCGGAAAGCGACTTGCCCCCACTGCCTTATTGTTCTGCCACGAAAATAACGACACACTACAATTATTTTCAAAACAAACAGAATGGTTTAACACATTTTCAATCGTAAAGCAAACCCATAAAGTTCTATTTGTGACCGCAATACCTATTTGGGAGAAATGAATCTTGTCTATTTGTTTAGGACGAAAGAAAAGGAAATGGTGTAGACATTTAGAAACTTATCTTACTTAGTGTATGTGTTCAGAAGTATTTATTTGCTAATAAACTATTTGATATTGTTTTTTCGTGTCTGTTCATATTATTCTCAATAAATGCAAATATTGTTTTGTTCAATAACAAAAATAAAAACAATAGAAAACAAAAAGTAACAACACAATGATACAAGTAGTTAAAAGCTCACACAATTAAAATATCACTTAAAAACCATTTTCTATTTCAGTCCCATTTTCCAGCAATAAATGCAGAGATAACGTCACTCCCTAAAATTCTTTTAAAAAGAACACAATAAATCGTAGCCATAAATACATCACGCCGCAGCTCGGAGGGTTGGCTACCCCTTCAAAGTCTCAACTTTTACGACTTTCGACAAATTGCTTCCTGGCAGCCCTGCCTATCCTCTCTATTGATATCATCGAGTCAATATTGTCTCAATTTCTTGGCTGCTTTCAGCAGGTCCACCTGAGTTTGAAATCGATTTGTATGCATCCGACTACGAGAAATTTTGCTGTTATTTATTGGGAAAATAATAGAGATACCTACTTTTTATTCTATTTATACCTCAAGGCGTGCAATGATCGTTTAATAGAGTTATAGTTTAGTAGATAAATAGAGATAAGTAGAAAAACCCCTAGTTATGTTATGGATAAACTCGCGTGCCGCCAAGCAACGCCAGGACTATAAAAAAATAACAATAAAAAAATAAAATGAAATAACATTTCACACTCATAGCTCCCCATTAGGATAACCTGTGTCGGAGATGCCATGGAACACACACAAAGACAAGGACAACTAACACCCAGACCCAGAACAAATATTGAAATAAATTATCGTGTAGTAAATTAAAGAAATGAAGTACGTTATACCCCCCGTAAAGTAGCCCTATTGCAAATTGTTTTCTTACACAATAAAAAACAGTTTTTCAGTTATTGTAGTAGCATTTTCTGCTTTATATTCTTCAATTTTCACACGTGTAGCTGTAGCTAATACAAAATATCTCGTTTCCCGCTAAGCTTTCGACAGTCTTTGTTCCAACCGCCCGTCGTAAAATAAAGGTTTTCGGTGTTCGCATCCCGACGCTTTCGTAATTAACCACCCTGGGGTTTATAAAATGTTTGCACTTTTCACCCTTTTCCCATATTCAACCACCATAGCTGTTTCATTTTGTTAACCGCTGTAAATGAAGGACTCTTTACAGGAAGGCTTTATTATATTACTAGTCAAGGAATAAATTAAACCAGGACCCACCCTGTTGTGTGAGAAATGAAGCACTTTTTTCTATACTTTTAAATTAGGTTGGTTTTAATATTTTACCTACTCAGGAATTACCTACTGGCGAGTACTTAGTTTTTCCTTACGATTTATTTCACTTCCCACATAATGTAACGTCTTGTTGATAAATTCCGTGCAATCTTATACAACTACACTCAGTGAACGAAAAAAACACTTTTTTTCGTTCACTGACTACACTCGACTTTCTTCTTCACATGTTCTGGCCATCGTGTTGTCTTTTGATTTTTGTTGCACAATTTGATGTCAATTTTAACAGTTCTGTCCTCTTGAAAACTGAGTGAGTGTTTCTGAATGTTTTAGTTTCCATCATTGGTCTCATTTTTACCTTCGCGGTTTCTTATCATAATTTAGGAATTAGACCTATATAGGTAAATACCTCACGGTTTTAAATGACTAGTGAAGATTTAGTGAGGAGATTTCGACAAAAAATAATATTCAAAATTATTTGGATCTTTCTTGTAGACATCACCCTACTATTACTCATCTATTACATCTACTTTTACGCTCTCATTCTCACATTACTGAATGAACATCCCAAGAAGTATTACAGCTGTTGTTTGTTATCCGATCTATTTTAAAAGCACTTTTAGCCTTCGGGTTTAAGTGGACTTATTTAGACATACAATTTTGTAGACCAAAACAAGTGGATGAGTGAACGGGGGTGCGATGTGAACGGTCCTTGCTCTAACCGTATTTTCTCTTTATTATACAGTAAAATACAATTTTCTCTTAATAAAGGTTTAATTATATTTTGGATATGCAAAGTGCTCTTTATTTAGCAGCTACGTGGACTATGGACCATTGTTGTTTTAAATTAAGTCAATGCTACATCTATTTTTTCATTTTCAAGTCAGTTTTAACACGCGACTCTCTATATTGCTTATTTGAATGCTTATTTTTGCGGCTCATTTCTTTGGCTGGTTGTTGCATTATAGAGTTTGATACCTAGTCAGGGTTTAATTGCTTAAATTATAGTGAGCCCTCCGAGCCTACCTAGCTCTGTCCCTCCCGCCTCTCCGCCGCGGGAGTGCCGGCGCTCGAGTCGCCTACGGGCGGGTGCGCGCCCGACGATTCCTCGCCCCCCGCCAGTCGAAAAATAACCACAGGCGAGAGCGCACGCGCCCGTCCCGCGCACCGACGCTACCGCGGTCAACCATTGTATTTTTCTATTTTCGTGTTTACCGCAATAAATAAATAATAATATAACTGAGAACAGTGGTTATATCTGGCGCTCAACGTACGGCGGCTTCGAACCACGAAAGTAGTAAACGACAGACTAAGTGAGCAAAAGTGTTTCGATAGCGCATCTTTCACGTAGCACGTGGTATTTTAACCTACTTGTTAGTTCAGTATCGGGAAGTGATTCAAGTGAAATTGTACCCCGCGGACCGTGCGCGGTTCTAGTACTGGAACGTTCTAACTTCTACAAGTAGTGGAGTAGGTTAGATAGATGCCTATAGCGAAGTGAGTTGTGCCGTGCTATCGAACTTGACTTTGTTTATTATCGCGATATGGTGCTAACGCGATCTCGCGCTGCGAGCCCGTCCCAGGCTGGGGCTGTGTCTGCGGAGTCCGCCGACGGGGTTTCCCCGCCGCCTGCGGACCGACGTTTCGACTCATCACATCATCATGGCACGCGTAGCGATCGCGCGGCTGCGGCCGCGCCGGCGGCTTCTTCGCCGCCCGTCGCTGACGTGTTGGTGGCGAGTGCGCCGCCAGTCGATGGCGCGCCTGCCGCCGCCTCCGCCGTCATGATGACCAACGAGCAACTGATGCTGCTAATTAACAGGCTAAGTAGAGAGCCCTCGGTAAGCACTACCTCATTTACCTCAAACCGAAATAACTTTTCGAAGTGTACGGCGCGATTTGACGGCGAAGGCGATGTTTTAGCTTTTATCGACGCCGTGGAAACATACAAAGAGTGCGCCGGCGTCGAGGACGACATAGCTTTGAGAGGCCTCTCTATGATTTTGACTAATTTGGCCGCAACTTGGTGGCAAGGCGTTAAGGCCTCGACGGCTACTTGGTCGGAGGCCATTGCGGCTTTAAGGAATACGTTTGGCCCACGTTTGCCGCCCCATCAGATTTATAGAAAATTATTCGAAAGAGAGCAATATAAACACGAGTCGACGGACTTGTTTGTCTGTACTTTAAGAGCGTTAATTGCACAATTGCCGTCGTCGTCATTGTCAGAAGAGGTTCAATTGGACATGGTTTATGGTCTTCTTCACGTCCAGATTCGAGAAAAAGTACCTCGGTCTATGTTCAATACTTTCGGCGAACTGTTGACGTGCGCAAGGCGCGTCGAAGATATTTTAAAAGAAGGACACACGTCAATGACGTCACATACGCCATCGTCGTCAACGTCGACTAATAATAATAATTATAAAAAACGACACCACTGTGTTTATTGCAAGCAGCCTGGACACCTTAAAGAGGCCTGTCAACGTTTAAGGGACCGGAAGCCAAAAGATGGCAGCACTGTCGTCGAAAAGGCGAAGCCGACGATAACGTGTTTTGGATGCGGCGCGCCCGGCGTAATTCGATCAAATTGCTCTACGTGCAAGGAAAAGAAAGAAACTGTCATGTCGTTTCAATCAGTGTCCGCGAGTGCCGTCACTTTGTGTTCGCGAGTGCGACCAGTCATTAATGTGCAAGTTTACGGTGAAATCGGGAAATTATTGGTGGACACTGGGGCGAAACATTCGATCGGTAGTGTTAGCTTAAAACGCCATTTGCTTAAGAACGGTCATAAATTTGAAACTGTTTTTACTGAGCTTAAATATGCAGACGGACGTGTATGTGCTCAAAATGTTGAAGTAGCACACGTTAATGTTAAGGTGCGAGGGATAGAGCTGATGGTGAGCTTTATAATGTTGCCTCAGGCAACCGAGAGTCTGTTAGGCATGAATTTTATTCAAAGTGTTGGCATGGTCTTGGATTTCGGTTTAGGTGTGTGGTATTTTAAGTACGATGCGACGCCTCAGCCGCTTAGTTTCGAGAACGAGAATAGTTCACCGCTTGCCTGCGCGTCCGTGGGTCTCCGCGAAGACGAGGGTTCCCACCTTATCCCGGAAGAAAGGGACAGACTATCTAGCCTCCTGAATGTCCATGAGGACATTTTTGCTCCAGGGGGAGGGCCTACCGAATTCGCAATGCACCATATTGACACCGGAAATGCTGCACCAATCGCAGGACCACCTTACCGCGTTTCGCCTGCGAAAAAGGAAATTATAAGAAAAGAATTGGATAAGATGCTGGAAGAAGGAGTGATCGAAGAGGCTGAGTCCGAGTGGGCTGCACCAGTGGTTTTGATTCCGAAGAAGAACGGTGAAGTTCGCTTCTGCGTAGACTACCGGAAATTGAATCACGTGACCCGAACTGACCAGTACCCCATTCCAGTGATCGACGAGTTGCTGAAGAGCACTAAGGCCAATTCTGTGATGTCTACAATCGACTTAAAGGCTGGGTACTGGCAAACGGTTGTGGCTCCTGAGGACCGCCACAAGACTGCGTTCACGACGCCATTTGGAATGTTTCAGTTCTGCCGCATGCCATTTGGATTAAAGAACGCGCCGGCGACGTTCCAGCGTTTAATGGACAGGATGAGGTCCGGCCTCACGGACGTATGCGTGCTGACGTATTTAGACGACATATTAGTTATCTCCGAGGACCTGGACCGGCACTTAAAAGACCTGCAGCAGGTCTTCGATCGACTTCGACTTTTCAACCTGCGAGCGAACAGGGAAAAGTGTGTGTTTGCGAGAGAAAGAGTTACTTACCTGGGACATGTGATTTCCGCTCGTGGTATCGAGCCTGATTCTGCGAAGGTTGAAGCCGTCTTGAACATGAAACATCCTAAGAACCTGAAAGAATTGAAGACGTTCCTGCAGACTTGTTCCTGGTTTCGGAAATTCATTCCGCAGTTCTCCGAAGTTGCACGCCCTCTCACTGATTTGACAAAAAAGGATCGACGCTGGCTGTGGGGGGAGGACGAGACAAGAGCTTTCGAGGAGTTGAAGCATCGCCTATCTACAAGCCCCGTCCTCCGCCAGCCAAATTTTGATGAACCGTTTATTCTACGCACCGATGCTAGCGCATTTGCCCTGGGTGCGGTGTTGATGCAAGGCCCCAGTCCTACGGAGGAAAGGCCTATTGAATACGCCAGCAGGTTATTGACTCCAGCCGAGCGTAATTACCACACTACTGAGCGAGAAGCTTTGGCAGTGGTGTGGGCGTTGGAAAAGTTCCGTGGATACGTAGAAGGAGCACGCGTACAGGTAGCGACGGATCATCAACCTTTGAAATGGTTGCTGTCATTGAAGACGCCCAGTGGTCGTTTAGCCCGATGGGCAATGAAGATTCAGTCATATGACCTGGACATCGGATATACCCCGGGCCGTGTTAATGTCGTCGCAGATACGCTGAGCCGCCCTGTAACAGATGAGGTGGAGAAACCTGCCTCTGACTCGGAGCCCTGCAGCATCTGTCCAGTGGTGGTGGATCTGCCACGACGGGGGCCCGAAGAGATCCGAGAAGCTCAGTTGGGAGACGTAGAAGCTAAACGGATCATTGATGACTTTGAGGATACCTCTAACCCTGATTCCGCGTTGCGATGGACCGAGAGGGGGTACTACTTGTCGCAGGGGGTTCTGTATCGCTGTGATCCAGACGGAGAGTCTGAAGAACCGCAGTTGGTGGTACCAGAATCCCTCCGCTTAGAGCTGATGCAGGAGCTACATGACGCGCCAACTGCGGGTCACCTGGGGGTTGAGAGGACGCTTAGAAAAATTAAAGAAAGATTCTACTTCAAGGGTATGAAGACATACGTGACCAATTACTTGAAGACTTGTAATGAATGTCAAAAATACAAGGCTACCAATTTGAAGCCTGCGGGCCTTCTCCAGACTCCAATACCACACCAGCGTTTCGAAGTTCTTGCCATGGACCTGTTTGGCCCTCTTCCTGAAGGGGATCGAGGGGAAAAGTGGATCCTTCTCGTGGAAGACACCGCGAGTCGGTGGGTCGAACTGTTCGCGCTGTGTGACTCAACTGCTGAGACGTGTGCAAAGGCGCTAATCGAAGAAGTCTTCTTGCGCTATGGACTACCGCGCCGTGTCATATCCGACAACGGAAGTCAGTTTGTATCGGCGGTGATGCAGAAGGCCATGTATGTATTAGGGGTTCAACAGTCCTTGACTCCTGTCTACCATCCTGAAGCCAATCCAGCCGAACGCAAAAATCGCGAGCTTAAACAGCTCCTTGCCATCTTGGTAGGACCGGAACATCGAAGTTGGCCAACCGTCCTACCGGCAGTCCGATTTTCTCTGAACAGCGCACACAACACGGGGACAGGACATTCAGCGGCTTACCTAACTTTTGCTCGAGAGATGCGATCACCGCTAGCCGTACACACCGATATACGAGCAATAGTCTCCGAGCAGAATTTCGTTCCGCAAATCACTCCTTACTTAAAAGAGTTTTCCCGCATACTAATGGATGTGAAGCGACGAGTGGAAGTCCAACAGGACATAAGGAAGACCGTAGGCGATCGGCAACGCCGGGATGTCTCGCCGTATAAGGAGGGTGACCTTGTTTTGGTGGAGACTCACTTGGCGAGCAATGCGGCCAAGGGGTTTACCAGTAAGTTTGCCCCGCGGCGTGAAGGGCCGTATCGTGTCTCGAGGGTCATTACTCCGACGTCATTCATAATTGTCGATTCTACCGGAGAGATTAAGGGGAAGTACCATGCCAGCGCTTTGACCCCTTATGTAGGGAATAGCCCAACGATTAGGCATCCGCGCCGTCGCGGACGACCAGCCAAGTCACGGCCGGGTCGTCCTTGTGACTTGGAGGGGGAGGATATAGTGAGCCCTCCGAGCCTACCTAGCTCTGTCCCTCCCGCCTCTCCGCCGCGGGAGTGCCGGCGCTCGAGTCGCCTACGGGCGGGTGCGCGCCCGACGATTCCTCGCCCCCCGCCAGTCGAAAAATAACCACAGGCGAGAGCGCACGCGCCCGTCCCGCGCACCGACGCTACCGCGGTCAACCATTGTATTTTTCTATTTTCGTGTTTACCGCAATAAATAAATAATAATATAACTGAGAACTGTTGTTATAAAATTAATAATAACAGAAGTTCTTTTATAAAAATAAACCAGCAGTACTTTAGTAAAGCTACAATATTAAACTTTATAAACTTAGTATTGTAACATATACTTGTGTACTTTAGTCGTGTGGAACCTTTGTATCTGACATAGGTTCTATGAAGTGCTTTATCAACTTTTCGCTGTCAATTCATATCACAAATCAAAACGAGACAAAACATTTACCTCACCATAACTATTACAAACTCAATAATATTAAAATCAGTTTATCTCCATAGCAACAAAACAAAATCCCCAGAATAATATCTCACCATTAGCCTTTTCCTAATTGACACATGGACGGAGGTAAGTAGTTTCACACATGGTATCCCCTGGTGATCTGGAGATAAATTAGATGCATGTGTGGGTTAGTGAGGGCAATTCATCTTGTGTCGCCGTCACGTGAGAAAATGAAGCGGGAACTCCGCTGTGATAATGGTAATGAAGAATTGATTTAAAGATTGAATTAGATAATGAAACGTGGATCAATGACAACGAATTGGAGCGAAGCTGATAAAAGTTGTCAAGACTGAAGAGAGGATAAAGGAAAGTTTTAAGATTATTGGGTTTGGCAACTTTTATTATGACCTGTCTTACATTTTAATTTCAAAGTTTTAAGATTATTGAGATTGGCAACTTTTATTATGACCTATCTTCAAACATCTTGAAACATTGCCCTTCAATACGGAACACAGTCAATATTTGCACATTACTGCTCGGCGGTTGAATAATTGACAAAGGTGTGGTACTTCCGCAGGCTGGGATGATGTCTCGGTCTCAGGCAATTTATTTGCCACTAATGCTTTTACAGATCAGTGTCTCGGCAAAAACCGACATAATTGAATAGGTGAGTAATTATAGTGGAAATCGCTTTAGAAAGTCATTACCTTGGTGTCTCCCTATCAATATACTGCAAAAACTAGAATTTTACAAAACCTTTTAGGAAATTTTCAAGCTAACTTGGAAATATTTAGGAAATTTATTCTGAAGATAGACCGTACAGGTCTAACATAATAAAATTAGTATTGGTGCATAGGTAGATTGTTGTATTTGATAGGTTTTTATGGACAAAAAAGCTATCTAATTCAAGTATCAAACTAATTTGAACACCTACTTTCTTGTAATACCAAAATGGATTTATGACTTTGACGCCTAAGACCTTTTCAAGGAATTTCAAAAGCTTACCGATTCCAGTAACAGATGTCTCGATCAAATAAAATACCATTTCAAGAAAAGTTCAAAGGCAAGTTGAAATACGAAGAACGTGCTTAGGAAATACCTAGTAGCTTGTAATTAGACGGAGGTACGTCTAGAGTCTTATTGTACGCTAGTCTGGAGAACCACTAGACGTGAGACGAGGTAGAGAGAAGGACAAAATGCCTTTACGAACTTTAACAGGGTTGTATGGCATTTTGAAGGAAAGTGTTTAAAAAAAGTTGTAATTCACACGGGAGTACTCACGTAATAAAAAGTCGTAAAAGTCGTTTCCATAATGAAAACAAATTAAGATGTTTACATAAATATTAGTTTGATTAAAAGTTACTACCTATGCTGCCGAACTTAATCGGGTTGATTGTATTTTATCTTAATGCCTAGATAGCTTAACTCTAGTTTAATTAAATAACAATAGACATTACTCTAAATTGCATTATAATGTGCATAAAGAAAAATAAGAGTTTCTCAAATGCGTCAAATTTATTTATCCATTGCTTTATTGTATTTAGAGACTATTCTACTCGCTCATTTCTCAAAACGATCGTTTCGAATAAACTTAGTTCGCGGTGCTTTTTGTAACTCAACCAGTGCAGTATAAATTGCAAAGCAACGACTGAAATTGCAGAGGTTGCTCAAATGTTTTATCAAACGCTGCACGGTGGACGGTACGAGAATACACTTTTCCTTTGCCTGTACACTATTAAGTGCAGACTAGGTAGGTAGGTACTTGTGGACGGTGAGCTATTGGGCTAGCTCGCTGTCCGTCCGTCTTATGACGACACAGGCCGTGTCGACGGCGCGTTCGTGTTCCACGCGCGCCTCAAAGAGATGTCAGCAACATGGAAGGGGCCCGAAAGGGCCCATGCCCGTCGGGGCTGCGGGTAGAAGTTACCGCGGCCTCGGCGTCACAAGGGCGTAGAAGGAACATGGGTGGTTTTTGGTCAGTAGAAGTCTGACACTCCCTTCCGCTCTGCCCAAAGAGTGGGAGGGGTCATTTGATGATTTCCCACCCCCCAAAAAAAAAAAAAAAAAAAAAAAGGTAGGTAGGTACTACACGTGAGACCGTGACTCTTTGTGCTCAGCTTGAATGCAGGTATTGTGTCTTAAGAGGGATTATGCGAGCACGTCCCTTATTAAAACTTTTAAATACCTTATCTCGTTTGAAAGTTGGATGGGATTTTAACAAAGACGGAGGTAAAAAGTGACTTCATTCTCCGAGTCTTAAGATAATAATTGTATATGTAACTGTAATTCTTTAGAAATGTTAAGTTTATTATTTTTCTTAGCTTTTCCAGTTCTCGCGAAACTTCAGCTTAGCGAACCTTGGCTTACGCCATTTCTTCGCTGGCAATACCAATTTATACCAATTTATACGACTTATTTCCTTTGCTTTGATTTTTCCCATTATTCTTTTTTAAATTATATTATCTTTCTACCTCTATATTTAAAAAAAATCATTATTTAACAAGACTGATCCTAACATATTAGTTAACTAAACATTTATATCCACTGATCTCCTCGTGCGATCGCGAGTAGGGTTACCATATCTCAGGATTTGTCCTGAGATTTCAGGATTTTTTGACTTTTCTCAGGAGTGCGGCCGGATCTTGCAAATCTCAGGATTTTCCATAAAACACAGGTTAGATTTTAAAGATCTATTTAATTAAAAGTTAAACCAACTAAAAATAATCTGTGCGGGGCGGCGGGGGTGCCGCTGCCACCCCCGCCCCGCCGCTTTGAGTGCGATGTGTAAGTTGCAACGCGTGAGCTAGATCCGCAGTGTATAAAACGATAATAATACGTTTTTGAGAGTAAATTCTCAAACTGTATAATATCTCAGGACTTTTCCATGGAAATCAGGCGTTTTCTCCGGCCTTTTGATTTTTTCATCTGGTAACCCTAATCACGAGGGCGCTCGCCGCACCAAATACTCAAAACAAACACAGTATAGGAAGTACCTCTTGTATTAAGGGTACATAAACCCAAAACGTACCAATCAGGAAAGCAACGGCAGAACGAAGGAAGTGGACTTAAGCAGATAAATTATGTACACAGCTAAACAGACGCTTCCATCCGTACCAAACGTATCCTTCTAGCTCTAAACAGAGCGATTTATGTTCAGCATTGCGAAATGTAGCAACAAGGCTGAACCAAACTTAACTTTAGGCCTACAACATAAGGTTGATATTCGAAAACTGCTTGTCTTCGAGTGGTTATGACCATCGAACAAGACTGGGCGTCGCCTGTTGATTTTCTCAAGTCATATTGAATTAGTTCACGTCTCTCGCTTGTGTAGAATCGGGCATTCATTTCATTAGTTACGGCCAAATTGAAAGCTTTGAAAGCTCGGCTCGCTACCAATTACGCCGTATCAAAAACAATTTGCTCGTAGCAAAAAGCCAATAAAATTATTCGTACAGAATAACAGTTGAAGCAAATTGCATGAAATTGTGTGGAAGGATTTCCTCGCTTTTCGGATTTATTTTTTGGAAGGTGTAATGCTGAAGATCCGTACGCAAGCATGTTTGTTTGTAGGTACGTAATCTTTTGAAACCTTACTGACTTAAAAGTTTTTAGAGTGTGAGCTATCGTTCGAATTGTTTTTATTTTATGTCTGAAGTTACAAACAACACTTTTTAGTTTTTTTGTGTTTATACATTTCATCACCTTAGAAATGGTCTTTAAAAATGGTTTGACGCACTACGGACATCACCAAACAATTTGCACTAGCATCAGCGCTTGTCGTCGCCCCTATCTCGTTGACTCTACAATGCATCCTGACACGTTCTGACAGATAGCAATTTACATACATTAGATACAATTATCCACTTGTTGAAAGCAAACTCCGACGCACGTGAGAATGAACAGGGGCTCTATTCTGGGACCCTATTCTTGTATGCTCGAGACTATCTCGGTCACTCACTGCCATGACATTTATAATGAGATGAGATAATGTCTCATTCGCCAGAAAACCCCGGCAAGAGATACCCGGCCCGGGCCCGGGTCGGCCTGTTTGGCTCAGCGGTAGTGTATCCGCCTTATAAGCCAAAGGTCCCGGGTTCGATTCCCGGCTGGGCAGATATTTGAATGATGAATTTAAAATTAAATATCTGTTCTGGGTCTAGATGTTAGTTGTCCTTGTCTTTGTGTGTGTTCCATCGCATCCCCGACACAGGATTTATTCCTAGTGGGGAGCTATGAGTGTGAAACGTTTATTTATTTTATTTTATTTATTTATATTATCTCGATCACTGTTGTTCTCATCAGAAATGTCATAACAGTGAGAGTGACCGATTTAGTCTCGAACAGCCCAGAGATTTTTCCTTTTTACCTGAGATTTTTCTGTGGTATAGGAAACGTGAGAAGAATGGAATACAAAGCATGTATTGACTTAAGTTTCATGGGAATATGGAAGAGTGAATGAATTGACCTTTAAACAGACAAGCGTCCAAAAACTTTACAAGCTTTAATTTAACTTGCAATGTGATATACCTATTTGTTTAGGTCAAATCTTGCAACTGAATTTTGAACCACATCCCGATGTCCGATAGAGTTGAAATTTGCCAAACCTATGTAACTCCGATGACAACAATACAGGTTTATAAGGAAAGCATAAGCAAACCTGAAAATGGTTCATAGTACTCATCATTATGAACAACTTTTACTATGGGCCAACCAGGAAATCGTGAAAAAAATCCAGCTGTTCCATACATTTTGTCGAGTGTCATTGACATTTTTCTATGGAACAGCTGATTTTTTTCTGGATTTCAGGGTTGGTCCCATAGTAAACGTTGTTCATAATGAGTATTATGAGCCTTTTTTGGAATAGCATATTCTTTCTTTATAACCCTGTATTTGGTAAAGAGGCACCTACTCTGGATTAACTCATAAGCTACTTTTTATCCCCATAAAATCAACAGTTCCTGTAGAATAGCGAGTGAAGTCGTGGGGCTCAGATAGTACTTACATGAAAGAGGAAACTTGTCTTCTATTCACGTCCATTTAACTACATTCAAAGCCCCTGCAATTTCAGGAAGACAAACTCAAATCGACGATGTTACAATGAAGCAATGACTGCTTTTGTCGTCTATTTTAGGGCACTATAGAAATTGTCAAGTAGATTGAAGGAAGTTTAGTAGATTGCGAAGAGTTAAGCTATTGTTGCTGGAGAGATCTTTTTTAGCACCGACACCGAGGAAAGACATGACATGTATTTGTCCGTCTTTTAAACCGACTTCCAAAAAGGAGGGGGTTCTTTAACAAGTACAACTCGGGGTGGTTTACAAAGTGAATAGATGTTTCATAACAGGCAAGCGTGCTTTGTCGCTTACCATTAAGTGAGACTGAAATATTAGCTTTACTGAATGTTTATATAAACTGATTTTGTATGAACTGAAATTCTACAAAGAGGAATTATATTTAAAGTTGGTAGAGAAACAAGGGAGAACCGGATATCTCAGGATGCAGCTTATTCATAATTTTATGTAGGATACCTACTTCCACATGACAGTTGTAAACAGTGGAAGTTACATATTGCCGCCATATCATTAGCCAGCTACTGGTAATGCATGCATCTCAATTACCCGTCAGTTTTGATCAGGGTCTGCGGACCGCGACGGCAATCAGTGACATCCTCTATCTGGCCCCTTCCTAGACCCCCTCCGTTTGGCACATGTCAGGGTATGCAGACTTTCACAACATGTATCGGTAGATAGGGATTTATGGGCTCAAATGTGGTAGTATGAGAAAATAATAATTATGACCCTTGGAGTAAACGAAAATAATTGGTTTCTGTGTTGTGTGTTGTGTTGGTTTTGATGCGTGAACCCATGCACTTCACACATTAATTTTTGAGAAAAAAAACTCTAATACTAGAAAATTAAATCTAATATCTGAAGCAAAAAGCCTCCGATTCAACGCAAAAAACTTTCCGTCTTTGTACATATTTAGAGAACTGACCTTCTCACGTTTGTTTAACATTAAGCCTCATCTCTAAACCATCATGGCCAAAACATGTGGTCTCTCTTTAGTACAGTTTAATGCCAATTCTATCACAGTTTGGTACCACTTATGGTCTATTAACAATCTGCTGGAGAGCCGGTCGCCTGTCCCGCCCCCATGCAGTAAGTGCCAAATTGCTGCAATCCCGAGCATCAGCCAGTTGGATCAGTTAATACCCTGGGGTCGGACGAATAGTGCTTGCACTGATCCCGCTGCGAATTTCAGTGTCTCATTGCTATGGATTTTGCGTGTTTTGCAAACATCGGTGTCTTTCTCGAAGACGCTTCTATTGTCTAATAGTCGGATGCTATCAGGAACTGATTGCAGTGGTTTTTGTAGATCTGCTGACTTAGATACTGTCTAAGTTTAGCTTTTAGTGTCTTTTGGCTTTCTCATAGCTTATCTGTTCTTGAATTTTTGTAGGGAAGTTATTTTGAGCTTAGTATTGGTTTGGGAATCGGTTGAAGTGGTGAGATGGAACAGTAAGTTTTCATGATGAAAATAACGGAGTCAGCAGCGGTGAACCGCAATGAAGCACCTACTACAGAAGAAAGGTAAATATAATTTTTAATTCACCTACTAAACTGTAGTTTAGTAGTTAAATCAAATTTCGTAATATTAGTTTACGTTCATAAATATTCATCCATGCTTTAATTTTGTTTTGTCCAAACTAGAACAATAAACAATAACAACAATGAAATAATGAACAATGAATTTTCCAAAAAATCAAATAAGTTTTTTACAATATCTTTCTCTTTTGATCAAGACTCTCCGACTAATGCCAATTTTGATGAATGGCAGTCTTTATCCTTCAAATACCGACCATAAAACCACTCAATTATACACTCGTCAACTCTGACGTCGAACATTATCCAACAACCCACACTTGTTGCCCGCGTCATCAACACACCTCGTGTAATTACAAAATTGTAGCAAATCCAATGAGTGACACCCCTCGCCCCACTGCCACGGATGTCGTGTAAACAATGTCCTAAATATCCGGGGTCAATGACCGGTTACGGCACAGCCCAGGGCTGTCCCCTGCCCAGGGCTTTTTACCTCTTAAGGGTGGTAACTGGTCGACGATTAATTTTAAAATGCAATGGTATGTGGACCCCGCACGCGACCGTTGCATGTGATAATTGTTGCTAGGATGGGGTTGAAACGGGGCTTAAAGGTCATTAACTTTGTGACAGTTGGCTTGATAGGTAACATTTCATTTTTGCCTGTAACCATCGTTGAATTAACATGTTAAGGCTACATGAACTAAGCGCGACACTAAGCTAAACGATCCACACTCACACTCATAGCTCCTCACTAGGATACCCTGTGTCGGGGATGCCACGAAACACACACAAAGACAAGGACAACTAACACTCACAGCCGCACTCAGAGACGTTTAATGAGACCCAGAACAGATATTTAAATTCATCATTCAAGCATCTGCCCGGCCGGGAATCAAACCTGGGACCTCTGGATTAAAAGGCGGATATACTACTACTTAGCCAAACAGGTCGTCAACTAAGCTCGAGCTTACTTAGCTTGACACCGCACTGAGAAGTAGTAGGCTACTTGTAGAGCAATACTTCCTCATTAATCCGGCTTAGATTAAATATTTTAAAGACGAGAGCGAGACATCTATACTTCTATACTAATATTATAAAGAAGTAAAGTTTGTGTGTTTGTATATTTGTTAAATTGTAAGGGGTAATCTCGGGATCTACTGAACCGATTTTAAAAATTCTTTCACCAATAGAAAGCCACATTATTGCTGAGTGTCATAGGCTATATTTATTACCTGAAAAAATTAGGGATCCTTAACAAAATAAGATCAAGTAAAAAAATTGCAACCAAAAACCTAAAAAAATAAATAAAGTATTTATTCTTAAACACAATATAAATAAAATGGGACAATAAATAAAAAAAAAAGTTACGATAGATGAGAATAAAAATACGTTTATAGATAAAAATGTAAAAAATTATAAGAGAAAATATAAATAGTAATTTAAAAAAAATCTACTTATCACCCGCATAAAGACGCATTTAATCTAGGTTTATCCCAAAATGTTTAAAAAATGAATATCCACCCGAGCGAAGCCGGGACGAGCCGCTAGTATATAATATATTGTTAAAACTGCTGGTCGAACATGTGTCTGATTGTCGCTTAACCAAGGCAGATGGTTCAGAAAGAGAAAGAAATATTATATTGCAGTGAGATTAAGAAGACTGTGAATAATGATGATGAAAACAACCAGCCGTAAGCGCAAAAATCTGCTAAGATTCAACTAAAATTTATGACGTCACCAAGACGATCATTCGAATGATTTCAAAAAACTCACTTTAAGCTAACTTGCTCTCGATTACCTGCGGATTAAATCGTTTATTCCAGAGCAATGCCCTGGGGAGATCCCCGGATTTAACCCGGCATGTTTCGAATGCATTGTTGCATTAAATCAGAGTTAATGCCAGACTGTATCCGAAAGTAATCTCTGAAATATGATTTTATAAGCGGAATGACGACGGGGTTAAAAATAAATTGCATTTAAAAATAACTACGTAGGTATTGAACGATGCAGTGTTTGGTACATTTACGTGCCAACAAAGATTGAAATGATCATTATATAATTTATATACATGTTAAATGTTATTGTATTGTACCAATAGTTTATTTTATTAGCCAGACTTGTCTCTTTGTTCAGCAAAGGCCTCTCTTCCCTCTTTTTATTATATGCTAGCCAAACAAATACTAGAAATAAATAGATTAATTCTTTATTGATTTTTTGTACCAGAGCTTACAACCAAAACAATAATAACACTTAAAAAGTAGTACAACAACTGACGACGTTATCACAAAAAGCGATATTTCCCAGGCAAAGTGCCTAACACTATGTTATGCTATAAAAACAAAAGACTGAGTAAGTTTTCATATCTAACTAACATCTTGTCACTTTATCGTGATGATTCAATTATCATAGACAAGTTAAATTGGAGGTCCCGGTTGTTTGTCTTTTATCATCCACCGCAAGCCATGTCAGAGGTCTTCAGGCGGCCTAAAAACTCTGATACCACTAGCCTCTCGGCCTATACGAGCTTACTTCCACTGAAATTTTAGGGCAAATAGGAGATTAAACATCTTATATCTCAGGGCGACGAGCGCAGTGCTGTGCCGCGCATGGTCTTGAATTCTAAAAATTCAAAATTCTGGGTGGTGCAGACCTGTTATGGGCGAACGTGACGTTTGACATCAGGGAGCAATTTGGTCGTCTCGTCACTGAATAGCATAAAAAAACTTAATCATCATGATATTTCCTAACTGAAAGAGTCAAAGCAATACTTTCAACAAAACAGCGACTTTCCCTTTAAAACTTTTCAATCGCTGAAACCTGTTCAAAAGCCTTCCAGAGATAATACGAGCTTCGCTGTTTGCCCCCAAAGTTCAGTGTACTCAACGTACGGGTACGTTGAAAAAGATATACACTGGAAGTTAATTTCGTTTCGAAGTCTCCGGAGTAAATTAACATAATAAAAGAGGAGAGCGAGGAAAAGTAAACTAAAGTTGCATAATATACTTCTATGAAAAATAGAAGCTGCTGTAACCGTCTTTACTTGAATATTAGATTTATTTATAGTGTTTTGAATTTCTTCTCCGAACGTATGCAAGGTTTCCTCACGATGTTTTTCTTTAACAAAAGGTACTGGTATGAAAATTCGTACAAAAGTTCACTCTTCGAGAAACCCGGTGTCCCAGCAGTGGGATGATTAAACATTGAGTTAAAGTTTATTACACTAATTAAAATAAAGCCGTAGGTAAAGCCATTTCAGTTTTCCAACCAAACTTTTCTTTCAAACATTTTTTAAACGACTAATAATTTTACTTAGAACTCAAGGAAGCAATATAAACAAAACTCGTAATTAAAAAAGTTTTATTGTCCTGGAATTGTGAGGACAAGAAGGACAAACAAATGCGAATAAGAAGCAGTAGAAATTGTTGTGACAACTCTAATTTAACAATGTCTTGCACAAGCTCTTAAAGTTAAAAGGAAAAATGAAACCGATAAAAGTGCCGACTAATTTTAACGAGTGCTGAAATGAATTTTAAACGCGTAAACAATTTTTAATCAAAATAGCCTCAATTAAAAAAGCTTAAAATCACATCACAACAAAAACGGCTTTCAAATATAAAAAAAACGGTCTAAAATTGATCTCGTCAATTTAGAGAAATTCGGCCATACTCGTAGACAAATATATTACCATATACTATAAATATACTACCATATACTATATACAATATAGTATATACACATAATACAAACAAGTCAGTACTCCAAACCTTCTCCATTCTAGCACAAGCAAAAACAAAACCACAAACACATAAAAAAATGATTCCAATCCACGTTACTTTCCATAGTAGAATCATAAAAAGTTGCCAAAAATCAAAACCACAATTTAATCTTGGCTAAGCGGGCATATAACCACATCTCTAATGTAGAGAACCTGGCGATAAATCCTAATAAAACAAATCTTTTACTCTTTTATCACGTAGCGATAGTAACATATTTGTATACTATCCACTTTCCAAACATAAAAATATTCAACTACTTCTAACTGCAATTAAAAGTGGAACTAAAACCGTACGATTAAGTTTCAGTTTTGGTTGAAGAATAGTCACAAGTTACGTCTTTAGATAGCGCTACGTTCGTAGTATCGTAGCGCTCGTAGCGCTCGTAGCGTTCACTTTCGTTGGCACGCCGCCCGCCCTGTGATCAATGGGCGTCTACGAACAGATTACTTTCACGAGAAACTTAATTCCGAACTGTTTTTGCTTTCAGGCTTAAATGTAAAGTCTGATGATTCATTCACAAAAGTTAGTAGGATAATATGGAACCCTAAAACGCTGGACTAAAAATAATGTTTCTCAATTTAACTGTAATGAAAAAATGTGAATCAAATGTAAGTTCGTATAGTATGGAGTCTTTAGGCCTCTTGAAGGCCTCTGATATGCATGGGCGGTTGTTTTAATAGGACAAACAACTGGAGACTACCATCCTGTGTTATCTGACCCACGGTATCACTTAGTTGTAAATGCCGCTCGCGGTTACCCATCCAAAGACTGACTATACCCACCGTTGCTTAACATCGACTATCGGTTACGAACACCTAGCCTCGCTACGAACGCTACAATCTCAAAGAATAGTGTTACGAAATATTTTATTCCTTTGCACATAAATTGTCAAAAATAAATTAATGTACGAATAAACCAAAAACAGTAAAGATTCCTGTCCCGACAGTAAAATATGCAATGTCATTTCTAATTTTACAAGATTTTTGTCCCAAACATGAATTGGTACTCCATGTCTCCCATACAATTTTATATTCCGTAACAGAGTGCAAAGGTAAAAAATAGAATGGAATTTTTCCCTTTACATAGACGAGGGTGACGGGCACCAAACACAGGAAAAAGAACGACAAAATTCACTCGTGACGTGTTCAAAACACGTCTGAATAGTCCCGAAAACTGCTGACAAAATATTCTGTTAACGGCGTACTAGTGTGTAACTGTGTACCTACAGGGTTATGCGGAACGGGTATGCTAAGTCGTTGGCGACATAGTATTTATCATTATGAACAACTTTTACTGTGAGACAAAACTGTGAAAGCGAGAAAAAAACAGCTGTTCTGCATATTTTTTCGATTGTTATTGTAATTTTTCTATGGACCGGCACATTTTTATTTTCTTCAATTCATTTTTGGTCCTACAATAAAAGTTGTTCATAATTATGAGTGCAGAGAGCTCAATGGCTTTTTTTATTTATTTTTTATTTTATTTTAGGCTTAGCATACCCTTTCTTTATAACCCTGTAGTTAGTACACAAACACAACTCGTGTCTGGCTTTGCAGTATTCGTATGCAGAATAAAAAGTAAAGTCCAGAGTTAGTCGCTTCTCTACGAATGTTTCACACATTTCCCGACGTGAAGTCTGAAATAAGCAAGACTCTCGTTTTGTTCCTTGCGTTTATTCCAAGAACAACAATGAAAAGGTAAGGCGTGTGAAAGAAAATACGGGTTCTTTGGTACGGCTCCTTAGGAAAAAGGATGATAATAATGTGGGAATCTCGGTGACGAGGTTTTTTTGCGAGCGTGTTTGAAATATATGAAGTTCAAGCGCATTTTGTTTGCATGTGAAAGCTTTGTTTTGTTTGAATAAAATTGACTATAGAAAACATTACATTTTACCTGTAAAAATTTGAAAAATTTGAAAATTTAAAATAACAATATTAGATTCCCTAGATATCAACAAAATAACAAGTGAGATCAAAAATCACAAAATTGTAACTTACCTTTTTTCCCACCCTTTTTCGAATGTAATTCATTACGTTTACAGGTAGGTAAATGAGAAACGGGATTGTTCAAATTAATTACCGCGTTTTTGGGACCGCGGTCCGCTCAACCCCTAATTCTCGCTATTCGCTCACGTTTTACTAAAATACGGCTCTTTTATGCAAAACCAAACACTACGGTTGCTGTAAAGGCTTCCTTATTATATTTTTATAGGAAAATCAAAAGTTCCTCTTACATTCAGGTGCGAGAAAACGCGCTATGAATATTTTAACTCTGGTAAAGAGCTCTCTAGATTTTTGAAAACACTTTGAGCCTTTAAAAGCTCTAGGGACGGATACTTAATATTAGAGCTTTACTTAAAGTTGAGATATTAACTCTTTTGAATGGAAAATGTTTACTGAACTAACTGCACCCGGCGGATTCACCCGCTGATTTTTTTACTTTTAAACCTTCCCTGTATTAGAGCTAACAAAACAAAAAAAAAACAAATCAGTCCAGTTCTCGAGTTTTAGCGAGACAAACGATACATTTTTATGTATAAGATTAAAGCAAAACTGTTGGTGGTGTTGGCATACTACGGAACGTCATGTCTCTATTTAAAGCAACATACATATCGAAGAAGCTCCAGAGCGGAATTAATAGCGTATAAGTAATAAGATAACTTGTATTAGTATAGTTAGCAACTGCAATAACAATTAAGTACTTTGTTGTCGTTATTATGATTGTGATTGTTTGTTAGTTGTTAGTTTTGATGATACTAATAGGTAGGAGACAACCGTTGTGTGCTGTACAAAATATACCATGCAACCTATATATAGAGCACTGCATTGCCAGAGTATGGAATACCTACTTTGCCCGAGTGGGTGTTTCCCGATAGATATAATTTGGGTGTCGTCAAGTCGCGAGTGAATCGGTTCCTTCTAGGCCAGCGACTTTTAAACTAATGTTTTAAATAAAATTACATACAAATTGAACCACCTACCACCTACCACCACCACGTACCACCTACCACCTACCTACCTACCTACTACCTATCTATCTATCTATAAGCATTTAGTAACCAGCTTGCTAACAATTTACGGCTGCAGTGAGTTTACGAGAGAGACGGAACCGGAAATCGAACGCGGCCATATTGGAAGCGGAAATAGCGCTGCCGTGCGGATCTGTCATTTGATTTACACCGTCTGCCCTGTAAACGGCGCTCGGGATTGAGATAATGTAATTACAGGCGTCTTCCGTAAAGTTCTATAGCTTCGGTGGAATAGTATAGATTTATGAACCTACTAATAGCTACTTTTTCTTTTCAGTAGGTAGGGAATAGGGATGCTATCGTCGCCTTGTACTTTCCGCATGCTTTTTTAAATCTATTTTACTTATTTTTTAATAATACTTAATTGAAAAAAACTTTACTTAAAGATCTAGTGTAAGAAAGGGCTTATATTGGATGAGGCTCATGTTTGAAAAAGCAGTCACCATTCGTACGTGATCCTCGTACTAGTAGAGAGTTATATAAAGAGTATTGGGTTGATTACATGTAACGAGTACGAGTACAGTAGCGAGACGGTAAATGGCAAACTCGGTCGAGCAAACAAATCTTGGATCTAGTGACTTCATCTCGCTTCACCAAAATGTTTATGTTACCGGCCAAACCCGATTTTAGGACAAACTAGTTTTGCCTAGGCTAAACTAGTTCTTCCTATACGCGATAGGATTAACTAGTATAGCCTAGTCCAAACTAGTTTGTCCTAAGCCCGATAGCTAAAATCGGGTTTGGCCGGTAACATTTATACAAATCGAGTATTGGGCGATAGAACTGTCTCGTTACTGTACTCGTTACGTGTATTCAACTCAATATATCAATTCATATACTGGAATAGCCAATAGTAGGTAGATCAGCTAATCTCCGAAGTTCGAGAATCGACAAGTAAGGCGATACAAATTTTTATGTCCAAACACATAATTTAGTTCACTCCTCTTGCTTATAATCATAAAGTTAAAAACTTAGGCTAGAGTGACGTCATCTCGGGCTTGAGCATACATACTAGATCGATGGGCTTGAGGAAAGATAGACTGGCCCATTTCGAATTTCGAACGGAATTGAATATCGGACTAGCCAACAGATAGCCGCTGGGCTACGATTATCTCTGAACTAAATATTAATTTGGTTTATTTGCACACAGACTGAACGTTACTATAATGTTAATAATTCATTCATTCATATCCTTACGCTAATATAAACTTTTCGCCAACTCACGCGGACGCCTGTCGTGCATTTATGCGGTATCCGCATACCTTTAATTTAAACATCAGCTCCGATCGATACACGACTTGTTTTGTTCCTTTGTGTCGCGTTTAGTTCCCTGTTTATATCCGCATAAACTTCCCCTTCAGATTTACTCGTAACAGAAATAATAGAAACTTGTCGAAATAGGCAACTATAAGGGTTGTAAGGTAAGGGTATGCCGAGCCGTAAAGGGCTCGTAGTTCTCATCATTATGAACAACTTTTACTAAGGGACCAACCCTGAAATCGCGAAAAAACAGCTTGTCCATAAAAAAAAATACTTTTGTCAAAATGTACTTACGGAACAGCTGTTTTTTTTCACAATTACAGGGTTGATCCTGTAGTAAAAGTAGTTCATAATGAACAGAACTATGAGCCCTTTTCGATTTGGCATACCCTTTTCTTATAATCTTGTAGTAACTACGTGACGATGGTTTTTTGGCGGGAACGTGGAAGAGACATGTTGCTTCATTTTGTTATTTTACTAAACTTGTGTAATTTTGAGTGTTAATGTTTATTTTTAGTGGGGAAAATAACCATTAAGTGCTCGAGGACGTGCACGAGTGTGGGCAAATCATAAAATGCAGTGAATCGTGTCATTCCGTGTTGCTTCCAAAACTCCTTAGAAAAGCCTCTAGTAAAGTCTCCACTACTTTACTGGGGTACACCGAACATATTCTTAAAACGGACACTGGCAGAATTGCGGCTTACATAGCCGCAGAGTCCAAAACAAAAGAAGAAGAAAAAGAACTACGTGACGATATCATTTGGGACCAACTCAGATAATATATATATAGTTGGACAAATGCCAAAACATAAAATGTTCAATGAATGGTTATCAGTTTAGTTCAGGAAAATCGATGGTGGCGCCTTCATGCAACTACATAAAAGTTGGTCGGTATCTCTGAGACTTGGATACTCAGCCAATCACTATTCCGTGCGAACTGTCATCGAACTTTATGAACTGGTAACTTCAATATTCACTGAGTTAGGATTTTCATCACGTAGATTGAAATGAAATGAACTTTGATAATATTTCTGCTTGGTTATAAGGTTTTTGCACTGGTAAAAGGTAGTGTTTTTAAGCACTAGTATTTTTGCTAAATATTCCTTGATTTTTTCGAACAAAAATACAAATAACTAAATTAAAAAATAAAATTATTAATCTAAAACTTTCTCAGAATCAATTTAGCCGTATAGGCGTGAAATCAGTTTTCTCAGTCACGGGGGTATAAAATTGCAAAAGACACTCTAAATTAGTTTATATCTGTGTTTTTTTTTTACTTTTTTATACAAGAAATAAATGTACTAGTGTACGAAAGCAGTTAATCAAATTCAATCAAATCGAAACGGTAACAAAAAGCGTAGTTCTGTTTCCTGATAAATAATGTCCAGCAGCGCTATCCATTAAGCCGATTACGCTTTTATCTGAACAAGGAATGCAGGCGTTCGTGGAAAATAGGCTCGCGGTTTCAGGAATCAATTCCAAACAGTAATTAAGTAGGGTGATACAGGGCTACAAGGAAAGGGTATGCTAAGCCGAAAAGGGCTCATAGTACTCATCATTATGAACAAACTTTTACTATGGGACTAATCTTGAAATAGAAAAAGAAATATTAGCGGTTCCATATATTTTATCGAGTGTCATTGATATTTTTCCATGGAAAAAGTTCCGTTCCGAGTTGGTTCCATAGTAAAAGTGGTTTATAATGATGAGTACTTTGAGCCATTTTCAAATTAGCGTACCCTTTCCATGTAGACCTCTATAGAAACCGAACTCATCAATTCGATTTATGATGTTCGGCACAATTTTAATGAAGCGGCGTTTTGCGTGGGTATTTTGCTGTATACGCGTAATTCGGAATGAATTACTTCTAGTAGCGTTTTGCGGGAATTTCCAAAATGTTAAATCGCATTAAATAATTTTATGTTTCATCAGAATTCTATAACATGCGTAATTCATTATTTTTGTGACAATTTTCAGGATTGATAGGGGTCCGTAGCAAATTCAGGAAATCTTGTAGTTTTGTCGTGTCCGTCTGTCTGTATCTAAGTTATAATTTTTTTCTAAGTGACTTAAGTTTGGTACGAAGATAGGATAGGAGAAAAAAATTCAAACGTTACAAGAATTTAGTTTTTTTCGCAAATGGCATCATAATTAGCATAGACACGCCCTAAAAGCTTTTCGGCTCAGCCTAATATGTCGATGATTTTTGATTTCCAACATAGTTACAGAACCCTACCATGAGCCAAAAACAACACGCAATTTACTTTTAATCCTGTGCAAATCAAAACTATTTCGTCAGAACAGAATAGTGTATACATCCACAAATTTGAACTTTCGTTCGATACAATTATAATTTTCATTTTCCAATTCACCATAAAATCTCTTCGTGCATAATTTTAGTGCAACCGTAATATTTTAAGAGCACTCCAATTTTAATGAATCTGCTATCGATTATGCGATAAGCACAGGGGTGGAAATTTGGCGCTCACCCAAAACGTTTTTAGGCAGAATTCCCGGGATCTTCGGAACTCTTGACAGGTCCTTAAAGTTATCGTATTCTAATAGAATAGTCAGTATGATTCGATGCGAAATTGAAGTGGGTGCTATCAATTTTTACCGCACTTGTCAGCGATGATATTCTCGGGTGCTCGAGATTTTCTCGGTTACTCTCTCTCTCATGACATTTCTAATGAGAACGACAGGGATTGAGAAAATATCTCACTGGACAGAATAAGGTCCCTGAATCTCGAGTTTGGAACTCGTCGGTCCGTTAACGCGAATGAATTTGCTGGATTAGATCTTGATTTTCGGGACGTTTGGGGTAGCGTGGGTTTAATATTGGATTTGCTTAGCGAAATTCACAATTTGAAAAATCTAACGAGTGAGTAATAGACAAGGTAACATGCATCTGAACAAGAGACAGGAAAAAAAAATATGGACATGAAAAACCTAAAAAAAGGCAAGATATTTAAGTCTAAAATTAATTGTTAATATTATATTAAAATTTTAAATTTTTCTACTAAAAATTAAATTATAATAAAAAAACAAGCCAACAAATCATGGTTTTAGCTTTAATTATAAACGATTTAAAATCAGATTAAAATGCGAACTTTACGTACAGATTGGAATAAAGTTGGTTTTAATTATAATAGAAGGGACAGTCTTTTTAATTAAAACGAGAGTCGCCGCTGGGTGATTAACATTATTATGATTTTGAAATGGCACTCCTGCATTGGTTTTCTTCCCGGTTTCTAAATTAAATTATTTGGAAATCTGGAAGTATTTATTATTCAGCTTTCAAGGATCATATTTTATATGAAGATGCCAGAATATAGGTATCTATAGAGCCAATAATTTTATTATCTCACTGCTGAGATCCAAGATCTACCCTCGAAAGAAGATTAGGCCGTATTCCAGTACGATGGCCAAGACAATGCAATAGTTTATTTTGAAGCAAAGAACTAAAATAAATTAAAGAAAACGAAAGTAAACTTATTTTTTGCTACAAACCGGCCCAACTCAGCATGATGCCGGCTGTAGACATCCGGCGCTGGTGTTCTGTTGGGACTGGCAGGTGACGTCACGCACGAGTGAGGTGTACCGCGTAGGGTATACCCATACTAACGTACTCATCGAACACAGTAAAAAAAAATTACAAAAAAAAAATTATTGACAAAAATGTAAAATTATCATTTTTACTTTAAAAGAATCAATTATTATAATCTTATTTTACAACGTAAACCTAAATTAATATAAACATAAGAACAATATTATTTTTTTTAAATCAAAACGTTAATCAGGTGGCCCGTCGCTTGTTTGCCACTTATCTTAATATATATAAATCTCGTGTCACAATGTTTGTCCTCAATGGACTCCTATAAACCACTTAACCGATTATAATAAAATTCGCACACCATGTGCAGTTCGATCCAACTTGAGAGATAGGATAGTTTAAATCTCAAATTATAGTCGCAATTTTAATTTATTGCAAATTATATATATACTGATAATTTTTACTATAAATTGACAAGTTAGCATCAACATACTACGGTTGCTATAGTTACGCAATGGCTTTTGACAGGACAACGTCTGTCGAGTCAGCTAGTTTTTATATAAAAAAAAAAAATCTTGTTCTATTATATTTTGAAAATATATTTCGAAGTTTATTTGAACTGAAATGTTTAAGAACTTTTCACTTTGAAATTGGTATTTTCTTTTCCTAAGGACCCATTCAAGCAATTATTTCTTTTGTTACAGTTGCTACTCCATCCCCGCCAACAACATGTCTGGCGGCTCTCACGTCTCTCGGACCACGTTCGGAGGCGCAGAGTCCGAGATCTCCGGCGGTAGCGCGCCGCCGCTGCCGAGCCCGGCGTCCGCGGGGGCTGCGCTCGTGTCTCCGGAGACGCTGAGCCGGCACAGCAGTCCCCCGCCTCTGCCGCCGCATCCGTCTCACCAGCCTGCTCCGTCGTGTTCATCTCATCGCGTGCATATGGAGTCTCCAATGAGGTATATTTTTTAAAATGATATTAAGATAAACTTGTTATTCAAAACTGTGTAGGTACCTACACAGTTTTGGTATTAAATAATTTTGACACAACAGTTGTTGATATGCAATACTTGCTTAGATATCTACAACGAGATAAAATTACTATATGTTGCAGGCTAGACGTTTGACCACAGCCCACATGATACTAAAATGTGGATCAAATCATAGCTTGGTATGGGAACTGGCCCTCGAACGAAATTGCAGAAACGCATCGTCAAGAGTCACCAATTTCATTAAATCGGGTCAACAGTATTTGCGTAGGATTAATAGTTACAGTATGACAGGTATACTAACTGATTTATTATTCCTAGTAGTACAAGAATATTTTATAAAGTGCAAGAATCATTTTACACTCAAGATCTTTTATTACAAGCGACGTATGAAAACTAAAATATGACAGACATTACAAATCTTAGTAAAAATATACCCTAATGCACTCACGTAACGAGCTCGTACTCTACGTCATATCTTGCTCTTCTTCACGGAGTGAGAAGCAAGAAGTGTCGCTACGAATGAATTATGATTCCGCAACGCGGCATTCTAGTGCCTACAACAGCTATGACACGTACACTACATTTATTATCCTAGACTACTCTCACATTGGTACATTATTTTGATGTTCTCTTAGTCGTTAATATGAGTTTTCTGAAAGTATGAGAGAAAAAAAAGAGAAAAAAAGAAAAAATAGTTAATCTATCTATCTATGAGGTTAATTGAATTTGATGCGGTTGTAGCTCAGTTGGGCGATAGAGCTGCACCCGTGTTATTTTGCTTAGTTTTGGTATCACACAATAAAGATCTATTGTTTTGGATTAGAAGCGTGAAGCTACGCTGTAAGGTGTAAGATCAAAGACTAAAGGCGGTTGGTAAAGTAAAACATCGCAAGCAAACCATAGATAGCATGGTAGTGATATGATTATGGTATTTTTTAGAAGCATTTATCGCTCATCCTGCTACTAATGTACGATACTCTAGTCGAAAGTTTTTTTTAGATTTAAATTTTATTTTGACCGTTCTAGGCTGTTAACTAACTATTTACTAACTTTGACTAAAGTAAAACTGAGCTAAAGAAAATTATAAGCTATCAATTAAAGACAAAATATCACATTTCGATAAAATTATCTCGAACTGACACAACGCTTGAGGCAAAATCTCAGGCATTAAAGGCTATAAATAGGTAGTGTGGTAGATCGGTTATTACGGTGTGATATTACGAGATATGAGTCAACAGGTGTCCTTTATGATGCCAGATGTGATCGAGACAGATGCTCTTCCTATGAAATTACTCGCCCTAAATAACCGTGTAGCATTTCTAGGTGCTATGTGTCATTTGTCGTTGGCAAAAATCGTGTATCTAAAACTGGATTTTAATAAAGGCTATGGCTATACTTTTCTGAGTTATTTGTTTATAATGTTTCACTGAATTCATGACAACTTGAAAACTTTTCCTATTTTGTCATGCTTTAGTTTACACCTCACAGACGTCTTATAAAACAAGCTCAAACTCTAGAAGTAAAACCAACAGCCCTTAAGCCCATAGTATATTATTCACACTCGTAAAATCCTGAATATTTCTCAATTGTGTCTCAATTATGATTAAATTTCAGCTTGATCTGGTAAAGAACGGACATTTGATTGCAGCGGAAACCTATACCAAACAATAAACTGAAAAGAAAAAAAAAGTTAACAGTAGTAAATATGCTGTAAATATGCTTAAAGCTTTTTTTTGTAATTATTTTTTACAGCGACAGTTTGACCACACGTGTGTTTTAAGATCTCCTCACTACGTACGTATTATTTCTTCACAGGATATCGAGCCCTCCTTCAATGAACCTCGGCGGATCCCTGTCCCTGCAGCCCGTGATGTACGGCCAGCATGGCCAGCCCGGTCAAGCGCACGTGCCGCTGCCGCCGATCCGGAGGTCCTCTCGACCGTCGACTTTCCAGCATGTTCACGTCATCAGCGCGTAAGTAGCTTTAAACTAAGTACTCTACGTCATACTTATCGTATTAACCATTGATTGGTTACACTGATCATAGTTTAAGTGTGAATGGGTATAGCGGTAGAGGACGACCAAAGAAAGTACGGATGAACTGTGTGAAAGATGATATGAAAAAGAAGGGAGTGAATTCAGATAAGACGACTGAAAGAGATGAATGGAAGAAGTGTACATACTGTACCGACCCCACGTAAGTGGGATCTGGGTAAGAAGATGATGGTTACATTGATCATACTATTTTTAATCCCCAATGCAAATTTAACGTAGTTTTACCCGACTTAGGCGAAGCAACACGGAGGGTAATGTTGTTGTGTCTGTCTGTAGTAGCGCACCTGTCAAACACCTTCGTTTTTTGCTTGAAAGGCGTCTTGCACGAAAATGCTCTTAGACATGATTCCATAAAATATAGTCAGCTATTTGAAGATATCAGCATGTCGGGGTTTAATTTCAAACTTCACCTCCCCACGCCGCCTACAAGAAGGTCTCGAGAAACCACAGGGGCTTGCTTACTTACTGCCCACTTTGAGAATAAGGGACTAAACTGACACAACTTGAAGTTACACGTCCCAGCCTTAAAGCCAAATGAGATTTATTACAGAGAAGTTATTATGAGTCAAAAAGAGCTCATAGTTCTCGTTCTCTTTCTTCGTGGTATGATTGATTTGGGATTGAAAACAGTTAAAAATGCCAGATTTGCTCACAATCGATCACATGTGGGGCAAAAGTGGCGTCTACTGTTTTCGATCTCAAACCAAACACTCCTATAATATATCTCTAATATGTCATTTGGCTTTCAGGCATTTTGCTTCAGAGTCCTAAATATACCATCATGCGTTTAACCCAAGTCAAAGACTGTGGCAAAATATACAGACCGCAGAAAAGGTACTATGGTACTAGGCTCTATGGTATTTCCTAAGGTATTTATGATATTTTTACCTACACATATTTTTGAAACACTGATCACCACTCAATTTTCTATATTGCTAATTAAAGAACACAAACAATGCAAACGAACCAATAAAACCAACACTGTGGAAGGCACGCGAACTGTGCAGAACGTTATTTATTATACGCCCCATAAAATCCTCCCTGAACCAAATAACATCGCTGTTTCACCTGTCAGGCTCAGAATATTATCGATAACATAAATATATTGAGCAAATATAATAATACAGTGTATTACATTTAATATTACTTGATCTTCTATTTATCTTATAAGTAACATGTGATCCATATGATAGATCCAGCGAAACAGGACCTGAAGGGAAAATAATAATTAGTTTCGAGTTATATGCGTTTAAAGTTTAGACTTCGTGTTCAGGCAGTGCAGACATCATTAAAACACTACTACACTTAAAAATATTCTGATAGCACTAAAATGAAGCTAAGAGAACACAAATTAAAAAACAATAAAACATAAAGAACTATTTTCGTTCCCGTCAAGTTCTTTTCGCTTTACCGCTCTGATATTGCTAAGTAGAAATGTAGAATACATTTTTTCTAACGCCTCAGGAAAACACTTTCTATCCACAAAAGCTGAATTTAGCTGACGGCAATTTTAGCGCAGTCTGCATTGTTTCTCTGTCCTTGTCACTCCCTTTTCCATTTAAATGAAAATAGCGTGAGATAAATTGTATTATATTTAGTCTCCAAAATAGAATTGCTGTCTTCTAAGCAAATAAAACTCAATATCTAACTAACTAGAACTTTTAGTTCATATTTAAAAAGTCTATACGTGTTTCCTTCGATGACTATTTATAGAAAAACTTTTGCCACGCTTCAGCAAACTGGTAAAATAAACGTATTTTCCTTTTCAATTTAATATTGCAGCACATTTTATATGGAAGAATTAATAATGCTACGTACCTACTCGTTCAGAATCTCGCAAAAGCTTGTTTGGTAAATTTAATTTCTACTCGTTTTGCCATGAACAAGAAGAGTCGTAAAATTTTTTGCTCTTGAATACATACTCGTATTTAACGAGTCTGTAATATTATGTGAAATCTATGACATCACCAGTAATAGTTTATTTCTAAAATATCATCTCTAAATGGAGATCAACCAGCACCGGTGCTATTTAAATTTGACACTGCAGAGCTAAAATTCCGCGTTGTAGGATCCAAAATTCCGACGCTTAACCACATCTGTTAAACCACATCTGGAGATGTTGAGTCGATTCTTCCAAGTGGTTCCTCTAATGTATACCTATGTAGGTAGTTGAATATAATCGGGTCCCTCCGTTTATCCCTCTTTGTTCTCCCACATGCATTGACCATTGAATATAAAGCATAAAAAATGTGTTTGAGCCAATGACGTCGAGGGAAATTGCCAGTGTGAAAAATGTAACTGCCGCGTGTAATAAATAACAAGAATACGTAAAGACTACGTCTGGGGGCTGTGGAACTACCCACAATCTCTTACAATTATTTATTTCCGTCTTAATAAAATTTTATCTCGTTTTCTCTACCGAAGACAGAGCAGTAGAGAAGAAAGATTGGAAAAATAATGTTTAAGGGGCAGAATATGAATATGGGCTATCTCGCTCGCTCATTTCAACATTTTTGAAATTATAAAATCACTGAATATAGCTAAGATATATATATACACATAGATATATACATATAGACAGATATGATATCACCAAGCTTTAACAGTAAAAATAATTTTGATCAAAACAAGTTTTCATAAAAATGGGCAACGCACAAAATCCCATTTTTAGGTATTGAAACTGGTTTGAACCAAATGTTTTTGTTGATGCTTTGTATACGAATATTCTCTGCAACTTAACCGATTGCGATTTTCCTTATCTTTATACAGTGATTTTATAACTCCAAAAATATTGAAATGAGCGAGCGAGATAGCGGCGCGTCATATTCTGTCTCTTAAGAGGTCGTAGTAGGCCCCGCGTGTCTCACCCTCATGTGACACTGGTGATGTCACCGTGAAATGAAATGGACATTTTTATGGAAATTTTAGGATGGACATTGGACATAGTATTTTATGAAGGCCTGATGGATGTTTCTTACGAGAGTCGTATAATATTTCAATGTTACAGTCGTCCTTTATCGATTCCATCATAATTTGTTTTCCTATGAAAGTAAAAATAAATTGCGTTTGCATCACGTTGGGCGCCATTTTACGCAGACGGAAGAAAAAATCCAGGTATTCATATACATACCTACTTGGACTGTTTCTAATAAAATATTAGCCTGAGATGATGTCACGTTCTACCGAATTACAAGTGACAATTTTTGAACGCTCGTCACGTTTTTCATTTGCCTTACACTGGCGTGACACGCTGTCAGGCCACATTTCAATGTAACTTCCTATTCTGGTATAATATAAATTGAGATTAGTACTTATTGCAAGACAAAGAAAGACATTATATACATTGGACATAATATAAAATCAAAAGTAAATGAAATAACACAAGTCTCAGAACTTGAATAAACCAAGTTTTTCGATATTTCTTCATCCCTACTTTTCCCCTTTCTAGATTTCACTCGCAGACGAAATTGTATTTTCTCCATTGAACGTGCACTCTAATGAAAAGCTCTCGTCAGTGGCACTGTGTACTTTGAAGCAAGCCTTAAAATTAACAGAACTCGCAATCCTATAGTCTTAACGGTCTTATTCTGCGTATTCTATAATACGGTCTTAAGCTATTTATGTTGGTTTACTTGCGAAGTCTATGTAGCGCCTAATTTTCTTAGAGCTTTGCCTTTGTTCAAACAGAGTTGTTAAAAGTTGAATACTATTTTTTAATCGTTTACGAGTTTGTATCTTGAAATTTATAGAGTAAATAATGTAACCTCAGCTTGTTAGGTTAGGTTAGTTATGTAAAGTTTGTTAAGTCTTAGCAAGAAGATACATTTAAACTGAATGTTTTTGTTCCATGTACTTTTATTAACTGCCAATGTTGGCTGGAGTTTCTTTAAATCAAATCTTTTAACTGAACTATCAACTACTTCCCGATATCCGACTGAGGTGAAAATTAGCATACCTCTGTGACTCTTATGATAATGTAATAAAAGCTTGTTTAAAAATAAAAATAACAGTACTCCGCGGGACAAAAATGTAGATTACAAAAGGTATTTTTGATGTTTTGTATTCATTCTTTTCTGGAACATGGCTTACATTTCGCACAGAGATTGTTTTCCGAGAATAAAGAAAACTAAAATTTGGACAGCAGCCGCATCGCGCGCGGTTTGGAAACTTTTCAACCTACCCGCAAAATAACTAATGTCCAACAAAGGCGCTGAAGCCTCGGGCTTTTGTGAAAGCGCGGTGTACAATGCTACCAACTTATTTGCGGAGTGAAATTGGGGAGCTACCATCGCGTTTCCTGTATAAAACTGACGCCACCTGTTGAAAAATTTTAGTTCTAAAAGTTGGCCGAGCTATAAAAAACTTTGTTGCATAATGGGGACTCGGTGTTTATTCATCGCGAAACGGTGTTGAATTTTTGTATCGTTTACAAGCAATTAGGCTTTCGTTTGGTGTTACAATGGTGCTTTATGAATGCATAATGAAGCCAGTAATAATACTACTTTTAAATATTTGCTCGGTTTCGGGTTATATAATAGGTAGTTACGATTAGTTATTGAATTATTTTGAACAGGTTTCTTATGAGGTTCTGCAGACCACTTGAATAACTCTAGGAATTGAGCTTATTAAGTTTTAAAGTTTTTGTAATTTAGGCTTAATAAATATTATTTTATACCTTGTTCATATATAATTATTTTGAATTCTCCACAAATCTCGTTGATTTGTTTCGTGTATACAAACTGAAGTAAACCTATTACAGTAAGAGCTCGTTCAATTTTTGTCATACATCAAAGGAACCGCATATTCTCTATCTCTCTCTAATAACCTCCATCTTCATTTGTACCATTCTGCCTAATTAAGCGGCTTCCTCAGACGACGCCGCCGTAAATAATTTGTATATTGCTGTAACAAAGATAATTGCTCCAGATTTGTAAGACAAAGGGGTTCGGGACTGTCTTATTGTTCAGTACAGGCGCGGATTCAAGTTTTGGTTCAGAGGGGGGAAAGAGAGGGGGGGGGGGGCAACTGGGTGTCTTCAAGTCGCGAGTGAGTCATTTTCTTCTAGGCAAGCGTGCTTCATCGCAGACCGTATCATTGCTTACCATCAGGCGAGATAGAGATCAAACACACGCCTATCATGGATATAAAAAAACTTTAGCCAATTGTGTTCAGCGGGAGCTGTGGAGAGGTTTTGAATAAAATTAAGTATGTCAGTCAGTCAGTCATGTCATGGCTCAGGGGTGCGGGGGCATTGCCCCCTTTGCCCTTGCCTGGTTTTGTAGGTCGCGCGACCACACGCTTGGGGGCGAAAGTTTGGCAATTATATGCTTGTGTCGCTAACTTCTGAGTAATTCGGTTGTCATTTCGGAAACTATGTCGGTTTATATTATGCTTTATGACTCAGAAAATCAGTAAGAAACAAAGGTAGGGGACTGTCGAGTAGGGCAATCCGTTTTACACACTTAATTACACCTTACCCCATTATTGTGGTATCCTGGAATGGCCAGAGTAAATACAAAAACATAGCTCTACTTGAAGTAGAATAAACCTAAGCAGGTATTATTTCCCCGAAGATGTTCTTATGAAAAGTAAGTCACAAGTCATTAAAATTTGATGTAATTTAACTTTTAATTGAATAGAGCTTCTGATTTGCAACAATGTTTGTAAACACTAATCTCTAATCTTACATACCTACCTAAGTAAGTATAACATTCAAAAGCGTGTGAAATAATCATCTTTCTCAGCGTGTCCCAAATAAGCGCTGTCTCCCCTAGCGCCCCCATTTCCTCATTGACAACCCCTCAAAAGTTCAACGTCATTGAAGCTGTGACGTCATAATAAAAGACGCTACTGCGTCATTGTCGAGACCGGATCTTGAGAATTAACTGTGAGGGTCCTGTGTGAGATTTGTTCGGGTTTCAAAGTTTGACAACATAGGAATTCAAATCAAATCATTTATTTATTATGTTGTTCCCAAATCTACAACTACAAATTATTTCACCAAACATACAAATCCTGTTTTTGCCAAGATCGATGTCAAGAGGGCTGATGATGATGATGATAATGATGAAGCATGGTCTGCTAAGTAAGACGCGGCCGCGACAACGTGACGCTTGTAATTACTCCTTGAAAAAGGTATCCGAATGTTATCGAAACTCTACTAAAAGCTTAAAGGTTCAATTGAAATAATTCTTCGCAATGTTATAAAACCAAAACAACTATCGAGTTCTCAGTATATCGAATTCTAAATTTAATAACTACTATATTCATGTAGCGCGGCTTCTTTAAGACAAGTTGGCTTGAAAAAATCCCACGAATTTCCGCAAAAAAATTGACCATGTCCAAAGCTGAGGTCCAAAGCATGTTTGCATTGTGTATAAAATCGCAGTAGGGAGCCAATAACATGCTGTTGCCATGACAACCAAGCCGCACGAGAGGGGACCTCGCCTCCCAGACGTCTTTCCTTCCCCTCTCACAAACCAGAAAACCGTGACATATCAAACACGACAACTTCCAAAATTCTTCACCCAATTACCTTCTTTGCGGAGGTCTTGTTATCTTGGACAAATCTAGTAGGTATAGGTACTATAGGTACGTTCTTCACAGGAACTTTGTCGTAATTTATGTTCGTACTGAGTATAGTTACCTATCTCCTGACATGATGGACGGACCTTCCCAGTGGCTTTGAGGGTGAAGCGATGGAAGCTAGTGCCGTAGATTATTTGGTGACTGCTGTGATCTATAATCATAAAGCTGTTGGCTAGAGATGATGTTAGAAGGTAACGTAGAGATTGTAGAGCAAGCTTGTAACGATTGCTTTTTGAGATTTTAAGTTTTTTTACTAAAACTTATTATTACAATAAAGTAAAATAAGTATATATACCTGAACGACGCTGAACGTACATACGAGTAGCTATCTCAGATACAGAATGTGGGTTTAGGAGAAATTTTGTTTTACTTTCAAAAAAAGCATCGTAACTCTCATTTCGGAAATACTCGTATGGAGCATCGTAACATCTGAAATATTTTTGTCTACTTCTACGAACCCATATCTCGTTTTAGATTTGCAACATGCTGACAGACACAGTCTACTTTCTAAACGGAAACAAGAACATTATTTTTACAAAACAAAAAACAAAAACCGACTTCAAAAGACCGACTATTGATTTATTCATCTATTTGTCGCGTACGTACTTCATGCAAATTTAAGACTTATATGGTTTCTCATCGATACCATTATCAGAACTGGACTAAATTAAAATGGGACCAAACGGGAAGCGTCAGCTTTCTAATAAAAAAAAAATCAATTAAAATCGATTCACCCAGTCAAAAGTTATGAGGTAACAAACATAAAAAAAAAAAACATACAGACGAATTGATAACCTCCTCCTTTTTTGAAGTCGGTTAAAAAAACAGTTTAACCAGCAAATCGCGGCTATAACTGAGCACAGCTTCTATCTCGTAAATTAAACATAAGTCACGTATGAAAATTGCCCACACGTACATGTACGTAAAAAACGGCGGCCTGAGCTTTCATTAAAGTAAAGTGTGAATAATCACTCGCAGCTCGCTGTTAATGAAAGCTGAAATTTTGATGAGTGAATTATACCGGTTTTGCCGAAATATTGCGTTAATTTTGACGACCAAATTATTCCGGTTATACTAAAATGTTTCGTTAATTGCGGTTCGCAACTCTGCTGAAATTAGGGATATTCTTTTTAATTTTATACATAGATATTTTATTTAATTTTTAGATTAGATTTCTTCTGGGTAGATTATTGTTTTAAAAGAAAAAGACTTGCTTAGTAAGCACTTACTAAGCAAGTCTTACTTTTTTATGTCATTGAGTGACGAGACGAACAAATTCCGATGTAATGTTAGTAGTAAAAAAAAAATAATAGCAGTAATTTTAGGTAAAGGAAAACATCGCGAAGAAACCTGCACAGTGCCAGAGAAGAAATTAAACTCAATGTCGTATATAAATCAACTCGCACTTGGCTAGCGTGGTGGAATACGGCGTACTCGCCCTTCGAGACAACTCAGCATCCCAGGTGTGATAATTACGATTAAATATTGAAGAAAAGGAGTCCAAAAGGGCTCGCTATCCCACAAAAGCTTTACATAGGTATATATTTATGAGATACGAAGTGTGAAATGAAAACAATCCTAATTTTTAATAAATCTACTAATAAGCAACATAACATTTCCTGTCACCCTGTCCAAATAACTCACAAAGCCTTCTTTCTTATTACAATTTTACTATCAGTAAGTAACACGAAACGCTCCCGCACCGAGGCGGGGTAATAAAAACAAATGACTGCCACCGATTGTGACAAAGGACTGTTCAAAAACAGTGCTATCTCGTAGGGTTCCCACGCATGCATAAATCATGAAAAAAAAATATTATTTTGGCTTTGTTCCTAATTTAATGAATATGGTCCAAATTTTAGTCATTTAGTTAAAATTAAATGCGCTGGTAAGAAATTACAATAAAATAAACTTAGCTTGGATTTAGTGTTTGTCATGTAGGCTATGTGGTAACCCTAGTATCTCAGTATTTAAGCCGCCTGACATGGCCTGATAGTGATGGATTAAATAGTTGAACCTACAGTTTAAAGTGTAATCTGAACTACAATGGAGCTTAAAGCTTCTGTTGTAAACAATCTCTGACAAAAGAACAAGTAGTGCTATACGCCCTGCACTGCAACTCTGTGGAGTAAACACTTGCTTAAAGCAGTGAACAGAATATACTTACACAAAAAAGTGAGGAGAACTCAAACAATAACGTGCATGAGAAACCTACGTCCACTATGTCTAGCATACATTCTGATTTAAAATACGAAGCGAATATTCGAAAAAAAATGTATGCCAATTACGCCCATTTTTATGCCAAATAATCGCTACGTACTTTATGTCCGAGTTTATGCTAGGTTTACAGTACCTACAAATAATTTTAAAAATATAAAAAAAAAACATTCTTTTAATTGCATTGGCATCAGAGTTACACACATAGGTACCTCTAACACAGCTCAGTCGGACACCGGGAGGTAGTTCAAAATTAAGTTGCAAGATTCCACCCTAACATAGTTACATCTACATTGTAAGTTAAATAAAAGCTTTAAAATCTATATATATAAAAATGAAACCCGTTTTCCTTGGTCACGGCCTCACGCGTGAATGGCTGGACCGATTTCACTAATTCTTTTTTTGTTGTATTTGTTATTATTAGGAGAAGGTTCTTACGGAAAAAAATATTAAGAAAATCTCTCAGAAATATTGAGAAACCCTAAAAACAGCCCTTTTATTTTTCCCATACAAACGTTTTCTAACTAAAACGAGCTTTATTGCTATTGTATAAAGTTAATATTGAATTGCAAGCACTCACTGTTGTTTAAGCAATGTAGGTATGTTCTTAATGTCCAAGAGTCAATTTGCACTTTATTACCTCTGTACAAAGTTCAAATTCAATCATATCTATCAAAACAGTGTGCGTTTTATACTGATAATTTTTACTATAAATTGACAAGTTAGCATCAACAAACTACGGTTGCTATAGTTACGCAATAGCATGAGAATAGAGGTTATAACAAAGAGTTCCTATAATTATTCTCAACACCTTTGGTCACGCCATCACGCGTGAACGACTGGACCGATTTCAATTTACTCTACGTTTATCCCAAAGTCTACCCATGCGAAGCCGGGACGGGCCGCTAGTAGAGTAATAATGATGATGACCCAGCCTGTGTAAAGTGACAGCCCTAAGCTAAGGATCCGCAGGGATTATCGCGATCCGACTGACACCGTCTCCGGCAGTCAAGCCGACATCCATATTTATGCTGTGCCCCAGTATTTAATGGGATTTACCCGGATTCTGGGCTATAGTCACCTAGGTGTAGTGTTTGACCCATTAGCTGAGGGATTTATAGTAATAAGTAGGTAAAAGGTCTCAAAGAGCCTCTAATATCTTAGTAGGCGTTTAGTGGTTTATCTTTCAATTTTAAGTCCTAAGATAAGACTACGATTCTGAATTTAAAATTACGTGCCCCATGTAAGATTCAAGTGTGAACACTGAACGAAATATTTTTTCCCGAGTACGGCGAAAAGAAGGAAAAACGTTGTGTGTTTGATAAGTAGGTATGTATGTGGTATGAAAGTCTCTCTTTGTCCCTATGTTCCCTCGTACCTACTAAACGGCTGAATCGATTACGATGAACTATATACCGTTAGATTTGCCTTTAGTATGCGAGTATCACTAAGTAATTTCAATTTATAAAAATATCATAATGATGTATCAAAAAAAAAATCAAAATGAAATGAAATGAAATGTTTCAAAATGAATCCTCTTTCATGTAGTCGGATTTCAGTTTTTAAACATTTTGTAAATATTACATTATTCATGTCTTTATGTAATTTCGTATAGGCTGACTGGCTAGCCGTTAGAAGTTTTAAGCTATCTACAGGCCTCTAACATAGCTTGAAACGCGACTTGACTATTCTAAAACAGATAAACGTCTCAGACTTCGACGACTACCAAATATCTACAAAAGTTCAAAATATATCTACACAAGCTCACAGCACTAGAATCCTAAGACACTTTCCCAACTATACGACCCAAGTCTACCAATAAATGGTGCTCCAATATTTACGGCCCATCGCGAGCAGGCTACCTGTAGTATGCAGTACTTTATAGAACTGTAGTTCATTCCTTTTACGGCTGGGTTCAGTTCCACTTTGTACTTTGAAGAAAGACTTGTCTGAACGCTATAGGTACTACTGGTATGCTATTTTTTAGTTAAATGCGTTGTTACCTGTGGCGTATTGCCATGCCTAGATTGCCTCTTTTAATCAATTTTAACATTATTTAATATCTTAAAAAAAATTTCAATGGATCTTTCGTGGTAAATCCAGTAATCAAGTAAATCAAGTAAATCCTTAACAACAAGGTTAATTTAAGGGCTTATTCCTACCTGCCTCCGCGGTCTGCTTCCAGGTGGAAGCTGTATACAATATTATATACAAAGTAACATTAAAAATATAAAAATAAAGTCTAAAATACCATAAACTACCAAACACTAGCAAGCAAAAGCATCAGACTGCAAACATTGTTCCTAAAATGCTGGCTACTTTGTAAGAGGTACAAATTACAAGCTTTGTAAAAATTGCGAAATAAAACCCGCCCCGGTAGTATTTATTCCCAAAAGTCTCCCTCGGCCGGTGGTCGCTCGTAAAACAAATGAGAAATGTCTCCTGGGTTCCGCAGGTATTGTTCTCAGGATGTTTATCGTTCCCTGGGAACTCTAGATTCGATCTTATTTTGTATTCGATTACGTATAGCTTGAATTCGTGCTGTTTTATTTTAACTTGTCTGAGAAATTACTTCATGTACGTATGCTTTTCAGATCTGTCTGTCTTAGTCAAGGATTTTCAGACTCAAGTTCATTTATATTAATTTAATTATAAGTAACGCCACAAATTACAACTCAAAATTGTAAAAGTGTACAAAGTATGAACTTACAAAAACAAATATCTTTGGTTATAATTAAATTTCAAAGGCTGATTTAATTAAGGTTATACCAAAAATATTTCTAATTTTATTTTAGTGAAAGTTATACGCATAGATAAGACAGATAGATGTCTCATAAGTTTAAGTAGATATGGGTTTTCGGTCAAAAATCTAAGCACATGTTTTATTGAACTTCTATTTTTCTTTTGTGCAGGGGTGACGCGCTGGCGACGACTCTGTCTGCGCTGTACGGGAAGCTGCTGGTTGTCATGGGTATAGCCTTTCCCATGGCTGAGGTCATCTCCACCTACATTCCACCCTCGTTTTATGAGGTAAGCATTTAACACTCTTTATAAAGAAAAAGGAGGGAAAAGCAATAGACTGAATAGAAGAGGCTTTGTCATCTCGAGATTGTATCGGTGTTTTAAAAGTGAGCGTGCTCCATCGTTGACCGCATTATTGCTCACCATCAAGCAAGATGGCGGTCGAATGCAAGCTTATCATTAAAATCTCGACGTAAAGAGTCTACCTACAATTTATTCCTATCTGCCCTCTCGTGGGGGCTGCTAAAACACACTCCATCCCACATTACTTTGATGATATCTTACAATACAATATATTTGATGTAAAAGTATTTCCAGTAATTAATTTCATACTATTAGGCATCTAAATTCTAAAACGTTTAGCAAAAAGATAAATCTGTAGCAATCGTAATTTTGCAACAACGCCTGCCAATATGACTGTATACGAGTATATACATGTTCTTACCTCTCCTTCTCCTTACGCTATTAAAACAACATATATATTGTTCAATAAATCACTTTAATGTGCCTAACTTTATGAGGTAAGAGCATTAAAGTGATATAGTGTACTATCAAGTGTTTCTTCGGGTATAGAGTGAGGCAAAACAGAGGTAGATAAAGGTAAATTGAACAAGGGCAGTGACAGACTATACTACCTATGAGAGTATTTGCTACATTTAAAAAACTATAAGGCACTTATCAGTTACATATGAGGATTTAAGAATCTTACTATCTTTAGAACTTTCATCCTAGATACAATCCCGGTAAAAAGAATAACCGTGTGATTTTAGGTTCCATTCCTGTATTTTACCATTTGACTTGTAAATAAGGTAGACTGACTGAATGTCCATATTTACTTTGTTAAAAAGCGTTTCTTTTTTACACGCTTTTTTTTGGGTTCCATGCTTATATTTTTGTAACAGAACCATATTATATAAACTTCTTATAAGCCGCGCTGTCCGACTGTAACTCTGTCAGCGGGCTGTATCTCATGAACCATATAAAATTTTCAAAGAGTGTGTATTTCTATTGCCGCTATGACAACTTTAGTTTCGCTGTATCTTTTGAACTGTAGTGTTAAATCTTGTACAATGTACTGACTGTACTGTACATTGATACGGAAGCCTACGTCTGCGACTTCAACTCACACTTGGCCTGTCTTTCTAACGTCTTTATTATAATTTGTCTCGTTTCGACAGGGCTTCTACCTCTACCTGTACATCGGCAGCATGGTGTTCCTCCTGTACATGTACGCGGCCCTCGTGCGGGACCGGTCCAAGTCGGCCAAGGACACCGGCGTCGTTACTAGTAAGTTTTTTTTTTTTTTTTTTACGTAATTGAGTGACGAGACGAGCAAATCGTAACCGCGCGCGTATCGTAACTACTAGTTAGTATTCTGCCATTATAAGGCCAAGAGCGGTATCTCATAGCTTGAAAAATTACGTATCTGATGCGTGATAAAATAGAAATCAAATCTTCTGATTTGTTTTTTTATTATGATCAGAATCAGTATTTTTCTTGTTGTTCTCTATAATCAATAAGCGTCGAGAACTTTTGGACTAAAGGAACGACCCTATTATTTCTTGTCCGGGCGGTTAAAAGTTTTACTTTTGAAGGAAGTTCCTTCGAAAGTAAAAGTTTTTACACGCAGATTTCAGACATTTTTGTCAGATTTATTTATAGCTATAGCTACTGTCTCTGACGGAACTCTACATGTAAGTTGATAACTCTACAATAGTATAGAGGATAATAATAGTTATTTTTTACAATTTAGTAGATGTAGCTTAGTGATTATTCTAGAAAATAATAAAATTATCATAAAAAAATATATAGTGATAAGGGAAACAAAGCAAAAAATGTTATATTATATGTATATTAAAATGATATTTTTTATTATCCATAATTAGAGCAAGTAGTGTGAATTACACAATTAAATTCTAATATGTGTTAATTACAGCACACAAAGTCATATATTTTCTACCTTATTTGAAACCAAACAATATAATTACCGACGACCGACCACACACGTATGATAAAAAAGCATTTTCACATAAATCCAATTTCAAAACATAAAAAGCTTTCAGCTTTATAAATTGAAAAAAATAAGTTTCAGACGAGGAAAAATGAAAGCTTCTGCACTCCAAAGATTAATTTATGGGACAAGTAAATGTTGTTTGTTCTCGCGTCGTCGTTATTTTATATTACAAAGAAGCACTTCTAAACAAAGACAGTATAAGAACAGCATTTAATTTATCTCGCGGGAAATAACAATTTGTCATTAAATTTCGTTACAAGACGTGTCTAAATGGAAAATAAATTATACAGGGTTTGAATTGAGTGACTTTTAGACAGAATTGAGTGGTGGAAACCCTTTACCCTTCGCCTGTTTTAGGATTAATGGTTGCTGATGATAATAGAGTGGTAGAAAACTTCATACCTTCTCTCCGAAACTAAAACAAAAAATACAGGGTTAGAAGAAAAGGGTATGACGAAAAGGGCTCATACTGATCATTAGGAACAACTTTTAATATGGGACCGACCCGGAATACGCGACAAAAAATCAACTGTTTCATACATTTCGTTGAGTGGCAACCCTGTAAAAAAGTAATAATTGTTAATCCAAAAAAAAAATGAAAACTAGATTGTTCGTCCAATTTAATAACTTTACCGTCTAATATCAATATCTCCATATTTATATTTTATCATGCGTCAAAGAGTCTTACTCTATAAAACTATAAACAGATTTTTTGCATAAACAGCTCTCGTAGTTCTTTTAAATGTGTCTTTGTACCTGTGTTCAAATGTCGCCCGAAAATGTTCTTTTCCATTTTTTCACCTTATTTTCGGGTAAAAACTTAAGTAGACAGGTAAAAGACGAGGATAAATTCCATCTCAAATTAAAATCAAGCCGCTATTTCTCCATGTTGAAGAGTTTCGTATAACTAGACAGAACGGTGGGGCTAGCACAACTTTGACGTAAAAATACGTAGCGAGTTTTCGATAGAAAAGTGTACGCCATTTACGACTGTCAAGTGTGCTCGTGACGGGTGTAAATGGCGTACACTTTTCTATCGAATACTCGCTACGTATTTTTACGTCAAAGTTGTGCTAGGCCCACGGATTCCTTTTCCTTTTATTTATGTACCTACCTTGAGAAAGAAGTACGGAACCATTCTTACTTAATATTTTGCAATTATTTTTACTCGTACTGTACTGTAATTTTATTTAAACGTCTTTTTCTAAAGTACGTTTTATTTCTCAAAATTCAATGTTGTGTTAAAAATTGAGCCCATAAAATGAAACCTTTCCGATGTTTGTTGGTATTTGCAGTAACTGTAGGCACTCGTTATTTCCCCAGAGTTCAAGCAAAGCCAGCAAGAATCAGAAGCAAATAAGCAATCTAAATTGCAGCCTTTTCTCACTGAAATAAGTGTAGTTACCTATAGCGATAAAAGTTTGTGAGAAATTCCAAGCTACTCGTAAATCGCCAACAGGCTTCTTTTCGAAATACTACTTTACTTAACTTTTTTTGTAGAACGTTTGTGCAAAATTGCGAATTTCAGTTGGTCGTGCAGTCGGAGGTAACAATACTTGAAACTTTAATTTTCTTTTCGCGCCTTTATTATTAGAAGGACGGAGTTTACGGGGCGTCCGGAAACTGGATTGATTAAAGTTTTTCTTCGTCTGGTTTTGTTGCCATTTCGTAGTGTAATTGTGTAACATCTGTTGGAATATACCTTGTTCAGGTTGTGGCAATATTATATTTACTTTAAACAACGTTCAAAACATATCCTGATATTTTTTTGGTAATCAGCATTAATTTTACCCTTATTTTAAATATTGATGTTTGCCGCTGGATTTTGAAGTCGGCAATATCTTAATATATATAAATCTCGTGTCACAATGTTTGTCCTCAATGGACTCCTAAACCACTTAACCGATTATAATAAAATTCGCACACCATGTGCAGTTCGATCCAACTTGAGAGATAGGATAGTTTAAATCTCAAATTATAGTCGCAATTTTAATTTATTGCAAATTAAAATTGCAATAAATAAATTATATAAATAATACTGATAATTTTTAGCATCAACATACAACGGTTGCTATAGTTACGCAATATTTGACATAGAATTGACGCAATGGCTTTTGACAGGACAACGTCTGTCGAGTCAGCTAGTACTCGTATATATAAAACAAAATAAGTATCTACATTTTACAGATTCAAAACCAGCTAGTTATTGGCAGAATAGAAACTATCTGTAGACGGGTTATATAATTATGATGAAAACATGGTATAAACATAAAGCAAACATAAAGGAATTATAATCTTTTCCGCATATAAACATTTTCCGACCCCAAGCGAGCAACTACGCGAAATAAAAAGCCGATTCCAGGGCAGGCTTATCCCTTATCCTGGGAGTAAAGGTTTGACACGTGGCGTCACTGTATTTTTCCTGTTTTTTACGTTTACGTTTGCCTGAGACCTTTCAAGCGCGGTTTTACTATGTCCGACGCGATGCGATAAAAGTTGGGGGTTTTATGATTATGTTTCTATAAGGAAAGTACTTGTATGGATATATTATTGACTTTGTGGGCTTATGGATTAGGCCCTTTTAAGAGTCTTTTTAGTCAGCATAAATGGGATACAAAAAAATAACATATCCGTTGTTATTTATATTTTCACAAAAGTTTCGTTATCGAATTGTTGCCATATTCAGTTAAAAATTCTATAGAATTTATTTATTGGAATTGGTTTGTAGTACATGGAATGTATGCGTAGATAGCTGTTAAATCAGTACTATGTAAACACGTAGTTACAAAAAAACAATTTTAGTGACACAGTTCAAACTAAAATTCGTTGCCTAAGACGCTAGATGTTAACCAGTAGAAAACACTTTTGAGGACTTAAAAAAGGAGGGCTTTTATGTGCCAAAGTGTAATCTTTCATAGTGAAAATGTTAAAATCACCGCGGAAATAGTGGCTGCGATTTTTCTTTCCCAGTCGCGCAAATGCACATTTGTTATTTAAATGACGCGGAAAACCCGGAGGGCAAACAAATCAACTAGCTGGTACAAGTTTTAAAACGATGTTTTCACTTTCCACGAGTCGATGTGTAAATAACTGTCTAGCTTGAAATATTGAACATGGATGATTTTATTAATATTGTGGCTTCTAAAGTTCTTTTTGTATTCAATTTTTGTGATCGACAACATATTATATGTGCTTATCAGTAAAACTTTTGCTTTAGCGGGATAACTATTTATCTTACATATAGCTTTCTTTACGTTATACCTTTATACATTTTATCGAAATAGATTATTTTTATTTCTATGTAGGCGTTTTCCAATAGATATAATCGGGTGTTTTCATTTCAAGTCTTGAGTGAATTGGTTCCTTTTAGGCTAACAGTTTCCATCGCAGACCGCATCATTGCTTACCATCAGGCGAGATGGTGGCCATACGCAAGCCTATAGACAAATAAAACAAGAACATTATTTTTACAAAACAAAAAACAAAAACCGACTTCAAGAGACCGACTATTGAGTTATTCATCTATGTATTTGTCGCGCACGTACTTAATGCAAATTTAAGACTTATATGGTTTTCTCATGGATACCATTATCAGAACTGGACTAAATTGAAATGGGACCATATGGGAAGCGTCAGCTTTCTAATAAAAAAAGAATCATCAAAATCGATTCACCCAGTCAAAAGTTATGAGGTAACAAACATAAAAAAAAAAAAAAAACATACAGTCGAATTGATAACCTCCTCCTTTTTTGAAGTCGGTTAAAAAGAGATTGCTCTCTTAGCATTAATGCTGCCAGATTTTGGTATAGTTTTTAAGTGCAGCTGGTTTAAACAATAGGTAAAGTTAATCCGTAATCCGTCTATATTTTTATTTGCAAAAAAGCTTGTTAAGCGCCGATAGCTAAAAGACAATTTTGTTACCTGACAGAAACAGTCTTAAAATTTAGATTGGAATCTTTTGACGAAGAACTTTTGTTTCAGAATCAGAATCAAGTTCATCTCCGTCGGAATCTGATTCGTGCTCGTCGCGCACAGACCGCAGCACCACGACCACGTCGCACATCCCACGGCAGCTGGCGGCCAAGCGGCTATCTCTGGGATTTGCGCTGGCTACACGCACACATCATTACGGCAGCTTTTATCTGAGGATGGGGGCAGTGGGTAAGTTAACATTTAGCATTTGTCTCTTAGATACCTCGATAGCTGATGGACATCCTCGATAGCTCTCTCTGGGCTTTGCGCTGGCTAATACTTCAGCACTGGTGGCCATGCGGCTGTCTCTGGGATTTGAGCTGGCTACACGAACACAGCGGATGAGGGATTTAAATCAAACTATGTACCTAAACGAGTATCCTGTACCATAGCATTTTGAAGCCTGATACGTAAACATTTTTTTGTCAATAGTATCAGCCACGTTTTAAATAATACTATTATAACTCAAAACATGGTTGACACTGTTTTTTAAAGTATTGGCAAAAAAGAGATCGTAAATAAAGTAAAGGTAAGTCGTAAGCTTTAGTAGTGTTGTGGAATGAAATTTGCTTTTCAGGTAAGCACACCCTTATTACCATTAAGGACATAGTTTTCCCATTAGTGTAAGGCAATGAATTATGCTCAGACAGCCGAGAACCTCACGTTACTCACGTACCTACTTAAGTCCCTAGTTATATGTATTTACTATTTTGGTATTAAATTATTGGCCTTAGTTGTATACATCAGGCGAGCGATTTGCTCGTCTCGTCACTCAATAGCATAAAAAAAGCCTGCTTAACGTGACATTTCACGTGAACGAGAAGTTGTCGGAGTATTTTAAGCAGTGACTAACTTTAAGCAGGCTTTATAAGTAAGATGTAACATGTATACTCGTATAGTTAACTTATGAGACAACCAGCAATCTTTTTCAGGAAACTTTTGCTGTTGTTTTTCAATTCACCTTTAAAACATGCTAAGTCGTAAGCTTTTCCCTAACTTGAAGGTGTCTCTGACCCGTAAAAGCTTCGATAACTCCTTTACCACTTTCCGAATCCCTTGTAGGTGTCAAGGAGTTCGAAACTAACTTCTTCAGGCGCCGGCAGTAATTCAGTTTACTTCCAGTTATAGAACGACCAACTCATCTGTAAAGTTGGTTAAATAGTGGAACTAACTTTCTATGCTGGCAGCTATTAGTTTTGTACAGAAAATTCGATTGTGGCTCCCTCATGAAACTTTGCAGATAAGTTGTAGTAGGTAACTCGGTGTACTTCTAAAGGTCGATTCACACATATCAGTGAAGCCACAGTTCCGATACAGTTCCGACACAGTACCGGCACAGTACGAAATATTCTTTCATACATTCTCTATGAACACATCCCCACTTGTCAGTGTCAGTGACGACACAGTGCTCTCAATGCGTTCATAGAGAATGTATGAAAGAATATTTCGCACTGTGCCGATACTGTGTCGGAACTGTGGCTTCACTGATGTGTGTGAATCGACCTTAACTTGTTCGATTTCTTAAGACGTCATCGTAGTTGACAACAATCAGGGTGGAGGTTTAAGCGAGTAGTTCGTACTCGTAGTTTGAGCCGATCAAGCGGAACATTTTCGGAGTTTGGATCAAGCGCTTAGCGGATCCCTTCCAAGTTTTCAATCAAGTCTATTGGAAGGATTATCCGTGATTGTTTCAGGAGTTAGCCTAGATATTTGTTCTGTGTCTATTTCCTTTTTACCAGCGAATTTAAATAGAAGCCAGAGTAAGTAAGCTTGGAGACTTAAGTCTATTTTTAGATCTACCGATTTAAATATAGAAGCCAGAGTATCTGGAGACATAAATTTATTTTTAGATCTACCCGCGTTTTCACTTCGAATCTGTCATCTTGTTATCTCGCAACAGTACTTGGCTGACATTTTCTTTAAGTAATCTTATTCATATTATTTTAGATTATCTGAGTATTGGAGTAGAAAAATAATATCGATGTGAAAATTGACGTGTATATTTTTAGAGCCCATAAATAGTTTTAATAGGATTTCTGTTTTGTATAATTTGACAGTTGCGAAATTCTTACAGTAAAAATAAATAAAAAGATGGTGCAAAATGTTACTTTTTAACCGACTTCAAAAAAGGAGGAGGTTATCAATTCGTCTGTATGTTTTTTTTTTTTTTTTTATGTTTGTTACCTAATAACTTTTGACTGGGTGAATCGATTTTGATGAATCTTTTTTAATTAGAAAGCTGACGCTTCCCATTTGGTCTCATTTCAATTTAGTCCAGTTCTGATAATGGTATCCATGAGAAAACCATATAAGTCTTAAATTTGCATTAAGTACGTGCCCGACAAATAGATGAATAACTCAATAATCGGTCTCTTGAAGTCTGTTTTTGTTTTTTGTTTTGTAAAAATAATGTTCTTGTACTTTAACTGTTTCTATGAACTGGAATTAAAAATATCATCGTCATAATCATTATCATCTATAGCCTTCTTTATTCCGCTACTGGGATAGGCTCTGTCTCACTATGCCATCTGATTTGGCCCGGCGCCAATTGGGTCCAGGTTCAACCCGCGACTTAAAACAATTTCCTCGACCTATCTCACCGTTGGACGACCAACACACACCTTGCCCTGGCTACCACTCTATCACTGCCTTACTTCACTTGTTACCAGTTATGAGTCCTGCCTCCACTTAGATTCTCCTGTGGTTCCAACATCCCTATAATAATTAATTGTTTAACTATGAAAACAAACATGGTTTTGAAACGTTTTAGCGACGACGACGACGCAATATTACGTGAGTGTTCCCGTTTTAATTATAACAAAATACAACTAATTGCTTATTCATTATATTCCAGCATTCGGTATCGGTTCCATGATCTACTCCGGGCTGGAGTTCGGCCAGTACTGGGAGCTGGAGAGGAACACCAACTGCCACAACGTTCTGCTAGCGCTCACGCCGGCCACGAGGATGGCCTTCATATTCATACAGATGTACTTCATCTTTCTTAACAATGAGGTTGGTAAATCTATTTGCTCCTGCCTTTTGTATTACAGACGACTATAAAACTACAATATTGTGTCAGAAATGAAGGCTCCGGAGAAAAGAATACAATATTTCAGCCAATTACATTACTTTTATTGCATCACAAGTACATTCTTATTCTTAAATTTTTAAAAGCGACCAAATACAATCCCACAATACAATGGCAGTCTCCCAACGCCATGTGCAAATAAATGATCACGCCACTCCCGTGACCAATGCGATTACATTCATCTGTCAAAGCCAGTTTACAACCTGCCAGTACGAAAACAGTACATATCAAACAAACTTTGGTAAATCGATACAAAATTACAAAACCTTAACAATGGTTTTGTATTTTAGCTGAAAATGTAACGTAGTCGTATAGGTGAATTTGTACTTGTAAAACTCTTAGCGTTGTAATTGTAACCAAGTGCTGCAAAATAGTCACAGGACTCTCAAGAGACACTGCATAGTTTGCAACTACAAACAACAACTATTGTAATTATTTTTACGATGGTTCTGGTATTCCAAAACTTTTCTTTAACTTAATGTGCCTAAATAGTCCCTGGATATAGCCGGGACAGCCCATGTATCTAGCCCATAATCTGTAGGTACTGTAGGAAATATGTTTCACAATATTTATTTTTTGTAAGTAAAAATTCTTGTAGCTGTGTCCCAATACATTCCAGAAATTTTTCGTTAAAAAACAGAATAATATATTGTCATAATTTTTTGGCTGATAAGGAAACGACCTCTTTATTAAATTTGTCCTTTTAACATTTCTTTTGTAAGGTCGCATTTTTCAAGTGGCTGGAATACCTCAGAAAAATGTCACGGTTTTTTTCGTCTAAATCACCATTAAAAATATATTTATGTAAAACACAAAGATCCAACACTTTACTAGATTCCAATTCAAAGACACTGCACCAGATTTATCAGATTAAAACCATGACAGCTAAATGCACGCTTAAAAACTAGTCTTTATTGTGTTTTTCAGATGAAAGTATACAAGCACAAAATAGTGGCCCGCTTTGGCCTGATGCACATGGTGGGTACGAACCTCAGCGTCTGGCTGAACGTGCTAGTCCAGGAGACAAAGCACGAAATCCTCACGTTCTACGACCCCGAGAACAAGACCATTGGACTGTCACATAGGCTTGGTAAGTTAGGTAAATGTCGATCGCTTTTTTACTTTTGTTTTTTTGGTTCGTTTATGAAATCACTCAATTTGCAAAGACGTTACTTGATTAGAATTGCGTGATGTTGTAAATAGATATCAGTATTTTATTTTTATTTTGCGTAGTTTTATAGTAATTTTTGTGCTAATTTCCTTCTAAAATTATTTACTGAAGATTTGACAAGAAACTTTGTTCTTTGATTTCCATTCAATTTCCTTCCAACGTTTAAAGGTATGTCAATTTTCTACGACCTATATCAAATTGGGGCAAACGATTACCGACGATAGATTAAAAGGGATAATTAAAGGAACTGGTTACCGGCGCTCTTTGTTCCTTATTGATTTCCGTCCTTTTACTATTTCCTTTGTGCTTTGAGATTGAGAATTGATGGAGAGGCACAAAAAGCAGTTAATTACTGGAAAATTGATAAATCTAGCCTTTTGTAGGTTGAGTAATTGATGAATAAACAAAAGGAAATTGAAATAAAAGAAAATTACACGTGGAATAAAAAATCAACCAATAATAATGCTACCAATAAAGTAGACAAGTTTGTATAGAACTATAGATAGACTGATTGTGATAGGTTTGTCCGCCTAAAAATGTCCAAAAAACAAGACAATCATCAAGGTCCTCCTTGACGTGTCCGTCAATGGCGAACCTGGCTTACAAAATACGCTTATGAGCACGAATGTGGCTGGCAAACCCAAATTTAGTTTTAAAAGTCCTATTGCATGGCGCACAATGCAATAGACCTTCGCTGTTGTATGTATAAGAATAGGAAGGCTTTGGACGGGTCCTGATAGCAAGGCGCTTTGCATCCAGATCTTGTAGACGCTTGACTTCAAAATTATCGGCAGCCTTGTAAACAGAGTGGCGCCATTCTCGTCTCTGTTGCGCAAGCTCTTCCCAACCTTCGCACGGGATGTTAAATGCGGTAAGATGGCGCTTCAGCACGTCTCTGTAGCGTAGGTATTGACCACCAGCTGTGCGCTTTCCCTCCTTCAACTGTGAGTAAAATACAGCCTTGGGCCACCTGGAGTCATCCATACGTACAACATGCCCACACCATCTCAGTTGTCCCCTAATAAGCAAGGACTCTATGCCACTTAGCTTGGTTTTTCTTAACACGTCAGAGTTTGATACTCGATCTTGCCACTTTATGCGAAGTATAGATCTTAGGCACTTCATGTGAAAGGTGTCAAGGCGCTTAATGTCACCTTTATAAAGACACCAGGTCTCAGTGGCATATAGCAATATAGGTAAGATTATTGCTTTATACACAGCTACTTTAGTGTGTAAGCGGAGGTCATGCGAGTCCCAAACTCTTTTCCGAAGCATGCCAAATGATGCCGCTGCCTTCGCAATTCGTGAAGAGATTTCGGTTTCTAGGCGGTTGTCATCACGAACAAAGCTCCCGAGATACCGAAAAGATGACACTTCCTCAAGAGCCTTTCCATTCAATGATATCGGGGTTGGGTCTGGTGTTGTACCGCGTGCAGGTTGTTTAAGCACTTGAGTCTTGGAGACGCTGATGACCAAACCGAACCTTTGGCACGACTCATTGAGACGGTCCAAAAACAATTGCAGGCTGCTGACATCACTTGCCATTAAACACACATCATCAGCGTAAAGGGCATCAACGACAGCGAGCTCTTGTACAGACTTTTTCGCTCTAAAACGACTTAAATCAAAGACACCCTTGTCAGTTCTGACGCTAAGGCAGATTTGTCCAGCGTCGTCGCTATAAGAATCTCTCAGAACGGCGGCAAAGTAAAGAGCGAAGAGAGATGGTGCCATAACACATCCCTGTTTGACGCCGCTGGTTACAGAAAATTGGTCTGTGAAGTCATTTTCGTGTTGCACTCTGGCCATCATGCCGTCGTGAAATTGGCGCACTAAGTTAACAAACTTCTCAGGACAACCAGCTTTAGTGAGAATAATCCAAAGAGCAGATCTCGGTACACGGTCGAAAGCTTTTTCCAAGTCGACAAAGCACATATTCAGAGGACGATGTTGTTCCAGAGACTTTTCTTGTAGCTGTTTGACGACAAAGATAGCATCAACCGTACCTCTGCCCGGACGAAACCCACATTGGCTTTCAGGCAAGATGCGTTCAGCCAACTCTCCCAAACGACGATTTATAATATGGGCCAGTATTTTACCAGCCGCACTGAGTAGCGAGATTCCTCTGTATGACCCACAGTCAGAGGTATCGCCTTTCCCTTTGTATAATTTGGAGATGTTGGCGTCCTTCCATGCTTGAGGAATTTCGCCAGTATCCCAGATTCGCAGCACAAGCTCAAACAATCTATTTTGAACACTTGGTCCACCATATTTGTAAAGTTCAGCTGGTAGACTATCTGAACCTGCCGCTTTGCCATTTTTGAGCCGATTTACTGCAGCATAAAACTCTTCAAAAGATGGAGGGTTATCGAGCTCTAGGGATGAAGGCAGAGTCGGAAGACCATTTATATAGTTAAGATCAGCGGCATGACCAGTTGGACTCAGCACTTCGCAGAAGTGTTCAGCCCAGCGACTTAACACATCACTGTGATCGGTTAGACGTTCAGATTTATCACGCGAGTAGATAGGTGACGATTTTTTAAAGCGTGGACCAAAAATTGTTCTAAGAGACTGAAAGAAGAGACCTGTTTGTTTAATGTTTGCAAGATGTTCCAACTCCAACGCTTTCATCATCCACCAGCGGTCTTTTAGATCCCGAATCATAGACTTGAGCTGATGTTGAATCATTTTTCGCTGAGAATCGCTAGAGGAGGCTTTCATTAAACGCCTTGATTCTTTGACGAGTGTCATAATCTCTGCATCGGAGTCGTCAAACCAGTCTTGGTTTTTCTTCTCAGGCTTACCGACCACTCGTTGAGCCACATCATGAAGTGATTGCGCTAAAGAGCGCCAATGTTCATCGATTGAGTTTGTTGAATTAAGTGTTTTTGCCCTGAATTCGGCGTTGAAATCCTCCTGCACTTTTGGAGAGTTTACTAGTTTTGCAAAGGCCAGTCTGGTTGGAATTTTATGCTTAGCTCGACGAGGCGGTTTATAGCTGAAGTGGACTTTCGACCTAATCAACCGGTGATCAGTCCAACCCTCAGCGCCCCGCATAGCTCTGGTAATAAGCACATCTTTCAAATCAGCTCTGCGCACAATGACATAGTCTATCAAATGCCAGTGCTTAGAGCGTGGGTGCATCCAAGATGTCTTATACTTGTCAGCCATACGGAAAAAGGTATTTGTAACAGATAGGTTAAATTCTGCACATAGGGATAAAAGCAGCTCTCCATTAGAGTTACACTTACCGACTCCATGCTGTCCAAGGACCCGTTTCCAGACGTGGTGATCAGAGCCAACTCGAGCATTAAAATCACCTAATAGGATGATCTTATCGCTGGAAGGTATACTTTTCAAAACGTGTTTCAGATCGTCATAAAATTGGAGTTTGTCTTCATCGCTATACGCCATGGTAGGAGCATAGATACTTATAAGGTGGAGGTATTTGTTAGTGCTGAGGTGTAGACGCAATGTCATGAGTCTATCATTAATACCTTTAGGTGTTTCTACCAGTGTCTTTACGATACTGTTTTTAATAACGAAGCCCACTCCGCTACTTGCTCTCTCTTGCGATGGTTTGCCTATCCAGTAATACGTGTACCCACCGCGGTCTTCACAGAGTTCACCGCAATCTGAGAGATGGGTCTCACTTAGAGCAGCTATATCAATGTCGTATTTTTTAAGTTCTCTAGCAATGAGAGCAGTCTTTCGCTCAGGGCATAGATTAGTTGGATTATCTAAAAGGGTTCGTACATTCCAAGTCGCAATATTAAATGATTGTGGTTTTTTAATTTTTCTATATGTTTTTCGACCGCGATAAAGTCGGTGCCCGATGACCGCGGTTTGCCATCCGGGTGAAGGGTGAAGCGGACTATGTTTGGGCCACCTTTTCTAGGCCCCTCCCCTGTGCAGGGGTAAGCAGAGCGATCCTAAACAGGGCTGCTTAGTCGTTAGATGTGCTGCCGAACCCGTCTTCCCGCCTCGGTCGAATCCAGGAGCGACCACTCTCACCTAACCGCCAATGTGCAGGGAAACAGCTAAGAACCGGACACACCGTGATCCGAATTCCCACCACCATTGCCCCATCGCCACAGGTCTTTATTTGCTCGTTGTCCATGATCTAGCCAAGGTTCATCTGCGCGGGAGATAAAACAATCATAATGTCATAATGACTGTTATATAAGAAAACTTAAAATTATATCGATTCTACAATTGTTACCGTCACTCGCCTGTGGAATCACCACTCGCAATCGCACATTGTCAGGTCATTGACAGAATACAGATGCAGTTACATCAATAACAAAATAACAAAAGACACACCATTACTTACCAACGTAAAAAGCCATTTTAAAAATGGCTCTCTAAGGAGCCTCACACTCGTTTTTTACTCCCCTGCCCGCATAATTTGTTGCGAAGTGAAGCGCCCCTGCCTGGTCCCTGGTCATTTATCCTCGTTTAACCCCTTTCATTCTTCAACACGTGTTTTATGGTGAACTTTTGCCTTATTATCTCCAGAGCTTTACGCGCAATTTTGATATTACTTTAAGTTATCGTTGGATAAATGTGAATTTAATTATGTTCGTTAGATAGAACAATCTACAAAAAGTCAAAATTTGAGCTTACCAAAGTTATTCGTTAGTATGCGATCTAGTTGCATAAAGTTCCGACAGATTTTTAATTAAAGCAAGACGAGGTCTCATTCCATCTGCAGACGTCGCTAAGTTATGCCAATTGCTTTCCGATCCAGCGATCGACCCCGGAAAGCATTCTGACCTAAATTCCGCAGTGGCATACCGCCAACCGATCGAACATTAAACGCCATTCAATTACTTAGCTTTGAGTCTTCTTCGAAATTAATGAGGAATTCGTTACGTTTCAGCGTTCCAGAAAGCTTTCGCTTCATTGGCTACTGAGGTGCCTCCGTCACACCCTGCTGCAGCACATCTGAGAGTTCCTCGAGGATTAAAAGGACCCCATCACATCTTCGAGTGTCGACGAACCAACATCATGGGCTCATTGGTCCAGGATGCTTCTCCGTTCCTCTTCCCATGCACGATCGAATATTCCTTGATATGCGCTGCTATTCTATACGTCATGTGGAAAAATATTTCGAAGTATCCATCAAAAGATGTGGCAGCAGCGATCGCAAAAGCCAGACTCCTGGAGGGCTTAGCATACAAGAAATCGCCACATTTATACAGCGTGGACTGCGCGCGAGCTCACAAAGGTCTATTCTTCGGAATCCTCGTGCTGGTGCTCACAATAATTTCGCTGATTCTATTCTTCGTGCTCGTTTCGAAGAAAGATTACGCGACCTTAGCGGTTGTGGAAGTGAATATTTGTGAATTGGCACTTTATGCGATGACAACATTTGCTAGCTTAGCTGGGATGTTCTGCGTGAGAAACTTAAAGTATGACGGACACAGGAACTTAGAATTGGACAACATTCTTTTAGTCGGAGCTCAAACTGGGATGTTCATCTACGGAACCTTTACAATCATCGGCGGTCATTTCACAATAGAAAAGAACACGATTCTGATTTTGATCACAGCTTTATCATCATTGATTCAGACGACGTGTCAGACGATGTTTATATTAGACGCTAGCCGAAGGTCAGCGAAGACTCCCGAGCAGTTACGGAAGAAGCCTGGAAGGGAGATTGTAACCTTCCTTCTGGTAACCAACTTGGCGATGTGGGCAATCAATACTTTGGAAAAGTCTCGAGCGGAATCACACCCAGTGCAGCTGCACTTCTACGGATTATGGGCATGGACTATAATAACGCACGTTTCGATGCCACTGGCAATTTTCTACAGGTTCCACTCAACCGTATGCTTGTGCGAGATCTGGAAACGCGCATACAAGATGAAACCAGCCTACATGTAGCAACGGATTCGAAGGTATTAACCGTGAATGAGTATGGTACTCTCGTAGAATGTGCCGTAGTTGGGTGTTAGTGCCATAGATTCAGAATCATCTTCATCGGAAACATAATGTCTAAAACCTGATTATATAACATTAGTTATAGCTATAATATTTTCCAAATAAGATATGACGGCATAATCGTGATAATATTATTTTCTCTGGTGTGCTATCGGTTTGAAAGTTGACTGCTATGTTAAGTTATTGTATTTTAAATATTTTAATGTGTTATTTATTTGTAGCTTTATGGATCGCTTTAAGTATCATAGAAATCAATACGTTGGTTATGTTTAATACAGTATTTTGAAAGACGGGTCAGACATTGATTTACCTAACGCTTTATTATATTTTGACGTTATTTTCTTCGAAGTAAGTAGTATTAATAATTGTATTGTTGATGTATGTGACCCTATAGATGTAAATTGTGTTCATATTTACTTTTCTAGTTAAGGAAACATTAATGTAGGAAGCAATGACATCATAAACCACATTCCACTTTTCAATGCATCACATATTTGCGCACTCGAATTCAAACCAAATGTCTTCCATTAGGTTATGTTATACACTTTTGTTACAACATCTTTCTGCTATACTAATGATGAGAATATTTCCATAGTTGACACTGGGAACAACAAAATCGACCTAATCGTATTTTTTTGACGAATATTGATCATCGAAAAGTAACTATACATACTTTAAAAACCTTATGATTTTTGAAGAATAATGTTCTACTAGGAGTATAATACATAGTCTGAACATAAAATATTAGAATTTTGTAGCGATATTTTTGCGATGAGAATGTAGCGTCAGTATTTTGGAAACATTTTTGATTGTAGTATATTCGAGTACGAGGACCCTGTAGTTAGGCAAAAGTAACACCAAAGTTTTATAAGAAGTAGGAAGTTTTTGGGAGCTTAATATGTAATAGAGATTCGTAAAAGTACGGTTATAAACAAGATTAGAGCGATATATTGATGATTTGGAAACCCTAAACACCAAAAACTTATGATTGTCGATAGACTTAGCTATTTCGTCCATGTAGGTACATTTTAAAATGCATATTATTTTTAATTGCAGATTTTAACAGATTCATAGACTTATGATAGATTGTTCTGAAATGTGGTTAGAAGTTTTGTACATAATACCAATTTACATTTATCAAATTTTGTAATATAACTTTATTATGGTAAAAGTTAGTAAGTAGGTTAGTGTGGATGCTTTTTAAATATATAAACATAAATATCTATATAGAAACATCTTTCAAAAACTCTTTTTACCGATTTGAATATTTTAAATTTAAATTCTCATAAACAATCATGTTTTTGATTACAATAATCGCTTACAATGTAAAACTAATTAATTACAAACTTAGCAGATTTTCACTGCTATGATGCTATTATAGCTTTAAATATAAATTTTGGCCGACAAATTATTTTAACTTGTATTTTATATATTCTGTGATTTTAAAATACTCTTAGCCGTAGTGTTCAAGTCTTGCTCAATGTTTTGACAAGTGACTTTACATTCTTAAATCTTTCGGCAATAGTACAGAAAAATAAAATACTGATAGTACAGGAAATTTTATAAATTTCCATTGAAAGCTTCTAAAGAACCAGGAATCTTTATAGCGTATTTATAGTTAATATTAAAGCGGTAAATTTTTAAATTTAACAACTCTCGTAATCTACTTGATCAACTTGTTTTTCTGTACGTTAATATTTTTGCTGAAATGTGTAAGTAATATATTTCTGCAGATTTCTTTCATAACAGAAGTTATGAGTCTCAAAACAATCAAAATATCTATAATTATACAAACTACTACAAATATATTATATTTTATTCTTATTAAGAATGTAGGTACTCTAGCTTGTATAATCGTTACTTTTAGGATTATTCTGAAACGGACCTGATATCAATTACAATCGCAAATAGTTTGATCAACTTTTTTGAATATTACGTGTTGTTTTAGTTTTGTCTTTATATTTTTTGTAATATTACCTATTTCATTAATATTTTTAGATTTATCTTATGATTAAAATACTCAAACGTGACAAGTTAGCTTTAATTTCAAGGAATTTGTGAACAGCCATTGAGCTATTAATGTAAATGACTTTTGTCAAACATTTACCTTTAGTAACTAGTAGTTTCTTACCTAATAACTACTAACTATTTTATAGTAGTTTCTTACCTAATAACTAATAACATTCTTATGTTTTAAATTCAAACTTTTATTTAACCTGCAATGTATGTTAGTTTGTTTGTTTAGATCAAATCTTGCAAGTGAATTTTGAACCACTTCCCGATGTTTCATTAAGATGAAAATTGGTAAACCTATCTGTGTTACTCCGATGACATAAAAGCTTGTTATTAAAAATACTTTCTTGTTTTTGCTAAAATGTTGTGGTGAGCATTATGCTTAACCTGATGTGGGGCACTACCGTGGTCCTAAATACTTTCTTATTTATATCTAAAAAATTACTTACCAATCTATTAAATTTATATCCTACTAGGTACATATAATATAATTTTATGAAATCAGAAATCACCAAATATTTCTGTTGATTATTTATACAATTCACGTTGTAAGTTTTAAATCCCTACATTTTTGATAATGCATTTTGTAAATTGATAGTGATATTAGATTAATGTTTTAACTATATATTTGTGAACTATTTATTTGTTTAGGAGAAACTGTGAATAGGCTAGCACTAATATTGTCTCCTGGATGTTTAATGTTAACATGCAAAATAAACTTTTCTTGGAATCGTATGATATTGTGTACTTTACTATCCACTCCACTTACCTTGCTTTAATGGTTAAGTACGAAGCTTTTATTCATACCATCGTAAGTACCTACCAACCTTTACTGAGTAGAATATGTTATTAAATTTAAGAAGATGGGACAGCAATTAAGATAATCAATTTTTTTGGAACTTGTGGTTACGAAACGAGCAATTCACTCAATTGTAAATAAATATTTTTTTTTAATTCTGTTTATGATTCTGTGCTTTAAGTATGTTAAGCAGCCAGGGCGTTTCTTACATTAAAAATATTAAACTATGCACTATAAAATTACAATGAAACTTATCTGTAATAAGCAGAATGCTTATTCTATTCCAGAGAAGTCATAATAGAAGCCATGTTCTAGAGAATACCATGCAAATGGTTGTGTAGAACAGGTTTCATTATTTGGTTTTACTTTGGCTTCAGAGTTTCCGCCAAGCATGCAATAAAATCAGAATTATCCATAGATTTTAGACAAGCATAGATCACAAATATTTTAATTATTAAATCATTATCAATAATTACTTATAGTTCGTTTTTACGTTTTTCTCTATTTCAAAATTCGAAAGCAGCCTGCTTTGCTGAGATCTATCAACACAGGTCACTCAAACGATTTCAACTGATCCACTTAAGTCCACTATTCTGTTAGGGTTCCGAAGTAATAGGCTCACATGAATAATGTATGGAATCAATTAGAAGAGAATACGGATTCCTTTACTCTGAGCACAAAAGCGTGCGTGCACGTCTGAATGGTCCCTCATGCTTTTCTATTTGTCATTCAGTGCAACGCTTTATCTATGTCAGTCTGGACCTTGGCTTACATCGAACATGGATTCTACAATTGACGAGGTGATCAATTTTAATTTGTAGGTATAAGCAGGAATTATTAACGTTGGGAATTCTGGCTTAGTCTTCTTAGTTGGTCTTTTCTTTTACGGTCTGTTGTGTTTGTTTGTTATTTATCCATGTTGGGCAGGTAGCAAGTGGATGCGTAAGGCAGAAGATAGTGCCTTGTAACGTTCTCAAGGAGTGGATAAACATATGATAGGCTGATGATGGTGATGATCATAGGCTAGATAACAGGTGAGATTTAAGTGATTTTAAGAGTTTTAAAGTAGTTATTAGACGCTATCGTATATTTAATGAAATTATAGTTTATCTAAACGTCTCTATTGAAGATGTTAGACTACTACATTCAGGTTCATACAGGTTGTGGAAGTGAATATTTGTGAATTGGCACTTTATGCGATGACAACATTTGCTAGCTTAGCTGGGATGTTCTGCGTGAGAAACTTAAAGTATGACGGACACAGGAACTTAGAATTGGACAACATTCTTTTAGTCGGAGCTCAAACTGGGATGTTCATCTACGGAACCTTTACAATCATCGGCGGTCATTTCACAATAGAAAAGAACACGATTCTGATTTTGATCACAGCTTTATCATCATTGATTCAGACGACGTGTCAGACGATGTTTATATTAGACGCTAGCCGAAGGTCAGCGAAGACTCCCGAGCAGTTACGGAAGAAGCCTGGAAGGGAGATTGTAACCTTCCTTCTGGTAACCAACTTGGCGATGTGGGCAATCAATACTTTGGAAAAGTCTCGAGCGGAATCACACCCAGTGCAGCTGCACTTCTACGGATTATGGGCATGGACTATAATAACGCACGTTTCGATGCCACTGGCAATTTTCTACAGGTTCCACTCAACCGTATGCTTGTGCGAGATCTGGAAACGCGCATACAAGATGAAACCAGCCTACATGTAGCAACGGATTCGAAGGTATTAACCGTGAATGAGTATGGTACTCTCGTAGAATGTGCCGTAGTTGGGTGTTAGTGCCATAGATTCAGAATCATCTTCATCGGAAACATAATGTCTAAAACCTGATTATATAACATTAGTTATAGCTATAATATTTTCCAAATAAGATATGACGGCATAATCGTGATAATATTATTTTCTCTGGTGTGCTATCGGTTTGAAAGTTGACTGCTATGTTAAGTTATTGTATTTTAAATATTTTAATGTGTTATTTATTTGTAGCTTTATGGATCGCTTTAAGTATCATAGAAATCAATACGTTGGTTATGTTTAATACAGTATTTTGAAAGACGGGTCAGACATTGATTTACCTAACGCTTTATTATATTTTGACGTTATTTTCTTCGAAGTAAGTAGTATTAATAATTGTATTGTTGATGTATGTGACCCTATAGATGTAAATTGTGTTCATATTTACTTTTCTAGTTAAGGAAACATTAATGTAGGAAGCAATGACATCATAAACCACATTCCACTTTTCAATGCATCACATATTTGCGCACTCGAATTCAAACCAAATGTCTTCCATTAGGTTATGTTATACACTTTTGTTACAACATCTTTCTGCTATACTAATGATGAGAATATTTCCATAGTTGACACTGGGAACAACAAAATCGACCTAATCGTATTTTTTTGACGAATATTGATCATCGAAAAGTAACTATACATACTTTAAAAACCTTATGATTTTTGAAGAATAATGTTCTACTAGGAGTATAATACATAGTCTGAACATAAAATATTAGAATTTTGTAGCGATATTTTTGCGATGAGAATGTAGCGTCAGTATTTTGGAAACATTTTTGATTGTAGTATATTCGAGTACGAGGACCCTGTAGTTAGGCAAAAGTAACACCAAAGTTTTATAAGAAGTAGGAAGTTTTTGGGAGCTTAATATGTAATAGAGATTCGTAAAAGTACGGTTATAAACAAGATTAGAGCGATATATTGATGATTTGGAAACCCTAAACACCAAAAACTTATGATTGTCGATAGACTTAGCTATTTCGTCCATGTAGGTACATTTTAAAATGCATATTATTTTTAATTGCAGATTTTAACAGATTCATAGACTTATGATAGATTGTTCTGAAATGTGGTTAGAAGTTTTGTACATAATACCAATTTACATTTATCAAATTTTGTAATATAACTTTATTATGGTAAAAGTTAGTAAGTAGGTTAGTGTGGATGCTTTTTAAATATATAAACATAAATATCTATATAGAAACATCTTTCAAAAACTCTTTTTACCGATTTGAATATTTTAAATTTAAATTCTCATAAACAATCATGTTTTTGATTACAATAATCGCTTACAATGTAAAACTAATTAATTACAAACTTAGCAGATTTTCACTGCTATGATGCTATTATAGCTTTAAATATAAATTTTGGCCGACAAATTATTTTAACTTGTATTTTATATATTCTGTGATTTTAAAATACTCTTAGCCGTAGTGTTCAAGTCTTGCTCAATGTTTTGACAAGTGACTTTACATTCTTAAATCTTTCGGCAATAGTACAGAAAAATAAAATACTGATAGTACAGGAAATTTTATAAATTTCCATTGAAAGCTTCTAAAGAACCAGGAATCTTTATAGCGTATTTATAGTTAATATTAAAGCGGTAAATTTTTAAATTTAACAACTCTCGTAATCTACTTGATCAACTTGTTTTTCTGTACGTTAATATTTTTGCTGAAATGTGTAAGTAATATATTTCTGCAGATTTCTTTCATAACAGAAGTTATGAGTCTCAAAACAATCAAAATATCTATAATTATACAAACTACTACAAATATATTATATTTTATTCTTATTAAGAATGTAGGTACTCTAGCTTGTATAATCGTTACTTTTAGGATTATTCTGAAACGGACCTGATATCAATTACAATCGCAAATAGTTTGATCAACTTTTTTGAATATTACGTGTTGTTTTAGTTTTGTCTTTATATTTTTTGTAATATTACCTATTTCATTAATATTTTTAGATTTATCTTATGATTAAAATACTCAAACGTGACAAGTTAGCTTTAATTTCAAGGAATTTGTGAACAGCCATTGAGCTATTAATGTAAATGACTTTTGTCAAACATTTACCTTTAGTAACTAGTAGTTTCTTACCTAATAACTACTAACTATTTTATAGTAGTTTCTTACCTAATAACTAATAACATTCTTATGTTTTAAATTCAAACTTTTATTTAACCTGCAATGTATGTTAGTTTGTTTGTTTAGATCAAATCTTGCAAGTGAATTTTGAACCACTTCCCGATGTTTCATTAAGATGAAAATTGGTAAACCTATCTGTGTTACTCCGATGACATAAAAGCTTGTTATTAAAAATACTTTCTTGTTTTTGCTAAAATGTTGTGGTGAGCATTATGCTTAACCTGATGTGGGGCACTACCGTGGTCCTAAATACTTTCTTATTTATATCTAAAAAATTACTTACCAATCTATTAAATTTATATCCTACTAGGTACATATAATATAATTTTATGAAATCAGAAATCACCAAATATTTCTGTTGATTATTTATACAATTCACGTTGTAAGTTTTAAATCCCTACATTTTTGATAATGCATTTTGTAAATTGATAGTGATATTAGATTAATGTTTTAACTATATATTTGTGAACTATTTATTTGTTTAGGAGAAACTGTGAATAGGCTAGCACTAATATTGTCTCCTGGATGTTTAATGTTAACATGCAAAATAAACTTTTCTTGGAATCGTATGATATTGTGTACTTTACTATCCACTCCACTTACCTTGCTTTAATGGTTAAGTACGAAGCTTTTATTCATACCATCGTAAGTACCTACCAACCTTTACTGAGTAGAATATGTTATTAAATTTAAGAAGATGGGACAGCAATTAAGATAATCAATTTTTTTGGAACTTGTGGTTACGAAACGAGCAATTCACTCAATTGTAAATAAATATTTTTTTTTAATTCTGTTTATGATTCTGTGCTTTAAGTATGTTAAGCAGCCAGGGCGTTTCTTACATTAAAAATATTAAACTATGCACTATAAAATTACAATGAAACTTATCTGTAATAAGCAGAATGCTTATTCTATTCCAGAGAAGTCATAATAGAAGCCATGTTCTAGAGAATACCATGCAAATGGTTGTGTAGAACAGGTTTCATTATTTGGTTTTACTTTGGCTTCAGAGTTTCCGCCAAGCATGCAATAAAATCAGAATTATCCATAGATTTTAGACAAGCATAGATCACAAATATTTTAATTATTAAATCATTATCAATAATTACTTATAGTTCGTTTTTACGTTTTTCTCTATTTCAAAATTCGAAAGCAGCCTGCTTTGCTGAGATCTATCAACACAGGTCACTCAAACGATTTCAACTGATCCACTTAAGTCCACTATTCTGTTAGGGTTCCGAAGTAATAGGCTCACATGAATAATGTATGGAATCAATTAGAAGAGAATACGGATTCCTTTACTCTGAGCACAAAAGCGTGCGTGCACGTCTGAATGGTCCCTCATGCTTTTCTATTTGTCATTCAGTGCAACGCTTTATCTATGTCAGTCTGGACCTTGGCTTACATCGAACATGGATTCTACAATTGACGAGGTGATCAATTTTAATTTGTAGGTATAAGCAGGAATTATTAACGTTGGGAATTCTGGCTTAGTCTTCTTAGTTGGTCTTTTCTTTTACGGTCTGTTGTGTTTGTTTGTTATTTATCCATGTTGGGCAGGTAGCAAGTGGATGCGTAAGGCAGAAGATAGTGCCTTGTAACGTTCTCAAGGAGTGGATAAACATATGATAGGCTGATGATGGTGATGATCATAGGCTAGATAACAGGTGAGATTTAAGTGATTTTAAGAGTTTTAAAGTAGTTATTAGACGCTATCGTATATTTAATGAAATTATAGTTTATCTAAACGTCTCTATTGAAGATGTTAGACTACTACATTCAGGTTCATACAGGTTGTGGAAGTGAATATTTGTGAATTGGCACTTTATGCGATGACAACATTTGCTAGCTTAGCTGGGATGTTCTGCGTGAGAAACTTAAAGTATGACGGACACAGGAACTTAGAATTGGACAACATTCTTTTAGTCGGAGCTCAAACTGGGATGTTCATCTACGGAACCTTTACAATCATCGGCGGTCATTTCACAATAGAAAAGAACACGATTCTGATTTTGATCACAGCTTTATCATCATTGATTCAGACGACGTGTCAGACGATGTTTATATTAGACGCTAGCCGAAGGTCAGCGAAGACTCCCGAGCAGTTACGGAAGAAGCCTGGAAGGGAGATTGTAACCTTCCTTCTGGTAACCAACTTGGCGATGTGGGCAATCAATACTTTGGAAAAGTCTCGAGCGGAATCACACCCAGTGCAGCTGCACTTCTACGGATTATGGGCATGGACTATAATAACGCACGTTTCGATGCCACTGGCAATTTTCTACAGGTTCCACTCAACCGTATGCTTGTGCGAGATCTGGAAACGCGCATACAAGATGAAACCAGCCTACATGTAGCAACGGATTCGAAGGTATTAACCGTGAATGAGTATGGTACTCTCGTAGAATGTGCCGTAGTTGGGTGTTAGTGCCATAGATTCAGAATCATCTTCATCGGAAACATAATGTCTAAAACCTGATTATATAACATTAGTTATAGCTATAATATTTTCCAAATAAGATATGACGGCATAATCGTGATAATATTATTTTCTCTGGTGTGCTATCGGTTTGAAAGTTGACTGCTATGTTAAGTTATTGTATTTTAAATATTTTAATGTGTTATTTATTTGTAGCTTTATGGATCGCTTTAAGTATCATAGAAATCAATACGTTGGTTATGTTTAATACAGTATTTTGAAAGACGGGTCAGACATTGATTTACCTAACGCTTTATTATATTTTGACGTTATTTTCTTCGAAGTAAGTAGTATTAATAATTGTATTGTTGATGTATGTGACCCTATAGATGTAAATTGTGTTCATATTTACTTTTCTAGTTAAGGAAACATTAATGTAGGAAGCAATGACATCATAAACCACATTCCACTTTTCAATGCATCACATATTTGCGCACTCGAATTCAAACCAAATGTCTTCCATTAGGTTATGTTATACACTTTTGTTACAACATCTTTCTGCTATACTAATGATGAGAATATTTCCATAGTTGACACTGGGAACAACAAAATCGACCTAATCGTATTTTTTTGACGAATATTGATCATCGAAAAGTAACTATACATACTTTAAAAACCTTATGATTTTTGAAGAATAATGTTCTACTAGGAGTATAATACATAGTCTGAACATAAAATATTAGAATTTTGTAGCGATATTTTTGCGATGAGAATGTAGCGTCAGTATTTTGGAAACATTTTTGATTGTAGTATATTCGAGTACGAGGACCCTGTAGTTAGGCAAAAGTAACACCAAAGTTTTATAAGAAGTAGGAAGTTTTTGGGAGCTTAATATGTAATAGAGATTCGTAAAAGTACGGTTATAAACAAGATTAGAGCGATATATTGATGATTTGGAAACCCTAAACACCAAAAACTTATGATTGTCGATAGACTTAGCTATTTCGTCCATGTAGGTACATTTTAAAATGCATATTATTTTTAATTGCAGATTTTAACAGATTCATAGACTTATGATAGATTGTTCTGAAATGTGGTTAGAAGTTTTGTACATAATACCAATTTACATTTATCAAATTTTGTAATATAACTTTATTATGGTAAAAGTTAGTAAGTAGGTTAGTGTGGATGCTTTTTAAATATATAAACATAAATATCTATATAGAAACATCTTTCAAAAACTCTTTTTACCGATTTGAATATTTTAAATTTAAATTCTCATAAACAATCATGTTTTTGATTACAATAATCGCTTACAATGTAAAACTAATTAATTACAAACTTAGCAGATTTTCACTGCTATGATGCTATTATAGCTTTAAATATAAATTTTGGCCGACAAATTATTTTAACTTGTATTTTATATATTCTGTGATTTTAAAATACTCTTAGCCGTAGTGTTCAAGTCTTGCTCAATGTTTTGACAAGTGACTTTACATTCTTAAATCTTTCGGCAATAGTACAGAAAAATAAAATACTGATAGTACAGGAAATTTTATAAATTTCCATTGAAAGCTTCTAAAGAACCAGGAATCTTTATAGCGTATTTATAGTTAATATTAAAGCGGTAAATTTTTAAATTTAACAACTCTCGTAATCTACTTGATCAACTTGTTTTTCTGTACGTTAATATTTTTGCTGAAATGTGTAAGTAATATATTTCTGCAGATTTCTTTCATAACAGAAGTTATGAGTCTCAAAACAATCAAAATATCTATAATTATACAAACTACTACAAATATATTATATTTTATTCTTATTAAGAATGTAGGTACTCTAGCTTGTATAATCGTTACTTTTAGGATTATTCTGAAACGGACCTGATATCAATTACAATCGCAAATAGTTTGATCAACTTTTTTGAATATTACGTGTTGTTTTAGTTTTGTCTTTATATTTTTTGTAATATTACCTATTTCATTAATATTTTTAGATTTATCTTATGATTAAAATACTCAAACGTGACAAGTTAGCTTTAATTTCAAGGAATTTGTGAACAGCCATTGAGCTATTAATGTAAATGACTTTTGTCAAACATTTACCTTTAGTAACTAGTAGTTTCTTACCTAATAACTACTAACTATTTTATAGTAGTTTCTTACCTAATAACTAATAACATTCTTATGTTTTAAATTCAAACTTTTATTTAACCTGCAATGTATGTTAGTTTGTTTGTTTAGATCAAATCTTGCAAGTGAATTTTGAACCACTTCCCGATGTTTCATTAAGATGAAAATTGGTAAACCTATCTGTGTTACTCCGATGACATAAAAGCTTGTTATTAAAAATACTTTCTTGTTTTTGCTAAAATGTTGTGGTGAGCATTATGCTTAACCTGATGTGGGGCACTACCGTGGTCCTAAATACTTTCTTATTTATATCTAAAAAATTACTTACCAATCTATTAAATTTATATCCTACTAGGTACATATAATATAATTTTATGAAATCAGAAATCACCAAATATTTCTGTTGATTATTTATACAATTCACGTTGTAAGTTTTAAATCCCTACATTTTTGATAATGCATTTTGTAAATTGATAGTGATATTAGATTAATGTTTTAACTATATATTTGTGAACTATTTATTTGTTTAGGAGAAACTGTGAATAGGCTAGCACTAATATTGTCTCCTGGATGTTTAATGTTAACATGCAAAATAAACTTTTCTTGGAATCGTATGATATTGTGTACTTTACTATCCACTCCACTTACCTTGCTTTAATGGTTAAGTACGAAGCTTTTATTCATACCATCGTAAGTACCTACCAACCTTTACTGAGTAGAATATGTTATTAAATTTAAGAAGATGGGACAGCAATTAAGATAATCAATTTTTTTGGAACTTGTGGTTACGAAACGAGCAATTCACTCAATTGTAAATAAATATTTTTTTTTAATTCTGTTTATGATTCTGTGCTTTAAGTATGTTAAGCAGCCAGGGCGTTTCTTACATTAAAAATATTAAACTATGCACTATAAAATTACAATGAAACTTATCTGTAATAAGCAGAATGCTTATTCTATTCCAGAGAAGTCATAATAGAAGCCATGTTCTAGAGAATACCATGCAAATGGTTGTGTAGAACAGGTTTCATTATTTGGTTTTACTTTGGCTTCAGAGTTTCCGCCAAGCATGCAATAAAATCAGAATTATCCATAGATTTTAGACAAGCATAGATCACAAATATTTTAATTATTAAATCATTATCAATAATTACTTATAGTTCGTTTTTACGTTTTTCTCTATTTCAAAATTCGAAAGCAGCCTGCTTTGCTGAGATCTATCAACACAGGTCACTCAAACGATTTCAACTGATCCACTTAAGTCCACTATTCTGTTAGGGTTCCGAAGTAATAGGCTCACATGAATAATGTATGGAATCAATTAGAAGAGAATACGGATTCCTTTACTCTGAGCACAAAAGCGTGCGTGCACGTCTGAATGGTCCCTCATGCTTTTCTATTTGTCATTCAGTGCAACGCTTTATCTATGTCAGTCTGGACCTTGGCTTACATCGAACATGGATTCTACAATTGACGAGGTGATCAATTTTAATTTGTAGGTATAAGCAGGAATTATTAACGTTGGGAATTCTGGCTTAGTCTTCTTAGTTGGTCTTTTCTTTTACGGTCTGTTGTGTTTGTTTGTTATTTATCCATGTTGGGCAGGTAGCAAGTGGATGCGTAAGGCAGAAGATAGTGCCTTGTAACGTTCTCAAGGAGTGGATAAACATATGATAGGCTGATGATGGTGATGATCATAGGCTAGATAACAGGTGAGATTTAAGTGATTTTAAGAGTTTTAAAGTAGTTATTAGACGCTATCGTATATTTAATGAAATTATAGTTTATCTAAACGTCTCTATTGAAGATGTTAGACTACTACATTCAGGTTCATACAGGTTGTGGAAGTGAATATTTGTGAATTGGCACTTTATGCGATGACAACATTTGCTAGCTTAGCTGGGATGTTCTGCGTGAGAAACTTAAAGTATGACGGACACAGGAACTTAGAATTGGACAACATTCTTTTAGTCGGAGCTCAAACTGGGATGTTCATCTACGGAACCTTTACAATCATCGGCGGTCATTTCACAATAGAAAAGAACACGATTCTGATTTTGATCACAGCTTTATCATCATTGATTCAGACGACGTGTCAGACGATGTTTATATTAGACGCTAGCCGAAGGTCAGCGAAGACTCCCGAGCAGTTACGGAAGAAGCCTGGAAGGGAGATTGTAACCTTCCTTCTGGTAACCAACTTGGCGATGTGGGCAATCAATACTTTGGAAAAGTCTCGAGCGGAATCACACCCAGTGCAGCTGCACTTCTACGGATTATGGGCATGGACTATAATAACGCACGTTTCGATGCCACTGGCAATTTTCTACAGGTTCCACTCAACCGTATGCTTGTGCGAGATCTGGAAACGCGCATACAAGATGAAACCAGCCTACATGTAGCAACGGATTCGAAGGTATTAACCGTGAATGAGTATGGTACTCTCGTAGAATGTGCCGTAGTTGGGTGTTAGTGCCATAGATTCAGAATCATCTTCATCGGAAACATAATGTCTAAAACCTGATTATATAACATTAGTTATAGCTATAATATTTTCCAAATAAGATATGACGGCATAATCGTGATAATATTATTTTCTCTGGTGTGCTATCGGTTTGAAAGTTGACTGCTATGTTAAGTTATTGTATTTTAAATATTTTAATGTGTTATTTATTTGTAGCTTTATGGATCGCTTTAAGTATCATAGAAATCAATACGTTGGTTATGTTTAATACAGTATTTTGAAAGACGGGTCAGACATTGATTTACCTAACGCTTTATTATATTTTGACGTTATTTTCTTCGAAGTAAGTAGTATTAATAATTGTATTGTTGATGTATGTGACCCTATAGATGTAAATTGTGTTCATATTTACTTTTCTAGTTAAGGAAACATTAATGTAGGAAGCAATGACATCATAAACCACATTCCACTTTTCAATGCATCACATATTTGCGCACTCGAATTCAAACCAAATGTCTTCCATTAGGTTATGTTATACACTTTTGTTACAACATCTTTCTGCTATACTAATGATGAGAATATTTCCATAGTTGACACTGGGAACAACAAAATCGACCTAATCGTATTTTTTTGACGAATATTGATCATCGAAAAGTAACTATACATACTTTAAAAACCTTATGATTTTTGAAGAATAATGTTCTACTAGGAGTATAATACATAGTCTGAACATAAAATATTAGAATTTTGTAGCGATATTTTTGCGATGAGAATGTAGCGTCAGTATTTTGGAAACATTTTTGATTGTAGTATATTCGAGTACGAGGACCCTGTAGTTAGGCAAAAGTAACACCAAAGTTTTATAAGAAGTAGGAAGTTTTTGGGAGCTTAATATGTAATAGAGATTCGTAAAAGTACGGTTATAAACAAGATTAGAGCGATATATTGATGATTTGGAAACCCTAAACACCAAAAACTTATGATTGTCGATAGACTTAGCTATTTCGTCCATGTAGGTACATTTTAAAATGCATATTATTTTTAATTGCAGATTTTAACAGATTCATAGACTTATGATAGATTGTTCTGAAATGTGGTTAGAAGTTTTGTACATAATACCAATTTACATTTATCAAATTTTGTAATATAACTTTATTATGGTAAAAGTTAGTAAGTAGGTTAGTGTGGATGCTTTTTAAATATATAAACATAAATATCTATATAGAAACATCTTTCAAAAACTCTTTTTACCGATTTGAATATTTTAAATTTAAATTCTCATAAACAATCATGTTTTTGATTACAATAATCGCTTACAATGTAAAACTAATTAATTACAAACTTAGCAGATTTTCACTGCTATGATGCTATTATAGCTTTAAATATAAATTTTGGCCGACAAATTATTTTAACTTGTATTTTATATATTCTGTGATTTTAAAATACTCTTAGCCGTAGTGTTCAAGTCTTGCTCAATGTTTTGACAAGTGACTTTACATTCTTAAATCTTTCGGCAATAGTACAGAAAAATAAAATACTGATAGTACAGGAAATTTTATAAATTTCCATTGAAAGCTTCTAAAGAACCAGGAATCTTTATAGCGTATTTATAGTTAATATTAAAGCGGTAAATTTTTAAATTTAACAACTCTCGTAATCTACTTGATCAACTTGTTTTTCTGTACGTTAATATTTTTGCTGAAATGTGTAAGTAATATATTTCTGCAGATTTCTTTCATAACAGAAGTTATGAGTCTCAAAACAATCAAAATATCTATAATTATACAAACTACTACAAATATATTATATTTTATTCTTATTAAGAATGTAGGTACTCTAGCTTGTATAATCGTTACTTTTAGGATTATTCTGAAACGGACCTGATATCAATTACAATCGCAAATAGTTTGATCAACTTTTTTGAATATTACGTGTTGTTTTAGTTTTGTCTTTATATTTTTTGTAATATTACCTATTTCATTAATATTTTTAGATTTATCTTATGATTAAAATACTCAAACGTGACAAGTTAGCTTTAATTTCAAGGAATTTGTGAACAGCCATTGAGCTATTAATGTAAATGACTTTTGTCAAACATTTACCTTTAGTAACTAGTAGTTTCTTACCTAATAACTACTAACTATTTTATAGTAGTTTCTTACCTAATAACTAATAACATTCTTATGTTTTAAATTCAAACTTTTATTTAACCTGCAATGTATGTTAGTTTGTTTGTTTAGATCAAATCTTGCAAGTGAATTTTGAACCACTTCCCGATGTTTCATTAAGATGAAAATTGGTAAACCTATCTGTGTTACTCCGATGACATAAAAGCTTGTTATTAAAAATACTTTCTTGTTTTTGCTAAAATGTTGTGGTGAGCATTATGCTTAACCTGATGTGGGGCACTACCGTGGTCCTAAATACTTTCTTATTTATATCTAAAAAATTACTTACCAATCTATTAAATTTATATCCTACTAGGTACATATAATATAATTTTATGAAATCAGAAATCACCAAATATTTCTGTTGATTATTTATACAATTCACGTTGTAAGTTTTAAATCCCTACATTTTTGATAATGCATTTTGTAAATTGATAGTGATATTAGATTAATGTTTTAACTATATATTTGTGAACTATTTATTTGTTTAGGAGAAACTGTGAATAGGCTAGCACTAATATTGTCTCCTGGATGTTTAATGTTAACATGCAAAATAAACTTTTCTTGGAATCGTATGATATTGTGTACTTTACTATCCACTCCACTTACCTTGCTTTAATGGTTAAGTACGAAGCTTTTATTCATACCATCGTAAGTACCTACCAACCTTTACTGAGTAGAATATGTTATTAAATTTAAGAAGATGGGACAGCAATTAAGATAATCAATTTTTTTGGAACTTGTGGTTACGAAACGAGCAATTCACTCAATTGTAAATAAATATTTTTTTTTAATTCTGTTTATGATTCTGTGCTTTAAGTATGTTAAGCAGCCAGGGCGTTTCTTACATTAAAAATATTAAACTATGCACTATAAAATTACAATGAAACTTATCTGTAATAAGCAGAATGCTTATTCTATTCCAGAGAAGTCATAATAGAAGCCATGTTCTAGAGAATACCATGCAAATGGTTGTGTAGAACAGGTTTCATTATTTGGTTTTACTTTGGCTTCAGAGTTTCCGCCAAGCATGCAATAAAATCAGAATTATCCATAGATTTTAGACAAGCATAGATCACAAATATTTTAATTATTAAATCATTATCAATAATTACTTATAGTTCGTTTTTACGTTTTTCTCTATTTCAAAATTCGAAAGCAGCCTGCTTTGCTGAGATCTATCAACACAGGTCACTCAAACGATTTCAACTGATCCACTTAAGTCCACTATTCTGTTAGGGTTCCGAAGTAATAGGCTCACATGAATAATGTATGGAATCAATTAGAAGAGAATACGGATTCCTTTACTCTGAGCACAAAAGCGTGCGTGCACGTCTGAATGGTCCCTCATGCTTTTCTATTTGTCATTCAGTGCAACGCTTTATCTATGTCAGTCTGGACCTTGGCTTACATCGAACATGGATTCTACAATTGACGAGGTGATCAATTTTAATTTGTAGGTATAAGCAGGAATTATTAACGTTGGGAATTCTGGCTTAGTCTTCTTAGTTGGTCTTTTCTTTTACGGTCTGTTGTGTTTGTTTGTTATTTATCCATGTTGGGCAGGTAGCAAGTGGATGCGTAAGGCAGAAGATAGTGCCTTGTAACGTTCTCAAGGAGTGGATAAACATATGATAGGCTGATGATGGTGATGATCATAGGCTAGCTAACAGGTGAGATTTAAGTGATTTTAAGAGTTTTAAAGTAGTTATTAGACGCTATCGTATATTTAATGAAATTATAGTTTATCTAAACGTCTCTATTGAAGATGTTAGACTACTACATTGATAGAAATAAATTAAAAGTAAGTATAGAGCTGGATTATTAATAGGTGTTCGTAGCTGATCAGATGGACGACACAATCAATCGGCAGACGGGTGACCGCAACCGTTGATTGCACAATACACCGAATTAGAAATTTATTGTAACAACAACATGTACAACCCGGTCACAATATCTGTGCACCTCGCTGGAATGCGTATAGCCTTATATAGTCGCACTGTCGCACCGGGGAGTGCGCGGAGAGGTGACAGGGGAAGCGGGAGCCTCTCCCGCTCCCTGTCACCAGTCACCTTTCAGCGTCACCTGTCAGTGCGACTATATAAGGCTATACGCATTCCAGCGAGGTGCACAGATATTGTGACCGGGTTATATGTATGAGTCTTAAAAATCTGATAAAGAAAGAAAACAAACTCTCTACCACTAACTTTTGAACCTTCTTGTTTCGGAACTTCTGTCTATTAGAATTTACTATTTTACTTTTGCCAAGTGAAGCTTCTGCATACATTATCCGCTGTATCCGAGTGAAAAGCGCCTGAAGACAATAATTTGTCCGTTTGCCTTAAACGTGACAGTTAAGTGCCACTTTACCTTATAGAGCTAGACGACTCTCACCATTGAGTGGTATCCAATGCCTTCTCTCTGGAAGTGGAACTTATATGGTCTTGGTCAGGTTTTTTATTAGATTCTGCAGGTTACTGGGGAAGTTGGTTATTTATAAGTACCTACCTAACAATCTATGATGAGAAAAAGTTGTCTTAGGCTCTACTGACGCTGATTTTGCAAAGAAAATTACCTGTGAGACTTTTAAGAGTGATTTTCTAGAATAGGATCTGGGTGAGAATTAAATAAATTGATAAAACAGCTTCTAACTTGTGAAACTTATTTAGATCTAGCTACGCCCGCTGTTTTACCCGGTATCCTACAGGTACCTACCGTTAATTTTTCGGACATAAAAAGTAGCCTATTTGTTAATGTTAATAAACGTTGTTTGCGTGATTTAGTAACAAACATAAAAACTATAATATTTTCGTATTTGTTTTTATAAGGATTGGATACCTTTTCATATTCACATACTTTTTTTTAGCTTCATCATTAATTATTATCCTGGAATCACTCATTGCTAAGCATAGTCCTCTCTTCTTGTACCTACACTCAAACCAGTCTAGTTTTTCAGTCTAGTTCCTATTTTTGGTAGTTTTCTATGTGAATTCAGACTAAAACTAAGTATATAAATAGATTGGCCTGTGAAAAAGCCAACAAATATGTTATATTTGTCTAGCATTCGTAATTGATACTCGTATCTAGGTCAATTGAACCGGAGCAAAACGCAGCAAATGAAATGCTCAGACAACGATGTCAGTGTCAAGCAAACCAATATCTAATATAGTTGGTAAGTAAACTTATAATAGTTTGATAGTGCGTTTCTATCGTCGTCATGAGCTCTGCTACATCCTACAAAAAAGTTGTAACCCATTAACCGTTGTTCACCTTTTCAATCTAATAATGATGGACAAGATCGAGGGTAAACGATGCTCTGGGAGAAGGAAGAAGCCATGGTTGCGAAACATCTGAGTGCGGACAAGCATAGCCAGCGTCGAACAACTATTCCGCTTGCCTCAAGATAAGGCAGACTTCACTAAGCTGACGGTCACCCTCCAGTAGTGGTGTGGCACTAGATGATGTACGGTTATTGTCACACAGGTACCTACAAGCTGAACCACCTTCGCAAAGCAAATGCTGCAACGGTCTTTGTAGCCACTTCCTGTGCCAATAATCTCGTAAATGAGTCTAAGAGAAAATCTGATTTGATGGTGCCCAAATAAATAAGTACGAGCAGCCAGATTACCATGAAATACTTCGTTAAGTTTCTAATGACAGTAGCATCTGTTAGTTTATGACGGCCCATTGACTCGTAAACCATTCGGGTTTATCCAGTCAATATTCTAGAAACAATAACAAACAAAATCACGTCAAAACGGTAGTTTCGTATTAGGTACTTCAGTGGCTTGAACGCTTTTACAAATGCTAGCTGTTTTCATTTCAAAAATTGCCAAGCGACCAAATTGGAAGCTTAATTTTAAATCCTTTGAGATGTCGAAGGAATGAAAATGCAGTTAGAAGGCGAAGTTGGCGGGTTCAAAAAGCCACTTTAAAAATCGATTTTGGGATGGATTTTTTTATTTAATAATAGTAGTAGTGGTTACAAAGTTTTTAAAAGTTCAAAATAGAGAATGGTTTCAATGTGGCCAGAAAATAAATATTACTTATTACTAAAACGATATCTTCGAAAGGCAAAAGTGACTCAAGCAATGTCCCAAATTCATTTTGCGATCTAAACATTTTACCCTCTTATAACGTGACTTTAGAGTACGTATTACGTAGTCGTAAGTTTCTTCTAGGGGTGCAATAAACACCCCTCGATGTGGAGTGGATCGATAGGCACTCGGTGAACGGAGTGCAGCGACAGTTTGCATCGCAGTACAGGATGTTCTGGAGCTTGGAAGGAATAATAGTTGGACAAGGTTATCTAAAGTAAGTTATTTATTAAGAACAGTGCTAGATTACAGTCTTTATTATTTTGCCCCTAGGTGCTCATCGTTAAATGTCATGTACGAAAAGTATGGTTTTCAAAGGGACTAACTAAGTAAGGGAGGTTTTAAGCATTAGTTTAAACGGGGTTTGTAAGTAGGATCGTTGGTGCTGTCACTCAGTTAGAAGTCAATACCTCTAAATCTTTATTCTAGAGGTACAATGATGACAACACAGGCGAATCAAATATTAGGTATAGATGAATAGCCGTTAGTAGGACTCTAGCATAAAGGCAAACCAAGTACTATGATAGTGTGAAAATATCGGTGTCTAGTCTAATACCACCTTCAATTCAGCTATTATTTTTTCTACTCCTTCGTAGTTTGTACTTTATTGCGCCCCATACAGATTAAGTTATAGTTACTACGCGAGCCCCATATTATTAGGATCTCAGACACCCTCACAGTGCGCCGCGGGCTCTGCATCTAATGACTGCGCTTAACTGTCCACTGGCTCTTAAACTTTTGCTTATAACTAGGGTCAGGGTGAATATGTGGAATATATATATCTATACAGGGTTATGAGGACAGGGTCAACTAAGCCGAAAAAGGCTCATTGGCATTCGACAAAATGTATGGAACAGCTAGGTAATTTCGTTTCTGCGAATTCCGGATTGGTCCAATAGTAAAAGTTGTTCATAGTGATGAGTACTATGAGCCCTTTTCGGCTTAGCATACCTATATGGCATCGTTCTTATGACTCTGTATAGGAAAAGGGGTGGCGAAGTTTGTAAGAATATCTAATCTAGATTATAAGATACGGCGTACACTATGCGACATCGACTGCGACAGCTCAACGACTAAACTCTATGACAGGACAGGACGACAGTTTTCTTAAAAGATCCGTACACTTGACGTCGGTGGGTTCAATCAGTCACACCTAAACCTAACAGTGTTACTCGCTTGTTAAAGTTGCACACTTTAGCTACTTGGCAAGGCGCTGATGCAAAAACTTTACTCTGTGCCTTCCTGCACCAAACCAACTCAATCATCGACATAAAAAAGCTTTGACAACCCTATTTTAATGGACTCAACTACTCAAGGCAGCGGCACAGTTTGCGCACTAATTGCGTTAGATATTTTCCAAGCTCCGCCAACCCTACCGCGTGCATTAAACGACTGTTTACCAATCGACTAGTTCAAAAAGCTTTCACTCGGATCGAGATTGACGACTTTCTATGCCGGATGACTGGCGGTATTCGATCAAAACAAACTAGATCGGCTGGTAAGAGCACATAGAGTTCCGTTGCAGGCGTGTTCGATGGTATTAGTGCCAGTTTTTTTTTTTTTTTTTTTTTTTTTTTTTTATTAGTGCCAGTTTGTTTATGATAATAAGGTGATGTATTAGAAACAAAAGAACAGTTTTTTTACAATAGAAAGCTTTAGGATTAGAACAAATAAGTCTATAATAGTATACACGTCACACAATATTCTAAGTATTGTTGAAACCTTATCTAAAGCATTGCTATAGTCGTCACAAAATAAGATGCCCGTTGTGAACTTGTGACGTTTGTCATTGCGACGTAACTAGTGATGTCACCATACGACTCGGTACTCGATACTCACGATAAATCAATTCAAGTTTGGATGAGTATTTGATCGATTTGATTTTGTATTGTAAAGTACATTGGATTAAGGTTACGATTCGAAAATTTAACTTAAACTTGAATATTATAGGTACATATATTAAAATGATACGAAATGTTTGTCTTTTATTTAATATTTTTAGTTATAATAACATTCATTAAATCACAAAAAAAAACAAGAAAAACGAAAGTGATTGAATCTTCATTCAATAATTTTCTTCGGATAATGAGCCAAAATCGTCAGTTGTGCTATCGTCAATTCAATAATTAATTGGTTACAAGTTACAACACTAATATTTGAAAAAAGAAGACTGAGAACGTAACTGTTTTTGAGAGTTTCGTTATAATTTGACATTGCATGCTACCATAAAGTATGCGCGAAAAGCGTTCCAAGTTACATTCTACGGTCTTTCTCAAGTGTCATAACGGGCATCTTATTTTGTGACAACTATAGTGCAATTCACCATTAGAAATTCATATGCACTATTTTAGAATTCATAATACCTCTATAATTACCATATCGCACGGAATGGGTGTGACCTCAAATAACTTCATGTAAACTCCGACCCTACCATACAAACATGTAGAGTTATGTATTACAAAAGAAAAATACCTACGAGTATAAAGAAAGTGTTATAAAAAAAAACTACTACAAATTACAAAAGTACCTACTCTTAGTCAAACTTTGAGATGCACTGCATCTACTAACTGCATCTACATATTTGGTGTTTCCTTATTAAAATTTCGTCCCCTCTATTGTGCTAATAAATAGATTTATTTGTGACTTTTGTAGCTCTGCGTTAGCTTATCTTCAAAATTCTCACTGGCTTCAAACGAGCTGGATGCGCCTTATCAGATCATATCCGAGTGCTCCAGATTGTTTGGTGAACCCTCTTGGCTTTTTAAGTTTTTCTTGTTTTTTTTTTACCATAATTTTGTCTTCGTGTGGGTGGTACTTATAGATTAGAAACAAAGATGAATAGCAATCGAGAACCATTTTCATATTTGGTGGTCGACAGAAATTAGTCACCGCTCGCCATGTAGTGGTTTGTTTTGATCAATTGGTCATCGACAAGAAAAATAATAGCATTTTGTGTTGATGTGGTGCTGATTGATAGTGATTATTAGCTATTATTATCCTGACCTCATGTAACAAAATGCTCTTAATTATTTATTAGTTTTTTTGTGTATGCATGTTCCATAACATTTCCGACAAGCAAAAACCTGTACCAAGTATAAGCGTGAATCGTTATTCTTTATTTCATTTATTAAGTATCATCAATTATCTAGGCGCCAGTGATTATCTGGCAATCTAATAATAAGCAGTCAATGACACGAGCACTTTCGCCTCTGCATGGACCTCTAGCTCGTGATCTAATTAGGTAGCCCTGTCTATAATAACAGCTTGTAGCCTTTCACTCCAATGATTTCAAGTGGACCTCTATAAGCAAAGAGGCTTCTTGCACGTACAATTGAGTTGCTTAGGTTTTTATTGATAGGTGACATTATAAAGGACAGGTCATCTAATGGTAAATAGTGACTGTCATGAGTGTTGTTTTCTTTGGTTACTGTAGCATAGACATGTACCTACAGTTGTACCATACCGAAATCGGGGTATTGGCAGTGCGTTGTTTAAACACTTTAGTTCGCCTAAGTTTCAATTAACTTTTTTTTGCTTCAGATGATGAAGTCATTTATAGCTCCAATAAATCTTATTCTATATAGGTATAAATATAAGTTTTTTATTGCGTGAAAATATTTATGGTGCGAACGCAGCGCATTTATGGTAATTTTTCTTATGGTGTTAAAATGACATTCTACAAATATTCAATTCATATTCATTAAAAAATCCTACGCTTGTCCGCCTACTTCTATGGTAAAATGCAGCCCACAAGCATCCCACTAGTGAAGAAAATGACAAAATCGATCGAACTTGCAACTTGCAGTAGGCGAATAACAAAGAGTTTTGAACAAACTTCCTTCCAATGTTTGACTGAGCGAGGCAGCGCGAGGGTGGCAAAAACATACCTATAAGTCCCAATAGCTAACAGGAGGGTTCTCTGTCTGGCAACCATGGCGTGGTACAATAGACTCGTGGTGTAAGTACAATAAACCCCGTGCTTCTAACTACGGCAGAACGTCGGAGTCGGACGGCGCGCCATTCGCAACGAGTTGCCGCCGAGCTTCGGACTTGACCGCGCGTTCGCATTTGAATTTTGAACGCTGTCAAATAGACTGACAATCTTCTTAGTGAACATTCGAATTACGATTTTTTTAAACGAACGAGTTTGAAAGTGCTTGAATAAAAACTGTTTGGAATTGCTTTTTTTGGAAGTGGGAAAAGGCAGTGCACGTACAACAGATGCTGAATGGACACAATGGAACATCTTAGCGTGTAATTCCCGTCGCAAGAAAATGAAAGCGTAAGCATTGTGTGCTTTTTTACTTTGATTTTTTAAGCATGCGAAGAAAGTACGTAAGGCGTTCCTTGTATGATAGTGAAATTACATTCTTGTATCCTACAAACGCACTAAAAAAAAGTATTATTACATTTACAAATATAGTTATTTAAATTTTTTTCTTAGCAATGTCATTAATAAAAAATAGTTCAGCAGTAAAATTAATAGCTGCATAATTGGAATAAAAAAGTGGAGGCTCGCAACACAAAGAGGGTATACTTTGTTGCACTGCGCAGGCGTAATAGAGGTTTACGTACTTATAGGTAACGTAAAAAATTGGTCCTATTGCTCGCAGACCCAAATTACAACCGTGTTTATAATTTACGTAGGGTGTAAACTCTACGCTGTTCCGGTGGGACATTTTAGGAAGCTGAAATGTCCAAACTAGATATTTTTACTTTACTTTTCAATAATTACTTATACGCGTAGATACTCTAATTAAAATATATAGCTACCTATAGCAATTCTATGCATAATTGTATACAATATACCTAATGATAAACCTTGCAATTACCGGCTTATTCTATCCGGTACTTTGTATTATAATTACATAGATAGATAATAGGTACAACCATGCTAATATGTATATACAATTATACATATGTGTGTATGTCTGTCAAGATATTGAATGGCGCGTTCAAGGCTCATGTTGCGTTCTTACGTTGCGTGGTTTGCGTAGGAACAATCGAGTTAAATTATGAAAGCACGGTTTAACTTTGTCACAATCAGTAATGATCGAACTCATTTGAATTTTCAATGAAATTTTGAACTGTTTATTTTGACATGGTCCCAAATGGGTTGTTCTATGTAGTTTTATAGGGCTACCAATGGACCCTGCTCTACTAAACGTATGGTATAAATCTCAGATTAGCATTTCCAGTTAATATGGCAGAAAGTCGGTACCTATAGACGGTACTTAGAATACTCTGCCTATATTATAGGCAGTATATGCTAGCTAGATGCTAATCTAAGATGTACTTTATCTGCGTACGAATACGTTTCTTTTTATAAAATCAGAGAGTGTTAGGTAAGGTTCATTAATTCCTCTACCTACATCGTATATCAATGGGGATATTTATAAATATTCATTTGGAAAAATTCACCACTCACGAACAATTTTATGATATGAGAATGATTTCGTTAATTAAGTCTTAATTGAGTTTTAACTTGATTATAGTCAAACAGGCACTAAGTTCTAAAAAACTGCATCCATAAACCGGATAATAAATACGATTAAAACTGGTATTTCCACTCATAAAATTCTGTTTACATCAAAATATTATTAAAATCGTAATGCAGAATCGACAAAAAGTAGAGCCAGTAAAAAAGTTTATTGCCTTCGCGCAGATTTAAAAATGCGATAGCGACAGTGTCTATGTCTGATGTGCTGTCTGTCTTTGACCGTGTCTATATTTGTATAGGTACATATACTTATCTGTCTCCATGTCTGTTGCCATGTTTGTCTCTATGTCTGTATCTGTCTGTCACAAAGTTAGAAAAAAAAAAAACTAAAAAACACAGAAATATCGAAAAATCGAAATAAAAAAAAAAAACAAAAAAATCGAAATAACGAAAAAAAAAGCAAAAACACCAAAACAAAAAAAAAACGAAACTTTCAGCCGGGAGACTTTATCAAGCCTTGATTAAAGGCAATTAAGTTGCTATTCTTTTTGCGTCCATTTCTATTGACAGTCAATTTGATCAGTCGACTGACATGGCGCCTCTCTCTCTCATCAGGCGGTGTTTGTTTTGTCTAAGTACATACGAGAGATGTGAAGTGTGATCATATTTTGTTTTGAAATGTATTTTGCTGGTGTGTTATTAGAGTGTGTTGTAGTAGTGGTAGGGCTCTTTTGCAGAGCAAAACTTTTGCAAACATTACTGTGTTCCGGTTGGAAGGGCATTGTTTCCAGTGAAATTACAGGGCAAATGGGAGATTAAACAACTTATATCTTAGGGTGACGAGCGCAGTGCTGTGCCGCGCAGGGTCTTGAATTCTGCGAGTTCTAAATTCTGGGTGGCGCAGACCTGTTATGGGCAAACGTGACGTTTAACATCAGGCGAGCGATTTGCTCGTCTCGTCACTCAATTACATAAAAAAAAATAGAGTTTATATTATCTATACAATATACAGTGCGTCCAAAAAGTGCCTCGATTAAAACAAATAAATAAATTACATATTAAATTGCTAAAAAATAAATTCACTTCGGTTACCATAATAAAATATAACTCTTTTCTAATTTAGACTTTTAATTAAAAATCGTTGAATTTCTAAGCAATCGGTGCATAAAACCATTTAGTATACGTGCTATGGTTTTGCCCGAAGCTTTCTTGTATTCCAGTATTTGTTTGTAGAAAAAAAAATTGTCTGTCCTTTCAATGCACGCTTTCTTATTGCCAAATGTAAGATGTATTGTAAGAAACAGGCATATAGATAATATAGGTATAATACGTCGAGAGAGTTCGCCGTTATGGCTTTCACATTGTAAAAATAGTTTTTTCGTACTTATATTATTTATACAAAACAGTGTGAAGTGTGCTACAACCACCAAATAAATACTGTCACAGTATAAACTGACGCATTCATAAACAGAGGTGGGTAGAGCAATTTGCAGCTGATATTTTATCCATTGCATGCCGACTTCGCTTTGGCTAATGGGCCCAATAGGCTTTTAATTGTCCGACTAATGAGTTATGACCATTTCATTTTATCTTGCGTAATAGATGTTGTTAATGGTTTGGCTTGGACGGTGGCGTTGTGTATGATTAAAATTACTTATGATGACCTAGAATGCTGCAGGGATATATCGGTCGAACTGGGAATAAAGACTTAGTTCTGAAGTTCGTTTCGTATATATTCTTCACTGTGTTTCTGATTAGAAAAGTCATAAGCGTAAGAGTGAACGAGAAAGTATTGCAAGCGCCATCAAAGGCCTCTGGATAATAATACAAATCGATAAAACGCGGTGAGAATATTGATTTTTCGAAGTGATAATCAATTAATTGTTATGCCAACTTTGGCAAAGAATTATAGAGGTAAAATAAATTTAAATTTGAAATGACCAATTCCACGCTATAATCGTTTAAATTCGGAAATGGCGTGGCGTTGGTACTTCCATTGAACGGTGTCAGGCATTCAATTATTAGTCTGGTTCTCAAGGTCTGTGCTAAATATGTTCACAATATACACACTTGGGCAGTGAATTAACTTGACACTGCCAAGCACAACCGCTTGAGTGTCTGTTTCGAGCAAATAGACATTTGATCTTTTAAACAATCGTCGATCTTCAAGTGCCTGGCAAATATAGATTTACAAAAATAAAAAGACGTTATTTTTACTTTATGCTAACTTGTTTGCATGTCGCTTGTAGGCTGAGTGGTTAGCTTTAGCCTTAGTCTCAGAATTCTAGCACAATAAGCGCTGTATAATTTTTTTTTCTGTGATATGATGTATCGCTGATTATGTGCATTTCTAATTAGGTCAGAGTGAATGAAGAGTAAGAAAGCGGGGCGTTTTTTTGCGTTGCAGATTTGTTACCACATTTTATACTCGTTGCAATGCACCAGCAATCATGATTGTCAACAGTTCCCACAGTAAATGCCTACTCAGTACCGTTAAATGCGCTTCTTGTGGAACGAGGCTCATCTCGGCATCCAAGTAGCGTTACTGATAAATATTTATTCGATCAGGTTTAAAAGAGATGCCGTTTACTTGTGAAAGTATTGTGGGATCAAAGCTTGAAGCATTCTGCTTTTTGTTTTAGCTCTTCTATTGTTCAATGTTCAAAGATGCTGACGGTAGCGCTCGTAGGGTAGTTAGAATAGGTGTTCGTAATCGATCACTGATGTTAAGCAAAGAACGACACGGTTAGTTTTTGGATTGGTGATTGTTAGTGGCATTACCAACTGAGAGCTATCATGATTTTGATGACACGTATTGTAAAATGAATTGTCTGTTTGTCCTATAACAAATAGAAACGTCAAGCCATGTCAAAGATCTTCTGGTGGCCTAAAAACTCAGACACCAGGTAGCAACTCAACTTAAGTTATACTTATTGTTCTTGTACTTTTTATATTTACACAGAACCGAACTTCGTAATTTTCACTTTTACGATCAAGTAAATCTTTAGCACATGCCACATCGACTGCAGAAACAGTAACTGTTCGATCAATGCCGCTAGATTTGTTTATTGCTAATTTAAAATCAGGTTTATTCACAGGCGAGTTCAAGGTTTGTGAGATGACATAATGACTTAAGACTTAAGTATGACTTAATAGTGGCTTAACAGCATCCGTATAATGGCGGTCAGCGTAATCTTGTCGGTGTTCAAGTTCACTATTTGCAATTGCTTTGAGGAGATTGCTTGTTTGCTGTAATGATGATTTGTTTTGCAAAGTTGATTGAGCTGCAGTCGTAACTGAACTCCGTTCGTTGTTCGTGTTCTTTTTGCTATGTTGTAGCAAGTTTTTTTAGTTCTGAGATAAGTATTTTGAAAACAAGACGGTCTGTTTCATTTTTAATAAAGTAGGCAATGGAGCTGCGGGCTTCTCGCCTAATATTCGAAGCTCAAGGATCGATCTTTTAGGTTATCGTCAAAATTTACCGATACAATTTTTTATGTTAAAACACAAAAAGTTCACTCATCCGGCAAAATCATAAAGTTTGAAAATTGAAGACCAGATTATCGTCAGCTCAGTGCTTGCAGACAGACAGAATGGCCAATTTCGAATTTCTAAACTCAGAATCGGAATACGGAAGAGTGCCTCGATAGAGCCGCGTATTGGCTGATCAATGGATGAATAAACAAAGATTGAAGCAGCAATCATACATTCAAATCAAAGGCACGCACCTTCTTTGCTATAAAACAAAAACAAACCGATTCTCCCCTTTCCCATCAATCTAAAGTGCACCATGACTATCGTGAGTCGGCTAATTAATCTGGCGCACGCATACGAGTGGGGTTCCGTTCTCAAGAGAATCAGTCGGTTTTATACTTTTTAGGATTTGTTTTTTATCATGACTGTAAGCTTTGCTAGTTTTTTTTGGGTCACTTTATTTAGTTTTATGTTAAATTACCTCTATATTTGTTTATTATCATGTGAGCTTTGCTGGTGCTTTTGGATCCTTTTTCATTTAATTTTAGGTAGGCTATTTTAGTTTTAGGTATTGAGTTTGATATCTAAAAAGAAAAGACAGAATTGAGGGATTTGTACCTACTAGATCTTTATTAAATGGCAAAATTATAGTCTCTGAAGCTAAAGTTGTACTATAGTAAATTTTGAGAAAATACTTTCGTGATTGCGTATTCGTTTATCCATTCAAGAATTATGTTACTCAGTATTGTACGCATGAAGCTAAACCTTAGAAAATTAGGTATCGGATTTCTACACATCGACACAGAATAAATAATAGTACATCACTTTAGCTTATCTACTAAGGCTTCTTTCCAAAACAGAATCTATTGACACACACGACACGTGAAATTCTTGAACTTTCCGCGAGAATTCCTTACAGTAACAGGCGTAACTGCGATTCCTTACAATAAAGTTTCCGAACCTACTGTCGCTAAAGTTTCTCGAATTTCGAGTAAAAGTTTTGGAACGACAAGTTCGGTAGAGTTTGGACTTATCACAGTTTACCATGTAAGTTTTTATCCCTGAGAGGTTCAAGGATATTTTTAAACGTGGAAGTTCATTATCGTTGGCACTGCGCCAATTGGTAGTGATTTACTTTCTGGTGAGCATTCACCTGTGTTTTTATGCATTGTACGATGAAGGGGTAAATAAAAGGATTACAAAAGGCGTACATAAATAAAAGGATAATAAAAGTTTTGCTGAGAACGATAAAATTGATCACTAATTGCAATACCTACCAAAGACAAACATTTGGTTTAATTTAACCCCTCGAGTCATTGTTGTCGCATACTTGAAATGCAGTGGCTCACAGTTCACTTAGAGAAGGCTTACGTCCCTGCTGTTAGGACGTCCAGCTAGGGGAATAAGTGCTTTTTGGCTGTCACCCCTAAGTCTCCGTGTTACAGTTGACTATCGGTTGTAAGTCGTAAAACTTTTGATGTTACGAAGAAGCTCGTTAGTGATGGGTATCGATCGAGGGCAGTGGCGGGCCACAGGTGGTGCGTGGGCTTTTGTTTTGGTGCGTTCGTTGACCCCTACCACCCCTTGCAAGGGCGGCAGGCAGTCTGGCGCACCCTCATGCAAGCTAAGATAACATTTGAATATTAATGTGCATTGCCGTACGCGTAGGTATAGCCTTATTTATATGTGCATTATTTTGGAAGGTAGGATACTCCAGCCGAGTTTTGTTTACCGAATTCAGTTGGTCCTCAGGGGATAGCAAGGGAGATTGAAACATGATACAAATTTGATCTCGAGCTTTGGCGCCTATCTTCTTTTTACGCCCACCATGTAAATATTTAATTGTATACCTTTTTTAGCTTCGCGGTAGGTATGTCTGCGTTAGATTTATAGTTAAGGTAAGCATTATTAGGTAAAAAAATAATTAAGCTCTTCCAACTATTTACTCGAAACGCAAAAGTCCACAAAATATCCAAATTGAAATAAACTTAGCCAACGTTCTTTGACTAAATACCTAACTACTTTTGGCTTCGAAAATGCAGTATTGACCGTAACGCCTCTCCAAAACCAGTTCAAAACCTGCTACCAACTAGATTACGATCATTAGGCTACTGTTTCTCACATCACAACGCATACTACAATTTGATGATAACCTCGAGCTATGTTTAATTAAAAAGCGGATACAATGGTATGCCAGCGATACCTACAGTTGTTAATTTGGGTTTGGCTATTACTGAGGCGCCACATGGTAATTTGATTCTGGCTGGCATGTGGAGAATAGCAAATGATCTTTAAGTATAGTATAAGCACGTTTAAGTAACAAGAATTAATAGATAGAACGTATAAATAGTTTTCTACTTATTGAACAACTTTATTAACGCCACAGCGTCGATATTTTATACGGCATCTGTATCGTATATGGAACAGATCTTTTTAAATGAGTGATATATCACTTAAGGTATTTTGATTAAAATACATTTTTTCTTAAATAATTATTTTTACAAAAAACAAAAACCGACTTCAAAAGACCGACTATTGAGTTATTCATCTATTTGTCGCGCACGTACTTAATGCAAATTTAAGACTTATATGGTTTTCTCATGGATACCATTATCAGAACTGGACTAAATTGAAATGAGACCAAATGGGAAGCGTCAGCTTTCTAATAAAAAAAGAATCATCAAAATCGATTCACCCAGTCAAAAGTTATGAGATAACAAACATAAAAAAAAACATACAGACGAATTGAAAACCTCCTCCTTTTTTGAAGTCGGTTAAAAACCACGGTGTCGGTAAAGTTTTTATGTGTCTTTATATTGACAATATTGACATGTATTATCTGTAGTCGCAGCATTGTATGAAGTTGCACGTATTCTTTCTAAAACATTTTGTCCGAGTTTCACAGTAAATGACTAACTGTCCGATTATTTATTTCCTACATTCACATTACATGTTAGTTAGTACCTTAGGGGGCATCCATTAATTACGTGAGGCTCTAAGTGGGGGAGGGAGTCGAATAAAACCTCACCGAATCTCACGTGGGGGGGGGAGGAAGTGTTCTCGGCTTATCTCACGTAATTTTTATTTACTCAAGAAAAAGTGTAATATTTTGAGAAAACTGGGTGAAGTTAAGCAAAAAATGTTTCTCCAATGCAATGAAGCACAAATTAACTTATTTACATAAAAAATATGCATATTCAAAAATCTCAAGTGAGATTCGGGAGGGGGGAGGGAGTCGAGTAAAACCTCATGACATCTCACCAAGGGGATGGGAGGGTCGAAAAATCGACAAAATTTCCTTACGTAATTAATGGATGCCCCCTTAAATAACTGGACAGGTGAATGCAGATTGTTTCCAGTCGGCTGACTGCGACTGTGATAGTCAGCAAAAAGCTGCATGAGTCACCGGCTGCCTTTTAATCGAATTACATGTCACTCATACGAATCGAATGAATGCAAGTGTTTTGCATGGATAAATTTTGCATGGCGAAGTATCGCTGTAGCTCGATAACGAGATAAAGTTTTGAGGTTTATTATTAGGGATTTGTTGTATCTACCGTTTTGTTTGTTTATTATTAGGGGTTTACATACATTTTTTTATAAAAAGTGTTGAATGTGTTCTCGTGATGGACCTTAACACTTTTTGTTTGCATATCTGTAGACAGAAAAATAAAGTTTTTTTTTAGGATGAAATTGTATGATTTTTGTAATGTGATAAAATCTTTACTTTTTTTATTGAACCTACGCTGTCCCACGGCTGGGCAAAGGTCTTCCTCAACTTCTTAAATAATGAGTTTAAAGAGGACTGGAAGGGAGTTGGCCCAACATAACATAGAGTGGAAAAGAAGTGAAGAGAAGTGGAAAAAATCTTTACTAAATAGCAAAAACAACTTGGTAGGAGCTCACAATTCGGTCAAAAATATCAGAATTAACTCGTAAACGGATGAAAACATCAGAAGTAGATAAGTTCCACCGACCTAATTAAACTCAGTAGGAACTTCGGTAGTTATGGAATCAAACACAATCAAAGCAACATTATTTGCCTCAGTGCCCATTTCAATTCACTTTTCATTTTTCAAAGGGAGAGCAAAAACGTCTGCTTTCCCTTGGAGAGACATCAAAGGGCTTTCTTTCATTGCGCAAACTGAAATATTTTTAGGAACTCAACAACACCGCACGAAATAGTTCCGTGGGTATTACGAACATGGTAAAATAGTATCCCTGTTATTACTAATTACTAAAATTGGAATTCGAACGCCTGGTTATAGGAGTTTATGATCCATTCTTGATGTTGTAGGTATGTTGTGTTGTTCTTGATCTTGTTTCTGGTGTGAACAAAAATAATTTTCTATATATCTATCAATGCTGCTCAAAATAATAAATCTTTGCTCATAAAATGATCAAAATCCTGGCTTACTTTACTGACTGCCAGAGCCTGAACAGCTGTTTGGAGAGACTAGAAATTTGGAAGGTATATTTGTCTTGATCTGCAGATGTGTACTTAAAAAAGCCGTGACAAAAACTAGTGCGAGTATTCAAATCGCAGACGTCGCTCTGTAATATCACGTTTTTATGTCTCTAGAAAAACAACCCGTGGAAAAGTAATTTCGTTTCTTTATTCATTCTTCTTTGTTTCTTGACCACATCTAGGCTTGTCGGTTTGTGTTTATACCTTCTTGTACTTGCTCTTTTATCTATCTACTTAATTCCCGGAAAATCTATGGAATTAGTTTTACTTACACAATTATGTTTTGAACAGATTCTATTACATCGGTAAGGTAGAGAAGATTTCCGCAACCATCACTATGAAATACTTGATCTTCATCATTATGAGATTACTTTACGGAACCCTACCCACTTACCATGTAAAAGGATGTAAAGTAGTACCTAAGTATGTGTGTATGTGTATGTTCACTTGAGATAAATTATGGCACGTCACGGTAAAGTCTAGACTGCCTCTTCAACTTCGTCTGTGTTACTACTTTTATATATACGCACAAGAACAGATGTTTCTTAAAAAAACAGAATCCAAGGTAACAAATAGACTATCAAAAGCTTATTCTACTTAAAAAGTTATTTCTCTATGAATTAAAGTTTGCAGGGATTATACCTATTTCTTCTCATAATAATGGTGCCGTGCATTAAACAATGAGAGCCTTGAAACCACTTCCAAAATCTATAATATGGTAGTAGTTAGTTTTAATTAGTAACATTTAACTATTAATTAAGAACGTACTTTCAATTGTTTTATTTCGTAAAGGCTTGAGTACGTAGTAAGTATTTTGTAATCTGTGCCTTTGTTCACTTGCAATATTATTACTAGCAGTTAGCAAATTGATTAATCTATGAACTCTTGCAAGGAATTACAATTCTGCTTCTGAGAAAGCGTCCGGTTACTAACGGAACCAATTTTATTGACGGACATAAAATTGATAAGTGGATGTGAGGACCATTTCAACCATTGTTCACTTGGATAATAATCTTAAATGCCGTTAGTTAAATTTTTTATGTAACTAAGGAGCGCTTTAGAAATTCAATTCAATTTAATCAAGTTTTATTGCACATCTCAGAATTTCCTTAGCGTCATGAGACGGAAAGTCGCCTTCTTCGGACACATGCAAAGAGGATCCCTATATGAATTCCCACGGTTGATCCTCGAGGGCAGGATTCCGGGGAAGAGGAGCCCAGGATGATGAAGAGGGAAATGGCTGGACGACATTAAGAAGTGGACCGGACTAAGTTATCAGCAATTAAAAAGCACAGCATGGGATCGCAAGAAGTTTAGCCTACTGACCTCCAAACTTCAACATGAAGATGGCACCTGATGATGATGATTTATGCAAGTTTCTGGGTTTAGCTTTTTATAAGTTTTTGTCGAACTTGTTTCGTTAGTTTGGGTTGTATTTTTGCTTCTGCATTTTGTGCCACGTCCCAAAGTCTGATTGAGCTCTTTGGTATGTCTGTATGACTCCGATGAATACGATTTTGTAATTTGTTTTATTTCTTTATTGTGGTTTGGATACTTGTCTGTATATTTTTAAAGTCTGCGCCAAACTTTTTGTGTGTTTAGCCAGCGTATCTAACATTTCAAGCAAATGCTTAGGTATCGGTCCGCTTTACTGAAATAGTTAAAATTATAGATGCCCTGTCAAAACGGGCCATAATGCGGGTTTTATAATTACCAAGAATACATAATTCATTATAGAGATAAACGAATTTATCAGTACCACAGACTGAATAATGATTACATTAAACGTGCACTGAACTCGTTTCCGGCACCATCGCGTGAACTTACAAGACTTGTTAGATTTATTTTAAAACTGCTTGAGAATGATGGAATATCTAGTGCTCGAGTTTGATTAATTAGACTTAGAATAGACTAGATTAGACCAGACTTAAGACTGGGCTGATAGAAGTGTTAGAAAATAATAATTATAGTAGGTACTTAAGTGCTTTTCGATATTTTTATTTTTGGGTAAAAGTTTGATATTTATTTACGAAAGGACCAAATGCTTTGAACACCATTAGGATCTTATAGTATTCATCCATTACCAAGTTTTACCAGGAGCCAATTAATCCGGAAATCGCAAAACATCAGCTGTTCCACACATTTTGTCGAGTGTCATTGACGTTTGTCATTGTCATTTTTCTTTATTCTCGATTTCTAGGTAAATTGTTCATAATTATGAGTGGGAGTACTATGAGCTTTATTAATTCGGCTGAGCATATTTTCTTATAGCCCGGTACATACGTATGTTTGTTATCTCTGTTATTGAACTTGGAACTACAGTAAAAGACCTAGAAAGTATAGCCCTAGACATTCCAGTTTCCGGCCGAGCATACCTTTCTTATAGCCATATGTTTGTTAGGTACCTTTGGAATTTGAGATTGCTTATAATAACAGACTTAGAAAATATAGGTAGTCCTAGAGTTATATGACAAAGCTAATCTCCAAATCACAACAGGTAGCTGTTATGACAGCTGGCATCACGTAAACAGTCCGGTGCATGCGCGTGATGTTTGTTAAAGATTCGTTTGTTTGTATGCCGACTTGCCGACAACGGGTCGTGTGTGTGGTTCTCGGAGTGTGGGTGGTTGGGGCGTGGAAACCTGGTTGGAATTTGGAAATGAGACGCTATTTGGTTCATGTGTGGTGGACATCACTACCTTACATGAATCGATAATAAAAACAATACAATGGAAGACAAATTATGGCACTTTGTCGAATGACAAATTATAGTTTAAACTCAACTAAATCATTAAAATTATATCTGTTTGGACAAAATCAGCAACCTTTCACGTTAGTTGAGGTGCCGTGGTATACAAAAGATATGCGTAAGTACTTAGTACAATTTGCGATAAGATATTTTTGATTTCATGGATTTTATATGAAAACTTTAAAATCGGCACCGCGGTAGAGGATGGTTGAACCCTCTCGTAACACATACGTGAGTGTCTCTCTATTATTATAATTACGTCACTGAAATTCAAAGCACATGCCGAAACGGAATAAAAACAAAAAAGTAGGCCAACAGCTTTTTACGAGCATCGTAAAAACAACACCATGAATGGAGGCGCAAAGCGACGCCATGAGTCATCTATTTTTATTTATATTGGTACAGTGTGAAATGCCACAAACGTATGAGACATTTGGCCGGTCGGACCCCCATACAAACCACCAACTTATAGTTGTTACTGTTGTGTTGAGGCGCTACCGTCGTATTTCCCAAGCAAAGTTGATAACCTACTTCCAAAATGTTAGTTTCTCATTTGTCCACAATAAGTTGGCCGCTGTGATAATGCCACCCTCATGTGTTCTCTACTATTATGTCATCTGTGGTGGGCCATTCAACGTCTTGCCAGTGTGAGAATAGTATGGATGGGTGTGGATTGATGAATAGAGATTTACACACAATGGTAACAAATCGGCTGATAATGGCAAAATCGTGCGGCTAATGTGTCTAGTTGTGGATGGATTTTATGAGGTCTTGACGTGGTATGAAAGGAGCAATAATAATGAAAATATGATACTGACATCAACATACGTCACCGAGAACAATATACTCGAGTTTACCTACACCTATCTACCTAGCACCCATATTTTACTAGCATATTTCATACTGGTAATAAGCTAATGAATAGTTTAGTAGTAGTATGAAACGATCGACTAATTTTTTTCAACACTTTACTTGGGTCCGTGCAAGGCAACAACATCGCGTTTCTGAACATTTTCTATCACTTCATCTGTCTACTCTTCTTGGTAAGTGGTTAGGTTACTGTATATTTCTCCATGATTCTATAATTATTAATTATTTAACTCGTTAATGCTTTATAATAATCTTAGAAATGTTAATTTATCAAGCACTAGCCGCACCTCGCGGTTTCACTCGGTTAGGATAAACGGTGACGATGATGTGCATAGGTATGTTCATTTCTATATTGACAAAGTGTTTGCAAATATTCATAATGATCGATTGAGTAGTTCCTAGGCGTGAAAGCGTATCAAACAATTTCACTCTCGCATTTGATATTATCGGTAGTTAGGATAATGGTTTCGTGTCGTTTCGATAGTTATTTTTTTATTGCCGACCTATTGAGTTCTACTTTTCAAAATGTGTCCGTATTTCTCCCTCAGTTTAATGTCTGTCCGTAATGGGTCCAACAATGGACCCATTTAACAGGGTGCTTAGATCGGATGCTACGTGACATGCATCAATGTATTGTTCGATAAAATGTTCCATGGTTTGTAATTTGTTCTTTGTTGGAGCAATTGCTGTGTTTAGTGTGGTGTTGTGGATTTTGTGACATTGGAAAAGTAGTAGGTACTGTTTTTAAAATAATAATAATAAATCAGGTTAAATACTTTGTAGGTACCTACCTAACTTCATCAACCAAGATGTCAGTTAAGATTAAAGTGAGCATGCGTGCAAAATGCTAATCTGTGAACAATAAATGTTCACATATTATTTACAACCGTTTTACAGTATCTATGTTAGTTAGGTATCTACACTACACCAGAATAATATCCATGTTAAATCAATTTCTAGCTTGGTAACTCAGTAACGGTAAGAAACCCAAGTCAAAATTACCCTCACACACACCACACTCTCAATCTATCGCTAAGGCGAAAGTGATGATGACGTTTGACATTGACAGCTCGTATCTAGTGACCCATTAAAATCAAGTAACATTCATCCTTAAACACATGCAGGCATCTTATCCACACCAAACTTTCTTTCCGACTCAACAAGCGCCTTACGGAACTTGCCGAAGCAAGCCGAAAGCTTATGGTGTTTTTTCTTCTGTCTCTTTCACTCCCATAACAGGGATGTCGGCTCATAGCCTTGTTCGTTTCCAAGCGTGCCGTACGCGAGAATATTCCCAATTTGTTTATGTTATTACTTACCGACAATGTTGCGATATATTTGTGTATTTTAACGCGTTGTTGATACAAATTTAACATTTTTGGGTGCGTGTGCGTTTGAATATTAATAAGTGGTGAAAATAGCCGGTGTTTGGAGGTCGGTTTCAAGATGTGAGTATGAAAGATTTATGGGGTTTCGTTTTTATGGCTTTGTAAGAATTAGGTTAAAACTGGTGTAAGACTTGTTGTTGGGTACAGTACAGTTATCGAAACTATTTAAAAAATTGCTACGTTATAAGTTTTTATAAATCACTGTCCATGTGTCCAGTATTTATTCTTTATCTTTAACCAAATTTTTGCTTACAAACAAAAATGCCTTCGTCTGTCAACGGAGGTCACAGTTCTCCGTTATTTAATAGCCTTGCATTTAACTGCACGGATGTACTCTGACACCTAGTGCTTCATACTTACTTACTTAAAATAAAAACTTCTGATTTAAACAAACCTTAGCAAAACTTAAATACGATACAATTCTAGATCAATATTCTGTAAAAATATTGGAGTACTACTTAATAAGTTCTAAAGTAAATTCAGTCCTGTTTAAAATAGTTAAAGGCCCCGCTTCGTGGAGTCTGCCGTAAAGTTACCATAATAGAATTATTACCGAGTTGAAGCGGAACTAATTAACTTCAAGTAGACTCCGGAGAATAGACGACTAATGCTATTGCTATTCTTAATTTAATTAAACTATTTTCACAACATACTAGTTACTAACTGTATACCGTGGTTTCACATGTGCGCGGTGATGAAAAATGACGATGAATGATGAAGATAAAAAGTAGTTAGGCTTTTAGATAATGTAACAACGTGTTTCGTCGGCTTAGTGCAAGAAGTCATTAACTGCAAAAAGTAACTTTTAGCAGTTTTGCTATGAAAACGTGGTTTTGACACATTTTGGCTATAAATAAATACGGGAATACTCAAGTTTTATTGACTTGTTTCGATCACATCCGGTTATATTTTTCATGTAACGATTACAAGCGTGATGCATGACTCGAGGTTGGGTCTAACCTGGTACTGAACGGTATGATCAATTTTATGATAAACTAGCTGTCCCGACAGACGTAGTCCTGTCTTAACTAAATCTTAATTTTCTAATGTTCCACTCAACTTTCTTAATTTTTTCTTTCATAAGAACCTTCTCCTGACAATAATTAACAAACAAAAAAAGAATTAGCGAAATTGTTCCATCCGTTCACGCGTGATGCGATGACCAAGGGAAATAGAGATTCATTTTTATAAATAGAGATCAGTTGAGTGGGAGAAGCAAACAAACAAACTCACTTTCGCAATTTTGTATTAGTTTTAATCCTTCATTCTCTCAAAACGGTTTAACGATTTGAACAACGTTTGTTCGATAAAAGTGTAATATGCCATTTTGTGAAAATGAGAGCTTTGAATAAAAATTAATTAAATGTTTGATAAACATTCTAGTTTTTATCTGATTTCTAATATTACTTATCAAATCTTGAGTTATCTCTATCGTACAGGGTTATAAGGAAAGGGTATGCAAAGCTAAAAAGCCTCACAGTAGGTACCTACTTATCATTATGAGCTTGTTACCAAACAAATAGGTTACTACTTACCTATGATTGCATAGAACGATTTGTACAGGGATATAAGAAAAAGGTATGCCAATCGGAAAAACAACTTTTATTATAGGACCAATCCAGAAATCGCAAAAAAATAATTTGTTCATCCATACATTTCGTCGAGTGTCATTGACATTTTTCTAAGTACTCGTAAGTAACTATGAGCCATGATGATGGTTCTATGCAATCATAAGTAAGTAGAAACCAATTTTTTTCTGATAGCAAGCCAATTAAACTACGAGAAAGCAAGTCAAATGCAAACAGTGTCATCGCCAGGGTTGGGCACGTCGTTTGGCAGCGACTCGCCAGTCCCTGACAACCCTAATTTGGACACCATGTCTTTATATTGCTCGTTATGGAACGATGTCGAGACTACGTACTTAGATATGGCTAATTTTACTGAGTTTTATTACTTGTAATATTACCATACTGTAATTACTTTCCTACTACAATGTGTATGTAGTACATAATTATGTACTCGTAGATTGTAAATGACCAATTTTGGATGTTTGACTCAGTCACGCTAAAACGGCGTCACGGAATTGGATGAAATTTAGTATTTAGATAGCTTTTTACTTTTACTATGGGATGGGGATTTTTGTTTTTGCAATTTTTTTGTTTGTTCATGGTAAAAGTTGTACATAATGATGAGGGCTATAAGACTTTTTCGGCTTAGTACACCCTTTCCTTATAATCCATTATAGAATAAAGGCATTAAAAATACGCCAACACCTGTAAAATAGCAGGTAAAACCACAGGGCGCAAGGTAGTCTTCAAAAAAATTTAAACATTGCCGCTTTTAGGATAGATTAACTCCCAATGTATCCCTAAACTAGGCGTCGCTTCCCTACAAAAACAAATGGTATCGCGAAACTGCTTCAATAGCTTGGGTAAATAAACTCCTAGAGACAAGCTACGATACTTACTTAATTGCTAAAGTTCCATAGCAAGTTTGTTCGATGAACTACAACTGTGTCAGTGGACGAGCCCACATAATCGTGTGCATGTCTGTAATAGAAGCCCGCCCGTTTGTTCATAGAACTATGTCCTGTACAAGGGAAATATGTATCCCTGGAGTTAAGTAAACGCATTAGCGTGCATTGGGGCCACGTACCGTTCTCGGAACACCATTGTGTGTCAGACCGATCGACGTTTGTGATCCACACTGCCAACATGTTGATTGTTTATTCGTGTCGAGTCGACGCAGCGCCCTTTTAGCGTTCTTCAAATAACTTGTAAATGCGCGTAAAACTAGCTGCGTGACAGAATTCAAATCGACTGCAATGAAACGAAACGTTATGTCGGAAGCTATTGTCGAGTTCAATTTAGGGCATGGGAGAAATAAACTGAGGAAGTGCTGAAAATTAATCGAAATCGTCCCATAGCAATCGCGGGAACGATATTCGAGTTCTAGAGTTGTGAGTTGTGTAACAGGCGACACTAATTTTCACGGAGCGAAGTTGTCCGCACGCATCAGTAGCAGAGTAGGTAAAGCGGCGCTCGGTCCAGTGTTCGCTGAAAGGTGCGCGCTTGAATAGCGGCCCAGCCCTCGCGTCGACCGCCCGCTATTTGCAGAACAATGCAGGCTTGATGTGCGCACGCCGGGAAATCGGAAAACGCGCGAACTCGAGCCCGAAGCCGGCAGTCTCGGCTCGCGAGCGCGACCAGCCGCGCGCGGCGCCCCGACCCGGCCCGCGACGCCTGCGCCCTGGCGCTCGTCGACTCTCGCCGCGCTCGCCGCGGCGTTACCTTTTCCGAATCGACCGCGGACACAGCCACCGTGACAGAGGTTCAGTGTCAAAAGGTTGGTGACCCACACGTAGTGCAACCGAAAACACACCCAAAAGCGAACCCCTTACGATCGTTTTCAACACCCCGTCATCTGGCGACTTCTGCCGGGAAACGCGTGTGATTTCCTCGTGCGCCGCAAATGTCAAACGTACTCGATTAGCTGAACGTAGTTACTGGTTATTGGAACGATTGCCTATTACTTACTCAGTTCCGTGTACTATTTCCAGGTTAGTTCGAAAACAGATCGTTCAATTCGTTTGAAAATTTAATAGTATACGGAAGTACTTAAATGCTCAACGACTGGATAGCCATTTACTAACAATTTAGAGACTTATACACAAATCGAATTACCACGCAACAATAAGATGTCTGTTATATCAACAGGTTTTTATACGGTTTCACATTCCCACAGTTCTCTTAATATTATCATAATTTTATTATTCAGCTTGTACACGCAATAAAACCTCTCGGGAAGGTCAGACTGACGCAGCCTCTTTTCCCTCTGCGAGGATGCTCCAAATAGGTCAAGGCTTTTGCCAACTTTACATCAAAGCTACCCGTCCCTTCCTCTTGGTTACCTGATATGAAGTACACTTATGAATTAATACACTTATCTAAAATATGTATCAACTTAACCACCTACTTACTACCTTCGCATTTACTTTGACCTTGAGAGATATCCTTGAATAAAATCCGAAAGTATATTTTACTAAACCACAAACTAAATAATACTTGATCTAACTATACCTTACCGATTTTTAAGTAAATGATTAATTTATAACTAGATACGTTATGTTTTTATAGAGATTATGTACTTAGTATATTAGTCTCCTGTTTTTGTTGTTTTTAGTTTTTTATAGTGACTTCATTAAACTCTTATTCAGTTGAACAGAAAAAAATACTGTCATTGTTCAAGCTATCTACGTCGCAACATGCAATTAAAAGAGATAATATTATACCTACCTAGAACAAGCTAATATGCATAAATATGGTTGCAATTTTGGACGAGCAGTGAGGAGAGGATCTTTGTGAGTGGTCAAGTAAAAAGGGACCTGACAAGAATACGAACTGTATTTTTTTGTTTTTTGATAATCTTGAATACGTGGTCTCTTAACTTCATTTTCGGGCAGTCCGAATGTTTTGTCTATCTGGAGTCTATCTGGAGTACCTAGATGTGATATATATTTTTTTAGTATTTCAAAACACTTCCTGAACATGTTTATTTTTAGCAACCTTTCTCGAAATTAATTTATTTTCACAAGTCCCTTATCGCTTTGCCACTCAACTTTAGTAAAAAATCTTATAGTTTTATTCTAATCGCAACATTTATAATCTAGAATTTGCCGACCTACATTCACGTCTTAAAACTGAAATTAGGTTGGTGTAATGACCACGAATACGCATATAAACACCGACCAGATTATGCCAAGGGTTGTCATGCCCAGAAATACGCGTTCTGTACCTACTAGGAGAAGCATGATCTCATCTATGCAATGACATCAATTTTTCTCTACTATCGACGTATTAAGAATAACAAAACTATAAATGAATTCACTTACAAAAAGTACCAGAACAAAACAAAGTAGTAGTAAAGTACTGTAAGTTCTAGTACTTTATGTAATTGCATAAAGTACGAACGTAGAACGTGTAAAGAAAGTAATTTACTTAATAGTATGACGTGCATTTTATAACGTACTTATTTATGCTCTGCTCTCTATTTATTTATGCTCTTATTTTATGCTCTAGAAACGCAAAAACAAAAAACATCAAAAAAATTAAGAGCACATTTTGAAGATAGTAAACTTTAAAAAAAACAAATTATTTAGGTGTTTGTTATATTTAGTTACTTTGATTTAGAAATTAAACCACTGAACTGATTTTGACAAATTTTATATGGGACTAATCTGAAAGTATGTAGGTACATAAAAATATATTACCAAAGGGTAGTCATGCCCCGAAATACGCATCCAGTACTATGAGGAGCATGATGTCATCTATGACATCATCTTTTCTCTACGAGTGACTTAAGAATAACAAAAAGGAAAACAAAGAAACTACTCGTAGGTTGTATAAAATAGTCAAACATGCTACTAATTTCTTTAAACTACTCATGTGCTCTAGAAATTATACAAAAAATATGAAGAACATTGTTTGAACATTCAAAATGAATGGTTACATATTTTTTAGAATTATTTTGATTTGAAAATTAAAGTACTAAATGGATTTTGATAAAATTACTAAGGGACTAATCAGAAAGTAGGCATATATGGATTTCTATAATTTCAAGGGTTGTCACACGTTCAGTACTAGGATTGAGAAACATGATGTCATCTATGCAATGACATCAACTTTTCTCTACAATCGGTGATTTAAGAATGTTTTGAATGATTTGATGTACCTACTAGTACTTTTGTTTACAAATGACAAAAAAGGATAGATCAAAAGCTTGGAATAAGAATATAAATTGTAGAATATTTTATATTACTTAGATGTTCTTAAGCCCCATCCACATGCTTGGCAAACAATGGCAAACAGCCAACAGCAAACAGCAAACACGGACGTGTGGATGGGTGTTTGTCGTTGTTTGCCTGTTTGTGTTTGTGTTGGGCAGTGTTCGGCATCGGTGTCGGTTTTTCTTGCCAGATCAAAGGCTGTTTGGCAAACAGTTTGCGACGTATCCACACATTTGAAAAATTAAAAAACAAACTTTTAAAAATGAATGCACTCATTCATTTTTAATAGTTTTTGAGCGGGAAAATTGACGTTACTTCTTGTGTCAAAACAAATCTCAAGAATAATCGTGATTGTGTGTAAACGTTCGCCAAGCATGTGGATGGCTGTTTGTGTTGGGTGATTCTGGTTGGTGTTTGGGACTTTGTTTGCTGTTTGCGGTGTTTGTGACAAACAGCCAGCGTGTGGATGGGCCTTTAGGATTCTGTTTGTCAGCTTAACAAGCTAAATAAACTGTTTCAAAATAGTTGTGTGTAGACAATTTTAAACGTTTTTTCTCATTTTGAGCACACTTTATCATATAATGTACCTACGCCGCTTCCATGGAATATTTGAAGTACCAAAGGCAACTAACAAGCAGATGGTCGATGGACAGACACAAAGAGTAATAAAAATAAAGTTTTGTTCAGATTCAGAAATATTACAGATTTTTTTACATGTGTTAAATTGTTAGCAAAAACTACACAAAATAAATAATAAGTTTAAGTAAATTTATTTTGCTATAATTAACACGGGAATACTCACGTCAAAATGAATAAGAAACCAATTAACAACCACGTTAGTTCCCATAGTAAAATAGTTCTTATATCATCATCCACAGCCCTCTCTATCCCACTGCTGGGTATAGGCCTCTCTCCCGTTATGCCATCTGCCTTTTTTTTTTTTGTTTACCCAGTGGAAATCCTTTATGGATACCACGCCCGCCCCGGGGGAGGCAGGGTGGTTATGTGGGAGTCTCCGCCCTGCGGCGGCATACCCACTAAAACCACTGGGATGTCCGGCATCCGCCTGAGATGGCAAGGTGGGGTCGCGTTAGCAATCGCCACCTCGCCCCGGCGATGGGCCCGATTAGGGCCCCCCGCGTATATGGAGGGGTGACCCTGTTCCCCAGGATCACCCCCCAGACAGTCAGTGTGGGGTCGTGCAGGCCGGGAGAGTCCCCCGACTCTCCCGGCAACCCCACTGCAGAGGAGCGAGGATACGGGCGAACCGCCTCCTCGCTCCCTCGTCTGCGCCGGAGCGGGTCAGATCGGGCGTCGTCCTCTCTGACCCGCTCCGCGGCCTCCTTCTGCGTCATCACCTCTTCGCAGAAGGAGACCCCGGCCTGCCACGATCTCTCGCCGCCGAGCACGGCTTTCACCACGCTCGGCAACGAGAGATCCCGCCCTATGTAGGCCGAAAGCGTATGCCGCTGGTTGGCCCCATGCGGCACACGCTTCCAGCGTCCACCCTCCTCCTTTCCTTGCACTCCCGACCGCAACCCATATGCGGCGAGGAGCACAAGGAAAACCCCCCTTGTGGCAGCAATGCCACCGTCCAAGCCATCACGCTGTGCCCTCTGCTAGTCAGAGGGACACGCGGACGGGCCCACCGGTGGGGTTATTTGCCAGCGTGCGGTAATACTGCATAAAAGTTGCAGTATTACCGCACGCTGTTGCCCAGGGTGCACCACGAGGAGGTTACCCGACCTAGCACCCCGTTATGCCATCTGCCTTTTTTTTTTTTGTTTACCCAGTGGAAATCTTTTATGGATACCACGCCCGCCCCGGGGGAGGCAGGGTGGTTATGTGGGAGTCTCCGCCCTAGTGGCGGCATACCCACTAAAACCACTGGGGAATTCATCGTCCGCCTGGTAGGGCAAGGTGGTGTCGCGTTAGCATTGACCACCTTGCCCCGGCGACGGGCCCGATTAGGGCCCCCTGCACCCATGGCGGGGTGACCCTGTTCCCCAGGATCACCCCCCAGACAGTGTGGGGTCGTGCAGGCCGGGAGAGTCCCCCGACTCTACCGGCAACCCCACTGCCGAGGAGCAAGGAGACGGGCGAACCGCCCTCTCGCTCCCCAGCCCCGCTCGCTCGCACGTGGTGGGCAGTGTGGTTAGCACCACCCACCCCGCTTTAAGCCCACGTTCCTTTCACACCCGGCCGCAAACCTCACGCGGCGAGGTGCAAAAGGAACCCTCCTCTTTCCCTTGCACTCCCGACCGCGACCCACACGCGGCGAGGAACACAAGGAAAACCCTCCTGGTGGCACCGCTGCCACCGCCCGAGCGTGGAGCGCCGTTTCCTCCAGCGTCTACCACACTCGTCACCGGTGGCAGCAATGCCACCGTCCAAGTGTGGAGCGCCGCATCCCCCGGCGTCCACCACACTCAGACCCTCCTCCTTTCCTTGCACTCCCGACCGCAACCCACACGCGGCGAGGAGCACAAGGAAAACCCCCCTGGTGGTCCGAGCCATCGCTCAGACCCCGGCTCATCCGCTGTGCTGTGCCCTCTGCTAATCAGCCCTCTGCTGCCAGAGGGACACGCGGAAGGCCCCACCTTGGGTTCCTCTTCGTTTCACCGGGCTCAGTGCCACGGCTACTTATCCCCCCCGCCACGGAAAGGCTCTCGCCTTTCCCGCCCATTCGGGGGGGATGCCATCTGCCTCGGTCAACTTTGGTCAACTGTTAATCGGGTCCAGGTTCGACCCGCGACTCTGACTATGTCGTCGACCCATCTCGTCGCCGGATGACCAACGCTACGCTTGCTTGCTTGTTCTTATAATATATAATTGCCTTAAAACCTAGGTCAGGTTTTGTTAGCTACTTTCACATAGGTAATCATAGTTAACATTGGAATTCTGTAATAACACCAAAAACAATGTTATAGTTGAGTGAAAGCGGCGTTCCCAGCAAGTTTCCAACTGTACATGTACAATTAAAATATTTCTGCAAAGGAAAGCACAGAGTACAGATACTCTTGTATAATTGCAAGACATAAGCCAAGCAAATCGACGATATCTTCTTGTTTACCTACTTTAGGATTGCTAGATTCTTGTATTTTATTCATAACTATATAGGGTTATTCATAAAGGGTATGCTAAGCGGAAACGTGCTCATAGTACTCATCATTATGAACAACTTTTACTATGAAACCAACCCAGAATTCGCGAAAAAAAATCAGCTTTTCCATACATTTTGTTTAGTGTCATTGACATTTTTCTATGGAACAGCTGATTTTTTTTTCGCGAATTTCGTGTTGGTCCCATAGTAAAAGTTGTTCAGACTGGGTACTATGAGCCGGTTTCGGCTTAGCATACCCTTTATGAATAACCCTGTACAGTATAGGTAAGTTAACTATAATTCTTTAGGCAGTTGCGCCCCGCGGTTTCACCCGCGTTTTCCTGATTAAAAACTAACCAATATGTTTATCCTGGGTATAAGCTATTTTCGTACCTCATCCAAATCTGTTCAGCCGTTTTTCGTAATTGAGTAACAAACACAAACTTTCACATTTATAAAATTAGTAGAATAGTAAGACTATTCGCACGCGGTTTCCGCCACTAAATGATAAAAACAGTAATGATGATTATGAAAAAAGTAGCCTATGTGTTATTCCGGAACCTAAACTATCTACCTTAAAGATTTCATCAAAATCGGTGCAGTTGTTACGAAGATACTTTGTGATATACTGTAACAAACATTCACGCACACAAACTTTCGTGTTTATTTAAATTATATTTATATATTATGTATTTATTATTTATTTATATTAGTAGAAAAGGATTACCTGACTCAGGATTTGTCTAAATTAAAACATAAAGACTAAACTTTAGTGTAATTACCTCCAGGGGTAATATTAGGGACGACAGATAGAATAGACCTGAATCCAATGAAATACTATTTTGGGAATGGGTGTTTTGAGAAGTGAATGTTTGGAGAAAGCGAAGTGTGATTTGAAACTATAACTTCGTAACCGTGTGACTGTAGCGGATTTACACAAAAACTCTTTGTATATACGCAAGTATAAATTAAATACAACGAAAAAACATGTTAAAAAAGTAATAAAAACAAAAAACGGCAAAGTAAAATTGAAATTGAAATCTCACAATTTCTTTATTGTTAATGTATTTGCGTGTTAAATAGCGTATACCATATACCTAGTTATCTACTCTACTGATTATTACAGTTTAATCCATAAAAAGCACTAATTTACCGTTTGAGCTTTTTTAAATGATAATTCTAATTTAAAAAATCTCATGAAGCTAATGCAAAGGCATGAACAGTTTATTATATGCACCATTAGCATAAATCATACTATAAACATGTCTAGGTATTCACCCATCCAAGCATTGAGAAAATTCATTATCTGAATAGACGCTGCCCGCATCAATTCACATTCATGATCTTAAATGTTATTTACTCTTTTCCAAAGCTAGGTTTAAAATAGAATGAATGAATTTAAATAGAAATGAAGATAGGAAAGAATGAAGAAAGGATGAATAAGAGGAAATCCTACTTTTTTCAAATACATAATTTTTGAGAAATATTACAGAAACAAAATATTACAATCCTACTAATATTATAAATGTACGTTTAGCTGTTTGTTGCTCTATAACCCAAAAACAATAGATTTATTTTTTATTTTTAATGAAATTATTTTTTTTATGGAAACCTAGCTGGATTAACATAAGCCAATTTTTATTACGAAAAAAGGTGGATAAAATCGCTGGGCTCAACTAGTAAATTAATAAATGCAAATGAAATAAAATTGCAACCGTAAAACCGTGAGAAGTGGATTCAGTCCAACAAAAGGATGGCCGTATTCAGAATTTCATAATTAAAACCAACTCTGCGTCTGCGAACTACAGATTGTTCTGTTATTAGTTTTATTTTGAACTGTAAAGCATATGAATAAGGTTTAAAATTGATAAGCAGAGTAGTGTCAATGAAAAAAGCAACAGGCAAATGAGAAATGGAGGTGAAAAGAGGAAAATCTCTGTCTACGATTTTCACATTACCAACATTTTCGTGACATTAAATGAAATTAAATGTAGTTTTAACTTTAAATTATTATATTATAATTTCTTTAATAATAATATGTATTAGCAGTACATATATTAATATGGTAGTGTGTAAGTTTTATTAAGCTCACTTATTCAACTTTTAATAATTTTTACGATGGATGTACTCTTACAAAATTAAAATAGTATGAACGTCTACTAACGTTATTCAATATTATTGAAACTTTCTTTGAAGTAACTTCTTCAATCTAAAAGTGTGATGTGCTATCACATTTCTTACAGCTTTTTTAAAAGGCTATAAAACTCTCTTTGATACCTGAACATTGATTGCGGAAAAACTCAATTAACGGCCAAAAGAAGTTAGTTAAATTGATATTAGAGAGTTCGGCTTTATGGCTTCCTGTGGACTGAAATAAATATTACGTGTTAATTTGTAGCCCTATTACATGGCGGTTGATTAAAAAATGGAATAGTTCCTTTAGTTTTACTATTATATCCCTTTTTTTTACTTTTTGTTAATATTTAGCACGCGAATACTCACGAAAAATAAAGTCGTCTATTACGGTCACATTCGGTGATCTTTAAAACTACGTAAGTACGTTAGTTTCCATAGTTAAAGTAAACTTGCCTATTAATCAAATATTGCAACTGAATTTTGAACCACTTCCCGATGTCTGATTGAGGGGAAATTTGATAAACCTGTGTCACTCCGATAACAATGCCATTTTGCTTTTTATTGTTTAAATTTGTACCGTAAAAAAAGCTTTTATTTCAAACTAAAAAAAATGTTTATCATACTAAATTAAATACATAGTAATATTTCACGGTTTACCATTAGTTAAAACAAAATTAACAGTCAGGAAACAGAGAATGGATCATAAACAAACAGGGCTGAAAATGCGCTGGAAATGTAGGACGGCACGTTTCCGGTTTTATTTTTAATTTCTTTATGATATGAGCCGAACTGAGCGGAGCTAGCTCGTAACTCGCGATGTTCTCGTGGGGCCCATGGACAAATACAAACACACGCTAATATCTAATATAAGTCTAAACATTGGATATATTTATAGTTGTTTGTGTATAGTTGTGAAAATATATTCGAAAATGAAGACAGAATGAGTACCCTGAAGGTGATAATTCAAAGCCTAATTTACACAATTTGTTAAACAAAAAAGTTAAAGTGGAAAGCTTAACCTAATTTTTGGTTAAATTTTTGTTCGACTCTCTGTTTGTTTGTTTGTATAATTAATTAGTTTGATGATCCCATAAGAATCGGACTCTACTAATTTGTTCCATTTTATGGTTTAATTCCATTTTTTGCTGGGCAGGATTCAGAATTAAGTTTAAGGGGAGCAAGGGGATCAATATTTGAAGAATGCTTGAGCGAGGCAAGCGCTAAATTTTGAGATGTTTTTGATCAAAACGGAATAGGCGTGATTTTCGGTAGATTTTCCTCCCTTGTGTTTGCACCTGACACCTTGTCATAATTAACATTAATCAAGCATAATGATCTTATTTCAAAACTACGATTATTTTTGGTAAACTGACGTTTTTATTGCACTACCACGAATCATGACAGGTTAGGTTCAATCTGCCTGCTATATTTCAATTTCATCATGAATTATGTTATTTGCGACCGCAGCTGAGCCAAATGTTTCTTTGCCAAAGCTGTTAATCATTGCACATCTTTGATAGCATTCGATCTAGTCTTAAAATAGATAAAACAGATAAAAAAAATCTAAAACTATCTTATGTGCATCAGTGCGATACATATTATACAGTACCTCTTTTACCTCTTTATTAAGTTTTATTAACAAAAGATCATCCGTGAAAACGTAACAAACAGACCGACAGAGAGACAGACTTAATATTCGTACGTATGGCAGTAGCTCAAAGAATTTATAAGTAAAATACAACATCTGGACAAGAAGAGCTAAGAGAAAGCCAGCAGAATCTAGACAGTTGTCTACAAAATTATGTACATGGCAAAATCTTAATCATTTTAGGCAGATGTCCTTGGCAACGTTCATAATTCTTCTTCTGCCTTGCAGCTTTAATATTATTAAACAAATAATGGTCCGTTGTAAAATATTAAAACTAATACAATAGGCAAATAATGTAAATGACGTTGCCATTAATTTGTTTTATTTAATTAACCACATTAGTTTTTTTTTCATATTTGGTACGTTAGCAGGTTGCTTCTAATTTTTGTAGTAAACAAAAACAAGTTTAGCTATTCATTGACATAAGTAGATAAGTACTAACGTTATTAATTTCAAAAAACATGTTCCCATCTAAATTTTTCGTACTCCAAATTCAATTGAGCTCCGAAACCAAAGCAGATAGGTCCTTATTGAATATTAATAAACTCAATTGTGCCATTTGTACCCATAACACATTTAAGAACGAGAGCAACATTGAAAGCTTCTGAGCATCCGAAACGACGTTAGTTTCCTCATGAAGGGAAATAATATAGCCGCGAGTACGCGTTTGGATCTTATTTCCATCCGGAATAAGCGTAGAGGTAAATGTATAGAGGCGGTGATTCGAATTTTGTGTTCTAATAATATTGTGGTTAACAGCTATAGCTGCGCTTGCGGAGATGATTATGTAATCCAGGTTATAAGCTAAATCTGTTTCAAATTTAATTTTGATACAATATTGGTAATATGCCTATACGTAATATATGAGATACTTGTAAGCAGGTGTGTAATGTGCATGGGCTTCGTGAAATATGCAACATGCGACGACCATGCGCGAAAAAAGACGGCGAACAGCTGAGTTCACGATGGTGCGACATAAACTTCGTAGCACTAATTTTAAATTAGTATTTGCCCCGTCCTAACGAAGTTGTTTATGTCTATTAGTTCAACCCACATTTGGTTCCGTTTGCGCTATTTGTGTGCAATCAGATGGAACATGAAAGCTTTTGTTAAGCTGCTTCTTAGCCGATGAAGTGACTGTATCTTACGTTGTCTAACAGCCTGTTAGATACCTTTGTATAATCCAGGCTTTTTGCACAGGTTGATCAATTATAGAGCTAACTTCTAATAAGCCAAATCCTTTTCACTTTGGTAGGCGAGGCTACAAATATTTATAAAAGCCATCTGGCTCGCAATAAAATCGAAAGATTTATTTATTGACAATGTACAGTACACACATTTATTTATTTTAGATAGATAGAATGAAAGATGTATTTTTTTGTTCACACCAGAATTAAACAAAATGCTCGATACATAGCCTGCTCTTTTCAGCCAACATTTTAGTTTTTCCATTTTAGTTATTCATCGAATAAGACTTCACTAGACACCAAATAGTACATTCGTTTGCGTAAACTGATTTTAAGTTATTTTTTTAAGATTACTATTCATCATCATTATCATCAGTATTTAAGAGCGTTGCTCTAGTCAGTAGAGTATTTTCCAGCAGAATATTACAAGCATGCAAACAATATTTATACCTTTACCGATAGCCGTTCAGGCTGTTGCGTAGCTCACGTTTACGAGGCGGTCAGTACGAAGGTTCATTAAACACTGTTTTTACGGTTGACCCACTTTTAACACGTATATTTTTATAGAACACCTACTTTAATGAAGCTTTGTTCGCTCGGATCGCGTTTAAAAATAATTTTCAAAGCCGTTTTATGGTTTATGGTTCCACCTGTTCGATTTCTGAAATGTTTTACCAACAAAGTATTTTTATCTTGTACATTGCATGAAAATAGTTAATTAGAGTTTGTTTAACACTTTGACTGCGGCAAACACATACCTTGCGTTTTCCTTTGTGCGACACGAGTGCGGCTGCACACGCCAGGCGCGTAAAACACAAGTTAACACAACGCATTTGACTATTAGCCGCACCTAAGGCAAGTGCATGTGATTATTAGCCGCAGTCAAAGTGTTAAGGTAGCCCTTATGCATAAACACTCTTATCTAGTACTTCCTACTAGGTAAAAAATTATTTATTTAATTTTCTGCTATTTAGGCACAAGATTGAGATGGATATATGCTAGGCATTATAGTAACTGTAGGTAACAAGATATAGTTATTCTACATTTTTTTATGTCAAAAATATAAGAAAATTAAAAAACCGCTGTTAACAACAGTCTCAAAACAAAGCGGCGAGGACCATTAGGTACGCCATCCTCGCTACGACCGCAAACACTCAAGCCGAGTCTAAGAAAGGCTCAAACTCTAGACACTCGACTTACAAAAAGACACTGGTGAAGCTTTTCCCTGAAGTACCAGACGTTAGCCGCTTGAGTTGGGATGGCTTTGTATTCAGTAATCTTCATAAATCGATGAGTAAGGTAGGTATTAAGTAAAATCTTAATATACCTAAGAACAATTTGTGAGATCTCACGAAATTATTTAGGACGTGTGTGCTCTCCATTCAATAAGTGGCTATCATCATAACCAGAATCGTCAGCTCATCTCCATCCACTGAAACATTCTAAAGCCAATCCCTCTTTTCTAAACCCAGCCTGTAATGGCTGGTCTAACCAGGTCTGGGATCAGCTAGGTCCTTGCTGAATGTTGTTTAATGTCATCAACTCATCCTTGGATCAGTGTTCTACCGTATAACACTGAATACGCGAGAGCAGTCGTAGAACTTTTACGATTGCGCTCGTGTATTTTGTCAGAAAACTCAGGTACCACCCTGCCATAGCATTTTCATAGCCTTTTAAGCACTTGCTTTGAAACTCACAATATTTTACAAGCAGATATAACAGTTTCTTACTCTTTGAATTTTCCACTTAATAAACATATACATCTCAGCGCAAAATTGCTGATTTTACACCTCGAATATAACCGGGTTCTCGTAACTCGAAGCATATGGATTTTTCTTTCCGCACGTACAAAATTATTACGCCGTACGCTAAACTTGCTTCACTCGCTATTGAATTCCCTCTTCAATTAGGTCACGAACGAATTTACATTTCAGCTGTAGATATAACCAACCTAATTCAGGCCAGTTACTTGACGGGACAAGATCAAGTTTCGTAAAGCCTTGACGGAATCAATTTAGATCTATGACATGATTAGTTTTAGAGCTGTCACACCTTTTAGTGCGAAACGACTTGTAGCGTGTTGAATGCTTACTTTGGGAAGAAACGTTACGGCTACCTTCAATTGGCGCGATGAAAGTCACGCTTAAGAGTTTTTAGGTATTTTAATTAGATACTTAATTATTTAAGTAGACGAAAAAAAAAACAAACTAAAAACGAAAACAACCAGACTAAAAAGAATAATTAGAATAATTAAGTAGGCATTTAAGTTGGGTAAATATATTCGCCAATTTTTATTTTTATTGTAGGTATGTAATTGAAATATTCGATTTTAGAGTTCAATATAATCTGACAAAGATCTGGTGCGTGTCATTTTATAGCATCAACGCACTAAACACTCCATTACAATAACATACTAAATACATGTTACTATAAGTCGAGAGTCGCGTAGTTTTTTAGGTTGAAAGATATTTTAACAGTCTCTTGTTTATCATCGCCATCAGCTAGTGCAGCTTCTATCTAGTGTCCTTACCCTGAACAAGCAAAAAAGCTGTTCGACGCTGACTATGCTTGTCAACTCTCGGATGTTTTGCAACCATTTTTTCCCCTATCGCATCGTTTACCCTCGATCTTGCCTACTCGTATCATTATAAGTTGGAGAAGTACATGGCTAAAACTTTTGAATAGGTATAGTACAGTTTACGCCCAGCTACTGCGAGCACAATTATTGCATTTCGCACGGGTACAGTGACCCATTGGCCTAGTTTCGAATCGATTGCAGTGTTCTTTGTGTGGATAAAATAATAGTGTGGTTCCTTGTTATTATTCGTGTAGGTTCGTGAATTATAGGACGCTTCTGTTATAGGATAAATAATAAGTAGTATAAACAGTTAAACAGGTCCCTGTGTTTATCTACTTGAATTATAAAACCTGTTAGAAACCTTTGAAATACAAATCATATTTATAATTTGTAGTAATTAAAGTAGCTTTTTAATAGTAATTTTCATATTTTATCATTTAAAATGTGTTAAAAGTCCTCCTTGTGTCTTTGTCTCTCGCTCGACCTAAATGTTTTGTTGTATTTTTGGGCTGAACGACTTAACAGAAATTGAAAGAGGAGCTTTATCATGAAAACTGACATATTAAATGTTAAGACACTTTTGCCTAAAAATAAATATAATAAACATTTTGGAAACTGAGTAAAATAGCCACTTCATCAATCACCATCATTTTCACTTTCACCCGTTGCTAAGCATAGGCCTCTTCCTAATAATTAACCTTAATTTTACTTAATTGTAACATAAATTTTTCCTCAACAAGTCCCATACTTCTTTTAGCTTTATGCTCCACGATATCTATTTCGTACATCAAGAGAGCTTTCTTTTATTTTTACTATCGTTTGTCGCCGTGATTTATCCAGCTACGGTCAAACTGGTCTAGAATGCCACCCACTGTGGTGAAGCAGGGTTAAACTCTTTGCTCATTTGTAGGATAATGCACCTTAGGTGTGATAGGATAAGCTTTAAATTTTCCTGCAGTGATGACAGCATTTTGTCGGAACTTAGATTTCATGTAAGAAAACATATTTATAAACTAGCAAGACAAACGACTAATAAAGTTGGCAGAAAACATTAAAAATAGTCACACTGTCATCAATCAAAGTCTATTTCCTAAATTATGAAATTAAATAATCATTATAGGTAACATCACAGAATACGTATCACTTGATTTTGAGCATACGTTGACTTTCAAATTAAACCACCATGAAATGTTGTTCTCAAGCTTTGATATTATTATTTTTAGTAATAAAAGCTCTTATTTTTACCGAAACACAATAATAACTTTACCCATGAAAAATATTTCAGCAAAATTCGTTCTAAAACGCCCGCAACTTGTTCCGGGGAAAATCGGATGTCACATGCGGACAGTTGGACATTAAAAATCCATTTTACCGTTTTCGTGCAGAACCCTCACAAAGTAGGATGCTAAAGTTATTCCATGTTTTTCTTTACTCTAAATTTTTGACCCGACGCAAAAAGGAAGGTTTTATAAGTTTGCGCTATATGTGTGTCAGTCTGTGACGCCGTTGCTCTTAAACGGGTACTTAAACCGATTTAGTTGCGGTTTTTAGGATTCTAAACCTCCTTCGGGAAAGAACCCTAAGGTGAGTCTTCGGTGTCTCTCTGTCTGTATATCGCAGCCAATAATTGTATGTTTGAATGGTGGCATCAAAACTGTTTTTAATTATGCCCCAAGAAAACCAGTTTAACCGTTTGAAAATTATAAGCTTTATCTTAGTCACGGCATTTTAAACTTTTGAAATTTATACTTTGTACTTAGATTGTTTACTGCAACGAGAGTTGTCGTTCATTCTGACAGAACCGTTTTTGTAGTGGTAGGGCTCTTCTCTTTTGCAAAGCCCACCTGGGGAAGTACCACACCTTTGCCAGTTATTCCACCGCCAAGCAGTAATGTGCAAACATTACTGTGTTCCGGTTGGAAGGGCATTGTTTCCAGTGAAATTACAGGGCAAATGGGAGATTAAACAACTTATATCTCAGGGTGACGAGCGCAGTGCTGTGCCGCGCAGGGTCTTGAATTCTGCGAGTTCAAAATTCTGGGTGGCGCAGACCTGTTATGGGCAAACGTGACGTTTAACATCAGGCGAGCGATTTGCTCGTCTCGTCACTGCAATCAAATAAAAAAAAAAAAAAAAAAACCGTTCCACTGTGCAAAATACGTTTCACATGTACAGCCTTCCTCAGGCACCAGCCGAGCTGTATTAATTCCCTAATGCAATTCACAGCGGTACAGTTACGAGTAAGTGTCGTTAACCTTAATTCAGAGTTTCACAGTCTCTTTGTTTTCAGTTATGGTGGAGCTGTTTTATTTTTCCATTCGATGCAGTTTCAGTTAAGTTTTTTTTATGGGAAGTCTAGCTTAAATTATGTCATCAAGCAATAGTAAAATAAGTTCGTAATTAGCGGAGTAGTCAGCGTTTTTCAGGCCACCTAAGTGTCTAGTGCGAGTTTTTTTCAGGATTCAGTAGTTAACGTAAACCACTATTTGTATGGAACAAAAACCGCGCCACCTAGAGTTCATAGAATGCACTACAATTAATTCCATACAAATTGTAGTTTACGTTAACGCAATCGAATAGTGAAAAAAACTCGCACTATTTATAGGCGCTCTGAAGGCCTCTGACATTTTTATTCTAGTTACTGTGACTTTACAAGTTTTTATTTTTATAGACTAGCAGCCCACCCATAGCTTACTTATCATCTACGAGTAAGTAACCTATTGTTTATTTTTAACCGACTTTAAAAAAGGAGGAGGTTATCAATTCGACTGTATGTTTTTTTTTTTATGTTTGTTACCTCATAACTTTTGACTGGGTAAATCGATTTTGATGATTCTTTTTTAATAGAAAGCTGACGCTTCCCATTTGGTCCCATTTCAATTTACTCCAGTTCTGATAATGGTATCCATGAGAAAACCATGTAAGTCTTAAATTTGCATTAAGTACTTGCGCGACAAATAGATGAATAACTCAATAGTCGGTCTTTTGAAATCGGTTTTTGATTTTTGTTTTGTAAAAATAATGCTTTTTTGAAGTCTGTTAAAAACTTAAAGATAAGCCATACAAGTTTCATAAACCACGTTTCATTCCCACAAGCAATGACGCACGGCACGAGGCATTCAAAAGTTATACAAAGCGGCTGTCGGCCCGTCAACTGGCTTCCACCTGAAGATCTTTGTTCCCAAATGAACAATCGTTTGTTTGCTATACCTACTTATTATAAAATGTTCTTCTGTGGACCCGGCTGTGATGTAGGTCATCTCTCTCGAAAATGTGGGTAGATGTTTAATTATTTTACAGTGCGCTACTCGGTTTCACCCGAAAAACCCGGGATAAAAGTAGCATGTAAGTTAATGCAGGGTATAAGTTCATGCCAAATTTCATCTAAATCTGTCCAGCCGTATTTACGTGATTTGGTAAGAAACATCCATACTTTGGCAATTATAATATTAGTAGATTTCAGTCAATCTATACGTACATAATTAAGGTTATGTTTGGGTGACCAAGCTTTATCACAGATTAGATAATAGTTACCCCGTAAGCCTTAAGTTGCTTGTTTCCGCCAATAGAAAACCCATTTATGGCAGATGTACCAATCGTAAGGGAAATAGGGATTGAAATCAAATTATTTACACATGGCAGATTACTATCTACCATATGTTATAATATAATAGTTAAGATATCATGCATTAGTTTTCCTTTGTATTAGTAATAATATATAGCAGCTGTGTAAGCATTTACACTAAAACTTAAATCATATTACATTTATTGTTTTGTTGGTAGAGCTACGAGTATATGTATTTTTGGTAGAGCCTGTATTAACGTGTAAGTAACCGCTCTTGACTTCTCAATCATACGATACTTACTTTTGCCCTTAAAACCGAATTAAAAAAAAACAACAAAAGAAAAAGTCAGTTACGTTGTCAGTAATTATTAATGATTAAGTATGAAATAAATGCGAGTTACCTATTTACAATATTTATAAATATTAAAATTAAAATTAAATAAATAAAATTAAAATTTATAAATTTTTTTTAAGCCATATAAACAAATATACTAAACTGACATAATAGTTACCGTACCAGTAATCAAAATTTTCCTCATGCCCTTCCTTCCGTAAAAAGAAACCGATTCATTCAACGTACGCATTATCACATAAATATGGCGAGGACTGCCTTGCAGGATTGCTATGAACTCGGCTTCCGTGGACCCACAAGTTGACTGTCAAGGACCTTTTTTATATCACTTAGTTGTGCGTGCTTTGTTAACCGACTTCAAAAAAGGAGGAGGTTATCAATTCGTCTGTATGTTTATTATTTTTTATTTTTTTTTAAGTTTGTTACCTCATAACTTTTGACTGGGTGAATCGATTTTGATGATTCTTTTTTTATTAGAAAGCTGACGCTTCCCATTTGGTCCCATTTCAATTTAGTCCAGTTCTAATAATGGTATCCATGAGAAAACCATATACCTAAGTTTTAAATTTGCATTAAGTACGTGCGCGACAAATAGATGAATAACTCAATAGTCGGTTTTTTGAAGTCGGTTTTTGTTTTTTTGTTTTGTAACAAGAACATCTTTACGTGGGAAGCGTCAGCTTTCTAATAAAAAAAGAATCATCAAAATCGATTCACCCAGTCAAAAGTTATGAGGTAACAAACATAAAAAAATAAAATAAAAAAAAACATACAGTCGAATTGATAACCTCCTCCTTTTTTGAAGTCGGTTAAAAATAATTTAAAATACTACTGAGGGAAAGAAATGCGGGACTTCAAAGAAAGCCTTTTTTCTTAGAAAATTATAATGAGTGTAGTACCTAAATTAGTCAACGAAAAGGTCGCTAGAAACCCTTATTGTCATTGTTAGTACCTAATTATCCAACGTCCTGATTGACTGGTCAATGTGGTGTGTGGTCTTAGAATCTTAGAAGTCCAGTATTTGCAAATGCAATGACAAACTCGAAATGCGTTTGATAGTCTTAACATTGGTCGCTATGAACCTAGTATGTGAAATACTATAAATCTTTATGATATAATGGTTAGACAATAAACAAACTTATAACATAGCATTTATGAACATTTTGAAATAATCCTTTGAAGGAGACAATAGATACAACTCTATAGCTTATTCTATCGTAAAGTAAAAGTACTCATAAGAATCTCTGTTCCAGGAAACGTTTCACTTCCTCATCAATTTTATGTGATCAGTACTGGAATGAGATTACTTGCCAGCGTCTGTGCTTATTGAACGCTCAGATAAATTAAGTGGGAAAGATGGAGCACCGCGGTTATTTGACTGAAGCCACATTTTATTTATGTACACCTTTTATACAAATGTGCTGTAATAGTGTTGCATTATTTTGTCATTTTTATGCACATTCTCTGCTCTGCACAAGTCCAGGTAACTGACGAGCGAGTAGAGGAGATTCCAAAGACTCTCCTCTAGATTATACTGATCATCAGCACAAAGCCCATCGTTCATCAAAACTTGATCAAACTCATATCAATCAACCACCAATACACAGGAAATTGGTAAAATTGTAGCTAAACCGCAGAATCCAAAAAGAAAAAGTTGAAGTTGAAGAGTAGACGAGTATTCATGTGTCAATGTGTGCGTCTCGTGTACGTACGTGCGAAAGTAGAGTTCTTGGCTTCACAAAAATTTTACTCAGCGCTTCATCTTTCTCTCTAAGTTTATCTGAGATGGAACGGTATACGGTTATAATCTAATTGTAGCTTGCAGCGAAGCTATGATGTAGCGGTTTATAGGGAATTTAGTTTTGATGTTCTCGATAATGAGTATCAGAAACTGCCTATTATCCAATCTGAATTGCCGGAGGGCATGAAAATGGCTTCAATATCTTACCTAATTACTAGGTTAGCATTTCGGAGCCATACTGTAGACTAGACTATAAAATATGACGTTATTTGCCATAATTATCATCGTACATATCGTATATACCTTATTACAATTATTATTAACATTAAAAACATCGTAAGCTAGCTTTAACTAGTCAAAGTCATGGTTGTAATTTTTAAGGTTCCCGAAATTTTTCCCCAGACATATTGTGGTGAAATATATAGACAATAAAAAAAAATAGTACTTCTGTCATCATTCTTTCTTTCTAATGAGCTCTATTTTTCTTCTAAAAATCTGGTATCCGGATTTTAGTGACTTCGGTCACTAAAATCCGGATACTTAAAAAAATTTTAAATATCTTACAAATAAATAAATAAATAAAATAAATAACGTTTCACACTCATAGCTCCCCACTAGGATAAATTCCTGTGTCGGGGATGCCATGGAACATACACAAAGACAAGGACAAGGACAATTAACACCCAGACCCAGAACAAAATATAAATAATAAAAAATAATAATAAAAATAATAAAATAAATAATAATAAAATATTTTAATTTTGAAATAGTATACAATATAAAAGACATCAAACAAAAAAAATCGTCCGTTTCGCGCATAGGTACGTACGACGTATACAGAGTTTCAAGGAAATAGTATACTTACTATACCAAAAAAGGCTGATTAGTATTCATTTTTACGAACAACTTTTACAATAGAACTAACTTGTAAATCTCGAAAAAAAACGTCATACATTTTGTTGAGAGTCATAGAAATTTTTCTATGGAACAGCTGGTTTTTTTACGATTTCAGGGTTCATACTCTATATTCGTAATACCTACTACTGTATACATTGAGTTAAGTTCTTAAAATCGGTATCTTTATGTTCCAGGTGCGCGTGCGCGAGTTCTACATCGCGATGCAGCGTTGCCCCTACATCCACGAGATGAAGGAGCGACTGCTGGGCGCCGCGGACGGAGAGCACCCCCCGCCGCCGCCGGCGCCGCCGCGCGAGGACCCCCAGGTCGGGACCATCGTCAAAGTGAGATGTCGTTTCATTATCATTACATGAAGACTGCTCCAGGATTATAAGAATTAAGAAATACAAAAAATATATATATAGAGTTATGAGGAAAAGGCTAAAAAAGGCTCATAGTACTTAAACAACTTTTACTGTGGGACCAGACCAAAATTCGCGAAAAAATAATTAATCAGCTGTTTCATTCATTTTGTCGAGTGTTATTGACATTTTCTATGGAACAGCTGTTTAGTTACAGTAAATACTTAGCTACTGGTACTGGTAACTTAACTAACGGTTGATGATGATAATTTGAAAAACATTTAAAAAAGCAAGCTTTTATTGCATTGTTATAGGATTTACATCGGAGTCAGTAGGTATACCAAATTTCAGCTCAATCGGAAGACAGGAAGTCGTTCTAATTTAGCTCCCAAGGTCTGCCCCACACATACATACGACTAGGTACATAACACGGCAAGTTTAATAAAAGCTTGTAATAACGTCAATGCGAGGTGCTCATCGGAGCAAGATTAATCGAAGTAGTGACATGTATGACATGAGACACCAGTCGAGAAGCCAGTGACTTTGAAAAAACGTAGCGGTAAGCGTTCCTAGACTAAAGCCAGTAAATACTAGGCAGAAAAGGCAGGCTGGTAAAGGGTTCATTACACGTAACGAGTACAGTGGCGAGACCGTGACCTCGGCCGAGTTCTCGGTTTGCATTAACAGTTTGACGAGATGAGACTGTCACTATAACTACGATTTGTTTGCTCGGCCGAGTATGCTCATTTACTGTCTCGCCACTGTACTCTTTATGCGGTATTTTCTCCTTTTTCAAATATTACGATATCCTGGAGCAGTCATGCTTATTTTTATTGCCCTATTTACTGAACAAAACTGATATTTAATACCCTGTGTGTTGAACCTGTCTGCAGAAATTTGATCTTAGTTTCTTCACTATCCAAGGTCGGATTTACTATTTGATGTTTCTTAATTTTAATACTCTACATCTTCTTGTTACTTAGTTCGTTATCTTTCATTGCAGTGTTCATAAACCATTTTAGAAAACTTAGCTCGCTGTAACGTGTATCACGTAGAAATTAGACGTAGAGTGCACTCTAGAATTTAGAGGTCCAACTATTGTTATTTCTAGGGTTTCATAGCAAACCAAGGGAAGGAACCTAGGTATAGATTTGTTTGAATAGTCATCATCTTCCAACTATTCGGTAAATTAGAATTCATGATATTCAATAAGTTTATATGTACCTACTTTTTTAAACCTATTACTGTAGCTCATTGTCTAGTCTAGCTCTTATAGCTCACTCACATTTCGTTTCTAGAATCAAAACCTAGCTGATAATAAACGTTTTTGTTGTTTGCATTAAGAGCATTTCTGACTATAGTCTAATCCTCATTTTAATTAGAAATCTATTTGGAACCTAATCTGTAATAATTTCTTGTTGTAGCTGTAAACTGTATGTTTTTTAAACAGTTAGGCAATGTATTGTTTTATACAGCTATCTAAACGATTGCCCACAGATGGTGCTTAAATCGTCTGCCACTGTCGTATAAGATCATGGCATAGTATAGTATCTATCTATAGTTAAAAATATTTCAAATGGTTCAAATTTCACCGAATGATGATACTTTAATAAGCATGTTTCTAAAAGTAATCCCAGTGTCGTGTTTCAGCTGAATTCCGACGGGTACGGATCGCACACCTCTCCGGCGCGGGCGCCGCTCGTCACGGACGAGTGCGACGCCCTGCCGGAGGAGACCGAGGCCCTGTCCCCCACAGATGCTATACTGAGGTATAGGGCTTGCTGTCAGCCCGAAACCACTCCTAAGAATGCCAAGTGAGTATCCATCCTTTTTACTTAATTCATAAGCTATTAGCACTTGCCGGTGGAGACCGAGGTGACCAGCGAACAATACTTGAGATGTTAGATAGGTAATTTATTTCCTGGTACACAGTTATGTTATGTTTTCTTCCTCGTACAGAGCAATTTTACAGCGTTGTATTCATAATTTACCCGATTTATGTTAAATTACTTAGTTATTCTTAATATTATTATTCTTAAGTTTGGCGCAAAACGTTTTGGTCTTAGACTGTAAGTTTTTGTTGTGAATTGAATAAATAAATAAATGTCTATCTTTCTTATATCGTGGAAATTATTTACGTCGATGTATCGCATTGTATCACAAATAACTTATAAAACGAAAACAAACCTTTTTTCCATTGATATTACACGGCTTATGATGATTGATTGAGTATACTTACATCATTCTTCAAACTTTTTGTTCCTTTCATTCACGTATAGGATACATTCATAAGGATTCAATATCCGAAGCCTTTTTCCATATACAGTTTTATTGATGGCTTAAGATTTCAAAGTCATATCGGAATGGTGCGCCTGCTCATGAATAAATGTAACTCTTAGCCTATTTAATCTGTCTGCGAGATCCGTCAATGAATTATTTATGCTGACTGTACAGGTTGGTAATAAAACTAACCTAGGGTATCGAAGCGATGAGACTATTTCCTTTGGGATCTTTCCTGAAGATACCTTAACTTTCTACTGAGAATATAAGATTTATTAATATTTACTCCATCATCACTTATTCTACCGCTGTTATCTATGGACGTGCTGTATAAGAAAAGAGGAGAAATGCTCCCAGCAGAAGTAGCAGAAACGCAATAGTTATCGATGCACGACTGCACGTATCTGGAAAAGTTGTCATAGCCATTCATGAAGTAAAAGCATGTAGCGTTGAACCCTGAAAGCTAAACATAATCTAAAAGTCGAAAAACACTCGTCTACTCACAAACAGGAAGATAGGAACAAATAAAAACCTTGCCGGACAATTTAAAAATAAATAAAGGGGAGGAAGCTGTAATCAAAGCACTTCCATATTGCATGGATGGACAATCGATTAAATACTCCCGACGATCCGTACATAGGTAGCCGTCCAAAAGGATACCAGTAGGCTTAAAAAGGATACTAATATGAACCTTACCTCCTCGTTATAAAGAAGGAATTTGTGTGTAAAGTAATTTTCAAGCGCATTATTATTTTAAGTGAAGACAGGAGGCCGTTCTGCCGTGTCCGGAGATTTTACCTTGATGTTAGAGGGACCGTAAATTTTCAGTGGGTGTAAGGCTTTTATGGACTGGGACTTGTTTACCTAGGAAAAGAAAGATCGCCATGATTTACTGCAAATGAGATCTTAAAGAGTCAGAAGCTAGGTTACTTATGGAACAAACTTTGGCATTTGTTTTGTAGAGCCGGTAGAGCTTATTTTACTTATCATGGTAGAGCCTTTTAAAACCTACTTAGGGATAATGTTTGACCACCTTGTCCGTTAGGACAGACTAATGAAAAATATCATAGAGGAAATGTAGTAGGAAAGAAAGGACGTTTTAAAGATCAAGGATTACGTTTTAAGACTAGAAAAAAAGGTACATGAGGTACAAGGAGCTAAAATACAAACTGAAGACCGAAATGACTAGAATTTACTCATCCCACAAAAACTTATAAATACTGAATTAATGAATGGAAATTATAGTAAATATTGGCTCAAATACTCAATAGCAAGTCATAAGACTATTATAATAATATCAAATCATTACCTATGGTCACTGGAAGACCAGACGGTCAAAATATCTATGTACATGTACATGTATATCACCAATGGAGTATGTAACTGAGTGTGCATATACCTATATGCAGACAACAATAAGAAGTTCGAAGCTGGTTATGCCATAGTTCACTTATTTTATAACGAACAAGCTACGCTCCGCGGCTTCACCCGCGCTCATATGAAAAACGGCGATGACGTTGATAAAATTAGCCTTTGTGCTTTTCTGTGCCTTTGACAACGTGTACATACGCAAAATTACATGATGATCAGTGGAGTAGTTAAATAGAGAAAGCGTAACAAATAAATGAACACATTTGTGTGTTTATTATATTAGTTATGATAAGGAGAAGGATTTAATAAGACAGCTCTGACTGGCTTTGCATAAAAATTATGATTTTAACTTTGACCTTTTGTGTGAATCCATTTATGTAGGTAACTCAATAGATCTAAAATAACACTCGATCTGTGCATAAACAAGAAAGAAAAACATTATACTTATTCATGTGTATATTCGAGTAATTTTTAATACTCATAGCAAGGTTATTATTATTATCAGTCGATACCGAATTTCTAAAACGATTTTTTTTAAATAGAAAAAAAAAATTGATATCTACTAGCTGCACTATTTTCCCCACATTATCCGGGGTAAAATATAATCCAGGGTATAAGCTTCCTTATCACCATATATTTCATTCAAAAAAGCCTTTTTACGTGATTGACCAACAAGCATCCAAACAAACAAACTTCGACATCTATAATATTAGTATGATAATAGAATCGTTAGATATCTACAGAAGTGCACACAACAAAGCCGTCTAGTCTAGTCATGCCATTGATGATTTCAGCTTACGATTAAATGACGGCATCGACGTACAGACACTGAATAGGCTTTTTTATAAAATAAATAGTATTTACGACGAGATTGTTGTCTGGTTTTGTGCAATAAAGGGTCGTGTTAAAATGTATACAATGATGTGAATTCTGTAGTATACCATTTTCTAAACGAAACTAAGTTTAACAGTTTTATAACGTGCTATTTTTCTTAAATATTGAAATAAATAGAGATGCAGACGATTTCAGTCCCATCAAATTAGTTTAGGAACTAATACAATAGAATCGATATATACCTACAAAGTCACTTCGGGTTTGAATCTACTTAATCATGTAATTAGTGCCTTCTTAATATATACTTAAATAGCTGGATCTCTTTGTTTTAGGAATACGAAAACAACTCTGGCTACTAAGAATAAAAAAGTGCCCTAAAATAAAACAAAAGAAGGACGAACTAAAGCTGTCAAGTTTGAAAAGCGTCAGAGGAACGTTAACAAAGAGTACGATAATGTCCCCTATTTCAAAGGAGGTCGCGGAATTAAAGCGGACTTATTACGCAACCTGCTTAGGATGCAGCTGGTGATTTTAGCATTAACTCTTGGCTAGACTCCACTAATTACAAAGGTGACACAATAGTCCTATTTAAGATGTAGAAGCGGTCATTATTGCAAGGCTTTGTGGTAAAATGACACTAAGTCTGTAACTTAACATAGGTACCAATACCCAGCTGCAGCTCGTCGTTTTCTTAATTTTCTATATTTTCTGGGATAAAAAGTATTTTAAATCCGTTCTGATGATGCACACTGTTTACTTGCTGAATTTCATCATGATCAATCCAGTTATTAAGTTTGACAAAGTGTTGGCTGGAATATGATTTTCTACATTAATTTCTTATGTACTATCTAATAGGTGTAGGTATCGCGTTGGCGCGTTCAGATCTCAAGCCGCAGGGCGTGGGTTCGAATCCCAATAATGTGCTTGATTTGCTGGCGTAGGCAAACATTAAACAGCATAAAACAAAGACAGGTTCTATCTAGTATTCAGATGGCTAGCTACCACCTTTGCCGCTATACACCTGACGGTGTGCATCTTTGAGAGTTAGTATTCATATTAGACCAAATTACCATTTTTGACCTTAACCCTAACATCAGTTCTGAATGGCCTGATGTTATGCCTGCTCTGTTAACTGTAAAAAAATAGGTTAGTCTAGTAAATTGGTTTGTGTTTGGTAATTTGTTAGCTACTTACCAATAGCCTCTTCGAACTTAGTTACTCGCTACTTAGATATAGCCTGGTGTAATCTTACCACTAAGACGCCGATCGCAGGTGTTTATAATTGTTGTCGTTTGCTAATCGACGACGTCATAATGTGCAGCAGCTCATACTAAAACTCATTTGTAGTAAATTCCTAGTTAATTGCGTAGTTTGATAAGTCGTTATAGCTCTATAGTTTATAAGACATAATTAGGTAGGTAATTGTAGACGTGCCTACATAATTCATTCTTTATACCTAAATATCTAACTTGTTTTATACTAGGTATCTAAGTTTTAACTAAGTTATTATAGTCGTAGTTTTCCTTACAGTGCCTATTTCCATTATCGTCATCATACTTTTTGCCTTAATAATTGCCTATTATAAATTCTAAAATGTCACGGCAATCTAGTTAATGGTCCTGGAAGCTTCAACAGTGCTCCCCAAACTTTATTCATAAAAACTTTGGATGACCACTCGCTACCAATACAACTAGGATGCCAGTGACTACCTACTTCAATCTAAACTTGTCTCGGTTCATCGACCCCGGAAACCCGACATTCACTGAATGGCATCTTTCATCCTTTCATCGAGACTCCTTTTTCTGAGATATTGCGTGTTTAGGCACGTGCATGTGCAGTAGGGGTGCCACAAAGAAGCGTTATTTGGATGCTAAGGGTGTATGAGGCAGGGCCGGGTCAGTGGGTCGCTCGCGCAGCCTCCTAAAGCTATCCCAGAGACGCGCCTCTATCGACCGCGTGCCGCCAGATTCGGATAGGGTTTCCAAAATTTGGGAATTCCGGGACTAGTTTTCTATCAAATATTTTCTCTATTTTAACCATGTAATTTGATAGTCGTCCGAACGAACCAAAGATTGCAAGCAACTTATGAATGAATGGCTTTCATTGTACCTAGCTATCTACTTGTCTTGATAATTGATTATCGTGCCTACTTTATTATGCAGAGTCTAAAGCCGACCTACATGATTACCTTCAGACATCATAATTAGCATACCTAAGCAATTATAGACATAAATTAACAATATCAAGCCATAAAAAATCCGTGAGATGACGAGAACAAAGAACAAAGATACCCTGCGAATGAAATCATCAACAATCCCTAATGCCCCGATGCATTCCTCCCTCAATAACAAGCGTAATCGCGGCACCGTGGAAAAATTACGACCCTCTTTAATATGGGGTCCGTACTGTAGGGAGTGCCGCCCCTAGCGATTCGCGCAGCATCCATTACTGCGCAAGTCTCCGCGAGAGGCAGTCCGGACCGCACCTTCGCACTTCCGGGCCTCCGTTGCGGCCGTGTCCCTACCCCGTCCTCTAATTTCTTCACTAAAAAACCTGATTAGCATACTATGAGTGGTTAAAAGTGAGAAGGTTACCGATCCTTGCAATGGGGAAGGATAAGCATCCGCCCGGTGATGGAGAGGTGAAAGTGGCTACGGTGGAGCTGGACTCGGTAGACAACATGGCGACTTTGCCGGTCGGCCAGCATCGCCAACAGGGCAGTGACATCGCCATCGCTGAGAAGCATAATACCGTCAACAAGGAGATGGAGTTGAAATGCGTGCAGCCGAAGCCATCGAAAAAGTAGGTGTAGATTTTGAGCCGGGATTTCGAGCTTCGGTTCCTTTGTTCCGGGGGCGTTGATCTTCGAAGCGGTTTTGTGAATTAACATTTAATTGCATTGGAAGTTGACTTAGCAAAATCAATTTGAATTTTAAATCAAATATTTATTTTACTTGTCTATATTTGGGATCTGTGATTACAAAAGTTTTAAGTTCAATGACGTTTATATTTTATTTTAAGCAGCTTAGGACTTATCTAACGCCGGTCTAATTGTTTAGTTATAAGTAACACTTTCGTTTTAATTTTGACTCTAAAATTGTTGAGGACTATAATTTTATTACCAATGAAATCCAATTTAAACTGTGAAAGGTATTTTCCGCGAGTCAAGTAAAGGCGCCATATTTAATAGGTCGATAGGTAGGTAGTGCAAGACACTTTCCAGAAGTGGGATAAGGACCAGAGCAATTATCATCTTTTATTTTAAATATTAAGGTAGTTCATATTCAAATCAAACATAGTATCTAAGCGGGCATTAATTCGGCAAAAATTAATTTAATATTTATCATCATTAGTTTCACACTTTCAAATAGCTATGACGCAGTTTCATCTGAAGAGACATTTAAGTTATTTAAAAATTTTCAAAGGTTCGTGAGATGGTTGCCTAGTAGAGTTCACTACCACACACCAGTACCACCACAGTACTACCACCACAGCACACACACAGCAGTAGCACTGTGCCACAGTACTACTTACCGTAACTGCATCTGCTTGTCCATTATTTGTTGGTTTCAATTGAATTATCTTTACAACCGTTGTTGTATTTTTATTTCAGAACTTCTTTATTCATCATCTCCAGCTTCATCTACGCGAAACTTCTGGTTGTAGTGTGCATCGCCTATGTCATCAGCGACGTCATCACCCATAACCTGCCCCTCTATTACTACGAAGGATTCTTCACTTACCTCTATGGCATGAGCATTTTGTTCTTGCTTTACGTCTTCTGCTTCCTCCTCCAAGGTAAGAAAATATTTTTAGTTCTTTGTTTACTTAAATCTTAAACTTAGTTCTGAAATGACAAAAGCATCATTACCCTAAAAATGTATTACCTAAGTACTCTACATTGTACAGAGAGTTCTTGCTGCAATGGTAGTCCACCAAAACCAAAACCACCGCCAAAAGAGAAAAAACCGAAAAAAGAAAAAGAAAAGAAAACCAAAGATAAGGAAGCAAAAGAAGGCAAAGATGGAAAAGACGGTAAAGATGTGAAGAAAGATGGGAAAAAAGATGGCAAGTCTAAGGATAAAGGCAAAGAAGAGAAGGAGAAGCCAACCAAAGAATCTAAGAAGCACAGCCAATTCCAGGTAAGAAGTTATCGTTGCACATTCATACACAGCACATCCATTATTCTTGTTTTAACAATTTATACACATTCTCTTGTCGCTTCGCGTGTCGTTTTGTTTTAGTTAACCACACAGTAATTTGTTTTAATTCCAAATATTGTTTAATTTTTAACTATTGTGAATACAGCACTTTTATGGTTTATCATTTCAAAGTTGCGGTTTCCGTTAGCTTCGTCCACCAGGCGCATGTTTCCCTTTTTGTTTACGCTGCCTACTTTTTGTTTTTTCCATATCATTTGGGCAGGAGGTGTATCCACGTAAGATGCGCGATAAAGTTCGACAACAGCAATTGCAATTACAAATGGCACAATTGTATGCGCAGGAACAGGTGAGGTCCTTGACGCATCCCGCTTGGATTCATGTGTACCATACCTTCGTATCATTGCAGAGAGCTTTGGATGTGCTGTTGTAGTTTTTAATAGTGCTTGACTTGTATCTTTCGCTGTATTATTTCGCTTTCTCAAAACAGGCTTCGTGTGTATTTGACAAACTTCATTCACGGCACGATTGAACAAATCGAAATGCATCCATTTGATAAAGATAGAAATAACAATGCCCCCAGTAGTCTAGACACTAATTTGCATTTTAAGCTCGTTACATCGAATCCTGAAACTGTGTCATTGTACAAATTTTATAGAAAAAATATTTGCTACCTATCTAAAAATTTCTTCGTGCTGGATTTGATAAACTTTAGGTACAACATATTATGGAATTTGTACCTACAAAGATATAACTTGCATTGCATTTGGGACTATCAACACATAATTATTAGTATAACTTTTTTGGCATTCAAGATGGTGTTTTGACATAATATTCCGTTCTTATAGCAACAAGATATCGTGGAGATGGAAGCTGGACCTGTTGCAAGACCGATACGCAGGCGTAAGACTTCTCAAAACGATCACAGCCATGGAAGTTTCTTCTTGAGAATTGGAGCTATTGGTATGAAATCATAAAAAAATGGCGTCATAATACTATTTTTGTTAGTTAAACAAAAAAAAAAATTACATTGCTTAACCTTAAAAAACACCAAAATTGCACTTTACAGCTTTCGGCCTCGGAACAATGATCTACAATGGGTTGGAATTTGGAACCTTCTTCGAGTTGCCTATGGAGTCTCCATGCTATCTCATTCTAAAAGGCGTAAATCCAGTTCTCCAAATGGTCTTCACTTTCATGCAGATGTATTTTATCTTTATGAACTCACGGGTTAGTTTAAATCACTTTTGAACAATAAAATATAACTTCTGTTCAGGAGTTTAAGTTTTTTTATTGTTTTCAGTTGAATATCCACCGATTCAAAGTTATCGCTCGTTTTGGCCTGATGCACGTAGTAGCTACAAACATCTGTGTTTGGATTAGAACGTTGGTTCTGGAATCATTGAAGGAGATTACTGACTACCACATCAAGAATCCTCAAGGTGTACCTGGTGAGGGCGTCCTTGGAAGTAAGATATTCACCCATGCTGCTATCTCTCCTACTCTAATTTAAGATTGTTATTTGTGTCACTTTAATTATCCTTGGTTTTCTATTCATAATCAATCTTCCTCATTAAAAATTCTGACTGCAAACTCATCAACCACGTAGATAATAAATTATTTATTTATGTATGATATTATTATCTGCACGATATCTATCATGCTACAACAATTCATCAAAAATAATTGTTTCATATCACCAGAAGTCATCCGTAAGCACACCCTGAGACATTCCGGTAAAGTGTTTGGTGCTGCAACCACTGCTGCCACAACCATTGCATCCTCAGCAATAACCTCTGTCAAAACTGCTGGTGAACAGTTGCTGAATGTCGTTACCTTTACAAGCACTGCTGCTCCTACCACCCTATCTACCACGACAAGTTAGTATAAGCCACCTTTAAACCTTGATGTCTCCCTTTGAAATAATTCCTCTGCATGCATAAATGTCAATAATGTGTTTCAACTAATTTCAGCGACCACTCCAACACCATATCATAACATGGGTGGTGGTTATCCTAAGTTTAAGCTCATCGACACCATTAAAAGCACTATAGGCTATGACAATGAGAATTACGAACGCGAGTATAAGGAGTGGCCTAACGACAACCCTTTCACGACCACTTCTTTCGCACCACTAACAACGGACGCCAACAAACCGATGACTCCAACGCAGACGGCTATGCTACAAGTTTTCCAGTACCTTCACACGACAACTGTCAAACCGGTTGTTAACGCCATCTCTACTTGGTTCCCATCTTCGTCTTCGGTGTCTTTTGTCACCAATAATGACGAATGGGGCAATAATGTCGAAAGTTATCGCGTAGACGAACCACCACATGTGCCAGGTTTGTCGCTGGAATCCCGTACAGTCTTCACAGTTTTTTTCGCCGTTGCACTTTTTATTTGCGGTTCAGTTAGCCAATCGAATTGTTTTTGTCTCGTTTTGTCCAGGCGTTTAAATTAGCACCATTCAGCTGTTGTAGGTTTTGGTTCGTTTTCATTATGTCCTTGGTGCATGTTTTTGTCGTTTTTTTTTTGTAAATTTAATCGTCTGTGTGTGTTACTGCTTTAATCCATTTGATGTAAATATTTATAGGCCTCTTGTGGTTTTCCAGATAACAAGACTGCTGAAATCTTCGAATCATTTGACAACCTGAACCCAGCTGCCCTGATTGCAAACATAGATAACTCGACCGTGTGTGGCCGCAACCCAATTATGGGCACTATTGTCACTGACTCAGCCCCTTACCTCTATCCGTTCATCATCGAATATTCCCTGATTGGAGCTGCAGTTATCTACGTTATGTGGAAGCATATTGGCCGCTATCCGAGGTAAGGCACATTTTTGTATCTACACGAGTACGTATTTTAACAAAAATAAAATACACCATTAACATTTGGAAATTAACAAATTTAGATACTAAACTGGTTTTTGGGAAGTCACTCACGCCTATTGATAATAAAACTTGTAACATTAAGCTAAGTAGAAAGAGAGTTTGGGTTTGAATTGCATAAAATTGGTAAATAACACTGAGTCCGTAGCAGCATGAACCAAATAATTCTATAGTATTACCGTGGAGGTCGTGGACTGAAGTAGCCCGCGTTTGGTTGCAGCGTGGCCAACGACGAAGATCTGGAAAGACGTCTGGAGGCTGTTCTCTCCCGCAGGGCGGCAGCGCTGGCAGCGGCTCAGCGAGGAAACAGGGTTGACTGTGCTGGCGCTTCTAAAGGCCTCTTCTGCGGACTACTCCTACTGGTCGCTTCATTGATCTGCCTGATACTCTTCTTCGTCTTGATTAGACACCAAGAGTTGAAGCGCCTTTCGATTTACCTGGCCGATGTGTCCCACTGTGCTCTGATGATTCTGTCTATACTGGCTATCTTGATTGGATTTATACGGTAAGATATCTAGTAAACCATTTACCTGCTCCGGGATATACGAGTATGCTTGTCGATCATTTTATTAGTTTTTGACCTCCCTGATTATTACTGTATCAAAACGAAATAAATAGTTTTGATTTTAGTCCTCGAAATTGTTTGTTTGCTTGTGTTGCTATCTCCGTCAGTTTTATTGTTATTTTTTTTTTCGTTTCATTAATTTAGTTTGTTTTCTTTTTTTTCCTTTCCTGTTCCACTTTATATTTTCCCTTTACATCCCTTTTTATGATTTGGCTCCAAATGTTTTGTTTGCACTCTTGTGCCTCCATTTGTACACTTACTATTCGATTATTGTGTTCCTTGTTTTCTGCTAACTACCCTTTTTGTTTACCGTATGTGGTTCTCCTTGCCACGAGTAGTGGTCGAGTATTAAAATGGAGCTCACTTCCCCCTTCCTGTACCGAGCCTCTCCGCAGGGTGCAATCGTTGAAGTTCCGTTCTGAAGAACAATCGGATTTGAACGATATTCTACTGCGTGTGTCTGCCTTCGGTCTCTTCGTGTATGCGGTGTTTAGCGTCATCGCTGGAGGAATGGGCGCGTTTACTCATGAGCCGAACTTGCTGGTGATGATTACTGGATGCTTGAGCGTACTGCAGGTTAGTAAATAAAAAAATATAATTCTTCGTCTATAGTTCCACCTATAATAACCGTATGTATTCTTCATCGAATCCGTTTTATTAAATTGAGAGATTTTATTTTGATGTTTTGTAAAATTAAAGCATCTTAAATCATTATCAAGAACAGAATTATTACCTACATTAGGTACGTTAGTCGTTTTAATGAACTACTTTAAGTCACATAGAAATTGGAATACACAATTTGAAACGTTTTAATATCTAACAACTTATTGAATTCGAATTTTCAGGTGGTTCTCCAACTGCTGTTCATAGCAGACGTGTCCCGGCGCCGCGTCCACCTCCCGGAGCAGGAGCGCAGCAAGCCCGCTCGTCAGGCCGTCACTTTCCTCTTGATCTGCAACGTTACCATGTGGCTCATCTATACCTTCGAGGCACAGAAGGTTCTGGCTAATCCGGTTAGTTCGATTTTTTTTTTGTTTATGAACACTTTGTACTTCGTAAAAGTAAGCCATCAGAGATTTTGTGTAAGTATTCTTTAAACTATCTATCACATTCAAGTTTTGACCCTTGTAGCTTATAGTAATTAAATAATAGGTACAAATTTTCGTATTTTGCTATTAATTTAACAATTTTGTTTTTCTATTCCAGGTGCAACTCGACTTCTACGGCTTCGTGGCCTGGTCTCTTGTCCAGCGGTTCACTCTCCCGCTTTGCATTTTCCACCGCTTCCACTCAGCCGTGACTCTAGCTGAAATTTGGAAGACCAGCTACAAAGCGCGCCTGGAGTGAATACAGGCTCCAAAAGCCACAGTCCAATCATTGACACATTCTAGAACGTACTAGGATGTATCTACCGATTTCGTCCTATCTGGGACAGCAATTTTATAGTTAGAGAGAATCAATTCGCAGATAGTTTCGATGTCATCTCGATATACTCGTACATAAAGTGTTAGTCTAGCATGACGAATTAGTTCGGTTACGTGTAGGAGTTGTTTATTGTCCTCCCGAATTCGGAAACAATATATTGCAGTATACTTAACACGGTAGACATATATCGCACTTAATAAACCCCGCAGCTCATTGTTGATATTACGTCGATACTTACTATTTTTACCTTCGGTTATTCTTTTTTCTTTCACATTCCATACTTTAACAGTTTCAATAAAAATTAGGTTTCTTGAAAGACTGACTGTGGAGACTTTGATGTGACCAAACATATTTTTCAGCTCATTTTCTTTGATACGTAAGCGGATTTGCTCATTTTTCGGATTTCTATTCTTGTGACTTTCTTTATCTTTTGATGAGAAATATTTACATTCTTAACAAAATGTTTTTGGACAAATCAACATAATCCCCAGTTGTGAAGTGTTCCCTCCTTTGTTAGGTATAATTTATGTGCCATGATTTTAGTAATAAGATCAAAAAATCGACAAATAATTTCATGACTAAATCCAGAGATGGGGGAATTTATATTTTAGGAAAATTTCAAAATATCAAAAAAGTTGTTAAGATTGTTTATCTTCGCAATATTGTCATCAACAATGTCTTGCATTTATAGAGTCTACAAAAAACTTAAATTGATATTTACTTGATTGCTATACTTATTAAAGTTTCAGAAAATTTATTAGTCAACATAATTATACCTACTAACTAGCCAACTAGTTATACTATTGGAGATAAGTGAGTAGAATTATTATAAAAGTTTAACATTGATAGTAATAGATTATTAAGAGGGTAGTAATGTGTCTACAATTATAAAATCTGAAGTACTTAAATCTAGAGACAAAACAAAGTAAAATGTAGAGAAAGTTCCGCTTTCGGTATACCGAAAAAATGTCTAAAATGTCCTTTACCAAGCTTTCTGTATACAGAAAGCTTGGTAAAGGACATTTTAGACGTGTTTGAGTTTTAGGCATTTGCAACGGGGCCATAAGATTTCTTTTGTATCAATCAATGCACTTTTATAACGCTGTATTAGCAGGAATAACTTTTGTGGTAATGCTAGATTTAACTTATATAATACTATGGCTAAAATAAAACTTTGGATGTTGTGCTAACAATTTGAACTAGCATTAGGGCTGTTAAGGGTTCCAATTTATCAATGTTTGGCGAGACTAGGTTTCGCGATCAAAGCAACTTATTCTTGGCAAGATATTTTATTTATGTGCAATCTATTTTTGTAAGCAGTTCTCAAACCAGCAGGCGTCGAGTTTAATGCGTGATATCAGTTTGATGTTATGGATTTTGTATAAATGGCTCATATTCTGAGGTAACTTATATTTATTAATTTTTGTAAAATAACTTGTAAGGTAACTTATTGCTCTGGAGTCTGAGAGTTATGTGTGCTTACGATGTGAGAATTTGAGTGATTGTAGTTTAGTTATGGGCGTTGAGCTACTATGTGGTATAAAGGTAGGTACTAGAAGAGGTAAGAAGGTTAAGATAGAGAAGAGGTACATTGCGATGTTTTATTTAATTGTGGACACAGTGACACACTTTACTTAGTTACACGTTACACGTCAACTCAATACGCGATCACACAGCGAGCGTCTTCGTCTGAATGAAGTGGTAACAGTGACCACAATTAGATGGGACAGCGCATGCTAGTCCGCTCTAGTACACTTAGTACATAATAGCTCAATGATTGTAGCTATATTAGTTATGGGTTTATACTTACGTGAATGAATTTAGTGATTTACTACGAGAGATTAAGAATTTAGAGTTCTTCGTATTTATTTCTGGTATATATTATAAGAGTTAAGAGTAAATGTTTCGATGTCATATTTAATGTTACATTAGAGAACCAATCAGCGATTTTGGCTTATTTTATCACTGCCGATATTTTTACAATAGTGGAAAAATTACTAAGCCCTTTGATATATAACATTATACTATTTCTAACATGTTCAATTTTGTAGATGATTATACTCTTTAAGGCGTAAAATGTTTCGAACAAAAATTATAATATCTAGATACATAGAGTGTGCAAGAATAAATATGTACCTATCTACTTATATAGATACATAGGCATGCGTAGGTAGATCTTATACATACCTACCTACCTACAAAGATACGTCATACTCGATCAATGTTAGAAAAAACATAAATTAAAATTTGGAAATTCTACATAAAATTATCTATTAATAATTAATATTATGTAAATGTCTATTTGAATAAATTAATTAAATAATTATACGTGATTGTTCGTTTTATTTCTAACACGCCCATAATTATTATTAAGCTAGGTACGAGTATAACTGCAGGTTTCTAATTAGATGATCGTAGGCCACCAAAATTAAGTACAACAAAACAAATTATGTACCACAGGTTTGGTCAGTGATTTCTTTTATGTACAAGTCCCTAGGTAGGTACACAGAATGCAAAATAAACGTTTTTATTACAAGTAAAATGTGAAAAAGTTTAAATTCCAGCATACCTACTCACTCAAAAATACTCAACTGCGTTAATCAAAGAAGCATTAATTTATGAGTGTGACAAAAAAATGATTTCACATGGATTCCATAGAAATTAGGATAAAATTCAAAATCTCCCGCGCTTTTGTATTGGAAAGTGACTTTATCGCCACCGGAACCGGCCACCGGAATTTGTAATAAATGCCGTAGCCGGAGCCGGAGCTGGAAGGAAGATCATTCATAATCATCATCATCATTTCAAGACATTGATTGACATTGAAAGGTACATTATTTTGACACTGACAATGACTGCGTCAGCGATATCTTGGATCCAAAATTCGCATTTCGCATTGAGCTCGACTTCGACGGTTCGACGAGTGACGAACGTACTTACATACACAACACAACGTACGGCGCTTGCATTACATTGCACCGTATCACAATTCACGTTCGTTCTTCTCTGACCAATCTGTGGCAATAATCGTGAAATGAATGTGAAATAATCTATTTTTACCTGTAAAAACTATGATAAACACTCACTGCATTTCAGGATAGGTCTCCATAGTTTCCAAAGTTGTGCAAAGTGAAAAATACTATGTTATTACATTGTGGTTTGTTGCTAGCGATCCTGAGTTGTGTGCAGCCAAAGGCTTTCCACCGAGATGGGTTACTCACAGAGTTTGATAACGACTTCAATGGCAGGTTTTCACTGTGGCCATCAGTACACAACGCCGCGACACTGTTGCGTATTCGACGTGCAAGCCAGGCAGAGAAAACTCCGGCGGTAGAGGCGCCTGCCAGTGCTGTGGATACACAAGGGCCCAGTGAAGGTGTTGGTGGGGAGGTCAAACCACCTACAGATCAGCCAACTCCTGTGCCACCGCCGTCAAAAGTTCAAGAGGAAAATGTCCCAAAACAGGATACACCACCTGCAAAAGATCCAAATATTCCTGTTGAAAAACCAAAAAATGCATCAGAAATATCAAACAAAACACCTAAAGGTATGTTTCTGTATCTTAATGGAGACCTATGTTATGGTCATGAATCATTTGATTCTTTACAGATTTCGGAATGTAAAATTGTAATGGTGAAATATGGTGTCATCATTATTGTTATTTTGAGGCGTTAAAAAAAGCATGGCATGGCTAGCCTTGATAGAAATGTATAGAGTTTTTAGGCTATCTGAAGAGTTTTGACTTGATTGGGCTGTTATTACAATTGACTAGGACCTACAATTTACAAACCATGGCAGCGGACAGTTGTAAATGCCTTAGGGCCATACCAAGTCTGACTATGTCACCTGTTGCTTAACATCTGTGATTCAGCTAGGCTACTAACATTTCCTGCACCCCATAAAATTTACGACCATGCATACCTACCTATTTTGGTTACTTTTTATCATAAAATGTGGTGTTTTTAATAGATAACGGGTATTTTGCTGGCTACTCATACATTTTCCTCATAGCAAGCTACCGGGTTTTTACAATTTAAAGTTCTATAGAGTTATGAGTTACCTCCTTAAACATTTTAATTAATGAGGTACTTCTTAAGTTCCTAATGAGCGACATTGTTATTGTGCAAGAGGAAAAATGAGTGTGAAACATTACTATTTATGCATTTACATTAATTTTTAATGTTGCCTCATCAAAACTTTTTAAGATTTTTGAGTTTGTCAAGCTATTTTTTGTGTGACATAGTTTTTTTTTTGTTGTCATAATCACCAGCAGAAATTTACCAATCATAGAAATTGTAACATTGACAAGATCTCATAAATACTGATGAGGATTTGTAACTTTAAGAAAACTAAATAAATTTATTTTTTCTAATCTGTCATAATTATACTCGTACTATAAAATGATCAGTCATTCTCACTCACGAAAACTGATATAAAAATGATGTGGGTGTCTTCAAGTCACGAATAAATCGGTTTCTTCTAGACAAGCATGCTCCATCGTAGACCACATCAACACTTGCCATCAGGCGAGATGGTGGTCAAACGCAAGCCTAGTTCAACACTTTGGCTGCGGGAAACACATACCTTGTGTTTTCCTTTGCGTTTCACACGCCAGGCGCGTAAAACACAATGCGTTTGACTATTACCCGCGCCTGGGGCAAGCGCATGTGATTACTAGCTGCAGCCAAAGTGTTAAAATAAAAAAATACAAAACATTTTTTGAATCAGTTTAGTCTAGTATTGCTTATGAAAACTAACTAACTCATTAAATAATTGGGGTCTTTAGTCAGTACTTCAACTTCGACTTTAGATATATTGCACAAAATTGATTGATGCACAAAAGTGAAATTACAATTGGTAATCAAAAAGTAATACTGACTATCCTATCTCCATCTCTTTCTTTCTATAACATTGGAAACCTTAAACTTCCAGCTGCAGTGGCAGAAGCTGTGGCACCTACAGTCAACCCTACTGTGGTGGCCAAAGACAACGGCACAAATGCAGAGAAAGCAGCAAAACAGTGGGACTTGAGCAATCCGGAGGCCACGAAAAGAGGTCTAATAGTATTTGGAGGGTTCGCGCTTTTGGCGATGGCATACTTTATATTCTACAGGTATGGAAAATATTAAGACCTACCTAGTCAAAAATACTCCAAAGACATTTAAAACAATGGATTTCAGTCAAATTAAGTTTAGTTTGAATTGGTTAACAGAATCGACGTAAACAACCTACTAGTCTATATTCTAATTCTAATAACTGTCTAAACTGAAACAGTATGCATAATTAACAAATAATTAACATATTTCAGAACAAAAAGCAAGTACAGTGAAGCAGGCAACTTAAATGGCACAAGCGAGTCAAATCAATTCAGATACGGTGTTCTAGAGTCGGATGACAGAAGGGACAACCTCGAACTGTCTCGTGTACCATTGACCATGGAATCTGATGAGGAAGAAGACGAAGACCTGGAGATATTTGATCTCGGACAAAAGAAGAAATCACTGTCCTATGTCAATCTTCAAGGGACAGACGAAGATTTAGTTCTAAGTGCGAGACAGAACGATGGAAAAGAGGATCTTCTACTTGATATAGACGATGATAGCTCTGACATTCTTATCAACTGGAGTAATAATAGTAAGAAGCCGTTATCATAGGTTTTTAGTTTGAGAACGTTTTTAGGATGATTCATATTGCAATGGACTTAGGCTCTTTGTTTGGGGCCCTTGCAGTTGTAAAAAATTCACCGCGCTGACGCCTTATGCAGGCAATGGCGAAGGGTGGGTGAAATTTGTACAACTGCGGAGCTTCCTCATAAGACTCGAATTATACACGCTAATACATTAATCCTCTTTTGCCCGAGTGCTCGAAAATTGGTTAAGAAAAGGTCTTGCTTGCACATGTGACAATTCTCGTCATCAAGAAGTTGACAGATATAGCATAGCTATTAAGTCCTTATGCATAGGAGGATAAAAAATAAAAAGAGAGATGCAAATGTCTTTGTAATTTGTTATATGTAAGCCATGAGACATACAGCCTTGCTTATAAATTTTGCTTAAATTATTTCAAATGTGATTTAACTTTGTGCAAAACAAAAAGGAAGGGTGCAATACTAACTATTGTCACTAATGCTTATAGGTAAGGCTCAAAATGTATAATTGCATAATAATGACAATATAGCATGGCTAATGTTTCAATACAAAACCTATCAGAGTCCAAACTGAGCCTATGGCGCAGTGCAATATGAATCAAGTTTTATTTTACATTTCAATGTCTTGACGTGAAGTAATGCATTTGATTTTTGTAATACTGAATCTTTATTTTTATACACTAATGCTAGTATTTCTTGAATGTGATTTTGAGACTATTTTTGTATGAGAGCTAGTCTATAAATTTGCTTGTGTATGTACTTATCTTGTATTTTTATCAAGCCTGTTACACACAGTTTAGTAGCTTGCGCAATTAGTACTTGAAATGACCTATTTGCGCAAGTATTCAAATGTCGGTGATTAGCACGTAAATTTACTGAGTTGATTATATTCATGGAATGTTTTAGTAAACAGATTTTGTTTTAGTTTAAAATAGGCCTGCCACATCCTGCCAGATGTTAAACAAAGCGGTTTAGGATGAAATAATATTAGCTAGGATGAATAGAAACCTGTTTAAACAAACTTTTAAGCCCATCCTTCTGAGGAGATTATCAGAGGGAAATTCTAGACTTATTCTTAGAAGATTTTCCTTTTGGGGAGATTTCAGGAGGAATTTGTGGAATAAGCCCATAAAACAACTTATTGCTAAACATTGAGTTGACGGGTTTCAATTTACTAAAAGTGTTGTTGTCCTCGTCTGATAGACCGCAATGATAAAGACAGCTATATCATTAGCAAGTTCAAATCTGAACTAAATTATTCAGAATTTACTGACCAATTAAAAATCTTTTAACACTGTCTCGAGCAGTCATTAGTCACTAATTGCGCAAGTGGTTACGCATCGTGTGCAACAGGCTTTAGAGTAATATAGTTAGTGCGTTCATGAGAGAGGCAATTGATTTGACCTTCGATAGCATCTGCTATAAAATTAGCGTCAAAATCGACTATTTTACTTCTATTGCTTCTTTGCTACTAACCTAGAAGCATTTAGAGCCTTTTAGGCGAGCAATGTGACGCGTGCAATGGAAATATACGGCTAAATATAGACTTGTTCTGGGATGTGAGATCATGATTTATCTGGCTATCATGTATTTTTGTAAACAATCTTTTGAACTCATCGTATGTTCATATTGGTATGGAATTTGTTGTATTACTCTCTTATCTGATAGCAGTGAAATTATTTCTGTCTTTTTATTTTAATATGTGAGAAAATGATGGCGATATTAGAGTTGGCAAAGAATAATAGTGAATTTTCGTTTAAATAATGGTTGATTGGTTGGTGGTGGTGGTTGATGGTTGGTTAATGGTTGGTTGGTTGCTACATCTATAAGTGAAAAATAGTATTATTTAGCGTAAATTCTTGAGATTGACCGTCCAAGATTTTTGTTGAAAGAGGCTGAGAATTTCGATATTCCGTGATTTTCTAAATTACCAATGAGAAAAACTAAAAATTGAAAAAAATGTTCAGTGTAAATGATTTTTGTTGACTCTTAAAATGTTGCAAAAAACATTTCGTCATAATTTTTTACTTAAGAAAATAATACAACAAAATCGATACCATATTGTCTAATAACATCTTTTTTTACGCATTTATTTAATACACTTATTGTACATATTTTAAAATAATCACGGCAACACCTTATAATAATTGATATTCAATACATTTAGCATAGAATTATTTAAAAGTCTTCCGTGTTTGATTGCGTAATACAAAATGGTGTTCATTCAGTCGTACCACTCTATAAATTAATTTTAACCAACTGCTAAATTAATCTGATATGACTTCAGTTAGGTGTATCTTTTCAGTTCAAGCTAGAAAGTATAATTAATTTAAAAGCTGTCGAACTAAGTTTAAGTCAAAAAATGATACAACAAAATCGATACCGCTAACTTACTAAAATGCTAAATAATAATGAATACTGAATGATTGTAAAAAAAATATATTTCCTAAATCCCCTGATTTAGGAAATCATTTTTTTAACGTACTGCGAACTCTAAGCGCTAGCCTGAACTGAATCGTATTGGCTATTGTCTTGCTCTGTCAGCTAAAGAATAATAGAGACAAAAGCCACTGCAATTCAGTTTAGACTTGCGCAAAAAGATCGCAGTACAGTCTCTGAGCAGCAAAATCGTTGCTAAACAATCCTGTTTTTGAAATTTTGTTAGCTTTTTTTGAATAAAATTATAATTGAAATAATTGACAAAAAGAAAAACATTGTAATGACAGTAGGTAGGCAGTGAAAGAGTCTAGCATAGGACCGAAAAGAATGGCCCTCTGAAGAAGATACCTATACTCTATGATGAATATTGACAAAAACATTGGCCGGTAGTTATAAGGATGGGTTTCCAACCAGACTTGTCATAGTGCTCATTGGATTTTCCCCCAATAGCATAACTATATTTGAAGATGGATCGTATTGGAATATTACTAGGTAATATTAGTTAATGTTTTGTATTGAATTTTTGATGCCATTGTTTTTGAGTCAAAATTATTTTTGTACTTCAGTACTTAGACTCAAATAAAATAAATGGATGGGCCTTAGCCGTTGATCGCGTTTGGTCGGAATAAGTCAACAACTTTTATTTATTTTTTTGAAGTATTTTTGCATAACGGAAATGAGCACGAAGGCATTATTTGTTCGATGGAAGGTCGTGATATGTTGACTCCACAGACGTGTTGCACTTCCGAGGTGCTGGGAAGGAGTGAGAGTCAGTCAGACATGACGAGCGTCCGGCGCTCATTTTAATAGTCTTCAATAATGCGCTTATTTTAGGCCCGTCCATTTATTTTATTTTAATCTAAGCCTCAGAAGTGTTTAGTTAAGATTTATTATAAGACACTTAAATTAATCTATCACTTTTCTTGTTATTTGTTAATCCATAATTGTATGTCACTGATAAGAATTGATAACTAGGCTAACACAGGCTAACACGCACTATCGCAAAATCTTTGTCACATGTTTTTTAAAAAAACTTTTTTAAAATGATATTTTGCAGTGTTTGAAACATATTTTTTTAGTTTTTGTGTTCGTTTCAATTTATTTTTCAATTGTTTAATTTTTGTTTAAATTGGTTTTAAAAATGTATAATAATTGATTGCTATCATATGTTGGTTTCTGGCAAACATCGTATCACTTTTTCTATATTTTGAGACACTTATAAAATGTTAAAATTTATCTAAGGTTGTAGAATAAATAGCTACCAGTCATGCAGTACTTCTCAGTGATTAATTCTTACCTAACTCTTGCATAGAAAATTAGTAAACACTACTAAAAGTTAATCCCGGCTTAAAATGCTCTGCCAACTTCTTGCTTACGTAAAATATCACTTGCAAAAATGAGACGGAGAATTTAAGTAGTGATTAAGTTTAGGCTGGGTTTATAAGTAAGACTGTTTATGTTAGAGTATAATACCTACAATTTTTCATAACGCAAAAGCCACCTAGAACTACTTTGCCTATTAAGGTTCAGTCTCACGATCCGTTGCGATATCGCCACAGCTTCTCTTTGGTGCGTGGAACAAGGCGGAGGCAGATATCGCGAAGCATGCTCGGATAACTGGAAATGGATGCAAGCCTCATCATTGTGGATAGATGAACATTGAGCATTCCGTCTACTAAGTCTGACAAAGACATTCGTGGCAAACCATTCGCTCCTAGTTGCGTAAACCTCGCGATGGATGTCTCCACCTTTAGTGGTACCGCTTCAGAGTCCCCGGCTGACGTAACGCATCGTGTGGCCAGATCCTCAACAAATTAGTAGGTTGCATATAAATATGTTTCATTTATTTCTGTTTCCCATTTTTGACGGCAGATTTACTCTGTAAAATAAGTACTAAAACCCCCCACTAGTGTCGCCTAGTGTCACTTGTCTAGGTTATTGTAACATACTTTTGTAAGCATTTATAACAAAATGTTTAAGTAGTTTATGTATTTACTTATCACAATGTTAAAGCTTTGGACTGTGATAATACGAGAGAAATAAGTATTTTATTATGCATAAAATAACGAGAAAATACCTAATGGTCTTTACAGAATGTTTTTTAGTTAGAAACATACCATATGCATAAACGCTTCAAAAGCTAACCTGTTAAAAATATATTTGTCTCGCTCTCACACGTGACGTTTCTGGTCAGCAAGAAGTTAACAGATATCTTTGGAGCATTTATTTATAAGAGCGCTAATACATATCTGCTATCTATAGATTTTATCACTTGGACAAAGTCTTGTTAAGAGATTTTATCGAAGTGCTTACCCATGTAATTAATTTGTACTATTAGTAGATATTAATTTACCGGAAACCGATATCTACCTACTGCCAGTCGGTTTTATCTTTAATCCTCTATCTTTATCCTTGTCATGTTATGGCCTGCGCAGGGGCCATTAAAATTTGAGTTTTGTAACGTTAATGTAATCGAAAACAAATGAATACAAGTTATTGGTCTGCGAAGTCTCATTGCAGGTAATGTTCACGCCCTCCTTGACGTTTCTAATTTGTACGGTATTCAGCTGACTCCTATAAACATCTTTGTTAGCACATATCTACAGGGCTATAAGAAAAGGGTATGCTAAGCCGAAAAGGATCTTGAAAAAAATAATCAACGGTTCCATAGAAAAATGTCACTCGACAAAATATTTGGAACAGTTCTTTATTTTTCTCGATTTCCGGGTTAGTCCCGTAGTAAAAGTTGTTCATAATGATGAGTTAGTATAAACTTTTCTTATAACCCTGTATACTATTTTTAAAATTGTAGTTGAGTATTCGATAGAAAATGTATCCGAATAATTTTTGCTCACCATTTTTATCGAATAGAAATATTATGTTTATCGAATAGAGTAACGAAGGGTCTATTTTCTACAATTTGTGCTAGATGTTCAGTTGGTTTCTGTATTAACGAACAATAAGTCCGAATCAATCAGTCGTCTGCGCAGGCCCTTTTGGCTCTCACTACCATATCTCTTACGCGATACGAATAGTTGAATGATTCTTGAGTTAATCTCTATGTAGTTAAGCTAAACTTTAGGTATGTTGCTAACATTAAAGAAGGTTGTTTAATGTTTAATAAAGAATATATCCTATTTTGAAATTGTTATTTTTTATGTTACCGCCTGGGATCTACTACGGTTGTAATAAGTAGACAACAAGTTAAATAATAATAAATAGGTACATTACTATTATTAGACCTCTAGAATAACATTCATCCTAGGCAGGTCACTTATTTTTTTATAAGGTATAACAGGCCTGGTACTTATTTTGCAGGTAGGTACAATGATTAATAGAAAGAAACATATTTAATAGCAACACAAATCTGATTTATTGGGCCGGCAAACAGATTTCAAAGTGCTTGACGCTGAGTCAGTGTAAAGTCTAGATCACGCGACGGACTTTCAGTCTGCCGTGTTTGTTGTACAATACAGTCCATGTAGAACTCTGTCGCATAAAAAGTCACAGCCCCTACAATCTATAATACATAAAAAGTTAAGCACAAGATAACAGATGATTATGGGTTGGCCACCAAAGTAAAAAGTGCATCTAAGACTTATTAAGTAAAACTAACAAAAATGTCATATGCATCGATTTCAAATCGCTATTGCGAAGACAGGTCGGCATTCTCTACATCTTACCTATCTCTATCGCATCGGTATTATAAAACAATGAAAAACAAATTACAGTCTCACAAATTAAAAAGTTACATGTTCCCAGATATGTACCTACTCGTATTTCCATTTTCGAATTCCGTAGTTGATTTTTTGTTTTATTTTTATTGTAAGTGGCCAGTTCCAGATACTTTCAGTAGGTAGGTATGCCTCGTGGTCTAACATTATAATACCACTAGCGGCCCGTCCCGGCTTCGCACGGGGTAGACTTTGGGATAAACGTAGAGTAAATTGAAATCGGTCCAGTCGTTCACGCGTGATGGCGTGACCAAAGGTGTTGAGAATAATTATAGGAACTCTTTGTTATAACCTCTATTCTCATGTTATTGCGTAACTATAGCAACCGTAGTTTGTTGATGCTAACTTGTCAATTTATAGTAAAAATTATCTGTATAAAACGCACACTGTTTTGATAGATATGATTGAATTTGAACTTTGTACAGAGGTAATAAAGTGCAAATTGACTCTTGGACGTTAGGAACATACCTACATTGCTTAAACAACAGTGAGTGCTTGCAATTCAATATGAACTTTAAACAATAGCAATAAAGCTCGTTTTAGTTAGAAAACGTTTGTATGGGAAAAATAAAAGGGCTGTTTTTAGGGATTTTCAATATTTCTGAGAGATTTTCTTAATGTTTTTTTCCGTAAGAACTTTCTCCTAATAATAACAAATACAACAAAGAAAGAATTAGTGAAATCGGTCCAGCCATTCACGCGTGAGGCCGTGACCAAGGAAAACGGGTTTCATTTTTATATATATAGATGACATGCTCCACATACCTAGGTACGTTCCTGCAACATACACAGTTGGTATTGGCAGACACGCATCCAATGTGTCGGTTCGTTTGTCTCAATACCGTGCTTGGACGTGCGCTGTGTGCGAGATTGTAAACATTGCCTGGTATTTACAAAACCTAGCTTCAGATTTGACTCAGTTTTATTTTGACTCAGATTAGGGAGTCGTAATTTTTATACTCGTACAATTTAGTCCGCAGTTTATTCGGAAGACCTGCGCCTGTTACTACGATAAAAGACATAACGTTTAAAAAAATCAGAAATTGAGAAATCGATTTTTGTTTAAAATTAACCTACCTAATAAACATACTTGAGGTTTCCCCCTCACGCTGATCAAAAACAGAAATAAGGATGTTGATGAGTAGCTAAGTACCTATGTCCGTTTTTGTACCTCTTCAAACGGGTCTCTATTAGTAAAGGGTCTCTATGAGAATAACCTTTTCGTAGAAAGTCAATTCAGTTGAATTACATGAAAGCAGGATGCCTAAGTAAGTATTTATTTTTCAAAACGTGTAATAAATGATGATGATGATGATACTCCTATGCAAAATTTTATTGAGATCATTTTTGATAGGTAGGTTAGCTACCTAGCGTATAACAAACAAACTCACTCTCGCCACGGATTAGTTAGCTAAGAAACCGTCAAATTAATTTAAAAAAAAGACATCGTTCAGAAGATGTAGAGAGCGCTGCGCGTAGGTACCACGTTTTTGCTACGAACTCTACGAAACCGCTGCTTAGTTCGTCCGTCTCAACATCTCTACGGATTTTAACCCTTTTGCAAATCTTACTTACTAAAATTATAAAGGTGAAAGTAAGTATGTTTGTAAAAAATGAACGCTGAAACGGCTGAATTTTGGAATGAAGGTCGTTCATGGTCTGGGTTAACACATAGATTACTTTTTATCCCGAAAAAGGCGAGTGAAACTAGTCATAAATAAAAATACTAATACATATTCCACTATCGAAACGTTCCTCAAAATACTAGTCTAGGCAGATATATGTTTTCTATTACCTACGTATAGATCTACGATTCCAATGTGCCGGTTCGTTTGTCTCAATTTCGCGGGCGCGCGTAAGTTAGGTACGTGCGTGGCGTACGGAAATGCAACGCGATAACCTTGTTGACAGGATTTTGTAGGAAACTTCGATATTTATGTAGCCTCAATCGACGTGTACAATTCGAGAGTAATAGCAGACGGTATGACTGTGGTACAGTTAAGCTGTAAATCTATTGTAACATCTAAGCATGGACATTATTTTTTTTCACCTTTACTTACTAATCTCATACTAGGTATCTATGCATATGAAAAAAGCTGGCGAATCACGATAAGAAATTGTTTTTTCCTGATTAGTGTAGTGTTCTATTTCACTATATCTACTTTCATTTGTCTACCGATCTACCGATATCTATCTAGGTATCTACGTACATCGTAGGTACCTACCTAACTAAAATGCTTGTGCCCGTTTAATAATATAATTTTACCTAAAATTATGAATTACCCACTCAAATAAGATTAAAGCCTATTAAACTGAAAAGGTTAGAAGGTTCTAAAATTATACGAGATAAGGGTCCTCGAAAATCTCCGAAAATAGAGTTCCGGAAAATTACGAAAACATGCACTTTACCGTATTTACGAATTAACTAGGCGTATACTCGCGCGGTAATTAACAAAACATTCATAAGGACCTAAAGCCTAATTAAAATATTATTTCAGTCCATTCCACGGGTCCATAGCTCTGCAGTCGTCGTTGTGTGTTGGTGTGTGGAGCTAGTCACTAGCAGTAGCGTGGATGTTACAGTTTTGAAACAGAAGGGTGTTACAATACAATACAAGATAGACTCCTTTGACGCGACAAAAAGGATGCCAACAATAGTAAAGTTACAAAGGCACAAAAAGTGGTCTTAGGCGAGTTGTAAGTTTAACCTGTTTATCGAACTGTGTACCTTAGAATTTAAGATTAGAAATGACTGAGAAAAGATCCTATAGGTACTTACGTACCAATCTACGAGTACCTAGTTACAATCAGTAAATAAGGTATTTTTTTATAAAAATAAGAAGCATACAAGCGACGGGCCACCTCACGGTAGTGGTTACCGCCGCCTATGGATACTTCCAATACCCGAGGCGTCTTCAGTGCATTGCTTACCTCTGAGGACTCTAATAACTCTTCGTTTGAAGCGGCCAAAGTATGACTTTTTCTCGCTGCTGAAGAATGCGTCACCCCGTAGCGTAGCTGTGTCGCTTTAGCTTAGCTATCATAAAACTGTAGCTACCATAGCATGGCGTAGCGCTTTCAACTTACTGTACCTAGATATACCTAGGTACCTGTACCTTGGCATATATAGAAACCAATCCAACAACGTAGGTACAAATGTTAATCCGCTGTCGTCTGCTCACTCACATCACCCCAGGGGCGCATGGGTCCCAAAGCCCGAGGGCTCGGCCGGACCGGAAATGAAAAATAAACACGTCTGACTGGCGCATGGTGGCGCCGGCCGCGGAAAATAAAGCGTCGCGCGTCCAACGTAACCATCTGTAGGGTACTGAAATGTAAATTATATTTTTTACCGACGACAGCAAAGGCAAAAGTAAGGGTTATGTTTTTAGCATGACTATTTAGGTACCAATTTAGAAGATTGAAGTGGGTGTCAAATCCATTTGTTGACCAAGCGAGCGAAGCGTCTTTACAACGACTGGCCAAATTTGCTTTCATCTGTCCGGATGTTTGTTTGTACTCGCGTGCAGGTCGCATTTCTCAACAAATCTCGACGAAACTTGGTATACAGGTTTAACAAATTTATAGAATTTTTTGATTGAGGGGGTATTTCCTTCAAAGAGGGGGGAAATTTGCTGCAGCACCATTTACCAATGGAATTTGATAAAATTTGGCAGACGTAGGTATATGGTACCTAATTGTAACTAAGAATTTTGAATATGAGTAAAATCAGTCAAGGGGTTGTCGTGATAAAAGACTGTGATTGTTCCAAAAAAGTTATCGCGAGTTATCTCTTCGCAGAACTACTAGTTTAGACAATTTACAAACAAAAGGATAATAATTATAACGCTTTCAAAATTCCGACAACTGACAGCTTTATAGCTTTAGGTACGTCATCCTCTTCCAGGCCAATAGAGGCTGAGCAACTTCCCAGTTTCGTTCATTATTGACCTCACCGAATAGTAAGAAGGCAAACAATGCCGCTATTAATCAAACAGAACATTAATAGGCGAACGGCTCGTGATTAATAATCAATATCAGTTACACGTCGCGTCTCTAATCAATCGACTAATCATGGTAATTAATTGAGTTTGAGACGTACCTGAGTATCGATCGGTCGAAAAGCTATGAGACTTTGATGCTTTGACTAGGAACAAAGATCACGGTAAAAGAAACCAAATTATACGCAGTAGATAGTGGGTTAGTAGGTACATATATTACGTCCGATATCACAATAAAAGCGCATCTCCTACGTGTGGTTTGGCCTATATAACATTTTTTTCGATACACATTTTTGCTGTTCAGTCGGGTCTTATGCACGTGTTTTGCCCAAAAATGTGTAGAAGAACAGTTTTTTTTGTGTACAACTTTTTAAGCCTCCTGAAAGCTTCCGACATCATTGTGGCGGTTTTAGCTATAATACTAATAATATATATAACGAATGCCAGAATGAAAAAATATAGTAGTTGTTTCGCTGAAATATTTTTTTCATCAATTTTCTGGTATACATTCTTAAATCTGTAGCATACCATGTACGAGTAGTTAGGTTAGGTTAGTATACTATATGTATGTATATATCTATGAGGTTAGGTAGGTATCCAAGTTATCCGCTCCAAGCTAAAGCTCAGGTAATGTTTGCGGAAGGTGAGCGGCGAGACTCTTAGTTTGTGTTTCCTTTAACTTTGATTGAAACTCTCTTTATTCTGGCAAATTGGGAAAACTTTTCCAATTGCTTTTCTTTCGCGGTTATGTAATGTTAACCGGTATAATACCGGTATATACGAGTAGTAAGTAAAGTCAGCTGCAAAAAATGTTAGCTTTGTTAGTGCTGGTTATTTCGGTTCTCTGGCAGTTAGTTACTGTTAAGTGTTACGTCAGCTTAAAATTAGTAAAGTAGATACGTTGTATTTAGTTATTGACCTAGTTAATTAGGTACGTATCGTAGGAACTGTGCAGGTATACCGACTTCTTAGCACAAAAAAGCTTTTAGCCTCATCCGGCTAAAAGTACATCCGTTACATCCGTTCTTATGTATTATATAATATTTCATTTCGTTTAATTTCGTTTCATTCCGTTTCATTCCGTGTCATTTCGTTTCATTTCGTTTCATTTCGTTTCATTTCGTTTCATTTCGTTTCATTTCGTTTCATTTCATTTCATTACGTCGACAAATAATTGTTTCCCCCTCTACCTACAAGTAGTTAAATAGGCTTAATTGAAGTTTTATAATGAGTTTAATATTTACAATAACTTGTTTTTTATTTTTAACATTTCTTACGTGTAATGTGTTTCACTTACTGTGTTTTTCCTTTTTGTGGTGTCAAAAAAAATATATTGAACTGTTCTCACGAACTCAATAAAGTAATAGGTATGACGCAGCAAATCTAGTTTGGAAATTTCAAAAATAAGCCAACAAATCTTTGCAAGGAAATCTGCAGAACTTCGTTTGTCGTCGCCTGTACCGTACCTCCTGTTTTACGATGTTCACCTGAAAACTCGGAACAATATCCAGTAAACCAATACGTAACTCAATTAAATGTTCTGTGTTCTTTTCAGTAAAACACACTGGAAGTACGTAACAAGCAATAAAACATGTTGAGGAAATAATTATGCGCTGATGCTGCTCATGAGTGTACTCATTTCTTTGTTAAGGCAAAACTTGGGTAATTGGAAATAGTTAAATAATTGTATAAAATGTAGGTAGGTATAGGTATTCAATAAGTTGATCCACCTGCAATAAGTTTATAAAACTGAACTAACTAACTTTAACTTTTCGTTTACTATTTAAGCTTGAAACTAAACAAAATTAATGTTATTTTCCCACTACCTCTTGAATTCAACGTTCACTATATTAGGTTAGCAATATTGTTTTAATTAGTATGTTTAATTAAAATATTTTAAAAACAAAATCAAACAGTTAAATAATTTGGCCACATCTTATTCATCGAACAAATATTATCTAATAAAGTAATTAAACGATTATATAATAATTAACAATAATCTGCTTTTTACTAATACTTTAAATGTGAAAGTTTGTATGTTTGTACTAATTTTGTCAATCATTCACACAAAAACGGGTGAAAGAACTCGATTGGCATCAAAGCTTGTTTCTTACTTTTTGGAACACAACGAAGAGAATCAAAGGAATACCGAGACAGAACTGAACCAAACTTTGTATCTGTGCAATTGTGCATTGTCAGAGAAGTACAAATGTGTTAGCTCTGCAGTCGCCTCTCGTGTGGGTATGAGCGAAGTTTCCCAGATGCATTCCATCAAACAATGCTTTCGCTACGATTTTTTGCTTGCATTTACTCTCGCAAGTATTTTAATTATCCAACGATATACGAGAAGTGAATGAGAATGAGTAAAAAGCATTCTGAATGTGAATATAATGCCATGAGAGGGATTATCCGGCATTCTTTAGGAAAAACGAGAAGATTGCGCTATTCTGCCTTCGGGACGTGTTTTCTTTTTGTTTAAACGCTGCATTAATGTGAATTCGATGAATACATGTTAAGGCATAAAAGATGAAGTGATTTTGTCGGATTTTGTTCTAACTACCAGAGCTATTATATTAAGTTAGTATCAGACTCAATCATACAATACAACACAATAATTCTGCGTTTGTCTCTGTACGTAAATACTTGAGTAATTTCGTAAATAATTATAATTTATAAATGCACGTAATATGGTAATCCAGAAACAAAAGCGAAAAGAGTTAATGTACTCATTATGTGTAATCAAACCATTAGTAGGCAAACAAAAAAAATGATCTAGACAGAGGTAGAGAGACCTTCTGTTATATGAATGGATGATGTAAGTAAAGCTTCAGTATGACTATGAAGATGCACCTGATAATGATTGTGACATAAGACTTTGTTTTAAATGTTAACAGGCAAGGTGTTTTAATAAAATTCCGTCGATCAGATATAACTCATCGAACGTTTAGAATGCAGTGACGGAGTTGAAGAAAGCAACAAAATACTGGAATGAACCTATTTATTTTGCCAAAGTTTGAATACTTTTTTGACCTGTCTAAAGTAACTAAAAATATCTCTGTCTTTATCATTGCTACCTATAAGACAAATATATCATTCCTTTTAGAAAAGTTCGATCTGTCAACTAAAGTCTTCAAAATTAGGCCTACTTGCTACTATCTACTACGACTACCTATTTACTTGTCTCGATACTCATAATTCTACTAAAGATAATTTCTCACTAACTAGCCTTCGATAGCAATCTTTTGCAGTTTTCTCGTTCGCCGGCTGACCTAATGGCGGAATGATTACTCATTTACGAGAACATTACAAACGTGTGAGAGGAGAAAGATTGGTTTCGTTACTTGGTCATTATGTGCCGCTGGGGAAGTCATGTACCTAATGGAAAATAAACGAAGAACTTAGTTAAAAATAGGCTCTCCTTTTTTCGAGTTACACTAGTCAACTCATATTTGAAAATTGTAGGTATACATTATCAGGTCCTAAAAAAAATTCTAAATTCTGTACGTTTAATTTTAAAACATCATGAGCTGATCAGATCTACAAAAATGCTATCGAAAATTTTACTGAACTCTACACACATCTTGTTACTTCTATTTTCCACTTGATTTTAAATGACCAAATTCAATAACTTTCTCGACAAATCAATACCCGCAACATTTCAAAGTAAGCCTTGTAATAATACGAAATGGAATTCGATCCGATGCGGTCTGCGATTCCTTCAATACTGTCCAGTTTTTGCACTACGACGATATGTTAGCTGTTCAATTGTAGGGAAGTAAGCGCTTCGATATCTGCCGTCTCAGCTTTATGACGGCAAAATAAAATCATTTGGCGGACTCGATGGGAATTTGCTGTTGGACGGCTTAAGTTGAAGTAAGTTTTGATATCTGTAAGGAGAGATAAGTCTGTAGATAAGTCTAAGAATAAGTCTCTATGGATAAGTCTGCAACTTGGATAGATACGTGTTTAACTTTGTCTGTTTACAAAGAACGTATCGATATAGTACACAAACGGCCGAACAATTAGGTACAATTACAACTTCGTTTTTATTGTCTATTTTTCTAAAAATGTTTGCCTGAAAATATATTTTACCTTGTTTCTTAGTACAAAAGCCAAAGGTCGGCTTTCTTGTTTCATACTTTTAGTATTTTGCAATATTGTTTAGGTAAAGTAATTAAGAGAAAACCCTGAGAAATAAACCACAAATCGTATGACATTGTTCATTAAAAAATATTTATGAGTCTGTCCATTTTCAAAATAAACCACAGAAGAGAACAAGAGAGAGCAATATTATGAGTATTTCTATTCAAACAAAAGTTATTAAAAAGGAAAAAAGCCAAAACTAAAATAAAAAGTCTCAGACATAACGAAAAGTACCTATATTTGGCATGTCCAAGCAGTTAAGCCATCACAATGCAACAAAAAAAAACACGCTATTCAAGTCTTACAACACTATTCACAGCAAACTTAAACGTCGTCGTGTTTTTCCTACTAAACGGAATAAAGACAGCTTCGCCGATGAGATTGGCTGGCATATTGTCCGGCCACGAACTTCGGCTATTATAACCCAGCAAAAATAGTTGGACAAAGTGGGAAAAGTTGGGCAGAGTTGGCTAACAGCCCTCGTTATTGCCTTAGTTGGGCAATATTTTTGTTGACAACGATGAAAACACCCTGTTATAAGAAACTGGTGTATTGATGAGATATTGGCTGTTGTGCTACAATTAGATTTCTTTTAGTTTGTGAACAATCTTTCGATTTATTGTAACTGAAGTATTGGCGTGAGAAATGTCGTAACTTTTGTATTAACTTGTAAGTTGCGTAAGTATTTTTTTATAGTTTAGATGCTTTACATTTTCACGTTTTGTTCACAGAATTATTTAGCAATAGCGTATTTTGTTAGACAATATGATAGTACTTGATTTTAATAAAAATAAGACATTTACGACGATAGATACACATAAAGTTAAAAAACTGGATTAATGGTTTTAGAAAAAGAATCTAGAAAAAAGACCAAAACCTTTCAACCGCACAAAAACTCTTACAAACCATAAATATTTATATTCCTTCAATCTTCACTCCTGATCCAATACAATTGAAATCGAACCGAAATCGAAACCGAAAAAGCCTATCGGATCCATTACGCAGCACGCGTTCCGTACAATTTATTTTTTGTATGAAAGCCTCCGAGGGCCTAATAGAGAAAGTTTTTCCTTTCCGTAATTGTGAGGGCCGATGCAAGGTAATAAATAACCGCGGCCCCCTCTGATTGAACTTGCTAATGAATGAAGGATAAGAAATTCGGAAATCGAAACGTTCACTTCAAATCTGGTTTCATTACTGGAGGGGAACGGATTTACTCTGAAAAATGACCTAAGTTTCCGCATTACTCGAGGTTAAAGGGCTTAAGTTCTACCAAATTAGATGTTTCAACTTCCTTTTTTACTTTTTCAATATCTTTCTTATACCTGTCGTAAAGTCAGTATAATAACAGTAAAATATTTTTTAAACTTTCGCGGTTATTTTTTTAGTGATTTCAGTAAAAACATTGAGAGGTTTTTTTAGGATGATGTCTTTTTTTTTAATTGACTCTTAAGTTTCAACCTAAATAGGCATTCATGCTATAGGCATGCTATAGGTAGGTATGGTAGGTATGCTATAGGCAATCTTTCTGGGGTATTCAATTCAATTCACCGTTTTTTTTTCCTAAAAAAAGTCCGAAAAAGTCAAAGGCGCCAAATCTATTTTATATCGGGTGCTATCAATAATTCCGTTCAAGATATGCATTAAAACCGGCTGCGCCGCCGTCAAAGGGCGGCGTGTTTTCTTAACAAAGTGAGTTCGTGATCTGAGAACGAATGAGCCGATCTGAGACAACCCTTGTTTTTGTTTAAAACAACTCACTTTCAGATAGTGCCCGAACTGAGGCGAGTGGGAATTCCGACTTGCTGACTTATAGAATCTTCTTAAGGTCTTCGGTCGTTGTGTGCTTTGGGACTTCACGTCGGAATAAAAGACAGATAAATCTTAATGTGATGTCTGAACTTTTTTGTACAAAGTCTTTTGAGACTACGCTTTATTAATACATCACCATGGTTCGTAAATTGTAGCTTACAATGTATGTATTAATGTATTAATCTCCAATATCTAGCGTTAATATGATACAAAGTCAGGAAGAGATCTGTTGTATCGATAAAGCCAATCAGCATAATTTTAATTTTAAAGTAATATAATATTCGTAAATGTACCTTGCGGCTTGTCACCAACTATCCTACATAAACTGTTAATTTAAACAGAGGCCAAACGTAGTTCCCTTAAACCCTAAGCCACCTCCATATTAAATTTGAAGAGATCATAACGTTGAGTACAGACTTTAAGCTTGGTATTTCATTGAGCGTTTCTTAAGTAAGTCGTAAAACACTTTCATCTCCACCACACTGCAATAACATTCCTTATAAATAATCCTGGTGCAGCCCAAACACTATCAACTCAACCCTAAAGCACTTGTGTTTCAATTTAGACTCTGTAAATCCCATTAACGTCTCAAATGGACCGTAAAATATTGTGAATTTCAATTAGTACGGAATAACCCCTTGCGGGTCACATCATGTTACAAAAGGACAACGGTGCCCCTTGTACATGCGCGGCCAATTAAATATTGGAACCGGTGTTCTACAATGGTGGCAAATCTTTTGATAGGATTGTGTTTTATCCTTTCCCCTTAAAAAAATGTAATCTTCTGTACTAGGCTTAATAAATTTTACCAAGCCGACGACTGGCAAGAGACAGCAGTAGAACGAGATCAATGGCGTTCTCTGGTGTCGGAGGCCAAGACCCAGTTTGGGTCGCAGCGCCAGAGGAGTAAGTAAGTATGATATTTTAGCAGGAGTTAAATTTACCTAATATCTTTTTAAGGGTACAGTCGTAAAGTTATCAAAATATCTCTTGCATGTATGATATTTTTTTATTATACATCTTCACTCAATTACTATGAATAAAGTTAACCATGATTTAAATACAAACTTACTACTTATAATTTTGTAATTTCTGTATTTTACTGACCATATTTTCACGTACCTACTTTCTATCTAAATTTCCGCGAAAATTGCTTTCAGAACCTGCACCCACTGTAACAGCTCCTTGCACGACTAGATAAAAATTGCATCGGATAATTCCCGTACCTGTTCGACCCTGTCGCTGACAGCCTTTGTGATATGTGGACTTCATTACTAATCCCTTAGGGGCTGTCTCCACGAGCGATTGAAAAGTGACAATATTTACATTCTACGTCGTAGACCCATACAGTATTATTTTTATTATAGAGGTAAAATCTTGTTCAAAATGATCTGTTGAGCATATAAACTAAGCAAGCTGGGGCAGTGCTGGTTTGTGGCCAAAAAACAATTATTATATAGTTTTTCCTTCATTGTAGATTTTTTTTGCAATAAATAGACGATCGATTTTTATTAGTTTTCTAAGAAACACAAAGATCTCTGTTCCATCGCTTTTAAATCTGAAATCATCGCCATTATCAATGCATTAGTTCAGAGCTAGAAATTGGCCTTTCTCGGCTATTCCCAAGACGCACCCGTCATCCGACTTCCATCCATAGACTATATTTATCGGGTAATTTAATAAATATTAGTAGCAAACAAATCGCTTGTGGAACTGGTGCTTTATTTAAATACTTCGTCCGTATGCCAAATGAAAAATGTAATCCCAGTTCCTGGTCTTAATTATACCTCTATTTCATTTTATTAGGTCTTTAATATGGGCCGTAGGTCTTGTTAATTAATCTTTGAAAATTTTTAGCGGACTTCTTCATAATCTTGACTTGCATGTATTATCCTTACTTACTTACTTGTGTGTATGGGTTTGATTAGGTTCGTGACTAGGGACTATTTTTTACCCCTGCGTCTTGGCAAAAAAGTGGTGTTATCTCGTAAGTGTGACGTGCACTAAGAAAAATTTCATCTAAAGTACGGAGCATCATGACAATCACCAAAAAGTACGATGATTAGCACCAGTTTTTACGGTGACAACTATCATAATATTTATATGGTTCTCACCCTAAAAACTTGTGCTAAAGATAGTATTGTTTTTGATTATCAGTATGCTCCGTACTTTAGGTGAATTCATCGGAATTTTGATTGCCATTTTTCTCAGTGTGTGAATCTGTTTATATGTCTGTCTGTGGCATCGGAGCTCCTAAAGATTTCGATGTGGTCAAAATCGGTTACTTTCGATGAAGTTACCTTTCGTTTGAAATGTTTCTTAGCTATAACTTAACCACAGAATACTAATAATACCAGATTTTTCTTTGTCATTGGTATTTTAGATTTCTTTCACATCTTAACCGTGTATGGAGTCAAAAATAAATAAAAAGTAGATAGATAGAAAGGTAGATGTAAAGTTTTCTTTAAGCCTACAAACGGATAGGTACGTATAAATAAAACCTTACATTTTTATCTGTAGCAACGTTGTGTCAATTTTTCATTTTTCATTGAAGCTTTCAACACTGTCTTGTCATAATAATATTTCTGGTCGTAAACTGAAAGGCGCCGTGAGAAGCGAATTTTATGAAATCCCAATGCGAAGGTAAAATTACGGGTAACCGCACCTGCGAACTGAGTTACGGCTTACGTGCCGACTGTAGCCGTTAAATCTGTTACGTAAGGCGACATTATGTGCTAGCTTTCGGACTATAGTGCGGACCAGTTAGTTATGTAAAATTATTTCCGTTTGTCTTACATAATACCTACAGTGTCGATTAAACATAAAGTGATGGAAAACGAATGAAACGATCATGAAAATTTGCGTTTGCGTTAATCTAGGGTAATAAGCTATGGGGTGCTAGGTCGGGTAACCTCCTCGTGGTGCACCCTGGGCAACAGCGTGCGGTAATGCTGCAGCTTTTATGCAGTATTACCGCACGCTGGCTAATAATCCGACACGGGGGGGAACTTCTGCGCGCGATCCTCAGCTTTTATGAGGAGCGGGCGCAGAAGTAAGTTAGGTAGGAGGCTCGGGCCGGCGCCCTGGACATTCCGGGAAGCGGCGGTCTGAGCCTAGGCGGCCTTGATTGGCTGCGGGACCCGGTCGGCGTCTCAGCCTTATGCTGAGTAGCGGCGACGCGGGTCGGGTGACCTGGGTGGTATTAAAACCATCGCCCAGTGTCGTCGGGGGGAGGTTTCCGCACCCTCTCCTGCACCGGCTCTCCACTGTACACTTCAAAGACCCCGTATTGCGGTAAGGGGTACGTTGTGGCAGTGTGGGAGCCGAAGGGGGCTTGCCTTAATTGGCCGACCCCAGAGCAAGGAAAAGCTTGAAACAAAAAACCCGTGAGAAAACACGTTAAATCCTGCGGATACTTGGGGACCTCCGCAGTATGTACCCTTACCCCCGGAATGAGCGTCACCCGGGGGGTCGACCTTTATTTCGTCTCTACTCGTGGGAATATTCATGGATAATTCTAAAAACCAAAAGTACGATGGAGGGAGAGGGCTTGGCCCTGGAGACAGTGAGGAGTCCGACTCCTCCAGAGAGGGAATGCTGACGGCGACGGGGTCACCAGTCAGTGCGAACGGGAGAGGTCGCCTCCGGAAGCGCCCGGCTACCTCGCTCGCAGTGCCCGGGCAATCAGGCTCGGACACGCCGACCGAGGGGACGGCAGCCGCCAAGGTGGCAACCTCCGCGAGAGGGAGAGCCCGAGGGCGAGACACGAGGGCGAATCCTGCAGCTGGTTTTAGGAAGCCGGCTCCAGGGGCATCGCCAATGCCGTCGCCGGCGCCATCAGATGGCGAACTAGAGGGTGTCCTGCGAGCCAGGACCCTCAAAAAAAAGCCGTCAGGCACTGCTGCTGCTGCTGCCGTGGTCGTTGACCTCGAGTTGGACGCTGGGAGTGAGTCCGAAGCGTCCTCGATGGTCAACGACTTCTGCGCATTAAACGCGCAGGAGCTGAGGGCGCAGGCGGGCCAGCAGCTTGCCTCTATTTTGGAGGTTGCCAGGAAATCTGGCAACCTCAAGGGGGAATTTGTCGGCCGCCTGAAAAGGTCGGCGTCGACAATCAGGGAGGTGGTCGAGGCCTTGACCAGCCGAAGCGAGGCGGAGGAGACAAGGCGTCTCCGCGCGAATAATGGCTGCCTGCGCATGGAGGTTGACTCCCTAAAGGCGCAGGTGAAGGCGCTGCGTCGCGGCTTCGCTGAGGCGAAAACGGAGGCCGCCGCGGCAAACACCGCCGCCGCCACTGCCGCTGCCGCTGTCGCTGTCGCCAGCGCCGAGACGCCGGTGGCTCCCGCCCTCCTGCCAATGGCGGGTTTGGTGGAGGAGCTGAAGCGCTCCTTGACAGTTACGTTCGGGCAGATGTTAAATGCCCGACTCGCGGCTGTTGAGGAGCGTCTCCCGCCTGCCCCGACTGTCCGCCCGCCCCTACAGGCGGCCAAGAAAGCGGCGGCAGCCGCCGCTGCTCCCAAGCCGATACCGACGCCGGTCCGCATTCCCGTTACTAAATCGGGCAAGTGGGCCGGCCAGGCCCCGACTCCTGCCGCCGCCCCGACGCCTGCCGCCGCCCTTTCTCCGGCACCAACTGCAGGCCCTTCCAGGGCGAATGAGGCCACCACCTCGGCCACCCCTCAGGCTGAGTCCTGGGCGACGGTGGCTAGGAAGCCCAAAGGGAAGGGCAAAGGGAAGGGAAAATCTTCCCTTCCTAATGCTGCGTCGGCAGCTGCGCCTGCTCCTCGCGCCGTCACTGCCGCTAAGGCAAAGAAAACGGCGCTGAGGCCCCCAAGGTCTGCGGCAGTCGTTCTGTCGCTGCGTCCCGAGGCCGCAGAGCGGGGGGTCACCTACGCCGACATAATAAGGTCGGCGCAGGAGAGGATAAACGTGGAGGAGCTGGGGGTCGCCGGCCAGATCCGCTTCCGCCAGACGGCGACGGGAGCCAGGATGCTGGAAATCCCTGGCTCCCAACAAGGCGAAAGGGCGGACAGGCTCGCGGAAAAGCTCCGCGAGGTCCTGTCCGAAGTGGCCAGCGTCGCCAGGCCCGTCAAATCCGCGGACCTCAGGATTACGGGCCTGGACGATGCGGCCACGAAAGAGGCAGTGGCGGCGGCGGTCGCAAGAGCGGGGGGCTGCGACGTGCAGCTCGTAAAGGCCGGGGAGGTACGCCCCGGCCCTAACGGCGCCGGCGCCACCATCGTGTCCTGCCCGATCCCGGCAGCCAAGGTGCTAGCTGGAAACGGCAGGCTGTTGGTCGGGTGGATCTCGGCACGCGTCGTGGCCCTGGCGGAGCGCCCCATGCGCTGCTACAAGTGCATGGGGTTGGGGCACACTCGCCCACAGTGTCCGGCGTCGGCCGACAGGGGGGACCTGTGCTTCCGTTGTGGGAGCACAGGTCACAAGGCGGCAAGCTGCGGAAGGTCTGCCCCGCGCTGCGCAATATGCGCCGAGTTGGGGAGGCCTTCCGGGCACATAATGGGGGGACGCAACTGCGCCCCCCCCAAGACGAAGAGGAAGGCCGCTGGGACCACGGCCGCCCCCGCGGTAGCAAATAGTGCCGCTCCAGAGGCCGCAGGCCAGCCGGCAAGCGAGGAGGTGGTTGTGATGTCTGAGTCTGACTAATGGATCGGGTCAGACATCGCAACCTCCTCCAGACGAACCTGAACCACTGCGCCAGGGCACAAGATCTGCTCATACAGACCCTGGCGCAGTGGGACATTGATCTGGCGGTCGCCACGGAGCCGTATTACGTTCGCCCCCATCCCTACTGGGCTGGGGACCTGAACGGCTCCGTGGCCATTGTGGGAAAGTCGGGTGGCGGCCCCCCCCTCTCAGTCGAGGAGAGGGGTTCGGGGTACGTGGTGGCCAAGTGGGAGGAGTACGCGGTGATCGGCGCGTACTTCTCCCCCAACAGAACCGCCGTGGAGCTGGAGGCCTTCATGGACCTCCTGGCCGCGGCGGTGAGACGGCAGGCGCCACGTCAGGTCCTCCTAATGGGGGACCTGAACGCCAAGGCCCGGGAATGGGGCAACCCCTCCACTGACTCTCGCGGGGAGATAGTCGGGGAGTGGGCGGTTGCCTCAGGGCTGACCCTATTAAACAGAGGGTCAGCCCACACGTGCGTGCGACAGCGTGGGGGGTCCGTGGTGGACGTGACGTTCGCCACCCCAGCTGTCGCCGCACGTGTCCGGGCCTGGAGGGTGATGTCGGAGGTGGAGACGCTCTCGGACCACAAATATATTAGGTTCGAGATCGTCCCCTCCGACATCCAGGGAGGGCCGCGGCGCGTGGTGAGGGGGGATTTCCCGCGCTGGACGATCGGTCGCCTCGACGCCGAGTTGGCTGAAGAGGCGGCCATCGTCCAGCTGTGGTTTGCCGGCCCCGCGCACCCGGAGGTGGACGTCGCAGCGGGTCACCTTCGGGCGGCGGTAACGGCCGTATGCGACGCGGCCATGCCGCGGTCCCGTCGCCGTCCCGGTGGTCGCCGCCAGGTCTACTGGTGGAGCTCGGAGATTGCCGATCTCCGAGCGGCCTGCATGCGCGCGCGGCGGCCGTACGCCCGCTGCAGGAGGCGGCGGCACGGTCGGACGGACGACCAGATGTCGCCGGAGGCGCTGGCTGTCGAGGCCCGTCTCTATGGCCAGTACCGCGCTGCGAAGAAAGAGCTGCAGCTGGCCATAGGACGGGCCAAGTCCCAGGCCTGGGGGGAGGCCCTGGAGGGCCTCGACAGGGACCCGTGGGGGCGTCCGTACCTGGCGGCCCGGAAAAAGTTCCGGGGCCAGACGCCCCCAGTCGCGGAGTCCCTGGAGCCGGAGCTCCTAGGCAGGGTGCTGGAGGGGCTATTTCCTGATCCCCCTCTCCACACCCCGCCGGCGATGGCGCAGCCGTCCTCCACGGAAGAGTTGGACCCGGCCTCCATCCCGCCTGTGTCGGAAGCGGAGATGGAGGTTGCCGTCGGCCACTTGCGCGGCAAGACGGCCCCGGGTCCGGACGGGATCCCGGGACGGGTCCTGAGGATCGCCCTCAGGGAGTTGGGCGGTCGGCTTCGGGAGCTGTTCGGCGCGTGCCTCACGTCAGGACAGTTCCCGAAGCTGTGGAAGGACGGCCGATTGTGCCTGTTGCGGAAGGAGGGACGTGCCGTTGAGTCGCCTTCCGCATACAGGCCAATCGTGCTGCTGGATGACACGGGAAAGCTGCTGGAGAGAGTCGTGGCTTCCCGTGTCATCCGGCACCTGGAGAGGACTGGGCCCGGTTTATCCGAGGCCCAGTATGGGTTCAGGGCAGGGCGGTCGACAATAGACGCCCTGCTCTGGCTCAAGGAGTGGACGCAGGATGCAGTCGGCCAGGGGGGTAAGGCGTTGGCCGTCTCGCTGGACATCGCCAACGCCTTCAACAGCCTCCCGCATGGAACAATACAGGAGGCGCTCCGGTACCACGGAGTGCCCCTGTATCTGCGGAGGCTGCTGGCCGACTACCTCCAGGACCGCGAGGTCCTGGTGGAGGGACGCGACGGCTTGAGGCGCCATCGCGTCTCCTGCGGGGTTCCACAGGGGTCGGTGCTGGGACCGCTCCTGTGGAACGTGGGCTACGACTGGGTGCTCCGTGGCACGCTTCCCGCCAACATCAGGGTCGCGTGCTACGCCGACGACACCCTCGTCGTAGCCAAGGGGAGGGACCTCGGGGAAACGGTGCGGTTGGCCACGATGGGAACAGCCCTGGTGGTCGACCGTATCCGTGCCCTGGGACTGGAGGTCGCCCTCTCCAAGACCGAGGCCCTGTTGTTCCACGGGCCTCGGGGAGGACCCCCTCCAGGTACGCGGGTAAACCTGGACGGGGTCTCGGTCCGGGTCGGGGCCCAGATGAAGTACCTGGGCCTCGTCCTGGACGGGAGGTGGACTTTTGGGGCACATTTCGTCCAGCTTGCCCCAAAAGTCCTGGGAGCCGCCGCCGCTTTGGGGAGGCTGCTGCCCAACGTGGGTGGCCCTAGCGCCATATGCCGTCGGCTGTACTCCGGGGTCATCCGGAGTATGGCCATGTACGGGGCACCGGTCTGGGCGGACGCCCTCGGTCGTGCTAATAAGGCCCTGCTGCGACGTCCGCAGCGGGTCATCGCGACGAGGGCGATACGCGGGTACCGGACGGTGTCCTGGACGGCCGCATGCGTCCTAGCCGGGGATCCCCCCTGGGAGCTCCAAGCGGAGATCCTCGCCGAAGTGTACCACTTCGTAGCGGTGAGGAGATCCCGCGGGGAGCCCCCAGCGTGGGAGGAGGTGAAGCGCATGCGGAGGCAGGCGCAGGCCACCATGTTGAGGCGGTGGACGGAGGACCTGGCTCCACCGGTCCCAGGGAAGCGGACGGTGGAGGCCATTCGACCGGTCCTCCGGGGGTGGATGCGGCGGCGGTTCGGGTCGCTGTCGTTCCGACTTGTGCAGGTGCTTTCCGGGCACGGGTGCTTCGGAAAGTACCTGCACGAGATCGCGAGACGGGAGGCGACGCCGGCCTGCCACGAGTGTGGAGCGCCGGAGGATACGGCGCTCCACACGCTGGAGGCGTGTGCCGCATGGGGCCCGCAGCGGCACACGCTTACAGCAATCGTGGGCGGAGATCTCTCGTTGCCGAGCGTTGTTAGGGCGATGCTCCGCAACGAGAGATCGTGGCAGGCCGTGGCCTCCTTCTGCGAGGCGGTAATGTCGCAGAAGGAGGCCGCGGAGCGGATCAGGGAGGACGATCCCCGCTCTGATCCGCTCCGACGCAGACGACGGGGAGGGAGGAGGGGGCGATTCGCTCGCCTCCTTCACTCTCCGTAGTGGGGCCACTGGCGGAGGGTCGGGGGACTCTCCGCCGGCTTGCACCGGCTCCACACGTCTGGGGGGCGGCCTTGGTGAGCAAGGCCGTCCCTCCCTCGGCGACTGGGGCCCGGTTCCGATCCGGGCCTGCCGCCGTGGCGCGAGATGGAGATTGCTAAAGCGCCCCCATCTCGCTCCACAATGGCGGCGGACTGCTCACCGCGGGGGTTTTAGTCGGTATGGGCACCGGTACCCACCATCTTCACCGGTGTCGAGTCCGACATACCCCCACTCGTCTCCCCCGGCGGGTGGGGGATGCGTAAGTGCATTACCCCGCGTCAAAAAAAAAAAAAAAAAAAAAGGGTAATAAGCTATCTCTATTCGAATTTTATCCAATTTCATCCAGCTGTGTCAGCGTGAAGGAGTAACGGACATTTATTTATTTTATTTATTTGTATTAAGGCACAAACGGTTTACAATAAACTTAAAATAATAGACACAATTAATATACACACACCAATCAAGCTGCCACTAATATAATGCAATATATAAAATAAAAAGAACAGGACGATAGGTACTCAGAAGCGAAACAATGTTATTAACAAAAAAATAAAAAATCATTAGTATAGAAAACAAATTAAAACAATATAAAATAAACTAAGTACTTCTGAACAAATAGGAAACGAATAGGTAAATATTATAGGAGTGAAATTTGATGTTTAAATTGGGATTTAGACAACGAAAAAATGTCGCAACCAGAAAACTGGTCGTTCTGGTCGTATACTGGCAAACTTTACATTTATACAACTTATTATATTAGTAGGGTTGCAGTATCATACTGGTGGTCATCATTCATCATCAGTTATCGGATAATCGGTAATTTTTGCATCATACAGGTACCGTTAATTTTTAGCGGTCCTGTCATGCGGCAGCATACAGTTGTAAATACCACCTGAGTTCATCCATCTAAAGACTAACCATGTCGTCATCGGTGATCGGTTTTGATGAGACAATACCTAGATGAGCAAACCTATGAGCGTTACAGTAATTTTACTGAAGTATACGAACTCACTATGACATAACTTGAATAGGACCCTAATTTCTATTCAAAACAGAATGTCGTAATAACGTTAACAGTAAAACATTTGGATTCCGCTTCTGATGTTTCCTTATGAATTAATAACAAAAATTGTTTCACATTACAAAGCAGGCCTTGCCGGATAATATTAAAATTCCGTTTGTTTACGCCAAATTGAGGAAACGGAAAGGGCTTCTCTAATGAGATAATAATGTTTTCGGCAGGTGGCCCCCGGCCTTGATGTTCCTTCGAGGCCTGCGTAATGCGTAAGCTAATTTTACTTTACGTCTCTAAGTTCCTTTGCAAATATTGCGCTACGTGACCTAGTTCATACGGAGTCGAGACGACGCGTAGCTTGTTGACTCTACGAGCTACGTGTTAAGTTTACTGGACGGGGTCACATCCTTGCTACGGTTGGATTGGCTACTGCTACGGTATTGCTATACGTCGTCTATTTTCCGAGTTGTCTACATCAATATTTCTAAGATCAATGCTTAGGAAGAGAGGTCTATAGGCTCAGCAGTGGGCAATTACAGTAATGATGATAAATAATATTAAATTGAAATTGTAAATAAAATTTCATTTTAGTATTATCGGTATCAGTCCGTAATCAACTTTCGATACAAATATGAAAAATAATACCGTTCAAAGTTCAAACAAAGCCTTGTTCAGTGAAAAATCAGCTTGGAAAATGTCGCATAGATTTTCACAATCGTTGTAACAGTTCACAGTTTTTAGCAAAAAAGGAACTATGCATAATATAAAAGGTAACGTCAAGTCAACGAGTACAGCATTTTCGGTTAGCTTCATCATCCAAAATCGACATCATTTACGATAACCAAACATAAACAAAGTAACGAAAATCAAATCACATTCGAAATTGTTACCAAAATCAAATGAACAAATCGCGATGTAGTTTAACCCACATTCGGTTTCATTTGGTTATCACAACAGGGTGGAATGATACGAAAACTTCTGATAATTAAAGCCCTCCCCGTGGTTATCCAAACAGGCGTAGTCATGGCAGCGAGTGGTGCGTCCCATATTCCTACTTATTTACATTTCATTTGCGAAAATGTGCATAGATGGAGAATACGAAAGGCTAGTCGCAGAATTAAAGTCGGTAGATGAGGCAATTTTATCCTATTTTTGACTAAATATTAAAGCGGTTGTCAACTGTAATAACACTTGCACCAGTTCCAAAATATTAAACGATGAATCTTAGAAAAAAGAAAGAGTTATAAAGAGAAAAAGAAAAATCAATTTATAGCGTGAAGAATAAGTGTTTGTCCATTTATCTTTCTAACGATAACTTGCTATTTAAAACCTGTTAACCCATTTAGGGTCTAAGAGTTGACATAGTAACAGAAGAACATACAAACCAACATACACTTGAAAAACATTAGGGTAATATTTTCTTCTAAGCAGTCTAGTAAGATGACACACAGTTCTATTTCTGTGACTTAAGTTGAAAGGTTCTTTCATTTCTATTGAGTTATGTGACATCTAATAGAAGTAGGGAGGTACCTACTTGAATTGATGGGTTTTCTAAGATATCCAAATGATCAATTATTATTCAAATACTTATTAAAACCTGTTCGCTTTAATCGAATACTATTGAATATATTTAACTGTAACTTAACAGAAATATCAAACCGCTTAACAATTTCAACAACGACGACGAACAATACAACAGCAACAATTAACAGCTTCATTTTACAATTTCAATGTTTTAGCTTTCACACAAAAACTTTCTCTTCTAGAAATCTCTACATCTGTGAGTTCATGCGAGAAATTATTTTCCAGATTTCACTGCCCCACATTTTCAGTAGCGCGAGCGGGCCTTGACAAAAATGCAAAGGATATACCTTCTAACTATATAGCTATGTGTATGTAGGTATCTCTCTGTCGTTTGTTTACTCTGGATTTGAAGTGAAATGCCTACAAAATGAACTCGTACGCTCAAATTGAGGTTCAAATATTCGGAGTCGAACCGATGTTTTTTAAAACTATTTTTGTTTCTTGTAGTTAGAAGTTAAAATAACAGCGATCGATAAGCTGAGTACCATCTCACTTTCATAGTAACAGCAGCGGTTTAACAAAGAACTAATACCTCTTTCACGCAAAAACAGCTGAACGGATTTACATAAAATTAGGAATGAATACATTACATGAAATTAGGTTCATGGTCTGGATTAACACATAGGCTACTTTTTATCCCAGAAAACGCGGGTGTAACTGCGGGGCGCAGCTAGTAATTTCATGAATTTAGTTTCAGATTGAAATTTGGATTCTTTATTCACCTTATTACAATGTTAAGGTTACATTAGGTAAGCCGGGTCGGATGACACGTTACATTGTATGTACTTACCAGATGCTTGTCCTATAACAACAACCATCAAGACATCTCAGAAGCCTTCAGGAGGCTTAAAACCTCTGACACCAGGACTAGCCAATCGGTTTATACTGGCTTACTTACTGAGGAAAGTCAAGTCGTAAGTAATATCAAAATTTACTTGTTGCAGGTTAAAAGCCTTTCACAGGCTGTCATGAAAGGAGGACCAATTAGCTTGCTAGACTGTCCTTTGTTTTGCGTTGTTCGCATATTGTTTACCAATACTGCATGGATCGTCTAGTGCACCGATACCCAATCAGGGACCCCACACAGAAGCAGAGTTCACAAAAACAACCTGCCACGTAATACATTTAGCTCGCTTTATAGACAGATCGAATTACGTACGTACGTTGTTGTTTACCCTAATAAACGTCAAACGTAGTGCGGACAAGGGTCCGGCTTGGGTTTCACACCTACCGTCATTTTGTATTAGAAGCAGTAAGCGACTACCGGGCTCTACCTTGCTAGTAAACATAAAAGTTTGTATAGTCAGTTTAATACGTAAAAATGTACCTTTTTCTTAATTGTTTACAAAGTAGTGTGTAGTAGTGTAGTGCGTAATTACAATATAATTAAGTGACGAAACGAGCACATCGCTCGCCTAATGTTGAACGTCACGTTTGCCCATAACAGGTTTGCGGCACCCAGAATTTAGGACTCTTAATAATTCAAGACCCTGCGCGGCGCAGCACTGCGCTCGTCATCCTGAGATATAAGATGTATAATCTCCTATTAGTCCTGCATTATTAATCTCCTATGTTTGTGTGTTGGTTGAATTTTTGTAACTCGAACAATATCTGCCAAACCTCGTGAGATAGGTACTTTTCATGATTATTTTAATATTGACGTGCCTAGTGTTGTAACACAAATAGTTATAAGGCCAATAAATGATTTGATTTGATTTGATTTGATTTAATCAAGCAACCAAGAAATAATTCATATATCAGATTTTTACCTAATTATTTAAAGATCAATAAATCTCTTATGGTTAAGGTTGTATGCAAAAATAGTGACAGCCTTATTATCAGATACTTGAATACTATTTTAATTCATATATATTCAAAGAGGTATAATGCGAACATTATTTTTTCGGCACATGCCATGTAAATGCAAAATTTCCAAAAACACAAAAAGCTCCGTTACTCACTCTATTCCGCAATTCCCGGGTGTAAATTGCATTGTTATCCCGTCCGCTGTCCACTCCAACTGAATTCTTATCTGAATGCGAGTAAATCTCAATGCGAAGGCTACTGAAATATTGCCTGGAGAATTGCTTTGGGTCTGAATTCTAAAATAGGACAAAAGAAGCCAAGTTGCGTCTTAAAAATGTTCGGAAGCGTTTAAGTTTAACGATTATTTTTTAGTATTGTTTTTTTTAATCAATTTTTGGTTTGAGACTTTTGTGGATTTAAGGTGTTTGGACCTCAGTACCCTTACAATGACTTTTGATATTTTTCGAAACAATGAAACCTTTCGTAAGGCTTCATTAAAGCAAAGCGCCCCTGGCGGAAACATGGAGGAACTATTATAATGTACGTAGCTTTACGAAACGTTGGATCGTTTCGTAAACTATCAAAAGTCGTAGGTACTAAAGGCAAATCTAATTACATTATTTTCAATGAATTTATTATGATTGAAAAGTTGGTGTACGCGATGTAAAACGGTGATGATGATGACTATGAAAAGTATATGCCCTTTTCTGTCGACAACGTGTTTCTGATTTATGATCAATTTGCCTTTTGATTTACACATAGTACCTACTTATGCAATTTTAGCACCACCATAAACTTGGAAGTGGCTCAAAAAATCAAATACTAGGAAACTGCAAAAATACAATAAGAGCAAACCTCGCAACTTGAATAAAATATATAAAAATTGTCCCCATATCTTCGCCAAATCCAAACTATCGTCTGCTTTATTCTACCAAAAAATTCAAGCCAGCCAATATCGACGTATCATCTCATATCACGGAACCCTATGCTATAAATATTTCAAAGCGTCGACCACGCGACACCCTTAGGCAAATACCCCTGAACGTGACTGCACCAATGCAGATGGTCAAGGCAGATCTGTATGTAAAATTCAGTTCGAACCGTACTTGTAAATTTATAAATATAGTTAGATATTGAGTTGGTATGGTGATTTGATAAGTCACGTTTTGAAAGACTTGTTAAATAATACGTGAGTATTTATCCTACTAATCCTTCCTAATCTCGCTAATATTATAACAGTGAAAGTTTGTTACATACTTACCAATATTAAAATCTTCCTGTTAAAAATCAGTCTGGAACAAAAGACTTATAATAATGTAACATAATTTATCTGTACACCTAATTTTAAGTTGAAAAAATATTATCTAATAAAAACCCAACATACTATTGTTGTTAAAAGACTAATAAAGGCGTCATTAGCCTGTCAAGTCAAATTAAATTTAAGTAAATTATAATAAGTGACTGTATTTTTGTAAGTTAAATATTGTTATGTTAAATAAAGATAATTTAAAAAATATTAAAATCAGACAATTTTTAAGCCAATTTTAAGTAAATCAAACGGCACTACAGTAGGTACCTCATATCTAATTTCTCACAACTAATAACAAACACATTTCGATTGTAGCAATCAAACCATTCCAATCTGCGTGTCAAAACCATACCGGTACCAAATACTCTGTCAAGCAAGCTCAGAACCTCCAGTCAATCTACCTACGCTACGTCGGGAGCACGATACACCATACACCACTCAATTTGTCTACGTGGCATCACGGTAAGCATGGCAGTAGGTAGTGGTAGCTGAAATAGCATTCGCATATTTCATGCATGAAGACCAAGTCAGCTAAATGAAGCGTAGTTACAAATCTATGAGAATGCAGGTTATATGCTTCACTTTTCAGCTTATTCGGTCTTTTCACTTATTCAGCGTTCTGATGCCTTTTTAATACACTAGCTATTTGGTCGGTATTCTATATAAGTCTCATTCAATAGTACCTACTTAGTTCAATAGTACTTTGTGCATGTATCAATTTCTTTAACTCGTTTCATGTCGAATTTGACTTTCCCTAATTTACCTGATGTATTATAACTTATATGTACAAGTAATATGGCAGACAGCGGAATAAAAATGTACTTCAAAAATAAAACAAAATGCCAAAACCATAGATAAAAATAATTAACAACCTGTGCATGAACGAATGAATGAACAATATTTCAATACAGAACGAACTTATCTCAACTCTACTCTACTCAACAATTTTTGTTTTAGATGTCCGCAGCTTATTAGCTTTTTTAATATCAACTTGCTAAAACGAAAACAAAATAGCAATAGCAACAGTTCCCATCACTACGCAGTACGTGGTATCACGGTATGCGAAACATGACGCTGGCAACATTTACGTTTCTAGTTCCCGACGTAAGCGGAAACGTCACTACCGCGCTCAAGAAAATCACGTCAAGTGACAATGGAAAATAGAATTGAGGTAGACTTCGAAGGGGTGAATTTTTATAATGTGAACAGTGAATAGAAATTTTAATATGCCTACGACTAAATATGACGTAGTTACTCGTACGTTAGACTAGAAGACAGTAAAATGTCCCACATTTTAGGCAATATGGGTACCTTGTAAACCAAATAAAAAGCAAAAAAAAAAGAGCGGGACCGGAGAACATCATTTTCGAAATCGGGATTTCTTTTCAAATGTAGTTACTTGATAAATGATCAGAACTAGTTGTTATGGACTCTCTTGGGGTGAAACTGTGATCATTTCAGAAGTTTCACTTTGGATTGACGTATATTTTGATTGTTTCTAATTTTTTTAAGACTGCGATTCATTCAGGTTGACTTACAAAATGACAATGACAAATTAAGTCGAACTCAATCAAATCTTAATTTTCCTAATTTTAGTCAATCATATTTAAATTGTTCAATATATTCAAACCTTCCATACTGTGACACGTAAAACACCTTCCAAAAAGACAACCCACCTAATCCAACAACGGAAACATAATAAAAGCAAGCTCACGACACTCCAGCATTGTTATCTACGGAACCCTAAGTGCGTATCCTTGTCGCTCAGAGCTACGGTTACATTCTCGCTGGAATTGATTCAGGTTACCAAGCGAGTTTTGATTGTAATTTTCATACCTAGCAAAGGCCGTACCTTAAACTCTTAGCGCGAGTGTAAACTGGTTTGCTTTAGTTTTTGTCTTGCTCTGTCAGTTCAATAAAAAGCGAGATAAAACGATTCTGTTAAGGATGAGTGGTGTTAAGAAAAGCCTTTGCTTGAGGGTCGTCTATTAAACACATGATGTTTTTAGCAACTTTTTCAACCTCCGCCCCCAACTTCCTGATGATACGTAGTGAGCCTATCAATTATCCACCTTCCCCCCTCCATTATCACGTGTATTTTATTGGTACAAATTGTTTTTATTTTTTTCAGAATTTACCTATAAAATAAATACATGTGATATTTCTCTACCTATACCTCTCTTCCCTCCTCGTAATATTTCGTGAGGTTTTTCGAACCCCCTCCCCCCTCTTGAGCCTCACGTGATTAATGGACGATCCCTTGGCAGTGGTCAATTACGGGCCGATAATGATAATGAGTTACTAACGAACTGTACTAAAACGCCACTAAAATGATATTAAATATAGTAGATATACTTGCAATTGTTATATTCACTATGAGGTAATTCCAAACAATAACCGAAAAAATAAACAGTTGTAATCTACCGAGTCCAAAAGTACCCACTGAGCCTCAAATTTCGTTTTTACGACTCTCGCCCGCCTTCCCCAAAACCTCATAAACCTGGCCTTTTTCAGGGTAAAAATTATTAGCAACGACCAGAAGCCTTTTTTGGGACGTGCGATATTATTTTGGTCACTGTCTTGCTCGTTAGAAAAGTCGTGCGAGTGAGAGTGACCACGAAAATATCGTTCGCGATAGAATAAAGTCTGTGGGCTTTTTCGGGAATCTCCTGCTAAGTGTCTATTGTGTTCGGACACAAAGAGATATGACAGAGTGTATCTTTCAGCAATCCCGTAACAATTTATTCTGTAAACAGTTGAGCAAAAAATGTGTCTCATACATACAGTAAGAGAAGTACTACTGTACTCAACTCAAGACAGAACCGGGTTCTAAAAAATAGAGAGAGAGCTGTTTTTCATCTTACTCCGTTGTATTTTGAATAACCAAAAAAAAAGTTATAAAATAAGATAAATATTGATTTCTTCAAAACTTGTCATGAATTAATTAGTGAAATATGGAAAAATGAAAAATAAAATTGTTTAAGTGCTTGTTCTGTCTGAATAATCAGTGACTGTTAACTAAAACATACTGTCATTTCACACCTTATCTTCTACGTCTCCCATGAATCTTTTCCAGAAGTAGCAGCGTATGCACTTCAAGTTCTATGACATTTTATGAAATATAAGATGTCATTTCTGGCGTAAACAAAATCACATCCATTTAATCTTCCCAAGATGGAAAGCACCTTACTGTCATTAAACGTACATATCTATAGCTACTCACTTTATTCTGTTAGCGGATTTAATAAAACCATTGTTCCGATTCAGGTCTGATTATAAATGTACCTATCGCACTGTGTCGGTTGTATTGAAATTAATTACCTTTGTTAATTAAATATCTGCGGGGAAAAGTTTCGTTAATTAATTGCAATAATAAATGTGATTGTGCTGTGGGACTATTAACTAAATAGTCGTAATTAATATTAAAAGTATAATCCCAGATTTTTACTTTTTCAGTAACCTATTTACTAGTAACGGTACAATGTTAATGAGAACTTTTCGCCTAGACAAACTAGATTGATCTTTTAAGGCAATTATTAAAAAAATATATTTATTGTAATACTGTAATAAATAAATTGAAAAAAAAGTAAACAAAGTTTAGTACTTTTGACCGACTAATTAAAAAGGGGAGGTTGCCAACGTACCGTTACATTCTTTCACAACTTTTCTTCATTTTTTAAATTTATTTGTAGGTAGCTAAAATAGTTCTTCATAAAATATGATACTCGTAGGTTCCATGGGGATACAATCATGTTGACAATATTCTTACACAACAATGTCTACACCAAACTAATTAGTTCATTTTTAATTGAAGCGTTTAATCAAATTTTTAATTCAATGAAATAAAAACAAATGCAATGAAAAAAACAATCCCTCAAATCTTCCAAACATTTTAAAATGTAGTTTAATATTAAAATACTTAACTACTAGCATTACAGCTTCCAAGTAACTCACTTCGAAACTTTTGATAGATCGTGAAATAATCTCCAAGAAACTATCCGCCGATAATGCGCGACCCAGGTGCGTGCGAGGGAGATTTCAATCAAATCAGCAAAGTAAGGAGAAAAGTGGAAAAGGGAGAACGTACTGAAGACTGGCTGTGACTGATTGACAACATTGTAACGGAAAAATGTGCCTACATTTCCCTTCAGACTTGCGAGTTTCTTTCATTCGTCAACGGAGCTGGCAATTTCGAGTTTTAATGCTTTTAGAACTGTCCAAGTTGCGAGAAATCTCGAAAGGCTTCTGAGAGATTTCTTTTGAATGATTTGTGATGTACTTTTGTGATTTTGAAGAGTGCGATTCTGTACTTAAAGTATTTTTTTTCAACATTTTAATTTTCTACTCCGTATGAGAACGGATAATTACGATGAAATCATCGTAATTATCATATTTTTGTTTTATTATTACTAATAACCAAGTCTATTGTTTTCACAAAATTCAAAAACTATTTTTTAACACTACGCAAAAATTAGAGCACGTTGAAACTGTAAAATTCCTCATGACTAATTGACCAACTTTTATTTTTTTACTAAAATGGGTTAACCGTTTAATTGTCAAAAGGAACCAAAAGAACAACATAAACAACAATAACATAAAGAGGGGCAGCCAGGTTTGAATGAGATAGTATTTCTGCTATCTGTGATTTTCTGATGTCTTTGCTCGACTTATACCGATATTGGGAACCCAGATACTGGGAAGACGAAAACATTTAGCTATTCCTAATCATCTATACTAATATTATAAAGAGGAAAGATTTGTATTTTTGTATTTTTGGATGTTTGTGTGGAATAAACTCAAAAACTACTGGACTGATTTCAAAAATTCTTTCACCATTCGAATGCTACATTATCCCAAAGTGACATAGGCTATTTTATTTTTTATTTTTTTTTTATCCACAGCAAAGCGTGGCAGGGAACAGCTAGTATTCCATAAAAGGGAATAGTCTTGAATTTACATTATTCGATTAAATTTTAGGCCCGCCTGTTAACTCACTATTTGTTATTCAATTCAAACTGCAAACGAATCTTGAAGTTCAGCGGTCAAAATAAACAGAAATTCTAATATAATTATAGAGAGCAAACTGTAACTAGCGACAAACATATCCGTAGACGGCGAATGATGGAACTAAAATTTTTAACGGCGTCTTACAGTTTTGTTAGGGAACTATGATGGTGGCTCCCTCACACCACTGAGCAGATAAGTTGGTCGCGTTGTAACTTTATGTAAAGTCAACAGCCCCTATATAACAGGCGTCACTTGGTTCCGCAAGTTATGGTGGGGTCTGTGACCAAGTCTCAAACTTGGAAATCAGATGCTAGTTTCGTAGTTTATTCGAGAAAAGTTTTTATTTGTGGGTGAGCGTATTGCGTTTATTGCTTAGATAGATAGATAGGGTTATCAATAATACAGTAGTAGGTAATAATAATAATTGTACTGCATTTGCCGAACACAATATTAATGCTGAACTAGCAAGATCTTGCTGTTTCTACGTCTGTACACAAGAAACCGTTATTTTTTGAGAAAACGTAGCCTACGTGATACCATTACCAAAATTCCATGCGTAATTATAACCAAACTTCAAAATACTTATTAGTTAATGATTCTTAAATTAATAATTATTTAAATGCTAAGTTATAAAACAATAAAATCCAAATATAAGAGACAGCATTTGATCCGGTATAACTTAAGCGTGACTGCACGATTAGTTCAATTTCTATCTCCCTCGCACAAAGCAGGAAATATAATTAAAATTTCAGAGCAAACCCGAAGGCACACACTCAAATACGTGACCGCGAATAATTTAGAGGTCCTATCCGTCTATTACCGGCTTTGACTCCGCGATTGTGGACTTGACGATGAGGTAGGGGGTATAATGAGCGGCATGCAAATCCGGCTGATGCTATGACAGCTCTCGTATTCATATTTAAAGGGAAGTAAGCACGTAGGTACCTCAGATCTAACTATACTGGGTTATATAGAAGGGGTATGCTAAGCCGAAAAGGAGTCATAGTAATCGTCATTATAAACAACTTTTATTATGACATCAATCAGGAAATCGCAAAAAACCAGTTCAATACAATTTATCGAGTATCATTGATTTTTTCCAATGGAACAGCGGATTTTGAATTAGTGAATTAGAGAAGCGCACGGATAGATTAAAGACTGGGTAAGCAGTTTTTAGCTAACTCACCGCAAATTGCTTATAGCAGCTTCTATTTCCATCTTGCTCCTAGTTCCTGAAACTTACCGTTTGATCATACCCACAGCAACGCACCTGCGAGACCCAACAAGGTAAATTCAAACAAACATAACAACTTAACTCATTAAGTGTACAAATGTGCGTAACAACCAAAAATTTCACCTTTCTCTGCTCCGAGGAAGTTAAGCGTGGGTTAAAATTGTTCGGTTAAATTCGTTTATTCGCCCGAGCGTGGATAAGGTAGGGTAACGAACGTTACGATTGGTCCCAGGGCGCTGGAGTTTCAGGTTAACTGGCTGGGTAGGTTAACAGCCAGGAATTGGGCCAAGTGTAATATTGAGATTTTGTTTTGTAATATTTGGGCGTTTTTGTGGAATTGGACCGTAAATAAAGAAGCTTGGGTGAACTTTATTGCTTAGCTGTATTGGACCACCAGGCAGCCAAAAAAGGTTTAGATTAAAAAGTTAGAAAGTTACGCCAAAATTGTAAGAAAATTTTACATATACCTACCTAATATATTTTGTTAACTAGTCGCGCTTTGTGGTTTTGATCGCAATTTATTCTGGAGGGATATGGGAAATGAGTTAATTTAAAGCAAAAACTCTCTTTATACCTTATGTAATTTCAATTTGTTAAGTCGATTCAAAGATCAGTGAAAACATAGGTACACTCGCATGCATAAAACCTATCTCCAAATAACAAAGAGGAAGAAGAATAATCTTCTTCAAGTTGATCTCATTTGCGTTTGGGTCGCCGTTCCGCCACGGCTTGTGGACTTTTATAGTTTTCCGCTCAAACTTTTATAGCTTTAATCAATTCAGAACATTTTGTAATAATTTTTATGAACTAACTTTAGAAATTATATGAATATTTCAGTTGGATCAGTCCTCTTGAGATTTGACGGTTTAAATATCGCGTTTAGCTATGTAGGTACATTGTTAGAGATTTGAAGTTACTGAAATCGTTCCCAACTTTAGCATGTTTGAAATTTATTTCTAGTTATGTTTTATGAATTATATAGAGTTAAACTATGAAAACTAGCTTGGTTTTGACACATTTTGTTATAAATACACAGTGCTATTAAATAACTCACGTGAGATTTAATCGATCGAATAATCGAATCGTAAGATGGAAAACTCCGACTATAGGTTTGACAATATTTGGTGATTATATTTTCGTTGGATTCATTTGGTTTTTGTAACCAATAGATGGGCAGAAAGCAGAAACAGAATGTTCTAGTAGAAAGCATTGTGTGCAGAGTCAGACTGTGGCTAGTTATTTAACTGCTAAGTAGTAGTGCACAATGTACATTTTTTTTAACGACCGGTATTTAGACTGAATGGTAACGCGTTTGCTTTATGAGTAGGTAATGGTTTGATGTTCAGTGAAGCAGACGTTTGGATGATCAAATTTAATATCTCTGCTCTGGGTCTGGGTGCAAGTTGTCTGTGGCTTAGTGTGTGTTCCGTGATTTCACCGTCACGGAAAACTAGACTAAAACACTAAATTAAAAAGACCAGATTTTTTAGTGTTTCAAATACCTAGTTTGAGTTTTTTAAAATGGTTTTATATTTTGAGAATGTAACGTATACATTTTTTTTTGTAAGAGTACCTATAATATTTTATAGTGGCTACGGCCTCATGGACAAATATAGTGCCTACTATCATTACAACGATTTGCTCATCTTATCATCACTAAATTGTAAAAAAACCTGCAGCTAATCGATTTCAACTACCAAATAAAACCTCCAAAATTTAACTCAAAAAAATTTCATTTCTACTTATTAATCCCAAAAGCAAACAAAAGTACAGACCCGCAAATGGAAATAAAACGCTAAGCAACAAGGTAACGACTGAAACAGACCCGGTCGCAAAGTAAATTGTAATTTTATAGATATCCGGCCGACTGGCAAACACTTTACCCAAATTGTGTTTGTCTTATTTTGTTTGAGACCATCTCTGGGGTGCGCAGTTTGCACCTAATTTCCCGGTTTTAGGAACTTGGTAAATACTGGTTTTGTTGCTGTTTTAATATTTAATTCCTTTAAGTGCGCTTGGGGCGGTTGCGTTTGAGATTAGGAAGGTTGTGTCTATCTGTTAATCTTGGTAGATTATAATTAGAAAATATTCATATGCCAATTAGTTGAATTTCTGAAACAGAGGAATTATCGTACTGTGAAAGTGTAGATGATATTTCTAATAGATCACATCTTTGATCACACCGTCGTTTGACTTCAGGTAGTCAAACGCTTAGCCTGTCAGTAATAAATAAATATATAGATTGGTACTAAAATGTTAATTCATCGGGTCTTTTAAACATTACCATAAAATATACATTCAATGTATTATTGTTCCATAATTATAAGCTGTTACTGTTAGGAATTTTTAACAGAAATAAAAAACAGACGACAGAAACTTTTCAAATCATTTATAAATTACCATCATCACTTGCAGCAGCAAACAGAAACTGGTAAAATATAAGTACCTACTTCGCAACTTTGACAGTTACGAAAATCCGTCGAAAACTCTGACAGTAAACTTTTAAACAAATCCAACCATTCAGCCCCAAACACATTACACAGCTTCCGAACGACAAAAGAGACGCCATTTGAAAGCCATTCCTTCATCTATCAGAGTGACACGCAATCAAACAATACAATAAAACTTAATTCTCTTCCGAAAAATACTTGAAAATAATTTCTCCATTTAAATTCAGTAGGGGAGAGCGGAGGCGCTAACAAAGGTTGCTGGAGGTAATAACCGCTAAGGTGCTCAAGGTATATTGTGCGACGGAGACACGGAGAAGTAATGAAGCGAAGGTGGTATAAGGTTTTTCCTATGATTGTAACCGTCAAGCCGATCAATCAATCGGTTTAGGCTGCAAGGCCGCCGTGGTAGTACTGAATGTAATTTTATTCTACTTAGTCGTCGTTATTTCTTGTAATTTATTTGATGTGCCAAAACAATATAATTTGTTTTATTATATTTCTATTATGTATTAAACTGGTATCCAACAGAAATCTTCGGTTTTCCTAAAAACTCTGACACCAGGTTTGGCCACTTAGTAACAAACTTACTTACTTTTTGGTGTGATTTCAACTGAGTGTTGACGTTAACGTTAAGGCGCACCTAGATATTTCACCATTCAATTAAAGATGGCGCTACATTATTGTATCCTTAAAATTTATCTTTAAGTAGATTTTAACGGTGCAACAGTGCATGTAAGTGACGGTTAAATGTGCTCGCCCTCTGCAGTAGAGAGAAGGAGGTTTGACACAATTCCTCCCAAGGCTCCTCTGCTATGCGTCAGAGTTTGCTACGAACAAACGTATACCGACTCTTCTTTGTATCTGCTCCGTGGCCGAAAAGGTTGGAATAACGAAATGAAAGCACATGGAAGTTTAAAGAAACAGCATTTGTTTGGGAAAGTTGTGGGGTGCAATTGGCTGATTAATTTTGTTGAGTGGAAGTGACAAAGTGAGTCGAGGTGAGTGGTTCTAAAAGTTTGTGAGAGCTCATTAGTCAATACAAAAAACACTGGGCCTGTTATGAAGTACATCTCATTTATTTTTTTGAACATTGAATTGTACTGAGTTTTTAACTAAGGTATTTTGAAGGCTCTTCAACTCTCAAGTTTCAGCACATTGACTGAATTTTTTTTTAGTTACAGGTTTTTTTTTTGTAATATCGTATCATTTAAAATAATACATTTAATCATAAATAAATACCTACGAAAAGAGATGAGTAATTGTACGTTTGTCTTTCACTTTCTATTTTAATTATACGATTAATTGATTAAATAGTTTTGAACATTATGTGACTGCAAGGAATTGCATGAGTGAGTACGAGTCTTTGTGATTTACTCGTATCACAGAAAAGCAGCGCATAACAGAAATTACGCTAATAAAATAGACACACGAAACCAATTTCATCACAAGTATTTGTTTCACACAAAATGCTCATAACCCTTAATTACACACCGTCTCAATCACAATCAAAACTTAACACACCTTACAAATGAGAATATTCGTCATACAAGCTGTAGGGTATGTAAAGAAGCTCACAGATGTGAGCGATCGTTCCAGTTGCGAACTCGTGATGTTTATAGGAGCCATCATGACGGTGATTATGCGAGCTTAGGGCTTCGTGGGACCCGTTACAATATGAACTTAAAGTTGTTTTTATCAGGGTTAAACTTGAATTTTTGGCGTTTTCGCCTCAAAAACACTCTAGAGAAAATTAAGCCATATATCGGAAAGCTTTTTAGCCAAGTCGCTAAACAGTAATTTAAATGGGTAATTGTAGGTACATTCGTCACAAAGTAAATTCGTCACGAAAAAAAGCTAGGTATACATGAATTGACTTAAAAAAATGTTATACCTAAGTGACTTGTGAATATTAAAACCTGTTTAGGTGTAAATAGGTTTGTAAGCGTGTATGTACTCGTATGACACTAGCTGCGATTCAAGGTTCACGGTACTTCACGGTTCACCCGTTCTAAAGGTTACCCTGAGTTTTCCGGGCTAAAAAGTAGCCTATATGTTATTAGTGACCACGAAAGACCTGCGTTCTGAATTTCATGTAAATCCGTTGAGACGTTTCAGCGTTTAGCGGTAACAAACATACAAACTTTCACTTTTATAATATCTGAGATTATAAAAAAAAAAAGCAGTGAACAAGAACATTATTTTTACAAAACAAAAAACAAAACCCGACTTCAAAAGACCGACTTGAGTTATTCATCTATTTGTCGCGCACGTACTTAATGCAAATTTAAGACTTATATGGTTTTCTCATGGATACCATTATCAGAACTGGACTAAATTGAAATGGACCAAATAGGAAGCGTCAGCTTTCTAATAAAAAAAGAATCATCAAAATCGATTCACCCAGTCAAAAGTTATGAGGTAACAAACATTAAAAAAAAAAAACATACAGTCGAATTGATAACCTCCTCCTTTTTTGAAGTCGGTTAAAAAGTTCGGCATTATTGACTTAAAGGTATACACAGCAACAGCTATACCAATCTATAGATTTATTGTATGATGTCTATGTATTGATCACAAGCTAGTACGGATATATGCGGAACAAGTCCCCTGTGATCTATATTATCTATGCTGCGGAGGTGATAATCGTTCCCGTATGCAGATTGCTGCCCTGACGCTGTTGCAAAGCTATATAATATACATATAAGTAATACCTGCTTAGCAGATGATTAAATGCTAGCTATTGCTATAACCATAATTAAGTACAATGTGTAGGTACGGGTAATTATTAGGTATAGGTCCATAGCTGACCATAACAGTCAAGCCGACGTAAGTTAAGTTTCGCCGGAATATAATGCAATAATAGTTAATTAAAAACTGTCAATTTTTGTAGGTACATCCTGTGATTCAGATTTCAGACACTATTTAAATCACCTCTTATGTACTCGTATATATACGCTACTATACGCTACTAATGAAAATGATAATTATCCACGGCCGGCTACATAGTAAAAGTTGTTAAAAATTATGAGTAATACGAGGCCCTTTTGGCTTAGCATACCCTTTTCTAATAAACCTGTAGAATATCAGTGCTAATTCTCTGGCCAAGGTAAGCACCATAGTATTCTTCTATTTTTCACAACTTGCATACAAAATTGAAAAAACAACACAAAAAAGTTGACTGCTATCTTGACTTTAAACTTAAGTAGGTAGTAGATCAAACTTCTCACAGCTGCCCTGAAGCAAAGCAACTAGCATACTTCACTAGACTATCTTACTAAACAAGCAAGTTTCAGTTTATTACAAAATTAAAGCAATTTTCTCGCACTTAGAAGACTACTTTGCGAGTCTTGGGCAAGGCAAGTTAGAAGTAACGTCTTTACTATCTGGCATCTAAGATACAACTAAAGTTGACGGTTTTCTTAAACATCAGGCTGTCCGTCGACCTGTTGTATAAAATAATTACAGAAGACACCGGAGTCTCGCTATAAGGGTTCTTCCCGAATCTTTATTATGTAAACATTCAAGTTTCTACGTTTAATCACACAATAACGGCTTAACGAATTTGGATATAATTTTGATTAGATGAGGCTTATTTTTATTTCGGAAAATTCAATGATCCCTTCAGGATAGCGGGCGCACCGTAATTAATAAATAATTAACGTAACGGATGTACCGTTACATCAATTATTTTGTACAAAACATAAACAACTACATGAACCCTCTAATAGTCTAAGATCCGGCTGCAGGATTAGTGCGTTCATCGGTTTTTTGCTGAAAACCGAATTTTTATGTATTTTATAATTAGGAGAATATATATTTATCAGGTTGCCTATCAAAATTTGGCCGCCAGTATTTTTAATTAAATTATTTTTAATTGATTTTTGGGAAAAAATTTCGTTCACTTGTTTTTTAAATAAAATAACGTCTACATCACGGCAATTTATATGAAGATTCAAAAAAATCACGGTTGCCGTTGCGCACTTGGCCGCACCTCTTCGCAGCCATGTGTAAACAGGTATGATTTCGATACATTTATACGTTCATAACGTTTATTTATGAATTATATATCAAATTAAAGCTAATTTTTTTCTATTTATTATCATATATGGTTGCCTAATTAAATCTACCCGCAAATAAGGGTTGCTGGCTTTTAAAAATCATAAATATTTAAGGTAGAGTGAAAGAGAGTTAGCGCGTAACATCATTTGTCAGACGAGGATGGCGATTGCCGGCTGTGCGACGCTTTTAAGCCATTGCGCATGCGTCGAATGTTAGTGTTCTCAACCACCGAGGAGTAATAGAGACGACTTAATAAATACTCCAAAAAATGTCTTCCTTTTCAAAATGACAAATTTAAAAATTACAAAAAAAAAATTTTGATTGTAGGTACTACGTTACCGCGTTTTTCCATAAAAATAAACATTAATATATATTTTTTTAAATTTATTATTTTTATTTAATTATTATTTTTTTTTAAATTAATCAATTATTTTTTTCAAATTATGCGTTAGGTAATTGTTTAAGTTATTAATATTAACTAATTAATAAAAAAAACATTAAATTTTAAATTAAATTAAAAATAAATTAATTTAAAAATAATAAATAAAATATATTAATATTTATTTTTATGGAAAAACGCGGTAACGTAGTACAATCTAAATTTTTTTTTTGTGATTTTTAAATTTGTCATTTTGAAAAGGAAGACATATTTTTTGGAGTATTTATTAGTCGTCTCTATTACTCCTCGGTGGTTGAGAACACTAACATTCGACGCATGCGCAATGGCTTAAAAGCGTAGCACAGCCGGCAATCGCTATCATCGTCTGACAAATGATGTTACGCGCTAACTCTCTTTCACTCTACCTTAAATATTTATAATTTTTAAAAGCCAGCAACCCTTATTTGCGGGTAGATTTAATTAGGCAACCATATATGATAATAAATAGAAAAAAATTAGCTTTAATTTGATATATAATTCATAAATAAACGTTATGAACGTATAAATGTATCGAAATCATACCTGTTTACACCTGGCTGCGAAGAGGTGCGGCCAAGTGCGCAATGGCAACCGTGATTTTTTTGAATCTTCATATAAATTGCCGTGATGTAGACGTTATTTTATTTAAAAAACAAGTGAACGAAATTTTTTCCCAAAACTCAATTAAAAATAATTTAATTAAAAATACTGGCGGCCAAATTTTGATAGGCAACCTGATAAATATATATTCTCCTAATTATAAATATACATAAAAAATCGGTTTTCAGCAAAAAAGCGATGAACGCACTAATCCTGCAGCCGGATCTCGTACTATAACGTTTACCTGGCGAATTCAAACCTTAGAGTCTAACGTTTGAATTCGCTAGGTAAATTCAAGTAAGCAGGCTTAATAATGCAGCCCCTCGGGAACTAGACACAATTACACGAATATTCCCGGTACAGAAACGTTAGAAAAGAGGATTATATTGTTCGCCGTGATCGATTTGTTCTCGGGGTATGAACTTGTATCGAATATCAGAATTAATTATTTACTAGAGGTAATAGCATCATGTATGTACCTAATGTTGCTATTACGGAGAAACGTCGTAAGTCCATAGGGCTCTTTAGCTTGGAGGAAAGCACTCGTCTGAAATGTAACAATAGACAAGCTTTTAGTTTATTTGGTCTAGAATTTTAATCAATTGTATATGTTTATCACACTGCTTAAAATACTCTAACAACTTGGAACAAAACAAGATGGAGAACTTTGAGCAGGCTTTTTATGTGAGGCCCAATTTGTGACATAATTATTTGCCACAAAAAAATACAATAATAAATAAAAACAATAACAATCAGTTTGTTCGTTTTTGAGTACGTTACAATACTGCCTCGCTACCAACGTAAAGATTTTACATAAAAAAAACAAACTGACTGAAGAAAACGAAATGTTTCAAAATAGGCTTTTCCACCATAATAAAAATGACCAAAATCCATTTCGCCCAACGTCAATGTCCCGCCATATTTCACGTCTCTAGTGCATATTGAATCTCAACGAAGGGGAGTCCAACAATCCCCCGGTACCATACAGTACGGTACAAGTACCGTACTACGTACATACAGGTATTTCACCGTAAAGGTACTGAAGGGTAATGCGAGGTACCTTTTTATTATTTACACCGCATTTTCAACGAGTGTTTGCTTTACTTTGATTTCGGAAGTTGCGGTGTGAGAGTGTGATCTGAATACCAACTTGGGGACATGGATGAGATGTTCGGTGTGATAGAAGAATTGTGTCGGTACCACGCGTGTTCAAATATAACGAGCGAAGTTTGTAAAAAATGTGTGTCCAGACTCTCTAAAGCTTTGGTTTCCTAGGAAAGCGGTGCCGTCATATAGCGGCCGTAATATTACGGACGTAAAAAGGCGGCCGTCTTGACGGTGACGACATGTGGAAAGTTCCACGGCCGTTTTAACGCACCGTCAGTAATTTTTTTAAAACAAACGTCAAACGAAAAGTATCCAAGATAGAAAATGGACGACCTTGATTTAGCTTTAGTAATTTACTTGGAGGATGAACTATCATCAGAAGAGGAAAATAGTCGTATGGCGGAAGACGATTTATTTAAATCTCGTGGTACTGAAGGTGCATTTGAGATTTTAGTACGTCGCCGTTTACTGTAAATTTCGTCGTCCTCGCTGCTCCAAGAGTTGGAACTCATTTTGTACGAAAAAAACACAAATACGTATTTAAAATAGCTTCACCGCTATCAATGAAACGTTCCCAAAACCATATGACACCGACAAGACGGCCGTCATGCAAATGGCGGCACCGCTTTTTGACGTTACGGTGTCAGTTACCGCTCTCTAGGAAACCGCGCCATCTTGTTTACATAGACAACGTTCTAGTGACGTCATTCACCGCTGTATTACGGCCGCTATATGACGGCACCGCTTTCCTAGGAAACCAAAGCTTTAGTCTCAGTATTATTAGATTACTCCAATATAACTAGTAGAACATCTTATTTTACACGGCCATTCTGAAGATGGGTGACCGTGGGTGGCATTTACAACTGAGCGTCACCGTGTGGGTCCGATGACACTATTAATTGTAGGCCCGGGTATTTTGTCATATGACAACTGCTAGAGTGTGATCTGAATACCAACTTGGGGACATGGATGAGATGTTCGGTGTGAAAGAAGAATTGTGTCGGTACTACGCGTGTTGAAATATAACGAGCTAAGTTTTTAAAAATGTGTGTCCAGACTCTCTTAGTCTCAGTATTATTAGATTACTCCAATATAATTAGTAGAACATCTTAATTTACACGGCCATTCTGAAGATGGGTGACCGTGGGTGGCATTTACAACTGAGCGTCACCGTGGGTCCGATGACACTATTAATTGTAGGCCCGGGTATTTTGTCCTATGACAACTGCCATGCCATCTCAGACGGCCTAAGCTTTGAGAACAAAAAAAGTTTTATAATTTTTCAGTAATTGTCAAATTTCACGGAACGTAGGGTGATAAATATGTGTGTTAAAAACTCTGACAACAAAGCCAGCCTTCATTGGTCATTCGGCCTTTGGAAACTAACTTACTATTTTATAGAATCAGTCAGTTCTATATTGAAGCATTTCCACGTCAGTCACTATCCCGATTTTATGGTAAGTGCTTACGCAGTGGTGGGGGCTTAGGGCTGTCGCTTATGGCAGGATGTATGTTTACGCGCTTTTGATGGCTGCTACGCTACTTTTATAGTGAGTGTCATTCTGTTTGTTCTGTACGTACATGACAAAAATGTGTGACATTTTTACAAGTTTTTTTATAGCGAATAAATCTGCGTTTGACCATCATAGTCTGTTTATAAACGACGTGGTTGGAAGTGAAACGCCCTGTTTATTCCACCTTTCCAGCAGTATTTCTTTTGATTGAAGTGGTATCATTGAGCTATTATGCACCAGGTTTTAGAGATGACTCCGTGGCACATTGCAATGTTCCATTTACTAATAGCAGCACTTTAAATTTGATGATTTTAGTAAAGTGTAATTGTTTTGTATAATTGATAAAGATGATAAATATTTCACTATGACACAAGTTTGCAAAGTTTTAGACCTAATAACTATTATAAGTTGAAAATGTAAGAGGATTGAGAACAATAACAAATACCTACATATATATATCTTATCTTGATTTGATAAAGATATCTAACTATATTTGTAGGAACCTAACCACTAACCAATTAACATGAACAATCAGACAAGCGTTCACTGAGCACATTGAGCGAACGCATAAAATTATGCAGTTACCCAGTTACAGTTATAACGCTAGCTATTTTCAGGGTTAGTCGGATAGATTAAGCCAAAAGGAAGTAATTTTTAGTAATCATTATTAACTTTCAGTATGGAGTCGTATCAAAACAAGCTATTGATTAAAACAAGTCAATCTTTCTCGTCCTAACTTCTAAGCGGCAGTTTTTTGATCCAATAAAAAAAATACCATCGACACAGGCATAGATACTAAGCATTTTTTGTGATGTAAGAGTTGAGCTTATACGCCATAAAATAATCATAAAAGTTGTTAACAACGATGAATAAAATAATTATCCTTTTTTGCTGAGCATATCCTTTCCGAGCAACCCAGTATAACTCATGAAAGTTATAACTCTAGAACACGTTGTTAAATTCCAAATGAATAGGCCTGTGTAAGAGAGCATTAACTCAAAACGCAAAGTACGGAAACGCGCTTCAACGCTCCGAAATTATTGTCAAAGATTATTTGGAAATAAAAGTGGAACAGTTCAGTTACCTACAACCAACATATCATACAGTATAAAATAGAAACTATGTAATTATAATTATAGTTCAAAAAAACTAAAAAACACGCTTTAAAGTGGGTCAAAATCGCGCCCAAAGGAGTCGGTTACAAACATACAAACAAACATGTAAGTGAATCTAATAAAAAGCGTGTAATAATATTTGCCCCACTATTTGCGTTGAGTAATTTTTCATTTATTTTTTAAATCAGCTGTTCCTTACAATTTGTCGAGTGTCATTGACATGTTTCTATAGAACAGGTGATTTATTTTTCGCGATTTTTTGCCATAGTAAAAGTTGTGCATAATGATGAGTGCTATGCGCTCTTCTCTGCTTAGCATACCCTTTCATTATAGCCCTGTATAACAGGTCTGCATGTTCTCGCTTACCAACAGGCAAGTTGGTCGTCAATCTCAGATTTATTCGCGTTGAATAAAAACCTTAGTCGCGTTACTTGTTTTACAAGTGGCTATTGGAAGGAGATGGAGGACATCTTTGCCCGAGAGTGAGCTAGCAATAAGCATAGGGTGTTAAAAAGCCTACATTTCTTTTCGTCCTCTCTGAGCCACCTCATCTTTGTTTTAAAATCAACCCGCTGAAACCCCCCGGTGCTCAGGCCGCTGTTCATTTGTCACTGAAATTACAAAAAGCTTGCGGTTGTCGCCGGCGAGGCGTTCACGTACCAGCTTACACTGTACAGTTTGATATGAAAAAGTAGGGAACTAATGGGCCACCACTTTAGCTAATAGCGTCAACCCTAAAAAAATTGTAAAGTTTAATAAATTTATTAAATTACTAGCTAAGACGCGGTTTCACTCAGTGATGATAGTGAAGAAAATTTGATTTTGGGTTAATCCAGGGTCTAAAAGATTTAAGCTATCTTTATTTAAAATTTGACCTAAGTCCATCTAGCCGTTTCAGCTCTGCACACTATAAAAATAAAGTTACAAAATCATAAAAAAGTTAGAAACCAGTGCCACAAGCTGCATGTGTCCTTGTCGCTAAAAAACTCTACCAGGTTATAGCTAAGTGAAAACCTTACGACTCAACCTTTTCACGGAGAGGATTAGTATTTCCAGATAAAAAACTAAGTTTACCATTTAGAGATTTTTTGCCAAGCTGCACCCGACGTTTCCCGACGTACGCGACGTTTCCCGACGTTCCCAAAGTCCCGACGTGCGACGCAGTTTTCCGACGTAATGAGTTTAATATCGCAGCCATTTAACTGCTCTATGACAATTTGCGGAATTATTCTTTGCTGCTAATGGTTATGAGGAGCGTGTGTGTCAGAGATAAAGCTTCTTAACGGCTTAATCTTTTTAGTCTTTGGAATATGGTTTGTAAATATAGATTTGCCTCTATGAAAAGTTGAAAAAGAGAAGTTAGTGAAAGTCGATTTGAATCGGCAAAGAAATATTATAAAAAAAAACAAACAGTCAAATTCAGAACCGTATCCTTTTTGAAATCGACTAAAAAGTAATATAACAAGTAAATTATACACGTGAACCAAAAACTCGCCAGCAAAAATAAATGCAGCCTTGGCACTTTCGGATATAAAGATGAAATCCAAAATCGGTCAAGCAGTTTAGGCGATAGAAGGTCAGATACACAAACATACTCGTATTTTACATAGACCCCAAAAAAATACTTGGGCAGACGGGTAAAGATTAAAATTGACAGGGCTTGATGTCATGTTTTGTTTTGTTGGCTAACAACTGAAAATACTATCATAGTCAATAAAATAACTTCTGGTTTCCGGGTCACCTGAAAATTAGTTGAAGACTGGTCAACTGATCATCCAACCTCATGCTCTTTCTTCAAATTAGAAACACCCTTCTAACACCGAAGCAATAAGATCGACACAAAATCACTACTCCTCTTCCCCCATTTGCATGCGCTCATTCCCCTTTATCGGCACTTATCCCTGAAACCAATAACTCCGGAATTAACTTCATTAATTCCCGATTTGAACTGCATCGCTTAAACCGAATCAGTCGTACCCTTGAGACCTGTAGCCCCTCGAAGTTATCTCTTTCCGATTACAATCGCACGATGTACTAATGCAGACGTTGGTTGGTTTGTCTTTTTGTTCATACTGAAGTATCCAAGTGGATTTAAAAGTGCTAAGTGGCCAATGGCACTTAGTATAATGGCTCATCTATACCTAAATTCCCGAAGGACTTAGGGCACTTACAAATACTACTCAAAGTTAATCACAAATTGAAATGTTCTGACAGCTTCTTGCTGACTTGAAATATCACATAAGAAAACGAGACGGAAAATTTTAAGTACTGATTATGTTTAAACAGGGTTTCGAAGCAAGACCCTGACTGACCAACCCAGAAGTCAGTTTTCAGGCCGCTTGTATACATTGCTTATAATAATTTCACGAATAACTGGAACCTGTCAAAATAACTGATGAGATTTTGATGAACTTTGCGCAAAATAATTGTTGCAGGTTTTAATTGATTTTGATGATTTTTTTTTATTCTGAAATGATCGGATTTTTCAAATGAACCCGAAGGGTACAGCTAGTTCTGAATAAATTTTATTACAGCGCATCTGAAACAAAAGGGCGGGTCACGGAAACTTTTGAAGATTAATTCTCTCGATAAAATTTCACGGTTGAAATGTTGTAACTACCATCGTGGAGACGGCAGCATGGCTGATATCGGCTCAGGGTTGTAGAGCTGACAACTTGTAGAAATACCATTGGTAAGGTTGATAGGTTTTTTTAGAATATTGTCATATTTTTTCAGAAGATTTATTCGCAAAATTTTAGAGTCCACTCTAAAATTATGTAGTTTGATGATTAATTAAAGGAGAGTTTGATGTGTAGGGCAGTTATAAAAAACATTACAGCAACAATCAAATTTGAAATTTGACATAGGAAATAACTAAGAGCCATGTAATATACCTACCCAGTTTTTTAACTGTATTTTTTATTGTAATATGAGTAGTAGGTATATTATGAGTCAGACTAAGACGGCAATACTTTTAAGTAGAATAACAGAAAGATTTGATGATTTTACTTTTTAACAGATTCTGTTTAATCCTTGAAATTATTCTAGCTGCTGTGCTAAAAAAATTTCAAATCATCTAGCTTTAAATTCCGAATTATTACCAATACTTACCAACCATTTAGCAAAACCAGTCTAAAAATGTCAACTCTATAGTTTAATTTGGCTTAGCGGACAGGAGCGAGGTCTGTGGTCCCAGCGGGCCTCAGGGGCCGCCTTTTTACGGTCTCCTTCAAGTCGGCAGCACTTTAATGTACGCTAAGGAACATTTTATCTTTTTTAGTTTGTCACTCCAAAGGAGAAGGGTTCATTTAGCCCGTGACACACTTCTGATACTCGAATAAGATAAACCCATCTCTGTTTTATCATGATTTTCCGCTTGCCCGGATTAAAAGGACATTGGGGCATAAAGGAGCCGTAACGGTACATGAGACATTTATAGAGAAATAAAACTATAATTTGAGTTGCGGAGAGATACGTGTTTTATTGGCAAGGGAAGATCGCTGGCTGGAATTGGTAGGGGTCTGGCGCCAGGCAGGGGCCAAACTTATTCTGGGCCGTTCGAGATTCTCTCGGTCACTCTCACTGTCATGACATTTCTAATAATTGGTTGATTACACGTAACGAGTACAGTGGTGAGATAGTAAATGGGTATACTCGGCCGAGTAAACAAATCATGGTTGTAGTGACCATCTCGCCTCGTCAAAATGTTTATACAAACCGATTACTAGGCCGAGAGCACTGTCTCGTTACGTGCTAATCAACCCATGAGAGCGACAGTCAGATAATATTTATATTGGCAGAATAGGGCCCCAGACGTGTTACGCTGAAACGGAAGTAATTTCATAAGATGTAGTACAAGCTTTTCATGAATCGTTTCTTTCTTTAGCCATAATGATGTGCGCTGCGTGATATCGTAATAAGCATCGAAATATCTCGAATGTCGTTCACAATACCTTATCATTATGATAACGAGCTCGTGTATCGTACTCCCACCTAGACTACGACACGTAAACAGGACATTTTGATGTCAATTTATGTAGGTATAGAATGTAAGATCAATCAGCATATTATTGCAGATACGAACGTCAGTAACAATTAAAACACTCGGGAATTGTACAAGCTGGTATATTCAGTTTAAACCCTCACGATTTTACAATCCATCATCTTCTCACCATCATGTGTCTCAGTTCCCTCCTATCCGTCTGTACTGTTCTGTATTCAAAAACCATCTGTCAAGACCCGCGCTCTGCCAAGTGCCCAGAGTGTTGCCGGTCAAGAAAAAGGAAAATGTATAAAGTTAACTCAAGAATTATGTGAAATAAGTTGAAAACCTTACACTCGACCATCCTGATGACATGTATGTCCTCATACATGCACCAGGTGGAACCTTACACTTGGCAGATCGAGGCAAACATTATGTTATTTACTATTATTCTAATAAAATAAAGCTTTTAATCATAAAAATACCGACAATTAAGGCGCTACTATAAAACAAGATAGCAAAAAAAATACATATATACATTATCTGTATGTTAATCGTGTAGTGTAGACGATAACAAATGATCAAACATTTTACGCAAGAATGTGATTTACAATCAAAATATATCCTTATAGTCAAATTACTATTTCAATATTTTCCTTGTAACCAAATAACTTTATATCTATCCTTGTAACTTACATCTGAGCTTTGTATCCTTACAATGTAACCACTTATATCTGAGCCTTGTATCCTTACAATGTAATCACTTATATCTGAGCCTTGTATCCTTACAATGTAACCACTGATATCTATCCTTGTATCCTTACAAAGTAACCACTTATATCTATCCTTGTATCTTTGAATCCTGGTATCCTTGTATCCTTGTAACCTTTTAACCTTGTAACCTTGAGACTGTTTAACCATTAAACCGTTTAACATTGTAACAGTTTAACCATTAAACCGTTTAAACCTTGTAACCGTTTAACCACTAAACCATTAAACCGTTTAACCTTGTAACTGTTTAACCGTTTGGCCATTAAACCTTGTAACCTTGTGACCGTTTAACCATTAAACCGTTTAACCATTAAACCGTTTAAACCTTGTAACCGTTTAACCACTAAACCATTAAACCGTTTAACCTTGAAACTTTGTAACTTTGTAACCTTGTAACCTTGTAACTTTGTAACTTTGTAACCTTGTAACCTTGTAACTTTGTAACTTTGTGAATAGAGATGTAAATGACGCTTACAATACATTTTTAGACATTTAAAAAAAATATACGATTAGTGTTTTTCTTCTAAACAAAAAGGTTATAAACTTATACCTAATCCATAAACGTAAGCCTGATTGGAAGACAAAAGGGTTAGTCCTTTCGAGTAAAACTAAAAGACAAATCTATGTTCAGTTACAGACAAACAGATCAGAATGCAAAGTCAGCCACTATAAAAAATACAAAACGTCATTAAAATCATCTATCCAAAATTCTAAACGCGAATAAAATCTAAAATACATAAAAAACGGTACATACAAATAAATCCAAAGCCGCCTAGGGCCCAACCAAAGGGCATATTTCACCAACAAATGACATTAAACAGACCATGCAGCCCACTCAAGCAAGTGATAAAATCATGTACGAGTATAGTTTAAATAGCAAAACCCCTACTCCACGTTACTAATTTAATGCCAGAGCTAGGCTACTTCCCTGATCGTCCAAAAGTAACCGTTGTCAAATCATTATCTAAAAAGGCCTAAGAATAATCCAAATAACTACCGTCCAACAGCACCGCTTCCTGCCCTCTCAACGATACCCGAAAATGCCGTTTACGATAGGTTACTAAGTTTTTAGAAAATTAAATACCCCGTTCGACTCAACCTGGATTTCGGAAAAGCAGATCTAACATACAACCAAGGTAATCCACAGAATGTTAAGCAAAGTACTGGAATCGATGGATGAGAAAAACCTGCCTACCGCAAAGTAGCATCGTAAAACCGCCGTTGTTTCCGAAATACATTGATGAGCCGCCATCTCTAATAAAGAGTTCAAACTTTAACTGAAAAAGTAGCCACTAAATAAAGTTCTATAAGACTTGAATGAATTTGTGAGTTTACCCACATCGAGCATTCAATATTAGTACACAGTCAAATACAGATTTTAAAATAATAATAATTAATAATTTCTAATCCCATTTTAGTTCGACGCATAAAAAGGCAATAGTAGGTACCTATTCAATTAAGATAGTATTATGTCAGTTTCTAGGTCAAATGTCAAGTTTGGGATTGGTTATTTAATGATGTCATTTCCGTAGATCTATTTACAAGAATAAATAAGAAATAGCTTGTAAACATCATGAAAATCAAATTATGTTAGTCTACTTATATGTGTCTAAATACAATTGTATCATAATGTACATAACTATAATTCGAAAGAAATTGTTGCGCTGTGTGATTCTCAATTTTATGTAATCACTACCTAACGAATTACGCCTTTACTAATCACTGATCTTTTCTAATCTTCTTACAGCTCTAAAACACCCTCCAAGGCCCAACGACTTGCGTTTTAGGTTGTGCGTTGTCTATAAACCAGTGAGTGAATCACGTTCTTGTCTTTTGTATAATAAATACAATAAGTATAATTCACTTTTGATCTGTCCGTCGTACAAAGCCAATTTAACTGTCCGAGCCAAAACTAAAGCCAAAATCGTCCGCTCCGAGCATAAATTATTTAAAATCCTTTGACCGGATCGACAAAAATAGCTTCCGTCTGACAAAGCCGTTCTTTTTTTTTTTAATGTATTTCTACCGGAAACAAAGAACAGACAGTAAAAGAGGCCAGTAATGAGAAAATGAGAATTGGATTTTCTTTGTCAGCTTCGCTGGAACTAGGCAAAGGAAGGGACAAAGTGGCTTTAATACACGCTAGATTATTTCTCAGGAATGAAAGCAATGAATACTCAGAAATAGATGGATATTGCTACAGATTTTATCTGAAGAACGAAAGGTGGATTTTTAGGTTCTTAGAATAAGGTACTAACCCTAAAAGTGTGGCGCAGACACAAAACGAATTGTCAAGACATTCGACCTAGAAATCCTGTAGAATAGATTTTTCTTAAAATGGATTTATACCTTGCAATGGATTCTTTAAAGTTTTTGATGTGCATCTGATCTGATATATCTGATTTATTTTACTCGATTTCATTCGAACCTAGACCTATTAACAAATATTAGTAACTGATGAGGTGATAAATAGATAAATAATTTGTATGTGACACTTTTTAAGTTCAAAAATTTGTTTATGTTTATGATGATGACGAAATTCCAAACTTTTAGTACCAACATGATGCCAACACTGCAAACAGTATCATTACGTCGATACCTGCGCCGGCCAAAATGCATCGGGAACTCTCGTTAATTTGTCATTTTCAAAAATTAAGCACTAAGCCCAGCGATACGGGGGCCATTGTCATCGCGTCGCTGTTTTCACAATATAAACAAATGTTGCAGTATTGCAAGTTCATACAAAAATGGTTCGTGGACCAGATAATCTCACCATTTTTCCACAATAATCTCACTACTTTTTCCCAACAATCTTACCACTATTTCCCAACCTCACAACAAAATCACCAATCTCACTACAATTTCACTTTAATCGGTGGTGCTCCCGAAGCATCATATATTTAAGCCAACAGAGATTTACAGATATGAAGTATTATTTTACATTTGTTAAAAAATATTCAAATATTTTTGTACAATATTAATGACAAGACAAATAAATTACTGGCGTGTTTTGTTACGAGTATTAGTTTCGAAGTCACTGACGTAGAAATAAATTCTACGTCTTATGAATAGTCTTCATCGTTTTCGAAATGTATTTTAACAATAAAACCTACAAATTATTTTTGTCTAATAATCAACTTGGGCATTAAAATATCGTATAATAACAAACCACGTTAATTTCTTTTTGACACAATTTATTTTCAACTCAAATCAACTAGTATCTATGACTCTATGTGTATATAAAATGGATGAAAGCTTTATTTGCGCGCGATCTTATCAACTCTTTGCCAAAATATGGACGGTTATTTCGAAAAGGACGATAATGGAAGCAATTAAAATGTATGGCGGCTTAACTGCGATGCCCTGTGCCGAAATTAATTTATAGTCGGGCTAAAATAACCCCTGTTTTGCGACCCTCGGTCGTAAGCGCGGTGTTTAGGCTTCGTTGTCTACGTGATGCGCTTGTGTGAGTGCGTTTAAGTATTTAGAGGCAAAGAGGAAAGTTACGTACTGCAAATACATAGGTGGTGACTTTTATAATGCTATTGTTTTATTTGATTTTTTCAGTAGATTTGTTGTTAGTTATCAATTGTTTAATTTAATTTTTAATTCTCTGACTACCATTTGTAATATAGGTATTTACAGTTTGTTTGTAGAATGTTTCCGCGGGAAATTGTTGGAAAAGTGTCAATTTTATTCAAAAAAATTTGTTCCTTGCATGTGTGTCAGTGAAGTAGATGGTAATTTGTCAACTGCAAAATATTAAAAATCCATGCAATATAAGTCAATTACTCTTACTTCTCGCTGACGTGAAATGCTTCATGTAAGAACAAAACAGAGGCTGTAAAATCTTCCCTAATTACGTCAACAGCAAATAAAAATATCTTCCGCTTATCTTTCTTCAATGACAAAACAACCAAGGATGGTACAACGAAACCGCAACCCAGCCCCGACATAACTAGGTACTTACGACAAAATCAATTGCAACCCTGTCAATAGCACGAGGCTCCCATTCCTAGCACTTGCGACCAGCCACTGGTAATTAAAGCAATTGAGAAATACGTTCACGGCCGCATGGTAATTTCTCGGCCCATATCAATTTATTGTCGCCCTAAAACAGGCAATTTGTCCCTACGCCCTCTCGTCACTCCCAATTAGCGGTCCAGTCAACGTTTTAATGTCTTCATACGGTCTTTAGATTGAAGTGTGGGGCATTTTGGAAAATTGTGTAATGGTGTGAATTTAGAGTGGATTGAAATCAAAGTGGCTTGAATGGTTTTGATATTTTCATACTTTTAGTCTTTGAATTTTGATATTTTTATAGTCTAAAATGGTTTTGTCTATTCATTGATATAAATCATGTAGTTCGACTATTGTTTCGATCACATACAAAAACAAAAACGAATCCACGTCAGTTTTCATAGTAGTATTCATTTTCTTCTTTCTCTTTTTCTTTTATTTTCTTTTTCATGAATGTATCTCCAACTTTACACATCTATCTATATATATAAAAATGAAACCCGTTTTCCTTGGTCACGGCCTCACGCGTGAATGGCTGGACTGATTTCATTAATTCTTTTTTTGTTGTATTTGTTATTATTAGGAGAAGGTTCTTACGGAAAAAAATATTAAGAAAATCTTTCAGAAATATTGAAAAACCCTAAAAACAGCCCTTTTATTTTTCCCATACAAACGTTCTCTAACTAAAACGAGCTTTATTGCTATTGTATAAAGTTCATATTGAATTGCAAGCACTAACTGTTGTTTAAGCAATGTAGGTATGTTCCTAACGTCCAAGAGTCAATTTGCACTTTATTACCTCTGTACAAAGTTCAAATTCAATCATATCTAACAAAACAGTGTGCGTTTTATACTGATAATTTTTACTATAAATTGACAAGTTAGCATCAACAAACTACGGTTGCTATAGTTACGCAATAGCATGAGAATAGAGGTTATAACAAAGAGTTCCTATAATTATTCTCAGCACCTTTGGTCACGCCATCACGCGTGAACGACTGGACCGATTTCAATTTACTCTACGTTTATCCCAAAGTCTACCCGTGCGAAGCCGGGACGGGCCGCTAGTTTTATATACTTACATATAACTAACATATTATTATAATTTTTATATTTTGTTGATAAATACAAATTGTAGTAGTAATACTGCGAAGCACCACTAGTGAGATATAAACGATTCCCTTGTAAATTCAATTTACCTCAAAACCAAATTAATCCCACGAAGCCACAAAATGAACAGTTAAGTATCAAAGTGGCCAATTTATTTGCTTCTCATTAAAAGTTTACAAAAGCGAGAACTGAAATTGGTTTTCACTCCAGCACTTCCCAAAGAAAAGGTGCATCCCGTTAAAGAAAAGTCAATACTAAATATTTTCATAGAGAGCCAATTAGAGTCAAGCAACAGATAAGGGCTGTTCAAAGCACCGTAATTCTATTAAATGATTAAATAATTCAAGCAAGTTCAAAGGAGATGCGCTTTCACAAGCAAAACGAGGCAAATACCTAACGTCGTAAATAGAAAACGGGGGAGAAAAATGTGGACGCATTCGTTTAAATGGCGGACACGCGTTACAACACTAATGTATCGATAAAAAAATAGCATTGTAAGTTTACAAGCACTATCGGATCTGTCATGCCTACTTTGTATTAGCTTCTAATTTACAACCCGAAACAAAACGAATATTAATGTGTTCTTTGGTTGTTTTTTTTCATACCAAAGAAGCTGCAATGGTATGTAGGTAGTATAGATTTCACTATATTCTGTTAAAGCAAAAATAGGTACTTACGACTACAGTATGTTACCAAGATACAATAGGTCGAAATATTGGTAAGTTTTAGTTTTAGTCTCGACAACGAAAACAAAATTTTCTAGCGCACAGCATATACGAGTATACCTATATTTGTCTATCGCTCAGCTATGTCTTCTTTAGACACTGAAACTAGAAAATTATCGATGTCATTGCACCCCATCACTAGCACAAATCGCTGCGCATTGCCTTTCCAACGAAAGGGGACGCTGCAATAAGGTGCAAGGGGCTCAAATTAGAGCAATTTAACTTTTGAACGTGTCCCGCCCGCGTGTGTAAGTAGGTATGTATAGGTAGGCAGTTAATTGAAGAGCCTGACTTTGAAAAGCACTTTCAGTTATTTTCAGAGTCTATCTGATGTGTGTTTTTATTGTTGTGGAAATGAAACAAGACTACTTTTTTAACACGCTTTTATTAGCTTCACCTGTATGTTTGTATGTTTGTATGTTTGTATGTTTGTATGTTTGTATGTTTGTATGTTTGTATGTAACCGACTCCTTTGAGCGTGTTTTTGACCCACTTGAAACGGTCAGATTTCTTTCAAACTTTGTAGATATATCGAGGACCGATGACAATACACTAAACAAATCGTGTTTTTTAGTTTTTTTAACTATTAATTTGTTTAACACGCTTTTTCTATAAAGTTTCTTTAACTTTTAATACCGTTTAACTTGCAAATGGTAATTTCGTCATTCGTGTCAGAGAACAGAGTGGCGCAGTGGAAGCGTGCTGGGCTCATAACCCAGAGGTCCCTGGATCGAAACCACGCGCTAGAAATCTTTTTGCTCAATATTTTTTTGTTACGCATCAATTTTATTTTATGAGGTCTGAGGATCGAAACCACGCGGCTACAAATCTTTTTGCTCAATATTTTTTGTTACGCATCAATTTTATTTTTAATTTACTTGAGCAGACGGCCAAAATCGGATAACACCAACACATTTGTACATATTAATAATGGTTAATAGTTAGCAAATCGAACTAAAAAGCGAAAAATAAATAATAGTTAAAAAAAAACTAAAAAAACACGCTTTTTATAAAAAACCGAACTAAAAAAATAGAAAATAAAATTTTATAAATTTAAATTAAGAATAGGGTTGAAAATTTCAATAAATATAAATTAATAATAGTGTAAATAAATAAATATATGTATTTTATTTTTAAAAAAGCGTGGGGTGCTTTCTAAGATATTATCAAAATGCTAATCACTCTACTCATGTCTGTCAATACAAAATGTATCTACAAAATATATAATATCTATTGACCCATACACCCCACGCTTTTTAAAAATAAAATACATATATTTATTTATTTACACTATTATTAATTTATATTTATTGAAATTTTCAACCCTATTCTTAATTTAAATTTATAAAATTTTATTTTCTATTTTTTTAGTTCGGTTTTTTATAAAAAGCGTGTTTTTTTAGTTTTTTTTTAACTATTATTTATTATAAACGCATAAACCGGACCCAAGTTGGAAACTTTAGTTGACGGATCTAATTTTTCTAAAAGTATTGATGTCTTTGTCTAATAGGTTGCAATGACAAAGACAGACATGTTTTTAGCTAGTTTAGATCTGTCAAATAATAAATACTTATGTATATCTATTTCTATTCAGTATCCAAATACTTACACTTACTATACGTATATAGGTATATGCAAACTCTAACAATCCGAATTGTATTTTACTGCGAGAGACTTACTGGGACTTGGGAAAGACGACAATCCTTGTGTAAATAATGTAATGATAAGTTTACTGAGCATGTTCGTAGCAGACCGTACTTATCCCCTCGACTGGGAGCTGTCATTTTCGCAAAATGGCGCAACTGACTCGCCTCCCCCCGCAAATTTTCAAAATGTCAGCGCTTTGTAATAAAGTCAAGATTTCGTCAAGTTTTTGTATCGAATGTATATGACGAATATTTATGAAACATACCTCAATCGAATCGTTATGAACAAAGCTATCGAATCATAAATCGATTCGTGTAATTTTTTTCCTACAAGTATTGTCAGTTTAGGCTTCAAAAAAAAAAAAGGGTTTTTTTTTCACCTCACAGCAAATAAATCGGTATAATTCAAGTATAAAACTGTTTTTTAAAAAGTGTATTGATTTCACAACATGTCGGGTTAAAAGAAAAGGGTAGAAAGGGCTCATGATACTCATAATTTTGAACAATTTTTAATATGGAACAAAGCCAGAATTCGCGAAAAAAAAGCTGTTCCATACATTTTGTCGAGTGTTATTGACGTTTTTCTATGACATGACGGTACAAAAGTGGATGTACATTATTCTACTATTTTTTGAATTTGTCAATTACTTTTTCCATTATTAAGACAAGATACAAGATCACTTCACTACTTAAATTTAGCTTAATATTTAATCCCTGATAAAGCTAAACAAATTAATTGTAAACAAGTAATTTTATTCTGTTTTCCAGAAATTATTTGCCCCATTTTCTTTTACTCGGCCTCTTCCTTTTATAATTAAGTGTTTTTTTTAGAAACCGCGGCAAAAACATCCCTTTGAATGGAGATAAAAGATATTTTTTCCCTCGTTGAGATTATTATTGGGGTAAATAACGAACACGATTCTTTTGATTTTATTATAAGGGGAAATCGCGCTGTATTTTGTAATCTCTTTAATTTATTTTGACTTTTAAAACGGGTTGTAATTCTATTCTCTATTTATTACGACTAATGACCCCTTTGGGGAACAATTTTTCATGACTGAAATAATAGTTTGTTATGTCATTTAGCGTATTTAGTCGTATAACACATGTTTAAAACCTCTCTCTAATGTCTCTCTTATGTCTCTCTCTCTTAATGTTTCTCTTAATGTCTCTCTCTCTAATGTCTGTTCTGATTGGAACTCTGACTTTTACATAACTAGTACAGTGCCGAGATAGTAAATGAGCATACTCGGCCGAGCAAACAAATCATGGTTTTATAAACTGTCTCGCTTCGTCAAATTGTTTGTACACACTGAGTACTCGGCAGAGGGCACTGTCTCGCCACGGTACTCGTTACGTGTATTCAAAACATTAGGCTTAGTTGCTCTCATTGCAGAAAGCTAAGAAAGTTGTTTATGACACATTTGCCTATGCCATAAGTGGTAGTAAATGGCCGCCTAATAGTAAGCGATCATTGTAGCTTATTTTCTATTTTTTTGTTATATCAAACAACTATCTGCGCCGCGCAGTTTCACCCGCATTCAAACCAAATTTCATCCAAATCCGTTCAGCCGTTTGGCGTGATTGAGCTATAAACATCAAAGTATACAAATCCACATTTATTTATATTACTTGAATGATCAGTCCAAGTTCTTTTATCGTTTATTCGAGGTCTTACTAACGACATAGCTTTTACTAAAACTTTATTCGAAACCCAAAAAACTTTACCGTTTCAAGTTGAAATTCTAATTCGGGCATACAATACCGGATACAAAGTTACAAATTACGCGATCCGCATTCAAAGTGGATTTCGGAATTAATTCGATTCCAGAACTTCTCAGACAGTTCAGTTTTTACATTTCACTTTCAACTTTGAATTTTAGCGTTTTTGCTATTTTTTACCTGACTGCGGCAGAGCAAAAAGAGTAAGGTCATTATCTGCTTATCTATTACTAAGGAATGAATGAACAATTCGGGAATATACTAACGTTATCTGTAAATTAAAAAAGTGATATGAAAAAACAAACCTCGCTAGGTTTAACATAAGTAAACATCGTCGTAGGTAAACATTTTTTTTTTTTTTTTTTTTTTATGTAATTGAGTGACGAGACGAGCAAATCGCTCGCCTGATATTAAACGTCACGTTTGCCCATAACAGGTCTGCGCCACCCAGAATTTTGAACTCGCATAATTCAAGACCCTGCACGGCACAGCACTGCGCTCGTCACCCTGAGATACAAGTTGTTTAATCTCCTATTTGCCCTGTAATTTCACTGGAAACAATGCCCTTCCAACCGGAACACAGCAATGTTTGCACATTACTGCTTGGCGGTGGAATAACTGGCAAAGGTGTGGTACTTCCCCAGGCGGGCTCTGCAAAAGAGCCCTACCACTACAATATTTCTATTATTACTATATTTCACACACGTACGAGGCCGGGGCAGGTCGCTGGTAAGTAAGTATAAAAGTAACATTTTTACTCCATTTCCTCTCTTATCAATCCAACACTTCAGACCTCTTCTCTATTTACAAGCCCGCACAGTCGCCCATCAAGGCCCTTGGCTCATAAATCCACTCGTATTTAATGAGTTTCCTCCGCCGTAACGCCGTTGCCGGCAATAACGGCCGTTATCATCGCAGGACATTAGACAAAACGTCGCTGAAACATATGTGACGTGGGGTAATGTTTTACGGAGTTAAGTCTTTGTTTTCGTAGGAGTTTCTATCTTATTAGCTAATACGTATATTTCAGTAAATGGTATTAGTTATTACTTTGTAATTTATTTATTGACGTTTATATTTTGTTCATAGTTTAATTTTTGTATTCAGATTTCTGTTTTATGAAAAGGTTTCTTTGTCCACTATTTGCTATGACACTGACTCTCTAAACTTGTAATCTATCTATGATAAAAGTCGTTGCAGATTAAGTTTAGTATTAGCTGAAGGAAACTTGGTCCATTTATAAGTCTATTGACCGTTGGTGTACGTGAATTTATCCACCAACCCGCACTTGGCCAGCGTAGTAGAATACGGCCTAGTCATCCTTCGAGGGTAGACCTGATATATCAGCTGTAAGATGATTAAAAGTCGAGCTGAGTTGAGATATCGATTGCTTCGTCAGCTTGTATAAGGCTAAATTTGTGCTTCAAATATACGACATGGTTGTAACGTAACTCTATTGTGTATTGTCTCGCCCCTGTAAACTTAGTGACTACCTCCTCAGTGCTGGTATATGCAATATTTGCCGTAGAGGACCGTACGCCGTCACCAATCTTTCACCGGCGCATATTCGAGCTTAATTGCGACGAACAATTTATAGGACAGTTAAAACCATCTTAATGCAATTATCTACGTTAGTGTGGGTAACTTCTGTGTAGAGCAATACAAGCAGAGGTATGATGACATCATCAAATAACACTAAACTTAACAAAATTAAGATTTTAATAAAAAACTTTTTCTATTCACACTCATTCAGCAACCTTAACACGAGCCGTGGACAGTTTGTATTTCCATCGTTTTTATTCACACGCAAATGTGGCAAAGCTAGAATTTTGATATGTTTTTTCTTTCTCACGGGATCAAAATAGTAGAGTAATAATGAAATAGTAATAGTAGAAAGACAATTTGCTCACACCCATTCCAAGCCTGCTAAAAAACGTAAAAGCAAACAGTCCGACAACGTCCGTCTTGTAATGGAGAAAGTCATTTAAAAATAAATTTACATGCAAAGATTCAAAAACACATTTCAGATGTTTAGGTAATATTAGAGTGAAAACACTGAGGGCATGAAAAATTTAAGATACAAAAATGTGTGTGATTTGTTTGAACACAATATATGCGCAGTAATTGTCATCTGTAGTAGTGTATTGTCCTCTCATTAACATCGAAAATAAGTATTAATAAGTACCTACAGTACCTACAAATTATATCACCCAGTCAGTACCAATCACACGGCTCATCGCACTGCCCAATGAAATCCATTTAAATCGTATCATTACACTCAATTAACATATTTTGCTGGTTTTAATTCAAAAACTCATTTGTACACGTTTTGTAACCATTATTGCCGTAATTTATATGACGGCTGGGCTTCTTTTTGATGCACAATATTTAAGTTACGTAGAACTGATAGTTGCTGTGCTGCAGAACTGCTGGTGTTGCTGCTGGTTGCGGCTGTTTGGTTGTTGTCTTGTAAAAATATTCAATCTAAGTAAATAATGATATTTTAACTTTTTATGTCTCATTTATGAATCCGCTCCCTCCTTAAGGTTATCTGAATCGCTAGTCTTCACGTATTGTTATGCTTTGTTATTAGTTTTTGGAGTAAACAATCAAGATTAAATGTAAGTTTCTAATTTGACTACTACTTTAATTAGGTATCACTATTTGATTCATTTAATGATTACATTATTCTATTTGTCCGGTAAGTATATCTGTTCTGGACAGTATCTTACATGATCTGAATTTTGACCACTCACTTAGAACAGTCGCGGCTCGCACCCACTGTCGTTTTAGCAATAGGATAAAAAGGTTGTGAGTGGGTGAAATTTTTAATACTATCAATGGATGTCTATCTGTCTTGGTTAGGTAATATGTACCGCTAATTATATAAACAAACGTGGACTTTTAATAGGTACAAAAGGGTTCCAAGCGGGTGAAATTTTATCATGCAGTATCATTGGCTGCAGCAGGCACGCCTTGGTAGGTAAAAAAAATAACAAAAATAACTGTCCTTCGCAACATGGGCTCATGCTGAGTCCGCTACTTATTTAACAGTATCCTTTGTAGGTATTGGGTACTAATTATATGAATAAATGTGGACTTAATCTCATTTCAGCTATAAAACAAGGAAGCAAACATCTAGATTTTCAACATGACCGTCATATGCAAGTACAGCTACAGCTGTGGTGGTGCAAGTGACACAGCACGGTACAATCACATGCCTCGTTGGTCCTTCGTAATTAAATACGCCGCAGTGGGAGTCTAGCTTTACATCCCGCCGGTTCACACAGTATATTGTATCAGTACATGTAAATGTTATAAATATATTCCCTGGTACATGGTTTACAATTTTGATAGGTACAACCAAGGGCGTCGCCAGCTTATGACTAAGGGGGGGGGCAATGGGGCAATATTATGGAGGATAAAAAAAATAAACGCCGAGAGCATAAAGCGTTACACTTTGGAAGTCTTTGCCTCGATGACGATTGTAATAAGAACACGGTTCTAATATCAATGTATAAAACTTCACAAGCCCTCGACAGCACAATAGAGTCGGGACAATTTAGACATTGGAGGGTACAGTAATTTCCACCCAGCTGAAAATTGGTAGGATTGTTTGAAACACCATCATAAATGAAATCTAAAAAGTCACCATCGATCCGATACGTGCAAAAAATCTTACTCCGGGTAGAAGGTCACCAAAATGGGTTTTTCGCGATTTTCTCAAAAACAATTCAAGCTACTAGGAAACTGTTCAAGACAAGTATGTATTGTTCTCTATAACATTCCCTACAGTATTGCTTTTAAATGCATGTTGGTAGGACTCGTGGTTTTGAGATATGTTGATATTCATTTCAGACCAGGCCAAAAAGATGACAATTTCTCTTAACGAAGCCTCGGTTAGCAGTAGATCATATCACAAGTTTGTAAATGAGTTTTCCTCAAGTTTTCAACATCGCTAAATCCGACACTCTCAAGAAACACTTTGAAAAATGACTCTTTGTGGCTCAAATCGGATAAATGATGATGATGGCTGACGAAAAATTTTACCTCTCGTATCTCGGAAACGGTAGAAGGATATAGAGGGGTACACCCGACTTTTGAAATGTAGATCAAATTTTTGGGGAAATGATAAAAAAATATAGTCGCCATCGCCATACAAAAAAGTTTGACTGTCATACAAAAAAAAAAAAAAGGAAATGCTCACAGCTATGGAACCGCTGTAGATGGATGGAATGTACTTGAAGAAATATTATAGAGGTTCATAACGACAATCGAGATTCAGAAACAAAAATCCAAGATGGCGTATTTCATGTTTTCGTCAAATTCCAGTGGATCTTCCAGTGATCCTATGAGGGTGATATTTTGGATCTGGATCTACATATTATTACACTGTTTAATGGTCTTGCGTTTTGGCAAATCTGATGATCGTGATGAAAATGGCGGCGATTTTTAAAACGGATGTCTAAATCTTAATGTTATTCTGAATATTTCAATATTTTCTACAATTTACATTAAACCTTGTGAATTTATTAACGTTTTGTCATGCGATGCGGAATTCATTAATAGGTAAGGAAGTGAATTGCTCGCACTTTGGTCGCTTTGCGGCTAGCTACATTTGATCTCTAGGGGGGGGCAACTGCCCCCCCCTGCCCCCCCTTGGCGACGCCCTTGGGTACAACTGTCCTTTAGAATGTTGAAAATTGAAAACATTTGGCAGTGTAAATTCCAAATGGTTTTGTTTGACAAAGAGAACGAAGACACATAAAATAAATTATGTAAATTTGAATTGAATTTCTTACGTTACCATTTAATTTTGTTTTTTAGTCAGTAGGTACCTACGTTAATTACTATCAAGCAATAGTTTATGAACATTGCCCTAATTAAAATCAAATCGCTCAAACTATTTTTTTTCGAATCGTTCCAGTGGTATATGAAATACCATATCTAATCTTCTTGCCGCGCGAATTAGGCCTTATTCCACCACTCTGGCCAAGTGCGAGTTGGTCGATTCACAATTTTTTTCCGGACGTATGCAATATTTTTTTTTTAATGTAATTGTGTGACGAGACGAGCAAATCACTCTCCTGATGTTAAACGTCACGTTTGCCCATAACAGGTCTGCGCCACCCAGAATTTTGAACTCGCAGAATTCAAGACCCATTGCATGCAGAATTCCTCACAATACTTTTTCTTCTCCGAAAAGCCAGTGGTGTAAAATTCATGATTTATATACTAACAGTAAAATATGACTGTAAATGCATTTTGGATACGTAAAGCAAGCCGCACGTTTTCGTTAAACAGGGGTGTTTATTTTTATATCACATCACATTCTGTCGATGATGCGATTAAAGCATACTTTACGCCCAAGTTTGAAGGCTTTTTAAGACAGATCTAAAATTTCTAAAACTATTGGCATCCTTGTCTAATGGCTTGCAATGATAAAGACAGATATATTTTTAGTTAGTTTAGATCTGTCAATGCCTTCAAACTTAGGCCCATAATGCAGCTATAAAATTTGTTGTAAGCCTTTAAAATGAGTAATAAAATGAATTGGTCCAGCTTCGGCCTCATACAAGTCCAGTCAAATAGGCCCAGTAAAATGACGATTGTCATACTGTACCTATTATGACAGACTGAGGCATATTTTTATAGCATTCATAGAAATAATAAGAAAAATGTTATAGGGTACAGACTTAGTAATTAGTGACCTATAAATTTAAGTTAGATTACTTTTTTTTGTAATTGTGTGACGAGACGAGCAAATCACTCGCCTGATGTCATAACATTTAAATAAAATGATTAAATTATTGTTAAAATTATTAATTTTACAATTATTCTGTTCTGTAATTTAATTAGGAAATGGTCGTTTATTAAATAAACGGAAAAAAAATTGCTAGCAATCTCGAAGCTTTTCAATTTTGTCTTAGCGTCGCCTATTTAATTAATCTAACAAAGACGTTCCTCAATTTTCTGATAAATTAAAATCTGCTTGTAATCAACTCATGCATTCTTTCGAGAAGTAAGGGCCTTATAATCTGGCTTATAGACCCTTGAAAATTAATCAAGGTGGAGCCCTCCCTCAACTCTGGAGTGTGATTCCTGAACGTGGCTTAATTTTGAGTTGATTTTAGACGTGGCTTTATTAATATTGGATGCGGTGTTCAGTTGGTAAGAAATTGAAGAGAATTTTCTAGTCCATTGACAGCTCCTCGGATATTGGTTTATGTTTTTTTATATAAACAAACTTACTAGTTCTTTTGAACACCATTCGCTTGATTTAAATAATACTTGGCTAATAAATTAAATTAGCCTATATTTTGAAAAAAATACGTACCTAAGTACTATATTTAAAAAAATAATAATTATAAGCGTAAAAATGGCAACACAGTTTGCACTTCTACAGTCAACGATTAGCCAGAATATGCAGAGGCACGCTGTATTAATTTGTATGGACTAGGTTAATCAACATTGGCTTTGAAATGGCTTTACATCAAATTGCTTAACAAGCTGCTTGTATTGTCCAACTTGTTTTGCGCAGTTTTGGAGTTCCAAACACGTACTTACTGTTGGTATTCGCCGAGTCAAACGACGCGCCATTTTATCCTGATGAAGGATATTTCGCTCACGTCACGACCCGATCAGGGTTTTTGTTGAGCATGTTTGAATGTTGAGCATGTTGATGTTTTTGTCGAACATGTTTGAAGAGATCGTTCGTATGTGGCAGTCAGCTGTTGCCCTAATTTTAAGTGTTTATATGCTTTTAGTCTATGAAAGAGTTTATAAATCTATGTTAAAGAATAATCTTTTCACGAAACTATTCAACCCCAATACCTACTCTTGAATAAAAAAAAAATACCAACTGGACAACAACAGGAGCTTATTAAACGTATTTAGTTTTAAAGTTTTAGAAATGAGCTGTTTTAGACCCCTTCTATTTATTATCAAAAGTAAAAATGCTTAGGTACATAAACTATATTAGTTTTTTTTTTCTATTCTTTACTGACACCACAACGACTTTTCGATATCCATCTGCGTATCGTGATTTTCCGAAACCGGTACGACATAAAAATCGACGCATGTAAGTCAGGATCAAAACTTGTATGGTTAATTAACTCGAAAAGTAGGACTGGTTCGAGTTTTCCCAGCACGTTACCGCCTTGGGCACTAAACTTGTTACGGGATATTATTAGGTTTTCCTCGTAAGGTCGCCCCGTGTCATGCCCAACTAATTCTTTTGTTTTGATGTTTTCCTGGAAACTATTGTAACGAGATAGAATGTGATTAGAGGTTGACCTTTATCCTTTTCTTCAAAATTGTGTGTAAGAAATACCGTATTTTATTGTTGTGACAGTTATTTTTTGTGACATTTTAATTTTACGAGTATATTCTGTTTTGGGAAGGTTTGGGCTATACTAAAGAACGAATACTACACTACGGAAGAATGTCGTCTTAAATACAGGTCAATTGAAAAAATATCCAAAACAGGTCAGCCAACTCAACTTCAAATGATTGTTTATGGCTTTTTTACAAGCGTTTGTTTAACTTGCTTTGTTAATATGGATACAGAAGAAATAATGAGTGGGTCAAATCTTACAAGTGTGACACTTTTGTATTGAAGTCTGTAGACGAGTCACTTAAAAACACACAAAATAATAATTCAGCAGTCCGCAGCTATAAAAAGGGAACTGAATTTATAACATAATAATTATGTTATAAATTCAGTTCCCTTTATCCCGCGGTATCGTGGTCATATTGAACCGAATGTTTTCGCTCATATTTTTGGAAAAATGTCACCAAAATAGCTAAACTGAGAGATAACACAGCTTGGAAGCATCGCAAGGTGTTGCCCATTTTTCAGTCACGCCTGAGTTCAGTCCGCTTCTATCTGCACGTTTTTTTTGGCAATATATGACTGTAATATTTTTCGCTTGGTTGTTTTAGACGACATAGAATTTTGACAGTAGCGTATCTTGACACAGATGATTTTCATCGTGAATTTTTCATGATTTATTTTCATTTAATCAAAAGGTAAGTTCGTAAAGGCCGAATGGTTAACCCTGGAGTCAGTATTTTTAGCCTACCTATAGGCCCCGTGATAACGTTAGAAGCCTTACTATGCATAAATAAAAATAAATTATTATGTCTACAGCCTGCTTTGTCTTATTACTGGTCATAAGACATTCTCCCCAAAGTGCATCCTTACGAGTATACATAGGGCATGACATAGGGCAAGACATAGGGCATGACATAGGGCATGACATAGGGCATGACATAGGGCATGACATAGGGCATGACATAGGGCATGACATAGGGCATGACATAGGGCATGATAGGGCATCCTTAGTTAGGGCTGACTTCCAACTTCACACCGACATTTTTTAGGGGCATTATTTTATCCGGTCTTTTAAAGTCTGAATCGGCAAGGAATCGCCCATGTCAAATTCCGAAATTTAAATTTGACGTGGGCAATTCCTTGCCAATTCCATACGGACATCGTTCCACGGCGAGGTTAAAAGACCGCGGACAGAATAATGCCCCAGGCAGGACTTTTCTTTCCTTATCTTTGAAATCGCATAATCTTCAATACTGACTCCACGTTTTAATACGGAAACAGGGCGACCAGACAATATACTGATATGACGAACATGTACCTTTATTTATTACGTTATGTTATGAGAGAGCATGAAAGGTTTTCATTTACCTTGTCATGCAAATATTTGTGTTTTTTTCAGTGCTACCCGTTATTTTTATTGCGCCATATTTTCCTTTGGATATTTTGATTGGATACACTTTGTACTGTTTACGTTAATTAGCTTGAAACATTTTTTCTGCCTATGCAAATACGTTTATAGAGTAGGTGAAGAGATATATTTTTGAAGGATAAAAAGGTATTTTATAAAAAAAATAGCTATTGAGTGACGAGACGAGCAAATCGCTCGCCTGATGTTAAACGTCACGTTTGTCCATAACAAGTCTGCGCCATGAATTTCGAATTCTTATAATTCTAGACCCTGCGGCGCAGTACTGCCGCACAGTACTGCGCCCGTCACCCTGAGATATAAGATGTTTGAAATAAAACTTAATCATGTTTAGTCAATTTTTTTTACAAATAACAACTTGAAGTATTGTTTGAGCGATGTAAGAATAATGAGGAAAAACAATGGTTTGTTTCATTTCAATTTTTTTACTTATTAATTTATATCCAGCAGAAACATTCTGCCAAAAAGTTTGCAACATTTTTAACATCGCTCAAGAATGTTGAAAACGTCGGTCATAAGAATTTTGTGGAAAACCGTCTGACCTTATTTCGGAAAGTTTTTTCCTTAAAGCAAGATTGATGTTTGTAAAAAGTATTTTTCTAAAAGGAATGAAAGTTTGGGCTTAACGGATTCTTAGCACAGCGGGCGAGAACACTCTTATTACTTTGGAAACTTAAAAATTCGAAAACGTTTGTCGGATTAGATTTCGGACTTGTTCAGGCTGAGTGAATATTTTAGTGTTTTTGCCGGCGAAAGTATTTCATTAAGATGTAAAAACAGATTTTTACTTTAAGCGATTATAAGAAGTTGAAACAAGCTGAAGTTTTACAGCAGGCGTAAAAGCTGTAATGCTAAGTCCGATTAGCTTTTAAGAATTTATTTTTCTCACTGAGATAAGTCTCGAACTCTTTTAAATATTTACGCCATTTACAAGTAAGTATTAAGTATTTTTACACGCTTTTTATTAGCTTCTAGTTCTCAAATGCAGCAAAATTGTTCAGCAGTCAATCAAATTCAATACATATTACAACAAAAACGTAAAAGCTCGTCGACAGCACCATACGTATCAACTTGTGTCCTTTATGAGCACTTCGGAAACGGCCTCACGGAACCCACGCTACGTAACCAGTTTTGAAGAAAGTCTGTTTCTTATTTCTGCGTTATGAATTACATCCAAAGACAAATCATCACAAGAAAGTAGTTCATCACAAGAAAGATTTTTTATGTTTTCCAAACTCTCCATTCAACTTTATTCAAAAAGAGAATAAAATTACTCGAAACAGTTTCCATCGCTGCAAACATTACGATAATCGAATGTACAATACCAAAAGCGTTTCACTGTTCCGAGGTCACGTAGCACCGCGTCAGCCACCGGGGAAGTAATTTGGTGGTATTACGGCGGCAGATGTTCTCTGGCTATTTTTCAATCTTGTATCAAGCTGGGTTTGTAATGGTGCGTGGGTTGTACTTTTTATTTTGGACAAAACCTAAAAATAGCCTTTTCATAAAAATAAACGAGTTTTCGTTTATTTTTGATGTCTACCCACGTTGTAACGAATCAAAGTATGTTAACGGCGGTGAAACCTTTTATTGAGTAAAGTCTTGTTAATAAGATTCTGATTTCTCTTTAGAAGACTTGCCAACTCTTAACGTAATTCAATAAAGATGTTCCGACACTAAACGAAAAAAGGTAGCCTTCTTTCTTTTAGTTAAAATGTTAACGATCTATAGGTTTAACTAGTATGTCCAACATGTAATCTCAGATCAGGTCTACCTTTCTACTACCTTTCTTTATCTAGTAGGTACTACCTTTTTACTTGATCTGAGAATGTAATACAATGAATTTAAACGCTGTTTTTGGGAGATATCATTAAATTAGTTTAGAGATACAAGGTTACATGGAAATCATACGACTGGTTGCAAAACAAATACTAAAATTATCTTATCTTCAATTTGCACCAGTAGGAAGTGATATGTATCTATTTTTTGATGAAACAGTAATTTAATTAATGAATTAGACCAATAGATATGATAAAACCAAATAAAATACTTTTTAAGACTTATACTTAATAAAACTTATTGTAAACAGAACTACATAACCATGGGGAAAAAAACCCATCAGGTATCAAGAGAATTCAGCTAAATACGTTGGCGTTTCCCAGCAAACGATACATCAATCTGTTGACAGCTAATTTTAGCAAACAATAACTTCGATGCCTATCCTCGGCTTGATCCGTTTCTTATTAAATCGGATAAAGAGTCATTGTTACGGAATTAGTGTCACAGAATAATAAGGTTTTTCTGGCGGCCTAAAAACTTACAATAGAGCTACTCGGCCTTCAAAAATAATACGATATTTAGTACGCAGTCATGGGATATTACTTAGAATTAATACTTTATTTCAATTATCGATTTTCAGAAGGATACCTACTCAAAACAAGGTAAAAAGCAGTGAAGTTCTAAAGAAGTGACAGCGATCCCATACACAAAAATCAATGTTTCATGATCAGAGAACTCTATTCATACAACCAAATCAAACCAAATGTGATTTTCCTGTGCGATATACATCGTGATACGTGTCTATGTGTGCGTGTGTGTATTTAGTGTGTGCTGTAATGTATGATGGATTTTAAAATAAAACTTTTAATGATTACAATGTTATTCAAATGCACTCCATTTGAAACATCTCTTACAAATGCTCCACACATTTATAATTAGATCCCGCAAACAAAGCTGTGGAAAATCAAACAAATCAAAGAGAATGTTCGCGAACAAAAGGAATAGCATTAAATCTCAATAGGTCCTGCTTGCAGAGAAAAAATACACAAAGAAAGAATCCAATTAAACAAATTGATAGATCGTACTCGCAGAGATCTCCGGGAATAGGGTTGTCACGGTGAAAATTCTTTAAAGGATTTAAAAAAAATTTTTAGTAAAATGTGGTTTGAGTGTGGTTTCAATTCTGTTTTGGTTTTGATAGAATATACTCGTATCAAGAGGTAGTTATTAGCTTGCTGGATATTTTATTGTCGCTTGGCATGTTTTGTAGGTGTACCAGTCTAAGGGTGTACCTATAATACAGTAATATTGTAGTTATTTGTGTATTTATAAAATGCCAATTATTTTTCCTGTTTTTTTTTATGCAATGTAATATTTCTGTTTTCTCATGTTTTCTTAGCAAGCGGCTGAACTGTCCTTGGTAAAATTTGGTGAAGCACTTCTTTATTTTTTAATGAAAATCTGTACTAGTGCAACGTAACATTTCATTACTAAGTGGATTAACTGCTTTTGGTAAAACTTGGCAAAGGATTATTTGTGTAATTTTAACAAGTTATGGTCAAGTAGGTACGACCGTTTTTTTAATGTTTATTTTTTGTTACACGTAAAATTGGCAACCCTATTTCACTCGCTTTGTGATCGGCACATCTTCGGCTATCAATCCCTTTCACAAAAGAAGTTTAGAGACCTTTGCGATTGTATCGGATACTACAATCTGTATGATCTTGTTGCTTTAAGAAAATGCTTTTGAGAAAGTTTATGTGGAATAAAAAGCGAAGTTTTCCTTCTTATCAAATTGGGAATTTTGAAGCCGCTGGAAAGATACTTTCTCATATAGTTACGTCTTCCAAATCTGTTGGCAACAACTTTTGCATCAATCAATCAATACACATACAGCCAGCGGTTTCAAAAGATTTCAACCGTTATTTTACAGAGCAATTAATTAATTATTAATAAAATACACATCGTAGCATGCTTTCTGCCTGTGACTTCATTCATTCGGCTTCGAAGATATTCAAGAATATTTAATTGTCTTCCTTTTCATTTTCTAACCTTACTGTTACACTTCTATTACGTCTTTGTACTTAATTTAATGCTTTCAACAGATAACCTGCGAAGTTTATATCACGTGAAAGAAAAAAACAATCTCAACTCAAATATTTCACCAGTTTATCTCCATCCTCATTACTCAAGAAGCACATTTGACTTTAAAAACAACATTGAGCGTCGCAACAGCGCCCCCGAGCCCAGACTCCAACTACAGCAAAACCAACTTAACAGTCCAGTTGGCTAAAAGAGCGCACTAGCAGTTTCCTACAGGCATCTGTCAAATTTGTTCAGAAAATACGATGGTGGACCTCCTAACGAACTGCAAAATCAAGTTGGTAGCTCTGTACGACTTGCAGTGACAACGTGAAAGTATTTAAAACTTTTTAATGTTCGCCCCAAAGCCCAGAGGTCTGTTTTCGTCGGTAAACACGTTCCCTTAATGTTATATTTAATTTTTATTATAATTTGAGATTCCGGCCGCAGCTTCAGATAACGGAATTTAGGTCAAGGAGTGTTCTGTTGTTGCTTTACTCAAATTTTCCTTGTGGCATCATAAAAATAAATGGCATTATTGCCGTTTTAAGGCTCGCAACTTTTGCCCATGTTAAATTTAAACAGACAAAAATATGATAACAACAATAAGATTATTGATTAAAAATTTAAATAATAGAATAGCTTATAACTTTGAAACGCTGAATAGATTTTCTTGTAGGTATCATAGCTAAGAGCACCCACGATCAAGTCCCTTTCGAATAAAAACAAACTAACTCAGAATCGGTTACATCCATTTGGTAATTATAATATGATACGACAGATATTCGATTATTTTGTTTGTAATTTATGGTGTGAACAATAAAGAGTTTATCTACGAGTATCTATAGGTATACACATTAAACTTACTGTTTACGTCGTGGGTTAAAAATAACTTAAATAACCTTCTAATCTTCCTCAAGACACGTAAAATAAACCATGAACTCAGACAAACAAACACAACGACATAGACGCACATGCTTAAATTAAAACTTCCCACTTTGCGTCGGGGGATAAAAATAACCTACTAAACTAACTCGAGAAACAGTCACGTAAAAGAAAACCTGCACTCATTTCATTCGGCGCTCGCCGATCGTTTTTCGCATCTACCCGAAGAGATATGCTCTAATGAGCGAACTTGCGCTATCCTCTAATGTTTCTTTAAACACTTCGGACCGACCCATTACTGCGAAGGTGGGCTAGGAGACGCTGGAGGAAAGAATTACTGAAGCAAAAAAATGCAATGTTGAGAAGTGAAATTGTAAAGTCTAGGTGACCACTTTCAAAGGTCTGTAAGGTGAAAACTGAGGACGGTTCAACATATTTTTACTTCTTGAAAACTATCAACAGATGGGATTAAAACTATAATCAGAGTATCCTTAACTATGTACGTATCCAACTGAATTATACACACGTAGGTATACCTCTATGTTAGTCCCGTGTATTTTTAACAAAATGCCTTACAGATACCACAGACTTTTATTCTCATACTTGATTCCTAGTAAGACATTAACAATCACAAAAAACTCTGTGTCTATGAAAACTGAAATTTTGGAAAAAGTTCCAATTTTTTTCAATACAAAAGTTTCCGATGTCTCCCGATTGCACACATGTATCTATACTACAACAAGAACCGTATGTTGTTTCTCACGTTTATGAGAAAACTAAGAATGGGAACAGATTAAGAAACTTTCTCTGTGAATCCGACGGATGTAATGAGGTTTGTCTGTTTAAATTAAATACTGGAATTGAATTCGTCCCTGGCTTTGTACGGATGGCTACGGCCGAATTGTTTTAGACTCTGGCTCAGTTTTGGAGGAAACTATTTAGTTTTATGCGAAGTCGACGTTACCACTTTTGGTAGCAAAAGCCATATTTACAAAGACGAAAATTACGAATTTATTAGGCCCAACTTTAAAGCTCGTTTAAAGGCTTTATTTAACAGATCTAAATTAACTAAAAATATGTTTGTCTATGTTATTGCAACCTATTAGACAAGGACATTAATACTTTTTGAAAAATTAAATCTATCAACTTAAGCCTTCTCACTTGGGCCCATTATGTTAGAATTAAAATTATGTGAATATTTCTCACTATGCTTTAAGTTAAAATGGCGGACAAAGCAAGCCAACCTTCAAATATAAAAATAAATTGTTCTTTGAAGTAAGTACATAGGTATTTTTTTTTTTTACCAATACTCCATGCTATTAAATTATATTGTTAACGCCGAAGCATACGCGACCGCTCGTCACATATGCTCCACGGCTGAATACCCTTGAGGACACGAGCGTAGCCCACCTACAACTGCGCACTCGCATCCGTGTGACATTGACAGTCGCCACACGCTACACGGCTAAATGCCCCCGACGGCCAGAGTCCTGCCCGTTTGACAGCTGCGCACGAGTGCGACATTGACAAGTCGCGCTGTCACCACGTCGACTACATCAAGCGGATATATAACACGAGTGTACACGGAAATCGCTCTCTTTAAAATCTTCTCGCTACATCGAGACGGGAGTCGAGACTCCATTTGACTTCACGGGAGAGAATCGGGACAAAACTACCTTTATATAGAAGCATCGTATATTTAATTGACACGTTGTTAAACCTGAAATACAGTCCACTCATATCAAAATCAAGACGTTTCATTCCGAAGACACCTTAGGAAGGCGCAACTATCCAGTTTTGGTCCTTTTCGAGCCGGATTCAAGAACAAGAATCGATCATCACCGGGGAGCCGCCCGCCACGTCATAAAACACATGTCCCTGTGCATCGAAGCGTGCACGTCTGAAGCTAAGTACCGACAGGAGGAGGCAGGAAAACCGTGAGTTCGTTCCAATCATCCTCCTTAGCTTCCGTTTTGTGTTTTTTTTCCCGTTTTCCGTGTGAAGTCCACGCCCAACAACGTCGTCACGTTGTGGCGTGTCAATTTTCAATTCGTAAAGTCAATTCATTAACGCCATTTCGTCTCCGCAAAATCATGCAGCTTACCATGCGTTTTGCGGCATGTTTCAGGCCTAGTCCATGTGCTAGTCGCCACGCCCGCAGTTCATAAGCGCGCTTACTATGCCACTGCGTGGCAATCATTTTGCATAACCTTATCACACCTTCATTAATACATGCTTGCCTATTTTCAAGCGCTCACACCACCACTGCGCGACGCAGTGACGTTTTTTATATGCGCACACAACATGTGCTTTTTGTCATGCGCCATCAGCCATGCTTCAGGTGTCGAGCTCTCATAATCGCCTCCATTGTGTGTAGCTAATTCATTAAAATTAAAATTAATTTGTGCATTTTCGCATTCCAGCGCTTCGGTCACGTTGCACCGCGCCGCGTGGCATACATACCTCGTGGTCGTGCGGGTTGACAACTGACCATGCTTGCCCGCAATCGTGTGCGGCACCTTCACAGCGCCATTAAATCAAATTTAAGTACATTTTGACTTAATTTCCGCGTCAGTGCACGTGTCTAACCTTCAACCTAATCAAGGTCATTTTTCCAGACAACTTCTGTGGTGAACCACTAAGTTATCATGGAGTTTAAGGTTCTTATCGAAAAGCGAAGAAGCCACAAGGCTAGATTAACACAATTTAAAGCATATTTAGATATTGTTCAAAGCTGTCCGCAACCGAGTTTATTACAATTGACCGAACTCATGGTCCGGTTAAATAAGATTGAAGATTTATATTCTGAATTTGATTGCATCCAAAGTGAAATAGAATGTGTTTGCGAAATTCCAGATGAGCAGTACCAAGAACGTGAGATCTTTGAGATCCAGTACTACCGAGCAGTCGCGCTTGGCCGGCAAGTGCTGACCACCAAGCAGAGCACCCCAGCTGCAGTCATCGGGTCATCTGCAAATACGGGTACCGACTCTGGATATGCAGGTGGGCCACACCCAAAACTACCCTCAATAGACCGTCCTGTCTTTGCGGGTCAAACACACTTGGTTAGAGCAGACACACAACACAAATCTCCGTCAGAGACACAGCGACACTACACACAACAGGCAAAATTCATTCATTCCATCGCAGGCGCCGCTTTCAGAGCAGCGGTCAGTTGCATGTCTAAGGTTTCAATTTAAAGGTTCATGCCAAACATGTAGGAAATCTCACAACACATTACTGTGTGATCATTCCGCAAACTCTAATTTACTTGAGGCATCGGAGCATCTAGGCCCGTCCTCTTCCACTACCCACAATCCATTTGTGACGAATATTAGGTGCTGTATTGCTCAGTGTAACACGGAGAGGTTACCGGCAATGACAGTCGACCACACTAGGTGCTGTATTGTTCAGTGTAACACGGAGAGGTTACCGGCAATGACAGTCGACCACACTAGGTGCTGTATTGTTCAGTGTGACACGGAGAGGTTACCGGCAATGACAGTCGACCGCATTAGGTGCTGTATTGCTCAGTGTAACACGGAGAGGTTACCGGCAATGACAGTCGACCGCATTAGGTGCTGTATTGCTCAGTGTAACACGGAGAGGTTACCGGCAATGACAGTCGACCACACTAGGTGCTGTATTGTTCAGTGTAACACGGAGAGGTTACCGGCAATGACAGTCGACCACACTAGGTGCTGTATTGTTCAGTGTAACACGGAGAGGTTACCGGCAATGACAGTCGACCACTCCACACAACCCAGGTGCTCTACTGGTCCGTGCAACACACAGATGTCACGGACAGTAGCAGTCGACCACTCTATACAAACCATTTCTCTAGGCCCATGCAAGCCTACGCTAAACAAATCTAAACTCGGATGGTCAATATCCGAGCCCACTTGTACACCACACACAAAATTCATTAAAACATACAAATTCAAATTCAAATCAACATTCCTCAACATGAACATATTACGAAACACACAATTATTTCAAATATAGCACAAGTGACCAGAGTTAAAATGACGACTCATTCATTACTCATTTTAATGTTGCAGAAACAGAATCAGTTGAGTTCATTCCACGTTTTTCAAACTTTAGCCAACTCCGGCAAGTCACCGCATACATACTTAAATTTAACCACAACGGTGGTCCATCCACAGACCAGACATGGTATTGGTTCATTAACAACAAATGAAATATATCAATATGTAAAATCACTTTATGTAATATGTCACAGTCAGAAAGTTTCCCAATAGACTACAATTACTAAAAACAAAGAACAGTTGCCGTCCTAGAACAACCTACTCAAGCTAACTCCATTCATAGATGATGATGGTAGTCTGAGAGTCAGAGGCAGATTGTTAAATTCACATTATAAGTTAAATTCATAACTCCATTCATAGATGATGATGGTAGTCTGAGAGTCAGAGGCAGATTGTTAAATTCACATTATAAGTTAAATTCAAACACTCATGTTTGTTACACACATCACACTATCTCACAGTACTCATCCTGAGGTACTTTCATACTCAACTGTTCTATCCAGGTCCCACAACGATTTGAACCGCAAAGGCAGAGGCATCACACTTATAACGGCCTATGCTCTAATGTTCGTGTGTGCAGCGACCAGAGTTGATACTCGGCTTGCAGGTGACCCGACCTGCCAGCACAATGCATTACTGCCTTCAGCAGACTTATTGCCCACAGAGGGACACGGTCAGCCCTTGTCGGACAACGCCTTGCGTATTTTTGGGGCTCATACCATAGTAATTTAATTTATGCAGTCAAAGTCAAAATATTTACAATCTTATGCAGCAGAGTTGTCCATAAAGTTGTCTAATAATTATTTAATTTTCCCCAGTTTTTAATGGCGTTGTGGAAGGTGCAGTAAAATCAACATTTTAACATTTTACATTTTTATTTACATTAATTAACGCATTTAAGGAGAGCATTTGGTCTTGGTAACTTTACTTACGAATAAATGAATACAGCTCTCACACAATGAAGGCCGATTTTGAATTCTCGCCCTTTTATCTCTTATGTCTTCAGATCTTTCAGATCTTTCAGTCCCCAACCCTTGTTTATTTTCTGATTGGACGAACATTAACGATTTTGCCTTCTCTTTAGGTACAAATGCCAATCAGATGAGCACGTTCTCACGATGAGACTGCAGCAACTGAAACCGCATTTCTGGGACAGAGTTTATGAAGAATGCATTTCAGAACTCCAAAAAGGGCAGAGATGACGCACGAGCTTACAAACGATTGTGCTCACTGCCAGTCACAAACCAGCCGGTGCAGGCCAACCGGCAACGAGCCAGTTCCTGAGCGAGGTGCCAGCAGAACCCGCCAGCCAGCCAGTTCCTGAGCGAGGTGCCAGCAGAACACGTCAGCCAACCAGTTCCGGAGCAGGGCGCGCCAGCAGCACGACAGCAGCGCGCCACCAGCCAGCCAGACAACCAGCCACCCCAGAGCTACGAGAAGCAGCACACGAGCCTACGACTGCGACCCAATCGATCTCCGGCGAGGTGGCAACCTGTTAACGCCGAAGCATACGCGACCGCTCGTCACATATGCTCCACGGCTGAATACCCTTGAGGACACGAGCGTAGCCCACCTACAACTGCGCACTCGCATCCGTGTGACATTGACAGTCGCCACACGCTACACGGCTAAATGCCCCCGACGGCCAGAGTCCTGCCCGTTTGACAGCTGCGCACGAGTGCGACATTGACAAGTCGCGCTGTCACCACGTCGACTACATCAAGCGGATATATAACACGAGTGTACACGGAAATCGCTCTCTTTAAAATCTTCTCGCTACATCGAGACGGGAGTCGAGACTCCATTTGACTTCACGGGAGAGAATCGGGACAAAACTACCTTTATATAGAAGCATCGTATATTTAATTGACACGTTGTTAAACCTGAAATACAGTCCACTCATATCAAAATCAAGACGTTTCATTCCGAAGACACCTTAGGAAGGCGCAACTATCCATATATGTTATTAATAAGGCCTATATTGGCAAATAAACCTCTCTAAAGTTAAATAAATCTGAAGCTAAATTATACTTTCATAGTCATGTAAATTTTGATAACCTTACATCAAAGTACACAAAACCGAAATCTGTGAATATTATAAAAACGTTAACAAAAGAACGAAGGGAACTACAATATTTCGTTATCATATCTCAACATCAAACAAAAGCGTTGCTTGCGGCACCGAACTATTTATCTTTTCAGTATTTTCCCAATAAATATTTTCGTGATCGTAAAACTTTGCCAATTCAATTACTGGGCACAAAAACAAGCCACTGTAAAATAAACCTTTTGATGTGTTCCCGAACAAAATATATTGACATTATTCGTCGTGGTTCGTAGGGTTGGCCGTGGAAAATGTTGGGACATTTTGGTTTCTATTTCTACTCAGCTGTATAAAAAGAGGGGGATGTTTTTCGGGGATGTAACAATGTATGTCTGTTTTCATTTAGTTTTATGCCCCATAGATGGTTTGACCAAGTTTGAAAAGTGAGGAGTCGATAGATTAATTTAGCTTCCAGAGTGATATTTAAAAAAAATCGTACACAAATAAGAAATATGTGACCAACATAAGTTGCGCCCTGGGATGTGCGACCGCATATTATAAACAAGGCTCGTTTTGTTATCATTTTAGTGTTTAAGATGTAGTTACATTTTAGATCTTTTAATTTATTGAAATAAACACATTATGCCTTTACATTTAGGATTTAATTACTTTACTAGCTGTTTATCCTAGAAGAGTCTGTCTTATTCTTATTAATATTTTATAACTAAGGTAACTATTTGGTGGGCCATTCATAACATTCGTTAACATTTGCACAAAGGTAAACTTCGGTATGATTTAACAAAAGCACTTTTTAGTGTACTTTCCCTAAAATTTCTTAGCAACTTGTTGTTAAACATGGTAACCCTAACGACAGAATGTGCCTCGGATGAATTTTAACCCGTCACTGGGAGTGCACTTGTTCTGGTTAATTTTATCAGCACCAAAGGGTTTCCATTTACGTTAATCAAGTAATCGAATGCGTCGACAGTGTAGATTTTATCGGAAAACAGGGATCTGTTTTCCGATAATAGGAACATAACAGATTTTAGTTAAACATAAACTTTTACTACAGATGTAGGGCTGTAAGCCGTGGTAGCTCAGTGGGAGAAGAATCGCTTACATTCTTAAGGTGGCGGGTTCGAACCCCGATTCGTACCAATGAGTTGAAACCTATATACAAATTTACATACCACTAGAGTTTCGGGAAGGAAAACATCGTGAGGAAACCTGCAAACGTCCGGAGAAGAAATTCAATAGCGTATGTGAATCCACTACGAGTAACCCGTACCTACTACTGGTCAACGTGGTGGAATACGGTCTATTCACCCTTCGAAGATAGACTTGGTATCCCCACAGTGGGATAATTTAGTGGCATAATTTAACGGTTGAGTTTAATTGAAGGCAGTCTGGATTAACTCATTGGCTACTTTTTATCTCGAGAGAATTAACGGTTCTAATAGGACAGCGAGTGAAACTGCGGAGCATAGATAGTTGACTATAATACAGTTATGTTTGAAGGTATATACATACCTTTATATGTTGCTACATTATCTTTGAGCCCGTAGCACTCAGGGATAGTGTAGTTTTCCATTAGTGAAAGGATTTTAAAACCGAACCTGTATTTTCAGAGATTTTCTTCTACAAACAAACACATTTTAGTTCTCTATACTTACTATTGCTAGACAGATAGATGGAAAAACTCTTTTATGTTCACACTAGAAGTTACAATCAAAAGGCTTTAACACTTAAAACCAGTGCAACAACTGGCAGTCTTATTGCTAAGAGCGATATCTTTCGAGCATACGTTCTAGGTATACAAATAAAACAAGTTTATCCCACCAATATTTTAAATGTTGTTGAGTTTGAATGTTTGTTGTTCAATCACGCAAAAACGATTCAATGGATTTAGGCAAAATTTGATATGTAAGATTATACCTATAGGCACCGCGTTACCAACTGAGTCGTGCGGTCATAAATCATTTCTCTATGTCTATCTCGCTCGCACTTGTGGGTCTTATGGAGCCGCATAGTGATGTGCGTAAGATGGTTATAGGCGCATATCGATAAGAATAAAATCAAATAGAAACATACGACTAACGACTACGACGACTACGACGGATGCCCTACGACTCAGTTGGTACCGCGGTGACTATAGTTAAACATATTATTATTGTAGGATACTTTTTCCTTGAAAATGTGGTCAAAACCGCAGAGCGCCACTAGCATGTGTAGTTATCTATTTCTATGTAGGTACATACCAAACTCAGGATAGCGAAACCTTTCACGGCAGCATTAGCGTTTGACCATTCGGACAAAGCGTAACATTAAAGTACGCTAAATTAAAGGCCCTACCATTTGTCTGCGAAAAATGTTATTTTTTCTGTCAAGTCATGTTTTCGAGTAAAATAAATACTCGCTAGGTATTTTCAACAGAATTTAATCCCACAAGTAGATGGATTTTGTTTGGCTAAAAGTTGACAAAAAAAGGTTGCTCTCCTCGTTTAATAGACCTACATATTTTATTCTGGGACTCTATTGAGATGAGTGAGATGTTAACTTGGTTACTGTCTCATAAGATATGTCATGAGAGTAAGACTAATGTAGATAATCTCGAGTCCTCAAGAATAGAGTCTAGAGCCTTCACTGAGAAAAATGGGCATCTTAATTCCGATGAATTCACTTAAAATACGGAGCATACTGATATCACCAAAAAGACCAGTTTATGATAGTTGTCACTCTTAAAACTAGTGCTAATCATTGTATATTTTGGTGATATCGATATGCTCCGTATTTTGAGTGAATTCATCATTTTTTAGCGTAATCTAGATGGGCACTTTTCTCAGTGTTCAAAATCTTAATGAATGAGAAATATAACAATCAGAAATGAGTAGGGGCTTTGTATTTAGCCGCAAGCGAAATGGACTGAGCGTTCTTCAACCACAACACCACGAGCTTGTTTAGTTTTAAACTATAAATGGATATTTGACATAGAATAAATGCATTCAATTAACTAGCTCTCGCCTGCGGCTGTGAACCAGAATATTGTTTAATAGAACTTTATGCTAAGTATATATCTATACTAATATTATAAAGAAGTAAAGTTTGTGTGTTTGTATATTTGTTAAATTGTAAGGGGTAATCTCGGGATATACTGAACCGATTTTAAAAATTCTTTCACCGGACACGTCCGGACGGCGCGCGATGGCTTCGGGTTTAATTAACATTATGCCCAACGAAGTGGGCACGGGTCAGCTAGTACTAGATATTTATGTTCGCCTATATCATTTATCTTTTTGTTTTACATCTAATACCTAGTTACAATAGTTTATACGAGTGTTTCCTGTTCTCTTCTACATCAGTTAAAAGTTGAGTTAGTTATCCGTTAAACAAACTTCTGATTTGTACCTTATTTTACTATTTATTGAGGGTAAACGATGCTCTGGGAGAAGAAAAAAGTGTTGATTACGGAACATTCGAGAGTGGACAATCTCAGAATCGAACAGCTTTTTCGCTTGGGTCAGCAAAGGAACTTATAGTACCTACGCTAAGCTGACGGCTAATCTCCAGTAGTAGATAGGCACCAGAAAATGATAATAATGATGAAGATGATTACTAGTATTTTACCTACGTCATCAGTAAGTAGGGTACAGTACAAAATTCAAACTAAATTGTGCACGGACAGAATCTCTTCTACATAGATGTAAATAGCTGTGTTCAACCACATAGATTGCCAGTTAGATGCGAATTGTTGCTAATGGGGTGATATGCAATATTAACACGTTCTCTGCCTATAAAAAATCACGATTTTTCATTCAGGCCTTGTCGACCACTGTTGGGTGACAAGTAACTTTGCCGTTCAAGCCGCGTCGCCCAAAGGTGACCGCGGGTCAGACGTGTTTTTAAACCTCTGTGGCGAGCCAACGAATAGAATAATCGTACTAATTCGTGTGAACAGAGACCCGCGCGGCCCTGAGGTATATACTATTTAACTTGGTTTTTTTGTAAACTATCACAAGTCTAAGGAAAAATGAGTTCTTTTCTCACATTACCTACTTTTACATAGAATGGTGAATTAAAGCAGAATTCCTACATTTTAAGACTAGCTATTAGAGGAATTACACATATTATACAGAAATAGCGCGTGTGGGATATCAAATAAAAAAGTTTTTTTTCCAGAGTAAAGGTATACGTTTATTACAAAAAATTACAGACGATACAGATACGAGCAATTTAATGCAATTGGACAAAACATGGCAGACAAAGGAAAGGTGTATTTGGGCAAGTTTTGCGATAAGTGGTGACTTTTTTTGTTTTGTTTCGAGCCACCAAACGGCCTAGGTTAGTCACATTTTTCTTGTAGCACTGCTGGCACTGACGTCGGTTTACCTTGGATTTTCCTTCCTTCTTTGCCAGCTCGTGCTTTTGTCTCTTCGGTCGTCGTGACACTGATGATCCTTCAGTAGTAATATCATCTTGGGCAAATAATCGCTTCATGACTTCTTTTCTGAAGTCAACTACTGAAATATTTTTTTTTGTGACATTTTTATACAGACACAAAGCGTTGACCAGAGCAACATTCAAGATCAGATCGATGGCTACTTTTTTATACCACTTTACGGTTTTCCTGAGGGGTGTCTGGTAGGCTGCCATTTGGTGCGACAAATCAACAGCGCCTTTGGCTTTATTGTAATCTACAGTGATTTCAGGCTTTGAAATTACTCTGTTGTGTTTTGTCACTCTAACAAATCGTGTGGAATGTTTGGTGGATAAAACCAAAACGTCGCGCTTGTCTTTCCATCTCATTACAGTAATTCCGTCAGCGCTTTCTTTTGCTATAAATTGTCCTCTTTTTAACTTTGTAGAGACGACTACTTTAGGAAAGTGTCTCCTATTTTTCCTTAATGTACCAACAAGGTGCGTCTGTCTATCTAAAAGCTTTCGAGCTAACTCGACACTTGTGTACCAATTGTCAGTGAAGAGGGTATGGCCTTTATCGAGCAAATCGTTGCACAGTGACATTACTACATTAGTTGGCGTAGTGTTAATTTCGTCATTTTGTTTACCGGCATAAATGCTAATTTTATAGGTGTAGCCTGGTAATGTGCATAGTATAAATAACTTAACGCCATATTTATGTCTCTTCTGCTTATTGTATTGCCGAAATACCAATCTTCCTCGAAATGGCACGACACTTTCGTCAATGCACAATTCTTCGGCTGGAGTATAGTTTTCCTTGAAATTATCATTCATTACCTCCAATAAATGCCTCACTCGGTGTAAACGGTCAGTTTTGTTATGTTCATCTCTATCAGAAAAATGAAGCATTTGGAGAAGTATTTCAAATCTATTCCGTGACATAATGCTTCTCGGAAAATGCTGCCTTATGATGTCATCTGTTGACCAATAATCAGAAATTTTTGGTAGCTTTACCAAACCCATGAATAAAACCAAGCCAAAGAATTTTTTAATTTCAGTTAAGTTAGTAGGAGACCATTTGCGAATGCGTGCACCCTTGGAAGCTTCTTGCGAATTAACGATTTTAGAAACTGCAAACTCATTCGTGTTGTCAACAATCTTTTTAAAAACATCATCCGTCACCAAAAGCTCGTAAAAATCAGCTGGGGGTTTGTTAATCATAAGCATGCGTTTACGGTAAGGTAAGCCAGGGTTCTCTGTAAAAGCAATCAGTTGGCGTTGATTACCTTTGGGATCCGTCCATGTAGAAGATGTTGAAATCTCCGCTAAATCTTGAATGGCACGATCAATTTCTGTATCCGTGGTCTCGCTTTCTGATAAAATAACTCGAAGCCGTTGCTTTCTTGACAGTGAAGGTTGAATATTGTCTTCTTCATCGGAACTTATATGGAAGCTTTGGTTGAGGAGGTTAAATTCTATTTTATCTATTTGAGTTAGATCTTCTTGGCTTATCGCAAAGTCTTCGAAATCGAAATCCATTTTTAAATGCGAACTTTGTGAACAAAATTAATCACCACGACCCGCACGCACATAACACGACGCGACGTCGCAGCAACTGACAGGATCGCGAACCGCTAACCAAAGCGCGGGAGTGCATCGCGGGCGCGCGGGCGGGTGGGCGACGTACTGACCGCGCGGCCGCATGTAACGCATTTTCGATTTTTTCTCCACAGAGGCCGCGTCGGACAGTGTTGGGCGCTAGTCAATAACTCTTCAAAAAGCTCAAAGACGTTGCCTTTGTCAAATAAAACTCATATTTCAACATGAAAACTAATCATTAAACTAATAAAATACATTTAAGATTTTTTGATGATTTGGTGTTTTTCAATTGGCTTCGTACATAAGTCGTGTGTCAACCAACCTTGTCCGACATGGCGTAGAACGTGTTAATTGAATACATGAAGAATTTAATTGCATGAAGGTCCGTTTACAGTTCGTAATTTTCATTTGTTATTGTGTGTTTGACTGAATAAATTGATTCGATTCCATTTGGGTGAATCGAAATGTTAAAATTCCATTAAAAATAGGTGCGTTTTTTTTGAGGAATAGTAAATCTACGGTCCCGGTAAAATTAATTGACCTTGCTTATATCAACATAATTATGGTTTTTTTTTAGTAATAAAGATGTAAAAAAATATGAAGTAAAAAAAGCAAATTTTCGTCGTGTCGCGCTTGTCCATTTTGGAGTCTGCTTTGAACTACAAACAGGTCAAGGTATACCTACAGGGTTATAAGAAAAGGGGTGCTAAGTCTTTTTCGACTTAGCGTACCCTTTATTTATAACCCTGTAGACAACTTCTACTAACAAAACGCCCGCCTCAGTGGTTTCTGTTTGAATATCCTAAGCAAAAGCAAAGTTCTTCCAAGTTGCTTACAGCTATTTTTACACGAAATAAAAAACATTTTCTTTTCTTCTTCAGCGGTGTAGTGTCACTGTGCTCCAAATAAACTCACAAACTTGGCAAATTGCGTTTCACTTGTTTACTGTGTCCTGCGGCGCCGAACTCTTTACCGTTGTTCGCCGAAACTTTGTAAAAAAGTTGTTTATACTACACGATACCGTGAGAAAGAGACGCACCTATTCCTAGGACTAGTAACAGATTTTATAAAGTATTAGTAATAATACCTATTCATCGCCGGAAAAGCTTTAAGAAGATTTATGATGCGAGACATCCTTCCATGTTACTCCAGCAGCAAGGTTTTCCACTTATCAGACTAAGATAAAAACGTGTTTTTTGAAGTAGGTATGCTCGATCAGTTATAATCTGGGTTTGCGCGTACATCATCAATAGACGTGAAGAATGCTAAGATATTGGACTCAGTAATTGAAACACAACAGCATAGGTCGTATCGTATAGTATAAATACGTCGCTTATTCTCAGCTACACATTTCTTCACAATTTTATCAAAATAATGCGAAAGTTCAAGAAAAATATTTAAAAAGTTATTAATGGCGTAAGTTACCGTTGCAAAACAGCGGCGAGCGTTTTGTTGGCGATAAGTCTTCTCATATTTCTTTGCAAATGTCATTGAGGAGCTTCTTGTTTGTATTTCGAAATGGAGGAAAATGAACTGAAAATTACATTAAATTATATACAAAAATACGTCTTGCACTTGGCAATTTACTTATAGTACGAGAGCCCACGACCAAAACCATGTCTCATAGCAATACAGCAAAAACCCTATAAAATCGTTAGATTGTATGATTCTGAACCCGACTAGGTGTGTAGTAACGGTCGAAAGTGTAGCAACTGCGTGGGAGGCCATTTCTGCTGTGTCAAAAAAAAAAGGCAGTCGGTATTATAGCAATACGTCTGATAGTGAAAATGTACATAGATTTTATAATTGTATTACGAAAAAGTTTGTTTTCAGACATTTTGCGCGTAGCACATAGCCTAAGCGCATTTTTGAAAATGTCAACAAATTTAGCCGACCTGTATCATAGCAATACGGATATTTTTTTTTTGTAACTTTTCGTATTGCTGCCATGATTACCAAAAACCTGTTTTCAGACACTTTAAGTGTAGCATATACTCCCAAAAACGAAAATACGTTTCGGAGTCGCCTGGCCGACGCCTCTGTTAAATGTTTTTTTAAATTTACAGCCTTCATAGATATTCAAGAATCTCCCTTATCTATTATTATGTACTTTGACAGATGACAGATGTCATTACTTATTTCTTTTGTAAAAGTTACTCAAGTGTCGAAAAGTGTCGAAAAGTGTCGAAAAGTCGAAAAGTTGTCTGATAGAGAAGGTGCTACACTTAATTTGTCTGATATAAATTTTTTGCACATGTGGACAACTTATTTTATCATGTCCAACAATTTTCAGACATATTGCTATGATACCGATCGGTAAAATTTGTTAACATTTTCAAAACGGTCTCAAAATTTAATGCGTTCACATTTCCGTCTGAAAATTGTTTTGTTCGCATCAAATAACCAAAATTTACTAATAAAAAAGATTTTCAGACGTATTGCTATGAGACATTTTTTTTGTCTCATTTTTAATTTTTTTAAGTGATTTTACGGGTTTGCGCTACACCACTAACGTCTGAAAAATATGTTTCCGATATCTCAGAACTATCATTCAACTACAGTCTGCAAATCAGACATATTGCTATGATGCAGTTCGGTAAAATTCTTTGACAATTTTGAAAATTCGGTCAGATCAAACGCTACGCGGAAAATGTCTGATATTGGTATTTTCGAGTTCAGGATAATCGTATCTATCGATTTGATGCGGTTTTGGCTGTATTGCTATGAGACAAAAATTTTGGTCGTGGGCTCTCGTACTATTATGTTTCACGTATTTTTAAATGGCAGTTTGGTTGATTGTCATCTATTTTACAGAAATTAGAGCTCAGAATTGTTAACCGATTATTTATCTTCCCAAAATGTAATTTAACCAAATAGCCTGCATAAATGTTTTCATTAGTCAAAAACTATGGATCAAGTCAGCACCGACTTACTTCCGGGACTTCAAATTCTGTGCGAGCTACTCTGCCTTCGAGGATGGAATAAACGCTTGGTCTTCGGCCTCGCATATAGAAAGATTTAGGCATACTCAGATTTTGAAGCTTATTTTATTAAGTACTTACTTATACTTACTTATTTTATCACTAAGTAGGATTTTAATCTGAGTGTATCATACCGGCCGTTCTGAAGCGATGTGCTTCAAAGACCAGCCTATTTGTTTATAACGATTTTAATTTGTTTCAAAATTACTTACCTAAAATAATCAACTCTGTTCACTAGCAGACTTATTAAAAACAGTTTCCCAAATTAAGCATTTACCCACTTAATTACATAAAGCGTATTACGTTCTCCGAATGTTTTGGACATTTCAATTCAAGTTTTGGAAGAGAATAGGAAGGTTACTTTGTTACAAAGATATAAAAGTAGACTGGAACGTTTAATTACAAAGTTTCTGAAACTTAAGACGAGCTTGCCTAATTTGATTTCATTTTGTAGAGATTGCTACGGATTTACGCTAAAAAGATTTTATTTAGGTCGACCGTGAAGATACAAATTGCTTTTCCAAGATTAGTAGGTTACTGATTTAGATCATAGCTGAATAATTTGTAGCTATTTTGGCAAAGGGCAATTTAGTCAATAGTTTAGAAGTCACTTTCGAATCATAACGTTTTGTATTACGAGTATGTAGTCCTAAACATGTTTTTTAAATATCGTTTTAAGCAAGAAGGCTTGCCAAGTATAATTTTAAGTATTGATAATGAAATTAATTACCTCTAGCGGTATGTAATCGTTCAAATTTTCCATCATTTATTTAAAAATAAATATATTTTTTAAGATTGCATCGTCAGGCAAAAATAATTTCACAAAATATTTTAACTAAATAAATACTTCTAAAATACTACGCTATATTATTTGCTTTAAAGCTAATTAAAAAAAAACATTTACACCACACTTACGCCATTCTATCTACTCCTATCACCAATCATAAGATAACAATATCTACAAGCAGCATATCAAATAAGTTACCCAAAAGTTAAGTTCAAGTAACCAACTTGGCCCAGATTAACCCGATCACTCCACTTAGAACTTGGCCAACTTGGCAGGTATGTGGTAGGTAGTAACAAAGTGATACGTTGAGATCAAAGCTTAACTTGACGGTTCAAGTAAACAGCTGCATGGATCTGACCTAGCTTCAAAATAGTTTGTCACTGCTGTTAGTTACAGAATTGTACTGCTGGAATACAAAACTACCTTTGAAGGCTGATTACTGATTAGTTTGTATTCCAAGTGCGAATAAGGGAACATACAAGTCATTGAATTTATTTTTGCAAGTATGCAGGTTTTCTTACATTGTTTTCCTTCGCCGAAAAGCCGGAGGTATGAAAATTCGTACATAAGTTCTAAAGAACCCAATGGTACGACAATCGAGGTGAACCCGCCACATCACGAATGTGAAACTGTTGTTCTCCCAATAAACTACCACGGCTTCTCAAATATTATCCCATATTCGGTCGCGGGACGAGGTATAAGTAGATAGGTATACTTGTATTAGATCAGCTTAAAATTACTGCGCTGTGATTGGTCAGCTCGAAAGTACCTTGTAATGTTATACTCGTATTTAGTCAAAACATAGCCTATAGAAAAAAAAACAAATAAAAGAAACCAACCCAAAAAAAAAATTAGATTTAAAATTTTAGCTTAATTTGAAATTAGTAAAAAGTTTTTACCTTTTTTTTAAAGTTAGCACTATCACTTCTTGTCACTGACGCTCTATCCTGCGGTGAAGGAAGGGTCAAGTCTGCACGTGATGTATGAATAGACGCGCCCTTCTTTGTCCGGGTTAGATAACTCAGGATTCGTATTGTCGCTCTAATACATTAATCATTCAAATTGCCCTGCGGTTAGACCTTAGAGTTGGGTCGCACGCAGATTGTATAACTGGTTGATAGCTTGTAACTAAACCCTTTATGAAAATACTAGGTACGCCCAAAATTCAATAGGATACTCGTATATGGAGTTAGCTGTTTTGACGTGACAACGTCTTATAATTCGATGGAGCCGGCTGCAGGCACGAAAAAACATGACGCATGTGCCGTTACCTCGATGAGGCGTTACCTCGCTCTGAGTGAAATTGTGATTTCCTATATTCTATTATTATGTTCCTATTTGTCAAAGGTACAATAAAATTGAATTAAATTGAATTGAATTGAATTATTATAATTTTTTTTTTTTATGATATTGAGAGACGAGACGAGCAAATCGCTCGCCTGATGTTAAACGTCACGTTTGCCCATAAACATGTCTGTGCCACCAAGAATTTTGAATTCTTAGAATTCAAGACCTTGCGCGGCACAGCACTGCGCTCGTCACCCTGAGATTATAAGATGTTTAATCTCTTATTTGCCCTGTAATTTCACTGGAAACAATGCCCGTCCAACCGAAACACAGTAATGTTTACACATTACTGCTTGGCGGTGGAATAACTGGCAAAGGTGTGGTACTTCCCCAGGCGGGCTCTGCAAAAGAGCCCTACCACTACTAAAATTTGAATTGAATTGAATTAAATTAAATTTTTCTTTTGAAAAATGAAACCATTGTATCAGTATTTTCTTATGACGTTGTCACGTTAAACTCGTCAGTAAACCGACTTTACAGACAACCGATTTTTTTTTTTAGATAATTCCGGGTTGGTCCCATACATAATACATTTTGTTCTTATTGATGAGTACCTACTTTGAGCCTTTTTCGGCTCAGTATACCCTTTTCGTATAGCCCTGTTTAGTAAGGTATAATATATACATATGCTCATCAATTGAATCGATTGGTCGGCTTTTCGTTGGACAATCCTAGACATAGACGCAGCTTTATTGTAAGAGCTAATACCTAAATACCCCACTCTACTAAATTGTATTAACGTTTCACACTCATAGCGTTTCACACTCATAGCTCCCCACTAGGATAAATTCCTGTGTCGGGGATGCCATGGAACATACACAAAGACAAGGACAACTAACACCCAGACCCAGAACAGATATTTAAATTCATCATTCAAACATCTTGCCCGACCGGGAATCGAACCCGGGACCTCTGGCTTATAAGGCGGATATTACTACCGCTGAGCCAAACAGGCCGTCCAATAGAAATTACACTAATCTGACAGTACTAAACGTATCCTTGTTTCAATATGAGAGAAAAGGACGGCAATGATCCGATAGCTTGACAATTTATGAATATTAAAAAAATATATACAAACGAATTGACACTACTATTTTGTATGTGCGATCAACTAGTTTTATAACTTTTGGGTCGGCACCAGTTGCTATTAAAAGCTGGAAAGACGTATTTCACGTGACCGCAGTTGCGTGTGGGTTGGAGACATCTTTTGAATATTCATAGGACACTTTCTACTTGCGAATAATTTGAAATGCAAGTCCGTCCCGATGATTATTGTCTTCAAAACTGAAGTTATCGCTAGTTCAACCAGTAGGTATATCGCCTATTTATAAATATTAACTGCGCCCCGCGGTTACATCTGCTATCATATACTGCAGGAAGCGCAAATTTTACTGATATAATAAGTTAAAAAAATATGAAACTAACCCAACTTAAAGACTAAGGGATAAAAAAACACGTTTTGCAAATATGACATTCAGATTTTTTGTAATTTTAAAATTGGTTACCAGACGTTACCAGGGGACATAGAGACGGACATACATAAACATACAGATCAAACACATGACTCCTCTTTTGGCTTCGCCGTAATCGGTTAAAATGTAATATTTATGATAATTATGACAAAGGTAATAAGGCGAATAGTTAGAAGTCGTTACGTCATCATTGTTTAAGTTGTTTACATAATTATCATTGTGCCCAAGTTTAAAGGCTTTTTATGACAGATCTAAATTTTTGTAAAACTATTTGACGTCCTTGACTAATAGCTTGCAATGATAAAGACAGACATATTTTTAGTTAGTTTAGTTCTGACAAATAATGCCTTCAAAGGGCCCATTGACTCATAACTATCATATCATTGAATCAAACTTTAATACCTACTAAAAGACTTTTATTACAAAAGACTTGACTCTTGTTTTGTCAAAAATACACATTTTCAGTAAAAATAATATAAATCGCGGATTGACGGCACTATCGTAGCTTCCGACTGAGTGCAGATTGTCTTGGGGGATCAAGAGTTCACGCTCCATGTAGCAACCAATTTCCCTTTATTGAGATAAAAATACAAATAAATTCAAGTAATTCAGTGGCTAAAAGAACGACGATGTAGCAAAACGACTATTCAGTTGTTTTAAACTATATTCTGTGTATAAATATTTAGATAAAATATAAATTCATTAGGCCCAAGTTTGTCTAAAACTATTGGCATCCTTGTCTAATGGCTTGCAATGATAAAGACAGATATATTTTTAGTTAGTTTAGATCTGTCTTAAAATGCCTTCAAACTTGGGCCCACTAGCTGCGTCTCTCGGTTTCATCCGCGCTGTGGTAATGATTATGAAAAGTGGCCTATCTCCCTTTCTGTAACCTCATGTCTGAATCATGGTTTTTTTTTTTTTTTATGTAATTGAGTAACGTGACGAGCAAATCGCTCGCCTGATGTTAAACGTCACGTTTGCCCATAACAGGTCTGCGCTACCCAGAATTTTAAACTCGCAGAATTCAAAACACTGCGTGGCACAGCACTGCGCTCGTCACCCTGAGATATAAGTTGTTTAATCTCCCATTTGCCCTGTAATTTCACTGGAAACAATGCCCTTCCAACCGGAACACAGTAATGTTTGCACATTACTGCTTGGCGGTGGAATAACTGGCAAAGGTGTGGTACTTCCCCAGGCGGGCTCTGCAAAAGAGCCCTACCACTACAAATTTAATAAGGGATTGGATTGGGAATCACCGGATTGGCTTTAGCTGTGTGCGTCATGTAAATCAAATGATGATGAGCAATAATTATAATAACTACATTTTTGTTGTTACTAAGTACATAGGACTATACAGTATTCACGTATTATTTAATCGTATATGCAACTACCATGTCATGTCTTATATAACATTTAAAAAAACTTTTGATTACTTTCCTTACATTGTTGTGCCAATTTTGTTATCAAAACAAATATTTCAATCAATCTGATTTTTCGAATCATCAAACAGAGTGGATCTCCGTTTTGTAGCAGAAATCCCTTTTTGTCGCCCAGGATTGGGGTCAGGGTTCCAACCGTGTCCGATGGGTAGCCAGCTCATCCCGGATCAATGCCGGAGACGACCTAAATGGAGATTTCACAGCCGATTTCCGCCTTGAAATTTACCTGTTTATGAAGACTGTATAGAGCCAATTTGGCGTGTCAAAGATTGAGCACAATGTTAGTGAATCCTGAATATATCTTGATATAACTAAACTTTTGAAGTAATCATAAGTTTTAATACTTGCGACTGAAAAAAAAAATCACCTCTTTCTAAGCAGTCAGGTGAAATTATGGTACAATTTTTCGAATTACTAATAGACTGCACTAATAGGCTAAATTCCTAAGAAGAAACCTTATAGTACAATATATTTACAAAAATAGGATAACGATTGCTGCCGCTACATTAGAATATTATTTTGATATTTTATCAGATTCAGAAGTATTTATTGAACAACTGATAAGGTAAAATCTTTGGCATAGACAAAGTTGCAAGTAATCATAACATGAAAAACTAAGAAGCAAACTTCCTCCGCTTATTACTCCAAAAGTACCAAACAAAACACTATCTGCCCACCTAACACGAAACAATAACAAAATTCCCCGAAGTTTTTGTTCGCAACACGAGCTATTATTTATTTCCATCTTCGCAACATTAACGGCGGGGGTTTTTCTTCATTTTCCCGTGGTAACGTGACGGATGCCCACGGCAATTAGTGTCCGGAAATTACACAAGAAAACACCAGCGATCCATCACCTGGTGCGAAAAAAGGCAGAAATCTCGCCGGCCGTGGCTTAAACAAAACGTCATTCAGGGAATACGATGACGTTGCGCTTTTTGAGCATTAGCGAGATACTGTTTTGGACAAGCTTTTAGGATGGATCAGAAAAACTGGGTCGTGTTGTTTTTTGATTTGATAACTTCTAAACCTCTTAGTTTATACTTCATGGTCAATATTGCGATGGATCGAACTGTAGCCAGAGTATTCATTGAATTGTGCTTTAAATTACCATGACAGCGATATTAAAAACCTAAATTATTTATGGCTAAATTTCTGATAGGACATCCTAAGAGTAATTTTCCAAAACTAATTCTTCTCAGAAAAATCACTTTTATCCTTCTTTATCTCGAAAGTCTCGAAACACAATGTAACAGTATTATTTATATTCAATTTCTTTTTATAAAATAAATAGTGGTCGGGTTCTTATCAAGATTTTCGAAAAAAAATCATGGAAAAACGTTACAAAAATACATACAATAAATTGTCTGCCTTTTCGGCTTCTCTCTGTGTACTTTATAGGTATGTTTCCTAGAAATGTCATTAAAAGCCCCTTCCAGACGAGGTCCAGGGATCTAATATTAAAAGATAACATTTTGGCCAGTGTTATAAAAATATTTGATTGGCTTTGGGGGTGGGTCGGGTCATTTTATGATTAGGAGCGACAGAGCTATCGGATGAAATCGGTATGTTTACCAGACTATAAGTTACCTACATACCTACAGTGTATATGTATAAAGAGTGGCGTTATTTGTCTCCCTTTACCCCAAGAGGGAGATAAAGCCACATGTAAGTATAATTATTGTAGGTACGTACATTTTAAGACCGAACATGTTTATATCTATTTCAAACAGTTATACTTAAAACATTTCATAAAGTGAGTTCAATAATATGATTTGCTGTGCAGTGTGCACTTTATTTTAGTGTAGCTCAAAAATGAAATGACATTTGCCAATGCAATGCTGAAATAGCTGTAAAAGAGTCTATCGAATATGGTTCTTAATGTAGCCTCTATAGCTATTGAATGAAGCATCCTGAGAATTCAGAATATTTAAAGTGATATTCATAATAATATGAATGTTTTCGACTTCAAAAATAGTAAGCACGAAAAACAGTAGACGTTTTTACACCATCTAATAATCCTGTTTACTACCTTAGAGATTCTGAATGAGTAATGAAAACAAAGTGAAAAATTTATATTCCTTTATCATGGAACTCTCGCTTCGTCCAGTCAAAGAATTCTTAATCTCTCATAAGTAAAAGTGACTTATAAGCGGAGAAAAAAGAATTTTCATTTAAATTTCTAGTAAACTTTGAATTGAGTTTTGTTGAAGTCATAATATTCGTGAATAATTCATACAATAAGGATTTTATTCTCTTTACTTACTCTACGGGCGTCCGGTAGCTGTTTAGCATCTTGGTTTTAATCTTATTTATAACTTACGGCAGTCCGCGGATTCACACGGTATTTTATAAAAACTGATGTGTTTCTGACGAATATGTGGCATAAATACCTGATTTAGGATTAAAGAAAAGACTTTATTGCTGAGTTTAATTCAAAAATACGTATATTATTGAAGATCGTTATTATTTTAACAGCTTATCTTGCGGCATAGGCCTCTTGTAAAGGTTTCTATTTTATTGAGTGATTACATGAATGAAATGACTTATAAATGTTTGCAGATTTCAGTGTAGTATTAATTCGCATACCTATAGCTGGTACATGAGCTAGCTACGCTTAGGTACTTGAAAAGGAGTGGTTTCCAAATTTCAGCCTATTAATTATCAAGTGAAATGCAACTAGAAATGCAGCTGAGTAAAATAAGTATTTGCTTTTAGACTACCATAATTATCATCTAAATCACTAAAAAGTTTACAAACGCTACGAGTTCGATGACAATCAGAACAAAGGATAACTCCGATCCTCCTCTCTCATGTAAAATGCAAATAAAAGTACTTCCTGAAATCAATACGATTCCGATGTACTGTTTAAAATTCACCACGATTCAATTCTTCAAAGAGATCATTACTGGAAGATATGATTTACATACCGAAATTATGTGGGTGCCGATATAAAGGAGGTTGTTGTTTTCCTTTATAAAACCGATACGAGTTTCGGAGTATTTCGATATCCGGTATTAGGGAATTTTCATATTATATTGATTTAAACTTTCAGCGCTACAGCAAAGATTAATTTTACAAATCGACTGCTGCTATGTACAGTTTTCAAACTGCAAAATCAGTTTTATTCATTCATTCTTAACTAAAGTAAAAAAAAGAAATTTTTTTTTCGTCTTTTTTAAATCGAATAAAATTGATACCACACAACTTTAATGTTTTAATTTAAGTGAAATGACTTTAATTGCTCTTCTGCAAAAATGTCATTTGTTGTTTCGATACTGTTCGATAAATTAAATTAATTTTTGTTGCCGTGTTTGTTACTTTTTCACGCTGAAGCGGCTTAACGAATTTAGATGAAATTCATTATGAAGCTTATTCTTTGGATTGACACAAAGATTACTTCTTATTCTAGAAAATTAACCAGAAAACGGTTATACTAGTATAGCGAAGTAAAACGTTAGAGTTAGTTCTCTTATAAGAAATAAGGAAAGATAAAAGTTAGTTATCTATTTCTTTGACACGAAGAAAGGTAATAAAATAAAACTAAAGCAATAAACCAAACTAACTGAAATCATTACAAAAGAAACAGAAAACAAACAATATATTGAAACATTTGCGTCTACTAGAACCTCAGCATAAATCCTGAATGCCTAGGGCACTCAGCGCCTATTTTTCTGATAAATTCAAAATTCAAAATAATTTATTCAAATATGGGTACATCAATGTACACTTATGAATGTCAAATACAATTTTTACGAATAAATTAATACACAATAAATTAAATTTCAAAGAAAACAATATTATTAGAATGTCAAAATTTTTTTTAAAATTATTGCAATGTCAAAATATCAATGTATAAAATAACTACAATAGTAGGTATAATCAGTCAAGACACTTAAGAATAACACAAGAAGATAATTAAAAAGATCCAATTAAAATTTTGCATCATTTATTCTTGAAGTAGACTACCGTACCAACTTACGTGAACGATAAACTCAAGCAGAAGTTCGATGTAAACAGCGAAGCTCCGGTCAGGTTTAAAATATGAATATAAATTGAGAAAGTTTGGGGTTGCTCAAATCCTCGGAACTTTAAAATTATTAACACGACACTGTTCTGCAGATTTATGTTTAACTAGCTATATCTCGTGGATTTACTCGAAATTCTATTAGAACCGTTTTCTTTAGGATTCTGAACCTCCGTTGAGGAAGAAAGAACCCTTAAGACGAGACTTCGGCGTCTGTCTGCCTGTATCTCAAAGCCAATTATTTTCTGATATAAAACTCTAATGCGGCCTCCAGACTCCCGCGAGATTCACGGCGTGAAGTCGCGCCGTGATTCGTGCGCGAAATCTCGCGCGTACGACGTCGGCTACACATTCACGCTAGGGGAACATTTTCAACATTTGGGAACGAGGCGCGAACCCGCGAAGAATATGCGAATCCAATCTACACTCACGGTTCGCGGGAAGTTCGCGGCTTCGCGCGCGATCCGCGCGCGAGTGTGGAGAGCCCTTAAGGAAGAAAAAAATCTAAGGAAAAGCTAATGGAAATCTCTCTTTTATTACAAGTTTCTATTTAACTTGCCGTGTTAGCATGTTTGTATGTCTTTGTGAGTTAAATCTTGCAACTGAAGTTTAAACCACTTTCGTGTCGAATTAAGTCGAATTGATCTGAAGTTTGTATACGCCGCGTGTGTAACTCGGATGACAATGCAATAGAAGCTTGTTTTTGAAAATAGGTATTTAATTTTTGTTAAGCTAGTTTTGTTTAGTTTAGCTGCAAAAATACCATCAATGATCAAACATAACAGACGTTGCATTTATCCGAGCAGCATTTTAAATTTAACCTAATATAAGTTCTTCTACATTCGGATCACGAGCATGTGTTCGTACAGTCGCGACGTCGGCGAATTTATTTGAGTCTCCAATCAGCAGCGTTCAGAGACAAAGCGTTTTCTAGAATTCCATGAAACACCTACGTTTATGCTCCCTCTGTTTTCTTAGTCTTTGCGATAAAGTCACAGTTCTAAGAAAGAGTTGCTGCAGTGTCTAAGAAAAGCAATTTGTCTGAGCAAAATATGTTTCTTAAAAAAAACATAAATAAAAAATATAACTGGAAATCGTATTATTTCTATAATAATTTATTGAATCAGGCGTTACTTCGCGGAAGTTCATCTTCAATTGACTGTTTTTCAATTGTATTTCTTGTGTTTTTCTAGTGTGATTATGATTATGAGATTTGAAAACGGAAACAAACTAGAAATACAATTGAAACGGTTATTTTTATTTCAATGAGTTGTTATTATTAAAGACTTTTCTCTCAATATTGCGTTTGAAAGTAACATTATTGTATCCTGTTACAATAGCAAAAGTCAGAGAATTTTATCAGAAATATAACAAGAGTAATTTATCAAAAGATAATACAACTAGGTCAATACCTCGCTGGATATTTTTTGTCGGCGGGTCATACATCATTTTACTTGACGGCCAATTTTTTTGCAATCTAATTTATTTTCTCAGTTTCTGCTCATTTTTACCTGTTACTGTAATTTTTGTAGCCATTTCTCTTCTCTAAGGAAGTGGAGGTTTAGAGTTACAATGGTTTTAGTAATTATTTTAATTAGTATAAAGAAAGAAATCAAACTACATCTCACGTTTTTCGTTTGGAACGCACTATTTTAAAACTATTAATTTTTATTCTTAAGTTGCCCGCGACGTCATGTGTGGTGCATCTCAATAATCGGGCTTTCGAGTTTTGGGCTAGAAACCTTGGCACAGCCTTGTTGTTCTCAAACGATTCAGCCGTTTGAGAGCTATTATATTACAAACAGACACACATACACTTCATACAGGCCTCTTTTTGTGTCGGGAGCTCAAAAGCAATTATTTACTGCAGTCTAAAAGTAAACAAAACTTTTATCATTCTCAAATCAGCGACCCAAAGCCGTAGATAGGTACTCGGAGAATGTTTGCAAGCCCCACTTAGCCAACCAAGGCGTATGCGGGTCGCAGCTAATAAAATTAAGCTTTTGTTTGAGGTGGCAACATCGTTAAGGTGGCAATATCGGTCGATACCACTCGCGTTTAATGACTCTGGATAAGCGTTTTCGAATCGCTGACAGGGACCAGCCTAAATATGTGTTTTGTTAGTGCTTGGAACTGGGTTAAACGTATTTACTTTGTGAAACTGAAAGGTGGTCGAAACCCGTGTTTTGGATTTCAGTTTGAGTGCCGCATAATTTGTGTAAAGGTTGCTAAAGCCAATATTGGCCGGGGAATAGCTTGTGTTTGTTTATTTCTATTCAGAAGAAGATAGTTACGTGATACACGTGTTGTTTTTATCAATACTTGAGTTTTAATAAAGAAACTACAGCTGTGTCTTTTCGGAGGTCACACGCTAGCACGTTTTTCGAAAACAGCCGGGAACTAGTAGTGCTAAATATCCGACGTACCATAGATAGGTATAATATAATTTCATTTTACTTATTTTTATTTAAAATATTCTGTTATTTACCTGATCGTTCTTGTTTTGTAACTTAACAACTCATATGCTCTTAAAATTAATTAAAGAAGTAGTGTGCATAATGTAAATTAAATCACATATACGAGTACATTCATTTAATTTTATTTTGTAAAAATTGGACAGTAGCTTGAAAATTATGGCTTAAACTGATAGTAATCAATACCTCGTTCATAATTATCCAAATTGTAAATCGCTCATCTAAATGCATAATAAAGTCTATACGTTTCGTGAAAATCGGAGGGAAGCTTGAAAATTGTGGTTTAAACTGACAGCACCTAGCTCATGATTATCCAAATTGTCAATCGCTTAGCTAAATGTATGATAAATTGCTACCCATTTCAGGTCATTTAGGTAATGCCTGCTGATAGTTCAGCTAGGTACCTAATTTACCTATAATCCCATTGATTCCCGTAATGCTCAGTCTGACGTCATACTCTATACCTACTTACTTACGTCAACGGAACTAATGTGATGATAGTCTAAGAGCTAGTGTATGATTTTAGTTAAAACCTAAGAAAACCTATCTTAGGTTATCTTAGATTTGAACAACTACTGATCCGTGGCGCTTGTTAGCAATAAAAGTACTATAGTTTAACGGTGTGAAAGATAATATGAAAACCTATGGAGTGAAGAGTGAAGATATGACAAGTGATAGAGATGAATGGAAGAAGTGTACGTACTGTGCCGACGCCACGTTGGATGGATAAGAATAGGAAGATGATGATGATGGTGCTTGCTATAAATAACCTATTTTTTCAGTTAATTTCTTTTAAATACTTAGCAAAAATGGTTATTGGACAAAAAATATCTAAGTATCAAATTGTGTCTACTGTTAACAAACTGTATTTATTTATTGAATGGTAGAAGTTAGATATTTTAGAAAATGTATATACATATATTATGTTATTGCTCGTGACTATATTCCTATTATTTTACACTCTTGGGACTGGGACTCACACTCTTACAAGTATATTTTTTAATTTGCCAGATATGTCTGTCAAGTTGAAAAATATACATAGGTGTACAATTCTGCTTCCGCCGTTTTGCAATAGATGGCTGTAGCGATAAGTGGTAATACTTGTCCAGTACTATTGATACTGAACAAGTTTTTTTTCTGATGATAATTTCCAAATTATATTTTTTGATACAAACACCTTAGACAAACCAAACGTCAGCTCTCGCCACAGAATCAATACGCGTTTACCCAAACTAAGCCCAAAACACGCTTAAGTTGGATCGTTATACCTACATGAATATCGAGGAGGCATTACCGCTTTCGCTAATAGCCAATATCTGACGCCAAAATTGCTTTCCTAACGATATTTCGGCTGCAAGTAATAAAACCAAGTAAGCCTATTACAGGCTGGAATCGTTTTTGCTCACGTGGACATTAATATCGGTCATGGCTTACTTACCTAAATTAAAAGATATTGGTGATGGTCGAATTGATAAGGGAGGATTTAAAAACCTCAAAAATTCCAAATATTTTTGTTTCGATATTTAGTTATTTCCATTTTAAGCTTATTCAATGTATCTACTGAGGTTGTTGAAATCGCTGAGAAATAAATAATGCTTAATGTTTTAATTACAGTTTGAATGAAACCCTGAAACGATGTCAACTGAGAGCTGGATGGAGCAATTGGAGAAAATTCAATTATGGTTTTAAAATTTTAGTTCGTGTCGTGTCGAAGTAAGTTTCATCAACTATTTAAGTTTTCTTCACTCTAGGCAAAACATAATACAAAAACAAGGCCTTGCGTTCGTTTTCGGATCGAAAACAGTTAAAACGCCACTTTTGCTCACATTCGCTTCTTTCTTCCGTTTGTATGACACACTCATACAAACGTGTACCCATGCAAACGATTTTGTCGTTTTTAAGTGTCATTTTTGCCACCGATTCCAAAACGAACGCGAGGCAAGTAAAGGTGGGTATGTCTAATTTATTCACCATAATCGATTACCGTTAAAGGAGGTTGGGTCGTATCTCATTAACTTCTTAATTAAGAGCCGCGAACGTGTTTCGAGTGTTGATTTTTAGATTTCCTGCCCAAAATCCTTGGAAATTTAACTTAGGTAAAAACTTGTTAATATTTACCCTACAGTAAGAAATATTAAAAATAAAGCCAATAAAAACCTTTTCTGTAATGTCAAGGTTTTTAAAAATGTATGTATAACAAATAAATTAACAATTAAAAAACCCCCCGACGTTAAAAATAAAACATGTCTAAGAACTATCGCTATAAAATCTGATTTCAAATAAAAAATCCACATCCAAATCGGTACACCCGTTTCAGAGCTACGGCGGCTCACCCACAAATATAGCGGTCATATTTATAAAATCCCTTTTTTGCATCGGAGGTTAAAAATAAAGCCAATAACAACCTTCTCCTTAACGTCAAGGGTTGTAAAAATGTATAAAACAACACTGATTCAGGAATGGAGCCGTCATGATGGTTGAGTGAGCCAATTATCGCGGTGTGTTGAAATCTGTCGGAGTTCAGTCTGTTTGTGTTTTAATTTGCTTCACGATACCTGATAAAAAGACAGCATGGAACACCCAGACGGGTTACGACTAGTTTACATTTGCCTATAGAAGGCAAGGTAGAGGCAGATTAATACTAACTAAACTACTTTTATATGTAAAATGGAGAAGCAACGTGACAAAGTAGATATTTTCAGCTTAGCTATAGAAAAGCACGACCTACGGTTAAAATTAATTCAAATTCGAACAAACATAACTTGAAACTTAAACTGTAACTTTTGGTAGCTTAAAACTTTTTGATCACTTTTTAATAATAACCCACAAATACATTCAATGACTTATAAAAGCTTGAAATGAGCAACCATGGTGGCTGTTATATAAAGGTTGTAAAAACACAAATCTTTTAGCGATCTTCCCTACTTATCCAAATTTCCAAAGAGCACACAAGCATAATTAACTCAATTCACATCGACGAAACTTTCGCTTCCAACTTTCTTTATTCGGGACAGCGTTTAACGAACGACCCGCAAAAAAGGAACGAACCTAATTTAATTACACGCTCTGCAGAACGTTCCCATACATAATTCCGTTCTCGACCATAAGTCCTCCGACTATCCAACACGTGTGTAACTGTGTAGTTACAGAAACATCTCATTACGGCGTTCGTTCTCGGCAAATGGGGGTTAATTTCATTAGCGCGGACTCAACGAATCGTGTGATAACTTTAGTACCGTTATGTGGAAGGGCGCCCTTGGGATCAGGCTGTGTAGTGTGCTGACGTTGATGTGTGTTTTCACTGAGTTCTGTTTGTTGTGTCTGCTATGATAAAGTTGTAGAATTTCGTTTGAAGTGTTGCGAGTAAAACTTAAAGCGAGGACGCTTAATGGAAAATTTGGCAAGGGTCTTAAGCTTACGGTAGATTTTGACGTTTACGTGTTAATAAGTGGTCGAGGTTTGCTTAATGGACTTAGTTTTGCACAAATTTGAAAAAAAAAATGCTCAGCCAAAAGTTAATGCATGTTGTCAAAAAAAAAATTGTTTTCTAATACTTAATCCATTAATAGGCTTATTAATTTTATTTTATGATTGGTTTATCACAGACTTTGATAATTTGTTCGAAAATAACAGCAGTCCAAATTGCTGCAGCAACTTTTACCGGCCGATTCTGATAATATTCGGCAGAAACAAACGGTATTCAATTATGAACAAAACTTCGAATATGACCAAAATCAGATAGATGGTTGTCGAGAGAAAAGATCGTAATTCTGCCGTCCACTAACTATAATGCCGTTAAGCCACAGGGAGTCGATTTTTACTTTTAAACATGATAGGATAGAGTTTAAAATTCTCTATCTACCTGTCTAACAAACGTGTTCCTATCTGTCATAGGTCCTAATGTTGCAAAAAAGTTTGAGCTCGCAACGTCTATTTACACTTTTCGCATACTCGTAACTACTGGTAATAAAATTAGCAAGTCTATAACTGTTCTAGTCTACAGCATGCATACACATACGCACAAACACTATTGTACAAAGCCGATATGCGTGCGAGCCCCACAGCCATCCAATTGCCTATTTCTCTACCAGCACAAAGGCGCACAGAGCACGTAAAATCCAGACAGAGTATCAATACCCTCTTCATTACCATAACTGATTGGGCAGAGGAGGCCCGAAACCCGCGCCAATTACTGCTCTGTAGGTACGAGCCTGTGTCATTATATGGCTCGAATATTTTAATAGGGAGACTAGTGCAATTAAAATGTGTGCCTTAAATGACAGGACTAGCGCATTTATTCGATTGAACTTAGATTACTTAGGTGTTAATTTATGTTGAAAAGGTGGATTGAGGTTCTTAGGTGTCAAATTAATTATTCGATAAAAAACAACATTTTAAAAAAATCTTTAGTAATAATGAAGACTTTGAAATTGAGTAGAAATAAAAAAATTGGGTAAAAATTGTAAATTCACCTAGAAAAACTATAAGTTTTGGTTCGCTGTACCCGTCACCGCAAATGAATAAACGTGTAGGATGAGATTTATTTATTTTCAAAATTTTTCTATCATGGAGTGAATGTTACAGTTTACTTCATGTCAACAAATAATGATTGGGATGAACTACAAAGGACGGTATAGGCTACAGCGAATATTAGATGTCTAAATTAGATAGAAATTTTTTTTTTTCTTTTTTTAGCTAGAGTTTTGGCCTGTGTAAATGATAACAACATTTCTAATTACTCATTTAAATATAAAGAAATACCATATTATTAAAATAGATAGCTGCTAATTGACCAGCAACAAAATTACCTGCATAACAAAATAATTGGAAGCTGTGAAATAATTAATAGAAAATTAAAAGCTTCTAGTTAACAAGTTTAATAAACGTGATATTCTGTGTTTTAAATAAGCATACTCATTTATTTATATCGCTATGAAAGATATTTTTTTTTTCATATCAAAATTTTATCTCAACAATGTGATCATTCGTTATATTCTTAACTCTTTTAGTCTATTTATTTTCATAAAAACGCCAATAAAACATACCTAAATCTCCATCAATTAGTTATGGTTTTGTGAACAACAGCTTCAAAGTTCTTATAATCCAAACCCAATACAATGTGAATTATCCAATATAGGCTTCATTCAGTCGAGTATAAAACATTATATAAACTAAGCTAAGTGGCTTCCTACGGTGTCATTCGGTATCCTACAGAAGGCGTTATTGGGATAAAAAGTAAACTATAATTATGTTTATTTAGCTAGGGTATAAGCTACACGTATAGGTGGATTTGTTTACCATCAGGCTGACCGTCTGTCTATTTGTTGCTCTTTTATAGGTACATATAAAAAAACTTACCACAACAAATCCATTCAGCCATTTTTGCGTGACTGAGAACAAACATCCAAGCACACAGTAGTAGTATAGTATTAGTAGGATTTTTGTTTAGTAATAAAAATTAATGAGCAAAACGTAACGAAATAAAGTTGTAGATATATTAGGTAGATTTTTCAGATTAATTAGGCTTAGCCGGCGTTTAGACGCGGGTGTAATTTGTGTTACACCCGAGGGAACAAACTTTGGCTGGGTTTTTTCTTTCGGACATTGTTAGGAGCAGTTTTGTTGCTCAAGTTGCGAATTGTTTATTATCGGGGATTCGTACCAAAATGGTAAAAAGAAATCTTGGCTTAGGTCTTAGTCTGTCTCTTGGCTTAGTGGTTTAGGGTGTGGCTCGTCCGAGTTGCTAAGAAACTAAGTACAAAAACAAGAATGGAGTATTTCAACATTCTAAAATAACAAACCTTTTTCAAAACTTAATCAAATTTTGCATTTGTGTGAAACCCATGCTGTGATATTTTTGTGTCATATTAGAAAACAATTTTAAAATTGAATCTCAAAACATTTACCAAATAAATCAAAATTATCTCAAAACAAGCTATTCTTCCGATTATTAACTTTTAAACATTTTTTGCTTAAAACTTCTCAAAGCCTACCAAATCTTAAACTTGCGAATGATTTTTTTATTCCCTACGCGAGAATAAAGTTGGAGAACCAAATTAATTATTTATTGTTCCATTATGCTTAAGATTTTTCTGACATTGTTCAATACTGATCCATTAGACGCTTCGTATTTGACGCCATCTTTTGTTAATGCGCGTTTTATAGGGGGGACATAATGTGATGAGTTTTTTACAGGGAAAGAAATAAACTGTTTTTTCTTGGAATTATCTTGTTGTGTCGCTGGCATGTTAGGGTGCAATTTTTTCTCCATTTTGTTCCTGATGAAATGGATGGATACGTCAATTTTCTAAATTGCAAATTGTATCTGTTTTGTTACATTTATCAGCTAGAGAGAGTGTGTCGATTTTGTTGATTAATTCTCAAAAATAAGCTAATTTGAAAACAGTAAAACTGGAAAAATATTCCTAACAATTTAAGGGGTTCAAAGTTAAGATACGATATATTTATTTTAATGTAAATAAAACAAGAATTTTTTAAGGCACATAAACACTCAATACTATTTAACTTGATTCTAATGTAGTAATCACCATCCACAACCTTCTTCGTAACTCTGCTGGGTATAGGCCCCTATTTTGTTACGCTATCTAGACCACTTGTCTATAGTGCCTAAGCCTAACTTAAGTGTTGTTAGATTGAATATTCAGCAGTGTTGATCAAAATATTCGTCACGAATTTCCAGTCATGCTTTACAAGAGAGCTTTTCAACCTTTCGCCTACAAAACGGGCTAATATTGAATTTTACAATACCCCAGCAAAAATAAAGACACGAAGCTTCCTTGTAGCAAAAAGCTGACACCTCGCCATCTCGCCTCCACCTAAGTATTCTCTTTATAGTTTTCGACAAGTTTTCGACGTGATTCTGTACCAACAGCTCTTAGACAAAGAGCTTCGAGAGAGTTCCCTAAGTCTTCGAGAGCTTTAAAGTCAAACCGCAGTCTGCGAGCTAAAATACTAATAATAACTTATAATGGCTCCCGTAATGCTCTTCCTTTGTAGTGGGCTTGTTTATTTTACAATATGATAATGGCTCAGGTGGATTATTGGAACTACAAAAGTAAAGTTTAAGTATAGTTTGTAACATGTACCTGTCTGTTATTGCCATTAATAAAAAACTCTGTACTCTGTATTCGAAAAAAGGCATTAGTATTTTACAGGCAGGTATTAGTATTTTTTAAATGATTTAAGCTAAGACCGGGGAAAAAAAATTAGGTATACTTAAAATTATCGCTTCGTTTAAAGCGAACAAATCGTTCACCAGACTCTCCTTTAACGTATGAAATTTAATACGGATTTATAATTTTTATGTTTTGATAGTACGAGTATATACGTACGAGTGTATGTACGTGTATATTAGGTAGTAGTATATAGGATATATATTGACGAAACTACTAATAATGTGTAACAATTTGGCGGCCTAAAAAAAATAATGATAAGAAAATAAGCTTCTAATTATTATCAAATAAATATCCTCGGGAGAAAAATATTTGTACTGAGAATTTCCAAATTATGTTATACCTTCTATAGGTAAACATCATAGACACCGATAAAAAGAAATATTTACGAGTAGTAAGATCATCGAGACGGAAGTGAAGCCTTTGAGGGTAGATAATAACGTTTCAGACGCAGACGGGTCGGGGTTTGGACAGGATTTGGCGAGGTGACTATTCTTGAAGGCAAGATATGAATAGAAAGAGTTAATTAAATAAATTATGAGAAAAAATATTTTATTATATAAACCTAACATGTGAGATTGGCGGTCAAACGCAAGCCTACATAAAAAAACTTAAATAATAAAATCGAACAATGAACACAAAAAAAAAAAACACAAATAATGAGAATTATTAAACATTTTGTTTCATTTTTTGCGTTACGAATTTGTCTGTTTCTGATAATCACAAATCATATTAATTTAAATTACGTTTGCATGAGAGACTTATGATCAGCAGTGGGCAATTACGAGCCGATAATGGTGAAATTATGAACATAACAATAATAAATTGAAAAACACGCCAAACTTACTTGACAAGGCACACTTAATTTAGAAACAAAATAACACCGCTTTCGATTTCAACTCGAAAGTTGCAAACATCACCGCAGAAATATTAATGTCGAACATCTTACAGAATAGTGGCCTTCAAAGGGCTGTCCGTGACCATGCCGAGTGCTTTGTTCTTGGATTAACCGCAGCTTTATCTGCAGTCTTATCGCTACCTTTGACCCGCCGCCTGTGCTGTAGTTTCAATTGTAACTGGGCTTGTCTCGTTTGATCAACGGTACTTAGTCTCTTTGTAACACTACAAACTTTGTTCTAAGACAAAGGTATAAGAGTTATAAGGAAAAGGTATGCTAAGGCGAAAAGGGCTCATAGTACTTACCTATCATTATGAACAACTTTTACTAAAGGACCAACCCGGAATTCACGAAAAAAAAAATCAGCTGTTCTATGTTCGAGTGTCTTTGACATTTTTCTATGGAACAGTTGCTATTTTTTCCTGAATTCCAGTTTGGCTCTTTAGTAAACTTTTACTAAAGGACCAACCCGGAATTCACGAAAAAAAATCAGCTGTTCTTTGTTCGAGTGTCTTTGACATTTTTCTATGGAACAGTTGCTATTTTTTCCTGAATTCCAGTTTGGCTCTTTAGTAAAAGGTATACAAAATGATGAGTAGGTACTATTAGCCTTTTTCGGCTTAGTATATAGCATTTATTTCTAACCCTGTATTTATGAAGGTGTTGTTTTACAAGTTGCTAAAATGTTTTATCCCACACACATTTTTTTTTGCGAATGAAACAATAATATCAGCATTGTATGTACGTTTTGACGTTTTCCAAATAGGAGCAGTGCTAATATTTACTTTTATGATTGAAAATATGAAAATGATTGATTGATTGAAATGCTATGTGACTTTAATGACAGTAAATATTTTCTTTTCCATTCTGCTAATTTTACTTACAAATGAAATAGAAATTAATAATGCTATGTATTGAATGAAATCTACTACTCAGAACTAAGATAAACACACTGTATCGTATATAATATATTACCAAGTTAACACAGTAAAGGCTTACAGTTTTAACTATTATTGTTCCAACAACAATTCCCAACCTACATTGAATACCTAAATTCTATTTCCCTAACATTATATAACATGTGCCAAGTACCTACCAAGTTACTTCTTCCCGAAATTAATTTTCTCGTTAACATTTCTCCGTTAACATTTCTCGTAACATCCGCCGTTAGCGCTAAACGCAGAAGTGCTTACGACTTTAAGTTTAACGATAATGTTTCCAGTAACTGTAGGTAAACCCTGAATCCCAGCGGAATCCTGAACTCGTACAATACACGCTCTCAATTACATATACCCGCATATGTATACCTGATAATATCGTGTTGTTTTGTATAGGTACAGGTGTGGAGGAGGAAATTGGAATGTCTGTTTGTAGCAAAACGGTTTTTGACTAAATAAATTAGAAAAGTGAACAGATTTTTAATCAAGGTTGTATTTGAATTTGTAGCTCTTTGAACTTTTTTTATTTTAAGACTAGCTGCGCCTTGCGGTTCCACCCGGTCTTTTATTTTCTGAACATTCTAAACACGTAGGTAGGTACTGGTGTATTAAGGCGAACAAAACCAGCTTGTCTGATGGTGAGTAGTGATGCGGTCTAGAATGGAACACGATTACCAATACGACAACTATTATCTCGGGTTTTAACCCTTAAATTCGCGGAAAAATATCACTATCCCAATTCCATGTGATTTCGTATGACTGTAAGTTATTTTTAGTTAATTATTTTATAACATAGAAGACGTTAGCTTGTATGTAAGTTGCTAGACTAAACAAAGCCATGGGACATCGCTAGTCAAACCAAACGAACATAAAACACTGGTTGAGCTTGTAACGTATTCACATGCGGCTAATAAATCATGCGAATGTGGTCTCACTACCAGTTTCAATTTAACTTTTCGACCAATGCGAGAGAGGCGGGACGTGACGTCATCTAGATGTCGTTGCTGTGAGTGGCTAAGCTGGTTTGCTAAAGGATTACATTGTTTCGACGTTTAGTTATAAATAAGAGAACTAAGTGAACAGCTAGATTTTGTTTTGTGAATATAGTTCGCAATGTCTATGAACTTAGCTTGTAATATTGTTATACAAGTCACCATCATCATCATCAACCTTTTTCTACCCACTACTGAGTTTAGGTGGCCTCTTCTGCGCGCCATCCTTTTCGGCCCCGTGTCAGTCTATAGTATTATACATATCCATAATACATATCTATCTATAGGTATACTATAGATTCTAAAGTATTATGCCAGTAATTTTAAATAAATTCTGCTTCAAGTTTTGTGATATAGTTATAGTACTGGAGTCATTTGTGTATTGCGCAGAAGTTAAATGATTTGTATTCTAAACGACGTTTATAAGTAAGGCATTCTATGTTTATTCTAAAATATTATTACTAATCTTTTACAAACCTAATCACTTTTAGCGTTAGTTTCCTACACCCGTAATTTCCGTTGCAAGCAATAGAAAGTCAATTGTATCTATATTTTACGTATATCTCACATACCCATTACTAAACGTGGATGATGCATCCATCTAGGTTTCACAGAAAAGCCGAGGCCTGTTCAACACACACATGCTCTGACCGTACTTTTACCCGACTGCTACGGAAGGGTTGGTTTTTCGTATACCTTTATATTTAAACCGTATGCCAAAGGCATAAGGTTGAAATTGTGTTCCCATTTCAGGCTGGAGATGGGCAGGTAAACAATGGGTAAAAGCCGAAAGCCGCATCAGAATTAAGCCCATTACAGCGGCACCACAACAATCGTAGTGTTTCCGGTGTAATGCACTCTCTGACCGCGTCCGCTCGTCGGGCTTGCAGTTTCGATCTGTATCAGAATACCTATTTGTTACACAGAATAAAAAAACAGTAGAATAGAAAAGAGTTTAATTGCACACTAAAACAAATTACAAGGAACTATGACTAACTAAGCAGTTCATTCTTGTTTGTCATTTGAAATTATTCATTGTTGCGCTGAATTTTAGTATGCTTTTTCAAGTTTAGTCTTCGTCTTTGTTAGGTATTTGTTTGTGATTTTTTATCTTACTAGCTGACTCGACAAACGTTGTCCTGTCAAAAGCCATTGCGTCAATTCTATGTCAAATGTCAAAAGTTATGCTATTGCGTAACTATAGCAACCGTAGTATGTTGATGCTAACTTGTCAATTTATAGTAAAAATTATCAGTATATATATAATTTGCAATAAATTAAAATTGCGACTATAATTTGAGATTTAAACTATCCTATCTCTCAAGTTGGATCGAACTGCACATGGTGTGCGAATTTTATTATAATCGGTTAAGTGGTTTAGGAGTCCATTGAGGACAAACATTGTGACACGAGATTTATATATATTAAGATTTATTATCTGTTTACTATGTATGTATATCTATGTATATACTCATACTTATGGCATAACTTTTACAGCCTACTTTTTACTTTAATTTCAATAATACGACTATAATGAGCACAATAAATACTTTATATTTTGATTTGTTACACAAAGTTCTTGTTTGATAAGCAAAATTTTTATTTTTATAAGAAATCCTATTTGCCATTCAAAATTCTTGTTCCAGTGCAGATTTCCTTCTAATAGAGTTATCTACTGAAAGCCTAGAACTTACATATGCATGAATATTTTCAAAAAGAAATACTAGTGTAGTTTTTCTTTGTGTTTTCTTTTCGTGGAGTCAATAGAGCGTTCTTGTATTTTACAATCATTTCAAGTTGCCTTACTGCATAGTTTCCTCAAATACTCACACTATGTATATGACGTATTCTATGACATAGATTCTAGTTATTGTTGGTCGGTTCAATCTGTGGGACTAGCACAACTTTGACGTAAAAATACGTAGCGAGTTTTCGATAGAAAAGTGTACGCCATTTACGACTGTCAAGTATGCTCCTGACGGGTGTAAATGGCGTACAGTTTTCTATCGAAAACTCGCTACGTATTTTTACGTCAAAGTTGTGCTAGGCCCACTGTTTACCGAATATTAAAATATTTAGCAGCGTTGAAGGCAATGCTCCGCTAACAATGCGGTGGTCTATATTAATTATGTTATGTTCAACGTCATTGTGATTTTAGTCTAAATTTATAATAATGCTCATGCAATCATAGTTTGGCAAAGTAATGTGCTGGCCACACAAGTTCTATACTGTATTAATTTGGGAACATTCTGGACTGATTGTATAAGTCATCTTTACGAGTATAACGTTTTCTTTTAACACTTTGTATTCTGTGAAATGGCCTCGCTGGCGAAAAATTTCACCGCTACTTTATTGGTGTGAAAGTTTCTCTGTTTGTCCAGTTATTACAGCTCTACTGAACATAATTTTGACAAATAACAATACAAGTTATTTAGGGCTCACCCAATCTTCAATTTTTTTTTCACCAAATTACAGTTGAAAAAAAATATCTTCTAATCAGGTATCTGATTTTTCACTATCACTAAAAATCTGAGAGCTTTGTTTAATGCTGAAACAAAACCTAAAATTTAAAATTTGTTTCTTGCTAAAATGATATCCTACTAATATTATAAACGCGAAAATTTGTGCATATGTTTGTTGCTCTTTCACGCAAAAACGGCTAAACGGATATACATGAAATTTGGAATTAAGGTTGTTCATGGTCTGGATTAACGCATAGGCTACTTTTTATCCCGGAAAACGCTGGTGAAACTGCGGGGCGCAGCTAGTATAAAATATAGATGAAGCAAATATAGAGAAATAAGAACAAAACGTGATAAAATTGTCTAAATTCCCAAAACACGTCGTCTAGACTAAACGCCACAACACGAGTCACACGGTCGGCGTTGTTATTTAGCACATGCAATTAACGCGACGCGGGACGCGACCAATTTGTCATGGACAGTCGGGGCGTAGAGCTGCTACGGGCTACGGCGCGGCGCTACGATGCTACGGGTTATAGAGCTACGGAGCTACATGTCGTAGCTGATATTAAAAATATCTAAAAACAAGTTTTTATAGCATTATCATCGGAGTAACCCAGGTTTACCAAATTTCAGCTCAATCAGTCATCACAATGTGTTTCATAATTCGGTTGCAAGATTTGACTCACGCAGACATACATACTAACTAACACGGCAAGTTAAATATTATGCTATAGTCGTCACAAAATAAGAGGCCCGTTTGGACACTTGAGAAAGACCGTAGAATGTAACTTGGAACGCTTTTCACGCATACTTTATGGTAGCATGTAATGTCAAATTATAACGAAACTCTCAAAAACAGTTACGTTCTCAGTGTTCTTTTTTCAAATATTAGTATTGTAACTTGTAACCAATTAATTATTGAATTGACGATAGCTCAACTGACGATTTTGGCTCATCATCCGAAGAAAATTATTGAATGAAGATTCAATCACTTTCGTTTTTTCTTGTTTTTTGTGATTGAATGAATGTTATTATAACTAAAAATATTAAATTAAAATACAAATTGACCTCTCGCACCATTTCGTATAATTTCAATATACCTATAATATTCAAGTTTAAGTTAAATTTTCGAATCGTAACCTTAATCCAATGTACTCTACAATACAAAATCAAATCGGTCAAATACTCATCCGAACTTGAATTGATTTATCGTGAGTATCGAGTACCGAGTCGTATGGTTATATCACTAGTTACGTCGCAATGACAAACGTCCAAACGGGTTTCTTATTTTGTGACGACTATAGTATTATAAAAATAATTAAACGCATTTCACATTCGACACAAACTACTGCACCCCCTGGCAAAAGACGTTCGTACACTAAGCACGGAAACTATAAAACCCAAAACTATAAACCAAAATGAAAGATAAAGTTACCCAAACAATATCACCGAAATCAGACGACTGCAACAAAAGTTTCACGTCCCATCGATCCACGGGGTGTGGACTAAATATAAAGTTCAATAAAAGTCCCCTATCCGATAGGAAGTCCCGGATTTATCGCAGCTAACCCCATGTAAATAAATAAACTGGAAAACCATGCATTTCTTATGAGGTTAGGAAAACTATTGATTTAAACATAAAAACTTCATTGTTACACTGAGAAAAATGGCCACCAAAATTCCGATGAATTCACCTGCAGTATACCATACCAGCATACGACCAAAAAATACGACGATTTTATGTTTTTATGGTGACAACCATCATAATATACAACTGGTGCTAGTACTAGTTTTTACTGTGACAACCATATATTATCATTATATTTCGTCGCTTCATTCTCGATATAAGTATATTCACAACGTAGTCCCTCTATCCTACAAGGTAGCTTCGCACGATTTTCAAAGTAGAATCGATTTTTACCTATAATCGATTATAAGTTTTTGGACTATACTGGCCACACTATGTCGTTGCCTGCTCAATTCGTCATTCCTTTTTCGTGCGAGGTAGCGAGCACAAGTGTTAAAAAATATTTCTCAACTTTTTTAAATCTACCTGCACTTTGAAGAAAATTGTGAAACGATGCCGAAACGGAAGAATAAAACGGATAAAAGAACGGAGAACACCAAACGTCGAAGAATCATTTATTCAGAGTCATCTGACTCTGAGAACTCAAGTAAGTGTTTATCTCAATTTAGAAATATGCGCTAATTTTGGCCTGGTCACTTATGGCCTAGGTACATGAGCCTTTATTAGGCCTGGGGGTTGGTCGAGAATCAACACAAAGGCATTCAGTACGCAAAATGCGTAGAAGTTGGTCGAGAATCAATCTAATTAACTAAAACGCCTGGGGGTTGGTCGAGAATCAACACAAAGGTTTCAAATACATATTTGACAACGTCTATCGGTCGGTCGAGAACCCACCCAAAGATATTTTATCACCTACATTCTAAAGAGGCCCGGGGGTTGGTCGCGAATCAACACGACGGTAACAAAGCACCATTCATTGAAAGATGATATGGATAATGCGGATGTAAAGTACTTATCTAACTAGTGTGTCGAACGACTTTCTTCTCTAAACGTTGGGAGAAGTCTACCCTCAGCGTAAGAGTTAATAAAATTGTCTCTTACTCATCCTATTATTTTAGATAACGAAACACCCACAAAAGTGGTGGAGGTTCCACTACCAGGGGAAGAGGTTCTACCCGTAGAAGATGTTCCAGCGGAACCTTTTGCTTTGGCTCTGGAAGAACCATGCCAAGAACTATCACCAGAAGCTGATGCTACAGTACCTGAATTAGATTCCGAAATTTTACTAGCTCTTGGTGCCAACACAAGTGAGGCACCTGAATATGGAGAAAAAATCCATCAAAATTTAGCGGGTTTATGGCTGCCCTTATTAAAGAAAGGGTTGACAAAAGAAGAAAAAGATAAAACTCTTAAGGAATATTTAATTCCCAAAAACTGCCCTTTGTTGATGGCCCCAAAGCTAAATCCGGAGATATCAGCAGCAATAACGGAAGCTAGCCGTTTGAGGGATAAAAAGATGACTTATGCCCAACAACAATTGGGCACAGGAATATCCGCTATTAATAGAGCTATGGATGTGTTACTAAGTAAAGACTTAGACAAACTGAAAGTCATTAAAATTTTAAGTGATTCCTGCCGCATTTTAAATGACTTACATCACCGGAATACTCAAGCGAGAATAAAACTGCTAACACCGAGTCTAGATAAGAGTTTTTTACAAATACTGGACGGTTCATGCAGGGACGACACACTTTTTGGAAGTAAACTATCCGAAAAGATTAAGGCCTCCAAGACCATTGAGAAGCAAGGCCTCCAAATAAAGAAACCGGCCATTGCTATTTCCTCTACTCCCTCAACATCGAGAGCTCCCCAAAACCGGGGAAACTGGGGGGCCCCTCCTCGTTATCAGCCCAACAAGAACAACCAACCTCAACGAGGAGGGAGCAGGAAACCGTCACAGCTGCCGACGATGTCGCGCAGACCACCTTACACCGGCCCGGCTCCAGCGAAGCAAGCAACCAAGCCGCAGACCCGTGCCCAAACACAATAGCTCAGGTACCTCACGCTGGTCGCGTTAGTTATTTTTATTACTGTTGGAAAAAGGTAACTCATAATCCAATAGTTTTGAAGTGGATTCGATGTGGTCTTTCAATTCCTTTTGATAAACCGGTGATACAAAATACGGTTCCTAAAGCTAATAATTTGTCTCAAGAAGAAATAGCGGACATGTCCTTAGCGATTCAAAACCTAATAAGTTTAGGAGCAATAAAATCATGTACTTCTATACCAGAACAGTTTATTTCGAAAATATTCCTTACACCGAAACCTAACGGAGGCAAGAGATTCATTCTAAACCTTAAACCTCTCAATAAATTCATTAAAGTCGAGCACTTCAAAATGGAAGACCACAGAACAGCTTCAAAACTTATACCGAAAAATGGATTTTTAGCGACAATTGACTTAAAAGAAGCTTATCTTTTAATACCAATTGATACACTTGACCGAAAGTTTTTTCGTTTTCAATTTGTGGATAAAGATTCACAGTTGAACACGTACGAATTTACGGCTATGCCATATGGCCTATCCATAGCTCCCAGAGTGTTCAGTAAGATCATGAAAGAAGTAGTCACGTCCTTAAGAACTTTTCAATCTGTCCAGTACCTTGATGACATTTTGTGTATTGGCAATACCTATTCCGACTGTTTACAAAATGTTACCGAATGTTATAGTAAACTATGAAAAGAGTTGTTTAGAACCTCAGCCAGTCTGCAAGTTTCTTGGCTTTATTTTTGACACAAAGAATCTAACTTTGAAGTTACCTAGTGAAAAACGTAATAATATTGGCCAAATAATTACAAAATTTTTGCCTTTGCCCCGTTGCACTATAAGAGAGTTTGCTCAACTTATAGGAGTTCTTATTTCTGCGTGTCCAGCCGTCAAATATGGATGGCTTTACACAAAAATCTTAGAAAGAGAGAAATACCTCTTATTACAAAAATACGAAAATAATTACGAATCAAAAGTTTATCTTTCAAAACAAATTCTTCAGGATTTAGCATGGTGGGCTAACAACATAGGTACAACTTCTTGCCCCATGAGAATATCACATTATGATGAAGAAATTTTCACTGATGCCTCAATGACAGGTTGGGGCGCGTTTTCTAATGGAAAACGTGTTAATGGAAGCTGGAAAGTGTCCGAAAGAAGTTTACACATTAATTATCTGGAACTTCTAGCAGTATTCCTTAGCCTTAAAAGTTTGATTAGTGAACGAGTTAATTGTACAATATTATTACGAGTTGATAACACTACCGCGATCAGTTATATTAACAGGATGGGAGGAATCCAATACCCCCACCTGAATGACATAGCGAGACAAATTTGGCAGTGGTGTGAGAAGCGAGGTATTTGGCTGTCCGCGTCTTACATAAACACCAAAGATAATAAGGAAGCCGACGAAGAATCCCGAAGGATTAACCCTGACATTGAATGGGAACTTTCAGAATCGGCTTACCAAAAAATATTAAAATCTTTCGGTCAACCCGAAATAGATTTATTCGCTTCTCGTACCAATGCCAAATTTAATGCTTAATATCAATAATATCAATCAATCAATATCTTGGAAACCAGATCCTGACGCTATGACTGTAGACGCATTTACTATTGATTGGAGTAATTCTTACTTTTATGCGTTTCCCCCATTTTCGTTGCTACTCAAATGTATAAGAAAAGTAATAGAGGATAAAGCAAACGGATTGTTAGTTTTTCCCTATTGGCCATCCCAACCGTGGTTCCCCCTATTGAAAAATATTTTAGATTCTGAAATAATATTCTTTAAGCCAAATAAAAATTTATTACAATCTCCCTTCAGGAATCATCATCCTCTACACAGACAGCTTACCCTGGCTGCCGCGAGGCTCTCCGGGCGGCGTTCATACAGCGAGGATCACCGACAGCAGCACTAGAATTAATGCTTGCTTCGCTTTCAAACAACACCCTTCAACAATATAACACAACTTTAAAATTATGGTGGCAGTATTGTTCAGGTAAAAATGTCGAACCTTGTAAAACATCAAATGAATTAGTCATGTCATTTATTGCCGACCAGTTTAATAAAGGGGCGGGTTACGGTACCCTAAACAATCATCGCTCGGCTTTATCGCTATTACTGAATAGTAATATTGGAGATGATGACCGCATCAAGCGTATGCTAAAAGGAGCTTACAAATTAAAGACATCGGCACCTCGCTACAGCTCGACATGGAACCCACAACTGGTTCTCAATAAAATTGCAGAATGGGTTCCACATGAGGAAATTCCTGTTAACAAATTAACTAAAAAAACTAGCAGTATTGTTAGCTCTGTGTACTGCTCATAGAGTTCAAACCCTATCTGTTATCAATATAGACGAAATTAATAGAGACACAGATGGGATAAAAATCAATATTACTTCTTTAATTAAAACTTCAGGACCGGGACGAGAACAACCCGTACTTTACCTCCCTTATTTTTCAGAAAACCCTAACATATGTCCTGCGACAGCTTTAAATGATTATTTACTTAGAACAAATGCCATCAGAGATAACATCAAAAATCTCTTTTTAACATGTAAGCGTCCACATAAAAATGCGACTGCGCAAACAATCAGTAAGTGGATTAAAAGTGTTTTGTCTGAAAGTGGTGTAAATACTGACGTATACAAAGCGCACAGCACTAGGCATGCATCGACATCCGCTGCAAGGGCGGCCGGACTCAGCATAGACGCCATCCGTAAAACAGCAGGCTGGTCTCTCTCTTCGTGTACATTTGCCAGATTCTACAATCGGCCAATAGTTAACGACAGTGGATTTGCTAGGTCCGTTTGCTTGCCTCAACCACCATAATGATTAAGTTAATCTATAATGTACTTATTAAAATGCAATGATTGTAAAAATGCCTATACTTAACTTACGGCCTAAAATAATATTAGAAGAACTTTTATGTTTGTTAAATGAAAGAAATAAAATGTGTTTGATTTGTTACTCATTACCGTTTCATTAATAACGCAAAACTTTCTCCTCTAAACATCTACGTTGTGAATATACTTATATCGAGAATGAAGCGACGAAATATAATATACAATCAAACGAACTTAACAAGTGAAGTTCGATAGATATTATATGAGTCGCTTCATTCGAAGATATAAGCACCCACCCACCCGAAAGACCCTTAAGAAAGTTTTGATTTAGTAAATAAATCTCTAAAGAAAATGACGAATTGAGCAGGCAACGACATAGTGTGGCCAGTATAGTCCAAAAACTTATAATCGATTATAGGTAAAAATCGATTCTACTTTGAAAATCGTGCGAAGCTACCTTGTAGGATAGAGGGACTACGTTGTGAATATACTTATATCTTCGAATGAAGCGACTCATATAATATCTATCGAACTTCACTTGTTAAGTTCGTTTGATTGTATATAATAGTTGTCACCGTAGAAACTGGTGCTAATCATCGTAATTTTTGGTAATATCAGTATGCTTCGTACTTTAGGTGAATTCATCGGAATTTTGATGAATTGTGTGAAGTGAAGTGAATTCATCATTCTTTTGGCGGAATTTAGATGGACATTTTTCTCAGTGTATTATTGACAAGATCTAAGGTAGCTTTAGTTCAAGGGTGGCTAAGCGGCTGAATATTTATTTTTAACGAGCCATTTTTACAAAAAATTGCGTTCTACTAACTCAAATAAATCAAATACCTACAAACTCTTTTGTTGAATGTAAAAAAGTTAGCTAACAGTTAATTGAATCTACTGGGTCTAAACTAGTTAGAAATCGTTTTGGGAGTTGGTTATTCCTTCTAGTGATCTAAAATTAGATTTATATTTCAAACCAAGATGAACATAAAACATAATCATCAAAATTAAATGTTTGGGCAGATAAACACCACCATAAAATCCAAGGATGGATTAACTAACTAGGTACAAATGCTTTTTAAACTGTATATTCTGGCTGGAAACGTTGCCTTCAACAATATTTCTATTATCTCTCTCAATGAGAAAGAGTGGTGACCGAAATAATTCTATCAATTTTCCAGATAAGACACAACTGGCCAATTTAATTTTAGGGTTTTTTAAGTCAACTTAGAGGCTTTCGGATGGTCTAAACTAACAATGAACTGTAACAGCTCGTCTAATTTGTCTTACCACCATTTATATCCTCGTGTTGATGAGACAAAGCTAGAATATGAATATGTTTGTCACTTTCTTTCGAAAGACAATTTCCCCACAACCCATGCTAGGCGGGCAGGAAAAGTTAAAATGCTTTACTTTGTGACCCTACCTTCAAAATGCTCAACATCGCTTTAGCCACCACCAAAAAGCAAGTACCGTCGCACTCGCAATTTATCTAAGTCGTAACTTCAATCAGATTAAAGTATACTTAACTGTAGGTAAAAGTTCAATTTAGGGTAACCGTAGAAAGAAGTATGGCAAGGAAACTCAGGTAGCGGGTCTCAATTCAATCAGTTCCCTTGCCTCGCAGTGATTCTGATGAGATTGTTGAATCAGAATGGGTTCAGTAAAAGTCGGGGTTGCTAATGGAAATTTTGTGTCGGTTTTGCGTTGAATAAGGTGCAAGATGCGTGTGAAAGTTGGAATTGTGTGTTACGTTTTGGTGATATGTTGTTGGTGATAGATGGTTCAGATGTGTTTACTTCGTCGTTCAATATTATCTTGTAAGGGTCAGATTTGTGATTTTTAAACTACCATGTTGCCTGTTGCAAATATAGCACTCCTATTTAATGAGTTGATAGATAGAATTGATTTTTGATTAGCGGAGAATCTGATTGTCCTAAGCTATGTGTAAATGATGATTTGGAAGATATACCCACAGACTACTCGTCAATTTATTGTTATGACATTTTAATTCCGAAATTAATCTTCTTCTTTATATAAAAATTAATCACTGTTCGTTTGTCTGGCTATAACTCGAGAACGGCTGAACCGAAAGTCCGAAACCAAAAGAAAGTTCAGGGAAGGTTTAAAAGTAAAAAAAAGACCAGCGGTTGAAACCGTCGGATGCAGCTAGTTAGCAATAAAAAACACAACAAAAGGCTTTGCAAGCCTGTGAAGGCTGGAGGAAGCTATGTTCGCGTATTCATAGATAACTAGATAAGTACACTTTTTTAGGCTTCATACATTTCCAAAAACAAATGAAAACCTTCACAAACTCCTACAGTATTTTACTCCTGCTCGCTTTATCGCCTCTGCTATTTTCCTCTTTGCAACTCCCCACTCTTTGATTTCTTCATGTTAATTCGCTTAAAGCAATCATTTACCCATGTCCGCCAATCCGCGAGCTTGTTCCAGTATCGAATGAATAATCGGACGACTCGATAACAACCGCTGAAGATCGGACATCAAAAAGGCGGGCCGGACGCGCTCTCGATTTGTCAACATCATTGCGGTTATCCTACTGTCGTTCCAATAAATTGAATGGGGTTTAAAGGTGCCTCGGTTTGTTACGAGTGCTTTGGGCTGGATTTTATAGCGGTTTAAAAAAGTTATACTGTAGTGACAAGAAGAGACATGCGCAATAAAATTGCACAGCAACAGGAGATTACGGGCTGAAAATATGATGAAAGTTATAATAACCAAACAATGATAAAAATGAATTCTATCTAAATTATATCTACAATCTAGAGGTCTACATATAATTATCTATATAATTATAATCTATATAATTATATAAAAATGAATCCCTATTTCCCTTGGTCACGCCATCACGCGTGAACGGCTGGACCGATTTCACTTTTTTTTTGTTGTTTTTGTTATTGTCAGGAGAAGGTTCTTATGAAAGAAAAAAAAAATACGCGAAAATTAGAAAATTTAAGAATAGGTACTTAGCGCTTTGGACAATGTAAACTTTTTTAATGTAACATTTGACATTTGACATTGAATTGCGTGCTCAAATATCATCAAGACACATTTACTCTACGTTTATCCCAAAATGTTTAAAAAATGAATGTCTACCCGTGCGAAGCCGGGACGGGCCGCTAGTTCATGATAATAATCCACATTAAAATAATTTCAACTAAAACTCTTCACAAATAACGAATTAATTTATCAAAGGCCAGAAATGAGTATTTAATTTTAGGCATTTTCCTTTTGTGTTTCATTTTACACAAGTTGTGTTCATGACATGTTATTTCACAGTTACGTTTTTCTTTATCACGAATTAGTTAGAAACAACCTTTACCAATAAGAAATGGTACTAATAATGATATAATTTATGTATATCTACATAAATTAGATATAGATTATGTTTGTATAGTCTGTTTGCCATAGACATTAGTTGTATCGATTGGTCACGTACTAGCGCTGCAGTTTATTATCTAACCCTTGGATAATTTCGGGTAAACAAAGGACAAAACATGTGTTTACCTACACCAGAGTAAAGACAAATAGATCACCACCATATTCCACACACCCCTGTAAATCCAACTGAAACATTTACGTCGTGAACCCCGCGGCTATGTTGGAGCGCTTGTACACTAGGTGACCAAAGTATTGGATACTTGGTTACTTTAGTAGCAAGGATGGCGTCTCTTAATATTAAAAACCAAGACAAAATTTGGGTCGTTGCGCAAAGAAAGTTAGTGACGACCTGTTTGGCTCAGCGGTAATAATATATATCCGCCTAATAAGCCAGAGGTTCCGGGTTCCATTCCCGGCCGGGCAGATGTTTGAATGATGAATTTAAATGTTCTTGGTCTGGGTGTTAGTTGTCCTTGTCTTTATGTGTATTCCATGGCATCCCCGACACAGGATTTATTCTAGTCGGGAGCTATGAGTGTGAAATGTTTATTTATTTATTAGTTAGCATTTAATTTTACACTTTGAAAAAAAAAACTGCACTAGCGTCATGCGCCATTACACTAGTTTTGTTGTTGTGTTTTGTTTTGTTAGTTAGGTACGCACTATTGAATGTGTTTTGGATCTAGAACGATGACAGCGTTTCGCGATGTTTCTCGAGTTGCTGACATACGTTGCCTCGTGCACGAACGGTCTAGTACGTAGGTACGTAGGGGGCAGCCCTTTCGGACGTTGCATCCGGAATTCGATAAATATACCCGTGTATTGGTTTGTTTTCGTTATTTATAGGGTGTAGAGTGCAGCCATATTAGTCCGGCGGTTATGGGATGTGATATTTTAATTTGTAAAGACTGTAATTTGGTGCATGATTTATCAATGAAGGGTAGTGAAGTGGATGCAGTAGATGGAAATATATTTCCAAATATGTTATACCTACCTAAATTACTCGTGTTATTTTGGAAGGTTTCGTATTTTGTGACCGTCCAGAAAATCAGTAGATTTTTTAACTTTCAGTTTACTTAATCTATCGGTAAGAAATCTAAAATACAGGTCTGAGCTATGTACCTATGTGTACTATAAAATATGAGCCTTAAGACTAAGTGATATGGAAGAGAAATGATACAGATGTCGTGTATAAATACCTGTTATGGGCAAGAGTGGCATATTAAGGGCAATTCAGATAATTCGCATTATACTAACGATCAGTAAACATTAGCGTAATTACTAAAACTGTTAAAATCCCAATTTAAAATCACCTAATTTCCATAAAATTCAAAACCATTATCTGGGTCATGAAGAAAAATTGTGCCCGAATGGTCTCAACCCTCCATATAACGGCAGTGGACTCCTGGGCCCTATGATTCTGTTCCAAGGTTCCTCGTCATAAGGAAGGGATCAGGCAAGGGCACGGGACAAGTAATAGCGCTTATGGGACTGTCCCGGCCGTTTCCTTTGCCGGTCTCTGCCAGTAAATTTTCGGGGATTATAATTTAAATAGCTTTAGATCATGCCTGTTGTTGTTAAGCAGCGAGAGAGATAGAGATTTACTTGGCTTTTTAAAATGGATCTAGGGTGGGTAAAGTGGTAGAAAGAAATGCGGAGCAAGACATGCTTTGAAATGATAGGTAACGAATTTTAACAATTTTAAGGCATATCATATCATATCCATCAAATCTGTAAGTAACATAAGCTAGGTTAAATGTGTATTCAACCACTCTTCAGATTCTCGCCCTTATAATATAAAACTGTTGTGACACATTAAAATCTTTTGTGATTTCAAAACAAACCTGGACCATCAATTTACGCAGCTTATACAAAATTAAATGTCTAACACGGAAGAAGGAAAATTATCGACAATTCTAACCTTATGAATGTATCCTGGACACATCCCGGAAGAACGTACCTTTGATACCCGCAATTTGGAATATCGTAGGTCTTAAAATAGAACCAAAGGAATTGTAATTATGACAGTTACATACAATTACTTCTATTCATAGACAGGTATCTAATAAACCTTTCACATCCCATTCAAACATGAACAAAACCAGTCCGGATTCACTTCCGAAGATTAATATATTCCGCAAAATGAATTATGTATAAACTATTGTTTCTATTCGCCACCGGAACAAAAACAAGGGTTGTTAGTGGCTTTCGGGTTAAGAGAGGCTAAACTTTATATAACTAGCTGTAGGTTTAGCTTTTGCTTTTGTAGACGACGTTATAATATTTAAAGACAAGAAAGTTATTGAGAAAGCAATTATGACTAAGCTTGTAATTTTTAAGCTATTGCATAGCTTCTATCGCGCGGGCCTTGAGAGTGGAGGCCGAATCCAGAAATTCCGTAACGAAAATAACCTAAGGCACAGCGGTGATACTTTTTAGTTTTGCCATCTATCGATGAATAGCAGAACTTTTAATGACTTTTTGAAATATCACGCTTGTCTCTTTAGTTCAGCAACTCGCCTCTAGGTGGCATTGGTTAATGAAATAATTATAATATAATTAAAATTGCATAAGTCGATAAAAATGCTATGCAATAGCTTTACCGCGGCAGTCCCCGAGTGCCACACGTCTTTTTTTTTAAAATAAAAACAAGCATTGTCATCTGAGTTACACGGGTAATACTCGTATATACTAAATTTCAGCTCAATTTGACATTGAAAAGTAGTTCAAAACAAACAACAAACGTTTTCCAGGATAAAATGTAGCCTATTAGTTCAGGGTACAAGTTAGTTTCGTGCCAAATTTCATACAAACACGGTCTGTCATTTTGCGTAATAAACATCCAAACTCACCAACTGTCAAACTTTTTTGACACTAATAAGAAGGATTGAGAGCAGTGTGATACATTGACAGTGGATATTCTATCATAGTTAAAATAAAATAGTAACTACTTTTTAAAGTAAACTAAAACCAAAACACCAGCATAATGGTAGTTGCTAGCTCACGTCTGAAATTCCACGTTTAGAATCAAAGTTTCGCAACAACACAGGATTTGTGGACGTGTTGCCACTTTATAGCCTTGCGTGTGCTCGGAATTTGTTGTTGGCCGCTTTGTGTCATGTAACTTAGCTGAAGTTATCTTACTGGCAACATTAGTGATCTCTGCACTGTGTTTTCACCGACGCAAACAGAGAGATTGGGATTTAGTTCTTAAAAGTTTTTTGAACTTGCAATAATATGTGTTTTAACGAACCTGCACTCAATTGGCATGTGACTGAAAGAGATGGCACAAAAAAGGCCAATTAGCTTTGTTTAGGTCAAATCTTGCAACAAACTTTAAAAAAAAAAAAGCCGGTGAACTCTTAGAAAATAAATATTTTAAATACGTTTCAAGGCTTGAAACCTTGACTAATAATATAGAACTGTATGCTTCCAAACAGATATAGGTTAACCAAAACCAAAATCTATCGAATCTCACCACCAATTCACCATTTTAACACCCAAGTATCCAATAGATCCAAGATATCAATAGGTTTATCAAACTACCCTCTCTGAGCCACACATTAGTGGATTACACGCGAAAGCTCTCCCGTTTCTAAGGCGACCTGTAATCGGCTTTCTGACCCTTTCACCAAAATAGCCGAGTGTATCCGCTCTATGAATAAATGGCAGCATTATGAATGAAAAGCTTGAAAAATTGTGACTTTTAAATCGGTATTCTTAATATGGCTTGAAGAGATTTGATTGTGCATTTTGAACTATAATGCATAGACTGGTGTGTTAAATTTGTATGATATACTATAGTTTTTTGCTGAATAATCCTACCAACTTTGTCGGAGGATTTGCCACATAATTGTTAATGTAGTTAAAAAAGATGTCTTTTACAAATTGTTTTTTTTTTTAATCTAAATCGAAAACAAGCAACTTATTACATCTTCTGAAACATGGTGGAACACAATACTGTGCAACTCTTTTTTATTTAAGATCAGTAAAATTAACTTTTATTCTTTGAATTGAGATCAGATGTTGCTAGGCAGAGTGATGGCAGGTGGACTAAAACGTTGACGGATTGGTGGCCACGCACTGGTAAACGAAGTGTCGGACGACCTCCAGCTCGTTGGGTCGACGACATAACGAAGATCGCGGGTCGAACTTGGACAAGACTGGCACAGGACCGGGATGAGTGGCGTACAAGAAGAGAGGCCTATGCTCAGCAGTGGGCGATAACGGGCTGATGATGATGATGATGATGAGATCAGATAATTTTTTCCGTTGCACTACAAGTCCGAGAGAAAAACTTACGACTTACGTTTGTTGTATAACTCAGTCACAAGAAACAATTTAACGCCAGGAAAAAAAATCAAGTTCTTACTCTAATCTAAAACCAGGGTCAAAACACGTGCTCATATTTTCCTTACAACTTTATAAACCAAATAAGTTTTTCCAAGAAAAGCCGACGTGTTCCATATGTAAACTCACGCGAACTAACGTCACACGTGCTAGTAAGTTTCCTAACGTACAGTTTACGTGGGAATCAAAGCGTAACTCACAGGTAGTTGCGGAAAATGCCCTGTAAATAATAAAAGGATTTCGGGCACGTGAAAGCCTTTTCCTCGTTATGTTTTCCCTTTCAACGCGTTTGCGTGCTCTGTTTTTGGGTTAACTAGTTATCTATTATTGGTTAGTTTGGTCCTTGTTTTGAAAGTTTCGGTCACGATCTGCAGCTGAAAGTTTTTAGTGTTTTTTTCATGGTTTTTGTTGTATTGGTGTTTTGTGGAATTTATTTTTTCGATGGTTTTATAAATTTTGAACGTATTTTTTGCATGATAATTTTATCATTGTCACCATCATCATCGCCCTTTTCTACCCACTGCTGAATTTAGGTCTCCTCTTCCGCACGCCATTCCGGTTCGGTGCCAGTCTCATTTACTGCCTGCCGCTTTGACAATGACAAATGACAATACATGCTAATAATTTCTTGAAACATTCGTACCTACATTTATCCAAACCTACCTTGTCAGGACTTTATCATCGATTATTAAATTTGATATTCTGTGAATATTTGAGATTGATTTTAAACCTACAATGAAGCAAAAGAAAACCAACAGTTAACGGAAACTTTGTAGATTTCAAAAACAAAGTTGAGTACCGGCTAAAAGTGCTAGAAAACTTAAAAGCTGGTTAAAGTCTACTAAAACATACGAGTCAAGAATTGCCCGCAGTTTGACTTCGTAAGTTTTTTAATTTCAATTACCTGAATTCTGTATTAAATTACAATTTAGTGGTCTTTTGCACATTTCAAAACTAGATTTTATTGGTTTTAGAGGAACATTACAAAAAACGTATAATTAAGTTATTGACTACATGTAAATCTGTGTAAGTATAATATTTGTCTGTCTGTAGCATAGTAGCTCCCAAACGGCTAAACCGACTTTGATTTAGTTTTGTTGTTCTGAACGGTGACTCGATCGTGAGTATTTTAAGTAAATTCAAAGAAATCGGTTCGGCCGTTTGAAAATTAACAGCTGGTACACAGGTACCACACCTAATCGATGGTTATTATTTCATATTATTCTTCTAGAATCTTCTTGCCTTCACCCCTTTAGCGTCACACCGAACATGCTAGCTGAAACCATAGCCGTATGTTTCATATTTTAAGCCGACATCAGACAACACGTCGGCAGGCACTCCGACGAAATTGGAAGGGAAAATAAACAGAAAGTTCGAGCACAAGATTACACCTCCACCTGAGCAGTGAGTCTGATGCAAACACGGTTCGGCAAGAATCTTCCGACTAGCTGTAGCAGATTTCATCCGCTTTTCATCACATAGACACATCTAAGCTTCTTTATGTCATAGATGGCAAAAGCAAACGGGCCGCCTCATGGTAAGCGATCACCGTCGCCTATACCTGTAACACTAGAGGCGTCACGGATACGCTGCTGACCTTTCAGGACTTTATTAACAGCGATTTAGAAGAACAAAACGTTGTAGTTACTCGGGAGTACCGGTGGATGGAGCTCATACTCGTATAGTGCGAGGTATTATTTGTGCATACAGGATAAGCCACCAAATATTACTAGGCAGTAATGGTAATCGTATTCATTGTTGTGCATAGACTGCACTGCATAGTCTGCATAGTGTTAGAGAATGTCAAATTCAAATTCAAAATAATTTATTCAAATATGGGTACATCAATGTACACTTATGAATGTCAAATACAATTTTTACGAATAAATTAATACACAATAAATTATATGTCAAAGAAAATAATATTATTAGAATGTCAAAAATTATATAAAATAATTGCAATGTCAAAATATCAATGTATAAAATAACTACAATAGTAGGTATAATCAGTCAAGTATTATTATTACAGTCTAAATACAATTTACGTAAAGAGACTTTATCACAGATGAAGTCTTCAATTTTGTAGTAAGCCTTTTCAATTAAAAAGTCTTTTAAAATTCTTTGAAAATCTGTGTCTTTCTTATTTACTAGAGTAACAGGCAACAAGTTATAAAATGTGTTGTATGTACAAGTTAAAAATGGTATGCTCTGCCCGAGTGGGTATTTCCCAGGACCTATAATCTGGGTGCCTTCAAGTCGCGAGTGAATCGGTATCATCTAGGCATGCGTGTTCCATCGTAGACCGCAACATTGCTTACCATCACACGAGGTAGCGGTCAAACGCAAGCCTATCATAGAATAATAAATATAAAAAAGTACTAGTTTTAATGGCATAAACTCTAAAATTAAAAATACGAGCAGAGTTTATAGAAAAATCCAACTGCATTAGTCGTCAGAAGTTACTAGAAACAAAAACAGTCTATTTCGCCAAAAGTGCCAAATCTGAAATTACTCCACTGACAAGAACAAAAACTCATCGGTAAAAGACAAAAATATCTTCATCAGCATCTTTGAATTTTGGCATCAAAAATGATGCAAATCATAAACTCACTCATCAAGGTAGACAATTAATCAAAGTAAGACAACATTGGTTACTGAAAAGCCCAGAAATCCTAGCGGGCCGCTCTCAGGTCAGTCCCCGCGGGATGATGAAGGCCCGCAATTTGCTGCGGCCCCTTTACTGTGACAGATGGGCGGCCGTGTCGCGTGCTTTCGTGAACTGATGAAAATGTGAACTCAAGACTATGTGGCACTTTATACCATGAAGTAGAGTCCATTTATCAAAAACTAGCTGCGCTGTGGTTTCAGTCGCGCGGTAATGATTAGTTGATTTTATGTATTCATGACAATAAATATACAAAATGTCATGATAATCGGTAGACTATTCAAAATTAAGTTTGTTTGTTTTTACGTTTTCACGAGGGAACTACTCAACAGATAATCGTGAAATGTATACACTTTCTCGAGTGTACAGAAAATAACATAAACTACTTTGTATTATCATCATCATCATTATTTTCAAATTGCTTGAAGTTATCTTTAATACCTTTAATTACGGTTAATACCTAGGTAGGTAGTTAATCTGTTTGAAATTCCAATGCCATATCCATCAAATGAAAACTTCTCTGGACCCATTTCAATTCAAAGTAGAGCTCATTTACTAAAATATCCAGACCATCTGCGACTTTATGGATGTCAGTTACACGTATTTTGTCACTACGACGTAAGTGGGGTAAAGGGTTTTACAGCTAGCAATACGAGTATAGTATAATTAGGTAGGTACATACACTTAGTACATACATTTTTCAAAGTATATTGTGGATTAATCCAGAATGACATATTTAATAGCTGTAAATAGTAATAATCTGACTTTTTTGACAAAAACTGAGCAGTTTATTTAGAGTAGTTATATGGTAACTTTCACTAATTGTCATTCGAATCCGTTCAGCCATTATGGAGTTAAGTACGAACAATAACACATGATTCATTTTATTACACAAACAATTGAATGAAAACTCAATTTTGCGAAACTTGCAACTCGCTATATTATTCCACGTTTTGTATAAAAGAAAAGCAAGTAGGTATCCTCTTGTCTCTTTCACGAGCACACAAATCCATCTACAGAATAACGTGTTATTTTTGCAACATATTTGCCAACTAAGATAAACAGACAATATACAGAATACAGTTCGCGGATCCATTCGCTCACTTCCGGCATTCAATAAAGGGGATTCAATACACAAAACGGAATAATTTCCTGCTTTCGGAGACAGCCAAGTGTGAAACTGTTCGTTATTAAAATGCTACTTGGAGCCGTTCTCGTAATTTGATGTTCCGACGTCTCAACACTTCGCTTTTGTTTTTATCAATAATGCAGGCCGGAACATTCCTTAGGGAGCTCGTTCACAGGAAAGCGGAAAATTTCGCAGCTTTGTAGCTTCGATTTTATGTCAGTTTTGTCTTATAAATAGACGTGGCAAGTCAAGATAGACAAGTGAGTAAGCTTGGCAAGGCTTGGCTTTAATTAAGGCTCTGACATACCTACTTATATCTACTAATCAAACTTCAAAACATTTTGAGAGATCTATGATCCACATTCAAGATTTGAGTTTTAAAAACCTGAGCCATAAAGGTGTGAAAGTAGTGTCAAGTATTCTTGCAGTCTGTAAACGTGATACCAAAACACTTATAGGAGTATTTCAAAACATTTAACTTAATCTTCGAGATGACCTGACTAAGTACAAAGAGACGTATTTGAACAAGACCGACAAATCTAGAAATATCTATTTTAAATATTCTATAGTACAGCCCTTCTCATAATAGTTGCATGAAGTATTAACTTTCGTCATGAAATTATAAGGTAGAACCTTAGAGTTTTAGTTTTGAGTTAAATCAGAACAAATACTGCAGCAAAACTCACCCCTCCGAAAAGTTCGCTGCTTTGTTCTTCATAACCAGATTAATTTCTATGTCTACAGGAAGTGATAGTGCTCGCGTTGTCAAAATGCTCAGTGTTGCATTGAAAATCCTCTCTATCTCGCCGCTTCACGCCGCCTCTGAAGCGAATTATCCAATAAACATAATGAAAATTTAAGCCTACAGACGCTGACGATACCAGCGACGATATATTTTATGTAACAGTACGTAATATTGTATGATTTAGCAACGTAAATCGACAGGGCTAATACGAGTAGCTCAATGGATTTGCTTGCCTTAGTGGTAAAAAATTCATAGTGAGCGAGATTAGAGTAACAATGGTATAGTCCTGAAAGAAGCAAGATAGCGTAGGAATAAAGTAATGCGTCTTGTAGCTTTCTTTAGAAGAAATATGAAGCTATATACAAGCTGGCAGTGAACTGAAAAACAAAACGTAGACCAATAATGACGGCCGTATCCGCACTTACTAGGTTTTGCAAAGAGAGATGATCAAGTTCTTGCGCGTACGAGTATGTCTGGTGGCTTGACGTGTGATGACGATGATAAAGCCTAAAGTTAAGTCTCTGTATTCCAGCTCACTTACGAGACGGGAGACGTCTCTCGCAGATAATCCTGCCCGTTAGTCGAGATGAAATAATGGCTGTGTACTACATCGGAAATAAATAGGAATTTTGCTCGTAATTTCCACTTGCTAATGTAAGTCAGAATTTGAGCCAAAATTGTGGAGAAATTAAATCTTATCTCGCTCTCAGAAGATACTCTTCTTGTCAAAGTTTAAGTATAAACCTACTTTTATACAAGGTTTTACGAAAATTGTATTTTTTTGCGAATTCCGGATAGGTCGTAATGATAAGTACTATCTATGATCCTTTTTCGGCTTAGCATACCCTTTCCGTATAATCCTGTATACATTATTTATCATCGCCTCGTCAGTAACTTATTTTGTGTTTAATTTTAACATATTCAGTACCACTACGATTTTCATGATGTCTTCTCGGATGCCGCCTACATTTTACGGTTGAAAAACACTGATGCGAGTCGTCGGCACTGGAATAAGATTTACCTAAGTGAACTCGCCGGGCGAGTCGGTGGTCTTGAACGTGTTAAACTACGATTTTTTTAGGCCATAAATTGCAAAAAGCAGTCGGTCAGCCTGGTAAGTAAATACAGCCTTTGATACCAGTTATACCAAAAGCTTTAAAATCATTTATAATAATATGTATTAATTTGTTAGAAAAAAATGTTACAATTTAATTATTAAATCCTCAATCGGTGTATTTTGTATTCAAAAATGTAAAAATGAGAGGACAAAAAGGTAAAAAGTGTTCAATCTCAATCTGTCACGAAGGAAGGAAAGCAATTATAAATTTACAACAATTTAATTACACGAAACAAGAATTGATTACCGCAAATTAATTTCAAAGGCTTCTAACATACGACGTGACATGATTACCGTAATCCCGGATTGTTAGCTTGGGAACAGATGGTAATTTTAATCACGAATGAAAAATGGTAACAAAAACATTATAATTAGTAAAAACGCAAAAATTTGTGCGTTTGATGAGTTTGTTACAGTATGAAAGGTTCTGATATAAAAAGGTTATTTAATTCATAGAAATAATTAGGCTTATTAGGCATAGCAAAACACGGTCTTTGGTGAATATGAAATGCTGCCTGAATAGCAAACTCCTGTTACCAAAACGTGAAAATAAAATGTTTGTACGTCACCATACTTTGTAGTAATGTTTTTCCTAAAAGATATGAAAACGTAATAATTTAAAGAATTTACAATTTGATATATGTACTCAAATGACTAAAAAATTCACTTATTTCCGGCGTTTTGTCTATTTTTCTACTAGTAATTAAATTGAACACAAGCTTCCAAACTAAACAGAGTCGTTAACGAATAAAACATTTACAGGAGCCGGTGCGGTGCGCTACATGAATATTAATAACTTACTTTCTCTACCTGAAAGTTTATTTCATTAGTGGGGCTTGGTGGAGACCGGCCCTGACGAGCGGTGGAACCAAGGACGCTATTCTCGCTAATTTGGGATTATTTTTGTCACTGTTTCTCGAGACATAATTATGTCATGGTCCTAGATTAGAATAGATGACTCGTCGATATTTCCTCGTATATTTCATGTAACAATCGACGAGTCTCTTTGCTTTAGATGTAGAATACCAAAACCTGCTCGAGCTTCGAGTCATGTTCATACTATGTTTGCGTCTTGACACTAAAAACGTTTGAAGAGTGTCGTTTGTGGCCATGCCACATATTTTGGCTAGTGAGATATTATCTCGGTCACTGTCGCTCTCATTAGAAATTTCATGCGAGTGAGACTGATGGAGATAATTTTGAGCGCCTGTTTGTAAGAGAGTGTACAGAAAGTGGGCGGTGTAAGAAGTACTGACCGGTTTAATCTCGACCGTGCCAGAAGAAGGTTCTAGGTAGAGACACCTCCCGGCTTGTAATATTTTAGGATTGTTTAATGTTGTCACACGTTTTGAATGGATTGGAGGGCTTTGAACAAAGTTGTTTGATAACAAGGGCGCAATCCATATTAAAAAGGGATAAAATAAGTTTAAAAAGTTGTAATTAGTAAACTTATTTTTTTTATGAAATTCAATTTACCTGACTTATTTTTATTTTCAGAATATATTATGAGTTGTCAACTAAAATAACGTGATTTAAAATTAGTTTTACGGTTCAATTAAATAGAAAAATACTCATAAGCTAATTGAACCATTATTGAACTAAAATCAGTTATACTCGTATGGAGCAAATGTATCCCAATTTATTAAGCAAATTATCAAATTTTTTATTCTAAATCAATGTTTCTTGAGAAACAAACACCGTAACCAAAAACCGTAGAAACGTGTAAAGTATTCCAGCAAAAGTACCGAGAATTACGTTAATAAGCTGTAATTAAATAGGTTGCAAGTCGTGCTCGGCGTTAACAATGCACGGGATCACGGCACGGTCGCTGTTACAACCACGTTTAAGACTTTACTTCGCTGGGGGATTTCGGACTAGGCCACGGAAGCAGCGAGTTTTAATAAGACCTATAATTCGAATTGGCACAAATAAAAGTAGCAACACCTTATGATACCTTTTTTGTAATTTTAACTAAATAACGTTATTGAGTTGTACCTAATTAATTAATATGTTTGCAAGTCGTGCTCAGCGTTAATGAACGGATGTGAGTGAGACGACATTTCCTTACTGTTGCGGTTGATAACATTTTGAAGAAAGTAAGTAGATGAAACCAGATAAAACTTGGTAGTTTTTCATAGAACAAAACATGATGATCTGAACAAAAACAGCTATGGGTATGCCATAGGTATGCCGTAGTAGCTAAAAGTTTTCCTTCGTACTTTGTAATTCTATATGATAAACAAAACACTAATTTAATGAGTAAATAGCGTAAGTCTAAATATTCGCTGTAACAATGAATGCACGTAGAAAATATTATGTTTAACAAAGCTCGACCCGGTACTGTTGTGCACATTTCACGAATAATGAGTCGTAGTAACAATGTAGTAATCTGTGCATCTCAGAGTAGATCTCTCAGATAGCATATCTGTGCTGGAAATACTCTGGAGGTCTTGTTTTCGGGAGTCTGAGTATTTGGAAACTGTATATTAGATTAAACATGAGATAGCCACAAATTTGCTGGAGTTAATTGAGATTAGTTTATTGTTAGATTTAATAATAACTAGTAATTACTAATTACACTAGTAGTTCTGCTAATGGCAGACCTTGCGAGCACAAGTTTTGTAGCATTACTACTTTTCATCTCAAAAACCTCTTAAGCGATTTTGCTCTTATTTAAAATTCTTTTATTCTTACTTTTACAAATACTATTTTAACAAAAAAGAATGAGTTCAAAGAAAAACCACTCACTAGCTCAGTTCTTATTCCCCGAGCATACAACATTAACTCTCTGTCAGCTCACGGGCCAGTGCAGTACAACCAGCTTATCTGTAAGAGTTGAATGGGGGAGCCACCGCTATATTTTCAAACAACACTGAAGTTCGCTAGTATAATTTTTAGTTCCCGTATTTGGCCACGTGTATAGCCAAGTTGGTCAACAGCAAGATCAGGAAACACCGCCGTTATTTCGCTGGCTATCTGTCAGATAAATCTAGCGGCTGTGCATGCGTTTAGGTTTACCTACTATACTTTAGTAGAAACGGTTTAAATTTAACGGGCTGTAGAGAGCGATATTTTAGCTGGATACCAGTAAAATCAATACCTAAGTAATAAATAGCTTCTCACTTGGATTTTCTGTGACGGGGATGCCATGGAACACACAGGAAGACATACGGATGGATAGAATTAAATTCAAATTAAATTCAGAACTCTTAATTTAATTTAACAGATATTAATGGCATGAACACAAATAAAATAATTATTTGTTCATTATTGTTAAGTGAAGTTGAAGTTTACTTAAGATTTATGAATAGGTAAATTTCTAGTAACTTCTAACTGATAGATTCGGTTACTTGGTTTTCAGATCTATCTACAAAATAACAAAAAAAAAATTAATATAGGTAATCCGTTGCTACATCACTTGAGAAAAACAGTACTGAAGGTGGATTCCCATATCTCATTAAATTACTTCTCCGGACGTATGCATTTCCTCACGATCTAAAACCTAATAAAATAGAAGTAAGAAAGACGTCTTGTTATATTCACAATAGCCTATTTCAATACAAAATACTAGAAACCAATCGTTGAAGCTATAAAATACGATATCATAGGCTTCACAAGATAGCGGCTTGTACGATGGATCGAGAATGCGGAATAGGGAATTTAATATTGAAACTGTAAGCATTTTGAATATTCACTCGCAGATTGTTATATCAGACGTATAGTTGAAGTGGTTTGAGAGAATGAAATAGAATACCATACCTATAAACAATATGGTGGAATTGAGATAAGCGTTAAAACTGAGAGAGTTGTGCGGTAATAAACGAATTCCATTACATAAAAGCCTATTTAGGAATTATTCTGAGGTTATGACATTTCAGGGGTTTTTTAAGTTCGTGTACTTTTTTAACTTCAGGAACTTAAAGTTAAAGCTGAACTTATAAGTTGAACTTACGCAAGATTAGGAACAATGGCTCCTTTCAAGACACAATTTGGGTCACTGCGCCAACAAAGTTCGTTAGTTAGTGTTTTTTTACAATATGGTGTTTTTTTAACCTTAAATGATATCTATGAACGTTTTATAGACATGACAGTATAATAAAACAAATTCTATTCATAGTTGTGAAACCGCACATGCAAATAGCTCCCATAAGAAAACAGGCCAGTAGTATCACACCGCAAGTTACTGTAACAGCTTGAACCATTAAGCTATTACTAACGTACGTTTTAGAGGTGACTTCGCTTTACATGATGATGTTCCAACTCGTAGGGAGTTGCGATATTTTCGCAACGTATTTCCAGTTATGTGGATATAATACAAAAAATAAGTATACATAAATGTATACAAATTTGTCCCCGTGGTGTATTGTACTACAGACATTCATAGTAATAATATCAACAAGAATCGTGATATTCATACGGCGAACGTTTAACGAGTAATATCTTAGAATTAAGTGTGGCATACTAGGCTGAAATAAACGAGACATTGCAATATAAATTAAAGTATCCTTGTAACAGTCACATACCTGTTAAATTTAATAATATTTACGGTCAATAAAACGTTACCTGGCGTGAACATGTTGAAATCTTGACTTGTCGGTTTTTTTTTATTTTGTTGGCTCAATGCATTCTTTGCATATGCAATTTATATGTAAAAAATTGACAGCTCAATATATACACAATTTTTGGAGAAATCTTAGTCAGTAAACTCGCATTTTGCCGATTTACGAAAGAAGGTCAAACTTTAAAATGGCCGCCCTGTAAAATTGGCTTTTTTGACATGTTAACATATTCACGCCAGGCACGGATTAATATTTATGATTTCTTTAGTCACCTCTATTACGTTGTAGATAAATAGCTCTATGGCTCGAACAACATTATTTACATATTCACCGAATTAAGTGTACTTAGTTGCATCGTAGCACCGTACTAGATTCTAATAAAAAGAGGTTACGCGTTGCAACTCAGAATATTTACTGCTGTAGCAGTTGCGGTGGTCTTCCGCGGGCTTACGCAGGTAGAGTACGTTCTAGCTTTATAAATGTTTTATGATGTGCTAACAGTAACTATGTTTCTAGAAACTGCTTTTTAGAAAATTTGATGTGGAAAAACTTTAAAACTTGGAAGGTGAGACTTTGATACTAGGTCAAAGTTTGAAAGATAATTTCTCTGAAATAGCTTTACTTAAAATAACGGTCTAAATACTAGATGGACGGGTAGGTATTAAAATATTTGTAATTCAAAAATGGTATTTTATTATTTACTATATAGTTTCAAGCGCTGCAAGGTTGACCTTACTAAACTTGTTTTCATTATTTTATACCTACTTTGTTAATTTCATGAAGTATTGAAAAACACAATACATTGAAAAAATCATTGCACAATGCACATGGTTCATTGAGACAATAAATGTTGCAAAAAATCACCAAAAGTTCATTAGGCAAAGATTTCATGCGTATGCCACAAGTCTCAATCTAGAGCTAGTCCGGTCCAAATTTCGACTCATCATCACAAACCATTTTGACCCACTGCCATCGACATCGAAAACAAATCTTACATCCTATATCGATCCCACTGCCTAATATAACCATGTAAGTCTCCTCAACCAGTTACGATAACTTTTTAGAAACTTATTCTTCATCACGTTACACCTATACATACCTACCTATACAATATACAAACTAGTCCTCATACCCTTATAAAGCACGCACTCTGGGCGAGCGCTATGAACCTGCATATTGTCTGTGGCGAGACGCCGAGAGCACTCCACAACGCAACAATAGGCGGCGTAATTCCCAGTTTTTATACCGTGTGTGCTATCAGTCTGTATTGCGGAGTATTACAGCTGTTTCTAAGAATGAGAAAGATAAGCTGGGTTTTTTATTTGTGAGCTCTCTACTTGATCTGCTAGTTTGTGGGATGTTAATGAAAAAATAAAGACGAAATACACATACTAAACCAATACACGTGTCTGTAAGATGACTGTGTTTGTGTAGATTTTATCCGTGAGTTCAACTGATTGGCATCCTCAATGGTATCAGGGTTACATTTTTATAGCCACGGTACCCCCGTGGCACGCAGTGGCACTACAATGACTCCATTTACGGTTAATTGCCCGAAAAAGAGTAAGCGCTAGTTTCACCACAATACTCATAGCAAATCTTTAATTCTAGTTGTTGGACCATACTTAGACATAATTGTAAGAATCAAAGACAAATAAATCGTCCCATAATTTAGTATAAAACAATCAATTAATTAATTTATTGCAATGATACGCAATAATCTCATTGTCTTCATCATGTCTGCTCGAGGTGTAGCTTTGCTATCAATAAATATTATAGTTCATTTCTCAGCATTAGTGTAGGTATAGGCAAGTATTCATAGTTTGATAAACGCGAGAAACGTTGGCATTGCGGTAATCCTGATCCGATAAACCAATCTCAAAAAGCCTCGATTGCGATTTTTATCAGCATACGGGTTCGCCGACCTCCACGGGTACCTTCAAAACCGAAAATCCCTTAGATTTGCAGCAGAACCTCGGAAAATAACGTCCCGGACGGAATGTAAATACAGTGATATGAATAGAAATGTGTTATAAGTAGATGGCCTACGTGGTTGTCGTTAGGGAAGAACGGACGGTGTTTGCTTTACGGAGGGGTAGTTGCTGAGATTTTCCGAATAGGTTTTTGGGGAAGTGGTTTTCTAGGTATGAATATACTTCTTGAACATAATCGTGTGTGTGTTCTTGATCATTCAAGGTGTGTTTTTTTGTTGCTCCCAGCAGTTTTTTTCAGTCGTTTCAGCCACTTAACTATTGTAAAGGTAATGAAAAGACAAAAGAAATTGAGTGAAGAGACGAGCATGTCGTTCGACTGATACTATTGTAAATACCACACTCGCTCGCAGCAAGGATACCTAGTTATATTAATCACTCGTTAAAAAGATCACTGGGTGTAAACGACACTATTAAGGTGATCGTGTAATTAAAACTAAACTTAACGACAAAAATCAATAAAAGTCGAAACTGTAATAAGTACATTTTGACACGTATTTTCTCCGAGAATATGAATAAAACACAAAGCATACAAAGTGTCCAAACAAAAAGGTAACATAAGCACTTGTTAATAGCCAATATGCGAAGCCGAAATTGCTTTCGTAACGTTGTTTTCCTGTAACTAATATTGGACTAATCCTATTATATCGAGCTTTTATTACGGTAAGAACGCACTAGGCGACACTCCGCAGCGTCACGTGGTGACCAAAATAGTACAATATAGTTCACTAGTACACAATTTATTAAAATGATTTTGTATTTGACAAAATTAAGTAAATGTTGAAGGTTATAAAGGTTTGTTTCTATATATTTCCGTCAATTCCGTCACTATCTTCGTAAATATTATTTACTGAAAGGATTATTTTTGTCTTATTAGTGCCTCTGACATTAAAAATATTACATGGACTTAGGTGGGGTAGTATTTGTTTCTTGGAAACACTTCCCTTCATATAGCGTTTGTCCTATTAACATGTATGATATTATGCTAAAACAGAACCATAAAATTAGATCAAATATTTTTGGTGTAAATTTTTTATCAGATATTGGCGCCGATACTTCTGGTCGGTACTTTACCTAAATTCTTTACAAAAATGATTAGTAGAATCGTACAATACAGTGGCGGACAGTTTCAGTCTAGTGCGCGTAGACCCTCAACGGGGTATCGATATGGTGTTTATTTCTTTTTCCTACTAGAAACTGTACAGTTTCATTAGGGTCGAATGGCTTTTGGTGAAATGGTTTTCGTGTTTGCTGCACGTGTTTGGATTATAAGTTGAGAGGTGATAGGATCTTGTTCGAATCGGAATCGATTTTACTGTGCCAATTCAGGCATTGTTTTTCTATTTTAATCAAATAGCAAGAAAATTTCCTCTATACGCTTGATTTTATTATTTATGACAAAGTTAAACAAAAAAAATAATTTTTATGGTAAAAAGTAAATAATTATCATGTTTAAGTATCTGCTTATAATCAAGTGAAAATAATTATAATGTCAAAATATGTTTGGACATATCTACTTACATTTTGAAAATCAATTCCCGATACTTATTCCAACCGTTTTTTCCAAATTCAATCTACTAATGTAACCATTATGATTGGTGTGCTTACATAGTGCAGCGAAGTACCTATACAAAGTGTTTCGTAAGCAAAATGTCATGATATCCTAGTACCTTCAGACCACGTACCGACACAGAGTTCTACGAAATCCTCGTTTCACTAATGGTACGACATCGTGCTTTAGATTTCCTTTTTTTAACAATTCAATTCCTTCGAAACTGCTCTATTCAACGACTACTCTTTTACATAGAAATCTGCTCCTTTAAACTCGGAAAGATACTTTGAAACTTAAATGTTGGAGGATTTCGTGTCTCAGTTTTGTAAGAGTCAATTCAACTTTTTTGTTTCAACTTTTAATGTCTAAAGTCGTAATACGGTAGAACATTTTCACTACCGAATAACAACTAAGTACCTACCTAAAATAAAATTTATCATAAAAATGCTTTAATAAGTTTAGATTTAATTATTAGAAAAAAATTACAACATAGAAATAATAAAGTTAAAATTTATATAATTTCTATACTATTTTATATTGTTGGCTTTGTTCTATGAAGCACCAATGCACCTTATACAACCTAGAATTACGTTATCTAATGCTGGCTCATCGAGCAAAAGTTCTATTTTTGTAAAATTCATGGAAATGAGGCTTTAAAAATAATATAAATTAAATTTGTTTATTTTGTGTTTTAATCGTTATTACTTTTAATAATTATTATAGTAACAAATCTCACATTAGACCTGATATTTTTTTTCTCAATTTCCTTGGTTTTAACCGTAGTAGGTAGTTTTTCGTACTCAGTACGAGAATCTCCATTTATTTGCAAACGTGTGTTCAAACATAATATCTGGCAACGTTTTAATGTAATACCATACCTCCGGGTACAATATCCCGAACAATACATTACGCAAATTGTCTCTGAAATGTTCCAAACTCAATTTATACAAAAATATGGCGAGTTAGCAAATCGTCAGAACACCTGCGCTTGAATAACGTCTTCCCATTTTCCTGTAATATCACTAATAAATCGTAGAAAGTTCAGAACATATTCATACGGTACGATATCTGTTCTTAAGAACTTTTAAATAGAAAATTTTCGAGTTGTACTGCCAGTTAAAAGTTTTATAGAAGACTAGCTGCACCCCACGGTTTTACCCGCATTTTCCAGGATATAAAGTGTTTATATTAATCGAGGGTATAAGCTACCTTCTTACCAATTTTCATCCAAAGCAGTCCAGCCGTTTTTGCGTGATTGAGCAACAAACATTCAGACATCGAAACTTACAAACATCCCAACTTAGACAGTTGTAATTTTAGTAGGATTGATTTTCGTGATTTTGTGCTCAGTGCTGTTCAGCTTTCGGCTTTGCCAGTTTGAGGCTATAAAACATAGCCTATAGCACTCAGGGGCAGTGTACCTACAGCTTTCCATACGTGAATAATTTTTGGAATCGGATTAGCAGTTCTGGAGATATATACTCACAAACTAACATAAATATATGTAAACTTCATTAAACAACTCTTTATAATATTAGTTTAGATCAGTTTTAAATATTTCATAACTTAAATTACGTAACTTTAAGGCTGCCAGTTGTAACACTATTTTTGTTATTTTTGATAATTGATGTGATCACTAAAATGTTAAATTAGATATGCAACTAAATAAGTCCTATAAGTTGCATCGTTAATATTTTGCTATGAAAGAGAACTGGTAAATACAAAAAAAGAATCCAAATAAACTTTTAATAATTTTGAATTTTATGCACCTGGCAACGCTGAAAAATCTCGAAAAGTTCCATTCCCCGAACAATTCTCAACAACATCCGTCAAAAATAACTCGACGCATCGCAATATGAGTTGATTCACAGTGAATAATTAAAATAGTTGTTTTAAATGAATGCATGAATGTTGACCGCATATTTTCAACACATTCCGCTTGATTAAAAACCGCACGGAATTAATTACGAAATATGAAACTTGGTTTGTTTGCTTTGCTTTAATACAGAAAATTGTATAATGTTTATGTTAACGCTTCTCTGTGGAGTTTTGTTGGATATTAACTTTACAGCCATTACCATGTCAAATATCATCAACAGATAGATTTGATTTGATTTGATTTGATTATACTTACTGATTTGCGGTTCATTCGGCTATTTTTTAAGTTCGTAAATCGAATTTCAGGTCACCGTCAAAATTAGCTGATATTAATTCTAAGTCAAAGCACACCATTTAGTTCTCTCATCTGGTTCGAAATCATGAAGTTCGAAATTTGAAAGCCTGGGTGAAGTCACTTCGGTCTGGTATAACCTGGATTGGCCCAAATTTTATGAGCTAGAATCGAAAATCAGATAAAAGATCCAATAGGGCCTGAAAAGTGTATCTAACGAAAATTGGTCTACAAAATTGTAGGTCAAAACGCCGTATATAAATTACAAGCTTATTCAAATCTCCTTTCCACTTCCAGAGGGTCACCCTTTAAACTACATCCAAAAATATCATATTGTCAACAAAGCTAAAGCCTGGACATATTAATCAAAAGATATCCACGTTTTTGCACATAAAGGGTGCGTTTCAACGGCACCCCTACCAAATATTGGTTTTTTGTAGCACGGACGTCCAGTAAGAGCAAACCCGTGTTTTTGCTCGACAAAGCCGTACATTTTCGTATGAAGGCTTCCACTATGGGGTCTATGGAAGGTGTTCTATAGTGCCACGTCATTAAATTGTGAATATAAAGTGAGGGAATGACAAAACATGAATTAATTTGAGATATGTCGCACGGTACGATGCACACCCTAATGCGTGATACTCAAGTGTTTTGAGATTTTCCGGCAATTTTTTTATTTTTTTTGGCATTGATATGTGCCTGATTTATCACTAAATTGATTAAGAAACGTAACGGAACGTTGACAACATCGTAAGAGAGAAACTATCTGGATGTGGTGGTCACGACCGTCAGCCTTGAGGAGCACGATTTGAGGAGGAGGATATGCCATCTAATCGAAACCTTATTTATTCCATAGTTGAATTTTCAACAGACATTTTAAAATCCTGTTTAGAGATATCCAAGTGTTAGCTATTTAACATTAAATATGGCTTTTTTCTATTGGCAATTTACCTAACACGTTGAAGTTATGGCATTCTCACTCTAAAAGTAATCTGTTTGCTTACTATACTTTTACTAATCATAGGCTTTTACACTCAGTCACAACCGTAAAATGAATTTATGATAAATTATAATACGCACCAAAAAATATAAATCGACATCAAAAATTGGAACTCTCTGAGCAAGAAATTTCGTTGGATTTTTTATATTATTGATCCTTATGTTTTATCGAGTCTTATCTAGGTATGTGTTACTCCTAGGCTTATTTGCCAATCTTAACAGTCGTGTGTAACATTTGTCAGAATGTACGCTAACACCCTCTCTGCATGAACGCGAGGAAATTCGCTCAATTATATCGCCCCACCAAGGCTTTTTAGCTTATTTATCAATCAATCTCTGATCCGGGGTTGATAAATAACACCTCAATGTCAACAATACGTTGCGTCGATTCACGTCGATTAATGACCACTGTTTTGTTTATTGAGCGTGATTTACCTGAGTCTTTCTTTTTGTTATATGGGACTTTATGTGAAAGAAACTCTCTCAGTCTAATTATATATTATTTTTGACGGCCTGTTTGGTTCAGCGGCAGTGTATCTGCCTTATAAGCCAGAGGTCCCGGGTTCGATTCCCGGCCGGGGCAGATGTTTGAATGATGAATTTAAATATCTGTTCTGGGTCTGGGTGTTAGTTGTCCTTGTCTTTGTGTGTGTTCCATGGCATCCCCGACACAGGATTTATTCCTAGTGGGGAGCTTTGAGTGTGAAACGTTTATTTATTATTATTTTTTATTTATTTATAGCTGAGCCTTATGTTTTCACCCGCATGATGATAAATAACGGTGATAATGAAAAGTTGCCTATGTATTAATCCAGGGCATAAATAACTCTATCTCTACTCCAAGTTTCATATAAAATACTTTAGTAGTTACGTATTAGATACGTAGTAACAAATATTTACACACACCAACCACATACTGTCGCATTTATAATATTACTAGCTGACCCGGCAAACGTTGTTTTGCCATATAAATTAATAGGGGTTGGTGATAGAAAGATGAAAATTTAGGGTTGTATGCATTTTTTAATGCCACATTATAAAAAATAAAAAAATAAAAATTTTGTCTAAAAAATAAAATAAAAAAATTAGGGGTGGACTACCCCTAACATTTAGGGGGATGAAAAATAGATGTTGGCCGATTCTCAGACCTACTGAATATGCATATAAAATTTCATCAAAATCGGTCAAGCCGTTTCGGAGGAGTATGGCAACGAAAACTGTGACACGAGAATTTTATTTATTAGATGGTGATAAAAAAACGGCGATGATGATGAAAAGAAGCTTATGTGCTAATCCAAGGCATAAGCTATCACTATTCCAAATTTATCCAATTCCGTCTAGCCGTTTCAACGTGAAAGAGTAACAAACATACTAACAAACTTTCATTTTTATGATATTAGTAGGACTAGGATTCATTTTATGCCTTTATGTGTAAATGTTAAATACACAGATACTTTGTTTGAACGTAGCCGTAGTTTGTATTACGAGATTGAACATAAAATACTTTTTATTTAAGAACGTCCGAGTAAAACCGCAGTAACAAATTGCACTTTGAGCATACATTTCTATCAGCTATTTCGTTTACAATTTTAGAAACATTCAGTTGTTAATGAAAATAAATTGGCACTGTTACGGAATGCAACTTTTCAGTTCAGCGCACTTTTTTGCTAGCCCTAGGCTCCATTTGCACCTGTGATGTTCTCTACTGATTGCTTTTTTAGAAAAATGTAGGCGATGTGTTAGGTTTTTTTTCTACATTGTGCCCTAAAGCGAATAAGACCCTATTAGTTTTATTATAGGGATAAGGATCATTGTGGTTTGGTGTTTTTAACCGAATCAAACTCGTTTGGCCTAACATAAAATGCTGAAATACATACTTAGTAAGTATTTGATAGACAAATGTATTAAGAAATGCAGTTTCAATTTACACTCAATCGGTGCTGTCCCATTTTTAATATATTTATACTTAGCATTTATCTATCAAATATTTGCAACGTACGAGTATTTGCAACAGATATTCAAGCAATTAAATGACTTTTCATACTCATACCTCCCCACTAGGATACCCTGTATCGGGATGCTATGAAACACACACAAAGACAAGGACAACTACCACCCAGACCTTGAACAGATATTTAAAGCTAGCTAGGCTAGCGAGCTGGGGAATTCGCCATTGACAAATACGTCAAGGAGGACGAGCACTATTTTATAATGTTTTTGATTTGTTAGTCCCCAATTTGCCACGCACTCAAATCTCTTCAATTGTGTATGCCACATTAGAGGTACCACCGGCACGTGTCTGGCACGCGACGGGCTGAGGACACGTCATTAGCTCGTAGTCTCGAGGGAGCTAGCTTTTTAACAATCGCGGCAATCCATCAAAGTGCAGATACAGATCGAGTGTGTAACGGCTGGGAATTAGGCGGTTTGTATCTGTTGTTTTATCTGTTCCGTGACGTAGCGAGATACATGTGTTGTGTAGTCACGGTCACGGTCAGCAATACAAGGTGTTACTGAAAGATGTAATAATATTGAAAGGTGGGTGTGTGTAACAAAATACACAGTCATGGTCTGCAATACAAGGGTTTACAGAAAGATGATAGTAGATATGATACGATACGATACGATACGATACGATACGATACGATACGATATGATATGTGGACCTATGTCTCATTTTGAATCATTTACAGTAATTTCAAAATCCAAATACATTTATTTTACTATACAATACAAGTTTTAAAAACGAATAATTCATCTTTAAGCAACCTTAACGAGTGCTAGCCTTTCTGTAATAGTTTGTTCATGTCATGATGATTGTGATTTAAAATGGTAAGCAGGCCTAGCTTGTAAGGAAAACTGACTCGGATAATTCGTGGTCTTGTATAAGTAAGTAACAAAAGAGTCTAACTTAAGTTACTTACGTTTTGGTTGTGCTTACACTCTGGGATCAACGCTGTATTTTTGTTTTCCTGATGAGGCCTAAATAAACAATTCCAATTTGTTTTTTTTTTTTAGTAATAAGCGTGCATTTGACCGCCACCGCCGCCGCCGACTCGCCTGATGGTAAGCAACGATGCGGTCTACGATGGAGCACGCTTGCCCAGAAGAAACCGATTCACTCGCGACTGGAAGACACCCAGATTATATCAATCGGGAAACACCCACTCAGGTAAAGCGTTCCACACTCCAGCGGTTCGCACAATAAAGGTTTTATAAGAATACTTACACAGTGGAATAAAAGGAATGAACTCGACATCCTCCTCATAATTCCCAATCACAACTATCGATATCAATTCATTCCCTCACTAATCTCGACCTCTGAGAGGTATCTAAATAATAACCTCTTATGAAGCGACAACGGACCTCTCCTTCCTGAATAATGGCTAGCTACTTCCGGCGATATATTTCCGCTATCTCAACGCCAACATGGCGGCGGGACTTCCGGTTGACCGTTATGGAGTGTTAATCGAGCATTATGTCTGAGATGAAAAACTATATTTTGAGAGACTGCTCGTGTGGATAATTCTGGCATAACGGGGAGTATATTTATTATTGTAGGGAGTAAAGGGGATCTTTATTTGTGTGGTCAAAATTCTATGAAAAGACGAGACTTACATTTTTTTCAAGCTTGGCTTGTTTAGTTTAGTCAATTATAGTGGTTGTAAGTCTTTTCAGTGTACATACTTATTTATTAAAAATTACATTTTTTATGCCATTGTGTGACGAGACGAGAAAATCGCTCGCCTGATGCTAAAGCCAATAATACAAAACACAACACCGAACACAACACAAAAACGATATACAAACTATACATAATTTGGCGTCATATCATTTTCAAAACTAAGCTAAACCAAACTTGACAGCACTTAAAATTTATTTATTTATTTACAACTACTTATCACACTAACAGCAGTGCCAACGTGCCAAGGCATATGATAAGATAAGTCACACAAAAATAAAGTATTAAAAACAAAATATGTCCAAAACAGAATACCAACTAATATTACAACAATAAAAAAACAATTGAAAAATATAATACAATAAAATATAGGAATGTCAAAGAATAAATTAATAGGAAATAGGAGATAAAATTAAGAACATTAAAAAAAAAAACAACAATTACGTTAGATGTCAGAATTAAATTATTAAAATAATATTAAAATCGGTTACCTACTGACCCAAATAACTAAAATAATTGATACAAACATTCAGAAACATACAAAACTTAATTACAAATATGTCAATGTCCGGTTGTTGGGCAAGAGGGCGTTGAGTAAAGAGATGGCTTGGGCAGTGGGTGCAAACTGGGACGTGCGCGTGAAATTGTTACCAAGCCATCCAACATGTCGGATTAAAAGGAAATTATACCTCTAGTACTTAGGTTAATTTATCTACTACTATCAGATTAATTAAATTGAGTGTCATAACAAAATCGTCATCAATCTATATTACATATCTACCAAATTAGACCACGGAATATTTTAGAAAGGAAAATGCACTGCTAATTAAAATTCCCCTTTATCACTATCGATTTTTGATGACGTGAATGGCCACCATCAGCCATCTAAGGTAGGGTTTTATAGAGCAGACATCATTGTTTTCCGTGCCCTTTTCTTCACGATAAACTGCAGTATGGGCACCCTGCCTGACACCTTTTTTTGTATACTAAACATTATTGCCGTTTCAGTCACTCTTATTGCGTCTCTAACACGAGAGACGGTGATAAAGATAATTTTCAGCACACAGATATAACAGGATCTTACTTCTTCTTTTTCCTGTCCCTATTCCTAGTTCATTCGGAGTTGCAACTCTCCTTGTTTATAGGTACCAAAAGGAAGATTTTTAACAGATTTTTGAGAATCTTTTGTTTGCTTTTGTCTAGCTTTTTCTGTAGTTGGTAGAACGAGACGAAAACTAACACTGAGAGTATACGGCACAGCAGCAGCTCCTGCTGAAGGTCGGTGAATGAAGGTGTTACCAATTTTTACGTAGTTTTTTGTTTCTTACAAATTTGTCCTTAATTTGTACTTACATGGCATACTGTGTTTATATCACACCCCAGCTCTCGAGTCTTTTGTTATTCCAGCCTTACTTTAAACAAAAGAACCTGACTGCAGAACAAAGACGTAATTATAAGGAAGGGAAGAATCCAGAAAAGTCTTCCGATTATTATCATTTTTTTTTTCTTTTATCAATCGTTTTTCGGAAGTAAATAATTGGAGATCATGTTTCGTGGTCGGTAATAAGGTATTTTTCTTAAATAAAAAAGAAAATTCTTTGAAATGATTGGTTAAATGCGTTGTTTAGTAATTTCGCATCTTACAAAAATGGGTCGTTTAAAATTGAGATAGTGATATGACTTTTTAATCGAAACTAAATACATGATTATAAAGAAAAGGGTATGTCAACCCTGAAATTGCGAAAAAAATATCATCTGTTCCATAGAAAAAAACATACAGACGAATTGATAACCTCCTCCTTTTTTGAAGTCGGTTAAAAAATGTCAATGATGCTAGTCAAAATGTATGGAACAGCTGATTTTTTTTCTTGACTTTAGGGTTGGTCCCGTAATAAACGTTGTTTATAATAATAATCACTATGAGCTCTTTTCAGCTTAGCATACTATAAACTAGTCGTTGCAGCAATAAGATAACGAGTGTTTCCGTGATAATTATAATAAAAAGGATTTTTTTATCTAACCTATGCTATCCCACTGCTGGGCAAAGGTCTCCCCCAATTTTTTCCAGTTCTGGCGGTCTTGGGCCAGCGCTATCCAGTCTTTTTCATACCGCCCGAGTTCGTCACGCCATCGCGTCGGGGAGCGACCTGGGATTATTATAGTTATTGGTTCTTTTTTATGTGTACTTGATAGATTTAAGAGAACATGCCAATTCACGTTCGGATAACCGAATGTGGCGCCACCGCAACTAACGACGAGTGAGTTCGCAAACTCGTCGAATCAGTTCTTCGTCAACCGCAACAGACTGACGATTGCATTTACCTAATTAATTAACAAATACGGAAACTCCTGTGTTAGCACCTTAAAACTATTAAATATATATTATTTATATGAAAAGACAGTGTCCCTTCATATTTTGAGTGTGCTATGTGCCAGTGAAGTGGTCTGTGAACCTGCGTTTTCAAAAGTGCATGTGCCGGCGCCATGCGCTCACGCCGGTAACCTAGCTTCAAGCCAAGACTATGGACTCGTAGAACGCTGGATTGGTATGTACTATCATTTCTCGTATAAAAGTCCGAGAACCCTGGTCTTCAGCTTAGTGTCCATATTCTGAAATCTCACCGCAACCCGCCCCGCCGAAAATAAGCAAAAAACCAGCGCACCCGCCGGGAGTGAATTTTGGAATAATTAATCCTTTTTTCCACCCATTTGATGGTCCTTCGATATCCGGATTTGCTTATTTTCATTATTATCTATTATATTTACACATATTTTCATTAAAATCGCCTTAAAATTGCAATTTCATACAGCCAACTAGGCCGCCATTTTGTGTGCTCGTCAGTCTAAAACCCCGCCATTAAAACCAAAGTACCTACCTACATAGAAGAACTCCTTTGGTTTAGTTGCCGCATTATATTTTATTGTTTCGCATCGATATTACCTAATCCGCAAAATATAGTTTATTATCCGCACCCGCACCTCACCGCATTCCTACGTTATCTCTGAACGATCGCGCGCCGCATCGGTCGCCTTGTGTTTTTACTCGATCGCTCAAATAAATAGGTAAAAAATGACGTCCTCGTCAAATGAACAGAAAATTATGGTTCTTGAATTTCAACGACAAGTTTATTTTGAACGTATACAACAGATTTACGATAACTCGCGTAAAGATTTGAATGATCCTGACGCTTTAGAGGACTTCCTTTGTTCCGTTGAAACATTAGATGAAATTAGAAGTAATTTTCAACAATGCGTGAAAGATATAAATCTAATTTATCTGAAAATAAACAAAGATTCAGTGCCAGATTTCAATAAATGGCTCGCATTCGAGGATCTCTACTGCCGCATCAAACGTAAACATTCGCAACACATACCTAAGTCGACTATGACATTTAAAAATAATAATGATAACTCCTCTCAAGGAATTAAATTAGCTCGCATAGAGATTCCCGATTTCGATGGCAATAACAAAGAATGGCCGCTTTTTTACGCAACTTTTCAAAACGCTGTTCATTTGAACCCATCCCTTTCTGTAACGGAAAAGATGTTTTACCTCGCAAGTAAATTAAAAGGCAAAGCTAAAAATATTTACGCCGGTTTTATACCTTCCGCAGAAAACTATGAAACGATTTACAACGCACTTGTGTCAAAGTTCGAAGATAAAAGAAACTTAGCCGGCACATATCTAAGTCAAATGTTTTCATTGAAACCAATCGCTTCCGCCACCGCTGATAACTTGGAAAATCTAATTGATCAGTTTTCAAACTCTTATCTCGCGCTAAATAACTTAAAGTTAACTGATTTATGCGATTTCGTAATGTCACACGCGTTATTAAATCGTTTAGATAAAGAAACCGCACGCCTATTTGAGATGGAAAATCGCGGCAAAGAAATACCTACTTTAGACGACTTGATTTCTTTCGTCCGTGATCGCATAAAAGTTCTAAATCGAACAGGTGATAACACTAATAACGTGAGTACTTCTCTGAAACCCAAACCGCAAATAACTACATCAAAAAACAACCCGCGCTCATTCGTAGTAAACAACAACGCTTGTCCCCTCTGTAATGAATCCACTCACGATCGCCTGTATTCATGTTCAAAATTCAAAACATTTACTCCACGCGAACGTTATGATTATGTCAAAAAATTACGCGCCTGCATTAATTGCTTAAGCTTACAACATAATACAAATACGTGTAAGTCCGAAAACAGATGTTTCCACTGCAAGAAATCGCATCATAGTACTTTGTGCTTCCTGACTGATAACAGGTCACCTGTTGCCGAGTCTATGACCGCTAACGCTAACTTACACAGCTGCATAGATAACAGCGCCAATAGTTCAGAATTCACGGAACAACAAGCTACCGCGTCCTCGAGCTCGGTTTTTAATAAACCTGAAATTAATGTAGCTTCATTTTGTAGTATGAGTGCTAACTCAAAAAACCCTCGACAAACCCATAGTGTCTTACTAGGCACTGCTGTTGCTAACGTAAGAAAAAGTGATGGAACTATAGGTCAAGTTAGAATCTTAGTTGATAACGGCTCACAAAATCATTTCATTTCCCGCCGCGCTTGTAAAAAATTAGGTATTCGCATCTTCCATGATAATTCTGAACAAACTGTGAACGGAATTGGCAATAGCTCCCAATCTATAATCGGTATAACAGATTTAACTTTAATGTCTAATTACGACGCGAACTTTTGCCTAAAAATAAAACCGCTCGTTATTAAAACTATTGCTAGTAATTTGCCGAGTTGTGAATTTGACATTTCACCTTTGACCTACATAAGTAATTTACAGCTCGCGGATCCGAACTTCAATAAACCCGCTGAGATAGATATTCTGATAGGCGCCGAAATATTTATGCAAATTTTAAGACCCGCAAAATTATTAGGCCCGCCTGGTAAACCCGATTTATTAGAAACTGCATTCGGATACCTACTCTTAGGTTCAATCGCGTCGCTCCATTATCAAAATAATTCCGCGCGCAATGATAACAATCACGCTTTTTTCTCGTCGAGTAACGATTCGATTGACTCATATATTGCAAAGTTCTGCGAACTTGAGTCAGCGCCGACTCAAACTCATATGTATAAAATTGAGAAAGAATGTGAGCATTACTCCACTTTCAACACACTCCGCAATAATACTACTGATAATAATAACACCGCTTTAACCTCCGCTTTGGAGTCGACCTTTAAGCTAGACGACTCTTCAAAAAACGCATCTCGCCATCCGTCTTCGTTCAAACGCCGATTTCAGATTAATACCGCTTTAAAACAAGAATATGATAACGAGAAGAGAGACTATCTCGAACGCAATATCATCGCACCCGCTCCCGCACTTACTGATAAAGATTATTACGTCATTCCTCACCACGGCGTTTCAAACAAACCGTTACCGTTACCGTTAACCGTTACAAACCGCTACTGGACCTACTGTGGTTCCTTTATCCCTCGCTTTTCTGAACCTCTGTGTACAAACCGCTACTGGACCAATTGTGGTCCCTCTGTCACCCGCTTTCGTATACCGCCGTGAATCACACCCCGCAAGACCGATTGTGGTCTTTTTATCTCCCGCTTTTCAGTGCCTCCGTGTACAACCCGCCGCTAGACCCAATGACGTCACTCAAACCGCTACTCCTCTGCATCTCTGTGTTCCAGTCGCTATTGCTCTGTTCAAGATAATTTCTTTAATACGCGTAGCGCCTTGTACCTCAGTGCTACTCGCACAGCTGTTTCGATTCGATATCAAAACAGTCTGTTCCCGCCGTCGTCTCTCTGACGAAACTCCCGCATCAACCGCTTCAACCCTTCCTCGGGATTCTTCGCCCCCGCATTGCTTCGACACTGCCGTTGCAAATTCCATCGCTCAAATACGTAACAATTTTATTTCTATAAAATCACATCATTGTGAGATTGCGCCGAACTTTAACAACTGCATATATTGCGGTCTCGCTCCCGCTCAATCGTCAGATCACCCGCTGTGGCTTCATGAGCCCCCGCGGGCTCATGTCGAATTCCACACTAGGCTGATCAGAAGGCTGACCTTTGACCTCGCACGAGATGAAAAGTTTCTGAAACTTCAAAAACGATCGAATGCCTTTATCGCTACTAATGATTTCGAAGCTTATATAAACACATAACCGTACTGAACCTTGATACCGTGGAGCTTGAAGCTCTTATACCTGCACATGGCCTGACTCCAGGTCCGCTAGATTCATTTCATTCTGACCCGCACCTAGATTCAGTAGATTTAGTTCGCAATAAACGTTTAATAGATGGCACAGTTCAGAGATTTTGGAAATGTTGGAGGCGTGAGCATTTTAATTCGCTTCAAACGCACGCTGAATGCGACACTAAATCTAATCCGGTAACTAAAGGCACTGTAGTCCTTCTCAAAACGGAAAAGTTGTCAGACGAGATCATACGCATAGTTTTTTCAGTACGCACACAAAATGTCACCTACGTTCGACCTGTGGTAAAACTGTGTGTTTTACCTTCCCAATAATTTTCTATTGTTGTTATATACACATAAATATATTTTTTATTTTTTCTATATTTACGCCCACCTATCTAGGCTGCTTTAGTCATAAGTTTTAGTTTATTCCCTGTTTTATTCTTATTTTTATAGTCGTCCATGTGTACTCACTGGATATACTTCCGCTTTACCCGCATTACGCTTTACAAGCACCCGCATTTCATTTTGTTCACCCTTGTCCTGTTAGTTCAGGAGCTCTCTTTATCTCCTGAAGGCCGGGGGGATGGTTCTTTTTTATGTGTACTTGATAGATTTAAGAGAACATGCCAATTCACGTTCGGATAACCGAATGTGGCGCCACCGCAACTAACGACGAGTGAGTTCGCAAACTCGTCGAATCAGTTCTTCGTCAACCGCAACAGACTGACGATTGCATTTACCTAATTAATTAACAAATACGGAAACTCCTGTGTTAGCACCTTAAAACTATTAAATATATATTATTTATATGAAAAGACAGTGTCCCTTCATATTTTGAGTGTGCTATGTGCCAGTGAAGTGGTCTGTGAACCTGCGTTTTCAAAAGTGCATGTGCCGGCGCCATGCGCTCACGCCGGTAACCTAGCTTCAAGCCAAGACTATGGACTCGTAGAACGCTGGATTGGTATGTACTATCATTTCTCGTATAAAAGTCCGAGAACCCTGGTCTTCAGCTTAGTGTCCATATTCTGAAATCTCACCGCAACCCGCCCCGCCGAAAATAAGCAAAAAACCAGCGCACCCGCCGGGAGTGAATTTTGGAATAATTAATCCTTTTTTCCACCCAGTTATAGATTATTATATAGATTATTATAGAGAGGAAAAGGATTATTATAGTTAATTCAATTCTATCATATCTATTGATTTCTATTATTAGTTCAATAATAAGACAGCAGCATAAAAATCAATCACAATAAGCCGGGTTATCGACCGTAATTGCCTGTGGCTTCAATACCGAACCCTCAACTTCCAATTACGTAGACAGTTGCAATGCGGTGTATAATTTTGCATTTTTCTAAGCTTCTTCAGACTACTAATACTAAAGATATAGTTTGAAAAAGATGAATGAAATAGATAAGGGTTAGATAGACTCCGTTGTTCTACTGGTTTGGGCAGGCTGGTAGTTGGAGACAATGCAAAAAGCCTAAAGCAAGACGTCGGTGTAAGTCGTGCCCTCACTTAGAATTAGAATTAGACACACCTGTCTAATTCTTAGAGAGGTAAAAGCTATTTTTGTGGAAAATGTAAACCCCTCAAAACAGGTCTTTCGATTTATCTTTTCAATTTCTCTGTCGATTTCGTCAAATCGCATCACAGCTGAAAAGATTCCCGTAGTCTATAATTCTTACCTGTGATGCCAAGACAATTATTTCTAACATATATTTTGCATTGACACGTAAATCAGTACTAGCTGAACCCGGCAGTTTTACCCGATGTTTTTTACTTTTAAACCTTCCCTGAATATGAAAAATATTTCAAGACCAAAATTAGCGAAATCGGTCCAACGATTGTCGAGTTTTAGCCAGACAAACGAACAGCGATTCATTTTTATATATCATAAGAAGAGAAAAAAAAATACATTCATATACACTACACTTAGCAACTTCTTGTACTATATTGCGCGGCTGTTTGGTCAGTATAGAGGCAATGAAGCCTAATTACAGAGGAGCTCCTAGACTCGCTATATAGGCTGTAGGAAGCTATGAATCTTACCGTAAAATTTATAGCATAGTATGAAGAGCCTTTTATTCGCAACCGGCTTCCCTTTGACCGATTACCTGTCATCTATAATTCTTCAAGTCAGAAGTAAACGAGACTGAAATTACTGATTCAGTAATTTCCGTTGAAGCGAAAATAAGGGGTATTCACAACATGACGTACGCAATAAAATTAGTAGCCTGTATTCTATTACTTATGCGACTCTTTATAAGTTTCATACTGTTGTTTTTCCCACGGTAATGCAATTTTTCCGAGTTTTTTTCGTATAAAGTTTTTTTCGATTTTATTATGCGCTCTATTTTTTCAGCAAAATCCATTAAACTGTTTAATAGTAAAATAATATAGCAGGGATTTAGAATAGCTCTAATAACTATATTTTTGCATGCAACCACCTAACTTTTATTAGTGTAAGTACCAACGGTTTACACTAATGCATAAATAGCACCTGCACCTTATAGTTTCTGTATTCACTTAAAACAATCTAGATTACACTAATGCATAAATTGCATCTTATAGTTTTTGTATCCACTTAAAACAATCTAAACATTACTTTAAAAAGTTACTAATTTACCGAAGAATTTTCTTGCCTTTAACAGCTAATTTCGATTCCTTTTAACGTTAATTTCCTTGTTTCTGTTTATTCCGTTCAAGAAACAAGGCGGAACTTGTTGAGCCAAAATTATAAAGCTGAAAATATCTGACTTTGTACTTTAATATTTTAATTACTTCCCTTAGCTACACAGTATAACTGAAAACAGTAAGACATTATAATAAAAAAAATATACATGCTTTTTGTTTACGATAATGATTATAAAAATATGCCAAGCTAAGCTAAGCTATTCAATACTCTAATGAAATGGAAAAAAGATGAATAATTGTCTTAACACGACGACAGTTCGTTCCTAAGACACACAGCGATGTTTTGTTACAGGATCCCTACAGTTCACGGCTAATAACTAAAACATTGTTAGTTGACGCCGCTGGTGATAAGAGGGCTAGCTCATTCCTCGCGCAAAGAATTTCACTGGCAATTCAGCGCGGGAATGCAGTCAGCGTTCTTGGTACATTGCCACACGGGCAAAACCTACTTTTTGTTTTTTAGTTTTGTAAATTTCTTTGTTCTAGTTAGTTCAGTTGGTTATTTTAGCTTATTTTAAATTTAAGATGTAAATAGTAAATAATAAAAAAATAACTAAAAAAAAAACAAATTAAAAAAAAAACATTGTTGTTTTGTGCCTACACTTGTAAACACAAACCGCGAATTTTACTACAATTGACACGGGAATACTCACGTAAAAATTAAGTCGTTAACGTCACGTAAGCCACGTCAGTTAACAACTTTCCATTACAAACCACAATCCTTTTTAAAAATATATTTTTCCATTTTCAAAATTGTGTAATCAGACCTTACTGATGTTTATGTTACTTCATCATTCTCTTCTTATAAGAGAACTTTTGTGTGCTGCGCTACCGCAGTCTAATTATCGAGACATTTAATTAAACCCTCTCGAACATCACGAAGAATCCTTATGAATCCATATTTGCACCTACGGAACTTTTGGACACAGGAATTTAATAAAGTCTTTTCGATTTTAAACTTACAAAATTTCAAGAGTTGGTAATTTGTTTAATAGTCTTGAGTAAAACATTGCTGAGAAACAAGATAAAATAAGGAAACTTATAATAACATACATTTTGTGGTAAATCAGTATTATTGGTTATTTTGTATTACATTATAACAAGCCTAAATAACAGCAAAATAATGCTAGTTCATTATCATTTTTATCTTTGACTTAAATAATAATGACCACTAACATATCTAAGACTTCCGTTTAGTAAAACCAGGCTTTGAAACGCTCGTGAATAGCTTTGGTGTATAATATTTGAGTGACATACATAAACCGTTGTATATTATGATAAAAGCAAAACATCCGACCTTTCAGCAAACAAAATATCTAACACGACTGTTCCACTATGATATTATTTCCCGAAAATCATAATCTCGCCACGAAGGCCTAATCTACAATATTATAACGTCCTAGAAGAGCGGCGACAGGGGTCAAACGGAATGATAAATCATACAAGTACGCGCCTAGACTGCCGCCGTGATAATGTAATATTCATATTTTAGCCTTGTTGCGTTAGCTGTAGCACAAAACATTGAAAGGGCAGAAGTTAAGCTTCAGACTAAGTGCGCTAGAGCACTCACACATAGATATCGTTCACGGATACGTCTCCAACCAATCGCCCGTGCACTCGCGCTCTCCGTTTTGTGGCTGTAGTCACAGAATACTAAGGCACTGTAGTCTACAAAAGGTTTAAGTTGTGAACACATGTATAATAATTTGTTTATGCTAAAGATTTTTGGCGAACACACATAAGTGTTGATTGATTGAAAAACTAAACCAGTTTGGAAATGAGGGCTCGTATGAAATTGGAATAAAAATACGGTTAATCACTTAACTAATAATGCCTCTAAAATCAACGTTAGAGAAAATCAAAAAAGAGGTATGGTAAATTACCTTTTTATATTATTTTCTTTATTCAATAATACCTACCTATACTTAATTTTTATTATAAAATAGACCATTCAGAAATGTTGGTTTTTCCAATTACACTTTGCTTTGTTTAGAATCTTGGCTTTTGCCGGCTTTTACTATAGTACAAGTTCTATTACCGTATACACAACACAGTAAGAAGGTACATAATATATAGAATGGTAATGAGCGTACGGTAATGTGTGTTATTCATAATGTTACCAGAGTAAGTAGGTAAGTCGTATTTCCATAAACAAGTAGGTGTATTGTGTAATTTTTATCACGTTTGCTAAATTTAGGTTTAGGTACTCGTACAGTTATACTTGATTTTTTTTCTTAATTTAGCAGATACTTTAACGCTAATGAAATAGTGGTTGCGCCATTTTTCAAGATATGTTTAAGTTTTATGAGATGTTCGAAAACCTAGATTTTTATCTGCGGTCGTCTTAGATTTGACCACATAATTTTTAATAACGCTTTAAAATAAATGAATAAAGTAAAAATAACAGAAAATTTTAATGTTGTTCAGTTTTTGATCGCTTTGCTCTACATTTTTGATTTGTTCTATATTGTTTTATGACATTTTCATTTCACTCAAACAAGAGCTTGCAATAAAAATACCGGGTATATTTCAAATAATTTTGTATTTATACGTTGGTAATATTTTCCATGGTTGAGTCAAGCCAAGCACAGGGGGTGCAGTGTATGCAATTATTTTGCAGAGTTGACCAAATCAGGGAACTAAAATTGTCTTTGAATGACGGTGAGATTTGCTATGAAACAGCGATGGTGGCTCCCCTGCCCAAGCCCACAGTTAAGTTGGCAAATATACAGGGTACAGTCGGACACGGTACGTCTGTGTTTGCCCACGTGTGGTATCCCACGGGCATCTCTGTTATTCAGCATTATGGTAATTCAGTGCACACAGTATTATTGTTAAGTACTCGAAACTTAATGTGCATGGCATTACTGTTTTCACGTTGACAAGGCAAGCTTTATCGATTCCTTTATGGAAATGTATGTAGGTATGTGTCTTTAATTGCTAGAATGCTTCAAAAAGACACCAAAATGACTACAACTTTCTCATAGTTTTGACATGATTCACAAGTCAATGTATATTTTTAACCGACTTCAAATAAGGCGGAGGTTATCAATTCGACTGTTTTTTTTTTTTATGTTTGTTACCTCATAACTTTTGACTGGGTGAATCGATTTTGATGATTCTTTTTTTATTAGAAAGCTGACGCTTCCCATTTGGTCCCAATTTAGTCCAGTTCTGATAATGGTATCCATGAGAAAACCATATACCTAAGTCTTAAATTTGCATTAAGTACGTGCGCGACAAATAGATGAATAACTCAATAGTCGGTCTTTTGAAGTCGGTTTTTGTTTTTTGTTTTGTAAAAATAATGTTCTTGTACTGCATAGGTACCTAATTACTCAATAAGTTAATTACACGTAACGAGTACAGTGGCGAGACAGTGAATCACATAGTCGGCGGAGCAAATAAATCATGGTTCTAGTGACTGTCTCGCCTCGTCAAAATGATAACACAAACCGAGAACTCGACCGAGGGCACTGACTCGCTACTGTACTCGTTACGTGTATTCAACCTATTATGATAGCAATGCAAAAGTAAAGAACATAAGTATTGTTTGTATCTTTATTTATTTTATACCAACAAACTCAATAAAACGGATCCAAAACCTGTGAGTCTCTAATTTTATTTCGGTAGTCGGGTCACAATTTATCAAACTTATTGATTGCTTTACAAATAACACTGTCTTATAATAAAGACAAAACTATAATCCAACCAAATCATGCTCGAAACATACCTAATTGCGTTCGAAATGCACTCTCGAATAATTTTGAGTTGCAATGAGTATCAAATTAAGCCAATAAAGCAAGTTCCTGTATAACTGTCTGCTCTATACCGAAACTTTCTCTTGCATCCGAGCTTGCAAGTTGTATGGATCGGAAATTCTCAAAACTTGACTTACAACGCTACTAAAACTTGCTTGCTCATACTTAGTGACTATAATTTTAAGTCTGTAATTAACTAATTGCATTATAAACAACCCAGTATTATGAAACGATTTGATTGGATTGGGATGGTGTTTACTTTGGAGATTAAACCTTAGTTAACAATACTCAATTACTCATGCTATTTAATACAAAAACAAAAATACAAAGAACATATGACTATAGTGAATGAAATCCGGAACGCAACTATTTGTTAATAATTTGAAATCTAGTCTGGGTTATCAGTAGGTATAATTTATAAGTAAGTAGGAAAGCACGCTTCGCGTTTTGGTCTGTCTCTGAAGAGGTGATCTTAAGTACCAAAGCATATTACCATACTACCATATTTCGGCAGAAACAGTATTGTTAAAGTACCTATTTTGATTTTTTAACAATTATAACAGTTAGTTACCTCAAAATAGTCTACATTTAAAAGAAAATAGTTATACGAAGAGCAAAATCAGCATGAGAAATGATGCGCTGAATAGTGAATAGTGCGAAGCGCATGGGTCGCAAGACTTCCTGCATTGCTTCATTTCCCCTGACATCGAGAAGGCGGGACGCACCTGTCACAAATACTGTCTACTGTCTCCTTATATAGACCTAGAAATAAAGATGGAGCACTGCGTTCGATTGGGGTGAATCTCAGAACTGTACTTTCGCGCGTACACACGTACACGCCCGCAACGTCGAGGTAACTGAAGAGCGAGTAGAGGAGTACTTTATAATCACGAAGATAATTAAATGTCACTTATGTGATAGCATGGATTTATAAAAATTGTGTTCGTAGTCGCACTTAAGACACACATTTTAACCCATTTCACGCATTTTTTCTCTCATTGTATTGAGTATTGAGGTGTCAATGTGTGCGTCTTGTGTACGTGCGAAAGTAGAGGAATTCTTGTCTATACCCAAATCTAGCGCTCCATCTTTCTTTCTAAGTCTATCTGTGTCCTGTCTCTTCATTTATTCACGGTATTCGACAGTTGCGTAATAAAATGAAAACAAATACTTATACGCAAAAGTTGAAGTGTATTTTTGTTGACAATAGCAGAGGTTGTAAGGCTTGAGGGTTCTACGGTTTCGCAACGATGTTTTTTATGGAAAATTACTGGAAAAACACCTTCAAACTCTTAAGCAATGGGTGGAATATTTGGATATATATAAGTAGCTGCGGTATTTTTTTACTTCTGCCAATCATGACATTGGTCATAATCCTTGAAAAAGATTACTGAATGTGATCGAAACTATTCGCAGAGCTTTTGATGAAAACACTTATATTTAATAAAACGTGAACAAAACTTAGCTTAAAAAGCTATATATAGACGTAAAACGAACCAACGCAACCGAGACGAACGCAACCGCGAGCGCGTCACGTTTGTAAACTCGCCTGATGAAGGTCATCGAATGTGACCGAAACTAGTCGTAGTAGAAGACTTAATTTTTACGTGAGTATTAGTGTTTAATTATAACAAAAATGTGTGAAAACCACGTTAGTTTCCATAGTATAAAGCTATATAGGTACTAGTAGCTTGTATAACTTTTATAAGCTCACATATTGTATCACTATTTTTTGGCCAAGATAATTATTAATAATCTGTGATACCTAGCACAATCAATTTTCACTGCAATGGACATATGAACTGACATACTATATACCTAAAATCAATATTAACGACTATAGAAACTAATATGGTGTTAATAAAGTAGATATAACAAAAAGTCAATGACAGTTTCCTCTTCTTTAAAAATCAAAACTACCTATTTATTCAAAAATTGAGCTAGTTATTTTCTCTATCAGAAATTCCAGCTGCAATTCTAAAACAAATGACCGCGTCAAAACATACCGTCCATATTAACTGCATCCGAAGCACGTCCGCCAAAACAGTGGCCAGTCAAGTCGCAGATTGCGTATATTATTTATGTGAAGTATACGAGACCCGCAATTTCGGTGCGGAACTTTTCCTTCCGTCCTTTTATTCCAATTTTGCGATGTTAGAAAAAAATATGACGAAATTATTGGACGAGTCAAGTTATGAGGAGCCGGGTCGCGGTCAAGCGGAAGGGGTGACTTTTTATAAGCTTTCGTGACTGAAAAGTTTCGACATACTCGTATTTTATGAGACTGAATTTATGTGAAATGTGAGGATTTTGTTGTGCTTTTGGAATGATGATTGAAACTTTTTTGAAATAAGAATCAACTTTTTAATTGCTAAATTATTTTTATACGGATATATTCTAAATAATTCTTAAGATTCTAATGACCTCTAAATTTTATAGAAATAACTTCAGTGGAATAAATATAGACAAAGTATGCATCCATCAGAAATAGCTTATTTTCATTCTAGCAAAGATTTTTACACGAAAGCATTTCAAAATTAAATTCCTTCAACGTCTTGATACCTAGTAAGTAAGTATGGATAAAAATGCAATTGAATAAAGTCTAAACACTGAAATTAAATTCCAAGACATTTTCTATCGGCATACCGTGACTCGGTATTTTTGTGCATAACTAGGAGTAAAATAAGCTTTAAAATATTTGAGCTCGCGTCCAACCCTTGAAGAATGAAAAGGAGAATTTAATAAAGTACTGAATATACATTTCACATACTAAGAGAAGATAGGTTTACTTTCAACCTTAATAAAAACGTTATTGAGTAAATTCTATAGATATTCTACCTGTCCTGATCAATCTATTGGGATTATTGTTAGGGACGGGTAAAGGCGGATTTTTTAATTTGGGTTGTGAATTGTAATCATGTTTTAATCTCGGTAGATAATAAATAAATAAATAAATAAACGTTTCACACTCATAGCTCCCCCACTAGGATTAAATCCTGTGTCGGGATGCCATGGAACACACACAAAGAAAAGGACAACTAACGCCCAGACCCAGAACAGATATTTAAATTCATCAGTTGAACATCTGCTCGGCCGGGAATCGAACCCGGGACCTCTGGCTTATAAGGCGGCTACACTACCGCTGAGCCAAACATATATTTCTGGCAGGTACAAAACGAGCTGTGTAAGGATAGTGATCTACAAATTGAACTCTTTGGTGCCATCATCATCATCATTCATCTTTAGTTTTCCATGTATATAGCGGCCGTGCGTTTCTACTGTCACTAGACTACCTGTTGATGGTGAGTATGTATACTAGGTTTACAGGTTACATAAATAGGTAGGTATATTCGTATATCTTTTATGAAATGCTACATCGCTTGCATGCTTTAAAAGTCAGTTAAACAAACATCACTTCTCGCAATTGCCATTTTCTCAGTGATTATTTATTTATTATTACTCACTAATTGTTGTTTTGTTTTTATTTATTATGTATTTTATTCTTCCCTATTAGTATTATTATATTTTCGTTTTAGTATATTATATTTTCCGAAATGTAGGTAGTTTTAGTATTAGAATGTAGGTACCTATTTTATTTGAATGTAATTTTAAGTATTTATTATTATTATTTTTTATGTAGGTTTATATGATTATTCTTCAATATTGCACACCCCGTTTTTATATTTTTTATCTATCCTCTCCATCCTAAGGTTGCCTGGAAGAGATCGCTCTTAGCGATAAGGCCGCCAGGTGTCGCACTAGTTTTAGGTGCTATAATCCTTTTGTTTGTAATTTATGGTGTGAACAATATAGGGTTTATCTATCTATCTATCTTCTAAGTCAGACGTGATTCGTCTTGATCTGATCGTCGCCTAGCAACAAAAACAAAAAATATCGTACCCATAGGCTGAGCCCTGAGATCTGAGTTTTTAATCCGCTTGAAAGGTACCGATATAATATACTAGCTGACCCTTGCCCACTTCGTTGGGCATAATGTTAATTAAACCCGAAGCCATCGCGCGCCGTCCGGACCGTTTTTTCTCCGATTCACTTTGCAAAACGGACTACCACGTAAAAGCTTTTTTATTTTTCGGTTTTTTATATAACCTATGACACTCAGCAATAATGTGGCTTTCTATTGGTGAAAGAATTTTTAAAATCGGTTCAGTAGATCCCGAGATTACCCCTTACAATTTAACAAATATACAAACATACAAACTTTACTTCTTTATAATATTAGTATAGATATTTATCGACTCTTAAAAAATAAAACACAAAATCATCCTTTAATCCGAAACCCATCAAAATAAACACGCTGTTAAATTGAAGTTGACCTGTTTACTGGGACGATGGAATTTTGCATTCCCGCTTTCCTCCACCATTACATATTTATGAGTTTTGTTTCAGCATCGGGAAAGAAAGTAAAACATTAATGAACGCTTAAATATTCCGTACATGTAGATAAAGAAATGAATTTTTACATTATAATAGGGTTTCGGAGCATTGGAATGCAAATCGAGTTTACTCGGTTTGAGGATTGGAGGAAGATTTTTTAAAACGTTCCTGTAAAGAGTGGTATTGTTCTGTTTGGAGTAAGGGTTCATCGTTTTTATTTTTTACTAGAAAATGTCTACAAAGTTCCTGCAAGCATTTGCAACTACTTTTGCCATAAGTGGCAAAAGCCAATACAGGGTTATAAAGGAAGGGTACGCTAAGCCGAAAAGGGCTCATAGTACTGATCAATATGAACAACTTTTACACTGGGACCAACCATATCCATACACACATTTTGTCGAGAGTCATTGACATTTTTCTATGGAACAGCTGATTTTAGTTTTTTATTTTTGTTTGTTTTTGATTTTGTTGCGAATTCCGGCATGGTCCCGTAGTTAAAGTGGTTGATAATGATGAGTACTATGAGTCTTTTTGACTTAGCATACCCTTTACTTATAGCCCTGTATTTCATTCACGTAATAATGCACGGCATTCAGATAAACGCATACTCTCAAATACACTAAAACAACAAATCAATGACACCAAATACATCAAAGATTAAGCCCGAACGTAGTTTAGGATAACAGTACAGTAACCACTGATTAGCAATGATTCATTTGGCAATTAACTTTACTGACCAGTGCAATCGGTGGTCAGGCGCACAAACCGGAAAATACACTCGGCGGATGCGGACGCTATAACTCAAAGAGGAGCTTCCGGTGCACATCTGATAGCCCGGTTAACCTTTGAGCTGGATTCCTTTCACACATCTATTCTTTGTACAGCTGTTTGGTGTTTATTGGCTAGGATTAGGTAGCTGACCTAATATTTTAAAGAGGTAAAGTTGGTATTTTTGCTGAGGGTAATCATCGGAATTTCAAGTTCGGTTTTTTAAATTGTGTCACTGATAAAAAGCTACATTATTAATAAGTTCTATATCCCCAAACCTGAGAAAACGCGAGTTGCGCCGCGAAGCGTAGGTACGAAGTTCACTTCACAGGTATTAGGTACTCGTAATTGACTTTACAAACATAAGTCATCAGAGCGATAAGGCCGACTAAAGATTATATATTAAGTAAAAGTTTACACTGAACGAAGTGTTCAGTTTCAGTTATCATACGTCAATAAATCTGCGTTTGACTACTTCACCTGTTGGTAAGCGACAATGTAATCGAAAATAAAGCACTCAGACCAAAAATAAACCTATCCATTCTGACCTTGTAAAGCTTATGTAATTTTAACAGATTAAGCGATCTCATTCGCTAATTTCGTAAAATAACTAATTACAAATTTTTCCTCATTCTAGCCACGTTCAGCGTTACAAGCAACACGAACAATAACTTACAAAGCCTCCCCTTAAATAATTACCTACGTGCATTCTGACCCCTCAATCTAAAGAACAAGTCTGGCCGTGCGTAACAGCTTGCTTTAACAGTTATTTATTAAGGACCTCCAGATTTCGGGCACTTAAAAAAAAGTTTTTCCATTACTGTAACTTCACCGAAAACGTAGAAGTTGGGCAGCGGAACATGAATAATAATTAACGAGTTACAATCTCGTTTCGTTGCTAATTAAAACGTTATTTTCGCGTTACAAGATCTCGTAGTAAAGTTTGATTATGCGATTATGCTTAGCAGAAAATGGGCAAATAATTAAGTTGCAATACAGTCTCGAGAATTATGTAGCAACAGCTATATATCTAGGCGTTTTTATTACCAGTAATTGCTGAGATGTTTTGGCTTATTTTCCCGTTATTTTACTTGATAAATACCGCATAAAACCTTGTTATTTTATAAGTAAATGAAGCTAGTCCCTTACCACCTACTTACTAAGAAAGATACCTTTAGCGGTTACTGAGCTAACCCAAATACACAGGATGGGTTTCAAAGTTTTTAGGCGGATTTATTTTATTTCAAACTAGCGGATCGTTCCGGCTTCGCACGGGTGGACACTATTGAAGTTTTAGTAAGGATCCTTAACTTTTTCAGGTAATAAATATAGCCTATGTCACTTTGAGATAATGTAGCATTCGAATGATGAAAGAATTATTGAAATCGGTCCAGTAGTTTTTGAGTTTATTCCACACAAACATCCAAAAATACAAAAATACAAATCTACTAGCTGACTCGACAGACGTTGTCCTGTCAAAAGCCATTGCGTAACTATAGCAACCGTAGTATGTTGATGCTAACTTGTCAATTTATAGTAAAAATTATCAGTATTATATATAATTTGCAATAAATTAAAATTGCGACTATAATTTGAGATTTAAACTATCCTATCTCTCAAGTTGGATCAAACTGCACATGGTGTGCGAATTTTATTATAATCGGTTAAGTGGTTTAGGAGTCCATTGAGGACAAACATTGTAACACGAGATTTATATATATTAAGATTAATAATATTAGTATAGAAGACTTGTCAATAAAATGTTAGCAACAACACTTCCAAGCATGCTTCCCATTGCTATACGATTCGAGCAGGCGTTTGAAAACGGAATCTGTCTCGTGCCACAGCCAGGCGCGTTGCGGTTCTTATTCGGAAGTCGGCATGTCTTTGTTGAAGGAAACCAGATGTGCCCGCGGTGAGCGGGTCCCGTCCCATCCCGTAATTTACGGCTTGTCGTCCCCTTGTTACATTATAAAGAGAATACTGAAACTTTATTCTTTAACAGCCAATTTAGATTCAGAGATAGTGTTGCCAATTCTGAAGGCAGTGACGGCATTTTTTCGTATTAGACCTTTTATTTAATCAGGCGTTGCTTCGCGGAAGTTCATCTTCAAATAACTGTTTTCAAATGTATTTCTAACAAATTTTTATAGGTAGGTAAATACTGTGTAGATTGTGCACCTACAATAAAGATGGTCTATTTAATACCCATCTATACTAATCTATATCTATACTAATATTATAAAGAGGAAAGATTTGTATTTTTGTATTTTTGGATGTTTGTGTGGAATAAACTCAAAAACTACTGGACCGATTTCAAAAATTCTTTTACCATTCGAATGCTACATTATCCCAAAGTGACATAGGCTATATTTTTTTATTATTTTTTTTTATCCACAGCGAAGCGTGGCAGGGAACAGCTAGTAATATTATAAAGAGGAAAGATTTGTATTTTTGTATGTTTGTGTTGAATAAACACAAAAACTACTAGACCGATTTCAAAAATTCTTTCACCATTAGAATGCTACATTATCCCTGAGTAACATAGGCTATTTTATACCCGTACAAAGCAAGGCAGGTCGCTAGTCTCTGAATAAACCAGCAGCTGAAAATTGGTTCAGGATCGTTTCACTCGTCAGAATCAGTATGAATTCTGAATCTGGAACAGTTGTTGATCAAAATCAGTTTTGATGTTACACTAGCCATACTAATGGGTTGTTTATACGTAACGAGTACAGTAGCGAGACAGTGCCCTCGGCCGAGTACTCGGTTTGTGTAAACATTTCGACTGGCACTAAAACCAGTGCAAACAAATCAGTTTGCTCAGCCGAGGATGCCCGTTTACTGTCTCGGCACTGTACTCATTACGTGTAATCAACCAGATAAGCCATTACCAAAACTTATATCTACTTCTATCTACTTATATAGCCGTGGTAGCTCAATGGGAGAACAGCCGCTTCGCATTCTTGAGGTGGCGGGTTCAAACCCCGACTCGTACCAATGAGTTCCTTGGAACTTATGTACGAATTTACGTACCACTGGCTTTTCGGTGAAGAAAAACATCGTGAGGAAACCTGCATTACATATGAAATGTCCGGAGAAGAAATTGAATGGCGTATGTGAATCCACCAACCCGCACTTGGCCAGCGTGGTGGAATACAGCCTAATCACCCTTCGAGGGTAGACCTGTATCCCAGCAGTGGGAGGATTAAAGATTGCATAAATGAACCAGATAAGCCATTACCAAAACTTTGTTCATTAAAATTACTAAGAAATATCTACCTAGTCAATTTACATCAAACTTGTTCGCAAAGTTGCTCCAGGTATTGTCTAGCCGTACCAAGAATGCTGTGAACCTAATTGTGTAAAATAACACGAGAGATTAAGCCCGCGGCAACATGACGGGAACTTAGACTGGCAAGTTTGTAAGGTTTGCGAGCATAATAATATAAAGAAAGAGTGTTTTGGAAGCGAATATCTTCTTAAATAAATCAAATCAAAATACAATAACTGTTCGGTTCCGTCACTTTTACAAAAAATAATAGTAGGTACCTACGAGAAATTAAAACGGGACTAGAATTTGGAGCACAATCACGCAAACAAGAAAAAAAAAACAAATTTTATTTTCCCGAAAACAAATTTAATTTCAAATTTCATAAAAATAAAACACCTAACTTGAGACATTAGTTTGAAATAATCCAATATAACTGTAACGCGATCCATAAATTCTTGAAACCGTATCTTGTAGTCTGCGGTTTAATTTGTTCCGTAATTTAATAGTTTACCAAACGTTAGCTAACTTATGGACCACAAATCGAAATGACTTGGAATCACTGATGTGATCCATTCACATTAGTGGATTTCGAATGAATGGGTTGAATTCGATTTTATGACATAAGTTTCGGCGTACACTATACTTACATTACCCACCTACTTTTATTTTCTTCAGGATCTTAACGAGCTTGTGTGAAGTCATTCGAAAGAGGAAAAAATTAGTCACGCTTGATGTAAAAACGAACTCCAGCTTTTTCCCATAGAATTTTAGTATCGTTAACAAATTGTGGTTTTGGGTGACCTGAAAACACTATTTCTCACTGTTTTAGTTCTTTCATTTTGTAATATTTTTACAGGTAAATATCATATTTTGATCGGATCCTAGCAACATCCGCTTGCCACATATAATATGAACTTAGTTCAGCCCGTACTATCTTACTATTCATATTCATATTCATATTCATATTCATATTCATATTCATATTCATATTCATATTCATATTCATATTCATATTCATATTCATATTCATATTCATATTCATATTCATATTCATATTCATATTCATATTCATATTCATATTCATATTCATATTCATATTCATATTCATATTCATATTCATATTCATATTCATATTCATATTCATATTCATATTCATATTCATATTCATATTCATATTCATATTCATATTCATATTCATATTCATATTCATATTCATATTCATATTCATATATTCACACAAATACTAGTTGTTCAACATCAGTAAGTAATTAATTTGTAATTTAATTTTGACATTTTTCTTCTTTTGTTTTAAATGTGTATTATCAATTTATTCATTATTATTTACAACTTGACATTATTATATTTTGTTTTATATTATTTTGGATTGCTATTTTTTTTTAAATTGAATATTATTTTTGTTATTACGTAGTCTGGACTTATCTATACTAATATTATTATAAAGAGGAAAGATTTGTATTTTTGTATTTTTGGATGTTTGTGTGGAGTAACCTCAAAAACTACTGGACCGATTTCAAAAATTCTTTCACCAGTCGAATGCTACATTATCCCAAAGTGACAGGCTATATTTTTTTTATTTTTTTTTATCCACAGCAAAGCGTGGCAGGGAACAGCTAGTTATATGATATAATTAATTTAATTTTTTTTGTAATATATTTTATGGTGTAATCTATCGCACGCCTTGGCTCTGCTGTGAGTGCGATAAGTAATTAATTATAAATAAATAAATAACAATGGAGTTCAGTCCGCTTTGGCCAATTAGTTGTTTATGCGATTGCCGTCATAAAATCGCACGTAGTTTCGAGTGTTCGAAAAGCCTTATTCCATCGGTCGTTTAAAGTTAACAGGTAAATATGTAATTTACTAACAATTCATTTGTTATTTGACGGCTGGTTTTATGCCTTAATGAGTTTAATGGATTCTTTTCATCAGCTAACTTTGGTGTTAAAGCTTTATTGAAAACTTTCATTGTATAGTTATAATTTTATTGTTTGTAGAATTTATGATTGAATAGTGAGTTTAGTTTCGTTGATTTTTGGATTTCAGATTCAGATTCAGATATATTTATTGAACAGCTGACACATTGTAATTTATAAGCTAGATGTTAGTGCATTGGTTGAAATTGTCAGTTTACCCGCATTGGGCATTCAATATGTACACAGTCAGATAGTTTTAGTAGTTTTTAAAATAATAAGAATCAATATTTTTTTATAATATTCATTTGTTGGTTGTTTTTTTAAAGGTGGATCAGACACCGTTCATAACAGCTTGAACCAAACATTATTTTAGGAGAGGAGCAACCTTAAACAGTGGTTTCTTTTTTTGTAGTATGAAATGAGTTGTAATGTTTTACAATAGTAAGTACACACAGCCATTCACAGCAAACGCGTGCTTATATAACTTTCGTATTGATTTACATATTTGGTAACCATACGTATCTTTCGCATCCCACACATTAAATAAACATCTATTACAGACGTAAAAGTGTGTAACAAAAACAAATAAAGAAAGCTACAAATAATCATGCTAGGGCTTATCACTAGGCGAAGGTAGAAAGTATAGAAACAGTACTTGCGTCTCGGCCCACGCCTCCAGGGAGTCGTAGCTGCTACGAGCCGTAGCACAAGCGTAGCGCCTAGTAACAAATGTAGACCTACACATTTCGTAGAACCGCTCCACAACGTAAATAAGGCTCCATTTTTTGAGAAAAACATTTATCCTTATCTAACATACTGAAATAATAGAGTCAAAGAGACGTCGTTTCGCTACGATGCGTAGCACATTGTCATGCTACAAAGTAACAAGACCTACGCATTATGTAGAACCTCTTTACATTGTAATTTAGGCCTAGTTTATTCAGAGTATATCTTATTCTCAGGACATTTTAAGTGAGTTCGTAGGCTGGAATATAAATTAGATTTTAAATTGGAGAAGTAAGACGAAAACAGTGTTTATTTCAATTTTAAATTAATATTGTTTCTAATTTACAACATTAGCATATTTCATTACATTGCCATATTACAAAAAAAGCTTGAACGAAAGTTTTAAAAGACTGTGAAAATAGTAAAAGACGTTGAGATAAAAATAGAGCTGAATAGACTAAGCTCCGCCTACGAGAAATCTACTTCATAAGATACCAAAATAGAATTATGATCTACGAGTATATACATAATAATGAATCTCTATTTCCCTTGCTCATCGCATCACGCGTGAAAGGACGGAACAATTTCGCTAATTCTTTTTTTGTTGTGTTATTTAGTCAGAAAAAGGTTCGTATCAAAGAAAAAATTAAGAAAGTTCAGCGGGACGTTAGAAAATTTAAGACAATTCGAATTCAATATTCATACCTAGTTAAGACGGGACAACGTCTGTCGGCTGTCTGTCAGTTAGTAATAATATAAATATAAATTATGCCTTACCATAGTAGGATATCATTCCTTAGCCTAAACAAACCTAACCTTATCTTTCTATAATAAATAAACTCAATCAATTTTCAACTGATGAAACATATCAAGCGTGATAGTAGCAATTTTTTATTTTATTGAATTTTTATTTTTTACATATCAAAAATATAAATGATGTAAGTTTTAAAGTATTTGTCGTTGACGTCGCTGGTGCATCAGCTACCTATATCTTCATACTTGATTGCTAAATGATATTTTTTACTGTATACTGTTTGTTGTTTTTTTTTCCTGTATTGCTGAGACCTTATTGCAGCTCTATTTTTCAGCATCTCACGCGCTGCCTTAAGCCAGTGCAGAGACGTAATCAGGACCGTTCATCGCCCCACGCAACCGGTAGTTGGATTTCTTGAACCGTGAAATTTTATCAAGAGTATTAATCTCGTGAAACTTCCCCCTTGGACACTTCCCCCTTCTTTTATTTTAAAAAGTTAGGTCATACCTGCGCGAGTTACTAGTATCTTTTTGTTGGGACTCATTGGCGTTTTGAGTTGAGTTTTAATGAGTTACAATAAATTTTAATAAGCAGGTTGAGATCCTTTTAGTGTGTCTTGGCTTAGCTCAGCGATGGATGTACTGATTTGGATAAAAATTCTACGTGATTACCACTTTGATCGTGAAAATGTAACTAGCAAACACTTTGTCTCTGCTTTCCCGAATGTCTGTTGAGTATTATTTTACTCAGCAACAAAAAAAAACAACAACTTTCAAAACAACAACAACACAAAGAGTGTAATTATATCCTTGCCTTGTTTTTATTTCTAGTAATTACGCGAATACAAGCTTCTTGACTACTTGAAACAAAGCATACGCAGCACCAAAAATGTTGCTTCTTCTATCTCACGAAAAGTACTTCTTTGTAGTCACAATGGTTGTGTAGGTGTGCTTGTAGCTTTATTCAAACTAAATTGATTTCTGTTTCAGGGATTAACCTTAGCTTTAAAGGTCAGCTTTCAGTCGAGATCAAAGAATTAAAAAAGAAAAGTAATAAACCAGAAAATTAATTTATTAAAAGTTTTAAGCTTCGTTTGGGCAAGCCGCAGTGAAATGATAAGAACGGTTTTTATTTCTTGTAGATATTTTATGAAAGAACCATTGGCATTGGCTTTTATCTGTTATCTTATTTTTCAGCGAGCCAATGCAATAAAAAACATTAATTATAATGATGATGAAGAGAACTTAGCTTAGCTTATCTCTATTCCAAAATTAGTTCCAATTTTGTCCAGCCGATTCACTGTGAAGGAGTAACAAATAGACAGACAAAATTACGCAATGATAATATTAGTGCTATTTAGAAACTTTTTTTGTCGAATTTACAATTTTCTAATCTAATGTAAGTCCAAAAAACCTCATAGACATAAAAAAAAACATTTATTTCTAAAAGTATTCAAACCTTCGCTTCTTTGAACAGTTTGATTTGAATCAAGTATGTGCATCGTATGAATATGGACGTAAGCTATCATTACAGGTCGACCCCTTCAACCCCAATGACATGGCTTTGGCGTATCGAACGATGGGAACCCACGGTAATGATAGCCTGTCTGTTAGGAATTAAGTATTTTAAAAGGAACTCTATAGTTCAGACGTGAAACGGAAGGGTTGTGGAAAAACAATTCTATGTAAAGCTTTTAAAACAAGAATATTATTTTTACAAAACAAAAAACAAAAACCGACTTCAAAAGACCGACTATTGAGTTATTCATCTATTTGTCGCGCACGTACTTAATGCAAATTTAAGACTTATATGGTTTTCTCATGGATACCATTATCAGAACTGGGACTAAATTGAAATGGGACCAAATGGGAAGCGTCAGCTTTCTAATAAAAAAAGAATTATCAAAATCGATTCACCAAGTCAAAAGTTATGAGGTAACAAACATAAATAAAAAAATAAAAAATAAAATAATAAAAATAAAAAACATACAGACGAATTGATAACCTCCTCCTTTTTTGAAGTCGGTTAAAAAATAAGTTCGTATTGGTATAGTAGCTAGCGTCAACTGTCAGAGTTTTTAGTCCGCCTAAAAAGTATCTGATATGGCTAATGGATTGATTATAAATGCAAAAGTGAGTTTGTTTGCTTTCTAACGCTTTCACGCCTTAACTACTCAACCGATCATCAAACGGTTTTTCATCTACATAATTCCAAATGAGTAACAGTGTGACTCTTTTTATGTTACTAGTTGAAAATCCATCGTTGTCAGGGGTTAATAAATACAGATATTCGTTACTTCTCATCATTTCATCATCACCGTTTCTCATCACCCATGGAAACCGCTACGCAACTAGACTTTCTGATATTTTTTTGGAGTTAATTTACTGAATCCTACTACGCATAAGCTACTTTATCCTGGTAAAAAAAATCAAAAAGCTATATTCTATTAAGTTCTATTCTACAATGAAAAAAATGGCGGCACGCAGTTGAATAGTTCTGAATTTCTGTATTATTATTCTTAGATAGGCTTGACCACTGTCTCGCCTGATGGTAAGCAATGATGCGAGAAATAACCGATTCACTCGCGACTTGAAGAGACCCAAATGATAGCTACCGGGAAATACCCAATCGGGCAGAGCGTTCCACTCTCCAGCAGTACGCACAATAAAGGTGGAATCAAAGCGCTTCGTACGAATTTTTGGGTCTATCAACCATAAAACAATGTTGCCTTTTTTCCTTGAGGTACGAGAACAATACTGATAAAATACTCAAGTTCCAATCAAGACGCGTCCATCCAGTAGATTGAGCCGCTTATTCCGCTTATCTTATCAAAGCTTGCGTGACTGCCACGCCCCGTGAGACTAGTTAGTCATGGCGCTGGTCTAGAAACGGCAAATCACGCACGTCCATCTTTAAAGCATTCTAACGCCTTCTTGTAGTCAATTTGAGAACTTATAAACCATAAATGGAACTCAGTAATTCTATCTTTTGATTGTCTGGAAAAGATTTCTTTTATGAGGCAGTCAAATGATTTAGTTGTGTTATCTGGTGTGAACAATAAAGAATCTATGTCTCTACTAGCTGCTTCCAGCAGTGTCACACGCATTTAACGGGATAGAAAATAGCTTAAATATCAATTCAAGGTATTTGCTACCTTCCTACCAATTTTTTCCGAATTTGTTCCACCGTTTTTTGCGTGATTGAGCAACAAACACCCAATTATCCAGACATCCCAACTTTGACATCTTACTGATATTAAAATGAGATGTGATAAATTATAAATGCGAAACTGTGCGTGTGATTGTTTGATAGATACCACGTATCTTCGTGATTACTAAACCAATTTTGATAATACATATTGGGATTAAAAATAGATTTTGCCTTTGATTAGCACATACGAGTAGGTACGCTACTTTTAATCATCGGCATTTTTCATCATATCGCAGGTGAAACCGTGGGCACCGCTTGTTTATCTTAATATATATAAATTACGTGTCACGTTGTTTGTCCGCTATAGACTCCTAAACTACTTAACCGATTTCAATCAAATTTGCACACCGTGTGCAGTTCGATCTAACTTAGGAGATAGGATAGCTCACATCTCAATTTATAGTTTTTGAACATGGTTTATTAATTAATTGAGTTTAAAAATTCTTGAATATCAACAGCTTACGGTATGTCAGCCGCATTTGACGTATAAATAATAAAAACTGCCATTTGTCAATTTTTGACAGTTACTTTAGTGTTACATTAAAAAAGTTTTTATCAGATATTTTTTGTCAGATAAATAAGGTAGTTGTTAAAGTATCAATTGAAGAAATCCTTATCTTAATATATTTATAGTGTCTACCCGTGCGAAGCCGGGACGGGCCGCTAGTACATAATATAATTAGGATCTACTATAAAAGTTTTTGTAAAGACCTTCATACCTAACTCTAGTTTGAAGACTATCAGTTACAACTTTCATGTCCTATTTAGTACCTATACCTATTTGTTTTTATTTCCGCTAACAAACCATCAGGGAGCAACGCAAAGCTTTTGTTCCAAGCAAGGAACTCATAAATAAGGTCGGAGTCAGTGAATATTTTATAAATCCGCCGCCATTATCGAGTGGGGTAAGGATGTCCGGGCTTCGATCTGGGACGCTGTTGTTGGAGACGTGTTCTAACGAGCTGCCGGGATTGAGGGAAGAAAGCAATTTCTTGTTATTTCGTCATTACTATAGAGGTATAAAATATTTATTCCCGAAACAAAACATGATAATGTTTTAAATTTTTGTAAAGTTATGAAGCTGTTAAATTAATTAATTTAAAAAAAAATCTTAAGAGCACCGTGTTATTTTTGCAGCCCGTTTTTTATCCCTAACTCCAGAAGGTGGGTTATATTATTAGGGTGTTGTACTTATACATAAAATGTTTTACAAAAATAAACGTTTGTATGTTTGTTACTTAATCACACATAAAGACATTTGAATAAAATTTGATATGGAGGAAGCTCTAATGCCCTGGATTAAATAGGCTATTTTTAATCCCATAGAAGTTAATCGTTGTTGCGCTTTGCATAAAAATGCAAAACGTAGCAACCATAAAACAAACAACGAACATAACTGAAAAACAAAAGAGAAAGTTCATTAAGCTAAAACAACCGAAAAGCAAAAAGCGAACCTCATAAAGCAAGAATCAAAATAAAACAAATCGTACTGCTTTATTGACTGTCAAGGTCCACTGATTTATTTGAACAAAATCACCTGTCGTAAACCTTCAGGCGAACAATAACATCCTCGCAAGTGCTCCACACGATCCGGGTGTGATCGACCGGGTATCGGCGAGCCGGTATAAAACATTCATGGGCTCTCCCGTTACTCATTCATGATGCCCGGGTATGTCGCCGGATCTCGATCACGGTGTCCGGGATGGCACGGTTGTCCCGGCTAACTGGCTATCTTTAAACTTCGGGGTTCTGAATTCTATTAATTTGAGTTATAGGTACATAGTAGTCACAATTAAAGTTGTTATTTGGTGTAAGTCTAATTTTGTCTAACCGAAATAATTATCACAAATCAAGTATTATTCTGTCGAACAACTGTGATATTGTTTAAACCTTATTTGGTCTAAGATTAATTTTTACAGACTTAAAAAAACTATTATATAAAAAAACTTATCTATAAAATTGGATGATGGATGATTGATGATGGATGATTTGGATAAATGATTATTTATTAATTGGATTAGTGATTGTTGGCTATATTTTTCTACTATGAAATCAAAAGACTAAGAAACTAAGAGTAATTTCGATTTATTTCAATTCCAGTAATAAGCAAGACTCTAATTGAGATCAAAAAACAAAACAAAATCTTATAATTTAACTTTAAAAAAACTAATCTACTTTAAAATCGATAGACCAATCTTTAACTAGATTGACAGCCAGCTGCTTTAATCCCCTCCAGTCTGTAAATCTTCATCCCATCTCGATTGTATTGAAAATTCGAGACGTCTAAGTCTCAAAGTCTCGACGTGGATTTACTACTGGAACCCTATTCTTGAACGCTCGAGATTATCTCCGTCACTCTCTTTCTTATTAGATTTGTAATGACGGAGACAGTGACAAAAAATCTCGGGCGTGTAAGAATAAGACCTCTGTTAACAGAATAAGAAGGGATTTAATTTCAATTTCGATTTAATCTTGAATACTGAAAAAGTAATCTTGAGATCTAAAAATGTAGAAATAGGAATAAAAAAAAAGAAATAGTGAACAGTACTGTTATAGTAAAAATATTAGTCTTTGTCGGTTTTCCTAGAAGTTTTCACCGTAGCAAATTGTGTCAATTTTCTCGGAAAGTTTCATAAAAATGCCTTTGTCTATTATTGGAGTCTTATTTAATTAATATGCGAAAGGTTCGCGCGAAAACAAAAGTAATATTTTAATTAATTAGCAGGAACAACAAGTCTTTGATACCCTGAGACTGTTTATGCCATTGTATTGTGCGTCTCAGTATCTAAGTTTGTGCCTTTCAAAGTTTGGCTGTAAATGTGTAAATACTTTTTTTAACCTATGAGGATTAGTACTGACGTGCTAGCATCGTAGTTGGTGTGTTATTTTACTGGTTTTACTTGATCAGTTACAATTTGCCTTTCTAACTCACTTCTAATTCAAAAGTTGCATGCTCTATCTCTATCCGATACAATTTGACACGTTAAAAAGTAGCTTCATTCGTATAATTATATCTTACTAGCTGACTCGACAGACGTTGTCCTGTCTTAACGATGACTATTTAATTCAAATTGGTAAAAAAAAGCCATTACGTCAATTCTGTCAAATGTCAAAAGTTCCATTAAAAAAGTTTACATTGTCCAAAACGCTATACGGTTTAAGTATTTTTAAATTTTCTATTTTTTCATGTTTTTTTACTATAAATTGAGATGTGAGCTATCCTATCTCCTAAGTTAGATCGAACTGCACACGGTGTGCAAATTTGATTGAAATCGGTTAAGTAGTTTAGGAGTCCATAGCGGACAAACAACGTGACACGTAATTTATTTATAGATTATCAGTTAAAAGGTAAATATTGTTTTAAGGAAACGGTATGTTCAGCCAGAATGGGATCATACTAGTAAGGAGGTACTCATCATCGTGAACAACTTTTACAATAACCAACCTAACCTAATGTTAGCTCTTTCATTTTGTCGACAGTTATTGACCTTTTTCTATGGAACACCTGTTTTTTTTTGTTATTTCAGTGTTGGTCCCAAAGTCAAAGTACATAGTTCATAATGATAAGTATTATGAGCATATTCTTTCCTCATAACCTTCTATGTAATGAACTTACGAAAGACGCTGTTTCCTTACTTAAAATAAGTCTTCTCAAGTTAAAATAAAATCTACCAGCAAATTTCACCCAACCTCGATCACTGACATCAAGTTGACACCTTAAAAAGGCAACTCCATTAGGAGAATGAGTCTGGGACCGAATGGGCCTGAATAGAGGTCATTCAGACGTCGAATGTCGCCTCGTCTGTTGAAAGGAGAATACGTGCATCAGGGACCCCATTCTTGGGTGCTCGAGATTATCTCTGTCGCTCTCACTCTCATGAAATTTCCAATGAGAGCGACAGTGAACGAGGTAATATCTCATTCGATAGAATAGGGACTCAGGAAACTAGGGGCTACACTTTATATATGAGTAATGTGAAAGATTTTTGTTTTAAACCAACTTCAAAAAAGGAGGAGGTTCTCAATTCGACTGTATGTTTTTTTTGTTTGTTACCTCATAACTTTTGACTGGGTGAATCGATTTCGATGATTCTTTTTTTATTAGAAAGCTGACGCTTCCCATGTGGTCCCATTTTAGTCCAGTTTTGATAATGGTATCCATGAGAAAACCATATAAGTCTTAAATTTGCATTAAGTACGTGCGCGACAAATAGATGAATAACTCAATAGCCGGTCTCTTGAAGTCGGTTTTTGTTTTTTTTTTTTGTAAAAATAATTACTACCTACATATTGCTGTTGATGACGTTTTATTACTTTAAAGGTTTATTAGGTAGATTCTCGAGGCCATCGTCTGGTGCCTCTCCATTACGGAGATTGGCGGTTAATTAAGCAAACTTGTTTTAATCTGAGACAAACGGAAAAGCTGTTTTACACTAGCTACGCTCGTCCACTCTCAGATATTCCTCTAGGTAAGTGCAGTTTTGTGTATGTTTGTTTGTAAGGGGTAGCTTCACGAACTACCGGAACGATTTGAGAAAATATTTCGCTGATTCAAATCACACTATGGGCCTGGCCACGGGACATTCGCCGATGCGAATATTCTCATCGGCGAATGTCCCGTGGCCAGGCGGTAACCGTATATTTTAAAGTCTCAAGTCGAGTCCAAAGTCTGAACAACGCCTGCTTTATATAGGGTTATTCATAAATGGTATGCTAAGCTAAAAAGGGCTTTTAAGGGCATAGAAAAATGTCAACAACTCTCGACAAAATGTGAACTGCTGATTTTTTTTTCGCGAATTTCGGGTTGGTCCCATAGTAAAAGTTGTTCATAATAATGAGTAGGTACTATGAGCCCTTTTCGGCTTAGAATACCCTTTATGGATAACCCTGTGTATAGCGAGTATCAGCTAGTGCATAAATATAACAAAGCATTATTTCAGTAGAAACCAGATCATAAACCTCATAAATGTAAATAAAATTAAGTGTCAGTGACTGGGTATTGACCGCTCACCTCTTTCGCGGAATTTCATGAAGTGCCAGTAATAAAAGCAATCGCTCGGTTTCCGCTTGAGAAATAATGGCAGCCATCATGACTGGACATTACCGAGTGAGTCGCGATAAATCAATTCGTATCGGGAATTTATTTACGTTGCGGGACATTTGTAACTCTTGTGCTCGATTGATGGGGAGACAATGTGGGTTAGAGTGGATATGACACAATTCTGAAAAAAAAACCGATTTTTTTTAAATTTTTTTTTTTTATATATACCTACTTAATTATTACTCATATTTTTTTAAAAGAGGTGAAGTTTGTATGTTAGTTTATTCAAGTTTAGAGTATCAGACATTGTATATAAAAATATGTTGGTTACATTAACCGTTTCGTCTACATACCTGCTTCTGAATGCTTACAGCAACGATCAGGCTGACTGCCGGGAAGACTATATTTATAGTAATGCATAAACGTTCTGAGAGCTGCGAATGGCGCGGCGTAGGTACATGTATCTATCCTACTCTCGCGGCCTATGTCTGTCTCCCTGGTCTGCCTGTAAAATCTGTACTGTGCTATGCTACGTCACCTGCGTCTCAGCATACTCCTAAGGGAAAAGTAAATAAAAAAAAAAGACGTGTGGCACTCGGGGACTGCCGCAGTAAAGCTATTGCATAGCATTTTTTATCAACTTATGCAATTATAATTATTTCATTAACCAATGCCACCTAGAGGCGAATTGCTGAACTAAAGAGACAAGCGTGATATTTCAAAAAGTCATTAAAAGTTCTGCTATTCATCGATAGATGGCAACAAAACTAAAAAGTATCACCGTTGTGCCTGAGGTTATTTTCGTTACGGAATTTCAGGATTCGGTTTCCACGCTCAAGGCCCGCGATAGATGCTATGCAATAGCTTAAAACATAAGATCGCGTTGCATTCTGAAGAAGAAATCTACTTACATACATCCAATTCGGAGACCTTCGAGCGGCCTAGATTCCTAGCATTGATATAATTAACACGGAAATATTCACGTAAATTGAAGTAGTTTATTACGACAATCTATCAGGAGATTACTACTACCATATTGTAATAAGGTGTTACGGAAAGGTGTATTAATACTGAAGGGTGTTCTTCTACGCGTCAAAACAACTTTTGTGACACGAGTTTGCTAAAGTCGAGAAAAACAATACCTATCGAGTCTCCATACAAAATATTCAGTCACGTAATCAATTTCCTTTGAAGATTCAATATTTTCTTTCTGGAATTAAGCAAACTTGTGTTCTAGAAGCTTTTCACTTTGACGTGTAGAAGAACACCCTTAAGTGTTACTACACCTTTTCGTTACTTAAGCCACTGGCAGGTTATAGGAGAGGTCCCATCCATGCAATCTAAACATCCTTGCACCTAGCACGCACCCGGACACGGGTATCCGATAACGAATGCAATTTTCCAAGTCTCTGAACAGAGTTTAGGCGGGGCCCGCACGGATATACCACCTGGATTCAGCCCCCTTCGCTAAAGAGATAAGATGGTAGAAAAAGTTGCTGATTTCGCGTTGGGTGCGGGATTGGAGAGAGCTAGCAGGAGGGTTGCATTTATGAGCCTAAAGTCGCAGTAACTATTTGAAGTAACGAAACAGTTTACATACCATACAATATAATTTTATTGAAATTACAAACACAGGAAAAAATAAACATTAAGATAGGAGCATTAAAGATAGGCTCGTAGGGCAGAAAAAAAAATTGCTAAGAGCGATTTCTTTCAAAAACGTTCACGAGAATGCAAGTGAGTCACTTACTTTTTACTAGCTCTGCTCTATGGTTTTATTCGTTATCCTATATCAACATATATTATGGGCACATTTTGTTGGCATAAAACAAACCATTGCAATAAAGCAAAATAAAAAAGTTGAAATCGGAATTTAGTAATTCATTCAACATTTTAAAACGTGTACGGTTACCATCGCTCAAACTTATTGTTATAAAAATCAATCGATTCTACCCTAATAGCATGACCAAATGTGGGTGGTTCGATCATAATGAACTTTATGCCCAAGGGATCACTATTTAGTTCGGATAATCCCCTTTCACAGAAAAAATAATGACCACTACTTTTATGTAAATTAAATGAGGGAAACTTTTGGGCTTATCGTATATCCATAGAATCCATACAGTAAAGTTGGGGTGATTGATTTATTTGAAACGAAAATGATTGGTAGGTATGAACTACATACCTACCAATCAGGCTTGGTGTTGCTTGCTGGGAACTCACAAAATAAAACTAGTACAAGTTCAGATTAGTCATCGATCATATAATCCGACTTCGGTGAAATTAGTACAGTTTGTAATATTGTCTGTGAAGACAATTATTTTCTGAAAAAAAAAAATCAAGTCAAAAAAAAATCTGGTTTAAATTCGACATACTTATCAAAAACGTCGAGTTATCGTCATCTTATCGCAATAAAATAGCAAAAGGTAATTGTTTCCAGTAAAAGTGTTTATTGTTAAAGAGTATCACATTATTACTACAACCATAACCCCTAAAGATAGGAGACACCACCCTCGTCACCTTCCGCAGAATTAGCCACGTTTCCACACTATGTCTGCTAAGGAGTGGTAATCCCGAAAATCGATGGGGCCGTCTCCCCAGAAAGTTTCTAACGACATAACCGCGTGCAATTGATATGCCCCAAGAGTAGGCCCATTGTAAAGAAAGGAAAATCCCTATCCGAAAATCTTACGAGAGTTAGAAGTCTCCTGCATCAGTATTCCGTCCTCGCGGCGCTCGGTGTCGGTGGCCACCCCCCTCGACCCTCGAATGCGGTAAACTCCTTCAGTAATTTGACTTTGTTGTTATAACTCAGTTTTAGTTTGTCGCCGTTGGCAGATTTATTGCTTTAGTGAAATCTGCTAAGCTGTGACAGGTATTGTTGTGTATGATCTATTTAAGTTTTAAGGAGATATTTGCGTAGCGTAGTTATGACATGTTCAGCGTTGCTGACTTGTTGGTGGTGGCAGGGTGATATACTCGATCGGCTGATTAAGTTAATTGGTACTTCTAGACAAGCATGGTCCATCGTAGATGTAGATAGGTTAATCATGATGCGCATTGTTGACCCATCAGGCGAGATGGCGCTCAAACGCAAACCTATCAACAAACAAAAAAATCATAGATTTTAAATTTTTAGGTTAAATATTTGACCGATTAAAATTCCAAAAGCAGAACTTTTACATCGGAAGTTCTGAACTTACTTCGGACAAAACAACCTATTGAAGTGGATTCTAGGTCCAAATTCAGGTTTTCGGCTTCACTTTCCTACGGTTGTCTGTTTCGTTAAAACTAAATATAGTTGAATGCTTACAATGAATTACAATTTTATTCATACCAATTTTTACTTTAAACTTACAGAATTGAGACTTATTTTTTTATCTTAAACTAGCTGACCCGGCAGACTTCGTACTGCCATACAGTACTTCTCTATGGTACTGCCTAATTAAATATAAACACTGCACAAAACACTATTTACAATTTTATACTTATAATATATTACAATTATAGGTACGAATTTGTTTCGTGTATCAGTTGACAAAAACAAACTCATCCATGAAAAAAAAAAACACTCACATTGAGAGTTTGCTGTTGTTTCAACTTTTTTTAAATTTGATATGACTTGGAGTCAAATCCTTCGAAATTTTAAAATTCCTTGGTTTTGATAGATATGATTGAATTTGAACTTTGTACAGAGGTAATAAAGTGCAAATTGACTCTTGGACGTTAGGAACATACCTACATTGCTTAAACAACAGTGAGTGCTTGCAATTCAATATGAACTTTATACAATAGCAATAAAGCTCGTTTTAGTTAGAAAACGTTTGTATGGGAAAAAGAAAAGGGCTGTTTTTAGGGTTTTTCAATATTTCTGAGAGATTTTCTTAATATTTTTTTCCGTAAGAACCTTCTCCTAATAATAACAAATACAACAAAAAAAGAATTAGTGAAATCGGTCCAGCCATTCACGCGTGATGCCGTGACCAAGGAAAACGGGTTTCATTTTTATATATATAGATAATAAGTCTGCGTTTTACGAAATCGCCGAAGCGATGATGTGGCGGAAAATGAAGCACACAGACCTAGAAGATACCTATTCACTCTGACCTTGAAAAGCCCAAAATTGTATCTCTCAGGCGACAAGAACGCCAGCAATCTGTTCCATTCCCCGACATTTTCCTATCTAATTACCCCATTTCAGTAAATTCTAAAATCGATGAGTACAATGCGATTACGAGCGGGTATTTCGCCATGGTTCTATTAAATCACCGCATTGTCGTGGCCGATCCTATTCAGTTCGAATAGCGCCGCGGCTTCATCAAATTGCACTGAATGGACGTTAGAGCACTCATCGAGCGTGGCCGCGGTGAGGGTAAAAATTTGAATGGAATATACGGACAGGGAGGCATGAAAGGGAAGTACAGAGGACTTGGACGCTGTGGAACGGTGATATGTATAACTCTCGAAATATGATACTACGGAACTTACATTTCTACAAATTTTACTTATTTTACGTAATATGTACATTGTATAGTTGACTAGAGATAAGTAGATATATTTTTGAGTTATTTAGAGCTCAGATACTAGAAACCCAAAACTTTGAAATAAGTGTAACTTTTCATAAAATTCTTATTAAAATTTGAGGGTAGTAGATGCTTTACCAAAAAAAAAATTGTTTTATTTCATTACATTATTTGTTTTCTTAAATTTTCATTAGACAGGTTACAAACCACAGCCAATAAGTGAGAGAGATGGAATAATTAATAACCTGGATTAAAATAAGATAGGTAGTCTAACTAAAAGTACGTCGTATATGCGAAGTTGTTAGAGGTAAGTAACTGTCGTCCACGAAAGTACTGAAACGCTCGCAACGGCCATCGAGCGCACTTCCGACCACTCGGACTTTGGTCACAATACATCGGCACGGGCTCTCTGATATTGAAATTGGACATGAACTTTCCATTTTTTTCTTATTTTAATCAAAGGTGGGAAGTACAAGTTTATACCTACTGCGAAATCCAATCACAGTTTGGAAAAAAGTTAACGGTGGTCTAAAATAAAAGTTTTATCTATAGATCTGTGGAATTTCCAAGGTTTCTATGTACTTACCATGTTCAGGGCATATTCCGATTCCTCCTAGCTTTACGTAAAGGAATTGTATAGAATGTCAGCAAGCATCTCTCGCATACATTTTGACAAAATTCAAACTTAGTTATACACTGTGTTTCTTCAAAGAAGTAGCTATACGATAACATAGTCTCTATATCTATTGTTCGAAAGAACCAAGAATTTCCAAAATAGTCGGGATTTCCCAGTTCTTTTGAACACCCTTTCGAACTAAACCTTAGTAGCTGTGGTTTCCGCACTACTATTACGCTGAACTGTCGTTCCAAACAGCAGTTCAAATACGTCTTTACGTTTAAAAGACAACAAACCGTCAAATCCAACACCCCGCGCCAATATTAAGGTAACTTAAACAACCTAACTTCAAAAGCTTAAAGACTTAGCTCGGCAATTCAACAGACTCAATGCATTCAGAGTCACGGAGGGTTCTGTCCCCAATAATGGTCCTTGATCATTAATGACGGAATCCCTCATGCCCTGTATGTAGGTTACTGTGCAAACAGCTCGGGGTGGTTGCCCTTTGGGAAGACGTGGTTTGGGTGAACTTTATGTCTGTTTTAATTAAAAGCTTTTGGCACAATTAAGTGAGTGAAATAGGTGAGAGTTAAGTTAAATGCAATGCTGATTTTGGGAAGTTAACTCATAAGTATTGTACCTGGTGTCAAATCAAGTAAAGTCAATTCAAATCAAAATTTTGTTTTAGAGTAAGAATGTTCTTTGAACCTATTTATTAGCACTGAATGTGTTACATAAACTAAAACAAGTTAAACTCAGATTTCAATTTCTTTTTTCCCTAAACGCCAGTTGACTTCATTCTAATTAAACTTCACTTTTACCTACAATAATAATAGAACTTGCAATAACTCACTTCCATATTTTTCTACAAACATAAAAATCTTATTTTCGCAGCACGTTACGTTACATTATGACAATGAAAACCGCTTGAGCCCGGACTAACAAAATAAATTTAAAATATTGCACGCGACTTCGCACAAGCTCATATATTACAGCGACAAAGAACCGCAAGGGTTAGTTTACATGTCCGATCCCAAACACGATATCTTGGACAGAATTTATGGCAGAACAAAATAAAAGGAGACTTAATTGACCGTAAAATATTTAAGATTATGTTGACAATGGATTATCTTTAGCGCTACCCTTTCTTGGACATAAATTACAGATATCCAACGTGCTTAGTAGCAGGACGCATGTCGCGACCATTAGAGACACAAATGCAATAGATGCAAGCACAAATCAGTTACCCTAGACGAATGCGCGTTTTTGTAATGCAGTTTTTGCAGCAGAGAACATCGAACTTTCTTGTTTAGGCGTCATAGTTCAAATTAGCTTGACTTTGCTGCATTTTGATTCTAATAGAAAAATAGATCTTGCATCAAAGGGAATAGATATAAAATTCGATTTACGAGATTCGCCAGCATAGTGACCTACATCTCAGGAGGGACTAGGGAGCATTAGAAGTGTCTGTAGGGAATAATATTTATAGGGTGCATTATGCACATGACACTTTTATGTTTTCGACGTTGCGTTGATAGAGAAGAATTGTCCTTTTGGGTTTTTGTATTATTTTATGCATAAGTGCTATGCTAGCCACTAAATCTTTCATGCTTAAGATAACATTGAAAATCATTTAAAAATAAAAGTGCTCAAATAAGTCTTGCTATTAAGTAATTATGGTCATTAAACTATGAACTTACTGCAAAAAAATTGAAGTTCATAAAAAGTTATTCAGCACACGATCATTTCTGAGCGTACGTTGATCTAATTCTGATGATATCATCCTATTCATTATTATCTGCCTATGTTCCTGTACCATTTGAGATAGGCCCTATTTCCTTAGTGAACATAGTTATTGTTACATTTACGCCATAACTTTGGTTACATTATCCACAGATCCATTTAATTCTTAGAATTTCATTTCCACTCATTAATCCATCTTCACTCAACCACGTCAACCGACAAGCATCAAAGTAAAAGAGAAACTTTCATCAGACATTTCAAAACTGTCTTCAAACAAGAAAATATTGTTTAATTATTGTCCTCTAGACGCAGCTGGCTTCCATTGTCTTCCAAATTGCTGTTTGGATTTCACTACACTGTTATTTGCACATGCAAATCAGCATTTTGTTTTCGTTTCACTGTGAAATGACAGTAGGTTAGAGTCCCCATGCTTTATTAAAATTTGTACTGTTTTTTTTTGGTTACGTTAGTTTAAAAAAATATTTTACAGATGTTTTTTTTTCTAAATACTGAAGTTTTAAAAATCACGCACTGTCATCGTTATCTTCCTGACCTTTTCCTATTAATATGGTTCGGTTCAGTACATAAATTTTCTGAGATCTTCCGTTCGTCTCTGTCATTCGTCTCGTCTCGTCAGATAAATATCTGCATTAACTTCTTTGTCTTCATGTCTAATGAACTATTATTGTATATTATATTCTTTGGCATTTAATTTATTGTGTATTAATTTATTCGTAAAAATTGTATTTGACATTCATGAGTGTACATTGATGTACCCATATTTGAATAAATTATTTTGAATTGAAGTTAAGAGTATTGCACTGTATGAGTGAGAAATGTTGAATAAAACCGACAATCAACCCTCTTTGAAAATATTGTTTAATGAGTCTGGCATGTTTGTATTTATATCATACCGTAACGACCGTAACTTAATAAAGCAAAACTTAGTTTGAAGATGGTTAGATAACTCTTCAAATTGAAAAAATAACAAAGTATGCGTAACAAAGTTCGTTTCATATTAAGTCAGTAATATCTGCAAGTTTGCAAATATCAGAACCTGTCCGAAGAAAATCATGCATCATGGTAACATTGTCAACCCTATTCGTAGCGAGAAGGAACTATCGGTCTTATCCTGAAACCCGTTTGACATAGATTTGCATAAACTATTAAGAATTAGCAGCTGGGCTTAATTTATTCTCGCATTAGAAAGCAGTTAATAAGTTTTTGAATGAAGGCGGCATGTGCGACAAGACTGGCCCTATGTTAAGATGTTGTATTTTTAGCATTTGTTAAAATTTGGTATATGTAAGAAAACTAAGGTACTATAGAAAACTAATTCAAAATATTTTTTTTTGTATTTTAATTTTGTTATTGATAAGATATTATTTGGTTCAACTTTTTAACCGACTTCCAAAAAGGAGACGGTACGAATGTTTGTTGTTTTTTTTTGTTATTTCTAAATTATGTTTTTTAAAGATTTGTTTGGAAGCATAAAAACACATCCAAGCAAATCAAATTACATACAAATTACATAACTGTACAAAAATACTGTAACGTAGACCATAACTTTTACGTTTACGGATTAGGTACATGAATAAAATTAAATGCCAAGAAGACACAAAAGTGAATTCAAAAGATTTTAGCAGTGGGTGTTTGTTATTTTCTTACCATTCGTATTACATAACGTTTATTTGGTATTAATTTGAACGAAGGCAACATATGTGACCGTCCCATTTTAATCCGCTAAACTAATCTAGGTGTTATGACTAATAATTAATATCTGTTTCCGCTTGATAAAGATTTAGTGCGTTAATTAATGCAAGTCGGCATTAAATCTTGAGATATATTAGATATTTGGTTACGCAACACTTGTAACCGAAAAGTTAGAGATATAAATCATAGAGATTGGCGTTATTTAAGTTTGAGGACGTGACTTCCCTTCATTTGTGAGCAGTGAAGTTGTGAGCCATAAATCAGAGGACGGTTTGTCAAAATACAGCCAAGAGGCGTGAGTTCTACTTTAATAGTTTAATTTAGTTGCGCTTGTTAAATTTTGAAGCATTTTCGGTGTTTTTACACGGACAAAAGAGAGTTGTGTATGAGTTTTGTAATTTCACTATAACTATTAAACGACTGTATCGATTTTGATATAAGTGGCATTAAATTTTCACTCATTTTAGGAAGTGGATTAAAGCGGAAAGGTAAAAAAATAGGTCGACGTGAGTGTCTATTCTCTCTTTTGTTATACTGTAAAAGTAATAGTAGATCAGATTGCTACTCGCAGACTACTCTTAACCCGTTTGGATTTTTAATATTTTCAAAAAAATATTACTTAAAATATTTTGTACAGAAGATGCCTGTACACTAGTGGACAGTCAATTGATTTACAAAACACTTAGAAAAACGCCAAAAACATCACACACTTTGACCGCTGACAAAACTTGTTTATTATTTTTCAGAGACCGCGTTTCGAGCGGCGCCGGGCGCCGTGCGGACGTCGAAGCAAAAATTGGTGGAAAATCAATAAAATACACCGTCCCCTCTAATGCAATGATGGATCGGGCAACACTTATCTGTCGGCGACATCGCTGACCATGGTAAACAGTTATTTTCACTCTTTTGTTCAACAATGAATTTGATAAATGATGCACCGTGCGCATGTCATTACGAGTAATGTACCTAGATAATGATGTGGTACGAGTATATTTTTGTTGAGTTAATAACTGCGATAGGTGCTCTTCGTGGACTAGGCTGGGTGCTCTTCGCGCAGGTGCTATTCAGACGGGTGCTCTAGGTGGACTACTTCGCGATTTCGCCCGCTTTCCTGTTGGTCACGTAGCACGGATCGTTGACAAATTATATTTTCACTGTTTTCATCCACGCGTAGATGTGACAAAGCTCCAGTACGAATACTAATAATAAATGTTTATCACTATCTATATAATAGATCTATATCTAGATATATAGCAAAATAAATACGTAGGAAGCATAATTTGTCTACGATCTACGACCCGTGGCAGGCAGAAACTGTTGAACTTTTTGGAATAAAAAGTGTATCCAAGGTATAAGCTAGATATCCATACAAACTTTCAAACCATTTCTGCATGGAAGAGTAACAATCATCCATTTCATTCATTTAAACATCAAAATATGTGTCCATACAAACTTTTGCAAACATAATATTTTGTTGAATGCTAATGTGTTAACAAGAACATTATTTTTACAAAACAAAAAACAAAAACCGACTTCAAGAGACCGACTATTGAGTTATTCATCTATTTGTCGCGCACGTACTTAATGCAAATTTAAGACTTATATGGTTTTCTCATGGATACCATTATCAGAACTGGACTAAATTGAAATGGGACCAAATAGGAAGCGTCAGCTTTCTAATAAAAAAGAATCATCAAAATCGATTCACCCAGTCAAAAGTTATGAGGTAACAAACATAAAAAAAACATACAGACGAATTGATAACCTCCTCCTTTTTTGAAGTCGGTTAAAAAAATATTAAGTATGTGGTGGATTAACACGTTCATTAATTATATTATATCAAGGTAGGTTGCTAATGATGGTTAGGGTGCTTTTTAAAACAGTTTGTGCACTGAGACTGTCAAAATTTCTCCCCTTTGTAAAACGCAACACTTTGCAAACACTTAAATGTAATTATGTTGATGTTTTACAGTAAAATTAAAAATTATTGTCATAATACTTAGTACTCATTTGTTTGTGACAATTTCTCCTACAGATTTCTTCAGAAAACATTTTATTAACCTAAATATCCCAATGTAAAATTGGACTAAGTTTATTCAATACAATTTGAATTGCTACTCTAGGAGAATAGTTACAAATTTGATGGTCCCATTAATATTTAATACACCACTAATACAATGGCTTATAGTAACTTCCAACTTCTTTTAAGTAACTCGTAAAATTCAATGTCTATTTGTTTTCACCCCAAAATTTCCGAACTCGGAACTTCCTTTTGAATAATTACGACATCTAATAAACGTACGATATTTACGTGTCTAGACACCGTATAAGACCCTCTCCGTGACAACTTGTCTTGAAAGCTGCATATAAAAACTAGTGTCCGTGTTTTATTAGTGCAATACACGCAGAGCTACACTTATTAGCAGTACTTTGTTGAAAATATTCAAGCTTTAAAAAAATTTAGTACTGTTTTGTTATAATTAACACATGAGTACTCACGTAAATATTTCGTCGTCGTCGTGTTTTGTTTTAAATGTGGTAATTGACATGGTTTGAAACAGTCAACAAAAACAAAGTTTTAATATTATAGGTGACCAAGCGAAGTGAAGTCTCTGAGTCTAAGGGAAGAAATTGGCATTTGAATGCTTGTTTTTTTTGTCAGACAATAATTTGAGTGAAATTAATCTCTTGATGAAACTTTACAGGCCAAGTAGTTTATGCTAACGTAAATATAAACCAAATCGGTTGACAAGTTGTGAAGATATAGGGGTCGCAAGATCTCAGTTCGGGGCACACTGCTAGTTAATTTGAGATAAAATTGTGGTGAATTCTGTTTAACAGAACATTTTGGTAAAACGCGCAGATATCTAATACTCTTCCTGAAATCTAAGTTGAAGAATATTTAGGAAACGGCGAGAGTTGAAAACAAGCCATAAGCCATATTCCTGAACAAAACATTTCTACATTCTAGCCACAACAATCAAGTAACCGTTTCTGTTTAGTGTTACGTCGCTACACAGATCTAATTTACAAGCAAATTTAATTTCAAGCTTTCTCATATTTCAGGACGCCTGAAAACACAGCTCAGACAGTTTAATGCTGAATTTTGAGTAATAGGGGAGACATTGACCTGTTTTATGCGGTAATGTCTTTGTTGACGTTTTAATGCTAACTTTTATAAATAGTTAAGTATTTTGAAAGACTAGTTGATAAATACTTATTTATATATTTGCCTAAACTCAATCAAAATAGTATTTACCTTTAACGCAGTTTTAATTTACCTCATGAATTACGTAAGTGTATGTTCTAGTTGATACCTAGAGCTTTGCCTCCAATGAGGTCTCTTCGGTCTTCGGGATCACAGGTTTGGGGCTAGAAAACGAGGCTAGGCGTTCGACCTCAAATGTATAAAGTTTAGTCATATCTTCAGCATTTTTTTTTTGTATTAAACGAAAATTTACTTAGGCTAATGTAGATACACTGGATATCAAACACTACTTAACTGGATAGTACATTAAAACATAATCGCTATGCGTAAAACAATATAGTATTTCTTAGAGCTATTGTTTAATACGAATTTTCATGATTCGAGAGCGAAATCTAATACCCATTTACAAATAGGTTAATTTGTTTTGGAACATCCACAAAATTAACAAAGTTTAATGATGTTGCTATATTTTAGATTATTCTTGGATATGTTACAAAAATAACGATCTGAGATGTGGTCCTAAGAGTGCCAGATAGGTCAAAGTGCAGAAATTCGTTGACCTGGATCTACTTGGCACTGATCAGGGATGAATGGCACTAAAGGAGGTTAGCACTCTGTAGGTACATCCTTTCCCACTAATATATATTAATACGAAAGTACGTGTGTGCGAATATTTGTTACCATGTATATCCGTAACTACTAAACTGATTTTGATAAAATTTGGATAAAATATAGCTGGACTAGTACAAAGGTTACTTTTAATAAACACAGTTTTTCATCATCGTGCGGATGAAAACACTAGGTGCAACTAGTTTAAGATAGATAAGTAAATCTAAATTAACAGCAATAATTTTGATTTTATATTTTCATAAAAAATAAGCTAAATTAAACAATTTTACCGTAGAATAAAATAGTTTAATTCAGCCTAAACACAGTTAGGCAACGAAACAAGTTTTTAATCTTTTTTTTTTTACTTTATTATTCTCATTTTGTTAAAGGTTACCTACGATCGGTGAAATCAGCCCACTCACTTTATAACTTAACCAATTAAACTAGCTTTGACGCATAAACCTTTCCACATCCACGCACGTGTAAAGCCCAACAAAAACCAATCATCCCATGTGTTCATTAAGCTAATTTAATTTCACAAATAGCTTTTTGCAAACTCAGTCCCATTATCGTGTCGCTTTAAACGAGCACTATAGATTTTGTAGATGATCCCCATTCACCCTCGATATTAACCCGTCCGGACTAACGGCTCCACTATCGCTCACGGCACACATGCGTTTGACAGAACTGTTATTACGTCATTAATAAAATTACAAAACTCTGCCCCATGCGCCGTGCCATTCGAACTTTAGAGGCTCTGTCCCTTCCCATTCGAAGTTTTAGAAACAGTGACTTAGCTTTGGAAAGTGACGGTTTTGGTTCACGCACACATTGATCGACAATGATGTCAGAACTGGCAAATCTAGAAATCAGTAGTGTAAGTAAATGAGTAGTGTACTTAGATTTTCTGCACGGACAAAGCTTGCACGGATGTCATTGCACTGCGTAACTTATTTATGACATATGCATGAAAGATGCATGAAAGTATATGCATGAAAGAACCCGTAGCTTTTGAAAGTGATGTTGTTGTGTAATTATTGTTAGTGTAAAAAAATCCTTACCTGTATTTCTGAAAGATGCCACAATAATTTAGATTTATAATATACAGAAGTTTTTTTGGTTTAATTCAGAAATAATTATCATTTCTTAGTTAGTTTTACATTGAAATAAAATTACAATGTAAAACTAACTTTAACTAAGTTAATGCTGAATAACTTTACAATAAAGTAGTATGATACTTGTGTGGGCTTCAGTCTTCTTTATCGTATAAAGTACGAAACAAGAATTCAAACCGATCTACCTATCACCAAAGTTTATCAACTGATCCACTGCAGCACAACAAGTCCGAAGGGTTAGAATGCAGCTATATAATTAAATTTAGTCGATAGTCATTGTCATATAACGTGACAATGACCCAAAGAGAGAATTGAGTGAATTAAGTTGAATCACGTCTCAGATGTGCCTATCGCGTGATGCAGGCGTGTGCTTTATTTTAAGGGCCAGCCTTTGACGTGCCACTATCTCTCTTGCACATTTCAACATTCTGAAGTTAAAAAAATGTTAAATAAAGTTATGAATAATCGCAGTTGGTTATGTGGCTGAGAGTATAACTAAGTTTTGACTAAAAAAAAAACAAAAAAGTTTTCAATCATATAACTGGAAAAACCTTAGATCCCATTTTTAGGTTTTGAAACTTTTTAGAATCGAAATGATTTTTTGCTAAAGCTTTATGATGTTATTCTCCGCAACTTAATCGATTACGATTTTTCATAACTACATTCAGTGATTTTATAACTTCAAAAATGTTGAAATGTACAAGTGTACGTGTGTGTGTACAAATACTAAATGAATTCGTACTAGTTGCTAAAGTTCTTAATGGATAGAACGCTTCATTATTTCACATGCAGCGTGAAGTTAGTGCTGGAACATAAGTAGTTATAGTAAATTATGTGTGGCATTGTGTGTTAAAGAACTACCTAGTTGAATAACGTTTGATTTTCTAATATAATTAATAATGAAGAGGTCTACTACGTGGAAGGTCATGTACCATTTTTTTTTATATCAATGAGATTCCAGCGTGGCAGGCGGTAATACATTAAAACATAATTTAAAAAACAGTATTTTTTTCAAATATATTATAAGTTATAGGCATCGTTGCTGTTTTTTTTAACTTTAATAGTTAATGAAATCATCTTTGCAGTAAGTATCTACTTATTGCAAAGATGGTTTCATTAACTATTCTATTCGTAGTCACTAGTCAATAGTCATAATAATAGCTATTTTAAAACGCATAAATAAAAACGAACTACAATACCCTTTTCCTAACTTTGCTTTGATATGATCGGGTAAAAATAACAAAAGCCTGTCTATTTCCCAAGCAACTCTAGTTCCTCTAATTACAGGTTTTTCTCTTCAGCTTGAAACCAATTTCACAAACATAAATCCCATATAAAAATCTATTTCCCTGTAGAAAGGCAGCGATAATATACGGTCGTCCTTAAGCCCAAAGTGCCCTTAATACTGTGTTTAAGTGGGCGAGGTTCAGAAATGTTCAGGAGCTTTTCAGTCCCAACACTTCTAAGCCTTTTAATATCGCACCCTCGGCAAGCGTAGGCGCTCTTATCGGCGACTCTTGTATATAATGTTGCGTTTTTTAAAGGCATTTAGCAGTTAAAATTCTTTAAGTTCCGTTTTATGCGGAAGCTGCAATTTTAACCCAGTTTTAGAGTTTTGAATCCTTTTTTCGAGACAACAAGTATACCTACGGTTATGTCTATTGTTTAATGCGTCTTTGTCAAATACAAAGATTGGATAAATGCCGAATTGTGAAAGTATACAGGCCGGTAGAGATTGATAGACAAAGACGACGTTACTGTCGTATTCGAAATACTGGCTTCGAGTTGCTCTGTATAACTAATTCATAAGAGTTCAGTGATTAGCTTTACGTACTAACTTTCAGATTTTGAAGACCAATTGCATTGAGATAGTAGATAGGTACATAGATGACGTAAAGAAGTCCTTCGATTTGCGTTTGTTCTATTTATAATTTTCATGAAAAGAATAGAGACCCATAAAGGTACATGACGTCATCTTAACTCAATCATGTATTACTGATCAATACAAACTTTCACCAGATTTATAACCATAACAAATTAGCAATCCTCTCCAATGACCGTCTGGTTTCAACCCTAACAAAACACCACTCGAATCCGTCAACAAATTGCCTTTACGCAAACGTTTTCCATTACCTTAATTGACGTCAAAATACACACCTTTCCCGTCAAAATCATATTTCTACCTATATTTCGAGTTGTGGACAACGGGGGAGTCGGACGCAACTTAATTTAGCAATTAGCGGGCTAATTTAATTACATCCGTCATTGGATTTGAGTGGACGCGGAAACGATTCGGAATGGAAACAGTGCGTACGGAATTCCGGCGATTTCCGATTGCGATAGGAGGTAATGGGTTAAGGGGGTTTGAGTTGCTATGAATTGGATGTCTTGGTTAACTTGTGAGATTATTGTTGGTGAAGAAATTTAGCCGGACGATTGAACCGGACGGAAATTAGTTTATTGTTTGGTAACTTATCCTTTTGGTGGTGGTCACGATCCTCGATGTCAGAGAAACACGAAATGAAGCAGGGAGGGGATGCCTTATCATATCTGCTACCTAGTCAAATAGAGATGTAGACGTAAAGCTCCTAACCCAACAAAATGAGATCTAAGTCTGGCAGTTTATTTCAGACAGTTGATGATTGATGACGAATGGAAGAAGTGTACACACTGTACCGACCCCACTTAGGTGAGATAAGGGTAAGATGGTGATGATAATGATTGATGATGCTGATAACTAACTAATGGGGTTTAATATCTACTCAGTTACTAGAAAATCAAAAAATAAAGTTGACCTAGTTCTAGGAAAGCTTCAATCTATAAAATATTTATTTCAAATTAACGTAGTAGATAGCTCAGAATATGTGCCATAATAAATAACTGAGACAAAATATCATGAGGTAAGCACAAGTAATGGAACGCGGATGTTCCCATTTTCACCCGTACAATCCGTACATATTTGACGAGCCACATTCCGCTGAGGCTGTGATCAGTTAACTTTTAAAGCTCATTAAAATAGATGGTTCATTCAGTCGCTGTAAATTTCCGCGCTGGCGGAAAATTAAAACGATACCCGCGGCGCACCACACGTACACTCGTCTATTGTAAAAATGTAAAAGTGGAATGAAAGAGAAAAACTTGCCCGTGTTTTCATACGTTTACTCTCTAAAAAGTTTATCAAGCCCGCTCGGGTTTAACGGATCCAACTCGTTTTTCAATGTGTTTTTTTCGCGCAAATATCGTACGGATTCCGGTATCGGAGTTATATTTTGCGAATAAAACTTCCGGACTCAGTATCTCGTTTGAATCCACGTTGTATACAAAACAGAATGGCATGATTGGAGCGTACGGCAGTCCCGTATACCTTAATGTGGGTAGAATGCTCGGTTATCAGGCAGTTACAGACGACCGGCCGACCGCAAGCCTGTGCTAAATTACTGGCCAATAATACACTTATGGCGAGTGTAGAGTCGAGATTTGGTTTATGAATTGCAACCTCGTAAATTGAATGTTCTGTACACAATAGTAACGTGCGTTTTGTCTGTGCGATTTAAATTTGGAATGAAAGAGCGATGGCAGCGGCTTTGTTAGCTCGGTCTATTCATATCGTATTTTCAATTACGATATTCTACATTGTAGTGGAGTGTGGGGCATACATATATCCCGACCACGATCCGTGGTGGTAGTGGCCTAATGCAAGCTGGTTTATTGGATTTCCAACTGTTGATTTATGGTAAAACTATGTACTATACAAAATACGATATTGCTAGTTTTTCTATATCTATCTCAATTATTTATATGATAATGTATGTATCTAAATCACTATTATGGATTGCTTTCCAGTTTTATTGATAAATTACGAGTGTCATAAACCAAAGCTTCTTGAAGCTTGAAGCTTGAAATGTGTAATCTATCTACGTAAGGAAATTGTAGAAAAACTTAAACAAAATTGAAATATGCTAGCCTATTATTGAAAATAAAATAATGAGCAGATATGTAAAGAGTATGGTAAACATTTCAGCCAAAAGCTCTACAAATATTAAGACGATTTTCACTTCTAAGTAAACTGTGAATGGTTATTATCAGTTTACTTTTTGGTAACTATCGACCTGTCGAAATAAAACTGACACATCCAAATACTTACCTATCTAAGGTTTTTAAATGGTTAACTTCATATCTACCTTAGTACCTATAATTATGTAAGTGGTTTATGATAATTCAAACAACATGTTTAAGTAGTTTAAGTTATTTTATTAAAAAATAGGTATTCAAGACTAATACAAAAATCAAAATCCGTCTCAAGATTTATTGTTTTCACCATAGGTTTCCCTATTATCCTCAATGGTCATATTTCACACACACAAAAATAGGCCTTTCTGCATTGCATTAAAATTTCATTTCATATGTTAATTCCGAGACACCTTGCTATAACATAACATTACTTACAATTATTTTAACACTGAACTTTAGGAACAGAACGAAATAAAACAGCATCAGCATTTTTATTTACGAGCAGTACTAACAGAAAAAACTGCTCTAGGAGTCTACGATTTTGAACCTTCCGCTACTTTTTTAAGTCTCAAAATTGAGTGAAGCTATATCTCGAGCAGATTATTTTACTTCGTATTACTGAACGATATCAACTAACTGGTCTCTAATAAGTTGTAGATCAATAACATTATGTAAAGAGCCTATTGCATACGTATTAAGGCTAATGAAGTGCGAAAATAGGAACTACAACAGTTTGGGAGCAACACTATTTCTATTTTATTTTAATGACTTTTTATAGCTGTAGAAAGCAAGGTATCTAGGCGTGAAGTGGTTGCGATATGATACAATCTTAATACATACATAGTACATACTTAGTACATACATTCTTATACCTTGTTCTTGATATGTACAGATTGACTGGTTACACACGATACGTCGGGTCAAGTTGGGAAGAGGGTTACGTTCGGAAGAAAAATATTGTTTTTTTTTTCAAGTTCCTAACGTAACCGCGACCGAGTTAGGGTTTCGGGTCAGGTTTGGAATATACCACATTTTTCATAGTCCAGGAACATTAGGATATCATTGTGCTTATTATAAAAACGACGTATGCTTTAATACCAATCCTTAAATTGCAAAAAGAAAATCAGCTGTGACGTACAATTCGTCGAGAGTGAATGACCTTTTTCTATGGAGTATCAAACTGTTTTTCGCGATTTCAGAATTGATCTCATAGTAAAAGTTAGTCATTGATAAGCAGAATGTTATTCTCTAATTAATCAAGTGTCTAACCAGCCGCCCCGTATATCAGTAAACTAAATAAAAGTCAACATAATTTGCATATGTATACAAAGGAACCTGTATACATCCGGAGAAGAAATTCCATGGCGTATGTGATCCACCAACCTGCACTTGGCCAACGACGAATTCGTAGAAAACGGCTTTGACGCTTCAAGGGTAGACCTGGTATCCCATTAGTAGACTAATTAAAGGTTGAGTAGAAAATAAAGTTTTTATGTTACAATAGATAATTTATATGTAAAATTAATGCGTTTAAATTAGTTTACTTGTAAAATATCAGGATTCGATTATTATGATTAGATAATATCATATCGCATGGAAGTGACTTTCATAAAACCTAACTTAAAATGAATTTAGAAGTATAAAAAGGCATTTTACACAATTACAATAATTATTTACAATTTTTTAGGACGATTATTTAATTACCAGTCAGATTTGGAAGCGTCCTATAAATAACATTTCAACTACTAAACGCCTAACTTCAGATGATATGCAATACAAGTCGTGCTATATTTATATTAACAAGTGGCTATAATTAATATAACTCATATCACATATTTTACGTAGATTATAATAACTTTTGTTTTTCAAGCTTCTTTATGTAGTGACTCACAACTCCAACGTTTCTTTCATTATAATATGTAGTATACGTAATATAATTTTTAAATCGTCGGTGGTATGTAAAAAGAGCGAATACGCTAAACACAAAAAAACAGACGAGTAGCTTTTTGTACCTTTTTACTCTATCTCTCTCTATCTCTAATTCTCTCGCTCTTTTCTGCTATACAGGGTTATCAGGAAAGGGTATGCTAAGAAGAAAAGAGTTCGTAGTGTAGTACTCATCATTATGAATAACTTATACTATGGGATCAACCCTGAAATCGCGAAAAAAAACATCAGTTCCATACATTTTGTCAAGTCTCATTTACATTTTTGTATGGAACAGCTGATTTTTATTTTGAGAGGTTGGTCCTATCGTAAAAGTTGTTCGTATCGATGAGTCCTATGAGCTTTTTTCGGTTTAGCATACCCTTTCCTGATAACCCTGTATATCCCACGTGGTAGTGGGGTCAGCCTTTTTCACTCTTCTCCTCAACTGCGCTATGTCCTCGAGACTGTCTTTGGAAACATTACACTTACCATTTTTGTCATTTACCTACCTTCTCTTAGGACTGCCTCATCTGGATCTTCGACTAGAGATGAAAAGGTAAGGTACCTAGTAGTTTTTTCTTTTATATTTTTTTGCGATTAATTTCTATCGAAATTTTCTTTTGTTTATGTTTAAAAGTAATTTATGTGCATACAATAGTATGGTGTAAAACTATTTCAAAGAAAATTTGAATTAAAAAAAAATTAACATTTTCATGAAAAACTTTTCTTCTGAAAATTTTGTGATTGACGAATTTACCCTTTCCACATAACAACGACGATATGTAGTATGTAGTATACTATGAACTGTAAATCTATATGGCACATTAAAATGAAATCTAAATAAAGATATTACCTAACTAGAGTTACTAATTGAATAAAATTTAATTTAAATTTCTTTTGAAATAAATTAAAGTTCAACTGTTTCTATACAAGTCTAATTTTATTTACACTACAAAGACGTTGATTCTATTTTTCTACTCTCTAAACTAAACAAATATAATGGCAGCCCTTTTTATCTTTGTCTCTTTTAATTTTATTTTGTTAGAAAAGGATGGCGCCTTACTTAGAGCAGTAAAAAAGTGAGCTACTTCGCATAGCTAGTCCTGATGTTAAAGTTTTTAAGCCGCCAAAAAGTTTAGAGCAACTAATTTAGTTTAGTTTAGAAAATTTTAACACAGAATCGACGCCAATGAATCCCATTACAAGTTTGTTATTTCAAATTATTGCCAAGCGTTAGTTTGTTTCTATGATTACTTAAACTAATGATATAGGATTACAAATTCGATTATTGATATACAGACGGACATATCAATCTGAACTCTACCAATTCCAACAGTAACATTATCAATATCAAACAAGAATTGATATTTAAAGTAATCAGATCTTTTAACGTTATCATTATTTAACCGTATTTACACTTTACAACTTACTTTACGAAGACTAGGAATACTTACTTTCATCGAATAAAAATATATTAAGTTACAATAAAGTTTTAGAAAAAAAATTGTGCGTGAATACTCGTAGTAGGCCGACAGTCTTTTACTAGGCCTTGAAGATACAGAAGCTGATAAATAAAACACCGTCACTTTCGAATCACTAAATCTCACAGATCAAAGTTCAGTTTCTACGTGCACGGAAGAACTGCTTCAGTAATTCATGACATCACTAACCTAACAGAAGTCTAAACGTCCGTTTGGCACAGGTCGCCGAAAACCGGCAAGGCGTGATACTACCGGGTCACAGAGTCCACCCGAGGGTGCGGAGCCGGTGGGGGGTGTGTAGGGGCATAGGACGGCTTCACAGCAGTCAGGACCCCCTGCCCTTGCCTGAACGACGTCAGGCGAGCCAGCGTCCGAGTACCATCGTTGTCGAAGTTAGGCCTCTCGTACTGGTGATTCGATCGATGCCTCTGAGGCTGCATTGCCTGTAACTCGTCATACCCAGCGTCATCGCCATAAGTCTCCTCATCAGTATCTTCTTCTCCAAACGCCCGATACGTTGTGTCAGATTCAGAATTCTTCCTCGACACGTAAGTCCGACCAATCAGCGATTGATTAACATCAGTCTTTTTATCACATTTCCCTTCCAAGCTCTGATTGTATCTCAACTGAGCTTTCTGGGTTTTATCCATCGAGGGTAGGTCGTAAAATTTCAGCACATTCGGGTGTCCTTGGAAATATTTCTCGCTGTACACATTTCTATTGTAATAACCTCCATTGCTAGCGGGGTATAATTCCTCGTCTGGAACGTAGCGATTGTCAAAGGAATCCACATTCTTGCCCGGAGGAAACCAACCCTGCGGAGCAAAATAAATAAAACGTTTAAAGACAAATACACATTGAGTTAAAAGCGGGGCTTAAATTCAATTTGAATGAGCTGCGAGAGAGGAAAATTCACTTACCAGTGAACTCACACATTGGCGAGTGTTAGCTACTAAAGTGACCGAGGCGTACGCGGCTGGCGAGTTTGCGGTTTTGCTCGTGTTCCATTCATTCCCGATAGCGCGGGAAGATGTCACCTCCGCGTACTCGGGCAACTGTTGAGCAACTTTATCGTACTCGGAATTCGCCTTCTCTTTGCTCTGATTCGTTTGACTCCCCGACAAACAAACGCCTGGCTGATTTTCCATCCAAAGCAATGACTCCGTTTTGGTCACAGTGTTCTTGTTGTAACAACTACTCAGCGGATGCGACAGAGATACGGCCGCTTTTATATTCATCTGAGTCACTAAACTCGTCCCATTTGAATCTGAAACAAAAACCAGCCAATTATAGTCGGTTTATGAATAATAATGAGACTCGTTATCGATTTCATAAGCCGCATACAAATGACCTCGTTTACCAAAAGAAAAGGCTTAAAGATGTAAACGCAGTTGGACAAATAAAACGAGCGAAATTGGCTTAAAGGTAACTGGGTGAGTCAACAAACGAGTCGCCTCGAGAAAACAAAATAGAAAACATTTACATTTACTGGGTCTTTATTTCTCGGATTTGTATCATTCCTTTGTGCCCGAACGTGAATGCAAAGTGAAAGAGATCCAGTGCGCTCACGAGAGGGCCGTGCTACCTTTCAACTCGAAAGTAATCTAGCGCCCCTCACCCCTCGCGTGGCAAAGCCTCCATCAAACAAACGCTCGGCACCCTGCACCACCCCACGACACCCGTGGAATGTTTTTAATTTTGAAATTCTGATGCTGATTCCACGGAAAAAAGTAACCGTTTCGAGATAAGCTGAATAACTGTTTATTTTCCAGTTACGTTGGCTCCGTTTTTCGTGAATGCCGCTATGCGATAGATTACACGGTACGACGTATCTTTATTGTTATGAAAATTGCTATTATAACAATTGCTCACCGTAAATGTTTGGAAGGGCCGACTTTTTGGCGAAAATGTTGTGCTTCCGTACGTAAATAATTCCGCCAATCACAATCATTTTGAACAGAACAATGGCTCCAATCAAAAAGTAAAACCATGTTTCCATTACGAAGTCCCCAGCCACTATAGACACTTCCCCGTTCATCGGATATCTGAAATGAAATACATTTGTCAGAATACGTCACGTAATATTTATATTTTCTCCGATGTTTTACGCTTTTATTTCTCTTACCTCGATAATGGATCCAATCCGACCGAACGCGAGTCAATATTTAAGTATACTTTTTGGCTGAACGGACCCAACCCGACGATTGTTTCTGCGGCGATTTGAACCGAATAGCTGACCCCGGAGGTCAAGTTCGTCATTATGAGGCTAGTAGCTTGGTGGACGGTAGTATTTATAGCTACCATGGATTTATTGGCAGGTATATCGAGCCAGTTTACGACGACATTGTAGCCAGTAATGATCCCATTTTGTAAGTGCAGCTCTGGTGGTGACCATTTCAGGTGGACGGTTGTCGTGTTCAAAATAAACATTTCTAAGTTGATTGGAGGACCGTCAGGAGCTATAACAATAAGAATACATAAAATATTTTCCTAAATTCTAACATCAAACAAGTAATTTTTTCTAACAAAATATCAAGCCATACTAACCATCATCCAAAGTTTGAGCGACCCTGGAATTTGAGGGCTTCCCTTCGAATTTTCTATAAAAGGGTATCAGGAAAAATTCGTATTTTGTGTACTTTCTCAAAGACGTTATTTCATAGCCGGATACGTCGTTGGAATGCAAAATAGTTTTCATTTCGTACTCAGTAGTCACATTGTCTAGGGGGCGGAAATATATAAAAAGTCCCTCAAGGTAGTAAAAATTCAAAATCTCCCACATAAGCTTAATGGTTTTAGCATCTATGGGCGTCGCCTCGATGAGCTCCACAATGTTGTCCGTAAGAATATTATTTCTGAATTCAGTGTTATTTGAATAAACTCCGGTTTCCCACAAAGAGTTTGAGTCGTCTCCGACGGTGAAAGCGTCGGACACCGGACTCGGCCCAGACAACCCATGAGAATTCTCCGTCCTCACAATAAACATGTACGTTACGCCCGGGATGAGAGATTTCGCGGTGTATTGTGCTTGATACACTCGCCGAGCGAGAACTACCCATCCTCGAGAGTTTCTCGGTGTATTATTTCCTTGCAAAGTTTCTCTTGAAAATACTTCCACTTGGTAACCGAGCACCGACGAAGATCCAATCTTGTTGTTTTGATTCCACGTTATCGTAACGCTATTGTCTGTCATGTTGTATATTTGCGGTTTCGTCGGGGGTCCTGGCAAAGAAGACGTATCGGCAGCTCGAAAAAAATGTATATTCGGATTGATCGGGCTGTCGACTAACAAAGCTCCGCTCCACACATATTTTCCGTGATGCGAAGACGCTACACACGTGTAAGTCCCGCTATCTCCTTTGACTAAATCCTTCAGTATAAGGGTGCCGTCATTAGACACGTTTCTTCTATGATTTTGTATTAATGCTTCCCCTTCGAAATACCAGGCGATGATTGGCTCAGGTGTGCCGATTGCCGTGCAGGGGAAAACTGCCATCGATTTTATAGGTAACGTTTGGTTAGAGGGCCCGTTTGTTATGATTGGTGGTGGTCGGTCATCGTCTGACGTCACGGTCAGTTTCCCTCTGACGAACGAGCTGCCAGCGAAGTTTACCGCTGAGCAAACTACAGTGTTGCCGCTGTCGTTTTTGTTTGTATCATTGATCGTTAGCGCTGTTACTCCATCGAGGACCGTGGACGCGTGGTATTTGCCACGGGACGTGCCGGGGAATATTATCGTCCGGTTGCCTTCGACGCTCCAGAAAATAGTCGGTTCGGGCTTTCCGAACGCGGAACATGTAAATGTTGCTATTGAACCGGCTTCTATGTTCACTGAGCTTGGTCTTAGACTAATTGACGGAGGATCTAAAACAAATACGTTAAAATTAATTAGATTGATTATTTGCTTCTGCGCTCGCTGACCTTTCTTCGAAACAAAAATATTTTATGCTTCATGTGACTATGTTTATCCATTAAAAAATTAAACAAAATCATATCTGTGACTAAGTCGTAAAAAAACTACAATCATATGGAAAAAAAGAGTTACTTTCGTATCTGAAACATGAGTAGTGAGTACGATATACGATACGATACTGCGATAAAATAAACTTGTCAAATAAATGTTTACCCTTAATCAAACTCACCGTATACAGTAAGATATCCACTCGCACTAACAGCACCAACAGAATTATCAGCCTCGCAAGTGTACTCCCCCTCGTCGCCTAGCACCACGTCGTCGAGTTTCAGACTCCTGTCATCTAGTACTTTGACGCGGCCGAGTGGCATGTTCCCCCCGCCCGCAGTCCTGCGCCACAACACATCGGGTAAGGGGTCACCCCCCACCCGGCACTGGAACGTCACGCTGCCGGCAGTCTGCGCTACCACGTCCTCAGGACCCGTGATTAAGTACGGCTTAACTGCACAATGAGAAATATCCCTGAATAACATGACAAAAGAGCCATCTTGTTGACTAACACGGAAATTAGTTGAGGTTGGGTGAGGCGTTCGAGCTCAGATGGAGCCTAATATTGAAATGTTAGCCCTATATTTCCGATGACAAACTGCAATTTAAAGCGTCATCAATAGATCACGATTATTTGTCATTTTGCAATAGTCGAATTATGCCTCAGGCTTCTGAACGGTCTTGTTTGTATATCTGAGTATGAAACTCGGCAACCAACTTAATAAATCCAATAAATCAACTTATACCTGGACACTACTTAGTAACGTGCGTATATTACGAAACAGAAAAAACATGTGACATAGCTCGACTTACAAAATATTTCGATGTGGTTCGGGGCAGGGCGTCACCTAATGTGACTCAAGCTTTACGAGTAATTAGCGGAAACTTACTGTGTATTTTCAGTGTGGCGACAGAGGATTCCCGAGTGCCGGCCGCGTTCCGCGCGAGACACTGATACCGCCCGGCGTCGGTCTGCCTTGCGTCTTGAATAACGAGGTTGCCACCGTCTACTAAATGCATCCTGCGACAATAAAATCCCATATTTTATTACTCATAAAGTCTTAATAAAACAACGCAATTCGCTCTGAAATGTTGAATGCATTTCATTACCTTGAATAAAGTGCAATGTAACAAAGTCATTCAAATGTAGGGCGGAATAATTCAATGGGAAATTAACATTTAATAAGGGGTCTGAGTCAGAACTATTGAGATTTTTACTTGATTGCTTGTCGAGCTCTTCAAAATCCCCTTCTTTTATAACTTTGATGTAGGTACCCTCCCCTAGACTGTTAATTATTTTTATGCTTCGCCATACGTAACATGCGCCCTCAAGATGCTCATCAAAATTCATACGACTCAATGTGAAATAAATTGGGTATAAACAGTTTTAGCAGATTCGATAGTCAATTTAATTTTCTCTTTGACATTTTTTTGGCTTACACTGTCACTTAGATCTATTTAAAACGTTAATGATAGTCTTTATTTTCTTTATTCACGTCGCTTGAAGGTCGTTAGAGTGAGCTTCTTAACATCTTTTAAGTATTCACAGCGGGTGCCCGACAGCGACCGCGACAAAGTCGCAAGCACATTAAAGAATCCTTTGCTCGTTAAACTCCGCATAAATTAGGCTCTAGATTGCTCATGAAATTGTACGATTAAATTTATATCGAGATATCGAATATCAAACGAGTCTATTCGGGAAGGTACACATTCACAAGGCTATCGCATTTCTATCCCACTCGCTTGATGAGAGCACTTGACTACCCTCGTCGTGCTTCCAACTGCGTTTATCTGACTATCGATCTGCCAACTTTTGTCGGATGAAAGTTCTTATTTTAATAACGTAACTGCCAAGTTTGTTGAATTTCCGCAACCCAAAAGTTTCAATGATATGAGTTTTGTTCAACTCGCATTGGCTCGGAACGAAGTTTGTTCCTAATAATAGAAACTATAAATTGGGAGATTCTGAAATAATACAAGGTAACTGGCAAACTGTTACAGCATTGGTATGACTAAAATGATGAACTAAATAATTTTATATCTCGTATATCCTTACGTAGTCACGCACTTTTTAGCAAATACAGTTTTACGTAATAAGCAATAAAAACAATTTAATTGGAAATAAAGTTACTGACCTTGAATCTCCATCGAAATGCAAGTTTTGACCATTTTTCTTCCAGTACACTGTTGGTTCCGGAGAACCTCTTGGTGGAGAACATTCTAGAATCACAGTCTCGCCTTGAGCTGACTGTGTTGAAACTGGTTCTAGCCTAAACTCTTCTCGAAGAACTGCAATAACAAGAGACATTAGGAACCAGACAAAAAATTCTAGCAGCCAAGGCATAAATTAGATACTACCTATAGACTTACCGGCAACATGAAGCGAAGCATTCCTACTCCTTGCAGTTCCATAAGGATTAGTGGCTTCACACCAATAAACTCCAGCGTCTGAATGCGCTCTTCCATGAGTGGCTCTTAAGAAAAACAAACCACCAGCAGGCAGAAGACTTCTATGCGTATCTGATACTACAAGCACCCCGCCTTTGTACCAACGTATAGTCGGCGTAGGGGAACCTCCAGCGCGGCAGTTCAGCGTCGCCGGCTGATGCCGAGCCACAGTCACATCTATTGGCTGTTCTATTATGTACGGAGCCTCTCCCGTACTTCCATAGTCATCGTTCATCCCACCTTCCACATGACCTGTTGAGAAACAACTTATATAACCACAATGATCCTTTACAACGTATTGATTACCGAGCAAACATTACAGCTCAAGTAGCAGTTGCAGTTGGCGTGCTTGGACTTTAATGAAAGGCGACTCGCATGGCCACACCCACTGCAATTTCCTACGAGCTTTATTTTAAATTTACCTAACAAAGGCCCTTTCTAGGCTACGGTTTATTTTAATAATAGGTGGAGTATGTCATTTGCAGCTACTCTAAAGCGGCGCACAATAATAATGAGCCATAAACACAGGCTTGGCGAAGCGCGGGTCCCCCAAGGATGCTGTTTGGGACCCCTTGCCTTCAATGTTTACAACGAATGCGCAGATGTTAGTTTTTGACACTTGAATTGATGTATGTCTATTGTTGTACATCGGCGTTATTGTTGCGAAGTAAAAATCGATTGAATGCAAAAAATTCGATCGGTTGCAAAAAAATTGATTTGGTGTCCGATTATTGGGAGAATGAACCTCCAGGGATAGTCTGCGACTCGATTCTCGGCAGGCAGTGTTTTGTGAGCAAAATCAATAGAGATTACTCTTTTGTGCAAAGTAATTGTGTTTATTTATTCACGTGTCCCATCATTGTGAATGCGGTGCGATACAAGGGCTAATCTATAATTGAATCTCCATTCGATTCGCTATCGTTCATTTTTGTGCAAAATCCCCCGTTTTTATACGGAATTATTTTTATTAGGTAATGACCTATTTTTAAACTATTCAGTATTATTATTACAGTCATCTATTGTTATTAATGTTAGAAAATTAAATCAAAATGGAATAATGTAAACGAATAAAAAATAAGGTAATTAATGGGTTGGTATTTAAAACCGACAAACTATGTAAAACAAACTTTTAATGATTATCAACATTTTAAAAACAATACGGCAAAGGCTAAGCTATACGTCATTTATCAATGTTAAAAACTTTACAGTCATTACTGCTACCTATTAATACACTATCTAAAATCTTCTTCGTATTATCTACCATCTAATGGAAACAGTTAATCATATGTGACACTACAAAAGCATTGCATCGTGGATAAACACACCCGACACCAGCCTAGTGAATGGATGATACGATAGCGAAAGATGGCAAAAAATATTGACCATTCAACCAGATGACAGCAATAAATTATCTGTCACCTCGGAGATACTTTACCCAGTTTTGTGATATTGCCACACGTGAGTATCAAAAATTCGTAACAAAAGTAATATGAAAATAAAGAACGCTGTTATTATTTGTGAAACAAAATATTACTAAGTTGCAAGTATTGCACTGCTGGTTAATAATGCAGTAAGTATGTTTTAAGACTAAGAAGATTAATCCAATGACTAAAATCATTGAAGTGTTTTAATAAGTACGAGATTGTTTTTAAAAGTACTCCTACCACTATCCTTATTACTGTAATTTTTCCTATGTTTAAAAACGTGATACATTGTACTGCAATCAGTCCAAGTCCGAACATACTCGTAGTAAAGTGAGAACAAACATAATTAGCATTTATAATTATTAAGTCGCTGAGCATTTATGATCTGACCTTTTATAGCGAATTTCATCATAAATTGTTTGTTTTCTAGGTTTTTGTTAGTTCTAGCTAAATATTCTATACTATTTTTGTATTTCTAATAAAATATCATATTTATCTTACTTTATAAATTATAAAGCTCACTTTTACCTGTACCTAAGTAAGTAATAAGTGTCCTGAGTGCTACGACACGTCACCAATTTCAATAAGCTATGTTGTTTACCTAGTACACGAAGATATAAAGATTTAGCAGATTGCTCCGTACATAAAATATTGTTTATGTTGTCCGTTACGTTACTTTATAGCGTATAAAACTAACTTTATCGTTTTAGTTTGCTTCAGCCGCGCGATACGACTGTATCGATTTTTATGAATGATTGATATCCTGTCTACTTTATTGCTTTTGTAAGATATAACAGAGTTATTTTTGACCCATCAAAAACCTTTCGCAAGCAGCTTCCTTATAGGTTGATTGCACATAACGAGTACAGTGGCGAGACAGTTCCTAAATGGGCATACCCGGCCGAGTAAACAATTCATAGTTCTAGTGACTGCCTTACCTCGTCAAACTGTTTAAACAAACCGAGTTCTCGGCTGAGGGCACGGTAGGTACTAAAGATTATTTTATTGTGTTATTAAGTGACTCATTTTACAAATAAATTTATTTCAAGATAATACAGCCACTAAAGCTAACTTAATCATGAATTTAAAATACATATTGCCTAAAATCCTTGCTTAAATTCAGTCACGCCAATCATTCAGTTGCGTCGATTTATAATTTTTCTCCCGTCAACTATCGTAACTCAAAATTATTTTTAATTTCTAAACTAGTTGCGACAACATTTCGCGTCACACAGCGCAAGCCTACGCCAACGCCAAAGGGCATAATTTTTCAACTCTCACGCGAGTAGTTACGCGCTATTGTTCAAAAATCTTTGTAAAAAAATGCGAGGGTGCTCCGTCGCCCCTGCTAATTTACTACAGGCACATGTTGACACGTGTTGCAAGAAAAAATAAATAAAAAATCGGTCATAGAGACATGGCTTTCGCATTTGGACGGATAGCCACGCGGCCTCGCCATGTATCAATGTTCAAAACACCCGACTGCATTTTAAAGCTATTTCTTTTTCTTCACAGAACTTTACTACTTTTATTGGTAGGTATTTTTGCTTTTATTTCGAAGCGATCGTGTGAACTTTAGCTCGACATTCGATTGCTCTTACTGAGGATTTAGGTTTATGGCTGTTACTAGTATACCGTTTTCGTTTGATTCTCGAAGTTTATTTGATCCTTAACCGATGTAAGACTGTTAATCTGTCATCGCCCGAATAAAATTTTATAGATCGGTTGAGCTCCCTTTGATCGACGCTACCAAACCTCGGTTGCTAAAAGATTAAAGATATTTTACGAGTTTATTTTACGTAATTATCCCATGGCATAAACTTTGACATGCAATAACTGTCACCCGTGTCACCCTAAGTAATTTGATAGCCGTTTGAATTTGGAATATCTAATTCTAATGGCAGTGATTGGCTCCCTAAGGAGGTAATCATGATTTTTCGAAGTTGGAACACGTGTTTAATTTTCAGGGAACCCCTTTGCAATGCGATGCGACGCTTCATTACTGCGTCGAACGACATTTTTCGACGTAATTGGTTATTTTTGAACTTCGAAGCTTTAAAGATCAATAAGTGTTTAAAAGTCATTAAACAATTGACTGCGCGATTTACGCTCATAAGCGCAACTTAGCAGCCACATGTAAAACGATGTAATAAACGGGGCTCGGTACCAGCGGGCTCGAAAACCAACGTCCAATGAGACGGTCACAGTTAATGAAATAGCACTTATGTTTTACGGTGCAAAAAACTCGACACGCTCGACACATGTGTGAGGAATTAGTCTCGAAGTGAGTTCGGATACTTGGGATTAGCTAAATGTGAGTTTTTTTGTTTTGTTTTGGGTTCGTCACTGTTACAGTACGTGACCTTTGTATGGTGATAAAAAGCAGCTGAAAAATCATTGTCGATATTTTTGGAGTTATTTTAAAAAAATATTCATTATTTGCCATCTCTGTCACTTTCATTCAGATGGAAATGAGAGTGACTAGTACAGAAACAGTGTCAAATGCGTCACGAATCACGATACAAAATCAGTTCTGTCAGACTTTTACAATTCCTTTAAAGATCAGAATTCGCTCATTTCAAAACGACTAAAATTAAATCTTGGAACAAAAACATCGACTGCAGTAATTTTACTGTAGTCGTTTTCTTGTTGTTTTTTTTTTTGTTGTTTCTATTTATTATAGGAATGAAATCGAACATTTAGTTCGTACAAAAACTGAACCGCTTGCTGCTCACATGTGCGAAGAATTATCCGCCTCAAAGGAAGGCGAGATTAGCTAAAAGCGAGTTTCGTGACAATATTTATGTTGTAAGTCGGCCATCTAATGCATGGGGACAAATTGTTGACACTGTCTCATCTTTCATAGGGTCCGACTTACCTGGAAGAATTGGGGGCGTCTATCGATATACGACATCAATCGATTGTGAACTCTATAGCTACACGATAGAGTTGAGATTTATGCAAGGGTAGTTTACTAGTTTAGAAGAATTTGTAGCAAAACCGTTTTAAAGTTTACGGAAATGCAAACGACAGTTGTAGCGTGTCGTTAGGTTTGTTGTTGTAGAGTTTTGGCGCGTGGACAGATGAACTAACATGGTAGATATTGAAACTGATATCTGGGGCTAATTCTGGCGCGTGCGATAGTATTTCGGTCACCGTCTTTCTTGTTAGAAAAATCATGGGGGTGAAAGTGACCGAGATAACAATGCACGCGCTAAAATTGGGCTCTCAATTCGAAAAATAAAACTATTTTCTTGTAATCAAAGTAATTCCCTAAGTTTGTACAAACTACGAATGCAGCTTTATTAAAAAAACAGACTTCAATTATGTAGATTTTTTTAGGTAACATTTTAATTTTTTTATTACTTGGTTTGTTTACTTAGGTACTTACTACTTACTTACCTTAGATTAAAAATAGAAAACGTAAACCAACTCATCTTTCAAAAACCTAACATTTTTTTAAAGTTCTACTCAATTATATTGGCCGTCAATCAGAACCTAGTAAACGAATTTCAAACCAAACAAAAGAAAAACTAAAACATCCAGCGTTTTGTTCCATTCGCGTCCGTATTAACAAGACAGATCGACACTGGGGACTACCGAATAAAGACAAAAAAGGTTTAGTTTGCAAACTGATGTTATCATCGGCTTATGCCTTTGAGACTGCGCGACAAAAAGTTTTGCCGATCGTCTCTTGCGATAACAATACTGATTAGCATCCTGACAACTATATTTTATGGCATTATATGAGTTTATCTGTCTGTATGATTAGCACGCCCACGCATACATTCACAGTGCCGTACCGTATACAAAGTTAGAAGAAAAGGGTATGATAGGTAAGCCGAAAAGGGGTCGACGTCGTCATATGAACAATTGTCACTGTGAGATTGAAATTACGAAAAAAAAATCAGCAGCTGTTGCATAGAAAAATGCCAATGACACTCGCCAATTGTATTAAACACCTGTTTTTTATACACTTCAATGGTATTTTTTTTTTCAAATTGATACCAGCACGAGCTACGTATAAACTTTTAGTATCTACTATGAGGTCTATGAGCCCATTTCTGCTTAGCATACCCTTTCCTTATAACCTTATATTTTTCTAACCTATGTTGGCCACTTCCGCTTCTATACAAAATCCAATGCATGTACGTTTTATAGGGGTCAAAAGCGTCAATATTCATAAAAGTCAGTTTTGTTTAGGAAAGATTCGAGATAGGGAACATTTTTCAATTCCTTCACACAATGACTCGTACTATACCTTTTGTATGCCTCGAGCGATTGAATCTGTTTATTTTTATTATTCCCTTTCCAACGCATTTTACGCAGCATCCATCACGAATTAGGCACAAAAGATAGGCGTCGTTTAACATTAGCTTAACTTCTTTACGCTTTGATAGTCACCTAGGGTGCGTACTTTTTAACGATCCACAGACTAAATAAATTAACACGAGTGACACGGTTGTACTGGGGGATTGACGCTATCCAAAAGCAGTGTTTTGTTAGTCTGTTGATTGTAAAATATGTGATAGGCAGATGTGGGTCTACGCATGTGTATTTTGTTAACGTAATGAGGTTTGTCAATAAGTAACGCTTTCCTCGTTCTATTAGTCCCGGGAGCATCGTTTGTGGCGTTTATTTGTAAGACACGGGTTTTTGGAACTTTTTTTTTTAATTTAGTGATGTGTTTGAGCGTCAATTTATTATTTGTTTAAATTCTGGAGGATAGGTACATTTTTGTTCTACTATCTTCTTAATTATAAATTACGTGTCACGTTGTTTGTCCGTTATAGACTCCTAAACTACTTAACCGATTTCAATCAAATTTGCACACCGTGTGCAGTTCGATCTAACTGAAGAGATAGGATAGTTTTTAGAATTTTTTTTTTAAACATCTCAATTTATAGTGTCTACCCGTGCGAAGCCGGGACGAGCCGCTAGTCTACTATAAATCACGCAAAAGCGGCTAAACAGATTTGAGTCTAATTTGGTATGTAAGTATAATATAATTACCTATACCGATCCTGGATTTATACATTTCAATATCGGAAAAAAATTAAGGTTCCTGAGGATAGCAAGTTAAACCGCGACGCGCACATATTGTGGTAATGGATAGCGTTTGACATGTTTCATTTGTTTTTGCGAAATAAACCGGATTAAATTGTTCGTAATAAAAAAATATTGGCTGAAGTATTACTATTTTCCTCTGTCATTTTCTTAGCCACTTCTACGTCGCCAAATAAATCTTTCTATTTTCGACTAAAACAAAGGTGAGTTTCTCCTAACCCCATTTTTCTCCCGTGACAAATAAAACCAATATTCCGCGAGTGACACGCTTATTTTCGTCGCTAAGTGTTGCCACAAATCTAAGATGGTACGGCAAGGTACTAAATATCAAATAGTGGGGTGACATCCCCAGGGGTAAAGACGGGTGCATACTTAGCTATTAGCGACGGTTGAACTCTGACTTTGTGGTTATTTTCTTTCTAGTAAAGTTACCGCCCTTTGTGGTTTCTTCACGTTTATTACTCAATTATTGATTCGAAGTTTGTGGTTAAGTAAATAATTGTATGGAAAGGATTTTATGGTCGTCAATCTAATTTTTATTGTCTAGGTTAAAATATTGGTTATTTGACTTGTTTTTTTTTTTGTTGTTGATTCGATTAAATATATCTAAGGATAATTAAGGAAAGGTAAATTAATAAATCTCAAACAAAATATCGACTTAAGCCTAGTAATCAAGATATCAATTTTCCTACCTATTACAAAATTTTCTAGGTCATCTAGTTACTTATAATAAAAGCTTGACCAAGTTTTTAGTAATAGGTAAATATTAAAAATGAATAAAGATATCTATTTTGTCACATTTTTTTCATATTATAGAAAAACAATAGTTTACTTCAATAAAACCGGAGAAGAACTTTGATACCAAAGCTAGTCACTCGGCCTGTGCGATCTTTTTTATTGGCGAAAAAACCATTTTAGTTAGGTACCTCGTGCAAGAAGTCCGTTCTTCCACTCCGACTAAATTAACTGAATAAGTCTAAAAGAACTCACCTGAGTATAAACAAATGATTCCCAATAGAGATGTCACCAAAGTCAAAATATCCATTTTTGTAGGCGCTACAACATTTTCAGCGGGTCGTGGTATCAAGGAAGTGTTTTCTTTTCATTCTTAATTTTTATCTGAAACAAAAAAATCTTCAGTTAAAAACAAGTTTAAGCACAAACTTTTATTACATTTCATTGTCAACAGATTTATATAGATTTATCAAATTTCAGATTTGTCGGGCATCGGAAAGAGATTCAAAATTCAGTTGCTAGGTTTGACTTATATGTAAAAATAACATAACTTTTAAGTTAAATAAAAGCTTGTAAAAAAGAAAATTGTTTTCTAATTTTGTAAAACATATAAAGGTTAGCCTAAATAAAATAAATAAGATTTAAGTATAAGTACGCTCAACACACGCAGGGCAAGTACATTTTAGTTTTTAGTAGCCCCAAATTACGTTTAAGTATTTTTCATTGCTGTATCTTTGGTCCGTAGGTCTAATTTTATGAGAGCCGTAACGACTCCCAACCTAAAAGTACTTTACGTTTACACACACGTTAATTTAAACAAGAATTAAGCTGTAAGATGTTAATTTAGCCAATGTTTTAGGAAAACCGAGTTTCGCGGAACCCTTTTTCCTTTATTCAATAACGTAATTAGTTTAACGGGATCCGAAAACCTAATGTTACGGCCATTAAATGTAGCTCTTAATAGAGTTCTTTACCTTCATTTTACCTTCAAACAGGGAGTTTATTCGCTTTAGAGTTCATTTTCGTACTTTTGTTGCAACAAGAGTAAGTTAGTTTACATTTCAAGAAGAGGAGTAAGTTTTCATACTATTTTGGGTATTTATTTTAGCTATGTAATTAATTTTAAGAATATTTAGTTACGGCTGCAGTAATTATGCGTAATTTTATGTTCAATAGGAGGCGTTTTTTAATGAGTTAATAATCAGTATGTAAAAATATACTTAGGTATACCTAGCTTGATGTGAAACTAACTAACTTTGTTGGCGCAGCAACCCAGTTTGTTTTTTAGTTAAATTGACCGATTTATTGCTTGAAGTGTAAGCTTAACTTTAATTGAAGCTGCTGTGGTAATAAAATACTCTGCATTTGACAATATAGAGGTACATATATATTTTTTTAAGGTTTCTTCCCTACATCATAATAGTGTAACTGTGAAAACGCCGCTAGCATTCACGGAAATATTCCACAACGTTACGTTTTTCAATCAAATTGCTACGAGTAACCGTGACACAGTCTAGTCCGTCCGTTTGAAAATGTAGCCGTCATCCCAGTACACAACCGTTTTTAGTCAGAACTGTACAAATACCCAGCAACGTAAGCTCTCTGTCACAAACGCTTCCCGGACTTGCAACAACGTAAACAACTTCAAATATTTATTTGGATTATCAAGAGGACCGTAAACATCTGTCAAACCAAGATTTGGGCTCTTAAAGTTGTCACAGCAACAACTCTTTGATATAACGGACTTTCTAAACACGTCGTTTCGTATACGAGTTTATTTTCCACTGAATTGCTTGTAACATATTGCAACAGCGCATTTTGAAATTAAGCCCGTATTTTCAGGCCGCTATAAAGAGTTGTAGTTTTTAAAATATTGACATGAAAATAAGTGGGTTAAGCAATAAATAAAATGTGTGACATCAGCTTTTGGCAACAGTTTCGGTTCCGAGAACAGCAGTAAATAAAATCCAGAATGATATCGCAGTACTCTGAAAGGATTTTGATGCTTTTATTTCGGTTTTTCAACTTTATTTATGTTGATTTCGCTGTATTTGCTGAAACTATTTTGTCAGGGCTTAAAGTGGTACTTTGTCTTATATTTTTCAGATTAATTTATTCAGTAAAGATAGCAATATTTTTGATATTGTCAAAATATACTTTAATAAAAAAAAATGCAAATGTAAAATTGACGTCAATAATTTCAACTGAGCATAGTATTTTAGTAGTAGATTTTATTATTACCTCAGAATAGGCTTTATTTACTACTAAAACTACGAAACAGAAAATAGTAAGTTTGTACAACCAAAATAGTAAGTTTGTACAACCAAAAAGCGTGATTCTTTGTCAAGAGTACAACACCGAACACTAAAAGATTTTTGTGCAACTGTGCAATATGCTTAATACTCTTAAAAGTACTTTTAGGCAGTGAGGTATAAAATTTTGAAAACACAGTTTTCTTTTCAAAAATCAGTTTTCGATCCTGAATTTTATAGCTAAAATTAGGGGTTTACACAAATAGTTGCATTACAAATCAACTACTGGCAACTGGCAACCCACCTAATTATTATTTAACCGTCCCAATTTCTGATGTCGATTGTCGAACGAGATTATTGAAGCTGTCTGTTACAGATACCCCACATCTTTCTATTACCAATAACTGACAGCTCATCAACAGATCCCTTTCGTAAACGAATAGTAAATCGGAAACAAATACTCAACTTCAAATGAAAACCAATAAAAGAGTAAGTGTCAATTATCTGTTTCTTTATTGATATTGGCATAAGGGTAATATGCAGGATTAATTTAAATTTCAAAGTCTGAACACAAAGTTAGATACCAAAAATATTTAGGTATTTAAATAGAAAAAGCCGCAAATATTTAGGCGTGTAGATTGTGGAATGCTCCGCCTGAGTGGGTGTTCCCTGATAGATATAATACGGTTGTTTTCAAGTCGAGAGTGAATCGATTTCTTCTGGGCAAGCGTGCTCTATCGTAGACCGCATTTTTTTATTTTATTTATAGGCTAGCTTTGACTGCCATCTCACTTGATGGTAAGCAATGATGCGGTCTACGATGGAGCACGCTTCCTTAAAAGGAACAGAATCATCATTTCTCACCTCTCAGGCATGACAGTACGGCGATCAAACGCAAGTCAATCATCAAAAAAAATCACACATTCAATTTATCATCTACTTCAGTTGCTATTGGATTCTATAATTAAAATTGTAAACAATATTGTAAAAAATCAGCTGTTCCATACATTTTCTCGAGTGTCACTGACATTTGTCTGTGGAGAAGCTGTTCCTTTCTTTCGATTTCCGAGATGGTCCTATATTGCAAGTTGTTTCATCATCATCATCATATGCAAACTTTAATCCTCCCACTGTAAGGATATAGCCTCGAAGGATGATTCCACCACGCTGGCCAAGTGCGGATTGCTGGAATTCACATACGCCATTGAATTTCTTCTCCGAACGTTTGCAGGTTGTTTATCATGATGACGAGTCTTTTTCGGCTTATCATACACTATTTTACATACCCTTTCCTTATAACCCTGTACAATATACATATTACTAATATTATTCTGGATCATCCATAGGGCCGGAGTACATGACCCTGATTTAACTCTCGACTAGTTAGAATTAGTTTATCTCGGCTCAACTGCTCTTGACAACTTCCGTTCGTGTCGAGTGGGTTATTTGATGTTTATTGATTTGAACTAGATATTGTTATGGTAGAATAGATTTACTCGTATACAGCTTCAATGGAACACAATACAATGTTTTTCTATTTATGTTTTGCCCTAAATAGTTAAGCGAAGCAATTCTGCTGCAGATGTTGAATCTGGAGCGAAATAATAGATGAGATTTTGGCCGCGAGCTAGCACTTGGGTGATTTATTTTAAACTTTGTTTACTGAATGGTATTTGACAAGTTTTAAAGACATTATATAGATCTGTTTGAAATGGGATAGTTATTGTTTTATTTCTGCGTTAGTCAAAGGAATTGCGTGAGATAAAGTGAAACTATTTGTTTAGCTTTTTGTTTGGGTCTTATATGCGCAGAGTTTTTCGTACCTACTGTTTTTCGTTTTCTTTGTGTTTTTCGTTTCTATGTTCTCATACTAAGCTCTTTGATTTTATGACTTTTTGCAATGTCAAAGTTTATTGTTAAGTCATTGTTTCAAAAAACGTTGAGGTAGAAAACAAATTTTAATAATTGAAGGTCTTAAAATAAAACATAATCTTTCTTTTATTTTGTAATCATTGCTAAAGGACTGTCAGTTATATTTTTTACATCAGTAAAAAAGCATTCAATATTTATTTAAAACGCATGTCTCGTATCATGAATATTTTCTTCCGATTCTAGCAGCATCCTAAAACATTTGCTTATCAATACAGCTGCAGTAAACTACCCAAATCCTCTGATAAGAAAATACCAATAAATTAGGAGATATTCTTATGAAAATGTTGGCTTACAACAGTCTCACAGTAGCCATCGACGATAAGATAGCCACGACATGTTATAAATATCGGCTGAAACTTCCAATAAACTACGATAAAGGATGTGATGTAAACTTGGCGACAAACAAATAAAATATGATAACGGATGTGACGTCATTTTAATAGTCACCGATTAAGTTACATTTCATGGAAAAACTTTTAAGTTAGATGAAAACTTTTAACCTTTAACGGGAAATATTACATTTCCTAAATAGCTAAACTGTTTACATTTGTAGAAGGGGCGTCAACTTCTTTTGTGTCTTCTCGTTATAAAAATAAAATATAATCATGTATTTTTTTTATGATAGATAACTATTTTTATAATAGGTACATTTGGCGATATCATTAGCATAAGTACCGTTTCTTACTTGACAATCTTAAAGACAAAAAATAATAACTACTAATATACTACAAAACTTCGCGCTTTTCCTTTGTCTCGTCAAACGGAGCTGTCATGTCATAACCACTACTCTACCAAATTATCAATCCTTACACGTTTACTAATCACATCAAAGCAGATAAATAGAAACAGTTGCATACAGTAATATCAGGTTAATTACAACCCGGGCTAATCTCAAATGAAACTGGAATCCAATCCGAATAGGAATAGAAATTCGCGGAATGAGCGATAATGTTTTGATGGGAAAGCCGATATTAATTTACAAGCTTGCATAATGTTGGTTGAACTATAAATGGAGGCAACTGAAGCCGCAGTTGATTTGGCATCAATTTTCTCTGCAAGTACGAGAAATTCTAATGATAGATTTGGTATTTCAAGGAAGGATTAATTTCGTGTCCGGTGTATAAAGAGATAAGGAAAGGTTACCTATGCTAAGCCGAAAAGAGCTCATAGTAGTCATTGTCATGAACAACTTTTACTATGGGAACAGCCCGGATTTCGCGGAAAAAAAAGTCAACTTTTCCATAGAAAGATGTCAATAACACTCGATAAAATGTATGGCACAGCTAATTTTTTTCGCGGTTAACAGGTTGGTATATTTTTCAAACTACCCCTACATTATTTAACTGGAAATTATAAAATAGTATCGTCAAAGAAAAAAAAATGTTGCGTTTCTTTACCTAAATTTCTTATACCAATTTCTAGCTACTGTTTATACAGTAAAACGTAAAATAAGTCACACAAACTCAAATAATCACCATCAAAAGCTGTTTGTCAAACCTCTTGAAGTTGCGGTCAAATAACTTTCAAAGAGTGTTAAAGTTTAAAATAAACATATTAAGGAAACCCAGAGTAGGTAAGTATAACTAACCTCTCCAACATAAAGGGTTCTCACGATCCACATATGCTTCTAGCCCAACGTTAACCAAAACAAACTCAATCCAAGCTCAAACCAAGGTTAAGTTCATAATTTATCGCCACTTGAAAGATGACAGGCGGCGGTTAGCCGAACACTGAGTTCTATAAACAAAGAATTCTATTGTATAATTTGTACAGTCTAAAAACGTTAAAGCCAAAGTTTACTAGGTGCAATAAAAACTGTACGAGGCTGATTGGAATAGACTGTAAAAGTAGGGCGGAATTTTTAAAGCGCTGTTTGTTTTACACTAGAACGTCGATGCGAGTGAAAAGACAATCAATATGCGGATAAACTAGTAAAGGCTTTTGCAGTAGCTGGTCTAATTCACAGTACGTGACAGCGACACGACGAGTGACAGTCGCTGTCAAAGCTTGTAGCGATGACATGTCATCGCAACAAGCTCTGTGTCATTTTTGTTTGATTAATTATAATATAAATATCTGTGACATTTTTGTAACACTTTTGATGCTGCAAAAGCTACAATGCTACGAAAAACTAGTAGATAGGTTTAAATAAAAGCAGCCTTATTGCTGATATCTAGCACTTCTAGAAAACCTTCGGATGAATATAATAAATAGAAACAGTTTTCTTATGGAGAATAAGACTATCGTCAAATTAACCATCTGTAAATCATGAAAAACATAATTATATGCGTACACAGTCCGGTATAGGTACATTTACAATCGACATAAAGAAGATACAATATGAAATCGAATATTTCCATTTTAAATAAAAATGAAGTAGGTATCTTTGAAGTAGGTCCTCTTTTTTAACTGGGTTCAAAATTTTGAAAAGAAAAAGACAGCATTTATATTACAAAGTTATATCAATGGGGAAATACCTAATGCATATGGCGTACTGCCTACCGCGACCACAGTCGATATGTCTATCTTTTGTGGTCACATTCACATATCACATGACGTGACACATTTTGAATTTTGTCGTGTCGCTGTCGCAAATTGTAAATTAGGTCGGTTCCAGCGGTTATACGGCTCAAAGACTTAATAAGGCTGTTGACTCTTTTACTTGGAAGGCGCGGTTGAGATAGCTTTAGCAAACGGACTAGCGGCCTGTGTTTACCCTTCACATGGAGCTCGGCTAGTCGACGTAATAACAACGTTCGGGGATTAAGATGGGTACTAGATAAAGGCGGACGATGCTCGCTGGTTAAGAATTATTACAGCTATATATTGTATATTGTGTAATCTTTAACGCATTTCTATAATACATTTTGGTAGATACTCGTACAAATAAATACCTGTTAAAATTAATGGGAATTGTTACCTAACGTTGAAGAAAAACCTTTTTCTTGACAATTGTCAATTAATACATTTATTACGTGTTGTGAAAACCGAAAGTTCTTGGTAGCAGATTCGTTGAAATTTTCAATCTTATGTGCACCGCACAGTGTGGGCACTTAAAGATTTATGTCAAAAAGGTTACAAATACATAATAAAGAATCACTATAAGGATGTGAAAGGTTTACAGTCACCGGGACTTTGACCTTATAAGTAATGTGTCGTATTATGACAAACATATTATGAAAATATTTTGAATGCAGCCTTACGAGTTTATAGGAAGGTCTCACGAAACCTTCGCCTCGTCACGATCACACGCGGCAGCAGTTCAACCGTGGGTGCTATTACAAAAATAAATGAAAACATACTTTTGAATTATGTTTGTTTTGACGAGGGCTACCATATTTACGGGCTTGTAAAGGAACGGGTGTCGACATGGTTTAGACCCACACAACGCGGGATTGATCGCTACGATCTCGTAAAATATGAAGCGCTCTAGTTTTAGAATTGATTAATTGTGAGTTGTGAGACTTCTGAGATGCGGCGATCCAATTTAGGAACCGCCTGGGACGCCATTTGTCGACGCTGCTAGTTTTTTAATTGCTCCAATCATCAATATCTTGACGTTGATTTACTAGGTGACGACTGCTTTAATGGACAATTGGGATGTTTTGGAAATAGTGTGAAAAAGTATGTTTGACAGTTGAGGATCAGGCTGGATTACGCAGCTTTTTGCGTTGCGTATTGTCGGAATTGCGCAAGTTTTTGCCAAAGTTTTGGACAATGGTTGGCTCGTCTCACAATGGTGTATTTTTGTTCGTGCGGTCTCCACTGACAGTTTGCGTGATGTATTGGGCTTGGGTAGAGGATTATTTTTACCCATTTCACGAAGTTTGCAATGCAGCTATTGTAAGGGACGGAAGCGGCTTCACAAAGACAGAGATTATGCCGAAAGCTTTCGACATTTATGAATGAATCGCGATTTGAAATATAATATTGAGTGTTAATCAAAAGCTTCTAAATTAGAAGCTTATGCGTAATATGTCTATTTTTGTCGAGTAAAATAGAATCTACTTTAAGAATCGAACTTTTGTGGTTGGTCATGCTCATGGCCCGAAGAAATACCTAATAGTACTGGGTACATGGTAAGTAATAAGTTTACGTGGTAACTTAACAAGTAACAAGTCACCACCATGCTTCATACATGAAGTATTTGAGAATTTATGCAAATTATGGCTGTGCATGATTTGAACACAAAAGCCAGGTAAACGAATCTATAGCTTAAAAATATAACCTTCTCACTTTTAGCTTGATTTTTCATAACGAATGTAGCAGTCGATCAAAAACATTTACTACAAGCTGCAACACTGTTATAATTGGGTAAATCATCAATGTGTTTCAGTAATTAATCGTTTTAGTAATCCAGTAACCGAGCTGCAGAAAATACGGTCGTCGTAGCCGAAATCGGCATCAAGAACTTATTTTGTTAATAGCTGAGTACTCTACCAAAATCAAAATACTTCTCGTATCTAAGTAGGCCCTACATATACCAATCATTATCAGAATATTCACAATTACGCAGCATTGTAGAAAAAATAATAGTAGATTGTGTTGTGGATATTCGTATTTTCATGTATATTTCCGTTGCATTTCACCTTTGTGCCGATCGACACAGTACAAAGTGTGCAATATCAAAAATTGGAATACATTTCGCGTTTGCCGTTTCGCTACCAGCCAGACCAAACATTTATAAATAATGCATGACACTAACTCCGAACTTCGGTACAGAGATGTCAAAACGGCAGAAAGAGCAAAAGTTCGGTAACGTTACGAGCACCGTCGCCGATTAAAGTTCGACGCCGTTTTATGATTTCCCGTAGTTCTGTGACAGGTTGTAAATAAGATGATTTTATTAGTTTTATTCTTCGGATGTTTTGTTTTGCGAAATTCATGTGAGTGTGTCGAGGGAATTAGTCTGAGTGCGGTGTGTGTGAAATAAAAGTAATTGAACCAATTAACCGAAATAAATTAAAATAAATGAAATGAAACTATCGGTTCTGTGTGCAAAAGACGAAGTATGTATTTTAATAATAACAAGACATTTATTAGTTGAGTAAGAGTTTATTTATATCATCATAATGATGTAAGAGGACGCACTAAATGAAATGCTGTCATTATATTCAGTGATAAACGTTATTATTTACTGAATAGCCTTTGCATTGCACTGTATTCGATCATTGATTGTGTTACACTTCGAGACAGAATGCATCGCTTTGTTCCTCTGAATTCCTCATTCGATAACATTAAACATGATTATCTTAGTTATCATTATTGAAAGGTATTCTTGACATACTCGTAGTATATACTGTATTGAACATTGAACGGTGTAGATACACACTACGTTTTGTAATAAGATATTCTTGCTACTGGAAAAAGTAATATATAGGACAGTAAAAGTACTAGTGTGTTTTACCACATATACGTCCGTGGATATTAAAAACATCTAAAAAAATATGGCGTCTTCTGCTCGAGAATACTATACTCGTAGGTACTATCCTCAATATGCTAGCACACACACACATCAGCAACTTTTAATCCTCAACACTTTTAATCCTCCCACTGCTGGGATACAGGTACAGGTCTATCCTCGAAGGGTGTTAGGCCGTATTCCACCACGCTGGCCAACAGAATATGCTAGCGCCGTAGTTATATTTATTTTTTCGAAGTAGTGATATTTATAGTTTACCTTTGAAGTGATCTTTTTAAGGGAGATAGCAATTAAAGGTCTAAATTTAATTTTATAAAATTAGCTTCGTTTGTTTTATGTACAAGGTAGCTGCTCAGTGCTCATGCTGACCCAGACGTAAGACGTGTAAACTATAGTGACGTCAGCACTCGACGTGTAAGTGCACAGGTTAAGTACTAAGGTTTATACTAAGGTGTGCTTCAAAACATAAAATGTCGAGTACGTACGTACAAAAGTAAGCAAGTACATAAGCAACACAATTTTACGGGCGCTACAGGGCAGCGGCAGCTGCGCGTGTAAATCTCGAGAGCCGTCAATAAAACTTGGAATAATTTGCTCCACGCCCACCGCCCGCCCGTAGGCGAAGTGTCAAATTTTCCGCGTCATTACCCACCATTTTAACTTTCAAATTCACAAAAATTGCAAGCGTTTATTTCGAGGCAAGTTAGGCGATCAATCAAAAGCAATCAACGAATAATTAGGTCTACATCGGTTTAAATTTTTCGCAGAAACGTAAGCGTCAATTAGGTATTTAAAGCCAAGTATTCCAATCAGCGTGGTGAGAATTCCTTGCGATTTGTTGCAGAAAAAAAGGAGCAATGTTTCGCGAAAGACGAGCCTTTGATGTGATGGAATTTCTCGAGTTAGCGACTGATTCATTCTATGCTATTTTGGGCTGATCCCTGCGACGCGAATATGGAGAAAGCTTGCTTACCTTCGTTGTTTTGCCGGCGAGAGAAGCTGGCCGCACTAGAACTATTAAAACACCACATCGAGCATCGTCTTGCACAATGTTTAACCACATGTTTCTGAACACGCGCACTATCAAAATATTGACCCTCTTATCCGCATTGCATTGTAGCACTCCAATACACACAAGTGTCTATCTGAGTACTTCTATTTGCGTACCCCATTAACTACCACTTACAGTGAGGCTATGCGTTAAAAAAATATTTAGCTAAGTGGCGATGCTGTCCCAAACCCAAATATTTTCGCTCTTATCAAATCATTATCAACAATTACGGCTGCTACCTACTAGTTTTTTGCTCTGGCGTTGTCCTAAACGCTCTCATTAGGGTCATTTATTTAGGTCCATTTTTTGTTGAAAGGGACGTACTTAACGCAAAGGGTGGCCTGTAACAATTAAGGAGCTGCTTTAGGTAAAAAATGTCACCCTTTTGAAGGTTCTGCGTGCAGTGACCAAAAAAGAGGACACTTTTTATCACCTGGTTTTGAAGTCACAAAATGTTTATCGCCACTCGACGGCATGTTGATTTATGCTTCCACCCCTTCGAGGGCCGCCCGGAATGAATTAGATTGTTTAATTGGTCATTTATTTTCGATGATAACGCCAGTCAGTGTCGGGCCGAGTCACTTCGGTCACTGAAGTGGCACTTTATCAACGGATTATAAAAAGCTTTTCTTTTAAAGTTACCGCATCACTTTCACAAGGTTATGGTTCACAAAATTAAAAATAATTTAGGCATCAGCTGTTGATCTAACTTGAGATTTATTACACATAATTGCTATGAGGAGCTCAAGATCTCATGCATTATGGATTACGCTCAAGAAATACGACGTGCTTTTAAGACAAAAGGTACAAAAGTTTTACAAAAAGTGCCTAATGACCGCTTACACTTTCCCTGAGCCCACCCGTGACGCACAAATTAAAGGCTTATCTCAAATTATGCTTAATTTAAGGGTCTAAAAATACAGATTGAATATCAAAAGGATTGATTGATAGCTTTACCTCAGTGTACTGTTTCAATATAAATTTAAAATTCAAATTTATTAACCCAATCACCATAAGGCCAGATACTGCCAGATAGTAATATGGTAATGATTGAAACCAATAAAAAGTTAAAATCTTTGAATAACTATGTACTAAGTGCTGGAGATAGTCCCTCACTTGAAGCAATGTTCCATTTCAGTTGAGTTACTTAACTCAACTTCATTCAGTCTCTCGCTTACTGAACACTCTCTGCGTAGGACAAGTACTCATGATTTTGCTCTATTTTATCACCTGCATATGAATACTTAAAGACGCCTCGGTCATACAAGTATTTTATGCAAAGAAGCTTTATTTTATATCGAGTGACAGCGTAAAGCATCATGACATCACGTACTGCGTTATCTCTAGCACGTCGTACATAATAGCTCAATGTAAGAAATCAATACAAGAGTGTTTGAACTAAAATTCCGTAAAGTTTTACAGCTTTATTGGATCTCGTGAATATATTTACATACATTATTGGTTTCAATTGCTATGACCGAATAACTGAAGGCTGTTATTGCTCTAAAACTGTTATTCCGGTAGTAAATTACGTTATACAGTGAGTTAGAGTACATGACTTGCTATTTGAACTAGTGCTATTAATGAATAGAGATCGGCTATTACTTAATTTATGGGCCAGTATCGGAGCCAGTATTTATGGCTCACAATTTGCATTTGGATTTTAATTAGATTCATTTAGGACGAGTTTTGCTGCGTTTAGAGTGAAAATTTGTTTTCATAAGTATAGTTTATTTAAATATTAACAGAAAATCTAGAAAAATGTTAATAAGTTTTTTTAGTCGCTTGTAAAAACTAGACCAAAAAATAAACAATGGTTTTTTGGTTTTAACTTTCAATACTATTTAAAATTACCTACCTTGAGCATTACTCAAAGCTAACTACGCTAAATTAAGGCGCAACAGCATTCCAAACTTCCATCAAAACCTCAAACAATTTCATTAGTGTACATTACAGTTTCTATTCACCGCAAAACAAACAGAAGCGGACTGACGGCTCCGAAATTTGAGACCCTGCATGTTTATGAATCCAACAAAAGCACCGCTACATTTAAGAGCTAGTCCATAAAGCACAATAGTTTATTGTTCGGGAAAACAACGCAAAGCTTTCACTGTTCACCGTTCCTCTTAATTCTGACTAAATCCTCTAAATGAAAGGTCTGAGGAGCAATCGAAAATTTCACTAAAGAACAAGGCTACAGTTTTAATTGGCGCTACAAAAACTTACGAGCTCTCCACAAAATAGGTTTCTTTAACGGTTTTATTTAGAACAGATGTGTGTATGTTTCTATAGTGCTGCTTTGTGATTTTTTACTCTTCAATAGAAACACACAAGGGTCTTAAGATTTTTTGGGTGAAAAAAACTCGCTTTGCAAACAGCAGGTTCTGTTTAATGTCAATAAAACTTCAATCAAACAATACAGGGTAGGTTTTACTTGAAACTAGGTAACCAAAGCTTAGATAGAACAGATAGCAAACAAACATAAAGCCACAGATAACATCGATGGGGCGAAACGGCCAAAATAGAGGCATCGGCAGTGGGTGGGAATGAGACAGTTAATTCTAATTATGGCTGTATTGTGAGGCGAATTTTATCGCTATCTCATTGGCGCGCTCATTACGCCGACGGACGTAGTAATTGTGGCCTATTGTACGCTATCCGCAGACGCCGATTTTTCCCTGGAACCGTGTGAATCTGTGCTGAGGGGACATCTTAATTTGCGCGATTTTTTTGCCTACTTTCAGTTAACTCTAGTAATGCTCGTAAGTCAATGGAGAAGGTCTGCGATATATATGTAGATTATTTAGACACGTGACTATTTGCAAAAAATGACTTCAAATAACCCAATCATGATCACGTGTCAATTGACAAATACGAGATGCACAGCTGATAAAATCAAAAGAAACAATGAAACAAACAAAACAAAAAAACACAACAAAACAAAGAAAAGTAAGTTTGTTGGTAAACAAAGAAAAGTTAGAAAAACTCATAATGGTGTATCATCTAAAAATGGACGAGAATCGATTCGTCAGTGTCACCGCTCTCTTTCACCTTGCCAAGAAATACACGAGTAATTATGAGCTGACTGCCAACCTACACTAACATTAAGCACTCTAAGAAGATAAGAGCGCTACTAAGAAGAAGATAAGTAAAAACGTCGCAAGCCGGACGAATTTCACAAATTCCGTGTGACTCTATCGATCCGGGATTACAAAATCGAGAAGCAACAAAATCCTTGAGCAAACAGCAATGAAAGCGATGTTCGTTAAAAATAACGAGCTTCTCTTGGGAGCTTTCGCTAAAAGGATAACAAATAACTGGCGTTATTGTGTATCTATTTTGGAACACACGTTGGCCTTTCAGACAACCGCCGATGGACTCTAAAGTTTCATCGCGGCCTGTCGGAGCGATTAGCGCCCTGACAGCTAATTTATATACTCAACTTACCGTTCTATTCCCAGAGGCATAGACACCGCTAAGAATAGACACGGCTCCAAAAAATTGTGTTGACATGTTTGTGTTCAAGTTCACTTAGAGCATTAAAGTTAGAGTTCCATTTTTGAAGTCTAAAAACAAAAGCCACTTAAAAATCATCTTTACCATTAGGTACATTATTTTAGATACCTAATTACGAGTATATAAAAATTGACAACATAAAAATACATATATCTACTATTGTTGTAGCATTACTATCTAAAGGTTGTAATACCACATGCCAAAGAGCAGTTTGCACAATAAACTCGAATCCATTATCATGATTAAAAACAATATTAATCACAGGATTTTTGTTCAAAGCTAACCGTCCAATATACGAGTCACTACAGCATACAAGCATTCCATTAAACAAATTCACTAATAAATTACTCACTTTATTTTCCAGACATACATTGTAAATGGAATAAATTCTGGTAAAGCACTGCGTTTTATGCACAAACAGTGTCATTATCGGGACAATGATGGCAGCTGTGCGGCGCTCACACCTCATTGCTTCTTCCGTAACATTGGCCGATGCCATAAAAGATATTGAGTTTTGTAATAACGGTGGACGTTGATTTGAGATGTTTATGACTGTGTTGCTATGTTAGGAGAGTTGAAAATTCAAATCGATTCATCAATTCAAATCGGATTCGATTTGAATTTTTTTTCATTTCGATATTTATATCAACGTTATAATATTAAAACTTTGAGAAAAAATATTTTTGTGTCAAGCTGTTTTGAATTTTTTGACTTGACGATTTTATAACTTTTTATAACTTTGCAGTGAAACTTTAAGGGACGTTTAGTTGTGAGGTTTCTTTAAAAAAAAGATTCAATGCTTACGAATCAATATAATCATGCGTGTAATTATGCTTTCATCATCTCGTTAACAATGACGGTTTCTCGCACTATCTTTATTCTTCAGTCAATCATCGAACCGTTTCTAACTTGTATACTATATGACTATGACCCTGTCACTTGTCCCTTTCACTTACATGTCTTCTTGTTCACTTACATGTCACGGATACACTTCTAATAGATTACTACGCCTATCAACGACATCGCCTAAGATCGGAATGTTGGCAGCGTATCCTCGAAACATACCCCTTCGAAGCTAAATCTGGAAGCAATTTTCGGAATGAGTTGCCTTGACAAATAATTTGAATACAAATTGCTGCTGCATTTCCCTTAACTGGCTTGTTAAGAGAAATATTTAGAGCCAGCTATGCGGTTAAGTTTACGATTAAAAGGTCATTAGTAGATAAAAGTTAAATGTGTAAGAAAAATAGATTCGAGCAGCGATAGTGCGATGTATTACTTGAAGGCCCCAAGCGGTTGATCATTTGGTTAATGACTGATATTCGATTCAATATTAAAATTGTTATCAAGATTCCACCCGAAAATTAGTGACCAGAAGGTTTTTATAACTCGCATATAAGATAGTATTTGTTTCATAATCTGGACTATTTCATTTTATAAATGGACAGATAAATAATGATGATGTGAAATACAATTTCCGTGAAACATCATATCTGTAAGACAAAATCTTGTTCACTTAATTCGATAACTCTATTACATGGCAGAAACTTCCTTGAGAGCATCTAAATGTAAATTTAGGCTATCAGTATGAAGCCACTTATCATGTTAAAGTCGACATAAATTTCCGAAAAATGGTTATTCCAGCCCATCGCCCTAAAAGCGGGTCGTATGCATTGCATGCCCATAAATTACGGGCGACGACGCACTAAAATAGCGTAACACCCCTAGCATGGGAACCGAAGACCATCACGACCCCACAGCCTACTAAATGGCAACAAATCCGTCTGAGGCACAAATCAAAAAGACATCGAGACGTTCCAATTGCGATTAGAGACGCCCGTTCGATAAACAATTTATAAATACCGGAGGGGTTTCTCGAATGCGAAATACGAGTAATAATGCATCAGTCATGGGATGAAACTGCGTAAATTGGAGTAAAGACGAACAATGAGACAGCGGGGCCCCCGGCCCGCCGGAAGCGTCGCGGATTTTTCCCTGTTATCCCAACAACAATGGAAGTCAGCTCAATACTCACCTAGGCGCCTTTTGTTTAATTAATTATCCAACGGATGGAATAATTAAGCTCAAATTCGAGGCCGTGATTAAAACAACCTTCTAAATATTAATAATATCAGCTGCTTTGTTTGGATGTTAAATGGGGTAATTATCTGCTTCGAGAAAATTTATTGCAGGAGTTTTATCGAGGGTCTCGTGCAACATTGTAAGTACGAGATTTGGGGTTAGTACGAAAGTACACGAGAGTAATGTTGCGGCGAATGAAATAGACTCCCGATACCGCAATGAATTGAATAAGGTCGTTGAGTGGAAAGCGATCGGTCAATCTTTGACAGTGGTCTCAATGGAGAGAGTGGGAACCGAGTTCTGGCACCAGCTATCAATCAGAGTTGGCAATACAGCTGATAATGTATCGCCAACTCGGCGTTTAATTGGTGATGGATCGACGCGAATCTTAGACGAATTTCACGGACGAATATCAAGAGATCAATGAATATCATATTTCGGCGAATATTTTCAATCGCTCCAACCGTGCATATTGGATACGGATTTATTATTTTCATCTTTACGTTCTTCCCTTCTAAAGGTTCGGAAGCGATACGTAAAATGACGGAAGATGTGAAGGGCGGTAATGGGGAAAATTGTACTTTATTCGATTTTGATAGACTTGATGTAGGATTTAGGGCCCGCTGGCGTTTAAGGATCAAATTTTTGTATTGTATACCTCTCACTTTTTCATCTTCACAATCTTTTACCAAAATAAGAGAACAATGTTTTTTACTTTTTGTGAGATTTTTTTTTCTATATTCACATAATATAGAAAAAAAAATCTCACAAAAAGTAAAAAACATTAAAGACATAAGATAAAATTAAAGACTAATAAACATGATTTCGTATCAATTTTAATAACAATGCAGAGGAATATAGGTATAGCGCTGAACGATCAGCATGTCCATGTAGACCGATGCGAAGCTGCGACACACATAACATGAACAGATACCTTATTTCCACTGAAATGATTTTAAAAAAGAATTAAAAACCGGAAATTAAATACATTTGAAAAAATATGTTAAAATACCGGTACCAGCATAACTAAAATAACAGCATCTCTTTTTTTTTTATTAATTGAATCATAACAATAAATTGTAGATGTAAATTTTATATCTTTAAAAAGGAAGTAACCTCGAATTGATGGTCTTTATACAGAAGCTTAAAAGTAATAACACCTCACGCTGGGTGTTCTAAACTCGTAAAAGTTTATAATATTTTTTTAGGCCACGTTATCTTTCTAGTAAAAAAAGACTACTGCAGTAGCCTTTGATATATTTGGGTTTCTGATAAGCTTTTAACAACTTGACAAATATTTCGAGATGTTTCTAAAAGGATATGAAACCTACAATGGTTTTACTCGTTTGTAACGACATATTAATGCAATTTTGAAGAAATGTGTGACTCTAAAATATATCTTTGTATTTTAAAACATATCTTTATATATGTTCCCGTAACTGAGAGTTCAAAAATTTGCGCCTAGTAAGTTTACCTGCCTACTTGAAAGAGAATATTCCACTAGTTTTAAGTATTGTGATATTTATTTTGTACGCAAATTCTGGTGTGAATAAAGTTCCTATCTATCCATCTCAATTTTTTCTAACAAACCCAAATACATCAACCTATTTAAAACTTATTTTCATGTGAGTACAGTTTTATCCAAAAGCCATCATTGTCTCGAAAATAGTAGCCACTTTATAATTGTGATAGGTCGTTTGTATCACTTTGTCTTTAATTACACCATTGAGTTCAGAGTAATTTAATTTATAGTCACGTGTGTGATAGCGTCTTTCTGTTAAGACGTTCGTACACCAGGCGACTAAAATATTTGATACGGATTTGTACACTGTGTGGCATCGGCTGCGATGAAATATTGATGACGAGTACCATTGCAAGCGCACAGTGAGTCAAACCACTGGCTCAAATGGTCAACTTGCATCGCCTCGTGCATGACCAACCTCACAAGCGGTCGACCATTACCAATTACCTATTCGATAAGGTTATATTTATGGTCCTTCGAGCCACGAATCCAGAATTAAAATTCATTGTTCCGTACCTCTTATCCTGAAAACGGAGACAGCCGAGGTCACGAGATATCTCCACTTTATCTCGAATACAAGAAATCGCTTTTAGGAGACCCGTCTTGCGGTGGAAAGAGCCGAAATTACTTGACCTTCTGAATTGTCAGCCCATTCGTCTCGAAGTTGACTCTTAGGTGCTATATCGGATTTCTTGAATGTAAAATTCAAAGATGCTCGGGATTAGATGACTACGGCCGATAAGGACCCAGTTTATAGCTTTGAAGTTCTAATAAAATAACGATAAAGGTCTCTTTTCGTGCTTAAATCTTTATAGTGTTATTCATTCATAAGGTGTTTTATTCAACGTTCTCTGTTCTGGCGCTTTTCGTTCTTTCTAGATCTGTGAGTGACTGTTTCGATCAAAGATAATAAAATTAGTAGATCACGCATGCAGTAAAAATTTTTGAGATTATTTCAAATTAGGTAGCTAAAAATGTATCCTATCCAAGCCCAAGCGGCCAGATCATAGAAGATTTAATTCACTGTTTTTTTAAGTTTGAGTAGTATACGATCCTTCTACTGGTTATATAATCCATGGCGTAGGTCCACAAAATAAATACATACATAATTACTTGTACATAATTTCTTGTGTAAAAATTAAGTCTGCCAGCCATGTTGTTCGAAACAATGAAACTCATTCATTAATTATTCCGTAACAGTTTTTGGATTTCACGCTGAATTCGCAAAAGAACACGTGTGTGGGCGTATGCGCATAAATATGCATGAAAAAAATAACGTAAACTTAAACTAATATTTTTAATGTGAAAGTGAGTTTGTTTGTTACGATTTTACACCTTGATACTAAACAGATCATCATGAAATTTTACATACACATTTTACGGCGTACAGAAACTAAGTTACTTTTAAATCTTGATTATCACCGTTTTTCATCGTCACGTGAGTAAAACCGCGGGCTCAGCTAGTTTTTAATATTTTTAGTTTCCCTTCCTTTGCAGATCTTAAGTGGTAGAGCTAAGTAGGACGGCCGTAAATATGCGCATATGTTCGGTATTGTATGGTAAAATTGTACGGACAAGGCAAAAAGTGGTAAACATCTTGTGAGGTACAGTTGTAGCGTTGAGTTTTTTTGATAAACTTTGCTTTTCTGGAACAGATCCTCAAATCTTTTTCATTGGTAAAATATTGAATTATAAAGTTATTTTAAAATCTGATAGTGCTTTATTTTAATTTGACAAAAATATCACTTTTGTTTTTACTGACAAAAAACTCATTGTTAAGTTTTAAAAGTCAAATTGTATAAAAATTAAAATTGGTGTAAAATTATCTGGTTTCAATAATTTTATCTTTGTCTATCTAAAAATGTCATATTTCTCAATTAGGTATAAACTGATGCATTTTCTAAGTGCATGTGATTTGCCTATTGAAAATAAAGAATTTGATTTGATTTGTTTTGAGTTATCTACTTATTAACCGACTTCAAAAAAGGAGGAGGTTATCAATTCGACTGTATGTTTTTTTTTTTTTATGTTTGTTACCTCATAACTTTTGACTGGGTGAATCGATTTTGATGATTCTTTTTTTATTAGAAAGCTGACGCTTCCCATTTGGTCCCATTTCAATTTAGTCCAGTTCTGATACTGGTCCATGAGAAAACCATATAAGTCTTAAATTTGCATTAAGTACGTGCGCGACAAATAGATAAATAACTCAATAGTCGGTCTTTTGAAGTCGGTTTTTGTTTTTTGTAAAAATAATTATTTTAAGGAATTAAATCCATACTTTTTTAACAATATTTACGAAACGAAACGATATAAAAACGACAACCCAGGTTGGATTAAGTCAAACTCCAGACCAAAGTCCACACTAACCCAGATATTTTGTTCTCGATTATTCTCTTGTGTTTTGTACGAGATGCATCCGTTCAGTCACCGTTGACCTCCGACACAGGATCCAAGCTACATCGTCTCTGTTAGTTATGATAATCGTAGCCCGTTCTGTTTTCGTTAAATCTGTGGATGATTCAAAAGACGAGCTTGGAGAGCAGAGCTAAATTTCCATTAGGTCTTTTGAAACATTTTAAAATAAGGTGTATTGTAGAAATAAGTTCCTGCCGTTTTAATATATATGGCGCTACACAAGGTTTTGGTTAAAATTGTTAGATAAATTAAAGATTGCATAAAGTAAGTTTAGGCATTTCGTAACAATATAACTTTAAAATATGATTTGCTTCGTGCCAGCATTAAATATTTTTTCGTCCGAAAGTGACTGTCTGATGTTTGTGCCAAATAAGCATAATTTGCGGAAACTTTAAGTAAGTAATTTTTTTTTTAATTAGATACTCGTAGATAGATAAACTGTTGTTCACACCAGAAATTACAAACAAAGACTTACATATTATATTTTTGAAATGTTTTGCAATTGTTTAATTTTTAACCCGTTACCTACAACTGGTCGCAAAATTTAAACACGCAACTAGGGTAGAATGCGCTGTCTAAGTATACTGACGAATTGAGGCCCAGCTTCGCCCACACACATCGTATAAAATTGATGAAAACAATTCCTGAAAGCTGGGTATTAAAGATATTTTCATAAAATGGGCTATTTATAAATAGTTGTACAATTCAAAAAAATTTAAAATAAAAAAAATTAAAATTTAATTTCAATTCAATCAATTCAGTCAATTTAAAATTAACTCTGTTAGCGCAGCGACTCTTCAAGATTATGAAGCTTTTCTATTCTTTATTGAGTGAGATTTTGTCAGGCAATAACTTTACTTTCAAATATTTGTAAAAGCTATTTCTTTATATTGTTTTTTTCCATTTTTTAGGAAACGTCAAAAGTCTTACTACCTTGTTTAAGGCTAATAAGTATTTTACATTTAACTTACATTTCTCGGTCACCAATGACTAAAAACATGTCCAATAACACTTTTCTTGTCATTTTTGTTAAGACAAAGACAAAATGGAATATTTATGACTAATATTTTATGTCACCTTAACTCATTAAGTCATTTTAACTCAAAAATTTGTTGGGCAAGTCTTCGTAAGTACTTCTTCTTCCAAGTTAGTTACTTCCGATGCGCAAGTGAACGCCGACCGAATGTATCAGATGGCGCGATCACAAGAACTAATGTATCTATTTGTAACTGCCGGAGTTTCCGGCTTTTTGCCTGCCTTGCCGGAGTTAAAACATTATTTTACTTGTAGTAGGTTTTAAATGGAATGGAACGTTTAATAGTGGTTGGGTGTAACTACAGTTGTACGGTTTTCATTATCGTACGTAGTAGGTTTTCGGTTTTATTTCGGTTAAGGTTTACCGTATATTACATACAAATGTAAATGGTAATTATACCGACTCGTTTGGCGGTTTTTTGGTATCCGTACTATAAGAATTATTCTGAATTACAGTTATCCAAAGTTACATATATCTGCGAATGCCTAATACTAATTTGAGTTGGTATGGACTATGGATCTGCTTTTTTTTAACAAATAAACGATGTTTTTACAAACGACATTTACTGATTTTCTTGAATTGCTTCCATTTTGAATAAGTAGAAAATGTTTGCGCCGATTTGGGTGTAGTAGGATGTACATTTTTGAAATTGTTTTAGAAATTATTCTTTGCAAGTTTTGTATAAATCTATTTACAACATTTGGCAACATAGTTTTCATGGTAAATGGTACAATTTATTTTGTTTAGCCGCACGAACGCCAAATATTTAACTAACAACTGGGTCAATGATAAACAAAGCCGGTGAAATTAATTGATATGATGTTTATCTCTGTAAATTTATTGCTCTTTTTGTTTTTAGCTTGAAAATAAAAAAAAATATTAGGATTTATCAAAAATAATATTTTTAGTGTGTATAAAAATACCATAGAGCAATTTCTGCTTGATTGTTATATTTCATAAAAAAAAAGATGTGAATCTTGAGAAGGTATACAAATTTAATATCCTGCAAAATGTGAGAAACGTTCAATTTTTCGAATTTCCAATTCGAAAAATTGAACAAAATAGGCAATTAGATAAAGAAATCATTTTTTATTCTCATTTACAAGGATTATCACAGTTTTTAGTTTACAGTGTTACAAACAGAGGCCTTAGCCTTAGGAATGTTGTATAATTTCACGGATAAGACTATTTTTGAAATAGTATTTTCTTGTAATTTTACGAGCAGCATAAAATTTAGGGACAAAAAAAATATATTTAAAAGCAGAAAGCTTCCACAATCACAGTGTATTTTTGCTAATTCATCTCGCCTCCGGCGTCTATAAGTGGCGAGTGCCGCCACCGGAAGCCGCTTTTTTCCACCATCAAGTCCGCAAACCCTTGAGAACGCGAAATGTCTTCGAAATGACTTTTTCTCGCCTTAAGTACGTTCCGACATTCGCTTTTTTGCAAGTCCTACAATGATGCTTGAGTGGTGTAGATTGTAGATGCGCTTTGGGTTTGGTTTTTGAGTGAATTGACGATTTTAAGAGGAAGCGGATTTTTTTTAAATTTTTTGTTAAATTAATCAAATTGACCTATCTTTTGTTAATAATTATTTCAATCATAGAGAGTATTTAGTATTATCAATATCTTAATTAATAGTCCACTCATTAATAAACTAAGAAAAATAACAGTACGTTAGTTAGTTAGTATAAAATATAATTAATGTTACTTACAAATTTCTCGACTCCAGTATTAACCGAGTAAAAAGTCCAAAAAACCGTTCACAAACACAAAAAAATCCACCCAAGTTTAAAAAATCACAATCACATCGATGTTTCAAATTCCGCGCCAAAGACACGCAGCGCGAGACACCCTTCCCGCTCGATAGCTATGGGCCGACTAGCCCAAGCCAAGCCCGAGCCCGATCCCTGCTTGTCAAACCGGGAAGGCCTGCCGTCTAGACGAAGGGTGTGACAGCGGAGGGGGGAAATCGCAGAGCGAAACCAACCCTCTCCAAGTACCAAGTCAGAGCAACCAAGGTATACCAACATTTTCCCAGAAAACCAAGCTCAACCTCAAACATCAATAAGGAACCCGCTCAAATATTAATAAAACAGAATTTGTGCTCCAATCAGACAAATTCATTTTCCTGATATCCAAAGCAGACGCGGATTCTCCCAAAGGCGATTTAACGCCGATTCGTTTGGAAGATAATTAAGTCGCTTTGAAATCCTGAAGTTTTCAACTGGCCAAGGTACGGAAGTTCGTAACTTTATTTATCTTCGGGGCATGGACGGTGAATATCTTTGCTTCTCTTTTCCTTTGAGGTAAAGCAGATCTGGACATTATTCTTCAATTAGAGACATTTTTCGAGCTTTGAATGTTGGATTTAATAGAGACGGAAGAAATTATTTTGTAATTTTGCCCTTTTTAATCGCTTAAAAGTTTTTTAATACTAAATAGGGATATTCATAATTATTACACTGTGCTAAAGTGCTCGATATGAAATTATTTTGTTTGATAATGATGTCATTTTAGAACTGGTCTTGAATTTTAATGGATTTGTCACACTGGATGCGTTCTGCGGTCTGCGGTCAGGTCAGTGTGACAAATACATAAGTTACAAAATTCTGCATAGAGCGCAGACCTGTTATAAGAAAAAGGTGACGGTTAATTAGGCGTGCAATTTGCTTGTCTCGTCACTCAAAAGCATAAAACGATAGCATTTAATTTTTTTCTTTGTTACTGTAGTGAGTAGAAACCTACTTCTATCTGTAGCATAAACTGGTAATTTATCAAACTCTCAGATTTTTACAAAAAATCTTAGCTACTATGTTCAATTGTTCATCCAAAAAATAAACTCTTATAGTAAAAACTTTAGTTTGCCAGTAAATTTTCGCTGTACAAAAAGTTCAATGCTGCTTCCGTTATAAAGCTCCGACTAGACGATATAAAACGGCCATTTCCACGTGTATAAAGAGTACGTGCGCAGTGCATTTCGGAGATGAGAATAGTTAATCAGAAATCTATTTATAAACGCCTGCAATGCACTAAACGAGAATATTCTCTACAGAAACTATGTGGAGTAAGAGAACTAGCTTTTTTGTCCATATCGGGGCAAACACAACTTAATCTGATAGATGCGTCACGAGGGAAAATAAAAGTTGATATTTGATCAATCATAAATGTGTTATGTACCCCGTTAATGTCAGAGCTACCGGGGACTGTGGAACTGCCTTTCCCATCTACCCCGATACCAGAGCAAAGTCATCAGGGTAGATGGAAATAAGTTGTAGAAAAGCAAAAAGCAACATCAGTTAACTAGTGAATTAAAGCTTACAAAAAGTTTAGACACAAGTTTTGCAAAAATTATATTTTTTCCAATCTACTGGCATTAAATTACAAAGTCGGGATGTGTCATTAAGTAGGTACTTTTGACCGAATTTATATTGATATTTTATTCTAAAATCATATTTATTCTATTGTTAAAATCATATCTAACCATCGTAAAATGATCCCTAAGAAAGGAAAAATCTACTCATCTGAATCTACCAATCTCATCTACCTTACAAAAAAAAATTGTATCAAGTACATCACATTTGTTCAATGTTCGGTTACTGTTTAGATCTGTATAGTTATTTTATTGATCTAGTTTAATTTTAGTTCGGTTCCGCCGGCAAAGGAGAAATAGCAAGCTCTATCTTAGAATACGTTTTCTGCAATTTTTTTGTAACTTGTCTTTTTTACGTCTCTTGAATAGGTCTTGAATAGGTTTCGACAGACAGGATGGATTGAATTCACATTTTCATCCTTATTATGATGCTACAAAATTCACAAGAATTATAAATTACGATGCCAATATTATAGCTAAAGATATATATATATTTGTATGTAGGGTTTAAGGAAAAGGTATGCTAAGCCGAAAAAGGCTCGCATTATGAACAGCTTTTACCATGGAAACCGAAAATCGCAAAAAAAAAACATGATCGGTATTAATTATCAGCCTTTTCGGCTTATTATACCATTTCGTTATAACCCTGTGGAAATAGAACATTACGAGTATTTCAAAAGAGTTTTTGTTTCAACGAGAATTTTTATTTATTTCATCCACTGACGCAACAAATCGTACATCTCCTAGTTTCTAGAACACTGTCCTCGTCCCAAATACATACTACATAAGGAATACAGTTCATTGAAGTTCACTGAACTCCACCAAGCATGTCGCATCAGAAATTCGCCCCATCATCACAGCTCTATTATTCAGTGCCTAAATAGGAGCATGACAGGAGCATGCAGTATAGAATGATGCGTCAGGAACGCATCTATTTGTCATTTCGCCCGCATCTTGCTTGGATAACTTGGGATTGTCTTTAATCTTGATATGTGATGTTTTAAGCTGAGGCAATCTAACTTGGAAAAGTAAAATGTAAGTCCTTTGGATTGAGCCTCGCAGTAAAGTTAAAGGACCGAAATGGTTGTAGAAGTCGTTACTTTAAAAATAATCAGAAGAATCAAAGATTCCAGCAATTATTTTAGTTGACATTGCCCCATGTTGCAACACCAAACCTTGAACAATTAAACGGAATTAAAAAAAAAACTTAAATAAAATTAAAATTAAAATAAAATAAAATAAAAATAAAAAATAGGTAAATAAAATTAATTAATTAATTTTAATTAGTGAAATAATGCAACCTAACAATAGAATCATTTAATAAAGAGGATTTTAATATAAAAGAACCATATCTTTGGTCAAACCGAAATGAAAGAAGAACTTTAAAAAAACATCTGAAACACAGCAGTAAGAGAAACACAACTATAAAAAACTCAATAACCTACATTTCACACATCGTGCGCCATCAAAGCCATTTCAGTCGTGTTTATAAACGGCACGTCCAAAGGCATGTCAATACTAAACTACATTAAGAGAAGTTCTCGAAAACTAGATAATCCCTACACTGAGTTAAGCTAAGAAAATCCTCTGTCGAGAAAGAGATTTGGACTGTTTGCCGGCCGCTCGGCGCCGCTCTGCATACAGTAATATCTTAGTGCATGTTAGTTTAGTTTTTCTCTGTATGTTTTGTGTTTAAAGCTATGATAGTGTGAACCTGACCTAAGGTACGTACTCGTAACTTTTTATTTTGTTGGAAAGTTATTTGAATTAGCTTGATTACAAGTTCAGAAGTTGATACTTAGCGTAGAGGCATTTCTGTCAAGTAATAAATGGAACTACTTTTTATTTGATTATCTATTCTGTATTAATGAGAAATCATACCAAATTTTGAAGATGAACTTTTCTACACTAATGACTGATTGAAACAATTTTGTGAGTTAAGCACTCACAAAATTACATTTATGTGAAATAAAAATTAAAAGCGAACAAACGGTTACCAAAAGTTTGGAACACGTTTAATTACCTTTAAATTATGAAAAAAAAAGCAATTGTATAATCTAAATACTTAATGTTGCCAGGTGTAGTTACAAAACATTCAAAACTATTATTAGTTTGATGCGTTGCGGAAGGAAACAGATTATGTTTTATAGCTCTTTTGTTCCGTTACTTCGTTTGATAGATACTAAAGATAAATAAGTACCTAACTAAATTTTATAGTTCAATTCTAACATACTATAAAAATTCTAGATCAGTAAACAGATCAAAACTAGTGTGACAACTGGCAGCCGCTAAGACGGATTTCTTCCAGGTAACCAAAGGATGTAGATGATTATAGAGATTACTACTCGAACACATCCTTTTGATTTTTATCCTAAACCCTTTTTTTATTAAAGATACTTCCACTTCTATTTAGATAGAAACAGTATAATAAACATTGCGTAATTACTGCATTAATCTAAGTAAACGTTCTACAAAACAATTAAGCATATTTGTAGCTCTAATATCGTAACTCTACTCTACACCTCGTAAAATACCGCGCGAAAATCAAGCAACACAATATCCGCCGTAAACTAAATTAAATTCCTTCTTTCGCAAACATTTTTTCATGCAAATACACAGTTCGATAGCTAGCTTCAAACGTTGATACTCCGAACGTGCCTGAACTTATTAAAGCCTGACTGCTTGAGCTACTCGAGCTACCCGAGCGATTCTAGCACTTCGAGACTCGAGCGGCTTTAATTTCCACTATGTTGTTAAAATTCAGCGCTGAAGCGTGAGGATTATCTTAAACCTACTCTTGAGACTTGACATCGCGCCAGGTGAGCTCACACCGAAACTTAAAAAGGTTTTCTTATTTTCGTGGCGTGGGCTGTAGTTATAAAACGCTGATTCCAATCACCAGAGCAAACAACGGAAGGTCAACACTCGGGAAAGTGTAGACGGTTGTAAAGAGGCTCCCCTCGCTGACCGGCCTACCCCCAATGTTTACAAGATAGCCTGGAATCGTTCCAAAGTTTCACTACCTAACTCATTAGTGCTGTAGTGTTAATGCAGGACGCCCGTGAAATCTTTTTGGGAGCACTCCACTTGGCGTTTTATTCTGTCTGTGTGCTTCGTTAAGGCTGAGTGGTTATTTGGCTGTATTTTAAGCAAGTTGCGAAAGTACCGTCATTATTTCAATTTTAGCAACAGTTGAGTATTTTGAGTGCTTGGCTTACAAGCGTCCTGCGACGATTTTGTTACTCTATTTTATCACGATGACAAACTGCATCAATTTTATTCAACAAAAACATTTAGGAAAACTTATGACACTTTTTTGTGCTCCGTATTCGATCGTTTACCACCTACACAACCAAACTCTTTACGAAACTACTAAATCATTTCGGTCCAACAGACATCCTCTATAAAAATGTACAGCTGCCAGCAACAATGAGCCTTATTCTGATGGTCACTTTTGTTCAACACCGATCATATACAATAGGTGACATCAGAAATCACCCCGTATCTCGACAACAATAGCCGGGGTCTGTAATAAGCTTTAGAACCGATCACAACTATATATTGGACAATACACGTTTCAGATGTGAGTTCGAAAGACACAGAGTAAAAATATTGTATACTACCCACCGGTGATTCTGAGGATTTATCTTCGCTTGAACTGTCGATACATACTAGTCTATTTGGGCTCGTGATATCCCATGTTACGCGTGGGTCGATGTCGTTTTATTTTGACAAACGGACGTGGATTCCCTTTGTTGTCTTTACTACGATATATCAGCGACTGACACATAATTCTGTGACAGAAAAAAATATTCGTGAATGGGAATTTTCGAATACGCTACGATAAACGTAAAAAGTGGAGCATTGTTATTCAGAGCTCGTCTCTAAAAAAGCTTTAAAAATTTACGATAAGTCGACAAAAGCAACTTCTATGTTACACATAATATTTATTTGGTGTAGTCGGAATCGAAATCAATTTACATAGAAATGTTAACTTGTGATAATCGTAACAATTACACGAATGGTTTCTTGTTATACCACGAGTTAGTGATATATTATCACATCATCAATAGAATTTCAATGCGCTCGACCACCCCCGCCTACTTACTAACGATGTCGTTTCGAGACAATACAAGTGGCACAATGCAAGAATAACGATCTTCCGAGACTGTCCCATTGGTACCGGTAAATAGCCAAAAACAAAAGACGAATATAAATCACTAACACAGCACCCCACGCGTCATTTTACAAATTAAACGGTGCTTTCAACGCATCCTAAAATGCACTTTAACTACCTGTAATAGAAACTTTACAAACTTAACATTAGTTCAAAATGTAGCTGTTAAGTTTCTAACCACTTCCAAGTAAACAATAGACGCTTAGTACAATGTTAGCATTATTGCTTTACGACCGCAGTAACATAATGATTGGGTCCATTGTCGGACATAGAATTCTTCTAAATGCATCGCGGGGTGTCAAACATCCCTACATATTCAATGCGGGTGGACATTGACTGCGAGGACACAATATTTTTACCGCGATGGGTGACGAATTAGCCATTTGAAAGACACTTAGTTGCCCAAACAAAAGATGCAATGAGTTTGCAGTTTTTGTAGGCAAAATGAGTTGTACACAGTTTTATATTTGTAATTTATTACGTTGACCGTAACGGTCAACGTAATAACGTTGTTTTGTTTAGTTTTTTTTTTCATCATTGTACATCAGTCCACTGCAAAATATAGACGTCTACTCTACCAAAGTACGCTATTTAGTCTAAATAATAGCATTGTACTTGTTGTACTCCGTTTTCCAGCTACTTGTACATGAAGATACATTTTCTGCATAAAAAAATTGGTTTAAATTTAAACATGTACAATTAAACAGCAAAATTTATTTCTGTTAAAAAGTTGAGTATGGCTGAACAAGCTTATAAAATTTCAAGCTCAACATTTTGTCATAGCGGACACTAAAAATTATCTATCTTAGTATCTAATTTTAGCTATATTCCAACGACCCAGCTTCATATAACAAGGTTACCTCGGTAACAGCTGTAGCTGCTCCATCCCGAAGCTTTTAGTTTCAATTTTCTAATCACAAACAAACCCAAACGTAACAAATTATTTTCCCCAATTACCACCTCGGTTCTGAAAAAGCTAACACCCCAACAACTCCGCCATTTCACAATTATCTATAATTAGTTTATCAAGGTTCCAATTTCAACGCAGAGGTAGGCATCTGCAAAGTAAACTCGTAAACTTGACCGCGAGCCTAGCTTAATTACCCTGTGTTGTCTCTTTCACTCTGTAGTTTGAGAGGCTGTGTCGTTTCTGCGTAAGGTACTTGTTTTAATTGTAATATTTATCAGTTTTTTTTTTACTTCATTCAAGACAGAACTAGCACTGCCTTTTACTGCTACTTACTCATATTGGTCGAAGCCAGCAACACTTTTCCTTATTTATTTTTTGCAACGTAAAAGTTTAAAATATTTAGGTAAAAACCTACCACAACCACAACTAAAACTACATTTAACATTTAACGAGCCCATATTGCATAACTGAGTGTTAAAACAGCTAAAACAGTCCACAACACTAAACTACAAGCATCATGATTATTTTTTCATTTATTTTTCATATTAACGCACACAACCATTTTATTTTAAATAACAAAATAAAAGTTTATTAATTAATTAATTTATACGACAAAAAGTTGATAACTCAACTAAACTTGAGAAAGCTGTATCTATAAAAAAATAAATAATAATAATCATTTATTCAGGCAATTACAGCCACACACACACTAAACATTGTAATAAAATAAATTAAAAATAAAATAAAATTGAAATTAAATTTAACAATAAAAATAAAATGTCAAATAATAATACAAAAATAAAATATACAAAAAAAAAAAAAAAAAAACCACCATACCATACCATATCTATGACTATTGCGTTTCAGTGTCTATTCTTTATGTACGTATCCGAAGAACCCTATTAAGAATGACCACCGCCTATCGGTCCAGCCAGAGGGTGAGTTGTACAGACAACCCCCTGGACAATTTACGAACGAGGAGCGTTGTGTTAATCTAATTGCCGCTTTCACGTTTAGTTTTGCCCTCGCCTTGACCTTTCTGAATGCATTTTCTATGTCCATGTGACTTTGGTAACACTTAGTAACTTACACTTTGCATTTAAAACTAGCGTTGACTTTGAGTTCAAGCAGATGTGTTCCTAAAGTTAGAAAAAATATTGTCGATAAAACAGTTTATTTCATTGACAACTCTTTTGATCTAAAAGCCTCAGTCAAAATTTTAAATAATGTTAACAGCCCTATTCCTTCAAGTTTTCTGATAATAAGATTAACCATTAACCACTTAGCTTAAAAAACTATTTGAAGTAAGCTAATTGTAAAAAATTAAATGGTGACCCCAACCAATTCAATTATTCAATTCAAATATTTTCTACGACTTCTAGATTTTCCCTAAAGTCGTTGTATTAGTCTAAATTCCTATTCTTTTCCCTTGTATTATTTGCTCTATAAATAAACATAGGACAAAGTACAAAAATATATACCCCAAAAAATATTCTTTCTAAAAACAGAAACCAGAAAAACAACACAATTGCCCAACGTTCTTCTTCATCACGCAAGATTGCTCGCCGTAACATTGGGCGGAAATTTCTTTTGCGCCACCCCTAACAATCCAAATATTGTTGTAACTCATCGCATGACAGGCCAAATTAACACATCGTGCAATCCCAAGACCCTAACCTTATACACGTATGCAATTACATCTGCACAAAAGTTTTCTACCAAATTAGTTGGTTGCTTACCGCAAGGTAATAGGTGCTCACCTTTCTTTCAGAAAATTATGGGTGGTTTAGTTATGAATTGGTATATATATTTATGTTTTGAAATGTGTATCTACCTATTTATGAATGTTTGTCATATTAATATTTGTTACAGAGTTTTTTTTTTATCTTCATTATAATTAATGATACTGATACATACCTAATATTTAAAAACTTACTTACTTTTTATAAATATTCATAACTAAACAATCAACACTTATATTTGCCTGAAAGACATCAATTTTAGCGATAAAGCCGTCAGCCGTTTCACTAGTTTTTAAGCGTTACGTTGCTTATGATTTCTGGTGTGAACAATTATAAGTTTATCTATCTTTCAAACATAGGTAAATAAAAATTTGGATGCAATAAAGTACACCTTAAATAAACAGCACATTTAAATGAAGCACAAAAAAAATTAAAACAAAAAGAATACTTTCAAACTTTTCTATAAGGGTGAGGGTTGTACCGAAAGCCCTTCAAGTATGGCAGGCTGTGTTGCCAGCTTAAAACAAGTTTTTTTTTTTTTTTTTTTTTGTAATGATGCATTTTATCGATAAGTACATCATTAAAATTACGATCTAGCCTGAAAGACTAATGAGTAATTTGCGTTTAACATAAATTGCTAAGTAAGTTATAGCTAAGATTGTGTCCATTAACACATTTCTTACTGTCTCTATTAAGGCGAAGACACTTTGTTAATGTGTTCTTTACTAGTAGATTTAACTAAACTACACTTCACTGTCATAACACTACACTAACTCGAAAGGTTTTTTCCTTTTTAGTCTTCTCACTATGTTTGTGTTGTCGAGGAGCTGGATAGCCTTAAAACAAGATGTGACGACGAGATTTCGTGATCCATTCAAGAGTAATGGCACTGTCTTCGAAATATTAGAAAATTTCAGGATCGCGTGCGAGCTCTGACACGGTGTTGCTAATCACGCGATCGTATTTCCCTCAGGGTGGTGAAATGGATAACTACTCATAATTCAGTAGGTTTGAACAAAAGCAGTGGTATCAGGTGAGAGTGTTTTGATTCCTTTTAGCCTTTTTCCTTCTTTTTTAAAAAAAAACTTTCACCATCCAAGTGAAAGTTTTTTTTAAATTTCCTAAGAAGGTTTGGCGTTGCACGTATTAAAGATTTGAATAAGAATTTTATTGCAAGGTATTATTTTTGTGACGGTGAGCATTTTGCCTTAGGAGCAAATTTGGAGTTTCACATCCGGAGTAGGTACACAGTATAGTTCGTAGTTTATAGGTACGGAATCCTTGACAAGCTAATTTTCACTTCTTTGGCGGATTAATTTATTTTTATGTAAAGAACAGCTAAAGGTCGATTCACATCAGTGAAGCCACAGTTCCGACACAGTACCGGCACAGCGCGAAATATTCTTTCATACATTCTCTATGAACGCATTGAGAGCACTGCGTCGTCACTGACACTGACAAGTGGGGATGCTTTCGCACTGTGCCGGTACTGTGTCAGAACTGTGGCTTCACTGATATGAGTGAATCGACCTTTACAGGCTGACTGTTAGCTTGGTGATAGCAAACCAGCCGCCGAAATGGACACTTGCAAAAACAGCGATGTTTTTGTCTTCGAGTTTGTTTTTAAAGTATTTTTTTACTCCAAGGAGGAAGGATGGATAATGAGTTTTATGGTAGTGTCATAGACTTTCTAGCGGCCTAAAAATTCTGACACTAGGTATGAGGAGAGATCTCTTCTTATACGAACTTAATTTATTTTATAGCATAAAATATTATCTTTGTTTAACATGGATTTCGACGTTATTTGTATGGGGACCGCCCTTGAAGACCCTTTTGTAACATTATGAGTAAAAATTATAGCTTAAATGTAACGAACTGCAAGGAAATTAAAATCTTCTTATTTTTTTTTTTGATGTCCATTAAAAAAGGTACCCAATTAGAGTCAAGAATGTTAAAAATTCTCTACTTTTCTTTTATTTTTATTAAAACTCTCATAATGAAAAATAACGTCACTGTACCTGAATTTTAATAAAAGAGAGCCTCCGGTCAATTTCCCAAAATGCTTTCATCAAACCATCGTAGTATTATGTTTTCTTATTACCTTCATAATATTTATTCTTTCCACTTCCTTTTTCCTGAATTGTGAACCTTACGCCTTTTGACATAAAGCCGGCTTTAGTAGGGATTTTCGAAGGAGTCAGTGTCGTTTCAAGTTGAGTGGGTCCATTTCTTTCGCCGTCCATAATAATGTCGGGCGATTTATCAAATCGCAATTTCGTAATAGATACCCGCTTGATGCGACTGATGATAACAATTTATGGAGAGTTTCTATTAGTTTTTGAATTTGGAAAGTGGCTAGTGCAAATAATTGTGAAGATGCGGGTTTAATTTAAAACGTGAGGTTTTGTAGGCAGATTGAGAGTAATGTGCTTTTGGAAATTATAAACTTTCGCGATTTGTACTTTTGTACATTTTTTTTACAATCTTTTGGTAATAAAGGTTAGTAAGCATACAATTCTAGATTGGTCATAATTTCATATTTAAATTCAATAAAAATCAAATGGATGGATTGAAAAAAAAAGACAAGGTACTCAAATCACATTGTGAGGGGTTCCTTTTACTATTTTGATAAGGAACAAACTAGCTGTAGGTATGCGTCATGTAGCGTCTTTTTATTCATTTATTCAAGCAGTAAAGAACAGCTTGTCAATCTAAAAAAAACTTCCATTCTCAAAAATAACAATACCATAAAATAAGAATGTCAACCATAAAATGTCCGGTCATTTTCAGATTCTCCTCGGTCCAAATCTCGCTTGATATTCAAACAACCTCCGTTATCTGGAGCACTTGTATCAACAACGAAGAACAAGGAATATTAAAGACACTAAACATAAATTATACGAATGGACACATGCCATGACAAAGCCCGAAAAAGACGTCAGAAACGACTCCAGTGAATCCATTGTCATCTTAGAATCTTTGTAAACTACGTTCAGAAAACAATCATTTTGATTCCATCACAAAAGCAACGTCACAGGAATAGCAACTTAAAAGGCGTCATGTTTAAACAGGACATCAAAAAAATGCCTCAAAGCACGTGTGGGATTATGTTTGTGGCGGAATACAAAGAGGTTGTGATAAAACAGATAGCAGAAGCTACAAAAGGTTGTAACAAAAGGTATTATTACGTTTAAACACACGCGCCCACGCTTGTCTCTGGCAGCGGCGTATCCTGCTATGATACTTGTGGCTTCGGTGCCGAATATTTTAAATAAATTCTGTGGTGAACCCGTTCGGATTAAGGTATAAAGAGGAAGTATTTGAATTAATTCCGTTTTTAAATCTCGCATGGGTTTTAAATTCAGTAGCCAAGCTGCTGCTGCTGTATTCAGTAGTATTTGTGATTTAGTTCTGGGAGATGCATGAACACTTTTTGGCTTTTTGGTTTATTTTTATTAAATAAAATTTTAGGTACGTTGTTGATGATATTCAATTAATAATAATTGCTACTAAATTAACTAATACGAGTAGATACCTATACATAATGCATTTTGATTATAAGATCTTTTTGTTTAGTATCTTGTAAGGTCTAGGCAATTTGATGCACATAGTAATTTTAGGAAAACTATTTTTTGTTGTTAATTGGGATTTTCCAAATATGATTGATTAGATAATAATTACTAGATAATTTTGGAAAATAAAATAAAATAAGTAGCTAAGTTTATCCATTGTATACGTATTGTATACGTATACGTATATCGTATATCTTTTGTGAGTTTACAAATTAATGCACTTGCGAGCAATTTTTCGAAACGTAAACGTCTCTAATACATATTAAATTTTAAAATATATTATATAATAAACTCCAATTACGTCAACACATACCTGGCACAAAAAAAAAAACAGAAAAATCATATTTGTGTTTTTTGCATTCTGAAATATTTTTCATCAAAATAAATTATAATTTTCTCGCCAAAAAAAAATTGACAAGGTTCCAATAAGAAAATAAACCATTCAACAAGAATCCAATAAGTTCACTATACTTACAACAATTCACGAATCCATCCCCTTTCAGTCCAATCACTTAGTCACAGCACTACCCAAACTGTTCACATCGCCAAGTCGCGATCTTGGGCGGAAATACGCCTAAACGTGCGCCTCGGCCGACCGCTGAAACTTCACTGAGGGGAGGGTAGGTACGAAAGCCTCGATAAGGCTCAAGCTACCCCAGCCGCGCGCATCTCCTACCTTGAACGCTGTGCAGGTATATCAGTGATGTAGCTTCGGGTATCTGGCTGGATGAGGTACGCACACAGGTAAGCTTTTAGACCTTACGTATGTTTATCGTAGACCGCATCGTTGTTTACCATCAGGCGAGATGGCGGTCAACGCAAGCCTATCAGCAATGTATGAAACAAAAGAGAATCATGATAATTTGATATGAGACCTTTTTGCGTAACTCGGGGGCTAGGTTTTGTATTGATTGGTTTGGGTTTCTGATCTGGGCTGTTTGCATTAACAAGATACGTAAAGTACTCTTCAGATCACATGGAACCTTTGAAATAAGTGCTGATCAGTGATAAGAATTGTTTTTACTTCAAAAACACAACCAGCTGTAGTATTAGTAGCTGGCAAATAGAAAAAACTGTTAATTTTTCTATTAAATAGGTACTTGTATTTTACTGTGTCGTGTTTTCATAAACATCCGTTTAATCTGTTTTCATCTATTTTTTTGCTTTTTTTCTAGATCATTTCAAGGTCAGAGTGAACGAACTGGTATCTTCTTAACTTCGAACACAACGTTGCTTACCGAAGACGAGTTACTGGTCTATATTATTTTCATCATCATCTTCAAAACCGCCCAACTTCAGCTTCTGCCAGCAACACAGCGTTTCGAGCACTCTATACATGCTAAGCGGGCGAGGGTCCCCTTATGTTCGTGCAATATCGGAAGCAGGTAAGAAATGTTTCGCATGACTCGAGAGGGTATGATGACGCGTAATAAAAGACCAGCTGTTTTCGTAGTCGGCGTTGCAGCGCCTTGTGATTTCTGAATGGAGGGCATTTGTTTCTATTCCTTCGGTAGTCAGTACTGTACTACACTACTTAAGGACCATGAGGCACGTAAGTTTTTTTGGGTAAGTCTTCTATTTCGTAAGACATCAGTAAAGAATCGATTTTGCTTTGACTTCTGAGTAAGAATGTACTTTATTCGCTTGGAAAAGCATTTGTGACGTAAGGTATTCGAGGCCTTCGAGTTTTCGAGTACACTTTTATATTTCATTCTGGAAATATTTCTGGAGTGAAGAGCTCAATACGGAAAGCGTAGTGTGAATTTCCTTTTAGGACGAGGAAGTTACAATGACAAAAATAAGGCAAGGAAAAGCAAGGCATAGATGTAAGGAAGTTAATTGGTAGTAACTAAAAAAGAATATCCGAAAATCGCTCTGAGTGGCGTCCTTTGGGATTAGATGAGTTTTTTTTTTCATTTTTTAGGAAATGTTTAAGGAGCATTTCTTAATGAAACTACAATCTGGCCGCTAATTAGATTAGGTTAGATGTCTCAATTCGATTCAATCCAATTTGATTATCATACCATAGGATGATAACAGCACTTGAACTTGAAAACGTCAGAAATACAATTTATATCCTAACTTTTTAGCGATAAACAAAAACTGATGGTTATGACTAGCCATAATTGAAACTTCTAACTAACATAAGTATATCCGCATTGCTTATCATAATAATCATAATATCTTTTATACCTTTATCAGATGTTTTAGGAATAGGCAATGCCTAATGTTCAAGAAGCACTTCCATTGATAACTGAATAGATCAAATATTTTTTAAACCATAATCTGATGTTTGACATAAGTACACTTGCATTGATAACTGAATAGGTCAATTAGGAATTGTAACACGTACGAATTAGATCTACAACGTGTAGATACGTGTGAATGATATTATGCATGTTAACATAATGTCTTATCTAGAGACCATTCAGGCTAATTTGCTTGTGAGTTATGTGATTGTATGATTGCTTGAGCAATTCAGCCCACATTCAATCTTTACGCACACTTAACTGATCCGGGCATTATAATATTCCTAGAAATATTATACCAATTCGCTTTGATTTTCTTTGCAGTTGTTTGTCAAGGAAAAGTGTAAAACCTTTTTTTTACGTTTTCTTTTTACTTTTCACAAAATCTAATGACACTAAGGCCTCATAGCTCCCCTCTACGATAACCTGTGTCGGGAATGCCATGGAACACACACAAAGACAAGGATATCCAACTTTTTTTTTGCCTGGTTATATTTTTTTGTATGTTGTAATTCTTCTTCGGTCACTGCGATTTCCCAGATTTTTACCTATTTACAAAGAGTATAAAATTTTCTGACCTTTCCTCTCATCTCTTTCCCACACAATTTTCTATAAAAAAAATCATGAAAGATAAGTATTTTTCATTAATCATTACATTTCATTAATTAAGCCTTTACTAATTCATCAAACAAAAGATAATTCAGCAGTCATATAATGGAGCTGACACAATCACAACACAACACTCTGATTTGTTGAAACCCAACCCAACCATATCTACATTCTGCACCCAATCATTTTACACCAAACAAAATGAAAAAACCCACTCAATTAATTTCCGCCGAAAGCTCACGAGTTTGCCACCACCAGTAAGATAAATGCATTCTCTTGTCACACGTCGCCCAAAATACTTTTCACAGCCAAAAAAATTACATACAATAAAAACTTGAGTAGGTACCCGAAAAATTAACGATGTTCGAGTTGACAGCGGCTGGGACCCCATTTTTAGAAGCTCGAGATCATCTCGGTCACTCTCATTCTCATGTCATTTTTGTCGAGAGCAACAGTGACCGAGATAATATCTCACTCACCAGAATACCCTAAACCTTATCTTCTGCTAAAAGGGGACTGTTTTATATCCGCTGTATCTATTTGGGGCATTGAAAATTAAATGCTTTTACGCAATTTAATTCTTTCATTTCTATGTTGTTTTGTCCGGCTTTTATTGCAAGTAATGTTTTGTGGCGGACTGGAGATTAATGTCAGTTAATTTGTATAAACAACAAAGTCCGCATCCTGGTTTCAGCCGATATCTTACAAGAACCGTTTATTTTGATGGTATAAAAAGTACCTACTGAATGTGTTATTCGAGAAAATAAGCTAGTAGTACCACACCAAATTTTTTGCCAATTTATTAAGCTGTTTAAACGTTTAGAAGTTAAAAACATACGGACATTACATACCCTCTCATATACATAAAATATTACATGTATAATACACTTATGTACTCACTTACACTCACTCACTAGCATTCGCTTTTATTATATAAGTGTAATGTACCTAATTGTAATTTTAAAGGAAAGAACTCTCAGATTTACCTTGTAATTTTTGTGATTATGGTTACACGTGCTTAGAAATGTACCAAGATATCCGACCTTTCTTGTATTGAGCTAAGAGATGTTATTACTTTCCTTTTGACTTAACAAGAAAGATAAATAGAACATTTTCGTGTACAAAAAGTAATGTACTAATACGTACTAAGCACTTTGCAGCGTTGGTAACATACTTCCTCGCAGCCAAAAAAACTTGAACTCGGAAAACGCGTTGACTTTCCTTCGTACACCTTGATTTCTTTGGAGCCTGTACATTAGTAATAGGCCTGGCTACTCTGGTGGTTTCATAAGATACATTTTCCCTTTCGGACTATTAATCAACGTCGCCTAAAAGCCTCAGATACAGAAAAAAATTAACACGGCCGGTTTCAGTGCAGTTTGTTTTGACGACGAGGAAACTCGGGAAAATGTTCTGCGATGATTTACAAAGCACATTTTCTAAAAGAAGATTATTTTGTCGTGTTTTACGAATAATTTCACTGCCCACTTTATATACTTACTCAATTACTCATCTCATACATATACTCGTAATATCATTTTTTACTTAAAGCATTTGCATAATGGTCATAGACTTATATATATATCATTAGGACTGGGCTAAAAGATTTGTCGAATGGAGCAAAGAAATTTACGTCACACTTATAATTATCAAGCAGCATCATCGCTTGCAAGCATCGATTGTTCTTCGGAGTAAAACACACATGCAATATCTCACACGTTTATAGGAACACTATTATGTAGACCGCGACGCAGCGGATGGCACCAATTTACAATAACTGAACATAATTTATCGAAACGTAACGTTTTCGAATCACCGCCTCTAGATATTTAAGTCTGTGGCATGAGTTTTACTTTCTTACCAATGTTTAAAAGGTATAGCAAATGTTTGTACAAGATTTTATTTAACTTGCCATGATGGTACCAAGTAGAATATGTGCGGGTCAAATCTTGCAACTGAATTTTGAACCACTTCCCAATGTCCGATTGAGCTGAAATTTGGACCTATATACCTGAGTAACTCCGATGACAATGCAATAAAAGCTTAATTCCAAAAATATGTATTTTACTAAATTTTATAACTAGCACTAATTACAACAGCAATCTTCATTACAATTTCATCTTCTACAAGACTATAGTAGTAGGTATAGGTTCTCGAGACATTTGTCGGGGAAATGAAAAAGCTCCGCTTTCATTTTTAAAGTTGGACGCCAGCACTGATTGAAATACAAACAGCGCAAGGCACAAAGAATAAACGACCACCGGTTTTCATTTTCTGTCTACGCTGCGATTTAAAAGCGTGTATTTGGCCACAGTATGACATCTAATCCATTTGCCCGGCCACTGTGCAGAGTACAGACTGGTTGTATTGCGTATGAATTCGAAGAAGTTACTGAAGAATTTTGAGTTGTGGCTTTGGAGTTGTAAGGAAAATTGAGCTTGAATGTTTGCTGGCTAGGTATAATTTATTGGGTACAATTTTTTTTATTTTGGAAATATTTTTATTTACTACGAAATAAACTTAGAATTGCAATGCTTACTAAATATTAGAAAACAATTTTAGTTACTGCAAGAATACAGAGGACTATATTCTTGCAGTAACTACTAACTACGAGTATTATAAATTGAGAGTTAGGTAGTGTTAAGAACTTGTGTGTAGTGTAAATTTTTATAGAATGTAATATTTCTCAATATTAATATTCCCTATTATTACGAGTATTTTATATTCAGGATTCATACAAAGAATACCTTTTTATCAGAATGAAATCGCGGGACGCGCCTCGTGTTAATTATTTTCATTCAAAACACATTCCACAAACCTTTCAATTAATATTCTTGCCTAATTTAACATCACACAAATTTCAACTCAAATCAGGAGTTAGGCCCTTTAAACTTTGATTATAAATCCGTGGATTAATTAATAAGGTGTGCACTTAAAAGAGAATTCCGTACAAAAAGGCTTAAGTGGAAAGTTGCTTGTATCCTGGTAACGCCAACGCAATATTTTACGAGCAGTACTTAAGTTTCACAGTTTTTGCTAAAATTGAAAAAGTATAGATTTTTCTTACATACGAGTAACAACATTTTGCTATAAATCTTATAAAAACAGACAGTAACCTTTTTTTTTTAAAGTTTATTTGGAAATATATGAAAGTTTATCAGATTGTATGATTTGATGTACGCAAAATAGCAACTGATCTTTCCTAGGTAAAAGATACATAGTTGAACGCATACCTGCGTTTCGCGCATTTCGGTGTCAGCATTGTTCTAAGTTGGAAAAGACTGCTATTAATGTGTTTTTTTTTAATTTTTATCCAAGGCCTAATTAAAAATCATAATCACGTGTCACATTAAGGTAGTAAGGGCTTTAGGGGAAAAACAAGTCAGTGTAGACTTGTGTAGTTGCATAACTGTACAGTAACAAAGTACTGACTCTCAATATATCGCCACTGACAGATCCTTAATCCCATAGCGAGTCTGGCGGGCCCTGAAAAAGCGGGTGTACCTCCACCATTGAATTCCAGTTTACAGCTGTAATCTGCACATAAAGCACATCAATGAATAAGTCACTAGTCGATAGGTTGATACCGGGCTTTACGCGTACACGCTGAATATTTTTAAATGATGCATGACTCGAGTAAACAACGCGCGTATTTGAATTTGAAATTTGTGATGATGGGTTTGGAGAGAAAAATATGAGCATTTTATATTACGTTTTAAATATATTTTTTTGGTGGTTCATGTGCTATTTTCCTAAACCACGCCTGTGTTGAGGTGAACGAAAAAAAAATGTATTCATATTGGTCGACCCGTTTTCGAGCTTTTAACGAGAAATAGCAAATTAATGAGTAACACGAGGTAAAGTATTTCTTGCTTCATTACGTCTGAAATGACTTGGTTGTAAGCGCGTCTGACTTTTGCGCTGGAGGTTCGATTCCTGACTGGGCAAAATTGTTTTAGGGCATTACATGTGTCTAACCATGTGAGTATGTACATATGTCTCAGAAGAATACTTAGCACTCAACAGATCACACGGGATTTCAAACTTTATGCCTTGGATAAAACATCTTTTAACCGACTTTAAAAAAGGAGGAGGTTATCAATTCGCCTGTATGTTTTTTTATTTTTTTTATGTATTTTTTTAATTTTTTTTTATGTTTGTTACCTCATAACTTTTGACTGGGTGAATCGATTTTGATGATTATTTTTTTATTAGAAAGCTGACGCTTCCCATTTGGGCCCATTTCAATTTAGTCCAGTTCTGATAATGGTATCCATGAGAAAACCATATAAGTCTTAAATTTACATTAGGTACGTGCGCGACAAATAGATGAATAACTCAATAGTCGGTCTTTTGAAGTCGGCTTTTGTTTTTTGTTTTGTAAAAATAATGTTCTTGTTGAACACAATCATTATTATGACGATCATGCCAAATAATGTTTGGTTGTGTAACAAAACGCCCTATTTACTACAAGTACCGAGAACCCCAAAACAAAGGAATAAAAGCACAAGCATACGAAATCCCATTACGCTCATCATCACGTCTGCAATTAAAATTTCGAAATTCCTCCCCGTCACAAGTTTCAAGCACGGCCGCCTATAAGGAAGGTGAAAACTCGAAACAAATTGCGTTAAAACGTAATAGAAACTCGTTTCCCGTAAAACTTTATATCAGATTACGAAGAAAATTCAATATTTAAGATTGATTCGGGCAGATGTTTGAAGGGCAACCCCGAGTGTTCGCGAAAAGGGCAACACATGGATATACGCCTTATTGTATTGATTTAGGGTGCCGTTTTCAGCTGGAAAGCTACGTTAAGTAAAACGTATCATCTGGGAATGATCTAGCAAATCTTTGGTCTGAAATATGCTCAACGATACTATACTTTTAACATTAATCAAAATTTGCTTTCAGAGTTACTGTTATAATAAATGTAAATTACTGTCTTAGTAACCAACGCTTACATCATCTCTTTAGACATCATAAATAAACAAAAAACATTTCTTTTTGTGTCCAAATTAATGTAAATAATATTTGGTCAGCATTCAAAGCAGTCCATTACGGCAGGGTAATAGAAAAATGGCTCGCCCCGTCTCAAACTACGCGGATGGCAATTAAGTATGCTGCTTGAAAATAGTCGCGCCTTTGTCAACTTTGCAAGCGAGACGAATGTAAAAGCTTTTTTACGGGACGACCTAAAACTCGAAGAAAATGAAAGGAAAAAATAAAACGAATTTCATACTTAAAGCCGGGGAAATTTGCATGATATTACAGCTCATCTGGCCCGCGAGGTTTGTGCACGGCGGTAAACGATCCGAAACAGAAATTTAAATTTTTTCGTTCTCATTCGAATCTTTTGGAAAGCTAATTAAGTCTGTAAATAAGTAATGAGCTTTTCTAAGTTGCTTACAATGCCTTCTCATTTAGGCGCAAAATAAACAAGAACAGTGAATTAATATAAAAAGGCAGCAAAAAAGAATATTTATGTTTCTTCTAGCTGATGTCCGGGATTTTATATGTGGTGTGGTGCTGCTCGGCCTTGATGAATTAGGAACAATCAAGGTTAACCAAGCAAAGCCACCTATGGTTTGGCCTTTGGTCTTGCATTTAGAAAGTTTTAGTCAGATTGATCCAGTCGTTCTCAAGTGGTGCACTTACTAACAAACAACATTTATCATTTTCATAAATATTACTATATATATATATAATTATTATTGAGTGTAAAATGTAGAGAACACGTGAACATTGTGTCTTCGCCTTAACAGAAACAATAAGAAAAGTGTTATTGGACACATTCTTAGTAATTAGTTACCTAGAAATTTAAGTTAGATTTAAATTACTTATTAGCCTGAGGCTAGATAGATATAAATAATAAAAAAATAATAATAAAAATAAAAAATATTACTATTATACATTAAACATTTATTGCAACCTGTTTTTCAATTTCTACACTATCTAAAGAGAAAGATCTTCCTGAGTTTATCTATTTATCTCTTTTTATTTATCTCTTCTCTAATTTTCTCTGTGTCCCAACAAGGTCTTATATGCATCACCCTTACAAATGAACCGTGGAACCAGCACATGTGTAAACACATACTAAGTCTTCCCTTTTGTGACTAAACGGCCCGAGGCGTCCAATTTGCAGAAAAGAATCCCACAAACACTGTGTTACTCGCTCGAGATCACACCATGCACTATTTGAATCTACCGAATTCCCTCCCTAGGGAGGGTAGAATCAATTTAAATTTTAACTCACACTTAATACACCCTTGTTTTGCCTCTAAGTGGTGTGTTCAAGTCACCCTCTATTTGGGACGAATAATAAGTTGGGAAGACAATAAGGCTGCAAGCTTCTTATTGCTGTTCAAATCAAAATAAATAATAGAAACGATTATTGAATTTTAAGATCATCCAGATGGCGAAACGATGGTGGAAACATTAACACTCTGACATCGTACCTCTATATTCTGGCACCGACCGTTAACGCTTGAACCTGCAAAAATGTAGTGTAAACTATAACTTCGCAACAAGTACCTACTCAGATGGTATTGTTAGTAGTTAACTTTTAAACAAATGACCACAGTTTACTGACTAAACCTTGCGGCACGCTTAAACCAATAGCTATTACCTCCTAAATACTAACCGAACCGAACATCAACTACCTATATTTGAGTTGATAAAATTTTAATATGCGAAACCCTTCTCTCCATATTGCTACTTTACTTAACAGTCATTAACATTCCCGCATAAAATACAACACAACTTAAAGAACACCGTTTCCAATTCACATAAAAGTCTCCAACCGTTTGAGAATCTCTCGAATATCAAGTAAGAGCCAAAATGAATTCGCTAAATTGGCTTGAGTCCTTAAATTCGTGAATTTACGAGTACACGAGTACTCTTGGTACACCGGCCAAATGGAAATTGTAAATTTCAGAACCATGCTTGGCTCGCACACAACCCATTCTCATTTTCTGAGATGACCTTACTGTGAATAAATCTTATGTCAGCTGTAATGAAAACGCCAGACATTGCATTTAAGAGCATTTAGTGCTGACATGTGGCAACACAAGATACGTTTAAGTGCTATATAGCAGCGCTATTGTAGTGCTGGTAAGCACATGAAAGTATTGCAACGATCAGATAAGCTATTGGGGATAACTAAATGGTGACTGTTAAACCCTATCGTTAAGATAAGTGTAGTTATTATTTAGAATCTTCTAGAGCCAGCAGTGCAAGTATGGAATTTTTGTCGATCGATAAACTACGTTTACACTCGACTTTGTTAAAATTTTACAATTTTGTCCGGAAGAACTCCTCCTAACTTTTTTCAAAGATCACACATGCGAATGTATTTTTGAAAGGCGTGAAGAACGCAGCGTTAATTTTACAAAGAAAGTCATCACAAAAACAACTCAATTAACCATTATGATCAATTGAGATAAGTAAAGTGCTCTAGACGCTTAATTTCTGGATTAGTTACGCTTATCTTTACTCTATTAGATAACGCACACGCTATCTACAGCTTGCTTAATTGGATAAATAATTAGTTAATTGAACATTTTATTATTTTGTTTTGAGTTGGATGGAATACTTTCGATAGCAACAGATAGGTACTCGTATGGTATAGAAACTTTCGTATTGACAATCTTAGGAGTGAAATTTAACTAATGTTTAGCACTGAAACTCTTATGGTATAACCTCCATGATTTTATCTTTCATTAATATAATTTACTTTTAGTTGTTCACCACTGGCGTACCTAGTCCTTTTCTAATGTTTTCTTCGTTACATACTCATGCCCAAACAGCAAGCAATCTAATGGGAATCCGAAACGATTGAACGCGTGACCACTCTCTGATTGGTAGAACCCTGAACTTTGTCAGCAGTAATGGATCTCTAATTAATGTACCACTGCTTTATACCTAACAGGTCGTGACGCATCTTTTTTTACTTTTTTCATAGTCTTATACTTCACTCAATCATTGTATAGCCACACCTCGTGATTTCACCCTCTATCTTAAAGAAATCTTATTTTATCAACCGCTTTGGCGTAAAAAAGTTCCAAAGATATGTAGGTACAGACAAACTTTCTTTCTTAAAAATCACAACAGCATAAGTTCCAAATTACAGCTCGTACAGACTCTAAACTTCCCAGTCAAATCATACTTTGCTCGCAGCCCTACCAATTTCTCCAACAGCGTCGCGTCAACACTAGCACATCGCTCAATTCCGCGACTGTAATTCAGAATTCGAGTGGAAATATTCAGTAAATGCAGGCAGAAAACGGTGCAATTGCTGCGAGTTGTTTAGCATAATACGGTGATACCATTACGGCACAAAAGACATCCGCCCCAGCCGAGAGCGGAGTGCAAATAGACGAGAAATTATTATGAAAAATGTTTGGAAGCCGTAATTGGAATTGAGAATATGATGGTTATTCAGTGGATACATAGACTGGGATACATAGCGACGACAAAGAGAGGGAAATGGTTATTCAGTGGCTGTACATTGTTACAGAATGTGGGTACGTGGTGTAGGTAATCAAGAGTATGGACATGTAATGAAAGAAAAACACATTGTGCAGAGAAAACAGACATAATACATGTTCTAAAATTTTACGAAATAAATTTTTGATTTCCGTGAGAATGATAATTATATTCAGAGTGTTTTTTAACCGACTTCAAAAAAGGAGGAGGTTATCAATTCGACTGTATGTTTTTTTTTATGTTTGTTACCTCATAACTTTTGACTGGGTGAATCGATTTTGATGATTCTTTTTTTATTAGAAAGCTGACGCTTCCCATTTGGTTCCATTTCAATTTAGTCCAGTTCTGATAATGGTATCCATGAGAAAACCATAAGTCTTAAATTTGCATTAAGTACGTGCGCGACAAATAGATGAATAACTCAATAGTCGGTCTCTTGAAGTCGCTTTTTGTTTTGTAAAAATAATGTTAAGATTAGACGTTACACACAATCTCAGTTGATTTCGAAAAATACTGACTTAAACTTACTCGACTCAACTTTGAATGCTGTTCACGTCCTAATAAGCATACCTAGTTACTTGTAGTCACAAATTCTCAACTGAATGTCTTATCGCGTTTTTTTATTTTATTTTAATAACACAGCAAATTCATGAAACCTTCTAAAAAGCAACTTTGTATTTCGCTTTCGTACTTCCAGAACTTAATGGGCACTTAACTGCCACATGCAGGTGTCTGAGCTTTTATTTATTCAGATTTGGACCCGTCTTATGACAGTGTGTGCACAGTTGCAAGTAATGCTGTAGTGAGGGCGGGGTCTTTCCATTGGCTATGGTTGAGGTTAAATGTTATTGTAATTTAATGGGTCTATGAAGCCATTAACTAAATCTCGCGGTTTAAAATGCCTGCAGAAACCTTTGTTTTTCTTTTCGAATAAAAAAGGAGTAGAAGGTGTAGGAACGCATCTTAATATGACTAGACAAAAGGTATTATTAAATCGCTTATGTGTAAATCCGAAATATAAACCTCCATACCAAATTTCATGTAAATCCGTTTAACTATTTCAGTGTGAAGTAACAAATTTCCAGACATGGAATCATTCACATGGTCGAGGTACATATTATTATATTATATGGCTTTATAAAGCCACTAGCTGACCCCCGGCGGTTTCACCCGCTGTTTTTTTTTACTTTTAAACATTCCCTGTAGTAGAGCAAACAAAACAAAACAAACACCAACAACAAAGATCGGACCAATATCTGAACACACCTATAAATATTTGACAACCTAGTGACACTATTTTTTATTTCAATTTTTTATCTCAAAAGACAAAAGAGACCGGACGTCTCGAGTTAACCGTACCAAACATGAAATGTTTCACAGGTAGAAACAGTTTGTATTGGAAAATTAAATTGTCGATTTTAGTATTTTTCTTTACTTTTATTCATGTTTCTTACCGTTTAAACCTTCCCTGAACTTATACAAATATTTCAAGATCAAAATTAGCGAAATCGGTCTAGTCGTTCTCAAGTTTTAGCGAGACTAACGAACAGCGATTCATTTTTATATATACGAGGAAGAAGAAAGAAGATTATACACAAATACCTAAGTCAGTTTAGAAAACAAAAGAAAATATACAGCTAGACAAAGAACACAAAGAAACCAGCAACAAAGTGCGACCTAATTTTCTAAGCTGCTTACACATGTCGTACAAAATTCATGTATCTTTCCCCGAGCTGAATATAGGGAGTATTTCTGAACTTTACATTGTAAGTTTGCTCGGAGCTTTTCAGCGAGAGCAGAGCATCGCTAGCGCTTACTCGTCTGAACATGCCATTATTCTGTGTAAACTAGGTTACGTGGAATTCGACTTTACGTGTATTAACTGCTTAGCTAAGAAAGTGTAGGATGTTGATGACGTATCACAGTCTCTATAATAGACATATAAATAAATATGATATATCAAAAAACTACTCAAAAAACGCCAAGTTGAATGCTCATCATCGGTATAAAAAAATATTTGGCTTACATCCTATATCGATGCCCATGCATCAGCACGTTAAATTTAATGACGATACACAAGTAATAAAAATGTAAAAATCTATATAATAGGTATAGGTCATAGTCATCGCTATCACTATTTTAAAAAAAATTGTCTCTTTCTTCGAGAAGTGGTAAAATGTCTAGCCTGAAATATTACTGAACTTTTTTCACGTTTTTTTAAGTCTTTCTGTTTTTCTTTCTTAAGCTTTATTCTTATTTTTTACTTTTTATTGAGATTAGGAAGACATTTAAGTTGACCCAATTTCCTAGTGACATCATATAAAATCTACCACTTTCCAGAATCTAATAATGGAGTTTTCAAAGATCATAAATCTCCGGGAGAATAATGAATCGACTTCGTGATCCGGCGCCCAAAGCGGCGGTTACTTATGAACCCATTTTAGCATTAGCGTTTCATTCGTTTTGGCGGAATGACAGCTATTTGAATAATGCTGGTTGGATTGAGAATGCGGTATCATTAGAAAACTGTTATAGAGCTATTTAACTCTAAACATAATAAATTAGATTTAAAAACCTAAACAACTCTCGACTAGAAAAGAGCTTATACCTAATCTTCAAATGGCAGAACCGACTTTCTAAAATCGTAGCTATGAACTCTTTTGGTCGAGTCAACTTCATAACAACAATACTCAATCAAAATCGGTTCAGCTGTTTGGAAGCTACGATGCCACAGGCAGACACGCAGATGTTAAACTTATACACCATTTTTGCATCGGAGGTTAAAAACAACTTTCATTACACAAAAAAAAAATCACAATTATGTTCTCTTTAGAAATACGTTATGTTGCCTTTTATTGCTATAACTATAATGGGTTAATTACACGTAACGAGTAGAGTGTCGAGACAGTAATATAACATAAATTAGTATACTCAGCCGAGCAAATGAATCATGGTTCTAGTGACTGTCTCGCCACGTCAAACTGTTTATACAAACCCAGTACTCGGCCGAAGGCAGTGACTCGCCACTGTACTCATTACGTGTAATCAACCACAATTGTTATTGCATTCCCAACCTAGTACAGTAAACCGGTAGTTGAATAAAGCTGTTGTCAGATGAGATTAAGGTTATGAATCGTAAAATTAAGCCGTTCTCGCTTCCAGTTTAAATAAATGCCAGAATAAAACTGTAGAATAAAATTTGTACGAAAGCGTTTCGTTTCCGCGATATTTATGAGTCGTTTTGTACAAGGTCAGCTTAAACTAACAAAAACACTATAAATAAGTGTAATTTCAAAAATAAAACTAAATTTGAATGCAGCAAAGTGTGACTGGAAGAGGTCCCTTTTATTTATTTAAGAGGGTAATTTCTGTGGTAGCGTTATAAATTTAATGACGCTTAAATACTTGTGATACTAATAACTCTCAGATTTATCGCGAAAAATGATCTTTTACAAACAAATTTGATATGGAGAATCGCTAAATGTGATTCAATGTTTTGTTGGTTTAATTTTATACTAAAAAAACAGATTACCCAACAGTTTTCCCATCGTACCTCAGTGAAACAATATAAAATTGTCGCTCTGTATTTTTCGCGCAAACGACAAAAGTTTTGGCAGGTCTCCTGAGAAAACCTATAAATCAAGTTAATTTATAGAGACGAAAAACCGCTGAACACTTAAAGTTGTTACGAGGTGGCATTACTCTTGACTAATGCTTCTTCGCGATTAGAACTTATGTGATACTGGAACTCTTTGAATTTTTTTCCTTCTAACGTTTTATAAAAGAACATATTTGCCAAGCTTTTAGATGGAGTGACTTAGTTTTTGTAATTAAATCCATGAAAGGCTTTTTTCTAATTTGTTAAATTTGCAAGTAATACACAATACTGTCATTCGTCATAAAATAATAATATATAGAAGGTCATAAAAAGGTTGACAATACTGAATGGCGTTCATAATTTATGTAATATTATTTTAATACATTTAATCGCAACTTCTTTTGGTATACTTAACTATAAAAAATTTTTTGACAACCCTAACGAGCGGATACTGATACCCTTTGACGTGCGATTATGTCAACCAAGGCCATTTATCAGCTGATAAAGGATGAACATGCTTAAGTTTTCGATGAACAGTAGCCTTAGTTTTTAACCTATTCAACACATTATATCACCAAAGTAATATTAATATTCATTCACTATTCAAAATAAAACGTCACACTGACATAAACTGCGAGCAAAATGTCAAACTTTCTAATTTAAGAAAACAAAGCGTCTCATTAAAAATGTAACCTCAACAATCATTGAGCGCAATCCAATTGGTTCCCATTTGATGTTCAAACTTTACTCTCTGCGATTCGTGAAAGTCAAACAAATTGAACCAACCACTTAGGAAAGCTTCCTTCGTTTGTGATGGCAGTTCCACGACCAATATCTTTATTATGTGTAATTACTTGATACATACCGTAAAAGTTTTATATTCAAAAATAGATTAGGTTACCAAGCACAAATACTGTCGAAAGATACGTAAAGAATATTTAATAGAAATGTGTACTTATGTGCAAATACAATTCCAAGCAGTTTCCGTAGAAGTTCAGATGGGGGTGAGGGGCTGTGATAATAAAATTAAGTTTTGATTTGAATTTCGATATAATATTATTTGGTATTTAATTTGAAAAATGATGTACATAAACACTTCTTTTTATATTATGACTCTTTTTTAGTACACATTTTACAATTATGTATGGAACACTCCCAACGTATTATGAACTATACTGCAAGAATTGTTTATTTCAGTTACTTCCACTCTGTTATGTCGTATGGATTATTGCTCTGGGGTAATGCAGCAGACGTAAATAGCATCTTTAATTTACAAAAACGCGCTGTTAGGGCTATTTATAGGCTAGGTTATAAAGAATCTCTTAGTCAAGTTTTTGCGCAGGTGAAAATTTTGACGTTACCATGTTTGTATATTTTTTTGAACATTATGTATGTGCGCAAAAATATTCATAAATATCTTAAACGAAGTGAATATACTAGCATAACAAGGAACAAGTTTAAACTTGTTCTACCTAAAATTAGATTAGCTAAAACTGTCAACTCTTTTGTAATGAACGGCGTATTATTTTATAACTTGTTGCCTGTTACTCTAGTAAATAAGAAAGACACAGATTTTCAAAGAATTTTAAAAGACTTTTTAATTGAAAAGGCTTACTAAAAAATTGTCGACTTCGTCTGTGATAAAGTCTCTTTACGAAAATTGTATTTAGACTATAATAATAATACTTGACTGATTATAATTATCTACTATTGTAGTTATTTTATACATTGATTTTTTGACATTCTAATAATATTATTTTCTTTGACATTTAATTTATTGTGTTTTAATTTATTCACAAAAATTGTATTTGACATTCATATTAGTACATTGATACTATACATTTGAATAAATTATTTTGAATTTGAATTTGAATTAAGGTATGAAATTTAAAAAATATATATTGAAAAGCGCCATCTAGTTTTCATTTTATTCAAACAAATTTTTTTACAAGCCAGTTGTCACTCGGTATCTTTTTTTAATTCGGTTTGAACTAAAACTTTTTACCAACCAGCATATAAATTGCACTATCATTTAGGGCACATGTCTCTCTTAATTTTGCAGACTAAAATACTTTTTACGTGATCATTAGACTTGCTTTTTAATTGTGATCGCATCGCGATTGGGTTCGTTTGACAAGTTCGAATCGAATTAGGGTCGTTATCGAGTCTGTTAGTTATCACGCTCCAAGTGCTACGGCGCTACGTTGCTACGCCGTACCTCGTAGACGACATAAAAGCGTTAAGTATTACTTAAAGCGACTAACTTTTCTGTAGAGTTAACTTTGGAGCCTCCATCGCATTTTCAAATGTAAAAGTTTAATTTTCTTATTTGGCGTTTTTTGTTGGACATAGTTTATGAATAGAAATGATGAAAACTCTTCATAGAAATATTATTTTTAGAATGAAAATATTTTTACAACTGTTGAGTAGAATTTACTTAGGATTGCTATTTCAAGTGCCTTCAATTGTATTTAGTTTCATTGAAATCACAACAGACTGTGTTATCTCTCTGAGAAACTTTTATTTTTTCTTTTGAAACTTTTTTAGAATAACTAAAGCATTGTTTCTTATCTTATAATATATAGGTATATAAAAATTAATCGCTCTTCGTTTGTTTCGCTTATACTCGAGAACGGCTGGACCGATTTGAATATTTATTTTTTTGTTTTGTTCCCTCTATCTCTACTAATACAGGGAAGGTTTATAAGTAAACAAACAGCCGGTGAAACCGCCGAGTGCAGCTATTTAGATATAATAATACTCCATCACATTTTATTCTGGTGGAATCATTGAAATTACAGTTTCAATTTTAATGAGTGCTGACCATCTTTGACCACACCATCAAATCAATTGTAGACGCCTAGCCTCGCTTACAAATAAAAAAAAAACCTTATTTTTAGTACAATAGTTCATAGTTTTGATTAATATATTCTCAATCATCGCGCATCGTTAAGTACTGGTTATTTGCCTAATACCAAATAACCCACTTCGATTCACGTCAGAGCGTATTGAAATTCACATAGAACAAGCGCCCCTGAGCTTAGTATCTTGAGCACGAACACGATACCGGGTAAGCAGGATAATGAAGCTAATTAATCTTCCTGTATTATTTAGTTAGTTACACACACTAAGCAATTTACAGGTGAAACTGCTTACAGAGTTAATGGTAGATTGTTTTGTGTATTTACTCTGTAACACAAATAGAGGTTATGTGATTGAGCGCTCCGCATTAGTAGGTTTTCCTTTGTAATAAAATAGGTTCTTTCCTGGTAGTCTAAATGGTTGTCTATCAAGACGTGTGTCTTCTGATATAGCTTCTAGAATAAAAAACTTCTTCTTAAAATTTTAAATGATGCGCTATTAGATATACCTACTGATGAATGAAAATTAATATTAGCTGGCAGCTAAACCGAATGAACTGTTGTCAGTTAGTTAGTCAAGATTTTTAAGATTTTTTGGCTGCCAACTCCATGCCGCTATTCATGCTAGATATAATCTTTTCTAAATTCGGCGATCAACTCTGGAAGCTCTGAACTCTTAATTCGGAATTGAAGGAAGGGCTTAAGCTAAGCCAAAAAGGGCTTATATTTTTACTTATTACTATGTTACATTAGGTGTAAATATAGATATTGACAGCTAGCTTTTCATTATTATTTTAATAATTATACTTGTCTATATAATACTACCTAGATAATTATGCACTGACAAAAATGACCATCTAAATTCCGCTAAAAAAATGATGAATTCACTTCACTTCACACAATTCATCAAAATTCTGATGAATTCACATTAGCACCAGTTTTTAGAGTAACAATCAATTATGATGGTTGTCATCGTAAAAACGTGCTAATCATCGGACTTTTTGGTGATATCAGTATGCTCCGTAGTTTAGGTGAATTTATCGGAATTTTGATGGCCATTTTTTCAGTGTGTGGACTAGGCTTGGTGCAAAGTACACTTTGTAAACAGCCAAAACAAGACTTACCAGAGCCACATACCCGCTCGGTTTTCACATTCCCTCGGGCTCAAGGCACTCCTAATGAAATGAAGACGTTCACAAGTTTACGCTCCTCCACCGAGACAGCTTACGTGGTTGACTACAAGTAAGTACTACAACTACAACTAAGTACCAAATACAAGTACAGGAAGTACTCAAATAATCCAAATCTGTAATGAAATGACAGTTATTATTTAAGTGAATTATTCTAACGTTTTAAGTATTTTTTGTTTAAGCTCAGTGGTTAAGAACCCATTTTTGAGTAATATTTTACGGATCAAACAATAAATTTAACAATTTAGCGTTTATGAATATTTTGAATCCGTTGTGTACTGTGTAATATCCGATTCTACCAAAAAATATTCTAACAATCGTTTTTGTAACGTGCAATTGTTTCATGTGTTTGCCGATGCCCAATAATTTGTCTCGTACTATATGCTATACGTGAATTTACACAGGTAGCAATACATATACAGGGTCAACTCTAAAACAATGACAACCATTCACCAACAACCTGAGATACTTAAACCAAACAACTTCTGTTCTACAACTTTCTAAAATTCACTAAAACAGTTTCATGCAAAAAGTTGATTGACTTTCGACAAAATGTATGGAACAGCTGATTATTATTTTTTGTGAATTTTTGATAGTCAAAACAACGAAAGTTACTTGGATCAGTATATAGGAGCCACCTGCAAACGTTTTCAGTGTATTTGAGCTGACCCTGTATGTGCAAACTAAACACTTAAGCGCTGTTTATATCCTTCCTTAAACTTCTTCAAAGCAGACTAATGAAGAGTCCTACGTGTTGTGGGAACACTAAGCCGGCGCATAACTGGTTAATTCCGGCTCAGCCATGTGAAGCGTTGTTCCATCAAGAATTTCCTAAATTTTCACGCTTCAAGATTTTTGGTGAGTACACGGTCTGGTTTGAATTTATTTAATGACTTGGCACGTTCTTGGGGTCTTGTTTTCTTTTACTGTGAATTTTAGTTGGGTAGAAGAAAACGTTTTTGTCTGTACATTTGAAAATAAAAGTGGGTAATTTTATTGTCGTAATTTACTGTTTGAAAAACTCGAGCCTTACTTAAATAAATCAATAAAATATAAATGTGACCCGAGATAATATTAGTTAGAATTTCATTTGAAAAAGACTGATGGTAACTATATTAGATGCTGTGTATTTTTTGTACTGTTTTGTTTTTATATGTTTGTGTTTATGTATTTTGCATGGTTTAGTCATCGACAAGAAAAAAAAATTGTATCTAATCTCATATCAGTTTAGTTTAGTTAATAAAATAGCCCAGCAAATTTGCATTCTTTCGTAGACAAATAAATACATGTCCTTGAATTTCCACAGAAAGTATTAAACCCGTCTCCAAAATGTATTTTCCAAGACCGTAAGCTCACCTGCACCCACCCTCTCACAAAAAAGTAACTTCATCCAATGCAGCGAAGGCGCGGCAGATTTCCGCCATATAATTTCACCCCCGGCTGAATGCTTGAGGGTAGAATAATTTTATTTGGTCTCGGAAACGTTCACTAAACATTTTCATTAGAAAAATGGCGATATAATAAATTATTCAGTGACCATTACCTGCAGTTGAGGCGTTATGCGATTATGCTTTTTTGAGAAAACTTGAGCTTGAAGATCTACTTAGCATCGAAGCTTGGGTACACTTAGGTTAGTGTAGCTTATTTTGACTTACTGACATTACAAATGTGAAAATGTGTTTGTAACTCAGTCACGTGAGAATAGCTGAATGGATTTGAATGAAATTTAGTATGGATTTAGTTTATACCCTAGACCTAGATGTACGATGTACATTATAATATCATATAGTAAACTTTTTAAAACGGAAAAACACAGGATCTTCGGGATAGTGGGTGAAGCCGTGGAATGTGTCTAGTTTATGATTGCGTAAATGCAAATAACTGCACTTAATATTTTATGAAACCAGGGCTCTTGTTCACAGAATTGTGAGGAAACCTTGAAAAATGGGTGCCACAATTTTCGTAACGACGCGACAGTACGAGTTTAATCAAATTTAGTAGGTATGACAAGGTTGTCAAATAGGCAACGAAGTTGGTGATTTAGAGACCAGTTTTAGGCGGAAGTTGTAACTTTAGTCGAGTTCACGATTGTGGTTATAATGTTAAGAAATGATCGTGTAGCGAAGGCTGATGAATCACAAATAAGTCGTGATTCATGATTTTTAGATCACGAATTGACGTGATTTCAGGCTTAGCGTTTTATACTAAAAAGGATAAAAGTTAGATGAAAACAGGCAAAATTAAATAAAAGCTTGTAAAATGGTAAAATACCCGAATAAATACGCCTTTGTATGTTCAACAAAAAGTGGTTGGATACCAAGATATTTTTGCAAACTAGAACGTTTTCTTCTATTTAATATAGTTAAAAGGGTTGCGTAGGTATGTTGGCAAGAAGGCAAGGTGACTGATGTGTTTTCTTTGCATAAAGTAATTGCTACACGCGAACTGGGATCTTTTTTTCAACCTTATTGGAATGCGGCAGTCGGTAGTTTATCGGTTTTTAATATTGTGTTTGAAAAAGTGTGATTATAACGCGAAGAAAATTGTTTGTTGTAATCGTTTATTGTTTTCACGATTTAATATTATATTGATTTTGCTTGTTTTAGCAGTGATTTTATTTTTATTTATTCATTACGTATATTTTAAAAAAATAATTGCCTTAGAATCCAAATCGGGTCTGTTTGTTTCACTACAATTACTAGTAAATTAACTTTCATTGCAAACAAATACAAATAAATATTTCCTGGATTGCAATAGACGCTGCGCTCGAACACACAAAACAGCTGTATTAACCGTTTGTTGTTCTTAACTTATACCATATTTAAAATGTACCTATATGATGCTAACGTATGACGTGAATAAGGCTAAGCGTATGCTGAGACCCTTACGCCGGTCCACGCAGCGCAGGGAAGAGCAGATTTTGTAATGTATAAGGGTCGACACACATCTGACGGAAAATGCGTCGCGTACTATCGCATACTATACTTGACGCACTAGCGCATCATCGGTTGAGTGTGAAAGGTTGGATGTTTTATTATACATTTCTCTGTTCTGTGGTTACGCGACCGATATTACGCGACGCATTTTCCGTCAGATGTGTATCGACTCTAAACGTACTGCCAGCTACGCTACGGTGTACGCACGTGTGACGCAGACATGGGTCTACCCTGCTCTGTGCCCTACGTCTGTCTCACCTGCTCTGCGCTGCAAACTCTGTACAATACTGCGTTACCTGCGTCTCAGCATACGTTGAGCCTAAAGAGGCTGCTATCATTAATTCTATAGACAATCATACTAGACTGATTTCGACACATCTATCGGTCCAAATCACATTACCACCACCCAGTAATGAACAACGAATGAACTCGCATCAATCACGGTTCGGGTAAGCAATGTTTTAATGGCATTATTTCCTAATACCCGACGACAATTTCCCGACTAACATGATTATGGAGGCATGTTGGTGGATTTCGGAACGCGCTTGCGGTCGCGGCTGGGGGGCTCATTTTGATTTGAGGTTTAAAATTATGGAGTTTGAATATTCTTGAATTGAATGAGGTACAACGTTATTAAAGTGGGTCTACACTGAGAAAAATGGCCATCAAAATTCCGATGAATTCACCTAAAGTGCGGAGCATAGTGATAACTACCAAAATAACGATTTTTAGCACCAGTTTTTACGGTGACAACAATCATAATACATATATGGTTCTCACCCTAAAAACTGGTGCTAGAATTAGATTTACGGTGACATCCATTTATTATGATAGTTGTCACCGTAAAAATTAGTGCTAATCGTACCTTTTGGTAATTATCAGTATGCTCCGTACTTGAGGTGATTTTTTTCTCAGTGTACAACTGCGTTTACAACAGAGCAGTTTGCATGCTGAACATTGGAAACCTTTATAGGTACATGTTCGCGGGCGATGAGATATTACGCGTGCAAGTTACAAAATCCTCTCGCAAACATGAACATGAGCGCGCGTAGGTATATGAAACGTAGCGTGCACGGTCCGTGTGCGTGAGCCAGGTGTGAACCCACCTTTGTGGTATGGAACTGAGTGTGATTGGGAAGAGACTGAGGAGAGGGGTTAAACCGGAGAGAGAACTATACCTATATTTGTATTAAAAAAAATAAGTGGCAAACAAGCGACGGGCCACCTGATTGTAAGTGGTCACCGTCGCCTATGGACACTTCCAATACCCGAGGCATCTTCAGTGCGTTCCCTAACTCTGAGGACTCTATATAATAGTAGTAGCTTATCCAAGGCTAATAAGACTATGTATGACACTCAGTAGGTATAGGTATGCATGCATGTATTTACCATGTTCTTACAAATAAACTATTATTTGTAAGAACATGGTAAACTAAATTGGAAAACTGAAGCTGATGGGAATTATTCAATAATATCCAACGTTTGTCCAAGGTCTACAAAACCGTTTTTTGTAAATGCAAATAGATAACAATCTATTTGACTATAATGAGCGTTCCTACTTATCTTCTCTTATCCATTTATTTAAAGAAAACTTTTGTGAAAGATAAATACTAACAGAAATAATATATTGAATCAGGCGTTACTTCGCGAAAGTTTATCTTTAAATATCTGTTTTGAAATGTATCTCTAGTGTATTTCCGCGTAATAGAAATAAGTCACTTTAACTTTTATTTATCAATTTTTGATCAATGTTCATCATATAACAAAGCTTTTATTCTATTACCCCAACCCGCTCATGATTTCTCCATTAAACATTTATAAAGTTACTTTGCATTGCTGTATAATTATAAAACTTTATAGCCCGTAGTTCAGAACTGTAACGGCCTAATTGAAAACTTCAAATGGTGTTAATGGAAAAGTTTGAAATAAAAATTAATCGGTAAAGATTGTTTTACACAGATAAAAGCAAACCCCGGTTTTGGTTCCTTTTTGCATACAACAAATTTTTTGTCATTTTGATTTCATTTATTTTCAACTGTTTTCATCAACTTACTTACGCTTATCAGCAGGTAAGTCATTTGGTTGCCTCGGTTACACTTACGTTTAGATAGGGGTTCAATACATTACGAGTACAGCGGCGGGACAATGCCCTCGGCCGAGTACTCGGTTTCTACAAACATTTTGACGAGGCGAGACAGTTACTAGGACCACGATTCGTTTGATCGGCCGAGTGTGCCCCTTTACTGTCTCGCCAATGTACCTACTAGTTACGTGTATTCAACACATTAGAGATTCTCATCGGCAGTGGTGGTATTTTTCAAACATCTTGAAACATCTTGAAAATCACCTAAAAAGGTTTACAACTTCAGCAAGCAGAGTTTCCAAAGTTACGAATGAGTTAAGTTTATACCTACCTATAGTTAATTTTGAACTAAGTCATTGCAATTTATGATACATATCCAACTAAACAACGCAAATTAATTGCAGCTCAAGCTCGAGAGTTGAAACGATCTTATTTACGTTTATTAAGAATATTGCCCAGCTGGATATTTACCGATGTAAACTAGGGGGGCTACTATTATTATGAAATTTCTCGCTATTGATGTTAACTTTTTTTTAAATCTAAAATGTTAAACGAGCTCTTCCACTGGCAGTATTATCGAGTAACTATAACATTAAGTTCTAATAGACCCTTAAAAGATCGGCCATGTGTTCGTGACACCTTCGGTGTTACAGCTAGCCATAAGCGTGTGTGATCGCTTACTATACTAGACGGCCCGTTCGATTGTTTGCTACCTTTGAGCATAAACAAACAATCAGTAACAGTTGTCATATTGAGCATTTACATTCTTTGTAAAGTATCGCATTTATTTATTATCATTTATTTTGTACTCAATGATTCTTTACGATCATTGCGAATAATCATTTGAACACCAATCATAATAATAATAGACCATACTGTTAGTTTAGATAATACTGTTTTAATAACAAATATCAAATTATCAAATTCACACCTCCTATTTTTTTTCCTTCACAACATTAAGTGAATGTTTAAAAAATGTGGCAAATAGTTAGTAGACCTCCAAAGCCTGGCTGGAAGACGCAATCCGTAATATGATAAAGCGCACCCTTCGCCCCAGCAGGAGTCCAATTCCCCTAAAAATTGAATTAATTTCTGCCAAACATTCGATAGAGCATCAATATTAATAGGAGAGCATTTCTCTCTTTTTGATTTTCCCCCGACCGGTCGTAATGAAGATTAAATAACATACCACATGCAGATGCTTTTATTTTGAAACGTTGCATTGTTGTAACGAAAACTTTTCAAAAGGTGACTGCAGTGGACAGTGGCAGTTTTGTATAAAGGGCGAATACGCCAATCACAAATGTTTTTAGAAGATATGTTTCCTAGAAAAGGTTTAAAGATTTCCTATGAAATTGTTTCTCGCCATAGTAATTTATATGCTCAAACAATATTTTCCTACAAAAAGAAAAAAATACAAAACAAAATCGTTATAAAAACTAAACTAAACTTATAAAAACTGTGATTGGCGTATCGCTCTATCTAAAAAACAAATTCTGATGAAATGCAACTCGATTGCAAATCTTTCCGATAGCCATCCAATAAAGCCGCATACAATATGATCGGGCCCCCGAGCCAAACTATCATTTAGTACAACATCGTACACAGGCCCTTATCGACGCAGGCACGTGGCATACACAGCACACACAGATAGGGCTTAATCCATCACCCTACAAACTCTTTGATGTTAACACAATAGTGGGGTCGTTTTTTTTCTTTTTCGGTGATCCGGCCGGTACTCTCAAATATTTTTAATTTAAACGTGTTGGGTTAACTCGCGTTTGATGCTTTAGTCTGTGTGCGATATTATCTCGGTCACTCTTAGTCTTATTACATTTTTAACAAGAAGGACAGTGACCGAGATTTTATCGCATGTGCCAGAATGAGGCCCACACCTTTTGATGAGAATTGAATGTGATGGTTAGGGGGACAGGTAGGTCGATAAAATGAAAAATCAACTTGCAAATAACATGTATATCGATGTACTAGACTGTAAAGTAATAAGGGTGATGTGATGTACAATTGTAGGTACATATAAAGGTCCCCTCCGAATTGGGTTCCCGCCTTTCCGTGGCGGGGGGGATAAGTAGCTGGGCCGCCTTGCCCGGTGAAACTAAGAGGAACCCTAAAGGTGGAGGCTCGGGCCGGCGCCCTGGACATTCCGGGAAGCGGCGGTCTGGGCCTAGGAGCCCTCCCGTATACCTCTCCGTGGAGAGGGAACGTGGTAGGGCTCGGGGTCGTCTGCGGACGACGACGGGGGGCACATTGTGCCCTCCAGAGGGGTAGACTCGGCCGGCGTCCTGGACAGTCCAGGTAGCGGCGGTCGAGTCCCCGAGAGGGAGAGAGCGGGAGAGAGAGAGGGACCCTTTCTCTCACCCGCTCCGCAGAGAGAAGAGCGGACATGGGGGCGAGTCAGGCCAGAGGGGCCAGTAAGGCTCGCACTCCGTCTCCGCTAGGAGGGCCTGGAGTGGCGGGTGCGGGGACACCCGCTGCTTCGCATTGGGCCCTCCAGGGTGGTCGACGCGTCTGATGTTCCGACGCGTCGCCACGAAGTGGGAGGGGGTGGCCACCCCCTACCCGAGGTGGGTCTGCCTCACGGCGGACATAGGCTGGGCGGGGCTGCGGTGATTTAATGGGCCCGCGGCTCCGTCCATTGCCTGGAGGAACTTCCCAGGGTTTTTAGTGGGTATGCCGCCACTAGAGCGGAGACTCCCACATAACCACCCTGCCCTCCCCGGGGCGGGCGTGGTATCCATAAAGGATTTTCCCCGGGTCACAAAAAAAAAAAAGGTACATATAAAGGTACCTACAATGAAATCGAAAAGCATTTTCGCGAATTAAACTATGAAATGGAGATACATTCAAACAAGTGTCCTTACCCTGTACCAAGGTCCAGTTTCTCAGTTAAGAATGAGATAAACTTTTCGTTAGTAATTACTAGCTACGCCTCATGGTAATGACAAACGGTGACGATGATGATGAAAAGTAACTTACGTGTCATTTGAGGGTAAAAATTCAATTAAACTATTATAATAATATCTGAATTCAACATTTCATCCAATTTTGTCCAGTTGTTTCAGGGTGAAAGAGCAACAAACATATAGACTTTCTTGCTAACCATTTTATCTCTTCAGTGGCCTAAAATCTGACACCAGTACTAGCCACTCATCCTATACGAGCTTATTTATTATACTTACTTTTTTTGATCTTTTCCATTAATTATTTCAGCTAATCTATCTCAAGTTTCATCCCCATTTCAGAGAACATTCTCAATGGCCAGATAAATGTCCACAAAATAATACTATTATTTGATATCGCTGGGGCGGAAAGTAAGGGTGTCGTGTGTCACATTGACCGTCTCATGACTGTCTGTTAGGGCACATAAATGCCAATATTTACTGTAATTGGCATTGGGAAAGATGTTGTGAATAATTTGGTAACATTTTGACTTTATTATGTTTAATACTTATAGAAACTTTCCCTTTACCTTCTATGTCTTCATTATCTGGATTCGTTCTATTTGGTTCGAAGGTGTTCTATTTATAATTGGAATTATTGTAATGGTTAAAATCAAACAGATCAAATATTTTTTTCTTTTTTGCTGATCTTATTTTTGCTTCGTTAAGTAACCGGTTTTTTCTTCTTCTGACATTTAAAAATCACAATAAAATGACGTGGCCTCTACTATGAATTTAAGTTGCAAAGTTTTTAAGTTACTAACATGAATCTATTCACTCATCTCTCAACAGCTCTGTATATTTCTAATCTCTACAGCTCTGTACCCATATTCCTAATTCAAATTCTGTCCTCCAGCCACGCCATGGTTATCCCTAACGACTGGCCCGGGGTGATCCCCAAACAATATCCCGTTCCTTCTGGTCAGGCGATGGTTCGGAGTGGCTGCTGACTACTAATGCCTTGCCAGACATTTATATCTGTCTTCCTTTTGACTTCACAACTACTTCCAGCTAAGGAAATGTAGACGTTGGGATAAAGATTAGGTAAGAATAAAATATTACCTAAAAAAATACAAGAGAAAAATTAAGACTAATTCAATTATTCGGTGAAGACAAAAGAAGGAGTAGAAAAGATTCAGTAGAGAGAGCTAGAAATTTTGTGCATGAAGACAGTTTCATTAGGAAAATGGGTTTAGTACCCGTATAGAGTTTAGATAAGTTGTAATAGAAACTATACGCGTTCTGCGGTTTCTCCCGCGCAGTGAATCCGCGCAAAATCGGGAAATTACGTGATAACAAATTTTTTTACACACTTTAGCATTTATAATTTTAGTTGGACCAGCTACGCTTCGCAATTTTAACTAGTATCATACAGGAATTAATATTTTTCTGAAAAGATACCTATCAATCCAGAGAATATGTAATTCTGTATAGAAGTACCCTATTCTAGATGGGTACTTCTATACAGAATTACACTGAAATCAGTTGAGCCGTTTCACTCAACTTGCTTAGGTATCGATCTTATTATAATTTTTCATTAATAAAAAAAAAAAATTCCTTACACATGCAGGTGCTTATATGAAATGTGTCTTGTTGAAAAATTTAGTAGAAACCAACGTGAAATATCCCCAGTGTCTGGCTATCTCAAATCGAGGCGGGTATAACTGAACGGCGACACGTGCCTTGCCTTCCAACTGAGAAGGAAAACTAGTGGCTGCTAACTATTTAACTGTAGGTTAAGTTGCTGGTAAGTTTTAAAGGTTTAAACGTACCTAGATGTATCAATGAATTTAGTGGTAACTTAACTTAACTACTTGGTTTGATATGTTGTAGATAGCATAGTTAATATAATGTACATTCTGGTATAATCCACGTAAAATTAACAATTGTTATTTCATTTACATTATTTTATTTTGACATAGTTGGGAAACATATAAAGTTTATTTTATAGATAAATACTTCTACGTATGATATTAAAATATAATAATTAAATTTTGTTCTATGATGAGTCTATTAAGTTAAAAAAATAATGATTTCGTTCATAAAATCAAAGCTGAAAAAAAAAACAAATTGAATATTATAAATAATGGTACATAATCAAAGAGTTAAACTAATGTTGTCCATGTACGAAATAAATCTGAAAAAAGTACAGTAACTTACCACAAGCGTTCCTAACATCCAAATTTATATCCCGCATTAATTAATTTAATAGCACCTTCCAATAAGGTCTTACGATCAGGCCAAATCTCTCCGAAGTAGTAGCACTAAATCTACGGATCCCATCGGGTGCCAATAACGCCGTAATTACCCTTCGCCGACTCTCTGTTAATCTTGCTTAGGATTATGCTCGCCTAGTACCCAGCTCAGTTTAGTTAAAAATTATTTGAGCAGGTACAATGGAGAATCGGCTGGAGGTAAGTGTTTTGTTTTTGAGAGGAATTTTGTTGCTCTGTTGTTTCGGTAAAAGTTAGTGAACATGAGAGACTCTGTTAATCTTTCTTTGGATTATGCTCGCCTGGTACCGAGTTAGTTTAACTAAAAAATGTTTGAACAGGTACAATGGAGAATCGACTACAGGTATGTGTTTTGTTTTTAAAGGGGAAGTTTTTAGTTTTATTTAGGTAAGGGTTAATGACAATGAGATTTGAATTATCGGCATAAACTTTCAAACATAATTTATTTTGTTTTCACACTTTAGCGGAAAGTTCACTTATCGAGCGAGCGTTCATGCACAAAAAAGAATATATGAAATCTATATGCGATGATTTGAATTGCATTTAAAAATATTCAGACGATTTAAGCAGCATCTGAGCACACAGTAACTACAATAAGTTAATTCATAAATATTTATAATATCAAACTTTTATTGCATTGTCATCGGAGTTACATACGTACGAGTACCAATACAACATTTCATTTCAGCACAATCGGATATCGAGAAGTGGTTTGAAATTAAGTTGCAAGAATCCACCCGAATAAACATAGATAACATACATAGTTAGATACTCGTACATAGTTACAAACATGCATTGCAGTTAAAGAAAAGCTTTTAAAATAAAACAGCCCATCCCAAACAAAACTCTCGAGCATTTCAAATACTTCGAATAATCTTCCAATCCAACTTTTCCCATATTTCATTACAGCCTACCGCCATAATCCCTGTCCTTCCGCACTTTATCTCCACAAAGACGAAGGATGATTATTCTGCCCGCATAGCGGCTGAACTTCACGGTCAAGTGGAATCCGGACACGAATCGAGATTAAGCCTCTCTAGGACCTAACCGATGGCACACAATTATTAAACTCGATTGGTATCTTACGTTGTTGGTAGATTTGGTTACGTTGATTGGTTTATTAGCTTTAATATTTGAAGAATTTAAAATTATAACTATCCTTATGTTAGTGAGCTTTATTCTTTACTTTTTACTATACAAATTTTACCTATTAAAAAAAAATTGCGAGATTTTTGTGTCCAATTTTGACATACAAATTAATGGTTTTAATAGCTATTTGTTAATCAACGTACAAAGTACGTAAATTACTGAGTGCTGAAATAAAAACGTTGTACATGATTTACTGTCGTTACCAAATGTTTAAAACACTCCTTTTCCCAAACAAAAACACATCTCATGAATTCAGAACCTCAAATTGTTCACTCAATCGCACCAAAAAGCTGCGATTTCCAACGACTTATTGCGAAGTGTCAAAATTCATAATAGGTGAGGAAACCCGCTATCTGGCGGCTTTTCCGGACCATTGAGGATGGTTCCTGACGCGAGGGAACGATGACATGTGAAGAATCGACCCTTGGCTTGACGGTGTATTAGCTAAAAGGGCATCCGATATTTTGGAGCGTGCTAATATTCTGGGTTCGGTGCGCTTTAAGGGCTTAAAATATGTTGTTGAGTTCGATGTTAATACGTAACGACACAGATTCGGAATATTTTTGAGTGTGTAATATGTGAATCATAGTCACAAAATGTTTTATTTTGAATGAGTTACTTTTATGTATTGATTTTGAATCATTTGACAGCTGGGGATACCAGTAAGTCTATCATCGATAAAGCATATTTTATTTTGCGTAACAAAATCATAATTGAAGTGTACCTTGGTGCTAAAAATATAAGAAGTGTATTGGACTCACAAAAAACAGAGTTGAAAATAGATTTAGAATAATTATGGGATGCCTTCTTCCTAGAGAGATGAACATTTTAGTGTGGTAAAAAATCACGTAAAAGGTATACAACTAACTACACTTTGTGTTTCTAATTATTATGCATCTAACATGGTGACAAAATGATATTTCATGTCAGTCTTGTTACTAACTATCATCAAAATTATCAACCTGTAATCGCCCATTACCGGCCATTACGAGTATCAGCCTCTTACTCAGTACTCTTTGGACAGTACCTCCTAAATTCAAATACACCATTTAAATAAAAGGAATTTAAAATAAATCCCCAATCTCAATACACTTGATATAGTTCCCAAGTTCACGCCAACCTCAGTCTTCCATTAGATCCACCTTCAGAACGGCTAAGTTCCAACCTATTGATCCCGTTTCCAGATACCATAAATCAGGGCCTTGATCACGGAATCCCATTACTTGTACGTCGATAGCCGTAGCTTTTTCTAGTAGTGAAACTAAAACTGGTGAGGCATGAATAACCTAAAATTAACGATATAATTATACTCGTAAACGAAAATAGCGATATGATGTCAGTAAATATCGAACAGAAATTAAGACATAAAAAGAAATTAGTTTAATTAAAAAAATCCTGACAAGTAAAGTAAAGCGAACACCAAACATACTCAAGGCCGCTTTATATGATAATAATATGTAACTTGTGTTAATGCTAGGGTGTGTGTTTTGTGTGTGCATTTGTGGCCATAATTATGATTTATGATAGTCATCATCGGCATTAAAATTTCCAAAAGCATTATTAATTTTCAACCAGGTTAAGAAATGTAAAAAACTAACCAACTTGCACCTAGAACAATGTTTTTTTAACTCTCAAAACGGTACTCCATTAACCGATATTTTAGATGTATCGATTTCAGTCCTCCAACTTCAAGTCTACTGGTCTTTTCTATCTAAAACGCTGTTGGAAAAGCGCCAGTTATGGAAGCGTTCTTTCGAAACCTTATTTATGGCTAGTTAATAATTTGTTTCAATTTATAGAGCTTGAGAGCGATGTACTTTCGATACTTGGCTCGACTGTTGTTTTTGGACAATTGTTTTGTTTTAGTTTCTACTTGTCTTGTTCTAAGGTCCCAGTCGTTTAACAAATATTTTGTTTGGTTTCAGAGATCTATTGTTAAAATCTTTGATGTTTGTCTTTTAGCATACAAAGATAGAATATTATTATTCTATCGTTTAGAATTTTGAACCGTTTTAAATATTAACTTTTAATCTAATTTAGCTAAAAAAAAATACAGCTCAAAACATCAAAATATTTCACATGTATACAATATTGAAATTGAAGCATTAAACTAACCTTGCAAGCGATGAGCGATCTCTACTCATCTTATCACACAGTTGCATAAAAATTGTAATAAAATTTAAATATTCCGTTTCCCCGTACATTTTCACAGAATCAATAGTACATTTTTAAATATAGGTACCACCTATTTTAAATTATGATGTACTTTTATAACCGACTTCCAAAAAGGAGACGGTTCTCAATTTGACTGTTTGTTATTCAATCTTCACGAAGCTCAATGAACAAACACACGAAAAGGTTTCCACGTCGAGTTTTCTCAATATACTTCCTACCAATAAACAAAACAATTATGCATTAACCCTATAAATAGACATACAATCGATTACATTTATAGGAACCTCGAATGGTTGGGCTTCATTAATTCTATTAGAAATAGCTCGGCACTTGCCGTGGGCGTGAACTAAAACCGTGCCCACGTACGGTTTTCAGACTACACCCACGCTACGTCTCGAATTAACATAAATATTTTCAAGATATTTATCTATATTCTTTAAACGATTTCTAACAAAAGGTCTCCAATTTTTTTGTTTTGGTATTGTCACGTAAATGTATTAACTGCACATTTGATGCACACTAAAACAGAAAAATAATATTTAGCAGATGACAATATCAACTAACAATTAAACAGTTGTAAGACTATGGATAATGATTGTACAGAATCAGAATGAATGACATGAAACAAATGCCTAAGGCAAGGAAGCATAACTTTCCAATGGTAAATCAAACAATTAACGAACGTTTCCAAAACCTGGTAATCAGGTAGAAATATTTGACGTTTGTTTAATATTTCTGATGGACAGTTAAATTTCACAATATTTATAGCAAACAAAAATGTCAATTAATAAACAGGATATCCGCAAATGACCACAAGCCCCAATCACTCATCACCACTCCAGTTGTCCCAAATTGGGTAGTCTCTATACCGACGTGATCAGCATTTCAGAGCTCATCCGATAAATCAAATTCTTGTAATGAAACGTCGGAATTCAACCGTGCGATACCTTAGGCTGGGGTGGTGTTGGTTATTTTGTTTACGGGAAAATTTACGCAAGGCTTCAATAAATAAGTAAGTATTAGTAGTTCTTAATTAGAAAATAATTATGGCATTTACCAGAACTACATACGTACCAACCTACCTACTACCCTTTGATCATTTTGTCGGCCTGTTTGGCTCAGCTGTAGTGTATCCGCTTTATAAGCCAGAGGTCCCGGGTTCGATTCCCGGCCGGGCAGATGTTTGAATGATGAATTTAAATATCTGTTCTGGGTCTGGGTTTTAGTTGTCCTTGTCTTTGTGTGTGTTCCATGGCATCCCCGACACAGGATTTATTCCTAGGGGGAGTTATGAGTGTGAAACGTTTATTTATTTATTTATTTGATTGATCGAAAATCAAAATGTTAACAGGAGATATATAATATTATAACATTAAGTAATGATGTTTTGTTTGTTAATGTATGGAGTTCTGCGTGATAGGTACATTGAGCTACAATTAAATAAACACAATTAAGCGGCTTAAAAATCATTTGCAAAACATACAGATATCCTTATAACTTATAACATAGATATCCTTAAATACGTATTTTTTTCAACGCTAATGTAAAAATTAGCAGTAATAAAACTCTCCCACAACACCCATTGCATCCGTACATTCTAACAAGTTTCCTAGTAAATTACATTTAGTAACTAACGTGTGTTCACTTGAACTATAGTGGATTGTTCAGCTACCGTCTACCGTACATAGGTACACCTCAATACCGTACGTATACTGTACCGTACCGTACGTATTTATAGTTATGCATAGCGTGCATACTGTGCAAGTGAGCGCTTGCACGTACGAGCAATATCGTAAGAAATTCTTTGGTCCAGTTCGCACTTCCTAGCAAATGGCATGTTCAATTTAAGAAAAGTTGTAGGTGAATTTGTGCAGTCTATAACTCATACTTGAAACTGGAATATTTGGTTCAAGCTACATAGATTTGAATCAAATCAAATTATTTTCATGCGACGAGAGTATTTGTAAATTTAAATTTGTAAATTGCCCTAGCCGACTCTGTGGAATTTTTCGACTGGCATTCACAGAATATGGCAATATGGCATGGCATACTATAAATTCATAAAAAAGCTCCAAATTGCATGTAATTCAAAGATATCCGATGACAAAACTGTTTCATTTCTTAAGAAAGAGAAAACAATTTTTATTTATCTTTTTCACGCATTGTAGATGATTACTGACTGAATATTAAAAAAACAGGTAAAATAATAAAAAAATGTGAAAAAACTCATCTTACCTTATCTTATCAACTTTAATTTTACGGAAGTTTTTGTTTGGAAAATGAAAGCGGTGACAACCGTTATCGAAGCCTCAAATCGAACTAGTCATTCAAACCATCAACATTTCAGAAGCAAACGATTTCATTTTCAATCAGGCGATGGCTCGCATGCCCCGAGCAAATCACGTAGGCGCAGCCGAGTCCCGTGTCGGGCTAATGGGAAACAGTTGTGAACCGATCGGTGCCTACCTGTTTTATGGGGCTTACATGGTTCTGGTAGGGTTGTTCTCATAATATGCAATACTATAACAACTCTGTTTCATCTAAATTAATATGGGCTATTTCCTCCAAGCAATCCATCGTAGACCACCACCATCGGACAAGATGGCGGTCAAAAAATACTATCATTTTATTTTGTTTTTGTCGTAAGAATATCGTAGTTTATTTGTGGTATTCAAAAAATATTAATTCCAGAATTTGGCTATAAATACGTAGGAGAGTAAAATACAAAGTGAAACAACTGTTCTAAGTCTCATTCAATTACACCTCTCGTCCCAGACGCGAACTAACGTCCATGTAAATTACCCGAAAACCTGAACATGCGACCGCTACCACAATTTATAAAGCAATTTTAAGCAGATCCTCTCGCCTGATAAATCAATGCTGGCCCGAAACTATCCGAACATTTATTATGGTTAAGGATGAAAAACGCCAATACATTCGGTGACCAGTTTATGTGGAGCTGTGGAGTTACATTGAATAATCCGCAGTGAGATATGTTTTACGGGTCGATGGGAGGTAACAGCCATAAATTAATGGTTTTGCTCATGCTTGTCGACTTTTTTAAAACATTAACAACATTCAGCTGTATTTTGTTGGAACTGAAAATCTGACCTGACATAAATAAGCAACCACTTTTGTCATTCTTGAAATTCAGCAATTGGGTTTTATGATGTTTTATAATTAGGACGATCTTAATTAGTGTTTGATACTAGGGCTACCCACTCGGTCTTTACTAGTTCACTTTTTTTCAGTATCTTTGCTATTTTCAGAAGTAGGTACTTATATAACCACTTTATTGACAGTCAGAAGAGGAAAGTACGAACTCAGTAAAACATTAGAGATGCGCAAAAGTCAGTTTTATCGCCAAAAGCAATCTATCCTATACAAGCGTAGAGTATTAAAAACTATTTAACGTTATGTGTTTAGTTCAGTATGTTCAAATACTATGGAAACCAACGTGGTTTTCACACATTTTTGTTATAATTAAACACGGGAATACTCACGTAAAAATTAAGTCGTCTACTTTACAAACGAGTTTTACAAACGAGACGCAACCGCGAGCGCGTCACGTTTGTAAACTCGCCTGATGAAGGTCACCGAATGTGACCGAAACTAGTCGTAGTAGACGACTTAATTTTTACGTGAGTATTCCTGTGTTTAATTATAACAAAAATATGTTCAAATACTTGCGACAAAACTAACTGCGCATCGAGTTTAATTACGGTAATTTTACTAACACTATCAAAACTGCATCCAAGCACACAGAAATTCATCAACTCCAGATAATCACGAAGCGTACTTCCTAGAAACAACGTAGCTCCTACATTTTCGCTCCCAACGTAAGCACTTCTAAATAACACCTGAGCAATTCCGAAACAAAGAGCTTACCTTGTTCCCGTCACCTCCCGTCAGTTGATTCCATCATGTGCAGATCGATCGATCCAGCTCTACGAGCCTCGTTAGGGCTACGTGATCGCAATCGAGATCGCCTATTTATACACATTGTCGGCTTCAGTAGCACTCTCGACACTCTCGACTTTCTCTATCACAACCACTCAACACAGACCTCTACTAACATTTCCGATCACTTTTTTCTCACCTCGCTTAACAAGACGAGTAGACCGTCGGTAGGACAGCGGAGGTCGTGCTACGCTGGCTTACAGATCGTAAAAAGAATGAAACTAGTTGGACGTTAACTATGAGATGAATGGGAACTTTTCAAATAGTCGGCTGGCGATTGCTCGTCAGCTTTTTTGCATCCGTTTTAACGTTTGCTTCTGATGTTAATTAACTAATAGGTTTGATTTTTGTTTTAATTTGGAAACTGAACAGAAACTCTGGTTTAGTTTTTTGTGAACCAAAGCCACACTCTAAATACAATCTATTTGAAATTATTTTTACTTGTATTACATTAATGGTTCGCAAACTGGATAAAAATTGCTGTATTTCCACCTGACCTGACCTTTGACCACTATTTAAATTCACAAAATATTAACCAAATTAGGATGCCTACACACTGCTGCATTTTTTTATCAAAACAGTCAGCCGGGACCGTCCAATCATAGCCGGACGCATTCAAATGAACCAACAAAGTGATTACATTGCCACAAAACCCACGTAGGATTAATAATCGGACTGGCCAGACGTAGCACGCAGGACATCGTGGCGAGAATACTAAATAACGGGCCCTGTGAGCGTAGCTTAATACAAGCTTTTTGGTGCATTTTAAGGTTTGATTAAAAATTGCAAGCAAGGGTCGGTGTAATTTTAATTAGAACTCGGATTAAAATTCGTAGAATGCTCACAAGTTCAGTTTAGCCGGTTCGTAGCGTATATATCTATCTACAATATACGTACATATCCGGTTTAGCGCTTGTAGCGTAGACACGTAGCTAGTCGAAGAGATAAAAAGTGGAGTGAGACAGTGACAGAATGGTATCCGAGGCAAGGTAAGTGTTGGGCGTATGGTGGCGTAACGGGTCGCCGCCGGTATCGTCAAAATCGCGGGTCGAACCTGGACCTGATTGGAATGTGGAAGAGGCAGATTGCACAAAAAGAAAGGTCTGAACCTAGCAGTAGGATAGAAGACTGTGGATCATGGTGAGCGTAGTGTGTCTTAGCATTATTTATGCTGAGCCAGCAAATCACCAATCGATAAAGTTAGTACTCGGGACCGGAAGTGCTATTCACGTTACCTGAGCACTTCTACTCAAAAGGCAGATAAAAATTGTAAACTGGAATTTTTTGTAGAACAACAACCGCCGTAAGGCCTAAATATAGACCATTTATACTTAAAAATCTTGAATTTCTAGTGTTGTATTAGTAGTGTTGTATATTAAAGCCACAATCTGGTAGCATGTGTAATAAATAGGTATGAGTAAAATTATTATTTTTCAATGTATTTTGGGAGGTAAATCATATTTTGTTAAAGTTATAAATAAAACTTAATATGGTATGATACGCCATTTATAGCCAATACATGATACAAATACCATAAATCCAATGTTATGACCAGTCATAAATATACCCTACGAAACTAAAGTTGTTTATCATTGCAGCATACCAAATGGGGACCATTTGGCCTCCTCCTTTTTATTTCTAAAAGCTTTTTTCGCAGCCAAAATTCCCACTCTGCCCATAGCCAGCCACCAGCCAGTATTAAGGCCGTTCTGGATACGAATGCAGCCATTGTTCGCGTGTCTTCCGCGCATTACCTGCAAGCTACGAGCCTCTCGGGAGCTGACCTACTTCGCAGCCATATCCCTAAGTGCTTACGCATCTAGGTTATTGTACTATAACAGTATTGGAATCGATAGGCTGATACGCGGTATCGAATATCGCTTTTACCGCAGATTGCGTAAATGGAAATAGTTTGGGGGCTGGTGACAGGATTTAAAGATAGTGTTTTTTTTTTCTTGTGATTAGGATACGGATACATTCCGAGGAACGACCTTAATTGAACTTTAAGCTACGAAGAAAATTAATTTAGGATCGAAAACGTGTCAGCTTAAGGTATTAAAAAAAATCTTTAATGATTTTATATCAAAATGTTAGTGATTTTCAATAATTGATTATTTGTCTGTATGTCTGTTTGTTTATTTTACATTTTTGATTTGAGGTATATAATGCTTCAATTTCAAAACTCTGTGAACTTTGGCATAGAAGTAGGCTGAATCATGAGGACGATGCATGAACTTTCTATTCCTTGAGTAACTCAGTAAAAAATAAGTATCAATCAAACTAAAATTACAGTTACTCCATAAATATGAAAACAGAGACACTTATATAAAACTATTTTTTTAAATCTCATTTATACGTAAAGTTAAATTCACAAAATGAATCCTGTCATAATTATATTCCAAAAAATTGTTTCTCAAGCAGTCGGCTCTCTGTCTAAAATCTGACTTTCCGGGTGAATAGAAAAAACAATGTGCTCTGCCAAATGGAAGCGGTCCACAGTTGAATTGAGACCAGCTATCAATATTTTTTATAGTAAACTATTTTTTATCCAGATACAGTGGGGTTAAGCCTTTAAAATGTATATAGTACTATTTCACAACGATGGTTTGTAATACATAAAATATCCATATTTTTATTTACATTAGTTTGAGCCATTCACAATGTGAATATAGAGCTAGGTGGTATCATTTTATCATTTTGTTAAAATTGTGGACCCCGTTAAACAACTAAAGAAAAGCAAAAGTTATGGTAGAGATCACTACAATACTGATAGTAAATCCTGGTAATTAAAAAGTTTATAATTTTACCTTTTTCTCTTGTGCATAAATCCATCATTACAGAAAACCAATAAAACATAAAAATAAAGGAAAAGATAAATCAAGGACCACTTTTTTAAACCAGCGAATACTTGTTATAAAATACCAACAATATAAAATCGGGAGCAAAGCAAAAAAATATCGGCTGTAGCACAGACAACAAACAGCCGAAGTTAAAAAAAATATCAACAAAAACTATACCGACTACTTGCTTTAAAATTTAAACTTCGAATACAATCTAGACTCGCCAAGCCGTATCAATGCTGCATGGAATGGAACACAGAATTTCGAGAATCTAATTCCACTCGCTATACGAAACCTTATCGAGCTTTTAAGCGTTAGCTAGGGATACCCTATTACACGCCAAATCCCATGATAGTTCAGGCTAGTTGCATTGTCAACTTTGGAAATAAGCAACCCTGTGCACTTGGTTTAATCTACTTCAACTCTTATTGCTAGAGCATTACGACTGATATTGATTTCTTGTAAGTAAATTCAAAATGGTGGTTTCAAGAGTTCTGTAGTCAGTAATGCCAGCACGTGGCGCAAACGCATGCGCGTTTAATCTCATGCCTTTGATGTGAACTTGTCCCTTGTTTGTCTAAACGTACACTTTGATTACTAGCTCATTAATTTTGGATTATTTGGCGAGACGGCAGTGACAGCAAGCTTGGCAAAGTCTGCGGCTGTTGTGGTATCAAATGAGGATTAACTGGATCAGATGACGGTTTAAATTTTAATCGGGAATGAAACTGGATAAATAAATAGTATCTGTCGTAAAATTACGTAGGTACCTTCTTTCATTTTTTCTTACTTATGAGCGCTGCAGAAATTTCAATAAATTCAAAAATTGAATTAATAAAATTGTGACATATTGCATTTTATAAGAATTTTATGTTAGTATATGAGGTATTTACCCATTAATCAGTCTTGTCTTATAAGCCAGAGGTCCCGGGTTCGATTCCCGGTCGGGCAGATGTTTGAATGATGAATTTAAATATCTGTTCTGGGTCTGGGTGTTAGTTGTCCTTGTCTTTGTGTATGTTCCATGGCATCCCCGACACAGGAATTTATCCTAGTGGGAGCTATGACTATGAGTGTGAAACGTTGTTTATGCACTTAACTAGCGAGAATTTTCCATAAGTTGTAATCAGTGTTTATATATACTTAAGTAGTTTTTAGTAGTGGTAGGGCTCTTTTGCAGAGCCCGCCTGGGGAAGTACCACACCTTTGCCAGTTATTCCACCGCCAAGCAGTAATGTACAAACATTACTGTGTTCCGGTTGGAAGGGCATTGTTTCCAGTGAAATTACAGGGCAAATAAGAGATTAAACATCTTATACGGTTCAGTCCGTCGAAGTTATAACTGACGTATTGTGGTCTGACTACTTACCACTACTTATTAAGTGTAATATTGACGCAGTTTGTAAAAGTCTTACACCTCCCCCATGTAACTTTAAAAACACCTTAAGTGAAATAAAATGGGGCCAAAGAAATGTCGATCAAATTAATTTGTACGGTGAATACTGTTTTAATAATCTAGGTAATATTAGTGACACGTTAAATTGTCCCGATTGTACAATTGACTCTTGTACAAATCTGTACGAACATTATTCTTTTATTAGTGTGTTATATGACGATATTGTCAATGTTTTACAAACAGCTGCTATTTTAAGCAGCAGTTCGCACTCTGGTGGCGCAAAAAAGAAATTACAGCGAAATAGGATTGTCGGGTGGAACTATCATGTGAAGGAGCTCCATCAGGCCGCCCGAGTAGACTTCTCAGGTTGGCTGCTCGCCGGCAAGCCGTCAGCTGGTGAGATTTATAATAAAATGCGACAAAGCAGAAGTAAATTTAAAAACAAGATAAAATGGTGTCAAAAGAACGAAGAAATGATTAAAATGAATATTTTAGCGGAGCATAGACAGAATAAGAATTTTATTAAATTTTGGAACGCTACAAAAGCCCTTAATCATAGAAAAGCATTGCCGCTGACGGTTGATGGCGAGCGTGAGCCTAACAAGATAGCGGAGCTATTCGCTAGCCGTTTTAAAATTCCACCGGAAAAGGTTGATGGGTTGGATGCTCGGGCCTGTCGTAATGGTGATAATGAGAGCAATAGCTGTGTATTTACACCTAGCGATGTTTTGCAGGCCGTCAGAGATATGAAAAGGGGCAAATCGCCGGGTCACGACGGCTTGAGCATCGAACACATCCAGTGGGCTAGTAATTTAATCTGTCCGAAATTAAGTAAACTATTTAATTTGTGCTGTAAATTCTCGTATCTACCCGACAATCTTATGAAGACGATAGTAGTCCCGATCGTAAAAAACAAAACGGGTGATCTTGGTAATGCTTCGAACTATCGGCCCATCTCATTAGGAACAGTTATAGGAAAATTACTTGAGAGGCTGTTGAGACCTTCGCTGGTGAAGAACGTTAAAATTGACGACGCTCAGTTTGGTTTTCGTGCTGGTCTCTCAACGGATTCAGCTATATTTAGCTTGAAACAAACGGCACACTATTACGTAGGTAAGGAGACTTCTGTGTACGCCTGTTTTCTGGACCTGAGTCGTGCGTTTGATCTAGTGAATTATAAAATTCTCTGGAACAAACTGTCCGACTCCAAAGTACCCAAAAATGTAGTGAATCTGTTGAGATACTGGTACGACAACCAAACTAACACAGTGAGATGGGGTGACTCGACTTCCAGCGAATATAGGCTGGAATGCGGTGTTCGCCAAGGGGGTTTGACCTCTCCGGACCTTTTCAGCATCTATATGAACGGCCTCATAGAGGAGCTGAGAAGCACCAGAATAGGATGTCATGTTGGTGACGTATGCGTCAATAATTTAAGCTACGCTGACGATATGGTGCTTCTCAGCCCCTCTATCAGTGGTTTGAGGAAACTGCTAGCTATATGTGAAAGATACGCTGCTGAGCACGGTCTCATATATAATGTCGCTAAAACAGAAATGATGGTTTTCAGAGCTGGGAAAGGGCCGGAGAGAATACCGAATGTATTTTTGAGGGGTTCACCAGTGAAGATTGTTCGACAGTTTAAATATTTAGGCCACATTCTGACGGAGGATCTGAGAGACGACGTTGACATGGAACGAGAGAGAAGGAACCTGTCCATTAGGTGCAACATGCTCGCGCGCCGTTTTTCAAGCTGCAGCACAGAAGTCAAAATAACTTTGTTCAAGGCTTACTGTCTGTGCTTATACACCTGTCAGCTGTGGACAAATTATACACGCAAAACACATCACACCATAAGGGTGCAATACAATGATGCCTATCGCATACTTATGAAGAAACCTCGATATTGCAGCGCGTCGAGCATGTTCGCTGATGCGCGGGTTCCAGATTTCTTCGCCGTCATCAGATCAAGAGTAGCTTCTTTCTGGGCTGGGCTGAGAAGTTCGAAGAATGGCATACTACAATGTTTAGGAGACTGCCTCGGTAGCCCTATTTTTAAATCGTGGCTGACAGTGCACCAGAGTGCAAACAAGAAATGACTGACTGACTGTGATATTTTTATACACATTTTTATCTTATTTTATTTTCCTTGTAATTTTAGTTTTTAGTTTTTAGTTTTAAAATTTTGAATTTTGTATTTTTGTTTTTGTTTTCTACGCAATATGGGTTTCTCGCCTGAAATAAAGATATTTTATTTTATTATTTATTATTTTATATCTCAGGGTGACGAGCGCAGTGCTGTGCCGCGCAGGGTTTTGAATTCTAAGAATTCAAAATTCTGGGTGGCACAGACCTGTTTATGGGCAAACGTGACGTTTAACATCAGGCGAGCGATTTGCTCGTCTCGTCTCTCAATATCATAAAAAAAAAAAAAAAAAAGTACCTTCAATAGTGACTAAGGGCCATAATTATAAAGCCTTCTTAAAGTTAATCGCTGCTTAAAATGCCTTGACAACTTTTCGCTGACGCAAACGCAGATCAAGTATAAGCAGATAGACACGGGCAGTAAGGTAGTTTTTGGATTCACTTGGATCTCAGGCGGGACTCTATCTGCCTTTCTACTTGATCTGAGGACGCAAAATGTCACGTGCGAAAAATAAGAGAAAATTTTTAATTTTAAATTTTTAAATTTAATCAATGCTACCCTATTCTCGGCAAAGGTGGCTAATCGGGCTGGAAGCTACGAAGATCGTTACGCCACCTTTTTTTTTTTTTTTTTTTTTTTTTTTTTTTTTTATGATATTGAGAGACGAGACGAGCAAATCGCTCGCCTGATGTTAAACGTCACGTTTGCCCATAAACAGGTCTGTGCCACCAAGAATTTTGAATTCTTAGAATTCAAGACCTTGCGCGGCACAGCACTGCGCTCGTCACTCTGAGATATAAGATGTTTAATCTCTTATTTGCCCTGTAATTTCACTGGAAACAATGCCCTTCCAACCGGAACACAGTAATGTTTACACATTACTGCTTGGCGGTGGAATAACTGGCAAAGGTGTGGTACTTCCCCAGGCGGGCTCTGCAAAAGAGCCCTACCACTACTAAACCTTGTTCGAGGCAGAAGAAGAATGGAAGTGGAAGGAGATGGGGGAGGCCTTTGCCCAGCACTGGGACACAATAGGCTGAGAAAAAAAATCAATGCTTAAATTTAAACATTTTGAGTAGGCTTTTAAAGTAAGACCCTTATAATATTGTTCACTACCAGTACTTTTTTCCCTACCCAAACTCGGACCCAAAAGTAAATAAGCACAAAAGACTTGTAATTAAATTTCCCTCGCAGTTGGTAAACATTGGTAATCGAAAGGCATCTGTTCTGTATGCAGGCCGGCAGTCGATTACGAGGATTATTGCCTTAGTCACAGGTTATTTAAGGGCAGGAACGCACTGGGACGTATAACTGTAGCTAGTTACATTAATAATACTAGTTCCGCCGCGCGTTTTCACCCAAATTTCCTGGGTTAATCAAGAGCATTAGTTATTATCATATCAAATTTCTTACAATTCCGTTCAGCCGTTTTTGCCTGACCGAGCGACAAATATCCAGACATCCAAACATTCAAACTTTGACATTTATTTTTTAACAATATTTTATTATAAGACTTTTTTTTAAAGACTAGTGTGTATTTACCTTAGCATAGCTAGCTCGTGGCGTCGGAGGCACATTAAATAGGCGTTAGAGCTTCCTTCCGCTTTTTGTTCGACTGCGATTGTGAGCGGCAGAGGGTCGTAATTGTTATAGAGCCCACTGGAAGGCTTATTTGCTGCATGGCTTCCGAAATTCGACGGCATCTGTTAATGTTGGCAAAATTTAGAGGCATACACACTTATAGTGGGTCTTTACATTCCGTAATGAAAGTTTAACTGCGAAGTTAAACTGAATACAAAAAAAAATGCTAAAAGCAATAGCAGAAACGACAAAGTCGTTGTCAAATTAAGTCACGAATCATTAAATCACATAACATTTACCATTTTACAATGGAACCCAAGGGCTCCCTAAACTAGTATTAAAAAGTGTATTTCAGGAGCCGATGCCCTCTTCCATATTTCCACAATTATTATAACAGTAAATTGGTACACAAATACAATAATTTTTATCACTTTTCGGCTCTTGTGTTATTATCTTATTTCCAAAGCTCCACCTAATTTTACCTTTATAGCTAATGATTCAGCCCTATTTCATCCAAAAGGGTGATTCATTATCCTGCAATTAATTTCCGTAATCGGCCAATAAATAATTCAGATTAACTCGAACAAATTAACCGACAAACTCGTATTAATCACAATAAATCAAATGTTCGCAAACTGGAGCGCGTCTTGTCCAGGGAGGGTTTTAAAGGACGGCGTTTTTGGGAAATTATTTACAGAAATATATACTCGTATTATGTTACATTGATACCACTTTCTCCAACTAATAATGATGGACGAGGTCGAAAGTAAATGATGCGTTGGGAAGAGGAAGAAGTCATAAATGTGAACCATTCGAGACAGACAAGCACAGCCAGCGTTGAACAGCTTCTTAGCTTGCCTCAGGGTAAGGAGAAGTTGCTATGCTGACGGCCAACATCTAGTAGTGACGTGGCACCACATGATGATGATAGCTATCGATGACATGTTAAGAGTATAGAAAAAGATAAAACAGACTAATTTCCATGATCATCATAACCGGTAGAACCGGAGCGTAGCTGGAAATAAATGTAAAAAACCGTCACACATTTCATTCGACAGCAAAACCACGTAAAACAAACGTAGCCCACTGCCCCGAGTTACTATCTCGCGAGAGCAAATGTCAAAGTATGAAAAGGGGTACAGAAAAGGACATAAGCTAATTTTCGTCATCATCAAAATTCTAGGCGTAAAACCGTGGAGCGCAGCTAGAAATAAATTAAAAAAAGCAACCCTCATACTTCATTCGACAGCAAAACCACGGAAATAAAACAAACGCCCGACAAATATCCTTAAACCAGCCCCGCAGCCCACTGCCCCGAGTTACTATCTCGCGAAAGCAGGTGACAAAGTAAGAAAATAAAGTTGGTGGTCTTGGACATCCGACATTATTCAAGTTTATCGCTCCACTGGCCGCCGTACGCCGCAATTAGAGGATTTCACGACGTTTCTGTTTAAATACACTGCTAGGGAGGTGCTGCTTGCTCTAAATTATTCGAGCTCGATCAAAACTTGTTTAGCAAATTTTAAATACAGTCCTATAAGGAAAGGGTATGCAACGCCAAAAAGGGTTCGTAGTACTCAACATTATGAATAACTTTTTCTTTGGAACCTACCCTAAAATCGCGATGTAAAAATCAGCGGACCCATGCATTTTGTCTAGTCTCATTGACCTTTTTCTATGGAACAGCTATTGAAAATATTGAAACGTTATATTTGAAAATGTCTAAATATTGATAATAGCATCACTTCAAAGATTTCATTTCGACGATGGTCGCAGACTGGATGATCGATTTCTTATTCGATTGATTCGACTCAACATAGCACGTCTCTACGCAAAGCTTTTAAGGCTATTCGAGTGTTTTCGTCTTTTTAACGGTTCAACGTTTTTGTAAAATACAACAGGAGCGGCACATCTGTACGTTACGCAGTTGTGCCGCTTTTATTTTTGATGATAATGAGTCCGTGACACAATTTCGCTTTTGTGAAACCCATTTTTCGGGCAGAAACATTTCGAGAAAACGACGTGTTTCCATAATTAGAACGTACATTTTTAGTGTACATACTTTATAGCGAGTTAAATTATGGTTTAAGTCACAATCTATTTAACAAAGTCTCCAGCGTGGTTAAGTGGATCACAGAACTCAAGTGGAGATGGCCTCGAATTGGCCAAAAGGCAAGATGACAATGAATGACTAAAGCAGTTGCAGAATGGAGATCATGGAACAGCCACTATTCGGCTCGCTGGTCAAATGACGTTGTTAAAGCCACATGAAGCCTTTGGATAAAACTGGCCTAGGACCATCGACGTGAAAAAATTAGGACTAGGACCGAAAAAGATCTATGGCGCGCTGGAGAGGAGACCTATACTCAGCGGTGCATATAAAATGGTTGACAATAGTAGTAATGTTGATAAATCCCCACCATTTTCATTACCTTACCTGTCACTTGAAGTATCACCCCAAACTACATAAAAAGACACAAAACTAATTAAAACAAAACTTGCAACAACTGAAAACAAAACACGTGCGACGTAGTTAGAATATTAATGCGGATAGACGGAACCCCCACTCGTGTTGGACCTCACTAATGCCGAATGATCTCCTTGGCGAGGGATAGAGAGTACTTGTTGAAATTACAAGCAGCCTACAAGTCCACAAGTACTTGTGTGTACAAACACTCGAAAATAGACGTGACTTTGAGATAATCACACAAACTGCATCAAAATTTGACAAGTGTTTGAAAACACTTCGAAAGAATTAATATATACGCCGAATAAAATTACTTTTTTTAAAGAATTTTTTTAGTCTTTTTGTACGGTAATTTGAAATAGATAAGTGCTCTAAATTAGTAAAAGATTAGTATTAATTACTCGTATTTATATTTCTTATTTTTTATTCCTTTTTACTATTCTGTTTATATACTAGCCTAGTACGAGTATTAGTCAGTATTTTAAGAAAAAACTGTGGGTACACTTTTCACGACGCAAGTACATGTAAACTCACGAAATAAGCTTTGTGCATGGTAACTGTAATTGTCAAATCAATGGCAAATATAATATATTACATTTATAATTACAACTTGTTAAGGCAAGTAAACTTGTACAATTGTAGATTTTTCTGCTTCGCCTCTTATGTAGAATAGGGGTTAGCTAGCCCACCTTGCAGATAAACGGACGAAGCGGCAGCCCGACAGGATTAAACGACTTTGTTTTTGTGTTCGGTGAATTAATTATGAACAGCGTGTACTATCGAGCAGTGGTTCGTGACGAGTAATTTATGGTCAATAAACTCAGACTCTGGAAACTAAATTACAGTTACTGCTCACTTGTGATTTATTCAGATTTGTTTTTATCGTAATAGAAGTAGGTACCTAATGCTTTAAATTTTGACATTCAACGCCTTTCGTATCAAATTCAATTAGGATGTTGGTACCTATCTAAACAAAGACTTGACTATGAACGTAATTTTGTTCTACTTTCCGAAATGTTGAGCTGAAATATGTTATAGGTGGTTAAGATGAAACTTCTTGAACTTGTACCTATGTACCTAGTCACTTAATATTCTTGTATTCTTGCTATAGTACAACACAGGGTATGCCAAGCCGAAAAGGGCGCATCATCATCACGAACAAAATTTACCACGGGATCAACACCGAAATCGCGGAAATAAAATCAACTATTACTGTTCCGTAGAAAAATGTCAATGACTCTCGACTGAGGGTGTGGATATTTTTTTAATTCCATTTCAAAACTACGAGTATTGCTTGCATTATGTTCGTATTTTTTTTCTTACTGTTATTTTCGATTGGAACATGTAAATCTTTAACCAAGACGAATAACCACCCCAGACTATGCCTAATAGATTAACGGCCAGGTAAGGGTGGATAATATGATTACAGTCAATCGATGGCTCCCTCAAGATCAGGGGTGAAGACACCATGCTGTGATATTTATAAGAACGATTTTTAAATTATACCGGTGCTTGGCGCTGCGCATTATTTGAATTTTTCAAAGAGCTGAAGCGTTTTTAGATCCTTTCTTTGAGATTGTATTGATGAAAATTATTATTGAGAAAAGAGCATCAGAATAACAAGTGATGTTTTCTTGACAAACAATATTTGGGTTGCAGTTGGCAGTATAGACATTTTAGGTTTTTAACATCGAACATTTCCACATTTTTTGTGAAAGAGTTTCTGCTGATTATTCTTATTTATTTCATGTCATATTTTTTTAATATAAAGTTGAACTATAACCATTGTTTAGCAATTATCTGAGTTTTTATCTAGCACTTATTTTTATTCTGCTACTAGTTGGTCGGTTGTTTATGAAAATCATCAACTGATTTTTTTTTTTTGTACTCCCAAGATAAAAAAAACTTAAAATTTATATAGCTATAAGAAATGAAATGAAATCTAAATATTTTTAAATTTCAACGCTTTCACATTTACACCCTGTATTAGCCAATGCCAGCAAGACAGCGCCAGCGGCCATAAAGCTCAAAATACTCCTAAAATATGGGCTATTTCAAGGCACCCAAGAGAAAAGCACCATTAAGCCTGTCGACTATTTATTTCAGCATTTCCACAAGAGATCAAGATTCCGTAAATATGACTGGAAGAATAACACCATTCATCATTCTAAGGCTCAGGGGATTTTCGGGTCTATACCATTCAGAAGGGAACCAAATCTTTTTACGCCTGCGGTATTTGGTTCGCTCTGACGTTGTGCGGTTTTCATGACGGATGCGTGATGACTATGAATGAATAGTGTCACATGTAGATACTCGTATGTAGCTATATGTATAGATAGAGTGTGTGGATACGAAACGAAAGCTACAGACTCTCTTTTCGACTATTTTTGGTGACGTTTTAAATTTTTTATTTCTTTTGTCTTAGTAACTGGCTGGTACTAAAAGCAAGCAATCAAGTAAAGTATATGGATAACTGGCTCGCCCCGCGGTTTCATGCGCTTTTCCAGGATAAGAAGTAGACTATAATGTTAATTCAGAGTTCAGACTATGAACAACCTTCATTCCAAGTTTCATGTAAATCCGTTCAGCCGTTTTTGCGTGAAAGAGCAACAAACATTCTTACAAACTTTCGCGTTTTTAAGTAGAATCTTCAATATAGCTTTACTTACTTGTAGGTATATACCTAATATATATATCAAAGCACTCCAACGTTGACTAGCGTTAACTAAATAGTTAAGTTTTATCGTAGTGTGATGTTGGAGCGGAGCAATTGGTAGTACCTACCTACCAGTAGTTCAAAGGTGATTTTGGTATTGATGATGCTTGAATATATTTTTCAATGCATCAGTTTTATGTTTTACACCTCTACTACAGTCCTTCTTAACTAAAATATACTTGTGAATAAATTCTGTCAGAGTCCAAATACAGAATATTTAACGCAACGAAACGCATTTCTAATAAATGCTAGTTAGAATACGCATTATATCATTCGCAAACAACAACACACGTTTCATTACACGCAATGCAAATGTCGGGTCGCTGGATTAATACGTCACTGTTTTATTAGCGGGTTGCATTTGACCCCTGCTATTCTAATTTAGCTTTGATCTTTTGTTTTGGCAACTTTTAATCCATCTAAAAACAGCGTAAATAACTACTTGGTATTTGATCTAAATCTTCTTCTCGTACTTATTTCATATATACGTATAAAAATTAATCGCTGTTAGTTTCTCAAAAACTAGAAAGTGGCTCGACCAGTTTGAATATTTATTTTTAGTTTGTATGACTCAATACAGGGATGGTTTAGACAATATTTAAAGCGAGTGAATCCGCGGAGCGCGTATTTTATGTGTATGTAATAAAAAGTCCTGACTTTAAAATTAACTACCAGAAAACGCACCAGCCTGGACCGCTGGTGGTGAGCCTTCCAATACATCAATCCATTTTAATCATCTCTCATCCAGAAACGTTCGTAATTCATACCTACGCCCAAATAAAAAGAGGTAGCACAATACACGTACAGGCACGTACCACCCCTCAAAGTCCTAAATACACGACCATTTAGCGTTTCATTTTAATCTCTATTTACGATGTTCGTCAGTCTAAATAATTTCCGCGGACCGGACACGCCGCTGGATTAATTTGAGCGCAGAAACAAAATGGCGGACAGGTAAAAGTTACTGCGTTTCGTAGCAAAAGCTAGGCTTATGGGGTGGTTAATAATATATGAATTTGCTTCTTGGTGCTTAAGTGGGTTGTTGGAGATTAGTGGCAAATTAATAAATCAAGGTGGGTTTAGGGATTTGGTTGTTTTGACGGGTGTAATTCGTGTTGGTTATATTTTGCAAAATACATATTTAAAAGTAACCTAGAACGTTTTTGTCTGATTTTCTGGGAGTAACGGAATTTTGTCCAAAGAAAATACTATATTTGGAAATCATTATTAATAGTTTAATAAAGTTTCTAGTCGCAGAAAGGATTAAAGAGCAATATTATCATTGAACAAAGCAAGCCCATCGTCTGGAAAAGATCACTCTTAGCAATAAGACCACCTTGTATACCTACCTAAAATATTATAACAGTGTTTGTGCTTTCCTTTTGTGGTGTTATTAGAGTATAATAGTCTTGCAACATATTGTATTGAAAAAAAAAGTAGAAAATCTTACTAGTTTTGTAGAAAGAAGTAAGCTGGAAAGTGCAACGTTTTACTATTACGTTTTATGATTCAATATTTAGTCATATTTTTTCAAAATGGATTATCGATTGTATCGCATTTTGTGTCAGTAATATCGAGATAATTTACAATTCAATTCAACTCAATTCAACTTTTCATTTTCCCGTATTATCAATCCCGAAAAACAAAACACAAATCGCCACCATCAATCTCGGGATCGAATCAAAAATGGTATATACACAGTCCCGGCCGCGTCACGTAGCTGCCAGGCTTTCGGACGGGTGAGACGGGCCCCAATACGGGCCCTAGCACGGGCCCCAGTCGAACCCCGGTGTGTCCCAGTCCGTTTGATTTATACGCAGTACGCCACGCCGTGCGCTGAAGGTAGCGCCTCGTAATTCGAACGTGAGCGTAAATCTTGCTGAACAGGGACGTAGATTTGCTAGAACCGGTGTGACTAGTAATCTATGTTATTTACCTTTTTTATAAATATAGGAAAATTATTTGCGTGCTTAAGACAGGTATTTCAGATTATGTCAACTATTTGGTAGCTCATATCAAGGACAGTTCAAGCGTTTCGTGTGCAAGGAATAATAAAAAAATGAAAGCCTAAAGTATAATTGTAAGAATTAAATATGTACTGTACTCGTATGTCTGTAAATAAACTTCGAGTCTTAGTTTAATTTTTTTTTTATAATTCCATGATGAGAATTCAAATCAAGTTGAAAGCTTTTTAAATTCAAAGTACAAGACAAGACACGCTGCGTTACAATGCAGCGTTATTGGTCTGTACCTTTTTTTTTTTTTTTTTGTTTACCCAGTGGAAATCCTTTATGGATACCACGCCCGCCCCGGGGGAGGCAGGGTGGTTATGTGGGAGTCTCCGCCCTGCGGCGGCATACCCACTAAAACCACTGGGGTGTTCGGCATCCGCCTGAGATGGGGCAAGGTGGGGTCGCGTTAGCAATCGCCACCTTGCCCCGGCGACGGGCCCGATTAGGGCCCCCTGCACCCATGGCGGGGTGACCCTGTTCCCCAGGATCACACCCCAGACAGTGTGGGGTCGTGCAGGCCGGGAGAGTCCCCCGACTCTACCGGCAACCCCACTGCCGAGGAGCAAGAAGACGGGCGAACCGCCCTCTCGCTCCCCAGCCCCGCTCGCTCGCACGTGGTGGGCAGTGTGGTTAGCACCACCCACCCCGCCTTAAGCCCACGTTCCTTTCACACCCGGCCGCAAACCTCACGCGGCGGGGTGCAAAAGGAACCCTCCTCTTTCCCTTGCACTCCCGACCGCGACCCACACGCGGCGAGGAGCACAAGGAAAACCCTCCTGGTGGCACCGCTGTCACCGCCCGAGCGTGGAGCGCCGTTTCCTCCAGCGTCCACCACACTCGTCACCGGTGGCAGCAATGCCACCGTCCAAGTGTGGAGCGCCGCATCCCCCGGCGTCCACCACACTCAGACCCTCCTCCTTTCCTTGCACTCCCGACCGCGACCCACACGCGGCGAGGAGCACAAGGAAAACCCCCCTGGTGGTCCGAGCCATCGCTCAGACCCCGGCTCATCCGCTGTGCCCTCTGCTATCAGCCCTCTGCTGCCAGAGGGACACGCGGAAGGCCCCACCTCGGGTTCCTCTTCGTTTCACCGGGCAAGGCGGCCCGGCTACTTATCCCCCCCGCCACGGAAAGGCGGGAACCCATTCGGGGGGGTATTGGTCTGTACCTACTACAACTATTGTCTACTTACGGTGTGTCTATCTGTTTGTTGTCTGTGTCTTTTATACAATCATTTCGACGTCAACCAGTCAACACCGTACGGTATTTTAGGGACATTATTTTTTTTGCTTAACTGGCGGAGAGGAAAGCACAAAACACCGCGATTTAATTAAATTAAAGACCGCCAAACAAGCAGATAGTCATCATGATGGTAAACAGACCATCTCTTATGGACACCTATATCACTAGCAGTGTTGATGTCGCTTTTCCAGCCCGGAGAGGTGTTTGAAATTGAACCTTCAGAATTAGAAGTGAATGCCGTTTCTATCAACTTTATATCTGTGCTATCCTTTCTACTCAGTGACGTCTCGTGTCGGATATTTGCTGGAAACGACAATAGACTCTGATAAACTGTTTGCCTTGCAGACACGTTAGCTTAGATAAACCTGCTCTTGATTATAACTATTATAAACTTGATTAAGGTTTTGATAATTAAAACGAATGACTTCATTATATAATCTTTAATAATTTACGCTATACTATTACTTTGAAATGATCTTATTGGTAGGTCATTTATTCACAGAGACTTAAATACAAACGAATAATAATATATACTTAAATTAAAATAATAAATAAATTAAATTATTACGTTTACTTTTTCATCTTATTGGTTAGTTATTGGTTCGTGCTACGAATATCGTAGCAGCTACTACGCCTCGTAGGTACCGGGATCGCGTTCCATTCAGTTCCGTCGAACTTACGTATCTTCTAGCTTATCATAATGATAAACTTTTAAAATTGTGACCACAAGGCATAATGTTTAAAAATTAACATACCAGATTTACCTTGTTTCCTTATATTGACGACTTTTGTCAGAATTGGTATGACAAAGCTGGCAAAAACTTTTGAGACGTATACGTCAATATTTTTTTGCAAATAAACCATAGGAGTCTCCTTCCTTTCATGAAAATAAATAAAATCAGCTGCATTTTTCATGCAACCAGCAGTTACCATAACCATACATCTCCGGATAACTCATAACCACTCGGCGAGACTTAACCGGTGTTTATGTCTAAATCGACAAAAAATCCCCGCGCAAGTGTCTGCACCCCTACGTAGGGGTGATTTCCCCTATGGCAGCACCTGCTACTTGCAAGATGGTCGCCAACGGTGCTAGACATTTTCTTGCCTTTCTTAAGATTTCTTGTTCAGAAAATGGGGTAGTTAAGCTGTAGTAGAAATATGTTAAGACAGGACGTCAAATCTAATGCGATGCAGTAGAGTTTGAACGGCTTTAGCGTATCTACTAAAATACGGCAGAAGATTAGCAATTTCATGATGTTTTTTCTATACAGCGTCAACTCCGTAACACTAAAGACAGATTTTGGCAGGCGGCTTTTAACGGCAGCATTGATACAAAAACTTTCATAGTAATCTATATCTTAATATATATAAATTACGTGTCACGTTGTTTGTCCGCTATAGAGTCCTAGACTACTAAACCGATTTCAATCAAATTTGCACACCGTGTGCAATTCGATCTAACTTAACAGATAGGATAGTTTTTTTTTTAATCTCAATTTATAGTGTCTACCCGTGCGAAGCCGGGACGAGCCGCTAGTATTATATAAAAATGAATCCCTATTTCCCTTGGTCACGCCATCACGCGTGAACGGCTGGACCGATTTCACTTTTTTTTTTGTTGTGTTTGTTATTGTCAGGAGAAGGTTTCAGAAAGCAAAATTTAAAAAAAAAAACCGGGTAAAATTAGAAAATTAAAGAATACTTAATATTTCCGGCATCAAGACACATATACTCTACGTTTATCCCAAAATGTTTAAAAATGAATGTCTACCCGTGCGAAGCCCGGACGGGCCGCTAGTACTTTTTAAAATTCACAAGAAAAATATTAGCAGTTCCATACAATGTGTCCAAGGTAATTTAACTTTTTGTATGGCACAGCTAATTATTTTTGGAAATTTTCGAAAGTTGTTTCGTTCAAGTACCTCCAGGCAGCCTGGAGAGGTTCTTCAGTGTTTTAGAGTTGAAACTGTATAGTTATCCACGTGAACAGTTGTGAAAATACAAGATGAAGCTGATTTTATACAGAAAAGACGTAAGTGTAAAAGCAAATCATTAATCGTAACTTGCAAATATATCTTAAAAGTATAAAAACTGTACTTAGTAGTATGGGGTAAGTTATGGAACCATAAGAAAACCTCAAAAAATTTTATTATGAAATCAATTTAATTTTCAATTGACAACGGTGTAAGTTAAATAAATTAAAAATAACGTCAATACTATAAATAACTATACATATAAAACTAAAATAAGTACAAACTTTCCGATGAAAAGTATGAAAAGTACAAAATTAAATCCAAATTAAAATTATACAATTATAACACAAAATTAAACATATCGAATATACAAATTAAAATTTAAAACAATAAAAATAAATTCTAATACTCAAACATAATTATAAAGAAAGCTATAAATAAAGTAAATACAAATTAACTTCTTATCTATACATAGGTACATACGTTAGATACCAAACAATGAACTTTAAGAAAATGACAATAACAAACAGGGCTATAAGAAAAGGGTAAACTTATCATGGGACCGATCCTGATGTTGTGAAAAAATTCAGCAGCAATTTGTCTAGTTTCATTGATATTTTTCTATGGAACAACTGATTATTCTTATTGATTTCAGGTTTGGTCCCATAGTAAAAGTTTTTCATATTTACGAGTACTAAAAGCCTTTTCGGCTTAGCATACCCTTTCCTAATAACCCTATGTAATTATCAAAAGTATTGTAAAAAAATTAGATATCGGCCATTTCTTCCAAACGTATAGAGTAAGGCACGTCGTGCATAGAAGTGAAGTTGACTGTATTCGAGTTTTCCACTGTCTCTTCGACTAGAAGGTCGCGATATGCCACCCAGCGGCGCTCTTTGACAAACTCTTCGAAAAGCTTCCGTTTTGATGGAATCTAGTAAAAAACATAGGTTAAAGTAATGGGTAAACTATTTATATTTTCAGCATCAAGGATTCATGTGATTACGATTTTTGTAAAAGTTCAATCTTATTGAAATTTATAGGTAACCTCACTTGAACGGTTCATTTTATTTTCAGCTGAAAAATTGAGTATAAAAAAACACATTAATACCTATTAATTGTAGCCGTGCTAGACCAGCTTAGCAGAGCACCAAAACAAAGAGGGTAGCAAAAAAAACATGATCATTAAAAAAGGGATAAATACATTTTTCTCCAAATAATGATGGATACGCGTCCAGATGTTTGCAGAGTTCCGTTGCAGCAGCCAGACTAGCGGCAACAACATGCAGTCAACCTTAGTCATTGCCACAATTCGCCTGTCCCGCATGGTCTCTCCGAAACCAAAGGTTGATCCGGGGCCAAACTGACACACCTGGAAAAAAAAACTACTATAGAAATGTGGGTTAAACTATAAAAAAATTCAATTTTTTTATTTTATTATCCTCGGAGTTACACCGGTATACAAAATCAAGGCCCTGCGCTAAACTACAGGCGGGTGCCCGCTCCGTGTGCCCACGTGAAAACACGCACACACGCTCGTGCGGTTAGCGCTGTTCGTACTATTTTTCAAAACAGATACGCTAGTTAAGTTTAGTTTTGTTTGGTCGCCAGGGGTCGCCAACCCCTAAGGCTCAATCGAGTCATCGGGAAGTGGTTAAAAATTCAAAGTGGTATATTTAAGAAAATAAATTAACCTGCATAAAATAGGTTCTTAAGTTTGGTGGAAGGGCTGGAGTTTCAGTCAAAATTTCAGGCACGACGCTTAATCTGAAAATAGTAATGAAGTACATTTATTACATTGCATGACTCAAATCAAAATCAATATCCATCATCAACTATAGACGCTTACGCTTAGGCGGTTCGTACATAAAAAAACCTGCAAGAGGAAACATGACAAAAAAGCGTAAAGTAGAAAGAAAACGAAGATACATATAATATGAGAGAGAAAAGGAGTTTGAAAATTTAAGATACGATAGTATTTGTTTTTTTTCTATACCTGACAGACCCTCGATAACGCTCCTGGCTTTCAGTAGGCGACATTATGACAACTTGCGACTTCACAGACTCCTTATCAATTGACACACTGTCCTGCTTTTCGACAACAGGAATTGTTTCAGCGTTACCACTAGTAGTTGAAGTAACAGTAGCTGTGGTAGTTGACGCTCTCATTTGCTTTGCACTACTCTGTGGCTTCAAGATACTGGCGGTTTTCGTCTTTGACACGATTGCAGATCCACGCTCTTTCTGCTGGCTAGCTGCTTTTGCGCTTGATCCGGTTAGAGTGGTGCTTTGTGTGCTTTGATTGAGATTTTTATAAGCACGAAAGTATTTCGTATCCAAATCCTGCTCGCTTTCTTCTTTCGGCACCTGTACAAATGCTGAGTATTAATGAAATTATACAAATGAAAAAGCACTACACTGTTTGTAACAACGGCGACGCTAGTTCGGGACTTTAGTAATTCAAATCTTGTCAAACGCTGGAATGGCACATAATGTTATCGGCATTTTGGCGATTCGTGTACGAAGTTCTATTACACATTCTGCAAAAGTTGTGTGACGCTTATCACGCTAAATATTTGTGTATGAATAGCCGCCACAATACTTTGCAAAAACAAATGAGCCTATTTTGACATCAATACGCCAAGATCTTTCATGAAAATGCATTTTGCAGAGTAATCACTAATCAGTGTATGCAAAACAAACTTACGTAAGGATCGTAAAGAGAATAATAGTCAACTCCGAGGCTAGTTTTGACCGTCATTTGAAGAGTCTCAATCATTTGACAACGTCCCGACAGAATGAAGTAAACGAAATTGTGAACGCCCACGCCATCGCCTAAGAGGGTCTCGTCTCGTTCGTATGTTTTCATCTTGGCTACGATGCAACCTTCACGAAGAGCTACCTGGTGAATAAAAAGGGTACAAATCGACAATACCAGATTGCTTTAACAATAAAATTATAACTTAGCCACTACCGTGACAGACAAAGAAAGTGTTTTAACATCGACCAGAGAATAAGTGTAAGATCAAAAACAGCTCAATAAACAAACAATACCTATAATAAACCTGAACGGCCATGTATAAGCAATTTGTATTACTGTAGCTAGTTTGCCACAGTTTTTATTCTTATGCAATGTGGAAAAAAATCATTATCAGCAAACAAAGCGTTTGCATAAACGCTCAGATGTTCATTTGCTTCGCTTTTGGCTTGTTCAGTCTGTCAAAACCATACGATACGCTACTACTTACCGCATCCAAAGAATCGAAGTAAGTAAACGCGCCCATTGCATGGCTCACTTCATCCCACTGTTTCTGTACCGATGCTTGGAGAACATTCTTGAAATCATGCTTCATCAGTGCTAACAGTTCACAATGACCTGACACCGAAAACACAAAATATTTACTGACACAGTAACGAAAGCTACAAGCAAGTTTGCGGATCACCATGCCGCTACCACAGTTTGATCGATAGGAAGGTGAAAGTTTGGATTATAAGAGTGAAGGTCCTTAAAATAACAATCGTTTGTCACTTTATACGCCTGGCAAAATATTGCATTCAGCAAAGTAGGAATAAGCCTCCAAAAAAAAAAAGATCATTATAATATATTTCAAAGATTTTTAGGGGCTGAAATGGACATAGAACATGGCGTTTTCGTGTTTGGAAAAATTATATCTAAACTTTACCTTAAAATGCCTTAAAAATCAAATTCAGAATATACTACGGTCTCAAACAACATCTACAAAAATTCAATCAATTTGTTAACGAATAGCTCCAGTAATACTGTACACTTAAAGTGCGCTAACCAATAGTCGTGCAAGTAGCAGTCCTAGGTATGTTATGCAACAGAGAAACTTCTCCGAACATATCGCCTGCATGCATAATCCCAATCTCAATTGACACGTATTGATGCAGTAACTCGTCAAATATCATCTGACTGACGGTGACGTCACCAGTGACTATGAAGTACAGCGCGTGAGCATCTTGGTGCTGACGAACTATCGTTCGACCGGGGCTGTAGTACTTGAAATAAGTCACTGCGGCTAGTTTCTTCTTCACATGCTGGACGAAGAAAAGTATATGAGAATCCGGGAAAAGATTAGAGATTATGAATACAGGAAAGGGTATACTGAGCCGCAAAGGGCTCATAGTACTTATCATTATGAACCAATTTTACTATGCGACCAACCCTGAGACATGAAAAAAAAATCTACTTAAGTTCTTTTGTATTTTGTCGAGTGTCATTATATTTTTTAATGAACAGAGCTGTTTTATTTTATTTGAGAGTAAAATATACAACAATTGTCTTTTGTATTACTCAAATGGATTGAACGTGTTGTAAAGTAATATATGCAAATATTTTTTGTAAAGTTTGTCTTACATTAGGGTATTTCTTGAAGCACTTGAGTCCTCCGATGATGCGGTAGATATACCTCTTCTCGAGTTCGGTACGGTCATCTGCTGGTTTATTTAAAAGCGCTTTATCCTGCAAATTTCAATACCTTGTCAATTTATTTTATGTTCGTCAATCATGGTGTAGAATGATATCAATAGATATTTTCAAAGTCAAAGTCAACTTTTTGGAGAATAAGTGTGTCCTACTTACAAAAAAACGCACCTCTGTGTAACATGTAGCAGAAATACTCGAAAAAAATTGAGTAATTAATAAAAAATTGTATTTCTAGCGCTCGCCTATTTGTTGTGGGAAGGCATCAAAATGTGCGAGCCTAGAGTCTTATCTTGCAATGTTAAGAGCCATGTTCTTTCCATATTTATAATGTATTTTCTTAAGATTTTTTTATTTCGAGAAAACAACTCTCATTCAACAACAATCAACACAAGCTACAAAAAGTCAAAGACTAACCTTAATAGTTAAAAGCTGTTTCTTCTTAGACTTCGATCTGACAGCTTGCTGAACCCGTCGCTGGACGTCGTCCACTCCTTCATACTGGTCTACGTCTTCTATTAGCCAGTGCATGTTGGCCAGCACCAACCGGAAGAGCGTACGAAATTGGCATTTGGCCTTGAACTTCTTTTTTATTAACTCCTCTGGGTCCTATAACAAATTTCATCAAAATCTTTTAGAATACGAATAGGAATTAGCTGCTTAGGATAGGCCTCCTTCATTTTGACAAAACTACTTATTTCCTATACATAACGGGAAAAAACCTTACACCAAACGTCCATGATTTGCAATGGGCTGCTTATGAGAAGTCTTTCAAAATCAAAAGCAAAATTTATTTATTGCGACATTGTGTAATAAAAATAAAAATATCCTTAAATTAGGTAGTCTGAACAGTAGATCCAATACCGGGGGTGCGTTTTTCTGTGCACAAATAGGTCGTTGCATACCAAAACCTAAGCAAATGAGACCTAGCGACGCGAAGACCTACCTAGAGATGCGAAGCCAATGCTGCTACTGCGTTACCTACTGGGCTGACTAGATCTGAAACTTATAAATCGAACTGCGATCAGAAAAAAGTTCAAAAAGCTAACCTCCTTAACAATAGTCTTCTTTTTCTTTTCCTTGGGTCCCATTATCTTTTAACCTTCAAAAAGCTAAATGAAACAATTTGTAACACGAATATGTATTGCAAAACAAAGTACGCTGGATATAAATAATAAATTACTTAGTGTAAATGTATTTAAGAAAATTAAACAAGGTATTTCACGGTATTTTTGTGTCCATGGATGACGTTTGTTTTTTTTTTTACAATTTCAAAACGAGCTTTGCTAAAGAGATCCAATGAAAAGAGGAGATAACACCTACGTGAAGGTTTGACTACCATATGATACATTCTCATTGGATTTAACAAGATGATCAACTGCGATCATCGTTACTTTTTTTATTCCAGTCTTTACTTAATCTTTACATCAATTAGCCTGGTCAATTTAGACATCAGAGGGTACAGTAATTCCCACCCAGCTGAAAATTGGTAGGATTGTTCAGAACACCATCATTTCTCAGAACCACTTCTGAGAAAATCGCGAAAAACCCGTTTTGGTGACCTTCTACCCGGATTAAAAAATTTTGCACGTGTCGGATGGATGAGGAGTTTTTATTTTTCATTTATGATGGTGTTTTGAACAATCCTACCAATTTTCAGCTGGGTGGGAATTAATGTAAGGTTACTCCTATTTTTGGTCTAATTTGCCCGGATTAAATGCTTTACAGCCATATACGTTAAATTGTATTTAAATTCATTTCCTCAATTACCTTTTTTGCAAGGAAAACTGCACTTTTCGGCGTTAAGGTGCAGTTTTTAAACAAACGGTAAAAACCCACACGAGCCATGCTATACGGATGAAGGATGGACGCAGGCTCTCTCGTCCGAAAGTGAGGTGGTAAGCCAGGCTCACCTTTAACCACACCTTTATTGTTATAATATTATACCTTGGTTATTCTCTGCCTTGGTGTTCCATTGATGAAAAACAACCATATTGGATAATATTTCAGGTATTTCAGGATGGTAAAACGTTATCTTTAGTTTTCGCTTTTATAAAAACATTTTTAATTTCTTAGATATAAATACCTTAAACATTTCCCCAAAAGTTATCGTCCAGACTGGTTTATTTCACATCATAATGTAGCTACGTATAAGGCTATATGCACGAAGGGAAGTGCAATTTTCCTCCCCTCGTGATTATGTGGCAAGCTGTGATGTGTCTCGTGAAAAATGACTTTGAATATTAACGTTAAAGCGGAAATGATATGACCGTTTATGCAACTGTTTGCCATTACGACTGGAAATGAAGTGTTAGAGAAATGCAAGGTATTGCTTTCTTGGTAATATATGAGTTTGGAATAAAATTGCCTTAAAAAGTATATTTTTGTGAAAGTGAGCAAAAGCTGTTTCAATTTCAAAAGCATATTTTTCTACCTCATCCATAGTATTCTCTTTATCTTAAAGTTAACACTGAAAGAGGTCGCAGTTAGCAATAAGGCCTACAGTTGTTGTACTCGTAGTTTCCAACCAATATTTCTAGCTGGTGATTTCTAGTCTATCAAAAATAAAGATTGTATCTATCTATCACCCCGTGGACTCACGTTATAGGTGCCTCAACTTCGCATTTACTCACATTACGTTTGTCTATCAACGTTATTTATATATATTGCTAGAGTAAATAATGTACTATGTATATAAGCATTTTTTTGTATATAATAAGTACTGCAGATCAAAACTAGAACGTATTTATTTTAAAATCAAAACTTCATTGGCAGTGAAACTCGCTTTCCGTTTACACGCTATAACAAATCTAACGTTTCTATTTCCGCAAGCGGATTGCACAGTGGGCTTACATCGTTTAAAAATAGCATAAAGTTAAAAACTTTTTTGTGAATTGAAAATATTTTATATAATCATGTAATAATCTAAGTGAGAACACGGAGAATAGAACTAAAATACTATGTTTTAGGATTCTTCGTTAACAATGCCGTTTACATTTTGAGATACAATTATTAGTATTATTAGTTCTTGTTATACCCATTAATTATTTTTACAATATTGAATTGGTATATTAAGCTACAATCTGGACTGCATCTCGAGCTTCTAATATTAAAAATATTTCATAAATTATATTTTCCATACATTTATGAGTTTAATTTTTTGCTCATTATCGTCTGTTAAACACTCCACTGTGCGTCGATTGCACTGTCAATCAACGCCTCGGGAAGCCGTTGGGACTATCACGGTTCGTCATCAACCCTGTATCGCTCCGTCCCCCTCTCACCTACCACGGTGACAAGGACAGGTAGCGTACGGAGCCGGATATTTGTACCGGATCTTATTTACTGCTCCAACAGCTTGCCGACGTGGAAATTCATTTTCATACGCATATTAATGTGTGTGTTCAACGAGTGAATTGCGAGCCCTAAATCCTGTTCAGACTGAGCTATGAAATAGCATCATTAGCTTCCTAATAGCTTATCCAGCACTTTGACTATGCATGATATTAGACAGCTTTATAATTACTAATGTGAATGCGTAGCGTACATACAAGATGATATGGTAAATTATGCTGCTTGGATTTTATTTAAGAGCGGAACTAACATTTGTGAAAAAAATATTAAAAAATTATTACGTAATTTGTGTGTATTAAATATTATGTATTTATCGGACGATGAGCTAAGCTCCTTTGGTGAATACGGTATAATCCGATCTTAATGAAATTTTGCAGTTATGTAGTTCATTTCAACATAATATATATTATGTGAGCAAAATCGGTGGGGTTGTGAAGGTGTAGCTGCGAGTCTCAGTTTGGCACGAACAACTAGTACTCGTATCTACCTAATAGTAGGTATAAGGATCGTTAACTAAAGAGACTCGCGTGGGACATGCTCACAAGCATGCTATAGGTATCGCTGAGTCAGCAGAAAGCAGCTATGTTACAAATATTATAGCGTTGTCTGAACAGGCTCTCACTATCAGATTTTACGACGCTTAGTTGAAAGCCTGAATGTGAAACTATGATGGGAATGAACGTCGTTGTGCATACTATTTAGGCTGTTGATAATAATTACGAGTATGTGTTATCTCTGCGAGTGTTAATATTGTTTTTATTATATTTATTTATGTTTTTTGCATTATCTTAAAAATTGCTGATGAAATGTAGAATTCTAAATATCTGTGAGAAAATAAAGAAAGGCGCCATCTAGTTTCATTTACTTGGAACTACATTGTCTGGCAAGTAATTTTTTTTATTTTTATTTTCAACCTATTGTGTCCCACTCCTGGGAGAAGGCCTCCTCCATATCCTTCAAGTAATTACTAACGAGCTACATTTATATAAAATAAATCAATTAATAATTATTGCTTAGTACATAATAAATTATACAACAGGCTTACGAGCCCTACACAAATTGTCTTACCAACTTTTTCGTTTCGTCAAGTCAATGTGACGAAGCTAGAAATTGGATCTGTCTGTCTCTTTCTCACGGAATAAATACTTAGAGTAGGGAATAAATACGTGGAAGCATAGTATGCCTTCGGCCCAAACTAAGCCTGCTGCAAAGCCTAGCTCCGCATAAAATAACAGCGCCGTAAACGAACAAAAAATAAAGTCCGAAATACCTAACCTTAACACACAATAACACACATAAAATAAGTAACAAACCTTCCTCATTATGACAACCGTATTCCTGGCAAATTACCTTTTAATGCTAATTATATTTTTATCTTTCCAAATCCTTCTCAAACCTTATTAAAGCCGACACGTCGGATAAAAGTTAAACATTCACAAGCCCCGTTCTTATAAAACGTAAAAACGTAGCTACCGTCATTTTGGAATTAAAATGACCCTTGTTAAACTCTCACTTGGTTACCTTTATTTAAAATTCCTTACATGTAGAGAAGTATTTAATTTTGCACGTCCACGTGCATTTATAATGGACACTATGTAATGTCAGAGATCAAAAAGCATTATTAAAATTGTTTCATGAGTGCTTTTGTGTTAATTTTGTAGTTTTGAATTTAGGGAAAAGTTGGAATATTGTTCAAATGGGTTGGAGTTTTGAAGCGTGTTTCAAATTTGCAAATATTATCGGATGGGAAATAAGCAATGTTTAATATAGGTAGGTTTGTTAATTATTTTACTCCCAGTCGGACACTTTTCGATGTTCATAAAACTGATAACAAAAGCTTGTTTTTGTGACAAAATAAATAACAAAAGCTTGTTTTTGAATTTTACTTCAAGTACCTTAATTGATCAATCTGGGAAAATGACATTTTATGTTTTTAGAGGAGTAGATTTTGGTTGGTAGGTATTTAGTTCTGCATCAGCATTATACTCAGATTTTAATGCACTGTTTTAATCTATCTTAATATGGGTGTTAGTTGTTTATATCTATAAACAACATGTTCCATTGCATTCCCAATGCAGGGAATCCTAGTGGAGAGTAATGAGTGTGCAACATTAATGTCCGCCACAGAGCTTGCTCTTGAGTCAAACTGTTAATACTCTCTCACTAATAATTTAGCTCTCTGCTTTCTAGTCTACACTTTTTTGTGCATATAATTATATATTTTTTTGATGCAATAATCTAGCTACACCCTGCAGTTTCACCCGCTATGCTACACGGGCCGTTAATATTACGGAAAATAAAATAAGCAAAATAGCAATATAGGGTTATTAACAAAGGGGTAAAAATTTATGCTAAGCTGAAAAGGGCTCATGGTACTCATCAATACTCGTATGAACAACTTTTACTATGGGACCAACCCGAAATTCGAGAAAAAAAATCAGCTGTTCCATAAAAAAATGTCAATGACACTTCACAAAATGTATGGAACGGCTGATTTTTTTTTCGCGAATTTCGGTTGGGTCTCATAGTAAAAGTTGTTCATAATGATGAGTACTGTGATCCCTTTTCGGCTTAGCATAGGGTATAACCCTGTATAAGCAATAGGCTACTTTCCTGATTTTTTTTTGACACCAGTTGAACCGTTTCTTCGTAAAAATATTAACAAAGACATATACCTACCTCACTCGCTCTAAAAAATTCATTTTTTACACGAGAAATATTTAAATTAATGTAGCGCCTGGAGTTTTTATTTTACATCTACATTCAAATCATAGAATTGTTATAAAGAAAATCCAACATATTTGTCACTAAAAGGTTCGATCACCGTTATTCGAACTCAACTCAGATGATATGACCTCGTAAACACAAATACCGCGAGACACTCAACACTTCCGCGATATAAAACTGCCGTAAAATGCTGTAAGAAAGACGCTTCTATGTTTGCGGCAGTAAAAAATCACGGTTGAATATGTGAATATTCAGGCGTTTATTTGGGAAGCTCACGCACTTTGCGACTAGAATTACGAGCATAAAGTAGTAAAAACCCACATGGATGAACATTTCTTTTGGAAAATCTTGGAAAAGTTTATTTTTGGAGCAATCTTTACCCAGAATATAGTAATAATCTGTATCCAAATATCTTCACTGCGGGTTGTCGCAAAATTTGTTCTCGTCGTGTCGTCAAGAATAACGTTCTTCAAACGACATCTAGAGAACAGTACTTAAGTGTCGACAAAGTTTCGACCTTTATGAAGGATTTTTAACAAATATTTTGGGACAAGTTTCAGTGAAAATATTTGAAGATATCTTGATATATCTGTTTAACCTAGCCTAGAACAAAAACTGGCTTTTAAAATGAGTGAACTTAAACATAACTGCAGTAAGAAAAACCTAAAATCCTTATTTTCCCTTATTTTCATTTGAAATCAGGTTTTTACCAGTAAGAATAATATTACGCATTCTACGATCAGTGCGTAAATATTCAAACTCTATTTTTACGCTTTACCTCAAAAATGACAGATGAAATCCGAAAACCGAGTTTTGCGGTTTCGGCTTTACGTGACGGGGGCGAGAAATCCCTTGAGCCTTCCCTTGGAGAGGCACTGATGCTTTCACGGTGGCCGGCTTGAAGTTTACTTTCCAGTTTAGTGACCCACTGAGGTATTGATTAAGATTATTTACGTTCTACGTCTTTCGGTTTCATCCACGTAATGATGATAATAATGAGAATTTCTACAATTTCAAATTTTTACCACCGGTAGCTTGGGCTCTGCCCCGCTGCCAGTGGCAGCCTAGTTTTTAAGTTTTTTTTTTATATTTAATATAATTTGTCTTTTTATATTTTGTATTGCAAAAAAATTATAAACTAAGAAATGAAATAAATACCTGTAAAAGAATGAAAAGTAGCCCATGTTTTATTCCAGTACCTAGTTTGGGTAATCTACATCCCAAGTTCATCAAGGTAGTTTTAGTAGTTATGGGCACGTATTCAAATTTTGCGATTGTTTTTTTGAACTACTTTAAATTGATATTTTTACGATAATAATGTTACTAAATTAGGTGTACTTGAAAAATATTCCAGCAATTCATTTAAATTATTCAATTTCCCCAAAATCATATATTATATTCCGAGAACTCTCTTTATGTAGTCCCGTATAACAATATCAGCGGAAATGTAAGACAAATAGCGGGCGAAATGAAATAAAGCTAAATAAGCAATATGCAAAGTGTTGGCAAAGGCAAGCGGAATCAATACAGGTGCTTGTTTCAAGTTACGAGAGCTAGCGATGGACAGAGCTTTTTAATTGAGATTTATTTTTGCTAAACTGATTGAAGAATTTCGATTTTATTGAATATGATTTAGGAATCACCTGATAAGAAAGTGAAAAACCTGGCCGCTCGTACATGAGGCAGCGCAAGCTGGCAATGGTTGTCGTCGTGCGCTATAAAATATGAATGTATTTTATTTAAATTATAATTTGTATTAGGTAGAATTGAAATAGTAGCAAATCTGACTGGAAATTGAATCCTCGCCCTGATTTTTTAAGCAGTCAGCTGCGATCGTAGGAGTGCCGTTCATAGAGATATAATGACTGCTTTTTTGTCCAAAACGCCATTCCTCTCGAAATCTTGGCGCGTGTAAGATTGTCAATGGACTACGAGCTACATCTTCCGGAGAAAATAAAACTGATTGCAAACGATGGCTCAAAAAAGTAATATTGAAGTAGTGTGATTTACAATGGGACCTAACCTCCACCAATCACTGCATTTTAATATCTTCACCAATCGCCACTTTCTTATCACTTAACCCCCTCTCTATGGGTTAGGTTAAGGGTAAAGGAGCAAACAGCTCCAGGGTACGCAAATACGCTGACGAAGACGCGGGTACTCGAGCCACCGTTTTTATCTGTCACCGCCACTCTACGGCACACCGCTTACTGACTGCCCTTTGATAGGACCACGAGTTTTTTAAGCTACCACATAATACACAAATTCATAATGAACAAAACTGTAAGTTGCTGATAGTGGTTGTAGTTGTCTTCGAACGTTTCGTCGCTTTTTGTCAGGTAAGAGGGAATCGACTGTATGTTTTTTTTTTATGTTTGTTACCTCATAACTTTTGACTGGGTGAATCGATTTTGATGATTATTTTTTTATTAGAAAGCTGACGCTTCCCGTGTGGTCCCATTTCAATTTAGTCCAGTCCTGATAATGGTATCTATACAAGTCTTAAATTTGCATTAAGTACGTGCGCGACAAATAGATGAATAACTCAATAGTCGGTCTTTTGAAGTCGGTTTTTGTTTTTTGTTTCGTAAAAATAATGTTCTTGTTTTTGTTTACAGTTTAGTCTATAGATTTTTAGTTTATTTGGAAAAAGTCTGCGTGTAACCACCGAAGTCAGATGATATGATCGATAGCGTGTAACCAACAAATCGTCAGAGTATAAGAGACAGCATAAGTATAAATGCCAACAAGTAAATTTATGGAGTTCATTTGAAGCTTTCTTGTTTCCTTTAATTTGAATTTCTGATATCTACGTTTTCTCACGTGAAACCATCGTTGAGATACCTTGCCCTTATACGAATAGTTCCCCTCAAAATGAGATCATCCGTCAGTAAAGTGGAGTGCACTAAACGCCGCGTCAGCGTCGAACCGAGGGGGCGTCGCCGACGTCACGACCATTATTGAGGGCAAGAGTGAACTGAGCCTCCTTTATTAACATTTTAAAGGCGCTGGATGAAGGTAGATAGATACAGAAGCTTTTCTGAAAAGTAGATTTTGTACTGAAAACTCTGAACTCCACTTTTTGTTGATATTTCTCAAGATCCGTCTGTTATGGGGTGTCGGGACATAATTATCTGCTGCCGAGAGAAAAATCGAAGTACAAAAATTTTATTTTTGTTCTGATATGATATTAAAACTAATGGATACCATATTGGTTTTAATATCAGAACTAACTCCAGTATGGAAAACTCGTGTCGTAGTAGTTTGTTCTGGTAGAAAACAAATCAGTTTCAATTCACGCCCAACAGAGGCGCTATTTGTGCTTATACAAATCCGCCTCAAAAACGCAAAACGAGTACATCCTCCAATTCATTCAATTTCTAGTTGTCCCACACTACGACTATTAAATGTACCAAAGCCCGAACTGTTGGATGTTAAAACATCCGAACGGACCAAACTGTTGGGTGACCAAATATTTTTAGGAAAGAATTTTCATTAGCGGATGCAAGGGTGACCACATACCCACGTCGTCCCGTGTCACTGCATGCATAACTTTCGGACACTATGGCACGAGTACCGTGTCCACAGGGATCGTTATCCTGTGGACAATGTGCATATCTGTGCATTGTACTCGTACCTACTACGGCGAACACACTGAGTAATCACAGAGGGAGCAAAAGCAACATATCATTGTAAGTTCAAAGTTTGCACAAAAGTAGCGCCATCTTTTGTGGTGTGTTAAAATATTTTCAACAAAGTACTTATAGCACTACATTGTGTTGACAAAGATAGCAGGTAGATAGTAAGTTGCAATTTTCCATCCTGAAATAACTAATTCTTTGAACTTACTTTATTTAGATTTTTGACACAATACTAAAAACCAACTATGTTATCTTGGCGTATCGCCATAAATAGAGACTAATAGTGATAAATACTAACTTCTAGTTACTGAAAGTCTTTATGACAATACGTCCTTTCTTCTATTTTACAAGCTTTTTAATTTACCGTGCAGCATGTGTGAGTCAAATCTTGCGACTGAATTTTAAATCGCTATCCAATGTCCGATTCAGCTGAAATTTGGTTTAGCTGTGTAACCGATGAAAATGCAATAAAATCTTTTTTCAAATACTTTTTTATCATTATTTCATTACTTTTAATACTTGAAAAGTTTAACGAAGCAGATTGAAGGGGTAGTCAGTTTCATTTCGTTTGTACAAATACGATAAACAAACATATCTACAGTCGTCTCGTACTAATGCCTAAACTAATCTATTAGTAATCAACCCGTATCGACTTAACAATATGTTGGGCGCATAATGAGGAGAATGTTCAACATTAATTGGTTTGCAAATCCAATTAGATTGGCTCCGGTCGGCGTTAAGCACGTAGCGCTCATTATCGATTGCTAATGACCCGGCGTCTGAGGTCTGTACTACTCTACTGGTGCTTTCCATAGTGCTTGAATATAGCTTTATTTGTTCGAGCTGTGCCTTGCGGTTTCACCACGTGATGATGAAAAACGGTGGTGATGACGAAAATAGCCTATATTATTCAGAGCATATGGTGTGAGTATCTCTCTTCCAAATTTTGTCCAATTCTGTTCAGCTGTTTCATCGATTGCTGGCCTGGCGTCTGAAGTCTGTACTACTCACCGAAGTCGGATTATCTTGATCGATTGTACTACTCTACTAGTGCTTATCATAGTACCTACTTGAAAAGCTTTATTTGCTCAATGCTGATGCTGCTTCGTGTTGGCAATACTTGACCTTTGACTTCACAGGTTTGGGGCACTAAAATATAGCCTAAAGTACTCAGAGATAGTGTAGTTTATCACTTGCGAAAAAATATTGAAAATCGAACCAGTACTTTCGACTTGAATAGCTGTTTTACTTTCCTATACAATGTGTCCGGTTTCCGGACAAAGGAGGTCACTTTGAGCAGTTTTTGTAACTATTTTGCCAAATTAAATGCAATTGATATAAATAATTTTGTTTTATTTCATTTGCTGGGGTATGCGCGCTTTTCAAGTAGGTATGTTTACACTGTCATAGCTCCTAAACTATCAAACTCACAGTTAAGATTTAAATGTACATTTATAGCAAATATGTATTATTAAAAAAATAAATTAAAAAAATTGGTTAACACGTTGATTTTTTTTTTAAACTAATAATAATCTGAAAAAAACATCAATTTGTTGTCCAATTTTTTTTTTAAATTTTTAATAATAATGAAACATTAAAAAATTAAAATTTGAATCTAGATTTATTGTCTACACTATACTAACATTTGAGACCACTTTTGTGTTTGTAAGTCTTCTACTTGGGTAGATATTGTTAAATTAATACAAGCATCTATGCTTCGCTAACAATTTTTTTAAAGTGCTGCCATTTTATTGATGGAGAAAAAAAAACCGTGATTTATCGATAAAATTAATTGCATTTTAACCCCTTAAAGTATCGGACATCGGAAACCGGACACATTGTATACATACAAAACTCGATACTAGACAAAGCCGACTGGGTTTTAAGGCAATTATAGTGTAAAAATATACTTTTAAACCTACTAAAATAAATATGTAAATATTATTAAAAATAAAACTGAAAAAGAAAATAGAAACCCATACATTATTTAATCATTTTGTATATTTTACTGTTGTTGCTCCTAATTCTAGTAAAAGCAAAGAAAGTTTTACTTTATGGAGACTTTCCGTGCAAATAATTCGAGTAGCAACAGTTTATGGTGCTAGTTTCTTGGGTTAATGCATAGTTATTTGGTTTATGACATTGTTGTGCCATGTGGCAACTCATAGTAAGTTGTGATATACTCGTATTGCTGTTTACGTTTTATTTTGTTGCCTTTTTTGAGAGCGGTTGATCAGTCGATGATCGATTCTTCCCATTGGTACATCTATTTCGTTTTATTTTAATGATACGTTACATATTTTGACAGCTGTCAAGAAGCTGTCAGTAACTCCGTTCTATTGCACCTTATATTGCGCGTTTCAAATTAAAAAGAGACAACTGTTGTTAGGTTACATTTGTTAAACAAAATGATGTTAGAGTTGACGTTGAACTCTTAATATATTATTTTCCTCTCCAAATGATTCTGTGCCTATGTAAAAATACGACCGAGTCACTTGTAAAGTTTTACTTATTAACTCGTAATTTTTATTTTTGTAATTATTACATAAATTATGTACTTATTGCGAAAAAGTTTAAAAACATTTGTCAATATAAGCAAACGTTTATAAATAAAACCGAAAGAAATTATTTACTCGGATTCGGCAAGTAAGTAAGTAAAACTTAAAGTTCCCAAGTAAAAGTAGTAGGTAGGTAAGTATTTTTTACCATATTATTCTTCGATGAATCGTCAGGCATCAGCACAGTAACAGTTCCATCCATCTCAAAGGACGCCGGCCTAACTACCATCATTGTGAACCCAACTTGCTAAACCATTTCCATGGCAGATGCTGCATCAGGCGTTATGCATTCTGCCTTTGAACTGGCAATAATTTAATTGGAGAGTCTCCTATACGGCCGCATAGCAGTTTCTGTAAAGTTTCAGCCTTCGATGGACAAACTTTGGTCGCAAGAGCCAAACTAGTCGGCAAGACAGCGTTATGCCTCGATATAGTTTACTTGATAAACCAATCAAGCTTTTTAAATTGGGATAAAGTGGAATTAAAGCCGTCGTCCAGCCCGCCTAGCATGGGACGTGGATGTTGGAAAGACAGTTACCTAGTATTTTGCGTAATTAGTCACTTACTTACGTTTGTCACTTTCTCACGGGATAAAAACAGTAGAAAAACAATTTATCCACGTCCTATGAACAATACGGACGGGCTAAAGCGAACAGTTCTTTTTATTACTTCGAACTAGGCATGCTTTTGACCACAATCTCTCGGCTATGTAATTATGTATCCCATATGGTGGTGGGGTCAGCCTATCCTATATCCTATCTTACTATTCCTCATATTAAGCGACAATGCAAACTAATACGAGTATGTGGTTTGTGATGCTTTCATGCCTGAACTACTTAGCCGACAGTCATGAAAGAAGGATGGCTCTGCGGTGTATAAATTGCCGGTTACGCATAACTCGTATTCAAAAACATTAATCATGTAAATAAAGCTATTAGTGAAACGCATTTTTAGACTTATACTCGTATTTATACCTGACGCAATCACAATACAGCTGGGTTTACAGTAGGTATGTAGTTATTTAGGTAATAATCATAATAACATTATAGGTTAAGTACCTACACAATTTAACCTTTGTCAATTATTTTCTCCCAACTTCTGTACATTAAATACTATTTGTATACGTATTCTTGTAGCATAAGTTATCATTGCTAAAAGTATCTCTAGTGAACGTAGCTTGCAAATGTTAAAAAGGCTGGGTAAATCAATGTATGGGACGTCGCCATTGTTCTTTGCATACACGTTGTCAGGGATACAGAAAATGACATGAGCTACTTTTTATCGTCACCGTGGTCAACCAGTGGGTTCAGCTACTAAATAGTAAAGTAAGGTCTTACACTAATGTGGAATATGGATTAAATAATGATGATAAAGAGCTTCACTACAACATGTCAACACCTTACAAAATACACAAATATTACATGCAGTCGATTTGAAAACTTCTTCTTTTTTTTAAGTCGGTAAAAATAATCTTACAAGCTTTTATTGCATAATCATCAGAGTTATACAGCTATACAAAATTTCAGATCAATCTATACAATCTACGATCTAAACAAACTAATATACCTATTGCAAGTTACCTAAGTACCTTGTGAAAACATGGCTAAGTACCTATGTAATAATGATATGCGGTGAACAAAAATATATTTGAAGTGTCTGTACGTAGCGACACAAGTCCCGCTTCCTTTCCTTGGATATGACTTGATCACATGCCATCGTTACCGATGCTTCCTATCCTTGGATAGATAAGGCTTCTTTAGGGCTTGCAGTCTCTTCAAAACATTGAAAAGAAATAAAAAAAAATACTTTATTAAAGTTTAAACAACGACTTTTTTGGCATTTTTTTTTTTAATGTGTCAAAATGTGAAAATATTTTTTTTTACATCGGACTAAGCAATAAGCATGCGTTTGACCACAATCCTTACCCTAGTGTCTATTAGGGTGTCTATTAGTGTCTATTAGATGTGGCCGAAGATGTAACAAGCTTACCTACTAAAAACCTTTTAACAGTTTCTTAACAGTAAGAAAACAATGTAATACTTATTTTTACTGTCTCATTTCAACATTTATTTTTTAGTTTTTTTTGTCTGATTCAATAAATTATTTAAAAACCGTTATATTCTGTCACATTTTGTTACATATCCGGCCAATTTAACGTGCGTTAATCGTGCGTTAATGACAAAATAAATAATAATTTAATTGAAATACTGATAAAATAGTGTTGTTTCATAGTAAACAACTCGGACTAGGTTTTCTTTACAGTTAGATGTACCTATATTCTTATCGTACTAACATATTTTAGTAGGTACGAGTTATTAACACCAATATACTTATTTCTGATAAAAAAAAACTCAATAAATGTCTAACTTTATTATGTTAGTTTTTTACTTTATTGAATTTTAATTAGTTTTGACGTTCTGAGGCAAGTTATTAAAACAACAATTGACAAACAAAATAATTTACCCAAAGGAATCACAACAAACTGAATTTGAGATTTGATTTTTTTTTAAATAATAAGCCGTACTTAAAAGAAACAAAATTTTAGATCTAACAATCTGTATTTGTGATCTTTTGATTAACTGCGTCAGTGACAACCCTGCAGCGAGTTCGTTTACATAAACCTAAGATTTCCGCCGTCAGGGTTGTCGCACCGTGTCGCTGCTACTGCTACGCCATCACGCTTCCCGCTACCTATCACTTATGCGCCTAGTTTATAGCGAAAAGACACAGTTTAAAAATGCAGATAAATTCACAGTATTTTAATAAATTATAAATACGAATAGTTGTCGTTGAGTCTTTTTTTAAGGTTGCTAAAATCACTTTCTTGATTTTTAGGGTTTCTTACCTAAAGGGTAAAACGGGACCCTAAGACTCCGCTGTCGGTCTGTCTGTCTGCCCGTCTGTCACCAGACTGTATCTCATGAACCGTGGTAGTTAGACGTTTGAAATTTTCACAGATGATGCCGTTATAACAACAAATAAGTACTAAGAAACAGAATAAAAACATATGGAGGCTGACCCACACAAAAAACGAGATTTTTGCCGTTTTAATAGATAATGGTACGAGTTCCGGTTATTCGTTCGTGCGCGAGTCCGACTCGCACTTGGCCGGTTTTTTTAACTGTTGTTACTAACAAAGTGTTACATAAAGATATGTACAGTCCGGCAAGTATAACTTGGCGCGGCTGTGCGCCACTGTGTACTTTTATAACTGCTTCTCTTGTACCACTTTTTATCACTTTAGGCATGATGATAGCACAGTAGCAAATATAATAGCAGCAAAAATATTCGCAACGATGTTTACTATGAACTCGGAAGTGTGTCAAAGTGAATTTTCAAGATTGCCGATTTAGTTCCTCAAATCGCCACCGCCAACTTAAACTTGTGGCACTGTATGTCCATATATCACAGTATTTTTTAAATGAGAAATCCTACTACCTTCCTACAGCCACTTAAAAACCATCACAGAAAATACGCAACAAGTCAGTTAACCCACTGTTTAGTTTAACTGTGGCACTACAGACAGACCGCGTGTCTGATACTTTTATGTACGGAAACACTTTCTACAGTTTATAGTGAAACCAGCCTTCCTTGTCTTCACGACAACGCGTATCATAAATATTTTACGTGCTATATAAATTTGTGAAAAAATAAACTTTAAATTAAACGAAATAGCAAAAGTTATTTTATTCAATAGGCTTGCGTTTGACCGTCATTTTGTCTGATTGTAAGCAACGATGCAATCAACGAAAGAGCTCTCTTGTGGGTTGATTACACGTAACGAGTACAGTGTAAATACAGTAAATGAGTTTACTCGGCCGAGCAAACAAATGACGGTTCTAGTGCCTGTCTCACCTCGTCAAAATGTTTTTGCAAAACGAGTATTCGGCCGATGGCACTGTCTCGCCTCTGTACTCGTTACGCGTAACCAACCCAATACCCAGAAAATACCGATTCACTCTCGACTTGAAAACATCCAGATTATTTATTTAAGTAGACGCTCTAACAATAACTGGTTTGGCACAACACTCTGTAATAATAATTAAAATGTTGTGCTAAAAAGTTAGTTCGTGTATGCTGAAGCTTTGGCTAGTTCTAGTATCGAAGTTTTATATCCCACCAAGGGCGTCTTGGTGGACCTAAAAAGCTCACTCTTTTGTTTTATAAATACAAGCTGAGTTATATTTAGATATCAAGTATCATTAGGCCGGATGCAGCTCTGATATGGTTCACCATTATGTTGAGTTTAAAAAACATTTAAAATAAAATTAATAAACGTAGAGCATTAGGATAACGCTATCAGTTTTAATTTACATCAAGTTTTTGTGAAGTAAAATATCTCCCTGGCTGGTTGATAATTTCTTACCAAGAGTTTAAAATAAAACTCACCTGATGAAGGTCACCGAATGTGACCGAAACTAGTTGTAGTAGACGACTTAATTTTTATTATATTTCCGTGTTAATTATAACAAACAGAGTTTAAAATAACTTTAAAGTTCTAAATATAAATACGTTTTAAGTTGTATCCACTCATTTGACTAGCTTAATCTATACTATCTATACTAATATTATAAAGAGGAAAGATTTGTATGTTTGTGTTGAATAAACACAAAAACTACTAGACCGATTTCAAAAATTCTTTCACCATTAGATTGCTACATTATCCCTGAGTAACATAGGCTATATTTTATACCCGTGCAAAGCCGGGGCAGGTCGCTAGTAATAATATAAAAAGACAGTAAGTAGTTCCTATTACCAGCACTAAAAATACTCCAGATTTAGATTTATTAACGAAACAGCTAATTTTTATCCAAAAAACCAAGTGTTTATGTTCATGTAGGATAGCGTCTAAAACCGCAGGGCAAAGCTAGTTGTAAAATTAATCGTAATTGTCCCATAACTGTTTTTCTAATTATGCCTATTTTCATGATAATTACAGAGTGAGATCATAGTTTGATTCATAACGACCTATTGTTGTAATTCATATACCTATTGTTACCTATTGTGTGGAATCAGCTGAATGTCAACTAATATCTCTAACAATCATACTTACAAATGTGTAAATAACTTAAATAATGATAATATAAACTGACAGACTACTCCACAAAGATAAAAAATCGTCCTAAGCATTTTTAGTAAGTAAGTAATTAACGTTTCACTCTACCCGACTAGGATAACCTGCGTCGGGGATGCCATGGAACATACACAAAGACAAGGACAACTAACACCAAAACCCAGATCATATACTATAAAATTTATTATTCAAACATCTGCTCGGCCGGGAATCGAACCCGTGACCTCTGGCTTAAAAGGCGGATATACTACCGCTTAGCCAAACAGTCGTCGTCGGCTGTATGGAGCTGTTTTTTTTTTTTGTGAATTCCGTGTTGGTTCCAAAGTAAAAAATTGCTAATAATGATGAGTACTTTGGGTCCTAAGCTCTTTTCGACTTAGCGTACCCTTTCTGTATAACCCTGTATGTTCTGTATGTGGGCCGTCTATTCTTCAGATGAGTTGAAACTGCAAGTCGTTAAAACCTTTTCAATTTATTGTTGATACCTAAAATATTTCAAGTCTATACCAATATAATAGAATAGAATGTGTTCTTTCAACTTCGTTCTGCACGGATAGCTAACAAAATTAAATACAAAATTCAAACATGGTATAGTAGTACAATACCTGTTGCAAATGCGCTGGAATTTGGTCCGTGTTCAGGTTTTTTATTCCTTGGTTGATTACCTCTAGTTTACCTAAGTGTAAATGAACTCGCGTGTATGATATAATGTGTTTTTGTGTTTTTCCCGTAGCAATTCGTTTTCATAAACGTTTTAGAACAGGGATAGCTAAAATAACTGGCTGTGCCATACAGGCAGATGGGCATCGAAGTCTCGCCTTTAGGGTTCTTTCCCGAAGGAGGTTCGGAACCCTAATAATGGTCCGTCTTGTTTTGTGCGTGGCGCTTCGAATCAAATCAAAGTAGAGAACAAATTGTGCCTTTCATTGTGATTTAAATATTTTTGAGTAGAAAATTTAAATTAATTAACTTATGTACGTAATTCATGCAACTTTGATACCCTGTGACGCTGGTATCTGGAGTTCAAGATTTGCGATACCCTGACCATTTTCGTGAATATCATTTATAAATTACAAAAAGGCGCAAATAAAATAAATGCATTTGAGGGTTTTTTAAGGACAACTACTCCAGGATGGAAAAATATAACAAGAAGTTTTCTCTCGCTGACTACAATATAATTTTATTTCAAGTCAAGTGTCGTACTTTAAAAACACTAATTATAATAACGTAAAGCAATTTTTTAAAAAGTTTATAAAATACATTTCCGCTTTTAATTAACACGATAAATATAAAGCTCATATTCACGCCTGAACAGTTTTTTTACGAAAATATTACTTAATGTGACTTAAAATTTCATTACAGTACGATAATTGAAAAGTTGTCTTAAAACTTACATAAATTGACAAAATCCAGTGTTAATATTTGTGATTTAAAATTTCTTCGATCAAGAATAATTCTTGATCAAATGTGAAATTAAACTACGAGTATGTGCATAAAACTAACTGATTCCATAGTTATTCAATAAGATACAGAGCACCTCGATGTACATTAGAACAAGACAGACCAGTCTTGAAACATTAAGTACAACAGAACTTGTTTCGTCCTTTTCAAACGAGTGCGAAATGTCAAAGAGAGAATAAGACAAAACACTAGCGTTGGTTGGTACGCCAAAATATGCGAGGAGTAGCTGTGGAGCCGTAGAACGCGATTTTTAAATTTGTAGCTTCCAAATTTTTATTTTGTTTTGCCCACGATTAAATTGCTACGTTCAAATTGAGGTACAACGCGTTTACCAGGGCCAAACTTGGATAATAATTTGTGATTCCGACATACCATATTCATAATAATAATGGATCAGATTAAGATCATCAGGAATAAAATTTATCTCAAACGTCACCTGCCCATAACAGGTCTGCGCCATCCAGAAATTGAAACTCTTAAAACGGTAAAATCACATCACCAATTACCCAAGCTTTGCCCTATAACAGGCCAGATATTAAGGCATTAAGGCATCACATACAAAGCTAAATGCTTGTTGGTTAATTTTGATAAGCCCCCAGGTAAGAGTTGCAATTAGGGCAGTAGTGGTTCGCATCTTGGCATGAGTCCATGCAGTATGGCACGCATACACATGGCCAGCATCTGAAAAAAAAAGTATTTTTAGCGATACAAATTGTTTTATCCTATCTTACTTCCTACTAGTCCACTAAAAGTGTAGTTGTAGTGTAGTTGTAGTTGCACTTGTAGTGGTGGGGCTCTTTTGCAGAGCCCGCATGGGGAAGTACCACACCTTTGCCAGATATTCCACCGCCAAGCAGTAATGTGCAAACATTACTGTGTTTCGGTTGAAAGGGCATTGTTTCCAGTGAAATTACAGGGCAAGTGGGAGATTAAACATCTTATATACTCGTATCTCAGGGTGACGAGCGCAGTGCTGTGCCGCGCAGGGTCTTGAATTCTGCGAGTTCAAAATTCTGGATGGCGCAGACCTGTTATGGGCAAACGTAACGTTTAACATCAGGCGAGCGATTTGCTCGTCTCGTCACTCATTTACATAAAAAAATAAAAAAAAACTAATCCAATACTATCTATTAATTAAAAAAAAAAAAGTGAAAATATTTGTGTGTAGGTAGTAGGTACGTGTGTTTTTTGTAACCTGCACGGATCTCCGTAATTACTAAAACAATTTTAATGACAAATACTTAAATGTAGTTTAAGTTCTGGAATAGCACATAGGCTACTTTTCAACACCAGCATCTTGCAGGTGAAACCGTGTGGCCCAGCTAATATATTATCATAGTTTTGACTAAATTGCGAATTATCAATATCTACTCTACCGACTTAGAATGTTGAAAATTGCAAGTGCATCGCTCACAAGCTTAAGGCTCAAGGCATGCTCGAAAAAACAGGCAAAGTGTTAAATGGCAACTCGATTTACTCGACGTGCTGACGTGGAGCAACAGTGTTCCAAAGACTAACTCTTTTCAAAAAGGCTAGAAGTTAACAAGGCCACGCCTAAAACTCGGTCAAGGACATCGATCTATATAATCCGACTTCGGTGGTCAAAGACCAGTCGCTTCTATCAAAAAAGATTAGGTTGATTCGTCCACGTCAATTAATGATGACTTGACCCCTTAATGATAATAATCCTTTAATCCTTCCACTGCTGGATACAGGTCTACCCTCGAAGGGTTATTACGCAATAATCCACGACGCTGCCTAAGTGACCTTGGATAAATATATAATCTCCAAATTTAAATTTCATCGAAATCCATACAGTCGTAACGTAGCAGACTCGGTTAACAGAATTTCAAAATTTCATATTACAGTCAGAATGGGTACAAATATTTTCACGCACTTACAAACTTTCATTTAATTATACTTTTGTGCCGCCAAGGGCAACGCCCACTACATTAATGAGTGTCCCACATTAGATACAATGATAAAGTAAGGCCGACACAGGAAATTTAGTGCAAATCAGTAATACCGTTCACCAACAACCAAACTTCCGGCCTAAGATGACAACATCTAGAAATGTACCTATGCAAGGAGAGATTATATTTATTTGACACGGAACAAGTACAATAAATAATTTAAAGCAAAAGAAAAAGACAAAAGGAAAAGAAAGAGAAACAGCAAGTAAGAATAGGAAAAATTACAAAAATCGAGTCGAAACAGACTCATCATCATCGTAATAAACCATCTCAACATAAATGCTAAATGCCGGCACTTGGTGCAAGTTTTCTTATAGGCTACTTCGGTTCAGAACATTATATGGAATGTACTGGTAAGTCGGTAAGTGCATCAGCCCATAATAGTATCGTAGTGTAAATACATAAGAGGAAGGCATAAAAGGTGAGTAGGGCGTTCTACGGTCAGGTGGAGTGACGACCTGCGTAAGGGCAGGTAGCAAGTGGATGCGTAAGGGAGAAGTTCGTGTCTTGTGGCGTTATTTAGGAAAGGCCTATGTCCAGCAGAGGACAAACATAATACAGGATTATTCATAAAGGGTATGCTAAGCCGAAAAGGGCTCATAGTACTCATCAATATGTATACATTTACTATGGCACCAACCTGAAATTTCAAAAAACCTGTAAAAACAGCTGTTCCATAGAGAAATACCAATGACACTTGATATAATGTATGGAACAGGTAAAAGTTGTTCATAATGATGAGTATTGAGCTCTTTTCGGCGTACCCTTTATGAATAACCCTGTATAGGCTGATGATGATGATGATGATGAAATACTTACAGGAAACAGCACAGCAGAAGAGCGATGAGATGTGTTTTCGTGGTGGCTTTCCTCTCGACCCTGGTGACTATGGTGGCTCTGCAAGATGGGCAGGCGGTCTGGGTGGGCTCGGGGCCTACGGCGACTACGGTGGCCATCTATATACAAAATAATTTTTATTGTTTTAGCCAAATCAGACTATAACCTGAAGGTTTAAAATTTTACTTGATTTTTTTTAAATACTAGGTGTGCCGGCGATTTCACCCGTTCGCTGATGATAAAAAGTAGCTTATGTGTCCAGATTGTAAACTATATCTATTCCAAATGTCATCCAATTCCGTTGAGGCGTTTCAGCGTGAAAAAAAACATACAGACAAACTTTCGCATTCAAAATTTTCAATATTATTGTGAAAACAAGTGACGGAGCTGAAGATAAGTGGTCACCACCATCTTTGGACACCTCCAATACCCAGGACATTTACAGTGTGTTGCTTACCTTTTAGGACCCTTTGTTTGTCATACCTTCACGCTGAAACAGCTGGACGGAATTGGATGAAACTTAGAGTAGAGATAGCGTACAGTTTTCATCATCATCAAAATCATCGAGCAGATAAGACCACGGGCCACAGCTAGTCTTAAATGATATCTTCCTTTGTTTGAATTTTTTTTCTGCACATGTTGCGTGTATATATTATATTCAAGAGCGGGTATGGCGGCTCGGAATAATTTTACACCCAAAGCGACTCACTGCCACACCAGAAAAGTTATAAAAACACCATCAATTGATCTATTTTTAACATCAATTCCAATTCCGTGTCTAACGCTACCTCTAACAGTATACACCGATCAAAATTGGAACACAAATCGTCTTCAATAAAGCTTTAATTGACGAATTAAAAACTTTTAAACACTCACCTTGATTGACTTGCAGTTACAACGTTTTAGAAAAGAACACGTCCTGTTTCGGCTGGAGATGGCACTGAACTGGCGACCCAAGGCCGACGTAGTGGTCGATGTTTACTGGGTGCTGCTCGTTAACAATGTTAAGAATTGTTTACACTGACACGTGCCTAGTGGTTTTGTTGTCAGGGCAGGTTGACACGCGATGGCACATACTGAACTAGTGACCAGTTATCAATTATTTTGTAGCTGTAGTACTATTTTATCTTCGTGACTTCGCCCACATGCAAAGTAATTGCTTGTCGAGTAGAACAGCACTTATTTCAGTATAATTGGTTCTGTTAATTCTATGGCTTGGAAAGCTCTAAAGGTCTGTATAGACAGCTAAATGATGTGGCGTGTAGGCCTTCTTAGCCACCATGTCAGTTTTGGGCTCTGTCAAGGCTTCTGACATAGGTTGGTGGTTGTTTTCATAAGACCAACCATCGGGGCTCATAATTATTTTGAGGTGTCATTCGAACCACGCTAGCGATGTGGTGTGTATTAATAACGTCGCCTACAACCAGCTTCATCAATAACAGTTTAACTTTATCCAGTATGATATCCCTTTTTAATATGTATTCATAGATAGCTGGTTCGAGCGTAATGATCAGTTCTTTTGCACAATGGACCTTCTATTTCTTGCTACGAGTATCTTTGGTGCCTGGCATATTTTCGTTCAGCTGTTGAACACTTGACTAATCTGATCGCGTTTTCTTGATATCAGCACTATTCTTAATATCTTTACTATTTTATTCTTTCACTCTATTATTTCATTCTATTTTTTGTTTGTCTTTTTATCGATCTACCATGATCATCAGCCAATTTAATGCCTACCCTCTGCTAGATGTAAGCCTCTCTTAAGGAACGCCTCATGGCCCTCGTTCGAGTTTTATTGAAAGGCAATTTGCTCTAAGGCTTCTTCAGGTATTTAAAATTCTCAAAAATGGACGTTTTAGGTTGCTCTTTAGGACTAGTTACTCGACTTTCACTTCCTAATTTACCATATTATTATTTACCTTACCTTACCTTTTACATACTATCGAAGGAAGAGTTTTCTTTGGGTTGATCTCCCAGAATATCAAGTTTTTTGTTTGTTCAGCTTGATGTACTATAAACCTGGTCTAGTGCATTAGATTCTTTCATATCTGTTCCTTCACCTTCCATTCACTTGCGATGAACTAGTATTATTTTTCTCTTTGATATGCCAAAATACCCATTACGTACGTAGCTAGCTATAAATATGCTTCAAACGTTGAAATTGATGGCATTGAAAGTTTAGTGACGTAGAAATCTCAGACAGAGTGGTTAATGTGGTTATAGATAGATTTTTGATACGAATGCATTTGGTTGTATTAGTTTTCAATCAATTCCCTGTGAATGATTGCGGCTTTCAAACTTCACTTTATATTATCATAGTTCGTTAATTTAAAAATTACTACGTTTGGTTTTTTTGTGCTATATGTGGCAAACAAATAAACGGGTCGCCTGATGATAAGCGATCACCGTCGCCTATGAATACCTGTGGCACCAGAGGCTTCAAGGTTACGATGCCGACCTTTTACGTGTCTATTGACAGTATTTTTCTCATTCTACTCTAAAATACGGCAAATAGGATCTTATGCCACATATTACGGGTGCCAAAACAGATCGCGAATAAAAAGATTTACAAACGATGTCGTAGAGAAAAAACGCCTGATTAGTTTCTTATTTGTTTTTTGAAGCTGCACTGCATCACAGCGTTGCATTTTCGTTTTGCGGAAAAGATACTCGTACAGAAGAAGAATTAGTGTAAAGAAGAGAGCAATGAGTAATGTAGGGCAGAAAACCCCCATTATTGTACATGAACCTTTATGTTGGATGACTCATCCCCGTGATGTCACGACTACGTTATAGCACAGAATACATGTAGTTATAGCTAGAACAGAATGAAGCGCCTAACCTACTCTCGTGTCCGGATCTCACTTTGCCATATTTTGGTGAGGTCACCATTAATTGACTGTAACAATTTTCATACGGAAATAGTTAATAGAAAGAGAATGAAAGTGACATTGCAAACATAATTTCCATGTTCGGTAACTATCTTCAAATGTGTATCGTTTGTTCGTGAGTTTGTTGACTTTGAAAACTTCATGTGAATTTTACCTCCTTGATTGTTTATACATTAGTGGTTTATAAATGTTAAAGATTAAAATGTTTGTTGCTCAATCACGCAAAACTGGCTAAACGGGTTTGGATTGAGTTTGGACCCTACACTACCCACCCTAGACTACTTTTTATCCTGAAAAATGGGGGTGAAAATAAATAAAATTGTAAAATAAGTATAATATAAATAAATATCTATGATTTGAATCGCGGGTCAAAACTAGGCGTACGCAAACCGCTGGCGCCTTGACTATGAAAACATTCGGTGCTATTGATAAAACAATAAAACTTTTTCATTGAGATATTTTTATTAAGTAGTTCGACTTAAACATAACTATTAAAATGTATGCATTTTGAACTACAAAACGCTTGGATAATTCTAAATGCGAATAACAATAAAGTTATCTTAACTCGGAAAGTGATTTTTTTTTTTAGTTTTCCACATTTGGGTTTTTACTTAAATTTTATGTAATCGGCCTTATTTATAAACACCTTTTGAACTGACAAACGTTATTTCAGTTCATTAAATGAACTTAAGTGCGAACTTTATGACGATTGATCACAATAATATAAAAACTGTTTGTTTTTATCGAGTTCAAAAAGAAAGCTATCAATGCAATAATATGTTTTATGGAACTGCTGAATATTCACATCTGGTCATCTGTTAGGGCTTCCAAACAAATTAATGTTGTTAAATCGAAACCTTATAAAACATTTTACCTATAAAATGTATGCCAGATGCATGTTTCAATTTTGTTCGAAATATAATTTACTAGCTTTTAGTTTGTAATCGTATCTTCGAACTCGGTGATGCTCAGCCTTCAGCCTCACAAGATTGGGGCTATAAATATAGCCTATAGTACTCAGGGATACGATAGCTTTCCATTGATGAAAATATTTTTAAATTCGAACCAATAGTTCCGGATATTGCTCTCTACAAACTATGTAAATACAGACTTTACCCCTTTATTTTATTAGTATAGATAAAAAAAGTCGTGTGGCACTCGGGGACTGCCGCGGTAAAGCTATTGCATAGCATTTTTTATCAACTTAGGCAATTATATCTAATTATAATTATTTCATTAACCAAGCCACCTAGAGGCGAGTTGCTGAACTAAAGAGACAAGCGTCATATTTCAAAAAGTCATTAAAAGTTCTGCTATTCATCGATAGATGGCAAAACTAAAAAGTATCACCGCTGTGCCGGTCGGAGTGGGTGGTCTTAGGCTAAGGTTATTTTCGTCACAGAATTTCTGGACTCGGCCTCCACGCTCAAGGCCCGCGATAGAAGCTATGCAATAGCTTAAAAACTTACGTAACTTAACTTCGAAAGGTGTTTATAAGTAAGGCTGTTAATATTATTTAACTACAGTAGGTTCCTAAGCAAGCGTTGCAATTCGGGCAGTAGTGGTTTGCGTTTCGACACGAATCCATACAGTACGGCACACACACGCACGGCCAGCATCTGGAAAAACAAATAAATTTTATTGAATAGATTATCAGTAAGAATTGAAAAAAAAAACTAAACATTCTACATTTATATGTATTTTATTCTATACTAGCGACCTGCCCCGGCTTTGCACGGGTATAATATAGCCTATGTTACTCGTGGACAATGTACTCGTAGCTTTCGAATGGTGAAAGAATTTTTAAATGGTTAAACGGTTTTAAATGGTTGTTTAAACGGTCCAGTAGTTTTTGAGCCTATTCATTACAACCAAATAAAGTTTTCCTCTTTATAAATTAGTGTACACATATTATAAATTTTAATGTCAAAGTTTGGATGTTTCTAATGCACTCAGTCGAGCTCAAGAACGGCTGAATTTAGATATCTGAATGAAATTTGGGCATTTGGGTTATATTACGAGTACATTTAGCATATTGTTGTTGTGTACCTAGATATCGTTTCATTTTTTTTTAATTTATTTATTACAGTAAATTTTTAAAACAATAATTGCCTTAAAACCCCAATCAGGTCTGTCTATGTTTGGTATTGTCTGGGCAATAGATTCTCATTAACAACTAGCGGCCCATCCCGGCGTCGCACGGGTGGACATTGTTCTGAAAAAAGATTTTCCCGCTTTTGTGTTGAAATTTTTTCTGAATTTTCTTTGCTATAAACCTCACGGAACCCAAGGCCTTTCCAACGAATGCAAAACCGTGGAAATCGGTTCGTGCGTTCTGGAGTTATAGCGTCAGGAAGGAAAACCCGACTTATTTTTATATAGTAGACTAGCGGCCCATCCCGGCGTCGCACGGGTGGACATTGTTCTGAAAAAAGATTTTCCCGCTTTTATGTTGAATTTTTTTCTGAATTTTCTTTGCTATAAACCTCACGGAGCCCGAGACCTTTCCAACGGATGCAAAACCGTGGAAATCGGTACGTGCGTTCTGGAGTTATAGCGTCAGGAAGGAAAACCCGACTTATTTTTAACACGCTTTTATTAGCTTCACCTGTATGTTTGTATGTTTGTATGTTTGTATGTTTGTATGTTTGTATGTTTGTATGTTTGTATGTTTGTATGTTTGTATGTTTGTATGTTTGTATGTTGTATGTAACCGACTCCTTTGAGCGCGTTTTTGACCCACTTTAAACGGTCAGATTTCTTTCAAACTTTGTAGATATATCGAGGACCGATGACAATACACTAAACAAATCGTGTTTTTTAGTTTTTTTAACTATTAATTTTTTTATATAGTAGATGTACAGTTAGAATGTACTAAGAGGGCGGCGGCGCGCGGCGGGGCGGCGGCGCCCTCTCAGTCCCCCGCGCCGTCATACCCCCGCGCCTCTGTACCGCGCAGACGAGGACTAAGATAAACGGCTTGGCTATAGTAGGTAAGCACTAAGCAATATAGTAGATAGAGCAATTTATTATATACTGGGCAATACAATACACTCAGTTAATTAATATTGGTGACATACAAAACAATACAGAATGAATGGGGCTACTGGATACTAAATTGCGAATTCTTTTAACCACTTTACTCCATTAATTGCTCCACCATTGCCGGAAACTTTGCCAGGCAATAATTGCTAAGAACATTGCTCGTGTAAAAGCTCTCTTATGACAATTACAAAATATTGAAGGCATCATGAAATGAGGCATATGAATAAAATTTTGCTACTTTTTGGAAGAGACAATAACTGCACATTTTTACTTATATGTCGCATGTCGCATGAGATTGAATTTTTTAAGTTAATTATAGAATGGGTATTACAATATTATTTTTTTAAGAACATTTTTTTTTTAATTATACGACATGTAAGTAAAAGAGATAGTTTTAGTCTCGCCTGAAAAGTAGCAAAAATATATACGCCCTTCCGGCATGACGCCTTTGATATAATTTCCCTAACCTACTAAAATATTAATATCCAGTGTGTCATATATCTAATTAAACTTGTAAATAAGTACTAGGTAAAAAATATGCCTTATGAAAAATATCCGAGGTTTACTTTTGGTTTTACAAATTATTTTATGTATTAATAATTTATATTTTAATACGTAAAAACCTGTTGTACCTACATACGTACCTACTTACTTATTTACGAACATTACAACAAACATAAAACAATTGATTTTCATAAGGTACTCGTATTGGATTGACTAATAATGAATAATTTATAGTTTCCTTATCGTTAGTTACCTAAATAGGTTTGCTGATAATAATTTCGTGCTTAATGCGAAGCGTGGTCTTGAATCCCAAACAAACAGCGGCGCCGAAAATAAATTATAATTAATAAAAAGGTATAACTATTAACTAAGCCAAAAAGGGCTTGTAGTAGGCTCATCATTATGAACAACTTTCACTATGGGACCAACCAAAAAATTCGAAAAAAAAATCAGCGTTTCCATAGATTTTTCAAACGTCATTGATATTTTTCTAAATCGCAAAAGAGGCTATTTATTTACGACCCGCATAATTGCTTACCATCAGGCAACAAGGCGGTCAAACGCAAGACTATCACTAAGTAAGGAAAAAATCAGGAAGACGGATTTTTTTCTGTGACAAGAAGAAATTCGTGAGACATAACTTATGGATGGCCCCCTAACATGGCAAATTAAATAAAAGCATATTCAAAGATAACTTACAGGAATAAGCAGAGCAGCAGAGCAATCACATGCGTCTTGGTGGTGGCATTCCGCTCAACTCTGGTCAGGACTGTCGCGCCGCATGACTGGCAGGAGACGCGGGTGGGGTCGGGGCCTACTGGTCCACTCATCTTTCCTTTGGACAAAATAACATTAATTAATTTATTATTTAGTTTAAATTTAAGATGTAAATATATTTTATGTATTATAAAATAAAGTATGTAAATAAATAAATCAGTAGGTTACAGAAATAAAGATGTCTAACTCATAAATTTATTAATAATAATATATTTAAGGTAAGGTAGCGGGCCTAGCGATTTTCTATCGGATACATTTTGGTGAATGTGCGTTAGAGCTACACGACCTAATTCTACCATCCCTTTTCCGATACAGGACAAGTAGAAAGACGTCCTATTACGACCCCTACACTGTCGATTTCCCCTAGATACGTACAAAACGGTTCGAGTCTGCGTTTCTGATCCGTACAGCCCGGAGGTGGTATAAACTTCCGGCTTCCTTGTTCCCTAAGACATATAATAAATCTGTAAAATAATCTTGGACTTTTCAAATTCAGAGTAAATTGGGTATCTTCTAAATGTGAGTGTTTCAACTACGACCACATCGTCGTGCGAATTGCTGCTCAAACGCGAATTTATCCATTATCCTTAAGTATATATAAAAAACTTTATTTGGGTTACTAATATACAGTTAAATGGTGCGTCCAGGATCTCTTAAGTAGCAAAAAAAGACCTTGTTCGTCTTTTAGGAAAACTATCAAGTAAAGCCTTCAAACTTGGGTTCATTGTAAAAGTCTATGACAAGTGGTTTGCTGTGTTTTGATCTAAATCCGGCAGTTGGGTAAAATATTTTATATGTATAATAATATTTAATAGGTACTCGATATTGAATAACCATTTATAGAGCATTTCCTTCTGTATTATATTAAAGTATCGATATTTATAACTAAATTTAATTTCATATTAAAGAATACGTTTATTTTTTACCACAAAAACCCGATAATAAGTTTACCTTATGGTACTTTACATTTTACTTGTTTTATACATATTATTAAGCTTCTATTTATATAAGTATATAGGTTACGTAGGTTTTATTAAAACAATAACCTACCTCCATATGAAGAGGTAAGGTTTGTATGTATGTTTGTAGAAGGTAATCTCCAGAACTACTGGTCCGTTTAAAACAATATTTCATAAAAAACAGGCTGCACTATCGAGAATGCTATAGGCTATAATGTAAGCCTCAAACCTGCTAGGCCGAAAGTCGAGCAACATCGAACATTAGTTAGTACTTACGTGCCTTAGTGTCAGTAATATCATTGATTTGTACCATTGATGGTACAAGTAACACAACTTTGTATCCTTAGTAGGTACCATTATAGAAAAATGAGGATGTTCCCTCAAAAAAAATTTTTTTTCACACTCATAGCTCTCCACTAGGAACCGGAAAAACCCCTGGGAATTGTTAACCAATACCTATGGAACAACTTTATTTATTTGGCATATTAAATAGGTACTAGCTGTAATAGTTGAGTTAAAAACTTAGACTAAGGTTACTTTTTTCATACTACAAATTCTGCATATTATTACTGTGCAAACATTACTGTGTTCCGGTTGGAAGGGCATTGTTTCCAGTGAAATTACAGGGCAAATGGGAGATTAAACAACTTATATCTCAGGGTGACGAGCGCAGTGCTGTGCCACGCAGGGTTTTGAATTCTGCGAGTTCAAAATTCTGGGTAGCGCAGACCTGTTATGGGCAAACGTGACGTTTAACATCAGGACATCAGGCGAGCGATTTGCTCGTCTCGTCAATCAATTACATAAAAAAAAAAAAAAATGATTATGACGATGATTACTCATTTCTAGCATAACTATGAAACCTTAGAACACGCACTTGAAAGATTTTAATCAATACGAAAAACGAGGCAGATTTTATTCTCAATATTTTGAATCTTTTAACTGCTTATTTTCATGATCTCAAATTAAAGAAACACTAAAGTCGATTCCGTTATACCTACTAATTTCTAACCAAACTAAATATTTACCTAGTAGTACTAAAAAATATGCAATTACAAAAAAAATAATTAATAAATTAATAAAAAAATAAACAAATAGAAAACGATATATTTTTATAATGATTATTTATACATAATGAAATTAGCATATTTTTAAAATGATGCGTAAGATCTTTTAGAGCTGTCAAATTAGTTTAGTTAAGTCAGTCTAAAAACGGAATTGACATCAGTGCATGGACAACGGACATCCACTAACCTTGTAAATTTCAGTGCTGAATTATTGAACACGTCCAATTCGGGCTACGAATAGCACAAAACTAAAGAAATACCAGTCCTGAAATTATTAGCAGCTCAATTATAACCATTTCCATATTGCAGCACACTACCTACAATACATAGGTAGGTATAGTGATTCAGAGTGGTGAGTTAAAAATGAGTAACAGAAACTGCGCGATAACAAACACGCAGTTAAAACCCGGGTAACTGTTGTTGTAGGTACAGATAATTTAACTATTTTAAATTTAAATATCGAATTAAGAAAAAATAATCACAAAAAAATTAGTTGTCTGTAAAGTCGGTTTACGGCATCGATCTATAATCCGCCTTCAGTGGTTTACGGACGATAGTTTTACGTGACAACGTCATAACAAAACATTGATGAAATGATTGCATACTTTTCTCGCTCCGATCGTGACGTCACAATGAGCGTAACGGGACACGTAACGGGACACTTTTTCGTGCGTGCACCCGGCGGCGGCGTTCATCGATTTATTAGACACTAGCTGCGCCCCGCGGCTTCACCCGCGTTTTCCGGGATAAAAAGTAGCCTATGTGTTAATCCAGACCATGAACAACCTTCATTCCAAATTTCATGTAAATCCGTTCAGCCGTTTTTGCGTGAAAGAGTAACAAACATCCATACATTCTTACAAACTTTCGCGTTTATAATATTAGTAGGATTTTCACGTCAAAAGTAACAACCAGTCAAAAATCCATCCATCCATCCAACCATCCATCTCGAACTATTATAGTGCCCCTAGCCAAGTTGCAATTCTATAATCAAAACGATATAGAAACGCAGAAAAATTTATAGGAATGACATTTCTGTCATAGGACGAATCTATAAATAGATTATAGAAATATCATTCGCATACATTTTCCGACTTTTCTATAATGTTTAGATTTTATTACTTGGCTAGGTCGCTTGGACCCTATATTTGGACGCTCGAGATTATCTCCGTCACTCTCACTGTCATGGCATTTCGAATGAGAGCGTCAGTGACGGAGATAATATCTCACTCGCTAGAATAAAGCCCCAGAAGGACTTCCTATCACGACACCGGTCAAACCAAACCAGCCTTTGAACAGGCGTAAAATAGACACTAGGGCCTTTCACTCAGCTTGTATGAAGTTACTTTCTTTATTAATATTCGAAATGGTTTCTTTGAACCATTTAATTTAATGAAGTAGTTTGAATAATTGCTTAATTACTATGAGGCTACTACAGAGTAATAAATATAAACAGAGTAATATTGTAAGGGGATAACGTTTAAAAATCAAAAATAAGAAGTTATTTTGTAGTGTACACTTATTTATTAAAATAGAGAGGTTTCATAGATTCTATTAAAATTTACCAACTCACTATAAGTAGGTATAAGTAGTTATTGAATAATATTATGTGTTGCGCATTCGATAGAAAATGTATAAAAATTTAGCTTCCGTATATGCCCGAAGGGGGTACGCTGATCTATATTATAATATAACATAATAGAAAACACCCTGCACAAACAGAGGGCGTGATAAGTTTAACGTGTGTAACATATATATGTGTGGCATCGTAGCTCTGAAACAACACTATCGATTTTTCCTTAAATATGTATTTTTTTGACTCGATCGATATTGGTCTCCAAAAAAATCAGTTCAGGGGGGGAGGGGGGTTGAAGACTTTTCATACTTATCTTACAGTTTCCATTGAACCCGCAACAGTATTTATTTCAATTACTTTAATAGTTATTTTATCTTATGTTTATGTATGTATAATATATTATACTTATATACTCATATCTAGTAGGTTAAGTAGGTAAATATATATTTACTTATTAGATAGGTATGCTTATTTAATTTAATTATTTAATATTTACTTATTTTAAATCAGTTAAAATTACGACATCATGTAGCTTCCCATAAACGCACTGCAGTAAGGGCAGTAGTGATCCGTTTTGTTGCACGAATGCATGCAGTATGGGATACACATACAAGGCCAACATCTGGAACAAAATAAAGTAGGTTAATTAAATTATTAAATTAAATTTTATTGTCATCGGAGTTACACAGGTATAAAATATTACCTCAAACGGACATCGGGAAGGGGTTCAAAATTCAGTTGCAAGATTTGACCCAAACATACAAACATTGCAAGACATAAGCTTGTAAAATAGTTTGTTAGATGCACTAGAGACTGTGGATTCATTGTTGGGCTGGTACATAAAAACTCTGCAATGTTTTTCTAATAGGTTTCTACGCAATATTAATAAATAAATGGCGCAACGATTCATTGTATTATTGGTACGTTATTTGATTTAACAGTTTAATGCTGACTTTTAATTTTAGTTATTTATGCTTATCAGACGATAATGATAAAATTTGCACTATGTAGAGATAGTAGTAGATAGATTGGGGGAGACCTTTGCCCAGCAGTGGGACATTACAGGTTAACTAAAAAAAAAAAAAAAAAAAATAGAGATAAACAACACAAAACGTAAAGTTGTACGATTACGTCTGCTACCTATACAGAGTTATAGGTAAAGGGTATGCTAAGCTGAAAAGGGCGCATAATACTCATCAATAAGAACAACTTTTACCATGGGACCGACCCGGAATTTGCGAAAAAAATATCAGTTATACAAATTGTTCATCACGATGAACACTATTTAGACATTTTTGGCTTAGCATACCCTTTCCTTATAACCCTGTATTGGTGCCAGCGCATTTTGATGTTTTCTTCATGGCAGCTCACACTGCCTTTACAGAGAGTGAGATGGTCATTACATCTAGCTTTCTACTACATATATCGAAAAAGATTCTAAAAGCTTAAAAACAATCACAAGTAAATTGTAAAAATCTTCTTACCCAATAAAACACAAACAACACGCTAGGAGATGCGTCTTCACTGTGGGCCTGTGATAGATGACAGTCCTGATCTCCTGGTTGCACATATGGCATGCCATGAAGGTAGGCTGGGGCCCCACGGACTTAGGTCCCGACGTCGACGGCACTATGGGCCCCAGAATCACTGGGGGCCCGTATGGTGCTACAGAGTTGTGGTACGAATCTATGTAGATTACATCATTTCTCTGCGATGAACCAAACGACGGCTGGGTCGAAATTGGGGTACTCATGCTCTCAGCAGATGCCTGGCTCAAAATTGGTGTAGTCATGGTGGCTTCCTGAAAATTTGAATAATTGTTTGTGAAAATGAAAAGTGTATGATGCCAATATGGGTTATGCGGGATACCAAATGCTTAGTTAGCTAGTTTTGCGCAGTTAATTATCTAAGCTTTACCAAGCTGTACTTTTACAGGGTGAAAAGAAACTAGGGATATTTAAGAGCAAGACACGTTAAGCATTAAAACTAGAAGATTAATGAAAGTATCTATTCAAAACAGATTTCCTTTAGATGTGCGATTATTCCGATTGAAATTTACAGAATTAAAAAACAATACAGTTACCAAAAACGATGCCCCAAATTTTTCGCCACCCTCGTTCACTTCAAGCTCGACTTATATTGTAAAGCATATTTAACAGTTCTTAGATAAACATGTACAAACTTCTTAACTTACTTACAAGTTTGACGTAAAGTTAATATCACCAATCAATTGTACATCCAGATTTCTGTTTACATTTTTAGGCATTTCTCAGAATTTTCACTCATAACATTTTTGCAATTTTTATGTAAGAACCGGATTGAAAACACTCTGATTCGCTAGTTGTCAAAATACTGGACTATCAGTCGATTACGTTTCAGATAAGCTTGCTGATAAATAATTCCATGGAAGATAAGACATAGATAAACCTATACTAAATGTGTTATAATTAAACAAAAGTAGGTATAATGCATTGTACTTCGACGAAATAGGAAGCACTACCTAAACGTTATCATTTCAGAGAATTTATGTACATTGTTGTATAGTACCTAATACGTTCAATAAACAGGATAATGGCTTTATTAAATTCTATAGTAATCAATCATTAGGCCCAAGTTTGAAGGCTTTTTACGACAGATCTAAATTTTCTAAAACTATTGGCATCCTTGTCTAATGGCTTGCAATTATAAAGACAGATATATTTTTAGTTAGTTTAGATCTGTCTTAAAATGCCTTCAAACTTGGGCCCATTGAGTACCTACTCGTACCTATTCTATTCTGGTAGGTGAAGTATTGTCTAGGTTTAGCGGTCCTTTGTTAGTAAAAGATGACGTTTAAACTCGTCACTTTCAAGACTTTCAACGACATAACATCGGGAGGATCCTCTTTGAATCACACATGAATATTTTCTTGTGTATATTCCGACTTTCAAACAAATCCTATGTTTCCTAACATTTTATAAGGAAAAAGTGCGCTATGCCGAATTAGTTCATAATACTCATAATTATGCACATTACAATGGGTATAACCCTAGCATTGAAAAATAATGTTAGCTGTTCCATAGAAATATTAATGAATGTTACTAATGTATATTAATGAATATTAATCACACTTAACAAAATATATAGAATAGATCTTCCAATCGAAAAAATGCAAAATGTTAAATTTAGAAATGCAAAAACGTGTCTCTAAAAATTGCATACGACATTAATTAAACAGTCAAAACTTTAAGAGGAAATGCCTGATTAAATTAACCGAGCAAAGCGAGGTGGAGTCTACCAAAATAATTCGGCTTCTGTGTTATGTCGATGTGTGTTGACTAATTTTGGTATCAAATGAGCAAAATTATTAAAGCTTGTTGAATCCCTTTCTCTCAAAGTCACTGTAACAATAACAGTACCCACAATATTTGTAAATTATGACCATTACGAAAAAACAAGCTCAAGCATTATACTTTGCAACTTGGTTTTACTTCCTTCATTTTTCTTTGAAACTTAAAATTCCTAGTACTCTCTGAATAATCTCAAAATAAAAAAAATCCTTAGTAAAATTCTATGATTTTTAGTGAAATAACATGATGGATGATTATAATGTTAATGAAAAAGATACTTTTTAGTGAAATAACAGATAATAGCTGGATGATTATAATGTTAATGAAAAAATACTTACCGGAGGATCATTGTTGTAATTCACCTTCAATATAGGAAGAAACAGATGGTCGCACACAGACTAAAAAAACTTGTTCTTGAAAACTTATTTGCGACAAAAAAGCTTGTTCCGGCCAGTTATAGGTACATTAAATTGTATTGCTCCCTTGTACAATGTACTAGGTTAATATTGCTTGATATTAGAAAAATAAAAAATCTTCTTCTTCTTCTAATATATAAAAATGAATCGCTGTTCGTTTGTCTGGCTAAAACTCGAGAATGGTTGGACCGATTTCGCTAATCTTGATTTATTTGTGGAAGTTCAAAGGTGTAAGTAAAAAATAAAGAAAATCCAGAGGGTGATACCGCCGGGTGATAATTACCATTTACTCACTAGTCTATCTATATCTATACTAATATTATAAAGAAGTAAAGTTTGTGTGTTTGTATATATTTGTTAAATTGTAAGGGGTAATCTCCGGATCTACTGAACCGATTTTAAAAATTCTTTCACCAATAGAAAGCCACATTATTGCTGAGTGTCATAAGTTATATAAAAAACCGAAAAATAAAAAGGCTTTTACGTGGTAGTCCGTTTTGCAAAGTGAATCGGAGAAAAAACGGTCCGGACGGCGCGCGATGGCTTCGGGTTTAATTAACATTATGCCCAACGAAGTGGGCACGGGTCAGCTAGTCTATCTATATATATAAAAATGAATCCCTATTTCCCTTGGTCACGCCATCACGCGTGAACGGCTGGACCGATTCCACTTTTTTTTTGTTGTTTTAGTTATTGTCAGGAGAAGGTTCATAAGAAAGAAAAAAAAAAATACGCGAAAATTAGAAAATTTAAGAATAGGTAGCGCTTTGGACAATGTAAACTTTTTTAATGTAACTAGTTAATTATAAAATCGGCTTAAAGCTAATCAATGCTGTGGAAACTTCTCGCTAGAGAGAAATTACATGTACGAAAATAAAACGGAGCATTTTAAGCATTGATGGACTTTAAGCAGTAAAATAAGACTATACGTAAGTTAATAAGTATTGAACATTTTTAAAAAACCAGTAAATATAATGAAATCATATTTAATTACAAATGTTTACCAATTTCTTAATATTACATGCAGTACTACAGGGTTATTAGGAAAGGGTATGCTACGCCAAAAAGGGCTGTCATTGACATTTTTCTCTCGAACAGCAATATTTTTTTTTCTCAAATTTTGGGTCGATCTCTTAGTAAAAGTTGTTTATAAAGTACTTTGAGCCTTTTTCGGCTTAGTATACCATTTCCTTATAATTCTGTATAGTAAGTGTATAAGTACATGTTTACTGTTAACCAGAATAGTAGCTAATTTTAAACCGACTTCAAAAAAGGAGGAGGTTACCAATTCGACTGTTTGTTTTTTTTTTATTATTTTTTATGTTTGTTACCTCATAACTTTTGACCGGGTGAATCGATTTTGATGGTTCTTTTTTTATTAGAAAGCTGACGCTTCCTATTTGGTCCTAATTTAGTCCAGTTCTGATAATGGTATCCATGAGAAAACCATATAAGTCTTAAATTTGCATTAAGTACGTGCGCGACAAATATATTTATAACTCAATAGTCGGTCTTTTGAAGTCGGTTTTTGTTTTTTGTTTTGTAAAAATAATGTTCTTGTATCATATTTGTTATATTTTTAACAAAACAAATTTTTATTCTTAGCTCTTGTTTTTAATTTCTTAATCGTAATACATTAATTTTAATTAGCGACCGTTACATTTTCTCATATTAACATTAATTAATTGACAGTTAGGGTACAAATTTTCAACCGCGTGCTACACGAAAAAGTAGTTAAGTATGTAAAACTAAATTTTTGAAGGCAGTTCATAAATAAGGACAATAATTTGCAATTACGCCTATTTAACACAGGATATGACGTAATAACCTCCAGGCGTAGTAGGTAATAATAGCCCGTCACCTACAATTAATGTATACAGGGTTATACTCGAAACTGATGTACTAAACTGTTAAGACCTAATTGTTCTCACTACTGTGAATAACTTTTACAAAACAAATTTTAAATCTCAAAAAATCTACTGCTACGACTCAAACATTTTTTTTATTTTTGAGTTTGTGCTCATTTAAAGAGATTATAATTATATTAGTATTTAATTATGAGTAGAATAACAAAGAAGTAATGATAATATTCTTTTATTTCACAGATATCTTTTTTCTTTAGTACCATCGTTCCGTGTAACCCTGTATTATTTAATCATTGCATCATGTTGAACAAACAAAAACGTATCACTGTTTAAACACCCAGGATGTATAAAAGTTACATTTGTGTCGGACTCTGAACTAAACAGTTACGATATCAAATTCGCACTAAATGTTATATAAAGTTGGTACCTACTAAAAATACTAAAGACACATAAAGATACGAGCAGTATAAACATACTTTCCAAGATGTAAACAGCTGTCTCATTCAATTGATTTTGTCTTAATTAACTGATCACACGTGTGATGAGATTTGTGTGATGAAATGCAAACGACCCGTTTTATCAAAGAGCTGACTGAAAGGATTTATAGGTCTTATCGACTTAAGTCGACAGAGTTGTCGCTGATTTAGAATGTATTGACCTGTATAATGTATGTAAAATCAGATAACGTTTAATGTAGCTATAAATTGTTTGAAATAACAAACAATTGTCTACTCTGTGTATGCCCATTTATGTTATTTTGATTGAAGTTAATTAGAATAATTTAGTAATAATAAATGTGATGTTGGAGACGCATGGCGTGAATTAGCTGGACAGAAAAGAAGACCAATCAGGGGGTGCTAGACATGGTGCATTAAAAATAGAAGAGGCAAGATGTTTGGCCACCTTGTAAGATATGACAAACTAATGAAAACCATCATAGAGGGAAAGATTGAAAGAAGGAAGGACCAGGAAGACCAAGGAGAACGTTCTTAGACCTGATTAAGGAGAAGGCATCTCATGTCCTACAGGGAGGTGAAAGCACTTGCAGAGGACCGCCAAGTCTGGAAGTTGCTCAACCGACAAGATCAGCGCCCTTAAATTTTGAATTATTCATTTTTCAATGCTTTACTCATGCTAAAACGGTATCGAGCCTGTAACCATGACTTTACAAAATAAAATCAAAAACTCTCTCTACATTAAGATTACCTACATCAATAATATTATATATAGTACGCCAAATAAATCCCTGCTTTCGTCTAGAGCTGTCTTTTTTAAACATATTTAAAAATTTTAAAGCCAAACATATTTATTTTATAAATAAAATTATTTTTCGTACACATTCAATATTTATAAAGCCAAAAACTCACTGAGTGACATTAAAAAAAAATTAAACGAACATCATGTTTAAAATAACATTGTACATAATTTAAACCAATTTTCACAATTTAGTTATAAGATATCTTTTTTCTAATTATAAACGTTTTTTTAACTCGAGTATGTGGCGTTAAGCGGGCTTTTAACAAATAGTTTTAGTTAACGTAGACCGGGTCTTTGATAACTTAATTTTTACCCTAAATTATCTCATGTAGGTGCCTAAATATGAATTGCAGTTGGGGCAATAGTGGTCGGCATTTTGACACGATCCCATACAGTACGGCACGCAAATACATGGCCAGCACCTGAAAAAAAGAAAAAAAAAGCTTTACAAGCGGTCAGAAATAAAAATACTAATCACAAAGAAAGAGTTCTATCTAAGCCAAAAGAGGCTCATAGATCATAATTAATTTTGTCAAGTATCATCGGCATTTTTACATTTTACTATACCATTTTTGATAACCCTGTATTAGGTACGATGTAATTATGAAATTGGATGTTCAACCCTATTTTATTAACTTACTTTTCTAGTTTTGAGAATCTAATACTATTGATAAACCAAACAATTTCGAGTCAACTAAGTAGTCCAAGATATTTAAAACAAAACATTATTAGGTACACCTAGGGTTACCAGATGAAAAAATCAAAAGACCGGAGAAAAGGCCTGATTTCCATGGAAAAGTCCTGAGATTTTATACAGTTTGAGAATTTTCTCTCAAAAACGTATTATTATCGTTTTATACACTGCGGATCTAGCTCACGCGTTGCAACTTGCATATCGCAATCAAAGCGGCGGGGCGGGGGGTGGCATCACCGGAGGGTGGCGTCACCGCCCGTCGCCCCGCACATACTTATTATTTTTAGTTGGTTTAACTTTTAATTAACCTGTGTTTTATGGAAAATCTTGAGATATGCAAAATCCGGCCGCAATCCGAAAAAAGTAAAAAAATCCTGAAATCTCAGGATAAATCCTGAGATATGGTAACCCTAACCTCAACAAAGGTAATTTAAGTCAAATATCTCTCATCAATTTCATACACATTTAGAGTACCTAAATGACATCATCATACAATGATCTCTCGCTAGAATTTAAGTGGATTGCGCTAAACAAATTATCCACTAGCCATTAGCTAGGCTTATACTCGTAGCTAAAGTGGTCACTGGCTTTAAAGATCTTGTAACATAGCAAACGCTAGTGAATTGGCTAATTGCTGAATAATTGGCTTCGTTGGTTAGTCTATGGTCTTAAAACTTCTTCTTAAAACCATTCTTCGTCTCAAACTCGTTTGATGCGTTTACTTTTTAAAGATCGATTACAAAAGGCCTTGTTTAAATTTTCCACGGCTTAGGTAAGTGCACTTTTAGTGCAAGTAGGTATGTACTATGATATTTTTGATCGATACATAAAAATTCATAAATAATTGATATCGATGGATTGCCAAATTGACAATCATAAAATGAATTCGAGTAAATCGTGTTTTTTTATTTTTATTTTGTCTGTAGTCCGAACAAAATTGTAAAGTTTCGTCGATTTAGTCGAGTTTAAACGTCTGTTTATCGATCAACGACAACCACAATGAACAAAGTTCCATACTTGCATTGCTTATCTGTTTAACCTTGTATATGGAACTACCTACATATATACATATTTGTTATACAGCAGTGATCAGAATTACTGATAATAAAATAAAACCAATTATTCTAACATGATAGTGGTTTGACATATTTGTGTAAGATGTATTAAACGGTCAGATAAATAACTATAAAAGGTAATTAAAAAATACTATCTTGTTTTATCATAATATCTAAATACAAATGACCAGATATTTTAACATGCGTCCTTTATTTATCTCTACAAGTAATCTATTAATGACCTTTTTTTAACAATTTGGTTAATTTAAAAAAAAGTCAATTATATAAAACTCATTTTATGAATGTAACATAGCTTGACACTTTTACTTTTATCAAGATTACTATTTAAAGTACCTATTCTGTAGTACGCTATCGTGCAATTACTTCACTCTTATCTACATTTTGATCTAAACCTAAGCATTGAAATGTGAATTCTATTTTGTAAAACAGACAGTTATATTTCGAGTGCCAAAATAATTATAATACATTTGACAAACGCGTGGTCAAGGAGTTGAAGTGTCGATGTTAGTGTCTAGACATATTACCGTATGATAGAAGATTATAAATCTCGAAATTCCCAGACAAGAGCAAATCTCTCAACTGCAGAATTAATAGAGACTACAGCATCTATTAATTAGTTCTAAAAATAGGCATTACTTCAGCGTTTGTTTTTCAACTAAATGTTTACAAAATGAATACACTGATAACGTTGTACCAGACTTTATCATTTCATTGCATACATTGTACAAACGTACGTACAATGTCCTATATAAATGCACCAATGACGTTTATCTTACGCACAAGCGAAAATATAATCATTTATGTAATTTTTTAAAGAGAGACCTACTTAAATTCCACTATTTGTGTAGAATTTTAGATTTAAACTTATTTTCAAGCACAAAATCACTCTTTTTGCTCTATTACCTCTTCGGAATTTTGCAAATGAAGGGTTATATTTATTATGTATCCCGTCGGGGCTGCGGGTCGTTCAGAAGTTACCGCGGCCTCGCCGGCACAAGGGCGTAGAAGGAACATGGGTGGTTTTTAGTCAGTAGAAGTCTGACACTCCCTTCCGCTCTGCCCAAGAGTGGGAGGGGTCATTTGACGATTTCCCACCCCCCCAAAAAAAAAGGGTTATTATGTATTAGCAGTCTAATATGTTTGAATTTACGTATATTTCGAAGAAGCGCTACTATTCCTCCGATTTTGATAAACATTGTGTCAATCGATTTGTTATTACTTATAGTCCGGGTGTCAAAGGCTACATTACAAACAAAATGAATACGACGGAATGTTCATCTAAGCTGTGAGTCTATGAGTTATTATCCACAAGCGGTTTTCAGTTTTTTTTAACTTGTTTATTATAAGCATTTACTACATCTTCTTATCACATTTATATGTGTATGTGCATTTATAAGGAGGAAAACAAAATTAGTATCTACTATCTCGTTTCTTTAAAAGTTAACGTATCGAACGCCCGATGGTCAAGGTTTTGAATACGGAAGTTATCAGCGACTCTTTTTGTCATTAATACCTGAAGCATGATTGCTTCCTTTTCAAGGCGATACGCCGATGAGTAAATTTCGTGTTTTCTTAAGTACTTAACTCGAGCATCTGGAATTATTTAGAGGCATGGGAACCTAGTGCGTGAAGTGCGTGTTTTGGGAGCGTGTGAGTGAAACACTATTTGAAATATTTGTACAACAAACTACATACCAATATTTACAGTACAAAATTGTTGCTAAAATTAAATAAATAAGTGTTTCTTTCTATGCAGGTTGTATTTTCGACTGTTCGTATATTCACGTAACGATTGAGAACAGAACTGACTTCTGAATTAAGACCATCCACCATTTCGATGCGTAAGGATAGGCTTAAAAGTTGAAAGTAGCCAAGCGAATACTTTTGAGAAATTTTCCCGCCCCTAATGCTTTATGATTTCCGCGGATCTTCGCTTGTTTTTAAACTTGTAGTTTTTTTTTAACGCGAATAGGTCTCCGTTTAACAACCAAATCGCCTGTTGGTGGCTGAGATGAAGCACGCAGACTTAGAAGATACATTTTAGGTACTCCGAGTTAAAATAGCCCAAGCTGCCCAAGATTACCTATATCTTTGAGTTTGTAACTAAACAGCCAGCAGTCTGGCGGCTCTAGTTCAATCTAGCCTAAACTTATGACGCGACATCTACCAGTCCACCTGCTCAGTTCGCCTGGGTGAACCACGGGCACTTTTAATTAAAAAAAATACTTACAAGAATAGGCACAGCACAAGCGCAACCACGTGGGTTCGCGTGGTAGCTTTATGTTCAATCCTAGTGAGGATGGTGGCTCGGCAGGAGGGGCATGTCACTTGCGTAGGCTCCGGACCAACTGCCACGATGTTCATTTTTATCTGGAAATAATTAAGACAAATTAGAGTTTATTTTCCTTTTAAAGTTACATGTGTTTACCACTCAGCACCGACTATTGGTGGATTATTTGCATTCTCTTATACTTCATGCAATAAGACGTAGAAAGCAGTTAATTTTGTTTTGTAGTTATAAGTGCAGTTGCAAATCATAACGAATTCTAAGATTCGCTCTCGAGTGTTTGACCTACACGATTACGAAAGCCTTTACTGCTTGAGTGGTAGTACCATAAATAAAACCATTTGTAAGAATGATATTGGCTTTACAAAACAGTTTCTACAAAATTCAAATTATCTGTTTATACAATATTGTTATGTTTTTCGCAAAACTTTCACAACAAAATTAGCGTAGCAATATTAACATTAGATATTATAAATAATGTATTTTTATTTGGCTTTTTTTTTCATGCTAAACTAAAAGTTAATTTAACAATCGTTGCTATTATTGCAGCATCACACTAAAGGTAATCAGGAGTTAATCCATCCTCCCTGCAGATAAAAACTTAACTGAAATATGTTGCGAGTTGCGACGATACAATTTATCTTTTAAACACGGTCTTAATAAAAGTATTATGAGGTTAAAACGGGTCGTCTGGCGGCACTTTGTCCTTGCGCTTGCACAAGGTGATCAACGTAAACCAAAAATCCGGTCGTGTGACCTCCAGTCTTACCAATTTAAAAGTCGAACACGAAAATTTTGAAATAAAACCTTTTTTCAAAGAGGCCGTTTTTTAAACTTTATCCGAAGAACATTATTTTGTATTTGCACTTTACTAAATCTAACTCCAGCCCACTCGATGCTCCAGCCGTAACTTTCGTAAAGGCTGACTGAGATCGTATAGTCCAGCCAATTTACGAAAGCGCACGCCTCGATACATTTCAGTACATACTGCACCTTTGTGAATTATTCGCACTATACGGTCTTGGGTTATTTTGACAATAGTGTAAAGTGGCGCGATAAATAAAATTAACATCGTCGAAGGTCAAGCGTCTATGATATAGTTTAAATCCACACATTATAATCGATGCATCGATATATTATTAAGATAGCAAGTACAAATCTTATAACACAGAACCTGTATTTTACTCATGGTCGCATGTGAAAATACATTTTAGAATTTTGTTCTGTTTTTAGACGTTCGTATAACTTTCTTTCGGTATCTCTAGTTTTTTTCCACGTCTTTTTTTCAAACTTTTTATAGTTGTACCTACTTAGTACGTAAATGAACAGCTGTTATCACAACCTACGTATCTTCATATTTTATAAACACTTACAAACAAGACATTTTTTCCAACAACTCGATAGTCGTCACGCAGTGGTGAGTAAAAATACCTTGAACCATTATAATCGGGTCATTTCCCACTAATGTCACCCACTAGATGCTTTCAATGAAAACAACTTTATTTACATGTGCCATAAAGGTGATAATGATTACGCTGGTATAATTATGTAGGTATAGTCTTTTAAACACACACTACTTCAGCTAGGCTAAGTCTAAAACCAACAATGAGCAACATCGGGACTTAGCCTGGCTTACTTAACCACAATTCTAATAATATAAAGAGGTGATAAAGGTTGTATGTATCTTTGCAGAGGGTTTTCTCTGAAACTTCTAGTCCGATTTTGAAAAGTATTCCACCAAAAAAAAGCCACATTATTCCTGAATGCTATCTTAATATATATAAATCTCGTGTCACAATGTTTGTCCTCAATGGACTCCTAAACCACTTAACCGATTATAATAAAATTCGCACACCATGTGCAGTTCGATCCAACTTGAGAGATAGGATAGTTTAAATCTCAAATTATAGTCGCAATTTTAATTTAGATAATTTTTACTATAAATTGACAAGTTAGCATCAACATACTACGGTTGCTATAGTTACGCAATGGCTTTTGACAGGACAACGTCTGTCGAGTCAGCTAGTAGACTATAGATATCTCATAGCCCCGAACTGAGAGGCCAAGGGCCTACCAGTACGAAGTTTCGAACATCAGCCATAAACTTGAATAAAAGTAAAACATTTACGTAAATAATTAAACATAAAAACTACTCACAGTATATTGTTATCCAATTTATTATCCGAGCAATTATTTATTATATTTATCTTTCGATAAAAACTTATAACACGTGTTGCAATCGCGGCGTTTTAGTGTAAACTAACAGGCTAGGATAAATGATGTGGTTGTGAATCACAACCACTGTTGATCGTAAAGGTCATCGCCCGCTACCAGAAGCAGAGCGAAGCGAGCAAAAGAGAAAGTAAAGAGCTACTATGAGATGACGTCATAGCAACATATATGACTGCATATTAAAAATGCATATGTTAATCAACAACCGGTGTAATCAAGACCCAGCTGGTGGCTTGGCCCATTTCTGGCTTACACAAGCGTTTGTATCATTTCAGATTCATGTCGCGAATACAACGCGACAGTGGTGCGATATTGCATTAAAACTGTTACTGGAGGCGAAGCCTAAGGTATAAATAGTTTTTGTTAGGTAGTTTTAGATTAGATAACCCAGAGTCTGATGTTGCCATACCATTAGAAAATGCATGAAAAGCTTTTTGCAGGTAGAAGGATATTATGAATGTAACTTGTGTATGTATGTGTGTTCGTGTATTTATGGGCCTGCCTGTGGCGTGATAGCTCCTGAATTCCTGGGCCATTGAACCAAATTAATTTGATGTTTGGTTAAATCTGACGTGACTAAGAGTCCTTAGAGAAGACCAGAAAATAGAGGTATGATCAGCTGTTGAAAGATTACCAGCCCTTTTTTTAATTTAAATTATAATCTTCTTTTTCTCGTAAATAAGTCTGCGTTAATTAATTAATTACCCAGCTTACAAATTTATTTATTTGAGGGTATCGTATCTCAGCGTAACTCGTTATCAATGTCATCAAAAGCTTAAGAACGTGCCTAATGATAAGAATATTAGTGGAAATCATTTTCAATCTTAATTTTTATTTGGAATTTCCTTGACTATTAGTAGTTTCTTCATTTATTTACTCGACAATTTTCCTGTTGGCTTTTTCACTTTCAAATTTTTTGTATCGGCAACGAATGTTCCTATTTAAAAATAATAGTGGAATTTATAATTTCAACAGAATCTGAAACTTTTTGCAAATTTTTTAAGTTCCTTGCGGAACTTGGTCTGAGCCACGGGCGACGGAGATGGCTAAAAAATTTGTATGAATCAATATAATTAAACTGACTGCAATCCTTTTGACTAGTCGGGTAAATTCTAGCACAGAAATTGTACTATTCAGTGGATTCGCTACGAATCGCGCATCATTTTCTCTCAACCTTCTTTGATAGTCTATTTCACATTTCCAATAACAAAACCTCCTTGCTAAAGATAGCATACATATGTAATTGGATTAAAAAGTGAATCGCAATGAGTAATAGACCTGACTCACCGCTCTCATTAAAACAATTTTGAAGTAGATAATCAGAAATTATTAGAACAATTGTATGACAAATCCTGAAGTGAGTCATTGAGTGGAGTAGGTTTTGTGAAATGGAAGTAACATAGATGATAAATACGCTAGATATACATATACATATTAGACTTTGGACTAATTTCTAAGGACTTCCCAGAGTGCTGTAGGTCAGTGTTTTTCAAACTAGAGATAACAACCCCCAGGAGGTTTGCGAGGCATTAGGACTTATATAGGGTTATAAGGAAAGGGTATGGATAAGGCTCATAGTACTTGCTCATGCTATTATAAACTATAATTATATAAACTCACCATTATAACTTTTACTATGGGACCAACCCTGAAATCGCGAAAAAATATCAGGTGTAAAAAAATATCCATACAGTTTGTAGTGTCATTGACATTTTTCTATATGGAGCAGCCAATTATTTTTTTCGCAAATTCCGGGTTGGTCCCACAATAAAAGTTGTTTATAATGATGAATACTATGAGCCTTTTTCCATTTAGCATACCTACGCTTTTCCTTACAACTCTGTACCACGAGGTACTAACTATTCCAGCGAAGTTTCAGGGCAGTTAGGAGGTTCAACATCTTATATCTCAGAGTGACGAGTGTAGTGCTGTGCTGTGCTGGGCCTTGGATTTATGAGTTCAAAATTCTGGATGACGCAGACGTGCTATGGCAAGCGTGACGTTTAACATTAGGCGGGCTTGCTGGCTTTGTCACTCAATTTTAATTGTATACAAAAAATAAGTCATAAATAATCCCGATTATTATTAATTTGATTATTAATTTTTTGTAAATTTCTTATTTCTATTTAGTTTAGTTTGTTATTTTAAATTTAAGATAGAAATATTTTTTATGTATTCTAATAGTCAATAAATATTGAATGAGTGATGTTAAAAAAAAAATAAGTTTGAGATATTGGAAAATAAAGTTCTGAAATAAGTTACTCCCAACGTGAACATTGTTATTTTGTAGGGTTACATAGGTTATCGAGACTGTCTGTTAGATATTATTTTTGTTGGGTACGTACAGCGTTGTGTTGACAGAGTCAAGGCTTGTATTTTAAATCGTAAATCGTAAATAGAAGTATTTTGACATGAGGCACAGTCAAGGTTTAACTATATTGTGATATAGACAGACAAACACACCAGATGTTACAAGTATAAAGATAACCGGTGCTTCCACTGGTGGCCTTATCGCGAACGCCTATTTATAGTATTTATGGTGCAAATTTATGTACCTAACCTCATTTTCATTCCTTCGATTGAATATTTGATACCTTTATTTTTTTTATTCTAAAGATAAAACCAAATCAGAATACACTAACAATGCCATAAAAACATTCTTTGAATCGTAATCTACGTTGCCAAAACTAAGCAGGAAGGAAAAATCGAATGTATAATACCACGAATCCTACCTGGTAAGAAAAGAAATCTTTTGTAAACCACGAACACAGCAAAAAAGAACCGCACTTCTTATGCGATTATTATAGTTTGGTTCCTTGAATATCGGAGCATAGCGACTATTTTAAAACCGGTTCTCAAGGCCAACTAGGCTTAGAAAAATATTCATAGGCGCCTATTGAAAAATAGCGTTTGCTCTTCGCGAATGCGTAGCATCTGGATAGCAACGTTATTGAAAGCTAAAGCTAAATCGGAAAAACTCAGGAACGTGGCCGCAGAATACGTCATAGTACGAATAGTGGCCTCGATATTTAGATTTTAGACACAGTGTAATTAAGGCCGCTCTCTCAGGTCTGAGCTTTCTTTTTTGCTATGTTTTTTATGCCTAAATACAATTTTTTAGTTTTCAACGAAGAAATAATAAAGATTCACATTTAAAAATGATGTAAATTAATTTTCGATTTGATATTTTCATTTTGTAGGGGAATAAAAGTGTTGATAGCGCTGTTTTACATTTGTCAAAATCATTTTTCGGATAAATGAGTTTTTATTCTGCATTTCTGCATACGTGATTTTTTTACGAAAAAGACTGTTTATAAAGAGAGCGGTCACTTATCTACCTACTGCTAATTTAGGCGCCGGTATGGGGCTTGCGCCTGCGCCGGGTAATCAGATTTAAACCATTGCGTCTGACAATTTTATGTTCTCTTTTTGAGAACCACACTTTTTTCACGCTATTTATGTTATTTTTTTGGAAACCCCACTTTACAAATACGGGCTTATTAGGTAAGAGTACGTTAAGCCGAAAATATTTCCATGTACATGGTCTATTTACGAACTTAAATGTTAGTACCCGCGTCACATTGTTATCTATATACCTTTTTAATCTCCAAAACGCAAATATAAATACTAAAATATTATGCTATAAGATAACACTTACTTTTTCAAGGTAATCGATAATCACAAAAGCCACACAGTAAAGTCTATTCCAATTTGTTTGCTTTTCACGGGCACGTGTTACGTTTATTACTGACTGCCAGTTGCAAGTTCTATGCCGGTGTGAGTCTGTGAGTACAGAATAAATGATAGTTAGTGGGCAAATGAGCTCTGAAGTGAGACAACAGTCAAGCGTCTGTAAGATGCAACTTCGGTCCGGATGGGTCTAAATCAACATTTCATTGTTGTGAATATGAAGAATGGTTGTTGAACGTTTCTTGGTATTGCACTTGCGTCGTGCTAGCTAAGAAACGTTTAGTGAATACATAATTAATTACATAACGTATTAGTCGTTACCATACTCGTCGCTGAATGAAGATATTTCCTTCTAATCTGGCACTGCAGGGGAATACTGAGTAGGATTTTATTCAATATGAGAATAAGATTTTATTACAAGCTTTTAACTTGCCGTCCACTGAGCTGAAATTTAAGATTGTCTAACTCCGACGACTATGCAATAAAATATTTTTGAATTTTGTTCAACAAGAAAGGGGGGTCAAAATTCGACTGTTTTTTCATTAACCTACTGTTGCCAATGATATTTTATAGGTAGTTTATAGGTAGTTTTTAGTAAAATCTCATTGACTGTTGCTGTCAAAATGCTTAGCGCGGCTCGAGTGGCGAAAATAAGTAGGTACTTACGGTATGTAAACAACGATTTCTTAGTACCAGTGCTTAAAGTAGAGTGTTTATTTAAAGTGGATAACTATTAAGTACATGGCTTTGTTTGTCCATTGAGGCGATAATCACCGCTTTGTCGTTTGGGTTATCAGTTGTAGTAAATGTACCTTTATAATCATTAACTACTTGAGAAGTAGATATTTTTACTATAGGTACTTATCTAATTTTGTGTAATTCTAATTTTACTAAAAAATTATTGAAAGCCTCAGGAAATATTGATAGCAATCTGTTTTGAGCGAATTATCGCACAAATAATTTCTTTACGCGTAACAAATTTAAAGAATAAGTGCTTTGCAGCCATATTATGCGCAGGAGCCCTATTCTGGCGCGTCCGATATTATATCGGTCACAATAGGTACGTTGAATTTTAGAAAGAACTCAAAATGCAAAAATACAGAAACGTTTATTTATTTGTACAAAAATATACTAAAATTTATTACTCTAACATAAATTTTGACAGGAAGAGGTAGTAGGTAAAATGTCATTATCTAATGGAATTACGTGGATGAGCCCCTTGTTTTTCTTTGAAGAACAAGTAGAGTCAATCTGGTCAATGCTTTATCATACCACTTTCGGTTTCACTACTTCAGTTTAAGTACCTACATAATTATACAAGGTTACATAGAAAGGGTATGCAAATCAGAAAAGAGCTCATATAACTCGTCATTACAAACAATTTTTATTAAGGGCAATGACCGTTCGCCATTTTAGGCGAAATAAATTAGCTGTTCCATACATTTTGTCGAGTGTCATTGCCATTTTTCTATGGAACAGCTGATTTCATAATGATGCCTAAGTTCTTTACGGCTTAGTATAGCCTTTCTTCATAGCCATGTGGATCTTCCAAGATAAAGCTACGCGCCCTTTCACATCATCTGCGTACTTCTCTTCAATCTATACAGTACATCAAATTCATCACAACTTTAGCTTGGAAGATCTTCACATCACCTGGTTTGACCTCTTCTTGGACCCATCCACAAGCTTACATTCTTAGATACTAAGCAACTCTAACAAACTCTTAGTTCATATAAGTCCCCAGATACGCGCTGCAGTTCGGACAGTAGTGGTTCGCGTTATTACAGGACTTCATGCAGTATGGGACACAGACGCAGGGCCAGCATCTGCAAAAAAGATAATAATGACGTCACAGATATCTCTGGAAAACAGTGGACCATCGGATTTTTCTAGGCTTGGAACAGCGTTAATACCACAAGTTGTTGCGCTAGTATTAAACGTATATCCTTCTGCTTGTAATTTCTGATACTAACAATAAAGAGTATCTATCTATCTATGAGTATCTATCTACTCGTATGTAAGCGTGCTCCGTCACATAGATCACATTGCTCCCCTCATTTATTATATATCTATAATATATAAAAATGAAACCCGTTTTCCTTGGTCACGGCATCACGCGTGAATGGCTGGACCGATTTCACTAATTCTTTTTTTGTTGTATTTGTTATTATTAGGAGAAGGTTCTTACGGAAAAAAATATTAAGAAAATCTCTCAGAAATATTGAAAAACCCTAAAAACAGCCCTTTTCTTTTTCCCATACAAACGTATGGCAGTACGAAGTCTGCCGGGTCAGCTAGTCATATTACAATAAAAAAAACAATTCAAAGTGGCGCAGACCTGATAAAGGCAAACGTAACTTTTCACATAAGGCGAGCGATTCGCTCGTTTTGTCACTCAATCGATTAAAAAAATGTATTGTATACCTACCTAACTAAGGACGTATGGAAGTGATAAGGATAAACAAAAAGTAAATAAACCTAAAAACCTATTATGACCACTTCGATTGCATTGAATGTTACTCGTATGATAAGAAATTTCATGGAAGACACGATAAAATCAAGAGCGTCATCGATATTATTGGCAGGCTTGGTACCCTGATGTTACCAGGAAAATCTTATACTAAAGTCGGACTTATAAAGTCTAAGCTATATTAGTAACATTCAGCTTAGAATTCTTACATCTGAGACTCGATAGCTTGCACTTAGGTAATGACACTTCTATACTAATATTATAAAGAGGAAAGATTTGTATTTTTGTATTTTTGGATGTTTGTGTGGAATAAACTCAAAAACTACTGGACCGATTTCAAAAATTCTTTCACCATTCGAATGCTACATTATCCCAAAGTAACAAGCTATTTTTTTTTTATTTTTTTTTTATCCACAGCAAAGCGTGGCAGGGAACAGCTAGTATAATATAAAAGCGAACGTTTGTGAGTGCGATGATAAGTGGGTAAGCTAATGCGTATGTTTATCTGTTACTTGTTCACACTGGCTCAAAGGATAGTGAAACGTGGAATGAAGATAGCTTTACGTTGGCTACTTTTTTTTTATAAACCGAATGCAGTCCATATTACAATATTATGTTTCACGGCTTCATTCGACGCGATTTTGTTTTTGTTTACATATTGTAGTTGTGTCTCACGTACTGGCCCTCAACACGGATTGTTTAGAGATTTTATTCCCCGCTTTCAAAGTTTTTTATTCTGGTAACACTAGAGATCGTCCATAGTCGTTAAGTTCGTTACTATCGTACCCCCACCTCACTTCAGAGCCCAGAGGGGAGCCATCGGCCGGTCGAACTTCATTCCGTGTTTCCGTGCCGAGGCCTTCGCACGAAAACTAAAACAAGTTGCAATGGAGAAACCGAAAGCGGGTAGCGGGTAGCGGAAAAAAGCGACGAAGAAATAAAGGATTGGCGCGTCGAGAAATCATCGAAGTCTCATCTGACAGCGAGCCCTTTCTACATTGGATCGCAGCCTCAATCTGCACCGTACTGTTCCCATTTTTACATGGGTCTTGCGGATACTGTCCACCGTACTGTTCCCGTTTTACATGGGTCTTGCGGATACTGTCGCATAAAAATGACAACCTCTGTACTGCACCCTTTCTACATTGGGTCTTTACACAATGGCTTAAGTGTACCCTTTGGGTCGCAGCCTCACTCTGCACTATACCCCCTTTTACATGGGTCTTGCGGATACCGTCGCATCGGACCTGATCCCGTCGCATCAAAATGACGAAGAAGTGACGCGTGTGTGTTTACACAGTGTGACTATGCCTGCTTTAAGAAAAGAAGGGCTGGTCCGCGTCTTCTTGCTCGTGAGAAAATGCGTCGCTGCAACATCGGAGCAGAGCATCGGAGCAGATATCGTCGCATCGGAGCAGATACCGTCGCATTGGAGCAGATACCATCTCATCGGAGCTGATACTGTCGCATCGGAGCATCGGAGCAGATACTGTCACACATGTTAACATGCATCATACGCAAAACCTCTGACTAAACGAAACTTTCTGAAAAGTAGGGTAGTTCGCTTTTTCTTGCCTTGGGTAAAGAAATGCGTCACCGTTACGTCTGTGCTGATACTTTCACATCAAGAACCCTGAGTTTTTTACTAAGCTACAGCTTAGCTTAGCCTTGGTTAGTTGCAAAGTGTTACAAGTTGCATATCCAAACGGAAAACTGACTAGTTATATTTTGTGCAGTGTATGCTAATTATTACAGGAAGTGTATATTATGTGCTCAAACCACCTTAAATATACTTATTACACTTACTTACTTTATTTTTATTTACTGTTGTGGCTGTACTTCTGTAATTTTGACTTCAAGTTGGGCTATTTAAACCTTTATGAAATATTAACGTTATTTTTGCTTAATCATAGCTTACGCTACACTCGGGCTAATATATTGTCTAAAAATTATGTTATAAACAGCTAGTAGATGCAGGGACATGACAAGAGTATAAATATAATTATTATGTGCTTATACAACACATTCTACTATGCTAAGCCTTGCAAAGCTTTTGCTTTGCTCTTGTTTTTAAAGTATTTTTCACATTACGAACATGTTCTTACATTATAATTCTAGAATAACATTCTAGTTTATGCTATACATATACCTAGTAGGTATTATTACTGTGTAATACACTTCTTTAATTTGAGGCAATACAGTATTCTACGAGATACGACGTGTTTACTGTGCATTATAATTCTAGAACGAACATTCTAGTTTATGCTATACAGTATTACTGTGCAATATATTTCTTTAAGTTGCTGCAGAACAGTATCCTACGAGACGCGCCGTGTTTATGTTGTTTTATACTATGCATAACCTCACTAGTTGACGCAGTACAGTGTTCTACGGGATGCGACACACAATTATTAAATAAAAATTCATATCAATAAGTATACGTTTATTTAGGATTATCACATCCATAGGACTTAAAAGTAACAAAAATCAATAAATAAATAAGTCTGAATTACACTACGTTTTATGTAACTTTTGTAGGATGCAGTATTCTACGATGTGTGTCGCTATGAAAATTAACGAAGTTTTGACACGTTTTTTTCTGCTAAATACGATATGGGTGTCTTACACCGCATTATAGGTACTATGCAAAAGTTGGGCAAACAGTTTACATTGTGCTATACTTCTCCAAGTCAGCAATTGTTATTTTTACTCCTTAATTTATTTTATTTTTAGGTACATTTATACCTCTAGTTATTAGTTATTATATGAACAAACAGTTTCTACAAAACCATAACTGTGTGCGTTTGCCACATAAATTGATATACCTATTGATCATTATTTTAACACATTATTTTTGATAATTTCGTTATCAATATCTTTAGGAGGATTGTCCGTATGATTCAAAATACCACCGAGCACCGAGCTATATGTTACTATTATTTTCAAGTTAGGAAACTGCTGGATACAAATTTTTCAAAAGTAAAGTAATGTGTCACTGACACTTCAGTCTTATACCATACTTTATTAAGTTAAAGAAGGGTAACACAAGAAAAAATATATTATGTATATTATATAAAAATTTATTCCTGAGTTCAGATCATACAAGGACACATATTTTGTCACATGGTTAGTTTTTTACGCTGTATGCTACTCTATGTATTCTTATACGACGAGAAACGTCTATCACGATGGGTCTCTTAAGTAAATGGTAAATGTCACATTTTCAATTATTCATTGCTGATACACATTAAGTAAAACAGAGATAAGCAGAGTTACAAAAATGCAAATACACTTGGTCCGATTAATCGATTCTCTTCATAATTTGGTGTGACAGCCGCTCTCACTAGGCGACGGCTTTATATTAGGAGAGTTACCTTTGAACATTGGTAGACGCCCGCGCCACCAGGTTGGAGGAGCACAGTTTGTTAGCAGTAGAAAATAGAACCATCACTGCCACCGCCGTGTGACAGTTGCGGCTACTGAGAGGAGTAGAATTTGCGCAAATTCTTGTAGACCGGGTGCCTCATCCTAATTGCAAAAATGTTTTTTGTTTTTATTTTTATCGTAGCTGAAATTTAATTTACTTAAATAGAGACTCCAAGAAGATATGTAAGTTATGATAAAGTATCGCCATGATGACAACCAGAAATCGATATTAGTAATGCGAGCTAGTAATATAATTAAGGCTTAAGAATTCAAGAAAAATAAATGTTGGATTTTGTTTGAAAAAATCAAAGTACCTACACAATGTTTACTTAACTTAAAACTCATTGATGGATCATTAGTGTCACTGTCAAATGCTGATATCGTCATTTATTCAGTCAAATAAAATCAAGTTAACTTCAATAATTAAACAATTATATGTACAAAAACTTGGCTTAAACATTAAGCAATTCATTATTTTTAGATTAAAGATCCCTTGAGTTTTTTCAGTAATGTGATATACTCGCAAAATATTATGAATAATGCTAAAAGACAAAAAGAATTTATCCTAGTGCATGTAAGCATTATATTTCCTTTTTTTTTTGTGATTTATTTATTTTTTTTTGACATTGTAAGTTTTAACTTCAATTTCTACCAGCTTGAATGTCCTTGCTGATGTCTTATCACACGAACTCTGCACACCCATACATTGGTTTATATGACTCAAACAACGTAGTTGGTTAGCCAAGGACCCATTTCGTTGATTTTACAGAAATAATGTCACTAATACAATACAATAACTGATTATTATGTACTAAATCTTGGATTACATTTTCTGATATGACACATAGTCACAGTTATCAGCCAGAATTACAATTATTTTTTAATGCTATTAGTGGGAGAGGCTTTTGATTATTAATTTTATTAAGTTTTTCAATATTAGTATTAATAACTTTTTTAAATAGACTGTAAACCTAACCGTATCTAACGATAGACGGACTCCACCACTAAATCCAATAAAATAATATTTATCTTATTAGTTCTTCATTAGTTGGAGTTTTCTCGTGCTGGCGACACGTCGCAGTATCGTCCAGCACCTACACTGGGAATGTCTTCTGGGAATATTGTATCATCATACATTATGATTTTATGTACCTATATAGGTAGAAGAAGCAGCATAGATACAGATCCAGCTCTTAAATAAGTTATCATATTTTGTTAGCGTAGTATAAAAAATCTAACGGTTCGAAATTTATTTCAAAACTGACATGCTGGGATGGATGCTCAGAACATTTTAAGCTAAATGTTCACAACATGCCAACAATCTGTGGCGGGATCGATTCGGTTATAAACATCATATAAAAGGATATACATAATTATGTATTTGTATTTTGTGAAAAATTTGTTTCACATTTCACTAATTTTCTCTGAACATCCTACAATATGTAAACAAAAACAAAATCGCGTCGAATGAAGCCGTGAAACATAATTAATGATCAAACGAACTTACCAAGTGAAGTTCGATCACAATTATGTGAACGGCTTCATTCGACGCGATTAATATATACACCCTCCCATAAATAGCTTAGCTAAGTAACCTACTTAGTACTTATATACAATGTATATAAATGCCCTAACCCTAATAATGAAATGTGAAATTGATAATTGGTAATCATAATCAATTTATGGGTAATTTTTTCCATTACCGGTCACAAAATAAGTAGTTACAGTGCCACAAGTTTAAGTTGGCGGTGGCGATTTGAGGAACTAAATCGGCAATCTTGAAAATTTACTTTGACACTTCCGGGTTCATAGTAAACATCGTTGCGAATATTTTTGCTACTATTATATTTGCTACTGTGCTATCATCATGCCTAAAGTGATAAAAAGTGGTACAAGAGAAGCAGTTATAAAAGTACACAGTGGCGCACAGCCGCGCCAAGTTATACTTGCCGGACTGTAGTAAAACTATTGCTCTAAACAGAATGAAGTTCGACCGGCCGATGGCTCCCCTCTGGGCTCTGAAGTGAGGTGGGGGTACGATAGTAACGAACTTAACGACTATGGACGATCTCTAGTGTTACCAGAATAAAAAACTTTGAAAGCGGGGAATAAAATCTCTAAACAATCCGTGTTGAGGGCCAGTACGTGAGACACAACTACAATATGTAAACAAAAACAAAATCGCGTCGAATGAAGCCGTTCACATAATTGTGATCGAACTTCACTTGGTAAGTTCGTTTGATCATTAATTATTACAGCTCTCAGCTTTGAATATACCTAAATCTAGCTGATACGCATATTTTGCGCCTCGTGCGTTCCTACTTGGTCTTTGGCACCACGGGTTTGGTTTGGGCCTATATTGGCTATCACTGAGTACATTTGGCACTCAGTAATAGTGTTGCTATATGCTAAGTACTTATTATGCTAATACGAGTAACATAATTTAAGGGGGTATTCTAGTCTAGAGGCCCGAATTTTAGGTGATTTATGAAGTGCCGTAAAAAAAGGCAATCAATATTTTTACAGTCCATTTTTATGAGGTGTTTATTATCATTCCAAGAATACAGAAAAAAAAAAAAATTAAAAAAAATTAAAATTCAAAAAATTAGAAGTTGATGAAGTCTTTTACAATAATAGTTTTTAATCTATCTTCGCTCACACTATTTTATATCTAAGTATTTAAAAACTCAATTAATTACTTACAGGAATACACAGAGCAGCACAGCAATGACATGAGTCCTGGTAGTGGCCTTCTTTTCAACTCGGGTAGTAATGTTTATCTGGCATGATGGACAAACGATGTGGGTGGGGTCCGGGCCTACGATTGCGACGTTCATTTTATCTGTAACAACAACTTTAGACTACCATTTCTTGGAAAACAAACTTCCTAGCTACATTTAAAATGCAAAAACATCCTTCTAATATTATTAATGCGAAAGTTTGTATGAGAGTGTGTGTATGTTTGTTACCACGTATTTCCGTAACTACTAAACCTATTTTGATAAAATTTGAAATGTAGATAGATAGTTTTGATTCTGGAATAACTCATAGGTAATACTATTCATCACCACCTTTATCATCATCCCGCAGGGGAAATCGGGGTAAATGGGTCTACTACAGCGACCTTAATTTTACTATCAGTAACAAGGTAACAACACACACTTTACTATACTTACTCGTAATTTCTCGGATTCACGCACAAAAAACCAATTTCTTAGCAAAAAAAACTTCTTAATTTTTTTTTTCTCGCTTGCGATACAGCGGGGAAATGCCGCCAGTTTAATGGGTACTTTCGGTAGAGGCGTTCAGGATGGGGACTGATTATTTTAGACTAGCGTATTTTTATATGTACGTGTTCTGTATTGATTGTGATTAATTTATAAATATTTCTTAGCTAGGTTGCTTGAAACGTAGAACGTAAATAACTAAATACGTATACAAGTATTCAAAAGTAAGTTAAAATGCACTAACCTTATTATTTTGGGGAAATTAATATAAAAATAATCCTCTAACACGTCAACGCTGTCAAAATGATATCAGTCGACTGAATCAAGGTGAAGTCAACGTAGCTGTAAACTATCTGAAGTATATAAATATGGGTGCTGAGATAAGCAGGTATACAGGGTTAGACAGAACTGATATGATAAGTCTATATTGGGAAAAATACTTCCTTCATAAACTACTCATAAACATCACACTACTGAAATACCTACAGGTCTGGTCTACCCCTGAATGGTGACTAGGTTTTAACACGCTGGCCAAGTGCGAGTTGGAGGATTCGCTTACGTCATTGTATACCTATGGACATTATAATCCGAAATAAATGAATTGAACTGAATTGAGTGTCTTCATTCTACTCATAAATTTTCGATTTAACTTTTTGGTATGAAATAGCTTAAAAATTAAACTGTTTTATAGAAAAGCGACATCCACACTCTTACTCCTTTGACGTAACCACAGCATTTCTGTGGAACCTGGTGTACCGATTAAATTTAAAAAAATCGAGGAAAGTTGATAACTGCTGATAACACAAAATTAAAGGCTTATTCTACCAATAATGGTTGGTGATGAATTACTGACGAACACTGCAATTATCTTATTATTAATCCACACCTAAGTGTCCCTACTAATCTACTATTCCTATATAAAATCCGCAGCTGGGCATAAACCTCACCCTACTAATATAAATGTATATTGAGGACATCATGCCAGAGAGGCATATTCAAATTTGCTACTTTTCAGAAGAGATAAACACTGACTAAGTTTTTACTTACATGCCGTATAATACTAAATTTTTAATTGAATTATTATAGAATGAGCAATATGACTTTCTATGATGGAATTATTGATTCAATGTGTAAACATTTACAGTTTTTCGTCTCTCTTGAAAAACTGCGAAATTGCTGCTTTTCTAGAATGATGATCTGAACATTATTATATTACACTGAAGTTAAAGTAGCTTCAAAGCTTAATTTCTATTTTTTTGTTAATAACTTAATTTCTCTGTTTCAGACTTCTTTGATGTTTCTTATTTTGTGAAATAGTTCCCAAAATATGAATATTGTGAGAACTATTATATTCATTTATAACAATTTTCTTTGGTAAACATTATTTTTCAGACTGGCTCAACAGATGACGTCAAGCGCCAATCTACTTGCTGATAATAATTATTGATTCAAATACTCCGAATGTGATTCGGTCATGGCCAAATAATATGATCATTCTAATAAATTCACTGACTTTTTACTCCATGTGCCAAAGCTTCAAGTGATGACGTGCGGCGTGCATGCGGCAAGACAACATCGATCTAGTATGTAATAATCCGACTTCGGTGCAAGGCAACAAGTTTTCAGTAGAAAGTGAAATGGAGTGATAATCTTTGAAAAGAAATTGCCGCAGGTAATAATGTTATAATAAATAGCTAATAGCTTGACTATATCTCATCACCTATTCCATTTTTGCCACTGGAGCAATTCTGCCAGTGGCCCAGAGACGCGCTCCGTTATTTTAAGGAGCTGTGTTGGCTCGGGTAATCGCTGGCGAGGGGGAAACGCAAAATCGCACTTTGCGGGACGCCAGTGCGGGACCTATCGCCCTCGTTCCGAATAAGAATAGTAATGTTATATTATTTATATAGACTACGCGGGCGCAGCCGCGAGCAGAAGCTAGTGTTACGTTACATCTCAGCGTTTTCGTAGGTAGCATTTATGAATGACAATAAAGATCTAACAATGATCAAGTAAAACTTATTTGAATGTGATGTGAATGATTCAGCTGTACATTTTCTATATCCGATAGATTAACATAAAAATACCATATTTAATCTAATCTACGTGATAAAACTGAACAAACAGAACATCACTATCTAAAACGAACTCGAATAACAAAAAAAAAATGAATATGTATGTAGGATAGCATAGAGACTCTTATAGTTACTCGTAGTTGTGTCGTGTCGGTCTGTAACAAGATAACAACCATTTTATTCGAAGACTCGTAGATCTGCTCTAGACATAACGGACCTGCCGTTCTCGTATTTGAATTATACATAATATATACGGTCGCAGGGTCTTGAACATTAAGAGTTCAAAATTTTGGGTGACTCAGTCCTGTAATAGACAAACAAAACGTTTAACATCTATTGATTTTCTCGTTTTGTTTTGTCACTCAATGGATTGAAAAAAATCGGTACGATGCGCGACGAGGTGTCGGGTGAAACTTCATAGCACAACTAGTATTATAGATAAATTATTTATAATTAAGGAAAAATATATATCTAAATAAATAAACACTGGCTAGGTAGGCATCTGTAAAGTGTACGATACCTACTTATTATCTTTTTGATAAGAAAACACAGCACGAGTTTGATAAGCTTTATCAGATCACACAAATATTGAAAATGGGAGTAAATATAATGCAATGAATATCTGTCAGTGAATGAGTTTGACCTCCTTCAAATCAAAACCATTATGGTTGAACAGATTAATAATAAATTGGGTTTCAAGGTAGATTAGGCGAGCTACTTTTTTTCCAGAAAATTTTACTATTATTTTAGTTAGTTTAGTTTGCACCGAACTGCAGGGCGCCGCTAAAAAGAAAAAATCAAATTCAATAATAATAGAAATAGATAATAATATTCAGAGCAGAATTTAGTTTTTTTTTGCGGTCTATGCAAAAAATATTTTTAATTGTATTCAAATGTAATTATCAAAAAATCATTGATTGGAAAATCGCAAAATATAGCCTTGACCTATACCGAAATATCTACCTATATTCTACCTACGAGTATATCGAAAGGGTAAAAAATATCGTAAAATAAACAACCAAATGAACAAACATTTTCTTGTATTTGTCTGTTATTATTATTATTTTATATCTATATTTTTTATTGTCATGATACTTATTTACAATTTTATCTAGGAATATTTATAAACGTTATTTATAAAATTCCAGGCTGCTTTAAAATAATATAATCATAATAACTACTGAAGTATTTATTATTATTTACGAATACGAATTTAAATATCTGAATAGCTCATCTAAAAAAATACTTGAGTTCACTTTCAGGTAGGTTCCTAAAATATATCAAAACTAAATAGCCAAATAAATGCATAAATTAAATTTAACCACATCACGAGCAGTGAGATAGCATGGACTAGTAAAAAATTAAAAATTTTGGCAATACTCTTAGCGCAAGACTAAGCTGAATCGAGCTAGCTTTATTCAAAGTCAACGCGATTTAGTTCACAAGTGAAGAGGTTGCAATACCCCTGACTACAAAAATATCACGGGTAAGTAGATTAATTAGAACTTATCTATTATAACTTACTAACTTACTCTAAACAGCTATGTTTTTTGGTATTTAATTGTATTGATATAAGTGCTGTTACTTACAATATCTAATATAGGTACCATATAAATATTTTCAAAAGCTGTGAAACAGTTTGAATTGAGAGTGCAATTATCATTAAGAGTTTTCCAAGAAAGTATACATTGCACAAAGATATATATATTAATTTACACCGAAGTCGGATTAGATCGATGATTAATTTATTACATTAAAATATGTCATTTGAGCAAAGTATAAAATTCGTGAAAAATATCCGAAGTTTATCTTTGGCAATAACCAATAAACTACCTAAAATGCTAACGCATCTAAACAATGCCCAATTTAGCTAGCAGTATACTAGCTAAATGCACAGAATTATCTACTAATTTCTGAGGCTTCTCCTTTTGTTTTTAGTTATTTTTCAGCAATACGAGTAGCCTAAAATTCTTTGTTTTTAGTAGAAGCATATAGGCCAGAGGTTTTAGCCGTGGGCGATGCCGTGCTGGCAATGATGATGAGTTGGTGACGATGCTGGCAAAGGACTCTGGCGCTGTCTCCTTCAGCACTCTTGGCTGTGAAACCTGCGGGAATGGTTTAGATGCACCACCTCGCTCTACAGAGCGGTATTTTCAAAAGTTAAGGTTGCCCCAATGTTGTTCAACCTCCGATAGGAGCGGGACTTGCGAAGATTCATTGCTAATGTTTTATGAAAATGTTGAGTAGCTTCCAAGATAGCCGTTGCAGTTCGGACAGTGGTGGTCACCGTCAAGGCAGGATTTGGTAAAGTAGGGGATGCAAACGCAGCACCAGCATCTGCAAGAATAAAACAGTGTTATCAAATGGAAATTGATAGTTTGTAATGTAACGTTTCTTGTCCCGTGTTTTATAAAAATATATTTGAGAAAAAAGTTTTTCGAAATTAAAATAATAAATTTTAATAATGCAATGTAGATTAGGTACATGATTCGTGTACTATGTACAAGACTAACGGCAAAACTACTTAAGTAACTTTTAAATAGTTTTTTTTTAATTAACAAAATAAAATAATAGATTCTGTAATAGTAGTTAGGTATTCATGTACTGACCCGACAAAACAAAGTAACGCCGCGAAAAAATGCGTCTTCCACGTTGGTTTGCTGTCTACTCTTGTTGTAATTTCGGCGTGGCAGTACTTGCATGTCAAGTTAACTGGCCTTGGACTCATCTGCTCCCTAACCATAATTGGCATGACTCCGTAGCCAACATTTGTTCCAACCACAACATTTGTGCCAACCATACCCACATTTGTGCCAACCACGCCAACATTCGTGCCAACCACGCCAACATTTGTTCCAACCACGCCTATAGGGGCATGCATTACGCCGAAAGGGGCATGTACCACGTTTACATGGGCATGTGTCACTGGCGGATGAGTAGGTTCAGGTCTTTGCGAGTACGCTGGAGGTGTGTCAACCACTGGTCTATCCATGGAGTCAAAATCGTAAGCTTTTGCTGAAAATTAAAGATTTTATGTTAGTTTTTTGAATGTTGCTAGTTTCCTACAGGTATGTATATCCAGGGCTTTTCCAGGTTATGAGCTATTTACGTTCTGCTCTAAAATCGGTTGATTTGTTTCAATGTGAAAAAAAAGCTTTTACATTTAATATTTTCGTTAAAATTTAATTATAATTTTATCACTCTACAATTATTTTAATCAAGTACAAATAATTATGTACAAAATCAGATATACTTACAGTCTGCCATTATAATCAGGAAAAATCGGAAGTTGAATCACAAAACTTGGTAGTTTGATTATTCAGAGAGGAAACAACCAAACCTCAATAATTTTTTTCTGAAATGAGTGTATTACGACGAATTTCCATTTCTGATATACACGGATATATTCCGATAAAACGAGATAAGACTCGATCGGGTAAATGCTGACGTGGGTACAGGCAGCGTCACTAAAGGTAATGGGTTGATTACAGGTAACGAGTACAGTGGCGAGACAGTAGCCTTGGCCGAGTACTCTGTTTACAATAAACAGTTTGACGAGGCGTCACAAGAACCATGATTTTTTAGGAGTTATTTTATTTAATTTTTTTGACATTCTAATTATTATATTTTTAAATATTATCTTTTGAATTTTTAATTCAATTCAATTCAATTTTTTTGTTAATGGCTTCTGCGGGGTTGCCACAATTTAGCCAATGTCAAGTGGATAGTTATAATATAAACGTGCCCCAGTAAAGTAGTGGAGACTTTACTAGAGGCTTTTATAAGGAGTTTTGGAAGCAACACGAAATGACACGATTCACTGCATTTTATGATTTGCCCACACTCGTGCACGTCCTCAAGCACTTAATGGTTATTTTTCCCACTTAAAATAAACATTAAAACTCAAAATTACACAAGTTTAGTAAAATAACAAAATGAAGCAACGTGTCTCTTCCACGTTCCCGCCAAAAAAACTTGAATTTTTATTTTATTCGTTAAACATTGTAACTGACATTCATAAGTGTATCTACATTAATGTACCCACAAAAATTTGAATAAATAAATTGAATGGTTTAATCGGTCGAGTACCTATGCTCATTTACTGTCTCGCCACTGTACTCGTTACGTGTAATCAACCTATGTTATAAATAAAACCATATAGACCGAGTGTCTAAAGTCCTGATGACAGTTTTTAGGCTGCCTAAAGGCCTCTGACATAACTTGGTGGTTGTTGTTATAGGACAAACAACTGATAAATGTAGGTAAGTCCTTAATCGAAACTCAAGTAATCTACATATCAAGGGCATAATGCTAGAGAGACGTTTAAAATTTTGCTATTTTCAGGGGAGACAAAAAACTAACTTTTTACATACTATTATTATTACTATTTTTACTTTTTACTACTATTATTATTACTATTTTTACTTTTATTATGTTATTCTTCTTATTTGTCCACTTGTTTTGAGGTTAATATTATTATACCTAGAAAATCTTAAATTCAAACCTTTTCTACTTGTGACAAAATTAAGTTATTCTGCTTTATTTACTTTGCACTGGCTAAGAGATCCGATTACAATCTCAGATTCTCACTTGACGACTTGATCTCACAGTTATAAATTGACTATATCGACTAAAAACCCTACAAAAAAACAACTTTTAGTCGAATTGAAAACAGTCTCGTTTATGAAAACAGTAAACAGCATTGGACGTGTCTACATTTACTCGTATTTATTCATTGTGGGGGGTCTTGGAGTCCGACCAGAAAACGCCATTGGCCCGGTCTTACACATTATTATCTCCTGTCAGCTCATGCTAAAAAAAACAACACACTAAAAGTGTTGCTGACTTTACAGTCGATCAATACTTAACATTGTCTATGAAAAATTTCATGAGTCATCTGATAACAACAAGAAAGGACAAAAATTATGCGCAAATATTTTTTCCTAAGCACATTTGACTTAGGAAAAGTAGTAATATTCGTATAATCACAAATCTTCTTCTTAGTTTAAACTAGCTGCTTCCCGCGGTTTCGCCCGCGTTTTCCGGAGTAAAAAGGGCCTAAATGTTATTCCAAAGTATTAAGGTACTTTCGTACCATCCAAATCCGTTTTTTTTGTGATTGAGTAACAAACACAACTTTTCACTTTTGTAGTATTAACTAGCTGACCCGGCAAACGTTGTTTTGCCATATAAATTTAGGGGTTGGTGATAGAAGGGTGAAAATTTAGGGTTGTACGTATTTTTAATGCCACATAAGCCACATTACAAAAAAAAAAAATTGTCCAAAAAAAAAAAAAATTTAGGGGTGGACTACCCCTAACATTTAGGGGGATGAAAAATAGATGTTGGCCGATTCTCAGACCTACTGAATATGCATACAAAATTTCATCAAAATCGGTCAAGCCGTTTCGGAGGAGTATGGCAACGAAAACTGTGACACGAGAATTTTATATATTAGACTAGCTGACCCGGCAAACGTTGTTTTGCCATATAAATTAATAGGGGTTGGTGATAGAAGGGTGAAAATTTAGGGTTGTATGTATTTTTTAATGCCACATTATAAAAAATAAAAATTTTGTCTAAAAAATAAAAAATAAAATTTAGGGGTGGACTACCCCTAACATTTAGGGGGATGAAAAATAGATGTTGGCCGATTCTCATAGATACCGGATAAGCACAAAAAATTTCATCAAAATCGGTCAAGCCGTTTCGGAGGAGTTTTTTTTTTTTTTTTTTTTTTTATGTAATTGAGTGACGAGACGAGCAAATCGCTCGCCTGATGTTAAACGTCACGTTTGCCCATAACAGGTCTGCGCCACCCAGAATTTTGAACTCGCAGAATTCAAGACCCTGCGCGGCACAGCACTGCGCTCGTCACCTTGAGATTTAAGTTGTTTAATCTCCCATTTGCCCTGTAATTACACTGGAAACAATGCCCTTCCAACCGGAACACACCGGAGTATGGCAACGAAAACTGTGACACGAGAATTTTATATATTAGATTATATTGAAGAAGATTTAAGTTTTTACAAAAAAAAAATATAATGGAAGGATAAATAAAACAATCAAGGCTTTAATTCCAAGTATGATAATTTAATTGATAAAAAACATTACATTAACAAATATTAAAACTTGTATCTATCTATAAGCTTTTCTTTTTGAAGTAAATATGATGATGACGAGTGTTGCTGTTGAAAATTATGAAAATAGGAATGTCTGTGCACATTTTTTAACTTCCATTCTCACTTATAAATGCTGCTTAAACTTAATCAGTGTTTAAAATTCTTTGTTTTTGCACGTGACATTTTACGTCTGCGAGAATTTTTCAGACCATTTTAAAGAGAGAATAAGTTTTAACTTAAGTAAGTCCCATAGAGTAATGGGTTCAGAGGCTTTCCAAATAAAAACAATATGCTCTTCAAATAAAGTGTTTTTTACATCTGTGACCTTCACATACGCTTTCCGCAAATTCTTCCTTATTAATAAACTGAAGTAGCCATATTATTCCTCGGTGTTTTGTCCCTCTCTCTCATACAAAAATGTTGAGCCGTTTGAAAACGACGGAGAAAGTATTTCAAGGTTACGTTTATTAATAGGAGAGTTATGGCGATGCGCGAAATAAATCGGAGCGGCATAGCTCGTAAGTAATGCATGTCAAACTACAAATTGTTACAAGGAAAGGGAATTCCTTAACCTTAACCAAGTTCGGGCAACCCGGAATTTGCGAAAACAAATCAGCTGTTCCGTACATTTTGTCGAGTGTCATCATTGATCAAGAAGTCATTGACATCTTTCTATGGAAAAGCTGATTTTACTCTCGCGAATTCCGGACGGCCCCATAGTAAAAGTTGTTTATATGATGAGTACCTACTATGAACCTTTTCGGCTTAGCCTTTCCTTCTAACCTTGCATAGGTGCTGGAGATATTCTCGGTCACTGTCTCTCTCGTTAAAAGAGTCATGCGAGTGAAAGTGATGTAGATAATATCGCACCTGGGGCCGCATCTCATATTCGCATATTCTGACAAGTCAGATATTTTCTGTCACTGTCATGACTGTCACAATATGTCATGACATTTTGTTAAAACGCGTTAATGTTGACATAATTATATTAAAACGCGAATACTCAAGTAAAAATTAAGTCGTTTACTACGACGAATTTCGATCACATTCAGTGATCTTCATCAGGAGATTACAAGCGTGACGCGCTCGCGGTTGCGTCTCGCCCGGCACTATTACTAAGTATTACACTAGTACTCCCGTTTTAATTATAACAAAATGTGTCAAAATCCACGATAGTTTCCTTAGTGAAAATGTCATGACAGAGTGACAGAAATATCCTCGAGCGGCTCAGAATATCCGGGGCGAGTTCCAGAACCCTTTATCTTGAAAAACTCTCCTCTTCCTCTTTATGCAAATATTTTTTAAATGTTTTATGTTGTGTAGCTTCCAAGGAAAGCGTTGCAGCTGGGGCAATAGTGATCGGTATTCATGCAGGAGTCCATGCAGTATGGGATACAGCAGCAGCACCAGCATCTGTAATGGAAAGCAGGTGTTAAGGTGACAGGTGTCAAACTGTCAAGGTGACAGGTGTCATTGCAGACTTTTTGCCGATCTATGGTAAGGTGTGTGACCACGTTGGTAGGTTAACCAAGTGGTGGTCGATGTACCAATCGAGTCGGGTCGTATAACCACTTGTAACTAGTAGGTCTCTAGTTGTAAATAGAAACAGCAGGCACTTTAGTCCTTATAAGATATATTTGGAAACAGAGAACTTGACAAAACAAAACAGAGTAAAAAGTAGTCGCAAAATAAACGGAGGTATCTAAGGTCGTGTGGTCTATATCGCGCGGCATCATCGCGCGCCGAGCGAAACCAGTTTTGCCACTGGATAGCCGCCGTACTAACACGTACGTAAACTGCGGCCGTCTGCCGGCGCGGAGACAGTAGACGCCAGACGCGGTGCAAGCGGCGCGTTTCCAATGATTGCAAAATCGTACCGAATGTTATAATGTAATTATAAGTTTGTATTGTTTATTTTATTAATATAATATTATGGTGAAATTAAATATATATAGTAATGCGTGTTTGTATTTATGTAATTAATATTTATATATGTGTAAAAATATTTTATGTATGTAATTATTTATGTAGGCTAGTGAATGAAAAGATGAAATATAATGTTTAGATACTTATAAATAAATATTTATAAGTGTATGTATAAAATTATATAATAATTAAATGAGATGCCTACAGATCTTCTTTTAATGTTATAATAGTAAAACTTGAAAAACTCTTCTAATACAGTTCAGTAGGTACTTTGTACATTTTGTCGAGTGTCATTAACATTTTTTTCTATGGAACAGCTGACTTTTTTTTCGCGAATTCCGGGTTGCTCCCGTAATATAAGTTGTTCATAATGATGAGTACTATAAGCCCTTTTCGGCTTAGCATACCCTTTCTGAATAACCTATATGTAGGTATTTGTTGCACTCTGCGGCTTCATCCGCGTTTTCCAGGATAAAAAACAGCATATTATTGTTATCGAATAAAACTACATGACTCACAAAAATGAGGAAGTTCGTGTATGTATTATGTACATTACTTTGTATTATTGCTTCAGTTTTATTACCTAACAACAATAGTTCACCAATGCATGTAGGTACATCCTACTAATATTATAGACGCGAAAGTTTGTAAGAATGTATGTTTGTTACTCTTTCCCGCAAAAACGGCTGAACGGATTTTCATGAAATTTCGAATGAAGGTTGTTCATGGTCTGGATTAACACATAGGCTATTTTTTATCTCGGAAAACGCGGGTAAAACTGCGGGGTGTAGATAATTAGTTATACAAATATATAGGGTCGTTCGCATTAGATCACACAAATGTAATTACACGTGTGATCTACCTACGACGTAGGTAGCAAACAATTTCATACCTTTCTGTACTACGTGCTTACATGCATTTGTTTATATTGTAGGTCATTTGCTTATATTACAGAAAGGTATGAAATTGTTTGCTATTGAACATAGGTTCAAGCAAAATTTCAGGGCAAATAGGAGACTGAATGTTTCATGTCCCCGGGTAACGAGCGCAGTGCTGTGCCGCGCAGGGTCTTGAATTGATGACAGTTCATAACTCTGCCTATAGTCACCGCGTTACCAACTGAGTCGTAGGGCCATAAAGTCTTTTCAGGGCCACAATACTATCTACTACTGCGCCTATAACCTTCTTACGCACATTACTATGCGGCTCCATAACACCCACAAGTGCTAGCGAGATAGACATAGAGAAATAAATTAATTGTAATAAATTGTAAAAAAAACTTACCCCAGCAAACAAAGTACGAGAGCCATCAAATGAGTTTTCGACGTAGCATTGCTCTCAACCCTGGTGGAGATGTCATGGTTGCAGAATCGGCAGGTGGTTCTTGTAGACTGCGGCCCCATGGGCTGAATCATTGCTACTGTGACCTGGGGAGCGGGTGCTTGGGGCATGGGTGGGCCTTGTTGAGGCAAGTGGGGGTAGACCCCGGCGGGGGTATATGCCCCGGGGGGTGGACTGGCCGGTGAGTAGTATGGAGGGGGGTTGGCTGTCCCTGATCCATCCATTGCTGGTTCGGGATAGTACGGCTTTTCTGGAAAATTAGGAAGCAACAATAAGCATAGTGTAGTAGAGTAATGTAGTCTGATTTTGGCTACTAATTTTCTTATGGCTCCTACTTAAGAGCCAGACTTTTGCGTAACGCTAAATTGCTTACGCAATTCAAAATATTTGAATGTATAATATCGTAATTGAGTATCAATTGTTATGAACAATCGCAATCGATTAAATTGCTCAGATGAATGTTTTGGCCATTTTTATGGAAAAACTTGTAATGTATGGAACCTTTATGCCCATCCAAATTCATTAAGCCATTCTTGCGTGATGAAACATCCAAACATACACACTCTAACATTGAAAATATTAGTAATACCTATAGCATTTTAATTTGGTCATTTATCATATCAGCCATTTTTGACCTCTTGACACACTGCTAAGATAAGACAACTCCACAATATTCGCTTTAACCACTGTAATTGATTTATATGAAAAAATACAATAGTTGCATGTCAAATTAAAGCTTGTACAACGTGTTTTTAGCTTATTTCTTTGTTATGCAGCTGACAAACACTTATTTACGCTGCTCGGGTATTGTTTATAATATTTTGTATGAATAAAAGTAAAACACGCTGGTGTTCAAACTGTAGAAGACTGCATTTCATCGTACTTTATCCTCAATCTAAGTATAATGAAATTACTTGAGTATAATTTGGTTAAGAAAACAGAACAATTCTTTCGGTAAAACCCAAGTCTAGACAAAATACCAGTAAATAGTACTTAATGTAATAAAAATAACACTTTATATAGGAATATAAGAAAAGGGTGTGCCAAGCCGAAAAAAGGTCTTAGCACTCATCATTACGGACAACTATTACTAGGAGACCAACCCTTAATTCGCGATTAAAAATCAGCTGTTTCATACATTTTGTCGAGTGTCATTGAATTTTTTTATGGAACAGCTGATTTTAAATTTTTTTATAACAAAAGCTGTTCATAATGAGTACTATAAACCTTTTTTGGCAAAGCGTACCCTTTTCTTATAACCCTGTAATAGTTTTCCCGGTCTGACCCTGACAGTACCTATGTACAAGAGTAAATATACAAATATATACCAAACTAATTGCAAATCACAATGTTCTAACTCTAACTACAGATAGGTAGCTTAGGCCAAGCCTACTCAGCCTCCGAATATCCCAAGGTTCATTTAAACATTTTTTTAATGTTAATATTACAAAAACCAGACAACTAAGAAGACAAAAAAGTATTTAAAAAATAATCAAAAATGTCCTATCTCTCATTGTACCTAAATTCTTTTTTTAGAATTTAAAACTTGTTAGCTGTTTTATTTGCACACAAATAATTTAGCTAAATTAAAAAGTGTGGTACTTACTTTCTTCCATTGTAATTAGACCGAACCACAAAATTGATTCACCAAAATATTCGCTCACTGCACAACCGTCTATAGTCCACAAGACAGCGATGACTGATCAAACAATGGAAATTAACAAAAAGAAACAGCTAAAACCGCAATGGCCACCGCTTGACCATGCTTTGACCAATAGTGTGGCGCGGAATTAAAATGTAATTAGTAAAATACTCAATTAAATTACTTCTATTGGTCAAAATCGCGCTGTTCCGCTATTCTCCAAGCCCGAAATAGAATCTCGAGTGCGTGACTTCACTACATTCCTACTCGAAATTTTATTTCGGACACGGACACTATGGGTGTGAACTCTGTTGTATCGCGCACTAAACTAGACCAATTTGACGTGACTGAAATTATCTGCGTCGTTTTTTATTTCAATACGTGCAAAATGTAGTACAATTTTGTATGGATTTTTATTTTATAAAGATTTTCTAGAGATCTGACTTTTTTTAGGATGCTAAATTAAAATGGTATTACGTAAATCGTTATACGTGTGTTTTTGTAGTGGTAGGGCTCTTTTGCAGAGCGCGCCTGGGGAAGTACCACACCTTTGCCAGCTATTCCACCAGCAGTAATGTGCAAACATTACTGTGTTCCGGTTGGAAGGGCATTGTTTCCAGTGAAATTACAGGGCAAATGGGAGATTAAACAACTTATATCTCAGGGTGACGAGCGCAGTGCTGTGCCGCGCAGGGTCTTGAATTCTGCGAGTTCAAAATTCTGGGTGGTACAGATCTGTTATGGGCAACGTGACGTTTAACATCAGGCGTGCGATTTGCTCGTCTCATCACTCATTACATTTAAAAAAAAACGACGGGTTGCACTCCGGGAGTGCCGGCAGAAGTGAAAACTTAAGTATTAACGTTGTGCGTTTTGGATATTTTGGAATGGTTAGGGAATAATTTTGCACGAATCGCTTTAATTATTTTAATAGAAAAATGAATCGATATCGTGTCCACTATAATCACTAGGTCACAACACTATAACTGTCAAATTAGAACATTCGCGCAAGCGCCCTGCGCCGCCTAAACGAAACAGCCGGCGCAGGCATACATTTTCGCCGCGCCGTAGAAAGAGAGGGGGATACTAGCTGTCTACTCTCCATCCGTCTTACGAATTTTCGATCAGGCCACGTGACCCTGTCGCGAGTTTAACATTTTCTACCCATTCCAAAAAAGTGTACAACGCCGCTAAAGAAGTTTTCACTTCAAAAAATAATCTGTCACTTCTGTTACAAATGTCGTAAGCACGAGAGCGATATATGGAGCAAACCTCATTCAAAATAGTCTAGTCCCCTTTTTATAGTAAAACAAGTGTACCTACTGTGTAAAGTATTAAATAAAAACAGGATTGAAGACTTCATCGCTCTTATTTAGAAGTGCCTATTTTAAATTACATTTATTATCCATATTCTTTATTTTAATAGTAAATTGCAATTTGCAATAGACATTATTTTAGACACGGACACACTGACGCTCTTGTTAGCAATTATCATTAGTGACAGCGATCGATAAAATCTCGAACGCCGGAGAATACAGTCCCTGATAAACCATTCTGTAAACTGAATTATGGTTTTTGCGTCAGTTTCATCCGGAGCTAAAAATACCTATAAATACTAATTGAAACTTCCTGTTTGCGATATTTTTTTTTATTTAGCTTCTGTGTTATAAAGGGTAGGTATAGGTAGATTAGGTAGTTAAAGTAAAAATAGGCAAATATATTTTTAAATAACAGAACCGTTATCACCCAAAACACAGCAGTAAAAATTGGCTTGGGTGAGAACGGTTCCTTATTAGTATTATTTATTTCATAATTTTAAAAATTTTAAACTAAATATACAAAAAAATGTTAAAACATAATTTTAATTTAAAATGTTAAGCTACGTACATATAGCCAGAAATATAATTTTTGGTGTGCATTAAAGAATTTTATTGCTAAATGGCTGTGTAGAGCTTATCTAACATATAATTCACTAAAGCGCAAGTTATTTATAAATTGGTAATCAGTAGCAGCTATTTTATTTTATTATTATTTTTTGAGTTCAAATTGTTGAAGTGAAACTGTCGGATAAAGAAAAAATATCGCATGTGCTTTCGCTATTTTTGTCAATCGATCAACAGCCAACACCAATCTATACCTACTAATATTATAAAGAGGAAAGATTTGTATTTTTGTATTTTTGGATGTTTGTGTGGAATAAACTCAAAAACTACTCATCCGATTTCAAAAATTCTTTCACCATTAGAATGCTACATTATCCCTGAGTAACATAGGCTATATTTTATACCCGTGCAAAGCCGGGGCAGGTCGCTAGTTTTTCTATAAAACGATTTTATATAAATCTACTTAGAAGCTAATAAATAAGTTTCCATACTTTTACATCATAATTGCGCGTAAGTAACCAGCATAGTTTTTTACATTTATTATAAAATATTGGATTAAAAAATATGTTTTGTACAAAAAATATTTCTTGGTTTCCTGGGGTTTGGCAGCAGTTATTGTTTGTTTTAAAGTAGGTAGTAAATGTACTGTTATAAAATAATAGTTAATAGGCCCAAGTTTGAAGGCTTTTTAAGACAGATCTAATTTTTCTAAAACTATTGGCATCCTTGTCTAATGGCTTGCAATGATAAAGACAGATATATTTTTAGTTAGTTTAGATCTGTTTTAAAATGCCTTCAAACTTGGGCCCAGTATATTCCTCAAACTACGTAGGTCACAGCTATAACCCCGTAGCCCCGTACGTACTAAATACTGATCCGCAGTACATACGAGGATAATAACAAAATAAATTCCAACTTTTTAGCTACACCAATAAACTCCAACAATACCTAAGAGGAAAGAAAATAATGTCACGTGACAACATAATAGGTATAAGCCAATACAGGGTTATTCATAAAAGGTATGCTAAGCCGAAAAGGGCTCATTCTAATCATCATTATGAACAACTTTTACTGTGGGACCAAAACTGAATTCGCGAAAAATAAATCAGCTGTTCCATACATTTTGTCGAGTATCATTGACATTTTTCTATGGAACAGCTGTATTTTTTTTTTGCGAATTTCGTGTTGGTTCCATAGTAGTAAAAGTTGTTCATAATGGTGAGTATTATGAGCCCTTTTCGGCTTAGCATACCCTTTATGAATAACCCTGTATTTATAAATCCTTAAAGTTCTCCGTCTCGTTTTCGCACGTGACATTTCAAGTCAGCGAGAAGTTGTCGGAGCATTCTAAGCAGTGACTAACTTTAAGCAGGCTTTTTAAGTAAGGCCCTTATTTTTCAACTTAATATAGTGAATTAGGTATATTACAACTAGAAACAAGCAACACAAGTAGGTTTTTTGCTTAAATCTTTACTGCATACTACATATGGATTGTTTTGGGTTCCAGATGTGTTCCAGTTTTTTTATACTTATTTAGAACTAGTGCGTACGCTGTAGAATAAATTGAAAAAACAGATTTTTAAAACAGAATAAAATGGAACACAAGTCTATATTTGGCGTTGTATGCGGTAAAAGCTAGGTTTATATTTAGTGTTTTCCCAGTTCAATCAGGAAATGTATGCTAAACTGAAAAGAGCTCATAGTATATTTTTATAATTTTAATGGGGGACAGCCCTGAAATTGCAAAAAAAAAACCGCTGTTCCATAGAAAATATCAACGAAACTCGACGAAATGTATGGAACTGCTGTTTGGCAGCTAAGCAGCGGTTTAGTTCACCCTTTTCTTAGTTTTCTTGTTGTATTAGTTTTTAAAATTCTCTTGTTTCGTTTATTTTCGCAGTTTTGTTATGTGAGGTAGCTACCAACGTAAGAGTTGCAGTTCGGACAGTAGTGGTCGGTGTTCATACAGGAGTCCATGCAGTATGGGATGCAGACACAAGGCCAGCAACTGTAAAACAATATTATGGTTTAGAGTCGAATTAGTAGAGTTACATGTCTGTCGGTCATGTAGCTGTACCTACTCGTATGTAGGTCACGTAGCTGTACAATATTGAAATTATAGGGTAAACTCTAAAAAACTGAAGACATTTTGCGGCGGCTTACATTCATTGATATATATACCTACCTGTACAAGAAATACAGCTGTCCCATACATTTTGTCCGAGGTCAATGAGCCTTTCGTATTGAACAGCTGTTTTTTGTGAATATATGAAAGTCTAAAAGTAAAATTAGTGAACGCAATTTCCACATCAAAATTTTGTACGACATAATGTCCAGCAGGCATCGTTATCAGGACGTCATAAGATGGTACCTTAGTAATGAGCAGCAAGTTCAGTGATAAACATAATTTGTTTTTAAAGACAAATTCAATTAGTAAATGATAGTTTAATGAATTACGTAGTTGTCCTAACTAAAGCTAGATCTTGTGCTTGGAGACATGCATTGACACTACGTTAGTCACAATCATTGTTTGATTTCGTAGGAAGAAGCCATACTGTCGCTTTTGTTTGACTTTTCAATACAAACAACGTTACACGCGCAGAGCTGTGCTGCACAGGTTCTTGAATTTTAAAGTATCAAAATTCTGGATGGCGCAGACCCGTTATACGCAAACGTGACGTTAAACAAGAGGCGAGTGATTCGTTTCTTCCTCGTTTCTGATTTATTGATCTACTGCTCACCGAGGCCTCTTAAGAAAAAATGTCATATTTTTGCCTGGTCTGAAATGAATATTAGCATATCTCGAAAACCATAAGTCCTATCAACATGCAATTTAAAGCAATACTGTAGAAAATGTTATAGAAAATACACATGTCTTGAACAGTTTCCTCGTAGCTCGAACCATTTCTGAGAAAATCGCGAAAAACCCGTCTTAGTGACCGTCTACCCGGAGTAAAAAATTTTGCACGTATCGGATCGATGAGGACTTTTTAGGTTTCATTTATGATGGTGTTTTGAACAATCCTACCAATTTTCAGCTGGGTGGGAATTAATGTAAGGTCTGATGTCTAAATTTACCAGGTTACTACTGTCTTATTTAATCGTTGTTTGATAAAACAAATGTTATTGCGTGTACATTTAGTGTTGCTGATAAAAACTAATTCGCTTTTGGTAAAGATAGTGGCTGTCGATAGATATCGCATAGAATTGTTTTATCGGATTATCACTTCATTATTTTCAAAATTATGTTGATACGCTCAATTTGCTTAGTTATTAGGCTTTTCTTAAGGTTTTAATTTAAACTACTTAGTATCTTGTATTGAGGCGAGGGCCGCATGCAGCGTGCAGGGCGTTTAGATAATAGTAGAGTATGGTCTATTTTTATTGATTAATAAAAGTCGAAAAAATAAAAGGGATCTTGTTTCATTTTGTTACAAATTTTAGCTAGAAGGTTATTTTTTTTTTCCAACCGATTAAACATTTCATCGTTAAAAAAATGTAAAAAGGCGAATATGTTTACAAAAAATTCCAAGAGAGAAGTTTTTTTCATGAAAGCTTGAAATATTTTTTATGATAGTTCACGTCATACGTATCATGCTCGCTTATTTTCCAAAAGTAAAGTACAAAATAAAAAAAATGTATTTATAAGTAGAAACTGAAAGTCTTTGATTAGCGTATTTAGCAAAAAACCGATTACATCATTGTAAATGTGTTTACGTCAAAGCATGAATGAGGAAAGTAAGAGCAACCTCAAACCTATTTAGAACATCGGCACTAAAAATATAGAAGTATGCGTGATAGTAATAGGTCTGACTCACACAATATTCTGTCTGATAAAGATATTGAGTGAATCATGAATTCAGTACCCACTTCCCTTTTCTTGCGTTGTTTTTCCATCAAAATGCTATTAAAATGCAATATTGTTGAATCTTGTGAAAATTAGTTGCTTAAAATTAAATTAAACGTCAAATTTAAACTTTATAAAATATATGAGTCGAAACAATTTTATGAATTCTGGACTGGCTTAGATAAAACTGATTTTGTGAATTGAATACTCATCATAAAAAGGGTATAGGTATATAATATGATAGTTAGCTCATGACGGATATATACATCCGTTCACGCGATAGACAAAAATAATGATGCAATGTAAATTGACATTTTTTTATGGAACAGCTGATTTTTTTTTGAGAATTCTGGGTTGGTCCCATAGTAAAAGTTGTTCATAATCATGAGTAATATGAGTTTGTTTCGGCATAGCATAACCTTTTCTTATAACTCTGTCTGTATAGGTAATATTATTAACCCATACTTGTACGAAGCCTTTCCATAACAGAAACGAAGCAGATGGCACAGTAATAACAGACATAAGCCTGTATCTGGGCTGGCATACTCACATAGTGAGAAAAGCTCCATAAAAATAATAGATAATAAAAAACAAAAAAAGCCTGTATCTATAAGTGTGATAAGGAAGGGTGTTGATGACGATGATGAGTTTAATTAAAAAATAAACAAAACATATCAGCAAAGCAAGTGCAGCGTATCAAGTGGAACAAATGGAATTAAGTCGAATACCAAATTCTCGAAAACAAAAGACCAAAGCTTACATCAGTTTAGTGAGGCTGTTGTCAACGCTATACCAATTTAAACTCTATACTGTGGCAACAATACACAATCTAGCACGCAGTGCTTGCAAGCTAAATGCATAGATTATTAAAATAAAAAATATGTTTTCTTTTTGGTCTTTTGTTCTGATATTTATCATCGCTCATTCATTGTTTTAAAAACCTTTGCACTCCAGACATAAAGAAAACGGAATTTTGTATTCCACAACTCGTTAAGGTGATTAGCTTGTAGAAGATAACACAGTACATATGTACTTCATCATCATCATGATCAACCTTTAATCCTTCCACTACTAGGATACAGGTCTACCCTTGATTAGGCCATATTCCACCACGCTGGCCAAATGCGGATTGGTGGATTCACATACGCCATTGAATTTTTTCTCCGGACGTGTGCAGGTTTCCTCACGATGTTTACAGGGAAAAATTATAATTATGAAAATACTCACCCTAGTACACAAAGGAGAGCAGCAAACAAATGAGTTCTCATAGTGGCTTTAGATTCCACCCTGGTCACGATTTCAAAGTTGCAGGACTTGCATTGGACTCTGGCAGGGTTCGGGCCCATCTGCTGGGCCATTACTACTGGAACTATTGCGGGGGCCATTGTAATGACTGTTGGACCGTAAGGGCCAGGGGGAGGTGGGTGCGGGTATCCCCCAGGAGGTCCCGAGGAGTAAGGCGGAGGGTGCGCAGGTCCTGAACCGTCCACCACTGTTGCTCCATGGTAGTATGTCTTTGCTGCGAAGGAAAACGAAAGGTAAACGTTGTTGTTTTCATGTGGAAAACGTTCGGCATAGCTTAGTTAGTAATGGATCTGTCCTACAAATAGGATGCCCCAGGTTCGATTCCCAGCCAGCTAGTTGTTGTAATGATGAATTGAATGAAATTCTATGTTTTTAGGCAGATATTAGTTGTGTGGCTTCTAAGCTGCTGTGTTCTTTTTGTTTCTGCTGAGTGGTTCCACGATGTTCCCTGACACTTCCTCACAAAAGTGTGAGTATGTGAGTGTGAGTCAAGAAAGAGAGTATAGAGCAGAAGTTCCCAACCAGGCGGGCATGCCTCCCTTGGGGGGCGTAAGGAGATGTCAAGGAAGGCGTTTGCATTTTAGAAGGAAAAATTTAGCGCGTAAAGTAAACATTACTCAAAATAAACTTTCGAATCAAAAGGTGTAGTTTGAGAGCCGACACAAAACTCATGAAAAAATTAAACAGGGTGGGGCAAGAGCATAATAATTTATACTTTGGGAGGCTCAACACAAAAAAGGTTGGGTAACGCTGGTATAGAGAGTCAGGTGTATGTAAGAGTACATACACCTGAAAAACATTACCTACATTATTTCTTGGCAGTTGGGCTAAAATAATTTAATTGCTTGCACATTGTTGTATGTTGCTTTTTTTGTTTCCCAATTTCATTTCTAATGCATTAGGCATGACTCACTTTAGAACTCAATCAACTTATATTTAAAAAGATAAAGGATAGATAGAAGGAACAATTTAGTTATTAATCATATCATTAAGAAGTAAAAACCGGTATTGATAAGATAACGCTATTGATTCATTGTGTAGTTGTGTACTGGTCAAAAATTATGAAGATAGCCCTAATGTTGTACCTAATTAAAATGTATTTGTTCCATTAGCTATCTTACCTACAAGCTAATATTTATTCTGTAATACTAGACAAATAAACGACGTCAAACGCTACATAAATAGATAAATAATAAATAAACGATTCACAATCATAGCTCCCCACTAGGACTCCCTGTGTCGGGATGCCATGGAACACACACAAAGACAATGACAACTAACGCCCAGACCCAGAACAGATATTTAAATTCATCATTCAAACATCTGCCCGACCGGGAATCGAACCCGGGATCTCTGGATTATAAGATGATGGCTCATAGATGGGTAGACATAGTACAAAATTCAGTATACTCGTAGAGTATACCAAACACTTGTGTGACTTTTTTCCTTTTTCCGAATTATAGCGATTCAATATTACTTACTAATTTTATCCCATGAAATATGTTACCTACAAGTCTTAAAGTTACAAATCAAATATTGAATCTTCAGTTTTAAACTTTGAGAAAGAATCGATTGTCAGTGTTTCAATTGTTTCACATCGCACACAATAATAAACATGTAAAAAATTTGATAGATTTACTTACTTTCTGCCATTTCTGCGGTAACAAAAATAAAACCCTAGAGTTCAAAACTCAGGTTCTTCAGACTAGAAATCGATGACGACTGCACTAGTAACCAAACTTAACACGGATACTGCTGATAGGTACTATCATTCGTGACGATAGCAAGTGATAAGACGAACAATCAGCTTTAAGGTGAATGTAACCTTAAAACTATTACTTACAAGAACTATTTTCGCAAATTGTAAATGGGTGTGTTTTTTAATGCCCGGTACGAAGTACGGATTAGAAGATATTTTATAGACATCTGTTTTGCGAAATATTTGGGAGGAAAGAATTGTTCAAATTATTTTTAGCTTTCCAATAGACTACGTGTTGAGTCGATATTCGATAAGTACTTATACAGACGTGAGGAGCTGGTAGGCGCGGACCGCCGTATAACAGACTAGAGAAAATCCAGATGTTCTCAAGTTTCTGGAGAGTTCTTAGATCTCATTCCTGCCTCGATCCCAGATTCCACTACATAACCGCTCGTCATCACCATGCAAAAACGCAACGAACATTTTAGACATATTTATTTTTTCCACGTACCTAAAATGTTTTAAATGTATGTTTCTACGTTTCTGATCTGTACAGCTTGGGAATGGAACAGACAGCTGGTCTCCTTGTTTCCTGAGAGGTTAGAAAGCGTGAGGCGGACTGTTGGTCAGCTTTGTCTTGAACTATAGCTCTATATTTGTACCTATAACTTTGCTGCACAAGTACAAAATAATGTACAAAACTCCAATATTTTTTTAGAGAAAATGCTCGTCCAAAGTTCAAATTCGAAGTATGACTCAGACGTACCTGGGACTAATGTTTGAAAAGCAAAAAGTATGTATAATTTAAGTGTAAATAGAGCCATTAACAGATAAAGTTTTATAATAGCATTAGATAAGATTAGATAAAGCTTTTAATTTTGATTTACTTTCAATTGTTGGAAACATTTTGGTGATTAGTAAAGTATAGATTATGTTCTTAAGAGATACCAACTTGACATTTAGTTCTTTCCCCTCGGAATAAATCGCGTGAGATATTCGAATTTAGATAATAATTAAGAAATATGCAATTTATCAGTGGTAATCTTTATCCGGATTTCAGATAACTTTAAGGAAAAGAAACACTCGCCTACCTAACTGTTGAATATACCTACACTTATGTCGCTAGAACAATGCGAGTGCCAGACGCTCAGTTCACATTAAGTGCAAGCTTAATGGATGAATACTGTAATAATATTTGGAACTATAGCATTACAAACCTAATCAGGTGAACAAGTGCTGAAAAATTACGAGAGAGATTTTACAATAATTTATTTATATAATTTTGGCCAAAACGCACGCGTGTGTTAGGTATATTAGCAATATTGTTTGTGAGTTCTGTATAAAATTCTTTAAAACAAGTGGAACTTTTACTTATTGCATTATGTATTTTTACAGGCGCACGCAGCCAACCTAGGTCGGCAGACGCCTAATAGAAGTTTCGGAGCACTCGTAGCCGCATCGATATAGGATGTAATGTTTTTTTTTCATGTCGATACGTAGCCGCGAGACTGTGGTCCCCACGATTACCATCTCCTTAGAAACTTGTCATCTTAGTTCACCCTACAGGGTCTTCACAATAATTTTCACAATAAATTTGAATGCCAACAGTCGAAGTACATTTTTTGTTCAGCACTACGAAGCTTGTCGTTCCGATGAGGGTCGAGGTCGTTGCCTTGGCTTGCAAATAGGTAGCAGCTGGCCACGAAAAACCTAGGTGTGTTCGGTGCGAACACGCTAAAATATAATGGACTGGTATTAGTCAAATTAGTCTGACTAATTTGAAACGTTTACTTACTTTTGGCTCAATATGCAGTTGTAATTAACATACAGTTGTATCATCAAAAAGTTACGTTCTGTTTAAACTCCCTCACTTTAGCATATTTCTTTCGGGGTGATCTTACTACTCTGTCGAACCAGTTGGGTTATGGGACTTCGGTTATCCACCATAATTTTTAGTTAAACAATGGATTATAATTGACAATGGCCCAGTAACTAGACTCGTAGCCTACCAGATTTATCATAATCGAAACTTTCAAAGAAAATCCACAAATATGAAATTTTCAAAACTAAATACTTTATTAGGTTTAGGTAATCTTTAACTATACAGACCTAAGGAGGTGTCTACATATTTGTCAAAATAATTGACATTTTAGTAAATACACAAAATAAAAAAAAAAAACAGATAAAAACCTAAAACTCCTTAATTTGCATTTATTAACTTAAAAACAAACAATAAAAAAACTTATCTAATAAAAATAAAAAGAGGAGTCTTAGCGTAAGAGTTAAATGCATTCGTTTAATTAAAACTTATGAAAGTAATCCCTAACTTTGTCAGGCTTACCTCTGTAATAAGTTATAACTTTGCTTTGCTTTAAACATGCACTGATAGAACAAAGTTTTCCATAGCCTTCAATGGTTTTGCTTTGATCTTTTTTGTTTTCTTCTTCGAGCTCTTAAAGCGCAAATCAGACAGTTAAGATGTTTAATTATAGACTATCTATAGCCTGAAAGTGAAAAATGCTACTGTACCGTATGGGTCGATTACACGTAACGAGTACGGTGGCGAGACAATAAATAGGCATACTCGGCCGGGCAACCAAATCGTGGTTCTAGCGACTGTCTCTCCTCGTCAAGCTGTTTATATAAACCGAATATAATACGTGCCACCAAAGTTGAGACTTGACGAGCTCAAGTGGAGGGGAGCTTGCGCCTCCCGCGCGCTTCCCGCCACTCCGGTGTCGCCCGGCCCGCTCCCCTCGCGCCCTTCATACCACCAAAGAGACCTTTAAATCGTCTTCTGCGCATGTCGAGTCACGTGGTTTGTCAAGTCTCATCTTTGGTGGCACGGATTATACTTAGCCAAGGGTTCTGTCTCGCCACTGTACTTGTTACGTGTAATCAACCCAGTAACAGCAGTTCACGTCGAGCGTAGGAACCTCATTATTAATTTATAATTATTTATTTATGGCAACTAAATTTTTCATAGTAATTTTCATTTTCACTGTATCGTACATTTTCTGCCGAGATCTTTAGGTCAATTTGTTATTCGTATTTTCAGTCCATAAGGTTGATAAATATTATAATTCTATAATAAAATTCAACTTGTCAAAAGTTTTGTGGACTTGTTTACCTTGGTATACTACAACTAACTAGATTCTACAAAAAACTACTATCCTAATTTACCATAGATAATTCTTACATTTCCTTACTTAACTTTAACTCATTTCATCAATGAAATCAAGCAAGTAAACCATTTTAGGCAGCCAAGTTGCACTACTGTACAAATTACTATTCTTTGCCATGGTTACCAAATATTTTCGTATCTTATTACACTAGATAAATTCACTTGATTAGCACCAAAATTTATATTAATACGTAAGTTTCAAAGAAATATATTGTAGCGATTTTTTTAAATGCTTTAATATAAATGGAATATAAATTTTGATATCTCCGTTGTGTGAGATGCCTTTTTTACCCGTTGTTTTTTCAGTTGTATTATGCTTTGTATGTTCCAATGAAGGAGTTGCAGTTCGGACAGTGGTGGTTTGTGCTCATGCAGGAGTCCACGCAGTATGGGATGCAGACGCAGCACCAGCATCTGTTATGAAAAAGTGGTGTAAATTCGGTGAAAACTTAGAACTCAACTTTTATGTAACTTTGGCCAACTACTAATACACGATTATAAGGAAAGGGAATGCTAAGCCGAAATAGGCATTATAATACTCATTATTATGAACCACTTTCATTATGAGACCAACTCGTTATTCGCGAAAAAAAAATCAGCTGATCCATAGAAAAATGTCAATGGCACTTGATAAAATGTACGTATGAAACAGCTGATTCTTTTTCAGGAATTTCGGGTTGGTTCAGTTGTAAAAGTTGTTCATAATTATGAGCCGCTTGCGGCTTAGCAAACCCTTTCCTTATAACCCTGTTTATCTTTAGCCAACCTGCGTAGCTTTTTGAATGGCACATCGCCGTCAGGACTAGCGATATATTTTATCGATGGCAAAGCGCTTTACATTTTAATCTTTCACTATCAATAGATAGTGCGTCATATGTCGCAAATCGCATTCCACTTGAAGTAGAGGTTCGTAGAAATAGAACAAAGAGGATAAATAAAAAAGAAAATAATAAATGTTTACCATGGATAAAACACTCTTGGAAACCGAAGCTTGCTGACTTTTAATTCCTCATCTAAATCTTTCTCCCAAAATGTCATATTAAAGCCGGGTCGAGATTTTCCTCTTTTGCTTTTATTTCGTTCTGTTCTCAATTTAATGTTATATTATTCACATGTTGGTTCTCCCGAGAAATATCTTTGTATTCACATAATTTAAAAAGTATCTTTTAGTTTATAGAAAAACGTTACCTCCTTTTGAAACATGGGTAAAAAGGAGCTATTATAATTATGAAAATACTCACCCTAGTACACAAAGAAGGGCAGCAAATAAATGGGTTCTAGTAGAAGGTTTGACTTCAACTTTTGTGACGATTTCCATGTTGCAGGACTTGCAGGTGACTCTAGCGGGGTTCGGGCCCATCTGGTGCATCATTATTATTGGAGCCACTGGGACCATATTGGGTTGAATAACGGTGACTCCTTGAGGTGGAGGAGGGTGGTAGGCCCCGGGGGGAGATCCGTAAGCTGGTGGGGGAGGCTGGAAAGACCCCGAATCATCCACCACTGTGGTTCCATGGTGGTATACCTTTGCTGGAAAAATAATAAATAACATTTATTTATTTATTAGGAAACACCAACAGTACCTATATATATTAAAAATTACAAATAACATCATAATATAAAACAGAGTTCTGATATTTGTATACCCTTTATGGGTAATAACATTGAATTGATATTAGGTATAGGATTGTATAAATCAAAATAATTGATAAAGCATTTGTATGAGACAGAGAAGGTCGCGGCGTTATCCTACTTCCTACCTCTATTTAGATGAATATGAAGGTAACACAATCACGCAAAAACAACTAAACTGATTTACCTGAGATGAAAGTAGCTTATACCCAAGATTTACTCACAACTATTTTCCCAGGAAAATTCAAAGTTTGAGGATGCCGGGTGCAATACATAGCTGATTATTTACTGTTTAACTTAGATAACATGTAGGTACCCAATTGTCTCTAAAGTACTCAAAAAAGGAGAAAAGCGTTTCAAACGATAACAAAACTAAGTAGGTACAATTTAATTATAAAGCATATCAGTTACGAATACTTATCATTTATAAATACCAGGTATGAGATTAGATATGCTATTGATTTCTCGTGAATGAAAGGGACATTGTTTATTGGTACTTAGAAAGTGTAAATATTAAACTTAAGTAGCGTATTAAAGATTATTTGTCCCTTTAGCTATCTCTGAGGCATTATGAATAATGCTTCATAATGCCATTCATTCTGAGGCATGAATCCACAGATACAGAAACTACATTTATTCAAAACTAGCTGCGCGCCGTGGTTGCTTCATCTATGCAGTCCCACAGGAACTGCTAATATTTATGTTTAAAAATTGCTAAAGAGTTAACTAGGGTATGAGCTATCTCAATACCAAACTTAATACAGATCTGTCCAGCCATTTCAGAAGTAGCAAACAATTATACATACATACCTACAATCACACATTAACATACTATAAAGTCGTTCGTAAAATATTAGAGAATTAACTTTACGAGGCCTTTTTGTAAAATTCTGTATTACTTAATGCACATATTGTAAACAAGATTGAGCTAAGAAAAAAACTTAACTCGCGCTTCCATTGCCTATGGTAGTAAGTACGATTCAGTATGTATCCTAAAATTAACGTTATTGCAACGCAGCACGAGTTTTTATCTCCCTTCACTGTTTATTCTACGCCTATACCAAGATACTAGATAATACTTTTATAATATGGGTGTCTTCAAGTCGATAGAAAATCGGTTTGTTCTAGGCAATCGTGCCATCATTGCTTACCATAAAGCAAGATGGCGGTCCAAATTTTCAACAAGCCTTTATTTGCACCACTTCTCAAACAATAATAATATTTATTATTTATCTATAAGATCGATAATTCTATAGGCTTACTCACTTTCTGCCATTTCTTTGATTACGGTTTAATTTAAACACTATTATAAAAGTTCAGTAGTCCTTTCAAACTCGGGTACTTTGGGCCACAATCCTGGGATGACTGAACCATAGGGTCCACCTTAACACTAATATAGCTGATAGCTGTTATCATTGGTGACGATAGCAGGCCGATAAGCCAAATAATCAGCTACAAGGAAAATCTAACCTTGGGACAATAACATATCTCTTTTTTTGTGGGCAAAAGTATTTAGTTTTTCAATATTTAATATGACAAGGTATAAGTATAAGATATTATATCTTTTTAATCAACTTCAAAAAAGGAGGAGGTTATCAATTCGACTATATGTTTTTTTATTTTTTTTTTATGTTTGTTACCTCATAACTTTTGACTGGGTGAATCGATTTTGATGATTCTTTTTTTATTAGAAAGCTGACGCTTCCCATTTGGTCCCATTTCAATTTAGTTCAGTTCTAATAATGGTATCCATGAGAAAACTATATAAGTCTTAAATTTGCATTAAGTACGTGCGCGACAAATAGATGAAAAACTCAATAGTCGGTCTTTTGAAGTCGGTTTTTGTTTTTTGTTTTGTAAAAATAATGTTCATAAAATATTATTCGCAAAACATTTGTAAAGATTGAGTCACCTTTATTTTTATACGTAGCTAGCGGTACCCGGCGATTGCACTCGCTTATCTATATTTACGAACTATTGATTATGCACAGATAATAAAGCGTATAAATTTCATACCAACTTATATGACATGATAAACTGATGAAAGCAATCATGAAGATAAAGAAAGAAGAAAGGAGAATATCATAAAGGCCAAGGAAAATATTTTAAAGCCGAAGCTCGATCGCGAAAGGAGCGAGGCCATTAATGAGCCGCTTAACTCGCAACAATAATAATTTTCATAGTTGGCACGTGACACGTGGCTAGGCGTGGTGATGGCAGGTGGAGTAGAGCCCTGACGGAGTGGCTACCGATTGCAGACAAACGTTCCGTTGCAGACCATCAGCCCGATGGGTCGACGACATCAGACCCATCGCGGGTCATTCGTGGATGAGATTGGCCCGACACAGGGAAGAATGGCGCAAGGGAGAGGAGGCCTATACCCAGCAGTGGGTCGATACAGGCTGACGATGATGATGATGATGAGGCTCGACCGCAAATGAGGCTAGCGGAGCGATATGACTATGAAAATTATCGTTTCGAGTTAAGCGGGCTCATTAGTGACCTCCAGCTTTAGACCAGATAAAAGAGGAGAAAGTTTTTATGACGTCCAAGGAGTAAGATAAGTAAGAAAGTAGAATTAATGTTATACTGAGTAAAAACTATCCCAATTCTAAATTTTACTTAAAACCTTTAACAAAATGAAAGACAGTACCAAACATAAATCCTCTCAACCCTCGACAAACTTTCACATTTTATTATTATTTACCTACTAGTTGCGCCACGCCGCGCCGGCTCACTTGCGCGGTGATGACAATGTTAATAATAAAAAGTAGCCTATTTTTTACATAGGTATAAGCTACTTTCAAACCAAAATTCACCCGAATCCGTTCATCCATTTTTTGGTGATTGACTAACAAACATACGAAATTTCCGGTTTATAATATTAGTAGAATTAGTTTGGATAAAGTGTTATTCCCCGCTAAATTCATACGAGCAAGGGCTTGTCAGACGACGTACTCGTAGGTATTTTATTACCTACTCGATTAGTTACAGATAAAAATTAGTGCTATCTTAAAAGCGTATTCTTTTATCTTAGAGGGAAAAGTATTTAATCGATGTATTTTATACATCATGGACAACACCTGGCCAATCAAGTCAAATTGGTCCACATGTTCGAAGTCACTCAGTGAGTATTCTTAGTACTACCTCTCTACCGTGAGTAGAACCACAGGACTGAGCTAGTATCACAAGTATTTTACTAGTAAGTACTTACTTTTGTTGGTTCAGTAACTCAAACAGTGTCTTGGCCTCCTCTACTAAGCTATCTTTCATGTAGTGAAGTTTGTTAAACATCTTGTATCTCGGGATGACGAGCGCAGTGCTGTGCCGCGCAGGGTCTTCAATTCTTAGAGTTTAACATTTTGGGTGGGGCCAACCTGTTATGTGCAAACGTGACGTTTAACAACAGGCGAAAGATTTGCTAGTCTCGTCACTAAATACATTAAATACAACTATTATTTTCTTTTATTTCAATCATCTAGATATCTCTATCTTGAACAAACTCAAGACATTAGCCAACATTAATAAGCTTTTTACTCTCCTCAGTTCTAACCCCAAACAAAACATAAGCTAGTAACTATTATTTCACCTGTGGCACATGTTTGCAGGTAGAGGGTAGTATAGAGGTAGAATATAAAGGGTAGTTGGAACAAACATGGGGTGAGTTGTCAGTGGACGGGCTGGTTAATCTTGATGGAAAAGCTATTTAACTAATGGATTGAACTTAAGGCCTCGAACACAGTGTTATAGTAGTCATTCAATAAATAAGAAATGAATGCCCCAATATTATAAAATACGCGAAAACGGACTTAGTTTCTTCCTTATTTGTTAGGCGTGAAAACGCCTTAAATACTGATCATCATGAAGTTTTTCATACACGTAAAGAAAAAGACGATACTAATACTTTAGCAGGCATTTATAAGCGTCGATCTAAACTACTTGTGAGGTTACCTCTCTTTTTATAAAAAAGAGTAAAGTAAACTTCAGATTATTACCACATAACATTGAGAGTAGTATAGACTACAGATATTGGGCTTCATGTAAGCGTGCTTTAGTAACGCATACATTGATATCTCTCACCGATACGAGTCTTGGATCAATCGCTAGTCCACTCGCGTCATAAATGAACTATGAACCTTCACTTCTGAATTCTCAATGTTTTGTGGTATTCCTGTACTTTGATTTGCTCAATGCGTTCTAGTCAATATCCCCCATCCTATTAAATATGGACTGACAACCATGTTGGCGTCCTTGTTTTTCTGTCACGTTAAACACGTAATTGTCACGTAACCGTCGCGTGCGAGGTTGCTCACGTGATTTCGTTTGTCCGCTAACGTAACAAGCGGTTCATGAATATGTTCGTATTGTTTGTTATTTGTAAGATAACACTTATTTGTTGAGAATGAATGGTGAATGAACGACTGTTGGTCACGGTTATGTAGTTTTGCTCGACTGTACGAAAGAAGGGTAATTCTTTTCAGTAGAATTTTACCAACGATGATACGGAGAATGTACAAAAGTTAAGAATAACATTTTGTTTATGTTTTTGTTTATTACTATTCTTCACAAAAACTCACTGAATAAAAAAAAAACAAATCAAATAAAATCCACCGAGACAGTTTTCAGATTTAAAATTTCTCTATGTTGCATATGTATACAAAAGTTTGATAACCAGTGTACGTTTGTTAAACACAACAAAACAAGGCCGTTTTTATGACAATTTCGGTCACATACCTTCAGAGCTTTGTCAAAATTTACGGCTCAAAGACTTCGCTCCGCTGCAAGTGCTACTCATCACTCATCAGCATATTGGCTCATGAGCACTCGTCGCCATTCACTTCTGGTTGTACAAAGGGCTAGGCTCGTCCCAGTGACGTCAGCGCTGGAAGCAATCCTCCTAATTGAAACGTCGCACCCGTCCCGGCCTCAAATCTGGATGTGTGTCACCGCTACACAACAACCTTTAATAAACTGAAGCTTAAAATTGCCATATTTTGTTTTAAATACACCCTAAAAAAAAAAAAATTACTCAAATACTCACGTAAAATTAAGTCGAATAAAACAAAACGACACGAAACTTAAAAAAAAGTACACGGCTAGAGTTTGAAGATTGCGAAGAAACCATCTTTTGAAACAAATTACTAGTTGTGTAATAAAGTTTAAAAATTCAGGAGCCGATAGAAAGAAATTGATTTTATTAAAGTGGGCGGCAGACGAAAACAGTCTGAGAACCTCTACGCAACGTAAAAGATACTCTTGTGGTCATGAGTCAGCCAAAACAATACAAACTGTCCACCACGATAAAAACTAAAAAAAGCGATATCCGCCAACCGTCCAAACTTCCCCGTCTCCAAAAAGGCAGACACTAAAAAGTCTACAAAAATATGCACTCGCGAAAAGTGAAATGGAAAATAAACCAAGTCTGGGGAAAGTTTCACGACACACTCGCCACTACAAGTGACCGTCAAGCATCCGTCAAGTGATCTCGAATGTTTCATAACTTCGTTATTGCTTTTCTACGCGTGTAGTTCGAATAGGAAAAGAACAGAAGCATAATTTTGTAGAGCGGAGATCGTCATATCGATTAAAAGGCACTTAAGAGTAAGTCAGTTCGTATCGACTGCTTTTATGATCCCAGATAGAACTTGACAGTTGTGGTTTGTGGTTATAATTATCTATAATATTGAAAAACAATAGAACAAAAGATTTTATTGTCTGTTTGAACTCAAAGACGTGTCGTTGAGCCAAATAACTAATTGCCCCTGCCTAATCAAACGAATTTTAATGCTACTATTGTAATAAACATGCTTATTTTTAGTTTTTTGTTTATGTTTTTATCATTTACGTGGGTTTATTTTTTTTTGTCAAATATATTTACTTTTCGACACAGTTAATGGTAAAACTAGTTGGACTTACCCTTCTTCGCTTTTATAATCTGTGATATATGTTCATAAACGTTTTCCTCGTTAAATGTTTTCCCAGAGATTTAATAACGGAAGGTATGCGGTAGTAAAATGCAAAAAAAACAAGTCGCCAACGTTGTTAGTGCTTGCACGAGTATGTTATTGGTTTCGCGCATGAATATAAAACTTACATGCTAAGTGCAGTTTAAGTTATTTTCTTTTTCAGTATTTATTACTTTATTATTTATGTCGTAATTTCAGTGTTGATCCCATAGCAAACATAGTACACATATAAAGTGTATAGTCTGTACAATCAGCTCCTTTCGGCACAACTGTGATGCAGTTTTAGCAATACTCGTAGAGAAAAATTAAAGTAAACATAAACAGCAACCAAATCAACTTGTAAAACATTAAACTGGCCCTGACATAGTGATACTAAACTTACTCAAAATCAAAGTAAATCAAACAATCAGTTGAATCACATAAACATACGATAAATGCGAAAGCTTGTTTGTTACTATTTCATGCTGAAACAGCTGGACGGATCAAGATACAATTTGGTATTTAGGTAGTTTATACCCTGAAATAACACTAAGGTTACTTCTCATGATCAACATCACGCGGGGCGCAGCTAATAGCTTCATTTACTTACAACCATCCCATAAGATGTACCAACTTACCAGGGGCCCAATTCTGGCGAGAGAGATATATTCTCGGTCACTGTCGCTCTCATTAGAAATGTCATGAGAGTGTGAGAGGTGGAGATAATCTTGAGCGCACAAGAATAAGGTATCAAGTTTCAATGGCGCTTCTCGCGACCAACGACCTAATTCCATTGGAGCGGTTTACAATCGCATATGCAAATGGTTAGCTGCCCGAGGGAAGCTCCAACCTCAGGCCCAAGGAGTTAATGTTTTCATCCATTAACTCGGCCGAGCATTTATGAAACTCGTGCTCGCGATCCGAACGAGATTATGCGGCCAGCTGACATGTTTCTAAATGTAGGGCTGTGCTGAGATGCTGACACTAAAACAGTTCTAATAGGCGAGGACTTTGATGTTTCCTCCCCTGAACTGAAACAGTTGATTCTAAACGGGAACGATAAAACCTGCATTGCGTTCTTTTTGGCGTTTAGTTACGCAATGTGTACATCCAAAAACCGTAAAAAAAAACCTAGATCCTTTATTTTTTGCGTCAAACATGAATTTCGTTCAAAGTTCGTTAAAGCTTCGTTTGCTGAAATTATAATAATATTTGGACTTCACGTAATGCAAATTAGAAATAATACCCCAAGCTTACTACAAGCTAAAACAAAACACATGCATAAAATATGTTTCCTTCTAATTCCGGTTCCTTCAAATAGTTAGCGCGGCAACCCTACGCCCACAGCGAATACCTGCCTGATGGCACCTGAGGCGTTCGCTGCGTCTTCGCCTCGCCCACTGCCATTAGACCCCTGATTAAACGCAACCCGCCCCATATCTCATCCAATTACATCGCTAACGAGGGAGGAGGGGTGGGTCAACGCATCCTGGCAAATCTAAGGGTCTAAACGTATTTGCTAATGGAATACAGATGTGTGGAACAACATTCTGCGGTACCCCGTAAATGCTTACACCGTGTTCTTGGTTATACCTCGTCATAATCTTACGTGCCAATGTTAATATGTGATAACGTTTTTGAAATATCAAATTATTTTCCGCTTTCCTATATTGCTATACTCTACAGGGTTATATGGAAAGAGTATGCTCAGCCGAAAAAAGCTCATCATAGTACTCAGTATTACAAACGACTTTTACTTAAGGACCAGCCCGGAATTCGCGAAAAAATATCTGCAGTTGCATTTACATATTTTCGAGTCCTTTTCGGCCTCTCCTCCCCTTTGCTTATGTTACCTGGAACCAACATTTGGTGAACTAAATACATTTTTGATTACTTTTATTTTATCTCATCTCTTTATTAGTAAACTTTTGTTATTATTTTAATTTTCAATGTATGTAGTAATATTAATTATATCATCACATTTGTGTAACCAATAGATTTAAACACGCGAAGTAGCCCAGTAGCGTGTAATGTATAAACTTGTTTTGTTAAACTACCCTCAAATTATGTTTTTAATGTTTTTTTAATAACCCCTAATATATTTTATTAGCTTTAAGTTTTAAAAGGTGCTCTCAGCCTACAAAACAATCAATTGTATGTTAACATAACTTAGGCTAAGCAACGCTGAGTTGTATATGTGTAATGTTATTTATTATGTCAATAAAGAATTTTAAAAATCAAATCAATCAATCCCCTTTGCTTATAACCCTGTATAGGAAAGCTGCTGTGCCTCGCGGTTTCACTCGCTATCCTGCAGAAATCGAAAGATTTCCATGATAGAAAGTAGCCTATGATGTAAATGCAGGATATAGCGTTTTTGCGTGATTAAGTGACTAACATACGAATACAAACATCTAAATTTTCACATTAGAAATTTAGGGAATACTTAAGTAGAGGACACACATACCTGTTTTGATAACCGATGTGATTATCGAGATAACTTATTGTTCGCAATAATAAACTCCACCTGCACGTAATCGCATTTACGTGGAAAGCAGCACTCACCTAGCTTGATATCTAAAGCTGTTTGTACACATGGAGATAGTGTCCGTTACGTACACATGGAGATAGTGTCCGTTACGCAGCAACTCCGGTGGCGTAGCGGATCTTGTAGTGCGTCAAAATGGCAAACGACAGCAGGGTTCCGTCGCGGATTAACTGCCCGTGGACTGTTGAATGGAAAGTGTATATGTATATGCATTAGAAGAAATGTTGTTTATGTTGGTGTTGGTGTTGGCCTAATTTCTATTAGACTTTTGGATCAGATTTGAATTCATGAGAATCGATAGGTACACATTAAAATACTACAAGATTTTCAGAACATTATTTTTACAAAACAAAAAACAACAAGAACATTAGTTTTACAAAACAAAAAACAAAAACCGACATCAAAAGACCGACTATTGAGTTATTCATCTATTTGTCGCGCACGTCTTTAATGCAAATTTAAGACTTATATAGTTTTCTCATGGATACCATTATCAGAACTGGACTAAATTGAAATGGGACTAAATGGGAAGCGTCAGCTTTCTAATAAAAAAATAATCATCAAAATCGATTCACCCAGTCAAAAGTTATGAGGTAACAAACATAAAAAAATAAATAAAAAAACGTCATACAGACGAATTGATAACCTCCTCCTTTTTTGAAGTCGGTTAAAAAATAACAAAATACAGAGAACCTAGATAGGCAGAATTTAAAGAATCTTAGTTTAAAACCACGTCATGTAGCTACAAATACTTCAAAAATCTCAAGATATTTGGCGTGTTTAAAATGGTAATAACGAACACAAACAACATTTCTTCTAATGCGTATACAGTTATACACTTTTCGTTCCGTCTGCCGAGCCTAATAGAAATTAGGCTTTTGGATCAGATTTGCCCTGGCTCGGTAGACTTTGATAAGAAAGCTTGATTCTAAAGAAATCAACATGAATTTGCTTTCAGATTCGCAATAAGATACCAATTTAAAATATCTTAGAGAACAAATTAACGGATTTTTTAAATTGTAAAATATGTTACTTTTTGATGTTTTAGTTTGATAGATTATAAGACTAAAAATAGATTTTTATAGAAACATAATTCTACGAAAAGTTTTATTCAAATATCAGTCCTTTAATATTCAAACTACAAAATCCCAAAATCTACCTGAAGTCGTAGTAAAGTATTAGAAACACTCTATTTATTAAGCCTTCAAATCGTCAAAGGCTCTTGTTTGCGGTTTGTCTCATCTAAATTTCCCGCTTTTACTCGTATATAGCTCTACAAAAACACACTGTATACCCCAGTAGTACCGTCAGTTTACATACCTAAAGAATTAAATAGTCAAAGGGGCCCTTCTAATAACCCTTCTAAGTCCGACCAAGCAAAAACACAAGCTAGGGCCCCTTGTTTGACTCTTCATTTGGACCCAACAAGGTAATTTGGTTCCGACACGAGAATTAAACAGATGAGGTACGTATAAAGGTGCTAAAGTCAAATGAGAGATAAAATGTGACGCTTAAAAACTAGAGATTTATTTCTCAGCATAGTTTTGTTTAGGTAATATTTGTATCCATTCATTACACACTTGTGTTTACGCAATTTAAACATTGTTTACATATTTTTATAAAATGTAAACAAGTGGTATATCTACTGTATTATCATTACGACTACACTATTTATATACTCAACCAAAAAATCGTAAATCTATTGCCAATTACCAGTTGAAACCTCACTTTCAAAAATCGAATGTTATCCAAAACAAGCCCATTGGTGCGAAGGCAAGGGCCAATGGAGGAGAGCTCGACCGGAAGTGACGTTGCAGGTAGATAATAACGTGCGGCGCGCCCTCGCGTTGTGCAGCTTCCGGCGGCCGGGGTTCTGACAACGATAATCTTCAACATGGGTAATTTCCAAATGGAACTGGGGTGGAGTGGAGTCGATTTATTCACTAAAAAATATTTTTGACTATCCAAAGTGAAGGTTTCAGTGTCTAGTCTCGAGTAATTAAAACATGCCTACAATGTACATACATTGTACAACTGTTTTGTATTCCGACGATAAGTTGCTAATGATTGCTTTGATCTTTAGGAAGCTTTCAAAGCAAGTAGGTCAACTGAAAACCATTAAAAATATTATATTAACACACAGTTTGAGATCAGAGTTCGGGGATAATAACTAGTGTCTAAAAAGATCTTAGCGATAAAACAGCCTTTTGTGGTTATTTTTCTGCATATGACCTGTTTGTATGGCAACAAATTGTAATAACATGATTGTGTCAAATCAATAGCTTTCGCTGTCCCGCAGCCCGCAGCCCGCACCCCAGCGTTCCAGCGAGTGACCCGCACCCCGCAGTAAACATCGCGGGACACCTGGGCACAGCACTCGACGTCTTGCTACACTTCTAATGAAACGTCAATATTAGTGCGGGGGATAAAACCTTTATTGCTTGTACTAACATCTACCTTGTTTTTGGACTAACGCCAAGCTACTTAATTAACTTGTTTCCGAGTTAAGACAATGTTTCGTTTATTTTAAAATATGAAATAAAATTGAAAACACTGGCTATTAATTATGTTTTTTTTTTGGGAAATAAAAAGAAGCAACCTTTTTTGTAGAAACTATATTACAGTGTAAAACTATGTAAAACTATTTACCTACAATCAATAGGAACAAAGAATTATAAAAAAAATCATGTAAAATTACACATTCATTTGATTAAATCTAAATAACCTAATAATGAGCTAATAATTCTTAACTTACAACAAAAACTTACTTTATATGTACTAGTCTTACTTTTGCCACCCTGTTATTGCAATGTTTGAGATCATAATGTTTATTTACCCACTCAGTGGAAATCTGTTAGAAAATTTGTAAATATAATATTTGGGGACTCTATTTTGTGTGCTCAAGATATTCTTTCACTTTCATGAAGTTTGTAATGAAAAATTCAGGCGTGTAAGAATAAAGTCCTAGTTTAGGTTGGCGTCCATCTTCCCAAAAGTGCCAGAGTATTATTAACAATAACTGGACAGTGGATAATTATATTATAAAATACATAATAGTTTAGTTTTATTTGATTTAATACCTAATAGGTAAAAAAAAATCTAAAAATTGTGTAATATAATATGTCTTCAAGTGCACTGTGAACAGTTATGTTCACCACAGGTGAGATGGCGGGCAAACAAACCAATCATCGAATAAACAAAAAATATTTATCCCATAAAATTTCCAGCCATGCATTGCACCAGGAAACTTCGCCATACATTGCATCAATAAACTAAACACGTAATCTCTGTCATATTTTTTCGAAAAGACCCACAGCCCACTGTCCTTTGTGTTTGGTTTACGGTGGGCCCATGTAGCCGGCAGGCGGCAGGCCAATGTTGTGGAAGTGCGTGGAAAGGCCGAGATATGGCTCGTATGGCTAACACACGTCATAAATATGGCGCAATGGATTCACTTGGACGTTTTGAATTTTTGGCCGTAGTATCTGAGCCAGAATAGGTTCCGGGAGAGTGATTTGTTGGTTTCACTTTTGGGGTGGACTTTGTAGAAGGAACAAGGTAAACAAGTTCGAGTATGCCATCGTAATAGGATGTAATTTTTTTTTTTATGTCGATGTTAGGTATATGCCGAGTGGTTAAAAAAACATAAAAAACATCGAATTTTACTATTTTCCATTGGATTAAAACCGCTAGGTGCACCTTGTGGTATGATAATATAATTAATAGATTATAATAATACATATTCTTTTTTGTTATAATTAAACACGGGAATACCCACGAACCACCACCACCACCACCACGTTAATTTCCATAGTAAAATATTATTTTAATTGTATTCTGAGTATTTATCTTATCTTATCTATATCTTATCTATTTTTATACTAATAACTTACAAAATTAATAATTTCTGAGTTTTACAAATAATTCAAATGGACATGAGTCTTGGTTTTTTATTTTTTACTATAAAGACGTATGTGTATTTAAGTAGCCTTGGCGTCACTACCTCATGCTGTCAGTAAATGTCTTCGTGTCTTTGTCCAAATTAATAATCATTCAATTGCACTATAGGACGGTCGATACAATGTTGAACAATTTTCTCCATAACAGATTCATCTAATTTGGGACCTGATTGGTTAGAGTACCACATTATGAACTGTTTCAAATAAATCAATGGGTTCTTATCCAAAATTTTTAACATCATTTCATCAGTTATTGGTTCTAATACATTAATTTCAATGAATTCGATTGTCGGACAATGCGTCAGCAGAAATAATAAATGCTCGTCATTGACACGAGTCTTTGGAAACTGAAAATCAATTTTATTAACCCAAATCTTAACATCACTTTCAAAACTCAATGACATCAAATTTTTAAACGGCGGAATTTCTATTTCCAAGTGCTCCCAACGTTCACCTTCAAATCTACATTCGTCTATTCTTAAATGTTCCAAATTGGGGCACATCTTACATATACACTTCAATGCGATTAAATCAATTTGATTGACTGCTCGAAGATGTAATCTCACCAACTTATGACCTCTCTCATGTAACACTTCTAGTACTTGGTCGGCATAAAAATCATAATTGATTAACATCAAGTCGCGTAAATCTTTCAGATGAATAAGACTTAACAAAAAGCCTGAAGAAAAATCGTATTTGTAAAGACACACCTGTTGGATAAGTGGACACATTTTAACGACTAATTTCAGTTGCTTCTTTGTCAAGGCTATGTAGCTATCAAACTTCGTAAGATTGAACCGTTGCTGGACATTTTGTTTGGACGATGCAATGTGTTGAAATGCAAATGCTACTTCGTTTGTTTCAGTTACAAGATCTTCAATATTTTTACAAGTCATAAGAACTGTCGCGATCCCTTTCTTGGTTACTGCTGTTTTGATAAGCTCAAGTTTTCTCAAATTTTGTAACCGAACTAATTTAGAAACGCTGCTATTGTATATGAGTGACTGAAATATTCTCAACTCCTCAATGGATGGACAGTTTTCGACTATACATGTTAAAACATTGTCGAAACAGACAAAATTTATAGACAAATATTTAAGACTATGTAATTCTTTTAGCGCGTGAATCATGAGTTCCTCTGCTATGATGACTTCATTTCTATGTTGAAAAGAGATATGTAACCGAATAAGCCCTTTGAGCATGTACGATTTAAAAAAAAAAGCAACTCCAAATTTATCAATGTCACCAACTGTGTCAAAAAATAGACGGGTTACGTTTTTAGTAAACAATACTTCTAACATCCGTCCGACAACATAACTGTCATATTCACACGAAGATTGTTCCGTTTTGAAATACAGTAGCGTTAGCGCACGCTTTGCTACAGTTACTAACGAATCAAACAAAAACATGGGTAGATTAGAAGCTAAATGATTTCGGACCCTTTCGATGTGTCGAGAGAGCACAGCCTCAGCCTGGATCTCATCAGTTTGCGCCAACTCAGCTACTGGTGACATTGGCTGTTTCGCTTGTAATGCGATCCAATCTCCAAGTTTCAATAACGCCAAATTTTTAAGTTGTCGAGGCTGTGTGCCCCTGTATGCATTCATTGTTAATTACCTGAAATAACCAAATCAATTAATAATGTTAAACAACGTTTTACACTCATAGCTCTTCACTAAGATAGTGTGTCGGGGACCCAGACCCAGAACAGATATTTAAATTCATCATTCAAACATCTGCCCGGCCGGGAATCGAACTTGGGACCTCTGGCTTATACGGCGGAAATACTACCGCTGAGGCAAATAACACGTCATGGGCCAAATAGCACCATTCGCACCAATGATCGATTAATTGAAATGTAATACAATTAAAAAATATAAACCTAAAATTAAACTACCCATATTCCATTAAAAAGCGCAATATAGTTTTATTTGCTTTGAACTATAGCGTATAGCTGTTAGGTAGTTTCTTATCAACCAATTATATGCATTAATTAGTATCTACTATTTTTATTTAAAGTATTCTCTTTCTGTAACTTTAATTGATGTATAAATCTATTGATTTAATGGAAATGTTCTGATATGTTACATACATTTTGTGTACTTTTGGGGTATACGAAACGTATTAAATGATATAACCTAGCACAGCTTCAAAGGCAGACCTTGAACATTTATGAAGTTATAAAATCACTGAACATAATTATGAAAAATCACATTCGGTAAAGTTACTGAGAAAAATTTTTCTTATATAAAGTCCCATTTTTCGTATTTAATATTATTTAATTAATTAGCAAGATAGCGGCGCGTCAAGGTCTGCCTTATGTTAAAATAAAATTTTAGCATAACAATACAACAGTAACAATAGCATGATTTCGGATCAGATTTATCAAAAGGTCAAAATTAGATTACTTTTATACTTGTCCATTTATATTAACAAGTTAGATAAATAAACAAACAAATCATCGTCGTCGTTAACATCAAGCAAGTTGTAGGTCGAACGCAGACAAATTCGCATTAAAAAAATTAAAAATCTTAGGACAAAAACTTACCAAATTTCACTTCTAATATAGTGTCAATACGAAAGAGTTTATGATAAGTGTATGTGGCGTCGACTCCTGGCCGTAGCGACAAAACGAATCAATTGAAGCTCATTGGGAGCGCTACAACACTGCAGAATCAATTGCACGCAAATTGGTATATTCTCAGATAAAGCTAGTGGGAAAGACGGAACACCGCGGCTATCAGACTGAAGCCATAACATGTGTGCTGTGAAAAGTCATTTTTTCGTGTTTTGTGTACATTGTCTGCGCAATGTCGGTATAAACTTTCAAGCGAGAGTATTTCATGTGTTAATGTGTGAGCTTTACGCGAAAGTAGAGATCTTGGCAGCTTCACGCAGTGCTCCATCTTTTATCTAGGTTTAACTGAGGGTACATTATTAATCGTAATGAATATGACCTATCTTGAATCTGATCTTGAACTGCAGTGTTGTTGACTTGTTTTCACTTTAGTGCTAAAAAGAGACAGACATAATAATGGCGAGTACTGAGAGCAATGAGAGTCTCAGTGCCCACATCCAGATTCAATTACGATCAATGCTACAAAGTCTAAACACTAAAACTTGTATAGATTTTATCATAGACATTGACATAAAGAGATTAATAATAATAATAAGGAGATTTTTAAATTTATCATATTAAACACAAACGGGTTCAGTTCGCGATAATGGCGTTACCATAATTTGCTAGCCAGTTCCTATAAGACTCAAAAGATGTCGCTTAATACAAGAACAAGAAGATTATAGTGGTAGGGCTCTTTTGCAGAGCCCGCCTGGGGACAGGGGAAGTACCACACCTTTGCCAGTTATTCCACCGCCAAGCAGTAATGTGCAAAAATTACTGTGTTCCGGTTGGAAGGGCATTGTTTCCAGTGAAATTACAGGGCAAATGGGAGATTAATCAACTTATATCTCAGGGTGACGAGCGCAGTGCTGTGCCGCGCAGGGTCTTGAATTCTGCGAGTTCAAAATTCTGGGTGGCGCAGACCTGTTATGGGCAAACGTGACGTTTAACATCAGGCGAGCGACTTGCTTGTTTCGTCACATAATAACAAAAAAAAAAAAAAAGCTAAACGAATATGCTAACAGTAGAGTGTTGTTGCGCTAAAGATTATTTATTATAAAAATATTTTGTTTGTCGTCGTGTACATGATATTAACACTAATACAGGTTTATAAAGAAAGGAGTCATAGTACTCATCATAAAGAACAACTTTTACTACAAGACCAACTCGGAAATCGCGAAAAAATAACCAGCTGTTCCATACATTTTGACGAGTATCAATTACATTTTTCTATGGTATCTACAGCTTTTTTTTGCGATTTCTTAGTAACCTACGTCCATTGTAAAAGTTGTTCAATTATAATTATCTTAATATATATAAATCTCGTGTCACAATGTTTGTCCTCAATGGACTCCTAAACCACTTAACAGATTATAATAAAATTCGCACACCATGTGCAGTTCGATCCAACTTGAGAGATAGGATAGTTTAAATCTCAAATTATAGTCGCAATTTTAATTTATTGCAAATTATATATATACTGATAATTTTTACTATAAATTGACAAGTTAGCATCAACATACTACGGTTGCTATAGTTACGCAATATGACATTTGACATAGAATTGACGCAATGGCTTTTGACAGGACAACGTCTGTCGAGTCAGCTAGTGTACTATAAGCCTTTTTAGGCATCGCATACTTCAATAATTATTTTTACAAAAAACAAAAACCGACTTCAAAAGACCGACTATTTAGTTATTCATCTATTTGTCGCGCACGTACTTAATGCAAATTTAAGACTTATATGGTTTTCTCATGGATACCATTATCAGAGCTGGACTAAATTGAAATGGGACCAAATGGGAAGCGTCAGCTTTCTAATAAAAAAAGAATCATCAAAATCGATTCACCCAGTCAAAAGTTATGAGGTAACACACATTAAAAAAAAACACACAGTCGAATTGATAACCTCCTCCTTTTTTTAAGTCGGTTAAAAATGCTAATGTTTGTACTGATACGTTTACAATTTGTAATACTAACTAACTGACAGCTTATCTCAGTACTACCAGGATTGTTCCACCGGGACCGACTGCGACTCCATTGTATCCTAGCTCTCTAAACAACGTCGGCACTTGAAACTCGCGGACAGAGTTGCTAATTGATCTTAACAGGGACACTTCAACGGGAACAGATAAACCTAGCGAGATAGACGGAGCACTGCGTTAGTAATCTAATGCAAATAGAGGAGACCACCTTAATAGATGAAACCGCTAAGATCTCCTCTACTTTCACGTACGTACCTACCGGTATTCCCGAGTAACTACAACATTAGGGTTTTTTTTACAACAAAATAGACATGCGTGACCACAATCTTACCTGAAAAAAGAGAAAAAAAAGAGCTGTTTATGTAATGTTTAAAGGTTGGCAACAAATCCGTGACACCTCCAGTATTACAGGTATCCATAGGCGACTGTGATCGTTTACCATCAGGCGGCCCGTTTGCTTGTCTGCCACATATGGCATAAAAAAACGCGTACACAAGACGAACAGATTGATACATCAAATACTTCTCGCCTCGCTTGTAAGTTTGAACCGTAGATATAAAAAACAATAACTATCCACAGCGCACATGTATGAATGTGGCTTCAATCAGATAACCGCAGCGCTCAATCTTTCCTACTAAGTTTATCTAAGAAAGGGAAGTGTTATCTCTACTTTACTAATAGCAGTCTTAATAACTTCATTTAAATTAGTATTCAATTCAATTCAGTTTAATTTACCCCATACACATAAGTATAACAATTGAAAACATCAAATATACAATTTTGGCAATTATTGCAGTGCCACACTGAGTTTAAAACTTTAAATTCTTTGAACTTTAATTTAATGTGTTGTTTGTATTGTATTTTATATATAAACAAATTGTAGAATGCAAAACAGACCTCTTTGTAATCGTATTAATCGATGCCTTTTAAGCTCTAATAGATGTAGCTACCTGCTTTTAATTTCTCATTGAAATGCACCCCTCGGGCCCTTTTATCGGGCGCGGTCCGGATTCGTACGTTATGGCTGTCGGCTCTGTCCATCGATATGAAGGGACGTGACGTGACGTCACATACTAAACCTAACCCCGTGAGCCCATGATCCCTGGAGTCCCTTGGGGACTATTGGGACACAAATCAGATGCACCGTTATCTATAATCTAATACAAACTATTTAAATAACTTTTATGGAAGTTTCTTCTTTATGACCCTGATGAAAATAGAATTATTTTACAAGTTGAATGTGTGTAATCGTATTGTTAGCTTTCCATAGGATGGTAGGATTTTTTTTTTCGATAGATGACTTGAGTAAAAACTGCCTTAGGTAAACTGTCAACAAATTTAACGAAATGAAATGTGTTCACATACCATCCTTACTCCTAATAAAACTTTTCATATTGATATTAACTAGCACCCAACTACCAGGCAATTTGCTTACAGTATTTACAGTTTTAACTTGAAAAGATTTATAGTGAAATGAAATTTGATGATTGGAAATACTCCTAGTATAGCTTTATTGAAACCCAAAACCCAATATTTCCAGCTCTAAACAATCTCAACCAAACAGAAAAAAGAAACAAAAAGAACCAAAAAACAACAAACACAACTCGCTAGACCGTACTACCCAGACCCCCAGACCGCTATAAAAACGTTATTCCATTTCTAATACAGATTTCTCCAACGCGTAATTTTGCGACCGAAACACGTAGCACCTGCGCTACGAGTGCTACGAATGCTACGACGTAGCGTACGCGTAGTTCGGCTAATCAGCGACCACTATTATTTCATTCTACCCACGTAACTTTGTGGACTCTACACCCTTGCCGCAGAGTAGAAAATCTGCAAAAATTTCACTTTTTATCTTAGTGCTGGATGTAGATATCTCTTTTGCTATCCATCTGACTTAGTCCTGTGTTTATCTAGTCCAAGTTCGCTACAATATCAATAAATAATCCTCAACTTATCTTCTAGCTTGTGCCCTAATCTCGCGAGTGCCATATTACCTCGTACACGGTCTACATCGTTAGAAAATTTAAAAGTTATGTGAAAGAGAATGACCGTTATGATATTGCACATGTAGAGTTATTCATAAAGGGTATGCTAAGCCAAAAAGGGCTCTTAGTACTCATCATTATGAACAACTTTTACTATGGGACCAACACGAAATTCGCGAAAAAATCAGCTGTTTCATATATTTTGTCGAGTGCCATTGACATTTTTGTATGGAACAGCTGATTTTTTTTTTCGCGAATTTCGGGTTGGTCCCATAATAAAAGTTGTTCATAATGATAAGTAATAAGAGCCCTTTTCGGCATAGCATACCCATTATGAATAACCCTGTATAAGAATAATCCTGAACCAGCAACGTACTCCTGCTCATGCAAAGCACATGATTTCATGGCATTTAAGATCTTCAAACACATGTCGCGCATTTAAAGAAATGCTTACAATTTTAGTACCTGATTCTCTGATTCTATTCTGTGCCTTTACTACTTCAAATTACCTGACTTGCCCTGCGTTAGGGCAGGTCTGATTGGGCTTTTATGAAATGTATAGTGATAGTAGGGTGCCTTGATGAAACCTATAATTTACCTGGAATCGCTTATGAATTCAAACTTTGGAGAAATTGTCGCGTCATTTAATCTGCGTTAGAATTGTAGCATGCCATAATTATTATAATGTTTAGCTTAGTCTAGTGAGAAGTGAGAAGCAAAGGTAGACCAAGGACCCGGTAGACTGATGAAATTCAAAAAGTCGTTAAAAACTGGTTTGAGAAGGCTCAGGACAGGAAAAGATGGAACAGGCTGAAGGAGGCCTTTACCCAGAAGGGATCATAAATATTATAAAATGAATTGATGAAATAAAAAAATCTTCTACAAAATTATAAATGCGAAAGAATAGATTGTGTGTGTGTTTGATACCATGAATCTCTGGTTACAAAACCGAGTTTAATCAAATTTTTAAGATGATAGCTTATGCCTTCGATTAACATATAGGCTACATTTCATCATCATCATTAGCATTACTATTTTTCATTACCAACCGGATGAACCCACTAATAAATAAATATAAGACAAAGTCAGTAGCAAGTTTCTACAAGTTTATGCACTAGCATATATTATTTTGCACCTGCTAGCATATATTTTATACACATTTTAATCCAACCGATAGACCGCCAGCACAGGTTCGAGGCAGACGTTTCCGTTCCCGAATGTTGTGGCATTTTTAAAGTGTCTAAGCAAGTAATTGCTCTGCCAGTTACCACGCGGTGGATTTGTAAACTTCAATTTGGATCTGGTTTATACTAGTTTAGTCTGGTTAGGTCTGGTTCTGGCCGGATCGAGGCTTAAAACTTTGCTTTTCATGTGCAATGCAGTATTAAGTTTTAACGTGCTTGCTTACCTATGCTTGTATTGCTTGTCTTTACAAATGTTTATAAGCTATCATATTTCTTTAAAATAAGTTTTTTTCTTGATAACTTAATTATAACTTATGCTTTTATTTTAATTATTTTTAAGTACGTGTTTTTTTGTAACTTAAAAATTTAGGTCACTTAAGTTTTATAATCCTACTTGGCTACAATTAACTGGTTAAAATAAATAATAATCCACCGGGTCCTTGGTCTTCCTTTGCTTCTAACTACTCAGTAAACTAAGCCAAGATGTCCCTCAATGAATAAAAATTGCTGCCAAAGAAAAGTATTTCCTCTTTTAAGCATCAACCAAATATAAACATCATTTCAAAAGTTCATAAAAAATTCCTGCACATGTTTAGTTGCACCCCAAACAGATGTATGTAGTAATTACAGGCAAATTGTAAATTTTAATAGAGAGAAAACAAATATTAGTCGGACTTCAAAGCGAGTAAAGCCGTCCACTACACACTACACCCATACTCATACATGTATACCTGCATATATATAAGTATGTATGTATGGAAAGCTACGGACGTACCGCCAACTAGCTTTAGTCTTAGACTTTACTTGCAAAATATTTTGGCAGGGAATAGTTAGACATTTTTTAGGGAATAAATATGTAGATACAGACAAAAATATCTTATACTAGCTGACCCTTGCCCACTTCGTTGGGCATAATGTTAATTAAACCCGAAGCCATCGCGCGCCGTCCGGACCGTTTTTTCTCCGATTCACTTTGCAAAACGGACTACCACGTAAAAGCCTTTTTATTTTTCGGTTTTTTATATAACCTATGACACTCAGCAATAATGTGGCTTTCTATTGGTGAAAGAATTTTTGAAATCGGTTCAGTAGATCCTGAGATTACCCCTTACAATTTGACAAATATACAAACACACAAACTTTACTTTCTTTATAATAGTATAAGTATGGATTGTACTTAATTACTTATAGCTACACCAAGCAATTGTCATTTTCATATATTATTGAATAAGAAACCGACAAACGGAAACTCATCATTCAATTAAAAAAACCGTTAATGAATGTTTTTATTAAAAAAAAATATCTTTGAGGAAGTGTTTGAAGTTTCTAGAATCATAATAATATTTTATTTACTCGTACCATATTTTCTGTATAACTTCAAAACTTCTAAATACTTATTTTCCACATGGGCTTCTGTCATTAATTTTTCCTACACAACACGATAGGCCTCCCATTGTAGTACTTTAATGGTCACACGACCATTAAAACGACTCCTAAGCCACATTTACGAGACAGACAACCCGACTCAACTCAATTTAACCGACTTAAAATTTTAATTATGTCCGACAAACAGTCTGCCGTGACACGTGACAGTTTTTCCTTTGATGTCCCTTGTCCATCCGAGTACAGCGCGACCAACTTAACTGTGTTGCTGAACGGTGGAGCCGCCATCGCATTTTGGGAACGAAACTGAGAGTTTTCCGCTGATTTTTTTAGTTCCGTCATTTGGTAATCTGCATTGGTAAGTTGGTCGTTCTGTATTCTCAAAGCTAGAGTTGAATTGCTAGCTCGTTATTTGAGGATTATTTGCAGAGCCAGCTTTTAATCATAGGTACTGATTGCAATGAGTTTTTCCTGTGTGTAAGTTGCTTAATTGCCGTTAAATTGATATGCGTCGGGGTTTGTTTGCATTTTGAAATGGGTTATTGATGGTTATAGAAGTTATTTTTGAATATTTATTATAGTCGAAATTGTTAACGGATGTGGTAATTATTTTTTATGTTTTGAAATAAACTAAACTGAAAAAAAAAATCCATATTTACCTTCCGCGAGTCTTTCCTCCTAAAAACGGGGAACGAATTATGGAAGGGTTCGTTTTTGAGAGGAAAGACTCGGAAGGAAAGTAAGGATTTTTGTCTCAGTGTTATAATATCTACTTTTGTTTTTATCAAATTTCTATTAGAATCGCTAATCAATCTAACAAAGGTTACTTTAATAACGTTTTGACTAAGAAAGTAGCATTTTTGCATTTGTGAAAAACTTTTTTATTCCAATGATTTATTTGTTGTTACGTGTTTAAAGTGGTTTCTCTAACATATCTACAGCACCCCTAATCTAACTATCTAACTCTGCCTGTACACTCTCGCTAAAATATCCTAGTAGGTACAGCCCTAGACCACGAGTGTACTAGACGAACTCGTTGTATCTCAATTTTTCCGCATTTTGCCTCGCGCGATCCGAACTGACACCCGAACGTGTACACTTCAGCAAATAATACTTTTTTTTATAATATACTCTATTAACCCTTCGTTTGAAGCGGCCAACTAACTGCTATGTTTACATTTACTAAAACTTTATTTTTTTCAATGAAAGTTCATCAGCACAATTAATAACAATTCTTCCTCTCGCAATCTCTCTAAAACATAATGAACCTTTAACAAGGGCCATCTCCTGTTATTCGTGTAATAAAGTACAAGATTCGCGACATAAAATCGAGCATCAACCTCCGATACAGCTGTTGGCAATGAAAATCTTTACAAGCAAGACCGGGGGCTTCGGCGTCATAAAAACTTGGAGCCCTCAGCCCCAATCGATGGGGCTTCTGTGATGTCTCCTCTAAATTCTTAATACCTCACGTAACTGTTAAGGTTTGGAGGGAGACAACGCACTTAAGTTTTATTGTAGAGCCTTGAGCGAAACGACTACTGTCCTACGTGAGAGGTGACAATGATAGCGAGGGAAAGCTTTGATTTTGTAGATAGATAAACTGGTACTGATTTTGTACTGATTTTATTCTTTTAAAAACAGTTAAAATACGAGTATAAGAGGTATAACTTAAAAATTTTTCGTTGTCTTAATTTTTTAGTTGTTATTTCTTAGTTGATCTGCCCTTGGCAGTATTAAAAATGTCAAGCAAGGAGGTCGTATTAACAACACCACTTTTTTTACTTTGACTATTTTTTTACATTTCATAGTTTAAAGATGAAAACGGAAGGCATTTAATTTTTCAGTTACTTTTAATTAGCAAATATTTTTAACACAAAATAGGAATCATCGCCGCAAAACATGAAACAAAACCAAAATGAATTTGTTCTTTTACAAAAACTACCCAAAATCTACGAAATTAAAACAACATTGGAATCAACAACAATGCTGCTTTCTATCAGTATTGACAGAATCTTTACCGCAAAGCACATCGCTACATCTTCGCTCTCCACATCTCTCGTAGGACAGCAGTACAGTTTGAAACAATGTTATACGATCGATGATAATGCACCAGAGAGCTCGAAGAAGATCTACGAGAAATTCCAGCAAATATTATGAAGTTTGAGCTTGTTTTTGAAAGATACGAGTATTTTAGATGCTACTTTAGCTGAGTTTCTATTCTATCGCCTGTAGGAAGAACCTCTAATGGGTTTTTAAATATGTGAAAAATATTTTTATAGCATTTGCAATATGAAGCTTCAATAATAGCGTATAATTTTATTTTCCACAGTAAAAACAATTGTTTACATGATCAAGGTACAATATGGTTTATTTTAACTCTTTTCTTCACATATGAATTCCAAATTCAGTGAAGCAGAGTAGCGGTATTAGACGCGCATTAAAATCGCACTTTTAAATTGTTGCACCTATTTTTCTAATTTGATTTGGTAGGACCTATTTTTTTATCGCACATAAATCCGCGTTTTACCACAAACTTGCCAGTTATGGTTGCTTTCTGTTACTGTTGCTGTTATAGTTACGATGCTGTTGCTACTAAATCTTAGTGAATCATTAACATCTGCAGAATTAATTATTAAAAGACAAGCGCTTAATTACATCTCATGTCATTCCATAGAAGGAAAAACAAACGCAACAACTATATCAGTACTTAATCCTATTCAAGGGCTGGGCACGGATAACTAAGCCGATTACATCGAAGACTGGCAACCCTAACAAACGCACGGGGATGACAACCCTCCAAATGCATAGTGATTAGTTTCAGGCCAGTACATAAGCTCGAAGATTCACAAAAATATATTCTATACAAATAGATTTTGGGTTACGCCTTATAAACTATGCTTACTTTTTCTTATTCATATTTTTATTGGTCAGTTGCGTAATACATTTTAAGAAAGTGTAATTCTGCTGTGTTCTACCACGCTGGCCAAGGGCGAGGTAGCGAATTTCCATACGTCATTGAATTTTTTTCTCCGGATTTATGCAGGTTTCCTCATCGAACCTCACCACGGTTCTTCACCGAAAAGCCAGTGGTAAGTAAATCGAAATAATAATACATACCAACATTTTTTTTTAAAAAAACAGGCAACATAGGGAAGTAGTTCATAATTCAGTTACAAGATTTGACTAAAAAAAACAAACAGGGCAAGCTAAATAAAAGCTTGTAAAAATGGTCAAGCTAACATACTGGTCCTGTAAAGTACGGTACCACAGAGACTTGTTAGCGTTAGATCCAAGTTCGTCTTGTTATAACTTCAGTCAGGGACTTAGCTATGACATGCAGACAAACCAGGGCTCTGCATGTTGAACTTTTATTCGAGATCATTCTACGTGAGGGACAAACATGTTTACGGATGCGATGCTTGAATTTTGAGTTGGTTTATTGAAATTGAAGAGTCGTTTAAAACGGGATTTCGAGCTATTTTTTGTAAGGCAGAACTTGTATTTTTGTTGGCAGAAAAGAACTTATTACATATCCCATTTTTATTTGTTTTAAGTAACCTCGTTGTCTTAAGACTGCTTGAAATAGGTTGTTTTTGGCGTATCTTATCGCTCTCAGAAATAAGGCTGCTAGTTGTCGCACTAGTTTTAATAGCCATACTTTTCTTCATGATTTCTGGAGTTAACAATAAAATACTCTGTCTAGTCTATCTATTAATCTTTGTTTTCTTTTCACAGCGAATGAAACTTGATGTCGCTTTTCTCTATCATCTTAATTTCTTCAAAACAATAAAGTTTATTAACCTATATAGGTATTCATTCATTCAATATTTAAGAGCGTTGCTCTTGTCGGTGGAGTAGCTTCCAGACTAATGAATTGATTACATGTAACGAGTACAGTGGCGAGACAGTGCCTGCGGCCGAGTACTTGGTTTGTGTAAACAGTTTGACGAGGCAAGACAGTCACTAGAACCATGATTTGTTTGCTCGGCCGAGTATACCCATTTACTGTCTCGCCACTGTATTCGTTACGTGTAATCAACCCATTGGCTATCTAGTGTCTATTTTTCTATCAAGTGACCAAAAAGTGACTTTATGTACACTCATTAAAGTCTCAATCGCTTTACACAACTGCTTTAGCGAACAACGAACCCTAAGTACTACAAAAAATGGTAACGCGTTAACACAGCCGACCCGTGTCACGGACCAGTCCCCGGATTTGGTTAACAAGATTAGAACAAAAATGCGAGACAATGAAGCTGAATTAACTGCGAATGGGTTGGCCCACATCCTGGAATGTCGCTGGAATGACTGTTCAAATAAGGTTTTAATTTAATGATTTAAAGTTCACTAAGTGGAATTGTCATCATTGCATTCAGAGATTATAAGCACGTTTTTAAAATGAATTCAATTTTATGAATATTTTTAAGAACAAGCTTCTATTATATTGTCATCGGAGTAACACACGTATACCAAATTTCAGCTCAATCGGACATCGAAAAGTGGATGAAAATTTAGTTGCAAGATTCCATCCGAACAAACATACAAATATTGCAAGTTAAATAAAAGCTCTTAAAACAATAGAGGCCTACAATTTAACAGTATTTCATTTGGTAGCTTTATTATCAACCTAGCTTTAGTCATCACGTACAAACAGTCAATTTCCTGTCATGCTCCATCACACAAACTGTGTAGACAAACTCCAAACAAAGCTATACAAGTCTGAACGACTCATAAAACCCTCATAAACAAACTGTCCCATAAACTACGCTAGCTCCTGGACTATTCGTGAAATAGTTTAAGAGCTAGTTCGTAATTAAGCCTGCTCGAGTAATGAGCTCTTCATCCCGGATCAAGGGGTGAAGGGATTCGGGGAGATTGGGAAAATTGGACTAAAATGGGGGCTATTTTTAATTATAAACGAAGTATCTGGGGAAATGGTGAAATAGCTGTGCTATTTTACCAGTAATATGACACGGCAAAATAACACAGATATCAACCTAATCAAGCTAACAACCAGCTGTTGTAAGAGATCGCTCTTATCGATAAGACTGCCAGTTATCAGTAATATAACTGTAACTATATTGATAGATAGAACTAATAATGTATTTTGTTTATAACTTCTGATGTAAGCAATAGCACTATACACTTAACACGAAGATTCATACATGAAGTCTACTTCACTATCAGAACGTCCCGCAAAGTAATAGTTTCCAACAAAAGTCTAATTAACCCCTAAAGCGCCCCCGTACTGATCGCGCCGTCTGTGTACTATTTCCTTTTTTTAACACGTCTGCAGCCCCTCGATAAATTGTGACCTTTGTTGGGGGATGAAACGACTGTTGTTTATGTATGTAATTCTCCCGTGCCTTCCCCTGTTCGGAGAATTAAAAACTTTGTAGGTTGTATTTTAATTTAACTTTGCACCTATGTTAGCTAGAATTAAATTTAAAATGTTGGGTTTAATGGTTGTTTGTTTTTTTTTACGTGTGACAAGAATTCTTTAAGTTGGTAAATATTTGAATGAAATTTCATTATTATTTTAAAGCCTTAGTAATAACGAATTGTTAGGTTACTCAATAAATTAGTAATAGGATCCCGTTGGCACCTTTTGGAAAGGTAACCCTAGTAAAATATTTTTAACTGAGTAAAACGATACAAACGTCAAATTACTTCGGCTTTGATTATTCAAATGACTAACTTTATGAAAGCCATCGCGAAGTAATTTTTCAAGCAGCAAAATGATCATACATCTTCAGTATATCAAACAACCAATCACATCAAAGAGCTCGGAACTAGAGCAAGTTGCAAAAGGGACCTTAATAACATTGTCAACTAACAAAACATCGGCTCTACGGCGTAGCGCCGTAGCTTCGTAGCCTCGTAGCCGTAGGCGACGGCTCTACATGCAAAGCGTACATGACGGGCGAATATGTCACCGTAGGCCCTGATATATGACGGGACCACCGAGCTGTTAACTTATGGAGTTCCTTACCTTACTTTTTAGAGTTGGGCAATTGTCACGAGAAAATTATCGATAGCTTTTTAATTTTAATACTTCTGCTTTTCAAAACTTTTATTTCAGTTTTTTTTTATTCCCTAAAGCAAGGGCAACAACCAAGGCAACAATCAAGGGAAATTTAGGGCTCACATTTTATTCCCTTATTTTTTTTTTATTTTTTTTTATTTACTCAGATTGGGGCCAATTATTCGACGTTAATTTTATGTGAAAAACTATTGCAGTAAAGTAACACTTAAAACCATAATTAATACACTTTATTTTACCACAAAATATAATTTTCATGCTCATCAATCATTAGAACAAAGTTTTGAGCTGATAAGTCAAAATGCAAAATGTAATCGATAAAACTATAGGTAATAATCACCTATTGTTTTAAACTCTCGATATCGATACTACCCCCTCTCTATCCATCCACTTTACATTCATCGCGCCGCTCTCGGCGGCAAAGGACTAATCTCCTGATATATCGAGCTACCTTCCTTATCTGAGGCGTATCAGAAAAAGTGCCCCTTTATCAAGCTACAGGATTATCTCGAGCCGAGTCTTCGGGTTTTTAATAGACTTGTTTAATGAAAACAAAACGTTTTATAATGGTTTAAAAAAATCTTACTGGACACTCTGTATTCTGGTTTTTAGAACTGACACTTGACAGTCAATGTAATTTACAGGGTGTCACGTAATTCGTGTATAATATGAAAAGTGTTTGCAAGTACCTCTTGTACCTCTCTTGAACTGCCCAAAAACAGAAATAAAAAAATACTTTTTCTAGACCTATTCTAATTTTATCTTGTATGATTTAGGATCACATTTGGGTACAAATCCATATCCGCTACAAATGACATAACTATCACTAGAGCATTAAGAACCTGTGTGAAGTGTTTTTACTTTTTTAAATCGCACAAGTTCTTACTCGATTATCCGTGGATTCCTGAACATCCTGTATACTTATCGACAATGTTAAAACTCCGATTCAAAACTTTTGTCACAATGTAACAATTATGTTAAAATCAATGATTTGTTTCTAACTCTCCATTAAGAGTAATAGCCGAAAGAAAAAGGCAAACGATAAAAAAGCGCCCGCCCGTTTAGTATCACTTCTAAATAAACTCAAATAAAACAGGCCAGTCTTGTAAAGTCGCCAAAACAGTTAGAAAAACTCACAAATCCCAAGAAAACACAAGTCGCCTATCTTTTGAGCGTTCAGGATTGAACGGTCTTGATACTTGGTATACAGGGTCATAAGGAGCAAGCAACCTTTACTATGGGGCCAACCCTGAGATCGCGAAAAAAGTCTTTTTCCATAGAAATATGTTAACGACATTTAAAACAATATTTGGAACAGCTGTTTTTTTCGCCTTTGCTGGGTTGGTCTCGTAGCAAAAGTTGTTCAAAATGGTGAGTACTACGAGCCCTTTTCGGCTTAGCATATCCGTTCGTTAAGACCCTGTATAGTAACATAATAATGTAATGCTACTTTTCATGACAGGAGTCAATAAAAAGGTACTGGATTTTGTCACTCCAGTAATTTTTGTGTATTTTTTGCCTTCACTATTTCCTTAAAAACATATAGAGGTAGTTTTACATATTTGTAATTATAATGGACTAAACTCGACGTAAAAATTAAAATCATCGAACATTTTCTACCCAATCCCCGATTGTCACCCTTGGAAACAAAGATAGGATGATAACTGGGAATGACTCACTATTAAGGTCTTGTCCGCCATCTTAGTATAGTCACGTGGTCCCAAATTAACCAGGCGCTGATCTTAAAGTATCAAGACATTAGTGCGCTCTACTTTTCGTAGTAGGAGGAGTTTGACAAAGCTTTTATTGTCGGTGGATCCCGGCCGGCGAGCTACGATAACGACTTCAAAACTTGGCCCAACTCGGCTGCACTTTGAGCATTTTGCGTCGTTGTTTACCATATTATTCTGATGTCTGTAATGTATCGTGAAATTAGGGCTTTTGGTATTAAATTGAAGGAGTTTAATTATTGGTGTGTTTTACGTTTTGTGTATGAAAATAAATGCTTCTCATGTTCAGATTCAGATTCAGATATATTTGATTTCATATTTGATTTTTGATGTTGGAGACTTTTAGACGGCCTACAAATTTTAATACCAGGGCCAGGGTACTAAGTTCTGTCTAAAATTATGTAGTGAGTATTGTATAGAAAAATGTATGACAGAGTCAAAGTTTCACGCAAAAACGGTTTAGTCTTAAGACTGTAAGTTTTTGATGTAAATTGAATAAATAAATAAAGGCCCGATGTCCCATTTTTTATACATTTGTTCATCAAATACTCGTTTAAATAATTATTTTCGATAGAATTCCATACTCGGTACCTTGTTCTACTTTTCTATACTCTTAACTGGAATTTTCACACATCATTTTTTTAATAATTGTGGTTTAGGTAACTCAAAATCTTTCAAAAATTAATAACTGTTATGCTTAGAACTACTTAATTTACATTTATAATTCATGATATGTTAGGGCACAAAAAATCATATTTATGGTACAAATCAAATTGTACCACTAATGCCTAAAATTAAATACGACTTCACTAAAATATGACTCAAAAACTTTCCAAATGCCCTCACAAACTTAAGTCGCATCAGATACGAGGGAAAATCGGGCGACTTCCAACTATCCCACGAATAATAGTCGGAGAGCCGGCGGTATAAATCTACTACGATAACGTAGAAATGACTGAGCACATCGCATTATGTTAAACTGTGAGCAATTTCTTTAGGAACTATCCCTCGGACTAGAGTTTATGGAACATACAACATACAACATCATATTTCATGGAACACGGTTTCTGTTTCTATATTCCTAAGAAATGAATTTTTAGATTTTGTGTCCACTATTCTAATTCCAACCGAAATAAAAACAAATAGACACGAGTAGGTTCTTGACTTTTCTATCGACTGTGGGAAAATTAAGTTTTGTCTTATTTTTTTATTAATCCAAGGAATCTTACTTCAATACTTTTGAGGCGGTTAGTTAATAATAATAATCCAATTGTTTATTACTAACTTTTCATCGACTTTAATTACTTACTATTACTTTGTAGAATTGTTCCATTTTGGTCGTTTTAAAACATTAGGAAGATTATAAATAGCATTCACAAATATAAAACATTTGTAAAAAAGCAGACATTTTTAAATGCTCAAATTAAGGCCCCGTTAACTCACCTCTTAAGAAGTTAAAAGCACTTGAATTAAGTGTAAAGCGAAGCTGAGCTATAAAATGCACTTCATTTCTACAGCTCATAAAACCGTCCGCCACCTCAAACTACTAATTTAAATAAATTACATTTCTTTGAATATATCCGGTTTATGTTCTAAAACTTGTTTTGTCCCGCTACTCTGCTTGCAGCTATTTAATTTTTCATTGTAAAATGTTTATTTTTGTGCATGTTATCGAAATGAAAACTGAGTTTGGTTGGATAATATTTTGAACACGCATTATAATAAAATGTATTAGAAGGTACCTGAAAATTACAGGGTTACAAGAAAAGGGTATGCCAGCCGGAAATGGCTCACAATAATCATCATTATGAAAAACTTTTACCATGGGACCAACCCAGAATTCGCAAAAAAAAATCATCTGTACCGTAAAATGTCAATGACAGTCGACAAAATGTATGGAACAGGATATTTTTTCACGAATTCCGTGTTGGTCCCACAGTAAAAGTTGTTCATAATGATGCTATGAGCCCTTTTCGGCTTAGCATACCCTTTCCTTATAACCCTGTATTAATATAAATACTCAAACTTTCACTTTATTTGCAAGTATGTGCGTATATATATTTAAACATTGAGACTTTTCAAATGGCAGAAACATATTCTTAACAGCCGCTGTCTAGGTCTTAAATCGAGCATAAACAGAAACATAACGACCTTTATTTTCCACCAAATAGATTCACAAATTCCAAGCTTTTGTAAAACGTAAGACAGTTAATTCAATAGAAATAACGTCTCGCTTAATTCCCTAGACAAAAAGCAGGCCTGCGCCGCCACGCGTAACAAAAGGCGAAACTTTGCTCACTTAATTTCAAGTGTCATAAGCCAGAGTAGAATCATAAAACAATATAATAATTCAGAAGCTGTTGAAGGCTCGAGAGGTACGAGCGGCGGCATTGTGTGTGCATCATGCTGTCTGCTTCAAATCTGCTTTGGGAATCCCTTTTCATACAACCGGCGGCTTAAAACCTCATTTAGCGGGCCTCTACGCTTCTCCCACTTAAACGTTATAGCCCAGGAAAATTGTCGCGTAATTTAAATAACTTGGTCGGGACCTTCTATTGTCTTTAGTTTCTGACGAGCTCCAGTGCATAAATCTTGGCGTTTCTCTGGCGTCTTCATTTTTGTTGGACGTTTACGACTCGGAATCTTGATGTTATTAAGCATGAAAGTGGCTGGAGCTCTCTGTAATTTAACTATATTGTCTGTGATTTAACTTTATTTGTTAAATTTTAGAGTGTTTGCTTGTTTTTTGGTAGTTTTAAAGTACTTTTGTTAGCCTTTTATTAACCTTCAAATGTATTCATTCATTCATTTATTTCAACCTTTAATCCTCCCACTGCTGGGATATAGGTCTACCCTCGAAGGGTGATTAGGCCGTATTCCACCACGCTGGCCAAGTGCGGGTTGGCGGATTCACATACGTCATTGAATTTCTTCTCCGGACGTTTGCAGGTTTCCTCACGATGTTTTCCTTCACCGATAAGCCAGTGGTATGTAAATTCGTACATAAGTTCGAAAGAATCATTGGTACGAGTATTCAAATGTATAGTTCGCCACAACCAAATAACTTTAAGTAAACTTTAGAAACGAGCAACATTAGTCTAACTTCGTAAAGACAAGTTGCTACAAATTTAACTTAACCAATCGTAAGTAAAGACAACAGCGATTAAGCTACAATAACACGGGAAAGTTGGCAAGTTTCTTGGTATCGGTTAGGATAGAAAAGGGCGATGTAAAATATGTGACAGTAAGGTCATGCTTTGCGGAGCGCGGAAGAAATGTGCTCTCTAGTGCCTTCTAATATCCATCCGGAGAGCTTTTAGAAAAACGGGAGAACAAGAATTAGATATTAGAACACTTGGATCAATGTACATATTTGTTTATGTGTTTTACACAGTTTTTACATTAACTTGCTTTAGATATAGCACATACTTTGTAATTGACCATGATAACGTAAAGGCCGCACGCCATCTTCGTCGATGCCGTAGAAGTTTTCTAAATACGATTGTAACTACCTAGAAATGTAAAACTCAAAAATTCGAAATTTGTCAACAATTTGTTTTTCATTTTCAACTATGCTTTTCTTGCCAGTATGAGACATAAATAAATAGATAAAATAAATCAAGTTTGGTAGGTTTTTCTTGGTAACTAGTTGTGGAAAAACTTCAAAATTCCAAAATCCATTTGTAGGTATGTTTCCAAATGATCAAACTTCGATTTGAAACTGACGAGTTCCACGAACGTACTTAATTTGTTCCTGAAAATTCTAAGTACGACTCGTTGCAGTTCCCTTTCCTCATAAGTTCCAAACTGTTCACTTATCATCAAAAAGTCGTTTCATCTCGCTCATTACAGGGTGCCAATCACATCGTCTCGTGTGAAATCATAACTCAGCAAGACGCCAACCCCTCTCTAAATCTTTGGGGAAGCGCCATCCATTGCGTTTAATTATAGCCCGACCCCGGTCTCTCCACTACCTGGAGATCGTTAATCTTTCTTAAAGATATATACCTCGCTTGGAGCGCTTTCATCCCACTCTCTGGCGATAATCGCTTCGTGTCGCGCTATGTGTGCGTCCTAGCTCACAGCGTGCAAGGATGCCTTGAGGCATTACGCGCTTTCTACGCATGTAGAATAAGTGTCAAAGCGCATAATTTTGAAGTAAATGAAATTGTTAGAGGTGATTATTCCGATTTTTTTTTAAATGTTAATAAAATATTTGTAGGTAATTTCTATTTTTATTTCAGGGTATTGATTAATAAAAATAATAATAATTCGGTGATAGACAATTTTTTCATTAACTTGGTTCAGTTATTTATGATACAATGTAACTAGTTCAACATAATAATCAGTTCAAACTTTTTAAATGTTGTAATAAAGATATTATTACAAAAGTATTTTGAATGTCATCCTCAGAAATTTTAATGCGTAAGCGAATAAAAGCGAAAATCAGTATCCTCCTCTTAAGCCTCTGTTTTGGTACAACCAGGGTCGGATCACAAGTCGCGAATAGTTGAGTTGCAACCAAACAACGGCAGTTTCTTCAACACTTAGCTCGTAGCTTCGTAGAGCTTCTACGAGTTTGCGGCTACGTACATCCCTGTATCAAAACAGGGAAGTCTTTGAACTCTCCCCCTTGAGTATTAAGACAGTAAGTAGGGCTTTACGAACCCAATCTCGATTTCGACGTTTATGTTTATTGATTAGCGGCAGCGCGGCCGATTTCAATAAGCTACATTAACCAATTTGTGTTTGAGTTTTGAGGGTTAAAGTTTAATTCTCGAAGCTATCGAGTTGTTATCGAGTTAATTGAGTAGCGGTTCACGTCAAATGTCTACTTTGAATCCAGATAAGGTAAGTTTGACGGGATTTTGAGATGGTGCGTTTTAGTCAGAAATTACTTTGTAAGGACTGCTAAGAAATCTTTTTCAATGGTACCAACTCAATATGATCAAACAACATTTTATATTTAGCATCGGCGTGAGCCGTATGTTGCAAATTTTTCATTCTTGAACATCATGGTTCAGAGGGACCTATCCTAACTTTTGAGATCTTTTGTCTTATCGAAATGGTTAGTTGTAACTGCCGATGACGTCAACTTTATGTATACTTTAAAATCGTTTTACTTTATCAAACATCAGAATCAAAGTTCATTATTTATCATTCTATTTTTATTTTTGAGGCTATCATTCAATTAGCTATCGAATAATCAAAGATAAGAATAGGAAATAAGATTAAAATGAAGATAAAAAGTTACATGCGACACACAAGGGGGTGAAAACACTGGCGAAAGCAAAATCGAGTAAGTTTGCATTAGGTAACCGGAAAACATTTTGAGCAATAAGGGTCCTAGTAAAATATATTTTGGTACATTTACGTATGTATTTACGCAGAAGGCACCCCACCTTAAAGCTAAGCGAATGCTGAGTCGCAGGTGATGCAGGCGCTGGGCAGAACTGTGTATTAACTTACTGAGAACTGCATATGCTGCGGTGTAGGCACGTGAGACGCAGACATGTGGCTGTCCTGCTCTGCAGGCTGTGTCTATCTCGCCTGCTCTGCCATCCTAAATCTGTTCTTTGCTGTGCTATGTACTTGCGTCTCAGCATGTGCTAGCACTGCTTTGCCAAAAAAACACGACTATTGCATTGACGACGTCACTGGTAAGTTATAAACACTGTTTATACGCAACTGTCTTGCGCGGGTCTTGCGACATAGTTCGCCTAATGCAAGACTCACCAGCACGCTATTAACTTTAACACGTGGCTAGTTTAAGCTTAAGGTAATTTCTGTAATTTAATTGTTAATTAATAATTAATTAATTAATTTAATTTCACTGTAATTTCTTTACGGCAAACAAAACTATTTAATTTCTATTTGCCGAGCCATATTCCTGTCAAAGCACTGTTAGTAAGACGAGAAACATTTCCAGCGGTCAACTTCGAGTAAATTAATCATGCTCCATCCTCAGACGTTTGGGGCTGGTCTCGCGAGCACTGCACACAGTCCAGCGCCCAGTGTAAATAGACCTTCGTTCTAATTTACAGGGCTGTTTGCGTTCTACAGGTATGGCTTTGATGTCTGTGATATGGCTGTTGACTCGCTACATGACTGTTACTTAGCTTTTAGGGTAATTGAAAACTATGTAAGTAGATACGGGCCGTACCGTTGTGGGATATTATGTGGCTTTCAACATGATACGAGTACATAGGTTGTGGCCATCTATAATACGTTGAAGATACTATGTATTGTGTAGGTAGGTATATATAAGTAGTATCATAATTGAAATACTCAATAACTATTGTTTAACTCATGAATTAATTTTGATAATATTTTCCGTTTGAGAAGTATTTTTTTGACAGGTTGTTTCAGATATTTTTAGCAATCATTTGGTACAGTAATTTCAATTTTATTTATTTGTAAAAAAATCTATGTACATTAAAGATCATCAATGATTTTGGTAAAATAACACTGGAGTACTTGTACTGTTGAGTCTCACTACGACTATAATTTCGATCACATTGAAAGAATATAGCAATACAAAATCTTTGCTCAATAAATATAGGGTTATTCATAAAGGGTATGCCAAGCCGAAAAGGGCTCATAGTACTCATCATTATGAACAACATACATTTTTTGTCGAGTGTCATTGACATTTTTCTATGGAACAGCTGATTTTTTTTTCGCGAATTTTGGGTTGGTCCCATAGTAAAAGTTGTTCATAATGATGAGTACTATGAGCCCTTTTCGGCTTAGCATACCCTTTATGAATAACCCTGTATAAGAACGATTAGTTCGATATCGGAAATAGTAGCCCCCCCTCACAGGCCATTTAGTTAACAATCGCAGCCTATCAAGGGCATCGCGCTCCAGACACCGGAATGGCAATACCGGGCCGAGTCAGCCGATCGATGCTCCGTCTGTCGCCGGTATTCCGGTACTAATCCGGCACGCAGCCGAAATACTATACTATACTTATTTTGGAACAGTTACTAAGATTTTGACAAAGTAAAGTGGAGTATGATAGCTCTGCGTCGATGAAGTCTATTTATATATTCCTGCAAAGTAGTGTGAATTATGTACCTACTCGTATATTGTAAATGCTTCTATGACATACGGATATACACAACATTTATAATACCAGAGTTTTTGCTATTTCGATGTTTTGCTACTTACCTTATTCAAGCATTGTTAACATGGTTACATTATTCAATTGGCTAACACACTAATATTGTAGATGCGATAGTAAGTGAGTGACTGGCTGACTCAGTGAGCACCACACGGTGTCCAATGTCCATAGGCGGCTGTGACTACTTATTATCAATTCTCCCGTCGTTGGTTTGCCTCATACGATATTTTACATTAAAAAAGAAAACAAATGTTATAAAGCCTAAGTACTGTCTCTATATTCTACTGCATGCGGCCGGTACGCAGACCGATATGTCAATTAGAGTATTGGACAGGTCGCGGCTACAGGGGAAAAGTTCGAACATGACCGACGGATTGTTTGGAGTTCCCGTGGAGTAGTCATGCAATGATTACTTCTTTGTTTCTTTGTTCAGTGTAAATGGAATGGAATCATTTTGATAAGGATTTATAATAGAATAGAGCAATACAAATAAGTCTAGACATTACGTATCTACTCGTAATTAATTACGTTTTTCATCTTTGGTTGATTAGGTTTCTTTTTATCGCTAATAGGTCCGTGTTTGATCACAAACTTGCGCGTTGGGAAGCGAAGATGACATGCAGACAGGAGGTACCTATTTACTCTGACCTTGAAACCCGAAGATTGTATCTTTGAGGAAACAAGAAAGCCGGCAGTCTCTTCCATTACCTGTACGGATCAGAAGCGTATAGGTTCAAAACATTTTGTACAAATCCAAAGAAAATCAACAGTGCAAGGGTGATTCTTCTTGTCCTGTAGTGGAAAGGGGGTGGTAGAATAAGGTAACTTTTTCATCCTATTTACTTTTTGGTCTTTGAAAAAGGTTAATTAAGAGACTAAGTGCATCCCACGGCTTCGCCCGCTTTATTTTCCCGGATAAGACGTTTGTATTAATCCAGTATTAAGGTACCATTATATGAAATATCCAAATCTGTTGGTTCGTTTTAGCGTGAATTTAATATGCTCTGATGATTTTTAAATCAAAATTGAATCTGTTTTTCCTTGTTCATTATTTTAAATTTGAAAAACATCGCGTACCTACCTACCTATTTTGTAGAATTGAAATTATCTTCCTGCAACCTTGAAGTCTCATAAAAACGTGTGAAATTATGTTCTTGTGACCGTCACTGTTAGGTACAATATTTAATTGTAATAAAACCTGCTTATTATATTACTTTTTTTACATATAATTGTAATAAAGCCTGCGCCAAACAGACGTGAGCTGCGGTTGTGGCCGCAGTGGACGTATAAAAGACGCCTTGGGGCCTGCGCTCAAACACAGGCGGGTACCCGCGGCGGGTGCCCGCTCCGTGCGCCCACGTGCATGCTATTTTTCACAACAGATACGCGAGGAGTGCTTCCACGCGAGGTTTAGCGTAGGGCCTTAGGGCGAGATCCTTAGGAGCGATGTCAAGCTAGGTAAGGTTAAAATGATAATAAAAAATAAACACAGTAAAATCTTTAAAAAGAGGCAAAATAATAATTTCATGGCACTTTTTTATAATAAAAATAATATAATTTTAAAATTAAAAGAAGTAAATTTACTTATTTAAATATTTTGTTTAACACGGATTTCAAATCCTCAGAAACAAAAAAAACGTTTCTATTCTTGCCAGGTCCCTTTTTGCTTGACCACACATTCGTATTGATAGTAATTAATTCCATCTCGACGCCGGTCATTATTATTAGATACCTAAAAGCAATTTTTGGAGAGATCTGTCTTTAATTATTTTATTCTATGAATAGTGTATTGTAGTTTTTAGTAGATGATAAAATGATTTTAGACTAAAACAGGTATTTAATTGTGTAAAATATATTAAAATTGAATAAATAATAGTAATTGTAGTTAATAGTATTATTTAATAATACTTGAGAATTTGCACATTTTATAAGGCAAACATTACAAATACATAAGTAATTTTTTTATTTATATTAACTAGTGATCACCTAGCTCCATCTTCTTCCCAAATTCCAAACGAATAATAACAATAATTATTATTATTCTCCCCCTTCATTTAATTTTGATTTATTGCAAACCAAAAAACTTCAGATTTCATGATCATAAAAGTATTACTGTCCTTTTTTACTCGGCTTTATCGACAAGAACATCAATACTAATCATGAAAACTTTTAGAAATTGTAAAAATATTTAATTATTTTTATTAAATTTAATTTCTCGAAATAAACCCAACATGTACTCCATTTTTCGAGCGTAACACAAGATCTGCGCAAAGTATAGGCTCCTTGCCAGAAGGCACAAGCTTGAAGTTTCTGATAATAGCTGACAAGGTAACTTTCAACTCCATCATCGCGAATTTCTGACCTGCAATCAAAAATTAAGATAGATGAGTGAACAACAACAAAAAAGTTCGTAAGTTCGACAATAAGAAACAATTCACAACAACAGTAGTGCAAAAAACCTCAAAAAACAACAAAACAAAACCATTTACAGTAGGTACATACGTAGACTACATCAGATTACCCTGTATAGAATCCGTATTCAAAGCTATCAAAGTCCACTACGCGAAACTTACACGAAAAAATATTGGTTGTATGTTCGTGTATTTCTCCGATGATAACTTGAGTACTGTCAATGAGACCTTGTTTATCAAGTAAATAGTTCATTCCAAAACAATTTTAAAATTAGAATTCGAGTACAATCGGTCAAGGTTGTAAAGATATTTTATAAGAGTCGAGATGTTCATTGCGACGCGAATTACTAGGTTTAATTACTTATTCATTAATTCTTCTGTTTTTCTCATAAACAAAAATGAATCGCTGTTCGTTTGTCTTGCTAAAACTCGAGAACAGCGCTGGACTGATTTAACATATTTTTTTTTTTGTTCGCTCTAATACAGGGAAGATAAAAAATTTTGCAAAACCGTCTATATTTGACGGAGTTATGCCCGAACATACATATAAAAAAATACAAACATCCGAATTGAGAACCTCCTCCTTTTTGGAAGTCGGTTAAAAAGTAAAAAAACAGCGGGTGAAACTGCCGGATGCAGCTAGTTTAATATTTTTATCATTACAGGTATGAAATTTAATTATTTTTCGTTATATTCTGTACCTATCAAAAACAAACCTATGCAATTCCGCGGTCCTGCGCTAAAGAACATCCAGTCAAAGGGTTTGTTCCCCCCGCTCTCGCTGCGCTCCGGACGGAACGCCAGCGGATCCTCGTGCACGTCAGGGTGACGTTGCATCTGAAGGATGTTTATAACCACTGCTGTGTCCTTGGGGATCATCAGCTCACCGACTTCTGAAAATATATAACTCTTTATTGTTCACTTTAGAAATTACAAGACTAAAAAACCAGTTTAAAATTACTTGGATAGTATGACATATTTTTTCAGTTATTATGATTTAAAAATTAAACTACCAAACCGATTTTAGGAAGTTTCACATGGACTTAAAATACACTTGAAAATAACAACTCACGGTTTTATTGTTAAGAGCAATTTATTCCGAGCAACCATTGTATTATAATTAGTCATAGTAGTATATATAAGTATATCATCTCAGATACGTTTGGCAAGTTATTTAAATACACTCACTTGAATCTCGAGTAATATACCTCTCAATAAATGGAACTGAGGGATATAAACGAAGTGCCTCCTTGATAACTTGTTCCAAGTACTGCATTTTCTGAAGATCGCTACGAAAATATACGTACATATGGTAATACAGTATTGGAAATTGTAACCGAAGAGGGCTTATACGAGTAGTAATCATCATTATGAACAATTTTTACTCTGAAACCAATCCTGAGTTAAATCGCGAAAAAAAACAGCTTTGGACTTTGTCAAGTGTCATTGACATGTTTGTTTGTATGCAACAGTTATTTTTTGTGTAAAACAAGACCTACGACATTATTTAATTTTAATTTATTTAATTACTAGCTGCGCCCCGCGGCTTCACCCGCGTTTTCCGGGATAAAAAGTAGCCTATGTGTTAATCCAGACCATGAACAACCTTCATTCCAAATTTCATGTAAATCCGTTCAGCCGTTTTTGCGTGAAAGAGTAACAAACATCCATACATTCTTACAAACTTTCGCGTTTATAATATTAGTAGGATTATTATATGTGTGCTGTAATTTTTTCATCACTAAGTGGCTAGTCCTTATAGCGCTCGTGGCGTAGCTCGACTAGGTATTCATAATCGATCACCGAAGTTAAGCTACGGACACGGTCAGCCTTCGGATGGGTGACCGCGGGCATTTACAACTGAGCCCTACCGTGGGTCAGATGACACGATATATTGTAGGTTCCAGTTGTTTAATAACAACCATAAGATATGTTAGAGACTTTCGGATAGCCTATAAACTGACACCAAGTCCTGCTACTCAGACTATACGAGCTTATTATACGTCTTTTATGCTAGAAGTTCCAGGTTCGATTCCTGGCTGGGGAAATGTTTGAATGATAAATTCAAAACATCTATTCTGGGTCAGGATGTTAGTTGACCTTGCCTTTGTGTGTGTTCCATGGCATCCCCGACACAGGGAATCCTAGGGAGCTATGAGTGTGAAACGTTATTATTATTATTTACTTTTTGCTCTGAACTGGACATATTCAATAGTAAAATAAACTTACCTGAAAGTTGCTTCCCTCTCAAAATCATCTCCAAAAATATCCTTCTGCTCTTCAAAAACTTTATCCTGCACCGCTTCGTGTTTTGACATACAATAAAGACTGTACACAATTCCGGATGTCGTCGTGTCGTGACCCTGACCAACAAAACAAAAAATATAGATATATGTTGCAAATAATAATCGAGCATTTTATAGGAATATGACCTTTGTTATTCAAAATTATCAATTTCCAAATAAAAATTAAGTGCTGTCATCCAGTCAAGGGCATTTTAAAATGTACCAATATTCAAGTTCAAGTTATCGGTCCGATATCATTTGTGAACTTTGTCTATGCAAATACTATAAAGAAATGTATCTGTTTGTAGAGGGTAATCGGAAGTACTGGTCCGATTTCAAAAATTATTTAACTAAAGAAGAAAAACCCGAACTCATAGTCCTCAATATAATGAACAACTTTTACTCTGGGACCAACCCGGAATTTTCGAAAAATAAATCTGTTGTTCCATTCAAAAATGTCAATTTCACTTGACAAAATGTATGGAACAGCTGATTTTTTCCGGCTTAGTATTTCGTTATAACCCTGCCAAGCCTGCAAAACCGAAGTCCCGAGCATTAGCTAATCTTTTATATAACCACACAAGTCCGGAACAGAAAGAAACTGTTGAAATCGCAAATCGTTCATCAGATTGAGTAGAAACTTTGTGGCGAGGCCATACCTGTCATCAGCTAGTCTTAATCCGAAAATAAGAGAAGAGTAAACAAATACAGTATGTATAATAAGATAAAAATACTGTCAGTGGCAATACCTACTCAATTCTTAATTAACGAGATATGTTTATTGTAAGTAGTGGTAGCTCAGTGGGAAAACAGCCGCTTCACATTCTTGAGGTGGCGGGTTCAAACCCCGACTCGTACCAATGAGTTCTTTGGGACTTATGTACGAATTTACATACCACTGGCTTTTCGGTGAAGGAAAACATCGTGAGGAAACCTGCATACGTCCGGAGAAGAAATTCAAAGGCGTATGTGAATCCACCAACCCGCACTTGGCCAGCGTGGTGGAATATGGCCTAATCACCCTTCGAGGGTAGACCTGTATCCCAGCAGTGGGAGGATTAAAGGTTGTGTAGTGTAGTAGTTTATTGTATCTATAAACCTATATTGCATATGAATACTGACCTCAAACATAAAAGTATCGACCTCTTCTCTGATTGCAACATCGTCAATCTTCTCTCCCTCTACTTCAGAAAGCAGGAGCAAATCCAAGAAAGCATGTTTATTTTTGATACCTACGAGTATTCAAGACACATGATTAATTTATTATTGTAGTAGGTAACTGTACTAACGGGTATAGGTTGATTACACGTAACGAGTAAAGCGACGAGACAGTGCCCTCGGCCGAGTACTTGGTTCGTATAAACATTTTGACGAAGCGAGACAGTCACTAGATTTGTTTGCTCGGCCGAGTATGCTCATTTACTGTCTTGCCACTGTACTCGTACATTTTTTAAAACAAGCTACACTGATAAAAATGCCCATCAAAATTCCGATGAGTTACGACCATAAGCACCAATTTTTACGGTGACAACTATCATAATAAATATATGGTTCGCACCCTAAAAACTGGTGTTAGTGCTAGTTTTGACCATGACAACAATATATTATGATAGTTGTCACCGTAAAAATTGGTGCTTATTATCCTACTTTTTGGTGATTATCACTATGCTCCGTACGTATTTTAGGTGAAACTTTTCTCAGTGTATTATTTCATTGTCAACGGAGTTACACAAGTATACCAAATTTCAGTTCAATCAGACATCGGTAAGTAGTTCAAAATTGGGTTGCAACATTCCACCCGAACAAACATAATTTCATAGATACATGGCAAGTTAAATAAAAGCTTCTAATAAAAATGTCAAATCATTCCATTTATATTTTGCGACTCCATACCTAGATCCGATACAGGAGATAAGCATGTGATGCGGTTCCTTTTCAGCTCTTCCCGCCTGGCAGCAATCACTTTATTCGTTTGGCCGTACAGAACAGCCAGAGCTTTATCTTGACGCTTTTTGTAGAATAAATTGAAGCAAAACTCATTCCAAATGAAAGGGTTCCGCATACGCGTTGACACAATTTCCGAAATACTGAAAAAAGAAATTTGCCTAAATGCTTACAAAGCTCTTATTCAAGTTCTAAAAGTAATACCGATTAAAGTTCTTTTGAACTCTCTTTTAGAGTATAATAGTTCTAGGACAATAGGACTTACTTAGTTTAGTTTTAGTTAATTGTTACATTTTTACTTACTCTTCAACTGCTTTTACATAGTCGGAATGATTGTCACCTTGCGCATTAACCGAAACACCCATTATAGATTCTGTAAAACAAATATCAATAAATTCAATCCACTTCTAATGTGCGAACCGCTATGTAATTTTTGTGTGTTGTGGTAGTGGGTGTTTCCCGATGGATATAATCTACGAGTAGGTGTCTTCAAGTCGCGCGTGAATCGGTTTCATCTAGGCAAGCGTGCTCTATTGTAGACCGCATCGTTGCTTACCATCAGGTGCGATGGCGGTCAAACGCAAGCCTATTACTGATTAAAAATAAGTAGACATTAGGCAAAAGTTGTTATGAAGTTTTCTCAAAATTAAGTGCCATTGCGTAGTAGAGCACACTACTTTTTTTGTATTGCACGTAACTTAATACCCATTCCTTATAACCCTGTAGTACGAAAAAAAAATACATGTGTTTTACCTGTAACATTATCAAGTGCAGCCAAAGCAATTATAGGAAACAGATCAAAGGGTTGTCCATTAGCCAAGCAGAACAGTTTTTTGATGAGGATTTTTTCATTTTTGCAAAAGACTGGTAAAAAAGTATGTAAAATGTTGAAATGAAATGCTGGCGTTAGAAGTTTCCTGTGCTGTTTCCATTTTGTTCCTGTTGAGCGATAAAACAAATTAAAGCGGGTAGATAACAAAATCAAAAATGGGGATTGTCGGTACTTTAATCCTAAACATGTGATGAGCAACAAAAAAACTGATTCTAAGTTTCCAAACTGTATAAGTAAAAAATATGGTAGTCATGTTTTAATTAGTTACGAGTACATAATATCTTGTATAAGACAGTTTTATCGTAAGTTTAGATCTGTTTACTTTCTGGCTTAAGAATTAGTAGCAATAGATTTTATTTTGTGTTTTGTTTGAGTCCTTATTATGTTTGTATCACTAACCTGAAGACGTTAGTAGCCCTTCACCTAACCACGGTTTGATATAGTCGTAAGATCTGCCCTTAGTTATAAATTCAGTGCTGGAGCATAGAGGCTACAAAAGAATAAAATTAATGAAAAAAAAGCTCTTAATTCATTTTCATCGGAGTTACACAGATAGGTTATCTCTACTAACTCGCCATTTGTATTATTTACCTCCACGCTCAAAACGCTCTATAATCCATTCCACTTGAGTTTACGACAGTAACGCTCACAAGCAAGTGGAACGGGAAAAACTGCGGTCGTGAGCGTGATCATTGTTAACGCTTAGTGGAACGCACCCTTAATAATCTAAATGTAAAAAATAAAAAAGACCTGTGGCACTCGGGGACTGCCGCGGTAAAGCTATTGCATACGGTGATACTTTTTAGTTTTGCCATCTATCGATGAATAGCAGAACTTTTAATGACTTTTTGAAATATCACGCTTATCTCTTTAGTTCAGCAACTCGCCTCTAGGTGTCGAGTGTAAGGTTTCGTTGACATTTCAAACGTCATGACTCTCTTCCGAGTGTACCCCCGTAGTTCTATTTTTAAAACCAGGCTAGTGAAGGGAAAATCGATAGTTGAAAAAATAATAAAACTTTACAATGTTAGTTGGTGAAACTGTTATCGATTCCCAAATATAAGAAATCGATATTGGATAGGAACCGCACAATCTAGTAACCGATTTTCTTGGCCCTACCTTTCTTTTAATCGGTAAAAATGCAAATGTTTCATCTGATGGACTGTCTGTTTTAATAACACACCTTTGAAAAGATTAGTCCAGGAAGTCTAATTGGAGCATTTTGATAACATGCCATAATTACGTTACAACGATGAAATTAAAACATTTCATCAAAATCAAAGTATTTAGTTTAGTCAGTAATTTCTCTACTTATGGAAATCGTCCCTATTTTCATGATGACGTCATCGACAAAATCTATCGATTCTTCTCTTAAGATATTCAGATCCCATCACTACGTTTGCTGTCAAAACTTAACGTCAATTTATTATACGGTAAAAAATAAAGAAAAAAAAAGACCAAGACCAAGACCAAGACCAAGACCAAGACCAAGAACCAAGACCAAGAACCAAGACCAAGACCACCAAGTACCACCACCACCCCGAATACGGCCCGCACCCCCCCTTCCGCGGCTTTGATACAAATGTGATGTTGGGGCGGTTCGATATAATCCGACTTCGGTGGGGGTGTCAGGTTTTTGCGTTACGGAATTTCTGCATTCCACGCTCAAGGCCCGCGATAGAAGCTATGCAATAGCTTAAAAAACTGATAATTTTCCTCAAGTATACTGGTAAATCAATAACAAACTAGTTGAGGTTAGGTATTTTGTTATGATTTGGACAATGCAAAAAATAACTGGTAATTTTCCTCAAGTATACTGGTAAATCAATAACAAACTAGTTGAGGTTAGGTATTTTGTTATGATTTGGACAATATATATTGTTAAATTTATAGTCCTAACACACACGTTTTATTGTTATAGTTGCCAAATGATAGATATACTCGTACTTAATTATACCGAGTATCATATTATGGGAAAAGTGTCACAAGTGCTTGAAACCAGGATATACTCCAAGTAAATTTGGATGTCAAGAAGATAGGAAAAAGCGGACATGCAACAGCACAGAACGATCATACAATAAATATTGAAAAAACAGAGAATGACGACAATAGCAGAGTGTCTGAATCCGAATGAACGTAAAGAAAGCTCCACGCTACTCGTAAGTTCATCTCTTAAAGATACTCCTCATACAAGTTCAGGTATTTAGGTATAAGTAATAAATAACGGCAATTATTTTAATCATTAACTAGTTAATCTTCATTATAAAGCTAATTACTTGCATTTTTTTTACAGATTTCCAAACAGTTGAATAAAATGAGCCGGAAACTTTTATTGAGCAGAAAGTAGATAAATCAGTTTGATTGGCGTTCACTGTCACGTGACTCAATGCCTATATTTTAAGATTTTCTTTTCTAAAAATATTAATAAACTTTAATTATTTTGATAAATTGTTTTATTTTTTGAAATCTGTATATCTTAATCAATAATTAGAAACTTCAATCCATCCGATTCATTCTTAGTGGAAACAAGCCTAATATTATAACACAAAATGTGTGAAAACCACGTTAGTTTCCATAGTAAAACTAAGTAACATAATTGCAAGAAATACAAGAACATTATTTTTACAAAACAAAAAACAAAAACCGACTTCAAAAGACCGACTATTGAGTTATTCATCTATATGTCGCGCACGTACTTAATGCAAATTTAAGACTCATATGGTTTTCTCATGGATACCATTATCACAACTGGACTAAATTGAAATGGGACCAAATGGGAAGCGTCAGCTTTCTAATAAAAAAAGAATCATCAAAATCGATTCACCCAGTCAAAAGTTATGAGGTAACAAACATAAAAAAAAAAAACATACAGACGAATTGATAACCTCCTCCTTTTTTGAAGTCGGTTAAAAAACATGTGAAAAACTAATAATCACAGGTAGGTAAGTAAGCGAGTAGGTAAGTAATGGGTTGATTAGACGTAACGAGTACAGTGGCGAGACAGTGCGTTCGGCAAGTACTCGGGTTGTATAAACAATTTGACGTGGCAGACAGTTATTACAACCATGATTTGTTCGCTCGGCCGAGTATGCCCATTTCATGTCTCGCCAGTATACTAGTTATGTGTAATCAACCCATAAGTTAGTATGGGCCTCGTGTCTAGCCCGATCAAGGTTATTAGATTTGATTGGCGATTGTTGTAGAACAAAAACTTCACACTGTACGAAAATCTTTTTTAACTACTGATACGAAATGACTATTCTTCTTGGCTATTTCTTTTTCCACATAGCAAAAGTGGCATGGATCTTTGATTTTCAAAATTTTTATAGGTAAAGTATAAGATCATATGCTAATTTTTTTAACGAGAAAATGAACGGATCGCACGCATAAGTCGCACGGATGAATTTTGGAAAAAGGAAGAAATTTCAATAACCTCAAAAAAATAGCCAATAGTAATTATGGGAAATAAAAATTGACCTTTATTACTACTAGAGCAGTTAGGGGTAAAACGGGCAAAAATACCCATGTTACCTAGTAGTAAAACTGGTAGTAACACGGGTAAAGAAGGATGAAAATGCGTGGCGCAGCTAGTAAAGAGTACAAGCATTTTACTTTACCTCAATATATTTTGGGTGAGCCAGCAGTATGTACCTAGAAGTGATCAAATAAGCTCTAGCAACATCTCCGTATTTGACACTGAGATTTACAAGGGTAGACAAAAGATCTGAAAAGAAAAGTCAAAGGGATTTTATAATATGAAAGAGTATTTTAATATTGGGAGTAAAAATTATTTGTTATTTTATTAATATAATCTATCGTGTGTTATTCTATAAATTTGTTATTAGTTTAGATACCTAAGTACATGTTTAATTTTGTTATTATGTTGTTTCTTAGTTCCTATTAATTCATATTGTTACTTCGTTCATAGGTTTTTGGTGACCACAATAACAAATGTTGCCTGATATGGGTCTACTGTTGAGACTACTTAATTTTAAGATCTTTATGTACACAGTGGGCCCAAGTTTGAAGGCATTTTAAGACAGATCTAAACTAACTAAAAATATATCTGTCTTTATCATTGCAAGCCATTAGACAAGGATGCTAATAGTTTTAGAAAATTTAGATCTGTCTTAAAAAGCCTTCAAACTTGGGCCTAGTGTCGCAATAAATATATTTTGATTTTGTTTCTTGATTTTAAGATACACACAATTTTAGAGTCAAGTCAGTTTTGTCTTTGAACATTCTTAGAACAATTTATATTATAATTATAGCTGACCTTTTTATAATACCTAAAATACATTCAGAAGTTTTAGAAGCATCACTTTTGAACCTTTTGAACCTCTTTCGGGGAAGAACCCGATATTTTGTCTATCTCTATGTCACAGCCAATTACTATTTACTTATCGATTCTCTTCGGTTTTTAATCTCTATCCTAAAGGAATCGTGTTTTTTTATTAAAAAAAATCAGAAGTTGTTGTTGTTGAATGTTTGTTACTCAATCACACAATAACTGCTGATCAGATTGAGACGAAATTCGGTAAAATAGCTTATATCCTGAATTAATTGCAGGTGTTATCGATTCTCATCATACTTGAAATTTATTGTAATTGTTATTTGTTCCTAATAAACGTATTTTACTATTATTCTTAAACTAATAAATATTGTAACTAAATAAATTAAATAATTAAACAATAAATAACAATAATATTAATTAAAAAAACATATAACTTACGCGAGGCATCCCCTAAGAACAGTAAAGCGTTTCCCAGCAAAGGTAGTGGAAATGGTCCAACAATATTTAGTTTTTTACAGTCATTTAGCAAATACGCCCAAGAAACTATTACCACTAGCAAGAAAACAAGAAGAATTGTTAAAAAAATCATTATTAAACAACTAAACAAAATTAAACAAAATGCAGCACTCAATTGTTCAGTCCTCGATATTATAACAATCTTAATATTTGACCGTAATTTTGAATTTTAATTTTTTGGCATCAAATGTGATCGAAACAAGGTAACCGAGCCAATTGTCAGTACCTACTCCCACTCAAAAATGTTAGCACTGTTTTGTTTATTCACCTTACTAATTTTATTTTATAACTGATAAACCGTTGTGACTCACACTGTTGTCGGAATGAACTGAACCAAAGAAAAACGTATCTTAATTTTGACCCAAGAGCATAAAAACTAGTTATCCTGTAAGACCACAATTTCGACATTTAGTGCATAAAAAGTTGCAGTTTAAATGGCATTAAATGCGTTTCTGGTTCTTAAAAGGCTGGTTACCTACTGATGCACGGTTCACTTAGTGATGGTAATTTTAAATTTTATCGATACTGAAAAAAAATTAACCAAATATGAAAAAAAATGGAACAGTTTATAAAAAGGTACTTTTCTACAGATTTAAAGAACCACACCATATATATCATAAACCATTTTCCACCTCCTGCTTCGTATAAGGTTTCTCTTCAGCGTGTCATCTGTTCCGGTCCAGTGCCAGTCTCATCTTATGTCTTTCTGCCGGATTTACAATTTTATCCGGCCAGCAAGCTGAAAGTCAGCCCAATGATTTTCTGTTCGCGAAAACCGTTCTGTGGGAGTATCCGTTTTTCATTCTGAATCCCTTATTTATTTATTCCTTTTGAACTATATCTTTATTATACTCAAAAATGTCTGCTTACTTTCTTGTCATGTTGAATAATTTATATCAAGCTTCTGGCTGTAAGTTACATGGTTACTATTATTTCTATACCTAGAGCTTTTTGTTAGGTATGTATTTACATCTTTAAAACAGATACCTATGTTGTGGCTGTAGGTAATTATTTATTTAGACCAATAGTTGTCGTTGTAAGTAAGTAATGATGGTTAACTATTATTTTTATCGACAAAATTTGTGACATGAGCAAATCACATCACTATTACAAAATATCACTGTTTACTAAAATCGTTTCCTTATCTCACACATGGACCTTATTCTGGATCGTTCGATATTATGTTAGTCACTCTCACTCTTATAAGATTTTTTACGAGCGATAACATATCGCACGTACCGAAATAGTGCTAGGCCTTATAGAAATATAATTAAGGTAGTTGTAGGTAGTAAAAACATTGTCAGTCAACAGGTAAAAGTACCTTTTTGAAGGTTGGTAGGTTGACTTGGTATTTTTAACCGACTTCCAAAAAAGGAGACGGTTCTCAAATCGACTGTTTGTTGCTTTTTTTTCGAAATATAAATGATTATTTTAATCTTGAAAAAAGATTAAAAGAATCATTTTTGTGATATTTTACTTTGCAACCTTGACGTTCCTTTTCTTAAAGCTACCTACGTTAAGTTGTTGACCGGAACTTCGTGTCGTCTTACTCGGCCTTGTGCGTATGAGTTTTGCAGGTTTGCTACAAAATATAGCTTTATAGCATTCAAAGTAGTGTGACTTTCTATTAGTGAAATAATTGCTAAAATGGGTTCAGTATTTCCGAAAATTCCCTCTATAAACAAACGTACCTACTTACCTAATACCTACATACAACCTTTACCTATCTTTAATATTACTATGGATTAGTATAGTTAAAAGTTTTATTCATTTGTTCATTCACATAATATTATAATATGATCGGTGGTAGACTGAAGAGTTAGCACATCCCATTCTTTACTATTAGGCAAATTGTCAAAATAAAAACCTCAAATTAACCGTTGACAAAAAAGTTACAAAGAAGCAAGTTGCTGTCAAACGCAATTTGTCAAATACTTCGCTGTTTCAATATTGTTATGTGCGAACTGCGTAAGACTCTAATGCCATAGCGACTGGCCACAAAACACTAATTATGACAGCGACATCGCTGCGATCATCGCTGTCTCGATGACACAGTGCTAAGCCGGAAAGGGCTCATAGTACTCATCATTATGAACAACTTTTACTACGGGACCAACCGTAGTAAAAGTTAGTAAGTAGTAGTAACCGTAGTACCAACCGTAGCGTAGTAGTGGTAGGGCTCTTTTGCAGAGCCCGCCTGGGGAAGTACCACACCTTTGCCAGTTATTCCACCGCCAAGCAGTAATGTGTAAACATTTATATGTGTTCCGGTTGGAAGGGCATTGTTTCCAGTGAAATTACAGGGCAAATAAGAGATTAAACATCTTATACTCGTATCTCAGGGTGACGAGCGCAGTGCTGTGCCGCGCAAGGTCTTGAATTCTAAGAATTCAAAATTCTTGGTGGCACAGACCTGTTTATGGGCAAACGTGACGTTTAACATCAGGCGAGCGATTTGCTCGTCTCGTCTCTCAATATCATAAAAAAAAAAAGAAGTCGAAAAAAAAACAGCTTAATTCAAAAAAAAATTCAATTACTCGACAAAATCATAGAATAAAAGAAACCAAAACTAGAACGAAACCGAAAACGAAACAACCGAAACCGAAAAACCGAACCGAACCGAAACTAATCGCAGTAGACGACTTAATTTTACGTGAGTATTCCCGTGTTTAATTATAACAAAAATAGTAAAAGAAGATTAATAATTGTAGTTGTTATACTATAAGCCTTTTTGGCTTAGCATACCCTTTCCTTATAACCCTGTATAAATATACATAATAATATATATATATATCTATATATATATAAAAATGAAACCCGTTTTCCTTGGTCACGGCCTCACGCGTGAATGGCTGGACCGATTTCACTAATTCTTTTTTTGTTGTATTTGTTATTATTAGGAGAAGGTTCTTACGGAAAAAAATATTAAGAAAATCTCTCAGAAATATTGAAAAACCCTAAAAACAGCCCTTTTATTTTTCCCATACAAACGTTTTCTAACTAAAACGAGCTTTATTGCTATTGTATAAAGTTCATATTGAATTGCAAGCAATCACTGTTGTTTAAGCAATGTAGGTATGTTCCTAACGTCCAAGAGTCAATTTGCACTTTATTACCTCTGTACAAAGTTCAAATTCAATCATATCTATCAAAACAGTGTGCGTTTTATACTGATAATTTTTACTATAAATTGACAAGTTAGCATCAACAAACTACGGTTGCTATAGTTACGCAATAGCATGAGAATAGCGGTTATAACAAAGAGTTCCTATAATTATTCTCAACACCTTTGGTCACGCCATCACGCGTGAACGACTGGACCGATTTCAATTTACTCTACGTTTATCCCAAAGTCTACCCGTGCGAAGCCGGGACGGGCCGCTAGTATATATATATATATATATATATATATAGCTAAACCACCTCAGTATACGTTCTACCGCGGAGTCACGTACGCAAATAGCCAGCGCAGTTTGAGTTTGCTATTCAGACTAATTTAATTCCCTCTTCAGCCGACGGCCTAAAAATACACTCATTTGAAATTCCAATGCAATTGCAAACGTGTCCTTTTTATAATCTCGTTTGGGTGCACTCGGGGCCCGATTAGATGGAGCCTGTGTTTGCGAGATGTGAACTTTGGAGGTATGAAAAGTCGAGTGAAAAAGATACTCTACATAGGTATTTAACTTTAACTTATTTGACTATTTGACTGTGTACATAATTATTGAATGCCCGATGTGGGTAAACTGACAATTTCAACTAATGCACTAACATGTAGCTTATAAATAACAATGTATCAGTTGTACAATAAATATTTCTGAATCTGAATCTGAATCTAAATCTGAATCTGAATCTGAACTTGAGGAACACTATTTTTAAAATCATTTAAACTAGTTTGGCGTTGTATCTATAAAATATAACTTTATATAAATGCTGTGTACAATATTTAGATTGGCTTTATAGTTTAAATATGAATGAATGGAAAAAATTAACGACAGGTGCAAAGTCAGGTCAGGTTCTTTTGTTTAATATTTATTTGTTTTTATATTTATTTTTGCTGTAAATAAATATTTGTATATTGCCTATTGTAAGTTAATTTTTGAACTTTAACTGCTGTGATAGAAGTATACCTACTGTGAAACTCGTTGCATTGCTGGTATATATTTAAAAGATCATAATAATAATTGTTCCCACCAAATAATAGGTAAAAAATATAATAACGCTTAAAGCTAGTGCAGCAACTGAAGCCTTCTCGCTACAAGCGATCTCTTCCAGGCAAAATCAAGAAAATATCTAATAGGTAGGTACGGTGTGATTAAGTAGGTAATTACATTACGTTACAAAGTAACTCCAGTTATTATCTAATTAATATCACTTTTTTATTTATTAGTGTCATCTGAAAATCGATTAAAAACTATGGATTTATTTACTAATTAATGAATACATTTATCGAGTGTCCCCCAACTCTCGGATAGTTAAACCAATACAGTTTTCAATGTAGTAAGTTCCTGTAGCTATAAGAGAAGCGAACTAATCCCCCGATCCGGAATCCGGAACCAAATGTACAGTTGCAATTAAATTACTAAAGCAGTGAAAGCAAAGGAAACAAACTACGGGTGTAATAGGAACTCTTTGTGCTCTAAAATCCTTTAAACCATAGGAATCGAAGGGAATTGAGAGAAATTTAGCTATATAGGTTCGATTTTGCACTATTGAATAGTAGGTATCACAGATTAGATAATAGTTACTATGACAATGTAGTAAGGACTTTATTAGACAAGGTAGTAAAAGTAGTAGTGGTGGATGTGGATTTTATGTTATCATTATTGAATGACAGTTAGTTTATCTAGTAAAATATTGTCAATATCTACAAACTACGCCACTCGACTCGATCCTCGACATTTACTGGCCGTTACGTCAAACTTTTCAAAAATCTAATCAACTATAATCCCAAATACTTAATTCTAATTAATTAGGCGAATTATTATTGTGCTTTTTTTCGAAAATTTGCGATTAAAAATGTCCTATTTTATCAATAAAATAACTTCGTATTATCAGAATTGCTAGCCCTGTTGTCAAAATGGTTTAGGCCACCTACAAGCATTTCACATGGCTTGACAATCAGAGGCCGCTAATTCCACTAATTTGACAATTGAAGAATAGATCCCCAACCATCTAATTCACGACGTCTATTTTCAGGAACGTCCGTGCAGCGCAATTCTCAACCTTAAATTATCGACTAAATCGAATTGAGTATGCAACATCAAATCACCGAAAATAGCAATCGCTTTATAAACCCAGTAGCGCACGTCCCACGGTAATGGTCCGGACTCCGGACAATCCGGACGTCGGCCAGCCAGAGTCCGGTGATAATGCGCCTTGAATAAGTGATACGATAGGCACTGTAAATAGCAGAACCACGTGAGAGCCACTTGTGCCGTGTACAGCAGAATTGAAGCCTCATACGAAGGGTGGATTCCCTACCTACACCAAAACGAGTCACAGTGTTGTTCATTGGGATATCTTTCCCAGTGAGAATCACTGTGACATGAGTGTGAGTTGTTGGGATTACTATAACCATTTACGCGTTAATGCATACAAAACTATCAAAAAATAATGCCGCTTTGCGTACAAGGACTTTATGTTGGATGCAAATTAGGCAATGACTCAATAAGTAAATTATAGCTATTGTAGAAAGTATAATTGTATTTAGGTGCGTGCTAGAACTAGATCGAGATATTCATCAAGCTATTGTATTTTACATCGTTTAATGAGATGCCTTGATGGAGTAACAATATCTGAAAGACAATAAGGTCATTACTGAACAAGAACATTAATTTTACAAAACAAAAAACAAAAACCGACTTCAAAAGACCGACTATTGAGTTATTCATTTATTTGTCGCGCACGTACTTAATGGAAATTTAAGACTTATATAATTTTCTCATGGATACCATTATGAGAACTGGACTAAATTGAAATGGGACCAAATGGGAAGCGTCAGCTTTCTAATAAAAAAAGAATCATAAAAATCGATTCACCCAGTCAAAAGTTATGAGGTAACAAACATAAAAAAAAAAATGAAAAAAAAACATACAGACGAATTTATAACCTCCTCCTTTTTTGAAGTCGGTTAAAAAAGCCAAGGATTGTGCAGAGAAGAGCTTGAGAGATGCCTATATGGGGAGAATATATCCAATAGAATATAGGCGTCGGCTTTTCTTTTTAAATGTACCTATCGGTTTTTTTTTTAATCAAAAAAATTTGTGTCTCTGTATTTCTGAATATAATATGAGTTCCTAAAAGTACACTAACGTGAGCTGTCGCAAGTAAACAGTGCTTTTTTAACCAGTCTTAAATGCTATCAAGATAAGGTACTGAGTGCTAATTCCAGGCTTGAGTGAAAGGAGTTTCACAGTCCGTTTCCGGACTCTCGGACGCATTAAAATAATATTGAGAATGGAACGATGAACATGTTTCAAAATAATACAATTAGTACAATTAGTACAATAGCCTATTTTATACAGACCTTTATTGTCTGGAAAAAATAGTCAAAAATATTTATTCGACAAAGTTGTTCGATTGAAGCCGGATTTCACAGCCTGAGAAAAAAGAAAAAGGATAGTTTATTAGTAAGTGATAGATTCTAATTTGGGGATGGTAAAGCTATGTTTAGATTGGGTTTTTTATCATGCCTTGGCTACTCAACGCTGGTATTCTAGAAATAAATATGTATTTAGATACCTACGCGGCTTCAAATTTTCCAATTCGATTCAACAACAGCTATAAATTTCAATCCGAATCCGCAATAATCTAAATTTATATTTTATGCTAATGGCACCATTTCACATAACATTATTTATGTAAATGTCAGTTTTACAAATTCAATATCGTACCATGACATTTCGTGCAATTAGTTTTGAAAATATGCAAATTTATCATTTAGCACAAACGCTGGTAAATCAAAACTCCAACCGCTATTTTAACAAAATTAGATCAAAATATCGACATTAACCCATTAATATTCAATCGTTTGACAAATTAGCGAATAACGTATAATTTTCTACAGCGCAATAACCTGTTATATTCCGTGATTTATACTCCGATATTTTATTAAAGCTATAAAACATCTCGAGGGTGCTTGGTAAGGAAACCCTTCTAGCATTATTTCTCATTGTGTCGACAATATTGTTATGAGTTGATGCAAAAAACTTTGTACATAATACATGTCTCTTCACGCTTGTGGTGATAGCATTGCGATGCTAAATAAGCCAGTAATGTTACCGTGCTTGGCGTTTCATCAAATTATCACATCATCACTATTCATCACTGACATCGCTGAAGATAACATAGTACAGAAACTAGTAGATACTTTGATAATTCATCCTATCTAATATACCAATATGTGCCCTGCTGGACATAGGCCTCTCCTATAGAACGCCACATGGCACGATCTCCTGCGTTACGTATGCACTTGCCACCAGTCGCAAGATGATTAGTGACGGTGGAAAAAAAAATTAACTAAGTACTTTGAATTGAATACTAGGTCTTTAGGAAGTATGTTTAGCATCTGTACGTAGAGGTACATACTTCCTTCACATATTTTCTTTTCTTTTACGTACTTTTTGGTGGTGTCAATAAAATATTATGGTATTGCATTGCTTATCTTCTTGCATTTGCACACGTCAAACTGATAACACCCCTCTTTTTGTATTAGAGGCTAAAAATGCTTGCGTTTGCTAAGACCAAGTGAAGTACCTAATATTTCCTACCAAAATTGCTGGCTTGAAAGATAGGATAATAAAGCAAAGCTCTGTGCAATAACCCGCGCTGGGTGCCAAAACATCTTTTTGCAGTTTCCTCAGCTAAACGTCTGCGTCTGGTGCAACCCGCCTAGCCGTCGCCGGCAACATTAAGATACTACCGAAAATGGCGCCTAAAATGTTGCTTTCGAGTCACTTTTCAATAAATTTTTACTTGTAATTTCAAAACGGTTTACAATTTTTTTTTATCAACTTACGAAGACAAATGTGACGGTGAACTCTTACAATGAAACAAGGGCAGGATTAGGAGCTAAAGTGAACACTAATCCTAACTTGGCCACCTGTCCGGTGAGCAAGTTCGTCAAATGGTTACAGAAAGGAGCGCAGGTCGTGTTGACATCTGTAACAAGCCTACAAAGTTCCTGCACGTGGTGGCGCCTGCTTTTGGTCTGGTCCCCTATGGAACAGACGTAACAGATACTTTTAGGCGCAATTCAGAACTCCAAACCCTCCCATCCCTTTCTCCTCCTTCCAATCAGCGTGGTGGCGTGGTGGTCAGGTCACTGCGGGCCTTACATCTACGGATGTATGGTTGAGGGGATGACCACCCACGTATTTTGTGCTGTGCGTGGGGGGCCCGTAGGTTGGATGCAACAAACCTGGTGGCTGAGTGATTGGTTGGTCTTTCACAACACTCCACTTTGGTGTGAATTTCAACCGAAACGGGAGGATATGGACTAGCCATACATATTCATTCAGCACAGGTGGCAGTCTTCCACTCCACCGGGCGAGAGGGGGGGTTTTAAGGGGCCTGCAGTCGGCGTCGCTCGCGGACCACGTTATGATTGGCGGGGACCTGGGAGCGGCGTCCGCCTCGTGGGTTCCTGATTCCGCCCTTCTATATCCGCTTAGTAACCCTGGTGTTGTAACCCAACATCCCCAATGGTGCGGGCTCCGTGGAGGGTGGGGATCTAAGCGGATGAACTACTAGATATAACAAGTATGGATGTTACTTCAAAACAATCGCAAACCCCCAGTGGGGAGGCGGTGAAGTACCTAGAGGCTTCAATCGAGGCTGAAGAGGGATCACTGCTGCCTGGAAGGTCGTAAGACCCAAGGGTAAAAAAGGGGCAAGGAATGCGGGGAAGCGGCCTACAGCTGCAACCTCAAGTTCTAACACCCCAGCTCCCGTGGTGGCTCACGTCCCGGGGAGGTTAAGCAAGAAACAAAAACGCAAGCTGAGTCGTCAGCATCAAGCGCAGACGCGCCGGGAAACGGGTTCGGGCGGACCACAGCCAACGGCTGTGGCCCCTCCAATGAATAGACCGGGACCTAGCGCATACTGCCATGAGCGACGATCCGGCCAAAATGAGCCTGTTGCCGAGCCGCATGCCCCGCCAGCATCAACCGCAGTCTCGACTGTGGCGAATGCTGGGACCGATGGTTGCAGAGGCAAAGCCACGGGCTCAAAAAACAAAAACAGACCCAACCGCAAAAAGCGTGCTGAGACAGCCGTTGTGAAGTCGGCGCAAGCCTCGGCACACAATGAGCCCAGCAAACGCCTGCGGTTGGACGACACGACATCGCCGAGAGGCGACCATAAAAAAGTGAGGCTGGACAACTCACGACGTGCCCAAACCAGCTACGCGGGGATCGTGATGAGCGAGCTCTGCGTAGCGGTGACGAGGGACGACAATGCCCAGTTAAGCGAGGAACAGGTCGCCTTAGTGAAGAAGTTCCTCCAGCGCAAGATATTGGAGGGTATTAAAGACCTTGCAATCGCCTACTCACCCAGTTTCAACGGCAAACCCGTCTCTGCAGACGGAGTGTTGAAGCTGTGGTGTGAGGATGAGCGCTCACTAAGGTGGCTGACCGAAGCGATAGACTCCATGCCGAACATGAAGGGCACCAAATTTGTGGTGAGGAAGCAGGGTGAATTGACCCGAAGGGTGCGAGCGGCCCTGTTTCTTCCAGAGTGTGAAAACACCCTGGAGGATACCAACCTTGTTCTAGATCACCAGAACAAGTGGGCCCTCGTGAACACCTGGACGGTCTTCACCCACACGCTCCAGAAGGATGGGACCATGTTCCTAACTCTGGGTATCCCGGAGAGCGTGGTCCCGGCTCTTCTGGAGCGTGGTCGCAGACTATCCCACAATTTGGGAAAGGTCTACGTCCGTTTCTATGGAACGGACGGGACCCTTTCGGATGAACCCCCCCGAAAGGGAGTCCCTACCTCGGCGGAAGGAACGGAGACCGTCCCTCCCGTGCCCACGCACTCGTCCCCAAAACCAGTGACATCTGATGTCGTGGTGGTGGGGATGAGTGTGGACCCGGAGCCCCAGGGGAGTGGCACGAACGAGGTAGAAGAGCTCGTAAAAGAGCTGAAGCAGTTGGTAGGGGATAAGCCTGATGATGGCGACCCCAACCAACTGTAAAATTATACAAGCTAACCTCCAGCACAGCCTCACTGCTACGGCTAACCTACGCAGAGTGCTGGAGGCCCCATACAATGAGGAGACCGTCGCCCTGATCCAGGAGCCGTGGATCAGGGGTAGGCGTGTATGCGGTCTCAAAACGCCATATGGTAAGTTAATTTTAAACAGCACATGTGATAACCCGCGGGCATGTATTTATGTACCGCGCAACATCTCTGCAGTGCCCCTCACAGAATTCTGCTCTAGGGATCTGGCCACTGTCAGACTCCAGAACACCGGAGTCGACGGGGGGATGACGATCATCGCGTCGGCGTACATGCCAGCCGACGAGGAGATCCCTCCGACACACATGGTGGACTTGGTGAAATACTGTGAGCAAAACAACTTTAAACTAATTATCTCAACAGATACTAACGCGCATCACCCTTTATGGGGTATGCCAGTAGCCAACAACAGGGGAGAGGAACTGGTAAACTACCTTTTCACAACAGATCTCTCCATAGCAAACAGAGGAACGGAACCTACTTTTGTCACCAGTAGATGCCGAACTATAATAGACCTCACACTGGCAACAGGTAACTGTATAGAGACTATAAGAAACTGGCGTGTGTCGGACGAGTCCTCATGCTCCGACCATAGATGGGTGCGCTACGAACTGCGAATGACCACCACACCGCCTGTACCTACACGCAACCCTCGGCGAACGGATAAGGTAAAATTTTGTGACTATCTAGAGCAACACCTTAACACCGACGCTACGGTGGCATCAATAAACAATACAACCGACATAGAAAAAGCGGTCGTACAACTAACCAATAGTCTCACCAGGAGCTTTCAAGAGGCCTGTCCTCTATCCACTCCCAACAAAAGAGGAAGGCAGGGATGGAGCAGAGACCTGGAGAGTCTAAAAACAAAGGTACGTAAACTATTCAACAGAGCTATGAACACTTACAACGACGAGGACTGGAGCAATTATTACACTGCCCGCGCAAAATACAAAAAGCGGATACGATCCAGGAACCGTAAGTCGTGGAGAAGGTTCAGCTCAAGCATAGAGTCAAACACACAAGCCAATAGGATCAGGAAAATTCTCGCGGCCGATCCTAACCGAGAAATCGGATCACTGAGGCTACCAGACAACACCTACACAAAAACAGACACTGAAACCAACTGTCTTCTTCTACAAACCCACTTTCCAGAATGCCAGATCGCTGACGCTACCACTTGGGAGGTCAACGATGAAGCTTCATCCTCAGCTGACGACTGGTGGATCGCAAGAAAGGTGGTCACTAGGGAGAGGATAAAGTGGGCAATAAACACTTTCCAACCCTTCAAATCAGCGGGCCTCGATGGCATCTTCCCAGGCCTGCTGCAATGGGGAGCAGGGCACATAAACGGAACCCTGGACCTCATCTTCACAGCTTGCCTGGCGTTTAAGTACGTCCCACTCGCGTGGAGAGAGGTCAGAGTTCTATTTATTCCCAAACCAGGAAAGAGCGATTATACAGAACCCAAAGCATACAGGCCGATCAGTCTAACCTCTTTCTTACTCAAAACCTTAGAAAGGCTGTGTGACCGGTACATAAGAGACGACATACTGACTGTGACACCATTACACCCACAACAACACGCTTACAGTGCGGGCAAATCCACGGAATCAGCCCTGCACAAAGTGGTAAGCACTATCGAGCAGGATATCAAGAACAAGACGCTTTGCCTGGGTGCCTTCATAGACATTGAAGGGGCCTTTGACAAAACAAACTTTCGCAGCATCAAAGCAGCACTCAGAAGGCATGGTGTAAAGGCGACGCTGAGTGATTGGATCATCAACATGCTGAAGCTAAGAGCGGTGAGGGTGAACGCTGGAGGTACCACTAGAGCGACAGTATCCAGAGGATGCCCGCAAGGTGGTGTCCTCTCACCATTGCTCTGGAACATGGTGGTAAATGATCTAATCGCAAAGCTTAACGGACAACGCTTTCTCACGGTAGGGTACGCAGATGACCTGGCCATCCTCATCTCAGGACATTTTGCGAGCGTATCGTGTAACATCATGAACGGCGCATTACGGGTCGTAGAGAGATGGTGCACCGAATACGGATTGTCCGTGAATCCAACAAAAACACAACTGGTAATGTTCACAAACAAAAGAAACCTAGGGAGATACACACTACCTCACCTCTTCAACACACAGCTGGCCCTAACAGATGAGGTAAAGTACCTGGGTATCACGCTGGACAGCAAACTAAACTGGGCAAACCACCTCCAATGCAAAATAAACAAATCCATCATCTCCTTCTGGCAATGCAGGAAAATGATAGGGAAAACATGGGGACTAACCCCGAAAATAACGTTATGGCTGTACAACACAGTGATAAGGCCCTCCTTAACCTATGGCGCCCTAGTCTGGTGGCCTAGAACTAAACAACAATAAACAATAAACAAACTGAAAAAACTCCAGAGACTCGGCTGTGTAGCTGCAACCGGCTGCATGAGAACGGCCCCTACGGCAGCCCTAGAGGCATTACTCGACCTGCCACCACTGCAGCTACACATCCAACAGGAGGCCGCGGCCTCTGCTTACAGACTCCGCGCGCTCAATCTCTGGGAACATAACAAGAACGCGACCCACACCACAATCATAGAGGAATGTGCAGAGGGCAACCCAGACATTCTCTCTATTTATGACAGGGTACCTAAACAACACATCTTCACTAAAAGCTACAAAGTACAGCTGTACGAGGAGCCTAGTGAAGACACCAACACACAGGAGCTTAGGATATATACAGATGGCTCTAAAATGAAAACAGGTACAGGTACAGGCGCTTTCTCAGACGAGCTGAATATCCATGTAGCGTTAGCTCTAGGAACACACAGCTCCATCTTCCAAGCGGAATGTGCAGGTATCATCCAAGCAGCAACAGCAATACTAAACAGGAAGGTAACTGGCTACAATATCAGGATACTTTCAGATAGCATGGCAGTTCTTCGAGCACTGCAAAAAGTTGAGCACTCCTCGGGGCTAACAGTTCAATGTCACTGTCTACTGGAAAAGGTCAGTAAACTAAACTCACTGACCCTCCAATGGATAAAAGGACATAGTGGATCCAGAGGAAATGATGCGGCTGATGAATTGGCAAGAAGAGGCTCGGCCACGCGCCCCGTAGGACCGGAGCCAATGATACCTCTACCTTTCAGCCAAATCAGGTCATGGATTCGCGAGAGAACGCACAAACTACACCAAAAGCTTTGGGCAAGTATGGAGGATTGCAGGCAGTCGAGGGAGGCCTTCCCGTTACTGAACCGGAGAACCTCCCGAAAGCTCCTCAGTCTAAAACGGGACAAGCTCCGACTTTTCGTCGGAATAGTCACCGGACATTGCCCATTAAACAAACACCTATTTACTATAGGTGTTACAGATAGCCCCCTGTGCAGAGGATGCATGGAGGCGGAAGAAACGGCCAAGCACGTGCTCATGGAGTGCGAAAGCGTGGCGTCCCAGAGAGCGAAGTTCCTGGGAAAACCGGGAACCCTGCGGGAGGCCTGCAGCGTGACACGCAAGCTGCTGGACTTCCTGGAGGACATCGGGTGGCTGGAGTAGCCGCCGTCACCCGCTCACGCAAAAAGGGCCGACGTACGGCCTAGTTGCGGAAAAGAGCCCGCTCACCAAGTACCAAGTACCAAAGTACAATGAAACATTATTTCTGAAAACTTTTTATTTTTATTTGGTGGCGCTACCAAAGCTTTATATATAAATTGATTGATTGACTTTCAACCGCAAATTGCAACATTTTTTATGTACGGCTTTTGAAAAAATATTTATTGCCTAAAAGCGATCACGGGTGATGGATTTTTACTTGACAATCCCTTTTTGTGGAGCTATTCTGATACTATTAGTTTCCCAGTCTTTCACTCACTCACTCAATGCATCTTCCATCTCAAAACCTCAATCTCACCTGCCTCACTCACTTCTAGCATCATCTGTATTTGATCTACGTGAGGTAAAAATATTTCAGCGGCATTTTGTCCCCCACATTTTACCATCGGTCTTGTAATTGCCAAATTTATGGCGTCTCCACTAACGCAATTGCGGGGCCAGTGGCATGTATCACTCCAAATTAGATTCGGTGGCAATGCGCAAAATGGCTGTCAGTGAAAGTGGCCACAGACGTTTATTTATTGATGATAATCTAAGAAATGGGCGGAAAAATATTGTTGTTTAGCGCCAATATACTAGGCTTTTTAGGGTTTCACGACAAAATGGTTAATGAAACTCCTTGTTTAGGATTCTGTACAAAAACTGTTTAGTGCTAATTGAGTATATAGGTTAGGCTTTTTAGGGTTTCATGCCAAAGTGCTGGACGTAGCCAAACATAAAATACAAAACCGAATATACAAAATTCTGTAACAAAACGGTAAAATGATTATAAAATCACAATTGCCAAACACCTAGTGAAACTAAAACAAAAAAAAATTACATTCAAGCAAATAAACCTCCTTTATTTTGGCGGCGGATGAAAATCTCCAGTTTGTTTCACAACTCCGTTTCCTCACACATTATTAATGTACACTCTTACACTGACATAAAGATAATTAAAGATAAGACAACAATTTCAACTTTAAAACACAGGTGAAAGTTCACAAAAGCTCCTGTCGGGCTGTAGGGAACAAATCCTTTGAAATTGCCGTATTTATAAACAACTCTAACTGCCGGTCTGCCAGTTTGTTCCTAACTTTTCAGCCCGCGGCGTCTTCTTTAATTTATTTTCATAACCGGCTTTTGCACGCGACTTTACTCGTGCAGTGAACGAAACAAAGCCCATGTCGCTCAGATGAAAGACCCGACAAGTTGCGAATTTTGAAACTGTTTGGAGTAATACAAAATGTAAGGTAATAACTCTGTGGACTGGACATGTTATTATTATCATTGTGTTAAATGACCTACTTTGATGTTTTACTCTATGTTAATATCCGTCCGGATTTCTCCGGACATGTCCGGACTTATGGGCTTCTGTCCGGACTTTGTACGTCTTTTTCGGTTTAAATGGAATACGAGTAATAAAATTTACACAAGCAGTATCAAATCAATATATCCCCGTTCGTGTAATGTACCTACGCAGTGCGCGATTTATAAGCGAAATGAAGTTGTCGACATGAAGGGGGCGCGGCTCCAATGTCCGGTCTTTTATTAAAGTGTCCGGCTCTTTGCCGGGACTTTTTAAATTTTCGTATGGTAACCCTTGTCTTGAACCAAAAGAAACGGCTCCTCAAGATAAGTAAGCAATACAAGACAGCCTGCCAAAGTGGTAGTGAACATCAGCATTTGGATGTTACGACTTTTTAAAAATAAACACTCAGACCAATTAGTTAGTTTGCATCTATATTGGTCTAAGAATACATTTAATATCTTCAGTCATCAACATTAACATTGGCCTGATTTAGATATAAGTGTTTGAACTAAAATTGTTTTACATACCTTTATACAGGTAAGTAAACCTACCTTTATGTAAGTAGTAGGTAGAACGGGTGAAACCAGATAGGATTGAGTTATGACATTTTCCGGAAAAATAAAATGCTATAGGTACTTATAAAACAGGGTTATTCATAAAGGATATGCTATGCCGAGAAGGGTTTATAGTATCTACTCATCATTATGTACAACTTTTACTATGGGGCACAACCCGTAGAAAAATGTCAATGACACTCGACAAAATGCATGGAACAGCTGATTTTTTTTCGCGAATTTCGGGTTGCTCCCATAGTAAATGTTGTTCATAATGATGAGTACTACGAGCCCTTTTCGGCTTAGCATGCCCTTTATGAATAACCCTGTAGGTGATAAATGTATACCTACTAAATAAAGCGTATATTAACTCATTTATACCGAAAGCCTCGCTTCTTAAATCACGATAACAACTTCCTCTAATTTCCAACAATGATTAATTGTTTTGGTTAATTTGATTCCTATCCCGATAAACACATGCCGGAGTTCGAAATAACTTACGAATATCTTAGATAAACCTAGAGAGAAAGACGGAGCGTGTTAGATTGGAGTGAAGCCAAGAACTCCTCTACTCTTGTGTGAACGTACACAAGCTCTATAGTGCCGCGAGTAGGGGAGTATTGATATGTCAATGTGTGCGTCTTGTGTACGTACGCGCGTCAGTAGAAGAGTTCTTGGCTTCACCCAAATCTAACGCAGTGCTCCATCTTTATCTTTAGATTTATCTGATCCGAGTATCTAAATTCCGAGCTATCGAGAACTGGCGTTATTTATTGGCTGAGATCAGGTTCGCTATCATTCAGAGGTCAGAGGTCAGTTCAGAGGTCAGAAATTAGAAGTAAATAGGTGTACCTGTTTTAAACTTCAAATCGGAAAAATTAAAAATTTTGAAAAAAACCCACGACGGTAAAAATCTCATCGAAAAATAATAAAATAACTCAAAACCCCGACTTAACCCAATTATTATGTAACGAAATATTTTAATAGACGTAAAAATACTTTCTAAAAAAGAGTTGATATCTCGAGAAATCGGTAATAGATATACTTACTCAAGTACCTAAACAATGAATATCGATGTTTACAGTTTTATCCTAACGTGTCTGTTTCTCGAAGATAATATACTTAGATGTAGCGATAATAATTTTACCATAATACATAACCGAGGAATATTCGTCGGGGGCTCCTCCTCCATTCCGTCGTGGGTAAAAATAGAGTGAAACGCTTCGTGACGTGGTGGAGAGACGATATAAAGGTTGTAAAGAAAGGGTATATTTAGCCGAAAATGGCTCGTAGCACTCATCATTATGAACAACTTTTGCTATGAGACCAAACCTGAAGTCAAGAAAAATAATCAGCTGTTCCATAAAAAAATGTAAATGACACTGGTTATAATGTACGTGAGTTCAATGATAATAATATAATCTACCTAGAAATCGATTATTGATTTTTTTTTTAACTGATTCAAACTTCCTGATATTACACCTTACAAAGGTACAAACTTGACCTCTTTATTATTAGTTGAAGAAGATACATAAGTATAGATCAAGCACTTAACAAAGATATAAGTTTTCCTTTGCATTATCTTCGCCAACGATCCAACCAAAGAGTAATTAGCAAACAAACCCTATGTTCGGTAAAGGAGCTCGCTAGAATTGGCTCACATGCACCGACCTCGTCCATTGTTAGATCAACAATGGCACGGATCTATTAATTAACGGAGAGACTGGTCTGTGTCAATGTGCAACCGTGTGTGCTACGGTTCTAAGATGCGATTTAGTTCAGTACAACAAGCTGTTAAGTTCAATTTATTTATGAACACCTGTTTTTTCTGCTACCTATGATTACGAGAAATTTTATATGATGATAATTGGATAAATGATGGTAAGTAAAGTGAAGTCGTTAAACAATTTTTTGTTTAATTCACGCTTAAACGATGACGAAATAGACTTCGCGAAAAAACTGAATTATTTTACTGAAATTATAGCTGTTTAAATAAAATTAAATTGAGATTACGATAGCGGTGTTTGATTGATTTAATAAACATGCTTCGTGTAACGTTTACCGATGATACTCGCATGCTAGCTAATATAGCCGGACTTTTCAAGATCAATCAAAACCAAACCAGAGACTCAAAGGAGAAGATAGATAGACAGAAAAACTCTTTATCGTTCACACACCATAAATTACAAACAAAAGGATTAACACTTAAAACTAGTGCAACAACTACAGAAGAACAACTAGAGAATAACGGTCTTATGAGATAACTTCTTCTTCTTCTTCATCTCTTATTTATTTATTCAATTTACACCAAAAACTTACAGTGTTAAGATCAAAACGTTTTTGTGCCAAAATTAAGAATGAACTAAGTAACTTAACATAAATTAGGTATGTTTTTGTAGTGGTAGGGCTCTTTTGCAGAGCCCGCCTGAGGAAGTACCACACCTTTGCCAATTATTATACCGCCAAGCAGTAATGTGCAAACATTACTGTGTTTCGGTTGGAAGGGCATTGTTTCCAGTGTTATAATTACAGAGCAAATGGGAAATGGGATATTAAACAACTTATATCTCAGGGTGACGAGCGCAGTGCTGTGCCGCGCAAAGTCTTGAATCCTGCGAGTTCAAAATTCTGGATGGCGCAGACCTGTTATGGGCAAACGTGACGTTTAACATCAGGCGAGCGATTTGCTCGTCTCGTCACATAATTACATAAAAAAGGTATGTTTCACGAATACAGTATTGGTTATCTTGGTTCATCAACCACTTTACGTACTTAACATCTAGCAACTTCCGATTCAAAGCAATCCTAATTAGCAAAATAATACTACCCCAAAGCTAATTAGATAAAACCCAATTGAGGAATATATTTCCACATTTGTGGCTTGCGGCCCAGACACGTTGCCGTGCTATAAATAAGTCTAGAATTTTCGACCAAAGTTTAGATAGCCTACGTCGAACACTAAATTGTCTGCACTTTAGACCTGCGCTGGTATATATAAAAATAGAGAAACTTCGAGGATGTGGAAAAGTTTTTACTTTATCCCAGCGGTCTTTCATTGCTGTAGTCTTATAAACAAACCAGTGAGTATTTCATAAAGACAGATAAAAACTTTTTATTTAGTATTGTACGGAGTAGGTACCTATAATAGCCTACGCGAGGGAAGCTGCACCTGTTCGCTATTTTTAACCGACTTCCAAAAAGAAGGAGGTTCTATGTTTGCCTGTATGTTTTTTTTGTGGATGTTCATGGATAGTTTTAATTTCATACTAGACGTCCCGATAAACTCCGATACTCCTACAATTTATGATTCAATTTTTCCGACATTTTGGCGGTTCCTTTAGGATTTTCCTAATTTTCTTGCTTCCAATTTTGAGGCGAACAAAAGTTTTTAAAGCCTGTTCTCAAAACATACACATTCTCCTTTGCCATGTTTCTCGTTCATTTATTTCATTCGTTCAATGACAGCAGATACAAGAATGAACAATTAGATTTTTGGAATTAAGTCTATGGAAGGTATGACTGTTTAATTATTATTGGTGATTAAAAACAGTAATCATAATGTTGCATACTAAACGGCAGACTTATGATAGACAGACACACCCACTGATATCTTATACCAGTTGGTATCAATACTTACTTTGACTACATCAGAATTGAGTAACATACCTCCATTTTGCATGGAATCAAAAGTCAATACTTAGTTTTATCGAGCACTTCTCAAAAACATTGTGCAATCGTACGTTTTATCAATGAATGTGTCATACCGATAGTTGACAAACAAATATGGTCTTATTGTCTCAGCCATAAGATATCTTATCAAAATCATATCCTGAAAATAGTATCTTATCAATTTATTAAGTACGAGTGCAGAGTTGGACGGAACGGGTATACTATCTCGAAAGGGGATTACTGCCCATTTCCAGTTGTCCCTGTCCTCATTTTAACAAAAATCTTATTCTAAGGGTTCATAATTTATCTGTTAGGAACATGCGTACATGAATCTGTTACATGCATCGTCAAGTATCCAAAAAGACAGTTACTTGTAAAAACCGTCCCTGAAATCCTTTTTGTGTAACAGATAGCGAGCTCATTATCGTCATTATCATTATTAGTTCAGCTTGTTACCGTTAATTAGGATCAGCTTATTATCAGGCTTTAAGGTTGATTTATACTTCAATTAAAATTTGTAACAGAATTAGTTAATAATGACAATTATAATAGGGGTTTTGGAACTCATGTACGAATTTTCATACTGCTGGCTTTTTGGGAAAGGAAACATCGTGAGGAAACCTGCATGCGTCTGAAAAAAAAACAATGACGTTTGTGGAATTGCGCATCCATCAATAATCACTTGTCCAGCGTGGTAAAATACGGCCTAATTACATTATTTGAATAGGCCTGCTATCCCAGAAGTGGGATGGTCAAAGGATGAGTTGATTGAATAAAAAGTAAGTAGCATGACCCCTTTCAGGTCAGCATATCTTTTCCGTTAAACCCAGCAAAGATGAACTGATAATTTTATCAGTACCTGAGTACTTACGAGTATTAAAGGTACTGATTGTTATCAGAACTGACTCATAAATTCCGATCGAATTAGTTACTTTGGCTAACAAAGCGTGGAATGACTTTTGGAATTTATTAATAAAGAATATCATTAATCAGACTCCTTATAAAATGTAAAGCTAAGTTTAGACTGACAAAGTAACATATCGCTATCGCATTTCGAAGATTGTATAACCCGGTCACAATATCTGTGGAAGCGGGAGCCTCTCCCGCTTCCCCTGTCACCTCTCCGCGCACTCCCCGGTGCGACAGTGCGACTATATAAGGCTATACGTATTCCAGCGAGGTGCACAGATATTGTGACCGGGTTGTACGTATGCATGTTAGGGGTAATCGCCGAAACTACTGAACCATTTTTTTTATTTTTCACTAACGGGAAACTACACTATCTCTGAGTGCTATAGGCTATATTTATAGTTCAAAACTTTCAAAGCCGAGTAACACCGGGTACGATATTCCAAGCATCAAATAGTGTCAAAATAAGGCATGACTGAGTTTTTAACAAATCATCATCATCATCAATCTTTTTCCACCCACGGCTGAGTATTATTAGGTCTCCTCTTCAGCGTGTCACAAATCATACACAGATTAAACACAATTGTTGCAAAAGCTTGTACTCGCGAAGTCTAAAGTGGGGCTAGCACAACTTTGACGTAAAAATACGTAGCGAGTTTTCGATGGAAAAGTGTACGCCATTTACGACTGTCAAGTATGCTCCTGACGGGTGTAAATGGCGTACACTTTTCTATCGAATACACGCTACGTGTTTTTACGACAAAGTTGTGCTAGGTCCACAGTTCGTAGAATTACTAGTTTGTAGAAGAAAATTCAACAAAGCCGCGGTAGCTCAGTAGGAAAACAGCCGCTCCGCATTCTTGAGGTGGCGGGTTCAGACCCCGACTCGTACCTACCAAGGAGTTTTTCCGAACGTATGTACGAATTTACATACCACATGCTTTTCGGTGAAGGAAAACATCGTGAGGAAATCTGCATACGTCCGGAGAAGAAATTCAATGGCGTACTCGTATGCGAATCCACCAATCAGCGTGGTGGAATATAGCATAATCACCCTTTGAGGGCAGACCTGTATATCCCAGCAGTTGGAGGATTTAAAGGTTAAGAATGAGAATGAGAAGAAAATTAACTGTTTTATTCATAAGGTACCTACTGCTTAAAACTGACAATTCCCATACGGCACTTTCCCTTTTACTTTCGTAAATCTTCCGTGACGAGGATTGTGCGCATAAATCATCGCTCGCAGCTTTACAACCTCAATAAAAGCTTTACAGCCGTCACTACGCCGCAACAGAGCAATCATTAAGGGAGCTGGCTAATCCAGAGAACAAACACTCGTATATAATACAGAAATATAACGTGAACCAGCTTGCTATAATGTTGAGTCATTGATTTAGAATAAACTACTGGGTTTAAGACGAAGGAAAACTTCGTGAGGAAACTTGCACACAAGGAGAAGAAAAATGGCGGATGTGAATTGACCAACCCGCACTAAGCCAGCGTGGTGGAATACGGCTAATTACCTTTCGAAGGTAGACTTGTATCCCAGCAGTAGGATGCTTAAAGGTTGAATTGAAGTTGAAGATGCTTGCTACGATAAGATCGAGTAAGTAAAGGAAGTAGGTATATCTTGATTTAGTGCCTACGTTCGAAAGATAACTCGATCGAGAATGTTTTAGGTGTTATTCAAAGAAATCTCTAAGTAGTTTAAAGATTATCTTGTTTATCTGAAAGTAGCCATATCTATCTATTTCACAATATAAACGTCAATAAATATTGAGTATTCTAATAAATAATTGGCTCAAAGATTATTCTAAAATCAATTACAATTCTGACATCGACAACACTTTGTCAAAACAAATGTACTCTGGGTGATGGATGAGTTCGTTTCAATTTGTTTATTTTGCGCCTCAAAGCTCGTTTGGCTTCAAAACAGTCAGGAAATATTGATAACTGAAGAGTGGCCATATATGTTATGTAGTACTATAGGTGTAAGTGGCCTTACTATATGTATATACCACTCAACGCATCATAATATTTGACTAATTTTACATTTATGTTTCCTATTCGTTTTTTTTTAAAGAAAAGTTATTATATTTACGAGTAATTTAAGTGAAGTGAAAATTCTTCGAAACAATTGCAATGTTAATTATCTTGTTAATATTAGCTATATGTACTCGTATTGTGTCTGAATAATAATTCTGTTAATATTTTTATCTTTCTTACTCAGTAATATATATTTTTAAATATGTAAAAAAATGCGTGAAAGATAGCAATGACCATCTACCTTATTTTTATTGCAACGAATAAATAAATTTTCAAATAGAGGTCTTTAGTACAAAATATGCCATAATTTTAAGATCAAACCAGTTTTATTGACAACAATAGGCATAGATTATTACAGGGTTATATGGAAAAGATATTCTAAACTGAAAAAGGCTAATTGTTATCAGTTGAAAAAAAATCAACTGTCCCGTATAAAAATGTCAATCATCATTGGCCATGTTACATGTAATATCAAGTACCCGACAAAATGTATGGAACAGTTGTTTTTATTTGCAAATTCCGTATTTGTCCCATAGTAAAGTGGTTCATAAAGGTGATTAGTATGAGCCCTTTTGGCTTAGTATACCCTTTCCTTTAACCCTTAATATGACAGTAGGTAAAACAAATAACTCAAATAAACTTCGAAAGTCGAAAGTTCGTGAGGTTTCATTATTGTTGGCACTTAATCTAAGCCCAAATTACATTCAATCACCATCTAAATGATTACATTCAAAGTTATTATCCTTAATGTCAGTTCCAAGGTGATGAAAAAAGGAATTTACAATGAATCTGATTGTCTTTCGTATAGTCACGCAACAATCGGAAATAGGCCAGGGTCTTACGTAACTTTCGAATGTACAGGATGTTTGGGAACTCTAAAAGATTTACCTATAAACAGGATAAAATTCATATAACATCATAATATAATATGGATGTCTTCGAGTCGAGAGTGAATAGGTTTATTTAAGGCTAGCGCCGCTCCATCATATACTGTATCATTACTCACCATTAGCCAAGATGACGGTAAAACGCAAACGTATCAACAAGTAAAAAACGATCATCATCATCCATAGCCTTCCTTTTCCCGCTTCTGGGTATAGGTTTCTATTGTTGTACCATCTACTTTAGTTACAAGCCAATCAGATCCAGGTTCGACCCGAGATTTTGACAATATCGTCAAATAAAAAGAATATAAAATTAATTTGTTCTAAGATGCGCCTCAGTAATTTTTAGATTTTCCAATACCTATGCAACCAATTTCCGGCCGTCTACGCCTCATCAAGTACAAAACTCTGACGATGATAGATTTCAGACCCGAAGAGTGTTTCGTTTTTGCTTTGTTCTTGGTTTCATGTCTTTATAAATACGAAGATTACCTGAGTGATCATCATTTCTATAAAAAGAAAGACGAAGTGCATAATATTAATTTTGGGACAGCTCTGAAATTTTTAAGCATCTAAAAATTTAATTAAAAACTAAAATCTTTATTGTATAAGAATTGACTGGTACTTAATGCTAATGTGCTTTTGATTTTGAAAACGTCATTTTTAAATAAAAAAAGGTTAAAAAATTGCCGCCCATAAAACCAAAAACGCAAATGTGCGCTTCTGAAAAAATACTTCTTGAGATTTTATTATTCATGGTTACTCAGAACAGCCTATATCCCAGACGTATGGGCAAATATCCTCGTGGAACCATCCGATTTCGCATGCAGCCGTGCGACAACCGTTTTGTGAGAAATGTCTACGGAATCCGCACGCTAATGCCTGCACGGCACGGAACCCTATCGACCTATATACTGGATTCCACCTTGAGGTTTTTCTGATGAGAAAACAACGGAGCAGGTTTTCGAGAGCTTTGTTTTGGCTTGCTGAGTTGCTAACCCTAATCGCTAGAGTTTTTAGGACATTCGCAGGTCCCTATGGCTTGATACTCGTAATTATAATTGTCCAACCGGGAAAAAAATAGAGATTAATTTACCTGCATGATTATTCCAAAACAGATGTATGAATTTTAACTCTTATTGAGATAGACAGTGTTTATCAAATTGTCCAGCAAACTATTTTGAATGTCCTAGAATCATTCCGCAAGTTTGATGTAAAAACCACAAAAACTGACCCAAATCAACAACAACAACTCAGCTAGATACAATCATAATAGGTGGCACTTTACACTAAACAGCTATTCGACGATCATTGTTTTAAAACAGATGCCACCACCAATCCCTAGCAAAATTATACAAATAATTTGAAAACCAAATGGCAAATTAATTACCATATTTTATTTTTCAAAACAGATATTTATATTCAGGCGTACTGTGATCGGAAACAATCAAAAATCATCCAGCGAAAACATGCACAAGCAAATCATGTCCCGAACATACGTTGTTCGGGATTTATGCCCGCCTTTAACCACAACTCTGCTTATTTAAAAAATATTCAGGGTCCACGAAAGGGCCGGGAGTGAAATATGCTATGTATCTTTCAGTCGAAATTGTGATTGGGGTTTAGGGAGCGATAACCTCCTCTTTATGGCCCAATTTTTGTCGGATAAACAATGGAATTTGAAATTTTATCGCGAATTTCACATCGGAGGTCGTTATCGGACGGGGCACTGGCGGATATTGGGCTTTTTGTTTTTATTTCGTAATTAATTTTGGCCATTTTTAATTTACGTCGAAAGGTTGGATTTGGCGGTGATTTGCTTTGAATTTCGTTTGTTGTTCCTGAGTGCAATAAACGTCACGTGTTTAACAACAATGGCCGAATAAATAAATTCACGTACTGTAGTAAATCTCCAATGGGTATATCATTGGGTCCGATCAAAACAGACAAAAATACGGAAACATTTTGTGTTAGTACGTACTTACTCACTTTTGACACAAATTTTTCACCCAAGTCTATTTAAGTAACAATTTTATGTTGAAAAAATTACATTAATTTGGAATGTTTCGATCTATAAGTAATTTAAATATTTCAATTTTTTTTAAACATATTTATCTGTATTACTATTTTAAACAATAATTGCCTTAAAACCCAGTCGGGTTATTTTGGTCTTAGTTAATTAATGCCGGTTCAGACATGCATTACAAGATAATAAGCTGATTTTACAAGCAATTATTTTATAGAGCCAAACAAATAGGTATAGTTCGCCCTTTAAATTCTTTTCCTGACCGCGTGAACTCCGTCGCCTATTTATAACTACTTCGAAACTATCGTTAAAATTCAGGAATGGCTCAAAACTTGTGAATATTCATAAACGCTCGCATAAACATTTTGTTGGTTGAGGCTGCGCCAGTCTTAAGCTTGACATAATTTTTTTTTTCCATCATATTTTTTTTTACAATTTCGTAAAGCTGGTTGATATGAGGGGTTTTTTTGTTTTATATTGTATTTCTAGATTATAACAAAGCGAAACAATATAAAACATTATTATTTTCTTGTTTAATTTTTTTTTTGTCTTTTATTCTTTTTATTTTCCATTGCCTAACTAACTAAAAAGATTAGTAGCTGAACATTCGAAAAACATTACGCCGCAACATTTTAGGATACTGTCACCCAATTAAATCTCTTTATTAAACGTAGGTACCTACTATTTATTTAACGTTCTACGTACTAGCTTATTCTATCGAGGGAGTATAGTGTAATAAGGCCGTAATGTTTGAAAGTCAACAACAATGAGACTCCGTCTGCGAGCCCCCAGGAAACGTTACTGTCATGCAAATTTAACGGTCTTCGGAACTAATTACTTCACTCCGCACACACTGAGATAAAGCTTTTATGTTTGTACAGTTATCGAACAATCTAGACTGTTGGAGTTAGATGCATGAGCATTGACTTTTGGCTTCGGAAGGACGGGGTGAATCTGTACAATTTATTTAAATATATAATTTTGTTAAATATGTATTTAACTATTTCAATTAAAAATGTGGTAGATACGAATGCTTTTTGGAGCCAAAAATCAACATAGAAAGTAGAAACCTAGGTTCTAGCTATGTAGTTTCTTGGAAAACGCGTTTTTCAGACAATTAGACACCCTATGAAGCGACTCTATTCGACGAATAGCTATAGATATAATTAACAAGTACTAAACATAAGGACGCAATGTTTAGAGAACCGCCTCTACAATCTACACATTTAGCTCAATGCTCACGAGGAAGGTGTAAGTTTTGAACGCGTAATAGAGAAGTTTGTTTTGTTTCCTAGCTTCATTATGGAAGAGGTAAGCCGGTGTGGATTTTTAGCATTATGATGCCTCGGTGAGGAAATGTTTGCGTCGGGGTTTGAGCAAACTGTAGTGGTTGAGTAGAATTTGAGGCGGTTTTACTTGTAGAAGATAACTGGAAAGCTCTTCTTAAATAAATTGCTAGATTTGATAAAGTAGAATGAAGATTGAATACTATTTATCGTAAGTGATAAGGATCTTGCTCCTAAGCAATGCTTAAACTTAATCACTGCTTAAAAAGTAGAATAAAGATTAAATACAATTAATCATTAGTAATAAGGATCTTACTTATAAACCCGGCTTAAACTTAATAATTGCTTAAAATTCTCAGCGAGTTAACAGAGTATTTTATGCAGTTTAGAGTCTAAAGTTTAGACTAATATTCGGTGGTCTTAACTCAGTGAGAAACGACCTTCTCATTTCAAAAATAGACAACAGTTTTGTATAGTATTTCGTAGAAGCTTCAGACAAGATTGATCCAGCACAAATAGGTCACAGATACACAATACCACAATAGATAGACTAGGCTTCGTGCTGCCTTTGTTCGGAACCACTGGGCTACTCACTGTGGCTCGGTGTTTCAAGAAATATTACGGCTATTGTGTTGTTTGTTTAATATTTTATGAACACAGAGGTAGTATTAAGGACATGACTAAGACTGCTCTAGGTCACTTTCATTCTCATGACTTTTGGAGCTGGAGAGACAAGTTCCAAGATAAGAAAATAAGATAGGTAATTAGGCTTTCAAAAGTATCCTAGTAAAAAGGAACTCACTTCAGAACTTTTTACCGACTTCAAAAAGGACGTAATTGTGTGGATAGAGTTGTATTTTTTGATACTCATGTCATGATAAAAATAATTAAGTCCAACCCCGATTTCTATGTTAAAATGATTTAAAAAACAGTCTATCAATTGAAACAGTTGCAATTCACTTACAAACTCAATTTTCCAATTTTCCGGTAAATAATTAATGTTTTTGATTGTTTTGTTTATTTTTGTAACAATACCATAATATACCTATAGTACTACAATACTATGAATAGGTAAATTAGCACCAATACCTACAATTATAGATGACTCCCATTAATTCGAGCACGTATTCATGCCGTTTAATTATCCTAACAATCTCAAACAAAGCCGGCCATTAGTCGGGAATCAATATAGATGACCAGCGGACCTACTCTACAAAGATCACAAGTCTTGTGGAAACAATAGTGTCCTTGGTTGAAAGTTACAAGTTTACAAGATCTTAATAAAGTGCACTGCATACGTAGCGGGTAATGTAGTGTAGGCATAATTGCAGCATGTACAATGGCAGCGCTGACGTAGTGGTACAGTGGTAGTAGGTATACTACCAAAGTAAAACTTATAGAAACGGTGATATAGTAGTGGCGTAGCGGCGTCGTAGCAGTGTCGTAGATGTGGCCTAGTTACGTTAGAAGTAGTCAAAGCGTAGCGATTACGTTTAGGTAGTTTAGCAGTGACGTAATAATGGTTCTAAAATCTATTATAGTAAACCTATGATCGTGAATGATAAGGAAGGAACAATCATTTAACTTGTATTAGGTATATTTGTGCCTACCTATGCCCCGCGCTACGATGATGATGATGTAAAGTAGTCTGTGTCTTAATCCAAGGTATAAACTATCTTTATTTCAAAGTGTTATCCAATTCTGATTAGCTGTTTCAGCGTGAAGAAATAACAAACACACGGACAAATTTTCGCATTTATTAATAGTACGATTAATGTTTTTGCAAGCTACAATTAACAATACTCAATTGACTTTTCTATTATCTAGCAAGCTAATAATACACATGTGACTTGAACTTTATGTCGTAGAACAGGCCCCTTGCATGTTAGACCGCACTAACATTACGTCTATACCGGCAGGACAGATCGATCAACAATAAACCAGATTGATAACAAAATATCTACAACGCTCACTTAATTATTATTGAACTAGCTTCCGCCCACGGCTTCGCCCGCGTGGACTCGGGAACCGATAGTTAATTTAAGCCTCCTTTTTTTAAGAGCATGTAAAAGGCGTCATACAATGGAAGCAGGGACCCCAAAAACCCCCGGATGCAATAAATCAGCCCCCTCGAATCATTTAGAAAAATGACGGCCATTTTGAATCATTTAGATTTTCGCCACCACCATCAAGTAGCCCAACTCTTATGACATTTAGTCAAACACCCACCCATCTTCAACCGTTTCGGAGATATAGACCCTCAAAGTTTGTATGACGGCCATGTTTTTGAGGCGACTATGTTATTTTTAATGGCTCCAAAAAGGTCCGAGGTTTTGGTGACTTTTTAGTCTCAGCGCTTTGGTAAAAATGTTTTTAGTTTTCGAGATAATTAGTTCCACCTCGAGGATGTGACTTTTCGAAGGTTATGGATTTGTTCCGTATGTTGTTTACCCGCCTTAAGTTTAGTACATCTGTAAAGTTTCATTGAGTTAGCATCAAAACAAATTCTTTCTCCGTACTATCTTTACCACGCCATTTCACCCCCACAGAGGTTGATTTTCCAAGAATGGTGAAATAGGTGTTCGTTATTTTTTTAAGCTTCGTATATTTGTAAAGTTTCAATACCGTGGCGTCAAAAACAATGCTTCTCCATACTAACTATAACACCCTATTTCACCCCTTTAGAGGTTGAATTTCAAAAAATCCATCTTGGTACACGTTTACTCATCAAGACAAACACACCCTCCATATTTCAAATTTCTACGACCAGCGGTTTAGGCTGTGCGTTGTTAAATATTGTCAGTAAGTCATTACAATTCTCTCTCCGTACTATATTTACCACGCCATTTCACCCCTTTAAGGGTTGATTTTCCTAAAAAACAACAACACCTAAACAGTAACAGTATCTATCATTTTTTTGAGCTTAGTAAATTTGCAAAGTTAAATAATCGTAGCGTTAAGAAAAAAATATTTCCATACAAACTTTATTACCCCGTTTCACCCCTTTAAGGGTTGATTGCCCAAAAATAATGAAACAGGTATTTTTATTTTTTTAGCTTCGTACATCTGCAAAATTAAATAATCGTAGCATTGGGAAAAAATATTTTCATACAAATTTCAATACTCCAATTAACCCCTTCGGGGGTTGATTTTCAAAAACCAAAAAAATAAGTGTCTATTATTTCTTTTAGCTTAGTATATTGGCAAAGTTTCGTAACCACAGTATCAAAAAAAAAATTCTTCATACAAACTTTAATACTCCGTTTCACCCCTTCGGGGGCTGATTTTTCAAAAATGATGAAATAGGTGTCAATTATTTTTTTAAGTTTAGTATGTTTGCAAAGTTACAAAATTGTGGGATTAAGAAAAATATTTTTTTCATACAAACTTAAACACCCCTTTACACCCCCTTAGGGGTTGAATTGGGCAAATTCCTTTCTTAGTGTGCGTCCGCTTTTTGGTATAAAACTTTTGTCCAAATTTGGCGTTTGTAGCTTAAGCGGCTTAGGCTGTGCGTTGATCTGTTGATTTTGATGCGTTGATTCAACACTCTGTTTAACCCTTTTAGGGGTTGATTTTCAAAAAATAATGAAACAGGAATCTATTATTTTTTTTAGCTTAGTACAATTGCAAAGTCAAATAATCGTTGTATTAGGAAAAAAATATTTTTATACAAACTTCAACACTCCGTTTAACCCCTTTAGGGGTTGATTTTCAACAAACAAAAAAATAAGTGTCTATTATTTTTTTAGGCTTAGTATATTTGCAAAGTTTCGTAACCACAGCATCAAAAAAAAATTCTTCATACAAACTTCAATACTCCGTTTCACCCCTTTAGGGGTTGATTTTCAAAAAATAAAAAAATAAGTGTCTAATATTTTTTTTAGCTTAGTATATTTGCAAAGTTTCATAACCACAGCATTAAAAAAAAAAATCTCCATACAAACTTCATTGCTCCGTTTCACCCCTTTAGGGGTTGATTTTTGAAAAATGATGAAATAGGTGTCAATTATTTTTTTAACTTTAGTATATTCGCAAAGTTTGATAATCGTAGCATTAAGAAAAATATTTTTTTCATACAAACTTAAACACCCCTTTTCACCCCCTTAGGGGTTGAATTGGGCAAATTCCTTTCTTAGTGTGCGTCCGCTTTTTGGTATAAAACTTTTGTCCAAATTTGACGTTTGTAGCTTAAGCGGTTTAGGCTGTGCGTTGATCTGTCAGTCAGTCACGACCTTCACTTTTATATATATAGATACTGAAGTTTTTGTACGGAAATGATCCTATAGTTTTAATATTTTAGCTTCATTGTAGTTGTAATGTTTGATGTAACTAATGAATTCTTTGTCTTGTTGTGGAGTTTTTGAGCTTTGAGACTATTTTAGGTTGTCAGCTGTTTCCTAGATTTTGCACAAGGTCAAAGAACTTTTTGTGTGGAAAAGATGTTTTTTTTTTAAATTTAAAAGCTGTTTCTTTAAAAGTCTTAGATCAGAAGTTGTTTGATTCAAATATCTCAGGCTGCCTGTAACGGGTTTCCCGTGTTTTAGAGTTGACGTTTTGTACAATATACAAAATGGCGTATATTTATTTTAACCGAGAAATAACGGCAAAAAATCACCCTATCATACAGTGAGCTAAAATACAAAAGCATCTTCATTTATACAGCAAAAGCCGGAGCTGGTTTCAATGAGCCAAAATTTGAAAGTAAACATCTACAGCGGTGCCTTCAAAACGGCTTTGAAATGTATTAACATTGTCATGAAATTCATTCCTATCAGCGAGGAATTTTCATTTGAGACGAAGTAAAATTCGTATGAAAGGTTTATTAGGGGATATGTTTTGTCAGAAATTGCTGTTTCTAATGGGTTGAATAGACGTAACGAGTACAGTGGCGAGACAGTGCCCTCAGCCGAGTACTCGGTTTGTATAAACAGTTTGATAAGGCGAAACAGTAATTAGAACCATGATTTGTTTGCTCGGCCGAGCATGCTATTTACTGTCTCGCCACTGTACTCGTTACGTGTAATCTACCCATAACAGGGAAAATCGTTTCACGGTGTTACGCCATCTCTCTCACTAGCTATTGTCCTGGTACTGTTATGCAAAGTCAGATACCTACACATGGAAGGTTTGATTTGGTCAGTCCATCGGATGGGTGATCTTCCATGATCTTCTTCATCTTCTATCTTCCATAGCGTAATACCTTTAACAAAGCCTAACTTTATTTATAAAAGACATTGAAATCATAGTTCTAAAACTTTATTTTATGAAATAAAGTAATAAATAAATTTCCGTTCTATTTGCAAGCTTGACTAATTTGTTTCTTTATCTGTCTGTCAAATTGTCTTTCTTGTCGACGAAAATGAAGACATAAAAGAACATTATTTTATAAAACAAAAACACTTCTGTCGCTCTTCTCAACTGAAGCAAGCAAAAAACACGCATTGATCAATATTGAAAAGTTTGAAAAGCTTTTACCAATCGCTTTCTCAAAGGGAAACATCAAAATTTAAGCTCCCATTTAACGCATAAAAGTGCAGGTAAGAAAAGTATAATCTCTATTGTGGGAAGACTTATTGCCTCTGAAAGCTTTCGCTTTTCAAGCGTACTTATAAAAACCGCAATATTCGAATTATTTATTGTTCACGCTTAAAATTTTCTCACCGTGTTGTACAAAGAATATTTTACCGCGTGGCGGTTTAACTTGGCTCTTACTTAAATTGTTAAGCTTATAAGCGTGAAATTACCATTGATGTTTAAGAACGAAGTTTGGTGTTACCTACTTACGTAATTGTTGGTACTTAACCTAGTAATTAAAGATAATAGGTAAATAAAAACAGTCGATATTTTTTGTGCTATTTCGAAGTTGACTAAAAATAGAAAAGGTGACAAATCATTTTGATCAGTTAATTTTTTGCCGATTAAATTATTCAATCAGAAAAATTAGATAGCATAGATATACATTTAGAAGGAACAACGGAACCCTAAAAAGAATAAAAGTAAACATAAGAGATACAGGTGGAAGGATAAACAAAATCTAGACCGGGTACTATTACATAACTGCTGGATGCTGGGTATATTTTATCCAAAAATTAAATGAGAAAAAAACGGCCCAATCTCTCTTTGTCTTACTGAAGCGCTCCCCCCTACCTTATTTTGGTTATTTTGATGTAAAATATCTCATCTTTGCCACAAACATTATGCACTTACGATGCGAGGCCTTATTACATCTGGGAGCAATTTAACGCCACGTCTCCGCGGCTCTCGGGCCACGTATATTATATCTAGTGAGGTATGCAAATAAAGAGAAAGTTGAAGTAGAAAAAGTATAACATTAATGGTTATTTAGAGGAGGTTACAGGTACGCTGGATGTAAAATTTATTTCAGATGCGATTTTTATAGGTAGAATGTCTTACGAGAAAAGTTGAAGAACCGAGTGCCACACGCGCCTGACTACCTATGTGTAAAACTGCAAAATCCATACGAAATGGTGTCAATTTTGTTGTATCAGTCTTCTAACTAAACTATTCTGATATGACTAAAATGATTTGCGTTCTTATGACAATAGTTTTAGAATTAATATAAGTTTAGTTTAATTCGCAAAATGCTACAACAGAATCAACAACCATACTACACAACAACATTTATATTGTCAGAAAGCAGGTTCACCATTATCTGATTTTCAACATTGTATACACTGTTAGAACTCTAGTAAAGATCTAGTCTAAACTCCCCCTACACAGCAACAACCCGCAACTTCGCAACAAACAACAAACATATTGCTCTCAAATTCGAGCCATTACCTCTCAATTAGTTTTAGTTAAGTCGAGTACACACGCTGCAAGCATTCCTGCATAAATTAGTCTTGTTAAGAGCACTACAGGAATTTAATCCTCATATTTCGTCTGCACCCAGTTCGGCATATCTTTTCATGTCTAAAATGAATCGTTCATAGCCACTCACGCAAAGGATTGTAGACTTTATTGTGCAGTGGCAGGGGTCAAGATTGCGTGACATGCTAGATTAGCTTGAGGATTCAGGATTGCGTAACTTATGCATTGCAGCAATTAAATATAGTATTTATTGCTTCTGAGTTAAGGTTGGGTTTTACGATTGGTTTGATGGTTTTTAAAGCCTTTTGGGTGGTAGAGTAGCAATGTTTAATGGTGCTCATTACTTGGTGAATGAAATCGGATTACCGACGCAACTTAGCTTGATCTCTGACTAAAACATGAGGGTTTGAATTTTTTATGAATATTATCGAAGTTTTTGATACAAGCTTGCTTTATGTTCCCGGATTTGATTTTAAAGTAGATTAGAATGCAATTAAAGAGTGTTCCAAATGTACTTTCCAATTGGAAAAAGCAGCTGTGGAATGTTTGACTATTGAAAGCAAAGGTAAATAAATTTGTAGAATAATTATAATTTATATTTTTTTGAATAATCTTTTAGTACAGTGTTATTGGAGTTACACACGTACCTATCTATACCAAATTTCAGATCAGCCAAACATAATTACGTAGTTACATTCATTGCAAGTTAAAGATTTTTCAATAACTCTAAATCTTACCTAAAACCGCTGTGTAACGTAAAGTAATATTAGTTAGTACCGAGTAACAGTAACATAATATTTTTAAATAATTATGTATGTAAATCCACCAATCCACACTTGTCCGGCGTGGTGCAATACGGCCTAATCACCCTTCGAGGGTAGACCCGTATCCCAGCTGCGGGAGGATTAAAGGTTGAAAATGATGATGAAATATACTTTGCCAATCGCAAGTTTATAAGTTTCAACAGTCGGGTTATAGTTTATTCAACTTTTTACTTGCTTTATTCTTGAATAAACTTGTCGTACGTCTTTTTGTTGACTGTAAAATAAGTGAGAAAGTAGCCGTATTTAACCGCAGACCGCCAGCGGCGGTAACTTTACGCAGAACTTTCAAACGGAAACCTGTGGGCCTAGCACAACTTTGACGTAAAAATACGTAGCGAGTATTCGATAGAAAAGTGTACGCCATTTACACCCGTCAGGAGCATACTTGACAGTCGTAAATGGCGTACACTTTTCTATCGAAAACTCGCTACGTATTTTTACGTCAAAGTCGTGCTAGGCCCACTGGAAGCCTCTGTATTGTACTACCTCAGATAAACCTGCAGAGAAAAGTAGAGCACTTTGTTAGATTTGGGTGAAGCCAAGAACTCTTCTATTTTCGCGTACGGACACAAGACTGATTGGCACATCAAATGCTACTCTACTCTCTTGTCAGTTTGTACCGACGTTGCGCAAAGAACGTTCACAAAAAAATAATGACACACACACGCATGTATAGGGTTATAACGAAGCCAAAAATTATGCTAAGTCAAAAAGGGCTCATAGTACTCATCAATATACATGTATGTAACGCTGATTGTATTTGTTTAACTTTAAAAATAAATCAAATCATTCATCATTATGAACTACTTTTACTATGAAACCAACCCTAAATTGGACACAAAAAATCAGTTGTGTCTTAAAAAAATATCAAGTTTGTTTATAATGATGAGTAAGCACTACGAGCCCTTTTCGGTTCAGCATAGGTACCCTTTCCTTTAACTCTATATAAAATGTGGCTTCAGTCAGATAGCCGGGGTGGTCCATCTTGCTCACTAGGTTTATCTTAGTGTACTACTTGTAATTTCTTCAGACGAGGCTGGCGACAATCCCGCCTTATCTTTGTCCCTTGACAACACTTTCCCTTGGGCTTGCAGTTGGGGATGCCAGCTCGGAAATCTACCAGTTTATTTTGAAATTCATTGCAGTTTATTCACTAATTTATTGTAGGTAGATAGAAATTTCTTTTATCTTTTGAAAGAAGCAGTGACTCGTAAAGTCGTGTTTTCATTTACTTATGTTAGCGTGAATTAAGAAGAGAACTGGGTAGGTACAGAATTAAGATTCGTTAATTATTTAATTTATTGTTTTATACGTTATTTTCTTATTATTCTAATTTTTTATTTATTTAATTCATAAAGATCGTGCCTAAAGAATTAAATAAATAATTCACTTAAAATAAGATATGACGCCTCAGTCATTTAACATCAAATGTTTTCAAATCTTTAAAATAGCAGAAATTTTAATAGTTTGGTTGTTTTATTTTTTTTTTTCAAAAGTAGCAATGTATTTGGCAAGTAGGTACTGGCAACCCTTTATTACATGCTTTCCCATTTAGTATTTTCACTTCACTCCAACTTTATTATGTAAGGCATAAAGTCTAGTTTTACGAGTGTACGTGTAAAAGAACAGTGACAAGACAGCTGGATTTATGGGAAAACTTCACAACGTTTGTAGTCGTTTTCATTTCACACACTACTAAGTTGACTGGATCTTATGTTGTTTGGTTGCCATCTAGTTTAGGTATTGTTTATTTTATAGAAACTCTCAATGGATTGGACAACTGAAAGCATATTGGTCCGTGCAACGCCGTAATTTAACAAAATCTAAGTGCTTAATGCTGTCGTCAACTGTTGTAATACTAGTCATTATTTTCGCCGAATTTTCAGGCTGAAAATTATATATGATATAGTAGCGGTTGATCGTATAGCTTTTATCACGATACTCACTTACTTACCATAAATTCATTTATTTACATAAACTTCAGATCAACTGTTAGCCGTGTGTGTAGACCGTGTCAAATTTAAAACATTGGTCAAATTTCATAAAGTACATTCAACCACGTAATAAAAAAAAATATACCTATGAAATCTATAAATTCTACATAATTTTATACAACAACCAAGTCACGTCGCCGGTCTTTTGGGTCGGCCGGCGACTAGTGACTTAAGCTCTGTTTTTTATCTGTAATATTACTTTTATGCTCACTATTGATTACCTAAATTGTTTGTTTCTGCAAATAAACTTTATTTTATACAGAGCCCTAATAAAAGTTCCTATACGTACAAAGCGAATATAAATGCAAACCCACATAGAAAATCTTCCTCATAAACCCGTTAAGTACCGGGGCGTGAATTAGTCCCCACTTTACCCCTATTTACGTGGCAACCTGGCAACTATCGGGTGTTCTAGCGCTATCGCGGTTTCTAACGCCTGGTAACACCTTGTAACATATGCTTCGGTCTGGCACTGAGTGCAGAAGACCGATAAATTGCATACAAATGTGCATTCATGGCAGTTTGAATTTAGAACTTTACTAGACTTCCTAAAATGAGAGTTACGTTTTTTTGAGTAAGTTTATTTGTCAGTACGTAAGTGTCTATGTTTGTTTGTTTTATGTGACCCTGTGTTGCCTACACGGGTTGACCGTTTTTTGAAATATGTCGTTATTACCTACGTTAGTGGTGTGAACAATAAAGAGTTTATCTATCTATCTATCTATCCACACATTAAATTGAAATGTTATTAAATTCTATGCTGCATGAGTGAGTACCTACCTTATTTACCTACTATTAGTACTATTGAAATTCTAAGAAGAGAGTTCATTCCCAATAATTTACTAGGTATAATAAAATCTGTATTTTTTTTATAAAAGCAAGCTTAATGTAAAATCTTTCACAATAACATTTATAAAGCCACACATTTAGTATTCTTACAATAGCTATTGAATAAAGATGGCGCCATATCGTGTCCTTGTACAACGCCGTGTTGAATCGTCTGCAAGGAAGCGTTTCGTGAAGCCAGTCCGCGGTTTTCTATTCAAACGTTCGTAGCAATGTTGTTTATGCATGCATACGAAATAAAGTGCTTGGAAACGGTAGTGTGAATAGTTTTGTTCGTAGATATGATATTTTTATTGTAGAACGACTTAAAAGAAAAAGAACAGCTCTCCGTACTAGATCTCTCTTTTGTGACACAAGTACTTCTAACAAGTCAACTTTAGCTGCACCTGTAGGTACGTGTGTACGTGTTTCTTGTGATTTTTCCGTTTTATTGTATTTTTGCACGGAAACGATTACCCGTCTCTCTTTATGATACACTCTAATAGTAGATATGGCTCGGCCGTTTTGTCTCAAAAAAGGACCGAGTTATTTTCGCATTTATAATATTAGTGTGTCATCATTTATTGATTGTAGTTAATTCATTTATTTGTCAACTCCTTTGTTTGCATAAACAACTTAATAAATAAATCTGTCCATTTTTATTTCAATATGGCAAAAGTTTGCAGGCAACAATTTTAGAGCTCTCGAAATGTAATCTGTTGTTGAAGACGTTTTCTGAATTTAGAAAATCGTACGACATAAAATATAATTTTTGAGCGAGGGTTTTCTGAAACTTTGACGCACTTTGGTTACCTTCCCAGTATTTGACGGATAAAAATCTTTCTCAACGTTCAACAAACAAAATCATAAATTCTTCCTTTCCAGAATATTAAAATTATTACCGAGCTTGATGCGTACTTATAACGAATCGGTACCATAAACAAAACCGTCTGTTCCGTACGTCTGTAAAACAGAGACATCACGTGCCAAGAGATGATAAAATAAATTCTTAGCATCCTCCATTGCGCAGCTAATGGGCTGGATCTGGATGGGAATAAAAGACCCGTCGATTACAAACTTTATGTTTGCAATTTTCCGAAGTCCTCTTTGGGAATTTGATGTTTAATGTGCATAGACAAATAAATTAAGAACCTGAGGATAACTCGTTACGGTTGATTACACGTAACGAGTATAGTGGCGAGACAGTTAATCGGCATACTCGGCCGAGCAAATAAATTATGGTTCTAGTGACTGTCTCGCACTCGTCAAACTGTACGAGTACGAGATTATATTATATTATATTATATTATATTATATTATATTATATTATATTATATTATATTATATTATATTATATTATATTATATTATATTATATTATATTATATTATATTATATTATATTATATTATATTATATTATATTATATTATATTATATTATATTATATTATATTATATTATATTATATTATATTATATTATATTATATTATATTATATTATATTATATTATATTATATTATATTATATTATATTATATTATATTATATTATATGTCGGCGCGAGAACTAATTTAACTTTAAACCATTGAATATTGATTTGTGAAACATAATTAATTGTAAAACTCGAGTTCCTATCCACAATTTGTCATTCATTCGGTATTGTACGAACCTAGTTTTAGTATAAATACGACCGCCTTGCGATGCCCGAGTCAGTTCAATCAGATCAAGTTGATTTTGCTCTAAATAATCAACCCAGTTCCAAATAATCAAAGAGTTCTAAATCAATATACCCGATTGCCGAATAATAAATGCACATCAAAACAATCAACTTGATCATCTTACTAGGGCTCTAGAGCACACCCCTTCTGGGGTGCCAGAGCAAGTCAGACTCCCCAACCCCGGGCGACGGCCCAAGCCGAGGCTCGTACCTCCGAGGTGCCCTTGTGCGTGTCGCCCCCAAAAACTTTAGGCCCAGCGCCATTTGCGCTCGCCAAACGCCCGGTACGCTGTAGAGGCCTCAGTGGCCAACAGCATTTAGTCATTCCTAAAAAAAAAAAAAAAAAAAAAAAAAAAAAAAAAAAAAAAAAAAAAAAATGCCCGAGTCAGTCGAGTCTGAGCCGCCGGAGCGGTCGGACCTCTCTACAAATATTGTGAAAAATAATAAAATCGTTACAAGTGACAGTTCGTGTTTTTACTTTGCAAACCATGTGCGACCGCCCTGATGATGATAGTGGCGACGTCAGCATTGCTGACGTCACGCTTTTTAAAAATAATCAGGGTGCTGGTCATCCGTCATCAGAAGTGAAGTGAGATTCGGACGGATCTCAATCCCATCCACTTCCTCACCTGCTCATCCACCACCTGATGATCAGCGAGAACAAATGCCGCTGAATATACCTACTATATCCAAGAGTGCTGCAATCGAACCTGCATCAAATCAACGTGCGCAGACGAGCATACCTGTACCTAGCTCATCTATGAGTGAGGTACCACCACAGTTCCTCATGCAAATGATGGAGGTGATGCAGAAAATGTCGGAGCGTTTATGTGCTCCATCAACGGAATCCAGAATGAAGATCAAGGATGTTTTTCTTCCATCATTCGTCCCTGATACCAATGTCGGCGTACGCGAATGGTGGCAACTCTGAAAAACGCATTGATAATGATCAAGAGTTACGAACCAGAACCATGGCACACTAAACTTGAAGAACTCCAACTAGCTATGAATTGTACACCTCATCGTGTCACTGGCGTCGCTCCACTCACACTCATTACTCAGCGGAAACATTGTGTACCCCTGAGCTCCTGAACCTGGTAGATGTTGATAGCCAAACTATCACTATCGAAGCGCTTACTCAGCATGTACAACAGAAGATGTCTCAATCCGGTGAACAGGACAGACAACGCTTTAATCTACGTAAAGCCAAGATTCGTCACTTTGAGAGAGGAGACTATGTCCTTATTAAAAACAATCCGCGTAACCAAACTTCTTTAGATCTGAAGTTCAGCGAACCGTTTGAAGTTTGCAGGATATTAGACAATGATCGCTACTTGGTAAAGAGATACGTCGGCAGAGGGCGCCCTAGAAAAGTCGCTCACGATCAGCTCCGTCGGGCTCCACAACCTGGTGATCAAGAAACCGTGTCGGCGCGAGATGGGTCACCAGCTCCACACGAAATTGCTGCAGCACCTCTTCACTCCGGGCCATCTATATCACGAGCGGAGTCGGCTGCGAGTTTGTAGGCCTGTTTGGCACAGCGGTAGTGTATCCGCCTTATAAACCAGAGGTCCCGGGTTCGATTCCCGGCCGGGCAGATGTTTGAATGATGAATTTAAATATCTGTTCTGGGTCTGGGTGTTAATTATCCTTGTCTTTGTGTGTGTTCCGTAGCATCCCCAACACAGGATTTATTCCTGGTGGGGAGCTATGAGTGTGAAACGTTTACGTTTACGTATCTTGTTAGTTACCACAACCCCAAAATCAAGATGCAGACATATCATCTGATTAAAAGTGTGAGTATCCAAATTGATTTTATAACGATTAGCTTTCTTTTTTAAACTTAAAACATACCCTACAACATCTTCGAGACTCTCCGAGAATCTACGAGACTCCCCGAGAATCTACGAGACTCTCCGAGAATCTACGAGACTCTCCGAGAATCTACGAGACTCTCCGAGAATCTACGAGACTCTCCGAGAATCTACGAGACTCGCCGAGAATCTACGAGATTCGCCGAGAATCTACGAGAACCTTCGAGACCCTACGAGAACCTACAAAACTTAATAAAAGCTTTAGAATGTTCATAAGCTCTAAGGAAATGTTTCCAAGAGCGTGCTAAGAGTATACCACACATGTTAAATGTGTTCACTTGCTAAATATTATTAAGCAATGCCAATTGCAGTCTTACAGTCATCAAACTCAGAAGAAATTAATTTCATTGTTACAGATAATCACATTATAACAAGGCTGGTGCAGAGCGCGCACCGCCTGTCAGTATGGCCGTGTCGGCGCGAGAACTAATTTAACTTTAAACCATTGAATATTGATTTGTGAAACATAATTAATTGTAAAACTCGAGTTCCTATCCACAATTTGTCATTCATTCGGTATTGTACGAACCTAGTTTTAGTATAAATACGACCGCCTTGCGATGCCCGAGTCAGTCGAGTCTGAGCCGCCGGAGCGGTCGGACCTCTCTACAAATATTGTGAAAAATAATAAAATCGTTACAAGTGACAGTTCGTGTTTTTACTTTGCAAACCATGTGCGACCGCCCTGATGATGATAGTGGTGACGTCAGCATTGCTGACGTCACGCTTTTTAAAAATAATCAGGGTGCTGGTCATCCGTCATATATTATATTATATTATATTATATTATATTATATTATATTATATTATATTATATTATATTATATTATATTATATTATATTATATTATATTATATTATATTATATTATATTATATTATATTATATTATATTATATTATATTATATTATATTATATTATATTATATTATATTATATTATATTATATTAGATTATATTACGTATATGCAAATCGAGTAGGTACTCGGCTGAGCGGAGTGAGCGGACTGTCTCACTACCGTACTCGTTACGTGTAATCAACCCATTACATTTTGATCTTTACATACATTTGCTCAGCATTTTTTTATCTTCGCAGCATTCTGCATTTTTCTTTTTTTCCACGCTATTTTCCTTCTTGCTCATCTACATTTTCTGGCAGAATTTAATGGTCGTATTTTTTCGGTTCTTATCAGTAAGTTATTCATGTAATTAAATAATAAAACGACCGTTTAGCTCGCCACCTGCAAGAATGTTTTAGAAGCAACTTAGTACCTACTTGGTTGGTAATAATTATATCGCATTATCAGAAATAATACAGGCATCCAATCATCTGTGACGCAGATCAAAGGAGCAATTCCACTTGACTTGAGATTATGCGTGTTATTGGTTAACGCTCGAACAATATTCACATATGTGGATTACCTCCGGCAACTATCGATCGAGCTGATTAATGCATTGTTTTAGTTGTGAGGGCTACGGCTCTGAGAGCCAGTTCGTGGATTGATTCAGCAGATAAGTTTGGTGTAGTTGGACTGGGTAGGCAGGATCGAGATTCAGGTGTTTTGGGAACCAGGAATCAATGGATCCTACTTATAAAGCCAGTTTCATGATCAAGATGCTTGCATTCATTGCTTAGCAGTTAAAGCACGGGTCGGGAGCGCTTTTAGAAAAGTTTATGAGTAATGCCCGACGAGTGAGAGTCCATTTTTCGTTTTCCACACAGTATATCACATTTGGAAAAGTAATGTAGCGATTTTAAACTTATAACGTAGGCACCTAATCATATCTAGGATTACTTCAAATGCATTTGCCAATATTGGCTTGTAGAGTTGATCTTATTTAATGCGTACCAAATAGTAATATAAATAAAATACAATTAAAGATGGCACTAACTAGGCACTACTTTTCTTCTAGTCTTGTTGAAAGTGTTGTGAAGTGTAGTGGACAAAATACCTAGTTGCAATTTTGACTAACAATTTTGATATTTTAAGTCGCATTGCTGTTTTTAAATTAAAAATAGATAAGTACCCACTCGTATTCAACTGTTCTCAAAATCACAAAGGATAAAAGTCGAATCTAACAAAGGAAAAATTCGTACAATAAAACAAAATCCAGCCATTCGTAACACTCAGAAATGGGTAGCATTGACATTCAATTATCCGAAAAAAACAATTCCGAATTTAAACATAATGCAAAAAAGAAAAACTGAAGCGACAGCCTTTTTGAAGCCAGTGCGGCGTTCAAATTAAAAATCGCGAAAATTGACGGTAGAGTGAAAACATATAAATCTGAAGGCTAGCGGAAAATTAAAAAGGATCCGGAGGCGTTGAGCTATGGCAATGCCGCTTGGCACCGGCAAAAAGGGAATGATCAACCAATCTCTCATTATTTTATGTAACAACGGCTTTTAATAGAGCGCGCCAGATCGACGCCGACGGCTCAACTGGGATTGCCAGTTTGGATTTCTTTTCAAATTGTAAAAAAACAAAGCAATTTCAATTTGATAGTAAAGTTTGTATAAAGGGTACGAGTGGTTCAACTATTTAATATATCTAAAAATAAACTACAATATATTTTTGATTTTGATTTTTGATTGATGGAGTTAAAGCTTAAAAAGTTTAAATCGCATCAAATTTCATCACTAAAATGTGAAAAAAATTATTAAAAATGATTTTCACAAAGTACTTACTTGTAAATAAATCTCTGTTCAAAATTGAATAATCAACAAGATATTAGAAATACTAAAAAAGAAACGTAGGGACGAAATAAGTATAATATATTTACAGAAGTAGGCTGGCTACTAATTAATTTGCGGTATTAATTTGCTACCTTTTTCCCTGGACAAGATTTCTGAGACTTTTTCAAGTTTCTATGCTATTTTCTAGCTGAAATCTATATAAAAATCTAATACAATTCCTACAGTTCAGTTAGGTAAGTAGGTACTCAATATCGACTAACGACCCCAATATCCAATAATCGCACCTACATCCCATTTCCTCCAATATTCGACTACAGAACGACCAACTTATTCGCAAAACTGGCCAAATGGAGAAACTAAAAATCTCCAAGAGAGGCTTTTGATTTTGATTCGAAAATACGAAAGTGGCTCCTTCGTTTTGTTTTACAGATAAGTTGGTCGCACCATATATCGTTTAGGATAATGATAGTGTAATGCGTTTGCAGTGTTGCCACTGCCGACGCAGGGAGTCCCAGAATTGTTCATTAGCAAAAACTGTTAATGTTGTTCATTAACTTGGCTCTTGCCTTAGTTTGGATTATTGACGCTAACATGTACATTTGCGAAGTAATAAGTATACCTATACGATTAAGTTGCAAAGAAGTTACTACTATAATTTAACTCTCTTTTTCTGTAACTCTCGATCAACAAAATACCTATACTAAACCATATAAAAAATTGCCAAATTGAAAATGACAAAAAGTGTCAAGTTTGAGAGCGTGTTTTTTAAATACGGAGTTTTTTGTTTTTTATTGGCGTATCTAGTGTTTATGCATACTAACAATCCATTAATACTTAGTTAACCTTTTCTCCTAATCCCATTTTAATCTATAATAACTATTTTAAGTCATTTTGTGTTAGGATAATTCTTCTTCTTCATCTCTTTCTTGAGCTCATACGTAGGTAATTATAATATTATTGTGCATTTCGTTGATTTCGTAAAAAAATAATACTTTTAAACTTTACCTATGATAGCGGAAAGGACATTATTTACTATAGAAGCAGTATTTCTGTTTTACAGGTATTTCTTTGCAAATAAGATTTCTAAAGGCGGAAATGATAGGCTTACAACTTATCCTTGGACACGTAGCCTATAAAATAAACAGAAGCAATTTATTTCCCTCAATTCGAATCTAAAGCTATCCCTTCATAAAGAATTCCGGTCGTGCATTCTCTCGTTACGGCCATCTTGAGATTTATTGCAACCCACTGTCCGCTGTATTGTTCGAAATTCAAAAAAAGTTTTTTTTCTTTAGCTTAATTCAAAATTATATTCAGCCAGCTATTCAGAGTTCTTTTTTTATTCACTGTCTACCATATATGGCCAGTATTTTTTTGGACATTACATCCGTCAAAATACATCTTTATTACTTTTTTTCTGTTTTGTATTCAGCCCGCGTTTAACCGTTTGGTCAGAATCTTGAAATGGACTGATAAGGAAAGTGGACTGAACCCTTCCGTCTTTGATTTTATGTGATTGGGTCGTATATGGACAGTGGACACTACACTTTTATATCCTGCTGGGACAATAATTTAGCTAAAGAGGTCGAGTTTGTAAATAAATAGACAATAGGATAAGAAAATGAAGCTAAGCCTATAAAATAGTTTTAAATAAAAGCGCCCTATGGGTTTTATGCGTGGATTTTTCTCACAGAGTTAGTGTTTTTTTTTTAAGTTTTTCACGCAGTGTTAATTAATCCATTTATCTTATCTGAAAATAAGGAGCAATTTTGCATTTATTTTATACATAATCGAAAGAGGTTTATATAATGTATATCTACATAGGTAATTGTGTGATAATGTATGGATGTGCGTTGTTAGGTATAATAAAGTAGGGGAGTTGCCTGCCAAAGATTACGCTGACAGCACACTACGCTATAGATAAATAACAAAACTAGTAGGTAAATAAGTATGTATCTACATAGAATCTTTTAAAATTTCCCGACCCCTTAAAATTCGTTATCCCTGTTACAAATCTGAATACGAAATTAAATCAAAGACGCAGCAAATAACGGAGAGTGACACTCTACCCTCATAATACCCTCGAACGTCAATTTCCCGACAAAATATTCCAATCGAGATAAAATCTGGTATAAATCAATCAATAAATGCCAGTTACCCGCGCCGGGTGAATTAAATTCTCTATAATTCAGGGAATTTCTGTCATTGATCAATTGGCTGAACCCGGTAGCTGGAAGGATTATTAGATTTGTCGACAACAAAACTTCTCGAAGGTTCTCGATTTATTTATTGTGTCAATTTTGTTTGAAGCAGGCAGTAAATAGGGACTTACATATTTTAACTCCTGCTCCCCTAGCTAAGTTGCAATTCTATTATACTTACAATCGAAACGCTATAGAAAACATTGACGATGTATGGGAATGACTACATACATTTTCCTGTCATCTGTCATTTGTTCTGCCATTTACCAGGGTCATCGTCATTTAAAGTTATTCAGACCACTTCATTAAAACTTACTTGAACATTTATAATTATAATGAAGCGCCGGATTCTACTCACGTTGTTTGTCAATCGAGCGAGACGAGACGACAGGCTTGGAACTAATGGAGATCCTTCATCACCAAACGAAGCAGATGTGTGTATCTTCAGTAGGTATTAATAATTGAAATTATTATCTTTCACTCATTTATATGATTCATATATGACTGCATCTGCTTTTTTGTGGGTGTAGTTTTACTATGGAAACTAACGTGGTTTTCACACATTTTTGTTTTAATTAAACACGGGAATACTCACGTAAAAATTAAGTCGTCAGATGACTTCATCAGATGAGTTTACAAACCGAATTTACAAAAAGGTCACCGAATGTGACCGAAACTAGTCGTAGTAGACGACTTAATTTTTACGTGAGTATTCCCGTGTTTAATTATACTCGTAACAAAAATGGGTACCTATAGTTTTATGTATGATCAAACGTTCATATGTATTTCTATAATTATTATATTTAGTTCTTTCTTTATCTATCTAAGTATAGTACATAGAAACGAGCGAAAAGTTGAACTGACTCTATTATGACGTTACGTTTCTCACAGAAACCCAAAAAATATTTCTTTGTCTCCACGAAACAAATCATGACAAGAGTCGTAATTTTAAAAGCCAATATTGTATGTGATAAATTGGTAAGCGCCAGGTGCTATATTTCAGTAGAATATTGTGTTTTTCATGGTAACATTGTCCCGTATGTACTTACAGTCATAAGTTAAGGTGGGCGTAACCAGGATTAAATTTTAGGGGGCCTGAGTTTTGCTACGACTCTACAATATTATAAATAGTTACTCCATCTCTCAAACCCTCAATCTTTATGTTTGTTTTCTTTGCATGACCTACTCAACAAATAACTCAATCTAAGTATAAGAATCTTTGAAACATGTGACAGTTTTTCTGAAAATGAATCAAGAAATTGAAAATTAAAATTTATAAAAAAAATACTATTTATGGTACGAATAAATGACGTACGCTAATATTACTATTTTTTTAATTCAGCTCCGTTACATTTTAGATTGCACTTTATCAGTGAAAAGAGGAAAGTAGAACAAATATTTCTTACCCCTTATTTGAGTTCGTTCATAAGTATATAGGAATAGGTGTTGCCATTATTTCAGGCGCCGGCACCGCGGGTGCTGTTTTAATTTTCCGCTACTCTTTAAATTTATAGTACGAGCACTTGCGCCCCAAATTTAAACTCATCGACTTTTATTTTCAGTCTGAGTTCAGTCCCGTATTTATGTTTAGTGATTTGCTCAAATTACTCTACCGTTTCATAAATACAACCGCTACTTTATTTTCTAATTGTTATACGTTTTCGACATTTTTACTAATTTTGTCATATATAATATATATATATTATTATATACTCACGTATAGTTACACACATACTTAAACATACTCTGACAACATATTATTTTAATTAGATGCTGTGATCTATTCAAAAAAGAAAAAAATCACTGGATGTCAGCTATTGGAGTAAAAAAACTTTACCATTTCTACGTAGGTAGTTATTATTACTACTTGTCCTTTATCAACAACCACAAGCTGTCAGAGACCGTCAGACAGCCTAAAAACTGACACCAGGGCCTAGTCACTCGGCCTATTCGAACTCACTTTATTCCTACGAGTAACCTTAGGTATAGGTTAGGACCTTGTGGGGTTATTATGGGAGTATCCTGCTTTCTTGTTCCCTGAGAGATAAAATCTTGGACTTATTAAGGTCAGAGTGAATAGGTATCTTCTAAATCTGCGTGCTTCATCTTCGACCGCATCGTCGTTCACCAACAGGCGAGTTGGTGGTCAAATGCGGATTTTTTCACTATTTTGAAAAGTAATTTAATGTCGAGATTCGTTGCTTCAACATTACCTATCCTGGTACCATCGTGAGGGTAAAATCTACCCATATACACAAATTTAATACTCTACCGATTACATAACTTTCTATAAACTCCATACGCACATTTAACAAAACCAGCTAACAATAAAAGCCTCAACGTTATCTTGAAGAGTTTCCAACAAAATCCAAAGTTGGCCTACAAAGGGCTGACGAAATTAACCGGGCGAGACTAACAAACAGTTTAATTGAGTTAACCTGTAAATGCCATGTTCTAGTCAGTCAACCCTTTGCTATACAGACAGTAAGTAAGGGGCCTATTTTGACAAACGAAATGTATACCAATTTAAGGGTGGCTCTTCGAAAGCAGAACAGAAACCACGGGTGCGCAAAATTAACAAAAACGTGAGGACGATAACCATTTTATACAATTTATATCTACTATTTTAAAGTCGCCTTCTTCGGACACATGCAAAGAGGATCCCTATATGAATTCCCACGGTTGATCCTCGAGGGCAGGATTCCGGCGAAGAGGAGCCCAGGACGACAGAGACGGAAATGGCTGGACGACATTAAGAAGTGAACCGGACTAAGTTATCAGCAATTAAAAAGCACAGCATGGGATCGCAAGAAGTTTAGCCTACTGACCTCCAAACTTCAACATGAAGATGGCACCTTATGATGATTGGATATCATTGGTCTGAGTTTAAAGGCGTTAAATGACAAGTCAAAACTGTTCATAATGGCGAACATAGTGACACTCTCTTATCTTAGCATACCCTTTCTGACCAACCCTGTATAACTCTATACTGTATTAAATGTTGAAACGAGTTTGACGCAATTTGGCTTAGTCAGTTTAGGTAAATTGAAGCCGTTTAAGGCATTTATTTCTTTTAACTTTAAATGGAGTTTCCGTGCCAACGACTCGAGATTAGCATAAATCTCAAAGGGCTTAGAATAAGATTTTACTGAAAAACGATAGAAAAACCTAAGATAACGTAGTTTAAAGCTTTGAAAGAACTAATTCATGGTGTTAAAGACTCTTCTTTAGTCTCTTTGGGGAAGTGTTTCACTTGAAATTTATCTAGTAGGGTAGTAGGGTCGGCAACGAATCCGGTGCGCGCGTGACAGGTATCCATAGGCCATAGGTGACCGTAATCGCTTACCATCAGGCGGCTCGTTTGCTTGTATGAGTTTGCCATTTATGTTAAAAAATAATCTACGTAAAGTCTGACTGGAAGAGATCGCACTGATAAGACCGCCTGATGTTGCACTAGTTTTTATCCTTTTGTTTGTATTGTTTTGTGCGAAATGTAAAATCTAAAGTTATGAAAACCTTTTAAATGATTTGGTACGTTCTGGTTGGAACGGTCTGGTTCTGTCATAAGCAGGTTTGGTGGGCTTTTATCATCAGGTAAGTGATTTGCTATTTTTTGATATTTGCATAATTTTTCAGCTGTATAATAAAAAGCTCGTACCATTAGAAAATTCTAATCTTCTAAATATTCTAAGACTTCTCATAAGAAACAAGCCTAAAATAAACATAAACACATCAGCAAGGATAGAAAAATATCACCAGAGGGTCCATAATTTCATATTTGCTGGATTTTCATATTGGAGTACACGGAATGGCGGTACTAAGCCGTAAGGAGGTCTTTGTACTAGTCATTTTGTACAACTTACCTTTTCTATAGAACCCTAGGCATCTTTAGGTACATAGTGATAGAATAAAATAAGCCATTACATCATTGAGTGTGAATGACATTGTCCATAGCCGGTGATCTGCTTACCATCAGGCTCACCGTCTGCTTGTTTACTGTTATTTTTATACAAGAAAACCCTATGAAAAACTGTTTCATTATTTGCTATTAAAGTTTTGTCAGTCACCCCAGACTAAATGTAGGTCAAAATGATGAAAACAAAAAGCTTCTCGGCTTAGTATCACCGTTCCGTGTAACCCTGGATTATAATAGCGACTGTTCCATCCAAGAACTAAGTACTTATAATATCTCTACGCATTTTTTCAGCCAACCCGAGCTAATCTGGAGCGTGCCAGCGCCAACCTTGTCTTGGCAAATTAAATTATGTCTTTCCATGAATATTATACGCGGCATCCACAGTGATACATTACAGCGACATGTCTCAATGAATCGTACCTAATATTGTGTCTCAGGTATTACCTACGCGCCAAATACAATCGAGTTCGACAAAAAAAAAATTGGCGTTTGTATTTGTATTAGGAGTCCTCTAAACGCCTAGTATTTTATGTACATTTTTGACAGCAATTTGACAGATCATTCTGTAGTCATATAGCATAGCACATAATACTGTAGTAGTAGCTACATGATAATCAAGTTGGACAGTAATTGTAGGGTATTTATACTTTTATTTGTTCTTGGTTACGATTTAATAAACCACGAGGTGCACTCATCAAATCGTAATATCCATGAGCCCAATAAGGCCCTTTTTAGTCCGCTCTTTCGACAGGCAGGACAACATCGCAGTCGTATTACAAGAAGTAAAGAGTAAAGTTAACATAATGATAATTAAGTTTCATACTCCTAGCTCCCCACTAGGATTGTCTGCGTGTCGGGGATGACATAAAACACACAAAGACAACTAACACTGAGACCCAGAGCAGATATTTAAATTCATCATTCAAATATCAGCAGTGACCTCTTTCTTGCTCATATACCTAGTCGTATCAAATGTTTGCCAATATAAGGCGTTTTACGTGCTAAAGAAAGATCACCGCCGGAATCTGCCATTAATCAGGTGGAACCGAATAATCTGGGCAGTGCAGCCGTGCATACGTTTCCCAGTCCCTCGCCGGCGTAGTTTTTTATCGTAGAGCCGAGATAAATTTCCGGTTAGCGGGGGTCCAGCGTTGATTTATACCGGGCGTCAGTCAGCCGACGAATTACTGAGGCTGCGATGTAAATCAACGAACCTATGTAGGTATAGGATTCGAATCGATACATCTCGAGTCGAGTATCGAGTCGGAACGATGGTAGAGCAAGGATCATTTGTTTTCGTAGTGGTGGCGGCTTGAAATATAAGTTTAGCCCGTCTAAAAAACAGAAACCTACCTACATCTTACTATCTACAATACTTTTGATCAACCGTTAATCAATTCAGGCGTTATTATAGCAGATAATAGGAATCAAAATACCTAATAGTGGGCTTAAAAGAGCTTTCACTTAGATTTAGAAAGGCGTAACATTCATTTCACATAGTTTATATTTATACTATTTCTATGATCAAATAATATTACACAGGTAACCAGCGCAATCATCGCGCCAAAACACAGTAGCATGAAACTGGACTATGTAAAATAAAAAATACATAGGCAATGTACCTGAGAGGAGATTGCCGATTTTCCGGAGCTGAAATGACGTCCGGCCGGACCGGATGTTGACTGCAGGACCGGACTAGCCGGACTTCGGACACTCGCATTTGCCAGTGGATAAAAGAACTGTCTTTCAATTGGGTTACTCGGTTTTGATCAGATAAAGGGAAATTTAGAATGCGGCGCTGGAAAAACTGTACCAAGCTTTTCTAAGTAGGTTTATAGCACTTACCGACATATTTTTTTGCATCATAAAAAATATTTGATGCAAACTGGGCGAGTTAGATTCACGGGATGCTACATAGCGTACTGCTCTCAAAGAGAGAAGTCCTATTGTAATTCATGTATTGCTTGGTTATAAGAGCGCCTTTCTATTGAAATTGTATAAAAACAGTTCATTTTCTACATTTTCATAAATAGGTAAAATTCTACTATTGATATTCATTACAATTATTTCGTAGTCTTTGATACCTTACCCAGCTGGTTAGTCATAGGGTTATCCTGCTTAGGCTACCTTATAGGTAAGTATAGCTAGTACTTAATTAGGTAGCCTACAGTGTAACTTCATAAGTTAAACAAAACAAATGGACTTAATAATGATACTATAAGCGAAGGCAATAACCGAGAAAACTCTTCGACGCCTCTCGTATTATGTGAGAAGATGATCGCAGTCGGAGCTTGTGTGGGTACTTCTTCAAAGACAAAATTTTGGACTTCTATGGGTTTATTTCTGAAAGTAACTAACAAAACGGCGTGTCATTTTTTTTTTAAACAGTTTAGCTTTAACTCTAACTGGGACAAGTAATATTTTTCAAATAATTGCAGTCTAAGTATAAAATAAAAATATTTGAAGTTTGTTCTTCTGATTCATATAACGCGTCCGCTTGCCATTTTCCGGAAGAAAATAGTCGATACCGCATTTTCCCTTTGATAAATCATTATGAATTATAATTATATCAAAAGGAAATGAATTGCCCTCTTTAAAAAAAATAATCTATTAGTTATACTTACCTTAGTGTATTTATAAATAGGCAAATAAGAAGTGTCCGGCATATAATACTGATTAATGTGGCGTAAGCTGCGCCTGACCGTGCTTGGTCGGGTAATAATAATGAGAGTCTGACTTCCCGCGCGGGGGGAAGCCTTTCGTGTAACGGACGCGCTAGAAGGTGGACGTGCGGCTGGTTCGCTTGGATCTCGGAGTTATAAAGATAAATATCTGATTCATCTGTGCTTGGATCAGGTGGCATTTTGATTACAATGCCTACCTTATAAAAATTATTTTATTGTTTTACAACATCAATCTGTATTTCGTGTAATGCTTTTGGGTTATAGATTCAAGTAAAAAAAATGACAACACTGAAGTCAGTATGTATGATGAGTTATGCATGTGTGAAGGGAAAATCCTGATTTATCTGTGCCTGATTCATATGGTCAAAACACCATTTGAATCATAAAATAACGTAGTTTATCTCCTCTCCAGCACGAAAGGAACGCTTTTGTTGCGTAATTCTCCTTGTTCAATTTTTTACCGTGTACAAAATAATTGCAGGAAACAGATAAAACGCTTACAAAAAGACAAACGGGTAACAGACGTATATAAAAGACAAAAGAAAAATCTATTTGAAAATAAAAATAAACAGCTGATTGTCGAACCCTATGCTACCGGAATTTAAAAAAATGTCACAATGTATTTTGAAGAAGATGAAAATAGTAGAATGTGCGCGGGAAAAAAAAATTGCCACGAAAGGAAAAGTAAGAAAACAGAAGCGATATCTTAATGACAGTTTGCAGAATCTACATAAAAAGTATCTTGAAGCCAACCTTCAATACAAAATAAGCTGCAGTGCATTTTCGTCAATACGGAGCGAAATTACATAAAGTTTTTCATTTTTAGTTCGGATTCTAATTCATCTGTAATACAAATTCTGATTCATCTGAGCACAAAATATTTGAACGTAGATATCTTGAAAACTACTTTATAAAAACAAGTCCCTCATTGAAATATATGTTCTTTAGTTACCTTTTTTACATATGAACATGTGGGACAGAGCTGAAAGTGAAACAAAATTTTGGCCAGATGAATCAGTCGAAGAATAAAATTTCGAAGAAGTACCCGTGTGTGCTACTACGGGTTTACGATAGAGAGAGTCGAGAGACGAAAAATGTCGAAAACGTATTTCTATGATCTACCAATTTGTACGGAATGTTGTTATCTACTTTATTGACGTTGCTGGTCTCTATGATTGCAAACAAAAGCTTTAGCTACGCCCAAAGCCAGAAGCCACGCTTAGGTATGCATCTAAGATATTTTTAAAACGTTTGCGTCTGAGAAATTCAGCTACGTAGGGAAGAACTAAATTAGAAAAAACCCGAGCTAAACTAAATAATGATTCAGTATTAGACTCTAACCACCAACAAGTCTAGCTAGGCTAGCTAGGAACATGTCCTCGCGGGATTTTAAAATTACAATAATCATAATTAAATCAATATGTTTTATCTTGCTTTTACGAAAATACAAAAAAAAATATAAATATGAAAGCTGAGAGTTGAAAGAAGAAAAAAGTTAATCATAAAATACGCGCAAAGAAGTCTATTACAAACGTTTGCTCCCACAGTAGGCCCCGCCCTCGCTGCATTTCCAAGGGTGCTCGAGATTTCCCGGTGGTAATTTTTCAGCAGCGCAATGCTCTTACGACTGTGCTCCCGATTTAGAGGCAAAATTAAACTTTTTACGGCTACCTCGTATTTTTGTTGCTTGAAATATCGATTATTAAGCAAGTCGCTTGTCCAATGGTAAGCGCCATGTTTACGCAAAAGTGGTAGTGCCAAAAAAAAATATTTTGCTACAAACAAACGGAAGTTAGTATTCTGTGACAGAAGTAAGTATGTAGGTACGTGCTTAGTTAAAAATTTGTTATAAAGGGTTATAATTATGAAAAATGTGAATGACACTCAACAAAATGTATGGAACAGCTGTTTATTTTTCACGAATTCCGTGTATCTCCCATTGTAAAAGTTGTTCCTAATGATGAGCACTACGAGCCATTTCGGTTTAACATACCTTTTCCTTATAACCCTGTATTTATGCTTTGTACATAATACAAAGCCATCGCAATTCAGTTCAAGCTCGCACTAAGAGTTATAAGCTCGCCTATAAGGACAGATCTGTGTAAGTATCGACTCTTCATTTCTACCAATAAACTTAGTAAGGGAGTTATGACAAGCACCTAAAATATCTACAACAGCTGTCCCACCGATAGGGGCTCGTTTCGCGACTGCCGGCTGCTTCTCCCTTTTTTAATCCACCTGAACCTCTTTTTACGAGCGTCAACTTTCTCCGTATAAAAAGTTTCGACACAAAGCCTGTAGCAATAAACATCAGTAGGCGTAGCATAACATGTAACGTAAAATACGTAGCGACTATTCGAAAGAAAAGTGTACGCCATTTACGTCCGTCAAGGGCGCCCCTGACGGGTGTAAATGGCGTACACTTTTCTATCCAATACTCGCTACATATTTTACGTCAGATGTTATGCTAGGCCTACAGAACTGTAATGAGACCCTTTTTATGAACTTACTTATTGTTTTAATCTTTTAAGCTGTCGTTGGCCTTATTAACGTAGGTGGTGGCACTTTTAAACGGCCTAATTAAAATAATGAGATTTTGTTTACTTTTGAAGCAAAATGAACCGAAAGGCAGCGGCGGCCTTGCCTATTGCGAGGCCCCTGGCAGCAGCAGGTCTTTGCGAGGCCCTTTGTCTTTCGTGGAAAGTATGTGATGCGAAAGTAGGTCTGGTGGTTTGGTTTAGGTATTTGTCGTGTTTGACGAGAAATGCTAGTTTTACAAAATTATTATTTTACAAAATAAAATTTGAGTTTTCAAATATTTTACAACTAGCGACCTGCCCCGACTTTGCACGGGTATAAAATAAAGCCTATGTTACTCAGGGATAATGTAGCAATCTAATGGTGAAAGAATTTTTGAAATCGGTCTAGTAGTTTTTGTGTTTATTCAACACAAACATACAAAAATACAAATCTTTCCTCTTTATAATATTAGTATAGATGAAAGATTTACAAAATTAACAAACACAGATATGCTAAAGTTTTTAAATTGGTGTTTGCGGTCTTTCCTAAGACTAAAAAAAGATATAGTTAAAAGAGTATAATATTTTTTTAATTTGCTCGGGTTGTTGCGCGAGGCCCCTGCATGAGCGAGGCCGCGTGCGATTGCCCTGTTCGCCACCCCCTAAGGCCGCCGCTGCCGAAAGGGCCAAGGTTTTTGGACCGCCAAGTCGCCTGATGGTAAGCGGAGTAGTTGAAGTTTGTGATATTTTTATCTATACCTATAACCTACCACAGAATACTATAGGTATACTAGGTAATACCTGCTGTGGTTAGGTCAATACGACATCTGCCCGACTTTTTCTAGTTTAGCACATTAGGTTATTTTTTAGCTTTAATGTACTAATAGTTTTGGTTTCTTCTAAATTGATTAATGTTAAGCTCTGTCATAAACTGTTTAATTTGAAATTTTTTGAAAAGTATCGAGCGTTGTTCATTTGGTTTATTTACGTAATCAAGTCAGTACAGCAAATAAGCACTGTTTTCTTTCTAAACCAAATTATTTGAAAACAAGGAAATGAAATATTTTTCTTCGAAAGTCCCTACCCGTTTCCGAGTAGGCAATAACCCATGATTTATCGCGCCGAGATATTTATTGGACTAATAAAATTTGTCCTTGCCTCCATCTCTTCCTTTTACAAAACTTCCGAGTGTGAAATGTATTAGTTTTAACGTTAACTGTACTTTCTATGTATGAGGAAAAATTATTCTTATTGTAGATAGATAATTTAAAAAAAAAAACAGAACAATAAAAAATACTATGCATAATTTTTTTTTTTTTTGAAACATCAATAATGGTCCTCATGAATATACAGAGTGTCACTCACACAACCACAGTAGAACCTTTAGCGTCGTGATGTAGGTGAACGTTTGTTTGTTAACAGCGCCCTCTCTAAAAAGTACTGTACATTAATAAAGCCGTTGCCCGAAGCCTTCCCTAGATGTCGTTTTTGACATCTAAATAAGATCTCTCATGATCTGTAAAATCTGATTGCACGTGCGATAGCGAGGATAAATGTATAATACATGGTGACACAGGTCCACGCAACGCAGGGCAGAGTGCCTAGTGCGAGTTTTTTTCGACAATTTGTATGGAACTATTGTAGTTCATCTTATGAACACTAGGTGGCGCGGATTTTATTCCGTTAACGTAAACTACACAAAAAACTCGCACTAGGCACTCAGAGCAGATTTTGCCACGCATTAATGTACGGAGAGCATTAATGAAATAGGTACGTGCGTCGCAGAAATCTGTCTGTCCTGCTCTGCACCCTATGTCTGTTCGCCTGCTCAACCCTGCAAAATCTGTAAGGCGCTGTGCTGTGTCACCTGCGTCTAATCATAGCGCCAGGTTGATAGTTACTTCCACAAACTAAATGAGCACCATGTAAAATCATAGGAAACCTTTTAAAACCTTCAATCTGGAACCTGAGACCTGAAACTTAAATTTTACTAATACATAGAATGTTGGGTCTTGAACCAAATTACTGAAAAATAGCCTAAACAATGCCTAATTTAACTTGCAACAGTTTTCGCCTAGTTTTAGCTTTGTTATAGATTTTAGTCTACTTCTGGTTTAGTCATTTTTTAACTCTGACCTAAATTTCATAGTTATTGCTTATAACCCTGCTTACAGTTATTCACTGATAAAATGATCGTAACAACTTTTTGTTGAAGTGAAATATCAGATGCAAAAACAAGACGGAGCAGGGGGGGGAGGGTAAGCAGTGATTCACTTTAAGCAGGGTTTATAAGGCCCCATATGTTTATAACAATATCCTGGAAAATTGGGTAAACCACACCGAAGTCGGATTATATCGAACCGCCCCAATATCACATTTGTATCAAAACCGCGGAAGCCGAAATCCGGGGGGGTGCGGGCCGTATTCGGGGAGGTAAGGTACTTGGTCATTATTATCCAACATTTTCAAAAATCATATTTGTGATAGCAAATAGTTAGTCGATTAGTAGCTTTATTTTTCACCGTATAATAAATTGAAGTTAAGTTTTGACAGCAAACGTAGTGATGGGATCTGAATATAGTAATAAGAGAAAAATCGATCGATTTTGTCGATGACGGATGACGTCATCATAAAAGTAAAAGTAGATCATAAAAGTAGAGAAATTACTGACTAACCTAAATACTTTGATTTTGATGAAATGTTTTAATTTTATCGTTATGACGTAATTATGGCCATGTTATAAAAACGCTCCAATTAGACTTCCTGGACTAATCTTTTCAGAGGTGTGTTATTACAACAGACAGCACATCGGATGAAAAGGTGCATTTTTACCGATTGAAACAAAGGTAGGGCCAAGAAAATCGATTACTAGATTGTGCGGTTCCTATCCAATATCGATTTCTTATATTTGGGAATCAATAACAGTTTCACCAACTAACATTGTAAAGTTTTATTATTTTTTCAACTATCGATTTTCCCTTCACTAGCTTGGTTACAGAATAGGGAACATAGGGCTTATACCGGACTGTTCTTCAATGATCAATGGAAGATTCAAGTTGTAACAATAATTTAAAAATGCGAATGAAAGAGCGTGTATCCTTCAGTTAAAAAATATGTTCTACTAACTATGTCACCCAGTTTCACCCACTATCCTACAGGAATCTTTTTTTGGGTTTAAAATCAGCCCGTATGTGTTAATAAAGTGTATAAACTTAATCCATCGTTACTCAATTTCATTTAAATCTGTTCAGTCATTTTCTATGTGATTGATTCAGTCACAACCATCCAAACATTTACATTTATAAAAATTCAAAATTTAATTTATTGTGCCTGTGGGCCTGGTTAGAGAGGTGTTTATATGATAAAAGATCTCCAGACTCCGCCTGTAAGCGTACAAGCAGGAACTTAAATGACTAATTACATTTAATTAAATTAAATTACAGAATTAAAATTTTATGTCACACTTATACCTAATAAAATCATTATATACCATGTAGTGGGATAGTGTGATGGAAACCTGAAATAACCTTATCACCTTAATTTGTTATTTAGTATTTTACTGAGAATGGTTTTAACTCGATTTAATTTAATTAATGATTTCATTTTACGTTGTATATGCAAGCCATTTTACCCTTGACTTGTTTTTGACAGTTTTGATATCGAGATTGAAATGAGGTAAAACCAGCCTAAATCGTCCAAAAATCACCCTCGACTCGTGGTTATTGTCTCATTTCTAATTTTTTCGTTTGACATATGTCGTAAACCGCACCTCTCAGTAAAAAGCAAAGTAAGTCAATATTTCCTTTTTTTAGGAGAGCACAAATATTACTTTTTTATAATTTTATTTGGATTTGTGACTCAGAAATGAAAAATTGGGCCAGACCCCAAAATTAAAAGACCATTTTGAACATTATAAATATGTATTACTGATTGGGTATTTTTTAATAACAAATAATGAATTATATAATATATAATTCATATAATAATATACATATGTATATGTAGTACTGTTGTGGAGTTATTATAATCAGCCTATGAAATTCCATTGCACCTTATTCACGCTTATTGCATAGATAGGTACTATTCAATCTCAGTGTAGTGCTTGAATATAACATTACATAGTCAACAGGGACCAGTAACAACTAAAGGGACAAGAAAATTCTACTACAAAATGTAGCCTATGTCAAACACAGGCGAGTTAAGTTAGTGGTCAAACGCGGATTTATTCATTATAAAAAAAATATCAAGATTAACTTAACAGCATCTCATAATGCAAATTTGGTCGAGCCGTTTAGGCCTGCATGCCTTCATAGAAAATGCATACTTATATTTTATTAGGGACATACTAATATTATATACGTGAAAAAGTTTAAGTTTAAATGCTTGTTACCTAATAACGTTAAAACGACTGAACAGATTTAGATTGAATCTACCTCATCTGATTAATAAATCACTTTCTCTTTGAAGAACAGTAACCATTTATTCAATAAAAACAATCATGTATATTATTTAGATTTTTTTATATATTATATAATTAATATTTATGTAACATTTTTTAAAAGAGAGACTAAAGTGTGATAGACAGTCAAAACATTCAAAAAGACATTTTTTACCATTAAAATATTCAAACGTATAAAAAAGTGCTCCGTTTAAAAAATAATAAGTATTGTGTTTTATTTATAGTCTAACTAGTTGCCTGGCTTTTCATTTCATTTTTGTTTGTAAATAAATTAAATTGAGTTGATTCGGAATCTTTTTTTTTATTGAAATCACTTACTCGGTTTTTGTATCAGATATGAGATAATTTACAAAAATATTAAATTACTAGAATATTAAGCACTAGCACGTGAAGCTACACATTTTATCTTGATTGGTTTGTGGTTTCATTTCTATTTTTCAATATTTTACAGCATGTAATGCCTTGTTTTTCATGAAAATTGTGATTTTCTTCACAAATTTTGACAGTTCGGCGACATCACTTATCAATGGCTGCCAAAACACAACTGATTGACAGTTGTGACGTCACGGCATCATACTAGCATTTTTGCTAGTATAGACGGTTGCCCTGCGAAGCTCCAAAAGGCCGATCTACTTACATACTAGATCGATGGTAAACCATCAACATTCAAAATACATTTAAAATAACAATAAATCTCTGATAAACTCAACTAAACATTTTAATATCTACTTATTTTTCATACATTAAATAAACTATTAACATAATCAAATTACACTTCATCAACCAACTTAAATCTCTGGTGCTGAGGCTCTGGTATAATGTTAAAGTATTTCTTCAAGATGGTCTGGTCAGCGCGACCGGCGTAGTGTCGTTGGACCCATGTGTGTTCCCAGTTTGGTTCAAATTTCTCACATGTGACTACCACTCGGCCAGGTTCCATAGCAAAGAGAGTGCCGTTACGGCCCAACCCCACCTGAAAAAGACGAAATTAATGGGCTAAGCTCAGTGCACTAAGAAAATTATAAATGTCTAATATAATTTATCACTTTTATCAGACTGACAAGACTTTTTAGTACTCTCTTTACATGACGGTGTAAACATGTTTTTTTACCTAATTTTCAGAAACATCTAATTAGTCAATAAAATATTATATTCTATTTAAAACAGAAATATCTTTGTTTCATAATGGTTCCAGTAGGATAGCGGGTACAACCTGAGGCTAGTAGAAAACTTTAAGTTGGTTTTATCTCCGTTGCTTTTTTTTATTTTATAGTTGGTTTTTATATGCTTTAAGCCTAGAAGTCCCAGATTATTCCAATATATACATATATGTATATTTATAACCGATAACTAATTAACCAGCTCACATTTAACCCTGGATGGAAGCGGGTGACTCTCTGAGTGGCCAGCATGTGTCCGGCTTGCACATGGTGCCCGTCCTGCACCTTCCACCCTCGCCGCTTTGGCTTCACCTTGCCGTTGGTATTTTGTGTACTTCCTCCAGTCTTTTTACTTGCATTACGGATGAATTCTGAAATTTTATACCATTATCCTATTAGTATTATCAACGAACCTTCATTACTGCCGTAATAATTAACCCTGCTAGCCAGCACAAGTAATGGCAATTGTTTTTTATAGCATGGACCACCACAATTATCGGCCTATCTTGAGGTTTAATTTAGTAGGCTCCAGAAGGGATTAAAGTTAGAGGATCAGTAACCTAGACAACCGCGAATTCGATTGGTGCGTTTCTAAAGTTGAGCAAAGGATAACCTCAAGTCTTACCTTTTAAGACTGAATTAGTTTTAGCTGCAGAAAATATAAAATTGAACGACATTAGGTATTGATAGCTAAACTTTCATGTACATCAATTATTGTGAGTTTTTAATTCTATCTGACTCAAACAGTCAATTAGAAAATAAAATCATTTATGTAGTCTGAGATCATAAGTACATAGTCTTACACCAAATGAGGTTAGTTATTTGTCAACTGTCAAATAAACAAATGTCAGCTAAAGGTTATTGAACATTGACATTTGACACAACAGACTGTTATTGACATTTGACACAACAGACTGTTTTTTTTTTTGTCTTCCAAACTGCTATAACTACGCCAAAACTCTCGTTGTCTTACTGATTAGGGTTTTTACCCACTGTAATCGAAAACGCTATTTAATTTTCTTCTATTCCAGCCGCAGCACCTGAGGCGTGACGAAAGATTTTAAAATCCTCTTCCATAATGTGAGTACACATTTATGTACTATTTACAAAAAAGCCTTTATTTCGGTAATAAACTCAAGTTTAACGAAGTTTGAAGCCATTTTTCTCGTATTTTTTCAATAGTGCCCGAAAACGCCCGTGACGCCGCGCGCCGGCTTGACGTCACGGTTAAAACATGTCAATATGTCTATGCGTGATGAGCGGCGGGTGACCTATGATCAGCGGAGTTTACTAAAGCGTGACGTCATACGCTGTGTTTGTTGTTTCAGTCAAAATATCCGATTGCAGTATTTTAGTGTTTTATTTTATTGAAAATCTTAATAATCTGCTTTTTATAAATAAAACTAAACCTGTTTTAATTTTTTTTTAATCAGACTTCTCCCCTGAAATGATTGGATCGGCGATTTTTTGATACTGTCATCATGCTTATTATTAATATCCAGTATCTTATCAATTCATTCTGAATATATTATCGAGTACTTAGTACGAAGTACGAACCTATCCTAATATTCATGATAAGTGAAATAACCTGATATTCTATTATGTTACCTAAGCTACTTAACTTACTATCTACTTCGGTAAGTAGATACGCAGATATTAAATTATAACTAGTTGCACCTGGCGGTTTTACTGGCTGTTTGAAACCTACCCTGTATTAGAGCGAACAAAATAAAAATCAAATCAGTCCAGCCGTTCTCGAGTTTTAGCGAGACAAACGAAAAGCGATTAATTTTATATTTTAAGAAGAAGATAATGATTTGGTAACAGGGTGATTGCCGTTCTAATATGATACTTAAAATTGTAAGGTTCTTAAACATAAAATATAAACTCATAAAAATATAAACAGCACTATATTAAATTCATTGTTGACATTTAACACCCTTTATTATACAAATTTACCTTAATTTACTTTGATACCTTATACCTTAATATGTACAAATACCGTGTTATATATTAAATTATTACGAAATGACCACCTCAATTCAAAAACCTCTTATTCCTTTTAAAAGTCCGATTTCAATATGGCCGAGTTGCTATTAGCTTAATAGGTAGTTAGTACCATCTCCACGACGACGATTCCCCCTCCATGACTTCCTTTTAAGGGAGTGGCTAAATGGGTATCGACCGGAAGATGGCACTACTCTGGCGCCCTCTATATTAAAACTTTATATACTTAACATTAAAAATCAAACCTAGTATATCTATATAAATTAACACTTAAAACTACCAGTAAATATTTAAGTCACAAATCGGCGACAACAAAATAAGACTTAGGTTTTGATTCAACTGTTAGGTCAATAAATAACGTGAACTACTAGTACTAAGTACCTACTTGGTGCCTATGAGACAATTTCGTTAGAAGGAAAATTCACATTATCTTTTTCTTAATAATTTATTTAAGACCTACTAGAATTATTTTAAAATAAGGTAAAAACTATAAAATATTGTTAAAATTAAATTAATATCTAACCCAAAAGATAACATAATTTTATAGAAGTAATAAATAAAGATGCTTCTCATTATTTGTTTTGCCGTCGTGTCAAAAAAATATAGATACTTCTTAAAATAGTAGATTGTACAACGAGGGCATAAAACGAGCCATTTATACGAGACGTTTAGCTAGCCCGAGCCGAAGGCGAGGGCGGATATAAAGTCGAGGATAAAATGGGTTTTATGCCCGAGTTTTACACTCGACTTTTCACATCGATTGCGAGGAAATAAATTAAAATACATAATAATGTATAATAAAAAATATGTTTATAAAAATAATAAATAAATTAATTAAATAATAATAAATATAAACAAAAAAAAGCACTTGACCAATTAATTGAAAAAAATAATTTATAAAAATGTTAAAAAAAATTTAAATATTTTTGAAATTATAAAAAAAAATGTTTTTATGAAAATTCATATTAATTTTTTTTTTATATATTTTTAAATATTTTTTTTTATACATTAATTTTTTTTTTTTTTTTTAATTAAATTATTTTTAAATTATTGTTTATATTTTTGATTTTTTGGTTTTAAAAAATTAAAATACAAAGATTAACTAATTATTTAACAAATTAATGTAATTATTTTTTATTCAATAAAACTAAAAAATAACATAATACACTTAAATAGAATAGAAAATCAAATTTAGCAACAAGAACCTTTTTTCATCCTCTCTGAATAAAAAAAATTACTATCTACGATCTAAATCTTCTGTTTTATATTTTAAAAACACGAGGAAACTTCTTAGACGAAAGAAGAATAAAAAATAGAACCTCTTTTTTCAACCTCTCAAATCTCTTCTATTTTCAAATTACTTTTTTGCCCACTTTTTTTAAGTGGACTTTTACGCACAAGGGCGAAAAAGTAATTTGTTTTCATTCAGAGAGGTTCCTGCACAAGAGCCTAAAACGTCGCTTTAGTCCGCCTACACAGGGCGTAAAGTAGGACTTTACGAGCAGGAGAAGTGAAAATGTACTTTTATTTCACCTTATCTAAACTGTTAGATGTCTGAAATGAAACTAATTAAATCTAAACATCGAGATTGGAGATACTAATGTTATCCGAATAGAAGAGCATTGCGTCTTATTTGGTAGGGTAGGTACTTATAGATTGGTGATTACGAAGTAGATAATGATTTAATTATCCAAATACTCATATTCATCATTAAGTGTTATTAAAAAAAGTTCGTATCACCCTGTTATTAAAAATATGGATAGGTCACACGTGAAACAAGAAAAAATATATAAATGAAGCTGATAAGTTTTTTCCTACTTCAGTTCATATCACCGACTGTTTGAGTGATCACGGGTTTTTAGGGATCCGTAGTTTCAGTAATTCTTACGACTCAGAACAAAAATGGATAGTTTTAATAATATAAATTAGAACATTTTCGTGTTATATCTGAACTGCTTAATAATGGTTTTATTAATACTTTTTGTGGCTATTTTAATTTTAGCAATTATTTCATGGGTTTATTTGTTGACTGATTGTAAGCGACTAAATGTTGTGGGACCATTCCCACTTCCTGTAGTGGGAAATAGCCTTATGTTTTTGGGAGATGCTGCACGTAAGTACCTATTGTTTGAAAATATAATTAATTTGAGTATCTTTGTCAGTAACAAAATTTAAATTCAAATTTTAAAACTACGCAAATAATTTTGTCCTAAAATTCTTCAACCAGGTAAAGAAAACAAGAGAGAATTTAATATTTCTAAAATATAATAATCTAAATGTCACAAACACCTCAAAAATTAATTTATTTTTTGAAATAGGTACATGGTTGACAACAAAAAAATTTAGCTATAGGAAAATCACAATGAATCACAAATAGATACGTAGCTCAATATAACTCGTAGTTTATTTTCTTTTTCATTTACAATTTTAGTGTAAGTGTACATAGAAAACATAAAAAATAGACCCACTAAGTAAAAACTGACCTTCAATGTTATTTAAGGTCGAAAAATAAGTATTTCTGATTACTAAAGGTACTTACCTGCCTTATAATCATTTTCAAGGTGTAATAGTAGACTGGAACCTAAATAATAAACCAGTTACCAAGGTTTGCGGTCAACGTGACGTAGGAAGGTAGTAGTCTACCTGATTATTTTAATTGATTTGTTTAAATGGCACATTCATACGACAAAATGCCAAAGGTACGTTGTGTGGCATCTAAATAATATAATCTCTATAATAATGCTTAGTCAAGGCTAAGTAAACATAAATCATTTATTACAATTTTAATTCCTTGGCTATTAACAACGTTCAATATTTAAAACCTAAGATTACATTAGATTTCTATCAAAATCATGATTATTGATTGGTTGTAAATTCTATTCATGAACATAAATTATAATAAATCCCTACCGTACAATAATACTTATTTATTATTTTTTTGATGAAAATTTTCTATTATATAGTATAATTATGAATCAAACAAAACGTACCTTGTAGTTTGATTCCAATTATGCGAGGATCACCACCGAAGACGATTTAATTATTACATGCAGCAGTACATGGGATTGTGCTATCTTCTTCACACCTTTAGATATTCACCACTATAAAATACAAAACTTGACTTCCCGTCTCCCTTCCACGACCGGAGAGGGGCGCCTGAAACTGGTCATTATTTTTAGAGATATACCTACAAAGGATGTTAACTGTGTAAATATACATTTTTGTTTCTTAGTTTGTCTGCTCACTCAAGGGTCCTTTCACAAGGGTGGGTTGGGAGTGTAATCGTCTTCGGTGGTGATCCTCGCATAATTGGAATCAAACTACAAGGTACGTTTTGTTTGATTCATAATTATACTTTGGATCACCACCGAAGACGATTTAATTATTACATGCAGATGTTTAGAGATCCTTCGTCAGACAAAGAGCTTAAAAACAAACAATGTTATAATATATGCCCTTCTGGTATTGATTTATGTTACCTACATTATTCAAAATAATGTGTTCCATAGGTAACTCTATCTTTAATCCATAACAATTTATAAAACTTTTAAAATCTCAACAAATAAGTTATCAATCCAATAAAAGCATTTGATTGATTAGATACATAATATATTATTATTAGTACCTATTCATAAAAAAATATTGAATATAGATTTTGCCACTTCACTGTTTTCAAGATTATAAATTTAAATATTCTCTATTTAAAAAATATATAAAGCAATCGCTCCGACCTGTAGCCTTCTCAACCTATTTTTGTTACACCTAAGAGTATGTGAGCTTTTCGCATTTTATGCGGATCTAGCATGCTAATAATGGTGATATGTTCATCCAGCTGTTTAGGATTTATTAATATAAACTCGTAAAACCGTCGCAAATTTGCAAGGCAGTTTATCAGCTATTTAAACTCACTAGGCATTACAGCCGCAAATAAAATTATATTTCTTACATAGATTCTATACAAACCATAGTTAAGGTTCAGATTATGTATAGGTATACAATTTATGTTACCCAGTAATGTTCTTAAATAAAAGGCAAGGGTTGGAAGGCACCGGACCGGGGTTGCGATGTTTTTCTTAAATAGGAAACTTTTAGGCTTAATCCCGGAGTGGTACTTACTCCATTTTTTTTTTTTTTTTTTTATTTATTTATTTTTTTTTTTTTTTTTTTTTTATTATTATTTTTTTTTTTTTTTTTTTTTTTTTTTTTTTTTTGTTAAAAAAGAAAAGAATCTCATACATTAATTCGCAAAATGCTCCACAGAATTATCATTAAAATTAATTCATTTTAAAATACTATTTTTAGGCTTCGTTTCACTCCAGGGCTATCTTAGACCATTCTCAAAATACTCCGAGATCTATTTTCAAACTGCTTCATCGAAAACAATAGAAATTTAATTTTAATCTAAACGGGTTATTATAGTTTGAAAGATTTATTTAGACCCATTCATTTAATTTTATTAAACTTATCGGTTGCATTTTCTTGCGGAAGCAATCGCTTGTAGAGTGCTAGTTTCACAAGATAAATCTTAAAGGGTAATTATCTGCTAAATAATTATTTAATTTAGAAACAAAACCCAAAATCTTATTGGTGTCCCAATACGCTGAATATTTAGTTTAGTATAAGTAGTATTTTTTATTTAGTATATGGTTTTAGGTTATAACCCGTCCACACTTTATAAAAATCTGTAGACACTATCATATAATGTGACTTTTGCTACTATGTTTATGGACAAAGCTGTTAAAGCTGTCACATAGTTCAAAATTTGTTGTTTTAATTAAATTTAAATTCTATATGACTCGCATTAGAATACTGAAAGTTACTGTTACTTTCTTGAAAAAATATCCGCAATTTAATACATATACGAATCATATTGCTTTGAAGTTTGATTCGCAGATGAAACCATGTCAATACAATAATTATGCCTCAAAAAGGTTTTGATTTATCATCAACTGCCTGGTAATCTCGCTGCCCCCAGAGTAAGGTCAGCGTGTAGATGCCATATTCTGTGAGCAAATATTTTATTCCAAATAAAAATATTTGTTCCGATACTATTAACACAGTTCACGGTGACTTTAACTTACAATGCCTGAGTCGGAGGAACACATAGAGAGGCAAGTTACTTGCAATTAACAATTTATGTTACTTATGTTCATATTCCGTGTTTATCTTACTGAATTCATGATTAGTAACGACGTAATCAGGCAATAGTAGAAATATTCCCAATCTCATAACATCGCCGAAGTAGTTCGTTATAAAAACCTTTATTCGATTTTTAAAGTAAACAATTGTTGCGTTATCTGCTCTTAAGAGTTTATGGCAACATTGAAGCTCAAAAATAAATATTTTGAGTCCTTGAAATGCAAATTTTAAATCCAAAGTATCCAATACAGCTCCAATTCAGTCCAATCGTCCCGTAAACTTTGCCCGTCAGGCAGTGCGCCGCGCCGCACCGTCAGCTACTTCGAAAAACATTTTATGCAACATATTTGATGTGTAAAAATGGAGCGAAATGAGTTCAATGTGAAGTCTTTGCTCTCATAAGTAAATTTTTACTGACTACGCTATAACCAAATTTTTAAAATTTGGAAATTATAATCATTAAAATTAAATATGTGCATAATATAGGTATCCAAGGATCATGTAGGTAGTTATAGTTACTCGTACGCCCATTTTTCCCATTCCAATAATTTTGTAAAGATGTACCAGTCTGTATGTATGCATGCGACGAAATTCAATCCATTTTGTTAAAAAATAAATACACGGATTTTCGATGAGAGCGCTTTGAATAGGGCTCTAATTAGAAATCAAATAATTTAAATAATTTTGATTTTTCTGATCTAACTAATTATTATTTAGAATTTAGAATAGAATTAGAATACTTAGATTTTAGAATTGATTAATATTTTTTATATAGTAAAGTGCCCTTATTGAATCGAAATATTTATTTTTGAACCCCAAATAAAACGGTGATCGCTGTTACCTTTCGGTATTTATTCTCATTTATATCAGATCAAGTATAACAGCACATAGGTATAAGAAAACAATCGACATCGACACGTCTCGCGTGTCGATATAAATTCCAACCCATGATTTTATTGCCAGGTACCGACTCAATAAAACGGTTTCTCTTTACAGTACACTCAAAACATTACTCTTGTATTCAAAATGATACTAAAAGAAAAAATTTCATAGAAATATTTGTAGGTCTTACTATTTCCTTATGCTCTTCCTTGACTAGCCATTTCCTGCGACTGTATTCCCGGCGGCGATCCCTCGATGCTGGTGCCTGCATCCGAGGAGCGGGGTTCTGACGCAGCTCGATGGCTACTCACGGAATCCCCCACACGTTTAAAGCTCCTCGTTTAATTTTGAACTTGACCTTGAAACGGCCCTTTTCGAAATTTTGGCCAATAGGTACTCGACCAGACTTGGCAAAAATAAAATGTCTTAACATTTTGTGTTGTAACACTATGTTGTGTCTGCTAACATAATATGTTATCCATCTTCGCAATTTCTGTTTCCTGTAAGCAACTGGCGTCTGTATTTCCTCTGACTATTGCCTTCAATGCACATTTTATTGATGCATCGGCTTCGTTTAATGCCTCTTCCTCTTGGCGGACCTTATAGCTTGCATAATCGACAGATAGACATAGCGCCAGTACTATAAATATATTATAACCTCAACGCGATTTTCGCGGAGAAACTTTAACTTTTTACTACACACGATATACGTGGAGTAAATGCGCCTCAAACACGATTTACGTGGAGGGTTCATCACCTTTACACGATTTACGTGAAGGTAATGCAAAGGCTCAACATGATTTACATTGAGAATTAGTAGGTAGCCTCAACACGTTTTACCTACGTGGAGATGTTGACTTGATTTATTAGAAAGTATTAAAAAGCCTCGACATGATGTACATGGAGAATTAGTAGGTAGCCTCAACACGTTTTACCTACGTGGAGATGTTGACTTGATTTATTAGAAAGTATTAAAAAGCCTCGACATGATGTACATGGAGAATTAGTAGGTAGCCTCAACAAGGTTTTTGTGGAGTTGGTCATATTTACGCTTAAAAGAACTTAGTATTTTTCTACACACGATGTACGCGGAAAGTTCATTGTCTTAACACAAATTAAATCAAAGTAATATAAAACTCCAACATTATTTATATGGAGAATTAGTACATAGTCTTATCACATTTTACGTGAAGACAGTTGTGTAAATTAGACAATACGAAGAAATTATTTTGATACTCGACTAATAAGATAAACTAAGAAGTAGGTGGTACGTATAAATAAAAGTGAAATAATAAATCTTACAATTCGATCCTTCCAAATGTGCCAGTGCACAGAATACGTACTCGTAAGTGCCACCCTACTTGAGATGAAATCATTCCTGTTGTTAACTATTAATTAAACACAACAACAATAAAAACGAAGGAGTAGGTAGTCAATTATAATTTATCTTACCTACATTCATATTTCAATTCAAACCCAAAACTTTCTATCATGTTTAGTAATAACTTTAGAAAAGAGGGTAGAAATATATAGAAATTAATTCAATATTATAACGCTATGGTATATTAATTGTCTTGCAATTATTTTAAATATTGTATGTAGGTACGTCTATTTTACATACCTGATTTCCAATATCCAATACTATCCATTTCGAACTCGTAATTCCAGCAAATTATCACATTGTTGACGGAAACTCGACGACGACGAGCTCCTTAGCCCGTTTCGTTGCACTTTTCTGCATTTTCCGTACTCACTTCCAATTAGATCGCGTATATTTTTCTTTATCCTAACACTTATTCACTAAATCAATCCATGTGATAACAATTATTCACCGGATCAATTAGGTACGGTGTGATTCCGACGACACAAAAACACGTAATGACCAGTTTCAGGCGCCCCTCTCCGGTCGTGGAAGGGAGACGGGAAGTCAAGTTTTGTATTTTATAGTGGTGAATATCTAAAGGTGTGAAGAAGATAGCACAATCCCATGTACTGCTGCATGTAATAATTAAATCGTCTTCGGTGGTGATCCAAAGTATAATTTTGGTTTCACTTTGGTGGTAAGTACCTACCAAACAACAATTCTACTTTTTTTTACTTGGTTTTGTCACGGTATGTATAATTTTGTTACTAGCTGCGAGCAACTGTCTGTCTTATTCGCAACGCTAATAACTATTCGTTGCCCGATTTCCTGGAATATAAATGGCTTAGGAATGTAGGTATTTATGCGTATTACGTGCGCTTGATCTTCCTTTGAATCGAGAATTTAAATCCGTTTATATATTATATCGCTTCGATTTAAATCCGTTTAGACATCGTTGGTTAAGCGGTGGGTAAACAAAAGTCCATTGGTATTTTGCATAATAATGTTTGTTGAAATCATTGTATTGTATGTAATACAATTTTTAACCCCCAACGCAAAAAAAAAATAGTGTATGTGTGTCTGTAGCACCGCAGCTCTTAAACGGGTGAATCGATTTTAACGCGTTTTTTTTTTAATTTTAACCAAGTTTTCTAGCGGTGGTTCTCAAATATGTGTTATTAAAAATCTCTTCTTTAATTTAACTTAATTGCAATTTCAGATTTTATCACCACAGTATGTAATCTAAGTGTCAAATACGGAGATGCGGTTCGAATCCATCTATTCAACGCCAGATATATCCTTGTGGCTCACCCAAAATATATTGAAGTAAGGAAATGATGACCAAGTGTTTTTAAATAATACTATGTATTATTAATACCTATGTGTATTTTAATAATACCGTTGGTTTTTGAAATCAGAAAATAATAATATTTTTATTTTTAGCCTGTATGTTCCAGCACAGAACTTATAACTAAAGGGAGATCCTATGATCATATCAAGCCATGGTTAGGTGAAGGTCTTTTAACATCCACAGGTCAGTACAGAGTTGAAAACTTTTACATTTGATTATTTATTACGTAAATGCGAAAATATTTGACGTCAATTAGTTAAAATTATTCACACGAAAAATGAAAAAGTAGTAGATAAATACAGGTACGTATACCTACATGACTGTATATTTTTTTTCCAGGACGAAGATGGAAAACGCATAGAAGACTTCTCACTCCAGCTTTCCACTTTAACATTTTGCAAACTTTTCTACCAGTCTTCTGTAAAAATGAAAAAATTCTAATCAAAAACTTGTACAGATTAGCCGATGGACAACCCTTTGATTTGTTCCCTGTGATTGCTTTGGCTGCCCTTGATAACGTCACAGGTAAAAAACACCTATGTACTGTAAATAGGTAATCGCTTGAATTATAATTGAAATTACTTATTTGTTAAATAATTTATTTTATCTGAACCCATTTAATTTCGTCATTTCTATTTCTCAGAGTCAATTATGGGAGTATCGATTAATGCTCAGGAAGACAATAAATCCGACTATGTAAAAGCCATAGAAGAGTAAGTACTTATATCCAATAAGATACACCATCATTAATAATAAACTACCGAGTCAAACAGTTTTATGTAACTTATTAAGAACAATATCCTTCCTACTAAATATTATAAACGTGAAAGTTTGTAAATATTGTATGGATGTATGTTTGTTAATTTTAATGCAAAAAGGGCTGAACGGATTTACATGAAATTTAGAGTGTATGTTGTTCATGGTATGGATTAACACATATGCTTCTTTTGAAAAACCTTGAAAAAATTTTGTGAAACCACGGGGCGCAGCTAGTAATTCATATAAAATGTAACTACATCTTAGCTTATCCTCCAATTTATATTTTTGCAGTATTTCGGAAATAGTATCAGCGCGTATGCGGAACCCTTTTATATGGAATGATTTTGTTTTCAATATATTCTACAAACAGCGACATGAAAAAGCCCTAGCTATTCTGAATGGCCAATCGAACAAGGTTATTGCTGTTAGACGAGAAGAACTTGAAAGAAATGGAATCACTGGCTTAGCTCCTGTATCAGATCTAGGTGAGATATTATAAAACTATTATTTTTTTATTTATACCAGTACTGTAGTATAATTAAAACAATAATTGCCTTTAAATACCAGTCGGGTTTGGCTAGGCAATTAGGTAATCATTGCTAGTTGTCACCCTATGTTTGTCCCCACGGGTACAGCCACGGGTGACAATCGGGAATCGTCAATCATATTAGTATGATGTTGGTTGTTGGTTAATCATATTAGTATGATTTGATGTTTTTTTTTGTATATACTTAGCTTATATCCTGAACTTACTTTACAAAAACTCTTCTTTATTATTTTTTATTCCCGAATTTGTTTATTGTGCCTAATTCAGTCAAATAAAATACTATTGTTCTATTTTTTGCTGCACTTAGGTATCAAAAACAAACAAGCTTTCTTGGATTTGCTACTACTCTCTGAAATTGAGGGAGAGAAAATAGACGATGTGTCAATTCGAGAGGAAGTGGATACTTTTATGTTCGAGGTCAGTATTTAAATGTAGTAAATACTTGAGTCAAGTTTTGACGTGACAACGTCTTATAAATTGGTTTGCCGGGTGACACTTCAAGAAACTGCGTTACGCTCCGCTCACGTTATGCGCTCACAATGAGAGCGAGTGAGAGGCACGCGTCCCTTCCACTCGGGCATGGTTAGCCCGCCTAAGAGCGAGAGAGACAGACATAAGTCGTTGTCACGTAAAACTTTCGCCCGTATACCGACTTTACAGGCAACCAATTTTTTTTTCTTGTTTTTTAAGAAACGCCAAAAGAGCATTTCTTAATAAAATTATAATTTAGCCTCAGGCTAATAAGTAATTTGAATCTGACTTTTTCTAGAGTAACCAACTGTTTACTTTGTCCATTACCACTTTTCTTATTAAGTATTTCTATTAACGCGAAGACACAATGGTCAAGTGTTCTTTATAATGATTCAATATGAAAATGATAGCTTTGCTATTTTTCCCCTAGTCAATTGTTACTTTGTTTGTTTTAAATTATTTAAAAAAAAACGTACACAACTGATTATTTTTTTTTATCATAATTATATTATCAGTTTACACTTTCCATAAATCAACATTGAGATTAATTGCCTAGTGAAGTGATAAAAATTGTTTGTAATTTGTAACGTACCTATATCTATTCATGTTATGTACACTTGAAGCACTGTTAACATTAAACAACGAATTTTGTCATTTGGATAAGTAGGTACTCATAGATTCTGTGGTCAAAAGTTCACAAATGGTGATGTAATGATGTTTGGTCCATGATTTATCTTTAAAAATAAAAATCACTGTTCCAGGGTCACGACACTACAACATCCGGTATAGTTTTTTGCCTTCGTTGTATCTCAAAATATGAGGATGTACAAAATAAAATTCTTGCTGAACAAAAAGATATTTTTGGTGATGACTTGAATCGAGACATAACATTCAGGTATTTATTATCAAATATAATTTTGTTACTTAATGTGTTTGTAGATTAACAAAATAAACTTCAATATTTAAACATTCTCAGCGATCTTCAACACATGCAATATTTAGACCAAGTAATCAAAGAATCACTGCGTTTGTATCCGTCAGTTCCAATTATTGAGAGGATTACTACTAGAGACTCAAGTAAGTGTAATGTCCATTAATTAAAAACCTATTAACGATGTCGTTAAGTCATCTTAAGTAACTTTATGACCGTGCGCGTTTTCTTGGCAATAAAGGTGGACTAAGTACTAACAATTATAGGTCTAATTGGTGCCTACATTACATAGATCATGGAAAAAACACATAGTAAAGCATTTACTCACATAGGTTAGCATATGCAACAGTTAATAAGTAATTATGTAGGTCCTTGCTTGGTAAAAAGAAGGGTCATTATTATTTTCCTCGTCAAGTTATTACAATGTATTAATGAAATGACACATAATAGTAATAATAACATATTTCCTATTAACTGAATGGTTTCAATTTCCGTCTTTATCGATGACAAAGATAATTGTTAGAATATAGATATTATAGTCTATTTCTCAGGCACCTTAAGACTTTATTATTATGTCTTTACGAGAAGTAATTTGCTTGACTATAGGTATTATTACAAATAATTGTGTTATTATAGAATTAAGAAAATATTTCGGGTTTGCAACGTTGTAACGCAGTTCTCAAGATGACATTTTTTGTAGTCTATACCTACAATGTTCACGTGGTCGTTATTCAATAAATTGTCCCTCAAGTGCATTGTGTAGTGCATTTAGCGGCACGCAACATCATGCTAGAATTATTATTGCTAGGTATGTTACCTTCAAAGTTACCCTGTTATTAGTGTTCGCGCTACCGTGTCCGTGACCGTGACATTATATCTAGTTATATTTGGATCTAGATTCTAATACGTTAGGCATCTGTTTATCAGCAAATTGGTTTAAAGATCTAATCTGTTTAAAACATTGAGGCTTCTCTTTTTATTTGGTTAATTTTTAAAACAGTAATTATACCTCATATTTGGATATACATACAATATATGCAATTTATCTATAATTTATGTTTTTCATTTTAAATCTATAATTCATGAATATTTCTAAATAATAACGATAAATCTATCCCATAATAATATCGTTTGTTTATATAATTATATACCTACGTCCTTGTGTTTTCAGAAATCGGTGACCTTATGGTCCCAAAGGACACGGCAATTCTAATAAATATCCTCCAAATGCAAAGACACCCTGATGTGCACGAAGATCCGCTTGCATTCAAACCCGAGCGCATCGAAAGTGGCGGAAATAAGCCGTTTAATTGGATGATCTTCAGCGCAGGACCGAGGAATTGCATTGGTTTGTATCTACTTAATCTAAACTTTTCTACTTAAACCAATTATGTATATCAATGTAAAGATAGGAAAACTAATTATAGTATCAGAAATTTAGAAAACTATTAAAGTCATAATGAGAGAGGATCTATCTTAATTCTCGTGTTTTTTTTTACAAAACTAATATAAAGCTGTTACTTATTATAATATTTTTAAAACTTTAAAATTTAGGGTGCCTTCGGCAGCGAGAAGGTACAAGATTGAGAATCACTTCCTTTGTTAGCCTTCTTTAACTGTATCTGACCCTTGAGCCAACTTTTTTTATAATTATTATATTATATATGTACCTATGTATGTACCAGTGTACTCGTACCTATTCGATTTGTGTGTTATATGAAATCATTCGAAATATAAATCCTAACTAAAACTTTAGGTTTGAAAGTTTTTTCTTGTTTTTGTTAAATTAGTTTTTACAACGTTTTTGCATTTAGTTTTTATTTTTGTTGTTTATCCTCATACTTACCTACTACGTTCTTTTAAATTCCTAAAGAACTGGTTGTAATGTATTTTTACTAACGATGGAACAAAGTAGGTAAAATACGTTTCAGGTGTTTGATTTTGTTTGTAATTTTAGTTTATTTTAAAGTAAATATTTTCTTCTTCAGTCGTTCCCTCATTTCTGAGGATTGTGGTCACCGGAGCCTCTTAGCCGGATAATCTGTTTCCGTCTACATGTACCTATATGTTAAAGTACCTAAGGTACCTAACAGCATTTTTGTTGCAGGGCAAAAGTTCGCAATGATGGAAATGAAAGTAACTTTGTCAGCTATCATCAAAAACTTCAAGCTTGTGCCTTCTGACAAAGAGCCCATACTTAGCGCAGATCTTATATTACGGTCGCAAAATGGAGTCCATGTTGGATTTCTGCCAAGAAATTGATTGTTACTTACTGCCCTCCTTAAAACAAATGCAATACTTGCAAAATGGCGGTTTCGAGAAAAACGCGGCAAACATATTGGTATACACCCATTTGCTAGAATTTCATTTGCCATAATTTTATCTGCTATACTGGTCAACAGACATAATATTGTTTCTCATAATTTTATATGTTATACTCATTGTTTACTATATTAGTCACGTGCTAGAAACTTTGTTTTCCTTAAAGTCAATTTCAATAACATCATTTGTTATCATCATTGTAAGGCGTAATTATCATATGCCATACCATCATTTGCCATCGAAATTACTTCTAGAAAAAAAAACCATAAAATCGGTTTAAACTAAACGATCAATAGGTTAGGTTAGGTTAGAACATGAAAAACAACGCACGAGCCGAGCGAGCGCAGCGAGCGTGCCGCGGCAGCGGCCGGCGAAGTGCTAGAAAGCCAATCGCTTTTTAGGACAAAGGCGTTAGGTTAATTTTCTACGGAAGCGACTTGGATCAATCATAGTGATAAGTAGGTATTAGAAATAAAAACAATCAATAGGTTAGGTTAGGTTATGTGCTAGAAAGGTAGGTTATGTGCTAGAAAGCCAATCGCTTTTTAGAACAAAGGCGTTAGGTTAATTTCTACGGAAGCGACATGGATCGATTATAGTGATAAGTAGGTTTAGGCCAGTAGGAATTTTATTAGCAAATGCATAGCTTGCTGTATTTGCTATAATCAAGAAGGGCTTGGATGTATTTGAAATTAATTTAGTATGGCGTTGAAATATTCTGTTAAATAATATTATTGCAATTAATAAAATGGATAATAATACGTATGGCACTCGTATCATTATGAAATCTAATGTACGGGCAAACAAGAGTATGTCACATATCTGTTAGCATGGCAACCCCCAACGTCTTGATGGTGGCACCACTGTCGGCTGGCTGACGGATGTTGCGTCACTCTCACGACTGGGGAGTCGTGAGAACACCGACAAGATGGCGGTGCCGGTGATAATACGAAGGCGAGATAAAAGATGGAAGATGGGAAAGGCTAAGCCGCCTGTCTTCTGATTGTGATTGTGAATAAGTGAAGTGCTGTGATATTATTAAAATTGTGAGTAGCTTCCATAAAACCGATTGAGTATATGATTCTAGTGTATAATTCCCCGAAACCCCATAGTAGTATAGCCATAGGTTACGTAAGTCGGAGGTAATGCTCTGACAATTCAGAACCGGGATAAAAAGGAGCGGTTTTTTTTTCTTTCTTTTTTTAACCTACTAATTCGTTCCTGCCACGCTCACTTACCTAGGTACTATTTATTTTTTGTAAAAATTTAAGAAGAAAAAAAAAATATGGGGTAAACAATTACAAACAAACTATGTGAAAGGGCCTAACATAGTGCCCGAACAATTTATGTATTGTGTTCTCAGTTTCTCACATTCCACATGGCCTTGTCAAAGTTTATTTTCCTAATGTGGGGTACCTTGTCTATTTTAAGTGATCACAACTAGACCCAAAGAATAAAAGTTCTCCTCCTGAATAGTTAGTCTGCGTAAAAAAATATGCGTTTCAGTCCCGCTGAGCACCGAGCTGAACGCGACCCTCGGGTGGCGCAGAGCGAGGGCGCACTGCAACGCAAGGCGACCTGTCTGACACAGCACAGCACACACACAGCAACGCGCACGCAGCGCAACGAGACGAAACGCAGATAATCGTTTTCTCTCTATCTGTCTTTTATAGTTCTTTTCGTGACGATATAGGTACATATATTGTCTTTCTTGTTCCACTAATTTTGCAGTGGAAGCTTTTTATAGTATTTCGGTTAAATACACCAGTGGGCATACAAATTGTCGGCTCATAATCACCTAAAACACTTGTCCAACTCTCATAATTATATTTTTTTGGCATAGAAATCATTTTTGGTCACGATATGGCTGATCGAGTGATGTTATTATTTTAAATTTGAAGACATGCATGAATTACACCTACCGTCTACTAAAAATAAAAAACTAAAAGTTATATCATGCTGTCACTGTCATTTTGTCGCTACTGTCACTCTTGAACAATGTTAGAAACAAAATAAATAAGAGAAAAACTACGTCACAAACAAAGTTGTAGAAATAAACGAGGTCAAAAGTGCCTCCAAATGGTTCGTGTAATATACACACGGTGCTGCTCGCCAATTCTGTCACTTGAACTTGGCTTGACACGCTACCGCGTGTCTAGATACTTGTTAAAGCAAAGCAGATGGCGCTGATCTTCCTTATAACGCACAATTGTTTGGTGGAAGTGTGATTTTTGCAAATCGGATTGTAAAATCCCCTCATAACTAAACCTTTTGTTTTAAAAGTTTGCATTAATGTGGGCCAGCTTGTTGTAATTTGTTTGTTTTACTAAAGTGACAGCCAGATGGATAATCTAGTCTGCGCAAATAAATAAATATGTTTCAGTTTCAATGGACTCGTCTGAAGAAAGTCTTGAACTGTCCCTTATATTCAACTTATAGCCAACTAGGTTTGCCAGAGGCAAACTCCGAAGACCCCCCCCCCGCACCCCGACCCAATTCCCTCCCTTAATAACACGACTATTTAGCAATCAACGTAGTCACTCACAACAATACGGCGACATACTGCGATGATATACTGCGATAATATACTGCGACGATATACTGCGATGTTGTACCGCGATGAAATACTACGATACACTGCGATGATATAAACAACGATACGACGACATGCCACGCCGCTCGCGGGATGCAGAGCGACGCACACACACCGCAGCGTGGTCTTCGCGGGACGCAGAGCGACGCACACACACCGCAGCGTGGTCTTCGCGGGGCACAGAGCGACGCAGACACACCGCAACATGGTCCTCGTGGGACGCAGAGCGACGCGCACACACCGCAGCGTGGTCTTCGTGGGACGCAGAGCGACGCACACACACCGCAGCGTGGTCTTCGTGGGACGCAGAGCGACGCGCACACACCTCAGAGCGACGCTCGCGCAGCGCCGGCCGAAGCTCGCACAGCGCCGAGTCACGCTCGCGCAGCGCCGGACGACGCTCGTGCAGCGCGAGGCGACGCTCGTGCCGCGTGAGGCGACGCTCGCGCAGAGCTGGACCACGTTCGTGCAGCGCTGGTCTACGCTCGCGCAGCGTGGAGCGACGCTTGCGCGGCGCCAGGTGGCGCTCGGATGGCGCCGGGCGACACTCACACAGTGCGGAACGACGCCCGCACAGTACAGTGCGACACACGTGCAGCCCACACACCTCAGAGCGACGCTCGCGCAGCACTGGGCGACGCTCGCGCAGCGCCGGGCGATGCTCGCGCAGTGCCGGGTTACGCTCGCATGGCGCCGGGTGACACTCAGCGCCAGGCGATGCTCGCGCAGCGCTGGGCAACGCTCGCGCAGCGCTGGGCAATGCTCGCGCAGCGCCGGGCAGCGCTCGCGCGGCGCCGGGCGATACTCACACAGTGCGGAACGACGCCCGCACAGTACGGTGCGACACACGCGCAGCGCAACAGGACGCCCGCACAGTACGGTGCGACACACGCGCAGCGCAACAGGACGCCCGCACAGTACGGTGCGGCACACGCGCAGCGCAACAGGACGCCCGCACAGTACGGTGCGACACACGCGCAGCGCAACAGGACGCCCGCACAGTACGGTGCGACACACGCGCAGCGCAACAGGACGCCCGCACAGTACGGTGCGACACACGCGCAGCGCAACAGGACGCCCGCACAGTACGGTGCGACACACGCGCAGCGCAACAGGACGCCCGCACAGTACGGTGCGACACACGCGCAGCGCAACACGACGCTCGCGCAGCACCGGGCGACGCTCGCGCGGCATCGGGCTACACTCGCACGTCTTATTTAGATCAACGTTTCGTTTCAAGATTGTTGTTTTTGTGGTTTTTGGTGCCTGCGGTGATCTTCACATAATTTTACTTTTGTTGACCAGCGCCGTCGTGAGCGAGTCTTGTACCGAGTTCGTTTTTAAAATATTTTCAGGTGATTTCGATAAACATATTCCTCGTCGTGACGGCGAGTATTCTAGTCTTTCTTAAATTTTAGTTGCTATGGAGGCAAAGATACATAATATGCTCAGAGGGGATGCCGATTGGTTAAAGTTATAGTTGGTTTTCTTCTTCTTTCTTCGCATTTTTTTTTCTGACTTTGGCTACGCCCAAACTTTGAAAGGGTCACGCATATAGCTTTTTATTGTTCTATGAACCGAATACTTAATAGAAATCAAACTTTTTTTTTGCTTTGATAGAACAACGCAGTTAAAAGGAGGACACAAAAGGGTTTGTATAAGAGCATTGAAGCGCTGAAGTCTATTATAATTGACTAGCGACCTGTCCTGGCTTTGCACGGATGTCAAGTATACTCGGGTACTCAGGGATAATGTAGAATTTTAATGGTGAAAAAAATTTTAATGGTGGTTTCTAAATCGGTTTATTAGTTTTTGTGTATAATCGTTACATATAAGTATACACACAAATCTTTCTTTTTATAATGTTAGGGTAGATATTTCAGCGATTTCATGTTTCGTGTTGCGTACCACACGCAAATACTCGTATTATAATAATGATTTGTGCGTCAAATAATATACAAGGATTCCTACATGTGTGTTTGGTACTGTCACACTAACTTATCTCTAAAAATGTTTGTTCTTACTGCAGATTGTCGCGCTATTAAGAGGTCCTACACCACTCATGCCATTAAAAATCGTTATGTCTTTTAAAGTAGTGCTTTGGTCTACTTGTTCTCACTATAGACGGAAATTACCATCGAAACTCAAAAGTGACTGAATGAAAGTTTCAGCATTAGCAGAATTGTACACCTAATGCTTGAGTTTTCAGGTACGGAAACAATAATCGTATGCTGCCTCCGACCAAATTATAATATATACTTGTCTCTTCAACTAGACTTGGATGTCAGCAGTTGCACAACCCTTGCTTGGAGGACCTGTTAACTGTTGTGTATTTTGTACGCAAGGTGGTGAACTGTCTCTTCTCTGGACTCAACATATCAATCGTATAGTGCTCTTGCATGGGTCGAATCGGGCACAATGGCTGTCACTTTGGGGCACAATTTGTGGTCATAATGTGAGCCGTTAACAGAAGCCGATATTTATTTCAAGTGGTGGCTCGCAGCATCGAGATTTCTTCTTTTTTTTTTTTTCTCTTTCCCAGTAATCACGTAACTGAAGCATAAGGTGCCGGAATACATTTTCAGATTGGTAATACTGTGATTTTAACAAAACAAGGAACGTGTGTCTGTTGTTTATCATGTATAATATATTTGAAGATAGGCAAGCAGCATAGACAGATGTGCCTATACCTTGCAGTATTGAAATTTATTCATAATCATTAGTCTTGTTTACGGATGTCAAGTTTATATATCAACCAAGCATCAGTCTAATGCATTTTGTCGAAGTTAGTCAGATGGATTTTCTTGGAGTAACTTTAGGTCATAGATAGGTATATTACCTAAAGATGGAGCCATAGCGTAGCCGCACATGCGACAGCTATACTCTTGAAATGATGCCTGGTTAGAAATATTTCCCCATTTTGGGGGAAAATATCATAAAATATTCCAAATCTTTATACTTCACAAAATAAAACATTATTATACAGGGATAAAAGGAAAGCATATGCTAAGCCTAAAATGTCTAATAGTAAACTAATCTACTCCTAATTATATACAACTTTGATAATGAAGCCAATCTTGCAATTGCGAAAATAATGTAACTACCTAATCTTAGTTTTGAGTCAGAAGGATATTTGAATTGCAAATAGCAATTATGGTTCCATGTGCTTAATCTGAGGAAGGATGCAAATCTAAACTGGAAGTCACATCTGGCAAATGTTGACAGTAAAATCTTCAGTCATTATAAGCATAGCAATATGCCTTTTCAGTGGTGGTCGATGTCACATCAAATGAAGTTGAAAAAAACAAATAATAATAATGCCTATTATGGAAACATATACCATGTCATAAACAGTTCAAAATTTATCTGAAGAAGTGGCTATTAAATCACGTATTTTAAGACTTGAATGAATCTGTGAATAGAGATAAATCTACGGAAATGATATTAATAAGTAAACAATTGAAAATTTGACATTTAATGAGGAATTATTATTGACATGATATTACGAGGTATATACTATTGACATTTCATTAAAATAATTTGACATATTATGCATAGAATTTAAAATTGAATTGGAAATCGTTAATTATTATTATTTTAAAAACTACTAAAATTATTGGACTGTGTACGAGTTACATATTGAATTCCCGATGTGGGTAAACTGACAATTTCAACCAATAGCTTATGAATTACAAGGTACTTATCAGTAGTTCAATAAATATTTCTTAATCTGAATCTTCCGACACAACTACCTACTATTACGGATACGAAGGATTGATATATCCGATAGGATATAAAGCCACTGTTGAAGTATGGGTTCCCAGTATGCAGTCTCTACTTTGAGAAAGATCCTCCTCAAAAGTGCCCAACAAAAAGCTACCGTATGCTCCATGTCACAAATCCTATAAAGACAGATTAAAAGCACTGCATCTCACAACCTTCGAGAAGCGGCAGTTGGGCGGAGACCTGATTGAAACCGTTAAAGTGCTGAATGGGTTCTATAATTTTACGGACATACAAAACATTTCACATTCAAAGATGTCGAAGACAGCAGACGCCATAAAACCTTGCTATGGCCCGCACTATCCCAGACCAACACTACAAACCACATCCTATACAAGACAACAACTCTGGTCTATAACTGGAACAAATTGCCAGAAGATGTCGTACTGACTGATAAATAATAAAAAAACGTTTCACACTCATAGCTCCCTTCTAGGATGACTTCTGTGTCGGGGATGCCATGGAACACGCACAGGGACAAGGACATCTGGCACTCAGACCCAGAACAAATATTTAAATTCATCATTATGACATCTACCCGACCGGGAATCGAACCCGGGTGCTCTGGCTTATGGGACGGATATGTTACAACTGCCAAACAGGGAGTGGATTGTAATAAACATTCGAATTGAGTCAAATTGTGGTGTCAGGTTGTATCACATTTTATTTTCTTATTGGCGCGATCAGTTTTATAACATAAGCTTATTCCTATTTAAAATTGTTTTGATCATTCTTCCTGATTGATTAAATTGTTGTTTGTTTTGAATGTATGTCTAAGTATATACAGTTTATGTAGGTTTACATATCACTTTTATCTAATACTGCACACCCCATTTTTCAATTCAATATGTATCCTCCTTTCTAAGGTTGCCTGGAAGAGATCGCTCTTGGCAATGGGGTCGCCAGATCTTGCACTGGTTCTTAAGTCTAAATATCCTTTTATTTGTGATGTCCGGTGTAAACAATAAAGAGTTTATCTATCTATCAAGATTATTCTTGGTATTGGTAGATGTGGGCGATTTGTGAAGTGTCCACAGGTGCAATGGCGGCAACTAGTGTTCGTGCGTAATCAAGTACGAGGACGTACTTATGGGTCGGATGGCCGAATGTTAGCATGGCAACCCCCAACGTCTTGATGGTGGCACCACTGTCGGCTGGCTGACGGATGTTGCGTCACTCTCACGACTGGGGAGTCGTGAGAACACCGACAAGATGGCGGTGCCGGTGATAATACGAAGGCGAGATAAAAGATGGAAGATGGGAAAGGCTAAGCCGCCTGTCTTCTGATTGTGATTGTGAATAAGTGAAGTGCTGTGATATTATTAAAATTGTGAGTAGCTTCCATAAAACCGATTGAGTATATGATTCTAGTGTATAATTCCCCGAAACCCCATAGTAGTATAGCCATAGGTTACGTAAGTCGGAGGTAATGCTCTGACATATCTTTTATGGTAAACAAACAATTCGGGCAAATGAAATTCGGGCAAGTAAAATTCGGGCATTTGAGAATTATTGCTTATATTCTTCGGGCAAACATTAGACAACCAAACATATTTTTAGATATCTAAACAAAATGCCTGTTTTATAACATTTTAAATGTATCTAAAGAACAAGAATAAAATCGACCTTCCATTTCACATATTATTTTTCACTTCTCCTGCTCGTAAAGTCCTACTTTACGCCCTGTGTAGGCGGACTAAAGCGGCGTTTTAGGCTCAAGTGCTTAAAAGGAACCTCTCTGAACAAAAACAGATTACTTTTTTGCCCTTGTGCGTAAAAGTCGAAAAAGGATTTGAAAATAGAAGAGAATTGAGAGGTTGTAAAATAGAGGTTCTATTTTTTTTTATTCTTCTTTCATGTAATAAGTTTCCTCTTGTTTTTAAAAATATAAAACCTAGAAGATTTAGATCGTAAAAAGTTTTTTTTTTGTTCAGAGAGATTGAATATATGGTTGGTATAATAGGTATATGGTTGTTATATAATTATGTGATTTTCTATTCTATTTATGTGCATTATGTATTTTTTTTTATTGAATAAAATAAATTAAATTAATGTATTAAATAATTAGTTAAATCTACGAGTATTTCTTTGTATTTTAATTAAAAAAAAATATTTAACTAAAATCAAAATATTAATAATTTCAATGAAATAAAAATGATTTTTTTTAATTAATAAATTATTATATTATTTTAATATTTTTTTTATAATTTTAAAATTTATAGATAATAATTTTTTTTTTGAATAAAAGAAACTATGATATTTTTATTATATTTTATTTCATTATTTATTTATTATTATTATAATTTTTTTGTATTATATTTTGATTTATTTCCTCGCAATCGATGTGAAAAGTCGAATGTAAAACTCGGGCATAAAACCCATTTTATCCTCGACTTTATATCCGTAATTATATCCGTATCTAGCTAAACGTCTCGTATAAAATGGCTTGTTTTATGCCCTCGTTGTACAATCTACTATTTATTACTTGACAGTCCCATTTTAATACAATGCGGCTTAATGCGTTTCATCTACAGTCTGGGTTTATGATCATTGCAGGGTCACTCAGGCCAAATGCAGCATTTATGTTTATTACATCTAGTACGTGTTCAATACTGTGTTTTTCCTTAATAATTATTTCATATGTTAATGCTTGGTAATAAAAATGAGGTATCAATGTAGTAACTTCTTCTATCAGATAATTAAATTATTAGAAAAACAAAATAAAACAGTATTACAAGTAGCATTATTTTATATTTTCAAATATTAACAGTGACATAGACTTATATCACAATCGATAAGGAAATAATATTTATTTATAGATAGTAATTAAAATCAGTCTATAATTTAATTTACACTATTACTTCATATTTTTATCAAAAATATCTGCACGTAAAGCCAACTTTAAAAAAAACTTACGTTTATAATTGGAAGTTCACAATTCTTAATTATTAATCAGTCTTAACGTCATGTTTAGCAAACAAAGTACCTAAGTATTTTTCGAAACAAAAATTTAAATTATTATTTTAAAACAACCGTAGTATTTTTCTCCTCGTTCTACATTTATAATATCAAAAAGTACCTACCTACTTAAGTATTAGTTAAAAGTCTAGTTATCTGAATAAAACCAAATCGAAATAGTATCTACATTGTAGTCATAATCATCAAGTCATTTTTCATTATCAAGCTTTCCTTATTCAATAAGTCAAATGGGAAAAAAATCTTATAAAAATGTCTTTGCAAACTCTCTAAAATATTGATAAAAATATAAATTCCAATAAAAATTCAACCAAGGTTAAAGACACAAAAAATAAAAACAAATGCTTTAAAAATAAAACATTTTAACACCTATGTAACCTTAATTATTAATCTTCACTCTCCCTGTTCTATGAGATTAACCGAATCGTCGCGTGTCGTTTACCTACGGGAAGATTTTCCCAAACCGACAATCTGTTTTTAGGTATTATGTCAGATAGTTTTTTTAATATGCCTGACTTCCTCACTTGAGTTATCCCACGAGGCTTAGAATTTTGAACAGCACAAGGTATTGAACCTGTTTTAAATAGCTTTGTTTTGAGGATGTCAATTTCTTTTGTATTTCCATCGTGGGTAGCTTTCACGAAAATGTTCATGTTATTTCTATTTACCTCAACACAGACTATAGGTATCTCTTATGTATGTTCTGTCATCATATTTCTTTAATTTATATTGGTATGAGTGATCTTCATATTTGTAGAAGTCTGAAACTTCTATCGGCTTTACATTCACCTTTCCCGAATTTGCTAGCGAGCTACCGCAATCAGACGCAGCATTGTAGAATACTGCGTTTGTCTTTTGCTAGTTGGTATCAGTTGCAAAAAATACTTTGTGATCCTACAGTAATAGTAGCAAGTGCTGCATAACCTTGTAGCATATGTTTAATGCTACAAGGTAGCATTAAACATATGCTACAAGCTGATATAGTTAGTAAAAGTAATATTTTCGTGCAATTACTGCGTTTCTTGTTATATGAAAAACATACTTCTATTAAAAAATATGTATACGTGAGGTTTATTTTTTTATCCCCTTAAGATACCCATTTCTGCAAAAAAGTGAAAAACCCAAAAATGACGATTACTGCAAGTGCAATTAGTAGGGCAGACTTGTTAATTAGATATTTTTTTTGGAATAAAATAGATACTTAACCATGATAAAATACCTACCTACTTTCATTCTTTACAAGTGCCTGTGGGGACAGGCACTTGTAAAGGCAAACAGGCCCTCATCATCACCACTAATAGCTGCCGATGATAATGATGACGATGATAGGTTCCCACCTATCATCGTCATCGGCAGCCTGTATCGATCCTCTAATGGGTACAGGACTTCTCATCTATCTTGTTGCTAATAAAATTAATAAGTTAAGTCTTTAATGTGTCTTAAACACGTGTTGTAGTTGTAGCCAAAATATTATACCTACATCATAAAATTTAAACAATATATTTAATAGTACCTTAATTTAATAGGGGAGGTCAGCTCAGAGCGGACACCCTAACTTAGACTGTCGTTTTAGATGACAAAATGACATAGATCATAAAATAATTCTAGACCAATATCAGCTGTTTCATAGAAAAATGTCAATGACACTGGACAAAATGTATGGAACAGCTGAATTTTTTTCGCGAATTTCGGGTTGGTCCCATAGTAAAAGTTGTTCATAAGGATAATGTACGATGAGCTCTTTTCGGCCTAGCATACCCTTTCTGAATAACCCTGTATAAATAGGGCTTGCAATGACTATAATATACCTAAATAAAAATACAAAAATCTACTAGAATCACAGTTTTAACTCATTTGATTAATTAAAATTAAAAAGATTAATCAAATACATAATAATATGTCAATATCATCGTCGATAACAAGTTTATCGGATAGTTAGCTTATTTGAGTGATCTTGTACATTACTGTATCGAATTATCAGAAGGAATGGTCAACGATTGTCGCCAATTCTAATAAGTATTATTAATTTAGTTACCCGGTAAAAACGAAAAAAAACAGTTTGAATTTTTTTCGCGTCTTGCAAAACGTTTCACTATAGTTATTTTGTAAATTGTTACTCATTTAAATTTAAATCTATGCCCATAACGTACTGCAACTCATAGTTTAGACTCAGTGCGTAAAGAGCCTTAATCTTGTTTTTGAACGAGAATGACGTCCCTCTAAAACTGGCAAAATATTGTCTGTGGTAGTGTAGCCCGATCTATATAATTTACTTAGATAAAAGGACTTTTTCTGCTGACATAATTTTTCTTATTTAAATTAAATTGTGGTACCTTATTAGTTTATTCTAGGAAGAATAATATAAACGATTATGTTAGTTTTATTTTATTCATTCATAATAATAGGTTGGGTAAAAAATTTCTTCGCATTTTCTATGAAAATTCAAAACATTTCTAATATAGTTTATTTACATTTAATTAAAGTAGGTACCATTTTGTTGGATAACTTTTTGCCATGTTGTAGGTAGGTCATGATTCCATTGCTATACAAATTTTGGGACTTCTGATCAAAATACCGCGACAAGTGGTTTTGGCAGTCCTCTCGTGATGTTAACCTGACACTGTCTAAAGAATTCTGAAGAGACCAAAACAGGTGGAAATCTGATGGTGCAAAGTCAGGATTAAACGGCGGATGCACTAACACCTCCCAGCCACACTCTCTTAATTTTTGCTGAGTGGCTAAAGATGTGTGAGGTCTAGCGTTATCATGATGAAAAACCACACCCCTTCTGTTGATTAATTCCGGCCGCTTTCTCTCAGTTTCTTGCCTAGTCTCATCAGTAAGTTCGCAGTAGAGTTCAGAATCGATGGTCCTGCCTTGTGGTAACAGCTCATTATGAAAAATACCCTTCCAATCCCACCACACACACAGCATCACCTTGTTGCGAGTTAACCCGGGTCTCGCCACAGTCTGTGAAGCCTGACCGGCCTTTGACCACGACCTTTTTCGCACGTTCTTGTCGTACGTGATCCACTTTTCATCAGCAGTTATCAGCTTCTTCAAAAATGGTTCGGTTTCATTATGTCGTAATAAAGAATCACAAATGAGTACACGGTTCATTAGGTTTCTTTCAGTGAGCTCTTGAGGTACCCAAATATCGAGCTTTTTTGTGTACCCAGTTTTTTTCAAATGTGCCAAAACTGTTTTGTGGCCAGTTTTCAGTTCTTCAGCTACGTCGTAACTACTGATATGCCGATCTTGCTCCACTTTTTCAAAAATGGCATCCTTTTTATCCGTAATAGGGCGACCAGAGCAACGTGCATCTTTGACATCCAATTTTTCTGGATTGAAAACGCTGAAACCAAATTTGTGCTACTCTCACAGACACTGCACTAGGTCCTTAAACATCGCAATTTTTTTTCGCGGCTTGCGTTACATTTTTCTTTTTTTTAGTAAAATTTTACAGCACGAAAAACAAATGAAAATCACACATTTTCCTAATTTGAATTTGGAATTAATAATGTTCTTTATAATTTAAACTTTCAACTTACCAAAACCAGCCAGATACAAATTATAGCCAAAGAGATTTTATTACAAGTTCATACATAATATTGCGAAAAGACTTTTTCCCCAACCTAAAATTAGTTTTAATATTGTAATAAAAAATTGTAAACAAGTAAATAGCATTATGGCAGCTCTTCTTTTCAGAACGTCATTGCCATTCATTTGCCATTTGTCAACTTTGACATTTTTGACAAATAATGAATTTTATTTTATTTTGAGCTAAAAATAACAGAGAAGAGAGAGAGAGAGTGAAAGAGAAAGAGAGTCAATCAAAATCAGACAACTATTACAAATTTATAGAAACCGGCGTAAATAAATTCTTAAATAAATTCATAAATTCATTCACTATCATTGTGCTTAGACGCAAATAAATTAAAACGTTATATATAAGTAACTTCATAAAATGAATTCAGACGCCCTCAACATTGCGCGTCGAAAATTAAACGAAGTCTTAGATGAGAAATCCACAAAATATTTCGGCCACATGAAACAGTGGTTTCGAATGAAACTTACAAAGGAAGAGTTCGATATAGAGGCTCGAAAGCTCTTGAACCCAGATCAGGTGCATTACCATAATGAGTTTTTGTTAGCGCTCCTCTATAAAGTTGAGGGTTTGGCCGAGACTTCGCTTACTATCGCACAGGAGCGAAATAATTCAAATAACAAGAACGCTAAAAGGCATAAAAGGAGTTCCCGTACCTCTGAGAAGTCTGGCTTTGATGCTGTGGACCTGGTGGATTATTTACTGCCAAGTTCGCCTCCTGGTGCAGGCAGTGACGGTGTAAAGTATGCTGCACAGGTATGTCAATTGAGAAATAGTTGTACTTTACTGTATTACTGAGCCTCTATCAGTAGTCAGTAGTTAATTTATAAAAAAATATAAAAGTTAATAATTGTAGTTGTAAAAACTTTAAATTCATTCCATTTAATAACTCTTAGTTCATAATTTGTAGCATAAAAACTATTGGCATCCTTGTCTAATGGCTTGCAATGATAAAGACAGATATATTTTTAATTAGTTTAGATCTGTCTTATAAAGCCTTCAAACTTGGGCCCATTGAACACTTAAAAAATATTAGACTTGTGGATTAAAAAAGAGAAAATTGTGTTGACGGTTAAGAAATAGGCACATCAGTTATGCTGCTCGCCTAACATCAAATAAATAAATAACATTTTAAATAAAAAAAATAATTGAACTAAATTTATTTATTCACAGAGACTTAAATTATGAAATTACAAATGAATATTATAATATAATTAAAATAAAAAACTAAACCAATAAAACTAAACTAAACTAATCTAAAAGGCCGCTGCCTGCGGGAATTGTTCCCAAAACGCTGGCCCCATTACCACGTTGTATGGCGATGCTCACCCTTTGGGCGAGATAGAGGCCAGCATTTTGGTCACGTGTTGCTTCGACCAGACGAGAAGAGAGCTCTTTATAAATTTTTTTAGCGCCCGGCCCCCACGGTCCCAAGGTTTCGACCCCAAAAGGCTCAAAAATATAGCCGCTGTCTAGCGTACTATACTTGAAATATTGAAAAATATGAAACTTAAAATATCCGTTGCAGGAAATCTTCCTCCCTGATCATGCGTTAGTAGTGGGGCGCTTCATGCTGGCTGCGTGGGAGCTCGGCCTCGAAGGAGTAGATGACGATGCAGCCGACATCATCGTGGTTGCCGTACAAAACTTCCTCAAGAATGTTATCACTTCAGTAGTGGCTCAGCGTAAAGGTTGGCTATATGTTTTGGTTTCAGTAAAAAACATAAACTAAAGACTTAACTTTATAGAAGTTGAATTAAATGTCTTTATGTTAAATTATCAGGTAACTCTTTCTTGAAGAACCTATTTTTAGTCACTACATGTATAAATGATTTTGAAATAATAACAATCAAAATTACAAAAGTAAGAATGTATTTTGCTTTTTAATAGCCTTCGCATCAATGTAATGGAGATGCCTAGTTATGCTGCTCACCTATTATGTATATCATTAAATTAATTAATATTTTCTTTTTGTTATAAAAATCACGGGAATACTCACGTGAAAATTAAGTTGTTTACTATGACTAGTTTCAATCACTAGTAAACAGTAGTAAACTCAAAACTTAAAAAAAAACTAGACTTAACTTATAACGAAATGTGTCAAAACCAAGTTAGTTTCCATAGTAAAATGTTTTCTTTATGACTTCTAATTTTATTTTATTTTTATTCAAAAGGCTACAAGATGCACAACAAGCATTTCATGTACGACATCGGAGGAGAAATGCCTAACATGTGGCTGAGGAACACGGCCAAGTTATATGACCCGCAGGCGGAGGGCCGTGTCAATGTGGACGACCCGGACGGGCTAGAGCCCCGGTGCCCACCAACTTTAGACGAGGTGGAGCATTCCGCTGCTTTCGAAATTGCTTGCAGGTAATCTTTGCACATGGATATTTGAAAACTAACAGATACCAAAGTTGAGTTGAAAAAAATAGAGCAACATTTGTAAACCAAGGTAAAGAGGAAAAAAGAATCATTATGAACAGATGACTTTAAAAAATATTTTTCAGTATTTTGTTATAATTAACACAGAAATATTCACGTAAATATTAAGTTGTTTACTATGACACGTTTCGATCACATTCGGTGATCTTCATCAGGAGATCACAAGCGTGACGCTCGTGGTTTTATTTTTGTGAGAAGCTGAAACAAGGGCAGTCAGATTTGATAATATATTTTTATTAATATTTCTCAATGTATTTTTCTTCCAGTGTGCCAACGAAGGAGCCGAATGATGAAAAACTAAGCATAGACGAGTTCTACCGCACTCTACAGACTAACAGAAATGTAATCGCTTGCCAATCAGTATATGCAGTCAACATGGAGCGGCTAGCCATTATGTTGAACCATCCTAGCAATTAAACCTTGGAGTATCGAGTAATTAACGTTAATTATACAGGCTTATTCATAAAGCCGAAAAAAGCTCATAGCACTCATCATTATGAACAACATTTACTGTGGGACCAACCCGAAATTCGCAAAAAAATCAGCTGTTCCATAGAAAAATGTCAATGACACTCGACAAAATGTATATAACAGCTGTTTTTTTTTTCGCGAATTTTTGGTTGGTCCCAGAGTAAAAGTAGTTCATAATGATGAGCACTATGAGCCCTTTTCGGCTTAGCAAACCCTTTTTGAGAGTCATCGAAGGCGTGATCTTGACTCAAAAAGAGAACACCTTAAAAACAAACCGCCTTCCAACATCCCTTATAATTATGTAAATGGCGTCCTCACATGTAGCAACTGTTCTAGGACATTTACAGCTAAAATTGGGTATATCAGCCATGTGAGGACGCATCAGTAATCTACCACCAACAGAAAATTGTGGTGGCCGTAGCCGAAATCGGCATGGAATGCATCATAATCACCCTTTATGAATAACCCTATATACTTATACTAGCTGCGCCCCGCGGTTTCACCCGAGTTTTCCGGGATAAAAGGTAGCCTATGTGTTAATCCAGACCATGAACGACCTTCATTCCAAGTTCCATGTAAATCCGAAGTTTCAGCGTTCATTAGTAACAAGCATACATACATACTTTCACTTTTATTATATTAGTAAGATAAGATTGTTATTAAGCTAAAATGTCTTGATCTCCACTCTACAGGGTTACACAGAATGGTGGTACTAAACTGAAAGAAGTTTACAAGGCAGTACTGTTACTACAGGGACTGTACTGCGAGTCTAAACGTTATTGCACTGGCGTTCATCTCTCTTAGTCAGGTAGAAAAAATTCTCCATAAAAGCCAACGCGATTCAGTTCTGGCTTGCGCTAAGAGTTTTCAGTACGGCCCAAGAGATAAAATTCAAATCAAGTGATAAAAAATATAATGAGCTCCCTTAAACTTAGTGCCGCCGTCTCATGTAACCCTGTTGGCTAATTTGTATAGTTATCTAGAAATACTGATCCATTTCTGAAAATCCATTCAGTGATAGTAAGTCAGTATCATAAGTAAGCAAAATACCTCCATGTGTAGAAAAGTTACAGTTTTTAAAGATTTCTATAAATACAGGGTTATTCATAAAGGGTATGCCAAGCCGAAAAAGGCTCACAGTACCCATCATTATGAACAACTTTTACTATGGAATCATTGGAACCAACCCAGAATTCGAGAAAAAAATCAGCTGTTCCATACATTTTGTCGAGTGTCATTGACATTTTTCTATGGAACAGCTGATTTTTTTTGCGAATTTCGGTTTGGTCCTATAGTAAAAATTGTTCATAATGATGAGTGTTATGAGTCCTTTTCGACTTAGCATACCCTTTATGAATAACCCTGTTTGTATCCAATTTTATTATAGGTTTAAAAAATCTTCCAAGTTTTATAGATGGTACATTAAGTTTTAAAATATGTATGTTAATATGCGAAGTAAGATTCTATATTGTTTTATTTACAAAATAACATTCAATTAATTAACAAAATGCTTAAAATATGTACAAATGTCAACTAAGTTAAAATTTGAAATTACAATAAAAAAAGATATTTTTAATCCCACCATCTCGGAAAGAGTATTTTTAATCTTCAATATCTGAGTGGAAAAGCCGTTTTTATTCTCTAGAGGAGAAAGTAAATTGAATTTAGAACATCGTGTGCACTAAGTTTGTGAATTAAAAAAAACATTAAACCTATTTACTGCTACCTCTATGGTGCCGAATATATCATACAACTTTTTTTTAATTTGTTAAAAACTCAGACTCGGAACCTTCTTGGTGTTCTTTTTTCAATTTGCTTTGTACGCGGTTCTTTACGCGGCATTTTTTCACGTCATTGTTAAACCTTATATCAAAAACAAGAAACTTGAAAACAAGTGAAAAAACTAAAATGAGTGATTCTAGCGACGAGGAAGCTTGTTTGACGCCAACAGAATTGACTGAAACTGTTAATAATGCGCAAATGAGCTTTTCCACTCAGCTATTGAAGATTAAAAATACTCTTTCCTCGCTGAGGTGGAATGAAAAGTTACGTGTTGCACTCGAGTGCAAAGATTTTTCACCTCGTGCTCTTTTGATTCCCTCGCTAACGCTCAGGATTCTAATTTTGAATCACTCGCTGCGCTCGTGATTCAATTTTAGAATCCTTCGCTTGCTCGGTCATCAAAATTGAACACGCGGTTAAAAAGCAACTTTGCACTCTTGTATAACAAATAACTATTTTACAATAGGTTCTAATACTCGTAGCTATAAAAAATATACGTTTTGAAATATTGTCCTAGATGCGTCCCACGGTTTTAAAAGGGTTTTTTTATATCTTCCATCATTTTCCGGGCTAAAAATACAAAACATCTAACGCATGTATTATATTGGTGTATTTATCCCGGAAAATGACCAGTTGCTGTGAATTTTTATACTCAAGTGAAACCGTGGTGTGCAGCAAGTACTTTTACGCTTAAAACTAGCCAACTATTTAAAAAATAAAAAAAACCTAATATTACAGTTGACAAAATAATTTTACAGTCTTAGAATTAGTACCTAGTAGTCCTCAGTAATAAAGAAATAAATAGACAAAACAGGAATAATGAGTCTGAATAAAGTCGGTGAAAAAACTATTTCCAAGGTTGCAGTCGGGGACACAATTGTAGACATTTGGGGTACAATGTTGGGACACTCGGCTCTCTCGGGGTAACATGTAGAGACTTTAGCCATGTGAGAGGCCTTCAGGAGGCCTAAAAACTCTTGACACTAGGGCTAGCCACTCGGCCTATACGAGCTTACAAATAACGTGGAGATACTCGCGAAAACAACGAACTTATGTACTAAAAATCGATCCTCTCTCACTCGGTGATTGCAAGGTAATTTCTGGAATAACAGAAGGGTACAAAGCACGAGCTCCGTGAGGAGACGGCGGTGCTGAAACGTGTGGGCTCGCGGCGGGGGTAACATATGGGGACGGTCTCGGGGTAACATGTGGGGACGCTCTCGGGGTAATATGTGGGGACGGTCTTGGGGTAACTTGTGGGGACGCTCGTGGGGACCCGCCGTGTCTTAGGTGTCGTAATTCTTGTGCTTCACCTTCCGCGGGGATGCTGCCGAGGAACCTGTCAAGTTTTATTAACATGTATGTATGTAAGTGTTTACTTTTTCCTAATAAATTATTATTGGTATGGTCGTAGGTATATCATGGTAGTATTAAATCATTGGTCGGTCGGTGAGGGCGAGGATATTGCTCACCTGTGTGATCTTAATCCCATGCCCACTTTGTTGGCGAGCGGTAGGTACTCAAGAGCGATGCAATGCAACGTAGTAAGCACACACACAACTTAAGCACAGATTTAGAAACTAGGCAGATGCCTACATACATACGAGCATAATTATTATCTTAGGGGTAAACCTTCACGGTGGAGCACACCGTGGAGGTCTGCCCCGCTTGGGTGGAGCCCCGCCGTGTTCTCGTAGCGGCGATCGGCGGCGGCGATCTCTCGCGTCCGGCCCTGGTGCAAGCCATGGTCCGGGGCGAGGAGGAATGGGACGCCGTCGCCTCCTTCTGCGAAGCAGTGATGCTAGCGAAGGAGGTGGCGGAACGTGAGAGGGAGAGAACCTCTCGTCCCAGCCGCCGCCGTGGGAGGCGCTCCGGGCGTCGGGGGTCACGTGACGACCTCCGGCCACCGTAGACGCGGGCCTGTGGACGGTGAGCTATTGGGCTAGCTCGCTGTCCGTCCGTCTTATGACGACACAGGCCGTGTCGACGGCGCGTTCGTGTTCCACGCGCGCCTCAAAGAGATGTCAGCAACATGGAAGGGGCCCGAAAGGGCCCATGCCCGTCGGGGCTGCGGGTAGAAGTTACCGCGGCCTCGGCGTCACAAGGGCGTAGAAGGAACATGGGTGGTTTTTGGTCAGTAGAAGTCTGACACTCCCTTCCGCTCTGCCCAAAGAGTGGGAGGGGTCACTTGATGATTTCCCACCCCCAAAAAAAAAAAAAAAAAGGGGTAAACCTTCCCCCCCGAATGGGTTTCCGCCTTTCCGTGGCGGGGGGGATAAGTAGCCGTGGCACTGAGCCCGGTGAAACGAAGAGGAACCCGAGGTGGGGCCTTCCGCGTGTCCCTCTGGCAGCAGAGGGCACAGCGGATGAGCCGGGGTCTGAGCGATGGCTCGGACCACCAGGGGGGTTTTCCTTGTGCTCCTCGCCGCGTGTGGGTCGCGGTCGGGAGTGCAAGGAAAGGAGGAGGGTCTGAGTGTGGTGGAGGCCCGGGGGATGCGGCGCTCCACACTTGGACGGTGGCATTGCTGCTACCGGTGACGAGTGTGGTGGACGCTGGAGGAAACGGCGCTCCACGCTCGGGCGGTGACAGCGGTGCCACCAGGAGGGTTTTCCTTGTGCTCCTCGCCGCGTGAGGTTTGCGGCCGGGTGTGAAAGGAACGTGGGCTTAAAGCGGGGTGGGTGGTGCTAACCACACTGCCCACCACGTGCGAGCGAGCGGGGCTGGGGAGCGAGAGGACGGTTCGCCCGTCTCCTTGCTCCTCGGCAGTGGGGTTGCCGGTAGAGTCGGGGGACTCTCCCGGCCTGCACGACCCCACACTGTCTGGGGGGTGATCCTGGGGAACAGGGTCACCCCGCCATGGGTGCAGGAGGCCCTAATCGGGCCCGTCGCCGGGGCAAGGTGGTCAATGCTAACGCGACACCACCTTGCCCTACCAGGCGGACGATGAATTCCCCAGTGGTTTTAGTGGGTATGCCGCCACTAGGGCGGAGACTCCCACATAACCACCCTGCCTTCCCCGGGGCGGGCGTGGTATCCATAAAGGATTTCCACTGGGTAAACAAAAAAAAAAAAAAAGGGGTAAACCTTACCGTATAATTACTCATTTCGTCGGCTTAGTGCAAGAAGTAACTAACTTCCAAAAAGTTACTGTTTTGCTATGAAAACTAAAGTGGTTTTGACACATTTCGGCTATTATTAACACGGGAATACTCGACTTTTTTTAATTAGGATACTGCGACTAGTTTCGATTACATTCAGTGATCTTTTTCAAGGAATTATAACAAGCGTGATGCGCTCGAAGTTGCGTCCAGCCGGGCATTGATTTGCATTTAATGACTTCTTGCAGCAAGCCGATGATTGACTGGGGTAAAACTGACGCAGTCAGAAAACAGTAAATACCTTCGCTTCCTCCAAACAATGAAGCCGAGGATCGCGAGGAAGATGGCGATAGCACCAAATGTGATGCCCGTGGCGGAGGCTGTTGACATCGTGTACAGACCTGAGCGGTAGAACATTAGTTGTTGATGGGGTATTTACAGTGAAGTTTCTTAACTTTTAGATGAACAATTTTTAACATGGACATAGCACGTGTAATAATGATTTTTGTGCAAATATCCTTTGAATGATTTGATAAGTAGGTATTCGGACCTTAGCCAGGAATCATGATTGAGGGAGGGCGGTGCTTTTCAAAAAGTAAGCAATGCAATACAGCAGCGTTCGTAAGTGCAGCAAATGACCATTTTGAGCCCTTTTTCGTTGATGTTAAAAATGTTAGTCCATTTAAAACATACGTGGCAAGCAGGATTACATTAATAATGTAGCAAGCACAATGATTTAAATATGATGACGGTAGCCCATTTGTAAGTCTACGTTATGAGCTACTTCCATACCAAATTTCATCCCAATTCGTTCCGCCGTAACACTTTGACACAACTTTGTATGTCCCTATGTATGTACAAAATGTACCTACGTTAGTAGGATTATGAAATAGAAAGTACGTCACAGCTCAGTGGCTAGTCATGATTCTCACCTTCTACATCTAGCTTAACAGTATCAATATAGCCCTTCCCGTCGTCCATGCCGACGCCGCAGGTCCAGAGCCCCACATCCTCGTACTTCACTTTCCGAATGGTGACTGCGCAGTCCCCGCGGTCCAGGCTCATGTTGCGGGGGAAGTAGAACCTTCCTAGGATTGGCCTGCAAATATTCGTAAAAGCTCTGATTAACCAGAAAGATTCAATATTCGTGCTCAACTTCCAACAGGCGAGTTGGTGGTCAAAATGCGGATTTATTCACCATAAAAAAGGCCACAAAACAATGGACTGAGTAAAGGCGTACGTGCTTAGCTCAATCGCGCATATGAGTATTTAATTACTGAACATTGTAGCAATTTATTAATTAGGGAACTGTTGAGACAGCTAATCGTCTCGATGAGCTTTTTACTTTCCATTAATCAATTCAACTCAACTTTCAATCACCATTTTGCTGTGATTCCAGGTCTACCCTCGAAGCAGGGGCGTAGCTACCGCCGTATCTGCCGTATCAATTATACGGGGCCCCGGGCCAAGGGGGCCCCCGACGTGCGTAAGCAAAAATTAATTTAAATTTTGAAATTTATTTTTATTTCAGAAATGACAACAAAGTAGTCGATAATTTTAGAAAAAATATATTATAATATTATATCTTTTTTTTCGTCTATTTTGTTTTCCCCATACAAAACGCCAATTTCATAGGTTAGGACCTAATAAATCAGTTTGCCGAAAAAAAGGCAAGAAGAGTGTATATTTAATTTGAATTGTCAGTAAAAATTTTGGAAAAAGTGATAGATGATAATTATGATGAATAAATTTTTATTTTTATTTTATGCAAACATTTTCTTTTCTTTTGTGAGAAATCTTTACCCGTCATAAGGGCCCCAAATATTTTTTTTATACGGGGCCCCGCCAAGACACGCTACGCCACTGCCTCGAAGTATGATTAACTGCATTCCACCAAGCTGACCAAGTGCGCAATCACATACTTACGCTATTCAATTTTTCTCCGGACGTATGCAGGTCTCTTCACGATATTTTCCTTCACCAATCAACTTTTAATTTAAAATAAATACATCTACAGGATTAGGTATAATGAATAGGTATGCTAGCCCGAAAAGGGCTCATAGTAAGGTAAAAGTACCCTTCACCGGACGTGCCCTACCACCGGAAACGTCATATTTTAAGCTATAAGTCAAAAACTTACGGTTGAAAGTAAGTTGCGATTTTTTTCTCCGATAGCTACATATCCTCCCCTTCCTTTACGTGACCTAGCCGACCATTTTGGGAATCAGTGGGACCGTGATAATCGATCGAGTCGGTCGATCGCAGTTTTGTATGGAACTCCTTACGAAAATCGTTAAGGAATCGCGTTATTTCTTAAGGTTTTTATGGCGTTTAAGCATAGCTTAGTGTTCGAAAATAGGGTTTTACGGTATCGTTACTCAATTAGTTATTGTGTTCCGATTAAATAAGTGAATTTGGTTCAGTGGTATTTACAGAATTTGAGTAAAATACAAATCCGGTGGTGGGTTCAAGCATATTTTTACTGGAAGGTTTCACCGAACAGTGTCCGGAATCAGGAAAAACGTATGTTTTTTTAATTAATTTTGTACTGATTGATGAAGAATTATTTCAATAAATTTCTTTGCAATTTAAATAACTAGAAGTGTCAAGAACTTAGTGAGCAATCACCGAACATTAATATACTAGCCAATTTTTTTCAAACTGTGATTGAAATTTAACATTTTAACAAGTTTTTGGCATCAAAATAAGCTTTTTGGCAAGGCTATTTTGAAAATGCCATAATAGTTATATTACATCAATAATATCAAAAGCCACATGTATTCATGGTTTTGTAATAGTTCTAATTACCAGTAACGAAGTCAGATTTGTAGTTACATTGTAATAATTACAATTTAAAGACTATTTTCAAAATCTGTTCGGGTGATACGTTCCACTAAATTTGACTGTTCAATTTACCGAACGGGTGTCCGGTAAATGGTACCCATGGGCTCTATTACCGGATTTTTTATTATCTCAGCTATTTCATAATCCGGTGATCATTGAAATATACTCCTTACGGAATTGACTACTAGGTCGATATTCAAACGTATTCTCTAAAATGATTTTTTGTAAAGCCCAGCGCTTCTAAAAGTTAAAACAAAAAATGTATAATATAATGTGTGTGTGTGTGTGTAATGTATGTGAGTATGCTTATGTGTGTATATGTGTATGTGCGTGTGTGTATGTACAATTATGTATAATGTATCTACATTATTTTAAGATTAGTGTGGAACCGTTTTTTTATTTTTTATCGGATATTATACAGGGTTATTCATAAAGGGTTTTCAAATTCATAAAAGTACATTTTGTCGAGTGTCATTGACATTTTTTACGGAACAGCTGATTTTTTTTTCGCGAATTTTAGGTTGGTCCCATAGTAAAAGTTGTTCATAATGATGAGTGTTATGAGTCCTTTTCGGCTTAGCATACCCTTTATGAATAACCCTGTATACATTCGAGCTTTTTGATTATACACAGTGTATTTGATGAATTCTGAGGACGTTGACATATCAGTATGCACATTTGAAGGTTTTTTTAAACTCAATTGGTGGTTTTCATTTTGTTTTTTGTAGAAGAGATATAACCGATTCAAAATTAACAAATAAAAGCATAAAAAGTGCTTTAAAGACTGTTTAACAATTTTATCATCAAACCATATCTTACCTGCCTCAAAACAAGTGTGATAGGATTGATTAAATAAATATTTTAGATTAATGTTTTATAATACAGGATGACTGGTTAGACACTTTAGATATTCTACGTTATCATAGTACTCATCATCATCAACATCATGAACAACTTTTACTATGGGGCCAACCCAGAATTCACCAAAAAAAAAAAACAGCTATTCCATAGAAAAATGTCAATGACACTCGACAATATTGTATTTAACAGCTAATTATTTTCGCGAATTCCGGGTTGGTCCCATAGTAAACAATTTTCATAATGGTGAGTACATTAAAACCTAAGAATATCTAAAGTATCTAACCAGTCACCCTGTATAAATACTAATTTGAGTTAATGAAATACAAATACATGGATGACAAAAAAAATGATATTTGAGTTTAATGTATACCTACTTATCGTGTTATTTTAAAACTTTTATAGTATTCCGTCAATATTTGAAGTTAAAAAGCTAGTGAAGTTAGGTTGTTAATATAAAGTACTCTTCAGTAAGACCAACGAAAGTTTGAGCACCACTCAACACCACAACTCCATACATTTTCTTTCCTAGTCCGGTAATACGGCATGCCGATCCGGTAGTAGGTGCAAATCACGTTTCTTAGTCCGGTGAACGGTACAAATGAGACTAAACAGACCTAAAAACTTTAAAAATATTTTAAATATATTTCTAACGAGTAATTAATTTCCAAAATTATTTTAAATGAAGACTAGTTTATCCAAGTTACCGCTAAACTATTAATTATAATCGTGCAAAAATCCCAGACCTTATTTTAAATAGAAACGTACATGCAGGTCTTAAGCGTTCGTTGAACGGTACATTTACCTTACTTATCATTATGAACAAATTTACTACGGGACCAACTCAGAATTAGCGGAAAAAAACAGCTGTTCCATAGATACATTTTGTCGAGTGACATTGTCATTTTTCTATGGAAATGTCCCACAGTAAAAGTTGTTCATAATGATGAGTACTATGAACCTGTTTCGGTTTAGCTTCCCCTTTCCTTAAAACCCTGTATACATTTACCTGGTTACATTCACATCAGAGTTTATACTAAAGGGGTTATCATTGGGCGGCTCGAACCGACAGTATCTCAAAGGCGTGAGTCCCTTGGTTGTGGCGCAAACAATGGTTGCAGACTTCCCATGGACGGCAGTCACGTTCTTTTCTAATGCTGCCAGTTCTTCCACAACTCTAACGTTGATATGCTGCATTATTTCAACGCCTATTTGGCCTTCGCTTCCAATGTGACATCGCCATTCCCCGCTGTCGTTTTTGGCGGCTTTGATGTTGATAGCACACTGGCCCGCGTTTAAAGTTGAGCCTGAGAACCTGTAAGGGTCGGAGTAAACAATAAAATAATATAAAAGAAATAATAAAATATATTCAGCTAGGTATCACATATAATATATGGTATAGGTAATTGGCGTTCTCTGGTATCGGAGGCCAAGACCCACTTTGGGTCGCTGCGCCAGAGGAGTAAGTAAGTAAGGTATACAATTTTGCACAGTAGGTAGGTACGCTTTTAAAAGAAAAGTGATGCCGCTAGATAGAATATCATTCAAAATATTTTATTCAGAAAAATTGTACATTACTTTTATAATCAGTGCCTTCCAAACAGGGTGTGGGATACCCGTGTCTAAAAATTAAGATTTATAGTCATAAAAGTTAGTCACATAGCATTTCAATCATTAAAATATTAGGAATGCCCCTAAACGTAAACACAATATAGTAGAAGTGTACCTATAAGTATTATTGCCTTTGCACAATATTAGAGAATCACTAGCCTCTAAGTAATTTTCTTTTAAAATGGGTGTCCACTTACGAGTATCTTATTCCATTCGGATGTATGAATCCGCAATAGGCCATGGGCGTGTCAGTTCTACACCGAATATTTATGGTGGAACCCTCCATGGCCAGAATTGTTTCCACTCCATTGACGTGAAAAACGCGAAAAGCTAAAATAAATGAAAAGCCAAAACAATTTAGTTATGTGCATTAGTAAGGACTTACCTACCTACACATTGTTCACCAAAATTTACTTACGTAGCGATTGTTTAATTAATCATCCATTGATATTTAACTTTCTTGATATTTGATTGAAATTAATATTTAATTTGCATAAAAAGGCAGGAAACGACTCTAAAGGTTCACGTCACTATGTAACACAAAATAATTAAAAGTATTCACAAATCTGTTTCACAAACATTTTAAACCCAAAATTGTCTTGTTTAGAAGAAAAACAGTTGCACCACCTTTTGACTAGTATCTAATCATTACATTACACAATAATCACGCACGAACTTTAGAACAATAATAATTATAACATACCTGAAACAGTCACAACATTTACCAATAGTACTATTAAAAGAAATTTCATTTTGACTTTATGCTACTCGATAAAATTACTACAACAAACGCTAAATATCTGTTTTTAGCACAATGACATAGCATCCACTGATCTGATAGTTTGTATTGAACTACCCTCTTACGCGATAAAGTGTCAGAGGTCCTTTAATTTACGACTTGTTATCACTAACTTAACAAGTAGCGGTACATACACGTAGACCTTTTTCTAATGTGTTTTATCTGCAACTTGTGGTTATCGGTGCACTACTTACTTTAATAGTTAAGTACCTTGTATACAGGCTGTCGGCCCTTTTAGGTTTTTCGGGTTCCGGTCCTAACATAAATGGTAAAAAAGAACGATTTACACGGAGAAATTGCCTATTAAATTTATTGTTTATAAATCGTAGGTAATTCTGAGTAAAAAATTCGAAAAACCAAAAAATTGTATCTGCTATAAAATATACTTACCTACCTAGTTTATAGAACGTAGGTTGAAACATGAGGAGCGAAAATGTAGTGCCAAAGTGTAAAGGCGGGTCGACATAAGCGCACGCACAAGAATAGTGAGGTCCGCGTACATTTTATGTGCGCGCTCGTAAAATGTGACGATCCACATCCCGATCACATCGACAGATCGGAATAATTCCGGGCACGTCCTCAGGTGTGGACCCGCCTTAATATTTTCGGTTTTGTGGTCGTTTTCAAGGATAAAGCAAATGAAAAAGTATGAAAGGCTGATTAGACCACTAAGTATGGGATCCACAATTCCACATTCATAGTCTGGAAGTGAGAGAAAGGTTTTATGTAATTTCTAACATAAACTTACTTTGTATGGTAAAAATTACAACCCTAAGTAGGTACCTACAGCTACAATCTCTTTAACAAATTAGTTACTTTGATAATAAAACTTGACACAAGTTTATCATTGTAAGTTTATTATAACACTTAAATTACTTTGTAAACAAACTGTGTATGTATTATCACTAAGGCATTTCGTATTTCTGATCAAAAGTTGTCTCAGCTTTATTTTTCACTAGCTGTGGTGCGCGGTTTTTTAAATAAGTAGGTAGTGTTATTTCCCTCGCGTTGGCTTAGAAATCGGTGGCAAAAATAACAGTTAAGAATGACAAAATCGTTTGCATTGTGCATACGTTTGTTTGTCACACATGCGAACGATTGTGAGCAGAACTTTGCAGAACTGAAGTGCTTAACTGTTTTTGACCCCAAAACGAACGCGTGGTTCAAAATAAAAAGTAACATATGGACCCATACTTAGAATAAAAAGTTATCTTAAGTCTTACTTCCTAGTGACAGACTACGAGTATTTCCTTTCTTTTTAACCGACTTTAAAAAAGGAGGAGGTTATCAATTCAACTGTGTTTTTTTTTTTTTTTGTTAAATATCTCATAACTTTTGACTGGGTGAATCGATTTTGATGATTCTTTTTTTATTAGAAAGCTGACGCTTCCCATTTGGTCCCATTTCAATTTAGTCCAGTTCTGATAATGGTATCCATGAAAAAACTATTTATGTCTTAAATTTGCATTAAGTACGTGCGCGACAAAGAGATGAATAACTCAATAGTCGGTCTTTTTGAAGTCGGTTTTTGTTTTTTGTTTTGTAAAAATAATGTTGTTATTTTATGAAGCCGTTTAGTCTTGAAGTTTACAAACGAACAACTTCTTGTACCTAAAATGTACCTACAATATTATACTGATATGAGTGCGATTGTGCCAAGGTGAACTTTTAATCTGCAACAACCGAGCTGTGTTAAAAAACATTTTGTAAGCTACAAAAAAAAACAACTAAATTTCACTGTCATTTTCTGTCATTATTATTGTACATAATTAATTGACCTGGCAAACGTTGTTTTGCCATTTAAATTATTTCTAGTGACTATTAAAAAATAGGGGTTGGTGATAGAAGGGTGATAATTTAGAGTTGTATGTTTTTTTTAATGCCACATAAGCCACATTATAAAAAAATAAAAATTTTGTCCAAACAAAAAAAATGTTAGGGGAACCCGCTTATCACTTAGGGGCGGGGTATGAGAAATTTAATAGATTTCTCAGCCTATTCTCAGACCCACTGAATATGCATATAATATTTCATAAAAATCGGTCAAGCCGTTTCGGAGGAGTTTGGTAACTAACATTGTGACACGATAATTTTATACAGGGTTATTCAGAAAGGGTATGCTAAGCCGAAAACCTGTTAAAGTACTCATCATTCTGAACAACTTTTGTTGTAGCAGTTTCCAGAAAAGCTAATAGTTTTTGAGATACAAGTCTTCAAACATTTCGTAAAAACATTGCGAGTGCAACCCTAGCAGCGGTCAGCGGCCTGTCGCGCGGCGGCGGCATCCTTTGTGATCTAAAGCCACGTATTCTCTGAGCAACTCTAACGACACGATTCTCGATATTATGTTTCGGTGCTCCCCACTTGCGGCGGGAAACACAGAAACAAATCAGTTGCGAAACAGGTGCGTGCGAGTGTGGACGTGTCTCTAAATTGTTTAAAAACATTTTTTGACGTGATAACGTCTAATAATTCTATGGAGCCGGGTGCAAGTACGAAAAAAGATGACGCATGTGCCGTTACCTCGATGAGGCGTTACCTCGCTCTGAGTGAAATTGTGATTTCCTATATTCTATTATATTTTCCTATTTGTCAATTACTTTTGTACCTTACTTAAATAAAATGAAATAAAAAAAAAATATATTTATATTAAAATTTTCTTTCTTTTTAAAATGAAACCATTCTATCAGTGTTTTCTTATGACGTTGTCACGTTCAACTATCGTCAGTAAACCGACTTTACAGACAACCGTTTTTTTTTTCTTTTCTTTTTACTAGAAATGGACTTATGCAATAAAATGTAGACACCACGCAACAACACTACTTCCTCGGGCGACATGACCTAAGGAGCTGTCTGTGTGGACGGCAGAGTTTCCGAAACATTGTTCCTGGAAACATCTACGTGATGTTTCAGAAACTGTGTATCCGAAACACTGTTGCTCAGTGACTCGCCGAGAGACGAACGCCGCGGCCACGCCGACCGGCAATCGCGGCGGTCTCTTTTAAAGAAAGAGACAAATTACCGCGCCATCTACTCACCTGCTCTTTAGGTCATAATTTTTGATTAAATGTATTTTTAGAACTGCAGTCTGTCACTGATTTCCGATACGTAACGTCGCGTGTATTTGAATCGTTGAGACCGGGTTTTTGCGATTAGTTTTGTTTGTTATTGTTAATTTATTCTGTTACTGTTTATCTTAGTTGTTTTTGTTGTGTTTGTGTGAGAAGTTTATTAGTAAAATAGAAAATCATTTTTTGACTTTTGTATGAAAATCTAAATATGCTTATTTCTTAATGAAACTTTCAGGATGTACTGGTTACAATGGATACTTTAAGGTATTTCCGGCTTAGCATACCCTTTCTGAATAACCCTGTATATATATAAGATGAATCGCTGTTCGTTTGTCTGGCTATAACTCGAGAACGGTGGGACCGATTTCGCTAATTTTGTTCTTGAAATATTTGTGGAAGTTCAGGGAAGGTTTAAAAGCAAAAAACAACAAAAAAAACAGAGGGTGAAACCGTCCTCTGTTTTTGTTGTATAAAATAAAAGTCTCAAAAACTATGTCCACTGGGGCATTTATTACAGCAAACTATCTGATTCACTCTATTTACATTCACAACAGGCAACAACAACAACACTAGTCTTATTCTAACGGCTTCCGTCTATTTGCTCTGTTCTTTTTACTTCTGTCTACTTTCTTATCTGTGGTTAGTTCTTGCTGGAGTTTCCTTAACATTTGTGGAGTTATCAAACCCTGGAAATAAAAAAGTGTATTAGAATATATGTACTATTTTGATATATTGTTATATTGTATATTTTAATAGACTTGCCGCGATAAAGCTATATCTGTCTGTGGCGTGGCATTTATAAATATTTTTAGGACTTACTCTAGATAGGTACTAAAATATTTTCGCCGAGCTACAACACGGGGTGTTTTAAAAAGGGAGTCTACAAGCACCTCTCTGGGTTGGCAAAGCATTATCAACCCGCTAGTGTTGCAAGTGTTCATATGCGGTGGTTTTGCTTATTATCAGGCTGTCTGCCTGTTTGCCGCTCTTTTTAACCGACTTCAAAAAAGGAGGTGGTTATCAATTCGTCTGTTTTTTTTTTATGTTTGTTACCTCATAACTTTTGACTGGGTGAATCGATTTTGATGATTCTTTTTTTATTAGAAAGCTGACGCTTCCCATTTGGTCCCATTTCAATTTAGTCCAGTTCTGATAATGGTATCCATGATAAACCATATAATGTCATGCGGGGCTATTACGTCTGCGGGGTTATTACGACTTTTGTCTATAACTTATGTACCATAATGTTTTATCAATAACGACATCTATGGGCGGAAAGTGGAAAAAGAAAAAAGAAGTGGCCCATAGATGTCGTTATTGATGAAACATTATGGTACATAAGTTATAGACAAAAGTCGTAATAACCCCGCAGACGTAATAGCCCCGCATGACTATAAGTCTTAAATTTGCATTAAGTACGTGCGCGACAAATAGATGAATAACTCAATACAATAGTCGGTCTTTTGAAGTCCGTTTTTGTTTTTTGTTTTGTAAAAATAATGTTCTTTTTGGTAGTAAAACGAATGAAAACGAAAATATGTACCACAATATTTATTCTGGCAAATTATTATATTCAAATTATTGTTCATCAATTATTGTACGATCATTTCTGTGGAAGTTATAAATAAAGAATTTTAGGACTTACTCTAGCTACCAGCATTTCGGACAGTTTCCCCTTGCCGTCGTCTTTGGCATTGGACGCATTCAGCATCGCTTTGGTTGCTTTCCTGGTGCCACTCAGCAGATCCATCTTCTCGGGGTCGTCGCGCATCAGTTGCTCGGAGTTTCTCAATAGCCTGGAAAAAATGTACATAGAAATGACTCCTGACAGAAAAAAACGTGTAAAAATAAATATATAAAGTTTCTGGAAGTGATTGCTGTTAGCGATTGGAAAATTATTGCACTAGTTAATAGTTTGAACGCTATAGTCCTTTTCTTTGTAAATTCGGGTGTGATCAATAAAGAGTTTAACTATCTTTATAGGGTTATAAGGTAAGGGTATGCTAAGCCGAAAAGGGCTCGTAGTATTATCATCATGAACAACTTTTACAACATTAGGCATTTTTAAATATTGCATTAAAAATTAATAACTAACGGAAGCTTGGAAGGAACCGTTTCAACGTCTTTCTTTTTACTGGACTTTGATTGAGCTTGAGATCTGTGAAAAGAGCTACAAGGACTTTATTTCTACTATTTTATGTAGTTTTCTACTACACCCCACTAGGGGGCGTTTGGTGAGACAGAATGAATTAATCATCCTTTATTCCTTTACATATCCAAGGGCTTTTTGACCAACTGAGGGCCAACTGTGACTTTTTGATATTTAAGAAAAGCCAAAAGACCAATTTATTAGGCCTAAAAACCATGGAGCATTGATTTGGCCAACTAAATTTAAAACTGTCAGTTGTCAATTGAGAAATTTCCTTTTACCAGTGTGACAGTCATACTTTTTGTGCAGCAGTGTAAAGGTTAAGTGTGTAGGTGTAAAAATGAAAAAAGACTATGAAAAAAGCGAATTCCTATCCTGAATATAGTGTGACGGTCAGGATTTTTTTTTCGTAGCCGTCACACCAGTATGACTGCAGCATGTAGATTCAAGAGCCGTAGATTTACCTCGTTATTTGGAATATTCCTTGCTGAATGATGGCGTCCAGTTCAGACTCCATTTCGCGAACCAGTTTCACATCGGGGAACATATCCGAGAAACGATAGCTGGAACAAAAAAATGTGTTTATAATAAATTTAGAAATCGTGTCATGCCACTACTTTCTATTCTACTGTTATTGTAAGGGACTTCAGGTTTCAGGTTCCCTCTTGACATGCAGTTATTTATTTTAGTAGTTCAGATGTTAACAGTTCGGAGGTCGGCGCACGAATGAATACAAGATGGCGTCGACCCTTCTTAAATACGTTCCTATATTTATACAAAATGTTTGAAAGAGCGAGAAAACTATGCTATCCTGCTCTATCCTACGCTAGTACACTACACGGGTAAGGAGTAGTAGAAATTAAGATAATCAGTGACAAGGGCGTCGCCAGCTTATGACTAAGGGGGGGGCAATGGGGCAATATTATGGAGGATAAAAAAAATAAACGCCGAGAGCATAAAGCGTTACACTTTGGAAGTATTGGAAGTCTTTGCCTCGATGACGATTGTAATAAGAACACGGTTCTAATATCAATGTATAAAACTTCACAAGCCCTCGACAGCACAATAGAGTCGGGACAATTTAGACATTGGAGGGTACAGTAATTTCCACCCAGCTGAAAATTGGTAGGATTGTTTGAAACACCATCATAAATGAAATCTAAAAAGTCACCATCGATCCGATACGTGCAAAAAATCTTACTCCGGGTCACCAAAATGGGTTTTTCGCGATTTTCTCAAAAACAATTCTGCTACTAGGAAACTCTTCAAGACGAGTATGTTCTCTATAACATTCCCTACCCCTACAGTATTGCTTTTAAATGCATGTTGGTAGGACTCATGGTTTTGAGATATGTTGATATTCATTTCAGACCAGGCCAAAAAGATGACAATTTCTCTTAACGAAGCCTCGGTTAGCAGTAGATCATATCACAAGTTTGTAAATGAGTTTTCCTCAAGTTTTCAACATCGCTAAATCCGACAATCTCAAGAAACACTTTGAAAAATGACTCTTTGTGGCTCAAATCGGATAAATGATGATGATGGCTGACGAAAAATTTTACCTCTCGTATCTCGGAAACGGTAGAAGGATATAGAGGGGTACACCCGACTTTTGAAATGTAGATCAAATTTTTGGGGAAATGATAAAAAAATATAGTCGCCATAGCCATACAAAAAAGTTTGACAGTCATACAAATAAAAAAAAAAGGAAATGCTCACAGCTATGGAACCGCTGTAGATGGATGGAATGTACTTGAAGAAATATTATAGAGGTTCATAACGTTAATCGAGATTCAGAAACAAAAATCCAAGATGGCGTATTTCATGTTTTCGTCAAATTCCAGTGGATCTTCCAGTGATCCTATGAGGGTGATATTTTGGATCTGGATCTACATATTATTACACTGTTTAATGGTCTTGCGTTTTGGCAAATCTGATGATCGTGATGAAAATGGCGGCGATTTTTAAAACGGATGTCTAAATCTTAATGTTATTCTGAATATTTCAATATTTTCTACAATTTACATTAAACCTTGTGAATTTATTAACGTTTTGTCATGCGATGCGTAATTTATTAATAGGTAAGGAAGTGAATTGCTCGCACTTTGGTCGCTTTGCGGCTAGCTACATTTGATCTCTAGGGGGGGGCAACTGCCCCCCCCTGCCCCCCCTTGGCGACGCCCTTGATCAGTGAGGCTTCTTGTCCGTAACAGTTATTATACAAGGTTATAAGGATTATGTATGCTAAGAATAGGGCTCATAGTACTCATCTTTCTGAACAACTCTTACTATGGGTGAACCATTGGGTGACCATGAAAACACGAAAAAAAATCTGCTGTTCAATTTTAAATTTTGTTGTTTTCATTGACATTTACTATGAGCCTTTTTGCTTTAGTATACGTTTTTTCTTTATAATTCTGTAGATGTGGGTATGCGGTTGAAACGGTTGAATGCAGAAACCATTCTTTCACTTTCACTACAAGTAAAGCTCTATATCGAAGTCGGTCCACTGGGTCACACAGCCAGTTCATTGTTACAAATTCGTTGCAGCTATATTAAATGACAATTATTATTGACAACTAATCCTCTCAAATAAATTTGAATACATTCCCTCACCTCAGCCACAAGTAAAGCTCAAGTATATCGAAGACGGACTCCAAATGCACGAGGTCCACGATAGTCTTTGGCATGGGCAGCGGCCAGTCCACCGCGTTACTCAGCCAGCTCTTTGTCACGGGCTCGTTGCGGCTGTACTGGCGGACCATCTGCGGACGAAGATTGGTTTTAAAATTATAAGGGTTATAACACGTATCACTCTAGGTGGCAGCACTAAGACATCGGCTCCAACGAGCTGTGCAAACATAGGTAAATAAAGATCAATATAAAAATTATATGGATCCTCAAAATTTAGTTCAATTTTACACTTTTGACAGTTCTTTAGACCTGCAGTTGATCTAGTGCGCTCTGGCGGTAGAGAAGACAATTAAAGCCCTCATTAATCTATTGTCCAGAAGCGATCGCTCCAGCGATAAGGTGTTGCACCAGTTTTAAGCGTTGCTATGCTTTTGCTTTTTTTCTGAGACATCGGTACAGATCGTATCACCTCAACTGAAAAAAGGCACAAAACACCCCAAGCGTGACAACGGAGATCTCACTTACTCATATGCAACCTTTAATCATCCCACTGCTGGGATACAGGTCTACCCTCGAAGGGCGATCAGGCCGTACACCACAACGCTGACCAAGTGCGGATTGCTGGAATTCACATACACCATTGAATTTTTTCTCCGGACGTATGCAGGTTTCCTTACGACGTTTTCCTTTACCGAAAAGCCAGTGGTATGTAAATTCGTACATAAGTCCCAAAGAACTCATTGGTACGAGTCGGGGTTTGAACCCGCCACCTCAGGAATGCGAAGCGGCTGCTCTCCCACTGAGCTACCAAAGATGGAAATTGGACATACCTTGAGGAATGTGGCGCAGACGAAGGGCAGCTTGTTGTTGATGGGCGCGCAGCAGAACACGTACCGCGCGCGCAGCGGGAGCGGCACGTGCTGCACCATCTCCGCCAGGAACTTGAAGCCCTCCGTGTTGCACATGAAGTACAGCGACGCGTCCACCGTGCACAGGTGCACGAAGATATCCTACGTAATGAAAACGAATAATAAGAAAATTTGGCTATAATTAACACGAGAAGAGTCACATAAAAATTAAGTTGTTTTAAAATGTGTCAAAACCACGGCGTTTCCACACGACACGACAGTGACGTTCAAAGGGGTAATTTGAAAAATACAATAGATGGTTACGGGACTTTATTTTACTAAAACATTTTATTACATTTTGAATTTATCACAGTTTATGTCACTATTTATTGTATGTATCAGCGGAATGAGTAATTCTTCTGTAAGTATTCTATAGCTACGTCTATTCTTCTGTAAGTGAGATAATTCTTCTGTAAGTATTTTCTAGCTATGACTATTCTTCTGAAAGTGAGTTGTCATTGTCACCCCTTGGTGCTTGGTACCCCTATACACCGCCACTGCCCCCTTAACTTACCATTAGACTACTGAGAGTAGCGTGAGGTAGATGGTAAGCGTAGAGCTCCATTTGTTCCGCCGTCGGATGCAGGCCGGCCTGGCTGACCGGGTCGGGGGGCTTCGAGAGGAGCGTCTTCAGTGTTGCCAGGTCTTCTGCCTTGAACGTCGTTACGTAGCCAGTTTCCCATACACTGCCGTATCTGCCTGCTCGACCTTTAAAATAGGATATTCACTTAGTAAATATTAAAACAAAAAAAAATAGAACAAGTGATTTCTTTTCAAACCAGCTGTTCCACATATTTCTTCGAAAGTGAATGTTGTTTTTTTAAGGAACAGATTGATTGATTTTTATTTCGCGTTTTCAGGGTTGGTTCGCAAGTAAAACTTGGTCAGTAAATAATGTTTCACACTCGTAGCTCCCCACTTATTGTTGAGGAAGCCACGGAACACAAAAAGACAAGGACCACAAGTGTATGATGTGTACAATGATCTCGTAGAATCTGTAAAGTATCTAATCGTCACCCATCGTCGTCTATTATCTAGTGACTATTAGTTCTAAAGTAAAGGGATAAAGTTACAGGACTTACCTGCAATCTGTAACGCTTGTGATATACTGATAACGTCCATTTCTTTGTCACCATCTTCGTTTATCACTGGCTTTATTAACGAGTAGAACACTATTCTTCGTATACTCCTGAAATATGATCAAGTTGGAATTTATTAACATATTGCCTATTCTTCGTTTTATTATCGACTAGATTTATAGATTCTAGACTTTTCTGTTCTGTTTTCTGTTCACACCAGAAATTACAAGCAAAGGGATGGTAACGGTTAAAAATAGTGCAACAACTCGCTACCTTATCGCTAAGGGCAATTTTTCCCAGGCTAGCTACTAGCTCCGTAGTACATGTGCTTTGCCAGTTCGCCCATTTTTTTTTAAAGTTGCCTATGTGTTGGTCTGATATATAGGCTGTATATCAGACCAACACATAGTGTTGGTTCAAGATATAAGCTACTTCTTTACAAAATTTTGATCCAAATTCATCGTCCAACAAAATTTATTTTTAATAATATTAGTGTAAATAACTTTCTTAGTAAATACTTACAAATTGATACCAAGTCCTATAGCGTCAGTGGCGACCATAACTTTGCAAGAGCTTTCTGGATCGTTAAACTTATTTGCTTGGGCCAACTTGGTCCCGGGAGGCAGGCTGCCGTATATGACTGCCACTTCATGCCCTCTGTAATAGTTACAAGGTTTGTATACAAATTGTGATATTATAATTTTTCTATCAATATTTAATATGATCTCCATTTCAACAAAACTGAATTTTAGTGAAAAAAAGAGAACAAAAAGGTCAGCAACTTAGACTTTTCAAATCGGGAACTAATACTGAATTAGCCAATGAGTAAGTGAGAAAATAAAAGCGGAATTTCAAAAAACTATTCATAGACACATAGCAAGTTATACTCGTATATAGAGAGCAAAACATCCTCATATAAATTAAAGATATACATTAATTCTTAGTCAACAGATTGTGAACCAATAAATGACATCTTCAGCAACTGGCTACATGGCACGATGATACATGGCTACCCTTTCTTTATAACCCTGTATGCAGTTCTAATTCTAATCCAATAAGAACTTAAGCTGTATCATGAATAGAGATGAGATGAATAGACACCTTGAAGCGCACTATACTGCTCTGTCTAATATGATTCTTATTACTTATCCTATAAGAGCTAAAATAGACAGTCACAAGCTGAATAATAATTGGATACCTGCCTCAAGAGACTGACCTCTGTTCTATGGCTCGGCTCACGCTGTAAATATCGTTTTTATTGAAACAGACTATACAGTCCCCCGGTTGCACATTATCGAGGCTGCCTAGCGCTGAGTCCTGGACTTTGAGCTCGGTTAGCCTTTTGTATGATCTTACCTGAAAACATTATGATTAAGTATAATAGTTATTAGTGATTAAGTATTATAGGTCAAGCAAAAAGGGAGGTGCTGGGAATGGAAGGTTTCTGGTGTTTTAGAATCTGTAGTCTCACTTTGTTTTATTGTCAAAGCACGTCCCGGACAACTTTATACGGGTTTATCTCAAAACGAATATTTTCTCTTTAGGTCCTTCTCAGGATAGACTGCTCACATTCAAACTTCGACTTTACTTCTATGTCGCTAGAAATCTAATTTGTTTAACATGCCACAACAGTACACTGTGTTGTTTAAACGTAAACTCAGATATGCAATACCAAACTTACTTCTAGCTCCTCGCCTGTAGTATTGCAAATTTCTTCTATGAGATTAATAGCACCCGCCTCCCCACACAAATGTATTTCGTCTACCTGCAGCCCTAATATTGCCCTCGTCCAGGCCCAGCCTCTGCCTCTGTCGCCTATCATTTGGATCTCATCTATGATTGCCACTTCATCTGGAATTGCAAGTTTATTAATTAACTAGCTGTGCCCGCGGTGTGACCCACATTACCCATGATAAAAAGTAGCATATGTGTCCAGACCTTTATTCCAAATTTCATGTAAATCCGTTCAGATGTTTCAGTGTTCATTAGTAAACAAACATAAACCTACCTACATGTACCTTTATAATATTAGTAAGATTTATTTCACAAGATATGAATCAATTTCAAATGCCTCAGATATTAAGAGTATTAACTACGAGTATGTAATAATTATCAAGGCAATTTCATAGACTCAAATGTTTCTATTGCAAAAAAAAATAACAGTAAAATAAATATGGTTGAATGAAACAAAAACTCCAAATAGGAAAGTTAATAGAAAAACTAAAAAGTTGTAGCTAGTAATCAGTTATTTTAAGGATAATTCACATCTCTAAAGGCCAGAACTTTTGAACTGCGCCTAAGTGGTAAGCCTTTTATACAAATTTTTAGGCCCACATTTGTCTGCCAGAACCTTAGAAATATTGCAGTCAAATATAAATTTTACTTTGAACTTACAATGCTGATTCAGCGATGTCATTTCAACAGTGCAGGCGACATGACTAGACGGAGTCAGCTCAGCCTCATCCTTGACTATCAGTTCAGAGTCCGTGTCGGACTCCTCTGGGTTTGTCACCGTTGTGTATAATGATGCATGCCTCCTTTCTTCACCTGTTACTAGATCGCATGGTGTGCCCTGAAAAATACTACATGTAAAAAGTAGATATGATAACTTTAACTGTAAGGAAATGACATATAAGAAAAAAAGTTGAATTTCGATATTTTTTTAATTAATAGCACAAAAGTAGAGATGATTTGACTGATTTTCAAGTATTATAAGATTCACATTGTTAGTGTCATAGAGTACTTTTTGCAGTAGAGTTTTCTATTTTGCTCATGGAAAAAGTAAGTTTGTAAAGGCAGAGTGGCTGTGAGGGTTTTTAAGGTGCTTGAAGGCCTCTGATATGGCTTTTTTTTATAATTTACTTGTTTTAAAAAATGAAACAAAACATTCACACCTACTACTTAATAACACAGTAACACCTAGCAAGGAACTGTCTGCTGAGTGTATACACAGTAGAAACTAATTCCTTGTTTAACACTTTGGCAGCGGGAAACACATACCCTGTTTTCCTATGCGCGACGCGAGTGCGGCTGCACACGCCAGGCGTGTTAAAAACAAGGCGTTTGACTATTAGCCGCACCTGGGGCTAGCGCATATGATTACGCGCCACAGCCAAAGTGTTAAAGGTGGAAATACACTAGAAATACATTGGAAAACAGTTACTTACTTGTTTATTGGACTTGTGGTAAATTTCAGTGGCCAATAGTTTCAATGGTCCACAGTAAACACCAGATTTGGCTTCCAAAAACCTTTGCATAGCATGGTATGTTTTACCAGAATTTGTAGGGCCTGCATGAAATACTATTTTCCTTATTTTAGTGCGAGCTTCTGGGTACCTGTAGAAGTTATAAACTTTAAAATCATTCTTTTTACACCATTGTTGTGAAATAAATTGATTAATTTCTTTGAGAAGTCATTACAAATTTAATTTTATAATTTTTAAATAGAATTTTTAATCTTACTTGGCCTATTGGTTTCTTGTTAGAATTCTAATATTTATTGTCTACATACCAATTAGCAGGAGTCCTCAGGTCAGATATTTTTTTCAAGTCATCTAAGCAGTCTAAATGTGGGAATGCCAGCCTTGCATGTCTCAAAAAATAAGGGAATAAATCGTCTACGTGACCAGCACCTACAACATTGTTTATTATTAGTACCTACAATGCCAAAAACAATAACAACATCTGAAAATCTTGGCAGCATATCAACCTTGCAAAATATCACTTATAGTGATGTGCAAATCTGGCGGCAAATCGTGTTCCAAACAATGTCGTCGAAATGATAAAAACGCCTGATGCAATAACTGGTCATCCAAACCATTCTCTGAAGCCAAGAGTCGTACTTCTGCTTTCTGATAGAATTTGTTGAGAATCTTGAGCAAATCTTGTTTCTTGAGGCGGCCAGTGAACTCTTCTCCAATGTTTATGTCATCAGGATTAGGTTTAACGGGTACAGGAGTAAACAGCGCTGCAGGACTACCACGGTCATGTTTCTTGGTCCTTAGGAAAATATAACCTATATTCTCCGGTTTAGCTTTACGATTGCATATGACACTGGAACGAAGGAATGGATATATCGCCGGCTGTAGCTTGTCTGCGTAGTAAAGGGCCAGTAATCTTGTGAATCCTTTGTACATTTTAATTAAAACAAAAATAATTTCACTAAAAATTTCCTACCGCCGACTGTCACATTTTTCAGTACGACAAAATTTGAGTTTTGAGTTGCCAGGTGTTTGAAAATGTAAAAAATCTAGGATTGGGATAGAGTTTCAAAAAATAACAGAAATGGTAAGTAAATCGTAAGTAAATATTAAGAGTATCATCATCATCATCCACAGCCCTCTTTATCCCACTGCAGGGTAAAGGCCTCTCTCTCTCTGTGCCATCTGCCTCGGTCCTGCGCCAAACGGATCCAGGTTCGACTCGCGACTTTGAAAATGTCGTCGGCCCATCTCGCCGCCGCGCGCTGGACGACCAAGTATTAAAAGTATGCTCCTAAATAATCCACAAATCAGTAAAAACTGTACAGCGTTAAGTTTCAATCGGTTGTTAAAATGCATTCGAATCATAAGACACGACTGTATGGAAATAAGCCATTGCTTTTAACTTTTTAGAATAAACTTTTTTAGCGACATATTTCTTTCGTCTGGTAGCATTGTCAGATTATTTTTATTTTACTTTGACATTTTGTTTTGACACTAAAATGACAGTGACATATCTTATCTGAAATATGAAAAATATTAAAAGGTTAAGCTTCACCACCAAAAACTAAAAACGTTGCCAGGCACAGCAAGGCACGACGAATTTTCGATTGCACGAACGTTGTTCGGTTAATTGAGAGGATGGAAAGGATCGTGCCGTAAAATGGCTTACTCAGGAATGCCAAGGAACTGAAGCTGAATAAGAGTCGGCTCCAAAGAAAAAATGAATCATTTAGATTTGTTATAATTAATGAAATACGAACTGGAAAGTGAAGATCATCCTTTTATAAAAAAGTAATTTTCTGAGTTCATCTATCTGTAGTAATCTGTCAATCCAAAAATCTAAGCTGACATTCTTTGAAACTTTGAATTGTCATTTTGTTCCATTCGATTTCGTTTCGATTTCAAAGGACACGACGACGATTTGCTTGATTGTTCTCAAAAAATTCGGCTGCAATCTAATTCCTGTGTGTTGATTTCGTTTCACATGATAGCGTTCACAATATACATTGAAGGAGAAAACTGTACTAGTGGTATTGTGACATATAACAACTTATTGACGAAATGGGGAAGGCTAAAAAAGGGAAGAAGAATCAAGCTGCTGAAGATGGGTAAGTTTCGCATATGTTTCGGTAGTACTTTGCCAAAAATTGTACGTATACGTTGTTTTAATTTCCCATACCTTTGCAGCGATAGTGACGTAGAGACCACTAACATTGACAATGTTAAACCGGCGCCGAAAGGAAAGAAGTAAGTAGCCCTTGGAGGTTATCTCGCCCTTTTATTATTATATAGGGATCTACAATGATACCCCTCATGTAGTTAGTTACATATCCTTTTAATGCTATAACTAGTCTAACAAACCAACCACAAACAAAAATAGTTCAACATAAGCTTAAATAAAGCATTTAACATGTATTTAGTGCCTTTAAGAAATATATCTAATTACAGAGTGTTAGTAAACTCAGATGAGAGTGAAGACGAAAAGCCAAAATCTAAGGCTAAACACAAAAAGTCTGTTGAAGAAGATGTCAAGGAAGTCACAAAGAATATAAAAAATGTCTCCATTGCAAATAAGTCTCAAAAGAAGAAAGTGGCAAGTGATGGTAAGTAATTTTTATTTTAGTGAAAATTATAAAAAGTACTAAAACTACCATTTTCAGGTTCCAATAAATGTGGTTTGTGCTTTTTTGTTACATAAAATAATAAATGTACCTATATTAAAAAAAAATCTTGATGTTTTTTACAACATTGTATTACTCTAAAATACTGAAGAATCAACACCATTCTCAAAAAATCGTATGCAACCTTTAATCCTCCCACTGCTGGGATACAGGTCTACCCTCAAAAGGTGATTAGGTTGTATTCTACCACACTGGCCAAGTGCGGGTTAGCCATTGAATTTCTATATTGACATGCATATGTCCGGAAAATAAATTCAATTCCTTCACCGAAAAGCCAGTGGTATGTAAATTCGTACATAAGTCCCAAAGAACTCATTGGTACGAGTCAGGGTTTGAACCCGCCACCTCAAAAATGCAAAGTGGCTGTTCTTCCACTGAGCTACCACGGCTTATAAAATAGAAATAATAATAATCAGTAATTGATATATACCTAGCTATAGTAGCTCACAGACATAATAGCCATTCAAAATATAAAAAATTATGAATAAACACTGTTTTTGTAATGTTGTGCAATATTTATTTTCAGATGAATCAGACAATGAACCAGAAGAAAAACCTAAAAAGAAGGGTAATAAAAAGAAAGAGGAAAAGAGTGCCTTTTCACTCTTACAAATAGAGGACTCTGGTGACTCGGCTCCTGAAGCACCTCCATCATCTGATGAGGATGAAAAACCTGTTCAAAAACAGCAGAAAAAGCCGGCTCCTGAGAAAAAAGAACCAGCAGGTAAAAAAGGTAAAAAAGCTAGAAAGAACAAGGATGACAGTGATGATGATCTGGATAAAGTATTAGCTGAATTGGAAATGGAATATGCTGGCATTAAGCCAGCTGAGGTAGCGACTCCGCAGGCGGAAACACCACAAGAAGAAGAGAAACCCAAAACTAAAAAGAAAGGCAAAAAAGAAGAACCAAAGCCCGATGAAGATGCAGAAGAAAAAGACGATAGTGGCAATGAAAATGATCTAACAATAAAGACTGCTGCTCAAAAGAAAAAAGAAAAAAAAGAAAGGGAGAAACTAAAGAAACAGGAAGCTAAGAAGAAAGAAAAAGACCAAGAACCCAAAAAGGAACCAGAAAAGGCTCCAGAAAAGGCAGAGATTGAAGTAGAAAAACCTGCAGATGAAGCTAAAGAACCCTCTGAAGAAAAAGAAACAACAGAAGATAAAGAAGATGCTACAGAGAAGGATGGAAAAAAGAAGAAAAAGGGTGCCAAAGATAAGAAAGAAAAAGAAGAAGATGCTAAAGGAAAGAAAGGCCCAGCTAAGAAGGCCGTAGCAGCTATGCAGGAAGCCTTAAAAAAGATGAAGGAAGAGGAAGAAAGACTGCAACGGGAAGAAGACGAGAGAATAAAGCTGGAAGACGAAAGAGAATTGCAAAGATTAGAAGCTATAAGACTGGAAAAAGAAAAGAAAGAGCGTAAGAAACAAAAGGAAAAGGAAAGGAAAGAAAGACTGAAGGCAGAAGGTAAACTGCTGACTCCAAAACAGAAAGCTGAAAAGGCCAGAGCTCAAGCTTTACTGGAGTCTTTAAAAGCACAAGGTGTAGAGATAGGCAGTGCTGAGAAGAAACCACCGAGGCCTGGCACGCGAGTCAAGCCTGGTAGATTGAAGTCTCAAATTTCACAAGATGCTCCTCCTACTCCATCTGAAGAAAAGAAAATTGAACTTGACAGCGTTGAAAAGAAAGTAAGTTAAAACAATTGACAACTGTTTTAGGAGTGCAGCTATCCAAGATATTTTGAAGAGTTGATGTGTTTTTACATTTTAGTTGATCTGATTTTCATGATATTTTGTAGTGGATCAGTAGTTTTTATAAATAAAAATTTAAGTTTAGATTGGAGCAAAAATCAAAAATTTAGAGTTTACTACTGTGACATTTTAGGAAGAAGAACCGAAAGTAGAAAAGAAGGAACCAGAAAGCGATGCAGTGAAAGATGCGTGGGATGCAGAGTCTTCCTCTGAAGAAGAAGAAGAAGAACCGGCCAAGCCTGAACCAGTGACACCGGTCAAGCAGGAAAAGAAGTCTTCTGCAAATGACAAGGCAAAGGAGAAAGAGGTAAAGTACTAAGGTCTCATGTATGGTGCAATTGATTTTATGGCTTAGTCTTAACTGAATTCAACAGTCGCTGATCTAGGATTTTGGTTCGGGGGAGGGGGGGGGGGGGGTCTTGAGCCAGGTGGCTGAGGTTGAAAAAAAGGAGGGGTGGAGTTATAGGTAATTGGGTGCGTACTGACTGACCGAGCAGCCTCGCGCGGCAGATGTTTGGCTCGGGCCGCGGCACGCTCGGGCGAGGCAGCGCGTGCGTTTGCCTCGGGCGAGGTACGTCCTGACTGGCCGAGCATTTGCTTCGCGCGGCAGGCCTCGCGAAGCTGCTCGGTCAGTCAGTACGCACCCATTGGGGTGCTTTTGGAGGGGGGCTTGAGCCCTCCCTTGATTCGCCACTGGGATTCTATAAATAAATTTGGAAAAAATAAAAAAAGACGATGGAAGGCGGATAATCCCGTAAAATACCAAACAAGTAGTTACTCTTGCTAGTAATATCTTCCCTTATCAACTTTGTTTTTCTGATCATTTCCTCCTCATCTCTCATCATTTCACCTCTCATTATTTCATGTTTGACAAATAAATGCAAATTCAAATAATTTTTTATCCTCTTTCTCTATTTACAGGAAGAAGAAGAAGAAGAATCCGATGAGGACGACGATGATGATTCGGAAGAGGATAGTAGTTCTGAAGAAGATTCAGACGACCAAATGACAGACGCGCAGAAGAAGAGAGAAGCTGTTCTGAAAAGATTAGAGGTAAAATTAATAACTCGTGTAAAACACTGGTTTTCCAATTGATGTGAGACCTCACTCACAGCTCATATTGCAAACTCTTAGCGTGAGATTGAACTAAATCGCCTTGGCATTTATCTCGCTTTTTCTATAGCTAACAGAGGGAGACAATGGCCATGGTGTTTCAGTTTAGGCTCGCTCTCAGAGCATAGATTTCTTATGGGCACTAGAGATTGTCAGTCACTATTACTGTCATGACACTTCCAATGGGAGCGACAGTGACCAACATAATATCTCACTCGCCGGAACAGGACCCCAAGTACTTACCACCCCAATATTACAACGGACTATATACTTTTATTATATACCCATAGAAACGTCGACAAGACAACGAAGCGAATAAAGGAAACAACCCGCTCCGAGCGGCAGTAGTCTGCGTACTTGGTCATGTCGACACAGGCAAGACCAAGATATTGGACAAGCTGCGGCGGACCAACGTCCAAGACGGGGAAGCTGGTGGAATCACGCAGCAGATCGGAGCTACCAACGTACCCATTGAGAATATCAAGGAGCAAACTAGACATGTTAAAGCAGTAAGTAAATAATACCTATAGATTAGAATGATTAATAATTCTTATTATTACCATTGGCATTCATGGAAAGGCAAAGTGAAGGTATGTAGTGGAGATCGAATAGTAAAACAGGTTCAAGATTTAATATCATTGATGATCATTCTATAGCCAAATCGTTTATCTTAGTCCTCGCCTGCGCGGTACAGAGGCGCGGGGGTATGATGACGCAGGGGACTGAGAGGAAGGCTGCGCCGCCCGCTCTGCCCTCTCAGTTATTGATTTGCAATTATTTGAGAATAACTCTATTGTAATAGGCTCTGTAGGCAAACAGTTAAATACATAACTATAAAACATCTAGCCTGTTCTTTTTTTCATTTCGAAGCTTTCAGTAAGTTTCCTTTTAAAACTTTCGCACAAAGTTGTAATTTTTTGTATGTTTCAGGTGAATGAAATAGCGTTCAAGTTGCCAGGTTTGCTCATCATCGACACGCCCGGGCACGAGTCCTTCAGTAATCTGAGGAACAGAGGCTCGTCTCTCTGTGATATTGCTATCTTGGTAAGTGTATTTAACACTATTTGTAACCAAGTAATTATTTGGTTCGAAACAAAATAAATATATGTAATGTCAAGTTTTGATAGATCTGCTGTAAAATTACAAAACTTAACACTGTCGTGGTCACAGATGTAACAAACAGAATATTGTAAGTACAGTTGTAATTAAAGCTAATAAAAACAGACGTGGTTTCTAAATTTTTAAAAAGCAACACTGCAGGTTTTTGCATAAATCACCTTAAACAAAAATCATGAAAATGGGACACATTTTTTTATTGAAATCGTTCATTCTTTCTCTCACTCATTCGTTCAATACATTGACCCAATCTTCTTTCCAGGTGGTAGACATTATGCACGGCCTAGAGCCGCAGACCATAGAGTCTATAAACATGCTCAAACAGAAGCGAACTCCATTCATCGTGGCTCTCAACAAAATAGACAGACTGTATGACTGGCAGAGCGCTCAGCGGAAAGATGTCAGAGATATCCTGAAAATGCAACAACATAACACTCAACTGGAGTTCGATAAGAGGAGCAAGGATGTTATCGTACAGTTTTCTGAACAGGTAAGAGCTACCTTAGTTCATTCTTTGAACAGGTAAAAACTTCGTTAGTTCATTCTCTGACCATGCAAGAACTTCGTTTATTTTTCTACAGATAAAAAGATGAAGAAACAAAAAAAAACTCTCTTTACTAACTCTCAATAAAATTGCTTGTACGACTCTGTCAGCCTAAGCATAAGCAATAATTATCAGGATGACTTTCCATTTCATGATATCAGTACCGTAATTTATTTGTTATACCTGTCATCGTGTCAAAAATATCATATTTATCTTTAGTTTTTCTTTTTTCTATTGAGTGACATGACGAGCAAATGGCTTGCCTGATGATAAACATCACGCTTGCCCATAACAGGTCTGCAACACCCAGAATTTTGAATTTCAAGACCCTGCGCGGCACAGTACTGCGCTAGTCACTCTGAGATATAAGATGTTTAATCTCCTATTTGCCATAAATTTATCTTTTTCTTTTTATTCATTATTTTATTTAGTTACCTTTTATCCATATTCCAGGGTCTGAACGCAGCGTTGTTCCACGAGAACCCCGACCCCCGCACATACGTCTCTCTAGTCCCGACCAGCGCGGTCACGGGTGAAGGCATGGGCAACTTGCTCACTATGATCGTGCAAGCTTGCGAGGGACCGCTGCATAAACGACTGGTCTTCTCGGACCAGTTACTGGCTACTGTTTTGGAGGTAATTGTATTCTTCTGTTGCTATCTTCTTTCTGGTCTGAGGGACTTAAAGCTCAATCGGAACCTTAATAACTCATTTTGTGGCTACGTTAGACCAGTGGTGTTTTAGAAATAGGTAACCATTAAGATCATATAATAAGGATTTTTAAATTTTAAAAAGTCAATTTCTGACGTCATCGGCAAACTATTTGGCAACCTTCTACACTACAGCGGCTGCTGTGGAAGTTAAATTTAATCATATAATTATGTAGGTTTTATAGAATTACACTGGCAGGTTTGTGTGCTCTCATGGGATACCTGTGCCAAATTGTTGAGCACCAGTTAGGTTGCTATTAAACCTGCTCTAAGGCTTAGACGCAAGCCACCAGTGAGGTACCACAATGGAGCACTGTTGCCGTAAAAACAATTTTTGACATCCTTCCTTACAAATAGTTCAATAAACACCGATTACAAAATGCAAGTAAAATTCGTGGTCTACGGGTTTTATTTTGTATCTGTTTTTGTTTTTTTTTGCACATACAAAGTGTGTCGAAACCACGTCAGTTTTCTTAATAACCAATACTTCTTCAGGTGAAAGCCATCCCCGGTCTCGGCACGACCATTGACACCATTCTGATCAACGGCACCCTCCGCGAGGGAGACACCATGGTACTGGCCGGCACGGACGGGCCAATAGTCACGCAGATACGGTCTCTGCTGATGCCGCAGCCTATGAAGGAACTTAGGGTGAAGGTGGGTACATTACATTGTAATTGTCACAGACTGAGTAATAGTTGTAGTGTTAAGTTTGAGAAGAAATTTATTATAAGTGTTTTTTTAACAAATTCAGTGCCATTGACACGCCTAGTAATTTAGTTTTAAAGCTTCTTTATTGTGCATAAGTATATACAAAGTACCATTACCAGTGTACATTTATCCTGGTAGTATTACAATAAATATAAGAAAGTTTTGCAAGCGCGCAGGCTTTTATAAAAACTTGTGAAATAAACGTTAAAAATTGATGACAAAAATTTCAAATTCGAACACAAAGAATCAAAACACTAATTATTATTATAGTCATTACAAAATAAGAGGCCCGTTTTGACAATTGTCATCGCGACGTAACTAGTGATGTTACCATACGACTCGGTATTCGATACTCACGATAAATCAATTCAGTTTGTATGAGTATCATATCGATTTCATTATGTATTGTATGTAAGTTCATTGGATTAAGGTTATGATTAGAAAATTTAACTTAAACTTTAATATTGTAGGTATTTTGAAATGATACAGTGGGACGAAAGGTCAATTTGTCTATAATTATAATTTTTAGTTACAATAACATTCACTCAATCACAAACAAATAAGAAAAAGCGAAAGTTAGTAAACCACTCTGTGAATTTATTTGCGTCCATTTATTCGTGATATTCTTTTGTACTTTTAGACTCCAATCAGTAAGGCTATCATTAACAAAACCTCCCCCGGCTGATCCAGCTGATCAATATTTAATTACTATTAAAATCGAATGAAGCTGGTGAAATTCAGTCATTAATTGGTACACTAATATTTGAAAAAAGAAGACTGAGAACGTAACTATTTCTGACAGTTTCGTTATAATTTGACATTATATGCTACCATAAAGTATGCGCGAAAAGCGTTCCAAGTTACATTCTAGGGTCTTTCTCAAGTGTCAAAACGGGCCTCTTATTTTGTGTTGACTTATACATATATAATACATTGTTGGAGCAATACATTTTTAAGGAATATTTGTTTTTAAGGTTAATAGATTTACAAAAAATAAATGTGTTATCCAATTTTCAGAATGCCTATATTGAGTACAAAGAAGTGGTGGGCGCGCAAGGAGTGAAGATTGCGGCTAAGGAGCTCGAGAAGGCTATAGCCGGTCTCAACCTCCTAGTAGCGCAGAAGCCAGACGAAGTAGATGTTTTGATGTAAGTCACTTGTTATTTTTTATACACTTTTTGGTTTCACAATGCAGTAAAAGCTTGTCTTTAAAAATTTTTTTTTTGATCAACTATTTGTTTTTTTTTCTTCCCGTTCAGACAAAAAGAGGCTCGCTTTTTAATTTTGATGTTGACCTTCTTCCTCAGAGAGGAGGTGGCCCGCGAACTGAAGAGTGCTCTATCTTCTATAAAGCTGTCGGAGCGCGGTGTGTACGTGCAGGCCTCCACGCTGGGCTCGCTAGAAGCGCTGCTTGAGTTCCTCAGGACCAGCAAGATACCGGTGAGTAGAAGTGGCCCCGAGATGTGAGGCGAAGTGGCCCCCGAGGTGAACAGTGACCAGAAGTGGCCCGCGAGCTAAAGGGCGCGGTTTTAGCGTTAGGACTGAGGGGTGTGAAGGGTGAAGTGTGATTAAGAGAGGATAACTGAGGAAAAATGATTTGGGGTTTGTTTGTTTGAGTTTGTTTCCTTCAAATGAGACTAGAGCAAATTATGTGGTACTCAAAACAATCGTTTTCGTAGCTGGTTTTTGTTTTTTGTTAAATGTGTTTTTGCATTTTGTTTCCAGTATTCGGCGATCCGGATAGGGCCGGTGGTGAAGCGTGACGTCATGAAAGCGTCGGCCATGTTGGAGCACGACTCGCAGTGGGCCACGATCTTAGCATTTGATGTCAAGGTATGTAATATTTGTATAACTATTACATCTGATAGGTTTTAGTAGTCTGCAAAAAAAAACCTAATGCCTTTCTTAAAAATAAGTAAGTGAACACATTGTAAGCTGAAGGAATTATGAGTATAACATATTTTAGCTTTTACCTCTATATTCAGCATATTAGTATTTTGTCATCATATCGTAAGTATAATTCATCTTCACATTTTTTCACGCTAATGCTAAGAGCTTGACGGATCAAGATGGAATTTTGCATTAAAGTAGTTTATACCCTGAATTCATACAGGTTACTTTTTTATATCGAAAAAAAAATTGTAGTTGGATAGCGGGCAAAATCACAAAGCTCTAGCAGTAAAAGTAGTACTGCATAAAACACCGCACCCTGAATAAGTTTTTAACACTTAGACTGCGGAAAACACATACCTTATGCATACCTTGTGCGACGAAACCCACGACACTTCCTACTAAACTTTATCTCTTTCTTCAGATCGAGCGCGACGCCCAAGAAATGGCGGACACTCTCGGCGTAAAGATCTTCGCGGCCGACATTATCTACCACCTGTTCGACTCGTTCATGGCGTACCGCGAGGAGCTCAAGCAGAAGAAGCGCGAGGAGTTCAAGCATATCGCTGTCTTCCCTTGCAAACTGAAGGTAAAGAAATATATACAACAACAAAAAAAAATTTACCCTAAAATTATACCTTCTCCGTTCTATCATGGGTCATAATATCGCCGTCTTCCCGTTCTAGCTGAAGATAGAGTTATAAAGAAAGTGTATGCTAAGCCGAATATGAACTTAATATTTTTTTCGCGATTTCAGGTTGGGTAAGTAAAGGTTGTGTGTACTATGAACAGTATGAACCCGTTTCGGCTTAGGTTTCTTTTGCCTTATAATCGTGTAATAAAGAATTCGGAACTTTGTTATAATTAATGTGTCGTGTATTATTGAGTCGGATACTAATTACTAGTCTTACTTCATAGTAAAACTAAAGCTAATAATAATTTAGGAAACTGATAAGTTGCAACGTCGTTGATACTCGATGTAGTAACAAATATAGCAGTTTCTAACATACCAGTTTCTATGGCGGTGTTACTCGTACATTATAAAAGAAAGAAAGAAGAAGAACACACTTCTGCTTAACTCTACTCTTTTCTACTTACTTGGCACTTTAACTGGCGGTTTACTAACTCAATACCATTGTCCTCAGGTCTTGCCACAGTTTGTGTTCAACTCGCGAGACCCTATCGTGGCGGGAGTTATGATCGAGGCCGGCATCGTTAAGGAAGGCACCCCTATCTGCGTGCCTAGTAAAGAGGTGGGTTCACACAAAGCAATCTGAGAAAAAAATTGGGTCATAATTTAGATTGCAAAGCAAAATGTTCAAAACAAGACTGTGTCCAATTTGGACACAGAAAAAATTGAAAATCGTGAGGCACAGTACATTGTGAAGTTGGAGATTTTGCTATATTGAAACAATACTAAAAGCACGTCAGCGGTTGTACTTTTACAAAGATCTGTTAAGCCGTTATAGTGTAAAGAAATAACAAACATACATATAAAACGTCTCATTTATAAAGTTTCGCGTCAATAAAATAGTATGATAACAGAGTCTACTACCCATTTCTATTCCGTTAGAAAACATCCTAAATTAAAGTAAATACACAATGTTAATTCAAATCCCAAATTTCAGCTCAATCAAATATCGGGAAGTGGTTCAAAATTGAGTTGCAAGATTCCACCCGAACAAATATAGTCACATACATTGCAAGTTAAATAAAAGTTTTAAAAAAAGACGACAGTAGATAAGCAGATATCTATCATATCACTACCATTAGCCTAAGATTCTAATCCATAATTTATTCTCTTTCTATAGTTCGTCGAGATCGGCATAGTAACGTCTATCGAAGTGAACCACAAGCAAGTGGAGACGGCGCGTAAGGGACAAGAAGTGTGCCTCAAGATCGAGCCAATACCCGGCGAGTCACCCAAAATGTTCGGACGACACTTCGACGAGACTGACTTCCTAGTCAGCAAGGTTAGTTAGGTTGTAGGAAGTATGCATCAAGATTGAGCCAATACCCGCCGAGTCACCCAAGATGTTCGGACGACACTTCGACGAGACTGACTTCCTATTCAGCAAGATTAGTCAGTAAGTTTGTAGAGCCAGGTTACTTCGTAGGAAGTATGCATCAAGATCGGGCCAATACCCGGCGAGTCACCCAAGATGTTCGGACGACACTTCGACGAGACTGACTTCCTATTCAGCAAGATTAGTCAGTAAGTTTGTAGAGCCAGGTTACTTCGTAGGAAGTATGCATCAAGATCGAGCCAATACCCGGCGAGTCACCCAAGATGTTCGGGCGACACTTCGACGAGACTGACTTCCTCGTCAACAAGGTTAGTCAGTTAGTTAGTTTGTAGAGCCAGGTTACTTCGTAGGAGGTATGCAACTAGATCGAGCCAATGCCCGGCGAGTATGCAAAATTTTATGATGATCGATTGAGTAGTTCAGGGAACGTACTTTGTTGTACAGAGTTACGTAGTAACTATTCTAATCAATGATTAAGGCGTGAAAGCGGAAAAGGTTATCCCACAATGTGCTGTAATAAAACAACTCGTAGCCAGACGCATTACGAAAGTAGTGCCAGCCTATTAGAATTACAGATTGGTGTCGTCGCACGGTGCATCCTTTGTTAGAAGGTTGTTCTATCAGCCATTTAGCCGTGCTTTGGATGAAATCACGCAGCTGTTGCATAATAGTAAACAGTGTTGAGTCTCTTGGAACATTTTTTTTAATAAATTTGAGGGGTTCGAAAATTGTTGCCATGTTTTATCCAGCAATATGCCGAGTTGCGATAGGTTTTTTCAATGTTAAAGGTATATGAGAACTTTCTCTTTAATTTGTTTCTTGTTTGTTATATTTAAGTATTTTATGCCTTATCTATTTTTGGCACGAATAAACTTTTCTGTATTTATGTAGATAAACATATTGAAATGGAAAAAGACAACGTATACAACGTAACGTTTGAGTACTAAATTCAGTCAAAACACATTCTAAAGTAATTGATATCGATTTTAAAGTCTTACTTACCACAGCTTAAGAAATTTACAGGGTCATAAGGAAAGGGTATGCTAAACCGAAAAAGGCTCATAGTACTCATTATGAACCACTTTTACTATGAGACCAACCTGGAATACGCAAAAAACAAACAGCTGTTCCATATATTTCGTCGAGTATAATTGACATTTTTCTACAACTTTGAATATCTGATTGAGCCCTTTTCGACTTACCATACCTTTTCCTTATAACTCTGTAGATCGTTGGTATTTGTCTCCCTGTTCATTGTTGATTACCACTATATTAATATAATAATGTTGTTCGCCGAGATTGTATAATATAATCTACGAAAAAATGTAGGAACGGTTGTCAACACAGGAACTGTAACAGATAAAATAAGCTACATGACCTTCGATATAAACGCTCCGAGATAAACTTGGATATCAATTTTGATACAGTACATTAGTAAACCAATTTTGGCGGAACATAAAGTAGGAGATTCTGTCGATCGAACGACTGACTACGCCCTAGCCAGGCTCCTAGCCAAGTTGCAATTCTATTATCGAAACGCTGTACAAAACTTGGGAAATGTATGGGGATGTCAAAAGCTATAGAAAACGTATGAAGAGAATGTATGGAAGTGATATTTCTGTTATAGAATATAGAATCTGTAAATAGATTATTGACCCTGTATACTCTCGATCCTGTGTAAATCGGGCTCCGTGCAAATCTCTCCGTCCAACAAGAATAGAACGGAAGCAGCGCGTCGTTCGCTGTTGATGTTTGCGTCTACGCACGTTTGTAAACTGTGTTGCTGGAACTACGGGGTACATAATGTTAGAAGGGAACTTATTCTCTAAATATTACAGAGAAACTGTATTAAAAGTGATTTATTCCTAACGCCAATATCACAAATCAAATTACCGTAATCTGCACTAATATAATCTATACGTCTATACTAAAATTATAAAGAGGACCGATTTGTATTTTTGGATTTTTGTTTGTTTGTAACGATTAAATTCAAAACTACTGGAGTGATATATTTAAACTATAGTCAGGCCATTTTAATAGGTAACATTTGACGTCTGTCAGTTTTATCTTCATAGTGACCTGCTTAAAAACATCGATTAAATTGAATGAATCAATACGGACTTGAAACATACTACTCTGTCAAGAAAGTACCGGGAAAATATCAATAATACACAAAATGTTTGTTATTCATCCAAATTTATTTTATCACCTTCAAAGTATGCTCCTTCAGAAACGATACACTTACGCCAACGAATAATCCAATCATCAAAACATTTTTTAAACGCTGTTTCCGGAATTGAGTTGAGTTCTCGCCTCGAATTCTCCTTTATGTCTCCTACCGATTGAAAACGGGTGCCACGAAGTGGTAATTTGAGTTTAGGAAAAAGAAAGAAGTCGGCTGGAGCCATATCTGGTGAATATGGTGGTTGCTCGATGGTATTTGTTGAGTGTTTGGTCAAAAATTCGTTCACAATGATGGCCGTGTGCGAAGGCGCATTTTCGTGGTGCAAAATCCAAGAATTTTCAATCACCTTTTTTTCACAAATCTGGCCTTTTTTGTCGAATTTGCTCTCTTAAATGCCGCATAACACTCAAATAATATTATTTATTTACCGTTTGACCTTCCGGCAAGAATTCCGAGTGCACAACACCGCTATAGTCAAAGAAAACAGTCAACATGACTTTGACTTTTGATCGACTTTGGCGTGGTTTTTTCGGTTTCGGTTCAGTTGGAAGGCGCCACTCCGAAGCTTGTTGACTAGTTTGCATGTCAAACTCGTAAACCCACGTCTCGTCACCAGTAACAATGCGTTTCATAAATGTTGGGTCGGAATTGACTCGTTCTAGCATGTCCTCAGCCACTCTCATGCGATTGAGTTTTTGGAGAAAATTCAGGTCTTTTGGGACTAGCCGAGCGGTAACATGTTTCATACCCAAATGATTACTTAAAATGGTACGGATCGACTCTTGAGATACAGAAAGTTCGGCGGCTATCTCTCTCAAAGTTGAGTGAGGATTTTCAGTCACTATTTCCTTCACTTTTGCGATGTTAACTTCAGTTGCAGACGTTGATGGCCTACCAGAGCGAGGCAAATCTTCCATCACATCTCGACCGCTTTTGAACGCTTTGTACCACTCATAAGCACGTGTTTTTGATAAAGTCGATTCGCCGTAAGCCTTCTGTAACATTTTTAGTGACTCCGAACATGAAATTCCATTGGCGATGCAAAATTTAAGACAAACTCTTTGTTCGATGTTTTTGTCCATGATGAAATTCGTAATACACACTAGATATGACCTAACTAAAAACAGCACCATATTTATTCTAAATAACAGACGCAACTCAAACTCCGCGCCAAAATGGAAAACAGTTGTGCCAATCTAACAACAACAATAAAAACAAAAATTTGAATTTGGAACCCAAAACAAATCATCCATTCCCGATACTTTTTTGACTGAATGTATGTGAATTTTAAAAATCATTAGGCGAATCCCTGTCCCATTATTATTTTTTCTTCAGTAAATTTAGGGAGCAAAATAAGACCAAGTGCATAATTTAACAAAAAAATTGCATTTATTCAGTTGAACTATCAGAACTGTTATTAGTATTGTCATCTTTACTGCTGTCAGCACTATGTCATGAATTTATGGTGATATTTCTTCATAAGTAATCATTGCATTCGATTCAACTTATCAGCTTTTGATTTTTAGAGTAACATCCCTAGTGTTTAAAAAGAAAAAGGGTTGACTGACGCAACATTGTAACGACGTTCAGTTCTTTAGATCAAAAATTGTTTATTATGTTTAGAATGGTTTAATAAAAAAGCAAATCGTAAAGTTACTCGTATCGGTCATTATTACAATAAATATGTGATAGTAATTGAAAAAAAGTTAAGCAATTGTGCAGTTCTAACAAAATGAAAAATATATTATTTTATGCCCGCCGTTACAAGGTTACGTTTTTGAATTTTGATGAATTGTCAAATGTTACCTATTAAAATGGCCTGACTATAAGTATTTAATTAACCTTAATTAATTAATCGGCAATCGGTTAGCTTGTCCTTCGACAAAGGCCTCCTCTGAAGACTTCCCATCTCTCTGTCCTTCGCAACTCGGCTCCATGCTGGGCCCGCTACTTTTTTAACGTCATCCCATCTTTTATTCTGTCTAATCACATAAGTATTTGTAAATACTTTTAAAACCTGCTCTAGTTCTAACTCAGGCGTATCGCTTTAAGCGACAAAACCGCCTTTGTACTACCGAATGTTATCTAGTGTTTTCTTGTAATTTGTTTGGTGTGCAATAAAAGTATAAGTATAAGTAGTGCTGTTCTATTTAATTATAAATTGAATACATAATTCCAGTGTTCGTCGCGCTTGCAACAAAGTAATAGATAAGCTGTCTAGCTTATTCTAAACATTCACATAGAAACCACCGGGCAGGTCCTATCTATAATAATAATTATAATAGTTATACCACTATCTTCATTTCTATTTACTTATTCAAAGCATAGTTCACTATCATTCATTACGGAGATATTATTAGATTGAAGCGACGGCGTCGTTTCTCAACCTTTAATGTTTACTTCCCTGTACAGAAAAACACTCGCGACTCCCTCTATAGTATATTATTTAGAGCGTGATCAAAATAAATCATATTAAATATAGTAATAATGATTACGCTTGGCATAGAACTCAAAAAAACCTGAACAAGTTCAAATAAAAATAAATAGTATGCTGTAATTTCATATGTTGAAATCTTTTACTTGAAAATTCTCGTGGTGTTATGCATTTTGTGCCTTCCTTTATAGCTAAATGCTACTCTTCTATAACTGCCTATTTGGCTGCTGTCTCGCTCTATCTACAGTAGAGAGTGCGAGAGAAAGTATAGCGCGAGATTAAAATAAGAATGCCTTTAGAGTGTACTACTAGGCTTACTGGTTGAGAAACGCCGCATTATAGAATATCAGTGGTGTTTTCACATGGCGGAACAACAATGTAGGTAAGTTTATCGCGGCGACCTTTCTAAACCGGTGTGATATGTATTCTCGTCTCGCGCTTCATTGAAAACGCCGAGCAACGCGGATGCACGCATGATGCACTTCGATCCGCATTTTAAACTATATCTTGTAGAGTGTATAGACATAGGTAAAGATAGTTCTAACCACGGAAAGGCGCGTCAAGGTTACTATATTATTATGAGTTTTTCAATCGAAATATTTAGCTCTTTTTTTGATTGTGTTTTTCAAAACGATATAACTATCACAATTCATGTTAGCTAGTTCTTTTGTCGTAAGTCGTAATATCAAAGTCGATTTGTAACTAATGTGTAGTCCGAACATAAAAATTAGTCCAAAAAGAATACACCAAATATTAATAATTTTATAAATTACATGAGTCTCTTTAAAATCGTTTAGTTTCTCAAAAATATTCGAAGAAATCGTAGGACGTGCAATGTTTAAAACTTTTCATTCATGGATGCAAACTGGGTGGTTTGAACGGCGAGCTTCAATGAGCTCAAGGCTCCCCTTTCCGCGAATTCATTGATCGCTTGCAGAGGGGTGCGGCGCGGGGTGCAGGCGCGGCGGGTCACTGGGTCGTCGGAGGAAGGGGCGTTGTTGCATCTACGGTACTACCAACCGACTTTACCCAAAGCTGAGTAAGGGAGCCACAATCGCAAAACCCGATCCAAACTGATGACATCCCGTTGATAAACATTAGTTCCCTCATTTTGCCAACTCTACGCATAGTTGGTCGTTCTACACTTTGCTCTGTTGCTAGGCGATATCTGACGTCAGAACTCGCCTTTGTTTATCGATTCATTTTTCTTGGATAAAAAATTTACGAGTAAATTGCATTGTTTGGAAAACAGATACCGTCTGGATGATCTCATGGTACGCCTAGTTCTACTAAAGTATCGGTAAATTAAACATCGACACATATTGCTATCATAAGATGAAAAACGAAAACTGTATTTTACTTATCCCCTTCTCAAGTCGCTGGCTTGTTTTTGAGCGTTGAAATGATTTAGAGAGGTTACTTTTAAACAGTTTGGCGTCATATTTGTCGATAGTTTCATGACTAACGTTACATCATCATTCAGAACCCCTTTACCAAACTAACCCATACTTTTATAGGCGCCAGCATGAAGAATTCGATAAAAAAATAGTCTCAATCAATCTGTCCATTAACCCATCGCGTGAGCAAGCAAACATAAATATTCTGGCGCAAGTCCAAAGTTTGTAGAGCATTTCAGAATATATGTAAAGTTTCTTGAATGAGGGTTTTTCCTCATTCATACATAAATGAATGTGAATGGTAATCTTCCCGTGGTCATTGTAATTTTAGGTTTTCCCAACGTTTTACGTAGGTAAAGGAATATTATCATTCATTCATTACTTCGTATCTGCTCAAAAAAAACCAGGCACATGATAAGATCACAGCATCATTACGTGGCACTCGTGGTAGTCATGTAATGCCTGTTTTTCCTTAACTTTAGGTAATGGAATATTATCGTTAACTCATTCATTATTTCGTTTATCTCTTCAAAATATCCGGTCGTACGATGCAATCTCTGTTTTTATAAGAATACTTAAATGTTCATGACGTACCTACTACTTACGCCCCGTGGTTTTATGCGTATTCCCACGTTTTTTTCTAGGATGTTTTTTCAAACTTACTACCTACCCTATATGATCGGTATCGCGCAATTTTGGGTGTGAAAAGTAGTATAATTATAGACAAAACACTCGTATTAATATGACCCATTTATTTCCTAGTTTTTTGTGAAACTAAATTCAGTCTTGCCACGTATTTTTTTAACAGCCATGAATATTATTTTATAGCAAGAATATATTATTATCTCGTCTCTTCATATTTTTCTCAATGGGAAACATTCATCTTTCTTTTGCACAATATAAAAGCACTGAACTATATTTCCGTCTAGCGCGAAGGTCGAGCTATTTCCGTCTGTTCGCATACTTCGCTTTTCCTAAAGTTGAAGAGCACTACTAACGACTATGTAGCCACTCATACTTATGGAATATTCTATTTCTACTGACTTGACTATACCTAACATATAATACGTACCTACCCATATAGCTGCGAGTTCGGTGCTGAAACTGAACTGTTTCTTTGTTCATCGTCGATCGTTTACTAAAGTTTGGCATTATTTATTACATATTTTAGAACGCAGCTTATAACAAAGGCGTTATTTAAACCAAGCTAACCATATTTTTTTAGACTTGTCTTGGCTATGTTATACTTTTTACTATAAATTATGTAGTTGTGTTGTTTTTCTTTGGGTAGATACTCTAGATACCTATGTAGGTATTTGATTCTATTTCATCTCTTAATACATCAGCGGCGACTTTCTGATCTCGCTTCCTGGCTTCGAATCCCACGTTATGGCGACGTCAGTAGCGTTTTTATCTTTCCTCTTCACTGGCTTCCTCTTCGGTAACTTTGTAGTTTGTACCTATTTTGTCATATCCTGACTACATTAAGTCAAGTGGCTTAGATAATTCAAGTGGTTGTCTGTGTAACTTCCAACCGTTTATTTAGTTCTATCATCTTGTATTTCAACTGCGATTAATACGTAATAAGATACACATTGTTTTAAGGACATGTTGAAAAATTACTACAAATTAACATTACATTTTACGACAAATAAGCTTTTAGCAGATATTTCAGTCTGCTAAGTTCCTAAATAAAATAAATAAAACGTTCTAACGGTAGTAGATTCCGAATCTTTTTAGCCTAAGGAGCTCGTGCGAAGGTTGTTTCCGCCTGAATTCGTGCTCAGGTCAAAGCAAAGTGTTTAAAGATATCTAAAAGCCTCGAGATAAAAGCTTATTATATCTGTTCATTCGTCAGCTAATATGTCATGTTCGACGTCCTTCCTCATAACGGCATTCAGGCCATGCTCGCTCGCCGCTTACGGTGATGGATTTAAAGGCTATATTTCCACTGTATATACTCGTATGAGGCGCTCGAGGCACACACACAGACGCCGACCCCCATGGCGACGGCACGCACACATGCACATTGACCGGGTCAAACCCCCATTCTAGAATCTCCATTGATATTTCGCAGTGCGGATTCATTGATGGAAACAACTGAGCTCGTGATATAATGTGAAGTCACGCAATACCGTATTTAAAAACTTTGGCGCGATATGGGACGTGATGTGGAATTGTAATAGGCATGTAGGAAGGTTGCATACGGTCAGATTTCCATTTTAAACACATTTTATAATACTTGTATTGTTCAATTAAAAACGCCAATTGGGCAAGCAAGTTTACCAATTTTCCGTGCAAAAAAGTGCCACGTTCAGAAGGACTGATGAAATCTAAGATAGCTAATGAAGACTGTCGAGAAGTGAGGGATGATAAATAATAGCATAACCCGCCTACAAAACGTTTTGAATCGCTTAGTTACAAAGCTAAACACAACAAGATAATCCTAACTTTATTGTATCTTTAAGGCAGAAATGAACGAAAACAACCTCGTCTTTTAAATATTTTCTTCAACATCCTTCGATATCACCTTGGTTTGTTTCCTCGCTCAGCCTTCGTTCTAAAAATAGACATCTCATTTTGTCGTGGTTTCCCGGAGGATAGCGTTATTTCGAGCTGGGTCCGGGCTGCAGCGAGGTCGCTAGGCTCCGCCGGGCGCGGGGTGCGGGCTGACCCAGTTAGTAGCTTGCACAGCCTGCTCTACATTTCTCTATGACGTCAACCCTCCATTCACCCCGTATTGGTGAATCGATGCGCTCGAAACTGGGTCGACCTGAATGAACCACTTGTACATTCAACGAGACCGTCTATATTTAGCCGCGAAGGTGTCTCCGATCCGTTCTCAGGCTTCGTAACCAGTTTTGGCGTATTGCAGCAGGATGCATTTAATTTTGTCAATTCGTGCTTTAATTGTAATCATTTAAATTAATTGATTAATTTAATTGGTTTTGTTATTTTGTGTTGACAATGAGTTTGGGTCGCTATTTCTGGTGTTTGTTGAATTTTGTCCAGTCACTTCCGGGAATCCATGCAATTTGTTAAAATGTTTGTAATTGTAACGAGATCTGCGTGCCTACAACTTTGACGTAAAAATACGTATCGAGTATTCGAAAAAAAAGTGAACGCCATTTACGCCTGTCAGGGGATTGAACCGGGCGTAAAGAGCGTACACTTTTCTATCGAATCCTCGCTATGTATTTTTATGTCAAACTTGTGCTAGGTACCTACACAGTTCCTGATGATGACATTTTCCATTTCTGCCCAAGTTTTGAAATTTACTCGTGCATGGTGACTACACCTAAATGCAGTGTATTATGTTAATCGGCGTACTAGTTTCCATATCTGAAAATGCGGTCATGTGGGCCCATCCTAACTGAACATTCAATAGCGAATTGATAATACACCCAGACTTCATTTGAACTGAACTGAACAGCAACAGAGAATGCAAGATTTGACTTGGAGAAGTTATGGTAGCTGTCAGAAGAGCAATGCAAAGAATAAAGCATTGGACTCATCCTGTTGAGAGTTTTGATGCGAAGCGTATTGAAAGTTTCAACTTATCTTGAAACGTTACATTATGACTCGTTGGGATTTTTACATCGGGTTACTTTTACTGGTTCTGTTTTTCAGAAGTATTTCCAACCAGTCACACTCAGCATTATGCCGTTATATGTATAAATGGAAGAACACACGACAGCACATACACACACACACACACGCATATGGTCGACATGGACTAAAACTGTTCTCAATGTTGGCTTCCAGTTTTATCACAGAAATGAGGAACTGTTTTTGTCATAATATAAATAATGAAATACCTTTTTTGTATTGTTCCAGATCTCTCGCGCGAGTATCGACGCCTGCAAAGACTATTTCCGCGACGACCTCGTCAAGACGGATTGGGCGCTGATGGTTGAACTGAAGAAGGTCTTCGGCATCCTGTAAACCCACCTTACCTTACCCGTTGTTCTAGAACAACGGAACTTACCGTCTAGCGTTGTCTGTTCCATCTAACCGTATGTCCCATTGTATCATAGAATCTCATGATAACAGTTTCGTAGCCACCCTGTATTGTAACAGTAACTTAGCCGTTAGACGTTACCTTGTTGGTGAGAAAATGCCAATGTTAGTTCGATGGTCCCATCATAATCTACTGCCATTTATTTTTACATTGAAATTACTAATTTTACAAAAACATTGTAAATACTACATTTTACAACTAATTATTTATTATGAACATTTTTTGGTGTAATTTTTATGATGCTTTGGATTTATTTGTATCTATAGAATGGAAGCTAAAGGCCACGTCGATGAATTGAGTTGATTTGTAAAGAAATGTTTGTTAACGTATATTTCGTTGTAAATACAAGAGCGTGCGGTTATTTACAGTAGAATTGTGTAAATATGATTTAAATTTCGCCATCTCACGTAACATTGCAGTAAAAGATCTCGATTTTTAACGAATAAGAATTGACTTTTCAAGCTATGATATAGATAGTTCAATCCACTATGGGGTAGGTACCCCACTCTTCGTCTAAGTGAGTCATCGGTTCACAGACTAATTATTATTACCTGTGTGAGAACTTGCAATATGCACTGAAAGACGTTTTACGGATGGAACGGTACCTACCCATTCTTCGTGGATTTAACTATCTGTATTTATAAATTGTGAATACCAGTGTGTCCGCCTTGGCCGTGTTTGCTCCTAGTTCTTGGGTTTTGTTTTTGTACCTTTTGATTTTTAACCTATCCAACTTGTACCTAGGCAAGCACAAAGTTCTGGAAATAAAACTATTAAAGTAAGACTTTAGAAGCTATTTGAAATTTAATTCCAGTCATTCTAGAGCGCTTGGATTGGATACGTCAAAATCTGAAGGTAGTTGTTAAATCAGGTACCTACTAACGTCGTCAGAAAATGACCTGACAAACACCGCCAATGTGTAGACTCAGCATTAACACGAGGCTTTGGTATCGATCTTATGAAAGTTTTAACAATTCTTGCACAGAGGATGCAGCTATTAGGTCATCTCTAATACGAAAATAGTGTATTTTCGTTGAGAAGCGATGGCAATATGAAAAGTTTCTTCCTAAGAACAGATTTCGAAAGCGGCCATGCATGCGGCCACAGTGAAAGCACAGGAGGTTGTATTTTATATTGTAGGTATTTTCCCTTTTTGAAACGCTTTGGAATTTGTATTATATAGATGGAATCGGACATATTCTTATATTGAAGAAGTTTTATTAAATTACAAACGTATTTTTGTGTTTTATTGCCCTTAGTTTTACACACCAATTTATAGTTAGGCCCAAGCAGGTAAGTACATAATTAAAAAAAATATATATTAACTAGCTGCGCCCCGCGGTTTCACCCGCGTTTTCCGGGATAAAAAGTAGCCTATGTGTTAATCCAGACAATGAACTACCTTCATTCCAAATTTCACGTAAATTCGTTCAGCCGTTTTTGTGTAAAAGAGTAACTTACAAACATATTATACATTATAGCTGACCCGACAAACGTTGGTTTGCCGAAAAATAAAAAATATTTCTACTGACTATTGAAAACTAGGGGTTGGTGATAGAAAGGTGAAAATTTAGGGTTGTATGTATTTTTTAATGCCACATAAGCAACAATACAAGAAATAAAAATTTGGTCCAAAAAATAAAAATAAATGTTTGGGGTGGACAACCCTTATCACTAAGGGGTATGAAAAATAGATTTTGGCCGATTCTCAGACCTATTCAATATGCTCACAAAAGGAGAATGGGCACTTTTGTATGGGCGCCGTCCCCGTGTTGTATCAAGTCGTGACATATGTCATTTGAAAGATGATAATATTAGCTTTATTTAATTGTATGACTCAACCTTGTATGACGTGCAGGGAAAAAGATATGATCGTTTTTAGATTTTAAAAAATTGCTGATTTTTTGCTCTTTAAAGCTATTATAAGGAATTTTATTAACATGTATGTCAAAAATTACTTTTATTATTGAATCCAGGGTTATTCATAAAGGGTACGCTAAGCCGAAAAGGGCTCATAGTAGGCATTATTTTTATTATGAACAACTTTTACTATGGGACCAACCCGAAATTCGGGAAAAATTCAGTTGTTCCATAGAAAAATGTCAATGACACTCGACAAAATGTATGGAACATGTAGAAGTCATTTTGACAATAGTTTACAAAAAATAAAGAGTATTAAGAGTGCTGTCTGACAAAAGGCATTTTATGTCAGTCGCTATGTATCCAGTAGCTGAATATGCCCTCTCTGAAAAACATATGAAAAAGCTAGTCGTTTCTATTAACACCTACAAAGCTTTCACCAGGGTTTGGCATAAAAGCCTTATAAGCAAGCTCCCTTTGTTTGGCTTGTTCACTTGGTTTGTTGCATGGATATCGAACTTCCAGCGGGATTATTTGATTCGAGTAGTGGTCATCGGTGGTTCTTTATCTGATTTAAAAGATATCAAGGCTGGTGTTCTCCAGGGGTCGGTGCTCTCCACAACGCTTTTCCTTGTTCACTATAATTATCTGCTAAAGCCTGGTGTTTTTGGGTACGCACATGACAAACCGTTGCCGTTGCATATCCGACGCGCGGTTCAGCGGATGAAAAATCTAGCCTCCGAGAGAAGCCATGGTCAAGCGCATAAGCTCGTCTCTTGGCAGTTTTCGATTGAGGCGGTACTAACCTGGTTAAGTTTGATGCGCACTATGACATTTTATTAAATAATAAAGCAATACCTACAGTAAAAACACGAGTTTTTGCAATCGGTATAGTATAGTATAAGATACACGTTCGAAAGTAGTGTTACTGATGGATAGTCTATTATGGATAGGTTTTTTTGAGACTGGGGGAAACCTTAAGAAAATAACCGGCTGCGTTGGGGGGCAACCGGGTCAAGGGGATTTTTTGTGGGGTTATACCTACTAAAACTACCTCTGTTACCATCCTCTGTCGGTGGTGATATGAGCGCTTCATCATGTTTTCGATAGTCTCTTAGATGTGAGTGGTAAGATCACCAGTAGACCAGTTTCAGCAAAATCCATACTGCCAGTCACTTACGAGGTCATTAGCTTCTCGGTACGCCAGGAGCTTGTTCCCTAGTATGTTGTCTTGCAGAGTATGAATATGATCGGGATAGGCATGTAGTCAGATTCAGCACGACTACCCTTCTCAATAAATACGGTTCTCAATAAGATTTCTTAATTATTTTCTACAACATCAATAATGTCGAAACAAGCCGATTTTATCGATAGTACCTCACACAGTTAGCAGTATTGTGACGTTTTGAGCCAAATTCATGGCTGGCTCTGCAAAGAAGGCCTAATTGACCACTATTTAAAAGTCAAAAGCATTTGAAAAGTAAAACTCTCTGCATTTAGTCTATGATTGCTCTCTGCTCCATGCCTTTACTCTTATCTGTAACCATTATTTAAAGTTCATCTCGCTCGCTTTTATAGTGTCTTGGTAAAGGGAGAGATAATTAAAAAAACAAACTAGTTTGACGAAAGGTTCGGGCTTTTAACCCTTCGACAAGACAACTTATAATCTTAATCAGACTTCACTTACAGGTAAGTTCGCTTAATTTTTCAAATATTGATAATGGTAATAAATCGATATCATATTATGGCATTATTCAGACAAAAACTGTCGATAATCAGCAATGTAAGGATTTTGGCATGTACCAGTATAAAATTAAAATAATTACAACTATACAAGGTATCACAGAAAGGTGCAGTAATACTTAAGGGTGTTCTTCTACACGTCAAAGTGAACAACTTCTAGAACACAAGTTTGCTAAATTCGAGAAAGTAAATAATGAATCTCCATGGAAAATTGATCACGTGACTAAATATTTTGTATGGTGACTCGATATTTTTTTTTCTCGAATTTTATCAAACTTGTTTCACAAAAGTTGTTCACTTTGACGTGTAGAAGAACACCCTTAAGTATTACTGCACCTTTCCGTGACACCTTGTATAAACAAACTATTATTATCTAATTGTTATAAGGAAGTGATAAAATAGTCACAGAAAATGCATACACGATAATAAAATTCGATAAAATAGTTTTTAAAACGAAAAAAAAACAGCACTTTTTAGAATCTAAAAACCGTCATATCTTTTTCCCTGCACGTCCTTCAGGGTTGGTGTCATATAATTAAATAATGCTGTTGTTATGCTCTTTCGAATGACATATGTCATGACTTGATACAACACCGGGGACGAAGTGCCCATCATCCTTTCATGAGAATCGGTCAAGCCGTTTCGGAGGAGTACGGGAACGAACATTGTGACACGAGAATTTTATATATAAGATTTTACTTTATGCAGGATACCTATCTCTGTAAAAACAGAAAACACTTATAAGCAGATGCTCTTTAGTTCTCGTCAGCTTTTAATAAGGGACCGACCCTTTCTTATAGGAAGCTCTAGCTAGTTATAAATATTGCTACGTGCTTTAACGAATTGAGTCGCAATTGATAACATAATAGCCGTTTCCAAGAAAACAGCTTAGCGTAGGATATTCTAAATTAGGATTTTGAATAAACACTTTTCACACCAAGAAAATAATTAAAAAAATGTAGATAAGCCACTGCGCTGGGCGCGACTAGTCTTATTATGTGTTAGGGTGGAATATCAAGAAATAAACCTGGGGAGATATCTCATACAAGTATGTAGATATAAGTAGTACCTACCTAGTTCTCTCTAAGTAGATATAAGTAGGTATTCTTAAAACAAGGTAACTCAAGCTAATTCATTATAGATTTACTCAATAGCTATGATAAAATTCAAGGTAACCAGATAAATTTAAAGGCTCTAAAGCAAAGGTCTTCTTTGTCGCCAGTAAAGGTTAGCTCGAAAGACATTTCTCATTCCACTCGAGATGGTACACCAATGCGGAGGCGTCAGAGCCACTTACTGGGTGGAGTCGACCATGTACGAGTAGGTACTGCTCCACTTTTACTGCGCTTCCGCTAACGTAACTGCGGCCACTGGCTCTTCCGCGATATCGTTTTGAGAAACAAACCAATTTGGCAAAATAAGAGTTAAAGATGATGGATTTATGTCATGGGATTGCAAGGCTTATGTGTGGTATTTTGATGATATTTCCTAGTTTCAAGTGCACTTGATGTCCGTAACCATGGTTACTCGGTATGCGTGGGCGAGGGGGTGTTATTTTCAAGGTTTAGGTCACGCCCCGGGCTGGAGGCGCGCATGCGCGGGCCCAAGCCCGTTCAGGAACCTCTGCGTCCGCCAGTCGACCACTTCCTCATCGCGGGAACCTCTTCAACGTTTCGCCGGTCATTTAAACTCTAAATTACCTGAAAATTAGGGCTGTCCTGATCTCATTAGTACCTACAATAAAACGGTGGCTTTTATAACAGTTGTTTTTTTAAAGAAGTGTGAGTGTACGGAAGTATTCTGTTACATTTAAGTACTTACTTACCAAAAGTGCAGTGTCAGTTTATTACCGAAGTGATAGTGCATCAGTTACTTTGATTATATTATGTAAGTAGCTACGTTTGTGCAATCGGTTTATATAGTAATATTTTACTGTTGTAGGTAGGCGGGTTTGCCGGAAGATTTAGGCCTAATCTATGATGCCTTTAAGTGAAAGTATTTTATTTCTACTTTCATATTTAAATAGGTAATTAAGATAAATAACAAACTTTAAAAATTGGATGAAATATCTATTTTTTTCCAGGAATTTTGTATGAAAACCAAATTTCTGAACCGTCATTGATGCAATTTTCATGGGACCAATTTGAAAGTATATTCTTTCAAATAAAAAAAAAAGATTTTACAAATCGGTTTCTAAATAACGGAGTTCTGATGGTGATCCTAATAAACATACAAAAAAAACAACCGAGAGAAAAAACCTCCCTTTTTCTAGAAATCAGTTAGTGATTAAATCATTAGGTAGGTAAGTATGAATGTACATTGAACCTACGAGTACATAGGTACTTACTACAGATAATTCGAAATTAATAAAAGCAATGGAACTACTGTCTGAGGCAGGTACTTAATTAATAATAAAATGTAAATTTATATATTTATCAATGACTTTGCAATATTTCGTAATAACATGTAAATTGCATTTTGTCAATGATTTCGCAATATTTCGTTGCAACTGTACCTAATAGGTATGCAGTGCTGAAATTCAACCAGAAATGGTAAAAAGAAACCATAGAGATACCTAATTTATTGAAGAAACCCATTTTTCGTGTTGTACCAAAATAATACAGAGGACCCCTTATTGTGATGGTGGTACCCTTCACTACCTACTCCTGTCAGTCCGTAGGTACGAGAATGTCTCTCCGTACTTATATTTAATAAAATTTCTATCAAAATGATTTTATTACATCGACATTCGACAATGTAGATATTTATGTTTTTAGATATTGTATTGTAGGTACACATTTATTATTAGGTACGTATATCATTTTTACCAGAGTAAAGATCCCACTGAGATCATTCTATCACTGACTTTATCTTCATACAGTCACGTGAGGTTTGTATTTGGCAATTTTCCTAGACAGATACAACTCTTGGCTATTTCTAACCACATAGATATAGGCAGAAGCGTCTACAGATTCCATAAGGTAGCTCATATAAATACAATTATCTATATTTTGATATAAAATTAGAAATAGCTAGGTAAATCCTCATAAAACCAGTTTTCGCCTAATGCATTCATAATCAAAATCGCAAAAATTACGCGCAGTCGTAATAGTCATTCATAATAATGATACCGTTATGATGTATCCTAGACGTGCGTTTCAGTAATTTTCGGCCACGTGCTGTCCGTTCATTCATGCGTACGAATGAATGGGGAGCGGAGCGACCGCCGGCGCTGAAACAGTCGGCCGCCGCTCGCCCGCGCGTACGCGCAGCGCAGCCGACCCGCGGCTCTACCACTCATTTTCAAGCATTCATATTTCAAATTTACATAAACTTTCTCTCGCTATGACTATTGTAGATAGAACGAGAGCAAAACCGAGTAAATACTGAAAAGGGAATACTCGAACATCTCACGCTCTTCAAGTGACATTACTGTGTCGCCCCCCGGAACACTGCGCGCAGCCACGACCGGCGACTCCACCAGCGCACCACACCGGATCCCCTCGGTGCGTCATCTATTTATACTCTTTAAAACATACGAACGTCGACCTTGAACAAACGTAGATACATTGATTTCATTCATTCATTAAAATTGCCAAATCGATCTCGCTCGCGGTCAGGACACGATGACGTTTCGCCCATTGAAGATAATTTATCAGATCTGTGCCGTCGTTAAGATGGTATTAATTGCATGACTAGCACCCAATTGCGCCGCTTGACTTTAGTCATTCATGTTGTTCGAGTTTCGGTTCCTCTGGATAAACAAAGGTCAATAAAATTAAAAGTTAATAGGAGTTCCGCAGGCAAAACCCACAGCTGGTGCTTCGTCATAGAGCAAGCTGGCAATAGGCATCATAGCAATCTATTCATCAACTATCGTCATACTACACATTTTACACGAATAAGGCAAGTAGGTACCTAACTACTCTACCTATATAGGCATCTAGACTCCTGGGTACCTAAGTAACTTACCTTAGTAGCTGCTTATCTGAGACCGCGACTCTTAAGTGTTCTCAGTTCCAGAATATCGGTCGTATTTCAACACGACACACGAACGGTTTTTAATTATGCCGATAAGTAGAGAACATATCGACAGGAAATTACTAGTCGTCAGTAATGCGGCTAGCAATAGCGGTGTCCCGTCGCAAGTAGGCAGCCATGTCCGCATGCTGACACCGCGCACCGGCGCAGGCGCTCGGCTCACCGACAATGCCGACTCGACACACAACACCCACCACTCGAGACAGGAAACCCTTCTCTCCTTACAGCCTTATCGCGACATCTATCCATCGCGTCGCCCGTAAACATCCAGAAAAATAAAACAAAACGCGTGCCAAATATGCGCAACAAAAAATTGCCCATCCGGACACTCAGATAAGAATCACTTTTAGGGCTTCCACGGAGATACCGAGCGGTAAAAGAATTAAGCCCGTTATCTTTTGAGAGTCAATAAGACGGGCTTTTAAAAAACTTTTAGACGGTTATCAATGTGGCGCCAGTGGTTTTTTCTGCGGAGATAAACTGTTGGTTAGCTTTGAAACTAGGCGAGACAGAGGCTCGATTGTGTTTAAAGTAACCAGATTTAGAAGGAAACTATTCAAAGTAAAGTTGTATAGTTTAAAAAACAGCACCGAGCCAAGGCCTGTTGTGACATTTGTTCGACGCCTGCTGACCAAATGCAGCGTTGATATTCGCGGAAACAGATTTCACGGAAAGCAGACAATGATCCGCTTGTCTCTGAAACGAACCTACTTTGGTGGTTAGGTAGTACACACATGCATAATTCCTGTAAAGATGACATGCCCCATCAATATGATTGAAAGTTTCAGATGAAAGTTTAATTACCTAATTCTGTAGGTATAGTTAGGCGTGCGTGTGTCCGCCATCTCGCCTAATGGCAAGCAATGATGCGTTTGATGGATCACGCTTCTGTTCAGAAATGGTATAGGTACTTATGCTGTTCTAGTGTCTCGAGTAAAATGAATGCTCTCTCATTATTCTCATTACTATGTGCAACTAGATATTATTATAAATTTACAATATCCCTCCCGGTTTTTCTATTCATTCTGTGTCCTCTCCATCTTAAAGTTGCCTGTAAGAGGTCACTCTTAGCGATAAGGCCGCCAGTTGTTGCACTAGTTTTAAATGTTATCCTGGTTTGTACAATAATTTCTAGTGTGGACAACAAAAAGTACCTATCTATCTTTCAATTTTTTTACATTTTAGTTTGATAGATAAGATTACTCTTTAAGTACTCTCGTTCTTTTTTTTTCTTTTTGTTGGTATAGATAATTCCATAGTAGTAAGTTCTTGAACTAAAAAGTGGTGCAGTGCACGTGAGTGAGTCGCGGGCCCAGATCGGTGGCAGCGAGCGGACAGCGCGACCTCGTCCAGATAAATCTATCAATGAACATGATAAGGGGAGCGCGTGTCACTAACGCAGGAAATGCCCCAGGCCGTGCACTCTGAACCGATACGCATCGTATCGCTCGCGCCGAGCCTGCCTACTCTGACAAACTGAGGGAAAATGTGTGTCAAGTCATCTTTTCTAGCCACGTTTATACTGCCCTTTATAAGGTATAAAGGCCCTTTCTCTTTGACTGTAACTATCCATCTGTTGGACTTGGGGCATTGCCCGAATTCACTCAAGTTTTTTAAGTGTTCCTTTTGATTTTTTATATGAAATTCCTTTTTTTTCTTCTTAACCAAAAGCAACGCTTTCAGCCAACTCATATGGTCTATTAACACAGGGAAACTCACGTAAAAATCGTCATTTCAATCACATTCGATGATCTTCATCAGAAGATTGCATGCAAAACCAAAAACAAGTTAGTTTCCATTGTGAAATCATAATTTTTATCTAGGTACCTTTCTTTTTAATTGGTTAAAAAACCAGACGTTCACCAGATTCTTGTAATACCTAGACGCCTAGGTAACTTACCACAGACTTCAACACATTTTATATCTGTGGTACCTACGCAACGTCAGCGACCTGTAGGCATAATTTTTACTGAAACAAAACAAAGTACCTTCCGTATGTAAACAAGAATAGGTACTCTGCCATGGCGCCTGCAGTAATTAGGCACAGTAAGCAGACAATGATGTAATTGGATATCCACCCAGTGATATCAGCGATGTAGGTACTAGGGTTTCCGCCATTATACGAGTTTATTGCCTAAGCACCTAGTGCTTATTAGTTAGTTTTCCCACAGTTTATGAAGAATAGATAGTAGAATGGAGCTTATCTACGTACCTATTGACAAAATAAAATATATTTAGGTATATCTAGTATCAAGCGAATTCTAGAGAGTGGTCCCTACTAAATTACCGCTTTAGTTGACAAATCCAAACTAACTAAAAATCTAGGTAAAACATATTTGCTAATAATATATTATGGAGAAGTAATGGTAAGGTTTTGGGTATTTGTAAATTACCTACTGTTGTAATTTTTATTGTAGAAAAATTTACAAAAATGCTCATAATTATCAAAATCAGCACTAAAAATTATTTTAGAATTTTAATAATTAAAACAATGTTTCCTTTTTTATAAAAATTAGGTGCATATTTTTTCAGGATTTTCGCGCAGGGCAAGTTTACCTTTATTATCCGAATGGGTCGTCAATCTTATTAAATCTTTACACAACAATCATTGCAGTCCCTGAAGGACACATGATCAACTTTCCTATCAAATAAGGTGCATACCATATTCACAGCTTGCATAACTAGGTAGGTGTACAGGGTTATTTTTTATCAATAAAAAACAACTCCATAGGCTTTCCTATGTCATACAAAACAACTTTACTTTCAAAATATACTTATTAGTAAAATTCGGCTTATTTTAAGGAACGGGCAAATCTTAGCATTTGAAATTTGCACCTAAAAAAATACATAACCTATTTTTTCATTAAAATTTTTTGCTCCCCCGCAATATTTTTGATTAGCCCTGTATTGTATACTACCTTGTTATGCAATCTGTTAATATGGTATGGACCAATATTGGTCCGCTTTCCACCTGCCCACGGCGACTGTGGGCTAAGTATTTGGCGTCCGAGCCAGCTTGGAGCTGGATCCATTGCGAAATGCTTCGACGAAATCGGAGGCAGAAGTACGTAGGCGCACCGAATAACGCAGCCCACGACTGGCTTTTATAATCAAGCCTCTATATTATTATTGTCGTATTAGTTGGGCAATGTCTCGAATGTTAATGCACGATTCCCTTTAATGGTGAAGTATTTGAATATTTTTTTACGAATAATTCCGCATTGACGACTTATTTGGCTCAGCGATAATATATTATTATTCGCCTTAAACCTAAGCCCGACGTCCCGGGTTTGAGTCCCAGCCGGGCAAATGGTTAAATGATTAATTTTAAAATCTGTTCTGGGTCTGTGTGTTAGTTGTCCTTGTCTTTGTGTGTATTCCATGGTATCCCCGACACAGGATTTATACTAGTGGGGAGCTATGAGTGTGAAACGTTTTTTTTTTCATTTGACCACTGTTAATAAAGCAAGCCAAGTGCATTTCGTTATTAATTTTCACCATTTTTGCAATTATAATTTTCAACATGTCCGTTGTGACGGCTTTTGCAGTTATCAGTGATTCGCTTCGTGAGTGGTGGTTTTGGTCATACACATGCAGTCACCAAACAGTTGTCTCGACCTGCTAGAACCTTTTAAAAACCCGTTAAAAATAAAGCCAATAAATAATGTTTGTAAACATGAAATATGATTTAAATAATAACATACTCCTTCCTAAAAATGAAATGACCCTTATGAGAAATTATACGTGACCTTTTTATTGTTGAACCTGTCAAAATTGCATGTGAATTTAAACATTTGTGCGTTTACTGTTTGATTAAATTTCAATAATTTACACGTACACATAAAGTATATAAACCTCCTACAGTGAAATACAAAACTGTCTTGTTATTTAAATGCGCCGTATGTCATATTATAACGATTTACCTGTGAATTGAATATCAATGTTGCAACTTGGCAGTAGGTGGAGTCACATTCTCGGTATACCAATATATTGTGCGTGTGTGGGTAGCTGTACAATGGTGTGGGTGCGCCCCCACACGGGTATAATTCTATTAATGAAGTATTATAGGTCCTAACATTAACACACCCTAAAGCCTTTATTTCATGTTGCGATAGGTCTAAAGGTTTTAATAAATATTGTCAAACTACAGCCGTTATTGGGCGAATCCGACTTTTATTATGCTTATGAATACATTTTGATGCAAAGTTTGTATAATTTGGACAACTTTATATTAATATGAAACATAATGCGACCCACCTACCATTTGCATAAACACGGTAAATTGTTTATATCCATTTTCGCGAATTATTTGATGTGGGTAATTTTTAAATGTTTCTGCATTTTAGCATAGAGTTCGGTAGAGAAAATTTAATACAGAATCGAATTCCTACTAGACAAGTTCTGAGTCTAAACTCCACAAAAGTTAGTGATAGGTAAATTATCCAATGGATTAAATAAGTAAATAGTAGATTTAAGCTATACTAATGATTAGTAGATTGGTAACCGATCTTGCTATTCTCTCATCAGTTTAAGTTTAATTAAAGTTAAAACATTGTTGAAGTAAACTACTTACTCCTTTGAATTTTAGACTATCGTGTACTTTTCTATTACTTTTTTTAAAACTTGTGGGAGTATGAACTATTCAAGTAGGTATTTTGTTGATGAAGATCATGATCTTGCTGGCTAAAGAAAGGGAGACTATTTTTTGGTCATTTCCTTACTTTTATTTTTTATTCGTTAGGTAATTTTTCTCAGCCTACGCATGATAAGGAGGAAATTCAATTCAAGATTTTTGAGCACTTTGAAAATTCTATCATTCATATTTAGTAAGCTTCTGAACTATTCTCACAGATGGCGCCACTGGTCTGCTTTTTATCGAAACTTCCTCTTATTCTAAAACGGGACAGTTGTTTAATAATAACCTTATTAAATCTTAATAGGTCATTTAACTGATAGCGTGTACACAGAATTCTATTCGTAAACTTATAAAATTAATAGGTTCTCAGATACTGAACAATTAAAGAGGTCTGTGATGAATATGATTATGGTTCTATGTGTATGTGAAGAGAACGCAGAGGGAGGAAGAAGTGATGACCTGTATCATAATCAGAGAGAGGATTGAGTCTGGGTAGAGGGGTTTCAATATTTCGGTGCGGCAGGGCGCAGGGTCGTCGACCGCTGTCTTCGACGTTGGTGTCGGCGTGCTATTTCGAGGCAGCTCGCCGCGCCGCGAGCGCGTCGACTCGGCCCGATCGCGCGCTGCGCACACGCGTAAACAAACAACATGGCCGAACTGTCATTCACTAACTCATTCATAAATGAACATTGCATTTGACGAACTGGATCGAATGCATTATCTTTGCCTCGACATACAATGTTGCGGCAATATGTTTAACATTCAAAGACAAACCTAGAAGTAAATATATAAAAGCGAAGTGGCGTCATCTGTAGAGCTCTTCAACGAGAGTTCTTTCTACAACTTTGGATCTTAGAATTTACTATGACGACGTTTGAAACTTTAAAACAAAAGTTTGTAGTTACGTAACTTGTATTACAGTTCTAGAACTTCATCAAAAGTTTTTTTTTACGAAGACTTTCAGTAGGTATTATCACTTCTTGATGTATTGGCACACTTGCCATTGAAAGATTTAAACCAAACCTTTCTACTTAATCTGAGTTCGGAACTCGAATAAAATACCTAATAAAATACATTTAAAAAATTTAAGAAAACGCAGTATGATAAGTTATTTTTGTTAACCAATTAATTAGACTTCAGTGCTGTATTTAATCACTAGAAGCCAATGTACAATTATAAAAACTAATTATCCAGCCAGTAAAGTAGCGGGCGAAGAAGGCGTGCATTGTTTCAGACATGTGGACCGCGCAGCACATCTGTAGCGCATATTCAGTCCCGTCTTTTGTTCACTGACCATGTGGCCTGGACGGAACGCGCTAGTTTTTGTACAACTTTTTCATACTTAACACGAAAAAATTCTTAACGATACGAGATTATAGATGCGGTAGGTTATAGTTTCCCGGACGGAACTTAATGAGGAAACTATGGACGTGGAGATGTGATGATTGTTTTTTATAGGTTAGCATTTAAAGAGCCTTTATTAGGTATACTTGTATAATTGTTTTTAACGACCTTAAAATTGTTAACATGCGTACTCCATCATTAAGTTTCAGTTTTATACTCTACCATAATACAAATTTCAAACTGAACACGATTGCGCTTGTTTTCATTCACTATTTCCTCTTAAAATATAACCGAGTAGAACATCAAGGCTTCACCTTGATTTCAGGTTCAGGTTGAATCATCATCAGCGTTTCAAGGCATATTTTCGTTAATCCGTGAACTGATTTGAATCAAACTTATATTCCTAGAACCGACCATCCTTGCAGCTTTGAATGATATAAAATATGATAATTTAAATCGAATCACAATTGACCAAGATACCGCATATCAATATCATACATGTAATAACAAACCCAAAAAAACCGACTTCCACATAACTTGGATGACAAATTTTTTCCAGTTATTTTGATTTGTAAATCAAATTACGAAACCGATTTGATAAAATTACTAACTACAACTGTAGTATGTAACTTGAAACTAAAAATATAATATCTTTCAAATATTTTTTTAAATCATTTTATTAATGGCGGCATTCTGAGGTAAAAAAGTAGGTAACTAAATTGAGAACCTCAAAAAAAGGTCAAAAATAAAAATTTAAAATACGAATTTATTATTTTCAAAATCTCCTTTCATAAGTACCTACGTAAAAATCACCAAACAATAGTAGGTTCGTAAGTAGCCGACGATCCAGCAGGGCTCGCCTGCGTACACACAGCGCACGTGGTGCCAGTTGAAGAGTTGCCAACTGCTCCGCTCCACCCGATACCGCTTCCTGTTTACCCGTCTGTCGGACACTGCGCCACTCGCAGACTTACCGAAAGCTATTTTACGTCACTCCTTTAGAAACAGAGTAGGCAATTACTAGGAACTGCTAGTACTAGCGGGACGTTATCGTCGCGAGACCAATGTTTTGATGGGATATAAGTATTTAAAAATCGTAAGGTTAGATCGATTGGAGAAATCAAAATAATGCAATTCTCTAGGTATCTGTGGCTTCAGTGACAATAGATAAATGTTTATTAAAGCAAAAATATACATATACGTATACAAACATACTAAATATTTAAAAGATGAAAAAAAACTATTTTTGCCTTAACCAGTGAGGCTAGTGGCTTAAAATAAGGAGCGAGTATTTGATAGAAAAGTGTCATTTACGCCTCTCAGGGGCGCCCTTGTAAGGTTACGTAAATGGTGTACTTTTCTATCGAATAAGGAACGAACGAAAGACGAAAGAGAATATCTTATTATCTTACGAAAGAGGTTATGCTCGGTCTACTGGTGTTGAACCGCTGCGTGTACCTTTAATTCATGTATCATTTATTGTCATTTGTTTCAAGCAATCCTTATACTACTGGCCTCTCTCTCTCCCACTCTCTTTTGTGACGTCATGTGCCACAGCCCTATGCTAATCGGGTTCAAGTTCAACCTGCGAGCTCTCATTGGCTCTTAACATTCTCAATTATTCTCGCTCACTCGTCATTTAAAAATTTCAAAAATTGATTAGTTCTGTGTAAAATCATTTTATGTGAAAGCTGTACAAGCCAAAGCAATGGATGGAAGAAGTATTCTAGCGCAGCAGGGAACAACTCGAAGTATGAAGCGTTAAATAACATCGTGACTAGCTTTTGGATTGGGTTGGGATGTATGACTCAATTCGAAAACCCTTTTTTGGGGTGCAAGAGCAAGCAACAAAGGTTTACGATAAACAGCGAAGGGGTCACGTCTGTAAACAAATCTTTTACCCCATTTAATAAAATGCGTGGAGGTGCCACGTGTTTTGTTTTTTTCCTTCTTTGATATTTTGAACTCGATCGCAAAACGAATTCTAAGGCCATTCCACGTTTATTAACAAAGGAACTCGTAAAGCATGGTAAAGCACTGTCGGCACAGGACACAGTTCTCCGGAATTATGTGCTGTGCATTTTTAAAATCATAATTTGACATTGACCATGCGTTTATAGCTAAGCATAAAAATACACGTAGGTACCTAGGTAAGTAGCACCTTCTTAAATAAATACTGTATGATTGAGAGTTTGGCGTTGGCCTTGGTAGCATTTAGCCAAATATTTTTTTTCGTCGTAGTGTAGACAGATAACACATTGTTACCTTATCAAATCGATTCGACCAATAACTAGGTACTTACCTTGATGCGAGTTTTTTTCCTCAAACATGCAGGGTGCTTTTGGTAACGCACAAATCGCACAACATAACTTTTATTATACAACCTTACGAGGCCAAACATACAAACTTGGATATAAATAATATTATTGGGATATCTGCCTGTATCCCACGCCAAAGAAAACGCCTGCCATTCCTCCTTCAACTCCTTTCCGATTCTCGCAATTTTAGAGCATTGGTATTATTTTGTTAGGAAAACAAGATTAAGTACTTATTTTTATTTGTAACTCGGCTTTGCACAGGTATAAAATATAGCCTTTGTTACTCAGGGATAATGTAGCATTCTAATGGTGAAAGATTTTTTGAAATCGGTCAAGTAGTTTTTGAGTTTATTCGTTAAACATAAAAAAATACAAGTCTTTTCTCTTACGAGTAATACTAGTATGTTGTAGATTGAATCAGACAGAACCATCTTTAGCTTCAAACATATTCAATGGCCTTGTTAAGGGGGAAAACAATAAATTTTAATTTTACGGTTTTAAACTACATAGTTATAGGTGCTTATTTATATAAGAAATATTTGTCAATTGTACTGTTTGTAATACATACCTTTACCTAAAGTTTGGATTTTTGGACGCACATTTTGCTTTACACTGCAGGGATAGGCTTAACGGAGGACGCAATTATGATGATTAAATGGAACTGGTTCTCCGTCGAACGCTTCACTGCCGGGATGTCGACGAGACATTCTATACTGGCAAGGAGAAAGCATATAGTTCGTACCGCCATAGATATACAAGCTAAAATAGCTAACTAATGGTATTTCAAACAGCATACATATTTCACAGGTAATAAGTATCAGATAGAACGTTGCCATAGAATAACTAGTAGTGGTCACTGCAACTACATACATTCAAATAGATTGTGTGTAGTCAATTGTGTTTAATAGTTGTGTAATTATAGTCTGAAAATTAAAATTAAAGTGACTTATTACGTGAGGGATCTAAATAGATTAATCTCCTAAAAGAATTTAAAATTCAACATATCTTGAAGTTGTTCCCCTAATTTTTAAACTTGGACAGAATTGTTGAAACAGTTACTTATAGTTTAGTTTAACACCCATGGGGCGGCCTTTTTAAAGGAATATATAAATAGAAAAATAGTGGCGCCCAATCGCGACACCACCATGCGGAACTCTTCATCCTGACAGCCAATCTTTACTACTACATAATGATAAAGCACGAATGCTACGAAAATTTAATCGCGGTTCTTTTGATGTGAATTAAATTTCTTTTGGTAATATCTATTTTCTCATTCTGACAAAAGTTATAACTTGTTGGTTAGAACTTATTTAGGTACTCTATGACAAACATATTTGTCAGATTAATAAGTAGATTTAATATTATTCAATAACTTTTGATTGTTAGAATTGGTTTGTGTAGGTTGGATTTTGTTTGAAACTTATATTTACTCTATGATTTACTACATAAAAAGCGATTCGTAAATGAACACTCGAATAGGTTTATCAAACGATTTTTACCGTTTCGAATCAATATTAAAACTATGTCACAAAAAATATGCAGACCTAAATTACGGATTTGTAAAGAAAAATCGAACAGATTTTTTAAGCAATTTTAAAGACATAAACAAGTTAATTTGTATTTTTTTAAAATCACGGATTGAACTCTATGGCGTCATTCTTTATACACTTATTTATAGTAATGTAATGTAGTGTTCAGTCGAACACACATGCACACGATCCGCTGTTTGTTTCCTTTCGTTTTTACAATGTTTTGGAGGATGTTTGACGTGAATTCTTAGAGACGGAAAACCGAAACTGTTTCCAGCGTCAAATGAACGTAAACAAAGCAATGTTGCTAAATAAATGTTGATGGTAGATATAATTATGTTTTAGAATAAAAATAACTAGTAATAATTTACAATGCTGTGGTTGAAGGTGTAACTGAGACTGTCATCTTATTTTACTCTTTTTTTCTGTTCCGAGTCTCGAGTTGAAGAGAGACAATCCGCGGCTTTGTCTATACTCATTAAAAGTCGTGTTACGTTATGGTATTTTTGTAGGAATATATAATAGTAAATACCTATTACTAACCTAAAGGCAAAAATATTATGAATAGGTAGGTACTTACTACAACAAACCCGACGCGCCGATTCGATAGTAGGGACTTATCAATATACATTATGTTAGTAACTTCAATTCTTGGTTTATAGCTCTTGTGAAGATGTTTCAATGTTAAATTAAAGTCAAATAGAGCCGATGTTTTTCACTTTTTACAAAAAACGCGAACTGTCATTGAACGTTACTCGTCATCATCGTCATGAATGTCTTTTTTTGTTTGTAACTTTATCGGCGTGTCTAACGTTATTGATTTATTCTGATGTTAAATGTTGACGATACATGCCTAGCCAATTCAAAATATCAGGCATAAAATAAATACCTATAAAATATATTTAATATTATATTTAGGCTTAAATGTCAGTATCGGTGTGTTATAATTATTTTCATGGAACAATTACGAGTATTTCTGTGGTATTGCTAAAAACGGATATTATAGGTAGGTGCCTATCTACTAAGTTTATGTATAGGTCCGTATTTAATTATTTATCTGTAGAGTAATATTCTCGATGGTCTGGGTGGGCGTCGAGAACGTGGATATTTCGGGCCATTATCACGCGCCCACGCCGCGCTATTGGCAGAAAAATGTTACAAAAATACATCGTCGCAATTCACAGTCTGTCTTATACGGGGTCAGGCACTGACATTGATACCAGGTCCGATTGTTGAACGTTTCCATCGGCGTGAAAGCCGCAGCGCACACCACCGCCGCTGCTCGCGTTTGAACATCACAGCCTAAGATTTTGAAACCTGTTGTATTTAACGAGGACACGTTAAGTATTTTAACATTTTCCCTTCTATAATAAGTCGAAACGCCTCGTAGATCTTCTTTAACATTCGGCGTTATCTGTATCCCTTATCATTATTACTGAGAACCGAGAGACACGTAATGGAAGATATGTGTTTCAGAGCAGTATGTTCTCTCGCTCGTTTCCGGTGGTTGTTTACAAAAAAATCATACAAATATAGTATAAACTCGTTGTCCGAAGTATAGCTATACGAACCGGCCGGCCGAGATACTTGCTACGATTAAAAATCGTTACAACTTCCGTTCGGGTCCGAGTCTCGGAGCGAAGGCCCAGATAAAAAAGATAAATAAGAAAAATAACATAAAGATCGATACGGTGGAAGGGCGCTACCTGTTTTTTCACCGCGCTTAGCTCTCGGCCAACTTTAACGTTTTGCTCTACCATTATAACTTGAGGCCGAAGTATGTATGTACCTACCTACTATTATTTTTATTCCGTGGTTATATACCTAGCACAGAAATATGTGATTAAAAATTACAAACTTTTTTTTAGATAAGTGTTTTTTTTATAGTTAACTATTATGAGGCAATTTTTAAGCCAACTTCAGTTTAAAATTGAAATTTCAAAGCTTTACATTTTTTGTATTTCTTGCTCTACCGATCCAAACATTTCCAATCATGGCATCGTTTTGTTCAAAAGGTAGTTTTTGAATTTCAGTTTCCTCCAAAAAATGCCTGTCTTCAAGTGCAATGCATAACCAAGTAGGAGAAGACTGGTGAATAATCCAAAGTGAGGCCAGCAATTATTTGCCTACATTCTTGCACATTTAAGTCGGAACTTTAAATCATTCGAACCCGGCTATTACCCACGTAGTTTAAATTAATAACGGTCACAGCTATGTTTTTAAAATCTAATAAAACGATGATCGTAATGATCGACTCCACAGTAGATTTATAATGCTAACGATTGCGCCGGCGAGTGAATTAGCATCTTATGATGTCATGTATCCGGCTGCATCCATAAGAGGAGCTATAAATCGAACGGGTTAGATGTTTTACTTCATTGCAACCGGTAAGTAATAGAAGATATCGGATTAATAAAAGATGTCGAAGGGACCAGACGAGATGCACAGCAATTTCATGAGTGCTGTGCTATAATAATTAAGTGTTCGAACGCGGTGGGTTGGTGGTGTGCGTGGGCCAGCGCCATCGCCAGCGCGCCGGAGCGCGTAGCAAGCATATCAAGTCGGGTAACTATGCGGCGTAACTCCGGTAGCGGCGAACAGGTCTGCGGCACGGCGGAGGCGCGGGCGCAGGCGCGGGGCGGTAGGAAATCCTTTGCGCACAAACGCACACACTGGAAGGCACGCGAGTGTGCGCCATCCGGTTTTCTGTCCGTGTGCGCGTGGCGTAGAGACAGCGTGCGCCTGTGCTGGTGTCTATCGAGCCGATCGATCAATGAGCTCGACATCGAGTCGGACTCTTGCCTGCATGCGACTCATTGATTAACGCTATGAACGTGGAATTGTTTATTCATTCATGATGAATATTTTTATTCAAAATACACACCTTTGCCAATTTTAATTATCTGAAAACTATAAACTATCGGAAAACCTAAATGTATCTCGGATTTGATGAAGATACACCAACTGGATATAAACATGAACCATGGAAGAACATATCAATATTAATAGCATAACTATGGCAGGTTTATCCCACAAGCGAAATGGAAATAAAAATTCAAAAATATTTAAAGGTCAGAAGTTCAGAAGCCAAAGCTGCTAGTTGGTAGCTTTCATCCAACGAGGTGTTTAAGTAACTACAGGCAGTGCTATACAATAAAACCTTGCTTAAAGTATCCAAAGCAATTTGTTAATTAATTTCCAACATTGACCGAGATCTTGCAAATGGTACTCCGTTTCTAGCTTCTTTAGCATTCCAGTAACTCAAATAGCTCAATTATTTTCATGGATTAGGTCATACCTATTCCAAATCTTTTTATTACTTACAAACTTATAGTAGAGCAAACGATTGCAGATACCTATATTTAGGTATGACAAAACAAAAAGGTTTACCTTCTAAAATTCGCTAGACCAATCGAAAAACAACTCTAACCATGTATTTTCTTTTGCAGGTGCAGAATTTTGTACGAGACCACATAACATGTGAGTATGCAGTAGTTGAATGGTTAACTCTATTAAGCGTTTTTGTCTAGATCGAATAAGGTCACCGAAAAACTGTTAAATTACTTTGGTGAAGTTCAAGATGACCATCATATACAAGCGCATGTATTTATCATTTACAAGCAACTTTTAAAAGTTCTGGTACCAATATTGTGGTCAGGGTCGTTTGGCCGAGCTACAGTGCTTGGAGTCACAGAGCCACTCCAACGAAACCGTAGGCCGAACCCCACACCTGTGCGGCCAAAGCTGCACGCATGCGGCCTGCGCCCTCACGCAGTATACTAGTGTAACGTGTAATTTGGTACCTACTACCTCTACAATTGAAACGCGATCACAATTTTGTTTCGGTGAGCAATTGTCATTTTCTGTTAACATACCATCCTTTGTTATCTCACAGTCACAGCTCATGATTTGTCCTTACAATAGCTTCAATTCAATTCAATTTAAAATATGCATGCAAATCAGAACCCACTTTTCGCCTCGTACATAACCTAACCTAACATCCAAAGCGCAGGGAGACAGTATTCGCAACGAATAAAAAAGTTGGAAGAGAATGTTCGATTTGGTGAAATTTAACAAAATTGTCGATCGGAGTCCGCGGTAGTACCGGTTTGGGCGAGCACAACCGCCGAAAGCCGGCCGGTGGTATTACGGAGACAGATGGTGTAAATTCGAGTGGCGACGAATATTGACATGTGTTGTGTGGTTAGTGCTGGTGGGTGGGTGAGTGGTAGAGAGCGCAGGTGTGGGTTGTATCTAGGGTTGGCTGTTTGAATTGCGATAAGTTTTGTTATGCTATCAAATGAGACGTGTAGAAACAGTCAAAGGACATGGAATTCTTTTAGGCTTGAGAATATTTTGATGATTGCACTATGGTGATGGATGAATTTCTAGAACAAAAAGATTGAGATGTTTACCTTCTAACGACAAAGAAAATACATACTTACACAACGAAAACTTTTCAAAGCTTAACACGTAATGATAACGTAGATGAGTCTAAGAATACTATACGGTCATTCGAATAATCCCAATTCAGTAAATACTTTAGGATCATGACAACCCTAGGCGTCGTAATACTAAGATGCTAGAGATTTGCATAGACTTCCTGCATCAGGTTGAATTTCAAAACAAGATATTATGCATCCTTTAACTACGCAGGATTTGAAAGTTATTTTCATTATTGAACACTGACATTATTCTGGCTCGCTATAAATACTGTTTTGTCAACGGACTATGCTGATAGAAATATGAATGATGTAAAATATTTTCCGGTCTCTAGCATTTTATTGCATGCAGCAATGCATTTTAATTTTACCATTATAATTTTAGTCTTGGTATACGTTTGAGTTTGAGTACAAGAATAGGATGCTCTTAAATATAAGGGGGCGTCCATAAATTACGTGAGGTGTTTTTTAAAATTTTCTGTCCCTCCCTCCCCCCCTGGTGAGATGTCATGAGATTTTATTCAACCCCCTCCCCCATCCCCAATCTCACGTGAGATTTTTCAAAATGTGGGTTTCTTACGTAAACGCGTTGGATTGTTATTGTAGAAAGAAAAAAAAAATTGCAAAATTTTGTTTCAATCAGAAAAAAAATTGCGTGATATTTGCCGAGACCCCCCCTCTCTCCAACGTAAGATTAGATGAGATTTGACTCGACCCCCGCCCCCCCTTAAACATCTCACGTATTTTATGGACGCCCCAGTATCTACTTATATGAAATTATTTTGTTTTAATTTCGCGAGATTTACTTCCCTATTTACAAGTAAGTCGGGCAGTACGACATCCAATGGTTTTCTAAAACAGTGTCAAAACCTTGTTAATAATTTCAAGGTTGGCCCAGTATCCTTGAATTCTGATTTGACATGACCAGATCTGTTTTGCCACGTGAACGTCACGTGCACGTGAATAGACAGCCCTACCGCTGATATAGCCAGAGTTTTTCGGAATTCGCCAACTGGCAGTTGGTGTTAGCTCCACGAGTCCACGCTAAGGCGTCGCGTGGGCCGGGCTAGCCCGTTCGCCCACGTCGCCGCCGCACCTAGCCGCCGAGCCGCCGAAGGTGTAAAGGTCTGCTAACTAGGATTTGGAACAAATGAATTCCTTTGGTACATACAGGGACAGAAATATCGTGTAATATGAAGACAAGTAAATTATTTACTGCGGATTCGTTTATAGTTAGTGTTAACAATATCTTGGGTACCCGTTGCCAGATTTAATTTCATAGCGGTTGAATAATTTATGACAGGTTTTTAGCAGGACAATAAGAGTTTTTAAAAGTTTTTATCCAGCGATTTAGGAACCGTACGTCACTTTTATTGAACGCGTCATCAATGTCGCCATTGTCGACTCTAATAACTTTACTGTCAGTTTTCACATTTTTGTCGAGTTGAAAACTGTTGTACGTTAAAGGTCAAATCTTATTTCTTTACCACAGTTCACGGCAAAATTTTAACATGTTTATCTAGTACTTGTAGTGGCCATATCTAGAACCTATTAATTACTTCTACCTCTAATGAAGAATAAATTAGAAGCAATGAAATGTCGTTTTTCAAATAAACACCGAACCGAAATAGTCCTTTATTACCTACTACTAGGTACTTAAATAGCCTAAAACTACGGCTAAGGCTGGTTTTCGAATTTAGATACTTAGGTTACGCTATTTATTATGGTGGCGACGCACAATAAACATCTACCCACACCGTGATAATCTGCTTTAGAGAATTATTCTCGTAATGAACCATTCAATAAATACAGTCGTAACGACTATATAGGTTTTTTAGCTAGTACATAATAGGACTATAGAAATAATGGTGCAGGCGGTCGCAGCGATGGTGCAAAAGGGTTGGGTGCTGCGTCGATTTTGTTGTTTATGGTGTCGAGTTTTAAAGTGGAGGTTTGAATGGTGGTGCGGCTCGAGTTGCGCCTTGCTGGAGGTGGGAGGTGGTGTCATTGGCCTGGCCACGGCTGTGGACGCTCCACTCGCTCTCTGTCACAGCTACTTTTGCTTTTCGAGCGAACATTGTACATCCTGGAGCGGGCACGTCATTAGTTTGGTATTTTCTAATCACGACCAACTGTAATGGAATTTAGAAATGTGACGGTAAAATGGTGATGCGCAGGCCGTGTTAAAGAAACGAGATTTATGGTACACGATTTCAACGAAGAAAATAATAATACATACGAGTAAATGTGCCTATATAACGAAAGTTAGAGAATTACAGAGTAGAAAAATGATTACGGTCAAGGATATTCTTGCAACCGAAAATAGGAATGCCAACGTTAGCAGCGGTAGTTATCATAATTCTCAGTTACAACTTACGTAATATCAATGAAAACTGCTTCCAAATCGAATCATGTACATAAAATCAATCAGCTAAATAAGTAACTAAAACTCTTTGAGCACCTACCTATAACTCTACCGTGCAATAGGTACTTGAAAAGCGTACAGTTGCAGAGCCAAAAGCTTTACGAAATACGTCCGTGGTCCACGCAGTGTCCAGGCACCGATACCGGTGAGCAAGGCAGGCATGGGCCCGGGCGCGGGCAGCGGGGTGGCACGGACGGCCTCTCGGAAGGTCGACCGCCTCGCCGCCGCTCCCGCGACACTCCACACACCGCTACGTGGAATTTATTTAATTAAACACAATTATAACAATCACGTCTTTGTTAGACTGATCTTCGATTTGACTGATAAATTGATTTGTTGGCAATTTGCAGTGCAGTTTGTTAACACTATTTTGAGTCTCACTCAACGTTGGAGTCGCTTACATTTTAAAAATAAGCTTGTAACTTATTTTTAGTCGCATATTTAAAATTAAACTAAGACAAATCTATGAAAATAGCTTAGTTTATTACACAAAACACGGGATTAGATATTATTGAGTTGATCAGACTCTACTTGCATTAACGAATCCTGTCTTTGCTCTAGGTCCGGTTTTCTAAATTGGAATTAATTTCTACTACTTTAAATTTTTACCATACTAACATTAAAAGATTAAAACCCACTAAAGCTAGTTAAACCCTGCCAGAATTCAGCGCTACTCTTTTTTGTTTTAATGGGTGACTCTTAAATTTTAGTCCAGAGTTTACTAAAATAAACTTATAATAATTTAAAAACAAAACCTAAACTGTATTTAAAAACTCTGAAATTATTTTGTTAACGACCAGTTAAATAAGACCTTCGTATATAATGTGCGCTCGTACATGCCAGGGTTAAACTTAAATTGGTGATGGTGATTAATAAAAGTAAAAATACAGGGCAAAAAGTACAGGGCAAATGGGAGATTATACAACTTATATTGACTCAGGGTGACGAGCGCAGTGCTGTGCCACGCAGGGTCTTGAATTGAGTTTGAAATTCTGTGTGGCGCAGACCTGTTATGGGCAAACGTGATGTTTAGCATCAGGCTAGCGATTTGCTCGTCTCGTCACTGAATTACATTAAAAAAAAAAAAAAACAAAAAAATATTGACTAAGGCCATGAAACTCTAGAAATTAAGACGAATCTGGCTGCCTACCACATTTTAAATTTCCGTTGTCATCCGTTGAGGCGGTAGGTCACAGTTAAAGGCTTAGAAGCCGACAAACATACATTCTCACAAACTTATCTACACAAGAAAAGAATTACCATTGCATGTGATAAAGATAAAGATAAAGAGCGGGCTCTTTTTCCGCAACTAGGCCGGTAATCGGCCCTTTTTGCGTGAACTACATAATATGCAGGTTTCCTCACGATGTTTTCCTTCACCGAAAAGCCAGTGGTATGTAAATTCGTACATAAGTCCTAAAGAACTCATTGGTACGAGTCGGGGTTTGAACCCGCCACCTCAAGAATGCGAAGCGGCGGTTCTCCCATTGAGCTACCACGGCTCTCCCATTGCATGTGATTACATGCAATTGCAGAAAAAGCATAATATATTATTGAAAGATCTTAATTTGTTTGGAGAAACCCTATGTTATTGTATTTCCAATATCTCATTTGTTACAATGCAAAGCAAATTAGCGATACGCTCGATTTTTGTATTACTGAGAACTCAAACGTGGCTCGAACTAAGCGGATGTAAATACGTGCACGGATCACACGCATGTAGTTGTAGGTACATAGGTAGGTAAGTCATGTAAGTATCTACAGCAACGCAACTCCATAGTACAATAAGTTTAGTTTGATAACTCGGCCTTCGCCCTAGCTAGAGGTAAGTAAGTAGCAGTATAGCTATTGACAATAATATTATCTATACATATAGCATTACCTATACTTTGTACTACACCTAAGCTTCAGTTTACCTTGTTATGTTCTCTACAGCTACAATTCTACATGCTCTAAAATCAACTCACTTTGTTCCAAAATTTCAGAGTAATCCAGCTCTTTAACATAACTTTTTTGATACTTGAACTTTGATTTCGTTCATACATTTTAACTACAGATTCACTATGGTGATGCTCTCATTCACGTTTCTTTTATCTGTGGCAAACATCCGGTATTATTTTTCGAGTTCACACCGTTAGTACTCCAGTATTATCAAGCGATTCGAGCTTACAATACGATAATGTATTTAGACAAACAACGCTCTTAAATGAACCTCTTATCAGCTTAAACCCGCAAATGATAATGTTAATGGTATAAACAATACTACTTTATCGTATGTAAGTAATGAATGTGGTTATTTCGTAATAATTGGGTGCCTAAAGTAAAGAATCTGAGTTTTGCGCATAAATAACTCGAATTGTTGGTGAGATAAAATCATTTGATAGGTACGTTTTGAGTAAGTGGAATAGACCTAAGAACAGTTTTACCCAGTAAAACCAGTAAAGACGTGCTAGGATGAGTACAAGAAGAGAGGCTTTTGCTCAGCATTAGGCAACTTATTATTGCAGCCTGAAATTGAGGAAGATGATTATGTTGAGGTAAGTACTCGTACCTACATAAATCAAACCGGAATTTTAACGAACACAATAACAATTTCTACACAATCGACAAAGAGCTATACAACATTCAAAAGGTACCCAATACTGATACGAGCCGAAACCACAAAGGAAGTACCCATAGATAGAACCATAGCCAGATAAAAGTGTGACTAACCCTTAACCACCTGACGTCGGTCTCAGAGACTCCGGCAGTTTTGTTTTTCAAATAACTCGGCTACGATGCACACTACGCTACGCCATTGTCTGTCCATGTACTTTATCTCCTCCTGTCCTACTAACGCGTCGTTTATTCAGTAGTTTAAAAAAATACTCGCATTTAAAAATTATTGGTGCTTATATTTTGCGCGCGGTCTCTGTGACCGACGTCAGGTGGTTACGCTACTTTTTTTGTCAAACATTTTTTGGTGTGAAGGCTTATAAAGTCTGATACATACATATTACTATGGCTATAAACAGCTTATTTAGACTCGGAAAACTTGTGGAATGTAATTGAACTTCCAAATAAAGTTTACTACGACTTTAGAAGATGTTCTGGTGGATATCATTATTGCAAGGGATTTTTAGACTGTAAAAGAAGTAAGGAACGATTCTGAGCTTTTCTTTCATAAAAATGAATACGACACCACGCCTCCAATGGAAGATTTATCTTCTGGCTACGATATTTCATTGGAAAGGCATAGAAACTATGGGTCTGAAAAGCTGTATTGTGAAACGCGTGTTTGAAAACTGCAACGCACTATTCGCCTCAAATTAGAGAACTTAGTGGGTTGTAATTTTGCAATAATTATGGCTTGATTGTGGCAGAAATGATTTTATGGTATACATTTTATATGGAACTGGTCGTAAATAAGTAGAAACTATTAAGTATGTCATAGTGAAATTTTCTACTCAAATCTCAGCTTTACGAAGCTACTAGCTATTTTCCTAAAAAATATTATATTTAGATAGATAGATAGATAAACTCTTTATTGTTCACACCATAAATTACAAACAGTAGGAAGGTATAGGTAGGTAGGTGTAGGTGTAGGTATATTTGTGTTCGGTGTTGATTTTTAAACATGTAAATGGATGCAAAAACATAGTTTAAACACATATGACGAACAAAGATACAATGAAATTACAAATACGACTTTAATTTAACGCAATATTTTAAATAATGTTTATCAAACATGGAAAATACGCAAGTGGTCTCCAGGACCGACGTCAGGTGGTAGTGTAACTGAAATAGACGTCAGGTGGCTAAGGGCTAATAGGCACGTAGAGGAAGAGAGATTAAATCGATCACGAAAGGAAATCAGTACATAATTCTAGAGTAAAATATGAATGTTATAAAACAGATGGGAGCAATTTAACTGCATAGGTGCAAGCGACGGCGGATGGAAAGTGCGGGCGGAGGCGGCTTCCGCTTCGACTTGCTGCCGCCTCCAGAATAACAAACGAAACCTGATTTCTATCGAGTGGGCCAGCGATTATAAACGCCTACTTCGACGTGAGAACGGTTCAAGTCTCTAACTCAGTATTATTTAGGATACAATCGAACTTTGCGAGCACTTATAAGTATTTAAGTAGGTACCCATATTGTTGCTAGTGAAAGTGGGCATATGTTGTAAAATAAATGTTTCTGACATTGAGGGAAATGTCACGCATTTATGCTTTTGTTTTAGAGAATTTAGCTAGACTATCGTTAAGAATCTGCTAAAATCTTTAACAATGCGCAACGCCAAAATAGTGGAAATCAAAAAAAAGTCAAAGGAATTCAACATGAAGTGCAATAGAACGGCATCTGTTTAAAAAAAAAGCTAATTAAAATCGAATTCATCAATGTTAATCGTATTTCTTGAGAACAATGACTTGAACAATAGCATCAAAATGGTAGGGTGTTTGCAATGCAATGGTTCCATGAATCGCCGCCATGCAATTCAATGCAATCGTTAAGCCGGGAAGGCAACAACGGTGTCGTTTTCACTACCCATACCTATTTAGGCCACCCATTGTCACTTCCATTGTTTCGCCATGATGGACCATCTCACATTTCGTAACCAGTGGATCGCTATTGTTTATCAATAAGTGGAAAGCTCAAATCACAAACCATTATTTTCATTTGATAAGTAGGCGGATTTGATAGATGCTGATAAATTCTGAGTTACTTTATTAAAATATGCCTGAATGGTCCTGTCAAGGAACCAAATTTACGGACCACAGAAACGTTTGCTGCTTAACAATGGACGTGAGTGAAAACGCTAACTCAGGTAGACATTTTTTCTTTTAAATCTCTTCTTTTGCTCTACGTTAAAACTTAGATTTCGGTTAGACATTGTTTTTACGATTTGAATAACAAATGATCCAAGTAGTGAATAGCTTAGTGTAAATCATACCAGAACGTTATCTTCAACGGAAGTCCACATTTACTTATAGCTGTGTAAACTACTGGTCTCCATTCATTAGCATGATTAGAAATCCTTCGTGTAAATATTATCTAACTAGGAACTATATCTATTAAAATTAGTCCTCTAGATATCGAGACAGGCTTGTATTGAGAGGTATCTTTCTTCTTACGGTTAGGTACATATCGTGTCGTGATCATTAAGGTTAAGATCGTCTTGGAATTTATTTTTGTTGATTGCATCGATCGTGTTCGTTGCATTTCAATTTCATTTCAGGATGTTGTTATTTTTGATTAAAGCAGTAATAAGTACTCTCTTGGTAGTGATCATATTATTATGTTGATGAAAAGTACCTAACGAAATTTCTGTAAAGTACGAAATATGCTGATTTCGATCACGTCTGATAGTTCATAAAAATTGTGAGGTTATGAAAACAGCTTTTAGATAGTAGATATTTCTCTTGGGTACTGTTGGTCCGAGTACTCATGGGTGTTGTAACGCGCCTGTGTGACATCCGTCGACGTGTGGCGTGGCGCTGTTACGTTATCGCTCGTCCTTGACACAGAGACGCCGCGCCGCGTGCACAGCACAACGCGCTTATTGTCGCTGCAACCTTGCGAAAATTAACGCTCGCGATAACTGACGCCGTCGTCGTCGGTGCGGCCGGCGCCCGCGCCGCGCCTCTCCACCTCCACCAATATAACGCGCACATGCTCTACTCAATGGATACGTTGTCTATGAATTTTATGAATCGGAAAAGGCTGCTCGCCTACTTCGTAATTTGACAGGAAGATGGTTGATAGTCTTGTTTAAGGGACATCCCGGACATCACTTGAAGATTGATGACGTGTCTTCGTCATCATCTACTATGATGTCAAAATTTACGTGGAACAGGAGGCCGGCCGTGGCCGTTACGGGACGAAAGTGGGTGGTATCCTGGTGGCGCGACTCTCGCCAACCGGAAACCCAATTCCCGGATGCGGCTGTGCGGGGGGATCTCGCCGGAAGCTCGGTAAACGAGCACATCCGCTGCCGCCGCCCGCGCCGCAAAATTTGGCACCGCGAGCGCTCGCAGCCCGCTTCCGGCCTCCGCCCCCCGGACCCCTAACGCCGATCTCGCCCGCGAAAATAGCGGCCAACCGCTCAGTGTACGCGGTTCATTCAGTATGGCCGCCTTCCATTCATAAAAAGGCTAGGCGCGGGCGGCGCGGCGTGCGGCGGAGGGAGCGCGGCTCTCCCGCCGACCCGCGCCCGCGGCCGACGCCAGTGCGGAATGTGCTTGCGAACGGAACGGTCGTTTCGTCGGAGCGTAGCGCTAGCGCTCCCAGTTTTCCATTAAAATGTGTATAAGAATAAGTGCAGTGAATTCGCACGAGTTCGGAACGGTAAAGAAAATCGCCGTCGTCGAGATCAGGAGTAGAAATCAACGAAGAACTTCAGCGAGGAAGTGAGTAGCGGCCATATTGCAGTGATAACCGCGCGGCGGGCGGACGAGAATCGAGGCCGGTGCGTGGGCCGCCCCCCGCCCGCGCCAGGTGCCGCTCCGGACCGCGCCGGTCTCATGAACCTTCCCGTGGATTTGCGCGATCAAAATTCGGTGGTTCTGCCTTAATTTTGTGTGTCAGTGAATCTTCCGGCGCGGTATCGGTGCGGTACGATCAGCCGCCCGATCGCAATGCGGCCGGAATCCAGTGTTGTGTGTGGGGCCTGTCGGCCCGAGTGCCCTTGTGTTGCGATGTGTGTAGGAGACGTGTGACCGTGGAACGTCTGTTTTGTAAGTACCAACATATGGCATCCTGGCGTGGGATATGTCGCCCACCGGTCAAACTTATCCATCAATTATAGTGGAAATAAAAGCGGATAAAGCTGGCCAGTTTTAAAATGCAGATCATGTAATCGAGCGTAGGTAGCAATTACATGGACCGCGAAGAAATCGAGCTAACGTGAATGACGAGAAGTGACGCCTCGCCTCTCGCTTCGCTGGCCGCGGCCGCCCGCGCCCGGCTCCGCACACGTGCAGCGCGCAACCAGCGCCTGCGCCCGCCTCTGCCACTGCCTCAGAGCATTCTCTACTAACGACTTAATAATGCTTTTATTTACTCCATACTTGGGGATTTAACCTATTATACATGACTTGTTGACGTGGACTTCCACTGAAGAATTCATTCATCATACAGACATTATATCGAATTGTGAATGAGTTTATTTATACAAAATACTAGCACCGAGTTAAAACGTAATAAAATACGCGAAAGATGTAATTAGAATAATTCCTATTAAATATGAATGTGAATAACTACCAAAAAATTCAATAATAATTGCTTATATAGCAACAGTAAACGAATTTTGACATAACTCGATAACTGGGAGCGTTGATAAGGAATAAACTGTAAACAATAGCAGCATAAACTTTTAATATCTTGTAACGAACTCTACAGATAACAAGCTATTTAGACAAAACAAAATAATAATAACTCTACAGCATTTACGTTCAAAACGTACATAAAAGATAAAAAAATACTTTACGTAGGTAGCTACGTACTACATTGAATAAAATTTATATGTGTATAGAACAGCAACAAGAAAAATGTGAGTAACACAGAACACACCTTGCGTAACTATGTGTAGAGTATAGACATCAGCTGTTAACTGTGATGCAAATATAGATTATTAGGCACAACACTAGTTGCGTTTACTAAAGTTTCTACGAAAACGTCATTCATAACAACCATGATAGATGACTATCACGATTCAATCAATAATCAAAACTAATAAACTAATTGAATCAAAACATACGATAACACCAATAAAAATAACAATCTTTACACAAACGATAAAAATAACAATAGCACGATAACCAATCTTTAGAGTAGACAAACGTGCACTTTTCAATGCCTACGAAATAAACGAGCGTGTACGATAATATTCATCCTGGAGTTCAAACTGGTCATAAAAACTAAAGAAGATACAACAGACTCATAGCGCTAAATGAAAATGCCACTGATAGTTAATCAGCTAACTTATGTCAGTAGTCCGGGCAGAACACAAACGATTATAATGACACGACACGACGTATATCTACTAACATACCTATATTCTATTATGCAACAGTCAGTCATGCGATAAATAAAGTTAGCGTATGTGTGCATCTAACTAAAGGTCCTTAGTTCTTATTACATTTTATATTGAACTATTTTTATTGATTTTGATGGAACTGAAAAGAACTTGACAAATACTACGACTATTGTGACAAACAAACATAGTTCTTTACTTCCACATAGTAAACATAAACAATATTCATTGACCATGAGCATGGCCCATGACATAACTAAATGAAGTCTGCCCTTTATGGGATAAAAACATCACTGTTAAGCACAGGCCTCTCTTTTTGGGCATCATATTCCGATCTTGTACCAATTTTATCTAAATTCAACTCGCAATTTTTACGATACCTTGGATCTAACTAGCTGGTGGGTGTCGGATGCTTCGTAGACTTGCACTGTGCTACCAATTTGTCAACGTTTTAGTCCACCTGCCATCACCTTGCCCAATAACATTTCCTGCGCAACGTCATTGATTGCATTTCCAATGTCACGGATCTTAGTGCAACGACGGATCTCGACATGTCTTTCTAAATCTTGTAATTTGAAACCGAGTATGGCGCGATCCATGGTTCTCTGTACCAGTCTTATTTTATGTACAGCTTCATTAATCAGAATCCTTGTCTCGGCACCATGTTATGGTAGGTAGGACACACTGATTGCTAAGGCGTATCTTCAAGCATTGTGTATATAAACAGTGTATAATCAGAGGTATCGATATTCTAATCAGTTTTGCAATGCAGGCCAAAATGGTGAACAGCGGTCAAAAAAACATGAGTGATCAGGAAGATCGTTTCACGCTGATACAAAACGGTACACTAAAATTTTAAAGAAGCCAAACTGACTAAGTAAACCTGCGCCAGATTTAACTCACTGTATATGTGCAACTGTGCACAAACACGAAGAAATCGCATAAGATCATTTCGGTTAAAGATTCCCCGAATAACGGACAAAAGTGAACTAGGGGATTATTTCCTTACACCTAATGCGCTCTGGAGATCGTAATATCCAGCCAGACTACGCACAAAATATCAGTTTTTTGAAAGTGGGACTGGTTATGTATTATGCTTTTACAGAGAAGTATCAAGCGGTTTCACGTAGATGAGTTAACTATTGCCAACTGGTCTCTAAAATTTAAAGAGCCACCCTCAGGGTAGCTTTGCTTTTAGACATGACATATCACTTGCAGAACCCTGATTACTGGGATGGTGAGTCTTACTAATATATGAGTAGATGAGGTATTGATAAGCATATTCGTTATCAAATCTTGTTAAGATGTATCTTGTCTAATATCTCGAATCACTATAGAAAATACATTATACATTTTCTTATCGCAGACGATCTTATCATCGCAAAAAGATCTAGCTCAATATAAACAGGGTAATTTGGAAACATGAAAAGTGTGTTTTCAAATATACTGTCGAGCAAAAGATGATGTTAAATTCTAAGCTGTTAACAATTAATATATTGCACCACTAGTACTATAGACTTATGGGTTATGCAAGACGCTCTTTTCTTTTGTGCTACTTATGTCTTACTTTGTAGTAGTTGATGCATGCTGACATTTTAATTTGTGGACCCATATCCGACACGTGGTATGTGCTATTGTGCCAATGTTTCTGTTTGTGCAAACTATACTAGATCACTGGTAGAACTACTAGACAGAAAGGCCTCAGTAGGGAAAAGTCATTGTTATATTATATTATGTGAGATTTAGGATCGTTATGTCTACTATCAGACACTGAGCCTATCGTTTTGCTCCAAAAATAATTTGATAAACCAAGTCGATTTTTCACGTACAAGAAGAACAAGAATGAAAATGAAAGAGCGAAAGTAAGGCACACGGTTTCACAAACTTTACATTGTCTTTTAACTTTAACATTTCTTCTTGTATAACGTTTCCACAATAAAAATGCATCCTCTACCTAAGTACATCTATTAGGTATCTCACTGTTGTCACTAACATAACCCATTAAACCACTAGGTATTTACTACTCGTCTACTGGAAAGAAATCTCTCATTGACTTTTTAAACTGGTGCTCTATCAGAAAAATGTATCCGTAACAAACATGTATGTAAATTAACCAACCATTAATTAACCGTTCAAATACCACAGGAAAGCATGTAATACAATCCCTGGTCAAACATTAACAATTAATATAATTACAAAAGTAATCTTAATTTTGTCTGGAAATAAAAAAACATATAATTAGGCTAAAGTGCATAATTTTAAATATATTAAAAAGTGAAGCAGGTTAAACCAGTAGTGCTTTCTTAAATAAGATATAAAATACATTTAAATTCGTAATGACTATTGACCTATGACTGAAATTGGTAGAGGTAAGATAAAACATCGTATAAAAAATAAGTGCCTTCGAAATTTTAAAATATAAATGAGTTTCTAGCTATCATGCAATGAATCGTAATTCGCATAATAATTTTAACGATAATAGTATATTACTTAAAAATTACAGTCAGATATTTATTACATTACTTGTAAAAAATGTAGATGCTACATTTGAAAATTCTTCTATTCACTGATTTGAATTTCGAAATAATATAAATAGCATTAATTTACATTTAATTATATGCTATTTACTTTCATATATTAGTTTTTATTTAGCATACAAATGAAATGCCTAGTTGATTTTATTGTATAGGGTAGACAGTAGAACAGTACAAATTGAAGGTAAGAAAATCAGCTATTTTATCTTTTTTACTAGTTTCATGAACCCAAACTACGGACGAATGTAAATCTAGCGAAAGATTACGATTATTCACGATAGTAAAATAAACGCACTGACAAGAATAAGATTCCGTTACATAAGTACCTACTAGAAAATAAATTAATAATACTTTTAAAAAAAACAATAATCTTAAAAACTTGAAAACATTGTACAAAGGATGTGCAGAATTGTTATTTTGTACTGAAAATTATATTAATGTAAGAAGAAATATTGAAATAAGTGAATTGTTTAAAACATTTTTCCAAATTTCTTAACCATAGTTTACTTACGTAGGTACTTTGATCTGTAAAATTTCGCATAACTATTCCAAAACTACAAATTATGTACATGACGTTTTTACACGGCTAAGAATAATTTGTGCAAAATTAATAATAATATATTGAAGTGCTCATACCAATACATATTAAATCAATAAACTTGATCTGATCTATATTCCAAGAAAAAGTATGGAAACACTACACTACTAAATAACACTATTACCTATCAAATGTCTGGGAATTTTTTTTTTTTTTAATGCAAATTACATTTTGAGGTTTAAAATTGAAAATATTTTTAATGCGAATTACATTTTTGAGTTTTAAATACTAACGAGTATTATTATTTAGAAATAAAACCCCGACTACAAAATGTGGTTCATGTTCATTTCGAATTTAAGACTAATCTAATGACAGCTTGCAATCCAAATAGGATAAGCCGTTTAATCAGCAAAGGAAATATGTACGAGTATGCCCTGTGTAGACATAGACAGTAGACACATTGAAATACCTATACATTTGTATTTCATTTTAAATAATTTGAAATAGAATCAGGATCTCGACTAAAGAGTTCTTTCTTTTCAATACGTGAAACTTTTTTTTTTTTTTTAATAGTTAAATGCTGTATTTGTTTCCGCTCCATATTGTGACTACAGTAAGTAGCGTCTTAATTTTTCTCTCAAGCGGCATCTAAGCGAAGTTTATAAATTATTCTTAATTTAAGTAATAAATTTCAGTCTGCTTTACTTCTTAACTACATAATTCATTAAATCAAATAATTCTCAGCCAAACGTGTTTGGTTCCGTTTTCGTGACATTTAATATCAACTAAAATTGCCAAAAAGACAAGGTGACTAAATAGGTTTATTGAACGTCTGGAATGTTAATAATAGTGAGAAAATTTACATTCAACAGCTGATTAACAGCCACTTTAAAGACGGAAAATTCATCTATTGCATTTCTGAATATTTTTTCCCAAATTGGATAGATCTTTTTCGTTGTCCCTAAAATGCCCGATACCTTCAAGGACGAAATGGTACTTATTACATTAAAGAAATGTTTTCACTGATATAGTTTAGTTGCATATTTACTTTTAAACCATCCCTATATTAGAACCGTTTCCGAGTTTTAGCTAGACAAACAAACAGCGATTCATTTTTATATATAAGAAGAAGAAGAAAAGAGAAGAAAATAGTCAAATCTATTTGAAACTTTGCCAATGTATTTCCGATAATAATACAATTATGATTAGATTTTACGTAACCCCAACAAATTAGTATTATCAGCTGATACTGCCACTGCTACAAAGAATATAATATGTGAAATTATTGATCCCAACATACTAATTGATCTTCCTATTATTTAGAAGTAAGCTAAGACTACAACATAGTTTTAACAAAATTGATATTCCAAGCATTGAAAATGAAAGCATTTTCATAAGTATTTTACATCTGCAATTCTTCACTTTATATTTACTCTTTAGCGGAAGTTAGGTTGTGTACAAAATAATATTTGGCAGTCAAATTCAGAAAGGTCAAATTGTAGATTTTATATTCACAAAATCATTTATTTTAACTCTACATTGACATTTCAGTTTTCAAAACCTGCCCCCCATAGCCAAGTTGCAATTCTATAATCGAAACCATTTAGAAAAGTAAGATAATGTATAGGAATGACATTTCTATAATGTATCTAAGTAAGTATAGATTCAATATTCTATGACAGAAATGTCATTCCTATACATTTTCCTACTTTTTTATATCGTTTCGATTGTAGAATTGCAACTTGGCAGGAAGGCAGGACTCAAAAATGATTTTCAGAAAAGTCACTTCCGTAATTTTTAATAATCCCTAAACTGATCTTAGTAGGTTGAGTCCAATAGCCTGATACCGGTTGCATATCAGATGATCTGAACTACATTTGTCTATTTTTAAGACGACTGTGACAGAAATAACCAAATTAAAATACTTATACATGATTTAAATACCAAGAAGTCGATAAAAATGTGAAACAAGTAAATAAACTTGTAAAATAAGTAATTTTATTACAGTTTTATTTAGGGGGGTAGACAAATCTACTTGTTTATTTGAATATTTTAGCGTAAATTATATGGTTTACGATTAATTTTTTTCAATTCTTCATTTATCTCTATTCTATATACTGCTATTTATTTTCTTTCTTTCTATTTTCTTTTTTTTTGTATTTGTAAATATTATTACAGATAATTTTGTTCGGGTGCTATATAACCCCATAAGTTCCAAGTCCAACATAAAAATTAAAATTGTTCAAATTAAAATTATTTTTAAGCAACTTGCCAGTTGAAGCCAAGGCTAAATAAAATATAATATTAAACAACCTATTTATCCCAAACTTATTTTCTTTAACATGCAGAGTATCGTTACTTAGCTTTTCACTCTTGTCAATAAATGTATTCATATTTTTACTTCCAATAGTTATGTGAATTTTAACTAGACGAAACCTGCCAAGTAACGCCTACTTGTCTGGTGCGAGTTTATCAAGTAATTGATCACAATCACAAACAAAAATATCGATAGTTTTGGTAGTAGACATGAGTAAAGAGGACTGGCGTCTAATTCTGAGATAAATATGTATAACATGAAAATTATATAGTAACGGAAAGGTTGTAGTTTAGGTTTGAAAAATTTTGTCACAAAATTTAAATAAGTCCAATGGCATAAATACTGTTGTACCATTTTCAACAATGCGAGCCACTTATTCTTAAAGTTGAGTGGGTCATGTTGTTTCTCCTATAACGAGAACCGCCGAGCCATGCCAAAGTGGCCTAAAACACTGATATCAAGGCCATTGATCAAACAGATCACAGCCCAGATTAGTTCACTCTTCGATAATCTGCTAAGGTACGCCGTTCGGCCCAATGTTCGGCTTTTCGCTATGAATCACTGCTAATTGCATTACATGTATCATCTATTTATCGCTCCTTAGAGTCTTAGAGGATCACTTCTCAACAGATAAGTTGTAAAATTGCTGTCATATCTTGTTTAATCTGTCTTCTAAAACCTTTTTTGTAATAATAACTACGAAAAATCAATATTCTGCTACAAAACCGCGAAACCAAATAATTTTAAGTCTTCGATCATCATTTGCCAATAATAATAGTAAACTATCCAAAGACTGCTTATCCGAACGTCGACGTCAATGTTTGTAACGTACCCACAGCCATGGATGCCATATGAAATGTACTACAAAGAGAAAGTGGTTGTACACCTGTCGGTCAGTCCGCGGGTACAAGTACTTATTTGGAGAACCACTTCACAGATGTTAATTCATCTTAACCGTAAAAGCCTTGAGGACAAAGCTTAAAATCATACCTACTGGGTATAGGTATCAACTGAAAAGACGAAAGAACTCGAAATACTATCTTGGACATAAGCGCTGCTTACTATGCGATTCCACTAAGCTTTACTTCTAGGAAAATATTATGTAAAACAAATCTGCGGGCCCAAAACATTATTTTGAAATTCATGAGAATTCAAAGACTTATCTATCAAATAGACGTATTTGTTGTACCTGCGTTTTCACATATTTTTGAATAATCTAAACTCATATACGTGGAAAAAAGCTTTAATTTGTAGACGATAATATTGTCGCAAACTAGAATTTGGAAAATATCAACTGATTTCGGTTGTGAGAAAGTTAGTACCCATATTGCCATTATTAGCTTCAGAGTAGAATGTTGTTGTTCGTCTAAGAATGAATGATGGAATGTGCCTTGTATAGCTGAAGAACGTCATAGAAGGAAGTTTGAAAATGTATTTTCGAAAGTTTGATTGTATGGATTTAATGCTATTTGGTTATCTATCGCATAATAGGTAAGAAATTAATAATGATAATATTAATTCTGGACTAAGCAGAACAATTGACATCTGTTTAGCTATTACGATACGACGCCTCTCGCAGGATTTTTTTTCAGTATGAAGAAAATCGTTCGTACATACGGGACACTTTTATTGTGTTGTGTTTTATTGTTATGATTTTTTGGAGGCAATGTCAATCTGTACGATACACTAAATTATATTTTTAGTAGGTGATGCTTGTATTAACGACGTGATGTTTGTTATCGGCAGGTGGGGACGATGAGGGAACAGGAAGGCGACGGCCCGGAGAGCCGTTAGCCGGACTCGATGGATGAGTATGGCGGGCCGGCGGCGCCGCCCCGGCCGCCCAAGCCGGCGGCGCGCGTCCACCGGCCGACGGGCGCGCGCCAGCCCACCGTGTCGCTGCTACGGCCGCGGCCCGAGGCGGAGCGCGAGCGCAACGCGTACGTGGAGGCTCCGCGGCGCGCGCTCGCGGCGCCCCCGGCCTCCCACTCGGCCGGCGGCGGCGCGCACCAGCCGCTCAAGCCGGTGACGAGGCAGCCGGCCGCCGCGGGCGACAAGCGGCGCGCCGGCGCCCTCGCGGCCGACTCCATAGTGTGCGAGACGTGCGGCCGCTGCCGGTGCGAGCAGTGCGCGCGGCCGCGGCCGCTGCCGCAGCGCTGGCTGTGTGGCTCGTGCCTGTGCAGCGCCGAGGCGTGCGTCGACTACGCGTCGTGCATGTGCTGCGTGAAGGCGCTCTTCTACCACTGCGGGAGCGGCGAGGAGGAGGCGGGCGAGCCGTGCGCGCGCGCGCCGCGGGCCGCCTGCGTGGCGGCGCTGGCCGTGCCGCTGCCGTGCCTGTGGCTGTACTGGCCGCTGCGCGGGTGCGCGGCGGCGGGCGCGGCGCTGTACGGCGCGCGCCGGCCCGGCTGCCGCTGCCCCGAGCCCGAGCCCGACCCTCCGCCGAGGCTCCCCAGTATTATCTAGTCCCGCCGCGCGCCGCCGCCCGCGCCTCCGAAGCCGGTCCCGAGTCGAGCGGCGCGACCGCCTTGTACAAATATTTATTGGGTGGCGGAGAGCTTCGGACAGCGCGGGGGTGGACTCAGTGATCGCAGTGCCTGCTCGAGTGTAGTGTGTGACGCGGGGCGCCGCCGGACGAGAGCCCCGCTCACTGAGTGAATCTTCTACGAGTACCTTGTAAATATAGTTGTACGGTGTGAATGTACGTGAACGTGTCGCCCGAACGTCGAAAGTCTCAAATTTTCTTGAGACCATAACGTGTCATAGAGAAACGTTACGTTAGTATTTTGGATATCGAAAGAATCCAGAGAAGATTAAGAAATGAGATATAAAACATACTTATTAAGATGTAGATAATTTACCATTTATTTATTAACTGAATTTGTATTTATTTGTAAATAAAACGACGACATTATATTATAAATACGAATGTTTACTACATTATGCTGTTTTTCTGTTTCCTTCACATTACGTGAGATTGAGGCGGCTTCATTGGATGCGCAGTGACTGTAGATAAAGTGGGGTAAATGTCACATGCAGCAACAATGTAAAAAGCTCAAATATTTTTAGTTAGTAAAATGGAAGAAACACTTTAAATAATCATTTATACCTACTTATATAAGCAATAATTCAATAAATTAGCAAAATAATTAAGCAATGCTCAAAGCGGAAAATGCTGACTAAACAATTTTTTTGCTGCCACTTACATTGTGCAGTTGTGCATGCAACTGCAACCTACTCTACTGATTTGCAAACATTTCAAAGTGCTGTGTAAATAGATTAATTTTGATATAAAGACAGACACAAGACTGAAAATAAAAATTTTAAATATTTCTATAACTTTCACATCTGGCTTATGTACTGTACTATAGACCATTTGCTATGTTCACTGTAAGCTAAATAAATTGCAATAAGCGAAATCAAGAGATCAATTACTTTTTAGTAATACAGCCCTTCAACTTAGGTAACTTTGGGTCTCATAGTAGACAACTTATTTAAAAAGCAATAAAAGCATAAAATCTCAACATAGTAAGTTTGATTACTTACCGCAGACTGCCGCAGATGTTGATTTGATAAAGAATAATTATTAATTTTATACTTACCTCTCAAGTAACCTAAGAAAACAACTATTAATAATTATATCTAAGAGGTATGTTCAATATCACCTATTCTATTGGATAGAGCTCTAAAAATGTCACATACTTATAATAATCTTGTTCGTCATTGTTCAAATCTACGACATCGTTGGACTCATTTGAAACCCTCAAAGTGAAAATGCTTGAAACACCCCAAATAGGATCCCATCCCCACATTGAATAAGTGCGTTATGTCACGGTCATGTACAAGAAATGAACCGCACCACAAATAACAACTCAGTAGTTCTACTATATCTCAATTATTTTACAGATACAAGCGGTACCTAGGTACTAACACAGATCATATATAACGTCTAACAAATCCAGGGCTCTAAGTAAATGCTAAGTTATAGGTTATAATCTTCAGGAAACCAATTTAATTGTGAGTATATTCTGAGCCGCTGCCGTCCGGCGTGACGGGTGTCCGTGGGCTGCTAAACTGTATTAAATAAAATAAGGAATCCCGAAGATGCTTTTATACAAGATATTATATTAAATCATAAGATTTAGAACGTCGGTACTATTTCAAATTTTAGGAAAGTAATTTTCACTTACCCAGTTCGACAACTTCCAGCAAACTTATCTAGTAAAGCAAGGCGTTGTTGAAACATTACTTACCTAAGTTAAAAGTATAGTAGGTAGCACGTTCATAGATTTTATTTACGTTTTGGGCAAGTCAAAACAAACTTCCCAATTCCCAAGTTTTCACATTTAATTTTTTCTTTCGTCGCTACAAAACTAGTGCGAGCGAGCGAGAAGGAAACATCACATCAATTCACATCACCGTCAGCTGTCAGCTTGAAATCTTTGACATCGAGTCATTGACATTTTTTTTGACAAGACAACAATTTTTTGGCGCCAAGAATACGAAAAGAAAAACAATTGCAAAAGGTAGGTAAATAAGGTTTAATGTGGATTTAATATTCGTTATGGTCAATCGACGTTCAAGTGTTCGTTTATAATGAAACCTATTTGATCAAGATTAAAAATATAAAATTAAGGGCATGTCTACAAATAAAAAAAATAAATTAATCTTACGTCGACAGAAAACTTTTGATAATAACATATATTATTATCATTTATATTCCTTCTGATAGGATGAAATACATACATTTATAACAAGTTACAAGCACTTACAAGAAATACTGTAACGAAAAAAATCTATTATAAAAGCGCAATGGACAGAAAAATAAAATAATGAGCCCCGTAAAGGAAATGGGCAGCGATGCACTCGACTCGGCCGCTTCCTTTTGTCGTCATCATCCGGGATGCACGGTGCACGCCTCTTTATGTTCGTCTTCCCCTTTCCTGTCCCTCCTTGTTTAGCGTATCAACTTTAACGGGAACCATGGGTAATAGGTATTTACAAAGAAAATTAATCGTTAATTAATAAATTAACTTTTCATTGAGTAAGTGATTTATTATTATTGAGGAAAAGTGTCTCTCACAATCATAAGGAAAGGAATAACATTTTTTTGATGCAAGTGAAATAACGTGACAACAACCTGCTGTGTGATGTTCAGAGTTAAATACTAGGGTTGCAGGCGACTTCAGTGGCTAATTGGCTATGCCTACGATATGATATGATTTGATGAAGATCGTAAGTAAAAAACTATAAAATACAAGTTTTACAAAAACCAACTGCGCACAGAGCAAGCAACACGCACTAGATCCAGTATAATTTGGGACAACAGATGGTGACAGGCTGCCGGCGGCATTGTTTGATCAGCGGATGACGCCTGGCAATGCAATTAAAATGGAATCGCTACTGTACTCTAGGAGCTTAAGAGAGTGGACTAGAATATTAACGTTCACTGATAGATCATAAATATAATGAGTATCTTTCTAAAACGCCAAAGTACTGCATTGATAGAATTGTAAGATAATTCTAAATACGCAGAATTGACGAGCCGTGACGAGCATGGTCTAAAAACTGCTTTTGATGTTCAGGCTCATCACAAATATATTCCGATAGTTTAAAAGCAATAGCTGACCCTGTCGTATAAAAAATGGACGTCTATTCAAAGTGACCTATGCTACCAAGAAGATGCATCATTTGATGCATTGTCAGGTTGATTTGTGACCACCGTCGTCATTCGCGCTCTCCGGTAGAGAATAAACGAGCTCGAACTATTTCACTGTCAAATCTGGCCAGTTATCGTCCACATTCCGTGACCTGTGCCCTGAGATGCATCATGAAGTGGTAGCTAGTAGGTAACTATACTCTGCTCTTGGTGCGGTGAATAATATTTGTCTAATAAGTAAGCTTTATCGTGATGTGATCTAGAAATAAATTCCAGTAATAAATTCTTCGCATTTCTGCAATTGTTCATTGATGCCGTATTAGCTAGACTGACTATTAGTTTCTCTGAGATGTTAAAGCCAGTGTCGATATATATTATGTAGAGTCCGGCAAAATGCGCAGGTAATGAAGCGGCTTCATTGTTCCAGCTTGACAGTGTCCGATTAGTGGGCACACATTCCAATCCAGTGACACACGCCATTGTATTTCTAACGATAAAATATTCCATATAAAAGACAGGTTTAGAAATTAACAATTGAAATTCTTGATGACCAATTGTGTGATTATCAAACAATGAAGAATAGAGCAGAAATTTATAGGTTTACACAATTTGATTTCTATATTTGGAAGTGTGATAAAAGATAACAATGAAAATTATGTAAAAATTCATAATTAGGTATCGTCGAGTGTAGAACTATCCTAACCTACCTTGTATAAACAAGACTTTTTTTACTTTTTGGCCATGCGCGGAAAATATATTCTGCCAATGTCGCCAGTGTGTTTTTGCATAAATCAGATAAAGTAAGTGTTCACTTCGAACTGAGACTTCGTAACTCCTCTATATAATCCAATCATCCATACCTATGCAAGTAATCGTCGGACCAATATAGGACTACACCAGTGCCAATTTGTTTCCTTACATAGACCATAGAAATTGTATTAATTTCTATGCCTATATTCAGCTATAGCGACTACCAGTTGCGTAATCACCTAACTAAATGATCAGCTTTAGTTTTGGTGGACGTTTAGTTCGCGCTGCACTAGCCGATAACGTGCGGGTCATCGCCATCATCGCGCAGGAAGTGCGGCGGCGCGCGGTGTTTCAAACGGACCACTGCACAGATAACAGCATTGGGTAATCGACGGACCGTCTCGGTTGCTAACCTATCTCGAAAGTATTGTTCGACATTTCATTAGAGATCGGCGGTGTCATAATTGTTTGCTCCTTGGAAGTTGCCTGCCGATTTTGATTCGAATCTAATTTTACAGGTATCTTGGTACTAACTTAGTTAGGTACTTATTAAGAAAATCCACTATTGTTATTGTAAATGCTACACTGTGTCTGGATCTAATTATCATCATCTTCATTAACCATTTTTCCACCCTTTAGGTTTATATAGGTTCAGCGCCAAAATAATATTAATAATAATTGTAGTTTTATAATTTTTACGAGTACATAATGTGTACAAAAACTAACAGAAATTGACTGCACATATTCTTGCCCGAATGCTCAGAGGATCTACCTATTAATGGCTGTTTATGTTTGTATGTTCCTCTGTGACCTTCTACCGCCTAAACGGTTTCACCGATTTTGGATAGCGAAGGATTTGTCTCTACAGAGTTATACGGAAAGAGTAATGCTAAGCCGAAAAGGGATCACAGTAAGTACTTACTCATCAATATAAACAACTTTTACCATATGACCAACCCGGAAATAAAGAAAAACAATCAGCTGTTTGTTCCATAGAAAATGTCAATGGCACAAGCCAAAATGTAAGGACCAGCAATTTTTTTTTGCGATTTCGGGGTTGGTCCCATAGTACAAGTTGTTTAATGACTACTACTAAAAGCCTTTTTCGGCTTAGCATACCCTTACATTATAACCCTGCACATCCGAAGTGTCAGACTACATGTAGGTAGCTGTCAATTTCTTTAAAACCAATATTTAGCATAATAGCAGATGTGCTACATAATTAGCATTTCTGTCAAGCCTGTACCTACAGACTGCTGTGGACATCACTATGCATCTCACTCAATCACCGCTGACAACAAAACCATGACCTGTCTGAGCCGTCAACTATGCCTATTTCGACTGTTACGAACAGTATCGAAACTTGCAAAATCAATTTTTTTTCATTGTATCAATTATACGAATATTAGGCCCAAGTTTGAAGGCATTTTAAGACAGATCTAAACTAACTAAAAATTGTATCTGTCTTTATCATTGCAAGCCATTAGACAAGGATGCCAATAGTTTTAGAAAATTTAGATCTGTCTTAAAAAGCCTTCAAACTTGGGCTTATTACCTAAGTAATTAAAAAAAAAATTTTTTTTTAAACCGTTTTATGCGATTACTATAAGTAGGTAAATTACGAATTTCAACTTTTTATTGTAGGTCAAATTTTGACTTTAAAGTGCTCTCCCGTAAAAATGTCATTTGCACTTTCGATAGTGTTCGTAGAGGCAGTCGACTTATGACTTTATTTTTTATTCTTTATTTATTCTTCCTTCATTTCGGATCCTGACGTCAACCTGCACATAAACAGCGTCCGTCGAACACCATAAATCGATTCATTCATACGACGTTTCGCTCCATCTATCAAAATCTATAAATAAAAGATGGGGATCACTCAAGGAAACGACTTCTACTCGCGGTATGACGTCAGATATGGTACCTACGTACATTTTTATTCGTTTTTGACGCGGTGTTTCGCAAAACATGGGCTCGTTTGGAATAATTCTCTGTTGGAGTTCGAGAATTATCGTAAAAGGCTTGATAATTCTGTTTTTCTATTTTGTGTTTAGTGTTTATGGCATTAGGTTTTTTAATTGGTAGCGCGAACAAGCAAACGGACCGCGTTATGGTAAGCGATCACCGTTGCCTATGGATAAGTCCCTGTAACAACGGAGAAGTCACGTATAATAATTATATTGCCGACCTTTTTAAACTCTATTATCAACCGTTTTAAAGATCCCAATATTTCACACGTCGCATACAACTCGGTTGGGCCGCTTTCGGTAAACTCGAGGACGTACTCAGGGCTCGAAAAATACCGCAATGCCTGAAGACCAAGCTTTACAACCAATGTGTTCTGCCCACAATGACTTACGGCGCCGAAACATGGACGCTGACCAAAGAAGCTGTGCACAAAATAAGGGTCGCACAAAGGGCAATGGAGTGTGCCATGTTAATAATTAGCCTAAGAGACAAAGTCCGTAATACGGAAATCCGACGAAGGACAAAAGTCGCGGATGTCGGGCACCGTATTATGCGACTCAAGTGGCGCTGGGCAGGACACGTGGCTAGGCGTGGTGATGGCAGATGGAGTAGAGCCCTGACGGAGTGGCTTCCGATTGCGGACAAGCGTTCAGTTGACAGACCATCAGCCCGATGGGTCGATGACATCAGACCCATCACGGGCCATGCGTGGATGAGATTGGCCCAAGACAGGGAAAAATGGCACAAGGGAGAGGAGGCGTATACACAACAGTGGGTCGATACGGGCTGACGATGATGATGGTGAATATTTCAGTTATTCGAAAATACCGTCAGCGTGAGGTCCTCCCACATTTTGCAGATATGTATCTGGAAAAAAAGATCGTGTAAAACGTAAGGTGTGTGACTTCCACAAGTTGAAACCCCAAACAAACCCGTACATATCTTCTACCTCCTAACCAACCCCTCCTGGTTCCTGACTTGAATATTCTTCAGGACCGAAATCCAGTTATATGGAATAGTTTTGGACGTACGTTACGTTATTTTATACTTAGTCCTATGTCATGCACCATAAATTCAAATCAATCTGTGCCGAAGGCAAAAAGCACGGTGCAGGGCGCTATTTATCTCTAAAGGTGGCTAAAAAGGAAAATTCGAACTCGAAAAGGTGGAAAATTAGAAATGGGTTGGTCCCCCAGTGGCGCCATGTTGCATCAACATTCTACAGTCTAATCATAATGTGATCTGTCAATGAACAGTTTACACTGGAGACGTTCGTATTCAGAAAACTGAAAAACAAGTGATGACATCATCCGGTTTTATTGCTCCACGCGTAGCTCTGACTTTCGGCGAGATACTTAAGTGGTAAATATTCATTTTTTCGCGTCGGGTCTGGAGAGTGGGTGGTGCTAAGCCGGAGTTGCCATTTTATGGTGTCTTTCCTGTATTGAGGGGTGAGGAATTTTCAGAAGCCTAATTTGCCGGGGAATTTGTTTTTTAGAACCTGTTTTTTCGATAATTATTACAAAATGGCCCAAGCTCCAAAATACTTCTTTTTCCTTTGACATCTTTAGCGGGTTTAACTAGAGTTAAAAATTTGACAGTTTTATCAATACAAGGTATTCGAAACAATCGTAACCGCCAAAGAGATCGCGACCCTTTTCAATAATTTAAAAATAAGCTGAGTTATTAACCCCGGCATGGCAACCCAGTAAGTTTATCTCGCGCCGGGTTGATATCGTACAAATTGGCGACGTTGCAAGCCGCGGTCATCGGGTCACGCGCCGCACTCCTGCAGATAAAAAAGCGCCCTCGACACAAAACATTGATAGAACAGAAGTTAATCTTCATAGCAAGCCCGCTTTACTAACGCACACAGGCATCGCTCACGGAAACGAGTCTCGGATCAATCGCTTGATCCGAGACTAGTTTTCGTGAGCGATTTCTATGTGTGCGTTAGTATAGCGATTGCTCCGTGACTCCTATCCGTGGGCCATATGTCTGTGTGTGTTGGTAGTACAAGTACAAGAGCTTAACTTCTGGGTCTTTATGTTTTGCGCCCTCGATGTCGCGCCGACCTACGCGCTTGCGCTCGCGTAGCCCGCTTACAGCCACATGTACCTATGGGCTGGGGCTAGACTAGCAGAATTTAGGTCGTTTCTTTACAGCACGCCTGACATTTATTACGTAGAGAAATTAAAATAGGGATGTAAGTTTTTGTAAGGGGCAGTCAGTTTTATCAAAAAATATAAATAGCACGATTTGTAACATGGCACTCTCTTTCAACTCTGTTGTGCGAGACACAAAGAAGACAAAAAGATGACTGAGCATCTGAATCTTACTACCGAAGTCTAGGTTCGATTCCCGACCCGGCAGATTCAATGAGATATACTGACAGACTGATATAAGTGAGCCTCACGACACGACCTAACGACACGACACGACTTAAAATAAGTATGGATCGGAGCTCGGTAATTACCCACGCTCGTCTGGCTCTCTCATACCTACCTACTCCGTCTGGCTGAACTGGATGATGCAGCAAAGTAATGGCACCGGTTTGTCACGTCAAATATCTTAGCACTTAGACTTGTTGCCGCGATTCTGGAATAATGGGAAGAAAAAGTTTAAAGCGTTTAAAATATTGTATTTTTTCTTTTTGTTTTTAAAAAATACTTGATGACTGCGTAATTAGACCTTAGCCTTTGCCTTGAAAGAGGCGACTGGTAAAGGTTCGTATTTTAGATGTAGACTAGTCATATTCCTATGAAATTATGGCTATATTTTGTTTATTTTGTGTAATTATGTAAGTTATGTATTATAGTTCGTTTCGAAATTGTATGTCTGTTACAAACTTTTTATTCATCAATGATTTTCTTTGATGAAAGGACAATCCTTCTGAACTAAATCCTTCAGATCGAATATTCTGTTATTCCATAGAAAACATAATAATACTGAAAAGTTACTTAACTTTACTTTACTCTGTTTAATTGAATTCTCAAAATAATAAAATTTGTTGTAAACGTGACTTAGAAGCTCGAGGCCGGAGGTTCGGAAAACATTACGTAACATCATGAAAACATTGCGATGAAAAGTTTGAAACATCACGTAATTAATCGACGACCCCTTACCCTTAATGTTGTAGATCAATTAACATTTCTGATTTCTGGTTATTTTCAAAACCCCTTTTTCCTGTTCCCAATTTTCCTGCTGCTAGCTTTATCAAACGGCCGCCGATCTCCGAGAAGAGAACTCGACGGCGCAGTTCTGTGGAAGCGTTGGCGATATCCAGTTTTTGTGTAGGCCGACTCGTGGGAGACTTCTAGCTTATTGATTTTTTCTTTGCCTAGATACTGCGTGCCTAGCCTATAATATGTTCAAACCTAGCCTCTGAATGTTATGACGAAAGTATCTGCCCATTAAAATCACACCTCGTTTGGTTTTTGTAATTTATGTTATACTTGACTTGTTTATTTAGGAATTAAATCGATCATCCAATTCTCCGCATGCCTGTATTTCCGAACATCCGTATCCCAAACTTAATTTCGGTTGCTTCATATAAAATTCACTCTAAAACATTTTTAACTTTCGAAACAATAAGTACTAACTTAGGTAAGTATGTTATAAATATTTTGAATCTATAAATTCAAGTTAGTAGTATAATAACTCCTCATTAGGTACCTTTATTTCTTTATTTAAGTTATGATCTGGTATACGGTATCTTGGAGACAGGTTTGCAGCCGAGCAATTACTCAGTGTTCATATTAATTTGTAGACTGCATTCTAGTCTAGCCGACGGAGCTGATTATATGAAGACTACCCGAGATACAATGCTAATATTTATGATTTTGTAAAGTCTATAATGTATGTAAGTAGATATCTATTATACTTAGGTACTCACCTAACTACCCTGCTCTAGAGTTGAAGTACCTACTAATACATAGAGCTTCCCGCAAAGTTCTAAACAGAATGCAAAAAAGGAAAATTAAAAACAAAGTGAATAAGTAAATACTGATGTGCATTTTTTAAGTCTTAAAACGATCTAGTTACACCTGCAGTGCAAGAGTGCTTCTTTACCGATCGACAAACGGACGTTTAACCTCGACAAAATCGTTAAAATTTCTCGATTCTTTTCAGACCATAGACAATTTCGACGAATTTGTTTATTCTAAACGTCAGTTTATCGATCGACAAAGATCTATACTTGCACTGCTAGTTATACTCATAGCATAATATGATACTGCTTATAAGCTTCTAACTCCTTTTCCATTGTCATTTTCACAGCCGCCGTGTTTAGTAAAACGAGTCCCACGACGTTTCGCCAACCTTCCGGCCCAGACAGCGCAATCGTGTTGCAACTGACACCAACGCAACGCCCTGGAAACGTAAAGGCTGCTATTTGCTATACGAATTATATGAAAGTTGCTCTGCTATTCGAATGGATGTAATAAGTACCTACCTGTGTTATTAAAAGAAAGAAAAAAGACGATTGCAAAGTTTAATACTGATATTAGGTATCTTCATATATCTAAACATTTGCTTCTTCCATCTAGCCGTGTTTAAGTTTCACCAATGGGGTAATAAAATATAGAAGATATTTCAATGCAGTAGAACCCCTCACTGAGGTAACATTTAAAAGTAAAAAAGAAAGAAACAGCCGCAGAACGAAACCTGTGTAGGAATCCTAAAGTGTAACTAACAATTAAAATTAAGCGTCCAGTATTCTCGACCTTCCCAATTTAACAATCAATCGTTAACAGGAGCACATCACGACACGAGTGTAAATTCCATCGTAATCGGATGTGGCGTCCAGCGGACGTGCGTCCGTCCGCTGGACGGGCGGCGCGGACGCAGATACCGCCCACATCCGGTGGCAGTAGGGCCGGCGCTGTTCGAAGGTATTGGGAAGAAACGGACGTCGCGGTTACGTTTTAGAATCCGGCAACCCGCAGTTTTTTTTAATCTTGCAAGTCAATGTAAGGCTTCAATGGTAACTGATGCCTCATGCACGAGTCCCGCATTCATGCAGCCACATTGCAAAGGAGACTGAAAACGATTGACTTCGGCACTACTTTGGGTCAATTTTTGTTTACGTATGCAAACTCTATATCATAGTGTATGAGGACGCAAATATTATTTTTTACGTTTGTGAATAATTAAGAAGATGTAATAATTCTTTTACTTTAATAGGCATGTTTAATTAATACAAAAAAAAAGATAAGCTTATTTTCTCTTACACTTATGTTACTTTACATTTCAAAACACCTGAAATTTTAAGGAATTAAAATAAATAATTAATTAATTTTTTTAGACCAGCCTACCCTATTCCACTTTCTTCATTGATTTGATTTTTGATACACACATCGACTTGCAAATCCAAACTATGTATTTCAAGAGGCTACCAACAAAGAACCCTATATCTACAATAATGGGAACTCCGGTCGCAATCATCAGCAAGGTAATGAGGGCGTGATAACAGACGCGAACCACGCGCCCTCATCGATGCAGATTTATTGAGCTTATCAAACAAATCGACTGCCCCTGCGCACACTATCGAAACTGCAAAATCAGGTTCTTTTTCATCTTACCAATTATACGAATATTTGCTTACTTTTGAGAAAAGAAATAACATTAAAAAATCATGTATTGAATCGAATAAAATTGAAAGGTACTACACTTTTTAACTTCGTAATTTAAGTCAAATTTTAACTTAAAATTGCTCTCCTGAAAAAAATGGCATTTGCAGTTTCGATGGTGTTTGTAAGGACAGTCGAAATACGGCTAACGAAAATTATTACCTAGTAATTAGGTTTACCTAGTACCTAGTAATTACCTGGGCGACGCGGTTTCACCTGCACGGTAATGATAAAATGATATGAAAAATGTAGCCTATCTACATTCTAAATATCACCTGTGAAATACACCAGTGTCATGTTTTATATTTCTAGTTGAAATTGCCCAATTGGTGAGGCTTGAAAACTCATCAAAATAATGACCTAAAACAATCTTTGATGACTAAGTACGTTCATATAAAGTCTAAGTAACTGCTACGTAATCATTTAACTATAGGTACGTAAGTCAGCAATAATAGTTTAATAAACCGGATGCCTCAATAAAATTCGATTCTAGGTATGATTTCCGTTTCGTTATAATATATTAATTTAGTGTTGTAGCCAAAAATAGCTGAATTGCTTCCTAACTTTTATTGGCTAGCTATAAAACTTATACAGGGTTACACGGAAAGAGTGTGCTACGCTATTAGGAAATTCTTGTATTCGTGGTTCATTTATGAGTCAAACCACGTGCCTATAAATTTTGAAATTCTTGAAATAAGTTCGATATTCGATGCCTACGAGTATTTACCTATTCGCATATTTCCAATCAGAGGTTCTTGGCCTTTCGAAATTATCTCGGTAACTCTCACTGTCATTACATTTCTAATTATTTTGACAGTGACAGAGGATATCTGGATATCCTTAAAATTAAATTAAAATAAGGCCAAAATCATGCGAAATTTGATGAGATAATTCTCGAATTATCTGTCTGTATTATCTGCTCGCAGTACCTAGACTCATTACCCAACGACAGTAAACATGAATATGCCGAGTATTGCCGAGCTATATTCACCCGCATTGCAAAGCATTGGCATTCATTGAAAAGTAACGACCGAGGAGGGTGGGGTGGGGAATTCTGGGTGGAGGGTGATTCTGGGTCGGTGCGTGCGTATGCCGCATGCCACCCTACCCCCGACCGACCATGAATGAAGTTGTGTCCACGTCACCAGCGATTACTGCCGAGAGCGATATTAAACATATTATCGCATACAATAAGGTTCTACCTATGTGTAAAACCTTAGTGTTTACGTAGCATTAGTACATAAACGCGTTTTTTTTTATCGAGATCCTTATCCTAATTTCAACAATACTGATTTGGGATCGAATGTAAAAAGGTACAAAATTGACAAGTGGGTAATGTGCCCAAAAAGTAAAGAGCGTCATTTCACATTTTACCCGACTGATCAGAAAGAGGTTAATGTTATTATTTCGCGTATCATGCAGTGACGTCTCTATCACAACAATGAACCCGGTTTGTATTGCAAATAATAACAACACAGGCCTTGAAAAATATGAAACAGTTTGTACTCCAGACTTCATTCATAATCAACTCTCCCGAATCATTTTAAAGTAGAGCTAGACTAATGTAGTGTAATTGCTAATTACGAAACGAAACAGCTGTGCGATATGACTTGTCTGCAATCAGATTAATTCTCAGCGTACAATGTTGCCACTAACTGGGTCTAGAACAAGTGCGTCAAGCAATTTTGGAGGCGGGTCGCCAGTGCACGCGACGATATTATAAGTAGTTGACAAACGAGGAGGACGTCGCGCGTCGTCAGAATTGTCATTGTGATCAGATGAGAAATACAAGGTACGCACCGCCTACGTAAATCGTATAATTATGGAAAAACCAGTGGAGACACGAATGCCGTATCCAGTTTAATGGTTTGAGTATCTAGCATATACGTTAAGAAATAAAATTATACATTTCTATTTTGCGCTGTTGCTTCTCAGCGTATTTCAAATTTTAAGCGGAACTGGTCTTGTGAAGTATGAAAGCTTATTTTTTTAACACGCTTTTATTAGCTTCACCTGTATGTGTATGTGTGTCTTAACTGAGGTGTCTAACTAACTTCAAGTCTACACGCCTGTAAGTACGACACATCACTCGACGAAATGATATGAGTTAATGAAATTACATTCATAGATGATACAACTTATTACTTAAAAGCAAAAATAATGACTTGAAATGTAGGTCGCATTTCAAGCTATTATTTGTTAAAAGTAATAAAAACTTGGCAAGTAGGTAAATTGAAACACTGGGGCTGGGCGGTTCATTATTCGGCCCACGGGCCTAAGGTTGGGCAGCCTTGGTAGAGTAAGCCGTGTTGCCGCAATTGAATCGACTGACGTCGCCTCTCGGTAACAACACAGGAATCAGGATCAAGCCAAGTCAATGATGAAGAACGTGGACAGATGGTACAACCAAAACAAGGTAAGAATTTTGGACCAGTACAGAATAAATACATCTGCTTAGACTGAGCTGGATAGTAAAAAGAAGAAAGTAAACTAAGAAGAATGATTTAAATCTTTTGAATTTTGATATCGTCCGTTACATTAAATGTAAGGAAAGACGAGAAAGTAAATAACTTACTCTTTGCTTTTTATGGCATACTTATTTTTATTCTATAGGTAAGTACTGAATAAAATCACAGAATAATTAAATAATACAACAAGGTAAAATACACTTTATGATGTCCAACAATATCAACTATTTGATCTAGCCAAAGATTAGATAAAGTTATTTAAAATTCGCTACCATCCCCGCAATTTTCCAGGTTAGTTATCCTATACCTGGACAAAACAGTGTCACGACTAGGTACTCAATAAAAAACAATCTTACAAAATGTCAGATCTACACTTATTACACCTAATAATCTGTGTCGATACCGCGAGCCTACGCTACTACGTCCGACGTGGGATGGGGCAACGCGGGCGGAGTGGGCGACGCGTGGGCAGCGAGCGTGGGCGAACGCCCGCGGCACAGAATAGACGATAGTTACTACTTAGGTAATAGCAGATTTAACAATAGTTGGTACGTAGCCCGCGCTCGCTACCGCTCATAACTACCATTCATGCATAGTTTTCCGCTTTCCACCGCTGATTAGAGAATCGTACAAAGAACTCAGTAGATACGAATTTTGAACGACTTTTTCGAAGAGTGCACTCAATGTCTGTGTCTTAATTAGCGCTTGCCCCATTGCAACTTATTGGGTTTTCTCCACGCAGCTATGTTTAAATATGACTAGACCTACTGATTTTTTAATTATTATTATATGACCCGGTAAGCTTCGTATCACAATATATTTTCCTAAACCAATCCGATTTTGAGCAAAAAACAGGCTAGCAATTTTCCAGTTTTTCCGACACAAGAGTTGTTTCTCTGTTAATGTATTCCTTGACACGATGCGACTACACGCGCGTCGCATCTACTGCACAGATTCAACAGCAGTTTCTACGAACTCTACTATTCTATAAGTATAAGTAGCTAGGTGTGTGTGTAGGTTTCTGTCTAGGTCCCTATACGTAACTATTGCCAGGCATGTGACGTCATATAATACCTAATAGCTGAGTGCTGAACTCGCTGAACCTAATACTTAGTTTATCGTGACGTCTGCATATTTGGAATGACGCGTCACGCACGGCTAAACCAAAAACCTTTTCGACGTTTGAGGTTGATTATTATTGCCATCAACTTGTAGGACAAGGAATATTTCAGTTTTTAGATTAGTTGTTTTTATTATGATAATAGGGAAAAAAGGAACCCTTAGAGTGCTTTATTTATTAAACTAAGCTTACTCTACTATCTTTATCACTTCAAAGATCCGAATGGTGCTTTTATTGATTGAATTTCAAAGCTTATAAATATTTTTCTTTGCAACCCTTACTTTTTTTTATTCGTATAATTGATTCAATAAAAGAAAATTGATCTTTCAGCTTTGACAGTGTTTTCAGCAGCAGTCGCAATGGTTATCTATTTAAAATCGATGGCGGTTCGGTTCGCTCGGGCACGGTCGGGCGCGCTCGGCCGCGTGCACCGCTCGGCGCTGCAGGAAACAGGAAGTGGACTAACCGCGGGTTTCCGCTCCCATTCGAGCGAGCTAGCACTCGCTGCTGCCGGACGCGCACTGTTTCATTCACTACTCGACTATTTTCTGCCGTTGGAGTAATATTATGATGATCTTGTTGGAGTCTTTAATTGCGACGCAGCTTGGAAAAGGTTCGGACGCTTTACTACGTAAGACAATTTAGAGAGGCGTACCTTATATTATGAGTAATTCATTTATTTCAGGCAACATGCATACAATGCAAGTAACAGCGGCCCATAGAAAATAAATACCTTACAGTTACAGACTAACATATTTGGGATTTTCCATCCGTCGCTGTCTCCCAGTAACGCCGGAACACTAGCTCCGTAGGCAAATTTTTTTTTTCTTTTATCACATTTTTTTCCAATTTTTATTTTAAATGCTAGAATGGGTGTGTCATGGCGTCATGGGGGCTATGCATTTAGCTACTAGACCTAGGTCAACCAGAGATGTAGATGCTAAACTATTACGGTGTGGGAATTTTAATTACGGTACAGTTATGAATTTTAGGACGTCCACTGTCCATGTCCAAGCTAGACTTTCAAGTGCAATCACAACAATCATGTCAAGTTTTTGACCAGTTTCACTAAATGTAATCTAAAAATGTCATAATGAAAATCAAAAGAAAATGTAAAAAATATAAATAAAACGACAGCTACTACCTACAACTGCAGTTCCACTTCTGATTAAGTTCGTTAACCTTGTCGTTAGTGTCCGACCGAAACCAGTTTTACGACCGAAACCGAAACCGAAAACTAATTTCGGCAACGGTCTCTGTTTCGGCCGAAACCGAAACTTCCTTACAAGAATCATATTTTGAGGAAAAAATAAATAAAACTTTATTATAATCATGACTGAAAACAAAACAGAAAACAATAAAGACGTTAGTCTTTATTTGTTTTCTCTTAAATTACATAGATAAGCAGTCTTCGACATTTTCATTTATTAATAATCAACATACCTCGCGTGTGTGCATAAGTTTTGAGACGAAATAAAAGTTGTATAACTTTTAAATAATTAACTTGTATTTCTAAAATTTCCAATACACGTAAGTTAATAATAATCAACAATAAAATATAATTGAGATTCAAAATGACCACCTTTATTTTTAATACAGGCCCTTAGACGATTTGGCCAGTCATCAATGGCGGCACGAATCTTTTCCAGCGGAATTCGCTTTGCTTCTCGGATAAGGGCTCGTTTCAGTGACTCCAAGTTTGGGTGGGACTTTCGACAGGCCCTGAGCTCTAATTCAAGCCATAAAGAATAATCCAGCGGGATGAGGTCAGGGCTAGAGGAGGGCCATTCGTTCGCCGCGATGACGACCGGCACATTGTCCCTCAACCAAGCTTGGGTGGATTTTGCCTTATGGGATGGCGCTGAGTCTTGCTGGAAAACCCAATCCTTGTTGTGAAATAAAGTATGAGACAGGGGTTTCACAACAGGCTCTAAGATGTCACTTTGGTAATTCTTGGCTTTCACCTTGACGCCTTGTTGACAGAAATGGAGCGGAGTGACACCTTCATATGAAACTCCCCACCATACCATCACACTAGCCGGATGATGCGTACGCGAGACATTCCGTGCTGAAGCTGGGACGTCCTTGCTGCTTTTGGCGTACACTTTATTGTTTTGTCGGTTAAGCTTTTCTTCGACAGTGAAGACTTTCTCGTCGGTGAAGAGTATCGTGCCTCCTAAGCAGTATTGGACAACGTTCGCGTCGCAATTTACGTAGACGTTCGTTTAAAAAGTGAACTTTCCTACGGCTATACGCCTTTACCTTAAGATCATATTTCAGTATTCTGTTGACTGAAACGCGCGAAATATTAGTCTGCAGAGCGAGTTCCTTCTGAGTGCGACATGGATTTCGGCGAAGTCGCTCTCGGATGATTTTGATGTTCGCAGGCGTCCTCACAGAGCGTGGCCGACCACTCCTTTGGTTATCTTACAAAGAACTTGTCTCCTTTTATCGTTTGATAGTGTAATACACGAAGTTTTCGCCTCACGGAAAATCTCCATTGATTTTTTTCCCGCCTTAAATAACGAAATCATCACGAGAAAATTGAAATAAATTAATTTGAAAATCAAAGAAAACAAAAGTTAACATTCCAAATTCAAAATTGGATAAAGAAATAAACAGCAGCCAGTAATATTTTATTTAATTTTTTAAGTACAAAGTTTGTCTCAAAACTTATGAACACACGAGGTAGTAAGCGAATCACGAATTTGGCTCTGATGGGATTCATTATTTAATTCATTTAACGCGCCGTACACGACCGATCACAGTGCGAAAACTCCCGAATGCACATTCGGTTTCGGTCGTAGTTTCGGCAAGTTTGCCGCCGAAAACGAAACTAAACCGAAACTCGTGTTTTTGCCGAAACTCAACCGAAAACGAAACCGAAACCGAACATTCGGTCGGACACTACTTGTCGTAGTGTAACTGGATGTGCACTGCTTCATTAAATACTCGTGTATTTTCTGCAGCGCAAGTAATATCTATTCTCTATTATTTATCGTCGTAATAACATTTTATTTAGCTTGGTAAGAATAACTATTAATTGATATTGAAATTGAATGAAATAACATTAAAATCGCTAAGTAAAACTAAACTAATCTAAATTAATCTAAAAGACAGCTGCCTGTGGGATCTGTTCCCACAACTTACTTGTAGACTTAGACTTATACTTACTTGTAGAGTTAAAATGGAGCCATTATTTGTACTTTTTCAGCCAAACTGATAGTCTCACGTAGAAATTTTAAGTTACCACCAAAAAAACTTGACCTAAAGTATTAGAATGTTTTAAACTCATGCTTTTCGATAGGTACTTAATTTGTAGATTGGTCAGACCGTAGAGTAGGTACTTATTATGTACTCTAAACGTAGATTTCTGTTAGCATTTAAACGGGTTCGAAAAATTTACAAAGCCACGTGTTGAGAAACGTTCAAATATTTTTAGGGTTCTGAACCTCGGGGAAGAACCCTAAAAATATTTCGGTGTCTGTGTATCTGTATGTCAAAGCCGATTAAAACGCGATGGTGGCTCCCCATTTAATACGATAGAGGCCGACTCCATAGTTATTCGAGAAAAGTTTTTGTCGCTATTTGTAACCCAACACGGCCCACGGCGAATGTTCTAATCAATATTAATCAATCGGAAATGAAACAAATTGTTTGCACAATCCGCGTTCATTCATTAGTTAATTGGGCTCCCTTATCGTGTTTGCCGGTTGTCGTCAACAATCCGTTCTATAGACAGGCTATCGTATTTGTAGGAAAATGTCAATGAAGGCTTATGTAGACTTCGCTACAATACAGAACTCAGAAATATGTATATAAAGACCTATAACATTGAATATTACAGGTAAGGACACAGTACAGGACGATTCTCGGATAAACCAAAATTTCTATAAAAGAAAACTGCTCCAAGTCCGAGTGTAAGTCCTTGTCTTCGTGGTATCCCTGATACTGGTAATCCTAGTGGGGAGTTATGAGTGTGATATGTGTGTATAAGTATACCTATTGTTAACGAATCATTAATAATGGTCACCCTGCTGTATAGTGGTACTTGCTGATTTGACCGCTGTTTTGAGTTTTGAGATACTGATTTGATTTGGAAATAGTCTGACGACTATTTCCTGATTTGCCTAACGAAACTTTACGAACGAACCCGACTGGACTTCGGTGAAAAAGAAGACGGACTCGGGCATGCGTTTTGTTAGACACTGGTTAGAAAGGTTGTGTTCTAGCAAATAAAGTGAAAGTTCTTGTGCATTAAGGTTTTATTATTTAATACGTCAAAACCCAAGAAATAGTAGAAATTATAAGAGTGGCGTTATAAAGTAGCAATCTTGAGGTGCTGACCCTGATCGGTGCTCCACGTAGAGGGCGTTAATATCATGTATAGGTTAGTAGGTACTTATTGTAATAAACAATTAACAAATATTGTCATGCGAGTGCAACCTGAATCTGTAACAATGATTACGTCACCCTCGAACCAAAAATACCAAAAATGTTCATTCATAAGGACAATGGCCGCCCTTTGGGTTTGATGTCGTCAGAGAATCACACTAAATTCGACGTACAATTTTTTTTCGCGTGATAAATTGCCTTTGACGTCACATTCCACCCCTGGGGGTATCAGGGGTGGGTAATTAACCCCGCAGGGGTGTTATTAGGGGACGATTGTGCGCTCAATGAACGTCATAGAAAACTACGTACCTACTAGTTTTCTACTGTTTCAAATATAAATAGAATTCGCGTGGAGTGCGCCTATTGTGGGACCTATTAATAGAGCCTAGTCTGTAGAATGAATTTATTTCTGTTTGAAACTTTGATAAAGTAAAATAATAGCAAGTACGCACCTACAGCCGAAGCCTCGACACTGTAATGACGTACAAGATTCTTACGTTCTTAAGTTTTTCATTTGTTATACGAGTAATTTATACTGCGTCATACTTTGGGTAGGAATTAATTTGGACAGTTTTAAAAACATTATAACAGATATAAATATACTTAAATTATGTAAGTAAAATACGTTATTTAATGAGAAATGGAAGGAAACTATCTACCAACCAAAATACACGTTCTCTATCTTAATAACCCATTAGGCGGTAAGTGTCAATAACATAACAAGGATTTCCTAATGAAAATTATAATCGATTTCCTAAAAATTTAGTAATTTCCTGAAGTAAATATACATTATTAATGGTGTATTTATATTATTATAAAATTCACTTTCTTAAAATAACATTAATAAAGTTGGCAAAAACCAAAAATCTGATCAAAGGTTTTGTCTGTCATACAAAAAAAACTTGTTAATTTTTATTAATTTCCTCGTAGTCATTGAACTTAATAATACCTATTTTATATTCTTATCTGTCTAGTCTACAGTTACTCAACGGAATTCTGTTATTTTCAATGATATCTGCATAAATACTTATCAATGGATGACTCTGCCTACAAACTCATTATGGCAACCTTCCGCTCTCCGTCCCTTTCTAACAAATAGGTTTTACCCGGTTTGAATGAAATGGACACAAATTGTGTTTAGTAGGGGGAAATAATGAATGGAGTGGAGTGGCTGCAGAAGTGTGGAACATTTTCGGTCTTGCGCTATGAACATGAGTGATTTTGAACAAGGCTTGATTTCTGATGGGTATTCTTGAAACTTTGAGTCACTTTCTTTTCTTTTAAAAGGCATAATTTTGAAACTAGTTGAAACTAATAATATTTTTTTTATTTTATTTTACAAACTCCCGTATATAAAATTAAAAAAAAAATTAAATTAATTTGAATTTTATAATTAAATTTTTAATTATAAAATTATAAAAAAATTCTCCATCTAGTACTTTTCTTATGCATAGCGCATATACCTAAATGCGCTTAAGCATAAGCTCTACCTACCTACAAATTAGGATGAATTTTGAGCTTAGATCAGGTCTATACTAATATTTAGTTCTGTAACGGCATAATTCAGTAAAATGTTCGGTTTTTTTTTTAGGAGACAGTCAAGTTTTATAGAGTCTCTTTCGGAGTCAGTTTTTGGTAGGTACTAATATTTAATAAAGTATTAGAAATTTATAGTACTATATAGACATTTCTCCATAACATTGTATTATTTCTTGATAAAATATTATAACAGCTATTTTTCTAAAGGAAACATTAAGAAGGAAATAATAATTGATTCGAACAGGGAACATACGTATCCGGTGACAGCGCCCGGCCGGAAGTGATGCCATACGCCTCGCGCTGCACTCGCCTGCGCCGGAAGTGACGCGCCCCTTTCTTTCCCTCCTTCAATGCATGCGCTTGCGCTCATTGAGCGACCGTGGGAGAATCAGGACGGAACTACGGTGCGACCAACTTATTCAAACAGTCGAACTAAGAACGCCACTATCGCATATTCAAACAAAACCGACACCAATCCGAAGAAAATTTCAGTTACATCATTTACCCACATTTACGTATAAGTCGGTCGGTCTGTACAGTAACCGTGACGTTCTCGTGAATGAAGATAAACCATCTACTTACGACGTGCGCGGCATTTGAACATTTTAATTAAAATAAAGCTGCGGTAATGACTTCGCAATTTGGGCGGGTAATGCTGAATGAGTTGAGGATGTGAATGAAAATTGGGGTTATTTTTACGTGACTGTTGGTGAGTTTTGGGGATTTATTTCGGTTACTTCATGCAGTCTACAAGTTACAACAGATGTAAGGATAGATTGATGAGTTTTTTTGCTGTAAAACCAATTAATGTGACTCAAATAGATAAATTGGATTACCTACTTTAAATGTGTATGTTTGTGGGTCTCTAACTTACAAAAACTCCTTACAGACACTTTTTCTTTACATTTCTGACAGAATTCTTTAATACCTGTCATCTTGTATACTAAGCCTACCTAGCGACCTAGCCTAGCCTTCTACTGTTAAGTTACAGCAGCCTCAGCAACGTGACTCAAAAAGTCTGACGCACTAAAAATTCTCATTACGTTCAAACAACGCAGTTTGAAGTTGCTGTTAGGGATTGCAATCCGGCGTCATTTTCAGTCCAGCCGGATACTACCGGATTCCCATCAATCCGACCGGATCCGGCCGGATTAATCAAGTCAGGATGATTTTAGCTTTTAGTACAAAATAAGTGAGTTAATCAAGTGTACTTATATGTAGTTTATGAAAATTAAATCACAAATAAATATAATATAATAAACAGTCGATTTTATTTATTAACCAATGTTAAGACAAATAAACAACAAGAAAACAATTATAGTAGTGTAGATAACTATGTAGTAATAAATTTATGACGTAACGAGTAGCTCAGTCTTTCTAGATTTCACTTTCACAGATAGATCAATTTATAAGTAACAATATTAATTATCAAGTAACTATAAAATCTAATAGGTACAATTAACCTTACGTTATTAACTAAAATGAGATCAAAATCATTATTAAAGTATTTGAGAATGCTAACAAACAAGTAGGTATTATAGGTATTTATGACAGATACCATCATGATTTGATGAATCTGTCGAATCTGACGAACGACTCGCACGCATGAACACCACGCGCAACGCATTTAAAGTACCTACTCATGCAACAGCTATATTATTTTGCCACAAACTGCTAGCACCGGATCCGACCGATAAATGATGCCAGATCCGCCGGATTACCGGATCCGTTTTTCCGGATTGCAATCCCTAGTTGCTGTAGATTATGAAGATTGAGTAGCACAAAACTATAATTTTGTAATTATGCTCGAGGAAGCTATATCAGCTTCTTCGAAAATGCGCGCAAGTTTTACAAGAATAGCTGACTCATGATATTCAGACGAAGGGACACTGCTTCTGCGAATCTTTGCCTCAGTTTCTTAGTCTCCTTTCTTATAAAAAGAATGCGGTATTTTGCCGTGAGATTGTAAATGCCAGTCTCAAAGGTATTCTGGCGAGTGGGATGTTATCTCGGTCCTTGTCGCTCTCATTGGAAATGTCATGGAAGTGAGACTGACGAAGATAAACTCTAACGCCCAAGAATACGGTATCAGTCTACAATCTGAGAGTCTACAGGAAGGAATATGACACTAATGACAGTTCCCGTTTTCGATAACTGAAGATCGAGATTAAGGCCGTACACAATGGAGTCATTTGCCGTAGCGTTATTGAGTATTTTAAAAATAATGAATGAACGGCTCTGGCCATTTATAGCTGCTGATAAGTAATAAGTTATGAATGGTACTTTTGAATAGATATGATGATAACTTTGAGCATAATTTTTTAAAGAGCTTGTCTGATATGCCGGACTTGTTTTGCATAAAAAACTTATGGGAATTAGCTGCATTTTGTAGTAGTAATTAGATTACAGAAAACACACAATTGGTCGAAAACTCTGTTCTGTTCTAGCGCAAGAAGAGCAAGGTCTTTTGCTACGAAAGAATACTTAGTTAGGTACCATAAGAATATCCGATTCAATAATGCATGAGTATACTCTCCGGTAATATCAATAGACTATTCTGAACAGGTAAAGTTGGGAAACTTTATTTGTTCTATGCTATTGTTAAGTGTGGGTAAAAGTATTAGCCCAATATCCTTTGCATGTGGCCATCCACGAAAATCTTCCGATATTAATAAATCTAACCTCGATACTGCACATGTTGGCCGAAACAAAAAAGGCGTCGTGAATGAGTCTAGAGTGGGAGCGTCCGATTGATAAAATTCAGGACGCCTATTCTGACGTGTGAGATATTACCTCGGTTCTTGTCGCTCTTATTAGAAAAGTCATGACGGTGAGTGTGACCGAGATAATCTCGAACGGCCGAGAAAAGGGTTCCAGGTTTTGAATGAAGCCATCTGGCGCGCCAGGTGCGCTGTTCCGAACAAAGGACCACTTCTGCAATAAAAAACGCCTGGGTCTGAGTAGGTACTCTTACTTTCAGGCTTGAGGGCCGTGCAGGTAGATTGGAGGATTTAGAATGGTATATTTTGTGCATGTGTTACAAAAATTGATTTTGTTTAATATCTGACTAAGATGGATGCCATTGTAAGTCTAATTATGGAATGAAGCATCAGCGAAACACGTTAAAGATTTTTTGATCCGAAGAATTCTGTTAAATCGAATTCAAAGACTATCCGTTCATGTCAAGATCCAACGCCTAAGATTCTTTGAATGAATTGTACTCAATGTTAAAAGAAATATGAATGAAAAGCGTGACGTAAACCATGTACTCATACAAATCATAATTACAGCTCACTTCTCCCAAACCAGGCCGGATCTCTATTTTTACATGCCGCGAACTTAAATTAATTAGTGCCCGTCATTTAATCTGAGGAGCTCTCGTAGGTGGGTGCGCTCGTTCCCACGCCGCGCCGCGCCGCCGGAAACGTCCCCGCCGCGCACCGCCCGGCCCCGCCGACGCCCGCGCTACGATGCTAAGCCCCGAATCGATCCATCGCTCACGCATTCTCCCTTCGAGCCCAAAAACGACCTAATCCTGCTCAGCTGCGAAAACGCGCCCAAGACACGCATAGCGAAACTTCTATTCATAGAACACGCGGATCCCTTTTACAGCTCAATTGCTCTTCCTTCCGATCTTGTGTGCCCGACTGCTATTCAGCTAATTGCGGCGGCTTTGAAAATAGCACATGCTGTTATCGTGTTTATGAGTTGGCAACATTGCTTAAAATGGCGTAGACCATAATGCCATAAATGCCATAATGGTTTCGAAGTCCCGTTCCCAAATACGAGTAGGTACCTACTGTTATTTTTGTATACAATGCATTTGTGTGGCAAGGGACCGGAAGGAAGTAGGTAGGTAGCAGTGTCGAAAGCTATTAGTGGGCTTTGTAAGGTTTTGTCCTTCGCGGAGCGCTAAAGGAACTTCCGCCCCTGGAGCCCGGGCCTCATTGTCTCTACACATGGCGCATGGCGGTATGGAATACAATTGTAATGTACGGTGCAAAAACTGGCTGTTCTTAGTTTGGATAACAATAGGTGGAAATGGCTGTTTACAAGGCCGATCATTATCCGTCCGTTTGGAGATCCGTAGTTATAAAGCGGGTTTCATTATCCTGGCTCGTTTGAACAAATTGGAAATGAATACTTTAAATAGTATGTACCTATACGTATAGAGAACAAACGAAAGGTCCGAACATTCCTAAAACTGCACGTATACAACGAAATCCATCAAAAGTGCATCGAAAAACCCAGAGCTATTCAAAAACATTCTGTAGTTCCCCGGGTCTTGCAGCAAGGCCTGTGTAAATGCAGTGCAGGCAGTGATGCAGGCTGAGGCCGCCGGCTCGACCTTAAAGGTTGCTTCGGCCGTCGAACCTCTTGTTATATAACAAACGCAAACTTATGCGTTCTGTCGACTGTAGGCTGCGGTGCTGAAACTTTTCGCTCAGGATTTTTTAACAGAAAAGTTTTTGATAATTACGAGGAAAAGATAATAATTTGTGATTGTGACTTATGGTATGGAATGCCTTGGTGATTTTGGTATCCATTCAAAAACTTTGTTATTGTAAGTACCTTTTCAAAGGCTTTAAGTTCGATCTGGGAGAGCTAAAAATGTAAACAATCGTAAGATACTCTGAAGTCTCAATAATATTCATTCATGAATATTGCCGTGTGTAATCGTGAAGAGCTATGTGTCATATTGTATATATGGGTATGTGATGTGTGTTATGCAGTATTATCAAGATTAAACCAGCTGTTAAGTGAGTGTGAAACAGTAAAAAGCTGAAAGACATAATGTATATATTCGCGTTTAAAACTAGTACCTATGTAACAAAATAAACGATGTGCATAAAGATTGACGGCCGACTGCGCAGGAGTCTCAGCCTCTCTTTATGGTCTCGGATCACCTTGGAGGGCGCGTGCTCGCAAACAAAGCCTCCGTTTATGAACTAACTATAATTTATTCTGTGCCTTCGTCCCGAGTTCCCGAGCCTGCGTGGTTCCCTTCCCGCCCGCACCCCTGCATCTGTAGGGACGGGCAATGGTTCACGTTGACGCAATGATTCCCAATCGAATGAGTGATTCGATTTTGTCAGAAACTAGAGGTGGGAGAGAATGTCGAGAGATTACCTAGCCAGCTAGGTAAAATAATGTGTTGTCTTAAATCTCACATCTATTACGCCTAGAGAGATACTCCAATTATTACCTTTATACACATCATATATTATGTAAGTACCTAAGTTTTATTTTATTTTTATTATTAGTTATTTGTCTTTGACTGTCATGGTGTTTAGTATTTTTAACCGACTTCTTTATATCAGTTTAGTATTTTTATTGATTCATGAAAATGTTAGTGTAATCTATTGTTACACCACCTTAACGTATTTCTGATTTATTTCTTTACCCAAAAGAGTCACTCCAAACAGCTATCAGCGTGGAATCGATCAAATCTAGCCCTTTGCGATCCCTATACCGAATACAAAAGCTTTAACTGGTTACATCCCTATAACAAATAATAAGCAAACACACTCAGTTCCCTCTCTCTAGGACCAACACAGGAGTGACAGAAATCCGAAACCTCAAGATTTGTTTTATTCCACAAAAATATTTGTAAAGGAGCCTTAACTTATCAACTAATAGATATTCAAATACATCGAGATTAGTTTGCAAAGAGCAGTTTCTAATTCACTTACATTAATATCTAGGTTAGTAGGTATACGTAGATAGAGGTACCAGATACCTACTGAAATTCGTCAAAGGAGTTTATAAACAAAGTTTACAATAAGGAGGTTGAATAACTTCTAATAAGTCTATAATGAACCTCAGAAACTTTAATGAAACGAGCAAACTTGTTCTCAGGACTGTAGAGCCTCCAGCTCACATTCAGTAAAACTTGATGAATTAAATCGATTTTATAAGGCGATGGTCAGGGACCTTATTCTCGCTCGCACGAGATTATCAGGGACCAGTGTGACTCCAGTTAGAAATTACATGAGAGTGAAGCCGGCTGAGATGATCTCTAGGGCCTGAGAATAGGGTCTCAGGTCGGACGGGTGCTTGTTGACTAAATTTGGTAGGGCCGAAGTGACTGTTGAGTAAACTGTGGCAGGGACCGAAGCCCTGCGGAGGTCGGAATGTGTCGGCAGGTGTGCCCTGGCAGTCCCGGGGCTGCTGTGGATAATCTTCGATCAATCAAGTTTTTCGACGTTTTCTACGAGTAACATCAGTGGGAATGGAATGGTATTTTAAAAAATTTTATTGATAAAATTAAGTCTTCATTGCTCGTTCTTTTAGGCATAAAGATTAGATCCATTAAAATATTGATTTCAAATTGAAGTAAAAATATTTCCTGATTCATCCACGGCTTTCTTTATCTCACTTCTGAATATACTTACGAGTACCTACTTATGCTGAGGATATGTTTGTCTAGTGCAGTACTTCTACCTCTCTTTCCTGTACCAGTCGGGTACACATTCGATTTACGTTTACCAATTATAAATATACTATCTTGAATGAAAGGAGTATCCCTACAGTTCTTTCGTGGGCAGATTTCGGGTACCACATGTCATTTCCTCTCCGGCCCCATGCGGGACGGGGCTGATGATTAAAAAAACATTTGTCTCATTGTGAAACGGGGTTTCGAGACAAAGGGGTAGTTTGCGAATCCAATCTACCATGCACCGAAGGTCTGATTTTTTTTTGATGAATCGCTTCCTTATTGGTTCTTTGTCTAAAACGGTGCCGCCGCTATGGGTAAAGAATGTAGTTTAGCAGCAAATAACATACATACCTATAGATAGCAATGTCAAAATCTTCACAAATACCTACATATATGTATTAGGTAAAGCTCTAATCCAAGTTCTTATTAGTTAGTCCGTAAGGTTTAGATTTAGGCCAATAAGACTACTTTTACTTACCATATAGCATTAGATTTCATTGACTCGGTTGCGGTAAGGACCAAGCTAACCAAGCCAACCGTCAATGAATATTATACTCATACCTAGTATAGGTATACCTACGTACCACCCAGCGTTCCAACCAAGCATAGCTAGTTAGATAGATAATATAGGTACTTACGTACAAGTCTGAATAGTAAGTATCCTCAATGTAAACAAGATACGGACAATTGAATCGAACAAGTAGGTACGTCCGTGTTTATGTTGTGAAAGTGATGCCGTTAGTACTTGGCACTCAATGAGAGGTATTATCTGGTTGAATTATGAGGTTATGCGCTGCGCCGGGCTGTCTCATGCCCACCAGACCACCACTCGTGACTAAAATACCTATTGGATAACCAAACCACTAGCACACAGGCCACGTACAAAAATGGTGAGCTGAGTTCCGCGTGTAGCTGTTTTTTGGGTAAAAATAGACTTGTCAGTGAATATTTTTGTTACCTACTGCAATCACAGTTAGATATCTACTTTTAACTTTAATTTTTCTTCGCAGATTCTGTGATTTTGCCGCAATTTTGTGAATGCCTTTGCCAATTCAGTACATAGCAAATATACTAAGTACTAAATGACGCAAAGAGCTCTACCACACGTACCTATAGAATTAGAGATGTTTCAAACAAAAAAGCCAAGAAGCGAATGGCATCAAGGAACCTCTACAGAAGCTGAGAAATACGAACGCATCTCGAAGTTTTCACTATATTTTCTAAACTAACTGAAAGTATTATGATCTAGGTATGTAGTGGTAGGGTAGGTAGTCCAAAGTGAAACGCGCACGCGGCGAACAGGACACGGGGCGGCGCGCATGCGCGAACATTAGCATGCCGCGACACGCGCGCGCCGGAAGCCGCGCAACATGGCCGCCACAACCAACATGGCGGCGCACTTACGATGAATCGATAATTAACGACGATAACCAATTTCATATTTGAAATCCATCCTTATTTATCCAGATGTGATGTAACCTGGACCATAGCAGGAAGAGAGCGCCATCAGAATGCACGCCGCGACAGATCCTTGACTGAATTGATCAAACAAAACTGATCACTTGAATCGTTAAATAGTTGTCTTATTTTGTTTTATGGGCGGTCGTTTGAAGTAGGTACAAAATGTACCTAGATTTTATTGCTTGATTGTTAATCTTGCTATGGCTGCGACTATTTTGACAGAGCTGCATACCTACGTCTCCAACAATAAAGTGGTTTGATAAACTTATTGTTCAATCCACGAACTTACTTGAAACGTGTTAGTTATATCGTGCAATTAAATTGGTCAACTCCAATGCACCAGAACCACACACAAATGGACGAGCGGAACATTTCATACTTTCAGAAGTCAAGAAATCTTCAAGAATTGAACTATCAGTGATATCTATTTTATCCAGTTTTCTCTCGTTTGTGTTCTCCCGAAGCAGAGGAGCGCGTTTTTTCATCTACCCTCAGAAACGGTTGAGTGGCCACGCAAGCGCGGCGTCACGACAACCGCGAGCTGCGCCGCAAGACGTGCCCTAAAAACGACCCAGATGGTTTTTATTGGGAAACTTATTTTTTTTTTTGTAATCAAAGTATTACAACAAAGTTTGACCTAAAAAAGATATTAGGTTTGTGTCAATTTATTTATTTCGTTTGTGAGCAACCACGAAACAAAAAGGCTCCTTTTGATCAGGAAACATACTCGAGACCAGCCTAATCCTAAAATACCGTCTCCAGGGTTAACCTCATACATACGAGTAAGTACATACTTACTATTAAATATTAGTTTAAAACTCTAAATCGTAGACCTGTAATCTAGAGTCGACCTAAAATACCGATAGATAAGTACTGACCCGTCTACCTTTTTTACGTTTTGTTTCTAACCTCGATGCCATATACCTACTCGTAGGTAACGACTCACGCAATCAAAACAATGTAGGTAAGTGAGTAGCCGCGTGCAGTCGCAGTCACACCTCTCGATTGTCTCCAGCAATCGGATAAACCTTCGATAAATGACGTCGGAGTGACGTAGTGAGGGGAGGGAAGGTCGGTGACCGGTGCAGACCACAGACTGCATAATAGTTCAGAGCAGCGCCTCGCTCCCGGGCCACGAGCTGAGTCCTGTAGGCCTAGCATGCGAGCCGCGACAAAATCTTCTCTCCACTTTTTGTCGTGCGAGAACGTGACACCACTACGTAAAAAGTATATGCCTCTCGCGATAGAAAGACTCGACAAATTTTGTCGCAGCGCGCATGCTAGTCTTACTGGTTCGGACAACTTATCTGTAGTGGAGGAGCCACTATCGTTTTTACTGAATCTACCTCTATGGTTATAGAAAATTGTAGTCTTTTCATTTAGACACCTCAGCTAGTCGATGGTCAAACTGATGATTTCGTAAAAAGGTTCTGTAGGAAACTTTTTACCTAGCTATCGCATCGCGGATTTTAATCTGGCAATAAACTTCCACAAAATTTAAGAAAATTGACTAGAACTTGTTTTCCAAGAATAAATAGTCAGGGAAATGTTTAAACGACCATTCATGGTTTAAAAAATTCATATTAGTAAATTGGAACTTCGCCTACTCATTACATAGGTACTATATCTTATTCTATGGTTTCCTGAAGCATCTTTTTTGAAGTTAATCAAAAAATTACTCAGTTGCGATCAAAAATGACGCGAGAGCTAAATCAGATCTGCGCGACCGGACATGATATTTCAGAAGACGAAGAATTTACCTCTCCGCGCTCCGGTCCAAACATCTTGAGTTATGAAGAGGGCTCCGGACTAAACAGGAATAGTGTCAGTGGGAAGTTGTACAATATCCTCGTCCGCTGGTGGCCAGGCAAGGACTTAGGGATCCGGGGCCCGTGCTCGAGGTAGTTGACACAGTGTAAGTACGCTTTTGCTGTTGGGAGGTCAGTGTTTCGGAGATTTGAGAGCCCACAGTGAGCGCCGATGCAATCAGTGGGAGGGATTTTTAGTGAAATTAGTTAGCAATTACTTTTAGTACCTTCTATTTATATTGTAAATAAAATGTATTACTCAAATGCAATTTAAGTCTGTTATTGAAATTGTGAAAAAACTAAAATTTTGTTACACTTTGCAAGTTTGCAATCAAGAAAACTGTAACTGTTCGGGGCATAAGCCGTGTATATCTACCTATTTGCATGATCAATTGATCATACATCGATTTTTTTCCTAACTGGACAAGCTCTACAACCGGGGCCCTTGTCAGATGCTTTATTGGCTCAAATCCGGCCCTGGTGGTGATGTCACCTCGTCGGCACTCGGCGGAGGGTCAAACGCGACCGTTTACGCACACATCCTGCAATACTACAGAACTGCTGAAATGGTCTACGAATTAGCGGCTACTGTAGAATTGCTCTACTCGGAATGTCAGTTTTGTTGCGGAAATCGAGGTAATTACATAAGCACGTACAGAAACACATAGACGCTTGTTTTGGACGCTGTTTTGAAATCACGAATACACATGTAGGTGCATAGAAGCCTATATTTGATGCCGTTTTGAGGAAACCTAAAATGTTTGATACGAAGTATTTTGTAATTACCTAGTTAGGTGTCATACCACACCAATACCTTATTGTGTTTGTGTGAAATATGGGTATTTGTTTCGCACGAGTTTTCACATTAATACGAGTATGTACTCTTTTTGTCTTGGACACTCCAAATTTTCCTTTAAAGATTCAGTGGCTTTACATTTTTTTACTTCTTTTTTCCTTCTATCAAACAAACACATCAAAGCTCCCAAACATATTACATACATACTCGCATTCATAGATTGCTCTACATCACAAGCACTCAAAACTAAATGGTATCGAACGATTTGCGTGTCAACAAGTAAGCTATTAATTATTCATCACTAATTAGCAGTTTGGTAGCGGCAGATCAAGCGCAGGCCATGCCGGAAACAGGAAAAAGGCAATCAACATTCCTAAAAATATCACACATTTGGTGCTCATCCGGCGAACGTCGTCTGCGCCTGCGCCGCGCTTGTCCCAATAAGCTACTGCGACGTTCTATACACTAATTTCATTTGAAAAACAAGTTGTAAGAAGAACTTACAGAAGTTGAAGATGACTTACTGTTATGGACTTTATGTAGGTATTCTGTGGATGTGGTAGGTACCTACTACCTACCTAGTAGGTACTTTGATAAAATATAGTCGTAGTAGTTTTTGGCAGAATTAGGAAGTTCTTTCTGAGCTCAGATCAAGTAGAAGATCTTTCTATTTGATCTGAATTTCTGAAAGTGTAAGGAAATAATATTTTTTTAGAATTTTGGAATTGTCTTTCCTTAATTATCTTCAGTGCAGTATAACCTTTCAATCAATTTTAGGTCACATTTATACTATTTGTTGTCGATACATCCATGGTTACCTCTATTTAACTTATGAAGGTAACTTCGTGGTCGGCCACCCATCCAAATACTAAACAGAGATTGCGACGCCCCAGAGCTACTGAAGGTTCCGTGATATCATTTTCTCAGGACAGAACAGTAAATATATTGATGTCATACAGTATTCCACGAATCCGCTTAATTCTGTCAATATTGATTGAGCAATGTAAATATTATTCTAAAAATGGAATTACAGATCTCTACTATCGATAAGGTAGGTTGGTAACGTGCCTAGTCTATAAATTATAGTAACTATAGTGTTAAAGAATTTTTGTAAGGCAATTAGTATATTCCAATCTCACGTCAACTTCGACAACGTCGACTTCCGACACTTCCGTCTCTTTGTAAAAAAAATTATTATACGCATTTTTTATAACTAGATATTGTATTTTTATGTTGACTTGAGTGTTTTTTCTACAGGTACTTTGTAATTTTTAAGTTCATTAAGTTCTTACTGCTATATTTTTGCGTGCAACACCTTTACAGGGTTTGTACATTTACATAGCTTGTACGGAAGGAAGCTTTGTACGTGCATTTGATAAATAATTACCAAATACTAACTCATTGGTCTTTTATAGGTTATTCGTGTTGGGTAGTAGTTTCGGCCACCTCAGCCTCTTGACCAAATATCCAGAACGAAGTACGTTTTAACGAAATACAGAACGGACCTAAATCAAATGTACACACTTAGGTAGCTTATCACACCATTACAATGTGTAATAGCTGTAACCGATAACACCGACCTTCCTATCGAAAAAACTGTTCAATATTTATCGTAAATTATTACGAGTAGGTACTTAGGTAGTTAGGTACCGATCTATTAGTTGCGCCTCGCGGTTTCGTCTGCAATGTGAGCTTTGACGAGTTTGTCTGGGATTCAATATATTCTATTCTATGGTCTTATGATAAACTTTATCTTTGTTTTGGTTAACAAACGATAAAAGACATAGGTACGGATAGACAAAGATACGTAGAGAGACATAGAGGTAACAAGGACACGTGAAGAAGGGAGAGACAAAAAGATTAAGAAAATAGGAACAGAAAAACAGTGAGAAATAGAGAAGGGGAGGGACAAGAGGAGATGAATACAAAATAAAAATCAAGAGGCAATAAGAAAATAGAGTAGAACGACAACAGATAGAGAGATACAGAGGCACAAGATTCTGAGACAGACAGACCATCAGATCAGATGGACATTCTGAGGGAAAAAGACAGACCAACTTACTTTCGCATTTATAAAATTGTGAGTAATTGACAGTCGATATTATGATTCCCGACAAGTGCGCTCCTAGTACTCGCCGGCATAATTAGATAATTTCTATTATTTATATGCGGCGGTGCGCGTGAGCAGCGTGGAAACGACGCGCTTCCTTCGCGGGTAGGGTGACCAACTCTTTGGAAATGTTCGGACAAAACCCGGACATGGCTGTAACGAGGTAAGAGACATGACGGACATAGCTGTGATATTCAGACAGACAGACGCTGGACTCTCACTTTTTACTGTTTTAAGACGGAACCCCAAAAATGTTCAGCAGGCTGGTAAAGCCTAGAATGATAACGGCCAACTGCAGGCTGATTCAACTATCCGAACATCGAACGTATTCGACGATTATCTTCGAAAAGTCTTCCGCCTTCGGAAAGAATATGCCAAATCTTTCAAAGAATATGTCAAAGCTTTGAATGTCGAATACTCGTTACGTAATTTACGTAAGAATTTATGCCAGGCCTACAGGCATTCCCATTTATGTCACTATTGTTTTTAAAACAATACCAAGCGGCCACGTGAGATTTACGAAGATTGCACAAGCGATGAAAATACCAACCACGTGACCACGTGACAGTTGCGGACGTCGCGCGCGCGATGTTAACGCAATCAAAAAGTACACAAAACAACCCCGCCACGTGATTCACCGCCCACTGCCTGTTCTGATTACTTTCAAACTTTGTCGCTTGAATTTTTTCTGAATATTTTGTGTATCACGGCTATACTTATCTAACAGAGTACAATTATTATGTCTTTGAGTACCTAAATTAAATGTTTAAAAAAAATGTAGCAAGTGATTGCTTAAGGCAGAAGATCGTGCTTTGTGGCGTTCTTTAGGAGAGGCCTATGTCCAGCAGTGGACAAAAATAAAATAGGCTGATGATGACCTGTTTGGACAAAAAGCTGGACATGTCCGGACAAATACAAACAGCTAGTCACCCTCGACCAGCGCGCTACGCCGAACCGCGTCCGTACCTTCCAGCTAAAGAGGATGTTCCACCGACATGCATCATTTAATTTACAAAAAGTTCCTGTGCCGTGTCGTGACGAGCTTTTCCTTCGGGCCACGTAATCCGCTTTTCATTTCCTCCGGCTAAACGTGTCAGCGTACTAATGGGATACGAGGCCTAGCCACAGAATTAGTACCCAGTAGTATAGTCAGTCCCTTTAGGATATAGTATAGCTACAAAAGTGAATCCTGGATTCTGCATCAAGATCACCATACTGTGATTTATAGGGCATGCGTCCTAAGTCAAAAAGGATAGGTACCTAAACCTAACATACTTTGTAAACTGAAACTGCAGAAAAAAACTGTTGTTCCAGACTCAGTGTAGTGTAGGGAATTATTATCTTGTCTAATGTCAATGACCTTTTTCTATGGAATAACTGAATTTTTATCGCAAGATTGAAAGTTGGTTCCATAGTGAAAATTGTTCGTAATAATAATTGGTATCGGTGAAAGGCCATAGAGCGAGGAATCTTAACGAACACTTCAAGAGGCTTTTGCTAGAATCAGATGCATTAAGCCGCCATGCGCCATCGGACCTTACCCGCCTGTAGATTGCAAACAAGTTCTAAACTTTTTAAAACTGTTTTTGTTTGTCAATATTGTGAAAAATTTACTAAAATATGCCTGATAATACAATGTCACGACTCCGATGGCTTAAACATACCTTTTCCAACCTACCCGTATCCTGCGATATCAACTACAATATTTATTATGGCTTACATTACATATGGGAATACACATCTATGTATAAGGGTGAACACACACTTATATACTGTTCACTTCTGATGCAACAATACCATAGCACAATCTAAAGAGGCCTTCACGATTTGACGACAGAACACAATACAGTTATTTACCCGCGATATACGCTCGTAAGAACCAAGCTGAATATCAATTAATTTATTAGATGCAAGTATTTGCCCAGTCATTCATTCATTAATTACCGAGACTGATATATAAATACGCTGCGTAAATATTTTTACGTACCTACCTTAGATACCTATCTACTTATTCCATTATGGCCATTGAATAAATAATGAGTCATTTAAAATGTGGTGACGATTATTAGCTTTTAATAGAGGTTTATCTTGAACTAATTGCTTTGGTTATGCTGGGTTGTACGGAAAGGGCGTGGGTGATCAAAGGAGCTCCTTGTAAACATGTTTTACAGTGGGACCAACCTTGAAATTTAAAAACAAACTGGTGTTTTACAAATACACTAGTTTAAAAATAAATATTATCTAGGTTGCCTAATTGTCCACTTTTCTTGAAACAACATGAGTAAAAGCTCCGATAGCCATTTTTGTTCGTCGTTTATTACTAAAGCCTTGTAAAGCTAACTAAAAATGTGTTAGATACTATAATTTTATTTCATTCACAAAATACACATGGTGTAAAGTTCTGCGTATTGTACAACTAGCGCCATCTGTTATATTTTGAGTGAACTACTTAAACATTCAATCTGATACCTACTTTTCTGTAACTAGGGTCGAATGGAGCCACTATCGTATACTCTGAACGTTAAAGACAGCAATAAGATGCCCATACATTTTTTTGAGGTAATTAACTGTTGTGTTGTCTCTGTTACTTTTACGTAATTCATGTCTAGCTATCCCTGTTGCAAAATTTCAAGCCTCAAATCATGCAGTGTGCGAGTCTATTCAGATGTACTTATGGGCTGTGGTTTATGGGTTTTAACGCTAAAATAAAAAAAATACATTTTATTTATTTTATTTTACTTTTTAATAAAATTGATCGTGCATACAAGCTCAAAGCTCAGTATTACATACATAAATCAAACCATTTCTTATTCTACTCAAAAATCTTTGAAATATGAGATTGCGCTCAAATTGTGCAAACGTTTTAAAATAAACGAAACAGTAAAATCAACCAAATATATTATTATGGCTGATAGCATAATTTTTTTTTATTTTTTATTTTTTTTTTATAAGCGATAGTGAGTAGTAGGATACTTCCTGCCAGTGGAAGCACTGCATTTTGGTTGTGTACTGTACTATTGGTCTATTCTGTGGTTGTGCTGTTTTTGACGCGCCGAGGTTCAATCTATAGTTTCAAAGATCTTTGTCTCTATTACTAAGTGTGCATTTCTAAAAGTTTTGTATTTCTTGTGTATATTGTTTGTCTATAATATTATTGGAAGATTGAAATTAAAATTAATTTTTGTTTAATTTTATTTTATTGCTTTCAACATCAGGGGGTTGATTTTTAAGATTCTTCTTAAAATTTGGTAAAAATACCTACGAAAAAATCTAAGTCTAGTAATAGCTAATGTCTTCTTATGATAGATAAAAGACCTAGGTACTGATACATCAAAAAAATATATCTCTACCAGAAACAGAAATCAAGATTTAGGGGGCATTTTACGTTAATTAGAAAATATTTAATTTCTACCATACACATTATTTGGGAATTTCATTCGTTATAATAATAATTGATAAATGCGAAATACATTGGGCTTCGATTTTGTTGTACCATTCTCAGTAATCCCCTCTTTACCATTAAAAAAAATACTATGGGTATTTCAAGGAAGCTAGTGTATCTTTGATGAAATTTAAATCTATGATTGAAATTCTTTAGTTGGTAACAAAACTTGTCAGACAAATTGTGTTACCATTTTTAACATTTATCAAACTATCTATTGTCTATTGTTTGTAAAAATAAACCAAAATACGTATTTACTTAACATTTCTTTTGAAGGGAGATAAAATTTCCAGTGGCACTACTTGCGAAAGAGTAGTGTCACGGGAAATGCAGTTTTACCCATGGCACTACTGGTAGTGTCACGGGAAATAGAAATCTCCCATGACACTACTAGTTGTGTCATGCAGTAGTGTCAAGGGAAATGGAGGTTCTTTTGCTATAAGATTCTGATAACCACTAGGAACATATTATTATAACTTTGCGCAATTAAGAAATTAAGTGCGCAGTACTACTTGCTTCGTTTTATATAATAAAACTTATGATAGCTTACTTTTAGCAGTGTTTATAAGTAAAGGCCTCAGTAATTAAGCCGAGTTATATAAGAATAAGCCTGTGATATCCAGCTAAAAATACTATATGATTTCGCTGATCTTAAGAAATCTATGTAACTTCTAGAATCTAAAATTATCTGCATCTCACTTCATTTCATTATGTAAGAGAAGGATGGCAAGAACTTTAGAGCAGGATACAACAGAATCGCCGCCCAATGTTGACTAGATCCTTACAATTTAGTTGGGGCAAGTTTAGATATAGAACAGTCGCACGCGAGATTTCGTGATGAGAAGGTCTCCGTCGAAGAATTTTGTCTCGATCACCACATTGCCACTAGATGAAGAAACAAAGCACAGAATAAATAATAGCACAAGGATAGATGGATAACGTTAACGTTATTGCTTTTTAATGCTTTCGCTACTTTGCAATAGATGCCTAACTGTAAAGCTAGCTATATCTAACTGTAAAGCTAGCTATACCTAACTGTTAAGCTAGCTATACCTAACTGTAAAGCTAGCTATACCTAACTGCCAGCGAAAGATCGACTGCCCCTATAAACAGTTTCGAAACTACAAATGCCATTTTTTTACAGGAGAGCAATTTAAAGTCAAAAATTGACCTAAATTAATGAGTTAAAATGTGAAGTATGAATTGTATTTGATTTAAAACATGACAATTAAAATAATTCTTGTTTAGAATTACATGTTTTCCTAAAAAGTTATTAAATATTTGTATTGATAGATAAACTCTTTATTGTTCACACCATAAATTACAAACAGAAGGATAATCGGTACAATAAAAAAAAAAAAGTGACTTTACAGTTTTGATAATGTACATAGCAGCAGTCGATATAACAATGAATTTATTTTTCTGCTAAAGGGCCTATCAAAGATTATTATTGTGGAACAATTATTTCACTGCTCACCACCGTTTTCCTCAACTGAAGTTACCAAGAGGTCTCGTCCTGAGGTTTCAGCACAAGATGTTTTGCAAGCACATGGTTTTATTATAACAGTTATGTTGTTTTACTTTGAAATCTTTTTCTTATTTATAAAAATGAATCGCTGTTTGTTTGTCTCGCTAAAACTCGAGAATGGCTGGACAAATGTGAATGGCTGGACAAATGTGAATATTTATTTTTTGTTTTGTTCACTCTAATACAGGGTTATTTAGAAAGGGTATGCTAAGCCGAAAAGGGCTCATAGTACTCATCATTATGAACAACTTTTGCTATGGAACCAACCCGAAATTCGCGAAAAAAAAATCAGCTGTTCCATAGAAAAATGTCAATGACACTCGACAAAATGTATGGAAAAGCTGATTTTTTTTTTCACGAATTTCGAGTTGGTCCCATAGTAAAATCAGTTCATAATGATGAGTGCTATGAGCTCTTTTCGGCTTAGCATACCCTTTATGAATAACCCTGTATAGGGAAGGCTTAAAAGTTAAAATCCAGTGGGTGAAACCGCCGGGTGCAGCTAGTACTAGTATACTAGTACTATATTTAGGTAAAGTTATGTTATGTTAATGTATGAGTTACTTACTTCAAAACATTCGCTGGCATCATCTGAGATTCGGGAGCAGACTCAATGACAGACTGCCAGGTGTTGGTAGAGCTGGCGATTACGTATCCAAACTCAAAGAACCACTCCTCTAGGCAACGCCCTTTGAACAGGACTTTCTGAAAGAGAGAAATTACTTCATGAAGATTAATTATTTATTACCTACAGCAGCTAAGAGATCTTCTTCTCTTTGAAAAAGACCACTCAATCCACTGTGGTTCAGTGCGCTGCAATGCAACCAACCGCCAGAAATGAAGAAGCATTGCAAGATGCGCCGCATCAATGGAAAGGGGCGTCGACGACAGTGAGGAGGCCCCGTGTAATATTACAACCATGACCGCTATGCCAAGAGTGAACAACTAAGAGAAAAGAGGTCATGGGGACCTTTCGTCAACCCATATAAGTAGCAATAAGTAGCACACAAAAAAGAAAATAATGTCACCTGTTCTAATCTGAATCTTTCCATAGTCTCTAAAGAGCTGAAATTCATTTCCCGAGATACTACACGGCACTTGAGAATGCGCTTCGGAACCCGAGCTTCATGCTCCACTTCAGGGCTGGACAGGTCTTCATTGTGCTGCCAAAGGATTTTACCTGTGGAACAATGACAGAAAATATTACTTTACCGTTTTGACTGTAATCATCTCTCTACCGTATCTTACTAATTTTAACACATTATTCTGTGTATATTGCACAGTATCATGCAAACAGATGGTAGTTTTAGAAAAGTGAGGCATTATTATAAAGTATTGATGTAAAGTAGCTTACCTGTGTCTGCATCTCGCAGGTTCATCCAATTTCTGTATAAAAGCTAGTCAAGGATAAATTTAACAATAGTTGTAATTGTACCTTATGGTTGCTTTGGCTTAAAATATAAACTTACTAGTTACCTATTTCTAACAAACCACTGTCCAACTCGGCCACAAAATGAGTTATAGGATACCACTTCTGAAAGTGGCATACGGTAGCTTTATGGCTAAGTTATTTCTTGTTTTAAAAGGATACACTTGAAAGCCATTGAGTATGGTTTCCACACGATCTTGGTTTGCTTCTTCAGCAGACAGTACTTCCGCCATTTTTGTGATAGCCTAATGTATTTGTTAGCAGTTGGATTAGATTTGTTGCAAAAATTAAATGTAAAACGAAAAGAAGGAAATAGACAAACTCCGAACAATCTCTTTAATTAATACTTTTGTTTCTTCTTTCTGTTGTGGTCGTTGAGAAGTTGTGGACAATGTGGACCACGGTTGCCAGGGCCATTTTTTAATGTTTCACCATATCGAAATAATTTTTCCCCAAAATGATACTTTTTAGAAGAAAACCTGCCAAAATCATTCGATCACACGAAAAGATGACGTGCGTTGCGTATCATAAAGTCTACTTCAAACTGATTGCGAGATTTTGTGATGTTATGGGTTGAATACACCTAAAGAATACAGTGGCACGATAGTGCCCTTGGCTAAGCATATAATTGAACCTCTCGTATCTCTTCTCTGGCCTCATAAGAGAAACTGTCATTTTTGTGGCCTGGTCTGTAATGAATATCAGCATATCTCGAAGACCACAAGTCCTATCAACATTCACCCAAGAGCAACATTGTGGCAAACGTTATAAAAAATATACTTGACTTGAACAGTTTCCTCGTAGCTACAACCATTTTTGAGAAAATTTCAAAATAACATAATTTTGGGACACAAAAAGGGGGGAGGGAGAGATACAATCGCCTCCCGAGGTGTTTCTACTTCGGGATTTAATTACGCAATACACATACAAAAGCTACCAGCATGCAAAGTTTCGTGTTCTCTGCCAGATGGGACCGAACATTTTGCTAAGTATCCGGATAAATGGATAAATTCTCCAAGCTGGCAACTTTGGTAGGAAAAACGATTGTGACAGTTGCAAAGACCTAAGTGAAAAATTTGACGTTGACAACGACTGCCAATTTGAGTTAGAAATTAGAAATCGATTTCAACGTTTCGTTATTCGGTTAATCGTTGTTGCGGTTGTTGCCAAATGAGCTGGATTCAAAAATAATTGACTTACTTCTGCGTGTAACGTAGCATATGAAAAGAATAAAAATAAATAAAATACAAAATAAAAATGGATGATTGATAAATTTGACAGTTTGCAAAAGAACAATTTGATGGTATTTTTGTACTTTTCCAGTTTCTCAGTGAATTAGTCATTAGAACTTTTAGTTATATGTAATAAAACAAACCAATGTGCACATTTATTCCGTAGCATTTATGGGACTGCATTAGAAACGATCTCAGAGTTGGCGAGCAATTTCTATGAACTCTAAAAGCGATTCGGACGAAGCTTCAAGGTAACTCTTATTTTACGTCGTATTTAATCAATAGAAGGTTGTTTATATCCATAAACACCGAGGGCTTTCAGAAATTGTTGAAAAAACTCAAATGTGTTGGGAAAGTGCGCATTTGATCATGATGAAAACAAAAGTAAGGTTATGGATTACTTGCTATTTTCGTTCTTTGTTTTGGTCCTGAGCATATGTGCTTAGCTTAGAAATCATGTGAAAGGTCTTATTTACAGGGGGAGCGAAGCGTCATCGTCAAAAAACACAACCCCTGATATTCCTAAACCCGAAGAGGAGTTATCATCAAATTTATGCTCTACAACAGTCTCCAATCACACTGAAGATACAATGAAACGAGCGGCGGCAAAGCAATTACTCGAGAGATATTTCTACCAACTTGTAGATGGCTGTGGAAATCCCAACTGCGACAATCAATATTGTGCTTCTAGCGGAGAAGTAAATATTACAATATGCGTAGATAAAATGATAACATAGCCATCTCATTTACATATCACTTACTTCAATAAAAAATTATGCATTTGATAATTTTTTATTGAAGTATAATTCTGTGACTCCTGTGCCTCCTGTGCAAAATTATATAACTCGAAAGACACTACTTCCAAGTTGTATGTTTTTGCACAGAAGGCACAGAGTTAGTCATATATTTTTTGTCAATAATCAATGCCGCCAATCTAAATTTACCTGGCCGTGTTAAAATTACTTATACCAATTTCGAATTTTGAAGCTATCAAATTATTTTTGTTAAGAAAATAATTATACAGAATCAATAATTCAATATCAATGTCTAACTTTTAGGCAAGAAACTTGTCTCCCAATGAAGCTGCAGCTGAAGCCATAATACTCTTCTCCAAAGAGGCCCGCCTATGTGAAACCCTGCCGAACAAAGTACCAAGGACAGAAGCAAACACATGTGATTCTAGTGCCAGGTAAACTACTTTAAAGACTGAAACTTTTATAAGTAGTTAAAAAACACATTTTTATGCATAGCCACACAAAAAAATAGCTAGATCTTATACAGAACTGAAAGTGAATACTAAATAAAATATTGAATCTAAGTGTTATTTCATGGATTTTCATTTTCAATAAACTATATTTCAAGTCATGAATGATTTATTCAATCAGGTGCTAGGTATTTCACAGAAGTTCATCTTCCAAAAACTATTCAAGTTATTCCTAGAAATTGAAATCCTTACATTTCCATCGCAATGAAATGTGTCTCTGCAATTTACTGTATTGATTCTTTTAATGAATATTTTTTTTAGCACAACATGTACCACATCGAGAGAACAAGACAATACAAATACCGTAAACAGTGAAGAGTCACCGGAGTGCAGTAGTGCCAACAAAGAAAATGTGCCTATGCAGGTACCCGAAGCTAGTCAAAATGTATCTCGAAAGGAGGAGCCAAAAACTCAAAATCATAGCAGTGAGTTTTGAAATTTTGACTTGAGGTTGTCCACAATTTGTTGACTCTGACACCAGGACTAGCCACTTGGCCTATACAAGTGGGCCTAGCATAATTACCGACGTAAAATATGTAGCGAGTATTTGATAGACAAGTACGCCATTTACGCCCGTTTGCGTTTGCATACTTGGGAGAAATATATTTACTCTAGGTTTGAAAAAACCACTTCAAAGTCAAGTCAACTTTGAGCAACATCACATAAAGTAATTCATACTGTGTCCTTTCTGACCAAACATGACCAGGGGATAGGAATAAACCTTTCCATTACCTTTACTTTTCTGAGAAGTGAAATGAGGTAGCTAATCATCATCATTTAGAAATAATAATTGAAATCATTAGCTAAATGTAATTGGCAAAGCACCCTCATTTGCACCTATAATATAATAAATAGTCAACTTGCAAAGCTCTATCAGTATCCAATTCTCATTGAACAGTGCACACAAAACATGGACACGGACTTAAGCATTAAACACAGATTTACTCTTTTACTACAAAAACTCGACGATTTAATGCTAACTCTTTGTAAGTGTGTGAAGGCTGAATGGCCAGCCTTTAGTGTTGAAGTTCTTATATCACTCAAGCAGACTTAAAAAAAGAATAAATATGTTTTTTTTCATAAAATTTATATTTGTCTCGATAACTCTGTCTCATTCTCGCAAGATGAAAAGTGAACATAACGCGGCTAGTGCACTAGGCTACTTTTTAAATCTTCGTTATCTCTGGCAGATGGAGACCCGCTGACAGAGGAGCGTATCTGCCAGCTATGTGAGGAGTGCCTCAGTACGCAGGTAAAAAGGCCTCTAATTAGGGCCTTAGGGGAGGCCTTCACGCAGCCCGCCATACTCGCCAGGTGCTTTGCTAGGAAAGTCGGCGAAGAAATCAATCAGGATGTTGAACGGACAAGGATTGGTAAGTAAATGAAATTCCTAATTCTATTCTTATTTTTATTCTTACTAAGAATAAGAATCCTAATTCTAATTTAAAACCTAAGCCGATGGTTCACTAGTGTTGTTCTTTGCCAGCATATCCGAATCATCGCCAGACAAAAACCGTAAATTGGAAAACATGACTAGCCTAACAAGTGTATGTTTAAGCTGCCAGTTCGTAATAAATTAGCAATTAATTATACTTAGTTTATGTTTTATTTCACTCTCTCTACAGATAAAGAGTCAAAAGAAATGAGCACGTCAAGTGATCCAGACAAAGATGTGGACAGTATCACTGGACCAGAGCTTGATGTGGCCTCGTGCAAGAGAGCATTTAAACAACTATCCAAGGTGAATTTACTCCAACATTTTACGCAAGCCACCAGATTCTGAGACATTCAATGTTATACAGTCTTAGAGCAAACATTATTGATTATTTTACCAAAATAATCAGAAGTGGGATAATGTTTGCTGTACTATAGATTTATCCAAGATCAAAAGCTTTCTTCAATACATTTCATACTTGATTACCTAATTTTATCACAATTTTTTCTGCAGCTTATTCTTTAAACAGACAGAAAGTCAATATTTGGATATCTTAGTCGTCATCATATCATAATGCAACCTTTAATGCTCCCACTGCTGGGATACAGGTCTACCCTCGAAGGTTCATTGGGCCGTATTCCACCACGCTGGCCAAGTGCGGGTTGGTGGATTCACATACTCCATTGAATTTCTTCTCCGGACATATGCAGGTTTCCTCACGATTATATCTTAGCAATAAGGATATCTTAGTAACTCCTTGTTATTTTTCAGATGCCCCAAGATTACTACAGCCCAGCGCTTGTGTCGTCCCTAAAGACGTTAGCCGACACGATGGTGATTGACCTGCGGATAAGCAAGAAGATGAGCATAGAGGAAATAGTCAACTGTTTCGTGATTGCATTTGAAGTTCCCGATTTAGGCAACAGTGATTACCTGGAGATAGCCTTGCCTGCATTGTGTAATGCCGCTGAACATTTGCCGTTAAAAGGTAGGAATAGAATGATATTTTTGTACAAGTTTTGAGATATATGGAGTGTACAACTTATTTGTAGGTGTGGTCAAAATAAAGGAACTATAAATGATTCACAGGTCGCTTTTGTTTAGGAAAATTGTGTCTTCCCCACACAATTTCATATAACAGATCTTGCGGTCTAAAAATCATCAATGCTTAATTGTATTCTAAGCCGAAAAAAAATCAGCTGTTCCATACATTTGTCCAGTGTCATTGACATTTTTCTATGGAACAGCTGATTTTTTTTCGCGAATTTCGGGTTTGTCCCATAGTAAAAGTTGTCCATAATGATGAGTACTATGAGCCTTTTTCGGCTTAGCATACCCTTTATGAATAACCCTGTATTTTTAACTGTGACTTGCTATGTTTCTTGTTACGTCAACTCTGCTCCGTTATGAGCTCTCAACACTTGACAATGACAAAACTCTATCGATAAAAACATTTCACATGCCTTTGCTTATATGAACTGGATTTCCCACAAAGTACAGATTTGTCCATATTAGTATAACATTAACATTGATTTCTACAGAAATGTATTTATCCATTTAGATTTTCATTGAACAAAATATTTCGTCACAAAAATTCAGCTAGAATAAACATTTCATGATGGGCTAGGTAGCTAGGTGCTATTGTTTTTCTCACTCACCTTACGTCTTTACTTTTTCAGCGCAAGCGAAACTAGCTCGTACGTGGGCGTACCACTGCAAAGACAATCTACGAGATATACTGGAGACGCTACAACAGCTGATCACACTTCGGGTCATATCAACCGACTACACGAGGCAGTTCCAATTGCAAGATGACAAGAATGTTACTAGCGCGACCAAGCTTATGAAGGTGAACTTTATTGTATTGGAATAATGCTAAAATTGCAGTAATTTCTTAGATGAGATGTGCTAGGTAGACATCTGATAATTTCGTGAATTTTGTGCTAAACTCAGTTGTTAAGTCATCTCAACTCAAAGAGCTGATATTACATCTAATACTAGACCAAAAACTTGATCCGATAAGTGCATTTAACGTCACTTGCAACAAACCGAGGAATGTCATCATCCCCTGAGAATCCCGGTGACGGGGCTACTGGGGTTGTCAAAAACGTTTTGATAAATCTTCGCCGGCGCTGTGCCAGAGCCGTCGTTGAGGCGAGACCGTGTACAATTTGTTTAGGTTCCATATCGTATTATAAACGTGGTGGTTGTACAGATAGTGTACTACGCGAGCATGGTGGCCGGCGTGATGGAGCCGAGCTCGTTGCGGGAGGCGGCCGTGGTGCTGCCGAGCCAGCAGGACCCGCTCGACGACGTGCTGGGACACCTGTACCCGCCCGCCTCGGGGAAGGGGGCGCGCGACAAGCAGCCGGACGACCCGCTCGGTACGAGTACACTCACTGACTACACTAACTAAACAATATACAGTGTTGCCAACTCCAAAAATTCCAAGTCCCTAGATTCTTAACCAAAAGTCGCTAGAAAGTCGCTAAAACTAACTCGACTGATTTTGATCTGATTTTGTCTGGGAGAATACCTATAATTTTGTCGGGGACAGAAAAGGCGGTGTCATAATGTTAGGATAGGTAAAAAAATAAGGTAATTAATGGAGAACTGGCCGTATTCAATACCAAAACTTAGATTTGAAAGAAAATTGGATGTGTTGCTTTGAATATTTTTTGAAATATCTAAAGCTAGGGCTTTTTTAATTTGTACTCCAAAAGTCGCCAGATTTGTCGCTAAACAATTTTTGTCAAAACTTTATTTTAGTCGCTAAGACTTGAGCAAAAGTCGCCAGTTCTAGCGACTAAGTCGCTAAATCTAAATTGGCAACACTGACAATATAACAACAAACTTATGATAAACCAGAGGCTCGCTCCGGTATCTTGTCTCTCACATAATCGAGAGCTTAGTAACTATAGACCCAGTGTTAATATTCAGTTAATGTTCATTTTTAAATTAAAATTTGTTCTTAGTAATTTAAGTACCCACTTGTATGCTGACAGGCAGGGTCTAGAGATCTATTATCATTTAAACAACTTTGTAACCCAGACCCACAAGCACAATAAATTGAATTTTGAATTTTTGAGTCACCCACTTCCCTGTTTCCGATTTCCCATAGAAAAAGAAAAAGACCACTATAGCAGTTTTGAAGCTGTCTAAAATTACTTACTTTCTTTTTACAATCAATTTCATATAAATGTATTCTGTGTTTTGTTCCAGCTATTGAATTAGATATAAACGTACTAGACGCTAGGAAACCGTACCTGTCATTCGAGGACTTCTACAACGAACCTCTTTGTGATATCATTGAGATGGACATAGACTTCGGTAATTATAAGACAGAGATAAGTAGAGGTGAGTTATTTTCGTTGTATCTTTTATTTATTTGCTTTTATTTAACTTGCTTTGTGGTCTTGTTTGTCACATTAATTTTTCCATTGGCTCTTAAACTCCAATCTTTGGTAAAATACAGTCACTTTATTTTCCAGTAACATTCAAAAGCATAATTTTGCTTTTACAAGAACCGTCATTGTTTTTTAATATTTTTTTCGAATACGCTAGCTTTTTTTTGCATCCTTATTTTTTTTTTGTGTTTACTTACTGACTATAAATTACTGTGTAATGTAAAGGTTGACTAGCCAGCCAATGCTGGCGTGAGAATCTAACCTTTCTATTTGTATTTAAAACTCTACTGCTAGTTATATCAAAATGGGTCTAATCAACCAATCAACGTTTCACACTCACAGCTCCCCATTAGGATAAATCCTGTGTCGGGGATGCCATGGAACACACAAAGACAACTAACACCCAGACCCAGAACATATTAAAATATTTAAATTCATCATTCAAACATTAAATCCACACTACGTTTACAATTTACATTATAAATAACCTTTCTTTCCTATTTTTTGTAGGTAAAAAGTTTGCGTTCCTAAAGTATCCGTTCATCCTTACACCGGCGACAAAGTCGCTGGGCCTGTACTATGAGAACCGGATCCGAATGTACTCGGAGCGGCGCGTGTCGCTGCTCCACGCGGTGGTGGGGGCCACGCCGCCCATGCCTTACCTAAGGCTGAAGGTTCGCCGCACGCATATTATTGATGACGCGCTCGTTGAGGTTGGTAAATCATTTTTAGTGTTATCATAGTACTAACTAGGATTTATGAGTTGACTAGTTGCGCCCGGCAGTTTCACCCGCGTTTTCCGGGATAAAAAGTAGCCTATGTGTTAATCCAGACTATTCCAGACCATGAACATCCTTGATTCCACATGTAAATCCGTTCAGCCGTTTTTGCGTGAAAGAGCAACAAACATACTTACAAATTTTCGCGTTTATAATATTAGTAGATTACATGTAACGAGTACAGTAGCTAGTGAATGCCTTCGGCCGAGTACTCAGTTTGTATAAACAGCTTGACGAAGTTTCCACGTTAGCTTCCATAGTGAAATCTGAGGACTTTGTAATACCTGACGCTGTCTGATGATTACTTAGTATTGATTAATATTAACAACTTGACAAGTAATGTCGATAAAATATATATATGGAATATCGTTTTTAAACAAAATGAGATAATAAGGTCTTACGATTAGGTACAATTTAAATATTGTTGTAATAAGCACTGTGAGAAATCACTTGGGGAAACTTGAAATTGGTCTATTATAATTAACTTGCTTAACTTAGTTTTGCGATAATAGGTAACACACAAATCAGTTACACAATACATTTCCAGCTGGAAATGGTGGCCATGGAGCGAGCACTCGACCTGAAGAAGCAGCTTGTGGTGGAGTTCGAGGGTGAACAAGGAGTGGATGAGGGAGGAGTCAGCAAGGAGTTCTTCCAGCTCATCGTGGAGGAGATCTTCAACCCGGACTATGGGATGTTCACGCAGCATCAGGACTCGCTCACTGTTTGGTATGCTGTTCAACCTGAACACTTATACAATTAAACTAGGGAACTGTTTTTTTGTCATCATAATTTTCAGCCCGTAGCCGCCCACTGTTAAGCATAGGTCTCTCTTCTTGTACGCCACTCAACCCGGTCCCGTGCCAATCTCATCCTGGTTAATTTTTTGCAGAAAAGAGTAATAGCCGAATTCATGCCTACACCTACCTAATAAAACATATTGATAGCGGCGCGGCGTGACGGCAAGCAAAGATATGCGGAGATCTATAAAAATTCCAGCTGAAAGTGGCCGGAACCACAAAAAATTCTTCCACTTCGAGTTAAAATTTATGCGGTTCATTTTCCTAACGTGTAATATTTATGAAACTCATGCCATCACGTAGAAAAGAAAGGAACCACGAGTCTGCCAGCGCGCAAGTGGCAAGAGAGCCTGGCAAACGGCCTAAAAGTTGGTCAAAAATTAGGTCCATTTTCCTATCGTGACACACCGTCACATAACAGGTGAACTGTAGTAAAACGCTTAGCCTATCACCCATTTAAATATATTTTTTTAATTTTGTTTTCAGGTTCAACCCCACGTCATTTGAGACTGAAGCCCAGTTCACGTTGATCGGAATAGTGCTGGGCCTAGCGATATACAATAATATCATACTCGCGGTCAATTTCCCTATGGTTGTATATAGGAAGTTAATGGGAAAGAAAGGCTCTTTCGAAGACTTGGCTGATTGGAACCCGGTAAGTGTTTTTTCGAGCTCTTTACGAGTATTACTGTATTGAATAAAACTGGTTTTTTTTTTAAAGACCTTTGCCCAGCACTGGTACAATACAACAAAAAATGGTACATAGGATTTTTTTATGGTAAGAGTCCGGTGTTTGTGCATCCGTCTATGTCACGGCTAATTATTTTTTACCACGAAAACTGACTACTCACTCAGACTGCCACGCCACGCGTGGTCACGCGCGTGTTACTCTTATAATCACTGGAAACAGATCACTAGATATGATCGAAACTATAATCGCCAATCGGAGTATCACTATAGTCGAGATTAAATAATACTTGAGTAGTTCAGTGTAAATACATCTACAGGGTTATACAGAAAGGGTATACCAATAGAATTTATGCTGAAGTTTCGTTCTCAATTTACAGACTCTCTACAACGGCCTAAAAGATATGCTCGAATACAAAGAACCTGATTTGGAGGAGGTATACTACCAGACATTCAGGATATGCTACCAGGATGTCTTCGGAAATACCCTGTTCCATGACCTGAAGGAGAACGGAGATAGTATATTTGTTACGCTGGAAAATAAAAAGGTGAACATGAAAACTTGAATTTAAGTATATATACTGAGACATCCCGAGGCTGCCAAAACCTACTTATTTTTTTCTAACAAATGTATAAGTTTTCTAAGGTTACTCTTTAAGGTTTTCCTTATCTAAGAAATAGGGGTTTGTAATTGATGGTGAAAAGAGCCTTGTCAACATCCACTCTGAGGCACTCTGAGGCACTGAGGCAGTTTCAACTTTAATTTCACAACATAAAACTCCCCCTATTTCAGGAGTTCATCGAGCTATACTCCGACTTCCTGCTAAACCAGTCGGTGGAGACGCAGTTCCTGGCGTTCCGGCGCGGGTTCCTCATGGTGACGGATGAAAGTCCGCTCGCGGCGCTGTTCCGAGCTGAGGAGGTGGAAATGCTGGTCTGCGGGAGTAAGGTACTGGAGATACGTACTATTGGTGTATATTGATTAGCTAGGAGTAAGGTACTGGAGATAGGTCCTATTTGTGACCTGTATAGGTTTACTTAGCCACACAGATGCTGGTCTGCGGCAGTAAGGTACGCTGGAAATACCTTACAGCGTCAACACAGCATAGTTCGTAGTTTCAATTTACAGCGCAATATTTTTCTCGAAGAGGTGTTCGTAATCCATCATCGATGTTAAGCAAGAAATGACACGGTCAGGCTTTGAATAGGTGACCGATTGTCATTTGTCGCCAAAAGATCGCTCGAATGCACTCGAAAGTAGATCAATGCAAATCTTATTATGAGCACGTCTTCAGTATTGGACTATATATAGTTGTTACCTAAAATCGAAATCATTATTCTCTTCCAGAACTTCGATTTCAACGAGCTAGAACAGTCAACGGAATACGACGGCGGGTACACGTTGGACTCGCAAACAATAAAAGACTTTTGGAGCATCGTTCACAGCCTCGCTTTGGACGACAAGAGGAAACTACTGCAGTTCACCACCGGCTCGGACAGAGTCCCCGTCGGCGGCCTTAGCCACTTGAAACTAGTTATAGCCAGAAATGGTCCGGATTGCGACCGCCTGCCCACCGCGCATACTTGCTTCAACGTGTTATTGCTCCCCGAATACGAAAGCAAGGACAAACTACAAGACAGACTGATGAAGGCGATCAGCTATTCTAAAGGCTTCGGAATGCTTTAACGTGCTATATAATCGCTTTATCCGTGAACAAACTAAGCTATTACGCCGAGGCTACAACGTTCGGCGTTGTGGCATGCTACAACAAGGAAGATCAGTGTCATTGAAAGTCAGAATACGTTTTGACACTTGATGTAAATTAAAAAAGCCAAGCGCTAAGAGACCTTTATAAGTAATATACAGCATTATTTTAAGGGCTCTCGAGCGTCTCTAAAGGCACTTCCAAGGTTGTTGATTTAGTTGTACTATAATCCAAACTAACTAGCAGCTCTACAAATACAAATGGTGCCCTTTTTAAATGACCAGTTAACCTCGCATATTTAAATAAACAGAGATATAGGCTTTCAGAAAAGATAAATTAGAATAGTACAACAAAATCGACTTCACAAATGTGGCAAGCTACAAAAAAAATCATTTGGCATGCCACAACGCCGCACGATGTCGCCGCAGTGCAATTTCAGCTTTAAAGAGTATTGTTGTAAATGATCCCTGATGATGTATTCGTATCGTTTAACTAATTAAAGTTTGTTTATTTATACAGATCATAGTTTTAATAAAACACGAATTGGAATGGGTCATTTTATTAATGGTTAAAATTATTACAAACTACGAATAATTCTATAAAAGTAAAACACAAAAAATATTAGGAATTCTTTACCGCTAATACCGTAGACCAGTCAAATCACACAAAATTATTGCAAAGCGTGGTTCAGTTCTGTAGGCCTAGCACAACTACGACGTAAACTTACGTAGCGAGTATTTGCTAGAAAAGTTTATGCCATTTACGGCTGTCAAGAGCGCCCCTGACGGTCGTAAATGGCGTATACTTTTCTATCGAATATGTACTCGCTACGTAAGTTTACGTCAAAGTTGTGCTAGATACACTGATAATTTCATTTGTTAGTGGCCATATAATTTTATATGCTTCTAAAACCGGCAAAACCTGCAACCATTCTTTTAGGGGCTGCGAAGTTAGGCAAAGACTACATTATCGTAACTAAAAATCAGAACTACACCACGTGTACGAGTTAAAATCATTTTGCACGATTTGACTGGTCTTCTATTCTATACAATATCCCTTAAAATACTCGCTTTATTTTAACCAAACGCAACCTATGCATAAACTTTGACTCTTCGATTTATTCACTCAATAAAAGTAAAATAGTTTTTAATTCAATAATATCAAATTTAAAGCCGCAACCAGATACATAAATAAATGTATTTAGAATTTACCGTCAATTCAAAGTAAAAAAATAAATAAAAACATTCTGAAATGAGTAGAATAACCTAAGATACTTTACGATCTAGAAAGGTCGTTGATGCTAAGTAAACGATGATACTGTAAATAAACGGTTTACAATCGGGACATCGGCAAGAAGAGTGATTGAAGCGTTGTAGTGTAGCGTTCTTCCAATCTTACAACTGTATTTTTGATATCTTCAGATTCATGCACATTACGACGCCTCAGAGAGGTGCAGTGACAATTCAGTACCAAAATTTTGCTCTGATGAACGAAAACACGCTCTGAGTTCACTTTAAGGTTGTCACTGTAAATAATTGATAGTTAAAAAAACTAAAAAACACGCTTTGTTTAGTGTATCGTCATCGGTCCTCGATATATCTACAAAGTTTGAAAGAAATCGGACCGTTTAAAGTGGGTCAAAAACGCGCTCAAAGGAGTCGGTTACAAACATACATACAAACATACAGGTGAAGCTAATAAAAAGCGTGTAAACATAGCGGCAACCGAAAATCGTGAGCGATCGCTCACGATTTTGACTAATGATTCAGTTTAGGAAAGCCGCGATACGCCCCTGTGAATATACTTGAATTACCTACGACTACAATATATAGGTAGGTATATTAGTCTGTCATCCTCACGTGATTATCATTAACGACGTAATGAATGAAATTGAAATAACTCTATACAAAGCTTAGATAATCAGAATATCTTACTCTTTGCCAAAGTGCGACTTGAATAGCCATTTATTTCTTAGCCCATGTTAGCCCAGCAAAACTTTCTACCAAACCGTAATTTTGTGTGAAACGTTATTTATTTATTTTATTTTTGAATATTTTTTTCTTGATTTACATAAGTATTTATTTTTGAAGAAAAAATAAAATTGCCATTTGAGTTTCAATGAAAACTTTGTAGGTATAATATTTTTTCAGGCTCGTATATTTGTAACTGTTTTTCAAAAACAATAAATTTTGCAATAGAATAATGTCGATTCTGATCAACTATTTTCCAAACTAAACTAGATAGCTTTAAAATTGTTGTCATAATTTTCTTACATATTGAACTGAAAAGAGACTTTAATAGGGTTCGTTCTCATAATATTATATTCTCAAAATATTACATCGTTTAAACTTAGTTTAGAGTCTCAGAATCGACGCCATTACCTTGCGAGAAATTACTATATTAACTTCTTACTGACCACACGTGTCTTACGCAAAAATAAGATGCGCATTGCGCATATTGAAGTTTAATACATCCAGGTATTAAACAAGATATATCGAGTACCTATGATTCTTCGATCAGTGAATTTGTATTCATCGCAGTGAATTTTGTATATTTAACACCTAATAGAGTAACAGACGTCAATGCGAAGGGACGGTCTTCAGACAGAGGTCGTGGACTATGAGGGGGAAGGGGCGGCGGCAGGGCGGCTCGGGGGGCTTCTGTGCGGGCGCGCCCGAGTCCGTGGACGTGCGCCGGATGTACGACATCCTGGGGGACAAGCTTGCGGGTCATTTTGACATTTTGAGTTAATGTGCCAACACATGTGTTGCGTCCAGTAAAAAAAAAAGGTACGAAAAACGTGTTCTAAGTTTAATAGAAATGTCTTAATTTATGTTTTTAAGGGTTTTTTTTTTACTTTAACTTCTTAGTCCCCGCAACCCACGCTTTCCTAAAGCGGTGACTTCGGGTCGGAACAATGATTTCTTAACTTGGTATCTATTAAGGGGTACCTAGTTAGTGACTTTTAAGATGGTCACAACAGCCTTTGCGGCAAGATGTAAAGCTGACGTCTACTGCATTAGCGTGGCGTAAATGGACAAGCGGTAATGTGTCTACAGGGCTATAAGGAAAGGGTATGCTAAGCTGAAAAGGGCTCATAGTACTCATCATAACGAACAACTTTTACTATGGACCAATCTGAAAATCGCGAAAAAAAGATCAACTGTTCTACAGAAAACGTCAATAACTTTCGACAAAATGGAACAGCTGATTTTTGTCGTGATTTCCGGGATGGCCCCTTAGTGAAAGTTGTTCATAATGATGAGTACTATGAGCCCTTTTCGGTTTAGCATACCCAGGGAGAAAAGCTAAGCCGAGAAGGGCTTGTAGTACTCAAAAAAAAGAAGGAAAGGAAAAGTCCCTATAACCCTGTATACGATTAATATTTTCACCTGTGTCTAGCGTCGCAAGTGCAAGCCTGCGCGGAGTATGCGGCGGCGGCGGCGTGGCGGCGCGCGTGCCGCTCGCAGCACGCGCGGTGCAACACTTGCTGCGTCGGCTCCGAGCTGCGCCGCGCCGAGCGGGACAGCGACGCGTAGGTAGGTGCTGATACACGCTCGAGCTAAGAAGTTGAGGTTCAAATTGAAGTTAACTAATATTTTAAAGACGAAGCAATTGACATGCTTCTTAGTAACAGGGAAATGCAACGGAAGAACATTGCCTAAGACCGAACCTGGAACCGCTGAGGGGTGAAACTCTTTGTTTTCCTCTAAAAATTGTGTTTTATCGCTTTATTAAGAGGTCATCCAAAAGTCCGTACCTACTTTAATAGACTTTTATGATGACCAGTTGTATTCTAAGACCCCAGCCAGGATTAAAAGGCTTCAGCCTAGTGTTGATATTTGATTCCTACAGACCAATGGGGATGAAGCCGGTCGCAACGAGCGGGAACATATTATAAGTTACGAATAGGTAACCACTATTTATATTTATTTTTTATATGTTAAACTTAAAAAATTGTCAAATAACCTCTGACCGTTCCCTGTGCAAAGGTGTTAATGTGGTTACCTCAAAGCTGTTCTTCCGCTTGCGCTGCCTGGCTTCACTGGGCGCGCGGTCCGGCTTGCGGCGCGGCGGCGGCGGCGGCGGCGCGCCCGCCCCGAACAAGCCGCGCTCCTCTGCCACTTGGATCATGTACTTGGCATCTAGCCGGGTGATCTCCTGCCGGCAGCTTAGCGGTCAGTATAGCTATTGTTAGATACGGTTACCCTAAAAAGGTTTTCAGGTTTTGGCGGATCGAAAATTAGGAAGTGATTTAAGCCTAGGGAGTTGCGACGAGTGAGGGTCAAAGCGGGGAGTGCAGACGGTTTTGAGTGTTTCAGTAAAACTCACTAAGCTCAGGCGCTCAGCAAGTCAACTGCCAGCTTCTTTGACCCTAAGGTTACGTACTTAATAGCTGTAGGTATATAATTTGGTTTCACAGTCATGCACGTTTGAAAAAAAATTATAACGCAACTCTTTTGAACGAAAATTATTTCCGACTTACTCCTCTTTCACGAAAAGGACTATGAACGATCTGCATATTGGAATGGTCTGTTCTGTGATTAGATAAACAAAATGATAGATTACCCAACCTTTTTCTGTTGTTTCCCTTTTACTGGTGCACTAAATTCACTAGGTGCTGGACTTTTCTACAAAATAAAAGATATAATTAAAAGCCATGCAGTTTTACGCATCGATAGATATGTAGTTTAGAGTCTGAAAGTACCTTTCGCTGTATAAGGCCTAAGTAACAACCGTCTCTATCTAGAATGTAATTTAGGTCAAGCCCGTTGCCCAGATTCGGTAGAGTTCCTACTTCAAAAAGGTCGCAGTTTGGCACCTGGAACAGCAAAATTTTATACCATAAAAAGAGGGTATCTCAAAAAATCTCAAATAGCAAAAAAAGGAGGCTTGTGAGCAGGTTTAATATTCTGGTAATCAGTATCTATCCCTAGACGAACGTCTGTTGACAACATTACTAAAAAAATTATGATCGATATAACAACAACAATATAATTAGAAGTATTAGACTGCAAAATATGCCTAAGTATTCTTTAACAGTTTTTTCGTTACATTTAAGACAGCTTTTAAAACGTCGTAAACTTACAAATATGTTCGGATTATCTTGATCAGGATCTCTGGGCATAGCATCTGCATCTGGTTGTGGTAGTTGCGGGATAGGCCTCGCTTTGTGCGTCCCGGGCCGCGAACCTTCCATGCTCTCCGCTCGGCGCTTCAGCGATTTATCCTGGCTCTGAGGCCGGCTCCGAGAGGTGCTGAGAGGAGAGTTCGAAAGAGCGCGGTGCGGTGACGGGTTGCTGATCGTATCTTCCATTTCTTCACTGTCTTCAAGGTTTGCGTGAGATAAGTCCGTTACCAAGCTTACTCCTGACTCGACAGCTGCTGGATCGGCTGCGTGTTTTTGTGGGCTCTGCGGATTAGAAAAGCTATTAAGGGGTTTCGAAGAGATATAGTAGAACTTTTTGTAAATGACACGAACCGATTTATTTAATGAGCTGATTTTGGTCTTGTATCATTGAAATTATTGTCTACTAGCTGACCCCCAGCGGTTTCACCCGCTTTTTTTTTAAAACTTTTAAACCTTCCCTGTATTAGAGCAAACAAAACAAAAAAAAAAAAACAACAAAACAGACCAAAAAGATCGGACCAATTTCTGAACACACCTATAAATATTTGACAACCAAGTGACACTATTTTTATTTCTAAAAAGACAAAAGAGATCGGACATCCCTAGTTTACCGTACCGATAGGACGAACTTCAAATGTTTCACAGGTAGGAATAGGAACAGTTTGTATTGGAAAATTAAATTGTCGATTTTAGTTTTTTTTTTTACTTACCTATTCATGTTTCTCACCGTTTAAACCTTCCCTTTTACAAATATTTCAAGATCAAAATTAGCAAAATCGGTCCAGCCGTTGCGTTCTCGAGGTTTAGCGAGACTAACGAACAGCGATTCATTTTTATATATAAAGAAAGAAGATTGCCTAGACTAGAGAACCCGATTGGGTTTTAAGGTAATTATTGTTTAAAAATATACCTACCTACTGTAATAAATAAATAAAATCAGAATTGCAAAAGTGATACATAGATAAAATGTCGATAATCGAAATTTTTACGATCTACTAACATGTGTTCGATGCTTTTTATTCATCATTGCATGCTTTTCTCTTGCCAGTCTATTTGCTTCGGCCACTGCTCGCGTCACCTGCGCTTGGTTTTCCGCCTCTAATGACGAATGCGTTTCGTATAATATCAGTTGGATCTAAAAAGACATCAAAAATAATTATCTCCATTCAAAAATGTTGCTACAAGTATATCCACCTTCAAGCTTACCTGAGGTTTTGACATTAGAGATCGCAAAGTTTTCTTCTGTTCCTCCAAAATCGATTGGACTCTTTGTTTTCCATCCGAGTCTATTTCTGATTCCGTCAGAACCTGCAAAAAACAAGTGTTAGTATCCGTTTTACTCGAATTTTAGTAAATTATTCACAGTTTAAAATTTTCAAGTCTTTCAGCTTTTGGATCAGAGGTATCCCCAAGCTCACCTCAAGCATCGCCAAATCACCGCCTCGACCGCAGACTAAGTCGATCGGGTCTGTCACGGCAGAGTACGAGTTAGGTGGCGTCGCCAAAGCAGCCACCACTCCGTCTAAAGCATTGACCACGGTAGGAGTATCGCAGTACACGTGTTCGCTCAACACGCATACTGGGGCGTCAGCATGCGGCGCTTCTGATGCATCGATGCCCAGCTCGCGGAGAGCTAATACGTAGCTTGCTACCCTGCAAATTGAGGCTTTTATTGCACGACCACTAAAGCTGGACAAATTAAATACCTGAAGAGTCACATCACCTACCAATGTACATAAAAGTGCAATTTACTCGTATGATACAAAGAATTAATAAGTGCTAAATTTCCTGCGACGATTTCGCAGGTGAACGCTAATATTCCACCATCATTTGAAATGTAGGTAAGTATATAGCAAAGGAGAGACAAAAAAGGGTGAAGATCAATTCATACAGTTCACGTAACTCACTTGTCTCCAGCACCGAATACGACCAGTCTCCCCAGCTCCGGCGTGGCGGGTGCGGGCGGGGCCTGGGCTTTGAGCACTCCTGCTAACTCCTTCAGTTGAGCAGCAAGGTATGCTGAACACCGCGGAGACGACGCGTGGGTTTGGGCAACGACTCCTCGTAATGAATGAGCGCGGAGAGCCCTACATAGTGTCGATGCCCCTTCGCAGAACTCGCGCTCCTGAACAAAGATAGTCTTATCTTATATCTTGAATTTCTTCAGGTAGATTCAACAAGGGTTATGAAAAGGATTGTTAAATTTAGATTTTTTGCAAATGATATAAGGTAAAAACTCACTTGCAGCACTATTATCCCATCCTTCACGAGCTCCAACTGCCCAATGCCAACGTTCGGTGGTGGCCTAAGTGTAATAAACCTAACAAAATACAACACTATTAATTGACCGGCTAAGAAACAAAGAGCACAAAAGTATTGATCAAATATTTACCTCGGGCAGACTTTATCAAATCTGTATTCTCCAGCGCAAAGCTGACGGGAATTGCTGTAAGAAAATCCTAATGATTGCAGCTGTCTCACAAGTAGCGCCACTTTTCTGCAAAGAATTGCAGTCGTCAACATAAGTACTTAAATAGTTCTTGACATAGGAACTTACTATAATAAGATTAATAAATAATATACTTGCTTCGCTTTGAAGGTGTTAACCCAACCAGTCACAGTATTTTTATTGACGCATGCTGAAATACGTTCTTGCCTCAAGTGTGCTGGCAACAAATCTGATAAGCTGAAACAAAAATGTTAGGCATTTGAAAATTTGTTTGAAGAAGAAAAATAAATAAACTTTAACTATATGAGAGTAAAGATGAGATATATTTACGTGAAAGCCTTATTTTTGATGCGAATCCGGGCGATAGCAGCTGCGAAGTGGACCCTTTGCTCCCACAATTCATTCTCAATCTCCTTGAAAGGCCATCCCGCTGCGTTTAGTAGACTCGTGGCGCGTTCCATTTCATATCTAGGCCTGGCGCCCCAGCGACGTTTGGCCAGCTCCATGAGGAAAAGCCACGTCGCATGAATGTGTTCTGCATACTATCGATAGAAAAGAAATAATTAAAGGAAATTTAAGTTTTTAAAAGAAAAAATGTTTTTGGATACACATTTTGAACTAAAACTAAAATTTCTAAAAAGACTTCTGACGTGTAAAATATAACTCCCCGGCACTTACGCGTAAGAAACAGGTACCTACTTCCGTGATATACGACTGTTTTTAAAAGCTCGTTAAAAGTTAAGTAGAGCAACAATTCAGTTGACGATTCCAAGTGCTAAATGGTGTTTGAAGAGATTGCCAAAGGAATGTGCTTTTGACACGACTCTCTTTGTCATTTTATCGTGCCTAGTGCCTACCGATGGAGCCATTAACGCCCTTCATGCCAGACGCCTAGTTTAAACATTCCAACACGAGACGTTCCGTGCCATCAAAACTTTCCATTTTATCGGCCCTCGCCGATCTACCAATGCCAATTCTTTCGCTTCTTTCGCTCACACAAATAACTGCTCATAAATATAGAGCTTATTTTCGTGCTTGTCGCCAACGTTGAAAAATAAATAGCTTCGGTCACGATAATCACGTAATGCGATTTGAATCGTAACATACTTTTTATTGGAACATCTTGTCAACCTACCCTAACTGGAGTTATTACGATTCAATAATGGCCCTTAAATATGCGACCTTGATTTTTTATCAGGAAACGCTTTTACCTTCAACAAAGTTCAAGAACGAAGATAAATTGACAAAAAAGATAAATAATTGCTCTTTGAGACTCTTGGACTCGTAGGTACGAGTAGACATGCTTTATTTTGTAGCTAAAATGGTTGGGCACTGTATGTTTTCGAAATTCTGTACTTATTACTTCTATTACTAATTTATTGAAGTTTTATTCAAAAGCCAATCTTTGGTTACAATTACGGAATCTTTATAAACTCTATAGCAATAATCCTTGCTCCAATTGCATTGCATAATTATGACTTCGCCAAGTTTTGGAGGTGTGCCTACATCACTACATTACTTACCTACTTTTTGAATAGGTAATAAATTATATTCTATTCTACTTTTTATGATGTGAGATTAACTAGATTATTATTTCAAAATTGAGATCCACCCATTTAACTATCTACAATATCATAATGCAAAATTTCATGTTATTCGGTTAAATAAAATTAAAGGTGGCTGGAAGATGGTGAAAGATTAGAGTGGATGGTGGACACAAAGGTCTTATAATGGTTCCTTGTTGTACTACTGAAACCTCTAAAACGAAATAATCATACTTACCTTTGCAATTAGACACTATACTTACTTACCTCTGGGAAATTTGTGAAGAACGAAATATCCTCGATAGCTTGATCCAAAACGGTCTTATCTGCAAAGAAACGTCACGTCTGCATGAGGTTTCAATTTGCACACGTGCGAAAAACCGATATACTTACCCAACCGCAAAATCAGTGGGTCGCGTGACGAAGGAAGTTCAATGTGAATAGATTCACAAGTGCTGAATAATAAAAAGGCAAAAATCGTACCAGTAGCTTGGAATTTGTATTGACATTATCATATTGTTGTTTACTTATCTGCAATCGGTTGCGTGTACTAGATTTTGGGAAGGTTCTTTTTAGGTCGTTTTGTTGGAAACGTTTGAATTGACTAAATACGGAATCACAAAAAAGAAAAAAGTAAAACTCACGTCTTACTTACTTATAAATGTAACTTTACTTACCAAACTTAAAACAAGTAAAGTTTTAGTAATAAATTAGTTTTCCTAGTGTTTCTAAAGTAGGCTCAACTTAGGTAACTAAATCATTAGTTTAACCTAAACACAAAACACATAAAACCTTTTACTTAGCTAAGGAAGTCATTCCAAAGTGTGCACGCGAGTAGTAACTATGGACTTCCATTTATCGCGACACAATCGTGGTGGGTGATAAAGTTAAACAGCCTGGCACAGACCTAAACCAGCCCCGGGGTGTCGGAGTGGCGTGAGGTAATCTACAGCCACAGTCCTATGCTTCGAAATTTCCAAAGTTCGTGACAATCATTTCACGACGAAACGACGACTGTAGCTTTTGTAGAACACCCCTTCATAGATATATTAATACGTATATTTTACGACTTTTCAGACGCTATTCAGTTTGAGATTTTATATTTCCGAACTTTTCTGGAACAACAGTTTGGGGGATCCGAAAAATGTTTTTGCGTGAAACTGTTTCCGTTTTGGCGCCGAAGTGTTTATTTATAGTGGTACTTACATCTGAATACGTCGTAGATGATGGAGTAAACACATCGCATCTCCTGCTCGTCTGAGAACTCGACGGACATAGGTGGTTTACTGATGAGACGAGCTGCTTTCAGAACCTAGGGCATGACGAAAAAATATCAGTCTACTAAACATTGGAGATTTATTTACTTGTCCGTGATATGAAATGAGCTTGGTTTTTTTCGAGTCAGAGAGACTAGTTTTTTCAATCATTTATTCTAAAACTACATATTAAAGTAACATACAATAAGCTGGACTCTTGCTTGTGTCACTAAAAATCAGATAGTAGTGTCTAAAATAAATTGACTAAAACCTTAAACCAGAAATAAGTATTAGTTTAAATTCATATTACGAGATATCTGATTCCATGCAGTATGGATTCTTCGAATAAATCCTCCTGAAAAATGCCTCAAGGTATGTCAGTTTCCGGCTACTGACCTGTTCTATATCCCACACGGGCCCGGGAGCGGTTTGTATTGAGACAGGAGGCGGTGCGTGAGGGTTCTTCGTGTGCAGGACGAGGGCCCATGGCGCCCACTCTTCGACCGGGTCTTCGGGTTTCACGACTACAGGGGTGCCATCTTCTTCTCTGCAGAAGAAATGATTCTTCGAATAAAAATTTGAATCCAATTTTACATTATGCTTTCTGATTTTATACTAAACTTCGCACTAGTATTATAGAGTTTGTGATTTGTGAGTGAGGGAGAGTACGCGTGTATGAGATTATGTTTGTAACAAACGGCTCATTGAATTTGGATGAAATTTTGTATGAAGTTTCTTGTAGGATAGGGGGTGCCCTGGTGTGAAGGTAGAATATTTTTATAAAACGACATGATTCATAACGATGTCACGACTACGTAACAACACGTAAATAGTTAAAAAAAAACCTTTGTATTATTTATGGAAAAAGATCGTAGTTCACTTGCGTAGGCTGTAGCACTAATCCATTAGGTAAGTCGTAGGCGTCGTAGCACTACCTCCCTGTGGGTCGTACTACCACTAATTCACTTGCGTAGGCCGTAGCACTTAGCCCATTAAGTAAGTCGTAGCTCCCTATCACTACGTTTGTAGAGCGCGAAGTCACAAAACAGATATTATGTTTGTGGCGGAGTGCTCGTAAATCGTTGCACTATCACGTCTTGTAGGCCATGGCACTCCCTTTTCGTAGCCCTTAAAACTAGGCTACTATAGGTCGTATGAAGTACTAGCCTCGTATTAATTTGTAAACGATCTTCCCTTTGCAAAAGGGTAAATTTTGTAAAGACCATTATAATAGATACCTACTGTATAAAGGTAAGTTGCTGTAGCTTTTTTTTTTTTTTTTTTTTTATGTAATTGAGTGACGAGACGAGCAAATCGCTCGCCTGATGTTAAACGTCACGTTTGCCCATAACAGGTCTGCACCACCCAGAATTTTGAACTTGCATAAATCAAGACCCTGCGCGGCACAGCACTGCGCTCGTCACCCTGAGATATATGTATAAGTTGTTTAATCTCCCATTTGCCCTGTAATTTCACTGGAAACAATGCCCTTCCAACCGGAACACAGTAATGTTTGCACATTACTGCTTGGCGGTGGAATAACTGGCAAAGGTGTGGTACTTCCCCAGGCGGGCTCTGCAAAAGAGCCCTACCACTACAGAAAAGCACAAGAAAGCAAGCTATAAGGAAGCACAAGAACCTACGACATTAAAGCAGTGAGAGCTTGACTCACGTTTCAGGAAGTCTATGCTCTTCGTTGTTCATAGACTCCATCAGGTCTCGTAAGCTTAAGTATCAGTCGCCATCTCGGAGAAAAACTTGGTTCGCGGATTCATGAAACTGGAAATATTTTGCCATAATATGGACATAAAATGGGTATCGAATTGCAGTTATTTATTAGTTCGTCCTTGTTTTACATACGTACAGAGACTTTGTAAAGTGATCTTTCTGATTAGTGTAGTGTACTCCAAATAATTTTACAAAAGCAATTTTTTTTAACTTTTATGAGCTTGACGTAAATCAACTGTTTTCCAAAGAGAATGTAAATACTACGTAAGACTTTTTTAATTTGTTTTTCATAGTGTACCTATTGTTAAAAAGTTTGTGGACTTGTGGTTTAGGGTTTCGTAAAAATAGTGTTCCTGATTTACTCACATTTACTCACTCTCGGATTTACTCTCCTCTCTGCAGGAGAGAGAAGCTTAGAGCTAGTAGAGTGCGGCGAATTGGAACTTACTAATACTTTTTCATATAGACTTTTAAATTGTACTGAACGAACTACTTCTGCAAAATTTTGCCAAAATCTGTTTGACTTAAACAATCGTGGGATAAGTTGTAGACGACTCCGGTTTATTCCAAAAGACGCAAAAGATTTATTTCATAAGACCTTATTATTTCGATTGAAAATAATAATAAGGGATTGAAAGAAAATCGAAGTAGATACCTATCCTTTAACCATTACTCGTAGATATGCTTGTATCGAGAGCAAATTGTTTTAATACTTAGTGGTCTGACGCGGGGCAATAAATCCATAGCTAGATAGGTATATCACCGTAGCCAGTCTTTATTGTGGTTTTACATGCAAGACTGCAAACGTATGTATGCCCCAGTTCCCGGGTTTGTACCTAAAGCAATATACCAAACAACATACGTTGGTACTTAAAGTAACGTAGTCAATAAAGGAAGCTCATATCTTTCGTTTGCGGTCTTAAATAAAGAGATTACCTACCTTTTGAAGTAAACGGCTGTGTTCCAGATTTAAATGAAGTAGGCTTATTTTATTTTTCCGGGTAGACACCTATTTACGGAAGGGGCTGTTGAATTGGCTGGTTAATTTTGGTTTTGTATGGCGTTCTATTCAAAACCGAAATTACCCGACTTCTAAGAATAGGGAGGCCTTGGTCATTGGGACATGTCAGGGTCATAATAACTTCTCGCTTGATCCCAACGAGCCAGCTCATCAGCCGCGAACTGTAGGCGGGTAACCTACCCTATCCAATCAGATAATAATGAGGAAAGCTAATTCCACCCTTCCCCACGTATTGTAGCCAGGTCACGGCCGTATCACATACAATCAGTGTGTCAGACGGTTCCATTAGCCATGTTTATTTTCGTTTTACCTTAGACTGCTATTAACTTCATGCAGGTCACATTATTACTGTCTAGAAGTTTTGAAAGAATCGTAAATATAAGTGAATATATGTGAATGTACAGTGACGTCACTCGATTTTGATATGATAACGATTATCACGCAGCCTTGCCTGGATGTAATAAAAAATGCTTCGTTTTGTATATTTGGCATAAAGAAGAGATGACCTAATACTCAGCAGTGGGTGGAGAACGGTTGATTACTGTGATTACGATGATCATTTTGTAAAGTAAAGTAAAGATTGATTGCATAAAACTGTGTAGGTACAATGGTGGAATAAATTAATGTTAAGTCTCAACAGTTTATCCTAGCGGTCTTGTCTTTTTGTATAACTGTTGACGATGCATTAATTCCTACTTGCCACCATAGCTTGTTCGCTAATACTGTACATTGCATTTCTCAAAAAATATATTCCAGTAATAGTAAAATTTACTTTTACTTTCATATTTATCTAAATACTTGCTTCACAACTTTCTGCAAGGATATCAAGAAGAAGTACTGCTTGATCCTGTACTCCCGGTCGCTGGGTAGTACCAACTTCTCCGCCTCGCTGGTGTCTCCATCCAGGCGAGCCGCTTCCTCCTGCAGCAGCAGGTCAGAGAGCAGCTTCGGATACACGCTGAACAAGTCTCCGTCGCTCTGCTCGCTGAGCGCCACCCATAACGCACTCGGGTCGTATTTTGCCGGCATTTTTTGGTCATTTCTATTTTTTTACACACGAAACATTTATTTAATCTTGATAAATGAAAAAAACTTTTTTCGTACAGTTTTATAGACTATTCTGAATTTGAAGATTAAAACCCCCTGATTAATAAATTAAGCTTTTTATAAGCTAGTCCTGTTTTTCGTAACTTTATCGTCAATATACTATGGTTGGACTGGAGCCCGGACCGTGCGAAAGGTTATTTCGCCGAGAGCTACCCGCCTACTGAAGTGAGCCAACCTCCGTGAAACCACCAATTTGGTGCCAACTTGTTGCTTCTCATGATAGATAGTGAAAAAATGCCCCAATGAATTTAGATTGCGGTGGTAAAGTATAAGGATTATAGGCTCATAGCTACATAACTATCAGGCTTAAAAATAAATAAGATTTTTTACTAAAAAAAAAACAAAAAATATAACTGTAGGCCTAGCACAACTTCGACGTAAGCTTACGTAGCGAGTATTTGATAGAAAAGTGTACGCCATTTACGGCCGTCAGTGCGCTCTTGACGGCCGTAAATGGCATACACTTTTCTATCGAATACTCGCTACGTGTGTAAGCTTACGTCGAAATTGTGCTAGATACACTGCAAAATAAACTCTCTGGATACGAAATTATGTCATGGAAACCATGGAACCAGATAAACATGCATATTTTATGCATTAACATACACTCGACAAATATTATCCTCTTTTTAAGCAGTTGGGTAAATATAGACTGTATTACTGTGTAAGGTAAAATCAGTTAAAAACATGTATACTGAACCTTCTAATAATGTAAAAAAACTATATCTATCCTCAGATAGATATAGTTTTTTTAGATTTTAGGTAGGTATACTGAATACTCATATTCAGTAAGGAGGTAGGTATACCTCCTTACTGAAATATAAACTTGCACCTCTTTAGTAAACTTTGTGTTCTGTTGTGTCCAACGAAAAAAACACGAATAGCCGTATCTGTACTACTCTATGGTATCTTCTCTCTGGTGTCGCCCACACAAAATGTAACTTGCAAAAATGTAAATAAATATCTAACAATGTCCAGAAAATTCAAATCTTTATCAAACCCAAACACAATAAAATGCTAGCGTCATTTTAACCCATTCCAGTCTAAAATTTGTTATATCCAGCAGCGAGAATGCAATCCGAAGAAAAAGTGCAATACATGACCAATGAAGAGAGCTACACACAGCGCAGATTGCTCTTCAAGAATATCTGGGAAACCGCTATGGACATTGACGAGAAAGATGATATTATGAACAAACCTAAAGTTATTAAGTAAGTTTTACATTAAGAGGGTAATTTAGCTTCTTTGTAGAGCACTCGCTGGTGCTATAATATACCTTGAAGGCAGATTACCTGGCTAAGGGGTTCCGGTGACTTCGATCTTCAGAAATGAGGGAACGACTAAAGAAGAAGCTGTTATCGGAACTTCGTACCCGGTGCTGCTTGAACTTCGTCCTCGCAGGTTTATTGGATAAAAATATAGCCTATATCACTCAGGGATAGAGTAGATTTTCACTTGTGAAATAATTTTTTAAAGTTTTGGTTCAGTAGTTTCGAAGATTACCTTCTACGAACACAAAAACAAACTTTAGCTTTTTATAATATTAGTAGGTATAGACTATTTAGCGTAGATATAAAGCATTTCTGTTTCCGTTTTTCTCAGAACACTGCGTTTGGACGAAGTGGACAAATGTGTCATAGGAAAAACGAAGAAGCAACGAGTAAGGAATTTGAGACACGTCTGCAAAAGAATACTAGACTTCTGCGACAGGCAGGATGCTGATGATGTGTTTTATGAACAGGTACCAAACCGAAAAAGTTATGAACAGGTACAAGCTTTCAAATTACAACACGGGGTTCTTTAAAAGGGCTGTTAAAAGGTTGGCATGGTATCTGTAATGCGACGGCGACGACGCCGACGATTATACGGTTAATCGCTTACCATCAGGCGTCCTGTTTGCAAAAATAACGAGAGTAGCGCAATGCTGATTAGAACTCTAGCCCGTATCGAGAGCGTCTACAAAAATTATAGGCGCAACTTTCTAATCTCTTTGGTAATAGAAAAGAAAAATGTAACTATCTATCTACTTCGTTAGCTACACTTCACTAAAGTGCTCTCTAAACTATATTTACTAAGTACCTACTTGCAGTACTATTTTTGCTGTAGCCGCGCCCCCACTAGGGCCGTACGGGCCCTAATGGAGGTGTAGCTTAAGCGCCCATTCTATTTTTCTGAGCAAATTTTGTTGTCCGTAGTTGGCATCCGATGGCGTCCGAAAATCAGCCAAAGTCATACACAAAAAACTTGGAATACATCATTCAAAGAAAAAAGACCAACTGAACATAAAAAAAGCTATGAGCAACTTTACCGAGAAAAATACGAAGGATTTGAAATTGAAAACCATTTCCGAACAAAAAGGAGCGGCGAGGAGCAAACCTATAAAGCACTCTTCGCATCTTCCTGAGAAAAGGACGACTTTACAAAATTCTAAATCAAAGATGGCTAAGCGGACGCAAAGTCCGACGAAAAAAGAACAAGAACTATCTCCAGGGACAGCGGGCATAGGCTCCACTGAGGCGCCCCTCAATCAGCCGTTGGCCACTCATAGAAAATCTTTCAAAAAGAAATACAGCAGAAGGAAAAAGGTGTCGGACATTGCTGTGCATGAAATTGCCGGTAAGCCGACTGCAGATTTGTCTATTTGACATCATCTTGAAACGCCTGGCCAGAACCGGCGCTAGGGTAGAGCGACACGAGCGGTTAACCGAGACGCCACACGCCACATATCAAAGAGCGTCAAACCGCTAAATGCGAAATTTCGAGCTTTTTTTTGTAGCGTAATTAATTTGATTGTAATTTCTTTTTGTAGCGGGGGGGGGGGGGGGGTACAGTGCCTCCACTCCACTGTACCCCCCTCAACTCACTCTCACAATAATTTTTTTTCTAACAAGAAAGATAGCGCCAAGGGCGCCAGATAAGACTCCGGCGTTTCATGGCATTGTAGCAAAAATAATATAGTTCCCTATTTTTTTAGATATGGTCAAAGCTAAGACTGCCGCGGGACCATGTGCTTCGCCGAAACTACTAAATCAATCGAAACCGCAAGTGACAAAAATAATGATCAGCTAAATTTTTTACCATCTCAGAGATGGGAATATGTTATGGCTTATGGCCTATTCCTACAATAAAGGAAAACATAAGAAAATATGTCGATATTAATTAAATCACGCAATATTAATTTTAATTCATAAAAAACTGAATGTAGTACGTGAGAAAACGAACTTTTTCAGGTAGTATTTCTACAAAATAAAAGTTTCTTAGGTGATCTAATTACTTATTACCTACTAGGTAGGTATTCGATATTTAACATCAGAGAATTTGAAACAATAAAATCAATAATAAAGTGAAGAATTAAAATATATGCGCTGAATTTTGATGATTGATTTTTATTTCATGTTCTGAAAGTTTTGCAAAGATACAACAATGGACAAACTTTAAAAATTTAACATTTCTAACAAATTTTTTTTCTGCAGCTATTTTTTTACACATAGGTACCTATTTGGCAAAAATCTTGGTAGAATAGAACAGAAATCTTGGTTATTTATTGTTATGTTGGCACTTCACTTGGCTATTAGTATTTGCGTATTCGCCAAATAATAAGAGACGCAGCTATGCAGCCTGTATAGCTGCATCCCTTTTTAACACGCTTTTATTAGCTTCACCTGTATGTTTGTATGTTTGTATGTTTGTATGTTTGTATGTTTGTATGTTTGTATGTTTGTATGTTTGTATGTAACCGACTCCTTTGAGCGCGTTTTTGACCCACTTTAAACGGTCAGATTTCTTTCAAACTTTGTAGATATATCGAGGACCGATGACAATACACTAAACAAATCGTGTTTTTTAGTTTTTTTAACTATTAATTTGTTTAACACGCTTTTTCTATAAAGTTTCTTTAACTTTTAATACCGTTTAACTTACAAGTGGTAGTTTCGTCATTCGAGTCAGAGAACAGAGTGGCGCAGTGGAAGCGTGCTGGGCTCATAACCCAGAGGTCCCTGGATCGAAACCACGCGCTAGAAATCTTTTTGCTCAATATTTTTTGTTATGCATCAATTTTATTTTATGAGGTCTGAGGATCGAAACCACGCGGCTACAAATCTTTTTGCTCAATATTTTTTGTTATGCATCAATTTTATTTTTAATTTGCTTGAGCAGACGGCCAAAATCGGATAACACCAACACATTTGTACATATTAAGGATGGTTAATAGTTAGCAAATCGAACTAAAAAGCGAAAAATAAATAATAGTTAAAAAAAACTAAAAAAACACGCTTTTTATAAAAAACCGAACTAAAAAAATAGAAAATAAAATTTTATAAATTTAAATTAAGAATAGGGTTGAAAATTTCAATAAATATAAATTAATAATAGTGTAAATAAATAAATATATGTATTTTATTTTTAAAAAAGCGTGGGGTGCTTTCTAAGATATTATCAAAATGCTAATCACTCTACTCATGTCTGTCAATACAAAATGTATCTACAAAATATATAATATCTACTTATTGACCCATGCACCCCACGCTTTTTAAAAATAAAATACATATATTTATTTATTTACACTATTATTAATTTATATTTATTGAAATTTTCAACCCTATTCTTAATTTAAATTTATAAAATTTTATTTTCTATTTTTTTAGTTCGGTTTTTTATAAAAAGCGTGTTTTTTTAGTTTTTTTTAACTATTATTTTTATTTGGCAAATAAACAAACAAAAATCACGATGTGAAGTGCCAGCATCAGATAGATCAAGCTACTTGCCTTACGCTCGAAATTCCCCTACCCAATATTTTTTCTCCCAATATTTCCTTAAAATTACCCCGAGAACCAAATTTTTACCAAAATTGCGGGAAAACTCCCTAACCTGGCAACCCTGCTACGGTTTCCAGCCGGAGTTGACATTGACAGTTGCGTGTCGCCACAGATGACAAAATTGAGTTGCCATATAAAATTGTGAATGTTAGTTAGCCACGACTTTCCTTGGTTACGACTTTTCTCATTTTACACAAATTCATTCTTATGTTTATAGGATAGGTTTTTAAAATATATAAATTATTATCGACTATAAATGCTGTACAAAACTAGGACGTATAGAATGTACAGAAACTGAAGAAAGGACTTAGTATACGACCAATAAAACCTGTAAAACGTTTCCTACATATCAAGGCGTACAATACGTTCCGCACTTTATTTTAAAATAAATAACTAAATCTGTAAATGAATACCTACCTAAGTTAGATGTGGACTCACGATTTGTGTTAGGCTAAATTAATATTTTCCTATGAAAAGCCAAAAACTTCATTTTTTGGTGCTGGCAACTCTGTTTACAATACAACCAAATCAAATTGTCTACGTGTTGTCAACGGATTCTCTATATTTCCCTGTCTATCCTGCCGAAAATGTGCTTCAATTACACCTGCTCATCTGTCAAACAATTACTAAAAGACATTCTGAATTTAGTCAGTAGTCATTGTAATTAATATCTTTTTGTACTGACAGACTGATGCATTTTTTACAAATTCAGACAAATTATGACCCAGTAAATAGAATAAAAGTTTATTGGAGATTAGATTCGTGAAAACTCTAAAAATGTCAGGTTACAGTTTAAACAGAACAAATAAAGTGATTGTCTCCTAGTTTTCTGTGGTAAGCATTGTCTTACACCAGAAAACCCCGGTCGGAATGTGTTGTTTTGGTGTTTTTGTATCGTGTTATTTTGTGATCGTAGACAGTATTATTGTTCCCATGCTCGTTCGTGATTGTTGTAGATTGTAATCGGATAAACTACGACAATGTCTGAGTATGATCTGCAGTTTGAAGCTGATTTGGAGAAGGCCCAGGCTCTGAGTTTGGAAAGTCTAGCTTTGGACCAGTTTCGAAGGCAGAAGCTGCTAGCCAGCGCAGGTAACTGACGTAATTTTGTTTACTCTACAAGATAATTAGAGATCCAAGGTCTTTTCGCCTTTATTTCATATCACACTAATTTGAGATAGTTGCTAGGTAAAATTTCAGATCTTTTATTAGCAGCAGTTTTAATGATATCATTACTTGTTTTTTTGAACGTTATGAACCTGCTTTCTTGTTAGTAAATATCAGACTAGTGTCTGAGCCATTAGAACTTTTAAAGACCATACATTTTAATTCAGGGTAACATATTTTAATGCCACTATACAGAATGATCCTTGTTTCCATCTTTGTAAACTACTTTTGCTGTAAGACTAATTCTTATTTTAAAAAAATAAATTTGAATTTGAATTGAACACTTCAAGTCTAAAACCCTGCCGCAGCAGTTTCTTTTTACCTTTCTCATGCTACAGAGCAACATTTATGAAGCTAATAGCCTGAGTAGTGTTCCAGCTCAAAAATCTTGAGGAAAAGTCATATAAAAATAGTGCGTCTGTGGTTTCAGTTAAGTACTTTAATGCAATAGCTACTTATTTCTAGTATGCCCATGACAGCTTATAGTAAGAACCTAAAAATATCGCTATTCATATTAATATGTTTTTCCATATTCAAACATAATTTCTAAATCTGTGTTGAGGAAAACCAACTATGCATTGTTCTCCACAATACCGTACATGGTTGAAGTGCAGGAAAACTTAAGAATATCTCAATGAATTGTGGATGACAATAAAAATAATTGTTACTCAAATGTATCATCATACTAAATTGGATGAGGGAACCACAATGTAGGCAACATGGACTTAATATGGCAGAACATTCAATTAAGATTAATTGGTTATAATGGCAGTGGGTATTATGAATGTATGACAGTATAATAAGAGTAGAATATTACTGAAATGGTTGGCTGGTCAAGTTTGACAACCCTTCTAAGTCCCTGGTTGCATTTCCGATCAAGTAAACATTTGATTTATGTAGCTGCTATGTATCTGTCTTCATCTATGTGTGTTCTAAATAATACACATTAAGATAAGGTAGTTTTTTTCTAATTTTTCAAGAAATGCCAAAAAAAGCATTTCTTAATAAAATATCAATCTAGCCTCAGGCTAATAAGTTTAAATCTAACTTAAATTTCTAAATAACTACTAAAAATGTGTCCAATAACACTTTTCTTATTGTTTCTATTAAGGCGAAGACAGTTCATGTGTTCTTTATACTTACACTTGTCGCTAGAAATTGACTGAAAATGAAATTAACAAGTGAACAGAAATAATCAACATGAGGAATCAAAATATACAGGGTTATTCAGAAAGGGTATGCTAAGCCGAAAAGAGGTCATAGTACTCATCATTATGAACAACTTTTACTATGGGACCAACCCGAAATTCGCGAAAAAAAAACCAGCTGTTCCATACATTTTGTCGAGTGTCATTGACATTTTTCTATGGAACAGCTGTTTTTTTTTTCGCGAATTTTGGTTTGGTCCCATAGTAAAAGTTGTTCATAATGATGAGTACTATGAGCCCTTTTCGGCTTAGCATACCCTTTATGAATAACCCTGTATTATACATCTTTGAAAAAATGAGAATGCAAGAACCAGCAAAAGAGACTGTAAAAAAGTAATAGCATTGTTGATATTGATACACACATCCTAGTGTAAAGATTTGTTTACTTTGTGCTCATTTTATTATAGTAGGGGAGCCCAAGCGGGGATTTCGTGTTGTGCTAAAGCGCGGCAGATTGATATACAGGGGGATACCTTGTACCCGGTTAAGTACCTCCACCATACATGAGGCCCAAATATAAGGCCGCCCGTGAAGGACGCAGGATCAGATTAGTAAAAAAAAATTGACCATCAGAAATTTTCGAGCGCGTCAGATTAAGGTAGGGTAGAGTTAATTACATCCTAAAAAGTGTATATTTCACTAATCTGACAATTTGAGAGTGACGTAAAGAAAGGGGAGGGCAGCAAAGTTGTAAAAAAAAAACGTCATCTCGACATTCTCGAGCGTAGCTAAATTTTTTTTTGTTTTAAAGGAAATAATTCAAGAATAACGAATAATATATAATCTGATGATTTCCGCAAGCCGAAATAACAAAAATTCGTAGATAAAGTTAAATGCGTGGAGCTGCGTGATGCCTACATTTCCTTCTCCGCGTTTCTATTCCTCTCTCACTCTTTCTCTATCTATTACTCTCTCACTCCGTCTCCACTCTGGTTTCTGCTGCCATGACGCCATCACAGCTGATCATAAAGACTCGTTCGTGGCATACTGTTTACAACGTGTTTCCAACGTTTCGACTCTTTTTGCTAAATATTGTAATTACGAGTATATATTATGTGAATTAAAGTTTATAAATATTTAGTATGAGTGATATTAATTTAAAATGTGTATTTTGTGGTGAAAGTACCTTACAAAAAACAATTAAATTTACAGTAGAAACATTTAAAAAATGTGTAAATATTTTGGAATATCGTCGTAGCAAGCCGGTTTTCCGAAAATCTCGAGGAACATATTTTGATAACCTCGAAATTGTCGATGGAATCATCATTAAATGATTTATATCACGCACAGTGCTATAAATTATTTACTGCAATTAAAATACCACGAGACTTTCAGTATTTACAAGAGCAAAGTGTAGTGGAACATGACAATGCACCGGAAGTTTCGGGAAATAGCTCCGAAACACATGTCGATGTCTGTATGTATGTGTGTGTGTGTGTGTGTGTGTGACTATGTGACTCGCTTATAACTTTTGAACGACTAAACCGATCGGAGTCTACTAAACGGCGTTCTGAAGAGTTTCCTCAAAATTAGATTTCCTGTGAATTTGAACCGATTCGGACTGATAGATTTTGAGAAATTTTGGAAAATCTCAAAAAAAATATTTTTTTTTGAAAGTGGTTTTTTGGAATAACTTTTAAACGGCTTTATCGATCAACTTCAAAAACTAATCCGCTCTTGAGCTTAAATAAAAGCGTGTTAAAAATCACGTCGATCGCCATCAAGCTCGTCAAAATCGGTTGATTCGTTCGAGAGATATCGTGAACGAAAGAAACCCGAAAAAGTGTTTTTTCGGGATCACTCCGAAATTTTTGGTTCGATCAATTAAAACTTCATCGAATGCCGCCAACTGCGTGAAAATTGCTTGATCCATTCAAAAGTTATTGCGGATTAAAAATTCCAAAAATAGTGTTCTATGAAACTTCTATCAGACTATTGAGCTGGAGCATAGAAATATTATTTCTTTGAACTCAGCGAGCTCAAAATATCACATAAAATATATTTTGAGCTCAAAAAGTACAATTTTAAGCGCCCAAGAATGGAATTAGCGGGAAGTTGCAGGGATGGCCTTTAGGGTGAACCGATTTTCTAATTTATTTTTGTCAGATCAGGCGAATTCCTCTAGATAATCGTCAGATTATGAAACAGTACGTTTAAAACATAAAGATGAACCATTATATATCTTAATCTGACGCGCTTGAGTATTTCAAAATGGCGAATTTTTTTTGCACATTATGAAAATGGCCGCGAGTTTGCGTCCCATCGAAATCGTCAGATTAGTGAATGAGAGCTATTTTTTGGTGCACTTAACACTCCCTTAGAAAATCTGACGCGCTCGATTAATTTTATTTTTTTTTCATTTTCAACCCTTACATACAACCACCCGCATCATGCAAACGATCAGATTAACATACGTACATTATTAAAAATACGTAAGGCATTGATGCTATCAATATCTGACGCGCTCGAAGATGCCCATGCAACAGTTTTTTTTTACATATTTAAAAATCTATAGCCGCTTCCCCAGCGATGAAAAGGTATATAATCACTTAACATTTTTTCTTCTTATCATCTAAGCTTTGCAACCCAATAGGTCTCTATGACGCTCGATGATATCCCCATTTAGCATCGTGGGCTCCCCTACTATTAAGAAGTGTTTATAAAAAGGCCACTAATCAGACAATTGTTTGATATCACAATCAGTCATGTTATTTATTTTAAAACACTCAACGGGTAAACAATCTGAGAAGAATAGAAATCATTCATCATAATATCTTTAATACACCTTCACACTTTCGTTCAGTGATTTTTTTAACAATCTAAAAAAATATATATGAAAAAATACTATTTTATTTTAATATACAGATACAACTAATGTGAATACTATCTCAGTCCAGTTGGATTTAAAAAACAAAACTGTATATATTGTTACATCAGACAAATTGTGTCTGTATTAATCTCAAAGGAAGTAGGGTCAAACACCCACTCAATGGGACATGATTGAAATGAAATTGTGATAACTTGTTAACTTAAAATTGGTTCGGAGTTCAACACTCCCCGTCGTGTTGCCAAAATAACAAAAAGTGATCATTAAATGATTTGTGGTTTACGTGTTAAGTGTTGTGAAACTCCGTGAGAAAAATGCGTTCTGTTTGTATGCACAATTCTGTTGTTTACTTTCCCAAGCATATTAAATTATTTGTTGAATAATTGAGTGATTTAAAGAAGTTTTCGTAACATATTATTATGTCTGTGATGTTATTGTATAGAATAATTAGTAATTGAGTATGGGTATGGATGAATGGTAGAGAATGGCAGATAAAGGTATGGATGGTGTGAATGAAGACATGAGGAAGGAGTGTTTGTAAAGGTGTGAATGAAAAGCGTAAGCAAAATATTATGTTCAGTACTGCTTTTCACATGTTGTGCCAATTTTACTGAGGGTTGGGGTTGAATGATCAATTATCCATAGGTGAGTGGTTGACCAAAAAGGGACCTCAAGGGAAAATAATTGATTTTCGAGTAAATCGCGTTTGAAATTTCGTGTAGAAACAAGTTTCGACTCGTGCGCGGGCGCAAAAAAAAACATAAAAAAAACACTATGGCACCTAAAAATATTCAGGTTAGACCAAAACAAAGCTAAAAGACCACAGATTGAAAAATTCAAAAAAAATAAATAACGGTTTCCAATCCCTCCAGGTCCCTTTTTGGTCAACCACTCACTTTTAGAGACAAAATAATTCAGATTGTTGTCTAGTGGTGCAGAGTTTGAACGTGTTTGTCAATAAATTGAAATATTGGTTTTAAATGTACCCACTCAAACATAATGTACAATTTAACTTCTGAACTCACTCATGCTCGTAAATTCCCAACCCGATATGGTCCCAAATAATAATTAGTTTGCATTTTGTTTTTTGCGAGTAAAACCTATAAATAACCGAACTTACAAGTAATCTTAGTTTACAAGTAATAAAAGTAACTATAGAACATCAGCCATTTTTTGTTGTTGAATTAAATATATTGTTTGTTTCACTGTTATCATTACCAGCTATTTAGTCAATCTTAGTTCACTGCCAGCTCGATATCGGTCTTTCCTAATTTCATGACGCTACCGGTTTGATGAAGCCATTACCTGCCTGCCTGATTTGCCTGGAAGAGATCGCTCTTAGCGATAAGGCCGCCAGTTGTCGCACTAGTTTTAGGTGCTATAATCCTTTTGTTTGTAATTTATGGTGTGAACAATAAAGAGTTTATCTATCTATCTATCTATCCATTACGATAGGGAGTTTAATTGCATGTAGTGGTAGTGGCAATTACCCATATGCAATTGAATTTCTCGATGTTGCTGGTAGTGGCGAAACTGGCGACGTGTGGGAATCCACGAAATTTCGAACCTCAAGACCAACACTGCGGGCAATTTTCACCACACCGAAAATAATGTTAAGTTCCAGCGATCTTACGATCTGTTTCCCTATTGTTCGGTTAGCCAGGTTTTATTTTGGCAATTATCGAAGTTGTATATATACAAACTATCGTTATCAGTGTATCGGCTATGGACAGGCAATGATCGGTGATTTGTTATCAACAGATAATGTCCGGGAGGTGGCGAGCGTCAGTGGCCGGAGACGCGACGAGAGTGACGGACCGCCGCCCGCGCTCCCGCCGCCGCCGCGCAAGCCTCCTCGGGGTAGACCCGCTCCAGACAACAGGTAACCATAACACCAAATCATAAGGCTTAATTTTGCACGTGACATCAATGTGTGATAGATTTTTTTTGTGACTGAACCGTTTTACCCACGAAGCAGATTCACCGCAAGCATCTGATAACCTTAACACCGTGAAGTAAGGCTCAATTTCAATCGCAATATTTTTGTATGATAGACGGTTTATGATTAACTGGAAGTTGAAATAAATGTAGCGATCACTACCGACAGGGAACCATAAAACTTGGGTATAAAGCTCACTTTCATGTGCAACTTGTGTGATATCACGTTTTAAGACTAACCAATTATTGAATTAATTGTGGTGAAATTAGATTGTATGGATTTTGAAAGTCATGAAAGCGCTTGAAAATTAATAATACTGATTTATCTGTAAAGGGGCCAAACGATCTAGATAGCTAGATACTTTCAAAAGTATGACTATCAGAAACACGATTATGGCGCCCCCACTATAGATAAGTTGTCGCGTGAAACTCGAAAGTGCCTTTTTTACTTTCATCCATAATGTTGCTAGTATGATAATTTAGTAGATTGTAGTTTATTCATAAGTAGTGAATTATAAATATGTGCTCAGTAATATCCGGCTTCTGGATTAAAATAGCAATTATGTCTGCTAATAAAATGAAAAGTTTGATATACGTTTTCAATTTGAAATTGGTATCGGATATAAACTAAAATTACAGATACTTTTTCAGTTTTATAAACATTAGTAATTAGTAATAAAAAGAGTGTTAACTGTAATGACGTGCAAATTTTAACTTTGTAACAAGCAAAGATTTTTAAAACTATAGATTCAACATTGTCATACCAAAAACAACTAAATTTTGTGTTTACATTGGCGGGTAGCACGCTGTTACTCAGAACCATGTTGTTTATGTCGGAGACGTACTTACTATGGCAAAGTCTGGTTTTTGTAAATGGCCATTTATTTAAAAACCGGTCCACAGATTTACTAAACTTTTATTGGTAATATTCATCATCAGCAAATACATCTTCATAATGAAGTTTGGAGACCACTAGTCTTAAACTTTTTGGTAATGTTGAATCTACGTTACAGTTTAAAATATCTTTACTAACATGGGTTTATAAAATCATTCAATACCGTCATGCCAATCCCTAGATCTCCCGGCGCGAGCCCTACTCGGGATGACAGCAGCGACCTGATATCATTCGCGAGCCCAACATCCAAGAACGCACCGAAAGACCCCCACGAATCATTCAAGGAGTACATTGAACAGATTAATAAGTATGTTCACTCATCACTAACTTTACAGTGCGACCAACTTGTCTGGGATCGCTGTGGTCAAAACATTGCGGTCGCCGCGCAGCGGTGAGCGGACACTAAAAGAAAATTACCAAATAAAATCGCTCGCATTACTGACCGCTGAGGTCAGTAATGCGAGTTGATGGTCCAATGCCGACTTATCCGCGATAAAAAAGGAAAACTAGATCATCGATTCCACGATAACAAATACAATCCATTGTTTCATGGCGGAGCCTCCATCGCATTATCTTAACAAAACTGTCACTCTGGTGTGAAACTTTTAGTCCCATCATTTGACTACCGTTACAGAGAAGTTGGTCGTACTGTAGCAGGCTTTAAACATAAAGAAAATTTCAGCTGCAATAATACGTGTTACGCCTATCGCATAGATAACGCCTTTTGATAATACGCCGATATGGGGCTTTAGATAAATTAATCAATATAAACAACCAAATACCAATACTGGATACATATTTAAAAGTGACTTTATTATAGTTAGTTCTTAATTCTACAGTGTTTTTTCATGTAAGTCAATTGATATTTGCGCCAAATGCAAATCGTTTTGTTTGATGATATAACCACAAAGGTGGTACCACTGTTCCGTCACCCGACCACAGACGATGAAGATATACCACGTAATTCCTTATCTTGACGAACGACTCTTCGAACACAAAGGCTGTTCGTACACAATTAATCATTACTCGTGCGTTTGAGTTTTGCATATCGCGTCACTGTTTATCAACCTAAAAGTTCCTTTGAACCAAACTGGCAGTCATGATGATGCTTGAATATCCGATTCTTTGGTCCTTTCATGTTCGACCTTTAGGCGATGGAAGACCGTTGCGCTATTTTTCAGTAAAAATGATGATTATTTTCCAGATTGGGCCAGCAGACCGAAGAGCTCTCAGTAACGCCTGAGAACGCCAATATGAGTTACAACCGGCCTCCGTATGGCCCGCCCGGCCCATACGCGCCTTACTACGGATACGGGCAACAACCAACTCAGCATGGATATGGGCACGTGCCCCCGTATCCACCTGTCAACCCTTACGGCATGCCGACACCAGGGGCAATGCCTGGGCCAATACCGGGGCCAATGCCAGGGCCAATACCAGGGCCAGTGCCCGGGACAGTACCAGGCATGCCGTACCCATACTACCCTACACACATTCCAGAATCACCCTACATGCCAGTACCACCTGTCTACAGCCAGCCAGTGCCACCTGTCTACAGCCAGACAGTCCCATACACCCAAACTCGAATGGCCTCACCATCCCCATACGTTGGGTACCCGCCGCCACAAACGCAGCCTATATACAACTACAGCACTACCAATATGATATCCCGGCCTCCGAGGCCTGCCAGTATATACCCACAGTTGAATCAACATAATCAACATACATATCCCGCGATGCCGAATGTGAACAACAATGCGCCCGCGCCGGGCCCGGTGAATGTAGTGCAGCATGCGGTCGGACAACGGCCTGATCCGCCGAGCAGCGCTGACAAGGAAAACTCGAGGAAGAATTCAGAAGTTAGTATAGCTGTAAGTACTGGCGTATCACTTCAGTAGGGTTTCAAAGGACTTGTCGCTTGCATTAATACATGGCCGATTTGGACCTTAATATTTAAGGAAAAAGTCTAGAGCAGGTTGTAAACTGCATTTGTTTGAAAGCTTGCTTTATATCGTGCTAGGTAGCGAAAAGCTTCCCAAAATTGTTGAGAAATCAGCTGTTCTATTACATATATAAGAAACGCCATTGAATTAAGAAACGTCATTGATAGTATAATGAATGGAACAGCTGATTTTCTCGCGATTTTAGAATTGGTGTTAAAGTACAAATTGCTAATTATGACCTTGCATACAATGACCCTTTAAATCCTTACTCTTTCCGACAGACGTTTGTAAATCAACGCACATGTGGCTTCCCATGGTCTTCACAAATTCTCACTAAAAATAAATAATGACTTTACGTTTATTTGCAGTCAAGTGAAGCGGCGGACACAGTCGGCAGTCTACCTAAATCCATGAATCTGATAGATTTTGGCGGTCGAAACACCGCGGGTCCAGGTAGCGTAAGAGTCAGTGTTTTGGAGGCCTTCGATCCTCTGCTAACAGAACAAAATCATCCCGGTGAGTGGTCTGTGCTACATTAGAAAATGTTCTCTCCAGCTTTGTAACAAGGTTGATAATGATATATTTTCCACTGAACTTTTAAGACTAGATTAGCTTGGAAACAAAGTTAGAAACTCTATGTATCTGAATTTTAGAGATTTAAAAATGTTCTTTATTATTTTGTAAATAAGGTTTAACATTTCTATACATTTTCACAGAATTTTGTAATCCTTTCTCATTATTGTAGGCAATTAGTTGTGCTCATAGTCTTTAATTTTCATCATTGTCATCATCATACAGACTTTGTTTTAATATATGCATAACTAATTTTTTTGTTTGTTTGAATGTTTTAAATTATCTCGGAGATCCTTCATGTTCTGTATTTTCTAACCTGGTTAATTAACCTTATTTAAGCTAGATTTAGTGCATAGATTTATACTGGAAGCCGGTACGGGCTTGGACAGACCCTGGCATTGGAATGTAAGTCTTATTTCGTATAGCAAAGACTTCAAAACCGCTTTGCGGCTATCTCTTTCGATTTTCGTACGACGCGTCATTTACCTTATTTAAAATTCTACTTTATACGTTATTGGGTACACATTTCAATGTCAAGGTCCATAGCAGAAAGTATCTTCTGGCGTAATATGATTTAAGACTTCAGAAACTTTTAAACGGAAGCAAAAAATAATTAAATTAAACATTTCCTAAACAATTTTAGCAGAATACGTAGCGGCGAGTGAATGTTCCGGTAACAGTGTGTATGAAGAGTACGACCCATTAGACTACTTATACGGAGAGACAGTGATGCGAGATACGCCGGTATACGCGACTATAAGCAAGCGAGAGAACACTATGTTGCCGTCTCCACCGCCCAAGTCGATACCAACCGTGCCCGCAGTAGCTATTCGATCTACAACTGTAAGTATATCTGTCCTTTTCGAAGTTTATCGGTATAAGAGAGACAGTGACCGCGAAACGAGATACCTGCGTATTGAACAGAAAAAGAGCCTCACATATATAATATTTACAATAATAGACAAATAATTACCTTTTTTCTTCTATTTCAGAATAAACTTTACGACTGCATAGTGAAAACAAGAACTAGAAATTATGATAGTGAACACAAGGCGTTTTTACAAATGGTCTTAGATGTTCGAAGTAAGTACACACTTACCTTTGTTTACATTTTCATCAACATAAATGCCAAAACCGAACGAAGAGTGAAAACAATTTATCAAATTATTACAGAAAGGAGATAGATTTGATTTGAGAGAAAACAAGAGAAACCTGTCACCAGGATAAAGTGGATGATGATCATGACTATTTTAATTTGTTTTCAGAAAAATTCAATCACGGGGATCTGAAAACGAACCCTGGTCACGTGATCGCGGCCCGGTCCGGTGGTAAATATCCACCGAACACGAGCATCAAGGTATTAGTCCACCACGCTCACTCCGACGAGCCGATCACATTCACTTCCGATGGTGAGTTCAACCCTGATACACTTACGATCTTATTCAATTTAAGTAAAACAGATTAAGAGATGAACGAATAGATAAAGAGGTCCGAAACTTTTTGTCGAAAACGAAATTGGGCTGTTCTCGACCCTTTTTTTTTTTTTTTTGTTGACCCAGTGGAAATCCTTTATGGATACCCCTAACCCGGGGGAGCCGGGGTTATGTGGGAGTCTCCGCTCTGCGGCGGCATACCCACTAAAACCACTGGGAAGTTGACCTCATTCCCTTGTGGCCGGGGGCAGCGGGGTTCCCTTTCGGAGTCTCCGCCACCCTCAGCCAGGGTCGGCCCTTCGGCCCCGTCTTCCGTGCGTCAAGAGAGGGACGGCCCTGGTCACCCAAGGCCGCCCCCAGACGTGTGGAGCCGGTGCAAGCCAGCGGAGAGCCCCCCGACCCTCCGCCAGTGGCCCCACTACAGAGAGGGAAGGAGGCGATGATCGGATCGCCCCCTCCTCCCTCCCCGTCCTCTGCGCCGGAGCGGATCCTGCGGGAGTCGTCCTCCCCGATCCGCCCCGCGGCCCCTTCTGCGACATTACCTCTTCGCAGAAGGAGACCACGGCCTGCCACGATCTCTCGCCGCCGAGCATGGCTTTCACCACGCCCGGCAACGAGCGATCCCCTCCTCCTTTCCTTGCACTCCCGACCGCGACCCACACGCGGCGAGGAGCACAAGGAAAACCCCCCCTGATGGCATTGCTGCCACCAGCCAAGCGTGGAGCGCCGAATCCTCCAACGCTCCACACTCCACCACACACCATCCGCTGTGCCCTCTGCTAGTCAGAGGGACACGCGGACGGGCCCACCGTGTCGGGTTATTGGCCACCGTGCGGTACTACTGCATAAAAGCTATGCAGTAGTACCGCACGCTGTTGCCCAGGGTGCACCACGTGGAGGTTACCCGACCTAGCACCCCGGGCTGTTCTCGACCCGGTCCAAGACCTGTCAGCATAAAGTAATAGCACTTATCATTTAACAACCGTCTAAGAGAGAGGGTTTGATTTTCTTTTTAAGTAGATATTTAAATTGATCGATTGTTTTTTTTATGTACCAATCAGAGTTCAGTACAGGGCCATCATCAGGGCGTATTATGTCTCTACGACTTGTTTTAATTTTTCATAAAAATATGGTCCTTCGAGCCTCAATGTTTCTAACTAAAATATTTCTCTTTGCAGTTGAGTCGACGGTAGAGCATGTCATATTAACTGTGGTATGTTCACTCGATGAGGACATTAGAGACGACATGTCTGGATACATGCTAAGGGTAAGTCTTGCTCGATAATTACAATCCATTCAGAAGTAACATAGCCTTAAATAAAATAATTTTAGATTCTTATAAATACGAAAAGTTTATTTGCCTTTTGCGCAGTAAATGAAAGATGAATTGCCGACGTAATTTTTTATTCTAAATATTTTTTTTTTACTTTTACCTAAGCTACTTTTTATTCTGATAGCTGTAGTTTCCTAAATGATTGGCATGGATAAAACATTTTCGCATCTTTTGTTTCAGGTTTGGGGCGCCAAAGAATATCTAAACCCGGGCAGTGTACTTAGCGAATACGACTACATACGCGAGTGCTTGCGTCTAGAAAAGGACGTCACGCTTTCTTTACACGAAGGCAGGGATGATAGTCTCGCTAGGACAGAGCGAGACGACGCTAGAGACACACATCTCACGTTAGATGATCTGATACCGTCGCAGGGTGCGACGCCTATGCTGTCGTTTGATAACTTGTCTATTCTACTCGGTAAGTGATGTGACGCTTTTTTTGTATTTATTTATTTATTCGATATAAGTACAAGGCATGCTTATACAGGGTTATATGAGGGGGAAGTCTAGCGCCCCCCCGAATGGGTTCCCGCCTTTCCGTGGCGGGGGGGATAAGTAGCCGTGGCACTGAGCCCGGTGAAACGAAGAGGAACCCGAGGTGGGGCCTTCCGCGTGTCCCTCTGGCAGCAGAGGCAGCAGAGGGCTGATTAGCAGAGGGCACAGCGGATGAGCCGGGGTCTGAGCGATGGCTCGGACCACCAGGGGGGTTTTCCTTGTGCTCCTCGCCGCGTGTGGGTCGCGGTCGGGAGTGCAAGGAAAGGAGGAGGGTCTGAGTGTGGTGGACGCCGGGGGATGCGGCGCTCCACACTTGGACGGTGGCATTGCTGCCACCGGTGACGAGTGTGGTGGACGCTGGAGGAAACGGCGCTCCACGCTCGGGCGGTGACAGCGGTGCCACCAGGAGGGTTTTCCTTGTGCTCCTCGCCGCGTGTGGGTCGCGGTCGGGAGTGCAAGGGAAAGAGGAGGGTTCCTTTTGCACCTCGCCGCGTGAGGTTTGCGGCCGGGTGTGAAAGGAACGTGGGCTTAAGGCGGGGTGGGTGGTGCTAACCACACTGCCCACCACGTGCGAGCGAGCGGGGCTGGGGAGCGAGAGGGCGGTTCGCCCGTCTCCTCGCTCCTCGGCAGTGGGGTTGCCGGTAGAGTCGGGGGACTCTCCCGGCCTGCACGACCCCACACTGTCTGGGGGGTGATCCTGGGGAACAGGGTCACCCCGCCATGGGTGCAGGGGGCCCTAATCGGGCCCGTCGCCGGGGCAAGGTAGTCAATGCTAACGCGACACCACCTTGCCCTACCAGGCGACGATGAATTCCCCAGTGGTTTTAGTGGGTATGCCGCCACTAGGGCGGAGACTCCCACATAACCACCCTGCCTCCCCCGGGGCGGGCGTGGTATCCATAAAGGATTTACACTGGGTAAACAAAAAAAAAAAAAAGGAGAAGTCTAGCGGGGAGAGAGCGAGATGACGCTAGAGACTCGTGCTGTTTGGTTTACAAAAAGAGATCAAACGAATCGAAATTGAAATCGGTCAAACGCAAGCCTCTCATAGAATTTACAAAAAATGTGATTATGTTTTGTCGATGGTACGCGTGCCTATTAACCCTACTAGAGATTAGACTAATCATTTAGTTCTTTCTTTATTGTGTTTTTCTTACTGATAATTTATTTTTGTGGTGTCAACACGAATGTTATTGTTTTGTACTAAACCTGTCAGAGCTTCGTAGGGCTTGCTAGAGTTTATAACTTTTCGGACCAGGTTTCAAATGTAGAAGTCCAAGTACCAGGAACGCATAAAGCATGAGGAGGTTCTGATTATCAACATAAATGTACTTTAGAAAACAAACGACAACTTAATCGTTACGCTATCTGCCCCCTTTGCCAAGTTACATTTCTGTAATCTAATTATAGATTCTATATTCTATGATGGAAATGTGATTCCCATACATTGTCTTAGTTTTGGTGACAGTCCAAAAGCCATGTAGTCCTAACGCAATATAGACATATCGAGGTTTAGCCTTAAAGCAATCTAGTCATTGAAATGAAGTCCTTAAGCATCTAACCCTTTTTGTTTCCCTTCCCACAGAGACACTAGAAGGCGAGTTATCCCGCGCAGTAGGCGTGACGAGCGGCGAAGGCAGCTGTTCTCCTAAAGCCGTGTTCCAAGCGGTCAAAGCAATATGCGCGCTCGCGGGCGGAGTGGAGACTTTACACGTGACCCACACGCTTAATGCGTTCGCGCAGGCTTGTACTTCGCAGGTGAGTGATGTATTTCTTTCTCGTTTTAACTGAAGGAGTGACAAAGGCAGATGGATGTGGAAGCTGGTTTGATCTGGAAGAAATCACTCCTAGGCGGTGCTCTTGTTATTTTTGAGCTCGGCTGGTTTGGGGCTGGCAGTTAGGGGGCAATGCACAAAAACACCCCAAGTGGAACGTCGGTGCAGGTCGAATCACTTAGAATTAAATCACTCCTAGCACATTTTTCGTGCTTTAATTTTTAAGCGTTATTATTATTTTGTTCGTCATTTTTGGTGTGAACATTAAATTATTTTGTAACAATATAAATGATGGCGATAAGTGAGATATACATTTTTTAAACATATTTTATTTTTATCTAGACTTTTCTAATCTAGATTTAATTTTTATGGCGAATAAGACTACGACCTATAAATGTCCCCAGGGTAACAACAACGCAGTAACACCAGAGATACAATCCGACAACGGTCCTTACTGCTCGGTATCTCTCCGCTCCGCCACGCGCCGCGAAGCAGTAGGGCTGCAGTGCTCTCGCGTCAGAGACGCGGTCCGCGCACTCATAGCTCTCTACACGCGAACCAGGCTGCTCGACTTCAAGATCACTGACAACCAGTATCTATCGCCCAACAACCCGGCCAGTAAGTACATTACAAACTCCTTTTTACACAAAGGGTTGCAACTTCAGTGCTTCCGCGTCAGAGACGCAGTTCGCGCATTCATAGCTTCTCTACACATTCTCTACACGCGAACCAGGCTGCTCGACAAACGTCGTTTTACAGCCAGTAAATGTGAGAGAACCAGGAACGCGGTAACACGATAGTTTAGATCTGACAATGGCCCACTCGGTTTGATCGCACAATGTCAAAAGTGCAAAATGATAAAGGGTAACAAACTGCTCTTTCCGATCCTCCTGAATACTCCTGATCATTCCGCTCGGAGAGCAACTATTCACTCGCTTACTAACTTTTTACATCCTCCACTTTGGATTTTGTATTAATTAACCCATTTTCCAAGGGTTGCAATGACTGCTATTAAAGTACCTTTTCCTATTATATTTCCAGAGGCCATCTCAGCACAAACGATAGCGGAGACAACTCTGTTCTGTATTGAAGCGGTACACTGCTTGCCGCACTGCTGGGCTCACGACGAGTACTTATTCCACGCACAGGTAACTACTTCATACAGTTCACGCCTAATTTTATTGACCACTCAATGGAATAAGTTTTGCTTCCCATTCCCATTTTATTCCCTAATAAATAATTACAACACAATTACAACAGTATTGGTAAAATAATTACAACACTTTGTAACGTCAAACACAAAATCTTAGCTATTGTTTGTTCTTAACCATCTTGACGAAAATTAAGGCTGTAAAAATGTAGGCTTAGATCAATTTGTAAAATAAACTCTATAACTGTAGTAATTATGTTTGGTTTTACTTTTGCAGGTATACCACGGCACGCGCGCGCTAAAATCTCTGCGGCTCACACAGTCTTCTAAAATAGAGAGTGCAGGGTTCTATCCGAGGATGATTTTCGACACGTGGTGAGTAAACACAGCAGTAAATCTTAATTATACACAAGTTATACTGAAAATCACTGTAGATCGGTTTTGAGTAAATACCCTGAAACCTATTATTATAATTTTCACATTTACCACGTATTCCCCAGGTTAAACCTCGACGACCTCCCAATCAACTCCCTCCCACGCGAGTCCCGCCTAGTCCTAACTCTGTACGGCCGCACGCAGCGCACCGACGACAACCAACACCAAAACGAGAGCAAAGAGAACGGAGACAACGAAGAAAACAACGACGTGCTGTTCGAACAAGTCGAGCTGGGCTGGGCGGCGATACAGATGTTCGATTATGATGGGTGAGTGTGAACTTTGGTGCGTTGGAATAAGAGCTATTATATAATTTATACTAACATTAGAAAAAGAACTAAATACAGTGATTTAGAGTGGAGTTGCGCAGTCGCCTTTATCAGAATAGTGCCTTTTTACAAGCTTTTATTTCTTGCAATGTTTGTGTGTATGTACCTACATTGGGGTCAAATCTTGCAACTGAATTTTGAACCACTTCCCGATGTCCGATTGAGCTTTGTCTGATTTATGCCCGTCAGAATCGCCCCTGACAGGTGTCTGTGCTAGGCACACTGAAATTTGGGAAAGCTGTGTAACCGTACACGACACGAGTTTGGGAATTGATGCCGGTAATCTAATGTAAACTTTCTGTATTTTTTTTTTTAATTTGAACAACGGCGCGATAAAAGCTTGTTTTGCAAAAAAAACTTTGACTAAGCTAGTTACGTAATTCCCCAGCATGCTAGCGTCCGGTAACTACGTGCTCGCGCTGTGGCCGGCGGCGTGCGACCGCCGCATCCCCCCCGCGCCGCACCCGAGCCACGCGCCGCCCGCGCCCTACCCTGTCGTCAATATTGGTAACTACCCTCATTTCTATTTTAATATTTTCTCTGAATACTTGTTTCATCTTTTTGAGTTCTTTCTTTTTAAATGTCGTCGTCATTAAATTTTATATGCACAGTACGTTAACGCCCAGTTGTCAATATTGCTAGCTATTTAAAAATTCATTAATATAGGTAGAACAAAAATATTTAGACGTCGACCAACCGACAAATATACTGGTAGATTGATGGACAAAATGGACATATTATTAAAAAACACACAAATATTATGGATATCAAATTAAAAAAGCAGCACTGTTTTAGTTGGTCAATTCGCAACAATATCAACCCATCACGCCGTTTGCACACTATTCAAACAAATATAATCTTAAATCTTATTCTTTCTTTTCAGAAATCCCCCTATACACGCACACTGGAGTGAAATGGACTGAGGACGAAGAGAGACAAAATGCGATATCTCGTGAGAATCTACCCGCATTTGACAGCTTGGACGGACACACGCAGTCTCAGCTCTTGCATCTCATAGAACAAGGCGCGTATCAGAGGATGCCTACTGAGTGCCGAGAGGTGAGAACACTTTAGCATTGTAGGTGAGCGTCTGTCGATTGGCCTCACTTCTTCTATTCTAGTATTTCCGACTTTCAAAATGTAATGAAGCCATGATCTGATCATTCATGATGATATGTGTCCATGAATTTCTTTGTTAGTAGACGGTAGTCTTCGAAAGTACTCGTCCGTTTCTTAAAAATATTTCTGTGATAAAATTAGTAGGATTCTTTTCTAAAGGATGTGTTTTCCATCAACAGATACTGTGGGAAAAACGCGCGTACTTAGTACAGATAGCGGGGGCGTTGCCACTAGTGCTACTCGCGGCCACCAGCTGGAGCGGGGAACAGCGCGACCAGCTGCTCTCCTTACTGCGGCTCTGGGAGAAACCCTCGCCGCTTAACGCCATGCATTTGCTGCTTCCCTGGTAAGTAGACTCGGTGTGGATGAAGCCGTTATGCTGTCCTTGGATAATACAACGAACGTGAAATGAGTGTGAAGAGAAGATGGTGTGTATGACGTGACAGTGGCGCCGCCTGGTGGATACAAATGCATATTTAAGATTATAATCTTGATCAGACCGAGGCTCAGACCACTTTTTGTATTAAGTAAACAGACATACCTACTCAAAATCGCTTGCAGAATACGAATCTTTGGTCAAGTCAAACAGAGGACTATCGAAGAGGTCCTCAGGCGTGCCTCTTGTGTATTCATAGTTACGTACGTTCTCGGAACACACATGCACACACAATACATTTATTGTACTTGTGCCTTAGAGGTAGAGGTAGGTGTATTTCTAAATACGCATTTATTAAAAAGCTTTTTAAAAGCTCAAATTTTAGAGCAGGGCCTTTATTCGCTATGAGCACACGAGCACGTAACGCGCCGCGTTACGTCAAATCCATGGAATCGACATGGAATGGTATTCCGTATGCCAATGTCAAAATTTAAAACGCGATGCCACGCTAAGACTCTGAGCCGCGTTCACGTTACGTGCGTGTGATGACGTCACGCGTTTTTGGCGTGGAATATGATGGTAGATAGCGAATAAGGGCCCAGTCTGTTACTACACGCCAGTAGTAACAGACAGTAGTAGTGTGCCTATAGGTTTTTTTAAATTTGTTTTTTATTCAAAAATAGGCTTGCGTTTGACCGCCATCCTGCCTGATGTGAAGCAACGATGCGGCCTACGATGGAGCACGCTTGCCTAGAAGATACCGATTCACTCTCGAATCAAGGTTTCACTGTACCCTTTTGTCCGCAGCTTCCCCGACGCGATGGTCCGCGAGACAGCGGCGCGGCTACTCGAAGAGATGTCCGACGATGATCTGTGCCGTGTGTTGCCGCAACTCACTCAAGCGCTGCGACACGAGACCTACGAGCCCAGCCCGCTAGCAGGTGACTTACTTACTTATTTACTTAATTAGAGACCTGGCGTCGATGACGTCACGTCGCGTCGGCGCTCTGATATGGTGCAAACGTAACAATGAAATGTTTAAAAATATACCACGAAAACAAGTCGACGCGTATCGGCAACGAAAGTGCTAACCGTACTGACGCGCCGTGGCGAGCGCGGGGAGGTGAAAGGAGAACGGGGCGGAGGTTCGCATTCCAGCGAGGTCTCGAGATAATGTGACCTGGTTGTACTTACCTACTTACCTACTTGCTTACTTACACATTTCTTTAACATCTTGTTTTTTATCTATTACTGAATGCCATCGATTTGGTGAAGTTGACCGTCATTTCATGTTAAACATTTTTCAGGATCATTGCTATCGCGCGCGCTGAGCTCACCTTCGATTGCTCATCGGCTGTTCTGGCTGCTAGTGCACTCGCTGCCTAATGTACCTCAGGTTAGTATTTTAGACGACAACTTGAATAAATAAACGATGTGAAACCGAATAAGCAGTTGATAATTGATATTCGTAATGATTATGTTTGAATAAATTGAGTTTATTTCCAAATGGTCAGAAACAGGGGGTAAAATATTATTAGGGCACATAATTCGCGTGTGTTGCGTGTGTTTACACGCGAATCTTACAATACGAACCAGTAGTGCCAGTATGGGCCTTCCTTGATCAAGAAAATGACGTTTAAACTCGACTAAATCATACAATTTTCACGATTTCATCGGTTCTTTGAACTAAAATGTAAAAGTTCAACGATTTTGTCGAGACCAAACGTATATCTATCGGGAAAGTACCATACTGGAAATGCAGTACATTTGTTGCCCTTCAAATCTTCAACCAGCACCATGGGTACTTTTTATTTCTATGTGTTTTATCAATACTTTTTGTCACAGGCTCCTCAACAAGAATTCCTCGGTATATCTCTAGAAGAGAATGCCACCGAGGCCGCAGAGAACGAGGCTTGCATGACGGCCGCGTGGCGGTACCGGCTGATGCTGCGAGCGCTGCTGGCTACTTGCGGGGAGAGTCTGCATAAGACGCTTGTTAGACAGCAGTTGTTAGTCAAGGTCAGTTTAGAAGGACTTTTCAATGAATTTTATTTATTCTTTATTAGTCTAATATTATATATCTTCTTAATATATATAAATTACGTGTCACGTTGTTTGTCCGCTATAGACTCCTAAACCACTTAACCGATTTCAATCAAATTTGCACACCGGGTGCAGTTCGATCTAACTTAGGAGATAGGATAGCTCACATCTCAATTTATAGTAAAAAAACATGAAAAATTAGAAAATTTAAAAATACTTAAACCATAATTTAACTTTAGCGCTTTGGACAATGTAAACTTTTTTAATGTAACTTTTGACATTTGACAGAATTGACGCAATGGCTTTTGACAGGACAACGTCTGTCGAGTCGGCTAGTTTATATGGATATTGGAGCGCTGGACATATATAAATACTAATTTCATCAATAGACACTTGGAGCTTGTAGCTTTCTACCAATAAAATAATTTGGTATCGGTTTATTAGTTCTAGAGATTGTCATTCTACATACAAACTTACAAAATGTACCTCATGTAGATGTAGATAGAAGTTAAGATGTAGATGTGCGGCAACCAAGCTAGCGATCTGTTTGATAGTCAGTCGTAACGGCCGCCTATGGACGAAAACTTTAAAATAAAACAAATCTAGCGGTGTTGTTGACACAACGTCAGCCCACGGCGGTATCTGAAGACAATTTTATACCCCACCATTTTTCATTGAAATATGGAATAAAATGCTGATCTAAGCTCATGGTAAAAAATGACCGATCCAAGCTTGTACCTTAACCTTTTATCATTAGTTGAGGGTAGATTGCAAACTATTTTTGGTTAACTGCATATTAATGTTTTCGTGTTAATTCCAGACTCTGTCAGAAGTAGCGCTAGGCGTAAAGAGCGCTAAAGACGCGAACAGGCAGCGAGCGCTGACCACAGGCGGAGAGAAACTCGCGACCATGTTACGGCAGGAACCCGCGGCTTTGCCCCTGGCTCTGCACAAATACGTGCACGACGTTGATATCAAGTTAGTACATAGAATAGAATAAAATATAGCTTTAAAGCTTGGGTGTGCCAAGCAAATTACAATAAAAAAGAAGAACTAAATAGAACGCCGGATTTTAAAGTTTTATTTCATTTACAGATCGTGTTCCTACTTTAATTCGAATACTCTTCCACTGAAAATCAACTTCATTGGAGTTGACGATGCTGTGGTACCCGCTATGTTTAAGGTAACTTAAGAAGATGTTTTCCTTGATGCATACAGCGTTATCAGGAAAGATATGCGAAGCCAAAAAGGGTTCAAATCACTCACCATTATGAACAACTTTAACTATGGGACCAAACTTGGAATCGCTAAAAAAACGCTGTACATTTTGTCGAGTGTCATTGTCATTTTTCTATGAAACAGTTGTTTTTTTTCGCAATTTGAGGGTTGGTCCAACAGTAATTTTTTTTCATAATGATGAGTTAACCCATTTCGGCCTAACATACTCTTTCCTTATAAGTCTGTATAACTACATTTACAAGACATACGTTAATTGACATTGGCTACGTTATGTTGTAGGTTGGAGATGATTTGCGACAAGACTCATTAGTGTTACAAGTGATGAAGGTGATGGACAGTCTGTGGCTCAAAGCTGGCTTGGATCTGCGGATGGTGATGTTTCAGGCTCTACCCACTAGCAGCCAACGAGGTAATATTATACTCATAAAATAATAGCAATTAAATAAAGCACTTTAAGGCTCAATTTAGAAATGGCACTGCTAGGCAGATATGACAAACTATCACAAAGTGTAAGGTTAGGCCAAGCTACTCTAAACTAACCCAAATCTTATGTTATAATAAAGACGGTTAGAAGCTTTAGGAATACATCTCAATATGACTAGATTGTTTACAGACTAAAACTCGATATGACTATATCACCGTAGGACTACATTGCTTTTGGACTAAATCGCCTAAATACCAGATAGCGTAACAAAAAAAGATTGAATTATGTAGTTGTGAAACTTCTAGCTGCGACAGTCTACCGACAATCACGTCAGAAACAGTGTCTAAAAGAAGACAGACTGACCAGGCGGGCAGTTATGACTTGCTTTATGCATTATTATCATTATTTATTTTAATTTCTGATGTGATTATGAATAATTAATTTATCTATCTATCTATGAAGCAACAAAACTTGTTTGAATGGACATAGTACAAAACTAACATAACCTTTTCCAGGCATGATAGAAATAGTAACGGAAGCGGAAACTCTCCGCGTGATCCAGACGGAGTGGGGCCTCACCGGCTCGTTCAAAGACAAGCCCATCGCGGAGTGGCTCGCGAAACACAACCCGTCCGAACTGGAGTACCAGCGGGCGAGGGATAACTTTACTGGTAACTTTTCTGTGATTTTTAGTAAAGAAATTGTACACGGCCAATGTGAGCCAATGAGGCCAGTGTGTGCCAGGACTGCGCTCGTCACACTGAGATGTCCGATCTTTACTTGAGTAAAATTGTAAACTAGCCTCTGGGCTTGGTTTTTGAATCTTTTTTGTGCTTATTAAAAAACCCCTAAGAGACAGGCTCTGTCTATTTTGGAGTCCGATTGAAAATCCGTCTTATTCTATGCGTTACAAATTCTTACAATGTACCCTATTATACCTAAATATCCGAAAATTATAACTATTATACATATAATTATTTTGTAAGGTGAAAAATTGGTTACATTTTGATTTCAAACTAATTTTCTAATATGTTTATAGCGTCCTGCGCGGGATACAGCGTGGCGACATACCTGCTCGGCATCTGCGACCGACACAACGACAACATCATGCTGAAGACCTCCGGACATCTGTTCCACATTGACTTTGGAAAGTTTCTGGGGGACGCGCAGATGTTTGGCAATTTTAAAAGGTGAGTAGGTGAGGTGAGGGTTGACTCTTGCGCTTAGGTTCTAGAATTTAGCTTTTGTGTTTCCCTATCAGTCATCAAAACTAAATTAAACAGACCTATGGATTCGTTGGTCGTCAGATAGAGATTAAATTAGAGTAAGATTTACTGTCTCAATATGTCACAATAAAACCAGACTAGTAAAGGAACCAAAACACTCTTTTAACAGACTACGTTTAAGCTATCTTAGGTGTTTAGATATTTTGTCATAATTAACAGGGGACTCAAGTAAAAATTCAGCCGTTTACTACTTCGTCGTTTGTTTAGGTTAAGATTAGATTATAATCTTTAATAATTTCTACATAATCCAGCTGCATAATAACTCAGCCAGGTGTCTTTAGAAGATTCGCCGCACTCTTCTCGAAATTAGGACTACACCTTCCTCTTTTTTTTTTCAGGGATCGCGCACCATTCGTGCTAACTCACGATATGGTGTATGTGATAAACGGCGGCGAGCGCCCCACGCAGCGGTTCCAGCACTTTGTGGAGCTGTGCTGCATGGCCTTCAATGTGGTGCGCGCGCACCACGATCACCTGCTGGATCTGTTCGCGCTGGTGAGTGCGCGATGACCCTAGATAAAATGGGGACAACGACCTTACTGGGCTTACAATCATTTTCAAACTGTCTCGCAGCGTCGAGAGATTGTTTGTGCCTGTATATTTCTGTCAACTGTAGTGATCAGAGATAAAATATAACCAGTCGACAGATTACACTGGTCAAGAGTGGTTTTCTTGCCCTTGATCTAAGAGTGGTTTCAAATAACTTTAGGGTAACAATTTATTAAATAGCGAATAGTTTTGTCCTTTTGTTTTCTTATAAGCGTGTATGGTAAAAAAATATTGTCTGCATGCGTCAGGACTGTTGATCTGACATTAAGGTCCGCGTCATTTAGCTAGGTTCGCAAAGAATCCCTGAGAGAGGGTCCCTGGACCTCAATGTCGGAACACCCGCCCTGACGCATGCAGACTAATTCTCTTCAAACCCAGCGAAATGACGCGGGCCACTTAGCTGAGTTCGACAATTATAAGGGTTAGTCCCTTCTAGATGGCGAGATTCTACCTTTTCGGGTCCACCTATAGGTCAAAGGATAGTCTACATGCGTCAGAGCCAGTAATCTGACATTACTCCCCCCCCCCCCCCCAGATGGCGATGTCGGGCGTGCCCGGCGTGACGAGCGCGGCAGTGAACTACGTGCGCGCCGCGCTGCTGCCGCAGGCCTCCAACGCGGAGGCGGCCGCCGCCTTCGCCAGGCTCATACACTCCTCGCTCAAGAGCAAGTCAGTATCACATCGAGCATCAGTATGTACAATTGTACATGTACACGCGTCTATGTACACCACAAATCATAATTGGCCGGTTAATCGAGACCAATCTGACAATTTCAACTAATGCACTAACATCTAGCTTATAAATTACAATGTATCAGTTGTTCAATAAATATTTCTGAATCTGATCCTAGGCCTAGACTAAGTAAGTAGCTCGCTACGGTCACTAGGGTCTCTAGGACCTAGCGAGCAATACTTAGTCCCGCGGCCGACTTCATGTGCTGCGGCTGAAGTTGACTAACATTTGAAATCTTGAATTGGTTTGATCATGTTTTTTTTTTTTAAATATCGAGTTTATTATTATTTATATCACAGTAACAATTTTGTTCTAGCAGTGAAGTATAATCTTAATATATATAAATCTCGTGTCACAATGTTTGTCCTCAATGGACTCCTAAACCACTTAACCGATTATAATAAAATTCGCACACCATGTGCAGTTCGATCCAACTTGAGAGATAGGATAGTTTAAATCTCAAATTATAGTCGCAATTTTAATTTATTGCAAATTATTTAAATATTGATAATTTTTACTATAAATTGACAAGTTAGCATCAACATACTACGGTTGCTATAGTTACGCAATGGCTTTTGACAGGACAACGTCTGTCGAGTCAGCTAGTTATTTATATGTCTTAAACTTCTTTAGATACGTTGAACACAATGTTTTTACTTTTCAACTAGCAATGAGTGTAACACGCGTAGCATACGTTTTAATCTTTACAATTTCAATCGGTTTTAACCATACTTCTCCTGTTGCCAGGTTCACGCCGATAAACTTCTTCTTGCACAACTTGGCACAGATGCGCGCGAGCGGCGACCAGACCGCCAACACGTCGGAACTGCTCTCCTTCATGCCAAGGACGTACACGTGAGTGGAAAACATTGAATTTTAAAATTCTGTATTAACAAAAGAAATAACATTACACATGTATAACTCAGCGTTGATTAGACTAAGTTGGAGGCTGAGAGCGGCTATTAAAACTCCAAGCTAATAAAAAATAATTTATTGAAAAACATTAAAAATATAATTTGAGGGTAGTTTTAAACAAAATATGTTGATGCGTTGGAAAAACATGAACTGCGACTATAAGTACATCTTATATTTATTAATTGTATTGAATCAGTAATCACATCTAGCCACTCTGGCTATAGGAACCTACTTTTTAAACACATCTATAATTTCAAGTGATTTGTCATACAAATTTTAACCTTATTCCATTAGTATTAAACTTAAAAATGTAATATCCCCAGGATGGCTCAAGAGGGGCGGCTAGTCAGCGTAGAATGCCTCGGCTACGAAAAACGCTACGACCCTGAAAAGCACTACGTCTACGCGCTACGGATATACAGACAAGGACAGACGACTCCGTTCGTGCTGTACCGCTCTTACAAGCACTTCACAGAGCTCTATCAGAAGATCTGCCTACATTTCCCGCTCGGAAAAGTGCACAGGTAATTTTTAACCCCTGACGCAAAAACGACGGGGTGTTATAAAGTTTGACGTATCTGTGTGTGGCATCGGATGAACGGATGAACCGATTTTAATTTATTTTTTTTTGGTTCAAAGGTGAATTAGTCGGGAGTGTTCTTAGCTATGTTTAATGAAAATCGGTTCAGCCGTTTCAACGTTGGCGTTAATTCAAATTTTCAAAGTTATTTTAATTTCCTAAATCAACGTGATTTTAACGTAACATTGAAGTTGTGAGTTTATTGACATTGACATTAAGGATACTTCAAATATAATCAAGGAAGTATTATCAATTAGAGTGTGTAATTCACCTTATCTATAACCGAAGTATGAAATATTGAAACTAAAGTTTCGCCAAATCGTATTTTGCTTTTGACTGCGGTATAATAGTCACATCACCATTGGAAAAACATCATAAATTTCTGAAAGATGGATATTCTAACTTATACAGAAAATGATAATGTTGAAATCAGCATAGAAACTGGAATAAAAAATCTTGAGAATCTACTAAGAAATTTGAAATCAAATTGTCTCTTAAAAACTATAAAAGACATCACCTTAGTCACGTAAACAAAGAAGAATTTACTAATCTGGTAAAAACGTAGATAAAACGCAGATTAACGCAACATAATCTTTAGCTTTTATTATTCAACAGGCTATTTATCTGTGACTCAATGACAAAACAGGGCCCAAGAATTTTGAATCCGTGTGTTCTTGATTAGCTACGCGGAAGACAGTTTATATCTTACTAGCTGTACTCGGCGGTTTCACCCGCATTTTTTTTTAACTTTTAAACCTTCCCTGAACTTATACAAATATTTCAAGATCAAAATTAGCGAAATCGGTCTAGCCGTTCTCGAGTTATAGCCAGCCAAACGAACAGCGATTCATTTTTATATTTAAAAATAGCTGTTCTCTGCCACGCTTCGCTGTGGATAAAAAAAAATAGATAAAAACAATCCTTGATGCGTATTATATATCATGCTAAAATTTCAGCTCGATCGGTGCAGAACTTTTTGAGTTTTTGAAGCGTACACAAACCAACATAACATTTTTATATAATATATAAGATGACTATCTTCGCTTCCTAGTTTCACTTCTGGACTCAAAGCTGTGCAATGTGCATACGGGGTTAAGTTCATGGTGGGTGGGAAATGATTCCCTATTTTGGTGAGTGAGATGTTATCTCGGTCACTGTTGCTCTTATTAGAAATGTCATAAGAGCGAGACAGATGGAGATAGTCTCAAGCGTTTAAGAATAGGTTCTCTGGCATTTTTCCATCCCCGCTTCATGACATTTTTTTTAAGGGGTCTTATTTTTAGCCAACTTTGTCTTTATATCACCAACAATATAGCAATTATGAAAGAGAAAACGTACATAATGAAAACAAAATAATATAATAAATCTCTTAACTATATTCACAGCTGCTTAACAAAACGACAAACATATCTCTTGTTTTGTTGTTATCCTTAGTAATAAACACGAATTCTTTGAACATATAATTCAGTCATTAGCTATCTTAATCAGGTTTTGTATAATCTTATCGATTTAATTATATAACTTCACGGACTCTTTCAAAGTCCCGAAAAAACGCACTCACACCCTCACAGTACAACATGTGATTTAATTAGTCTCTTTGGTTTGGAACTACTGATATTCTATTTGGCCCAAAAATCATATCTTTGACTCCCTTCGATGATTCAAAATTATCGGATACAGCTCTAAAGATATATCAAGCTTCACTATTTTTTTTAGGCTCGCTTGTCGCATCAAAGTTGTAATTTAAATCCATGACCATTTGCTTGTTTTTATTACCTCCGCCTCCGATAACGGTGGTCGGTCTGATGGTCTGTTGTCGGTGTTGAGAGATCATGTCCCAGCTGCCTGTGTCCGCTGGCTTGCTGAAGGTTACGTTTCCATTGGTTCCGTTTTGGCTTTGAGCGTTGGTACTCGTCCCTGGTCCCGGTCTGGGTACATCCGAGTAAGGCGGAGGTCCGCTCGATCTGCTTATTGAGCTCTCGAGAGTATTGGTTGAGTATTGCTGACGTGTCGGCGCCACGGGGGCCGCTGGAACCGCAGCTTGAGGCTGAGGTGCCATCTTCTTTCGGTCTGGTTTTCTTTCTCTCTTCCGGTCTGGCCTAGCAGGTTGCGCCTCTTTCTTTTCCTTTTCCCGCCTCAATTTCTCCTGCTTCGCTTGTTCTTGCGCTTGTTTTTCCCTCGCTTTCTGTTCAGCCAGTCGCTGTTTCTCTAACCTCTTTTGCTCTTTTTCCTGAATTTTTGTGACTTTCGGTATTTGAGCTCCATTTCGTGGGTCGTCTTGTGACGCGCCGCGAGGATCCCGGGATACTTCGACGCTGCTGTGACGCAAGTGCGCTGGCACATTTCTGACTTTCGACAAGTCGGCTGCGCTTTTTGTGGGTCGCATTTGCTGGGCCAGTTCTTCTGATGCTGTCGATTTGTTGTTTTGTTCAAATGAGTTGCGATATCCTGGAAATGTAAGAGTTATTTACTCTTCATGATACCTTTTTTGCGTATTTGAGGTTTTAGATAAGTGAGACTATGCTTACCGAAGGAATCATCTCTGCTCGTCCTGTAAGCTCCACTCACTGTCATATCCGGCGACAGTTCCGAATGTATCCTTCTCTTGTTGTTTTTGCCGAAAAAATTCAGCGAAGCTTTAAATCCTCCAAACATTCTAGTTCAGTTTTCAAGACAAATACGACGTTCACCTTTACTGCCTGGAAAGAAACAGATTTTTTGATAAAGGAATATCTTATCTGTAGAGTAAATTTAATCAAAGTAATTCATAATAAGATCTGGGTCAATGACCAGTGAAGGAAATCTATTAAGAACCATCGAAGAAAATTGAACTACTCAGAATTTACTTACGTTGTTTGAATTTCAAGGAATAAAAATCACAAACAAAATGCAAATGTACACATTAGCAATAACAATAGCGGTCTGTCCATTACTGAATCGATACTCGTCTGTTAACTGATTAGATACGGCAAGTGCTGTGACTCCCTTCAATAATAACTAATCTTATCATTTACTAAAAATTGTTATAAAATGATCGACTCGCGTTTCAACTGTTGTTCACTAATTGGTAAAGTGACACTCGTGTTATTCGATAAGCAAACCTAAGAAATTCCGAATGATTAACATATAATACTGATCATTTACAATACTCATCCTCTAGTATAGCAAATTATGCAAAATTTACGAAAAAAAAATGTTCTCCTAAAATTTTCTTGTTTCTTAGGCTGCCCTTTCTTAATTATGCAGATAGGTTTCCTCTTAAGCAGGGCAATGAAGCCCAGAGTTTTGAAAACAATACGTTATACTTGGTTAGAATAGAGTAACGTGAGAACGGGATTTTCCTTTTTATTTATCAAACAGAAATTATCTGTGCATTTTGATCAACAAATCAGTCATGTTTGATGTTTATCTGGGTGAAAGACAGTTTGTGCATATCTGTACGTGATCGAATTCCGGCTTCATTTTACTGATAGTACTGAAACTTTCATACTAAAATAATGCAGTGATTCACACGTGTTTTACCTTGATTAATTTATTGCTTTTATCAGTTCCTGTACAATGTTAACAGTTTATCAGGCGCGGATCCAGGATTCGGGGGAAAGGGCCGTAATTGTAGTCATAATTTTTGGGCCTAGTGTATGTGCTAGTCCAGTTATTTGGTGCAAAAAGGGGGTTTACTGGAAAGTTTTCCTGAAATTTAAAGAATTGGTGAGCTTATAGATTTTGACGTGCTCTTTCCGAATTTCTATTTTGCCACCTAGTATCTTTGCCACTCGCGCCGCCATGTTTGCAAAAATGGCGACAAAATATGAAAAGTTAAAAATGTTGTCAGTGAGTCAACCCCCCCCCCCCCCCCCTCTGTAACCGGTGCCTCAGTCTGCGATACAATGCCGTTCAACCCCACTGACTTACATTCTTTGATCTATTATATTTCGCGCTTCGCGTGGTTCTAATTAACACAGCTATTGGTTAATGTATTTTTATCAGATAAAATGATACCTTGACTTTCCTTGTAAAATTATCGATAATAGAGTTCTGTGAATAAGGCTGTCATAAAAGACCTTACTCATAAACGTTGCTTAAAGTTAGTCACTGCCTAAAATGCTCGGACAACTCCTCGCTGACTTAAAATATTTCGTGCAAAAAAAAACAGAGAACTTTAAGCAATGATTAACTTCAAGCAGGCTTTATAAGTAAGGTCTATTTACTTTTTAATTTTTACGTTTTAATTAAAAAAACCTTGCATGTTTTTGTGTATGTGTTGTAATTCAGCCTCAGGTGTAATCTTAGACTGCTGTTGCTCAAATATTATCTCTCGCAAAAATAAGATAACTAATACTGCTAAGATTACTGTTGGTGTTGATTGTGTCTTCAATCGTGGCATCTCGAATTTTGTAGTTATCTAAGGGATTAGTTAGATATGATAATAATAAAACTCGCCTCGCGTTCAATGTCTGCCAAGAGTACAAAAATAAATACATAAATAACATTTCAGACTCATAGGATAGGATTATCTAGTGTTGGAGATGACATGGAACACAACTTAAACTCAGACCCCGAGCATATATTTATATTACCGTTTTATCAGCTGCTTCTTAAAAAAAGCCAATGAGACTCGACAAAACCTATGGAACGACTGTTCTTTGTTGCGATTTCGGGGTTGATCCCATGTGATAGTAAAAGTTGTTCGTAATAATGGGTAGGTACTATGCGCCCTTTTCAGTTTAGCAAACTATTTCTAGGTAGATTCTTTTTTTATGCTATTTAATGACGAGACGAGGAAAACGCTCGTCAGATGTTAAACGTCACGTGTCACCCATAATTTTGAAATCTTGCAGTTCAAGACCCTGCGCGGCACAGCACTGCGCTTGTCACCCTGAGATATAAGATAGGTTAAGTTGTTATTGGTATAACTATGTATAAATATCTGACAAATATAACCAACTTTTTCCAGCCTCCCCTCCGGTCTCCACGTGGGCCGCTCCAACATCCGCCAAGTCGCCGAGCAGCGTTTCGGCCACGTACAAGCCTTCCTCACGTCACTCTTCAGCCTGGCGGATGAAATCGCGCACTCCGACCTTGTATACACGTTCTTCCATCCGCTGCTGAGGGACCAGCAGGACGTCGAGCCGCAGAGGACGAGGGGCGGTTAGTGAGCTGTATCTTACTGTCTGTTCTGGCCAAAATGGTCTGGTCTCTTCAAACAAACTTCTTAAATCATCTACTACTACTCAACCTTTGATCAACTTACTGGGTTATTATATAGGTCTACCTTCAAAGGGTGAATAGGCCGTACTCCGTAAAGGAAATTAAATGAATTCAGTCAAAAACAAAATATACCAAACCATTAAATATACCTAATAGATAAAAAACCGTTAAATAGGTCTATGTTTGGCCACCATTCCAGTCCTGGAGTCTGATGGTGTAGCCAATATGGAACACATTGATCTTGAAGACCTTGAATATCTTTAATATATCCATCCTAGAATGTACTGTACTCCTATGTAATGTAGATTGAAAGCTTATAGATGGTTGACTATACGAGTATACTAGAGGTTACAGACTAAATAAAGAAGTGGAATTAAACAGCGATGGCAGATACTTCCTATATCGTTTTTTGTTTTGAATTATTATAAATTTCTTCCCTTTCGCAGGCGAATCAGCAGAGACAGAAAGCAGCGGCTCCGGTTCTCTGAAGATGTCAGTCCAGTACGCGAGCGGCGTGCTCTCCGTGCTCATACTGCACGCGCAGTCGCTCGCGCTCACTCCACAAGGCCTGCCGCCTAACCCTTATGTCAAGGTAATAAGAACCAGAATAGAATCAATAGAGACAGCAGCGGCTCCGATTCTGTAAAGTTGTCAGTATAGTAAGCGAGCGGCGCGGCGTGCCAGTCGGAAATCCAATAGGATATGTTTCATATTGCCCTCTATTCCACACAAAAAAAGACGTCAAAGGTCGAACAAATTTTCCCAAACGCCTTTGGTTTACACGTGTAACAATACAATAAAATTTTCGAAAATATGTATTTTTAAACATTTTTAATCCCCGATTGTAATTTTTTTCCAGGCATACCTAATCCCGGACCCAACAAAGGAAACGAAGCGCAAAACGCGCGTACTGAAGCGCAACTCGCACCCGTCGTTCATGGAGATGCTTGAATACAGGCTGCCCTTAGAAGTGGTGGAATCTAGGAGCTTACAGGTACGTTGATAAAGGGGTTTTTCTATTTATTTATCTACGTTAGTTGTTCTCATCCGCAGGTTACTTAGAAGATATCGCTTGTGTGAAATATAAGCTCTCATAGCGGTCATAGTAAGCTCCCGCATTTTGTACGTAATAATATTGTTTTGTGTTCAATAAAGAGTATCTAATGTTTTTGGATGTATGTATGTTTATCGGTTTTTATGTTACTTTCAGCCTTAATCTAAATAATTATATCTCGGAGAAATGTATTGCATGTCCGTAAGGACAAACTGTTGTAAATAAATTATTTTATACCACCTCTGTGCCTTCACAGTTTTGAGCAATAAAGTTTATTTTGTTTTATTTCAAAAGGCTTGACAGATTTTGAAGAGTAAAGTGATACACCTCACTTCGAGAGAGTGCAAAATATGTTACATCTAGAGTGTCATACTATGTTACCATAATATGTATATGCTACCATTTTAAATTGAACTTCTGAAGTAAGACAGCCAATAGCACAAGAGCTCACCTTAAACTGGTAACACATCTTTTTTATATCTTTCACCGGGTATTTTTATATTTTACTAGTGGCCCGTCCCGGCTTCGCACGGGTAGACTTTGGGATAAACGTAGAGTAAATTGAAATCGATCCAGCCGTTCACGCGTGATCAAGGGTGTTGAGAATATAGGAACTCTTTGTTATAATAACCTCTATTCTCATGCTATTGCGTAACTATAGCAACCGTAGTATGTTGATGCTAACTTGTCAATTTAAAGTAAAAATTATCAGTATATATATATAATTTGCAATAAATTAAAATTGCGACTATAATTTGAGATTTAAACTATCCTATCTCTCAAGTTGGATCGAACTGCACATGGTGTGCGAATTTTATTATAATCTGTTAAGTGGTTTAGGAGTCCATTGAGGACAAACATTGTGACACGAGATTTATATATATTAAGATTATTCTATCCACAGGCGACAGTTTGGAACTACGATTCTCTCCAAGAAAACCAGTTCTTAGGCGGCGTGGTGATACCACTTAACACGCTACCTTTGAGGCAAGAGACTGTAGCGTGGTACCCTTTGGAATATATCCCGCGGTAGCTGAGGCTCAGCGGCTCAGTGGAGCGCGGGGTATATCTTAGAACAATTTAACGTGATACCAAGTGCGACTTTCGATGTAAGTGATTCAATCTACTTCGTTAACGGTATTTGGTGGTAATATTGACCGAAGCGATGGGTTTTCATGCGTCAAGATTACGGTAAGCCCGATGCCCAACTAAGTGATGTGACGCAAGTTTTACTGCCATTACGCGATTTATAAACGTCTGTTTCAAGACTCGACTGATCAAGTCATATGTCTTAGGTCGGCATCGTGCTTTAGTTATCCATCATGAAGTTGTCAAATGGAAATCTGTTCGATGTGGAATGTATATTATAACGGAACAGTAGCATACGGCGTCGGTCACGTGATATTAACGATTGTAGAGATTGTCTAGTCTAAAACTGAACGCCCCTTTAAAGTGATTACGCTCAAATGTAAAGTAGGCGTATAGACGCAATACACAATTTGGTGGTCGTTCAGTCTCCGACAGGTACACAAGTGTTTAACTATAAAACTAAGGTGGGTTTGGGTAAATACACGGGACTATTCATGTAAATTGAAACACGAACCACATACGTACGCTACTGTGTCGTCACGTGCGTAGTCTCGTGTATTTGTAGTGTTAAGTGGAGGGGCGTTCATTTTAAGATTAGATGATCTCTACCACTCCACAAAGTCGCGCGATGTAGCCTTGGTGTACATGTATCCTTAGTCTTGCATATTTATATTGTGATATACATTTTTAGAGCTTTATAATGTATGTCTGATATAGTTTTTGCTATTGTATTAGTCTAATGGACCAAATATTCGGTATCAAGTGGCCTAGAAGACATGCGTGTATTCACAAACTATTGTCGCAAAAAACTTTCTTTTTATGTATTTTTGTATAGCTTTTTATAGTAAAAGACAGCATACAGCCCGCTTACATATCTGTAGAGTTGGAGAAATTAAGGAACAAATTTTTATTCTTCGGTAAATTAATTCATCACACATACATGGGTTAAGGGTCTAGTGTGAAATTCACAAAGAAAGTGTCCAGAGTTCACATGAATGTAATCGAAGATTCAAGAAATTAATTTTCGATGTTGTATCTATAATACCTAATTTTACTTGAGACAATTTGCAACCATGTGAAGTTTTGACATTCTAGTTTTGATGTCTTTTCGACAGATCTGAAATCCTTGTGTTTTTAAATCGATGTGATATTAGTTTTGTTCAGAATTTTCGATAGCCGCTCCACTCTATAGATTATTATTGATGCGGACATTAAAACTTCTCATATACAATCAATGTAGGTAATGAAATAATTCATATCAAAAAAGTGTTTCTGTTGCTGTAAGCATCAATGAATTATAAATCAATCTTTACAACTAACAATGAAATGCTACCTTTGCATATTTAAGGGCCTTACTTATAAACGTTACTTAATCAGAAATAATGTCCTTAAATGAAATTGAATGTTACAGGTAAGACACTTTACTTTAAAGTTATGTGATATTAATACTGCTCATTTAATTTATGTATCGCGCAAAAGTGAAATGACATTTATACATATGACTAACTTTTATAAGTAAGGTTAAAATATTTTGTAAAATCAAGTGCCAAATGCTTTGCATAATAAATTTGTTGTAGGTCCTTGCTTTCAAAATAAATATCGAAAGTACCTAGTTATAAAATACGACATATCAATTAATGTCTACTTAATAATGTACTAAACATATTACATGTCATTAATTTTACGGGATTTTACTTTATGAAGCAGCTATTATGTATTAAACTGTGTCTTTCAGGTAAAACTTTTTCGTTTAAAAATTTTTGGATGAATTTTAGTTTCCTACTTTCAAAAACGCTAAAATTTGTGCCGTTTTATTTTTTCAATACTTAAAATACATTAATGATTTAAATCACATAAAATAAATTGATGAATGAAACTTAAACTAAATTTTTCCTATTTTTCATAAAGTAGTAAAAAAAGTTTTGCATATTTAAAACCGTCGAAATAAACCACAAAGTACATATTATAGCGTCTCTTAAAATTGGGAACCTAGAATTCATCAATTGATTTTTGTATGAAAATTTTCACCGTCAATTACAATAATTCTATCGGTCTATATATTAGTTACATTCCAAAATAAATGTATACTATTTTTGTATTAATTTACGAGCTTTGTAGTACGTGTCGTGGTGCTCTACACATTTATACATATACATTATTATTTAAGTTGTAGAACAATTAATATAAAAATTTTAAAAATGGCGTCGATTTTTTTGCACTGAGATAATAAATAAGATATTGTAGTCTAAAACTATCGACGTCTCTTTCTAGTTCTACATGTGAGAAAGAGATAAAAACAATACTAGCTTTGCTAAGTTTGGTTTTCATTCTCGCGGTCTCTTGCACGAAAAAGATCAAATTGAATTATGACCAAACATATTTTAACCATAGGTTTGTTAGTCATTTCATCTTATAAATAATAGTAAAACAATGTGTATAAGCACTAGTGTGTTTTTGCTTTACTTTGTTTAAGGGCCACCATAGAGAGTGAGTATTCGACAAATAGTTGGCATATCGTCTGCTGCTACGTACATTATCGAAACTGCAAAAATACGATTATTTTCCATTTTACCAATTAAACGTATATTTAATATACTTAAAGGAAAACGAATATTTTTACTTTTACTCTCCTGTAAAACTGCAATCTGTAGTTTAGATACTGTATACAGCGACGTGATCGTTTAATTACATAACCAGTAGATAAAGTCATACTCTCAATGGTTAAGCTTCATTTTTTTTGCACATAAAAAAAACTAAAAACTGTGTAAACTGTGTAGCTGTGTAAACTTCGTCTAAAACTATTCTCTGGTATGATGGTCCTTAAAGTTTTTTAATGATGATGTTTTTTAATTAATGAAAATAAATGATTTACTTTACCATATATTACGATTCGTACGTTTAAAGATCTGAATGGATTTGCATTTCCTCGCTTTCCAATGTATTAAATCAACTATTTTTATGTTAGTATTTTGTTAATCGTATTATTACGAGCTTTACACTATTTATTTTACAAATGGATATGAATTCAAAGGATACTTATAAAGCCTGCTTAAAGTTAGTCACTGCTTAAAATGGTCTGACAACTTCTCGCTGACGTGAAATATCACGTGGGAAAACGAGACGGAGAACTTTAAACAGGCTTTTTAGGTGAAGCCCTGAATGTTTTAACACATTCATTGATATTATTTTGTAGTTTTACACATTTGAAGGTTTGCCGCGGTTTAGTACTCAAATGAAATGAAATATAAATATAACTTAAAAATGCTTCCAATTTAAGTTTGCTCAATCGCAGAGCAACTATGATCTTAAAATATAATCAATTGTAGGTAAAATTGTATATAAATTATGATACTTAGTTTTTTATACAACTGGCCTCGAAACATGGTGACGCGTTTGAAGCCGCTTTCTTCTGATCGGTTTAACAAAGCACAGTCAAGCTTTTTAGCATTCGTGACGTTAAAATAAATATTACGCAGCCGTTTTGAGGAAGCATTACCACGAGGGGAAGGGGTCAGGTGAGAATAAACATTCAATCTAGGGTTTATTCTCATATGTCCCCTGGTTATATAACTGAAGTCTAAATTCAGTTTTAAACGCGTTACATCGTGTGTACGAGGACCTAATAATAAATAATCGATGCCTCACGGCCTAACGGAAACATAATAATCGAGTGTTGTCAAACATAAATAATAGGAAATTTCAATTATACTGCTCTCATATATCTATAAATCTTTTATTTTGATCCTCTAGTACTAAGAAATATATTTACAAGTGAATAGATTACTACCAACAATTGATTAAGTATTCAGGAACGTCACATTTTTTTTCTATACTAAAAAGTTCATCGTTATCCTGCCTACAGTAATCTTTCACTAGTGGGGAGGTAGTAAACGCCTACCTTTTCAGTCTATCTTAGCCAAGGGCGTTAATGGTAGTCATCTTTTTACATCCTAATTTCTTGTCAAAGAACTATATCCTCATCAGGAGCGGGTTTCAGTAAGTACTCATTGACGTCGTACTTTCTTTTCCTGAGGCCTTTGTCGCCGATATAGTAAGGTAATCGTTCACTAGTGGGCAAATAGTAAACGCCAGGCTTTTCAAAGTCTGTGTCTGAGCCTAGGACGTTAGTAGTAATAGTTCCGTTATAGCAGTCTCCGTGCCTCGCTTCGGCGACGGACGGGCAGCGCACTGCGACGAACTTGTCAGGGTTCTGTAGGGACAGAACCCAGTAGAAAGCGGAGCGGACGTGGCTGCAGAACAGGAAGCACGGGAGGATGAAGTTACTAATCATTGAAGGCTGGTATTCACCTGAAGAAGAGAACGAATTTTAAGCTCCAACCAACAGAATAAAAATAAAATACGAGCAATAAGAAAATGAATGAAAACAAATTTTCAAAATGAATAACTGACAAAGGGGTGAATTTAAATTTCTATTGAATTCTAAAAACTCTATTCAGCGACTGCCTTGCAGTTACAGCTCATTCCACAAGCCGCGCGCCGCGGTTGTGCCCAGCAATGGCCCGTAACCAGCTGCACTTGCAGCTTGCAACTCGTTTTAATGTAGTTACCTCCATTAGCATAGAAGTCCACATGACCAAGTGGATCTGCGATGCCGAATCCGTCAATGTTCGTGTGAAGAACGTCGACCCTGTGCGCAGCGTCGGGGTTCAGCCGCTCGCTTGAAGACAAATGGCGGAAACATGGCCCAGCCGGGTCTAGAGCTACAGAAAAATGATTTAATAATGTATGTTGACTTGCAATGACAATCAGTATAGACTTTAGGGACACCAAAACATTGATGAATGACAAACACACAGGCATCAAATATTATTTTTCTGGTCATTCTAATAGAAATCGGAACAAGGCTTGTGTTGTAAAGCGCGCGCTAATCGACACCGCGTGTGCGCTACGTTATAGCACTGGTTTGTACGAAATTTGCTCTTCTTGATAAATATTATATGCACGAATAGTTGAATACTGCATATTGGAGTAGAAAATAGATGCTATAATTTTATTCTGGGATTTCGTCGTTCATTTGGGATTAAAAAAAACTACCTAAGTAGGTACTCTTATTTGCTTCTTATCTGGATGGCTGGCGCATTGGCGTTCGGGTCCAACCTTATTTGACCTAGGAATCTAGGAATGCAGCAACGTATTGAGTACGTACCTGTAAGTCTAAATGGCTTGTCGCCCACTAGGTCGTAGTACTTCTCGGAAGCGAAGGACGCTATGTGAGCTCCCAAGCTCCCGCCTGACAGCTCCAAGTGCTTCGGAGAGAGCCCGTTATCAGAGAGAATGGCGAGAAATTCTCCCAACAGGTGGCCCAGTGGTTTCGTCACTCTTGCTGCCCTGAAACGTTGATGTTAACAATAAGTACACGGAGTCACTGATAATACGAGTTTAATGTACCTACTTAATTAATAATGGATGTCATCCATCTTTCTAATATTTTAAAATTGAAAGTATGTATGTTTGTTACCAATAAACGCTGACACGGCTGAACAGATTTACATATTTATAATCACGAATGAAGATCTTTTATAGCCTGGATTAACACATAGGCTACTTTTATCCCGGAAAACTTATAAACCTTTTGAGCGCGGGTGAAACCGCGAGGCGCAGCTAGTAATTAATTTGAATTTGAAGCCATACACGCGTCATCATTATCATCATCATCATTCCTTATCCCACTGTTGAGTTGAGTACCTATAGATATTATTATGTCTCTCTCACGTTATGCCACCTGCTTCAGTCCTGCGCCGATCGTTCTACCTGCTAAGGTGACGCAGTAAGTATGTGGGATTCCCTGTCTAAAACAAACTAAGAACAATTGATATTTCTATGCTTAACCACTTGTATACAGGGTTATTCATAAAGGGTATGCCATGCCAAAAAGGGCTAATAGTACTCATCATTATGAACAACTTTTACTATGGGACCAACCCGAAATTCGCGAAAAAAAAATCAGCTGTTCCATACATTTTGTCGAGTGTCATTGACATTTTTCTATGGAACAGCTGATTTTCTTTTCGCGAATTTCGGGTTGGCCCCATAATACCTAAAAGTTGTTCATAATGATGAGTAGGTACTATTAGCCCTTTGCGGCCTAGCAATGGCAGGGTTATTCATTATATCCCTGTTTACCTACTTGGCAAAAATTTACCTCTACCAACTGCACCTACCTGCGTGTTTATTAAGTACATACTCGTAAATACTTGATTAACCGTTTTAAATCGCCCTTGCGCTAACTTGTTGCAGTTATCTGTTGGCTCTAATACATATTTTAGATGAGATCTTAAAGCAGTTAACCTACGAATAGGTAAACTATGTAATGTATATTACGCGTAGGTACCTATTACGTATTATATTATGTAAATATGCATATGCATCTCGCATCGCAGTCACGAATTCGTAGGTAATAATCTTTTAAGTTAAAACTATAGATAGGTACGCCTTACCAATAGGTGTGGACTGTAGAGTAATAAGTAAATGTGTAGTGTGTGTTTGTGTAGATATTATTTGATTGACAGGCTAGTTTGGAGTTTGACCATAACTCAACGGATTTTAAGTATCTACTTGAGTGACTCATACTGAAATGGAAAGCGGCTCTCAAGCGATGCAACTCGGAAAATGCAGAGAAAGATTTTTGATATGCGTTTGACCGCCATCGCGCCATCTCTAATGATAAGTAACGATGAAATTTTTCGCATCTAACCATTTGTTTTTTGGGATGAAAAGACGCTAACTACAAGCTAAAAAGTAAAATCGTGTGGTCGTGTGTTTAAGTTAATCACAGTAACGAATTATTTCTTATGAAATGTCTTCCACTATTTTTTTATTCAGAAATAGGCTTGCATTTGACCGCCTGATGGTAAGCAACGACGCGGTCTACGATGGAGCATGCTTGCCTAGAAGAAACCGATTTACTAATTTATTGCAAATTTAAAGACGTATTCACATTCAAATGGAGTAGGAACTTATACCCGCTACACGTCACATTTCCTACATATCATTTCCTATGCAAATAACTATGAAACAATCGCGTGGCAAGGTAGATGAGATCGCTCATTTCTCATGCTAAGTTGATCGATGTATGGAGACTCGGTAAGTTAAAGTATCATTACTTTCTCATAGCATGCGGCAGCGAACGAAACAGTGCATGGAATCAGGAAAAACCTTTATGTTTATGATAGAATCTGTCGTTTCCAGAATCTGACAAACGTTCAATAAGATTTTTGCTGTGTCAGGTTTCCGTGGAATTATACAGCGCCTAATTCGATAGGTATCAATCACATCACATATCCAAAAATGAAATGTAGGTAGATATGGATATATTAATTATGTAGGTTACCTATCTATGAGTAGTTGGTTAATTGTTAGTCTATTAAGCTTAGCTAAGCACGAATATGTTCTTGGTTTTTCATAATTTATTGTAAAAAAACTCAAACCCATTTTTTTAGATTTTGCTTTAAATTTTTATTCGAGTACCATATTTATAACATCTACCTACCTACGTATCATCTAATAATACCTAGTATGTCCATGACACCATTGACGCTGTAAGCAAAGGTGAAGGGTAGGGTAGATGATAGATGCTTCGTTATCGGATTTAATGTCATTATCTGTCTATGATCGGATCACAACATATAGCACTTGGCGACAGATTCAATTTTAGATTAGGTGAGAGCTTTTAAAACGGACCAACTATTATATTTTTAACCGACTTCAAAAAAGGAGGAGGTTATCAATTCGACTATATGTTTTTTTTTTAATGTTTGTTACCTCATAACTTTTGACTGGGTGAATCGATTTTGATGATTCTTTTTTTATTAGAAAGCTGACGCTTCCCATTTGGTCCCATTTCAATTTAGTCCAGTTCTGATAATGGTATCCATGAGAAAACCATATGAGTCTTAAAGGATGATGGGCACTTCGTCCCCGGTGTTGTATCAAGTCATGACATATGTCATTCGAAAGAACATAACAATAGCATTATTTAATTATATGACACCAACCCCGAGTGACGTGCAGGGAAAAAGATATGACGGTTTTTAGATTCTAAAAAGTGCTGTTTTTTTTTCGTTTTGAAAACTATTTTATCGAATTTTATTATCGTGTATGCATTTTCTGTGACTATTTTATCACTCCCTTTTAACAATTAAATAATAATAGTTTATTTATAAACGTTTATATAGTTGTAATTATTTTAATTTTGTACTGGCACATGCCAAAATTCTTAAATTGCTGATTATCGACAGTTTTTGTCTGACTATTGCCATAATATAATATCGATTTATTAATATTATCAATATTTGAAAAATTAAGCGAACTTACCTGAAAGTGAAGTCTGATTAAGATTATAAGTTGTCTTGTCGAAGGGTTAAAAGCCCGAACCTTTCGTCAAACTAGTTTGTTTTTTTAATTATCTCTCCCTTTACTAAGACACTATAAAAGCGAGCGAGATAAACTTTAAATAATGGTTACAGATAAGAGTAAAGGCATAGAGCAGAGAGCAATCATAGACTAAATGCAGAGATTTTTACTTTTTAAATGCTTTTGACTTTGAAAATAGTGGTCAATTAGGCCTTCTTTGCAGAGCCAGCCATGAATTTGGCTCAAAACGTCACAATACTGCTAACGGTGTGACTACCGATAAAATCGGCTTGTTTCGAAATTATTGATGTTCTAGAAAATAATTAAGAAATCTTATTGAGAACTGTATTTATTGAGAAGGGTAGTCGTGCTGAATCTGACTACATGCCTATCCCGATCATATTCATACTCTGCAAGACAACATACTATGGAACAAGCTCCTGGCGTACCGAGAAGCTAATGACCTCGTAAGTGACTGGCAGTACGGATTTTGCTGAAACTGGTCTACTGGTGATCTTACCACTCACATCTGAGAGACTATCGAAAACATGAGGAAGCGCTCATATCACCACCGACAGAGGATGGTAACAGGGGTAGTTTTAGTAGGTATAACCCCACAAAAACCCCCTTGACCCGGTTGCCCCCCAACGCAGCCGGTTATTTTCTTAAGGTTTCCCCCAGTCTCAAAAAAAACTATCCATAATAGACTATCCATCAGTAACACTACTTTCGAACGTGTATCTTATACTATACCGATTGCAAAAACTCGTGTTTTTACTGTAGGTATTGCTTTATCTATATATATAAAAATGAAACCCGTTTTCCTTGGTCACGGCCTCACGCGTGAATGGCTGGACCAATTTCACTAATTCTTTTTTTGTTGTATTTGTTATTATTAGGAGAAGGTTCTTACGGAAAAAAATATTAAGAAAATCTCTCAGAAATATTGAAAAACCCTAAAAACAGCCCTTTTATTTTTCCCATACAAACGTTTTCTAACTAAAACGAGCTTTATTGCTATTGTATAAAGTTCATATTGAATTGCAAGCACTCACTGTTGTTTAAGCAATGTAGGTATGTTCCTAACGTCCAAGAGTCAATTTGCACTTTATTACCTCTGTACAAAGTTCAAATTCAATCATATCTATCAAAACAGTGTGCGTTTTATACTGATAATTTTTACTATAAATTGACAAGTTAGCATCAACAAACTACGGTTGCTATAGTTACGCAATAGCATGAGAATAGAGGTTATAACAAAGAGTTCCTATAATTATTCTCAACACCTTTGGTCACGCCATCACGCGTGAACGACTGGACCGATTTCAATTTACTCTACGTTTATCCCAAAGTCTACCCGTGCGAAGCCGGGACGGGCCGCTAGTTATTCGATAAAATGTCATAGTGCGCATCAAACTTAACCAGGTTAGTACCGCCTCAATCGAAAACTGCCAAGAGACAAGCTTATGCGCTTGACCATGGCTTCTCTCGGAGGCTAGATTTTTCATCCGCTGAACCGCGCGTCGGAAATGCAACGGCAACGCGGGTTTGTCGTCTGCGTACCCAAAAACACCAGGCTTTAGCAGATAATTATAGTGAACAAGGAAAAGCGTTGTGGAGAGCACCGACCCCTGGAGAACACCGGCCTTGATATCTTTTAAATCAGATAAAGAACCAGCAATGACCACTGCTCGAATCAAATAATCCCGCTGGAAGTTCGATATCCATGCAACAAACCAAGTGAACAAGCCAAACAAAGGGAGCTGGCTTATAAGGCTTTTATGCCAAACGCTGGTGAAAGCTTTGTAGGTGTTAATGGAAACGACTAGCTTTTTCATTATGTTTTTCAGAGAGAGCATATTCAGCTACTGGATACATAGCGACTGACATAAAATGCCTTTTATCAGACAGCACTCTTAATACTCTTTATTTCTTGCAAACTATTGCCAAAATGACTTCTACATGTTCCATACATTTTGTCGAGTGTCATTGACATTTTTCTATGGAACAGCTGAATTTTTCCCGAATTTCGGGTTGGTCCCATAGTAAAAGTTGTTCATAATGAAAATAATGCCTACTATGAGCCCTTTTCGGCTTAGCGTACCCTTTATGAATGGATGGATTCAATAATAAAAGTAATTTTTGACATACATGTTAATAAAATTCCTTATAATAGCTTTAGAAAGCAAAAAATCAGCAATTTTTTTAAATCTAAAAACGATCATATCTTTTTCCCTGCACGTCATTCAAGATTGAGTCATACAATTAAATAAAGCTAATAATATCATCTTTCAAATGACATATGTCACGACTTGATACAACACGGGGACGGCGCCCATACAAAAGTGCCCATTCTCCTTTGCATTAAGTACGTGCGCGACAAATAGATGAATAACTCAATAGTCGGTCTTTTGAAGTCGGTTTTTGTTTTGTAAAAATAATTATCTTTCATCGAAATGTCAAGTTCATGATTGTTATTAAATCACGCTGTTATTTGATCGTGCTATTTTCCTTCATCGAAGGGTCAAGTTCATTATTGCTCTGCGGCCGGTACGTTCATTTCGGACACGGCTCTACCATTGAGCTGTCATCGACTTACAAAACAAGTACTTATAAAAAGTTTGCTATTTTATTAACCGTGCCTAGGAAGGTTGCATACGAATTTCCGAGAAAAAAATCTATACATTAATCAAGGGCACGTATAAAGCCCGTCACACACGTAACTATACCTAATATATATTAATATAAATATAGCGAGGCATATTACGATATATTTTCAATACCTACAAATATTGAAGTGACTGCACACGGAGCTATAATATATATTTCTATGACGTCACCAAAATATACCGTAATTTATATTATCGCATATTAATATATACTTATTACTGTATAATATGGTATAGCAAGACATATTACGACATATTTGGAATGTACAGCATGTTCCAATTTGATTTAAAAGTTTTTAAAATGTTTTCCTATCTAAGTATTTAAATCCAAAGTATTTCTTAACTTTATAGAAAATAAAAGATTGATTTAAAGTTTTTAAAATGTTTAAAATCACACAGCAAGTCGTTCTTCAGAACTAATACTTTTGCGCATGATTGTGTCTTTTCTGCTTATATCATTTTTTATTAATTCATGAAGATCTACAAATGACGATTTTGAACTCCTAAAATATTGAGCGAATTTTTTTGAGGATAGTTCACGATACAAATTAAATTCGCCACGAGTTTTTTTTATTCTTTATATGCGATTCAATCCATTTAGTTCTAGTTTTTGAGCCTGATAGGGCAACTGACATATCAAAAGCGGCATCAGAATCGTCCTCTAAAGGACTGTCAATTAAATCCAATACCATGTACTTCTTGAATTCATAATTATCTAATTAGTAATCAAAACACCCTGTATTATAAAACGCGTGCAAGCGCTTGGCCGACCATCAATGAAATGAAGGCAAAATATATATTATAGCATTGTCTCCGTGTGTGGTAGCTTGCTATAATATATATTATAGCAAGGCATATTAATATATATTATAGCTACGTGTGTGACGGGCTTAAGGTACCTTCATAAATGTCATCTAAATCCGTTCAGCCGTTTTTGCGTGATTGAGCAACACATTCAAACATACACACTTTGACATTTATATTACTAGGATAAATACCATTACTTACAAAGGGTAGGTGCGCACCAATATGGGGAAGATCTCCAGCACGATCACATTACGTCCCTTGGCGAGATACTGGGCGCTGATGGACCGCACCAGCGGAGAGAAGGATGCGTCCATGTAGCCGCTGATTATGACCTGCAAAAGGTATTTTGTTCAAGTTAGTAACAAAGGTTTGAATAGCGTCTAAAATAATAAAAGTTGATAGCGCGAAGATATCTTCAAGACATGTCTTTGTGTGTTCCATGACTTCCATGACATCCCCGACATAGGGAATCCTAGGACTCGTAGACTCGTACTAAGCAGCTATGAGTGTGAAACGTTTTATTTACTGCTCCTGGTAGCTTTCTGGAAGCTGAATTTATAAAAATTGAAGTTTTAAATAAATTTAGAGATGTCTGCAATCAAAGCTAATTTGTTAATTTAAGACATTTAGATGTTTAGTCACCTATCGCATAATCATTAGAACATCGACCACGTACAAGGACACATCAAACCGACGCGAACACATGTCTGAATAAATTCACCGGTCGGTTCCGTACCTACCGTAATTACCGTATTCATGGAACCCTAAAAGAAGAATGATTATAATAAAAAAAATATTTATTTAGGCATCGTATAACGTATCTAAATTTAGTAATAATCTCAGATAGTGGATACTGATTGATTATTGATTTGCCATATTCTTAAAGTGATTATTTACATTTTTTTCGTTTACATAAAATAAAAAAAAAATCGGTTCACAACTATCACTGAAGAAAAGCATTTAGTTATTTTTAGCTCACCTGGGTTTTCCTCTTCTTTAGATCCAAATGCTTAGCGGCACAGAGCGCCCCACGCGGGCTCAGTTTGCACCGCTTCTCTCTGTTGAATATTCCTTCTGCGGGGTTCATGACGACCACGTAGAGCGACCGTATTGTCTTCTCAGATATTATCGTACTGCGATTCATTCCTGGGCCTGGAATTTTTGGAATTATATATAACTGGTCGCGCCACACGGTTTCATCCACGTTTTCCGAGATACAAAGTAGTATAAATGCTAATCCAAAGTATGAGCTAGCTTCATACTAAATTTCATCCAAATCCTTTCAGCCGTTTTTGCGTGATTGAGCAACAAACATCTAAACTTTGACATAATTAATAGTAGGTATTATTAGTAGTAGGTTTTATTAGTAGGATTTTTGCAAGGAGCAGTAGATTAGATCTTCGAAATCCTAAGCTATAGCAGGCTGATTCGTGCTCCCCCGCTGCGTAGTCAAAAACAAGTAGGTAGGTAAACAATGGTCATTGTTTTCGGGTCGAATGACATTGTCGAAGATTTTTTTTGTCTCTGCTAATAGAAGTAAGCAAACACATAGGATCTACACCACACCCACAGTGGACGAGACTGGCTCATGACCGGAAAACTTGGTTCGCTGAAGAGGATACTTTGACTCAGCGGTTGGTGAAAAAAGATTAATGATGATGATAAATACGAAATATTATTATTTCTTTATATTATTCAGATAAGTATTTATTTATTTTTCTTAGTTTTTTAATTTTTTTTTACAATATAGCATAAAAAAACAATACATTATAAAAAACTTAAAAACTAGGCTGCCGCCTTTTTAGCTTTATATTATTATTATTAGTCATTACACAATTATATTTTCGAATAGGTGACCGCGAGTGACATTGACAACTGAGCGCTACCATGGGTCGGATAGCACGTTAAATAATAGGCCCCGGTTGTTTGACCTTTAGCAAAAACCGCCAAATCATGTCGGAGACCTTCAGGAGGCCTATAAACTCTGATACGCCCTAAACTACTTTAGTTCGAAAATTAACGGAAATCAAACCGGTTCTGCGACCGGATACCCATCCGACCAATTACGAATCAAGATCAAATGAAAAGCCGAATCGGTATTCTGTATTTATATTACGAGTATGTTAACATTGAGTAATTTTTTCATATTCAAGTTCGGGGTGAGTCAAGGTAATGCAGTCGACAAACAAGATTTAACCGAGGTTTAAGGTACAATGTTATGTTCAGATGTTTATCTTAATTAGGATTTACTCGTAAGTAGTACATAAGTATTTGTTCAGAAATTAAATAAAAACATTTAATATACTAATTATCCGGACACTAAACTAATTACACACTTAAGAAAAAATAAAATAACAAGATATTAAAAAATATTTTTAAAAGCCAGCTTTTATACGAGTAAGTATGTCACCGGGATTACACAGGTAGGTAATTTAAGCTCAATCAGACATCGGGAAGGGGTTAAAATTCAGTTGCAAGAATTACCCATACCACAGCCCGTACTAACACGGTAGGTAAGTTAAATAAAAGCTTGTAATAAGTTTCAATTGATAGAATTAGGTACACGACAAATTCAAACGTTATAAAATATCATCTACACACCATTGTCTTCGTCTATGCGATTTCTATTTGAATCATTGTAAACGAATTTTATTAGCTGTATTTTGGTTTGAATCATTGTATACCTTCCTCAGTAAATGTAGGTACCTGTCAAATTGATTTATAGAGACATTTCGATGTGCGTGAGGTGCATACAAAATTCGCAATGTTCAGAATATATAGACCTACCTAGCTGATTGTCATAATTTTATGTGGATGGTTATATCACAGACCTTATCCTTTCCTTACTTAATATTATAAACGCGAAAATTGTGAGAATTGATGTTTCTTACTCTTTCACGCAAAAACTACCGATTGAATTTAAATGAAAATATATAATATATGAATATGAAAATTTATATTACAAACTCAAATACATTTTTTTCCATTCTTTCCAAAATCTAGAAAGAAGTGGTATGTGGTGTAGTATTTAATACTGCATTGGTTTCTTAAAAAGGGCTATTATCTAATATAGAGTTTTAAAAGGTCGGAAACGTATCCGTGACGCCTCCGGTATTATCGATATCCATAGGCGACGGTGATCGCTTACCATTAGCCCGTTTGCTGGTTTGCCATTTAAAGCCTAAAACATGTATAAATCTGACAAGGTTTCTCAAAGTACGTCACAAAGAACATGGGTGTCTCAGTAATAACTGCAAGTAACATTCAAATAGCTATTGCTTTGAATGTGTATATTACACAATGTGACGTGGTAACCTTCGCATGTTCGTAAGTTACTGATAAATAATTGCACACAATAATATATGTCAAAAAACTTTTTCAATACGTACCTATTATACCTAAAAACTAATGACTAATAAGTTGAATAATTTATTAAACGTACACCTACCCTTTAATAAAATATTAACTTTATCCTAAAAACTGTAGGTTTCAATAAAATGAACTAATACAAAATAGTCAACAGACAACAACTGCTTTTTGATTTTAGTTTTTTAAATTACTTAATTTTAGTAATTTAGGTATAATATTTTTTACAAAAGAAAAATTCCACCTTAAAAAATTAAACCATATTCAAAATTTAAATTAAAGTCAACCATATTCATATTTACTAGTAGTTTTATCATATTGGGTGATTTCTCGATTTAATCTTGTAAAAAATTTTGAACACGAACGACTAAAAAACCTTACCAAACAACTCACCCCTGACGCGGACGGACCCGGTGCAAAGGAATATAACGCTGGTCACATTGCCGCACTGGATAATAGCAGTGGCTAATCTTAACACCAGGCACGACCCGGAGCGGGACTCATCCACCTTTTCCTTCAACCTACACGATAACACCTTTGGTATGTTCCTACGCACCATATACCATACACCTACGTGTAAATTTATTTTAAAGGTATTCGAGTAAACGACTTTTATGACCTATAAAACTTGTTAAAAAATGTCAGAGTCCGCTTCCGATTTCCTTGTCATTTGGTCTGGAGCCGGAATATTTTAAATATACCTCTATATAATGGCCAAATATTCCTTTTGGATCCTTCTTAACTTCTATTGGGGATTCATAAATCCATTCAAAATATTATGCCTGGCCGTAGTCACAATTCAGGCGTTAAAAAGTTATCCTAAGGAGCATTTTCGTTTCGTACATTTTACTCGTAAAAACTGTTAAAAATTGAAAATATCGCGGGCAGGCTTGGAGTTTACCGTCACGCTCATGATTTTGGCCCTCTCGGCACTCCAGGACACAAACACATTTTAATACTTAATATTTATTTTCTAATTAATTAATTAATTCATGCTGCCGTCCTAAACAAATTGTGTAGAGCCAGAGATGAAAAATAATTGCGATTCTGTTAAACAATATTTTTTTTTAACAATACACAATTTAGCACTCACACAGAACTTATCAAATCAAACACTTATAAACCCTTAATTAAACTATGAACTTATTGGGCACTCACAATCAGCCATCAGCCCCGCGGGGCTACCGGTGCCTATATCTTGGGCACCCATCGCGAATCCACATAGCAACAGCAAAGCACCTCTCATCTCGTCGCGCCATCAACAATAATAATAAATAAATATACAAAACGAGTGACCGAGAGGCTGGTGATCTCGAAACTAACTTGAACGATAATGTATTGAGTTTCCTTTGCGCAGAAGGCCGCGCGTTGAATACTTATGAGACAATTAAACCGTGAACCATGTAAGGTTGCAGCGTCATTCGGGACTGCATTTATAATTCTGAGGCATTTATTTATAGGCAGTGACGTAGCTGGCCCTACGTTTGTTCACTTGCCTCCCCGACAAATTTTGATACCCTGAATTAAAAATCATCAGCATCTATACAAGCCCACTTTTGGTAGCCTGACCGCAATTTACTATAGAAGTACGAGTATATAGATGAACTAAATAAACCTAACTATGCATGTGATAGAGCCTCCTATTCCATCGTATTGTGAGATCGTGAGATCGTGGGTAATTTATATTAAATTTATCAGTTTTTGCGTCCACACATCGAGGCTAGATCCAGTAAGTCTATGGGGTCCCGTACCATTGATCCAGTGATACTGCAGTAAGGGAACTGTGCTCCTGTTTATATGTAGGTAGAGGTGGTATTGAAATCAAACGTCTTTTTGGATGAAGGCGTGCTCAATCTAAGGGTGAAGATCGGAAAAGACATGAAGTTCAATTTTCACAAACGATATTGATATGAACCTATAAGTCTGCTATAAGGTGAGACCAGTAAAGAGGTTACCTACGTTTTTGATGTTTTTTTACAATACTAAAAACCTTCACTTGGTCGAGGTTATTCTGAATGCGTGTTTGATTTCACAGTTTAACTGTGAGCCGTGCTTAGTGCCGCTCAACGTAGAGCGGTGGGTCCAGCGATTGCGTGACGAAGAATGGTTAAAATCAGTGGTTTAAATAAGCCTTCTGACTTTGAAACATTTAACTGGATATAAACCACTAACTAGCGCAACGAACGGTCATTCTAATCTACGAACAATTGGCATGTATACGGTATACGGTTAAGATTACTGTGATTAAGATCTATGTATGTAGATAATTATTATACTTTTTGAACAAAACTAAGTTATAGGTATGTATGTGGATATGTTTAGAACGCAATCTTCCCAAAATGTCCACCGTATTAAAATTAGCACTACATCTTCCCTGAACTTGTACAAATATTTCTAGATTAAAATTAGCGAAATCGGTCCAGCCGTTCTCGAGTTATAACCAGCCAAACGAACAGCGATTCATTTTTATATATAAGAGAATAAGATTTAGGTTCTTTCTACACAAAAGTGGGTCGCTATAGGCATTCCTACTAAATCGTTAATCGTTATATATACATATATACTATACACTATATACCTATAAATATAATCGCCTATTTAAATCCGAGTGCGTAATATTATGTTAAGGGCATTTAAGCCGTCAGATATCATGTAAATGAGAGGAAATTAAATGTTAAGTAGACGGTATCGGTTTGATTTAATAGAAGAATTAAGTTTGATTGGTTATTCAAACGCAATAAAATCAACGTGATAGTATAGTGATAAGTATAGGTTGAAACCTATATCTTCTGTAGTAATATTTACTGTTTTTGGACTTAGGTTAATTGACGATATAAAAAACTATTACCTACTAAATTTTACCCAAACAACAACAAAAAATAGGGCAAGCTAAATAAAACCTTTTTAAATGATGAGGCTCTTTGGCACTATTATCTAAATATTTTTTAAAACCAAATAGCCAATGTTTAGCTCTAGTGCCTGTGTAGAAATTTTTAGACATGCAGGCAGAGTTTTTATAAACCGGTTTTTAAATAACAAACTCATGACATTCGTTACTCAAGGATAATGCAGCTTCTAATCAACGAAATATTTTTTTAAATCGGTTAAGAAGTCGGTTCCGTAAAAATCAGAAAATAAAAGAAAAAAAAATATCAGAAAATTTTGCTTAAATATGTAATACTTTGGATTTGTAGATGCAACTGCACTCCATTAGCAGAAAAAGTTAATTTGAACAAGCTTTATATTTCGTGAACCAATGGCCTCTCCCATAGATTTCGCGAAATGCCAGTCGTAAATATACCATCAATGAAAGCGTAATAATTACCTGAGAACCTGACTTATCGATTACGCGACGAGGGTAATGCGCTTTCATGTGATTGTTCCTAGATTTTTTCCGAGATCGACTGCAGAAAGCCAATTAGGTGGCTCTACCTCCTACGTTTGTAGAGACGCGGCCGCACCGGTTTACCGACCATCAGTCCTACCCCGCGCCGACACTCGCTCACACGCACGGCCTTTCCAAACAAAAATAAATGAACTAAAAATAAACAATGAACATCTACAAGTGATTTTAAAAGTTTTGACTACTTCGCATCGGAAGAAGTTGAAAACGTGAACGATGAACGAATCGGTATCGAATAACACTTGGCTGTGGTATAAGGAAGTGGTGTTGTCATGGCTGGAGCACCCTGGGGCGGAGGAGCACGAGGGGCTGAACATGACGGCGCTGAGGATGGACCAGGCCTACATAGTGGCCGCATCTGATAAGGATGTGGGGGTGTACAGCGTTTCTGATGATTGCTTTCGAGTGAGTGTTTAATTTTATTCGACTGCCCGGAAAGACATAAATAGCTATAACAACTTTGTTGCGAGTTATCGCTTGATTCGTCGTTATATCCGGAGTGTTAAGTGCTAAGTATATTTTGCAGTCAAGTTCAATGTTTTTCTTTCAATAAGTTATTTCTTCGAGTAGATTGTTTTGTACTACGTATAAAAACATTTAGTCAGTTATCACGGAAGTAGCTAATATAATTTTGCGCTCTTAAAAGTACCTAGATACATTTTAAAGTCTCAAAAGTGACACTGAATTTCTATTGTTAAAAAATCAGACCATAACACTTACGTGTCACTTGTACATTCTTACTTGAACTCTTTCATAACGTTGTTCCGAAAATCCGCTGAGATTTCGCAAAAATGTTGTTTTGGTAAGCACGTCTGCATTCTTGGTTTGTACGTTGAGATGAAAGCTTGCACATTGTCTTCTGCATTCCAGACACATTTTTCCATTTCACGTTTTCCTTTTACACCTAACGACCGACAGCTCACTAGAAAAACATTCGCTGCTACTATTATATTATGTACTATATATATATGGTCAGAACTAACATATTGCTAAAGCGTTTAATTGCTACTACAGTTTTGAAACTGCTTTTCGAGCGGATGCTCCTGGTAGTTACGTACTTATTTCAACCCAGTTCAGTCTTCTTCGTCGTATCGCTGATATTATACCAATTTTACGAATAAATACGAAAGTGTGATTATATTCGTATGTTACTTTTTCGCGCTAAAACGGCGCAACGGATTTGGATGAATTTTAGTACAGAGGTACCCTGCGTACCTACTGTTCATAATACTTTTTTATTTTGGAAAAAGTAACGGTGTTTGTATGAAAGTAGGTAAATCTACGGGGCGCAGCTAGTTTGTTATTTATTTTCTATGCTCCACATCAGTGCTCTACTACTATCAATAAATAATTTAAATCATAAGTGGAACCTATCTCGTATAATATATCTGACTATGTCAAGGTTTCTTACAAAACTGTTCGACAGAATACATGAAGTCATTTGCTTACAATAACGAAGGCCGATTGACACTTTTCTTTCGATACGGGGAACGAATTTAAACCGTTCATTTCGCCATCTAAGTATTTTTATTATAAGTAGTTTCATTTCTTCTAAAATTACACACAACACTTTACGCAACTGTGAAATTCCAGCTTCCTTCTCGACTCGTCCGTCAACGCTAGTTATTTTGGAAGTCTCCATACGATACGTTTTTCTGTCTACGAAAGACCATAGTAGATTTACGATCACTAAAACCATAACAAAAGTATTATTTACGTACAGGCTGGCTCATAACATCGCCATCGTCAGCTGCATGACAAGTGCACTCGTAACTCTTCAAAAGAAACTATGTTTGTGTTACTTTAAGGCACTGAAAAGAACAATGTCCGTATCGCAAAACAACGCGACTTTTTGCAACACTTTTTTGCTGTTCGTATGTTTGTTTTCTTTTGGACATTTCCAAGGAAATGTTGATATGGTGCCTGATTGATATTCTTCGCACGTTTGTCAACTCATTTATCAATTTACCTACCGCATTCACGACATAATTTTATTGCTGACTAAACACAATTACGTGAGTCCTTTTCATGGGCATTGACCTATCGACTGGAATCGACATGCCATGGGAAATTCCCTGGGAAATTTCATGCGTGCACCTCATTTCCGCGAAAGTGACCCTACACCCTTTAATGCATACGTAAGCAGAATAGTTTCATAATTCCCATTAAAAATTCTAGCAGTCGTCGTAGAAAACCGCATCTTATTTGCAGGTAAGAGTTAATTACCATCAGACTTTACTAATTAATTACGCAATGGCTTTATTATATTAAACCGGATATTTCACTTAAATACTTAACGCCGTCACGCGTAGCAGGTAATGTAAATCTGCGCTGTCGTGCAAATATTGAAGATGTGTGTCAAGCAGCGCGCTGCGCGCTGGACTATGCAGAGAAATTACTGGCTTGCTTCTTAGATACAGTGGACTAGATGAAGTAATTTGTCGAGGAAATTCTTAGAGCTTATTACCAATCAGTATGTTAACTACCCAACTGCAGTTGGCATCAAGGGCGTCGCCAGCTTATGACTAAGGGGGGGGCAATGGGGCAATATTATGGAGGATAAAAAAAATAAACGCCGAGAGCATAAAGCGTTACACTTTGGAAGTCTTTGCCTCGATGACGATTGTAATAAGAACACGGTTCTAATATCAATGTATAAAACTTCACAAGCCCTCGACAGCACAATAGAGTCGGGACAATTTAGACATTGGAGGGTACAGTAATTTCCACCCAGCTGAAAATTGGTAGGATTGTTTGAAACACCATCATAAATGAAATCTAAAAAGTCACCATCGATCCGATACGTGCAAAAAATCTTACTCCGGGTAGAAGGTCACCAAAATGGGTTTTTCGCGATTTTCTCAAAAACAATTCAAGCTACTAGGAAACTGTTCAAGACAAGTATGTTCTCTATAACATTCCCTACAGTATTGCTTTTAAATGCATGTTGGTAGGACTCATGGTTTTGAGATATGTTGATATTCATTTCAGACCAGGCCAAAAAGATGACAATTTCTCTTAACGAAGCCTCGGTTAGCAGTAGATCATATCACAAGTTTGTAAATGAGTTTTCCTCAAGTTTTCAACATCGCTAAATCCGACAATCTCAAGAAACACTTTGAAAAATGACTCTTTGTGGCTCAAATCGGATAAATGATGATGATGGCTGACGAAAAATTTTACCTCTCGTATCTCGGAAACGGTAGAAGGATATAGAGGGGTACACCCGACTTTTGAAATGTAGATCAAATTTTTGGGGAAATGATAAAAAAATATAGTCGCCATCGCTATACAAAAAAGTTTGACAGTCATACAAATAAAAAAAAAAGGAAATGCTCACAGCTATGGAACCGCTGTAGATGGATGGAATGTACTTGAATAAATATTATAGAGGTTCATAACGACAATCGAGATTCAGAAACAAAAATCCAAGATGGCGTATTTCATGTTTTCGTCAAATTCCAGTGGATCTTCCAGTGATCCTATTTTGGATCTGGATCTACATATTATTGCACTGTTTAATGGTCTTGCGTTTTGGCAAATCTGATGATCGTGATGAAAATGGCGGCGATTTTTAAAACGGATGTCTAAATCTTAATGTCTGAATATTTCAATATTTTCTACAATTTACATTAAACCTTGTGAATTTATTAACGTTTTGTCATGCGATGCGGAATTTATTAATAGGTAAGAAAGTGAATTGCTCGCACTTTGGTCGCTTTGCGGCTAGCTACATTTGATCTCTAGGGGGGGGCAACTGCCCCCCCCTGCCCCCCCTTGGCGACGCCCTTGGTTGGCATTGAAATAACTACGTCATTTGTAACCCGGTCACAATATCTGTGCACCTCGCTGGAATGCGTATAGCCTTATATAGTCGCGGGAGAGGCTCCCGCTTCCCCTGTCACCTCTCCGCGCAGTCCCCAGTGCGACAGTGCGACTATATAAGGCTATACGCATTCCAGCGAGGTGCACAGATATTGTGACCGGGTAGTACTTATCTTACGAATATTATAAAAGCGAAAAGAACGCTTGGATGTTTAGATGTATGTGACTTTTTTTGTGAAAACGGCTCAATAGATTTCCATGAAATTTAGTAAGAAGGTAGCTTAATCTCTGGATTAACACTCATACTTTTTTTTCTGGAAAAAAATAACAGTTTTTGTATTATGTCGCGGAGCGCAGGTACCAGATCATATTTAGGCCACTCGCAGGACTCTGAAATAATTGTAAATAAAGATCGCATACAGTCTTCATAAAACCTGGTGCCAAACTGGCATTGCTGGGTGTGATCTCATTGGGAAAACATTCGGGTGCGTGCGTTTACCTGCACGATACCGAGCAATGTTTGTCGTTTTGTTTTCGAGTCAAAAGCTTTCGCTTTTGTAAAATTTAGTGAAAAACAATAAGTATAAAAGTAGGGTGATGTACTCAATGTGGCCGATGCGAGATAAAAGTTTATGACTGTTATTAATGTAACTTGATTTTATCACACAATGCAATGCTTACATCAATCAATGATTTGAACAGCTTTATCATAAGGTCAAATGTGTTTATTTAGACTTTTCATTTTTACACATTAGCTGTTCGATGAGGGATTTCTAAACATCTATAGATATATAAAAGAAAGTCGTGTTCGTGTTACACTACTTATAACTCAAGAACGGCTTTACCGATATGGCTGAAAATTGGTGAGGAGGTAGCTTAGAGTCAGGAAACGCACATAGGATACTATTTATTCCTATTATACTATTTATTTCTATTAAATAAATTCGATAGCATTCAAGTGTGAATTGACATAAAACATCAGTCACTATAAAACGAGGTATAACAAAAAAGAATCAGACTTGGAATAACAAAACGACTTATTATACTCTTTGCGCAAATGACAGCTATGTAATGGACGTATGGATGACAATTTGATTTAACAATTTAACAGCTAAACAGATTTTGACGAAATTTGGTATGAAGGTAGCTTAAGCCCTAGGTAATATGTAGATTACTTTTTACCCCAGAAAATTGAACGGCTTTCCGCTATTCTTGCAGGACAGCGGGTGAAACCGCGGGGCGCAGCTAGTACTTTCTAAAAACAGATTTCACACCTACCTTTATTATATTTATTTAACATTTTTTATTATTTTAGACTTTTAATCACTTAATTTGTTGTGGTGTAGGCCGGTATGGGTGGAAGGACGCCTGAAATAAATTGTTTCTAATTTTATTTCTTTTTTTTAAACCTACACTCGTACTCGTACTCGTTATACTCGTACTCGTAGATTTACCCACTATACTAAAGGAAGGAAAGGATTAATCAATCATTATAATATCTACCCAATATATAAGGTACTTATCGTTTGTTCCCTATATTTATGTGAAGAGTAGAGCTGTAACAGTATGTTCAATTCTGCTCGTTCTATGTCAGTCAGGTTTACGTTTGATCTTCCCAGTGTCCTTTCGAGCTGCAGAAGACCATACCTGCCGGGTCAGAGCATTCGTGGGTAACCAGTACCGCGCGCCGCTCCACCTGGCGGGTCTACTCCAACTACGCGGAGCCTTACGTTACTGCTGGCAATACCTCGTAAGTAACATAACCATATCATCTAGGTATCAAAGGAATCTGCACTCAATTTCCAATGTAATTTACAGAGCAACGCAACGTAATTGCAATGTGCGATGTAGTGGGTAATTTAGCGATTGGTAGGTAGATACTGACCATCCATCCATCCATGAGATTTGAGAACATAGCTCGAAGTCGAAGTTGAAGTTGCTTTCAACATCCATTTTGCGGATCAACTATGAAGATGGATATGTAAATTTAGATAAAGACGTCTCAGAAAAATGGTTAAATTATTTTTGAAAAATATCCCATATCTTTTCAGGAATGGAAAATGAATTAGAACAATTTAAACAAACCTAACCTGCTGAAATGTTGGATGGCCTAATTTCTCACAGTAGGATTGGTAATTTGAATCTAACATACCTAGTTTGTCTTCCACAGAGGCCTCATTTGCCAGCTGAGGCCAGATCTGGGACAGTTCGGAGTGTACAGACTGAACGCTTCCGAAGAAGGTTGCGAAGTCACCACTTCTAAGGAACCAGTCGATATTTATAAACGTAAGTTGATTTTCTGTTGTTTTCTCACAACTCTTTAACTTTCAGCATTTAAATACAATTTCCTGAGTATTACTTTTCTCTGATGTGTTTACCATATTATATTCGGTCCGGCGCTAATCACGGCCACGTACTCGTATATCGAAAATTATTTTGTTTTCAATTTTGACAAAATGTCCGATATATCTCGCTGCTAGATGACTAATGTTTACCTTACCTCGGCTCCCACTTTATTACACACATTATAAATCAAAAATGTCGCTCAATATCAGCCTGTTTGCATTGAGTATTCGCGTGTATATGCTTTAAATATCATATCATCGCATCTTTGACCGGAACCCTTGACACACAAACACACAATCTTGGCTTTATCCTTGTTTTACAAGACTATCAATATCACCGGTTTATCTTGAAATTTGATCAACTCCATATTTATCTTTAACGTTACAATGCCTTCTTACACTTGTTTTGAATTATAATATTTGGTTTTGAGATATTCATGAATTATTTTAATGAGAAAACCAATAATATCTATGCATCTTTATTGCACTACAGCCTACAGCGTTGTTTGATCAAAATATTTTTTGATCATTTTATTCTTGAAAAACTAGGTAAACAGATTTCACAAAGGCAGAATTAATCAATCATATATACAAGTAGGTACGGCTATAGTAGTACTACAATGCGCACACCTGACTTGGGAAACCCGATGTGTCAATGCATAATCGTCCTTGATTATATATTACCTACCAATCTATCAAGTATTCTATGTATGTCCGAGTCTCCTTCAAAATGTGAATGATTATATAGGCTTGGCATGAATACGAGTTTACGAGTACTTAGATACAATCATTGTTAAGATCAAACTATGTATGTACTTGTAAAAAAACTAAAATAAACGTTTTTAAATCTAATCCACTGACCGGTTTTTTTCCTATTTTCTAAACCATCCTTATTGATGTGAACAAAAAGCAATCGGTCGAGTTTTCAACGCACGGCAATAGATTTTTTATACATAGACGTTTTCGTTTTGCTTGGAGAGCACACTTTTATACCTACTTAGATATTAAACTCGCGATTTAAAAGCAAAACAAAGTGAATTTATTTTACCGCAAAGTTAGACAATAAATTGATAAGATGGATGATAGATCGAAGCAGTCACGCACTAAAAGGTGGAGAAAATTGTGAAAATCTGGCGTAACTAATATTAGTAGCGGTGGCGATGGGCCCAGCGAAAGTCGTATCCAAGTGCCAATGTCATAACAATGTTTGATTACTTTATTTACTAACCTGAGGATGAAAGTTATCACGTAAACCGCCGCAATGATTTTCCATTTTCCCTATAATACTCGTAATGACTTTGGTTGCAGATAGTTATAGCGCATATACGCGCTTCAATCTTTTTGCACTTAGTTAATCAACTTTTACACTTTCTGAAACAACGGATTAATAAAAGTAGTGCTCTTGGAGTTGCTCGACTTGACGATTGTAATCGATCACCGATGTTAACACTAACAGTCCTACATATTTGTTAAATCTTCAGATGGGTGACCGCTAGTGGCATTTACAACTAAGCTCTATCGTAGCTTAGATGATACATTAACACCAGATTAGATAGGTACTCTGGTACGAATTTACTTTATTTTAATAAAAGTATCCAAAATACACAATTTTGGAATGGCAAAGACGTCAAAAAACGCTATGACACTTGTAGACAAGAATCGTTTTCTGGTTAATGCGTGGTCTGTTAGATTATCTGATTAACACCCTCAATTTAGTTATTGACTCATTCGTCAATTTGTTAAATGTTCCCACATTCAACAAATTGTAAGTGACCTTGATAACAGGAGGTAGCGATAGACTTCGGTCACTATAAAATAACAATGCACACTTGCATTGTCATAAACTGTTAGGCACTTATGAGAAATAGTAAGGAGCTTCTGTGAATTGAAGTAAGTAGTAATATTAACAATAGAAATAGTACCTAACAGTTTGGTAAGTATGTAATATAATATAATATAATATAATGCTCATTTTCACATTTATAGTCTGAGAAAAAAAAATCCGCTAAAATAATGATGAATTCACTTTAAGTACGGAGCATACTGATATCCCCAAAAAGTACAATGATTAGGACTCAGTGTAACATTAGTTAGAATTAGGATACTCCTCTTAATACTCCGGTAAAGAAAGACAACAGTAACAATTAATTACATAACAGCTTAGGTAACCTAATCCAGAAGAAAAGTGTTATCAGCAGACACTATCTTATCAGCAGCTATAGAAAAGTGTCATGAACCGTTGGCAGATCACGCACGATGCAGGCGAGTGGGCAGGGCTGTAGGCGTGGGCTGCTAGCCTGGATCTTTTGTTCGGTTCCATTCAATTTGTCTTGATGGGCATCATCCGCCGGCGACGACCCAGAAAGCAAGGACCTCTACGTCCTCTATCGAATATTTAAATAATATCTTGAGAGCTATATTTAGAACCGTTTTAAGTCGTTTTGTTTGAGTCGACTTTTATAATCGAAGAGTTAAGAAGTCAGGATTCGTTTAGTGTTAATAGTTTATTGAACTTATGATGAATTCAGAAATGTCGTCCAATATTTTTTTTATGATCATTGTTATTACGTACTCGTATCACTAGAATCTTATTAAATTAAAAAAATATATACGGGCTGACTGGTTAGACACTTGACATATTCTAGGTTATCATAGTACTCATTATTGTGAACAACTTTTACTATGGGACCAACCCGAAATTCGCGAAAAAAAAATCAGCTGTTCCATAGAAAAATGTCAATGACACTTGACAAAATGTATGGAACAGCTGATTTTTTTTTCGCGTATTCCGGGTTGGTCCCATAGTAAAAGTTGTTCATAATAATGAGTACTATGATAACCTAGAATATGTCAAGTGTGTAACCAGTCAGCCGGTATACATTGTTCAAATAAAAAAAAAAACATGTTTACTATACAGATAAGCCATTAGTAATACAACTTTAGGCATTTAAAGTATTTAGTAAAGTATGTACAATTTACATTCTAAAATTTATTCGAGTTCTCAATACTTCATATGCAAGCACTCCCTAGCAATCTTATTGTATCTTCCATAGATAGAGTAGAACAGATCCCAAAAGGAAGTTCTTTGATGCTGCACCCTGCTTTCCACGTGGATATCCGTGTCGATCACCAACGCGGGCCTGGTGTCCTTAGTGACTGGTGGCCACTCCACCGGCACCAATTCTGATGGTTGGGCTGAAGGGTTCCTACAACAAAAACAAAAAAGATTTATAACATGAAACTGTAAGAAATCTACTTGCTACCCTATCCTTCTAATTTACAAATGTGAAACTTTATATATGTTTGGATATTTGTTACATAATCACGCAAAAACAGTTGAACGGATTTGAATAGTATTTCAAACATATGTAGCATATACCGTTGATTAACAGATAGAAAACGGTTTATTCCGGAAAACTAAAACTTTCTGTAGGATTGAAATTTAACTTACCCATATTTAATAAAGTTAGTCCACAAATAAGTAATACGGTCGATGATCAACTGATCTTCCTCAGTTACTTCCTCATTTGGAAGCTCGAACAAGTATTTCAGCTCAGCTGAATGCCCTGCACCTGCATCTCCAGAGTTTCCGACATAACTAAACACGTATTGGTAAACTACGCCTGCGTTTTCATTCAATAGCTGGTCAACAATCCTCTGTGTTGGGTGGTTGAAATGAAAATCGGATTCAAAGTTCTCAAGCGCCAATGAAACGTCTCTCGAAACAGATTCATCGCCAATATAGAAATGTTTAACTGCTTCGGCAGCATAAACAGTAGTTTCATCATCCAAGTTGAAGTTATTATTAATTTTTTCATAAAAGGGATCGCTGTTGAAATAGTCGTCATTAAGGGACCTTTTTTCCTTGCTCGTATGGCCAATTAGAATTGGTGTGTTACGAATTTTCCTCTCATTGGTCAAGGCGTAAGGATCGCTATCGACAAAATTTTCGATACCACTGAAAGACCGTTCCCTGCATGGTTTTAAGTCTAAATTCATATCCATAGATGCTACTGCAACCACATCATGATCAGTCAAAGCCAGATACTCCAATGCTTCTTCAGTGCTAGTGGTGTTAAACCCCAAACGTTCAGCTAATTTAATAGCAGCATCGACGTCTCCGTTCACAAACATTCCCACATTTTGTGGCGTTCCGCTTTCTATGATGGCTTTGTTGTAAAGTTTATCGTTGTTCGAGTATAGATGCAGCAAAGTCGATGCGGCTCCAGCACTTTGTCCAGCAATAGTCAAATTGTAAGGGTTTCCGCCAAAAGAAGCTATATTTTGTCTCACCCATTGCAGGGCCTGATACTGATCTTTAAGACCTTGGTTTCCTGGAACAGACGGGACGTCGAGGCAAAAGAATCCGTATGGACCCAAGCGGTAGTTGATCGTGACTACAACGACTCCATGTCTCACTATATTGCGGACTCCGCTGTATTGACCACCGCTGCCGCCACTGAAACCTCCTCCATGGATCCAAAATAGTACTGGCAATGGGTTGCTAGAACTGGCGGCACTTGGCACAAAGATGTTTAGCTTTAGGCAGTCAAGGGACGTAGAGGCGTCTGAGGATCGCTGAGGACACTTTACTGAGCCATCGTTTGCATTAAATATAATTTCATCGAATGGTCGTGGTGCTTCTGCAGACTGAAATTGAAAAATACAATTTAATATATAATAATATAAACGTTTCACACTCATAGCTCCCCACTAGGAATAAATCCTGTGTCGGGGATGCCACGGAACACACACAAAGACAAAGACAACTAACACCCAGACCCAGAACAGATATTTTAAATTCATCATTCAAACATCTGCCCGGCCGGGAATCGAACCCGGGACCTCTGGCTTATAAGGCGGATACACTACCGCTGAGCCAAACAGGCCGATAATTTCATTAATCTATGTTTTTTTAACTTTTAATAATAGACATAAAAGATATAGAAAGAACTGTTCAAAGTTCGTTTTCGTACTAAGCAATAGCCTTAGTATTCTGTGGCAATACTAATACAACTAATCAATGCCTTGATAACCTTGTGTTATTATCTAGTACTATTAACTGGTCATTGACTATGTGGACTTTTATAAAACAATGATTTTATCGAGTCACTTACACCGAACGGGTTATCTCTATCGACTTGAGCGTACGGTATTCCCAGGAACTCGGAATAGCTACCGTCGCCCGCCTTCTGACCCCTCACTAGTCCTTGACCACTGATGAGCACCAGTGGATCCACTCTCACTTCTGCACCAAACGCACAAACAGCGAACGTTAACGCACAAAATATCGTCCCTTTCATTTTGCCAGTTGCTACACACGCACGAAAAACAGTAATGCAAGTAGCGATTCCATCAACATCCGATATATAGGTACTTATGTTGTTTATCTAGACATTTCCAAAAGGTAGGTTTAGATGATTTATCTCGAGTGTCTACGTAGCAACAGATAACTGCATTCCAAACAGTAACATGGCTCGAATTTAACTACTTGGAAGGATCAGAAATGAAAGTTGCCCGGAATTCTTTTGCCTTCTTTAACTGATAGAACTCTACATTAGATATTTAGTTAAATGTAAATAAATTTCTCATGACTCTACTACTTCTTTTCTTTTTCCCATACATAAGATAAAAATATAGAACTGAAGAAAGAGCTAATAAGGTATTTAGTAGGTATAGGACTAATTTTATAAACCACAATGTACCACAAGACATAATACCTTATACCACATAATAAATCGCATCTAGACTCAGAAAGATAAAAAAACGCGAAGAAACATGTTTCTGTATTTCTCGACTAGTTTCCCTTATTCTTGAGTTCCGCATCCATGATAGCAGTAAATTACATACTTTACGTTATTCACACATTGTCCATTCAATCCATTCAATGCAATTTACAATCCTATAAATGCTATTGTATTGCATTATGGCGTAAAGAATCTTCATTAGCTGGATAACCCTCACGACTTTAGAAGGCATTGTTCTTATGCAATCGCAATCTGAATACAGTGTGTGAAAAAAGTGACATTTTGGCCAGTGGCGGCCGTGACAAAACCGGCTTTGGTTCTTCAGACCGTTCATTTAGACCAGACAATTGAAAGTTCATAAGTATTTATCTTCTGTCCATGACAATGAATGATTAATAGCCATAAGTGCATTAGACTTCTCTTATCTTAAAAAAGCGCAATTTTATTGAGAGTTAAAATAAACAGTATTGTTATTCTCAACATGACACATTGTAGGTACATTATTTTATATCATGATTCACATACGAGTGAGTACCTAGCCTTTCTTTTCGAGCTAGTAATGCTAGTATTAGAAGCTAATTTCAAGTCAGCGTGCTGTTCCTTCTATCTCACAAGTTATCAGCATCTTTTATTGAGAGTCGGGCCACTCTCATGTCACCTCTCACGTCACATCTTCAAGCCATCATCCAACGCTTTGCCTCTAATAGTAATCTAATCCCAATACCGATAAACATGTAAAATGTGACGTTTAGTTTTGGTGGGTTTACCCGATTTTCTACAAACAGGCATTGGGTTTTATACTTGTAACGAACACTAGCTGCGTCTCACGATTTCACTCGCGCGCTGATGACGATAATAAAAAGTAGGTATAAAAAAGTGGGATAGTAAAACGTGTATGCAAAATTTCACGATGGTCTATTAAATAGTTAAAGTCGGTGAAGCCTAAAAAATAGAGTCGCTTTAGCATTTATAACAAAAGTAAGGGTTTTTTTCTCAGCCCATTATAGTGTCGCCCTCTTATTGTGTCCCAGCGCTGGGCAAAAGCCTCCCTCATCTCCCTCCGCATATCCCTATTCTCCGCAAAGATAGGCAATCGGGCTGGAAGTTAGGATTGTAGAGTATATCGTATTTCCAATCTTCCAGCGTTGCTGCTGCTCCTAGGATTCCTGGTGTCAATATGGGTGCTGTACGGCATCGTCAAGCTGATCATGTCGCGGGTGCGGCAGACGGGCAAGCTGCGGTACGGCGACAAGGAACTGGCCATTCAGCAGAGATTACGAGCGCTCGACACCTTCAGAGGGTAAGAAAGAGTCAGGCTTGGGAAGGTTTGAGTGACCGCGAATCGGTAAACGTGGGTAGCTAATATTTGTATGTGTTCGAGTCGAGAGTGAATTGGAAGTGAATCATAGGCTGCATCATTACTCATCAAGCAAGATCATAGTCAAACGTAAGCTTATCAGACACCGGACTCTCACCATAAGGATTTCTTTTTACCATTTTATCACGTTACCCTAAAAAGGTAATATAACGTAAGACACTGTAACTCGACCTCAACCTCAAAAAGCCATAATCTAAGCAGTAGCAATACAAGTAATGCAGGGTAATTGACCACTCACAAGTCACAAGTGCTCAGGTAATCTAACAGCCCTTGAAGCTTTAAACTGTGATTAGATTTTAAGTGTCTTTTAACAAGTCAGGTAGGTACAAAGTCTTGCTAGATTGCGTATCTATTTCTTTTTTGGTGCTATATCTATCTATATCTATTTCTTTCTACAAGTACATATTTCTATGAACTCATAATTCTTAAAAAAACTGATTATTCATTGAATCCAATTCCATACTATAACGACATTGAAGTCTTTGAATTTTGCGAAAAGAATGTTGCATTTGGTACATTCCATTCCAATTCCAAAATTTAAATATAAAGATATTTTTATTTATATGAAAACTAATTTAAAACGAATTAATCTTTGCTTTCTCTCTTTTAGAATCGCAATAGTGTTCATGATATTCGTAAACGACGGCGCAGGCGGCTACTGGTGGATGGAACACGCCACCTGGAACGGGCTCGTGGCTGGAGACCTGGTCTTCCCAGCTTTTCTGTGGATCATGGGCGTCTGCATACCGCTCTCTATCAAAAGTGCCTTCGCAAAGGGCATCCCAAGGTGGAAGATTATTCTGCAAATATTTCGGGTAAGTTTTGACTTTACGTTTATCTTTTCTCTGGGTTATGTATCCAGAGTATTGTTATGTTGCGTTTGTTGTATTTTATATCTTTGGCAAGAGTGACTTTGCCTAGGATATTTTTTTGAGATAGACGGATTCCATAGGTAAGGTATATTCAATCTAAGCTTTTGTATTATTTGCATGTACCTACATAGTTGCAGTAATTTATTTGAGTTTTATTGCGATTAAGTCAATACTTTATAAAAAGAAGAACCAGATTGGCATGATTGTTTATTATCTTTGTCACCTTGTACATAAATATAACGAGCTATTTAAAGATTTTGAATGCTTTGCATTACAATCAATTTAATAGACATAATTAATGAACAATAATTTTAATACCACATTTTTCTGTGACAAATAGTTTCCTAGATCCAGCACTATTAACGCTTATACTAGAGTCCAATCTAAACCCCAAGATTCGATCGATCAATTTATGTGAACTTTTTTAGTTGATTTAAATTGAGATTGATAAAATCTCGTTACAAAATTCCGCAGCTTTTAAAATTTAAGATAGAGAAACCAATGATGATGAATGAGAGATGAGAATGCATTCTCATTATCAATTCTCTCTATCTTAGTCGTTAGTTTCGATTTACAAAACCAGAATGCGTTTCCGCGACCCGTAACATGGCTTGAACCTTATACAGGTAACTTACAGGCCATTTATGGCATTGGTTTACATTACATAACAAAATATCAGTTGTGAACTGGTGAGGCGACTAGTTACACGAATCTCTGATACGATGGGATAACTGAAGTGGGCAACCTTTACAACCAGTGTTATGTAAAAGTTACAATGATTCTTGCGTGAACCTCTTGTCTTGTGAAGGTACCTATAGTTAGCAAAGGTTAAGGAGTTAAGGATTGCATCGGCTTGATCGTGGACAGTTAAGGAGTTAAGGTGCTGGAGTGTCAAACATTGGTTTTGATAAATAATATCTAAGTACTGGCTTTGGACATGGATAGTACCTGTGCAATCATAAATTTATGATTTACCTATCAGCAGCAAATGTATGTCTATCTATAGAACCTGCTGTTTACTTTTTTATCAAGTATTTTTAATTTGAAATATTTATTTTGATACTTAATTAATATTTTTATTTCATTGTCTCAAATATTGCTTGGTATGTACAAGTTTCCTTCCTCATCACAGATAAACTATTACAGATAAAAAAAATTACAGAGTAAAACAAGTCTACTGCAGAGAATATAAATGAGATAAAACCGACTTCGTCCAAACTGGATTAGGTACTCAGAAGTCAAAGCAAAGGAAATGGACATCCTTCGCTGTTTTTCTCGTACCTACTTTCCTTAGTAGGTAGGCACTTACTGTGTAGAAAAAAACTTGCACAGAAACAGGATCGCAAAACCTGCTCGCCAGTGGTCATCAGCGTTCGTAGATTCCTGCTCTGCCTTTAAACACATTAGGCGGGGTTGAACGATCATCTGGCCAGCTATCTCTTTCGCCTTAAATATAAATTCACTATAATAAGTAGGAATTTTACAGTTTTTTTATATTTCGTCAAATAAAAAAAGTAAAAAAAATGATTTCGGAACTCAAGCTTCTTTTAAATGTTATTTTGAATTATAGCCATTCTGTGTTCTCTACTTATCCAAGGATTCATTGATTTTTTATCAAATAGATTGGTGCAATCCTTAGCAGTGGATAAACATTAGGTATATTGGGGTTTTACGTGTAATATATAGATACTTAAATATATTTTTAGTAGGCACTTGGTAGTGTATTATTTTTTACAGTCAATTCTGATGCGGAGCACGCGACACGTTCACTTTCAAATTACATCAGCTTCCGTATTTTGTATTGAGTATGCTCAGTACAATACAATCTGATTGTTTTGTTTCTCAGTTATTTCATTGGAAATTCTCTCGCGTGCAGCCAAGATCTCTCTTCGTACGCGGCGAGCAATTTTATCGTCCCTCATCCATTTCTCTATTTCTTTTTGCATCTGTATGACGATTCGAACGAACGCGGCAGTGTACGGCTGTTAGAACGTTAATTTAGATATTTTTTATACATATTACAAGCATCATTAGTCGAATACTCGATAGGCGGCCTAGAAATGGATGGCGACCGACTTATTTGTATAGTTGGTCTGATGGAAGAATTAAAAATGTCTATGGGAAGCTTTCGGTTTATTCAGAAAATACGATAGTGGCTCGTCGATTTCGTATTCAGTGGGCTTAGCATAGCTTCTGACTTAAAATAAGTTGCGATAGAAAAGTGTACGCCATTTACGCCCTACAGTGGCGCAATTAACAAGCTTAAATAGCGTACACTTTTCTATCGAATACTCCCTACGTATTTTACGTGAGAAGTTATGCTAGACCGACAGTTCTTCATAAGTCGGTCGCTCTGTAGATGGTTATCAAGAAAGGAGGTTACTGATACCATTTACTAAACAATGGTCCGGTCGACAGCCGCCGTTGAGATAATTATCCACTCCATCCATCTCTATAGGAGTAAATAGTTACGCAGACATCCATTTGTTTCAGTGTGTTTAGAAAGTTTTCACATTAGGAGGAAGTGACATAGTGACCTACCTAATTGCTACATTAATTATAACTAGGTACATAATAAGTTTACATAAAATTGTTTGCGGTGAGCGGGTTTCGTGGGTCCTTAGTACTTATCAGGTCGTTGAATTTATAAGTGTAGGTAGGCAACACACATCTACAAAGTATATAAGGTGTGGCGTTTGTTTACTAAAAAATCAACTTGCTCTACATTTGCTCAGCTGTAGGTCAGGTATTTTCGTGAAGGATACACAAAAAAAAAACAAATATATAAATTACATGGTGTTTACCTACGGCGTGTGGCGGGCCGGATGAGCTACCGATGATACTCTTTTGGTTGACAAACTAGGCGTTTGATACTTCTCATCTGCCATGATGGTGTGGTCCAAGCTAAATCGATCCCATTTAACTGGTGTTTTGTTTGTAGCGCTCGTGCATGATGTTCCTGCTAGGGATGTCACTGAACACTATCTACGGGTCCAACATGCTGCAAGAGCTCCGTGTGTTCGGTGTACTGCAGCGGCTGGCTGTAGCGTACCTCATCGCCGCAGGGTTTTACGCGCTGACCGCACCTAAGTACTACAAACCGCCTAGGGTAAGTGCTGCTGTGCTGTAGTTAAGTCTAATAGTGCTGAATAAGAATTGAACACGTAGGAACCACAACCCTTCTTAACAGTAAGGAAAAACGAAATCAAGCGTTCTTTCTGACGTAGATTTAGTTAGTGTGACACTGGGATTTCATGTCTAGTGCAGTTCTTGGCCTTCAGCCTCGACTTTAAAAAGAAAATGTAGGCATTCAGTGATCGGGCTAGATTAGCTATCTATGAAATGAAATCATCCTTACTTTACCTCTTTTCAATATATTTACTAGTACCTACCCATATTCATAGATGGATTTAGAATTGATATAACATTGAAAATAGGTGTTTGTGTTTAGAATTACAAAGCACCTATTCGTACCGTTTTAAACTACAAAGCCAACAATATACATAATTATAATATTAATATAATATAATATTTGTACATGATTGCAGGGTGCATGCGGGCAGGCGCTAAAAGATGTGCTGTCGTGCGTGTGGTGTTGGGCGCTGTGCGCTGTGCTCGTGGCTGCACACAGCGTCATCACCTTCGTGCTGCATCACCCAGACTGTCCTCCGTGAGTTACCAACACCTGTACTCCGAACCCCTAGTATCAGTAGTAGGTACAAGCGACTTGTAAAGTTACCAGAACGCTAAATAGTGGACAGTGATGGTAGTTGGATGTTTGTTGACTTCGCCCAGATTGCTAATTCTCTGGTAAGACAGTAGTACCTTTTAAGCGAATGCCAGTCTGATCTAATATGATTCTCTGCTTTGGTACAAAGAAAGAAAAATCAGCGAGGTCCAGAGTCTTTTAAAAAAGATATGTAGAGCAAGGGGCAGCCGCTTCCCGATTTTATCCGTGGCGTCCTTTGACTACCAGCTGTTAAACTCTTGATTCCTATTCTAGTGGGTATCTCGGTCCTGGCGGCAAGCACGACGACTGGGTGGCATCCGAGTGCAGCGGCGGCGCGGCGGGCTACATCGACCGCCTGCTGTTGGGGGAGTCTCACCTGTTCCAACATAGCGACGCTCGGCGGGTCTACGGCGGCCCGCCTACTGATCCTGAAGGGTTGTTGGGTAAGAATAAGTCTATTGCTAGCTAGAATAGAAGTTTAGTCGAATGTAGTGATCTGTGTCACGTATAAGTATATCCTACTAATGTAGTATCAATACTGCACTGCTGTGTGTATCTAAGCTTTGTACAATCTATTGCTAATTAAGTGCTAATTTTATTCTTATTCGGAATGAGGGCAATAGTTCCCGCACTATCGTTCAGAAAGGGTTTCCGATTCCTACTTAATTTTTACACTAAACTTTCTCCTCAGGTTGTCTCACATCAGCGGTGCAAGCGCTGCTGGGCGTGCAGGCGGGCGCCACAGTGCTGCTCCAGCGGTCGCACAAGGCGCGCATCTCGCGCTGGCTCGCGTGGGCGCTCGTCTTTGCTCTCGCTGGAGCTCTACTTGCCGGCTTCTCGAGGGAGCATGGGGTTGTGCCCATCAATAAAAATCTGTGGTGAGTAGTAGTAGCAAAAATTTCGTGCGCCTTGCTTAGACGAATGCTAAAAATGTCGTAATTTATAACATTTTTTTAAGACTTACGACTCAAAAGCGACTTTAGGCCAGAGAAAAACTTACTGAAAATAATGTCAAAGTGAAACTACGTTAGCGTCGGGGTATGTTAGGCCATCGAGAAACTAATTTATGTTGGACTGATGTTAAGTTATAGATACATTTTGATCTAGATCTAAAATAATACCTACTACCCACATTGTAGTGAAGCTATTACTTCCAACTATAAAAAAATAGATACAAATAAGTCAACATTGTTCCAGGTCTACGTCCTTCGTACTAGTAACATCAGCATGCTGTCTGGCCCTCCTGAGCTTCTGCTACACCCTCACAGACGCGTGGCGCATCTGGAACGGAGGGCCTTTCCGGGCGCCCGGACTTAATGCCATAGCTTTATACGTAGGACATTCGGTCTGCGCACATCTGTTTCCATTCCACTGGAAGATACCTAACATGAGAACCCATACTCTAAGTCTGATCGAAGCTGTGTGGGGGACGGCTTTGTGGGTCATCATAGCTCATATCATGGCTAAGAAGAAGGTCTTTATTTCTTTGTAGTTTCTAAACAATGTACCTACCTAACTATAATAAAGGGGTAGTTTTAGCTATACACTTTAAATTAAAGCTAAGTTTGTAACACTCTAAGTTAGAGAAGTAAGGTATAGGACTGAGCGTTGTAAAAATTTAGGTGCTCAAATGACAGTTTTAGAGATTATCTATACTACTAGTCTACAGTTTTAATACTTTTCTCAGTGCCTATTATATCTTTTTGACTTTTGTATTGATCTATTTACGTGTTTCAATTAAAGTAAAAACCTTTAGTTTGAAATAATGTACGAACGAATCAGTGTAAGACAACATATATGGAACGGTATGTAATATAGACTATTGAATAAAAACCATCGATTTACAATATATGACGCTTTATTTAGCTCTAGGGTGACAGTAAAATCCGAAATGTCATTTGAAAATAAAAATAAAACAAACGATTCAACAAATCATGACTCAAGGTAACAGCAAATAACAATACGCTAAAATAATGTTACGGACGTAAGGACCTCGACACACCGAGTGAACGATAAGCTTGAATACCTCTGAGAAAGTGAAGCGTCCAGTTCACTTGATGTATACTCGGCTTTTATAGAAATAAGGCGCCATAAACTCTCAGTAAAGATTCAGTCGAGACTGAAAACGTCTTAATGGTACTACATAATTGGGATGGCTTAAATATAGTAGACAATAATTTAGCTGAACTAACTACCCGATATTTTCAGGTCTCGAATGAATCTAACACAATATTGTCACCCAAAATGTGCGATGCATACTAAAACATAAAAGTAAGTAGTTTGTTTGGCATTTCGTTTACAAGATTTATGTCTCAGACATCGTGCGCCTGCGACAGACACCACATTCATAATTAAAATTCATTCCATAAGTTAAATATATCAACTAGATACTTTATATAATTTATATTAAGTCGTTTTCAAAATAAATCACTCTTTTGTAGACGGTAAATGCCATATTAGGAATTGAATATTTCTTTTTAATATTAAACACGACTCCATAAAGTAGAGAATGCTTTAGATATAATTACTCTATGTTGGACACTTACTCGATATTGGTAAAATCAATAGCTGATTAGTCAGGCACGCTCATCATACTCGTCTAGTCGCTCCTAACAATACACTACCGTATAACTAGAGACCTAACTTGTAGCGATAAAGACACGTATAACGGTGTTATAATGTATAATTTACTTTTTCTAAAATTGATTAGAAAAAATCTCTTAAAATATATCTCATATCTATAAAACCGACCCCGGAATCGGGATAATATATCGATATATAAATTGAATCCGCACTAAGAGGGTATAAATATAACATTTTCTTATATCTCTAAATAGGAAGAACTTTTAAAATGTATAAGAGAACATAGTAGGTAATTGCACACAGTTAAAATATAATTACTACGTAGTAATAAGCCGAATTGAAAATGTCGCGAGACATGAATAATTGATTTAAGTTTACCATTAGCAAGTCTAACATTTACAATGATTAAACAAACCAATAACTCGTCCTGGCTAAATTTATAAATTATGCTAGCGAAAATTTATAACAGCTCAATATTTATACAATAAAATTTCATAGAGTTAACCACAAGTACATAACGGATAGTATAATTTGTACAGCATTGTTACAAGTTGATATATTTCTATGATTATAGTGTAATTTAATAAGTACTCGAGCTCACTTTAAGTTACTCATATTCTAAAAAGAAACATGGAATGTTGAGTGTATCAATAGTAATAGAATGTTAGATATGTAAAGTAGGTTAATTGTTAATCTAAAGAACGCCTAGAAGCTTATGTCTGGTGAAGAACAGAATTCTGGCAAGACAAAAAAAAAAGTTAAAACGGAGATTCTAACGTAGAATAAGCAGAATCAGAATCGAAGGAAAATCGTGGCATTAAAAATTAAACCGTGTTACATTACAATACTGGTGTTTAGGCGTAGTTAGCAGACGTAAGTTAATCTTAGTGTTAGTTACGTTAGTTTCGCTGAAGGCATGCCATTTGTACTTGTCGATCTACAGAGCGCGTGAACTGAGATTGAATACAGCTAATCTTTTACTGACGCCTCGACAATGAGGCGGCCGACGGTTCTACGAGAGACTAGACATTACCGAAAACGTTTGAACCTGTAAACCAGTAGGCGTGAAGCAACTCTGCAGGAAACGCTTGTTACGAACCACAACTACATAATTTTCGGAGTATGCGGAGTAATGCACGTTAATGCTTTCAACGTCATTTATGGAGTCTAAATTATAATGTGCATACTAGACTTTTTTAATCGTATGAGTTAAGAAACTCAGTTATTTTTTTCTATCAATTCTCAAATTGTGCTTGGTTGAAGACAGTTAATTACTTCTCGGCCAATGATTTAAAAGTTCAAGAGTTTGTCATACAAATCGGTTTTTTTGTGGGGCCCGTCGTTAGATCCATAAGTCTAACGTTATCTTAAACACAAGGTAAAATCTCTAGGACGATACACATTTCGCTATAAATGCAAATTCATGGAATTCAATATTTAAATCGGTAAGACTCGTACATAATGTGTGTAGATGACATAACATACGATCCGTCTTACAATATTATGCTACAAAGATTCCGATAACACAACACCGCACCACTAGGACGAAGCTTATACTTCAGATAAGTAGTTTTACATAATTATGTTAAACATGCATGTTCTCCGCAAAAACGCTGGGACTAAAACTTAAATGTGTAGTCGTTAGTTACGTGCCTACTTGCTATCCACGATTCACTTCAATGCGCCCCGTTAGGCCATAGAGAAACTATGTCTTACGTGGGCCGACGTTAGGCCATCAAGAAATTAACTACGGTCTACGTTGGTGCGACGTTAGGCCAAAGAGAAACTAAATTCTACGTCGTTGTGACGGTAGGCCATAGAGCTACAAGTCCTACGTCGTCGGTGCGACGTCAGGCCACGGAACGCGCCGCCAGCGACCGTCGATGTTGCGTGCAGTTGCGACCGTCATCTCATAGACACAGCGACAATACTCTTTATATCGTATGCTTTGGGTAACAATTACAATCCTTATTCTAATTGCACATTTTAATAAAACACGCATAATATATTAAAACTTAATAATAAAATGTTTCCGCTTTTACAGCACTATTAAAATATATTACGAGATTTCAAACAACACGCGTAAATATATCTATCGATAAATCTAAGAGCCCAGTACTATTCCCTGTCGTCTATTCCTCGCCCGCACTCGGTGACGGAACTGCGTCTCCAGTTGTAAAACTATTTACTAACGAATAAGTATAGTGAGCAACCATTCGAACGCTAAGCCTTTCGTTTCCGGTACGCGATACAAATGTAAATACATCCAAAATATACATCGAAATATACAATTCGAAGAGGGCCAGCGTCGTAATTCGACAGACGGTATCTGGTCGGCCGCGAGAGCTGCGCCGGGTTCTCCCAGCCCGGTGGCGGGCCCGGCGCGTGACGTCACGCGCTCACTTGCGGCCGCCGCGCGCCACGATGGCCTGCAGCGACGCCACCTGGCTCGCCAGGTTAGCGTTCTTCTGTTCCAGCGTTTCTACCCTCTTCCTGTAGTCGGAGTTCTCTGATATGAGGATCTCGACTTTTCTTTCTAGCTGGTCCATGTATTCCTTCTTTTTGCGTCTGCTTTCTTGTGCTGATATCTGGAACGAGATGAAATTATCGTAAGCTTCTGATCAGTAAGTGTTACTCGGGTGTATCGGATTAATTTCTCCACTGAATTACCTTTTTTTTGCCTGACTGTAACTAGCTGAAACCGTTTCGAGAAAAGGGTAACAAACTCAATAGGATTTGCCATTAATGTTTGTTTCTATTCCCTCGAGTCACAATGGTTAACTTATCAGGAAAACGAGAAGTACTATAATTCTTAAAACAACAAGTCACTTTGTTCTAAAAACGAGTAGTAAATGTTTATACCTTATTTTTGATTTTCCTCCTGATCTTCTTGAGAGATTTCTCCTCGGCCTTAGTGAGCGGCAGGCGCGTGGGCACGGGGTAGCCCTCCGCTAGCAGCGTGCGCTTCTCTTCCTCTGTTAACACTAGGGTGCCCGTGGAGCCTTTCTGTAATAGACGGAAACCATTTCTGTGAAACACTTGATAAAGCAAACATGTTACTAGGCCCAGAGATGGCAAACTAATGGCCTGAGTGCTATTGGTCGCACGTGCTAAAATATTATGAGTACGCCATTGATTGAAACGGCTTACATTTTAGTTCAAAGTAACAAATCTCTTATCGTGCCCATAGACAACGGCCCCATCAAACCATCACCAAGTCAAAATTATTAATGGCTCATTAAAATGTCTATGGCCTCATTAAAAATTTCTTTCGACAAAATGGCACAATGTACCAATAAATGTGCACCTCCATGTGCAAATCAATGGCATAAAAGCTCTAATTCTGAGCTTTTCTTTTTTTATAAGCATGTCTTCTCGCCTCGTTCGTTGTCTGCCGTCAGTGACGTTTCACCTCACAAGCCACAGCTCCGAAATCCCAGGTCTACGTACCGGCTGTGTGCTGATGAGCGGCGTGTTGATGGGCTGCCGGCTGTGGTGCGACACGTAGAGGTGCGCGCGGCGCGCGGGCGCGGCCGTGGCGGCGGGCGGCGCCTCGTGTGCTGGGGACAGCGCGCCCTCGCTGTCGGACGAGGACAGCGACGACGGCGGCGTCGGGGGCAGGTTGAACCCTGGACACGAAAATTGGCTTGAGAATTTGTAGGAAACAGTGTCGTAGTAGGAATAGAGCGTCGTAATGTGATCTAATTGGTACTTGTCTATTTTACTGCTGGTCCTTCGACTAGACATGTGTCGCGTTAATAAATATCGTTAACATTTTAGGAATATGGTAGATCTATGTCCCAAACTGATCCAATCGAAAATTTGATTGTCATTGTATATGTAGGATAAGCTGTCACGTCAAGCTCGCATGCCACCTTTTATGGTCCTTCGAGTCACTGTTTAATAAACTGTCACGGCGTCTTGTATGTCAGTGACAAGTTTTTTACCTGATCCAGAAGAGCTGGAGGTGACCTTGATGGAGAGTTTGTTGGAGTTGAGCGTGGTGGCGAGCCGCGGCGCCGCGCTCAGCAGCAGCTGCGGCATGCCGGCCGCCCCGACCTTCTGCAGCACGGCTTGTGGCATGTGGATGGTTCCTGTCTGGAGGGCAGAACATAGACTTGAGTATGGAATGGTCGGTATTTATGCCAAATCAGGGAAGATTACTGAAAGAGGAGGCTGATCCAGTGGGCTGAATGTGTTCCCATTTTTGATGATAAAAGCGTAGCATCAGCCAATGGAATACAGGATGGTGAGTAGAGTTAAACGTAGTTTTATTTTAAATTTAATAAGAGATAGATTGGGTTCTACACCGTATCATGGTCCAGATATCGCCGAAATTGTAGGTTTATTTTTGTGGTCGTAGTATGTTAAACTTATTTTTCCATTACACCGATATAAAACGTCTCTTCTATTCTTTTGTATTTCAAATTAAATTCGGTTCTCATCAATAAAGCTATTAGTCCTCGCAATATTCTTTATCTACGGATCCCTTAGTACCTACATCTGGTAAATTGAAAGATTTTATCTCAGGCACGAGTTATTTTGGTTTCTTCAACCAGGATTCCTAAAATGAACTGTTATGACCACGAAGGTGATCTTTTCTCACGATTCTTTCGTGAGAGCCGTTCTTTAGGCACAGTTTAATTGTCGGCACAGATCACACGCCAAACGAAAATTGCCAGTTCTTATATCAACAATTTATACGGTTCATTTAGCATATCTTCTTACTGAACCTAACTGAACTGAACTGAAAATCTAGTACCTATCACTTTAAAAAAATGTTGCACCATCTAGAATCTAAAGCTTAAAAATGGTATAAATTTTAATTCATGAAACCTCTTTGAATTGTTTGAAATAAATATTGACTGATATGATTATTATCTCATATAGACAATATTTTTTTCTGTCAAAAATAAAACACGACGCACGAAGATTTTTAAAACGGAAACGAAGCTAAATATAAAATAATAATTGTAAAGACAAGGTAGCCTCGAAGGCGTGGATGACTCGCTCATGGGCACAAATTATACTTACCTAGCGGTATTTCATTCCTCTGAGATTAAATCTACAATATTATTTTATAGGTACGTAGATTATAGTTCGCTATCTATCTGGCGAATCCAACCTTCTAGAAACCTTGACACAATGATATTTGCTACGTTTAAAAAAACGTATCTCGATCAGGGCTGACTCGCCAGTTCAGAACAGAAAAGTTGGTATCAATTAGCACCATCGCCAAAAAGGCCCGCTCCATTACGTCTCCATTACAATAAAATGTCGATTACGATTCCAGCAATACGGTTTCGTTCAAGATTCTTCGCGGCACTTTTCGGCAACATTTCGTCGAAAATCTGCCAAGTGCCTGATTATCTACAGTAATTATTTTGGCAATTATGTTGATCTCACGAATGGGTCCGAAAATCTCGCAACAGTCTGGTGAAAGTTGCAGAGTAAGATACACGAAGCACTTAAACTCTGGTGACCTTTGGTATTCGAGATGGGCTATTCTATTTTTTGTTTGAGGTCGTTGAATGGTGTCGAATGTTTGCTAGTGATCTTCAACCTAAAGTGATTCTATGGGGTCCGGTCGGAATACTAATGGATGATAATGGTATAGAATCAAGAGACTTCACATTTTTATGCCTTCAGGCATGGTAAAAATATTCTTAAGGATTAATGATGAATCATATAGAATGATTAACCAATTTAACCATAGTTGATGAAGTAATTAATCCCTTATCATTTAATTTACCTAGTAAGAGAGGGTGGGCCTTTAAAATGTTAACCCTATTCCTGTAGAAGCTTTAAGGAAGGCTTTCCTTCATAGTAGCAAATTATGTGAACTAAAGAGGACCCAAGTTCATCATGTAATTTATTCAAGGTCTCTAAAATTTTGACCATATTTCAAATACTTACTGAGGAGTAAGTACTAGCTGCTATACACATAGTAGTTTTCTTCATACGTTTAAAAGTTAACTTCATAAAACTTTAAAATCCAACTATTCACTTTCTATTAGAAATAACACTTTTAAGAAATAAAGAATCACCCACTATTTATGTACGTTGTCAACATGGCATAAGCTTCCTCTTTAATACACCAATTCAGTCCTCTCCATCTGGAGCAGTACTAATTCTACCATGTAAAATAACGTACGAAATAGAACGTCTGGTGGCGCAGCAAGAGACTCAGAGTTCGGCATCGGAGGTCAACAGCTCTAGGACCGTTGTGTGTGCGACCAGCTACGTCAAAGTGGTAAACTCATATTTTTTCTACTTACTGTGTGGTCAATAACATAGTCGAGGTGCGTGAGCGGTGTGGTGGGCGTGGGCGAGGGCGGGCAGGAGGAGGCGGGCGAGTCGGGCTCCGACTTGGGCTCGGCCTTCACCTCCCGCGGCGGGGAGTCGCTGGAGCGCCGTCGGCTACCCCACGCGCTCGCTGGCATCGCAGGGTAGCACTCGTCTTCCATGTCTGGAAGTAGGAGAAAACTTCATAAGAATACGGAGGAAAGCGATTCCTTGGTGGACTGACATCAAACCAGCTATTCCACCAGACGTTGAATATCTGACTATTATGTAGGAGCCTACGCAGTACGCATCTAACTTAGATATACTCGTAGGCTACTCTGATGTTCTGACGGTGTGGCCTAAAATAAATTGAACTCCTCATCTGACATTAACCTCAAAAGGTTATGCCTGTCAAAATTTGTTGAAATACACTGTATGTCTATGACATTATTTTGATTTGAGAGTGCGTAGCTATCCAAGGAAAAACTAAGAGTATACTCGGCGCAAAATTTTCTTCCAAGATATTTCTGTCATCGAAAGCTTAAAATTATGTACACTCCGAAGCCAGCTTAAGACGAATCGCTTCAAATCAAATTATAGCTCCGTTAAAACGATTCAAGATAAACTTAATGTAACAGTTGTAAAGGCACTTAAAATTAGACTAATGAACTTCCTAGCCGCATCGCCAGCGCGATCAAGTGGAACAGCTCAGAGGGAAGTTGCACGATGCCCGTCCATCCAGCCCAACCATTTTTTGTGGACGTAACACTCGCCCGCCGCGTTGATAATTGAATTCCTGCTACGTAACTAATTAGCAGGTGGTTATGATTGCTTTATTTCTTGCAAAACGTGATCATAGTTGAACTAAATTTTAATTAATTGTTGTAGGTAATTGTTTTAAACGTTCGAAAGCAAAAACAAAACTTTATAGAAAAACTTTTCGCCATACAAGATCTTTAGAAAAGGCTAAGGGTGTGCGAAGTACGTTCTGATCATACAACTTCTCATAATGAACTTCAACTAATCTTAAACCGAGAAGTAAAGAAATACCGAGAGAAAGTGACCGGCCTATGATGGCCTTTCGATTAAGATGAGACGGGGTTTAAAAATACCAATGATTCAAAGTCATCAGAGGACAACTCTATAAATCGAGCTGTTGCCGTTTAATGTAATGTGATTAACAGCTTATATCATAGAGCCACAAAGCTACGGTTCAGTTTTAACTGTTACATCACTGAATATTTATCAGGGACGCATTGACTCATTAACTTGTGCCAGTTGATTTCTAGAACGCAGTACAATGAGCGGCTCGGCAACGCAACCTGTCGATTTTGTATTCAATTAGTGCTAATTAACTCACCATTGTACTACAGGCTAAATATGCTGAATTAATGTAGATGTATGTAATGGATTTTATCGTGATTGGGATAATCTGATTTTTCTTTAGTAGCTTCGTGGGGAGCCCTATTTCTGAAGCTGCCTGTGACATAGTCTAGTCTTACGGTTTTGTTTTAAGCTGCCTTGGTCTGGATTGACATAGTATTGACTTATTTGCTCTATTTTAACTTCCTTAAGTCGTCAATCAAATTGAAGTAAATTCAGTAGATGCATAGCTACTTTCATGCATAATTCCTAGTCAGTATCTCATTTTTCTTGATAATGTCACGTCTTTCAGGAAAGCCTCCTTTAAGCTGTGACTAAAATAGTACACATTTCTTCATCTATACCAGTATAACTAGGCTTTGATTGACCCCTTTCCGCTTTTTACGACCGTAAGCTTAAATTTAGACAATTTAGATGCCGTATAATAAAAATAAACATCTTTGTCCAATTGAGTGTCTGTCTGTAAATGCATTCGACACACATTACAGTGACATCATTACTGTGGCTGGAGAGATCGTCAACCACTCGTCTATCTTGTTTGTCTATATCTTTTTGATGGGCTATATTAAAAGGCAATTTATGGATCATATCAAACATATTTATAGGCCTTGTTTTAACATGAAAAAACTTTTTTATCGGAATAAGTCCGCGAAGAAAATCGAAATTGAAATTGGAAGAAAACCAATTAACCAGGCTCTTTTAAGTCATCTTTAAGTATGTTTTTAAGTACCGGGCTATTAATAAACTTTGCCATTCGATTCATAACGACTGCACTTAACTTTAGGACAGTTACAGGCAATACATTAATTTAATTGTTCCATTAAGGCGCAGATAGACTTGAACATTCACGTGTAATGAGAATCTTACGAAATCTAAATAGTAGGTAAATGCTTACAAGACATGCAGTTCATCGAATTGTTTTTCAAACGTTAAGCATAAATAAAAATCAACAAAATAAATGCTGAGAAGTGAGGTCAACGCAACTGCAAGGTCTGTCATCTTTCATCATTATGGTCATCTGATGGCTTCCTTCTACAGGAGGTCAGCTTACTGAACTTACATATCTTTGTTTTGAGCTTAACGAGAACGCTGATCGACGCTGGCTTTGCTTTTCCACTCGTAAATGTTCCGTAACTAAGACGTTCTTATCCCAACGCGTTCCCATTCATAGCTTTTGAAAATTATTTACTTGACCAATTCCGAGAATAATAGTGAAGTGCTTAGTTTCAAAATTTGGCTATTCTTTGCTTGGTACGCCAAATATCAAAAATTGCGACGGGCCGGGCAGTTCAATCTCGCATGTTTGCTCAATGCTCATATCTACGCCTTTACAGTTTGCAGTCATGACTCCTGTCTGACATTTCTTGAATAATGACAAGTCCACCACCGTCCGTTCACCCAAGTTTCTTTTGGCCAAAACGAGTAGCAGTTGCCGATTAAATTTAACGAGAGGCCTTTGTAACGGTTAAAGTTGACATATTTTGTTGGAGATTGAACGTAAAATTAACTAATTGTTATGGCAGGCAATTAGTTTTCTTGCTTAAGTGGCGGGCTTGTTTACTATATTGAGCTTTGTGATGGAGGTGGTACGACAGTTGCGATGTCCCATAATTAGAAGCACACGTGCCACACTTCTCTCTCGCTAGAAAAATTAAACTCGCTCGTGAAAATATGCGCTGGGGTTTCATAGTAACATTCAGAATATTATACGGACATCGAAATCCACGACCTAAATAGCGACTATCTAGTAACTAACTGAATGAAGTTGAGTATTATAACTCAATTGAAATGGAATATTGCAGCGAAGAATGGTGTCATCTCGAGTACATGGTCCATATTAACTCAATGATTGACAATCGCCACGTCAAGTTTGTTACTCTTCATTCATTACTAAGTAGGTTTGTATGTTTGTTGTTGTACAGTGCACATCATCGTACGTAACATAACATATTTACAAAAAAAAACATGAAATATATTTTCTTGGAGACTTCGTGACCGGTGCGGTGCAGTTCGGCCTCGCTGACAAAATATAGCCTTTCATAGCTCAATGAATAGCGGCGGCAATTCCAGAGATTGCTCTCTACAAACTTTAGGTACCTATTTATAATATTAGCTACGAATAACTAAGTTACTAATAAACTTTCTAAAGTTTGTATCCAACGCCAGAGCGCACTTTGTTTAATTAAACATTTCAATCAACCGTGTTATCTGTTTATTGACAAGCGCGTGCTGATAACAGAGCGGCTCTTATCACCGACAAACCCGCGGACATCATCGTAAGAAACTCGCCGATAAAGTAATATCTCGGTACTCATATCGTACATAGTAAGTCAATAATATATAACCTATCAAGAAACTTATGGTTCGGATAGTTGTTTCGATAAAAAAAATAAAAGTGTTTTTTAACAAAAAATAATTGAAATAAATCTTAATCACAATAGTTATTTTTATTTATTGTTCAATTAATAAAAAAAACTGACTAAGAGCCAAGTAGATCTCTTAATTTATTTTTTGCACCTGACGCGATTTAAAGCGGAAATTGAATACACTAAAAAATAATTTAAAAAACAGTTTTATGAAGTCAAACTTCCGCAAAATGACGCCTGATTCAATAATTATATACATATATATTGCTTAGTAACAATATTGGTTACATAATAAGTACAGGTATATAATTATATATCTAAATGCCAAGCAGTGTCTGCATTTCAGAAAAGGTCACTAACGAGTCAACTTCCAGTCAGGTAGGTTAGGTTAGTTTTGAGTACGTAGGTAGGTATGTATAACTGTTTAAAATAGTTAAATTGCATCACTGCACCTAACCTATATCCATAAACCGGTAATTACTACAAATATAGCCCAAAAAATAACAATAAATTCATAATTATGTAAAGCAGACTAGCGTCCCGCAGTTTCACGCTATCCTACAAAAATCGTTAGTTTTTCCGGGATGAAAAGTAACCAATATCAAGGATATAAGCTACCTCCATACCAAATTTCATACAAATCCTTTTAGCCGTTTTTGCGTGATTGAGTAACAAAAAAAATTTTCACATTCATGATATTAGTAGGAACTAAGATTGCTATCGAGCGTTTATGCATAATAAACTAAATCACTAAAGTGCAGTTACTAAATACAATCTTGAATGAATGATACTCATCCTTTCTTATCCAAATGCACTTTGAACCAAAGAAATTGACATTGTAAATTATCTACAGTCTACGGACAAAGCTGAGCCGAGTCAAATGTTATCAATCAGTGGCACTTGAGCACGCTGCATGAAGTCATTGGGAAAATCACACGGAATTTTGAAATTTGTAATAAATAAATACGTAAAAATGTAATGAGAATTACGTGAATATGTGTACGTAGTTAGTAATATTTGTTTGAGCGTAGTATACTCGTATGCATGAATTCTTTGATCCTTTAGCTATTAAGAGGTGTAATTAAATTTTGGATGTAGATGATACATATGTAGCTACAACCACATACTGTATCCACCGATTTTGTTATTATCAGTTTTTTTGAATTGCCTCCCACTATGGAAACAATGTTTAATTACAAAGACGTATTAAAGCCGTCACGTGATCACGTCAAAAATAATTCATGTGTACATTAGAAATTATAACTACAAATTTGTTTCTATTTGCATCTTTTGTTTCTACCAGTTATATTCCAAAACTCTCCCAGCGTTTCGTGCAACGCTTTGCTTACCACAGCAGACATAAATCAGCTTTCCCTCTTTTCATTGTCAAAACACAAAGGGAACAATTTCATGCGTTTACAATCATAATTTTTATATCTGCGATTTGGAATAACACGCGACTGGGTGTTATGATGTAATCAGAGCGTTTAAGTCCAAATGACGCCATGTTTGCTATAGACAGCGAGCGGCAGCTGTGAAAACTATTCGCCATCATTGTTAAAACATTTTGAATAATATGCCCAAGTTCTCACACGTTCAATGGTGATAATTCTGTTGTGCGATTTTTTAAACTAAACTAATTTGTCGGCACTAAATTATCTACAATTTCAATTGGAATTATTGTCGCTTTTCATTTCAATATGCGAGAGGGAAAATGGTGCCAATTTGCTGAGGAGCTGTCTTTTTTAGTTTGGTTAAAAAAATGATATATCCGAACAGACTTTGTTTAATAAAATAATATGAGAATCGAAGTCATGTCCGATTATTCAAGCCTCAATAAAACTATGAAACTATTTACTTAACTTAAAACTTATTTCAGAAATGTAATTTCGTGTTTACATTCTAACATTTTGTCAACGTTAAATATCTAAAATGCTTGGCGCGTGAAGAATGGCTGAATAATTAGTATGCTGGATGTTAAGCTAATTACGTGATAAAATGCCGGTGTAATTAGCTGATCTAAGAACGAAAGTCTGTGGTAACGGTTAACGTGCTGGCGAGTAATTTTGTTTAGGCCGAGTGTCGAGGCTTGGTGTCAGAGTTTTTAGGCCGCCTGAAGGTATTTCACATGGCTTGGGGTTGTTGTTATAAAACAAATAAAAACAAAATGATGGGTGTCTTCAAGTTGTGATTGAATAGTTATTTTTAAGTAAGCGTGCTCCATTTAATCTGTGTTCACTATCAGCCAACATGGTAGTCAAACGCAAGCCTATATCATGTAATAAAAGGGTACAATTTAAAGTGTTATCACTGACTGACTTACTTTGAATCTGATTCTTTGATCTTAGTACAATTTGTTAGTTTTTTTTCTCGCTGGTGGACAAACGTGACGGACGTTTTCCTCATTTTTAAAATCTCAAGGGTTTTGCTTCCATTAGAGTAATAAAACAATTACAGCGAGCAATGTTTTCGACCAAAATCTTCCGACGAAACATTTTCTCGCAAGTCAAAACATTCTCACGTTTTTAGTATCAATGAGGATTTTGATGCTTTAGTAGGTTTGATAAACGTGAACAATACCAAAACCAAAGTAAAGGAAGGGGTAAGTAATTACTTTATTAATAAAGTATTTTCTTATAAAAGTTTCTTTCAAAAGTTGAGCACGAGAAAGCTAAGATTGTATTGCAATGAAGAATTAAGAGATGATTATTTCTCCATAAGAAGCTACCTCGGAATATAAGCACGCTATTTTTATTACGGCCATGAGCTTGGCTGATTCTTATTGAAAAATGTAGCTGCATTTGTTTTTTTATCATAGAAAATACGCTATTATTTATATGACGGTCGGTTACGCTCTAACTAAACCTTAATGTATTGTAGGCATTTTTGTTACGTTAAACGTTAATGTACATATTGTTATATCTACTCGTATGTTTCAAGGACGCAGAGGTTGATGGCAATGAAATTAATTATCATACCCATTGCTATTGTATTTACAGTCGAAAACAATCACTGTCGAGGGAAACGAATGTCATGAGCAATTTGTTTGTTTTGAGACGGAAAATCCGTAAGGTTTGAACTTACACAAGTGTTAATGGATGTTGAAATACCTAATAACACCAGGTAGTTAGATATAAACAACTTCAATGTTAATGAAGTTCACTCTCAAGGTCGCTTTTGATCTACTACATAGGAGTTGCGTAGAAAAACTTTTTCCAATGCCACAACAAACCTTCTGTCATAAGGTAGACCAAGTGTAGATTATGGTTATGAAAGAGTTCATAATTATTTGTAAGGACCAATAATAAACTAGTCTAAGATAGAGAGAAGTGGGAAAGAAAGGTAGGGCTTTGTCCAGCAAAGAAACAGTAACAGTTGAAAATCATAGGAAAACTGTCCACTGCTGAACAAAGCCCTAAAGCCCTATCATGCCACAAGGAATGACCTTCTGTCTTACGCATCCACTTGCCAGCCGCTTTCCGCAGGTCGCCGCTCCCCCTGGCCGCAGAGCGCAATACTCTACGTTTGCCGAAAATGAAAAGGTACTCACCGTCAACTTTGGTATGTGGCGAGGGCGGGTTGGAGTCATCTGAGTGCAGGCTGTAGGAGTGCTCTGTCTTGATGGGCGCGGCGCCGATAGCTGCGTCCGTCATGAGCCGGTCGTGCAGCACCACGCCGCACTTGGAGTCGCGCTCCACCAGCCAATCTGTCATCTCCGAATCTGACTCCAGCACGTCTTGCATCTCCTCCTGGAAATGCAAAGTCTCTTGTCAAACTTAGGTACCTTTGAGGAGCGATTTCCAGCATTAAAGGGAATATGCATTGATCTGGGACGTATAGTTCCTCAAAGGGTATATATATTGGGTACCTAAGATGTCTCAACGGTTCTTTCCTCTACGCAAGCCAGTTAGGAGATAGTGGAATGTAGTGATTACTTGCTAAATAGAAGATAAATGAAATCACAATACAAAGTACGCCATCAAACTTCCACCTAACGAATACTAAAGAGATGCTAAGGAGGTACGGTACTTTTTGAAAGATTACGTACGTCAAAGAGAATGTATCACTGATGTATTATTTGGTATCTTTTTACTAAATAGGTTGGGTTTATTTATGAAAGAGGTTAGATTTTTTTTTGTTCAGCATGGTCTTGATTGTCTTCGAAGGCTTATGATATGAGTATATCTTCAGGATCTTTCAGCAAGATTTTCGTATTAACACGTCTTCCGACACCGATAGGAAACATCTAGATAAGAAATGTCAACGAACTAGGAGGCATAAGTGATATTATCGATCAGTAGCCTGCCTACAAGGTTCTACCCATTCCTGCTACATATCAAGCGGATCGACAGACAGACGCCTAACAGGCTTCCCGCAGAGAAACAATTTGTTGCTACCTACTCTTAACGATAGCATGAGCTTAAGTACGTCTAAGTACGTAACAGACGCGGTACCGTTGGTTTGTTAGTTCTTGTTAACTTTCATCGTTGAGCACGAATCTGTCAGCATCTCAAGACAGTTTAAAAGCGTTTGATGGTCGAGATTTCTCTACCATCAATTTAGAATACGCACGTCGCGGCCGCTAATATATTCCGTGCTTTAAATATCTCAGCAAAAAACGATGCAGCGCGTAGATCTACGTATTCAGTTCAATGGTAAGGCTGCGTTCGCGGGGTCAATATCATTGTGTTAATTTGCACATAGGTAGATCTAGCGTGGATGGCTGGAGCCCGTCACCTTGGCCATGACTCCATGAGTAAACAGCCGCTGGAGGCGAATGAACGGCCATGATGGCTCGCAGCCGAACTCGGTCGCCGACCCCGAGATACGCTCGCAGACTATCTGATGAGCTTCCGAGGTACGCCATGGTCGATGACCACACCCTAATTTGCATTAAAGAAAGACCTAAAACTAATTCAAAGTTTATAGCTCAATGAGTTCGCTAAATATTTTGTTGTGGAATTCTGTTGTTGGAATCTGCGAAACGTTGCGTGGTCACGCGGGGTATTGAACTTATTAAATAGGCTTGGCTTGTTTGGGAATTGCCGAATGGAGCGATCGTTACGAGCCTGCTGAGAATTTCAATTTGATTTTTTAAATTTCTTTAGCACACGCTAATGAATAATTTAGCAGCTCTCAAATTGTAATTGTGTGATTGTTAAGTGGATAACTAAGTCGAGTTGAAGAAATGACTTGTTACTAGTACTAGTAAGACGCAAAGTTAGTTGAAGTATATAAAATATTTCATTCATATTTTTGTTTATTAACTAAGAAATGCAAGCACATGGCTAAATAGATTACGTACTTATATTGAAAATGAGTAACTATTTATGTAACTAAAAACAGGAAATTAAAATTTTAACTAACGTATCTATATCTACCTTAATCGACCATTTCTAAGAAAGCCAATAAAATAATAATTAAACTGATAAAGTGTGATGGAAAGATAAATAACCATCCAAGGCAAAACAATAATGGAAAAATATTGTCGTTATCGCGTCTAATTTTAGCTGCTATTAAAAACATATGACCAACAAGTTACATCATTTCTAGATTGAAACATTCGTAACATATAAAAGGTATTACCTGACTGACATACCGACACACAATCTAAACTGCTGGTCCTAGAAACATGAAATTTGGGGGGTATATTTTCTGTACCATGTAAGCATCTATTAAAAAGGTATTTGCCATATTTAGCCCTCAAGGGGATGACATGGGGTGATAATATTTGTATGAAAAAAAATCTAACTGCAGGTATTTTTAATGATTTGTTAACGTACTCGTAGTTAAGAAGCTTATTTTTTTTTTTTAAAGTATGTAGCAAGTAATAGTATCAGCCATTTTATAATTAGTTTTTGTGACCATGTCGAAACGGCCAAGAAGGATTTATGCAATAGTCTGCGATCAACAAGTCAATAAAATCAGTTTCACAATTTATGAAGACAACTTTCACCGTGTCCAATCACAATGCAAAATGCAGTTTTGCCAAAAACCTAATAAATTAGAAAGTGATTCATGACTTGTGTAATTCGATTCACGGCTTTAATTTACGTTGTTATGTACTAAAATAACTATATAAAGTTGTAATATTACAACTAAAACATCATAATCAGTAATAAGTTTACTATCTACTTCCTTATTAGTAAATATCAAATTAACTTCGATTAAATGTTGATAAATTTATAAAGTGGTTAGAAATTATTTATGATTTATACCATATGTGACAAACAGGACATTACCACCGCTTATGACTCCAGTAACTCCAGAAGCATAACATTATCAACTCAGATTTTTCACATATTATGTTACTTTCACCATTTTGTTAATATCTTGCTTATTTGCCGGCATCTTATAATTTATTACGGGTTCCTCTTTTAAAAGGTTACATGCGCATAAACTATTAAATAACTAATACAAAATAGACATAGCGTTATTACTTACTGTTATTCAAGTTTTCATAGATGTGTAAAATTTAATTCGCTATTATGAAAGTAAGTACATTTATTATGTACTAGTAACAATTACATCTATACGCCGTTGGAGTACCCAGACAACTGTTTATTGACAATGGTTCGGAGTTTATGTACTATTAACTAAATATACAATTACACATAGTTATGAACAAAATGTTAACTATAATACATTAATGTTCTCTAAAACAAGTTATATGAATCAGTTATTTTTATTAACGTATTTCTTTGAAGTATATATTCACGGCAATTTATATAATATATGTAGTTTGGTAACATTTATATAATCCGTAACTAATTGCCTCAAACCTTACAAAAACCCTATCAAAATAAACTGATATTGCAAAGGTTTCATGCTCCAAGATTGGTTGTTTTGCTATCGAACTGTGATCGTAACAATGATACTTTAATTGAAATATTTATCAATAAATTCTCGTAAAACAATCAATAAACGTAAATTAACATTTGAAGTTTAACAAATATCACCGCGATCTACTTTAATCACATGACATATTTATAGGGCACCGATAACTGGTTTTGTAACAAATTAATAGTAAAATATTTATGTTACGACTTCAGAAACTAATGTATATTCAAATTTAAGTGCTGTCAGTCAGGTAAACAGTTTGACATTTAAAGATGTTAGTAAGTACGTTCTTACTTACTTAGTTTCCAGAATGAATAGATTTTCGTCTTGGACCCGGCAGTGCTGTTTACCCATTTAATTGGCAACTTAAGTTTAAGCAATTATTCATACAATCTATAGCTGTAGTTTGTAGTTGCATTATAATATCTAACGGTACGATGATTTTAAATGTTATAGTATAACTGGATTAGCTATAAAAATGATGTAGTTTCCAAAATATTCAAATGAGAGAATGAGTATTAACTACAAATAGAATATTGATAAGATGGAATAGCATCCGATTGGCTAGATATAAATATTTACACCTATAATGAAGCTGCTCTTAAAGATTTGCCTAATAAATTAATTAGCTGTGGTTTGCTCCGAAAATATACCTATTAGTCACTCCATAACTTATCTGAATCGCTTGAATTAATTTGAGATAAAATGTTCACACAAAAAATGATCCCAATTTCAGGGACTCACTTTTAACTTTTAAATAACAGAAATCAGAAATGTTTTTTGACCTTAAATAACATTGAATGTTACAGGACTTACAGGTAAGTCACGTTTAATAAGCATTTCATAATCGCTTTGATTCCACATTTATTGTGCGAACCGCTAGGGTGTGGAACGCTTTGCCTGAGTGAGTGTTTCCCGATAGATATAATCTAGGTGTCTTCAAGTCGCGAGTGAATCGGTTTCCTCTAGGCAAGCATGCTCCATCGTAGACCGTATCGTTGCTTACCATCAGGCAAGATGGCGGTCAAATGCAAGCCTATTACTGAATAAAAAAAACGACGGGTTGCACTCCGGGAGTGCCGGCAGAAGTGAAAACTTAAGTATTAACGCTGTGCGTTTTGGATATTTTGGAATGGTTAGGGAATAATTTTGCACGAATTGCTTTAATTATTTTAATAGAAAAATGAATCGATATCGTGTCCACTATAATCACTAGGTCACAACACTAACTGTCAAATTAGAACATTCGCGCAAGCGCCCTGCGCCGCCTAAACGAAACAGCCGGCGCAGGCATACATTTTCGCCGTAGAAAGAGAGGGGGATACTAGCTGTCTACTCTCCATCCGTCTTACGAATTTTCGATCAGGTCACGTGACCCTGTCGCGAGTTTAACATTTTTTACCCATTCCAAAAAAGTGTACAACGCCCCTAAAGAAGTTTTCACTTCAAAAATAATCTTAGAATTGTGTAAACACACTGTGCGATGTTACATACTCTCAGAAAACTGCTAACATAATCAAGCTAACCTTATTAATCTAGGTAACACTGATAGATGTCGTGCAAGAAAACAATAACGCACGCGATTGCGCAAGCCGGACATGGAATTGACAGCTAGTCTGATTACTGAAAAGCAACATAACACACATACACACCCTCAATGTGTGATGCAACTGAACCACTAAACCGGTCCAAAGCGATTCTCAAAGTCGATTGTTGCATAACTAAATATTGTTATTAGGGCTGGCAAGATTTGGAAAAATAAGAGAAGATTCAGCTCGTTTCATGAGAAAAAAAATTACAATAAAACACACGAATATAAGAAAGCAAGCGATAGATCATCATAACGTAGAATTAAGGACCAATATGATAAAAATATCCATGTCTAGGTTATTCATAAAGGGTATGCTAAGCCGAAAAGGGCTCATAGTACTCATCATTATGAACAACTTTTACTATGGGACCAACCCGAAATTCGCGAAAAAATATCAGCTGTTCCATGGAAAAATGTCAATGACACTCGACAAAATGTATGGAACAGCTGATTTTTTTTTCGCGAATTTCGGTTTGGTCTCATTGTAAAAGTTGTTCATAATGATGAGTACTATGAACCCTTTTCGACTTAGTATACCCTTATGAATAACCCTGTATATTGTCATCGGTAAACCAATCTGCCAACCCCGGGCAAAAAGGTGGTGTACACGAGAAAAGAGTCAAACGGATACTGATGATAAATTCTAAAACCATTACTCGAATCGCTGTTCGAGACCACAAGAGTGAAAACAATAAGTGTGGAGATAAGACAAGACTAAATAGAGATAACAGAAGTAGGTTCAGATTATGATTTCAAGCCCAACAACTTCGAGATCTTCGTACAACCCTGACAAACGATCACACTTCACGCGAAATTCGCGTGACTTGTGCTGAACTCAGAACGCACACATTGTTCCAGATTGCTAATTCAATTAATATAAGCGTTGACCGCGCTCAATGCAATTTTGTTACGCTGGCGGAACAAACAACAAAATATGAGAAAGAAAAAGTTATCTGAAGTTACATGTTTCCAATTTTGCGATGAAAGTAAATAGGACCAAAAGCATGTGTGTCATGAAATTTTAATGATAATGGTCACATTCTTTAAAGTATTTTAAAGCAAGACAAACAAACAATACAAATGCAAATAAATACAACAAGAAGATATACAAATGCAAGATATACAAATGCAAGATGTTCCAAATACAGTTAAACTAAGTCGATATTCAATAATTATTAACATTGTCTTTAGATGCTTTGACCTGCAAACGTAATTGATTCTACTCGTTCTATAGCTGCGTAGTAGATAGTAGTAGTTGTATTATAAGAAGCGCAAGCTGTAACTTAATCAAAACAATTTATCAGCGTCCCATTCATTTTGAGGTTCGTGAGAGCGTCGCTTGGAACAATTGGCTACACCGCCTGGCTGCGGGCAATCTCATTCAAACGCTGCTACAACTGTACAGTTAATTTTATTTATGATAGCACAGCCGGCGATAGCGTGCTATAGCTTCAAATTAAACACATTAATCAATTAGCCAGACATGGTACTTTTATTGCTGCACCTTCGCTGCAATCAAACACGATTTTTATTTTCGTTTGAGGCACAATTTCTTGCTTTTATGGATATTGAAATTCCTTGAGCGCAATTAATTATGGCAACATTTTTAGCTGGAGACAGAAACCTTTTAAGGTCGCCGGGTACCAACTATGGAGGCATACTGTATACTTGGGGCTAGTCATTGAAGCCCAGTGTTCGCTACCTACTTATTAAATGCTGTCTAATGGAATGCAAGGCTATTGATTCTTTACAGTTCACCTTTCTGTAGCCGTTTTGGTATATTTGTTTCTTAATTTAGGATACCGTTTTGGGAAAACCCAATTACTTTTGGATAGTTGGATCTCAAGTTACATTTAGCGCCTCCAGTAGCGTTCGTTTCTGAGAATTGTCAGTTCTCAAGTAAGTAGGTATATTAGGCACAGTTTACACGGCGCAAATAGGTACAGCATCCGGTTCCCTGAAAGAACATTATTTCATATTTAGGGCGTGAAGTAATAGCTCGTAAAGCTGTGTCCAGTGTAAACGGGTCACGAGGCGACATTCTATTTGATTCAGTTGACTGTGAAATAGTCTCTCCGAAACTATTAGTGATGCTTTGATGAAAGAAGCATTAAGTTCAATTCAGGCGAAGCGAGTTGGTTGAAGTCTGGGTAGGTATCCATCTATCCATACATATTACTTTTCTTATACTCGTATACCAGTAAAGTAATTGGTGTTTTACCGTACTTTTTCCTACAACTAAGTGACGAGGCAAGCGAGTTGTTTGTCTAATGGTAAGGTAAGCACCATGCTTACCCATAACAGTACAGTGTCAACTACTCGTAGAATCTTAACTATCCTAACTAATATTATACCATAAACGTGAAAGTGAGTTTGTTCGTTTGTTTGCGACGGTTTCATTCCTTAACTACTCAAACGTCATTATGGAATTTTTTATACGTTCTTTTTTCTGTTCCCCTGATAGGGATACGGAAAAAAGGTTATCTTTTACTTTCATTATCATCATTACCATACGGGTGAAACTTGGGGGCACAGCTAGTTTTTAATAAAATTAAAAACTTTCTATCCACTACCTTAAGATCTTGGCTTTTGTGTCATCTCACAGAGCAGTAAAATCTCGTCCTAAAGTAATTGGGTCGCTGGAAACTTTCCTGTGTACTGCAACTGTCAAACTGTAAAATTCCCTTAGCAGGTTTTAGTGAACGTCATGAAATATCAACCGGCGAAGGAATGGGAGCATTTTTTGTATCTACTTTCACCGGCCGATAGTAGAATTGTATCCGGTTCGGCGGTACCGTTCCGTTCTGTAGGGCTACCATCGAATTTTGCGCAGCTGTTGCTGTAATAAGTGGGAGCTTTCCTGTGTTAATAAAAACAACTGTTTCATCAAAGTTTCAAAGTTATAGCAAAAACTTGACCGCGCGCGTCTGCAATGTCGCTAATCTTTTTAGCCAAACTAAGGAAGATTTTTAGCTGCAGGAGGAGTTGGATTAGTAAGTTAAACTAGATGCTATAAGCCCACAGTAAAAATATTGATCACTAGGGCTGCTTATGGTTTTAGATTGAAACATTTATACAGCACCACAAGACTAGTGTTGTAGAAAGTGCTTTCTTGATCAGTTTATATTATGTAAAATAATGGTACATCAGCCTAATCGTTAGGACTTAATATTTTTGTCTGGATCACAGAAAAAAATATTAAGTCTTTAGCTTAACAAGTACAACAAGTAACAAACAACTTATTGCAAAGTCCCAAGGCCTTCAAACATTTAATAGAGCTCTTGAAATAAGAACGTGCTAATCGCGACAGCCCTACCGTATCGACGTTATCTCGATCGACATTGCACATTTCGGACTGCTCTGGTTTGACTTGTTCTTCGCAGACGCGATAATGTATGGGTAATGAGAGACTTGAACGAGTGCCGTTTTGGATAAATTCTGTACCAATTCAATACAAACTTGTCATGTAACATGTAGGCAACCTCCAGACTATCCACAGCCCATACTAGACTGTGGGCAGTCTTTTCACTGTTTTTGTCTCGCGAGAAAGAGACAAACATCCATATTGTGGCTTTGTCACATCTGCGTGCGGATAAAAACGGTGGAAAGACTATTTGTCAACGACTTCTGCTAGGTTTGTAAGTAATTGTATCAATGGCTATAGCCATGGCTATGGCCTAGCATGAATTTGTAGAAAAATCGTAGCGGATTTGATTGATAGATACATGAAAAATTGAACAGCGCCTCGTAGTTCATAAGTGTATTAGATTCATATATTTTTCTATCGAATTCTTCTACCTCATTACGTAATTTTCCACGAAATTGTTGCTAAAATGTAGTGTCCTTCAACTGGTCATTTTTTTGGCTGAGTTTCTCATTGATGTTCTAGAAAAAATACTGAATATTTTTTCTTTCAACGCTCTGTGGATTGTTGCATTGTCTAAAATATAAGTTCTCGAAAAGTCTCAAATGCGAGTGTTTTCTTTACGGCTTCATTTAATGGTAATAATTTATATGGTTTTTTTCCTTGGCTTCTGACTTATTCATTGTTTTTCATTATGATAAAAATCGGTTGGTTACTTGGTAAGATAATTTTATTATACTAACCTGAGCCAGAAACTTTTGTTATACTTTCTTTGTATACTTTGTTTTAACGAAGCATATTTGAAAGCTCTTACGTAGGTTGTAAGCTAAACTTTGTACCTATTCGTACCTATACCGATACTGAGTCGCGCACGTGTCTTCGACATCTGTTAGTAGGTAGGGAACTAGGTTACGGGACGTAGCTCGGAGCTCCAGCCACGTGACGGCTGGTTATATAGGTCTACGTTTAAATCCTGTGGAAACCAAGTGGGGACTGTTTGCTTAATATGCTTAACCACGAGTATTAATGTTATTACTTTATTAAATTATGTTTGGTTGATGGCACATGTTGATCCCTTACTTCTATAAAAGTTAAACTTACAATACAGCAAGAGAGTAAGACTTTATTGACACTACAAAGAAAAAACATAAACACCGAAAAACTTAAAGATAGGCTCAAAGGGATTGCTATCGCTAATAGCGATCTCTCCCAGAAGTCTCAGACAACCTTTGAATGAGACTTTCGTTTCTTTTAAGTCCAATAACATTTGCAATTACTTAATTTACATAGAATTTTCTTTTCCTTCTGCACGAGACAAGCCGACAGTAACAAGACCAAAACCGCCTAAATAATTAAGTACTTTTAATAAGCATTAGACTCTCTCTCAAATTAGCGGTTCAAAATAATAGAGACGTCAGTTAAAAAAACAAGCAATAAAAACACTGAACTCTAAAACCAGTAGAATTAACAACCAGTAGACTAACATTCGACATCATACTTTTAGGTATTCACGTCAATCATCATGATCTGCCTACCCTTATCTCACCTACGTAAGGTCGGTACAGTATGTACACTTCTTCCATTCATCTCTATCATTCGTCATATCTGAATACACTCCCTTCTTGTTCATATCATATTATATTATAGGCATTCACGTCAATAAAAGTCGGATACCTACAAAATGGATTTCATAAACATTTCCTACGAAAACTGATTTGGAAAATCCCTCTTCCACAAAACGTCTCTCGCTTCAATCAACTCGATACATAATATTAGAATAATGATAACGCGGTGAAAGTGCTTCCGACAGGAAAATAGGATGTCACCGGCTACCCACGGGAGGTAACAGCCTACAAGTATTAATTTGATGGGATGAAGTACGCGTGCTAGTGGGCGGTGACGTCAGGACACGAATTTCGTCTAGAGTCTAGACGTATGGCGTCATGAAAATCTGAAAATGTTGCTATAGGTATACAGGCTTGTACAGAAAAATACGGATGTAAAAACCGGCGCAGTGAAGCGTTTGCTATAACTATAGTACGACATAGTTTTCGTGATACCTCTGTTGTTATAAGCGACGATGATTTTTGATTGCATGATCGATAGCATAAAAAAACAGATTGAAAGGAGTTTGAAAAAAAACATGGACTAAGAAAAAGAAAACAGTAATTTTTTAAAGAAGATAGCAAAACTGGCGTCCCATTTTAAAACAAAAAAAACTAAACTGAAATCGGTTCAGTGGTTCGGGCGCTATAATGCCACAGACAGACAGACAGACAGACAGACAGACACACAGACAGACAAACAGACACGCCTCCCACCCACCCCCCCCTCTTACACCCCTCTTTTGCGTCGGGGGTTAAAAAGGAGCTTCTCGTTCATCAATATCTCCGTCAATTGTAGACCGATTTTGGAAACTTTTGTCCCAAAAGGTTTGCCCTTTTCGTAGTTTTCCAAGTAACATAGTTACCCTGTGGCAGGCTTGTGGTAGTAGGTAATATATCCTTATCGGCAGCAAGCTCGTGGATGCGTGGGGTTTATGAATGAAAGTGACGTGCGTAAGCTAAACTCATCGCCATCGATCATCCTGATAGTGGACAATGGCTGCCAGATAACGCGATGTGAGTCAGCCCTTTTCTTTTTTATGTATTCCTAATGGAATTAATAAATGGAATCACGTTTGACTGTTACACTAAGTAATACTGAGTGTACGGAAAACATAAAAATTATGGATATGACTATGAAAAAAAACCCCAGTGACACTATATAGGTACACAAGTTTAATAAAGACAAATCTAACGACATTTCATTCATCTGAATCGATTTTAATTTAGTAGTTACGAAGGATATACATACACACATATAGTCCTCCTTTTTTAATTCACCGCAGTCGGATAAAAATATGTGAAACACGGTATACTCGTACTCAGTAGAAGTTACTTTCAATTCATAAATCTGAAATTGAATCGCTCCTCATTTTTCTTCAGAAACGGTAGATAAATCAAACAAATAATTGGGTGGGACCGTTTTCGCGGTAATTCTACGTTTCATTGAGGATAAGAGCGTATTTCCTTCGTCCAATTTTCCGGATACTGGGCTTGAAACCCGACCGGCGATACGGGCCGCCATAACTTTCTATATACTGTCGCGTAGACGCAACAGTTTGTTTGGAAAAGAGTTCGCCGGGAAAACATTTCTTTGGGAAAAGAGAAATATAAATTGAGTTTGGGTATTAGGAATAGTAATTAATAATTATTAATAATTGTATTAACCCTTTGCGCTGTTACGCGTATGATGATGATGTTTTCGTAACCAATTTCGGCCACAGTAATTTTGCTGTTGTTAACAATTGCGTAGGTTAATAATTGAATTGATTGTACGAACTTAATAATCGAATAGTTTGGTTCTTATAAGTTATCAATGTTTCTCCAAGATTGTTAGCAACAAGGTTTCACAAGCGCTAATGGAAAATTGATGTTTTCCGTTTTCCCATTAAGTACGAGAAAATAAGTGGCTACATTCCATCGATGTAAATAGGGACCCTCGTAACAAGATTTACATTTATATAGCAGTTGATTTAGCTAGTGGTGACACGTGGTCACGTGGTCTAATCGTGGTGAAAAGTTTTACAGAGGCTCGAGAAGGACTTTCTGTTGAGGGATGCTTAGCGATGTGTATGAAAGATTCATACATCTTTCAAAAAGGACAGCGAGTCTATCAGGCATAAACGGAAAAGCCGAAAAGAGCTCTTAGTACTCATCATTATAAACAACTTTTACTATCGGACCAACCCTGAAAATGCGAAAAAAAACAGCTGTAGAATTCAAACAAAAATGTCAATGACGTTCCAGTATGGAACAGATACTTTTCGCGATTCAGCCGCGTTCCGTAGTAAAAGTTGTTCATAATGATGAGCATTAAGAGCACTTTTCGGCTTAGCATACCCTTTCCTTGTAAACTTGTATATTTATTTATCGAACACACGCTACGCATCCCTCGATAGAAAATCCTTCTAGAGCCTCTGCCTTGGTGTCAGCGAGAAGCCGGGGGCGCGTCGCGTGACGTCAACGCCGCCGTCCTGTCGTCACTTCCTCCCACCCGGTCCCACGCGGATTAAACCGCCATTTTTCTCAATTTTCCGCCCTTTACGCGATGCCATTCCGCCGCCGCCTGCCGCCTGCGCCCACTGATAACAGCGTGCGTGGAGTGAATTCAATTTTGCACTATTTATAGCACATTTTATACGCAATATCGCGTAATGCGTATACGTAACTGTTTCTAACTTTATATGGTGGTTTTATTTGGCTGCCTATAGGGTAACGTTTTTCAGGTAAGTAGGTATATATCAGAATATGTGTTTATGTATGGTGTACCTAGGTATATTTGTACCAACTCCGTCGCCTAAAAGGGTTGATCGATTTGGATGGCGAGGTTTCGTTAGATTTATCTTTAGGTATCTATATCCGTATAATGTCATACTTGTAGGCTATATTTTGCAGTAGAGGTTTTGTTTTTCTTTGATAATAATACTGTAGGTACATCAATTAGTTATTAAAATCGAATAAGGGCAATTGAGCAAACAAAGAGGCAGATCGCTGGCACCTCTTCTAGTGTTGCAGGAATCTATAAATCTATCTATCTATGAATCTATAAACCACGATAGGTTTCATAGTTAAAGTTGTACCTAATTGGCTCTACAGCCGAAACAGTATATTTAACATAAATAATTATGTAAGCATTGTTGCGACGAACTATCTGCCAAACTGGATTACTGGTAATGACATTAACAGATTTGAGCAGGTATTTAATCTGTCTCGAACACTGGACAATACATGCCATGATATTCAAATAGCAGTGTATAATATTTATGACCTAGCTTAACATTCATATTAATACAATTAAGCCCATAGGCTTTCGAAGTAGTAAAAACTGTTTTTCAAGAGCTGACGCCTCTCCTAAATTATTAGTCAAATAAATAATAGTTAAAAAAAACTAAAAAAACACGCTTTTTATAAAAAACCGAACTAAAAAAATAGAAAATAAAATTTTATAAATTTAAATTAAGAATAGGGTTGAAAATTTCAATAAATATAAATTAATAATAGTGTAAATAAATAAATATATGTATTTTATTTTTAAAAAGCGTGGGGTGCATGGGTCAATAAGTAGATATTATATATTTTGTAGATACATTTTGTATTGACAGACATGAGTAGAGTGATTAGCATTTTGATAATATCTTAGAAAGCACCCCACGCTTTTTTAAAAATAAAATACATATATTTATTTATTTACACTATTATTAATTTATATTTATTGAAATTTTCAACCCTATTCTTAATTTAAATTTATAAAATTTTATTTTCTATTTTTTTAGTTCGGTTTTTTATAAAAAGCGTGTTTTTTTAGTTTTTTTTAACTATTATTTATTTTTCGCTTTTTAGTTCGATTTGCTAACTATTAACCATCCTTAATATGTACAAATGTGTTGGTGTTATCCGATTTTGGCCGTCTGCTCAAGCAAATTAAAAATAAAATTGATGCATAACAAAAAATATTGAGCAAAAAGATTTGTAGCCGCGTGGTTTCGATCCTCAGACCTCATAAAATAAAATTGATGCGTAACAAAAAATATTGAGCAAAAAGATTTCTAGCGCGTGGTTTCGATCCAGGGACCTCTGGGTTATGAGCCCAGCACGCTTCCACTGCGCCACTCTGTTCTCTGACTCGAATGACGAAACTACCACTTGTAAGTTAAACGGTATTAAAAGTTAAAGAAACTTTATAGAAAAAGCGTGTTAAAAAAATTAATAGTTAAAAAAACTAAAAAACACGATTTGTTTAGTGTATTGTCATCGGTCCTCGATATATCTACAAAGTTTGAAAGAAATCTGACCGTTTAAAGTGGGTCAAAAACGCGCTCAAAGGAGTCGGTTACATACAAACATACAAACATACAAACATACAAACATACAAACATACAAACATACAAACATACAGGTGAAGCTAATAAAAGCGTGTTAAAAATGTTATGCCACAACTAAAAAAACTATTTTGAATTTCGATGTCATTGATACAATAGATATTATACAGGCAACCCGCGAGTTATATGGTTGTCTAGATTTACCTGAATATTACCAGCGCTTAGCGGTTTTGTTAGCCGTTACCCTACCTACAAGAAACGGCAGCGTGTGGAATGTTCTGCCTGAGTGGGTGTTTTCCGATAGATATAATAGATGCTTTGCTTCACATAAAGGGTATCTTCAAGTCGAGAGAAAATCGGTTTCTTAGAGGCGCAAGCCTGCTTCATCGTACACTGCATCATTGCTTACCATCAGGTGAGCTATGGTGCGGTCCACCGCAAGCTTTTTGTCAAATAAAAACCCCGTTACATTTTAAGAATAGAAAGGAATATTAACCGAGGAAAATCTATAAGCTATCTTCATTCCAAATCACACTCAAATCCGCTGAGCCGTTTCACCTTAAATAAGTAAAAACACACCCACACTCTGTGACTATAACTAATCACGTACAAAATACTTCACTAAACATAATTATGTTTTAATTTGTTTTCGTAATTTCTTATCAGAGCGAGTATTAAATTACTATGTGTGTAAGTACCTACTAATTTATTTATAGTTCAACTCATGAGTGATTAGTTGTTTATAGGGCACTTACTATAATTATAAGGTTGACTTTGTTGAAAATATTAGTAAAAAAAGTCTGTACAAACACACACATAGTAACTATTTTAGTAATCTGTGCATGCGTGCTGTCAATGCTTCAAACTAAATTGGGGTTTGTTGTGACTAGATAGAATTCAAATTAGGGTAAAATGTATCTAAATTAGTATAGGTACGATTAAGATACTTTTTTCGTGAGCTTTGCACTAAATAAACTCAAATTGTATTTTATTTCTTTGGAATGCAAATGTATTAAATGTTATAGTTTTTTAAAAAGCGTTTATAACCAGTTCAGTAATGTTAACCCAAAACATTGAAATTGCAACACATTATTATGTAGTAAGTATAGAAATCTGTTTACAATGTTTCCCAACCATCTAAACTAAATCAAATAAATGGCCATTTTTACAATGACGTTATAATAGTATGTAAAACTGAGATAACGCCTCAGATTGATAAGACTTGCAGGAAGGAAGCTGGCTTATCAACGGAAACTCATCTCGGCACTATAACAATACTAAATTAAGCCAAGAATTTGCATAAGATTTAATCAAATTACTTAATTAGTCAAACATAACTGTTGTCGCATAATTTCGCAAGAAATATGACAGGTTGTATAAGAAAAAGTAGTTAGGGCAGTCGCGCACTACTCGTTTTTTTGACCAGACCAAATTCCTGATCAGACCGAAATTTTATTTGACATTTATAAGATTTACTGATATTATATTATGCGGTATTTTAAATACACTAAATTAAAATACATGATCAGTGCTACCAATTATTTATTCATTCTTTAGAGAATATTAAATAAATGCATTCAAAAAATTTCCGTCAACTCGCACCTGTAATCTGGTGATCTGTAAACGAATTCCGATGTAATCCTTTTACCTACATGTTTTCGCAATACTATCTGGTTTCCAGAGCGGGGACTTATGGTAAATGTCATTCGCCTCCATCGCTGTATGATAATGATAACGGTGCAGCCTTACGCAACGCGCTGCCAGCTATTCACACCGTTTCACATTTTTACATTTTAATTGATTACTTTTTTCGTCGCCGTTTTTAGACGCGGATCACGTATTACAGTAACGCTTGCATACATCCCTCTTGAATGCTAGTAGCGCAGCACAGGACGGGAATTTCGGTTTAAAACTTTACGACTCGCGCCGACTGACTACTAATTGATTCCCGAATTTATATAAGCAGAAATATCCGCTAAAAATGTCGCGGGTTTATCTTTTAGATCCAATTTAACTGGGTATCAGGGTCCAGTGTACGTCATTTCGAATGTTTTATGGTCATCGAAATGTCTTATGCAAAATAGATTTGATTAACTCCACCTGAGAGCAATAAATAAGATTGTCGATTAGAATTTTAATCAGGAAACGTTATTTTGTTAATTTATAGTGTGTCTTATAGACAATATTGTTATGTGTCAGATAAGATGGAGGGAAATGTTGCAAGGAATGTAATTGCTCAATTATCGTGTGTCGGCCCCGTCGTCGGTCGTATCTAGTGCGGTGTAGATAACTTCATAGACGAGTGTACGCTTGCACCCAGTGCCCCAGATTGACACCGGGCTGACATTGCGCCAGTTACAGCTATATCTGTTTGCTATTGTGATAGAGATATGTGAGACCGTACATATTTGGAAATGCCGTGAAAGTCATTTGAGACTTGGCAGCAGTTTGAAATTCGACGCAAATAAAATACCGAGCGGTAAATTTGTTCTGATTAAAACATGGAAGACGAAGCCGTAAAAAGGACTCGGCTTTCTGTTTGCTGGCTTTATGTGGGAGGAGATGAAAATAGAAATAGGATTTAAAATGACGAGATTAAACCGTACCAGAATATCAAACCGTTGGATTAATTTTAAAAGTATTTGTTGGGAAAAACTTGAGCACTCAATTACTTACTTGTTAAGTACATAGTTAGTAACAAAAGTAGTTGCGAGTACGCATTTTTTGCCAAGCATGACCCACTCAATAGCCCGAATCGATCATTCATAACGGTAACGACAAGTCAAAATGCCAGTTATTAGTTAGGCACTCGTCTAACGGGCAACTAAGCTACGCAAAAAGTAACTTTTAATGAAACCAAGGCTGCGTTTAATCCGATTGTAACATAGGCATTCAGGACGCACGAGTCCAACAAGGGATAACGTACTGTAACGTTTAGAGTTAAGGTGGAGAATTGTTTATCATTGATAGAAGGCATTTGTTTACGGATGAGTGTGCGTCTGCGTCCAGCTATTGGCATAATTTCACATTCATTCCATTGCCGTGTCGATACGTGATCGTCCTCGTACTGGGGCCGTGAGAAAGGCGCATGCCATCATGTCCAATCCAATATGTCAAATATGCAATATTGTACGCATTACATGACAAACTATGACCATACATCACACCTAGCCGACGGCGAGCGTTGGGCTCTGTGTCGATGTAAATCCAGTAGAGTATCGGTAATTTATTAGGAAGTGATGCATTGTATAACGTTACGTTAATACCGGAAAATATCAGTAACATCTATATCACAATCAGCTACGGGTGTACAGAAATATACTAACAAGAACGCACAATTTTTAAAAGTATTAGGAAAAGTGTGGTGCTGTGTTGAAACCACTGAGAGCAACTGTAAGAAGGTCTAAGTGTTTTAATCTTTTACATCTTCTTACTTACCATTTTATAAAGATTTAGGTAGCGCTTAATTGGCTTTATTGAATCAAAATACCAATTCTATTTTGAGAAATAAATGGAAATGAGTTCAACGATTGTTTAATAGTTGGTTTGTTATTCCACTCGCGTTGTTTTTAATCGACGCTCATTACGAACAATGAGGTACAGTGATAGGCACAATAACTTGTTTGCATACGGGATATTGTTGCTATTCAACCAAACAGATCAACGGCTGCATCATCGGAAGTCTATAAGTAATGCCATATCAATCCTGCTTACCTTATATGTGTTATGTATAAATCACAATGTTGGTAAGTTTGCATGTGTGGATGTTTGTTACTCAATCACGCAAAAAGAGCAAAACGGATATTGATAAAATTTGGTATGCAGGTAGCCTTATACTTCGAATTAATTTATAGGCTGCTTTTTATCCTGGGAAAAACAATTTCTGTAGGATAGCGGGTGCAACCGCGAGGCGCAAGGAGTGCTTTATTTAAAGTACTGAGAAGTAAACGCTAAAGCTCTAACTCTCCCAAAGAACGTCAGCTTCATAATCAATATGATTTTACAAATTGATTGGTAAAATATTGAATGTTATTATCCAAATTAAACATTACCAAGAACTTCTAAGAGTATAAGGATTTGTAGACAGATTACATCGGTCATAATAAAAATCATCGTAGTTTTGTTTGCTTAATAATGTTCAAATATTTGCCCACAAATTTGTGGAGAATTGTTGAACGTCCAGTCTCAATCTCAAACCAGTTCACTTTTAAAGGTTTTGTTTTCGAAACCTCAAAAAATTACTTTTCGAGTATTTATGTAACTGATACGGCTTTAAGTGAACTGTTTAAATCGATACGATCTCGATTGCATTGATAAGTATTGCGAATTACCTCATTACCTATACATTCTTAAAGTGTCGATTGTGAAGCGAGGCAGGCAAGGAGATAAATATTTGTCAAAAATCTTATCGGTCATAAACGTCCGACTGCTATAATAAATTGGATATAACCGAGTCTATAAATAAGCGGTAAGGTCTCATTCTGTTTCAAGATTTTTTGTTGGGAGACATAATCACGACTTTCAATAACATAAAAACAAAAAAGTTTCATAATAATGGTCGTTGAATTAATGGTAGCTATTTAAGTATAGGGCAGGTATAGAATGGAGAGCACTACCTGTCTTGCTCAGCCTCACTGCCTCTTTCTATCGTGGTATGTGTGTCCAACGGGACGTTGTCGGTGCATCATGTCTTGTCATCGGCGTACCACTTGTATGCGATTCACGTGAACTTTCAAGGCCTGCCTCTTCATGGAAAGAGATTATCAATCGCTCACTCGTATAGTCAATGATGACTCAGGCTGGCCAACGACCATAGGTCAACAATATTCATTTATATTGTTAAGGACAGTACAATTAATTGTGTTAAGTTAATTGAAGATACATTGTATTTCTGATTTATTGCAGCCTTTAAATAATCAAAAAAGTTCAATCCCCTCATTTAAAGAGAATCATTTAAAGTCCATAGAAAAGTTGGTGGCCAATAAGTTTGTTTAACAAAATAACAACTATCATTGAAATAAACAACATTACTATAGAATATATTCACAATCTACTAACGAAAGTAAGTTATTTATAGAAATATTTTTCTTATTTTTTCCTTAAGCTGAATTTCACAATATTTTCGAAGACGTCACGTCTACTTATTTAACTTCGTACTTAAACCATCGACAGACAAACGTAATTACAATGGATTACAATAATAATAGCGGAACAATCAGACAAGTTGACATTGCCGGACAGCCCTGAAGTGTACGACAATATGACGACAATACTGAAATATGAGAATAAAACGCGTGACCAGAAAAACTGAGAAAAAATACTATTTGAAATAGCTTAGTTAACTATAGTGATTATTGACCCAATAACATATACAAAAATAGATAATACTCGAAGTATGTGTGCCCATTAATTTCACACGTGGGAAAAATACTGGATTCAGATTAATTAGAGACAAAACATTAAAAAAAATATTAAAACGATCATAGAATACTGTTTGTGTCCAGTAACTCGTGTCCGTTTAAAAATTCGTTCCATATACATAATAAGATTCAATAGCAACCAAATTCGAGATGATGACGCTGCCTAGTGCGCGATTACCTTTGACGTAAGTTTAACTTCTAATAATACGTTTAATAATTCAAACAATAAATAGGTTGTTTATTATTAGATGTATTGATACTAGGTCGCAGACAATAGCCATTTGTTTCATCGAAGGCTACACACGTCAAGGTTTCAAGCCATGTCTAGGGTACCTTCAATTTTCACGTATGGCAACATTGTCAAAAACCGTTAAGTCGGAATTTACGATCGAGAGCTCTAGTGCTTGATATCTACTGATATATTGATCGTATAAGATAAGATAACAACATTGTACGCAGGGGATCTTCAGGAGATGGTATTAATATGCTTTAAAACTTAGGCAAAACAACATTAAGTTTAATGTTAGGTCGGATTTACCTAGAATAGAATCCTGCGGGGTTACCGCTTACCATCTTTTTGTAGACATTATGTATAGGGGTTTTTGTAATCATTGAAATGATTTTCCTCAATGGCGCTAACATTTGGTTGTGGTCATTTTGTACGTAATCGAATTGAATGTTTTTTTAGGTATATCTAAATGTACCTAATCATAATAACTGAGATTATATTATGTCATACATTGAATGATAGACTATATTTTTTCCCAAGAATTACATTTATATTAATATTTAATCCGCCAATATCGCGTACATTTTTTATTAGAATGTGTTGGCATTCTAACAAAAAAAAAATACACGAAAGTAAACCTAAATGTCACAGTAATAAAGATACTTAGCTTTGATACTTAGGTACACCCACACACAGTCTTCCTTTCTATTTAAAATTTACGTCAAACAAACGTCACTACGCTACGCCTCAAAAGGCAGCTTACTCAACCAAAAAAGAGGAAAACCGCAATGTTGAACTGCACAGCCCTATTCGACAAAGCCGCCGTGATAACGATAACAGTAAACTATCGAATCGATACGTAACGGTACTGACAGCACAACACTACTGTTTAGGAAATGCAAACTAATTTCAATACAATAGCCCTATATTTAGTTCGTAGAATATTCATTTGCATGACATAACGCTTTGCCGTTTTAGACTTCCTCTCACTTATGGGTTAAGAAAAAAAAGATCATGACTTTGACTTGGTAAGTAATATCATTACTGTATTAATTAATTCAAATACATATAGCTGGTTAGTAAGAAATTATCTACTAGCTATAATATATAATATGTTCGAAGTGCACAACATATAAACTGGATGGCGCTGTTCTTAATGCTTTTGATTTATTCAAACCTCGTGTATTTGGATTTAGTTTTAATACAGAGGTACTAGGCATCACCTAGGCATTGAATAATGTTTGATAACGCAGTCCTAAAATTGATGTCAAAACTACCATATTTTTCTCCATAGAAGAATTGCGGTTTTATTCGTTAGACCTAAAAATGCTACACAACGCCTTTTATCGTTTTCACGCGTGACAGTTCCTGTAAGTAGATAGATACATTAGAATCGAAGCAAATATAACCCAGGCACTTTAGACACAAACTCCTCTACCTATTTCAAGTTAGACTTAAAGCAAACCTACTTCTTGTTGGCAAATCATTTAATATTTATTAGACTTTAATAGAATAAGTATCTTACTTAACTAGTAGACAATTGTCGAAAACGTACACCCACATGACAAACTTACCAAATTATTTACAAAATGGAGTCTAGATTTGACTCTTGTCACATAAATACACATAGATCTAGATAGAGCACAATACTAGAGTCACTCACAGAGATAGGTATACTTAGTATAGTATAGGACAGAGTATTTCAACGTGTGGATCGCAACACCCTGAAAGGTCATGGAGCCTTTTTAAGGGTGTCGTAATTACATTATTTTATAACTGCAACCTCCAAAAGAAGCTTGAAATGTTATATTTATTAAGAAAATGTTTTTTAAAAGTTTGAAACAGATGGGTACTATTTTTTACACTAAGGGGGCCGAGTGATAAAGTTGAAAAACACTGGAATGGAATAATATACTACATTTACGTGTATGACTTCTACTATGAAGAATAAACAAAAGCAGCGCTAGTATTCTCACGGGTATGTGACATGTGACTATTTTTCCTCCAAAACAAAAACCTATTATAACGAACGCAATTCCAAGAATGCGAGCTTACTCATAACCCCAAACTCGTAGTATAGAGCGACCAACTTATCTGTGCAGTTGGCCAAATGAAGGAACCAAGAGTTTCCAACTAGCCGCTACCAATTTTGTTAAGAGAATCTGATGATGGTTCCCCACTCAAACTGTACAAATAAGTTGGTCGCGCAGTAGTACGGAATGGCTTTCGAAAGGAGAATGTAAAGCGAATTCTTACCCAGATCTCGGATCACATCGAGTGCATTGTGATTCTGTAGTAAAAGTTGCGAGTGCATGCTACTTACCTGTAAACAAATAAAATGGTTTTGTTAAAAATCTGCGAAAAGTAAGAACTCATACCTACTCAATTGTCTATAAAAACTGATAAGTCTATCTTGTCTATTGTTATTATTATTTCTTGTTTTGTCCCAATGCTGGGAAAGATCTTCCTATTTATCTTCCATTGCTCACTTTTTTTAGCTTTCTCTATCCACAGATTACATACGACCTAAAAAATACTAAATAGCAATTTTTTTAAGAAAGTAGTACCTAGTTTATCTTAGTTTATAGTCCTCTTGATTTTTGGAAACTAACATTGATAAAGAATGGAAATTACAAAGGAAAAAAATTAAATTAAGAGTTAAAAATAATAGTGCAAGAGTTTATCTATCTTTCTAAATAAATTAATAAGGACAAACAAATAAAGATGTTTAACACTGTAAAAAAGTTAAAAGAAGCTTCTAGCGTCTTGTGTATCGCCAGACGAGTTAAATCAAACTAGTTACTAAAACCAAAGCCTCTCTTAACTAGTCAAGCCAATTTTTAACATCTCGTCAATTAGTTAAATATCAACAATAGACGGTTAAATAAATAATCGCCATGTTAAATTTTATTGACCATGGACCTAAAACCGTGAACTTTTGAGTACAATATTTAATGACAAAATTATGTACCAGGTACCTGTGTTTAAAACAAAATGTTGCAGTAAAGCTTTATTTTGATTTTATGATGGAAACTCCAACATGAAGTTAATAAATTACTGCAGGAAACGCTTCTGCTTTTCATTTGTTTTTTAAGTTAACTTTACAACATTTTGTAATTGATTTTCAGATGTTTCTCCGCAAAAATAATTGGCAGTGACATACTGACAGATACTGAAGTCTCGCCTTAAGGGTTCTTCCCCGAAGGAGGTGCAGAACCCTAAAAAACAAATCGTTTTAAGTATCATTTTATTTAGGAACTCTGCTTGTTTGCCAACTATGGAACGTATAAAAAAATATTTCAAAATCAAATACTTACACGATAAATCAAATCAGTAATCAGTTTCTCCAGATAATTTCAGTTTAGTGTCTCATAGTCATATGTTTTTATCATTATAACTTGTAGTATTTTTACGCAATGTTCGGTATAATATGTTAATTAGGCAATATTTCTCGGAATGGCATTAGACTGCTCCCAAATATCGAATATGCATGATATCACACGAGAGACCTTTGCGAACGACTTTCACTGGGATCTAGTTGGTAAGCCATTGTGAATGATCAAAGATAATAGAACCGGTAGATTGCGCATGCAGAAAAAAAACTTTAAAATGTGACTCACAGCGCCGGGCGCAAGATGAGGTAATAAATGGCGAACGATCGAGCGGATTAAAACTAATTAATATAATTTGTGATTCTTTGATGAGTTAAGGCTCTTCTATTGCCTCTGTTGATGCCCGAGACTTTCTACTTATCTCGGAAAACACAGCCTATACAGTATACAGCCCTCAGTGATACTCGTAGTGTGGTTTTTCATTAGTATAATATATATTTTTAAATCGGACCTTTATTTCCTTAGGAGGTTTCCCTCTACAATCATACAAACTTTGCCCATTAACCATAGATTATTTTCGTGACAAGGGAATAGGTTCTATCCGTCTACTGGTTATATGGTCTGTGTAAAGGACAATAGGTTTTCACTTTCACACGTCTCGCGGCTTCATCTGGCGATGATCTATAACAGGAGTGACGCAGGGTGAATCGGAAATCAGGACCGTGTGTTGGCAGGATGAGGGCGGGACTGTGTGGGCTGTTTTGTACTATCTTGTGGGTGAAAAGTAGGTAAAGCGTTGTGGATAATCCGAAAATACCTGATTCAGGACAGTACAAATATTTTGATTTTGATTTTTTGATTTTAGTGATTCAGAGGGTAGAAAACGTTATTTGATATTGATGTGAAGTTTTAGGTAGGTAGTAATTGTCAAAATTAAACATACCATTTTTGATATTTTATAATCAAGAGTTATGAATTACGATTGTGATCATTGGAACATTGGCTTCAAGTTATTATTTCTCTTCTTTTATTGCAGAGCAATTTTGATCACCTACTAAAATACCAAATTTTGCTGTGCAATACATTGACAGCTTGCAGTCAGATCAGAATACAACTTTTTGCAATGTTAGAGCATTGCAAAAAGTTGCAAAAAGTGCATGGCATCACTAATATTTTGGCTTGAAAAAAGACTGTTCCTAAATCAATTTGTTTATAAGCATTGCATAATATTTTACTACGTCAGAGATATTTCGGGTAATCCCTAGAATTAGGATTCCCAGGTGCAATGATATCATAATCACTTTATCTTTGGTACGCACTACAGATAGTAGAAGTATTATAAGGGACCATAATTAATTTGATAATATTGATAGAGCACCTTTCAATCTGTACACGATTAAATGAAACCAAAAAAAGTGCAACAAACTTCCAAATAAATAATAAACTAAAAAAAAACAAAAATGTTTTTTAAAACCAACTTTCGTTGCATTGTCATAGGAGTTCCATAGGAGGTATACCAAATTTTAGCTCAATCGGATATCGGAAAGTGGTTCAAAATTCAGTTGCAAAATTTGACTCACAGTGACATACTAACACGGCAAGTTAAATAAAAGCTTGTAAGAAGCTTATAATAGCAGACAACTTTATTGTCAGTTCGAACCATGTAAGTGCGCAAGTAAACTTGTTGACTCGATCCAAGTACATAGATTGTAAGGTTTCACCGAAAAAACCCGTATTTTATCTTAAAGTGATCCGTTCGCGTCAGAATTGAGTGCAGGTGCGCGCCTGTCGACCTTCGGTCACCACCCTGTCGGCATTCCGGCGTTTATGGACCCCATTGCAACTATGGGTTGGAAAAGTAAAAGTGATAGGGTCTAGTGTAGTTTGGTTTACAAGATGTTTTTGTAATAATTGCTGTACATGACTCAACTATAAGTCCAGCGTATTTACAACAAAACATGTCAAAACCATGTTCGTTTTCATAGTAAAATTGACTGTGTTTAAACGAAATTCGAGAAGATGCGCCCATAGTGCAACAATGTAATTTTCTGCATTATAGGTATAAAAACTAATCGCAAATCATACAATCATACAAGCGTTAAATCAGAACAAAGTTTATTGTTTACGAAACAAATGATGAAATCAATTGTGTCCGGGTGAACGAACTGTCGCAGAAGAATTTACAACCACAACGAGGTCATAGCATAAAGCCTTCTTCATAATTTCTATTTGCAAGCCTGATAAAAGCGAATAATCTCGAATTGCGATGTCGATTCTGTTTTTCCATTTCTTAACTAAACTTTTGAAAGCTTGATTGATACAAATCATTTTTTTACATAGATATTGAAATGAAATCAGATTAAGATTTTTAGTCGTGTCTGATTAATTTAATTCAGCAAGAAGTTACCATATATTTTGATGGAACAATTACATTTCAAGTATTTATGCAAAAAATAGTCTTGCTAATTTGTCTTGGTAATGACAGTAAAGAATGCAATAATTTTTTTTTGTGAAAATATTGCAGTTCCAATACTTTTTATTTATACATATTTATAACCTCCTTTTTTGAAATCGGTAAAAATTTGCCTCAGTTCATGAACCTATTGCCTAATTAAGATATTTGTTGTAAAATTGTGAGAATTCTGCGAATAAATTTCTCAATTGCGTAGACATTTTTTTTAGCATAAAAGCATGTTATTATAACCCAGTTTATTGACTAACATTCGCAATAAAATCAGATGAAACTCAGCATTTCGACAGAGGTAAGAAATCAGTGTCTTGTCAGGGATATTCTAGGCCATTCGAGATTATCGCCGTCACACTCGCTCTCATGACGTTTGTATTGAGAGCGACAGTGACCTAGATATCTCGCTCGCTAGAATAGGGTCTAGTAATCAGCATTGATTGCTCTTGCTATTAAATAAACATTTTTTTTTGGGTCAAAAAGTCAATTTAATTAAGGACTAGGTGAATGTAATGTGAATGGGTTTTCAGAATTGTTCACATACATACCTAGTAGAATGAACTTTTTTGTAATTGACTTCAATACGTCAGAAGCTAAAAGATTAATTCTAGAAACCTATGGTTAATTATACAGTCCAGTTTTTCTTGACTTCTCAAAAGGTAGTGTTTTACAGATAAATGTAAGTATGAATAGGTATGTTTATCTGTATAATATAGGTGCCTTCCTATCGCCTTAACGGCTCGACTAATTTTGAGTCTACTAATTCTCAACTTCTGGATTGTTTCTTCTTGTTCTAGAATTTTAATAAAACCAATCCGAAAATCACGAAAAAATAAATTTGGTGTTTCATACATTTTGTCGAGTGTCATTGACATTTTCGTATGGAGTAGCGGTTTTTTTTTTGTGTTTTTTGTTGCAATAGTAACTTGTTCATAATGATGAATACTATAGGAGCCCTTTTCGGCTTAGCATTTTTTATAACTCTTTCCTTATAACTCTCTAGGACGCAAAGTGTAAGCCACTGTGTTAATTTTCACGATTGCTTACATTAACACGTAAATTTAGAGTATGTTCCGCACAAATTATCTGTTAAAAAAATTAAGTTCGGTGCCCCAAAAAGAAACTGCGCTTTCACAAAAGAGCGTTGATTTAACATTTTAGTCACGCCAAGGCACGTTCACTGCACTCACTCAGTCTTGATATATTTTACAAAGTAAGGTAAATTGGGTTTTAAGGAACAAATTGCTTAATGGAAAGGTCTACATACATTTAGGAAAAGGTGTAATTCATTGCAGCATTTTAGTTGGCTTTTGTATATAAACTACGTATGTAAAGATCAATTGCCGTGCTTATCCGATTTAATTAGTTACTTTTTAATTGTTTTGTTCGTCTCGGTTGGTCTACTAGTATTATTTTTAGCGGAAATAAAAGAAAAATCTAAAGAAACAGCCGAAACATCAAAATTTATTAAAATGGTACGAAGTTCACCGGTCATCTAATTAGTTAATTTTCTTTACAGTTAAGTGACATTAGTTAGTACTGCGAATTTAGTTTTTGTATTGCGCAAAAGTTATATGACATTTAATTTTGTCAATACATTTGACATCAAGAACGATGCTAAAATCTTAATTTTTCTGAAGTTATGAGCTAGGTTTCTAAAGTTTCTATAGACAACGTGTTCTTGGCTTCTTCGTGTTTTTGACCTTTTCATAAATAAATTAAAAACTTGCCTGAAACAAAAGTGTTGCATAATCTTATATTACTGCACATTGATGATTGTGATGAAGACTTTACCTTGAGAACCGTGAGAAGAAACAAATTATATGAAAGAATGACCTTTAAACTATTCTTTTTTTATTAAAATTGGAGGGAAAATGCGTTTGTAGGTGTCATCATAATCACATACAATGAGTCTTACTTACAAACAAAACCTTTTTTGCTCTCCTTAAAATGCTCTGACAACTTTTCGTTACCGTGAAATGTCACGTGCAAAAACAAGACCAATTGTTATAGACACTGATTAAGTTTAAGTAGCGTTTATAAGTAAGACTTTACATTGTTAACTAAGTGTAGACTTGTACATAAATAACAAGTAAAAGTACAATTAAAATTAAAGTTGGTAAAATTAAGGTTGAATTAGTGAATTCAATTAATAAGCTAAATCAACTTATAACCAACTCATTCAATCTTTTAACTTTTATTAGTTTTAGTTTTTATTTAAAAAAATAACACACAGTGAAAAGGTGCTTTAGAAAATGAAATCACTGCTAAATTTAAACAAAAAGCTTGAATAAGATTCTGTCTATTAAGAAATATCGACTCCATTTATGAACACGTATTCTATAGAGCTGATTCCAATGTTTTTACAATCGCCGGCTCATCATTAACCGTATATACCTGTTATCGAAGAAAACGTGAAACCGGTTATACCTACTGGTATCTGTGGATTACTACATGTGTAAAGATACTTATTTTGGGTTTTGCAGAGTCGATGCTCTCTACGACGCCCAAGGACGCGGCTGACGTACAAAATTATAATTTCTTAGAACTTTGACAAAATATAATATGACAATATCACCTACCTGTGAGACTTGAAACCAAATTAGAATTGCCTGTATCAATCTTGTTTATGTCGGTGTTATTATGATTTGCCAAATGGCCGCCTCAAGTTTTGTAGCGATTTTTGTTTGCGGATTGAGAAACGATTTTTATTTATTTTTGTGATTTATTGCTTTCAGAGTTGTTTACTGCTTTGATTGTAGATTTGTTTGAGAAATGCCGTAATCTCTGCTTTAAATATTACGATCGTGAATCATTGCGGTGATATTGTTTCTGATGACTTAAAAAACAAAACAAAACAACACAAAAAAAAGACAGATCATCAACTATAAAGAAGGACCTGATCAATTTTATTGATCAACTCTTTTTGCGTACTAAGTAAAAAGAGATCCTGTTTGTGGAAAGGAGAGAAACCGCTATTCTGTACAAATGCATTAGTATTGCAGTGAAACCCTTTAATCCTTGCTTGCACAATAGGCAACGATTGGCAAGCTCATCAGATTAGCGGTACGTGAAGCTATCAGAAGGTAAATCACTGCTCTCCAACAATCGAAATGGCATCACACAAACAAAACAATCGATTCAAGCTGCAATCGATTAATCGGCTAACTGAAGAGGTGTTCGATCAACAATCGTTTCGTCATTAAAATAGAATCGAATACGATTGGCAGGTAACTGGTACGAGCGCGACAAACTTAACTATGTAGTTGAGTTGGGGAGCCACAATGGCACTTTCTAAATAAAACTGATGGAAATTTTTAATTCTTTCATTTAGCCACTGGCTGACAAGTTGGTCGGCTGCAAGTGTGGTAATATCTCTAGGGAGATATGTAATGCAGGATGCGGGTGCAATGTTGGCAGAATGTTTTGGTGGCTTTCCAAACATTGCAATAGCTGGCAGTTTTGTATTCTTTGTATGTGTTAGGCATTTCGAGATTCTTGAAGAACTTCGTTAAACAGTAAGTGAATTTCACATTTGAAAGGTTTCATAATCTATTATTCAGTGCTAAAAAAATTAACAGTTGTTGGAGAGGATCAGATTATGAAATTTTAATTATAAGAACTTACTAAAGAAAAGACTATTGAAAACATTTTGAAACAGATAAAAACCTTAAAACTTTTCACGAATAGTTGCATAAAGTGTGCATACAATTATGTAGGACAACTAAGATTAAAGCTGTGCATTGTGCAATGTATTGTAAAGTTCATCGAAACTTGACAAAATGGTTGAATTTTAAACCAGCTTGTTCAATAAGGTAAATGTCAACAATAAACGATTAAATAATTAATTAATCGCCTTGTTAAATGTTAATAGACTTGGGTCTTAATTTGAACGTACTTTTTGAATTAACTTTATTACATGCAGTAAATATTTTTAGCGGTAGCTATATTTATAAGTATATTACATTTAATATAGGTACAAACATATGTTTACTTAAGATTACATATTTAACAGTTAATTTGTTCAGTACTAAACTATAACAAAACAATGTTTGTTCCTGTTCGATCAATCAAACGAAATCGAAGGTAAAAATTGTTTCAATAAAATCTTAATAACTGTGGGATTTCTATTGCGATTGTTATGAAGGTTTTTCACGTTCTTGTTGTCTCGACACATAATAACCATTATGTAGATATGCTAGAACTATGTAAAGAAGTTCGATTATTCTGGGAACTTATTTTGTTCTTATAAACATTGATAGTACGAGAGTTATATCTGTGGTTGTTATTTAAAAAATATCGGAAGATTATGCGGGATTTATGCTGGTGAATGATTCAATGCGGTAGTTCGTTTGCTTACGTTGTTTTGGCCCAGATGTTTGGACCAAACAACCACAAAATAATGTTAGAGGCCTTTAGGCGGCCCAAAAAACTCGGACATCAGGGCCATTTAGTCTATAAGAACGCATATAACTTACAGATTTTGATGAAGTTCGAGACGCGTAAGCATTCTAAAAGTGTTTTCCTTTTTTTTACCTATCAGATAGATAATAATACCTATTCTGCGAAAACATGAATTGAATTGAAGTGAATTGAAATGCTATATACAAATCACCAAATGTTGTACATTTGTGTTTATTGATTACAGAGTAAATATTGCGAAGGTTAACCATTAGGTACCTATTAATTTACATATAAAGATGTATAAAGCACAGTTAGGTATATAGTAGGTACGTTTATTATTTAAGTAGGTAAGTACCTAGTTATTAATAATATCTACATCTAATTAATTAACTTTATACGAGTAAGTACAATTCAAAGTAAATATTTAGGTGTTTAAAATTAGAGTTTTCAGGATAAATGAAACGTTATTATTTGCTCACAATGTAACCTTGTAGACCGTCGGATTTATGACATGGCCCGTAATATTATTTAATGAGGGCATTATACAATATTTATATAATACTGTCTGCTCATACCTATTCTGAACCTGCCTGAAGATTATTACTATACCGTATACCTACCTATGACATTTATCTATTTTTGTATGTCTTTGCGTAAAATTAAGTCTTTGTTTGTTATTGGATGTTTGGGCAGACGACGAACACAAAAGTCTATGTTGGTAATTTAGGGCTTCCCAATTAAACCTTTATTACTTCAACGTAAATTTAGGGCTTTTAGTACGAAATGTAATATTAAATAATTACTTTAAAACTAGAAAAAATAATCGTAAAACATGAGTACCCAGCGAATTATCTGATTGTCAGCAAATATTCAAAAAAATTATCAGAGCTGCGGGATCCAAATCTAGGGTCATTTTTTTAACTATTTGGGTAATCATCGTGAATAACCCCGATCGTGAAAACACTTTAATAATCCTGTTAGTGCATACTTTAACATCCAGTATGTCTATCATCTATCCGAAAAACCTGTAGATGTGCGTCTATCACTAAAAACAACACAATAAATCTAAATATACTCGTAGTTCACACGTGAGTTTATTTGGTCAATTACGCTACATCAAATACCTTGTACCAGTCATTCGGACGGGAATTCACGTTCTAAGGTCGTTCAGGTTAAAATAACAAGTACGTAATGCGAATAATACGGACCATTATTGCTCTTTCTTGGAAATCTTTACGTTACTTGATAGATCGGATATTGAATCCGTATTGGTATTGTTTGATACTGTTGAAACGGGCTGGCTGTGTGCTGTGGTTTTACGTGGGTTGAAATGTTTTACGGTTTTAGGCGCTTTTACGTATATTACGTTATTTATAAACTTATATAGTTATAGATGTCATAAACTTATATAGTTATAGATGTCATTGTTATAAATGCGAAAGTGAGTTTGTTGGTTTGTTCATCAACCGTTCATCATCCATCATCATTTTGCATACTCTTTGACAGGGATATATATGTATATAACTAATATAGGTATGTTTGGCTTATAAATCACTGTTATTCGACAGTAGCGTGCAGAACAGCTGTCTATGTATAACACATAGTTATACACGGCATATAGCACATAATTTATAACAATATTTGAGTGAGTGGTCCACATGCGCCACGCGGATGTTGTGACCGCGGTCGAGTGAACAGATCGTATCAGTATTGTTACTGATAAGATACACCTCGTGGGAACGTGGACGTACCTACTTTCGATCGAGAGCACCGGCTCATTCTCGGGTAATCAGTGCAATCGATATTCTACCTGCCTTTGTTAGTCGCATTGACAAAAGCTTGTAGGTGACGGTTAATGGTAACAATGTCGATTGACTGAGAATTAGGTAGTTAATGATTGCAATATATATATTGCGAGTTGCTTTTACCTCTAATTGAACGGATTTGCTTTTAACATACCTATGTATCAAATGTAACAGTAAATTATTTTGACGAATAAATTGTTTTCGATTTATCGTCACAAATAAAAATAGAAATGTTTGCTCATATTGGCGTCACCTGGAGTTTATTTAAGGACAATGCTTACATGGGTAAGTAATGGCGTTTTGCATCTTTTGCACGTGTTTTGGTCTACACACTTCACAGAAACCTATACATAAAACATTGTTACCATCGCGTCTTTGGAGGGTTCCCATCAAAAATTGGTAACTCTAGAATCTTTTATTTATAAAGAAATTCGGCTCTATAAATCTGTAGAATAGACTGACTATTCAAACAATTAAAATATTTGCCGATAACATTCTACATATAGCAACCATAAAATACCAACATTTAGGTATTCTTTATCAATTCTTCTACGAGTCATAAAATGCATTTCTTTGGAGCAAAAAAGTTAAAAGTATACATGGTTATCCATAAAGGGTATGCTAAGCCGAAAAGGGCTCATAGCACTCATCATTATGAACAACTTTTACTATAGGGCCAACCCGAAATTTGCGAAAAAAAAATCAGCTGTTCCATACATTTTGACGAGTGTCATTGACATTTTTTTATGGAACAGCTGATTTTTTTTTCGCGAATTTCGGGTTGGTCCCATAGTAAAAATTTTCTCAATGATGAGTACTATGAGACCTTTTCGGCTTAGCATACCCTTTATGAATAACCCTATATTTAGGTGTACATTTTTTATTTTATTTTATTTATTTTATGTTAACGAAGGCTGACTGCCTAATTAAGTGTTTTACATACAGAGTATGAAATTACTATGTGCATTAGTTTATTACTCAATGCATAAATAAGTAAGTGCTTTTATAGAAATAAATAAATAAATTATTATTGTAACATTAATTATGGTAAGTTTAAGAACGTCACTTAAATATTTTTAGAACTAATTTGGTCAGAATTAAAATGCCTCTATTCAGTATACAGGTTATATCGTACTTTGAAAATCTTTTGCTAACCCTAAAATCAACCCAAATAAAAATCAGATATTGCGTGTCATATTTTTTCTATTAATTTCTATAGGGATAGTTTTAGGGTTAATCTCACTGTGAGCGTTGCTTCTACTCTTTGCAAGACACTGTCTATGTAGATTTTTATCATATTACGTCAAAAAATAACGTTTCTACAAATTAAAAATAGTCGCTGCTTATTTTTTTTTATAAATCTTAATTTTTTTATGCTATTCACTCAGTAGAGTTAGAGTTGCTGTGTAAAAAGCTAGATGACAGAACATTCATCACAATCTCCAAACTCCACGCTTTGTATTTATATTCTAGACCTGATACACAGATAAGACGTAATCAATCCATTTAATGGCTAATTTATTTTACAGAAAGATAAAAATCAACAGTGACAAATAATCCGAGGCCTGCGCTCAGAATTAGCATAAACACGGCTGCTCTTGTTTGGCTCATTTATCATTTAGGCTGATTTCTTGTCTAGGTAATAGCTAAGCTACAGAGAGAACACGAATTTTGAGCTAAAATTTAGTTAAAGGTGTTGCTTACTAATTATATTCTGCTGCAATTTAAGTTTTACAAGATCTAGCCAAGCAAATGGGAAATTCAATACAAAAAATTGTTCGATCATATTAAGAGAGTTCATCAAAAGTAGCCGTATGTGTGTGATATTGTAACTTAGAGAAATTAACATTTTCTACATTTTTTTATTCGATGATTGGTTTGCGTTTGATCGCCATTATGCCTGATGCTGAGCAATAGTGCTATCTACTATGGAGTACGCTTGCCTAGAAGAAACCGATTCCCGCCTCGAAGACAATATTATTTCAATCTTGTACATTTGAACTTTTTGTTATTCTTATTGGTTTATTAATAAACCTGTTCAATGGTATGTATATATTCCTATTTATTGTAATAGCTAAAGGAATGTTCAAATCATTATTGCACATTTAATTCAAACTTAACTGATGTATACCTCTATATTTAAAAAAACCAAGGCACATGCAAAGTTTTTGAACTTTTTAATTTGCTAAAAACCTTCTAAATTTTTCCAGAACCTTCATACAACAATCACAAAACGTCGACTAGCGCATAACAGAGGTGTTACATACGAGTAGGTGTAGCGTGAAAGTTGGTGATCAACGTATTCTACGTCCCGCATGTATCGATCATTCGTAATTGACACGATATTGATCAATTGAACTTTACAAACAAAATAAATGTTAGGCTGCGGTTGTGGTTATAGAACCGGTTGACCAATGCTTTAGAAAAAAGATTAAGATAGATACCAAAACTATAAGAATTATTTATGTATCTGCTTCTAGCGCCATTTTGAAATTTCTCAGATTTTCCATTGAATTAATGATTTTATATTCGTTATTTTGATTAAATTGTTTTCATTTAGGTATGTATATCATGCAAATTATCACAATTACTTTAGTTAAATCACAAATGTGCGTGAGGCGAGTTATAAAACAAACTTCCAATAAAAAAAATCTATTTCATATTTCTTACTGATCATACTGAATTGCTCTGGGACCTGAAACACGAATACCCTAGGCATTAAAATTGATGAAACTCCAATTCAATTCAAGCAAATTCAATTTAAACAACTGTCAACTGTGAAATTTGCAATACAACGATTCGAAAATGAAAAGGCGCAAAAACGCGTCGAAAGCTCAAAAATGTCATTGACAACTCACTTTCTCGAAGTTCTTTCATATCGTTATCACGATTCGCGGATCGATATTCGATCGATGACAGCTTTATTCGATTTTATTTGTACGCTTGTTTATTCTGCACGAATCGGAAGTGGAGTGAGTTGGGAAAGGTGTCATTCGTGCTCGGGCAGGAAAGCGTGGCGAGCGGAGAATTTCCCTGAGGCGCCGAGCCGGCATACGCTATCACTGACATCTCTTATAAATGTAATGATATCTGATCTTGATGTGTTTATTAACTGTAGTCTGTGAAACACGATGCTGGGATGAAAAAAAATGGTGTACAGGGTTAGCTTAATTTTTTTGAAAACACGCTGGCATTTTTCTAGTATAATTATTTAATTCTTTTAGTTTGATGGCTTTTCGTAAAACGCTATAAATTGTAAGGGAACCTGCCTGAAAGATATCCTTAGTATTTAAAAATTAATCCTGTATAACAAAGTCTCTAAAGCAAGAAAATAGGTGTATGTTAATCTTCTTATTGAATTTCTGTATGTAACTTTAACGTAAAAGTAATTTCTTTGACTTTTCGTTGTTTTTTTTTAGAATACCTACGAGTACATTGGTAAGTTAGTAAGGTAAATCGACTATTTATCTATGTAGTACCTAAGTTGTAGGCATTGTAGACGATTAAAATGCCTGCTTAGTGGCTACCACTAACAACTATTTAGCATTTAGCTGCTGTAATCTCTTTTAAAGTATATTTTAATTGTAATACGGAGTCTTTTAAAGACAGTCTGAAAAAGGACACTATGTTTATTTAAATTGCAGCAATTTAGCTCTTATCTTTCACCCAACTAGTTTCTAGTACTATTTGACTCGTAGCAAAATACCTAGCGTTATCAAGTGAGACTATGTTATGTTGTTCAAAAATAGTTTATATGCTATTTATAAATACTAATAATATCTCGCAGGTAGCATCCTTGTCCAGCGAGCAGCTATTAATATTTTAAAATTAACCCTGAACTTTTTTTTATACATGTACTTGCTATTCTAAGTAAGTACTTGCAAAGAATAAAAATAATCACAATCAAGATCGTGTAAGTTTGAACCTTTATTGACCCCCGTTTTAACACATTAATTAGAAACCTATCACGTAGTAAAATGTCAATAAAACCAACTCTACACTTTAGGAAAGTAATCGCAGGCAATAAAGAGTATTATTGTTATTTATTACATGTTAACACGCAAGTAGTGTTTAGTGTCAATTTCACGCGTGTTTAAAATGTCAAATGTAACGTAAGTATCTTAGTACATCAGGCGAGCGATTTGCTCGTCTCGTCACTAAATATTTAAAAAAAAAGTAAGTACAGTATAAGTATGATAAACTTGTCAGCAGAGTTGACTAAACGTAGGTACTAAAATATTTGACGAGGATCCAAGAATTCCGTTCTAAATTCCAAAAGCATTACCAAAATGAGTCACAAAGTAATTTTGTGGCGTTTGATTTTCGAATGAGCACTTTTGTCGTCTGTGGCAATCTGACAGTTTTGATTGACGATTTCGCGCGCTAACTGCAGTGCAGACTTGCAAGAAAAGTTTCTGTCTCATTGAGATAGAAAGTGAGCTAAAATCTGAACTACTTGACGAGTTACGACTTAAAAAAATAAGTTTAAGAAAAAAAAATGTTTTTTTTTTTTAAGATTGATCAAATTCACGACATAACAAAAATCTGCGTTGCTTTTCTTACTAGGTACCGTTTTTCAATCCATTTTAACCAAAAGGTTGTCAGTTTTTCCAAAAAATACGACAGTGGCTCCATTCGACAATGTGGATAACTTAGCCGCGTTGTAAAGAATTCGCGAATGACAAGTGTGCGCCTGAGCTTAGGACGCTATCTAACATTGCCTAAACAGGTTGCGCCAAAAGGGGTTGTTCACCTCGCCTCGACTATTGAACTGCGGTTTGAAGCACTTTTTCAAGGTTTTCTACATATTGGTACTAGCCTTAAGCACTTAGACAAGCAAGCGTGAGCATGGATGACAATAGTTTCTTCTTTGCTGTTGTTTTGAGATAATTCTCTTCCGGTGTGTGACGGATGTATCGAGTAGCTTCCTTAGATAAGATGGGTTTGTTTTACCTCTTACGATATTACACTGATGTAACAGAAGTAGTTATCTTTGTCGCTGTTAATCACAATATGTAAGAAAAGGATGGAAATCATTTTAAAGCTGTCAAATTCTGTTTGGTGAATATGACACAAATGATTCGGTAATATTGATTATTTTGTAGATAATTATTAAATAAGAGTTAATTGTTGCTAAAACAGTTAAAACTTTCTAAGCACGCACATTTTGAAGTTATTAGGCATTATACTCTGATGAAATGTGGAGCAAATAAACACCTACCCGCATTTAACGTCACCGTACCCATAGAAGCATATCGCGTATTTTATTTTCGAGTTTCGCAAACGCAATTAGAATCAGTTCAAAGATAAAGCCAATAGCCATGCAAAATTTGTTAAGCCATCTTTTACATACCCTATTATGTTTGTTTTAGTACTTAGTTTGTCTCTTGTTTAATAACAGAATATTCAAGTTAGAAGATTCTTTTTACGGATATGACTAAATATATATTTTCCAAATCCTTTTTTTTCCAATAATGGCAAATAAAATTTTCAGCACAGTGCGACCAATAGGTATGTATGTAAAAATAAATGATAAATTGACAAAGCCGCAACTTGTTTCAAAAAGTTATAGCAATTTTTTGCCATTTTAATAAAGTTTGACTAACTCTGGTTATTTTATCTGTACGCTACCACTGAATTAACAATACGAATTCTGAAAACATATTTAAGCAAGTACTTAGATGCTTGACTTTTTGACATCACGATAATTCCGAGCATGAAGCAAAACATAGAATTCCCAGAGAGATAAATTACACATTATAAAATTCCCAGTCCACCGATAAACGTGCTGATTTTGCAATAAACAGATAATTCTAGGAACAACACCACACGTGCGTGAGTCGCACTAGCGTTTTATGTTTTACCTTCGTCACGATTGTTTCAATATACGTTCGTTTTAATCCCTATTTATAGAAAACTATTCTTTATTAAAAGCTTCCCTGTGAAATAAACAGGCAAATAAAAACTGACAATGATGTTATACGATATTATCTATTTAATAATATGAATGGTCGTGCGTTAGTCTTGGAAACCTCAGAAAATCTCGGAAGATCTCGGAAAAAAATGGATAGTCAGACTTTTTTATTTGTTTTGTACCAGTTTCCACCCTACTTACATGTTAACAGTGCGTTTATCGATAAAACGTATGCCTATTTCACGTCCCATTTGTAGCGAATCATGAGAATATCACTCTAAGAGGTAATCTTGTGAGATAAATTTATAAACTGCAATGATTTTTTTACAAGATATTTTATGTTGTGATGCTTTATAAGGCGCATGCCTTCGTGTATCTTGTAAACATCTATCCACCGCCCATTTCTAGTGAGTCATGAAAAGCATGTTTGTGATATGAGGTAATCAGTTAAATTAGAACCTGCAGCAGATTTCTACAAGGTGTTATTTTCAATTTACATCAGACGAAATTTTTGGCGAAGTTATTGACATCTGAAGTAGTGAATTTGGTTTTATTACATGAAGGTAGAGCTTGTAAAGCAATTAGTAAGACTAAATTAATGATAAACAATAAGTTTCTTATCGATAACAATAACATAATCCAATAAACAACTAAATAATATCGATGTTTGTAGATAAAATAAAAAAACTTTGTTCAATGTGACATATGCTTGCACTTGATTTTTATGATAGTCTTTCTGATCTACTTATCTACATAACATAGAACGTAATTTTCGGATAGAAATAGGTCATGCCTTAGTACGTAGGTACTTCAAAAATAGGTCGCAAAAAATCAGCTCGTTCACACATTTTATTGTGTCAATAACTTGTTTATATGGATTGGGTGTTTTTTTTCCTCGATTTCAGGGTTGGTGACGTAGTGAAATCGGTATGTATTGAGGTTATCTATCACATAGCTGCCGTTGATTTCTCTTTTTAGCCCCCGACGCAAAAACGACGGGGTGTCATAAGTTTGACAAAAAAAAAAACTGATTTTGATATTTTTTTTGTTTGAAAGTGTTCTTAGCTTTGTTGTGTCGGGTTTTTTAATTAATTTTGAATTTAATAATTTTTGAAATACATCCTGTATAAACCTTTTCTTTAATTTAATACTACACTAGTGTCATGATATCTTATCAATCGGATAAGGCTTCAGTGACACACTTCTTGAAACTGCTAATGTATCTATCTAGGAATCTGATTAGGTTAATCGTTAATTGCATGTACGGTGTTCGTTAATTATATTAAGCACTTAGTTAATTAAAAATACTAAGGAAATAACAATTAGTTACGTTGCATCATCGCTTTAAAAATTACTCGCTTGTCTTTTAATACTACTTTGGCTTTGCTAGACATGATAATTAATTATATTGTATTATGAGAACTACCAGTTTAATCAAGGAAATGCAGAGTTGGGTTTGATGACATAATTATGTCAAAATCGCTGTTAGTCAAATTTGACGTCTGTCAATCTGTTCAAAATTAAAAATTATTATTTTTGAGAATTTGGTAGGCGAATTTTTTTTGTACTTACATTTTTTTCTTGTTTAAACTCTAGCTAAACAAATGTAAGTTTTCAAATTGCCAACTATTCAGTAGATTGATATTCCTATTACTTACTATTATTATGCTTTATATAGCTCTGTGGGATGCTAACCTGTAGAAGCTGTGTTACCTGTTTTCTAGGAGCCAAAAGTTATATTCGGGGATCATTGACCTCAGTCGCCGCGCGTGACCTGCCTATCCGCGTTGGTTTATTTATTTACACGATTTTTTAACGCTTACTCTATAATTTGCGTTTTATTCCATAAACTAGGCGCTATCCTTGTGATTAAGGAGATTGGTTCAATATTTGGGGAATAGCAACGATAATTATTTTTAAACATGAACACGTATGAAGGATAAGGAAGCTTATTAAGAAAAAATTTTTTTGCCATTTGGGCAGGCTAGATCCATACAGCATAATCTTATCAATGAAAATGTTTAGTAAAATCGTGAATGAGTAAATCTTAACGTCTGCTTCTGTTTGCCAGTTAAAAATAAAACTGCTACTTACCCGAGTGTGAAGAAAAAAATCATAACTGTCCAAAACATTTTCAACCTCCTTGGTAAAAAACCTCTGTGGTCCAAGGAGGTAAAACTTTTTACAATTTCCATACGAGAAAGCGATCATACCAGCACTTACCTGTAAAAAAAAGAAAATAGATATTAGAACAGAACTGGAAATGGAATGGAAGGAAATTAAAAATAACAAAATTTGCATATAAAATAAACTGTTGCTGTGGTGTTATCGAGCGATAACGAGTAATGTTTCCGCCATGCTCGTAAACTCGACTCGGGATTGCAAAAAATAACAACTCCATAGTTTCTAATGCTACAAACCTTCTAGAGTGTTCAAGTATTTTGGAAAACCTGTTTAGATATACCGATATTAACCTAAAAACAACATCAGGCGAGCGATTTGCTCGTCTCGTCACTCAATAGCATAAAAAAAAGAGTCTGGCTATTGTGGACACAGCTGTATTATGTTTTACGTGAAAACAAGGGGCCTTACCTACTTATTAAGCCTGGTTAAAGTTAATCATTGCTTAAAGTTGTCCCTCTTGTTTTCGCACTTGACATTTCACGTCAGTGTGAAGTTGTCAGACTATTTTAAGTAGTGTCTAACTTTAAGCAAGCATTGCAGGTAAAGCCCATTTAGTTTAGGTACGTAACGGGTAATAGGTATTTTCTTTGAGCTTTTTTTTTTATTTTAGTTTAGTACGAGTTATGTGATCGTTTAGCTATCAAGTGGTTACCTAATTAAGGATATAAATGATAGACATGTAGGTGCAACATCAAACTTTCACCCGATTTTGTTATCATACGTTTTCGAAATTGCCTCTCACCGTGGAAGTAATATAAAGTCGTTTTTACGACTAAAATACGGATGTAATGTCGCATAGATAATGTGTGAATCCACTAGATTCATATAATTTTGCTTGTCTAAGTTTCTTAATGTATGTGCGTGTTGGAATGACAAGTGAAATTGTAGGGGACCAAAGAGGCTTATAAGTTTTCTGCATGTGGAAAATTACTTCCCTACTTCCAGAGATCCGTGTTTTTTTTTACTAAAAGCTGTCAAAGTGCTTACCTACTATTTATTACCATCATCATTATTTGGATTTTATTTTGAAATTTCAAAGTCAATTTTACATTCTTTGCAATTAAACTGTATCTACTAAACTAATTTTATTATGGACACCAGATAACAAACTCACTTAACCGATAACCTTACAAACTTTCTATTTATCTTTCTATAACTTACTTTCATTGTTCGATTTTTAAAATTATAAAAAACGTGTGTAGCGTCAAGTAGCATGCCAGTAATTCGGCTAACAAGGTAATCTAATCCTGTAGATTAGCATCAATGCACACAGGATGCGGGCAGCGACATCTGGCCACCTACAGATGGACTTGTTATTTTTTTAATTACCCGCCTTTTGTAACGCACCAAAAAGTTTTTACTAAAGGCCTCTCATATATTTTAATTCGATGTCGCATTTGGGAGATTTCCTCTCAGATGTCGCAAAAAATGTATCCGGTTGACCTTTAAAAGATTTGGTCAAAGATAAGGTTATATGGGTTTGTTTATCAGTCAAATATTTTTTTCCTAACATTGATAAGTTTACAGCTGTATTTTGACAGCTAATGTGAGTTTATTATCATGTGTTGTTGTAATGTTTTTGGAGGGAAACTAATATTCCATATTTCTAATATCTTTGTAATTTTTTTGTATGTCTAATCAGTATTAAATGTCAGTCGTGCCAGACCATTAATGATATTCATTTATCTATGCGATGGATGATGCAAGTCGCAAGGTGACAAAACCCTTTGTTTTGCGAAGTGTCGTCGACCCTGCGTTACGCCACTGCAATATTTCACTTACAGCATTTACCTTTTTGCTGAGCCGCGTAATTCGATAATGCACCTTCTGGATAAATGAAACCAACTTAAAAAGACCTCCTTTCCTAGTTCATTGTTTCCTTTTACAAACGTCTAGAGGGATCTTGACGCCTGGTTGACCTGATAGCTCTGCGGTGCGTTTCCGTAATGAGGTGTGAATTAATTCGATATCTTTATTTTATTTCGTGTAATTTCGTTGAGTTTCTTTATAAATTGCACTGGTATAGAATTGAAAATAGAGGCATGCTTGGGTGAAATAAGTGAATAACTATGTCAAATAGGGGTACAGAAGTGTCAAATGAAAGTTTAACTGTGTCAAATAGACGTATAACTCTGTAACACATGCCATTTAACACAGTACAAACTCACGACCATTATTGGCCAAATATAATTTATACCTCTCATATACTCGTAGTTATCAAGATCATAACGAGACGGTGAGTTCATTCATTGGTATGATACCATTTAGTGCATTAAAACAAATGAACGTCTTCGTTTTAGCTGCTCGTATGTCGTCAGTATTGTCATGTCTACTTTTGGACTACGAAAATAGCAAACACGTAATTGCTTCGGGTGATTGTTCCCGTAAATTTTAATGCGCTAGTAAACCGCCTACACGAGTATGAATGCATCAGTAATTAATAGCATTTATGACTGAAAGTGTGGCGATATTTCTATATTTATTAGTACTCTGATGTCTTTAAAGGGGACAGATTACAGGTAAAATAAATATTTCGTTGATTTAAAAAAAACAATTGATGTGTAATAATATCACAATAAAAAGTGAAACAATTAAATATAGCAATCTAAGTAAAAGTGCTGATGTCCTTGACGAAAAAGCGGTATTTTGAGATAAAGTCAGATCTCAAAAAATCGAATGAAATACCTAAATGAGTCAAAGCCGTAAGTTTAAACATTTCAATCCATCACAGAGCTCTCAAGACATTTATGAAATTGCGGCAATACCGCAAAAGCCACGTACAAAAGCTAAAGTTGAAATCAACCATTGTTTCCATTAAAAAAATACCTGGAAATTTTAATGCTCATTTAAGTAAATACAGGAAAAATACTTTAATATGAACAGGTACTTTTTCTGTCGAAGCTTATCAGCCGCAATGGGTGAGTCATAGAGTAAGTACGTGGGGATGCCCGTATCTCATTACAATAATATTTGCTCCTTACTTACTGTAGATTAAGTTTAAATGAAAACAAATACCATCACAGTTTAAATTCGAGAGAAGATTTATTGTAAGAGTTTTGAACTGTTTTTTACGATGCTTTTGGTTTTTGCGATATGCTAGGTGAAGTTTTAGGGATCAAAATAATGTTTTTAGATAAAGTTTAGGTTATCCTTGGTAGGATTTTTTCCGGGAAAATCAAGGTTGCCAAGTTAAAGTTTACTAACCTACCAGCCCGTAATTAAGTCTCAATTGTCTGAAAAGTTACAGAGGCGGGAAACTTTAACTAGGGCAAAAAAGTTGAATGAGTTGTGTGTTAACATCAAAACTTTTGTTATAATTCTATAATGAGTAATCTTTTACAAACTAGCAATACCCAGTAACTTTTATAACAGTACAAGATATAAGTACTGTTTAGAGTTCACAGATGTACGTCACTGTACGGTTTGTGTACCATCGTTTTGCAAAAGTTACAACAAAAGAAGGCTTCACAAAAGTCTTGCGGCGGCATTGGCCACTCATAGACCACAAAATAAATAAAAGTATGAATGCCGGCCGGCGACGAACCTCCACAGAGCCACAGACGCATGTAACGGTACAATGGAATGCTGCTAGAGACAGGTGGTTTTAGCCTCATAAGACCCGGACAAAAACTACATTTGTGTGGATAGTGGCCTACGTCATGGTTTCGCGATACATACAATATATAATGAAATCGATCAAATACTCATACAAATTTGAATTGATTTATCGCGAGTATCGAATACCGAGTCGTATGGTAACATCACTAGTTACGTCGCGATGACAATTGTCAAAACGGGCCTCTTATTTTGTGATGACTTTATGTAGTATTCCATTTTTATTTTTTTTTAATTTCAAATTTTGGGAGTTCTTAAAGTGAGAGCTTAGCCAAAGTCATAGAGTAGTACTGTATTAAGCCAAAGTCTAGTAGGTACCTACTGTGCCTTGGATTCTGAGCATCCCAATATGGATTGTTTTTTTTTATTATTTGGATATACCAAAAACTAGTGGGCTTATAAAGTTACAATTGTGAACAATTGCGCAACGTTCATAACAAATTAATAAATAAAAGCGCATCTAAGGACAAAAGATAAACGGCATGTACTGATGACACGTGCAACATACATTAACGTGCATAAGTATTGTAGATACATAAATATGCAGATAATATTGTTGTTATAAACTTGATTACATAACGCAGCAGGCTTGCACAACATGCCCAGTGAGAATGTAGCACTAGAAATGGTAATGGTAATTTCACACTCAATTAATAATGAGTGATTATTAACGCTTTCCTAAAATCGTATAATTTAAAAATATTATAGGCTTTACATAATTTAGCAGCGATGAGCTTTTAATATTTATAGTTGAATTTCCAAAAGGATATACGAGTATCAACTATCACAGTCCCTTAGGAAGTGTGATATCTAACCACTGACAACGCACTGGTATTTTTTAAATTTAAAGAAGTTAAAAACGTAGAAAGAATATTTTAACTAAGAAAGGATATTTTTTAATCGGTCCTATTTGTTAGTTTAGCCCTAGTGTTAGTTTTTTTCCTTTTCAGAGCATGTGTTTTCCGCATGCGTGAAAACCCAATAAAAAATTAAATCTGCTTGTAAAACTGTCTGATATCGACTTCGTTCGTCTCATTGCCTAATACTGCAATAAAGATATTGTGTATAACGTCACAGACAGCTTTACATAGTAGCCGATTATATTATTATGTTATTGTAATTCATACAATATTGTTAAAAATGTAGTAATAAACAAAACAGATAATAATCGTTATGGTTTTCGATAGAACTATAATTTCCAACAAGTTTCAGTGTGCCCCTTTTCGAACCCAAACATTTTTGGTGTATTTTAATCCTGTCTTTGGATTCGTCTTCAGAAATATCACGACCGTTTTTTTACATTTCGACAGATATAACTAATATACTCGTACAACCTTACTATCTGTCAAAATGCATTGTTAAGTCTATTTTATCGAAGAATTAAAGAAACACGAATATAATCTAATCGCCTACTCCTCTAATAGCTTTACGTGAGTGAACAGATTAATTAAATATAGATAAGTATTAATAATTAAATAATTAAACTAGTATAAGGTGATTGGGCAGGGCGTGATTTTGATTTAACATTTTTGAATAGAATTTTCGAGATAGTAAATCAAAAAACATGTCGCGACCTTATATTACTACTATTAAATCAACATTTTCAACAAGAAACCGAATGAATTTGACTCAAAATGATCGAAATGTCAAAGATATGATCCTGTACGAGAACTTGTTATGGTAATGAGGTTGGTTAGGTGTGGCCGACATAGTGTTTTACATAATTTTCTCGAAAAGAGCGCTACTTTGTAAGTATTTTATCGTTTTCAAATATGGACTCTAAATTCTAGAGTTATTTTCCAGTCAGATAGTTAGCTTCAAAATTAAGGTAACCATGGTGTTCCCATTCTTTTTTCATGCAAAAACCAGCAAACTAATGATCCCCGAGACAAAGCTGAAAAAGTCAAAATATGCCCGACTACATTGTGTAAAATTTACTGTTACACCTTTTGAATATCTTCAATGTAACTGAACCGCAAAAAGTCAACTTAGACCTAAGTCATTGGCAAACTGACGACTGGCGCAACTTTTGTCTACTCGGAGCGATGACTCGCTTTTCCTAAAAGAAATCAAGCGAATCCGGGCCAAACATCAGACACTGGCAGCTAAAATCGTCGCTATTCCCCTTCATTACAGTTTAAATTCCGTCGCCTGTGCGGTAATAACTTCAAACAACAATAAGATCAAAACGTGCGGGCCTAACAAAATGCTATTTTATTTAATAGAGTACAGAAATGTCGATGAACCCCACACACTGTGCTATTGGCGAATAGACGATTTTTTGGCCCAGGTACCGTTGGTTAGCGTCTTGTTTATTTGTGCCAGCGGCACTTAATAGCTATAGAAGGTAAAGAACCTATAATTCTAACGTTCAGCGCTTAACTTGATGAAAGCACTGCCTAATGCGTGATGCCTTTCTCTTATCCTATTGTTGGCTGAAGTTAACGCAGAAACTTTTTGAACATTTAGTTTAACTAGCACAGCTTTGTTTTTACACCCTGTATCCTACTGGACTACAGGAACTGTTTTTTTTTTGGGATCGAAACCAGCCTATATGTTACATGGCAAAAAAACTGCTTACTAAGCTTACAAACTTTTGCATTGTATTTTATTAGCAGCTAGTTCGGTGAATGAATAAGATAACCTAATGTAGGAATCATTAATATTTGTTTTAATAATGTATTACATTATTTTATACCAAAACCGTCAGAATTTGTTCGAACGAACACCTAAACCTTCGTTCCGGAAAATTTTAATTAGTGGTCTAAGTAAGCCTCGTCTGAACGTAAAGTAAAATAAAATAAAAATATGTAAAAGCGTAACAATAAAATGACGAAGATGAATTTGACAAGAAAAATAATAAAGTAGGTGTAAGTCCTTGTGCTAATTGATGACAGTAATATACACGGGTGTAAATTATCGCGATCATAAACGTTCAGCCTTCGATCAGAAAGGTCAGATATCAGACTTCTGTTGTACTACTAAAAATAAAAGATAAGACACCATACTTACTAGACACGGTTCCCTTCAATTTCTTGCAGTCTAGACCTATTTGGGTACTTGCTATGCGTGGACTAAGATTCCTCATATTATAATGAGGTCAAAAACTATTTTTGTAGAGGGTATCTTTCTGAGCTACTGGTCCGATTCAGGAAAATATTTCACTCATGAAATGCTACACTCCTGCTGAGTGCAATGAATTGTTTTATAGACCCAAACCTCAGCAACACCGCACCATGCATGAAGTTCCAAATATCAGTTGCTTTCTTATATTATTACTAGCTGACCCGTGCCCACTAGGGCATGCAAACCGGTTACTCGAGTAACCGAAAAAACCGAGTAACCGGCTGTTTTAAAAACCGGTTTTTAAAGATTTAAAAACCGGTTTTTTCGGGTTTTTCGAGTTTTACATTCATAATGTAAAACTACCACCAAGACATTAATACAGGATCAAGTTACCGTTTCCCAACTCTATTGATCAAATAAATTGATTAGCTGACAACAATACTTACTTATTAGGTATTAGAAAGCAATATATGTATTAGTAGGCTTTAGTTTGACGTTGTTGTATGAGTTATTGAGTGCCGATGAGTAAAGCGCTGCTAAGCTAATGCGGCGATCTTTACGGGGAATGCCCGCGCGCCACTCGCGCAACTCGCGTCGCCCGCACCTCCCGCGCCAGCCGCGCACAACGTCGCCATTTTATTTGTCAAGCAGTCTCACTCAGTCAAGTGAAGGAAACAGACGCGCTTATGATGCGCACGTATTTGTGTTTTTGAAGTTTTTTCACAATCTAAATATTTTCTACCACAAAATATGTATTTACAAGTTTTTATTTAGCTTGCCCTGTTTGTTGTTGATGTTGTTCTGGTTCGTTAAGTCAAATCTTGTAACTAAATTATGAACCACTTCCCGACGGCAGTTCCACATATCCCTACTGATCTATCCCTACTGGTAGAGAAGAATCTTTTTTTTTCCACCTATTACTACTAGGGGGGAAGCGTGGATATTTTACTTCCACGTATTTCTACTATGATCAAATTGATCAAGTACCAATAGGAAAAAAAATGAAAAGAAAAAAAATTAAAAAGGAATTAGATTTATTTTATTGTATAGGTTTTGGATTTAATAATTAGTTTCTGATAAGAAATCAGTAGTAATGTAGGTAATATTACATTTTAACTTAACATATCTAAAAATAATATGTCCAACAGTGATCTCTCCTGTGATCAGTTGCATTTGTACATTTTGTATCACGTAATCACGGGTCACATACTCTTCCTCTCTCTTTTTTGGTGGATTCAGTTTCAGCACGTTCCTGATGGACTTAATACGATTCTTTTGAACCACGGATTGGCTGTATAATAATTTTAATAATTTGTATAAACTTGGTTTCCGGTAATATTTTAATTATTTTAATTTATAGCCATCTTCTTTCTCGAGTTTCATGTTTTGTTTTAATATAGCTAAATCAACAACCATTAGAATACCTCATTCAGTAGAACCTCGAAAATTTAAAGAACAAGGGAAATATTAAATAATTTAAATTATCGAGTTTGTAACTTACTAAGGGTTTGAGTTAGAGAGGTTTTAACGATTCATACTTTTACTTATTAGAGGCTCGCTTATTGTAGGCTTGTTACTTAGATTTATTCGTGAGTGAGTATAGTGTACTTAGTCTCGAAAATATAGTCAAGGAACAAGATTTCGAAAATAAACACATATTTTAACTACATTTCAGCCTTTTTTTACTTAAACACACTAATATAATATATATTTTAAGCCCAAATAAAAAAAAAACTCGAAAAACCCGAAAAACCCGAAAAAACCGGTTTTTAAAATTGAAAACCCGAAAAAACCGGGTTTTAAAAACTGTCGGGTTTTGCATGCCCTAGTGCCCACTTCGTTGGGCATAATGTTAATTAAATCCGAAGCCATCGCGCGCCGTCCGGACCGTTTTTTCTCCGATTCACTTTGCAAAACGGACTACCACGTAAAAGCCTTTTTATTTTTCGGTTTTTTATATAACCTATGACACTCAGCAATAATGTGGCTTTCTATTGGTGAAAGAATTTTGAAAATCGGTTCAGTAGATCCCGAGATTACCCCTTACAATTTAACAAATATACAAACACACAAACTTTACTTATATTATTATATTTCGCCATTTTTGACAACTTAAAAAATTATGCCTATACTTAATATGTATGTTTGTGAGTTGCTAAGTGATCAACAGCTTCAAAAGCTTAACCGATTTTAGATTGCAAACCGTTGTTTAATTCGTTTTGGTATCCGGAGTGACATAGGCTACATTTGTCGCTCAACTAATAATAATACTTGTTTTCGAAATTGACGCAGGAAATCACCTTCTCTGTAAACGAGTCATTATTTCTCCGGAAATGACCAAACAGTCCGAACGGCCGCATTCTCGATTGCGAATAGGTTACACATGTTAAGTGCGAGCAATTTTCAGGTCGCCTTTCGAAAAACTCGTATCTAGACATTATATAAACACATCAAACCGTAAGAGCCCGAATAATTCATTATACATTTCAGTGGAGGTAACGGGGAGTACCGGTTCTCGGTCAAAAAGCGTGGCGGGTTCAGATAAACTTAGTAAAAACGATGGAGCACTGCGCTAGATTTGCGTGAAGCCAAGAACTTCTCTACTTAAGCGCATACACATACATTCACAAGGTCTATAGTGCCGCGAGTAGAGAAATATTGATGTCGATGTGTGCATCTTGTGTACGTACGCGCGAAAGTAGAGGAGTTCTTGACTTCACCCAAATCTAACAGTGATCCGTCTTTCTCTTTAGTTTTATCTGAGGTGGCGGGTAACAGAGTCTGCCGTGAGAGGGGAAACTTATCTATCCCACGGTTCCGCGGGACTTTTACTTGTTTACACTGTTAGACGAGATGAAAGGGCCGATTGCAGGTCTTTGAATGTGACGTGCAGCGATCGGAAGATAGTTAACTGGCTGCTTAAAGTTAACGGTCGCCATCGATTCTTGACTGTTTGAGGTGAATTGGTTAAAGATCCGGCGAAATTGAAGGCGTGATGGGAATTTGGTTATACTTAGAAATAGAGGTAGATGTAGTCAGGCGCGACGCATCAATTGCGTCTGGGATTTAATAGATAGATAGATAAAGAGATAGATATAGAGGTAAGACAGTTTTTTCCCCATGTCAATGTACTTATTAGATCTACCAGTCTAAATTGTTTTGCTATAGATTTACACCTCGTAGGTGTGAAAATTGTGAATAAGAATGATGTGTAAGAAATGGGAGGCCATTGCCCAGGAGTGGAACGTGGAGTGAAAAATTGTGCTAAAAAAGAACATTATTTTACAAAACAAAAAACAAAAACCGACTTCAAGAGACCGACTATTGATAGTTATTCATCTATTTGTCGCGCACGTACTTAATGCAAATTTAAGACTTATATGGTTTTCTAATGGATACCATTATCAGAACTGGACTAAATTGAAATGGGACCAAATGGGAAGCGTCAGCTTTCTAATAAAAAAATAATCATCAAAATCGATTCACCCAGTCAAAAGTTATGAGGTAACAAACATAAAAAAAAAATAATAAAAAAAAACATACAGTCGAATTGATAACCTCCTCCTTTTTTGAAGTCGGTTAAAAACTAAAAAGTGACGAATATTGTGGTAACCTACGTTAGGCATTGTTATAACCAGGTTTTAAATAAAATTAGCTTTTTTGGTATTAAAATTGTTCTAGACATTATGTCGTGGCTCCGTAACATCAGGGAGTGGACTGGGATAAAGACGGTGGAACAACTGTTCAGACTCGCGCTGGACAAAGAGAATTTTAAGAAGCTAACTGCCAACCTTCAATAGTGGAGAGGCACTTGGAGAAGAAGAAGACATTAGAATATAATTACAAGAAAAAACTAAGACCAAGTAGAATTACATTCGGATCTATAATAGTACAAGGGCGACACAAGGACGAACTTATCGCCTAACGCGATTTCGGCCAGACATTAATGTAAACAATACAAGTATATCTATCTATCAAAATGTTTTGGTAGATTTACGGATTCACTGATGCTGCCTTCGCTCACGTGCTGCTAAATCGTTTGTTACGAGTCTCCTTGTCCGATTTCCGATTAGAAAACACCGGATAGGCGCGATTACCGCGTTTCCTTCTGTTTTGTCGACACTCCGGCATTGTTTCAACGTAAACAGAATGGTTGGAACGAAAACTCTGCTCCGCCATTAACTTTCAGTCAAGAGAAATCGTAGGTTAGGAATTATTTATTTAAGGGCCAGTTCAGACGATGGACTGGCAGAGTAACACAGTTTTTTTAAGACCAACTATAAATAAAGCTAAAGCTGGTACACATTCTATGACGATGACACTATAACTTTCATAATATGTGAGTTTCGATACAATTGCCGACTAAAAATTCATCGTATATCGTGAACCTTAGTACACATAGAATAGGCATTACAATACCTTCGTAATATCTCGTTCGACTTCGTATCTGTACATGTAATCATCAAAGGACTGTTCAAATGGCAGACTCCATGTAATCCGATCCCTTCCGGCTTTCCTTTAGGAATTCAACATTAACAAAGCACGTCGAGCCCTCTCGAAAGAATCTGTATATTTTTATCCATTATTTACTTAGGTCAGAATATATTTAATTTAGGAGAGTACTGCTAAGTATAAGGAAGGAGTGTTCGAAATGAGAGAAATATTGGAGGTTATCATCATCATCATCATCAGACCGTATTCGTCCACTATAAAGCAAAAGCCACTTCTTGTAAGCCTGTCTTCCCGGTCTTGAGCCAACCTTGTCCAGTTTCGATCCTCGACCGCGACTTTTACGATATCGTCGACCTTAAAACCGAAGGATATGATTTCTTTAAATTAGTTCCTTTTTCTTCACAAGCGAGTCTTCAGTGTGATGTCGACTTTTAAGTTACCTGTAGCTAGTTACTTTTTTTTGCGTTCTTTATTGAACAGGTCTTGCAAAACTGCGGAATTCTCGTGTCAGTCGATTACACACTCTTCAATCAAAGTTGAAATAAAGCAGTAGGTTGCAGTCCGGTGCACTCCGGCTGTTTGTCGGGCAGTCGAGTGGCCTACATCGCACCCGAACCAACACAGCACTACCATTATATACACAGGGTGTTTCGGTTCAAGGTGGCCCTGTATCTTAACATTTTGATGATACAGTTCATCTAAAACGGGTTATATTGTCTTTTGTCTAAAACTATATAATTTCCTTGTCCCTTTCTTTTCTTTGTTTTTCCCTTTTTAGCGTAAAAATATTTGTTGTTGTAAAACTTTTTTTTATATATATTTTTTTATATTTAAAATAAGTTAACTTAGGTATATAATTTTTCAAAAGGCGAAAATAAAACAAAAAGTGACTAGAGTTTAGAATGTAAACCTTTGAGGAAATTATCAAACAAACACAAATGTACAAAGTTACAAAAAATGAAGAAATTATAATCGAAATACGAGTGTGCGAAGGTCGTGGGTATGTCATTTTGGTCCATTAATAAATAACCGAACATACAAATAACCTCTGTCATAATCTGAACATACCTAACCTACTCGTACATAACAATGTGATTTCAAAGTGACTCACCGACCTGACATGGTCCTAATACGGTTTTTGGTACCGACTCGTAAAAAGATTCTGGTATTAACAGCCACGCCTGCCGCTTAAGTACCGGAAAGATGTTTCTTAAAGATCTATCACTTTTATAGATAAAGTTACGAAGTTTCTGATCAGTTGATAAGAGATCTGTTTAACTCCCGGCGCAAACAGCGTGATAAAAGTTGAACGTGTGTGTTTCTGGTGCATCGTAGGTCCTAAACGACTGAATCGATTTTGATTTAATAGTTTTTATTGTTCGTTTTGTTTCCTTGAGTCGTTATGAATAATTTTAGGCCAAAAATTATCACATTGTGCTTTAAAAAAGCAGTAAGTTTGAGAGAGATGTAAAAAGTATTAAAAAAACAAACTTTTCACTTGAAAGTAATTAATTCCGCTGAAATCCGTTAAAGTATTGAAACACACAGTGCAACAAAAACCTTTTTTTTTTATTGAGCTGTGTTATCTGCTTGTTACTATTTATTCCGTTTGTGATAAAACACCTTGTATATAATCACTACTATGTCACAGTTTATCGGACCAAAGCAAAATTATGTCACGCGTCCGTAAGAACCGGTACCTGATCGCTCGTGTTCTGATTATGTAGTCGCTGCACTGGCTTTGTGGATTATTGCATCGCTTTCTATATCAAACAGACTATGGGGTTACGCAGAAAGGTACTAAGCCCAAAGCAGCTGATTGTAGTCATCATTTTTAATAACTTTTTCTAGAGGTATAGTCATTATTATTGACTAAAAGTTAATGAACTTTTTTTGGCGATTTCAGACTTGATGTCTTAGTGAAACTTGCACATACTAATAAAAAAAGTCCTTTTTAGCTTAGTACCACCGTACTGTGTAACCTAGTAGAATGGAGACCTAAAATATGGATGTTGTTACATAACAAATCAATATTATACAGCGCTGCGTGTTTATATTAATATCAGACAGTAAACATCATTCATAATCGAAAGCGATACCCGACCGCATATTTAAGTCCTAGATTTAGATAAAGATAAACGTCACGTTATTGCAAACTTTTATCAAATAATAACACTGAATGCCTTGAGAATTGGACCAAGCTGGTCAGGTTTGCGATTGGTGCCAAGGATACAAACGCAGAGCTGCACTTAGCATTGTAAGTGATTACAAGCAGTAAGCGATTTAGTGAAGGAACCGCTAAGGTCAGAATCTTTTTGACACTCTTTTGATGGACTTGCTGAAAAAAGAGCGAGATGACATGATAATGACACGATAGCGACAACAATCCATGTATATATTTATATTTACACAATAATACACATCCTAGAGTCTGCTCTTTTGTATCGGTTTTTACAGCCACCAAAAAAAGTGTTTTTGACAGCGCACATACCATAAATGTTGGATTTATAGTCCATATCGGTTGTACGCGTCCTCGTACTAAGCTATAACAAAAATGCCACAGATGATATAGTAGAGAACAGTTGTTGCAAAGCATCTCTCTGTTGGAAAGTATAAGTAAGATGCGGTCCAGACGTGAAGTCTTCGTGGAATATACAGAAAACAAGGACAGGAAAGTTAAGAAATGCTAGTCCTTGACATTTAGAGAGCTTATACAAGGTTATGTCAGTACTCGTAAGCATGGGATGACGTGACGTACTTACAGTAAAGCACTTACAAATAAATATTTTTTGTGCTTCTGAACCACTTTTATTAAGGGACCAGCCCTGAAATAGCAAAAAAAGAAACATTGTATGCACACACGCACACACATGGCCGTAGCAAAATGGTACTTCTGTTTCATTGTTGCAATTTCAGGATAAATCTCAAAGGAAAAGGTGTTTATGGACGTGATTCCATCTCTGTAGGTACCTACACATCAAATTCTGTACATTCTCTATTTACTGTTTTATGAGACAATCACTCTTACCTTCGCCAATAAAACAGTTGTATAATTATTATCATTCAACTACATCGTAAAACTATTATTAATTATGATCGAAGAAAACTTTCGACCAATTTAATTGAAAGATTCTTGCATGCGCGTCGCAAACCTGTCTTTTACAACCAGTACATTCAATGAAGTTACAACCGTGGTAAATCAAGCGAATAAGAAAAATCGAGAAATGCGTAGTAACAATGGGTACTAGTTACAAGAAAAAGAAAATGAGAAAGGAAATAGCTACATAATCAATCTAGTATTTGAATTTGCGTAGTCGAAGGGTGGCCAATTGCCCGTGAGCGAATCAGTAAGTGTAGTGTTTTAATGGGAAGTCACATGCGTGGCGAGTACATTTCGCGAATTTGTAACGTACCTAGTTTACTTTGTTACTTTCAGAATACTATTCAGATTGTAGGTAGTTGCAGTTTATAGGTACATCTGAAAGAATATAACAGATCTAAAAAAATAGTTGTAGTAGTAGAATTTTTAATTAGGTTCTACGTGCTCATCTTCGACCACATCGTCGTTTACTAACAGGCGAGTTGGTGGTTAAATGCGGATTTATTCTTTATAACAAAAAAACTTGCCTTTCAGAAGCGATGCGTTATAATTAAATCAAAATGCATGTAAGTATACATGTGTTTTTAAGAATATTAATCATCTGCAAAACAATAAAAATCTGACATTTTGTGTCATTCATGCTTATAAAATTTAATTTAAATTAACTGATTGATAAAAAATGTATTACTAAGTCAATAGGTAAGTAAGCTTTTATCTACAATCTATCTAATTTATCTTTTCGAGTAAATTATAATTATAATTTACTCGAAGTACCTACGCCCAGGGTTTCTACCAAGTCTTGCAAAACAATCTAATCAATTCCTAGCTAGAATCTTCCTTAATGTAAATTGACACTCGTCTATACGAAACCTTTGAGAAGCCTTTGAAGGAAATTGAAATAATCACCGTAAATCTCCAGTAAATCCTTTCTGTAACTATTGAGTGGAAAATAACGCCTACGCTTGTGGCTGCCGCTTTGTGTTAAAATTAACTTTAGCCTATAAATAACTCGGAAAATAATATGGAAATTTCAATGTCAGTGATGAGGCTTTTGTATTAAGGGTAGAGGAAGAACGAATAAAAATAAGTGATTTTGAAGGTTCGGGCAGGATAAAGAATTGGCCGTGATATACGGACAGGCGGGCGGACAGACACCAAAGTCTCGCCATAAGGGTTCCTTTTTGCTATGTTGGTATGAAACCCCAAAAATCAATGTAAGGATCATATAGTGCGACTATGAATGAGATCATTATCTTAAAGGAGGAGGTTTTAAATTTGACTGTATTTTGTTACTGTATGTTAACAAGATATCTTCGCCGTTTGTGATCCGGTTTTGAAAAGAGGAGTAGCCCTATTAGAATTTGTAGAAAATATTTCAGACATATCTAACTTTTTCTAATCTTCTTTTTTTTAATCTTCTGAAACCGTGGTAGCTCAGTGGGAGAACAGCCGCTTCGCATTCTTGAGGTGGCGGGTTCAAACCCCGACTCGTACCAATGAGTTCTTTGAGACTTATGTACGAATTTACATACCACTGGCTTTTCGGTGAAGGAAAACATCGTGAGGAAACCTGCATACGAGTATGTCCGGAGAAGAAATTCAATGGCGTATGTGAATCCACCAACCCGCACTTGGCCAGCGTGGTGAAATACGGCCTAATCACCCTTCGAGGGCAGACCTGTATCCCAGTAGTGGGAGGATTAAAGGTTGCATATGATATATGATAACTTTTTCTACTTCTATTTTTGTAGATATTCTATTATTATACATTGTAGATATTCTTCTATAAATTTATATTGTTTGGCGTAGACACAAACAAACATAAACACACGTTATCTACTTATGTTGTCCAGAAACTACCGGAAAATTGTAAAATCGGTACCGCAAGGTCGCATCCAACCGCAATTCATACTTAAACCTTCACTTGCATCGCAATTCATACTTAAGTGCAGCCTACATTTCAAGGGGATTAATTCCCACCCCTCTCCCGGTCCACAAGGGCATTAAACAAGGTAAATGGAACGCGCTCGTTGAAGCACACGTAATGCGTCCAGACAGCTCGTTGTCCTTTATTATCGAACAATGCTCGCCTTATTTATGCCAGTCATCTTGCTGCTATGCGGTTGAGTAAAACCTAGGGATAAAGGTCTGCGTAGATTGAATTCTGAGAGTATGTTGTGATTGGGATTTTAATTAAAAAAAACTAAAACAAAATGTCTTATACGAAGACAACAAATTGTTCTCCAAATTGTATTGTTTTCTCCATATTTGAGACTCTATTTATCATAAAACCATCAAAGACCGTTGTCTTTTTTCCATTTTATTTTTCTCCATATTTGATTCGATGTCGATGACGGTTCGAAAACCACAAAATTAAATGTGATCGAAACTACATATAGACAAAGTATCTTAGTCAATCTTAGAGTAGTCTCGTAAATTTACACCAAAAATACTACCACAGTAGTTTAAACAAAAATGTTGTATGAACGTATCTTATCCAGTATAACAAAGATTGATTAAACTTATAGTCCGGGATAAGGCCCTGCAAATGAGGGCACACTGTCTGGAACAGTTACGTTCGCTCCGGTGCAAGTGACCTAAATGTTTCCATTAGGTAACTCGTTTATGCACTTGTTGCGGTGTGTCACTTTCTATAAAAATAATGCATTTCTCATCTTTTGAAAAGGTCAGGGATGTGAAAGATGTTCTTACGACAGATACAAGGTCAGTGATATGAAAGCACTAATAAAAGAGTTTTGGTTCTAGGTTCAATGAAAACTAACGTGGTATGGATACAACAAAATGAAGTGTTCCTATAACAAAATGAGTTTTGGTTATTTAAAAACACGTTAGAATTAGTTTCTAAATCATCTTCTTACAAATAAAACGGCATAAACCGTGCATTACTTTCGAAAGCACACTTCCAGAGTGTTATGCAAAAAACAAATTGAGAAAATTTCTTTATTTGCAATCTTGGCACCGAAAATAGCACAAGGTGTAATTTTCTTACAATTACTGAAAATGACGAAAGCTGTGATACTTTTACTAGTACATAATTTTTCATTTCCTTTTTCATCATAGTGTCCTCTATCTATAGCTATAAGGTTATTCATTCATTACGTCACACCCTGTTTAATACGTACTACGTAGGTAGAAATACGGAGAGTAGTAAATACGTGGGCGTCTTTGCACTCTGCTTGTAGGAGAAATGGAATTATACTTAACCTTCAACACAAGGAGTTTTATTTTCTCCGATGTTTAAAATAGAGCCCGACTAATATTAATATTAATACTATAATAGGAAATATTAATACTGAACGGAAGCGGATAGGTACCTACATCTCTTTTCTATTTTAATTTGAAGAGGGTGCGCTCGAGATTGTCTCTGTCATTCTTACTTTCAAGACATTACTAACTAGAGGACGGATGGGAATAATTGCGGATGTACGAGAATTAGGTACTTGTTAAAGAAAAATGCGACGTAACAAAACAATATGCTACTGTGAGCCGATTTATTTTTATTATTTATACTGCTTAGTTTGATTAAAAATCAGTTGTCGATACATCTTTAAAACATTAAATTTTAAATTAAAAAACCCCTACACCTTTGAAAGGGTTGCAATGATTTTGATAAAAAACGTCTAAAAACCACACTTAGAAATCCTGCTTTCAAATAAATAAAACCGCATCCAAATCGATTATCCCGTTATAAGAGCTACGGTGCCACATCCCCCTTTTTGGGTCGTCTTTTGGGTGAAAAGGTTAATGAGTAGAGGCTTACTTACACTTACTCTCATGACTTTTCTAACAAAAAAGATAGTTGCAGCATAAAATCGCACGAGCACATTTTGGTTCAAACTTTTAACTCTTTCTCGCTAGTTTCAGGCTGAACAATGATTGAGCCTTTGCCAGCTACGAGAGCATACAATAAAACTCATAATTACGTACGATATGATTCACTCTGTTATTATCATTACGTGCTCACCGCTCAGTATGCTCATGCTATGCCGTGCCGTGCTCGCGGCGGCCACGGACCGGAACGACGCTTTTTGCTCAACTATCAAACATGGACCGTTATTCTATTGAATTCGCCATGAATGAATGAATGAACACGTTTATAAAAACCTTCTTAGTAATTTCACAGATCTCAAATACAAGACTTTCACCCGCAAACTTGAAATAAAAAGCTAAATGTCCAAGCACGTAATTGCCTTTCAAAAGAGTTCAACGCGCTCATTTTAATGAATTAATTTGGTTGTCTGGTTTCCGGATGCGGATTTGGTGTAAACTTGGGAAGTTGGCCGTAAGTTTTGTACATTTTTGTTTGTTTGTTTAAATTGTAATGTTTTCGGAAAGCAACCTTGATCTCGTAATGGCAGTGAAACATAGTAAATATTTAAAATAATTTGGTACCTTAACACACGGGCAAAACCTACATTTTGATTTTTAGTTTTGTAAATTTCTTTGTTTTAGTTATTTTAGTTTGTTATTTTTGATATAAGAAATAAATAAGTCGACGTGAGAACAGAGAATGTAGACAAAGTAGACAGATACGAGTATCTACCTTACCTTAATAATGTTTTTTACGAACGTACTCTTAATATTTTTTCATGTGATTTTTGTGTGAATATTCTCATTGTGATTGATAAAAGAAATAAACAAGCTCTGACGGTGATGTGCGCCTCGGCGTCACTTCGACAGTACTTACCTATTTTATTTATAACTAGCGACCTGCCTCGGCTTTGCACGGGTATAAAATATAGCCTATGTTACTCAGGGATAATGTAGCATACCAATGGTGAAAGAATTTTTGAAATCGGTCTAGTAGTTTTTGAGTTTATTAAACACAAACATACAAAAATACAAATCTTTCCTCTTTATAATATTAGTATAGATTTAACTATTTTACCATGCATACTTGACTATATATTTTTTCAATGTCACTTAGTGCTTAGAGTCAGAGCCAATTAATTACCTTTACCAAGTCTGCCTGTGCATCTTAATTAGTTCAATAAATATGCTGATTGACCTCTTATTTCTATTCAATTGTCACTCTAAGTTTAAATTAATGCGCATGTTCTATTTATATTTTTCTATCTTTTTTTCTAATAGGCTTGCAATTGACCGCCATCTTGTCTGATCGTAAGCAACGATACGGTCTAAATTTACATAGGCATTTACAGAGAAATGTACAGGAATTTGCGTACAACTGCTGCTGCATGCAACATTTGCTGTTGATGTATGCAACTCCATCACATAATCCAACATGAATAATACAAACTAAACTAAAAGTGGTTTTGACAAATATTGTTATAATAAATATTGTATTTTTATTTACCTTTTCAGAAAAACAACTTCATTAGTTGTTGAAGAAATTTGCTTACTCTTTATAAGGATGAGTTCATACCGGAACTAAACGAGAAACGCACGTAACATGCGCATCCTATTCCGTACAATTCTCTTGTTAATTTAAAAATAGACAAAAATTTAGTATTTTTCTACAAACACAAGTTACAAAAGAAACCTTATTGCAAATAACTGTGTGAACAATCAACAAAAAGTAAACTTCTTGACTTACCTTTCTTAAACTTTACTTTTTTCTTTCCGCTAAACTTTCTTTCTTTTCTTTTTAAACTTCTCTTTTAGGTCTTTTTAAAACCCTGCTTAAATTTAACCACAAGTCACCAATTAAACTGCTTTGAAAACTTTTCGCTGACATGAAAAGTCTCATGCGACAACAAGACGGAGAGTAATTAAGCATAAACAGAGGTTATATGTAAGACCGCACATACCTAAATTAATTATATGCCTGATCATATTTCTGAATAAAAGGATTAGTCGACATAAAGTGCCTTTTTTATTCCGCAGCGGCCACGATAATAAACAAGAAAAATGCATATTGCAAAGCTGTAATTTCCAGATACATCTGACTGTGACTATACCTAAAGATACCTGTTTATACTATGGATTAGTACAAAGTGAAGGTGAAACCAGTGAAGTCTAGTGCCAGCTCGATAGCCTAGCCACTTCCTAGGTCGTGCCGGTTATATAGCTGTTAGTTGATTACTATAGATTCCAGATGGCAAGTGTCCTTACATGGGGACTGTGGAGTCAGTTTTGCTGGATATGATAGAAACTTTTTCTAGTATGATTTATTTTTTTACTTTTTTGGATCTGAATGTTTTGTTTCAATTTGTTTTCTTGTAAATAGCACGGGATTTTAATATTCCTAATAGCCTTATGTTTTAAATAGAATCTCGTCTTAATTTCTATTTTTCCGGGACAAAATAAACAAGTGAAAGCTGAAAATTACTCAACCGTAAACCAGGCAGAACGATAATGACGACTATGATGAGATATTAGTGATGTGTAACATTTGAGTGTGTTAGTATGTCGTTGTTTCCATTGAACTGTCCAAATAAAATTGAATGAAAGGTAGCATAGAGTTATGTTATTCTGGAAATATATACAGATTTCTGGATTTACCGTATTTTTTAGGATAACGATTGAAACCACAGCGCAGCTAGTTGATTATAAAACTAGCAAAAGAGGGCAGGGTAAGATGTAAAAAACGGAGAAATAACACGTGCAATTAAAACTACAAGCAAATTCAGCCAACAACTTCCGGTCAAATAGAATAGAACAATGAAATTTGAAACAATGAAACTCATTCGGGTAAACTTTTTTCACCACATCTACATCTCGCACATTAGTTCTTTGTAGTTATAGGTATCGACGACCGGACATAAGCAATGAACGACAATGGAGATCACGACACTGGTAGGTACTCGGACTAGGAATATAAAGTGCTAAAGGGACTTGCGGTCCTATCGGCTATAATATGGGGCGTTTTAGAAACGGATGTTTTCAAAGACTTCTAAGGATTTGCAAAGCGTCATCGACAGCACTGGTGTAGCAAGTGGCCATAGGCGGCGGTCTGTTACTCTGTTACCCATCAGGCTGGCCGTCAGCTTACTATTTAATATTAATTTAAATGAAAATAATCTGAGTTTGAGGATCAATCTATGTCAAAAGATAATTTATTTCATTCCTATGGCTTCAAATTCATGAAGTTTGATAATTTTATTCCAGTGAGACTTGACGAAAGCCAGATTGGCCCAATTCATATTTCATAAAGCTATCGAACATTGGAGAAGTTAGCCGATAGGGCAAAAACACTGTCTTGTGAAATTGAAGGTCATTACTATAACCCGGTCTCAATATCTGTGCACCTCGTTGGAATGCGCATAGCCTTATACAGTCGAATATATCGAATATATATATCGAATAGTCGTGACAGCGGGAGCCTCTCCCGCTTCCCCTGTCACCTCTCCGCGCACTCCCCGGTGCGACAGTGCGACTATATAAGGCTAAAGGCAAAAACACTGTCTTGTGAAATTGAAGGTCATGACTATAACCCGGTCTCAATATCTGTGCACCTCGTTGGAATGCGTATAGCCTTATATAGTCGAATATATCGAATATATATATCGAATAGTCGTGGCAGCGGGAGCCTCTCCCGCTTCCCCTGTCACCTCTCCGCGCACTCCCCGGTGCGACAGTGCGACTATATAAGGCTAAAGGCAAAAACACTGTCTTGTGAAATTGAAGGTCATGACTATAACCCGGTCTCAATATCTGTGCACCTCGTTGGAATGCGTATAGCCTTATATAGTCGAATATATCGAATATATATATCGAATAGTCGTGGCAGCGGGAGCCTCTCCCGCTTCCCCTGTCACCTCTCCGCGCACTCCCCGGTGCGACAGTGCGACTATATAAGGCTATACGCATTCCAGCGAGGTGCACAGATATTGTGACCGGGTTGTACGTGATAAGGCATTTATCTGGATAGGCCAAATAACTATGGAGATAATAATCACTGTTCTCACTGACAACTTAGAATATTCTGCAATATATAATTTGCAAAGAATAACAATTTTTTTAGCGAAGCAACCAGATTGTGTCGTGCCCACCGATACTTGGATCCATCATAATTTTATTATCCATCTTGAGATAGTTTCTTTTTACATCGAACTAGACATGCTGACCACAATCTCACCTGATGGGAAGCGACGATGTGTTCGAATATGTAGCACGCTTGCTTCGGAAATACCTATTAACTATTAGTTCACGAAGATATCAACTACAAACCATAGAACTACTCGTACAAGTTAGAAACACAGTTTGTAATCCGACTAATCCTACTAATATTATAAACGTGAAAGTTTGTAAGAATGTATGGATATTTGTTACTCTTTCACGCAAAAACGGCTGAACGGATTTAAATGAAATTTGGAATGAAGGTTGTTCATGGTCTGGATTAACACATAGGCTACTTTTATCCCGGAAAACGCGGGTGAAACCGCGGGGCGCAGCTAGTAATTATTATAAACGCGAAAGTTTGTGAGTATGTTTGTTCCTCTTTCACGCAAAAACGCCTTAACGGATTTACATGAAATTTGGAATGAAGGTTTTTCATGGTCTGGATTAACACATAGGCTACTTTTCTACTATCCCGGGAAACGCGAGTTAAACCGCGGGGCGCAGTTAGTCGTAAATAAACCAGCTGATGTAAATAAGCGGTTATTTCTCAAACACCGTCATTCATTGAGCTATTGTTTGAACTGTGAACGAAGACGTAGGTATCGTTCATGTCGAAGGTACAAAAGAAATTGAAGGTTACGCTATGTCCGTGAATGGTTCTCGGGAAATACCGACATCCCTATTCTATACCTTATTTGATAGTAGGTATTCGATTGTATATTGAATACTTGGATACACTTACGTATTAGCTATTTATTAATTAGGTACTCTGATAATAATTATATTCCTATCTTCTTTTTTATAAATTATAATGTAAAATTCAATTGCCGTGCGTTCATCTTATAAGAACTTGAAAATGGCTGGACGGATTTCAAATAATTATTTTTGTTTCATTTCATTTCATTAATTCGCCAGGTAGAAAAAGTAAGTACTAAATAAGATTCTAATAACTGACCGAAGATCTCGTAAAACCCAATCCGGTGAGTCTATGTATAACATTTTAGCTCAAAACTTCCATATAGTCCTTATAGTAAAGAAAAGTTTTTTAATATACTTCTCCGTAGTCGAAGTACTCGTACGATCGGCGTCGCGGGCATCGACTATGTATGAAAATGCTAAGGTTGTTTTGTTCTACCTAGATCGCGCAAAAACAAATAACATATTTATTTGTAGGTCACCTCTTGAAAAGGTTTAAGTTAGATACCTCTTGGAGTTTGGCTCCAAGAAACCGCAAGCACTGAAAATAAATTAATTACCGAAGTTCGTTCAATTGGGCAATTTAGATGCTAATAGAATTTTTGTGGTTGATATTTTGCCTTTAGTAACTTACCTTAAGATTTACCTGTCACTTAGTTATAGCAAAGTATGACTTAATGTTTATAAAATGCGGTTTATAATCGCTCCTGCACTTATAAAAAGAGCTAGTAAGATGACAAATTGCAAACTGTGTTTAGTTAGGTATTTAAGAAAATTAGGTATCTATTAATACTTGAATAATAAGGTTTTATTTGGATCTACTAGCTGCTGTAATAAGTTTTACCCGCAATCCTACATAAACAGTTAAAAAAATAAAAATAAAGTAGCCTGTATCAATCCGGGCTAGCTTTATACCAATTTATACAATTTCTTTAAAATCGGTTAACCCGTTTTTACGAGATCTAGTAACAATCATCCAAACATCAAAATTTACAACCATGCAAATTTTAAAATTTATAATATTAGTATATAAAATATATAGATATGATAGTAATATACGATGGAACTGAATCTTGACATTGATTCTTAGATAATGCCCTTGAAGTAACGCATTTATCTCTGATACGAGAATGTAGTAGGTATAAAGTTGGCATTTCATTGTCTGCAGAAGCGCCTGCATCCTTTCTTTATGAATCATGCATCTCTCACGCTGACGCCACCTCTGGGTACAGTCGTAGGTATGGTGCGTTTACTCGCTGCGTACCTAAAACGCAGGTTTCCTAAAACACCGTTTTCAGGGCAAATAGGAGACTCATCTTATATCTCAGGGTAACGAGCGCAGTGCTGTGCCGCGCAGAGTCTTGAACTCTAACAGTTTAAATTTCTGAGTGACACAGATCTGTTATGGGCAAACGTGACGTTTAACATCAGGCGAGCGATTTGCTCGTCTCGTTCCTCAATAGCATAAAAAACGCGTTGTGTAAGTACCTGTTACTTTTTTAGTTCTTCCTAGTTGGCGTTGGCGACGTCTTCGTTTGGAGTCCTCATCAAGTGTTAGTCAAATCGTGGATAAGTGTTTATTATGATCGTTCTTAGTAATAAAACTGCCTTTAGTGCCTTTCTCATATGTTGTGCTATTTGTATTTTCATTTTCTGGTGTCAATAAAGTGTTATTGTGGGGTATTGTATTATAGCATTTATACTCTTCTATTATTATCAGCATGTCGTCAAGGTGCTTTCTGTACATACACCTATATACCTTCTATAGATATACATACCTATACATGGATGAGTTCATTACATCTATATGAATGCAAATGTATATGCAACACAATTGTTTAAACTTCTAAGTAGTGTAATCTAGCGTTTAAAAACCACGATAGTTTACAATCTAATTCTGAATTCCAAGCGAATACCAACGAAGTTTAGAAACTTGGAATTAGCTATGGAATAAATAGTTTTATGGAAAACGTATCGAAGCGATCACACGGCCGGTTCTGATAAGCTTCACGTGGGAATACCTACTTACACTTTTTCATCAACAACGGAACATTATTTTTGTAAGGATAAGATTGAGTAGGTATAGGTATTTAGATGCTTTCTTCCATCTCCACTCTATACCTTACATTTTAATATTGACGGGAATGTTAAAACATAGTTGGACATCTAAAAAGACTTTTACTTTTGCTACTTTAGTGTTTTTATCTATACTTTACAGCCTGGCTAGCATGCCGCGAGGAAAAGTAGTTTTTCTCTTGTTTTTATCAAAAGAGAAGAATCCTGAGAAAAGATAAAAGTTTCCATATTTTAGCTTTATCAGAACAATAAAATTCTTTCCTTCGTTTTTATCATTTGTCCACGGCCTGTGCTAGACGGGCAGAGTACTTTTTAGCTCTGTAGTAAGTGTTATGTATTCTGTGATGAAGGTCGGGTCGGGGCAGACGAAGATATCGAGGTCACCTTCGGTGCTCGCACTTGCATGGGTACCGATTCGCAATGCTAAATTTATTCGATACAGTTTATTAATTATTTACGTAATGCTTGAGTGAAAAACGTTTTTAAATGCAGGTGATTGTGTTGTTAAATCATGAATTTTATTATTTCTAATATTATTTATGCGAAAGTAGCTCTTTTTACAATTTTTTCTTCTCTTTCTATGTAATATGTTGGCAATATTTTTCTGATGTTTATTGTGCTACGGGTACACGAGTACATGTCAAGTCACATTCACGATACAGCTGTACTCAATCGTGAATGCGGGTAATTAAGAGTACGAAAACGCCCCAGATTTGGAAACACAAACGCCATATTTATTGCGATTGGAACGGTTTATTCGCAGAGCAATATGTCCAAAAAGTTACCAACCAAGGCGCACGATGATCAAAAAACAGATGTCCAAAGCTCACAAAGACTAAAGAGCGAAACCTCCACAGCGCAAGACTAGATTAGGCGCAAAATGTCAAAGATTTAATTTATGCTGGAACTGATACTCAAACACCTCCACTCTCGCTGCAGTTCAGTGAAAGCGAAGTAAAACCCCATACAAAATGTTTGTTGATATCGGCCGATAAATTTCATACGCTCACGGCCGCTTAATCGACTTACTATGTGATAAGAGTTTATTGCCAACCCACGCCGATTCCGATTGTCGTTATGGAAAATGTAGCTAAAGCTAACTATAAAAGTACCTACCTTACTTAGTGACAACATGTAGGAAAATACGAGTATCTAATATTAAGAAGCTATTCTTGTAATAAAGCGCACTCTATCTGCCTGTTACTTTAGTAGCTTGTACCTTAGTACATACTACGTAAATGGTTGGCATACCACGTAAATACTTGTACCTACTTGTACATACTAGTCACTTACAGTATGAGTTGTACTTTATATGTGTGTATAAATGTTGCTGAAAAACAAAATATTAAACTTCCAGAAACTTTATTACCAACTCTCTATGGGAATATTGTCTTTTAGTTTTATTTTTGTACGTGTGGGGTGTCCTAAGAGTCTATAAAACGCTCATCGCCTATGTGCAAACCGCTGCTGACAAGTCGGCCGCGCCGATGCGCGAGAGTACTACGCATGCGTCGTGGCCGCGTCAAGTTTGAACTAAGCGACTGGTGACGTGAAGATTGCTCCGCAACATTCTTTTATATTTATATTTAATCCTTAATTTCAATACGTAATAAACATATAAACATAGTGAATATACTAACAATAATACCTACTTATCATTTACCCAGACTATGAACTACCTTCCCATAACTGGTGACCCCTCTTATGAACTGAAAAGTGAGTCTAGGACAAATGCAAACATTTTCAGTGTCCTAAACAGTGCATAATAAAACATTTCAAGTGTGCTAATTGGAAAACAATTTGGGAAAATTATAGTTTGGGTGAATTGCAATATCTCCGTTTGTAAAAAATCTATGGTGGTACAAGTCATAAGCTAATGGCGATTTTCTAAATTTTCGCTGACGTAACAATGACGTCATCGTGGAAAGATGCAGAAAGTGCTCCAACTGCCTCCACCGACCTGTTTAGAGTGGGGATACGCGTCCCACCCTTCTGGCCAGAAGAGCCCGAGATATGGTTCGCGCAAGTCGAAGGGCAGTTTGCAGTGTCGAACATTACATCTGACGCGACGAAGTTTAATTATGTCATAGGACAGCTTGACCACCAATTTTCGAAGGAGGTGAAGGATATCATTATATCCCCTCCACCGACGGAAAAATATGAGAAATTGAAGACGGAGCTCATCAAACGCCTGAGTGCTTCACGTGAGAAGCAAGTTAAACAACTTCTCATGCATGAAGAATTAGGAGATCGTCGACCATCACAGTTCCTCAGGCATTTACAAAGCCTAGCGGGACCGAACGTTCCAGAAGATTTCATTAAGACCATCTGGACGAGTAGACTTCCACGCAGCGTACAGACGGTGATAGCCGCTCAGTCGACGGCGTCACTGGAAGTACTATCTGACTTGGCAGATCGAATCCAAGATATCGCGCCTGCCACACCGCAAGTATCAGCTGCAACCGCACCTGGTTCATCGCTAGACGCTATGACCATTGAAATAGCCGAGCTTCGCAGGCAGGTGAAGACACTGCTGGATCGTCAATCTCGCCCACAGACCGGCCAAAGAAGTCGCAGCCGCCCTGGAAGCAGATCTGATTCCAACTACAGAAAGTTCCCGAACTGTTGGTACCACTGGAAGTATGGATCGAAAGCAAAGACCTGCGTAAAGCCGTGTAATTATCAGGCGGGAAACTCTCAGGGAGGTCGGTAATGGCGACAAACGACCGTCCCAACTCGTCTGGTCGCCTGTTCGTCGTAGATCGTCGGTCGAAGATGCAATTTCTTGTCGATACAGGAAGCGACGTTTGTGTCTTCCCTCGACGTTCACTACAAGAGCGTCGTTCGAAATCTGACTTCGAACTTTCTGCTGCTAACGGTACTTCTATCAGCACGTACGGATACACTAACCTGGATTTAAACTTGGGATTACGACGCAATTTTCCATGGCGTTTCATCGTTGGTGACGTCACGAAGGCTATCATTGGAGCTGATTTTCTAAAGTTCTACGGTCTTCTAGTAGACATACGCAACCAACGCCTACTGGACAACACGACAACACTCTACGTTGTGGGTTCATCAGCACACTCGTCGACTGCGATATCTTCAATCAAGATACCAATCGGAGAGTCTCGCTACGATCAAATTCTGAAAGAATTTACAGAGATAACGAACCCATCCGGAAAGCAAGCTGAAGTCAAACACCGTACCGTTCACTTCATAAGAACTACGCCAGGACAGCCAATATCCTGCAACCCACGCCGCCTAGCGCCAGACAAACTTAAAATTGCGAAAGCTGAAATCGAGTCCATGCTGAAATCAGGTGTCGCACGGCCATCGGAGAGCTCCTGGGCCTCACCACTACATCTCGCACCTAAGAAAGACAGCGGATGGCGGCCTTGCGGAGATTACCGAATGCTAAATGCTCGCACCATACCTGATAGATATCCAATTAGACATGTGCATGACTTCACACACAGCATATCAGGCTGTAAAATATTTTCGACAATCGACCTTGTAAAAGCATTCCATCAAATTCCAATGAACCCTGAAGACATTCACAAGACCGCAATCACGACACCGTTTGGATTATATGAATTTCCATTCATGACGTTTGGTTTGCGTAATGCCGGGCAAACGTTCCAGCGTTTTGTCGATGAAATGACACGTGGACTGGATTTTGTCTACCCATACATCGACGATTTTTTGGTTTTCTCAAGAAGTGAGGATATTCACGAAGAACACCTTCGTATACTCTTCACCAGACTAAGGGAACATGGGATCATCATCAACACATCTAAGTGCAACTTTGGGAAATCTGAAGTCAAATTCCTGGGCTACCACATATCAGCCAATGGAATCAAGCCTCTAGATGAGAAAATGGAAGCAATTAAAACATTTCCACCTCCCAAGACCGTCAAAGAACTTCGCAGATTTTTGGGGATGCTGAATTTCTACAGGAGGTTTATTCCCAACGCTGCCGAAGTCCAAGTGCCACTGCACGATCTAATGACTGGCTCTGTAAAGGGTTCCCATCCTATTGATCTATGTGGGGATTCTCTGAAAGCCTTCGAGAATTGCAAAGAAAGCCTCTGTCGTGCTGCACTCCTTGCGCATCCAGATTGCCAATCTAAACTAGGCCTGGTCACAGATGCATCAGATACTGCAATTGGTGCCGCTTTACAACAGTACCAAGGTAATGCTTGGCAACCACTTGCCTTCTTTTCACGCAAGTTGAGCCCAGCGCAGCGAAAATATTCTCCTTACGATCGAGAACTCCTCGCAATTTATGAAGCGTTGAAATACTTTAGACACATGGTCGAAGCTCGAGACTTCACAATTTACACCGACCATAAGCCTCTGTGTTTCGCCTTTCATCAGCGCAAAGACAAGTGTTCGCCGAGACAGTTTCGTCATCTAGACTTCATATCTCAGTTTACTACGGACTTGAGGCACATCTCAGGGAAAGATAACTTGGTCGCTGACACACTGAGCAGGGTTGAAGAGCTAGAGCTATCCATAGATTACTCACAGCTTGCTAAGTCACAGGCATCAGATCCAGAACTTAAGGAAATGCTGGAGAGAGGAACGTCATTACGACTAGAAAAGGTAAAGATACCTGGAACTCGTGCTGAATTATATTGCGACATCAGCACACTCATTTCAAGACCTTATGTCACGAAGGATATGCGAAAGCAAGTTTTCGATAGCTTGCACGCATTAAGCCATCCCGGAGCCAATGCAACAATTAGATTAGTAGCAGAACGCTACGTATGGCCCGGCGTAAAGAAAGACTGCAGAGAGTGGGCACGTTCATGTCTAGCTTGTCAACGTTCTAAGATATCTAGGCATGTATCTTCCCCGTTAGGCACCTACCAGCTGCCACGAGCACGCTTTATCCACGTGCATATTGACCTCATCGGACCGCTACCAATCTGTAATGGAAATCGTTATTGCCTCACCGCCATAGATCGCTTTACTCGATGGCCTGAGGTGATACCAATACCCGATGCGACGGCTGAAACAGTAGCAAAAGCCTTACTTACAGGATGGATATCGAGATTTGGATCCCCCGTGGACATTGTAACAGACCGCGGCAGACAGTTCGAATCGTCCTTATTCCAACATCTATCCAAAATAACAGGATTTCATCATAAAAAGACCACTGCATATCATCCTGCATGCAATGGAGCCATAGAGAGATTCCACAGACAACTAAAAACTGCAATTACCTGTCATGCCACTGATAACTGGATGGAAGCCTTACCTTTGGTGTTACTTGGTATTCGAAGCGCGTACAAGGAAGACATCCGAGCGAGCACTGCAGAACTTGTGTATGGAGAGCCGCTACGCTTACCGGGAGAATTTTTTGACCCAAGCAAAGCTGGAACAACAGATATCACAGAATACACTGCCAGATTACGCTCGTTCGCCAACGATCTGAAACCAACGCCTGCTTCGAGACACACTAAGCCATCCATATTAGTTTTTAAGGACTTACCCACTGCCAGCCATGTATTTTTGAGAGAAGACGCAGTACGACCTTCCTTGCAACCTGCATACACGGGTCCACATGCAGTCCTGGAGAGATCTGAAAAAGTGTACAAATTGTTAGTAAAAGGCAAACCTGTCACAGTATCGGTAGATCGCTTGAAGCCGGCCTACATATTAGATGACAGCAACAAAACTCTAAATGAATCTCTCGATGACACACCTCCACCTGAAAACATACAGAGAAAGACTAGATCAGGACGTACAGTAAGATTCCCAGATTACTATCGACTGTAGGAACAGTCTCTGGAAGGGAGTAATGTGGGGTGTCCTAAGAGTCTATAAAACGCTCATCGCCTATGTGCAAACCGCTGCTGACAAGTCGGCCGCGCCGATGCGCGAGAGTACTACGCATGCGTCGTGGCCGCGTCAAGTTTGAACTAAGCGACTGGTGACGTGAAGATTGCTCCGCAACATTCTTTTATATTTATATTTAATCCTTAATTTCAATACGTAATAAACATATAAACATAGTGAATATACTAACAATAATACCTACTTATCATTTACCCAGACTATGAACTACCTTCCCATAACTGACACCCCACATACGGTTGTAGATTTATTTTCAAACTAAGGTACAATTTTATAAATCTACGGTGATCCTGCACAATTACCTACGTCGGTTTATAAGGGGTAGAATTTGATGCGCCACTTTCTCTTTCGCTCATTTCAACATTTTTGAAGTTATAAAATCACGAAATAAAATAATGAAAAATCGTATTAGGTCAAGGTCAAGTTGCTCAGAAGCCTTATGCAAACTTATTAGTTACATCAGACGTCAAATCTATAAATAAATATCTTGGCGCCCTCAAGTTATACCAAGAACTGAAGCCCACTCTAGTTAACCTTTTCCACTGAATTTATCGCAAATTACAGAAATTGTTAACTGGAAGGAAAACATAGTAAAGCCACGCGGAATAACCAATAACAGGAAAATAACTATAAAGCTGCTGACAAGAACACTGGATTGCGACGTCACAGTTATTTTAATATGCAAAATGATGGAAATGTTAATATATAGTAATATTAATTAACTTAACTTGCAGATCAACATTGTGAATGTAAGAAGTGATTTTACGTTTTGGTACAAAAACCTAACTTCCAATTAAAAAAGTTTTAGATAATTTGTCAACTGTAATCTAAACACATTACTTTATCACCCTGGAAAGTTCCAGCGACAGAGGAATTAATGTTGGGGTCCCCATGGAACTTCGTTAATTTGGCTATTGGTTACGTACACGTTACATCGCAGTTCGCGCAAACTTTTACGTGAATAGCTTTGGGATAACTCCATCTTTTGTCTTTTTCGATCAAGTATAAATTTTTAGAGAAAGAAACAGACAAAAGGATTTACTACTCCAAGGATTAACTACTCTACTAAGTTTTTCTCACATTTCCGGAAAGTATAGCTCAAACAAAAGAAAATATTACCTTTCCGAGGTTGTTAAGCAAAATCATGCGTACTTTTCCAAATTTACAATAATTACTGACATAGTAGGTTTGTGTACACAGCTGTGTTCACAAAAAAATATGGTATTCTAAAACAAAATACAAACATTCACGCCTTGGGGGACGGGTTTAACCAAGTTTAACACATGAGGTCTTATGCTAATTAAGATGAGAGAAGGGCCTCCGTGATAAAGCTTTCATTGAGAGATTAGCGAGATTTTACTACACGGATGAGTAAAATAAACAAAAAGAATACTGTAAAATTTACTATAACGGATTGAATTAGACTTTACTTTGCGTAAGTTTGAATGACTGAATGTTTTTTGACGATTATCGTGGTTTTTGCCGTTTCCATTTTGTAATGAAAGAATAAAAGATCAACAATTTATGTTCCACTTTACAGTAATAAACATCTAAAAAAAAAGAAAAAAAGAGGAAACGAAGCAAGAAAACAAAGAAAAATATTATCCTGAGACAACTTTTCAATTTTTTAACGGATCTTACGGATATGACACGAATTTTTGTACCTCTCATACTGTGTATGAAATGTCTTTAAAGCCAAAAATACTTTACTATTACGTAACGTAACCCCAGTGATAACATCATTGTTGCAAATTATCGTAGTTTTATTTTGTTATCGTTTTTATTACTGCTGCCAATTGTATGAAAGTCAAGCGAGTTAAGGAGTCGTCACGTGAATTTCTCGAAAATAAAAAACAGTTTTTTATCGATACGATAAAATTCTACTTTAATCTTATTCGCAGTATTAAAAATAATCTAGGTAATACCAGAAAAACTTTTTAGTTCGGCTTGCGGCAAAGAAATTTAATTTTATTAATCATATCGTTTAATTACAGGTAGATAACAAGATTCATTTTAAAAGAAAAACAAGAAACCTGACTGCAATAAATATAGCCTATAAACATTCCGAAACCAAACACTAATCTAACCATTTCTAGCTGTTAAAAATCGAGTCCAGTTTAGGCGGTAAAATACAACTTAGCAACAGTTGCTACAGTTACATAAATACTTGTATTTATCCGAAAAAACAACCCTTCTTTGAGAGGCACTTAATAACTTTCTTCTAAACGTATCAGTTACACTTTTTAGCTCTCAACTTCCCAACAACAAAGACAAGGAGTCATTTGAAACCAAAACTGATCCTTTTAGTTTTTTATGTTTGACGGGCTAGGTGTTTGGCCATAATAACTTAAATTTATTCAGAAAACCATTCACGGATTGGTTTTTATTGTGATGACGATGATGGTGTGGTCGAAGATGGTTAGGTAAACATACCTGTCCGGGAATGGGATCCGACTCTATCGAGGCTGCCGGTACACCGTTAGATGCTATGCGATAAATCCAACTTGATGGTAACTAGCAGGTGGTATACTAGAAAGTAACGTATGATCATTAATGGTATGTGGTATGGTTACTAACTATGTTATCTTTCTCCAGCAGCTGAGATACCGCTGAGATTTGAACCCACGCCTACTTAGATATCTATTAGTCAGATACGCCAACCACTCATATTTTGTGAGTTACCATAATGGTTGAACATTCTGAAAATGTGAAATTTTGCGAATTTGACATTTTGCAAATTGGACGCTTTGCTACCGATGGAAATTTCGCGAATTGGAAATTCTGCGACTAAACGAGCTGCCATGCCAAAGTTCTATCGCATCATACATTGCAAAGTTGATTTATTAAGTACTTATACAACCGTATATCATAAGCAAAAAGCAAAAATAATTCAAGTGTTTGATACGTCAATCAATCTCAAGCGTGAATCGTTCGCATAGCTTTCTCGACTCTCTATTTTCAATATCGATAATCGATACAACTCGATAGAGCTTGAATCAATACTGCCAGTCACTAAGAATATCTTAACTTGGCCTTAGCCAATTTTACAAATTTTTCGGAAAATATTTTTGTGTATTTATGAGATTAGGAGGTTAGTAAAGTACTCAACAATGTCCCGAAAATTATTCTCGTTATCGATTTCGGAAAATAACACCCTGGGTAGGATGGTTCTCATTGTATAATTGTGTCCTAAGATAAATTATATTTTTAGCCACCTTAGTACACAGACAAAAGCTTTCTTTATCTTTTTTTTTGCAAAATGCTAAATACAAATTTGAGTACAACCTCTTAAAAAAATCATCAAGAACAATTCAGTAATTTAGTCAAAAACGTTAAGTACAAGCATATAAGCGATAAACAGAAAACATGTTCCTAAAATTAGTTCCTTTAAAACTTGTACCTTCAAGGTCATATTAAAGTTCAAAATGTACCACGTTAACTAACTTAATTACTTACAAAATATTTCATACCAAATCACAGTTACATATAACTAATTTAAGTCCATTATGGAACTTCGCACCACATCTTGTGTTATTATTTAGAAGGCAAAAGGACACGAATCCTGGCTTAGGTGGAATGGCCCTTTACGTATGTATAAGAAAATCGATAGCAATTAACGAAGGTCGTTAATGCCACAAGGTAGATAAGACCTTATCAAAAGACTGAATAACCAGGGGGCTACCAAAATGTCAACTAACCAAATTAGTTTCAAAACTTTTATGACAGTAATTCTACGGTTGCGAGACTTGTATTTTTTTACGTGTTGCTTTTCATGGAATGAGACCTTTCTTATCGGCTTACCAAAATTCAAACTTATTATATTTGAACTTTATATAGAACTTGCTCTTTCAATAGTAAAGAGAGCGGGAAAAACTTGAATGTAAAATTTAATTTTTGTAGTAGGCGCCTAAGAAGCCTATCATACGAGTACCACACCACAACCTTTATTTGTCTATCTCTATCTCGTTCTGGCAGCTATAGTTAGAGCGAGAGAAAAACTAAATAAAGTTGAAAAACGCCCCAAGAGATCGTAGTAGAGTCCCAGTTACCGAATTTGTATTACCTACATACATGATACACTGATATGCTGTAAGATACGATATTGAAAACAAACTCAGTGAGTTTAAGATAAATGAAGTGCTTATAGAGCTATTATCAGTTTTTTTGAGAATTTATTTATGCTCGTAAAAAATTGTTTCAGGAAAAAAAAACTCTCAGGTTGTTACTGACTAAACGGCGTAAAAACCAATCAAGCTAATTCAATTTCTATGGTAAACTGTTCTATCTTATTTCAGAGTTAACGTTACTTATAAATCAAAGGTTATGAAGTATGGTAGATACTTTCTTCTGGAAACAGACGAAAACGCAGGCCGGCAGCTACAGCTGAAGACAACAAATAAACTGGAGAGTTAGAAAAATACAAAGAAAAGATTACAAATCAAGGTAAAAATCACGAAATGTCTTCAAGTGTTACCTTCGAGGCGGATCACTGTCAATTTAACATAAGCCGTGTTACTGGCGTTAAGTAGACCCTATCCTATTACCGCGGAAAACTATGAATACAGATTACCCTTATAGATTCCGTACTGAAGACGAACTAAGCATCAGTCGTAGAGCTAGCTATTAATATCAACTTTCATTTGTTTATTTCTAATCGCGACTCGTGTCAACTTGAAATACCTAGTCATTTACGAACGCTTTATTTTATTTTTGGCGCGTTTAGTTGGTTAAGTCGCGTAGTGATTAAGGGGTTATATCCACTTGTGATTTTCAAAAAATCGATTTTTTTTATCTGACAATTAGTTTCGGAGATATGAGCGTATTATAAGAATTTTGGTTTTTGGTTTTCAGATAATTTGGACCAGAGATATCTTGCTCACCGCCAAGCACTTTTTTTTGGAGGTCTCTCCGCAGATCATCTACAGGAGCTAGTATATCCAATATTTTTTTTAATAAACCGCTGATTATTAAAGTACATTAAATTCTGTTTAAGTACATTTTTTCCATTAATGTATAAAATAAAATGCCTCTTTGGAAAAAATTCACAAAAAAACGCGTTTTTTCTGCCTCGCAAGTGGATATAACCCCTTAATCTATAGAGGGTAATCTGTGCTTCAAAATGACGCCTCATATCACGGCAATCTTTAGGAAAGCTCGTCTGAATCACACTTTCAATTGACAATTAAGCTAATTCTATAACCGCGGCTGCGGCGCCAATTTAAGCCGGTTTGATTTTCTCATTACCACCGACACCTGCAAATCGTAACAAGCCACCGGCTGTATTTCCGAGTACGTACAATTTACATGGGGTTCTTCAAAAGGGCGGTCAATAATGCCTCAAAATATCGAAAATGAACCTAAGTTTGAAGACAGATCTAATTTTTCTAAAAGTACCTACTGATGTCCTTGTTTTATAGGTTTGTACAGAGACAGATTTATTTTTAGTTACTTTATGCGAGTAGATCTGTCAAATAAAGCCTTCGAACGTGGGCCCAATGTATCCGTGACACCTCCGGTGGTGTTATAAGTATTTATAGGCGACGGTGATCGCTTACCATCGGGCCGTCCTTTTGCGATTGCCACAAGCATAAAAAACTTGTATAACGAAACTAATTACGATGTTAGACGGACATTCTGATAATGTAATAGAGATAGTCCAAGAATGCTAGGTAATGGTTCATTGCTCGAGTTAATTACAACACAAATCGTTCCTAATCGAATCGGTAATACGATTCTCTAGAGATTCTTTAGCTAGTGCGATTCGATTGATTTTACAGCCTAAGCTTTCACTGAAGACTTAGGTACTTATAATTAGTAAATTTTGAAAGCTTTCTATAAATGGTCTGAAAAGTAAAAAAAATAGCTTCTTATGACAAAGCATTTTGTGTTAATTTTATTGTTGGTTCACTTTATTAATTATTTGACAATATTAAAAAAATACACAGTTAGGTCTAGAAAAAAAATTGGCAGAAATAAAGCTGTTTTTGTCATTGTAGATAAATTTACACGACTAGTCAATCTATATCCGTTCAGAATCGACTTGGTCTTACTGTCTGAGGTGCTAAATAGAAGCAGTCTATTCAGGGGCCATTTGCATTTTATGCCAGTGTTTTTCCAAATTATTTATTCAGTGTCAATAACCGTGCCGAAGCGGACTGCAGTAACTGTGCCAGACTGTGCTAATGACGAATGACAATTGTTTCGATGGAAACGAATCGCGAACACTCTCTAAATTCAAGACGGTGATCGCATGACGGTTTTGAAATGAGATGAGGAAAACTTCAAGACTCGACTAGCTGAGTCAGAAATTAGAAAAAAAAAGAATAAAAAAATAAGAGTAACTCGATGGTTGAGATATGATTACTTACTTAGATATAGAAATATGATTATGTTTTTTGATGATAAAGTTCTAAAAGAATGCTTTGGATCTGATGTTATTTTTTTATGTTTTGAGCATGTTTACATTTTCCTGCTTTGAAATTCATCCTCTCTGAAGTGCAATTGATATTTTCCATTTTTAGGGGTAGTTCTTGAAACGTTCTTGAAACTCGATTAGTGTCGCAACGTCTAGGAAAAGTAAACCGAGCAGTTCATTAGTTTAAGTCTTGTGTCATCAACTTACACTAATTAATATACATTAATTATCTAAATTTTTATGAAAGCAAATGCGTCCTTGTACTTAAGTAAAATGTAAACGGAAAAAAGTACAAACAAAATGCGGGGAAGTCTACCGAAGTTCTCACAGGAGTATCAGCTATCTTTGCCGATGCTGTAATGAAGAGAGGGATAGAGTATCTCTGAAGATAGCTACAGATATTTTAATCGAATTAAAATAAATAAGGTTAGCGGTAAATGGAAACTTTTTAGACTTGTTATTGAATTTCGGGCTCATTTAAAAACTAATTGTAGATTGTGAGATTTTTTGTTGGGTGTTGCAAGATATTGCTAATTGCTATACATACATTGGATTACTTGTACAAATAAAGGCTGAAGGCTCTTTACTAATGGTTATTTTGTGGTAAAATTTACGTCTTTTTTTTCAAGTTCAAATTCAATCAATTTATGAATGTCAGTTACAATTTTTCTATGAATAACAAAAAAAGAATGAAAATGTTTTTTACCTCAATTTGTAAATATTGTAAAGAGTAAATATTTTTTTTTTAAAGTAAAGAAAATCTATTTGCAAGATCAAGTTCAACTCTACCCATTAGTCGAACAGTCTCGTCCCGGTTTCGCGTCACTAGCGCACGATGCGCCCGCGCCGCGCCGGCGAGTGTGTCGGTGAGAGGAATGCTAACGCAACAACATCGTCGCCTTTCTCACGCCACCGTTACACCACCAACTTATCTCTGCAGTTGGTGAAATGATGGCACTAAAATGTAGTGGGACTAGCTGGGAGTTTTGCTTTAAAAAGTAAGTAAGTTCGTTTAGACCGAATGGTAAGTCCTGCCCCCCTAGCATAGTTGCAATTCCATAATCAAAACGCTATAGAAAAGTAGGAAAATGTATGGGAATTACATTTCTGTCATAGAATATAGAATCTAGAATGTAGATTATAGAAATGTCATTCCCATACATTTTCCTACTTTTCTATAGCGTTTCTATTATGGAATTGCAACTATGCTAGGGAGGCTGGTGTCAGCGTTTATAGGCCGCCTTACGGCCTCTGACATGGCTTGGCAGCAATTTTGCTCTAAAAATACAACAGTGGCTCCTCATTGAACTGTGTAGATAACTTGGTCTCACTGATTCGTGAACAACTTTATTTGACTACGGCTGAAGAGAATGCACGGCTGATTTAGAGGTTTGGCTTAGGTGGATCCTTGCGTGCCTTGACTTGTGCAATAGAATCACGAAGTAGATTTATGTTTTCTTCTCAGTCACCGCTTTTGCTTGAAGGGTCGTGATTATTCAAATGGTGTCACGTTAGGGCTTCCATCGTCGTTGTTTTTTAAAACTGCTGCTCAGATTTTTGATGCATTTCTTTAGTGTTTTTTTTTGTAAATAAAATCCAGTACTGCTTTTTATTAGTTCTAGATTAGGTACATTAAAAACAATAAGTTTAAGTTAGTTGCACCTCCGCTGGAAAAAGGTATTTCAATTTTTTTTTGTAATTGTAATACCAAAACCTATCGTGTATTCTACGAGTATCTTGGATTATCATCTTTTTTATCTTGTTTTATAACATTGCTGTATTGGGTGATGGTCGATACTAACATACAAGATTGCAATTATTCACTAAGTTGGCTACAAAGAGTTTACTCAAGTAGCTTCAATCCAAGTTCGCCAGTACTAGAAAGTATCAATAAAGAAGTATCAAACGTCAAGTGTATTTTCAGCTGCAAAAGTTGTCAAGTTTCAAAGGACTTACAGACATTGACTTCATGTTATTGTTCAACAGTTTGTCCCCGTAAGACACTTTTTCCAAGTGTTAGTGGCACACAATGTCATTCGATGGCACTTGTGCAAATACGATGTTTTTGAAATGATACCATTGGATACCAACATCGTGATCGCAGTGACGCAACAATCTCTTGGCTAGGCATATTTACGCAATATTCCATTGTTTCGAGCACAAACACGGCTTGTTAATCGCTAAATATTATCCGTCGCTCACTTTAATAAGTCTACAAAAGAAAATTAATATTTTTGGAAAGTAACCGCCAGATCCATTTCGCAAATTAAAAAAAAACGTAGTTGATATTTTTTTAACCATGAAGAAAACTTTCCCAGTCATCTTTGGTCTAATACTTCAATTACTTTAAAAGCATTTTTACTTTTAACAAAACTAAGCGTAGCGTAAATGTGCTGGAATAATCAGTTGGAACGTAAAATATTCATTTAACGGTACACAAATCAGTTGCAGCGTTGTGTTGAGCGAATTCATGGCTAAAGTGTGTCAAATGTATTCTCGCATAGTAAGCGATAAGGGTGCAATACCTAGCTGCGATAGGTAGAAATCAGTACTTGGCTAGCAAGGTCGTGTAGAAATTCCAGTGCGTACGTACTCGTACTTACTTCGACCACGCGGCTTTTCAATCAAGTAGTAGGTTTAATAAATCGATTTCATAGTTTTAGTGCGCAGTTTAGTGAACAATGTGTTTCGTTGATTTTAGATTCTTGTTCGAAAACTTGTTTTTCGAAGATGAGTAAGACGTGTATTTAAAAAAGAAATGGTAAAAAGTAAGAGATAAAAATTACGAGTAAAGATTTTGTGATCTAAATTGTTCGGATTGTGCGCTGAAAAGAAGGCCTTAGTTAAAACGAACGAAAGGTCCCGCACGAACACGTTAGCCTAGATTCGTATAATTTCGTTCTAGAATTCAGGACATATGGACACGCTGATTATATTTTATTCATAACTACCTGGTAAAGCTACCATAGGTTGGAAACACGGATAGGTTACGATACTACACTGTTTTATTTAAACTACATAATAAAAGAAAACAAAAGATTAAATTATTTTAAAAACTCAGCAGAGATAATAGAAAGAAAAGTTTTTTTTAATTATCAAAGTGATTTGATTTTCTTCTAAGTGGTTTTTAAATCTTTTAAAATGCTCGAAAGACACAGCTGGCGACTGAGTTGAAATATTAAACTTTTTTCTGAGTATGCATTTACATTGTTATCAAGGGAACCGGATTTTATTGGAAACGGAACTTATGAAACTGGAACGATCCGGAATCCGATTACATCGTAGTAATCTTATTATGTACGATAGACTGGCCGGCGACCACTCAACAAGGATTTCAAATGAGAACTGCTAGCCAAGTAAAATAATTGGCTGTGACATACAAACAAACACCGAAGTCTCGTAATAAGGGTTCTTCCCCGAAAGAGGTTTACGACCCTAAAAACTTTGTTACATAATTTTGGAAACTCGACAATGTAGGTTAAAAATGTGGTTAAACGGATCACATGACTCAAGTGGAGATGGGCGGAACACTTGGCTGGAAGGGGTTACGGAAGGTAGACAATAGCAGTCCGTAAATGGTAGCTGCGGAACGCAGGGCGTTCATCGAGCAGACCTTCGGCTCGCTTGAAGGACGACAATGTAAAGGCGGAAGGAAAGCAGTGTATGATACTGGCACAGAACTAAAAAAAATGGCCGAGTGATGTGAAGCCTAGTCTCAGCAGTGATTGAAAAACGGTCGATAATGATGATGGAAATTATGTAATCTTATTGATGAAATAAACCACTTACCTCCAAAATTTCATGAAGATCATATTGATAGTACTCAAGTTACTGTCGGTTAAATAAATGATATACATATAATACAAAAGCCGATTTGTCCCTTTGCTTCGCTCAGTCAATACAGCCCTTACCTTCTAGCTTATTTATGACCTGATTACCAGTTTAGGTAGAACAGTAGTAAAAGGAAAAGTGGTCAAGGGGGAGTGTAACACTCGAGTAAGTACGACGATTGTGTAACGAAAACAATCGTTTCACGTCAAAGAAATTTGTTTGATACCTTTGTTGCACGTTTTTATTGTTTCCACAAGAATGGCCGAAGCTATGGCATTATTTTATAGTGCATAACTACACTTCTGAAACACTTATGTAAAGCTAATTTGGGTCCAATAAAATACCTAATAACTTAATTGTCACAATATAGGTAATATGGAGTATTTAATGATGATGACGAAGATAAGGAGGAGAAAAACGTTTGATAACGACCTACTTCTTTCGCTAATTTTTATATTTGTAATTATTTATTAAAATATAAAGCCTCTTTAGTGCGAATTAAAAAAAAAACTTTTTATTTTTTCCTTTTATTATCTATTTTTGACAATTAATTTTCATTAGTAAAAACCGACTTTATATACATACTTTTAGGTATGAGTGCTTCCGTCAAAGTTTTTTTGTTTTGTTAGTAATTTTATATCTGCAAATTGTTTTCGTTAAAAGGTTTTATGAGATTTCCTACGAGTACGGGACGGGCCACTCACACCAGGAAATTCAATTATTGTGGCCACAATAGTATTCTATGACCGCGGCTTCAGCGCGTGTGTGATCGCGCCGTAAACACAATAGGGCTGCCACGTAACTATAAACTATCCTTCTAATATTATAAATGACAAAGTTTGTGAGTTTAGATGTTTGTTGCTCAATCACGCAAAAACGGGTAAACGGATTTGGATGATTTGGTATGAAAGTAGTTTATACCCTGGAAAAATTTTAGGCTACTTTTTATACCGAAAAATGCGGGTAAAATCACGGGGTGTAGCTAGTATTTATGTAGTAGTAGCTATATATAGGTATCTATATAGTATGTAATATTTGCAATAATCCAACTTCTGTAGGTAATTATTTTTAATTTTCATTCATTAATTCCTCTGCTGAACAATATGATTATTTTATAAGGACAAAACTATTAATATTATAATTAAATTTAACTTTAAATATCACTAAATAACTCAAGAGACGTCTAAGCAGATATGGCATGGACATAAGCTTTGAATTGCTGTATAAATCAAACCAAACTATAAAATTATTGTGTGAAATAGTTAATCATAAATTTTATAGGTAGGTACTTTGTTATTTAAGAACATAAAATCTTCACTAACTAAAATAGTAATCAACATTAAGATTGTCATAAAAAGGCACCTTTGTTGAGGACGATTTATTGGGATGTGAAATCATATAATATATTCTACGATAAACATTACTTGCTATGAAAAAATATTTGTTAATAATAGGGTTACGTCGTTCCTTTGAGCGCGTAAACCTAAAAAACGGTACGATACCTAATACGAAATGATTCGGGTCAGCCCTAAATGTGCGAAGTGAACAAAATGACGCATTCATAGAGACCGGACACCGGACGAGGTGACTGACAATTTTGGAGAGAGGAAACACACATGCCTACTTATATGTAAGCAAGACAACGGTAAAAATAGTCTTCGTAACAGGGAAAAATCTAATTTTAATTAAAACTTATCCTCTTAAATAAGCAAATACTGTGGGATGCTCTACTTAGACGCAAAGTTGAAATAAGCCCATTTGCATTTAGTACGAGTTTTCCATCTTTTTACATTTCAAAGGCTTCCGTAAAATGTCAGCTTTCATGGCATTTTTTTAGATTTACCTCCACTTGAAAGGCGGTAAAATTTAAATTGGAATTGCTTCTGAATTTCAATAGCAGTTGGCACAGTGGATAACAGTTAATTTTCTCTTAAATTTCTCTGCGCACCTCAACTGGCTGATAATGATCTATTACAAAGACCGTGATTCAATAAATAAGATTAAAAAAACCTGCGGTAGTGGACCTCAGTTCAACGCACGGTCGACGCTCTGGCTCCAGTGTACCGTACGCTGGCCATAAGAAACGTGCTAGCAACCTGGCCAAATGAGGAAGTCACTCACGCACGCATGGAATTACTTCATGCAAATCGGCTTCGCAAAGCAGCCGGGTTGGGCGCTTCTTCTTAGAACATGACGTCACGCTGTAAATAAGACAGGTGCCTTTGACGATGACCCCTCCCGAATAGCTGGGAGTGCCAATCAATTGGCATGTGAGAAAAACAACACAGTCACTTTGTGGTTAATGGACTTCCAAAGCACGTACTTTTTGATTTGCATTTAAATAAGTATCCAGAGAATTTTTAATGAGGTTTTTTTTTCTGTCGCGTACTTTTACTACTATACTTTAAGCTCCAAGGATCGAAATTACACCTTAGATATTAATGGAGTCCTCGTTCATTTGTTTGTGTTTTGTATCAGCTCTTGAAATTCCTTTACCGCTGATTGTATTATCGTTCACCTTCACTCCAAATCGGGACATTTAGTCAGCGTCATAATCTCCCTGCAAGTAGGTACGAGTATGCTTGCAATATGCCAAACAGCTTCCTCAAACATGAACGTTCTCAGGCCGAGTAAATGGAATGGTATGGCATACGGAGCGACGAAACTAGCAACTAGCAACCAAACTGGTTTCAAATTCCGCTGCGCTATTATAAATGCTGTCTAGTCTCAATGCCCATCAGCGGGACATTAAAGAATATCTTTATAGCCTTCAGAGAAGCATTGTGATGCAGAAGCAAATGACTGTAAATGTATGTAAAATAAACGACTGTCTGCCATTTGCTTTATGAACACCGACGAGTAGAAAGTAGGAACGAGTTTTAGGACTTCCTCTTTACTTTAAGTTCGATGAAATAAAGAATAGCTGAAATTGAAGTTCATTTTCACCATGATAGGTATATATTATACAATATTGTAACTATATTTTTAATCAGCTAATATTTATGCAATAAGCTGTAATGTTAAGATTAGCAAAAGGAATCAACAAGTTGTTAAAGAACGCACTTGTAGGGACGACACGGCGCTGGTAGCAGGACGGAAACCCGAGCAAAATCCACAAAATAAAACAGTTCATACGCCCAAAAGTACTTATAACACGCGTGGAAGCAGAGTTAATATAACATGTATTGATATAGGTACCTGATGCCATCGTGAGTGTTATTTGTATTAAAGCCCCGGTGCATTCACACGAATCAAGCGCAAAAAATTGTTTTGCTTCAGTCAGTGAAGTCCGAGTAATAATAAGGATAATTTTTGCTATAAAGTACCTACACATAAATGCTTTTAGAGTTTTATTTTCCTACAACAAATTTTGGACTACCTATCTAAAAATAAGATAAGCTATAACCATCACGTGATGTACCGGTTCGCTTGCTAAATTTACCCAGATAAAGGGTAAAAGCTGCTATTAGCTCAAAAGTGTGCGATTAGCTAAATATCATTGTATAAATTTACAAAACTGGCATAGGTACCTAATATGACAACGTTTTAGGCGCTAGTCTATTCGAAACCGATAAACCCGGAAATCCCAAAATGTCAATCTATCAGCGCAGCCGGGTACATTCTCGTATGAATCTAGGTATAACATCGTAAATTTTATGTTCAATATATCACGATTTATATAGACACAGACCACAGTAGATTCAATAAGTAGGTAATAAACGTCCACCTTGTAGGAAATGACAAACTGACCAATTGATGAAATCCATCGAGAATGGAAAGGAAAGAGATAACTTTAAGTTCAATTCTTCGTATAAGGCTCTTGTGAAGATACTTCACAACTCCGCCAATCTCACGTAGAATAGAAAATAAAACGCAGATAATTTTGTACGATAAAGATGTTTGACTAGTTCTCTTGAGTTGCAGCCTTTTTCCTGACGAAGCTGACTGAGGAAAGTATTGTTATGTACTCCAAATAAAAGTAGGTAAGTTATATCACGGCAAGAGCACTTCGTACTTATTAACGATGATGATCATTTGCTTATCATGTTTCAGTACTAATTAAAAATATTATGGTAAGTAGAAACAGTAACATTGAAAATATTTTCGATAGCTTATCGAGCGATCATTGAAACATTAGCATGATTTACGATTTACTATCGAATGTTTATCAACTCTTATCTGATTAAATATGTAGGAAAGTGCCTAAAAAACTTGACCTTAAAACTTGTTTTTACCTCAAACTTACCTACAAAGCCGGGATTTCCAGAGTTCCTAGAAACGCTAAGGATGATTGTGAGGACATTCCTGATAAACATTCAATTAAGCCGGTATCGCACGAACTGATTTCAAGATCTGCAGCGAAGATTAAACGTAATGCTATCACTAATGTCGGCGTTGTTGATTTAATTATCTCGAGTGGAACGCCAGTCGTGACTCAGGGGCGTCACTTCGCTAACAATAACTGCAACTGCGGGTAGGTTTCAAAACACTGCAAGCGCGTGCGAAGCCGCTCGGGCCCGTCATCGCCGTTATCATAACCAGAACTCTATCCGCTACTCGCACTTTACGGCAACCAGTTGATAAATATGTAAAAGGAAATAGCTCGTGTAGAAATCGGCCGTACTGGAATTTCATGCATGACTCGACTCGTACCGGATCGGCTAGAGGTACTATTGTTTTTCGAATGGCGATCGCGTCTTCGCGTCGCGATAACAGATATCACGGCAAGGTCGACTCACCGGGTCGATGTCCGCCTCCCAGACGTCCTTCAGGTCATTGGAGATGTTAGAGATGTCGAAGTAGGCCTCCATGGTGGGGCCGGGCAGCGGCTCGCCGCTAGATCAGTCTACGGAATCTCACAACACACACCGAACTGTCACTCTCCAGTCCTTTCCCGAGCGGAACTCGGAATGTAACTTCACTGGCGCTGTTCTCGTACTATTCACAGAGCACTGTGCATCATCACATTTAAGTTTCACTATCGACACCCATTTGTTTCGGCAATAAAATATGTTTTTATGAAGTTTCACTGCACGCGAGGAAAGTGGCGCGACGGCGGCGAGACGCGTTCGCGGCGGGTGTCGGCCGGCGAGTGAGCCGTGTGAGCGGCCCGAGCCGGCGCCGCCCGCGCCCCGCGCTCCGCTACCTCTCGATCCTCTCATTCATAACGTGATAGGGGGTGTAAAAACACCACTTCTACTACTATTATTTATTCTGTACCACGACGTAGAATCAGGGGGGCAGCCCGGGCAGCCCATTCCACAATACGAGATAATTATGTGGGTAATTTGTCTCCATACAAGGTTAAGCACAAAGGCGGCACAAGCCAAAAGGACTTTTTATACTTTTTTTTACTCTAAATTCTGCTGGCCCATTCATTCCGTTCAGAAAGAATGTAATTTTTTTAAGAAACAGCTGAATTTTTAGCGATTTATGGGTTGGTCCGGTCTTAGTAAAGGTTGATTAAAATTATAAGTAGAACGAGCCCCTTTCAGTTCAGTACCTTTCCGTGCAACCCTAGATGCCGTGGGAACCCGTAACGAGACCAATGACAAAATACGTGAGATTGTTTACACAATTATTTTATTACTCATTTACTTGCTTATGCTATTGTATGCTAAAATATAGAGAATATAATTATATAGAATATAAATAAGATTTAAATAATGTTTTTTGGAGAATATTATGCTCTAATTATATTTGTCACTTTATTTTTAACACGCTTTTATTAGTTTCACCTGTATGTTTGTACGCGTCCCTTTTGGACTCGATTTTACCCTACTTTGAACGATCAGATTTATTTCAAACTTTGCACGCCTGTCAAACACCGATGACAATGCGTGTTTTTTTTTAGTTTTTTAAACTATAATCACAATTTTGATCCCTCTCTCCAGAGGCTCCCAAACTAATCAGCGAGCGGAGCCAGTGGATTTTCCATTCACTAACTTTTTAATTATGCCAAAACAGATGCCGAAAATATAATAAAATTAATTATACATACAAAGAACGTCAGACAACGAATTAATTAGATGACTTTCTTAATTAACATACAAGTTACAAGTAGCTTTAGAATTTCTCGATAAGCTTATCTGCTCTATAAATAATGCTGCCTTGCTCTTACACGCGACATTTCCCATCAGAAAGAAGTTGACAGAACATTTTGTCGTGATCGTAGAACAACGACGGATGTGCATTTTTCGATTTTCGTTTTACTGCCTATAATTAATAAAAAACTATCAAACTCCAAGTTTTTGTTTGTTCAGTGTGGTTCAGTCGATGAAGGGAAGTAGTTTTTTATTAATTTTATGCAATAAAACGAAAATCGAAAAAATGCATGTCCGTCGTTGTTCTACGATCACGACGATTTCATAGAACAGATTAGCCAATCAAGCGTTTATAATATGAGAATTATTAATAATAAAAATAATAATTCGTTTATTGAGGAAGATACAAGAAAGGATTTTAAAAACGATGAGGAATCCATGACACCTGCATTCATTTCAATACAATTATTATCTAGGACACATTTCGTCTAACTGTTAACTACGCTATCTACTATCTACTGTATATTTTAGAAACCTAAATAAGTTTATTCTTTACAAGTAGAAGTTTCTAATAACTTTGATAAATAAAAATCTAATAAAGCACATTCAAGTTTATTATATGTTAATAAGTTAATCACAATATATTGCGCAATAAAGTTTGTTTTATTTTATTCTATTCTAAACCTTCCTAAACATAAATAAAATTATATTTAATTTCAATTGAATTAAGAGTTGCTTTACATTTCGACTTGATTTTTCTACTTATTTTAATTACTAATAAAATAAGCACGCATTTTCAGAATTGTCGTAAAACATCTGTACCTTTTTTATGATATTTTTATTCACTTAATAGATTCATACGTTTCATATTTTTATAAGGAATAACAGTGCTATAAACTCATCTATAAGGACAATGAAGAAGCTCGCATCGTAGTTACTTGACAAATCTGTCAACTATTTGTCAAAATGTATTTATTAGTTCTATCATTTATAGCCGCCTCTCAGATAAATTGGTCGCCCTTTAGAATATAATATTAGACCACCCACAGTAATTTCTTTTAATAACGAATAGCTACACAAGTACCCATAGACCATATAACCGGTTAACAGTTCGTATCTTTTACCTTTTCACGAAATCACTATGCCCAAAAATAGCATATTCTTGCCATGATTGTACAGCTGGTAGAGCCGAGGAATCCTCTTAATCCTCAAAAGCCCAAATTCCATGAATGAATTTAAAATCGCCCAATCGTAAGCGCGATTGGCCGAGATACTTTGTCCGGCGTGCGACGGCGCGCGGCGGTGAGCAATGGTTTGAATTTATATGATTACTAAGCTGACTCGACAAACGTTGTCCTATCAAAAGCCATTGCGTCAATTCTATGTCAAATGTCAAAAGTTACATTAAAAAAAATTACATTGTCCAAAGCGCTATATGGTTTAAGTATTTTTAAATTTTCTAATTTTTCATGTTTTTTTACTATAAATTGAGATGTGAGCTATCCTATCTCCTAAGTTAGATCGAACTGCACACGGCGTGCAAATTTGATTGAAATCGGTTAAGTAGTTTAGGAGTCTATAGCGGACAAACAACGTGACACGTAATTTATATATATTAAGATTTTCTGCCCCCGCGATCAAATCAGTCAAATTACCCATATTTTATTTTTAGATAAAAATCCAAAAATGGCTAGCGTAGTGATCCAATTTGTGTCCTTCCGATAACTAATGATAAAAACAGATCGGCGATGACGATCAACTGATTTTACTATCTTTTGCTTCACCTATTAATTACCATCGAAAAGCATGAGTAAGCAGAACAGTGGAACTGGTATGATGGCCTCGTTAAAAGCAGTTTAAGCAAAACAATGGTACGCTACATCATCATTCCACTAAACGAATTAGCATTTTTAGAGAAACTCACTTAGCGGCCCAGTTTTAGGGTATTTGCATCTAAACGACCTTTGCACTAGTAATTAAGCGTAATAAACAATAATTGCATACAGAATTTGTTAGGCTGGGGCTTCACCGCAGTTTCTATAGGCCTATATAGTGTGAAATGTTGTCAAAAATATCTAGTTACTTTTTGGTTGAAAAGCCTGTATCTCAGCAGTGGGAGGATTCATGAATGAATATGATGATGAAATTCAGTTTCGATGTACGCCCAATAAGTACGCGCTTTCCCTTATTTATTAGATCTTATTAATTATCTATATCTATAGAGTAGGTACTCGCTTCTAGCTTATTTTATCACGCTAGGCCTACTTGGCTAGGCTTGCATAAATAGAAAATTTAAGTAGCGGCGGTGGCGTTTCGAACGACTAAATCAGTTAAAGTAACTTCAAAACTTGGTTAATTCTAGACATCCTTACGTACTCGTATATTTTGTAAAATACTAAACTGTAATTATTGCTTTATTTTCTCAGCCTGTTGTGCCCCAGTGCTGGGCAAAAGCCTCCCCCCTTCTCCTTCCACGGTTCCACGTACCCCTATTCTCCGCCGAGGTGGGCCGATAAATAGTAATAATAATTATATTATACTTACAGTGATAAGGTGAGACAATACTGCCCTCCCGAACCTAAAGTGCAGTAACAGCAAAAACACGATTTTGAAATAAGCGCGCGTAAAGAGTAAAAACTAAAAAAAATGCAAAAAGAAGTTACTTGATTTTACTTGTTACTTCTAATAGTTATTTAAAAAAAAACTTATTTCATTTATAGGTTTTAAAATGGGGTTTCAGAATATGTAATTAGCTTAAAACTATCAAAATGTGTATTACTGCACTTTAGGCTCGGTTGGGCAGAATAATAAAAGTAAAGTACACACTTACAAGTTATATTTTGTCGGACTATACAAAAGTTAAAAATACAAATGCAGTTTCAAAAGAAATATAAAAAAATTTAAATAAAGCTTGTAATAAAAAGCAGACTTGTTCTTATATTTATGTTTAAGTTTCCGGAGACACAATACTTGTATTGCATAATTTTTTAGTTGCGCATTTCATTACAGTGCTACGAGTATTAACTCTTGTAGGCCTAGGTCTGCTTATCAAATTTTATTTTTAATTATAGGTAGGCTGTTTATTTTTCTAATAAAATAAAAATAAATAAATTACCAATGTTATATTTATTGTATTTGTTGCAGTAAAATAAATTATAACTTACGTATAACCCGGTCACAATATCTGTGCACCTCTCCCGCTTCCCCTGTCCCGCACTCCCCGCACTCCCCGGTGCGACAGTACGGTTAGCATCTTCGTTGCCGATACACGTCCCGATAATTTTGATATTTTCGCTTTGTTGTTGTTTTGTGTTTTAATATTTATTGTTAAGTTTAGACATATGACGTCACGAGGTCAGGTGCACAGATATTGTGACCGGGTTGTAGATATATGCGTAATCGCAGTAAGTACGCGATTAAGGGATTAAAAATTATCCATCATGATTCATTTTGATTTTACGGAATTAACTTGATTATTTAAAAACAGCTTATCAAAGTCTACGAGGTAAATTTAAAGTTAAAAAATATGGTAATAAAAAATATGCAAGTTGGGCGCGCTATAAGTAAATGTCACATTATTTTCTCAAAATATTAGCTAAGTTAAAATTCATTTTTAAGAAATTCTGTACCTATTGGGAATGATATTGAACGTATACAGATACATCCAGCAAACCATGCAAAACTAAAAGTCAGACTAAAGCCAGACAAGATTAAATAATTTATCATTTAAATACTGAATGTAATAAAATTAAAAATAAATTACAGCCTTAATGAAAACTATTTTCTAAGAAATACTACATACAGTAAAAAAATTAGGTAGTTACATATACTATAAATACAGCCTAAAAAATCAAATGAGTAAGTCTAAGAAATACAGTGTCATATTATTTTAGAAAATATCACTATATAGACTATATTATAGCCTGTTCGCTATTAGATGATCGCTGACAGCTGTCATATATCCAAAATGAATAAAAATTATCATTTGCTTTTGTAACGTAATATGTTGCAGCCGAAATGTTTAGAAAGCAAATGAAATAGTATTTATTTAATCAGTGTCTTTCAGTTTAATGCATCTGCAGCGAATATCTGAAAGGGAACCGACTAATCATTACTAATAAATATAATACTTACTCATCTTGATGCTTCTATCATTTATGACTCCGTTCGTTTTTAATTTAAACATATACACGTGAAAGGCAAATCTAGAAAAAAATCCTGCATAAAATGTATATTTTATGCAAGGGGGCGTAATCCCCTTGTAATATGAACTGCACTGTAGTACGCGAAATATGACAAATATTTTTAAAGCGAAAAACCGCCCTTTGGTTTTCTCATGTTCCCTAGCGACGATGCGGCCGAAGATAAAGCCCATAAATTTAGACGATACATTTTATATTATTACTATACATACAACACTTATACAAGAAAGACATTTACATTCACTTGTATTTATTCATTCAGCATTTCAGATCAAGTAGAAAGGCAGATAGAGTCTCGCCTTAGATACAGGTGAAGCCAAAACAAAAACATTATTTTACAAAACAAAAAACAAAAACCGACTTCAAGAGACCGACTATTGATAGTTATTCATCTATTTGTCGCGCACGTACCTTATGCAAATTTAAGACTTATATGGTTTTCTCATGGATACCATTATCAGAACTGGACTAAATTGAAATGGGACCAAATGGGAAGCGTCAGCTTTCTAATAAAAAAAGAATCATCAAAATCGATTCACCCAGTCAAAAGTTATGAGGTAACAAACATAAAAAAAAAATGATAAAAAAAAAAACATACAGTCGAATTGATAACCTCCTCCTTTTTTGAAGTCGGTTAAAAACTACTCTACTGCGTACACGCACGAGTATACTACAAGCACATATTGACGCATAAAAACTACCCTTATTACTACTTATTTTTCTTGTCCACGTTCTCTGAGCAACTCACATAAGAATTGACGATTGATTCGGGATTAGTTTTTATGCGTCAATGTGTGCTTGAAGTATAAGTACGTACATGGAAAGTAGGGTAGTTTTTTTGGCTTCACTTGTATTTAACGCGGGACTATATCTGTCTTTCTACTTGATCTGAGAGGCTGAATGACTAATTACAAGTGAATGCAGTATGTCTTCCTTGTATAAGTGTTTTATGTATAGTAATAATAAATATAAAATGTATCGCCTAAATCTATGGGCTCTGTCTGTCTTTCTACTTGATCTGTGATCAGCATTTAAGAGCGCTCTTGTTGGTGGAGTAATTTCCAGCCGTCTTCGGCTAGCGTCTAACTTCCTTAAACGACCCATCTCCCTTTTCTTTTATCTGGGACCTCATTCTTGCAGGAGTGGCGAAAAGTGCGGGCAAGTGTGTTTGCACCGCGTTTATACCCCCGTGCAGTATACACACGCGGGGCACGCCGCACTTTACCAGGTACTCGCTGAACTGTGGACGAAATTACTATGTTATTTTTTTTGTAAAAGAAGGATTTGGAAAAAAGAAGGTAAGTTAATAGAGCAGTTAATATGCCATTTACGCCTGTCATGGGCGCCCCTGACAGACTTAAATGGCGTACACTTTTTTATCGAATACCCGTTACGTGTTTTTACGTCAGAAGTTGTGCTAGGCCCATAGTCTTCGATAGATAAGTCTGAACAAAAGTGTGTATGCTACTCACTATAGTTTTGTAGAATCCTATACTAAGAAGCCATGTACCTGCACAGTGCACACAAAAGTTTGGCCATATCTACATGTTGGAAAAATGATGGTAAAGATATTTTACTAACAGTGGGCCTGCACAACTTTGATGTAAAAATACGTAGCGAGTAATCGATAGAAAAGTGTACGCCATTTACGCCTGTCAGTAGTGCCCATGACGGGTTAAAATGGCGTACACTTTTCTATCGAATACTCGCTACGTATTTTTACGTCAAAGTTGTGCTAGCCCCACTGGTGATGATACCAACCGCCGCAACAACAATGGTCCATTTCTCATCACAGCGCTGCTGAAGCTGATAGCTGTTTCTCGTCAACAGTGCTGCCGATAGCTCTGCTCGTGCTGTCCGAAATGCACCAATAAGCGGCCGAAACGTCTTACCAGCTGCTCAGTGTCATTCTGCCGCCGCAACAATAATGGTAAGTTTCTCATCCACACATACTGCCGGTTATGCAGCTCTTAGTCTACATGTCGGAAATGTCGGTAAAGGTATCTTACCAGCTGCGCAGTGTCATCATCTGATTCTGCCGCCGCGACAGCAATGGTCCGCTGACCGCTTCTCGTCCACACATACTGCCTACACACCGCAGCTGTCGTATCTAAGTATTGGAACAGATTAAATTAGTTACCAGCTGCGCAGTGTCGTCATCCGCCGCTACGACAGCAATGGTCCGTTTCTCGTCCACAGCGCCGGCGAGCGCGCGGCTGGGCGCGAGCCCCAGCGCGCGCAGCTCGTGCTGCCCGAGGTGCACGCCGCTGTACGGGATGTTGATGCTGCCGGCTATGCAGCTCTTGTCGAACCTATGTTACGATAGGGTTATTAGTTCAATAATAAACAAGAACAATATTTTTACAAAACAAAAAACAAAAACCGACTTCAAAAGTTCTGTTCAAAAAGACCGACTATTGAGTTATTCATCTATTTGTCGCGCACGTACTTAATGCAAATTTAAGACTTATATGGTTTTCTCATGGATACCATTATCAGAACTGGACTAAATTGAAATGGGACCAAATGGGAAGCGTCAGCTTTCTAATAAAAAAGAATCAACAAAATCGATTCACCCAGTCAAAAGTTATGAGGTAACAAACATAAAAAAAAAAACATACAGACGAATTGATAACCTCCTCCTTTTTTGAAGTCGGTTAAAAATAAAATAACGTTTCACACTCATAGCTCCCCATTAGGAAAAAATCCTGTGTCGGGGATGCAATGGAACACACACGAAGACAAGGATAACAGGAGAATAGATATTTAAATTTATCATTCAAACATCTGCCCGGCCGGGAATCGAACCCGGGACCTCACCTCTGGCTTATAAACCGCTACCGCTAAGCCAAACAAGCCGAATAAACAGTCGAATTGAGAACCGTCTCCTTTTTGGACGTCAGTGAATAAATAAACGTTTCACACTCCTAGCTCCCCACTAGGAAAAAATCCTGTGTCGGGGATGCAATGGAACACACACGAAGACAAGGATAACAGGAGAATAGATATTTAAATTTATCATTCAAACATCTGCCCGGCCGGGAATCGAACCCGGGACCTCTGGCTTATAAGGCGGATACACTACCGCTGAGCCAAACAGGCCGAATAAACAGTCGAATTGAGAACCGTCTCCTTTTTGGACGTCAGTGAATAAATAAATAAACGTTTCACACTCATAGGTCCCCACTAGGAAAATCCTGTGTCGGGGATGCGACACAGGATGATGTGTGGGGTATGTAACTGCACATAACTCGGTATTAAAACACTCGTGAGATACTATTGAAAACCGAGCCAAACACTCGTATTTTAATGCCCCTCATTATGGATAGTCGAAAATAATGGAATAGGCATGACGACAGTATCAAAAAATCGCCGATTCAATGCTTTCAGGGGACTAGCCAGATTAAAAAAATTTAAAACACATGTTTAGTTTTATTTTTAAATAACAGATTATTAAGATTTTCAATAAATTAAAACATTAAAATACAGCAATCGGCCATCTTGTCAGAAACAACAATCACAGCGTATGACATCACGCCTCAGTGAACTCAGGTCATCCGCCACACATCACGCATAGACACAATGACATGTCCTACTAGCCGTGACGTCAAATCGACGCCATGACACAAGCAAGCTGTTTTCGGGCACTGTTGAAAAAATATGTGAAAAATGGCTTCAAACTTCGTTAAACTTAAGTTTATTACCGAAATAAAGGCTTTTTTGTAAATAGTAAATGTGTACTCACATTATGGAAGAGGATTTTAAAATCTTTCGTCACGCCTATTATACTCACAGCAAATTGGATCTTATGTCGACGGCGCAGCACTTCTCTTCGCGTATCAAAGAGAAGAAGTCGTACAGGTTGATCCTGGGGCAGATTTCGGTGTACAGCACTTCCAATGGAATTTCGACAATATCCTGTACAAATAATATTGCTAAAATATATTTCTTGTGAAAATTAGAAAGAAAGATTTGTACAAAATGTCCACAAGATAACTACAGGATTATAAGGAGAAGATTTATGCTAAGCCGAAAAGGGTTCATAGTACATCATTATGAAAAAAAATTTACTATTTTAACAAACCGGAGTTCACATAAAACAAGAACATTATTTTTACAAAACAACAAGAACATTATTTTTACAAAACAAAAAACAAAAACCGACTTCAAAAGACCGACTATTGAGTTATTCATCTATTTGTCGCGCACGTACTTAATGCAAATTTAAGACTTATATGGTTTTCTCATGGATAACATTATCAGAACTGGACTATTGAAATGGGACCAAATGAGAAGCGTCAGCTTTCTAATAAAAAAGAATCATCAAAATCGATTCACCCAGTCAAAAGTTATGAGGTAACAAACATAAAAAAAAAACATACAGACGAATTGATAACCTCCTCCTTTTTTGAAGTCGGTTAAAAATCAGCATACATTTAGTCGAGTGTCATTCGCATTTTTCTATAGAACAGCTGATATTTTTTCGCTAATTCCGGGTTGGTCTAATTTATTGAAAGCTGTTCATAATGATGATTACTATAAGTCTTTTTCAGATTAGAATACCCTTTCCACATAACTTAATGTTCATTTGAAAAATTGAAAAGTCTTGAAAAAAAAGTCGATACTTACCATAGGATTTGTTTTGGGAGGTAGGTTTCTAAATCTTCTGTAACTTATACTGCTAGGCGAGTTACGGTGCATCTCTATGGATTGCTGTAAATAAATAATAAGTGATTTTAAACTTTCACGGTTCATACAACGGTCCAATCATACCCTGTTAGCGAAATTTGGACCCTATACAACTACTATACAAGGTTGTAACTTATAAGGAAAGGGTAAGCCAATAAGGGTTCGTAGTACTCATCAATATGAATAAGTTTTACTATGAGGCCAAACCTGAAACCACGAAAACAAATTTGCTGATCCATACATTTTGTGTCATTAAAATTTTTCTATAGAATAGTTTTTTTTTCGCGGTTGGTTGGTCCCATAGTAAAAGGTTGTTCATAATGATGAGTACTATGAGCCCTTTTCGGCTTAGCATGCCCTTTCCTTATAGCGCTTTATAAGTGAAATTCAATTTTGAGTGAAAGTGATTTTCTTTTACGTGGGCTCTGCTTTGATTAATATTCCACTGTATGTGAGATAACATAGGGCTCATTTTCGAATGTTTGCGTGCTTTTCTTTTCTATAATCTGTATGAAGAAAGGGTTACTGAAAAATGCTCAAAGTAAGTTAATAGGTTATTCGAATTATGATCTTTATTGACCTTGACACACTGGCCTATGTCGATCTCAGGCAGGTCCGAAAACAGCAGTATGCACTCGTTGAATCCGGATTCGAGCAGCGTATCACGCAGTTGCTTTAGTATTCCCACTCCCATGAAAAGGGGGAGGGATGGCCCTTCCACCAATAGCGCGTCCCATAAGTGGACGATCTTGTGGAGAGGAAATACGTCTGAAAAAAAAAAGAAAAATAATACAATTAAAGGCTAAAGACACTCCAAACTCTAAATATTTCATTGAATCGGGCGTGTGGAAGATTACTGTTGTTATTGGTTGTTTTCGGCCGATGTATTTTTATTCCTGTTTTTTTTTTTTCAGTTTAAGTACTCAATCTTTTATTGCTGTCATTAATCATCAATGTTACACAGAAAAACGAATTGGAATTCATCTCAAATGGACATCGGGAAGTGGTTCAAAATTCAGTTGCAAGATTTGATCTCACCAAACCGTACATCTATGAAGTTAATTTTAAAAACAAGCTTTAATTGTATTGTCATCGGAGTTACACATGTATACCGAATTTCAGCTCAATCGGACATCGGGAAGTGGTTCAAAATTGAGATTGGTGAGTGAGGGTGGGTTTGGGGTTGGTGGTTTTTTTGGGTTTTGATGAGGTTTTGGTGGTTGTTGTGCAAGATTCCACCCAAACAAACATAGTTACATACATCAAGTTAAATTAAAGCTTTTAAAAAGTTGAACAAAATACAATATAGGTAGTTTAAAAACTAAAAAACATCGGTCTTTGACAGGTGTGCAAAGTTTGAATTAAATCTGATCGTTCAAAGTCGGGCTAAATCGAATCCAAAGGGGTTTGTTACAAACATACAGGTGAAATAAATAAAAAGCGTTAAATAAAACGTGGAGGGAGGGTGGGACTTTGCCCAGCATAGGGATAGGGACACATTAGGCTGAGAAAAAAGAACAAAAGCTTGTATAAACTGATACTTACGTGAAAACATGGTTAAGAACCAAGGTATAGCGAAGAGTTCGGGCACAAAGTTGATTTCGTGCAGGTGCGTGGCCAGCTCGGGCTCGAAGTACGCGGTCATCTGCCAGAACTTGGCGAGGTACTCCTTGATGACTGCGCTGTTGTCCTTCAGGAAGAACTTGTGGAGGAACTTCGGGACGAACGCTGAGAGGCAGGCGAAGGCGCGCGCTGGAAGATAATCAAATTTTACTGTGAAAACTAACGTGGTTTCGATGTTTTATCTATATATATAAAAATGAAACCCGTTTTCCTTGGTCACGGCCTCACGCGTGAATGGCTGGACCGATTTCACTAATTCTTTTTTTGTTGTATTTGTTATGATTAGGAGAAGGTTCTTACGGAAAAAAATATTAAGAAAATCTCTCAGAAATATTGAAAAACCCTAAAAACAGCCCTTTTATTTTTCCCATACAAACGTTTTCTAACTAAAACGATCTTTATTGCTATTGTTTAAAGTTCATATTGAATTGCAAGCACTCACTGTTGTTTAAGCAATGTAGGTATGTTCCTAACGTCCAAGAGTCAATTTTCACTTTATTACCTCTGTACAAAGTTCAAATTCAATCATATCTATCAAAACAGTGTGCGTTTTATACCTACTGATAATTTTTACTATAAATTGACAATTTAGCATCAACAAACTACGGTTGCTATAGTTACGCAATAGCATGAGAATAGAGGTTATAACAAAGAGTTCCTATATTCTCAACACCTTTGGTCACGCCATCACGCGTGAACGACTGGACCGATTTCAATTTACTCTACGTTTATCCCAAAGTCTACCCGTGCGAAGCCGGGACGGGCCGCTAGTTTGTTATAATTCATAACTAACCCATCATTCAAATGCAACCGCGAGCGCGTCCAGATGAAGATCACCGAATGTGCGAAACTACTCGTAGTAAACGACTGAATTTTTACGTGAGTATTCCCGTTTTAATTACAACAAAAAAAAAAACTTTATAACGTGAGTATTCCAATTACAAAAAAGTAAATAACCAATGTGGTAAGCGGTAAATATAACGAGTTGTTCTTTTGTAGTCCGGGGAGGCTAAACGCAAAAAAGGTTGGAAAACCCTGTTCTAGATAAGTACTAGGTACAAGTTTTTTTAAAGTTATATTTAATGAGATTTACCGAGTTTGACTTTCTTGAGTGTTTTGCCATTAAATAGGGTTTGAGTATAACTTAACTTTACTAAATCGAATTTAAAGTTCGAATGATTTGAAAAGAAGTTAAAACATAAAACTAATCTTGACAAGCTAATCACACAGCTAAGGTAAAGTCTTAGTGCTCTAAACGAAGAGCTTACATAAGTTTAAACAAGTCTCGACTTTCAACGTACCTTCATTACAAAAATTCAGATATAGGAAAGGCGCAGTAAGCGAGTCCAGTCCTTGCCAATACACATACTGCGGGTTGGTCAGCAGCCAAGCTTTGAGCAGTCGCTTGAGTGTCCGGTGCCCAATAGAGCCGCAGAGAAGCCAGCAGTACTGGTGACAACGGGGTATGTCCACGTCTATCTGTTAGAGGAAAGCTTCTTTATTACTTGGAAAATATGAGTGATATTACTACTGACATTTTGGACGTATCGTTTGTGATACTACAGAACCATGGTTGCGCCAAAATCTATGTTAGTAACACAGCTGACCGAAATCTTTGGTGAATGAAACCTTTGCTTTGCTTTCTGAATACAAATTATCACGAGAAAATCATAGGTACTAATGTGTTAGAACAGTCTAGTGTATGCTTGACTAGCTACTACCCACTGTGACGCTAAGCATAAAGCAGCGTTTTCTGGTATCTAGCCAGTTTCCTATTTAAGGTAGGTATGCTTACCAACATCACCTACATTTTTAACCGACTTCAAAAAAGGAGGAGGTTATCAATTCGTCTGTATGTGTTTTTTTTTTTTATCTAATTGAGTGACGAGACGAGCAAATCGCTCGCCTGATGTTAAACGTCACGTTTGCCCATAACAGGTCTGCGCCACCCAGAATTTTGAACTCGCAGAATTCAAGACCCTGCGTGGCACAGCACTGCGCTCCTCACCCTGAGATATAAGTTGTTTAATCTCCCATTTGCCCTGTAATTTCACTGGAAACAATGCCCTTCCAACCGGAACACAGCAATGTTTGCACATTACTGCTTGGCGGTGGAATAACTGGCAGAGGTGTGGTACTTCCCCAGACGGGCTCTGCAAAAGAGCCCTACCACTACTCCTTTTATGTTTGTTACCTCATAACTTTTGACTGGGTGAATCGATTTTGATGATTCTTTTTTTATTAGAAAGCTGACGCTTCCCATTTGGTCCCATTTCAATTTAGTCCAGTTCTGATAATGGTATCCATGAGAAAACCATATAAGTCTTAAATTTGAATTAAGTACGTGCGCGACAAATAGATGAATAACTCAATAGTCGGTCTTTTGAAGTCGGTTTTTGTTTTTTGCTTTGTAAAAATAATGTTCTTGTTTTAAATTCAATTCAATTCAGGCTTGCGTTTGACCACCATCTCGAATAGCGCAACAATGCGGTCTACAAGATTTCCTGTACGTGCCAAAAAAACTCAGGTTACCTGTCTGTCAGTGGGGGTGGGAGTCTCCTTATCAATATTCTCGTACTCTCCTTCTATATCTCCTTCGACCCCGAGCAGCGCCGCCCACACCTCCCCGCGTAGAAGAGGAGGGATGTCCATCTCGGCTTCTTGACGGATATAAATAGCTGTGAAGGGGTAACCCTGGAGAAATCACAGCGGGTTAATTCCAAAAAAGTACTTGACCAATATAGGATTTCATTTTTAAATTTATTTATTTATTTATTTCACACAGAACAAAAAGCAATTAAAAAGAAATAAAATAACAATGCAATGAATCAGACCTGAATTGCAGTTCAGATACCTGCGTGCTACAGCAAATATATAAAGCAAACATGTTTGAGTAATGATGAATATTAATACAATTTTAAATACTAAGCTATGGATGGATAATACAAATATGATCATGATGATGATGACAAACTGATGATGATGAAGACAACAAAATTAGAATTTAGACGCAGAATGCACCCTATGCAGCATAACACGCAGTGGAATGCATTCGGCGTCACTTGCGTTTACCGCGGCGTGTCTGGGACGGCCAGACTCAACTCGGAAGTTGAGTTTGACCGATTAGGTTTGGGGTAGAGGATATCTTTTAGAGTTTTTATAAATAATGATGTTTTAGGGCAAAATATATCTAGTGTTTGATTATTTTTAATTAAATCGTTATATTGACGAGTCATTCTGACTAAAGGATTATAGTAGGAAATGTTATTTTTATAGATTTGTAAAATAAAAAGATTTGAATGATTGGACCTACGAGCGCTGTATTTAATGTTAAAATTTAACTGGGAAAGTAACTGAGGTGTGTCCAGTATGGAATGAGTTAGTTTGTAGAGATAGGTGAAATCGAGAAACTTTCGACGAGTTTCAAGCTTTTGTACGTTATACCTAATCAATCTTCCTTCGTAAGTTAGGTTAGAGCGACCCCAATTTAACACTTTAACTGCTGAAAACACATACCTTGTGATTTCTTTTGTGCAACGCGAATGCGGCTACACAAACTACACATGCCATGCGCGTAAAACACAAACGCATGTGATCATTACCGGCAATTAAAGCAAACGCATGTCATTATTAGCAGCAGTTAAAGTGTTAACCTCGGCTTAAATATGATATTATGATATTGCTGTATGAAGCTGAATATCATATGACAATTTTCAAACGACTCATTTTTTTTTAAATTATTGTTTCACAAGCCAGTTTGTCGATTTGCTTTTCTTCCAAAAAATTGTGGTTTGCAAAATACGTAAAACTGCATCTCATTCCTTGGTTAAAACCAGATGAAACTACTTTTAATAATTATTATTTTTAGCTTATTCCGTCCCACTGCTGGGCAAAGGTCTCCCTATCCTCCTTCCACTCATCAAACTACGCTAATCAAAATACAAGTTTACTCACAACCAAAAGCCTTTCAAAGTATATCATCCTGCAGAGCTGGTATTCAGTGTCCCTCTCTCTTATAACCTTGGGCAGGTCTTCTGCCTCGCAAAACTTTTTAGGCTCAAGCATGACAGGGTAGAATTCTTTAGCTGGAATATGACAGAGCCGAGTCTTCAGCAGGTCGATTGTGTATTTAGCGGTGCGGCGGTCGTACAGGGCTCCGATTTTGCCGCCGATTGTACATCCGCCTAGGAGGATCGCTCTGTAAAGATTAAATAAGTAACTAAAGCTTTAGGTGTTATAATCTTTTTGTTTGTAATTTATGGTGTGAACAATAAAGAGTTTATCTATTAAAAATTTTCATTTTCATCAAACATAGCTAAGAACACTCCCGACTAATTCACCTTTAAAACAAACAAGAGCATTATTTTTACAAAACAAAAAACAAAAACCGACTTCAAAAGACCGACTATTGAGTTATTCATCTATTTGTCGCGCACGTACTTAATGCAAATTTAAGACTTATATGGTTTTCTCATGGATACCATTATCAGAACTGGACTAAATTGAAATGGGACCAAATGGGAAGCGTCAGCTTTCTAATAAAAAAAGAATCATCAAAATCGATTCACCCAGTCAAAAGTTATGAGGTAACAAACAAAAAAAAAAAAAAAAACATACAGACGAATTGATAACCTCCTCCTTTTTTGAAGTCGGTTAAAAAAATATCAAAATCGTTTCACCCGTATGGGAACTACGATGCAGACACACACACATATTATATAGAGACACGTTAAACTTATAACACCTCATCGTTTTTGCGTCGGAGGTTGAAAAGACTTTACAACAAACAATTATTGACAGCGCCATGAATATTAGTTTTTTACCCAACTGCCTAAAAGGGAGGGAGGGGTTCTTGGGTGTATGTAATTAAAAAAAATTATAATAGATCAGAGTCGTTGAATCACAAGATATAGAAATAGACCTAGACCGAAATAGAAAGATATAGAATAAGATAGAATAACTGGATGGAAGTAGCACAAGACCGAGTTAGATGGCAAAGTCTGAAGGAGGCCTACACCAGAATGGTTGAAAACGGCTGAGAAGAAGAAGAGAAGAGAAATAGACCACTATTTCTGCAGAAGGAAAACATTTTGTAAAAAGCTTTAGCTTTTTTAAAAGAGTATTTACTCTTAATATTTGCACAGAATGATACTATTTAGGACTATAGACACTACATATAATAATATAGAATAGTTTAAAAAACTAAAAAACACGCATTGTCATCGCTCTTTGACAAACGCGGCACGTAGCAGAATATGTACGTAGCCGTGGGGAACCACAGCTTAGCCAGCAGTAGTCACAGAATTCGCGTACCGAGTCACAGCTTAGCTAACAGTAATCGTAGAAATCGCGTTCGGAGTGAGCAAAAACACAATATAATAGCTTCATATAATTATTTTAATTTATTTATTTTTTGTAAGTATAATAATTTATTGTCATCGATCCTTGATATATCTACAAAGTTTGAACGAAATCCGGCCGTTTAAAGTGGGTCAAAATCGCGCCCAAAGGTGTCGGTTACAAACATACATGTGAAGCTAATATAAGTGTGTTAAAAATGGATACTTACATAGGCATGGACAAAATCGGTGGAGAATTCTTTATGAGCCCATTTTTCTTTAACTCTGCCTGTATATCACCGCCAGCTAACTGCCACCAGTGGTAGTAATACTGCAGCTTGCAACCGTTCAGGCCTCTCGGCTTTTTGACCTCCACCAACTGTTTTGTATTTTCCTTTGACAGCTCATCGATTAGTTCGCCAAATGATGCTCGTTCTCTCGGGTAGATTTTGAGACATTTCTCTATGACGTTGCGGAGATGTTCTGGGACTTGCTGAAAAGTGGAATTCGTGTTTTAAATCGGTGTAAGAGTTTTGAAGCAAGTGAATTTGTAGTCTATAGATCAGGAGCTCGATTTCTTTTATCTAGTTCTTGAGTATTATTGAACTTTTCGCATTCACTCATGAAGCAAAAAAAAAATGAGCCACGGGCTGGTAGCAACTTTAGATGGTAGCATTTTTCAGGTTATATATGTAGATTTTATAACAAAAAACTTTATATAGACTTGTTGTAGTTTCACATTAATTAAATGAAAAATTGTTATTCATGGATCAAAACATAATTCAAAACCGTACAAAAAACCTGTATCTGATGGCTAGTACATCTGTTTGTTTGCTTATTTGATTGTGACAAGACATAAACTGACAATTGTAGTAGAACAGCAGTCTCAAAATTTACACAACAAGCTTACTTTGTAATTGTCAAAGCAATCATGCTCCCTGGCTATCCTTTCTGCAGGATTGTTAGCATGCACTAGCGTTAATATCCTTCGCAGTATTGGACCAGGTTTCAGGTTAGGCCAGAGCTTTCCAATGCATAGCTCTAGGAGGATTATGCCAAATGTCCAGATGTCTGCAGCTGGGCCACCTCCGCTTAGGATGACTTCGGGGCTGAAGTATCTTGGCAGGCTGAAATTAGTGTAACATTGTTATTTCAGTTCAAAATTCTGGGTGGTGCAGACTTGTTATGGGCAAATGTGACGTTTAACATCAGGCGAGTGATTTGTCTCTTCATTTAATTGTATAAAAAATGCATGGCATAATTTGTTTTATTTATATTTATTATTCTATGACTCATTTTTAATACTATCTTCACCTTCACTCCAACATTTTTGTATGAAAAGTCTATTGTTAAAAAAATATAATGTCATAAAATCATTATTTTGGCATGGCCTTAATTTTCAAATAAAAAGTTCCAACTACAAACCCAAGCGGAAAAGGCACTTCATTTCCTTCTCCAGTCATATAGTACATTCCATAATTGAACAGCTTCACTCTCCCATTCTTGTCAAGCAAAATGTTATCAAATGCCAGTGTTCTATGAGTTATATTCTGATCATGTAGGAACTTGAGGCCAGTCACTACCTGGCAAGCTATACTTGTGATCTCATCGTAGGAAAACTTAGATTTGTGTTCTGATAGCGATTTGCCTATTGTTTCAGCAACTACTATTATCCTTTCTGAAAATAATACAATTAATAAGTGTAAAGTCAATGTATCTGCCATAATTTTGTGTAACTTGAAAAGTCTTACAGATTTTTCAGGAACTAAGTAATAAATTTTCATGTCAGACAGACAACAACACTTAGCGCACCATTTGCGTATAATGCATTTATCTAACACTTCATGTTAATGTTCATTATGTAGGTACCTTTATGAAGATTCCTTACCATGTTTCCCACGGATGATGTCGAGGTAGGTACACAAATTGGGGTGTTCTATAGTCAGCAAGCGCTGTGAACGCCCTAGTATTGTAATAGAACTCGGCGTTAAGGGCAAACCATTGCTGCCACAATTTTCACCAGGGTGGTTTTTAGCGAAGTAAGTGCAGGCGGCGAATCTATAGTCGTCTTCATCTTCCATATACATGATAACTATTGATTAGATTCTATGCCGGGCGATAAGTGTATGGAGTTATAGATATTATCCTAAATAAACATATTTTTCAACAAAAGAACCCAAATTATTTCCAAGCGATAACAATTATTTTTTGCTAAGTTTTATGACACAGAAAGTGGCAAGGGGGCGTTCCGCTCGCGATCATAAACACCACAAAGTGCATAAACACTTGTTTTAGGTAATTTGTAGTTGCTAATGATGATTATGATGTCAAACTTCATACTCAAAGTCTCAAACAAACTTATGGCAAGCAGCTGATCAGGGCTGCCAGAGTCAAAAGTTGAAATTATGGTATTCCTCAGAAAATAATTTAATCAAAAAACTTGTCACATCGCTTCCAATCGTTCCACTCATACGACAAAAAGCATGGCCATTAGTAAACGTCTTTGATTCTGATGATTTGATTATTAATTATGAAATTATTATTTTTTTGGTAAATCATCATGGAATTTTTTATACTTATTTCGAAAATCTCTACAGAAACATTTTTAAAATAGTTTAATACTTAGGTACTCAATAATAGTCCCACAGTTTCACCCGCGTTTTTCGGGAAAGTTGCCAATGTGTTATTCCAGACCATGAAAAACCTTTTTTTTGTCTTGTAAATCCGTTCAGCCGTTTTGCGTGAGAGTGAGACAGTAACAAACATATTATTTTATAATTATACATTCTTACAAACTTTCACGTTGATAACATTAGTGGGATATGTAAGTAATTTATTCATTTATCATTATTTGGGGACCATGTAACACGTCATAGGAAATCATTGCCCTCTATTGTGTATCGTACCAGAGGCCAAATTATTGTACAAATCCCCATAATTATTGTAGAGATGGCAGCCCTGCTGATGGATTTAGGATCCTACTTGACAGTGACATTTACACAAGTGATGACAACAAAAACAAATTAACACGGTCCGAAACAGATTTTGTAGTACACAGCCCTTGGATGAAAAAGATCCTACTTCCATGACATGACATAGCCAATCCCCACGGCCCGTGGCGCGCGGCGCAACCGTAGATAGCAGATAATATAAGTTTACATAGATTCATTTCTCTTTGTGCTTTCAGCGTTCTGGTAGAATTTCTTTAATGCTTGCATAGAAATAAAAAATCATTTAAGTACTTAGGTATGTAAGTATTGGCTCGTACTTTTGAATGTACACAATGAGTGAGTGTGATTATAAGCGATACATTGTTGTTAATGTACACCTTAGCAGTGTAACCTGTTTTTTGTTCATATTGGCTACTACATGGGTTTAGGAGGTAACCACGCTATGAAATTTGTACACTGGTTAAGAGAGATCTCTTGTTTATATATCAAGAGATTAGACCTTATTTAAACATAACATGGTATTGAATTGAGAATCACTGAATGATAGTACTTTAAAAATCATGGTCGTCGAATTATCATACTGTACATTATCATGCTGTACATTATTGTGTTGTACATTATTTTATTAACCCACGAGAAAATAAAATGACCGCCTGATTTTATATTTTCCTCATTCATACTTTTTATCTTTAATGAGACGAGAACTGTGCTGTGATATTTTTTTATACATTAATATAGCGAAATAAAGTAAGCTATTTGTAAAATTAATACTATTACAATACCTTATTCACGTTGTATTAGCTCAAGGCAAACATGATTTTCACTACGCGATTGTGAGAAGTAAGATCGTTCAAATTTCTCTTGCGTAGGTCAAGATGGCCTGTGTTCGTAAAATGCATAAAGTCAATGCAGAATCGGAGATGGAGGAAGGAGAGATAATAGACGACCTAGATGACCTATCGGACATATCATCTGAAGAAGAGTTTCTTTTGCGTCAAAGGCTGGAAGTTTTGGAAAGCTATAACAATGTCCTTGAGAGGAAGAAAGCGAAACGCTCGTCGATGGGCCCAGGTATTTTCTACTTAAGTCATACTGGCTGAAGTACTTATATTTATATAAATATACCTACCTATCCTGTCAAAAAATAACATAAAACACAACATGGCAAATGAATAGCTGAGCATGGCGTAGCCGAAGCTAAGATATTGATGTCTTTCAGACTCTTTATCAGTAACCAAAAGAATCTTGTGTACTTAGGCTTTTAAATTGGAGCCATTCCAATGAGCTCATTCCACGCTGACCATAAAGAGTAAATGTATTAAGTTACTACTTTAATAGAGACAGATTGAATTTATTAAATTTACTTTAATAATAATATTTAATTTAACACTTTGGCTGCGGCGCGTAATCACATGCGCTAGCCCCAGGCACGGCTAATAGTCAAACACCTTGTGCAGCCTTGTGCAGCCGCACTCGCGTCACAGAAAAACACAGGGTCTGTGTTTCCCGCAGCCAAAGTGCTAATATACTTCGAGGGTAGACCTGTATCCCAGCAGTGGGAGGATTAAAGGTTGCATATTGGTAGGGTTCATTTTTAAATATCTATTTGGACAATACAACATGACTCGACACAGTATGCAATTGAATGATTGGTAGGTAATCATTTTGTCCTCATTTAATTTTATGTCTCTGCTGCACTATGTACCTAGGTATAATTTACTGCAATTTATCTTGTCGCTAGTCAGCATGAATCAAGATGTCCTATTTGTATCTTTGAGTGATGTGACACAAATACTTCAAACTGTTGTGTAACATGCATAATGCAATAAATGATAAGAAATGCACTATATATGCCATGTCATGTAGGCATAGGTAAGCATGTCAATTATTAACATACATATTGTTTCTGTAAGCCTGAGGCAACAGAAGTACCAGACCTAGGGGGTCACTGGCAGAGTTGCTATAGTGACAAATGGAGTTAGTTATCTTTGAGAAAATAGATTATTTAACACCATCTAATCTTTATCACATCTAATAGTCTTAAGTCTAATTAATAGTTACCAGTGAAATGATGAAACAAAATCATGTCTTTTCAAAGGCTATGTTTCACTTGCAATTGTTCATACTGACAAGCATAATTATTATTGTTTTTTACCTTATCTGTATAATATTTGTAAGGTATCTTGCATGTTATAAAATTTTAGGTACAAAATCAAAGCGAGATATTTTATGCGATCTATCTGAAGTTTCTGCAACTGAGCTAGAAGATTCACATACTCATGAAACATATAAGCATATAAAAAGACATCATTATGTTAAACCACAAAATAAACAAAAAAGGAAAAAAGAGCCACTATTTGTTGAAAACAATGTGCATAGGAAAAAGGAAAATCAAAAAAAGAAAAATTCGCGCAAAAAAAAACTAAGCGTCAAAGTCATAAGCGAAAGCAGTGATGAATCTGAGGATGAATATAGAAATAAAAGAAAAAAGCTAGCAGATGCAGTGATTGTACATAAAGGAGCAGATAAATCTTCTCTAAGTGCAAGGTTGCACAAAATGATCAACTGGTCAGAAGCGCACATACATCCTGTGGCCTTTCACAAAAGTACAGAACCAATAGTTCCTGACAACCATATCAATGTAATAGAAGCACTCTCCCCAATTTCATCAGGTAATGCTGATAAAGATCCCACTAATGTTCATGTAACAGATAAGATTTTAAAAGACAAAAATAAAACTATACTTGAACGCATTGAAGTTTCAACAGATGATGATGAAAAGATAACCATTGATGATAGTTTAGAAAAACATAAGGTTGAAGAACTTGAAATGGAGGAAAATGTAGTAGAGTGTCAAGTACAGGTTGAAAAGAATGATGGTTCTGATGATGACTTGGAGTTACTAAGGCAAGACGCCCTAAAATCAAAGGCTTTAAAACCCAAATCACCTGAACCCAGTAAGACTGAACAAAAGCCTTTGTCAGAAGACGAGGACAGTGATACAGCAGAACTGAGACTTATTTGTCTAAAATCAGCATTGTTGAAAAAAGCTATTGAAATGAAGCAAAAACAGAAATGGCAGAAAAAGAATGGCATTGAAGATGACCTGTTCAGTGATGATAATAATACAGACATAGAATCAGTGGATATGGATATGGGTTCTGATGCAGATGACAAATTAAAAGACTGCAATGCAGAAAATGAAAAGAAAAATTCAAGAGTCCTCGAAAGCAACAAAAACAATGATTTTGTCAATTCTGTCATAGATAATATCAACTCTGGTGCCAAAGAGGATGAGCTGGATGATGATGAAGATTTGTTGAGAGCCAGACTTCTTACCTCGTTGAGTAAAAATTTGCCTAACCTAGTAAATCCAGAAGAAGTCTTAAACACAATTGATGAAGGAAAAGGCGAAAAGTCACCACAACCTGTGGCCAAAACTCCTAAAGCCCCTGAAGCAAAGAAGTTTATTATTGAACTTGAATCGGATTCTGAAGGAGAACATGAGGCAACTGAAAATTTGACAAAAATGCATGTAAAACTATCAGAACAGAAAGATTTTGAGGTCAAATTAGATCAGTTTTTGAAATCGGCGCGAACGGAAGTGGAAAAGTCAAAAAAACTACCAGATGTTTTACAGAAACCGCTTGTACCGAAGAAACCAAACAAATTCGTTGCCAAGGTTCGAGTAAATACATTTTTTAACCTGCTTGCTGCTCAATAGAAAATTAATAATGACTTATCATATTTCAGGCTGTTAATAATTTACCTAAA